>JANDEH010000009.1:40843564-45843564 GCA_024610705.1 Tetragnatha versicolor
AGCTTAAGTTGAAATAAATTTAAAGCCTCTTTTGATAAACTTTACTCATTATTACAAATTAATTCAAGATGATATTTTTTTATTCACTCATATTCATAAGGTTATTTATTTTTGGTTCAGACTCGACTTATAGGCATTCATTTTGATAGAAAGCTGGAAATTGAAGCACTTGCATCAAAAGTCATTTGACAATTTGCATTGACAAAAGTCATTTGCACAATTTAGTGTCGATCGAATTGTTTTTCGATCAGTGAAGTGATCAGATCAATCAGCATGATTGATGAAGCTATTACCTTAAATTTCGATCTGAAAATCTCATGTGATTAATGTATTTTGGTAAAAAAATCAAGACTTATCAATCAACTTCGTTTAATGATCATTGACAATCTAAAACAACATTACTTAAAAAAACTATTTCCAATTTAAAAAATGCTTGAAATAGTTTATAAAAAGGTAATACTCCAATAAAAATGTGCATTTTAAGCTTTTTTCAACTAAAACTTTCCTTTTTAAGGGTGTCCACAGGTACAACTGTGTCTGTCCATAGGGAGAGCAACGTTATTGTACCTATGGACACAAATTTCGGCAAGTTATTAACCCATTAACGCCCAAACTATTATTTTTTTGGGTGATTTGAATAAAAATCATGAATCTGGTGTATTTTGCCTTTAATATGAATATTATGAACAATTTTGTGAAAACAGTCATTAGTTTCGTTAAAATATGCTGATCTAAGAATAGATCCTGGGCGTTCGGAGGATATTTTTTGTCACAGAGCTAAGTAATAGTAGAACCTCAAAAAATCATAAAAAATATAAAATAAATATACCTATTAGTATTTTTCTTTAAAAAATGCATATTTATTTATAAATCTGAGAAAAAATAATTAAATAATTATAAAATTAAATAATTTACCCAAGATTTATTATTTAAATAGCCTATGTTGAAAGTAATAATTGGTGAAAAAGTGGGAATTGAACCAAGAACTTTAAATTCATATGTATATTATAGAAATAATATTTCATAATATTGTGTATTTAAGTTAAATAAAATGCATTCGGTGATTTTTTTGTAAATTTTATGGATTAGTTTTATTATAAAATAATGATATTCATGAAATAAAATGTAACTTATTCGGCAACATAAAAATTGCTGCGTGTTGAAGCTGTTTTCCGGCCTATTCTAATTAACTATACTTTTCCAATTAACTTACTATTCTGCCATAACGTCAATTTTAAGGTTGTAAAAGCTGTTTTAGGGCGAATTAAAAAAAATTATTACAACTTTCAATTTAAGATTTTTACTTCTCCTCAAAAACTTTTAATTGTCTATTAATTTTACCTACAATGTATTTCAAAACAAAATGCTTGCATGGACTTAAGTTGTATCAACAAATTAATGTGAATAAACTTGAGTAAATAATACTATTTGCAATCTTTTGATTTACTAAATAATCAATCAAGAAGGTCTACCTTTCATTCGTCCACCAGAAAAATTATAAAATTTAATTAACAATAATATAATGATCAATTTCTGGAGAAAATCTGTATTTGTGTCCATCCTGAATATTACTGAGTATTCTCCTGTTCATTTTTTACAGTTTATAGTCGAAAAATCTGAATAATCATATTGTAAGCATCACATAAAAAATTAACACCCGAACGCCCAGTGATCTATTTTTAGATCAGCAATATTGGGTCGTAATTTTTCACTAAATAAATTAGTTTTTACAAAAATCTGCATTGTTTCCTCATAGCTACATCTATAAAGATAAAATAAAATCTGAAAAGGATTCAATTTATGGTATATTTTTATAGATTTCTCGTAAAACATGAACAAAGATGAAAAAATTGCAAAATGAAACTCCAAGGCAAAGTTTTGCCCATCACTGTAACAAAATAAATGTTGCAAACGAAAAAAACACATTAGATTATTCTTAAGGAAGGCTTTCTCTTGCCATATGAGCAGTTTTGTTTTTGTGGGGTAAATTTAAGGTAATTTAAAAGACCATTTCTGACACTATGTTTAGCGATCTAAAAATAGATCAATGGGCGTTAATGGGTTAAAATGAATTAAAAATCCTATTTTGAATATTTTAGCTAACAAAAATATTACCCTCTTAGCTAAGGTTAGGACTATAGGTTGGGCACTTTAAATGGTAAAAATGTGATTTCACCCGTCTTTGAAAAATCAAAACGTGATTTTTGTCCAAAGGTACAACACTCTCCCCTATCCTTTTCATCATCAATCACCAAATTAACAAAAAGTTTGGATCAGCTTTGGAAAGAGTCCTCCAGCTGCCATGTTTACCACAGCTCAAATGATGACTGACAAGTTAATAAAGATTCAACTATTATCATCATCATTAGATCCTTAAATAATAATTCACTAAGTATTATTATCTTACGATCCATTAACAATGACATATTAATAGTTAGATCTATATGGTTGTGTGTCATTATTTGAGTTGTGGTTAAACAGGGCGGCTGAAGGACTCATCGAAGCTGTGCCCAATATATTTACTAAATTCATTTTCAAAGATACTTAGATGTCCAGTAAATATGTATGATCTGAACACCTAATATGAATAGTACGTCATGAGAGTTTATTATATAATATTCATAATTCTCCTGAATTGAAAGTTAAACTTCAAGTAGGACAATAATATAATAAATAACAATCTTAAAGTCACATTCAAATGTAACATGCATACTATTAAATTAAACCTCCATACAACAAACAAGCTTATATATATTTTTAAAACTTACCTATAAAAGCCTATATGAGAATCTGGCGAAACTACCAATAAGTAATTATTCAGAGATAAGCAGTTTTTATAGACTGTGTTGACATTTTACTGACTAAGTGCATCGTCTTCTTTTTTTAAATTCAATCATTCTGAGGCATGAAACACAGCCTAACAGAGGATTAAAAACGCCACTTTCAAATGCCCTCGTATGATAGAGGGCAGCACCGCAAATGCCTTTGATTGACAAAATCGTAGGCAGTGCAATTTTGAGATCACAGCTATGATTGGCTGAGACGTGTTCATTCAATCTGTCACTCGAAGAGGATTAGACGATTGGGATTATATTTTCCCGCCTCTCATGACGTAACAGGGAAAACGTTAGTTTGATGTGATCCACGCGCAACAGGGCATACCGTTATACCCCATGCTCTTTCATTTTCCATTATCTCCTATGGCCATGGACTCTGTTCTAGTACTCTGTGGCTTAAATCTTGTATATTCCTAGTAGCACAGCTCATACTAAATATATAAAGTTTATATAACTTCAACAAGAAGTAAACGAAATTTGGCCTTACATGGCGAAAATTGGACGTATCTTGAACGTTTGTTCTGCTTTGTCACATTTTGCTTGAAAGATCGGGTTTTAATCAGACATCAATGGACAGACTGGTCAGTGGGCGGGGCTTATCCGGAGAGCTCAAGTGGCACCCCCGACAAGCGAAATCAAATTAATCGATTTTTTAATAGTTTTTTTAAACAAAATCTTTTGGTGACGAAACTTGTGCATTCTTTGATTTTGAAAGTAAGCATGGATTTTGTGTAGATCTTTAAAGCGACGAATCTTATCTTAATTCAATGCACTTGCTCAATAAACTAAATAGAAATTAACTGTAATTCAATTGAAATTTATTAAAAAAATTTATTTGGGTGATAACATCTGAAATTGGGTTTTGCTGCAACTTAGTTTCACATGATAAACATCTACATAAAAATCTTTTCCAACAAGACAAAAAGCTTTTTTCAATTCACAATATATAGATTTAATATATGCAATAAAAAAATTACAAAATTTTTGAAGAGATTTCGGTTTACGAATTGAGCATTCATAGGGTTAATTGAGGCGTTTGCTATTAAAACCAGCTCATTCCATTTTTGGAAATTTTACAGCAGACAAAAAACTTCTCGCGCCCACAGTTCTAAAGCAAATTTATTTTTAAATTTTTAATTGTAGTTATAACCGCCTAGAATTTGATTAGTTTTTCATTTTCATTCCAGGTGCATTAAGAGTATTGGTCAATTTTTTTTGGTTCGAATAGTTCCAATTTAATGACCCGTGGTTGTGAGTTATTTAGAGAATTCTGCTCAATGAAATTGCAAAACAGGTGTTTTGATAGTTATGAAGTAAAAATACCTTATAATAATCTTACAATTATACAGGATGTCCCATAAATAATGGGTCACACTTCTAGGGGGGATAGTAGACACCTAGACGAGTCAGAATCACACAGGATTTGGGGGTCCCAGACCAAATCCCAGGGAGTTAAAAATGGAGCGACACCCCAAAAAAATTATTGAAAAATTCAATTTGTAGAACTACTATTGGTAAAAATTTAATTATGGTCTCAAAAATTGTATTTTAATATGATCTTTAAAATTATCTTAAAAGTTTTCAGTTTAAAATTTTTTTTATTACAAAAAAAGTTTAAAAACCACAAAAAAATGTGAAAACTCTGCCAAAACTTTATATTGTATTTTGAAATCCTTTCCTTTGATTTAATAATCTAAAAGATCATAGTCGAAAACCCTTAAGTCCAAAGTATCACGTATAAACCATCAATATCAAATGATTGAGAGCCTTTTAAAGCATGGTTTAAGTCAGGGGTTCCCAAACTTTTTTGGCCCGTGGACCCCCTGACGACATTTTTCATATCCCGTGGACCCCCTGTCTTAAAGACCGTTCAAAAAATAGCTAAAAATCTTATGTTTATAATTTATATATTTCTAAGCCACACATATAAATTTTGATATTTTTTTCAAGTGTTTTTTCTTTCGTTAAGCATTTAATTTTAATTGTATTAAAAAATTAAAAAAAAATCTTGTGCTTTTTAAACTTTGCCATTCACATGGTTACTTGATATTTTTAAGGATATTATAGCAATCAAATATTTTAAAATTTTGAAATAAAAACAAATCTTAACTTTTAATGTCACTACATTTCAAGACACAAAAGCTTTTTATTTTGAGAATAAGTTTTGGTTGCAAGCTTTTCAAAGTTAATATAGCTTATAAGTGAGTTGTTCATTCACCATTTCATTCATCATTTTAGAAATAATTAAAATTAATATATGGTATGTTAACAAACAATATGTAATGAGGAAGTTGCATGATTTTTTTTTATTTTTTTAATCGATTCCTCTTGCAAAAATAAGCAACTACCCAAAATTTGAGGCCGATCGAGAAATTTTTTGATTGCCAAAAAAATTAACAAAAATCCCCTTTTTAAAAGCGCGCGAAAACGCCAAGAGTTTGGATGTGACGTCATCTTATACTAAACATTGTTGTAAAGCAATGGAGTTGATGGTATTATTGTTGACGTCATCTTATAGTTTAAACAATAAATGTTTTCAGTCACGTGTTTTTTTCTCGACTTTTAAATTAAAATATTTAATTACCTGTACATTTTTTTAAAAAACTGACTAGATATTTCATTTAACCATACAAAAAACCATACGGAACACTTGTTTGTTTTTGAAAATCTGACACATGCAACTTCCTTATTAAGTTCAACTATGAATAAAAATCAAATTGCCATTGATATGGTTACACAACATTTTTAAGGTAATAAAAAAACTCAAACATTTGAAAAGTTTGAAACTAAAAACAATACTAAACTTTTAATAATATTACATTTCAAGGCACAAAAACTTTTAGCTTTAGCAATAAAAGTGTTGGTCGCAAACTTGTCAAAGTTAATGATTATGAGTGAGATTTTCATTCACAAAATTATAAAGTTTCAGAAATGATTAAAATTAATGCATGGCATGTTAACAAACAACATTTAATTAAGTTCAAATATGAAAAGAAATTAAATTATACAGTATACAAAAATTAAGTGCTTTTTATGAAATTGAAAAAAAAAGTTTTTGCAATAAAAAAAAATATGTGTTGCTTTTTATACATACATTATGTGCATTTACATATGATATTGAACAGAATTTATAAATTTTGAAACTTCATGAGTTTTCCATGGAAGAAAAAAAAATAGTGATAGATAAGTTTTACCAAAAGAAAACCATTAAAGAAAATATACAATTGTAAAAAGTTATTATCAACATTGAAATATAAAAAAACCGACATTTAAATTTAAAAAAGTAGGTACTTGCTATGTTCAAATCTTGAAAACACCCCTTTATTATTGATGTTTAAAAGTTACACATGAGAAAATGACCATCAATGGCTAAGGCTAAATGTAACAGAAGTCAAATGATAGTGTTGGTTTAAAAGTTTTAATTACTTATTAATATAAAATTTAATTTTTGACAAAATTTCCATCTCCCCTGCTCATGTTGAGAGGACTTAGTGATAACTAACTTTTCATATTACAGAATTAGATTATAAAAGACAAAATTTTTGAAACTTATCAAAGTTTTTCATTTTAATTAAATTTTTCCAGTGGACCTTTGAAACATGCTGTGGACCCCCTTGAAGTCGCTGTGGACCCCCAATTTTCATTTTCATGCCTGTGGACCCCCTGGAATTCGCTGTGGACCCCTAGGGGTCCATATGGACCACTTTGGGAACCGCTGGTTTAAGTCCATTTTTTGCGTCCGCAAAGTGCCGTTTTGGAAACGGCTATAGGAAACCAGTTTGCGCACGCAAAAAACGAAATTTAACAGGATCTCAAGCGTTTAATATTGATGGTTACCCAAACACTTACCAGAAAAACCCTGTATATTTAAGTTGTTATTGCTTAAAATGAATCCAATAGAATTTAAATCATCAACGTCATCTCGTAAATTATATTAACAAATAGATAATATTTAATTTCTTAAAAATCGATTTCAAATGGACATACTTCCCCGTAAATTCCTCCAACTGTCTAAAAAATACGATCTATAACGACAAAATGAAAACATCAGTCTGCAATGTCTACCCATCCCCGAAAAAAAACCATGGCGATATTACCATAATGGTATGCATAAGCACCTTAGTTAGATACGAGAAAATAAAAATTTGTTGGAAACCCTGGGAGATTTTTAAAGTAGGTCGCTGAAAACCACTTCATTAAAAATGAAGCTTAACTCTTCTTTCACAAACAAACCAAAAGGAGAAAAAAAACGAAAAAAAAAATACAGAAAAGAACAGGTGAGTCGAGAAATGCAGAAACTTCATCAGAAACGAGTGAATAAAACCCAAAAAATCTCGGGGACCTAAAAAAATCAATAAATATTTGAACGAGGAAGAGGATATTACTTAAAACAGCTTTTTTTTAGAAAGGACTGTTCGTTTGTTGAAGTGAAATAAACAACATGGAAAAGCGGCTGAATTTATTACCCAAGATTGTCTGGAGTCCGTTTTTCATTCAAATTAATAGATTTAATATCAAGTCCTTTCAGTAAAGGGCTTGAGATTTGCAGAGACAAAAATGTTACGGAAGCATCAGTTAATGAAAGATCAAGATAGATATATTATGTGAGTGATGAAAAGAATAAAATTCAGTTTTGAAATTACTTTGTTTTTCATTCAATAAAAGTTAAAGTTTAAAGCGTGCAAAAACAGCTGTTTAGGAAGCGGCTTAAGAAAACGGTTTGCGCACGCAAAAAACAAACTTTAACTGGATCTCAAGCGTTTAGTATTAATTGTATTTACGCGAAATTTTGGACCTAAAGGTTTTCAACTATGATCTTTCAGACTATCAAATCAAAAGAAAGGATTTCGAAATACAAAATAAAGTTTTGGCAGAGTTTTTTTTATGGTTTTTAAACTTTTTTCGTAATAAAACAAACTTTAAAGTAAAAACTTGCAGGATAATTTTAAAGATCATATTAAACCACAAAATTTGAGACCATAATTAAATTTTTACCAATAGTAGTTCTTCTAAAAACTGAATTTTTCAATAATGTTTCTGGCGGGGTGTGACCCAACATTTATGGGAAACCCTGTTTACAGGGTGTTTCAAAATTGCGTTGCACGACTTTTATTCGGAACCAACGCCTCCTAGGGTCATGGAAGTAAGGTCTACCCTTAGGTAAAGGAGCCTGGAGAATGCACTGAAATGACTTACAGCGCCCCTAGCGGCGAAATTAAAAAGTTAAAAAAGTAATTTAAAAACTAAAAGAGATAGAGCAAAAACCCCAGGGAGAGTATTGTTGCCAACGTCATGAGGAACACACTAAAAAAATTCATAAAAAATATCTTGAATATTAATGTTATTATAAATTAAGGTAGAAAATTTATAAAAAGCATTTTCGATGCTAAATCCCTTTTTAAAATCAATTTGATTTTTAGCAATGGCCCTAGTTGAGTTCAAAAAACAAGTTGATTTGTCCGTCATTCTTATCTTTTAACAAGTTGTTTATTAGTCTTGTAAACTCACTAGGATTATGCTTTAAAATCATTTCATACAGTTTAATTGGGAGTTTATCATAACCAACAGCTTTAAGATATTGAATTATAAACATTATAGATTTCTTGTATGCTTGTATCATAAAGATAAAAAGAGTTGACATTTGAATAAGTACAGTCAAGTCCGCTTAATGTGATCGCATTTGTCCGAGAGGAAACTGATAACATTATCCGATTGATAACAATAAGCGATTTCATATCAAAGAGTAGGAAACAGTGGAACTAGAATCATTTGCTTTAAAATCAAAGTTATGTAATCATAACTAATGGATTTGAATTTGAAACAATCTTATATAGAAGGGAAAATATAAGAGTAGTCCAATTAATAAAAATAAAATAATCGCTTACTTTGTATTTTTATTAAAGTAGAAGAATTTCTCAATTTGCGCTTCATGATATCCTTTCGTTTAAAAAATCACTGTAATTAATCTGAATTCCAGTAAACCAGGGAAAAGCAAAATCTCTTATCAGAAACATCTGCAAGGCGCCGATGGTTCCTTTAACCAATCACAAGCATGGATTCGGCCTCCCCCCTTTACCCATTTTCTTTCAATATAATATGCAGAGCATCGAATATTTTCTTTTTTTGACATAACAGTGCAACTGTCTGATTTATAGAAAAAAGAAGCGTCAGATGCTTTAGGGTGGGGCAAATGTTTACTTATAAAAATTTAGCCTTCAAAAGAAAACTCAAAAGTGGAAGTTTTAAGGGGATATGGACAAATTTCGATAACATTAAGCGGCGCGTTGATCCATAGTTGATTACATTAAACGATGAAATTTACATTAAATTAAATAGGAATGATCGGGACCTGTTGATTTCGATAACATTATCCGATTGATAACATTAACCGTGATCACATTAAGCGGATTCGACTGAAGTAGTAATTGAGAAGACAATCATCCCGTTTAGAGTTTGCAACGTTAACAAAGAATTGGTTGAAGTTATCAGTCAAAATTTTATAATTCGTAGGACTAGGAATGATACATTTTTTGCTATTTTTGCCCAAAATATTATTTATAAGATTCCATTCCTTTTGCCTATTTTTACTGCATTTTAGAAACTCACTACAATAGTAACTTGTTTTAGCTAATTTGATTTGTTTTTTCTAGTTTATTGGTAGCCTCCTTGTAACGAATTTTTGTACTTATGTCATAAATATTTTTTCTTAATTAAGGATACAATATTTCTTCTTCTTTTTTCTGAATGATTATTTGTTGGGTACTATATCAACCAATTTCATATTAATTTCACTTCATTCAACCTATATTACCAAATTTCATCAAAATCTGTCCACTAGATAGAGAAAATCGAACAAATGCGTATTTTCTCTTAATTTTGAACGCCAGTGTAGTTAAATTCCTTGCTTTGCATGCATTTTATCAACTTTATTTCATATAAAATACACTCTAAGTAAAATTTTAATACTTAAAAAGGAAATAAAATTTAATTCAGAAACTTTAATGAGTAATTAAAATACTGAGCTTTTCCTAAATTTTGCTCCTTTTATAATTCCAAGTTTCGTTTTGTTTAAAAAAGTTCATTTGCTTTTGATTAAAAAATGTAACCTTTTTTCTTATCTAAAACAAGGGGGGGGAAAATAATTACTAGCTGTGTATAAAATTGCTAGAAAAAATTACTTTAGCAAAATTAAAACATTAAAAAATGTTTATGAATTTTGAAATACTCTAATATGAATTTAAAAACCTAGAATATGGAAGCTTTTATTTATAGACTAGGACTAGTCCTTTCTCTTTTTAGGATATTTTTAAGGTGTACGTATACACTAAACAAGTTTTTCTTATTTTTGGCTTAAAAAAATTTAATTTTTTCACCGTAGGTTAGCGATTTGTTTTAAAAACCATTTTCCTAAAAAAACTTACAAAATATTAGTTATTAATTAGTTAATTACGAAATTGTACTAATTAGCATCATTTTTGAACAGTGCTCAATTACATTCAAATTATCTTAGAATCTCAATTCTGGTTGGAAACAATTCCTTTGACTATACTTAAGGGTCCGAACCTCGAAAAAAGGATCCGCGATAAATAGTGTACAGTTGGGGAAATAAAAAACGACTCAGTTGCGATTTCTGGCGAACCACTTGGGTTAGGAAGACGAATGAGGTGTCATTTTTTATTGTTTAAAGTATTCTTTAACCAAAAAAATTTTCGAGTCCTTAGGGGGTCGTCTTCATATTAAACGAAACACTAACTTTTTTTTTCCAATGGGGACCCCCAATTATTATTAGTTTTTCTGAAAGGCCATCTCCTCAAACCCATAAATACCAAGTTTCATCCAGATTGATTAAAAAAAAATTATTTTTCAAAAATAAACTTAAAAATTTTTTTTTTAAATCGTGAAATTTTTTTATGGTAATCGATTCTTTTAGTAATTTTATGTAGGAAACCAAAATTTCAATCGATTTTATCCAATAGTTTTTGATAAAACGAACTATAGAAAGAGCATTTGCGGTATGCATTCGACAACGGTATACGGCCCCTTAAGATATTAGGTCGTTTTATCAAAAACTATTGGATAAAATTGATTGAAATTTTGGTTTCATACATAAAATTACTTAAAGAATCGATTACCATAAAAAAATTTCACGATTTAAAAATTTTTTTTTAAATTTTATTTTTGAAAAAAAAATTTTTTTTAATCAATCTGGATGAAACTTGGTATTTAAGGGTTTGGGGGGATGGCCTTTCAGAAAAACTAATAATAATTGGGGGTCCCCGTTGGAAAAAAAAAGTTAGTGTTTCGTTTAATATGAAGACGACCCCCTAAGGGCCCGAAAATTTTTATGGTTAAAGAATACTTTAAACAATGAAAAATGACACCTCATTCGTCTTCCTAATCCAAGTGGTTCGCCAGAAATCGCAACTGAGTCGTTTTTTATTTCCCCAACTGTACCTGTAACAATTTTGATTTCGAAGAAGCCGAAAAAACCATGATATTTTCATGAGATTCGTAAAATTTTTTAAAAATAAACTTCTTTTAACCTTGTTTATTTTGGAGGTTCAGACCCTTTCTATAACTCTACAGATTGTAAAAACAAAAGTTTTACCAAGATAAACTAAATATTTCTGAAACTATCACTTTTAAAGTTGAAAAACCATGAACAAATTTAAAATTTTAAAAGTTCCGGAAAAATATATTAACTTATTTTGAAAAAAATTTGAATTCTTACTAATACAAATTAGATAGTTATTTTCAAAATTATAAGTTATTCTGAATTTACAGATTTAAAATACACTTGAAAGAAATAGAGGAAGAGGGTATAATTATTGAGGCCCATTTTCGGGATTTCGTAGTGTGTACGTACGTACACCTTAAGTTAAATACAGGGTGTCCCATAAATAATGGGTCACACTTATAGGGGGGATAGTAGACACCTAGACGAGTCAGAATCACATAGGATTTGGGGGTCCCAGACCAAATCCCAGGGAGTTAAAAATGGAGCAACACCCCAAAAAATTATTCAAAAATTCAATTTGTAGAAGAACTACTATTGGTAATAATTTAATTATGGTCTCAAAAATTGTGGTTTAATACGATCTTTAAAATTATCTTAAAAGACTTCGGTTTAAAATTTTTTTTATTACAAAAAAGGTTTAAAAACCACTCTGCTAAAACTTTATTTTGAAATCCTTTCATTTGATTTAATAATCTGAAAGATCATAGTCGAAAACCCTTAAGTCCAAAGTGTCACATAAAAACCATCAATATTAAACGCTTGAGAACCTGTTAAATTTCGTTTTTTGCGTGCGCAAACTGGTTTCCTATAGCCGTTTCCAAAACTGTAGTTTGTGAACGAAAAAAAACGGACTTAACCCATGCTTTAACAGGATCTCAAGCTTTTAATATTCAGTAGACTACACAAAAATAAATCACAATTTCCCTTATAAGGGGGTCCCCGATTCAATACCGAGACGCTAGAGAGAGGACAAGTTGCCAGAAGCAATGAAAAAATGGGTTATTAGAGTCGTATTATTATGGGGTAGTAATAACATTTCTAGACTAATAATCACATGTTTTTGCTAGTTTATTTACTGACAGCTTTTGTATGCACTCTAACGCTTCAGGAAGGCTTTGCGTACCTTATCACTAAGGGTGATTGATTTGTCTTTGGCTCTTTGGGTAGTATAACATTGGTAGTAACCTCCTATCATTTCCCCCCATGTATAGCAAATTACTCGAAAGAAACTTTGGAGCAGACTTTGAATAAGGAAATATAAATACCATAAGTGTTTTTCATTTTACCTCTTGAACTCAAAATTTCTTTACAATTTTATAAAACCAGTTTAATTGAATACATACTTAAAAAATATAATTTTAACTTTCAGAATTACGGGCTACTTTAAAAATAAACTAAAATATTAAGCAGCCTTCAAAGTAACCTATGTAGTCAAAATCGTGTATAACGTAGACATTTTCATTTACGAGATTAATTTTTTAGACGACGTAAGTAAATTTAAATATAATACACATTAATTGATGAAATTCTTAATTTTAATACATGCCGTAAGATAAAAATACATTTAAAATACACGTACATTTTTAAAAGAAACTTCAGTCTAAATCAGCAGTTGTCCGTCATTGGGATGAGTGTTTTGCTTCCAATCTGTCAAACTCACTTCTAAAGAAACTTGAAAAAGAACTAAGTCTCATTTCTCTTCTTCAGATGAGTTTTTCATTTCGTAATCAATAGAATCTTCTTTGTTTGAACGGATTTTCTTGCTTGGTTTTTCGATAATAGACATTGCTCTCTTTGCTGAGGGGGAAGGGGAATTACCAACACATTCATAGGGGACATATTCATTTACTCTATTTTCCGAAATACTTGGACCGCTGCAAACTGCAAAGCTATCTTCTTTGTCTTTGTCTGAATCATAGAGGGGGCTATAACAAGAGCCGTCTTCAGAACTTTTTTCCGATGTTTTTGTTTTGTGTACTTTTGGAGTAATAACTATATCCCCGTTGATATTGCCATAATAATCGGTATAATATTCGTTCCATATATCCCCTGGAATGCTAGATAATCGAATTACAGTTTTCTTGCTAACCGCTTTCAAAGTTATAAATACCTCATCATTGGTTTCTGAGATAATTGTTACTGTACTAGCTTTACTAGAGTGATGCTCCCCTTCTTCTGCTGGTGAAAAATTATTAGGTTCAACGTCATTGCCCGGAGATCTTTCTTCCTTTTCCAAAGACTTTTCGTCATTTTTTGCACATCTCTCTTCATTTCCTTCGCCGTTATCTGAAGACGAGTAATAAGAGTTTTGTTCTGTACGTAAATTCATTTCGTCTTCGTATACCTTGGAACTTTGAGAAATGCTACTAGCATCGGAATTGTTTTTGTCGTCATCATTTTTATCATAGTCTTCCAATGAATACATACTACTTGACTTTATTTCATCATCGAAAGAAATGTGAAGCAACTGTTCCAATTCAGGTTCTTCCGATTCCTCTTCGACTTCTACTGATGGGACCTCGGCATCACTCGGGTCAATCGACCTTTCTATCTCATTGGGTTCTGGAGAAGTGCCTTCATCCAATGGATTTGGCAGACGGGATGGACTTCGGATCTCACTTGGGTCCATTTTACTGGAAAATAATCAAAGTTAATTGAAGAAAAACAAATATGCATTTAAAGAGAACAGTCGGTTATGTTATGAAGTAAATAATATAGCAACGAAATTCAATACTCTATACCAGCGGTTCTTAAACTGAGGTCCGTGTACCCCCGGGGGTACTCAGCACCGTCCTAGGGCGTCCACGAGTTACTTCAGGAAACACTCATCTGAGTAAGAGTGCCCAGAGTTTCGAAATGAGATAAAACACTACTTTTTGATGCAAATTTTTCTGGGGGATCCCTTAAACCCCCATTATATCTTCAAATAATTGTCAAATTTTAACATGATGTAAAACAAAATCTCAATACTACTGTTATGTAACTACTGTTCAAAATCTTTGGGGTCACTATGTCTGGCTGTTACATAAAGGGGATTTCGGTGACGGGAAGTTTAAGAACAGCCGCTTTAAACAAATACATTTGTTTAAACAGCAAAATATAAACCTAGACATTTTATATTATAAAAAGTATCACAAATCATGCGCTGTGAGGTCACATCCAATAGAAGCCCGTTTTCTGATCACGTGAAAGCAGAAAACACAATGGTTTTCATTCGCTGTGTGTGATGTCACATCCAATAGAAGCTCGTTTTCCGATAACGTGACTTTTCTGACGTTTTGGCAGAAATAAAATTGAATTTTAAATTATTTAAAACACATTTTTGAACTTAATCAGAAATTTGGGAGTTTTAAACAATAATGTATCAAAAAAGCATAAAATCAAGCAAATCCCTCACTCATGAAAATTCCTCATTGTTATGATTAGGGGGTCGCAAAATGGATTTTAAAGGGTCAAAATTAGCAAAAAACCTCGCCCATCTGGCCAATAAGAGTTACAATTGTTCGATTCCGACATTTATTACATTCAACCAATTCAAATTTTTCATGTAGCGATGAATCTGTTCTTAATTAAATGCACTTGCTCAATAAACTAAATAGAAACTGTAATTCAATTGAAAAAAATTTATTTAAAATACTTTATTTGGGTGATAACATCTGAAATTGTGTTTTTTGCAACTTAGTTTCACATGATAAACATCTACATAAAAAATCTTTTCTAGCAAGACAAAAAGCATTTTTCAATTCCCAATATATACAGGGTGGTCCTAAATTTGTGGTACAAACTGGGTAGGGTAGGTAGAGTACATCAAGACGAACAAGAATTGGTATAGAAAGGGGGGTCGCAGTTACACCGTTAATGAGCTAGGACCTGATTGCTATGAGTTGAATAAACACAAAATTTAATCAAAAAATAAAAAAAAATTGCAAGTATGCAAACTTTTTACTTTTTGACCCCTGAAAAAGTGCTATTTTCACATGCTAATATCTCCGCGAATATTCAAGATATTTTGATCAAATTTTTTTAAATGAGTTCTTCTTGACGTTGGCAACAATACTCTCCCTGAGGTTTTTGCTCTATTTCCTTTAGTTTTTAAATTAATTTTTTTAACTTTTTAATTTCGCCGCTAGGGGCGCTGTAAGTCCTCTCAATGGATTCTCCAGGGTCACTTACCTAGGGGTAGACCTTACTTCCATGACCCTAGGAGGGGCTGGTGCCGAATAAAAGCCGTGCAACGGAATTTTGAAACACCCTTATATTCCGGTAGTGTTACTTTTGAGCTAAGTCAGGGGTCCCCAACCTTTTTGTACCTAGGAGCACATACAAGAATATCGGTCGAATGGGGGGCACCATTTATTTTTCAAGATAAATTTATAGTTGGTGGACATAGTTATTAGTACACACTACATATAATGCACAGAAATTTAATTTTAAAAATTAATTTAACATTATGAATATAATTAGTATTAATATTATTTAGTAAAATAAATTATTTCTAAATTGCTAGTAAAACATACGAAGTATAAAAATTATTTATAAAATATATAAAATACATTACATTTCACTGGCCAGCGCTTCGTAATTGGGAGATTATGATGAAATTCTTGCCCGCAAGCTATCTTCAAGGTGTTCATCTGTACGTCGTGATCTATATTTTTTGGTTTTATTATATTCATTGTCGAAAATGATTCACACAAGTGTGTGGAACCAAAAAACTATTTTATATGTGCTGCACTTTTTAAGAATGGAAATTTATTTCTATCAACTATATTCCAGAATTTCTCATATCATCTGATAATAGTTTTGAGGATAATGTCATTCTGAAGATCCAAAATTTCTATTATCGCCTTACTTGAAGAAATTATGAAATGTATGTGGCTATTTCATTTCTAGAATTGTATGGGATAGTGGAAAACTGAAATATTTTAATCCTTGGGCACAAGCAGCGGGCGCACCTAGACCGATCGACGGGCGCCATGCTGCCCGCGGGCATAGGGTTGGGGACCCCTGAGCTAAGTGTTTTGTGTATTTTTTCAAAAACAAATAATATTTGAAAGCAAATATTTCAAAATTCTTAATACAAATTAAAAGTTTTAAAGCAAATTTTTGAAAAAAAATTAATGAATTATAAATTTCAACTAAAGCCTTTGTAAAATATTAGATTAAAAATTAGAAGAACGTAAGAAAGGCAGTCAACTTAAATTTCAAATTTAATTAAGAAATACAGGGTGTCCCACGAGAAGTGGCCCAACCCCTTTAACTTTTGAACCCCTACAGATAGGCTCATGAAAGTGAGGTCTAGGTATAGTAAAGTGACCAAGCCCTATCCAATGAGACAACTTCTAACGCCCTCCAGCGGAAAATTTAGGAGTTATAATTTTTATTTTAAAAACTAATTGAGATATGTGAAAAAAGTAAGTGACTAAGTTGTAGAACAGCATCGAATTAGTAGGAAAAGACACCTTAATGAGAAAAATATCTTGAATAAAACCCCTAAAACACACGCTCATTTAGGTTGAATTTACGTAGTTTTTACCTCTTAAAACGCTCCTTACAAGGCAAAAATGAAAAAATTTCATTTTTATACTTAAGTAAATGACTAAAAGTATTCTTATATCATTAAATTGAAAAATTCTCATTTCGCCTCGTGAGGAGCGTTTTAAGTCGTAAAATCTACGTAAATTCAACCCAATTGAGCGTGCGTTTTAGGGGTTTTATTCAAGATATGTTTCTCATTAAGGTGTGTTTTCCTACTGAATCGATGCTGCTCTACAACTTAGTCATTGACTTTTTTCACATACCTCAAATAGTTTTTAAAATAAAAATAATAACTCCTAAATTTTCCGCTAGAGGGCGTTAGAAGTTGTCTCATTGGATAGGGCATGGTGGTCACTTTACTAAACCTAGACCCCACTTTCATGACTATATCTATAGGGGTTCAAAAGTTAAAGGGGTTGGGCCACTTCTCGTGGGACACCCTGTATATTGAATGGCATCGATTTAACCAAATTCTAGGGGCTATATATTCCTGTAGGAGATATTTCCCCCCTTTTTCCACTCATGTGTAGAGAGTATAGAAAAGCTTAAAGACTTTTTTTGCACATAAAGTCAATTTGCCTTTTTTTACATATTCCCCTTTTTTAAACTGACAATTCAGTTAATCATGGTAAAATATCGATCCTCATAGGTCTAAAAAAGGGTGTAAATTTCATAGCAATCCAGAAACAATTGACACCAGTACAATTGCTTTAAAAACAAATATATAATTTTAAAAGTAGAATTTCAACTTTTGGTATGATTAGATAAGATTCGATAAATTTCTCGCTTTCTGTTTACTTAAATTTTTACTATATATTTTAAGAATATCGCTACCGTCCTCTAAAAGGGATTTGTATATAGAATTTTGTCTGAGATTGCTTAAAAAATTTGGACTTTCTTTAAGCTTTTTTATACCTCACTTGATTGCCTTTTTTAATTAGAAAGTAATTAATCAGCTAAATAGATATATTCTCAAGGTCACTTTTGATTGAATTCCGCACCGCCCCGTTATGTGGTGCTGTTTACTGTAGAACCATTTTTCCTTCAGGGTAAGCTGTATGCAGAAAAACCAACTTCTCTGTTGTAAGATGGCTGTCATGAATGGTTGGTTAATCATCGTGGTTCATTGCCTAATAATATAATTAAAAAAATATGTATTTTGCTCATAGAATTTTATTGAAACAAGACTCGTTTTAAAAATATAGCATTAAGATATGAATTCATTGATGTTAAAAACCTAGAAAATGTTTTGGTAAAGTTTGGTTAAATTAAAAGATCGTAATATATCTTTATTAAATTAATGCTACTACACTTTATGTTAGTCTCTCTATTCTGAAAAAAAGGTTTTGGTGAAAGTTTTCAGAGAAAAACTTTTTAACTGATATTCAAACAACAAAAAATTTATATTAAAATGTCCAGTTTCTTTTAAAAGATTCCGAGTTAGCTAACGTTTTTTCAATCTCAATTTTTTTTAAATAGCACGTATTTCAATGATTTTAGATTACGGATAAAGTCGTAGTTACAAAGCCAAGGCCACAAACTACGAATTTTAAACAATAGAAAACATAGGAAAACATAGAAAAATTACTTCACTGTTTTTTTTAGTATAAAAATCACAGAGTATAGAGCTTAACAGAGGATATAGACGCTAATGGCAGCTTTTTATTTTAACAGGGGTTTTCCCACAGCCGAACTTCATGCACATAGGACCGCTTCCTTTAATACCACGTCATTCCTGCTAATTCTCTGTCATTCGCCCACTAAAGCTGTCACTCAAATCCAAATTGGAAGTGGAGGGAAAAAATAGAAGCGATGAAATTAAAATGCCGCTTGATAGAAGTTCCATATCCAATCAGGAATCACTTTCGCATTTCGTCTTCTCTAATTGGCTGCTAGTGAAATTAATTATAATCTGGGAGCAGGAATTAAATTAAGTACCTAAAGAGGAAAACTGCCGTTTGGAATCTCTGTAAGCTCTATACCACAGAGAAAAATCCTAACAGAGGGTCCAAAACGATATATTCAAAAGTTGGATGGGTTTGAGGGCGCCACGATCAACTAAATGATTGACAGAGAGATCAAACCTGTGATTGGCTGTCACGGAATCTTCTATTTTGAAGGAGAAGGAAAAAGTTTTTCTCAACCAATCAGGCTTTTCCGTCCCGCCTCTCGTGACGTTGATGCGATCGCAGCGCCAAAATAGCCCCCAACTCTTCCAACTTTTCGATTTCCAATAGCGCCTATGGCGACGGACTCTCTGTTCTAGTACTCTGTGTTCTATACTCTGTGATTAAAATACACGAAGTAATTATCTTTTTGTTTAAAATACGAATTAAAATAAGTATTAGAGGGCTTTTTAAAGAAATTTTTAAAAATTTTTGTTCAAACGATTTTAACTATATTTTAAACCATTTTGAAAAATAATTAATTTATCTTTACATAATTTTTAAATTTACTGATATATTTATCTTTTTGTGTTGGGAACCCCGAATCATTATAATATTTACAATAAAACAAAAACACACACTCTGAAATAGACGAGATTAGTGTGACGTTTTTTGTTTTGTTTGGAAACGTAAATTCAGTCTGTGATTGGTTCCGTGAACTGTACGGACAGTACGGATCCGTATGTAACCAATCACGGATCGAATCAACGTTTCCAAACAAAACAAAAAACGTCATCACTAATCTCGTCTATTTCGAACACTAAAAAACTTCTATTACGGAATAATGAGATGCAATTTTATGAAATTAGTTTTTAATATAGAGGGAAGAGGGACATTTTTAACCTTTTCAATAACATAAGTATCCAAATAATTCTTTATTTAATATATTTGAAAGTATGTTTCTTGAATCTCTATAAAAAGTCTTGGTAGATTAGTTTCCAGAGATGAGCCATTTAATTACTGGTCCAAATGACACAACTTTCTGGAATCTTTTGAGAATTCAGCGTAAGTTTATCGATTTTCAAAATATATCCCTTTTATTAAATTACTAATAAGGGTTGCAGCTACATTTCAAGTAGCTGTCAAAAAAATTATCCTCTCAATCAAAACAGCCAATTTGAGCCGTATTTTACGATGAAACAAATTCATTTTACTGAAAGATCTCTAGGATTACGTAACTATCCGAAGAGAACTGCGTTAGCAGTTAACGGGGGTTGGCGATCCGTAGCTCCCTATTGTAATACAAAATAAATAAACCATTCGGTACATCTTTAGAATAGGTCCACTTTTTGAACGGTCGCCAAGTTGGCGGTAATTCATGGCCGACAGGCCGTGAAATCGTATGTAAACATGGCGGCCGGGTTTCAAATACGGCGGCCGGCGCCAAGGTCGCCAAAAGTGGACCTATTCTAAAGCTGTTCCAACCATTCGTCACACACTTTCAAAAGTGATTTGAGTACAAATTTTCAAATTAGACTTTCTTATGATTCTTTAGCAAAACTTTATTAAACAATTTCCTCTATTGTTATCGTTTTTAAATGGTTTGGTAAGTATTCCTAATTGATATGACTCTACCATTTAAATACATAATGGTATGAAACACAGTGTTGTAATACTTTAAAGGAGCAGAAATAAATGTAATAAAAATTGATTACGTAGGGGTTCAATAAAAATTTAGAACAAATGGAATTAATTCTTAAGTATTCCTGAAAAAGAAGTACGTATCAGTTTTTTTAATGCATTTTATCTGCAATTACACGGAAATAAAAAGCTTTAATTGTGTAAAACTAGAAAGTAAAGCGTTAAATTTTGCTCTACATATTGAAAACTGAACTAATGTTCTATGTATGTTCTACGTGCTTTTTTGAGGATAATAAATACCGGGATGCTTAGATTATAGAATTGAGGTGTTTGCAGCAACAATGAGCTAACTCTGCTGATATTGCTGATTTTCTTTTGTTTCTGAAGTTATTTATACATTTATATCTTGAAATTTTGAAGTAAATGTCCTGCAGACCTACTTTCCTTTGAGAATAACTTAATAAAATTACATTATTATATTACAATAATTAAATATTGTTTTGAAGAATATTATAAAGCTTTAAGGGAAACGGTATTACATACCTTATCGTAGATCATGTATTTATACACTAAAGTTTTTTTTAGAAATTATGTTTTAGTTAAATTTAGTGAACATTTCTGATAAAATGCTCAATTTTCATCATTCCTACCTATAATAAATAAGAAAGTATTTGCAAAAATGTTAACAATTTTCCTTTAAACGATGGATAATGTAGATTTATATTTTTAAAATATTATATGTGTGGATGATATTCTCGTTCCAACTAATTGAAATTGAGATTCCCTGTAATAAACTAAAATAAAGAGTTGAAAAGGAGGAATTTTTTTCACATTTCTCGTTAAAAAGAGAATTAGGTGATATGATTACTACTCATCAGTAAAAGAGCTATTACAGACTGTATTGGAGCCCATAAAGTTCCAATTGGATATATTTACAACTAGTAATTCACAGAACACGAAAAAAGTTGAAAAATAACAATAACCATTATTACGGTTTGAGTGTGATGTTTTCGCAGGAATGTGACCTCACACCTGAATTGATCAGTTGAGCAAACCTTGAGAAACGACCAAGGTCTTGTCAGTAGACTGCGTGGAAACATTGACCGATAATTGTTTTGTCACATGGGAGAGGTTTTATTATATCGTGAAAGTCCCATGCTTTTTCGAATAGAAAAGCAAACACCTTATATTTTTATATCCTACTACAGACACTAGTATAGTGCTAAAAGTAGTGTTGTGAAGCTGTGTAATTTTAGTTTAAATACTTTTATAAAATAAGATAAAAGCTTTTTTTAGTTTTTTAAAGCAATGGATATTATGGAAAAGTTAATTGAATTATCTTTTAATTCCTTGACACCCTTATCTACATGGGGGTTTATAAAGATATATAATTATATTTTTCGAACACTATTACTAAATTAACCTCCAGACGTGGTACATTACCCCCATTAAAGCCTTAAGTCTCAAATTAGTTACGTTTAGCAGGCATCGTTTATGATTCTAGTTGCATATTAAAAAGAAAAAATGTTATATAAGCCAAAAATTTGCTAACAATTCGCACGAGTTTAAAGTGTGTGAATCGTGTTTTTCTAGTTAGTTTAACCTTGATTATCATAACAAACCTTTTAACTGCACCGTAATTTCTGTTAGGAAAACATCGGAGTAACGATGGAAACTATCAGCTTTATTTATTGATCATCAAACAATAAGAATGAGACAAGCGTGTGATGATGTGAAAAACTGAAGATTTCTTATCACAAATTTGACA
The DNA here is from genome assembly GCA_024610705.1 of Tetragnatha versicolor. Taxonomy (NCBI): domain Eukaryota; kingdom Metazoa; phylum Arthropoda; class Arachnida; order Araneae; family Tetragnathidae; genus Tetragnatha; species Tetragnatha versicolor. The sequence goes on from JANDEH010000009.1 coordinate 40,865,753, forward strand.
AAATTGCAGAAAAATTAGATGATTGAGATTAAAAGTGCTTAAATGAGCTTAAACACATGGCTGGCTTCGAAATGTGTTAAATATACCGTAAAAACATCCTTTGAAAAGTTCCGTATAATATTTTGAAGGAGTTTGATATTAAAACCACCTTTTACTTAAAATGTTTTATTAGTTTAAATACATTAATATTGTTTTTAATTGAATTTTTAAATTTGAAGGAATGCTTAATTTGTGATAATAGCTATGTTTGTGATGCATAAAAAAAGCTAGTATCCCGCTCTTTTATTTCTTACTTAGAAATATGTTTTGTTTATGTCATTACCTTAAATTTTTTCAAGACACTTCCATCAAAACTTATTTTTTTCGTAAAAGATTAACACGATGTTTTTTTGCTTTATTGGATTGTTATGCGTTTTTTTAAATTTCTTCAACAATAGAATCTAAGCTTTAATCTAGTTTTTGGTTATGTGTACCACATAATATGATTGTTTAAAACTTTTGTTTTGGATATTTTATAATTTGTCTTTTCAGATTCAGTTTGAAAACTTTAAGCATTGAATATAAAAAAAATTGATATTCTTTGTATTCTTTGGAATGAATTCCTAAAAAAGCCCCAAACTACTAAGAAAAATGTTTGAAACTCTAAAGTTTGAAGTTATGCTCTTTAACAGTGCTTAAGTTTTAAATTTTTTTGGATAGTTAACATATTTACTCTACTTCAATATAATAAAGTAGTTACACCGTTCTTAAAAATGTGGTCATTTAAAAAAACCTCACAATTTCTGGGATGAAGGACAAATGTTCAACGTTTCACACTTGCTTTATTTTACTTTTTAAATGATAAGTAAATTAATAAATTATAAGAAATCTACAAGTAGGAAAAATTTACAGTGTTTGTATTGTATATAACGACTTTAATTTAGTTTATAAAGAAAGCATTTTGATTAAAAATATATAGACTGTGTAATACGTACATAATCTATTCTTTTTTAATGCATAAAAATAAATTAGTAAATTATTAATTAGTAATTAAGTGCATAATCAAATGAAAAATTTTAAGGTTGAATATAATGATTGGTTACTACCTTATCCAAATATTTTAAATGTTAAAACTCAATGTGTTCTCACAAAAACTATCACAAAAAGCAAATTACACCACATCTGTCAATAAAGAGTTCATTGGAAATAAACCAGTTCACTTTTCCGCTAAATGTTGAAAACAATTGTAGTGTCATTCAAAGTAAAACATAGCATCTTTGATTTGACTCAACATTAAATAAAATATCAGTTTCATGAGAGATAGAAGATATTGATCTGGATTCTTCCAGTTTACTTAACCTCAAAGTTATTGTGTTATGTATAAAATCCTTAGGTGGCATATGAATCTGATAAAGAATTATGAAACTGAAAAGGACAATGAAGATATGGAGTATTTCCCTTTTAAATTTTTTTTGTGAAAAATGCTGTTTTTTAACTTAATTCAATTATTTTTTATATTTTGTATTTAGTGCTACGTATTAAATTTTGGGTTGGATTGATTAAATAAACTAACATGTGACTTTAAGTTACACTCACTAGAAAAAAAGATAGGTTGCATATCCGAAATTTTCGATATTATAAATTTTACGAAAAATGACAGATGTTTCCCAGAACAATTTACATTACATTTATTACATTAATTCTTCAATTTTCGACGGAAAAAATATTAAAACATTCTAAAACTGTAACGTTTTTCGTTTGTCTAGCTTATGTTATTCCCTTGAAATATAATGCTTATCTTGTATTTAACATAAATTGTACAGATGAAAATTATATTTGGAAACAACTTTTACAAACTCTTACTAACATTCCAAGAACCTTGATCTTGGGATCAAAACGACGGCTTTACGGATTTTCCTTAATGAGTTTTCTTTAAAAAAAAATGAAAAAGTAATATATAAAATTTGGATCATTGTCAATGATTGCTGTGTATCGCTATTTTTCTTGACCTTTCATTGAGGGGGAAAAATTCAAGGTTCTAATGACTGCATCAATGTGAAAAGCTGATAATACAAATACTTTTGTGAAAATCATACTCGTAAAACTACTAGATTTCTTGTTTGAGGAGTTTTGAAAGAAACTATTAACTGTGTTTGTTTTCAGAAATCGGATTCTTTCGCTGAAGTTTTTGAGTATACTGTAATAGCTGACAAATTGTATTTTTTCTTAAATTTTTTAAAATTTCAGAGAATATGGGCCAATACAATTAAAGTTATAAATTTGAAATTATTTTAAATTATTTAACATAAATTGAGGTCTTCTCAATTAATTTTTAATTACAAACTTAAAATTTCTCAGAAAATTGTTAGAGTTCGATCTTATCTGCTTTTAACAAAATGAAATAGGGTGAATAAACATTATAGTATAACCATATTTAAATAAATAGGAAGCGAATTTGTACTTAATATTAAAAACATTTATTACCCCTTTTTACAAGGTATTCTATTTTTAACCACAATGCAAAAATGATAGTTAGGAAGTCTATAATTAAAAGTTATTGATCTCTCTTGGTGAATTAAACTTATTTAATTATTTTATACCCTATTAAATAAATTTTACTGTTTAAATCCAAGGTTTGGGTTATTCGAATATTTTGGTGGTTGATTCAAATTATCCAAGTTGCATTGTACTTCATATAAAAAATATGTGGCACGTTTATTCTAAGTTATAAATTGGTCTTAAGATTAAACCAATGTAATTGACGCATTGTTTATCGAAGTTCCCACTTTATCATGGCAGTTATCTAAAGCAACGTCAACGTTAAAGGAGGTTCACACTAGTTCATCACAAATACGTCATTTCTACCTCGATTAATGTAACTGTTAACATAGACAAATCTCCTATTCATAAAAGAAGGGTGGCTATCTCTGTTAAATGATTGTGCTTCAGAGATGTTTGTTTCCTTCTCCAGGAAAGCAAAATTCCATTTAGTTAATGCATGAATAGTAAATAAAACTAATAAAAACTCCAAGAGGGTTTCAGCTGTCAGATCTATTGAAACTCCAAAAGACAAATAGGTAGTGAACAATCTGTTAAATACTATTGGATGAAATTTATTAATTTCTCTGTAAAGCTCCTTGATTTATTTCACTATGCAACTCTTTTAAACTCCAAGAAAGTTTCACCAGATGAAAATACTGAATCTTATGAATCATCAGTATCACGCAGTATCTTTCCTATATTGTTCAAAGGAAAAATTAAAGGAAAGATTAATTGTGAGTTGAAAAGGATCTTTGAATAATTATCTTGAATACTTCTTCAAAGTCAACATAGTCATTTAAAAAATATTCTCATACAATCACGTACTTTACTGGAATATTTTTATTTCGATATATTAATAATGTAGAATATTAACAGAAGTTACCTTATTTGAAATTTTATTAAGATGTGTAAACTGTTGTTAAAACTTTTGATACTGCCCCATAGTCATTAAAGTTTTTTCCTATTTGTAAATCCTTTAAAATGAAAGTTAAAATAGTAGTATAAGCTTCTTCACACTTTCCTAAGTTTAAATATTGAAAAAAAGATTAAGGTATGGTTAAACACAGTGCTACGCAATTTAAGCCTAATTTAGTCGCAATTCAAATTTTTCCGTCAAATGTTTTGATATAAATATGTTTATTAGTATATTAGTAACGATAGATATATTTGAAAAAGGTTGAGAAAAGTTGAAAGTTTGAAAAATCATTTAAAGTTAAAAAATAGGGTTTTACTTCAAGGCTTCAAAAGTATGGTTTGAAAAATAATTCAATTGCTTATTAATTACGGGAATTATTTTAAATCCTGAAATGTTGTTATTTTGATCTTATTAATTTGATACCTCAGTGTTGTAATCAATACATGTATATTTGTATATCAGTTGTCTTGTTTAATTATTTCCGACTTCTAAATATTATGGTTTATCAGAGAGACATGCAGTAAACGAGAATGATAGTAAACAGAGTGGTGCGTGGAGCTTCTAAACATTACAGAAGAATAAAGCTCATAAAAAAGAGTCACACCGGTAGGCTCATCAATTCAAGACGGTTATGGAGTGCCATAAAGATACGGGATTCTTTCGTTTTTGGCTGCATTGCGTTAGATAGCAGGCAGCACGAGGCGCCACGCCAGTATTACCTACAATGCCTGCAAAATCCTTGCCCTAAATAGGGCCGTGCCCCTTTTTTATGCACAAATAAGAAAACATTGAAGATAAGATCCAGAAATAAGGAGACAACAAATGTGGAAATTGAGTAATTTTTTTCAAAAGAAACAATGTTGTGACTCAACCAAGGAATGAAAAGTAAGATTAGCATATCTTTGGGATGCAAAATATTTGCGGTCTTAAGAAGTTTAACGGTTTGTCAGAATCGACAGGAAATAAATTACGTGTCTTTGTATCGAAAAATCTTGATTTCTGCCCGAAGCATCTCCAACTAGTATGAATTATTTTAACTAGTAGAATCTATTTATACTCAGATAGAAAAATTAAGAACAATCAAAGCAAAAACTTTTCCAAAATAAGATTTGTTTTTAAGAATAAATACTAAATTGTTTTGTGTTTTAATTAATCACATTTTGACTCTTTTGTGATAATCTTAGCTTTTCTCGTGTAACTAATCAATGGTATACCTTTCCTTAGTTAGACGGGGTTCTTTGGGGGTATTAAGTGTTAAATTTCATTTTGATGTGTCATCCTCTAATTTTTCCCTGTTGTTATTTTCATATATACAGGGTGTCCCATAAATAATGGGTCGCACTTCTAGGGGGGATAGTAGACACCTAGACGAGTCAGAATCAAAGAGGATTTGGGGGTCCCAGACCAAATCCCAGGGAGTTAAAAATGGAGCAACACCCCAAAAAAATTATTGAAAAATTCAATTTGTAGAAGAACTACTATTGGTAAAAATTTAATTATGGTCTCAAAAACTGTGGTTTAATATGATCTTTAAAATTATCTCAAAAGTCTTCACTTTAAAATTTGTTTATTATGAAAAAGTAAAAAACCACAAAAAATTTGAAAATTCTTCCAAAACCTTATTTTGTATTTCGAAATCCTTTCTTTTGATTTGATAATCTGAAAGACCATAGGTGCAAACCCTTAAGTCCAAAGTTTCACGTAAAAAACATCAATATTTAAAGCTTGAGATCCTGTTAAAGTTCGTTTTTTGCGTGCGCAAACTGCCCTTTATCTACTGACGGTTCTTACAAGTCCCACCAACTTTAAAATTACATAGAATAACCATCCTTACTAATATATTGACGACATTTTGCAGGAAAACTCTTTCAGGTTTCCTCTTGCAGGATAATAAAACAGCAAAGGTTCTGTGATGAGTATTTTAGCGGGAAATGCGAATAAATTTAACTGAAGTTGTACTTTCGGCTGCCATTTCGATCAGATTCCCATGACTGTCATTTTTGTTTCCGCAAAAAAGTAGTTAAAGTCAAAAGTAAAGTGTATTATTTTTTAAGACTAAAAACTGCGATAAAAAACCGTGTTTTTTTGTATTGTGAGAATATTTTAGCACTCCGTGTGTACTGACAGTACTCAAAAGTATCAATTTAATTAATTGGCTCTAGCGAATTGAATTTTCCAAAGATTATTATTTTATTTATATATATATCTCTTAATTTTCAATTTATTGACAAAAAAACATTTTCACCAAAAAAATTGTAGCTAATCATAATGCTGTAGATAAGGAATTAAGAGTTTTATCTCTAGAAATTATAATATTTCATAAAAGTTATGGTAAAGAACTATGGCACAACATTATAGATAGAATTAAACAAATATAGTTTAACGTATCCATCCATACTTTTAGTCTCTCAAAGATCAACCGCATTAGAGAAAACGTCTGAGGCACCTCAAATGATCTTAATTCATTTACGAGGGGCATCTGTTTGATCACAGAAACGGAGTTCCCTTTACTTGTATCACTTGAGTCACTTGTATTCATCTCCGCCAATTATAGAGTTTGACAAAGCGCCTCTTAGCCATTAAAATCGGTCCCTGATGGAGTTGAAACAGAAGGGCCGATTTATTGAAGACTGCCGGGCTGCTCCTATCTGACGAGTTGCATTGTAATTCAGAAGCGCCATCAAAATGACAAGCGATTGAACATTCCCTCCACGTGAGAGGATCGTCAGCTCTCTCTCTCTTTCCCACAAATCTCTCGAATAGTAGCTTATCTCTAGGCAAATGACAATCCCTTTGATATGAAAAATTTTTATGGCTGATAAAAGTGTACCAGGAGATTTCTTTTATTAGAAGGGCCTTTGAAATCGTGCTTGGAATTTACTCTAAAACCAACCCAAATCAGTACCTCCTCAAATTGTATTGATTCTATGGTTTTTAGGTTCGAAATTCACGCTATCTAAAGCGCTTTTTGATGCGAAGATAACTCATACTGATTATGCTCTTAAAATAGCAACATTATGTCTTTAATGGGGGAGTATAATACAAAACAGTTTGTTTATTTGTTTATACTACATATCAATGAACTATAACAATGCCCTTACAATATGTAATGGCTTAATTCATTGAAAGATATAAGCCATGACACTTTACCTTTACCTAACCTATTATTTTATTCTTCTGATATGGAATTAGCATATTTTGGAATCCTTTTATTTGAAACGAATTTAAAATTCTACATCTAAAAATAAATTTTAAGATGACTCCAGACTTGAAGTATTGCCCATATTTCAATGTTACGTTACAACTCTCCCTTATATGTGTTACAATTGACCCTTAAAGTGGGGTCAATTGTAACACTGTCCATTGACACATTTTTTATTTACTATATTGTAATGCATATTCACAGGGCAGTTTTCAAAACAAAATTGTAATTGAGATTGTATCAATCTTTTCTCATAACACTTTTTAAAACTCCAATAGAAAAATAGCTTTGTGAGATTAATTTGTAAAGTTTGTTACAACTGACCCTAGCGTGCCCTACTACATTCTACTTTTGATTCTACATTCTAAATTGACTCTAAATAGTTAAAATTGTTATAAACATGTTTAAAAGTGCTGATAGCATAAAAACATCTTGATTTTTCCCTTAAATAAACATTTATTCAATTCAAATTTATAGTGTAGACTAAGACAAATTTAAGTCTAAAACTTGTTGAAAATCGCAAAGTATACCTTAAGAAAAAAAACTTGTATGACTCTTAACTGACTTTTTTTATTGACATTTTATGGGAATTGTTGATTAAAAGTTTTCTTATATTTTAAGATGGAAGATTTGTAATGATTTGTCTTACAATAGATTTTTGCTTTAGTTACACAACAAAAAAAGTATGAGGGTGTTAAAATTATTTAATACCCTTATATTTTTCACAATAAATTAAACAATATCTAACAATTAAATAAATTAGAAATGCAAGAGTTAGAGATCAAGAAATATGTGATAGAGAGAGAGTTTGTGAGAGTCAGGTATTATACAAGGTAATAATATAAATTATAGTAGGTATGCGTATGGATTACATGTAACAGCTATTATGTTAAGATTAAACTATAAAGTGATGCTTAAAAGCAAAGCATGAGATGTTAAAAAGTTTTAAAGTAATTATAAAGACTTAAATTAATAAAGACTAAAGAAAATAATTATAAGGACTACCGTAGTTAAGTTGCTAATTTTCCTGATTCTGAAAAATATTGTATAAACTAGTACTTGCATTTTGTATTGCGTCTTAATAAAATATTAAGAGGAATTAGTTCTTTTATCTTATTTTTCATTAGTGAATTAGGTATAAGTACCTAGAGATATATTTATTTGTGTTAGGCGTAATAAGTTACACTAGATGAGTTAGTGAAAAATTTCCCGGTTAAAATTCCGTTTTCTAGCTTACGGAATTAATCCGAGAAAAAACCACCGAAAGGAATGCATAAAAAGACGAATTTTTTTACAGTGTAAGTATAATATTAAAAAGTGGCTTATACTATATAAGAACTCTTAGAATTAAATTTATCTAATTATGTATATCCTCTAGTTTTGAAACCAAGGAAAGGTATTAAGAAAACATTACTCATATAAATTAAAATTCTTAATACATATTCTTCTATTGCAGCATTTTCGGTAATTTATCGACTATGGTATTGCCTACTGCAATGTACTCTTATGTTGGAATACCTCACATACAAGGTAAGAAAAGGTTTTGACTTTTTTAATATTAGCGTAATAAAATCGATAAATAACGTTATTATTATCCCTTGATCAATACTATAAATAAAAAAAATACTATTAATTCATGAAGGGTAAAATGCAAAAATCAAAATTTTCCATGTAGAAAAAAAAGTTAAGATCATTTCTTTTATAATTTTTCTCTAAAGTTATGAAGATATTAACTCTTAAAATTAGACATAAAGAGTTAAGACGAATAAAAAGCCTAAAGGTATTGAAAAAATATTGTGTGTACCCAACATATATAAGGATAATTTATTTAAATGAACCTTATTTGATTTTGAGATGGTCAATCAAATTTCCCCATTTCTTTCTTACAATTTGGAAAAGACCGAAAGGAAAGTAGATTTAGTGATAACAGTTTTTACAAGTTATTAAGCGTTTTGAGAAAATTTAAATATCCACTCAGAGATACTGTAAGCAGTATATAATTCCATATTATTTTTTTACTGTAAGTTGAGAGTCAATAGGGCTTTAGATAAAAATTAAAAATGGTTATTACATTAAAATTAAAAATAATGAATGAAATTCCCATAAAACTTCTTATATCGATACCGCTAAAGTAAAACAACAAACTTTAATTTTTTTAAAAGTAATGTCAACTAGTTTTGAGTGAACGTAGGTAGTTTTTGAGCTTTTTGTTTTTGAGTAAAACCATAATATGTTTTCTATAAATGTTTTAGTATCCTATAAATATAAAAACTGAAAATATCCGTTCGTGAAATAGTTATATTTAGACACTCATACGTCTTTTAATTTCCTGAATAGGTAGTTTGGTCTCAGATTTAGAAACAAGTAACAACATTTTCAGAGTTAGCATACCCGCTTTGAGCTACTCTCTCCCCTACGTAACTGCTACGAAAGTTAAAAATCCTATTTCTTAGTGAAACTTTTTATTTTGTTCATACAGTGTACTGAATTTCAAATGGGCCCATTGTTATTCCTGTTTGAGGAAGCCTACTTTTCATTACATCTTTCTCTCTCAATCTCTCTCTCTTCTCATAATGTACTTTTAACTATCCCTTTTCAAATTTCTTGCTTTACAGGAACCCTTTTATTGTATATAAGTAAATTTTATAAAAAATATCAAGTATTATAAATTATTTTTAAATTTAGACTATGATTATAGAGAAACAATATCTACTCTGAAGCTAAGAGAATTTAAAAAGATAACGCTTATTTCAATCCACGAAAAATCCTTTCACTTTTTTAATTAAGGTTATATTTACCTTCTTTAGTTTAGAGCTATAATTTGAAGAACCAAGACCTGTACTTCAAAGCACTTATGCTACTGACTCGTAGAAGAAATAATAATAATGGACAACCCATGTCCCCAAATCTCCGATTTACTTTTTCATGTAGGTGTGAAAAAAGAATGCATGGATAGTCCAATAATCTCAATTTTTCTTTTCATTTTGCCATCTATCTACTCTTATATTCTGGGCAAGATATTTACTTTTTAAGGTCAAAAATTACCTTCAGACTTTTGTTACATGCACACTTGTTAGTAGTTTAAATTTCATTTTCTGGAATATTAGATTTGCTATGTAATATTGCCTTTACTGCTCATGTTTGGAAACTATTATTCTTATTAATTAAAGCGGTGTTTACAGAAAGCGATAATTTAATTTTCAGTATACAACTGTAAAGCAAAAAATAGTGTTAGGAAATAGTTTAAACAGTACGAAATATAATAGAACGATGTCAATCATCCCTATAGATGAATTAATATAGAGGATACTTGAATACCAGAATGCTTGAAAAAAATAAAGCCTAGCAAAAGTTTTTAAAGCCTAAAACTTTAAATGCAAACATTGAAATTACACAATATTATACTTATTTATCAGATTCACTACAGTTTATATGTATATCTATTTATTAATAGAAAAACAAAAGTAATCATGTAATAGGATACTTGATCCCTGGGATCATATATCCCTCGAAAAAAAGGATCAAGTATCCCTAATAGGATATTTATACAAAACATTCATTTTTAATAATAATAAAACGAAGGTTGTTCACTAAACAATTCACTCAATTATTAAAGACAGTCTAAACTTAAAAAAAACTTAATTTAATTTTAAAAGTTGCATATAAAACAGTTACTATCAAAATTAACATGTTTACCTTTTGGAAAAGTTTCCTTGCCTCATTCAGACAATCATTTCTTGAACTAAAACAAAAAGACTGAAAAAAACCCAAGTGTTGTTAGATTTTGTGAATAAGTATAACTTAAAAATTGTGGCTAGGTATCAAAGCTTTCTAATTGATTTTGGTATATTTTTGGCTACGGGATCAAGTATCCCCAGTCTCCCCTAATCCCTATAAAATATATGATAGAGGATAATGCAGAAATCTTGTGGAGTTAACCTTAACATAATAGATTCAATAATTATATTGATAAAATCGATTACAATAGGCAATAATGCAGGAATCTTACGGAGGAGTTGACCCTATTATAATAGCACAATATTCCATATAAAATAGGGGATAATGCAGGAATCTTATATGTTGGACTTAGTCCTGATTAATAATCCCTATAAAATAGATAAAAATCAAGGATAATGCAGGAATCTTGTGGAGGAATTAACACTAATTTAACAGAAGAATCCATAATCCATATAAAATAGGGGATAATACGGGAATCTTGAGGAGGAGTCAACTCTTATCCCAATAGAACCCATATTCCCTATAAAATTGATTATTACAGATGATAATGCAGGCACCTCGTGGAGGAGTCGATCCTTTTTCAAGGTTATCCTCTCCAATCGGACGATCCCCGGCTTTTATTTTCCAACGTTCGCTTTTGACGTTTCTATTACGTGCATCCCCAATCTTCTTCCCAAAACTCCCAAACAATTACTGCGACTCTAGATAACATCCGGAGACTTGTAAATGGCAAAAATCGCGTTGATATAACTATAGGACTTTATAGGATAATCACCGCGACTGTTTGTCAAAGCTGCCATCCAATAAAAATGACGCAAGTCCCTTTAGGGCCGTTTCAATTGAGATAAGGTGGTAGAAGGGATATAAAATGGATCGGTACGGATCACTCGTTCATAACAAATCTATCCTCATGTGATGTATCCACCAAACGCGTGTTGGACCAATACTGCGAAGAATAAGCACTTAGTCCGCAGGTACCGGCGTAGGTTGTTGGCGTTCTGGAACCGTAGAAAAGCATTCTGTAGCAAAAGCAAGTTCTTGGTGCGGAGATACAGGAGACGGTCTGAGAGTTGGGAGATCAAGCGATATTTGAAAACTGTCGACAGTGATCGTTGAACGCTATGGCTGGAAGTTGGCTGACCAATAACTTTGCTTTTCAAGGTACCCTTTTGGAAAACTGCACATCTCTCGATGGGGGATGGTTAACTTCAAATGATTCCTACCTTTATCCTTTTAAAAATGATACGGTAAGTGCAACCTTTTAATTTCTTAAATTTCTATTGAAATAAGTTGATAGAAATAATATCCTATTTCATTCTTTGTCCCCAGTTGTTTTTTATTAGTTGTAAGAATATAATATGATGTTTTTTTATTGTTTTGGTATGTGTTTTTGTTTATGCAGGGTTTGAAAAAAACATGTTTTTTTTAATAAAAAACAAAAAACATGTTTTATTTGTTTTAAACGTGTTTTTTTGTTTAAAACGTTTTATTTGTTTTTTTACCCTCAAAATAGAAATGATAAAAAAATCCATGATTTTTAAAAATTTAAATTTGACTTTTCAAATCGAAATTAGATTAATAAAGCTATACTTTTAAATACACCACAAACAGTTTGTTCTTTTAAATGATTTTTGTAAGTTTTCTTCACAGCATTATGCTCTTTATCAAGCAATCTACTGCCTATGTCATGGCGGTTTTGTGGTTTGTACCCAAGCCTTATACTTGGCACCATCTTTTTTAGGATCTGGGTGATCCATACATGAAAATAGTGAGTTTGTTGCCTAAATAAAGGGAGCAACTTGCTAAAAACTACATGTATTTTAAACAATGTTTTTTTTGCTTTGTTTTAAATATATTAAAACAAGTGTTTAAAACTAAGTGTTTTAAACATAACAACCCTGAAAAAACCCCTTTTAAATTTCTCAAAATTTCTCAATATGAATAGTTCATAACAAATTAAGATAATCCTAAATGAACTTTTTAAATATGTTAGCACTTTTGGCATAAAAAAATTAGCAATTCAATACTAAAAAGCTTACTTTGAGTTTATCTGAGTGAAATAATCTTTGAACAGACAATCCTTTTATATTTTGTAAGGCCTGAATTTTTAAAAGTTTTTTACTGTCTTTCTCATTTTGCTTGTGTGTAATTCAAACTAATTGTGCAGTATTATGATTTGAACCTTTTAAAGATTGATAGATAAGCTGCATTAAAAAATAAGAATTTAATCTTCATTTTTATTCTGATCTTCTACAATTTACTATGTTAAGGAAAGAAGCTCTTAGATAGGTTATTTTAAATATTTCTAATTATATTATTCTAAAAATAAATTCTTAACTTTTAATTTTGAAAAGATTCTTTATGGAAAGGAAATTAAATCTTAAGAGGTTCTTAAAAAGATTTAAGTTGTAAACGAGCGTTGTTCAACAACCATTAAAAGAACATTTATTGTAGGTAATAGATTAAAAGAACATTCATAAAATATTGACAAGTTTTTTTATTGTTGATTTCACAGGAATAGCATTGGCGAGATCATAGAATAATTACCTTTGATCTTGCGCCAATGCTATTACTATGGAATCAACTTAAATTTAATTTATTAAACTATTTAACTATATGACCTCAATTTTTTTATTATAGCCCCCTCTTTTGTCATGAGGTCCGCCAGGGAATCCTGGGACGCAGCTTCATACATCCTAAAATAACCTATCAAACTTAAAATATTGAGCCCCCTCATATTTCTGGCTTCCTTTGAGCAAGCAAATGCCCATAACCTCTTGTTTAATCAACTACCTCAGCTTCCTTTTTACCCTCGAAAATAATCACCTCGTCTTTCAAAAGCACGTGACCATTTTACCTTCTCCGGCTCTGCAGTACATAAAAGAATTAAAATTTCTTTAAACAGCAAACGATATCTACAAAATGTTTTCAATACCCTCAATTTATTAATTCTACACTTCAGGGGGTCATCATTTCACCCCTTCATCCTAAATTTGTAAAATGCTATAAAAGCTATTTTAGAAATTTTTAGGAAACAAAAAAGAACCCCTGAAAATACTAGTAATTGAACCGCTTTAAGATTTTTAAGTTCAATTTTCATAACATCAAAATATATAATGCTTTTTTTATTTAATCGTGAGCAGAGATATCTTTAATCCCCCTCAAAACATAATAAAGAAGAATTGTGCATGGCCCCTATCATTAGATTTTAGTTCTCACATAATTTAGCAGTAACAGTTAATATTTAACATGACATTCTACCAAGAAATTTTAGTTTTTATACCCAGTTTTTGGTTAGATATTAAAGAAAATGAAATACTTAGGCAAGTATCAAGTTGTTGCATTAGTAAATTGAAAGTAATAATAAATCCTGTGTTATTTTGTTGCATCTAATGCCTTAAATTATAATTTGTTTTGTGTTTTCAGTGCGCGGTAGTGAATGAAGTAAAAACGGCATGCAGATGTGAATTTGTCAAAAACTTTACCGGCTGCGATGCGGGAATGGGATATGTTCAGTATACAGAGCACATGTACTGTCTCTTTGGACCTACCGGTGTACCTACTGTCATTGCTATGAGTGTGAGTAATCCGATTTGAATTTCTCTTTTTTTATTTATCTACACGGTTGTTAAAATTTACGTTCCTCTTTGAAACAGCCATAAAAATTATGTATCAAGTGTTATCAAACATGGTATGGAATTTTATTAAAAAAACGTTTGCTCAAAAAACCCACCGCAAGAGAAAACAGTCCTTGGTTTTAACATTGGTGAAACGAAATAAAACCGAATTTGAAGATAAAACTAAAAGTTGACCAATAATTTGAAATTGAAAATGTGTTCTAATTTTTAAAATCCCTGAATCAATTTTCAACATAACTCGGAAAACTCTAAAACAACTATTTATCTTTGTCTTATTCGTTATCAATATTGGGTTCTTACTGCGTTTTTACCTTCAGATGGCGAGCTTTTAAACTTATTTTTTTGTAGAAAATAAATTCAAAATATTACATATTTTACTAACTTTTAGCCTAGTAGTTTTCTTTATTTGACAGCTTAAAATGGAACTTAAGTTATAATCACCTTGTATGAAGTACGTTGATAAAAAACCATAAAGATAATTAAATCGTCAGTTTGAAAAAGGGAATTAGTCCAAAAAATGGCAAATTGACTTTTTGTGCTAAAAAAAATCTCCAAGCTTCGCTATGAAAATGAATGAAAAGAGGAAAAAATAACTGACTCCTATAAGCAGATATAACATCTTAAATTTGGGGAAATCTATGTTCATTCAGTGTATATTTTTTATTTAGTTTAAATCTAAAGTTAACTAACACACATACAGTTTTTTCTATTATCTGTTTCGCTTTTCAGGGATGATTGAATTTTATGTTAAACTCTTAAATTGATTTGGTAATACCACGAAATGAAGTTTTGTAAAAAAATTAAAGCGAGATTTTTAAGTATAATACCCCGCGCACCTTTAAACTGCTTTTATCGCACAGTGTCAAACATTCTTCGACCACTTTTTTGTCCTTCGATTACAATAAAAAGCGAACAATAGCTTCTCAATTGAACAGATAAATGAATCTATATCACATAATAACAACATTTATCACTCTCTTATGGGTTAAACATTCAGATTGGGATTTCTTAGAAAAATATTTTTTGTTTTTAAATCGCTTCTGTTTAAGTTTATGATTTTTGTTTATTTTAAAACGTCATTCATAGCTTATCATTTATTGGGTGAAAGAGTCTTATAGCATGTTTATGTCATGATAAACAGCTGATAACTTTTAAGAATAGAATTTTCACTTGTTGTGAATAAAAAATTATAGGGACACTTTAAAAAACACATGATTCTTTACTTGAAATAAATCGATCAAATGATGTTTTTGGGGTTCAAACAGCACCCATTTAGGAAGGATCACCGTGATGATTCAATCGCTTGACCAAGTCATATGGTCCAATAACATGGTTATTGACAAAAAATTATGCCTGTAATTAGAATTTACTAGTTAAAGGATTTACAAAATTTAATAGTGTAAACCAGGGGTTCTCAAACTTTTTAACATCGCGACCCACTTTTGAGAAACAAAATCTAACGCGACCCACCGCCTTCAGTTAGTTATAATTAACTGAACTGAGATAATTATCTCATGCCCCCCCACAGAATTTTAAATTATCTGACTGTGGGGTGTTCACCAACTATCCAACTATTTAGTTACAACAATAAATTATCACATGCACGTATTAGAAGAGAAATTAACTTTTTAGAAAATTAAAAGTAAATATTTGAATTTTAGCGTATGAAATAGTTTAATTGTGCGTTAACAATGATCCTCAGAATAAAAAGGGGGGTCTGGGGGTCCTCCCCCAGAGAAAATTTTAAAATTTGACCCTTAAAAACATGGTTTTAACTTGTTTTTTAGCAATATGGGATAAATTGCATTTGCATCATTTCCTAAGAAAATTCTTAAAATTTACATTGCTCCCCCCTGTGCGGATGGGGAGAAACACTGAATATTTTTTACAAATCTTATTTAAATAACAGACTAGATTTGCATTATCGGCACATTAAAGTGGCACACATAGTACGTATTTACATTAACTGTTCCGTTCGTTTACCTATTCCGTTCGATACCAAGTAGTGTAGTTTTCCCTCAAATTTTTATT
The DNA here is from genome assembly GCA_024610705.1 of Tetragnatha versicolor. Taxonomy (NCBI): domain Eukaryota; kingdom Metazoa; phylum Arthropoda; class Arachnida; order Araneae; family Tetragnathidae; genus Tetragnatha; species Tetragnatha versicolor. The sequence continues at coordinate 40,881,798 of JANDEH010000009.1, forward strand.
CGTTTTACTATATATGGTAATGTGATAAATTTCAAAAGTTCAAAAAATTGTTTGATAATCCAAAAGTCAATAACCACTTTTAAAAAAAAATTATAAAAAGATACTTCATATTCAGGAAAATTAAAAATCTTCTCGCGACCCACCAAAAACTGACTGGCGACCCACCAGTGGGTCGCGACCCACAGTTTGAGAAACTCTGGTGTAAACTATTATATAAAACTATTAATTATATTTACTGGGTTATTTTCATGATGTGCACATATTAAGAAAGTCTTTTTGATCTTTTCCTAATCTTATAACTCTTGTGTTACTTTCCCTTAGAGATTTTAAATTCATATACATCTTAACTCCAATATGAGTAAACTAAACTTGCGTCTGTTAACTACTTATTTCGGTAACACGTATACATTTCCATTCAATTTTTAAGCATTCTATTTCTTTAAATCTTCAAGAGAAAATGCCGCTTCCCCAAACACTTTTATACATGCTATTTCATAAATATTTCACTGAATGTAAATTGATGAAATATATTTAAGAGTTAGTAGTTAATTAGCACTTTATACTAGTTTCTAGACTCTTTTTAATCCTTCCGATTTTAATTTAAGTTTAAAGATGTATTAAGTTAAAAGATGTAAAGATGTGAAATATTAGCCTATGTTATTTAAGTTACAAGGATCTTTTGGTATCTCGAATACATGTATAAATTCATGAAGTGTTATCGATTATCTAAAGAAGAATATTCTATATTCAATTAAATAACTTGCGTTAAATCACCCCTCTATTGTTTAATCACACTTAAGTAGCATTAAAGTTATAATAACTCTATAAACGTCGTTTCACATGAACTTTCTTATGAGTTGATCCAAAAACTTATAGAAACGTAAAATAACGAAAAGCTTCATATATGGAGCAAGTTTAAAAAGTGCAAATTATAAAAAACACGATAAATAATTTAAGGTGTTAGATTATTTGAGATAAACCTGAACAGTAATAAAGAATGAAAACCTAACAATTTTATTGAAGAATTATTAGTCTATATTTAGAGCTAATTATTAGTTTAAACATTAAATATCATCAGCTTCCTTCAAAGTAATTTTATCAGAAACATTTGTTTCTACAACCCTCTAATTTACTTTATTTTATATGATTATCAAGGATACTAAGCAAAAAAAAATGCATATACGTAGTATGTGACTGAACAGCTGCGCTGTCTAGATTTTGCATTCTACAAAGATTTTTTATTTGATTATATAATAAAAAATCACTATGTTCACCTATCAAAATGGGAATAGTATATCAGTCAGGATGTATTAGAATGTAAGGGGAGAAAGGAAAATTATATCAACTTATTATAAATTAGTATTCTTAAAGAACTATTAAATTAAATCCGTAAAAATTTCGAATCAGTTTATGAGTTGTGTTTGGAACAGTAACGATTCTTTTCAATAAAATAGCAATTGAAAATAAAAAAAATCTACGGAATTTTTTTATATGTTTTATCAACAATTGTAGATTTCTTAATGGGTTTAATGTTACGTGTCATAAATAACACTCAAATATTTACAGACTCCTTTGTGTTTCAAAGATCTTATCTTTATACTGTCTTGATATTTCGAGATGATTTTCAATTGACGGTGCTTGATAATTTTAGGGCCTGATATCAAACATTAAGAATGTCACATTTTTTATCTCATTTTAATACGTGCTACTTATTTCATAAACTTAAGATATTAAAGTATGTTTGCTAAGGAATTTTCATAAAACTGATAACAAGATGATTTATCAAAAGGATTGAGCAAAAAGCTTCCGAAACTTTAATATGAGGTGTAAAAAACGAATTCGCAGTTTTTGGGTTGTTTTATTAAGTTAAGAGAATTTAAAGTTTATTTATTGTGTATTTGAGTTATATGATATTATAGAAAAAAAGTGGAAACATACCCATTATAAAGTTGTTGGAAATATTTATTCGAAAAATATTTATTATCTTCTTTAACTCTTTGAGACAACTTTTTTTATTTAATTTACTTTGAAAGAACGCGAATAAATATTACTTAAATAAAGATTTATTTGGGTTAACAATAACACACAATTGAAATCTTTGATTTATTTAATAAGACTGTAATAAAAACTTAAGATTTAGTAGCATTAGTTTTGAGTGCAAACACAATTCTAGGGTAAGTCAATTTATTCAATTTTCAATCAGTCAATTATTATTTTTATTATTAAGATCCCACAACCTCAAAAGTTTTGAATTGTTAATTTTAAATGCATAAAAGCAATTCGAAAGGTAAGTAAATTTATATTAAGACTCTTTTGAATCGCTTTATTCAGTGAATGATGATACCTAAGAGGTGAGTAATCACAAAAGATAGTGTTTTATATTTTTAGAGATCAACACACACAAGGTGTTTCTTATCATAATGTAGAGTTTAATGTATGTAGATGAATTTATATAAACCAGCAAATACCATTCGCTTTGTATAACTTTATGTAAATTTATAAATAAATAAAAAATTAAATTATCAAAAGAAGAAAGCTTTTAAGCAGATCATAAAAATCTTACAAAAAGATATTATTTTAGCTCAAACTAAAGTAGAAATAGTTTTGAAAGAAATCTAAAACCAAGCCATTGTATATAGTTTTTATTCTTTGACAAATTATTTCCAAACCTTAATTTTTCTATATTAAAAACGAAATTAAAAATTAGTCATATTGATAAGAAAGTGGAATTATACTTAGAAATTGAACACAAACACTATCATAATAAAATAAAAATTGAAACAAGATTGAATGCAAAATTTTGACAAAATATATTATATATATTGTATTAGGTACACATGAAAATATTTTCTGCCAATACAATTAAAGGAAAAGATGATTTGCGAAAGTATTAGCAACAAACTATACCTCTACTCTTACCTTTTCTCAATAGTTATTAATTTATCTGCTGTTTATTTATTATGCCGGGGGGGATTCATTATTCTGCGTTAAAAAAGGGTAAGCATCATTTGCACTAACTGAAACAAAAATGTAGGGTGGGGGTAGAAAGTATTATCCTTTTTAATTCAACAAAAATCTTACGGCACTATTCTGTGCTTTTTGACCAGCGGTTAAACAGCAATCAAAGTAGGATTCCACCAATCAGAGTCAGCGATTCCTTCTTTGATTGGTGATTAACCGCTGATCAAGAAGCACAGAATACGGCCGTGAGTCTTTTTTCTACGAGGGAGAAAAGGAAAAAAAATCATGATATTGAGTGTAATCGTACTATTCCGGATTAAAGCTATTCTATACTTATTCATTTGGATCAACGCCGGTCCTCCAAATTTTTTTGCTTTCAAAAGAAATTTTAATCGTTTCGGATCTGGTATTTGACATTTTGACTTAAAAGTTATTAAACCAATGGTATAAATGTAAAAAAGGGGGTCCATAATATGAATACATTTATTACGAGTTGTTAAGAAGAATTTTGAATAAAGCAATATGAAGTTAAAATTAAAAAAAGGAGTGAGTGTTAAAAAAAAAGGTGATTGTTTCCTTTTTTGTGAATATTAAGCAATGAATGATATTGAGCAATATGAAGTTAACGAAATATTTATAAAAGGATTCATACCATCTTAAGCAATGTTTTTTTGAAATTGGAACTTTTTTTTAGGTGATATGGCTTTTGATTCTTTTTGCTGGTTTAGGAGTAACAGCTAATGAATAGTAAGTTAGTTTTGATTTTACAATTTTTCCTTTAAGTTATCAGATTTAATCATATTTACAATTTATTTCCCTTATGCAGGGGTTCTCAACCTTTTTGACTCCGCGACCCCCTTTTCAGGGAAAATATTTTGGCGACCCCCCTCAGACCTGAAATGTTAAGACTTTAATAATTATTTACCATTTAGTTGTAATTTAACTCGCAATACGCTACCGATAACATCCGACATTTACTCTTTTTCAAAAGAGTTCATGCATGAGAGGAACTATTCTCTCTAATAATCAATATTCTATAAGTTTTGAAAATTGTTGTGTCTGTATAAAAAATAACTATAAATAAGACTGTTTTAAATTTTTGTTTCGCGACCCCCCTAGACAAGCCCCGCGACCCCCCAGGGGGTCGCGACCACCGGTTGAGAACCCCTGCCCTAATGAATATAAGAGGAGAGTACGTTGACTTTGATTATATTTTTGTAAATTGCTGATTTTATACCCATGTGGAATAAAATAAAGAAAGTTAGATTTATTTATTGAGTTTTTTAAAATAAAATACATATTGATCGTTTTTTGAAAATGAATATCTTATTCAATTTTTTTAGCTAGAAGATTTGCTTAGTATATTTTGTTTACTTAAATTTTATAACTCAATCGCAGCTTCCTTATTTTTTTGCAATAGAGGAAAAAACAAAAAGGAATTGGTTTACCCCAAATTAATCTCACATACAAATAAGAATCCCCTAAGTTTTGACAAAAAAACTTAACATGTTTGAAATTTTTGGAAAATTACATAGAATTTCGGTAATACTTTGTTGGGAGAAGTTATTTGTTAAATTGAGTTTAATTTTTATTCTCTTTTCGATATATCTACAGAATACTAATTTCATCCTCATTTCTTTCAGCCTCTGTCCATCTTTATTTATTATTTCCAAATCTCTGAAAATGTCTCAAAATGTTGCTGTATCCTTTTCAAATTACTAAAACGTCAAAGCTTATAGTATTACTGATAAATATTAAAATGTTATTTCTAAGGAAACGTACCTTTATCGTTATAGATAAAGTTTATGAATCTGGTATAACTCTGTACTACTATTAATTTTCTTACTAACATTTAAATTCATATTATAATAAAAACAACGTTGATTTAAAACTTTAAATGTAATATATTAAACATTTGTGAGATGAAATATGGATGTTAGTCTTTATACAGCTGTTCTCTTGACTGTAAGTTTACGTTGTATGAATTGTTAAATGAACCGTAAAATTAAAATAGTCTACATTGATACTTTTTTAAAAGGTAGTTTTTTAAATATATTATTCCCATATGATCAGTTATGCAGCCTTTACTCATGATAACAGGGAGTCACTCTACTAGCATTTGGAAATGGTTCACCTGATATATTTTCAGCTATCGCTGGTATAGCCCAAGGCAAAACCGAAATGGTTATAGGTGGTCTTATAGGTAAGTATAAATCGGAAAATATATGTATTAGTTTTATGTTCTTTAATGTTGTTATTTAGATTTGTTAAACGCTTCTTTAAGTTTGAGAAAGTTATATACTACCCTATATCAATGAAATCTTTAACAACGTAATTCAAAGCAGTATGTTAACTCTTTCAGTTTTTACATAAAAGTAATGAGTTTTATAATACTATGAATTGAAAATAGAACCTATCGTATCTCTTACTTTGCTAAATATGAAATTTTTGAGTTCGTAAATTAGTACAAATGTGAATTTTATAAATATTTATGACTTATAAAGGCTTAAAACAATCATTTACTTCTAATCTTTCATCTAATATTAATATAGCTACTGATGTTAATATTATACTTACATTAATTAAACATGAAGAGTAGTCTATAACTCTAAAAAACCCCTTTCATCTTGCAAAAGTTTTAAAAGAGGGTTGATTCCGTGCCTAGTAAGATAAATGAAATTGAAGCATTGGAAGGCAATTTAGAAAACTTTAAAGTTTTCCGAACTACCTTTCAATGATGATTCTAACATCTCATAAGATACAGAATCTTTCCGACTGTAATATGAAAGTGATGAAAGAATTAACACGAGGAGACCCTTTAGGATTTTATATCTGAAAAGGTCATGACCCTAATACACACATAAAACTGCTACAGAGCTATTTATAAGAAACAAATAAATGTTCTTTTTGACTAGACCATAAGAAAATATCAAATAAAAATTCATAAAAATATGTAAATATGCATTAAATGTAGCATTAGAAAACTTAATATTTTAAAAGTCGATAAATCACAAACTTAGTGGACACCCAATACAAACTGATATGTAAACTAGTATTTCCAGGTTGATACGTAGGTTTTCAATATTTTTATTAAAGTATAGGTTAATAAGAGGAATAAAATGTAACTGTGATATTTTTTAATTTTAGGTGGTGGAATTTTCGTCACTACAGTGGTTGCTGGTTCAATATTTTTAACTCAAAACTTCTCTATGATGAAAAGACCATTTTTGAGAGATGTAGCCTTCTACTTACTTGCTGCTGGATGTGCATTTTACCTATTCTTTTCTCGACAGATTTATATCTATCATGCCATTGGTAAGATTAGGTTATTTTGTATCTCCTTTGATACGTTAGTTATTATTTAATGTTGAATCGTTCAATAGTTCATTTTTAACACCTACATTTTTAGTTCAAAATATATTTTTATATTAGCAACTATTGTTATATTTGGTAATTTGTTGGACGTTTTGAAGTGCATTTACGCATTCATACGAATTTTCAAACGGTATGAAATGGTTTTAATAAGAAATAAATTAAAATACTAAGATATATTTTGTGAACCTTCTAAATTATAAGATTTTTCTCCGTAGGGTTCGTTTTACTGTATGTGGTATACATAATTGTCGTTGTGTCAAGTAGATACATTCATCAGAAACATCTTGAAAATACTGAAAAGGCTGCAGGTATGGGTGAAATTCCTCTCTATAAGTATATCCCGATACCAAATATTATCTTGCAAATTTTGTACTAAAAGTATAGCACCTAAATAACGTAACATTTCTTTCATATAATTCTTCTTTCAGTTAATTTTTTCCCTCTTTAATTTTTCTTAAAATGCATGATTATTTTAAAATTTTGTAACACAATAATACCTCTCTAATTTTATGAGTAAGATTTTAGCGAACATTTAAACATTAATTTCTTAATCATGTTACATCTATAATTCAGGCATTATCACTTATAATTTTAATTTCTGTTAGCTATCATCAAAAAGTAAAATAATTTGGACCAATGCAATGACAAATGAAATAAAGTACTGCAATGCAGTTTCTGTTTATGCAGTTTGAAAAATTGTACTGAGAAAAATAACAAGAAAAAAATGAACGACACAGAAAGATTAGTTATTTACATTTTTCTACGGCTTGCCATTAATTTTTTCTCATGATTTTAAGAAAATTAGTATTTGTATCTAGAAAGTAAAATGAATATAAAAATTTGGTACTCTGGAAATTATGGTAACCTCATATATCTTACCCGTATTTCTTACAGAGGCGGCAGCTAGTGGAGAAAAGGACACGAAAATTGCTGGGTTTAAAGCTGCTGATTACGACAACCCAGAAGCATATGGAGTTGTCCTTACAGGTAAGCGCTGTTGGGATGCGTTAAAAAACACCAGCTATATTACCCCTACCGCTTCTTTAAATCTGCTTAAAAACAAAAAAAACTGAATGAAGAAAAATTGTTAGAGTTAGTCTATCGAATTGAACAATAGGGACATTTCGTTACTTTGTTGAGTAAGAAAATTTATTACATTAAGTGTATTTCATATTACAATGTTGAAAGAATAAATAAAATTTTATTACTACCGCAAAAACACCTTAAGACTCTTATGAAAAAAAGGTTGAAAGGTTTAAATTTTTAGCGGAGTTCGGTCTCTGGTGTCTAGACATCCAATTTATGTGATTTTCACGATCTCAATTACAATGTATTTCAAATGAAATATAGGAGTATTGGTAAAGCTCCATTAAGTTACTTATTTTTGCTCACAAGAGAGAGGTCCCTTTTTTTAAAGGTTTCTTAAACAATCCTTCAAAACAAAGTTTTATCCTTCTCTGCCTCATAGTGAAGTACCTGAATAGTATATTCTATAGGTCATAATGCATTCGTCTTAAGATTATAAAAGAGACTTTCCAAATAAAAGTCACAGTATTTTTTATGGTTCTTGCAATGCTTGATATATAAATCTGTTATTCAATTAAATTTTTACCTCGCTTTGATGGATCTTTTAATAGGCTTTATAATATCAGTTAATCGTATAGATTTTAACAATTGCCTCATTTTTTTGGCATATAATAATGAGATATCTAATCATAACATAACTAGTCCAGGCTTAAAACAGATGTACGATTGGGGTGTTTTCTTACAGCCTTTTTCAAGTACTCCTGGGAGGAAGACAGACGAAGAAACACCTTACACCACTTCTGTTACGACAACGACGTCTTTGCGATCTCCTTACCCAGGATCGACGAAGAAGCCCCACCTCCAAGTAAGTGCCTCACAATGTCTCCATATCTTTAAGTTTTATTGTTAATACCCTTTCATCTTAAGTACCCATTCATTGCTCTGATTTTTTTAATATTTTAAGAATCGATTCCCAGGCATTTTACTCCGATTCTATTAAGGATTTAGGTTCAGATGGTATGAGCACATAGGGTCAATTATCATGTTTTAACTAGAGAGCCTGTATGCGAAAGAGAGGCGACAACTCAGTATAGCGCGCGCAGATCGGTAAACAGGTTTTCTGTTCGCCACAGGTTTCCCTCCATAGGATTAGCATGGGACGGCATGATACAGTTTGGACAGAATTTGGACAGAATTGGATGCGCAGAGACGCTTTTAAGCGAGTTGTCGTCTCTCTCTCGTATATAGGCTCTCTAGTTTTAACTAGTTGGGGGTCGTCTTCAAAATGTAACCATGAAAATTTCGTTACTTTAAAATTTTGATTCATTCACATCCTGTCAACTTTTATTCGCTCTGCAGTGTGTCAGGATTAGGTTTGGGACTAAATTTTCCTATGTTCCTTTCCTTTCCCTTTCCTAGTAGCACAGATCCAACCAAATAAGTCACGTTTATGTGTCTGTAACAAGAAACGAACGAAATTTGTCCATACATAACAATCTATGACGAATCTTGAACGTTTTCGCTGGTTGGGTTAAAAGTTCATCGATTTATTTTTTAGATTTTCTGTCTGGGATTTTTATACTTACGATACTTGAGATTGATTTCCATTCCCTTGTCCTAGATACCGTTTGGAAATCAATACTAAAACATAATTTAACATTAAAGGGAGAATTTTATTGAAGTATTTTAGAGCTATTTCCACCTTTCTCAACAGGTTACGACGAAACGGAGGTGAAACGCTATCGTGCGAACAGCACTTGCTCCCCTGGCTGTGATTACTACCGCACTGAAAAAGAGGACGTGAAAATACGCCCTGTGAACCAATGGAAGGACTTCTGGGAGAAAGTCTGCCCAGTCAATCTGCAAGATTGGTCCAAGCAGTCGTGGATGGAGAGAAGCTTGGATATACTGAAGGTATGTTTAGTTTTTAATTTACCAGAAAGAGGATAGGATGACGATGATGTGAAAGGATATTCCATTCCAACTCTGGGTAATTCCATTGTTGCAGAAAATGTTCCAGGGCCTAACATTTCCCCTGAGAACAATTTGTTTTGTCCAAATTTCTCCCAAAAGTCCCGTATTTTCATTCCAATAACTTTAATGAATAAAGTTGGTAATTTATTAAGTATATCCTCCTCAAGACTATTTTATTTACAAAAAAAATGGGGAGTGCAAAATTTTGTCCTTTTACAAAACTTCAAAAGTGAAAAACTTCGACGTGATCAAACAAGAAAGCGATTTTTAGTGAAAATCACCAATCCTGTCAGGAATACTTTATTTTCCCTGCATACCAATCTAAACGCAAAAAATAACTTCAGTCATTCGTGAAGGAACCTCGCTTTTTTCTGAGCAGATCCGTGGTTTTTCTCTCTACATCCGTAACTATGTAGTTATCCATAAGTTTCTGAAGAAGTTTGAGGATATGATACAGTCGACAATCGAAATATTTGTCAATGATGAAAATTGGATCTGTAGAATAATTCCTTATAACAACTTATGTGAGTCAAAAGATATTTTTCTTAAAAAATTGAAAGAAAAAAGGAATAAACAACGCGTGCATTTATTATATTAAACTAGAATTTTTCAGACGAGACACATTATAATGAGAAAAGGTGTCGTATCATTGTATGAAAACGTGTATGGTACGGATTTTTTTTATTATTTTGAAAACGTAATTATACACATTTCTATTTTGCTGATTATCAAGTATTTGAAACTGTGTACTGAAAAGGTTTTTGATTTTAGGGACCAATCATGTTTGTTTTGATGATCACAACTCCTATAGTTGATTACAAATCTCCTAGAGATAACTGGTGTAGAATACTAAATTGTATGCACATGGTCACGGGTCCAGCATTCGTCACCTTTGTCTTGGGATGTAAGTGAATTCAATTCTTCAAAGATAGTTTTATCGGAATCATTTCTTATCTAAAGATCCGTTTTGTTTAATACTGAATGTAATAATTCTATATATTAAGACAGGATTAAAAATACCTCTAATGTCTGTCGCAGAAATGGACGAGACATCTGGTTTTAATTTTAACCATCGACAGTTTATATCCTATTAACTACGGTCGTACAAGCTTCCGTATTTATGTTTCATATTAAGGCGTTTAAATTCGTTCATATATCAACGAGACACAATTAATTTCTTTTTAGAATTGATTAGGATCAAAGAAACGGTTTTGCAATTATTACAGGCTTTCCCTACCGAGGTGCCATCTGTTTTAAGTTTAAGTAACTATATGAATCGTATTGCAGGCTCGAACCGTTCCTAGATTAAAATTATTTACTCAAAAACACACAAAAAAGAAGTTTTTAAAAATTACAATACTAAAGCTATAAAACTTTGATTTTAAGTTAAGTAGATATTTTGACAAAAAGCAGCAGTTGAACCCGTCTCATAATGCTGCGGATTTATTATAGCACAAGAAAATCGACCTGAGTTGTAAAATATTAGGTTTATCAAAAAAAATTCTTAACTTTATGAGAAATTTTTAATTCTTATTAAAACAAGGTCACAAAAAGCATTCTAAAAGCACTATTTGATTGAGATAATCATGTTAAAAATGAAGTAGGATTTTTTTGTTCCTTTTATCATAATCGATGTCGGAGAAACGATATTGACTAGCAAAAAACAATACCGGGAAACGTCGTCGATATTGATTTATATATCAGAGAGAGAGTCATTTGGTGGTTAATATATTAACATAACCACACATATTCGCCAGTGCTTTTATGCTACATATCGATAACACTGTTCAACAACTTTCATTTTTTCCTTGATGACAATAGTCATTTCTTATAGATTTTGGGTCACTGAATACGAAAATCGCCATTAAAATTTTCAGTTAATTCGGGATTTTCAGGGAACAGCCCCTCCCCCTTTTTACGTTTTTCGACGACTTTATAACTTTAAACTCGATTTTCAGGGTCAAAAAGCATTGCTTTAGTCTTAAAATTGACCCCCATGGGAGAAGAAAGGTTCAAATTAATAAAATACGATAAATTTATAACAAATGGATAGGTTTAAGAGGTAATTACCCCCCTAAAAATGCAAAAAAATCTTTAAAAATAGTAGGATTTGTTTTGCCCTATTTATTTTGTATATTTTTTACGCTATTACTCTTTGAAGGGTCCTAACCCTTCCCCAAGAACCCAAATTTGAGGACAATATGCAGCAATAATTTTTACAAAAAGCGGTTGACGTGTTAGCGTCCCAGAAGCCCCCGCTGAAAAGTTCGGAAGACTCCCAGAATCGGGAAGGCGCTCGCGAGCTCAGGAATTAATATTGATGATTTTGAAAAGATTACAAATGACGTTTTTCTTATATTTGGGTCTATCCTAAGTAGAAACTCTTCAGTTCTTTAACAACTCACTGGTTTTAGGAGGAAAATGGGTGTCATATTTGACTTCAGCAGGTCATTTTACACAAGAGTCAGCGACCCAAAATCTATAAGAAATGATTATTATCATCAAGGAAATTTTTTCATTGTTGAACAGTGTAATTTTAAAACTTCGTACTTTAATTGTAATACAAAAGAGGAATAAAGAAATTTATACGGTTATGTGGTACTTGTTTTCAGTTGGATCCACTATGATTGGAGGTGTTTTCCCTGTCATGGCCATCGTTGTGATCATTAGTGGTATTGCGGCTGGGCTGACTTTCCACTTCACATCACCTGATATAGTACCAAGATTCCACACTGCCTTTGCTTACGTGGGATTCGGGGTTTCCGTTGTTTGGATTTACATCATTGCTACAGAGATTGTTGTCTTGATCCAAGTAAGTAGTTATTCTGAGAGAAAATAGCAAAATTTTTTAAATGAAGCCAAACATTTTGCTTGGTTCAACAAAGCTTCATGATACGCTGAATAGTAATGGATTACATAAACTGTGGGTTGTAATTACTAATAAGTAGGAAAGATTTAACTGATTGCAGTAGTTTGTGATTGGTTTTTGTAATTTTAACTAGAACTTGAAAATATTAGTTAAATAATGATTCTAAACACGTGGGATTGAAGAATTTTAAATTTTTCTTTTTAATTAAGTGGGTTAATCAAAAAATAAAGTATTCATTAATTCTTTTCATTTCGTCAACTTCTATTCATTGTATAAATTAGACACCTAAATAAACTCCTAAATAGGCTGGATTCTAAAGCAAAAAGTAAAGTACTTTAATCTTAATGTTTTAATATCTACTATCATAAAAAGCTATTGAAACTGCATACTATCTGAATAAAATATCTTTAAATGAAAAAAAACCCCCAAGATTTAAAGAAAATTTTCTTTCAATAATTCGCGATCCCTCTATAATAACTAGATATTTAACTGAATAAAGTTATAGTAAGCATTTAAATAAAATGCCCTTTGGCTGGTCTCATCAATAAATGCTTTATATTAATTAGATAAGCTGATATGTACGCGGAAATTTGTCTTTCAAACCTTTCTTTTTTCTTTAGGCTGTGGGTACGGCATTTAATCTCAGCGACTCTATTTTGGGACTAACTATTCTAGCTTGGGGAAACTGCCTGCTTGGTGAGTAGAATTTATTTGATAAAAACATCCTAAAACTATCCTCCCTTTTTGTTGAAAATTTTTTCTTGTAACGCATTGGACGTAGAACAAAAGCTTTGAGGTTACTTTTACTGTACAATGAGGTATTTGCATGAGTGAGGGATTTGCTTGATTTTATACTTTTTCGATACATTATGGTCTAAAACTCCCAAATTTCTGATTTTTAAGTTAAAAAATGTGTTTTAAATAATTTAAAATTCAATTTTATTTTTGTCAAACCGTCAGAAAAGTCACGTTATCAGAAAACGGGCTTCTATTGGATGTGACGTCACAGCGCATGAAAACCATTGTGTTTTCTGTTTTCACGTGATCAGAAAACGGGCTCCTATTGGATGTGACCTCACAGCGCATGATTTGTGTTTCGAAAGTGTTTTCGCGCCAAAACAAAAAACGAAATTTCAAAAATTTATATCTCAGAAACTAGGCTACGAAAATACTTGATGTAAACGTCATTCTTCATGGTTTTTAATCTACTATTTTAATAAAATTTAATCCCAAAACGTGAGAATATCTCATTCAAAATATAGATAATAAACGTTTAAAATCTTTAATTACTATTTTCTTACAAAAAAGATACTTTTAAAAGGGGTAGTTTATTTTTGTATAATATCGTATTTAAACTGAAAAATACAAAAATGATGTAGACATTTTCCATTTTATGTTATTATGTTTTGCAAAACTATTGCTTATTAAAGTTGTTCCTTTATAAATCTGAATACTGACCTCTGTAAAACAAAATAGAAAATTGTTTAAAAATCCGATATCACCTCCCAAAAAGAGGTAAACTGTTTGATTTTGGGAAAAAGGTGCAATTTTAAGAAGAAACTCAAATGCTCTACAGACTTTGAATGCTTCACTTCTTACAAATAGTATACAGTGTTAAATATATTATAAATAACGCAATTTTTGTATTTATTTCAGATTTCTTGTCCAATCTCGCTGTAGCCAGAAAAGGATTTCCTAGAATGGGCATTGCTGCATGCTTTGGAGCACCCTTTTTGAGTATCCTTTTAAATTAAAAGCCGGAGGAATTTTCTCCGTGAAGTTTGATTACTTCATAACTAAAACTTAATTAACAATACATATTGAATAACTCTGAGATTATGACTTATAAATAAGTAAGAATACTTTTATTTCAATTTCGAGGTTCTATGATTCTTCATGAAAATTTTTACATCTTCGTTCTTTATTTATAAAAAGTTAATAGGTAGATTTAATTAAATAGATGGATGAGTGTCATTCAACTATGGGCTAAAATTTTAACTCGGTATATTTTACCAGGGTGTTTTAAATTGATAACATGTAGACGAAAAAAAAACTCAAAATCGATTTTTACGATTTTATACTCAAAATTTAATCATTAAACCTGGTTTTTGGGATGAAGTGTGATTATAAAATTCAAACCATGATTGCTTAGAAATCTTGATAAACAAAATATAAATTTTATTGGTGATGGTATGTTTGTCGAAAATATTCAAAGAAAACTTCCGTGTCCTAAGTCTTTCTTTTTTAATCGATACTCCAATTCCATTGGTCAGTTGAAAATTTTCTGTTGGAGTGTTTTAGTAAACTATTGGATTTTCAGTCATTCCTTATTCTCACTCTATGCCACCCTTTTAAGAAACAATGGAATGGGTAATTTATTATTCCTATCTTATTAAATTTCTCGCGTTGAAATATCTATCTTGCATTTTCAATAGAACTAACTTTTTTATCTTTTTTCTTCATAGGGATTTCAAAAATAAATCTCCCTTAAAATTGGTTGGTTGGTTTTTTTACTGATTTATGCTTATCGCTTTTACCAGTTTTCTTTTTTTACTCCCTTAAAATTTTACATTTTTATAGAATTGATTAAATAAAAATTGAGCTAATTTATTGAATTTGAAGTTTTCTTAACTGCTAAAGCTCTTCTTCTTGGAGTTGGAATTCCATGCATAATCCAAATGGCAAAGGATCCTAATCAAGCTATGCCAGTAAGTAGTAGTTTTTCATTTCTATATCTTACATGAAATTGGGTTTGATAAAAATATATGAAAATTTTAATTACTATGATTGTAAGTAATTAAAGGATACTTGGCAAGTTAAGTTTCCTACAAAGAAACCTACAATATAATCAATTTGGTGTTGTATTGTTTTATGTAATTATTTTTGGTATAATGTGATAATAGGTAAAATGTTTTTTGTGAAGAAAATTATATTTTTAAGTAAAAATGATAAAATGAAGGTGAAATTCGTTTAATATCGAGGTATTATCATAACGTGACCTACTTTCTTTTATGTAGGGTTCGACTTGTAGTTTTTAATCATACCCTTTCTGTTTTGATGGTTTCAATTTTGTTTTCTTCAGATTTTTGCAGAATAAATCTTTGAATCGCACCGATTAGAACAATTAGATTGAAAAAACCCGTTGAACGCATTTAAAACAAAACTGTTAGGTTTATACACATATAACAAAATGGAATGTATTTTATTGGAAAGTTCAACTTGAATTTTATTTGTGGTTTTTTAAAAGTCTTCTTAAGGGTTAGAAATCCTTTTTTCGAACGGGATAGTCTAGAGTTAGTATACTTTCTATAATACCAAAACGAAGAATACTTATTCAGAAATTTACTGTAAATCAACAAACATATTCTTCAAGTGTAAAAAGCACTATTTTGAATAATTAATTGGTTGGAGCCTATAATTATTGTCCACAATTGTTGAAATGCTCAGAGTGCATGTAACTCATGGGCTGTTCAGTGTTCATCAATGAGGAAAATGAGATTTATAAATCTAAGTAAAAACTTATTACTTTTTGCCTATTATTAACATTACTAAAAAAATTCTAAATAATTACTTATAAATTTTCTTACCTTTTTTACCTTATTCATTTAATCTCTAATCAGTGATTCTTACCTAACATTTATCCTAATAAATTCTAATACTGACTATGAATATAATTCTTACCTAATACTAACATTACGAATGCTTCTTTCTCTTTTCAAAGCTCACCTTATCCCCACTGACAACCATCTTGTTTACAACGTTGGCCATAAGCTTGCTATCCACGGTCATCATTATGGCAGTGTTCCGATTCCAAACCAAAAAGCCCTATGGTGTCTACCTCATCTGCCTTTACCTGTGCTTCTTAGTCATTGCCGTTTTGACGGAATCCAAAATCTTTTAAGGAGAGAACTAGTGCGCCATGGATTTTTTTTCAGAACTCTTTCATATAGCTTTTTGTGTTTCGGTACATATCAAAGAAATGACTCGAGTCCTGCTGTGTTGAACTTCACTCGAAGTGTTTCCCTCATGAACGAAAGGAGCACTATACACCGTGTTTGTTTGAGAATAGAATAACAAGTGTACACTTATATTTGATTAAGAAAAGTTATAGATTCGAATGTTTGAATGGGTGCTTCAAAATGGTTTTTATTGGAAATGTTGAACCCGTTATACAATGCGATTGGATCAACGCCGTTGATTCCACATGGGTAGATTACTACGTTGCTCAAGGAAGCATTGTATTTTAAAATGTGAATAAAATGTTGTATAAATAATATTTTTCTTTTACTGCATGCCTTTTATTTTAAGTGCTTTAAGCTGTTTAGATTCTACTTATTTAAGAGAGGTACTTTTCTTCCATTTTTTAAGTATAAAAGCTTTGTTATTATTACAACAATATTAATTAAGAAATATTATTTAAAGAGTTAATTTTTTTAATTCCATTGAATGGGAAATTTTAGGAATAAAAAAACAGAGAGGAGTGGAAGTTTTCTAATTTTCGATGGAAAGTGAAATATGGATAATAATGGTCACATCCTGTTACCATCAAATCGGAACAAGTAAACTAGTATTCTGTAATTTACCTAAACTTTAAATAAATAAATAAATGTTGTTGTCGTGTCCATGATGTGCAATCTAAATCGCACCGAAGCAGTCGAAGACTGCCTCGGCGACCTCTACAGCCTTTTCAGAATGTATCAAGACTTCTGGATCTTCAAGGCCGATCTTGAGTAGTCTGGCCTGAATTGCTGGGCAGCCGAAGATAAGATAAATAAATTTTATTGGAAGTAAAGGCCACTGGCCTATGCACCAATACTACATACATTCATATAGCTACAATAAATATATATTATCCATCAATAGAATTATAATATTAGATACAAATAATTTGGAAGACAAATTTTCTAATAATTGTTACACAACAAGAGAAGCTATTAAGAAGAAAGAGAAACACACACATACAGAAAATATACATGTATACAATATACACACATACAAATTTAAATACCCAAATATATTAATTGAGAATGAACAGAGAGTAAGTTAATCAATTTCTTGAACAAAATATTGAACTGCCTTAATAAAATGAAATAAATCAAGGTTAAAACGCTTTTCTGATGATTTTATGTCAAACCATTTGGGAAAGTTAGTTTGAGAAAAATTTCCCCCGCCAACATACCTAAGGAGATATTTTTGTCTGTAGTATAAGAAAGTTGGGCAGGTACTAAATAGGTGATATACATCCTGATTTTCCTCGCGGTTGCAGAATGAGCAAACTTGATTGTTTGGATAAAATAAAGGTTTATTATTTATGTCTCTTACAGTCATACTAGCTTTAATTTGAAAGATAATTTACCTAAACTTTAAGTTTCATGAAATTAAAACAGAGAAACTTAACTTGAATAATGAAATTCTTGACGCATTTATAACTTATATCAGCATTAGAAGTTAATTAGTCTAGCTTGTAAATTTACAAAAAAACTCTCTAGTAACATAAATGTGTGTGACTGAGTTTTTAATCAAAACAAATATACTACAACTTATTAAAGAAAGGAAACCCTAAAATATAAAGGCACTTTATAGTAGAAAGAAATAAGTGATGGAATAGAAAAATAACATATAATATCCTTACTAATGTAGCCTACTTTTTCTACCTTAAAAGTAAAAATATAGCTTTAGATAGGAGTTAAAGGGTTATTCCCAAAGTTCATCACACGTTTAGAGGGGATGGCAGTCCTTTATACGTGACACAATACGACAAAAGGGGGTTCAAAAATTTATGACAATTAACTTTAAGATGGTTTTTAACTGCTGTTAGAATGCTATAAGAGGCATTTTTTTCATTATACTACTTTGTTTAATATAACAGTGATAAAAGAGTTACTAATTCTCAAGTATTAAAAATGAAATAAGATTCCTGAAATATTTAAATTTAAGTTTCGTAAGTGTGACATCATAACGAGGCTCTGAGATAACTTGTGACAAATATGGAGATAGGGGTATAAAACCCCGAAAAATGTATGACGCAATTTGTGAAAGATCCCCTAAGAATCGGATATTTACTAAATACCTATCACGCTTCCAAATTAAGATAAAAATCTAAAAAAATAGAAGTAGTTTTTTTAAAACTCTCTCCTGAATATTACTTCCCATTACACTTCTAACTGATTCAACAGTCTCATTGATTTTACTCTCTCCCATTGGTTAATGACAAGCGATTTAATCTTGGGCGGGGCCAATTTTGGAGATAATCATACCATGATTTTCCCTAGAGGGAATCATCTCTTTTTCTACAAATTGCAATAAATCAATCCTTTCATGAAGTTAAGTTGCAATGGTATAGCAGAATGACTTTATATTTTTTTTGTGACTCGTGAATTAATTATTGCGTTTTTGCAGATGTTTGTTGAAAAATATTTTTTGTTGATGAACTAGTTTCTTGTTTTGTTAGGGGGACCAATTATGTTTTTAAATATTATAACTTTTAATTATCTACTTTTTTGCTTCAAAAACCTTTACAACATGGTTATATAGATAAAACGATTCTGTTTTCAATTTACATAATACAATTTATTAAAACTATTTATCTGATGAAATGAAGTTTATAAAATTAGATAAATGCCCTTATCTGGTATGCGGGACTAGTTAAATTTTTAACGTTTAAAAATAGAAGAATATTATATCGTCTATCGGACTATAAGTTACAATATATCGCATTACATGTTATCTTAACTTCAATGATAAACAGATAAAATTAAATAATGTTAATTTAATTAATTCAAAAGACACTTTTCGCATTCCTTACTAATACATTTAATTGGAATAAAGATGACGAATCTAAAGCCTTAAGAAAACATTAGAAAGTTTTAAAAGCAAATGAAAAACCTAATTGAAAAACACCATTTTCGTGACTCTGTAGTATAAAACGACGCGTTGCGTTTCCTTATTCAATTAGAGAAAGAATTTAATTTAACTTTTTCCTCTCTTTGAAAATAAACAGTTTAACCCCGAAATTTAAGAGAACTGTGTTTTAAGAGTATAAATAACGATTTTATAATTATGTCATCGGATGAAAGTTTTAAATTCCTAATATAATTAGTGTTCCCATTCATTACAAAGACTTCAAAACTTTTTTTACTGCAGGCACTGATGTTCTTTTTGAGATAAGGAAATATTTGATCACACACATTCCATTTAGATTGAAAGACATTGTTTAATTTAGTTAGCTATTTCGTGGGTTACAATGTAGTCCTTTCGTTTGAAAAAAGAAACTTTTTAGTGATTTCAATTCATTATGTGATATTATTCTATGTAAAATGATGATTTTTTGTTTTATGAATGGCACCTCTGTAAAAAAATCTTCATTTGATTTCCTTCTAACTTTAAAACTGTAGGGGAAGAATGAAAGAGGTGTGAGGAGCGTACATTTTCAATACACTAATTACAATGTCTATAAATTAATAAAAAACGGCTTTTAACTTTTTGTAATTGATTAGGAGATTTTCCACTCTACATTTATTTTACTCTTCGGAACAAAAAAAACTTTTTAAAACGGAACATTTTTACTAAAAAAGTAAGATCATGGGAAAGTAAAAGGAAATGGAACCATGGTAAATGATATTTCTCTTAATCAGCCATATCTAATTTATAACATGATTCCTACAAGTTAATCGATTCAACTAATATTTTGGTGAGATGTCAGAAGTTACGGCTTTTTATATTTCGGCTTTAGGGATTTATTATTTTGTTCCAACACCAACGACAATGAAAAGGGAATCTTTTCACAACCAATTTCATTATTCAAAAAGAACAATATTCAATGCTAATTGTACGTCACTACTTTTTATTTTGTAACAAGTCAATAAAATGTAAATTTAAAAATGCGAAACCAGATAGATAATTATGAGAGGATAAATGCTTTTAATTTTCTTTGCAATCTTTAAATCACACATATCACAACGAAAAAAGAGATTTAATCTTTTAAGAAAGCCTCTGCTTTAAATAGTTACTTATGAATAATTTACTAGTTCAGCCATATTAGACTGTAAGCAAGAACTAATACAACATAGATAAAAGCAAGCTTGGGGTTTATCTTTATCTTTAGTGATAGGTGTGAATGACAGGTTGCGCTGATCTGTTCCCACTGTAGAAGAAAAGCTGGTGTTATAAATCTTATATCGATAAGATATATAACTGATAGATGGGACAGTCAATCGATATTGTCTCGTTCGTAAACATTTAAAGGATATTTATGTGCATTTGAATTTTTTTGTTCTGCATGTGAAGAATAAAGTTAGAAGTGTGAAAGATAAAATGGAACGTGGGACATTCTATGTTATTTTTTAGCTTTGGAATACCAAGGTACTACTAATTTAATTATAAATAAAAAAGTGAATACTTAAATTTCTTTCGTCGCGTTGTCGACCAACTTTTTTGCAGGATAAAATAAATTAGATATTTTGTTTTGTTGTGCTGTGTTTTTGTCTTGTTATTTTATGTTGGCAACAGTCAGTGTTTAGAACAGAATAATTTGCTTTTGTCTATTTTATGTGCATGGGTAAGACTTTTTAATTTTGATAAAAATAATTCTTGTATAAAACTGAAAATATTTTAAATAAAATGTTAATGTTATTTACGGGTGTCAGCAATAGTCAGTAGAGTAGAGGTTTTTGCTGCTAAAGTACTGATATTGACCAAATAGCAACCAATTCTTACCCTAATGAAATGAGGCCTAGAGATTTTTACATTTGTAGGAAATATCTCAATATAATCTAACGCCAAAATAATCAACTTTGTGAGGTATTTAAATTACTTATTTGTTCTATATTTATGTGAAATATGACCTTTCGCATTTCATTAATAATTTTATTATTCTTGCGAAAGGTAGTATTTAAGATTGTAAAACCGTTTTGAAATGCATCTTCCTGAAGGCATACTTTCAATCCTAGCAAAGATACCACCACTGAAATCAAAACGTCCTACCTTAAAACTTAACTGAAACGCTTAGTATTTAAACCAGAACTGGGTGATTATGTAAATTCTGCGGAAAAGGTTGTACGTAATCCACTTACCCAGAAAATTTCCCCTAAGATTTAAGTAACTACCAAATGTTAGTTAAACCACGGTCATCTAAATATAAATGAACAGTTTCCTCATGTTTTATAACCTAATAACATTTTCAATTGAATTGAGTTAGTACCTAGTGTTGTAATAAAAGCTCTAGACGGTCTTTCTTAATCTTTGAGCCTTGTCTTGGAAACTACATTTTAACAATCATCAAGTTCTTATATAAATGAATGTTAAGACTGACTCTGAGTATGTATGACAGAATCTTCTCTAACCATGCTTAGCAAACTAACTTTTATATTAGTTATACCTTCATAAAACGTAAACGAATAATGTGGTATTACATTTTTATTTTATTTTAATTTAATAAACTTGTTCAACAAAAAATACTTTGATCCGATAGTATGGAAAAACATTTTGATCAAACGAATTGAGGTATTATAAGAGTTTTCTAAATTTATTGGAGAAGCAAACACAGAAAGGTCAAACCTTTGGAAATTTAAAAAATATTAAAAAGCGGGAAAAATTATTAAACTACGAAAAAACAATTTATTTTCGCATTGAAACCTCCTATTTATTATTTTATGAACCATAAAGGTTGCACGTGAAAAAGATAGTTCTAGTTTTCAAAACATGAGAAAAAAACACTTTCAGGGGTGTATAGAAGTCAATGCATTAAATAAATTATTTGCTTCTTAAAAATATAAATCCAAAATATCTTGTCGTTAAATATATATTTTATTCACGCGATTGGAGAGATAACATTTACCTACTACACCCTCGAGATACCTCGCTTCTTCATTGATTGAAGAAACATCAAATCCCTTTTAAAAGCCTCTATCCTTAATGAAGGTGTAAAACTTCTCATAAACTGTGAAAACTAACTATTTAATTAGAATTCCGCATTTGGAATAAATAGTATAGCTGCGTTTTTGATTTCCAAACCATTGCGTAAAATTGATAAGTGTGTAACTTTTGACATTATATTATATGTGAATATGAATATATTCTTCAGAATCGTAGTTGAAGTATGAGTGGTTTAGAAGTCATGGGGTACTAGTAAAATGAGAATTTTATTCCATGAGTGTTTTCATTAATATAAATGATTAATTTTTGAAATTAGAATTAAAGTATTAATAAATAGGAATTTAAATTATACTTACAATTCAACAAGATGCTTGTCATTTAGACATTTAGAGTAAAACAACAATGGGAAACGGTAAAAATTTAGCTAAGTCTACATTCAATTGGTCGCTGTTTGTAATTACCCCCCAATCTAAGATAGTTACACTATAAAAACTGCCTGATTTCAATATAAATATCTCCGACTTTCTTCTCCGATTTTCTTCATTATACTTTTAACATTTACTGAAAAAGTGTCAACTATTGGTACTTTTACCATACTTACAATTTTATCCACCAAAAATAGTAAACTTTTCTCTTACACTTGCTTCTCATTCATTTGTACCCAATTTGCTTCTCATACCATATATTTTTCATAGTCTTAAATTGAGAAAATTCTTTCTACGTTTTATACGTGACAGTTATGAAAACCGTTCATATTTTTGTTGAATTTTTGAAGATTTTCTCCCCGCTAGAAACTATGATGTGTATATAAATAATCTGTCTCTCTTCTCACGAGCTGCAACTCCTCCAGTGTAGTACGAAATGTACGCCCCTGTAATTTTGTTAAGAAATTCTCAAGGGAATTGTGAGAGTTAGTTCACCATCTGTGATTTATTTATTTCTAGCATTGAAATCTTATAGAAAGCATTTCCTCTGTAGGAACTTCTGAACTACTTCAGAAGGAAACAGATAAACATTTTAATCTGGATACGGAAACTTTAATTGCCTACTTATATGTATGTAAGCTGTAATGAATTCTTAAAAACCTAAGATGTAACCAAATTAGCCTTTGATGGTGGGAGTATGTGGAATTAGTTTCTAACCCCACTCAACTACAAAATTAATTAACTTATCTCAAGGAATAATTTTACTGGATCCGTTAATATTGGGAAATCTTAATTTCCCCTCTGTAACAAATTTGCTTATCGTAACTCTGATATTCCAACAGCTTATTTATGAAGTTTGGATGAATGCCATTGAACTATCTCTCTCTATCCCGCAAACGATAATGTACTAGTTCTTTGCTTAAATATATTTAAGAATTACTTTTGTGGGTTATTTTTTAAATATCAATTACTAAATGCCCATGATTATTTCTAAACATAAATTTTATGTAATATATTAGTGTTTTTTCAAGAAACTGAATTAAAACATACCATATAATTTAAGAAACTACCAGATAGTATTTAATTAACTGTTCAGTTTAAATTAGTTTTTCTATAAAGTAAAAAAATTAAATTATATTTTTTCTAAATATCAAGAGACGCGTGGGATGTATTTAGATAAATTTTTTTAAATATAGTGTTACATTTCATTTATTAAAATTTCAATAGTTTAATAATTGAAATACAAGCACCATCAAAAAGGATAACATTTAGCTTAAGACTTTACGTTTAATAATATTTTTAATAATCCATATTTTATAAATTAACGTTTAAATATTTAAAAACACGCATAATTATGTTTGAATTAGTGTTGTGTTGCTTTGCACATTATAACGAATTAAGACTTAAATTATTTGACTGCCATCGTGTTTCTTCTTCCTTCAAAATTTTAATTGCTAATGACGTTCATAATGAGAATCTACTAATTAGCGTTGAGAAGTAATTTACACAAAATATTCAATTCATCTTTAGATAAAAAATACGAAGGAAAGTTATATCATTTATAACAGTCGCAAGAACTTAAGAAAGGTAAAAAATTATTATTCTTTATTTAAAATCGGAATAAATTAAGAACAAGACAAAATAAGAAACCGGTAATATGCATTTTAAAACCGATACTTGTACAAGGTAATTATGCTTTGAGTATCGCCCTTTTGTAATGATATTTAAAATGTATTAACTGAGGGGAAAGGATGGTAAGAGTACGCACAAAAATGACTTTGAGCTATAAAATCCTGAATTTAAAAGCTAGATCCTCAAAAATTTGCTGAACGTAAGTTTATTGACTCACAAATCAACCCTAAAAAAAGAAAGATCTTGTCTTAAAGGAAATATGCTAAAAATAAAAAAAGAAAAATGAAAAATTTAATGTGTATAACTTTTACCCGACGTGGTGTCCAAAAGTACGCAGGACGTGAGCTAAGAGAACGCGGCCTGAAAACCTGGTATAAATCGCCAAAAAATGTTCCCTTGCCTTCATGATTGAAATTGAAATATTCATCCCTCATGTCACCGCTCTTTAACCCTTTATTTACCGACGGTACTTATAAGTACCACTGGCTCAAGTTTAGAACTGCTGATGGTTGGCTTGGCGAGCTTTGGCTCTTTGGAGCCATATTTAGAAGCCACATAATTCACTTAACATTAGTTGGGTAACTATATAGGGATTTTTATCTCTAAAAACTTGGTGCATCAGCAGTACTAAACTTGCGCCAAAATAATTTGGTAAATAAAGGGTAGTATGATCCAAACAGGATTCATTCTTCTTGAAAAATCCATGAAAAATCGCAGTGTTACTTATCCAGAATTTCACATGATCTAGTTTTCAGCTTTAGAGGGGTTGTAAGCTTTAAAAAGTTAAATTTAACATTAACTTTTCGACAGACAGCAGGAAAAGTTATCTTTTTTATACTATCATTGGACTTGAATGCCTTTTCAAAATTATCGTTGCTCGAAATCTAAGTTTAATTACAAGAAAAGAAAACATTTTCCTTAAAATATACTAATGCATAAATTTATTTAACTTAAAGTTCATCATTATTAAATTTAGCTTAAAGCTCATTTTGACTTTTAAATTCATCCATTTAATTTTAAATTCATAAAGATAAAAAAAATAAATATCCTTTTAGTGTTATCTTAAGAAATATTTGGAAAATTTATGGGTGCACATAATAATTTCTAAAAATAAATTTTGTGAAAACCATTTCTAAAGCTGTTAATATTTACTAAGCATAACTTTTACTAAGCTATTAATATTTCATTAACATATTCATAGTGAATATATGAGTGGGAGTCACAAAAGTATATTTGATCCCTCTGCTATGTAAGAGGATAAATTAATTATATTTTAGCCCAAGGGCTATAAAGGGAAGCATTTATAATAGGGAAATCGAAATCTACCTTTTAAGAATACGGGGTTAAAATTTGAATGATTCACCATTTTCTGGACTTCCGTAAAAATTATTTTCTAGACTAAATTAATTAAAGATTAGTGGGAAATTTAGAATTTTTGTAATGAGTTTTGTAATGAGCTAAGGTACCGAATTGTTCGAATCTCACTTTTTGTAGCATTTTAAAAATGCTAGCAGAACCGTAGTTGTTTTCTTCCATTAAAACCTCATAATAACCTTTTTCACCCAGATAATTGAATTTGATGAAGAAATTTTAGTATGGATGTAACTCTAGGGATAGGGTAGGTGGGGGTAAAAACCCGCATGGGGCAAAACCACGCACCGTGATTTTTAATTGTTAATGATCGATTCAAAAGTTGAAAACCAGGTGGTTGGTTTGTCTTATTGTAACCTATTGTTCTACGAAAGTTCGTACCCCTAAGTCACTCATGAGTTTAAAAAATGCTGAAAGTTTGTTTTTCATCATTTAGATGTAATTTTTCTGATCGTTTACTTGAACATTACATAAAATAGGGCTTGAGGAGAAATACAAACAAATAGCCCATTGATAAGATAGCAATTCAACTTCAGTTTCATTGTGAAAGAATTGCCCCAACATGTTTCTAAAAATAATAATGCTTGTTTTTAAAAATAAAGTAAAACCGGGGCAAATCCACGCAGGTGTTTTGGGGCAAATACACGCAGCTTGAAAAGCTCAAAAATTCGTCCCAGAAGGAAAATGGGACTACTTGATATCTAAAGAGGTTAATAAAGGTGTCCGAGATGCCAGCCCTCTACCTGAAACCGTCCTTTCTCCGTTTTGAAAGATATCTGGGCAATCTGAAATGAATTGCTATAACAGGTTGACAATTTTCATTAAAACTGATCATATTTATATTTAATATTGTTGGTTGGCTTAGAAATATTGAAACAACATTAAGAGGACTATTTTTAGTGTTTTTATAATGAAAAATTCAGTTTATCCATGTTTATTTCACTTGGGCACTAGATTTGCAAGTGCGGGTCTTTGCCCCATTTTGCGAGGCAAAGTCCCGCGATTTTTTGTTCTACTAAATTGTAAATTTCTCCTAAAATACCATTGATAAGATTTTAAACATGGATTGGTTTTGTAGGTAGGATCTCAATCTAACACCTCCAATTGAAATTTCGGGATTATCTACCCTCTTTCGACGACAATGTTAAAAACACTAAAAATTGCGTGGCTTTGCCCCCACCTACCCTATAGGCCTCCTGATTCTTATGTTTAGGATATTAGTGTTTTGGATTCTGAAATTCACAAAACTTCTTTTAACGTCTTTGTATTCACTTTTCTGTCTTATAACATATTTTAAAGTATAAATCACTATTTATATCACTAAGGAGAATAAACATCGACGGATATTGTAAAGAAGAAAATGATGTGAACAATTTAAAGTAAACATTTAAGCACTCCGAAAGAGAGATAATTCCTTTCTGCTAAATCACCCCTATGTTCCAAATTGGGTTCATCCTGGTATTCAAATGGTAGAAGTGAAATCTATTTTCCAGATCAAAGACATATTTATCTGAAAAATCACGTACGGAATCCAAAGCGCATTTCTAGAAAAAGGATAAATGGGGTCCAGTATCTTTAGAAAGCTCAAATACGTGATCGGAATACCAATATATCAGTAAGCTAGCTCCCTTATTCATTACCTGAATACGAAATACTGTTAGAGTTGTGTTTTTCTTCCAATATTCTTTTATTCTTTTCACTTGAGTTTATTAGCAGTTAATTCTTTTCCATTCAGAAATCATTACGTAGCACTTGATTTGGAGGTTTTTTTTATTTTCGTGCGATGGATTATGAATTTGTGTGCCTCTAATTATAAGCTACGAGGAACATTCTTTTTATTATTTGGGGAATTATTTTATGGGATCCCGAAAAAGTAGCAGGATGCAGTTTAATTTTCCCTTGTCCCTAGCAATGCGTTGATATTGTTATATGATGGAATATTTTTTTTGGCCTTTAAAGTCATCAAAACTACTTAAAGAAATTACTTAAAATAATGTATACTTTTTTAATGTAATAATCTATCTAAAATTTTGATTTTATCCACTGATCAATCTTTTATTTATTTGGGAATTAACCTTTTTTAAAGTTGTCGATCCTTTTGCTAGACCGTTGATTCTTTCTTACAAGTGATTGAAAAAGATAGACATAAAATCAGGGTTGGCTGGATTGGACCCAATTGGGTTGGACCCAATGGGTTTTTTCAAAAAAACCCATGTGAAAAAACCCACATTTTGGACCCATTTTTGGGTTTTTTCGAGAAAAATCAAGATTTTGGCAGTTCTTTCAAAATTTAATGTGTTTTTTTTAAGTTTAGGATATTTTTAAAATTTTAATGGGTTTTTTCAAAATTTAAACTAGGTTTTAAAAATTAAATGGTGTTTTTTGAATTTCAGGGAGTTAAAAAGTTAAATAGGTTCTTTCATTATTCAGTGGGTTTTTATTATTGAATAGGGTTTTTTCAAAATTTAGGGTGTTTTAAGTTCAAACTAGATATTGGGTTGTCCCATAAGTTCTGTTACTTTTCACGAAGTTTCGTGTTTGAAAATTTTTTATGAAAAACTGGTAATAGGTGGAGATTTCAAACAAAGGGGATTTTGATCTATGTACATTTATGAACATAATGTGTGATTTTGGTAGTTCTCATGATATTATTTCTTTTCAAAATGGCGGTTTGAAAAAAAGACCGCAAACGACGATTTTTGCGTAATTTTTTTCTTTTGATTAAAAAACTAGGAAGAACCCATAATTCATGGCTAAAAAATTTTTTGCTGTATGTTTGAAATATTTAGATTAAAATGTCATAGTTTCAAGAAAATTCGATAAGTTTAACTTAGGAAATTTCGGTCTCAAACATAACATCAATTGCAAAAAACTTTCCTCAGTAATGTTAGTCATTTCAAAGAAATTCTCACAAAAAATCATCAAAAACAACAAAAAAGCTTACAGATAGACCCCAGTATTCAAAATATGCAGTATATTAAATTATCTCTGTAATTAAGTTTATAAAGTAGTGAGCACAATAAAAGCGCGCAACATTTTAGCTTATCCGAATTGCACTCGCTGAACTTATACGCTATGCGAACGAAGCAATTATTTGCTTCATACGAAAAAGGTACAATAAAAACAACTCGTTGGAATTTAGAAATATATCTATTCACCTATAATATGAAAAGGTTCTTTCAATGTTTAAACTGTGTAAAAAAGCGTTATGGTTCAAAAAACATCTGCCTCTTATTTGCTTCATACCAGCTGCTTAGAAAAACAATGGGCGTGCTTTGAAAAACACGTGAAATTAGCAATATATGAAGTTTTAACGCCGAAATTTCCTACCTTAAACTTATTGAATCATCTTGAAATTATGACACCTTAATCGAAACATTTCAAATATACTGTAAAACTTTTTTTAGCCATGAATTATGCGTTCTTCCCAGTTTTTTAAACAAAAGACAAAAATTACCTGAAAATCGTCGTTTTTTGTCTTTTTTTCAAACCGCCATTTTGAAAAGAAATAATATCATGAGAACTACCAAATTCACACGTTATGTTCATAAATATACATAGATCAAAATCCTCTTTGTTTGAAATCTCCACCTATTACCAGTTTTTCATAAAAAAATTTCAAACACGAAATTTCGAAAAAAGTAACAGAACTTATGGGACAACCCAATATAAAAAATAAAGAAGATTTTTTAAAAATTTCAGTGGGTTTTTTCAAAGTTTAATAGATTGCTTTCAATATTGAATGGGTTTTTTCAAAGTTTAGGATATTTTTTAAATTTTAGTGGGTTTTTTCAAAATTTAAACCAGGTTTCAGTAAATAATGGGCGTTTTTACAACTTCAGTGGGTTTTTTCAAAGTATAAAAACTTTGAAAAAGCCCACTTAACTGTGGAAAAACTGACATTATTTTGACAGAACACATTTTACATGGAAAGAACTCACCATAATTTGAAAAAACCCACTCACTTTAACGGAGAAAACCACTTAATTTTGAAAAAACCCACACTTTTTCCGAAAAAACCCAGTTTTATATGGGTTTTTTCAGGGTTTTATTGAAAAAACCCAAAAAAAACCCAACCCACTTGGGTTTTTTCAAAAAAACCCGGGTTTTTGCCAACCCTGCATAAAATGTGCAAAATTTTACCTTCATGTCGTTTTTTATATAGATGCATTGAATTTAAATACTTGTAATTTACATTAAAATCAATATCAGTTTGGATAAAAGTAGTAAAAGTAGGAAAACTACTCTTGAGTAAATAATTTTTATACTTTATTTCCGTACATACTTTCAAGAGTTTTATTTTACTTAGATCTAAGATACTGTGGAATAAAAATTTTTTGGGTATCAGTTTTTTTAAAATTTTATTCCGTTGTTTCCATTAGGCTATCAACTACTATCTGTGTTTTTAATGCCAAACAAACGGAAAATAACAGTAACCGTGAATTTCCTCGCAAAATAAAAAACGTTTTCTGAAGAATCTCTAAAAGAAGAGATTCATTAGCCTCTGTCCATCTCTTGTCATTTTGTTGCAACGCTCTAATTAACCGCAATCTATTTCGAGTAATATCGAAAGAAAAGCTTCAAAAGGGAATTCAATTAGTCAAACCATTGTCCCGAGGGTTCAGCACAGGATGGAAACTGCAACTACCTTAAAACTTTCCAATTCTTCGAGGCCTGCTAATGTAAAATGTTTTGAGTGATTGGCACTTAAGAGAACGTTTTTTTAGATTAAGTTGCCCATCAACTATGATAAATTTAAAATTTTTAAGTTTTGAAATCTTTCCTGTTTTGTATAATGGAAAAAGAGATTTTCGAATTATCTTTTTTGTACTGATGACATTTTAACAAAGTGAATACAAAAGGAATGAGTGTAAAGGAATAAGGCAGAATGATCTTATTTTTTCGACTCTTTTAAAGTTGACAGATATTATGAGTGCCCATTCAATGGCGGATATTGATGGAACGAAACTTGAAGTTTATTTAATATTTATAATGTAAGAATATTTATTTATTTAAAAAAGCAATCCCTAATTGAAGGATGAGGAAGATGATATTAAGAAAAAAAGAAAGGGGAAACAGAAGGAAAAAGATAGAGCGAGTTGAAATAAAGATTAGGGAATGATAAATAAGAGAAAGAGTGAGAGAAGAAAGAGAATGAAAAATGACGTAGTGAGAAAAGAAAGAGAATAAGAAGGAAAGGGAATTAGTGAAGGAAAAAATAACAAAAATATATAGAACACAGGGAATAAATATTTTCAAATATTAAATTCAACCAACAAAGTAACCGCAATATACCTCGATTAATACTAAATAATTAATTCATTAATTAGGGCATAATAATAGCTAATTAAAATTTCATCACATATCCCTATAACAAAGAAGTAAAATTTTCGAGCTGTTTACGAGTTGCTTCGAGAACAGCGAAATTTCACTGAAAGAAGAAAGTTACCTTCCATTCTCACCACCCTATTTAAAGAACATAAAAAGTGCTGTTCCTATCTCTCATTTGCCCTCTTATGGAACCAATATTACCTATCGATGCAACAAGGAAAATAATGATCTGGAATTTATTTCCAAACATAAGGAGAGCCTCGTCTTAAGTGCTGATGAGGAAGTGATAAAAGAGAAGCCATTCACGTTGAGGGCCTCCAGTAGTTCCACGAGTGGGATGTTAAAGGGATCCGCGAAAGAGCCGCCAACAGAATTATTAGAAGGCGAGAGGAACCTATTCCATTCATGTTCAGCGTTCCCTACACCTGTCCTTTGATTAGTGTCTGGGGAGCGACTTGGGATAAAAGAAATGGTTTGACGAATTTTATTCTTCCTTTTTTGCGGAAGAGATAGACCCACCCAAACATTCCGTGAAGTAAAAAAGCGATGGGATGGGGGAAGGTTTTTGAGGATGGATGCTTGGGGGAATATTAGGTTGGAAGGGCGGGGGATATTTTTCTGGAAAGCACACTACTAGGGCCTCATTCCGATTTCGTTTAAGATTACCCCCTTTTTAAGCTATCGTGTTTTTTATGGTATAAGTTTTAAATTCATTTAATAACTCAAGAATTTTGCTGCTAATGTTTTTGATGCTATTGAACAAATTAGCTGTTAGAATTAAATTATTAATTAGTTTTCAATAACGGCGCCTGTGTTGTTTTTATGGAGAAGGCATTCTTAGACAGCTCTCACAGGCTCCTTATTGAGCTTTCGACTTGAAAGACTACCACACTAGGTAAAAGATCTTAAAAGATTTCTAAATCCATATTTTTCTCAAATTTTGTACTTTGGGACTCATGCCACTTTCATTCTGAGCTGCTTAAATATTAAATCGTTTAACATTCAACCATATTATATTATTGTTTTGATTAAAATGGTCTCACTGTGTATAAAGTAAATCCGAAAATTTTCCGATAAATATAAAGTGGATGTTTCAATTCAATTTATCATGCAATGCATTTTGTGTTGTATACCTCTATGCCTGCATGCCACTTAGGCTTAACGTATAGGCGAAGAGAGATGTTTGAATTAAACACCTTACTAAAGGTAAGAGTTTACCGAGTTGGCATGAGTGGCATAAAATGAAATATCTTTATTTATATTAGGTTACTGGAGAAGTTAGAATTAAGATTGAGGATGCACAATTTATTATAACTACCACCTTTACTTGTAAAATTAAGGAATTTGTTTTAAGGAATATGAGGAATTTAATTAGTTAAGGAAAAATAAGGAATTTTTTAGCTGAAGCTACGAACATATTTAAACGACAAAAAATCTTTTACTACATTAATTTGAGATTTTCTTAATTTAACGGTTTCAAAGATTCAGTTTGCGTGACAGGGTTCAAAATATTCCCGTCGATAACTAAAAAATGCTTACTGATTCAAGAACAATCGATGTTTCTTTTCTGCTCCTACTTCATTATCGACCTTATTCTTCGTTAGCACCACCAAAGAGTCAGGACTTTGTCTTGAGACAGAAAATTTTCAAACAATTTTATGATTTCCAATAATCTAGAGAGACATGAATGGTCACGCGATCATTCTTTCATTTCCCAGCTATTTCGTAATGGGCTCCGTGAAAAACGCAAGTGTGGAAGGTAAATATTGTTGTGTAGGGAAAAAAGTATTATTCATTTATTTGTTTGGTTAGGATAGGAACTTTTATATTTCAACACTAGTCCCCTTCATTGTAGTGGAGCTTTTCTTAAATAATAGCAGAAAGTTTTTGCGCAACAAACGACCCAATTGTTTGATTCCACGTTTTCATTTCATGTGAAAATTAAAACGTTCTGGCTGTTCTAGCTTATTATTATCATCAGTTCATTGTAAGTTAATAATCCGAATTTTACAATGCCTTTCATAATAACTAGATAGTTTAGTTTCCTAATTGGGGTAATCGATATCTCAATTTAAAATTTGAGATAGTTATATGTTAATCCAAAGACTAATTTCATTCGCTTTTAGTTCATTTGAAAACTGCATTGCTATTAATAAGTTCCAAAACTAAATCTCCTGTGACGAAAAAAGGAATAAAGTAGTAGAAAATAGTCTTTATTAGGGTAAAGCCTTACATATATTAATTATTTTATATTATTAATAACTAAAATGATGTTTTTTCAATAAATTTTTAATCTGCTTCTTTTTATACAGGGTGTCCCATAAATGTTGGGTCACACTTCTAGGGGGGATAGTAGACACCTAGACGAGTCAGAATTGCATAGGATTTGGGGTTCCCAGACCAAATCCCAGGGAGTTAAAAATGGAGCGACACCCCCAAAAAACTATTGAAAAATTCAATTTGTAGAAGAACTACTATTGGTAAAAACTGAATTATGGTCTCAAAATTTGTGGTTTAATATGATCTTTAAAATTATCTCAAAAGTCTTCACCTTAAAAATTTTTTATTATGAAAAAAGTTGAAAAACCACAAAAAATGTAAAAATTCTGCCAAAACCTCATTTTGTATTTCGAAATCCTTTCTTTTGATTTTATAATCTGAAAGATCATAGTTGTAAACCCTTAAGATGATAAGCTTGAGATCCTGTTAAAGATCGTCTTTTGCTTGCGCAAACTGGTTTCCTAAAGCCGTTTCCAAAACGGCAGTTCGCGGACGCAAAAAACGGACTTAATCCATGCTTTAACATTATCTCAAGCATTTAATATTGATGGTTTTTACTTGACACTTTGGACTTACAGGTTTTCAACTATGATCTTTCAGATTATCACATCAAAAGAAAGGATTTCGAAATACAAAATAAGGTTTTGGCAGAGTATTCACATTTTTTTGGGGTTTTTTAACTTTTTCATAATGAAAAAATTTTTAAGGTGAAGACTTTTGAGATAATTTTTAAGTTCATATTAAACCACAATTATTGAGACCATAATTTAGTTTTTATCAATAGTAGTTCTACAAATTGAAATTTTCAATAATTTTTTGGGGTATCGCTCCATTTCTAACTCCCTGGGATTTGGTCTGGGACCCCCAAATCCTATGCGATTCTGACTCGTCTAGGTGTCTACTATCCCCCCTAGAAGTGTGACCCATTATTTATGGGACACCCTGTATATTTTCACTAGTAAATTAATAACTGATTCTTTATAACAAACGAGGATACTTCTGAATTTTTCTTTCTCCCATAAAATAAATTGATGGGAAAATATCTATTTATACCTACTACGCATGCATATCACACCTTGCCATTTATCAAACTATTTGCCTTGTCTGCATTTTCTTTTTAGAAAGCTCAATTTATCTCAAAAACACACATGAATGAAAAATTACACTCTTGGATTGCTTGTTCAAAAGAAATTATTTTTATATTTTTGGACTGAAAATTCTGGATACAATATACACAACTACCTATAACTCTTTTTATTCTACACAACTCTAAAAAAAAATAGAAATTTTCTTACTTTTTTGATAACCATTTTATTTAAAAATCGATGATCCAAACTATTTTTTCTTTCCTAAAAGTAGAATGTTCCACTTCTTAATACTAGATAAATATTTTGCGAGCAAACTTTCATTCATATTTTTTCAATAGGTATGTTTTAATACATAGGATACTAATATTCTATACAGGGTTAAAAACTATATCTATTCGGATGTAAAAAAAATGTTAGTACATGTATAAATGGAATTTTAATAAAGGTTATTGTGAGTATAAAAGTATAGTTGTAAAAGTAGTATAGTAAAAAAGTATTCTTGAAATTAATTTAAAATAAAACTTTTAATCTCAAGGTTTTTGTTTTTAAAGAATTAATCCATAAAAGCTTTGACTAATTTAGAAACGATATTCATGAAAATAATTTACAATGTTATCGGTAAAATTTGAACGAAACAATACTCACAAAAATAAAAAGAGTTAGATTTCATAATGAAAGGAATCATCTATAGAACCATCTGCTGAACATGATCATACCAATACTCAATAGACATTGTGATTTACTATAAATTGTTAACTAATCCAAATATCTTGTCATTCGTTTTTACAATGTTAATTTAGATTCAGCAATCTTAGAAAGAGAGAAAACATGAACCTTACCCTTCTAAATAAAAATATTACAACCCGATACATACAAAAGCAAAAACGTTCCTGTTTCTCAACAATAAACGCAGAACACTCTTATTTACCTTTGTCGTTTGAGTAACATTCTATATTTCATTCAACTTTCTTCTTTTTCATCGAGGAAAATCAAGTTACCTTTTTTAGAGAAAAGACTGAGAAATAACGTTTAGAAGTCTGGAAGGAACGTAATCCTCTAAGAACTCTTGAGATTTTTGATGGAAAGATTCTATCTGTGAGTGCGGGGGAGAAAGTTTCTTTCTGCTCCCCAGTTTCGATTTCCTGACGAACACAGTTGTAGAAAGAAAAGCAGGCCACAAGAGAAACGTTCAGATGCGGGAAACGTCTTCTTTCTGAACGGTGTTTAGGTTTTTCAGTTAAAGGAGAGGTTAAAAGGCTCCAGAGACTTATCCGAGATTCTTAATTAGAATGAGAAGTATCATCAAAGAAAGTGAACAAGAGTTGTGTCCTCTCAATATTTGTGGAATTTTATTTTGCTTGTTACGTTTGGGTTAAAGACGATGGAAATATCGCTCGTTTTTGCAAACGAGATACTCAAATAGTTCATAAAATCAAAAGCATTGTAAACTAGCTTTAATATTTAAAATGTTTGGCAAATTTTTCTTCCAAATTTCCTCCTTTTACACAGTTAAGTTTTAAAAAAAATATTTATTTCTATTAGTACAATTACTAACAAAAGTTACTCAATACCTTATTTTTCTCTAGTATAGACAAAGAAAATTTCATAGATTGATTAGTTCAGATGAAAAGGATCTTTGAACTATTTTTACCACGAAATTAACTCTTTCCCAATTTAACATTATTTGCTTTAGAATTGATATTTTACTGCACTCAATGGAAAATTAGAGGCCTTCTAATTACCTAGCGTTTTACGTCCCAGTAGGTTTTACAATAATTTCGAAAAGAGAAAATCCTTTCAGCATTGTCTGACTTCAATTATTCTGAGTGAAGAGTAAAACGTTTTGTGTAAATCATTTGTGCGTAAACGTTTTGTGTAAATATTTTTGTGAAACGTAATATAAAAGAAGTTTAAAAAAATTTTAGTTTGATAATGTGGGATTTGGAAACAGTATTATACCTAATATAAGGTTGCATATGAGACCAGATTACAGTTCGTAAAAATTAACCTTAACTAATTTAAATAATTTGCAACCCATTTTGTTAGAAGATTAGGAATAGCACAAATAGTAAAGTACAACATTATTTATTTGGATTTTACAGATGCGGATAATTAGTAAAAAAACTTCCAATATTTCAATGTAAACCGTAACCTGAATAACGTTCGATTGTTTCCTTAAATTATAAACGCATGTAAATACACTTCTTTGTTTTTAATATGTCGTTGGAAAAGTTGTTCATAAATATTTATTACAAATTGCCTCGTAAAAAAGACACAATTTACCCAACAATTATGGATGCATTGCGAGTTCCTTGCTCAACCCTGTATGTGCAGGGCAAATGAACCATTCCCATTTTGAAAGGGAAACGAACATCGATCAAATATCACTAAAGGAACCAGAATCGATTCCAACGCTGCATTAATTAGGTTTCTAAGGCAACGTGAAAAAGTTGATAGGAAATAAAAAGTTCCATGTATCCGATGCATAACATGGTTTCTACTGCATGCGAATGGGCTATATTTCCGAAGCAATGAGACATACCTGCATTTACTACAAAGCTATTTGGAAGAAGTACAACTTTCAACAAAGAGTATCTTTTAAAATTATCAATATTTCTTGTTCAACAAAGCAGAATTAAACTAGTTGGTATTTTTTTAAATTACAGGGTTTCAAACAGGGTTTTTATGGTATTAATGATGGTGTGAAGAGTTTAATACAGTTTTCTAAATAGTCGCACGTGTTTTAATATTTTAAACTTCAATTACTGACGCAGAGGCTTAGTAATAGCTTTTAAAATTACAGTCTTTATTGACCACTCCTTTTCAACAAAGTGTGGTAAATATGTACCTAATAATACCTTAATCTAGCGGACTTCGAAGATTTTTCATGTGTGTCTAATTAGTTTCCCACGTTCTTTTTTATTGCTATTGTCTAAAAATGACGCTTTTGCCATCTAACTAAAAATATTTTTTTCATTTTTGATACGAATTAGTAGGTAATTAGAATTACATAATGAAAAAAATTAAATAAAACTTTTAATTGCAAAATAAAAATAAAGTTCCTGAAAATAATTAAGTGAAAAAGTAAATAAAACTTCCCATCAAGCCTGTATGAAAGCATCAGAAAACCATGTTGTTAAAATATAGTTTTAAGTAAGAAGGAATTACTTTTTGCGAGCATCTCCCCCACATAATATTTGAACCAGTTTCCGATGTTGACATAGAAAAGTGCCGTATGAAATGTTTCATTTTGGTACGGCGCCGTAATCTGTTTTCTCAAGCACATGTGGGAAGATCTTTAAGTTCTTTCCTTCCATCTAATATTTGAAGCAATATATTCCAAACTATTACATCTCTATTTTGACACCCGCTTAGAAGTAGCCAAAAACTACTTTGCTTTGACAATTCAGGATGAGTTTGTATTTCGGTTGGGAAAGATTTCGGTATCTAGCATTTATATTTCAGAGGAATATTTCTTGATATCTCATAAATTCGATACTTATGTGATACTTATAAATAAATAAATATTTATTTTTTAAAATTCCGTATCTCAACTCATTCCGGTCTTTTAAACACGTTACAATAAATCTATATTAAGTTCTGTTAGGGAAATAAAAATACACTTAAAATGAAGTAAAATTTGGTAATATATGTCATTACTAGGGCTGTGATTTATATGTAATTAAAAATCCAAAATATTTACTTATAATATGTGTTTATTTAAGCAAAACATGTATTAAAAAATGCCAATTATGTAATAAAAAGAAAATGTTAAGTAATTTTTTAAAAAGGGATCTTCAAATATTACGCAAGCGCATAGTAGGGAAGGGTGGTTTTAGCTATTTGCCGACAGCTCATGGTTTTTTTGCTGTCTTGTAGCGAGAAAAAAACGAAAACCGTGTGTCTACTTCCCTTCTCGGCACGCCTGACACGTTTCATCTGACAATCCCTACTTCACAACCTTTTAAAAATTAAAGTCAGCATTGAGTGCACTAATTTTAACTACAATTTGAATGCGTATTTCATTTTATGGGTCATTTTAATTTGAATATCGGTCAAACATATGCTTATTTTTGAAAAAATTGAAAATGAATAAATATGTAATAAAAGTATGTAGTTATAAGTTGAATATGTAAATAAGCCGAAATATGTGAAAATATGTAAAATAAACATGGTCTTAATCGGTTCTAAATCTTTTAAAACGTATAGAATTCAAGAGCACACTTTAATATCAGATTCCTGAACAAATATGTAATTATATATAAATCCTAGCCTTAGCCCCATTACTTTATAATAAAATTTAAATAATATGCGGAATTTCATGTTTTACATATTTTTTATTTTGTGGGATAACTTTTTTATACAATTGATAAGTCACAACGCAAATATTGTTTGTGAATATATTTTTTTCAACTATTTTTCATCTATAATCATTTACCTTTGCCCGTGTGAATGAGTTCCAAATTTCATTGGAAAGTAAAGAAAAGCTTTACCTCCAGATTTTGTTGAAATGAAAATTTTTGAAGAAAATCACATTTTTGGAAGAATACAATAGAGAAAAAACTAAAATATTTCAAACAGTAGAAAAAATTTCCCTTTTATCGTGCGATAAAAATCAGGATTCTGGTATTGATTGCAAACGTGACTCTATTTTTATCTGCGTTGTTTTTCTTTCAGCTGAAATTCTTTAAGACGACAGTATCAGAATTGAAAGTAACCTTGCCACAATAGGGTGAGAGAATGTTGTACTATGGGATTTATCACAAGATTGATATGATGGATTGACTTCCTGTTGATCAATGCGTTTTAAAGAAATAAAATCTATGTAAAAATCTTTACTCAATTACAACAATAGCTAGAAAATTTTGGAATGAAAAAAAAAGGAATAACCTTCTTTAAAAAGTTTTTTTTAATTCTGAAAATTTTTTTTTTCAGAAATTTAATAACTTCGAGTAAATATTAGCTTTTGTAGTTAGAAATAATATTTTGGAGCAAGATGAAAGATTTCTATAGTTGTTTACCCGCAATAGTTGTGTACTGAACCAAAAAATTAAGCTTTTCTAATTCTGAAAATATAGCAAATAGAGAGCAAATTAAATAAATATAGCAAAATTAAAAAATTGCTATTAAAAATAATTTCTGGTATATATTTCAATCAGGACAAAATAATCAGACGGGTTTGGGTTTTTTCCATGAACAAAAATCTATTCAAAAAGTAACAGGAAAGTAGTTTGTCATAACACACCCATCTTGATTATCCCAAATTTAGCGTTAGTTGTTGGACTTATCTTCAAGAATGGGAGAATGCAAATTACACAGTTCATTGCGAAAATTTTGCAAGCAGAAAAGACACGAGTCGCAAAGTATATCTTATTTCGTGGATTTCTGTTCGCGTTTGTGCGATTCGCATAAAAACATCTCAGAATGGCGACCTCTCTTGATAACTCTTAAAATCTTTATTTGTGCGTAGAAAAAAAATCAAATTCATCCATCTTCCTAAAAACCGAAAATTTTTTCGAGTACCCACTACTTTTCATTACGAATTTTTGAAGTTGTCTTAAATTTATGGATTACCCTTTAAACAGAATATTTTAAAGGGATTTCCATTCAACCTACTCATTTGAATTTCACACGTACGCAAATACTTGAAGGGGAACAAGTAGATTCAAAAGCCCATCTTCGATCCCTGATGAGCATCCAAAAAGTGCACTGTAACTAAGCACGCTCACCTTTCAAGAGACGTGATGGAAAAAGATGAGACTAATTTGGGATATCGAGAGTCGAATATTTCCGAGCGAAGGCTTCATTTTCCAAAGTTGACTGCATAGGCCATTACCATTTCGCAGGTGATGGAAATGACGGTTACATGAACGACTGTAAATCAAATAATTAAAATATTTTATGACTTTGCGGTGTTCAATTTACACCTGCAATGAAAATAAGTTTTTCCTAACTAGAATGAAATTGAACTTAAGTTTTAGAAAATGTTTTGGCCTTTTGTTCTCTAATAGTATAGGAGCCTGAGGTCAAAAGTAACACGGGTCAATCGTAACACTCTGTATTCCTCGAGAAGTATAGATGCAAAGCTGCTACAAAGATGACAGTATATGCACTGTGCAGGGCTCGTAAAATAATAAGAGCCAAGAGCGCCAATACTGGCAGTTGAGTTGTAGCAGTGAACTTGAGATGAGTGTTTTTCGAGCGTAATTTCCCCTTTTTATTGAAATTATTTCTCCTGCACTACAGATATGTAGCACGAAATAACTCTTTTCACAAAATGAATCTACATTTATCCTAGTTTTATTCTGTTTAGTTTTAAGATAATAATGATGTTAGTTTTTTTGAAAACGAGGGTTGAATCAAAAATGAAGACGAGGGGCGTCAGCCTGGGACGATTGTAACATGAGACAACTGACTCAAATGAATAAAATAACAAGTTTTTAAAAATATTTTAAATACATTGATTTAAAATTTATATACGTATACCCATTATAGTGGAACATAATCATCAATTTTTTCATGGTTTTAAATTTCGAGAAAACAATGTCGATGCAACAAAAAAGGAAACTCTACAAGAAACAGGCCCCTCTGCAACTAAACCTTGTTCAAAAGGGAAGAAATCGCCACAAAAAAAGAAATTTACATATTCAGACTGTGAAATCTAGTCAGACGATGAATATTTGTGTGTTGTTTCCATGGAAAATTTCAAAGAAAATCGCCCCCAGGGAAAAATGGGTTCAGTGTGTTTACCGCGGCCATTAATGCCGAATCAAGTTCATTATAGGTGGATTTCTTCATTGTTTTTCTCTTTTTCATCCCAAAAGCACTGCCCGGCACGATGCAAAGACCAATAGTTTGTCTTTTTGCTTTAAAACGTCTCGCACTGTCTCGCGGATAATCGGGGATCTACTGTAAATGTGTGTTATGTAACAATTTAAAGTGGGGTCAATTGTAAATATTTTTGATTGTTGATTTTTTATTTACTAATATATCGTAATACATGTCCAGGTCCACGGGAAAGTTTTCAAATCAAAAATGTAATTGAGCTATATCAACCTATTTTCATAACTCAACATAAAAAATGACTTGGTATGAGATCAAATTGTAAATTTTATTACAATTGACCCCAGTCTCCCCTATATGTCTCTCTTTTTCAAAATTTTAACTTTTTAAAAGGTTGAAAGAAATTTCAATAAATGGTCAATTCCAGTATTTTTATTTTATTTTTTATTCCATAGAGGGGCATCCAAGAGAGGAATATGAGCGCAAATTTTTTTAAAATTACAATGTACATTTATTTTTTATTTAATTTCTAAGTTTGACTTTAAAAAAGCGCGTAAACAGCATGTGACGTCATTCAATTCCAAACATTTGTTATAAACCTAAAAGAACTTAAAACGATTGTTGATTTTCACTTTTAAGTAGTGCCAAAACAGATTTGACGTCATTTGTAAAGTGCAAAGGGATTATCCATTCTATATTAAAATATTGAATAAGTTAAATTTTTTCGAAACTTATTTGTTGATTTTTGAATTTAAAACCATTTCTTTTACTGAAAAAATGAATTTTTCTGTATTAAAAAAATCTGGCATTGCCTATCGTGTTAAAACTAAATGGATGAAATTATTTTTGAGGACTATGAAAATGCATAAATAGTAATAATAGAAAATAATGATTACAATAGATATAAATAATTATTATAATTAGATAATAATGATTACAATACCTATAAATTTTAGATTGATTATGAGACAATAATTATAAAAGTCTAAGCTAATTAGTGATTGATTTATAAATTTCTCCTAAAACTTTATTTCCCCTGTGTTCTTTTTCCTTTATTACATCACTTCTTAATTTTTCTACATTAATTAAATGTACGTCTTTACATTCAGCTTTTTACAATTCGTCTGTCTTTTTAAATGTTAAAAAGAAAAGTTTTTTTCACACTTAATCTTCTATATTTCTTTAAGCTTAAATACATAATAAATATGAATTAGTTCCTTAAATTGATAAATTAAGATGCAATGAACAACATTTAATTGAAAATGAAATTACGGTTATAATACACACCGAGAATGAATTTAATGAAATAATTATATTAGTTTACTGTCTGGAGCAATATTTGTACCCCGTGGAGAAGTAATTCTTTTATGAAAGAGTTTTGGTTCATTTATAGTTATTAGGAAAGGGTTAATTATTGGGTTAAGTCATCAAGAAGTGTAGTTTTGAATTTTATGGGGAAAGCAGTTTGGGTTTAAATGAAGAATTTTTCCTCGAATAGGCTACTTGTAGTTCTTTAGTTGGTGTTTATTTCACAAATTTAGAACAAAAATAGAAGAGGAAAATACATTAAATAATATTAACACTCCCATAAGTAACTAAAATAATTTCTTTTACACAATATCAATGATTTATGGACTTGTTTTTCTCACTAAAGTTACAGTTGAAAACACTAAACTAAATTATAGCCTCCAGGGATAACATAAAGAAGCCATAAAACCAGTTTCAGTTTGATATTTTATTTTTATGTAAACAAAGCATTTCTTTAAAAGACGTTTTTTGCAAAATATAAAAAACGAGCTCACAGAATGGAAATTCCTTTTAGAATATTTCTGGATATACTTTTTTTTATTTTAGTTTCAATTATTTTACTTCTTTCTTCTAGATTTTAAATACCAATTTACATAGCCTAGCATTACTTGACATAATTTTTTTGTATGTATAAACATTTTAACAGCCAATCAGTGCATTCTAAATTATTTTAGCAAAATATAAACGAGAAATAAATTTTCTGTTCTATTCTAAGGGTCATATTATATGATTAGCTCTTACGAAATACAATATTTCTATTACTTTCATAAAACTCATTAAACAATTCTTGATCAGAATCTTAGACATGAATTATCATAGATTTCAACCTTTATCAAGTATCAACGTAATTTTAATGTTTTCTCACATACAATCTCAATATACTTATTTTGCAACAGTTAATTTAATTAAATCAGCTTAAAAGGTGAACCGGTTCCCATCGGAGAGGTGTTTTTGAATTTATTGAGATTTTATTTATTAATACATACTTAATGAGGTATTTGCATGAGTGAGGGATTTGCTTTATTTTATACTTTTTTGATACATTATGGTTTAAAACTCCCGAATTTCGGATTTTTAAGTTCAAAAATATGTTTCAAATTACTTAAAATTCAATTTAATTTTTGCCAAAACGTCAGAAAAGTCACGTTATCAGAAAACGGGCTTCTATTCGATGTGACATCACAGCGCATGAAAACCATTAACTGTTTTCACGTGATCAGAAAACGGGCTTCTATTGGATGTGCCCTCATAGCGCATGATTTGTGATTCGAAAGTGTTTTCGCGCCAAAACG
Source organism: Tetragnatha versicolor (assembly GCA_024610705.1). Lineage (NCBI taxonomy): Eukaryota > Metazoa > Arthropoda > Arachnida > Araneae > Tetragnathidae > Tetragnatha > Tetragnatha versicolor. The sequence goes on from JANDEH010000009.1 coordinate 40,925,386, forward strand.
AAAAACGAAATTTCAAAAATTTATACCTCAGAAACTAGGCTACGAAAATACTTGATGTAAACGTCATTCTTCATGGTTTTTATCAACTATTTTAATAAAATTTAATCTCAAAACGTGAGAATACCTCATTGTTATTTATTTTGATTACAAGTTAACTACTATTACTGTAGTTCTGAGTATTGCTATATGATTGTTGTTTTAGTTCTGATTACGATTCATGTATTGTAATGTAACCTTCGTGAACGGGCTACGACCTGATTCGAATAAATTTCTTTCCTTCTGTTTTCACTGCCGAACTTTTGTGCCGTGCTTTGTCGGAGTTGATTCAATGCACACTTCACTTCTATTTCTCCTCTATAGCTTTATCACTGGTCCAGACTGAACTTCCATGCATTTTTTAAATGAATTAATGATAAATTAAATTCAGGATAAAGAAAGTTTATCCAAAAAGGAAAAAAATCCTTTTTTTAGATAAATATTTAGGTTGACAAGGAAAATTTAATAAAAATGGGAGTACCTATAGCAACCCTGTATTCTTTCCGTTATAAATAACATTTTTTTTGTTCCCCCATATCAAAACTCATTATTTTTTTCACAAAATTAAACATTCCATAATACAGAATTGAAACGAAAATTGGCCCACTTTTCTTGAAAAAAAAATTGAATGAAATTGGTTTTATCCACTCCAGTCAGTGTTCTTTTTATTCTCTTGGACTGGAGTAGAGACGTTTTCCTTCAACAGCATTTTAAAAATAAGCAAAAAGTAAAGGATTCATAGATTATTTGAAAAGGAAAACATTTTATGTGGAAAAATAATAGTGAAAAACCTAAAATAACCACATTTATTAATTGAATCGTAATTTCTTTCTAAACTGATGTTTGATTTTTAGTCTTTGTTTGAGCTGCATATAATCTTATAAGTATTAATTTAGTTCACTGATCCGCCGCTAGATGGCATTGTATTTATTGTATATATCAATGTATTTATATTTTATTCTTTAATAAATAGTCTAGCTTAATCCTTCGAAGAGCGTGGTTGTGTGTGGCAAGGGTCTCGCGAGCTAGCCGAAGGAACATTTATTGGCGCCCAACGTGGGGCTGCTTGATGAATGCCACATGCCGCGTATACCATGCTTAGTTCTCGTAACAAGAAAGTAGGCCAAGTGGTTGGGTTGGACTTCTCAGGAAAAAGATAAGTTTTATATAAGTTTAGTCAGTGAGAAGTTTAGTAATTTCTTGTTAAAGTAGTTAAGTTGTCAGTATAAGGATTAAGTTAATAAGTTTATGATTTTGTATTTGATTTGGTTGTGCTTTAGTGTATTAACTAAAAATGAGTAAATTAGATAAGTTAGTAAAAACTAGAGCTACGCATAGGACTTTAACAACAAAATTGTTAGAGAAAATTAAAGCTTGTGATTTAGATAATTGTGATGATGTAGAAATAACTAGTCTTGTTGAGCTGTTAAATGTAAAGGATAATTCCTTAAAAGAGTTTAATAGTCAGGTTCATGAAGAATTAGATTTAGATAAGTTAGAAGAAGATATAGTAAAATGTGAGGAATATGGGGATAGCATAATCACTTGGAGGTGTAAATTAAATAGTGTTTTAAAACAAAGAAAGTCGGAAATCGGAGTTTCAGTTAAAGATTGTAACAATCAGTTAAAGATTGCAAATGAATCTATTCAAAAAACAGGTGCTGAGAGTATTTCCCAAATAAAATTGCCATGCCTTAATATTGATAGTTTTAGTGGAGATCCGACTGATTTCCAAAGGTTTTGGGATCAATTTCATGCAGCAATAGATAATAATTTGTCAATAGCTAATGTAGACAAGTTTAATTACTTAAAGTCGTATTTGCAAGGGGAGGCTGCAATTGCCATTAGGGGGTTTTCGTTAACTAATGAAAACTATAAGTTGGCTGTCCAAACTTTGAAAGAAAGGTTTGGATGTAAATCTTTTATTTTGCAGGCTCACTTATCAAAGTTATTGTCCTTAGAGCCAATTAGAAACTCTGAGATAGCTTTAAGAAAATTCTATGATTTCATACTAACTCAAATTAGAAGCCTAGAGGCACTAGGATTAAATGTAGAAGAATATAATAATCTAATTTGTCCAATAATGATTAAGTGTCTTCCAAAAGAGATAATTACAGAAATTACACGTCAGTGTAAACTTGATAATTGGGAGATTTCTAAAATATTAGAGATAGTTAAATCGGAAATTCAGTGCAGAGAAGCTGCCAGTTTTTTGTCTTCTCAAAAATGTACGCAAGGTGGTAACGTAATTAGTTATAGTCAGAATTACGCATCAAATTATAAAAGAAAAGTAACTTTTACAGCTGCTTCACAAAGGAATCAGAATCAGGCTAAGGGTTGGTCAGGCTCAGGCAATATTGTAGATGATAAAAGGGAAAGGAAAATTCAAAATTGTATATTTTGTGAACGCGATCATCTTGGGGTTAATTGTAAATATGTTTCTGATGAGGATAAAAGGCAAAATTTAAGGAGGGAAGGTAGATGTTTTTTGTGCTTTGGGAAACACTTGAGAAAATTGTGTAGGCTAAAAATAGAATGCTCAAACTGTGGTGGTAGGCATAACGAGTTGTTCTGTACCGCGATTGAATCTAAACACATGGCAGAACACCGATCAAGGTCAGACGAAAAGGAGGATACTGCTAGCGAGTTGGCTATAAATCAGTCAGGGGGTTCAAGTGGTTCGGAAACGAATTCGAATGTTAGGATGACTCATTCAAACATTGAGAGTAACATCTCCTGTGTATTGCCGGCTTGTAGGGTGAAGGTTCTAAATCTGAGAGGCTCTAAATGGGAGAACGTTTTGATGCTTTATGATTCTGCTTCGAGTTGTTCCTGGATTAGAAAAGAGATAGCTGATAAATTGAGCTTACCCATTTTGAGAACTGAAACTTTGGAAATGTATACTTTTGGGAATAAACCAGTTAAAAGGGAATTTGAAGTTACGTCTTTAATTTTAAGGCATAAAGATAATCCGAATAGGCGTGCCACAATTGAAGCGTATGTAACAGACACTATTTCACATGTGCAGTTTAATGTGCCAAAAGGGGAAATAGAATCTATGCTAATGAGGTCGAATATTCCATTAAATGAGGTAAATTTGGCTGGTCAGGGGGATAGTATTTCAGTTCTGCTAGGATGTGGTATTATGTGGAAGTTTTTCTCAGGAAATAAAATTGAGTTGTCTAAGGGTTTGTATTGCATTGAGACTCTTTTGGGATATGTAATTAGTGGTAGTTATCAGTCAAACAGAATGCAGGTTTCATCAGTTCATTTGTGTGTATCTGGATCTAGTAAGGGATCACTAAAGTTTGTTAAGGACTTTGAAACTGTACCAGATAAAGGGGATACGGTAACTACTAATGAGTTGAATTCTAATTTAAAAAGAATGTGGGATTTGGACAATATGTTTATAGAACCATTGGGTGTTGAAACGAGTGTGTCAGAAACTGAGTCACAGATTCTAAAAACTTTCGAGGATGAGATTAAGTTTAAGAACGGTAAGTATGAAGTGAAATTACCTTTCAAAGCTGAGATAAATTTAGATGATAATTTCTCTCTTTGTAAACGTCGGTTGTTAGGTCTAGTTGCACGTTTTGAGAAAGATTTGTCCCTATACGAACGCTATTGTACTGTTTTAGAAGAGCAAATAAGGTTAGGTATAATTGAAGAGGTATTTCTTGAGTCAGACAAGGGTAATCAAAAACATTACTTACCTCACCATCCTGTCGTTAAAAGTGATAAGGATACAAATCGTACGCGTTTTAGGATAGTTTTTGATGCCTCAGCTAGTGAAAGGGGTAGTCTATCTTTAAATGAAAATTTAAATGCAGGTCCAAATTTGAATCCTAACTTGCTATTGGTACTTCTCAAATTTAGGAAAGGTGAGATAGGAATAGTTGCAGATATAGAGAAGGCATTTTTACGGGTTTTACTCTCAGAGGAGGATAGAGACTATCAAAGGTTTCTTTGGATTAATAAAATGCCTCCAAGTGAGTTAAGGGTATTCCGTAATAAAACGGTTTGTTTTGGGGTTAAACCATCTCCATTTCTTTTGGCCGCAACTATTAAGCACCATATTAGGAAGTATGAGAAGTCCAATCCAATGGCTGTTAAAGCTTTGAGTAGTAGTCTGTACGTAGATGATTTAATAACAAGTGAAAGTTCCGTACGAGACGCCGTGATAGTATCACAGGACTCTAAAAATATCTTGAAAGATGCGGACATGAACTTGCGTGATTTTAGAACAAATAGTACCAAATTGCAGGACTATTGGAAGCAATCCAATATTGAACTCAGTGAGACAGATGTGACTGTTCCAATTAAAGTTCTAGGATGTGTGTGGAACACGAGAAATGACACTTTACGATTTGATCTTGGTTATCTAGTGGATAGGAGTAATGATTCACCGTGTACGAAACGTGAAGTCCTCAGGGTGTCGTACTCCGTTTATGATCCCATCGGCACTGTTGTACCCTTTACCGTCCGGATGAGAATCTTTCTGCAGACGTTATGGCAGAGAGGTCTGGACTGGGACGAAGAGCTGCCAAGTGACCTCCTTGCAATTTGGAGGGCTTGGTGTGCTGAGGTACATCTGCTGGAAGACATTGAAGTGCCACGATGGTACTTCCCCAATTCGATTTCACAAAATGAATACCAAATTCACATTTTTTGTGACGCAAGTGAAAAGGCATTTGGTGCGGTTTGTTACGTCAGGTATCCCACTAATGGTAATGACTTTAATATTACCTTTGTGACTGCCAAGGCACGAGTGGCACCAGTCAAGAAGGTAACTCTTCAGCGTCTGGAGCTTCTTGCTGCTTTGGTGGGGGCCAGAATTCTGAGGTCCCTCAGAGACGTCTTCAACATCACGGACAACTACACCATGTGGAGTGACTCTACAGTTGCACTCTACTGGATCAAGGGGGATGCCAGGGCATGGAAGCCATTTGTATGCAACCGAGTTACTGAGATCCAGGAGCATACAAATCCCGCACAGTGGACGCATTGCCGAGGAACCGACAATCCAGCTGATCTCCTCAGCCGAGGAGCGCCTGCCAAGGAGTTGATTCATGGAAGGCTGTGGTTCGAGGCACCACCATGGCTAAGACTTCCAGAATCCGAGTGGCCAAAGAGTGCAGATGTGACAACGAGTAGAAGATTCGTCGAAGAGGCAGCGGGACTTGAGAGAAGAGCGAGAGCTACTTCAGCCAACATGACCGTAGCTAAACGATCCGATGGTGATGTCATCATCGACAGGTTCTCGTCATGGAGCAAACTTCGCAGAGTGATTGCTTGGTGCTTACGATTTGCATCAAACTGCAAGAACAGCAGTTTCAGAGCTTCTGGAACACTGTCTTCTGACGAACTTACGTCTGCGACTGACTGTATCGTAAAAATGGTGCAAGGAACTGGGTTCAAGACTGAAATTGACTCGCTTTCTAAAGGTCAGCAACTGAGTTCTTCTAGCCACATCAGAACTCTAGCACTCTTCATTGACACCAAGAGACAAAAATGGTTTAAATCTCATAGTAATTTAAAATTAAATGATTTAGTGCTTATAAAGGAAGAAAACTTGTTTCCTTTAAAATGGAAATAAGGAAGGGTTATTGAAGTTTCATTGGCAAGGACCACAAGGTAAGAGTAGTGAAGTTGCAGACTCCAAATGGAGTATTGGTTAGGCCAATAGTGAAACTTTCACCACTGCCATCAAATGATGAGTGATTAGTATGTGTGTTTTCATCTATTTGTATTTAATCGGTATTGTATTTGTGCATAGTGTTTGATAAGGTTAACTCTAGTATTGTATTGTATACTATTCAGTATTGTGTTTAGTATTGTAATTGTCTAATAAGTATTTCAGTTATGATGAACCAAATTGGTTCATGGTCCCGCAGGATGTTTGAGCTGCATATAATCTTATAAGTATTAATTTAGTTCACTGATCCGCCGCTAGATGGCATTGTATTTATTGTATATATCAATGTATTTATATTTTATTCTTTAATAAATAGTCTAGCTTAATCCTTCGAAGAGCGTGGTTGTGTGTGGCAAGGGTCTCGCGAGCTAGCCGAAGGAACAGTCTTATAAAACATATTTAATATTTTATCGGTGGCATGCATTTCCACCACATAAAAACCACCTTCACAACTTCTTCATAAATATTATTTTCCACATTGTGGTGAATTTACGGTTTCTGTTTCTTTTTCAGAGTCTCGCAACGTTGTATGTACTATAATAACAGGATTCGACTGTATTCTTTTATCAATGTTGATGGAAAACCGAAAGTAATCTTAAAAAAACCCTAGAAAAATAGTCGTGAGCTCAGTGAGGGAAAAGGTAACTTTATTGAATTTTTCCTTGTGGTTTTTCCTTACTTTCTAACGATCGACAGCTGACTTCAGAAAAGGCATTCGATAAAATGTAACAAACTAAGGTTCCACGCAACAGCTTGAACACACTTTAGAATAGAATTAGCTCCAGCATACGGATATACTTCTCAGGATGGTCTGAGAGAATAGTTTTCTCAGGGAAGTCTGTCTTTTTTTCATAAACACTATTTTTTGTCTCTTTTCTCTATACTTCTAATTAAAAAGTTTGTTTTTTTGTTGTAAATATGTGATGTTACAATTGACCCTTAAAGTGGGGTTGATTGTAAAGATTTTTGATTGTCGATTTTAATTTACTAATATATTGTAATGCATGTCCAGGTCCAAGGGACAGTTTTCAAAACAAAATTGTAATTGAGCTATATCAACCTATTTTCATAACTCCAACATAAAAAATGCTTCTTACTAAAAAGCTTACTTTTTGTTCTGAATTTCTATTAATGTTTTAAAATAGATGCTCGGCAATAAGTGGAGTTTTTAAGTTTACGAGCGTATTCACCACTAACTTGACCTAAGTTTAACCAAGAATCAGGATCTTTCGACAACTCTGGCTTAAAAATTTGTGTTGTTTCCATTTTCCTACTACCAATTAGGAGTTTTGATTCTTAACCTTAGGTTAGTGGTGAATACAGGCCTTAATATGTACTTTTTTAGAGTGAAAGCTATGTTTTCATTAAAAATTGAATTTTTCATGTTCGGAAAATCATCCTCCTCGTTATAACAATTGCTTTAATCACTTTTTAATGCGATAGTGAATTTTGTTAAAAATACTTCACTCCAATAAAGTAGTTTTTCATTTTTATAACAATAAAAAATACAAGACAGCGAAGATTGATTACAAACGGCAGAAAACAGGGACTTAATAAAAGTTTTTTGAAAGAAAAACTAGAGAGATATTTTTTTATGGACGTTCATAGGGAATATGCGCTTAAATACACAGATAAAAGTCACAGTAAAATGCCATTAATCATTCAAAATAGTTGAATCCCCCTAGAGAGAAAAAAATATTAAAAAAAAACCCTCACAAAACTAATATTAAATATTCCGCGCTCTTAAAAACACTATTCTGTAAATGCATCTTGAAAAAACCTCATTGGAACATACTGCACCTGTGTGATAAATGGATTATATTTCAAAGGATGGACCAAAACCCCTTTGAAACCTAGACCGCCCGAGATTCCCATAAAATCTTATAAAAAAGGGACTGGTAGGACGGAAATGGTAAAACAAAAGAGCCAATATTTGCCGCGCACGAAGAATAAGAAAATCATAAAACTAGCTTAAGCAATCGAAATAAAGGTGCAAATTGTGCAGAGTGGAAGCTTGAAAAATTATGTAAAAACAAAAACTTACAGATGATGCGCAAAACCAACCTCTTTAGAAATACTTTTTTAAAGCGAATTTGCACCATGTATAATCACAAAGTGAGTTTTGAATAATCTCATGAAAAAGCCCGCTTGGAGCGAATTATTTTTAGTTTTCACGCTTCAAATTTTTCTGAACCTGCTTATAAAATGAGATCTGAGTTCTAATGGAAAATCATTTTAACTCTGCCATGCTTTTTGGAAATGGAAGGATGCTTTTTCTAACCAAGCAAATAAAAACAGTTGGGGTTTAAAAAATTTTCTCGGTGTTCAGGTAAAGGTTATTGCCAACTGAGGAAATAATTAGCTTTATATTTAGATATAATGACTGATTAATAAGAACCATAATTTTGATTTTACTTCCTGAGTAAAAATAACTTCACAGAGGAAAATTAAAGAGCGAGTGATATTAAGTAAAAAGTAACTATTGTAAAAATTAATGAAAATAGTTTTCTGTGTCTCAAGAAATGTTTTTTTATCATTTTAATGTGATATATCGGCTTTAACGCAACTAATAAATGTTTAAACAAGAAAAACATACACCTTTAAAAACATGTTCTGATACAATTTTAATTCTTAAAACTGAACAGCTAGATAAACGCTGCCTTCAGCGATTATTTCTCTGTTGAAATTTCCTAGAATTTAGTATCCAAAAGGTTTTTTACACAAAATTGATGATCTACTTTTATTTGTAACTTATATTTTTACAGTATCTCTAGATATTTTTAAGAAATAAACGCTTGCTTCTCTGTTAGCCGCCAGGGGTTATGTAATCCACTTTCGGAATTTTTCAAAGAATATTTCTTTTATAAAATAAAGATTTGCCCTAACGGGTTTGGTTGAAAACACATTAAAGGAGGATGAGATAAAATCCTAAAATTCATCCACATCGAACTGACAAACTAGTCCTTCTTAAAGTCGTTAAAAGGATGAAATAGGTGTGATAATTATTTTACTTAAAACAATAACTCTTATTTAAAGTAATTAAAAGAAAAATAAAGACGAATAAAAGAACTCTTTTGGACATTTAAAGAAAAATATATAACATTGTTTTATTTATTAGTTTATTTTACAGTCTTCATTTTAAATCTACAACATTCCTTTATTCTTGATAATTTTTGCTACACTTTCTTGTACTAGCAGACCTATTTAAATCAAAACAAAATTTTCATAGGTGTTTTTCGAAACTAAGAGAAACAATGTCATGTCTAGTTCAAACATGACTAGACAAGACAATTTTTAATTAAAAATGACCCTCGAGTTCGACAAGTTTAAGTCCAATAAGTTTTCCTTCGCTCAAATGATTTTTTTACTGAACATCTGTGTCTCAAAGCTTTCTTTGGAAAACGAAACTCTAGAACACTCAAGTGTAAATCCTTCTAAAAATTACCATATCTGAGAGGATCTTAGTCCCCTAGGCGATATCAGATGCTTCGAATTGTTATTCCATTTTGAAGAACCTATTCTTGAGAAAAACCGAATTTTTGTTTCACAGATACGCTTATCGAGTGAACAGGATCTGTCATGCCTTTGGAATATCTTTTTGTATTTGATATACCTGAGTTATAACATGTTAGGATTTATTTCCTATTTCTTGCACATATGTTGGTACTTTCTTACTTAGAATAGATGTAAAATGATTCTAGATTACTAGCAAAAAAATTAGGACGTACAACACACGGTACCAGGAAGGAAATACCATGGGGAATTTTGAACTTAATGTCTGTAAATATTTCTTTAATAATTGCGTTTTGATAGTACACAAAATTAGACCATATTGATAATTCAGTTAAACAACACTAATATTTAAAAAATACTTTTTTTAAACCCCTTTATTTAATTTAGATTTTTTTCCATTTGGCAATTTAGGTTCATTCTTTTTCTTTATTCACTCACCCCATGTACTGCTTAGTTTAAGATATTTTCAGTTTGTAGCATGATTTTAACTTTGATAGGGTTTGAAAAGTTGAAATTTTTTTTGAAATGGTAACTTATTATAACAATTGAGTTTATAAATTAGTTATCATCGGCGAATCTTTGATTATTTTTATTGGTTTGGATCACAAAAGATTTATGAAAAGCGAAAATAATATTGATGAATTAAAAACTTATTTAAAAAAATAGATAATATTTTTAAAGCAGTTTTCTTGAAAAAGTTCAAAATTTAAGCTTCAATCTGAAAAATAAAAAAATATATTAGATAAGTTAAAGGAAGTTTAATTCTTATAATTTTAGTGTAAATAGAAAGTTTTAATTTCCATCCGTCTATTAAATAGTGGATACTTTTATTTTTATTTTAAATGTACTTAGATTCAGTAAAAGCAGCTTATCTCAATTCATTCCGTAATAAGATTTCTTGAAGTGTCTAATAAACATCTCCTGTCTACTGAGTAAATACTTAACTTTATATTACACATTTTAAAGAGTTTCAAGATTGAAATTTATTATACTTTAAACTAAATAAAATGAATTCACGTGATCTTATTTTGCAAGAAGTTCAAAATGAATCCGGTGAATTTTATTATGTAAATAGACCGTACTTTTTTATAAACCTGTTTTCCGAAAATCGTCATTAAAATATGTTGAAAGGAAGCGTTGAAAAAGAAAGAGTCGAAGCATGTTTATTATATTTTTTACAATACACAAGTCAGAAAGGAAAAATGCTGTTTAAAAGTGCATTGAAATGTTTTACTTGAAACGGGGTTTCAAGATAATTTGGTACTACCTACACTTCAAAAAAGAGAAAATCAAAAATTATTTTTTTTGTGCAAATTGTTATATTATTTGTAAAGAACTTAAAAAAGTATAAATGGACCAAAGAATTAAAAAAGGCGAGTTAAATTTGGGTTTTTATTTTCAATGTTTTAAGATCAGTGAGAGGTAAATTATTTGACTAAAAACAAATATTGTGGTTTAAACTTTAAGGGGATACAAAAGGGGGGTTAAGGGGGGTTTAAACTTTCCGGGACACAAAAATCGCAAGATTTTGAAAAAAATTTTCCTTTTAAAATGTAAACTAGTTTTTTCCTGCTTCCGGAGATACAATCCTTTGTTGCCGGCTGCTTTGGTAGTCTAGCATTATATGTTCTGCATTCAAATCCGTTTTTCTCTATCATGCGTTTTTTCACTGTTTCTCATCTTTAACCCTTTATTTACCAACGGTACTTACAAGTACCGCCAACTTTAAAATTACATAGAATAACCATCCTTGCGAATATATTGACGATAATTTGCAGGAACACTCTTTCAGTTATCCTTTTCCAGGATAAAAAGCAGCGAAGGTTCTATGATGAGTTTTTTTTAGCGGGAAATGCGAATAGATTTAACTGAAGTTGTAAGTTTAGCTGCCATTTCGATCGGATTCACATGATTGTCATTTTTGTTCCCGCAAAAGAGTAGTTAAAGTCAAAAGTTAAGTGTATTATTTTTTAAGACTTATTACTGCGATAAAAAAGCTATGTTTTTCTTGTATTGTGAGAATATTTTAGCACTCCGTGTACTGGCAGTACCCAAAAGTATCGATTTAAGTAATTGGCTCTAGCGGATTCAATTTTCCAAAGATGATTATTTTTTTTATGTATATCCCTTAATTTTCAATTTAGTGACTCAAAAAAAGTTTTGCACGAAAAAAATTGCAGCGAATCATAATGCGGTAAATAAAGGGTGAAGGTGGTTGCCTACCTATGGAGGCTTTTTTAATAATTAAAATATTGACCTAATTTGTGATTTATACAATTAAATGCATCTAAAAACTATGAATAATATAAAAAATAATTAAATATTTTAATTTAAATTTTCATATTATTGAAGAATTTATGCATAAAAATCACAATAAAAAGCCTTTCCGCAAAACATCATAACTCAAATATGTATGAAGATATTTTTGTTTTGTAAACTTTATTATCCTCGTAAACACATATTTTAGGAGTCCTACTATTTTTATGTATGAATTATTTTAATATCAAAAGTTATGGCACTAAACTTGAAAAATTAAAAGAAACACACCAAAGTTAAGTAAAGTTTGAAGTTATACTATTCATAAAATAAAAAATATTACACTCACAGCCAAACAAATTGTAGGACTCTTAAATCCTATTATGTCAAGTACTGTGCCCAAGTTTTATAGAAATTCACTCATAATATTTTGAGTTATGCAGTTTTGCGGAGAAGGAAAATAGCAAAAATGTGATTGTAAGAAAAACGCGAATTTCTTTATTTTTTCCTTAATAAAATGCCTATTTAGTTTTAAGTAAATTTCTGTAACTTTGGTTCTAGAAAAGATAAAGACACAATTTAAACTGATTTGGAAAGCTTAAGATGTTTTCTTTGAAATAAGATGATAAATTTGTTTTGGAATTTTTGGTCCGAAACGGCATTTTTAGGTAGGCAGGCACCTTAATTTGATATGAGTCTAGAACCGTTCAAGATAGAGAGTTGAAATTTGAAACACATGTTATTTATACATTTTACTTTAATTGTGATTCAGCAAATTAAAAAATTTTGTTTAGTTTTTAAAATATGAATTTAAAAAAAAGTAACGTAAAAATTTCAAGAATTTTTTACTCAATTGTTTATATTTTTCCAAATTATAAATATTACTTGAAATGCTGAATCTCAAATGAAGATAATATGTTTCTGTTTGATTTAGTGAAAAAATTTTGAAAATTGATTAATAACATTTTGAGTTATATCAATTTTAAACCACCCCTCTTTTTTTGACAAAAATGGAATTTAAAATTTTTCAAAATTTTTTTGAAAAGTTTTGAGCAGTGATTTTTACAATGAAACCTATGTTTTATCTTCACAAAAAAATTCAAATTTTAAACTTAGAAATAAAAATTTTTTTCTGAAGTGTCCTGGACCCCCATAAAGGAAGAGTCAAAGCAATTCATTTAATAATTTCGCAGAAAGTGGGGTATTGCCCCATTATTCTGTGACTACTTAAAAGAGGATTACGAAAATGCGGGTGTCTTTAAAATATTTAATTATGATGCAAACACAAGAATAGCCAGAGAGTTGAATTTCTGAGAAATATCTCAAATTCTTTTTAAAATAAATCAGACTTAGTACATAAATATATTCTATCCACATTCCTAAAAGCTATCATACTCTTGAGATTATTCATTTTCTGTTGATCGATTGAAAACAACTAAAGTCTGGACTTGAAAAAACCATAGTCAACAAAGGCTATCAATAAATCCTGATTTGCATTCAAAAAGTTTATTTTATGTATAATCGATCTAAATAATTTCCCCTTTGTTGGAAACATAAATTTAAATTATGAAAATATCTGTAGGTTGAACATAAACCTGATAAAAACAAGGCAGGCACGTCTAAAAATCAGCCAAATCAGAAACACAACCCAGGCTTTCTTAGTTCATCATATTTCTTCAAAGAAACACGTCGAATAAGTTACACTTTCTTCCGACAGCTTTAAGCCGGTCGAAACATATTTCGCTCATCCTGTTTTGCATGGCTTTCGTTTTCGGATTTCTTAGATTTGTTCCGATAGCCTTCCCCGGATGAATGCAATTTCGCGTATTTGAAAACGTATCACTTGGCACAGAAGCTCCGAACCGATAGAGAGAGTTTATATTCATGGTCGATATTTTTCGTTTTTCGGGTGAATGGTTGGGGGACGAACGCAAAGAAAGCCAGCACGGAGTACCTAATACTGGGATGTTAGAACTCCTGTTGGGTCCCAGGCTTTCATGCTTCGTGCTCATTTTTTACCTTGCAAAATAAATTACGCGATAAATCGATACCACATTCTGGTTGAAAATCGCAGCCATAAAAGCTTGTCGTGTCATAGTGTTATGAGAGAGTTTTTCCAGAAAGAAACCATATGTATGAGAGAGAGTAGGTAAAGAAAATGTTTTACACTCCCATATGAGAAAAATAATCATTCGTCTTAAAAATTACATTTAACCAACATTTTGAAACCTTACGTTTGTGAAAACTTCTCCCAAAGTATGTTTAATAACTCTTTTTATGTTAATCTTTTACATTAAAAACATAAATATAAAGGGTGTAGCCGCAAGTATTAACTGCATGACTTTTTACAATTATGTCTGTGTTAGTTTTTAAACATTTGGTATTTTTATGATTCATGGAATTAGCTATAAAAATGATAGAACTGAGAAAGAAGATTAACTTTTTGTGTGATGGAGAAATTGCCCTTCTTTATTTATTGCACTTGCATTTTGTCAAGTAACTAAAACAGATGGTAAACTGTATCGTATGTTTGCATAACGATTTATTTTCTTTATTTTAGGAATTGTAGCAATCACAAGCTACAAAAAATTCGGTTAAATCATTTCGCTGGTTTAACACTTATTAGACAGCATATTTATCTAACTCGTTTCTAAAAAATTAGTTTAAAGGAAGATCTACATTTGGAAAATTAACCAAAGTTCCGGAAGATAACACATAAACCAACGCAAATAATTAAATACTTCAAAACCTCAAATTATCTATAAAGTATTTCCTTACTTGCAATCCTAAAAATCCTAAGGATGGGGGGCAGGTCAGCCTGGTTGGTTTACACACTGCCCTCAACTCTAGCAGCTTGCATGCTGTACCTGTCGTCAGTTCGATTCCGGCCTTGCCCTGGGTGTATTTACTCTCTCGCTGTGTCAGTAAAAAATATGTTTCTGTCTGTCTTACATGAAGAATATATTTATAAGCGGATCCCTGAGATCAAGCACACAAACCGGAAGAAATATATGCATCATCAATCCAATCCTAAAAATCTTGTTGCAAAAGGGGATAAATTCAAAATAATGTATGGATTACTAAAAACCACCTTTTAAGAGTCCTTTATATATTACATTATTACTGAAAAACATACTTGTCTAATACCTCTGAAACCAAAAAATTTTGGTCCCTTCCTTTTTTTAGACAAAAAGAGTTTGAAACTGTACAATACAATTTAAAAAATCACATCTAAAACTTCTCCTACCTTCATAACCAATAAATGTTTTATTCTCTACCTTACAAGTCTTAACATCCTTATATTTTCCATCCATGACCTATCACACAAAGTTTTATTCGGCATACACAGCAATTATAAAAATGCACTACTCACACTCATCCCTTAGAATTTGGTTAAAGTTGGCATGCCATATAAATTCCTCCCCATTTATTATTGACTCGGAATTGAGTTAAACGAAAAAGCAAAGATTTCGAGACTCGTCAAACCCTAAAAGGGAGGATGCAACCTGTCTCAGTGAACTTATTCAAACTCTAAATTGAACGCACAAAAAGCAAGCTCCATAAAAATGTGAGCAATTTGATTTGCCGTCCTTCAATGACGAGCACTTCTCGTGACTAAGGCAGAAAAGTGACAGTGCATTCTATTAATAAACCTTGCATCCGACCCTTTGAAGGAAGTTTTTTGGCAGCCACCTGCTCGGGCATCGATCTGGGGGTCGTCTTCCTCTCGGGATGTCTGATAATGAGTGTTTGGGGGATGGATGATGATGATAATGTAACACGTTCAAAAGGAGAGATATGTGTGGTTAATTAGAGGATCAACCTGTTTCGGAACAACCTGCTGCTTTTGTGATGGATATCGATTGGCCAGGTGCAAAGGCTCGCTTTTGTTGGACTAGCGCTCATTTGGCGGTGGTCTGGGGAAACGAATGCCAAATACCGCCATTAACACTTATGAAAGTAATTGAATTTGTATTGAGTTGAATTAGATATTCATTGAACTTACAAGAAAAAATGCACGATAGACAAAACAGATAAGAAAAAGGACAAACAGATATAACGAACAAAAAGGAAAAAACTTTAAAGGAAGCACCAACTGACAACCATTGTACCTAAATTTGAACAGTTATATCTACCGCACCAAATCTATTTATGGATTTTAAATAAACTTTTAGTGTCTTCATGTGCTGCTACAGAGTTAAAAAAAGTTCAACCTTTCACCACAAACTGTTTCAAATTTAGCTGCAACCTATAGTTCGGTAACAGGTTTCACCAAGTTTTCGGTGCTTTCACTAGCGAAAGCACCGGTTTTCACTATAGGGAAAGCACCGAAAACTTGGTGAAACCTGTTACCGAACCTTAGGTTGCTGCTAAATTTAAACCAAGTTTGTGGTGAAACAGTCCAACCTTTCCCCTTAAACTGGTGAAAGGATGAACTGTTTTTTTTTATCAGTGTATGGAAATTGCTAAAAGAGCAAAGTTGCTTGATTCTTGCTAGAATTTGTGTGTGTTTCTGAAAAATATTATTTATGTTTATAACAGATTGTTTTCAAATATTCCCTGAGGTGGAAACTTTTGAAACCGCTTTCTTTTTTGCTGCGAAACTAATTTGAAATTTTAGATCAATTAGGGAAATATTGACATTTAATTAAAAAGTACTTGATAAGTATAATATTTTCTAATTTATTTGTTTATTTAGTAAGTTTGTTGTTCTGTTTAATTATTTAAAATTAATTATTTGGATCCACTTTATATACAATAGTTACTTTAAAAAATTAAAACATGTCCTTTTTAATTTGGTTGACCAGTCATTTTGGTTGAGGACCAGTAAGGTTTGCTAAGTAGTGGTCCGCAGGACCAGTAGATTTTTCCCAATTTCTAACCCTGCTTTGGAATTTTTTTTCAGATTTGAAGTAGGTATCAAAAAATTTGAAACAAATCGATTTTTTATTTTAAGCTAGTAGTTGCAATAGGATTCACACACATTTATGACTGAAAAAGTATTTAAATTTAAATATACTGAAAGCTCAAGTTATAAATTATCAAAAATAACTAAAACCAGTTATATCATTTATGTACAAGTATCAAACTTATTTTTAATTTAGAATCAATCATTTTTACATAGACTATAGAGGCCAACTGGAGAAAGTAATGATTACTCGAAATGTAATGGATAATATAATGCGAAGATCTTTAACCCAAGACTAGTTCTAAATTAAAATTGTCATTGAATGACCTTTTTATATGTATACTAGGGTGGTTACAAAAACACCGACTTCCGAATTTATTCTGGGGGACCCCCCTAAAATGTGACAATGAGCTAGAAAATAAGAATGGCAAAGTTTAAGCTCAATCGGATAATATTAAGACCCGCCTCATTGAGGTCAAAGTTCAGAAAAAAAGCGAAAAAACGTAGTTTTTTGCCCATTAAATCGGAACTATGCGTCCTAAAAATATAGTTCGCATCTCATTTCATAGTAAATTTTATTGGCTTGAAGATAGATCTCCTAAACTTTTTTTATTAAAATTTCTAGAGCGAAATATCAACATCTTTGTCAGGTAAGGTTGAAGAACTCCCTGTAAAGTTAGCTTTCTAGCAAACTCGTAAAATCTTCTAATTATTCAATTAAAAAGGTTTTTTTGAACTTTTTTGGTGTTTTTCACTTTGTGCATCAATAAGTGTTCTTCAGTTAGAAGCATGGACGGATTTAAGGGGGCTCATGGGGGCAGTGCCCCCCCCCAATTTTCTCAGGAAATTCCGTTTTTATAATGGAATATCATGCTTCCAAAGCCATCGGGGACATATTGCCCCCCCTCAAGGTTTCGAATGTGCCCCCCCCCCAGGGTCCACCACCTAAATCCGCCCATGGTTAGAAGTATTTTCAAAAGAATATGCAACAAATATGTAATTCAAAGTAGTAAAATTAGCAGTAAAAAAGAGGAAACGTAAATGTGGGAAATAACTTCAGGTAATCAAATATATTGAAGGAGATTAACATTTATTTAATTAGAAAAACAATTTTATCAGTAGGATAAGTTGAAATAAATACAAACGAAATTTCAAACGAAAATAAAAGATACGAAATAATATATTCAGTTTTTTAGATTTTTCTCTTGGTATTTTTCATTTTGTGCATTAAAAAGGCTTCACTTAGAGATATTTTCAAAAAAATATGCTACAACATATAAGTTTAAGATTGTAAAATCAGGGGGGAAAGGAGAAGAGAAAGAGAAATTACAAAATTGGTTCTGGATGGTAGCGTTTCCAGGTCTCCCTTTGCTGAAGGCTTAACCCCAACACGGAGTATCATCGAGCCCCTAGAACTATTTTCTAGATATATTCGCCTTTACTAGCCCCCAGAACTATTTTCCCGTTGCTCTATCTCTCTGGGACCAATGGGTTCAGGTTTTCTGAGATTCTAGGAAGTAGACTGCAGGTTTCGATTTACCGTTATCCGTGGGACTTGAATTTCCACGCCTGTTCTGCATCTAACTCTAGTGTGGAGTAGATTATCAATACCGGACCTACTTGACCAGGAGGAGTTCATATAAAAAAGCAAGACTATCCCTTTCAAAAATAATTAAGTAAAAACAGAGGAGAGGATCAAAAAACCTTTTACTGCTTTTCGCAGCGCGAGAAGAAAATAGCGACCTCGGCGAGGCGATTCGATCCCCTTGACCACCCTGGTCCCAGAGAGATAGAGCAACGGGAAAATAGTTCTGGGGGCTAGTAAAGGCGAATATATCTAGAAAATAGTTCTAGGGGCTCGATGATACTCCGTGGTGGGGTTAAGCCTTCAGCAAAGGGAGACCTGGAAACGCTACCATCCAGAACCAATTTTGTAATTTCTCTTTCTCTTCTCCTTTCCCCCCTGATTTTACAATCTTAAACTTATATGTTGTAGCATATTTTTTTGAAAATATCTCTAAGTGAAGCCTTTTTAATGCACAAAATGAAAAATACTAAGAGAAAAATCTAAAAAACTGAATATATTATTTCGTATCTTTTATTTTCGTTTGAAATTTCGTTTGTATTTATTTCAACTTATCCTACTGATAAAATTGTTTTTCTAATTAAATAAATGTTAATCTCCTTCAATATATTTGATTACCTGAAGTTATTTCCCACATTTACGTTTCCTCTTTTTTACTGCTAATTTTACTACTTTGAATTACATATTTGTTGCATATTCTTTTGAAAATACTTCTAACCATGGGCGGATTTAGGTGGTGGACCCTGGGGGAGGCACATTCGAAACCTTGAGGGGGGGCAATATGTCCCCGATGGCTTTGGAAGCATGATATTCCATTATAAAAACGGAATTTCCTGAGAAAATTGGGGGGGGGCACTGCCCCCCATGAGCCCCCTTAAATCCGTCCATGCTTCTAACTGAAGAACACTTATTGATGAACAAAGTGAAAAACACCAAAAAAGTTCAAAAAAACCTTTTTAATTGAATAATTAGAAGATTTTACGAGTTTGCTGGAAAGCTAACTTTACAGGGAGTTCTTCAACCTTACCTGACAAAGATGTTGATATTTCGCTCTAGAAATTTTAATAAAAAAAGTTTAGGAGATCTATCTTCAAGCCAATAAAATTTACTATGAAATGAGATGCGAACTATATTTTTAGGACGCATAGTTCCGATTTAATGGGCAAAAAACTACGTTTTTTCGCTTTTTTTCTGAACTTTGACCTCAATGAGGCGGGTCTTAATATTATCCGATTGAGCTTA
Source organism: Tetragnatha versicolor (assembly GCA_024610705.1). NCBI lineage: Eukaryota > Metazoa > Arthropoda > Arachnida > Araneae > Tetragnathidae > Tetragnatha > Tetragnatha versicolor. The sequence goes on from JANDEH010000009.1 coordinate 40,944,622, forward strand.
AACTTTGCCAATCTTATTTTCTAGCTCATTGTCACATTTTAGGGGGGTCCCCCCGAAGAAATTTGGAAGTCGGTGTTTTTGTAACCACCCTAAATTGTATACTCTTTAGAAAGAAAAATTTAAAAGCATGAAAAAGTTACTTCGCATTTTTATTACATAGCGTATTCTAATGCATTATTTTTTAAGATAGATTTCTATGAAATACTGGGGTTTTCTCAGTCTTTTCTCTTTAAAGATAAGGCTCGAAAACAATAAATAAATGTGTTAGGACATTTGATAACGATTTTACCCCAAGCATTTCAGAGGTTTCTGCTCAACTCATAAAAATGACTAAAATCTTTCCAAAATGAAATGTCAGCAGCAATTAAATTCTTCTTAGAGAACACTGTAGTTTTATTGAAAGCTCTAGTGTTTTCAAAACTTTTTCCTTTTCATACGCGATGGAGCTTTTATTCAATTAGCAAAAGAATGTAAAATGAAAATACCTTTCTATTGTTAAAAGAGTTGAGGGATTTATTATATGCTTGTCAAACAATCTTTTCGTAATCACTTTACCGGAGGGAATTTGTAATTTTCTTAAAAGGGTTTAAAAACAGGCGTGTCTTCGAGCTCTTGTCTATGCCCATTTCTGTTTGTTTGAGGAAGTGTATTTTCCCCGGTCAGATGATATTTTGATTTAAAAGCAATCCAGCTTTAAGTATAGCATAAAAGGTTCCTTTAACTACATTCTTAATTTTCCAAATCGTAGCTTTTTTGGATAATTTTTCAGCATTTAAAACTAATTTAGGCATTTTAAAGAAAGTCTAGTGAGATATTTTAATGAGAGTTAATTATATTTACATCATAAACGCTGAACAAAAGAGTTCTAGAGTAATTATTCCCATGAATACGATAATATATATGACTTGACTATATTATTTTTCTCTTTTAATTTTAGTACAGATTTTTTCATCGTATAATCCACTTACTATACTATACCTATTATAGTTTAAGATTTTTTTCTAATTTTTTACTAGCACTTTGCAATTAAATGTTATTTTATAAATATACCTACTAGAAAAATTTTACAATCATAGAAAGCAAATGTCTGGTTTAATTTACAATTTTTATGTTATGACTTGAAGTGAGGTGTAGGTTTTTAATAACTTAAACATCAGACGACATATTTAAAATTTATCCTACTGAAACAAAAAATGTTTTTGTAACAGGAAAAAACAGGAAAATGACAAAGTTATCTATAAGCTGACATGATCCGCGATGTATGCGTAGTTGGTATACCAGGCTTATGCATAAACAATGAGAGTACCAGCCTACTGGTATTAAAGAAAGAAAAGGGCAACTTTGCTTTTGAAAAAATCCTATCAACAATTTCAACTTCAAAACATCTTAGTACTGCCAGATTGTAAAACTTTTGGTTTAGAAAATCTATACGTAATTTCTACTAAATATATTTACATTAATCCTTAGTTACTCTCTCTTTAAAGTCATATCTTGACTATACCAAATACTTTTAAAGTATTGAAATAAACTGTAGTGTTTTTGTCTTTTTACACATTTTTCTTAATTAGCACCGTATTATATTGACTTTATATTGATATTTTATTTTGACTTGAATTTTAAAATAAGGAAAAGTATGATTTTGGGGATCTTTGGAAAAACTCTTTTTATGAATACATCTGTTATGTATTTTTTGGTAATCTTTATTGTTATATAGTCGCTTTTTGGATCCCTCCTTTACAAAATTTTTAATACTCTTGAAATTCTGAGTAAATTCTAGATATAATTTAAGAACTATTAATCAAAAGAAAATTTTTAGTATTGAAATGAATAATATGCCATGGAGTAAAACTAATTAAGGAAATTCTTAAGAGTAAAGATTAAAAGTATTAAATTTTTAGCATTGGAAATACTTAGTCATATAAAAGTAATTTCCTAAATTTAAATTTCTCAACTAGTGATTGGGTATGAGAGATACAACCGGATTGTAAAACTTTTAGTTAAGGAATTCCATATGTAAATTTGTACCTTATTTACATTAATATTTAATTACTCTTTAAAGTCCTATCTTGAACATGTGAAATACTTCTAATATAATTTTCTTTAATTTTTACTCTGCAGAATAAAGTAATGAATGGCAAAAATAATAATAAATATGAAAAGGGGATAATAAATTGACAATGTAAACACAGCTCCCTCTCGATAAGACGAACTTCGTAATGACGAAAATTATATTTTTGGAAAAAATATCCCCCCTTGTGATTTTAGGTATTAATAGAGGTTAAATTTAACTTGGTTTACCAAAAACTTTTTATCTAGAATTTTTTACTCGTCCCTTCGACTTCGTTATATCGAGAGTATTTTAATAAAAGGAAATAATGTCATGATGCAGTTAAGTAGATTAACGTTGTTGCATCATGAAAGTTTATATTAAAGTTGCTCATAGTGGGAATGGAATAGTTGCATAATAGGATATCTTAAAAACCATAATTGGTTAGTTTCAAGCGGCAGTAATTTAAAAAAAATCTTAAAAGTTGATAAATCACTGGAGTTTTGTCCTCTCCGATAATGTTTGGCCTCTCATTTCAGTCAGTGTCAGCCAAATCTGTTTAGTATGGATGGGGTGTGTAAATTTTTTGAGCCCTTCTTACTATTTCGGATTTTATTCTTTTCAGTCAAAATATGTCTATAAAACTCATTCAATTTCAAACCACGAAATATAGGGTTAAAAGAAGTGTTACTTTTGGATGGATGTTTCAAAACAAAATGCGCAGACAATTCAATAATTTCGTAATGCATCATGTTTCACACTCATTAAGATTACATGAAACTTCCGAATGAGCTAATATTTAGATTCCTTTCATTTAAATTTCTATTATAATATCTGGTACTTACGTTTTTTTGGTTACAAAATTTATGTAATTGTATTTGCAATATGGAATTGTAAGAGCAGAGAATAACAAGTGCAGCTATGGATATTATCACAAAATTGTTAAAGAATGTTTCTGTTACAATCAGTAAAGCAGGACTTAATTGTTTTTCAAACGGCTAAAATTTGTCTTCCATTGATAAAAATTATTTTAAAAAATATACTAATACAGCATCTGTTAAAAAAAGTTCTATTTTTTATTTTATTTTATTAGGATAGAAGATGTATGGAGATTTTTTTGCTGATCATATATTTTTATCTTTATCTTATTCTTAATTCCAAGTTAATTTATCGGTACTGAAACTGCAAATTTTTCTTTTTATTTAATTAATTTCTCACTTAGCGCCGCTATAAAAAAGAAGTGATCTGACAGGACTTCCAAATTCCCGAATTCCACTACAGTGGCTAGAAGGGGATTCCAAATTCCCCTTCTATCCACTGTAATTCAACATTCTTCGATTTGTCTAGTCCTAATCTACGAAACAATACTCTTATTCTGATGTATCAATTTCCATTCCGATGAATTCTCCAGTATCAATCATCTATGAATTAGCATTCTGATGTAAAATATACTATAGTTCTTAATTCACTACTGAAGTAAGAATATTTAATTTGTTTTTAGATAACTAGCTAGGTAGCGAGTATTTTATTTTTATTTTGTAAAACATAACACACATGATATAGAACTATTTATGATTTTTTTAAAGAACCACCAAGATGTCCATCGTTTTGTGTCCTATAGCATATAGTATAGGTTTAAGAACCTCAGGTCCTATAGATAAATAATAACCCCAATAACAAGCATTAAGTGTAAACTCACAACTCTTAAGCGTCACCTCCAACCGTGGACCGCCAAAAGTGGTGACCATTGGTCACCACTTTTCAGTTATAGTTGGCTAGACTAGTACTTCCCTCCGCTTTCTTGCGTTACCATCCTATACCGTGCTGATGAGTCCTAACAAGGACGAAACAGGTCCATGGTTGGAGGTGACGCTTGAGAGTTGTGAGTTTACAATTATTGTCCGCTTAACCAGAGATAAATGGTGAAATTCTCCTTTCATTAACAAGCATTAATCTTTACAATTTGTTTTATTTTAATAAATTGAATATATTACTTCTGTTTGTCTTTCTCACTACCGCACCGTGTTAATTAATTTCGATTTTATTTTACTTATACCTATCATAAAATAGCCTGCCTATAAAATACCCCAGTCATAAATATGTAATAATCCTAAAAAAAGATTTATTAAGTTTAACATAAAAGACAGTTTGATAACTGAGCTAGTACTTCCATCAAACGCACTGGTCTGATTAAAATTCACATTGCAACAAAGGCATGAAGGAACCCAGGCCATTAAGTATTCACAACGAAACGAAAGAATACATATAAACCATGTTTTGCATGTAATATCACAACTTATCGCTCACCATTAGAAACAGTTTCTCCCATTGGACTGGAAGCGAAAAAAACATAGGACATTAAGGAAGAATAACATTAGCCCTCCTACCAATTGAGTTTTCTTTTTGCGAATGCTTTTTTGGCAGCGATACTCGGAAGTTGAAGGATCGATTAATTAGGGTTACATCAGAGCTTGAACTAACTCGTCTCTTGTTTGAGAATTTGGTTTGGCAAATAATTGCACCTTTCCCATGCACTGTAAAGTTTAAATACATATAATGAAGTATATAACGATAGAATTTTTAACGGAAGAATAGGTTGAAAAACTTTTCAAAGTCGGAATATAATTTAATTTTGTAAGGAGATCACTTGTTTAATTTTTTCTAAAACCGAGATTTAATTTTTAAAAATAAACTGTTTTATTAACATAATTTATCTTCAGTTCTTTTGTTTAAAATTATTTCAATATTTTTATATCAGTTACGTTTCAAGTTATTGTTTTTAATAGCGCTATGTAATTGTCCTTACACTCAAGCAAATGACTAATAATATTATTAGGTTCAAAATGATTAATTATAACAAAGTTTGTAGAAATTGTTTTGATTAAATTGATTGAGGTATAAAAACACATGTTGAAAAATTCATATGCAGATATAAATTTGGATTTATTTTATTACCTATTATTTAGTTTCATTTTTTACTTTTATGGGATTTCTACATTTACAACCTGACCATCTCAGATCTCAATGAATCTTTCAGGAATCTTTCATTCTTATGGCGTGCCACAAGGCTCAATCCTTGGACCTTTATTATTCATCATATACATTAATAACTTCTGTAAATTAAAAATCAACGGTAAAATCATAACTTATGCTGATGATACGGTAATTTTGTATTCAAGTTCTTATTATGAAGATTTACAAAGTCATATAAATGAAGACCTTTTAGCAATTAAACACTGGTTTAACGCCAATAAACTTTCTATATAAGCATGCATAAAACTAAATTCATTAACTTAAGTATCTATGGTCTATCTGAATCTCTTAGTCTCTGTTATCATCTCAACGATTGTAATGTTTCTGATTGCAAATTCCCTCCCCTTCAACAAGTAACATCCATAAAATACCTTGGATTATTCGTAGATTCAAACTTGGAAATCACACGTGAGTTATCTAACAAATAAACTTCGTTATCTCTGTAAACTTTATACATAAAAATTCATGAACAGGAATTTTCTGTTACAATTATATTATTCTTAGGTAAACTCTATCTTAAGTTATGGACTTGTTATTTGGGGAGGTGATTACTTAGAAAATATATTAATCCTGTAATAAAAATTCAAAACAAAATTATTAAGTTTTTAAGTTGTAGAAACCAGCCAACTTTAATTGATTTGTACCGAAAATTGAATATTTTGCCAATTCGCCCCTTTTTTTTTCTTTAAAACTATATTTTACTTTGTTAAACAGGACAATAGCTCTGAATTACGAAACATTAGTTATAATTTACGATCAAAAAACCTATATTCCGTGCCTAAATAAAAAAAAGAAATATTTCATAAAAATTTTGTTTATTTATCACCTAAATTTTTTAATGCTTATTCAGAGTTATAATACTGAAGCTCACTTCGAGATAGTTTCACTTGTACTTAATTATATAATTTTAAAATAAATATCTTAAATTGTACTTATAATTTAAAAATAATTTTAATTTTTTATTGAATATTTTTAGTTACTCGTATGGGTCATTGCGCTGAACCCTGAGTAATACAAAAACCTTTATTAATATTTTATTCTCTATTGTTTATAGTAGATATGTATTCTTATGTACATTTTTAGTTTCTGTGTTTTGTTCGTTCCTTTTTATGTTCCATGTAAAATTGCAATACAAAATAATAAACGTTATGTTATGTTATGGACATAAACGCGAGAAACTTCAATTTTCTTGTTTTTTCATAATTCAAAGGAAATCCAATTTGTTTTTTCTTATATTACTTCAGTTCTATTTCGCACAGAAAAGTACCCTTCCTTGTAACGGGGTTTTTAAAGGGTTTAATTTGCTATGAAGATGGATCAAATTATGAAAATATAAGAAGTTGAAAGCCATGGGATCAGACTTTATAAGAAAGAGTTCTTTTAAATAACACTTTCTAAATTGAAAAGACCATATTGTATGGTGTAGTACAAACCAATATACAGGGTGTCCCACGAGAAGTGGCCCAACCCCTTTAACTTTTGAATCCCTACATATATAGTCATGAAAGTGGGGTCTAGGTGTAGTTAAGTGACCATGCTCTATCCGATGAGATAACTTTCAACGCCCTCTAGCTGAAACTTTAGGAATTATAATTTTTATTTTAAAAACTATTTGAGGTATGTGAAAAAAGTCAGCGACTAAGTTGTAGAACAGCATCGATTCAGTAGGAAAAGACACCTTAAGCAGAAAAATATCTTGAATAAACCCCTAAAACGCACGCTCAATTAGGTTGAATTTACGTAGTTGTCTTTGTTGTTTAAGTCTTCGCTAGTCCTCACTAGGAGAAAATGAAAAATTTTTATTTTTATGATTTAAGTAAATGACTAAAAGTATTCTTAGTTCATTAAATTGAAAATTTCTCATTTTTGCCTCGTGAGGAGCGTTTTAAGACGTAAAATCAATTCAACCTATTTGAGCGTGCGTTTTAGGGATTTTATTCAAGATATTTTTCTGCTTAAGGTGTCTCTTCCTACTAAATAGATGATGCTCTACAACTTAGTCAGTGACCTTTTTCACATACCTCAAATAGTTTTTAAAATAAAAATTATAACACCTAAATTTTCCGCTAGAGGGCGTTAGAAGTTCTCATTGGATAGTGCATGGTCTGGTCACTTTACTATACCTAGACCCCACTTTCATGACTATATCTGTAGGGGTTCAAAAGTTAAAGGGGTTGGGCCACTTCTTGGGGGCACCCTGTATTAGGTTTCACAGCAAATATCTTTTTAGAAATAGGTAAAATTAGAAAAAAAATCATTAATAACTTTTTAATTTGTTTTAAGTAATTAAAATTTTTTAGCTTTTTTTTTAAAGGAAAAGCTTTTTTAAGTTAAAAATTACACAACAGTTACAGTTAAACAGCAAACATCTGTTTATGTTTTGGTTAGTATATTACTCCATATATACTTTTTAACCAACAAAATGTTATTTAAATTACTCTTTTTGCCATAACTCCTCCCATGACTATATGATTCCATAATTTTCACAATTTAAAAACTAAATTTTTCGGCTCAACAGCCCTAGTGGGCCAAGGCTTACGGCACCCATCTTCGTTTTCATAACTGTGGGGTAACGGGTGCAAGGCATATGTCCCGGTTAGGTGGTCAGCCTAACGTGAGACCCCCAGTGTTTAGTTTCCAAGCACGCAAAAAACCTTACCACTTATAATTTTAAAAATTTCAAGTCCACTAACATTAAAAAAACTTTTTTTTTATAAAAAAAGGGGTTTTTGTATGTCTTCATAAAAATCATGATATAAAATTTTTTTCGGGGAAATTGTCATCAGACTAAACCTTGTAAAATTATCTTTTGAAAAAGGAGTAGTAAATATTTTTCTCTGCCAAATATAACTGAATTTATGTAAGATTAAAGATCCAAAAATTTGATTTTCTTCGAATTAAAAAAACACCTTTAAAAATACCAATGAAACAATTTCTTTTTATACCTCCAAAAAGAAAATTCCTGAAAGTTTCAGCGAAATCCACAAAAGGGTCAAGTTCTGAATTGATAACTTTTTAATGATTTAATATTGAACGACCTATTTATCAAATATTTTGTGTTTAAGAAACATGTTACTTACAAATGAGTAGATATTACATATGAGAACGTTTATAATCCTTCTTTATAGAATTTTATAAATTACTGAAACTATATAAATTTTGTTTACAAACACGACTGATTAACAAAATTTAAACTTCCATTTTTTTATCTTAAGAAAATACTTTAAATAATGCTGAATATCGGTAGTAAGTTTCGGAATTCCCTTTTATATAATATTTTATTAGTTAGACATGAATCTTAGTTAAAGAGGAGCAAACATTTGTAATCTTAAAAAATTTAAGAGTACTTTTTAAATGTTTTATATAGCATTTATCTACTTATAAAAGTTTTTCATGTTAATTAGAAAAAACAATTTTAATAAAAGTACTGATGCTTGTGGGAGGAATAAAATGGAAAGTAATGGTAAAAGAATAATATTTCTATTTTACTTAATAATATTTTTAAAACTCAATTGAGCAATTGCTGAACACAATAACATCTTTTACCTTCGTTATTACAATTTCATTTCACGTTTGACGAAAGAATCAGTCACATGAAAAGAATTTCTTTGAGGGGGAAATTTCTCCCGATTAAGAAAGTTTAAGTTAAGTATTGATTCTTTTGATCCCAAACGAAATCGTAAAAATAGATCTTTGTGATTTTCTACTCCTGAGAAAGACTTGTTCAATATTTACTTTAAGTTATGACGGTATGTTTTACAATCTTAAAGTAAAAACGTACGTATATTTAACGCAGCTTCTAACAGTGTAAATATTTTATTTCATCAAACAATGTAATGTTTACTCTTTTAAAGTTTGTAAGGAAAAATTTGTGTGAATAAATCTTTGAAGGCTGACAGTATTTTTTCAATAATAGCTGCCATGTTTAACATCTTTTTATTTTTGCTCGCCTTACTTGCTTGTTTATAATCCCGGTTTAAATTAACCAAAAAGGCCTTCAGGATATTAGTTCACTTGTTTAAGGTTTTAAGTTAGAAGGAAAAGACTTTATGTATTTACTACTTTGAATACAGATTAGATACAATGAATGCTTTTGCACTTGAATTTGTTTTGAACAAACTTAAATAAAAACTTGCTTTTATTAGTTTTACCCGGAATAGTTAATAAAAAGGGTTGGACTAATCAAAGGATAAACTTTTAGTAGTTTTATAGAACGTGAATTAACTTAAGAAAATATGCAATTTTTTTTGTCACGTATAGTAGATTTAAACTCAGAACATCACCCAAACGTCTATTTAACTACCTTGTGGCAATTCTGGTATTTATTCTTCCTTTTTCGGTGATCCTTTCTATTAACTTTCTGCGCCGTCTACTGTGTGGTCAGTCCGTTTACTCTAATGGAGGGGATTTTGAGCCAATTTAAGGAGTGTGTTGTTTGCTTAAAATCTCTCAATCTTTACCTTGTTAACAAGTCTATAATGTGTCAACAATGAGGAGAGTTTTTAATTTCAAATGTTGGAGTTTATGTAGGCTATAAGAAAAGTAAAGAATGGGTAAATGAATTTACATTAAATGAATCTTAAAAAATTATCTGGGAGGGCAAAAGCTGTGTTTTAGTGTAGGGTTTTAAATAGGATGAAATCTCTAAGCATATTACTCCAGATTTAGTTACCTTCTAGTCGGTGCTATAGATATTTTAATAGGTTTATTAACATAGTGATACCTTGCTTTTATTTTACTTTATTACCAACTGTTAAATATTAAAATTTCAGTACCATTGAAAACGCCTTTTAACTCAAGAGGCTTTAAGGCTACACATTACCCTAAAAACTTCCAAAATGTCGAAAAAATTTTTCTTGCATTTTTCAATGCCTCATGCCAATAAGAATTTATGGTCAAAGTTTCAGACCTGCATTTCATTTAGTTTGGAAGTTATCTTAAGTTTTCTGAGTGACATCAGGCTAAAATGTGTAAGTCTCTAGAACTTTAAGGGCATTTTTCTCAGACTTCGTTTTCAGTGGCAATGACTGGTTTCTATTCCCTAAGGCTTTTATACTGCTCATGATAGAGTATTGAAATTTTTTGTGTATACTTATAAATATATATTCTTAAAAAGTTAGCTTGTATTTTGTGTCCTATTATGATGGTTATTTTTTTAAAAAATGTCAAAATGTACAGATCAACAATTTTTAAGCTTTTTTTCGATTTTCTGTTATAAAAACCCTTATTGAAGTCAAACAAAGAAAATTATTGTTTAAATACTAGCTAGCATTTAATAAGTAGTATCCAAAAATACTAAAAAAACCAAAAGCATTTCTAAAGAACTAAAATTGACAGTTTTATAAAATTTTTTAAAAACCTTAAAAAATGAAGTTCATTTAATTAAAAAAATGGTTCACTTAACTATTCCAAATTTTGGATATATGTTTATAAACATTCTTTTGAACAAAAGCAGCTATTTACACAATGTTTAATTGCATAAATAAAGATTTTTCAAAAAAGGGTACCGTGTAGCCTTAATGAGTGTCATGATTCCGCACTTAATATTGTTTAATATTGTATTTAAAAATGGTCTTGAAATTAACTATAACTGTAACTTAAGTTCATAAAAATAGTTTCAATTTTTAAAAGTCTGTATTTTTAATATACATTTTAATACTTTTAAAGGCTAAGTACAATAAAATCTAATACCTAAAAATTTTCACATAGTAAAAAAAGATTTAAAATGAAATGTTTAAGTTCCAGGATATTTTTGAGCCATTGGTACAAAGCATACACTAGGTAATACTATTAAATAATAAAACATTTATTTTAAAATTCTCGGACTTTCAACTTTCCAACCGGGAATTATATGTTCCTTTCACCTAATTTTTCCAGTTTCTGTTACTTAAATAGTCTTTAATTCTGTCTTACAGCGTTAAAAACAAGTAGATTAAGAACGAAATGTTTCTTTGAAAAATAAATCTTGACTGGAATAAGGGGAATGAATTCTTTCCTAAAAATTAATAGTACCTAGCATAGAATAAATCTAACACAGAGGCTGTGGTAATGAATATTTTAAAGTTTATTAATTAATTATACTTTTCTAGGTTGTCAAGTTCTTTAACTACTAGCGCTTTTATTTAGTAACGTTTACAGTATTTTCAGCGACGGTTTTATTGTATTTTAATTCTTATAATTAAGTCAAGTAAAAAAATGTCCTCTTACCCCCAAATGGAAAACAAAGACTTTAAACAATTTAAAGCAGTATAAGTGATACTTATTTTCATAAAAAATATTATATAGTTTAAAATGTTTTGCAACAAAACTGAATTGATGATGAGATGATTTTATCATCTTTTTTTCCTTCGCAATTAGCTTTAAAATATTTGCTGAACATTTTTTTTAAACATTTCAAAGAATGCACGTTATTTAATATTTTTGTGTTGCAACCTTTTTAAATTTAAAATGCTAATTTAGTTTTAAATTTTAATCAGAACTTATATTTAAAAACTAAAAATTATTAAAATTATTTTTACAACTAACCAAATTAGTAAATTGGAAATTTACTTAATATTTTCTTAACCCTTTCTTACAACAAGAAAATAATATGTTCTTTGAACATTTAAAATGATTCTATGGGATGAATATGTTTTTCATTATAATATACTTTTATGTCCCACTGGTATTTCTTAATCACCCTAAGTTAATTAAATATTCCTTTGTTTTCAACATTAACTGGAATTTTTCTTCGTTGTTGTATTAAGGTTGTATGCACAATGTAGGATACAGAATTGAAATATATGAAAGAGGGAAAAATAGAGAGTTTGTTTCATTATTTAATTATAAGATATTCTTTGTAGCAGCTTTGTAGTTCTTTGTAGCATTCTTTTCAGCAGTTTTCTTACGTCTTACGTACGTTTCTTAAATGCTTAATTAATATTTGAACTGTCCCAATGTGGAGTCTTTAGTAGTATAGAGACGTTATCAAGAGATTGTCAAATCTGCTAAGAAGCATGGAAAATCTTTTCTGAATATAAAACATTCTACAGGGTATCTCAATGGTCAGTAACAAACTGTGTGTGACTTATCCCACTTGGCCGACAGTAGCATCATACCAAGTCCATGAAGCCGAAATTTGTCAACAATTTAAAAACTGCGCCTGGGCTGGAGTACAACTTGTCCTTATCACAGCCAATACACATCAAAATACGCGCAGGAGTAGCCTGTGTTGTTTCGCACTTTGTGCACAGAGGATAAACTTTCTGGCCCGCCACATGACGTTGGGCACGGAGAAGACCGGAGCACAACCTAGCAATAGTCGTCTGCTCGGATTTACTTTAAGCTTCGTGCAATGCCGCACAAAGGCGGTTCCCAGCATACCTATCATATAAAGGGGCTCTTCTCCAGGAGGAGTTGGCCTCAACTTTCCCTCTTGAGGCAAGTTCTGAGTAAGAGAGACAACCATCGCCAAAAGAATCCATGAGGCTGCCCTCCTTAGCCAGTACATACGCTACCTCATTGCCATGTACTCCCACATGTGACGGAATCCACTGAAAACATACTGTGTGATGAGCTCCCTATATTTAGAACAGACATTTTTAAACTATAGGGGAGAGTGTTGTACCTACGGACGGTTGTACCTTCAGCCACCTCATTTTAAAATTCGGGAAAAATGTAAATTTGAATTTGTGGTAATGTGAATGTAAACAGATGCTATCTAGTTGCTAACGTGAAATCAGCTGTTTAAAATATTATTTAAATTTTCTATAGTAAAAATACTGTTTTTAGGTGCTCAAAGTTTTTTTAGTGCATCACTAAATTAATTATTCTCTTCTTCTATGATTATGATATGATAAAATGGGATATATGGGGGGAATCCCCGAGATTTTGACTTTTTAGTTTTGATATTAGAAATCGTCAGATCTCAATTCTTTTATCTTTCATAGAACTTTAAATGCAAAAACACCTGATGCTGTACCTTCGGACACCATAAGTGTTGTACCTACGGACACGTTCTTGTGGGTGTCTGTAGCTAATCAGCGTTTTAGAATCAGGTTTCATTTAACTGAATACATTTTAATAAATGTTAAATTAATTCTAAATGGTAATCTATTTGTCAGCGATTATTTTCAAGTGAATTTTAGATGAAAAATCAAATATTTTGTGATCTAAACTACTTTTTTAAATTTATGATTCTACTTGGGATTTAATTTAAAATATGGTGTAAAACCCTAAGCACCCTATCGCATTTAAGTATGATGATTAAAAAAACTTAAAATTTCCACTGAAGAAGATTTACCACCAAATTATTATTGTTATTACCACCAAATGCTTGCACAACTAAGTGTCGATCGAATTGGGATTTTTTGGACCAGTGAAGTTGTCAGATCAATCCGCATGATTGATGAAACTATTACATTAAATTCTGATCTGAAAATACCATGTGATTTTTGTGTTTTTGGTAAAAAATCAGGACTTTTATCATTCAACTTCGTTTTAATGATCATTTACGATCTAAAACTACATTACTTTAAAAAATCTATTTTCAATTTTAAAAAGGCTTGAAATAGGTTATTAAAAGGTAATTCATCAATAAAAATGTTCATTCTCAGCTTTTTTCAAGTAAAACTTCCCTTTTTAAGGGTGTCCACAGGTACAACTGGGTCTGTCCATAGGTACAACAGGTTGTTGTACCTTTGGACACAAATTTTTCCAAGTTATTATAAATGATTAAAAATCCAATTTTCAAGATTTTGACTAATAAAAAATATCTCTCTACTCACAAAGGTTAGGACTATAGGTTGGGCACTTTAATGGTCAAAATGTGATTTTACCTGTCTTAGAAAAATCCAAACGTGATTTTTGTCCATAGGTACAACACTATCCCCTATAGATAAAAAATTATATTTTAGTAACAAACTTAAAAGGTTAATAGGACTCATTAAGACGAACAAGAATTAGTATAAAACAAGGGATCGCAAATTGTGTTTATGGGTCGAAAACTTTGAAGATGGTGGTAACCCAAGAATATGACATGATATAGAAACTTAAAACTTAAATTTAAAGGAACTTCTCAACGTCCGTTTTGGGTTCAACGCTCTGTTTCGGGTTGTTCACCCCACCAGACGGTTTTCAGGGAATTCATTATTCTGAACAACTCATTCTAAGGGATTAAGAGTGAGGGTGGCACCTTCCCGCGATCCTAATTGGTCTGAGCTCCCCCAAAAAATTATTTTCCGCAGCGTTGCCCGTTGGTACTAACTACTTAGTGGAAAAAACAAGCAGAAGCTAATTCGATGTCTTGTAAGGTGATTGCATATTTTTGCCCTCAAGTGCGTCATCATGTAAATATTATTTGTATGTGGATTAAATATTAAAATAAATTAAGTTAAAAAGTAAGAATGATCAAATTCTTGGAAACCACCACACATATACAGATGTTAACGTCTCTAGACTAGTAACGCCATCATCCCGTTAGCAGCTAGCTAAATAAACTGCAAAGAAAAGCCAAACGAAAGTTTAAAACAAAGGTTGATGCTCCGGCGATCGAAAAGCATCGGAAAAGTTTTGGCGAGATGCGTTGGCGGCGTGCAATCGCAGACTGGCAACCCCTACCCCCACTCGGCGGTTCCAGGGGCCAGAGGAGACAGCCGATAGTCCGTTGACGGTGCGAGCATGGGACAAGCGAGGCAAGTCTCTCCTCTCTCCTCTCAGTTGACCTTTGGCACCGCTTTCACGTGCGCACTTCCTTTTTAAGTATTGCTTTTTCAAATTCTCCTGCACTCTTCTCCTCCTTGCACTTGCTTTGTAGTTGCACCGGTGTTGTCGCCTGCTAGTGTGTAGAGCACATTGCCGCACTTTCATTCACCTTTGGGGTGGGCTCGCTTAACACAAGGGAGGGAGCATAGCTAGCCTGGAAGGCAAAACGGTATTTGAATGACCAGAAATGACGACGAATAGGCATATTGTGTGATGCACTGCTCTTGTATTTGCACAGGTGTTGTCAACTGTCAGTTTGGGGAGCACGTTTCGTGGAAAGTTTGTCAGGAGAGGGGTGTTTTTTTACTTAAAGCATTCGAAATCGGGATTTAAAACCAATAAAACAATGATATTATTTAGAGTGCTTAGTGTAAACACTCAATAATATTAATTAATGCCTTTGTTGGGATTTTTCGCAGAATTTTTAAAGTGTTTGAGGTCTTTAAAAGTCTTGAGAATTGATGAACACAAACAGTTTTACAAAATCCTCATGATTCCCCCCGTGAAAATGGAGGCATTTTTACCCAATGATATTCAGACATCTAAAAGCTTTATAGAACGCGTCTTATAATCGAAAATAGTTTAAAAGTTCATTTCTCAGCTATCTGTGAATACGGAGAAGTGTGAAAAATTCTATTTTTTCCAGATAAAATTGTTAATTGGTAGCTTAAAAAAGTTCTATGATATTCTTTAAAACTGGAGTCTAAAACCTCAATTTAAAATAATAAAAAAAGCCAAAAAAGAGCCGTCTTTAAAGCCAAGTTCATTTTTACTCATATATCTTTAAGTACATTAAAACCCGCTTATAAGTACTAATATTTCTTTTACTTTAATATGCCAAAAGGAGTGTTAATTTTTTTAAAGGATTCTAACGAAATTACAAATAAAATGAAAAATAAAAGAACCTAATGTATCTTAATATTTCAAAAGATGCGTCAGAATAGAAGCGTTTTAAGGGTCTGCAATGAAAAGAAACGTTTTTAGACAAGCTATTTAGCGTAAAAATCACACGAAAGCGGTTCATATCCTCACACCAAGTAAAGAATTTTCAGAGTAACTTCTGAAAATATAGAACTTTTTTTAAAAAGAAATAGTTCTTTTAAATTCCTTTATCTAATAATAAAACTACCAATATATCACCACTTCTAATTCTTTCAACCAATTCAATTATTTTTTCATAATATAACTTCTTGAAAACCAGTTCAAGAATTATTCATTAAAATTTCTTTAATTGGTTACAAAAAATATTTTATTTATTCTTTTAAAATACCTCTTTTAATTCGGGTTGTTATATCAGTAGCTTTAAAAATTTCGTTTCTACACATCATATGAGTTTTAAAATTTCTTAAAGTACTAAATCCAATATAAGATCAGCTTCACTTAAATGTTTAAAGTATAAATTTAACTTCACCACTAGCATAGAGTTTACTTATTAAAGAGAATAACATATCACACAGTGATGAACAAATAGAACCTCTGTCATAATGCCATTGAAATGTTGAATTTTTCCTTTCGGTTTTAATAAACCGTATCATTATAATTTTCTAGAAGAACAGATCCCTTTGGGAATTAAAAAATCCTATCCATGTATATTTAAAAGTAATTTTTTTGTTTACCGTCCCTCTTAAAACCCTCAACGGAACACCTGTTGCCAAAAAATGCCAAATATACCTTCCGTTTTCTGCCAATAGGATAGACTCTCCGTGATTGTAATAAAAATAAATTAACTGATTTATAAATGTGATGTAGTTTACTTTTTTCTAACATTAAATAAGTGTTATAATAACGCTAATTTTTATGTTTGAGTATCCCACCTAAGATGCTAACTTAAATGCGTATCTCCCATAAAAGTTTTTTTTGCTAAATTATGATTGAATGTTAAAATGATTGCGATATATTTTCAAATAAATTTAATATTTTAATAGTAGATTTATTGCTTTTTTATCAAGCTGAGTTCATGTTTAAAATAAAAAGGTGTTGAGAAATATGTCGAATAAGAAAAACTGATAACTTTGTTTTAAATTTTAATTAAAAATAACTTTTACCAGAGGAAATTTTCTATTTCTTTCTTAAAATATAAATAGTATGTCAAATTTTATTTCTTATTAAACTGGTGTCAAGAAGGTATTTTGATTATAGTAAAAATTTCTTTGCTAATAATTTCAAAAATAAAATAGTTCGGTGTGGTTTTTCAGTATAATTTTCTTAAAATAAATGCACACAAAAATATTTTATATATCTTATCAATATAAAAAGTGGGTATTATGAAAATTGTTTTTACAATATAATAAATTCGATGTTAAATGCCGCTTCCATAATTCCGGTTTGAAAATATGAAAATTAGTGGTATGATTAGTGGATTGGTTTATCTTATATACTATTGGAATTAGAGAATCCCCAATTTTAATATTGTATTTAACACTCATGTTTGTTATCGTAAAATTTTTTTACGTTAGCTCATGTCAGTTTTGATTTTTTTCTACAATACCGTTTACAGCTAACTGACTAAGAATGTAAATACAAACAAGTTGATTCAGGATATAAAATATCTTATTACATTTTGATATCTTATCCTTAAAAAGACCCATGCAGCTTGATCTTAACCTTTTCTAGAAGACCCCCTCTGAAATTCAGAAACCCAAGAGATAGTTGTACTCTGTGTGGTAGTTAGCTGTGTTTGGGCGAGGAGTTTATTTGAGAATGTCGCGTGATTAAACAATCGATTGGAAAGCCATTCGATTTCCACCTAGGCGTACTAAGGTGTGCAATCTGTTTCGAATGGAGAGGGAATTCATAAGAGTGTATGTACATACGAAACTATCTCGGAAATATTGATGACACTGATTAATTGGATTTATTTAATAATGTCTCTTATCATTAATTTCTAATTAAGCCAACATCTTATGAATTAAAATTTCTTAAGTTTGTGAAAAAAAAATTAAGAATTTTTTTCTTTATTTAGAAGAGTGGGAATATTTTACGAATAGAAAATGGATGTTTTAGAAAAAAATTTGGTTTGCAGTAATTATCTAGATAAACCGTTAAATTACCTTGAAGGCAACTGAGAAAAGCAATAAATCACCTACCTTGAATACTTATTGATGATTATTAAATTTCGCTTTTCTATCAAAAATATTTTTTGAATAAAAATCCTTTCTGCATTTAATTCACTTTTTCTCGAACTTATGTCCCTTTTTCTGGTTATTAAGTTTTGTTTTAATAATGAAAACAGCTAATTAATATTAACGGGATTTTAAGAGACATTTATACTTTGTTATGTAAATATATTCTTTATTTGTTGCATTATTGTTTAGTAAAAAAATTTTAATTCTTTAATAGAAGTGGCCGTATTACTGAATCGAAATTAAAAAAAAATATAAGAATAATTTATAAGAAGGAAATATTAAGATAAGAATTCTTAAGAAAATACTTTAGCAAGCAGTTTTTATTTCTAAAATCAATTTAAGTTTCCGTCTCAATTTATTTTTCAGAATTTTAAATTATGTGTTTGATTTTTTAATATATAAAAAATATTCATTGAGTAGTATGTCTACAGATATAGTGTTTGTAATTATTTTATGGAGTAGAAATAAGTTGTATCTACTAGAGGAAAAAGACATATTAAGGTAATCGTGAATTCACTATGAGAAAATTACGGTTCTAACTTGCTTTATTAAGAAAACAGATTTATCTAGGATGACAAAACTGTATTTTTTCTTTGAAAGAAAAACGTTTCATCCTAAAAACGTAAGAGATTTATCTTTCCAAAATGATTCTTTATTTTACTTTTGTGTCATTTCTTAGAATTAAGAATTAACATTTCTTACATCTTAATTGTTTAAGTATCTTCAGTGATATATATCTAATCTCTTTTACAGATAAATTTTAAAAATAATATTGATAATGTACATTTTACGTAGAGAAAGTATAATAATTAACAGGTTTTTAACTACTCTCCCGAAAACACGGAATCGATTTTTAATACATATTCCGTTCACCTAGAATATTTTTGCTCAGTATTGTATTCTTATTGAAAATATATTAAGTAAAAACTAATTTAGTGATGGAACAATTAGGGAGGTCTTACGTTATTTTAAATTAATATTTCTCTCTTCGTAAGACCTCAAAGTTGATATATACTCCTGTTCATAAAAAATGCAACACCATGAAGGACTTGTTAGATTTTGATGAAATTTACACAGAAAGTGATATTTGTGAATGCAAATAAATGATAAAATTTTCAGAACAAAGGAATAAAATTAAATATCGAAAATCGGTATTTAATTTCTTCCATACGCACTGCAATGAGAGCCTCTATACGACAGGTCATCGAATCAAACAGATTGAAATTTTGACTGAGGAGGGGATTTTCATCAAAGATTCATCCCAAACCCAAAGTTTGCCAATACTGGTAACATAACACGCATTTTGAGTATGAGGACAAACCAACAAAATTTTAGTCAAGCTCCATATGTGAAATTTTGGATGAAGAAATCTGTCGAGAAATAAACTGTTTTTATTGGATGTAATGGAAGTTTGGAACATTCCAAAAAACATGTGTACGGGATTTGTTCTGATGAATTACAGCTTCAGGATCGCTTTAAAGTTAGGGTATAACTTTTGGCTCCAAACAATTTTAGAATTTTTTTTAAGAAATGAGATTGACCTCATTTTTTATCTAATGAGGTTGCCCATGGTACCCAATAAGGCTCCTGGTCAAAAAAACTTAACTTCTTTACTACAGACTCAAGATAAAACACTCCAAAAATGGCGATTTTTGGCATAGCGTCCAAACCCAATTTAGGTGTCATGTTAACCCAAATTGAAGGGGGATTTGTTTAAAAGGACCATTTGTTATCAGTAATCATGCGAAACTATTTTTTTCTGGATCCCATGGTAGCTCTATGCACCGATGGAATTCCATAAATGGAGCGCTGTAAAGAAAACGATATTTGGTGAGTCTGGCTACAATGACGACCGATTAACTGATAGAGCAGACAATGATAGACCTGTAGCAGTATTCTAACAATTTTAAACATGTCGATAAGTCACTTAGTGATCCGGCACTGCCATGCGAATGAAGTCTCTTTCATCCCGTGCTGACGTGACTATGAGGGGTCCAGAACCCAATTTTCAACTCGCCTTACCATCTTTGGACCTCTGCTCTCAAACTCATATCACTATTGTCCTGTTTCCATTCATCTGAGCAGCTGTAAAATAGTGTGAAAAACACCCTTCCTGGAGGCCTAAGATTAATCCTCTTTTAAACTCGGTTAAATGTTCGTATGACATCCTTTAAGGTCTAAGGGGTATAATGACATCTAATGACAAGATAATCAACGGCAGACAATCTTCTTACAACTCCTTAACGTCCCGTTACAGCCCCCCATATTTACGACTAAATCAGTGGTTGAGAAGACACTGCTCAGCTCACGCATGCGCTGTAGCTCTGAATTTCTTATCATTTGATAAGCAAACCATAATGAACATACCCTGAAAATTTCAATTTGATCGGACAATTATTTCTTGGTGTTGCATTTTTTATGAACAGGAGTATATATACTAGCTCATATAAAAAACGCTCGTTATACTCAGTAATACCTGTCTTTTAAGTAAGTTCAGTACCTGTTATTGGTGATTTTTAAACTTTAAAATAAAAAGGCCTAACAGTTTGTGTGTGTGTTAGATTATTTTTCCAAACTCCTCTAGCTCCTTTGATATACATTCCACCTTAGTTCACAAAACTTTGATAGCGTTACAAATACTATACTCCAGACTAATATGTGTTGAAGCAAATATTACAATTCGAAAAGTTAGCGTTGAGTTTAGACTGTAAATGACTATAAAAACAAAAGCGCATGGCGTGCATTAAATACTATGTTAGGTCAAATGCGGCACCAAATTTCTAAATTATATAGTCTATCCTCAGAATAAAGGTTAATAAATGTATAAACACGCAAACATAATCATGTAATCAGCATTACAATTTTAATTTTCTTTTACTTTTTAGTAAATGTCATTAAATGCCGAAAAAATGGTATTTTCAAAACACTAATGTATCCGCATGCTTTTAGTTTTCCGAGTTGGGTTGTTAAATGATATAATCACACAAAATGTCCTTATCTACTGCCAAGATCTACTTGAGTCTTCTTATATAAACATTTACAAATTTAGAGAAGGATTGTGGTAGTTATAGTGCAGTTTTATTTCAGAATGTAAGCAACACTTTTTAAAAACTGCAAATTCTGAGTTTTCTAATTGGGAAATAAAACAACAAAATTCCAAGTGTTTTTCATAGTTACTGTTGTCACTGTTTGCTTCTTATCATTTCTAAATAACCTGGTCATATCACATTATTCAGTTAAACTAGTTTATGGAAATGATAAAAAGAGAAACAAAGACATAAAATCATTAGTCCTAATTTCAATTGGACATTAACCCCTAAAAACCAACTATTTACGCGTTCAACTTCGACAAGTTAAAATCATTATTGCAAACCAAATGAGGGAAAACCCCCACAACTCCAAACCCGTATTTCCAAAACTATGACATCCCTATAAGAAGCTTTACCTTCGCAAAACACTATTAAATCCGAATTATCGAGCCGCAGTAAAACCCGAGTTTCCTTCGCTCGGTTATTGTGGAAGAGAAAAGGCTGGAAATGCACCACGAGCGCGCCGTGTCATCTGAATCCGCTGTTTAACAGAGAAAGCAAGGGAATGTGAGAGGGATTTCAAAGCTTAAGGGGA
Source organism: Tetragnatha versicolor (assembly GCA_024610705.1). Lineage (NCBI taxonomy): Eukaryota > Metazoa > Arthropoda > Arachnida > Araneae > Tetragnathidae > Tetragnatha > Tetragnatha versicolor. Next base: position 40,966,192 of record JANDEH010000009.1, read on the forward strand.
GTTGTATCGATCATGAAAGGCGTGTGGATATGAAGCTGGATAATTTCCTACAACTCCGAGGGCCTCTTAGCTCTCTTTCTATCTCATGCTCCAAAGTATTCGCTCTCTCTCATTCTCCCGGGGTTGAAAACATTTGTTTTCCGATGGAGATGTGAGGGCGTATTTATTGTGATGTTTGTTTTGGTTACACAGGCGCGCTATTCGTCATTAAAGGTTATTTGCACGGGGTGTTTTCCAGTGGTAATTCTGGCTATGTAGTTTGAAACTTAATTTTGAAAAGTACTTTAAACCACTCTTTATAAATTTGTTATATTTTTTAAAAAACAAAACCTCTTGTAATACATTATTATTGACATTAGTATACAGTAAAACCTCAATGTTGTTTCAACACCGAAGGAACCCGTAAAAATGTGGGAATAACAAGCGTATACTGAATACTTAATTTCAAGAGGCGAATATATTTCTTCGAGATATCACGAGGTAACGAGAGTGTACTGTAATAGTTATAATTTCACATTTTTTCACAATATTCAAGTGAAAAGGGCGCTTTTATTTTTTAACTTTAAAAAAAAAATTATGTTGGATTTCGAGGTTTTATTCACTGAGTTATGTTATAAGGCATTCTCATAAAAAACGTAGTTTTATTGTAATTTTCTTATTACTTCGAACAGATGTAATATCTTCTAGACGTTTACTACCGACATTTTTTATTTTCCTTCTCACTGTATGTATACTTTTTTGACCATTTTTATGTAACAGTTTCTATCTCACAATCGCATGTCTTTTGCAGGGTGGATATCGTAAAGATGGACTCTTTCTGTGCTTTCTCGACCTTTCAAGATTCCACTTTTCTATCATCTCCCTTGTGCCCCGCATCCAACATTTCATTCTGATAGCTTCCAAAGCTGAATATGAAAGCGGAACAAAACACACACTTGGTACTTTTCAATCAAACATGATGTGAACGTCGTATACTTAGAACCAGACTAGAACCAATTGTTTCTTTCAGTTTCTGTCTCCATGTGAGCCTATTTGGTGTTTCATTGACCTTAGTAGAAATAGACAGAAATGAATTCGTCAGTAACGTCAGATTGCTAGTCAACTCAACACACTTTCTCAAGCAGTCCTATGTGTCTATGTAGAAGCAGCGACCAAATGGACATCCTCTCACTGAGATTGCTTCTCCTGTAGTTGAACTCGCGCGATAGAATGCACGTTTTTCTGGGATTCTCGCTCTGTTTGGCTTCTTTCGGAATGGTGGCGAAGTGCGAGGAAGGGGAGTTCTGCAGCTCTTTGAAGGAGGCTCTGATGAGCAACGCCTCATCCCCTCTCATAGTGATCCTTCACCACAGATTCCTTTTAACCGAAAAGGGTGTGATTCCTGGCCTGCGCTACAATGGTGAGTAAAAACATCTCTCATTTATTTCTAAACTTAACGGAATGGGCAATACCAGCATTTTTTTAAAACATGAAAAATGTATTTTTGCAGTAAAAAAATTAGATCTAAATTAAAAACCTGGCATGAAGTTTCAAAAAAAATTAGGTAATTAAATATTTAGAAATAAAAAATCAACAATCCCTTTGCATTCCTTTAGGATTGAATGACATCAGATCTGTTTCGGTCTTATTTTAAAGTAAAAAGCAACAATAGCTTTGAATCCTAAACCATTGTTTGATACCATGTTTCGGATTAAATGACGTCACATTTTGATATTTGACGTTTTCTCGCCTCCTCTTTAAAGTCAAACTTTGAAATTTGATTAAAAAATAAATAATCACCTTAATTAAAAAATAGTTGCTCGTATTTTCCTCTTTTGGCTACTGGGTAACGTGAAGTAAGTACTGATTTCGGCTTGTTTGGTATAATGACCTTGGTCACAGCGTGTGTGTTGTGCTTTGCCATTGGAACAAAAAAATACTCCCCCTGTGATACCTGTATCAAATAAAAAATAAAATAAAAATACTGGACCTGCCCAAGGAATCGTTTGTTTTGGAGCCCTAGTTTTTTTTAAAAGCAAAAATAATGTTTTGGAACTAATAACCGTATATTTCCCAGAATAAACCGAAAGTTTTCTGGAAAATTTCTTTTTCAAAAGTGGGGGGGGGGGCTCGGCTTGTATGCGAATCTAAAGAGTCAGAAATTATTACTAACGGAATTAAGTTTCACCGATGCCTCTCGCGATAATATTAAAATAACATATCAGGTGGGGTGCCTTAGACCAATAAATAAAATAGAAACAAATTAAAAGGAAACACAAGAAGTTAAGTGGGAAGAAAATTGGAACGAATCTTAATTGTTCTGGTTCGAATCCTAGTGGGATTCAATGCAAGTTTTGTTGTTGCTGCCATTTTTTTTCAGGCAGATTTGGGTGATTTATGGGAGAGAAAGTGATAAATTTCAACTCGGCTAATACGGGTTGTGAATTTTTGGTCAGTTTTCTAAATAAAAGAAAATAAAGAAAGTAGATTTTATTTGGATATTTTATACAGGGTGTCCCATAAATGTGAGGTCACACTTCTAGGGGGGATAGTTGACACCTAGACGAGTCAGAATCACATAGGATTTGGGGGTCCCAGACCAAATCCCAAGGAGTTAAAAATGGAGCGAAACCCCCAAAAAATATTGAAAAATTCTATTTATAGAAGAACTACTATTGGTAAAATTTAATTATGGTCTCAAAAATTGTGGTTTAATATGATTTTTAAAATTATTTTAAAGTTTTCATTTTAATTTTTTTATTACAAAAAAGTTTAAAAACCACAAAAAATGTGAAAATTGCCAAAACTTTATTTCGTATTTCAAAATCCTTTCTTTTGATTTAATAATCTGAAAGATCATAGTTGAAAACCCTTCAGTCAAAAGTCTCACGTATAAACCATCAATATTAAATGCTTGAGAGCCTGTTAAAGGATGGTTTAAGTCCGTTTTTTGCGTCCGCAAACTGCTGTTTTGGAAACGGCTATAGGAAACAAGTTTGCGAACGCAAAAAACGAACTTTAACAGGATCTAAAGCGATTAATATTGATGGTTTTTACGTGAAACTGACTTAAGGGTTTACAACTATGATCTTTCAGATTATAAAATCAAAAGAAATGTTTTCGAAATAAAAATTAGGTTTTGGCAGAATTTTCAAATTTTTTTGTGGTTTTTAACTTTTTTCATAATAAAACTAATTTTAAAGTGAAGACTTTTGAGATAATTTTAAAGATCATATTAAACCACAATTTTTGAGACAATAATTAAATTTTTATCAATAGTAGTTCTTCTACAAATTCAATTTTTCAATAATTTTTTAGGGGTGTCGCTCCATTTTTAACTCCCTGGGAATTGGTCTGGGACCCCCAAATCCTATGTGATTCTGACCAGTACTGTTCTGACTCGTCTAGGTGTCTACTATCCCCCTAGAAGTGTGACCCAACATTTATGGGACACCCTGTATGGTCAAAATAACATTGGTTTAGCATACCAACGAAGTAGCAAATGCGCAGCCATGAACGAAACTCTCGGCAGTTTAGAGCTGAAATTTAATATGTTGCCCACCAACGATTTCTGATTTTGCAGTAGCATTATTTGCACATTCGCCTTTGTATTTTCCGCTCTAAAATGTGCATTTACCTCTAAGAAATCACATGATGCGAATAACTAGTTTTTGAAAAACAATGCCAATAACTCGTGTTTTGCTGAATTTTTTTGGGTTCAACTACGTGTTGGTGCCTTAGGTTCATCATTTAGACTTTTAAAAATAGCTGTTTTATTTCCGCTTCCCCCATACACTTTTACTTCAAGCTAACCATCTGATTAATGTTGAATGATATATAAAGGAATTTTTTTTCATATCATTCATTTATAATTGGAACAGTAGAGAAGTTTTTGTACAGTTATGGTTCTCTAGTGAACAGAATGCACCACTCCGGAAATTCATTTCTGTGTCATATAATATGTTATATCTAAACTTATATCTGAATGTCCACAATGAAGTGTTGTGAATGGAACGTTATTTGTTTGCTAGAAAATTCCGCGCAATAAAAAGGAAAGCATAAATAGTTTTCTTTTAAATAGGTAATTGTATATGCTTGTTCCTAAAAATTGTCCAACAAATCAAATAAACAAATCAAGGAAAACGTGATTAGATTCGAAGCTGCTAGAAAGATAATTACAATATAATAAATAATATTACTAATGAAACAATTATAATTTTTTATATGTAATACATAAAGAGTTTATTCATTATATTAATTAAGTCTTTACTTTTATTACATTTAAAACATTTAAACAGTAGTAATACAAACCATCCGACTAGCAAAGCTGAAAAGTGTTTGTGAAGCTAACAAATTATTTAATCCAAAAACTATTAAATTCGTTCATTTATACCTTGATAATGAATGGAATTATTAATTTTGATACTATTATAATTTGAAATGGAATTCAATTTCGTTCATGAAATGTCCAAAAAATATTTAAAATATATGATTTAATTATTTTAAATGTGCCATAAAACTTAAAAACACTGCAAAATATAGAGGAAAAATTGAGGGTTTGCGGGAATTAAAGTTTCATTTGAGTCATAATTCGATGGTCCAAGAATGTTTGAAAGTTTTAAGTATGCTTGAAGAATCTATAAGAGGGTGGGTTTAATTAATTTTTAAAATATCTTTTTTCAGAACAATTCAAAAGAATAGGAATTTTTCGACGAATTATGACAACTCTCGGTACCATTCTTAATTGGCCTTTGTTAGATTGTAGAATTTTCTTACGAAAAACCCCTCTCCGTTTTCCTGTTTTATAATTGACGAAGTTTTCAAAACTTTCTTTTCGAAAGTAAAGGACAAAGAGTAAATGCGAATTGTGAGCTTTCGTTTCTAACGTTTTTAATTTTGAAATCCACAAACTTGTAGTTCATTAAATGATTTGATAATTTTTATATAAAAATACAAAATTGTGTATAATATACCTAACTAAAGAAAAGTTTTCATGTTCTTTTAAAAAGAAAATTTTTTATCAGGATTTTATAACCGATTATATATACAACGTTGTTAATAATTTATTTCATAAGTATGTCTAACGATTACATAGCTAAATCTTTGAGTAATTTTTTCTCCCATGTCTCGATAGCTTAGATTACACTCAAAGCTAGTAACATATTCTTTATGAAAGAATATCCAATTATCTCAGATTGTGGGCAATACCTATTTTGGTCGATAGATCACTTGGGACATATTTCCGTAAATGAAGGAAACGGGTAAAACCACAGGTAAAAAAGGAATAGCTGCAAGGTATGTGGGATAAATGTCTTTTCCACATATTTCTGTCCCTTATCAATTGTTACAGCAAATAACCATCTGAAGAACCATAAGAGAGTTGGGTATGAACATTTGTAAGGTTATCTAGGGTAATTTTTATATTTCATTAGAATAAAGATAAGGAAATCAGAAGTAATCAGGCTACAATCCTTGAGGAATTTTTAGCTTTTTACTTGCTTTCATCCCGTTCTAGGAATTTTATTAAAGACATTTCTCAGATTTTATCAGCTATCAATTAATTTATAAGCCTTCTTTGACACATATAATCACATTTATTGTAAACTCCTTTTCCTCATATCTTGCTATATCCCATTCTTTTCAAAATTTTAGTGTCACGTAAAACTGCATTATTAATTAGTTGTTTAACTTTGTATGACTAATTAGTTTATTTCATAAAAAACTATTGGCTTACTGCTGAGGTTAATGATTTCCAATAAAACGTTTACGCATGTAAAGAAAAATTTTCGAAAATTTTTTTTCTAAATAACCTGAATAGTTTTTGAGATATTGAAAGTGTATCAATGTGCTCCTTGTTTCATTGTCCGGTTTTACCTTACTTACACAGGAAGAAGATAACTTAACAAGTAGCTGTGTGTATACAGGGTGTTTCATAAGTCCTTTTCGTGGCTTTTATTTAGAACCAACGTCTCCTATGGTCATGGAAGTAAGGTCTACCCCCTAGGTAAGTGACCCTGGAGAATGCATTGAGATGAAATAAAAAGTTTAAAAAATTAATTTAAAAACTAAAGGAGATAGAGCAAAAACCTCATTGAGATTATTGTTGCCAACGTTATGAAGAACTCACTGAACAAAATTTCATGAAAATATCGTGAATATTCGCAGAGATATTAGCATGTGAAAATAGCCATTTTTCATTCCTTAAAAAAGAAAATGTGCGTAGATTTGAAAACTTTTAAGTGTTATTGTGTAGTTTTGTGTTTGTTAGTTGATTTAAGACAAAATTTAATCAAAAAAATAAAAAAACCCTTGCAAATATGCGAATTATTTCCATTTTGAGGCCTGAAAAAGGGCTCTTTTCACATGCTAATATCTCCGCAAATATTCACGATATATTCATGGAATATTTTTCAGTGAGTTTTTCCAAACGCTCACAACAATACTCTTCATGAGGTTTTTTCTCTACCTACTTTAGTTTTTAAATTAATTTTGTTTACTTTTTTATTTCGCCGCTCAATGCATTCTCCAGGGTCACTTACCTAGGGGTAGACCTAGCTCCATGACCTTAGGAGACATTAGTTACAAATAAAGGCCACGAAATTGACTTATAAAACACCCTTGTATTATATCCTTCATTATTTGAAAGTGACATTTAAAATGCACCCTGTTTGCTCAAAAGAGAGCCAAAATACAAGGTCGTGAAATGTTTTTCAATTTATGTGGAGTGGATCCTGGAAAATGTATATTCACATAGGGGGGCACACTTTGTGCCCACCAATCTAAACGTTTACTACGAGGAATCCAATTTTCTCAGTGAATGTTTTATTATACCCTAGACACTTAACCTCAGGCTGAGTTGCAAAGTTTTTTTGCCCGGGATTTTTTGTTGTTTGTTGAACAATCGATTTCTTCGAACACTTTTTCTTTTCCTTACAGAATTTTCCTGACGAGTGGTTCGTAATGCTAGGTAGATAAGAATTCTTTTTCCAGAACGGGCAGTTTAAGTTCTGAAAAAGCTTGGGAACTGAAGGATATCTCTCTCATCATATCTCTTAACAAAGAAAAATTGAAGTCTAAGTTTATTCAACATATTCTCTTGAAAAATAATTTTTAGATGGTTTAATTTCAAATTTTAAGTTTCTTTCGTTTCTCTTTTTGTAACATGCATCAATACAAATATATTTTTTATATCCTTGAAGGTTACTTTAGCAATGCATGCATTGGTATCTTACTAATCCATGCTTAAGCATCTTTATATATATTTTTTAGTTTTTATTAACATTTACTATTCTATTTTTAGTTACATAAATTATCCTTAAATCCGATTTTGGAAAAAGAGACCGATTTAATGTCTTAAATTTAATTATCATTCCTTTAAAATTAAAATACAGTTTTTTTAGATTGTAAAAATTAAGTGATATATTTTTAAATTAATAAATAACATCATTGTTGTAGAAACACAGCGGCACAATATAATTGCTACTCCGAATGATATTTGGTTGTGTACGGAGTTTTTGTATATTTGAAATGAAAAAAAAATACCATTTATAAAATTTTTATATGAAGGAGAATAACATTTTTGTAATTATGTTTATAAATTGTAATTATGTACAACAGATAGGGGGAAATTTTTATTAAATTTATTTGAAGGAAGTTGGTCAATCAAAGAAGGGTTTAAAAATAAAAATGATTAATGTTTTGAAAACTGTTATTAGATTGTAGTTTAAAATTTCGACTAAATTAAAAAGTATATATTATTAATATTATAAATAGTTTTTCTAAGAATATACCCATTTATAAAATATTTGTTCAAATAAAAGAATTATAAGAAATTTAATTGTTATACCTCGAACCTTTTTTAATTTTCTTTATCGATAACGTAAAATTCAAATTTCGTAGAATTTTATCTTGAAAAATTGAAGTTTTTGATAAAAACATACATTTTTTTTTTCAAATTTTGTTCAGATAATTTGGCATTTTCGCGCAAATTATGTTTTACACATTTTACTATATAATTATTATTATAGAAAAGTATAAGTATTAGGGAAAAAATATAAGTAATCTAATATTTTTTATTTTACATTATACGGTCGCTGTCTATAAAAAATTAAAGATGATTCAGCCCATTGTATGCATTTGTATGTAATTAACTAATATCTTAACTTCTATTAAAAGGAACAGTGCAGAGTAAAGAATTTCCATTTTTGAGTTTCAGTTTTATATCAGCTTCATTTTGTATTAATTAATCTACTGTATTAAAATAAATATTTGATAAATCTGTGTATATTCGGCTAAAGATCACTCCCTTATTATATTCCTCTTACTTCTACTTGTCAACAGCTTAGTAAAAAATGTCTGCCCTACCTGAAGTAATGATATGGGATAGAGAAAAAAGCTAACTACTTTGGAAAGGAGCCAAACCTCAGTCTTTTGTTCTGTTTTAATACTCGAGACTGTGTCATCATAAATTTGAAATGAGATCGGGAAAGAGTATTCAATACTCTGAATACTGAATTCCTAATTATAAAAGGGTAAGAATTTTTTCTTCTCTGATTCTAAAGGTAATGAGTGAATTTAATACATCCGATCTTAAAACTTATTTATTTCCTATGGAGTTTTTTCCCCGCAAGTATTGTAAATTAAACAAGACAATTCTATGGGTACACCATACATCAAATTAGGCCTTTAGATGCAATTTAGATGCTTTAACCATCTACGTGAAATGTGTAGTACTATTGATGTTGAGATCACCGTTATCTTCATTTGAAAATACGTTAAGAATGACCAATTCAATTTCTCTAATGAGGAACATTCTCAAAACCGTTTTTATTGTGATCTGCCTTTATTTATATGAGGCCTTAAATTTTATCCATGAATGTAAAAAGAGTGGGGGTTAAAAAGACTTGTGGGTTAAAAAGACTGGACCAACCTTGCTGGGCTTACGCCTGTAGTTGGTCGACTTAATTTGTATTTGTATTTGTAAAAAAATACACTAGTAGAAAGAAAGTGTTGGGCATTTTTATCTCAGAAGATTTAATCAATGTGTTGTCACATTATTTAAACTATAAAGTGATCGGATTTTTCTTTCCTAAGCTTAAGATGAACTGATGTGGAAATAGTTCACCAGGAGATAAAGCGTAACCTTTGGTGGGAATGCAATAAATATAAATAAGAACTACTAAAACTGCTCTACACCATTATTCACTTGAATTCTTTTTACGTTTTGAAATGTAATGAATTTCATTCTCGTTCATTGCTGCCATCTTAGTGCCATATTACTTCTATTATTCGCTTTTATATTTTGGATATATTTATTTGAAAAAATTAAATTACATTGGTAATAAAATAAGAGAGAAAGAGAGTGTGGATTCTCTAAGACATTTTAAATGAGTTTTAGCTCGTTAACAGAACGATGGTTGATACACTTTACTAAATAGGATGGTTAATGATTAGTTAATTCTTACTTCTAATGTTGCGTTTCGGAATAGTCAAAAGCGTCAGAGGAATAGTTACGTATCTATTAATAATGAATAATCGTTCTATCGGATTGTCGGCTACACCCTACTGTGGTAATAGCATTTTTATTGTTTTAAGTGTACTTGAACACTAATGAATCTTTGACTCTTAACGAAAACTATAGTTAGCGTAAATTTAAACAAACCTACAAATCTTTTTCGTTGTTTCTGTGAAAAAACCAATTTAAATAATCTACAGGGTGTTTCAGATAAGTGTTTCATAACTTCTAGGGGGATAGTAGACACCTAGACGAGTCAGAATCACATAGGATTTGGACATAAGTTAATAAGTTTGGAAATAAGTTAAAAATGGAGCGACACCCCAAAAAAGTTATTGAAAAATTCAATTTGTAGAAGAACTACTATTGGTAAAAATTTGATTATGGTCTCAAATTTTGTGGTTTAATATGATCTTTAAAATTATTTTAAAAGTTTCCACTCTTAAATTTGTTTTATTATGAAAAATGTTAAAAAACCACAAAAAATGTGAAAACTCTGTCAAAACCTTATTTTGTCCTTTCCTTTCTTTTGATTTGATAATCTGAAAGATCATAGTTGAAAACCATTAAGTCCAAAGTTTCACGTAAATGCAATCAATATTAAACTCTTGAGATCCTGTTAAAGTTTGTTTTTCGCGTGAGCAAACAGTTTTCTAGAGCTGTTTCCTAAACAGCCGTTTGCACACGCAAAAAACAAACTTTCTCAAGCGTTTATTATTGATTGTATTTACTTGAAACTTTGAACTTAAGGGTTTTTAACTATGGTATTTCAGATTATCATATCAAAAGAAAGGATTTCGAAATACAGAGTAAGGTTATGGCTGAGTTTTCACATTTTTTTGTGGTTTTTTAACTTTTTTCATAAAAAAATTACTTTAAAGTGAAAACTTTTAATATAATTTTAAAGATCATATTAAACCACAAAATTTGAGACCATAATTAAATTTTTACCAATAGTTCTTTTACAAATTGAATTTTTCAATAATTTTTTGGGGTGTCGCTCCATTTTTAACTCCCTGGGATTTGGTCTGGGACCCCCAAATCCAATGTGATTCTGACTCGTATAGGTGTCTACCATTCCCCCCAGAAATTATGAAACACTTACCTGAAACACCCTGTATATCCAAACTTAAGTTCTTTTTATATCCTAAAAACGGTTATTATAGTATATGAACAACGCACGTGCAGTTCTTACGTCCCACCAGGGGTATTAAGATTGTTTTAGAAAAATTAGAAATTTGACTTGAAAGGGAACTGCTGACTTTGAATACCTTTATAAGCAAAACAAATTAATTCACCAAGTTGTGAATCTAGATACTTACAAAATGAAAGATTATAATTTTTATTACGATTACTTCAAACTTTAATTTCAGTTCTCCGGTAGTGTTATGAAAATATCCTTTCGAATTTTCCATTAAACTTTTCCTCACATTTTTCTTGCAACGTATATTTTTCTTTATTTATTAATCAAATTTATGTATCTATAAATTTCATTAAGATGATGGAGATAAAAACTAAAACAATGGTTAAAAAGGGGATTATCGCAGGAAAGATTGAGGATTTTTTCTTGCACTCTCCCTTGAATGTAATTTCTAATTTCTCTATCTAATAAAATAAACTATTAGACAGTATAATACTAGAGAAAAGGAGGAGATTTTTGTCAAGGCATAATTTTAAATGGCATTCTTTGGTCTTTATTGCGTCTTAAAATAAATAGCCCAGTAACTGAAACGGCATTTTAAAATAAATCAAATGTTCAGAACGAGTGAAATATGCTAAAATATTTTAGGATTTGTTTTCTCAAGCATATAACAGAGAATTTTAATATTCCTTTTTTCAAATTACTTGAGATGATTTAGATTTAGAAAAATACGTACATATTTTTAATTTTTTTATAATCAAAAGTATTAGAACTGTCGCATGAATTTTAAAGGTATTTCTTGAATTTAGGCAATAATTCAAAATTAAAGTTTTATACTATAAGTTATAGAAATTATTAAGACAAAATCTTAGATTTTTGCCAGTATTAAACAATTTCAATATCCATAGAACATATCCATATCCTAATCAACAAAATTTTTTAAATGAGTTTGAATCAAGGGTAAAAAAGCAAAATGAGACTTGCGAAATTTGTAACCATTTGGAAGTTACTTTTAAAACTCTTTTAAACGATTTTAACCTCCTGGTCCTCTTCCGACTTGGTTACTACGTTTACTTAAATTTCTAAATTAAGTGATAAACAAATCTACCCTTTAAAGAGTGAATAGATAAATGTCTTAAACAGTATTTGAATTTTATAAGTTCTTTTGGTTTCTTACCTTATGTCAGTAGTCACCAAATTTGCACCTTTTTTTTCTAAACCGTTATAAAATCTTCGTTGATAGCCGTTAACTAATAACTAGTTTTTAATAACTAGATAATAACTAGTTTTTATGTTTTGCATTTATTTATAATGGAATAATATCGTGGGTGTAAAAAGTGTTCGTTTGTCTACATTTTAGTTTTTGAATATTACTTTACGAAACATTCAGGGATTCGTGAATACCGATTGGATCATTCCGGAGGCAAAAGGTTTTACAATGTTCAATACTTATGTATTGGCTTCCTCTAAATAAATAATGGATTTTCCTATCATTACCTCTATATCGTCTAAACTCACTTGCTGAGCTATGTTTCCCACTGACTGTGATATTGATCTTTGTCTGGATGATGAGATATGGGCCATTCATTGACATCTTGCTGTCAACCTGGACTCAGATAAACTTGTTTCTCAGAATACTCTTGAGCAATATAATAAGGAAAGGTGGAAAAAGCGATAACGATTCAACACTTTTCTTCCGATTCTGTTTTGATTTTTATAAAAAGATTTAAATGTAATTAACTAACTCCTAATACATTGAAGAAGTTTAATTTGGTTTGATACTTAGGACATTTTATGTACTACATGAATTTCTTGTCTAAGCTGAATTTTTGGATATTTAGATGTTTTTAAGTTTAGTGTGAAATAAGTTTTATTTATTTAAGTAAAAAATAGAAACATGAGTTATTTTTCTAAAAGATATTATTTTTTACCCCCTTATCGTAATTTACAATGGAATAAAAAACCCATATCTTTATCTCGATTTAAATGCAATGTAAATTAAACGGTCTAGTTTTCAAGGTATAATGCAAATTAGTCTTTCGGTGAAGAAGAATTCTAAATGTGTTAAAACCAGTTGACAAAATGCTACTATGCTTAAAACATAAATTTTTCATACCAATGATTTTAAACAATGTACTATTTATAGTACAAAATTACGAAGGTAAGTTACAAAAATAAATAATTTATGTTTATCTTTTCACAAGAATGTTTGCTATGCTTATGCATTATTCAATCACCTTGTAGAACTAACTGACTGCAATTGATTTCTGTTAGAAAGCTATTATTCAAATTTTATGATCTACATGATTTTCAGTCATTACCATTCGCAAATGAAAGCTCACAAATACAAAAGAAAAGTAAAAAAAAATTGAGTTTAAATTTAATACGTCCCACTCTATACTTCAAAGAATATTCTTTTAGCAGTTTACTAAACTTTTTAAGTCATGGAACCTTTTTGTATGAAAATTCATAGAAAGAATTATAAAAAATTTTCTTACTGAGAACTTTTAGGATAGAAACTTTTACGAAGGATTTTTAAGAACTAAATTTGTCAGGAAACACTTTTAAGAAATATTTCTCAGTACTTTTATAAAAAATTTGTCAGGGGATGGTTTTAAATTTTTTACACTGCAATTTAAAGTTAAACATTTTGCTTTACCTCTTTTCGGTTGAGAAAAAGGATTTCCTTTTAAGTTTACTTTAGAAATAAATACCTCTTTAAAGCTTCTGGAGATGTTAACATGGAGCTGAGAGCTCCGTTTAACACATTTTTAATCTCATCCTGAACCACATCCAAATGAAAAATACGTTGCACTTACCAACTGCAGTTTTATGAGTTGCTCAGTATGGTACTACAGGGTGATTCAGAAATAATCATCAATAATTTGGGGGAAGGTAGAGGGGACCTAGACAAGCATATTTCGAATAGGGATGGTGGGGCGCAGCCTTACCGTTAAAGAGCTAGGACCTAATGTAGTGCGAGCGCGTTTCAAAAGGCCGTTTTTAGAAGGCTCGTGTGACAAAACAAAACATAATAAAATGAAAAACATTATCGAGTGAGGTACAGGAGTATCCGTACTACTTAAATCCTCAATGGGATAGAAATTGGACCACTTTCTGAACCGTGGGGTGAGTTTTAAAACTTGCAATATTAATCTCTTAGTCAAACAATGGAGTTCCCTTAATGGTATTAAGAAAAATGATGATCGGGGAAGGAATTTTCAATGATCAAACAGTTTTAATGATCAATTTTACGATCATTGAAAATTCCTTCTCCGAACATCATTTTTCTAAATACCATTAAGGGAACTCCATTCTTTGACTAAAATATTAATATTGCACTTTTGAAACTCACTCCACGGTTTAGAAAGTGGTTCAAATTCTATCGAATTCATGGTGTAAGTAGTAGGGATACTTCCTTGCCTCATGCAATATATTTTTTCATTTTATTATGTTTTGTTTTGTCACACGGGCCTTCTAAAAACGGCCTTTTGAAACGCGCTCGCACGACATTAGGTCCTAGCTCTTTAACGGTAAAGCTGCGCCCCACCATCCGTATTCGAAATATGATTGTCTAGGTCCCCTCCACCTCCCCCAAATTATTGATGATTATTTCTGAATCACCCTGTATAAACGCAGTTTTTCCTGTGAAGTATACAATTTTGACTCTTACAGGTCAATTGAAAAGCTTTAAATATCGGCCAATATTACACTAAATAAAAAACTTAAAAAGGTATACCCAAATCCATGCTTATCTCAAGTTTGTTGTTTATGTTTGTGGACTTAGCTCATATGAGTTTACCGACCTTAACGTTTTTTTTAGAGGAAAATAACTTATCGTTTCTTAAATGAACTTATCCTTATCTCCTATCGGGTATATAAATATACGTAGAACTCCTTGTAGACCCAAAGTGCCCTCTTTTTGTAGTAACACAGAGGAGGGGACCAGTGACACAATGCCTCTCTCGATTGATTTAATGCATATGTCAGTCTTCTCATGATACTTTAACTGCTCCAGAATCCTTACGTGTGCACGAAAACGCAATCACTCAAGTCTTATTCAATACTAGCGCCAAAGTTACTTTTCCTTTGGGATCATCCATAAATTAAGCCACGCGAATCTCATTATTCTCTCGTATGTAAGATGTCATATTTAAGAGACACATTCTCCTTGATGTGATGTCACATTTTCCAAAATCTTTACCGAGCGTATCCCTACTGTGTGAATTTCCTCTAAACTGGCCAAAACGAGAACTCCGGCAGAAGTAGATGATGAAACAATTTATCTTAAATTGTTGGATAAGCCTTTTTCTTTAGAGCTAAATGATGCATTTATTAAACATTAGGGTATGCCGAAAAAGCACTTTTATTTTTATTTCTGTTCTAATAGTGCGTAAAGGGTGCCACTTGGGTCCAATAAGAACGGTGTAAAATATTTTTTTGATTGGATAGTATCTTCTTCCCCCACATCGCACTTTAACTTTGTAAAATTGGCTGACGTTTTACAAAACAACTAAAAAACCAAAGATTAAACCCTCACATATTGTTCATGATTTTTTTATGAGAAGCTAATATAGTTATAGGTATAATGTTCCAAGTTCCATTCTTCTACCTCCCCTCTTTCGATAGAAATAATTTTTTTATGTCAAAAGAACTTTTGTAAAGTTGTTTTTCTTGCATTTTTAAACAGCTAACAACTCTAGAACTATGCCACTTAAAAACCTGAAACCAGTCCCATTTTGATCGTTATTTTATTTTCTTCAATTTGGTGTGCAAGGGCATCATAACCGCCATTTTCAAAAAATATAAAAAATAAAAAAATTGAAAAAAAAAATGAATAAAATTTTTTTTTAATTTTTAAAACAAAATTCAAGCTTTCTAACTCTTAAAATAAACATTTCTTCCGAATGTAAAATTGAAAATAAAATTTAATATTGTAGAAAAAAATTAAAATCTTTGAAACGTCGGTAAGTCCTTAAACATTCCCTAAAATTATACACATACACCCAGAGCGATTCACTCATGGAGAATTCATAAAATCGCTTGAGGGTGTTTATACGATTAGACATATGCATAAAATGTCACATAAATTTAAAAAAATACGACTCTGAATAGATTCGGTTCAAAACCTTACATAGCTAGTTTTCAATTTTAAGTTAATTCAATGTGCATGCATTTCATCTGAATATTACTTAGAATTATGTTTATATCTAATTGTTTTTGTTAATTTTAGGGAATGTTTAGGAACTTGCTTAGATTTTGAAGATTTAAATTTTTTTCTGCGTGATTAAATTGTATTTTCAACTTGAAATTTGGTAGAAATATTAATCTTAAAAGTTAAAAAGCTTAAAATTTTCTTTAATTTTTTTTTCAAAAAAATGTTTTTATTCAAATTTGTTTCAATTTTTTGAAATTTTGAAAAAAAGGAAGATGGTAATTAATATTCACGTCAAATTAAAGACAATAAAATTACTATTAAAATGGGACTGATTTCAGGTTTTTAAGTAGGATAGTTCTTGAGTTATTAGCTGTTTAAAAATACAGGAAAAACAACTTTACAAAAGTTCTTTTGACATAAAAAATTATTTATATCGAAAGAGGGGTGGTAGAAGAATGAAATTTAAGTCCAGTAACGACGTTGCAAACGCCATGAGAGTCTTTTTTCTTTTTGGGATGATGTGATGTTTGGCTTGTTTGCTGCAACAAAACTAGGGATATCAAAGACGGGTATTTCTTTTTACAAATAGTCCACTGAAAATAGAGTTGAACCTCAAACCTGAATTAGTTAATTATTTTATTTAAAATTTTGAAATTGGTAAAATGTAGTAAAAAGTGAAAAAAAGGTAATACTTTGGCATATTTACATCAGAATTTAAAATAATTTACTAATTCATTGAGGGTCAATACCACCGGTTTTCCATTATATAACTATCTGTGGACAATATCCACCGAAAAATGACCTTTTCAATAGCCTCTAAAGTTTTTTGCACAAATTTGAAAAAAAAATGCATTTTTCGCAAAAAAAAATGTAAATTTGAAAAAAAATTTAACTTCTTTAACTCGTAAAAATTTTAAATTTTAGTATGTTAATATTTAGGTCATTTCTAAATGAAAACCGTTGGATTTATCTCTTTGGATGTCTTTGTTAGGTTTTTAGGGTTTTTTTAATTTTTTCATATAGCTAATTATTCAAATTAATTTTAAAAACTGAAATTTCAATTTTTTTCCAAACTAAATGCAATATTCGGTTTCAGCACTCAAAAATAACCTATAAAAATGTATCACATGTCTATTATTGTTTTGTTTTTTTTTTTAAATTTTTTTTCGGCCATTTTTTAAAAATTTGAAAAAAATTAAACCTCCCCCCGGCCGATTTCGGCCGATTTTTAGTATGTTATTATTGAGGTCATTTCTAAGTGAAAACCGTTGAGAAACCTTCTATTGCAATTTGTTTGAGGTTCGGCCCTATTTTTCGCTATTTTCAGTGGACTAAAAGTATTGTAGCGGACCTAACCTCTGCAGCCTGTTTAAACTCATTTTGAATGATCTGAAATGGTTATTTGTAGTTTTTACGATCTTCACACTTTAGGACACTCTGATGCCATTAAGTCACTTTTGAGGGACAAACAACAAGTGCAATAAGTGTCCCAATTCCCGTAATCTTTCTACAACCCCGAAAATTGACCGTGGCTTTAGGGCCGGATGCAACTCCGTTTCGTTACGTTCTAAGGAACCGTACTTCACCGTCATCCACCGTACAACGGTAACGTCAGGTCAGGAGCAGGCGTCGGCCGTTTCATCCGCTGCCGTTTTCCTCTGATTGGTTGAAATGCCCGATGACGTAGCTCCATTTATTTATTCTAACCAATCTGCGACAAGCTTGGCAAATGACTAAAGAAAACGATAGTTGAGTTGTTTGGAAGTAGGATTCGACCAGCTTCAACCGTCAACCAAATCGTCGTAAAACGGAGTTGCATATGGCCCTTAATAACTCTCCCGAAATTGAACGAACAGACTTGCCTCTAAAGTGACTACTTGCTTCATCACTTCTTTCTAAGTCCCCAAGTTTATTTCTTTTCAAAATATCATCACAATTTCACGCAGAACTAACATAGGAACCTAACCAGGTCACGTGTAAGCATTGAAATGTAAAAAAAATTGAGATACAGTCAGATTTCATGCAAATTGTCTGGTGTACGGTCCATTTTTGTAGAGTAGTGTATATGACAAACGAAATATTTATGTACTCTCATGATAATTCTCATGTTCTTCAGAATTTTAAACCAGTTGTTGGTGCTCGCATTTTACAAGATATAACACTCTCCCTTGTAAAGCTACAGGACCTACAATTTTTTCTGTTTTGGCAGACCAAAGTTACCCCATTTTTGACGGTACTTAAGATCCTTCACCCTCTGATGAAATATCGTCTTGATTTTCGGTTCCGTGAATCCCAACTTTGCTCTTTCCCTCAACCCTTTGTAAACCCCCCTAAACTTTATAGACGACCCCTTTTGTGTGTTTGCCTTTGGAGAGGCTCGGCTTCCGCAGTGGTCCTTAAGACAAACAAAGGGAGTGACCCAGGAGCCATTTAAAACAAGGAACGCTTTATCTTCACTCGCATAATCTAATAAGACGCTTATTAAGATTTACAGTTGCGGCAAGATAATTAGTTTAAATTAAATCTGCGGAAAGCATCTGAGGAATATGGCTCGGATGAAACACAAGAGCCTTGTAAGCGCATGGTTTTATTCCACAGGGTTCTCTACTAGGACTTGTTGATTGGTGGTGCTCAATCGATCCGTTTAAAGTACACTCAGACCTGTTTTTGTGCGATTTTTTATTTGTGCGATTTTTCATTTGTGCGGCAGTTTTTTTCTGCGACTTATACAGGGTGTTCAGAAACACCGTGGACAAACTTTGAGGGGTGGTAAAGGGGACCTAGACAAGCATATTTCGAATAGGAAGGGGGGGTCGCAGATGCACCGTTAAAGAGCTAGAACCCCTAATGTGGTGCGAGGGCGTTACAAAATGCGGTTTTCCTAAGACCCGTTTTACGAAACAAAACATAATAGAATAAAAAACTATTGCATGAGGTACAGCAGTATCCATACTACTTCCACCATAAATTTGAACAAAATTATACCACTTTTTAACCCGTGGGGTGAGTTATAAAACTCGCAATATTTGTTCCCTTAGTGTAATGGTATTTTTCAAACCAACTTCCATAAAAAATACCTTTACACTAAAGGAACAAATATTGCAAGTTTTAACTCACCCCACGGGTTAAAAAGTGGTCCAATTTTGTTCAAACTTATGGTGGAAGTAGTATGGATACTGCTGTACCTCATGCTATAGTTTTTTTATTCTATTATGTTTTGTTTCGTAAAACGGGCCTTAGGAAAACCGCCTTTTGTAACGCCCTCGCTCCACATTAGGGGTTTTAGCTCTTTAACGGTGCATCAATGCTACAACCCCCCATTCCTATTCGAAATATGCTTGTCTTGGTCCCCTCTACCACCCCTTAAAGTTGAGGATCCGCACTTGAGAATCTTTGTGCCCAAGTGAAATAAACATAGATAAACAGAATATTTCATTATTAAAACACTAGAAATAAATATTTTTAAGTCAACCAACAATATTAAACATAAATATAGTAAGTTTTAATGAAAATTGTCAACCTGTCGTAGCAACTCCTTTCAAATTGCCCAATATCTTTCAAAAGAGAGAAAGGATGGTTTCAGGTAGAAGTTTGACACATCGGAAACCTTTATTCAACTTTTTAGGGATCCTAAAGGTTCTAATTTCCTTTTAGGGCGAATTTCCAACGTTTTGAAGCTGCGGGTATTTGCCCCGTTTCACTATATTTTGAAACACAAGCCTATTTATTTTTAGAGACATGTTGAGGCAATTCTTTCAAAACAAAACTGAAGTTTAAGTGCTCTAACACATTGGATTATTTGTTGGTATTTCTCTCAAGCCCTATTTTATGTAGTGTTAAAGTAAAAGATCAGAAAAATTACATATAAATGATGAAAAACAAACTTACATCTTATTTTTAAACTCAGGGGTACGAAATTTCATTGGACAATGGGTTATAATGAGACAAACCAACCACCTGGTAATCAACTTTTGAATCGATTATTAACAATTAAAAATCGTGGTGCGTGGTTTTGCCTCGTGCGGATTTTTACCCCCACCTACCGTATGCAGCAATAACGAATCGTAGATTTGAAATACATTAAATATTACTAGAAAAGTGAAAATTGCATTTCATTATAAATATAAAAGTGATAAGCAATCTGGGTTCCCTAAAACTATCATATTATTTTCAGATTATTTCCTGAAGCGCAATTTTTATTCTAGTAGTACAAGAGTTATTTTTACTATTTAAACTGCATTCTAATACGTGTATTGTGTAAGCACCGTTCTCTAGAAGTTCTACCAAATATTTTAGTAATACAAGACCTGCAAATTCAGCAAAGCGTGGACAAGTAAAGCTTAGGGGGGTTGAGAATACTTTTCTTCAAGAGTTCTGACATTTGTCTTGGTAGTTCCATGTGCCTCTTTCGTCTAATACATGTACAAAGCTCCTTTAGTCATCCATCAATATTTTTATTCTCGCTTGAAAGCCCCGATAAAATACTCTCGAGCTTTATGTCAAAAGAAAGCTGGGCGTAAAGGAGTCTGCAGAAAACTTTGGGTCAGGTTGGGAATCCATTAAAATTTATAGCGCATTTGTTTATGGGCATCTTTGTTTAAAATTCCGTAAGGATCATTCTGAAGAGATTTAATGGTGTTTGGGGGGAGCTTCCGAGGGGCAATGATTCTATCATATTTGGGGGATGGAATGTACGTGATACTTCGTAATATTGATCCTCGTTGATGATTCTTTAGAGGGTTAAAAATAAACCCAGGTTTATGCTTATTTGTGAGGGAAATGAGTTGAGGTCTTATCGCACAAATTGTCCTGAAACTATGTTTTTAGTATTGATCAAACTTTATTGGGTATGCTAATTTAGTCTAAAAGAGTATTAATCAATTTTTTTGGTTCGAACAGTTCCAATTTAATGACCCGTGGTTGTGAGTAATTAAGAGAATTCTGCTCAATGAAATTGCAATACAAGTGTTTTGATGGTTAGGAAGTAAAAAAATACCTGATAATAATCTTACAATTACATAAAGATTATTTTATCTTGTTTTTTTTCAAACGTTATGGATAAGGTGTGTGTTAAGGATATGGAATTTTTGCGTGCTGTGTATTTTTTTTATAAATGAAAAGATATATACGTTAGTTTTTATCTATTTGATTTAGGAAACTAATGAATCTGATGACCATAAAGTTAAGACTTTTCCAAAAATTCTCGATCTTTTTGTAGTTTTAAATCCCGAATTTGAACGAATTGAATGTTTTTTTAAATGCTTGGTAAAAGTGCCGCAGAGAAAGAGGTTATTATTTAGTTCTTAGTTCAGAAAAGGTTTTGAAAAGAAGTTATCACAGAGTACAGTTTATTCAGAGAATACAAAACGCGATTTTACTCTTTCGGAGAAAATAGTTCTACAATTATCACATAGGCGTTGCGGTACCTCCAGCTGTCAATCAACAGGGTTGGCGGGAACTAAAGGAAACGAGTGATTCTCATTGGACTTGACACTTTGTATGGAGGCTGCATTTTAATTGACCATATTTATGCCACGCCCATTTAATCACGTGATGGGGGAAAACAAACTCAATATCAAATCATATATCACTACAAGCTATCTCTGTGGTAACCAATTGCAAGCTCAGTAGGTCACATGATGGGCAAAATGTGACGTCAGACGGATAAAGTACATTTCTCAATAACTGTTATTTTTTCCCAGATCAAGGAAATTTTTCCTTATGGCAGCAATTTTTCCCTGACAGTAGCTAAAATTTCCCTATTATAAACATTGATGTCGTTCTTCATGTCTTTTAAAATCTCGTCAGTGATTGCGGTATAAGAAATTATAATTAAATGCGAAGTTGTACTTAAGGGTATTGTGGTGAACAGTGTGAAGTAGAGACTATAATTCGAAAGTAAAATTTGAAAACTTAATAAATTGATTTATTGTAGCCGAGAGAGAGCCGAGAGTAGAGCGGACATGGCGTCCGCTGGAGGGAGAATCCTAAGCGTGTCTGCCTGAACCCCGACAAAAAAAGGAGCGTCGCAGCGAACCGAAACATAAAATCAGGTTTCGATTTTGACAAACAAATTTATAATAACGATTAAAATATTAGAAGCAAGCATTTTTCGAAACAATCACACATTGAAAATTTGTTTTTATTTCTTAACATCTAATATTTGAGAATCACTGTTTGAAATTATTGGTGTTTTTTAAAATATTGTTTAGTAAAAGGGCCACTGAAAGGGTTATTAATAGACGAGATTAGTGTGACGTTTTTTGTTTTGTTTGGAAACATAAATTCAGTCTGTGATTGGTTCCGTGAACTGTACGGACAGTACGGATCCGTATGTAAACTGTCCGTACAGTTCACGGAACCAATCACAGACTGAATTTACGTTTCCAAACAAAACAAAAAACGTCACACTAATCTCGTCTATTAGTTCTTGGTTCAGAAAAGGTTTCGAAAAGAAGTTATTTGCCGATGTGAAACCAAGCAAGCAATCAAATATCCTTCCTCCGAATCATAAAATCCCCCGCCACCTGAATCTTTACCTAACTCCACTTCAAAGTGAAAGTGATTGGTTGTTCAAACAGTAAGAAGGCGTGGAGAATGACGTCACTGGCAGCGGAAAAGAGACATCACGAGATTTTTTCAGAACAATGGGCCAACCTTATATTCTACAAACCTTGAGCTAGTTAGGAGTTAATTTCCAGCCCCCATTCTCAGGTGATTTTTAGTCGTCTCGGTGTGTCCTACCCCTCCTAGAAGTTATAAAACACTTACCAGAAACACCCTGTATATTTAAGTTGTTATTGCTTAAAATGAATCGAATAGAATTTAAATCATCAACGTCATCTCGTTATTTATATTAACAAATTCATAATATTTAATTTCCTAAAAATCGATTTCAAATGGACATACTTCCCCGTAAATTCCCCCAACTGTCTAAAAAATACGATTCATAATGACAAAATGAAAACATCAGTCTGCAATGTCTACCCATCCCCGAAAAAAAACATGGCGATATTACCATAATGGTATGTATAAGCACCTTAGTTAGATACGAGAAAGTAAAAATTTGTTGGAAACCCAGGGAGATTTTTAAAGTAGGTCGCTGAAAACCACTTCATTAAAAATGAAGCTTAACTCTTCTTTCAAAAACAAACCAAAAGAAAGAAAAAAACAAACGAAAAAAAAAAACAGAAAAGAACAGGTGAGTCGAGAAATGCAGAAACTTCATCAGAAACGAGTGAAAAAATACCCAAAAAATCTCTGGGATCACATAAAATCAATAAATATTCGAACGGAGAAGAGGATATTACTTAAAACAGCTTTTTTTGTAGAAAGGACTGTTCGTAAGTTTAATTGAAATAAACAACATGGAAAATCGGCTGAATTTATTACCCAAGATTGTCTGGAGTCCGTTTTTTATTCAAATTAATAGAGTTAATATCAAGTCCTTTCAGTAAAGGGCTTGAGATTTGCAGAGAGAAAAATGTTACGGAAGCATCAGTTAATGAAAGATCCAGATAGATATATTATTATGTGATTGATGAAAAGAATAAAATTCAGTTTTAAAATTACTTTGTTATTCATTCAATAAAAGTTAAAGTTTAAAG
Source organism: Tetragnatha versicolor (assembly GCA_024610705.1). NCBI lineage: Eukaryota > Metazoa > Arthropoda > Arachnida > Araneae > Tetragnathidae > Tetragnatha > Tetragnatha versicolor. Next base: position 40,989,591 of record JANDEH010000009.1, read on the forward strand.
CGTGCGAAAACAGCTGTTCAGGACACGGCTAAAGAAAACAATTTGCGCACGCAAAAAACAAACTTTAACTGGGGATCTCAAGCGTTTAGTATTGATTGTATTTACGTGAAATTTTGGACTTAGAGGTTTTCAACTATGATCTTTCAGATTATCAAATCAAAAGAAAGGATTTCGAAATACAAAATAAAGTTTTGGCAGAGTTTTTTTTATGGTTTTATAACTTTTTTCGTAATAAAACAAACTTTAAAGTAAAAACTTTTAGGATAATTTTAAAGATTATATTAAACCACAAAATTTGAGAGCATAATTAAATTTTTACCAATAGTAATTCTTCTACAAACTGAATTTTTCAATAATTTTTTTGGGGTGTGACCCAACATTTATGGGAAACCCTGTTTACAGGGTGTTTCAAAATTGCGTTTCACGACTTTATTCGGAACCAACGCCTCCTAGGGTCATGGAAGTAAGGTCTACCCCTAGGTAAATGAGCATAGAGAATGCACTGAAGTGACTTACAGCGCCCCTAGCAGCGAAATTAAAAAGTTAAAAAAATTAATTTAAAAACTAAAAGAGATAGAGCAAAAACCCCAGGGAGAGTATTGTTGCCAACGTCATGAGGAACACACTGAAAAAAATCATAAAAACTATCTTGAATATTAATATTATAAATAAAGGTAGAAAATTTATAAAAAGAATTTTCGATGCTAAATCCCTTTTTTAAAACCGATTTGATTTTTAGCAATGACACTAGTTGAGTTCAAAAAACAAGTTGATTTGTCCGTCATAAGTTTTTCAATAAATTTTGAAAAAACTGGTAAAATTGATTTCGGTGTATAGTTTGTTAAATTTTCTTTATCTCCAGATTTAAAAATTGGGGTAACAACTGCTATTTTCAAACTGTCTGGGAAAATTCTAATCTTTTAACAAGTTGTTTATTAGTCTTGTAAACTCACTAGGATTATGCTTTAAAATCATTTCATTCAGTTTAATTGAGAGTTTATCATAACCAACAGCTTTGTTTTCACATATTGAATTATAAACATTATAGATTTCTTGTATGCTTGTATCATAAAGATAAAAAGAGTTGACATTTGAATAAGTAGTAGTTATTGAGAAGACATAATCATCCCGTTTAGAGTTTGCAACGTTAACAAAGAATTTGTTGAAGTTATCAGTCAAAATTTTATAATTTATAGGACTAGGAATGATACTTTTTATGCTATTTTTGCCCAAAATATTATTTATAAGATTCCATTCCTTTTGCCTATTTTTACTGCATTTTGGAAACTCACTACAATAGTAACTTGTTTTAGCTAATTTGATTTGTTTTTTTAGTTTATTGGTAGCCTCCTTGTAACGAATTTTAGTACTTATGTCATAAATATTTTTTCTAAATTTACGATACAATTTTTCTTTTTCTTCTTTTTCTGAATGATTATTTGCTTGGTACTATATCAACCTATGTTCATACCAAATTTCATCAAAATCTGTCCACTAGATATAGAGAAAATCGAACAAATGCGTTTTTTCTCTTAATGTTGATCGTCAGTGTAGTTAAATTCCTTGCTTTGCACGCATTTTATCAACTTTATTTCATATAAAATACACTCTACATGTAGAATGAAGAAGTAAAATTTTAATACTTAAAAAAAAGAAATTAAAATTTAATTTAGAAACTTTAATGGGTATTTAAAATACTGAGCTTTTCCTAAATTTTGCTTCTTTTAATTCCAAGTTTCGCTTTGTTTAAAAAAAGTTGCTTTTGATTAAAAAATGTAACCTTTTTTCTTATCAAAACAAGGAGGGAAAATAATTACTAGCTGTGTATTAAAAATTGCTAGAAAAAATTACTTTAGCAAAATTAAAACAAAAAATGTTTATGAATTTTGAAATAAAATAATGTGAATATAAAACCTAGAATATGGAAGCTTTTATTTATAGACTTTTTCTTTCTCTTTTTAGGATATTCTTAAGGTGTACGTACACACAAGACAACTTTTTTCTTATTTTTGGCTTAAAAAATTTAATTTTTTCACTGTATGTTAGTGATTTGTTGTTAAAACCATTTTCCAAAAAATACTTAACTAATATTTTGTAATTAGAAAATTGTCCCAATCATTTTTGAACAATGCTTAATTACATTCAAGTTATCATAGAATCTCAAGGTTGGAAATAATTCCTTTGACTATACTTAAGTGTCCGAACCTCGAAAAAAGGATCAGCGATAAATAGTGTACCTGTAACAATTTTGATTTCGAAGAAGCCGAAAAAACCATGATATTTTTCTGAGACAAGAACATTTAAAATTTTTTAAAAATAAACTTCTCTTAACCTTGTTTATTTTGGAGGTTCAGACCCTTTCTATAACTCTACAGATTGTAAAAACACAAGCTTTATCAAGATAAACAAAATATTTCTGAAATTATCACTTTTTAAAGTTGAAAAACCATGAACAAATTTAAAATTTTAAAAGTTCCGGAAAAATATATTAACTTACTTTCATAAAATTTGAATTCTTACCAATACAAATTAGATAGTTAATCTTCAAAATTCTAAGTTATTCCAAATCTACAGATTTAAAATACACTTTGAAATAGAGGAAAAGGGTATCATTATTGAGGCCCATTTTCAGGATTTCGTAGTGGGTACCTACACCTTAAGTTAAATATATTTGTTGTGGGATGCCCATGGGGTTTAAAGTCTAATAGCCAAAACTATAGGGGAGAAGACTACACAAAAATAAATCAAAATTACCCTTATAAGGGGGTCACCGATTCACTCCCGAGGCGCCAGAGAGAGGAAAAGTTGCCAGAAGCAATGAAAAATGGGTTATTAGTCATATATTTAGGGGTAGAAATAACATTTGTCTACTATAGGTCTACTATGTGTCTACTATCCCCTCTAGAAGTGTGGCCCACTATTTATGGGACACCCTGTATAAATACCATAAGTGTTTTTTATTTTACCTCTCGAACTCAAAACTTCTTTACAATTTTATAAAACCAATTAAATTGATTAAAGACTAAAAAAATATAATTTTAACTTTCAGAATTAAGGGCTACTTTAAAAATAAACTAAAACATTGAACAGCCATCAAAGTAACCTATGTAGTCAAAATCGTGTATAACGTAGACATTTTCATTTACGAGATAAATTTTTTAGACGACCTAAGTAAATTTAAATACAATACACATTAATTGATAAAATTCTTAATTTTAATACATGCCGTAAAATAAATCAAAATGCATTTAAAATAAACGTACATCTTTAAAAGAAACTTCAGTCTAAATCAGCAGTTGTCAGTCATTGGGATGTGGGTTTTGCTTCCAATCTGTCAAACTCACTTCTAGAGAAACTTCAAAAAGAACTAACAGTTTCATTTCTCTTCTTCAGATGAGTTTTTCATTTCTTCATCAATAGAATCTTCTTTGTTTGAACGGATTTTCTTCCTTGCTTTTTCCATAATACACATTGCTCTCTTTGTTGAGGGGGAAGGGGAATTACCAACATATTCATAGGGGACATATTCATTTACTCTATTTTCCGAAATACTTGGACCGTTGCTAACTGCAAAGCTATCTTTTTTGTCTTTGTCTGAATCATAGGGGCTATAACAATAGCCGTCTTCAGAACTTTTTTCCGATGTTTTTGTTTTGGGTACTTTTGGAGTAATAATTATATCCCCCTTGATTTTTCCATAATTGTGGGTATAAAATACTTTGCTTTTGATATCCGCTGCAGCTGCAATGTCAGAAAATTGAATTACAGTTTTCTTGCTAACCGCTTTCAAAGTTATAAATACCTCATCATTGGTTTCCGAGATAATTGTTACTGTACTAGCTTTACCAGAGTGAAGCTCCCTTTCTTCTGCTGGTGAAAAATAATTAGGTTCACCGTCATTGCCCGGATATCTTTCTTCATTTTCCGAAGACTTTTCGTCCTTTTTTGCATATCTCTCTTCATTTTCTGAAAAATTTCCTTTGCCATTATCTGAAGACGAGTAATAAGAGTTTTGTTCTGTACGTAAATTCCTCTCGACTTCGTATACCTTGGAACTTTGAGAAATGCTACTACCATCGGAATTGTTCTCGTCGTCATCATTTTTCTCATAGTCTTGCAATGAATACATACTACTTGACCTTATTTCATCATCGAAAGAAATGTGAAGCAACTGTTCGGATTCAGGTTCTTCCGATTCCTCTTCGACTTCTACTGATGGGACCTCGGCATCACTCGAGTCAATCGACCTTTCTTTCTCATTGAGTTCTGGAGAAGTGCCTTCATCCAATTGATTTGGCAAACGGGATGGACTTCGGATCTCACTTGGGTCCATTTTACTGGGAAAACAATCAAAGTTAATTGAAGAAAAACAAATACTATTCATTTAAAGAGAACAGTCGGTTATGTTATGAAGTAAATAATATAGCAACGAAATTCAATAATCTATACCAGCGGTTATTAAACTGAGGTCCGTGGACCCCCGGGGGTACTCAGCACGAATTACCTCGGGAAACACTCATCTGAGTAAGAGTACCCAGAGTTTCGAAATGAGATAAAACACAACTTTTTGATGCAAATTTTTCTGGGGGATCCCTTAAACCCCCATCATTACTTAAAATAATTGTCAAATTTTAACATGATGTAAAACAAAATCTCAATACTACTTTTATGTTAACTAATGTTCCAAATCTTGGGGGCTACGATGTCTGGCTGTAACATAAAGGGGGTTTCGGTGACGGGAAGTTTAAGAACAGCCGCTTTAAACAAATAAAATTTGTTTAAACAGCAAAATATAAACCTAGACTTTTTATATTATAAAAAGTCTATATAACACAAAAGTGAATTGCTGGACAGAGTCAGACTTTAAAAACTTTCAAAACACAGAGTGTTTCAGAACTTCTTGGAGGGATGGCACACCTAGACGACTATGAACCACATATGAAAGGGGGATTGGAAATTCACCCCAATGCCCTAAGGGTGTTTATAAAAGGGCATAGTTTGAATAATCCCTAGTGGAAATTGACACGTAACCATTCATTAAAGATGGGAATAAACATGTAAAATAGTGCAATTCCGGCAATTATTACATAAAACCAATAGGTTAGTCTAAGCATGTATTGAAATTTCAGCTCTAAAATGGGTTTTTATGTAGAACTCAATTTTTTTTTGCGCCTGGAAAATTTTATTTATTTATTTATTTTTTTTTACAGAAAGAAAGAAAAAAAACAAAATACATATGTTGTTCACTAAGGGGCACAAGCCCTTCCAAGTGAAGCACTAAATTAATAAATAAATATTTATACTAAGAACAAAAATAAAACAAATAATCGAAATACACATACAGTCATGAAAAAAATACAAATATACACACTAAGTACACACCAGAAAAAAATAATAATTTGGCTAACACAGAGCAACAAAATATAGTCAAATATCAGGCTCATCTTCAATTACAAGACCTTTATAGATTTGTGTCTTTTAAATTCAATAAATATGTAGACAGACCCTTTTTAAAAGAAAATTTATTTGAGTTAGAGGTTAGAGAAGTTGGCAATTTGTTATAAAAGAACGGACCCTGATAAAGAAAACTTTTACGCAAGATCTCTTTGTATGGCTGTGGGATATTTAATATAGGTGGTTGTCTGAGATTATAATGAATATTGGTACTACCAAATGAGCTAATGTTATTATAAATAAAAAGTGATAATCTAAAATAATAAAGTTTCTTTATAGTTAATAACTGATCACTATTTACATGCTTAAAAATTCTTTTTTGCACATTTATTAAAGGTATAAGGTTTGATATGTAATCCCCTCCCCAAAAAATTATGCCATACTGTAAAATAGATTGAATCCAGGAGAAGTATAAGGTTTTCAAAAAGGATCCGTCTACATGATTTTTTAAATGATAAAAAATAAATTAAAGATTTTAGATAATTGATATGTGAAGTATATTTTAGGTTCTGGTCGAGATTTAATCCCAAATATTTAAAATTTGGAACTCTTTCAAGCTTAAGACAATTACAGGTAGCGGAATTCAAGCAATCGTGATATTTTATGTTTAGATCTAAACTGTTATTATAGATTAAGCTAAAATTAATATATTTTGTCTTATTGCTATTTATTGACAGACAATTATTATCACAAACCAATATCTTAACTTTTGTAAATCCGAATTTATGTTATTTTCTATTGTATTGAAGTTTAAATTTTCCGGAATCAAACGATTTTGCTTGTTTTAATCTAATCTTAATAGGTTACGTGTCAAATTAAACTGGAGATTGTGCAACCTTCCCATGCCCACTTAAACTCTTAGGGCATCAGGGGTTAATTTCCGACCCCTTCTTTCCTATATGATTCTGGGTCATCTATTGTGTGCCCTACCTCTCCTAGAAGTTCTGCAACATTTATCAGAAACACCCTGTATATCCGTTTCATCATCAATCACCAAATTAACAAACCTTTTACCTGCCGATGTTCCCAAATGGGAACATCATTTTAAGGAATTTTTTCACCACTTAATTTTTCATGCAGGAATTTGATACTTGGTAGAAAGCAACTCAAAGATATGAAGTTATTTTACATGCAAAAGTTTTTCATGTGCAATTTAATCCTTTTTTGTAGAATTTACATCAAAATTAGAGATTTTTGGCTCTTCCAAAAGTTCCATAAGTTTCAACTTGTGAAAATTTTAAATAAATTTAGTTTTAAATAATTTTGCTGTGTTTAGGTAGCTTAAGTACATATCTTCCGATTTGGCTTGACAGAATAGCTTCATATTCTAATTTTGGAGAGTAATTACCAATACAACGTATATGTTCCCAAATGGGAACATCGGCGTTTGGGGTATAGTATTTGAGGGGATTTTTTATAACATGCAAAAATTCAAGTTATTTCCTATTTTCTTTAATTTTTTGAACCATTTTTGTCTCAAAGGATCTAAACAGGTTAAGAATGATGTTTTAAATTAAAAAAATATGTAATTTTTATTTTTACATCTGATTTATGGAGAAATAAATTCCAAATCTTTATAGCAGATTCTTACAATTGTATATATTTATAACTCCCTGATCAAATAATTTTCAGTAATTATCAAAAGGGGTTATGAAAAGAGCATATTTGGAGTGATTCTGAGGATTTGCGTACATATTTTTGTTCAAGTACTTTTTTACATAAAAATTTTAGGAATAAAATTGAAGAATTTTGAAAATAAGGAAAAGTGCTTACATCTAAAAACACTCTTCTAAAGTAAGATGGATGTAAGAGATATGTGGTTCAGTTCGGAATATTCCATGAGAAACACAGCGTCAATAAATCAATGGAGATAATTATGATTATCAATTTTGAAAGCTAATTAGATTTGAATGCAATTAGTGGATTTTATGCTAGATATCCGATTAGAACCGTAATTAAAACTAATTTTTCTCACAGAACCGTAAATTTTTAGCTTTAAAGAGCATGCGAACACTCTTATGTATTTTTTACACCAAAATATTACTAATAGTGCAATAATAATTTACGGAAAATCTTCGCGTACGTAATAAACATGTTAATTTTTTCTTATGAAAATCTATAAAATGTTGCTCAATCCTCTAATAAATTCGAAAAAACCGTCCACAATCATAAAAATGTTCATAATTATTGAGTAGAAACTGATTTCAATAATTTATTTGAATTAATTGTAAAATATGTGCCTTTTGGAAATCCCTCTGAAAACTTCACCCCAAACGCCAATGTTCCCATTTGGGAACATCCTCAAAATCATACTTAGGATTTTATTTATGACAAAAACTGACTAGAATGGTTTTAGTAATGATGAAACAAGCCATTTAAGCCAAAAATCAGAACCTTTAATTTGAAATTTGAATTGCGGCGTTTAAAAGGTTAACAAAATGTTTGGATCAGCTTTGGAAAGAGTCCTCCAGCTGCCATGTTTACCACAGCTCAAATGATGACTGACAAGTTAATAGAGATTCAACTATTATCATCATTAGATCCTAAAAAAATAATTCACTAAGTATTATTATCTTAGGATCCAAAAACAATGATATATTAATAGTTAGATCAATATGATTGTGTGTCATTACTTGACCTGTGGTTAAACAGGGCGGCTGAAGAACTCATCGAAGCTGTGCCCAATATATTTACTAAATTCATTTTCAAAGGTGCTTAGATGTCCAGTAAATATGTATGATCTGAACGCTTAATATGAATAGTACGCCATGAGAGTTTATTATATAATATTCATAATTCTCCTGAATTGAAAGTTAAACTTCAACTACTACAATAATATAATAAATAACAATGACAACCTTAAAGTCACATTCAAATGTAACATGCATACTATTAAATTAAGCCTCTATACAACAAACAAGCTTGGATGTATTTTTAAAACTTACCTATAAAAGCCTATATGAGAATCTGGCGAAACTACCAATAAGTCTATTTTTCAGAGATAAGCAGTTTTTATAGACTGTTGACATTTTACTGACTAAGAGCATCGTCTTCTTTTTTTAAATTCAATCATTCTGAGGCTTGAATCACAGAGAAATAGCCTAACAGAGGATTAATAACGCCACTTTCAAATGCCCTCGTATGATAGAAGGCAGCACCGCAAATGCTTATGATTGACAGAATCGTAGGCAGTGCAGTTTTGAGATCACAGCTATGATTGGCTGAGACGTGTTCATTCAATATGTCACTCGAAGGGGTATTAGAGGATTGGTCGATTGGGATTATATTTTCCCTCCTCTCATGACGTAACAAGGAAAACGTTAGTTTGATGTGATCACACGCAACAGTGCATACCGGCAGTACCCTCTATAGCTTAGAAAGCCTGAACACTGATTGCTGACATCAGCAAGCGAAGGCTGAAAATCGCCCCGCCTCTCCAATCAGAGGTAGGCTGAGAGGCTCAGTAGCTATCAGTGGCATTATCCTCTGTAGTTAAGAGGCTCAGCTACAGAAGGTAAGATCCCTTATTGGAGAGGCGGGGCGAGCTTCAGCCTTCTCTTACTGACGTCAGCAATCAGTGTTCAGGCTTTCTAAGCTATAGAGGGTACTGATACCGGCATACCCCATGCTCTTTCATTTTCCATTAGGCACTGTATATTTGGACGGCCTTTTTCCAACTAAACTCTACTCTAATTTCCACGGCTCGGCGTTCCATTGGTTACATCACTAAGCGCCGAGACTGCTACGTAATCACGAGACCTACAGCGCATGCGCCACTGGCCGTTTTGGCCGTCCAAATATACACTTCGTTTCCGGCATCTCCTATGGCCATGGACTCCTTTTCTAGAACTCTGTGGCTTAAATCTTGTATATCCCTAGTCTCCCTAGTATCACAGCTCATAACAAATATTAGGTCATCCCGAAAGTTTTGTTGCTCTCGGGAGCATCTGTATATAAGATATTTTTGACACTTTTCCATTATGTGATACCAATATAAACTGAAACTTTATCTAACGTCAACTTTGCATCTTGGCTTGATTTTGGGGACTGATCGACAACTGGGCTTTCCTTAAATCTATGATAACATGTTACTTCATTTCTTTTCTGCTCAAAATTTTGCATTTTATTTTCCTAAAGTTAAGATTTTTAAATTAAAATTAACTGGCTACTTCCCTAAAACAATTAAAGTTTTAATTATTTTTAACAAGTGTGGAAAATTTAACTTAGATTTAAATTTTTTCTGAGGCATCCGGAGAGTTTGATCACAATCATCCATATTAAATTGCTGGATTGCTACTACCAAACCCTCTATTAAGAAAGATCCGGATGATCATTTACAGGAATCTAGATCGCTGGAAATTCTACCGCCGCTCTACAAAAGTAGTATGAAATAAGTTTCAATTTATTACAATCTTAATATGACTTAAAATTAAAGTTAAATTACTTTGAATTTTAATTTTGAAAATTTTCAAATAATGGCAACTTTAATTAAAGTTGCCATAAGACTTAAGTAAACAAAATCTTATTAATCGTAGAAACTAGGAAAGCTGGAAAAGTGAGCCAACAAAAAAATAGCCAAAATTTGCCAAATTGGCTTTAAATAGAAGTAGAAGTACTTTACTGGTCTACCGTAATGGAAAAGTACCAAAAAATACATTGTATACAGATGTTCCCAAGAGCGACAAAACTTTCGGGATGACCTAATAAGGTAAATGTGGGTATAGTGGACACTTTAAGGAAAATTTTTGCTTAAATTCTTAATAAATACCAACCTATTTGCTTGGACACGGTTATCATCCTATTTTTAGGTTAATAGGATCTTCTTCTTTCGATTTTACCATTAAAATTTTTAATTAGATTGGGTAAAGTATTTTTAATTAGTTTTTAAAAAGTACTCCAAATTGCATCTATAGTGGCCACCTTGATGTAGCTGTTGTATCTATGGTGGACACCTCTTGCATCAATAGTGGACACCTCTCTTTTTCGGCCTATATGAGGGGTTTATGTATGAAATTGAGGGTTTTTCTTGGCATAGTCGTTTAGTTCTAAATAAATCTCCCTTCCCAACGAAATGTATTTTAGATTAAATCGAATTAGCTTTATTTAAAAAAATACTTGATAGTTTCCAGCCCAAAGCCTACGCTGTAGCTGATTTGAGAGGAATTTAGCATGTATTTCAATGCTTTAGAAACATTGGTTCCCAAAGCCAGAATGAAACCAAATTAATACAACACTCATTTTAAAGCGCAATCAACAGTTTATGGAGAAAAACTGATTCAAATTAATATTATTTATGTTTCTTTTAGAAGCCATTGCAGTGGCCACTATTGGAAAATCTAAGATTATGTGTTGGTAAAGTGGCCACCCCCCATAAAGCCTCGTAAAGTCAAAATTTTCAAATAAATTTTATTCAGTATCATTTTATATATACTCTTCTTTATCTAAATATAAATTTAAAAGTCCATCAAACGGTAATAAATACAATAAAATCAGTTCCGAAATATCAGTTTCCTTACGCGATTCAATAAGCGAAATAAAATTTCAGTCACTCGGCCGATGTTGTTATTTTCAAATATTTAAATACTCTTCCCATGCTGATCTGTGGTATCGGTGATAATTTACCAGCTTACCTGATTGTACAATCTACTATGCCTATGAATTTTGACGCTGTTTGATGCCTCTAACTCGTTTTATTTAAAATTAATCAGCTATGTGGCCACTATTGGTACAGTGTCCACTATACCCACATTTATTTTATATAAAGTTCACGTAACTTCAACAAGAAGTAAACGAAATTTGACCTTACATGGCAAAAATTAGACAAATCTTGAACGTTTGTGCTGCTTTGACACAGTTTTTTTGGAAGATCAGGTTTTAATCACAGACAATTACAGACAGACTGGTCAATGGGTGGGGCTTATCCAGAGAGTTTAAGTGGCGTCCCTCCGACAAGCAAAACCAAATTCATCGATTTTTAAACAGTTTTTTTTAAAACCAAATCTTAAAAAAATCTTTTGCTTTGCACGACTTTTATTCGGAACCAACGCCTCCTAGGGTCATGGAAGTAAGGTCTACCCCAGGTAAATGAGCCTGGAGAATGCAATGAAATGAAATGACTTACAGCGGAACCCCCAAATCCTATGTGATTCTGACTAGTCTAGGTGTCTACTATCCCCCCTAGAAGTTTGACCCATTATTTATGGGACACCCTGTATATTTGTTGGGGGATGCCCATGGGGTTTAAAACCTAATAGCGAAAACGATAGGGGAGTAGACTACACAAAAATAAATCAGAATTGCCCTTATAAGGGGGTCCTCGATTCAATCCAGAGGCGCTAGAGAGAGGACAAGTTGCCAGAAGCAATGAAAATGGGTTATTAGAGTCATTTAGGGGTAGAAATAACATTTCTAGACTAATATTAACATGTTTTTACTAATTTATTTACCGACAGCTTTTGTATGCACTCTAACGCTTCAGGGGCTTTGCGTACCACCATCACTAAGGGTGATTGATGTCTTTGGGTAGTATCATTGGTAGTAACCTCCTATCATTTCCCCCATGTATAGCAAATTACTCGAAAGAAATTTTGGAGCAGACTTTGAATGCGGAAATACAGGGTGTCCCATAAATAATGGGTCACACTTCTAGGGGGGATAGTAGACACCTAGACTAGTCAGAATCGCAAAGGATTTGGGGGTCCCAGACCAAACTGAAAACTTTTGCGATAATTTTAAAGATCATATTAAACCACAATTTTTGAGACCATAATTAAATTTTTACCAATAGTAGTTCTACAAATTGAATTTTTCAATATTTTTTTGGGGTGTCGCTCCTTTTTTAACTCCCTAGGATTTGATCTGGAACCCCCAAATCCTATACGATTCCGACTCGTCTAGGTTTCTACTATCGCCCCTAAAAGTGTGACCCAACATTTATGGGACACCCTGTGTAAATACCATAAGGGTTTTTTATTTTACCTCTCGAACTCAAAACTTCTTTACAATTTTATAAAACCAGTTAAATTGAATACAGACTAAAAAAATATAATTTTAACTTTCAGAATTACGGGCTACTTTAAAAATAAACTAAAATATTAAACAGCCATCAAAGTAACCTATGTAGTCAAAATCGTGTATAACGTAGACATTTTAATTTACGAGATTAGTTTTTTAGACGACCTAAGTAAATTTAAATACAATACACATTAATTGATAAAATTCTTAATTTTAATACATGCCGTAAAATAAATCAAAATACATTTAAAATAAACGTACATCTTTAAAAGAAACTTCAGTCTAAATCAGCAGTTGTCAGTCATTGGGATGTGGGTTTTGCTTCCAATCTGTCAAACTCACTTCTAGAGAAACTTCAAAAAGAACTAACAGTTTCATTTCTCTTCTTCAGATGAGTTTTTCATTTCTTCATCAATAGAATCTTCTTTGTTTGAACGGATTTTCTTCCTTGCTTTTTCAATAATACACATTGCTCTCTTTGCTGAGGGGGAAGGGGAATTACCAACATATTCATAGGGGACATATTCATTTACTCTATTTTCCAAAATACTTGGACTGCTGCTAACTGCAAAGCTATCTTTTTTGTCTTTGTCTGAATCATAGGGGCTATAACAATAGCCGTCTTCAGAACTTCTTTCCGATGTTGGTGTTTTGGGTACTCTTGGAGTAATAATTATATCCCCGTTGATTTTGCCTAAGTATTCGGTATTGATATCCGCTGCAATGTCAAATAATTGAATTACAGTTTTCTTGCTAACCGCTTTCAAAGTTATAAATACCTCATCATTGGTTTCTGAGATAATTGTTACTGTACTAGCTTTACTAGAGTGATGCTCCCTTTCTTCTGCTGGTGAAAAAGTATTAGGTTCACCGTCATTGCCCGGATATCTTTCTTCATTTTCCGAAGACTTTTCGTCATTTTTTGCATATCTCTCTCCATTTTCTGAAAAATTTCCTTCGCCGTTATCTGAAGGCGAGTAATAAGAGTTTTGTTCTGTACGTAAACTCCTCTCGTCTTCGTATACCTTGGAACTTTGAGAAATGCTACTACCATCGGAATTGTTCTCGTCGTCATCATTTTTCTCATAGTCTTGCAATGAATACATACTACTTGACCTTATTTCATCATCGAAAGAAATGTGAAGCAACTGTTCGGATTCAGGTTCTTCCGATTCCTCTTCGACTTCTACTGATGGGACCTCGGCATCACTCGAGTCAATCGACCTTTCTTTCTCATTGAGTTCTGGAGAAGTGCCTTCATCCAATTGATTTGGCAAACGGGATGGACTTCGGATCTCACTTGGGTCCATTTTACTGGGAAAACAATCAAAGTTAATTGAAGAAAAACAAATACTATTCATTTAAAGAGAACAGTCGGTTATGTTATGAAGTAAATAATATAGCAACGAAATTCAATAATCTATACCAGCGGTTATTAAACTGAGGTCCGTGGACCCCCGGCACCGAGGTCCGGCACCTTCCTACGGCGTACACGTGTTACCTCGGGAAACACTCATCTGAGTAAGAGTACCAAGTGTTTCGAAATGAGATAAAACACTACTTTTTGATGCACATTTTTCTGGGGGATCCCTTAAACCCCCATTATTACTTAAAATAATTGTCAAATTTTAACATGATGTAAAACAAAATATCAATACTACTTTTATGTTAACTACTGTTCAAAATCTTGGGGGCTACGATATCTGGCTGTTACATAAAGGGGGTTTCGGTGACGGGAAGTTTAAGAACAGCCGCTTTAAACAAATAAATTTGTTTAAAAAGCAAAATATAAACCTAGACTTTTTACATTATAAAAAGTCCAATCTCAGTTACTGTAGTCAAAATAATTTTGAAATTTTGGATCAAAATTCTTATATTACCAAATGACAGATATATAAAAATTTGCTATAACAAACTACTTCTAAACGCACAATTTTCTAGCAATACAGAATTTAACTGGGTTTTATCTATAAAAAATCCTTGATAATCTAGGTTATAGTTTCATTTTTGTCTCGCAGGAGCCTTATATAGCCTCTTATTTTCTTTCCCTGGTGTTACCATCTCTCCGAGATCAGACCCTTCAAAATGACCTGTCTCGAATGGAAAATAGTACTAACTTTCCCCATTATAAAATCTTAAACACCGCCTCCCCTGAAACCTATATTGAATCACCCTTAAATATAACCATTAAGAGATTTATCTTTCAACTACGTCTTAATCAAAGCCGAATTTTCTACAAAAACGAAGTTTTTGAAATTTTTCCTTCTAACCCTTGCTCTTTCTGTAATAATGAAGAAAATGAGACTTGGAACCATATATTCAACACTTGTCCTCTTTATAATCAATACAGAAACAAATACTTAACCGGTTTAAAACCTTTTCCGTTAATATTAACTCAAAGTCAATACGAAAGAATTTTTTATTTTACAATTTCTATTTTAAAAGTCCGTAAAAATTTATTAGATCAATCGAGTTAGCCCAATGTTCCAACAACCTTTAATGTTTATCCGTGTATATTTACGTTTATCTTTCATAGTTTTAATGTTCAATGATAATTAAGTGTTAATTTATTTCCTTATTTGTACTTTTTGTTCCTTTATTTTTACTACTTTGTAAACGGGCACGAGCCCATTACAATAAAGTCTTGTCTATGTCTGTCTATGTCTATTATAAAAAGTCTAGGTTTATATTTTGCTGCTTCAATTCAAAAATTTATTAGCCCACAAGAGAGATTTCTCAATTTGAATAATCACTAAAATACATTTTTAAATCCAAGCATTTTTAGTTCAAATGATGTATTGAATAGTTTTAATTGTTAGTTAACTTATTTGCGTTGAAATTATCCAAGACAGAGACACTTTAATATTTCAATAAGGAACTCTTAGGGTCAATCTTGTCCAATAGGTTTTGTAATACTCATTTAAAAGTTTTTATGGTCTAAATCACACTATAAATGTATTTAATGACTCATCAAATATGAAATATATTTTCAGGTTCCCATAAGCATCAATAGCTGTTTTTTCTTTAGTTTCATTACAATTTCAAATGTAGGGGAGACTGGGGAGGGATGGGACACTTTTTCCAAGAATATTTTTTAAAAATTTAGTTTTCATTGTATAAATTTGAAACTTTCAAACTAACATCTTGGAACATTTTAACATGTTTAAAAATATAACCTAAGTGATAGCAAACAAAACTTAGGATTTATGAACGAATTAAAGTAACCTCTAAAAGTGTCCCATCCCACCCCGGGCCGGGGTGAGATGTCCCATCCATCCCCGGTCTCCCCTATATAACACAAAAGTGAATTGCTGGACAGTGTCCGACTTTAAAAACTTTCAAAACACAGAGTGTTTCAGAACTTCTTGGAGGGATGGCACACCTAGACGACTATGAACCACATATGAAAGGGGGATTGGAAATTCACCCCAATGCCCTAAGGGTGTTTATAAAAGGGCATAGTTTGAATAATCCCTTGTGGAAATTGACACGTAACCATTCATTAAAGATGGGAATAAACCAGTAAAATTGTGCAATTCCGGCATTTATTACATAAACCAATAGGTTAGTCTAAGCATGTATTGAAATTTCAGCTCTAAAATTGGTTTTTATGTAGTACTTAATTCCGGAATCAAACGATTTTGCTTGTTTTAATCTAATCTTAATAGGTTACGTGTCAAAGTAAACTGGAGATTGTGACACCTTCCCATGCCCACTTATAAAACTCTTAGGGCATCAGGGGTTAATTTCCGACCCCTTCTTTCCTATTTGATTTTATGGTGTGCCCTACCTCTCCTAGAAGTTCTGCAACATTTATCAGAAACACCCTGTATATGAGTTTCATCATCAATCATCAAATTAACAAAATGTTTGGATCAGCTTTGGAAGGATTCCTCCAGCTGCCATGTTTACCACAGCTCAAATGATGACTGACAAGTTAATAGAGATTCAACTATTAATATCATCATTAGATCCTAAAATAATAATTCACTAAGTATTATTAACTTAGGATCCAAAAACAATGATATATTAATAGCTAGATCAATATGATTGTGTGTCATTATTTGACCTGTGGTTAAACAGGGCGGCTGAAGGACTCATCGAAGCTGTGCCCAATATATTTACTAAATTCATTTTCAAAGGTACTTAGATGTCCAGTAAATATGTATGATCCGAACACCTAATATGAATAGTACGTCATGAGAGTTTATTATATAATATTCATAATTCTCCTGAATTGAAAGTTAAACCTCAAGTACTACAATAATATAATAAATAACAATGACAACCTTAAAGTCACATTCAAATGTAACATGCATACTATTAAATTAAGTCTCTATACAACAAACAAGCTTTTATGTATTTTTAAAACTTACCTATAAAAGCCTATATGAGAATCTGGCGAAACTACCAATAAGTCTATTTTTTCAGAGGTAAGCAGTTTTTATAGGCTGTGTTGACATTTTACTGACTAAGAGCATCGTCTTCTTTTTTTAAATTCAATCATTCTGAGGCTTGAATCACAGAGAAATAGCCTAGCAGAGGATTAAAAACGCCACTTTCAAATGCCCTCGTATGATAGAGGGCAGCACCGTAAATACCTATGATTGACAGAATCGTAGGCAGTGCAATTTTGAGATCACGGCTATGATTGGCTGAGACGTGTTCATTCAATCTGTCACTCGAAGGGGTATTAGAGGATTGGACGATTGGGATTATATTTTCCCTCCTCTCATGACGTAACAAGGAAAACGCTAGTTTGATGTGATCCACACGCAACAGTGCATACCGGCATACCCCATGCTCTTTATTCATTTTCCATTATCTCCTATGGCCATGGACTCCTTTTCTAGAACTCTGTGGCTTAAATCTTGTATATTCCTAGTATCACAGCTCATACCAAATATATAAAGTTCACGTAACTTCAACAAGAAGTAAACGAAATTTGACCTTACATGGCGAAAATTAGACGAATCTTGAACGTTTGTGCTGCTTTGACACAGTTTGTTTAGAAGATCAGGTTTTAAGCACAGACAATTACAGACAGACTGGTCAATGGGTGGGGCTTATCCAGAGAGTTCAAGTGGCGTCCCTCCGACAAGCAAAACCAAATTAATCGATTTTTAAACAGTTTTTTTTAAAATCAAATCTTAAAAAAATCTTTTGGTGACGAAACTTTCATTCTTTGATTTTAAAAGTAAACATGGATTTTGTGTAGATCTTTAAAGCCGCGTTTACACCAAAGTTTTCCACAAGTTCCGGCAATTTGTTGCCTTTTTTATAAAATACAGCAACTTTTTCTGTCTTCCACTTGTGGAAAGGCAAGTTTTCCACTAAACTTTAGTTTCCCGCGGAGTGTCGGTAAAGATCAAAGAAAGTTGACAACTAAAAGTGGAAGATTTGTTGCTGCAACTTAACCGGTAAAAAATTTATACCTTTAGTTTTTCAACGGTTTTCACTTTCGAATGACCTAAATAATAACATACTAAAAATCGGACAAAATCGGTTCACCGGAAGTTTAGTTTTTTGTAAATTTTTAAAAAATGGCCGAAAAAAAATTCAAAAAATCGAATTATAGTAATCGAGACTTATTATACATGTTTATAGGCTATTTTTCAGTGCTGAATACGAATATACCATTTAAATTATAAAAAATAAAATTTCAATTTTTAAAAATTAATTCAAAAATTCAAAATTTGGAAAGTCTAAAACATTAAAACATCGCTCCAAACCACAATATAATTGCAAAAGAAGTAATTTAAACGGTTTTCAATTAGAAATGACTTAAATAATAACATACTAATAAATGGAAGAAAATCGGACAGTAAAAAAATTAATTTTTTTCAAATTTTCAATTTTTTTGGCCTCAAAAATCGACCTTTTTAAAAATTCTTGTTAAAATGTTTGAGGCATTTACCAAGGTCATTTTTCTATGGATGTTGTAGGTATTTACCTCTATAACCTAAAAAAAACACAACTAGTGATTAAATCATTAGTTAATTAAATAATTTATAAAAATTAACGTTGAAAATACAGGTAAAATCTTTCAATCAAGTAATACAAAACATATTTAAACACTATTAGAAAATAAATCATTTTAAAAGTAATTAAATTGAAAAAATACAAAATATCTTTCAAAAAATTTTAATTAATATAAAAATTTTAAATTTTTAAAAAATTTTAAATTTTGTAGTATATGCATGTGATACATGTCTCTAGGCTATATATTAGTGCTGTTTACGAATATAAAGACAACTTTTCAATAAAATTTAAATTAACCGTGGAAAAATTGAAGCATAAAAAACAGAATTATTGAGAAAAGGGCTTCAATTTTTCCACACTTATACTAAATTTTACTAAAAAGTTGGCGTGATATTCGTAAACAGCACTAAAATATAGCCTAGAGACATGTACAGAGTGTCCCAAAAAAGACTGACACATTTTAAAAATCAATAACTCGAAAACTGAAAAAGATAAAAATATGCGGTCTTTTGCATCCTTCTTAAGGGGACAAAGAATTTTTGCTCCCAAAATTTCAAAATTTTAGTTCATAAATGCATTAGTAGATGGCAGCACGAGAACTTTTTCTGAAATTTAGGTATAAACTATCAGCGGAATCCCTATTGCCTCGTGATAGGAAAATTGAAATTGAGAGATAGAATCGATTTCAGAATCGAATTAGATTGAAATGCTTTAGCTGGTTGGTTGTTTGATTGATCTTTTATTTTACAGAGGAGATATTGTTAGGAATTATTACTAAATAATCAGATCATCGGGAAATCGAACCTTTAGTTTCAAATGGAAATTATTTTTAAGAAATGTCATGAAAATGATTATATCATAATCATAGACATGATTTCTGGCCAAGGCTGCGCCGTTAATGTTTTAATTAAACTAGGGGATTTTACACATTTTAAGTCAACGGAAACTTTTTATTGAAAATTTCTTTGTGAAACGGGGTTTTTTTGCTTTTTTGTCAGAGGACGTAAAAAATATTTTTAAGTTTTTAAGGAAAAATCGAAATTTTAGAATCTCTCAGATAACATGCGATAGAGGGAATATTCAAACATTTCTTTAGCTTTTATTTTAGCTTTCAGCCTCGGCCTATAAAATTATTTCTCAGAGTTTTTAAAATACCTAAACGTTCAAAAAGTATTTTAATCAATAAGAAACAAACTTTTATTAAGAAATTAGGACATTTTAAAACCCTGAACAAAACACAATCTCTTTCAAAAAACGTAACGTCCCCCCGGGTGTCGTTCCCGGGGGCGGACGCATCCCCCCGATAATTAGGAACATTGTTTAGAAAAACTTTATTTTTAACTTTTGAGGAAAGACAAAGTTTTATGAATATGTTTTTCCAACATTCAATCATAAAAGGATGGTGCCAATTTACCATGGTACCAAACATAAGAGGGGCGCATATAAGAGGGGGACGGACTGCCCATGATTAAGACACTTTTTCTTTTAGAATTGGTTAAAGCCAGTGGTGAGTTTGAGGGACATTATTTCAATAAAAAAATTAAAGAAAAAAGTGCGTAATAATACGGCGAGCCCTTATCCCAGAAAAAATCCAGTTACAGCACTGATTGAAGCATAGTAATTTGATTTTGAAATTATCTAATCATGAAGCACTAAAATGAGTTTGACGCTGTTTTAAAAGGTCAAATTTCAAAAATAATTTCTGGGGCAGGACCCCCCCCTAGAACCCCCTTTTTAGTTGAAAGTTAAAAGCAATTCCCAAAAACTTGAAGTGAAAGTTTATTAATTGATTCACAACGCCACCTTAAAATCACTAGGCATTATTAAATCTAAATGAAAGATTCTTTTAAGGGTAGATAATCATGATTTTGTAAAATCCCTCTGTTGAGGAATCCCAAATCTTTGAGTCCCCCCCATTTTCAGTAGCCGGCGACTCATCATCTTTCTTACAGCCCCGACACCCCCTTATCTTCAGGTCCTAAAAATACTTGAACACTCCTTAAATAAATGTATACAAGGAGTGATCGCCGTGACTAAGAGTAAAAAAATTACCCTCGATATCGGTAAAATCCGATAAATTACAAGTAATACACAACGGATTCAGAATGGAGATGCACATAATCTAAATGATTTCCAAAGCACATAATCTTAACTTTTTATTCCCGCAATAAAAACGTTTTAAGCATAGATTTGGATTTCCACTTATTAGAAGAACTTAATGCGTATATTAAACAAAATCAATTAGTTTGTTTGGAGTTTTATGGCGCAAGATCCACATCAGGATAAAACAAAATCAAATTCAGTAATTTGAAAAATATTCGCTGAAATGCGAGATCTATCTTAGGGGAGGATTTCAGTTAGGTTTAGTTGTCAAACTAATTCAAAGCGTAATCCAAATCTGGTTGCTTTCCTTCGATCAATTCTTTAATCTTCCCAGAATCGAACAACATTCGATTCAATGAATCGATCTTTTACCCTAACTTTGGTTTTCCTATCGCAAGTTAACTAACAGGGATTATTCCAATACTTTTCCCTTTAGTCCCTCAAAAATTCTCGTGCTGCCATCTAGTGAAAAATTTAGAACTAAAATAAAAAATTCTGGGATGAAAATTCTTTGGTCTGAGAAGAAGGGGGCAAGAAACCGCACATTTTTATCTTTTTTAGTTTTTGAGTTATTGATTTTTAAAATGTGTCAGTCTTTTTTGGGACACCCTGTATCACATGCATATATTACAAAATTAAAAATAAAAAAAAATTAAAATTTTTTAAATTAATTTAAAATTTAAATTTTTTGAAAGATATTTTGTGATTTTTAAATTTAATTTTTAAAATGATTTATTATAAAATTGGGTCTAAATATGTTCTGTATTACTTGATTGAAAGATTTTACCTGTATTTTCAACGTTATTTTTTATAAATTAATTAATTAACTAATGATTTAATCACCAATCGTGGTTTTTTTAGGTTATAGAGGTATTTACCTACAACATCCATGGAAAAATGACCTTGGTAAATGCCTCAAACGTTTTTAACAAGAATTTTTAAAAAGGTCGATTTTTAAGGCCAAAAAATTGAAAATTTGAAAAAAATTAAACTTTTTACAGTCCGATTTTCTTTCATTTTTAGTATGTTATTATTTAAGTCATTTCTAATTGAAAACAGTTTAAATTACTTCTTTTGCAATTATTTTGTGGTTTTGAGCGATGTTTTTAATTTTTCGACTTTCCAAATTTTGAATTAATTTTTAAAAATTGAAATTGAAATTTTTTAAAATTTAAATGCTATATTCGTATTCAGCACTGAAAAATAGCCTATAAACATCTATAATAAGTCTCGATTACTATAATTCGATTTTTTGAATTTTTTTCGGCCATTTTTTTAAAAATTTAAACAAAATTAAACTTCCGGCGAACCGATTTTGTCCGATTTTTAGTATGTTATTATTTAGGTCATTCGCAAGTGAAAACCGTTGAAAAACTAAAGGTATCAATTTTTTACCGGTTAAGTTGCAGCAACAAGTTTTAGTGGAACACTTGTCTCTCCACAAGTGGAAGACTCAAAAAGTTGCTGTATTTTGTAAAAAAAGCAACAAATTGCCGCAACTTGTGGAAAACTTTGGTGTAAAAGCGGCTTGAGAAGGGTAACTTTTAGTTTTCCACACACACAAACAATGTTTTTAACAAAAGTTGACAACTTTAAGTTGTCAACTTAGGTGTAAACGCGGCTTAAACCGTACCCTTTTTTTATTTTTCTCCTTTCTCCTCTATTTTGCAATATAGGGTGGTCCAGAATTCGTGGTACAAACTGGGTAGGTAGAGAACATCAAGACGAACAAGAATTGTTATAATTAGGGGGTCGCAAAATGGATTATAAAGGGTGAAAATTAGCAAAAACCTCGCCCATCTGGCCAATAAAACCGAGTTTACACCAAAGTTTTCCACAAGTTGCGGCAATTTGTTGCTTTTTTTACAAAATATAGCAACTCTTTTTCTGTCTTTCACTTGTGGAGAGACAAATCTTCCAATAAATTTTAGTTTCCTGCGGAGTGTCGGTAAGATCAAAGAAAAATGACAACTAAAAGTGGAAGATTTGTTGCTGCGCGCTTTGCGCTAGCAACTTGTTGGAAACTAGTTGACACTACTGCCTTATTCAGCGGTTCTTAAACTTTCTATCGTCACGGACCCCTTTATGTAGCAGCCAGACATCGCGGACCCCCAACATTTTAAACACCAAAAGCCGTAAACAGACTTTTGTTATCAGTTTAAGATAAATTAAAATAAGTATATAAATTATAATAAATTTTACAATTACTCTAGAGGCGTATATAGAAATTTATTTCGGGAGGAGACAAAAATTCCCCCCAGCCCCTATGTATATTTCATAGGTCCAAGTAGATTTTTAGTACATTTTCAATTAGAATTTGCTTCTTAGAGAACTTAATATAAAAAGGTTATGAGTAATTAAGCTCTACCTACCAAAGTGGGGTCTGGGGGTCCTCCCCCAGAAAATGTTTGAAAATTCAACTAGCAAAACGGGTTTTTAATAAGTTTTCATACCCTTACTTATAATTTTTTTAATATAAATTTTTATGTAAGATTTGCATTTGATTAACTTAATGTAAAAAAAGCTTATAATAATAGAATTTTAAGAACAAAAGGGTATCTGGGGGGTCATTCTTAGAAAAGTTTTAGAGAAATTTGTGCCTAAAAACACACCGGATTTTAACTTGGTGTCGATGAACTTTGTCCGAATTCCAGACTATATTCTTAAGTAGGATTTCAATTATGATTAACTTACTTTTAAAAAGTTTTTAATAATAAAGTAAACCAATTACTAAAGATGAACCTAAGAAAATTTTCGGAGATTTGATCCAAAAAACACTGTTTTAACTTGTTTTGATACACCAAGTCCAAATTTCAGGAGGGGTGGCAGGGCCCCTCACCCCCACCCTTATATACAGGGTGTCCCATAAATAATGGGTCACACTTCTAGGGGGATAGTAGACACCTAGACGAGTCAGAATCACATAGGATTTGGGGGTCCCAGACCAAATCCCAGGGAGTTAAAAATGGAGCGACACCCCAAAAAAACTATTAAAAATTTCAATTTGTAGATGAACTACTATTGGTAAAAATTTAAATATGGTCTCAAAAATTGTGGTTTAGTATGAACTTTAAAACTACATTAAAAGTTTTCAGTTTATAATTTTTTTTATTACAAAAAAAAGCTTAAAAACCACAAAAAAATGTGAAAACTCTGCCAAAACTTTATTTTGTATTTTGAAATCCTTTCTTTTGATTTAATAATCTGAAAGATCATAGTTGAAAACCCTTAATTCCAAAGTTTCACTTAAAAACCATCAATAATAAATGCTTGAGAGCCTGTTAAAGCATGATTTAAGTCCGTTTTTTGCGTCCGCAAACTGCCGTTTTGGAAACGGCTATAGGAAACCAGTTTGCGCACGCAAAAAACGAACTTTAACAGGATCTCGAGCGTTTAATATTGATGGTTTTACGAGAAACTTTGGACTTAAGGCCTTAAGGGTTTTCAACTATGATCTTTCAGATTATAAAATCAAAAGAAAGGATTTCGAAATGCAAAATGAAGTTTTGGCAGAATTTTCACATTTTTTTGTGGTTTTTTAACTTTTTTCATAATAGAACAAATTTTAAAGTGAAGAACTTTGAGATAATTTTTAAAATCATATTAAACCACAATTTTTGAGACCATAATTTAATTTTTACCAATAGTAGTTCTTCTACAAATTTAATTTTTCCATAATTTTTTTTGGGGTGTCGCTCCATTTTTAACTCCCTGGGATTTGGTCTGGGACCCTCAAATCCTATGTGATTCTGACTCGTCTAGGTGTCTACTTTCCCCCTTAGAAGTTTGACCCATTATTTATGGGACACCCTGTATGTCCCTGTATTACTCCAAGTCTCTGAGGTGAGGGTCTGGAAATTTCAAGGAAAAATCGATGCATTAAAGTCCAAATTTCAAGGGGGCTGGGGGTTCTTCCCGAGAAATTTTTTTAAATTGGCCTCTAAAAACTAGTGTTTCATCTAATTTTGAAACACTTTGGGGAATTCTAAAAGTAACTTAAAAGGAATTTCTCAAGGTAACTGGCGGACACCCTAGGAAGACGCCGCGGACCCCCAGGGGTCCGCGGACCACAGTTTAAGAACCCCTGGCCTGATTCATGACACTACCGCCTTTCGTGCCAATTCTTTGGCAACACAAGTTTTCCACTTGTTGCTATAAATTTGAGAAGAACAACTTAAGTTTTCTACAAAAAATCTTCCACTTGTTGCTCTAATTTGAGAAGAGCAACTTTTAGTTTTCTACAAACAATGTTTTCATCAAAAGTTGACAACTTTTTGTTGTCAACTTAGGGGTAACGCCGCTTAAGAGCTACAATTGTTCGATTCCGATATTTATTACATTCAACCAATTCAAATTTTTCATGTTGCGATGAATCTGATCTCAATTCAATGCACTTGCTCAATAAACTAAATAGAAACTGTAATTCAATTGAAAAATTTATTTAAAATAATTTATTTGGGTGATAACATCTGAAATTAGGTTTTTGCAACTAAGTTTCACATGATAAACATCTACATAAAAAATATTTTCTAGCAAGACAAAAAGCATTTTTCAATTCCCAATATACAGGGTGGTCCTAAATTCGTGGTACAAACTGGGTAGGGTAGGTAGAGTACATCAAGACGAACAAGAATTGGTATAGAAAGGGGGGTCGCAGTTACACCGTTAAAGAGCTAGGACCTAATGTAGTGCGAGAGCGTTACAAAAGGACGTTTTGCCAATGCCTGTTTAACGAAAAAGAAACATAATTAAATGAAAAAATTTATTGCATGAGGTAGCAGTATCCGTACTACTTACATCATAAATTTGATAGAAATTGGACCACATGCTAAACCGTAGAGTGAGTTTTAAAACATGCAATATTAATCTTTTAGCCAAAGAATGGAGTTCTTTTAAATTAGTGTAATGGAATTTAGAAAAATGATGATCGGGGAAGGAATTTTCAATGATCATACAGTTTCAATGATCAATGTATGATCATTGAAAATTCCTTCCCCGAACATCATTTTTCTAAATACCATTAAGGGAACTACATTCTTTGGCTAGAAGATTAATACTGCGCGTTTTAAAACTCACCCCACGGTTTAGCAAGTGGTCCAATTTCTATCAAATTTATGGCGTCAGTAGTACGGATACTGCTGTACCTCACGCAATAATTTTTTTCATTTCATTATGTTTTTTTTCGTAAAACTGGTCTTGGCAAAACGTCCTTTTGTAACGCTCGCGCACTACATTATGTCCTAGCTCTTTAACGGTGCATCTGCACCCCCTCTAGTTTTTCAAAATATGCTTGTCTAGGTCCCCTCTACCAACCCTACCCAGTTTGTACCATGAATTTAGGATCACCCTGTATACAGGGTGATTCTGAAATGGACCGCCAAACTTTGAGGGGTGATAGTACTCATCAAGACGAACAAGAATTGATGCGGAAAGGGGGGTCGCAGTTACACCGTTAAAGAGCTAGGTCCTAATGTAGTGCGAGAGCGTTACAAAAGGACGTTTTTCCAAGGCCCGTTTAACGAAAAAACACATAATGAAATGAAAAAATTTTTTGCATGAGGTACATCAGTATCCGTACTACTTACATCATAAATTTGATAGAAATTGAACCACTTTCTAAACCGCGGAGTTAGTTTCAAAAGTGCAATATTAATCTTTCAGTCAAAGAATCACATTCCTTAATGGTATTTAGAAAAATGATGATCGGGGAAGGAATTTTCAATGATCGTAACATTTATCATTGAAACTGTTTGATCATTGAAAATTCCTTCCCCGATCATCATTTTTCTAAATACCATTAATGGAACTCCATTGTTTGACTAAGAGCACGTTTTAAAACTCACCCCACGGTTTAGAAAGTGGTCCAATTTCTATCAAATTTATGATGTAAGTAACACGGATACTGCTCTACCTCATGCAATAAATTTTTTCATTTCATTATGTTTTTTTTCGTTAAACGGGCCTTGGCAAAACGTCCTTTTGTAACGCTCTCGCACTACATTAGGACCTAGCTCTTTAACGGTGTAACTGCGACCCCCCTTTCTATACCGATTCTTGTTCGTCTTGATGAGTACTATCACCCCTCAAAGTTTGGCGGTCCATTTCAGAATCACCCTGTAGTTATAATATATGCAATAAAAACATTAAACAATTTTTGAGTGATTTCGGTTTATGAATGGAGCAGTCAGAGGGTTAATAAAGTTCTTCACCCCTCAAGAGAAATTTAACATTTTCTACATAGTTTGTCCCGCAGGATGATCCAACCAATTTCAGGAAGCGGTCTTTATCAAAACTAGTCCTATTGATATGGCATTGAATAAAATTAAGGGCACTGGTCTATTTACTACTGGGGGAAATGCAAATATGCAGTAAAAAGAAATTAAAATTAGAGACCTATAAAATTAGGCTAAAAGCAGATTAAAATATTTATTCACAGTTTAATAATAGAAAACACCCCTGAAATACAATACGTTTGACAAACAAAAAGCAAATTTTAAATTGCTTTAACAGTAAAGCAATTAAATAAGTAATTTAATAAGTAATAAGCTTTTAAGTAATTAAATTAAAATTTAATTACTGTTCAGCCAACGGTAGTAAAAGGGTCACGTGATTTTTACAGAATTTGCAAGGCTGATAGTTGGGAAACCAGTGATAGTTGGGGTCTTGCTTCTATATACAAGTAAATGTCTCTTTCTCTTTCGATCAACTGCCCCTCAACTTCCACCTGTCTCCCCTCCGAAATATTAGTTCCAGCGTTGTCAAATCACGTGACCCTTTACTATCGTTGGTTCAGCAGTACATCAAAAAATTTGTAAAAAGCAAACATAAAAGCCATTTTTTTAATTTCTCCTACTGAGTCCTACGGCCAAGCATTCCGATTTTAATATTGGGCTGTCCCAAAAGTTCTGTTACATTTTACAAAGTTTCATGTTTGAAAAATTGAGTTTGATGCTTTTTTCGTGAAAATTTCTTTGAAATGACTAACATTACTGAGGTAAGTTTTTTTGCAAAGGATGTTATCACAGAGTAAAGATACTTCAGAGTCCATTTCCATAGGCGCTAATGGCAACTTTTCTAACATGGGTTTTCCCATAGACAGTGGCGTTTCTATGTGATAACGGTGGAACTAACCAGAAATTATGACATAACGTTGTTGACTCTCTACAATACGCATACAATCTCTCCTTACGCAACCCTTCTTTCTTAATTAACCCCGCCCACTTTTAAATCGCTAGAGAGGGAAAAAAGTTTTTTTATATTTTCCCGGTTATTCAAACAGTTGCTTGTGTCTTTCTTTTGAGCATGCGCTGGGGCACGAGGAAATGTCTAATAATTTCTTAGACATGACAAGTCTCTCTGATGTCAAGCTCTCCAGGGACTCGCCCAATGTTCTGCCAAGGCTAAACTAGATTATAACCGTAGGTTATAAGGCTTATTCATTACCCAAAAGATCAAAAGAGCCGACGTTACTGGAAGTTTCCCGCTTGAGAGCGCTGTTACGTACGAAAATTGGTTGGTTGGTTTGCTTCTGCTCTTCAAAATTCGCAACCACTGAGTACTAGAACAGAGAGTGTATGGCCATATGCGAAAACGGAAATAGAAAAGTTGGATGGGTTTGAGGGCGCTGGGATCGCATCTACGTCACGAGAGGCGGAGAAAAAAGTCTGATTGGGCGAGAAAAACTTTTTGCCTTCTCCTTCGAAAATAGCGCCAAACACAGGTTTGGTCACCAAAAAGTACCGCCTTTCTCATGAACCAGAACATTGTAAATATCTCATGTTCTCAATTTGTGTCATCAAATGAATGTACCTCTATTATTTTGAATAAGGTAAAACAGGTTTTATTTTCTCATACGTCTGTAGTTTGTATAATTTATTAAGTGTCTGCCAGATATTACTTGATCTCCTTTAACCATGTCATTTGTTGAGAAATGAAATAGTAATGTTAATTTAAGTTCTATATATGATATTATATAAGGGGCTGTTCAAATATTACGTAAGCACCTAAGGGGGGAGGGGGGGGTTTGCTCTTTGCTTATTTTTGCTGACAAGATGGGAGGGGGGG
Organism: Tetragnatha versicolor; assembly: GCA_024610705.1. Taxonomy (NCBI): domain Eukaryota; kingdom Metazoa; phylum Arthropoda; class Arachnida; order Araneae; family Tetragnathidae; genus Tetragnatha; species Tetragnatha versicolor. Next base: position 41,018,208 of record JANDEH010000009.1, read on the forward strand.
TTTGCTCTTTGCTTATTTTTGCTGACAAGATGGGAGGGGGGATGTGACTGATGCTTACGTAAGATGGTGCATTTTCGAAAATCTCTTGTTTCTTGCATAAATAATTTCAAAATTCAACCAAAAATAACTGTAACAAAAAATTGAATTAGGAAATATGATGTAAGCACTTTTTTCTGGAGATGGACCACCCTAACATTTTGAAATTGTTACCCCGAAAAGTAGTGTTTCGACTCATTTTTGAACCTTTAGGGGTACACTCTAAAAGAACATTTCCTTGTACGAGTCACCTAATTTTCAAGGAAAAAAACAGAGTACTTACTAATAGGGATGTCAAAATTTCGGGGGGGGGGGAGGTCCGGCAATTTCTTACGTAATTATGGTGGGGGGGTTTGAGGTTTGCTTATTTTTGCTGACAAGGGGGGGTTAAAAATGAACAAAAAAGTGCTTACGTAATATTTGAACGGCCCCTAAGGCACAATAAATATAATAATTTATATGAATGAATAAAAACTAATACATTTTATTCAGCTTATTTGATTAAAATTATTATAAAACATTATTAAAGGCTGAGATTTGAGTAAGATTAATATTTATCAATAATGTTCCTCTATAATTATTATTGCAAACTAAATTTAATATTTTACATATACTAAACCAATTTAATAATAAAACTAAACATAAACTTATCTATTAAAATAAAAAACTAAGCATTAAAAATATAATTTTGGTAATTAATCTGTTACACAATCCGATTAATTTTTCTTCATTGTTTACATTTTTGACATGGCGATCCGTAGAAAAATCATTAACCCGTAGACAACCAGGTTGATGGCCAAGTTGCTCATCTGTATAAAAAATAATCAACCAACTAATGATTATTTTCCCGTCAGGAAAAAATTCCATGAATGACAATTAGATGGCGCTAGTTACGTTCAGACCATCGCTTTTCACGTAATGCGCAAGCCTGATGCAACACAGTTAACGCTTAATCCAGTTTAGCCTTGGTTCTGACCAGCAAGATTTCTCGCTGGCTTCCATACTTGATCTGCCCGTGACATCACTATATCGCATGTTTAAAGCACTGAGCTATAAAACAAACTGGAGTGACAACCTCCGATAGTATAACCACGGCTAAACTTGATCGCGACCGTGGGTTATACGGCTTATCCACTATCCAAAAGATCAAAAGAGCCGACGCACGGCCGACGGCGCCGGAAGTTTCCAGTTTTTACCGCTTGAGGGGGGTACCGCGCGTAGTGGCTGTTAGGGTTGGTTGGTTGGTTTGCTTCGGCTCTTCAAAATACGCAGTACACAGAAAAATCCTAACACAGGTTCCAAAACGATATTTTCAAATTCTGGAAGGATTGGGGGCGTATTATTTTTTTTATAATATATAATTATATTATATATATTTTTTGTCGTATAATTTTTGTTTTTACGTTCTAAGAACACTTTTAATCATTTACCTAAGTCATAAAAATACAAATTTAAGTTGCTCGTCTGTGGCTCCTTTTAAGCATATCTTTGAATCGTATGAAATCAACCAACCAATAATTATTTTCCAGTGGAATGCCATGAATGACAGATAGATGGCGCTAACATCGTAGATCCCAGTTTCTTGAACCTACCTTTTCACGTAATTGCGCAAGCCGTATATAAGCACAGTTAATCCAGTCTAGCCGTGGTATAACAAGCGACCGGTCGTGCCAGCGCGGAAGGTTAAATTGCCAAGATTGCTCAAGCAATCGGGGCATTTGGGGCTAGAAGCAATCGGGGCAATCCCCGCATGACCATCTTTTAATCCGCCCATGCCTGTTTTTAAAAAAATTGTGAGAAAAATTTAGAATGAGCGTTTCATTCTGTGTATACAACTGGTCTAACAGATGGGGAAAATTAAAATAAGATGGAAATCCTTTTTGTGGTGTGATGCGGTTTCAGCACGCTCACTAGTCACTCCAGTTTGTTTTATAGCTCAGTGGTTTAAAGTGACGATGGATCGTGAGCTCCTCTGGAATCGAACTCACAACTCCAACTCAACATTTAATACAGTTTTAACATAACTTCACATTTAATGATAATTTCTGAGACCACAATCACTGAAGAGATATTAAAAACGACATAACAAACGACATCAATGTTTATAATACGGAAATGTCAGGGAAAGTTTGTAACCATAAGGGAAAAGTTTCCTTGATCGGGGGAAAATAGCAGTGATTGAAAAATTCAAATGCAGCCTCCATACAAAGTTCATAGTCCGATGAGAATCACTCGTTTCCTTTAGTTCCCGCCAACCCTGTTGATTGACAGCTGGAGGTACCGCAACGCCTATATGCGATAATTGGAGGGTTCAGAATAGAAATGAACCAAGTCCACTTTAGCTACTTTTGAGCTACAGACGTTTAAAGTTAAAGCTTCACAGCAAATTACATGTTAACGCAACAGAACTTGCTTCTGCCAAGCGGATATTATCAGAACTAAGACTTGGTTCACTATTGCACAGAAATTTTACATAGTTGGTGCATGTTATATCGTTGCTAACTCAAAAATGACAAAAAGTTAACTTGGTCCATTTTAATTCTGAGACCTCCAATTGTAGGACTATTTTAGTAAAATCGCGTTTTGAACTATCTGAATTATCTTTTCTCTGTGGATGTTATGTTTGAGACCAAAATTTCCTACCGTAAACTTATCGAATCATCTTGAAACTATGACATCTTAATCTAAACATTTCAAATTTACAGTAAAACTTTTTTTAGCCATGAATTATGCGTTCTTCCTAGTTTTTTTTAAACAAAAGAAAGAAATAATATCACCAGAACTGCCAAAATCATACATTATGTTCATAAATATACTGAAATCAATATCCCTTTTGTTTAAAATCTCCTATTACCAATTCGCAACAAGAAAAATTCTAAGTACGATAAATTCTTGGCCAACCCAATGCAAACCTTAATGAGAATCAGTAATGTTTCGATCAAAGGAACCAGGATAAAATTTAAAACGAAAGAGATGAGACAGGTGACAGCAATAGCAAGGAGAAAGCAAACATACTGCACAACACTAGCCTCTTCATAAAGCGTCTCTGAAAATTCGCTCGATGAAGAATCGCCCGATGCGTTTTCCTCTAGGTCCATTGGTCTGATGCGACGCTCTATGACACTTTCCGAGGCTTTTGGAGTTGCGGTATCCTCCTCATGGAGGTCCTTCAGAGCTGGGCAGTCTTCGCCACTTCTGTTTTGGGAGATGCCTGCTGTCACTGCCGAATTGTCAGATAGATCGTCCACCGACTCGGATTCGTAGGAGTCTGCTTCTGCTCTACATCTGTATACTTCTGCTCCTCTTTCACACATGTCTTGCAGCGGAGAGATCGAGTCGCCTTTTTAGGAGATTCTGTATGTCGGACACCTCTCTAAAACATGAGAACATAATTACCACAGAGAAAAAGCCTAACCGAAGGCCAAAAACATTATTTTCAAAAGTAATTCTATTCTTTTGTCACTCGTGTGCGCAGTGCCATAGAATCTAATAGACAGAGAAACTGTTTCGTCATGGGCCTGTCTCTAGAGCTACGGACAAAATTGTCACACATGTATCACGTCGTACCGTGTGCGGTCCTTACCTTTCGCTCATAGCTAGAACGGTACTGACAAAACAGTCACAGAGACAAAAGTTGCTCGTGTGCGCCTACCCTTATTATGCGCATGCCAGTGATTTAAAACAGCTTTAGTATGTCCTCCAGTCGCCATGTTTTCCCACAGCAACATGGTGATGTCATCGTACAGTTCTGGTAGTACTAAATTAGAATCAAAATAGCAATTACTAATTATTATTTAAGGATCTAACAATGAGTGATATTGATATTAAAAATTGGATCTCTGGTTGTCAGTCAATCGAGCTGTAGGTAAACATGGCAGCCTGAGGACTCTTTCTAAAGCTGTGCCAAACCAAATTTATAGATTAACTAGCGCTGACGCGGTATAGACCCTCACTTTTTTTAATAAATAATATCATCTGTTGCGTTACAGATGGGCTTCGCCAGTCCATTTAAAAAAATTTATTCTGGTGTTTTACAGATGGGCTTCGCCAATCCAAATGTGGAAATAGTTAAATAAAGGAGCCATTTTTATGTTTATGCTACAACAATGTATTTTAAACTACAACAATCGATTTCAATCTGCAACAATCGAGAATATAACTACAACTATTATTGTTATATTTACAACAATGTGGTTTTGCCCAGAAGTTAGGCATGAAATAGGGGTTTTTAAGCATAAAATTGACCAAAAAAAGTAGTTGGGATGCTTCGATTTTAAATTATTTGTATTCAGAAACCTTCTCGGGAGTAAGTAGAGCAACTTGGTAAATAGTTAATGTAGGTGGGAAAACTTTAAAACTATAAAGGACGTACATACATACAGACAGACATTGATTTTTATATATATATAGATTTTGATCACGGGGTTTCTCAAGGCTCAAATAGACCTATACTCAAATACACAAATAGATTTTATGTAAGCTTTTTCATATTGCATAAAAGTACAGCTGCTATTGCACCATCTTTTGGCAAATTAAACTTCAGATGTACTTAATTTATTCAATTTGACTGTTGTTTGGATAACAAAAGAAAATAAGCTGATTATCGACATTGAAGAAACACCATAGAACCTTAAACATTTTTTAAAAGAAAATACTTACCGCCCTTGCGAGATTATAGAGTGTGTCAGAAAATTCTGCTCATAAAGAGATGTGTAGGGCAACTTTTAAAGCACCGATTAAAAGACCGACTAATTTCATGCGTTTTTGAATCCATCAACAAGCGAAGCTTGCTTTTAATATTAAAAGAGACTGATTTCACTTCAGTTATATTACATCAAAGATTAGAAGAAGACCGAAACACAGAGTAAAGATAATTCAGAGTCCAAAACGCGATTTTACTAAAATAGTTCTACAGTTACCCCATAGTGGCGTTACGGTACCTCCAGCTGTCCATCAACAGGGTGAGCGGGAACTAAAAGAGCCACTGGGGGGATCCCCAGACCCCCTTGGTACTTGTAACTATTATTACAACTTTATATTGAGTAGGTCAAAACGCAAAAATTCTACCATAAGATCTATGTCCCAAACTTGGATGAGGAGTACCAAAATGAGTTGGAAAAAGTAGGGTTTTTTACTTAATTTCCACAAATTTTCTGAGGGGGGCCCCAGGCCCCCATTTAGTAGTTGGAGCAGGATAATTCACCAACTTTTCCATATTAATATCATCAAGAAGATTCAATTTGATTATGAAATTTCTAAGCCCCCAAAACCTGGATCCGCCCCTGCCAGGGTCAAAAGAGCCCACCATCCACCAACTTTTTTATTTCCATTAGCGCCTATGGTCACGGACTTTCTGTTCTAGTACTCTGTGGTGTTGAACGCAAGGGACAATAGACAATATGCATGATTTTCAAATTCATTTTAAAACGAAAGAGAATGAAAAATTACGTTGAAAAATGCTAATTAAACTGCAATTCGATCAAATTAATTCGATTTAAAAATAATTTAAAGAGACTCTGACGGCTATGAAGATCCTAAACCAGTAAAAAAGGACTATAAAGATTGTTTAGCACCTATGTGCAGAAATACAAGTGTTAGAACGCCGGATAAGTTATTTTTCTCAGTACCAAAAAAATGAAAGAATTCGAAATAAATAGCTTAACTTTATGCTTAGAGATACAAAAAAAAAACAAAAACGTGATGCCAGTTGCATAAAATGTAATAATGCATACCAAAAGAAAACTAGAATATAATGATACTAGTACATTCCCATTGCTAAAACTGGAACGCTTGATTATCAACAGTTTAAATTAATCAGTGGAAGTATTTAATGTAATCAAATAACTTATTTGCTGTTGCAACAGTTCAAAAATTCGAAGACTTTTTTTGTTTTTAAGTATTTTTTACAATTTTATTTTACTAGTGATAACTAGTGATTTTTAATGTTTTATACTAACTATAATTAAACTTAATATCGTGAGAAAAAACCTACATAACATTCATATGCTAAGAAACGGAATGAAAATACAAGAAATCTGTACAAAAGGAATAAAGTTTTAATTCCAAAAAAAATATTTTTGAGTTTCAAGAACAGTGTCTTGAGATCCAGACTTAGAGCTGCATAACTGGAGAAGTCAAAAACGTAAGTTTAACGTAACGTAAAACTTTTAAAAACGTAAGTTTTAAAAAAAATTATTTGGGTGATAACATCTGAAATTGGGTTTTTTGCAACTTAGTTTCACATTATACACATCTAAATAAAAAATCTTTTCTAGCAAGACAAAAAGCATTTTTCAATTCCCAATAAATGGATTTAATATATGCTATAAAATTACAAAATCTTTGAAGCGATTTCGGTTTACGAATTGAGCAGTCATAGTGTTAAGTTCTTCACCCCTTGGGAGAGAGAGAAATTTGACATTTTCTTCATAGTTTGTCCAGCAGGATGACCCAACCAATTTCAGGAAGCAGTCTTTATCAAAACTGGTCCTATTGATATGGCGTTGAATAAAATTACGGGCACTAGTCTATTTACTACTGGGGAAAATGACAATATGCAGTAAACAGAAATTAAAATTAGAGACCTATAAAATTAAGCTAAAAGCAGATTAAAATATTTATTCACAGTTTAATAATAGAAAACACTCCTGAAATACAATACGTTATAGACAAACAAAAAAAGCAAATCCAAAAAGCAAAAAAGTTCATTACATCAAAACATTTGTAAAAAGCAAACATAAAAGCCATTTCTTTAATTTCTCCTACGTCCAAGAAATCAGATTTTTATATTGGGTTTTCCCAAAAGTTCTGTTAATTTTTTCATAGTTTCATGTTTTAAAAATTGGATTTTGATGCTTTTTTTCGTGAAAATTTCTTTAAAATGACTAACATTACTGAGCTAAATTTTTTGCAATGGATGTTACGTTTGAGACCAAAATTTCCTTCCTTAAACTTATCGAATCATCTTGAAACTATGACATCTTAATCTAAACATTTCAAATAATCAGTAAAACTTTTTTTAGCCATGAATTATGCGTTCTCCTTACTTTTTTAAACAAAAGAAAGAAAATTATGTGAAAACCGTCGTTTGCGGTCATCTTTTCAAACCGTCATTTTGAAAAGAAATAGCGTCACCAGAACTGCCAAAACCATACATTATGTTCATAATTATACTTAACTCAATCGTTTTTGTTTAAAATCTCCATCTATTACTAGTTTGGTAAAATCCTAGGAGAGCCCACACCTTTGGCGACAAACCGAAATAAAACGCCAAATCAGCTCAAGATGGCGCTAAGCGTCATCTAGTGTATTAAAGTAGGGTTACCACGATGGCGGAATTATCACTAACTTGGCAAGGGTATGGGCTCTGCTAGGATCCAACCCTAGGTTTCATAAAAAATTTTCAAACATGAAACTTTGTAATTCAAATAACTGCTGGGACAAACCAACACAAACTTCCGTGAGGATCAGTAATATTTCGATCAAAGGATCCAAGATTAATTTTAAAACCAAATGGATGAGAAAGGCGACCTCAATAGCGAGGTGTTTGCCAACATACTGCACAACACTAGTTCCTTCCTCGTATAAACTTCGTATAAACATAATCCACTCTCTGGCCTCTTCATAAAGCTTCTCGGAAAATTCGCTCCATAAAGAATCGCCTGATGCGTTTTCCTGTAGGTCCATTGGTCTGATGCTACCCCCTATGACACTTTCAGAGGCTTTTGGAGTTGCGGTATCCTCCTCATGGAGGTCCTTCGGAGCTGGGCAGTCTTCGCCACTTCTGTTTTGGGAGATGCCTGCTGTCACTGCCGAATTGTCAGATAGATCGTCCACCGACTCGGATTCGTAGGAGTCTGCTTCTGCTCTGCATCTGTATACTTCTGCTCCTCTTTCACACATGTCTCTAGCAGCGGAGAGATCGAGTCGCCTTTTAGGAGATTCTGTAAGTCGGACACCTCCCTAAAATATGAGAATATAATTACCACAGAGAAAAAGCCCTAACCGAGGGTTCAAAACCCTATTTTCAAAAGTAATTCTATGATAGAGGACAGCACTGCAAATATCGTCGCTTTTAAATCAATACCGGTATATTAAGTGAGTCAAAAAATTTCTTTCCCCGTCTCATTTTTTTAACGTCAAACCGGAATATCGTTTAGTTGAATAAAAAATTCATCAGATATACTATACTAGCAACTTAAGTTGAACCTACTACGTCACTAACAAAGTAGTTCTAATCGCGGTGTCTGAATTTTTGAGTGAAACAAAGAACGTCAATCTTAAAATACGAGTTCGTTTAGGGGGTTCGGGACACTTCACAAAAAAATTTTTATTTACAAGTTTAAATTTTGAAATTTTTTGTGAAGATAAAGCATCGAGATTTCATTGTAAAAATCACTACTTAAAACTTTTCAGAAAAATTTTGAAAAGTTTAAATTCCATTTTTGTCAAAAAAAGAGGGGTAGTTTAAAATTGATATAACTCAAAATATTATTAATCAACTTTCAAAATTTTTTCACTAAATCAAACAGAGGCGGAAAACTAAAAGGGACCTCTTGTCGGCTTTCGTCGAAATGGAATTATTTTTTTCTCCATCTGTACAGATTTATGAAGATTTTAAGACCATCATCATCCTTGTAGCTCAAAAAATGACGAATCGCCAGTAATTAAAAGTTTTAATAGAATAAGTGGATTTCGCGAAAAACGACCTTAAACTTTCAAAATGCTACCCTCTCATTTTTCACAGTTAAGGAATGATTCCAACAGCTGAAATTCGGTTCTAAAGGGTCCAAGGATCGATAAAATCGATAGAAAAAAAATTCGATAGTTTTGACCTTCTTCCGGTTTTTTGGCTTTTTCTCGAAATCAACTTTGCCGACAAGAGGTCCCTTTTCACTTTCTACCTCACATATTATCTTTATTTAAGATTCAGCATTTTAAGAAATATTGATAATTTGGGAAAATATAAACAATTAAGTAAAAAATTCTTGAAATTTTTAAGTTACCTTTTTTAAAAATTCATATTTTAAAAACTAAACAATTTTTTAATTTGCTGAATCGTAATTAAAGTAAAATGTATGAATAGCATGTGTTTCAAATTTCAACCCTCTATCTTGAACGGTTCTTGACTTATATCAATTTAAAGATGAGAAACAGTGAAAAAACGCATCATAGAGAAAAACGGATTTGAATGCAGAACATACACTATCGAAAATAAAAATCCTAACACCAAGAAGGAAAGGAGATATCAAATTCAAATTTATTTCTATGATTGCACATAGTATCAATGTGAATTTCTTAAAAAATCAGCCTTCCTGGATATTAGGGGGCCGAGAAAACCAGGGAGGAGTGTTGTCTCCATAGGTGTCCGCCGTCACACGTCATGGTACTGAGTGACAGGGCGGATCTAAATGACTTTTGAGGGATTGGAGGACCATGTCATGTTTTGTGAGGGTTGGTTCTTACGAACGGATAGGCCAGGGTAAAAATGCAACATAGGGGGTTAAGAAGAAAGCTTGGACATTGCATAAAACATGTGTCGGTGCATTTTTCTCTTGAAATTTGTCCCCAGGACAGGTCTGAAGGTAAGGACAGACAATCAGCTAAAAAACCTCAATGAAGCAGCTCTGGTTGGCCAAAATACAAGTGGATCATACTGAGGACAAGCCGCAGTGGGATGGATGTCGTTTGCAGTACTGCGGATTGTCCGTTTGGTCCGCATAGCTTCTTACATCTTTGTCTATAAACAAGGGGCTGAAAATGGGCCTTTCTGTTTCCAATAGTGCACGAGTTAAGAAAATTAAAATCCCAATTTCATGACATTGTGTTTATGAGAGATTCCTGCTTCGGTTTGGAGCACTACGACGGTTGGGAGAGAGTTTCAAGACACAAGTGAGAGGGCGCACTCAGCTGATGATTTTCTAATCGTTCCACGGAGTGGTGATGCAGGGTAACGGAGTGGGGATGCATTGTATTCCATTTCTGCAATTCCTGAGTATAATTCACCAGTACTTTTTCCAACCAGAGCTGCGTCATTGAGGTTTTGCAGCCGGTAGACCGTCCTTACCTTCAGACCTGTCCTGGGGACAAATTTCAAGAAAAACATGCACCACCACATGTTGTATGCAATGTCCAGGCTTTTTTCTTAACCCCCTAGGTTGCATTTTTACCCCGTCTTTCCAGTTCTCTAGAACCAACACCCACAAAAAAAAAGTCCGGTCAATGAGGAGAAATAACCTAGCCCGGTATGCAACGTCCGCTGGTGCACCATATGAATTCGGACTACCTGAGGAGGCAACATGGTCCTCCAATCCCTCAAAAGTCATTTAGAGCCCCCTGTCACTCAATACCATGACGTGTGACAGCGGTAATGGACACCTATGGAGACAACACTCCTCCCTGGTTTTCTCGGACCCCTAACATACAGGAAGGCTGATTTTTTAATCAATTCACATTGATAATATGTGTAATCATAGAAGTAAATTTGACTTTGATATCTCCTTTCCTTCTTGGTGTTGGGATTTTTATTTCCGGTAGTGTATAATGATTACCAAAGCAGCCGGCAACAAAGGATTGTATCTCCGGTTCTATTTATGATCGAAACATAACAAAAGCATCATTTTAAGCAGGAAAAAACTAGTTTACATTTTAAAAGCAAAAATTTTTTTGAAAATCTGTCGATTTTTGTGTCGTGGACCCCCTTAAACCAATGTATAACTAGTGTATTTTTATCACAATTCGCGAATCGAATTTCCTCCTATCAACCCAACAGGTTTTGTGTTTACTTTCTCCTTCCGCGTAGTGACTTACTGGATTCAGGAAACGTTGCTGGGAAGTATAGCGTTGAGCTGGTTTGCATTTACGCAGAAATACCCATTTTTTTTTTATCAGAAAACAGATATATTGATTACTACCCCAATCGTTTCAAAAACATTCTAGGAGGAGAGACGTCCATCATCTATGTAAAACTGAATTATCTCGCAATACTATACTTCACAGCAACGTTTCCTGAACCCAGTGCGTCCCTCGCGGATGGAGAATGTGAGTAAACACAAAGCCTGTTGGCTTGATAGGAGGAATTTCGATATGCGAATTGTGATAAGACACTATTATACAAGGGTTGAACGAAATAACCCTATTTTAAAATTGACGCTTTTTGTTTCACTCGAAATTCAGACACCGTGATGGGAACTACTGTGTTAGTGACGTAGTAGGTTCAACTCAAGTTGCTGTCTAGTATATACGTTTTTATCACTATTTTAAATATCACATGCGAAAACTTTAAACAAAATATGCATTTTGCAGTTATGCCGGTTTGATTTCACAGCGACGAAATGTCTATGATTGACAGAAAGGTAGGCAGTACAATAATTTGAAGATTACAAGTGTGGATAAGGTGTGGCGTGTTCATTCAATCTGTCAAGAGATATAGAAGGATTTGACGATTTAGGGATTCCAATCGTTCTAGCGATCCCAGCACTAACAGAGTCCTTATATCACAAGACATATGCCATGCTTTTTCGATTTCTATAATCGCCTATGGGCATGGACGCTCTGTTCTCTTCTGGTACTCTGTTATAATTAATAAAGGCCAATAATCCGCCATCCAGTCAAGGAGGAGGGAGAAGACGAAATATACCACTGAGCGGATGACGTTCCTTCTTTACATATCCCCGCGCAGTGCCATTACCTTCAAGAAAAAACCTAGCATGAGCACGAAGTGTATGAGTCATCGGTGGGAGACCGATAGAGCCAATCAGCATTGAAATTCAGAATAATAGTGTTTAAGGTAGTTGGAGCTATCCAATGAGAATCCATTCCTCGGTCTCATAGCAGTGACGATTTAGCTCCGTGCGTTGTCTTTATCCTATCTCGAAGGTAGTGGCAGTGCACTCTGAAACTGAAAGAACCAGCTAAAGCGCAAAATTATTATGCGCATACCAGGGATTTTAACAGCTTTAGAAAGTCCTCCAGCCGCCATGTTTTTCCACAGCAACATGGTGCTGTCATCGTAGAGTTCTGATAGTGCTAAATTAGACTTAAAATAATAATTACCAATTATTATTTAAGGACAATAAGTGATATAAAAATTGGATTTCTGGTTGTTAGTCATCAATATAGAGCTGTAGGTATTATATGTCTACCGTCGCTTGGCGGAGAAAAACCGGTTTCTCAGCATTGTGGAAGGCAGAGAAAACTGGTAAAAATGGCAGCCTGAGGACTCTTTCTAAAGCTGTGCCAAATTAAATTTATAGATTAGCTTTGATCACGGGGTTTCTCAAGGTTCAAATAGACAAATATATTTTATTTAAGCTTTTTCATATTGCAAAGAGTACAGCTGCTATTGCACCCTCTTTTAGCAAATTAAACTTCAGTTACTTAATTCATTCAATTTGACTGTTTGGATAACAAAAGAAAATAAGTGGATTATCGACACAGAAGAAACACCATAGAACCTTACAAAATTTAAAAAAAAATACTTACGGCCCTTGCGAGGTTATAGAGTGTATCAGAAAATTCTGCTCATAAAGAGGTGGTCAACTTTTAAAGCACCGATTAAAAGAAGACTAAATATATAAAAACGTTTCCCTATATATCGATTTGAAAGGGCGAGGTTAATTGAGAAAGAGCGGTTGCAAAAAGAGAGATTGCATGCGGATTGTAGAGAGTCAACAACGTTACTTCATATTTTCTGGTTAGTTCCATTGTTATCACAAAGAAACGCCACTGTCTATGGGAAAACCCATGTTAAAAAAGTAGCCATTAGCGTCTATGGAGAAGGACTCTCTGAAGTATTTTACTCTGATTTTTAACAAGTGTGGAAAATTTAACTGAAATTTAGATTTTTTCTGAGGCATCTGGATAGTTTAATCACAACCATCCATATTAAATTGCTGGATTACTACCCCTATCCCTCTATTAGGAAATACTCGGATGATCATTTACAGCAGTGTTTCCCAACCTTTTTTGGTCCATGCCCCACCAAAGCCTTTCTAAATTCTCCATGCCCCCCATGTATAAGATTACACATAAATTTTTGCACTCAAAATATAATATTTTATTTAAAAATTTAATTGGTTGATCTTTAAAAATGTGACAGACATATTTTGAAAACTAGTGAGTTAATTCTCAAAACACAAAATGGAGAACTAAATTTGAACTAAAAACTTTAATGTGATATAGCTTTTCATATACGTTTTAAATATTAAGTAGTTAGTTATTACAGAGTCATCATAACAATATTAATGAGACTTGCTGAGCAGTAACCAGATTTTAGTTTCGGGTTGACTCAAATTTTTTGACTTATCGAGTAAAATTGGGGGTCTGGGGTTCCTTCCCCCGGAAAATTTAGAAGTTTGCCCCCATTAAACTAATGTTTTAGTTTATTTTGACACCATTTAGATTACACCCAAAGAGCCCCTCTCATTGTAAGCGTAAGAATTTTTAAGGAAAACTAAATAAACGACTAAGTTATGAGGGGGTTTGGGGGTCCGCCCCAGAAAACTTTTGGGATTTTTCCCACCTGGAGGGGCAATTTTGTGAAATTTTTCATATGGCCCCCTAAAAAGTCAAATTGCCCCCTGGTGGGGCGTGCGCCCCACATTGGGAAACACTGATTTACAGGAATCTAGAACGCTTGAAATTCTACCACCGCTGTTCAAAAGTGGTATAAAATGAGTTTCAATTTATGAAATAAATAAGATCTTCCGTACAATCTTAATATGACTTAAAATTAAAGTTAAATTCCTTTGAATTTTATATTTTGAAAGTTTTCAATTAATGGCAACTTGAAGTAGTCAAAATCTTATTAATTGTAGAAACCATGGAGAGGAGACAGTAATCAGGATGCGAAATATACCTCTGAGATGCCTCTGAGTGAATGAAGGACTGGCTGTTCTGCGCATTAGCTCGTTCGGATCAATCCCAGAATGCACTGCGCGAGGAGATGCGAAGAAGGAACGTCATTCCAGTGTTGCCAACTCTCAAAAATTTATCTCCCTAAAGCCTCAATCAAAAACCCCTAAATCCCCCTAAAAAAATTTATTACTTATAAAATAAATAATTAAATATTTTTAAATAAATAATACATTAAAAATGATAAAATATCATTAAACAAATAATACATTTTAAACATTTGATCGCAACCGAACGTTATATAACACAGTTAACGGTTTGGTGATCCAGTTTAGCCTTGACTAAAAATGAATATGATACGCTAGATTAGATTTTCCCAGGGCCTATACTATTACACCTTTATTTTGTTTAATTTGAAATTTAAAAAAAGTAAATATTTGAAGTTATAAAAATCTCTAAAAATACCCCTAGAAATATAATACCCCTAAAAAAATCCCATGCCACATTTCCCCCCCTAAATTTGGGGGGAAAACCCCTAAGTTGGCAATACTGCGTCATTCCCTCCTCCCACTCGGTCGTGGAATTTGAACCATTCATTGGACTGGTCATGCAAGGTGTTCTGGGATTGTTCCGCGCACAAAGGAAAACCGCCGGCTTCAAATGTGCGCTATTGCGCATGCATACTTTGCCTCCTCTTTACTCCATGGTAGGTAGAAATGAGAAAGCTCAAAGAGTGAGCCAATAAAAAAAAGAGCTAAAGTAAAATACACGTGTCACTTTGTCGGTTATTCAAAGGCCGAATAGCTAATTAGCGATGAATCTGATCTTGATTCAATGCACTTGCTCAATAACCTAAATAGAATTTAACTAATTCAAATGAAATTTATCAAAAAAAATTTATTTGGGTGATGACATCTGAAATTGGGTTTTTTGCAACTTAGTTTCACATGATAAACATCTATATAAAAATTCTTTTCTAGCAAGACAAAGAGCATTTTTCGATTCCCAATATATAGATTTAATATGTGCAATAAAAAAATTCCACAATTTTTGAAGCGATTTCGGTTTACGAATTGAGAAGTCATAGGGTTAATAAAGTTCTTCACCCCTCGGGAGAGAGAAGTTTGACATTTTCTACATAGTTTGTCCCGCAGGATGACCTAACCAATTTCAGGAAGCTGTCTTTATCAAAACTAGTCCAATTAATATGGCGTTGAATAAATTATGGGCACTGGTCTATTTACTACTGGGGAAAGGCAAATACGCAGTAAAAAGAAATTAAAATTAGAGACATAAAATTAGGCTAAAAGCCGATTAAAATATTTATTCACAGTTTAATAGAAAACACTCCTGAAATACAATACGTTAGACAGTCAAAAAAGCAAATCCATTAAAAGTTAATTACATCAAAACATTCGTAAAAAGCAAACATAAAAGCAATTTCTTTAATTTCACCTACCGAGTCCTACGGCCAAGCATTCCGATTTTTATATTGGGTTGTCCCAAAAGTTTTTTTACATTTTACAAAGTTTCATGTTTGAAAAATTGATTTTGATGCTTTTTTCGGGAAAATTTCTTTGAAATGACTACCATTACCAAGGTAAGTTTTTTGCAGTTAAGTTTGAGACCAAATTTTCTACCTTAAACTTATCGAATCATCTTGAAACTATGACATCTCAATCTAAATATTTCAAATATACAGTAACTTTTTTAGCCCAGAATTAAAAAGAAATATGACCAGAACTGCCAAAACCATACATTATGTTCATAAATACACCTAAATCAATCCCTTTTGTTTAAAATGTCCGCCTATTACCAGTTTTTCATGAAAAATTTTCAAAGAAACTTTGCAAGTACAATAACTTATAGGACAACCCAAGACAAACTTCGATGATGATCTGTAATATTTCGATCAAAGGATACATGATATAATCTAAAACCAGATAGATAAGAAAGGTGAACTCAAAAGCAACAAATTTGCCAACATGCTGCACAACACTAGTTCCTTCCTCTTGTATAAACATAATCCACTCTCTGGCCTCTACATAAAGCCTCTCTGAAAATTCGCTCGATGAAGAATCGCCCGATGCATTTTCATGTAGGTCCATTGGTCTGATACTACGCTTTATGACACTTTCCGAGGCTTTTGGAGATGCGGTATCCTCCTCATGGAGGTCCTTCGGTGCGGGGCAGTCTTCACCACTTTCGTTTTGGGAGATGCCTGCTGTGACTGCAGAATTGTCAGATAGATCGTCCACCGACTCGGATTCGGAGGAGTCTGCTTCTGCTCTGCATCTGTATACGTCTGCTCCTCTTTCACACATGTCTCCAGTAGCAGAGCGATCGAGTTGCCTTTTTATTCTGTATGTTGAACACCTCTCTAAAATACGAGAATATAATTACCACAAAGAAAAAGCCCTAACCAAGGGTCCAAAACCCTATTTTCAAAAGTAATTCTATGATGAAGGAAAGCACTGCAAATCGTCACTGTTAAATCAATACCGGTATTTTATGTGCAAAAATTTAGCTTTTAGTTGTTGGTGTCAAAGTATTTCGATAGGCGAATTGTGGTAAAAAGACATGTTAAAAATTGACGTTTATACATGGGTTAAAAATTGACGTTTATACATGGGTTAAAAATTGACGTTTATACATGGGTTAAAAATTGACGTTTTTTGTTCCCTCGAAATTCAGACACCGTGATGAGAACTGCTTTGTTAGCGACGTAGTAGGTTCAACTCAAGTTGCTGTCTAGTACATACGTTTTTATACATACGTGTTCATAGAGTTCCTATAGTACTAAATTAGGTCCTAAATAATAAATATCCAATTATTATTTTAGGATCTAACAATAAGTTATATTAAAATTTGGATCACTGGTTGTCAGTCATCAATAGACGAGATTAGTGATGACGTTTTTTGTTTTGTTTGGAAACGTTGATTCGATCCGTGATTGGTTACATACGGATCCGTACTGTCCGTACAGTTCACGGAACCAATCACAGACTGAATTTACGTTTCCAAACAAAACAAAAAACGTCACACTAATCTCGTCTATCGAGCTGTGGGTAAACATGGCAGCCTCAGGACTCTTTATAAAGCTGTGTCAAACTAAATTTATAAATTAATTTTGATCATGGGGTTTCTCAAGGCTCAAATAGATTTTATTTATGCTTTTTCATGTTGCAAAAAAGTACAGCTGCTGTTGCCCCATCTTTTAGCAAATTAAACTTCAAAGTTACTTAATTTATTCAATTTGACTGTGGCTTGGATAACAAAAGAAACTAAGCGGATTATCGACACAGAAGAAACACCATAGAACCTTAAAATTTTTTTAAAAGAAAATACTTACCGCCTTTGAGAGATTATAGAGTGTATTAGAAAATTCTGCTCATAAAGAGATGTGTAGGTCAACTATTAAAAGACAGACTAATTCCATGCGTTCTTGAATCCATCATCAAGCGATGCTTGTTTTTAATATTAAAAGACAGACTGATTTCCCTTCAGTTATATTACATCAAAGATTAGAAGAAGACCGAACACGCATTCCCCTCTCAAGCAGCACCTATTTTCAAAATACGTCCAATTTTCGTTATGTACGGCCAAATTTCGTTTACTTCTAGATGCAGTTAAGTAAACCTGCCATATTTGGTATGAGCTGTGCTAATAGGTTAATCGGAAAGTTCTGTCACTAAAGCCAATTTGGCGAATGTTGGCTCTTTTTTTAGTTGTCTAACTCTAACACTTTGTGCTTTCCTAAATTCGACGATTAATAAAAATTTGTCTACTTCAAGTTGCCGGAATTCTCAGAGATCTAGATTCCTACTAGATTCCAGTAAAGTAAATGATCTTCCGGATTTTTCTTAGAGGTAGTAATCCGGCAATTTAATAAGAATGGTTGTGATAGAACTAAAAAAATTTAAATCTAATTTAGATTTTTCTTATGATAGGTTAGAATATCTTTAAAATTTAATTGTTTAAAGAAGCTAGCCAGCTAATTGTAATTTAAAAATCTAAGTTTTATGAAAAATATAAGTTATCTTAAATTTAAGAAAAACACATATGGAGATCTGAGATCAATCTAAAAAACAAACCAAGATGCCAAATTGACTTTTTACAAAATTACAGTTTATGTATCGATAATGGAATAGAGGTAAAACATATAGCATATACAGACGCTTCCAAATGTGACATTACTTTCCGGTTTACCTAATATTTAGCAGGTTTTGGAATTCAGTGACTCAAGTGTGAAATGTAAGAAACTAAGCCTCAAGCAATTCGATTTTAAAATTAACCTCACCAGTATTAAAACAATAGGTATTTATAAGGATTCTTTTGTTCTCTTTCAGTGACCCTTCGAAGAACAGGTGGTGAAAGTTCATTAAGTTTCGCACTAACATCGGACTCCGTCGGGGGTTTCGAGTCTCCTTCCTCGACCACTTGTGATTCTACGGATTACATTGTAGGGACGCTGGACCAAGAAATCTCGCTACTTTATGCCTCGCCTCCTTTCCTTAATGATTCCATGCTTTTTACGTAAGTTTTTTTCATTAATATGTTTCACAGAAAAGTAATCCTTTAAAGTTGATCGAATGATTATTACTAAACGTATTTTCTTAATTTCTCGTTGGGACCCTAAACCTAAAAGTTTTCTCTAATTTGTCCAAAATAGGATTGAAATTAATCGGAAACTACCTTCGCAGCCCACGATATATTGGCTGATATTTTCTAACATTGTGAAGATATTAAATCGATTATATATCGGTTGATATTATCAAAGAAATATTGATTAATATAATATCCTACTAGGGGAGAGTTTAGATCAATGATCTTAATTTTGTATATGAATATTTCCTATGAATCAGGTTCAGGATATCTTTATGCTAAGAGATCCCCATTTTATCAAGTCAATGAAAATATTAAAGTTTAAAAAATATACACTACTGTGATGTAATTAGTTTTCTATCTTTTATGAGCTCTTTTTGACAAGTAATTCCATAAGAATAACTGATAATTACAGAAACCTTAGGTAAATTCAGTTTTATGAGGGATTATAATCAGAATTGAAGTTGGTAATAATTTTTTTTCCAATTTTATGTTAAACTTTTAAAAATTTCTGTATCAGAATAATAAAAGGCAGATTAAAAAGAATAACTGAATTTTGTTTAGGTTATTCATTCATACAGTTTAAATGAATCACATAAGCAAAGATATAAAATTCTGTTCACTGCTTTGTTTTTATAAGTTAAATACACTAATACACTATGGTAATTGAAAAAATATAGATATTTAATTAAAAATACATATTATTTGTATTTATTAGCTTATTTAACCCAAGGTATAATTGAATCGTTTATTTCAAAAACAAGTTAAACGCTGTGTTAATCCAATGGGGTTTAACTTGTTTCTGAAATAAACGATTCAATTGTGTTTAAAAAATAATCTTTTGCTATCAAACCGCATAACTAAAGGGGCTTTACGGTCTCCCATTCAGTTTTAAATTGATTTCCTTCTCAAAATAGCTTTATTTTTTCTTTCTCACAGGATTATTCTGTGGCTGCAATATTTGACAAAGGTTAAATGATTTTTCACACCCGTAGGAAAGCGATTTCTTTCATCAGAGGGCGTTAGATTTCAACCGCGACGGATTTCAAACTCCACGTTAAGTTTTCGTTTAAAGTTGGAAAAGAGTCGTGCAAAGAATAATTTTTCGGTATGGAAAACCTGAGAAACATACGCACTGGGTGGAAGTGCATTTCACTAAGAGAATATTTAAATTGGTTTGTGACTTTTTATTTAAAAAAAAGTATTACTCTCGAGAATTGAAATAAGGATATTAAAGAGGGTGTCGTGACTTAGTTATGTGGAGAAGGATGGATGTTGGATTTCATTTTGTAATGGGATATGGATGTGAAAATAGGTTTGATATTTTACGATTCGATATGTAGAAGTTACAGTTGAAAGACTCGAGGAAATTTGATAACGAAGAATGTCGTGAAGATATTGGTTGAATACTTAGATGAGGTTGTTTCGCAAGTTATAATAGAAAAGAAGAATAAAATGTTTTCTGCGTCAGGGAGATCATATTTTTCATACAGAGGGTGTTTCAAAAAGCCCGCCCAAACTCTGCACGGAAATATTCTTTACATGGAATAGATTAATTCAAAGAACTATACCTCTATGCAATGATTTTTACTTTTGGGAACATGTGACGTAAAAACTTAATTATTTCAAACCACGGTGCGCGCATGGTTTTTGAAATGGAGATTATTATTATCTTAATCTGCATACATCAACCATATTAATGTTTCTCGTAAACCTTATTAGCGTGAACGGATGTGGCGTCATATGATTTTCCCATCGTTATTTTCTTGAAAAACCATAGACCTTAGAGGTATAGTTCTTTGATAC
Source organism: Tetragnatha versicolor (assembly GCA_024610705.1). Taxonomy (NCBI): domain Eukaryota; kingdom Metazoa; phylum Arthropoda; class Arachnida; order Araneae; family Tetragnathidae; genus Tetragnatha; species Tetragnatha versicolor. The sequence continues at coordinate 41,038,509 of JANDEH010000009.1, forward strand.
TATTACTTTACTATTTATTTTGATAGACCTTCCAAGCAAAGAATCTGGCTGTACAGAGTTGTGTGGACTTGAAGCCCCCTGTATATTAGGGTGTCCAGAAAACACCGAAATTTCTCTGATCACTACGCGGTAGTGCGGAAAAGTTGTTAACTATCACTAAGAAGGGTCTGAAATATTAAAACTGTGGATAGATATCTTCTGTTGCCTCACGAGGCCTAAAATACTGAAAATTGGACTAAAAATGACTAAATTAAAAAAATTATGAATTTTAGCCATAAGTTTGGGGGTTCGCTTAAAAGGTACTATTAGTAACCAACTACAGCTGCAAAAAATATCAAAGCTTTAGGTTAATACCTTTTTTTGCCTCATCGTCTTTAAAATTCGGGAAATTAAAGCAAAACTTCGAAAAAATGCACAAAACACCAGGGTGTCCCGAAAAAAATATCTTTTGTTTAAAAACGTTGTTCCCTTAACTTTTGGTCCCAAAAGATGGTGTGTGAAGTTTCAACACTTTAGGTAAACTGTAGGATTTGCCTGTAGAGCCCCAAAGTTAGAAAAAAGTGAGAAAAATGACAATTTTTCAGAATTTTTAAAAGTAAATTTCAAGATTTATATTGTAATTAAATTGGTTCATATGTGCTATTTAGGACGTATTTAGATGGGATGTAGTTAATTACGTTTATTAACTGTACCCTATAGCACCTAAATTGATGAGCGTAGCGTCACTAGTAGTGCTTTTTGCTCAAAAATTATAGCCGCTATACGGAACAGTTAATAAACGTAAATAAATATAATCCATCTAAATACGCCCTAAATAACTCATATGAACCAGTTTTATTCTTATATTATTATTCTTATATTTATAAATCTTGAAGTTTACTTTAAAAAATTCTGAAAAATTGTCCTGTTTCTCACTTTTTTTTCAAACTTTGGGGATCTACCGGCAAACCCTACAGTTTACCTACTGGGCTAAAACTTCACACATCCTCTTTTGGGACCGAAAGGAATGGGAAAAAACAAACAAACAAAACAAAACAACAAACAACAAAAACTTTTTAACAAAAGATATTTTTTTCGGACACCCTGGTGTTTTGTTAATTTTTTCGAAGTTTTGCTTGAATTTCCTAAATTTTAAAGCCGATGACACAAAAAAAGGTATTAACCTAAAATTTTGAAATTTTTTGCAGCTGTGGTTGGATACTTATAGTACTTTTTAAGCGCAACCCCAAAACCTTTGGCTAAAATTCGTAATTTTTTTTATGAATTTTTGAAATTTAGTCATTTTTAGTCGAATTTTCAGAATTTTAGGCCTTTTGAGGCAAAGAAGATATCAACCCAGAATTTTAATATTTCACACCCTTCTTAGTGTGATGGTACTTCACAACTTTTCCTCACACAGCTAAGAGATCAGAGAAATTTCTGTTTTTTCGGGACAACCTACTGTTATATTCATCTTGGTTCAAGCGCGGATCCAGGGGGGCAACTGGCCAATTTCCCCCCCCGTGAGCTTGGACTAGGTTTGAAAAACGAGTAAAAACTCTGTTTTTTGGGTTAAATTTCCAAAATTTTCTGGGGGAGATTCCCCAGACCCCCCTTTTGTAATCTTAGAACATTACTATTTTCTCTCTCTCTGTGCGGGTTCTTGTTGAATTTCAAGGCTTTCGGAAATTTTCGGTTGTTCTTGTTACGATTGTTCTTCGTTCTGGGTAAACTTACAATCAAGAACAAGAATCGTTTTAGAACCTCTTTGTATGATTTAGTCAGCCTGGGAAGAATGTCGGCAAAAGGGCGCAAAAATTGCAGTTTTTAAAAAAAGCAATTTTAAAAATTGTGTAGAAATATATATGTAAAGATATCCAAATCAAAAGGTATGTAGTATCAGAAACAATTTGACTACTCTTTATTTGTGTATCCTAAAGGAACTTTACGGGCCATAAGATAATCCTGGAACTAGTATAGTGCTAATAAATGAACATATGAACAAGTATGTTGCTCTATAATAAATCCAAGATTCTTCCCTTTAATTGTACTTGTAATCTTATTCAGAATAAAGTTAATGTCCTACCCGGATTCAACGTTTTCCCGCAAATTGTTTTGGTCCAATAAAAGACCTTAAATCCGGGTTTCATATCTAAAACCGAATTTAAAAGCTACATTGAACCTATTGAGAGCATCGAATCTATTAGAGCACCCTAATTAAGGTCTCATCCTCCGATCCAGATCCGGTCTACAATGTTCAAAAATGAGTCGGAATACTACTTTTTAGTCTACTTTTTAAAAAAATTCTAGGACCCCCAGACCCCCCTCCGTTCCTTAGGTTGGAAAAGAAATTGCGGGTGAAAAACATTTCTGAAAACTAATTTGTGGTTGGGAGTTTTCGTCCCTGTAGTTAACCTAAAATGTGTTTTTAGGGTCCTATTTTCAAAATTTTTCTGCTGGAAAATCCCACCCCAAAAATGTCGTTGCCCCCGTAAGTCTAGGCTGGATCCGCCACTGTTTCGGTTCATAGTTTTCGGAATAAGTATGGAAAAGTACATAAAGTAAATAAAAACAAATAAGATTAAGATATTAAACTTCTTTTTAAAAACAGAATAATAAAATCCTGTAGAAATATATGAAAATTTATTCTGAGTTCACTGAAAATACTTTATCCTTTACTGTAATTTTACACACCATTTGATTGAAAGGTGAAATGTCCCTAAGAATACCGGAAATTGTGAAATCAACGCGATATTCCCAGGGAATAAATTTCCTCGCATAAAATGCAAACCATCCCAAGAATGTCTTATTCCTACTAACGTTGAATATGAACTAGACTTCAAGAATTCTTATAGCGAGGAATTTTCTGATTGAAATTTTTCTCTATTATTTGAAATTGCAGAGGAGTATTTTAGACTTCATTATGAAAACTTTTTGCCGCATGTTAAAGGATTGACACCTTATAACGAATTAATGCTTAAGAATAATAAGAAAACAATAAAATTAGGGACTGGTTAGTGTAATGGGGAATACAACGATTTTTCAAATTTAATTTATATCGATAGATCTTCTTTAAAAAAATATTTTTTTTCGAAATCTGATCATTAGTTAATTTTTTAAAAATTAAAAACTACAATGCGCAGAAGGGTTCTTGGTTTGGTGCTAGACGTTACTTCTGTATTCGGCACGACCACAGAGTATGCATGACACACTTGTATGAAAGCGTATTCGGCATTGGTTAAATCTTTTCCTATGAAAGTATTGATTGGTTGAAGATTCGGCGAAAGCAATTGTGACGTCACGTAAGCCACACCTCCGATTCTTGCAAGCGTAATTTTTGACAATTAATTAAAAAAATAATGATTAAAAAAATCTAAAAATTTTGAAGAAATACGTTTTATAACCCCATCAATGATTTCCAATAGTCGAAATCTTGAATTTCTCCAACTGTTGAATTCCCCATTGAGAGATAGTTACTAAATTTAAAAGCACAGGGTGAGCAGTTTTACTTAAAAATCCAAAAACAATAATGTTTTTATGTACTATTTACTGAACTACTCAGAATATAATCTATTATTTTGTAAAACGGAGTATTGTATTAAATTGTATGACTTGATAAACAGCTTTAGTGTTTCATAAAACATTTTAACGTAATTTTTAAACCAACCTAAAATTAGTTTTAACATTCTTCCTCATTTAAAATTTTTAAATTCATTAATTTTGATATTCTAGCTTGTTTACGAAAACCCCAGAAAAACCTCATTGGTCTAGTACCATATTTAGATTTCCAGTCAGACAAGGTAAGTAAGTCGAATCAAGTTTTGTCTTTTAGTCTAAATTAGTATAGTTTAATCCATCCTGAAGTTACAATATGAGTTTATTGCATTACTTTTGTTAGTCAAGTTTTATTTTACTATTTATTTTTAAATAGTTTGAAACTATGGATATGACTGCCTTAAACTAACATATTTACATACTAACATGATGGTTAAAAGTAATTAGAGTTTATACCTAATTAAACGCTATTGGCAAATAAAATATTTTCTCTTTAATATCCTTATTTGGTTTATGTTTTGATTAAATCTTTATTGATTAAAGAGAATAAATGTTCATAACTGAAATACAACGATTCAGTTTTGTTTTCTCATAATTAAATCAGCCTTGAACGTTTTCATAGAGAAAGCAGCGAATACATAACTTTTTATCATAAAAATTTCCATAGAACTGAATTTCATGACAGGGATGTCTTGATTGTGTAGAAGTTAAAAACTGTTCAAATACCTTAAATGTCAACAAATGTATTAAATATTATACAGATTCTTTTTAATGAGATGGACTTAAAATATTTCCAAATCAATCTAAACTCATCATAAAAGCAACGGGCATTGATAGCTATCCTTTCTTACGATCACGTCGCAATCGTTTGAATATAAAGACCTTTTATCGAAAAGATTTATTGAGACTCTTCATGAAAGATATATTTTGAGACTCCGGCTGCATATCTTTACTAATTGCTTTCTGAAGAAAAATGGAGTAAAGAAATTTTGAAAAAAAAAAAGATTACTTTAAAAGAAAAATATTCAATACTTAGAAAAGCTAAAAAACATATGGATCGTTCATTCTCGTAGCATGAAAATTAAGACAGTTATATGGTGCACTCTTTGTTAACTACTCTTAACCTTCACAAATCGTCTCGGATATTAACTGGTGAAGTAAATTCTGTTTATGCTAAATAAGGAAGAAGCTAATGAAAAAATCATAGTTATGAGACTACTAGAGACTTCTAGTGCACAAGGTGCTCACAATTGCCACACTGATGAGTTTAAAGCAAGTCGGACTAGTCATAAAACAATTGGCTATAAATTGATTACGGTGAGTTTACAAGCAACGAGCGACGCGAGGGAAAAACTGTCCAAAATTTGCTATTCCTTTCCGTATCGCTTTCGAATCTAGTCCTTCCATTGGTTCTGGGCGCTATGACGTTGTAGCTACGTCAGTATTTATAGGAAAGTTTCTATTGTTATCATCTCGTCGTTCCGGTCAGTTGGAGATCAACATTTTTTACAACAATGGTGAATTCTCAACAATTAAAGAACTGTTTTTTCATTCACCCTATTTTCAATATTCTTTATGATGGAAGTTAAAAAATCTTAAGTTTCTCTGATAATGTACCTATTAACGCTAACCGGAAGTTTTCCGAGCAACACTTTTTTCGTTTGGATTTAAGAAGTTTGCACGAATTCATGGCGCACTTATGGTTTTATTAAACTTTGTTTACTATACTACTACTCTCAAGCAGTACTCGACCTAACGTTATAAATCTGAAGTTGAGATGGAAACTCTGAATCCAGATTTTGACAACTCCATCTCTGAATGTATGATGTTGGTCTGTCTGGGCAGCAATTGCGTGAAGAAGCAGACTCCTTTTAGGCAGTCACGAATCATCTTTAGGTAGGAGAAACAATCATCTTTAGAAAGAGAGGCAGCCCCTGTCTCTATCGATTAGGGGAGCATTGTTTTTCTTTATTCGCTCGGATGAATAAATTACGAGCTCTCTGTGAGTGAGGTGCCATGCGGTTTGGAGAGCTCTGTGGCCGAGGATTATGGATGCCATGAAGTTTTATTCGTCCAAATGATTTCTGCTCCAGTATTAAAGGAGAGGGCGCAGGATGAAACTTGTTTGTTGGAAGAAAACACATTTCTAATAAAAAGGGTAATGGAACTCGGAATTATGTAGAATGTAAAAATATTTGTAATTTTGGAGTTGAAAAAAGTTGACATAAACGACTTTTCATTATTGTTATTACTTTTGATTCATTATTTAAATTCATTATTTCGATTTAAGCAAAATTTGATAGTCATGCAAAATTTCAGTTTAATGAAGTAGTTTTGATGGTTAAAATATGTTTTTGAAAAATTTGGTTTTCTAAAATGCGTAAAAAACAATTGTGACATCACAGTTCTTGATATTTAGAAATAAACAATGTAGAGACTGACATTTTACACTCCTTTTGTAGTCATAATTTTTTATAACGATTATTAATTGTGTGAAAAGCAAACTATTAACACTTTCACTTCCATGAGCACCACCGGTGCGTCAGAAAAAGCAGAATCAAATGAAGAGAATCAAGAGATTTAAAGACGTGAAATTGGAAATATAAAGCAATATTTGAGAAAAGCTGCTTTAAATTTCTATAAAATCATTAAAATTTTGTATAATATTTCATAGTTAAATTAAAACAATCAAAATTGCGTCCATACATTACATAGAAATACAATAAATTTTATCAAAACAAATTATAAACAAGACAAGAATTAGTATTTATCTTTAGTACACTTTCACAAATAAAAAGTAAAGTAATATTTTAGACACATAAGGCATTTTACTAATGTAAACTGATAGAACATGTCACGAGTTCTATGATCTATTTGGTAAACTTAGGTGCATCCCACGCATGTTCTTTCAATTAATTCCTTTCTGCTTTAGATTGTTTCTTTGTTCTTCCTAAAGAAGATCTGACTCTAACTTCCGAAGACTTATCCCTTCAGCTAATTAAGATAGTTCTAGTTCAAGCGCCTAAAACTTCAGGACTTCAAGTTATTGTAAGTCTTTTAAATGCTTTTTTATTATCGTTTGTACTGCCTCTTCTCAAGCAAACCAAATGTTTCAATAGTAAATCGCTTTAGAAGTTCAATTCTATAGTGTAAACTGGGTTTTAACTGTTGCTTAAAAATAAATTTCAATTCAATTACCAGTTTGAAGAAGAAAAAGACTGAAAACCTAGTTTTGAGGGAAAAAAATTTAATTAATAAGTTAAAGTTGAGAACTAAATATACTGTATAAAGTTGTATAATGTTGAATGTCGAAACAGAATAATAACACCGGCACACAAAAAAAAGAAGTGGAATGTACTTTGGACCGGACCTACCTACCGACATGTATTTCGACCCGCTGAATCTGAATTTCAAGTCCGTTTGGCCCGGTCACCCTCCAGTTTTGAGTAAAATGCAAAAAACCTCAAAAAAAGGCCAAAAATTGCAAAAAACTGCAGTTACAGCAATGAAAAAATTTTTGTGGACCCGGATCAAGTATGATTTTTGTGTATTCTAAATAACTGAATCTAAATCTAAAAGTTAATTAGCCCGGTGAGCAGTCCAAATTTGAAAAAAAACAACGAAATGAACCATGAAAAAATGAAAATGAACCATGAAGTTAGTCACCAGTTGAAGTTTTTGAGAAAAGTTTACAAGTATGGTTAATTAACATTCTTCAAAACTTTTCTCAAAAACTTCAACTGGTGACTAACTTCGTGGTTCATTTTCATTTTTTTTCAAATTTGGACGGCTCACCGGGCTCATTAACTTTTAGATTTAGATTCAGTTATTTAGAATACACAAAAATCATACGTGATCCGGGTCCACAAAAATTTTTTCATTGCTGTGACTGCAGTTTTTTGCAATTTTTGGCCTTTTTTGCATTTTACTCAAAACTGGAGGGTGACCGGGCCAAACGGACTTGAAATTCAGATTCAGCGGGTCGAAAAACATGTCAGTAGGTAGGTCCGGTTCAAAGTACATTCCACTTCTTTTTTTTTGTGTGCCAGTGTAATTAAAGACTATTCTGTTACTATTCTGATTCTAAATTACGTAAAGTTTTTACCTACAAAAATTATCTAGCATACAATTAAAGAAAGGATATATTCATATGCGTGTCCAAACTGCATGTAGAGCAAAGCTTTGAGATATATCTACGAGTCCAAAAAGCCATTTGTCACCATTCTTGTTTTTATCTCTGTCTCCAAACCGACGAATCCACTGGACATCAAAGTTAGACACTTCGATAAAAACATTTTATATCTCGTCTTATTTATGTACCACACACTCCGAAAAATTACTTATGGGTACCACAGCACACCTCATCAAACACTTACAAATTCATAAAAAATATAGATCTATAGTCCTCTCCTAAAACTTAAGTAAATATAGGGTGAGGAAAATCAATTTGCTCTGGATAACCCTTATCTCCACTTTCTCGAGTGAAATGGGCAAGAAGAACCCCGCTATCTAAATCAGTATTGATGGCGCAGGGTCCCGTTTAAACGGCGGCGTTGATGGTCCATTATGCGGGAGAAAAGAATCTATTCGGGCGACCCTCTCCTCCCTGAAAGGTCACCTGTTGACCTTATCTTTGAGGCTCATTTGCCGCTCTCGTTTTCGTCGGGGAACGTCTGCTAGGTGGTAAATCGATGGGGACATGGAAAACGGCTTTGAGGCTATGCTTGCTGCGTGCGGTGGGCCAGTATTTTTCCAGTATTTCAATGTCCAGTACTTTTATTTTATTTTTTATTCGATAGGGTATCAAAGAGAGGAATACATTCACAAAATATTTTTAATTACGATAATTATTTGTCATAACTTAATTTCAAAGTTTGACTCTAAAAAAGGGCACGAAAATGTTAAATGTCAAATTGTGACGTACTTAAATCAGAAACATTGATTTGAAACAATGGTTCAATTGTTTAAACAATGCAAAGCGATTGTTGGTTTTCACTTTAAAACAAGGCCGAAACAGATCTGAGGTAATTCAATCCTAAACAAATGCAAAGGGATTGTCGATTTTTTTTAAATATTGAATTAACTGAAATTTTTTTGAAACTTTTCATGTGGATTTTTAAATTTAGATAGTTTTCTTTTGGAAAAATGCAATTTTTTCTGTTTCAAAAATGGTGGTATTGCTCATAGCAGGAAAACCTGTGGTTGCGAGAGGAATAGGTACCGAGGGAATACTGTTGTAAGAAAATTGTCATGAAAAGTTACGCGAGAAGCTTTAAATTTAATTAGATTTCGATTTATTCTTAAGTATACATCCTTCAACGAAATTCCACTGGTGTATATCGTTCATTTAATTGTAAACTCCTAATTTATGATATTAATGTTTATAAGATTAGCGCTAAGCCAAATATAATAACTATGTGGTACAATAAGTAAAAAACACTTACTTAAAATGAATATTAAGCAACTTAATATTCTGCATAGAAATACAAAAAGTCCTATCCCTATTCAGTATACTTCATTGTTTTGTAAAGTACAGTTTTTGAAATTCAGGGATTTTTTGCCTCAAAACTTGACTCTCCTATTTCCCTCGTGGTATATTCCGAAAAACTAAGAACTATACAAATTGTCTTGGATACTTACCATTACAAATACATCGTTAAAGCTTTAAGCTCTGCGTTAGGGTTGGGAAGGGATGTTTTCTTGAAATTTGCATACTCTTTTAAGAGACACCAGAATATATTTAATGTATTTTTATTTATAATAAGATCTTTAGATACTGTTTTATATAACACCACATGTTTAGGAACGCAAAAAAAAATATCACAAATCGCTTCAAAACAGGTTCGAATATATGCCCCTCTAACTAAAGTAAACTTTTCTTTTTATTTAACTATTTTGTTTACTATTTTCCATTATTTCTATTCTTTTAGTATTTACTTTTATTTAAATGCTAATTAAAAGAGTTCTAAGTTTTGATCAATTATACTGGAAGTTATACTGATAATAAAAAGATAGAGATATCCGCTTGAAAATTGTTATGAAGATTGCATTTATTCACTTAAACACAGATTAAAATTTAAAAAAAGCCTACAGAATTGAAACATATGACATATTGCACATGCATCATCAACATCTTAAAGCCATCATCAAAGGTTATTAAAGTGAATTTTTCTCTTGCGTATCAAAATTTGTAAAACAACTTAATGAATAATTCACGATCTGTTTTCGTAAATATTTCAACAATCATTTTCATAGCATATTTAGAAAAAAAATATTTGCTTAATGCAGCGCTTACAAAATGTAATTATGGCACAATTATCAATGCTTTGGGAGTATAATTATCCAAATTAATCCTGTCTTTGAGTATTTTTAGTTTTGTTGAGCCATTCTTCGAGACATCTAAAGATAAATGCCCGCGGTTTATTTCTGGAACGTAATAATAAAAGAAAAATTTCATAATTAATTTTCCTTCATTATGGTTTAATTTGGTCTCATGCATCAAGATAGCTTTTCCCCATTGAAAGCGTAATAAATATTTTTATTTAAGAGCTCAAAAGAACACTAAGAAATTTGTGCTGGTTTTAAGTTAAAATATTGTTATGGGATAAAAGGATTAAAACAGTAAAGCTATTATAACGTTTCCCCGGTTTTAGATTATTACACTCCTTTTTGTATGCTCCAGAAGAGCTGATAGGTAATTTTCTATTATAAGTCAAGTGTAACAATATTTAGTTAGTGATATTCTCATAACCCATAATAAGTCAAATATTTTAAGCTTTTCTAATCTTCTAAATTGGGTAAAATGGTATGAGTTATGGCAGTGAAACATCACCAGGACTTTATGTAATGCAGGGAGAATTAAAGTTTCAGTGATGCCAGCTTTTCCTTCCTTATAAAAAGAATATTTACTTCCTTATAAAAAGAATATTTAGTCCTGAAATAATTCACCAATTACTTTAGCTTGACAATGATTTTAGCCTTTATTTCCATTATTCCTAATTTATTTCCTTTAATATCAATTCAAAATGAATTTTCAAATTATTAAACTATAAATTTGATCATTCCTGTAATTCAATAATAAATTTAAAAATATTACCAATCCACCATTTTTCATTACACAGAATGTTACCTTTTCTATATCATAATAAATATATTTGCGACTTAAAAGATAATCTCAAATAGAAGACCCACAAGAATATTCAATACTCCTCGTTTTCACAAAGAAATATTAAAAAAAATTATCTTGCTCCAAAATTATATAATTTTTTGCCTATTGAATTTCAGAGTTTTCCAACTGCTTTTATTTTCAAGCGATCTTTATTTAAATTTATTTGTAAAATAGATATTTTGGATGTTTTTTCCCATTTAAATCCTGAAGCTTAAAATTTTAAGCCTTGCTGAGCCATTACTTTCTTTAACCTTATTCAATTTATTGTATATATTGTTATTATATATTTTTCTTTTATTTACTTCTTATTTTTTCACAATTTAATTGAATTATTTTCTGTATGATATTATGTTTGTAGGAATTGTTGTAATTTTTCTTTCGCCAACATAGGTTTATTTTCCTCATGGCGAATCGTAATTTGTTTTTGTTTATTTTTTGTTTGTGTTAACTATATGTGTAATAATAAAATTGAAATTGAAATATAAGCCGTCTCAACTGAAATTTCTATTAAGGTGTATGTTACACACTACGAAATCCCAAAAATAGACCTAAACATCGGACTCTTTATCCTCTGTCTCTAAGTGTATTTTGAATCTTCAGATTCGGAATTACTATGGATTATGTAGTTAAGTATCTAATTTGTACTTTTATGAGTTAAATTTTTATAAAAATAAATTTTTGATATTTTTTATGAAACTTTTAAAAATTTTAAAATTGTTTATTGTTTTTCAATTTTCAACAGTGATAATTTGAGAAATATTTAGTTTATCTTGATAAAAACTGTGTTTTACAATCTGTAGAGTTATAGGAATGTTATCAACCTCTAACAAGAAGAAGGTATGATTAGCTTATTTTTAAAAAAATTTTCAATGTTCATGTCTTAGAAAAATATCGTGATTTTTTTGTCTATCTTCGAAAACAGAATTATTACAGAAAAGCTATTCATCTCAGATACTTTTCCGAGGTTGATAACATTAAGTACAGTTTAAGGAACGGTTTCTAACCAGAATTTAGTTTCTAAAAAATTTTTAATTTAATTTAGCATTGTTGGAAAATGATGCTATTTTGGTCATTAATTACGAATTAACTAATTAATAATTAATATTTTTCCCTTTTTTTTCGGGAAAATGGTTTTAAATGCACATCAGTAACCTACATTGAAAAAATTAAATTTTTTAAGCCAAAAATAAGAAAAAAGCTTTCAAGTGTGTACCTACACCTTATTCAATCTAATTTTTTCTTCATAAAATTGCAATGAGTAATGGCCGCTGGGTCGACTAGCTCAGAAGAGGATATCCAGTGACCGTACAAATAATCAGCAAAAAACAAAACTTTCTGCTCGAAAAACTTTTATTACATGACGCGCGCGCGATGACAGATTACTTAAACCGAATTCACAAAATGTTGACAAGAAACACCAACGCCCAACCTTCCAACAGAAGTTATTCTTTTAATTTTATATTCATTATTTTAAAAACAATCAGAATAATTTCATCATAACTTAACGCGCGTGACACATAAAAGTTTTATTTCGAGGTTTGTGTTCAGTAGTAAACAAGTCAATTTTCACAAGTAGAATTAGTTTCAGTTTTTATTTTAAACTCTTTTAATTAAATTTGAATAATAATAAAGTTTAATTGAAGTTATATAAAGTGATTTCTACATTGTTTTAAGAAATGGAAATGAAGCCCAGTTAAAAAACGAGTTGGATATTTAAAAGAGATAAATAGCGAGAAAATATAAAATAAAATGAGTTTAAATTTTTCCCTATTCGTCATTGAAACAATTAATAATTGAGAGGAATAGAAGCCAAAGAACACCAGGGACAATGCGGTTTATAACTTCTATGGGGGTGGGAAAACTTACCGATTTACCCGGTGTGTTTTTGAGAAGAAATATTATTTCTTTTAGCTTTTAAAGCAGTTAAAGGTTTCCGTGTCAAAAGCTTTGTTCAATTTTCAATAAAAAATTCCCTGCAATTCCAACATTCTAAATACCTAATAATTTACAAAACATCCGCACGAAATATCGTAGCTTATGGCATAACTCAATTTGAATTGCGCACTAATCTTCATTCAACGTTTGTCCCCAATTCACCTGAAGTAAACAGTTTTGCTAGGAAAATATGTGTTTCTTCTATTACCAATTTTGTTATCCCTACTTGCATATAGAAGATTACGTTAAAAAATAGCTAATATTTTTTCGTTTCCTGATAAGTGTTGACAGAATTGAGTTTTGTCATGAAATGAATGTCGACAATATAGTTTCAGAAGGAATAAACATTACTGGCTCGCATAATGATGTCATAGAGGATTTACTTTAGTAGTCATTTATTAATTTGTTGAATTAGATCTCTACGTCTTGTTTTTTAAAAGATGAAATGTTGAAACCTTTTTCCAGCTAGAAGACGTGGTGATTCCAGAAGAGGGAACAATGTTCATTTACAATACCTCGGAGTCATCTGTAGCTTTCATTTTGTCGTACCATAACCCCGAGCAAACAAGACATATAATTTTGGAAGACCAATTTTTGTTGTTAGATATTACCAGGTGCTTTAACTGTCGATTTCGTCTTGTGATAAAACCCATTGCTACAAAATACGGTGAGTATTCCAAAGAAGTAAAAAGTATTTTAATCTGTTTAACAAAGCACCAGGCGATATTTATTTTGAGTAGATGATGATGTTTATACTCGAATGCAACTTAAGTTGAGCCTGACGTCATGGCCACGCGGAAGAAAATCTGAGCGAACAGAAAGCCTGACGGGTTGCTAGATGCTCTTATTGGCTGGCGAGTTTGAGAGCGAGTTGTACTACTACGCGTTAGGCCTTTAAAAAATAATAATAATGAACATTTTATACTTATCAGAATGAAAAAAGATGCTTAATTTACGTGGATTTAAAAAACTAATCATTATTCAAAATTGAAGCTCTAAATTTCACTCAAAATTCAGACACCTCGCGGGGAACTACTTTCTTTGGTTGCTCTCAGCATATTTCTACAGGCTCAAGTTAAGTTGCAACTGAGTATAATTTAATTTTTATCTATAATTGTGTAAAAAATTAAAGTTTTTATTTTTTAGAGGTTTTAATCCTAGCTTGAATCTTTTGTTTTAAAGCATAAATATTAATCAAATGGTTCATTTCTAGGAGAAAACTCCATTATCTGTCTGTATCTTCCAATCACCATTTTTTCTGTACAAAAGAACTGTGGATTAGAATATCTTTTATTGAATATCAAATATAAAAGAATGTAAAAAACTAAAATTTTCTCTCTTTGTTTTAGCAAAATCATTATATTTTAAGACCTCGATTTAAACAACTTTTCAGATTTACAATTTAAAAAAGAGCACATGCTCCATAGAAAGACAAAAAAATATCTTAAGTTTATTATTTTTGCTTGAAAAGTGACTAAGCCTTATATAGGTTAAAAAATTTGAAACAGAAAATCCTAGAGATTTTAACCCTGGAATATAAATGAATGTCTATCTTCTGAATGTAACCAGAAAACCTTGCAAGCTTCTCTTAATCTGAACTTTGCGATGGTGGATCTAAGAAAGATTCATTGTATTTCTTTTCACTCTCCTAAGATAGTAGAATCTTTTTTATAACAGCCGTTTCCTTTCAAAACTTGCATTTCCTTTCAGTTTTCCTTCAAGATAAAAGCCATTGCTTTATTTTTGCAACATATTTTGAAACTTTTTCGGTGAATTATGCTTTTTGTAGTTTCTATTTTAGTTAGAATATATTTTTATTCTAATTTATTTTTTTATCTTTGGCCTATAAGCCATGTGCAGGATTTGAAGTGTAGTGATTTCTCCCTGGATTATATTGAAGAAATACTTTTATGAAGTAATCCGTAACATTAACATTTTCAACTCACTTCAAAAGCTGAATATTTTTTAATACGGTCTTATATGATTGCGGAAATAATACAGTACACATTTAATATGCTAGAAAATAACCTTACCAATGACCTTAACCAATAACCTTACCAAATACCTTAACTAATAATCTTCCCTTAATACCAAAATTAAAACTATATTAAAATTATAATATTGTTATTTTTCCGGAAGTGTTTTAAATTATATTCCTTCATTTAGAATCTATAACGTGGCTGTATTCACCACTAATCTGACCTAACCTTAGGTTAGGTTAGGTTAGGGGTGAATACAGCTGTAAGAAATCTCTTTGTGGATACAAATAAAATAAATTTGAAATAGAAAACATAACATTAAAAAATTGAATATTCTTTCCCTACACTAAAGGCGTTTCAAATACAACTAAAGCATATTCCGGCAATAAACTCAATGAACCCTCCCCCTGGTCAACAAAAATAAGAAAAAAACAATCCCTTTTCATACCCTTAACACTAACACTCAAATTTTAAAAATTTCGGACTTCGTTCAAATAAAACACCTACTCGGCTTAAAACAAATAAAATAAACACATACCCTTACACAATTCTTCCAATATACAAAAATTTTTTGAATGAAATACGTCAAGCTTCACTCACTTCCCCCTCTACCCTCCTATGAAAAAATTAAGCAAATAGCACGAACCCCTTACGTGTAGTACTTGAACGATCCCTCTGTGTGTAATGCCTTTGTGTCTCTGCTGCAGAGTGCAACTCCACCCTGGGTCTGGGGCCAGGGTCCCTGGAGCTGCGGCCGGGCGGCCCGTGCGAGTTGCGACTACAGGCGCCGCCCCTTCACCACATCCTGCTGCGATTGGAGGATCCGGGGCCGGACACCACTTGCCGGACGCTTCATTTGGGACCACTCACCGGACTGCCTACCCAGAGAACGTGGTAAGTGCCCTACTTTTCTCTCTCTCTGTACTGTCTGCGAACCTGTTGGTAACATGCACTGTAAAAACCACGGTACTTTACACCAAAAGTGGTGGTAAGAAATTGCCTCCGTATCATTGAGAGATGTTACACCACGATACCGAAGGACCTCCCACCTAGGGAGGTCCCTCCAAGTGGGACATCATTCCGAGTCCTCTTGAGTAAAGTGCAGCGTTTTTTACAGTGTATTGATGACGAAGGTGTGCGTGATCTGAAGGTGGCCATAGTGAAGGAGATTCATTAGTTTCATCTCTTCTCTTTACCTCAAACTCTTATCACCCTTTCAGTCCTAGCCGCCCGAGACTGACATTGAATCCTATGGAAACTTTGTCGGTGAATACGGCTTAAAAGTAAAAGTTGGGAGACTTAAAAAATATACTTTTTAGAGAATTCTAAAGTAAAATGACGTGTTTGTATATTAAGGAATAGAAATATAAAACTATGGAGAAAACTAAGACCAGTTCTTGCTACTTCTTTCGCTTTCGGCTATTGCAAAAAAAAAGTTTTTAACGTACTCCTTTGTCTAGCTAAAGAATCTGCTATTTTTCTCGTTTGGTGTGAGGAAAGGGTATCCCAATAGTTACACTGACAACACATTTATAAAAAAACTCCTTCACTTATGTTTTGTGTAGGCTTAAAAAACTGGTCATCAAAACTGGATAACCTATCTTTGATAGTGATTCCGTTGATTAAAACCACTCTCTCTCCGCAGGACATCTTGCGCAAACATATCTCAGGCACAAACAGAATTCTACATATCAGAAAGCAACAGCTTGACCCTCAACTGGGACGGCACAGCGCAAGGCGTCCGCCTGCACTACGAGTTCTCCCTCCTGTGTTCCAACCGGACGTTCGGCGAGCGGCCGGCCGGCCAGTTCTGCAGCGCCGGCTACCCGGACCTGCTGCCCGGCTGCGCCTCGCTCTACGCCGTTGACGTGCCTTTCCGCCACGCCATCGAGCTGCGGCTCAGCGCCCTGGGCGGCCGTCCCGCCGCCGCCGGCTGCAACGCCAGCCAGCTAGAGGTGAGGGGCGCCGAGAGCGGCCCGCCGCTGCTGGCGCTCTGCTTCGACGGAGAGGCGCCCAAGGAGTCCTTCTCGCTGCGCGTGCCAGCCAGCGGCGCGTGGCTGTGGCTGCGGCCGGGCGGCCGCGACCTACCACGGCGGGGCTTCTGCGCCTCTTACCGCGCCGTACCGGACGAGGCGTCGGCCGACTGCCCCTATGGCTGGGTCGCCGGCCGCAAGTTCTGCTACAAGGTGTTTGAGCAGCGGCTGCAGTGGGAAGACGCCAACAAGGCCTGCCGCATGAGGAACGGACACCTGGCCAGTGTCACTGACAACCGGATTGCCTTGCTCGTCGATGATATCATCAAACACAGGTAGGACCTCTTCCTCCGTTCTAAGTGCCTAGCCACACTTGGCGAATCGAGTCGAATGAAGTCAATAAGGGGTCATGCATAAATTACGTGAGGTGTTTTTTTCCAAAATCTGGACCCCCTCCCCCCTTGCTGAGATTTAGTGAGATTTTTCCAAACCCCTCCCCCCTTTTTGACTTCACGTAATTTATGGATGCCCCCTAAGATCCTTATCAAGCGGAGGGGAGAAAGGAGGGGAGATGCATAAGATGTGGTTCGAAGTGGAAAGGATGTCAACCGTTTCCTCCAATACATGACTAGTCTAGTGCATCGCCCCTCAACACCTCTTATTTCTTCCCCCTTATACGTTTAATATGATTGATAAAGCTTTAGATGATACGACTTCAATCATTTTTGACTTTAATGTAGAAGGGATTTAAACTCACCACTATAAAAGAAAATTTTTTGAAAATTAACTTCGAATTTTTAAGTTGATTTTTAGTTATCTTTTAATACCCTCTCGTATCGAGATAAGCGAAGACGCAAGTATTGTGTCTTTGCGTACTAAGTTTTAAAATAAAGGTATTTGTACAATTACACAACCAAAAGGCTTTGAATTCTATGAGGAATATTTTTCATTACAGAACTAAATAACAAATTAACCGATTTCAAAACCATTTCTTATGTAATAAAACGTCTAGCAAGCCTCATTTTCAAACTCTAGAGAAACTTTAAAAAGGCATCAAAATATTGAGTAATTTTAGAAACAGGATAGGGGAGCTGCCCCGTGAATGAACACATGGTATTTGGATTGGCGACTAGCTCATATTAAATATAATTTTCAATACTTTTTCTCAATCCATTCTTCAATATAAGGTGCGTTTCCATATAGTATTTTACTCCGCGATATTGTAAAAATTCTTTCAAATCGCAGAAGTTGATTGTTTTAAAGTTATTTTGATTTTTGTGAAAACACTGCGATATACTCAGTAAATGAGCAAAGTGTTTTCTCAGTGAATGAACACTAAAAGTAGTTGCCAGTTTTAGTTTAATTTTTAGACACTGATTTAGATGGCACACTCCGTTATCCAATACATTCCATGGAGCTAGGAGTAAGTGGAGGGAACATGGTACACTAAAACCAAAAAAATCCAAACTTATACTCTGTTCATTTAGAATAAGTGCCTGAGACGTAATGTATTAGAAGCAGTTACTGTTGTAATTATCATCGAAACATTTTTCTTCTGCAATGACAAGGCAGCCTAAAAGTAGTTAAAATACTGTAAAAAATCGGTCCCTGAAGTTGTGATGAGCGTTATTAAGCATTATAGAGCATTTTTGATCTTTTTCAGGCACCAATTCTAAATGAACAGACTATAACTGTGTTATGACTGGCGTAATATTTATCAAACTTACCAACTTTTCTCACAAACTATTACTGGGGACTAACTTCGTGTTCTATGAAACATTTGCATATTTATTTCGCACTCTTTAGAAGACCTCTTACCTCTGAATGAAACATGCATAAGTAAGATGAATTGAAGGACAATAATTTAAAAGGGATGCAAATATTTTAATCGAAAACTTAGTTTAGTAATTTTATATTTTAATCCAAAACAAAATATACTAATACTCAACGATAAAAGTATTTTTTCTTTATGAAATATGGATTAGTTACAAAATGCATTACTCAAGATATCGAAAAAACTTTGCGGTTACTTCAACATGATTATTCAGTTCCTATTGACGATGCTCCCTCTACTTGCTCCCAACTCCAAGATGCATTCATATCTTGATATCTTAAAAACAACAATTGATAAAAATTTCACGTCACACAAGATTTTGAATTGACTGAAAAGAAAAATGTTGTTGGTAAATTAAGTTTAATAAATTAAACTTGGCTGGTTGTTTCAACAAGTCTTCCCAAACTCTGCTCAGAAAGAAAATGACCAAAGGACTGTACGTACCTCTCCTACTACGGTCATAGATTTCGGGGGAAAAGCGATGACGTCACATACGGTTTTCGGCGAAAAAAAAGTATGGAAAACGTGAACAACTGAACATGGTAATTTAGAAATGTTAACACACCATGATGTTAAAAACACATCTGTTGTGCATTCATGCACACACCATGGAATGAAATAATTAAGTTTTTATCGGGTTTTATTAAAAGTTTCGAAAAATACCTATAGTCGTAGAGGTTATAGTTCTTAGAGCATTTTTATGTGCTCTACACAAGGAATCTGGCTGTGCAGGATTTGGGGGGTAATGTTGTATAATTGTATAACTTTACTGTACGTACAATTATACAAACATTATACCTTGGATAATTTTGTAACTATGAGGTTTTTCTATAGTGATGTCTTTACTTTATCTATTGTGAAAGGAACAACAGTTCCTCCTCTAAGTCTGTTGCTTCCTTCGCAGCGCCGTCTGGAAGCGAGGAAACCACGCCTTCTGGATAGGAGCCAATGACTTGAAATACGAAAACTGTTATGAATGGGCGGATGGACAACCCTTTGATTTCTTTTGTAAGTTTTCTTTTTTATTTGGAGGGAGAGAGAAATGAATCTGAGTATTCCTTTCTTGTTTTTTCTGCTATACAAATCCACTTAGTAGTAGGGATCATTCCTTGCAAAAACCTTATTTTCTGGCATTTTTTTTGTTTATTGATTATACCTACACCTTAAAGTGGTAGTTGTAATTAAAAGTAGTGATAAATAATTCTTTAGAAATACTATTTTTTTTCTTTTATTTTCTTATCAGTAATTAAACTCGATATCTTCAACGATTAATACGATTTAAAACCAAAAGAAAGAAAAGCCGTGTCTTTTCTAAAGAAAAATATGCGTTTCGTTTTATAAAAACCTTTTGTATTTCTTTATTTCCTATCATTATTATTTAAAATAAGAATACTATCACAATCAATAATATTATGATCAAAATAATTTTATCTCGCATTATTTAATGATTTTATTAATATGTTAGACAAACACAAAAAAATGATTTTGAATTCATACGTATAGAAAATATTTTCTCTTCTCTGGTAGAGTTATTATATTCCTATAATACAGTAATTATTCACAAAAAACGTAATTAAAAAAACAATAACTTCATTTAAAAATTTACACAACAATTTTTTTGAATTACTACTGTTAAATAAAAAAATTATTACAGCCCTGAAATGTTTAAATATACAGGGCGTTTCAAAAGTCCGTTTCGTGGTTTTTATTTAAAACCAAAGTATCCTAGGGCCATGGAAGTAAGGTCTACCCCTAGGTAAGTGACGCTAGAGAATCCATTCAGATGACATACAGCGTCCCTAGGGGCAAAATAAAAAAGTTAATATAATTAATTGAAAACTAATGGAGAAAGAGCAAAAACCTCAGTGAGAGTATTGTTGCCACCGCTGTGAATAACCCACTCAAAAAAATTTCACGAAAATATCGCGAATATTCACGGAGATATTTGCATGTGAAAATAGCACTTTTTCAGGCATCAAAAAAGAAAAAGTTCGTAAATGTACAAGTTTTTTTAAATTTTTTGATTAAATTTTGATTTTGTTTAATTTAAAAACAAAAACTACATAATTCAACTGAACAATTTGCAAATGCATGTGAACTTTTTCTTTTTTGATGCTTTAAAAAGTGCTATTTTCACATGCTAATACATCCGTAAATATTTGTGATATTTTCATGGAAACAATACTATAGCTGAATTTTTTTAATTAAGTTTTTAACCTTTTTATTTCACTGCTAGGGGTGCGGTTAGTCATCCCAATGAATTCTCAAGGGAAACTTACCTAGGGGTAGAACTTACTTCCATGTCCTTAGGAGACATTGGTTTCAAATAAAAGCCGCGAAACGTACTTTTGAAACTCCCTGTATATTTATTTATTTATATTTTTATTAAAAATAATATTTAACGAATAAATCTTCACAAAGTTTTTAAAAATTCTTGGTGATACTTCACTCTTAAAACTAGTCTCAAAACGGAATAAAAATTACTCTAACTCATTGCTGGAAATGTGCATACTCAAAAATGAAACATCATGGGCTTATTCTTGAAATAGTGCATGGTATTCTCACGAATCAAGCTCAAGATGTTTAATTTTTGAGTATGCACATTTTCAGAAATAAGTATATTCATGTTTTCAAATTTGAGTGTAAATTTCATTCCGAGCCAGTTTGAGTAATTTTTACTCAGTTTTGAGACTGTCGTTTCAGGAGTGTTTTACGTTAAGGAACTGATAGTACTTTGGTGTGAGCTTAAGTCATCATATTTTACTTACACTCTTATTGGTTAAACCACTCCTATCATACACTCTCGATGCAACATACTTCGTTATTCTGAAAACCATTTAATCTAAAAAAAATATTTTTTTCTCTACTTATTTATCGTAAGCTTTTCGCTGAAACCCTTAAAAAACGAAAAAAACCCGGAAAATTCACTTTTCTAAAAAGCTGCTACTTTCCCAGGGGGTGATTCTGTTATTGAAGAATTTTAAGGAAGCGCGAAGCAAATTTTAGCTCGTGCCCTTGAAAATAGTCTAGGGATTAGAACTCTTAAAATGTTATCAGACATCTGTTGGTTTTGTATAAACTGGTTTTCCAATCAGCTAATAGTTTTTATTTATGCTATTGCTCAAGTACATAATGCGTTTAAGTTTTATTAGGGTTTGTCAACGAGAAACGGAATGTGTGATCTCAAAATGATCTAAATCACTAAAAACTTTAAGGTTTCCTTATTCCTGTATCATTTCTATTTAGGTACGCAAGTATTCCTATAATTATTCCACGTCCCCTTAAAAAGTATCAAACAAAGAAATTCCCATAAAAAGAATCAGCGAAATGGAATTAGGACAGAATAAACGGGCTGTGAGAATCGTAATAGATACAATCTATCTTCCATAGTAAAACAAGAGGACCAACTTTTTGTTTGAAAACTCTTCTTTCTAGAACGACACTTAAAAGCACTTAATTTCTCATTTGCTTACCAGGAAAATCCGATTCTCCCCCAGACTGGCAACCCCATTACTTTAATTTCTTTACTTTTTTGTTTTAGGAGCGCTTTCCCTACAGTTTTATTGATTTTAGGGTCGGAAATATTTGGATTTTCTCTCATGCACAACCCTATCTATTGATTTTAGAGTCATTTGTTTGTGTGGCTTGTCCGATTCAAACAATACTAACGACGAATTTTTACTATCCCTTCTAATATTTCCAAACAGAAAAGTTAATTTCGGTAATGAGGAGAATTCGTGAAAGCGTTCCTCCTAGATGAGTTATTTGGAAAATAAATTAACCCGCGAAAAGTTTCGGTATTAATTACTAATGGCGTGTAAGACACAAAATGAAACGGTAATTAGTAACAAGCTTACGAATAAATAGTATGAAACTTGCAAAACAGTTGTTAAAGACATTATGACTGAAAACTAAAGAAGCTAAAGGGACGCGGTACCCTCCGCAGCATGGATTTAAGGTTTTTAGTGCTTTGAATTATTATAAAAATATTTATTCTTATTGAATCACTATCTAAAAAAACCCTAAGGTGCAAAAATTAGCAATTCAGTAATTTTTTAAAAACAATCTATCATGTTTATCCAAAAAGCAAATGCCAGCTTTTGTTATACATGCTTCCAACAATAGTTAGAAAAAGTTTTTACACATTAAAGACAATATAACATTTTTTGTTATTTAAAAAAAAGGGTACCGAGGTCCCCTTAAATAGATAAAAAAACCAATCGCTGTTCCTCTTTGGCGAACAAACATGGTTTTTTACTGTTAAGTGTTACTCAATTTGAAGGGTTTTATGCTAATAAAATAAGAGTTAGCTATTTATTATCCCCCTTTCCAACTGGTTTAGTTACTTGTTTTCTAGCTCTTTAGAGTTCGTAATTAAAATTAACTCAGGGGTTTCCATAATATTATGTTACAAAAATATATGCAGATAAATAACAAAAGAAGTTTTGTAGAAATATTCACAAATAAAAGCAATTGTAAGATTCTCCCTCATTATATAAAAAAACATTTTCCTCTAAAAGAAAAAAGACAATTTTAGCCATTTAAATGAAGACATAAACTAATCTTTATTAAAAAAACACCAACAATATTCCTTTCATTCTTAATTTAGATGAACACCTCTTTATTTCAGAGCCGGATTTTAATATCCCGCATTCCAATTCCGAAAGTATTGTACGGGAATCCAAACACGTCCAAACAAATTCCTATCGAACGCGAATCGAAAGAGCTCAGCGGAGGAAAATTTCATCCCAGCCTTTCCCGGTTCCTTTTCTCACAAAAGCGATTTATCTCCGTGAACAGAAGCGACGTGATTTGACTTCCTATCTTGAAAAATGCCCGACATTTCTCTAGTTCGCCGAGATGGATGGCCGAGATGCTTATGACAACCAAATGACAAGTAACGAGGGCGCGTCGATAATTTTTCACATTCCTGACGTAACAGAAGGGTGGGTTCCGATTGCCCTTTATTTATGCTGCTTATTAGGTGGAATCCGAGAAGGTCTATTTGGAGACAGCTCGAGCGAGGAAAGTTTCGGGTTTTTCATGCGAAAGCGGATCCTATTCGGGCTTTTGTCACGTGTTTTTGATGCCTCTTTTGACAGTGGCCTTAAACTCTGGTGGGATAAATAAGTCCTGATGTATCATAGATATCTACAATTTGAGATGAATTCGTCATCGGTAGAAAAAAACCTGCCGATTGAAATTGAATTGGTTGTTGAAGTTGTTTTTACTGCATACTTTGTCCTATCAAGGAAAAACAGTTTTACAGGCGTTATGCGTGACAGAGAAGCCAAAATGCAGAACTCCACGTGGAAATGCTCGCCCTTGCTCAATTCTGCTTTAACTAAACTAATGCAAAAAGTAAGCTTTAATTATAAAAATTTAATCTCTCAAACCAGTTCAATATTTTACGTTTTGAACAAGTAATTTTTAAAGTGCTACGTAATTAACTCATCTTTATTTGCGTATCAAACTAAAAAGTATAAAATACTCTAAAAACCAAGTATTTAATAATCTATTAAAAGCAGAGCCGCTCCTATTTTATGGGATTTTTTTATTTTTTATTTTGAAAAGTTTTTAAACCCTATACATCCTTTAAATTAAAATTTTACTCTTCAGTTTGATAATTTTACAAGTTTTCCATATTTTTAATATTTTCTCAGTTTTTAAAATTTTCAGAGTGTATATAAAAAATATTTCCAGGAAAAAACATAAAAATATTTTTGTTGCAAAAATATTTAGTACTTACCTTGTTTTGCTGGTATATATATATTTTCAAAAGTTTATTATCACCTAAGATACCTTTTTAACGCACTTTTTACAGTTAGCTCTAGACTCAAAGGTATTTATTTGTAAGATAAGTAAGTACCCTCTATTTCTTAACTATCATTTAAATGAGTCAATTTTCATGGGAGAAACTGAAAGGTAAGGCATGGAAAATCAATTTTGAATGTTTTCTTTACCACCAAGGTTTTCACCTAGAAAATGTCAGATAAGGATGACGAAATGGTTGTGTTACAAGAAGTTTAAGCACAAATATTTTTGGCCTAGACGACATGTACGAAATGAGCTGACAAGTTCTCCAATACACTTTTTTACGGTGGTTGATAACTTAAGAGCTATTTTTCCTCTCAGATATGCGTCTTCACAAGCTTCTTAGAAGCTTTTTTTGGTGAAGTATAGTGTTGCCTAAATATATTTAAGCTGTTGGATACAGGCAAGAAGTCGGTTTTAGGAACTTTTCCTTTTTTTACAGTAAAATGTTCAGATTATTTTCTTACACAGATTGTACTCTCGTGTTAGATGAGTTGTAAAAATTTACAGACTTTTATCCTTTCTATGTGGGCTGTGTGAAAACTTTTATAAGTAGCGTTTTGAATAGCGCTATATTTACATCTTATGTTGTACTTTATTTTCGATACGTTGATCATAATTTTGATAGCGAAAATTTGATTGAAGTGTCTCTCTTTCGTCACAAATGTTGAGATGTGGAATACCGCAATATAAAATATATAATCAGTCTAATCAGTATCAATATATTTCAGTCTAACAGCAAGAGAAAATCCTTTTTATCTAAAATATCATGACGTAGACTGTTCCAATTTATTTTTATGCAACTGTGTACAATTGGAATGTGTTAAAATGATAAAGTACTTTGGTCTTCAAATAGACTCTAACCTCAAATGGAAATCACACGTAAGTTTATTGTCTAATACGTTGAGATATTTGTTATATAAATTTTATCATCTTAAAGATTACGTTGATTCGAAATTTCTAAAAAAACTTTATTATGCTTGGGTTCATCCCAGGATATATTATGGTTTATCAATTTGGGGGGGTGATTATATAACTACTATACAAATAATTGAAAACCTTCAGAAAAAATTTGTTAAAATAATTTTACATTCCACTAATCATAGCATCACATTTTTTTCCTATAAAAATCTAGATATTCTTCCCCTTAAACATTTAATCTTTTACAAAAATTGTTACAATTTGTTTCAAAATCCGACTTTATGCTCAATGAAAACTTATGTTAACCCCAGACGACCTTGTATTATTTATAATATTCCCAAATCCAATAAACAAATTTTTCATAAATGTTTTTTTTACCTAGCACCTAAATATTTTAATAGTTTACCCTCAGATATTCAAACAGCACCCAGGGTTACTATTTTTTAAAAAATGTTAAAGCATTATTTTTATTTACTTCTGAAAATGTACCTGCTTTTTAATATTTCCTTGTGCTGTCTTGTACAAATATTCTTTTTTTTATATTGTAGATGTTCTTATGACTTTCCAGGTATTTCTTTTTAGTTATTTTGGGTGTTTAATTATGTACAACTGACACCTTTGCCAATCTATAATTCTTATTTTATTTCTTGTGTTATCCTAAATTTTGTTTTTCCTTTCCATATGTATATATAAATATTTTTTTTCACTTTAATGGGATTTTTAAATCCCCAAAGTGTAAATAGCTTCATTTGTAAATAGTGTATGTGATCAAATAAAATTGAATTGAAAAAAAAAAGAAAATCTTAAATATTAGGACAATAATACTTTTTTACCCCAAAGTAGCACTGGATATTAACGTATAGTGCTCTAATATAAACTGATATGATATCGTCCAATTAGTATCGTTATAATGTCAGGCCAAATCAGTTAATATCTGTCAGTGTGACCAAAACAGGATAATGGTACAAAATTGCTAAAATTGTGGGTGTCTCATATTTTTCGATAGTCTCCGTATCCATAGACTGCCAAAAATGCCTTCAAGAAGAATGTGTTAGACTGTCTGAACATCAAAACCATGACGAGTAAAGTCATACGTGCACGCTTCTAGTATGTACGCACTGCCATTTCGTTGTTCGTGCATGAGTTTCTCTAGGCGTGAGTCATGACTGTACCTCGTCTTCCGCAGTCTGGTTCCCTGGGTGGGAGCGGCATGGTTGGTACAGCGTGCAGCCGAGCGACGACGGGCTGTCGCAGCAGAACTGTGTGGAACTGCGTGACCGCTTCCGCTATCCGGGCAAGGGAGAGGGCGCCACGGACCGCTTCTTCTGGAACGACCGTGACTGCCGCGTCGAGAACCCCTTCGTCTGCCAGAGGCTCAAGCCTGGAGGTAAACTTTCTTCCCTTTATATTAGCAGTTTCCAAAGTTTTTAGCTATGTAGAGACACACTTACTATACTGCCGTCCTAAGCGAAAGTGTACACTAACGCAATTTCTCACAGATTTACTTTGAGAAAAATCTCCCCAAAAGAGCATTTGGCGGATTTTCAATTCTATGCGGCAACCTGCTTACGATATCAGACCGCCAAGATTAGCATTGAAACTAGCTCGTTTCACAGAAGCCAATAAAAAATTAGTGCACTTTTTTCGTTATAAAAGAAAAACTAATCATGGTAGAAGTACAGTATTTTAAACACATATAGAATTATTTTTTACAAAAATATTGTCGTTTCGTTTTTAAAAAAAAACGAATTAGTTTTAGAATTATTAAGATTTAAAGTTTTAATTTTTCCCTATTTAGGTTTAACAATGGATAGCAGCAACCCTTTAACAACGCCAAAACCACCAACAA
Organism: Tetragnatha versicolor; assembly: GCA_024610705.1. Lineage (NCBI taxonomy): Eukaryota > Metazoa > Arthropoda > Arachnida > Araneae > Tetragnathidae > Tetragnatha > Tetragnatha versicolor. Next base: position 41,065,516 of record JANDEH010000009.1, read on the forward strand.
AACGAGCAGAATGAACGACTAAGCTGCGTGAATTTCCCAACCATTCTAATAGAAGTAGCAAGATACATTCTCGCCAATTTAAAAACGCGCCAAGGGAGAAAGGAAATGAAGTTTTAAGAAAACTCGTTAACGTACATTTCGCTTAGGACGGCAGTATACTAGACAGCAATAAAGAGAGTATTTCACCATTAAAGCTGGTTAGCGGACAATAAGTGTATACTCCAACTCTCTAGCGTTACCTCCAGCCATAGAGCGGTTTCATCCTTGTGCTAGGAATATTTTCAATCTGTGCAAGGAATGCCAGGTCATTTCAGCAGATGAGTAGAGGACTAATCAATTGTCACCACTTTTTAATTAAACGCTTTTATTCTACTTGCTTTTGGCGGCGTTTTACGGTAGGAATTTTAAAACTCGATTTTCGGGCACTTCCCGATATGTTAGGGCCCCGAAACTTTGCAAATTGGTGTAGCCCTCATGACACCCCAATATCCAATCATTATCTAGTCAAACAACCAAAGGATTAAGTTAATTAACGAGTATTTTTAATTAACAAAAAACCGGAATTTGAGACCTTTCCTAAAGGTCTATGCCCCCTAAAACGTGCATAATTGTGTATTAGGCATATAAAACGAGAATTGCCCAGTAATTATGATATTTATAGATGATTAATCACTTTTTTTGATTGCATATTTTGGATTCTTGTACATAAAATTTCAGGCACTTCCGAACGGTATACAGTTCTGAAACTTTGCACCATGGTAGAATTCCCATGACAATGCAATATTCAATCATCAACCAATCAAAACCACTGTAATTAAGTTAATTAAGGAGTAATTTTGATTATCCTAATATCTCGAATTTGAGATCTTTCCCAAAGGACTATGACCACAAAAACGTGTACAATGATGTATTACATATAGCTTTACAATATCCAGTCATCAAAATGAGAATTGCCTAGCAATTATGTTAATTATAGACGATAAACCGCTAATTTCAAAAACACATTTTGGATTCTTGTACATAAAATGTCAGGCACTTCCAAACGATATCAAGTTCTGAAACTTTGCACCATGGTGTAAACCCGATGACAATGCAATATTCAATAATCAAATAGTCAAAACCTCCGTAATTCAGGTAATTAACGAGTGTTTTTAGTTATCCGTTTAATTCAAATTTGAGACACTTCCGTGAAGCCAATGGCTCCCAAAACCTGTAGTATAATATATTAGGTATATCATTACAATTATCAATCCTAAAAACGTGATTTCTTACCTTCCAATTAACAATTAAGATAAAATTAGCGATTTAAGATAATAACCGTGAGGAAGAAATCCGCCAGAAGAGCGAGAAATCACCGAAAATTGGTGTCCTATCCCGAGGAATCGCGAGAGAAGAAAATATGCTACTTTTATAATTTATGGACTACTGAAAAGACTGGATAATACTGTTTGCTCCTTGATACACACTAATTCTGAGTTTTATTTTTGTCTGAGATTACGATTGGTTATTTTTATTTTATTGAATGCCTAATCTTTTTGATATCGATGGATTTCATCGGCGAGTGAGCGGATGCGCGTTATGTTTCACCATTATATTGTAAAAAACTAAAACTCCATCCTAACATAAGATTAAATATGGTTGAAATAAATACATTTTTTCTTGTGAGTTTTTGTTAAAAAATACCATGACTAAAAAGTAGAAAATAAAATAAGTAAAAAAAAGATTTTTTAAAAAACGCTTTTATTAAAGTGTTCTAAAAGGTCAAAAATAATTTATTCGGTTTGACAAATAATTTATTGTGAAGTAGAAAATAACTTTTTGGTTAGTAAAAAATAACTGATTTTCTAATCACTAAAAATAAAAGCGTGGGCGCTAGTAATTCTTTATTCACTATTTATTCTAACTTTTTTATTCTATGTTCTATGAGGAAAAATTTACAAATTTCTCATTTATGAGGTTTGGGTGGGATGGATTCACTTTAAATTCTCTATTAGGTATTTTTATTTATGTAAAATTATACATAAATGCCGACGTAATAGCTTAGTGGTTAGAGCATCTGACTACAAAGCCGTAGGTCTGGGGTTCGAATCCTCGTTCGGCATAGATGTTAGTGTTACTGTCCTTGTGTGTATTGAATTTACCTATACGGGTCCATACCTTCAGGTAAATTTGTACAAATTTAAAAAAATAAAAAAAAATTTAAAATTATAAAATATAGGGTCACTTGGGGTAAGTGGGACCCCTTTTTGGCCTAGTACATTTTTGGAGCTTTATAGAAAAAATTTGAAAGGGTTTATTTTGTACTTGTTGACTAATTTTGTTAAAGAGTCTATCGATAAACAAAAATTTATCATTAGTTTCTAAAATAAAGCTTTACATTTTTCTTAACTGGTCTTTTTATCAATAATGAGATGGGTGACCCACTTACCCCAAGAGATGGGGTAAGTGGGTCACCCCCTCTTTATTTTTATTTAAAGCAAGCAAAACTTAAATGGAAGTAAGTGGGTCTTACTTGATGAAGTACAGTAAATTTCAATATAAAATATTTTATTGTAACTGTATCCATGAGTGAGAAATATACTCACATCAAAATCAATGTGACAAGGTAAGAATCGAATGAAAAGCAAAATAAGTATTTTAAAGAATGTTTCGAAAAGCCAAAGGGATATGTTTTACTTTAGCATATAAAATAGTGTTGAACAAACATAATAAGGTTCATTAAGATTTATTTTGGCACTTTAATACGCATTGTAAGATAAAAAAGAAATCGGACACACTAAATGAGAATGAACACTGTTGATGAGATATTTCACTTTACTCACCATAACTTAAATTAAAACGCAAATTTGATATATAATGTCGATCAAACTATTTATAAATTTAAATGAATTTTGAAGTGGTGAGTAAAAGGTCTTGCTACTATAAATCGAAATTTTCTGAAAATATTGGGGGAAATTGTCCCTATAACCCCCTGAAATAGTTAATAGTTCCTGTATCATAAGGGACCCTCTAGAACCACTTATATCATAATAAGGGGTCTCACTTACTAAATAAAGAGGGGTCCCACTTACCCCAACCATGCAAAAACTATGGGGTAAGTGGGACACCCCTCTTAAACACTTCAAAATTAAGAATTTTGAAAAATTTCAAATTGTAGTATGTATTTTAGGTCAAACTCTGCAAAAAAGTTCAATAAACATTAAAATGTAATGAAAACTTACCTGGAAATACTTCTTTGAAAAATGCGTCTTGAACTCACCAAAAAATCCATTCTGGGAATCTATTTTAAATTCGTTCAATAATCTTAAAAATAAATAAAACGAATCTCAAATATATGCAAAACTCATCAGTGTGACAAGCTGTAACATAATCAATGCGAGTAAGTGTGAAATTTCCTGTGCATATTATAGTTTTAGGGGGGTGACCCACTTACCCCATTGACCCACTTACCCCAAGTAACCCTATATAAATTACTAGCGCCCACGCTTTTATTTTTAGTGATTAGAAAATCAGTTATTTTTTACTTACCAAAAAGTTATTTTCTACTTCCCAATAAATTATTTGTCAAACCGAATAAATTATTTTTGACCTTTTAGAACACTTCAATAAAAGCGTTTTTTAAAAAATATTTTTTTACTTATTTTATTTCGTTATAGTCGGCTAGACTAGTTCCAGCCCTCCGATCTTTTACGTTACTTTCCTATGCCGTGCTCATGAGTCCTAACAAGGACGAAGCATGTCCATTGTCCATGGCTGGAGGTGACGCTTGTGAGTTGGAGTATAGACAGCAATGTTTCTAGAACCTATGACGTCAATACGCGGAAGGAAAAACTAATTAAACAAAAAGCCTGTTGGGTTGCTAGGATGAGTTTCAGAACGCAAATCGAGATTAAAAGACGCTATGATACATGGGTTTAAAAAAATTAATCATATTTCTAAATTGAAGTTCTTAATTTCAATCAAAATTCGGACACTGAGCCGAAAACTACTTTCTTTGTTTACTCTCCGCCAGGGTCAAGTAACGTTGCAGTCTAGTATAGTACATACTGATATGAAATAAAAGCCTTTCTGCAAACTTGATTTTTTTTCAAAAAATTTTCTGCAAGAATTCACACATTTACTTCTAACACAATGCCACATTTCTTTCTTAAATGCCCTTTTTATATAATAAGCTGTATCCTTCTTTTAAAATGCAAATAATTCTTAGCATAATAACTTTTTAAAATATTTTTTTATTGTTTTTCTTGCAGAAAATTTTCTGCAGATGCGCGATCGTGTATATTATACGTATACAGGGTGATTCAGAAATAATCATCAATAATTGGGGGGAGGAAGAGGGGCTCTAGACAAGCATATTTCGAATAGGGATGGTGGGGTGCAGCCTTACCGTTAAAGAGCTAGGACCTAATATAGTGCGAGCGCGTTTCAAAAGGCCGTTTTTAGAAGGCCCGTGTGAAGAAAAACAAAACATAATAAAATGAAAAAACATTATTGCATGAGGTACAGGAGTATCCGTACTACTTAAATCCTCAATGTGATAGAAATTGGACTACATGCTAAACCAGGGGTGGCCAACCCAAATATTGTTGAGGGCCACTTTGGAAAACCACAATACTCTCGCGGGCCGCATATAAAATTTTAGGATATTATGTGCACAGAATGACAGTGAAGTAAATTGAATAAATTAGGTATATAAATTGGTGAGTTCTTAGATCCTTTGCTTAGTTTGAGAGATTCCTAAATAAAATATTCATTTAAATTTACCTTAAGGAGCAACCCCAAGAATACCTTCTGTAGTATATCCATAGGAACTAAACAGGTGCCTTTAAAAACACTTGGAATTACTCGAAACTATAAGGAGCCTGTGGCGCTTATAGAAATTTATTTCGGGAGGACCCAAATTTTTTAATGCATAAATACAAATATATTTTTAGTTAGGATTTGCACCTGACTGAACTAAAATCCTAAAAAAGTTGTGAACAATAGAGTTCCTAGTACTAAAGGGGGATCTGGGGGGTCCTCCCCCAGAAAAATATTTGGAAATACGACTCTAATTAACAGACTTTAACGTGTTTTGGTACCCATTGTCCGAATTTGGGGGGCCTTATAACTTACCCTAAAACTTTAACTTTTGACTAAAAAAATTTTTGCGGACCACAAAATTATTTCAAAATGGGCCGCATGCGGGTCGCGGGTTGGCAAAGCCTGGTCTAAGAGGTATATTGGGGGTCGGGGGTTCTCCACCGAAAAAATTTCGAATTTTAGTGTGCCAAAGAGTGTTTTGAAGCTACTTTTAGGAGAGTTTTCAGAGAGCTCAGCTGCCGCACAAAATGACCCGGAGGGCCGCGGGTTGGCCCTGCCTGTGCTAAACCGTGGGGTGAGTTTCAAAAACGTGCAATATTAATCTCTTAGTCAAACAATGGAGTTCCCTTAATGGTATTTAGAAAAATTATGATCGGGAAAAAATTTTCAATGATCAAACAGTTTCAATGATCAATGTTACGATCATTGAAAATTCCTTCCCTGATCATCATTTTTCTAAATACCATTAAGGGAACTCCATTCTTTGACTAAAAGATTAATATTGCACTTTTGAAACTCACTCCACGGTTTAGAAAGTGGTTCAAATTTAGTCGAATTCATGGTGTAAGTAGTAGGGATACTTCCTTACCTCATGCAATAGATTTTTTCATTTTATTATGTTTTTTCGTCACACGGGCCTTCTAAAAACGGCCTTTTGAAACGCGATCGCACTACATTAGGTCCTAGCTCTTTAACCGTAAGGCTGCGCCTCACCATCCCTATTCGAAATATGCTTGTATAAGGCCCCTCTACCTCCCCCCAAATTATTGATGATTATTTCTGAATCACCCTGTATAGTACTAAATTAATGGTACGGCCAGTGTGTGCGCAGCCAATTTTATGACCAACGCTGAGAGGGGTAGAGGAGTGAACAGAGAGGGTGCAAGTTGAAGTTTAGAGTGACCGAAGATAGTTCTTAATGTGTCCAATAGGTAATATACACTCGTGAAAGAAATGTGACAGGTGTTTCTCAACCTTTTGTCTACGTTATCTATTGCCCATTATTGAGTTTCACGAAAAACCACGCCTAGTCTGCCATTTCCCCTCCCTTAAGGCCCAAACAATACCACTCGGCATACCAGTGGATGTTTTCAGTAAAGTCTAAAATTCTTTTTAGCCAATCCAATAACATGATATGCTATTCTCATGACTTCTTGCTCTATATAACATTTACTCGTTTCCATTCGTGTCCGTTCTGATCCAGGAAAGCTATTGAAACACACACTGACACCGTGTAAATCGGGTTTAAGTATTGCGTACACATTAGACTACTTTAAGCTGCGGGCTACATTCAAGATACCCACTGACCAATTTTGGCCCGCGTGCCATGCTTTGGAGACCTCTGCTTTGTACTCCAAATTGAAGGAACAAAAAAAAATGAGAAAAAATGATTCAAAAAGGAGTTTTCTTCAGATCTCAATAGTTTTCTTCCATTTTAGTTACACTAGACCCAGTGCCTGTTCCGATATGCAATCGAACGATTACTTTGGATTGGGACCATCCACGTAACATGCTGACGTCTCCTGGCTTCCCCAATAACTACCCCAACAACATCAAATGCCATTACTACATCAACGCTCCTCCTGGACAAAAGATAGTTGCTCTATTTACTGATTTTCTTCTGGAGGAAAGTGACGGGTAAGTTTTTTTTAATTTATAGCCATTTGTTGCAAGCCCTTCACTCTCTTAAAACGACAGTATCAAAACTGAGTAAAAAAGTACTGGCTTTAAAAACTTACTTGGAAAAAAATGGCTTTATAAAGGGTCGAAACACAGAACTAGCTCTTCTTGACATCTCAAAATTTATTTATAATAGTATTGATAAAGATATGAAAACCGCAGCTGTTTTTTTAGATATTTCAAAAGCATTCGATACCGTAAACCACTCAATCTTAGCCATAAAGTTAGAAAACGCAGGTTTTAGAGGTCCTATGTTACAATGGTTCATTTCTTATCTTTCAAATAGAATGCAACGTGTTAAAATCCGAGAAACATTTAGTGATTACCATGTATCAAATTGTGGTGTCCCACAAGGTTCAATTCTGGGCCCTCTGTTATTTGTAATCTTCATAAACGACTTTTGTAAGTTAAATCTATACGGAAAAATTATAACTTACGCGGATGACTCTGTTTTAATATATTCTTGTTTAAACTTAAATGAGTTAAAATTTCAGATAGAATCTGACATTATTGCAGTAAGAAAATGGTTTTCTTTCAATAACCTATCTTTAAACCTCACAAAAACAAAACTCATTCACTTTGGATTAATACAGACTAATAATGATTTGAATATCAAATTTCATTCCACGTCCTGCAACGGTTTAGATATAAATTGTAACTGCCTTTTACTTCAACAAGTAAAAAGTATCAAATATTTAGATTTATTCATAGACTCAAATCTTAAACGGAAAACACATATAAAAGAATTAAGCAAAAAACTTCGTTTTGCTTTAATAAAATTTCATCATCTTAAAAATAAAATTCAAAAATCATTTTTATTCACTTTATATTATTCATGGTTTTATTCATTAATAAATTATGGTATAATAATATGGGGTGGCGAGTAATCTTTTACCTATCCGCCACATTGCTTTTTTTTCGTATTATTCTATTTTTATTTCGTAAAAAAATTATGCAATTTAAAAAATAATATATCAGATAGAAGACCAACAGTTATATATGAAATTCCTCATTTCCGTAAGGAAATTTTTCGAAAGCACTTTTTCTATCTTGCACCTAAACTATACAATAAATTACCTTTAGATTTACAAGTAATTCTTAATTTATGCACTTTTAAACGCTTTTTATTTAAATTCCTAATAGAAATTGAAAACTTGGATGTTTTTTTCTCGATTTCCTAGAGAGAAGCAAAGTCTTTCTTATTGTACTCGCTGTGCCATTTTATTCTGTTTTATTCTGTTATGTTATTTTGTTCTATCTATCGTCGATACGGGTTCTTTCCCCTTGGCGATTAATATATTGTTCTTTTTTTCAGTTGTTTGTATGTTTTATTGGTAACTGAATAAATATTATTATATTATTATTAAGGTAAGGCATGTTGAAAGAAAAGGCAAGAAAAAGTGCTAACTTTTTATGTCTTCAAAAAATGTTTATTTTCTTTTTACTTTCATTTGGGGTTCATCAGAGTTTGAAAACTTAACTATGACTTCTTTAGTTTCTTATTTTTATGTATAAGGGCTGACCGTAATGTGTGTAAGCGATTTGGTTTAATTATCTTTTTGCAGCCAGTTGTCTTCTTCAGTAAGGAAATTTTCAGCTAAATTAAATGCGGGTCCTTTTACCAAAAATTATATTTTTGTCTCGCTATTAAATTAAGCTCACGTATTATGATTAATACGTGAATATTACGATAATACATGATATTACGATATTACATGAGTAACTTCTTAAAATATTTAAAATTGAAATGTGTTTTGAAATTTTAAATCAAAGCAATTTTTTTTTGTAAAAATTTGAGATCTCAGAACTTTACTTAAGCCTTACGCTAACAGTATCGATTCAACGTGAAGCATTACCTAATGACACAAAGTAAGGTGTGTCCATAGTTCTAGGCATCACTCATACGTAGTTTATTTGATCGTTAGAGCAACGATGAGTCAATGGTTTCATCAAGAAGAGTCTGCTCCACCTAAAGATTAGACGGGCTTGAGATTACCCATGCGTATAACAAAAAAGAATGGTGACTGGGAGTTACATAAATAATATAAACTTAGAAAGCAATTTTTTATTGAATTTATTTTCTTCAAATTTAAAATAAGCAGATCATTCGCTTTTTAAAAACGTTGCGTTGACTCTGAATGGTTATTTTTACAATGACTTAAACCAGACATGGCAAACTCCTTTCAAGGGCATTTCTTTCACGAGAGCCGCATCACACACGCCGCCCTTAGCACACTTAGGAATTTTTCTAATACCTAGTAATATGAATTTCGAATGATAAAATATTGATAGAGTTATTGAAACACTACAGGAGTCTGGATAATTGAATCACTAATTTCTGAAACATGTCAAACGCTACGGTAGGGGTAAACGCACATTTTAGTGTCAGAATAATAAAAATAACGTAACTTTAAAATAGTTTTCCAGCAAGTTAAATTTCAGCTTTTGTGCAGAAAAAAGTCAAACAATGTCGCTTGACAGGCTTCTGCACTTAAACTGCGGGGATATTTGTTCAGGTCGTCTCATCTGCAGCTTGTTTGGGACTGCAGTTTTTTTATTTATTCACATGCAAACACTACATGCGATTGGAAAAGTAACTCTTTAGAGGTTAGGTCCACCAAGCCATAGTAAAAACCAAATTTTTACAGTTTTTGTACTTATCTCAAGACTAAAGACGTTTTGGTAGCTAATTTAAAATTTCCATGCTTGTGGCCCTTTATTAAATCTATATGTGATTAATATTTCAGATCTTTGAATCACATCGTTTTAAAATTAAAAATTACTAAACATCTTCATAAAAATGTAGTGAGCTTCTATACAGTTTCTGCAATAAAGAGAGTATTCAAGCCATTTTCATAGCTTAACTCTAATTTATTTAAGGATTTGTTAAAAATAGTGGGAATATTAGTTGAAAATAATATTTACTTATTAAATACTAACCCATAAAATTATTATAGAATTCTTATTTTTTCTCTTTTGGTTAGTAGATGTATAAATATCTTTTTTATAAATGATTTCAGCTCTAGACTCAAAAATAGTGGTCAGCCAATTCAAAATGTTCATATAGACATCTTCGAAGTCAATTAGGTAGTTGTTTAGATGTAACTTTGTGGACAGTAAAACGATTCGGCTTTAAAAGATTAAAAATCAGTTAATTAGTTCAATATCATGATATTGGGTATTGATTTGATGTCCCATTTTAATAAAGTAATTCATAGATCTAGAAACCCAATCACATGGATGTAATAAAGGGCCACAAGCATGTAAATTTAAAATACATAGCTACCAAAACGTAGCTTATGCTTAGTACTGAGATTTATACGAAAACTTTAAAAAATGGTTTTTACTATGTCTTGATGGATCTAACCTCTAAAGAATGACTTTTCCAATCACATATAGTGTTTGTATGCGATTAAATAAAAAAAGCAGTCCCAAAAGAGCTGCAGATGAGACGTCATGAACAAATTTTCCCGCAGTTTAAGTGCAGACACCAATCCAGCGACGTCGTTTGACATGTTTATGCACTAAATCTGAAATTTAACATGCTGAAAAACTACTTTAAAATTACGTTTATTTTGTAATTCTTACTTCAAAATGAGTGTTTATACCTACAGAATCCCATGACACCAATAACTCATTTTTGAAAAAATTGGCGTTTGACACGTTTCAGAATTAAGCGATTCAAAATTGAATCGCTTAATTCTGAGACGTGTCAAACGCCATTATTTAAGCGCAGATAAATTTTATTCCTTGTAGAGGTTTGTGTTTTTGATAGTATTTATCTTCATGAGGATGTGAGTGAACCGAAAAAAAAGTAATTCTTGTGAACAAAAGTACCATCCAATATGGGACTTGTTTTACATAGATACAAAACCTAGTTAAGGTTTATTCTTGATCGGAAACCGAAGCTGGTAAGATTGTAAGAATACTTGCCAATATTATTCAATATTATTAATTTTTTGAACGGTGAGCTTTGATTAAGGTTGTATATTCTTACCTCTGAACCAAATCAGTTTTTGACACACCGATGTGCTATATTTCACAATTTAACACATTTTCAGAATTCTTGACAGAATTATTCTTAGTCTTCATAAAGTTCATAACTTGCATTCAATTGGTAATAGGGGCCGTTTGAATATTACGTATGAAACTAAGAGGGGTGAATTGCTTTATTATTCTGAGAACGGGGATATGAGTTAAGTTTGCGTAATACGGGTGTGGCCAATATATCCCCCATTTGGGGAAAATTGGGAGTTTCACTTCTTAAAAAATAAAAAGTGAAAAATAAATTTCTTAGACTGATTATAAGAACTTTACGTGAAGAAAAGAAGAAACATTTTTCTGATGTAAGCTTAACTAAAGGGGAATTCTCACTATGGACAACTAACTCACTAAATATTTTGTTGAAATACAAAAAAGGTCTGACAGTTGCTGGCGTAATTATAAGAGGTGGTTATTTATGATATTTTCTGATAAGAGGAAGAGTGTAAATAATCACTAAATACATTACAAAATATTTTATAGGATCCGAATATTTTTATTCACTGCTTCCTGACCAGCAGCGGTAAACTAGCGGTAGAAGAAAGACTTCACAATTAGCTCGTTTTTATTCTTTAGCTGCTGATTCGCTGGTCAGGTAGCACTGAATAAGGCCAATAATCGTATTACTTGTATTATAAATTACCCTTTATTATCTTTACAAGAAATTGTTTTATTTGAATTAAAGGTAAAGGAGTTTAATGACAAAGAAAAATATAATATATGATTGAGAATATAATGAAGGAATAATTCGCTTTTTTCAGCTGTGAATATGATGACTTGACTCTAATAGAAGAGGAGATCATCTGGCAACGTTGCGGAGACTGGGAAAACAAAATCAAACTTTTACGTCACGTTTCAGTGAAGAATTCCTTCCATATTATTTTTAAATCTGATTTCTCACATTCTTACAAAGGCTTTAGAATAGAGCTGTCGCTTCTTACAGGTACGATTTTTTTTCAATATAATGAACTTTCTTATTACATTAATTGACTTATGATTGGAAAGAAGTAATTTTAGAAATTATGAAAGCAAATACAGGGTTAATGCTTCCTTTTCTGATACTTATAAATGTTGTTCTGTGTTTCGCAATAGTTTACTCAAGTGAATGACGAAAGGAAAATATCTTATGCTAAGAAAATTTAGGTTATTGCTAGCGTCTACCTATGGATAGCATACTGTTTTTTTGTTATGTTTTATTTAACTCATTTGACTCATGAAAATTCAAATTATTAAGACATATATGAAAGTGTGATTAGTAGTGAAGTAAGGTTAGTAAATGTATTCAAGTGTTTTAAGTAGTAATAAGAGCACTCTGTAGATTTGAGTTGATAAGTTGTGGATGTTCACCATGTTCAGTAAAATAAATTTCTAAATTAAAATGATAGTAAAATTTAAGGTATGCCACAAGTATTATACTTCAAATCGTTTAAGCCGCAATACTTAACAGATGATAATGATCTGAGGATTAGTTTTTGGAATTGTGTGTATGTACAAGGTATATAAGAACCTTAAATACAAAGTTCGCTCAAAAGTAGAAGCCTATACGGGGCATATGATATGAAAGCAGAGAGTGGTAAAGAACGAAAAAAATAAAGGCATTTCAAAGTAATGGACCAATACAGGGATATTCGGAATCGATACTCGGGTGTCGAATGATCCTATTTCAAGTACTATTATGAATCGAATACAATACGTTATCAGGTAAATTTATTTTGTCATGGTTCACATACGCCGATAACCTAATATACTCGATTCACAAAAGTACTTAAAATATGATTATTCGATACCCAAGAATTAATGCCTAAAAGCATTGATTTTTCCTATCATTAAACAAAATCTTACCAAATCGGTGTTTAAGCACTGCATTCTCATTGTGTATTCATTTGTCTTTCCCTCTTAAATTTCTGGAACATAAACACATAATAAAAATGTCAATTTCCTTCCCAAACCTTAAATCAGTTTTCGTCTTTATCTCGAACTAGACTGCGTGACATCTTTCATTGTGTGATCTATTGCAGAGCGATCAGAGCAGAGCACCCTATGTGACAACGATATGTTTCAGCTTCGGGCCGGGCAGTGTTATCTTGTGGTCAATTATCCTGAGACTAGCTGGTCAACCGCCCGCCAGATATGTTCCGAAGCCAAGGCCCAGCTGGCCATTGTGGAGAATGGGGACCAAGTGAGTGTGCTGGACGAACTGGTACGGTCCACCTACGGCTACATGTCTGGAGTGGTGTACTGGGTGGGAGCCTATGCTCCAAATGGAAACAGCTCGTGGAAATGGTTGGATGGCGCACCGCTCAACAACAAAAGTAAGTAAACTTCTTATTTATGCGCTTTGGTATGCGATCGAAAGAAATAAAAAGCGGGACGTGGGGAGCCCAGTGGTTAAGGTATCGACTTCGGGATCGGAGGGTCCCGGGTTCGATTCCCGACACCACCAAAGACCCACCGAGAATACACGGAGTAGTACGTGCTCGTTAAATCTGTGGGTTCGAAAGTCATGTGGTCTATCATGGCGCAGTTTACCCCAGGTCCAGGTCGTCTGGAGGCTAAATTGGCTAAATTGTGATGGCTAAATTTCCATGGCTAAATTGTGGAGGTGGTGATAGATGGTGGCAGCATCTATTACACGAGGCTCCTGCCATTCATTGGGCCTCACTTTCTCAGGAGTTGCACCACCTTTACCTTAAATTCTGTACCCTCTGTGGATGGAGCTTGGATATTCCAAGTGGGATTATAAGCAACCACAACTAAAACAACAGAAATGCAAGGTACTTCTTGCATTAACAAGGGATATCAAAACGGCGGAAATGCATGGTTTCTTTCCTTAAAGAATGCTTTTCATTGACTATAACTTATACACAGTCCTAGTTAAAGTAACCTAGGCTATATACAGAGATATTTGCTTCGTTTACCGAACAAAAAGTTTTAGAGACGCTGAATCTTTGAGATGTCCTCTAAAATATGCAGGGTGTTTCGACTAGTTTCTCGAACTATTTACAGCCAGATTTCTTGCGTGGGGTGCATAAAGTTGCCCGAAGAACTGTACCTCAACAGCGGATATTTTTTAAGAAGGTGACGTCACATTTGTTATGATAAACAAAAGCATATTTATTAACACATGTTTGCAGACTAAAAATTAGTTCACCATGAAATGAAATGATAAAGTTCTTAATGGAATTACATTTTTCTTAAAATAATATGCGCCTAATAGAGGTAGGACTCTGGGCAATTTTAATTTATTCAATGCTAGGAATCTTGTTACGCAGAGTTTGGGCAAACTTGTTGCAACACTCTGATTGTATTTAATCTGTAAAAATATCTGTATATCTTTCATAAATTTCATATACTTTTTACAGGAATACAGGAAAATACGTTCTCAAAATAGGTTTTTTCCCCTGTTTCCTTTTATTTGTGATATAGCTGGTTTTATTTCACAAAGAAAGCGTGTCAAACTCAGTGACTACAGTCACCAGTAAAAAAGTCAATAAGAGCTGCTTATAATAAGGCCACTTTTTTAGTCTCTTCCTACAATAACAGATCAACATTGTAGTAATGCTACTTTCTTTCGAATGGATGTAAATAGATAGTCCAGGATCCACGGTACACTTTTTGCACTTGATTACTATCAAGCTAAATTTCCGTGAGTAGCTTCATTTTGATGAGACGCCCAACAACTTCCATTACGAAAATCTGGATTGTGGTAGCTAACAGAGGTAGCAAGGATACAATATGTCGATTTGATGATTCTCAAATATTTATTACTAACTGGATTCTTTTTTATTATATCTCAAGATAATTATCTAAATTATTCTAAAACATATTTGTCCTACAAAATATAGGGTTTGATCAAAGAGATCCCCTCCTTTCAACATGTATCAATAACAAGGACATCATAAATTATTACTAACCAGCTGATTTTTTTTGTTTTACTTAGGTAAAATTTATATAATTTAGCAGTCATATTGTCCTACAAATTGCGTGGTACGTTATCCCGGTCCTACGCTCGAAAGTAGTAGTACATATCCTTGATGTAAAAGTAATTACTATCAAGTTGAATCTTCGTGAAGAGCTTCATTTTGATGAGACGCCCAACAATTTCCTTTACGAAATTCTCGATTGTGGTATCTAACAGAGGTAGCAAGGATATAATATATCGATTTGATCTGGATTTTTTTTGTTGGATCTCATGATAAATATCTAAACTATTCGAAAAAATATTTGTCCTACAAAATGTATGGTTTGATCAAAGGGTCCCCTCCTTCCAATATATATCGATAATGAAGTCATTAAGAATGATTACTAACCAGCTGATTTTTTTTACTTCGTTAGGGGAGGGTGGGGTTATAAGATTCAAATGGGGTTATCAGAAACATTAAAAATTCCACAAGTTTATCCTTTAAGTTTATGAAGCTAATTTTTTACAGAATTTTTTGCACCATTTGTAGCTTTCTTTGAAAAAATAATGAACCTCTTAAGTAAAAAGGTAAAGGGATTTTTTACTTGTTTCTTATTACCCCAAGCGACTGTATCTTTTTACCCCGTTTGGGGTAATAGGAAACAAGCCAGTTATTTGCTAAATAAAACAATTAAAAATCAAGTGAAGGTATTAATATAATCTATAAAGAGTATTTTATAACTCCAAAAATTTTCATTAAAACCTTTCTATATATGGCTAGTAAAAAATTAGTCTTAAGTAAAGTACAAGTTGAAAGTTATAAGCAACGCTATATTTTTATACAAAATATTTGAAAATCATGACAAAATTAATCAAATGCTGTTTCTCTTTTTTCATTCATTTTGTGATACTGATTGGTTATCATCCCCCAAAATCAACTCAATTTTTTGCAAGCTCAGTTTTTTTAAGGTTGGTTCCACTTCCTCTGTATAACCTTAGCGCTACCCCATTTCTTCAAGTTTGAATGGTTCAGGAAGTTTACGAAGACCCTTAAACCTATTCCCCCACCCCCTGCGTTTAAATATTGTTTTTAATTAATATCACGGAAAACTAAGTTTAAAAAAACCCCAACTTAATATTTTAATATACTCACCATAACTTAAATTAAATCGTAAAATTTATATACACTATCGATCAAATTACTTAATGATTTTTTAACCAACTTTAAAGTGGTGAGTAAAAGTTTTCTTTCAACCCACCTATTTCAGGAAATTTCAGTAGAAATAAAATTAATTGAATTTAAACTTTTAACTTTATAAATGAAATAAGAACAATAAAATATTAATATAATAAAGAGAAGATTTCGATAAAATAATTTCCATGCATAAAATGCTAGTGTTCCTTATTACCCCATAATTTTGATTAAATGAGGAAATAAGAAGCAGGCCACTTTTAAGAATGATCCACAACCCTAAATCGAAGAACAAAAGGTGAATTATATAGCCCGTTAACCTCCTTAAAAGTTCGCTAATAAAATTCCGCAATAATTGAACTGCATCTTATGTTGCAAATAGGAAAACGAAAAAAATGACAATTCTTGTCGGACTAGTGATAAAATACCTGTTTTCTTGTAGGACATTGTTTCATTTGGGCAGAGAACACACTAACCTATTATGTAATATTTTTGTCCTACAGTTAGTAATGAGAAAAATGGTCTTGTGGTATTAATAATTTCTGAGCGTAGGACCGGGATAACGTACCACGCAATTTGTAGGACAATATAACTGTTAAATTATATAAATTTTACCTAAGTAAAACAAAAAAAAATCAGCTGGTTAGTAATAATTTATGTTGTCCTCGTTATCGATACATGTTGAAAGGAGGGGACTCTTTGATCAAACCCTACATTTTATAGGACAAATATATTTTCTAATAATTTAGATAATTATCTTGAGATTTAATAAAAAAGAATCAACTTAGTAATAAATATTTGATAATCATCAAAATGACATATTGTATCCTTGCTTCCTCTGTTAGCTACCACAATCCAGAGTTTCGTAATGGAAGTTGTTGGGCGTCTCATCAAAATCTAGTATAATGTATCTGTTACATAAACATGTTTTATCTGTTCGTTTCTGAAATTAAACTTTAAAAGAGTTGCAATTCTGAAACATTGACAGGAATGCTCTATTAAAAACAGAAAGTCTGTATAAAATTGCAGAAGACACCTGAGAAAATAAATAAAAGTGAACTGGCCTCCTGGCTGACAGTTTTTTCCTGTAAATTCAACATATTTTTTACTTTGTACGAACAACAGTTATTCAGATGTGTCCGCATGTTCTTGTTCGTAACTTGTTTGTTCAACTAAAATCAGTCACATTCAATAAATATCTAAGATAGTGTTCTTTGGCCTTAGGACACATTTCTGTCCTGGGAAAATGTTGGGGACAGAAGATGAGGCCGGAAAAACACTTATTTTATTTACATTTACCCATTCCTCGCCAGACCTTTTCGCTGTCTATCTTGACAGTCTTGTTTGTGCATTGGAGATCTTACTTTTTATGCCCAATGGGTATACAACGTGGTTTCCGAAATAATCAAGACCTCGGACATTTGATACTACTGTAATTCAGAATATAAACAATGTCTTAATCGGTGGGGCCAGTTTGAGCATATTTACGAAAATTTTCAACGTTTTCTTTCCATCATCAGGGATAAAAACTTTTGTAAATAAAACAGTGCCGATTAACGAAGACTAATTGTAGTAATTGAAATTGTAAGCTTGGTGAATTTAAAATGAGGTTGAGCCTTTATATTTAAAAAACCATTGATTAAATTCTCAAAAAAATGTCAAATAAAAAAGTAAAACCTAATCTTGGAAACATTTACCTCTCAAAGATCCCAAAATGATGTGCACAGTGATTTAGAGAGCGCATGAAAAACTAACGACGTTTCTAAATGATCCAATTGATACGAAGATACGGTCAAATTAGACCGCAATTCTAAATATTCCTTTGCGTTATGACTTCCTTCTCAAATGAAAACTCGTCTGGGGAAGTATTGATCCATGAAGAGAAGTGCTTTTTCACATTTATGATCCATAAAAAAGTTAGACTGTACCCATGTACGAGACCGATCCGTTTTGATGTTGCAAATAAGAGAAAAAGGAAGCACCGAGAAAAAAAAGAAAAAAAATTCCGTGCAACCTCGTTTTTTTCTAACTTTTAGGCTCATTTATTTTTGTAGCCTGGGCCACTTTTTATTTAAAAGATCTTGCTAACAAAGTCCATTTGTTTTAGATAAAATAAAAAAGATAGCTCTTAAGTAAAAAGTTTTCAAACGACGATCATATACTTATGGAGAATTGAAAATGATTGATTAAGTTATAATCTGTTTGAGCAGCTGGTTATCGGTTTATTTAGAACTGTCGTGTGTAGTTGTTAAGGTATGAAAAAAGGAAACAAAAACAAAACTTATACGAAAGTTAGAAATTTACTAGCTTTCTTCTTATACTTAACTTCTTTATATAGTTAAAATTGCTCTTGATAATTTTCAGCTTTCTTTAATTCTTTCTCAAAATTGTAATTAGCAAGAAAGTCTGATTTATTGATTTCTTTTAATATGGTTTAGATGCTAGTTATATGTCAAGTTAGGATTCCGCTAAGCCATTTTTACATTAACGATATTTCAATATTTTTTAAACTTTCTGATCAAATACATAACATTTATTTGTTTGAAAAAAATCATGAAGGAACTATTTTAAATTTTTGTCATATGTGGTTGAATAATCTATTGTTTTTTGCCTTCTGAAAAGTATGTTGAAAATGCTTTTTTTAATATGCTTTTTCAACTTATGTTCTTCAAGATCTTAAACACTTCTTTTGTCGAGCTAATAATATTAAAAATTTTAACCAAACATAAAAATTGTTGGTTTAAGTACTTTATGCAATTATTTTATCTTTTAATAAATGTAATGAATAAATTTATGATACCATCAATTTTGGAGTTCATTACCATTAAATGCTTTTAATGGTATATATTTTATATTTTTCTTCACACAAGCGTTTTAAAATTAATGAAAAAAATTTAGAATCACTGTTTAATGATACTGCTTTTTAATCTTAGAATTTATCCCAAAAACTACAAATTTAAACTTTGAACAACTTTTAATATTTAAAAAATACATCTCTCTGCAATAGCCGTTATGAAGTTATTTAATAAATATGTTTATAAAAAACCATTTTTGACAAACTGGTTGAAAAAGAAAAAAAATATCGAAACAATTTGCAAAATTTTCATAAAGAAGATGTAAACTGTAAATGCTTCATATAATTTTCCCATTTTGATTAGGGTTAACTCTTCCAATCCAAATCGCCCGAGGTCACCATTGAATCCAATGGGAAATTTGGGGCGGCTAGGTCTGAAAGGGTTAAGGCTACTAACTATTTATTGAGCGTTTCAATTCTTATAAGAAACATTAGATCATTTTGCCTTGAAACCTATTTATTTAAAAATACACCTAACCTCCAAGCATCTTAAAATAAGTTTTTCTCGACTTTGTTTCTCTGTCTTTATTTTCCCAATTAAGTATTTCTCTTAATTGCGTTTACACCGGCAGCATGTATTCCGATAGTTTAGTACATCGGTTTCTAGACACCCTAAAAATGTTTTTTCCTTAACTTTTCGATGCCAATGGAAACTCTTCATGAAACCTAGGAATAATCTTTCTGCTTGTTTAATTTACCATGTAAAGGTCTTTTCTTAAGGCGATACCGATGAAAAATAAATTAGCAGGTTATTGGTGATTTTCCTCGAGTACGCAAAAGGATCTTGATTTCGCTGGAGTAAATGTTTTAGTAATTGAGAGACAGATTAGTGTCCTTATTTATTTAGAAACATTTAATTTAAGCCTTCTAGTGATTATGTTATTCTAACCTTGTGTTTAACCTTTTAAACGCCGCAATTCAAATTTCGAATTAAAGGTTCTGATTTTTGGCTTAAATGGCTTGTTTTATCATTACTAAATCCATTCTAGTCATTTTTTGGCGTAAAAAAATCCTAAGTATGATTTTGAGGATGTTCCCATTTGGGAACATCGGCGTTTGGGGTGAAGTTTTTAGGGGGATTTCCAAAAGGCACATATTTTACAATTAATTCAAATAAATGATTGAAATCGGTTTTCAATCAATAATTATGAACATTTTTATGATTGTGGACGATTTTTTCATTTTTATGATCCATACTTAGACGATTGAGTAACATTTTATAGATTTTCATAAGAAAAAATTTACATGTTTATTACGTGCGCGAAGCTTTTCCATAAATTTTTCTTGCACTATGGGTAATATTTTGGTGTAAAAAATACATAACAGTCTTCCCATGCTCTTCAAAGCTAAACAGTTTCGTTTCTGTGAGAAAAATTAATTTTAATTACGGTTCTATACGGATATCTAGCATAAAATCCACTAATTGCATTCAAATCTAATTAGCTTTAAAAATTGATAATCATAATTATCTCCATTGATTCATTAAAGCTGTGTTTCTCATGGAATATTACGTACTGACCCACATATATCTTACATCCAACTTATTTTAGAAGAGTGTTTTTATATGTACGCACTTTTCCTTATTTTCAAAATTCTTCAATTTTATTCCTAAAATTCTTATGTAAAAAAAAGTACTTGAACAGAAATATATACGCAAATCCTCATACTCACTCCAAATATGCTCTTTGCATTACCCCCATTGATGATTACTGAAAATTTATCGATCTGGGAGTTAGAAAAATATACAAGTGTAAGAATCTGCTATAAAGATTTGGAATTTATTTCTCCATAAATCAGGTGAAAAAATAAAAATTACATATTTTTGAATATAAAACATAATTCTTAACCTGTTTACATCCTTTGAGACATAAAAGGTTCAAAACATTAAAGAAAATAGGAAATAACTTGAATTTTTGCATGTTATAAAAATCCCCCCAAATACTATACCCCAAACGCCGATGTTCCCATTTGGGAACATATACGTTGTATTGGTAATTACTCTCCAAAATTAAAATATGAAGCTATTCTGTCAAGCCAAATGGGAAGATGTGTACTTAAGCTACCGTAACTCAGCAAAATTATTTAAAACTAAATTTATTTAAAATTTTCACAAGTTGAAACTTGTGAAACTTTTGGAAGAGCTCAAAATCTCTAATTTTGATGTAAATTCTACAAAAAGGATTAAATTGCACGTGAAAAACTTTTGCATGTAAAATAACTTCATACCTTTGAGTAGCTTTCTACCAAGTATCAAATTCCTGCATGAAAAATTAAGTGGTGAAAAAATTCCTTTAAATGATGTTCCCATTTGGGAACATCGGCAGGTAAAAGGTTAAAAAAGGTTTCATGGAATTATTTTACCACAGATGATTTCTGGCAGGCATTAACATGGAAATTACGAAGTATCTTCATATTTTTTATTAATTCATTGCAAAAGCATTTATATAGCAATGTACACATTAAGTCATCGTTTTTATAAAAGCGATTCTTCTACATTGCTATAAATTTCTATTGTATGTAGTGTTTTCTATTAGTTAAAAGGATAATACGTTTTTTAAGGTTATAAATGCAACTACACATACTTTGAAAAGAAAATTAAGGAAATGAAACTTGTCTACACAAAACGAAAAACTAGTTGATACCTTGAAAGTCTTAACTGCACTGTTAAAAAGTATTGACTTAAAAAGTGAGAACATTTACCTACTCACTTTTTTGAGATGTTATGACTCAAAAACAAGTATATGTTTTTCTCAATATTCAGTACTCTAACGTACTTAAAAATGAGAAAAATTGCAGAAAAGTTACAGAAAAAGAAATTATTGCATCATTTGAATAAATTGAAAATAAAAACAGTATCCGATATAAATAATTTGGTTTTTAAATGCGATTGTGAAAAAATAATAGTATATGTTAAACAAAACCAAGGAACTATTTACCACACGTGCAATAAAACACTGAGAGAAATGATAGTCTCAAATTTGAGTAAATCGATGTTCTCATTTTGGTATGATAATTTTTGGTTCAAATACGAAGACCAACTGCTTTCAATTTTGAAACACAAGAACAATTTAATAGTCACCACTCAAATTATGCTTATTTTTAGTTTATATTTGAAAATTGTTATTTTTGTATCATATTAAAAGTAACATTAAGTTGGTGTGATAACGTGTAACGCAACGTTATGACGTCGCACTCAACTTACTGGTCTACTTCCCACGTCATAGAAACACATTGCACCCTCTTTATAAGTTCTGAATTTTGAGTAGGGAAAAGTATCTTTAAGCACAATATGTACAGTTGAGGAAAAAACCCGACTCAGTTGCGATTTCTGACGAACCATTTGGGTTAGGAAGACAAAAGAGGGGTCGTTTTTCTAAAATATTCTTTTACCAAAAAAATTTTCGAGTCCTTAGGGGGTCGTCTTCATATTAAACAAAACACTATTATTATTAGTTTTTCTGAAAGGCCATCCCCTCAAACCCTTAAATACCCAGTTTCATCTAGATTGAATAAAAAAAATTTATTTTTTAAAACAAACTCTAAAATTTTTTTTTTCAAATCGTGAAATATTTTTATGGTAATCGATTCTGGAAGTAATTTTATGTAGGAAACCAAAATTTCAATCGATTTTATCTATTAGTGTTTGATAAAACGAACGAGAAAGAGCATTTGCGGTATGCATTCGGCAACGGTAAACGGCCCCTTAAGATATTAATTCGTTTTTATCAAAAACTATTGGAAAAAACTATTTATCAAAACTATATGTCGGAAACGCCGATAAAATAATCGCTGGGATAACAGGAGTTTTTATCCATGGACTTAACGAGTGTCCTTTCTGTCAGCTTTGCTTATCTTTTAGGCATGTTTAGGATCAATAGGAATAGCCTGTAGCACCGAAGGAACAGATAAAGCTAATTAAACGCTTAAATACGGCAACATGGGCTAGTTACAACAATGAGGTCCTTTTTTATCCTTGGTTGCATTCAGGATGGATTTTTCATCGAATGGGACTTTTTATAAATGTGTCTTCATCGTGTTTAATCATACTTGGCGTATTATTATCCCTTAACGATGGAAGTTCTTTCCGAGCGGGATATTTTTACGTGAATTTTGAAGTATCCGGTTTGTATTTCACTTCAATGAGGGTTTTGGTTACCAAACGTTGTTTCAACAAACGCCTTCATCTACAAAAAAAACCCTTCTGTTCGCTTAAAATAATCTCAAATTCAGAAGTTATGTTGAAAGTATACAAGGAAAATCCATTAAGTGAGAGTTTTGAGATAAATTATTTTAGCTTGGATGATTAAAGATGGTTCATTAGTACCGTACCGGTAATATATACTACCGTAGTATAACATACCGTGGATTTCACTTGAAAATTTCCTAAGGAAGCTTAAAGCTCATTTTGAGAAAATTAAACTTTGTGAATAATTTTAGCAATTTTTTTAATTAACTAGGTAACATACATATAATGGTTAATGGTTGGGTACTCCAATTTCTTTAATAGAGGTTCCGCTAATTCTGTTTCGTGGTCAAATGGAGTCCTGATTATAACCACATATGCTTTTATATTCTATTGTATTTTGATCCTAAAGCTTAGAAAATTCGTAGATGTTACCTAAACCATGTGTAGTTCTTCCCCGGTGGCAACCCGGCGGGTTGCCGGAAGTTAGAAAAAAGACTTTTTCGATGTTCTGTTTTGTTCTTATTGTCTGTTTTTGTTGTTATTTTGGGTTGTTGTATGATGAAGCTTGGAGCGAGAGGTCGCGTGTGCGACGGGATCTGTAAATTTATCAGCTTAATTATTAAATCTTACTATTAATTACCAAGGCCTGGTTTATTGAGAACAACGAACCCAAACAGTGGCGCAGTCGACAGGATCCTCGGCATACTTGACAGCAGCAGCTTTGCCTTGTCTCTTGGCAGGGGTAACTTTAGCTTTAGACTTCGCCGGTCGCCTTCGACGCTTCTTAGCAGGCTTCCCTACTTCGGAACTGACATCATCCCTTTTAGCATCATCCTCAGATCAAGAGTCCTCAGTTTCCTCCATTTCTTCCGTAGATTCTTCATCCACGTCCTCACCTTCCGAACCTTGTTTTCCACATACAGTTTCTCCAGCATAAGTTTCCTTCTCTCTGGGAACTTCGTTTCCCGTCTCTACCTCCAGAGACTCTTCTGCAACGTCAATTCCATTCTCGTCAGGAACTTCGTTTTCTCTTTCTTCTTCCGAAGTTCTATTTTCTTTTTCTACCTCCACTTCAATCTGATCCCACTGGATGAATTCAACGCCTAATATATCCTCGTCATCCTCTAAATGTCGAACAGGTTTGTCCACTTCCTTGAGAGTCCTCTCCTCCAGATTTAACATATCGTCTTTCACCGGTCCTTCATCTCCCAGATATTTACTGACAATTGAGGATAAATGACTGTCTGAATAAGAATAGTTCTTGGTTTCAAAACTGAAAATGTGATGTTTTGTTTTTGGTTAAACCTTTTGATTTTCTCGTGAGTTCCATGGTTTTTTTTCCTTTTGGTTTGTTGTTGAATTTTTTTTATATTTTAGTCGCGTGGATATTATTAGTTTCTTTTTTATATTTCTTCACGAGAATATTTTCTTTTTATTGGCTCTTTGAGTTTGTATTTGATTCGTGTTCTTTATTTTTAAGGTTAAGATTTTGATAATGCATTTTTGTATTTTGATTATAGTATCCGGTATTGTTAAAAAGGCTTCTGTACGTCTAGAATTATTTTTTTGTCTTGTGGATTTTTTTTGGTGTGGTCTCACCTGCAGGACATGGTCCGGCAGGCATGAGACCGGAGGGGAGATGTGAAGTTCTTCCCCGGTGGCAACCCGGCGGGTTGCCGGAAGTTAGAAAAAAGACTTTTTCGATGTTCTGTTTTGTTCTTATTGTCTGTTTTTGTTGTTATTTTGGGTTGTTGTATGATGGAGCTTGGAGCGAGAGGTCGCGTGTGCGACGGGATCTGTAAATTTATCAGCTTAATTATTAAATCTTACTATTAATTACCAAGGCCTGGTTTATTGAGAACAACGAACCCTAACACCATGTGTACTAAATTTTTTTACAGTAAAATCCCTTATTATTTATAACACTGTTTTTTGTCTAACTATGTCTGTTTATGTCAATTTCTCGTTCGTTTATTGGTTGAACTTTTAATTATGAAAAAGATGATTAAACTTCATAATTTGATTTTTTATACTCCCCGTTAAGTTGATGAAAGGCAACCTAAGTGATTTAGTTTCAATCTATTTTAAAGGGGAATAGAGAAGGTAATAATTATAAAATGGGTAAGTTTAAACTCTCAGTTGGATAAAACATTTTATTCGGGCTATAAATTCTCAATTTTACCTAATTTTTACGCAACTTACAGTTTAAAAGGGACATAACATAATACAGTTTGAATTGGGCAAAGGTTACGCATCAGCCGAAGGTTACTCTTGTTAGGATCTATGTTACTTACTATAATTATTGACTTGTGTTGATTTATGAAAGAAAAAGTTAATTAATAATTTGGAATAGAAGATATCCATCAAAACAGAATGAGATTTTTGAGAGATCTTTGTTTGGAAACGGACACGGAGTGATATATTTTAAATGAAAAAAAAAATAAAAACATGTCCCTTTTTCGTAAGTGTCTCGTAGAGCTAATTTAAAAATAGTTTCATGAGATCTTTGAAAATTTTCCATTAAGTCATTTTGGGACTTTTATTCCAAAAAGGTCATGATGAAAGCATTGGCTGGAGGAGCATTTCAAGCGCCCTCTTTTGTGACGTTTAGTAAATGAATGTTAGTGCATTATTTTTGAATCATCCAGTATTTTTTAAGAAATTTCTTATCCCTCCTGAATTACCGAACGGATGAAAAACATGATAAAGTTTTCAACAGTTTATTTTTATTATTTTTCTGTATTTTTTTTTCAAAAAAAAACTATTTTAGAAAGAAAACAACGGAGTTGTTTGGTCAGCATTAACTACCGATTACATTAGGAACTAACTACCGATAAAATTACTTTCTTCTTCTTGTTTTATCGTGTTTCAGTTTTTTATCTCTATTGAAGGGGGTGAAACTTGCATCGTGCAAATATTTTAAGTGATGCGTTTCCCACACTGATGGAATGTTATCCTGGCAAAAAAAATAGTAGCTACCGTGCAATTTCTAAAACAGCTCACAGTAATGTTAAATAAATTAGAGCATTATAAATACACATATATTTCAAAGAAATTTAAAATAATTGAATTGACATACAATAGTATACCATTTTCATCACCATAGAAATAAAATGAGTATTAATACGAGTCAAATTCTGCAATTAACACTCTATGCGAACAAATTCAACTTGAAAAGCGACATTTATTTGACTTAGTAAAAAAATCGATCGAGAGCTGTTTAATGACAAGTGGCGTTAATCATATTTGATTATTAATTTGATTCGGCGTTTCATTCGTACTTCTATGAAGTAAACCCTAAGCAGAGATGTTATAATTTTAAATAATCTAAATAGTAATGATTGGAATTTATTAATTTTAATGAATATTCTGTCAAAGTCTGACTTACCGAAAATTAAAAGATGAACTCAAAGATGTAAATTCTATATGGGGCTTTACTACTTGTTACTGAATTGTGCTTTAAGTAAATGTTAATAGTTGTCACTCTTTGATTACTTGGACGCAACATAGGGTGGATAGTAGATTGCTCAGTCAATGAACACTTAAAAATTTGGATTTTCAAATTTCCAACTTTAAATATCATTTTTAGGGCTTTTTCTAGGTCAACTCTTAAATAAAGGTGTTTCCATAACTCATTTTTCTCGGCAATGTGGTAAAAATTCTTTCAAATCACAGAAATTAATAGTTTTGAAGGTATTTTGAGATTTTTGTGGAAAACACTGCGATGTACCCAGTAAATGAGCAAATTTAGCTCTGAGAATAGGTACCGTTTTTCCAGTGAATAAGCACTGAAAGTAGTCACCAGTTTTAGTATTTTGGAAAGGTTTATAAGATTAATTAGTTTTAAGTCTTAAACTTTTACAAAATACTAAACCTGGTGATTCGAAATTAAGTTTTTGTACTGTCCTTAATTTTTTAATTAAATTCTAAATTTGGCCACTATGAGCGCTGCATGCCGTTCCATATATTTACGTATGTAGCCAGTTTCCCATCTCAATATATTCACTTACCTACGGGTATACCATACTTCAGTGACCTTAGGACACGTTGGTTCCAAATAAAAGCCGTGAAACGGACTTTTGAAACACCCTGTAGGGTGGGTTGGGGTAAAATGGGTCACTTTTAAGGTACTTTCACATTCTAAGTTTTATTTCATCAAAAACTATTACTTTTTAAGGATTTCTTTCAATTAGATCTTGACATTACAATCCTTCAGAACATTTTCATCTAATTTTATCAAATATTTTTTTAGTTATAAGTTGGTTAAACTTAGCATCAAAATAGTGACCCCAACTTGGGGTAAAATGGGTCTCATTGCAAAAAGATGTCAAAAATATATTTATTACTAAATATACATGAAAATAAGAAAAAAGGCAATCGGCTAAGCCGTTTTTAACTGAAAAATTTGTTTTAAGTTGCACTTTAATAAAATTGTAAAAGTCCGAAGTTAATTGAACAGTGTACAAATGTAGTAATTAAAATACTTCATTTGGAGAAAAAAAATAAACTTGTTTGACAGTTCAATATAATTTGAAGGAAATAAGTCAAAAACATTGTTTTTACTTAATACAGAAGGCCTCCTAACTATGACCCATTTTACCCCAAGTACAAAATATTGTTATAAAAGATAAAATATTTTAGATTTTTCTAAGCTGATTGGCTTAAATTGTCCCACAGACTTTTTTTATGGAAAAATAATACAAAAGTCTGCTGTAATTTATTACAATATATAGATATTTGGAAGTTGATAAACCCTGTTGTTTCGACAACGTCATTTACCGTTCAAATAAAATATTTTTCAGTTCTTAAATTCATGAATCTAAATTTTTGACAGTTGGAAAATGTTGGCAACAAATAAAAGATTATAATACAAAAAATGAGCGAAAATAATTCAATTTAAATTTTATTTATATCGAATTAATTAAAACTGACCCATTTTACCCCAAGACCCACTTTACCCCAACCCACCCTATACTTTCTAAACAATACACCTCGTTCATTTATTGCAACGACACATTGGGCATTACACCTAACTTAGTTTACATCATACCGGGTGATTCTAAATTACGTGGACAAACTTCGCATGGGGGTAGAGGGGACCTAGACAAGCATATTTCACATAGGAATGGGGGGCGCATCCTTACCGTTTAAGAGCTAGGACCTAATGTAGTGCGATCGCGTTTCAAAAGGCCGTTTTTAGAAAGCCCGTGTGACGAAACAAAACATAATAAAATGAAAAAAATTATTGCATGAGGTACAGGAGTATCCTTACAACTTAAATCCTCAATGTGATAGAAATTGGACCACTTGCTAAACCGTGGGGTGAGTTTTAAAACGTGCAATATTAATATCTTAGTCAAACAATGGAGTTCCCTTAATGGTATTTAGAAAAATGATGATCGGGGAAGGAATTTTCAGTGATCAAACAGTTTCAATTATCAATGTTACGATCATTGAAAATTCCTTCCCCGGTCATCATTTTTCTAAATACCATTAAGGGAAGTCCATTCTTTGACTTAAAGATTAATATTGCACTTTTGAAACTCACTCCACGGTTTAGAAAGTGGTTCAAATTCTATCGAATTCATGGTGTAAGTAGTAGGGATACTTCCTTACCTTATGCAATAATGTTTTTCATTTTATTATGTTTTGTTTAGTCACACGGGCCTTCTAAAAAAGGCCTTTTGAAACGCGCTCGCACTACATTAGGTCCTAGCTCTTAAACGGTAAGGCTGCGCCCCCTCATTCCTATGCAAAATATGCTTGTCTAGGTCCCCTCTACCCCCATGCGAAGTTTGTCCACGTAATTTAGAATCACCCTGTATAAATCGAATGAGCTTAAAATTACGAAGATTAGCGAAGTAGGCACTTTCCCAGTGTATATGAAGGGCTGTTCAGTTACTGGGAATGTCCATTCACAGGGAAATTCACCCTATGAGTAGAGTCAACTACCCCTCTAGTGTTTTTAAAATTTTGCTGAGCCTATAGGGTGTCAAACACGAGTCTTCTTTAAGCCACTCAATAATATTGTCCATAAAACCCCAACCAAACCAATAATATAGTACTTTGAAAAAAATTTAATGCTTATTTTTAAGGTATTCAGTTAAACAATAATACTAACGATAACTTGTGTTTTAGGTACAGTTGGGGAAATAAAAAACGACTCAGTTGCGATTTCTAGCGAACCACTCGGGTTAGGAAGACAAATGAGGTGTCATTTTTCATTGTTTAAAGTATTCTTTAACCAAAAAAATTTTCGAGTCCTTAGGGGGTCGTCTTCATATTAAACGAAACACTAACTTTTTTTTTCAATGGGGACCCCCAATTATTATGAGATTTTCTGAAAGGCCATCTCTCAAAACCCTTAAATACCGAGTTTCATTCAGATTGATTCACAATTAAAATTAAAAAAAAAATAAAAAAAATTAATTTTTAAAATCGTGAAATATTTTTATGGTAATCGATTCAGGTAGTAATTTTATGAAGAAAGCCAAAATTTCAATCGATTTCACCGAATAGGTTTTGATGAAAACGAGCGAGAAAGAACATTCGCGGTATGTAATTCGGCAACGGGTATACCGCCCCTTAACATTAAAGTTCGTTTTTATCAAAAACTATTCGGTGAAATCGATTGAAATTTTGGCTTTCTTCATAAAATTACTACCTGAATCGATTACCATAAAAATATTTCACGATTTTAAAAATTAAATTTTTTTTATTTTTTAAAAAATTTTTTTAATTGTGAATCAATCTGGATGAAACTCGGTATTTAAGGGCTTTGAGGGATGGCCTTTCAGAAAATCTCATAATAATTGGGGTCCCTATTGAAAAAAAGTTAGTGTTTCGTTTAATATGAAGACGACACCCTAAGGACTCGAAAATTTTTTTTGTTAAAGAATACTTTAAACAATGAAAAATGTCTTCCTGAATTTGTCTTCCTAACCCAAGTGGTTCGCCAGAAATCGCAACTGAGTCGTTTTTTATTTCCCCAACTGTACCACTAAATTTTTTAAAAATATTTTTATACAAACAAAATTATTTGCAATAAATAACATAACAAACATACAAACTTCACAAAAATGTCATTAAATCAAGGAGATATTAGCATGTAACATAATAGTGTTTTTTAGGCCTCAAAAAAGGAAAAGTTCGCAAATTTGTAAGTTTGTTTTTAAGAGTTTTAGGATAGCTTTTTATCGAAGAGTAAAGACAGATTTTAATTTAAAAAATAAAAGGAAATTTGCAAAATTTTGGTTTATAGTTTTATTATACTTTTGATGAATTAATCGTTTATTGAAAGAACGTGTTTTTGAAATTATGGAAAATTTCAAATTGAAAGAATAAGAGAGCGTTCGCGATTGGTTTTTTTTGTGACTGCTCTATTTAATCTTACCCAAGATGTACATTTTTCAAAAGAAAAAATTGGATTTTTCTGTGTTATTGATTGATCCGTGGAACAAATCAAGTCGGTATTAAATGGAAGATAGAATGATTTTTGGTTAACCATAAGGCGTTTTATTGTGCGTGACGACTGTGCTTATGTGACATTGCGTGAGTTAAAAGAATAAGATTGTATTGGAAATCTCTCGGGAAGTTTTCGTGTTCTTTGTAAATCTACCATAGTGATTTCTATGCATACTGAACACAATGCGCTGTTGGTAAACGTAAACGATGTAATGTTGTCACACGCTGTTAATGTAAGGAACGCACTTACGGACATTTATTTTTGTTTATTTTCAAATTTTAAATGCTTTCTTTTCCTTCGAATATTTCAGTACACTTTCAGGATTTTGCGGTAAACAGTTTTGTGTGAGTTTTAGGTTTTTAAAAATTATCTTCATTAAAAAATATTTTTGACTTTTGAAATTTTTCTCATGTGTGGTGCTAGTTAAGTAATGTTATACAAATTTTACCATTGAATTATGGTATATTACCTTAACAATAAATTTAGTAATAAATTTAAATTTCTTGCAATATACATAATTTTTCCGCTTAGATTCTTCAATTTAGTACCATTTAAGCATATTTTAAAAGAATTTAACCCCCACCCGAAAGTATAGAACTTCACCACATCTACCCATATGTTCATTCCACACATCATTACATCTGTTGATTTTTCTGAAGTATAAGCATATTTTTTAATCTAGTTATAATGACAAATTTCGAATCAAAATGATACTTATAATTACTTTTCTACAGCTGTCTATTGGATTACTAACACTTTTCCAATGGACAGTTTCTGATAGTTGCTGTCAATCACTTTTTAGTAGTTCCACCGTTATTTCAACTTCACAGATATAATCTCTTTTTTCATTAGATCTCATCATTTCTCGAGCAGACAACTTTCCTAGTCCAGCGTGTCTCGCTATTCAATGGAAACAGCTTCGGAACTCAAATGCATTGAGATGGACGGCAAAAAATTGCAATCATCCTGGAAGATTCATCTGTCAAAAGCCATCAGTGGGTAAGAATGCTCTTCTCACTTAAAAAAACTATTTTTAAAGGTAAATCGGCCCTTGAGAGAGGTTAAATAAAATACCGTTTTGATGTCACTCAATCAGGAATATTCCTAGACCCTTGGTCAAGTTGGCGACTTTTAGTGACATATTTTGTTGCCAAATTTTAAAGGCTCCATTTTCAAAGGGCATACAGTTTACTGGAACTTTATTTGAAGGACATTTAATTTTCCTACTATAATTACAGCTTTCCTTGACTCAGGTTCTAAGATTGGCCTTTTTCATGACGTTGTAGAAAAATTAATTAACAAATAAATACAAATACAAATTAAGTCGACCAACTACAGGCGTAAGCTCAGCAAGGTTGGTCCAGTCTTTTTAACCCAAACTACCGGAATCCCAGTATCTGTCAATTTTCCTCTTGAACTCGTTTACCCTACTTGAATTTACAATTGTTTCAGGCAACGCATTCCATCTATCCACTACCCTATTAAAAATTATGCTTTCTACAATCCGTCTTAACAATCTACAATCGTTAATCCTCAAATACAGAAATAAGGTTTTGAGGGAGCTTCAAATTGTTTAAAGTGTTTTATAGTACATACTAGTTAAGTACTGAAGGTTAAGGTAAGGTTATTGTGTGGTTTAATTATGTTAATTATAATTTAATAGTTGCGTTTATTGAAAAAAATGGGGATATTTCTTGGTAGGTTCAGGAGGGTTATCCCTTGTAGCATTTGTTTTCTATCGATCTTCCACATATTTAATCCATTTCAACTGGTAATGGTCAGTTGAATTGGTTGAACTGGCCTGATTAACCAGTATCACGAACAAAAGGAATATCTTTTCAGTCGTGCCAGAAGAACTGAACAAGACACTGAGCCAATTGCGGGGGAACCTGACATCTGTCAACTACCCGTCCAACTATCTGAATAACCTCGATTACATTGCGGAGATCATCGGCCCTCCTAAAACTAGAGTGGTGTTGACGTTTCACAATGTGGACTTGGAGTGGCAAGAAGACTGCTTGTACGACTTTCTGCTTTTGAGGTCGAGTCTCGGCGAGGAAGGGTTAAAGCTTTGTGGGGAGCATCCCGGTGATCGGTGAGTGCATTTCATTCATTAAAAGCAATTTGAAAAAAAGCCAGCTATAGAGAAAGTATGAGTTATTGTGATATCGTATTTTACTTTCGAGAGGCTTCTTATTGCTTTTAGGCAAAGAATTATTGCCCCGAAGAAATGAGTTTTTTCTTCACTTTTGGTGAAGAAAAGAAAGAATTATATGTAAACTTTTTGTAAGTCCATGATATGATTCCATTAGTTTTGGGGTAACTTTAAGGCACTATTAAAAAGAGTCGTAAGTAATCTTTGAAAGACGTTAGTAGAAGTAAGTTTCCTTTTCCATAATTAGCATTGGTTATAAAAATGAAAATAAAATTGGAGACCCATCACATCATACTACGGTACTTTAGATACCGTGAGTTGTTGGAGAAGTCTTTCCACTGTAACGTGAACTGATTTTGAATAAGTTGAGTTACTTTGGGTCCATCATTGGGGATTGATCCACGCGTACAGTCAGACGAAGAGTGGAACAATTCTTCTCAAGTGATCCCGAATCTAAGTTCAATGCCCGATTGACTGTTTTGTTAGCTGGCATTGAGCCCGATTTGCGGACTTTTCTTAATTGTGCCTATACAACTTAAGGGCTAGAGTCTCATCTAGCCTAGTGGTTTTAAAAAGTTTTCTTTGCACACCACTTGATGGTACTTTTTTTGCCAAGCATTTAAAAAGCTTTACACATAAACCAAAGTTCATAAGTATTTACCATCATATTTTTGACTTTTAAATAACAATAATAATAATAATATAGAATCCTCACACCACTGCTGAAGATCAATTATTAGTTTACTTAAAAAGGTTCTGTTTACCGGTATATTTGATAAATATGACTAATTTTCAACTCAATAAAATAAATTTAATCATCTTGTCAATTTCCATCTAAGAAACTACCTCTGTATTTTCTCTCATCTCTAATATCATCTCCATTCTTATCTAATTGAGATAAAGAGATAATGAGTCTCCATTTCTTATTTTCATTCCTTCATTCATTCATTTTGAGTGACCCTCAATGACGCTATAATGACATCAATAAATCAGGATGTCAAAAATCCAAGTGGGTTGGGTTTTTTCTATAAAACCCTGAAAAAACCCATATAAAACTGGTTTTTTTTTTCGGAAAAAGAGTGTTTTTTTCAAAACTAAGTGGTTTTCTCCTACATTGTAAGTAGGGTTTTTCAAATTTTAGGGAGTTTTTTCTATGTTAAATGTGTTCTGTCAAAATAATATCAGTTTTTC
Organism: Tetragnatha versicolor; assembly: GCA_024610705.1. Lineage (NCBI taxonomy): Eukaryota > Metazoa > Arthropoda > Arachnida > Araneae > Tetragnathidae > Tetragnatha > Tetragnatha versicolor. Next base: position 41,099,263 of record JANDEH010000009.1, read on the forward strand.
CATAGTTAAGTGGGGTTTTTTTTCGTTTTTCTTTCAAAGTGTTCGTCAGTTTTCTTAAAAATTAATGTTTTTATTTTCATTTTAAAGTGTTCATTTATCGATATTATGAGATAGAATGTAAAAAATAATCTTTGGAGAATTTTGTTTTCGAATTTTCTTATGATGTAACATAACTGAAACCTGGTTTAAGTTTTGAAAAAACCCACTAAAATTTAAAAAAAAACTAATTGTAAAAATCCTTCTTAATTTTTATATTTAGTTTGAACTTTAAATGTCCTAAATTTTGAAAAAAAACCGTTCAATAATGAAAAAAAACCCTGATATTTGAAAAACACGCCCTTAATTATTAAAACCTGGTTAAAATTTTGAAAAAAACCTCACTGAACTGCAGTTCTTGGTGTGTTATTTCGTTAAATGTTTTTCATTAAAACTTCCAAAATCTTGACTTTTCTTGAAAAAACCTAAAAATGGGTCAAAAATAAGGGTTTTTCACATGGATTTGTTAGTAGGCTACACATTGTCTACAAAAAAAAATTGGGAAAATATAGATATTTTGGGAATACTACGCCTTCGAAAATTGAAAAACATCATTTTAAAGTTCTACTTTTATGCTGTTTTTCTATATTTGGGACACTATTCTCCAAACAATTGTACCGTACATTATGAAGAATGAATCTTTCTGAGTACAATGACTTTTGTTGCATGAATTTAAGTTAAACCAGTCAGGAGTAACAAAAGTTAACAGAAACCCTTACAAACTCTAAAATCAGCATTTTTCGATGGCTGCCATAAAAATTCAAATAAAGATGAAAAAAATTATAGAAAATGTTTTTGGACTATCCAATCATATAAGAATCAACCCTCAAAAAATTATTTGATTTTAAAATAGTCCAGCGACCACATCTGGATCATTTGATATGGATTGAACCTGTTGTTTGATCTTGCCAAGGGACAATTTCGTGCTGATCACTAACACGGCCAAAAGGGTCGTTAAGAGCAGAGTTATCCCGGTCTGGAAAGTCACCAGCAGAAGCTTCGAATTGTCCAGGAGGGGAGGGTCTATCTCCGGTTCTAGTGGAAGGAACTAGCTTAGGGTATAAGGTAAATGTGGGTATAGTGGACACTGTACCAATAGTGGCCACATAGCTGATTAATTTTAAATAGAACGAGTTAGAGGCATCGAACAGCGTCAAAATTCATAGGCATAATAGATTGTGCAATCAGATTAGCTGATAAATTACCACCGATACCACAGATCAGCGTGGGAAGGATATTTTAATATTTGAAAATAACAACATTGGCCGAGTGACTGAAATTTGATTTTGCTTATTGAATCGCGTAAGGAAACGGATAAGTCGGAACTGATTTTTTCGTATTTATTACCGCTTGATTGACTTTTAAATTTATATCAAGATAAATAAGAGTGTATAAAATAATACTGAATAAAATTTATTTGAAAATGTTGACTTTACAAGGATTTATGGGGGTGTCCACTTTACCAACACAAAATCTTAGATTTTCCAATAGTGGCCACCGCAATGGCTTCCAATAGAAACATAAATAATACTTAATTCGAATCAGTTTTTCTTCATAAACTGTTGACTGTGCTTTAAAATGAGTGTTAAATAAATTTTGGTTTCATTCTGGCTTCGGGAACCAATGTTTCATTACATGCTAAATTCCTCTCAAATCAGCTACAGCGTAGACTTTGGGCCGAAAACTATCAATTTTTTTTAAATAAAGCTAATTTGATTGAATCTAAAATACATTTCGTTGGAAAGGAAGATTTAATTAGAACTAGACGACTATACCAAGAAAAACCCCTCAATTTCATGCATAAACCCCTCATATAGGCAGAAAAAGACAGGTGTCCACTATTGATGCAAGAGGTGTCCACCATAGAAGCAACAGCTTCATCTATGTGGCCACTATAGATGCAATTTGGAGTACTTTTAAAAAATTAATTAAAAATACTTTGCCCAATCTAATTAAAGTTTTTAATGGTAAAATCGAAAGAAGAAGATCCAATTAACCTAAAAATAGGATGATAACCGTTTCAAAGCAAATAGATTGGTATTTATTAAGAATTTAAGCAAAAATTTTCCTTAAAGTGTCCACTATACCCACATTTACCTTAGTCGGGCTCTCTCTGATCCAGAGATACGTTGGTCGATATCCTTAAAACGGTAGCGAGTAGATTCAAAAGAAATTGTCTCCGTCTTCGTTTGTGACAGTTTCAGATAAACGTGAGGATCCAGGCTCAAGTTCAGGTTCCTCAGCAGGAGGTCTGGGTCTGGCTGTTCGAGAAGTAAAACCATAATCAATATATTGATAAATATCGACAGGGTTGTAACCTCTGTTTTGAATTTGTTTATTATATACTCTAATGCTATAATATCGCTTTCCACGATTAGTTTTTGTCGCCCAATTAGGACGTAACCAAGGTGGCACAATATCAGGAGGTAAGACAGGGGCCATAACCCTGAAAAATAATAAAAAAATTAAAACATTACTAAATGAAAGTATAATTACCTCGTTTAGGATAAAGAACTTTACCGAAAAACTCCTCGATGAGTCTTTTCACGACTAAACCGTGTTGGCCAATAAAGGCATTTACATTACCTATCTCTTTAAATACTTTGCTAAAGCCTTTAATAGCGAATGCGTCATGGACAGCCTGATTAAGCAACTTTTTATCTACATGTAGACTTTTGTCAACTGCAATTTTCTCATAACGAATGTCGTGATCTCTTGCTACTTGATCAGCTGGATTGCGTGCAGCTCCTATCGAAATATCATTAAATGGACCTATAGAATAATTTTTATGCTAATAACTTATTGAATTTTTTAGTGTATTTCCCATAACTTTAATTTTTAAGGCCAATAATTCTAAATTTAATGTGAAAATTTTCATATTATAAGTGATTTATTGGAATATCTATCCATACAATGGTAGTTTTTCATGCAAATCATCCATATAATGTTCATAGACATCTACTAAACGTTAGACGAAAAACATTAAATATGGTTTATGGAATTTTTAAATCATAAAACTTATGTTTTTTAACAAAATTCCTAATTTTAACTCTCATTATGAGGGGGAAATGGGTAAAACTATCAATTCCGTATCATATCAGCTTACCTCGTGGTATAAAAGTTTGTCAATCACCTTTCGACTATAGTGTGTAAAAAATTTATTTCTAGAAATCAATTTGATAATATAATTTGAAGAGTAAAACTTAACTACTAATTGCTGTATAATGAGAGTAATATCAACTATTATTTAATAATTAATTTGTCAATCATCATTGCCTAAATTGTAATTTTACTTGTTGTTTGAGTTAAAAATGATAAATAAAGTGATAAAAGTGTGATAAATTTCTTGTTTTGCCTTTAAAATCCCAAACTTTTAAGAATATGTATGATGCACAAAATAAAATGACTAAAGTAATTAAATTCTTTTTTGAATAAATGGTTTTAGACTACTTCAAGACCTGTCATAAGCATACAGTTAAGAGGAAAATTTTATTTGAGAAAAAAATGAATTCAGTCTTTTCCGGGTTAAAATAGTCAAGTAGGAAGGTAAAATGAATAAATTTTACTAAAATAAATTACATTTTTGAAATAAAATAAATGCACCCTAAGAATGACGTTTCTTCTATACAAAATACGAAATAAATTAGGGAAAGAAAATAATGAGGGGAATTGTGTTCCCTCGTGGCCCCTATTGTATCGAATTATGACTTTATGGGTTGATAAATAAATAACAGAAACTAGAAAAAGGATTAAAGGTAGAAAACTTAGCATATTTATTACTGATCCGATTCACCCCCATCAGTAGTCGGAATGGACTTGTTTTACTAAAAAATTCAGCAAAAATCGGAATAACCATTAATTTTAATTTTGATTGCAAAGAAATCTTTGAAAGAATTGGGAGCACACAGGGGATACCCAAAATTGAGAAAATAAAGTTATTTTTTTTGTGTAATAAGCAAAGTTTTGACAGCCAAGTTTTTTTAACTTTTTCGTACTCAACTTCAAAACCATGGTAGACCTAAGATATTATGGTAAAATAATTTTTGATGGCTGAAACAACTTCTAAACAATGTGTAAAATCAGTCAGAATTTATCCTGATTCTATAACTCCAACACAACCGGAGCTATGATGGTTTAAAAAACCGTTTCACCCCGCTGAACTGATTTACGTTATCTCTCTATATTTTGATGATAAGAAGGCAAATAATGGTTATAGATTTTAGGTGCCAAAAAGTAGAAATGCTGAGAAATGAGGAATTTTGAGGAAAAGAATAGAGGGAAAAAAATGAGGAATTTTACAAATTTCATTAGGTCTTCTTTGAGATAAATTTAATTTTAAATCACATATTGATTTGTTTCGGTACAAAAAAGTGCTACCCAGAACATAAGAAGGCATACTTAAAAGGTAGTAAGTTCAAATTTGTGAAACTATAAGCATTAGGGTGGGCCGAAAAAACCTTTTATTTTTTTTCGAAGTTTTAATAGCGCGGAAAAGTTGCGAATTATATAGACAAAGAAAAGGAAAAAAATTTTTCAAAATCGGTTAATATCTTCCGATCGCGCAAAGGCCCCAAAGTTTGAAAAAATATGAAAAAACTTGATTTTTGCGATTATTTTTTTTAAAAAATCAAAGATTAAACTATCAAATATTGTTCATGATTTTTTTATGTGAAACTAATACAGTTATAGACATAATCGTTCAGATTCCATTCTTCTATCACTTTTTTTTCGTTAGATATAATTTTTTTAATGTTCATACAAATTTTGTAAAGTTGTTTTTCCTGCATTTTTAAACAGCTAATAACTCTAGAACTATACAAATTAAAAACTTGAAATCAGTCCCATTTTGTTCGTAAATTTTTTGTCTTTGATTTGGTGTGCATCATGATCATCATTTTTAAAAAGTTTTTTTTTTAAATTTGAAAAAAGTGAAAAAAAATTTAATAAAAAAATTTTTTTTAAATTTTTTTTGAAAAAATATTAATAGCCTTTTAACTCTTAAAATGAACATAACTACCCAATTTCAAGTTGAAAATAAAATTTAATCATGTATAAAAAATAAAAATAACCGTAATTTAGTCAAATCCCTAAACATTCCCTAAAATTATACACCAAGAGCGATTCACTCATGGAAAATTTATCAAATCACTTGAGGGTGTTCATATGACTTAAAACATGTAAAAAGTGTCACATAAATTTCAGAAAATAAGACAATTAACAGATTCGGTTCAAAATCTTACAATGCTAGTTCCCAACTCTAAGTTAATTCAATTTGCATGAATTTCACTTGAATATTCCTTAGAAATGTGTTTATAACCAATTTTTTATGTTCTAAAACTTTTAATTTACTTTTATTTGACTTGTTAAAAGTAAAAACAATTAGATATAAACATAATTCTTAGAAATTTTCAGGAGAAATGCATGCAAACTTAACTAAATATGAAAAAACTTGATTTTTGCGTTTATTTTTTTTAATTTGATGTTTTCGTAACGTAATAGTTTGCAACGTCTTCAAATAGAGCCTAAAAACATTGTGTTTTAATTTGGTTTAGATCAGTTAATATAATCCGATCGCGCATAAGCCCCAAAATTTGCCAAAATATTGAAAATTTCACATTTTCATATTTAGTTAAGTTTGCATGCATTTCTCCTGAAAATTTCTAAGAATTATGTTTATATCTAATTGTTTTTACTTTTAACAAGTCAAATAAAAGTAAATTAAAAGTTTTAGAACATAAAAAATTGGAAATAAACACATTTCTAAGGAATATTCAAGTGAAATTCATGCAAATTGAATTAACTTAGAGTTGGGAACTAGCATTGTAAGATTTTGAACCGAATCTGTTAATTGTCTTATTTTCTGAAATTTATGTGACACTTTTTACATGTTTTAAGTCATATGAACACCCTCAAGTGATTTGATAAATTTTCCATGAGTGAATCGCTCTTGGTGTATAATTTTAGGGAATGTTTAGGGATTTGACTAAATTACGGTTATTTTTATTTTTTATACATGATTAAATTTTATTTTCAACTTGAAATTGGGTAGTTATGTTCATTTTAAGAGTTAAAAGGCTATTAATATTTTTTCAAAAAAAAATTACAAAAAAATTTTTTTATTAAATTTTTTTTCACTTTTTTCAAATTTAAAAAGAAAAAATTTAAAAACGATGATCATGATGCACACCAAATCAAAGACAAAAAATTTACGAACAAAATGGGACTGATTTCAAGTTTTTAAGTTGTATAGTTCTAGAGTTATTAGGAGTTTAAAAATGCAGGAAAAACAACTTTACAAAATTTGTATGAACATTAAAAAAATTATATCTAACGAAAAAAAAGTGATAGAAGAATGGAATCTGAACGATTATGTCTATAACTATATTAGTTTCACATAAAAAAATCATGAACAATATTTGATAGTTTAATCTTTGATTTTTTAAAAAAAATAATCGCAAAAATCAAGTTTTTTCATATTTTTTCAAACTTTGGGGCCTTTGCGCGATCGGAAGATATTAGCCGATTTTGAAAAATTTTTTTTCCTTTTCTTTGTCTATATAATTCGCAACTTTTCCGCGCTATTAAAACTTCGAAAAAAAATAAAAGGTTTTTTCGGCCCACCCTAATAAGCATGTCAATGATAGCCATGTCACGTCATGTCAGTGACGTTATGATGACATCACTGTGACTTTTGTGTTGTTCGATACGCCTAGAAAGTATAAACCTTTGTCTGTAGCGAGTTCGTGTCGTTGGCCAACAAGGCGTACCTGAGCTTTCACTCGGACTTCTCCGTGACGTCTGGCGGCTACTCTGCGTCGTGGGAGGTGGTGGACCTGTCGGTGTGTCTGAACCGGCGGTTGCTGGTGCTGGAACCAACGCAGCTGTCCAGCCTGCGCTACCCGCGTGCCTACCTCAGTGGTCTTGAGTGCCACACCACTGCCATCGCTTCGGAGGCCACCAAGAGGCTGCTGCTCACCGTGCACCATCTGGACCTGAGGCCCTGCGTCGACGACTACCTCGAGGTATTTATGCTGTTATATTACCTCTTTCCGAAGGGAGCTCCCGTAGAGTACTAGAACGTCCATAGCTATCAAAAAATCATATGGTATGCCTTGTGATAGGGGCCCTGTTGGCGCTGGGATCGCACCTCCCTTGTCACGTCACGAGAGGCGGAGATATAGAATCCCAATAGTCGAATCCTCTAATACCCCTTCCAGAGTTAGTGATTGAATGAACACGTCACAGCCAATCATAGCTAAAACTTTTAAATTGTTCTGCCCATAATTCTATAAATCATAGATTTTGCGGTGCTGGCCTCTATCATACAATGACATTTGTAAATAGCGCTTTGAACCCTCTGTTAGGGTTTTTCTCTTTGGGAGTTTCGATAGGTTGTTTATTGGGGAATCGTTCTGAAAATGTTCTTCGGAAGAGGTTGTTTGAGCTGTTAAAAAACCCTTTCCTGCTACCTACTCCAGAAGTCGGGGATTGCCGATGAGAATAATATAAGGCCCAGCCAAAAACACCCTTTTATAGTAAAAAGTTTAGTGAAATCTTCCTAGAATATTCACCCAAAATAAAATGTCGTAATGCTAATCAAAATAAAATATCGTAATGGTAATACCCTTTAACGCAAAGATTCCTAACTACCAAACTGTTGTTTTTCCATAGCATAACGTATTGATGAAAAAATTACCCGTGGTAAAATTTGTTTGAAAATGTAAGGGGTTGCACATTTCTATTGTTTATGGCATGTATCCTATTAAGTAGGACACTCTTGAACTACCTTTTATGTCAATAAGAGAATGATAGTTGGAGAGTAATAGACAAGAATTAAAAAATTCATTTCTTTGACTGGTGATGTTTAATGGCGTTATTTTTCTGACAAGTACCTACAGCAGCGGATCACCTGTAAGCTTTTAGTGGGTGTCAGCAAGATCTTTATATTGAGTTATGTAACATTTAATTTCCTAAATAAAAGCTTAACACCTTTGAATTTTATTCAGTGGTTATAATTTAAGTTACTCTTTAAATTCCTTCCTTCTAAAAAACACAGAAAATCATACAAGTTTTCCTCATGGGGACATTTTTTTAAACATGTGTTCGAAAAGTCTCACACACATGTTGCCTATTAGATAATCAAAATATTACATAAAGTAATTAAAACCTTTCTAATCTCCCCAAAATTTATTATTATGCAGGGTTTGAATTTATTAATCATGCTTGATCGTTAAAACCCATGATTTAATGATAAAGTTTTGTGCAGTGTTTTATAAATCGAACCTGGTTTGAGGCATAAATCTTTCACGAGGCAAAAATTATTTTTATGGTTTGGTACCAAAAATATTACTCAGAAAATAATGATCACAGATAATTATTAAAATTGTGATCAGCAGTGGTAACTGAAATATGTTTTTTTCTTTTCTGAGCGCCAAACGATGATCCGTTTTTGATAAAAAAAAAACGCTGTCTGATTTTTAAAAGTGGCAAACAAAATTTTTGATCCGATTTGGAGTTTTTTATCGATTATTAATTTCAGACTTCGTTATTATGATAAATATAGAAGTATGTAGTGGATACAACAGCTAAGAAACCTGTTAAAGTTAGTATGCGATTCATAACGTAATAAAATGTCGATTTTCTGATAACTTCAGGTGAATTTAGATCCAGTAGATGAAAAGAAAAAACTAAAATTATGTGGTGATGACATTCTCCCTGGCACACAATTCATGGCTTACGGAAATGAAGCGCACTTTTTCTTTCATACGAGTGGAGCAGATTCTACGAGAAGCTTAGAGAGCAGAGGATATAACATCACTTGTGAAACCTGTAAGTGATATTTTACATCCTTCTTGACTGACGCGCGGGTTCTAATTGGTGCTAGATATATTTGTGACACTATAATTTTTTTAATTGTATCCTATTTCTGTACTTCAGAGGTAAATATCGTTTCTAAGTAACATAATTATTAAAGGATCTAAAAAGTTTGAGAAGACTTTCTGTGCAGTGTGGAAATGATATATAGGGTGTATCTGTAATGGTGCAACATATTTTCAGGGATGATAGTAGACACGTAGACGAGTCAGAATCACGTAGGATTTGGGGCTCCCAGACCAAATCCCAGGGAGTTAAAAATGGAGCGACACCCCGAAAAAATCATTGAAAAATTCAATTTGTAGAAGAACTACTATTGGTAAAAATTTAATTATGGTCTCAAAAATTGTGGTTTAATATCTTCGGCACAATAACAAAACACGAATCTTCTATTCATTAACATGGCAGATTCGCGTCCTTGTCATTGTGCCGACGATATGATCTATAAAATTATCTCAAAAGTCTTCAATTTAAAATTTGTTTTAGTATGAAAAAAGTTAAAAAAACATAAAAAAATGTGAAAACTCTTCCAAAACTATTTTTTATTTCAAAATCCTTTCTTTTGATTTGATAATCTGAGAGATCATGATGAAAACCCTAAAGTCCAGAGTTTCACGTAAATACAGTAAAGCACCGTTTATACGTCTCTCATTTATACGTCTTTTACATTTATACGTCGTTTTCGCTAAGTCCCAATTCATTCAAATAATCAAAATTGTTTTCAATTATACGTCTTTTCATTTATACGCCGTTTTACGTCGGTCCCTTGAAAGACATATAAACGGTGCTTTACTGTACAATCAATATTAAACGCTTGAGATCCTATTAAAGTTTGTTTTTTGTGTGAGCAAGCAGTTTTCTAGAGCTGTTTCCAGAGCAGCTGTTTGCGCACGCAAAAAACAAACTTAAACAGGATCTCAAGCGTTTAATATTGGATGAATTTACGTGAAACTTTGGACTTAAGGGTTTTCAACTATGATCTTTCAGATTATGAAATCAAAAGAAAGGATTTCGAAATACAAAATAAGGTTTTGCCAGAGTTTTCACATTTTTTGTGTTTTTTAAACTTTTTTCATAATAAAAAAATTTTAAAGTGAAGACTTTTGAGGGAATTTTTAAGATCATATTAAACTACAATTTTTGAGACCATAATTAAGTTTTTACCGATAGTAGTTCTACTACAAATTGAATTTTTCAATTATTTTATTGTGGTGTCGCTCCATTTTTAACTCCCTGGGATTTGGTCTGGGGCCCCCTTTCCGATACCAATTCTTGTTCGTCTAGGTGTCTACTATCATCCCTGAAAGTTTGTTGCACCATTTCAGATACACCCTGTATGAATCAAGATGCTTAAAGCCCAAATACCAATTTTAAATCACATGAATCTCTTGAGAAAAGTTTTAGAGCACTCTCTAAAATACACTGAAAAATTAATAATTTTGCTATCGAATTTATGCATTCCGGAGTTGTAGAGAGTTCTCTTCAGCCATATCATTTCAACGGCGTAGTACACTGTAAAACAACATAAAAACCCGGACAGCAAAAGTAACCAGAGCTTTTCTGTACACGGGATATCTTTGTTGCTGGAACTTTTGAAAACTTATCAAAAGGAAATATTCTGTTTGTTTAACTACACTTTGTCTCTCTAAAGACTGTCGTTTCATTTCCTCCATCTTTAGCAATATTAGTGGGTTGGAAGAAAAATTCCCTTTGCACAGAAATGTTCAAGTCGACAGAGAAATTCCTAAGTACAAAAAAAGCTCTGGCATTTTTACGATTATTTATTGCAATGTACTCTGGCCACCTATTTAGATCCAGGTGGTCATTGCTGATCTGTATCGGGTTCTTTCCATTGAAGGGGACGGAACCACCCTGGAGAACACCCTCTTCCTTGGCTCCACCGGCAAAGGGCACATCCGTAACATGAACTTCCAGCACCATCAGCCGGTGGGGCTGAACTACAGCCAGAGAGTCGTGGCGCCCGTTGGCCACAAGATCCACCTTCGTCTGGCCAACGTGAGCAGGGCAGAGGGGTCGGCGGCGTGCGAGGGCAGTGGACTGCGGGTGCGTGACCACTATGCTGCCAAGACGCTGCTGCGGTGGAGCCCTTGCCACTGGGCTGCCGGCTGGGAAGAAGGGGCCTGGTCAACGCTGAACTCGCTTACCATCGACGCTTGGAACCTGGACGGGAGTCTGCCGACCTACTCTATAGAGTACTCGGTCGTCAAAGGTGGGGCTATTTGAAAAGCATTTCCACTTGTCCAGATTTGCACTCTATTCATTTTGAATAGGCCACTGAAAATATTTTCTTCCCCCACCACTGAATCAGTAACCATGGCAACTATCAACGTCAAAGCGACGAAGAAGACTCTCTACTTTTTTCCCACCTGACTTCCATTAAACCGGTAAAATATAAACATCTCCCAAAGATGCGCCTTATATTTTCTAGCCAGCCTCCAACTGCAGTAGAGAAATACAAATAACGATTCAACCTCTGAGGCTGCGGGAGGAGCGTAGCTATGGTTACGCTTTTGGTTAGAGGGGAAACACTATTTCCCAGGCGCCAATTCTAAATGAACAGAGTATAGTATCGAATCCAGTATTTATGTCTCGGGGGCTGAGGTACAAATTACCACGACTTTCTCGTTTTAAAGGATTTAATTTTTAAAATTTTAAAAGGATTTCTCTTAAAGCAGAATCTTTAATTAAGATTGCTACTAAAATTCTACCTGTTTTCATTAAAAAGATGGGAAAAATTCAAATTATTGAAGGAATTCGTACTAAAATTGGAAGGATTTTTTTTCAATTCTAGAGGCGGCTGCATCCCCATAGCCTCTTTCCCTGGATTAGCCCTTTCCGACTTAAGTCTTTTTTTTGTTAGGCAGTTGGAACCGGGGAAATCGGAGTTTAATTTGAGGTGCGGGATATTTGGGTATGAGTAGAGACAGCCTAGTTGTGTTGTTAAAACTAGAGAAAACTTTAAAATGGATAATTATGATAATATGATTGAAATTTCTTTTTTGATAAATTCTCTAGAATAAAGACCACTTTAAACGAACTACTATTTTTTGTGGTCAAGTTAATAATAATAAATGTCAATTAAGTCATTAATGAATACATAATTTTCCTTCAGATGATCATTTTATGAATACGACTACGGCGTTATCTTTGGAAAGTGTTGAATCCTGTTGGCCCAACCCTTGTCAGCATGGCGGAAGATGCATCAGAAACGGCACAAGCTACAGATGTCATTGCTTTGGCCAATACACTGGTAAATATTGTTTTTTAACTTTTCTTAAAGTACCATACCTAACTCTAGAACGAACGCGTGGTTTTCTTTTGTGGCAGGTTTGTTCTGTCATCTTTCTTGGTGCGACGTCAATGTGTGTGGTGAGAATGGATCTTGCAACCAGACATTGAACGGCTGTGAGTGTCTGCCTGGGTTCTCCGGCCCCCGTTGCCAGCAGACAGTTACCCCTTGCTCCCCCAGTCCCTGTGGGGAGAACGGAGAGTGTATCCCACGGAACGGGACGTTTTATTGCAAGTGTATTTTGGATTTTGAAGGTAAGCCTAATCGCTAGAACTTAAGATGGCGTGAGAGAGATGGAATTAAATGCTTGTATTAAAAGGATTAGAATAGTTTCTGAGGGAGATACTGTGTGTAAAAGATCAGTTGAATTTAGGAGAACCGACTGTTTATACACTAAAAGGCGTTCATATTTAAACGTGCCTTTCCCGTTAAAAATTTTCCACAAATATAATTTAGATTTAATAAAACCACCACTAAAAGAATAAATTTTAAAAACAAGTTTGTTCAAGTCAAAATTTCCCGTGATCGGAGTTAAAATGAGGTCAATCTTTTTTTTAAATATTTGTATTATGTTTTGGCCGGTTTATAATTTCCTGCTTAGTAATCGGAGTCATTTTCTCAATACGTCGCTCTTGTTGAAAATATAAAGGGCTGCATATGAGGCAGTTCTTAATTTTTATTATTTTCCTTTCATCTTTTTCAAAATCCTCCATTTGAACTTTCATGCATACTTTTTACATTTTTTTACGTAAGTTAAAGTTTATTTGATAATAATAACTGAAATGCAGGTGTGCACAACTAGAGTGCACACAAGTAGTTTTTATTACTGCAAAATTTCAATTGAAAACAGTTCTTATAATTTAATATAAAAAACCCTGCAAAATTCCAAGTAAAATTCAGGTCTTTTAATTTACTCTATAACTTGCATAATATCAGCAAAATATATCTACTTCATGATAACACATGCTTTTGAAAGGATTAATATGATAAAAACGTTGGGCATTTAACAAACACATCTTCATCAACTTTTGATTTGTTCGTTCATACATAAATATAGTAGTTTTATCTTCGGTTTTTCCCTTCGTTTAACTATTATAAACCATATTAAAGCTTACTTGCCTTGGTTTAACAACATGAAGACTATTGGTATAAATATCAGTTACATTTATTTGTTAAATTATCTTGAGAAATGTATAAATTGATACTTACATTCAATTCTAGGTGTAAAGTGCGAGAAGTTGGTGATGCGAATTCCTTACAAACCTCTTAGCGAGCGGATGCTTGAAGAACCTTTTTGGCTCGGATTAATCACGGTTTTTACTGTTTTGTTGATCATTCTGTGTGTTTACTGCATAAAAAGAAAATTCGCGGATAAAATTGAAAAGTTTCTAGCGGAAGAAATCGAGAGAAGTAAATACCGTAAGTTCCTTTTGAAAAACATTTTATTGAAACTATATAGTTAACAAGAAATTATGTTCAATCAAAAATCCATGTTCTTAAACTAATTCTGCAAAGATTTACGCACTCTTTTTTACCCTTTTTATTAATCATTCTAAAGATTTGATAAATTACCATTGAAAAAGAAAATATTTTTTTTACAACTCCCCATATTTTCCTAGAAATACGAAATATTTTATAAACATGATAAAAAAAATATAAAAAAATATTGGTCATAGTTTTATATTACTCCTGCTTCTTAAAACGCTTTTATATGTTTAAACTCTATCTTCATCTCTTGTTAGTATTAATTATGTGGCATATTGAGTCGTTCATGCTGGTTGTATCGTTTCTAAAATCTATATGCAGTAAAGCAGTTAAATGTAGATCTATGTGTTTAAAATTCAAAGGAGAATGATAAAAACGCCGTCCGGGTAGAGAACGTGTTGCGTATTAATTCTTAAAATTCAACCTTTTAAAAACATCCTTGATCCTTTTCAAAAAAATTTATTTAAACATTAAAAAGGTAGAGCCACTACTGCTCTTTATGATAATGAGATAGCATATGCTAGTTGACAAATTAAGTAAGTTAAGTATGACTTTGGAGAATAAGATTGGCGATATATAGGCAGTAGTAGTGAATTCGTGGAAGTCAAAGTCGCTTCACAATGCTAAAGGATCATTCACACTGCTTCACTTTCACTGTTCATCCTGTGTGCTTCACTAATGTGAATCGCTAGTTTGAATAAAACAGGAAAAAGTTACGGAGAAAGGAGTGAAACGCCAAGTTACACTTTTCTCTTTGGATAATTGCCCCAAAAAGAATATCAAAAGTGATAAGTCTGAATGAGCCTTAATGAATATGAACTCTTTTACTATACAAATACGTAAAGTTATTACGTTATGTCTTCATTCACTCTGTGTTATTAGAATAGGCGGCTCGTCACCTTGTCAACGCAATAGAAAGGCAATGAGAAATGAGTAGTAGCGAGCGGCCGATTCTAATTACACAGACTAAGGCAGTTGGGAACGGAGAATTCCAAGTTAGAGTAGAGTACGTCACCTTAGAATCAAAAACTACTATCTCTGAAAATTCATGCAGCTTAGTCGTTCATTCTGCTCGTTTTGTTAGCGGTTTTGGCGTTTTTAAAGGGTTGCTGCTATCCATTGTTAAACTTAAAAAGGGAAAAATTAAAACTTAGAATCTTAATAATTCTAAAACTAATTCGATTTTTTTAAAAAACGAAACGACAATATGTTTGCAAAAAATAATTGTATATGTGTTTAAAATATTGTACTTTTACCATTATTAGTTTTTCTTTTATAACGAAAAAAGTGTTCCAATTATTTCATTGGCTGCTGCGAGACGAGCTAGATTCAATGTTAATCTTGGCGGTCTGATATCATTAGCAGGTTGCCATATCAGACGCAATATTTGGCGTCTGATTTTGTTAGCCAAGGATACGGGATCCCCGAAGTTTGCCGAACGGACATATTTGTTTTTGATTCTAAGGTGACGAGTAGAGGTGCAGGAAATTTGAGTTGCTAGCTGGGCTTTAAGCATCTTCTTCTTTGAAGAAGAGGGAAAGGAGGTAGGCCAATTATTGTCGAGAAATAACCAGTCTTTATACCGGGGAAAGACAGACAATAGACACTATACTCAACCAGACTTGTCGTGTGCAGTCAGCACTGTACTCCTTGTGTTTAGAATAGGCGCCTCAAAATCAAACGATTTCCCCACTTCCCCTCTCCGTTACCAAATGGTTTCGATAAATCCAACGCCAAGCCAGGACGGTTCATTAAGAAACACAACATTTTACGATCTTTACCAAGGCGACGAGGTTTCTGTTCTAAATAGAACTCATGGTGTGTTGTTTGCAGAGCCGTCTCCGCCGGCCACGCGCTACAGCCTGAGCTCGACGCAGCCCAGCCTGAACCAGAGCCCGCAGACCTGCCCCAAGTCCCTTCTCAACCGCATCCGCAAGAACAGCCTGCTCAGCGCAGCATGCAGTCCAAGCCCCACGCCTGACCGCGACGCCTCGCGGACGTTTAGCTTCGACGACATCCTGCGCCGCGTGCACTCCTCCAAGCGGACCAACAACCCTTCTTGTAGGTTAGTCATAATCTCGCTATATTACCGTATAGTGGGCTTCTCGGTATTACCGTCCCAAGCAGCCCAGACCTTCAAGATTCGTCCATATTTTATCGCTTATGGCCAATTTTCGTTTATTCTAGTTGAAGTTGCGTATTTTTTGTGATATGAGCCGTGCTACTAGTGGGGTATGAGTTTTCTAGTTTTATTTTTACGGTCTTGTTCACTGCAACTTAAACCAGTGGTTAAACAACAGTTAAAGAAAGAAAATGAGCTTTTCGCTGACTGATTGGTTGAATCCTTGTTTAATCGATGGGTTAACCGCTGGTTAGGTTGCAGTGAATAATGTCGTTAGTATTGTAGTTTAATTTTTTTACAGGGCGCGTTTTAAAAGTCCGTTTCACAGCTTTTATTTTGAAGCAACATTACATATGGATTATAAAAGTAAGGGGTACCCAGAGTAATGATTCTATCCTGATTCTGTTGAGTCAGCTTAACGAGCTCATAGTGAAAAAATATGATTTTTTAAATAAAGGAAAGAAAATATTTTAAAATAAAAGAAATAGAACAAATGGTTTCAGTTAGAATATTGTTGAAATAATTTTTAAAAAATCTTAAAATATTTCTTTAGCATTCGGGAAGATATTAGCGATCGAAGTTACTTTGTGGTCTTTGAAAAAGGGGTCATCCCCACATTTATAAAGTTCTTGTATGTTGTGACGATGAATGACAACGGGTCAGCTTTCAAACATTCAAGAAATCAGATCACGAATTGGGAGCAGTTTCTAAATTTTTGGCGGGCCTCTTTTTGTATATTTGTCGTTTAAAGCTCCGAATGAAAGTGGCAAAAGTCCAAAGATACAAAATTTGAAAAAAGCATTGATTCGGATTCCTTTCAAGATTCTTTACCTATTGTGGTAGCCGCCTAAGTCAAAAGCTCAAAGATTATGGCTCGTTAGAGCTGCCTAAAAATGCATTCTCCATAGAATGCCGTTAGAGAAAATCTTCAATTACTCAAAACTACGTACAGTAGACTTATGCTACTTTCATTATAACCAGCTCAATTAGCAACGAGACAAGGTTAAGAATAAACAGGACACACAATACCGACATGAACAATTTCTTCATCCTCTAAAATAAAACAAAGATGTATAAAAGTGGTTTGGTGAGCTGCTGAGGGAAGATTTCATTGATAACAGTTGCATTTACAACACTTAGTTTATTTGAAACTTAGCAACATTCAAACACAACTGAATAGAATACCATAATACCATGACTACCCTTGAACCACTAGATCTTTACCACATGTACGAAAATGTTCGAGGCTATTTTTACAAAAAATATGAAAATGCGCTCTGTGCATTAACCCATTAATAACAAGTGTGTTTGTTTCTCAGTGGTGCGAGTTCTTCTGGAGCGAATCAAACCGAACTGTCGCGAGAAGAAGCGTTCAAGAAGGAAGAAGAGAAGAAGAGCATCCTGGCCTCCCTGGTCACCCCTCAGAAGGAGACGGCCTCCAGGAGGATGAGTCTGGACGAGTTCTTCAGGATGAGTGAGCGGAAACTGCAGCTGAATGCGAGGAGAACCTACAGTACGGCTGACAGCACAGAATCAGAAGGCAAACGCTTACTTTATTGCATTCCAGTTAGAGCAGCTCGTATGAATTTGTGTCGATTTCCTTCTCTTACTTACTTCTATTTTTGTGTGGGATGGGATTTTAGCATGCCAGGGTACTGTAGTTTTAGGCTTATGAGATAGTGTTGAACTAAAATTTCAACATTTAAAGTAAATTAGAAGTATTTACTTTTTGAAATTTACACCTTTTTATGATGTTTACAGCGGATTTGCTTCATATTGTTAGCGACAATGGTTATCATAAATTCTATGAAACACCCGAAGTGAAACCTATCATATGAATATGGTTCACAGAAATGCTAACTTAAATAAATTGTTTTCCTCTCCACACAAAGCTTTTAGGAAGTATTGTTGTAATAAGTAGATAATAGTCCTCTTTCACAAACATTTTTTGCACTTATGGAATAGCGTGTGTTCGCTTTTTTAATGACATGTTGAATGTTGATGTGTGTTTCATAATAAAAAACTATATTTCCTGAATAGGTGGCAAGAAGGAAACGAGTTTCATCGGCATGCCTTCACCCAAGACCCTTCGTCAGTCATTCTCCGAGATCCAGAGCATTCAAGAGCAGTCTTTCGAGTACATGTCCTCCTCCGAGAGCCTGAACGGCGAGCCGAGCACAAGCGAGATCCAGGCCGACGTGTCCCCGACGCCACCCCCCTCAAGGAGGGAGGACCCCCCTCCTTCCCCTCCCCCTCCCAGTCCCCCCGCCCCCTCTTCCCCCGTCCCCTCCTCGTCGGTCAGCATCACCATCGACAAGTGCGAAACTGAGCCGGACGCTGCAAAAAACTGTGATAGCGAGCCCAACCGACAAAGCAGCAGCGGCGGTGGCGGCGGCGACGCCTCAAACATATCACGCAACAGTTCCTACCTCGAAGTGCCTCAGATCAAGGTGTTCTCGGCAGAGGAGCCGCCCGCCTCGCCCTGCCGCAAGGACCTGACGCGGAAGTACTCGGTGGACCTGCCCATGCCCAAGATCCTCATCACCGCCAACATGGGCTCGTGCGACTCGGACGAGGCCAGCCCGCCGCGCACCCCCAACCCCAACAAGTCCATGATCTACCTGAGCCCCCTGGCGGTCATCTCTTCGGCCACCGACCGCACCATCTCGGAGTCGAACCTCAGCACGTCCGGCTACTCGTCCATCTCGAGCCCCGGGCTGTCGCGCTGCAACTCCAGCAGTCCCATCTCGGACGAGGTGGAGCACCATCATCACCACAAGGCGGAGCTGGCCTCGCCCAATAAGAAGCTTGCCTCTCCCGGCGGCGTGCAGATGACCTACTTGAGCGTCGGCGGCGGCGGCGACAAGACCTTCTTCTTCCCGCAGACCATCGCCTGCCACTGCCACACACCGCCGCCGGCCTCGCCCGCGCTCAAGCCCCGGCTGCTCAAGCGCAGCTCGTACCAGACGACGAGCACGGACGACTCGATCGATGACGAGGGCATCGGGCTGGAGGCTGGGGGCGCGGGCGAGCCGGGCAAGCCGGACCTGGTGGCGTGCCTGGGCCGCTTCAAGGGCAGCCCCCGGGCGGTGGCGCGCCCCAAGAAGGACAAGCACCGGCGCAGCCCCGTGCTGTCGCCCGCAGGCACGCCGGTGCACGCCGAGCCTCGGGCGCCCTCCTCCACCTCGGAGGAGGAGGACTCGGAGGCACCGGCGCGACGACGCCCAAAGAAGGCCGAGGCGGTAAGGGCGCCCTCGCAAGACGCCGCCCTCGCGGGGCGTGCCAGCCCGCCGTCGGAGAGCAACGGCGACTCCGCGCCCATGGACTCACGCTCCCCGGCTTCCTCATCCTCCGAATCCTTGTCATCCACCAAAGACTCCGTTGTGTCGGAAAAGGTACCGCCACAACCTCCGGGGAAATATGGCCAGAGCACTCAAACGTCCAATGTAGGCTAATTGAATCGTCAGTTTGAAGAAGGGAATAAGTCCAAAAATCAAGTTTTGAGAAAATCGAAGAAAACTGTATAAATAATGGAATTTTCATTGTATAACCGCCAAATTTTTACTGGAAGTTCAGAACCCTATTTAGAAAACAGAGCAATCATCAAAACAAATTTAACTGTATTCAAAAATATTTTACAGCCAAAATAAGTTGATGGACTTATTCCCTTCATACACCTTATGAAATTTTTCTGATGAAAAAATCTTTAAAAACCCTTAAAATCACATTTAAATTATATTTCTACTTAGTTTACGCCACAAAAGGGTGAAATAAAAAGAATAAGACAAATGAAATTCAAAATTATAGTGAAACTGGGTTATTAAAGCAGTATCCATGGAGTGAGTGAATATAAATGGAGTCAAACATTCCCTACATAAAAAAAAGTTTGAAAAACATTGAAATTAAGAGAAAATTTTATTTTAACTTAGTTTACAGCACAAAGAATATGAGGAGAAAGAAAAATTAACTTTAATTCCAAATTAGCTTAAAAAATACAATGAATGGACATCGATTTCACAACTTCAAGGGGCGATATCTCCCTATAGGGGTTAGTTATTGTTCCCCTCTTTTCACCCATGTGTAGAGCAAAGCTTAGAGATTGTTTTGAGCACAAAAAGTCAATTTGTCAATTTATGGACTTATTCCCTTCTTCAAACTGACGATTCAATTACAATTGAGGTGTTTGCTGCAACAATTAACTCCACTTTCTGAAAAATGAGTTTATCTCGGTAACATAGTCGCCAAAGTGGCGGGTAGTTGCCAATGGGGTGTTTTAGACTCTGTAAACCCAGTGGTGGTTAAACATGCCCCTAAAACATTACTACTTTGGGGACTATCGCTGGGTGCGTCCAAGTTGGTGACTTCTGATATGAATTTTGATTTTGGAGTTAACTCATTGTTGCTGCAAACACTATAATTCACTGAAGACCTTGAGGTAAAAACGAGCCTAATTCAAATCATGAGAAAAATTGGTTTGTAAGAATCCATATTGAATTACCCACCTGTTGTGCTTAACGACAGTCCGGTTATTTTTGTACAGTACTGGAAAAAAAAATCGACTCAGACCCTATATCTCCGGAACGGCTTGTGATATAAAGACAAATAAGGTATCATTTTTCATGATTCGAAGTATTCTATATAAAGAAAATTTTTCAAGTTCTTAGGGGGTCGTCTTCATATTAAACGAAGCACCAACTTTCGTTTTTCCTATGGGCGACATCAAAGATTTTTCCAGATTCTGAAAGAGCACCCTCTAAAACCCCCAAAAACCAAGTTTCGTGTTGTTTGGGGGTCAAACAAAGCCAGGAAGGGGGTTTGAAAACTTTGGTAATTTAACTTCAAAGAGGAAAGATTGGCGACAATTGTTTAAAATTCTCTAGTAAAGTTAGAACAGATTTGGCTACTTATCTGTGTTTTGGCACAATTACTACAAAAGTTAAAGCAGATTTGGCTATTTATCTATATTTTGGCGCAATTTCGTCTTCCAATTAGAATACCCTTAAGTGGTAGCCCACTTGGTAGAGTCACAAGCTCGTGATCACTAGGTTGCAGGTTCTGCCCCGCAATTCCGCGTGTCTTAACCTATAGGGATACAGGCAAACACAAAGATGAATAGATGTTGAATACTTTTTTAAAATCTAAAGCCTTTAAAACAAATTTATACAATTTTTATTGCCGTTCGTTTATAAATAATAATAATTAATTGAGAGTTATTTAAAATTAACATTTTTTTAATTTTGGATAAAAGGGAATAAAAATTTAAATAAAGATATTAAATAATCACGCTAAATTATGAAAGTGGTTTTGTTGATAAGAGCTAGAAATTTAACTAATTAATGAAACAATAAATCAGGCTTTTGCGGCTCAATAAATTCCTATAAAAATACTTAAATACAGATAGTTAGATTGATTTTTTGATGTATTTTTAGCATTTAATCGATGTTTCTAATAATTTTCAATTTCCACTTACGAAAACTAACTCATCTTGAAAAATTAAGGCAATTACAATGTTTAAAATTTGCTTATACATATAGGAGTAGAAAAATTTTCAAATACTGATTTTAATGATTCTGCAGTCATTTTTTTTAGTAATTAATTACGAGTTATGTTTCATTAGGTTGGATACAGAGTTTATTAATTTTTAAGGATAAACATTGAAGTTTCTGAACCTATGTGCTTGATGAATAAGATACCAAAATATAAATATGAAACATGTTGACTAGTCAATCATTAAATTTGAAAGTTAATAAACTTGATGAATTAAAATTAATTAACTTTAATCATATCGACGATTTGGAGCTTCTTGATATTTTAAACAATTGGGGTTTTAAGGAAAAAATGAAAAATGCATCATCACATCAAAGGCAAAAAGTTTATTTTATTCATCTTTGTAAGGGAACGTACCCATACTACGTGACCCATTCAGGGGAGGGAGGGGGTCTTCAAAATACCACGCTCGGTCACAGGGGGGAGGGGGGGGCTTAGGGTTTCGTCACGTAGTCAATTTCTTCTAGTCAATACGACAAAATTAAGCGATATTAATTATTGAAATTTGCCGAATTAAGACTAATTAAGCCAAATAAATTATTAAAATTAGACAAATTAAGCAAAATTAATTTTTTAAAACATTCTGTTTGCAAAAAATGATGGCAAACCGTATTTATGAATTACTACGTGAAAACTAGAGGGGGAGGGGGGGTCTTGGCAAATACTACGGATGGTCACCAAGGGGGGGGAGGGGGGGTCAGAAATGGTAAAAAATGGGTCACGTAGTATGGGTACGTTCCCTAAAGTTTTTAATAATTACCATAAAGTGAGTGAGTGAGTGAGTGAGAGAGAGAGAATATTTTTTAGGGGGGAGGGGAGTTGGGAACGTTTTTTACTGCCGAAAATATGGGGGGGGTGATTGGAAAGGGATATTGGAGTTTTATTTTAGGGGTTGGATATTTTTTCTGTTTGTGTTTTTAAATTTGAACGTTAATTGGCATGCTGATTTTTCTTGAGCCTCAATAAAAATCAGCATATTAATTAATGTTAAATTTTTCAAAACTCAACCTGTTCAGTCCCTATTTCTATTTAACCTCATCTATCCCACTTAAACTAGTTTAACGTTTTCAAAATTAGTTTCCAAATCCGATACCGGTAAGAACCAACGATATCATCCATATATTTGGTAACAATAGCGGATGGATCTACTGTTCTCCCAATACCAGGTTTAATGCAAGAAATGATTGACTTTGACTATACCTATAAAAATAACATTAAATTAAAAAGTGGTAGTTAAATTGTTATTATAGTGTTAATTTTTTATTTTGTAGTCACCACTATTTTATTTATTATTAGTTAATTATGTAAGTCAACTTTTATTCCAAGCATTGAGCCCTCTGGCTGCGTAGCGTAAATTTAATACGCTGCTTGCCTTACCCCTGAAAACTAGTGTAGGGGTAGGTGGCTGGTGCAACCCTTGGATGTGCCAGTTAGGGAACGTACCCATACTAAGTGACCCATTTTTTACCCTCCTCCCCCTTGGTGACCATCCGTAGTACATGCCAAGACCCCCTGTAGTTTTCACGAAGTAATTCATTAATACGGTTTGATATAATTTTTTGCAAACAGAAAGTTGAAAAAATTAATTTTGCATAATTTGTCTAATTTTAATAATTAATTTTGCCTTATTAGTCTTAAGTTGGCAAATTTCAATAACTAATTTGGCTTAATTTTGTCGTATTGACTAGAAGAAATTGACTACGGGACAAACCCTTAAGCCCCCCTCCCCCTGTGACCGAGCGTGGTAATTTGAAGACCCCCTCCCTCCCCTAAATGGGTCACGTAGTATGGGTACCTTCCCTTATAGGCAAAGAGATGGTGTTAACCCTGGGGTGCATCATATGGGAAAGATGTGTGATCCAAAATTCAGCAACACGATGATATTTGTGTCATGGTTAAATTAATTCATGTCTTGATAACATTTAATATCAAAGATAAAACGTTGAATTTCTTTTAATAAACAATGCATGTAAGAAGAGACCGTCCTTATTAAGCGACGACTTTTCTTGACCTTAGATTTATATTTAAAACCACAAATATCTGCATGAAATCTGTCATGAATTCGAATCTTTATATCGAATACTCTTTTTTGAAACTTTATTCGCGTAATTCAAAAACATTTCAAATTTAATGCAGGTGAAATTTTTATTCGAATAATAAAGTATTGTTTCAAAAGTAAGTGTTAAGTATTGTTTCAAAATTTTTTCATCTGAAAAAATTGTATTTTAAAGATTTTTAATTTGTAAACTTTTATTTAAAAATATCATCAAAATTTAAAAATAAATAAAAAAATATTACATCCACAAAAAAATAGGTTAATTTTCCTTTTACTGAAATTAATAGAGTAAAAAATAAGAACTTATTAATTCTAACTCTATCGGTAGTTTAAGTTCGAGGCATACAAAAACTTCCAAAAGCAAAACGAGAACACGGAAGCTATGCGGTTCGAACTTGGTTCTAGAGATTTGCGACCAGGCACACTAGCCGTTAGGCCACACGGGTACGTTCAACATCAAGTTTAAACAATAAATGTGTTGATTTCAGTTAGTAGATTATGGTTACCGTAAGGTTACTGTAATTTTCATAAGTTGTATGTCTTTGGCGATATGAGATTGGCGCAAATTTTTCTAATTGAAATTTCCTACAGTGTGCGTGGGGTTAGTGGTTGTAAGGATCAAAATCTATGAAAAACGAGATTTCAACGTAAATTCAACGAACTTCAACCCCCACTCCTGGCTTCATTTGGGGACCAAATGACATGAAAACTGGTTTTGGGGGGTTTTAGAGGGTGCTCTTTCAGAATCTGGATTAATCTTTGATGTCGCCCATAGGAAAAACGAAAGTTGGTACTTCGTTTAATATGAAGACGACCCCCTAAGAACTTGAAAAATTTTCTGTATATAGAATACTTCGAATCATGAAAAATGATACCTTATTTGTCTTTATATCACAAGCCGTTCCTGAGATATAGGGTCTGAGTCGATTTTTTTTTCCAGTACTGTACGCTAAGTACTGGTAACCTACACTGAAAAAACATTATTTCTTCAAATAACGGAAATGAACCGGCGGCAGCACTGCTGCCTGTTAATTTGTTTACTTTGTGGAAATATGTTTTTCTTTTCTGTCCAAATGACAGAAACGAAGAATTATTTTAGATTAGTTACAAGAGGCAGCCTTTTTATAACAATCAATATAGTTTAAACAAATTTCATTATCCCGAAATATATTCCACATTTAGCTAATAGAAGATTTACCTTCTTTCAACTCACGGAATGTTTTTTGACTTGAACATACTTGTTTTTAAAATGTATTTTTTATGTGGGAAAATTTTCGTCAAAAACAATAGAAAATTAGTGTAAAAATATGAACTTTTTACAATGTTTGGGTGTTTCGGTTTGGAGTAAGTAAACTGTTATTTTCTCATTAATTTGAGTTTACCTTTCCGAGCTTTTTTGAACATCTTGACTTCTGCTTTTCCCTTTCTAGAATGTAGTGCTCTGGCCATTCATATCTACATGGTTGTGCTATGACTATCTGCCTTTTCCAACTTTATGATTGGAGCTTTAAAACCAATATCTTTTCTATCTAACCTTCGGTTTATATCAGTTAGAAGGGAACTAATTTTTAAAGATATTCTAGGTTCTTAGTGATCACAGTATCTTCTTAATATGTTTCTAAATTAAACCTATGTGACCTTGTGCAATTGAATCGTTTATTTCAGAAACAAGTTAAACCCTATTGGATTAACACAGCGTTTAACTTGTTTCTGAAATAAACGATTCAATTTTGTATGACTCTGAATGTAATGTATGATTTTTTAAAATCTCAAAATATTTTCGGGCCTAAGGAATTTTTGAAAGAAACAAATTGAATTTAATCTTAAGTTAGAACTTAAGTATTTAGATCTTAATTAAATTAATTAATTTAATTGGTACTTAAATACTTAAATTTGCAGTCAATTAGTTTGTACAATAAGTAAGAAAATTTAATGAACCCTTTCACATTAAATACTCCTAAAATTTTTTGTCTTTAACTTATTAACAAACTCGATGTTGTAAATAGTATTTTCTGCATATCTATTACACATTTGAATAAAACAACATGTGTCATTTTATTACTAAACTGTTAATTCATTAGAAAAACTCAGTACCACATATGGATGAAGTTTTAGTATTTACAGAAATGTAAAATTTACTAGCATTAATATCAAAAAAATATTTTGGTTAAAAATTACTAAAATGACTGTTTCAGGCAACCTTCAACCGGCATAAGCTGACTTTAGAGCACACTAGGTCTTTCCCTCCTTTAAGTCAATGCTCAAGACACTTCATTAGTGACGATGGAAAAGGGGAGAAATCAAAAACAGACTGCAAGAAGCCAAAGTTGCCGGTGATTCAGTAAGTCTCTTCAGCTTATGATTACCTAACAGAATACAGTCCCTCACAGAATATAAAATGAGCATTGTGAGAAAAGGTTATTTATCAGGATTTTGAATTATTTTACCCGATTTATGCTTAGTTGTTTTCCTGCTACGGTTAAAGGAGAAGTATTTCGGATGTTGTTTACCCTCAAGCTATGCTCTGGTGAAGCACCCTATAAATTTTCAGTTATATTTTTGTTATATTAACACAAATTATATTATCTCTTCTGACCTATACCACCCGAAATTACCATTGAATCCTATAGAAACTTTTGGGGAGGCTAGATCTGAAAGGGTTAATAAACTGAAAGCCATGTTTTTAATTGAATCATCAGTTTGAAGAAGGGAATAAGTCCAAAAAATGACAAATTGACTTTTTGTGCTCAAAACAATCTCCAAGCTTTGCCCTACACATGGGTGAAAAGAGGGGGAAAACAACTAACCCCTATAGGGAGATATCGCCCCTTGAAGTTGTGAAATCGATATCCATACAATGAAAATTCCATTTCTTTTTTTCGATTTTCTCAAAACTTGATTGTTGGATTTATTCCCTTCTTCAAAGTGACGATTCAATTATCAATACAATTACCATAATCTTTATAATGTCTAGTAGACACTGTGATATACCTGTATTTTTACTCATTGAAAATTTTCTTCTGTAGAATTGATTCTGAGGAGGAGGTGACTAGGCCCTCTGAAGATCACCCTTGTTTACGCAGGCAAGAGGCTGTTGTCGAGGATGACCCCAGGTATAATAGCACTTTTTTTAGTTTAAAGTTTTCTTTCAAAAAATACATATTCTCTGGTTTTAAATAAGACTAATGAAAAGATCAGAAAAATATTTTTATATTATCGCAAATTACCTACTTCTTTCAAGATGTCATCCTAATAATCCAAAACCTCACGAGTGTTAAGAGTAAATATCTTTTAAAATATAACCTTTTTCTCTCTAGTTATTATTACAACTTGTTCTTGCTCATTTTTTACATTTTTATGTAAACCGGGAAGAAAGGGTTAGTTTTAAAATATTTGGTTCAAAAGCTCTTAAAAGTTTGAATATACTGTGTCGGTCATAATAACTTTCTACTATTTCTACTAAGCATTTAATTAAATTCTTTTTTAATTAGTGTTTAAATAAAACCACATTTTATGTTTTTATTCTCCTGGAAATTTTCATTATACACTCACCGCTTTTATAATTAAATATTAGTCTAGGGGATTGTATGAATAAAAAATGTAATGAGTTGCTTTCTTGACATCACTGTTTTTTGGTAAATAAAGGACAAAATGTTAATAAGGGAAATTTTTTGAGGAGAGATATGAGGGGCTTTATTGGAAATTTCAACAAGTTGTGATACCATAAAATATTTCACTTTCCATCTTGCTACTCATAGCCTAGTCATACTGTTCCCTTTTTATCCTAAACGACGTGTGAATAAATATTTTAACAGCCCTTAAAGTTTTTTTTACATATTTTTATAAATTCTTCTATTATTGCATTCATTTCTAAATTAGTTTAAATAAGTTTAGTTTTAAAAAGATTGATTCTTACTAAAGATAAAGATTCTTTTTACAATACACTTTGATTCTTTTTTATTATATTTTGATTAGTACCTGAATTAATTTTAAGAACCTGTTACTCGTGTGAAGATGTAAATAAATTTGAAACAAGATTTTGAAAAATATCCTTAGAAATTATATCTGAAAATTAAAATTGTCTAAACTACAAGGAAAACCTCTATCAATCGTGTCAAATTTTGTATAAATTTGGTTTACTTGGTTGAACAGGTTCTTTTAGGGAGTCATTCATAAATTATATCATGAGAGTTTTATAATATTTGGACCCTCTTTTAATCAAGTTAACCTATCTCTTTTGCTTTTTCATATTTACTCATGGATTCTAAGTAGTAATTTTCACAAGAAATACTTTAAAAAAGATAATTTTGATTACTATATCAGCTGTATCTAACTTAGGGCGTTCGTTGCAAAAGTCAATGGTTTTTTGGGGAGAGGGAATTTCCCAGATGCCCCCCTCTCATGTTGTTACAAGTATTGAAACATTATTACCTGCAAATTTTCAGGTATTTAGGACAATTTTTGACTCCCGCGCCCCTCTGAAGTAGTTTTCCCATGAAAGGCGAATTTCACCAATTATTGCTGGTTAAGCGGACAATAAGTGTAAACTCAACCACCACTTTTTCAGTTATAGTCGGCTAGACTAGTACTTGCCCTCCGCTCTCTTGCGTTACCATCCTATACCGTGCTGATGGGTCTTAACAAGGACGAAACCGGTCCACGGTTGGAGGTGACGCTTGAGAGTTGTGAGTGTACACTTAGTTTTCCCATGCTGTAGTAGTTCCTATTAAATATCTCAAATCATATTTATAGTACTTTTAAAAAATCAAAACATCATTGATCAAATTTTGATTTGAACATACTGATTTTAAAAATTTATTCTTTTAGTGGTGACTTTATTATATCTAAATTCTCTTTGTGGGAAAAATTCAGTCACGTTCGGCATAGGCAAAGTTTTTGTCAAAAACAATAGAAAATTTAGTGTAGGCGAACTTTTTTACAGTGAAATTTCCAAACGAAACACTTTTGCCGTGGGTCGTTTTATGTTAATAAACAGTGAACACTGGATAAGCCCTCCAGGTTAATTCAGACCCGAGTTGATAATGAAAAAAAGACTAGACCAAATACATGAATCTCCATTGATATAATTTCTGGATGGCCCTTCGTTCAGTTAATTGCACATGTTCTCAATCCTCCCTTCTAACTGCCCTTCCCTTGGAGTAGCTGAGTAACCTCTCCTTGCCTTGCCTTGTGTCTTTGCACAGTGACGACTCCAGCAGTGAGACGACGGTGCTGCTGGGACGGCAGGCCCAGCAGAGTTCGTCTGCAGACGCTTCCGAGTGGGAAGCCTTCAACAAGGACTGAGCACCCCTTGCACAGCGACAATCAGCGCCCTCTGTCTAGCCCGAGAAGGCCCAGCAGAGACGTGACCTTCATCAAGAAACCAGAGGACATATTTGGTCTATGACCAGAGGACTTTCGACCAACACTTTATTGTAGCGTTTGTTGTGGTGACGGAAAGTTTTATGTGGTAACTCCTGATGTCGACCGTTAAGTTCTGAGTTGTTTTTCATCATAGATGCTTACAAAAATGGTTAAAAATACAGCGAAGGTAAGTGCATAAGAGCAACAACTGGAGTAATATCAAGTACAAAAGAAACCGTGTTTTTTATTACTAAAATGAAACCGATGAAAGCATAAGTGGACTGAACTTTGAATTGAAGGTTTATGTTGTAAGTATTTTTCTTAAAAGTTGTGTTCTTACTTCAAAAATCTAACGTAATTTCTTATCTGAATTTAACTCTTTTGTTTATCTCTTCTATGAGGTGTTGTTTGGAATTTACTTTCCGTCAACGTTAGGAGTATCACGTAGTTCTGAAAATGTTCTGAATACTGTTTAGGTCATCTTCCTCTTTATAACGAAATAAGATAATCAAGCCTATAAAAGACACTTTGAAATATGATGACAAAATTTTATAAAAATTTTTGATAACTATGAAAAACATGAATGATGTAAAATATTAAAAATAGTGAGTATTGTGGAATAAAATAACCTTTAAGGAAAGCCACTTATAAGAGAACGGGGCGAGAGAGCCCTGGAGCATCAGACTCTTAAAAAACATTGGAATACAGTTGAAAATATCTGTAAAGTGATTACCTTGGATGATCTTTCTACTGCCTTTTAAAGTTTTAAATTCAACCAAAACAAGACATCTTCAATAATTTGTTTTTGTGTAAAAATAACATCAAACAGTATTTTGGCATCCTCATCCTAGCCTGTGAGTTTAGAATGGTTATGTTAAGGAACAAAAACATAGTAGTTCGGCTTTCTTTCCCCTTGCTTGCGAAATGTTCTACGACTGAAATTGTATGTTTTTTAATTATATTTTTTATTTATAGTCACCACATTAAGTTTAGCATACTTATATCCCGGTTAACAGTATTTAGGCTGCTAATCTTTTTGCGAGTATTAGACTTTACTTAAGGTAACTGACTGGGTTGTAAACGTCATTTTTGCCGAAAATATCGAATTTCGTTTTATTGTTTTATTTTATAGCCTGTTTAATAAGCTTTCCAAAACTACCTTACTTTAAACTCTGAGTAATCTAGAACACAAGTTACAGCTGTTTTAGTACCGGGTAATAGGAGGATTAACATACAATTTTAAACTTTAAAGCCTTTTTCTGAAGAATGACATTTTTGAATACTTTGGATCACGGTAACAGTGATTACTCTTAACCTACTTGAAATATTCTCATGCTTTTTGTTTTATTTCACTCTTTATATTATAACGCATGTTATCTTCTACAATCTAAGAAAAATATTTGAATTAAGGTATTTTTTAAAGTGTGTAAACTTGATTTAAGTAGTTTTTTTCATGAATTTTTACTTTTTTCGATTTCAAGTTCCTGTATTTCTTTTCTATTTTGAAAATTTTAGATTTTTTGTAGATAGTGACACATATTAGTGTCTTAGGCTCAAAATCCTGAAAATATTTTATTTCTACCTATCAAAAAACATTCTCAGGAGTTGTTGGCGCAAGTTGAAATTTTAGCCTTATTTTCATTGAAATTTCTCAATATTTTAAAAAATAATTTTTTTAAAATTATTTTTGGAATGATTTTCATTGTTTTAGAACATTAGCTCTCAGAAAATAGCAATTAAATAATTGTTTAGTTAATATTTTAAAAAAAGGCCTCCCAACCCAGTCAGTTACCTTAACGAGTACTAACTTTAACTTTATAACTAACTTTATTTCTGTTAACCAACAGTTAAGATGTCCTTTCTTTAGATTGTGAATCGTCCTGCTATTGAAACGGTTCTGCTATTTTTATAACATCTGATTGTATTATTCTTACCTGTGATTGTGAATCCTCTCAAATGAATTTATTCTAAGCAATTCTTAGTCACCACTTTCAAAATTATGTAAAAAATTTTAAGTTCAGCATCCTTTCTTTCCTTCTAACTTTGCTGAACAACTATTCTGCGATAGAATCTTGTTAACTGAAGGCATCGTTGAAATTAAGACATATTTGAGAATCCTATTCCAATTATATGCCAAACGAATTGTACACTGTAACCCCTTGTAGAACCGGATAACAGTTTTTAAGAGAAGCAGCTTCCTGCTCTATCCAATGTAAATATCTATTCCAACTAACCAACGCACTAGTATCTGGTTTTTAGTCACCACTTAAAGAATTAAGGAAATTTTTTGAAGTAAAAGCGAAGCGCCCGGGCGGGGGTGGGGTTTGTGGACGGGAGAACCCTCAGTAGTATTGTTCAACACTCTTAGAGATTCTTAAGTTCCCGTCGAAGGCAAAAGAAATGGATTGAATTATCCAAAATAAACAACTAATTTTCTTAATTTTAGCATAAAATTCTTGAAAATTAGTAATATTTTTAAATAATTTGACCGTTACGGTTACAGTTAACGGTTGAAGAAAAACGTTAAGACCACCTTTGTGTAAGCAGGAAAATTTATAAATACTCAACTGTACTTATGTCCGAGTGCTATACCCGGGGAGAGGCTCAGACTCGAACCAAGGGAGGTTCGATCTGAGGGCCTTATGGATCCAGCATACTGGTGCACTAACACACCAAGCCATCCGTTCCTGCAACCAATCTGTTCTTCTAATTTATTTAAAGTTAATACTTCACTATTTTAAAAAAAAGTTGCCGGGAACTGAACCGAGAACCTTCAGTTCGGGACACCAGCCCATTTGCCAACCGTGCCACTCGTTCCTGTACCCATGAGATGATCTCATTAATTTAAAGTTAATATATAAACTCAAGAATGACAAAAAATACTTCACAGTAGAGGACGGGGTTTGATCCCAGAACCTTCCGACTGGTAGCTTTGCGCTTTAGCACTAGGCTATCGGGTCGTATGCTGTGGTGAATATAAAGAAATACTCAAGACTACGAATTTTGAAATTATAATGAATTGAGGTGTTTGCAGCAACGATGAGCTAACTCATAATAGAGATTCTTAAGTTCCCGTCGAACCCTCAGTAGTATTGTTCAACACTCTTAGAGATTCTTAAGTTCCCGTCGAAGGCAAAAGAAATGGATTGAATTATCCAAAATAGTTAATTATCCAAAATAGTTCCCAGCTAACTCCAATGTAAAACTCTTGGAGTTAGCTCCTAGTTGCTGCAAACACCTCAATCATAAAAAAAGGCTAAGCAAGTCATTCTTATCGACATTGAGGATCTTTTTTAAGCCTCAGGCAAAATTTAGCCTTCAAATTTTTTTCTAAAGCTCACCACTTTTACAAACATATTTTTTACATCCTTCCCAGTAAAGATATGGTGGATCTTTACCTTGTCGTAACTATGAAAATACCCGGTGTTTAACTTATCTACCTGTTACTTCACTTATTCAATATACACTGGTGACCTAATTAACCTTATTGGTGAAAGTATATTTAAAAAAAAGACGTTAGATATCTCCAAGCCCATTGCTGATGCTTTTCGTTAGGGTTAACTCAACGCCAGTTCTGTTTTCACAAAGCTACATAATCTGAAACTTCAGGTTGTAGTTTCTTGTATCAATCAAAAATATAAATGCCTTTTAAACCTCCTTTTCAAATATTGAACTTGGATGCTTGGATTAAAATATATTTTAAAATTCTTAAAGTGGTGCCTATAAAATACTAAAAAATCATTTGAGGAAAATCATCAAATTTTCAGCAATCTCTGAACGCACGTAGATTAGTTTGGGTCTGACATTATTTGTCAGCTCAGGTACCATTAGATAGAAGGAAAAAATTGTTATCAAATATAGTTATCCAGTTTCTTTAGTGATGGATAATATATTCAAAAAAATACTTAATAGAGCTAAACGAAATCCTGAGATTACACATCAAAATACTTGTTTGTTCAGCTTATGTAGGGGATTTGATGACTGTATGAAGAATTAAAATGTTCAAAAACATATTAACGACAAAAACGCTTAAGGATGAAACACTGGTGTGCTATTGCATCCTGGTAGCTATAAGATAGATTTCCAATGTGGGAAGCTAAAATGGTGCTCCAGGGCTTCAAGATCGTGCCAAAAAAGAGTAAAAAACAATGGACTAACTCCAATATTGGAGTTAGATCGTTAATGCTGCCAAGTTCTTTAATTCAAAATCTTTCAAGTACTGAGTGTCCAAAGGGGAACAAAAAGTATATTAAGCTTTAAAGAGGTCTTTCAGTTGTTTTTAAAATTCCTAAACTAGTCCCCCCTAATAATAATTATGCTGGTGCCATCTGTAAAATTATTTCTGAAATTAATTTTTTATTTTTTAAAAGTTTCTATGGACTTTCACATCACCCCGTTAAATAATATTTCCTTGTTTTTGAAGCGTTGGATTTATATATATAGCCTAAGCAAAGGGATATTTTTAGTGGTTTTGTTTAATTTTTTACTTATATTTCTATTCCTTACATTTAAACAAACTCAGATTTGTAGAAATAATAATTGGAAATAATTAGATTCTAATTCAGAGTACGATAACGGGTAAGCACTTAATTGAATAGCATGTTATAAGCCCCAAGTATAAGCATTAATTGTGAGACGGATCACTTAGAAGTTTTACAATTTCTTTCCGTTTTTAAGCCTCATAATGAGTCTTTGCTATTGTAAAGTAAAATTTTAATGTTTGTTTTACATTTATGTAAGAATTCTGAGAGGTTTGAGAAAATATTCATAATAATGACAATTATCAATTTTAGACTCTATACACCAAACGCTATCAACAGTTTACATGAAGTTAAGTTAGGTACTATGGAATTTGATATTCGTATATTACGTAATATAGAAACAGTTATTTTTACTAAACTCTGATTGAATTAAATATTTATTTTATTTTTTTAATCCTATGAGTGCCATTTATAAATTACGTTACACCTAAAGGGGGGAAGAGGGGTTCCTGTATATGTGACATAAATTTACAAGTGTAGAGGGGAGGACAGTGTACAAGTGTAGTACAAGTATAGTGTACAAGTGTAGTGTACAAGTTGTAAAGTTACAAACAGTGTTACAAGTGAAGAGGGGAGAATACCTTTTTGACCAAGTTTTTCTGGAAAATTTTATCTATGGAATTCATCGTATTTGGTGCTCCTGTTGTAGACCTTGCACCATTGAAACAAAAAATTAATAATAAGGACAAAATAACCAACAAATTTAAAAACTAAAAAAATTATACACCCCACCCCCATGATCCCGTTAACCATTTCTAACTAGTTTTTTAATAATAAAAAATGTGTGTGTCAGTCACAATAATAAAGAAGAAATTTCTTACACAGTTAGTTTTCGTTGAAATAAAGCATATTATTTTCCAAGAGAAGGAAATATTAAAGTAAATTTGAAGTTTTAAAATCGTATTCAGAGTAAATGTGTCAAATATCTGACGCCACAATGAGGAAAGAGAGTAAGCATGTAATAGAAAAAATTAGTGGAGTAAACTTGTAAAATGTAAACACTCATGAACTGAGGAGGGGAAGGTAAGAAAAGATAGAGAAAATTGTGCACAACGTTATTTGAAAATGGCATTTTTAAGTAAGAAAAGTCGGCAAAACCATTGAAATTTATCATTTAAAATTTAAGTATTAAATAACTAATTGTTCTAATGTTTAAACTTTAAAAACTAAAAAGTTATCCATCACTCAAACCTAAAATCATAACGATCAAAAACTGCTCTAGTTAACCGAATTCCAAAGAACCTCATGGTCTCATACCTATGCTCCTATGCAAAAGGATCTCCCGAGAATTGACCATGGTGCAACTATTTACTTTACTTACCCTTCTGGAGATCTTCTCGATTTAGACAGACCCTAGTTCGGTTCTTGATATGAAAATCATCACGAGTATTTTTTTAACGGTTGTACTTTTTTAACGGAGTAGAAGCCATGTGTGCTGTTTAGGCCCCCTGCGCAAAGAATACGGATCTTTCCACCGTCTTTTGCTCAATTCCTCTCGAAATATGCACCTTTATAGAAATATCCGACACACATTTGTCTGAAAGTGAGAAACATTTATATTATCAGCTTGTATCTTTGATGTTCAACTAAGTGTATTTCTCCTCTGTCGCCTTTGTGTGTGGATGAGTTCTTTTTTAGAAACATTTTAATCTTACTCACAGAATAAAAGACAGAACGTTCATTGGTCACTGGGTGTCTCCGTGTGCTCCCATAACTTCCAACTTAACCACATGATTAACATAAGGTTACCATCAATCCGAAATAATCACGTGATTTGATCGTGAATAGGTGATCCTGAAAAGGTGAATCCCGCAGGAAGTATGGATTTTATAATGATACAATCTTTAAATTTTTTCAATACTTTATAAAATCTTATAAATCACTTTATTTTCATTTTCTCTTTTCCAAAACACTAAAAAAATTCTACACTTTTTATCCAACTTCTATGCGACTCAAGCTCGAATAGATTAACATAGTTTGAAAATCATTGAACAGAACTAATTCCAAGAAGGAATTTTTTCATCAGTTCATCCAAATATTGGTTTAATTTACAAGGCATACTGTTTGGAACCTTATTCATTTCGTAACCATATCCGGTTCTTGAATCGGGGGCCCAGTATACATGCCCAACCAATGATCGTTCTGCTTTCTAATATATTATGTGATCTTACCGATACCCTTTCATGAAACATGTGAACTTAAATTCATTCAATTATCCTCCATATTTAAAAAAGCTATTGAATATAGTTGAATATTTTTGATTCGTGACAGCACTGTAATGAATGAGTGTTGATATATTATTTCAGATTTTGATGTTTTACTTTAAAAAGTTTAAAAATTAAACTTTAGTGTTTGTGATTGTAAGTAGAATATTTTAGTTATTACTGGTTTTTAAATTAAGTGCAATTTACGACAACAGGGAACTTGAAATAGCCTATAAAATCTTATTGTTGATATTTTTGCATTTTTATTGCTGAACTCTATAAAACTATTATCTAGTTTTACTGAAAAATAAATTTTAGGTAAAAATTATAATTATATATTCATAAACTTCATATTATCTAATTATTTATTCTTGTGTTTAGAAGTTTAGTTAAGTTTCTTTTAAACCTGAAAGGCACATAAAATAAAAAGATTTGTTTTGTAGGAAAAATCTAGTGCAAAAGAAAACGTTCATAGCATTTATAGTATACATAAAGTCAGCAATTTAAAATTCAAAACTTACTACAAACTCAGTAAAATTATCCTCAGATAATTCCTTGGTTATAAAATAGTACATCAATTAGAGTTAATGGGAAGGAAAGGGGTAGTTGGCATTGCTCGATTTTCAATTAGTCATGGTTTTATTTTTAAATTAAGGAAATATCAGTGTTGTAATACACAGATTCAGTTTGGACCACAATATTTTTTGGGAAAGCAAATTTTGTATTAAATATTTCTCCGAAGGAAAGAATTAAGAAGCCCCAATAACTGAAACTATATTGAATTTGGGATGAAAGAATGTACGGAAAATGTTATAAATCTCTATAATTTTACATGGATTCTATCAGATGAATTTGATGATTCCGTACATTTCAACGGAGCTTGACGACGAAGCTCACTAGCACAACTGATCATATGTAAGCCAACTATCCCGTCTTCTTCGTTCAAATTTTAAAGGAATAACTAGTCTACTTGTTAAAATCACAGATATTAATTTGCTGAATATTTCTTGGCCACCCAAATCTCAAAGGGTTAAATACTCTCCACAGTTTGATACATCTAGTGCAATCACAAGTTGTAAATCTATGACGTTCCCATTTTGTGTGTTTTGTGTGACAAGAAAATTTTAAAATTTTTAATATGTCCATGAATATCAATACATAGCTCTTTTATTAAATATATGCATGAAAAAGTATAAAGCATTTGTCTGTTAATCATTTTATGTGTGGCTTATTGTGAATGTTGACATGAAAATGCTATTGTTGATTAAACTATGCAATTTTTCTATTGAAAATTTTGATGTCATTAATACCTATCTTCAAACTTACATACACTGTGAAACTAACTATATCCTTCTCAGTATTCTTAAGGAACAACACTTCTTAAATAATAAACAGAAAATTTTTTTAAAAATCTCACCTTATACTAATGGAGAAAGTAGAGCATCAGATTTCACATTTAGTGTGATTTTACAAGAATTCGCAAAAAAAGATTCTTTTTCTAGAAATGCAAAAATATAACGTCATAAAACCAAATAAAATTTAGGGGTGCATTTCAGTAAAGCAAGAGCATTATAAAATTTGTTACGTAATGCATTAAATATATATTTTAATAAATTCATGAAAGGTACTGGGTTAATATTAAAATAGCTGGGTTGTTTTTCTTTCCAAGAAAACCAAACATTTGTAAATGAGTAAAACAAAATCATAGGTAAACTTATTAGTATTTGAAGAATTTGTTAGGTAATATCAAAATCAAGGATTTATAATCCTGTTAGTAACGAACCCCACAACTGGAAAGAGGAAAATGTGTCTTGAATAAAAATTGTAAGAATATATTGTCCTTTTGGTTTTTTCTAAAGACATTTTGTGTATTATGATAACATTCAAAATAAAATTATTTCAAACTACACACGATACTTAAAAAAGACAAAATACTTCTTGGAAGTTAAATTAAACAAATCCGTAAATTTTTTGTATTGAAACTTTCCCTTTTGAGGCTATTATGGATGATTGGAAATGACAGTGGTGGCTCGTGGGATATTTTAAAAGGGTTTCACACAAATTTTTAAGACAACTTACTGGTATGCCTTTTTCTAAATTGTCTTAAGATGCTATTTTGAATTTGATTTAAAAAATGGGGATAGTTATGACAAAAAGATAATTCACAAATAGTACAAGTATAATGATTATTTCATTTATATTTTTATCTCATATATCTTCTTTGCCGCTGATTTAGGAAAAAATTTCCTCAAAGACTAGTTTGAAATTTTTTTGCAGTGTTGTTATAAGTGATGTAGTTTCTAAACACTGATTTGTATCTTAAGATTATATTCACAACATAAAAAACAAAAATAACACTGTATTTGTTGAAAAAAATAGATAGTTTTAAAAAATGTATTTTTGAATTTTGAACATATGTTTACAATGCAATATCGTATTACCAAATAATTTAAAAAGGAAGCATAACGTTATACGCTTTCTCTTCATGGCTGAAGCCTTTAATTCGATTTTAAGGGTTTTTTAAAAATTGCATCTCAAGAAAAAGTTAGTGACCCACATGGAAATGAAGAGAAAAAAAGAGAAAACGTGCTTTGTTATTTTTGTTATTGAACGAGGTTTTACTTAACCCTTTCAGTTCTAGACGCTCCAAACTTCCCATAGGATTCAATGGTAATCTCGGGCGGCTTAGGATTGAAAGGTTAAGGTTCAGGTGCTCGTGTGACCCAATGAACGAGCCGCCACTGGGAAATGGTTAATTTAAATTGATATATTTATGTATTAAAGAGTAAAGGAAAAGACAGAAATGAAGAAAAGAGCGCGTTCAGTAAATTGATATTTTTATTTTACAATGAATTCAAAAAAATCACGTCAAGAACTTGCTTAAACAACTTGAATAAAAAGAAGAGCCTACTTGAAGTTCCCCTCCCTTTTCAGATACTTTTTCACTACACTCAGTTTTATCTTAAAAGCATTGGCGAAGATTTGGCGATACAGCGCCAAATTTGGCACTCGAGAAAAAAATTGTAAAATTTTTAGTTCAATTTCACAGGCATATAGAGCAAGTAAATCAAGAGATGCATGGAATCAGTAAGAGGCTCTGAATAAGTTTTTAAGATGTGAATTTGTGCAGTTTTGAATGAAGTATATACCATAACTACAATTGTATTGTTTAATGCATAAATTACTTTAAAATATTTTTTATACTTATATATAACTATACATAAAGAAGATAATAATTACACAATTCACTGCTGCACTCAAAACTGTTTACGAGTTTCGACAAGAAAAATAGCTCTCAAACTTTGTTTTAAAACTAAAACACTTTAAAGAAATATTTTTATTGTTTGATTAGTTCTTACAGCACGTAGAGTTGAGACCTTTTTATTAATGAACGTACAAGTAAAGTATATTTTAGTATTAAATCTAAGGAAACTATATATTTTACATTCGGTTTTTTTCGGAACACATTCTAAAACTAATAACGGAATATTATGGTACTAGGACCTTAATGTTCAATGTAATGTTCCCTTTGGCATTTTCAACCAGGTATTTTCATCCTTGTTGAGGAATATAAAAATGCTTCTTAAGAACATCAATAGAGATGGTAAAAAGTAAAATGTGCACGGCCGTATTTATTAAAAAAAATCTAGATCTTTTTGTCTCTAGATTCTTTGGTTGGTTTCTTTACACTCTCAAATTTGAACCTGATCATTAAGTCCACTTCTTATAACTTTCTTAAAGGATGATCTAGAAAGCAATATTTCTTCATCGATTTTCAATAATTCCATGCAAAAAAAAAGAGTTGGTAAAAAGTTATGGAAAAAATGGGTCCCGGTGAAGATGCCAACCAGAACATTTGGCCGTATTTATTCATGAATGATATTAACATAAAGTGTTGATTGTTGCGTTGGAAAGTAAGTGTTCAGAGCCCCAACTCGTAAGCAGGTTTATCAGTGCCGCACAAATCATATGATGATAGCACATACAAACGCAGGATATATTGGAATGAATCTTGTTTATCGAACACTCATAATATAAAGAGGAAAATTTCACTACCCCAATCAATTTGTTATGGAAGCGAGCGAGCGAGTCTAGCTAGAGTGCCTTGGATAAATAAATCCTCTACCAGAGCGGGGGCTCCAGTTTCAGCACCGCCCGGCCCGAACCCTCAGGGGGTTCCGTATCACAAGTCTACTATATACAGCTGCAGCAAGGCTCGGGGCAGGACCCGAAACTGAAGCGGCCTCCGGGTTAACAGCTGTGCTAAGATTTCCACTGAAGAAGTTTCGAAGGAATTATTTACACACTTCAGTAGTATGATACACATCAATCTCTTCGGCTTGTACTTTGATTTCAACAGCTAACTAACAAACACACACACACATAGAACACAAATATACATGATGAATGGTGAGTGAACATCGTGTGCGAACCCAGTTAGCGTAACCAATTTTGAAAGAGATCGTCTCACACTCTAGAAAGGAATTGCGAGGGGTTTAAGAAGAAGCTGAATGGGACTAACCTTTGACTAGAGACCATTCTATTGGCTTACAAAATTCCATGATATGCTTTGGTTTCTACAAACGTGGAAAATATCGAAAACACAACCATTTGTGACAAAATATACGCCTGACTAGTTTTTACAGCATTGAGTGTGGTGGCTCGCACCACGGTAGTCAAACGCGCTCTACCGATTTTTGCCTTCCATAAATTAACGTCCTCGCTCGGAATATTAAAATAAATTTCCGCATTTATTAAAAAAATAGGTCCTTTGTTTATTTGTAGTAGAAGAATTTTGTGTCAGATCAGTTGGCTTGAGAATGAGAATTATCAAATAGGTTCACAAATTAATTTGTGGATGGCAAAAATACAACAAGATATATCAAGAACTAGATTAAGGAACAAAACGCGATTCCAAATTGGCTGGAATATGATTATTCTTTTAAAGAGATATATATCCATCGTGCACAGGAATATCTTTATAGCTACAAGCTCCACACCTCCAAATCTTAGCGATTGGAAAGAAAGGTTTTGAGTTATTCCAAACTGTGAAGAATATCACTAGAAATATAGCTTTATAACCTAAAGCACACATCAACATGCAGCGAAGTAGGCTTGTTATTTGACAAGAAGGCAAAGTGCAGAGATAAAAATCAATCCGCTGCAGCAGCAATGACAACGGTTTCTTCTCTGAGATCAACACTGAAATGAAAAGGACTTATTAAAAAATACGCTCTCTCTCTCTCATCCAAATGAAAGATTATCCGTCTGGGTTGGATTCAAAAACACAAGTCCGAAAGTAAGTAAAATAAATAATCTTCCAATGCGTGATTCCCCTCCTCCATTACACTCCCAATTAAGATTCCTCTATCTGTCAAATCTTCAGTTCTAAAGAAATGGCAAAAATTTAACAAATGGATAAAATAAAGATCTCTCCTTGGGACGGGTCTTCGTCAGGTTGAAGGTCTTCCTCTAAGCTTCCTTTTAGTCCTAAAGGTCTTCTTCCTCATCTTCGTCCTCCTCCTCCAGGTCAGGCTCTTCGAGCGTCACCTGGAACTTGATGGGCTCCTTCCCAGAGTCCTCCGCGGCGATGTTCTGTCGACTGCTGGAGGGGCTGATGGGGATCATGTTCTGGTACCAGTCCCGGTTCTCCTCCAGGGTGTCCAGGATGTCCTGGGCGTCAGGATGCACCAGGTCACCCCAGGTCTCCCACAGCGGGTGAACGATGTAGTCGATAAAGCCAACCTGAAAGGGGCAAAACAGGCTCAAATCGATCGGAAAGTGTTATTGGAGTAGGTGAGAAGACAATGGGTGCATTCTTGAAACCATGTTGATTACACAAAGAAATCCTATCAGCTACATACTTCCAGAAAACCCCTGTTATAAGTGCTGGTTATTGAATCGCGTACAGAGACAACTTGTATCGGTTACGATTTTTTAGGAGTCTCACCAAGTCAATGTAGGGGAATTTCCAAGAACAAATTAAAAGGAAATTCTGGTAGCATAGCTGCGGGATTTTTAGTCAAATCTACAGGTAGGGGTTGCGTGAATCACAAGCTAAATTGCGCCAAGAACAGAAAATCTATCATAAAATAAATGAAACTTAGTAGCTTGTGTATACAGGGCGTTTCAAAAGACCGTTTCCCGGCTTTTATTTGAAACCAGCGTCTCTTAGGGTCATGGAATATGATCTAACTCTATGTAAGTGATCCTGAAGAATCTATTGAGATGACTTACAGCGCCCCTACCGGCGAAAAAAAAAGTTAAAAAAATTGATAAAAAACTAAAGGAGGTGGATCAAAAACCTCAACGAGAGTAGTGTTGCCACCGTTATGAATAACTCAGTGAAAAAAATTTAATAAAAAATTTTGCTTGTATTCACGGAGATATAAGCATGTGAAATTAGCACTTTTTCAGGCATCAAAAAAGAAAAAAAAGTTTGCACATTTGCAAACTTTTCAGCTCTATTATATATTTTCATATTTTTTTAGTGAAATGAGGACAAAATTTAGTCAATAAATTAAAAAAACTTGCACATTTGCATACTTCTTTTCTGATGCCTGAGAAAGGGCAGTTTCTACATGATAATATCTCCGTAAATATGCGCGATATTTTCATGATTTTGTTTCGTGTGAGATATTAATAACGGTGGCAACGATTTTGTTCCATCTTCTTTAGTTTTTTTAATAATTTTTTAACTTTTTTTATTTCGCCGCTAGGGGCACTGTAAGTCATCTCAATTAATTCTCCAGGGTCACTTACCTAGGGTTAGACCTTACTTCCATGACCCTAGGAGACGTTGGTTTCAAATAAAAGCCGGGAAACGGACTTTTGTATAAACACCCTGTATAAACCAACCATCAACAAAAAGAAACCAACGGTATATCCGTCATAGAAATAAAACAATTAATAGAATATAAGCAATAAATAATCCGTCACTTGTGATTTTAAGATTCAAATTTAGCTCATTTTTAATGGGTACTCACGCATGGCATTAGCCAAACAATGCAATTGATTTAATAGGTCCAAAGGAAGTCAAAACATTGTAAATGTAAAAAAAAGACTATGGCACAGAAACTGAAGTCTGATTGTTGCAAAAGAAATTCGAAAATTAAAGGGGCAAAACTTTAAAGTTAAAATCGATGTTTACTTGTGATTTCTCGATCGTAGCCGTGTGCCTATCACACATGGGACTAATATCCATTCCTTGGCTCCTTTCTTTGTCCCCTTGCTGGAAGAACTCCTCCATTATGAGCTCAACCCATTGCTTGTAGATATCTAAAGGCTTTGTCGGGTTGCTTAAATCAGCACAATGCACCATGTTCTGCAGCACCTAGAAAAAAAATACACTCCTTACCACAGGTTTATAAAAACTATAATCAGGGGAAATAAACGTATAGGGGGAAATGCAATTATACTATCTAGTATTTGATATCAGTAAAAATATTTACTTTTTCATACATAAAACGGGAAGGTATAAATTACTAAAAAATATACTACAAATATAGTAAATATCTTACTTGGATTCTTTCTGTATAGTTGTCGAGCAAAACCATTCCGGACCCTGCTACTTTTTTAGTCTCAACCATAGTTTTTAAGTCAGCCAAAAGATTCATGTGCTTTGACATATCGGTAGCTAGAACCTGTAAAAAATTTATGCCGAAAATAATTCTTCAATTTTAAGGTGCTTTAGGTAGCTATGATAACACTGTTCAACAAATTTGATCTATAAAATGTTTTCCTTGATGAAAATAGTCATTTTTTATAGATTTTGGGTCGCTGATTACGAAAATCACCATTAAAATTCTCAATTCACTCAGGATTTTCGGGGAACAGCCCCTCCCCCTTTTTACGTTTTTCAACGACTTCATAACTTTTAACTCGATTTTCAGGGTCAAAAAGCATTGCTTTAGTCTTCAAATTGCCCCCAGGGGACAAGAAAGGTTCAAATTAATAAAATATGATAAACTTATAACAAATGGATAGGTTTAAGGGGCAATTACCCCCTAAAAACGCAAAAAAAATCGTTAAAAATAGTAGGATTTGTTATACCCTATTTATTTTGCTATTGTTTACGCAATTCCGCTTTGAAAGGTCTTTACCCTTCCCCAAAGACCCAAATGAGATGACAATATGCAGCAATAATTTTTACAAAAAGCGGTTGAGGTGTTAGAGTCCCAGAAGCCCCCGCTGAAGAGTTCGGAAGACTCATAGAACCGCGAAGGCGCTCGCGAGCTCAGGAATTAATATTGATGATTTTGAAAAGATTACAAATCACGTTTTCTTATATTTTGGGTCTATCCTAAGTAGAAACTCTTCAGTTCTTTAACAATTGACCGGTTTTAGGGAGTGAGGATTTCATGTTTCAAGATGTTAATAGATGCATGGCTGTGGATAACAATTAGGGGGCATCCTCATAAAAACCGAGGGTGATGGAGAAAAATTGGTGTCATATTGGACTTCAGCAGGTCATTTCACACAAGAACCAGCTGAAATTCAGTCGGTGGCATTTTGACTTTTATTTTGCACAGCAGTTTAACTCTAAGTGCAGTATTGAACCCTTCCGTTGGTGCTTTGGGGGCGTTAACAGCTCAACCACTTTTAGTAAAAATCATTGCTGCATATTTCCATCAAATTTGAGTCCTTGGGAAAGGGTTAGGACCCTTCAAAGAGGAATTGCGTAAAAAATAAGCAAAATAAATACGGTATAACAAACCCTACTATTTTTAACGATTTTTTTTTGCATTTTTAGGGTGGTAATTACCCCTTAAACCTACCCATTTGTTATAAATTTATAATTTTTTATTAATTTGAACCTTTCTTGTCCCCTGGGGTGCAATTTGTAGACTAAAGCAATGTTTTTTGACCCTGAAAATCGAGTTTAAAGTTATAAAGTCGTCTAAAAACGTAAAAACGGGGAGGGGCTATTCCCCGAAAATCCTGAGTCAATTGAAAATTTTAATGGTGATTTTCGTATTCAGAGACCCAAAATCTATAAGTGAATACAAGAAGGAAGTATAGAATAATTTTTTTGTTCAAATACATTTTTCGATAAAAAAATTAATACAAAATATTATTTAAGTAGTTTTTTTTCGGCCCAATTGTTTTAATATTTTATGCTTACCATATCAATAGCCATCTTTCGTAGACTCAATAGC
The DNA here is from genome assembly GCA_024610705.1 of Tetragnatha versicolor. NCBI lineage: Eukaryota > Metazoa > Arthropoda > Arachnida > Araneae > Tetragnathidae > Tetragnatha > Tetragnatha versicolor. The sequence continues at coordinate 41,143,960 of JANDEH010000009.1, forward strand.
TGTTTTTTGTTGAGACTTGAAAAAATATTACAGTTTTCGTCTTGAAGCAATTTGAAGGCTACTGCCAATGAATGGTTTTCCAAAACCGATTCATCGTTATACATAAGAGCTAGTTCAGAACCTGGCATGAGAGAAAGAGATGACAACCAAGAAGAACATTTCTCAATGTTACTAGTGTGTGAAGCGAAATCATTTTAAAATCTTATTTTTTATGAATAAAAAGATATAAACGTTAGTTTTTATTTAATTGATTGGGGAAACTAATGAATCTGAACATAATGTTAAGACTTTTCCTAAAATTCTCAATCTTTTGTAGTTTTTTTCTATTTAATGTACAAAATTTTTATTTCAATTACTTATAGACTATTGAATATATAACCTGGGACACTAAAACAGGCAGAAAACAATACCTTTTCATAATTAAAATATTGCTTTTTAAAATTTTTAATGTAGCGTGTACTCTTAAGTTATTTATTTAATTTGACTAATATTAAGAAAGGAAAGAAAATGCTTCATTTATAATAGTTTCATAGTATGAGCTCGCATTTAAAAATTTATTTTAAAGTGATTGAAAAATTATTAGTGTTTTTTTCATAGATTTAAAATATTTCCATAACTAGGTGTTTTGTTTTAAATATTAAAACAGTTCATGGAGATATTTCAAACACAAATCAATAAATCTAAGAATATAAATATCAGAAAAAATAAGGATAGTAGAGGAGAGGAGGGTATTATGGAACACCCTTTATATATTTAAGAATAACTCTATTTTTTTTAATAAAAATCCGTCGAATCCTTTTAAGTACGTACTATAACTAATGACAATGAAGGACAAATGGTCAAATAAATCAGCATTTATTTTTTTAATCAAAAAGTGTACTTTTAGAAAAAGTTACAATTGGAGGCTAATGTGGCAAAGTTGGATTTACAGCTATTGAAAACTAATTAGACCTTAGAGAACATAGTTGATCTTAACTATAAAAACATATTTAACAATTTACGTTCAAATAGTTTTGTTCATGAGTCTATTTACAATAGTCACAAACATAATCGTCTTTTTCTGACCCTTTGCTTATGGAATATTCCATAATACCCGCCAGGCCATCATGTACTATGAACCCCTTTTACTGACCGATAAAGCATGGATAGCTAAAAAACGACTGCAGTATAAGAAACTACTGATCTTTTAGTGTACATTATGGTTAACAACAAAATCAAAGTCTCATAGTTACTGGTAGGTTAAAAGGTTTGAACATTTACCGTCAAAAAATTTCGAAAATCCTAAAAAACACTTTGCTTTGCTGCGACTGATCAGACAACAACAAGAAGCTAAACTCTTTGCGCACTGCATCATGGGGGATTTCTTAAGACTTTCGTGGCATTGCCACGTGATGGTAGCACGAGAGGGAGCAGAAACTCTGGTGTTCCATATTACCCGACTATTCCATAATACCCTCCTCTCTTCTATACAAAACTTTAGTATAAGTAAAACACATAATACAAACATAAATATACAATGGAGTCAATAATTTGAGTCTCAATTGTTCGAGTTTCCCATATATCCGAGCTGATAAAAAAATAACATTAGCTCCCAAATAATGACCAACCACATGCCCAATCAGAAAAAATACGTTTTATTGCTTTGAGACGGATGAATGAAAGTTTCTTGTCGAATCATTTAAATTACATACACTGGAACTTAAAATTGCTTTAATTACGCTGTTATATATTCATTAAATTTCATAATTTCTGTCAATCTGGTTTGTGATAGCTCAAGGTAACTCCGGTCCCATCCACTTCGAATTATGAAGACTACACAGTGAAAAGTCAAATCTTGGTTTTAGGAACATATATTAAACAATTAACTAGTTCATAAAACAGAAAAATAAAAGTTAAATGCATAGCGTAAATTTTTAAGACTATTTTATAAAATTACCCCCTTTTGCAAATATTAGGTAACATTTAATTTCTAATATTTTGTGAATTAAAGTCTAAAAAGTGATCTTACGTCTTAATATAGTATTTTTTGGATACTCTCTCTCTTTTTGTACTTATAATCATAAAAACATTTTATGATTATAGTTTACTTTGAAAAAAGAACAACTTGTATTAGCCTTGACCCTTTTCCTAGTTTTGGTTTTTTCATTTTCTTCTTCCTCAAAATATGTAAAAAATCTTTCTGTTACACTTTAAGTTTACCATTTTATCGTTCATTTTATTTGGCGAAAATCCTATCTAAATCATTACAATCAGGACTCAAATAGGTTCTTTAAAAAAATTTAAATTACATTATGTCTGTGGGATCTCTGTTTAGGAATAGCTTCTAGTTCATAAACCATAGTGTGCTATATATTATCAAATTGAAAATTAATTAAATACATCAATATTATATTAAGAATATCCCTTTTAAATCTTCATTTGTTTTAAGCTCGATGAAGTAATAAAATACATATCCTTAAAACCACTTATCAGTAAAAATGCAAATAAAAATCGATACTTTTTTGTTAAAATTGAACATTTGTTTTTTAATAATGAATATAATGTGTTAATTTTTATGATGACGACACTATTTTGCTTTACGTCTATGTTTCTACATGTGCATAAATTTAAATCAAATGGAAAATGTACAAAAAACATTCATTATAATAACATTAGAAAATACAATAAAAGCTCGACTTTTATTCAACACATCTTACAGGGACATATAGGTAATTTAACAGGAAATACAAATTATCTTGATCCTGAAAGCACTTCAATTTCTGATAAAGTAAATTCAAACCGTGCTTTTATAGGTGTTGCAGTACCAAGTTTCTTTAAGTTGGAACTGGAATCTTCTTAATAAAAGACTCTTTAAAAATTTACTTACCAGAAATATCTTTAATTATTTTCCTCAAAGAGTCTTTTCCTAGAATATTATACTGAAAGACTTACCTTATAAACCTTGAAGTGACTCGATATCCAGATTATTTCCTCAGAATCGCATTATTTTTAGGGTTTTAAACTATATGATGAATCTTCATAGTTTTGACATCATAGTTTTCTGTATACTGTTTTCTTGCGTAATCTCTTAATTTTTGTAACAATTATAATAAAACATCATATAAACTAGAAGACCAAAATCACAAGACAGTCATTTTGTCATACTCTGTAAGCAAAGCATTACCTCTCCTTGATTCCTTTACTAGATATAATGAAAATATCGAGTTTTTATCATTTGTCAAAATACCTTTAAAAAGAGAACCTTTTAAGATAAAGTGGGCACAGTCCAATAGTGAAAAATGTAAATAGTAACAAGTAAGAGGCAAGGAATTATGCTACACTTCATAAACATTAGCTCTATGAACTGTATTGTCCTTCATGCCTGTAATTATCATTATTTACATTTATTAAAACCAAATATTCACTACTGGGTAGAGTCCACTATCTTTCCCTTTACCTCATATTTTGAGGTCTCAATTTTTACGCTTGAACTCACTTGAATTTATTAGATATTGGTTTGTTACACCGGGGTGATCCACATCGTGAATAGCTGCAGAGAACAGAATGGCCAGCACCTCCAAATCAGTAAATACAGACTAAAATGGAAGAAAAAAAGCTACATTAGAAAAAGTAATTACATGCAATTTTTTACAAGAAACTCTTTAGTGGTTGTTAATGATACAAGCACGATTTTCATAATATTACTTGAGTATGGGACTATTCAAAAAATATGTTACAGAAATAAAGTGGGTTGCTTATCGGTTACAAAGTGTGACTTGGAAGAGGTAGGGTTTAAACAAATGAATAGTCAAGTTTGAAAGGGAATAGTAAGTAAAAAAACAAATTTTGAGGAAATCGAAAAAAAAGTTAAGTGAATTTTCATTGTATAACGACCAAATTTGTACTGGGAATTCCGGATCTTATTTAAATTGCAAAACAATCACAGAAAAAATGTATCAAAAACAGTTTACAGTTGAAAAAACATTCCCTTTTTAAAATTTTTGAAATTTCAGCTTTAAAAAAGTTTTTAATTTAATTTTTATTTCTGCTTAGTTCTAAATACAAAAGAGAAAAATAAAAAGAGATGACATAGACAAAAAAAAATTAAAATTTTGTATGAAACTTAATAGAACTTTAACAAATAATTACGACAAATAAGTGAAAAAATTAGCTTTCGCGTATTTTACATTCAATACAAACAGGTTTCCTAAGACTTACTTCCAACGCAGGCATTAGTAGTAAAACATGCACTGATTGGGTTACATCAGCGGCATGGTTACTATTGTGGTAAGGAACCTTTAGGTAGTGGTCTTCTAGGTTAAGCAGAAAGTTTATTAGAGTCTTTGAAGGAATTTTGAAGGTTTTACAAAGGTCTCGATCCTAAAAAAAAGTATAAGAAAAATCAAATATGACACCAACAATACTTAATACTGTTTTTATTAAAGTTGAGCTTTTCTTGTAGAAAGTTATTACTTTATTACTAAAACTTTGCATAACTTGAACATTTCACAGTGAAAAATTTTATTTTATAAAGAAATACATAGAGTTCTAAAAATTTGAAGAAATCTCATTGAACTATTTATAATTTTTCTCAAAAGCTTAAATAAACAGTTCATTATTTGGAACTCCCCAATTTTATATTTGAATGTAAAAGACACTAATGTAGAAATTTCTCTAAAAGGAAACTCTAATTTTAAATATTCCATGAAATTATCATATCCTAGTCATATTGAAGACCAATACCAAAGAACAAATTAAAAAAAATTATCTGATTTAAATCGAAAATTTTATAGCAATAAACATTATACAGCACTGGAATAGACTACCCATGTAATCCTGTTTTTTGGATAGAATATCCATGTAAAAGTAATTACCCTGAAAATTTTGTAGCAGACTGCTGTAAGTGGATGACCATTGGAGTACTCTCCTATCCTAAAAACATCAACTCCCCACCGGTCAACATCTTCCAGCAGCTAAAAGAAGACAACATCTTAGCCTGCAACGTAAACTATGTCTCACACAGTTAATGAAGATAACTACTAAAAACACGAATACCCACTTCTCCCAACTCGTCTTCAGTGGATGTCTCCACTCCGTACTTGGGCAAGACACTAAAGCTGTTGCTGTGGCAGACCGTCTTCTTGATGCCAGATATTTTGGACATGGCCTGCCCCGCCCGCCCCTTGGACTTGGGCAGGGGCGCTATGGCCTGCACCTCTTCAGCTTCCTCATCTTCTTCCTTCAGAGTGTCTAAATCGAACTCCTGCTTCTTGTCTGTCAACATAGACAAGTCAACAAGACATTGAAGAGCTCGTTAAGAGGCTCGTTAACTGTTACGGAAGGGGTTTCCAACTGGAGTATCAGAATTTTACGCTGGTCATATAAGTTGGGAATCGTGAAATTTTGCATGGGAAGTCAAAGTTTAGCTTTTGGAGGAAATATTAGACAAGATTTAGGGGGACTTACTGTTACGGGGACTTACTTTACAATCAAGCACGATTATAGTTTTTCATACTGAAGTTCCTCCCAAAAAAGAACCTATTCCGAATTTTATCCTGAAAACGTACTTTTAACAGGATTTTGATCACTGCCTAAAAGCAGTTGTATAGGTTGGAAACCCCTGTATAAGAGGCTACACAGCGGGTTGCGCTGTGCAGTAAAGAAAAGCCTAAAGACACTTACCGTTTAGTTCCTTACCTAAGAAGGTACTACAAATATAATCGGAGATCTGCGTCCCTGATTTGGATTCGGAGGAGAAATGACTCAGCTCCTTGTTCAACATTTTCTTGAACTATAAGGAAAAAATATACTTTCTTGTATCCTATTTAAACCTACTGATGAATCTCTCTTAATTTTATGATCACTTAACTGTAATTATATGCCTATATAATAGTTTAAAAAGACTTGATGAGAAAAATACTTTTAGGACCTTTGTGTCAAAATTAAGAACCTATCTATTGAACTCGTGAAAATCGATAGATCCTACATAATTACATTGTCATTACTATCAGAGCCCTGCATACATTTCTTATATCGAAATCAGTGCGTCGATTTTAGCTTAAACGGATGGACCTTATTTTGCACTGAGGTTTTTGTTCAAATCATGAAAAATAAGCAAACTGCTGTAAACGCGGGGATTTTTTTAAATTTACACGTGCCTGATTTCGAGGTATAGCGCAGAGTTTACGATCATGGATTTCCGAGTTGCCTTCAAATCCAGGCATTTAGTAGAGTGCGCCACGCTTTTCTTTCGGCAATTTTTTCCCTAACATGACGATTTATTTGAACTCGCCATGCTTACAGGAGAGCTACTAGCTTCGCGGGAAGTCATTCTGTCATTGCATAAGTCGCGCTGGCCAAGCTATGGGAAACGCGCTAGCAGAGTTCATCAAATTATTAACAACATAGTAACAGCAAAAGTTCATCAACATATTTTCTATTCCTCAAATGCGTGATTAACTATACAATTATTGGAAAATGGGCTCAAACAAGCCTTTTATAACGGTTAAGGTCATTAATATGAACAGATAGACTTAGTTAAAATAATACTTTTTATTAATTGATACGCATTGTATTCACATTTATTCCGGCATACACCGGATTTTAGAACTGAAAGTATAACAAATGACGATTGTTACCTTACTGAAGGCCATATCTCCAACCGAACGGTGCGCTTGTATTGTTTCCAGTTGCTCCAAACACCAATCCAGCTCATCCAATGTTTCCGCTGCCAACCTCTCTTGTTCTTCATCTGTGGATCCAAAGATTATTTGTAATGCATGCGAGAGAGTTTAAACACTCACTGGGCAAAAAAAGGTAGATAAATTCCATAGGACTGATGTATATCCTCGAAGGACAGTGGTTCCTTAGTAAAAGTTATCGTAAATGCTTAGCTTAAAATATTATTATTCCAGGACAACCCTTACCATTATCACCCATTTACCGAGACAAAATCCTAAGGCGATTGGCTATTTGCTGTACCTAAATATTTTATGAAAGTGCATTTGTTTAAGAATTATTGTATTTATTTATGCCACCCCTCAATAGGTGGTGATAGTATGTAGTATCCATAAGCCTCTGGAATTAAAGTCCTAGAACTAACTTTGCATTTGAAACTAGGTAAATTTTAGAGATAAGAGAAATAAATTATATCCTATCCTAAGTACCTAGCGAGACCCCCTCTATCCAAGGCACCCAACCTCGGGAATATTTGTAAGAAAAAATTGTATTATCCCCCATTTAACTCGCCCTGCTATAATATTCCATCTCTACTTCTTCAGAACCTCTTTGCATCTTTCTCTTCCCTTTAGTAGGCTTTGCTCTTAAGCCATTCTCCAATCTTCAGCATTCCTTTGCTTTTCAGCAACTTTCATCCCTTCAACATACCTTTTCTCTCTAGCATATCTCCTCTTCATAATATTTTTGCCCTTCGGCGTCTTTTTAGCATATCCCTTTAATCTTGGGTCTATCTGTTTCTCAGCACCCTTTTTCTCAAAAACATCACTCATCTCTTCAGCATCACTTTGCTCTTGGGCTCGTCTTTGTTTATAGAAATCCCAATCCCTTTACTCTTTTTTTTAATAATTCCTTTGCTCTTCAACATCCGTTTGCTCTTTCTGAACTCATAAACGAAACAAAAAAAGATACGTTATAAAATATATCGCGCGAGTTTAATATTAATATTTCCCATGCAGTAGTTTGCTACTTTGGTTTGAGACCTTCCGAATACGAGGGTGGGAATCAACAAAGGTGGCTTTGAGGAAAACGTGTTTGAAGCGTTTTCCTTCATTGGAAACTCAAATGCGATGTATTATACTCTGTATATTTTGAAAGTCGAAGAAGGGATCACGTTATCTCAGCACGAAAAACGTACAAGTAGATCTTCTAGAGGGTTTACATTAAAATGAACAAAAAAACAACTTGACCCGATTTTGAGTTTGTCCTTTTCAGTAAAAAAATATACTTACACATGAGAGAAAAAAAACGGTTTGTTTTGGTCTTCTTCCAATTAATGGATTCGATTTTTTAGAATAAAGAGCTGTGTTTTTCAGAGCATCTTAGTTATTTTTGATTATTTGTTATAACAACTGAATTTTAAAAAAATTAAGCCTTCATAAAAAATACTCGCTTGTAATAAAATTTCAATGGTTATTTTCAAGTTAAGGTTATAGTAACCCCAAGAATTAGAAAAATAATTAGGTGTAAACGTGTTTTGTTTATAATTTGTGTAGTAATTAAACTAGTTAGAGGTTTATATTTTTATATGCTCCTAAGAACAATTCATCATTGCTATTATTGATTAGTTATATCCAGAACTAGAACAAGCTCATTTAAGCTATCATAAAAATACTCACCTGTAAGAGAGGTTTTTGGTGTGGAACTACTGCTGTTTCCCGGACTGTCGGAAATTTTTTTCTGTTTGCTAAAAAAGTTACGCATGTTAATTTTTAAATACATGAGCTGCAATAGAATGACCTAAAATTACAAGTCTATTTAAGGTTTATCCATAGAGTTCGAGGGATATTTTTCTCAAAGTTAAATTAGGGTGTGAATAAACTGAATTTTTCTGTTTGGGGGTTACACAAAATTGCACAGATACATTATTTGAGAACTTCTTAACGCTCTAGATTTAGCAAAGTATTAGAAAAGATATCGATTTAAATTTTATAATAGATAAAAAATGTGGATTTAAATTTTATAATTTAAAAGAATATCGTTCGTCTACCGTAAGTGTCAACTGGGACAAATTGGAAACGTGGTTTTTAGGGGGTTAGGATTAGATAATGTTCCTTCTTTTAAATGAGGTAATTATAAGTATTAAAATAATATGTCAATCATAATTTTCTACATAGGTCCCGACTTATGAAAATTATTTCGTGGGATGGACTTAAGTAAGGCATTGGAAAAAGGAAATGTTTTAAGACGCAACTTTCTTCCACTGATTTATTTTCAAATTTCACTATTTGCATATTTTTAAACCATTATTTTCATAAATTTCTAAATATAAAGTTGGAGAGCTTAGTCCCTCTCGGCAAACATTAACACCACTCTTGGTAATTGGACGTGAAACTTCAATTCCAGGAATAATCTATATTCTTAAAAGTGTTCAAATAAGGTTTTGCGCGATGGAAAAAAGTAAAAATATGTAATTAAGAAGAGTTACTTAATTACTTAAAGAGTATATGCATTTTTGATATTTCTTTATTCATGGCTTATTGTTTTTATTAAACATCTAAAATTTATTTATTTCGTCAAAATTTAGGGAACTTATTTATTTAAAAATCGAATAAAACTTTTGAAGCAATTTAACAATTGCTTCAATTAACAATTTGAAATTTAACAATTGATAAAACGAGTAAATGAAGTATAGCTCCGTTGAGTAGTTAGTTGCTGTTATAAGTGTCTCTCGATGATATTTCATTCAACCCGAATATATCTCCATTAATATTTTATCAAGCCGCACAGTGATGTATGAAACTTCACTGCTACAAATGTATAGTTGCAATGAAACGGTATTTACAGGCTGCAAGTGCTTTGCCGTGAAAACTGTTCTGTTTATTGAAGGGAAAAGATTTACAAGAGACTTTCTTTTTATTCTTCGTTTATTTCGTATTTATTACTTTCGTATAAAACTATAAAAATGCCAGAAATGGCAAACACAATAATAAAAACTGTTTTATTTAAGTTATAATGAACTATTGATGATAATCAACCAAGGGCGCAAATAAACAAAAAAAAACTAAAAAAAACCAAACCCCGATATGAAAAAAAATAGTGGACTAAATGTCAAAATTAATATACAAATAAAAGAGAGAAAAAGAAAAATGTTTTTATCTTGTCTTTATATCAATTTGGTGAAAATTTCCTAAAGTTAAAAAAGCAAATGCTTAAAAGTTATTGTTATATCACATATCGCTTTAATTTCCCTCTAAATGTATTCCTAAATATATTGAAATAATTTGAGTGAAAACTGTCTCTCTCGGTAAAGTTGTTCTTTTCCTACTTGTATGAACATCGTTCTCGTATCATTTTCACTAACACAGAAACAATTGTGAGGTAGCGACATCTAGATAACCGGAGGAGAGCTAGAGCACTTCTAAGAACTTTATCAAACGGTTAGTTCAAGGCGCCATCTGACAACTAGAAGTTCAACTATTTCAGATATTGAAACACATCTACAATTTTAATATGAATAAAGAGATATAGTAAGAAATTTGCTAATCTAGCGTAACATAAGTATATTACTACATTATTTGCGAACATAAATAACCTTTAGTAATTAGAGAGTAAATCATAACAGTAAAAAAGGCGGAAAATGCATATCAAGTAATTTAAATGTTTGAATGAAATTTTAAACTTTTTTTCTTGAAATAGCTAAAAAGGGAAAATTATAAATATTTACTTACTTAATCGGGGAGACATTTGTTAGGTTTACGTAGTTATTCCTAACAATCTTTAAACTTGCCAATATCTGGGCAAATGGTGTCACGATAAGTTCTTCGCTAAAAATATAAAACACAATTTGTTAGTATAAAAAAATTAGGGTATTAACTAATATTTAGAAATTAAACCGCATTGTTTTTGTTAGTTTATCAAGTTTAGTGGTTTTCTCTCCCCCAAACTGGTGTCTTCAAGTTTTGGTTGGTTGCGAAAAGATTTTTAGAAGCAGCGGTTGCGGTGAATTTGACAATTTAAATTAAAGGCCAAAAATTGAGGTCCTTCAAACATAGTTAGGAAATATGGTAAGAATTATAACTGTTTTTTAAACTACTTGCAACAGCAGGGCTCTTGTCTGAAGAAAAGTGGATTGGATTTACAGTTTCATTTTAACGGAAATGGGAAAAAATCGTAACTATTTATTTTTTAATGTAAATATAGAAGAATATTACAAAATTTTAATTATTTTCAAATTATGTTCATGTATTTTTTCTTCTCTAAAGTGTGCATGTATCTAGTAAAATTTGTGGTGCTGTTGTGATGTCCGTATACAGGGTGTTTTAAAATTGCGTTGCACGGCTTTTATTCGGAACCAACGGCTCCTAGGGTCATGGAAGTAAGGTTTACCCCTAGGTAAGTGACCCTGGAGAATCCATTGAGATGACTTACAGCACCCCTTACGGCGAAATTAAAAAGTTAAAAAAATTAATTTAAAAATTAAAGGAGATGGAGCAAAAACCTCAGAGAGTATTGCTGCCAACGTCAAGAAGAACTCACTGAAAAAAATTTGATCAAAATATCTGGAATATTCGCGGAGATATTAGCATGCGAAAATAGCACTTTTTCAGGGGTCAAAAAATTAAAAGTTCGCGTATTTGCAAATTTTTTTGATTTTTTCATTAAATTTTGTGTTCTTTCAACTTAAAGAACACAAAACTACACAATAACACTGAAAAATTTGGAAATATGCGAAATTTTTCTTTTTTGACCCCTGAAAAAGTACTATTTTCGCATGCTAATATCTCCGCGAATATTCAAGATATTTTGATCAAATTTTTTTCAGTGAGTTCTTCTTGACGATGGCAACAATACCCTCACTGAGGTTTTTAGTTTTTAAATTAATTTTTTAACTTTTTAATTACGCCGCCAGGGGTGCTGTAAGTCATCTCAATGGATTCTCCAGGGTCACTTACCTAGGGGTAGACCTTACTTTCATGACCCTAAAAGGAATTGGTTCCGAATAAAAGCCGTGCAACGCAATTTTGAAACACCCTGTATATCACAAGCTAGAATGAGATGAGGTTAATTCGATTTTAAAAAAGTGAATCTTAATACTTGAAAGTTTGGAAACCATTGCTTCTCTAGCGTCATAAAAATTTTAACCGTTTTTTTAACTTAAAGGATATCCTCCCTCTATTTTTAAAATCGGCTCACTTTCTGAAACCTTTCGAAAATTCATTATCACTGTGGAACATTTGTGTAAGAAAAGTGTTGTTGGATACACTGAATCCTCCCTCTTGAATGATAGTCTTTTACAGATTTCAGAACAAAAGGGTTAAAGAAACTTTTCATTATTGGCTAGACAAAAAACAAAAGGGGATCCATAATACCACATTTACTTCCACCTCTGTAAAAGCACCCATATCAATTAAGTTCACCTTTATTTGAAGACAAACAAGTCCACAAACGTGAATTAAAACATTAAGTTTCCCATAAACAATCCACATCATCAATCATTACAAACTAGATGCTTACTTTGATCTGTAATGAACCAGTTGAGCTAAACTCGCTCATTTGGGATTGCTATTAATTTTCTTTAAAGTGGTTTCCGTGAATTTAAAAGCTCAATCATCCCTAGCACGCTTCCTTTGTCTTAAAGTCTGACGAACGCTACTAACGCCATCATTATAATAAGGTTTAAGTGATGTTGCACGCGATTTCCTCATTAGCGTATCAAAAATTTCCTTCCTTTCCCCCCCCCCCCAAAAAAAAAGTGTTATCGTGAATTCGGAAAATAAAAATTTTTATGCACCCAATATTATATTGAAAATGACACACCCTTGAAAGGTTGAGTTAAAAGGTATAATAATGAGGAGTTAAGGATTTAAAGAAACTGTGCATTGCAAATCTTTTTCGATTTATCAAATGAATTTTCTCCTTAAAGGTCATGATTTATTTTATTTAACTAATTTAGAGGTGAAAGCTTCTGGTTTGCAGAAAAAATATATTGATGGGATTTTGTAAAAAAAATTTTTGGAAAAATTTATTTTTCTCTTTTTCACTTGGTTTATAATTTGGTATGTTATGTTATGTATTTCATATAAATAGGCTTTTGCTTTGGCAGCATGTGAAATAGTTAAAAATCACTCTTATTTATTTTTAAAATCCTTTTTCTATAACCATAAACTGTGGCAACTTAGACCTATTATGAAAAAGATAATGGTACACCAAAGGGAAAGTGTGATTTTTGGAACTAGAAACCACAGAATACTAAAAACTGTAAATTGAATAAATTATGATTCAAATTTTAGGAAAAATCCATATGAATATTTATTAGCTTTTTTAAAAGCACAAAAAACAGGTGTTTGATGGTCGTTTGATGCTGAGATTTGATGATAGAGTAAAAGAAAAAAATTGAGTTAAAGTAATTAATTTTTAACAATAAAAGGGTACAGTATGTTTGAAGAACTATTAAGTAATTTAAAAAAACGAAGCAGACATGTAATAGCTCCATATTAATGTTGCAGAAACTTGAAGTAATTTTGAATTAATGAAAGAAACATAATACAGTAATGTTGAGTCCATAAAAATAGAGCATTTTTACTTAAGTGGATTAATAAAGAAATAATTAAAAATTTACCATAGAAAGCAAAAAAAATATCGATCTTAGAGAAATAGAATTCAGAAAAATATCGAAATTCAACCTTCCAGGGTGATTTGTTTAATGGTGTAAACAGTTTAAAAATGCAAACCCTCTAGATGAGAAATGCAAAAAACCCACCAAATTCTTAAATGAACAGGCCGCGTTGTCTCTGAAACAGTTTAATGCCCTTACTCACTCTTATAGTCCACTGAAAATAGAGTTGAACCTCGGACAAATTGCAATAAAAGGTTTCTCAACGGTTTTCACTTAGGAATGACTTCAATAATAACATACTAAAAATCGGCCAAAATCGTCCGGGGGGAAGTTTAATTTTTTTTAAATTTTTAAAAAATGGCCGAAAAAATATTTCAAAAAATCAAATTATAAAAATAGAGACTTATGATACATGTTTATAGGCTATTTTTCAGTGCTGAATACGAATATACCATTTAAATTTTAAAAAATTTGAAATTTCAATTTTTAAAAATTAATTCAAAATTTGGAAAGTCGAAAAAATTAAAACATCGCTCAAAACCACAAAATAATTGCAAAAGAAATAATTTAAACGGTTTTCAATTAGAAATGACTTAAATAATAACATACTAAAAATGGAAGAAAATCGGACAATAAAAAATTTAATTTTTTTCAAATTTTCAATTTTTTTGGCCTCAAAAATCGACCTTTTTAAAAACTCCTGTTAAAAACGTTTGAGGCATTTACCAAGGTCATTTTTCCATAAATGTTGTAGGTATATACCTCTATAACATAAAAAAACCACAATTTGTGATTAAATCATTAGTTAATTAATTAATTTATAAAAATTAACGTTGAAAATACAGGTAAAATCTTTCAATCAAGTAATAAGGAAAATATTTAGACAATATTTGATAAAAAATCATTTTAAAAATAATTAAATTGAAAAAGGACAAAATATCTTTCAAAAAATTAAAATTTGAAATTAATTTTAAAAATTTAAATTTTTTAAAATTTTAAATTTTGTAGTATATGCATGTGATACATGTCTATAGGCTATATTTTAGTGCTGTTTACGAATAACACGCCAACTTTTCAATAAAATTTAAATTAACTGTGGAAAAATTGAAGCATAAAAAACAAAATTATTGAGAAAAATGCTTCAATTTTTCCACAGTTAATTTAAATTTTATTGAAAAGTTGGTGTGATATTCGTAAACAGCACTAAAATATAGCATAGAGACATGTATCACATGCATATACTACAAAATTTAAAAATTTTAAAAAATTTAAATTTTTTAAATTAATTTAAAATTTTAATTTTTTGAAAGATATTTTGTCCTTTTTCAATTTAATTATTTTTAAAATGATTTATTATCAAATATTGTCTAAATATTTTCCTTATTACTTGATTGAAAGATTTTACCTGTATTTTCAACGTTAATTTTTATAAATTAATTAATTAACTAATGATTTAATCACCAATTGTGGTTTTTTTATGTTATAGAGGTATATACCTACAACATCCATGGAAAAATGACCTTGGTAAATGCCTCAAACGTTTTTAACAAGAGTTTTTAAAAAGGTCGATTTTTGAGGCCAAAAAAATTTAAAATTTGAAAAAAATTAAATTTTTTATTGTCCGATTTTCTTCCATTTTTAGTATGTTATTATTTAAGTCATTTCTAATTGAAAACCGTTTAAATTATTTCTTTTGCAATTATTTTGTGGTTTTGAGCGATGTTTTAATTTTTTCGACTTTCCAAATTTTGAATTAATTTTTAAAAATTGAAATTTTAAATTTTTTAAAATTTAAATGGTATATTCGTATTCAGCACTGAAAAATAGCCTATAAACATTTATCATAAGTCTCTATTTTTATAATTTGATTTTTTGAAATATTTTTTCGGCCATTTTTTAAAAATTTAAAAAAAATTAAACTTCCCCCCGGCCGATTTTGGCCGATTTTTAGTATGTTATTATTGAGGTCATTCCTAAGTGAAAACCGTTGAGAAACCTTTTATTGCAATTTGTCCGAGGTTCGGCCCTTTTTTTCGCTATTTTCAGTGGACTATTAAGCTGCTGGTTAATCATCAGTCAGGTGACAGTGAATAAGGCTGTGTATCGGCCAATCAAAAACAGTTCATCAAATGCACACCAAGTCGTCAAGTGGTGCAAACTGAATGTGTTCGGGAACTCAGAATCCAGTTTTCAATATTTTTAATTTACTCCTCTCCTAATGAAATTCCGCAGCTAATTTTTTCACATTGTATCTTTTTGTTCAAGTAAAATTTACGTCCGCTTTTATGAGTTTAGCCTGGGAACGTTTCCTTGTTAGGATGGAAAAGTGTAAGTAATAATTTTTAAATAAAGAAGTAAAGTAAAAATCTCAGAGAAAAAGCCTAACAAAGGGTCCAAACTCCAAAACGCTATTTTCAAAATATCGTCGTGTGATAGAGGGCAGCACTGCAAATGTCTATGATTGACAGAAAAGTAGGCAGTTCCTACAATTTGGAAAGCACAGCTGTGATTGGATAAGACAAGTTCATTCAATCTGTCACTCTTGAGCAGGTTTTACAGGGATTGGGCGATTGGGATTATATTTCTCCCCCTCTCGTGACTCGACAAGGGAGGCTCGCATCAGATGCAATCCCAGAGCCCCTATCACAAGGCGTCCCATGGTTTTTCGATATCCATAATCGACTATGGTCATCATGGATTCTCTGTTATGGTACTTTGTGGTGAGTTAAAGAAAGAAGAGTAGGATGGGTGTACTGACGTGTCGCTGCCTTGCGAGGAGTGCCTGGAGGCGGACTTGGGGGAAGCGTCCATGTCGTGGTCCGAGCGGTACAGGAAGGACTCCCTCCGCTGCGGGAAGCTCTGCACCAGGAGACCCGGGCTGGCGGCGTCCAGCAGGCTCCGAGGCTGCTGCGGCTGGGGGCCATCGTCCACATCGAAGCTAAAAACCAATTACTTCCATTATTACTTTGTTTGATAGTAAAAACAGTGGAATGGACGACTAAATACGAAACACTCAATGTGAAAATTACGGCACGTTACACAGAAAGTGGTGGAAAGAAATTGCCACCATATCATTGAGAGATGTTCCACCACTATACTGTGGGACCTCCCACCTAGACTCGGAGGGACCTCAGAGTTTGACCTCTATAGTGGGAAATTGCCACCATATCAAACCCGGGAAAGACTGAATTAATTTTTTTTCTCAAATTAAATTTTCCTCTTTACTGTATGCTTATGACATGTCTTGAAGTAGCCTAAAACCATTTTTTCATAAAAAATTTTATTATTTTAGTCAGAATAGGGTGGTACCATATGGCACCGCTAGGCTCTTACACTACCATTTTGTGCACCATACATATTCTTATAAGTTTGAGATTTCAAAGTCAAAATTATAAATTTATCACACTTTTATCACTTTTTTTACTATTTTTAACTGAAACAACAATTAAAATTACAATTTAGGCAATAATGATTGATAAATTAATTATTAAATAGTTGATATTACTCTCATTATAACAATTAGTAGTTATATTTTGCTCTTAAAATCCTATTATCTAATTTATTTTTAGAAATAAATTTTGTACACACTAGTCCAAAGGTGATAAACAAACTTTCTATACCGCGAGGTAAGCTGATATGATACAGAATTGATAGTTTTTTCAATTTTCCCCTCATAATGAGTGTTAAAATTAGGAATTTTGTTAAAAAACATAAGTTTTAGGCTTTAAAAATTTCATAAACCATATTTTATATTTTGCGTCTATAGTTTAGTTGAAGGCTATGAACATTATATTGATGATTTGCATGAAAAACTACCCTTGTATAGATGGATATTCCAATCAATCACTTATAATATGAAATTTTTCTTATTAAATTTAGAATTATTGGGCCTTAAAAATTAAAATTTTGGGAAATACACTATAAATTCAATAAGTTATTAGCATAAAAATTATTCTATAGGTTTTACCTTAAAAACTAATTGATTTCACAGCATATAAAAGGTTAAATAAAAAATACACTACTTCGAAATATTAGTACTATTTGGTAGCGTAAAAGCCTAGCGGTACCATATGGTACCGCAAGATTTCTATACCAAAATTTTCTACCTTAAAATTATTCAATCTTTTCCAAATTTGGGCTATTATTGCATAATACAATTATAAATAATAATTCACCATTATTTAATCCATTCACTAATTTTAGGTATGAATAAATTGCACTTGCATTTTCAGACGGGCCATTTTTTCCGCCAGTCTTAAAAACACGTTTTTCATTAAGCCATTAAGCAAGAATTTATTTAAATAATTAGTTATTAAATTGTTGTTTACTAAAGTTTGGTCCATGTAGTAGTGACATCTACCGTCAGAGTGAAAAAATAAAAGTATTTAGGTAGAAAATAGCCGTTTTTTCGTAGTGATGTTTGCCGGTACCATACGGTCCCGCTAGTTCTTCCCGGGTTTTAAGAGATGTTACACCGCTATACGGAGGGATCTCCCACCTAGACTCGTAGGGACCTCCGAGTGGAACCTCCCTACGAGTCTTAATGGTAACAATTTCTCTCCACCTCTTTTTGTGTAGCGTGCCTTATATTTTACAGTGGTTGTTTTGAACAACATAATACTTATTAAAAACCTATACTTTTCATAATGCATTAATAGAAAAATGGCTAAACCATTGGAATTGTATTTAGGGGGAAAATATTTAAACCTCGAGGAACCTCAAATAAGCATTCACAAAATAGTCTTACCGCAAGGCGAAAAACTTTTCACGGATTACAATTAGTGTTTGATTATTATGGAAACAGATTTTTTCACTCAATTTCAAGGTGACGGTAATTAATAAACTCTGAAAGAACGTTTTGTGCAAAATCTGCGTGGATATCATCTGGATTTGTACTTATTTTCAGAGTTTTGGATTTTCCTGCAAAGTTATTCTATGACTATATCATTTTCATCATTAGCTAAAAACTCATCTAGCTGTCTTTAAGGTTACCTTCATGAACAGCAAGCAATTAAAGTAAGAAGGATAAATCAGCGAGATCTTGCTTCTGTCTTAGAGCTTCAGACACACAGCTCATAAAACTTTTAGACTTGGCAAGAATTTAGTTATATTACACAAATACATTTCTATACATAGTACGTGTAATATTTTACTAACTCAAAATAATTATTTTTAAATTTTTGATTACTTTTTTGTTTTTAAAAACTTCAGTCCACACTATCACACGCAAGTCCAATAAATTACCACTTAAAATTCTTCTTAAATCATCTTCAAATAATCAAAATTAAAGATATTTACTCATTTTATAAACATTTTTTAATGTACTGAATATTTAGATAGGAAAATTCAATTATCTGCACTGTAGTCAAAAGGGTTTATCATAACAGAAGAACAATCAAATTTATTTATCAGAGAGTAAAATAGTTTTTTTGAAAGTTAAGCTAAATCTGCCTTGGAAATCCTATCGACCTAAAAACTTACACCAACCCTTTATTTATTTTAATAGTTTAATGGACACATCTGGAAAACTCCACGGGTTTGATTTCGATCCCTCTGGTAATCTAAGGCTTACCCGAAGCTAATCCCTAACATGTAATAAGAAAACGTAGTCTAGTTCTAGTAGCGTGTAAATAATGAAAGATTTTCGATTGCAAATAGCAGGGGTTTGTATTGAGTCCAGTTTCCCTTTAATTTGTTTATAATGCGAAGCCTAAATCAGGGGCTTGAAATTCTGTTATGAAGACGGTGAAAAACTGAAAATAAAATCGAAATTTTTTATTCGCCACTTTTAAAAGTCAGGCAATGAAATGAGAAATTTTCCTTTTTTATGACTTATGTAAATGACTTTAAAGTTTTCTTTGATAAAAGAAAAAGGAAAATATCTCATTTTAGAGTTATGAGAAGCATTTTGAAAAACTACCTAATTGAACGTCTTTTCGTGCTAAATCGTGATGCTGCTCTACAATTTTTAATTGACTGATTTAGCAAATACTTTAAAGTTTTTAAAATAAAATTATAACTCCTGCAATTGATGCTAGGGGGCGTTGAAAGTTACCACACGCTATATATACTCTGTCTGTATAATGTATATAACAGAATGTTTCGTAAAATATTTAAAAAATTTCAATTTCACAATGTTGCGTGGAGTAGTACAGTTGGGGAAATAAAAAACGACTCAGTTGCGATTTCTGGCGAACCACTTGGGTTAGGAAGACAAATGAGGTGTCATTTTTCATTGTTTAAAGTATTCTTAAACCAAAAAAAATTTCCTTAGGGGGTCGTCTTCATATTAAACAAAACACTAACTTTTTTTTTTCAATAGGGACCCCCAATTATTATGAGATTTTCTGAAAGGCCATCCCTCAAAACCCTTAAATACCCAGTTTCATCCAGATTGATTCACAATTAAAAAAATTTTTAAAAAATAAAAAAATTAAATTTTTAAAACCGTGAAATATTTTTATTGTAATCGATTCAGGTAGTAATTTTATGAAGAAAGCCAAAATTTCAACCGATTTCATCGAATACTTTTTGATAAAAACGAACGAGAAAGAACATTCGCGGTATGCATTCGGCAACGGTATACCGCCCCTTAAGATTAAAGTTCGTTTTTATCAAAAACTATTCGGTGAAATCGATTGAAATTTTGGCTTTTTTATAAAATTACTACCTGAATTGATTACCATAAAAATATTTCACGATTTTAAAAATTAATTTTTTTAATTTTTTTTTAAATTTTTAATTGTGAATCAATCTGGATGAAACTGGGTATTTAAGGGTTTTGACGGATGGCCTTTCAGAAAATTTCATAATAATTGGGGGTCCCCATTGAAAAAAAAGTTAGTGTTTCGTTTAATATGAAGACGACCCCCACAGTAAAAAATAATCCTGCAAAAAAACAGAAAATTTCTGGCAGCAAAAGTTGCCAGAAAAAATCTGTAGGTTGAAAAATCCTGTAAACAGAAAAAAGCTGTAACCTACAGGTAAATGCTGTAAAAAGGAACTTTCTGTCATTTCTGTTTCAGATTTTCTGTTGCCTCTCAGTAATTTTCTGCTTGTGCGCATGCACTTATTATAGTAGAGTTTTTTTAATTTTAATTAATTGATATCCGGGAATAGAACCCGCGACCTACCGCATGCTAAGCACGCACGCTATCCACTGAACCAAAGAAGATTCAGTATACCGTTGCCAATAGCTGTATTGGTTTTCAATGCAGTAAGTTTCTGTTTAAGTACAGATAAGCTAAAAAACTAGGTAAAAGCTGTTATTTTACATAAAATAAATAGAAGTGCGGTGGGAATGTTACATGACAGAATATCTCTGTAAACATAAAGTCACTGTTATTGAAATTTCTGTTTTTCTACAGTTTTTTTTACAGTGCCCTAAGGACTCGAAAATATTTTTGGTTAAAGAATACTTTAAAAAATGAAAAATGACACCTCATTTGTCTTCCTAACCCAAGTGGTTCGCCAGAAATCGCAACTGAGTCGTTTTTTATTTCCCCAACTGTACATTCATTTAGCATTGAACGCACCCAGCCAATAAGAGAATAAGAGTTAAATTTCAAGGATTTTTTCAAAGTTAAATAGATTTCTTTTAATACTGAAGGGTTTTTTTAAGATATTAGGATATTTTTAAAATTTAAGCTGGTTTATGTTTCAAAATTTAAACCAGGTTTCAATAATTAAGGGAGTATTTTTTTTTTCAAATTTTAGTACGTTTTTTCATTATTGAATGGTTTTTTTCAAAAAAGCCCACTCAACTATGGAAAAACAGACATATTTTTGACAGAACACTTTTAACATAGAAAGAACTCACTACAACTTGAAATAACCCATTTACTCTCTGAAAAAAACTTATGGAGATTTGAGAAAAAACGTCAGAATTTTAAATATTCCAAAGAGTTTCCCTCCCAAGTTTTAAAAAACCCATAGATTTTTTAAAAACCCAACTTATTTTTTGAACAGTCCACGGAACTTTGAAAAACACAACTATTTTAAAACAACCAATGGAGCTTTGAAAAAGCCCACTTAAATTTTAAATATACCTCCGAGCTTTAAAAAACCACTTATTTTTAAACAACCCCAATTAATTTTTAAACAAAGCATAATCCATAACTCTTTAAACTTTTAAAAAACCCACGGAAATTTAAAGAAAAACCTCTTTTATTAAACAAATATTCTCACAGAAATAACCCATAGAACTTGAAAAGCACCCTCTTAGTTTTAAGAAAAGAATTGCCTAATTTTTAAATCAATATATTTGAATTTGAAAAACCATTAAAGGGCAATTCCACGGGTAACTGACTGACATTTTTTAAGAAAGAGACTTAGTATTTTGTGATTTTCTTTCCAAAAATAAATTATAAAAAAACATTTTCTACCCAGTTTAGTGCTTTCTTGTTAGCTTAATCTAATGGCACAAATTAATTTTCAAAACATGTTTTTTTTTAGTTTTGAACAACATGGTAACTGACTGACATAAACATTTCATAAATGTCAGGCAGTTACCACGCTGTTTAAAATTTAAAAGGGTCACGTGATTTTAAAGACGTTGCACGGCCGATAGAGATCGACGTGTATGAAATAAAATCTCCTTATTGATATTAAAATGGTTCCACTCTTTGGTTAATACCAATATGAAGATTTTATTTCATATAAGTCAAGAACCATCGATCGTGCAACATCTGTAAAAATCACGTGACCCTTTTACTATCGTCGGTTAAGCAGTAATGCATTAATTTTACAATATTCGTTTTTACAAATCAGTATTTGAAATATAGGGCTAGGTGGAATAGTATTAAAATATAAGTGTTACATAATTTCTTTCACACAAAATGGGTCCAATATTTATTAAAAGTTGAAAAAAAAGTAGTTTGGAATTCAGTTCCCATTTACCCTTGAGGTAAAAATCTCAGGGGCAGACGTACAAACGGTAGTAAAAAGATGTGTTGAGCAAAAAAAACACAACAAAGTCTATAAATTAAAGTAAAGAACAACAATTATTAACAAAATGAAAGTATCTTAGCTGCGAAATCCGTAGTAAGCAGCAGCTCTTGAATGAAGGGCACAGACTTTGATTTATCAGAAAAATTTGGACATAACTTGTTATCGTTATTATAGAACTTTCTCCTAGTACTTTCCTTCTACTACTTTCTTTCTAGCTAGAACTTCTACTTACAATTCTCAAAAAATACACATGAACTACCCTTGTGCTTGGGACAATCTATAAAAAAACTAAAAATTAATGAATGGGGAATTTAAAAATATAAAACCCCAAGGATATTAAAAAAATAACTACGAAACCCCGCCGCTCTGAGACCCTGCCGCAAAAGCAGAAGGTTGAAGGTTTTTTCGATACCAAAAGTACCGCTAGAAAATTCGGTACCAAAAACACTGGGTATCGAAAAAGGCATTGCTAGAAAGTTTCGATACCAAAAGTACTGCATCTAAAAAACTATCAGATTGAAAGTTCGATACCAAATTCCTCGTACCGATACCATATGGCGATTCACCACAAGGATCGATACTTTGGGTGAAGTGGGACATACGTGAGAACAGGCTGCGCTGAATCAACGGAAGACATAATTAAGATAACTTCATTGAAATATTTTTTACTAATTTGTTAAATAAAGTATCGATACTTTTAGGAATCGAGTATTTAAGAATTTGGAATCGATACTTGCCCATTACTAACTTATAGCATTTACGTCCTCTAGGCAAAATGAAACTTCAAGGCCATTTTTATCTCAGAACAGGAGAGTGTTCATTCATTTAAAATACTAAAACATTTTCCATCAAATTATTTCTCTATCTTTTTTTATCAATACACTAGAATTATTTTTTAAATAAAAGTAGTATATTTTATGAAAAAAACAATTGGATGGTAGAGGAGATGATGGTATTATGGAATAGAGGTGGAATATGGAATAGTACCAAAGTTTCAGCCATCTCTCGGACTGCCATTATGTGAGAATAGTGAAAGACTTAAGAAAGACTCTCATAATGCAATGCACAAAGAGTTTACTTCTTGTAATTGTCGCTACAGTCCCTGAAAAACAAAGTGTGTTTTGGGATATTCGAAAGTTTTTGCCGGTACAGGTTCACACATTTTAACCTACCAGTTATTATGATACTTTAATTTTGTTGTTAATCATAATGCACACTAAAAGAATAATAGTTTCTTATGCTGTAGTCTCTTTTTTTAGCTATCAATGTTTTCTGTCAGTGAAATAGTTCGTAAACCAAGATGGAATGTCGGGTATTATGAAACACTAGGTCCATTCTGATGTTTAATATGAAATTGACTTCATGCCATCAACTAAAAGACCGGAAAGATGATGAATGTATCTTTTGTAACGGAAAATTTTCCGAAAATCAACGAGAAGAAATTTTGATTCTATGCACTTGGGCACTGTACTAGAGCATGTAAAAAAGATTATGCTTGTGAACTTTTATAGATAGACTCAAAAACAAAAATATTTGAACATGATTTTTTAAATATTGTTTTTATAGTTAAAAATAACTATTTCTCTACAGTCTAATCAGTATTAAAAACAGTTGTAAACAACTGTTCCATATTACCCTCCATTTTTAACTTTTTTAAGTACCGTAAAACGGGGTGGATCGGATCACTTTTGAACTTTGCACTGTTGCCAAAAATGTTCTGATAAATATTTTGGAATGCTATTAAAATGATAAGTCGAGTCCTAATTAATACTTTTATAACCCGTTGAAAAAATTCAATTATCTTAAACGGTTAATTGATACATATTTTTAAGTGCCCTGATCCGATTCACCCTCAATGTGGGGTGAATCGGATCACTGCCAGTTTTTTTTAAAGTGCAATACTGATGTCTTTAAGTGATATAGGAACCTAAAATTGGGCTTTAAATAGACTAACAAGGTAAAATGAATACAGAGGGTGGTTATAAAATAACATACCTACTTTAAAATTCTTTACATAGGAAAATACTGGGGAAAAGTCTGAAATTTTTAAGAAGACATTTTGAAGGGATGGGAATTTTTTAAAATACAAAAATATAGTAAACTAATTAATTTAATTATTTAAATTTTCGCCTTAGTTTTCTGACCGTAACCAGAAGTATAACAGGTAAATTTTTTAATGATTATTCAAACCATCAAATCAGACACTTAAGGAAAAAAAATACTTATTCTTAAAAAAAATCGCAATTTTGTTGAGGAAAGGGGATAGTTATAAAATATTTTTTCTTAGGTGTCTGATATGATAGCTTTAATAAACATTTACCTTCCATACTTCTGGCGACTTTACGAAATCCAAGGTAAAAACTTAATTAAATTAACTAATTTACTAATTTTTTTGTTTCAAAAAATTCCCATTCCTATATAACCCTTTTTAAAATTTCAGATTTTTTCGACCAGTAGTTTCATCTGTAGTTAATTTTAAAGTAGGTATGTTATTTTAAAACCACCCTGTACATTAGGGTGGCCCACTTTTCTATGGGAAAAAATAAAGTGTTATGAAATTGCCACGGCATCACCTCAATTTTTTAGACCTACAGAGAAAACTATTCAGGCAAAGTTTGGGATCTGTACCTTAATTAGAAAGCGATGACCAAGAGGAGTGAAAAAGTCCAAATTCGAATATTTTTATACAAAACATCCAAAAACCAAAGATCAAACCTCTCATTTCGTTCATGATTTTTTTATAAGAAACTACTAACGTTATAGATATAATGTTCCAGGTTTTCATTGATCATTTCCTGATTCATGAGATCATTTATTTTTATAATCCTGTATAAAAATATAAAATATTTGAAATTTAGGTAAGTCCCTAAACTATCCTTAAAATTATACAGCAAGAGCGATTCACTCATGGAAAATTCATAAATTCGCTTGAGGATGTTCATATGACTTAAAACTGCAAAACATGTCAAATCAAAAAAAATTTTCATTAATTTTTTTTCATTTCTTTTAATTTTGAAAAAAACGTATTGAAAATGATGGTCATGATTCATATTAAATCAAAGACAAAAAATTTACAAACAAAATGGGACTGATTTCAGGTTTTTTAAGTTGTATAGTTCTAGAGCAATGTTTCCCAACATGTGGCAATATCATTTTTAGGGGGGCAATTTGAAAATTTTTAACCAAATTGCCCCCAGGTGAAGCCAATAGAAGGGGAAAAACTTTTTAAAAAGAAGTTTATCAAAATCTGATCCTATTATCCTATCTGAGAATGTATGTCTAAAATCTGTACCAGTGTATCAAAACCAAGTTGAAACCCTGTTATTAGAGTCTAATTTTCAAACCTTTTCTGGGGGATGACCCCCTAAAATATCTTTGTTTTTAAAACGCTTATATTTGAAAATTTTTTACATTAGGTTCATCAAAATGCAAATCTTACATAAAAATTTATATTCAAAATTTCCCAACTAGGGGTACCAAACTAGTTAAAAACCTGCTTCCTCGAGTCAAATTTCCGAAAATTTGCTGGGGGAGGACCCCCCAGACCCCCTTGGTACTTAGAACTTAATTACTCATAACTTGATTTAGTTCTTTAGCATGCAAATTCTACCTAAAAATATTCTGAAAAGCTTCATTAGACTTATTAAATATACATCGGAGGGTGGGGCTAAGATATAATTTTGGCTCCCTCTCAAAATATATTTCTATATATGCCACTGAGACCGGGGTCATGGGAAATTTAGAAAGGCTTTGGTGGGGCATGGACCGAAAAAGGTTGGGAAACACTGTTCTAGAGTTATTAGCTGTTTAAAAATGCAGAAAAAACAACTTTACAAAAGTTCTTTGGACATAAGAAAATTACTACAACAAAAGTAAAGGTGATAAAAAACAAAACTTGGAACATTATATCTATAACGTTAGTAGTTTCTTATAAAAAATCATGAACAAAATGACAGGGTTTGATCTTTGTTTTTTTAGTTGTTTTGTATAACAATATTCGAATTTGGATTTTTTCACTCCTCTTGGTCATCGACTTCTAATTCAAATACAGAGTTGAAATGTTGGTTGTGAACTTCTATTAGCTGTTCAAAAAAAGTAGAAGGTGCCCAGAACTCTACTTGAAAAAATTTCTTCGTGGCAAGTATTATATAGAAACAGGACTGTAGGAATCGATAATAACCAATGAAAACCAGAAAAAGGACTAAAGGTAGCAAACCAAACATTTTTATGACTGATCCTATTCAACCCATCAGTAGTCAGAATGAACATGTTTTACTAAAAAAACTACTATCGGAATCACCACTTATTCAAAATTTGATTGCAAAGCAATTTTTACAATGATTGAGAGCATACGGGAGGCGCCAAGAAAACTAGAAAGAACTCATAATTCATGGCTAAAAAAAGTTTTACTGTATATTTGAAACTTTTAGATTAAGATGTCATAGTTTCAAGATGATTCGATGAGTTTAAGGTAAGAAATTTTGGCTTTAAAACTTCATATATTGGCAATTTCACGTGTGTTTTTAAAGCACACCTATTGTATTTCTAAGCAGCTGGTATGAAGTAAATTAAAGGCAGGTGTTTTTTGAACCATAATGCTTGTTTAAACATTGAAAGTTTCTATTCATAATATCGTTGAATTGATTTATTTCTAAATGCCAAGTAGTTGGTTTTATTGTAGTGTTTTCGTATGAAGCAAATAATTGCTTTGTTCGCTCAGCGTAAGTTCAACGAGTGTAATTTTGATAAGAAAGAACGTTGTGCGCTTGAATTGTGCGCATTGATTTCTGAACTTAAGTTCAGAGCTAATTAAATATACTGCACATTTTGAATACTTAGGTCTATCTGTGAACTTTTTTTATTGATTTTGATGCTTTTTTCGTGAAAATTTCTTTGAAATGACTAACATTACTGCGGTAAGTGGTTTGCAATATATGTTATGTTTGAGACCAAAATTTTCCACCTTAAACTTATCGAATCTTCTTGAAACCAAGACATCTTAATCTAAACGTTTCAAATATACAGTAAAACTTTTTTAGCCATGAATTATGAGTTCTTCCTAGTTTTTCAAACAAAAGAAAAAAATTATGCGAAAATCGTCGTTTGCGGTCTTTTTTTCAAACTACTATTTTGAAAAGAAATAATATCACCAAAACTGCCAAACCATAAATTATGTTTATAAATGTACCTAAATCAAAATCCTGTTTGTTTGAAATCTCCACCTATTACCAGTTTTTCCATAAAAAAATAACGAAACTTTGTAAAAAGTAACAGAACTTATGGGACAACCCAATATATTTTTTAAAAAGTGCTTTTAAAAATATTCACAATTATTTTTCTTATGAGGTTATATTAATAGTACAAACTACTAATAAAAAGAGGCTTGAAAATTAATATTTAAATATTTTAGATTTAATTACACTGTGCCCCTGAATTTATTCATTTATAAGAGTGAATTAAAAATAAAAATTTTACCATAAACTACATAAACAGCATTACAGCGAGTGAACTTCTCAGATAGTTTAATTATCAAAATATTATAACCTTGAATTAGTTTTACTATTTCATTTAATTTACAACCCAAGCAGAGAGCATCTGATAAAGTAAAAGTTGATGGACGTCTACCAAAACACTACTTCGTTCCAGATTGTTGAGTCACTTGTGACATCACATTTAATTTACTCGAGAAAGCATTGCGTCACACTTTCACTCGGTGGCCATTCCAAACTTTCTTGGCCAAGGACCCATTTTAAGTGCTCTTTCTTAGCTTCAGCCAATTTGCGAAAGGTTTACATTTCGCGGTAAAAAAGTTCTGAAACTGTGACGTACTACTATGATTCAAAGTTTACGAGAAATGTGGTTTACTTATTTTTTTTCTTAATACATCATGTTAATAAAAAATATTTTTGTTCTAGACATGCATTTGAAGATTGGAATTTTTAGTGAGACAGTTAAAAGTATTTCACTTATGATAAATTCCAGCCGCAGTAAATAATTCCAGGTTTTACGAAAGAAAGGGATAAGCGTGAGAAAAAACTTTAGATTCCTTTAAAAAAATTAAAAACTAGTATAAAATTAGCAACGATTACTAAATTAAAAAGTGATGTTAGTATCTTGTATGTATTTATCACGGATATTGGATAATAACTATGAATAAAAATTTTTCGTTTTTATAACTGTTATTCCAAACAGTTTCCATTTCCATGTATCAGAATCATCAACGTTTTGCACTAAATTATTTGTTATGATGTCATTGCATGAAATTTAATATAAAGATATACTTTTAATTAAATTAAATTAAATTAAAAATAAGAAAATAAGTAACATGCAAACTCTCAATATTAATTTCAGTATAAACATTTAATGCTTTATATCTAAAATCAATGGATTTGGATATCCTTCTATAAATATCGCCAAAACAAAAGAGTTATAAAGATAATAGACATTTCAGTTACAATCAATAGAAATTTTTTGTGATGGTTTTATGGTGCAAATCCCATATCCACAAAACATACAATCACTACGATAAAAACATTATATTTTCATACTTTAGGTAATTCACAAACAAATCATTTTAACAATTTAGAAGTCTAAAAAATATTATGGATTGGATGGCCCTAAATTAAATGTTTCCATTAATGGTGTATATTTATCCATCATACTCAAACATTTTTTCTCAACACTAAATTTTTGCTCATTCAAAAGAGTGTTCTATAATATTAATTAAATGATTAATACCGGAAAGAAGTAGTTTTTTTTCAGTTAAAGGATATAAGGTAATTGAAAGGTTACTTATTATTAAGCGCTTCATTAAAATTAAGATAAATATTCATCCATTCAGTTCTGCTGGTAAACATTTTATAAAAATTAACTTTAAAGACAAATAATTACTCTGGATAAGCAATTTGTAGAAGATTAATTTTCATGCGCGTTTCGTGTAAATAATATAAAATTAAAATTTGATGTCATAATTTTTCTTGATAAAACTCAGGTGTCTTACTGCATGGATAGTCAGTTCTACGTTTCATTAAATAAGTAGAATAGAGTGATAAAGTGGTAAGATAAAATAAATGCATAGAATTTGTATAAGTTAAAAAACAACGAACTTAAAATAGTTTGGTTTAAAAGTCTAAAATTTCCCTTGAATAAATGACAATTTCCATAAGTATCAGCTATGAAGAATTTTGTTATGCAAGTTATGAAATAAATGTGAGAATGTAACATTTAAAGCAGTATAATTAAACAGGTTTGTTGAATCAATTTTAAGTTAAACTAGATTCACACATCTGAAAAGTAATGCTTGGAATATTAAATCAGTGAAAGCACTCGTGGTTTAATCCTTTTGTTAAATTGAATTAAAGAAAGCAATAAATGTCAGAAAGAAACAAAATATGAATAATCGCAAAATATGATGCTGGAACGCTCGTTAAAAGTGTGTTTGAATTTACATATTCTATTAACCACGTATTTAAATATTTGAAGGTTTGACACTGAGATGAAACTTAAAAAAAATGTTATAAATTACTTAAGTATTTCTAAAAACCATAACTAAAGGTGTCATTGATTTCACTTAACGTAAAATGGAGTAAAGAAGGTAAATATTGGGTTTTTTTACAACTGGCTTTTGAATTTCTAAATGCAATGATTAAACTGAGAACTATTTCTTAGCTCCCGTGTTTTATTAATTTTTTTAATAAAGATGGAAATAATTTGTATTTTACTGCAAAAGTAAAATAAGTACAGTGGATTATATTTTAGCCTGTACTAATGGAACCTGGTTTTGGTAAGAAGAATTACAATAAAACAAAGAATGAAGCAAATATAGGGGAGAGTCGGCCAAAATCGGGACCCATCATTTATTTGTTGAATATTCACTTTATGTGCAATCAAAACAGTCAAAATTGGTGCTAAAACTATAAATTGGTTCCTGATGAATAAAAAAATACCAAATACCTCATAACCAATAGCAAATATAGATCAGAAAACCACATATTTCAGATGAGTAAAAATCCCCAGTTTTATCCGACCTAGTCGGACGAAACCGGGAAAATGGCAGAATTATCAAAATCAAATAGTAACTTCGCAAAAACATTATTTATGAAAAGAAAACTTGCTGAGTATGACATTCTAAACTCATAGGGGAGAGTGCTGTACCTAAGGACGGTTGTACCTTCAGCCACCGCATTTTAAAATTCGGGAAAAAATGGAAATTTGAATTTGTGGTTGAATTTGAATGTAAACAGATGCTATCTAGTTGCTAACGTGAAATCAGCTCTTTAAAATAATATTTATATTTAATATAAAATTTTGCTGTTTTTAGGTGCTCAAAGTTTTTTTTAGTGCATCACTACATTAATATTTTTCTTCCCCTTAAATTATAATACGATAAAATGAGATATAAGGGGCGAATCCCCCAGATTTTGACTTTTTATTTTTGATATTAGAAATTGACAGACCTCAATTCTTTTACTTTTTATAGAACTTTAAATGCAGAAACACCTGGTGTTGTACCTTCGGACACCATACGTGTTGTACCTACGGACACGTTCTTGTGGGTGTCTGTTGCGAATCGGCGTTTTTGAATCAGGTTTCATTAAAGTGAATGCATTTTAATGCATATTAAATTAATTCTAAATCGTTATCTATTTGTCGGTGATTATTTTCAAGGGATTTTCAGATGAAAAATCAAATATCTTGTGATCTAACCTACCTTTTAAACTTTTTGATTTTATATTGCATTTAATGTAAAATATGGTATAAAATCTTAAGCACCCTATCGCATTTAAGTATGATGATTACAAAAGACTTAAAATTTCCACAGAAGAAGATTTGCGAAAGTTATTACGACCAAATGCTTGCACAACTAAGTGTCGATCGAATTGTTTTTATGGATCATTGAAGTGATCAGATCTATCAGCATGATTGATGAAACTATTACCTCAAACTTCGATCTGAAAATCCTATGTGATTTATGTATTTTTGGTAAAAGATCAAGACTTTTATCAATCATCTTCGTTTTAATGATCATTTACGATCTAAAACTACATTACTTTAAAAAATCTATTCTCAATTTTAAAAATGCTTGAAATAGTTTATTAAAAGGTAATACACCAGTAAAAATGTTCATTTTAAGCTTTTTTCAACTAAAAATTTCTTTTTTAAGGGTGTCCACAGGTACAACTGGGTCTGTCCATAGGGAGAGCACGTTGTTGTACCTATAGACACAAATTTCGTCAAGTTATTAAAATGAATTAAAAATCCAATTTTAAAGATTTTAGCTAATAAAAAATATCCTCCTACTCACAAAGGTTAGGACTATAGGTTGGGCACTTTAAATGTTAAAAATATGATTTTACCTGTCTTAGAAAAATCCAAACGTGATTTTTGTCCATAGGTACAACACTCTCCCCTATAATTTGAATCTATATAAAATTTTCATCAAATAAATAATAATTTTGTTACTACTTTAGTTATTTTCCTCGAAAATCAACTCAATTTTTTGCAAGCTCATTTTTTTAAGGTTGGTTCCACTCTCTCTTTATAAACTCAGCGCTACCCCATTTCTTCAAGTTTCAATAGTTCAGGAAGTTAATGAAGATACCCTCGAACCAACTCCCCACCCCCTGTGTTTCAATATTGTTTTTAATTGATTTCTCAGAAAAATGAATGTCAAAAAAACTACCTAATATTTTATTTTTCCTCACCATAACTTAAATTAAAACGTAAAATTGATGTAAACTGTCGGTCGAATTACTTATAAATTTTTGAATAAACTTTGAAGTGGTGAGTAAATTTTTCAATAAACTTTGAGTGGTAACCGGGAACTTCCCGGTTTTATCCGACTACCCACATCCCGGTTTTGTCCGACCATGCCATTTTGAAGAAATTTTATTCTAGCTTTGATCAAAACAACTCCAAGCCAGCAACAAAAACTTTAAAATAACAAGTAAATAATGAGGTACTCATGCGCTTTAGTTACCTAAACTAAATCCGAAGGTATTTAGGATCGCTGGAATAATGTGTTAGACGCTAAAATTATATGATTTTATGGTGAAATTTCTTAATGCTTCCCTCAGCGAAACGGGTTTGTAAATATACTTTCTTTGCACTTGACATTGTTAGGGCGCATGCCTGGAAGTAGTTCTTGAAGTTTCAGCCAAATATCACCAATAATCAAGGAATAAAGCTCGATTCCCTGTTTTGTCCATCTACCCGGTTTTGGCCGACTCTCCCCTAGGTATTGATTTATAGGAAAATAAACTTTGCATAAAAATACATTAAAAATGCGTCAAGCTAAAAAATTAGTATTGATTAAAAAAATATTGACCTCTAGAATCAGAAGTCACACTTAAATTAATAGATTTCTTTGAGTAAAAGACATAAATAAACTAACTACGTGAATCAGCTTAACCACAACTAGGCAAACAAAAAAGAGGGGAACCTAAGTTTTTTTTTAACTTGAGGCGTTCCTTAGAAAACCCTTTTATTAGGAAGAAAGAAAAAACCTATCAGTAACGTGATAAACTTTAGCGAATCGTTAAAAAAAATTTTCTTTTTATTCAAATAAAAGCCCTCTGGTATGGATGGGTTTGAAAGTAAAAAATAAAACATCCCACACACCAATAAAAAGAGCCGGGAAAAGCTACAAAAAACAACATTACCAGCTACAAAGAAAGCTACCGTTTAGACATGCTGAAAAAAGGAATAAAATTCTAACAAACAATCGATCGTTTTGTTGGAAAGTAGAACAATCTTCAATCATGATGTCCAAAGTCCCCGTGGGTAGTTATTGAATAGAACAAGAGACAAAACACTTTTATTGATTTGATTAACGGCCTTTACTAAGGACTGCTCCGCCTACTTTCTGGCCTATTTTCTCATTTAGTTTTCGAGTCTTGGGGGAATCCAGCGACTAGTAACTAACCACGTGGCGACCGTTCATAAAAAGTGTCAAGAGAAAGGAAAGGGGATTAAATGTCAGTTTCGAACACTGTTTATGGATACACAAAAGCAAGTTTGTCTAGTTAGTTTGAAAAATTATTACTAAAAAACAAGATTCAACAACAATCTATGTTTTTACAATTAACAAATGTACTACATTTTATTTTGAGTTAGCTTATAGATTGTGGTTTTTATGGTATATATTTAAACAGATAGTTATTATATGGGAAAAATAATAATACATGAATGGAATTGAAACAATTTTCATTTATTTTTTAAAATATTAAGAGTTATACACTGCAAAAAAAGTTCGTCTGCTTACGTATTATTTTCCGTGAATTTTTCACGGGTTGATTCCGTAAGCTAAAAAACGGAATTTTTCAGTGAAAATTTTCACGGACTAATCCAGTGTATTCTTACAACTAACATAAAATTTTATCTTTTCATATTGAGACTACGGAAGTATTTTTTTCATTGTCTTACAATCGTTTAAAAGTGAATAAACATTTTAAATGTTATTAAATTACGGCAATTAAAATCCACGGAACAACTTTCTTCTAACGTGCACGTCCACTAAGATAAAAAAGAACTATTTAAGAATTAGGATCATTAAAAATACATTCGCCAAAATTTATTTTTTAAATTTTTTGGATATCCATATTGAGAACTAAGGAAACAGCATCAGGTATTCTTGCAACTTTAAAAGTAATCTTAACTTTCAGTA
Organism: Tetragnatha versicolor; assembly: GCA_024610705.1. NCBI lineage: Eukaryota > Metazoa > Arthropoda > Arachnida > Araneae > Tetragnathidae > Tetragnatha > Tetragnatha versicolor. Next base: position 41,177,847 of record JANDEH010000009.1, read on the forward strand.
CTACGTTTTCTTCATTTACTTGACTAAGTTTTTATATAAAATATAAGTTTCTATATGAATTATTTATCACAAGCATTTATCAAATAATCTAGCCTTGTTGTCAAGACCTGAGATTTCAAATCCAAAGGTTGCGCGTGATTATTAATTAATAAACAAATAATAATATCGCGTTTTTTCTGTTATTTTCAAGCGTTAATTGAAAGGAAGAAACGGACGTCTTCTTAAATGATTTAAATTATCTAGCAACAATGCTGCCGGGCCTTTTCCGTTTTCTGAAGAAAAAATTTTTTACAGTGTGTATACTGTATATGTTACGGGCAGAGGATTAATAGGGCAATATAATATATGCCCAGAGTGAAGGCGGGCAAAAAGATAATTCCATTGATAAATGCCACTGAATTTTTCACATTGCCCGTAACATATACAGGGTGTCCCATAAATAATGGGTCACACTTCTAGCAGGGGCGGACCCAGACCAAATTTTCGGGGGGGGCCATTTGAAATTTTTCCCCCCAGAAAATTTTTGGAAATTTAAGTCAAAAACCCCACTTTTTTTTCAACTCGGTGTGGTAAGCCTCATCAGAATTTCGGATATAGATATTTGGCTTAAATCTAGAAGTGGTTTCAAACGCCAAGCGAAGTAGTAGCGCCAAAGTATCAAAATGAAGTTGACGACTAAAAATTCCCCAAGAAGCGCCAACCCGAACACACTTCTTGATTTTTACCAGAATTATTGCGTTTTGACACAAACTTAGTAAAATATAGTTGTAATAACAGAGTTACAAGGGCCAGGGGGGTCTGGGGGTCCTCCCCCAGAAAATTTTAAAAAATTTGACCTTAAAATAACAGGCAGAAGTCTTCTAGGGGGGATAGCAGACACCTATACTCTATTCATTTAGAATTGGCGCTTGAGAAATAGTTCTTTCCCCCACGCTAGAAGCGTAACCATAGTTACTATCTTCGAGCAGCCAATAGTAAGCCTTCTTCGTCACTTTGACGAAGATAGTTGCTATGGTTACCGATCGGTGGTGGGGGAAGGAAGTATTTTCAAGCGCCAGTTCAAAATGAACAGACTATACTCGAGTCAGAATCACATAGGATTTGGGGGTCCCAGACCAAATCCCAGGCAGTTAAAAATGGAGCGACACCCCAAAAGAAGTATTGAAAAATTAAATTTGTATATGAACTACTATTGGTAAAAATTTAAACATGGTCTCAAAAATTGTGGTTTAATATATTTAAAATTACCTCAAAAGTCTTCACTTTAAAATTTTTTTATTATGAAAAAAGTTAAAAAACACAAAAAAATGTGAAAACTCTGCCAAAACCTTATTTTGTATTTCAAAATCCTTTCTTTTGATTTGATAATCTGAAAGATCATAGTTGAAAACCCTTAAGTCCAAAGTTTCACGTAAATGCAATCAATATTAAACGCTTGAGATTCTGTTGACTTGAACTAAAACTTTGAAATTAAAAATTAGTGTGTAAAAGTATGTTCAAAGGACCAGGAAAATTCTTCGAATCATCCACAGTAATAAGAATATGTCCTCATCTGCAATTTTCTTTTTTATGACTGTTTAACTTTCATCGACCCCTACCGACCTCTTAAGCTTTGTCGACCCCCAATCGACCCCTAGAGCTTCATCGACCCCCAGGGGGTCCGTACCGACCCCTTTGGGAACCCTGATCTATACAATGCCTTGTGTTAATTTTTATGAAACATTTTTGGCAGTCTACTTATCGTTTCAACGAATTAAATCATCATAAAATTTCTGAAATGTCATTTTCATAATAATCATTCACCGACAATTGATTTATATTTATATCCACAACATTGAAATTCATTTAAAAAATTGAACTTCTAAGTATGTTTTTTATAAATAGAAATATAGAATGCTTCATGCTTTTAATAGAAGATATGGAGTAAGCTAAGTAAGAAACACACAATACCCAGCCCAAAAATTACTTGCACAAGCTTTTCAACACAATAAGCAATTAAATAAAAATTTGAATTACGAACAAATGCGTAAAATTCCTTAATGCTGAAATTCTATAAAATTTAAAAAATACTTTAACGTATCAGTATCAATGTAATATTGATGTGTTATTAGATAACAAGAGTATCCTGTTTTTGTTCTCTTATCTCGCTGACAAAACTGATAAGGTAGCAATCACAAATTACGATACTTTTTTCAAGGAGGGAATCAGTGTATTTGTTTATGATACAATGTGACAACATTTTCGATATTCAGAGATCTATAACACTTTTTAAATAATTTCTATCATTATTTTGAAAAATTAGCACTTTGAATTATTGTATGTTTCATATCCTTAAATATAAAATCGTAAGAACTAAATAAAAGTTGATAGTCTTATTTGTGTTTATATTGCGTGAAGTTTTTCACATCAAAATATTCAGTCCTTAAAAATATTTTCCAAATTGGACTTAATTTATACTTTTCTAAAGTATGATTGATACACCACACAGATTAATGGTACATTAATTTGTAATGTAAAAAAGGGATTAAAATGCATTAAAATTATGCCAATTATGCGACAGAATAAGCGCAGTCATTAATGTTTAGCATAAAAGTAAATGATAAAAATGGAACATTGCAGTGAAACGGACATGTATTTTTGAATATAACCCCCCGTTGGTTATGAATGTGTCACTATTTTGAAATAAAGGTTTAGCGGCTAACGGTTTTTTATATTCCCTGAAGCTTATGATAATTGTAAAATAGTTTTACAAGCGAAAAACTAAAACCATTGCTCCACCTCCCCGAATTGCCCGGGAAAATTATATAAGCTAGACTTAGTTTAGATTTCATTTTATTTTTAGAGTTTTTTTGAAGAAAGGTGAGTGAGTATTTTACTTTCAAATAGGTAAGACATTTATTTGAATGATTAAATAATAGAAGTCCATTGAAATTTTTTTGGAATACAAATAGTTGAGTGAACTGGCCGACTATATTAGGATAAAAGTAGAACTATTTGCTTCAACATGAAACATTTTAGCCGTCATTGGTATCCAAACTGTCTAATTGGTGTTGCCATTATGGTGTATTTGTCCTTTCCTGTCTATCTAGTGTTTTATGGCATTTAATAGATAAACTAGCGATTCCTACCCCAAAACTATGAATGTGAAACGTTTTAGAAGCTAATCCCTTCAGGTACTTGTACTGTTCGTATCAATACAATCACACATTTTGTGCTTGAAACTACATTTGCAATGACAGAACTTTTTCCAGCTCAAAATAAATGTAAAACTAGTCAAAACACACACGCACACACACATTCTGAGTTCAAATTATTCATATTTTCAATAGCAGTAGTTCCCATTCGTTGGTCTTTAGGAGCCTTGTAAGTTTTTCACTAATTAGACCAGCAAAAAAGTTGCCAAAAATTATAAAATGTGAGTTAAACGAAATGAGAGTGATTAATATCCAATCTATACTGATACATTTGGGGGAATAAAATCCCCACTAATTTGTTATCAATACTTTCCGCTATTAGATGTACAGGGTATCCCAAAAAAGGCTGACACATTTTAAAAATTAATCACTTATAACTCGAAAACTAGAAAAGATAAGAAAAACGCGGTTTGTTGCATCATATTCCTGGAATTCTTAGGTGTAGGATGTAACTAACCACGTACGTATTTTTATCTTTTTTAGCTTTTGAGTAATTCGTAATTGATTTTTTAAAATGTGTCAGTCTTTTTTGGGACTCCCTGTAAATCAAGTGCAGTTTTAAACTGTAAATAAACTTCATAATTTTTTAGGGTTTCGAAGATAACTAAAAGTCATTAAAGGAAAATTAAATATTTAAAGTTAAAATATTAATAATTATTAAATATGATTACAATAATATATTTTCATCACATAATATCAACTAAATTTATAAATACCGTACATTAAATCACCGGCGGGAATTTATTTCTTACTTCTGAATTTAGTCATGGTGAAAGATTGCGAGCGATTAAGAGAGTCCACAAATGATACAATTTGAGGTTCAATTAACTCCATTGTCTGTATCTTTTAATATCCAATATCGCCAAGCTGTTTTAGACGGCATCAGAAATATGCCCGAAATTGCAAACTAACCGATTAAAATACGCATTTATAACCATTACAGCCATATAAATACGGCGATATTTAAATGTATACAGCTTGGCGGTATTTAAGGGAACGGATAACGAAGCTCTAAGTGAAAGAGTGGGAACCCCTTCGCCATATGAATGACAGGTGGCAGGTTATCAACCCCTGCACCATCCCACCGGTCTATTGCACGTGTTTACTAGTAGTACAATGCGCATGACCACAATCGGTCACTTTTGAGAGAGCATGCTTACCTGCCGCATGCCTTATCCGAGAGCCTCCGGAGTCGGCGAGAGGAGGGACTACTCCGCCTCCTGAGCACGATAGCATGAGGAGAGTCCCTGCGGCACGGGGGGTCGGGGAGAGGCCGGGGAAAGAAGAAGCGGAGGACGCTGAAGAGCAAGACGGCCAGCGTCAGCATCCTCCGATGACGACTGGCTCACTGCACCACATGGGAGGGACTGCCATCACTGAAGGATTGTCGTATCGACTAAAGGCCGTTCGTGTGATTGTCGCTTCGATTATGAAGAGAGGAGGGTTAATCCATTCTTGGGGAAATATATATCACAGAGCACTGTTCGGTGAACGATTCCTGTTGTTGAGCATGCTTTGATTGTGTATCAGCTGAGACCGGTGGGTCAGCACCGCGCTGGAATGTGCCTTGTGTCATCTTTAAGAAGCCGAAAAATGGTTTTGCGGCGGCAGTGACAAATACAGCGGCGATGGCAGCCAGCCAAGTCGATCTCTCCCGAGAGCCATCCAAAGGTTGGATTCAGTTACACGTTTCTCGCACTGTGCCAAAGCAGCGCGATCGAAGCAGCAGCGTCTTCAGGCGCATCTCGCCACCGCAGATACTCTCCAAAAGCAAGTTCAACGGACGAGTGAAGAATTCATTTATTGATTTTCGAATCAATTGGAAGCAAATTGTGACGAAGCAGCAAAATATGTGACGTCAGCCACCATGTGCTGCTGCCGAATTTCAAATGGTCTTTTGTTTTGTCTCTCAGCCGAGGAATAATTATCTTGGCAAGCTGTAGCAAAATGCTCGTTGTAACTCAAGAATTACAATGCCGAAGAATGAATAGAAATGTAAATGCTCTGAATTCAAAGCGCTCTCTCTTTATATACCCATAAGCAAACCATTTCTACGGAGATTTATATCTCTTACAATGGCCGTTCCTTTCGGGCTTATTTATTTCTTTCCGTACCCGTACCGTACGGGAGAACAACGGCGCTTTTAAAATAAAATTTACGCTGTTTTTGCCTCGACTTACTTGGCTGGCTGGGATTTCCGCACTACGGCAAGAAGTAAGTGTCCACCTGTAAGACAATGCACCTTGCTTATCGCGGGCCGATAAGCTTATCGCGGGCCAGTTCTTCTTCCGGGTGCTTCTCCCGCGCGCCGCTGCACGTGTGGCATTGATCGGGGGCGCAACTCGGTCGGGGTCAGCCTCTCTTCCTTCGCGCGACCCCTTTCGGACGCCGATGGAACGCGCCCGCCGCTGAAACAACGCCGATTAAAAATTGAAACAATCTTATACCATTCTAAGGTATGATAAAATTGTATTGCGTGATTTGTTTGTTAGTGTTTCAATTGCTCACACTGAGAAATTGTTTTAATTACAATAAAGAAGCTTCTCTTTTTTGAATAATTAGTAAGAAAGGGTTAATACCATCTATAGAAGGATGGAAGCTTTTTTTTATCCTGGTATACTTCTCCTCTTCCTCTTTCTGGTACTAATCCTTCGAATCCCTTCATTACTAATTACTTTTAAAAGAGATAAAAGTACACAAACTCGGAATTTTTAAGTTTAAAAGTTTTCATTCGTCGAAAAACGGTGAAATCGAAACCAAATATTAAGAACTCATGTTTTTTTAATGAAAGATTAAGGTACGTAAATGCAAAATTTAAGTGCTGTTTTATTCGTATTATCTCATGGTTATTGTATTTGAGTTGAAACTAATATATTAAACACAATATTTTAAGCTTTAATATCTTTAAACTACTTGCGCTAACTTATACAACCATGTTTCCTACGCGGTAAACTAAGTTCACCACAGGTTTCACCATCTCCATAAAAAGAACAATGTTTTACATGATTAGTTTTAAGTCCCATACAAAAACTAGGAGTCAAGAATAAAACAAGTTTTAAAATGGCCATTTACGTACCTCAACTAAAATACGAAACATATATATACCGCAGATGACACTGAACCGAATATCCCGAGTGGCGCTTTCCCTTCGTCTCTGAGAGTGAACCGATACAAAAACACCTATCAACCTCTTAATTTCAACAGGGTTAAAAAAAACGTTTGTGTATCATTCAGCATGAGATAATTGTAGGTTAGATGGAAGAAAAAGTTAAGGGCAGCGGCATCTATTGGTGAACGAAATTCACTGGTGCGAGGACTAATCAGCTCATCTACAAAAATGTTTACAACATGTAAAAATGATGAAACTATAGTCACGTTTGATGAGTTTTACCAACATACACTAAACTATTAAGCATAAAAGTTTTTAAAAAAGTGTTTACATGAGGTAAAGTGAACGATTAGAGTTGACTCCTGGTAGGGTTTTTAGCTCATTTAAATTAATCATTAAGTATAATGTAAAACCATAAAGAATGCAATTCTTCTAATGAGAGGGTATTCTTTACAAAGTGTATCCAACTTTCATTTCATATATTGCCTTTCGAAGTGCATATTTGAGTTCAGTATTGATTACCTATACCGCAAGTAAAAAATGTGTATCAATAGGGTTAAAAAAGCTTATGAAACCTTTGAAATAAATTTTTTAGAACTTTTCTGAAATTCAGTAAGTATAAGTAAGTATGATGAGTTTATAATTTTTTGATGTATAATCAAATTATCAAAATAATTAAATAATTTTTATTTTAAACTTCCATAGTTCCTTCAAGAATAAATCATATTTTATCCGAAGATAACAAAAACTCTTTTTCAAATTGATTGAAAGCATCTGCATTTTGACTGCATTGCATCTGCATTGCAACGGCAAAAATTACGGACTGCATCAGCTTCATTAATGAAGAGGCAAAAACTCATTTTAACAAAGATATTTTTTATTTATAAGACGACCATAAAATAAATGCTTAGCTATTAAATTAATGGAATTGATTAATATTTAAAGTTTCAGGATAAAAAATTTCAAAAAGAAGGGATTGATCTAGAAAGAGATCCTAAAATTCCCCCATTAATAAAAAAGTGTTACTTATACTGGTTTTAACGAAAATTTTAAGTAGTTTTTTAATTACACATACATTTAAGATATTGATGAGGTACAGTAAATTAAATGTGCTTTAAAAGTAATCCTCCTACTCATAGTAAAAAAACAACTCGTAAAAATACATTGTTCGAAAAAAATTACTCGATTTGAAGATAAGCTTATTTTATATGCAAATAAATGTATACAACGATATTATAACTACATAAAATGCGCATACATAAAACATGTTTCGCTACATTCAACTGCACTTTAAAAACTGAAAATATATTTTCAACGTATTAAAAAATAGAACCGAAAGAGGAAAACTGATATATTTAGATTCAGCTACTTAGAATCGGTTATAAAATGCCAAGCAAGCATATTTTTCTTTCGCTTTAAAGGTTTTTATGTAGACAAAATCAGTAGGAAAATCGGTTCTTTTTGTCTAACCCTTTTTACTAACAGTTTTATCTTTAAAAGTCGTCAAGGTAAAGAGGGAAGCAAAAGAAATTGAGAAAGAAAGCGATATCCTTCAATACAGGAGTTAGTAAACTTTTACAAATTAAGAGATGTTGTTATTATTATTTAAATAGATTGAAGAACTAATTTGAGGGAAAAAAGAAAACGTACAAATTGTGCATAATAAAGCTTTTATCCATTCAAAAAAAGGAAAAATTTCATTCAGACAGTTAGTTTATCGATTTATCACTTTATAAATAAATTTGATTAAAACCAAATTCATTGAAGTTTGGAAATTACAAATATCCATCATGCACGTAACAATCATTCTAAATCATCTATATTCGGTTACTTAATTGGCTACTCCCGTGTTGAGCCGTCGACCTTTTCACTAAAACTGTCGCCATAAAGCAACTTTGGCGCCAATCATGAATAATCGTGACATCATAACTCATGGAAGGATGAAGAGCGGAAGCTTTCTTCTCCGTTTGATAAATGGAGATCGGGGATGGATTTCCGATTCATACGAGACTACTTTTGGGAAACTTTTTTAACTATTTAAACTTTAAATGAAAATGGAAGTATTTTTCGTTGTAGCGTAGTTATAACCGTAAAATTTATTTTTCGATTGAATCTAAATTCACCTATGCATTTCAAAATGTTTATGGTAGTTTTAATGAAATTTTGCATTTTTTCCGTGTGCTTATCCTTTTTTAAAAACTAAAAAAATATTTTATTTGAATAACATTTTGCCGATAATTTATCTGTGTTGTAAATTAATACATTTATTTCGCCAAAAAGACCAAAAAGTAGGTCTAATTGAGAGGAATAACCCGTTTATAAAAAAATCGACACAATATTGTACGACGTCAAAATTCTTTCTGGTGGCAGCCAGACTATACATCAAATTGGAAAAATTGGGTATCAGAGGTAAAACACTATTGTGGATTAGGAATTGGTTGATAGGTAGGAAACAGAGAGTGCAAGTCAAGAGTAAATATTCTCAGTGGGCAGAGGTCATGAGTGGGGTGCCACAGGGGTCAGTATTGGGGCCAATTCTTTTTATAATATTCATTAACGATATTAGTCAGGACATTAGGAACAAAATCAGCATATTTGCTGATGACTTAAAAATTTGGGGGAGGGTAGATACTCAGGAGCAGGTACAAAATTTACAAAGGGATCTAGATATCATATCACAATGGGCTGAAAAATGGGGTATGTCCTTTAACATAAGTAAATGTCAGGTACTTCATATGGGTCGGGGGAATGGTAGGGCAGAATTTTATCTGCAAGGGAGCAAAGTTAAAGAAGGTAATATGATCAAAGATTTAGGGGTGATAGTAAATGAGGACTTTAAATGGGTTCATCAGTGTTCATCTGCTAGTAAAAAGGCTAATAGGATATTGGGATATATTAAAAAAACTGTTTCTTCAAGGTCCGAGGATATTATTTTGCCACTCACTATACAGAGGCTTGGTGAGACCTCATCTAGAGTATGCTGTTCAGTTTTGGTCTCCATACTTAAAAAAAGATATTGATGCAATTGAAAGGGTTCAGCATAGGGCTACTAAAATGGTCAAGGGTATATCCAATCCAGTTTATGTTATGAGGGAAGATTAAAGAAGCTAAATATGTTCACTCTAGAGAGAAGAAGGATTAGAGGGGATTTGATTCAACTATTTAAAATGGTCAAGCAAGGGGACACAGAGGGACTAGATTTCAATACGGGTAATAGAACAAGGGGTCACAATTTCAAATTGAATAAAGTAAAATTTAAGACGGATTGTAGAAAGCATTATTTCTTTAATAGGGTAGTGGATAGATGGAATGCGTTGCCTGAAACAATTGTAAATTCAAGTGGGGTAAACGAGTTCAAGGGGAAAATTGACAGATACTGGGATTCTGGTAGTTTGGGTTAAAAAGACTGGACCAACCTTGCTGGGCTTACGCCCGTAGTTGGTCGACTTAATTTGTATTTGTATTTGTATTTGTATAGCTCCTATAGGAATTAAATAACATTATTAAATAAAATGATAAAAAAATAAAATAGGTATAAATGTATTATTTCATTCCAAGGCAAGGGAATTCTTCCACTGTTATTTTTGATATTTCAGAGTGCAAAAATATCCACTTAACTATGTTCACGGTTTCCATATATTCCACGTTTCTTCCTTTATCTGTCACATTTTTATCAAAAACTATTGGTTGTTGAGATATCATTTTTTATTTAAGGGAGAGTGGGGATACTTGAGCATTGAGGATACTTGATCCACCCCTATTTCTCCACTGTATGATAATTTTTCATTCCAGAACTGGTGATATGTGAACATATTTACTGTTTTTCTCAGACGATAAAAATATCAAACCTCAATATCATTTTGAAAGTACAACCAATAGTTGCTTTTTACCCATATTAAGTAAGTATTTAGAAGTGTTGGGTTTTTAAATTTTTTTGTAATCAGTTTTGTTTTAAGCTACAACAGCGTAGATATAATAGTTTGTTACAATATCCAGGTTTATTTTATAAGTAGTGTGTTTTCGAGAGTCAAAAAAACACTACTTTTATATATAAAAACATCAAAAAATATGTATAGATTATTTAGTTTCTCGTTATTTATTTAATGACCACTTAACTTTAGAGAAATTATATTAAATTTTCAAACAAAAATTTAAGTTTAAAAAATTAAACTGTATAAAGAGTGTCTTAAGTATCCCCACGATCTCCAATAACGCTATAAATCTGGCAAGGCAGAGGTTGGGTGACTTGTTGAAACATTTTGTGCATAAAAAATTTTCGTTTAACATTTTTGTACGATAATAAATTTACTTTGTGAGAACGCAAGATGATCTCATGTCAATTGAGATCATTAAGCAAATGTGTAACTTTTTATCTTATCCCCAAACCTTACTCTATTTTAGTCCCTCCCAAATCTTATTCTGACCCCAAACTGACCTTTTAAACATCTCCTCCAAACCTCTAGATCCGTAGAAGGTTATATCGATCTCATTTGAAAACTACGGTGTTAGTTCTCACCATCGAGAAGTTTTTATACACTGAATAAAACTCTACACTTTCGGCACACAAAAACATTAGAAGTGTGTCAAGTGAAGCGATGAGCCCCAAACGCCCGACGAAGAGGCAGATTTCGCGAAAGTTCCTCACTATAAATTGACTTTTGAACAATTCTCGATAAGAGGAAGAAATAAGCAAATAAATCCTTCAGCGCAGGAGTGCCATAAAAATATTGCATTTTCGAAATGTATTGGTGAAAGTGAAAAACTCATCCTGAGAAAAGCATGCCAGGCACAACTGAAGAAAGCGATCCCCTAGGGATGCTGGAAAATCAAAAGAAAGCCAGTCGAGTAACTCAAGGGTGTGGCCAAAGTCTGCTTTCAAATGCTGGCGAAAAGCCAGATCTCGGTACCTAGAAAAGCTACTAATGAATAGTCTAAAGTAATAGTTAAAAGGTTAAAATATCAAATTTACCTTTGCCATTAAATTCTTGAAAGTGAAATCATCTGCAAGAGAAGATATGGACACGATCCATGCTGAGAATGTGCAGATGTCGAAAACGATCGAACACTTTTTCTGGGATCATTGAGAAAAGTGTGTATTGAATTTGTTTGCTTATGTGACACTAAATAATCTGCGATCTTTTGTTTATTAGGTATATTATAGATGATTCAAAGTTTTTAAATGTTATGAATTTTTGTTTTTGGGTTGTTTGAGTAATTATAAGGAATTGTGTGTGTGATAAGCTTTGTTTATAACAGAATCATTCTGCATACTTAAGGTTTGTTTTTATAAATCAAACTAGCATTTTTTTTAAGATTTTAAAAAAATAAAGGAACAGCTTTAGAAAGAGTCCTTCAGCTGCCATATTTACACACAGACTGACAACCATAGAGATATATTTTGTAATATTATTATTAGGTCCTAAAATAATAATATACGAATTTTTTTACTTAAGGATCTAATAATAATAATATTAGTAATTATATCTCTTTGGTTTCCAGTCATCATTTGAGCTGTGGGTAATTATGACAGCTGGAGTACTCTTTCTAAAGCTGCGCCAAAATAAACCTTTTTAGAAGAATCCAATTTATATTGTTAAATAAAACATTAAAAGGAAATCTTTAAAAAAAACAGGTAATCGAAATAAAAATTTTGAACACTATCATTGGCTAATTTTTTTTTACCTTTTCCCTATTGGGTTTAGTTTTTTGTTGTTTTTGTTAATTTTTATTGTTTTTTAACAACATAAAACTACAATACAGAGTAAATACTTGGACAATTAAAATTTATCTTTCTATTTATTTTTATTTATTTTTCAGCTATAAGGAATCATTTAAAAATACGATTTCCTACATCTGCAAAAAATAATGGCTCATCCATGATAAGTTTTGAAATGACTCATTGTATAAACTCTTATACTCATAATAAGTGCATGACTTTCCAATGAATTATAAATTTTATAATCGTAAATTTTACACTAACCTGGATAAGTAACACGATCGGCTTCTAATAACATTCTAAACCAAATACAAAACCTAGGCAACATATCTTAATAGAAAGATCTTTTCTAGGGTTCTCCAGTTTAAAACTTAAAAAAATAAAAACGAAGATACAGAGTCTCAGGGGATATACTACTATTCATATCAGTTATATAAAATATTATATTAAATTTGAGCACCCGGTTTTCAAAAATTCAAAACATAAAGCATCGAATGTAAAATAAAAAAACTGCCCATGCGTGACATAATTGCAAATAAAACATTTTAAACTACCAATATTAATTAAAATAAACAAACAAGACAGTTTAATTTTTCATCACATTTATGCCTTTAGTTATCTAAAAAGAAAGTTGAATAAGATGTACAGATTTTTTAGATAAAACTTAGCCACAAACTAAGTATACTTCTTTTTAAAGTATATTTACCAATACGGCTCTTACGTATTATCCCGTCGACTGTGCCGCTGAATTCAAAAACGTCATTGAAGTCAATTGACTGGTATATAGCTGTGACGCTGAATTTAACGGCTGCTGAACGGTCGATGGTATAATACGTGAGTACCAAATATACTTTTTTTTCTCAATAAGACAATAATCACTGTTATTATTACACATTGCTTCATACACAAAAGTTTTCACCTAAAAACTTCTAGTGAAAACTATTTAGAGGGATGATCGGTCAAAGGTCGAAACAAATAGAATTCAAAAGTTGTTGCATTATCTTTTTAAAATATTTTGAAAAACCTGCCTAATTACACAAAACTGATTTATTGTTAAATATTTTAAATTATATTTAAATGTTAACCCCTTGAAATATTCATCTTATAACCCCTTAAAATATTCTTATGATGACTCAAAACGCACCAATCAATTTTGAGGCATCGGTTACATTCCCAAAAAGCACGAATATTGAAGAATTAATTCAAAATTTTGTCGTCTTAATCCAAAGAGCATTCTTACTGTCACAGTTACGTAAATTCCACTAAATTTCATCGAGTTGTGCTGTCTGGGTTTTAACCTGTTTTAACGGAGGTATAGAAGAACATAAATGAATAGACGAGATTAGTGTGACGTTTTTTGTTTTGTTTGGAAACATAAATTCAGTCTGTGATTGGTTCCGTGAACTGTACGGACAGTACGGATCCGTATGTAACCAATCACGGATCGAATAAACGTTTCCAAACAAAACAAAAACCGGAAGTGACGTTTTCACTAATCTCCTCTATTTTCATAAAACAATTTTCTAATACTTTGTAAGAAGCTGTAAAATGTTCTTTTCTTTTTAGTTTGATAAAGATGTGTGAGGTTGAAGGGTAAAATAAATTTAAAAAATTGAATAAAAAACTCTTTGAAATCACTCTTTGAAAAACTCTTTCTCATCTTGTCACTGCTTCTCAATTCAGCTATATTAGCGGTAAAATTAAAAACTGCAAGGTTTTTCCTTTAAAAATTAATTATAAAGTAAGTATACTAAAAATAAATTTAAATCAATGCACCTATTTAATTTTTTCAGTCTAAATATTCATACAGTTTTTTATCATCCATGTTGTCTGAAAAAAACTGAAAACTGATCAGTTTCTTTTATTTTCTTTATAAACCATACTACCGTTTTCTTAAAAGTATTTATCTTACTGAAAACTAAGCATCAATAAAATTTATTTCCGAAATTAATGCGAGCTATATTTTCTGATCTTTTAAAGAGATAAATACTCTAAGGGTCTAAGGTAACTAATATGTCAGAAAAATATGTAATGTTACGGGAAATGTTATATAAAGCTAGGGGCAAATTAATGCCATTAAATTTATCACATTGCCCGCCTCACTTCAGGCATTACTAATAAATCCCGGTTTAACACTTTGCCCGAAACATGTATTGTATACTAAACTGAAAAGTTAAATTGAACTCAATTCTTTAACTTTTGATTTACTGCTAGGCATAGAATAAATTTAATCCTACGTATTAAGTCCAAAACTCAAGTTTTGAGAAAGAGTTTAAAGTGGTTTTTTCGGAAACTAAGAAAGAGAGACTAAAAATTTTATTGAAAAATAGGCCAATCCAAAATACATTTCCTTCTTACAAAACTTATCAGGATTTAGATGGGTAGAATAGTTGAAGAAAAATACTTCAGAAAATATAATATTCATCAATAAATTTCAGAAAAATATACTTTTAAATGCAATTTTTAATTATAGGACTTTTAATAAATTTACACCTCAAAAATTGTGAAAAATAAAAAATAATAAGGCAAACTGAAATTAAGTTTTAACCTCAATACAAGATCTTAAAGGAAAATTTTTAGTTTTATTAAGGTTGAAAAGAAAAAAACAAGACAAGGATTTATTCCCTTTATAAACCTTATGCTCAATTCAAAGGGCTTTATCGACCTCTTCAGCGTACAGTATTTTTTTTCTTTTTACCACTCACGAGTAAGAACAAAGCTTGGAGATCCTCAGAGCTCCAAAAGTCACTTGGCCAGTTTTGTTCTTTATTCACATCTTAAAAATGACCACTCGATAGAGTTAAATAAACCTTACAATACTTTGAGAATACTGTCTTTATTGCAAACACTTTTTTAAATTTCAATGTTACTCCTTTTAATATCCTCCTGAATAATAATAATAATAATAATAATAATAATAATAATAATAATAATAATAATAATAATAATAATAATAATAATAATAATGATAATGATAATGATAATGATAATGATAATGATAATAATAATAATAATAATAATAATAATAATAATAATAATAATAATAATCCTCCAAATCTATCAAAACAGATAGCTAAAGTAGTGGTTTATCCATAGTGTAGTCTTTATCTGTTTAAATATTTATGTTAATTTTACTTTGTACAATTATGGAAAATAAAACATTGTTTTTGTTTTTGTTATTATTATTATTATTTTCGTGACCCTTAAAAAGCACAAAACAAAAAATAGAGTTAGTTTGATACCTTTAAGGATAATTAAAATAATGTTTATAATATGTTTTGGAAATATTGAATTTTATTTTTAAATTACAAGTTTTAAACATACATACATGGTGTTTTAAAATCCATTTTACTGCTTTTATTTAGAACTAGTCTCCATAATGGTCACTGACCTGGAGATTACACCTAAATCCCATGACCCCACCGGCCGTATTCTGTGCATTCTGACCAGCGGTTAAACAGCGATCAAAGTAGAATTCCACCAATCAGAGTCGGCTATCTCTTCTTTGATTGGTGGTTTACCGCTGATCAAGTAGCACAGAATACGGTCGTAAAAGGCGTTGGTTCAAATTAAAAGCCGCGAAAAGTACTTTTTATAATACACCCTGTGTATAGTTTTTAATATCTTTTGCAAAGTAACAAAGATTTTACGATAATCCTGCATTTCTGACGAAACTAATATATTCTTTCTAAAATGTCTCCTTCATACAGAATTCCATAAAAACAAAACTATAACAAACATTAAACCCGCTATACGTATGGAAAGAGTTTTCCCTAACCCCCACAGAGTATTTTCGCTTGGAATCTGTTGAAACTTTACCGATGCAACACGAATCCATCTTGTTTAAAATTCGCTAACCGGGAAACTACGGTACAAACAAAAAAAACCTGTAACACTATGTAACTCTTGTTTAAGTTTTCATTTTGAGCGAGCGCCCCTGTCATTTATCAGGTAATCCTCCAGACACGCCAATCGCGTTTGGGGAAATGAATAATTATCCGAGAGAACTGCTCACAACAAGGGAGGGAGCATCAGACGGTTCTAAAAAAAGCAGAGGGGTCGATAAGTCCAGCCACCCATCGATTTCAAATGACACATTTGGAAGGGGTCCAAGTGCTTCGGTTTCTTTGGCATTTTTATGTGGAATTGACGACTGTCTGGGAGGGCGGAAGCAACGCAAGAATTTCATCAAACGACTCATTTACATAGGGGATTCCGCGACATCGAGAGAGGGATCCGAGGGGTTCAACATGTTTCTGTTGGTCGGTTCAAAAGCCAGACCAGACACTGGGGGATTCATGGACTAAGGAATGAAGCGGAGAGGCAGAAAGGGGAAATAGAGACGGGGTCTTGGATTTAAATGACACTGCGGTGCAGACAACTTCAATACAATGCTACTTTCTTTTAAGTCGGTGTAGTGATGTTATGTGTTGTGTTCGCTGTACGTGTACAGTCGGAGTAAAAAAAAACGTTACAAGGACTGTTAAGAGGAATCTAGACATTAACCCCGTGTGCATGATATAGGAAAATAGGTTTGAAAAAATTTCGCCAATACCGATCGCCAAAGGTTTGCCACTTGTTAAAATTACAGTAACCAACAAAACTAAGCCAAACCTTTATTTATTTGTTAATATTTGCGTCTCTCAATGTGAATCCCTGTAGCTTAACGGTTAGAGCGCTGGTGTTGTATAGTTTAAGTTGAATTTAAACGTTACCTGCTACTTTTGTGCCAACTTTATCATTTTTAAGAGTTAGAAGTTATTAAAATAAGTGATTATGAATTATATATTTGGTTTTTAATTGGGTATTTAAAAGCTTTTTTAATCTTATTTTCTATTGGGATAAACTTTTTTTTACAATCTTCCCACAAATGTTTTCTATTTTTGACATTAGGGGATCATTTATTCCTGTAGTTTTTTTCCAAACTTAGTAAAAATGTATTTGCAAAAGCCATTCTTATTTTAGCTTTGTTGTTTTTTAGAGTGTGATGTTTGGATTCATTCAGTAGAAGTTTTTATAAATATTCTTTATTTTTCATCTAAATCGATCCACGAATTTTATAATAAAAATTTTTAAAATAAATTTATTTTTTAAATAAATTTTAAAAAATTCCCCAGAAAATTCAACATGCCTGTAGGAGAATATTTTTTTACAATGAGTAAGTATAGTTAAACTTATATCCACACTGCTACCCCACAATTGCATACACATACAATTGCGGAGAAAACGATTCTGATGAACGCCTTATAATAAAGAAAAAAAAAAAATAAAGCAAAGATATTTTAATTCAGATTCAAAAACGATTTAATACTAAGTAGAATATCAAAACTCCTTTATTTCTTATAATCACAAAACAATTTGTCGTGTTACACTTGTCGTAAAATAGTTATAAATACACATAAAAGTTTTAAGGGGGTCCTTTTAAGGGGGTCGGAAATTTTTTTTGAAATTGTCCCTTTAAACTAGTGTTTTATCTCCTTTTCAGACTCTTCGGGGCCCCCAACTGAAACTACTTCTGGAAAGCGATAGAATTTGTTAAATGGAAAGCACTGTAGAACAACTAACTATTAGGGGGGTTGGGGGCCCTCGAAAGTAGTGTTTTAACTCATTTTGAGACTTTTCGAGTCACGAAGCTCTTTGTGAAAGTTACATAATTTTCATTTTACTCTCAACTATTTCACATAACAGAGGATACCTTGGGGGCGGTTGCCCCCCTAAGTGACGCCCACACTGGGGACACCCTGGAAACCTTGCCAGTCAAGATTTGGACACATGGTTTACACTAATGAATCGGGAATTTTCTAGGGGAGCTTATCTCCCTCCAGTGACTCCACCCACGTATACAACATGGAAGATTTAGGGAAGCAACATGGAGATGTCTGAACACCTCTTTATCCCAAAGTATAAACGGTTACTGCATCTGGATGCAGCTTGAGCCCGGGAAGAGGATGCCTGCGGTGAGGTGTAGACTGGAATCATTAAAATAAAATTTAATAATAAAGTGGTGACCTAGTAATTAAAACAATTATTAAATCTTCCTCTCTTTATCTTTCTTTATTAAATCTCTCACCAATCTTTAAATAAAACTTTCTTTAATAGGTAAAGCAATAAACCTACCCTGTCAATGGCTAGATCAAGCCGTAGCTGTTCATTCATGGTCATGTATCACGAATGAGACATGGCTTATCACTGCTGAAAGCAATGAAGCTTGAGCTATATTGGATTGTGTAATGCTTTTTAGGAATGTTAGAGGCCGGACTTTTCAACTGGAATTGGGGAAGAGGGGAGGTAAAAGAGAATCAATTGATAGACCACCTTATAGATTGGAGGTATTGGGGTCCTCCTTTCTTGTTCTCACAAGTAGGGAACTGTCCCTCAACTCATCAAGGGCGTAGTCAGGGCGTGCAGGGAGGGGTAGTTATCCCCCTAAATCATGAGAGCAAGTATAACTTATACTTAAGTCTTGGTAATTTATTTTCAAAAGGTTATTTTGAAAAATCGGATCACTTGTTTTCACATTAATCAAAGAGGATTCAAGATTAAAACTAAGAGGCCCCCCAGAGCCGTAGGAGGCGTTTAGGGAGTTGAGCCCTCTGTAGAATTCTTGTCTATTTATGGGTATATTTTCCCTTGAAAATGCTGAATACGAGTAATCGATCTCGAGTGTCACCTAAATAGTCCCCAATGTCTAAGAACAACTAACAAAACTACTCTTACAAAACTTACAAAAAATTTCGGAGAAGGAACCCCAGACCCCCTTTGTTTGGGGCTAAGTATATTATCTTAAAAACTTTTGCATTATTTTCACAAAAGGTCCAAGGCACATTTCGAAGCAAAACTCTTACCCTTCTTCTCGGGTTTTAAAATTGTTCACCACAAACACGAGAAAAATCGACTCTGCTTGATTCGCCCTGAGCGGAATCCTGGATACGCGTCACTTATGCTACTTACTCAAATATCTGTATATTAGAGATATAGCTTGTTCCCCCCCGAGACTGCTTAGTACAATTCCAATAGTCTCCAAAGCAAATAATTTTTTTTAATTTCGTAACAAAATTACTACTACTAATTTTTACTATGTCCGTAGAGCTCACATTAATCAGTCTATCTAAAATTCCATTACCCTACGATTTAAAAGAATTTATAATAATTATTAATTTAAAAAGAACTTTAAAATAGTTAAATTATAATTATTTTCTTAAATACTACTAAAAATTATGTTTAAACTTGTATTCGCCTGAATGAAAAAATTCTTAAGAAATGTAAAAAAATTCTTAAAAAATATCTCTGCTTAAAAAATTTCTTTAAATGAAATATTTTTTCTAGTGTGAAGTTAAAAATAACTGTAAAAAAATACTTTTTATCGGAGCTGATTATTTTTTAATGATCATAGTGGAAGATACAGAGGTTCAAGTCAATTTTTTAAATAAATGCGTGAAGATTTAGGAAGAAACGTTAACAGCTGCTAAGAAATACGATTGAGTGCTTTGAATAAAAAATCAGGTAAGAATACTCCTCCACAAAGATTGGATCACCCGTAAATGAATTTAAACATCAATCGTAATGACATTACGAATGATCCGCACTGAGGATTGAACCCGCGAACTTCCGATTACGAAGACGTTACTCTAACCACCATACTACTGTCTTAAAGCACTTTTATTTGAAAATAAAATGCGCCAAATCATGGATAACCAGCCAAATATGTTTCCTTAAATTAGATAATAGAAAATTGTTCTCGCCAATCTTTTCCTATATTCAGCGATTCGTTGAAATTTCAAATCCTGCAATCCCGTTGCTTAACTTTTGGAACGATTTTTTTTACTCCGACTGTACATAGTGTTGAGACGCATACAGATAATTTGAGAATCGATTTGTTTAAGATGTTGCAAAAGTGTTTCTTGCAATCAGATCCTAGTTTCTGGGAGGGATTTCGAGACACTTGCCCAGAGCCCCCATTTCAAGGGCCTCCCCAAACCCTTATAAAGCTAAACAAATGGGAAAAATAGTTTAACATAAATTCATTTTACATATGATTCTTTAAATTACATATTAGGTTTATAAAGCTTTAACATAAATATTTTTACGCTGTATTTACACTTAATGATTTACACAAAATGATTGTTTTTTAACGTTAAATGAAGTGAAGTTTTATTTAAAGATAAATAAGCCTCCCCGAATGGGTCCAAACATTTTTCCCTGGGCCCCAAACTTGTAAGTCGATCCCTGCTTTCAAACATTAGAGAGGTTTAAATTACTTTTTCCCTAAATCTTTACGCTTAGATGACACATTACTGTGTTCTTAACTAATTATTATCACCGAACTTATGAATCGTAGATTAAGATACATTACATGTTGCTTTAAATTAAGGTTATTTAATTCATTCAAATTTTGAAGACCTTATGGATACGATCGTCTCACTGGTGTAATAACCCCTGCTAAATGCGCATGCCTGTGAGCTTTTGATGATTTTTTATGTTTTTGGAAAGTGAAGTAAAATAATAACTGAGAATAAAACCTATGAACACTGCCGTATGCTACGAAAGCATCCTACCACTGCCCCAGGTGCTTCAGTGAGAATTCATTAAGTTGAAAACTTATAACATCATTTATCCTTGAGACTTGAGGGGTTCTTTCACCGGCGAGACGATAGATTAGTACCCAACGAAACCTAGATGAATTATTAAAAGAAATATTTTGTTAAAAAGATGCAAATAAGCGATAGCTATAGCTGAAAACTTGTCAACTCTGAATTTGACCCCCTACAGCAAATCACAAGTCCTTTTTTATAGTTTACTTTTTGCATTTATTTGTTCTGAAATTTAAATAATTTTATAAAATAATCCTTTAAATATAAATTAAATTTTTATTATTCAATCTTCAATGGATAAGGACTAAAAACATGTAAAAATTAAAACATAGAATTCAACGGATTCAATAGTATCTCTAATAAGAAAATACTTTATATTTTTTAATACAAGCAAAGGATATGCAATTTAGATGGGGGAATGCAAAAGACATGAGTAATAATACTTTAAAAGCATCTAAGTACTATAAAGCAACATAAAACAAGGGACGCCTGTTTTATGTCCTAGAATGGCCGAAAACAGAAAATAATGATGAAAGTCTTCTATTTAATGAGTTTCATAGGACAATCGACAGCTATTTTCAAACTGGGAAGAGTTCATTTAAGCCTTAGAGAAAAGGACGGTTGTCTCCATTTATTAGGTCACACAGTCGAGTATTTGTAAATCTTTAAGGATTATTACAATTGGTACAGCTCCCAGACTGTTCATGAATGCTGTAAAAGTTTCCTTTTAGCTAATGAAGCTTTCTTGAGTTTAAACTGGTCAGAGACCATCTTATTTAAGTAGTATTATTTCGAGAACATTTTCAAAGTTCGCATCACAATAGCCTACCACTATAAACAGTTTGTTCTAGAGGTGGGGTATAGAAGGTTGAAAAAAATTTTAAAATACTTTTTCACCAAAGCAACTTGAGTAAATATTATTCTTGAGTGCAAAGAAATGATCCTTAAATATAGTTTTCAATAACAATTATAATGATTGACATTGCTATTTACTCTTTAAAATAAATACGAATTTTCGACATTCTAAATTAAGGAATAGTCTTTAATGACATTATCCTTCCTACTTATTCTTTTACACGCAACCATGTAATCCTAATAAGAATCACATTTTTATCACGTATCACATTTTTAAACATTGAACTCAAATTCGTAATTTTAAGTGTTATTTCCTTGTTTTGGTTACTACTTAATAATTAGTCACTTTACATTGCTGCAGAATTGAAACACGAAAGGGTAAAAATACATGTTTAGCACTGTAACGGCAGTGCAAAAAGAACTTTTGAAGTCGAGTATTCATAATTTTAAGCTCTACTTTGGCACATTACGTTACAGAAACACGCTATCCTCCTTCCCCCTAAACGTGTGACGTAATTTGTGAACGACCCCCTAATTTCTATTTAATAATATAGCGTTACCACGACGTCAAAAATGCCAATCTGATATTACATATTTGACAGAAAAACACAAAAAACTGTCGGAAAACGCGTTTTCTAATTGAAATTTGATGGAAACGAATTGCTTAGTGTCCTTCAAATCAATCTTATAGGAATTATGAATACTGGCTATGACTAGGTGCTCAAGCGCAGCCATCTCTCCCCAGGCACCACAAACGTTCATGATTCGTCCAATTTTCGTCAGTTTAGGCCAAATTTAGTTTACTTCTAGCTGCAGTTACGTAAACTTGACATATTAAGTACGATTTGTGCCTAGAGTCAGTCCCTTCCAAAATAGGTGAAATGGACCAAAAAACAGATGGGCGTTTTTGATGTTGGGATGGCAATGTATGCATACTTCAATATTCTCCTTTAAAAATATCATCCATTTTGCCCTATCAAGCGTTAAATACAAATCACCTCCAACATTCGATCGCACTCAGTTTCCTCTCGGCCTCTCTCCCTCTCTCCAAAAATCCTCTCAAAGCCGAAGCTTATTCCGATACGTTTCTGACGCCAAGTTTGCTTTTTCGGTAAGAGTTTTATCAGTGCCAGAAAACACTTTCAGAGCAGTCACAACTTAACCTTTGGTATCACGGTAAACAGAGAAAAGTGCGCAAATATCTTGACTCTAAGCCGCTAGCAGGGAACGGCGTGTTTGGGGGAGCCGGCTCAGGAAAGGCTGGAAAGTGCCGGATAGAGAAAAGGAAGAATGTAACTTATGGGTTTCAACTGGGTTATTTGAGCGCCAAGAACATATTCCTTTGAGAAATGATTATTTTCTCTTCTATGAGTTCGTATTTCTATACTCTGGAACGCTTAACCAAAATTTAAGGACATGAGTAATAAGTGTTGATTTTATTTTGATTTGTGCGATTAAATAATTTTAATGGGTGCAGTTACTCAACAAATAAATGTTAAGACTTGGAGTTGATTATTGTTTGAAATGTTGTAATCAGTATGCCAAGAATTTTTCGGCACTGAAATTTCGAATAATTTAACCACTTTACTTCAATGATAAAGTTTTTTTAAAGTTGCAAAATTTATTAAAATAATCTAGAGGTACACTGGGAAATAGGTATGTCTTTATGTAAATAAATTAAATTATGTGTTGCATTAGAATTCAAATAAAATTATGTTTGGAAAATACATTTTACTGTATAGTGTTATTTTTTATGGAACAAACTGAAAAACCCCAGCCACTTAGCAATAAATTTAAAAGAAGCTATAAAGTTCTAGTGGTACCAAACACCTCAAAGTATAATTCCGGTTAAAATTTGTCGTAATTGAATTTCATCTCCCACTTCTGACATTTTCTATCAAAGAAACAGAACAAGGAAGTCCCTTAAAATAAATTTATATAACTCTTTTGAGAATATATCCTAAAATTGAATGCAAAGATCGAATCAAAATATTCATACAGAATATCAGTGAAGAATTTTATTCGCTCAGGTACAAATATAAACTAACCCAAACATAACCAAGTTGTTTTTAATGCATTAGAAATTTATGGAGTAGGCAAAAGAATACACAGGCCAAATTTAAGTACAAGTACTTCACGTATCAATATGAAAAACCTCTCTCTACAAAATAAAGTTATTCTAAATAAATATTTCAACTGAATTTTGAATCTGTCTCTCTTCATATTTTAGCATACCCCTTTTACTTTTTCTTAAATTCGAAAGAGGTTGTTTATCTGGGTGTGAAAAAAATAACGAAACAAATTTTCGAAAATAAGTAGTAATTAGTAGTAAGTAGTATTTTAACAATAAGTATTGAAATTAAAAGTATTTAGAGATACACTCATTTTACTCAATCGCAATCAAGTCTATCCGAATTGAAGCTATGATTAAACCGAATACGATACATCAGAAACATTTATGTTATTTGTGCTCATTATAATAGTTTAATTTGTAGTAATAATTAAACACTAGATCCACCGGCTACTGCCTCATTCCTAGAACCGCCGGAGTCAGTCATTTTGACTGGTAGACTTTTTACGGTCAAAACTATTGAACAAGAAATTGCATGTAATACTTATAGATACAATTAAGCTGATATGCTATACGTTATTTAAAAATATTTTTTATAATTTTAAACATTGATTTTGGTTATAAATACCTGGAAATAGATAACATACTTTTTTCGCACACAAGTAAAAACGTCAAAAAAATTTTGCAACTTTTTTTAAACCTTTTACTTTTTATAATTATTACTTATAATTGTAACTTAAGGTATGCGCCTACCTTTGAGACCATTTTTTTAAATACTTGATTTACAAAAATTATTTTTAATTTTTAGTTTAAATGTACATCAAAATATTGATCAATGCTAAAAAAACAAAATTAATTATATTATTTTCTAAAATATGGGGTAATTAGTGTAAAATTTAAGTGAATTTTTATAAAACCCCTCTCACTCTTGCCCAAAAACTATTACCCCTATATAAATTTCCTTTGGACACAAGTATCGTATAACACTTTTCTTCAGATTGGACTATTTTCTAAGACATATTTTGAAAAGTAATTGTTTTACAGCATAAAATGTAAAGGTAAGTGAAAAATTTCAAAATTTCTACAACCCTTTAACAAAAAAACATCAATAAAAACAAAAATAATAAACTTACATAAAAATCTGTAGTTCATCTGGTTAATGACAGTATGATTAATAAACTGTTAAAATTTGGAGTGAATATCTTGGATAGTTTTTGAGTAATCATGTAAATAGTGGAGGGTTTTTATGCAAAACTTAGTTCTGAGAAAACCAGCTTTAAAGTTTATTTTTGTATACGATCGCACACGACTATCTGTTTTAAATAATGCTGTAATTTCTTTTCTAATTCACCTACAAGTAAAATGAAACCAGTTTTGGAAAGATAAAAGTCTAAACTACTTGAAAATGTAAGAACCAAGTTTTCGACGAAAAAGTTGAAACTCGTCTTTTTAGGGGTAGGCGGATACCTTAAAACTATTCATACTTTGCATTTTGACCCTGGAGATGTTTTTATGACGTCAATACTAAGACAACTTCATACCTTAGATCCCCCAAATTTTTTCTCAATTTAAATATGAATTGATGTCTACCAGTAATTTAATTAGTTTTCTTGTTATATGCAACTTATTTATACATTCTACTATGTATGCACAATGTACAGAAAACTATTACCTGCACTCTTGAAGATTTCGTGTTTACTGTGCATATCCTAGTCATTTCATACGCTGTGAAAACTGATATAAAATACTATGTTTGAACGGAATCACTTCCGAAATGATATCTTCTTTCACCAAACACATTTCAAATAACTCTAAAATCTAAATAATGAACCAAAAACTATATCAAACTTTGTTTCTATGAATGAACCAACTAATGCCTATCTGAAGTAGTATTTTGACTGAATTAGGGGATAAATTCATTTTTTCTCTTAGATAAAAAGCAAGAACAGTTGTGCAAAATGCATTAGTTTCTTCTCTCAAACAGGAAATAATAAATCTTTCAAGGAAAATAATGAAAAGGAAATATTCAAGTTTTAGCGAGTAGGTTTATCTGAATTTCTGAGAATAAAATGATGTATTTATCATTTAAAGGTGTCAAAACCAGAAAAATATTGTATATTTTGCTTAAGGAACCCCTCTGAAATCAGTTATGTCATAATTTAAGTGATTACAGACGAAAGAAACGCTCCGATTCTTCACCAGTCAAAATGACTGCTGTGGCGGTTCTAGGTAGACCATTTAATATCTCTGGAACTCGTATTAAAAATGAATGAAATTTGGATGGCTCAAACAGAACCACAAATTAGAGAAAGTCACAACAGCAGACCTATGTAACTCAAATACTTTTGAAAATAATCGAAAATACTTTCGAAAACGCAAAACAGTCAAAATGACTGCTCCGGCGGTTCTACTGTTAAGAATAACTTGCTTTACTTTACTTTTTTGCGCTAAATAGTGGGTTAAGGTGCCTGCCTACCTAAAAATGCCGTTTTGAACCAAAAATTCCAGAAAAGTTTTATTATATTATTTCAAAAAACACATTTTTAGCTTTCCAAATCAGTTTAAATTTTTTCTTTATCTTTGTACAACCAAAGTTACAGAAAAAGGTAAAGAAATTCGCGTTTTTCTCAGAATCACATTTTTGCTATTTTCCTTCTCCGCAAAACTACATAACTCAAAATATTATAAGTGAATTTCTATGAAACTAGGGCACAATACTTGACGTAATATGGTTTAGGAGCCCTACTACTTTTTTGGCTGTGGGTGTAATATTTTTTATTTATGAGTAGTATAACTTCAAACTTTACTGAAATTTGGTGGGTCTTTTTTATTTTTCAAGTTTAGTGCTATAACTTTTGATATTAAAATAATTTAGACATAAAAATAGTAGGCCTCCTGGTTATGAATAATCATAACCAGTTAATTATTTTTCTCTGAAACAGCATCGGCCATTTTCACTTTTTAGGTTTATAATAGAAGTAAATTTTACTATAAAATTAAAAAAAAGTAAAAAATGCATTAAATTCCTTTTTTACGAACTTCTCATGGGTTTTCTTTTACTTTTATCTCCTTTTGTGATAGTTCATAAAGATTTGTTGTAATAGAAAACGACTTGCGACAAAAAAGTAATTGAAATTTGAAAATGAAATGCTTGGAAAGGTTGGTAAGATTTTCTCTTTTTACAAAGAGCAAAAGAATAAAAATAAATAACTCATTTGTTTTTCAATAAAAATCCTTATCTACTTTTGTTTTTATTAGTATAAAACAGACCTGCTAAATATGCATCCCCCTGCCATATGAGACTCTCAAGCTCTCGTGTTTACCTCAATAAGCCTCGAATGTGACAAACAGTTGAAGCGACTGAGAGGAAGTAATCATAAATACGGATATGCAAAAGAATGAACTATTTAGTTTCCCTATTACAAAAGGCAAATAAATAAAAAAGGTTATACATCAATTTTGAAAGCATAAACAAAGCATATATTTTGGACTTGTGTTGCAAAAACTTAACAGTATCTTTTGATCATATAAATTATGTGGTCCTTTTTCTACATAATTATTATTTATTAAAATACCCCACAATATCATGAATATAAACACCGGTTAATTTTGATCAATCACTGTAAAAAATACGATACTTTAATCAAAAAAGGGGTGGAAAGAAATTGACCCTATATTATTGAGAGATGCTTACCACTTTTACCTTCTACCAGAGTGGGACCTTCTACCGATGCTACGGTATTAATGCTATGACACGACTGATATAGTTATATAGAATATAATTCACATAACTCTAACTAAGATCCTCTTATAAGAATTTAACGCATATAGTAATTACATTTTAACAGAAAACAATTTTTACTAAACATGAAAACACTAATCAAGTAATATAGAAAATTAACGAAAAATATTGCTTTTTATACTTAAATTTCAAGGAATGTTTTTCCATAAAAATAAAGCTTTTAAAATAATTCAGTGTATGAAATTAATTAATAGTAAACCACAAAACGATTTGATAGCTTAAGTCGCACAGGATGTATGATAGATACTTAAAAAAGGAATCTTAATTATCTTGCTGATGTTCAGGATTTTGAATGTTAAGAAATGTATTGATCAGGCATAAAATTTTCAACCTTGTATTTACCAAAGTAGGGAGATCAGGCTAATATGACATACTACTTTTTCAAAGCGACCGTGAGAGACGATTTGATTAGATTTCTTGTAGTTTTCAAAGCCAATGAAATGTTTATTTAATGCTCTAACACCCCCTAATTGAGTAATATCATAATCTTTCTTTTTTCTTTTCCAAAAACTTACTTTTCGAAAAAAGTAGGAACTATGTCATTTTATCCGATATAAGGATAAAATGACATAGTAAACTTTAAAAAGAAAAATAATTAATTTCTTCTGCAAACACGATTTTATTTGATTCCAAACAATAACTCTATTAGTAGTTAAGCACTTTGACATCATCTATAGTTAATTTTTGTGAGAAAGATAATCAAAAAAATTTATCTTTATTAGAAAAAAACAAGAACTGTACGTGATTTCAACTCTAGTTACATTTTTAGAAAGTTTAACTAGCCAAGATAGACATAGTGATAGACATAGATAAATGACATAGTGTGTCCATAAGGTAACATACTATGTCATTTTACCCTGAAAGGTGTATTTTTATTTATTTTCAATTTCTTGTAAAACAAAAAGATAAATCAACTTCATACCGCATGAAATATAGTATTAATTGGATATAAATCCACACAAGAACCATAGTTTTGGTAAACTAAAGGTTTTGTATGAAAGAGAGCTCATTATAAAAACGCTAGTCAAATATTTTGACACTTACATTTTCGATTTTCATTCACCACGAGGTAAGAAATGCTTTTCAAATAATGGCGTCTGTTTGTATCATTTTGGATGCAATAAAAGAAGAAAAAAGCTACAGCTGTCCTTCTGGTTAATTTCAAGAAAATCGAAAAAGTCATTTTACCCGAGTATGCCGTTATAGCCTGATTTCCTATAACAAAATTAAAATAGTTTCGCATTTTCTCATTAATGTATGCACCAAGAAAAATCTAAAAATATTTGAAATAGAAATTTTAAGAAAACTCCTTTCGCCCCCAGCCACAACCCTCTATTTATAAGATTATATCAGTATTTGAGGAGGCAATTCTCAGCCCACTCATGGGCTAAATCTCTAAAATAATATAATTTCAAAACCAAAAATAACATAAAATACCCCGAAAAGTCACCGTTAATAGCGTAATTATTTTATGGTGTTGCAATTTCTATGAATAGGAGTTTATTTTTCCATTTTAGACAAAAAAATATATTTGCAAAATGAAAATAAAATTAATTTAAACTATTTATCAATCATAAAGGGAGAGAGAATTAATTTCTTAAGTTTCTGAAATATTTTGAAAAAATGTTTGTATTTATTAATTCTTCAATCACAATCAAGTGGTTCTAATTACGTAAGTATCATCGGTAAATAAAGAGTTAAGTTCTCTGATGTCACTGAAATTTAGTTTTATAGACAAACCCCGATCTTTTCCACAGATTTCCTTATGCCAAAGGCTTACTTGAACTATTCCCTAAAGAAAAAATGATTGATTTTACTCTACTCTCCATTAAACTTGACTTCCAAGATCGATCAAAAAGCCATCTAATAGAAATCATTTAAAAACTACTTCGGATATATCCGGTTATTGGTTTCCTATAGATTTATAGGAAAAAACTAAACAGAGCTTAATGCACCGCAGAAAATTTATTTTTTTTAGACTTGACAGAAATCATGCATGTTCAAAGTCACTGCAGAATGGTATAATATAAGATCGGTTCCATAAATAGTCTGAGAACTGACAACTAGATATTTCTTTCTGAGTTTTCTTTTGAGATAGAGCAGAATGTTTTGGCGTGCGGCAGAAACTGTTTATTTAAGGAAAAGATTTGAGCTCCATTGGTCAGGACCTCCAAGCTAAAATTTTAAAGTTGTTTTTTCTTATCTATTGCTTATCTTAGCTGTGGGTAATGAAACAGCTATTATTAACTCATTCTATGTTAATTTAAGAGTTCTAAAGGGATAAAAATAGACAACAAGCATTTTCAAACATTAGCATCAAAGAGTTGGAATACCAGAAGGAAATGAAATTTACCTTCTTACGCCCTTATTTTTAAGTAAAACATATGACCCCACATGTATTTAAGCAAATAAATTTATAACAACTATATTTTTATAATTTTTATAGAACGTAACTTAAGTTTATTATATTTGTATGTATATTACAAATACTTTGTTTTCGCAATCGGTTATCATTAACTCCCCATTTGTATTCTTTTGAAGGAGTAATTGCATTAAAATCTGATTTTTTTTTCGTTTAGCTCCGGAGGTTGTTGCCGAAATCTTAAAAGAATCCCCTAAGAACAACGGAGGCTCTAGAAACGGTGTATGACTTGAAATATTTTTTGTTTATCTTTTCAACTTCTGTTAACATAAGACTCAAATAGTAGAAAAACACTTCGTACTTTCAATTGAAGTTCAATGAACTTCAACTGAAACTAAACAACTCAACTCTATTATAATAAAATACACATCTCTGAAGTTTTCGTTTATTGTATCTTCATCCTTAAATTTTGTTGCTTTTTTATTAGTTCTCCATTTTAACAACTCTTTCAGATATTATGAACCGAATTTTGTAATACCTTCATGGGGACCTGACAGTGATCATTTTCATCTAGGAAGCACACTGCTTCCGATCTCAAAAGCTTTACGAAGTATATTATTTGTAATTATTTATAAGAAACGAAATTCAAAATTTACTGTCCATCCACAGAAAAAATAATCATCTTAAAAAAAGGTCGAGAATGGGTTACGAAAAGCATAAAGCTAGCAAAAGTAGATATTAAGATAATGCAAGAAACACAGCCAAATACCAATACATTCTTTTGGTTTTTTGCTATCACTCTGGTTAAGTAAATAGCGACGACACAGATGTTAACTTTTTTAACGATGGATTGGAGAACATTTTTACCCTCACCATTTTCAAAGTAAAGATGCAAAATCTATCCTCCCTCGGTTTCCGAATTTCCGAATATCGACTAGATATTTAAACAAATATACTTAGGTTTACTCGTATTTTAAATACCGCACCAAATACTTAACAATAGTTTCGTTTCTTTTAGAAAGAGTCATTGGTTCTGAATAAGACTGAGGGAGCATTGAGGATCTGCCAAGAAGTGTACTTGTAGAACACCTATATTAGGTCCCGAAGGTCAGGATGCTGAAGCTATTCAAACTTGTTTCTTTTGGAGCAATGTGGAATGGACTCCTTGGAATGATTCAGGATACAACTGTTGCTGACACTTAAGAAACATTGTTCTGCGAGGGAAAGAGATTTGCAAACGATAAGAGACGCTTCATTTCAGCTGTCAGAGACGCGGACTGAGATTTAATCAGAACTTGGAGAATGTCTCCAAACCCAATTGTGTATGAAATAAATATGGTGTGTTAAACAGCACCCGATTAAATGTTTTCATTGTTTTGAGTATTGATTTTCACCTGATATCATTTTATGTTATGAATGGTCGGAATTATTTAGGAAATATCATTACAATCGTTTGTTTTTATAAAAATTTATTGAGAATTTAGAGTTGCAACCCTTTCATTCCTAGGCCACCCGAGATTGCCATAAAATCCTATGAAACATTTGGGGTGGCTAGGACTTAAAGGGTTGAAACGTTTTATAGGAAAGTTTCTACCCAGGGGAAAAAACTTTATTCATAAAGTACAATGAATTAGTATTATAGTGTGGAGCAATAAAATGCATCATATTATGTTTTCTTTTATTTAATTCTTCCTTTTTTATTTCAAACTATGATTTTTGTTAATTCCGTATTAAAATGAATAATAATATTCTAATTAAACATGCATTATTCTTCATATCGTCTTATTATAATTTGAGAAATATTTGTGAGTGGTATTTCAACATCTTAAAAGTCTTAACAAGAATATCAAAAAGTGTTAGGATTCTTATTCATAAGAATTTTTTTACAATCAAAAACTTGATATTCACTTTACATGTAAAAAGGATGTTTTCCCCTCCATTTAACCCTTTAATTACCGCATTATGATTCGCTGCAATTTTTTTCGTGGAAATACTTTTTTTGAGTCGCTAAATTGAAAATTAAGGGATATACATAAATAAAAAATCATCTTTGGAAAATTGAATTCGCTAGAGCCAATTACTTAAATTGATACTTTTGGGTACTGTCAGTACACGGAGTGCTAAAATATTCTCACAATACAAGAAAAACATATCTTTTTTATAGCAGTAATAAGTCTTAAAAAATAATACACTTAACTTTTGACTTAAACTACTTTTTTGAGGGAACAAAAATGACAATCATGTGAATCCGATAAATATATTCGCATTTCCCGCTAAAATACTCATCATAGAACCTTCGCTGCTTTTTATCCTGGAAGAGGATAACTGAAATATTTCAAGTTGGTCACAAGACATTCTGGATGACTACTATTGAAACTCGATTAAATATATTTTTATTAGTGGATCAACGTGTGTGTTGATGTTAAGCCCCCTCTTCAGCATAAGTAATTTATTTTAACCTGCTTTTATCGAAAGTTAATTACAAACACTTTATACTTAAATTGTTACTTCCAAAAAAACATGCAAGCATTGCTGTGGTCATGACTAATTAGTTTAAAAGAAAAACTTCCAACAAATCTAAGATACAAGTATTGGATGAGAAAAACCACTAAGCAAAAATCTATTGTAAAAACTATAAATGCTGTATATATTCTAGAAAATTTTTGACAGATTAGGTTATTATGCTTCAATATTCTGCCATTGTACACAGACACTCACTCCATCATCCTTTTCCTGCTAAAAGGTGGTCTAGGAAAGGAGAAAGCGTCATCGAACATTTATTATGCATCAATTATCCCTAAGTTAAGTTTTATGGAAACATGGTGACAAGTAAAATCTTTGGGCAAACAGGGGGCTTTTCAGAGAGGCGTTTTGTTCAAGATGCTTAACAAGGGTGAAAGAATACAGTAATCTATCCATGAAACACCGAGATTAAATAGAGGGACAGTATTATGGCGAAAATGTTAACATCTTTTTTACAAGCTATGAATTTTATGTTGCTTTTAAGTTATTCAAATTCTTTATATGTTTCTGGAATTTTCTTGTTTGCATGTTCTTGCAAAGCTACAACATTTTTCTATGACATTTAACTAGCTAGAAGGTTTTGTGGATTAAAGTAATATAACTTCAAACTTGATGCGTTTTAAATACATTACAAAATTCCCCGTCCTTATCATTTTAACCCGAGGTAAGTTTGTACGTTTAGAAAACTGTCATTTGGAAATTTTATCCTATATCTGCAGTAAAATAATTCACTTTAGAATACGTAGTACACTTAATTTGATATCAAACTTTAAGAAAATACGACATGGCCAAAATTAGTTCAGTTATACAAATACACATACAAATTAATTCGACCAACTACAGGCGTAAGCCCAGCAAGGTTGGTCCAGTCTTTTTAACCCAAACTACCGGAATCCCAGTATCTGTCAATTTTCCTCTTGAACTCATTTACCCCACTTGAATTTACAATTGTTTCAGGCAACGCATTCCACCTATCCACTATCCTATTAAAAACATAATGCTTTCTACAATCCGTCTTAACTTTGACTTTATTCAATTTGAAATTGTGACCCCTTGTTCTATTACCCGTATTGAAATCTAGTCCCTTTGTGTCGTGTCCCCTTGCTTTAACATTTTAAAAAGTTGAATCAAATCCCCTCAAATCCTTCTTTTCTCTAGAGTGATAATTTTTAGCTTCTTTAATCTTTCCTCATAACTTAAACTGGATTTACCTTTGACCATTTTAGTAGCCCTATGCTGAACCCTTTCAATTGAATCAAAATCTTTTTTTAAGAATGGAGACCAAAACTGAACAGCATACTCTAGATGAGGTCTCACCAAGCCTCTGTATAGTGGCAAAATAATATCCTCGGACCTTGAAGAAACAGTTTTTTTAATGTATCCCAATATCCTATTAGCCTTTTTACTAGCAGATGAACACTGATGAACCCATTTAAAGTCCTCATTTACCATCAACCCTAAATCTTTGATCATATTACCTTCTTTAACTTTGTCCCCTTGCAGATAAAATTCTACTTTACCATTCCCCCGACCCATATGAAGTACCTGACATTTACTTATGTTAAAGGACATACCCCATTTTTCAGCCCATTGTGATATAATATCGAGATCCCTTTGTACATTTTGTACCTGCTCCTGAGTGTGTACCCTCCTCCAATTTTCTATATATTATCTCATTATCTTTCATTTAAGAGAGATATAATTACTTTATGAGACAATAGTACTTAGTAAGATATTAACATTTCAAAACGTCTGGAAACATATGCATCCTTTAATGAATACCTATTAAACCGGAACATCATATTTTCTCATGAACATTAATAATAATTACATTGGTGTTCAAGTAAACAATATTTCCAAAGCTTAAAGTTCAATAAAGAAAGCACAACATGTATATATTTAAGAAATTTACCAGGGTTTAAAATTGATAATTTAGGAGAGATAGAAGAAAAAATTCAAAAACTGATCGAAATTTTTATTTGCCACTTTTAAAAATCAGGCAGCGTTTTTCATCAAATGCGTGTCGTTGTTTATCCATCAGAAAAGAAAAGTTTGCGTTTTAATCATCATTGTTGATCATAATTTTAATGATTATATGTTATTATATTTTCTGTACCAAAATATGAAAATAACTTTAATCACACCATGGATCGCCAATTAAGAGATACCTAGATTATTATAAAAAAATACTGAAGAAAATGTCTATCCTCGAAAAATAACCTACAATAACTCGTCATAACCTACAATCATTTTTTAAGTATATAACAAAAAATACATATACAAAATAAATCATCTTTAGATCCAGAAATATGTGTTTAAAAATATTAAATTAAAGAAAATACTTATAGAACTATACTACTTTCATAGAAAAATTTTCGGATTAAAATGGACGATATAGCGGTATACCTTAATTATAACCTAAAATACTTTCAAAAATATAAATTTATAATTGCATTTATAAACATTTATTTTTTATAATTTTTAAAAATAGGTAATTATTTAAAATTCTCTTTTAGCAAGCATTCAATGTTTTTAAAACTTCTCTAAAGGTTGTAGTTTATTAAAAACATTCCTTAATTCAATCTAATCTAACTTAAGTTTTAAAAAAAATGAGAGGAAAGATAAACACCAAAAGTGTAAAAAAACAGTTTTTTAGCTATAGTGATCAAAAACCAGTGACTTATACTAAAATACAATGCATTTTTGAAGACATTTTTCTTGAATTAAAATTGTATTTACAGCTTTTAGTGTAATCAAACATAAACTTAAATTTTTAAATACCTTGCACTTACGGGAAGTGGACTTACACTACTTTTAAAATCAACGCAACGGCATAATTAGTTATTTGCAACTTAATCCCGTATGCTTTTTTAATCTTGGTTAAAAACAACTTAGTTCCGTATCCTTTTTTTTAATCCCGCGAAAAATATTTACCGTTCCATTATTTTTCTCTTCCTGGAACTCTCATCACTTAGTTAAGATACAAAAACTAAATACTTAATATTTTAAGTTTTTATTAAAACCAAACAAACTAGACAAAACAACAAATTAACTCCTTTTGTTCACAATAAAAAATATGCATACATTATTTCAATTTAGTACAAATATTGTATATGAACAAGAATTTTAACTTATCAATAATAGCATCAATAAACTTTTTTACTCCAATTTCTCTCTCTATAATCCAAGGTTTAAAATAACTTTTCGTATGCTACATTGCTACCTATACTATTTCAATCAAAATGTGCGTCACTTTTCATCCATTGGTAAATGGATCCGATAAAAAGGTAGCGTAAAGTTTTAAAAATTCTTTGTGAGCTCTCAAATAATCAAAATCGAAAAACATATAAAATTTTGCATCTGTTTTTATCAAAACTTTATCCATTTAAGTTTATATCTATTATTAAGTTTTTATCCATTTTTAAGTTTGAAATCATTTTAAAAGTGTATTTGCAAAATAAAAAAAATTTAAAGCCTACTGTTTATAAATGTTCTGGTGATATATACAGGGTGTCCATTAAATAAGTAACCCGATTTAAGGGCCTCTAGAAGCCAAACCGTTCATCGGAATTGAATGAAATTTTGGTGGAAGACGTTTTGAGGGATGGGGACGAGAATGGTATGGGGTGGGGTAGTTAAAATTTATCAGTTACGGTTAAAGTGAAAACAATTTTGAAAATTCCCAATGTAACCCCTCTTTTTTTATTCGCGCTATGTTATCCCAGATGTGCAAAAACACTAATAGCGTTGAAACGGTACCTCTAAGTTGTAAACTCGCTTCTAGAGAGACAAATGAAAACAGCTATGAAACTGTTATTTCTGTAGAAGCTAGACTAGTGAATGGTTAAAAAAATATTAGTGTATCAGGAAATAGCAATAAAAACTAGTAAAATCAAAGTATGCTAGTAAGTTCACTAGTTTTTTATTGTTATTGCACTTACAGCTTTTCTGTTATTACACTAGCGGAAATAAAAATCCCAAAACTAAGAAGGAAAGGAGATATCAAAGTCAAATTTATTTCTATGATTGCACATAGTATCAATGTGAATTGCTTAAAAAATCAGCCTTCCTGGATATTAGGGGGCCGAGAAAAACAGGGAGGAGTGTTGTCTCCATAGGTGTCCATTACTGGCGTCACACGTCATGGTATTGAGTGACAGGGGCTCTAAATTACGTTTGAGGTATTGGAGGACCATGTTGCCACGTCAGGTAGTCCAAATTCATATGGTGCACCAGCGGACGTTGCATATCGGGCTTATCGGGACGTTGCATATCGGGGATTTCTCCTCTTTCTCCGGACATGTTTTGTGAGCGTTGGTTCTTACGAACGAATAGGCCAGGGTAAAAATGCAACATAGGGGGTTAAGAAGAAAGCTTAGACATTGCATAAAGCATGTGTTTGTGCATTTTTCTCTTGAAATTTGTCCCCAGGACAGGTCTGAAGGTAAGGACGGACAACCGGCTAAAAAACCTAAATAAAGCAGCTCTGGTTGGCCAAAGTAACGGTAGATCATCCTGTCCGTTTGGTTCGCATAGCTTCTTACATCTTTGTCTATAAACAAGGGGCTGAAAATGGGCCTTTCTGTATCCAATGGTGCACGAAATAAGGAAATGAAAATCCCAATATCATGACATTGTGTTTATGAGATAATCCTGCTTCGGTTTGGAGCACCACGACGGTTGGGTATGAGTTTGAAGACACAATGGAGAGAGCACACTCAGCTGATGATTTTCTAATCGTTCGACGGAGTGGTGATGCAGGGTAACGGAGTGGGGATGCATTGGATTCCATTTCTGCAACTCCTGAGTATGATTCACCAGTACTTTTTCCAACCAGAGCTGCGTCAATGAGGTTTTGCAGCCGGTAGACCGTCCTTACCTTCAGACCTGTTCTGGGGACAAATTTCAAGAAACACATGCACAACCACATGTTGTATGCAATGTCCAAGCTTTCTCCCAAGGTTGCATTTTTACCCCGTCTTTCCCGTTCTCTAGAACCAACACCCACAAAACAAGTCCGGTCAATGAGAAGAAATCACCTAGCCCGGTATGCAACTTCCGCTGGTGCACCATATGAATTTGAACTACCTGAGGAGGCAACATGGTCCTCCAATCCCTCAAAAGTCATTTAGATCCCCTGTCACTCAATACCATGACGTGTGACGGCGGTAATGGACACCTATGGAGACAACACTCCTCCCTGGTTTTCTCGGCCCCCTAATATCCAGGACGGCTGATTTTTTAATCAATTCACATTGATACTATGTGCAATCATAGAAATAAATGTGACTTTGATATCTCCTTTCCTTCTTGGTGTTGGGATTTTTATTTCCGCTATAAATAATTTTGAAAAACCCATGAATTTGGTTAAAATTTAAAATAATGCCATAATTTTAGTTATTTCAGAAAGTATTTCACTAAACTTAGATTACTGGCTTTAGTTAAACGACAAAAATTTCAGAAATATGTTGAAATATTTCACATGGAAGTGTTGTCTGAAATTAGATCAATAAATCAAAATTTGTTAAAAAAAACACGGAAACTTAAACAATTGTTTGACCATTGATTAAAGAAAACTGTAATGTAAGCCTCGTTCTTAAGGAATGTTCGAGACAAGCATATTTCATCTCAAGGTAAAAAGTACTTATTCGAGACATATTTATTCTATAGATTTAGCTACTAATTACATGTACAGTAGCTATAATGTAATGCTATTGGCGGTTTCAAAATTAGGTTGCTTTCTGGGGGAAGACAATTTCAAAAACCAAGTTTTGAAAAAAAAAACTGTATTAGTCATGGAGTTTTCATTGTGTATCAACCATATTTTTACTGAACAATCGTCGAAAAAATATAAGTATATTCAAAATTATTGTACAGTTAAAAAAATGATGGACTTATTCCCTTTTTCAAACCCATAAAAATTCAGCCAAAAAAATTCAAAAACCATTTAAATTGACAAATAGATAATATTTCAGCTTATTCTACAGCACAAAAGTAAAAAATAGGAAGACTAAGACAAATAAATTTCAAAAGTATTATTAAACATGCAGTTTTGTTAAAATCTAATGAGTATCAATGAAGTCTAACATTCAAAGGTTATAAAAGTAAAAACTCTTTGAAAGCAAATTCTGTTTTGGTTCAGTTTACAGAACAAAGGATAAAAAGTAAAATTAACTTAAATTTCAAATTAATTAAAAATACAATAAATTGGCATCGACTTAACCAAATTCAGTGGGCAGTAAGGGTTGTTATTTATTCCCTCTTCCCACTCATATGTGTAGAGCTAAGTTTAATGATTATTTTGAGTCAATTTGCCTTTTTTGGACTTCCTTTTTTAAACTGACGATTCCTTCGATCATACACTTCTATTTTTAAAATATATTTCCTCAAAAATAATATTATGTTCTCTATCTCTTCTTTTTTAAATAACATTAACGAACGAAAACTTACAATTTGATTGTTAATATCAAATCATAATATACTGAATTCCTCTTTTAAATAATATTTTTTCAGAGAAAATTGTCAAAGGATATACAGGAAAATTGTTCAGTGTTTCAGAAAATGTATAAAAAGGTAACTGTAGGAAAATTGAAATAGTAAAATATATTTTTATAAATATACTTGACATAGAAAACAAAATGGGACTGCTAAAATTTTTTCATGATAATTACATTAATTTTTTTGTTAAATTAGAGTATTAATAAATATTTTTTTTCTTGATTCCATGCAGCTTTCAAATAAATACGTCTTCAAAGAGACAGGAATAAGTCACATCTTTAAAAAAATAATATCCTTTTTGAAATTAAAAAGGGTTATTCATGAGTTACTAATGTCTAAAATATTTTTATATTCTTATTATAACTTATGTAGGAAAATAAAGTGAACTATTCAACATTATTAGGATTAAAAAAACTAACATATTCAATTATTTTCTGTAAATTTAAATAACTATACATGAATTAAATTACAAATCATAACATAAGATTTAAATTCTTATTGAATGTTGCAATAATTTTTAACATAAAAATTTATAAACAGTGTATTCATAGAACATATGGGTAAAAAATTTGCGCCGATCGTTTATTCATAGCTATATTTTAATTGCATAGCTACAGCTTTATTAAAAGTTTGAGATGGTTTTTCGAGGGATGGGGGTTTGTTCTAATAGAGCTCTAATATTTCACAGAATAAATCCCCTTAATTTTTCTCCCCTGTATTAATAACCCAATCTTGTACAGTCTCCTTGAAAATTGGGCATGCCATCATAATTGCTTAAAATTGTTTCTGAATGCATATACCTAAGTTAATATCACTTTACCCCCAAAAAAGTCTCACAAATTTGCCTATTCTTACTTTTTTCCCAAATGATAATCTTAATCAGCTTATTTATACAACACATGGTTTACGATGGTTCTCTTTAGATATTTAATTTACTGACATTTCTGTCTTATGATGTATTATACATGATTCTGTCTTATGTAGTATTATACATTTCTTTTTACTAAAAAAACAACTTTTTACTTTAATTTTTTTACTTTTATTAAAAGAAATGTTTGCGTTGAGCAAATGCCAAAACACATTTCAGCGTCATCTTAGATTCAGCCGTTCAATAGTGACGTGATGATATTACAGGTGTAACTTAAAACGAGTTCATCAGATAAGAAATAAATACTAGAGGAAGGTATTTACGTGTTAGATATTGTGTTCATTTAATCAGATTATGTTTCTCTGATTTCGAAGGGATATTAAAAACAAAAAAAAGATGGTGTATTGGATTTATCTCTTTATTGCAAAGTTCATATCTTATGTTTAGTCTAAAATTTTATATTTGAATATTGATTGATAGTATTTGAATTCTGTAATACGTTTGAATAAGGTACAGTTCAAAAGACAGTTGTCACCATTAATTATGTACAAATGCAAATAACTACACCAAATAAAGGATGT
Source organism: Tetragnatha versicolor (assembly GCA_024610705.1). Lineage (NCBI taxonomy): Eukaryota > Metazoa > Arthropoda > Arachnida > Araneae > Tetragnathidae > Tetragnatha > Tetragnatha versicolor. The sequence continues at coordinate 41,218,017 of JANDEH010000009.1, forward strand.
ATTATTGAAAATTTACTTCAACTACAAAAATTATTGAATTATATTTTCTGAAAATGGTTATGACAGGGAACTAGCTTTCAGTCAATTTAAGGCATCAAAAAAGTTAAACGTACAAATACGGGAGTAATTACTAGAAAGCAAAACTATTATTCAGGCCTCCAATCATAGTTATAGATTCAATATTTTTTTTAAAACTGGAACAAATTTGTAAATGATATTTAATATAAGTATTAGCTATTCCATGCAGTTTTATTTTAATTACTCATATTTTACTCAATAACAAATAACATGTAAAATACCAACTTTAAGGCACTAATAAAAGTTATTATGTGTGGAAATTATTTAAAAAGAAAACATTTATTCAAGGCTCAATCGCAGTAAGAAATTTTCAAATTTTTTTTTCAAACTGTTGCAAATTGGTAAATTATGCCATTATATTTCAATCTGTTTCGTGAAGTTTTATTGAGATTAGACTATTTCACTAGAGATCTTAAAAACACATATTTTCACGCGACTTTTTCCCCCGCCAATCTTCCTTTCCCTTCCCCCCACCTAAGTACCCCGTCAACACGTGTCAGGGTATTTATGGATGCTAAAGATGGCACTTGCCTGAAGCCGTGCGCCCCTTGACCGATGTGCAGGGGCGATAGCAGTGCATGGCCCCTCCGCAGCCTCAAGTTGAGGGCATGGGCAGTGTTGAAGTTGAGACTGATGGACCTACTGACGACCTTCTTGGCCTTGCGCTTTTCGCCAGCACTCATGTCTGACTGCTCCTGATGCACATAGGAGGACTGGTCCTGCACATAGGACTGCTGGTTCTGCCTCTGCTGCTGCACATAGGACTCATGGTGTTCGTACGACGAGACTGAGACGCACGTTTTTGTCTGATGGCGCTGTGACGTGATCACCTTGGAATATCTATTGCGCTCCATTGATAACAAGGCGCTCTCACATGCTGCCGAGAGGAGGACTAATTCGTTCGCGCGACCAGAGGCATCTTGAGGTGCGAGAGAAGACGAGACAGGAATAGACGCACTTTTTCGGCTCCTCGCATCCCGCGGGTCACGTGCCACCTGACGTCACGATCCGAGCGCATTTGGGGGTATCCCGAGTCCGAAATTTAATTACCCCCGGAAGTATTAACCGTTTCAAAGTTTTTGAGCGGGGGAAATCGGATATTGACCCTTGTATAGTTTGATCTATATGAAAGATATCCGTCAATTAATTAATATTGTACCGTTTCAAAAATTTTGAGCGGGGGAATCGGATATTGTATAGTTAATTCTATGAAAAATACCTGTCAATTAATTAATATTGTAATTCATATAACCGTATATTACCGCTTATAAGCCGAAAATTTTAGGGAAAAGTTCTGATTCAAAAGTGGGGGTGTCGGCTTATTAACGGAATTCCTTCTTTAGCTACTATACGGCCTGAATGCTGAGGGGTGAATAGGGCCGTAAATGGTTGAGGCTCTGGTGTAAAACCACCGAGAAATAGCATCCGGTTGTATAATGAGCTTACAGGTGCTGTTTCCGTGACACAACAGGTTGGAAAATATTTCAAGGGTATGAATAAAGCACAATATTTGGGCGTTTTAGAAAGTTTAAAAACACCACAGCTTAGTAAATGTGAAGGTGGTAAATTTTAACTCGACTTTATAAGCGGGTTTTGAATTTTAGGTAAATTTTTCGAACAAAAAGCGAAATTTCGGCTTATACGTGGAAACATGCACTGTTAAAAAATGGTGCAGAGTGCCACTCACTGGTTAATGGTTTTAACCTTTCACCAAATGTGTTGATTTCAGCCAAATGGGTACCAAATATTGGTTAAAGGATGCACCGGTTTTTTTAACAGTGTACGGTATTTGGAAGAAACGTTCTTTAACCAAACGCATATAAAATATTTTGAAGTAAAAACTGAACATACTATGATGTTAGGAGACTTCCTAATTCGTCTAAATTTAGGGTTTTTTTACAGAAGGTAAAATTTAACACACACTAGTATGGCTTCATTTATTTTGGAAATATTTTGACCCCTAAAATCTCAATTATTTCACCCATGAAAGTTGTGTATCTTTTTTTAACCATTTTATAATTATGCCAAAAAAAATCCTCATATGTTTATTGAATTCTAAAAACATTATTTATCACTTGAAAATTTGCATAATTTATTCATGAATAATGTTCAATAAAAAATCTATGATAATTGCATAATACTTCAAGAGAAATGTTATCCAAATGGGTTCAATTTTATTAATTCAAATTATATTTGAAAATCTAAAATAAAACACGAATTGTAAATAAAAAAGGGTTTCCATTTAGTAAAAATCCCCCGTGAAGTAAAGGTTTCGTGAGTGAATGTATATTCCACGAGGATAACAGCAAGTTGTAAGCCTCGGTTTGCAGGTGGTAATTGGGTAAAATTTCTCCCTCATCTTTATCAGGGGATGATTTAAAAAGCATTTAATAATGGAAAAATATACTCACTTTTAAATAATAGACCATTCCAATAAGTTTATAAACCATGATTTGGTTAGAAAATAAAATATATTTTAACACCTCAGTTGTAGCTCCAACACTACAACTTTAAATATACATAAAACTTTTCCTGAAGGGTCACTACCCAAACCTTATTCCCTGTATCTATGAAAATCAAAGTTGAAATAAAAGTGGTGACTAGAATGATGTTGGTAGTTCTTGATATAATTTGCAACTTAACCCTTTCAGACCCAGCCGCCCCAAATTTTCCATAGGATTCAATGGCAGTCTAGGCCTGAAGGGGATTAAAAATACCTTCTAAAGTGTCCTTTAAATAGGCTTACCATATGTCCGGTGTTTTTAGAGCTGTTCGGGGAAATGTCCTGGGACGAAAAAATGTCCGGTGTTTCATATATTTTCCAGACATTTTTTGTGAAAAAACCCTGACCAAGCTGTTTAAAATTGCGTTATTTTATATTTTCTAACGTCTGTATCCTGTCTATTGAGGGAATTTTTTTCAGTAAATTTTGTGATAAAATTAAGGCAATCAAACAATTTTTGAAAAAGTAATGTCAAATTTAAAAATAAAATTTTATATTAATGTTTAATGCTTATTAGTTTGAATATTTTTATCCTAGTTTTTAATCTTTGGTGATTTGATATGACACTTATTAAGAAATTTCGAAAAATTGTCCTGGGTTGGATCCGAGAAAATATGGTAAGCCTACCTTTAAACAATACTAATAAGTATCGTAAACTTAACTTGCAGGCAAATATGTTTGGAACTTATATATGTTATCTCAATTTCGCACCAATAAATTCAAAAAAATAGTAATTGATAAAATTTACCGGGATATCTTCCTTATAAGGTAAATTAAAATTATGTAGGGGAGAGAGGGGTAAAAAGAAAAAATGGGGTAATAAGAAACATACAAAATTCTACAGGATTTTCCTTTTTAGCTTATGAAGCTGATTTTTTACAGAATGTTTATATTAATACCAGTTTTCTTTGAAAAAAGTATGCGTTTGCTAAGTGAAAATGGAAGGCGATTTTTCATTTCTATCTTTTTACCCCAAGCAAGTGTCTCTTGTTACCCCACGAGGGATAATAAGAAACAAGCCAGTTTTTTTACTAATTAAAACAATTAAAAATAAAATGAAAGTATTAATATAATCCCTGAAGAGTATTTTCTAACCCCTGTAATTTTTAAAAAAATTCATTAAAAATCTTTCGATAAAAATTAGGCTAAAAAAGTTTTAAACAACCTTTTATTATTATATAAAACATTTGAAAACCATGACAAAAGAAATCAAATGGTGTTTCTCTTATTTGATTTTTTGAGACTAAAAAGCTATTTTCCACCAAAATAAACTCAATTCTTTTGCAAACTCAGTTTTTTTTTTAGGTTGGTTCCATTTCTCTTCTTTATAAACTCAGCACTGTCCCTTTTCTTCAGGTTCGAATGGTTCAGGAAGTTTAAATACAAACCCTACAAACTATTCCCCCACCCCATTATGTTTCAATATTGTTTTTACTTATTTCTCTCTTTCCCGTAAAAGTGAAAATAAAATAAACAACTTTATTCTTTACTCCTAAAACGCAAAAGAGATAAAAATCGAACGACTCACAAATTTTTTCACTAAATTTTAAGGTGGTAATTAAAAGTATCTTACTACCAACCGTTTTTAGGGAAACAAAGTAAAAATAAACTTAATTAAATTTAACTTTTTAACTTGATAAAAATAAAATAAAAACAATAAAATTTAAAAATTATGAGGAGAAAATTCGATAAAGAAATGTTCAGGTATGAAATGCTAATGTTTCTTATTACCCCATACTTTTGTTTAAATTGGGTAATAAGAAACAGGGTATTTTTAAGAATGATTCACAATTCTAAATTGAAGAACAAAAAGTGAATTATGTAGCCCTAACTTCCTAAAAAGTTCACTAAAAAAACTCCAAGATAAGGAATTTAGCACAATTGTTGCCGATCTTTCCTATTAGAAGTAAAATTCCCGAAGTTTTCAAACCCCTCTGCTGGCTTTGTTAGAGGGCCAAACAACACGAAACTTGGTTTTTGGGGGTTTTAGGGGGTGCTCTTTCTGAATCGGGAATCTTTGATGACGCCCATAGGAAACACGAAAGTTGGTGCTTCGTTTAATATGTAGACGGCCCCCTATAGTTTATTTTCAAGAAGACTCTAAATCATAAAAAATTACAAACATTTTCATCCTACCGACAGTAGTTCGCTCCCAATGCTCACTGTTTCATTTGTTTCCACGACTGTACAAAAGGGGTTAAGTGAAAAATTAACCGGTCCTTGACTTGTTGAGGGTGAATGGATTCATGGACTTTATCTAGCTCTGCTAGAAATGGGGATTAGTAAGAAGAAGAAGAAGAAGAAGAAGAAGTGAAAAATTATTTTTGACGCTATTTAAATCTTGAGGAAAACATTTTAACGTGTTAATAACCCAAAAGAAAAATATAAATAGGATTCATACAACACACAACCAATCAAAACCCAGAAATTGAATAACGTGGAAACGGCAATATTTGACTCAATAATTTTGCTGAATCTAATTCATCAGCAATATTCCTACTAGATCATGGTGCTCTAATTTGAATGGTAATGAGAAAGTAATTTAAAGAAAAGTGAATTTTTTTGATAAATGAGAAAATCTATTGTTACTCCTCAGCTGTAGCTCTAACACTACAACTTTAAAAAAATTTGGAGACAAAAATTCATAAGTAAGCCCTTTACAAGCGTATCTTTGTATCTTTACAAGTGTATCTTTTCCACGTATCTTTGAAAATAAAATTTGAAATAAAAGTGGTGACAAGAATGATGCTGCTAGTGCTTCATATATAATCTTCAACTTAGGAAGTTGTTTCTACCGATATGTGTTTGCAGTGTATTTCTCAAAAATTCAAATACCGCAAGTTTAAATAAAGCATTAGTTTTTGTCTCCCGCTTTTAAAATAATTGAAATCCATAAAACAAATTTTTTAAAGACTGTTCTCTCAACAGGAAAAGTCAAAATGTTTGTTTAAACAATGATAATTTATTCATCTCCTTTTCTTCTTTTTATTTCTAACGGGTTTTAAGGTTTCCCTCTCAAGACTCTCTACCTCGAATTTTCAGTGTATCGGGAACATACTGTATTAAACTTCTTTTTTTAGTACGCTCTCGTTCATTATTCGGCTTAACCCTTTACCTACTGGAGCGGTACTTACAAGTCCCACCAAATTTAAAATTACATAGAATAACCATGGAGCTAGGAGTAGGTGGAGGGAGCATCGTCAATAGAATTTCGTTATTCAAGTTGAAGCAACCGTGAAGTCTTGCCGCCATCTTGAGTAGTGTATTTTGAAACTAACATATATTTAAAAAATAAAAAAAATACTTTTATCGTTGAGTATTAGTATGTTCTATGAAACTATTTATTTTGGATTAAAATATACAAGTACTAAACTAAGTTTCAAATAAAATATTTTACATCCCTTTTAATTTATTTATTATCCTTCAATCTATCTTACTACTCATGTTTTATTCAGAGGTAAGAGGTGTTCTGAAGAGTGTGAAATAAACATGAAAAAGTTTCATGAAATACGAAGTTAGTCACGAGTAATAGTTTGTGAGAAAAGTTGGTAAGTTTGATAAGTATTCAATGCACTACTCAAGATGGCCGCCAGTCATTACCACAGTTAGATTGGGATTTTTTTGGCTTCAGTGATTCCAGACCATGTTCCCTCCACTTACTCCTACCTACATGGGAATAACCATCCTTACGAATATACTGACGATACATTGCAGGAACACTCTTTTAGGTTACTCTTCCAGGATTAAAAGGCAGCAAGGGTTCTATGATGAGTATTTTAGTGGGAAATATGCGAGTAGATCTAAAACTGAAGTTGTGCTTTCAGCAGCCATTTGGATCGGATTCCCATGACTGTCATTTTTGTTCCATCAAAAGTAGTTAAATTCAAAAGGAAAGTGTATATTTTTGTAAGACTTAAAACTGCGATAAAAAAACTATTTGTTTTTTTGTATTGTGGGAAAATTTAAGCCTTTAGTGTACTGACAGTACTCAAAAGTATCAATTTAATTAATTAGCTCTAGCGGATTAAATTTCCCAAAGTTTAAGCAAACGCATAGCGAGAAGTTTAAATAATTCGGAAACAAATCACCATAAAATCCCAAATGAACGATATAAAGTTTAAATAACCATTAATCCCGTTAAACTATTAAATTCCCAAAACCCTACAAGCTAAGTCGAAACACTGTAAGCAGTTCCTAAGCGGTTGAATCAAACGAATAAGCGGTCATTCAATAAATAACGCATAAAGGGCGAAACCACAGCATAAATCAACTTCGGGCATTCCGACTAACAGAGGGGTGAACTCACTCACTTAGGAGCACAGTAGCTTCTTTTTAATCCTCTTCAGAGCTACCACAGTCTGTTTGACACGCTCTCAAGTGCTCCTCGGAGCCCGTTTTAAGGAGATAAACTCGCAATTATTACACGAGATAGGAGGAAGTTTCGGAAGGATCGAGGACGGATAAACTCGCAATTTCAGATCTGTGAAAAAATATTTTTTAAAATTGTTTGATTTTGATGCTGGTTTTAAGGCTTATTTTAGAAACAGTGTCCCTTTAGTTCCATACCGTAAGGATATTTTTTATGAAGTGATAGCGTATTTTCACGGAACGGTATTAACCCATTAACTCCCAAATTATTTTCGATCGAAGAAGCAAATTCAAGCTTTAGCCCATCCCTATAACAAAATAAATGAAGCAAACGCAAAAAACACAGATTATTAAGATTGAGGGATGTTTTTTCTTACCATATGTGCAGTTTCGTTACTGTTGGGTGAATTTAAGGTATTTAAGAGAGCATTTATGACCCTAAATTTAGCGATCTAGAAATAGATCACTGGGGGGGCGCTAATGGGTAAAGAAAATGAATCAAATCATTGAGAACCTTTTGAAATTGCTTGCAACACTTGAAACAAGCAAGACTAAAAAACAGAAAATACGTAAAAATCACATTTTTAGAAAGGGCTAAAAAGTATCAAATTTTTCATAACTTCTTTTGTAAAACTAAAAGCTTAGATTCAATTCAATAGATGGATAATCGTAAAAAAAGAGTTTAGAAGTAGCTGTAGAGAAAACCTTTCATATCATTTGCTGTGCGACAAAAAAATAGTGACATTGGTGAACTATTTATGCACAAATTATCTATTGCATTCTCCAAGCGGTTTTAGTTTAACAAGGGTTTAAAAAATATTTTATATTTTAGTACGTTTTAAAAACTGGTTTTTAAAAAGTTTTTTATTTCATTTTATTTACTCGTAGTCTAACAATCACAGCTTTCTATATTTTTTCTTTGGACAAATCCGAGAAATGAGTACAAAGGTTAATTGAAGCATAAACTCTTTTCGTTAATCCTTAAAAATTATTTCACAAGGGATAGTTTTACGTGAAATAATGGAATTGGCGCTTATTTTTTATTCAACCACATTTTTTTAAACATTTGTGTTTAAACAGGCAATATACCGATTCAAAAACTGTAAATAAATAGTTTTTTAGGGGTACGACATTTTTAATTCTTTCAAATTATATTGATATTTGGGATAAATGTACAAGTGGTTATTTTGCCTCTTCATTTTTCCAGTAATCAGCAACTAAAAAACTATAAAACACCATTCACTTTACAAAAAACTTCTTTACCGCAGGCATGTTATTGATTGGAACGATTACTCAAACGATTATCGATTACGATTACGATTACCGATCATTGGTGGCATTAACCACACGAAGGACTTGTTGGGTGATAGAGGGATTTTCTCTGAATCCAAAATGTTCAGGAGGGAAAATTTCAAGGGTTTTAATTTATAAGAATAGTTTTCTCAATATATTTAAGATATGGAGTTTATTTCTTACACTGTCTGTCTTCACTAGTTTAATATCCATGTGTGAAAATAAAATAAAAGATAAATTTTACGGGGGCGCGGGTTCTACGGGTGTTATGTCATCTGACATCCACTCAAACGGTTTACGGCTTTTTAACGACTGCAGTACAAAGCTACAGTCGTTTAAATTTACAAGTCGATTAATGGTTTACCTTAATTATAATTATTTATTTCCTCTTTCACGAAATGCAAAACGAGAAGTTTTCCAAAACTTGACAATAAACACAGTGAGTTCATTACTTTCGTCCCTTCTCCCTAGAGAAAATGTTAGTTATACTTTTTTTTTGTATCCACCCTTCTCGCTAGAAATGACCCTCTTCATATTCACCCTTTTCCTAAGGTCCCTCGTATTCGCCCTTTTCCTAAGGTCCCACAGATTCTCGGAGAAAAAGCCTCTCGTGTTGGCCTTAAGAACTAAATCTTCTGATGATAACGGTCAGGGGCACGGTCGGCAAGATTTGCAACTTCTGTAAAGTTAAGGTTGAAAGGGTGATAAGTGTTTACAAGGTGTGCAAAGGTTACGACAATTTCTCAAACAATATGATAAGTGTATGGCAAGCTTTTAAATTTAAAGAGAAGACTATCTGGAAATTTCAGCTACCGCTATTATGATAAAATATTTACCGCCATTCTGCTTTCAGAATTATAAACAGTTTAAAAGAACGTTTTAACACTTTTTTAAATGTAATGGAGACTTGGGCTAGTCGGGATGGTTTTCATTCTTTCTTTTTCTTGCAGCGAGGGAGCTAGAGCACAGAAATTTTAGGTGGTTACAGAGAGCGACTGGGTCTCTCACAGAAAGGTTAAATAAGAAAATCGTTAAATAATGAGAAACAAAAAATAATTATAATAAATCAAATTTCCCTCCGAAAATCCTCGTATTTTATCAAAGTATTTAATATTAACTTAGGCGAATTCAGGCCACTGGGTACGCCAACTAGCCCCAGATATGGTGCGAGTTGGCATAGTCGAGAGCTAATATTTGAACTCATTTTAGGTTAATTAAACGCGAATTAACATTATGAACCTGGTGCATATTTTTATCTAAAAGGTTACCTTATCCACAGCATTAAACGGACTCTCTCTAAGTATATTACCGAAAAGAGCTATGCATATAAAAACAAAAACTGCCAACTAGTCTCTCTCTTTGAATTTGCAAAAATGAGTAACTTAAAATAAAAATGCTTTTCTCAAGAGAGAAAACGAACACAAAGGGGAGGTACACTAAAGGGGTTTAGTATGAAATTATTTTTGACATTATTTAAATCTTGAGGAAAAAATTAATAACCCAAAAGAAAATATAAAAATAGAATTCATACAGCACACAACTAATCGAAACTTATTAAATTGAATAAAGCGGAAAACGGCAATATTTGTCTCAATAATTTAGTGAATCTATTTAATTTATCAGCTATATTCTTATTATATCATGATGCAGTAATTTTAATGATAACGAGAAAATAATTTGAAGAAAAGTTTTTTTGATAAATGTGGAAATCTATTGCAACTCCTCAGCTGTAGCTCCCAACGCTACAACTTTGATAACTCACTAAATAAATGTGAAACACTCCCCTTAACAAGCCTTATTTCATTTTTAAGTATAAACTAAATTTGAAATAAAAGTGGTGACTAAAATTATACTGGTTAGTTCTTAATATAATCTGTAACTTAAGTATACTATAGTTATTTCTATCGAGATGTGTTCGCAGTGCATTTCTCAAGAATTTAAATACCACAAGCTTAAATAAAGCATTAGTTTTGTCTCTAGCTTTTAAAATATAAGATTATCTCATCAGGAAAAGTCAAAATGTTTGTTTTAACAATGATTTTCCTTTTCCTCTTTTTATTTCTAGTGGTTATTAAGGTTTCCCTCTCAAGGATCTCTACTTCGAATTTTCAGTGTATCGGGAATATTACTGCATTAAACTTCTAACGAATATGCGCACTGCTCTTTTTTAGCACGCGCTCGATTATTATTCGGCTTACACTTTATGGTACTGACGGAAGTCCCACCAAATTTAAAATAACATAGAATAACCATCCTTACGAATATACGGACGATACATTGCAGTAACACTCTTTTAGTTTTACTCTTCCAGGATAAAAGGTAGCAAGGGTCATATGATGAGTATTTTAGCGTGAAATGCGAGTATATCTAAAAGTGAAGTTATGGTTTCAGCTGCCATTTGGATCGGATTCCCATGACTGTCATTTTTGTTCCCTCAAAAGTAGTTAAAGGCAAAAGGAAAGTGTATATTTTTTTAGACTTAAAACTGCGATAAAAAGCCATATGTGTTTTTGTGTTGTGAGAATGTTTGGCCCTCAGTGTAATGACAGCACTACTCAAAATTATCAGTTTAATTAATTAGCTCTAGCGGATTAAATTTTACAAAAATGATTATTTTATTTGCGTATACCCCTTAATTTTCAATTTAGTGACTCAAAAATAATATTTGCACGAAAAAAATTGCAGGAAATTATAAGGCAGTAGATAAAGGGTTAAAGCGTCTCTATCAATCCAGACTCTTCACTTATCAGACTTTTAAAACGACGCCCAAAAAACCCGGCGCTTCGAATATTGATTTCAAACAATAGCAGCTTTGTGGAGGAATTTTCGCATCGCAAACTCAAGTTGGTCCCATTGAGGATGGTCCACAATCTTCACGTTGTTTGATGTGAGCCAATCGATGGGCACTCATCAATGGCACTTTTGTCCTTCACTTTGCTCGAGCGCTATTGTCTTTGACGCCCGAAAGAAGGCTCCTTCGCGACGATCTGTTTAAACACGGGCTTCTATCTTTGGGTCTCTCGGACCAGATGATTAAAATGCAGCGGGAGAGAAATGGGTGTCGGAATAATAGGACAACATGAATCGCTTGTTGCTTATTCGCCGGCTCTTCAATGGAGCTTTTCTTTTGCTTCTTCCGATTTTAAGTAAAACTCAAAAATGAACGGATTTATTTTGCGACGGGGGAAAATGGTTTGGACGTCAAGTGAGGAAAAGTGATGGATTGCACAGGAACACCTATAAGTGTTGAACAATATTCACAAATATTATACAGGGTGTTTCAAAAGTCCGTTTCACGGCTTTTACTTGGAACCAACGTATCCTAGGGTGACAGAAGTAAGGTCTACCACTAGGTAAGTGACCATGGAGAATCCATTGATATGACCTACAGTGACCCTAGCAGCGAAATAAGAAAGTTGAAAATATTAATTAAATATTAAAGGAGAGATAGAGCAAAAACGTCAGTGATAGTAACGATAATGAGTGTTGCAAATATTATGAAAACTCACTGGAAAAATTTCATGAAAATATCGTGAATATTCGCGGAGATATTAGCATGTGAAAATGACACTTTTTCGGGCCTAAAAAAAGTAGTTTTGTGTTGTTTTAATTACATAAAGACGAAATTGAATCAAAAAATGAACTTGTAAATTTTCGATTTTTTTTCTTTTTGGAGGTCTGGAAAAGTACTATTTCACATGCTTATATCTCCGCGAATATTCATGATATTTTTGTGAAGCTTTTTCCTGTGAGTTTTTCATAATATTAGCAACAGTACTCTCACTGACGTTTTTGCTTTTTCTCCTTTATTTTTTTAATTAATTTTTTTGCTTTCTTATTTCGACGCTACGGGTTCTGTAAGCCATCTTAAATGGATTATCTTTGGTCACTTACAAGTGGTAGACCTTACTTCCATTGACTTTTGAAACACCCTGCATATCGTTGTAGTATCGTACCCACTTTCTTCTATAGTAAGAAAAATAAGGTAGTATAGACTTGAAACCCCAAAAAATATGCTAATATTCAGATTAACATAAGAATAAATTTTAATAAACATCTTTTTGGTTATATTTAAGGGTAAAATTATATAAACCTAAATTTTAAAGTTATTTAAATTTAAAAATATTGTCTAATGCCCCTATTATTACACTGGTCAACACACATTTTGGTGCAGGGGAAATGTTAAAGCTGTTTTTGCATACATTTGACCTGCTGATTCAGAATATACCATCCGTTTTTGTGCAGCACCTCTAGTTTTTGCGATATTCTACAATGAAGATTTTAGACGTTTGCTATATGTTTTATACAATATGGTGATATAAAGGTGTCTCAAAAAATAAAACACCTCATTCTCAGAGGCTTTTCTCATTCGTTTGGGTCCTAATAGATAGTGTAGGAAATTTCAGTCCCCTTAGTTAACCCCCATAGTCAGACCCCTTAAGGTAAACCTAAAATTTCAAAAAAGTGGAAAAACTACCATTTTTTTAAAGAAATTTTTAAAAATATTTTGAGTGTGCTAATGTGACAAAACTGGCTTATATATGTTTTTAGAACTTATTTAGATCGATTATACCTAATTTTACTTATTAGCTGTATCCCATAACACCCATAATCTAATGCAAATAGCGCGACGTAGAGTCGTTTCGCTCAAAAACTCATAGTACCTATATCCTTTAGGAGATCAAAACGCATCAACTCTGAATTTTTGTTTCAATGTAAGCCCCTAAAAAGATGTCCTTTGGTGTGAATTTGTACTTAGTTAATACTTTTAACCTTTATAAACTTTAAAACCAGTGATATCTGTAGAAAACTGTATGATTGAAATCGAAAGCTTGGGAAGAGCTTTTTTTTCTTATTTCATTAAACGTTTTCACATGAAAGTACAAATTTACACCAAAGGACATCTTTATAGGTATTTAGTTTGAAAAAAATTGGAAAATTTGCTTTGACCTCCTGAATGGATAATAAGCGGTTTTGAGCAAAACGACCCTACATCTTGCAATTTAAATTAGATTATGGGTGGTACAGTTAAATTAAGTATAATCGGTATTAACGTAATGGCCTAGTGGTTAGAGCATCTGATAGCAAAGCCGTACGTCTGGGGTTCGAATCCCCGTTCGGCATGGATGTTAATGTTACTGTCCTCGTGTGTGTTGAATTTACCTATACGGGTCCATACCTTCAGGGGAATTTGTACAGATTTTAAAAAATTAATAAATTTAAAAAATTAATAAATTTAAAAAATTAATAAAATTAATAAGATCTAAAAATATATATTAGAGAGAGAGCCAGATTTGTCACATTGACAAACTCAAATTTAAAAACATCTGAAAATGGGTAATTTTTCCACTTTTTTAAAATTTTAAGGCTTTATAGGTTAACCTTGAAGCTAATTTGTAGACGGGGTAGGTTTTAGCTGCAAATTATTTATAGGGCCCCCATTATGCATGCATTAATGTGGATTACACAGGTCTGCAATGAAAAAGCTGTTTGAATAATTTTAGCGATTTCCTATGTTTTTTGATGTGCTGATTACGAAAAAAATATTGAAAAAAATCCTATACGTCAGGATTTTTCACAAATTGCAAAATTATATTCGAATTTGCCCATTTTTCATAGTTTTTGTGCATTTCTAGCTCCTTTAGTTTTAAAAATTAGGAGCTGTGAATGGTGCATATAGTAAACTATCTCATCAGGACATTACAGAGATGGAAAGAAAATATTAGGGAAGATTTAATCGGGGAATAATGAAGGATTTTTGTTGTATAGTTCAAAGAAACGTTCTTTTTGCTACTCACAAGGGTAAAGGTACCAAAGGGAGTTTCATGAGGAGGAAAAATTGGCTTTAGATTGTGTAAATAAGTTTATTTTAGTTATATAATGATTTTCATGAAGAATATGTAACAGTAATTTTATTTTATGAACCTATTTTCATGAAAATTGAAATAATGACTTATTTTACATTTTTACCTAAATTGTCAGGAAACATGACATTCTATGGCAAAACAGAGACCATTTTTGAACTCGGGGCACAAAAAAACCTTGGAAGTAACAACCTTAAAAATAAATTTTCATTGAAAAATCTACTTCTTAAGTATACTTACATTTTATGTGAAATGTTGCTATATTTGCTCAATTTGTTACAAAATGTGGTGTCTTAAAAATCAAAAGAGGTATTTTTTGGATTCAGCTCACCAAAATCATAAAAAATTTTTTCAAATAAAGTTTGAGTCGAAAAATAATTTTTTTAAATATTTACTTTTATTTTCTTAAAAAATTGACATATTTACTCAAATTGTGAAAAAAGGTGAAGTCCTATGACAAAACGGAGGTCAGTTTTAGATTCAGCACATCAAAAAACATAAAAAAAGATTTGGTGAAAAAAATTTGAATAAAAAATTTAGTATTAAAAGTTAATTTAACAAAATTTTAAGGCATTTCCCAATAAAACCTAAAAATCTGAATTTTCAAAAAACGTGACGTCCCAGGGAAAAATGGAGGTCATTTTTGGATTCAGCGCACCAAAAATAACAAAGTTCAGGTGAAATATCCAAAACAGCTCGAAAAAAGTTTTTTTTTGCAGACCTGTGTTATTAGAACATTTTTACAGGTATAGTTGTTAAATCTCGGGGCTTAATGTTAAGATCATGTAGATAACAACAAGATTCAGTGAAAAGAGGATGTCCTAGAAATTTTTGAAATTTGACCCTGAAAAATCATGTTTATGTTATTTATGTATCGAAGTTTCCCTTTCAAAATCTTGAAAGAAGAGCCTGATTCAAGGGGTGAAAGATTATTGTGTGTACTGGTGCACGAATCAAGTTAGATCATATTCAAGGGGTGAAAAGAGACACATATGGATCCCAAGACACCCTCATTAGCTGATCCCTGCCCATGAAACATAAATTGTAGATTCATATTTCTGCTATCATAGATCCCATAGCTGGGTCTAACAATTCAACCATAAACACACATTACCGCACCACAGAAAACAAGTCGTAATAAATAGATTCATTAAATTTATTTGTAAAAAATAATGTAGATCAGTTAATTATTTTTTTTAAGAAATTGTACTGATATTAACAGTATTTCTTTTTGATAATAATTTAATTTATAAGGGAATTAACTTATAAGTCACCTTTCCGCAATTAGTAAAAAATTATTTTTGAACTCCTTTGTTAGTTTCTTAAACTACGAGAAAAGAAATTCAACGATCTTAATAAAATACATGATCAAAAAAGAATAAGCTTAATATCTTAATTTCAAAAGATATATTTTTTTCAATATATACACACTCTTTCTCCGTTACCTTACCTACTTATTATTGCGCGTTAACTATAAAATTGCTAAGCCTGCTTTTGAAAAAATCTGGTGCGCGCACTGGTTTTCATTTATAATGCGGTCAGATCTAAACAAAATGTAAGTAAATTTGCTAATTATTCCCTATTTAAACAGTTTTAGACACTTTTTGAGTCATTCTATTAAAAAGAAAAAGTTTATGAATAAGTAATTCATATATTATATAATCTTGACGAGTATTAAATCTTTTCAACTTCGTGATTCTGATTTTTCAGCCTCTCCTTGCTTTTGCGATTATTTCCAGAAGAATAAAGAAACTTGGTGAGAAAAGATATGTGCTGCCACCTGCTAGAGCACTTTTCAGATACTACATAAGATTTTAAAGAAAAAAAGTTCTTCAAACTCTTGCATGTAAAAAACATTCGTAATCATAAAGATAAATATTTGAACTGGTGCATATCTGACTATAAATAGCTTTAATGGACTTATAATGTCTAGATAAAGTAAACTGTATTAATTTTATTGAATAATTACACCTTACAACAGTGAAATTGCTTCTGAAATGAAAGTACTCAATCCTAAATGAATTTGTTGTGCTGTAATTGAATATCACATTGAAAAAAGTTGATTTGCTCTAGTTTCAGATATATTTCAGTGTTTTGCTATAAATGGGCTCTAATATAATGTGATACTATATCCTTTACATATTTTTATGTAATTAGTAATATTTTTTTGTATTTTTTATTATGTATCTAAATAATATCTAGTATACCTCCTGTTGATATACTAATATTATATTCCTTTATTCTAGTAGGATATTTAAAAACTGGAAGGAGCTTCCATTCATACTTGTTACGCCTTGTTTTTATGAGGGTGACTTACTACAATCTAAAATCTAAAGCAACTTTTTGAGGTGATTAACTGCTGTAAAAAGGCCTTATTATAAAGGTTGATGGATTTTCAGCTGGAATATATAAGAAGCATTGATATTTTCTTTTTACTAAAAAATGTAACAGAAATATGTAATAAAAAGTTATAACATAAAACATTTAACTGAAAAATAAACCTATACATATTTTTCTAAGATACAAAAGTTTTATAAGTTGGAAACTAGTGACATTTGTACAAAGAACTTTTTAATTTAAAGCTCAGGGGGCACCGCTTTTAATAATATTTCCCTGGTCTTCGTACAAACAAAAATTTTTTGAGGTTCTATGTAAAATAAATCCAGAATTTAATTTGATACAATCACCCTAGCAAATAATATTCTTTTTTCGCACAAAACAAGAAAATTGTAAAATTTTCCATAAAAATAGCTTTTTTTCATTTGAAAACCTTTAAAAAAATTTATAAGACTACAAGTTACATTCACTCGTTTCAAAACATCTACATGTATTTGTCTACAGCATTAAACCCTATAAAGTAACCCTGATATTTAAATTGATACATACAATATTTATAGGATGAAGTGAAATATATATATGAGGTATTCTTAAGTTCATTTTTTAAAGGTTAAAGCGTTTATGGAAAAATTGTATATTATTTATACTATAGGTACAAAAAATTGACTTTTTAACAATTAATAGTAAATTATTCTCTTAAGGTGGTTGCCTACCTATGGAAGCTTTTTTTTAATAATGAAAGTATTGACCTAATTTGTGATTTATACAATTAAATGCATCTAAAAACTATGAATAATATAAAAAATAATTAAATTTTAATTTTAATTTTTATATTATTGAAGAATTTATGCATAAAAATCACAACAAACAGCCTTTCCGCAAAACATCATAACTCAAATATATATGAAGATATTTTTGTTTTGCAAACTTTATTATCCTGGTAAAAACCTATTTTAGAAGGCCTACTATTTTTATGACTGAATTACTTTAATATCAAAAGTTATAGCAGTAAACTTGAAAAATTAAAAAAAACACACCAAAGTTCAGTAAAGTTTGAAGTTATACTATTCATAAAATAAAAAATATTACACCCACAGCCAAAAAAATAGTAGGACTCCTAAATCATATTTTTTCAAGTACTGTGCCCAAGTTTTATAGAAATTCATTCATAATATTTTGAGTTATGCAGTTATGCGGAGAAGGAAAATAGCAAAAATGTGATTCTGAGAAAAACGCAAATTTCTTTATTTTTTCCTTAATAAAATGCCTATTTAGTTTTAAGTAAAATTTCTGTAACTTTGGTTCTAAACAAGATAAAGACAAAATTTAAACTGATTTGGTAAGCTAAAGATGTGTTTTTTGAAATAAGATAAATTTTTTTTGGAATTTTTGGTCCGAAACGGCATTTTTAGGTAGGCAGGCACCTTAAAAATTTATAAATATTTTTTAAAGATACCAAACAGGGCGTCCTATGATAAGTGCCCTCCCACCTTTAGCTTTTTATAATTATTATAGTATCTAATCATAGAGCCTTCAAGTATGGTAAAGTGACTAAGCGATTTTTGATGAAACCGCTTTCGACGCCGCGTATTGAATAGTTTAGGAGTTAACTTTTTGATATCGAAAACTATGAAAAACAAATCAATTAGCACTAAGTTGAATAAAAACATCGATTTTGTGCAAAACTACACTTGGTGCAGAAAAAAAATCATAATTTTAAAACGGTTTTCTGTGTTTAGGCAGGATTATTTAGAAAAGTTTTCAACCTCCAAAAACGCTTGCTATATCCCAAGAATCAGAAATTTTCGTTACAACCAAAAGATCATCTTAATGTATCCTCGTGTCATAAAGATGGAATTTTTCATATTTTTGGGTAAAGGAAACTTTTTGGGAGATATATATATATAAAAACCCGGAAATCCTTAACCTTTAAACTTTCTTACAATTCATATTTTAAATTATTGAAAATAAAAAGTCATAGTTAAATGAATCGCAACAAAAAAAAGATATTTTGATGTTTTATGATATTGGGTACTCTAAGAAAGAAGTAAAGCAAAATTCTCCCATAAAACCAACGGAAACATCCCTGCTGATATGAAGGCCCTGCTGAAACAGATACAAAACAGTATCCTCACAATGTTTATTGCTTTTCATTGACATTTGCTAGAGTTAATGCTACCTTCATTGCTCTGAGTTAGGAAAACGATACACCAAAAATTCCATACAAAAAGGGAAACGCAATGAGCCGTTTAAAGGAGTGTTTTCGTAGTTCTATTTTATTAGGCTCTGGTCCCATTCGGGGAAGGCCAGAATGTCTCTTTTATGTTCGAAACATTTGAGATGCGTCGAAAGAAAAATGTCACTTTTAGCATTCCCTTCCTTCTGATCAGCTACAATTTATATAATGTTTAGACTTCATTGTTGAAAACATCCAGGACTTTAAAATAATCTAAGAAAAATCTTTGTCTCAGTAAGGTGCATTTAGAAACATGAAAGGCTAAAAAGGGAGAGGAGGCTAAGAAGCGGGAACAAAAATTTTAATTTAAAAATGATGTAATGAGGGAAAAAACTACTATAATGTTATTTATCCGTCTATACACCACATTCTAAAAAATAGCTATGAGAAATTCATATTATAATTTCATTTTACAAAATATACCACAAATGGAATTTTATAGGGTTTTTACTGTTGTACATTTATCTACTAATTTTATGACTTAACGTTTTTTTTTCTGTTTTAAGATGGGATCTGCAGTTCTAGGTCTTTTTCAAACAAAACGGGTGATGAACTGATTAAAAACATTAAATATGTTAAAAATGATCATTAACTCATTAGGTTAAAGATAAAATAGTCAAGCAAAAATTATTTTGATACATGATTTTATCTATTTGAACCATGAAAAAGATACATTTCAAACTGTAAACTGTTAATATGTGCATTAAAAGCAATATCATAAAATAACAAAAAACGGCTCTTTTCAAGAACATTTGAGTAAATTTTTTCTCGAATCACCCTAATATAGACTTTTCAATTAAATGTAACATGAATAAGGAGCTTTTATTACAAATTAATAAAGTAGTTATCACTTCAATATACCCCCTTCCCCCATCAAAATGAAGATGAATTTATTCAAGAATATTAAAAAATAAGTAAAAAATAAAGATATTATTTGTTTTAAATTCTTTCGTAATTTTTAGTCGTTAATTTTTAGAAAAACAATGTTATTTTACGGTTTATATCTTAGACTGAAATTAATACAAGAAAATAAAGACGACTTGATTTCAAAGATTGAGTGATTTAATACACTTTATATTAAAGTAAAGAATAAAAGGGAAAAGAACGCTTAAGTAAGAGCTTTTCATTTCTTACTCAGAACCATTGAAAACTTCGGAATGATCTTGTAAAGGAACAAGAGTTAGGAGAGCTTTTGTGTGTTCCACTCTCGTTTAAGAGCTTCCAAACAATATGAAATTCTTACCCAAGTTGTGAATAGCTGAATCCAGATGATAATACCAGTTTGTCTGAGAATATGAGAGCAAGGAATACGTATTACAAAAGATTTCGAAATACGATAGTAGATTATCTTCTTCAGCAGAAGCCTAATATGAAGTCATATCATCTTACTTTCAGTGTTTTGAAAATCTATTTTTCAGCAAGTTCCAATACTTTATGGAAGCTTTAAAGCCTCATGTTGAAAAGTTGGGATATTATTAAAAGTTAAATTTTATATAAAGATGTTTTTAAAAGTTTATTGTATCAAAACGCTTGAATTATTAATTATGAATGATCGACTATACATGAAATTGAAAAGCTTATATCAAGCCTGTCACTTTTATCAAACTTTGAATGTTATGCAATTTCTTTAAAGTATTTTTCACATTCCTTTTAGGTACATTAAGAGGTAATTAGATCTATCAGAACGAATTCTACGGATAATTCGCCGAGAGGTTTAGTTCATGAATGCGAAACAGTTATTTTTAGTTTCTCGAAAAGCGTTCGCTTAGTAAATAGGATTATTGGACGCTTCTCTACCGACTCAAAATTCGTTATTTAAAACTACTGGAAACTGCTACTTGGATAGAATTTTGGATAGAGATGTCTTTTCTATTTCGTGTGTATTTTCTCTCTATGTTTCCCAACACAAAAATTTCCTTTGCTATAGATTTTATAAAGGGTAATTTTATAAAATATTAGTATATATTAGAATGAATCTTACACAAATTTTGAGGATATTTATACTAGATGAGAAGGGACCTTACATTAGGTTTAAAAAATCTGATTTGAAATGCCACTCCAATGGCTCAATTTTATAGGGAAATGCTTGAAAATCAGACGCTTTGAACCAAAATAATCTAAAACTTTGAGATTTTGTTGAAATACAGGTTCTAACCATAGTTTGAAAACTTAACTTAGAAACTTATAAAAAGGGGATAATATGTGAAAATTTGAAACGTCTAAGATTAACGCATCTTCATTATGCTCATTTTTTTAATGAAAAAATAACTACACTGAACAAATTATTAATCTCAATAACTTAACATATAAACTGTGTAAAAATATACCCCCCTTTTATTTAAGAAAATATCAAATACACAACCGAATTTAAAACATTTCGAATCAAGTGATATTTTTACCTATTAACATTAACATACAGTTAAAGGTCATGAACAAAATTCCTTCCAAACTCCATTTTTACCTTAAAAACACATGCACATATAAAATCCCATCTTAAAATCATTTTTTTTTCAATTCAAAAAGCACAAACTTAAGCATAGCAGCATACGTTTCGAAAGCAGAATGATATAAGTTAGCAATTGAATACATATAGGAAGGAAGTTCACCAAAACATAAAAAAATCCGCATCTTTTTTAAGAATGTCATGCATCTGAACATCCTAAAAATGTAAATCAGATATTTTTAACTCTCGATCGCAAGTGAGAAGCGGGATCCTGTTTCTATTTACAATCGTCTCCGGAGACCCGGCCCTGCGAATTTATTCGTGAGAACTCATGCAGCGAACAGTGCACGATCGAAGCATTGTCAGGATCACATTTTCTTTCGGTCGCATAAATATCTTATAAACTTTTGCAAGTCAATTTCTATGGGTTTGAGTGTGCACCAACCACTTTGGGGTGTTACTGATACGCGTCCTATTTAAATGGCTGCTTCCCAAAGATACCAATGGTCATGTAACACCAAAAAAGTGGTATCATTTGCATGTTACGGATAATATGCACATAAATTGGTAATGGGCTGAATTACTAGTTTAAGTATGAAATATTTCGGATTTCACCTTAGGTAATTCGCATTTTACCTTAGTCTAGTACATTGTTTCCCAACGTGGGGTGCACGCCCCACCGGGGGGCAATATCATTTTCTTGGGGGGCAATTTGAAAATTTTCAACCAAATTGCCCTCCAAGCGGGGCCAATCCAGGGGGAAAATTAACAAAAAAATTTTTAAAAAGAAGTTTATCAAAATATGATCCTATTATCCTATCTGAGAATGTATATGTCTGAAATCTGGACCAGTATGCATCAAAACCAAGTTGAAACCCTGTTTTTAGAGTCTAATTTCCAAACCTTTCCTGGGGAATGACCCAAGATATCTTTGTTTTTAGAACGCTTATATTTGAATCTTTTTTACATTACGTTCATCAAAATGCAAATATTACCTAACAGTTTATATCCAAAATTTCCCAACTAGGGGTACCAAACTAGTTAAAAACCTGCTTCCTAGAGTAAAATTTCCAAAAATTTGCTCGGGGAGGACCCCCAGGCCCCCCTTGGTACTTAGAACTTAATAACTCATAACTTGATTTAGTTCTTTAGCATGCAAATTCTACCTAAAAATGTTCTGAAAAACTTCATTAGACTTATTAAATAAACAAAGGAGGTAGGGACTAAGAGATAATTTTGGCTCCATCTCAAAATATATTTCTATATATGCCACTGAGACCGGGGGGGCATGGAAAATTTAGAAAGGCTTTGGTGGGGCATGGACCGAAAAAGGTTGGGAAACACTGGTCTAGTACATTACCAAATTATTCACATTAACTCTAACACACATACATGTTGTATACTAAGGAATGAGTTTGAAATTATTATTTGAAAATATGATACTTCCGAAAAGTTGATCAGTTAATGCTTGAAATCATATCCGATTTTTTTTAACTGATTAAAATGTAAAACTTTACAAAAACCATCTGAATGAAATGAAGTACTATTTAAATCCTTCCCTTAAGTGAAAATACTGAACTATTTATAACATTTAACGGCAAAATAAAACGGAGTAGATCACCTTAAAATAATAAGAAAACAATATATATTCATTTTCTAGTTACAATAGTTCCCCAGTAGAATAATATACATCACTTTCGTCGAAACTGGCTGATATTTAGCGTAAGAGATGGTTTGTTAAGAATACGGTGGAAAGAAAAATCTCCCAGAGGGGATTTTTAAATCTAAATTAATTGATCTAGAAACGTGAATTGTACGAAAACATTTCAGCTCTTATCAAGATGTCTCTAAGTAAGTTAAATTGGATTCTTGAATGAATAAAGTTTAGTTATCTCTGATTGATTTGAGTGTTGGAGGGAATTTTCATTATTTAGATAAACATTTCAATTTTAATTGATGTTTCTAGCGTAACAGAATGCTATTGGATTCAGAATAATAACAATTTACAAAAATATAGTAAATATAAATCGTGAAGCATTAATTTTTAATTCCATTTAAAATTACATATAATAAGTTGTTAACATTACTATGTATTTTATAAAACATACGAAGATCTTGTATGGATTAAAAAGTTAACATTTTTCAAGATTGGTGCACTGTTTAACTGACTACACCCTAAAACTTAAATTTTTCAAAATAATAATTATTTTCACTTTTTGCTATGTAATTACTATACATGAGGAGCAAACAATCAAACCATGCTTTCTCCTTCAAATACAAATTTTCAGGAAACACAAAAAACTAATAATTTAAAAAATAACCAATTTAAAAACCTAATCATCGTTTGTTTAGTTCTATAACGAGTACCTGAGAAGATTTGTGGTCATAATTTACCTAAAAACTTAAAATTAATTATTAAAAAATGCATTTGAAATTTGAAGAAATCACGTTTTGATCGAACACATAGGTGGAAACATGGTTTGAATGTTCCCAACATGGACAAATTACTTTTTAATGAAGAAAGTTAATCCTACTCTTCTCAAAAACTATTCTTTTTATTTCTGATATACAATGTAAATTTAAAATAAACATTAGGTGATTTTGTATCAAAAAGTCCTCACTTATATTTTACATCACCAACTTTACGCAAACAAATGAATGGGTCACGTGACGGGTAAGAACAACTATGATTGGCTGTCACTGAAGGAATCACTGTTTGACTGAAAACAGGCTCTGGAGGAAACACTTTTTGATTGAAACATCAATTTTCTAAGTAGTTTTAGAATAGGTTAAAACTTGTTTTAGTTGAAGATAATAGCATTATTTTGTGCAGTTTAATGTGGAGATCATGAAAATAGCAGTAACTCATTTTTTATTTTTTTTGGAGAAAACACGGTTTGAATGTTTGCTCCTCACATATACCAGAGCGTCATCATAGCATTCATACTATTCTTCCAGATTTAAACACTATATCTAATCTTTGTAGAATAAAAATGAATCCTAAACGTAAAAACTTACACAAATACATAAAACAGAAGATATCCGTACTAATGCCTTATTGTTTCTTTTTGCTAAATGGTCTTAAAAGTTATTTAATTGTATTATTCTTTGAAGTTTAATATGAGGAAAGGATTTAGTGATAAAGGTGACCTTTCTAAACAGAGATCCAATGACCGTCTGATATTTGAAGCCTGAATAACAGTAATAGTAATCTGTCTGCCAATATTCCTTATGCATTTCTGCAACCAATGGATATTATGTGTATTCAACTAACACAACTCTAACTGCACAGAGATATCAGCGCAATCAAGACACTCCAGAGGGAAACTGGACTCAAATAGATTTTAAGGCATTAAAAGGTTTGTCGTTTGATTTTAGATAATGCTTCTTGATAATATTTATTGAAAATTGTACTATGATTTGAGTACATTGAGTTGCTATTAATAAGTGAATATAACAAATTCTAAACACACACTGTAGTACGTTGTAACATAGTTTGTTTAACTTTAAAATAGTATCTGACTGGCTTTAGATACACTTTTTAAAGTATAACTATTAGTTATTTAGTTGCTATTTTAAGGTAATTTTATTGCAAAACTATATAATGCTGCAAATTATTAATATTATTTTTAAAAATAATAAAAATATGATTATTGTGAACGAAAATAATTTAAATATTTCCATCTGTTAAAAATGCAAAAATTTCATTTTTTTTTAGAAATAAATAAAATATTTTGAGAATTATAAATTTTTGACCTTAGACTATGTGACTAAAAACAGGCGCGCAATGATTTCACAAACATTTTAACAAATAAAATTGTTCAAATTCATCAAAAACAATTTGTTTTCATCTGTTTGAAACATTTTAAAAGTTGCTCTTAATTGTCTTATAAAGTTTTTGAAGAAGTAACCACAGTTACAGTGAACAATCAAAACACATTTCCATCCTTGATAAAAAAAACATTTGAAGTTTTTAAAAGCAATAAGTTAGCCTATAACTTAACCCATTAACGCCCAAGTTAATTTTTTGGGGGACGAATTGAATAAAAATCATGAATCTGGTGTATTTTGCCTTTAATATGAATATTATGAAAAAATTTTGTCAAAAGAGTCATTAGTTTTTTCAAAAAATGCTGATCTAAAAATAGATCACTGGGCGTTCGGAGGATATTTTTTGTCACAAAGCAAAGTATTAGTTTAACTTAAAAAAATACTTAAAATTATAAAATAAATAAAAATATTAGTATTTCTCTTTAAAAAAACACGTATTTATTCATAAATATGTGGGAAAATAATTAAATAGTCATAAAATTGAATAATTTACCAAAAATTAAGTACACAAATAGCCTATGATGCAAGTAACTTTAGAAGGAAAAGGGGAAATCGAACCAAGAACTTGAAATTTATGTATAAGAATATTATAGAAAACATGACATGACATAAAATTGTAACTAATAAGCAAAATAAAATGCATTGGGTTAATTTTTTGATAATTTTGCAAATTGGTTTACCATAAATTAATAACATTCATGAAATAAAATGTAATTTTGTCTTGCATGGCAACATTCAAAATTGCTGCTCATTTTTGCTGACCTATTAAATAAACTTCTTACTCTGGCATAACGTCAATTTTAAGATTACAAAGGCTGGATAGGGGCGAATTAAAAAAAATATTGTAATTCTAAATTTGAGATTTTCATAGCTCCTTGATAAACTTTTAATTGTTTTATAATTTCCCCTGTGAAGTATTTCAAAACTATCTGTGCCGTATAAAATACGTTTATGTGAATAAACACCAATAATTTTATACCACTAGTTCCAATGCTGTGCTTTATTAGAAAATAATCATAATGGCTTACCCTCCATTTGTTCACCAGAATAAATTTTAAAATTTAATTTCCAATAATATAATGTTCAACTTCATAAGAAAATCAATAGTTGACTTCATCTTGAACATTACTGAGTATTCACAGACACATTTTATCAGTTTTTAGTGGAAAAAACTAAATTCTCGTATTGTAAGCAACATAGAAAAAATGAACGCCCGAACGCCCAGTGATCTATTTTTAGATCAGCAGTATTTGTAGTTGATTTTACACTAAATAAAATATTTTTGACTAAACTTTGCGCTATACCCCAATAGCTACATCTATAAAGATAAAGTAAAACTGGAAAAGGATTCATTTAGTGGTATAAATTTACTGTTTTCTTAAAAAATGCAAATGAAGATGAAAAAACTGCAAAATGAGACTCTGAGACAAACTTTAGCCCATCACTGTTCCAAAATAAATGAAGCAAATACAAAAAACTCATGGTATTAGAACTGAGGGATGTTTTCTCTTGCCATACGTGCAGTTTCGTTACTGTTGGGTGAATTTAAGGACATTTCAAAGATAATTTATGACACTATGTTTAGCGATCTAAAAATAGATCACTGGGCTCTAATGGGTTAAAGCAAAAATATCTGCATAACTTTTTTTTAACTGAATGCAGGTTTAAAAATGAGGTAAGTTTATCAACAAGTATGAATTCATATTAAACTTTTAAACAAAATCGTACACTAAAAATTTCTTTACTAAAACAATTGTTTAACGTAGTCGGATACCTCTATTGCTAGTAATAAAAGTATGGACAGTATTGTGTGTATCATCTCTCCCTTTCATAACAAACATAACATTATTCAAGTAACATTTGAAAGAACAAATGAATAATCATAACCATTCCGTAAATAAAGGCCGAGAGCAAAAAATTTTATTCCATTCGGTAAATTCGTTCCATCGTTCTCACCTTATTCAGTGACAACCTGACATAATTGAAAAGCGTTAAATTAGTTCGCGTTTTTTTTCTTTCCACGTTTTTCTATCAATTCATTAACAAATTACCTTGAGTGCTTCGTTGTTTACTTCTGGCGCGGTTATTTCTTTTTACCGCACTAAGAAATCTCCTTCCCCAGAAAACCATCTCTAGCAAGTTATTAATTAAATTCTCGGTAAATCAATAATCAAGGCTCACAATATTTTTCGTGCCCGGAGGCTGACTTCTCGGCTATGCCTTTCTTATATTGTTGAGGATCATTTGGCTGAGAAAAGGATGATGCTTTGTTACACCATTTGATCTTTATTTTGGAAAAAGAGGGTACGCCATTTCCTCTTGGGACTCTTAGTTAAGGGTTATAGTTTCGAGGTAAAAAGGGTTCAGATGAATTTCGTGCGAATGCCACTACGCTGTAAAAAATAATCATCAAGAAACAGAAAAGCTCTGGCAACAAAAGTTGCCAGGCTTGCTTTACACGGGGTTTCTGTGTTGATAACTTTTTTCTGTTACAACGATAGTTTTGCAACTTTAAGGAACTTTTTCTGTGAACATATTTAGAAACATAGCTAAATATTTTATGCCATAAATATTTTATAATATGCCCACTAAAATAACCAAATTTTAGAAAAATTAAGACACCAAGACTATACGCTGTAAAAAATTCTGGAACGTTACTTAAAAAAACTGGGCAGCTGCGTGTGTGTGAGTTGCCCATTTTTTTAAGTAATTTTCCTGGAAAATACCTGGAACGACACTGTAAAATATAGAAACATTCCACAGAAAAACCAGAAAGCTATGTATATTTCAGCTATGACTTGGATTTTTTTATGTTTCTACAAGTACGTAGTCCACAATGTGGCTTATTATGATCCACGGGAGGTACCGACCCACGAAGGTCATCACATCCTGATCATATACTCCCTAGTTTTAATATAATCAGTCGGTTCTTACACCTCATCTAAGTAATTTGACTCTTTCAGTCATGAGCATGAAAACAAAAACAAACAATGGTTGCCTGTCCGGCAGGATTCAGAAAAGTTTCAGAAACGAAAACCAGAATTTTCCAGGAAAGTGTTAAATTACTGTAAAAACTCATAAAAAGCAGGAACGTTACTAGAATTTATGCGGAACGTTCCTAATATTTTTACAGTGTAGAGAGACAATAAGTAGTTTAATAATATTTCCGATCATAAGTTCCCTAAAGTCGCAAAAGGATCGGGCCAGCATTGATATTCCGTAGAAAGGAAGGCTCTGGCAACTTTAGCTGCCATAGTTTTTCTGTTTCTTTATGAGTATTTGTAGTGTAGTAGTATTTTGAGTGTATTATTAAATTTTTAGCGTGGCTAAATACAACCAGTTTTTAAAAAAGGCTCATAAGAAATATTATACAGGGTGTCCCACGAAAAGTGGTCCAACCCCTTTAACTATAGAACCCCTACAGATATAGTCATGAAAGTTGGGTCTAGGTGTAGTAAAGTGACCATGTCCTATCTGATGAGACAACTTTAAACGCCCTCTAGTGGAAACATTAGGAGTTATAACTTTAATTTTAAAAACTATTTGAGGTAAGGGAAAAAGTCAATGACTAAGTTCTAGAGCAGCATCGATTCAGTAGGAAAAGACACCTTAAGCAGAAAAATATCCTGGATAAAACCCCAAAAACGCACGCTCAATTAGGTTGAATTTAAGTAGTTATTACGTCTTAAAACGCTCCTCACAAGGCGAAAAAATGAGACATTTTCATTTTTATGACTTAAGTAAATGACTAAAAGTATTCTTAGTACATTAAATTGAAAATTTCTCATTTTTGCCTCGTGAAGAGCTTTTTAAGACGTAAAATCTACGTAAATTCAACCTAATTGAGCGTGTGTTTTAGGGGTTTTATTCAAGATATTTTTCTGCTTAAGGTGTCTTTTCCTACTGAATCAATGCTGCTCTACAACTTAGTCACTGACTTTTTCCCATACCTCAAATAGTTTTAAAAGTAAAAATTATAACTCCTAAAGATTCCTTTAGAGGGCGTTCAAAGTTGTCTCATTGGATAGGACATGGTAATTTTACTATACCTAGACCCAACTTTCATGACTATATCTATATGGGTTCAAAAGTTAAGGGGGTTGGACCACTTTTCGTGGGACACCCTGTATATTAATAATTGGGTTCATAAGGGATAGATGCAAAACGAAGAGGAATGTAAAATTTCTTTTTAAAAAAACAAATATCCTGATAAATAAACTATCCTATATACAGGGTGTCCCACGAGAAATGGCCCAACCCCTTTAAATTTTGAACCCCTACAGATATAGTCATGAAAGTGGGGTCTAGGTATAGTAAAGTGACCATGCTCTATCCGATGAGACAACTTTCAACGCCCTCTAGCGGAAACTTTAGGAGTTATAATTTTTATTTTATAAACTATTTGAGGTATGTGAAAAAAGTCAATGACTAAGTTGTAGAGCAGCATCGATTCAATAGGAAAAGACACCTTAAGCAGAAAAATATCTTGAATAAAACCCCTAAAACGCAAGCTCAAATAGGTTGAATTTACTTAGATTTTACGTCTTAAAACGCTCCTCACGAGGAGAAAATGAGAAATTTTCAATTTAATGAACTAAGAATGCTTTTAGTCATTTACTTAAGTCATAAAAATAAAAATTTCTCATTTTCGCCTTGTGAGGAGTGTTTTGAGAGGTAAAATCTACGTAAATTCAACCTAATTGAGCGTGCATTTTAGGGGTTTTATTCAAGATATTTTTCTGCTTAAGGTGTCTTTTCCTACTAAATAGATGCTGCTCTACAACTTAGTCATTGACTATTTTCACATACCTCACATAGTTTTTAAAATAAAAATTATAACTCCTAAAGTTTCCTCTAGAGGGCGTTGAAAGTTATCTCATCAGATAGAGCATGGTCACTTTACTATACCTAGACCCCACTTTCATGACTATAGCTGTAAGGGTGCCAAAGTTAAAGGGGTTGGGCCACTTCTCGTGGGACACCCTGTATAATATTATGCACTAATATCTTTACAGTTCTAACTCTTATAGTCCAAGTTGGTACATATCTCTCATATTTTTAAAGATAAAGGATCCGAAAACAACAAACATTTTCAATTTGATATACAGAAACAAAATAAAGCGTTTTGCTTTCTTTCAAAACCACTATTTTGTAAGAATAAGCATGCCACACTTCCAAATTCTAGTTCAATCAGTTAAAAATGTTCATGCGAATATAAATACAATTTTATTCGGAAATACAACAGAAACTTGTCTGTAACTTTCAAGTGTTTTCAAATCGTGTTTATTTTTCCTTGCTCCGAGCGTTTAAGTTTATCGACTACATACTTTTTTATAGAAAATAAATTTTTCTCTACTTTTAAGGTTTCAATCCAAAAAAATATTTCGAGCATTTTTCTTTACTTGAACATATTTCTCTTCAAACGTTGTTTCTTTTCGTGCTTAAAGGATAGCAAGTTTTCTGGAATCTCTAAGGAAAGTATTTAATCTTTTATCTCTTTCTTCAGTTGGTTACAGATTGAATATTTTTCAAATGTTCGTTGGAACGTAAAATTCATTTCTTACGTTCTATTGATATAAAAAAAATTATTATCATACATATTTCAGTTACAATTCCCTAAAAATATTTAAACGATTTGATTGAAATTAACCTGAATATAAACAACTGAAAGAGTAAAAACCCTTTGGCTAAATTTCCACTATAGACATACGTAATTCAAACAAACCCTGATTTTAAAATGATAGGAAATAGAAAAATTCATTATTAATTTGGATTTTAACCTGTTTAAATCGAAGAATCATTATTCTTTATAATACATTAGATATACCATGTTTGTGTAGAATTTCAACTAAGGTTCAATAAGGAAGATATTTTTAATAATAAAAGTTGGAAGCAAATTATAAAAGAGATTTTCTTGTTTCATACACAAAAAATTATTTGTAATAAGTAATTTTTTGTAAAAAAATAAAAGTTTGCAAAAAACAGTGTGAATTTTTTTCTAGAAAATCCAAATAAAAACATTATCCAATTTCAACTTAGCTGATTCCTGATTTATCAGTTTGAACAAAATTTCCAAATAATTTTAGTTTAACACGAGTAGTATATCAGTAATATTTTATAAAGAAAACATATTTGTAACATAAGAAAACAGTTATCGCAATACTACAGATTTTCTCTTTTAAAAATCTACTAATAATGTATTTCATTTCCATCTATTCAAATATAAGGATTCAGTTAAAACTTAAATTGCCATAATTAAGAGTATATTATACTTTTTATAAGGGTGTAGTAGTATTCCTTTCCATTTCATTGTTTGTGGGATTTTCTCCTTATCACAAATGCTGCATTTTCTGTTTTGAAGACACCGGTGTTACGCGTGTCGACATGTTTATTAGGCACCATATCAAGAGCAAAGAAAATTACACAATTCATAGTGATAATAACGTGCCAAGTAGAGCGCCAATGTTAAGGGCCAAACAAGCTCTCGGTTCTTTCTAACAAGATCGATAAACTTCAGAGATTATACTAAACTTGAACAGGGTGTCAGTATAACGCTGGTGGTGATAAAAACTGATTTTTATGACCAGGGAGGTTTGGAGAGTTGCTCTGATCTAGAAATAGACAGAGTGGGAAAGTCCACTTCTTTTTTTAATATTAAGGGGGTGTTAGTGTAGGATAGTGATAGTGCAACATTAGAACGCGACACTTAATTGAGCTGGTTAGAATAAAAGTGGCATAAGTCCACTGATCGTAGTTTAAGAATAGTGATGGGCAGGTATCGATATCAAATACTTAAATATTCGATACCTAAAAGTACCGATACTTTATTGACAAATTCTTTAAAAAAACTCCAATGAAATTATATTAATTACTATATCTGCTGTTGATATAACGCAGCCTGTTCTCAATTTTTAGGTAAAAAACTCTTTTCCTGCATTGAGTCACGTATGGCACCTCAGTTGTTCCTATAGGCATTTTTTAGGTAACTCTTACGGGCCAATCATTGAAGTTTTGACTTAGGTGACTACCACACTAGGAAAAGGATCTTAAAAGAAATCCAAATCGATGCTTTTCTCAAACTTTGTATTTTTGGACTTATGCCACATTTCTCTTGAGTGATCACTATTATCCATTTCCTTTATATGCATTCAGATGTATTTATTTGAATGCCTATACGTTTGATTTCGTTATAATGAACCTTACAAGACCCTGAAAATGTTTACAATAAACAGTGGTACCTTGTAAGTGATTTTATTAAAATGCTAACAGTATTTTAAAATAATTTTGTAAACTATTTTTGAAGTATTTTAAAGTTAAAAATCATTTTAGTTTAAGGTTTACAATCATCTAGGAGAAGTTAATTGAGTAGAACATGAGTGATGTGTAAGATTTTAAAAATAATTAATTTCACAATGGATTGTCTAGTATTGCAATAGCACAATAAAAGAAAGTTATTCCCCCCTCCCTCCCTTAAACGCAGGACGTAGTTGTGAAGGATATTTTCTGACCTTTATTATGCAGAATATTCCTAAAAGTCTGTTTTAACCTCAAAATTTAAAAATACCCCAGTCAATTAGTAGTTTTTCAAACATTTATATAGAAGTTTTTTTCGACGGTTTTAAATGTTTTCGAGGGCGCTGATTACGAATATGAATTTTGCAGCCACATGGGAGGTCGGCTTCATATCAAAAACCGCAAAGAATCGTAAAATATGTGCTCTTTTTTCGATTTTTCGCTTATATTTTTTTAAAAAAACTTTAAGTTTCCCGAAGATAGTATCACAATCAAAGTTGAAGTAAGCAAAATTTCCTACAAAATGCACTACTTAACTTTGATTTTCTAAAAAGCGGTTTTGCCGCTAGAGCGCACTGAATAAAAGCGATTTTTTTGGCTTTTCCGCAAAAAAGAAGAAAACGGGCGCTTCTACCCTCTACCAAATGAAAAATATTCACGCTATCAACAAAAATTTTATACCACGTGAAAGAGCATTCAATTGTTTATAAATAAAGTTCTTACATTATTGTATTTTGAGAAGGGGAGGGAGCAAAGATCGAGAATAAAACTTTCGCGCCTTACAGCTCAAACGTACTTTTGCGGTTGTTAATCTCCAATCTTGTATATTACCAATAAAATAGGTTGTTTTGGATGAACTGATGACTAAGCCTGTTTTTAAAATAATTTTTAAACTTTATTTATGAAATATTAGGTATTTTAGGCGGAAATTCCATCAATTTTTTAAATTCATATATTAATTTATGGAAGTGTTTTAATGAATAAATTTAGGTTTTTTGCATTTCTGCATCCGAATTATAAGTTTATTTCCATTTAAAATGTCGTCTTACCAAAATTGTACAACATTTTACATTTTCGCTCTTTTGTTCGGTACTTCACCGATTGTCTCAGAAAATATTCATTTCTCGAAAAATCTCGATTTCCCTATTCTGCTACTTTTAACACCGATTGACTGGGCTAAGAATCAAAAACACGACATCCTACAAACTAATATTCCTTAATCAGAAATGACCACCTTATTTTAAATTCCAAGCAATGATCAATACTTTAAAAGTTTCTTCTATAAATTACAACATAAGTACATTACCAAATAATTAAATTACATTAGTAAGTTCAAATCCAACCACTGAAGGGATAAATGACTTAAATTGTGTTTCTATACGTGCCAACACTGTTAGAGAAATGTATTAGAGTTTGCTCAAAGTGTCTTAAGCGAGTGCAGCATTCTAACCATGAGGAATACGCTCAAGGTAAAAGTTAAGCTGAAAACCCTTCAAATGAAGACAAGGGATTATGTATGAAATAAGAAAGCCACGGACTTCATGAATGAATCTATGGTCTTGGCCTTGGCTCCTTCAACTTGAGTTCGGAATACAATTGGGTTACTTCATACAGTATGCAAAGCTCGTAATTCACATTTATAACATTTACTGTTTATTATCATTCATAGGAATTTGAGAATTTAAGACAAGATATACCTTCGTCAGTGACTCAAACGACTCAGATATAAAAAGAAATTATTTTCCAATAAATTACATAAAGCCATTGTTTGACAAATAAGAAGTTTAGAAGAAGCATTTAAACCATATGACATTTATCCTTCCTATTTTCGTCGGTTTTCTTAATAACTCGATTATTATTAAATCTTTATTTAGTGTAATGAAATAAAGAGATCTTAGTATGTTTCTTAATGGGAAATAGAGGTTAATTAAATAAGTATTTTAAGTTTGCAGCTTCCCTTTATTTTGAAACAAATGTCTGTGATTTTATGAAGTGGTTGAAAAAAAATAACAAAAAAATTTGATTTCTTCGAGTCGTGTTTTATTTCATGTATGAATTGAAACGGTGAGTGAAAAAATAAGTTCTTTCAGTAATGTAATCCTTTATATTACTAAAGAATATAAGAACAAGTTAAATTTTAATAGCCTTTATAATATAACAGTTAAAAGGTCATATTTAAAAGCATGTGCTATAATAAGCAAAGTGTAGCAAATTACAACCAATAAAAATCTTACGTTTTAACTTGCATTTTTACCCACTTCAAACAATTAACTTTTAAGTTCGATGCGTATTGATGTTAAATATATAATAAATCTTCCCTAACTATACTCTGTTCATTTTGAACTGGCGCTTGAAAATATTTCCTTCCCCCACCACCGATTGGTAACTATAGCAACTATCCTCGTCTAAGTGACGAAGAAGGCTTACTATTGGCTGCTCAAAGAGCATTACTATGGTTACGCTTCTAGCGTGGGGGAAAGCTTTATTTCTCAAGCGCCAATTCTAAATGAATAGAGTATACAAGAAAGCAATACGTTTGCAGGATTTTTCTCGATGCACAACCCTGCAACCTGAATTTTAATTTTAATTCGATTTTTTAAGCAATTAAATCATATTTATCTATTTATAATAATGTCTATGACTTGTATAGAAATTTTTATATTTTTTAGTTCCAAAATCTCGAATCATGGTAAAGGGTAATATGTAGCGGCTTCTTTTTGTCCTTGACCAAAGACGCAAAGACATGGGCTGGGCACCCAAAAGCACCAAAGGCAGCAAAAGTCCGACTTTGCCCACCCGGATATACCCCCGGGCACTGGGTACGGTACCCATTTAGTCGCCCTCATATTTTTTAAATTTTGAAATCATTAATTTAAAATATTCAAGAACGGATAAAATCCCTTAATTCTAGTAAAGGATATTGCACGAAGAAGAGTAAATTTACAATGTAAAATTAATTGATTTTCGTTAGCAATCCAAACTCGTCCCACCTAGATTTTCGTCATTGAGTCTAATAACTTGCCCACCTCTGTACAACGTCTTTTATAATTCTTTCGTAACGTGGTAATTTTAGGAGCGACAAAACATTTACCACCAAAATCGCACCATAGAAGGTATTTCCAAACCCATCACGACTATTTTTCCCCGACGTACTCGAGCCGTTTCGCACACCTCGTGCGTTTCACCGAGCCTCGGCCCTGAACGCGTGTCTCCACCAAACCCGTACAATGGAGGATCCAACAATGCTAACGCCTCAAACTAAACATTCGCGTAAAGTAGTAAACCGAGCGCGTATAATAGAGTAAAAAGAGCGAGACAAAATGCGGCCAAGAAAAACATGTAAAACAAGGGGAAAAGTCCTCCCAGTCGTAAAGCGAGTCTGGAATAGGGCAGAGCACGAATAGAGCGCGGGGTATTCTTTCCGAAATCACGTTTCGTGGCGCGGAGTTTTATGGCAGACGGGCTTCATCAAGACGCGCATTGTTTCGGGTCTTTTTGTTAAACGGGGAAATCGCTGGCACTGCGGAACCCTTCCTTCACGAGAGAGTAAGTCAGCAGAAATAATTCATTCCGATTCCCTCAATGGATGACCCACAGAATAGAAGAGACAGAACGGGCACTTCCATAGAACCTAATGCTGTAATTTTCAGCATGGGAGTTCCCATAGACACTAACACCCTCGACCCGCGGAACATGAACTAAAATTTTGGCCACGTGACCTTGGCTGTGGAGGACAGGGTCTCTATAGATTTCTATTGTTAGTTTAATTTTATTTCTTATATTTTTCGAAATATTTTAATTAAAGGACGAAGTAAGAGAAAACTTAAAGTTATAATGATTACAAACATATGATGGAATAATTAAAAACGAATTCGATTCAGAGAGATATCAAAATAATCCCGAGTTTGCTTTCAGGAAAACGGAGATCTTATAATTCAAAGTAGGTTTTTTGGAATCAATGGAGTAATGAGTTGAACATAGGGAGGCAAATCGTGTTTATGTTTAAAGATTTGAGAGGACGCCTTTGGTCCTCCCACTGACCGGTCTGTTTATATTTTTGTAAGTGGGATGACCCTTCTTTTGAACGCAACTGTACAACTATTAGGAGAAATTATACTCCTTAAGTATACAGGGTGCATAGGAAAGTCCTTTTAACCTGAAAGTACTTGAGAACGGAGAGCTAAAGCTATGCAAGTGAGGTGTCGGTATATTAAAGCGACTACGTCCACCGAAAAAAACTTCTGTAAGAAAACTGTTGCCAATATAAAAAAACACAGAAAAAAAGTTCATGAAAATATCTTCAATACTCAAAGGAGGTATTCTCAACTAAAAAAATTGGCACTTTTTTCAGGCCTAAAAAGGAAAAAGTTTGCAAACTTGCAAGTTTTTCAGTATTATCCTTGTATTTTTTACTTTTTACAGATTTTTTAAGGACAACTTTTAACAAAAAAAATATAAAAAAATTACGAACTTTTTTGATACCTGAAAAAGTTATATTTTTACACGCTAACATCTTCGCTAAAAAAGTACACGCTAACATCTTTTTCACGCTAACATAGTTTCATGAATTTCTTTTTCAGTTAGTTTTTTTAAAACATAGGCAATAATACTCTCATTGAGGTTTTTGCACCTTTATTTTTTAAATTAATTTTTGTAACTTTCTTCATTTTCTACTGGGGTGCTACTTTTTTTTGCATTAGCATAGCTGTAGCTCTCTCTCCGTTCAAAAGTATTTTCAGGTTAAGGGAATTTTTCTACGCACCCTGTATAGAATAGGCATTCTCAAGTTCACGCAATTTTTCCCAATTTCCACGCTTTTCTCGTCTTTTTACCACGGTTTGGGCACATCTTTTTTTCCCATGCCAAGCATATACAATACATTTCAGTAAGAAATACCAAATTGTCTAGCTAAAATGTCTAGTTGGTAAGCAGAAACTTCGTGCCCTGCCTTAAGTAGTGTGTAGAAACATAAGGTTGTTGTTTCTTTCCACAACCTTTCCTAGACGATGAGGTTTAGGACGTGACCTTGATACGTCAATTTTGATTACAAGGAGTATACTCCGGTCTCTTTCATTAGTGTCTATGTGGGCCATTTAAAAAGGGATTCCAAAACTTCTTAACTCATAGAGTACTTTTCAGAGATTTTTCACTCCTAAGGAAGACATTTAAGGAGCAAAATACCTTTACTAAGCACTTCGAGATGTTTAACACAGCACCAAGGGCCCCGCAGAGTATAGGTTTAAAATCACGGGCATAATCAAAGTTTCAAAACAATTCAAAAATGCAATGTAAATATAATATTTCCATTGAATATGCTCATGTAAAAACTATAGTTTTTTTGGGTGCGCACACAGCTGTTCTGGAAACAGCTCTAGAAAACTGCTTGCGGACCTAAAAAACAAACTTTAACAGGATCTCAAGCGTTTAATATTGATTGTATTTACGTGAAACTTTGGACTTAAGGGTTTTCAACTATGATCTTTCAGATTATCAAATCAAAAGAAAGGATTTCGAAATACAAAATAAGGTTTTGGCAGATTTTTCGCATTTTTTGTGTTTTTTTACTTTTTCATAATAAAACAAATTTTAAAGTGAAGACTTTTGAGGTAATTTTAAAGATCATATTAAACCACAATTTTTGAGACCATAATTAAGTTTTTACCTATAGTAGTTCTTCTACAAATTGAATTTTTCAATGATTTTTTGGGGTGTCGCTCCATTTTTAACTCCCTGGGAATTGGTCTGGGACCCCCTTTCTATACCGATTCTTTTTAGTCTTGATGAGTACTATCTTCCCTGAAAGTTTATTGCACCATTTCAGATACACCCTGTATTATACTATACTATCTCATATTATACTTTACTACTAATACTATCTTTATACTTATCTAGATGATACAGGAAAGTAGGTTTAACTTTGACTTGACTTTCACAAATGAACCTTCACCTTTGTCACGGCCATAAATTTAATATTACAAGTCTTAATCAGAAACATTTTAAAAGAAACGCCATGAACGAAAGGAATAATGGTAAATGATAATTACCTGTATTGATTACCATCAATTAGTAGTTAGAGATAAGAGCTTAATTGCGAGATGGTTTTACTCCCACCTAAGTAATTAACCGAGCCATAAACTGAGCTTTAAATGCAATTTAATTTTCAAAATGGTAATTGGTGATGGTTTTAGAAAAAAGTATTTTTCAAAATTATATAACCAACTACCAAATATCCCTTTTTAATAAATAGTACTTATATTCATTCATACGTAAGTAATATATATTGAAAATCAACTTCTGAAACTCTTATTATTTCCAAAATTTGAAACAACAAGACTACTGGTTTACAGTTTCACAGCAAAAGTGATTTCTCCTTTTATAGAAAGAAAATCGGATCCTATTCAAAACCAGATAATGGATTCTCTTCAGAAAATGTGGTATTAAATTTTATTTTTATGAAAAAATAAGCGATCGATAATAATCGATACTAACGACCGCAAAGAATATGGGGTTACCTTTCTTATTTTAAACGGATTTCTCAAAGAAAACCGAACTATGAGATGTTTTTAATTTCTCCAAAAAAATGGTGCATCTTCCATTCCAAGAAACTTTTAGATACTAAAAAAATCACAGATGGTGTACTTAACTCACGATAGCTTCTTGTCTATTTTAACCCTACAACGCATCGGGGGAGGGGATAGTTTAGAACCACTACCCCAAAAAGTTTGTAAAGAACTGATCTATAGAGTAATCAGTGAATAATGTAATACGAGTTTTTATCAAAGAACCAATCATATAAGCTGTTACGACTACCACATACTTCACAGCAACGTTTCCTGAACCCAGTACGTCACTACGCGGAAGGAGAAAGTGATTAAACACAAAGCCTGTTGGGTTGATAGGAGGAATTTCGATACGCGAATTGTGATAAAAAGACACTATTTATACATGGGTTTAACAAAATAATCGTATTGGGTCAATCCATATTAAGTGATACAGAGGTGGTCGCTCGGACCATTTTAGAATGAAATAATTTTTTGAGGGTTGATTCTTATATCATTGGAGAGTCCAAAAACACTGTCTTTAATTTTTTATCTTTATTTGATTTTTATGGAAGCCATCGAAAAATGCTAATTTTTGCGTTTGTAAGGGTTCCTGTTAACTTTCGTTACTCCTGACTGGTTTAAATTAAATTCATCGAACAAAAGCTATTGTACTCAAAGAGATACATCCTTTAAAATTTACGGTACAATTGTTTGGAGAATTGTGTCCCAAATATAGAAAAACAGCCCAAAAGTATAACTTTAAAAATGATGCTTTTTCACTTTTTGAAGGCGTAATATTCCCAAAAGATCTATATTTTCCCAATTTTTTTTGCAGATAATGTGTAGCCTACTTACTGGACCTTAGCCTATTCTGAAAAAATTCAACTCTTGTATTTTGTTCTTTTTTGTAGTTATAGGCCTCCAAAGTTGGAAAATTTTAGAAAAATCCAAAAACTTTGACCCTCTATATCTCTGTTGGAACAAAGTTTAAAAATCTGAAATTTTTACAGGTAAAGTCTCACTAAGGTATCATCCAACTGTAAAAATTTCACGTTTGGTATTTGCTTTCAAGGGAGTTATGAACCTTCAAAATATGATGATTTCAAAAAAATCCTTACTTTGACTCCCTATATCTCGGGTGGAACTATGTTTAAAAGTTTGAAAATTTCACAGGTTACGCCTCACTTACGTATCATCCTCATTCATTGTTAGCCATCGGCTAAGTAGGGACATTTGCTATCTCTTGCGAGTTGCTTCGTCCTCGTCTTCACGTATCATCCTCCTGTAAAAATTTCATCCTTGGTATTTACTTCTAAGTCAAGTTACAGCACCGTAAAAACGTTTAGTTGGGAATATGATAAAATCCATTAATGTAACAATACCCTCATTCTTCAGTTTAATGTTCTTCAAACACGTTTTAATGGTCCTGTTACTTGACATAGAAGTAAATACCAAAGATAAAATTTTTACAGGAGGATAATAGCTAAGTGAGGCGTAACCTGTAAAATTTTTAATCATTTAAACTTTGTTCCACCAGAGATATAGAGGGTCAAAGTAAGGATTTTTTTGAAATCATCGTATTTTAAAGGTTCATAACTCCACTTGAAAGCAAATACCAAAAGTGAAATTTTTACAGTTGAATGATATCCTAGTGAGGCTTTACCTGTAAAAATTTAAAATTTTTAAACTTTGTTGCAACAGAGATATGGAAGGTCAAAGTTGGGATTTTTCTGAAATTTTCCAACTTTGGAGGCCTGTAACTACAAAAAGGAACAAATACCAGAGTTGAATTTTTTCAGAATATAGTCCATTAAGTAGGCTACACATTGTCTACAAAAACATTGGGAAAATATTGGGAATACTACGCCTTCGAAAAGAGAAAAATCATCATTTTTAAAATTCTGTTGTTGTTGTTTCTTATGCCACTTGGAATATCCAAGCTCCATCCGCAGAGCGAACAGGATTTAAGGCAAAGGGGGTGCGGCTCCTACTTTTGGGGTGTTTTTCTATATTTGGGACACAATTCTCCAAACAATTGTATAGTAAATTTTGAAGGATGTATCTTTCTGAGTACAATGGCGTTTGTTGCATGAATTTAAGTTAAACCAGTCAGGAGTAACGAGAGTTAACAGAAACCCTTACAAACGCAAAAATCAGCATTTTTCGATGGCTTCCATAAAAATTCAAATAAAGATAAAAAATTAAAGATAGTGTTTTTGGACTCGCCAATGATATAAGAATCAACCCTCAACAAATTATTTGATTCTCTAATGGTCGAGCGACCATTTCTGTTTTTTCTGGATCACTTGATATGGATTGACCCTATTTTAAAACTGACGTCCTTTGTTTCCGTCGAAATTCAAATGCCGCGATGGGAACAACTTTGTTAGTGACGTAGTGGTTCAACTTAAGTTGCTGTCTAGTACAGTAATCGAGTACCCCCACTCCTTACAAAAGGCTTCTAAACCCAAAATTACAATATTATATTGGGCGCATTCATTTCCAAACCGGCAGCCTAATCGGCGCCACAACGTACTAGTGAATTTTTAACGGCATTGATTTTCAAACCTTTTCCCGTCTAGACTGATGTGAGGTTGATACATTGTGCTACGTGAGCCCTATTGTGCTAGAATCTGATCACGTTAAATCCTCCTCTGAGACTGGCTCGCTTCACTACATTTAAAATCGGTTCTGAGACGCGCATTAATCTCATAAGTACCGCTGCCTGGCATCCGCCTATCGATCTAAAGGAAAAGGTTTCTTCCCATTTCCTTAACTATCAAGAGTTAGTCTGAACGTAAAACTAAGACACTAATAAACTGAGACACTAGTTTTGTAAATGGACTTCGTCTGTATGATGGAAATAAAATAAAATGCACGATCATCCGCCCAGCGGCGTTTATATAGTATAAATTGGTATGTTTATCTGACAATGATTAGGTATGCCTGCCTATACGCTTTTGATCATATGTCATATAAGTACTATGTAGATCGTAAAATTTAATCTATCATGTACGAATTTATGTACAAATAAAAAAGATTGTAAAATCAAATTGGATGAAAACTGGTGTACATTGTCTTGTTTTGTGCCCTTAACCTATAGCAATTTTCCCTTCCTAAGCATACCAAACGATTTATCCATTCGTTGTGACCAGGGTGGTGAAATAACCCTACTTTCCCAAGCAAATTAACTAATTACTTAGTTAAATTGATACCAACGAATTCAATACTGTTTCTTTAAATATTAAAATTGGAAAAATAATTGTAATTACTGTTAAGTATGAACAAAATTTATTCTTAACCCATTAGCGCCCAGTGATCTATTTCTAGACCTGAATACAGGGTGATTCTGAAATGGACCGCCAAACTTTGAGGGGTGATTGTACTCATCAAGACGAACAAGAATTGATGCGGAAAGGGGGGTCGCTGTTACACCGTTAAAGAGCTAGGTCCTAATGTAGTGCGAGAGCGTTACAAAAGGACGTTTTGCCAAGGCCCGTTTAACGAAAAAAAACATAATGAAATGAAAAAATTTATTGCATGAGGTACAGCAGTATCCGTACTACATACATCATAAATTTGATAGAAATTGAACCACTTTCTAAACCGCGGAGTTAGTTTCAAAAGTGCAATATTAATCTTTTA
Organism: Tetragnatha versicolor; assembly: GCA_024610705.1. Classification (NCBI taxonomy): domain Eukaryota; kingdom Metazoa; phylum Arthropoda; class Arachnida; order Araneae; family Tetragnathidae; genus Tetragnatha; species Tetragnatha versicolor. The sequence goes on from JANDEH010000009.1 coordinate 41,260,450, forward strand.
GTCAAAGAATCACATTCCTTAATGGTATTTAGAAAAATGATGATCGGGGAAGGAATTTTCAATGATCGTAACATGGATCATTGAAACTGTTTGATCATTGAAAATTCCTTCCCCGATCATCATTTTTCTAAATACCATTAATGGAACTCCATTGTTTGACTAAGAGCACGTTTTAAAACTCACCCCACGGTTTAGAAAGTGGTCCAATTTCTATCAAATTTATGATGTAAGTAATACGGATACTGCTGTACCTCATGCAATAAATTTTTTCATTTCATTATGTTTTTTTTTCGTTAAACGGGCCTTGGCAAAACGTCCTTTTGTAACGCTCTCGCACTACATTAGGACCTAGCTCTTTAACGGTGAAACTGCGAACCCCCTTCCTATACCAATTCTTGTTAGTCTTGATGAGTACTATCACCTCTCAAAGTTTGGCGGTCCATTTCAGAATCACCCTCTATAAGTCATAAATTCTCTCTTAAATTACCTTAAATTCCCCCAACAGTAACGAAACTGCACATATGGCAAGAGAAAACATCCCTCAATTCTAATACCCTGTGTCTTTTGCATTTGCTTCACTTATTGTTAACAGGGATGGGTTAAAGTTCGAGTTTTCTTCTTTGATCGAAAATAATTTGGGCGTTAATAGGTTAAGTGATACTCAATATCAAGAAAATTCAAGCAAAGATGCAAGTAAAATAGATACAAATAAAATTGTGGAAGAAATTATACCCGACACTTTTCCCATCACTGAAATAAACTTTTTTTTTTTAGAGAAATCTGATATTCCTTCTCTGATATTCCTGAGTAAACCTACTCAATTTAGGTACTTGTAATAGCAGGGTTTCTTAAAACCTTATAAAACACTTCCACGGTTCTTTTGCTTAATTTTCTTGAAATAGGTTTATTTAATTATTTTGCCACGTTTTTATTAGCCTGCTTTTTTGTTAGGGTGTCAGTTTGGGTGGATTTTTAAACTAATTTTTTAATTGACTTTCCGATTAGCTAGAAGCTTGAAACTTAACACATAATACAAATATGGATGACAATGCAATCATCTCGATATTTGGTATAACGTAAAACATTGGGTGAATGCAATACGTGTAACACGCCTCACGTTTTTCGTTTTACAATAAGTCAGGAAAAATCCTTTTATACTTTTAAGTTTGTTTTTAAAAGTTTTTTCAATGTTATAACTGTTTAAACAAAACGATAAAATTATAGCTCATTATATTTGCAACGTATTAGAATAATTAATATTGCATATCGTTAATGGAAACCTCAATAACCAGTCTAAAAACTTTCTACATAGTTATTCCCCTCAAACAATTTACTTTTTCTCCGGGTAGGGAACAGTGGAAGTAGTATCACACCAAAATTATTCGGGGGTAAATAAATTCCCCACTAAGAGCATTGTATAATAAATCCCTCAGAGAGCTGCACCTCATGCGTTATACAAAAGAAATCTGTCCTGTGCGATGACAAATAGATAGGAAGAGAAAAATGGAGATGCTAAGAGCAATTTGGTGTTTTCCCTCACTACTGCAATAGCGAACTTTAGCGTTCATTGGATAGAAAAAGGGGATCTCCTCTTTGAAGCCTTCTCAGACCAAATGCATCATCCCATCCAATCACCTAATCAGATTTTCGTAAAATGCTCGTTCCGTTGCATTTGGTTCTGGATCGCTACTGTATGAAACCTCAATCAAAAAGATGTTTCTTCTCATACATATGCAACAGAAGCGATGTACTTAGAGTTTCGTGGTTAAGGTTGGAAATCCCTAAATGTCTTACTGGAAAGCTTTTTGAAATTGTTTTGTCTGATTATCGTAAGGAAATTTTACTTTCTCTCAAAAGAATAAAACACATTCATCAGAATTCTTTTGCCCAGTAGGAAACTTTTAAAGTTCTATGTATGGAGATTTTGTCATGTGTGTATTGATACTAATGTATATTTGAATATCTAATTTCACCCCATCACTTAATAAAAAATTATTTATATCAACTATAAGTGTTTCTATGTATTTTTTTCTACCATTTAATAGTTTAAACTTAGATTTTTAAGAACAGAAAGCGTTAATATTTAAAATTTAAATATTAAAAGCAAAATAGTTATTTTAGCCACAATTTCCTAACATGTAAACATCATTCATATCCCTTGTGGTTTCTTATCCTTAACATCTTCAACTATTGAGGACTTACGGGTAAAAAAACTAGACATCGGGTCCAAAAAGTTTTTTTCACCAATCAAATAAAGTCTGTTTAGATAAATCTACAGGTATATATTTTTAATGTTAGACCACCCATCTTTCGTGATCTCAGAATGTTTAAAAGTCAACAAAAAGATTGGTTCTAAATTTGTATTGACAAGACACATTTTAACTCTCCGTCTCTTTATAATAGCTGTGTTTTATAATTTGAAAATATGTAAGTTTTTTATAACTGTATAATATTAATATTTTTAATATTTAGTATGATTTATCAGTAACTTTATTAAATTATTTCATCATTAATACAGTCGATTTTCGTTTTTACGAACTGAAAGCTGGTCCTAAATATAGCTTTTTACCCATAATGATAATTTTACTCCTTATTTTCAAATTAAAATTTTGAAAGCTTTTTAATAAAATTATTTTTTCCCTTTGACTCGGTTTAATTGGCATTGAAAATATTTAAAGAAATTCTTATACGGAAAACGCGCGCGCGCGCGCCCATTCAAGTAGAGATCCTATCATAGGTTAGTCTAGTGGTTTGGTTTAGTTGAGATTTAACACAATAGGCTAGTGCCAAGGGGGAACTTTTCGCAATCCACAACACTGCGCATGCGCCAAAAGTTAACCAATAATGGATATGTTATAATGTTATAAGGCTGGGGCAGTGGCAGGATGCTTACTTAGCATGCTACAGTTCCTGGGTTCTATCCTCAGTTATTATTTTATTAGAAATACTTATATATTCCTAGAGAACTTTCAACCCACCAATCAGTGATGACTGTTAAAAATTTCCCCTTGTCACTATCCTCTTGCAGATTCAATGGTCTAAGGCTGGTCTAGTGGATATCAAGTCAAACCTTCAAAAAATTGTATTGAGTGGAAAAGGTTTTACTTTGAAGTAGAGAGTTAGTTCAGTGTTTTTTTCAATCTGGTAACTCTATGTAACTTTTTTCATAATGAAAAAAGTAATAAATTTTGGTTTGTTGACGTTAAAAAGTTAGTTAAAATTTGATATTTTTACATCATTTTAAAATTTTTTCGGTATAAAGAACTATTCGAGCACATCCTACGAGTTCGTAAAAACGATCATTGACTGTACGTACAACGAAAGGAATCAATCATTATTTGATTAGTTATCGTTCATTCTCTTTAAATTGTTACCTTTCAAGACGAATTTGAGGGGTTTCAGGCAAACTCTCTTCCTCCGATGACTCGCTTTCTTCACTAGTAACTTTTTCCTCTGTTATGGAAGGTGTGTTTTTCTGGAATCTACAAATACACATTTGGATACACTAAATTAAAGTGTGTCCAGTAAGTTTCTTTAGTAGTTAGCGTTGGAAAGAATCTCTGAAAGTTAGTCTAGTAGAAAATGAAGAAGTTGGAGGAAGAGGTTTGTTAAATTAGGATGTAGTTCAAGAATTAGATGGGTTTCAAGTGAAACACGAGAAATAGTCGAAGGGAGTGATTTTTAAAACGCTCCTGCAGTTGTAAGTTAGCCTTGTTATTATTCGAAATGAAAATGAAGTTAATGAAAAACAAGTTGAAAACGCACAATACCACGAACTTTTAACACTTTCGAATAAAGGTCAAAACATTTTGAAAGTATTAAAACTTTAATGTAAATTGGGAAGCTTAGTAATCAAGATTTTGTGATAGATACATTTTTATACCTTAAGGTAAATATCATTATGTGAATCAAATCTCAAAAAAATAATAAAGATTAGAATACGAATTAAAAGATTTAAGGTTTTCAAATTCAAATTTAAGGTTTACTTGAGAGAAAATAACATTCACATTTGAGTTAAGTAGAAAATTCACTTGATGTATTAAAAAGTCAGAGGCAAATTACTATTCAAACATTTTGAAAGTTACCGTTATAAAAATTAAACAGAAATTTTAAGGATTAATGCAGTAACTACTAAAAAAACGTATATCCAAAATAAAAGGTCCTGCGCAGTGTCTGAGATAATCTCTTTGATACTTTAACGAAATAATCATTTTCTTATTATCAATTTAAATTACTGGTTTGAAGCCATTCAAAAATAACGTCACACGTTTAAGGGTTGGGATAGTCCTGTATGTATCAAAAGGGGAGGTGAATATTTGGAACATCCAACTTTAAAACTCTTCTTTCCGTTATACTAAAAAAGGCATGAAATACAAGAATTTCTAATCTCAAAAGGGTCGCGAAAATATAGTAAGATTTTGAATGCATTGAATTTGGGTAGGGTTTTAGATTAAACTATTAATTCTACTAAACTATATATCCAAACGATTTTAATAAATAAGGGTTCGTTTCTAGTTAACTACTTGTTGCAACTACTAACTCTAGTAAACTATAGAGCCGAACACTACTAATAAATTAGTATTCTCGACTGGAGCAACTAGTACTAGCTTCTAGTTTATTAGTAGCGTTCGGCTCTATAATTTACTGGAATTATAGTTGCAACTAGTAGCTCAAGTGCTTTTGGTTTAACTACCAGTTCACTAAAGCTAGTTGCTAGTTGAATTAAAATCGGATTTTGCTTAGTTGAACTAAATTTGTATTTAGTTTCTTAAGTGTAGCATCACAAAATGGGGAGGAGGTTACAAAAATGCAACAGCTTGCGACATGGGAGAGGAAAGCCTAAAAACAGTGTGACGTATTTTGCGTAAGGCTCTTACGTGAAGCGGAACGCCTTTCCTAATAGATTCGCGCGATGCAAAAGAGGTGAATTCGGGAGCAACCAAATGGGCATCCGAAAAGTGAGCTCCGCAGTGGTCGATGCGCCTCTTGCGGGAATCGATCCACAAGAAATTACCCTCCAAGACCAACCAGTGTCCGCCGTTCGACCTCTCCAAAAACTCCTCGGACTAATGGACCTCCGCCCACCACAAAAGTCAAAAAAGCTATTTCAATCCCCCGGGAATCAATAAGTTTGGGGTGGGGAAAAGTTTGCATCAGCAATAACAGTTCTCCGGAACTTATCTATCTCGGGGAAGGAACCCCGTCCCTGTGGAGGAGCCTTAAACACAGTATCCAATCGAGTTGCGCCGCTGAAAGCCCGTTCACACGAGCGAAAATAAGGGAGGGAAGGGGGAATTTGGGGATATTGAATTTTAAATGGGAAGATCCTTAGAGTCTTGAAAGGTGTTTGAAAGTGGGAAGGAAAATATGCATGCACATGAATGCCCTTGAGATTGTACGCGACAATATAATTTGGCCAGTTTAAATCCTTGTTTTGCTGGATATAAACTAGCGCGATTCTCTTTTTTTTGTCATAATAGAAGCTAAGAGAGTAAAAAGAGGTCAAAAGAATTATTGAGATGATAAGTTTTTTTATATATGCAATAGACTCCTTTTCTTAACCATTTCTGCTCAAGCCCCAGTCGTACTTTGTTTTTTTAAATACACATATAAAAGTTATGCACAAAAGGTAGCACAACAGTGAATTTTTTTTAACTTTTCTTCTAATTGTATGTAAAAGTTTTATAACAAGGTATATGTATAAATGTGTGTGATAACATTGGGAAAACAGAATTTCCCCTAGAATTTGGTATTCTATGTTTTAATCGGAATTTTTCTTAACCAGCTTTAATACCTGTTCCCATTTGAACCGGTTAAGAGGAGGTCTACAGTATATTCTATCCATCTTCATATGTTATAGTTATCATAAATGAGTATTCTTATTTACTCTCTTAGCTTTCAGGATGATTGAATCAATTTTCACTAACTACAGTATCATACTATTCCTAATATTTTTTAATGATTTTCCAGTAAATGTGTATGCTTTACTTAATAATGAAAAAAAATTTAGAGGTGGCGTTTGGGGGATGACATTTTTATTTTATTCTTTTTGAATGTAAATTTTTTAATAGTACTAGAATTTTAAAAAGCAATTGTTTTGAAAAGTTTTTGTTTAAATTTGAATACTGTACTCATTTTTCAATCATCCTTCTTCCGAATCGGAATGTAAAATTATTTTACTTCATAGAGTGAGAATGGAAGTTTTCAAATTGTAAAAGTTATGGAAAAATGAAAACTTCGGTAAAAAAAATTTAAATAAATTAGCCTCGCCTAGATTAAGAGATGAAAAGTGTTTATTTTTATTTCTTATGCTGAAATATCGATATGCTTAATCTTTATTTTTCATATCCTTTTTAATAGTATTTTTAAAAAAATATCTCATGATACTCTTACACTTTATCAGAAAATTCGGTTAGTTTGTTTGAATGAGAATAATAATATTTTTCAGAATGAAAAAAAGCTTCTTGTTTATTTCAAATTATTTTAGATACGTGCTACTTTTAGCATTTATTTAATTCAAATTAGAATTTTTATGGAAGATTTTAGGGAAATTATATAGCAAATAAATAAAAATTTACCTTTTAAACAATTTATTTAACATTTCCATGTTTAACACGCTGAAACAAATGTTTTTATGTCTCTGTAATTATAGTTTAACTTGGAATAGATGTATTGTATTCATCAGAAACTAATTTTTCTTCCATAAAATCATCAGATCTATTGCCGAAAATAACTCACATAAGCTTATCTTGGGAATCACAGTTTTGATCAATACTCTCCAAAACTGTGTCAAATGTCTGGGTCAAATCTATCTTAATTTTAGTAGACCGGATATGACATGTTAGCGTGGAGCATGCACGTTTTATTTTTATCGAATTAGAGAACTCCAATTCTCACTCTTTATTTTACAAATTTTTATGGAACAGAATGTCAAGTTAAATTTCAGTCAGTAAAAATCAGTTTTTCTGTTTCACCTTTGAAGCTTCTTCCTCGGTTCATTGCACAAAATCAAAAATCAATGTCTAGATGATGAAAAATATTATCTTAATTTTATAAAAGTATTATCTTAAATATTTTATCTTAATTTTATAAAATAAGTTGTCTGAAAATACTTCGAGGTAAAATTTAATTAAATAAGATGTTGCATTATTACAACAGTCAAGAACTACCTAAGTGTTTAAATAAAATGTCTCTCCAAGATCAGCGAGTTGTATTTTCCTTTTCAACCAGTAACGAAACTAGCGAAATTTTCAAACAAACAATGATTTAGAAATACTGTATTGTTCCATAACTTAGTTCGACCATTCCATTACTTTTACTAAAATTGGTTCAGAAGCTATATAACATTTAGTATAAATAAGAATTATCCCTTTAAAATAAAATGAGACAAGGGGGCCAATTTCGATGTGAAACTATTTTGACTAGTGTATGGGCTTAATTTAAACTACAGCCCAAACGTTAAAAGTTAATTTGGATTAGAACACCATTTTCAACTTGTAGTTTAAATAAGTTTTTTTAATTGAATTTCCCCCACCATATAACTATACTAAGTTTAAAGATTATACGCACACACAGTTTACATTTTGACATGTATTCAACTAATTTATGACCCAAAGCTCTGTCATTTGCCCAAAACCAATGCGCATTTTCTCCAATGCAAAATCCAAAACCAATGCAAAATTTCTCGAATATTTCGTTCATTATCTAGACGTGATTTTTGAGTCGGTCCCAGGTAGCACAAAAACACCAGCCAACATCGTTTCGTCAGTATTAGTCCTCTGAAATATCAATGATATTTCCCCCAGTATGGGTTATTGTGAGCTAATACAGTTTCTCCGACACTAATTACCAAAAAACAGGCAAAAAAGAATCAAATTTCCATACACAGGTTCATTTCATTCAAATACAGATAATTGTAAATATTTTTAACGCCTCTTTCATCGACATCGGGCAATATTGTTTGAACGCCGATCGATGTTCCTGTGCTACCTGGGGTGCATCCCAAGAGAAGAAGGATTGTGACAGACAGACAGCAAGGTCTCACCTGTCAGGGCTCGAGCAGTGATTTGTATCTGGAGGCGTCGATGGTTTCTCGAGAGCGGCAACTAGGACTTTCACTTTTGGCCAGCGGGCCCTTTGCAAAGAGAGACAGAGGCATCAAACACATGGCCAGCAGCCTGGCTGGCGGGGAAAAGCTTTCGGTGAACGGCCAGGAGCGTTGTCGACACTAAATTTTCCTTAAGATTACGATAGGTAGAACTTATTTCAACTATTGGCTATTCGGCAAGATATAAGTTGAAAATTTATTAATACAAGCCTCTTCTATCTAAATTACAGGAACTCATCGTTGTAAAGGTGAAAATCGGCAAAGCCCTTCAGACGAATTATAGAATCACGGATCTCCATTTCATGAAATTTTAGAGAATTCAATGCTTAGTTAAATAGTTTGCTAGTAAACAATCACGTATTATATCACTCAAGGATGGAATTGTTTAAATTTGTTCTTATAGTCTCAGAGTATAGAGCTTACAGAGATTCCAAACGGCAGTTTTCCTCTTTAGGTGCTTAATTTAATTCCTGCTCCCAGATTATAACTAATTTCACTAGCTGCCTATCAGAGATTGCAAAATCCTGATTGGATATGGAACTTCTATCAAGCGGCATTTTAATTTCATTGGTGTTGCTCTTTTCCCTCCACTTCCGATTTGGATTTGAGTGACAGCTTCAGTGGGCGAATGACAGAGAATTAGCAGGAATGACGTGTATTAAAGGAGGCGGTCCGATGTATATGAAGTTTGTCTATGGGAAAACCCTAGTTAAAAAAAAAAGTTGTCATTAGCGTCTATGGAGATGATTCATCAGTTAAGCTCCATACTCTGTGCTAAATAAGTTTTTAAAATAAAAGATAATAATTTAATTCAAAAAAGAAGTAAGACTAAGCAATTTTGTTTCCACTTTTTATTGGTAGAAAAGTAAATATCGGTTAATTAATAACTTTATTTCAAAACTAAATCCATATTACCCCCATTTTAACTTTACTTTCACTTTAATTTTTTAAACTTTACATTTAATCACTTTAGCTTCAACTATTTATATCCGCGGCATGTATAGTTCACCGATATTTATTCGGCTAAATTGTAGTAAAAGGTGAAACACAGATAGATTAGAAAAGAGAAAACTGTTCCAAACCGTCCCCTTTTTAAAGAATCTCAAAGTATTCTATTTCATTGAATCAACCAATTCATCTTCATAATCAAGTAAAAAAAGATATAAAACAAAGTACTAACTTAAACAAAAAACTTGTGTGTGAATTAAAATAATTCGCCTAATCCAACACTGTAAAATGTATTTGAAGGTAATCTCTTTCAGACACCTGATAAATTAACATCATTATTTTGGCTAGGATTTTATCCGCCACGCCTATCGCATTCATCAATTCCGAATTGAGCATTTCTACTCCATGGGGAGATGTTTCAGTCAGCTCGCATAAAATATACCCACACTCGAAAAGAACCTTTTTAATGAAGGATGGTATTAGAGTAAATGTAAAAGAAAAATGATTGTCGAAATGTATCATTCGAGAAAATATTCATACATTTAACTTTTATCAAAGCTTTACGAAAAAAAAATAAAATTTTCGTTTTTTCATATACACTGGGTGTATCTGAAATGGTGCAACAAACTTTCAGGGATAATAGTAGCCACCTAGACGAGTCAGAATCACATTGGATTTGGGGGTCCCAGACCAAATCTCAGGGAGTTAAAAATGGAGCGACACCCCAAAAAAATTATTCATAAATTCAATTTGTAGAAAAACTACTAGTGGTAAAAATTTAATTATGGTCTCAAAAATGTGGTTTAATATGATCTTTAATATTATCTCAAAAGTCTTTACTTTAAAATTTGTTTTATTATGAAAAAAGTTTAAAAACCTCAAAAAAATCTGAAAATTATGTCAAAACCATATTTTGTATTTCGAAATCATTTCTTTTGATTTGATAATCTTAAAGATCATAGTTAAAAACCCTTAAGTCCAAAGCTTCAAGTAAATACAATCAATATTAAACGCTTAAGATCCTGTTAAAGTTTGTTTTTTGCGTGCGCAAACAGTTTTCTAGAGCTGATTCCAGAACAGCTGTTTGGTCTGGGACCCCCAAATCCTATGTGATTCTGACTCGTCTATGTGTATACTACCATCCCTGAAAGTTTGTTGCACCATTTCAGATACACCCTGTATAAAGTCGAATTATTTACATAGCACAAGGTTTAAAATCATAATATAGTACTACATAACCCCTTTTCATACAATATATTTTAAATTATAAACACAAAAAATAACTTGAACATAAAGACAGTTTTCAAAATATTTTTCAAAAAACTTCGATAAAATCTTTTTTTTTATTTCTTCACCTAGCCCTTTTTAATTGGAAAAGTACTTCACAACTTCTTTGGGTACAAAGGGTACCTAAAGTGTCACCCCTTAATTCTGTTTTTAAAAGATTAAAAGAAATTTCCGCTACTCACTAACTTAATTTCAATTGGTTCACTGTTTTTATAAAATTGTAATCTTTCATAGGATTTTTTTGTGAAAAAGGGATCGGTTTTAATTCTACTAATTTGATCGAGGTATCCGTTTTTGACCACCTAGATAATGTAAAAGTAAATATTTATAGATAGTATCATAGTTGCTTAATTGTTTATATACAAATGTCGAAAGTAATTTATATTCAGGTTTAAATTAAAGAGATGTAGTTTTACCTCTCTCTCTCCATCGAAATTGCTTGACATTGTATTCATATTAATAAAACAAATCATACGTTTTTTTATGTAACACCCAGGTAAACCTTAAACAACTTATTTTAAAAAATCATTTAAATATATTCCATCTTTTTTGCACGTAGAGTGTTTTTCGACGGGTTTTTCTGCTTTCGATTAAAAAGCACAATAATCTATTTAATGCAAAATTTCAACTTCCATAAAACTTTATAGAAAAGGTATAAAACTAATAATAGAGCAATGAACGGCAAATAGCAACTTCTTTTACTTTTAAATAAGTAATAGCGTGGCCGTGGCTTTACCATACTCTATCAGGGTACTTTTAAAATATCAATAAAGAAATAAAAAATAGACGGATTAAAACACCCTTTTCTAATATTATTTAATTTTCATGGCAAAAAATTGAACAAAAGCTTGTTTGCTTAATGAGCAAAAAATAAGAAAAATTATTGTGAGATATTAAAATGTTATGATCGTTCAACTTGAAGTAAAAGTTTAAAAAACTGGATACTTCTATCAAAAGAAAATTGGTTCTATTTTTTTAAACTTACTTCCTTAATATTTTACTAAATTATGTGCTTAGAACAGTATTGAGGGATCACGTTATTTCCCAGTAAACTTTGAATTTAAAAAATATCTGATTTTTATTAAAGTACTGAATGCAAATGTAGTTACACTGTTGATGTGAAAAAAAATAAGTATTTGATGAATTTAACACACGAAAAAAGGAAACTTTCGCAACAATTTCTTAAACATTATCTATTACAGGAGGGTTAATGTTTAAAGAAAGAGAAAAATATACTTTAATGCTGTAATTTAAAAATAAATTGGAATAAAAATGTATGAATTCAAACAGTAAAAATTTTAATTTACTTTCCTTAAACCAAATTTTCGCAATTTAAAACCTAGTACTATGTAGGATCCAAATATGTTTCTGAAATTTCAATTCATAAGATATTATCAAATTTTAAACATTAGCCATACACGCAACTTAAGGTTATGATCAAAAATTTCCTTCATTCAGAAATTAGGAAACCAATAAAACGTCAAAATTGTTTCCTAATACACAAAGTAAAGTTTTGGATCTCTAAACATTTCCTATTACCTTTTATACACCTGTAACAAATAAAAGTATATTCAACTAATAACATACACATCGAACTTAAAACTTCACCTAGTTTCTAAGTATACGCACTTACCTAGTATTTTATTCAAGAAAAAAAAATGCGGTAATATTTAGAAATTTAGAGCTTCTTTACTTTTACATAAAGCTTTAGATACTTTTACAAAAAAGTATCCATTAATTTTAGTTATTCAAGTTTTTATTAGTATTAAATATGTTTTTCCTTTAATATACACTAGAAAGAGATAAAAATATAACATTAATTAGATGCGACTAAAACTTGAAAATTCATCGAGTTTCTGATAACGCTCTTACCTCTGGTATTAAGAAAAAATGAGGCAATATTTGGAGTGTTGGAAGTTTTATTTACATAAATAAAGCCATTCTTTCCCCCAACCCAACAAAAATTGGTGAACACAATATATTCAAATCTTTTATTTTCAATATCGAGTGCAAATAAAAGCCCAGCGCAGCCATTTACAAAACAACTCTCTGCACTTGACTGGGCCCCTTTCAAAGCACCCTCCACTAATTCTAAACTTGAACGCGGTGATAAAATGTAGATAGTTGAGAGAGCTCCGCTTCTTTTCGAAAAAGAAAAAAAAACTTCTCCCTCCCAGAATTTCACTCATTAGTAGCGATGCAAGTCATAAATTAATAAAGCTTAACTTTCTATTCTCACCCTGAGAGCTTTAAATAAAAGGGAAAAAATAGCCTGGATCAGCGCTTTTGCGAAATATACATGCAATGAAGCCAATAAGAGTCAAGAGAATTTATGCTTACTGAATTTTTTTAACATTCATCTAAGCAGAATTATTAAAATATTGGTCTCAATATGTTATTTTGAACATAGGACTAACATTAAGTTCAAGTGTTTCCTTTATGATAAAAATGACGTTTTGTAACACCTTGATATTTTGTAAAACGGAATAAATATTTATTTTTGGTTGAGAGTAGTTAACATTATTTTATAAGTTAAGGTGGATGCATTTCTTTATTTCTTATTTTTTATATTATTATTCATAAAATTCAACACTAAGCTAATTTCATTTACATGACACATAAAACACATTTATCATGTCAAGTTGTTTCCAAAATTTTACGTAAAAACTCAGAGTTGGGCGCTTGCTTGTAGTTGGTCGACTTAATTTGTATTTGTATTGGTATTTGTATATTAGGGTGTATAGAAAAAAACTTTTTTCGATTTTGATGACGCATTAGTGCGGAAAAGTTGTCTAAGGTGCCAGAGAGTACCTGTGAATTTTTTCAGAATTTTTGGATAATTTCTTAAGGTGCCACATTGGCCCTGAAGTTCCCCATGTTAATCCTATGAGGCGCGCAGCCAAAAAGGCCGAAAATCGGTTTTTCGCCCCTCATTTCTACCCTAATCACACTACGAATGTCTTGTCTCGAGTTATGGACTCTATATGATGTATGCTACCCGAAAAAACTTGAATAATAACTTAAATCTTTATATTATGTTGATTGTGGGCTCTGATTTGAACGAGGAAATACGCGATTTTTGACAAAATTTGAGCATACAAAAAAAACGTAATATAGATATTCAGGCTATTATTCAAGCTTTTTCGGGTAGCAAACATCATATAGAGTCCATAACTCGAGACAAGACATTCCTCGGTTGATTAGGGCAGAAATGAGGGGCGAAAAATGAATTTTCGGCCTTTTTGGCTGCGCGCCTCATAGGATTAACATGGGGAACTTCAGGGCCAATGTGGCACCTTAAGAAATAATTCAAAAATTCTGAAAAAATTCACAGGTACTCTCTGGCACCTTAGACAAATTTTCCGCACTAATGCGTCATCAAAATCGAAAAAAGTTTTTTTCGATACACCCTATTGTATATGTATTTACGACGTAACCCAAAAAATCTCTAGGGAATGAACTCGTAAATACATCAACCCTACAATGCAAAATTTTTTAAATTCACTTGAAAATCATATTATGGTGTAAATTAGTAAAAAAATACTAAAAAAATTAATTTAATTTTTTTCTACATTTAATTGGCAAAAAACTTGGTCCTTGTGAAATTAATTTGTTCTTTCAAAACAATTTTTTTCCAAACAATTTTCTTTCAAGCTGAATTTTTTTTTATTTTAATTTATATTGTCCTTTTATTTTGGAGTTTTCGGTGTCGGAACTTTCGTCTCACTAGCTCCAAACAAATGTCTCAAAATAGTACCTCTGCTACCATCGACTGGCAGTCTAAAGTGCTAATACAATGTAATGTTATATTTATTGTACTTATTGCATGGCTTTGCCTTTTGGAAATGGAAATTCGAGTAGGAAATGGGGAAAATGTCGTGTAGCCAAATGGCTACAGTATGCACTGTAGGGTTAATTAACAAAATTGGAATTTTTCCATATGGCATCACTTAGCGAGAAAATTAGGATGTCAGTGATGGATTTCACATCCTTCAGTCAGCAAATGCATATCCTTCAAACCAATCTCCGTTGTAGATTTGACGGTTTTATGAGCCCACTTAACATTTATTAAACATAACTTTTCTAACCCTTAACATGGGCATTTAGATAAAGTAGTGAAAGGCATTTCAATTTAAATACGAAGCAGCGTACAATTTACTAAAGGTTTAAACTAATTAACCTTTCCTTAAAATAAGGAATTAACGTTAACTATTGGGCAAGTTTAATATTTTTAACCATGGTTTATTTAGATCCATAGGTTTTGTCTAGAACTGTGAAAATACTCTGCATAGGGAAAATTATTTAAACAGAACTTTAACATAACAGTTAAGTTAAGAATAGAGCACTTATAATTTTTTAACAGTTTCCCGAAGCAACTTGTAAGCTATCTTTCTTGCAAGAAACAAATTAATTCTATTCTCCTTCTAAACAAATTAAGCAGAGGAAGTCCTCCCAATGAACAGAATAATTTTTTCTTACACTAAAACTGAAAAAAAGGGTTTTTTTTGTAAATGTTTTATAAAATTTATGAACAGTAGCGAAAAGGCCAGCTGACATTTTACTTCATTTAAAATTTATTCTAAGCTTCCCGATGGATGGACATTAAGTATTTTTTCAAGCAACTAATATAGCATCTCATATTAATTTAGAGTTAAAGTTTTAAAAATCTTAAGAACTTATATATATATAATAATAAATGGAAGTAACAAATTATTTCTATTTCATGATCGTATTGCATGTTTTAAAGTATATTTTAGTGTACTTAGTGCCTTACTTAACTAAAAAAACACGGTATAAAATCACAAGTAACTATACAGAAATCACTGTATACGGAGACGTCTATGTGTATAGACGAGCTCTGAGCTTATAATCCTCTTATCATAGTTCAACCATATACCAGATTTAGCTCGAAATAATTAATTGTGATCAATACAGCGTATTATCTGCCACGCTTGAGTTGGCCGATCTGTATTCATTTACCTACGCGTTAATGCTACATTATTTTACTATATATGTTACAGTTAATGTCCAAAATTTGGTAATGTTCAGAAAAACTAAGGTAAAATGAGAATTACCTAAGGTAAAGTACAAAATATTTCATACATTACCTAGGTATTCCGAACATTACCAGATTATGAACATTAAAGGTAACATATACACTATCATCGAGGTTAATTTTCACAGAATCGTAAGGAACACTCAAATAGTTCGTAAATTCAAGAGTTCAAAAAATCGAAAATATGTATAAATTTTATGTATATTTTATTAAAATAATGTACCTTAAATTTATAATCTAATATAGGTAAGGGATATATTAAATAATTTTCGACAAAATTAATATAAAAGGGAAGTATTTGAACGGTAAAATCTGACCTGCAGGCCGAGTAACTGTAACAGTAAAAGGGGAATTAAAATCGTTGCTATGTATAAGGAAAATTATGTTCGGACCCAGTTAATAATTTTTAAAATCGAAGATTGTAAAATAATTGTGTAAACAACATATATGTGTACATGGTGATTTTTTAAAGAATATTTTTATAATTTTATTCAGTTTCTAACAGTTAATGGTAATTTTATTCAATAAGTATTGCATATTCTACGAAACAAAAATTTGCCACGGCTCATAGCAAAGGGGAAAGAAACACATGTTCAGTTTTTCATCTCATCTATATCACTTAGTTTTTAAGTTATGTTGAATTTTACTCCTAAAAAAGAACTTTACAGTTTGATTTCTAAATTGCATAAGTTTTAATTCTGAGGTATCAAACAATAGACCAGAATATCCTACTAAAGTGCCCATAAATCCGAATCCCAACTGTTGTTAATACGTAGGATAAGAGCTGAAAAACATATAACGTTAATAAAGTCTACAACAGTTTTGCGCTATACTACTCAATAACTAAAAATCAAGCCCTCTTGTAACTAAAGCGCACATTTTTTAACTGCAGAACGTTAGTTTTAAAAAAGAACTGTTTTATAAATACCGCCTGTTTTGTTTCTAGGCATTAAGGAAGCTCTTGCAAGAAAATCACTGGAACTACTGATTGAGACAACTACTACACAAAATGAAAGATCTATATTTATAACTCAGATTTCAATAACTTTGTACCTATCCCACTGTCATTCTGAGAAGCCCGTGTATCAGGATTGAACAGCGAAAGTGACGCTCAAAACGAGGCACGAGCCAAACAAACCGGCAGTTACTCGCTGACTTAAAACGATCCTCCGTCTAACTACCCACCTATACCAAGCTCGGTGCAATAATCAAAAAGTACCACTTACCATCGGTGCGAAGAAGCTGGTAAACTTTTTCTCCGTTGTATCCTATATTCCTTTATGTGTGTTTTGTTGCGATGATAGAAAAGAAAGCCGTCATTCTCTGCCATGTCTTCTAGGTATACCTCTCACTGAGCATGCTCCCAAAACGAACCCGAAAAATGTTGACAGACATCTTGAAAAGTTGCCAAAGAATTCCCCTCACCTTCTCTACCCCATGCCCCGACTACTTTACAACCATGTGCAAAGAGTGACAAATTTATAGAGCGCGACGACGTCATCAACAACGCTACGTGGATTCGTTTCTCCCGATAAGCTACAGCCGAATGAGCTACAGCTTGGCTCAGCCGAATGAGCTGCGGCTACGACTAAGCAGTTAGTATCCGACTTGACGAGTTAGTTCTTGCGGATTATCCATTCCTTTTCATTCAAATTCACTAGATTGAAATAGTTCGAGTAATAGCAATGCAACGGGGCAACACTGATCCTTAAAACTCAGTTCAACATCAGTGTACTGTATTTAAACTGATTTAGCCACCTTTATCCATTCCAGTTCACTGAAACGATTTAGATTGTTAATAGCGAGTAGATAAAAATAAGGCAGACTTTATCTATGTTTAAAAACTATGTTCAAAATCACTTTTCAACATCACTTCGACAAGTACAATACTGTTCCGTACTGTACTTTTAACTCATCACCAGTCTTTCAAAGAACAATACCTTTGGCAGTACTTCAAAGTTGGTTTTGTTGAAAACCGGTTGAATTTTTGTGATCCTGTTGAAAGTTCGTTTGAATTTTTACGTCTGATTATGCTAAGTATCGCAGAAGCGTTGAAGCATCAGAAGTGGAGAAGCAGACGTTATCCTAGTACGTAACTTCACTAGACTTCTTCATTATTAACTAGATGAAGAAACACTGAGACGAGGGTACAAAAACTGACTACAGGAAACAATTTCACCAGTCAACTCTAAACATTGAGCCTTCTTTCTATCTCGTTATTTATAGACTTTCTGATATTTTATCATAGAATTCCCCATGCAGAGCTTCTGGATATAGATAGTGACAAATAACGTATTATGAATCCCACTAGCATTATCTACAACCATAAATAAATTTTAGCGGCCTTATCTTAAAAATTCCAAGATTGAAAAAAATACTTCGTAATGCGGCTTAAGTAATTTGTTTGACCATGAATCTGATGAAAACTATTTTACATTGAACCACACGCATTTTCAACTAAAACGCCAAAAATCATTGCAAAAATATTGTTTGATATAATAAAATATATAAAAATATTGTCTGCATAGCTTAAAATTTATTTTTAAGTCTATACATTTTTAAAAACCGAAATTTATTACACAAGGAATAAAATCCATTAAAAATTGCATTATTTTATTTTTTATTTTAGAATATTGTTAAAACAAGATGCGCCTTTCAAAAAAAACAATTAGTCTTTCCAAGTTAACAGAACTGATAACTAAAGGTTAACACAATTAACTTTAAAATAAGATTAGTGTTACTCTTTACCAAGGAAAGATAAAAAATGTGGTACTCAAAAAGATAGAAAAAAAATCTTAAAAAGAAACCAATTTTCTTTCCTATTAAAATGTGTCACCTAGTGCAACGGAACTTGATTTCAATAAGACCGGTGGAAAAAAATAACAAATTAATCACTTTCAAACCGGCGTAAATTAAGCAAATTAAGAGCAATAACGAAAGAATACCGGTCAGAATAAATAAAGGAACAGGTGCCAGAAAGATGTCTAATGATATTCCTTTTATTAAGCTTCTAATATTGACGTAAAGTAAAACATTATTTTCAAGATCAATGGTTAATGAGGCCGTTTGCACAAGAGAGATTTTATCGTATTTTAAGTGCGTAGTATTTAAATTCAGATTGGGGTATTTGCATCAGAATCTGGAAAATGGTGTTTATCTGAATTATTTTTAGTATATACGTCGGTCTCTTATTCACAATTCAACTGTCTACAATGAAATGAATTTACTCGAACACTTAAATATATAAATAGAACTAGTATACAAAACGGGCGTCTCAGTTTTATTCATCACTTTTTAAAGGGGAGATACTTGAGTATTTATATTATTCCTTTAAAGAACTTTCATTCTGCAACTTAAAGAGTAAAAAGTATTTATATTTGTGAATTTATTCCTTATATTTTATTCATGATAATCCACTGCATTTTTTTTATTAAAAGGCTTATAAAAAGATCAAACATAAAAAATGATTAATGCTATTAATCTTTAGTATTTATTATTTGTTTCAAACGTTTAAGAAAATTTGATACAAAATAAACCATTATTAAACTACCATTTAAAAATAAATGTTTGTACAATGTAGATATAATACTCTTTGAATAAGTTAAGTTAAAATGATATTTTTTATTTTAATATAAGTATATTTATGAAATATATGACTAATAGATATGGAAAAAAACCAGGTACAGGTGGACAAAAACAGGGAACCAGATTTTATGGCTTGGATTGTGGCGATTTTTAGCTGAAATTTTATGATTCGGGACATTACAGACTTCTTAAAAATGTGTTTGTATTATACTTATTGCTATTGGTCGCAATGGATTTATAATTATTTTATTCTTTAAAGAAATAATTTTATCAAGTTCAAATTTTGACTGTTTTGTTCACATAGTGTATTATAAAAAACTTGTGTTAGAGTCACGATTTTATTCAGCATACCACTACTATTTTTCAAATTCTTAGGGGGAATAGAGAAAAAGCTTAATAAACAGCTTTGTTTTGATATTTTGATATTATTCATTGAAAAAGCTAAAATTTAATTCATTGACAAACTTTCATAAACTCTTTATTTTAATTATTTTTAGGCTTTCTTTTCACATTTTTAAAGCAGTCCGATTGGAAATGCATACAAAATGTAGCTCACATATTATAACTATCACCCAATTAAAAGTATTTTTTATACCTTATAAAAAATAATTAGTATTCCAGAACTACTTCAAACAAATAAATTTTTTAAAAGTACCGTAGAAAAGTCGAAATGTTTGGGAGAAACTAAGGTTTTAATGATTCTTCAATTTATCTAAAATAACCTTTTATTTAATTCATAGAGGTCTAAAGAGATAGAATTAATTTACTTATATTTTTACTTTACTTCGCACGAACTGAACCTATTATTATAAATAGCAACTGAAAACAATGAATCAGTTTATTATTTATCAACTTTCATCTGACATCTATTTATCACATCAGAAAAGAGAACGACTATCATTAGAAAAGAACTAAATAACACTCATTTCCAAAAAGTCCCCGAGAAATCAAAATATTGTGCTTTCTCGAACACTTTTCCCACAAATAAAGATTACGCAAGCAGTCACCTCATTCCAGGAGTAGATTGCCTCAAATACGATTCAGTTAAATCTTTGAGCATGTATTTTCACTCTAAACTGGAGAAAAGAACCCGTAATCGAGAAAAATAGGAAGAGTCAAGCCTAATTGCCTTTTCCCTTACAGTAAACATTTTACGAAACAACGGTTTGAGTGCAAATAAAAGAAGGGAACATTGTGCTCTTAGCGCCCTGATCGATTCGCTTAGTGTAAACGTGATCGCAAGACAAACGTCCACGGAGTGTCTCTTGAACGCCAAATAAATAAACTCCCATTCCACTCCAGGGGATTAAATCCTTCATTCCGCAGAGGACACCTGTTTTTCAACTTCAAGAAACACACTTGCGCATTGAACCCATTATTATACACCCATTATGAAAGCTGTAAAGGTGGAACGAGGGTCTGAAGAAAAAGACTGAAAATGTGGGAAAAACTAAAATGTGACCAATGCCTAGCGTTAGAAATTGGACCAACTCAGTGGTTAGCCAATCTTACTGGTCCTCAACCAAAATGACTGGTCCACCAAAATAAAAAGGACAGGTTTCAATTTTTTTAATAGTACTTAACTAGTATTACACTTCAAATGAGTGCCAATAATTAATTTTGAAGATTAAATGTAATATAAATAATAATTAAGTTCATGAAATGTAAATTTTAAATTTATACAAAAATTGTAACCAATCTATGGCAAATAAGCAATGTAACTAAAAAAATAAGTTTGACAATGTTTTCTTGATTAAAGGGTAGATGCACTAATTGGAATAAAAATTCAAGTTAGTTTTACATTGTTATTTGACAAATTAGAGGATATCTTATTATTCTATGCTTTCTGATCAGCGGTTAAGCAGCAGTTAAAGAAGGATTCCGCATATCAATCACCGATTCCTTCTTTGATTGGTGGTTAACAGATGATTAAGTAGCACAGAATACGGCCGTTAATGAAGGAAATTAATTTTTTATACTTTTCCCCTGATTTCAAACAAAGAAAATTGTGACACAATGATCAGTCTTTGATGCCTGGGGTGTCCAAATAGACACATTAAAAAAGCGACTAGAACTGAAGAGTCGGATATTTTTTCACCACTGGTCCGGAGGACCAGTGATTTTCTGACCGTAGTGGTCCCCGAGCCGTTTTTCAGCAGTCTGGCACCGCCAATTTCAAACGCTGTCAATGCCCTAAAGGCTCGTTCACACTGTTTCGTGTTCACTATTCATCCTGAATGATTTAATCCCTTTAATCGCTAGTTTGCGTAGAAAAAAGGAGAAAAGATTGAAACGCGAATTCACACTTTTGACATAGGTTGATTCCTTAAAAATTGAGACAAAACAAACTTTAAGACAAAAACGCTTTTTAACAAAAAGTGATGTCTGAATAAGCCTTTAGGGTTACAACAGGTTTGGGGATATTACACATTTCTTTAATGATTTTCTGTTGTTTCCTGAATTTGGTACAGATTCTTTTCCTTTGGAATAACATCAGGTAGCTTAACGAACGTTTAAGAAATTATTTTGTGATGTAATCATAAAATTATATAGAATAGAATGAAACAAAGAAAAATTCAACTAAATTCATCCAGTCATTTATAAGTTTTTAAAATAAAGAAGTATGGTTTAAAACCAGTGTAAAATTTATTAAACTTACTATCATTTTTTAAATGGATTCTGTTGCTGAATTTGAAACTCAACTGACATTTAACTCAATTTGAATTCCGTGGATCAATAAAAAGAAATCTATCTGACTTTGTCCAGTGTTTACAATCAGCTAAAATGAAAAGTAAACTTACCAAATTTTACAACTTTAAAGACCGTATTCCGTGCTACCTGTCCAACGCTTAACCAACAAAGAAAGATTCCATTAATCAGAGTCGGCTATTCCTTTTTTGATTATTGATTAACCGCTGGTCAGGTAG
This sequence comes from Tetragnatha versicolor, assembly GCA_024610705.1. NCBI lineage: Eukaryota > Metazoa > Arthropoda > Arachnida > Araneae > Tetragnathidae > Tetragnatha > Tetragnatha versicolor. The sequence continues at coordinate 41,282,360 of JANDEH010000009.1, forward strand.
CACAAAATACGGCCGTAAATTGGTTATATTTAGCTTTACTTTAGACCAGTGGTTCCCAAAGTAAGTTCCGTGGAACCCTGGGGTTCTACGAAAAAATTTAGGGGTTCCCATGTGACAAACTTTATTTCATTAAAAAATAAGAATGGTGTAAAAAAATAGGAATAGACAGTGCCGCCCCCCTGGACCCAAAAAGGTTTTCAAAATGAGTTAAAACCCTGCTTTTACCAGTCAGTCGAATTTAAAAATTTTTCTGGGGGAGGGCCCCCAGACCCCCCCCCGGTACCACAACGGGATCTTTTGTGATACTATTTGGAAAATCACCAACATTTTGACATTTTTGCCAAAAGGTAAGGGTGATTTTCTGGAAAAGTGCCCCCTTGTGCTGGATTCACGCCTGGTTTCATTTAATAGGATATTAAATTTTGAAAAGTATTTGATTAAAAAATATTCAGGGTTCCGCGATCATTGGCAACATATTTGGGGGTTCCACGACCAAAATAGTTTGGAAACCACTGCTTTAGACAGCTCAAAATAAATAACACCTCATTCTCACTATTCTTTTAACTACACACTTTTGGCAATGGAAGAATAAACCCTTTTACGGGATATGTCACAAAATTAAGCTATTTATATGTAGTTCAATACAATAACTTCTATAAAAAAGGTTATAATTACATATTATGTTATAGATATTCCGTCAAGTATTTTCGTGTCAGGTTTATTTTTGCTAACCTTGAGAAATTACACCTTTATTAAAATATAGTCCCCTCATGCAATTCTAAATATTTATGCTGGCCAATATGGGTGGCCCACTTTTTGATGGGGAAAAAATAAATTGTCTTGAAATTGCCAAGGCACCCACTCAATTTTTTTAATTCGCTGAGAAATATCTCCTTGAAAGGTTTGAGCTCTGTGCCTTAATTAAAAAGCAATGACCAAAGGACCTTAAGTTTTGTAAAGAACGAAATTATAAGGTACTAAAAGTTTAACTTGGAATGATTGAGTCGGAAGCTTTTTCCAATTTTCTTAAAACCCAATCATTATTTTATTAGAAATTACAGTTAGTTATCATTAAAAAATAATAACACGTGGGTTTTTTTGCAAATACAAGAGTTATAAAATCTAATATTATACGATGAACCACCATAATAAAAGGATGTTATACAAAATTTTTGAAATTGGGTCCAACAATTATATTTTTCGTGTGTTACTGGGACATATATTCTATTTTTCGTATGTTACTGGGACATATATTCTATTTTTCGTATGTTACTGGGACATATATTCTATTTTTCGTATGTTACTGGGACATATATTCTATTTTTCGTATGTTACTGGGACATATATTCTATTTTTCGTATGTTACTGGGACATATATTCTATTTTTCTCTACTATTTTTGAAAAAACAATTTTTTTATTATTACGTTGAATTTGTGAAGTGTTTCACTCCTTTTGATCATCAACTTCTAATCCGAATACAGATCTGGAATTTTGGCAAGGAGATTCTTTTATCTATTCGAAAAAAAAAAGTAGAGGGTGCCCAGAACTCTATCCGAAAAAAAGTTTTTTGGGTCACCCTACTGGCAAAACTAAACAAACGCTTTTAACACTAATATCAGTCTCATGCAATCTCTCTAAGTTTCTTCTAAATAATGTTAATATAATCCCCCCTTTGTGAGGAAGATGATTAGTTCTTCCGCAACCATCATTCGTGAAACTAGATTCTCTAAATAGATGTGTTAGTTCCCGAGTCACGATCCTAGTCATCGACTCAAGCCATCACCGCAATATATAAAATCAAAGCAGAGTAAATAAAAGCGACTGGACGAAGAAATTGCCTTAATACAAGAAGAGATATTTATTTAGTTTGCTGCTTGAGCTAATGGGACTATCTGTAAATATTATCTGGAATGCCTATGGTCGTTATTTATTCTGTACCTTCCGACGCTATTTTGACTGTCTTACTTTTGAAAAAGTGATCTCGTTTTTTTAACCTTGAGAAATTATTTAATCAAATATAGAGAAGACTTTCGAAATGTCCATGATTTCATTACTTTAAAAAAGAGAAGTATGATTGTAAATAAAGAAAAACATATAATCATAAAAATCTTGAGATAACCATTTTTTATACACTATTTTACAAATGAACTAAATTTATAACAAACTTATATAATTTAAGCTGATAACACAAATCATTTAAAATGCTATATAGGGGGAGACTATTTTTTAAAAACTTTGAATTGAAATTTTGAATACTTGGTTCATAAGAAGCATTGCAAGCATATATGGGCTGGCTAGAACAAATTTGGTGTAAGTCATTATAGCTTTTTTTTCAGTTGGAAATGAAGATTATTAGACAAAGAATAATAAAAAAATGTTGTTAGATGAATTTTAGAAACATACTTAGTTAAATAAATTCAAGAATTTTTGCAACATCAATTAGGATAAAAACACGTTTCGTATGGCTTTGAATCAACAATAAGGACTATTGAAAAATGTACTTGGTGAATAATAGTGTAGTAAAATTGTAAATTTTTCATAACTTTTTCCCCTCTGCACCCATAAAAATCTCATAAATTACGTTTAGAAGATACGAAAAATTTAATTTTAAAGTTGGAAATGCCTCTGTTTTCATTCAATTTAACTCTTTCCTAAGCATTTCTCTAAGTTAGAAGATATAGTTTTCAATTTAAAGATCCAAATGAGAACGCAAAGTAATTTTTAAGTTCTTACTCATTAAACAATTTACAGATTGGTACTAAAACTGCTATTAGTTAAACTGAAACGTTCGTTAAACTAATGGTATAATTTATCTTTGAAATGTACCTGGTTAAAGAAAAAAGTTAATTGCTCAAAGAAATGATCTACCAATAAAAATTGGTATTTAAAAAGTTGGTTTAACTTTATTATCTCAATTATGTTTTCAAAAAATTACTTATTTATAAACTTTTCTTTTTAACTCTAAAATGTCCAATGACGGAAATAAACCTTCTCTTTTCCTTAATTTTTTCATTTAAATTAAATAAAATTGTTCAAAGCATTATTTTAAATGAAATTGACGTTAAAAGATAGTAATACAGGGTGGTCCAAGGTAACTGTACCCCCTATAACTTTTGAACCCCTACAGACATAGTTATGAAAGTGGTGTCTATAGGTATAGTTAAGTGAACATGCCCTATTCTTTGCGACAACTTTCAACGCCCTCTACTGGAAATGTCAGGAGTTATAATTTTTATTTTAAAAACTTTTAGAGATTTCATAAATTTGTCAGTTACTAAGATATAGAGCAACATAGATTTAGTAGTATAATACTCCTTGTGCAGAGAAATGCCTTGAATAAAACCCCTAGAACGCACGCTCAGTTAGGTAGAATTTACGTAGTTTTTGCGTCCTAAAACGCTCCTCATAAGGTGAAAATGAGAAAATTTAATTTTATGATCTGAGAATACTTTTAGTCACTTAACTAAGTCATAAAAATGGAAATTTCTCATTTTCTCCTCATGAGGAGCGTTTTAAGACGTAAAAACTACGTAAATTCTACCTAACTGAGCGTGCGTTCTATGGGTTTTATTCAAGGCATTTATCTGTACAAGGTGTCTTTTCGTACTAAATCGATGCTGTTCTACAACTTAGTAATTGACTAACTTAGCAAATCTATAAAAAAATTTTAAACAAACATTATTCTATTCACAATAGTATAAATTTTGATCAATAAATAAAAAATGCACATTATTAGCGACCCGATGTATTTACTTCTTCAATAAAGAACAAAAATCAAAGTTTCGCAGAGATTTCGCAACTTTAAAGAGAGAAGGATTCGACAAAATGGCCTACAAAATAGTTAGCAGGATGCTTTAATTTTTACAACCATTGGATACAACTAATTCGCCCATCAATACTCACTAAGTTCAGTCATAAAAGTGTCGCAAAAGGCTGTATCAGACTGATTGAGAGATCCCACCCCAAATCCAGGGCCCAAAACTGGGGGCGAAGAATTAAGTTATAAAATTGCGCGTTACTGGAGAGCACTGTGCGGGCGAAAGAAAGTCATTAAAACCTATCGTAAAAATCCCCATGAAGCGAATGAAAGAGTAAGGCTTTCATTTCTCTTCTACGGGAATCGATCCAGACTTGGCAAGCTATCCCTACTCCCCATCAAGTGTAGAAATTGCATTTTTAGGAGTCCTTTTTTGCTTTTAATCGCCCGACTTCTGAATTGATGCAATTTCTTAGTTGTTTCTCCAGCGCTATTTGGAATGGAGGCAAATTGAATAATGGCTTCCGTGGTGTGTTTCCTTCTGTGATGCCGGAGACAATCATTCAGTATTGAACTCTTCCTATTGCGAGAAAAGCTTTCTTTTAGTTCCCCTATTCATACATAGGAAGGATATTTAGTTAGTAGATGCGCGTAGAAATCAATTCAGTGCGTATGTTAAACTAAATGTCTGTTGAAGTAGATTAACGCGGTCGGTCTATAGCTTAAAATACAGTTTAAGCAATTTACACTTCCTAGGATGTCCTTTATACGCCCCAAGTTATTCGACATTGAAGGGTTTGTATTATAATCCAACCGTGGTTTTACATACATTCCGCTCTATTAAATCAATCTAGGTTAGTTAAAACGTGACTATATTTTCAGATCCTCACACCAGTTCCTGATTTTAAGATGTTAGTTTTAACATGTTTTCGCGATAGTTTTCAAGTATTTAATAACTAAAAATTAATCTCACTGTTGAAGTTTAATTTTGTAGTTCAATCCTCATAATTAGGGCTGTGATTTATATGTAATTAAAAATCCAAAATATGTACATATAATATGTGTTTATTGTAGCAAAATATGTATTAAAAATGCCAAAAATGTAATAAAAAAAGAAAATATGTAATAAAAATATGTAGTTATAGGTTGAATATGTAAAAATATGTAAATAAACCGAAATATGTGAAAATATGTAAAATAAACATGGTCTTAATCGATTCAAAATCTTTTAAAACGTTTAGAAATCAAAAGCACACTTTAATATCAGATTCCTTAACAAATATGTAAAAACATATAAATCCTAGGCCTACTCATAATAAACACAAAAATTTCCATCTTTACAAAATTATTCTAAAGATATTTTAGTTTTATAATATCTATATATTAACAGAAATCGATTTGGTTTAACAATGTAGGAAAAATCCAAATGATATACGTATATTTCAGATATTTAGGAGCCAAAAACTAAAAAAAACTTAATAATTTTTTTTGTCTTAACTTGTTATTAACTCAAATTTTCATACACCAGATTTCACGAAATTGTTCTCTCAGTATAAGCCACAAATAACAATTGGTCGTTTAAGTAGTTAAAAGAAATCACAATTTTCGTTTTTAAATACTTTAAATTACTTCAGAACACTCTAAAGACACAAAATTTTAAGGATTTTTAAGGATTTTAAGAATTAAGGATTTTGTTACTAAAAACTATTACTAAACGAAACTATTCCTTTTAATTATGAAATTTCCTTAATGCCGAAAATGAAATAAATTCTATAAGCATTTGAGACGGTACATTTTGTTAGAGGAACTGGATTTAGTTACTTTTGCCTACAAATCTGCATATCCTGCTATCTTTATAAAAAACAGACTTAAATTATATCCTTTAAGCTTTTGAAAGTAACTGGGAATTCTTCAGCGCGCCGTTTATGCCTAATTTCTTTTATCGGATTTTAAAAGATAAAAAGAAGCTCGACTCTCACGAAACAAAATACTTAAAAGAAAAGATATATAAGTCTCAAAACAATGCATAATCGTGAAGAGATAAATAGGAGGGTAATATTTATGAGAAACTAGCACAGGGAATGTCGAGGAAAAAAGCACATTCTTTTAAATACAATAGAATTGTGCTGAAATTCACTAAAGAGAAGTTTCGTTCTATTTGAGTGAGTTTTACATCATAAATATAAAACAATTTTAGACATGCTTAATGAAAAAGAACTGTAAATTCTTAATAGACTTTGATTATTCTAGTTCTTTAAAATATTTGGTAGTTATTATTTAAGCCCCACTTTGAAATGGTCGTGGTAAACTACTTAACCAAATGTTATTTATTAAATTAGGTTGATAGTTAAGAAGCAATTTAAGGATTATATGAAACAATGGCTGTATTTAATGATAAAACTACTTTAAAACCCCTAAGTGCGCACATTTCGGAAGTTACTTTTGCAAAACACTATAATGAGGTATGGTTAAAGCAAATATTCTGGATTAAAGTCCCCAGAAAATCCGTACATTTTTAAGTATCAAGTATTTTTATTAAATCTAACAACATTTTATCTTCACTTCAAATCTTGAAGTATACCTGCTGTAAAGGAAGTTCTTGATACCCAATTAAAAATACCTATCCAATCACTAATAGATATATTTGTGTTAATTTTAAATTGAGTGGGGAAATCCAATGGGTATACGTGGAAACGTGGTATAACTTTAGTACTTGATGGATTGATGAAATTGACTTTTTTTACCATGTGTGTTTTTAATATGGGGCTTCATTATACAGGGTGTTTCAAAATTGCGTTGCACGGCTTTTATTTGGAACCAAAGCCTCCTAGGGTCACGGAAGTAAGGTCTACCCTTAGGTAAGTGAGCCTGGAGAATCCATTGAGAGGACTTACAGCGCCCCTAGCGGCGAAATTAAAAAGTTTAAAAAATTTAATTAAAAACTAAAGGAGATAGAGCAAAAACCTAAGTAAGAGTATTGTTGCCAACGTCATAAAGAACTCAATGAAAAAAATTTGATCAAAATATCTTGAATATTCGCGGAGATATTAGCATGTGAAAATAGCACTTTTTCAGGGGTCAAAAAATTAAAAGTTCGCATATTTGCAAATTATTTTGATTTTTTGATTAAATTTTGTGTTCTTTCAACTAAAAAAACACAAAACTACACAATAACACTGAAAAATTTCGAAATATGCGAACTTTTTATTTTTTGACCCCTGAAAAAGTGCTATTTTCACATGCTAACATCTCCGCGAATATTCAAGGTATTTTGATAAATTTTTTTTCAGTGAGTTCTTCATAACAATGGCAACAATACTCTCATTGAGGTTTTTGCTCTATCTCCTTTAATTTTTAAATTAATTTTTTTAACTTTTTAGTTTTGCCGCTAGGGGCGCTGTAGGTCATCTCAATGGATTCTCCAGGGTCACTTACCTAGGGTTAGATCTTACTTCAATGTCCCTAGGAGGCGTAGGTTCCGAATAAAAGCCGTGCAACGCAATTTTGAAACACCCGGTATATTATAAGAAATTATATCCTAAACTCCACTGTTCCTAAAAAGAATTCTTTAGGTTAATTAAAATCATATTTTTATAAAACCTTTAAATATTATTAACAATGTACTAGTACTGGGGTCGACAACCTGCGGCTCGCGAGCCGCATGCGGCTCTTTCGATGTAAAGTTGCGGCTCACCAGTTCCGTACAAATAAATAATAATTTATTATCAAAACTTTTAAAAAATCAAAAAATATATTTTTAAGTTCTCAAGATGAGTCAAAATCAAAACTCTACTTTTAAGGATAAGAATTCCAAACAATTTCTGGAGGAAAACTCATAAACACACATGAAAATTTTAGAATACGTGCTGATTTTGATTTTCCTTGAAAATTATGTGACATATGAGGAGTGATCCTTATTGCGTCGTTATAGAAGTTCTAAAAACTAATTATTTTTAGGGGTAAATTTCCAAAATTTTTCAGAAGTGGGATCCCCACTCCCTCGAAATTTTGCTGTTTATTATAACTATACTATTTTTCCTTGAAAATTCTGCCACATAAATTATGAGAGGTGCTCTTAGGGTGCATCGAAAAAGGCAAAAATGAGCTAAAACGAGATTTTGAAGGAGAAATTTGGAAAAAAATTTCTGGGGGAGGACCCCCAGACCCTCCAATTTTTCAAGAATTCACATTGTTTATACAAAATTTTGAAATTAAGTTCACTAAAATTAATTTGCAATGTGTGCGTAAGTCATCCGTAAGTCATCATGTAAAAAAGTAACCAACCCGAATGGATTTACCCAAGAAAAAATGTTGGGTAAAATTGCTCCCCAACTAAAATCACCTTCCCAATCTAAAATGAAATACATATTAAGCATATACTATAACATTAAAGCAAAAAAATTAGTGGCTCTTCAAAAACTGGGAAATTTCGTAAACTGTTACTTTTGGCTCTTCCGTTTCAATAAGTTGCCGACCCCTGTACTAGTACATTGATAGTACTAATTTAGTTTAGTATTTACTTTATACTTACCTACAAATAACAATCGATATTAGGGTAATCTATGTAACGTTACATAACTTGAAAAACTATTGTTCATTGGATTAAAATATTCAAATAGTCGAGGACTTTTCTAATATTTTTCCCAATTAAATTAATTATTACTGTCTAACGCATACATTTATAAAATCTGCAAGTTGAATGTTTACACACTTAATAATTTCCATAATATAGCAGCAAGCAGCAAAAATTTAAATAGAACGCTTCTCATATGTAAATTGAAACATTTAGCTGAAAATTCTCTTATGAATATATTCACTCGAGATTTCAACTAAAAGAATTAACTTCACTTTGCGCACTTTTTCTGTCGTGGGAAGAAGAAAACGAATTTATCTCCTCTGAAAAAAATTAGCCCTGAGAAATTAAAAGAATAATTATTATGAATTAAGGAAAATGAAAGCGAATGCATTAAAAACATTCCAAATACTTCCATTTCAACTTTTCTTCTTAAATTGATGCTGAGTATATACAAATTGCAAAACATTTACGGGATGTTGGATCGAATATTTTTGGCCGCGAGGAGCTTATGTCGATGAGCGTACATAAATCGGTGGGGGGTCGTAAGTCTCTTGGTTCGGAAACGTTCTCTCGGGGGCTGTTGAAAGAAGGGAGGTAAACTGTGATTTTCCGTGTGAAACTTACCAAATTTATGTTCTTTTTTCTGAGGTAATCAGTGGAATAGATTTTCCCTTACACTCGTTATGTCAGCTTACTTAGACCAGAATGTTCCAGCTTTTAGCTTTCTGCGGGGGAATTAGAAGAATATTGTCAGTTTTGGATAGCATGAAGTGACAATTAGCTTTATTTGGTTGGACAAATGCAGTAGAGTCATTTAATGTATAGTTTTCTATTTAATAATGTTTGGGAATTTCAGTTTTGTTCAATGAGTAATTGGAATGGGCAATTCCCGCATTTTTATTCTATTTTTTATATTCGATATCGATATTCAAGAAAGGAACATTCGCGCAATTTTTTTTAATTGCTAAGCTTATTTACTTTTTAATTAATTTCAAAGTTTGACTTCTAAAAAGGGCACGAAAAAAATATGTGACTTGAAGTCTTTAAACCCGAAATATGGGTTTTTAACAATGGTTGAATTCAACACGATTGTTGGTTTTTACGGGCCTAAAAAACAGATCTGACGTCATTCAATCTGAAAAATTGTTCTTAGGATTCAAATATCACTGTCAATTTTTAATTTAAAATGTTAAATTAACTGATTTTTTAACTTTTCGTGTTATTATTTGAATTTAAACGATTTTTAATTGGAAAAATGCATTATTCTGATTTTTTAAAATGCGGGAATCGCCCATTGGAATTCATTTATGCTTAGGAAAACTAGAAGTATGTTCAATAACGGTGAGTTTTAATTTGAGTTTGAACGGTGTGAAACTTAAAACAGTTAAAGTTTTTATACTATATTTTAAACTTTCATATAACAATTATCTATAGAATATTGTATAAGTTTCGTAGAGTAGTATACTTTGTAACAAAATCAAAATGAAGAGTATTAATTTAGTTAATCACATTGATTTTCCGAATATTTTTATGAAAAGATATGAGATTCAATTTGTCTTCAATATATCATTGAAGAATCTTGAAAAATGAAACCCGATTAACTACCCTTTTAGTTAGACTGTTAAGTTTTAAGGGAAATAATGAATTCAAAAAAGGATAAAAAATATATTTTTTATTGAATCACGTTTCAATAATAACTTTATAAGTAAGACTTGTGTATAGAATTTGAAGTATTTTAGTTTTGAAAATTAATTTAAACCTTCCGGTGCTGATCCATTAAATTTTTCTATAGGATTTATTGGTTATCTTGAATGTTCCAGGATTGCAAGGGTTATGAGAACTTAAAAATTTATACGTTAGGACTAAGTAATATGAAAAACAAGGGATTCAGCTAACAAATTGATGAAATTCCTAATGTCAATACCCAAAGGTTATGAATCAAGTTCTGTTACCATTTTAGAGAGGGTATTAAAACTCATAAGTTTCAAAGTAGTCAAGAGCTCATATTGATGAACATTGCATTGCTTATTTAGCTAATCCGAAATAGATTAAGTAATCTTAGATTTCGATTTCCTTCTGAACTAGGAAAAAACTAGTTCGTTTATGTTATATTTTTAAAGATTGATTTTTTTATAAAGACTGAAGATTGAAATATAGGTTCCCAGTGATAAAAAGTCTCTCAAATGTTTTCAATAACCTGAACTCAAAAACGTTGGAACCACTTTAAGTATACAGAAAGAGCTTGTTTTTAATGCACTCGATTCATAGAATATACTGTCACCTTGAAATGAAAAAGACTAATACACTATTTTAAATATTCAGGATGTTTATAGGAGGAACAGTGTTTTATTTCAAAACTTATGGATGCGCATTTAAGAATTGGCATACTGATAATTTAATGTATTAGAATTGCATAAAAAGTAATACCTTAGGAAAGAAGAGTGCTATTTCTTATAAATCACTTAAGAAGTAATATTAATTAGTAGTATCTTTATTGAGTTACAATGAAAAATTTAGTGAGTTTTTTTGCTATCCCATTTGAGGATTTATTTTCAAATGACTAACAATTGAAAGTAAGTAATTTTTTATGTTAAAATCTTATTTTTTCATTACTAAGAATGAAATGAAATAAAAGGATGACATAAAAAACTATTTAAATTTACATTACAGTTTACGAAAATTCCATTCCTACTACAAGTCTATTGGAAGAAAATTCAGAAAAGGAAATGGAAATACAGTAAAATAAATATTCACATTGCGTTGAACCTGCTTTTAGAATAGAAAAGGAAAGGAAATTAGAGAATTATTTTTATTAACTCATCTGCTACTTTCGTAAAAATATTTTTGTACTATAAAAAATTAATGTTTTTTTATTTTGAAGCATTTACAAAAAAAGAGCAGTATTCATAATCTTAATGACGTTCACAATAACATTATATTAAGGTGTTAATTATTTGTTAAGGGAGTAGAATTTCTATTTTCTTTAGCCCTCATAAATTAGAATGTGTCTATTAATTTGCCATGAAAAAAATAACTATTCAGATTTGAATCCATAATTGAAGTATGTTATCCTCAAGTAAATAAATGGAAAACTCTAATGGAAATAAATCATTGGGACAATCCCTATAGAGATCATCAATCCAAATCAATCCTGCTCTGATGAATCTAATTTATCAACATTGGCTACATATGTGGTTGGGAGAAAAAACGAAAGAAACCAAGTTTATTGATTGATTCTCCTAACATTGGCAATGGGATCATATGGGATATATTATATATAGTACCGCAAAGTTATAATTTCCTCTATTAGAAGCAAAAAAATAATTCGTTTTATACGTTCTTCTAAATACAATTATGTGAATTGTGAATATTTTTCTTTTAAATATTTCTGAAAATAAAACGTACATTATGTCAATCTGTAAATAAATGGTCTAGTAAATTATGCCATTAATAAAAATATTATTTAACTTTTATTTAAATAGTTAAGGAGAAATAATAAGGTCGAAGGAGAAATATTTGGTGTTGACAAGAACTTTTGAAGTAAATGTTATGTATTTGTTTAAAAGACTAAATTATTTATCTGTAGTACATGTCTTTTTAAAATGTTTTCGAAAATTTAAAACTTGAAAAAAAGTACCTTACAGATAATATGTATCTTTTACAAAGAAAAAATCGGAAATTTGAGTCAGTAATAAAATCTAGATACATTAAATATAATTTCAACTCTCCCACGTTTTCCACAAAACGAGATTAAAAAGTGATTCTCATTTTTTATGAAACAATTTTAAATTTTTGTTCCAAAATATAATGTTTGAATAGATTTGCTTCGATTATTTCAAACATTTTGAACCGAGAAATCTTTTTAGACGGGAAAAGGTGGAAATGGAAGTGCAAAAAACTGAACTAGTATAAGCAAAATAAATATTCTCGAGAAGAAACCTTTTCAGGTATTAAAGAGCACCATTTCGAATTTTACACAAAATATTACTCCTAAGAAGCTGTTTATACCAGGCTCAAGAAAGCCGCCACTAAATTCTGGAACTTCGTATTATTTCGGTCTACCTACTTTCTTGTATGTGAAAAAAATATTTTATACAATATACCGACTTCAAGATTATTTCATACTCTTTCAATCTCTTCTATGTTTATTTATTGTTACTCTGTAGACACGGGCTATTGATGAATGTGAAAATAGCATTAGATTATGGAAAGGTAACTTTTAGGAAATTTTGGAACTAAGGTAGTATCAGATAGAACAGGTAAGTATCTGAATTTCTAAAACAAAACATACTCTTTATGTCTATTTATTAGGGTTGCAGTGCTTGAATTTCCGTAAATTATAGGAAATTAATTCAGTTTCTCTATCAACTTGAAATAGATATAGGCATTTTTATGCTTCACTCATAAGTTTTACTTATAGAAGACAGGTCAATTCTTTTTACGAAATTTTTGTATTTTGCTTTTAAGTCTCTTAATGAATATTTGGATGAGCAAATAAGCGTCTAAAGTATCGTATTGATGATACTGAACTATTTCTAAATCATTATCATTTTATGTTCCCTTTTCCGCAAACTAGGTTAAAATAAAGTAGCAAACCGCAGATATTGAATAGAAATAGTACAAATTGTACCTTGTTAACACATTTCAGTTTTATAAGCTTTAAAATATAACTTTTTCTTTCATTTTCGAATGAAAATTTGTTTGATTTTTTCCCTTTGTATTCAATTTAAAATTTAACACTATGTAACGATAAGAAAAGAACCGAATGCAGAATAAATATTTAATATTTGATGCATTTTTTTAAACAATGCATTTAGGGGCTTTAACTACACAAATTGGTTTTTATAAAATGCACATTTATAAAGAGCTGAATTATGTTTACAAAATACTCCTAAAAGATTGATAGAAAATTTCAAAATTCACATCTTTGTCTATCCTGAAGCGCAGTCAACGTATTATCAAGCGTTAAAAATAAATAAAAATCGTTTTCAAGAAAATTATGCATGGGTTAAGAAAATCACTAGTCTTAGGAGATATCAATAATGCTAATAATGCATCTTTTTGAAACTCTTTTCTTTTAAAATATAAAAAAATGTGCTTTGTTATCCGTAAAAAGTTCCGAAAAGTTTTCAAAAGAATAATGACGAAATAAATGCAGCAAAAAATAATATAAGCAGGCAGCTTAATCATAATAAATTATGGGGAGGTTCAAAATTTCATATTATTTCTGTCAAAACATCTCTGTTCGAAATAAAAGTACTTTCATTTAATATTTTTAGATTCTGATATATTAAAGTTATAATTAATATTTAATGAATTTTTTGGCAGCCTTGAAATGAGAGATAAATCTTTTCCTTCATTATATAGTACGTATAATTTTGATAACACTGAAATTATTTTAATGCTTATTAATTTACATTACAGAAAGGTTCAGACAAGTTCTGATTAGTTAAAAATTATTAATCAATTTTAAAATTTATGCAAAAATGAATACCCTTAACATATTTAAACCCAAAAACTTTTTCACTCCATTATATGCTAAGAATTTATTTAGAAAATAATCATCTTTTAATGTCACCCAAAATTCAGTTTTATTGGCTTTAAATCATAAATTTCAGAAAGTCGCGTTAATCTGGGAGTCCTGCCAAAGAACTGAGATGCAATCTAGATAAGAAGCATTGTCATTAGACTTGGAAAGTTCAGTTGAAACTAAAAGGTTTTGTTATCTTTGGGTGTTTTACTAATCATCAAAGTTAAAGTAATAAAATTATAACTTCTACTAGTGAAATAATTACGGCATAAGTTTGAAGTTTCTGTCTAAGTTAATTTTTAAGTAACTATTAATTTTTTCTTCCAGCACATGTTGTAGTTTTGTCCATGTGAGTTTTGTCCATCATGTGTCCTTTCATTTTACAAGCGAAAATTTCAGTTATTTTATAAATCATGTTTCTTATCAACAGTTAAGAATGTTTTCAAGGAAGAGTTTTCTTCTTATTCTTCAAAAGAAGTCGTGAGAAATCGTAAAGTGAACATATTTATTTATTACAAACCAGGATAATTCCTAAAAGAATTGCAGGCAAAACAAAACAAAAAAACCATAAGTAAAGAAACCCAATTAAAAAATAGTTGATCCCTGCATCTTAACGAAGAAAACCGAAACCAAAGTCTTACGGAGTACTTAACTTACTCTCTTTGCAGTAAATGAAAAACCGGAAGAGCCAAGACAAACGGAAGTCGCTTGAGTAAAAGAAGATAAACTCAAGCAGGCAAATCAGAAAGTGAATGAACTTACCATTCTAGAAAACTAATGCAAAAGATTAAATTGGCAGCAAATTCGCTTTGCGCGCGCGTCGACCGAACAGAAAACTCGCTCCTCCGAATAAATTCGACGCATCAGACGCAGTTATTGGACCTACCAAATGCAACAAAAAAATATTCACTGACGTTAATTCAAGACTGGGGGAAAACCTTTCTCTTTTTATCGAGGAGCTCTTTTCTGGAGTTGAAGAAGCAATATATTTATGAGGCGTTTAAAAAAATACTTTTTTTAAATTGAAATTAAGGGCATAAAATACCACTATACATAAATAAACCCCCACTAACTGTTAATCTTTATTCCAGGTTATCTATAAAATGACCATTCAATTAACTAGGGACGAAGGGCTTAAATTGAAGACTTGGTTATCATTTAATTCCCAAGTACGTATTTACGCTATAAGGCAAAAAGTAATATTTTATAACTTTAAAAAGTTTTTTTTCTAATTTTAACAATGCATCTTCACTTAAAATTAGCATAGAAAACTTTAATTATTTTATAAAATATTAGAAAAAAATTGATTATAATTAATGTACCGTAAAACGGGGTGAATCGGATCACTTTTAAAAAAAGTTTTTTAAGCCATCATAGCTCCGGTTGTGTTAGAGTTATAAAATCAGGATAAATTCTGACTTATTCTACACATTGTTCCGAAGTTTTTTCAGCCATAAAAAATTTTTTTGCGATAATTTCTAAGGTCTACCACGGCTTTGAAGTTGAATACAAAAAAGGTCACAAAAACGTGACTGTCAAAACTTTGCTTATTGAACCAAAAAAATAACTTTCTTTTCTCAATTTTCGGTATCCCCCGTGTGGTCCTGATTCTTCCAAAGATTTTTTTGCAGTCAAATTTTAAATAAATGGTAATTTTCTGAATTTTTTAGCAAAACAAGTCCATTCCGACTACTGAAGAGGGGTGAATCGGATCAGTCATAAAAATGTGTGTTTGAAATTTTTTTTGAAAAACTGGTAATAGGTGGAGATTCCAAGAATATAATATATGGTTTTGGTAGTTCTGGTGGTATTATTTCTTTTCAAAATGGCGATTAGAAAAGAAGACTGCAAATGACGAGTTTCGTTAAATTTTTTCGGCCGCTTCAAAAACTGGAAAGAATGCATGATTCATGGCTAATAAAAGTTTTGCTGTATGTTTGCATTAATGTGTCAAAGTTTTAAGGTTAACCGATAAGTTTTAGATGGGAAATTTTGAACTCAAACATAAAATCTATTGCGAAAAACCTCTCTCAGTATTTGTTGGTCATTCGAAAGAAATTTTCACTAAAACGACATCAAAATCATCAAGAAAACTTACATATAGACCCAGCTGTTTAGTAATATACCGTATATTAAATTATCTTTGAATATAGGTACAGAAATCAGTGCTATATTTAAGAGCGCCTTCTTTTAGCTTCTGATAATTGCACTTGCTAAACTTACGGTAAAGCGAACGAAGCGATTTTTTTCGCATGAAAACACATAAAAAAGCAACACTTATTATTAGAAACTGGAAACAGTTAAAACAATAATGTTATGGAAAGACATTTAATGCTTTAACAATTAATTTATTTCAGAAAAAAAATCTGCAAAACATCTGTCTTGATTTTGTTTCATACACCAGCTGCTCAACGGAACGAGTGAAGTGCTTTATGGAAAATTACCAGTTATATGCAGTTTTAAAGTCAAGATTTACTTTCTTAAACTTATTAAATCATCTCGAAACTTTGACATCTTAATGTAAACATTGCAAATATACAGCAAAACTTTTATTAGCCATGAATAATGCATTATTCACAGTTTTTTAAGCGGCCGAAAAATTTTTACGAAAATTGTCGTTTGCGGTCTTCTTTTCCAACAGCAATTTTGAAAAGAAATAATACCACCAGAACTTCCAAAACCATACATCATATTCTTAAATAAACATAAACCAAAATACCCTTCGTTTGAAATATCCACCTATTACCAGTTTTTCAAAAATAATTTCAAATATGAAACTTTGGTAAAAAGTATCAGAACTTTTCTGAAAACCTTATATTTTATTTTTTTAAATGTTCATTATTTTAGTAAAATGTATTCATTTTACCTTATTAGACTATTTTAAGGCTAATTTCAGGATCCTGTATCACTTTAACACGTAAAAATTGCGTTTTTTTCTGCAAAAACTGGCAGTGATCCTATTCACCCCGCATTGAGGATGAATCGGATCACGGCACTTAAAAATGTATATAAAATAAACCGTTCAAGATAATTGAATTTTTTCAAAGAGTGCTGAAAGTAATTATTGGGACTCAAAATATTATGTTCAAAGTATTCCAAAATCTTTATTATTAAACTTTTGGCAGCCGTTCAAATTTCAAAAGTGATCCGATTCACCCAGTTTTACGGTATTTATAAAAAGTCACAAACACCGTAAAATGCTCTTCTTTTATCTATCAGTAAAATGTTTTCAATTTCAACTATTTACGACAAACTTACAAAAGCAATGCTTAATTTCGTCGTAAGAAGTCGTGGTTTAAAAGAGCTAAGTATGAAAGAAAGTTCAAATTATTCAGAAAATCAAATATGCAGACTTTTATTTAAAAATATATATCTATTAGAGATCAGAGACAGTCAAAGAAGAAAAAGAAAACTATTTGTTTTAGTAGCAGAAATAGTTAGGCTATTTCTTACTTTCCTCCGGCTTAAGTTTCGCCAACTTCAAAAAGAAATGTCAAACGAAATTAGGCTCACTTAAATAAACGCGTATTTAGCTTGACGGAGTAAAAATATTTAAATAGAGTCGATTACTCCCAGATAATACTATAGCGTTCCGCCACACAAGGGCATCTTTTATTCCATAGCGCACTCTGGCATATAGGTTTTCCCCCGGATGTTGGATTTCGTCGTTTGGGGCCAAAGCTGTTCATCAGAAGGGGTTGCCACGTGATCGGAATCTTCCTTCTTGTGGGGAGGAGCGTGCTGGGGAATCGAATTCTTGTTTACTGGTGTTTTCTCCCGGAATGTGGAGGAAACCTGGAATTATGGAAACCCTTTGGGTAATCGATTCGCCATAGACGCGAGGAGGAGAACAGTTGCTTTTATTGGAAGAAGAGATACAAACGTGTGGAGAGTACTCAAACTGAGATAGTTTGGTCGGACTAATTTTTAATATTTACATCAATGCGTGGAAAATTGATTCGATTTGAGAGGGTACAATTTAAAGGACGTTTTTGCAACCTTAATCGATAAAAAAGTCGTTTTAAAATACGTTTTAAAAGCTGCACTCGATAATTATTTTAATTGTTTATAAACATCGGAGGATAAAATTGAATTAAATTTTTGCATGCTTAATTAATACAAAACAGCATCGAAAAATGTATCTATAAATTTTAAAGAGTAATTTTGATGTTAGTTGCCCTTTTTAGTTCACCTTATTTATGCCGTACCACAAAAACGTCTAAATATTTTTAACACATTAAGTTTTAATTAAATTACTTTACACACTTTCCTATTAATTTTGTATTCTTATACTTTATTTAGAATGTTTTAAGTAGCCGGTTTGCAAATTTTAAGAATGAGACGAATTTGTACTAATTTTAAAATTTTAAAATACTGAAGATAGAAGGAGCGAATACATATCATGTAATTATTTCAAAACTTTTGTGTTTTATTTTAACAGTATCGATTCAAAATTCATGTCCTGGATATTCTCAAATCATAAATAATGCGATTATCTTTTATTTTTTGTTTTATCTTTTTTACCTAACGTAGCAGTTCTTAAGGGGACCAAGACGTTCTCAGCCATGAAAATATGCTAATTTTACAATATTTCGAGACCCAAAATTATATAGTATAAGATTTTAAAAATTGGTTGTGTTAACTAACAGTCTTTTTTTATCCTAAAATGACAAAAATTAATTATATACTATCATATAATTTTTTAAAATAGGAAATCGAAAAATTATATTATCCTACGAGTCTTCCGATGGATGGGGTTAGAAAGGTTAGCGTGTAGAAAATTCTATGTTGTGTTTTATCAAAACAAATAGTTTTCCCATGTAGAGAAATGTATATTCAATTTAGAGACTAATTTTTTTGAAGCAATTTAAGGATTATTTTTTAAATAAAAAAATGCTGAACTTAAAATTTTAAAACGCAGCTAAAAACAGCAAGTTTTTCTCCTATTTTTGCTTAATTAAAAAAATTATTACAACATAAACTGTATAAAATGATATTCACTGAATGCACTTATATAAAACGAATTATTGTACCAAGTTTCATGTAATTTCATTGATTAGAATTTTGTACGGGCTAACCTGAAGTTAAAAAAACAGGTTTTGAGAAAAATGCAAAAAAACTAAAAATGGAACATTAGTGGTGGTGATTGTTTTCATCTTGTACGCCCATTTTCTGGGAGATGTCGGTCCTTAAGGTATATGTATTATACATTTTTGGAATTGTCATGAAACCTTCTATTTTATCAACTAAAAATTAAAATATCGAATTTTTGAAGGTTTTGAACGTCTTGGTCCCCACATTTGGCTTTACACATTACACAACCATTGCCAGTCTGACCTCCTATAAATAGTACCTATAATTTGATGTTTTAAAAGCTTTCTCAAATATGCTTTACATTTATTTTATGTTTAATGTTTATATCCATTTGCAAACAAACATTCTAGTAATCAGTTTAAAGTAAACGGCAACTATATTGATTCAGCTGATACTGAGAAGTTGAATTTGACTCCTTTAGATATTTTACGACTTCTTTTAAGATTTGTTTTTGGTGTTTACATTTTAAAGTCAATCCAATTTACAATACTTATTTATCAAATACTTAGAAATTCATGTATTTTCTCTAAAATACTGCCTAGATTACATAATTTAAATCAATATTCAAAGGCTTAAAGTATTTCTTCCAAGTAATTAGGATGTTGATACACGAAGATTTTTTAACCACAAAATTTTACTTAAGTCTAAAGATACTATTCATGTTTTTAATGAAAACTAAACAAAAATTTTAAAGATATTTCGTTTATCTTTGAGAAAATAATTCAGAAAGAATTTCCCACACAGTCTGGATCGCTTTTTAATACAATTATTAACAAGCAGGAAAATCCAACGTGTTACTTTTTAAATTCAAACATAGTGAAAACATAAGAAATATAAGGTTCGCCGGGTTACAACGGAACACACGTTTTACGAACCTCTTTTTTACGAACAGGAAGTTGATCCCCAACACAATTTAATAAACATAATCATTTTCACACTTTTGAAAGCTTTATAAAACGTTAGAAAACGAGTAAACGCTGTCTTCCTTTTAACCCTTTATCTACTGCATTGTGGAATTTTTTCGTGAAAATATTTTTTAATCACTAAATTGAAAATTAAGCGATATACGTAAATAAAATAATTATCTTTGGGAAATATAATCCGCAAGAGCTTGATTAATTAAATTGATAATTTTGAGTACCAACCGTCAGTACAATGAGGTCTAAAATATTCTTGCAACAAATTCTTCTTAAATTGAAAATAAAGATTATTATCATTATCATTATCATTATTAAAATAATACACTTTCTTTTTTACTTTAAATACTTTTTATGGAACAAAAATGCCAACCATGGGAATCCGATCGAAATGGCACTTGAAAGCACAACTTCAGTTTTAAACTATTTGCATTTTCCGCTAAAATACTCATCACAGAACCCGTGATGAATTTTATCCTGGAAAGAGGAAAACTAAAAGAGTGTTCCTGCAAATTATCGTCAGTATATTCGTAAGGATGGATATTCTATGTAATTTTAAAGTCGGTGGGACTTGTAAGTACCGTCAGTAGATAAAGGGTTAAGCTATTTTAATAAATTACAGATGAAATTTCAATCACTCTGAAAGCTAGAGTCTAGCATCGGGTAAGATTGTATTGGAAGGAAAATCTTCCAGACACTTATATTTCCATTTACAACAGCCTTGCGGATGAATACAGAGTGTTATTCTTAATGCTCCAAGTTAGTGTTTTATCATTCGATTTTAATAGATTTTCTTTTTCCTTTTTTTCATGCCCAGCGCTATTTACCACAGGTACACAAGCTCTGAAGTTGGGCACCTTTTTTGTCATCCTTAGGAAAGCTTTTGAGTGTTTTTTGAACATCAGAATGAAAATGGCTCGAAGGCGGGTTTCTCTATGGAAGTTTTGCGATGAATTAGATGATAGCCCTTGCATCTGTGCCAATAACCTTGAAAGCGACTCTCACTCAATTTGAGTAAAGATTCTTAACTGTAGATTTTATTGCTTTCGATCAAAAGCATCAATTGTGTTCCACAACCTTCTGGAGTATTTTCAAAGGATTTACATTTACTCAAACAAATGTCTAAGAAAAATTCTACTCGTTTCTAAGTACTCTAAAATGTTTACTAGCATTACGAAAATTTACTTCAATAGTTAAAAACAACTATTAACATAGAACCAAATAATTAAATTTATCATTCATACGTTTTTAGATTCAGAAAGTGGGACAGTAAGTTCTGAAAAATCTTTAGCAACTGAAAACATTTGCACCTTTTCTGATTATTTTGGTTTAATAAGTTTATTAAAAGCAAAATAATACAGATAGTGTTAAACCTATAATCAAACTAGACTATTCAAAATAATCTACGTTTCATTAATACAATTACACTGAAGAAGACATGCTCAAGTTTAAATTTAATCCTTGATGGGGTAAATTTATACAGAAACCTCTGTTTATCCTTTGCGTTATTTCTATTGATATAATTTTCCTTTAGACAAATTCATGTAAGAAATAATTAGAATAACTTAGATGAGAAATACACCCTCCATCAATCGGTCATTTATGACACGTCAAGATAGTTTTTACTCCGGCCCAAATATTTTCTGTTCAAAGAAGAGAAGCATAAAGGAAGATAATGCAAGCACGCAGCTTCCTCTACCGTTCCTGCGAAACAAGAGTTATAAAATACAAAAGAGTCTGAATTCGCAATCGATGAAAACAGAAACAGGCAATTTAAATGTCCCTATATCATTAATGCATTTTGTGCTCAATGCAGGTTGTCACGCAAAAACGTAGGTGAATGTTCATAGATTTTTTACAAAAAAGAGTTCTATGGAAAAAATTTTATGAAAGCAATCAATGTATGAAACCCATTTTCTTCCTGAAGTGCTTGTAAAACGTTTTTACTGATCTAAAACTGATACTTAAGAATGTCTTTCCGTTTTTCTTCAATAACCAACGAAAATAGGGTTAGAAAAATTGGTCCGTTACACTGTAAAAAAAACTGTAGAAAAACAGAAATTTCAATAACAGTGACTTTATGTTTACAGAGATATTCTGTCATGTAACATTCCCACCGCACTTCTATTTATTTTATGTAAAATAACAGCTTTTACCTAGCTTTTTAGCTTATCTGTACTTAAACAGAAACTTACTGCATTGAAAACCAATACAGCTATTGGCAACGTTATACTGAATCTTCTTTGGTTCAGTGGTAGCGTGCGTGCTTAGCATGCGGTAGGTCGCGGGTTCTATCCCCGGATATCAATTAATTAAAATTAAAAAATCTCTACTAAAATAAGTGCATGCGCACAAGCAGAAGATTACTGAGAGGCAACAGAAAAATCTGTAGCCCACTTGACAGAAAGTTCCTTTTCACAGCATTTACCTGTAGGTTACAGCTTTTTTCTGTTTACAGGATTTTTCAACCTACAGATTTTTTCTGGCAACTTTTGCTGCCAGAAATTTTCTGTTTTTTTGCAGGATTATTTTTTACAGTGTAGAAACCGGAAAATACTGGACTTGTGAATCAAACACAGGGTATTCGGGCAAAAAGTATCCAAAAAATATTGCGCAACATGGATCTACTCTTCATTAGAGTTTGATTTTCGGCTTCTGGGTGGGTTGGTAGTTCATATAGGTTACCTAATAATTTTGGTCTTCACCGTTTAGCCGAGTTATTGAAAGTTTTCTCTAATGGTCTCTTTGTTGTTCCTATGGATAAGGCATTTTTTAGGCAGCTCTAACAGGACACGTATTGAATTTTTGACTTAGGCGACTACCACACTAGGTAAATGACCTTAAAATAATTCCAAAAATCCACATTTATCTCAAATTTTATATTTTTGGACTTATGCCACTTTTTTCCTTTTATCTTGAGCAGTTCACTTGGCACACAAAGTCTGGGTTTGTCTTACTTGCTAGAAAATTCATTAAACTCGTAGTGTATAAAAAAAGAAACTGTGGATAAAACTATTTCAGAGAAATTTCTGCTCAATTTAATATCACTCAAGAAACCTGTATAATAACTCCTGATTACCTAATAATAACTCCTATATAATAACTCCTAATATGATACAAAACACTTAGAATGAGATGGATTACTGTTAACACGTGATCGTGCTACAAAAATAACCGATTACCAGCATCAAAATGTGTTAATAAGAGCAGTATTACTTGCACCACTTTCCGACCACCTCAATTCCATGATTGCATAATTATTTTAATTAACCAAAAATTCATAGTGCGTACAAATGACTAGTTATAGCATGCATATTTTTTCCCGGACACCCTGTATCTAAAAGCTTTATCACCAATAGAAAGCAAACTATACGAGCAAAACCTAACAAGGAAGTTATTCATTCACAGATCGTAAGTTCAGAGAGCAGAGTGCGAATGAAAGTCTCACTGCTCCCTTTTGAACTGAGGACCCGGTCTATAAATGTGAGCTCTATCTATAGAGCAAGGGCCTCTCGGGCAGCACTCGAGACAGGTGGGAGATGAATGAGGCCTTTTGAACCTACCAAGAAAACTAAGAAGCACTTAACAAAACTTTATTTAAGAATAAATTGGATTTATTTCTTCTCCATTAGATGAGGGATGACCATGACCAGCCCTTGGCACGCGTGCTACAGGGTGGCACGGTGGAGTCAAAACACGCGAAGGCACGCGAAGACATTTAAAAATTAAGAACAGAATTGATTTTAGCTCAAGTATCTTAAAATGTTATAATTTGTAGGGCCAAATTTTTTTTTCAGGCTCCTAATTTTTTACATGATTTTTAGGCAGCTTATCCAGATCCACCTCCTTTGTTGCAGTTTATTAGTTTTTTATTAGAAACTACAGCAAACTCCTCGTGCACCACAAAAGTACGACACGAGGCCTTCAAAAATGTAGGTAAAATACAACATACAAACAAGTTGGTTTATTAGTTTAAAAAGCCAACTTTCTCGCATGAATGAAAAATTTGTATGATTCTCTTTTTACTGAGGTATAACATGAAGGTTTTCGGGTTAAAGTTATTGATTCTGGTGATTCATAAATTACTCCGTGTTGCACAATGCGTTACAAGTTCTTCTTGAAAGGAAATGTCTAAAATTTTTGGGGAGAGTCCTCTAAATTATTTTTTCTTCTACTACACAAAACTTCTATAAGAAGCAAATAATTTTTTCAAAAGATTCATATAATCAGTCTATGAATATAATATTATCCACTTTATTATTATTTTTTATATCTTCTGGTATATATTTGGAAAAGTAGCAATGGCATACCTAATTCCCCCCCCCTTGAATAGTGTCACTGTTTCTAAAAAGGTTGGCCACCGCTGCATTAGATTGTTCCCTTCAAATTATCTAAAGAAATTCCGTAGAAATTTATCCAGATTGTTGAAATGGGAAGATTTAAATACCTTTTTAGATTTTTCTGATAGTATTCAATCAGTTTACTCATATGCTAAAAACGAATTAAAACGTCATATCTAAACTCATAGTTCATAGAAATGTGATTATACGTGTTTCATTTTTAAATTTTTATACGCTATTTAATTATTAGTTGAAATCAGAAAAGAAATGAATAACTGTTAAGTAAGATTTGTTGGACTTATTTGCGCTAACTGAAGCGCCGCGGGGATACCCGAGATGGGAAAGAAGAGATGCTTGATTTAATTAGGAAGGTTGCTATGATGCTCCCCAAGGAAGGAATACGGAAATGAGCTAATAAAGCATTGAATAAGAGAAAGGAGCAAAAAGATTAATAAGGTTTATAGTATCATTTAAAAAGTATATATAAACGGCTACAAAAATGATAAACCCTTTTTAATTCAAATTGTAAAAAAAAAACAGAATTTGTAATGATGAAAAAGGGAGTACCCAATAGAGCAGTACAGAGACAAAAAGTATAATTGAAAAGGGAAATTCTTACGAGATGCATATTTATCGATCTATTCATAGAGAGATTACTTTCTCTCTACGTCTTGGACTCCAACTTTAGTGATTAATTTAACGTCCTCAGGTTCAAAAATTATCAGTAGACCGAAGGTTGGTACTAGGCACCATACTAAGTCACCAAACGGCACCAACTTGACCCCTATTCAGTAGTTAATTGTAGGACGTTAAGTTTACCTCCCAAGAACTATTCCCTCAAGTCCGTTCGGAATAACTGGGCCAGGCGCTCCTTCTCCCAACCGGAAACGCCGCCAGAAAAAGTCCGAGCGCAGAAAGCTGATCCCGAAACCGGAAATTTGGGCGTGACTCAAATCAAATCTTGATGACAGGGACTGGAGAAATTGAAGCAGCATCCCGCGCGACGAATGCTTCGGGTTTCAGAAGAGCTGGGCTCATTTCGATCACCACATTAATAATCGACAATTACGATCCCTAAGATAAATGTATAATGGCATATGAAACCGTATGATAAGGTTCGTCTTTGAAGGGATGAGTGTTGAAGGATTGTCACAAGGAGTTGATTTCCAAGTGGGGTCATTTTGTCTCGGTATCCTATCACGATTAACGAAATATTGTGGTAAGGAGAAGCTAGGCGAGGGCTTATTTGAACGACGTCTTACTAAATATTCCTGTCGTGATCAATGATACATTTGTTTATGAGTGATATTTGAACCGAAAAATGTTACTTAAACATTTAGCTTTTATTTCAAGTGTATGTATAGAGTTTGCTTCAAATTTGACATAAAAGATTGCATAAGAACGGGAGGTGTTAACCAAAAGATGTGAAATTTCTTTCGGCTGATTAAAATTACTTTGAATGCTTGGTATGTATAATGAATAAACTAAACTTCTAATTTTTAAACCTCAATTTTTTATGTATTTTATTGGTTTATTTCTTATACACTGGTTTGGGTGATTTCCTAATAAATATCTTTAATTAATAGGGTATACACATTCTAACAATATTTATAACAACCATCATTTCATAAAGGTTAACTCTACATTTTACACACATATTCAACTGTTCTTTTCGCATTAAACTAATTTTTTCAGGTCACAGGAACATAAGCATGACTTGTCCAATACCCACAGCGCGACCTTTTTAAAAATGTAAAAACGCGTTTCCATATTTTCATAATCCTAATATCAACCGTAGTTCAACATTAAGTAGTAAAATACTCGAAGCCATAAAATAGCTTCCTTCAAAAGAACGCTTAAAACGAGGTTATAACTTATTCAAATTATTACTTTCCCAAGAAGCATGAAAATGCATATTTAATGCATCCCTAGAAGAGTTAAAAAGTGTAATCTTAAAACGGCCCAGGTTCCAGAAATGTATCGTGACCGAAGGTTCCCATCCAACCCCTTTTCTCTTGTTAAACATTTAAGCGATGACACTTGACTAATTACTGCAATTAAGTTGGCAATGGCTAAGTGAATGTCTGCGTTTTTTTTCGGAGAACGCATCAGTCACGCTATCTCAAAATCCATCTGAATGCACCTGACGAAAGGCTGGGAGAATTCAAAGGAAATGGAAGACGTCTTATAAAAAGACTCAGTTATGGAGATTAAATTCAAGTTTATAATACAATTATAAATGCTGGAAACAGGCTTGAAAGGAGTCTATAGTTGAAAATTTCAAATTCTCATGAATGAAGTAGCTACGTTACAAGCCAGATGAGGTATTGGTCTTTATAAAGCATTTTTTTTAATTAATCAATAGTTAGCTCTTGATTCTGTGAATTCCCAAATTTTGGACGCCCTCACCATATAGTATTTCTCAATTACACACAAATCAATTTCTTTAATAAAAATACGATAATTTTGAAGAGGTTATGAAAAATTCTGATTTTTCTTTAAAAATATGTTTTTAGGAACTTTTTTCAAGCTTTATAGGGGATATTTTAAGATGGCTTTTTAAGAGATTTTTTAAATCATCTAACTGGAATTCGTATAAGGCGGTACATAGTAAGTGGAGGAATCCCATTGTTTTCTTAAGAAGAATTATTAGTTTTTTTATTTTACAGCAAAAGCAGTTCCTATTTCTAAAAAGCTAACACGCGTACTCATGAGATGTATTTTTTTTTATTTCCAAGGGTAGTCAGGTAACTGATTGTTATAGCGCAAAAAATTTCATTTTTCTCTCTTTTAAAACACAGGCTAACTTACGTTAGTAAAATGTACTAAAAATAAAGCTAAGCATATTAGAAATTTGTTTGACATTTAGTACAGTCAAACCCGCTTAGAGCGTACATGATGGAACCGCTACTTTTTTCTTGTTGAATCAAATTTTTCGTTGTAACCGAGTTTTTAAAACTGTGTATTAGTTACAAGTTTGTGTACCAACCATTTGCTTCTTTTCTACTCAGTAAAGGGGCATTAAAAGGTAAAAGTAACGGTTTGGTACATAGAGTCCGTAAAATGTAATTTTAATCTCTTAATGTAATATAAGTTCAAATTTTCTATCGATTGTAATGTTCTGCTGAAAATATTTATGTTAATATTCCCATATAAAAGTTTTAATTTTTTTTATTTATATTTATCAAAAACTCGCCATGAGTGAGTTAGTATGTATTTCATTTTTCTCACTGAACAAAATAGGTATAATGACTATATGCCTAGTCTAATGACTTGAAAGCAGAAGTAAAAAATATATTTCCAACTGCAGTAAAAGAGGATTTATGACATTTCCCAAGTTTCTACATCTTCTGTAAATATTAAATGAATTAAAATGAACGAAAAGTACTCCCTTTCAATAAAGAGTTTTAACTTTTAGACGCGTCCTAAAACCGAATTGAATGTCAGCCGAGACTATTTTGCAGCGCGCGTCAAGTTTTTCGGAATTTTAAGTATCATGAAAACGCATCCAATATAAAAAAAATGCTCTCTGTACCGAACCCCATTATGAATTAAAAGCACTAAAAGAGCTTCGTAGCGGTAGGGATACTTAAAAGGAGAAAAACAGCGTCATTTCTATGATGGCGTGAAATTAAACGAAGTAGGGGTACGCCGCCCAAACTATTGTTTTATCCGGACAGTCTCTTTTATATTTTTCTTCCCCTCGGTTATTTAAATGTGCTCGGAGAAGTGAGTCCGATTCCTGCCTTCTCTGAAGGCATACATTAGGAACGTGTACCGCATGGAACCATTTGCTACCAAGACAATGGGAATCACAAATGGCGCCAGTTTGCGCTTTTATTTCTCTTACGAGCGCATATCTTGAGCGGGAGAAGCGCATATTTGGGAGGCTCTTTACAGCGAAGAGTCCACTTGGGGCTCTTCGCTCTTTTCATTCGGCACGCGTCCACTCATAGGTTCTTCAGCCAATTCGAATGCGGACAACTAAAATGTCTGTATTTTGAACAGGGTTTCAAATCAATAATTATGGAAATCGCTAAAACCCAATATCTGTTACTCCTAAAAATCTATTGATGACCATCAGATTATTTTTTTCAATCACGGGAGAATACATTTAGGAGAAAGGCGGGTAAGAGCACGCCCAAAAATTATTTTGGGCTATAAGACTTAAAAGCGAGAGACTCAAAAACTTTCTGAAAGCAAGTTTATGGACTCACAAATCACCCTTCAAAAATGAAAGTCTTGGTTTTAATTGAAATATGTAAAAGAAAAAATGAAAAATTTAATGAATTACTTTTTCCCGACGTGGCGACTAAAAGTACTCAGGATGTGAGGCAAAAAGTACGTGCCCTGTGTAAACTTGGTATGAATCGAAAAAAATGCATTCATTTCATTGTAATTGGAAGATTCTTCTCTTATGCCACCTCTCTTTGAGTATGATCCAAACAGGATTCAATCCATAAAAAATCCATGAAAAATCTAAATTACTTTGCCAAGATTTCAAATGAGCTAATTTTCAGCTTCTGAGGAGTTTTAATCGTTCAATGGGATAATTTAACAATTATTCACTAATTTTTGCTCATAACTTTCATGTAATAAAGAGTAAAATGAATTATGATTCTTGCTACTAAAATTTCAATGATCTTGTCTGAGCGTACTCTTAGACGACGATATATTTAATTCTCTAAAAACCCCCTTGAATAAACCCTAAAAATCACTTCAGTTTAATTCTAACGGTGCCAAAATATTCGGAAGGAAGTATACCTTACAATGGTTTTCTCTTTGAAAGCAATCATAAGTTCTTTATTTACAGAAAAATTAAGATTCTTTCGATGAAAAACTAAATGCTAAATCAAAGAAACCACATTTTTCTTGATAAATGATATACAAAATGTATGAAAATTATAATGACAGTCTTTTAGGATAAATCACTGCGTACTTTTACTCGACAGTGCACTCTTACCCGCCTTTCCCTATGCTTTTGAACAAAAATGTCTCGGGAAATTTTGACAACTTCCAATACAACATAAAATTACTAAGCTAATTTTCTTTATTACCTAACTATTCATCCAATAGAGTAGATTATCAACCTGATCTTTCATATGTATATTCGAGATTTCATGTGTATTGGGTTCTTTTAAACTTTAACGAGTTCCAATTCCTGTATAGAAATTTTAATCAGCTCTTATTTTTAGTATTTATACATTAAAGATACAAACTCATTTGATTAGTATTTGAATGTACATAGGCGCTCAGTGAATATCGTTTATCAAAAAGGGACGATAATGAACATATTATATACGAAAAAATTTATACAAATCTCAAATAATAACTTTTGTTCACTAATAACATTTGCTTATCAAGTTTTTTTTAATTTCATTCACAACTTGATTTATAATCTAACTTCATAAATCAATTATTTTCAAATATTTCGGTTAACACGTTCAGCTGTTGCATAAAATTAAATGTCCCACACAATTCCTCAGCAATTGAAAAAAAAAACTGCATTACCTGCAATCCGAAAACCCGATAGACAAGTTTGAATTGAATAAATGTACTAGAATAAATCTTTGTTTCCACGCCATGCCAAGGAACAGATATACTTAAGGGATCGATTGGAGTAAACCGCGTTATATTGATTTTAAATTGAAGCAGCTTGTATAAACCGTTAATTGAATTCTTCGGATTATCCTTCAATATTATCCCTTGCTATTCAACAACTTCGAAAACTTTCTGATTGTCATCAAGGCTTTTCTTGGTTACAGTATCGACAAAATAAACTTTTGGTTCCATACTAAACCCTCACAGCGTGTTTACGATAGAAGAGATGGAAGCTGTTTTTATCGGACCCGTTTGGGCAATATGAATCACTTTTTTGTATTTATTCTTGTACTAAAAAAATGGCGGGATATAATAAATTGTTTTCTCTGCCGCAGTAAGAAAGGGCGAAAATTACCCACTCCCCGAGAGACACGATTGGTCACATTGGTGACCAAAAGAAAGAGGGAAAATAAAAACTCAACAAGGGAAAGTCGATCTCTGTGGTCAATACAGTTTGACAGATAACACCCTCGCGAAAGCAAACAAAAGTTCTTTATCGGGGGAAATACAAGAGCCTGAAAATATTGCCACCTTTTGATGACAAAAAATCCTTTCTTTACACAACCCTAAGGATAGAATATTTATGAAAGTTACTGGTACAAATAGAAATTAAGGATTAAAAATTTATTCATTCATTCCTCCATTCCTGTAATTTTGTGGGGCTTATATTTTGCTGTCTTTTTCTAGGCGCCTTAACTTTTCATTAAAATGTATTCATTCATTAACCTTTTCACTGAAGCTTTAAAAAAAGTTTATTGCAGCATCCTTAAACTTCTCATTTGTTATCGTATTTTTCATAGCAATTTTTTAAGAACATTTTGCTGTATTAACCAAACGGTTTTGCTAAGGAGTTCGTATTTTTGATGCAATATAGAATGAAGAATTTTATTTTTTTCTATCCTACACTAATTGAATCGCGTATTTCTGAAACATGTCAAACGCCACTTTTTTTTTTGTTTAGAGATATAAGAGAAAAACTGTATTGAAAATCACTACATTTTTATGAAGATATTTAATAACTTTTTTCTTAAAGTAGACCTTATTTGGATATTTTACAGGCATAAAGATTTTTTTAATGTTTTTATTTTTTTCATAAAAAATATTGAAATGTTTGCATTTGGAAGGATACAGAGTATAATAAACAGAGTATTCATGCCTATTTTCATAGCTTAACTCGAATTTATTTAAGGATTTGTTAATAAGAAAAGGAGTATTAGTTGAAAATAACATTTCCTTATTAAATACTAACCTATAAAATTCAATTCTTATTTTTTCTCTTTTGGTTAGTAGATGTATAAATAACTATTTTTAAAAATGATTTCAACTCTAGACTGAAAAATAGTGGTCAGTCAATTCAAAATGTTAATATAGACATCTTCGAAGTCAATTAGATAGTTGTTTAGATGTACTTTTGTGGACAGTAAAACGATTTTGCTTTAAAAGCCTACAAAGTCAGTAAATTAATTCAATATTATGATCTGGGGTATAGATTTGATGTCCCCTTTTAATAAAGTGATTCATAGATCCAAAATCTCAATCACATGGATGTAATAAAGGGCCGCAAGAATGGAAATTTTAAATATATAACTACCAAAACGTCCTTATATTACCAAAACGTCTTTATATTACCAAAACGTCAAAACGTCCTTATATATATTCGTACAAAAACTTTAAAAATATGGTTTTTACTATGGCTTGATGGATCTAACCTCTAAAGAATGACTTTTGCAATCGCATATAGTGATTTTATGCGATTATATAAAAAACTGCAGTCCCAAACAATCTGCAGATGAGACGGCATGAACAAAATTCCCCGCAGTTTAAGTGCAGAAACCAGTCAAGCGACGTCGTTTGACATGTTTCTGCACTAAAGCTGAAATTTAACACGCTGGAAAACTATTTTAAAATCACGTTATTTTTATAATTCTTACTTTAAAATGTGCGTTTACCCCTACAGATTGACACCAATAGCTCAATTTTGAAAAAAGTGGCGTTTGACACGTTTCAGAATCAAGCGATTCAGTTGTATTTGTTGAAAGTACTTGTTTTTTAATTTTCGATCCGATTTCATCAAAAATTATTATAGTTTTACTTTTCCCAGATAACCCCAAAAACTACTAAAATTACTATTCCAAAATACTTTCGCATTACTTTAAAATTGGTTCCAAACTTATGCAAATACCTTAAAAACATAACATCCGTTAAATGTTTTTAAAATCCCGACATGAATACTTCAATATCGCCCCGCCCTTTAAAACTTCCACCTTCCGCTTCATTAGTCTTTAAAAGCACTCTTCCTGTATACAAAAACTCTCATAAATCATTCATTTGAGAGCGACAACTCTTCGACGCATAGTAGACGCCATTCGATTGTTCATTTTCTTCGCGGAGCCATTAGAATAGAGTAATGAAAGTTCAGTTCAATCCATTCATATTTGTCAATAACAAAGCCAGCCTTCGATAAATACCCCACTTTGCCTCGCAGCTGATTTTCATAATCATTTTGCAAGTTCTCTGGGAAGAAACTTATCCATTCTATGAGCTTCTTTGTTTTCATCTCAATGAATTCTGTGTTCTAGCCACAAAAAGGTCTCCCCAAGTGGTGAAAAAAAATTTGCTTTGTTCTTGCATAAACAAGTAATAGCTGCCCCGGAGATGAAGTAAGGAGATTATATTACGGGTTCGCGAGATGTTTTATTTAGAATGAATAATTAAGTTAAAAGTGTTCACAGAGCCGTGTGTAAATATTTTGATTTCTTTTACTTCTGTCACTGTTTTAGAGGCAAAATCGACCGACGCCTGTTGTCTCGGTAATTTACGACTAAGGCGTGTAAAATGCAATTGAGGGGTTTATTTTAGTTTATTAGAGCGAATAATTAAAGGATTAAGGCAATTTTAAATGACTTAATTCGGTAAAAAAGTAATTAAGACTCTTTAAACGAATGATGCATTTTGGCAAAAAAAATTACCATAAAATAATTTTTAAAAGGATCTAAATTTTCCAGGGAACATTTCTTTAATAATTGCAATGAATTCTCAGATGCGATAATGAATAAATGCTAATTCATCATGGTTTTGAATTTAAAGGTTGCATTTATTTAAGAAATATTTAAGAGTGTAGGTATAGCGCGTAAATGAAATGGATACTTTCTACAGAAAACAGAATTTTCTGTAGAAATCCTTGTTCAAGATAAATTAGTATTTATTAATTAATTGGTTATATGTAGTTAAGATTATCAATTTTTTATTTCCAGTTAGAGATGATGGAGATTAGATGAATGCAACCATAAAATTGGAATTTAACCCATTAAATTAACCATAAATAAAAATTTTCTCTCCTTTTATTTTTTACCTGAAAAAACGACGAATCATTAAGCAGTTTACCTTACTAAACCATGATAACAAAACGTGGTTGTCAAAAAAAAGTTACTCGTTAGCTACGTAATATATACAGGGTGTTTCAGATAAATGTGGTAAAAATTTATTTATGGTCTCAAATTTAGTGGTTTAATACGATCTTTAAAATTATTTTTAAAGTTTTCAGTTTAAAATTTTTTTTATTATGAAAAAAGTTAAAAAAACACAAAAAAATGTGAAAACTCTGCCAAAACCTTATTTTGTATTTCGAAATCCTTTCTTTTGATTTGATAATCTGAAAGATCATAGTTGAAAACCCTTAAGTCCAAAGTTTCACGTAAATACAATCATTATTAAACCCTTGAGATCCTGTTAAAGTTTGTTTTTTGCGTGCGCAAACAGTTTTCTAGAGTTGTTTCCTGAACAGCTGTTTGCGCACGCAAAAAACAGACTTTAACTGGCTGTTAACACCCTGTATATTAAAGTTTCAACCCTCAAAAGTTGTTTCAATCATTTCCTTTATGAAAGTGGGAGTGTCTTCTTAAATTTAAGTAAAAGAATGGAAGTCAACCAAAAACAAAGTATATGGTGTTGGTGGTATCAATTTTAGATATCTTCAAGTAATTCCCTGCAGGCTAATCGAAGTAAAATTTTATGCACGTGTGGAAAAAAAGATGGGTTGAAAGTTACTAAATGAATATAAGATTATTTGAGATTACATTCCTCAAAAAAACATCCATGATCCATACTTGATTAAACAGAACCTTTCATTTAGAACAAAAAACTGAACTAAAAATTAACTAACCGCCGAATCTAAACATTCTTCTAATTTGTGTGTTTTCTTTGTTTCTCCGAAAACTCTCCCTCACGAAAATTTCCCCCTTCGGAATATCAAAAACAACTCGCATAAAAAAATCATCCAACTTCAATTCAAGTTTCCCTCAAACAAAAAAAACCCTCAACCCCAATATCTTTCCTCACAACACGAAACAACGTCTTAAATTTTTATCCCTTAACGACCTCCCGCACGCATTTCCCTCGAAAAAAGAAATTTCAACACAACCAACAGATCACAATTTGAATCCGAGACCGAAAAGTTACACGACATGTTACCATAGCAACGGCCTCCGACTCCGGCAACTTTTCGTGCGCGTTGTTCCCCTACCGGACCCCTCGAAGAGAGTCACCCCAGAGGGGGTGCAAAGGACTCACCTGCGTCCGCGAGGTATCCCCTCGGCCGTCAGCCGCCCCCGCCGGGGCAAGGGGGTGGATTCCGGGACGGGACCTTCGCAGGCGCTCATGGGCGCTCAAGGTGTGGGGCAAAAAATTAGATACATTTGAAGGAATGGGGTGATACCCCTCGTGGCCACTTACCCATGATGCCACTACTGCAGCGGCTATCGATTCGTGACGTAGGAGTGCCCTTGTAAGGGCGTTCAGTTACGAGTCGCCCTTGAGTTGGGATTCGTGGGGGCCGCGGGCCGATATTAGCACCGAGTAGCGGGGAAACAGTGGCCGAAACTATAGGGGAGTAGGTGAAAAGTGGCCCGAAGAGCAGCGCTTTGCAAACTGTGTTGTGGGTGGCGCGTGCCTCATTCCGGCGGCGGGGGGAAGCGTGAGAAAAATCCGTGGTTCTTTTCTCGCTTTGCGAAGGTCATGGATGGAGTACAATACAATACTGAGATAGGAGTGGGGGAAAGTGACCCAACATGCAGCGTTGTTCGAACCTCAAAAGAGAGGAGGAAAAGTGGGAGAATCTGCAATTATTTTCCTGCATCAAAATGGTTATAGATACGGTTCCTTTCCATTCACCTTGTTTATTAAAGGTCCTATCCTAGATGTTCCGAGAAATTGTGAAATTTTGCAGTGTGAAGAAGACTCACTCACCATATAAGTAAGACATTTATAGAATTATTAAAACGAAGCCCTTTTGCGTGGATTTATTTGAGAAATAATGTTCTTAAATTGATATATATTTGCCACCTGTTTTTAATTGAAGAAAAAGTTTCCATTTTTTAAGTAAAGTTCTAGTAGCTTCAAAATTATTTACTGCTAACAGGTTGAGACCTTTCCGAAAGGAATTCCAAAATACGCTACTAAATCTCGTGAAACTTTTACCCTTTTCGAGTTTCATTTCTTTCGACAACATCAAAAAAGAATCAGATATCCTCAGGCATGTTTTACTGTCCAATGCAGTGTCGCCCTGACTTTGAAAATAAAAACTTTGTTTTGCTTTACACAGATGAAAAAAATTTAAAGTTTTTGTTATATTCAAATAAAGGTATCTGGTATCTCTAAACTTTATTATGTAGTTTTACTAAGCTTTTAAATTATTGCTTGATTGTAATTCTTAAGTTTTGTAGTGACTGCTTTGATTAGGCAAAAAAATTAAGAAATAAAAAACAAGCAGATTTAAGTTTTTTTTATTGTTTCAATATCATAAGTTATTGTTGCTTGTTTCAATATTATAAGTTTTTAGCACTGCTTTGATTAAGGCAAAATTAAAGAAAATAATAACGAATAATCAGAAAATAATGTGAAAAAACTAGTCGTTTTCCATTAAAAAATGTTAGTTAAAAGCATTCCCTCATGAATAGTAATCCCCACCATTTCTATACCTATTGATCCTTTAACTAAAAATCCAAACCACGTCAAAAATTCCCCTCAAACGTAACCTTCGTACTTTAAATGTCAGATTCCTGGAAAAATTAATGAGGGACGAGGTATTCATAAATGTTTGATTGGCCTTCACCTGAAGAATAAATAAATTAATATCGTTCGAAGTTTAGTCTGGCTCCATTTCAAAATGCAGCGAAAAACGGAATATTTTTGTTAGAGGACCTTTCCTTTCGTTGCCAATTCCTTATTTTTCAGGGAGGATGCCAAAAATATGTATTTTTAGGATGGTTTTCGGCACTGAAACTAAAATTGGTTTCTGGATTTAAGCGTTGCGATTCATCTGCTGAGTGGAGTATCTATTCTTTGAAAACACACAAATCGACTGTCTTTAATCTCAGCGTGGATCTAAACAACATTCTTTTTAATTCGTGACAGCTGCTCCCCAGCCTTGGCAATAAAAGGGGAAGAGCAAAAAAGGAAAGTCGCTTCAGAATTGAATGAACCGGTTCAAAATAATGAAAATTCCCCCTTTCGTGCCAACTGACTGACGTAAGAAATGTAAAATTAGTAGCAACCTCTTATGAACCCTTCCAGTTAATTTTGATTGATCTTTCCAGCGAAGTTTATGGAACTCGTTGGAATTCTCATGCCGCATGATATTCTCACCGTTACGAAAGAAGTGTGAGGAATTTAATGGAATTCAAATAAAAGTAATACAAGGAAAGGGGCTTACAAGGTGTAGCTATTAAATAAGGAGACTGGTGCTGTATATGATATGATTTTCTGTAAGCTTCTTTCTGAAATTTGCCAAATTTCCTTTAAAAGTTTCAACACACTAAAATCACGTTTTAAAATTTTATATTTGTCCTCGGGAGTTAGATATATAAACAACTCTAAAATTGAATACTTTCAAGAATTTCAACCACTTTTGACGAGAAAGGTCTTTTTGCGTTGTAAATCCTTTTCTATATCTTCGCAGCCATCTTGAAATCACTTAAACCCCTCAAAAACTCGTGTGCATGACAAATATTTATTTCACGCACGTCTTTTAATAAAAGATGAGTTTTAGTTGCCGTCTTTTCAAGTTTCGTGTGGAATTTAGCAACCTTTTGTCGCTCTATATTACTATGCACTTACCATTTTCCAGGCAAAATGGAAGAATAAGCTTTTATATAAACATACACTACGTGCAGACGAATTTGTTTACAAAAACGGGAGTTCCTGCATTTAAACAGAAGATTCCTTACAAAACAACTGTCTGAATGTTCATATTTGTCACATGTTTAGTTCTTATGTAGGAGAATCAGTCTTGTTATTTTTAGCCACATCTTGGATGTAAAAAATCTAGTCTTCTGTAAAAATTCAATTTATTCATTATGAAATGAGCTTTAAAAGAAAATTTACCACTTTTGGGGTAAGGATATTAATCCTTTTTTTTGCATATGAACTACTTTAGGATTTCATTTTCAAAACACCTAAATTAGCATTTATTAATAATTCCCTAATTGTTAGGCTAATTTAAATCAATTATGTTTTTCTCTTATTCTAAGTGACTTTCCCTTTTAGTTTTGAGGTATTTGGATTAATCGTCCAAAGTGTAAAAACCTCGAGCAAAAGCAAATATTATCATTCCTGTAGCACAGATCAGTTAAAAAAATTTTAAAGTTTTACATCACCGCAAACAGTAAATCTTCAACTATGTATTGCAAAGGATAATTTAAAATGTTTTAATTTGTTTAAACTCAGGTCTTTAGAAATATTCAATAATGCAATACATTATAAAGAAGAAAATTTGAAAATATTATTAAATTCAGGATCTGAATTTTAGAGAAATTTATTTAAATACACCAAACTAATCTTCATCCAGAGTCAAAGGCAATAAAAAATAGACAACCTATACAACTTCGAATGTTTTAGTTTCTTAAAATAATAATTTATATCAAAAAGAAGAAATAATAAAAAAGATGAGTGGCCCTAGCTTATTCTAAAATCCATGAATTCATTGCGAACTAAGCGCTGAAAGGAAAAACTTGTTATATTTAAAGAAGCATTCATTTTGCACAATGTGAGAACTCTAGTTAAACAATTACTTTTGAAACTTTAAAAATCCCCCATTTCTCTACAAAAACTAAGTCTCTAATTCAGAAGCAAAACACAGTCACGCTTAACACGACCTCGACACACTGCAGACCTTCCTTCAAAAATATAATTGGAAAGACGGCAAACTGCGTTTTTAACAAAAGTCAACAGTGATAAAATTCACCCAAAAAGAAACAACTTGTTTCGGGAAACACAGCGCGAAAATCCCCAACCAGCCCCGCTCGCTTTTTCCAGAAACCTACCAACGAGAGAGAAATTTTTCTCGGAGATGTGCAGCAAAGAAAATCAGCTCAATTATGGTAATGATAGGAACAAGAAGCGCGACTCAACTTGCAAGCGACGCATCGATCTAAAAGAGCGCGTGATCATTATGCAGCTGATGGAAAAGACTCAGCCACCAGACAGCTTGAATCACGCTTGACAATCGCCCGGCAAAATAAGGTAAGTTGTTGTGTTAAATCAAGCTCCACTTTCAACTTGGTGGAAAACTCGATAGTTCAAACTTAAGTAAGATACCAACAAAGTTTACGCTTGTTTAAACCGTATTCAGATTACTTTAATTTGATGTCTAAAGTTTATCGAGAGTGAGAAATTATAAACAAGAATTTTCGAACACGTTTGCGTTAAAATTAAGTCTAGAGCTAGAGGCTAGATAATTGCGGTGGATTATTTAAATTTAACGACACAAGCACTGTCTAAGGGCTTTATCTAAAACGGAAGTTAAAGCCTTGTTTGTAGAGAAATTTCCTTCTTTGCACTCTTTTTGTAAACCTTTTTTATTGAACATTTAAAAGTTGATAAATAAATACATGAAAAAATATACTTAGCAATATTAAAATTGAAAATTTTCTTAAAATTTGTACCCAAATAGTGACATTTTTTGCAACCTGTTAAAGCACGTAATGTTATTGTTAAGCAAAGGTACATTAGAAATTATATCTATACCACCTTATGTAATTTAAATTCATTTAAAGATACTAAAAAAGTAAAGAATCAACTGTTCAAATAGATTGCATGAACTAACGAGATACATTTAATATTAAGGGGTATTATGCAATTTTATGTGCAATGTCGTCCCACATTTTAATCAACTGAAATAAGAAACTGGTGAAATATTTATAAATTCAAGGTATTGAAACTTTAAGTTTTTCAAAGTTTATCCTCTTTAGAGAAATGCTTTCTGGAAAATATTCTTTCATAACAAAATTTTCCTTAAAGGGAAATGTAGTAAAGTAGCAGTGGTAGGGAAAAGCAATTGGCTTTTTATACTATCAGAACAGTTTTACCAATCAAAAAGATAGAGTAACTGTAGAACCTTTTTGATTTTACCTTTTACAACGTTTGTTCTGCAAAGAAACATAAAATTTATCGTTCCTAAATCTTTCGAAAGTTAGGTGCAAGGTATTGGATAATATATGATGTATCCTCAACTTGATGTAAATTTATGAAAAAACATACAAAACGTCAGTCCTGATATCCCCAAATTTTCTATAAGATTTAATAGAAATCACTGGCACAGACCTAGTTTTTAATAA
Organism: Tetragnatha versicolor; assembly: GCA_024610705.1. Taxonomy (NCBI): domain Eukaryota; kingdom Metazoa; phylum Arthropoda; class Arachnida; order Araneae; family Tetragnathidae; genus Tetragnatha; species Tetragnatha versicolor. Next base: position 41,321,787 of record JANDEH010000009.1, read on the forward strand.
TTTTAATCATCATAAATTAATTTTGCGATAACCAATTTCAATACTTTATTACCATTAGGTTAGCGTTCATTTGTCTCTAACAGAATTAGCCAGTAGGATTTGTTATGAGTAATGACTTTCACAACCACTCATACTAATCATGCAAAACTGAAATTTTTGCGATGAAAACAAGCGGTATAAAGAACAACAATACTGAGAGGATAATATAACTACGAGTATATAAAAAAGTTGTATAAATACGAATACAATGCAGAGATGTGTGATTGGGAGCTTTCTTTTTAAAAAGGTTTCTGGTGAGGATTCTGAAACCTTTATGGTCCTTTAATGTGCGGTTTTTCCACCACCTTGAATTGCGAAAAAAGCCGCTTCCCACAAGAAATTTTGCATAATCAATCAAACGGTGCCTTTTCAATGAGAAAATATGACAACCGTGATACGAAATACAAAACATTCCAGGAAAGCTCTACCTCCAAACTTCTTCATGTTCTTCGGGAAGTTTCACTCCAACGAAACAATCTTTGTGCATATCAATCATCTTGCACGAAAAAGTATTGAATTTGAAACGAAGTTTGGAAGGGGACGCTGGGAGGATAAAATCAAACTGCGTTCGAAATGGAATCGAATTTATATTCACAAATGTATTGAAAAGAACACCTGTGCCATACACCACGGCCATTTTGAAGGGAAATGTGTTCAGTAATGCGGTGTCTGTGGAATTCATACATCTACTTCTGAGTAGGATATAGTACCAGAGGTGTTAATGCACCCTCAATGTTTCTATTTTACATTGGAAAGATATTTTGATCTGGAAGAGTACCTTGAAACGACTTACATAATCATACTTATTAGGGATTCTTAAATCTACATCCTTCCAAAACATTCGATGTTTTTTCGCAGTGTGATAAACTAACATTTAAAAAAAGATCATCTTGTTTAATAGAAATTAAAACTAGTTAGGTTTATGTTTTTAGCAAATGTAAGTGTAATTCCAACTTATAAAAACTGATAACATAATTATTATTAATGAATAATTTTCTAATGTATCAATCTTTTCATATTATTATCATTAAAGCTATATTTGAATAATTGTGAGCGATAAGTGCTTTTAAATCATCTATAAAAAGAATTGCCAATTTATATAAGTCTCAAGAACTAGAAAAATTTAATCTCACCTCTGACCTTAGCTATTTTATCTCTTTTAAGATCTCAAAAATTGGATAGAAAAAGCAACTCATTCATATTCTATTCCTTCTCAACATTTTACTTAATTCTCAAATGAACAGGTGTTGCTTTTATTCCCCAAGTTAACGTTCTCAATGAAACAATCGGTGAAAACTGCGGATATCCCAAATTTAATGTATCCGTAACAACGTCCAATTTCCAGAATAAATTTCTAAATTAATGTTAAAAAAATCATGGGTTTTTTTTTGACAGATCTTTTTTTATATTTTTAACCCGAAGGAAATATTTCACTGTCGATGTTTTTCAAAAAACACTGTAGTTATAAAAAAACACGTGGTTTCAGGAAGTAATTTTAAGAAATCAATAAAGAGAACAGGAGAGTGATTAATGGAATAGGAAGTTTATAAAATATATTGGATGAGGAAATATAAAAAATATTTTATTATTAGTAGTTCTCCCGGTTTAAATAGATTTTTATTGAAATAGTTTAATGAAAAGTTTTATTAAATATAATTTCATTCAATGAGTATTTTATTCTCGAATTACTCCAGTATTTTAAATTATAAATGCATTTTACGTTCTTTATTCATTAATAGGTTTGTTTGTTACTTACACATTTTTCTGATTGATCTTTTTAACCAAGAATTTCACGAATGGCCGTCTAATATCTTTTGAATATGATAGTTTTCTACATTTTTAATAAAAAATTTTAAAGTAATACATCAAAATTGTTCCATTTTGTAATGGTTTAATTACCAAAAACTTACTTTATGTAATTTTTCTACCCATTTATAAGAACGCTGGGGGATATTTTTGATATTTAAACACATAGCATTTAAGAATTAATTTATAATTTACAAATACAGGGTGTCCCACGTATGCAACAAACCACGTATTTTTATCTTTTTTTAGTTTTCGAGTTATTAGTTATTGATTTTTAAAATGTGTCAATCTTTTTTGGGACACCCTGTAAATGTAACAACATAACACAAGTATCAAATGATAAAATAATGATAATTACTTAGTTACTAAATGTATAAGCTGTTACATAATTTCAAGAAAAAATATGTTTGTCAACTGGGAACCTATTTAGTTGACAAAAAAATCTAACATTATTATGGTAAAATAAAATTACAAAAAAAACAATAAAGGTAAAATAATTATTAAAGAACACTACAAACATTAATTAAAAAACCCAACCAGACAAAGTTACGCACAACAAGAAAAAAAAGTAAATCTATGTATATAAAAATGAATGTTTGTCTGTATGTATGTCTGTATGTCTGTCCTTTATATTTTTAAACTTTTCGAACCTACATTAACTATTAAACTTTACCATGTTGATCTACTCGCTCCAGGGAAGGTTTCTGTAGAAAAATAATTTGAAATCGAAGCATCCTAACAACTTTTTTGGTCAATTTTATGCTTGAAAACACAAATTTCATGTCTAACTTCATAGAAAAACACCATTGTTGTAAATATAACAAGAGAAAGAGTAACATTAATAATTGTAGCCATATTCTCGATTATTGCAGATTGAAATCGGTTATTGTAGTTTAAAATCCATTGTTGTTGCATAAACATAAAATTGGCTCCTTTATTTAACTATTTCCACATTTGGACTGGCGAAGCCCATCTGTAACACACCAGAATAATTTTTAAAAAATGGACTGGCGAAGCCCATCTGAAACGCACCAGATGATATTTATTAAAAAAAGGGAAACCCGGGCGAAGCCCGGTTCTAGCGCGTCAGCGCTAGTAAAAAATAAAAAACACATTGAACCAGACTATATTCCAAAAGAAAATGGTAAATACAGCTTAAGGCATAAAAATGACTTAGATGCTTCTATAACTTAAAAAAATCATCCAAATTATCGGTCTATAATAAAACCAAACAATAAACGTTTAAATGTTAGATTATTTGTGATATTTTGTAAATTAAAAAGTAATCTATTGCATAATTTGGGTGCTAGAAAATAAAAGGACTTTCGAAAAATTTCTTAATAAAAGCTGGCAATTTGATATATTTCATTTGTTCTTTTATTGGAAATTTGAGTTTTATAAACGCAGGTTGTTTTATTACGATATAAAAAGATAGTTATGCGCGAAAAAAAGGCGATAGGGCGTATAGATAGAAGTTTTAAGTTTTTTAAGATTAAGGGGTTGTTAAGACTTAAAAATTTATAATTTTAAAGCGTTTATTTTTAAGAGAAATTAATGGAAGTAAATTAATTTTATAATCTCCGCCCTAAACAATAATGCCTTTGTTTAACCCATTAAGGACGACTTTAAAATAATGAAAATAAGTAACTTTTTCTTTCATATTTTGTTCATTTGGACCGAATATAGTAAGAAATGCCCATTTCCAGATTTTTCAAAAAATAATTTTTATGATTTTTTAACCGGCAACTTTTCTTGCCAACCGTCCTTAGTGGGGTCCAAACTCTGACAAATGAAAAGTCGAAAAAACTAATTAGAATGTTTACGATTTTGATAATATGTTTTTATACATAATTTAAAGAAATAATACAAAAATAAAAGTGAATGGTGACTATACTGCTGATAGGGGGTCCAAGAAAAGGTATTTTACCCCTAATGAATAGGGCCTGTTCAGTCCGAAATATTGATATTCACCTAATTTCAGGCTTTAAAAATAGCCGAACTAGTACTATTTATGTCGGAACGGTTGGAACCCTTTGATTTCAGCACTTTAGCTAACTTTCAGGTTAAAATGGTTTTATTTATATCTCCCAGTCCGGAACATAGGGGCTTTTTTTACCTGCCAGTCTTATATTTTCTCAACTTTCGTTTTTTTATACCTTTGGTTAATTTTTTTTGCCTTCCGAAGCTTTTTCTCTTATTGGAATTCTTTGTCTTGTTAGTCATTCTCTATCAAAAAGTCATCATAATTACAATATTCATCTTTATGGCTCCAGATTTCGCATATTCCCCACAGAAAATGTTGAAGATTACACATCAACTCGATAAAAACTAGGTATTGGCCCATTCAAAATAGGCTAAATAACTCCAGTGATATTTTATTTTATTTTTTGACTACTGTAAGTTTCCATAAAACCCTTTTAAGGAAAATAAATGTATCCAGAAATGATTTAGTATGAGATTGAACCAATAAATGTATTAGGAATCGGTAAAAATCTAAAATCTATAAAAAAAAACCACTAAAATTATGATCCAAGGGAAACATTTCATCATGCTAAAGTATCAATAAGATCTACATTTATGATAAGTACTAAAAAAAGCATTAAAAATAATTAATTTGCAAAAGCTTCTTATGAGTAACTCGTAAAAGTTTAGACCACATATCGGACGATTGGCAACAAAAGTTGCCAGTAGAAGAAAACTCTTGTTATTGGCAATTTAAATACCCTCATTCCAACTGTTATTGGTAATAATATTTAGAATGGGATCTTGTAAATATGCTGCAATGGAAACAAGTCACAAAAATAACCAAAACATTAGATTATTTTGGCGTTTTCCAAATGATCTCCCAGCTATCTCCAAAATGTAGTGAAACGCTCTCATTCTAACAGCGATTTTACCACCAAAACGGCATGGATGGTATAAATTTTTATTTTTATCTGAATAAATACATTCTTCAGAAGCTTTTATCATGCATTTAAACTTTTAATGTCCTTTATTAGAGTCAGTAAAAAATCAAATGTCCCTTGGCAACTTTTCTTACCAATCGTCCTTAATGGGTTAATAGAGAATAAAACCAAGAATAATATAATGCCAAATTTTAAAAATAAAACGGATTTTATTTGACTTTTAGTTAAAAAAATCATTCAAATGTATAATTATTTCGAGGATACGAGGATCCTCTTCGTCAGCAATTTACTTTTTTCTAAAAGTTAAGGTTGTTGAAAAAACTGAAGGAAGATTTGAAATTAGTATCAAAATGCAAGTCTCTCTCTAGTCTTCTATTATTTTTTAGCGTTTTTATGTGTAATCTCTAATGTATAAAATATGGAATATTCAAATTTTTTATATCTACTTAAGAGGTAAGATCCTATGAGGTTATTTTTCCTTTATTTCGTTTTTGAAAATTTGTCGTAAATTCATCAATATTTCGTTGCAATACTTCTTAAATTCAATCCTTAAGAGTAGGCTATACTTATAAATTATTGATAACTTTTTTAAGTAGAATATGTACTACATCTTTTGGGACACATGATTTTTGAGGTGTTATTAAACGATTATTACAACGCCAGTTTTGAAAACGATGCATTATTAAAAATTTGAGACTTCATAATAAAATATCGATACATCTTTTTCTAAATGCAAAATGAAAGTTAAAATGTTTTGGATAAAAAGTTCTAATATTTGGTTTAAAATGTTCTAGATTTTGACACCTCCCAAACTCCTATTTTTTTAATTTAAAGAATGTTTATCCTTAAGTTGGGTGCCAAGAAATATATATCAAACACTCCTGTGATGATTTTGGACCGTTTTCAAGACCTTGACAATAAAGTGTGTGTTTCAAATGCGAAGTTTCCATTTGTGAAAGAAATAACGTGCATGCAGAAAGAGTTACAAGGTTACACATAAATTTTTCTAATATTAAAAATGAAGCTAAATAATATTCCAGATTCTGCAGATAAACCAAAAAATTCACATGATTCTTCTTAAATAGAATGCTAATATTTTTCTTTTGTATTTAAAAAATCCTTTATTTAGTTAAATGGTTTAATATAAAATTTCTCGCATTTAGTTGGGAATTTAATTTAAAAAGCAAAATCCAAGGATATGTGACGTCTATTAGAGTGAAAGCATATTTTAGTATTAAATAAAAGAAAAAATGAACACGAACAGGGTTGTATCATACACATTAATATGAAGTATCCATATTAAAAATAATAGATAAATGTACTCATTTTAAAAATAAAGAAGCCTTGATATGATAAAAATATTTATACTTTAATTCTAAAAGTGTTTCAAGTTTAAATTAACACAGTTTATTATATTTTTTAATGTGTTTAACTTTAAAAAGTTATGTTGGACAGTTCAAGCATTCTTCAACATTTTGCGTTTGACAAAAATAAGTGAGTGTACTGACGTCTAACATTCCTATTCCTATCCTATAATTTCCGTCACAAAATTTTAAAAAAGTAGTACAGTAAATTAACAGTTAGAATTAATTACAAAAAATATCCCAATTTGAGTAATTTTCTTACTTACTAGTTATAGGAAATAGTTAATTTATAAAATCCGAGATGTAAAAAGCTTAACTTTTTACAAACTAATGCATATTCAATAAGCATATATTTTAAAAATACATTTGGAATTGAGGCATATGTGCTTCATCACACCCTTATCATAGTATACTTTAATCATAATTAAAATTTAAGCGCTCATTGGTTAAGAGTTCGAAATATTTTAATGATCTGGTAGTTAGATTTTAATTCGAGAAATAAAATGAGTCACATAAAATCTCCCAGATATTTTTTACGCAAGCATTATCATGACTCTTACAACTTAAGTTCCCCCATGTATTCAAGAAACAAAAAGCTCAACAGTTGTAAGGTTTAAATTTTGCTCTATAAGTTATTTAATTAGTTCATGATATTCATCTTATATATGCTCAATATTTTCTTTTTTAAATACTACATACCTCCTTTAGTAGAGTAGTCAAAGAATCGGTTTATCTGATTTAAATATAACGACATAGAAGCAGCAGTTCAAGTCATGCAATGAACCAGTTAGGATTTTTATTTTATGTTCTTCATGTCAAAACTTTTATCTCTATACACATTCATTTATTTTTATGGGAGATTTTTTTCAATGTTTTAAAAGTGGCTATTTTAAATTTGATATTGAAAGATCAATTGAAGAAAAGTATAGTATAAAAATATGTATGCTATACACATTTGTTTAGCATTTCAGATAGGATTTAGATAACAAAACCATTAACCCGAATTAAGAACACCTTAAATAAAAAAAACTCCTTACGACCTGACCACAAAGGAAGACCTTTAAAATATTGCACTGTCTTTCTCTCTTGATATTAGTATATTCTATTCGATTTTCGATTAATAAATTAACAATATTTTAAAATAGTGGAGGAAAAGTATTGTTCTTCGGCCTCAATAATAAAAACCTTGATGAATCAGTAAAACTGATAAGTATACTGTCGGATAAAACATTTACATTTACTAGCATTCTTAATAAAATAAACAAAATTCGACAAGCTAACTGTGTGATTAAAAGGATCGAACAGACAAAACTGAACAAAGAGAATGCGTAAAATCTTGAAATTAATTTTTCAGTGAAAATTTTCATTTTCCCCATTACAAGATCAAGAGCCCATATGTAAAAGTTGCAGAATATTCAGATATATGTCAGTTTTAAGAGAGTTTAGAAGAATCTGATTGCAAATTTGGGAATAAAAATTTGTTTTCTGTAAAAGATTAGTTTTTGTACAATTTTAGCTATAATTTGTTAATTCTGATGTTTTAGCCCTATTGGAAATTTTTTTCTGGTATTCCATAAACCAGTATGAATTATACTGGATCCAGTATAAATGATACTGGATACAGTATAAATTATACTGGATCCAGTATAAATGATACTGATGGATACAGTATAATTCATATTGGTTTATGGAATACCAGAAAAAAAATTTCCAATAGGGAGATGTTTTCTAAAACTTTCATTCTTCAACATATTCAACTATGTCACAATAATATGCAATATCCTATTTAATATTTGTTATATAAAAGGTATTATAATCTTTTACCACAATGAGAAAAAAATTAAAATTATCGTTCTGTACTTTCTTATATTTTTTAGACCAAAAAAATATCTACCAGAAGTTTTAAAGTGCGATATATTTTTAAGTTCAATGTTCTCAATTTGTTGCTAATAAATGTTTTTAATGAATGCTACTTTCCAAAGTATTTTTCCATTTTCAACCAAAAACTAATAACGGCCAAGTTCAGTTTTTTGAATTCTTCTTTATCGTGACTTTTCAAGACGGCTGTTGAACAAGAGACTGGAGAAAATAGACCTATATAACGTGAAAATAATTTTATACCTGCGATAATTATCTATCAATCTAAAAAAGGAAAGGTTTAACTAGTTATCCAAACAGTTCTTGAAAAACATCGATAAAAAGTTTTGAATCCATTGATGCTTCAATCAAGTGGTACTTATAAGTGGTAGATAAGAGGTTAAAATTCAGACCACTATCAAATGAACTGTACCAATTGCAAAAATCGGAGACTATTCCCTTCCAGCTTGCATCTTAATCGCGTCACGGTCGATAAACGGCAGGTAAAGCTCATCACTCACTGCGCAACAATCGGTCATTAAGTTCCAGGGCCTGACTACTTTATAGGCCCAATTTTTAAGCCACTTTAAAAGGACCGCGGCATATGGACGGCCTCTGTAAAAACAGTGTCTACCGCTACCGGCTCTTCTAAGGCTTCGAACGCCTTAAAGGAGGCTCAGGGATCACTCGGAAGCGACACCTAGCTTTTCGAACACCGTTTGGAACAGATCGGAACTTCATTGACATAACACGAACACACTCAAGGCACAGCCGTTTGACGTATTGTTAAGCATATTATTAATATTTTAAAAACATCGAATAAAAATTAGGTGATGATTATAAAAGGATAGGACTTAAATTTCAAAGAAAGATAAATAGGCTTCTACTTTCTCTAACTTTTACTTTTCTATTATTACTCCTAAAACTTTCCCTAATTTTCCTACTCTTTACTAACTTCATTTTTTAATCAGTTATTTTATAACTACGCTATTGATTGATCTATTCTACTAATTCTTTTGCTCCTTTTTCCCTTTTTAATTTCTCCTTATAATTTAATATTACCTTTCACCTGATCGGGTTTTTTTTTCATTTATTAATATTTTATAAACTTTATTTTTATTATACTACATTTCTCCCGTACTTTCAACTTATTTGGGGTCTTAACATTTTAAGCTAGTTAGAGGGCTTTTAGAGCTTATCAATAGAAAAAAAACCGCAACAAACTGTGAATAAATAGTTCCTTAAGTATCAAAATTGCGTGAAAATATTATTTGAAGTAGAAAATTTATAAACATTGAAATCATACTCATAGTAAATAATCATACGAGTTTAAGTCCATTTTGAGAGTTAGGACTACATAAGACAGAATAAAATAAGAGAAGCAATTTAATTCCGTAATCTACTCTTTAAAAAAGGGATAAAATGTAGCTTTTTTCATGAGAAAATACCACTTAACTAACTATTTTTGGTTATTTTTTTATTATTAAATGGTTCTTTATGACAAAGGTGCGAAAATTAACCAAATTTAAGAAGTAAGTTCTGAATATTAACAATACGTAAAACTTTCCTTTTTAATGCAAACAAGTAGGGCAAAATTACACTCAAAAGGATAACAATAATAATAAACACTGAATCTTCAAAGAAAAACACTATTTCTTTTTTTAAATAGAGAATACAACTAGTAAACATATTATTCACTTATTTTAAAAATCTAAATTGATTTTAGTTTCAAAACTCAAACAATGAAATAGTATCACCGAAAAATAGAGGCAATACATTAAATCCCAGAGTTTCAAATGCAAGTCATTAAATTTTAACTTTATGAATCAGAGTTCAATTTTCAGGGCAGTACAGTGCATAATGATTATTTTGATTATTAACCTTTATATATGCAACCCAAGAGCCAGGTCATTGTTATTTACTCTAATATTCTTCATATTTCTCTGCAAGCGCAACATCATTACTCAGCAGCGGTTTTTTTTACATGGCATACGTCACAAAGTCACCCAAGAGTGAAATTTCCTATGCTGTCGTAAGGATTTGGTACTTCTTCAAATCGAAACAATTTGTTATGCTAGTTTGCTTTGTTTATTGTATATCAGTCCAATGCATTCAAACTGTATTTTGTAGCGTTCTTTGTAAAAGAGGAAAGCACACAATCGGAAATTAAATTCATCGTGCGTGTTTCAGTCCTCTTTCTCTAACTCATTCATTTAATTTACTGAATCTCAAATACACTCATTGTTTTCTGAATATATATCAAATAAAAACAAAATGATCACAAATCTTTCAAAATTTACATGAGTGTATTATACGATAAATTTTTCATTTAATCTCTTTTTTGCTTCTGCAGGTTCAGTTTAAACAAAAAGTTCTGCTTCTTGTAGATCTCTAAACTCGATGCCATATACTTTAAATGAATAAATTTTGCTTAAAGAGGTTTTTTTTGAAAAAGTCTGTTCCACAGTCTTTAAGGTTTGAAAATTCGTCTCTTAGGGTTATGGGTGCAATTTTTACTTATGGTAAAGTAAGCTATGCTTAATCCGTTGAGACGGTTTACATCACTCCTAATGGCAAATTAAAAAAGTAAGAAAAATCAATTGAAAATAGCACTTTTGGAACCTTTAAAAAAGGTAAGTTGGTTGGTTTAGAGCAGGGGTGGCCAACCCAAATGTTGTTGAGGGCCACTTTGGAAAACCACAATACTCTCGCGGGCCGCATATAAAATTTTAGGATATTAGGTGCACAGAATGACAGTGAAGTAAATTGAATAAATTAGGTACATAAATTAGGGAGTTTCTTAGATCCTTTGCTTGGTTTGACAGATTCCTAAATAAAAATATTCATTTAAATTTACCTTAAGGAGCAACCCCAAGAATACCAAGAATAATTTTGGAAATACAACTCTAATTAACAGACTTTAACGTGTTTTGGTACACTTTGTCGGAATTTGGGGGGCCTTAACTTACCCTAAAACTTTAACTATTGACTAAAAAACTTCTTGCGGACCACAAAATTATTTCAAAACGAGCCGCGGGTTGGCAAAGCCTGATCTAAGAGGTATATGGGGGGTCGGGGGTTCTCCCTCGAAAAAATTTTGAATTTTAGTGTGCTAAAAAGTGTTTTGAAGCTACTTTTTGGAGAGTTTTCGGAGAGCTTCGCGGGCCGCACAAAATGACCTGGAGGGCCACATGCGGCCCGCGGGTTGGCCATGCCTGGTTTAGAGTTTTATGGTGCAATACCAATGACAAAGCATAACACACACTGTGACCGAGGTCATTACTCCAAACATGCTGAAAGCAGTCCTTACTTCCCGTTACCCAATGGGAACCTGTGGACCGAAGCCACGGAGGTGAGGTACTGTTGCCTACGCCACACACGCATTCGCTCGCACAACCTCTTTTTACAGGGGGCAACTTTTATTCATCACACCCAAAAAGAGAAACTAACATCCATGCCAAATGGGGATTCAAACCCTAGACTCACGGCTTCGCAGTCAGAGGCTCTTACCACTGGGCCAGTACGTGGCACAAGGTTAAACCTTTCAAAAATGGTGTTGTTACAAATTAAGAACATCTCCTATTTTAACATACCATTTTTTATGTTTGGTTTTAAATTTGTCATCATGCATCACCACATCAAAAAAGTTTCGTAGTTTGTGGTCCAAAAAAAGAAGGGGCGAAACCCTGATCGCTAATATCACGTCGAAGATATTTTCATGACAATTTTTTTTCTTTAGATTCACCACACTGCACACAATTTTCTAGTTAGTTTTTTAATTAATTTTTGTAACTTTCTTTTTTGAAGATAGGAGTGCTGCAAGTCGGCTCAATGGATATAGCATAAGCACACACAATTTATATAAAAAAAATACTGAATACTACAAATTGAATAAAATAATCAAAAAATACTATAGAAAAAAATAATTTGGAATCCTGAAAAATTAAATCACGAAAAAGAAAAAAAGATATATATTAAAGTATATTTCGTCAATTTATTTTTTAAATTAATAATTCTACCTAGTAAGCTCCATACACAAAAATGTATATAAAAAATTCTTTCATATTTTAGAAACGAGAAGTTTGATAGCTTACGTGCATAGGATAAATTGTTTTCAATTTTAAAAGGCGAAATTAATTTCCTTCTAGAAATTCCATATTCATTAGTAATTCCATTAACTGTATCTAATGTAATTCAAATACTAAGTCAATATCGTTTACATATTTTTTCTTAACCAATGTAGTTTAAATAACTAATATTTGTAAAAATTACCCTAATTTTATAAAAAATGTTTTTTTAAATAGCAATTTATACTAAAACTTGGCGGAAATTTAAAATTACGCCAACACCTCTATAGGTAAATATATAAAAGTTTTTTTGAAAATTCTTGAAATCACATGTTCCTTAGATAAATACCTGTGCATTGAACTAAAAGCTAAGCAAAATTTTGAAAATTTAAGGAGCTATGCTATTTATCCTAAAATTTGTTTAAAAAATATCTATAAAAAAAAGGTTCATTTTACGATAAATAGCATAACTCCTTTAATTAAAACTCCTTTAAAATTTTGCTTAGCTTATAGTTCAATGCACAGGTATTTATCTAAGGAACATGTGATTTCAAGAATTTTCAAAAAGAACTTTTATATATTTACCTATAGAGGTGTTGGCGTAATTTTAAATTTCCGCCAAACTTTAGTATAAATTGCTATCTTTAAAAATATTTTTTATAAAATTAGGGTAATTTTTACATATATTAGTTATTTAAACTACATTGGTTAAGAAAAAATATGTACACAAGTTACATATAATTTTTTTAAAAACCTTCTCCCAACGTAGGCAGTCGCCTTAAAAAGTCCACCGCCAAAAGCTAGTTAATAAAAATTATTTCGCAAATTCTAATTTTATGAAGTTGCACTGCTATGAAAAGGTGTCTAATGCCACTATTATGTCACCTTTGTTATTAAAATCCGTATCTCTAAGGGAAAAAATTATTTCCGGAATACAACTACCACCAAAACTGATGAAAAATGATGAAAAAAGGCATCCAATTAACACTGATTAGGTTTCTTCTTCTTTAAGAGTATCAGCAAATTACTTTCTCCTTCATTATTTTTTTCTAAATGGTCTTAAATTCAGAAAATGTTGTTTAACTAATTGCATTACTTCAAGGAGAAAATACACCTTTATAGTTAGTTATAAGAGTCATCATAAAACTGTTAGATTCGGATTGTGAATGGGTAATATTACAATATCAGTGTGTTACAGATTTATTTTTTCATAAATTTTGGTTCTTGGTGTTCATAAAAAATGGTGTTTTTTTGTAGAATTAATGGGATAATATGTGGAACTAATGGGTTGGTTGTCTCTTTCAGCTAAATAAAAAAGTGAGATTTTGACATTTCCCGCCCTGTGTACGAAAATTACCACACTTTCATGGGTTATCCACTTAACACTCTCACTAAATGAATAATTGAGTGGTTGAGTGGATCAGTAAATAACAAAAAGATGGAATTTTTTAATGGAACAAAGTTATTGTATGCTTTTTGGAAAACAAGCAAAAGATTAAAAAGGTGTAGCTAAATGAGTAATTAATTGATAATAATTTTATACGTTTTGTGTTTTTGTACCTAATATTTTATTGCGAAAAGTTCAAGTCCTATAAAAATTTTCGTAACTTTTTGGGTTTAATGTACTGGTAACTTAATAAGTTCGCTTGGCAACCATCGCTTATGTATTCAGTCTGAATACAAAAACTAAAAATCCATTGGATCTAATTAGATACCTGAGAGAGAGAGAGGTTAAGATACCTTAAGAAACTCTTCTAAATCTAAAATTCTAGGGAATCAGAAGTGTGAAAATTGGCATTACACTTAAGAAAACAAAGCAAATACGCGAAATTAACTCTATCATATTCTAGTCGTTGTATACGGATTTTAATGAGATGATAATAATTAACTAAATTCATAAAATTTAAAACAAGAGTAGTGTTGTTAACTCCTCTTTTATTCTTAATCAATAATTTAATTCACACTTTTTTTGTTAGAAACTGAACAATTTTGAACCGTTTATGATCATCTATAAAATATACTAATATACTGAAATCTTAGAAACAATTCTGCATCAAAATTATTATATTTTAACCTTCTTAGATGAAATTCTACAACTGGTACATTATCCGTATCTGAAGTATCTCCCCTCTCAGCAGAACTAAATCCTTCGAGAAAATTGTATATCCCCCGATACCTTTCCAAAACCACATCCAAGTACTGAGAGATTTTATGGAAAAGCTTAGCAGATTTCATCGCAATCTTAATTTAACGAATCTTCCTTTGATACCCAAACCAGAACTTTCTTTAAACCCTAAAACTTTTTTTAAAAAACACCGGCAAATTTGTATACCGCGTGCGTGCTCTTCCGCTATCATCTGTGTTTTCATTTTGCAGGAAGAGGAAACCGGAACTGTTGTCTATCAGTCGCCAACCCGCTCGATTGTACGAAAGACGATTCGAGACCGCAAAAGCCAAGTGGAAGTGATCGAAAATGTATCAGCTCAGTTGGTGCGGACGATAAAAATAGAACTGTCTCCCACCTTTGGATGTAAACAAAAATTCTTCAAGTTGAATCGGGTGAGGAAAGAAACGCAAAAAAGCGCGCAGTCCCATATGCTCAGCACATACGCGATTCGCGCTCTTATATTGAAAAAAGTGATGGGCACATATTTTAGATAACTAACGTTTAGCTAAAAGTTAGTTATGGGGCTGTCTTTATACCTACAAAGTGTATATTCTAATTTTATTTCTATATTTCCGGCATTGATTCTTTTATAGGATGTGAGAAATAATTATAAACGAGATTATGAAGAATATAAAAACAAAGGATAAAATTATAGCAATAGGAAATAAGTACTAATCTATGTATGATTCCTGTGCAATGTGTAAATCAAAATATCTTCAGATATATTTCTGAGATCTCTATTTCGGATGTTTTTAAAAAGCTTTAATTGCAATTTAATGAATAATTTAAACTTAAAGATAACTTCTCAACACTAATGCAAAAATTTACAATTTAAAGAAAAATTATCTTATAAATTCAAATAGGTTGATTAAGGTTTAATGAATAATACTCCATTGACGAACAAAAAGGGAATTCGTTTGGAAATATTACCAATCCGTTTGGAAAAGGTTGTACAAAGTTAAAAACAGTAAAACTTTAACATTTCATTAGATATGAAAAAGGGAAAAAGAAAAAGGGAAAAGGAATTAATTATGTTAATTATTTAGTGAAACTATTCCTATTAGTTTTTAAATCCTGTATTTATGTTGGAATTTGATAGTTTTCAAAACACATCTGGTGCCAAAATAGTAATATTAATAACAATAATATATAAAATAAGTGTTATTGAAATCTTGGTACGCATCTGACGATTGAAATCAATGAATAAAAACACGAAAATCAAGTTTAACGGTCAATAAAAGCTAAATGATAAATGAAAGATCACAAAGATGTGGAACTGTTCATTGCAGCAAAAGTTTGATGCCAAACTTAAATACAATTACTTTTGGATATTTTTTATTCGTATTCATGGGATAACGACATGATTACCCTGATAAACTACCCAATATTTATCGCAAGTTTATAGCTAAAACTGTTGGGGTTAGCGTAAAAAAAGGAAATGCGTTTCATGTCACTAGAATATCAGTGGTATCAGAAAATATTGAGGAATTATCAAAATTGAATAACTGTTTTCAACGTCTTTTTATGTTCAAAATGACTTTAGAAGTTAGAGATGAATATGAAATGAAAATTTAAAGTCGTAATTAAATTAGAATATTTAAATTGTACTTTTAATCAAAATTATTGACTTTTTATACAGAACAAATATACGAGGGTTGTTTTTTAATTAACTTCCGTTTTGCTCCTGAAAAAAAGTATTTGGAATTTCGAAACAATTTTGCTACTGGTAGATAGGTACATTCTTGAGGATCATTTTACCTCTTTACTGAAAAAAATCGGAAATTTTTTCTATTATTTATCGAATTTACAAGCGCACTCCTCGAACTCATTTCCCGCCGGCCCATAGAGAATTTCTAAACCTTTAAACTCCGTTCGCATTAACAATAGACAATCGGCAGGCAGGTGATTTTTGCAGCATGCTACTGTGCAT
The DNA here is from genome assembly GCA_024610705.1 of Tetragnatha versicolor. Taxonomy (NCBI): domain Eukaryota; kingdom Metazoa; phylum Arthropoda; class Arachnida; order Araneae; family Tetragnathidae; genus Tetragnatha; species Tetragnatha versicolor. The sequence continues at coordinate 41,337,923 of JANDEH010000009.1, forward strand.
GTTTAAAACCATATTTTTTGCATCTGCCAAGTTCCAGGCATTGGGGATTCTGGAGTTACAGCCATAATAAACAAGGCAACATCGATAGATTCGCAGGCAAAGTGAGCGCAGAGGGGGAAAACGGCTGTCCGAACCGATGCGAAGCTCAACAAAAAATTAAACTTTTCATGAAGCGGGATCGAAAAACTTGTGAAAAAGTACGGTAAAAGGTCTATTTAAAGGTGATTACGTTTAAAAGCAATTAAAGATGTTTGTAACCTTCCGTAATAACCTTATTTTTGAATATTCATTTATTTTTTTATTTTTAAAAAATCCAAAAGGAGGAAATTTCGAAAAAGAGGATTTCTCTATGGGTTGGCGGGAAATAAGTTCGAGGAGCGCGCTTGTAAATTCGATAAATAATAGAAAAAATGTCCAATTTTTTTTAGTAAAGAGGTAAATTGATCCTCAAGGATGTACCTATCTATCAGTAGCAAAATTATTTCGAAATTCCTGCTACTTTTTTTTCAGGAGAAAAACGGAAGTTAATTAAAAAAACAACCCTCGTATGTATGCAAAGGCCTTTAGCTCAATGCTTGATATACAAATAAATATTGATCATGTCTAATCTAATCCCATTCATTCTAATAAAGAAGTGCTGTTTCATCGTAAGTAGAATTTATGAACCCTTTATTTATTTAAATAGCTCTGTTGTCTTAAGCATACATATAAATCATTGCTGTTTACATAACATACATATATGCAACTTAATTATGTTATTTTGTATATAACATTTTTAAAATGATATTTTTATGTTTCTTAGTAGTGTATATTTTTCAATATTTATAAAAACCGTCGTTTTAAACACAGAGATGGAGTCTCTTTTAAAATGTTTAATTCATTTGTCATTTTCACTATGTTTTTAGCATACAATGCGTAACGTTTATATTTATCGATTTTAAATATTAGTTAGAAGTTCCTTAAATGGCAAGCCGGGGTGTATTATATTAAAAGCAAGGGTGCCGGATTCTCTACTTATCTTACTCATATGGATTTTACGTTTAAGCCATCCACAGAAGTTAAACATTCTCTGTTCATTCAATGAAACTAGTTTTATACTGTAATAAAAATTTATCATTGAGTTTACCACCATATAAAATTAACAACTCATTAAATTTACCGACTTCAGTAAGATCAATAGTCATAGACTAGAATTTTCTATGGTTGTTCTGTCTATTTTTGTAGAGGAAATGCACCAAAACCCGACCACTGTTTCAGTAAGCCACCATTTTTTATGTGCATGAAAACTTATTCTATATTTATATTTGATTGCATGTCTGCATTATGCAAAAATGACATATCTGTACATTTTCAGCCATATTTAGGTTTTAAAAATCGTAATATTGAGCACATGGTCGAATATTAATACATTTACCTTAAGTTAAAGCAACAAAATTCAAACATGCACTGAATATTTGTTTGGACGAAGATATGTATTAATAAATTATCCCTTTTGATGTTTCCAAATAATACTCACATCTACCCTACATACGAAAAATAATTCCTCTGACACTAACAAAAATTAATCTCGACATATACTAACAAAATATTCCGCTCAATTCATGTTAACTAATCACGTTACTGACGTCAATTAGAGATCATTACGAGTTCCATTCACCTTTAAAGGAAAAGTTTTTAGCTTAAATTTCGTTACATGCCTTCGCCCATGCTTTATTTTAGTACGCATTTAACGTACAGACTTTGATTATTTAAAATCATACAACAATTTAAACACCAAACAATAAACCTTTCACTTATGAAATATACAATAAATCAACGCATATTCATCAGTATATTTCAGTGAACTTAAAAAGGATAGATACCGGGTAAAAGTATGCCAAGTCAATTCTTCTGCATGTAAACGGCGACAAAACCATATTTACTTCCGACTGTTTATTTACTTTTTGAACATGCATGCTACTTCACAATTTTTCCGAAAGCCTTTTTTAACACTTACATTGTTTCAAAATATTTGGACGACGATAAAAAGGCGAGGCAAATCGCGCTTTTAGTTTTAAAGAGTGATGTATCCCTTTGCGTAATCGTCGGAGTCTCAGTCCGCATAGCGTGGCATCGATCATTCCGCAACAGTTTCGATATTCCCCTCTGAGCGGAGATTGTTCGGCGCTACATTTTGCGTAAAAGGGCGTTGATTAATGGATTACTCTATGGACTCGGTCTCACAAGTTTCTCGAATCATTTTAGGGAACATTGCGAAGGAATATTTATTTATTCAACACGCGATATTTTTCTTTATGGTAAACGCAATCGAAGAAAAACCCAAGTTTAAGAAAAAACATAAAATGCATAAATCCAAAAGTAAATTTTGTTTTACATCTGAAAGAAAACTGTAAGTTTCCAAGACAACGACTACATTTTTCTTGAAACAGCAAATTCAAATACAAAAAGCACAAACATCCAATAGCATGCTATCATGCAGTTCAATGAAAGCTATTTAATAATATACGGGAATGAAGCAAATATAGATTAAAAAGCGAAGCGAAGCATATTTTTTGCGATGACATCAATTTTCCTTCTTCGAATTTTTGTAATGAATCGGACGGTTTCTTTTTTGATTTTGTTAACACCATCCCCGTTTAACAAGCATTAAATGAACAGAATTTGAATGACTTCTCCAAATTGGTTTACCTTGGGTGAGTTTTCAACACGTTTCTTATTAAAAGGACTGAACAAATGTACTTAAGCTATGGCAGTTCATTTAAATTCTATTTCTCTTGGATATGGGCAAAAACAAAACGATAGCCACGTGTTAGATCTAAACTAAATCCTGCCAATAATTGTTGAAACAATATTTACAGTGGGCTGATTAGAGATCGTTGGAGATATTTTTCCTGAAGAAATTATTAATAGATCCAATGGACAAATTATGAGTTAAAGGACACTTGCATAGATTTGATCCAGGCCAAATCCGATCTGTGTGTGCTAAAAGGACACGAGTTTGATTGACGAGTTTTGGGGATGCTTATCCTGATGGCAACAATGCTTTGAAAGGGTTGGTGTAAATGCATTTATCACTTATGGTTAACGAACGCAAAATTGTTATCCACATTAAATCCTATCAGTTTCTACTAAATGGTGTGATCTTCATTGAAAACTGGGAGTATATTCCTAAAAGCAACATTGCTTTGAAAGGATAGAAAAAAAATTTCTTCAGTAGTCGAACAGTGGAGACGAGAAACACACATTAAAACGTATCGGTAAATTCTAAACTAAAGCGATTTTAACAAGACTTTGAATGGATAGGTCAAAAGGCATTTAGCATCAGAGGTCAAATCCTTGCATGGTTAAATCCTATCGGTATGTACGGAATTGACACCGAGTTTTACATGAATGGCTTAAAGTGGATTTTCACTTAAGACCAGGAAAAGAAGCACTTGTGCTCGATTTTAAATCACATTTAAATCCTATTGGTAAATCCTTTTAGGACGTGAGTTTTACATAGGTTTGAAAAGATTGCAGTACGAGCATTTAGTATGGTATGGCACTTGATTATTGAAAAACATCCGATTCACCCCAAATCCTATCGTTCTTAGCGTGAGTTTAGTTTCGCATAGGTCAAAAAGCATTCGCCACCAAAAGGCCTGCACAATTTTGATCCACACTCAATCCTATCGGCATAAGCGTGCGTTTAGCATCCCAAAAAGCAATCGTCACCAAAAAGGCCAAAAAAACACACTCGTGCAACAATTTCGATCCATCCACATTAAAATCCTGCGACACAGCGCGCGTTTCATTACAAGCACCGGGGCAAAGCGCATGTATCAAGCCTGCGGTGGGAAAGGTGCCGGTGGCTTACCGGAGCACGTTGGCCAACGTGTGGCGTCGGTTCCTGCGCGTGGTCGGGGGCGGCAGCCTAGCCGCCATCCGTCTGCGTCGGGCGAGCGCTCGCCGATCAATGCGCCGCCGCCGTTCACCGAAAGCGACAGAAAGCGGCACTCACCACTCCTCCATGACGAGAGACCGAAAGAGCCACGACGGCCGCTACCCGATGCTACCCTACGCTTCCAGCGCCGCCCGCCCTCCTGCTCCAAGTTTTATGGCCACTCGGAGAGAACTTCACCACGAGTCCGTGGATGAGTTTTTTTTTAAGGGGGACGGAAACTGTCGTGGTGGAAATTCTCCACAAGTCTTTGGAAAGCTTTTTTCTGGGGGGATTAGAAGTTTTGGAGGTGGAAATTCTACAAAGTCCTTAGAAAAAAAGGTTTCTGGGGTGTGTGGAAATTTTGAAGGTAGAGAGAGAGAGATAATTTGGACAATGAAAAATTTAGCTTTATTTTACACGATAATTTTCATCATAGGTTTGATTTGGTTTGGTTGGCACGCGATGTCCACTCGCCAAGAAAAGTTCACCAAGTTCGAAAGTTCAAGTTGGGGGATTGGAGATACTGGTGGTGGAAATTAACGTAATGTAATTTTTTGGCGGTTTTTTTTTTCAAATCAAATCAAGTTTGTTTTGCTGGAAATTAAACCAAAAACTATAAAATCTTACAAATAGGTGTAAATGATTGTTATAGTGAGTTGCTGTAGGGTCTGTAGTGTATGCGGCGTGTGGAGAGCTTCAGAGTATTTTAATATTTTTTGTGGGTATATTATTTGCACGATTTTTGGTGTAACAAGTACACATGTGGAAATTTTTGTGGTAAGAATTCTCCAAGAATACGCAATTTTAATTAAGCTTCCATTCGGAGAAACATTAATTTTCGTCATAGGTTTGGTTCGGTTTAGTTTAGTTTCGTCAGTGTTTAGTGGCACAAGAATCGAGCAAGGTGATACAGCGGCAAACTAGATTTTTCATCATAGGAAAAATGCAGGTACAGAAAAATGCAAAGAAAACTCCAGAAAGAAAAAATAAACGTACTGAAAAAAAGGAATGAAATCATTTTAGTTTGAAAAATTTATTAAAGAAATTGACTCGAAGATAGGTTACACAGATATAATAAATTCGATTATGTGTGGTATCTTTTAAGGTAATGTTTTGTGTGAGTTAAAAGATTCGGAAGATATTTTTATTTTATTTTGTGTAACATGTTAAGGTTCATTCAAATTTAGTTTGTAATACAGTTGGTCATTTTAAAATTATACCGGGTGTTTGAAAAGGCCGTTTAATGGCTTTTATTTGGAACCAACACATCTCATCATCATCATCAACGCCTCAAAATCATATACAATTTTTCAGTATTATCATGCAGTTTTTTAGTTTTTTAACAGTATAGTTAGTTTTTAGTTTAAGTTTAAAGACAAGTTTTTAATTTTAAAAAAGTTAATTTTTTAAGCCCGAAAAAGTACCACTTTTACATGCTTATGCTTATATTTCCTGGAATATTCAAATATTGAAGACATTTTCATAACACTTTTTCTGCACGTTATTTATGATGTTGCTAACAACTTTCTTACTAAAGGTTTTGTTCTATCTACTTAAATTTTTTATTTAATGTTTTAACATTCTTATTTCGTCGCTGTAAGTTATTTCAAGGAATTCCCCACGGTAACATATACATTGGGTTACACCGTACACCTTATTTTCATGACCCTAGGATATGTTGATTCCAAATAAAACCGAGAAAAGGACTTTTGAAACACCCTGTATATTAAGAAAGACTATACAAAGAAAGAAAATACAAATAAAAATAATATATCTAACATTCTTTGGTAAAATTATGTGATACTTACGTTTTAGAAGGATCAGTGGAATTTAACGAAATATAGCGTATAAATATGCTTTACGTTTTCAATAGATATATATCATAGGGATTTTTTTAAATATAAGGATATAAATATTTAAGTATACCTATAGTTTTAAAGTGATATGAAGGAGGAATCTGTCTCCTACTCTTACCTAGCAAGATCTGTAAATTGATTTTATTTTCTTTCTTACGCATTTTTAACCCTGAGTATATGTTTATTATTTTGAAAGCTAATTAAGGATTTCTTTATAGGTATGGATTTATTTCAATTTAAAACACTTAACAGAACCCAACATTTTTCCTTTTTTAAATAAGCTCAACCGTTTCTCAGTTTTATCAGCTTCTCTAACCCTCAGTAATTAAAGAAGGTTCTTGAAAACCTACTAAAAATGTGTGGACGAGTCACACAAGTCCTTAAAACAAAGCCTTCTCTCTAGATTCATTGATTTGCAGAGACTACTCCTTTTATTCTTGATGAGTAAATGTTAATGATTTGGAATCTAAACGAAACGGAAACGGTTTAAAGAGTTTTTATCGTTGAGGCATTTACGTGCGTAAGTGTCCTTTTTGGATTTGCTGCCCCAAGGGCAGAAGAGAGGAGGATTTCGTGTCTTCCTCTGAGTTTGGATTGGAAAGTAGAAACCTGTAAACGTAGCTAAATTTTTACTCCACTTTTACAGTTCTGTTCAAAATGTTTTGATATGGATATGTTTTACATAATGTGTTCGTTGATAGCTGTACATTTATCACCTTCTCAGTTACAGTTAAGATAGTAATAACTGAACTGATTAGTATAATGTTCTTTTTAATTATTTATTTTCTGCAGGGAAACTATGAGGGAATTTCTTCTTTTCGGGAAAGGTAACAAAATGGTCTGCGAGTATATTTTCATGACTTTTGAATGTCTTTATTTTTAATTTAGGCTAATTACTGCAAAATATGTATTTCTATTAATCGATTCTTTTGAAAAAGTCGGTGCCTTACTTCCTTTTAAATGTAATAATAATAATAATAATAATAATAATAATAATAATAATAATAATAATAATAATAATAATAATAATAATAATAATAATAATAATAATAATAATAATAATAATAATAATAATAATAATAATAATAATAATAATAATAATAATAATAATAATAATAATAATAATAATAATAATAATAATAATAATAATAATAATAATAATAATAATAATAATAATAATAATAATAATAATAATACAAAGATCTTCACCCGTATTGGTTCTATAAAAAGCAAAATGGAGTGCCAAAGTTTCTCTGGAGGTGTGTATTATTTTGCGTTAATTTTGCACAAAATGCGTTGCTAATAATTGAAAACCAATTTTTTTATTGTTATTTAATTTATATTTGCAGCAAGATACATATTTGAGCCCATAACGTTGTTCAGCAACTTTCAAATGAGACATCTAGCCATGTTTGCGTCAACAGACTTTTGGTAATGGTGAAAAATACAACATTGATTTTCAAATTTGACTTTGAAGCTATTAAGAGAAGTAAAAACCTGATCGTAAAATAAAAAAGCTTAATAACTTAAGCCGTTCGTAAAATGAGAGTAAATTAAACGGGAGTAGATGTTTTTAACTATAAATATATATATCAATATACTTTATCTTAATCCTTTTTTTCACACTTTTACTCTGTAACATAATCTATATAATTTAATTTTAAAATATTTTACTATTTTTACCGTACTAAAACTTCATAAATTGTAAGAAGAAAATAAATTGAAGAACTCTATAAAATGTTTAGGATACTCAAATTTCTCAGTTATTTATTCTTACTTTAATTAAAATTAAATTAGCTTTGATCGTAGGATTCTGGAGTTCCGATACAAATGTGATGGACATTGAAAAACAAATCTACCATATGTACAAAGGGACTTTCACTTCCTCAAAACCTAAATTTCAGATTTAATTTCAAATAGCTATTCCTCCTCAAGTAATTAATTCAATAAATTCTTTTAAAATAAGTTATTTATATAGTTATCTACCTAGAAACCGATTATTTTTAGTCAATTTTCAAACTGGCAGACCCTTTTAAAACTTCCGATTTAATTATGAACTCCGCTAATTTGATTGGCACCAAGAGGTGTCACATCGTAAGAAATCCTGCCGAGAAAACTGAAGCTCAACTCTTGAGGAGGAAAGACAGACTAGAACCGTGCTCTTCCTTCCTTTATTTGGACTGGCCTAGGGCGCTTTCCACACTCGTGTTGATTCAGTGAAGGAGTTCGCCGCAGTTTAGACAACACGGGCTGAGGGATCAATTGCCCCCCCCTTCACTGCTCACTTGAAGAGTGGCGAAATTGCATATTTAAATTGCTTCCACCCGAGTTTAATCTTAACCTTCGGATTTGCTCGAAGGGGAAGGGTTTTGCTTTGTAAACATCGTTCCGAGTCGATGATCCGGACGGGGTATATTGGGGGAAAAGGGACCATCGTGGGCGCAATAGAGAATGGAAAACCGACGCGTGACGATCTAAACAGAATCTGACAGCTTGGGATCGAAGTTTATCTTAATTTGAAGGAATTGCGTTCAAAAAATTTTTAAACGGAACCAGTTTTTAAGGCTATTAAAAGAAGATTTAATTGTCGTTTAACGACTGCATTCATCACTAACTTGACCTAAGTTTTACCTGGGATCAAGCTTTTTCGCCAATTCTGATTGGCTTAAAACTTGTCTCCCTTTTTCAATTACCAATTAAAAGTTTAGATTCCAGGTTAACCTGCGGTTAGGTTTGTGGTGAATACGGCCGTAAGGCGCAGCATGATATAAAACCCAGTTTTTTATTTTTTTGCGTTTTGGGTGCAAATCTGTATTCAAAATTTTACACCAGATTGCCAGAATATAAAAGGAAATGCCCCTAATTTTTTGAAAAACACCCTGAGAGTGCTGCTATCCCCAGTTTTTTTCCAATTCATCTAGTTTAATTTAGCCTTCTGAAAAGTTGAGCAAAATGAGTAGTCATGCGAATAATACAGGCTATAAATAGCAGGTAAAGATCACTTTGATATGCGTTTTAGACTAATAAAATTGGACAGATACAAGAAGCTTCTTCAAATCAACACATTATATACTATCTTTATCAATCAAACAGTATTTTTAGAAGATAGAAATTTAACCTTTAATTGTACAGCTATCAGAATTTATTTTAAAACCCACAAACATTTAATGCATAGAAAAAAGAGACAGGTTTCGTATAATTATTACCTATATATTATGTTTTTATTATATTCTAGAACCTTCTAAAACCTTTAATCTGATTTGATTTATGGTGTTAAAGGTAAAAAAGTTATCCAACAACTTTACAAAATTGTTTAGATTATAAAAATTATTAGTACAAAAAAAGAGGGGCAATGAAAAAAACAAAACCTGGAACATTGCAAATAACGTTAGTAGTTCTTAACAATTAAAATCAGGAAGAAAATGTGAGGGTTTCATCTTTGGTTTTTCAGTTCTTTTTTTGGTGCTTCTGCGGCACCTCAACATATTTTTTATCAATTTCTCATGTTGATACTGATAACTAAAGGCAACTTTTGTACGCTATTTCAAAACGATTTGGACAATATTCGTTTTTTTCGTTCCACCCTAATAGGTATATTTTAAATGTAAGGAACTATTTAAAAACGCATCCTGAAAAATTAAAGCTAGATCGTCTAAGCAGCCTACTATTAAAAATTTGTTTTAGATGGAAGGAAAGACGATTTTTAATCTCATTTTTTAAAAATTTAATCCGACTACTTTGTGTCCCTTTTCGCCCCTCTATAATATAGGGGAGAGTGGGGCACATTCGGACAGACGGCATTTCCCCTAGTAATTATTAATTTAAAAATCTGAAAAAATACCAGTAGATGGAAGCATGACTACCACCTCCTGCATGAATTTTCAAAGCCCTGATCCATTTTGTTGTATACGTACTAGAAATTTGCTAGCGTTAGAAGCAGCAAAGTAAATTTTCTTGTCATTTTGTTGGCGTAAAATATCAATCAAAAATAATTCTCAAGTGGACATTCAACATTTATTTAGTAGAGGCACTACTAAAGTAAGTTTCTAGAAAGGTTTTATTTCCCTGCTTTAATTATAAATATCTTGTTGAGACGTGGTAAGCTTGAACTGGTAGATGGGGCACATTCGTATACCAAAAGATGTGGCAGATTAGGACAGTGCAAACGTGCCTTATCTTTCCCAATTTTGATTACACTGGGCAACAATTTTTGACAAAGTTCGTGTAAAAGTGGTGAAAATAGCCAATTCCTACTGAATTTGACCTTCTGAACCCGAATATCACCTTAAAAAATCTGGTTTGGTTCGAGTTTTGGAGATACAAGGGGGTCTGATTTAGTGTAATTAATGCTGAAATGCCACTGTTTTTAAGAATATTTTAATATACAATACTCTATTACCCATTTAATTGTGCAATATTTTATCTGAGATGTTCTCTAACATATACACATTCATAAAATAATAAAAAAAATAATATTTGGTAAAGATTTGTCAATAAGAGTTGCCAGGTGGTCGACAAAATTAGGAGATGTTTTCATAAGAAATATTCCCATGCATTCATAAAATAATAAAACAAATAATACATTAACATCTACCTCTTGATGTTAACGAGTGGCGTTTGTTCATAGATTCCTCTAAATTGAGTCTAAAGATGGTATTGCTCCACAATGGCAATAAGCTCCCTTCCATTCCCATTGCATTTGCTGCTCCTATGAAAGAGACATACGAACACATGCAGTTATTTCTTCATCGAACTGAATACGCAAAATATGAATGGGGTGTCTGTGCCGACTTGAAAGTAGTGGCGTTATTGGAGGGGCCTTCAACAGGAGTTCACAAAATATTGCTGCTTCCTTTGTGAATGGAACAGTCGTGCAACAAAATTACACTACATCCAAAAAGACTGGCCTCCCAGGATATGTTTGAAAAAAGGAATAATGAATGTCAAGAACTCTCCTCTTATTTCTCAAGAGAAAATAATCTTACCTGCTTTACACATTAAATTGGGAATTGTAAAGCAATTGATTAAAGCGATGGATAAGACTAAGCCAGCTTTCATTTACTTGCGCGAAAAATTTCACCGTCTGAGTGAGGCAAAAATCAAAGAAGGAATTCTTAAAAGTCCTCAGATTAGAGATATTTTTAAAAATTCAAAATTTGAAAACCTTCTAGACTGTGATGAAAAATAAGTGTGGGATGCACTCTGTCAAGTTTGTGTTAACTTTCTAGGCAACGCAAGATCGGAGTATTATAAAGATCTTGTTCAGGACATGTTAGCCTTATACCAGAAATTCGGTTGTCGAATGTCCTTAAAGCTGCATTTTTTGGATTCCCACCTTGATTTCTTCCCTTCTACCTGTGGAAAATTCAGCGATGAGCATGGTGAACGTTTCAACTAAGATATGACTGAAATAGAGCTACGTTATAACGGAAAGTGGTCTGCCTCTATGCTTGGGGACTACTGCTGGACACTTTTTAGAGATGATCCAGATATGGAATACAGCCGAAAGAGAAAGAGAACTCGTCAATCATGATTTGGTAGTACTTCATTCGGTTAGTTTAATTTATTTATAAATTATGCAGCGAAAAAACTCAAAATGCAGTTTAATGTGTTTAAGGTATTATTTAGATTTAGAGCAATATCTCAACATTACAAAAAAACCCGAACCAATTTCCAATTTTTATTGCCATATTCATGTTCAGCATGTCGAAATCTATTAGAATTTTACATTTTTATCATTTTTACATTTTCACTGATGCCCAGTGTTATGAAAATGATTTATATGTTTACAAGTGCAGTATATTTAACAACTTGAAGTTAAATTGTTTTTTATTGTAATTGTTTCAAGATTTGGTGATAGTAGAAAATAATATCTCAAAGAAAGCTTCAGTTTTAAAGAAATATCCCTGATAATTGTTTAATAATACCAATTGACTTGGACTTGGGTGATTTTATTCTAGTAGAGTAATGATTCAACATTCATACAAAAAGATAATATCGTATTAAAAGTTCCCCAACTGTCAGTTTCAGGTGTTAATAAGCGAGCTGTTGGTTCACTTTCCTTTGGAATAAAACCTGACCGTTAAAATATTGGTTGAACTTTTTCTAACTAATTATATTATGTGAAGTATGTCAATGTGCAATAAACTCTTCATTACTACAATTGTTTTCCTCATCAAAAATTTAGATGTTCAATATTTCTGAAGCTGTTTTCTTTTTGTAAAAAAATCTTCAATTTAGAGGTAAAATATGTAAAAGTGCCAAATATTTCGTTTAATTATCCTTACTTTAAAGTACAATAAACTTTTTAGTTTGTAAAAATAATTATTGTATAATTTTTGCATGTGTACGAATGTGCCCCACACGTGTGCGAAACTGCCCCACCCATGGGGCACATTCGCACGAAATTTCTCGTTTTTTAGATTGATGATATAGGTTAGAAATTCTAGATGAATGCGACCAATTATCGTTCTAAAATATCGGGAAAGGTCTTATCTTTCATTTGAATCCGAGTTTGTTTCAATATCTCCTCTAGATCCAGAGAAATATGCCAAAATGCACTTTTTGTGCGAATGTGCCCCACTCTCCCCTAGAGAGCCTGTATACGAAAGAGGCGACAACTCAGTATAGCACGCGCAGATCGGTAAACAGGTTTTCTGTTCACCACAGGCGGTTCTCTCCGGTTCCCTCCATAGGATTAGCATGGGACGCGAGACAAGCGCATGATACAGTTTGGACAGAATTTGGACAGAACTGGATGCGCAGAGACGCTTTTAAGAGCGAGTAGTCGCCTCTCTCGTATACAGGCTCTCTACTCTCCCCTACAGGGTGTTTCGGATAAGTTCTAGGGGGGAGAGTAGACACCTAGACGAGTCAGAATCACACAGGATTTGGGGGTCCCGGACCAAATCCCAGGGAGTTAAAAATAGAGCGACACCCCAAAAAAATTATTGAAAAATTCAATATTTAGAAGAACTACTATTGGTAAAAATTTAATTATAGTCTCAAATTTTGTGGTTTGATATGATCTTTAAAATTATTTTAAAAGTTTTCACGTTAAAATTTGTTTTATTATGAAAAAAGTTAAAAACCACGAAAAAATTGGAAATTCTGCCAAAACTTTATTTTGTATTTCAAAATCATTTCTTTTGATTTGATAATCTGAAAGATCATAGTTGAAAACCCAGAAGTCCAAAATTTCACGTAAATACAATCAATATTAAACGCTTGAGATCCTGTTAAAGTTTGTTTTTTGCTTGAGCAAACAGCTGTTCAGGAAACAGCTCTAGAAAACAGCTTGCGCATGCAAAAAACAAACTTTAACAGGATCTCAAATGTTTAATATTGATTGTATTTACTTGAAACTTTGGTCTTAAGGATCCAAGTTATGAGGCCATATATATCGTCGCTGTAAAATCAAACCGGCATATCTGCAAAAATAAAGTTTTGAGTTATTGGTGTCAAAAAATTCCTTTTTCCCCGTCTATTTTTATGTCAAACCGGCATATCACTAAGTTGAATAAAACTCCGTCGGATCGCGTTGGACTGGTATGACTGTAATCGGGAATAGCCATTTTGTTTATCATAAGACAGATCTATTGCGCAATACACCAGTTGCTTCAAAACCTTCAAGGTGGAAAGATGTCCGTCATTTAAGTAAAACTGAACTATCTCACAATATTACATTTTTGTTATTTTTTGTATCACATGCGAAAATTTTAAAGCACTCTAGTGAAAAATGGATATTTTGCAGGTATGCCGGTTTGATTTCATAGCTACAATATATAGAGAGTCTTTCCCGGACCAAGTAACGAATGATCTTTATTTAATCATAAATAATTTTATTAACTTCTTTGAATGAATTGGATTTCTCAAAAACTGATTTTATACGTGTTTCTCAGTTTTCAACTAATTGAGTGTATCCAAGCAATTAAGATAAAATAATTACTCAATATCTCTTTAACACATTGATTCAGGAAAAAACAATTTTCTTTCTTTCTAATACCAGGAATTTTCCACAACACAGTTCTTTATAAAAAAAAGTTCCTTTTCCCATTGTATACTCAAATTTCCACCAAAACCTCTGAAAACAATTATTTTTTTTCTAATAATTTTTTTCATGTTATATAAATTTTAGAATGGCGAGATTTGGAAATGCATCATGAATAAAGAAATATTTATTTTCTTGTTCTACAAAAGATTAGGGAGAAAACCTCATACAAAATTCTATTACGGCTTTATAGCTATCTGAGTAGGTTGAAAAAACTTTTTGTTTTTCTTTGTAAGAACTGCCCTTACAGATTCCTAAAAACTGTTTCAACAGTCTTCGGACCGTTCACTTTAACAAAGGGTTATATCTGACTAAATATGAAGGATGAAACTTAAGTAACCGCAATTTTCCACTTGAAATATTTAATTCAGATAAGCTTTTTATGTAGTTTTTTCTTTATAGCTTGAAACAAATTAGTTTCCCAAACTAATTTCTTTGTTTTCTCCAGAGACTCAAAGCGCAAGAAATATAAGCAGCTTTTCAAATTCGGTTTAGAGGTATGCATGGTTAAATAAAGATATAAAATTCATTTAGTTAATTTTGTGAATCTTCGGTTAAACGTGATCAGTATTTTTAATGACTTGCTCTGAATGCATAATGCTCAGGGGTATAATATACAAAATGATACAATGAATAACAATTGGAATATTTAGGAAGTGTAATTAGTGTCCTAAACTGTTAATTTTCCCTTTCTTCCGTTAAAATACAGGCAACCATAGCTCTACTAGTAGTTTTGTATCACAAATTGAAATCTATATAGTATTTTGAAATAATCCATACTACTGTAAATATCTTCAATCAGCTTGTAGATTGTAAGATAAATAGGATTTATTTAACTATGATGAAGTGTTTTGGAAACAATAATGTAAAAAAACTTAATTTTGTATTTGATCATACATAACCATATTCTAGTTTATGTAACTAACTGCCAGCTAACTTAAAAAACGTATTTATACCTAAAATAATGTTGTTTAGAAAGTTTAAGCCGGAAGAAATTCAGATTTTAAAAATTATTAGTTCTACATGATAGAGTTATTTTTTATTCCCTTTATGTATCTAGGAATATCTTAAAGGATAAGATGATAAAAAATAATTATACAACTCGGTGTTCTTTTAATTTTTATAATTAACTTTGATATTTTTTTTAAATTTTAATTATTTTGTTATGATATCGTAAAATGGGGTAACTTTGGCCCTTAAGGAAAACTTGGGCCCAACCATTGAAAAGAGATTCTACATGCTGTATCTATATAAAATAATGTGATTATTTCTTAATCAATGCTACGGCGAATAGTGTAGAACTGTGGCCATGACATACTCAAAGTGGTGTCTTGATATTCTTAAAATACGATCACTTGGGGGCTTCCAACTTAGGTAGTATCAAAATGTCGATTTTTGTTCACCTTACAACTTTTCTTTGGAAAGGCAATAAAAAACATGATTCGAAACAACTAGGTCATATTTTTATTTTAGTTATAAAGTCCTCTAAATGTTTTCAATCCCATTATTTTGTTTCACTTCGTTGTATGAAAATTGAACTTTTATTACTTTGAGGTACCTTTGGCCCAATGGTATCCAGTGAAATAAGTGAAATACTCATTGATTTTAAGGAAGCAGTGAAAAATATGGATGGGAAATTTATTCTTAACACGAAATGCATTCAAATTATAAGTAAACAAGACTTAAATATAGTTTATTGAAAATGGTATCATGATTGTGAAATCCATAGTGTATGAAGAACTATGAGTTTTTTGTTTCAAAAGTGGATTTTTCTCCACAATTTATTTAGACTACCAATTCATCAAAATATATACTAAAGGTGTTAAAATATTGAGTTTACTGTTCATCTATGTCTTTTATTAAAAAATTTATTATGGTAACTCTAGAATGAAATCAGTTTCGTGTAAGAAAACAGGTTTTATGGCTTGATTTTCTTATAATTTAAACTTGAAATGCTAAAGACTATTATTGAGAGGTAACTTTTAGCAGCACATCTTAACAGTATAGCATCGGCTAAAAGTAACTCAACACCTTAACTTTTCGATTTTTGAGGTCTGAGCTAATATTACCCCAATTCAAGGAAACTTTGGCCCAAAATTTAAAAAAAATTAGGTATTTAAAATTGAAATAATTTAAATAATAAAATAATATAAATGTTAAAAATAATATGAAGCACTGAATTTGTCAAATTTGTTTTGATTAATTACTTTTATATGCTTTTAACTAGAAAAAAACGCCAAAAAGCACATCCGTTTGGCCCAAAGTTACGCCATTTTACGGTACGCCATTTAAATCTGTTCTTTCAGCAAAAACTAAGTGAAACCTTACCTCCATGAGTATACTATCATACAGATAAAACATTGTCTATATAAAATCTTAATAGTACAATTCATTTCAGCTTTCCTCTTCTTTTTCACTTAATCTCTAAATTATAATTGGTACTAATTACAAAACACTTATTGCATTTGGTTTGGTAATTTCAATAGCTTATATCCTTAAAATATTAATCTAGGGACGAATTCACCATGACAGTAATTCGGATGAGAATCAAAAGAGAAAACGAAATGTTCCGATTCAACTCCAGTGCGCTGTTTGGATTCACCCAGTTTTACTGTTTTGTATAAGTTTGAGAAACGAATATAAAAAAACATTTGATTCTTCAATTATTATTATTCTATTCTTTTGACATGGAACCAGTTAGGTTTTTTTAGCCTTTCTTGTACCAACTCTTTATTCACGTTTATTTGCCACTTTTATATTTATGCCCATCTTACTTTCAATTTCATAATCTGTCATAAAACTCTTTGAAAAACGTATAAAGTAAAGCGAGACTTTTCGTCAAATGAGTTATTTTATTCGCTAATTACTGGCTTTCACCTTAAGTAGAAGGCTAAAGTGAAGAGTTACGCTTTGAAGGAACCAGCTACGCTTAAGTTCTCATTAAAATTGCATCAACTCTGCGATCCCTCTTTAATTTTTTTTGAGAAAAAAATGGTAAGGACTTTTCTTGTTTCTCTTCTCTTTCACGAATTGAATGTTAAGATGTATTCAGCTTCTTAAATAAAAGAATTTCGCTTACTCACGAAAAAATCAGTTTGCAAGCTATGCGAGAAGGGATCATTCATATTTCTTTCATATTTTTAACATTTTCCACGTCGTTTAGTAAACAGTAAAACTAGTACGTTGTAAAATACGTTACCTAATACATTGATATCTTGTACAGCTCCCGCAAAAAATACGTTACAGTGGGTTTTGCGGGCGAAACACTTGGGTTAGGAAGACAAAAAAGGGGTCGTTTTTCATTAATTAAAGTATTCTTTTACCAAAAAAATTTTCGGGTCCTTAGGGGGTCGTCTTCATATTAAACGAAACACTAACTTTTTTCCAATGGGGACCCCCAATTATTATTAGTTTTTCTGAAAGGCCATCCCCCCAAACCCTTAAATACCCAGTTTCATCCAGATTGATTTTTTTAAAATAAACTTTAAAAAAAAATTTTTAATCGTGAAATATTTTTATGGTAATCGATTCTGGTAGTAATTTTATGTAGGAAACCAAAATTTCAATCGATTTTATCCAATAGTTTTTGATAAAAATAAATTAATATCTTAAGGGGCCGTATACCGTTGCCGAATGTATACCGCAAATGCTTCTTCTCGTTCGTTTTATCAAAAACTAATAGATAAAATCTATTGAAATTTTGGTCTCCTACATAAAATTACTACCAGAATCGATTACCATAAAAATATTTCACGATTTAAAAAAAAATGTTTTAAAGTTTATTTTTAAAAAATAATTTTTTTAATCAATCTGAATGAAACTGGGCATTTAAGGGTTTGGGGGGATGGCCTTTCAGAAAAACTAATAATAATTGGGGGTCCCCATTGGAAAAAAGTTATTGTTTCGTTTAATATGAAGACGACCCCCTAAGGACTCGGAAAAATTTTTTTGGTAAAAGAATACTTTAATTAATGAAAAACGATCCCTCTTTTGACTTCCTATCCCAAGTGGTTCGCCCGCAAAACCCACTGTAACGTTTTTTTTGCGGGAGCTGTACCACTGGGTTGATAAAAAAAGACCTGTTTTCTGTTTCTCATTAT
Organism: Tetragnatha versicolor; assembly: GCA_024610705.1. Lineage (NCBI taxonomy): Eukaryota > Metazoa > Arthropoda > Arachnida > Araneae > Tetragnathidae > Tetragnatha > Tetragnatha versicolor. The sequence goes on from JANDEH010000009.1 coordinate 41,355,851, forward strand.
GAGTAGTGTTGGATAAGTTCCATTGGTGACACTTGGTTAGTATACAAATGTTTAATGTTGTAGAATAACTCTTATTCTTACAAATCCTTATAATTACAAAATTTTAGCAAAAAAGCACTTACCCTCCCCAATGTTTGCTGACTTTCAGTCGCCATCGCCTCGCCAGCTGTCACTGAAAACAAAGAAATGAAGTCTAAAGAAGAAGAAAAGATAGAATGAGCTATATAAGAAAAAGGTTTTTTCCATTTATAAGGAGAAAAAGCAGGAATTTGATATTCTAAAAAAAACTGACTTATAAAGCATAATGCATTTAAAAATAATAAAATACCGAAAATTTTACAAACTACTTCTATATTCCTTATGACAGGTAAACAAGGCAAAATGAAGTAAAATAAACAGTTTGACAATTATTAAAAGAAAAACTAAATACACAAAATAATAATCATTATAGTCTTTTCATTAAGAATAGGCTGCTGAAACAGAATCAAAAACGCTTAGCAACGCCTAATACGCTCATTAGAAAACTTCAGTGACCGATTCTTTTAAAGTATTTTAACTACTTCTGTTTAGGCTACCTTGTACAAGAAAGGCCAAGAAACGTCACAAATCAATTAAAAAGTAGCTCATTTTAAATTTTGTCATGGAAATTTTTTCTGAAAGATAATTTTAAAAATACCACTTTTCACAACCATCGTTCCATATTTTAGTTAATTTAACCAAATTCTCGCAGTGAGAGATTTGCTAAATTTTAAGTATTGCCATTTTAACAGGTAACGTGTCAAATCTGTGTGGCAATCATTTAGCTTTGTACCTCTTTTCAAAGTTTTTTTTTCTTTCAAAGTTTTCTTCGTGTCGATGTCTGTGAGAATATAAACCTACTCAATCATACAGTTCCATAAAAATCATAAGTAAATTTTAACCCTCCTGCATTAGGAAAACATATGTAATGTTTAATGAACATTAGAAAATAATTTAAAAACTAACGACATCAAATTAAAGGATCCTCAATTAAAAATTACCACTAGTTATAATTCCTTTTCAATTCTTCTCAATTTGTAGCAATCCTCAATCAGTTTATGTATTTAGTCACTCCTGATATCCAGTGAGGAACATTTAACGAAGTGTCTAAAAGACATTTTAAAATCCTTTTATAATGATTTTGTTCTCTAGCGCCATTCCAACACTATTATAAGAAGTCATCAAGTATAGAAATAAGAAGAATCCTTTCTAAACCAAGTCATAATACCATTTTCAGGTTCTCTTTCTTTTAATGAGACAGTTTAAACACAACAGCTTAAAACAAACAATGTCATTCGAAAATCTTCTCAATCCAATAAGACAACGACCTACCAGTAAAAATATACTATTCTTTTTATTCCGATTCTGAATCAAATACCCCATTTCCTTTCGAATACAATTTCCCATTCAGACTATGTTTCGGTTTTTCAAATCCTCTAAAGTACTTGATCCTATTGAGGGCCTTGTGTTTTTCCTGCCGAAGCTTTTCCAGGGAAGCAGTGAGAGCTGAACGGATAGCAAACAATACAACTTGGAAAGTAGAAGTACGAGGAACGGTTTTTCCGAAAAAGCGACCCAACAGCTCCATTTCTATCGGTGCCGGCGAAATATAACGTGTGAAATTGAGAGGCTTTCTAATGTATGGAAAGGATCCGCGGTATTTGAATTTCAATCGAAGTTTGTCTTATTTACTTCTGCTTTCACGGTGAAAAGCAAAACTAAATGAAATTCAGGCAGGCCTCAAAATGTCCTAAATTTCAAAAGTGCGTTTTAACGTAGAACTTTCAAGACGTTTCTTATGTTGTCACAGAATTACAAAGCCGTTTTCTGAAATGTATCAAAAATAAAACTTATTTGGCCAAAAACCCGCACTTGCAGGTCTTTTTGCCACGTGAAAAATACATGGATAAACAGAATATTTCATTATGAAAAAACTAGAAATAATCCTTGTAACATTGTTTTAATATTTCCAAGTCAACCAACAATATTAAACATAAATATAATCAGTTTTAATAAAAATTGCCAACCTGTTGATCTTAATTAAGGATTTCCGTCCACCAAAAGAAGTTGAGGATCAACAGAATCCCTAAAAAGGTGAATAAAGGTCTCCAATATATCAAACCTTTAGCTCAAACCTTCCTTTTAAAGATATGGAGGGAAATGCAGCCGTTTAGTATTATGCAGAAATCATCATGAATTAGGTACAAATAAAAGGATGGTCATTAGGGTGTAATAAAGTGTTATGAAATTGCCACGGCCCCCCCTCAATTTTTAGACCTACAGAGAAAACTATTCAGGCAAAGTTTGGGCTTTGTACCTTAATTAGAAAGCGATGACGAAGAGGAGTGGAAAAAGTCCAAATTCGAAGATTTTTATACAAAACAACTAACCTAATCCCTAATGAGCATTCTTTTCACTGTTAAGAATCAAATCAGTTTAAACACTGATTCTTGATGTAGTCTCGTGTGGAGTGAACCATAAATTCCCTACCAGTGCTCTCTAATGGGAGAAATTGACCATTATGGCATCAGAAATTTGATGGTCTGGGCAGGAATGTTAGCAACTCTTCAAAGTGACCAGTATCTTTCAAACGGGGGAAGGATGGTTTCAGGTAGAGAGCCTGTATTTACAAGAGAGGCGACAACTCAGTATAGCGCGCGCAGATCGGTAAACAGGTTTTCTGTTCGCCACAGCCGGTTCCCTTCATAGGATTAGCATTGGACTCGAGACCGGCGGCCTGATACAGTTTGGACAGAATTTTGTACAGAACTAGATGCGCAGAGACACTTTTAAGCGAGTTGTCGTCTCTCTCTCTCTCATATATAGGCTCTCTAGTTTCAGGTAAAGGGTTGTCATCTCGGAAACCTTTATTCAACCTTTTAGGGATCCTGTAGGTTCCAATTTCCTTTTGGGGCGAATTCCCAAAGTTTTGAAGCTGCGGGTATTTGGCCCGTTTCACTTTATATTGAAAAGCAAGCAATTTTATTTTTAGAAACATGTTGAGGCAATTATTTCAAAACGAAACTGAAGTTTAAATGAGTTAATATATCATTGGGTTATTTGTTGGTATTTCTCCTCAAGCTCTATTTTATACAATGTTAAAGTAAAAGATCAGAAACTACATCCAAGTGATGAAAAACAAACTTACAGCATTTTTTAAACTGTTGAGTTACTTAAGGGTACGAATTTTCATAGAACAATGGGGTCACAATGAGACAAACCAACCACCTGATAATCAACTTTTAAATCGATTATTAACAATTAAAAATCAAGGTGCGTGGTTTTGCCCCGTGCGGGTTTTTACCCCCACTTACCCTATACCTTCTCTTCATTTAATATTAAGTTTTACCAATTTTTTTAAAGGCGGCAAAACACGGAAGAGAAAATTTATAACAAAAGTAGACCCTTTAGTTAATAACTAAGTTGTAAAAAAACCTTCAAACTAGATACTCTTCTTTGTTTTGAGTACATCAGAAAAAGTGTCTGGATAGAAATAAAAGATAAAAATATTATTCTTGTACTTAAAATTCAAGGAAAATGGGGATAAACTTTTACTAACATCTGAGGGAATGTTAAGTAATTTGGATAAAATTAAGAAATATAATTTCTGATAAGCAGGTCCGTCGATGTAATCAGCTGAAATTATTAATTTAACGAATTGCACATTTTGCAAGTTGATGATAACTAGACTTGTGATTTAAAAAGATTTGAATCTGTGTTAAATGAATTCTCATAAGGATGGTCCAAAAAATTTTTAGATGCATAAAACGTCGCCCCTCATTTTTTACATCTTTTCATATATTCGGTAAACCGGAAAGTTCTATCGAATTGTGGAGCATCTGTATTGGTGTATTTTTTACCTCTTTTCCATTACACAAGACCAATACAATAACTTTCTCCACAGTCAAGTTGGCGTTTTGGCTTGTTTTTTAGATGGATCCCCATCTGGGTTTTCCTTAAACCTATAATAACTTGTAACTTCGATTCTTTTCAGCTTAAAATTTTGTATTTTTCAAAAATGAAGATTTTTAAATTACAATTAACTGGCCTGTTTTCTCAAGCATTTAAATTGTAAAGCAATTTTTATGGAAAATCTAATTTAGATTTAAGTTCTTTGTGAAACATCCGGATAGTTCAATCACAACCATCCAAAAATTGCCGGATTACTTCTCCCTAACCCTCCATTAAGAAAAATCCGGAAGATCATTTGCTGCAATCTAGATCTCTGATAATTCCACAGCCACTCATCAAGAGTAGTATAAAATGAGTTTCAATTTATAAAATAAATAAGATCCGAACAATCTAAATATTAATTAAATTAAAAGTTAAATTCATTTTAATTATAATTCTATACTTTGTCTATAGATGACAACTTGATGCAGACCAGTTCTTATTCTCCAATTCTAGAATATAGGAAAGCTCGAAAAGTTAGTAAACTAAAATATATTTAAAATTCTATATAGTTTATCGTAATGGAAACGTACCGGAAAAATATATTCTATACAGACTCTCCATGAAGCGACAGAACTTTTCGGTTTACCTAATACTATTACTCATGGAAGTTTTCAACCCCTACTCCAATTCAAGAGGATATTCCACAACACTAAAGAAGTGAAAAAAACTTTATTTTTCCAGGTTTCATTTTTTTCATCCTTCGTTTGGGAGTGATATATTTTGGGGTTTTTTGTATTTTACAAATGGTTACGAGAGCTGACGCGCTAGACCCGGAATTCGCCCGGGTTTCAGTTTTTTAATAAATATAACCTGGTGTTTTACAGACGGGCTTCGCCAGTCCAAATGCGTAGCACTGTGTGTTAGGCCAAGCGTTACCTGGACAATATGCCCCGCAGAGTGAGAAATAATTAAAAAAGGGATCTATTTTTATGTTTATGCTACAACAATTGATTTTAAACTACAACAATCGATTTTAATCTACAACAAATCGATATCATGCCTACAATAATAACACTAGTCGACAGTGGTTTTCTAACAACAACCAAATTACTATTTTTGTTGCTAATTCATATAGTTATTCAAATATCTGCAAGTAAAAAAGTTCCACCACGTCCTATTTTTGTGTAACAAAAAATTTCGATTTTCTGATTTTTTTCTTAATTTTTGCGTTTCAAGCGCAATTTTTGTCTATTAGAAACCCTGCACTCCCGTCCAATTAATTTATTTCCAGTATCTTAGTATGTAGACATTCTCTTAAAAGTGTGTCCATGTTTTTATATTGCAGTTCATTTTGAAAATGACGAGTTTTCGGGGTTGATTTTGCACATTTATGCACAATACGTTTTGCTAAACTTAGTTACGGTTTAAATTACCATTTAAAGGTAATGTTTAGCAGAGAAAGTGCAAAAAGGTTTTATTCCACTGATTTGGATCCAAATAGTTGACTGAAATGAAATCTGGGCTCTTCACGTGTGTTGCATAAGTTAGAATGTGGCACTTTTTAAGTGTATATGAGACAACAGTAGTTCTATACGAATTACTATCCCTATTGCGTGGGGAGGACATTCAAATTATCTTGGTTATTGTTATATCAATGACAAATACAGAAAAACATTTCAAAAAGTTTTTTAAATGACTTTTTTTGCCATTTAGTGAAGGCTAACTCAAAGTCTGTAAAAACCTCTAATTAAAAAAGGATTCATGACCCTTATTTTGAAGAAAAGTTTAATAAAAACGCATTAGCAGCTTGGAAATATTTTTTAGGAGAGTGGTAAGATGATTTTTATAAAATAGGAATGATCAAAATGTTTTATACCCAATAGAAGGTTCTCTTTAGTCTTACCAAGCCATAGGATGTTGAACATCACTCAAAATTCATATTTTACATAAACATTTGAATTTTTTTTCCGGGAAATCTCATTGCAGTTAATCATAAACAAGGGTAAAGATTACCTTAGGAAATAAATTCGATAGATAGGTCATTGAGAAATAGAGATTTTGGGAGACAGCTCTTGGTTTATTAAAAAAAGAAATTTCATATGCCACTTATGAGAAAAAATGTGATAAAATTGCATCGTATTTAATAAATGATTAATGGTTTTTAGTTTTATTTTGTCTGAAACATGTATATAATCTCAATTATGATAGTATTTTATGGTAAAATAATGAGATTTCCTGTTCAAAAGTGAGGGATTTCAACGCTTTTGTCCGTTTCTTACAATACTGGTGCAATATATGTAACAAAAAAACTCTACGTGCTGCAGCTTTTTTACAACTATATCTGAATTCTACGCCCTGAAATTAGTCAGAAATACCTAATCTAGTTTTTGTTAGACAAAAAAAGTTTAATTTTGTCGACTAGTGTAATTAATGTTACATCTTCTCTTATTATATTTACAACAATGTGGTTTTGTCATGAAGTTAGGTACTAAATATTGGTTTTTCAGCATAAAATTTACCAAAAGAGTTATTAGGATGCTTCAATTTTAAATTATAAAAATTTTATGGAGGAACACCCTTTTGTGAAAAATATACTATTAAAAGAGGTAGGTGTTAAAATCTATAAATCGCCTAATTTTTTTGAAACTGTAGTATGGTATCTATTATCACACTAGCTAGGGTGATCCTTATTTATTTGGTAAAACCTTTTTTACGAATTCAATTAGTGACATCCCCTACTTTTGTGTCACTATAGAAAATATTAATGTATTCAAAATTTAAGCTCATTCGGACAATAATAAGAAATTTCAAAATAGCGCTGATTTTTTCACAAAAAAAACGACTAAAAAACCAAAAATTAACCCTCACATTTAGTTCATGATTTTTTGTAAGGAACTAATATTGTTTTACATATACAGGGTATCCTAGAAACACAGAAGTTAGGTCTACCCCTAGGTAAGTGACCCTGGAGAATCCATTGAGATGTCTTACAGAGCTCTTAGCGGTGAAATAAAAAAGTTAAAAAAATTAATTTAAACACTAAAGGTGATAGAGCAAAAAGCTCAGTGAGAGTATTTTTGCCAAAATTATGAAAAACTCATTGAAAAAATTTCATGAAAATATCGTGAATATTAGCGGGGATATTAGCATGGGAAAATAACACTTTTTCAGGCCTCAAAGAAGAAAAAGTTCGTAAATTTGCAAATTTTTAGTGTTATTGTGTAGTATTTTGTTTTTTTTTAGTTGAATGAAGACAAAATTTAATGAAGAAATCAAAACTATTTTCAAATTTACGAACTTTTTCTTTTTTGAGGACTAAAAAAGTGCTATTTTCACATGCTAATATCTCCGCGAATATTCACGATATTTTCATGAAATTTTTTCAGTGAGTTCTTCATAATGTTGGCAACAATGCTTTCACTGAGGTTTTTGCTCTATCTCCTTTAGGTTTTTAAGTTAATTTTTTAACTTTTTTATTTCGCTGCTACGGGCACTATAACTTATCTTAATGGATTCTCCAGGGTCACTAACCTACGGGTAGACCTTACTTCCTTGGCCCTAGGACACGTTGGTTCCAAATAAAAGCCGCGAAACGGACTTTTGAAACACCCTGTATAATGTTCCAGGTTTTATTCTTCTATAACCCTTTTCTTTCGGTAGAAATATTTTTAATGTCGAAAGAACTTTTGTAAAGTTGTTTTTCTACATTTTAATAGCTAATAAATAAAAAAAACTATACAACACTTAAAAACCTGAAATCATTCACATTTTGTTCATTATTTTATACACTTCGATTTGGTGAGCATCATAACCACCTTTTTCAAAAAAAATTTCTTTTAAATTAAAAATAATAAAAAAATTAAATGCATTTTTAGTATTTTTTATGAAGAAAATTTAAAGCTTTTAAACTTCTAAAATAAACATTTCTGCCAAAATTCAAGTTGAAAATAAAATTTAATCATGTAGAAAAAAAATAAAAATCTTTGACATTTCGGAAAATTTGGAAACCCCTGTTTAACACTATCGGCTATCAAAGGAGGATTTCATTTTCCATGGGTTTGAAGATGATTCATTGAGGGGACTCAGTACCAAAATTTTTTTTATCTAATAACAGGATTTTATTATCTTTTAAGGTGTTAAATTATATATTTACTTCATACTAATTCATATTTAGCCCAAAAAGCGAGTTCAGAAATTTATTTTTTCAAATTACAAAAAAACTTCAAAACAATGCCCAAAATTACCCTAAATTTAAATTGATACTCCTCCCTTAATATATGTTCTTTTGATTTTATTTTTTGGCGTAACATAAATCAAACATATAAAAACACTTTTAGGCATGGAAATTTGATTATCTATAAAAGTTTCTGAAAAATAAGAAAAACTCTAAAATTTGTCATTTTTTTTTCGAAAAATATCCTAAGTTTCCACTTTACTGCTCCGTAAAAAAATTCTAATAAATATATTATAAAATCCATGCCTGAAGATGTTAAACAGGTGTTACTGATAATGACTACAAAGTTTGAAGTGGTTTGGATGATTAGAAAAAAGCCTATAGATTTTAAACATTAAAAAATTTGTTTTGAGAAAAAGCCGTTTAAAGATAGAAAACTAGGCTTCTTAACCTATCTAGGGTTCAGAAGTCTCAAAATTTTTACACTCAGAATCCCCGAATCATTATGAAACTTGGTAGGAATAATTCTAAGGGTATTATCTTCATTTTTATTGCAAAATCTCAAATTCAAAATTTTGACCAAATTTTGGTAGAGTCCCCTTAAAAAATTATTACAAGTGTCACACTTTTTTTATTTAAACAAACAAAAAGCTCCCCGTGCACCACAATGTATAGTACGGGGCTTACAGGAGTAAGTAATTAAAATTTTACAAGAGAAACACTACCATACACATAAAATAAAACAAAATAAAAACAAAACTAAAAATAATAATAAATAGATAAAGTTTATATTTTGAAATTTTGAGAAGGTAACTAAAAGTAATAATAAATAAATAAATTTTAAAATTTTGAAATTTTGAGAAGGTAACAGGCTTAAAGTGATAAATTATTGCTGAACTTAAGGAGAAAATAAAATACACTTTAAAGGATATGGTAAACGTCTTCATTTCCACCTATTTTGCAGTCACAGTGAGATATTGAACTTAAATTGAATATGTTTAAATAATTTTTTAAATTTCCATGTCCTATAAGAAGCTGAATTATTTTATAGTTAGTTAAAAAGTGATGGTTGGTCAATCTGTGTTATGGATGGAAAGAATTTCTTGGTTACTGAAATTCTTTACATCCATTACAATCAGATTGGCCAACAAATAAATAAACCAATAAAAGTGGCACACTTGACACATGAAAATCATGAACTGTAATATAAATGGCACACTAATCGAAAAAGATTCGCCATCCCTGCTCTAGAACTTTTCAACTTAAAAACATGAAATCATACTCATTTTGTAAATTTTATATTCTTTAATTTTATACACATAATAACCAACGTTCATCAAAATTTAAAGAAGGTGAAAAAATATTTAAAATATTTTTAATGTTACTAAAAAATTTTAACGTTTTTCATTTTCTAAAATGAATATTTCTACCAAATTTCCAGACGGAAATTAAATTTATCATACCTAAAAATAATATTAAACTTAAAATTCAAAACTTTTATGGTTTCTCCAGTTTTAACTTATATGATAGAACTTGGATAAGTTTTAAAGAGATGGTTTTCTGTTTAAAAATATTTTTAATTAATGTTCTTAATATTAGATAAGTTTTTACGCATTTATTTTTCTAAGCCCTTTTAAAACCAGTTGAAAGATATTTCGTTTAACAGTTTTAGTAAAATTTTAAATTAAATTTTTATCTTATTCAAGAAAAATTATAGTGAGATGGATTTATTATCTACACTGTTCAAAACAATTAAAGGATATTGGTGGTTTTGGGAACATATTGGCAAGCAAATAAAAAATTTGCAGTGGTTCAAGCATTTTTCATAAACTTAGGGCCATTTCAAAGCTAAATCCATGCAGTTATCAAAATAAAAATTTTATATTTACTTTTTTTTATCAAAATTGGAAAATGCACATTTTGTGCAGTTAAGCAAACAGAGTGAAAAATCTATTAATACTTAATTGAAAACCCATTTCGCTTGGGGTATGCTTTTTCCTGACTTAAAACAACGTTGTGGGTCTGTTTCCCACTAGGTTTGTTAGGTTATTTATGAGGGGCTGGGGGTATTTTCTCCAATTTCCCCTTTTAGAGCATTTTTCAGCACCTGAACTGTTTGAGAGGTATTTGAGGAACAGCAATTCATTTCTTTAGCATGTCCTAGACTTGTTCCATTGGATTCATGTCGAAAGAACGTGCTGGTCGGTCCGTTTCTAGCGATTTCTTCATCCTGAAGAAAATAATTAACTATGGTAGCACAATGTTTTCTGCAATTACCATCCCTGAAAGTTAAATTATCACCGATTTCTCCTGCATGAGGGGCAACCAGATGTGTAATGATATTGACCTTATTATCCTGAACCACCAGAAATGGTTCCTTTGGCTGTGGGGGGTCTTTATTCCATAGATAGAGATGGTGCTCTTTATCATCACTCCACATCTTCAAATCTGACTTCCTCATGCACAAAAAAGGGGTTATTTTGTAATCCTTGTACCCTCCAGACGAAAATCAGAAGTTATCAGGATGAACTGAGAGTCAGATTTATAGATGTGGAGTGATGTATCGAGCGCCATCTCTATCTATGCAATGAAGACCCCCCACAGCTAAAAGGGCCGTTTCTGGTGGTTCAGGATAATAAGGTCAATATCCTTACACATCTGGTTGCCCCTCATGCAGGAGAAATCGGTGATAATTTAACTTTTAGGGATGGTAATTGCAGAAAACATTGTGCTACCATAGTTAATTATATTCTTCAGGATGAAGAAATCGCTAGAAAGGGACCGACCAGCACGTTCTTTCAACATGAATACTATAGAACAAGTCTAGGACATGCTAAAGAAATGAATTGCTGTTCCTCAAATACCTCTCAAACAGTTCAGGTGCTGAAAAATGCTCTAAAAGGGGAAATTGGAGAAAACCTAGTGGGAAACAGACCCACAACGTTGTTTTAAGTCAGGAAAAAGCATACCCCAAGCGAAAGGTTTTCAATTAAGTATTAATAGATTTTTCACTTTTTTGCTTAACTACACAAAATGTGCATTTTCCAATTTTGATAAAAAAAAAGTAAAAATAAAATTTTTATTTTGATAACTGCATGGATTTAGCTTTTATATGGCCCTAAGTTTATGAAAAAAGCTTGAACCACTGCACATTTTTTATTTGCCTGCCAATATGTACCAAAACCACCAATATCCTTTAATTGTTTTGAGCAGTGTATATTTTTTTGCATATCTGCTTAGAAATATAAATTGATTTATTCTCTAATTAGTTAATTTATAGCTTTGAAGTAAAGCTATGTGATTATAAATGAATAGCTTTTCGGTTATGATTTAAAAGTATGGTTAGAATAAAGTAGAAAGACTGAAAGGGAAAAAATCATTACAAAATATTCTTTATCTATTTACCATGATATTAAACTAAAAATATCCAAACCATTGATTTTAGGAGACGCGTATTGAGTTGCTCTAGCGTGTTCTCTCTCTTTCTCACTTTCCTAAAAACTGAACAAAAAAGTTTCTTTAATTTAATCAATCTCATTGATTTTATTAATGGGCAATATATTAGTTATGAGTTCTCTCGTAGTACTTTTTCCTCAGTAAATTTAGAATAAATCAGTTTTTGTTTCAATATCTTATAAATGTATGTCAAAATATTCAAAAATGTACTTTTTGTTCAAATTAGTCCCCCATTTCTCCCTTACACACTTATATTATTAATTATATTTTTACTTAAGTTCATGGATTTACTAAATCTTCCTATTCATTTCAAAACAGTAGATCCAAAGTTATTCATTATTCAACAATTTGATTCAAGATTATATACTGCATTAAATAAATGGGGTCATAAAAAACAAGAGTGTAAGGTAATTTTTCATAAATGAGATTTCTATGCAAAAAACAAAAGGTCGATAGGACGTTGCGAATTGAGTTTTTAAGCCTAGTTATCTTAAAACAATAATGATAAACTGTATTAGATTCCCATGATTTTACTTGTCACATAATTTAAAATTTTTTTCGTTTTGAGTCTAAATATTTTTAATCTACTATAAAAATATTGAACACGTCCAACTCATCAAGGTTAGGGAAACAAGTACCCCTCCAATAATGCTCTTTCAACAGAGTATTATTTCGACGTTTTGACTTGCACCTCTTTTAATCATCTCCTTTTCAAACCGTAACTATGTAACTCACATTTAAGATAGTTCCGTTTTCTCCAGTTTAAGGCTTGTTTTCTCAGGATGAATATTTTCCTTTAAACCTTATAATATTTCAAGCGGTTTCCTCCCCTTTACTTAAAACTAAGCACTCAACCTGCTTCAATACCTTCCTTCAACTGAGGTAAATGTGGGTATAGTGGACACTGTACCAATAGTGGCCACCTAGCTGATTAATTTTAAATAGAACGAGTTAGAGTCATGAAACAGCGTCAAAATTCATAGGCATAGTAAATTGTGCAATCAGGTAAGCTGGTAAATTACCACCGATACCACAAATCAGCATGGGAAGGATATTTAAATATTTGAAAAAAACAACATCGGCCGAGTGACTGAAATTTGATTTTGCTTATTGAATCGCGTAAGGATACGGGTATGTCGGAACTGATTTTTTCGTATTTATTACCGCTTGATTAACTTTTAAATTTATATCAAGATAAAGAAGAGTGAATAAAATAACACTGAATAAAATTTATTTGAAAATGTTGACTTAACGAGGATTTATGGGGGTGGCCACTTTATCAACACATAATCTTAGATTTTCCAATAGTGGCTACCCCTCAATGGCTTCTAATAGAAACTTAAATAATATTTAATTTGAACCAGTTTTTCTTCATAAACTGTTGATTGTGCTTTAAAATGAGTGTTGTATTAATTTGGTTTCATTCTGGCTTCGGGAACCAAGGTTTCTAAAACATTGAATTACATGCTTAATTCCTCTCAAATCAGCTACAGCGTAGGCTTTGGGCTGGAAACTATCAAGTCTGTTATTCTAAATTAAATAAAGCTAATTTGATTTGATCTAAAATATATTTCGTTGGGAAGGAAGATTTAATTAGAACTAAAAAACTTTACATACTTAATTTTATGCATAAACCCCCTCATATAGGCATAAAAAGATAGGTGTCTACCATAGAAACAACAGCTGCTACATATATGTGGCCACTATAGATGCAATTTGGAGTACTTTTTAAAAATTATTTAAAAATACTTAACCTGATCTAATTAAAAATTTTAATAGTAAAATCGAAAGAAGAAGATCTAATTAACCTAAAAATAGAATGATAACCGTTTTCAAGCAAATAGGTTGGTATTTATTGAGAATTTAAGCAAAAATGTTCCTTTAAGTGTCCACTATACCCACATTTACCTTATGTCTCCGGGCAAAAACTTATGGAAAGCATTCCAATGCTTTTCACTCTCGGCCTTAAATGTGTGCAACAAATAACGCTGTCAAGTTGTGACTTAACTGTTTGGGGGAAAATAAGCACGGGATAGGGTGGGTTGGGGTAAAATGGGTCACTTTTAAGGTAATCACATTCTAAGTTTTATTTCATCAAAATTATTACTTTTTAATGATTTCTTTCAATTGGATCTTGACATTACAATCCTTCAGAACATTTTCATCTAATTTTATCAAATATTTTTTAGTTATAAGTTGGTTAAACTTAGCATCAAAATAATGACCTATTTTACCCCAACGTGGGGTAAAATGGGTCTCATTGCAAAAAGATGTCAAAAATATATTTATTACTAAATATACATGAAAATAAGAAAAAAGGCAATCGGCAAAGCCGTTTTTATCTGAAAAAATTTGTTTTAAGTTGTACTTTAATGAAATTGTAAAAGTCAGAAGTAAATGAACATTGTTCAAATGTAGCAATTAAAATACTTCATTTGGAGAAAAAAATAAACTTGTTTGACAGTTCAATGTACATTTGAAGGAAATAAGTTAAAAAACATTTTTTACTTCATACAGAAGGCCTCCTAACTATGACCCATTTTACCCCAAGTACAAAATATTGTTATGAAAGATAAAATATTTTATATTTTTCTAAGCTGATTTGCTTGAAATGTCTCTCAGACTTTCTTTTATGGAAAAATATTACAAAAGTCTGCTGTAATTTATTACAATATATAAATATTTGGAAGTTGGAAAACCCTGTTTTTCGACAACACCATTTACCGCTCAAATTAAACATTTTTTCAGTTCTTAAATTTATGAATCTAAATTTTTAAAAGTCGGAAAATGTTGCCAACAAATAAAAGATTATAATACAAAAAAAATGAGCGAAAATAATTCAATTTAAATTTTATTTGTATCGAGTTAATTAAATCTGACCCATTTTACCCCAAGACCCACTTAACCCCAACCCACCCTATTCAAGAAATGCAGGGTTTTCTGGGGAAAAAAATTTCCAAACGATCCAACGTGTTGTAAAATCATCGAATTAATGTGTACTTAGAGTGAAGAAACAATGTTAAATCCATCAAGACGGCTAACAAAAGGTAATAGTGGGGAAATAAAAAAGTAAAAATTAATTTTTAAAAAATAAAGGAGGTAGAAAAAATAACTTAAAATTACTGTGTGCAAGATCATGATAAAAACACAGAAGAAGTTTAATGGAATCGTTTTTCGGTAACCGAAGTAAACGGTAAGCCAGAAATTTATAACCATAAACGCTCAGTTCTGAGATTCTCGAGTTCAAGCAAAACTGTTGAGATCAATCGGCTGAGGGAAAGAAGTAGATTTGAAGTGTCAAATTTCATGACTCTTTTTACTAATCTCTGATACTTGAAATATTTTCATTGAACCCATGTCTTGCAGGTATCCACATTTATTTTGGGTTACGCAGAAGGCATCTTTTAATCAAACCTATAGAGGTATGAAATGTAACAATAGCTTATCAAGTATTTTAAAAACTAAAGCCATAGACAAATATTATATAATTAAATTTGATCCTGAGGGAAAATAATATGAAAGTTCAAACATAAATTGATATTAAAAGGTTTAAAAGTTTAAAGTGAAACATTTTTTGAGTTTCATGAATATAATAAAAAAGGTGTAAAGGTGTAATATTTTAAGAAAAATGTTTGAAAGTATAAATCTAGACCAAATTACTTGCTCTTTTCTGTATAGTCTTATCAAACGTCAAATAAAACTCTTCCTACAAAAATTATTTTTATTTTAATTTCTTTATATAGGGGGAGAGTCTTGTACAAAAATCACGTTTGGATTTTTCTAAGAGAGGTAAAATCACATTTTGACGATTTAAAGTGCCCAACCTATTGTCCTAACCCTAACCTTAGCAAAAATGGTAATATTTTTTATTAGCTCAAATCTTCAAAATTGGATTTTTAATTAATTTTAATAACTTGACGAAATTTGTGTCCGAACGAATTTTTAGTTGAAAAAGCTAAAAATGAACATTTTTATTGATGCATTACTTTTTAATAAACTTTTAATAAACTATTTCAAGCATTTTTAATATTGAAAATAGATTTTTCAAGTAATGTAGTTTTAGATCGTAAATGATCATTAAAACGAAGTTGATTTATAAAGGTCTTGATTTTTTACCAAAAATACATAAATCACATGGGATTTTCGGATCGAAATTTGAGGTAATAGTTTCCTAAATCATGCTGATTGATCTGATCAAGTTGTTTGTAATCATCATAGTTAAATGCGATAGGGTGCTTAAGATTTTCCACCTTATTTTACATCAAATGCAAAGTAGAATAAAACATTTTAAAAAGTAGTTTAGATCCCAAAATATTTTATTTTTCATCTAAAAATCCCTTGAAAACTCCTCTCCTAAACTCCTACATTAACTATTAAACTATACCACGTTGATCTACTCGCTCCAGGGAAGGTTTCTGAATAAAAAAATAATTTAAAATCGAAGCGTTCCAACAACTTTTTTGGTCAATTTTATACTTAAAAACCCATATTTCATGCCTAACTTCAGGGCAAAACCACATTGTTGTAAATATAACAAGAGAAGATGAAACATTAATTGTTGTAGGCATATTCTCGATTGTTGCCGTTCAAAATCCATTGTTGTAGCATAAACATAAAAGTGGCTCCTTTATTTAACTATTTCCACATTTGGACTGGCGAAGCCCATCTGTAACACACCAGAAGAATTTTTTAAATGGACTGGCGAAGCCCATCTGTAACACACCAGGATAATCTTCTTTAAAATGGATTGGCGAAGCCCATCTGTAACACACCAGGGTAATCTTCTTTAAATATGGATTGGCGAAGCCCATCTGTAACGACCCAGATGATATCTATAAAAAAATTGAAACCCGGGCGAAGCCCGGGTCTAGCGCGTTAGCGCTAGTTAAAAAATAAAATAATTGAGATCTGAAGATTTCTAATATCAAAACTAAAAAGTCGAAATCTCGAGGATTCACGCCATATATCTCATTGTATTATATCCTAATTATAGGGAAAGACAAGTATGAATGTAGTGATGCACTAAAAAAACTTCGAGCATCTAAAAACAGTAAATTTATTATATAAAATTTAAATAATATTTTAAAGAGCTGAGAGATTTCACGTTAGCAGATAGCATCTGTTTACATTCAAAATCGACCACAAATTCAAATTTAAATTTTTCCCCGAATTTTAAAATGCGGTGTCCGAAGGTACAACTCTCCTTAGGGAACAACACTCTCCCCTATTAATATAGATCCTATCTTATGATAAATTGATATTTTTATTGGAAAATATTTTTAATCATGGGCATTGATGATTAATTTTAAATGAAATTTTATATTTTAGAAAATCGATAAAATGTGTAGTTTTTCACTTTAGGTCAAGTCCGTGACCGCCTCATTATTTTTTAAAATACCCTACTTTTATAATTCTGACATTTAATGTCAACAATTACCTAATAAAATTTTTTAATTAAATCAGAAACTATCCTTAGTCATCGGTGCAAAAGAATTATAGATTTTAGAAGATCTCTCTTCAAGGTTAGGGTTTTTTTCTTTGTTTAGTCAGTTGACAAAACTTAATAGTAAAAGTCAGTTGACAAAACTTAATAGTAAAATAATATTTTTAGAAAGTTTATGCTTTGAAACATTTTTGAAAAGGTATTTTTAATTTAAACCTGGCAAGTATGCTTTTGTTTTAGGATTTTAATTAAATTTCAAACTGGTTTCCTATAAATATTATTATTAACCGACTTGACAAAGAAATTAATGTGCAAAAGTATGTCAACAATAACTGTTCCACATCTCTTTAAGAACAATTCAAAAGAACTATTTTCATTATATTTAGAAATTATGAAGTTAAAAAATGTATTACAAATATAAACGCAAGGTTAAAATGATCCATTTAGATTATTTACTGTTACAATTAAGTTAACATTAAATCTTTAGGTTACGCAATGAAAAGGTTCAAAAGATCAAAAACACCAGATGTAGAGGTTCTCCTTTAATATTTTTCAAATCTTATGATGAAATGCAAAAGTTAATTATAAATAAACTTTTTAGATAATATTAACTCTTTTAATAATTGAAACGATTATTTTAGAAAGGAAGTACATTAGGTTTGTCTCAGTAACGTTATTATATATGATACAGGCAATGTGATAAATTAGGCATTATTAATAATGCCTGAAGTGGAAGAGGGCAATTTGATAAATTCAATGGCATTTATCAACGAAAATTTATCACTTTTCCCACCTCCACCTCTGAGCATTATGAATAATGCCCAATTAATCACTTTGCCCGTAACATATATTTTAAGTTGATAATAAAACATAATAAATTTTTTAAGTTTAACTTTAGATTTTCTTTTTTTATACTATTTACCCTTTGGTAAATAACACTGTTCAACAAATTTGACCTTCAAAATTTTTTCCTTGATGAAAGTAGTCATTTCTTATAGATTTTGGGTCGCTGAATACGAAAATCTCCATTAAAATTTTCAATTGACTCCGGATTTTCGGGGAACGGCCCCTCCCCCTTTTTACGTTTTTGACGACTTTATAATTTTAAACTCGATTTTCAGGGTCAAAAAGCATTGTTTTAGTCTTCAAATTGCTCCCCAGGTAACAAGAAATGTTCAAATTAATAAAATATGATGAATTTATAACAAATGGATAGGTTTAAGGGGTAATTACCCCCCTAAAAATACAAAAAACAGCTAAAATTATAGAGGTTTCTATACGCTATTTTTTCCTCTTATTTTTTACGCAATTCCCGTTTAAAGGGCCCTAACCCTTCTCCAAGGACCCAAATTTGATGACAATATGCAGCAATAATTTTTACTAAAAGCGGTTGAGGTGTTAGCCTCCCAGAAGCCCCCGCGGAAGAGTTCGGAAGACTTCCAGAATCGCGAAGGCGCTCGCGAGCCCAGGAATTAATATTGATGATTTTGAAAAGATTACAAATGACGTTTTTCTTATATTTTGGGTCTATCCTAAGTAGAAACTCTTCAGTTCTTTAAAAACTGACCGGTTTTAGGGCGTGAGGATTCCATGTTTCAAAATGTTAATAGATGCACGGTTGTGGATAACAATTAGGGGCATCCCCTTAAAAACTGAGGGTGATGGAGGAAAATTGGTGTCATATTTGAATTCAGCAGATCATTTTACACAAGAATCAGCTGAAATTCAGTTAGTGGTTTAAAATTTTTTTTTGTACAGCACAGTTTAACTCTAAGTGCGACATTGAACCCTTCCGCGGGGGCTTCTGGGAACCGCTCAACCGCTTTTAGTAAAAATTATTGCTGCATATTGTCATCAAATTTGGGTCCTTGGAGAAGGGTTAGGACCCTTTAAACGGGAATTGCGTAAAAAATAAGAGGAAAAAATAGCGTATAGAAACCTCTATAATTTTAGCTATTTTTTGTATTTTTAGGGGGGTAATTACCCCTTAAACCTATCCATTTGTTATAAATTTATCAATTTTATTAATTTGAACATTTCTTTTACCTGGGGAGCAATTTGAAGACTAAAACAATGCTTTGACCCTGAAAATCGAGTTTAAAGTTATAAAGTCGTCGAAAACGTAAAAAGGGGGAGGGGCCGTTCCCCGAAAATCCTGAGTCAATTGAAAATTTTAATGGTGATTTTCGTATTCAGCGACCCAAAATCTATAAGAAATGACTATTTTCATCAAGGAAATTTTTTCATTGTTGAACAGTGAATCAAACTACACGTAATTTTCGTAAAAAATATATATTAATTGAATTTTTTTAAATTACTAATCTATGATATATATAAATTGGAATTTAGTGTTTTAAAACAGCATTAAAACATTCACTCACTGAAGTAAATCAGAAACGGAATTCTTAGGCACTCAAACTATTCCTGATACCCTTCCAAATACAGTTTTCATTAATACACACAATTTTCTCTTCCATTTATCTGAATTGTTTTCAATATTCGTGTAAATTCTAATAAATAACTGAAGCAATGCCCTGTAGACTTATAACATTCAAGTGAATGAAGTGAAATTATTCGAGAAAAGTAAACCCCATTTTTTTTCAGTTTTGCTTTTAAAACAAATAATACTTCATTCTTGATTTGTTTGGATAAAACATCCAGTCTTCAATGGGGAAAAAGAATATAAGAATAATTTTATATCCAGCACTTTATTTATTTGGATAAAACATCCAGTCTTCAATGGGGAAAAAGAATATAATAATGATTTGATATCCAGCTCTTTATTTTTAAATATTAATTCACATTATATCCATAACCTTGATCAATTAACATTTTTTTGTAAATAAGAATGTGTGCTTTGAAAGTATGCAGCAGTATGAGAACGTATGAAAGATTACCAAAGATTACCGTAGTATTTAAAAATAATGATAAATTTTAATGCTAGATAATAAAATTGTGCATTTTTATGAAATAAACCTAAATAATAGTTTTAAAGTAAATTATAAGTGTTAAATTAAAAATGCCTTTCATCCAACTACTTTTGTATACAAATGTCTCTTCCCTTAATTAATTTTTAAATCATAAGCGGAAAAAAGAGATTCCATTAAAATCCGATTAGGACTTTCTTATTGAAATAAAGTAATAGATAAAATATTATAAACTTTATGGACACTTAAAAAATTTTCTTAGCTAAAGAATTCGTGGGTTGAGTCAGAAAAACGAGTATATTCTACACGCGCTATACTAGCATATATATTTGTTTAAAATTCACATCACTTCCATAAGTAACTAGGTAAAGTAAAACGGATATTGATGAAATCAGGTAAAAAAACCCACTGATCAAACAAATTTAGGACTCTTTTAAAGTTCTAGTAATAAGATAACTGCTTCAAAATTATCCTTTTACGTTTCATATGTTAATGCTACGAATATGTCTAAATTCCTCCTCTGCTTATAACTTCCTTAAAAATTCTATCTGCTATAAATATTGATTTCTTCTTTTTTAATTAAAAATATTTTCTCACAAATCATTACGGAAATTCGCAAAAATATTCTGCAAGCCCTCTTCCATATAATGTCAAAAGCTATTCTGTTTCTTCCCGTCTACTTCTAATAGCTCTCAGAATGATTAGCAACAGTAAAAGCACATTTAAGTAATGAGATTGCAAGGAAGGCATTCTAAGTTAGATATTTAGTTATCCAATTTTTCCCTTTGATTCTTTATAGCAACGATGGGCAACCTCCGGCCCGCCTCATCATTTGGTCTGGCCCGCGGAATATTTTAAAAATTGCATCAAAAAATTCACTCTGGTTTTCGTGAACAAGAGCGAAAGAGGGGATACAGAACTTTCCACCTAAAATAACTTACTTTTAGCAGTTAAAACGTGCTGCACAACTATATTTCACTCTACCATACGGACTATATTCATTCTCTGCCTTTCCCAATGCTGCTAAAGTTAATTTGTCCTCCTGAACATTAATTCCTTTTCTATTAATCCTCCTGTATCATGTAATGACAACTGTTAAAAGTCTGTCATGAAGTATTTTTTCATTACTATGAGCTCTGAATATTATTTTAGCTCATATTAATGTAACTTAAACATTATAATTATCGTATGTAATCAATATATTATTTTAGTCCAGATTAATGTAACTATAACTTTATTGTATATAATATTATTCTAGTCCAGATTAATGTAATTTCATTATAATTATTGTATGTAATCAATATATTGTATAAGTCCAGATTAAATTTTAACTTCAGTATTAAACTTCGTAAATATATATAATAAAACTACTCATTTTTTACTTAAAAAATATTACCTATTATCTACTCTATGGCCCTCCACGTCATTATAATCATTGAATCCGGCCCGCGGATTTGAAAAGGTTGCCCATACCTGCTTTACAGTTTGGGTGCACTAACACTGACAGAGATACCTAATTCCTCTAAATTATTCGGCTAAAAAGCTTATTTCCAATAAAAAAAGATATCGTGCTGACTACTTACATAATGAGAGTGTCATTTTTTTGCCTAAAATAAGTACATTAAAAAACGTTGACTCCTTATAAGGATTAAAGTAAAAAAATGTTTTCGTTCTCTAACAGGAAGAGATTGTAAATGAAACGACATAAAAATTACAGCACGGAGGGGGAATCCCTAAATACGGGACTGACAGTACGCCCAAACTTTTTTGGGCCACACGTCATATTAAGATGAATGTCGTGGGCCAGATCACTCATATATTTTAAATAAGTATATTTAAAATTTCTTGATAACACGGGTAAAACATGGAAAATTAAAGTTACTAACCAAGAATTTGTAGTTCTCATTACTTGATGTTTATTTTATGAATGAATTAATTAGTTGAAAAAGTTTACTCATAAGCAAGAAAAACAATTGAATCGTCAGTTTGAAGAAGGGAATAAGTCCAAAAATCAAGTTTTGAGAAAATCGAAAAAAAGTAAAGGAATTTTCATTGTATGGACATCGATTTCACAACTTCAAGGGGCGATATCTCCCTATAGGGGTTAGTTATTTTCTCCCTCTTTTCACCCATGTGTAGGGCAAAGCTTGGAGATTGTTTTGAGCACAAAAAGTCAATTTGTCATTTTTTGGACTTATTCCCTTCTTCAAACTGACGATTCAATTAATCTTGGGTCTTTCCTTAGTAAAGTTTTGAAACAGATTGGATTTTTTACGGTTATTGTTTTTATATTGTGTTACGGGCAAAGTGATTAGTTGGGCATTATTCATAATGCCCAGAGGCGAAGGCGGGCAAAGTGAAAAATTTCATTGATAAATGGCATTGAATTTATCACATTGCCCTCCTCCACTTCGGGCATTATTAATAATGCCCGATTTATCACATTGCCCGTAACATATACACTCTATCTACCATCGAAATTTCAGTGCTCTGGCTCCTCTGTGGGGGAAAAATAAAGACAGAATGCCAACTAACCCCGGTCTTCCCTTTTATAATATCCGAAGTGAGGCGGGTAATGTGATAAAGTATACCCGGTATTATTAATATTGCCCGGATTTATCAAATTGACCGTAACATAATATGTAGATCACCCTAAAATCAATTTTACTTCAAGAAGACCAATCATAATTATGCCACGCATTTCAAAATATTTTTTCTCGTTATTCTACTGCTTTCCAATCTTAAGATTAGAAATATTAATATAGTTATTATTCTGATGTACCTCCTTTTTCTGTACGTATTCTATAATTGAGGCGTTTGCTATCAAAACCAGCTAATTCCATTTTTGGAAATTTTACAGGAGAGACAAAAAACGCCTCACGTCCACAGTTCTAAAGCTAAATTTGTTTTTTAAATTTTTAATTGTAGGTATAACTGCCTAGAATTTGATTAGTTTTTCATTTTCATTCCAGGTGCATTACCTTGGGCGTAATTACACTAATTAGGTTGGAATGAGCTGATTTTGATGCAAAAACAAGATTTTTCACGCTTTTTTCAGTTTTTTTGTTCAATTAAGTTGTGTGAAATTGTTTTTTTCCCAGTTTACCAGTTAATATTTGTGTCTTCACTAGTTTTAAATAAATGACATCTACTTAACTTTTTCAAATGATCTGAAATTTCACAGTTGAGATCACAGTTTTCACCTTTTCATCTAATTTTGGATTGGAATGAGTTGGATTTGATTTGAGCTGTATTACTCAGTCAGGTATTAAGGACCCTCTAAACTTTCAAAATATGCAAAAAAGTGGATTTCAGAAAAATATGGAATGAGGTGGTTTTGATAGCAAGCGCCTCAATTCTCTGAATCCTTATTAAGCCATTAAGCCACTGTGAACACAATTTAGTACACATATTCTTATGTAGATGACAGCACCTTCGGTTTCTTACTCGGTTCTACTTATGTGTTTAACCTATTTTACTATGAAATGCTTAAAATATAATCAAAAGCAATACAAGGTGAATTTTACCTTCGGTATTTCAAGCAGTAAATTAAGTTCATCTGGTATTTTTCTGTTTTTAGTTCCACAATTACAAAACATTCTAATAAAATATGAAAAACATTTTTATTTAACAGATTGCTAAGTAAGCTTCTTGTTTTTTAATGTCATTAAAGATAGAAAAATTAAAAAATGATTTGAAAGACTTAAGAAAATAAAAATGTATAGGCAATGAGAAAAAAACGAGTAAAAATTACAACCAACTTTTAAGGAAGAATGTTTCCCTCTGTTTTAAAAAAAACGCTAAGGCCTACGCAAATAGAGTTATGGCCAGTTCTGAACGAAAGCAAAGAATGCCCCATCAGGTTTTAACAAAGGGTTAATAGTTTCGGACAACATTTGAAACTATTGGTTGTGAATTTTTACTGATATGAAAAAAGGAACATTTCCAATGCCTGTAAAACTAGTTTTTCCTTTACAGAAGACAGTATGCGGAGAAAAAAAATTCGGTTTTTATTATGGATTATCCTTTACAAATACGTAATTAAAAATTTCATGAAAATAAATTAGAAAGAGCGTAGAGAATTGTGATAGCTTTAAAGAGGCATTTCATCTCGAGCAAAATAACTCACTTAAAATTAAATAGTTTTTTTGTAAATATTTAAATAATTAACTTGTTGAAAAGTCTCTCTACAACTCTATCTTGTACTTGTAGCAAATATAGAAACGTTTAGAAAATGAGTGTTTGAAATTTTGGGTTATCACACTTTTTATTAAAAACTATAGAACAAAAGTTAAAAATCAAATAGAATATTAAAAACCCTTTTGAATTAGAGAATTGCAATTAATAGTAAAGTTGCTTTTGTAACTTCAAGTGAAAAGAATGGTTGGGTATTGGGGGGGGCCAAAACACACTTTATTTTTTATTTATGTTCTAATGGCGTGGAAAGGGTGCCACTTGGGTCCAATAAGGACGGTGTAAAATATTTTTTCGATTGGACAATATCTTAGCAATTAAAGTTTGAAAAAATTGATGACTTTTTTACAAAACAACTAAAAAGATAACTAAAAGACAACTAAGATTAAACTCTCAAATGTTGTTCATCATTTGTTTATGAGAAACTAATATAGTTATATACATAATGAATCAAGTTCCATTCTTCTATCACTCTTGTTTCGTTATATATAATTTTTTAAGTTCAAAGAAATAGTGTAAAGTTGTTTTTTCTGCAATGTAAACAGCTAATAACTCTAGAACTATACGACTTAAAAACCTGAAATAATTCCAATTTTGTTCGTAATTTTTTTTGTCTTTGATTTGGTGTGCATCATGACCAACTTTTCAAAAAGTTTTTTTTAATTTCAAAAAAGTGAAAAAAATTTTAATAATTTTTTTTTTTTGAAAATGTTTTTGAAAAAATATGAAAAGTCTTTTAACTCTTAAAATGAACATTGCTACCAAATTTCAAGTTGAAAATAAAATTTAATCATGGATAAAAAAAAAATAATCGAAATTTAGGCAAGTCCATCCCTAAATAAAAACAGCAAGAGCGATTCACTCATGGAAAATTCATAAACTCACTTGAGGGTGTTCTTATGACATAAAACATATAAAAAATGTCACATAAATTTCAGAAAATATGACAATTAATAGATTCGGTACAATTTGGAGGGCGTTGCACAAAATAACTTTAACTTTAAAAATAAAACATCACCCTGCTGCAGGGGTTCAAAGGTTAAAGGGTGAACAGTTAGTTATCTTGGGTCACAATGTAAAACTAGAATGAGCTGATTTATACACTCTAAAGCAAATTTTTCCCATAAGGATCCTCTTGGTATATTTATTCTCGGGGATACCCCATTCCTCGTGAGTGACAAGACCCTTTTTTTAGTTTATTTAAAAATATTTTACAGTTGAAAAAAGTGGATGGACGGACTTCAGCTAACAAAAATCCTGTAACACTATTTATTTGACAGTTAAACTATAGGGGAGAACGGGGATGAATGGGACAGGGGATGAACGGAACAGCTCAATTTTTTATACCTTAACTTCATTTTAAATTTTTGTTATTTCAGCCATAAGATAGTAGTACCTAGCCTATTCAAAAAATGGTGTTCATAAACATCAGCTTCCATTTTTGTATAAATAGGACTACTAAATGTGTTTTCCCATACCAAAAGTAACTTTTATCATTTTACTTCTATAATTATTTATTAAAAAATAATTTAACTAAAGCTATAAATTTTACAGTGTGTTGAAAGAGTACTTATATTAGTACAGTTTCCAATTTAAATGAAGAAAATCCATGGATTTTTTCCAAGTCTAATTTTAGTTTTTCAAAAATAAGTGGGTACGGGGATGAATGGGACAAGAGTGGCGGGAATGAATGGGACAGTTCCATCATCACTTCATTTCCTGTTTCCAAAACTTTCCATCAATAGCTTGCTATATTCAACTCATTTAAGTAATTTCTGATAAAGTTTATTAAAATAGCTTGCAAAAATTTTTGTTGTATGTTCCAAACTCGTGTGTGAATATGCAAAGTCTTAATGAGCAAATAGTTGCAACTGCCATCTCAAATATGTTATGGTTAAACAATTATTCAAACAAGTTAGGTTTTTATGCTCTATTTTTATGAAAAGTTTCCTCAAAATGGCAGGGAAAATGTTACTGCAGGAGAGGAATGGCTTTGGGGGTTAGGTCCAGGCATCAAAAATTATCTATTTGCACTCCTAAAAGTACAAAGCCATAAAAACCGAGTAGCAAAGTAGCATTAATAGAAATAACACCAGCTTCAACCACTGAGCTGAAAGAACAAAAGGATATGCTTCAGTTTATGTGTTAATTTTACTTGTCATGAAGTCGAATTAATGTAGACTGTTTTTTGCCCTTTAAATACCTTTTTAATTTTTTCTTTGGAAAATAGAAGTGTGTTGTTCCTTTAAATGGCTAAACGTTGTGCAATATTTAAAATAACTTTGTTATTTTGTAAATTTTATGAACTTTTTTAACTGTCCCATTCATCCCCACATTACAGTTGTGTTGATCAAATTTTTGTATTGAATTGTTTGATTGAAACCAAATTAAAGAAAAAACGTGGTAAACTATATGCAGTCTTTATTGATTTTAAAGGAGCTTATGATAGTGTCAATCATGAAAAACTCTGGTCTGTTCTACAAAAAATTAATATTAGCCCAAAATTCAATAGAATTCTAAAAAATATATATAATAGCACTTGTGCCAGGGTTTGATCATCCTCAGGCCTTGCAGAGTCGCTTAAATAAATACAGGTGTTCTTCAGGGTGAGGCTCTAAGCCCTATTCTTTTTTCACTTTTCTTGAATTAACTTATTGGACGCTTGAATGATTCAGGAATCTCGGATATCGGCTTCCACAATGGACATCCTATTAATATATTACTGTATGCCGATGACGCTGTTATTTTAGCGGATTCCCCTGCTAACTTAAACAACAAAATCCGCATTTTAGAACTTTTTTGTTTATATTTTAAACTTTCAGTTAATATTGCGAAGACTAAAGTTATGATATTTTGGAAGGGAGGAAAGTTATCCAGGCATGATCGCTTTTTCTATCAAAATTCAAATCTAGAAATAGCAAATATATTTATCTCGGCGTACCCTTTTCGTCTACAGGTTCTTTTTCCTCAGCAAAAAAACATTTTTCTGATAGATCAATTTCTGCTGTCCATGCAATGTGGCCAATTCTAACGGGGGCTAGAATGAGCTTAACGGGGGCTAGAATGAGCTTAACGGGGGCTAGAATGAGCTTAACGGGGGCTGGTTCAAACTTTTCCACTCACTCGTAATCTCTGTTTTGAGTTATGGTTCACCAGTTTGGTCAATATCTTTTATCAATCAATTGGAACACATTCAAAACTTTTTTATTCGAAAACTATTTAATCTTTCAAAATATACTCCTGGATATATCATGCGCTTAGAGCTCGGCCAGACAAATCTCTCAATCATTATCATAAAATTGATTTTGAAATTTTGGATCCAAATTCTAAAAATGCCCAACAATAGATTTACCAAAATTACATATTTTCAATATTTTTACAACCAGTCAGACTCAGTAAAATTTGATTGGTCATTGGGAATTAAATCTTTAAACGATATTTCAGGTTTCTCGTTTATCTGGTTATCCCAGGACTCTGATATTGCTGAAAAATTTTTACCCAAAATTATTGAAAGTTATATAAACCAGTACACACAGCTTGATCTAATTAGTTTAAGAAACAGTACTCATAAAATCCCCAATATAAAAATATCAAGCATAATCCTTTTATCGAAGACTACACTGTAAAAAATAATCCTGCAAAAAAAACAGAAAATTTCTGGCAGCAAAAGTTGCCAGGAAATTTCGGTAGGCCGAAAAATCCTGTAAACAGAAAAAAGCTGTTACCTACTGGTAAATGCTGTAAAAAGAAACTTTCTGTCAAGTGAGCCACAGAGTTTTCTGTTGCCTCTCAGTAATTTTCTACTTGTGCGCATGCACTTATTTTAGTAGAGTTTTTTTTAATTTTAATTAATTAATATCCGGGGATAGAACCCACGACCTACCGCATGCTAAGCACGCACGCTACTACTGAACCAACGAAGATTCAGTATAATGTTGCCAATAGCTGTATTCGTTTTCGATGCAGTAAGTTTCTGTTTAAGTACAGATAAGCTAAAAAACTAGATAAAAGCTGTTATTTTACATAAAATAAGTAGAAGTGCGGTGGGAATGTTACATGACAGAATATCTCTGTAAACATAAAGTCATTGTTTTTGAAAATTTCTGTTTTTCTACAGTTTTTTTTACAGTGTATATGGTTTCTACTTTAGATATAACAGAGAAGAAAATTTTATTTCAACTCAGATTAAGCCAAGATTCCTTATTTTTTGAAGGCAAATTATTTAAAATACATCCCGACCAAATTTGTAAATTTTGTAATGCAAATAAATTAGAGTCTTGGGAGCATGTGTTTTTTGAATGCAAAGTATACGATCCTTATCGTGCAAAATACCTCTCCTCGCTAACTAGTTACCGAAATCACTTTTCAAACTTTCTTTCCTACAAACATGGTAAAACTCACCTAATAGCATATTTCATTAAATCCGCTCAAAAAATGAAGAGGTTCCTGTTGGAGATCCTTTCTTTAGAAGTTTCAGTTTAATTAATTTTTATTTATTGTTGTTTGTTGCTATTGTGTTTTCATTAATATTACTTATCTATCACAGTGATTCTCATTAATTTAATACTGTTGTTTTAGTTCTGTTTATAATGTATGTACAGGGTGTCCCGAAAAAGTCTGACACATTTTAAAAACCAATAACTCGAAAACTAAAAAAGATAAAAATATGCGGTCTTTTGCATCCTTCTTAAGGGGGCAAAGAATTTTTGCTCCCAAAATTTCAAAATTTTAGTTCATAAATACATTAGTAGATGGCAGCACGAGAACTTTTTCTGAAATTTAGGTATAAACTATCAGCGAAATCCCTATTGTCACTAGACGTTAAATCTAGGAACGCTTATTTCATTAATGCCTCACTGCACATGCGCTGGGAGTTGGATTTCCCAAGAGCAGTTCTTGACGTCTTGGCGATCACTTTGACATTCAGTGTTTCCACTTTTGACAACTGGCTGATGGGTTCATCAGTTTTATTTTTTTTATCTTAACTTAATGCTACTCCATTAAAAAAGATGCATCAGATTTTCCTTCATTTAAAATTAAAGCTTCGATAATGTACCGAGATCGTCAGCATTTTTAAGTTTTTCTGGGGTTATTCAATAGTAATTTGATTAGAATATTTGGAATTTATTTAAAATAACTTGGAAAATCTTACGTAAGAATGGGTTTGACCCCCCACCCATCCCTCAAGTAATAATAATATAATCTAATTATTTAATAAAAATAACTAAAATGAAAATGCCTTCTGTGTTACATTCCGATATTTTTATATTATCTCTTTATAGAAATAAAATTAAAGTCAACCTTTAATGTGATAATTGCTTGATTTAAAGTTGAGTTATATTTTATGAATTAATTATTATTACAGAAATAAAAAGAATCTATCTTCAATATCAGTTTTTTAACCAAACATGTAATTTTTAAAAATAAGTATAGATGGTAGCATGGAAACACTGAATGTCAAAGTGATCGCCAAGACGTCAAGAACTGCTCTTGGGAAATCCAACTCCCAGCGCATGTGCAGTGAGGCATTAATGAAATAAGCGTTCCTAGATTTAACGTCTAGTCCTATTGTCTCGTGATAGGAAAATCGAAGTTGAGAGATAGAATCGATTTCAGAATCGAATTAGATTGAAATGCTTTAGCTGGTTGGTTGTTTGATTGATTTTTTATGGCACAGAGGAGATATTGTTAGGAATTATTACTAAATAATCAGATGATCGGGAAATCGAACTTCTATTGCCAAATGGAAATTATTTTTAAGGAATGTCATGAAAAGGATTATATCGTACACATGATTTCTGGCCAAGGCTGCGCCATTAATGGTTTAATTGAATCGTCAGTTTGAAGAAAGGAATAAGTCCAAAAAATGACAAATTGACTTTTTGTGCTCAAAACAATCTCTAAGCTTTGCTCTACACATGGGTGAAAAGAGTTGAACAATAACTAACCTCTATAGGGAGATATCGCCCCTTGAAGTTGTGAAATCGATCTCTATTCATTGTATTTTTTAAGCTAATTTGGAATTAAAGTTTATTTTTCTTTCTCCTCATATTCTTTGTGCTGTAAACTAAGTTAAAATAAAATTTTCTCTTAATTTCAATGTTTTTCAAACTTTTTTTTATGTAGGGAATGTTTGACTCCATTCATATTCACTCACTCCATTGATACTGCTTTAATAACCCAGTTTCACTATAATTTTGAATTTCATTTGTCTTGTTCTTTTTACTTCACCCTTTTGTGGTGTAAACTAAGGAGAAATATAATTTAAATGTGATTTTAAGGGTTTTTAAAGATTTTTTCATCAGAAAAATTTCATAAGGTGGAAGAAGGGAATAAGTCCATCAACTTATTTTGGCTGTAAAATATTTTTGAATACACTTATATTTGTTTTGATGATTGCTCTGTTTTCTAAATAGGGTTCTGAACTTCCAGTAAAATTTTGGCGGTTATACAATGAAAATTCCATTACTTATACAGTTTTTTTCGATTTTCTCAAAACTTGATTTTTGGACTTATTCCCATCTTCAAACTGACGATTCAATTAAACTAAGGGATTTTACACATTTTAAGTCAACGGAAACTTTTTATTGAAAATTTCTTTGTGAAACGGGGTTTTTCTGCTTTTTTGTCAGAGGATGTAAAAAAATATTTTTAAGTTTTTAAGGAAAAATCGAAATTTTAGAATCTTTCAGATAACATGCAATAGAGGGAATATTCAATTTTGACTTTGTGTTTGAGTATTGATCCAATTAGACTAAAGACTAATTTACAGTATATTGAAACTGCATTTATGTAAGGTATTTAAGAAATATATGAATTAAGCAAGAATTTGGGTGAAAGTGTGGAAATAATTCTTAAGCACTGAGCCAATGAGAAATGGTTAACTTTGCGTTACGCTAACTTTTGGCTAACTTCAGTTTTTGTAATACCTAAACGTTCAAAAAGTATTTTAAGCAATAAAAAACAAACTTCATGTGGAAATTAAGACACATATTTTTTATAAGTAAAACCCTGAACAAAACACAATCTCTTTCAACAAACGTAACGTCCCCCCGGTCGTCGTTCCCGGGGGCGGACGCATCCCCCACCTCAATAATTAGGAACATTGTTTATAAAAACTTTATTTTTAACTTTTGAGGAAAGACAAAGTTTTATGAATATGCTTTTCCAACATTCAATCATAAAGGATGGTGCCAGTTTACCATGGCACCTAACATAAGAGGGCCGCATAAAAAGGACGACGGACTGCCCATGATTTAAAACACTGTTATTTAGAATTGGTTAAAGCCAGTGGCCAGAGCTGAGTTTGGGGGACATTTTTCAATAAAAAAATTGAAGAAAAAAGTGCGTAATAATACGGCGAGCCCTTATCCCAGAAAAAAATCCAGCTACATCACTGATTGAAGCATAGTAATTTGATTTTTAAATTGTCTAATCATAAAGCACTAAAATGAGTTTGACCCTGTTTTAAGAGGTCAAATTTCAAAAAATTTTCGGGGACAGGACCCCCCCCAGACCTCCCTTTTTAGTTGAAAGTTAAAGCCATTCCCAAAAACTTGAAGTGAAAGTTTATTAATTGATTCACAAAACCACCTTAAAATCACTGGGCATTATTAAATCTTTAAGCGAAATATAAGATTTTTTAAGGGTAGATAATCATGATTTTGTAAAATCCCTCTGTTGAGGAATCAAAAATCCTTGAGCTCCCCCCATTTTCAGTAGCCGGCGACTCACCATCTTCCTTACAGCCCCGACACCCCCTTATCTTCAGGTCCTAAAAACACTTGAGCACTCCTTAAATAAAAGTACAAGGAGTGATCGCCGTGACTAAGAGTAAAACCCTCGATATCGGTAAAATCCGATAAATTACAAGTGATACACAACGGATTCAGAATGGAGATCCTCAAATGCACATAATCTAAATTGATTTCCAAAGCACATCATCTAAACTTTTTATTCCCGCAATAAAAACGTTTAAAGGATAGATTTGGATTTCCACTTATTAGAAGAACTTAATGCGTATATTAAACAAAATTAATTAGTTGTTTGGCGTTTCATGGCGCATGATCCACCATCAGGATAAAACAAAATCAAATTCAGTAATTTGTAAAACATTCGCTGAAATGCGAGACCTGTCTTACGGAAAGATTTCAGTTAGGTTTAGTTGTCAAACTAATTCAAAGCGTAATCCAAATCTATCTGCTTTCCTTCGATCAATTCTT
The DNA here is from genome assembly GCA_024610705.1 of Tetragnatha versicolor. Classification (NCBI taxonomy): domain Eukaryota; kingdom Metazoa; phylum Arthropoda; class Arachnida; order Araneae; family Tetragnathidae; genus Tetragnatha; species Tetragnatha versicolor. Next base: position 41,388,179 of record JANDEH010000009.1, read on the forward strand.
AAATCTTCCCAGAATAGACGAGATTAGTGATGACGTTTTTTGTTTTGTTTGGAAACGTTGATTCGATCCGTGATTGGTTACATACGGATCCGTACTGTCCGTACAGTTCACGGAACCAATCACAGACTGAATTTACGTTTCCAAACAAAACAAAAAACGTCACACTAATCTCGTCTATTGAAAAAGATTCTTTCAGAATCGAACAACATTCGATTCAATGAATCGATCTTTTACCCTAACTTAGGTTTTCCTATCACAAGTTAACTAACAGGGATTATTCCAATACTTTTTCCCTTTAGTCCCTCAAAAATTCTCGTGCTGCCATCTAGTGAAAAATTTAGAACTAAAATAAAAAATTCTGGGATGAAAATTCTTTGGTCTGAGAAGAATGGGGCAAGAAACCGCACATTTTTATCTTTTTTAGTTTTTGGGTTATTGATTTTTAAAATGTGTCAGTCTTTTTTGGGACACCCTGTATAGTGTATATATTACAGTGGCTAGAAGGGGATAGTGTGTCGTTCGCCAATACCAGCAATGCTAAAATTTTTCTCCTCGTTTCACTCCTCCGCTTGGTGTCGCTGCTGTTAGACGTGCATATAGGCGCCTGCGCATTGCGACTTTCAGCACCAAGCCGGCCAAACGTAAACATTATCGTTTACACGGCGTAAACAATAACATAGCCGCTGAGAATGAGAGTCGCAATGCGCAGGCGCCTATATGCACGTCTAACAGCAGCGACACCAAGCGGAGGAGTAATTTTTTTTTCAGTTTTCATCTTCGAACGACACACTATCCCCTTCTAGCCACTGTATATACAGGGTGTATCTGAAATGGTGCAACAAACTTTCAGGGATAATAGTACTCATCAAGACGAACAAGAATTGGTATAGAAAGGGGGTCGCAAATGAGTTTTAAGGGGTGAAACCCCGGGGTGAAAATCAGCCAAAAAACTTGCATATTTGTGCAGGAAGAGACACAATGGTTCGATTCCGGAAGTTATTTTGTAAAACAACTTCAAATATTATTAAGCTAGCTTTCCCACCAGTAGCACTTTTGCATTCGACAGGAAAAAAAACTTCGCGAATCCGTGATCGCCAAATACTTTTTTTGTGATTTTTACGAAAGCTCAAACTTCTATGTAGTAGTACTATCAATGATTAAATGATAGCTTAGTTGGTAGCGTAACAGTCTTGCAATCGTAAGATTGCGAGTTCTGTCCTACTGTGTGAAGTTGTTCATTTTTAAATTCATTATAAGTTTTTAAAAAAGAAATATTTTGAAAGACATTGCAATATGTTTTAAAGTATTAAGATTTCATTTGGGTCTCATTTAAGTAAAAATTTTTTAGCTATACAAAATATAAGTGTTTTTTAAATAGAAACATATTGATTAATTAATAATATTAATATCGTACCTTTAAAAGTAAAATATTAACACAAAATGTAGAAATAATTAAAGATCCCCGCATTTTTAACACATTATTAGTAACATTTATGCAATTCAGGACAATGCACAACTTTTAAAGATAGAAACGTCCATTAAGCCTAAGTCGGTGTAAGATGCAATCCCATATCAGCTGTGCAATGGCCCGCAGTTTCACACCCAATGGTAATTTAAAGCCCTGGATGGAACAAGCGTACCACTCGCATAAACCTTACGGGATTTGTAGCCAACTCCAAGAAGCAATGCATGAGCACTGCTATCGAGCTAGCTGTTGTGACACAGTATGGATTCATAGCGATAATAAACAAGAGAAAATTATTTTAAAAGTGGTAGATTGCCGCTGAGCCATCCAGCTGGCTCGTTTTTTAATATGAAGAAATTCAGCATTTTGAAGATAATGCCTACAGTCTAAATAAGAAATGAATAAAGAAATTGATTTGTACAAGAAATTTGGAGAAGTGGGGAAAGATTAACAGACTGACGGCCAAGCGAAATCGAATAATTTTTAATTGAATAATTTATGACATGATAGAGTGATTGGAAAAGCCATGGTTTGCTAGGTAGGAGGAAGAAGGAATTATGCCAAAAACTGATAGCTGAAGTTTTAAAGGAAAAATAAATTTAAACACAAAATTGGGGTGGGGGGTGAAACATCACTAAAATAGTATTAATTTTACTAGAAACTAGTTTTAAATAAGTCACCACTCTGTTAATCAATTTTAAATGAGTTTGTCTGTGTAAGGAGGATGAGCTGTACAATCCGTTCCTAGGGTGTCGGTGCGTTTGAAGCTCATAGGTTAAAACAGTTTGTCTGTCCTTTAAGGCGGATAACGTAAACACCTTAGGGAAAGTGCCCGTACTACGTGACCCATTTATTATTACTTTCGACACCCTCCCTCCCTTTGGGGCCACCCATCCCCTCTAGTTTTCACGTAGTAATTCATAAGTACGGTTTTTAATTATTTTTTGCAAACAGCAAATTTCAAAAATTAATTCGACTTAATTTGTCTAACCTTAATAATTAATTTGGCTAATTTCAAAAATTAATTTGGCTTAATTTTTTCGTATTGACTAGAGGAAATTAACCACGAGACAAAACCCTAAGCTTCATAAACCACCCTCCCCTCCTTCAACACAGGAATACTAAAATAGCCGAGCTCGCACCCCATTTCGACCGTGTATTTTTCGAATTTGTAATTTTCTTAGTTTTGTCTTGTCATGAGAATAACAGTTATAATTATGTAGTCACTTCTGGAAGTATAAAACTGTTTAAAATGCTTAGGTTTTTAAAATCTTTTTTTATTAACACAAATGTTTCATACAAAATTAAAGTCATCATTACATTTTCTTAAAGGTTGTTTCACAAAGAGCTCCCTAGTTTTATGACTAATAACAGATAGACAAAACAAGATAAAAATACCCCGTGATCTAATGTACTTCTTTTAGACCAAAGAAATTCTTAACACAATTTTTTTTAAATCGGTCGATCAAAAAAAAATTAATTTATGTCAGCACAAGATTTTTGAGAAACGAAGGAAAAGCAGTCCTTGAAATCCTTATCATACATTGTAGGGAAATAAAATTTACGGAAAAAAACGATTTCTGAATCGAATGAGAATCAAATACTTTGTAATCTAATTGATCGCTGATTTAAAAATAGGAATTTCAAGGATTGCTTTTCCTTCATTTCACAAAATTTTGTGCTGCCAAATTTTTTTGAACTATCAATTTTCAAAAATTTGTGTAAAAAAATTTAAATACGTGTCAAAGTTTTGCATTGAGACAAAATGCGATTTAAAACATTGTAATTACGAAAAAAAATTACCGTAAAGAAAAAAGAAAAACTACTATTTAGAAAAATCCATAAAAATTCTCAAAATACTATTATGCATCCTTTAATTTTGTCCAATTTTTGGACCCCATGCCATAAAACCCCAACCCACATCCTTTAATAGTACTCTTTCCATGTATTGCCCAAAAATTATTGACATGACAGAATCCACGATCTTACGATTGCGATTTAGAAGATTCCGGCTCTACCAACTGAGCTACCGTTTTAACGATAAAATAAGAAACGGAAAAAAATTGCGCCAAATGGCTAATAAGTTGCCAAATTTGGTTGAACAAGCATTAAAAAAGAGACTGATCGAATAAATCTTTCGCTACGAAAAGATAACTTCCTAAAAAGTTACAGTTAAAATTTCTTTTTGCAAGTACGAGTTCTATTTTTTTGGTGTAAAAAATTACGGAATCGAACAATTGTGTCTCTTCCTGCACAAATATGCAAGTTTTTTGGCTGATTTTCACCCCGGGGTTTCACCCCTTAAAACTCATTTGCGACCCCCCTTTCTATACCGATTCTTGTTCGTCTTGATGAGTACTATCATCCCTGAAAGTTTGTTGCACCATTTCAGATACACCCTGTATATTGTATGTCATGTATTGTAATCTTCGTAAATGGGCTTCGGCCTAACACGAATAAATTTTTTCTTCTTCTTCTTCCGTCAACCTTGTCACATTAAAAGAACTCGCGGTTCATACTTTGGAAACTCCTATTACATACTCCCGTTTACCAAAAAAAACTAAAATATTCGCCTAAACTATTTCTCCTTCGTTTATCAATATCAATCAGAGGAAAAAACTTGAATATCTCGAAAAATTCGAAGGTGAATTGATACCACTTTCCAAATTCACAGCTCAAACTACAGTGAAGTCTTTTACCATAGTATAAAAACTTCAAATTTTAATGAAATACTCAAATAAAAACAGGCTTTTATTGTTCGAAACTTAAATAAATCCAGATATCGATAAATTAACCTTTTAAACGCCGCAATTCAAATTTCGAATTTAAGGTTCTGATTTTTGGCTTAAATGGCTTGTTTTATCATTACTAAAACCATTCTAGTAATCCTATGTATGATTTTGAGGATGTTCCCATTTGGGAACATCGGCGTTTGGGGTGAAGTTTTTAGGGGGATTTCCAAAATGCACATGTTTTACAATTAATTCAAATAAAATCCTTGAAATAGGTTTCTACTCAATAATTATGAACATTTTAATGATTGTGGATGATTTTTTCATCTTATTATACGTATTTGGACGATTAAGTAAAATTTTTATAGATTTTCATAAGAAAAAATTGACATGTTTATTTCGTTCGCGAAACTTTTCCGTAAATTTTTCTTGCACTATGGGTAATATTTTGGTGTAAAAAATACATAAGAGTGTTCCCATGCTCTTCAAAGCAAAACAGTTACGTTTCTGTGAGAAAAATTAGTTTTAAATACGGTTCTATAGGGATATCTAGCATAAAATTCACTAATTGCATTCAAATCTAATTAGCTTTCAAAAGTGATAAACATAATTATCTCCATTGATTCATTAAACCCGTGTTTCGCATGGAGGGTTCCAAACTGAACCATATATATCTTACATCCATCTTACGTTAGAAGAGTGTTTTTAGATGTACGCAATTTTCCTTATTTTTAAAATTCTTTGATTTTATTCCTAAAATTTTTATGTGAAAAAAGTACTTGCACAAAAATATATACGCAAATCCTCAGAAGCACTCAAAATATGCTCTTTGCATAACCCCTAATGATAATTACTGAAAATTAATCGATTGGGGAGTTAGAAAAATATTTAAGTGTAAGAATCTGCTACGAAGATTTGGAATTTTTTTTCTCCATAAATCAGGAGAAAAATAAAAATCACATATTTTTGAATTTAAAACATCATTCTTAACCTGTTTTAATCCTTTGAGACAAAAAAACTTCAAAAAATTAAAGAAAATAGGAAATAACTTGAATTTTTGCATGTTATGAAAATCCCCTCAAATACTATACCCCAAACGCCGATGTTCCCATTTGGGAACATATACGTTGTTTTGGTAATTACTCCCCAAAATTAGAATGTAGGGGAGAGGAGGGAGGAATGGGACAGTGGGAGGAGTGGGACAGCTGAAATTCTGGAAAAATAAATCAGTTTATTTTATTTCCAATTTGGTCATTAGATGGCCTTCTTATAGCTTCTTGTTATTTCCTTCATTTAGTTTATCCAGCAGCAAGTTTCTGTTTATAGTTGTAAAAATTTGATTTTCCCACTTCCAAAGTTAATATCCAGTCTATCTTGAGTTTTATTTCATTTCTCATGTAATTTGTAGAACAAACATTATATAATGCCATTGTAATCTAAAAGATATAATTTATGCTAATCTGCAATTTCATAAAGCCTAACACCAGCATAGTTTATGTGACAAGTTATATTTTAAAAGCAATGTGTGGAGGGAGGAATGGGACACTCTGAAAAATGTAAACAAAATCTGCAAAAATGTAAACAAAATTTGAAAATATTAATTTCTGATAGCTTTCTATCGCTTCAATTGAAATGCTTTTCTTTTCTTGAATAAACAATTCCAAGTATTACATTGTATTTCAATTTTTGATTCTTAACACCATGGGAAAGAGTTCAAGTGTACTAAATATTTTTTAAAAATTATTCTATAATAGATATAAAATTGAAAGCTGTTTAAAAATGTGGGCAAAGGTTAAAAGAATAGTAGGTAAAATACTAGGCCCTTTCTCATTATTACATTTTACTAATTTTCTTTACTTTTCAAAAGTGTCCCATTCCTCCCATACTCATGTCCCACTCCTCCCACCCATGAGGGAGGAATGGGACAAAATTCTTGTTAATTTGAATGATCAAAAGTGATAAAATTAAACAACATTTAAGAACTGTACATTTTTATAAAATTAAGTTAAAACATGTAAGTTTATTATCCAACCATTTGCATCTATGAATAAGCAGGGGATAATGAATAAAAAAATATTTAGTGAAAATTGTCCCATTCCTCCCTCCTCTCCCCTAAAGTTATTCTGTCAAGCCAAATGGGAAGATGTGTACTTAAGCTACCAAAACACAGCAAAATTATTTAAAACTAAATTTATTTAAAATTTTCACAAGTTGGAACTTGTGTAACTTTTGGAAGAGCCAAAAATCTCTAATTTTGATGTAAATTCTACAAAAAGGATTAAATTCCACGTGAAAAACTTTTACATGTAAAATAACTTCATATCTTTGAGTTGCTTTCTACCAAGTATCGAATTCCTACATGAAAAATTAAGTGGTGAAAAAATTCCTTAAAATTATGTTCCCATTTGGGAACATCGGCAGGTAAAAGGTTAAAACAATTCGGGTTGCGCGATTTTTTGGCAAAGTTTTGTTTTTCAAACACCATTTATTGGCGAGAAAACAATAAACGTCTACCCCAAGAAAGTTGCCAGAATCCCCTATTTCATCACAGCTTTTGACGCCAGGTGCAGATTCTTTGTTAACAATATCTACACTAAACATTCTTAGTTGACAATATTTTGTAGCTTAATATTTTTATTTAATAGTATAATAAAAATGGTAAATCCAAATATACCGGGCCGGGGCAACATTTTTGGCGAAATTTGGTGTTGGCAATACAGTTTATTGGCGAGTAAATAATTCAACTTCTATAGAGCTGGGAGAGGAGAATCGTATATTCACAATAACTGCAAGGTTTTTATACTTTGATATAATGCGCATGGGTCACGAAGAAAGAACATGTTATACTAATAAGTTTTAAAATTAATGAATCCCCGCTGGGGCAGTGGTAGGATGCCTGCGTGGCCATGCGGCAGTTCGTAGGTAGGTTCTATCAAGTCCACACGCATGCGCATTGTTATCAAAATGAAAAAACCTTGCAGGTATTTTGAATATGCGCTGGAATCAGCTATTTTATCGCCATTTTCGGCTCCAGGCCCGGTTTCTTTGGATATATGAACCTTGAAATTACATAGAATAAAAACACCTTACTTAGAAAACGGTTCTCTTCAAAAAGTTAAATTACTGTCCTCGTAGAACAAAAGATTACTTTTAAAATCAATGATTAGTTAAAGGCGTGCAAACTGACTGAAAATTTATTCATTCTTAAGTAAATAAACAATGTTTTTAAATGTCTGTTGTGGTCTGTTGCCATTTCTAAAGCAGAATCATAATTATACATACTTTTTTTAAATAGACGGAAACCGGATTTGACAAAAAGTGAGATTCAAAGCCTATCAGGATTCAAAGCGATCGTTGATTTTCACTTTAAAGTAAGGTCGAAACAGATCTGACGTCATTCAATCCTAAACAAATGCAAAGGGATTGTAGATTTTTATTTAAAATATTGAGTTAACTAAATGTTTTTGAAACTTTTCATGTTGATTTCTGAATTTAGATCTATTTCTTTAACTCTATTTTGTTTTCTTTTTTCAAAAAATGCTGGTTATGCCCCATTATGATAGGGGAGAGTGTTGTACCTTCGGACAAAAATCACGTTTGGATTTTTCTAAGACAGGTAAAATCACATTTTGATCATTTAAAGTGCCCAACCTATAGTCCTAACCTTTGTGACTAGGGGGATATTTTTTATTAGCTAAAATCTTGAAAATTGGATTTTTAATAACTCGAAAAAATTATGTGCAAAGGTACAACAACCTGTTGTACTTATGGACAGACCCAGTTGTACTTGTGGTCACCCTTAAAAGGGAAAAAAGCTAAAAATGAACATTTCTATTGATGCATTAGCTTTTAATAAACTAGCATTTTTAAAATTGGAAATAGATTTTTAAAGTAATGTAGTTTTAGATCGTAAATGATCATTAAAAAGAAGTTGATTGATAAAAGTATTGATTTTTTACCAAAAATACATAAATCACATGGGACTTGATTTTCAGATTTAAATTGGAGGTAATTGTTTCATCAATCATTCTGATTGATCTGATCAAGTTGTTCGTAATCGTCATACTTAAATGCGGATTTTAAACCATATTTTACATTAAATGCAAAGCAGAATCAAAAATTTTAAAAAGTTGTGTAGATCACAAAATATTTGATTTTTCATCTAAAAATCACTTGAAAATAATCGCCGACAAATAGATACCATTTAGAATTAATTTAACATGCATTAAAATGTATTCACTTTAATGAAACCTGATTCAAAAACGCCGATTAGCTACAGACACCCACAAGAACGTGTCCGTAGGTACAACACCAGGTGTTTTTGCATTCAAAATTCTATAAAAAATAAAAGAATTGAGATCGGACGATTTCTCATAACAAAACTAAAAATTCAAAATCTCAAAAAAAATTTCAAATTTACAATTTTTCCCGAATTTTAAAATGCGGTGGCCGAAGGTACAACACACTCTCCACTATTTATTAATTTGTAGAAATATAAAATACAAGAAATAAATTACAATTTGTAATGTTTGTTAATTCTTACAATTTGTTATCAGTTATTATTTTTAATATTTTCCTTCAAAAAGAAAAATTAAATTACTATGGTCATGCCATTTTATTTCTTAAAACTTGTTGGGCACAAGATCTTTTCGCTAATTTCGTGTTTTTAAGATCTTTCTAACAAAATTCAGGTTATTTTTATTTATTAAAGAAGTCTTCTTTATTCAAGTGAAAGCTTAAACAAATTTTAAAGACAATTTATGATCTGGTTTTATTGTTTTTCCTTCGGGACAGCACACCGTGTAAGGCAAAAGTCAGTCCACCTTTTGAAATTCCATAAAAACTGGGGGGAAAGAAATAAAAAACGATCTGCAGTCTCCTGAGGATGTTTTAACCCTTTATGTCCCGACGGGACTTGTAAGTCCCATTTCCCAATGTTCCAAATTCGTCCAATTTTAGTCATGTAAGGCCAAATTTAGTTTACTTATAGTTGTAGTTACTTAAACTTGACATATTTTGGATGAGGATGAGGAAAATAATTTGGGGCGTAAAGGGTTAAGACCAAAAACAATTTTAGTTCCCAATTATATTAATAGACGGCGCTAACATAATTCACGTATTTCTGTGTTCAGTTTCGAAAATAACACAGGTCTGCAATGAAAAAGCTGTTTGAATAATTTTAGCGATTTCCTATGTATTTTGGTGTGTTGATCACGAAAAAAATATTGAAAAAAATCCTATACGTCAGGATTTTTCACAAATTGCTCATTTATTTTCAAATTTGCTCATTTTTCATAGTTTTCGTACATTCCTAGCTCCTTTATTTTCAAAAATTAGGAGCTGTGAATAATGAACATAGTAGACTATATCATCAGGACATTATAGAGATAGAAAGAAAGTACTAGGGAAGATTTAATCGTGCAATAATGAAGGATTTTCGTTGAATAGTTCGAAGAAACGTTCTTGTTGCTATTCACAAGGGTAAATGTACGAAAAGGAGCCTCATAAGGAGGAAAAAATGGTTTTGGAGTGTGTAAATGATCTTATTTTAGTTTTATATAAACATTTTTATGAAGAATATGTAATAAAAAATTTATTTTATGAACCAATTTTCATTAAAATTGAAAAAATGACTTATTTTATAAATTCAAATTGTCAGGAAACATGACATTCTAGGGCAAAACAGATATCATTTTTGAGTTCAGGGCACCGAATTACATTAAACCTAATGACTTTAATAATGAATTTAAATAAAAAAAAATTTCCTACTTTTGTGTACTTGCCTTTTTTTGTGAAATATTGCTCTATTTGCTCAATTTTTTACAAAATTAGATGTCTTAAAAATCAAAAGCAGTCATTTTCGGATTCAGCACACCAAAACACGTAAAAAAGATTTTCGGATAAAGTTTGAGTCGAAAAATAATTATTTTAAGTACATGCCTTTATTTTCTTGAGAAATTGGCATTTTTACATATATTGTCAAAAAAGGTGAAGTCGTATGATAAAACGATGTCAAATTTAGATGCAGCACATCAAAAAACATTGGAAATGATTTTATGGAGAAATTTGAATTAAAAATTTTGTATAATGAGTCAATTTTTCTAAATTTTAAGGCATTTCTGGGCATTTCCCAATAAAACTTAAAAACCTGAATTGCCAAAAAACGTGACGGACAGAATGGAGGTCATTTTCGGATTCAGCGCACCGTAAATTATAAAGATCAGGTGAAATAACCCAAACAGCTCGAAAAAAGTTTTTTTGCAGACCTGTGTAACCTTACACTGATTCCAGGGGTGCCTATTTCCAAACCCTTCCCGCCACAGCGCATGGGACCATAAGTTCTGAACTGGTTCCCTGCATTTTCGCCGATCCCATCGCTTTCTTCTGCCTTTTAACTGTGTTTTAATATTTTCAGCTTCCATGCTTTTTGATTTATTATTAACTAAAAACCTTGATATTTATACCTATTATTTGATCATACTTTTACGAAAAAAATTAGTAAAACAAAATTGTTCTTAGTTTTGTTAGAACAATGCTTTAGAACAAAAAAGTCATAGCATTCAAAGAAATTGTCAAATCCGCGATCAATGCTGTTCAATGCGTTGTGGCATGTAGAGTTTGGAAATAAGCTTCCGGCGTTCCCTGTTCTATTCCAAAGAAGGAATAAAATAGGGGACCCCATGGATTATGTTAGCACCCTCTATTAACATAATTTTGAAATAAAAAAATTTGTATTGTCTTAAAAAGCCTGTATCTCAGGTAAGGTTCAGTACAATTTAATCACAGCTAGTAGCAAAATTGCAAAATACAATTTGCTAACTACACTAGAAATTAATTAAAAATCCCATGTTGATATTTCTTTGAATGACACTTGAAAATTACATAGAATAAAAACACCTTACCCAGAAGATGGTTCTCTTCTAAAAGTTAAATAATGGTGATGGTGATATTTAAAGAAAAAAACTTATATAACTAAGAATTTTTTTAATAAATGGTATCATTTAAAACATTGCAAAATAAATATATAGACAGTTTTTATATTCATGCACAGTACAATACTGGGATCAATATTTCTAAACACTTTTCATTGATTTCCATCATCCAAAGAAATTAAAACAAATTTTAGTACGTTCGAATAAAAAAGTAAAAGCATTATCAGATATTTTTACACTGTATTATTGAATTTTTTTCACATGCCAATTCATACATAATTTAAGTATTCACATACAAAAAATGAATCTGCATAATGAAACTTCAATAATTTTAATTCATTTTGATAATTATTCTGTCTTAAAAAAAATAAGATTAGCAAGTATACTTTCAAAATCTAATACACAGTAATACAATAAATGTAATCTAGTTTAAATTTTTCAGATTTGAAATGAATGATTAAATCAAAGATAGTAGAAAGCATAAGAAATTAGTAATTTTTGGACTAAAAAATTTACCATGGACATGTTTTATAAATACATTAATCGTAATTATACAAAAAAAGGGGATTTAATAAATGCAATGAAATAAATAAATATGACTAAAAGGCTTTGTTTATACACTTGCAAGCAAAAATATTTTCATTGTATAAAATATTGGCTGCAAGCTTTGTAAACTAGTAAAAGTGAACACAGCAAGATACAAAAGCACATAAAAATATATAAACACTAGTAAACAAAAATATGTAAATGATAGTATATAATTAAGTTTATCAAAAAGTAAATCTGGAAGCACAAAACTTGACTTAAAGTAGTCTTAAAACTATCTAACTGAAAAGATTGCAATATGAGATTAAAACTATTTGTAATTCTACTGATATGAGGCCGTTAGTTTTCATTAGTATGCTTTAATTTTCTTAAATTCCCTCTTTGGTACTTCAAAAACTTCAAAAAATAAATGTACTAACTTATCCTAACATTTGATTAAAACAGCTGCATACACAAGAACAGAAAACACAGCTTGAAAGCAAACATTTACAAAAAAATCAAAACAAAATAAAACTACTAACAATATTGCAATAAAAAGCAGCCATTTGAAGAAAAACTAAAATATAAAGTAAATTTATATTACATTGATATTTTAGGTCTAATACAAAATACTTTACACAAATAAAAACATTTTAAATTCCTGAATGCAGTATTGTTGATAAAAAATGAATAAATTTTGATTTAAAGAATTTATGTTTTTTTTACATAATACTGTTTCTAATTATGTTTCTAATAATACTTAACAATATTTATAAATTGTAAAAATTACATGCTCCTGCTTGCATTAATTGCACTCGGTAACAAATAGATGCAGATGTTAATGACTTAATGCATCAATTGGCAACTAAATAACAATTAACAAAGTACTTAAAATAATGAAGCAATAATAGAAATAGATAGTTCAGGGTGTCAAATTGCACATTTTATTGTAGTGTTATCTACCCAGCTTTTGACTAATTATAAAAAGTTGGTTTACAACTTTCCTATGTTTTTTATCAATAAAGAATGTGCGGCGCAAGTTCAGACTTGCATATGCGCCAAGTTTTTAGCGTTAAAGATGACTAATATGGTAACCCTAACCCAGAGTCATTTGGCTTCTAAATGTGCCGCTAAACAGCTGAATTTCGCCAAGCATACGCAACTCTGAACTTGCGCCGAATGTGCTGCTTACTAAAAAAGCACAAATGAAGGCATTTATTTTGTATTTAAACAGAAAAATTTGGCATTAAATGCATTTTCTATTAAATATTCAATTGAGTAGTTTTAATTTAGTTGAAAATCAGAAGAGATAATTAGAAAATAAAAATCAACACATATCAATAACAGTGATTCATCAAAATATTCCGAGATGTAGAATAAATAATTATTGCATTGATGTTTTAATATACTTAGACTACTTTTTACCCTTCAATGCCAGGAAATATAGTGTTTCAATCGTAATACATAAAATAAAATTACACAATATGAATGTATTGGAAAATGCAAGTTCTAATTTGTAAACAGCAATGTATAAAAATATAAATAAAGGAAGAAACCATTATTTAAAAAAAGAAATAAATGATGACATGCTTTATAAAAATCCAATCAAAAGTTATGACTTGAAAAAACTACTAATTCAAAAAGCTCTTCCTTATTTATAAGATTTTCTAGAAGAAAAACATTAAGGTTTATAAATGCATTTGTGGCACTTAAAGGAATCAGAGAAACAAATTTGTATATCTAACACCAAGCACATTGAGTCTGTGAATGTTGCACAACATGGGCATGTGTCCTCAAGGGTTTACAAAATTTAAAGACAGTATTTAAAAACAAATTTTTGTAATACATTGTTTATTATGAAAACACTTCTGTTTTAAGTACCAAGCATTGCGAAAAGTTTGAAAGCACATTGGTTAAATTTCAGTTATACTTGGGTAGTCGAAAATAGAAATTACAAAAAAATCAGATCTCAACTTACAAATACTAACAGAAAACTTAAGAGAAAAAGGATAAATATAGGTTTCATTGTAATTCATTTATAAAAAAGCATAGACAAAGGTACTAGAGTTATATTTCAAAAAATATCTAATTATATATTGAATAAAGACAGGGACTAAAGCAGGCCAATCTAGGTACCGTTTATCGGCACCTTCACAAAAAATGTACTCACAAAAACGGCCCTTCACAAAAATTCTAAAATTATTTTTTAATGATAGACCAATTGTTTATGGTTAAATTAGTCTTTAAATATCTATAAAACTGTAGCAATAAGTAATTGAATGCTGTTTTCATTAATTTCATAGTTCCCCTTAAGAAAACTTATAAAAAAATTTCACATTAATTAAGAATCTTTAATAATTTTTCACAAAAATTAAAAGGATGTGTAAGTTTTTCACAAAAATGGGGGTTAAGTTTAAAATCCTGGATTAGTCCCTGAAAGATATGAAGTACTGATGAAAAAATATAAATATGGTCAAATATTTTTCTTTCTTTAAAGAATTTATGAAAATTCCAAACATTTGCTAAAGATTGTCAGATTTTGAGCTACGTGAATCCAGAAAAAAATTTTAAAGCATGTATGGATCCAAACTATAAGAATATAAACTGAAGATAATAGAAATTAACTTAAGAAAGATGTGTTTCTTAACAGTGTTGACATATATGGGACAAAACCTGATTTTGAAGGGCATACTCAATTCTTTCTCTCCTTTTTCAATGCAAGTGCTTTCCATTGCTGAAAATTCGTGATTCAAGTCTCACTTCACCTGGTGCTTATAATTTTACATATTGCTTCAAAAAAGTGATAGTTACAAATTAATATTACCCCCACTATGAAATAACACATACTAAAACAATCATTCGACTGGTTTTAAGTACCGGTAATGAATAGTTCTCATGCTCAGATTTAAAAATGGCAGGAATATGAATGAATGAAGTGTTTATCAATAAATATGTTGCCATTTGGCAAATAAAATGCTTCCCTAATGATATGACAGAAATTCGACATTTTTTATTTACACATGAATGAAATCAAGCATTGACTCAATTGAATGCAGTGTTGTAGAAAAATATGTCTAATGAGATATATCAGCTTTCACTACCATCTTTACAGGTCTTCAAAAGAAAGTTATATATGCCAAGTCTTATATACGTATACATAAGGTAAAGGAGAAAAGACATTAGCTGATAGTCCATTTTACCAAAAATACACACACCAATAGTCTGATAGAAAAGTACAAAACACTTGCTGAAGATGTAGAAGGTGTCTGATATGAAGGGGGCACTCCGTCTGTAGGCAAAGCTCTTGGCACACTGAAAAATAAGTCATCGATATTCTCAGCCACAGAAATACTTCCGAAACCACTCCCGCTTCCACTTCCACTGGAGGAATCAGCTGCAATAAATCAAGCAATGAATCAAAACTACTGCTTCTGAGTAACTTGATTTTATAAATCAGAAAATTTCTGTGCAAACACTTAGCACAGTGGTTAAAGAAATTTTAATTGAAAGAATTGAGATCTTAGGGGCAATTTATATTTTACGTAAGCATTTAAAGGGGAGGGGTTGTGGCATATCCTTATTTTTCAAGAAGAGGAGAGAGGTTTTGAGTTAAACTTAAAACAGTAAAAACACTTTAAGGCATAGGATTATTGTTTGAAATCAACATTTTATGTGACAAAGGTTTTGTACAACAAAAATATAACAGTAGCTTCAGCAGTCTGTAAACTTAATTATAGGAAGGAATTTTTGAATTTTCTTATTAATGCTGACAAGAGGGGTCAAAAATAACCAAAAACATGCTTATGTTTAACATTTGAATAGCTCTTTACAATTAAAGATAGTTTTCATTTCTTAAAAACTATGAACCTTTCAAAAATTTATATAGCGGTAAATAAAATTTTAATATTTAAGTATAAAACAAAGGATTAAAATTCAAAAACTAATTTGATTACAATCTAGAATAATAAGATAACATGGATAAAATCAATGTTTTAAAGATAAGAAAAGGTTCGACTAAATTTTTGACTTAAATTGAATAAATGTGTTGTTTAAAAACTTCATACCTGAATCTTCCCACTCTACATCTAAACCTTTATAAGCATGAGACAGTTTCGTAGTTATGAGGTTCAATGTTAGAATTTGCTGATTTATTATAGGGTTTTCACCAGGTTGTTTGAAAGGTAAAAGACGTTTAATTGAAGCATTTATATTCCTGAAATGAAAATTCCATTTCTCGTGAGTACATAATTATACAATGCAGTCAAACAATAGATTGCTCTTCAGATTAAAACCACAAAATTATTCCGACAATCCTAAAAGAGGTAATTATTATAGGCATTTAATTCCTTCACAAAAATTATCAACATGATATACATTCGCTCTCCTGACTTGCTTAAAATATAAGTAAATAAGGACCTACCTTATTTCCATATTACCATCCCAGCAGCCTGCAGATCCGTCTAACATTTGAGAATTACTACACATCTTGTTAGGAAGATCTTGCCAAAACTTTTTTATCCTTTTGGTCTTTTTCTTTAAACTATCAACTAATCTCTCTATGCTAGTACCAGCAGCAGTTGTAGGACGAGCCCCAGGATTATGAACAAACTTTAATTTTTCAAGAGTAATTTCTTGTTCTGATAAGTCCCGCTTACCAAGTCTTGGCTTACCACACTTATTGAAAAGCTAGAAAAAATAAACATGGCATTAGATTTTTTAAATGTACTCATCCGAGGATGCTTGCCTCGATGGCTTTAGTGTAATTTCTTTTTCATTTTATATTCTATCAACAGTCTCCTCTTTTAAAACGTAACAAACAAATTATGCATAGTAATAAAAAAACCTATACTTTACTTTTTCACAGTTATAAATAGGAATAAGTTGGTGGTCATAAGAATTGGGAGGTAAACACCTATTGAAATTAATGATTTTGACTATTGTATACAATCACAAAGGCTCTAAATAACCAGTTTTTAATTTTTTTAGATTTTTTAAAACACTAATTAATTTGCAATCCTCATTTAAAAGTTCCAATCGAGAAAAACTGGGCATGACTAGGCGTGATGTCAAGGTAGAGAATGAGCTACTAGTACAAAGGAACTGCCGCTTGCTGGAACTACCCAACCAATCGACTGCTCAAATTTCCCCCCACTGCTTCCGAACGATGACGTGTTCTCCAACCCTGATGTAATGTGCTGAGCTACTGCACATGTAGTTTTTATTTATTTAAAAATTAACTAATAACTTCACCGATGATCTTCTTTTATGATAATCTGTTAGGAAAAATTAAATTTAAAAAGTATTTACCAGCCAATTGTTAAAACTGAAAGGGAAAATGCTTTCACTGGGAGATGTCTCAGAGTCATATCCTTAATTTAGGCCCAGAGTGCTGTATATATATCTAGCATATATAATGAACAGATCACTCTTGTTCAATGTTCATGCTTTGGTAGTTTCAGAATACTAGGATAAAACTTACTTCTTATGAGATATTATAAACCTTGTAAATATTTAATAAAACAAAGAGTATTGATTATTAAGTCTATGCATATTGATAGTTAGTATTAAACATAATTTTCACAATCGCATGCAAGTAGTTTTTAAAACCTCTTACTTTTTTAGAAATAGCTACACCATTTTCTTGGAAATTCATAACTGCTTCTGATATTTTGATATCAATTGGTTCCAAAACAGATTCAATGTTATATGAATTTTCCAACCTTGATACTAGGTTGATGAGTGCATCTTAAATAGAAACATGAATATTTTAGCAATAAAAGATGAAAGAAAATTTTCAGTCGTTCTAAAGATTAAATAACTTATAAAATGTTATAAAAGAGTGTAATTTGGTTTTTTAATAACCCAT
The DNA here is from genome assembly GCA_024610705.1 of Tetragnatha versicolor. Classification (NCBI taxonomy): domain Eukaryota; kingdom Metazoa; phylum Arthropoda; class Arachnida; order Araneae; family Tetragnathidae; genus Tetragnatha; species Tetragnatha versicolor. The sequence continues at coordinate 41,405,699 of JANDEH010000009.1, forward strand.
TATTTTATCATTCGTTAGTTAATGACTTAAATATTTCATTTTTCTTTACAGCAGGAAACTCCAATATGTTTTATTGATATGGAAAAGTTTGAAAATTATAGCTTTCAAGCAATTAATACCTGTTCTACAAGTATTAAAACATTTGATAATCTTGGTCAACAAATGTTTGATAAATAACACATCTTGGTTTGTATGCATTAGCCTGTCAACTATCAGTTTCAGGGGCACATCCAATGAGTTTTGCTTAAAAGTTTTTTATAGATTATATGAATTTCTCCAAGATCTACTACAGTAACCTTATCTTATAAAATTTTATTCTTCTGCAGCCATTCAAAACTAGATTTATGAGATACTCTCATTTTCCCTGTTGTTCCAAATCCGTCCTAACCTTTTTACTTGTTATCAGAGAATCATCCTTGACCTGTACACTTAAAGGTTAAAACAGTATTAAGAAAAGGTTAAAAAACAGAATTAAAGAAAAGGTTAAAAACAGAATTAAAGAAAAGTTTCAGAACAAAATTAAGGTCAAATATATGAACCAAGTTCATACATATCCTTACTCACACTCCATTTCTACACAAAAAGGGATAATAAGTAATAATTAGTAATAGGTACTCATGTACAACCACAGAAATATTCTTACCAACAAATAAACTCCATTCACTTCCAAATGCTATATGGTTGTTTAAACAATTATGTAGCACATAGGAGCAGTATGGTGAACATGGTTTAAGATCTGGCAAACCATGGCAATGAGGACAATAAGCCATTTTCATTAATGCTCGACTACATTCTGGAGTTGGGCCAACCTAAAAGGAAAAGAAATAGGGTTTTACAAGAGGCAATGAGCCGTTGGAGTCTTTCAGTAGTGACGCAATGGAATAGTAACTAAACTATCATAAAGGATCAAATGGATTGGATATTGGACTATAGAAAAGTATGTATTCCTACTCCTTTGCAGTAAAGTAATCCTTAACTGGTAAACTCCTATTAAGGGCATATTTATACGCATTCTGATATCCGCTCCTAATTTTCCACCCACCAGGAAGCAGGGTGTATAACTTCAACCCATTCCCCAGAGGACAAGATCTTGAAAGCAAAAGGGCAAGAATCATAACTGCTGTAATAAAAAACAACTAAGAATAAGTGTGACATCTCACTTGAATGGTGAGAAAAACCTACTTTTTACTAAAAAAATTATAATTCCTATGAATATTATCAGGTTCCCCCTCAATTTCAGAAATAAAATTCGAACTTTTCCAGGTCAATTTTTAAGATTTTTCGGTAAAAAAAACTAGTAATTCATAGCATTTTTCAAATACTTCTTCCATTTTTGAACATATAATTTTCAATAAATTGACTATTTTTTCACCTAGTAGAGCCGAAATTGACACGCAAACATTATAAATTTTCATTTTCCAGGTATTTTTTTATGATTTTCAAGGTTTTTGGCCAAAATGAGCAATTTTCCCTGACTTTTTAGGTGAAATTTGAATTCCCTGACTTTTCCAGGTTTTCCCTGACCCATGGGAACCCTGTTTTATATATAACTGTGCTAAAATTTTCAAACAATTCCTCATCTTTTGGAATAATCCCGTTATCATAAAATAAGCTCAAAATATTCAACTTTTGAGCTCATGTGGGGTAGATTCTAATATTGTGGCAGGCTTGCTCTTTGATTCGGGTAGGGACACTGTTTACCACTTCTCTAGACTTGCAAAGGTTAGGAGGGGGAAGCGTACATGCCACATGTTTGGATTCAGTTTTTCTCATACTGAAATCCCGAACATATATAATTAAGCCCTAATACCTTTTAAGAACATTAATAAACCATACATATGGATATAAAATAAAAAGCAGGAAGTGTCTGTCTTGTTCCATTATAATGCACCTGTAAAAATAAGATATTTAATAAAAATTCCACCTACCTCCATAATATTTTTCACGACATCTTTACCAACTGAGAGTGCTTGTACAAAAGTTCTAGTGGCAATAAAAGATCTTTTTATATCTAATATTAGTTTACCAGGAACATCCCCAAAAGGTTTTAATTCCGTCATTTGCTCACTAACACATTCTAAATAATTGTTATCAAATTTATGTTGCGAGTTCAGAACCTAAAATAATAAAATTTGAAATGAAATATGGATTACAGTAATTATTTTTAAATAAGTATACACATTAGTAAAAAAGAAATAAGTACTAAAAGTTTACCTGAAACATTTTTGTATAGAGCCTATGGAAAAAATCATCCATGGCATCTTCAAGATCAACACCACCTGTAGCATAGTATTTTTCTAAATCATCGAACATTGCACTAAATAAATAAGCATTTTCTTCATAAAGCTGCCCATAAGTCCTAACAAACATATCATGAAAACCTCTTCTGGATACTTTCAAAAGTTCTCGAAAAAACTCTGAAAATAAAACACAACCTTATGTAAATTTACTGTACAGATAGATCTACACAGTTAGTACAGTCAACTCTGCTTTATATGATTGTTTTTGTCCACGAGTAGAATGACAAAACTATCCGATTGATAACAATAAGCGATTTGATACTAAAAAGTTTCCGTCTGAAACAATTCCCTACTTTGTATTTTGCAAATTAGCATTTTTAAAGAAAAATATGAGTGTGGAACATATTACTATTTTACTTATTTTGTAAGTTTAGGTATAAAAAAATTAGCCTTCAAAAGGGAAAAAAGGATTTTTAGGGGACTTTGCCAAATTTTGAGGATATTAAGCGAAATGTTGATCACATAAAACGGCACATTTTACATTAAATAAAATAGGAATAATCCGGACCATTAAGTTTTGATAACACCTGATTGATAACATTAAGCGGAGTTGACTGTAGTTTTAAATTTAGTTCATTTTCATAAATAAAAAGAGAAAGTTCACTAATCAATTACTAATTAAAATTATACTCTACATACAGGCAAAAGGAAAACAAGAGAATTAGTACTAATATCAATCAATTTTAATTTTACGAACCATCAAATCGATGAGTATGTATTTCAAATATGTCTTTCAGTTCACCAATAGTGGAATGCAAAAGTTTATCAAACTCTACTCGGCTATGTGTGCTTAACTTATGTTCCATTTCTTCAGTACAGCAAGTCAATCCTCTTTCGCATATCCTCAAATGTTCACCTGTTGCAAAACAAAATGTAAAATGATAAATAACATCATTTTTGACATATAAATGCACAATGTAAGAATTTTCAATACAATTCATTTTATTTAAAAATGATGAAAAAATAATACATTTTTACAAGTACAAAATCTAAAGGATTAAAATTAAAGAAAGGGTACATCAAACCTATAAGATGTATCCCCCAAAGTGTAAGATCCAACATGAAGAAAAAAAGCTTTCATTTTTAGCTGATAGTTTTTTTTAAATTTAATGAGAGGAATGAAAATTCATAAGAGTGGTATATTCTATAATCATTCCTTATAAGCGTTGACAATCATTTCAGAATTTGGCACTAAACTATAGAATTACATCAATCATAGCTGAAAATTTAAGTTCTGTTGCCAGAATGGCAAAACCCTAAAATTACCAAAATATGGGAAAACTCAAATATCTTCTACAACTATAAAATCTTACTATCATTTAAGCTGATACAAGCAATTTTCTGTGTATAGCATTTTTTTCATGAATCCATGATTTCTATTATCAATTTTACCTACCGTAATTTCGAGCATATAGTCCGCGGACTATCTGTGTTTGAAAGTCAAATTTTTGAAGCTGCGGACTATCCACCAGTGCGGATAATACGCTGGTTTTTCACGGTTAAAATCGTTGAAATTTAAAAAACACGCTGTCCTGAACTGCCGATGGATCAAATATAATGTTAATGTAATGGTTTTCGTTAATGTAGTAGAATTTGTGATTAATTAAAATATGATTAATTAGTAAGCACTGTTTTTTATTTGTATTAAGCGTTTTATTTCTGAAGGTACATTAGTAAGTATAAGTACTTTTTCCTATTTATACTGAGTTCTTTTTTTCTTTTCCATTAATATTGCCGTAATATAAAATAACGTAATTTCGGACGTATAGCCCGCGGACTATCCGGTGGTGCGGACTATCTGACTATTTTTGAAAAAATTTTTACATAAAATCGTGTCTGCGGACTATACGATGGTGCGGACTATATGCTCGAAATTACGGTAATTTGACATTTATACACCATGTCCCCTAAAAATTTTCTTGTGCTTTTACTACATTCTTTCTCATACTTTTTTAGCTTTTCTTACATTCCTGAAAGCTTGATTATTGTATGGATTTTTGATTTCAGAATACCAAAACAAATGGTGGTGTATCAGAAAATTGCTAGATATCAGGAGCGGTTCAATTCCGTTAAAGGTCACGCTATATACCACCATGCTTTTTTATAAAATGTTTGATAATGATAAAATGTTTAGTTTATCAATAATAATCAGAAAATTTAGTCGATATTTGAATATATGGCGCTCATAAAAACTTTTGATATTTACCGGGACCTTTGACGAAATTGAATCATATTACTTCTACACCACAAATAACAAATAAAAGAATAGAGAATCATAATTTTCATTGAATAAGCTGCAATAAAAAATTCACCCAGGCAACCAGAAAGGCGACACTCTTTCGCAGCTGGGTCATTCCATTTCAAATCATCCAGCAAAATACAAATTTGTCACCCATAGTCACAGAATTCAATGAAATTTTTTTTATTGATAGATATTACCTTCCTAATGACTAATATGAAATATTACTTCCATATCTCAAGTACTTTCTGAGAAAAAAAATGTCAAAATATTGAAAAATTGGAAAAAACGACATGTTGAAGGGTGTTTTTTTGGGACATGTTGTTGTGGAAAAAAAATTATAACTTCGCTAATTATAAAGATATCATGATGGAATTTTCACTAAAATGTTCCCAAGAATATGGGAATTTAGAAAAAAAATACTTAAAAAATCATATTTAAATACAAGCCCCCTCAAAATTTTCTAAAGTGAAAACTTTTGTAAAAATAACCAAAGAATTAAAAAATGTTTTCACAAAAAAGGCATAGGAGTTATCTGTCCCAATTTTTTTTTAAATTACACATAAAAGTATAAACTAAAAGACTACAAAATAAAAAACATGGCTTTTTGAGTATAAATATGTTTAATTTTACAAAAACCGAAAAATTTTAGCTTTTTTGGCGAAAAATTGTAGTACGTAGAAATGCCCAAAAAATTATCAGAAAGAACTTTTTTGCTAACTAATTATTTGAATAATTGTTTCCTGAAATATAATAATTTCTCTTTTGTGGTGAGAATTTTCATGAATTAATTTAAATTCAGTGATTCTGACCCTCTCGCGTCACGTTATCCAGGCTATGTCGCCCATAATATCATTATTTCGTTGATTTTTTAACCATTCTTAAAACTAAGGTAAAATAAAATAACAATTTAATTGTTAGCAAATTAGTAAGGTGTAGTTTAATAAGCAAGTGCAAATTAGTAAGTTAGCAAATTTAGTAGTAAATTAGCAAAGGAAGTTCGACCGAAATTATTACATAAGTAGTATAAACAAGAAATAGTTGCATATACAATATATATGAATTAATGACCCAAAAAAGTTTGTTTAAAGTAAAGCTTCATTATTATAACAGCTTTTTATAAGAGAAGCAATGATTTTTCACGGAGATGACCCTCTCTTTACTAAATGCAAAAGTTGAACTTTTTTCAAAATAGAAAATAAAGGCATTAACTAAGAAACTGGAAAATAGCAGTAACCTTTTGAGCGTAAATCTTAACTCAAAATATTGTGATGGTTTTATTTTAATGTTTGAGGGAGTTATAAAATCTAACAAGTTGTTTTACACAGAATTAAATCAATAGCATTATTATAAATTAAGCTGAAGGTAAAATATTATGAAAGATGGTCAGAATGTATCAGTATCAGCATGGAAAAACAAATCCCTTAGAAATGAAATAAAAGCTTGAGAGTATGTACAGATGAGTCACAAAACCCATGAATGCTTTTCATCTGGATTTTAAGTGGTTTGCCCTTAATATCCTTTTTAACTAGTCTTGGTGTATGTAATACATTGATGATTCATGATTGATAGATGCATATATTCTGAAATTCTGATGTCTGGGATTCATCATTCAACAAATCCCTTTCATGCACAAAAATATTGAGATTTGTAGTAATCATATTCTTTGGCTCCATGAGATTTCTTTACTCCTCATTCAAAGGGCAGCACAAAGTGTAGCAAGTTAATAGTTATTTGTTTGACCATTGCTAAAAACTACCTAAAGCCTTTGGAATATTTTTTTTAGTTTTATGAAAAATTAAGTATGTCAGAAAATAAACTTGAATCCTGTAGTGTTGGTAAGCATAATCGAAGAGTGTCGTAAAACAATATATACTCAAGTGAAAGGTTTGTCAGACATTGCATCATTTAACTCTTCTGAAAATATATTTTTTTGAGTTTTGAGAAGTGGAGTTAGCCCAGAACTTTAAGTAACTGTTTGTGAATATCACAAAACCTTTTATCTATGTAACTATGAATCATATCAAACATCTTGTTTTGATCCATTTCAAATCCATAAGAAAAGGTAACAAAATATTTAAGGACTAACTATAACTTTAAGCTAATTTTTTCAATACTGTCACATTTTAAAAATATTATAAGGCAGCATGTAAATCATTCTTTACTTTGTTAAAACTTGTGTTGTTAGTGTAAACAAACTAGATGTGCTTGTTAAGACTTGCACTGAATCTTGACTTGAGACTTGACTTGAAACACTGAATTTAAATTAATTCATGAAAATTCTCACCACAAAAGAGAAATTATTATATTTCAGGAAACAATTATTCAAATAATTAGTTAGCAAAAAAGTTCTTTCTGATAATTTTTTGGGCATTTCTACGTACTACTATTTTTCGCCAAAAAAGCTAAAATTTTTCGGTTTTTGTAAAATTAAACATATTTATACTCAAAAAGCCATGTTTTTTATTTTGTAGTCTTTTAGTTTATACTTTTATGTGTAATTTAAAAAAAAATTGGGACAGATAACTCCTATGCCTTTTTTGTGAAAACATTTTTTAATTCTTTGGTTATTTTTACAAAAGTTTTCACTTTAGAAAATTTTGAGGGGGCTTGTATTTAAATATGATTTTTTAAGTATTTTTTTTCTAAATTCCCATATTCTTGGGAACATTTTAGTGAAAATTCCATCATGATATCTTTATAATTAGCGAAGTTATAATTTTTTTTCCACAACAACATGTCCCAAAAAAACACCCTTCAACATGTCGTTTTTTCCAATTTTTCAATATTTTGACATTTTTTTTCTCAGAAAGTACTTGAGATATGGAAGTAATATTTCATATTAGTCATTAGGAAGGTAATATCTATCAATAAAAAAAATTTCATTGAATTCTGTGACTATGGGTGACATGGTCTGGATGAAGTGACGTGGAATGACCCAGCTAATATAATTGAGGAGGCTTTAAACACAGCCACTTCAGTAACAATGCTCAACCCTGTGTCCAAATACCGATAAAAACCCACATAGAACACTTCATTGAGTAGTCTTACTCCACCTGCAATATTCATTAGACACTTCCCCTTCAGATTACCACTCTTCATTTGACGTAACAGAGTCTGGCTGAGCAATAGGTAGTACTACCATTTCTATAAAGATGACGAAAAATGGATAAATTTTTTAACAGCATGAACTTGTTCAACCTCCCAATACAACTAGTTTTTAAGCAGTGGAAAATATAGATAAAGAAATTAAAGTAAGACTCTAAGACACTTGATCACTGATGTCATGTTAAGGTTACTTATCCTACTTAAAATACTGGCATATTCTAAGTTGCAAAACAATAAATAAAGTAAGAACTAAAAGAATGATAGACACAATAGCAAGAAAACAAACACGACTTAACTTAGAATGAAAACAAATATGCTGATTTTAATTAAGCAACCTCAAGAACCAAGACTGGATCATACAAAATTGCTTTAAAAAATGGTTACAAATAAATATACCCACCAGATATTGCAGCATTTGGCACATCTCCATCGAAACCTTTAGCAGTATAAGCAAACTTAACATTTGAACACGACAATAACGCTTTCACAAGTGTCAATTTTAACAAAATCAAAGTTAATATGTGTCGAAAAGAATAGATCATTGGCTTCATAGTGATGCCGTTTAATGTCTTTATATTACCGGTAGATCATCATTAACTGTACCCCAAAAATATAAATACCAGGTTTATTACTACCTGGGGTTGATTGCATGTATTGATTTTAATTATTGTTTACCTAAACCACGGCTAACTTAACTACTTAAGTTGGCCGTGCTTAAACAACACAAAATTCTCAAACGGAAAAACTGTTGCCAAAGATATTTTGATATGTTTTCTCCTACTCCATGGAGAATAAGCAGATGTGAATGGATGGGTGTGGTCTATTTTAAGCAAAATGTCCACGCCCAAAGTTTGTAGGTTGGTTGGATCCTCAGTGGTTGGCTTACAAAACGTAAACAAAACGTCATCTGTACGCTGATTAGTTGAAGTGGCCCCAGATTAGTTTTGTAAAGTAGTTGACATTGAAAAATAATGCTATCTGCTCTCATCAATAGGTTTTGCTCGTTTTGCTCCGTCCCCATCTTTCTCTCTTCCAGTGGCGTACGCAAGGGGGGGGTTTAGGGGTTTAACCCCCCCCCCCTTGAGCTCAGTCAGACAAAATGTCAAAAAATAAAAATTTTGGTGGAATTGGTACACTCCAATACTCCAAAGTTGAATTGAAGATATATTTCTTTCTTCTAACTACCGTGAAAAAATAAAAAAACTGAACTCTTCTTTTCTGGAGAAGTCGAGGTTTCTTCGGACTGCTCATTCAGTTTCTTCGCTCACACAAGCTAAGGCGTGCGGATATAAGAAAAAAAAATTAGAGTTGTTTTCTCTTTATTCGATAAACACAAAACTTTCGCGTTTCCGGCAATATTTTTTTACTGACAGGTGAAGGGGGGGTAGATACTTGATTCTGAGTATGAAAAAGAAATTGAGAATGGTTTTTTATTGTATTTCTTTTGATATTTATGTATCTTTAAGGCCGGTCCAGACGCTACGTTTTGCACAACCTTTTGTCTGCACAGTTCAACTCGTTGCAGTTAAAACGTTGCGTGTGGACAAGAAAATTGCGCAGTTTTGACATCGGCGCAAAGACGTTGCAGTTAAAACGAAAACTGAGCTAAAGAGCATAGATATCCATGAACTGTGCAGTCAAGTCGGCGCGTGTGGACGGTAGTTCAGTTTTCGATTCATTTTGTACCTCAGTTTCTTTGTATATTGCAGTGGTTCCTAAACTATTTTGGTCGTGGAACCCCCGAATTTGTTACCAATGATCGCGGAACCCTGAATATTATTTAATCCACGACTTTTCAAAATTTAATATATGATATTAAAGGAAACCAGGCGCGGATCCAGCACGGGTCCAGGGGGGCACTTTTCCAGACTATCACCCTTACCTTTTGGCAAAAATATCAAATTCTTGGGGATTTCAAAAAGTATCACGCAAGATTAACAATAATAAATATTGAGCAGTTCTTTTAAAACTGACTGAATTTATTTATAAACTCCCCGACACCAAACCGTTTTGCCACTTAGTACATCTCTTTTTTTCTCATATGTATTTTTTTCTTTTTTTAACTTTTTCTTTTTTCCGGAAATTCCATTTCTATGAATTATTAATTTAATACTTTTTTTATTGTATATCACAAGTAGTTTTTTTATTGTATACTTACTAGTGTTTATTTTTATTGTATATTCACTTCAAGCATAATTTCAATGTATTTAATTTTCATTGCACTTTCATGTTAGTATTATAACTGTATAAGATCTTTTCCTCCAGGTTATGGGTTTCTTCTTTATCATTTTGTTCATATGTCAATTGTCAATAAATTATTATTATTATTAAAAAAAGATCCCGTTGGGGGGTATGGGGGTCCTCCCCCAGAAAAATTTTGAAATTTGACTTGTAAAAGTAGAGTTTTAACACATTTTAAGAAGCTTTTTGGGGCCAAGAGGAGAATTTTCTAGACCAAACCTTTATCTTTTGACAAAAAAATGTCAAAATGTTGGGGATTTTCCAAAAAGTATCGCGCAAGATCCCCTTGTGATACGGTTGGGGGGGTCTGGGAATCCACCCCCAGAAATCATTTTGAAATTCGACTGGTAAAAGTAAGTTTTTAACTCATTTTGAGAACATTTTTGGGTCCAAGGGGAGAGGCGCTGTCCATTCTTATTTCTTTTTACACCATTCTAGTTTTTTTAATGAAATAAAGTTTGTCCCATGGAACCCCTAAATTTTTTCGTGGAACCCACTTTGGGAACCACTGGTATATTGTATACTATACAATATACAATGTATATACAATGTACACCTACCAATACAATGTACCTATACAATGTATAGGTTTGTTAATTTGAGCGACAATGGCTGATCTTCGGCAATGTTCTCGGGAATTTCTCACAGAATTTATTGAAATTTACGAAAGTTCCCCATGCATTTGGCGTGTCAAATCCAAGGAGTATAGTGACAGGGATAAAAAGGCGCTGACTTATGATTAGGTTCATTACGTACGTAATTCACTTAGTAATCTAATATGGGAAAAGTTCTGCCTTCTTAGAAGCCACTTCCGCAACCACCTTGAACGTACCCGGCGTTCCAATCTTTTATTTTTCTTAACTAGACAGCATGCCAAAGTTGACCAGAGTAGTACCTCCTCCATGACGATGGCACTAGAACTGTGCGAAATATACAGTTATCACTGCACCGTGTGGACACTCTAAAAGTTGCTACGTTTTCATTCCGTCTTACGACTGCGCAGACAAAAGGTTGTGCAAAACGTAGCGTCTGGACCGGCCTTTATATTTGGGTTTGTTTCTACTTTTTCACTGGGTGTTCACGTGATTCTGTGCTCCTATGGACGAGCCGCCACTGCCCCTTTCTCCAGACATCAATTGCGACACCGCGACTTCCGAACAGTTTTCTGAGAAATTTCCCGGGGTTTGATCTTTTCCGATTCGTTCGCTTGTTTTGAGCGGGAAATTTCGTCATGAGTTTGATTTTAGTGCCATTCGCCATTAGGACTTCAGTTGTGTTTGTGCTTCTCTTCTCGAGGAATTGGATAATCGATGCGCTTTTAGGAACTACAGAAGTCAGAAAAGTAAGCAGTTTTAAATATTTTTAGCGTGTTTGTATACTGGAGTATTTCCCTATTTGTTAGTAAGTTATTTTTTCTTGTTTTTGTGGTTAAATAATTGGTTTTCTGTAGAATATTCACATTTATACATACTATTATTATTTTGGTAGCTGTTATATTATGTGTGTTTTTTTCTAGTTTTATTAATTCTTACTTTTTAATTAACAAATATTTTAACTTATTATAAAAAAATATGACCATAAACTTAAAAAATCTAATCAATATTTAGCTAAACAATGTTGTCTAAATAAAAGGTTAAATCTGTCTAGCTGTTTAAATTACTGAAATAATAGTGCTTTATTCCACACTCAAATTTATTTGAGTAAACCCCCCCCTTGAAAAGATTCTGCGTACGCCACTGATGCTCTCTTCAATCCAAAGGGTCCTCTTCAAGGACCCTTTGGTGGGGCACCCACTTTTTCAAGGGGCAAGGGGGTTTTCAGGAGGTATCGCAGGCATAGGTTCAGATGTTTGACTAGGGGCCAAAACCCAAAACCCATAAGACCCTCAGGCCTAAGGAGCTGTTACAAGACTTTTGTTTCAGGAGGAGAAGGGTCCCGAGAGGGAGGGGGTTGAAAAATTTCTACATACCTTTACTTGGGGGGGGTCAAACCAATTCTTACGTAAGATTTTCCAAATTAATGTAATCAAATTCCAATTATTCTAATCAAATTACTATTGAATAGCCCCAGAAAATTTAAAACTGTTGACGATCTCGGTATATTATCGTGGTTTTAATTTTTTTTTAAAATGAAGGTATATCAGACGTATATTTTTTTATTAGAGTAGCATTAAGTTAAGATAAAATATAAAGCTGTTGAATCCATCTTCCAGTTGTCAAAAGTCGACTGTTTAAAACTGATCCTTTTCTAACATTTTATTATTTTGAAAAACGAAATGGAATCTTGCGTAAGAATAGTAATGTTCGGCACTAGTTAACTAAAAGTAGTTGAAAAGTAGTTAACTAGTAGTTCAACTACTTTTGGTTAGAGGTGTAAAATTCCCACATTTTTTGGGAGGCGGGAAAAAACCCGGGATTTTTGGGAATAAACCGGGAATTTTAGGGGAATATTGGGAATTTTGACCGTAAACAAACACAACGATATTTCTCCATCAGTTTTTATTTTCTTGGACTTTTGAGGAGTTAAAGACAATTTTAAACATGATCAAACACTAGTAATTGATAGTTCTTTGTATAAACTATTTAGATTATTTCAGGAGGTTTATAATATTATATCGCTTACTTCTGTTTTTAGCTTAAACCGAAATCCAAGTCTTAGAATTAAAATTATACAAATTATAGTATTATGACATATGAAAAATACTTGAAATCATTTACCTTTTACAAAAAGCTAAAGAATCAAAATTCCCAAAATTTCACTCTAAAATCTCAAAACGGGAATATTCAAAATTCTCATCCCAAAAAACCGGGTTTATTCCCGGGAATAAACCCGGTTTTTTCCAGCCTTTACATCTCTACTTTTGGTTTAGAGTAGATGAACTAGTAGTTTAACTACTTTTTTCACCAACTACTAGTTCCAACTACTTTCAAAGAGTTCAACTACTTCAAAAAATATTGAAAGATCAAAATTTTTTTTAAATGTTACATTTAAACAATGCCATTTTTCGTGATACATTTTCATATTTAGCATTTGGCAACCAAGGGAGTTTGGGGTTTTCTCTCCTGGAAATTCCAGCACTTTGAAAAGCGATTTTAGGCTAGTTTTACGAGGATTCTAGATGTTTTTCTGCATTAACCTTTTACCTGCCGATGTTCCCAAATGGGAACATAATTTTAAGGAATTTTCTTTCCACTTAATTTTTTATGCAGGAATTTGATACTTGGTAGAAAGCAACTCAAAGAAATGAAATTATTTTACATACACAAGTTTTTCAAGTGCACAATTTAATCCTTTTTGTAGAATTTACATCAAAATTAGAGATTTTCGGCTCTTCCAAAATTTGCACAAGCTTTAACTTGTGAAAATTTTAAATAAATTTAGTTTTAAATAATTTTGCTGTGTATAGGTAGCTTAAGTACACATCTTCCCGTTTGGCTTGACAGAATAGCTTCATATTCCAATTTTGGAGAGTAATTACCAATACAACGTATAGGGTGTCCCAAAAAAGACTGACACATTTTAAAAATTTTTAATTAAAAAACTAAAAAAGATAAAAATACGCGGTTTAATGCATCCTCCCCATAGGAGATAATGGAAAATAGTGCTCCCACCTGTCGGAGGATTTTTGAACTACGATTTACGAAAATATGTGTCATAAAATTATTTGGTCTCTAGAGTAGAATTCAAAAAACCGCTTATTTTTATCTTTTTTAGTTTCTGAGTTATTGATTTTTAAAATGTAATGTGTCAGTCTTTTTTGGGACACCCTGTATATGTTCCCAAATGGGTAAATCGGCATTTGGGGTATAGTATTTGAGGAGATTTTTATAACATGCAAAAATTCAAGTTATTCCCTATTTTCTTTAATTTTTTGAACCTTTTTTGTCACAAAGGATCTAAACAGGTTAAGAATGATGTTTTAAATTCAAAAATATGTACTTTTAATTTTTTCACCTGATTTATGGAGAAATAAATGCCAAATCTTTATAGCACATTACACTTGCATATTTTTCTAACTCCACGATCGATTAATTTCCAGTAATTATCATTAGGGGTTATCAAAGAGCATATTTAGAGTGCTTCTGAGGATTTGTGTATATATTTTGCTCAAGTACTTTTTTAAAATAAAAATTTTAGGAATAAAATTGAAGAATTTTGAAAATAAGGAAAAGTGTGTATATCTAAAAACACTCTTCTAACGTAAGTTGGATGTAAGAGATATGTGGTTCAGTTCGGAATCTTTCATGAGAAACACAGCTTTAATGAATCAAGGAGATAAGCGATTTGGCTGAATGTAGAAAAAATAAAATGATAATCACTTTTGAAAGCTAATTAGATTTGAATGCAATTAGTGGATTTTATGCTAGATATCCGTTTCGAACCGAAATTAAAACTAATTTTTCTCACAAGAACGCAACTGTTTAGCTTTGAAGAGCATGAAAACACTCTTATGTATTTTTTATACCAAAGTATTACCCATAGTGCAAGAAAAATGTACGGAAAAGCTTCGCGTACGTAATAAACATGTCAAAAATGTTACTCAATCGCCAAGTATGGATAACAAAAATGAAAAAACCGTCCACTATCATAAAAATGTTCATAATTATTGAGTAGAAACCTATTTCAATCATTTTATTTGAATTAATTGTAAAATATGTGCCTTTTGGAAATCCCTCTAAAAACTTCGCCCCAAACGCCGATGTTCCCAAATGGGAACATCCTCAAAATCATACTTAGGATTTTTTTTTCTGCCAAAAAATGACTAGAATGGTTATAATAATGATGAAACAAGCCATTTAAGTCAAAAATCAGAACCTTTAATTCGAAATTTGAATTGCGGCGTTTATTCAAGGTCAACAATTAGTAAGGCAATACTTATATAAAGTTAACCGCCCAATTTTGTGCTTAAAATATTGTTGTTCAGGCTAAGGGGGCTTAGAACCTTTATATACGACACTGTACTGACTAATATAAATACAACTTAGAAAACTTGGAGACACCAAAAACCTGTATACCTATCAAAAATTGGTGAATCTTTAGCCATGATATTTTTGCTATAGGTAAGAAAAAGTAATCGAAAATTTGGGAAAAATATCTTATGAAATTAAATAGACTAGTTAACTACTTTGGGAAATAACCAACTACTAGTTACAACTACTTCCAAGAAAAAGTAGTTAACTAGTAGTTGCAGTGGCGAATCCAGTAGGGGGGGCTGTGGGGCTGCAGCCCCCCCCAGGAATAAGACATTCAAGTTTTGGTAATAGCAATAAAGCCAAAAAAGAAATTTCAACACATTGCGGACATTCGGTTTGTTACCTAAAGGGTCTCAAAATGTATCCGAACCCTACTTTTAAGGGTAAAAATTCCAAAATTTTTCTGGGGGAAGTCCCCCAAACCCCCTTGAAGCTTGGAATATAATAATTACGGCTTTTCCTTGAAACTTTAGGGATTTTCAAGAAGTGATCCTCTTTGATGCACCCTAAAGTGTCTCAACATGAGTTAAAATGCCACTTTTAGGGGCAAAATTCAAAAAAAATTCTGGAATAGGAACCCCTTAACCCTCTAGAAATTTTCCAATTCATAATATTATAAACTTTTCTTACAATGAGTGGTGCTCTTTGGGTGGAATCTAAACGGCTTCCAAATGAGCTAAAACACTATATAGGGGCAAATTTTCAAAAATTTTCTGGGGGAGGACCCCCAGACCCCCCCTTTTTAGAGTTAACATTTTTTGCACAGTTTTGAAACTTAGTGCACCAAAATTAAAACCTTACAAAGTCATCTCACCTAAAACTTAGTATTCCTAAGATAAGACCTCAGAAAAAATGTTGAGTAACCCCCTAAACAAAAATCCGGCTACGGCACTGGCAAACCCTCCCCCTTTCAGTTACATTAATATTTGAACAGCCCATAATAGTACTTAAGTTATTTGTGAAACTCAGCCCCCCCCAGACAAAAATCCTGGATTCGCCACTGAGTAGTTGTAGTTACAACTACCTTTGCCCAGACTAGTTGGTAGTTAACTACTTTTTGACCAGTAGTTGCCGAACACTAAAGAATAGCGGGAGGGATTTGAAAAATCTTACGTACCCTTACATAGGGGTAGGGGGTCACAAATTCTCAAAATCATCCTTACGTAATTAATGAATGACCCCTTAGGTCCTAAATTTTTCTAGTTTTACCTTTTTCTGTTTTCTTAAGTTTTCCTGTAAGCTCCAGAATTGAAAAGGAAACCTCCAAAATCTAGGTGGATCACTCCTTTTTAATCTTTAAATATACATAATAATTTTATAAAGGGTGTCAATTCCCTAACCCCCCTTCCAGTCAGCGCTAGGGTATAAAGAAGTTTATTTCGGTGGGGGCCTAAAAATATTAGTCAGCCCCTCCCATGCATATTTTTAATAGATTTAATGCAGTTTGTTATACATTTTTGGGTTGAATTTTCGTCCAACCAAGAGAACTTTATTAATTTGTGTGATCTGTTCTTACATTAATATAAGAAATTTTTTGTTCGGAATAATGGGGGATAAAAGTATCGAAGGGGATCTAGGGGTCCTCCCCCAGAAAATTTTTGGAAATTTGACCCTAAAAACAGGGTTTTAAACTGCTTTTGATACTTATAGTTATAGACCAAAATTCGGACATACATTTTTAAGTAGAATTTTGATTTTGCTGAACTTGGTATTTAAAAAATTTTGTGAATAAAGATTTAAATACCAATGGGGGTATGGGGGCTCTCCTCCAGAAACATTTTGAAAATTTGACCTTAAAAAACTGGGTTTTAACTTGTTTTGGACACCTTGTCCGATTTTTTTTGGGGGGGGGTTTCCTGCCATCCCCCTTGATATCATATCTGAAACAGGTTATAATCCAACAAGATATTTTAAGAAACACTGCACTGCATTATCTTATCTAGCTTCAAAGTGACCAACCAGTAAAAATTAACAGCTTAGGAAATCTTTAAGAAAAAATTAGTTGAAAACACAGACAATAAAAACGTGAAGAGGTATCACTATCTAGACTTATTAGGCTTCTCTGATCACGCTTAAGTTTTTTTGCACCGCAATTACTTGATGGCTTCTAATCAAAGTAAAGTTGTTTTTTCCATATGACTGAATATGATATGAAGAAACTGACTTCAACTTGGCGCCCGTCCACGAAAGAAGTCGCGGAAAGAACGAAACACTCCACTAGCAAACACGAAACATACGTGAAAATCGTGATTTTCCAACTTTTTCCGCTATAAATCGTAATTTTTCTAGTAAATAATATGCAAAGTAAAGAAACGCAGACATCTTTCGCTAGCAATAGCCGATGTTTCTCGGGAAACAGCGCGGTTTCGAACTCCAGCCGTTCAGTCATATTTTTCTTGCTAAGTGGATTTTTTTGTCGAGGAAACAAATTTTTATTACATTTTCCGCGCTACAAACTCCATCAGAATGAAAAATTGTAGGGAAAACTAAAAAAGTTGAAAAATCCATGGAAAATTTAAAAGATAAAAGCAGAAATCCAAGGAAAATCACATCCCTTATATTTAAGTGAGTACACAGGGTGTTTCAAAATTGCGTTGCCGGCTTTTATTCGTCACCAGCCCTTCCTAGGGTCATGGAAGTAAGGTCTACCCCTAGGTAAGTGACCCTGGAAAATACATTGAGAGGACTTACAGCGCCCCTAGCGGCGAAATTAAAAAGTTAAAAAAATTAATTTAAAAACTAAAGGAGATAGAGCAAAAACCTCAACGAGAGTATTGGTGCCAAAGTCAAGAAAAACTCATTGAAAAAAATTTGATCAAAATATCTTGAATATTCGCGGAGATATTAGTATGTGAAAACAGCACTTTTTCAGGGGTCAAAAAGTAAAAAGTTCGCATATTTGCAAATTTTTTTCATTTTTTGATTAAATTTTGTGTTCTTTCAACTAAAAAAACACAAAACTACACAATTTCACTGAAAAATTTGCAAATATGCGAACTTTTTACTTTTTGACCCCTGAAAAAGTGCTATTTTCACATGCTAATATCTCCGCGAATATTCAAGATATTTTGATCAAATTTTTTTCAATGAGCTCTTCTTGACGTTGGCAACAATACTCTCACTGAGGTTTTTGCTCTATCTCCTTTAGTTTTTAAATTAATTTTTTCTTTTTAATTTCGCCGCTAGGGGCGCTGTAAGTTCTCTCAATGTATTCTCCAGGGTCACTTACCTAGGGGTAGACCTTACTTCCATGACCCTAGGAGGCGTTGGTTCCGAATAAAAGCCGTGCAACGCAATTTTGAAACACCCTGTATAGTTCTACAGCTTTTATAATGCCTTTTTCTACTTTCAAGCTTCCCTCTAATCTTAACAGCAAACATTTTTAAGAAAGGTTTTATTCTGTAATGTCAATAATAGTATGAACAATAATTTAGGTATTACAAGTTTCAGCAACATGAAAGTAGAAAAAATACACATTATAAAAGGTCTAGGCCAGGCATGGCCAACCCGCGGCCCGCGGGCCGCATGCGGCCCTCCGGGTCATTTTGTGCGGCCCGCGAAGCTCTCTGAAAACTCTCCTAAAAGTAGCTTCAAAACACTTTTTAGCGCACTAAATTTCAAAATTTTTTCGGGGAAACCCCCGACCCCCCATATACCTCTTAGGTCAGGCTTCGCCAACCCGCGGCCCGTTTTGAAATAATTTTGTGGTTTGCAAGAATTTTTTTAATCAAAAGTTAAAGTTTTGGGGTAAGTTAAGGCCTCCAAATTCGGACAAAGTGTACCAAAACACGTTAAAGTCTGTTAATTAGAGTCGTATTTCCAAAAATTTTTCTGGGGGAGGACCCCCAGATCCCCCTTCAGTACTAAGAACTCAATTGTTCACAACTTTTTTAGGATATTAGTTCAGTCAGTTGCAAATCTTAACTAAAAATATTTTTTAATTTATGCATTGAACCAATTAAATATGCATGGGGGCATGAGAGGAAGATTTGGGTGTAGTACTTTTTCCCGATGCAAAATTCTAGCTGCAATTTTTAGAGAAAATTTGGGTCCTCCCTAAATAAATTTCTATAAGCGCCACAGGCTCCTTATAGTATCGATTGATTCCAAGTGTTTTTAACACAGCACCTGTTTAGTTTCTATGGATATACTACATAAGGTATTCTTGGGGTTGCTCCTTAAGGTAAATTTAAATGAATATTTTATTTAGGAATCTGTCAAACTAAGCAAAGGATCTAAGAAACTCCCTAATTTATATACCTAATTTATTCAATTTATTTCAGTGTCATTCTGTGTGCACCTATAATATCCTAAAATTTTATATGCGGCCCGCGAGAGTATTGTGGTTTTCCAAAGTGGCCCTCAACTACATTTGGGTTGGCCACCCCTGGTCTAGGCCGTATAACTTTTATGATTGTTCCATGTAAGGATTAGATATATGTTCAAAGTAATGTCACTACACTAGTCTGTTACTCATAAATAATTTTAAAAAATTGGTGTTTGAAATAATGAAGACAAATATTAGTCAACTAAAGAAGTTTCTTAACTTGAAGTACCATTTGTCTGATGTTATTAGAATGATCAAACAAAAATTTTATTTAGGTGCATGATAAGGTGAAGTCATTAGGTGAAAAATTGAGACTCAAGTGTCAAACAGTTCCCAATGAATAGAGGATCTACTGTAAATATTTCCCGTGGATTTTATTCTATCTGAACTTGTTATTGCACTTACCAAACTCATTTCATATAGTTGGACAAGCTTTTAATTTCCATGAAACTTGTGGTGAAGGTAGCTGGCATACTGCTACCTTATGCAATTGATCTTTTTACTCAATTATGTTTGGTTTAGTTTTGCAAGCCTTTGGGAAACTACCAACCTGGATTCAGAACTTCTCTTAGCAAATAATGTTAAAAGTTAGAAAAACTTGTGTGAAAGGGTAAAAAACCTTAAAAACTAATCAGATGAATAATAAAGGTTAAGGTTTATAAAAAAAATTTATTAAAAAAAGTACAAAATTGGAATTTAACAAGAATCAAATAAATGTTTTAGATGTTGGACAGTCAAAATATCATCAATGTTATCTTCTGAAGGTGAATCTTTGTTATGTACAAGATGAATGTTTTCTTCAATTGTATTTTTCACAACAAATTCATGTACAGTAGTTTCCCTAAAAACAGTAGAGGGCAGAGAAATTAATTAATACTTTTAAATTATGTAGAGGTTTTTAATTACTTTGAAGGATTAAGAATAAATTTTGTTTAATAAGTTGAATTATTTGGAAAACAAACCTGTTGACAAATACTACATTATCCTCTAACTTCAAACTATAGATAAAACTATCTTTCCCAATTTTCCGCTTTACCAGAGGCTGTTTATGCAATAGCTACCCATTTTTTGATGGTTAGCACACTTAAAAGGTAGACTTATCAGGGCAAAAAATTGATTATCTCTGACGAATGTATGCAAAAAATATTTAAGGAAAATATACTTTAATTGTAGTTTGTAAAATCTTGTAGTTTAATAGCTTAACTTTTCACTTATAAAGCAAAAGGCTATTGTTGAACCCATCATATACTTCAAATAAGCTGAATGAAATTTAAAAATTTCCTCATCCTACATTTTGTGATAAACTATAAAACACAAACTTTTCAATAACCTGATTTACTTACAGTAAAAATTAAATAAAAGATTGTAATCTCTTCAATAACATTTATCTACATAAAAGCATGAACTAAATTTATCATGGAAAACTATTTCAGAAGAATTTAATTTGAAATATTTCCTGAATTAGTGCACATCTCTTTCAAATTTGAATTCAGAATAAAGGTGATGTTTATCTCATACCAGGAAAAATTTCAACTAATACAACCCATCAAAATAAATATTACTTCCTAACAGCAGATATATAATGTGTTAATTAAATGTTGAGATTTCTATATTTCAGGGATGAGTTTGGTGAAAAACAAAAAAGCTGAAACCAAAAATCCAAAATTTTACACGTAACACATATCGGGGATGTTGCACACCTTCAAGCATTTTGTAACAGTTATTGTATCAGCTAAACTTAAATTTTGTAGCTTATTTTTTGTTTTAGGTTTGATATTTTGCATTTCAAATTAGAATTTAGTCAAATATTTTATTTAGATCCTCTTAAAGCAGAACATATATTCTGATTCTCAATAGCTCAACAAACAAAAGCATGTTTACAAGATAATATTAATTGAAAATACTTGTTTGCTTTATAAAAGAACTTAAAGCAAAGAACTCAGATTGCATATATTTAAGTGAATTGTTTAAAAACCTATTAAACCTTCTTAAGATTAAGGGCAGAACTTCCAACATTGAAAAACAAAATGTATTTTTATATTCCTTTTATTCATACCATATATTAAATTAACTTGATAAAAATCAAATGAAAAAATCTTTTCTACAGATATGTATGAATTTATAGAGAATAATACATTTAATTTACAAATGTATTACATAAGTTTTTTAAAATATCCAAGTAATTTTTTTATTTATAATTTTTTAAACTAAGAAAGAATGTAGTTTACAGGAAGCTGTTGAGAAAATTAAACCGATTTATCCTCTGGAAAAGCTTTGATCAATTCCTAGACTGAGCAAGAGCTTAATAGGTATTAATGGACATTAAACATGAGTGTCAAAGACCTAATTTTGTTAAGTTTTGGTCATATTTTTAGGTAAAATTTGCATTTTCTTAAACTCAATATAAAAAAAAGTTGTGAATAATAGAGTTCCATGTACACAAAAGGGGGTCTGGGGGAATTTTTCCCCAGAAAAATTTTGGGAATTTGACCCTAAAACACAGGGTTTAAACTTGTTTTGGACACATAGTCCAATTTTTTTAGAGGAGGGGTCGGGTCCCCTGGCCCCTTTATATATGCCCCTGATGATATTATGATCTTTTAAACAGATTATGATCTAAAAGGATTAAAAAACCACTCCATTATTTTCTTATAAAGTTGCTTCAAAGCGATTTTCCACTAAAAATGTACAACTTATAAGATCTAGATCCTAAAGTAAAATCTGAAGAAATGCTGACTAAAATCGGGAAAAAATTATCTGAGATGTTTCACTAGACCTATTAGTCTCCTCTGACTCCTATTAGGCTTTTCTGCATCGCAATTAGAACGTAAGAAAAAGCGAACTTCAACTAGGCACAGGAAAAACGGAAAGTACCGGGAGATGGCGGAAGTTTTTTTCTCTGAAGTAGAAGGAGACGAAAAAACGGATTTTTTCAGGATTACAAAAAGCGGAAATTTCCTTGAAAAGCGGAATTCTTAATTTTCAAAAAAATAAAAAAAGCGGAATTCCGCCACAGGGCGGAAAAAACTCATCCCTGATATTTTCCCCCACAATTTGAATATAGTGAAACTGAATCCCATTTTTATTTTCCATTGCAAGTGGTTTGCCATCAGATTTCCATGGTTTTCTTTGATATCTGTAGTAATAGTTATTAAAATATATAAAAAAGTCACTTTTTTGCACAGAATTTTAATTTCATTTTAAAAGGAGAACAGAATAAGCACTTAAATTATAAAAATTAAATGCAAAGTTTTATTCTAAATAATAAAAAAATATTAAGAATAAAAATGACATTACTTCGTTTGTCCAATTCTGTGAACTCTTCCTATAGCTTGGAGGATTTGAGAGTTGTTGAGTAATGGCTCTGCAATAAGCACATGTGATGCTTCAACTATATTCAAGCCATTGGCTCCAATTTTCAGAGGCAATAATAGAACAGTACAATCCTTATTATTTTTAAAAACATTTAAAGCTTCCTGAAAGATAAGCACATAAATAATAAGTAATCAGCCAAATCCAAACAATAATAATTTAAGAGTCAAAATAATTACCTGAAACTTTGCTCCTCGTTTATCACTTAGAGTGACATAATTTATATCATTTTCTTTTAGTGCATTCTCTAATATAGACAACAGATTTTTCCACTGCAAAATATTTTTAAAATATTCATTTTACAAAGTTTCTAAACATTACAAATTAAAAACAAAAGAAAAAGTATCGTGTAAATTTAAAGGATATCTTTATTTTTGAGTAATGGTATTTCCTATAAAAATTCCACTACTTTTTTTTACAGATAAAGTAAAACACAAATCTCAACACATCGGATAAGATTATTTCTCTCTAGAAATTTCAGTAACATACATTTCAAAGAAATTCATAAGGCAGACTTTTTTTCTTAAGAAATAACAAACCTAACCATTTATTTATAATTCAAACCTTTTTTCAACACTTTTAAACTTAACACTGGGCCATTTTTAGTAAAAGAGAGAGACCTATTAATGATTTGTGAGGCAAGTTATGCATTTTATCACAGGAGCATCTATGCCTACTTTAAAGGCTGGTGCACATGGTCAATTTTTACAATGTTTATAAGCATGTTATAAACAAAAAACCCATTAAGTTACGATAGTGGTGAGCTCGAGAAAACTTATAGTAGCTGAGAAATTATAGTCGTTATGATATAGGAATGAAGCATTCAACACTTACCGTTGAAAAAACTAAAGATTTATCTTCAGGATTATTCTTTTGAATACTAAGAAGGCATTGGATTAAAGCAGATACTTTGGTTGAGTAACTTCCCTAAGAAAAAATAAAAATCGATTAACTTCTTTAAATGTCAGAATAACTGTATTTTAATGTTCTGATCATTAAGATATATTAAGAACAACTTTGCAAAAATTTCATAGTTGAAGGACAATATTCAGGAATTAACAACATTCTTCAAACTACCACTTTTTAATATACGGGTCATTCCCAAAAAAACCGTACAAACTGCGTCCGAGAAGTTAATATTTTTTAAATTGATAAAAATATAATTTGGGAAAATTAGTTTTCATTGTTTCAAAATCTTCATTTTATTATGTCTAGTTGGGTATTTTTTAAAATATAAAAATAAAATATGATTTCTTTAAAATGCTATTGTTCGTAACTGGAGCACAGAAAACAGCGTGTCCCACACTAAAATTTAACACATTTAAAATTGTTTTTAATGACCAGGTTGCAAGTTATGATAATAAGTTTTATAACAATTAATTAAATGCAACATTTCAAATAATTTTGACGAAACACATATTTTTTTTATTTTTAATTTCAGAGTTGCATATTTTTTTCTTCGTGTCCCAGTTTTTTTGTCATTTCATTTTTCCACTCTGTTACGCTGATATCTTAAAATAAAAATTAAATTTTACTGAAGTTGTCAGCGGTATTTAACTCTAAGAATGAATAAATAATCATTGCCTGAGAGCCATAATGGATTGGAATTTCGAAAAGAAGGTTAGATTTAATTTCTTTCTACGATTGCTTTAACCACTTCCACTCTGTTACACCTTTTTATCACCTTTTTATAAAAATCTATTAGGTACTTTTTATAAAACAAATTAGAGTTAGGATTAACACTACTAATAAATTTTAACTAATGCTTTATTTTTTTCATTCAGTTGAAATTAAAAGCCACAATTCTAATTTTAGGATGAATTTTCCACTCTGTTACGTTCCACTCTGTTACATAAACAATATAACAGAGTGATGGACAAAGAACAAGTGATGATATTTCTCTTGAAATTTATAACCTTATGTCTACATATTTCTTAGCTTTGATTCTAATACATATTCGGATACATTTAGTAATTATAAAATTCAAATATGATATTTTAAAAAAAAAGAAAATGAGGAAAGAAACTAACGCTTTGTGACAGCATCGTTATTGAGAACGTTGAAGATTAAATGTTAACATAGATGGGGTGAATTAGCAGAAAGTTTTTATGTACAGCTAATCCAAGACCCTCTATACTACATTAGGGTGGTCCTAATTTTTCAAACTCGGAATTTCTTCGGTCGCACCCCCCAACTTTTTTACTTAAGGTATGAAATGAATGTATACCAAATATTTTTCAAATATTTTAATATTAACACGTGCCGCAACGCGATTGAAGTTAGAGTACGGTAGATGCGCGGGACTCCGTAACACTGAGGGAGGTATGCCGGCTCGATGCGCACTTTCCGCCGCAACCAGTGGACGCTGCAAGGGCCTTCTCTAAAGATCACATCAAAGTCGGTATCTTCATGTATTTTATGATAAACTTGAAAACCTCCTACACTATGATTATTGCACATATTTTAGGGTGAAATTCATTATTATATGTGGATTCCAATGGAGGATTTAAGGTAAAGTGGAGGATTTTCCAATGAAGGTTGGGACATAAAACAAAACCTTAATATAATGTTCAAAACAATGAAAATAAGATTTTAAATGTTATTCATCATAGTTAAAGGTTTGATTTGAAATTTACACTGAATTTTATAAGCCTAAGCTCATATAATACATTTTAATGTTCTTAAATTAGTGTTAAAAGCGGCCTTTGGAGCTTGCGTTACTGCATCCCATGGACCTACATTTTTATTTAAACGTTTTGAAAATCTTGGGATGTTATCTATAAATCAAAGTATCCATCAGGTATCAAAAATGAAGTTGTAAGAAACACCATTGATGGAAGAGACAAAGAAGAAATTCACAAGTTGGCTAAAACAAAGCTCTTAACACCAATCGAGAGATGACTACCAAAAGTTTCTATGGTTGACAATAGCACTTTTAGATTATTATGAAGATTATTATGATGATTAAATTTAAACAACCTGGTGCTATCCATCATTCTAGGTGGATGTCTCAAATAATTTATTGCTTAAAGATATTTATATTTAGAAATGAGGGTTAATTCCGATAATCCAATACTAGTATGAGTATTATTGTTAAGCTATACATAAAGGCCTGGTTTGATGTGCAAATGGATCACAAAGCCACATTTCAAGAGGAAATAATGAAAATATAATCTAAGGCAGCAGCAAAGAAAAAATGATTAGTCATGGATATGGTTTCTTGGAGGAGACAGTTGCCTTAGCCTTCTTTGATGAGTCTGTCCCCACAGAGCAATTTCCAAATAGTTTAGAGGGAAAGAATCTACCCGTGTGTAAGGGTGGTTGCAAATTAGTTTACTAAGAAAAATTAGTTACTAGTTAAATTAGTTTACAAATTAGTTACTCTAAGAAAAATAAAGCCAATTTTGTGTCAAAATTAACCGCAAACTGTTTTCAAAGGTTTTTGAGTTTTCTTCAAAATTTATTTCTAGGGATCCTTTAAAACGTGTGAAGATTATTGGAGGTTATCAGGAAGGGTTTTAAGTCGTCAGTAACTTATCTGTTGTAAATAATGCTGCAGAAAGGGAAATCAAGCTTTTTGAAGAATATAACGATATTTTAACGCATAATGAGGAGAAAATACAATACCTTTAAAAACTGTCAAAGGCTATAAAAGCCAATATTCTTCACGTTTAAGCATTTTATGTTAAAAAAAGTATAGAAATATATTGAATTATATATTTAAATAAATTTAATAATTTTTCAAAATTTTGAGAATTTTGATGTTTTTTCAGATTTTCATCCCTTTTGCGGCACGTGTTAATATTAACCGATTCGGATAAAATTTTTACCAGTTATTTACTACCCCATAAGGAAAAAATTTAGGGGGTGCGACTTGAAAAATTCCGAAAAATTTTTTTTACCATTATACTTAGGACCACCCTAATACTACATATGTATATAGAGGGTCTTGGCTAATTGCAGTTCAACCTACAAGTATGAGTAGTTTTCAAGGGGTGTCAGAGAACATGGGTGTAGACAAAAAAGTAAAAGTAATGAGCTTAAAAAGTAGATATAGAAAAGTAATAAATTATTTAAAACTGATATAAAAAAGACATTTCTTATATTCACATAGATTCTAGATCTAGAACAATTGTAAAATATATCCCTCATCCAAAATTTGAGTTGAAGAGTGGCGCCAAACATTATTTATTTCCCAAAAATATTGACGTTATTCTGTAATCATAATTTTTGTTTCATATCTTTTGGTGTTACAAATAAAATGCAGATTGCAAGTAAAATGATTGAATTGATTTTTACTACAAAATCATGGTATTTTTCACCCAAGAATGTAAGATTTTCCACTCTGTTACAAAAATTTCCACTCTGTTACATCACACTTTTTTTTGCATTCTAGTGTAAAATAATTCTAAAAATTTAATTAAAAGTGTTCCCTACTATTTGGAACAACACTAGCTATTACAGAAATAATAACAATATTTTTTCAATAAGAATATAAGCCATAGAATAAACTTTTATCCAGGTATATTTCACATTTTAAAAAAATTTTGCACTAATCTTCCATAAAACAGTTTCAAAATTAAAAAAATAAATTAAAGCGCAAGTGTACTAACTAAGCACAGCATATTCAAAGATATTAAGGTAATTTCAATCTTTATTACTTTTATAATCATTAAAAAAATCAAATTATATTCATGTAACAGAGTGGAAAAAACCTTTCTCTTCTCTGATCAAAACCTTTCAAAATAAATAAAATTATTATTTTAACCAACTTAAATTTTTTATCACTGAAAAGCTTAGAATCTTAGCTGATATTAAGGCAAAATTTTTTTGAAATAATTCGAAATTTATTTTTTAAAGTTTTAAACATCAAATGTACGTTTTTTTTGGGAATGACCCATACAGAAATAAAAATAGGTTAAAACCTGAACACTATTATCACCGCCAGGAGGTTCAAGATAATAAATATCTGATGTCTCAGTCTCTTCTCTGCAAACGGGACAGCGAATTTTACTGCAACGAATACCAGGTTTTTGACAAATTGTTTGGATACACTCCAAACAAAAGGTATGACCACACTGAAGAACAGTCCACTGGAAAGTAAAACCAAATGCAAGATTATTGTAAATTAACCATATAAGATATTTAAACAAGCATTAATTATATAATATCAATAATTTAACACATTGATATCATATATACATATTACGTTTTAAGAATTTATTCATCAAAACATGGCATATCTTTTTCCAATGTTTATACATTTTTAACATATTTTGATCATTTTAGAAAGTTTGATGAATATGCTTCTTAAAACATAAAACACTTTTAAAACTTTAAAACCCCCTTTTTACCTGCTTCTGTCAAAGTCACAGTGTGAGCCTTTAGCATCCTATTTCCAGTGTCTGATATTTCTGGTCCGAAGATTTAAAATAATACTCCAAAATAATCTACTTATAAAGCCAATAGAATGTTTTCCATATTGCTCACCAAATGATAGTAATAAACTATTTTTAATGTGCTGACATCCAGTTTAATATCAATAAATTTAAAAATAGATTTAATAATAAAATAACACAGAATAAAAAAATGAGACTTAAACTGCTTTATAAAAAGATGTGATTGTTATGGGATAAATTAAAATACTCTAAAAATTGAGAGGAAATCAATTTTTTTTCCAACTTAACCTAGTCTATTTTATATGGATTAATTTTTTACAAATTTTTAAAATCCTATCAACTAGTTTTCTTGTGTGCATTCATAATATCTTCAAAGAAATTTTTTAGCCTCTGTCATCCATCATAAGACTTCAGATCAAAGCTGGATAAAAGTACAAATATTTTTTAATAATGAGGTTTAAATAGTAGTATACTTACGTAGCCATCAAAACTTGTACAACAAATAGGACAAGATTCTTCAAAAGGTTCATTTACATTTTCAGCCTATTAAAAGCAAACTGTTCAGTTAATTTCTGTCATACAAAATTATATTTGAAAAAAAAAAAAGAATTTGATTAAAAGATAGACCAATAAAAATATTCTAACTTACACAAAAAATGAATGTTTGAAGTGTTAAAAAAGGGCAAAATGCAACGGGAGACTTAAGTCTTAGAGCCTCTGTGGCATTAAAATTTACAAAAAACTGCCAGTTATTGATATTTATATCAGGTATATTTTGAACAATTAACTTTCAAAAGAAAATGTATTTTTGCACTTTCAAGTGAAAAAAAAAGTTTTACCAGAAAACTATCTCATTAACTCAAATTTACTATATTGTGTAGCAAATTATTAAACATACTTTTTTTAAATTTTGCAAATAAAATAATTGGCCCAATTTCTTCTTGAATTCATGGTGATGATATGATGCAGATGACTCAAACTGCCACATACTTCTTTCCAACTAAGAAAAAATAATACAAGTAGACTTTTAGTAAGACATAATACAGTCGAATCCGCTTAATGTGATCACGGTTAATGTTATCAATCGGATAATGTTATCGAAATCAACAGGTCCCGATCATTCCTATTTAATTTAATGTAAAATACATCGTTTAATGTGATCAACTATGACACATCACTCCGCTTAATATTATCAAAATTTTTCCATATTCCCCTTAAAATGACCGCTTTTGAGTTCGAGTTTCATTTTGAAGGTCAATTTTTACAAGTAAACATCTGCCCCATGAGAGCATCTGGCTCTACGAGCAGAGGTATGAGTAAGATAAAGAAAACATTCCGCATTATATTGAAAGAAAACGGTTATGGGGGGTCCGAATCCATGCTTGTGATTGGTTAAAGAAATCACCAAGATCGACGCTTTGCAGATGTCTGATAAGAGAGAGATTTAAATTTTACCTTGGTGTTTAATAAATAAGTGGTTTATTGGAGTGGAAGGATATAGTGGAGTGGAAAAAAGAGATACCTTTCTATACAAATAAAAATACAAAGTAAGCGATTATTTTACTTATATTAATTGAACTATTATATTTTCCCCTTCAAATTTTACCTAGTTTAAATATAGTGTTTTGAATACCTTTATTACGATTACATTATTTTGATTTTAATGCAAACAATCTAGTTACACTGTTTGCTGCTTTTGATATGAGATCGCTTATTGTTATCGATCGGATAATGTTATCAGTTTATTCTCGGACAATTGCGATCACATTAAGCGGACTCGACTGTAATTCAAAACAGCAAGAGTAATAAAATAAAATTCAACTTCATTTTAGGTTATGATGCTGGATAGGAAAGTATAACTTGGTACTAAGAAACTAGTTGTAGTGCAGAGGACCTATATGTACTAGTATTTTATTTATATGGCGAATACACAAATTATATCATCTTGAAAATACTTTTTTTTATCTTTTTCTAATCAGTCCAGTCTATTCTTTCCAACCTTATTACACTTAATTCAAAACACTAATTGATGTTTACTTAGATCTTATAAAAATTGCTCAGCTGAATGAGAAATACATTTGTAAATATACAGAAAGATTTGCCCAGTTAAAAACATAAAACAGACTGTTTAAAAAGCATACCTCATGAGGAGCAATGATATGAACTGAAGAATCTTTAATTTTCTCTCCTGGTAAAGATAAACGTAGAGATGTTTTTGCCATTTCTAATTCATCAAGAGCAGCTACATACTCTGATGCATTAAGCCATGCATTACGGAGGGCCTAAAAGAAAGGGGGAAAGTTTACTTTTTTTATAATTACTGATAATCTAAAGAATATTTCCGATATAGATATTTTATTTATTTTAAGAAGAAATTTATAAACTAAAGAATAAAATTGTTGATTGTATATAAGTGCATGTTACGGGAAAAGTGATTAATTGGGCATTATTAATAAGGCTCAGAGTAGAGGCGGGCAAAGTGATAAATTTCATTGATAAATGCCATTGAATTTATCACATTGCCCTCCTCCACTTCGGGCCTTATTAAAAATGCCTGATTTATCACATTGCCCTTAACACATATATTAAAGTTATTGAAAAACAGACCTTAAATTCTTTCTTGTAAACTTCAAAAAGCTTCAAATCATTCTTAGCATCATCTACAAATTTTAAGGAACCTAAGAAAATTTAACAGAAAATCCATTTAGATCATTAAGACAGGTATGAGGAACTTTTTAAATGCATACTTCATTCATATAAACAATTTTGTAATAAAAAATAAGTTAGGCCGGTGAAAAAATGCAATGCAATAAAGCAATACAGTAAGCTAAGCCATTGTAAAGGTAATAGCAAAGAAGTCAGCACAGAAAGGAAAACAAATTTTTTTATGTAAAATAATCTTGATTAAAGTCTAGGTTATTTTTTAGCAATGATAAATGTGGGAAAGGTTTCTTAGATTCTATAGTATTGTTTATTTCATTAAACTCAAAACTAATAATCAATACTCATTTTACAACAGGGTGATTTAAAAATTCAAAAATAGAGGAAAAAATTGCTAGGAGGGGGAAGGATATATTTAACTTTTACTGGCTATAAGTTTGATGTTAAAGGGTTAAGAGTAACTTTCTGGTTAAGATTATTCACCCGCCCAAGCAACCATAAAGATCCCCTCAACATTAGGAGTGCATTTCTGCCCCACATTGCATCGTGCTAAGGAGCCTTAGAAATGTACTCCACCCTCTCTGGCATTTTCCCTTCTAGTTTTAAATAACCACATAATGAAACTTGTGTCATATTTCTCAATGTCCCAACAAGGTTAAAGCCACCAATAGCAATGTTTAGAGATTTATAGAACATGAGATTATAGAGAAGACTAGATAGACAAGAGATACATTATTAGAACAAGAGAACCATTATACTATCTGCCACATATAAAATATTATTTAAATATTTTTAAGATTAATTACCTCTGGTACGGTTACAGTAGTTTCCAAGAAATTTCATGCATGTTTCAAATTCATTATCTTGTTTATTTCCTTTCCTTGTTGGCTTGAAACATATTTCTTCATCATCTTCTGAATCTTCATTGCATGGTTCATCGTCAGAATCAGGAGTTTCTTTAAAGTGAAACAGTTTGCTTTCATATCGTTTAAAAGCGTCATCAGTTTTGCAGCAAATGCATCTAAAATTTTCAAGACATTAAAAACCAGAAATATACCAAATTTATAATTAATCATTCATAACAAGCCCAGCATTGTTTAAGTGATTGATACCTAAATACAGATCACTGAAAATTGTTTTGCATATAAGTATGTCACCTCTTTTAATCTCAAGAGTACAAAAACACAGAATTTTAATTTTAGAGGTTTGTATGAAACAAAGTCAAAGCACAACATAGGAAAAATGCAGGATTTTTAAGCATTATCAAATTTTAAATGCTCACTATCTAAGTATTCTTTAGAAATTTCGAGGCTTTGGCATAGTGTTAACCATATAATAACAATCACTAGTAAACTATATCAAACTTAACAAATCTATTACATACCTGCCAACATTTCAGAAACAGAAATAGGAACAATGTGTTAAAGGGGTATTATTAAAAAAAGAGCTTGTAATTCATAACTTTTATCTCTTTTCTAAGGTGTCTTATGGTCATATTAAGAGGATTTATACCTTTATAATTTGACTAATAATTATCTACATTTATACTAGGATATAATAAAGTTAAATTTTTCTTCCTTTTATCTGGGTTTAAATTTCTGCAAATAGAATAACAAAAATAACTCAAGATGTCAGACACTGGGAATTTCATACATAATAACTCTGAAAGATTTAAAAATACTTAGTAAATACTAATAAAATGAAACAGTGAAATAAGCAAACATTATTTGGAAAATAGAAAAATTAATCTTTATTAAGTGCTACAAAAGTAGCTGCTTTTGCCCTTTTTAATAGGTCAGCACTGAAAGATTTATTATAGCATGGATCAGAATTACTTCGTATTTTTGCATGAAAGGCGATTCTTGCTCCGCCTTATTATTGCACAATTCGAGTAGATCGAAAATGGTGGGACAAGGGGACGTAAAAACGGAACATTTGGTACTGAAATCGTATTTTCGGAATAGCAGTAAAAAATCGGAACAAATACGATTTAATCGGAACGGTTGGCAGGTATGCTATTAACTTATTATGATTAAATCTACATAACAGAAATCAATACTTAGGGGCTTGTTGCTTAGGAATTGGCCTCAAGTGACATTCTGCTGCACTTTCAACATCAGATTGGGTGGGTCTTCTTAAGATTTCCAAGACCGATTTTTCAAGGTAGCCTCGTGCCTCGTGAAGGGCTTCCGAAGCAGTTGCCAGACAATAAACTAAGCCACTAGCATTAGTAAAGCTAAAATAAATAAAGAAATGTGATATAAATGAGTATGGAGTAAGGGGAATCTGCAAAATTCTTACGCTAGTACAGTAAAAATAGAATTATTTATTAATCAAACTATAAAGAGCACAATTATAATGAGCCCATAATGATACTTTAACAAGGGAGGTCAAGCCGAATGATCTTGTAAGCCCCTTTAAAAATTCCATTAAGTCCTATCTTCAATATTAGATTTTGACCCCCTTAAAAATATTTTTGAGTAAAAATTTAAAACAAAAAGGAATGATAATTATTTATATATTAGTATTATTCATTTATGTAAACATGCATAATACAGGATGTCCCACAAAGAGCTCCCTAGTTTTAAAATTAAATATCTTTCGAACAAAAATAGATAAAAATATAAAACCAACAGTATAATTCTAGTAGTGGCTTGGACTTTTTTTGTCAAAATTTTTAAAAAATTAGTTACTATTTTTGTTAACAGATGGCAGCATGATAAAAATATCTCGAAGTGATTTTAGAACTGAACGTAGCAAATCGATTCCACTCAAGATCGATTCATTGATTTAAGATTAAAAAGAGTTATCCATTTTAAGCTTTATGAAGAGATAATGTTTTTTTAGGAATATGTAAATTCCTTTAAATGTTTATTTAGTGTTTTTCTTTTATTTTTTAAGTTTTGATTTTAGATTAAAAAAAATTGAAAGAATTAAATTTTTTGTGCTGCCATCTGTTAAAAAAATAACTATATTTTTCAAATTTTGCCACAAAAAATTCCAAGCCTTAACTAGAATACCATTGGTTTTATATTTTATCTATTTTTGTTCAAAAGATATTTAATTTTAAAACTAGGGAGCTCTTTGTGGGACACCCTGTATATGGTAATATAAAACTGATTTAAGAATATTTCATTTATTTATCAATGAGGTGTGGGGGTATCCTGTTTTCCTTTGGTTTTTCTTGAACTAAATTTATGTTAGGAAAGTTTTATTTTAAGCTTTTCCTGCTTTAGTATATCGCAACTTGAAAATGAAAACCAAAGACAAAATGGACCAGATTTTGGTAGCGAAAGGATGTGAAAACTTTTCATATTTTTTAAATAAATTTTTCTCAAATTAATGAGGGAAAGAGTAAAAGACTAAGGCCAAAAAAGAAAGTTAAACAATATTAATAAAAAATAACAGCAAAAAACTTACCTACTAAACAAGGATGACCATGAATCTTGAAAATGCGATGCACCATAAACATTTTCAAGATGTTCTTTAATTTTATTAATGAATAATTGTTGTTCACTTGAACCAAGACTATTTATGAATTTTATCCACCATTTATCATTGTTTTGGCTAATAAGAGAAGCTTTACCACACAAATCTTTAATTTCATTGCTAATTTCAAGCAGATTACTTTTACAATTCCCAGAATTTTCTTCAAATTTAATGAAATATTTTTCACACAAATCTGAACATTTTTCTGACATATCTTGGCAAAATTTACTGATATCTTCACAGTCAAGGAATTTTTTAATTGACTCCAAATCTTCTCCTGATTCTTGCCAAGCTTGAATAGTTTTTAAAAAATTATGCAAGGTATGAATGAGTTGAAAGCTATCAGTTTTCACAAACTTTTTGTTTTCTTCTGCAGATAGAATTGCTTTACTATAAGTATCACAAGCCTCTTTGAACAATCCTTTGAGACATTGTGTACCAGCCAGTCCTGAAAAATATAAATGAAATGAATTTAGGAAAAATTACAATAGTTCTTTAATTCTAAGTATTTATAACTTTAATAAAAACCCCTAGCAAATCCTTTTAATAAAATGCATCTTGAATTTGACATTTACTCATTTAGCAACTGGACAGTTAAAAATAATTTATCTATGCCATAAATTGTATAATAACACACCATTTAGATCTAAAACCTTTTTTCTGTGCATTTCTGCACATTCCAGCATTGCATTCTTCAATAGGTGCTCTAATAACTCTGGAATTGTCATCTTGCTGAAATATTTAATGTATATGAAATGAAAGAAATTTAAATCTTCAATAATTCCATACAATGTTTTAAAATTAAAGAAAATATAACAGTGAGAAAAACAGTAAAACTATACCATCTGTCTATGTTGGAAAAATTAGAACCTGCAAGTTGAAAATGGCAACAGGCTTGTTCAACCTTCTTTAAGGGTAAAAGAATCTGAAACAATAGTGTTTTAAGGGTACATTATAGCTAACTACGCAAGGTAAATTAAAATAAAGAAACTAGAGTTTGACAAACATATTTAAAAAAGCCTGTATAATTCGGAGGAATAAAATAATGTTTAAAGAGAAATGTCAATTTCATTTTAAAGATGATTTTTTTATTCTGGTTAAAACTAGAACAATATATCATTTGTTTTATTTGACATTACTAGAATGCCCTTTTTTACTCAATCATCAATTTCATTCAGAATAACAAACTAATTTTAAATTGAAAAGACTTACTTTGCTCAGTACATGTTTATCGATGGCTTTAAGCTTGGCATATTCACAATCATATTTCTTCACTTTTTCAAGAAAATCAGATCTGCATTCATTCAATATCTTCCCATAAAATACTCTTTCTACTCTAGAGAGCTCGAGTTTATATAACTTAGTTTCTTGCTTAGGTATATTCATCTAAAAGTAAAGCATGAATGAATGTATATATTACGGTCAAAGTGATTAATTGGGCATAATTAATAATGCCCAGAGTGGAGGCAGGCAAAGTGATAAATTTTATTGACAAATGCCACTGAATTTATCACATTGCCTGTAACATTTCGAGACAAATATTTTAAATTCATCATGGAACTAAAGCATATGCCTTCTAAGCATTTTGTATTTTAAAGGAAATTTTCATTGTTAATACATTACTAACAACAATACAAAAATTATTGATATTTTGGTCCAATAGTGGCTAGACTACAACCTTTATACCAATATTAAGCAAAAATTTCACATTGAAATAAGTGTTAAATTTCCTATCTAAACCAGTACAACACACCCAAGAATATTTCATAAAAAAACTAGTAAAGGTATCGAATTTTTTGAGCAGATTGAGTGAGCTTGCACTTAAACTTTTACTAGGTTAAATTTACAAAGGTAAAATCTAATCCTTACATGTATTGAAATACTTTTAAGTAAAAATGTCATTAAGTGCACTTTAATTTTATGAAACTGTTTATACATAATATTAAAATAATTAACAGCAAAATACAATACAGATTTATTTTACTTTAGAAAACCAGAAAAATACATTAAAAATATTATATCTTTATCTATTGGAATGTCAGATTTAAATATAAAAAGTATAATAATAAATGCAAGAAGAAAATTTGGCAGCTTCAAATATTTCATGGAAAAACATTATCCATATAAAACCATAAATAATAAAATAACCTTCATACAATGAATAGAAAAGCTAACATATTTTAACTAATAAAATATTATACCTGGTCAATAACCAAAATCTTGTCAGTACGCCATAAAATGTTATTCAAAACACTTGTTAAATTATCAGTAACACCATTTGCAAAAGGTTCATAAAGTAATTTTGTCCACCATTTCTTTTCTTGATAAGGATCATACCCAAGAAAAAGAAGCAAGCCAAACAAATCTATATAAAAACACAATTAGCTAAGCAATGCATTCATAAACAATTCAAAATAGAAGCACAAGATTTAAATTTTTTAGATTTCTCTAAATCTTGCTACAAAAGTTAATTAGTTGTTGATAGGTTACAGGGGTAACTTTTTGTACCATTATATTAGTATTAATCCTTTCGGGACAAATGTGTCACCAGTGAGATGCCAGCTTCCAAAGGACCTGAGGACAGGCGTCTATGCAATACCCCCACAATTAAAACTTCATGTTAGTACTTTTTATCCTTATTAGATACTGCCCTATGTTTGTAACGGTGAAATTATTTCAAACAGAACACTTTGACCTTCATTCCAATAAAATAGTTTTAATTTTTGAGGTTTAGTTTCCAATAAATAGCAAGATTTATGTATAATGCATCAACAACATAAGAAATGTGAATGAGAAGTGGTCTTTACTTATTTAGTGGTACTATTTCTTAGATATAAACTTCAATCTCGTGTTTTTTCAGCCTAATATTTTTATTGGATATTTTAGAGCAGGAGTAGCCAACCTGCGCCCCGCATGCAACCTGCTTGAAATAATTTTGTGGCCCGAGAGAATTTTTTAAGTCAACAGTTAAAGTTTTAAGCTAAATTAAGACCCCTCCGAAATTTGGACTAAATGTACCAAAACAAGTCAAAAACCTGTTAGTAAGAGTCAAATTTCCAAAAATTTTCCTTTATTACTTCAAACTATATTATTCACAACCTTTTGAGGATATATTAAGTTCTTCCAGGTGCGGATCCTTCTAAAAATGTATTTAAGAAGATACATTGAACCTATTGAATATACATGGGGGCTGAGGAAAAATTTGGAGTACTCTTGTGCAAAAATCTAATGTAATAAATTTCTATATGCGTCACACGAGATGACCTAACTTAGTTTTGAGTAATTCATAGTGTTTTTTAATGGCACTTGTTTAGTTCCTATTGAGAAGGCATTCTTGGGGGTTGCTCCTTAAGGTCAAAAATTTTTTTAAATATTTTGTTTAGGAAACTGTATTGTTCTATTCAAACTGTTTTTTTAAATTCTGCTGAACTAAGCAAAAAGGATCTAAGAACTCCCTAATCTATACTTAGTGTTTATTTAGCTTACTTCACTGTCATTCTGAGCAGCTACTATCCTAAAATTTTATATGTGGCCCACAGAGTATTGTGGTTTTCCAAAGTGGCTTCAACATAATTTGGGTTGGCCACCCCTGTTTAAGAGAGTTTATGTTTTTATTATGCCAGTTATAGCTGTTTATTACTTTTAGATTTTACTTGCATTAGATGAATTATTTATTGCTGATTATTAAAGAAATAATGAATATGTTGAAAATCTTGTTAAAAAGGCAGCGAAATACTGATCAGCCAACGATAGTAAAAGGGTCACGTGATTTTTACAGACTTTGCACGGCTGATAGTTGGGGTTTTGCTTCTATATACAAGCAAATGTCTCTTCCTCTTTCGATCAACTGCCCCTCAACTTCCACCTGTCTCCACTCCGAAATACTAGTTCCAGAGTTGTCAAAATCACGTGACCCTTTTAGTATCGTTGGTTCAGCAGTAGTTAAACTATTTTGTATTATCCTCAGAATTAACAATGTTTGAATGATTTCCAAGCAATAAGATTAGTTGTGCTGTTGCACATTTTCAGTAAAAGAGAAATTACATTTTTTTCCAGATATGTTTAATGTATCTTTATGAATGAGTTTCTTGAGATAAAAGAGGTCTGAGGCATAGAGTAAACTCTTAACAGAGGGTCCAAAACGATATTTTCAAATTCTGGATAGGTTGGAGGGCACCACGAGGAACTATAAATGATTGACAGAGAAAGGCAGTACATTTTGGTAATCAAACCTGTGATTGGCTGTGACGTGTTCATTCAACCTGTCACTTAACCTGCTATTTTGGAAGGAGAAGGAAAAAAGATTTTCTAGCCCAATCAGACTGCTTTTCTCTGCCTCTCGTGACGTCGATGCGATCCCAGCGCCAAAAAAGCCCCTAACTCATTCAACTTTTCGATTTTCATTAGTGCCTATGGCCTTGGACTATCTGTTATAGTACTCTGTGGTCTGAGGTATCTTCTGGTTTGAGGAAATGATTATTATTTACAAATTACTTGTTTTGAAAATTTTTATAATAAAATAGAGGGATAATGTTTTATTTTTTTAGCATTCATGTCTTTGGGGTTTAACTGATCATGTTAAAAATTAGATATTTGGACCAAAAAACTTGAATTTTTTCAAGAAGTTTGAATTAAACAGGCAACGTGCCCTTCCCCAGGGAAAGTTCTTTCTTCTTGGATGCTGTCCTGTGAGAGCTGTTCATTTGCTGAATCACCCATTGCCAAAGGGTTAAATGTATTTGTTTTATAAGTTTACACTAGCATTTTGGTGCTATACTATTTAACAATTTTATTTTAAAATAATTACTTACTTTCTATTTTTATTCACAAAAATGTGACAGTGACATCAAAAATGATCATTTTTAAAGTTTTCTAAAGGATTAATATATAAACAAAATCCTTCACAGCAGGAATCAATATTATTATAAAAATTGTCCAAGCTATCTTACCTATGTCAATGGTCAGAATCAAAATTTTGATTTTAACTATCGACCACGACAAGATAGCTTGGAAAATTCAATTTTTATAATTTTTGAAAGATTGTTCCAGATTTTAGAATAAATGATTATGTAACCAGCCCTGACTTCTTAACCCTTAATGAAAATTCTCAGTTAATTCCAGTGTTTCGCTGAATATAAAATACAAACCTTCAACAGATTTTTGGATGGGGGTTCCGGTAACACACCATCTATTGACACAATTCAGATGAAGAGCCACTTGAGCAACTTTACTAGAAACACTTTCTACCATTTGAGCTTCATCAAGACAAACTCGCCACCATTCAATAGCAGGAAGAGGGGAAGGTATAGCTCTAAACTTTTTAGGGGTGCGGAATGAACGTTGATTTTCTCCTTTGGTAAAAAACATACTTAAATCAATGTGCACATAAAAATAATGCTATAAACTG
Organism: Tetragnatha versicolor; assembly: GCA_024610705.1. Taxonomy (NCBI): domain Eukaryota; kingdom Metazoa; phylum Arthropoda; class Arachnida; order Araneae; family Tetragnathidae; genus Tetragnatha; species Tetragnatha versicolor. The sequence goes on from JANDEH010000009.1 coordinate 41,445,215, forward strand.
GAAAAGCAAATTGGGAAATTAAACAAATGGTTAAACAGTAAAATACTTGAAAATCATTAATAAAAAGTATACATATTGCTTTTCAAATGAATAAACTGCAACTAGTCTGTTCATTTAGAATTGGCACCTGAGAAACAGGATTAAAAACGCCTAATAACGCTCATCATACAATTTCCGTGACTGATTCTTTTACAGTTTTTTAACTACTTCTGTTTAGGCTGCCTTATCATGACACAAGAAAAATTTTTTGATAGTTATTACAATAGTAACGACTTTAATACATTTCGTCTCAGGCGCTAGTTCTAAATGAACAGACTATAATCAAGTAAAACACAGGATTATGTTATACTGTCAATCAGTTTCAAATACCAATTAGGCTATGTTAACACAATTAGTTATCTAAATACCTTTCAAGATTTAAAAAAAGTAGAGCAAACCAGATAAGATATAGCACATTTGTCTACATCAAGGGTTTCCAACTGCTAAAACCTCAAGGGCCACAATCAAAAGTCAAGTGGTGGGCTACTAAGTTAATCTGGCTCCCTACTCAATCCATGATAGATTTTTTGGATGGAGTCTTTAACATGGAATTTTTCTAGCGAAAGAGGTAGGAAGGTTATTTAAATATTGTGAAGGTACTACCGTATTTTCAAAAATTTTAGAGTATATATTGATATTTTACCCTATTACAACTTTTAACACTGAATATTACTAAAATTGGGAGGTCTTCCACAAGAAAATGTATGTAAATTTCTCTAAATATAGAGTTTCACCTAATTTTTGAATCCTTCAGTTTGTTCCTCCTCAACATAAGCTTTAATTTACAACCTTCCTTCTCAATTACTCAAACTTTTAATTTTTTACCATAGATAACTTTTAATTTTAACTTATTAATTTTTAACCATAGATAACAACCAGAGCTTCTCCATTATCTGAGAGTAGAATTGAGGGATTCGAGGTCCTCCCAATAATTTTTGTTTTGAATTTTAACATGCTAAACAGTGTTCTCAAACTTCTTTTAGGGGGTTTCGGGGAGCTTCAGGGGCCGCAAAAAATGACCCAGCCGGCCGCCAGTTGGAAACCCCAGGTCTACAAGTTCAGAACTGATAAAAATTTTCTCTGATCTAAGAAGAATTTTTCTGATTGTGAGTAACTTGATATCTTGTTTACTATATAATTATAAATATAAAAACACTCATTTAGAAATTTATCAAAAACCATTTGTTTTACCATGAGGCACATCTACATGAGAGGATTCTCTTTTGAGAACTTCATATGAGGTTAGCACAATATCATAGTCGGCTAGAGTTTTTGGATTTACAAATTTATGCTTTTCAACACCTAAATACAAGAAAACTTGTAACTTCCCAGGCACAATATGTTTTTTGACTTCATGTTCCCACTGATGTAATATTGAAAAAGGAGAAACGATGAGAGTGGAACCAGACTTGATGAGTTCCTGAAAAAAAATTTTGTACCAATAAGGAATTTTAATTTAGACACAACAATCATTCAGATTTGGTACAAAAAATGGTGAAATATTTGGAAACCTTTTATAATAAAACTGAACTGATGTAATAATTGGGAATGCTTAGCCTACAGCTAGATGCAAAGGTGATGTGATCATAGTAACAGGGGAGGAAAAATTGCAATTATCAAAACGTAGCTACTAAGTATTTGTGCTAAGAACAATGACTGGACTATTCTTCAATCACTCTTCTTGTTGAGTGGATCGATACAATATTTTCAGTTTGTTACAATTCTTTGGATCTGAATAGGGATTGTTTATAATTTTAATTTTAAACGTAATTTAATTGCAAGGCTGGAAATATGTCCAGAAAAAGAATGTCACAGTATACAATTTTTAAATTCATTAATACAATTTTAACATAATTGTTAAAATTTCATGAAGATTTATTAAATTATGAAATAGACATCCCATAACAAACTTATACTCACTGAAGATGAATCGACTAGACAATATGGGCAGACATATGGGTCACAAATATCACAGGGGTCAGAGAGTATACATTCAGAATGTTGAGCCAAGCCACATTTATCACATATTACAACTTCATAGTCACTATTTTCCGAGCCACAAATACATTCAAAAGATACGGAAAAAGGACTCCTTTCTTTATCTTCTGGAAAAGAATCCTCACATGCGTCGGAGCTTCTTTTCTGACCCTAGTAAAATAAGCATAAGGTGAAAAAAATCTCATGGCATAAAAGTTTTAATTTATCCACATCTTACAAATTAAATTAATCATAAGCTTGCAAGAATAAAATTGATACTTTTCATAATAAAAAAATTTCATTATCTGGTTTATTTTGCTGTTAACCAAACATGCTGTTTCAGCAATAACTCCCTCAGCTTTATATTGGAGTTAGTTACACCAAGCACCTCAAATAATGATAATTAATACAGTAGGATAAAAACTTTTACCCCAGTTTTAGGTTGACTTTGGCCCAATGTCTTGTAACATCCCAATGTCCCATATCGTAAAGATTTCAGCAAAAAAGTAATATTTATCTTTAAAAAAAAAGGCTTAAACAAAAAGCAAATAAATCTCCAATGTTATGCTGTAGATGACTTAATTTTGAAGTATTTGAAGGTTTTATTCTTTTGATATTTTTGCTTGGTAATTTAAATATTTAATAACTTGCTTCTAAATTAAGCCTGAGAGAAATTAAACTTGGAATAAATAAGATAGTATACTTAACCTAATTCAAAGCAAAAAATTTTAAAAACAAGTTTAAAGTTTGTAATTTACAGTTACAGATGGTTTACAACACAGTTAAATATCGACAGCCACGTTGCAAAAGCCTGTAAGTGCAAAACCTCAAAGTTTTCAGGAGACGAAAAAAACTGCATATTTTTTGTCTTAACATTTCGTGACATTAACAATGGGTTTGATCATAAGCATTTTAAAATAACGCTATATACTCACGTTTTTCTGAGGATGCGACACGGCTTCCCCTCAGCGTCACTGCAACTTACAGAGTTTTGCTTGGTGATTGGGAGGTTCCCAACTTACAGGTTATTACAAATCGCCATGGAGAAGTTATGAAGCGTCTTTGGCCGATTTTGGTGGCACTGAGATGTGCGCAAGGCCATCTTTAACAAGTACAACTCAAAACCTTATTTTTGCCAAAAAATGTACTTAAAGGCTTTTGCAATGTGGCTGTCGATATGTTACACATGGAAATGAATCATTGATGACCTTAACAATATATAAATGGAGATTGAATCAATTACTTTCTTTTTTTTGTCATGAATTTCCTTATAATTACATTAGAATTTCAAGAGAACATTTAAAAATATGATGTCAAACATAGTTTGAAAATTTATCCTTATCAGTCTCAGTCCCAGGACATTTTTAAACCTTTGACAACACTAAAAGACAGGCAATTTTAGGCTTATCGCACACCATATGATCAGTCTAATTGAATTTTGCAAAGCCTTTTAAAACACATTTTTTCAATGGAATATTAATAAATAAACTTAATTACTTACAAGAAGGTTATCTGAAGTGTTTTGAGCACTCCTTCTGAATTTGTTTTCATCTTTAAAAATTAAAGAATCATTTGAAATATCTCCATTGCTATGCATATCAAGCTGTAAGATATCATTTTTATGATTCATTATAAAAGTTCAATTAACACCATACTGGAATATACATTGGTTATAAAATAAAAGCATTCAAAATATGTAGAATAAGCAGAAGAATTAAGCCTGAACTTCAGAAGGAAAAAAAGTATAAAAAATTAGAGAAAGATTTGCAAAAAAAATTTTTTTACAGTTTATTACTTTTACAATTGTTTTTTCATACAAATGAATCAATTCCCACCTAAAAAATTAAACTTGATATTCTTTTTTTAAAATCAATTATTTTAGAAAATACTAAAATCTTAAAAGGAGCAAGCCCAACAATAAAATAATATATTTAACTGTGAAAACACCATAAATTTATACCCAATCTTAATGCCATAAATTTTCAAAGAGTTTTAACCCATTAACGCTCAAATTATTTTCGATCAAAGAAGCCGAGACGAACTTTAGCCCATCCCTATTACAAAATAAATGAAGCAAACGCAAAAGACACAGGTTATTAGGATTGAGGGATGTTTTCTCTTGCCATATGTGCAGTTTCATTACTGTTGGGTGAATTTAAGGTAATTTAAGAGAGCATTTATGACCCTATATTTAGCGATCTAGAAATAGATCACTGGGCGCTAATGTATTAAACAATATTTTAATGTATTTTATACAGATAAAGGGAGGACACTTTAACAGGAAAATAGAATGCTTTTCTTTTACTGATTATAAATACTGAAAATATAGGGAAGATTAATAAGTTTTTAAATATTTGTTTTGGGAAAGAGTAATGCTATATTTTGGGAAAACTATGAATAAACCATATCATTGAAAGTACAAGCCACTATCTCTTTAGCAGGCAAAAATTTAGGTGGGTGACACTGGGGGGTGGCAAGCTATCTCATTACCAACTATCCCTTATGGAATATCTGAAAACATTCTTCTTTTTCAATTTTCTCATTATCAAAATCATTATTCTTAAACTTTCTAATGGGTTCTTGCTGAAGGTCTCAACGAGAATTCTGAGCACTTCAGAAGTATATTTCATTTGAATAAAGTAGTTAAGACAAACAAATAACTTTCATTAGAACAAAATAAAAGTTGTTTCCACTTCATAAAAAATGACTCACAGTTGATTTTTAGGTTTCTTAATTATATTTTATCAGAAAAAGAAAGCAATAAAAAGAAACCACATAATTATGGCCTCATGACGCCATCTATTAGAAAACACCAGAACACATCACATTATTTGCGCCTTTTTTTACAGATATATAAACATTTGCAATTTTCTTCATTACTATATTCAATTCTAAGGATTTGGAAATATCTTGTTCATTAAACAGACCTTTTTATTCTGCCAAGACTAATCATTACTCTAAAAAAGGTCTCTAGAAGCCCTAAATATTCTTTTGGATCAATACCCTCCCTTGGTAAAAATAAACTGGTTTAAAAACAAGCAAAGATTATAAACAAAAAATATTCAAACAGTTCATGCCATAAATTACAAAGTGAATATCAGAAATGAAATATTTTACCTGCGATGATTCTTTCAAAACATTTCTTGGGTGCAATAGAATAAGAGCAAATATTTCTACAGTTTTACCAAGGCCCATTTCATCAGCCAATATACCACCTTTACATAATGGTAAAGGTACAAACTTCTTTTCAACAAACCTAAAAATATTACAGGTCGATCACATTATATTATCACAAAACAATATATTATCTTAGTTTTACCTTCTGTCAGCTTAAAAAAGGAAAGGGGTAAAGAAAGAGTTAAAAATATCACTTCGCAAACTTAACAAAAAACACTGATCTTTTTAATTATTTTTCCTGAATCTTTAAAAAACACTTCAACACTAGAATAAGATACAAACTTCAGAAAATAATAAAAACATTTCAGAGCTTTAAAAAACAAGAAAATACTCACATCCCACTGTACTTTTGGAAGTATATTTTTGAACCATTGCAAAGGTTAAGCTCTTCGTAAAGGACATGCAGCTGATCCACATCCTCTATGTCTTTTTTCTTTGATCTAGTTTCACAATCTAGCATCCACTTGACAGCTTGACACTGATAAGGTCTTAATTGAGGAATGAGAAGCGGGTGAAAAATTTCCTCATCAATATCAGATTTGTAAGAGTTTTTAATGCACTTATAGATTTTTTCAATGAACTTTTCATCTTCTACATATTCTTTTTCATAATCTAAAAGAAATAAATGCACAAACTTAAAGATTTAAATGAGATCATTTATCCCCCACTAGCAGTTCCAGTTATCCAAGTTAATTTGGACAAAGACTAACTCAGTTAATGAACAAACTTGGTAATAAAAGAATAAATCTGGTAGGTTTAAATGTATATTTTAACAAACACAAGAAATTTATATTTAAATGATAATTAAAGTGTTTTCAACTTTGAAAGTATTTTATTGTTTTATATTTTTTGTTGTGTTTCCCAGCAATGTTTCAGTAGTTTTTAATAATGGAAAAAAAACATAGTAATATTCGATAGGCCAGTTAAAGCAAAAACTCATGTTATCTGATCTTGGATAACTGATGTTTTACTGCACATTGAAGAATATAACACAGTAAAAACTTAGTTCCTTAAATGGAATTGATATGCTTGATTATACAGTAATTTTTAAATAAATGTGACCAGCTTAGAATAGAAGTAAAAAATAATAATATAAAAGAAAATAATAAGAAGTAAATTTTAACTATGCTTAACACAGTTGTATTTTTATCTGATCTAATTCTTTAACAATAATCTTTACTAACAGAATTCAAAGAAAAAAAAATATGAACACAGAAAAAATATATTATAAGCCAAGTGGAAATGAAAATCCTGCCCAGGCATATGAAATTACGATTGAGACTTTCATTAAAAATCCTCATCCCTCTGCCACAGTATTGTTTTTTTCGACAAAACATACAAACTTTTAAACTGAAGTAGAAAAATTACAACTACAGGATGGTTGAGAATTTTGCTGGCTGAGTCGTTTTTTTCCAATTTTGCATCTGAATCACAATAAAAACAAGAGTTCCAAAGGTTCCAAGAGATGAGAACCAAAGGTTAGGAGGGTTCAAAAGTGGATGAAATTGTTCCTGCCACTCTTTTGCTGAAGATATAAACTTACTAATTGATTAAAAATTTTAGCTTCAAACCAAATTTTTAAATAAAAATACTTATGATTTACATTATCCTGTAAATTGATAACTATAAGATTAAGAGGATTTCCTTAAACAACCAGAAAAATCACATGTTATGGTTATGCATAATTTGGAATAGTTGGGAAAATCTTTATTCACAATTTATTTGTTAAAAATAGTTAATTTTCTTTTTTAAAAAGTTGGGAAAATTTAGTTATGTAATATTGTGCTTTAAGGAATAAGTCATTTCAAGAAATGGCATTGGATTACACTGTTCAACAAATTTGACCTTCGAAATTTTTCCTTGATGAAAATAGTCATTTCTTATAGATTTTGGGTGGCTGAATACGAAAATCACCATTAAAATCCTCAATCGGCTCAGGATTTTCGGGGAACAGCCCCTCCCCCTTTTTACGTTTTTCGACGACTTTATAACTTTAAACTCGATTTTCAGGGTCAAAAAGCATTGCTTTAGTCTTCAAATTGCCCCCAGGGGACAAGAAAGGTTCAAATTACTCAAATATGATAAATTTATAACAAATGGACAGGTTTAAGGGGTAATTACCCCCCTAAAAATGCAAAAAAATCGTTAAAAATAGAAGGATTTCCTATACCCTATTTATTTTACTTATTTTTTTGCGTAATTCCTCTTTTAAGCATCCTAACTCTCCCCAAGGACAAAAATTTGATGACAATATGCAGCAATAATTTTTACTAAAAGCGGTTGAGGTGTTAGCGTCCCAGAAGCTCCAGCGGAAGAGTTCGGAAGACTCCCAGAATCGCGAAGGCGCTCGCGAGCTCAGAAATTAATATTGATGATTTTGAAAAGATTACAAATGACGTTTTTTTATATTTTGGGTCTATCCTAAGTAGAAACTCTTCAGTTCTTAAACAACTGACCGGTTTTAGGAAGTGAGGATTCCATGTTTCAAGATGTTAATAGATGCACGGCTGTGGATAACAATTAGGGGGTATCCTCTTAAAAACTGAGGGGGATGGAGGAAAATGGGTATCATATTTGACTTCAGCAGGTCAATTTACACAAGAAATAGCTGAAATTCAATTGGTGGCATTTTGACTTTTAATTTGCACAGCAGTTTAAATCTAAGTGCGGAATTGAACCCTTCCGTGGGTGCTTTGGGGGTGTTAACAGCTCAACTGCTTTTAGTAAAAATCATTGCTGCATATTGCCATCAAATTTGGGTTCTTGGGGAAGGGTTAGGGCGCTTCAAAGAGGAATTTCATAAAAAATAAGTAAAATAAATAGGGTATAACAAATCCTACTATTTGTGACGATTTTTTGCTTTTTTAGGGGGGTAATTACCCCTTAAACCTATCCATTTGTTATAATTTATCCTATTTTATTAATTGGAACCTTTCTGGTCCCCTGGGGTGCAATTTGAAGACTAAAGCAATGCTTTTTGACCCTGAAAATCGAGTTTAAAGTTATAAAGTCGTTGAAAAACGTAAAAAGGGGGAGGGGCTGTTCCCTGAAAATCCTGAGTCAATTGAGCATTTTAATGGTGATTTTTGTATTCAGCAACCCAAAATCTATAAGAAATGACTATTTTCATCAAGGAAATTTTTTCGTTGTTGAACAGTGTTATCTACTTAATAACAAACAACAAAAATATAAAACAGTGTTCATCTTTTAAACCTTAAAAATTGAAGTACCTTCAATACTAATCCCACAAAAGTGTTCCACAACTTTGCAAACTTGGGCCTGTGCATTAATACGATATCGTTGGGCAGGATATAACAAGTTGCATATTGAGCTTGGATTTATAAATACTTTGAGATTCAACTTTACAGCATCAAATGGACTTGAATCAAACACCAAAGTAAAATGCTTTTTGTTGCACAAGGAGACCAGAAGTTCAAATGGCAATAAATACTCTCCATAGCTAAAAGCAACCTAAATAAAAAAAAGTTTTAAGTAGGCAAAAAGAAACCCATAAAAAAGTAAAAGATGAGAAAATTAGGTTCTTAATACTATCCCATTGACCGTGTTGCTGTATTCGAAACATTATCAAAGCCGATTGACTGTTCTACAGCTGTGCCGCTGAATGGTCGACAGGATAATATGTAAGTACCGAAAATTTTATGTTCATCATTTTGATGTTTAAATAGTTCAAAAATACATATAGCAGTAAGTAGAACTTCAATGTATTTAATTGATGCTTTAATTTGCTTCAAAACTTCTAATTCACAAATTATTAAGTTCTTACAAAATAGGAAAACTGAGACAGACCATATTCAATAGTCTCACCTTGGGTTTATTTCTGGGTTCTGAATCTGTATCATCTTGAGCTTGATTATTAACATTGTATTCTTCTTTCCAACACACAAAGCACTCGGAAGAAAGCTCTTTGAAACAAACATGAATAATTTCACAGTTCTTAGGACAATTTTGAAGAGTAAGAAAGAAGTTTCCTAGTTGGTATTTGAGGTTTTCACTGTGGATAGAGACTTCTAAAACACTTTCAAAATCTTGAATGTGGCTGGACAAGTCTTCAAATCCTTCAAGTTTAAATAAGTATTTTTTCTTGGGTTTCTTACCTGTTGAAATACAAATATTTAATTAGAAAATATTTTTATTTTAAAGAAAAAAGGGTACTTACATATTATCCCATCGACCATGCCGATGAACCCAAAGAGCATTACCACTGAATCTGATGATTGCTGAACAGTTCATGGGATAATACGCAAGAACCAAAAAAAGGCAATTTCAACAAAATTTCTACTTATAAGCACTTTTTCCTCAGCTGTTTAGTGTTTCTCTAACTAATTTGTTCACAATAGAACATTGGTCACAGTGCTTAGGCTCCTCCTGTGGGCCCCCACCATAATTCGTTAGGAGTCATTAACTATTGGGAGGTTGAATTAGAGTTTGTGCTGTTTTGTATAATTGTGTCACAAGGCCTTAATTATGCAGTTTTAGATTCTAATGCTCCCCCTTTCCAGAAGAAATATATACTATAAACAATCTAAAAATTCAGTACGAGTAATTTTTATGAAGTAAGAACTACTTCTTTTAAGCGTTAAATATGTCGAATTTTGGGTGAAGTGCACAGAATTCTTGTTAAAACTCATGTCATTCATTCGACAAAGAACAATCTGAAGTGAAGCGACAAAAAACCTTTCAAGAGGAATAATTATTGGCTTAACTTGGAGTTTTTTTTCCAGATGTTGGGAAATTCTCATTGTAATTAAGGGATGCTCAAACTTTGGCCCGCGAACCATCAATTTGTGTGCCCCACGAACTAAATTTAATTTTTTCAAATAATCCCTACTTTTCCAATTCCCAGATTATTTCCTAGAAAAATCGTAAGTTATTGCGTTAAAACTCGTAAAATCGCAACTTCTCGCGTAAGTTTTGTTTTGCATGCGGAGTGTTCTGTTCCTCCTGCGACTGCTCACGGGCGTCTCACGTTGTTAATGCGATGTAGAAAAAACAGCTTTACCGGGGTCAGAAACTAACAGGTCCTATTTACTTCTGGAAGTTTGGCCAAAATTGCGTTCCTTGTCCGAAATTGTTTTTTTTTTGCATCTTTTCTTTCAAAATTTTTTGGGTCCCGACGACCCGATTGCTAAAGTTGCATCCCACTATCGCAAATTTGCTTAAAAACACGCTATAGCACAGTGGTGCCCAACCTACGGCCCGCGGGCCAAATGTGGCCCGCGTGACTGATCCATGTGGCCCGCGGACTCGTTAAATCTTAAACACAAAAACAACTTTCAGAAATCTTCCAAGAAAACTACAACATCGTTCGAGACATTATGACACTTCCATCTAATCTCCTGAAAGATAATTTTGATGAAAGGTTTCAAGATTTCAATAGACTTAAAGAAGAAATACGTTTATTCAAGAATCTTTTTTATGTCGATGTTTCAACAGCACCAATTAATATTCAACTAGAATTTATTGAGTTGCTGAGTCATTCGTGGCTGCAAGACATGCTTAGGGAAAAGTCTTTACCCGACTTCGGTCTTACCCTCATTGAAAAGTTCCCGAATCTGCGTAAGCGCGGGATGAAATTATCTCCATTTTTGAGAGCACATATGTTTGTGAAAAAACATTCTCTGTTCAGAAAAGAACAAAAACTAGGGCTCGCTCTCGACTCACAGATAATCATCTTAATTCAGTTTTAAGGATAAATGTTATTAATTTGGAGCCGAATTTACAAGAAATAGTATCCCCCAAACAGATGCAAACTTCTCATTGAAAACGGGTATGTAATTTTATTATGTTTAGAAAAATCCTTAAAAGTGTTTTTTATGTGGCCCGCGAGATAAATCTTAATGAGAAAATTGGCCCTCGGGGGAAAAAAGGTTGGGCACCACTGCTATAGCACATAAACCCAAACCCTGATTAGGCTCCCAATTTGAAACCCTCATCTTATAGCTAGCACAAGGGATTCATTTTTGATAAACATATTAGCAAAAAACTCACAACCAGGGGTAATGGCAATGCATTGTTTAAATTGGTTTATGTTTTTAGTATCCATAGGGTTAAAAATGTAATACAGTAAAGCACCGTTTATACGTTTCTCATTTATACGTCGTTTTCATAAAGTCCCAATTCATTCCTATTCATTTTAATGCAAAAATTCTTCGTTTATACGACGCGCAATATCGGTTATACGTCGTTTCGGCTGTTTTAAAATTCGAAAATATCCTGTATCAGTTGTTGCTTCCGTGGGAAAATTTCTCCAGGGAAGGTCGAAGGACACTGCATTCCTTTCATTCCTTGGCTGTAGTATGACCAATGGGCAATGGTGTGGGGGTGGAGTAAAAGGGCAATTCGTTGAACTGATAACCAGATGTGCTACTCTACAGTTTTATGGCCCATATCTCTGGTTAGGGGGTCGCCAGCACCCCCTGCAGAGGAGAATTCTTTTGATCACTAAATGATCCCACTAAGAAAGGGGAACCATGAAACTGCCGTTCTAAAAACCCTAGCACTATAAAGATAGGGTTTCTTTCATTTTTATGTTAAATATTTTAAAATTTAATTATTATTTTCAGTTTAAAAACTGTTTTGAAGTAATTTTTTCTTAAGAAAAACCTTAAATTTAATGTAATTACGTAAATATGCGTTAAGAGTGTTAAAAACCTAATAATTAAAGATATTTTCATTTATACGTTTTTCCATTTATACGTCGTTTTACGTCGGTCCCTTGAAAGACGCATAAACGGTGCTTTACTGTATTCGAGAAAGGAATCAACATTTTTTTTGTTACCCTAATTGTAAAAAAGGCAGAAGGAATTCTACTTTTAACTAACTCTCTGCTTAAACTAAGTTTGAAAACTTAACAAGAATAAAAAAAGTCAGACAGAGTAGTGCCAATTGCCAAGAACAAAAGGCACTTAATTTAAGTATACAAAAAATTTTTTTAAAGGTATTTTAAGGCCTGTTCTTAGTTTTGTTTCTGCTCATTTTAAATTATGTTATTTCTATCGTTCTGGTCGTATCAAAATTTAAACACATTAGTCTACACATGCTTAGAGGTAATTTAAAATTTGAATTTAATTTATATGTTATGGAATTTTCCTTCAAAGTATCCGGTTGCCGGGTATTCTATAAGCATACATTTGAGACACTTGTAAAGAATTTTAGGAACCATGCTTTGAAAGTTTAAAATTAATTTTACTCAAGAAAACTTGTGAATATTTCAACAATAAAATGAAAGTAACAAGGAAATAAAACTAACAAGATCCCGATTTCTTTCTGGCCATAATTCCCAGCTATGCAATATTATTACAGAAATCAAAACAGAGAACTTATATAATCTGAAAATTCAAAGTATCACTGAAGAATTTTCTAGTCAAAATCCATAGTCGACATTAAAAGTTTTGATACAAAAGCAGAACAACGAAATGTAGAAGATCGGTTATTGTTCATTTAGAATCTTTTGCAATTTGAAATTGACATTGTTTATTTACATTAGAAAGTTGCCACAAAGAGAAACTAACATTTACCTTTAAGAAAAAATATCACAGAGTACACATAATGTGTGCTATTTCAGTCACACGATGAAGCCTGCACCACCAAAGGCCGCTTATTCACAAATCCTGCAAAGTTTTTATACTTTGATAACAATACGCATGCGTGTGGCCTTTATGTTTGCTGTTTTTTGGAAATTTAAATAAAATATTATTTGGGGAGAGAACCCACGAACAGCAGCATGCTTCGCAGGAATCCTACTACTGCTCCAGCTGGGATTCAATAACTTTAAAACTTATTAATTGATGTTATTTTCTTAGTGACGCATGCGCATTATAAGTTTTAAAGTTATTGAATCCCAGCTGGAGCAGTAGTAGGATTCCTGCGAAGCATGCGGCTGTTCGTGGGTTCTCTCCCCAAATAATATTTTATTAAAATTCCCAAAAAACAGCAAACATCAAGGCCACACGCATGCGCATTGTTATCAAAGTATAAAAACCTTGCAGGATTTGTGAACATGCACCAAGGTCTGCACAAAAGTTTCTGTATTCTGATTTGAGCCCTACCTCATCATCCGTGTTGTTGTTGTTACTTATGACACTTGCTTGGTATATCCAAGCTCCATCCGCAGAGCGTACAGGATTTAAGGCAAAGGGGGTGGCACTCCTGAGGAGAAAGTGAGGCCCATGAAAGGCAGGAGTCCGACTTAAGCCTCGGATGATAGATGCCGCCACCATCTATCGCCACCTCCACAATTTTGACATGCATCTGAAGGGGAGGGAAATAGTCTCCAGACATCTGGACCCAAGGTAAACTGCGCCATGACCGACCTCAGGACTTTCGGACCCACAGATTTAACGAGCACGTACTCCGCATATACTCGATGGGTCTTCAGCGGTGTCGGGAATCGAACCCGGGACCCTCCGATCCCAAGGCCGATGCCTTACCCACTGGGCTCCCCACGGCCTATCTCTACCGTGATTAGTTTAAATTCCCAAATAAAAAGAATTGGATCATTAAATGCAGGGGCGTAGCTAAGGGGGGGTCCCCGGGTCCGCCCCCCCATGGGCCGGACCCAAAATTTTTGAACCATTTTTTAGGCGTTAAATATTCCAGTGGTTACTCAAAAGAGGGCGTCTATATGTCCCATAAAAGCGCTAAAAAACACTTTTTTGCATATTATAATCGAAAATTTTCCTGGGAAACCCCCGGCTACCCCATAACAACATATTAATTAAGGGGCGATATAAGGGGAATGCGACAAGGAGAGATGCGACCAAACGAGTAAACCCTGTTTTTAGGGTCAAATTTCCAAAAAAATTTTGGGGGAGCACTCTCAGACCCCCTCTTGGGACTTGGAACTTTATTTATCCTACAACCTTTTTTATGATGAGTTCGTCAAAATACAAAACTCCTAGCAAATAATAAGTTCCTCAAAATATAATGTTCGAAATTCGGATTAGGTGTACCAAAACAAGTTGAAAACCTGCTTTTTAGACTTGAATTTTTAAAAAATTTCTTGGGGAGGTCCCTCAAATCCCCCTTAAAGTAATTTGGACACGATTATTTTCAACCTTTTAAATATTATATTCGAAGATTCAATTTTTAATTTTCAAAATTTTTAGCCCCCCAAAAACCAAATCCTGGATCCACCAGTCTTAGAAATTTTGACGTCGGTTTTCCTATTTTTTCCTTAAAAATTATCTGGCTCACAAGGAGCGGAGTTCCTAGCGATTATCTCATAATGAAGTAATTAACTCCTTTTAACCCTCTCGGTACCAGAACATCAAAAAAGTGAAAAAACTTTTTTCTTCTTCTCAATACATCCAAAATGCCCCTATAATTTGCCTGGAAATTTTTTTTTCTTGTGTGCACTCCTTCCTAGTTATTTTTATGAGTCTCATATGAGGCCATATGTAAAATGTAAACATTGAGGTATAAATCATCTTTCTGCCATTTAGGAACGAATTCAGAAACCATGTAGAAGTCTCATATGTGATCTAACATGAATCAGTGAAGTCACTGATGAAAAGAAAATAAATTTGCGTGTTTACATCATACAAAAATTGAGCTCATAAGTAGGAGCCTCATAATGAGGTCCAGGGTGGCGAGAGGGTTAAAATCAAATTTCCAAGTACTTAACAAAAAATTATGTTGATGAGAACTTTGAATCGAAGTAATACTTCAAAAAAAAATCAAAATCTGCCCGGGCCTAGTGGCCCATCAGGCGGTGCCCATCTCCGTTTCTGTAGCCTTTGGGCCTGAGGTGCTAATTACTAGCGTGTGTCCAGGGCGAGTGGCTAGCCCGACGCTGGACCCCCAGTTGATTCCCCAAGCGAGCTTGGTCCTCATTTATCGACCCCGGAGGGATGAAGGGCTGAGTTGACCCATGACCAGCTACCCAAGGAGAAGCCGCAAGGCATCGAACCTGGGTCGGTAATGCTCGTAGCCAGACACGCTGACCACTACACCACCGCGGCCACGAAGTAATACTTAATCTTAATTTATTACACAAATTACTAATAAATTATAAGCTATTAATTAATAGGGAAGAAATTCAAAAGTAATGTGAAAATTATAACTTTATTTCACAATTGATATCCATTGGTAAATTTTTCCCACTGGACCCCCCATAGGAAAATCCTGGCTACGCCACTGATTAAATGATTATGTTCGACCAATCAGCAGTGTTGAGATTGTAGAAAAATGTTTGGGGGGACTCGCCATGAAACAGACTATAGATGGTTGATAAAGGGCAAAATATGACTCATTTCGGGGGTACATACTGAAATTGATAATATGAATTATAGATTAGGGAGATCTAAGGGGGGCACTTTTCCAAGACCATCACCTTTACTTTCTGACAAAAAATGTCAAAATGTTGGGTTTTTTCAAAAAAGTATCACGCAAGATCCCCTTGCGGTACCGTTGGATGGTATGGAGGTCCTCTCCTCCCCCATTACCATTTTGAAATTGGACTAGTAAAAGTAGGGTTTTAACTCATTTTGAGAACCTTTTTGGGTTCAAGGGGAGACTTTTCCCTTTTGAAAACAAAATGTCGGGGATGATTTTCTAAAAATTTTCACACAAGATCCCTTCTGCTGTTTATATTGGGGGTCTGGGGGTCCTCCCCTAGAAAAAATTTTGGAATTAGATTCGTAAATGTAGGGTTTTAACTTATTTTGTGGGCTAACCACCTCCCTTTAAATTTATAAAAAATTCTCGTTGAAACAAATATTTCGGAGGACGGGGGACGGCAAAAATATTTCGGGGGACGGTCCAAACATTTAGGGGGACGGCGTCCTCCCGCGTCCCCAATCTCAGCACTGCCAATCAGAGCGTAGTTAAGAGGGATGAGCGTAGGATTACATATCTGCTCAGGCTCAGAGGCAATATTATGGTTACAATACAGGGTGATTCTGAAATGGACCGCCAAACTTTGAGGGGTGATAGTACTCATCAAGACGAACAAGAATTGGTATAGAAAGGGGGGTCGCAGTTACACCGTTATAGAGCTAGGTCCTAATGTAGTGCGAGAGCGTTACAAAAGGAGGTTTTGCCAAGGACCGTTTAACGAAAAAAAAACATAATGAAATGAAAAAATTTATTGCATGAGGTACAGCAGTATCCGTATTACTTACATCATAAATTTGATAGAAATTGGACCACTTTCTAAACCGTGGGGTGAGTTTTAAAACGTGCTCTTCGTCAAACAATGGAGTTCCATTAATGGTATTTAGAAAAATGATGATCGGGGAAGGAATTTTCAATGATCAAACAGTTTCAATGATCCATGTTACGATCATTGAAAATTCCTTCCCCGATCATCATTTTTCTAAATACCATTAAGGAATGTGATTCTTTGACTAAAAGATTAATATTGCACTTTTGAAACTAACTCCGCGGTTTAGAAAGTGGTTCAATTTCTATCAAATTTATGATGTAAGTAGTACAGATACTGCTGTACCTCATGCAATAAATTTTTTCATTTCATTATGTTTTTTTTTTTCGTTAAACGGGCCTTGGCAAAACGTCCTTTTGTAACGCTCTCGCACTACATTAGGACCTAGCTCTTTAATGGTGTAACTGCGACCCCCCTTTCCGCATCAATTCTTGTTCGTCTTGATGAGTACTATCAACCCTCAAAGTTTGGCGGTCCATTTCAGAATCACCCTGTATAACGACATGATTGCTGTCAGCGGTAAGAGAGCTGATGCGACTGACTATATTTATCGTATTTTATTTTTATTTTTCACCATGGCAAGGGTGTATTGAAAATAGTTCCCTTAAAAGAACTAATATTTAATTAACTAATTTTTTATTGCTTTCTAAAAGAAGTTTTGTATATATATCGTTCGATAGCCTTTGGACTCCTATTCATCAAATATCCTGTATCACGTCCTGTCACCGAGAAAAAGTGAGTGGTCAAATGAGAACGTGACATTTTCCAATATTACCGCATCGCCGTGCGCATGACCACAGAATCTAAAAGACAGAAAAATCCTTTCGCCTCGGCCTCGACCCTATCATCTACGGACAGGGGCGTACGCAGAGGGGGGGGATTTTGGGATATATCCCCCCCCCTCCGAAACTCAGGAAATTTTCTTTTTGACCATAGAAAATCACTAAAAATACCCCATATCCCCTCCCGAAATAACAACATCCCCCTCCGAAATTTTTTTCTGCCTACGCCACTGGCTACGGACATTATTGTCATGCATGTGTAACGTGACTAGACGTCCCGTTTTGAACGGGACTGTCCCTTTTTAGAGTTACGAGTCCCGGTGCCCCCGAAATGAACTCTGGGACGCAAAATTGTCCCGTTTTCTGAAACCGCGTGAAAATTTGAGCAGTCGAGTCGGCCGGACTCTAGCCGGACGTTGCCGTTGACCGCGTCGTCGGTTGACGCGACGATAGCCGATAGAGTGGCGAAGACGTCATCGCTCGCGCTTTGATGACTGACAGATTTTTCGTTTGCCCACTTCTCGATATTCGTTTTGTTGTTGTTTGATGCTCGTGTATCTATACTAAGCTGCAACTTAAGTTGGTCTTGTAGAGATATGCTGAGAGCAAACAAAGAAAGTAGTTCCCCACGTGGTGTCTCAATTTTGAGTTAAATTAAGAGATTCAATTTTGAAATATGATTAGTCTTGCACTATTGTCTTCTGAAAAGTCTGGTTGTGGTTATGCGGCCTTGTAGTTGACCTAAAATGGGTTTTTAGGGACTTATTTTCAAAAATTTTCTGGGGAAGAATCCCAACCCCAAACATGGAAGTGCGGCAAAGGGGTCTATAAATAATAATTAATCATGCTAGATCCTAATATCGATATGCCCGATCGATCCGATATCCTTGAATAAGTTCTTTTACCATTCGGTACTTTCGTCAAAAAATTGATATTTATATCACCAATTATTGTATTACTATAGTGGCTAGAATTACTTTTTAATCATGTAAATAATGAACTTAACTCGTAAAAAAAGCAAACCATAAATGAAAACTAGATTCCAAAAAAATGTTACAATTTATTTTTAGATCACTTATGGCTATAAAATTTGCATAAATAAGCTCTGGAATAGGTATTAGGCCGAAATTCAAATTTTCTTCAAAATACGAGGGTTGGATTTGGCACAGTTTCGATTAGAGTCTACCAGCCGCCATGTTTACACACAGCTAAAATGATGCCACACAACCATATTAGATCTAACTATTAATATCATTATTATTCGATCTTAAGATAACAATATTTAGTACATTATTATTTTAGGATCTATTAATGATATTAATAGTCCTCTATGGTTGTCATGTCAGTCATCATTTGAGCTGTGGGTAAACTTGGCGGCTGGAGGACTCTTTCTAACGCTGTACCCTTTTAGGCTTCTGTAATATTCAAAGCATGATGGGTAACCCACCATATAATCAAAATGTTTATTTACACTAGATAAAGAGAAATTAACCTTGGTTTAGCATTGAACAATATTTGCTGGAAAATGACTTACTTTAACGTGAAGGAGATCTGTTGATTTTCTTATCCTGATTGCTTAAAGCTGGTCGTTTTGACCAGTTCTGACGTACTATCTTTGAGTCCTTGAAGTGCATAATGAGACATTTGTAGGCTAAAGAATAGTCGCTTTTCGATTCCTTGATCCCGCGTTTTTCTTACGTCTTGCCTATCCATCGCCGGATATAATGTGTTCGTTACTGTATATTGATGAATTAGAGAACTTTTTGGCAATATCCTGTACAGTTAACTTCTTGATTTTGCTGCTTTAAAAATTTCGTCCCTGTTTGATTTCGATTGAAGCTGAGCAAAGATGGATATATTTTGATCTCCTAGTTGGAATTTTGTAAGCGTTTGATATCTTGAAGTTATCAAATCAATAAAATCGAATTGAATCGCTTCAAATATTTTTTTACAGCTTCTTCTGTATTTTCGTTTTCTAAGTACTTCAGGATCTTAATATATTTTGATATTTAATCTTTTGGGATAGTTTCAATGGGTTCTTCAATGGGTGTGCAACTTTTAAGTGTTTGATTCCTTCTCTGGGAATGGAGCATGAAACTCAGAGAATTATATAAACGCCACCTGTTAACATAATTTTGAACAAATTTTTTACTGTCTTGCAAAATCCCCCAAAAGTGCCCCAAACAACCGATGCCCAGTTTTAAAACCGTTTTTTATTTAGTTGTTTTTTATGGATTTTATGAATTTTTAAAATATCTACGGACTTTCCCATCACCCTGTATATTACTATCTGTGGACAGTATCCATTTAAAAGTGACGTTTTCAAAAGCCTCAAAAGTTTGGGACAAAAATGAATTTTTGTAAATAAAATTGGATTTAAAAAAAGAAATCGAACTTCTAAAATTTGCATTTTTCTCAAATTTTAGTATGCTATTTACAGGTCGTTAGATCTTTAAAACTCCAGTACAACTAGCCATAGTGGATGATCTTACTATTCAAATAAATTTTAAAAATTGATAGTTTCATTTAATTTCCAAACCAAATAGAATATTGGGTTTTAGCTCTCATCAAAAATAACCCAAACATGTATCACATGTTTGTATCATTGCTTGGGATTTTTAAAAAATATTTTCAACCACTATATTAAAAAAAATAATTCATTTGCCATGGTCCGATTTCGTCCAATTTTTATTAAGTGAAAACAGATGAGAAACTTTTAGTGCAATTTGACCGATAGTTATATATCTAGTATTTATAACTTAACTTAAATGAAATAAAGAAATATTAATATTTTACAAATTTTAAATGGAAATAATATTAAACCCGAGTGAGACTTAAATATAAAATGCTACTAGATGGCAGCACCAAAAATACTATCTGGAGTCCTTTTTGGAGAGGAGAAATGGGAAATCAGTCTCTTTAACTGTCTTGCAAGTTTAAGTTTACTTTCAAATGTTTAACCACTGATGATTTATTCAAAAAATAAATCCTAATTTCTAAATCGCTATACTTACAAATATTTTCAACCTTTCGAGAAATTAAAAGAAATGAAAAACAGAGTCACTCTAGGTGGGTTACAGGTCCGACTCTGCGGAGACGTTTTCGGGCTGACATCTAGCGGGGATTATGGAAACAAATAATTGAATATATGAAAAGTTGAAGAAAAGTTTGAAAGTATTAAAGTTAATATTTTTTGGTGCATAGGTATAGTAGCATAGCATATGGTTTTGATACATGCCCACATGCTGAATTGTTGTGCTGAAGTTGAATATGAGGCCAATTTTATATTGAAATTGAAAGAAAGGAAATATTGTAAAATACATCTTATTTCTTTTGTTTTGTTTTAAAAATGTTTAATTTGTTTTACCCTCTTTTTTACAAATTTTACTGCAAAATTGGTCTGATATTCAAAATTACTACTTAAAGGTATGTATCACATGTATAAACATGTATCACTAGCTTATACGTTATACCACAATATTTAAAACATTTAAAAAAATTAAAGACTATTTTGGACATCAATGAAAATCTTATAAATAGGGTTGGTTTTCATTATCTTTATTTCTGCTGAAATATATATCCGTTAACACTTAAAATCGTATACTTTTTCAAACGACAAGAGAAATCCCTGTATGAGAATTTCATATACCAAATACAGTTTGTATACGTTTTCACTAATGTTCAAATTTTTTTTTGAAATTTGACCTATGAAAATAGGGTTTATGAACTCATTTTGAGTATATTTGGGTCTAAGGGGGGCACACTGGAAACCTTGGGGGGCAAATCTGTCCCTGATGGCTTTAGCAACATGACTTTCTCTAATAAAAACTGAATTTTCTCAAAAAGTTCGGGGGCATTGCCCCCTATGACCCTCCATATACCCGCCGATGCCAGTGGCATGACTGTCATTCATAAGTATGTAAGATTTGTGAAATTATTCACATTTTCTTTAATTTTCTCGGACATGAATGTATCTCCCATTATTAAGAAGAGGATTAGTAAATTTCGATCGATCTTCTTGATCTTGACCACGAAATCGCGATTTTTTTGCCCAGTGGCTAGTTAAGTTCGCATATTTTGGCCGTATGTTGTGTGCGGGCCTGTCTTACGGGATGGGTAACAGAACAGTCGCTCCCCGTCGAGATGCATCAAGGTTAGTTGGGCAACAGCACGGGCGGGTGGGTTCCGCTTGAGAAGGTGCGAAGCGAAAGTGTCCTTCTCCATTGTTCCCACCGCACTGACCTCCGCTCTCGGACGGTCGCTGGACACTCGCTTCTTCCGCACGCTCCCAACATGTTGCTCCTCGGCTATCTGCTGCTCTGGGGCGGAGTGACCGCCCAACAAGTGGACAGGGAGGATGAAGTGGCCTCGGGTCAGCAGATCGATGCGGGTAAGTCTCTCTATCTCTCGTTGGATACTCCGATTTCATCAATTTTAGCCCGAGGATTGTTTCGTTTTTACCTAGGAGCTTGATAAATTTTTTAGCAATTTTCCGATTTTGGTTTTCTTTTATGTTTGTCATACCTCCATGATGTTTGTGGAGACCAAATTTAAACAATGTGAGAAAGGGCCGTAGAAAGAGGGGTTTTGTTTTCAAGGTGAAAGTTTTTGTAATTTGACCCTAAAAAGTAGTTTTGTGACTCCTTTTTGGACATTGGGGACCATTTAATTTGCACTCGAGGTGGACAGCTCCTTGTATAATCTTCCGAATTTTCAAGGCAAAAAACAACATAATAGACATAATAATTTTGAATATCGGTCAACTCCCTAACCCCCCCCCCCCCATTGAATACGGCCATGGGTAGGGTAGGAGCTCTTATTTTTAATTTTGAATCAGTGCTAGCGAATGTAGAAATTTATTTCGGGAGGGACCCAAACATATTTTTCAGCCCTTTTCATCCATATTAATAGGTTTAATGTAGCTTTTCAACACATTTTTAGGTATAATTTGTGTCCAAGAGAACTTTAGGTAAGAAAAATATTTAGTAATAAATGTTCAAGTTTCAAAGGGGGGTTGGGGGTCCTCCCCCAGAAAAATTTGACCCTAAGAACAGGGTTTCAAACTGTTTTTTGGTACACATAAACCCAAATTTGGACACATTTTTGGTAGGATTTTGATTTTAATGATCTTGTTATAAAAAGAGTGAATAATAAAGGTTTAAATAACTAAAAGGGGGCCTGGGGGCAGAAATTTTTGAAGAAAATTTGACCCTAAACAACGGAATTTTATTTAGCTAAAAGTAAAATAAAAGTAAATTACTCGGGACTAAAGGGGGGGCACCTGCCCATCCCTGCCCCCCCCCAGCTACGCCAATGTCCGCTTCTTTTACTTTCAAGCAAAGATGAGGGACCTGTTACAAAATAAAACTTTTTAAATTAGGTCTTTACATTTGGGACCGTTTTGATGACAGGTTAAGAGGACCGCTTTTTGTACGTAACAGAGTTTTCTAGGAATAAAATAATATAAAAATAGTCAAAATTGGGGAGGGGCTTCGATTTTCCCGAGAGCCCTACTAAGTGGGGAGAGCGGGACATTCTTTGACTTTCACATACCCCCTTCGAGTCAGTTTTACTTTAGTTAATACTTTTGGTTTAAGTTAGGGGAATTATTTCTTATTAAGTTTGGGTTCACCTTAAAACGGAATCTTAAGCTTAATACGTTCAGTCCTGGGCACCCGAACTTTCCCATGGGATTTAATTTAATGAAAGTACTGCAAGATATTTATTGCTACTAAAACATAAAACAATAAGAGTTCTCTCTCTCTCTCTCTCTGTCAGAGGAGATTATAGAAAAAGAAACAACATAACAACTCAACTTACAATTGAATAATCAATTAAATATAACTTAAAAATAGGGAATAAGTCCCAAATGGCTTTTTGCTCAAAAAATAAAATCCCCAAGCTTCGCTGTGCACAAGAGTGGGGAGAGGGAAAATTAACTACCCCCCATCTACTGGATAAAAAAGGTAAAGGTCCTTCAAATTAAAAGTAAGTTTTGTTTTGTCCTAGTTTACAGCACAGAGAATATGAAAAGAAATAAAAATTAATTTAAATTTCAAATTAAAATTAAAAAATGCAACTATTAATTTTTAATGTGTAAATTCGTATCCTGATATGTAGAACATTTATTTCTGAATACAAGACGTGGATGGGGTTTTCTGCAATAATATACACACTGTTTACCAAACTAATATGATGAATCAAAAATTTATTAATGATAAGAAACAGAGGGGAAGAATAACTTTGAAAATAAAGAAACTTATTATTTCAAAGATGAAAGTAACCATAACTCATATTTAAAAAATTTATTATTTCAATTTCAAATTAATTTTCTATAAATACATGATAAGCATAAATAAAAAGACTTAATGTTGTAGTTTTTTATTTGTTCACCTCTCCAAGAGCAAAATATCAAATTTTTTCAATGAGAAAGGTGGACTATACCATCTCACTCTTTTGGAGAATCAGAAAATGTTCTAAAAATACTAAGTTTATGCACAGAAATAAATACATACAGTATTTATTACAATATAATCTGGCAAACACACCTTAAAATTGAAAAGACAAGAATCTAAAAGTAAAATATTCGAGAAGGTGTGGTGATCTTGAAGAATTGCGTAACATTTTGTCCTCTTACTCAAAAGGATTAGCGTAACAAAGAAATCTGTTACACTGTCACAAACCTGGTTCTATTGTTCGTGAACTATTGGAAAATTCTATGTCGAAGAACAGTTGAATTCACGAAACACCCTCTCTTCTGCATGAGTGGTTCTACTGTGTTTCATTGGCAATTTTAATTGGCAAATTTATTAGATAAAACAAACATTTTTAGGGAGAGGTTCTGCATTTGCGTTGTAGGAATTGTTGGACTACTGTTTATAAAAAAGAGCGGAAACAATGATATCCTATTAATTCTATTGTAAATTTAAAAGAAAAAGTAAAGTCAATCAATTTTAAACTAAATGCAAATAAATAAATAAATTTCGAAATATTGTGAGTTCTAAAAAAAGTTATCTCAGTACTGCTGAACCAACGATAGTAAAAGGGTCACGTGATTTTGACAACGCTGGAACTAGTATTTCGGAGGGGAGACGGGTGGAAGTTGAGGGGCAGTTGATCGAGGAAGGAAGAGACATTTGCTTGTATACAGGGTGATTCAGAAATAATCATCAATAATTGGGGGGGAGGTAGAGGGGCCCTAGACAAGCATATTTCGAATAGGGATGGTGGAACGCAGCCTAACAGTTACAGAGCTAGGACCTAATGTAGTGCGAGCGCTTATCAAAAGGCCGTTTTTAGAAGGCACGTGTGACGAAACAAAACATAATAAAATGAAAAACATTATTGCATGAGGTACAGGAGTATCCGTACTACTTAAATCCTCAATGTGATAGAAATTGGTTCACTTGCTAAACCGTGGGATGAGTTTTAAAACGTGCAAAATTAATCTCTTAGTCAAACAATGGAGTTCCCTTAATGGTATTTAGAAAAATGATGATAGGGGAAGGAATTTTCAATGATCAAACAGTTTCAATGATCAATGCTACGATCATTGAAAATTCCTTCCCCGATCATCATTTTTCTAAATACCATTAAGGGAACTCCATTTTTTGACAAAAAGATTAACATTGCACTTTTGAAACTCACTCCACGGTTTAGAAAGTGGTTCAAATTCTATCGAATTCATGGTGTAAGTAGTAGAGATACTTCCTTACCTCATGTAATAGATTTTTTCATTTTATTATGTTTTGTTTCGTCACACGGGCCTTCTAAAAACGACCTTTTGAAACACGCTCGCACTACATTAGGTCCTAGCTCTTTAACTGTAAGGCTGCGCCCCACCATCCCTATTCGAAATATGCTTGTCTAGGGCCCCTCTACCTCCCCCCCAATTATTGATGATTATTTCTGAATCACCCTGTATAGAAGGAAGACCCCAACTATCACCGGTTACCCAACTATCGGCCGTGCAAAGTCTGTAAAAATCACGTGACCATTTTACTATCGTTGGCTGATCAGTTACATTCTTGTCATTAGACCTTCCAAATCGGGCAGTATCATTTCTCAATGAGTTTCTGGAGTCTTTAAGACATAAATTAAAAATATATGGTGCAAGGCTTTTTAGATTAAGAATTTTAAGAAAGGTCCTAATCTTTAACAAAAGGAGTACGAGATATATAATTTCTGCAGCCTATTAACCATCACAGTTAATATAGAAATATTTTCTTTTAAGACAATTAATTTGGTTTTTTAATTTAATTAATTAATTTTTAACAAAATTTAGTTTTCCTAACTATTTAAAAATAGTTAGGAAAATTAAATTTTTACTGCTAGCCATGTCACTATTAGGAAAACTAAATTTTTTAAAATGCAGTCATAGATGTAGTAGACTACACTAGAACCTCTTTATAACGACCGGTAGTTAAAGTACCAATTATTTTATCATTCGAATAATGTTATTTTTAATTCGTTTCAGCAACTTCAAACGCACGAGTCTTTTTTATAGCGCCCAAATTCGTTATAACGAACTTATGTTGTTGGTCCCGTAAGGGGTCGCTATATCGAGGTTATGTATTTATAATACCTATAAAACGGACTTGGATCCATACTTGACTTCTCTGGTGGACACCATAATCTTTAAAACGTATTATTAGCAGCATTTTTTAAGATTTTAGAGTAAATCTGCTTTTTTAGCCATAAAGCTAATGAGGTATTTGCATGAGTGAGGGATTTGCTTGATTTTATACTTTTTCGATACATTATGGTCTAAAACTCCCTAATTTCTGATTTTTAACTTCAAAAATGTGTTTTAAATAATTTAAAATTCAATTTTATTTTTGCCAAAACGTCAGAAAAGTCACGTTATCAGAAAACGGGCTTCTATTGGATGTGACGTCACAGCGCATGAAAACCATTGTGTTTCTGTTTTCACGTGATCAGAAAACGGGCTGCTATTGGATGTGACCTCACAGCGCATGATTTGTGATTCGAAAGTGTTTTCGAGCCCGAACAAAATACAAAATTTCAAAAATTTATATCTCAGAAACTAGGCTACGGAAATACTTGATGTAAACGTCATTCTTCATGGTTTTTTATCTACTATTTAAAAAAATTTAATCTCAAAACGTGAGAATACCTCATTGAAGCATTTCCCAGCCACAAAATTTAGGTTTATTAAGAAATTGTCTTCAGGAGTTTATTTATGCAGTGAATTTTTGAAAAACACTATTTTATACGGTCCTAATATTCATTATCGTTTGAACTTTTTCTAGCTCAAGACAGCCTTCTGACCCGTTGTTTCGACAGGTGGGGTTGTCTCTCCATCGGAGAGCCCTTCTTTTCTTCCCTTCGTCCCATCAGCCTATTCCCAGCGCACCCGGACAGTATGGATCCACAGTTCCTTTTGGTCACCAGATTGGCTCCCGATGTTTTCCAGAAAATCCGAACCGGGAACAATTCCAGTTTCGCGCAGTCCTTTTTCGATCCTCTGCGCCCTGTCAAGATCATTCTCCATGGCTTTCGGGAAACTGGATACCAAGATTGGATTAAGGTAGGCATGGATTCTCCTTTTAACGACTATTTTAAGACCGAGCACTTATCCAGGTATTAGTGTGATTACGACACTTGTGATTTGGGCAGAAAGTCTTAACCTTGACCGACGTGCAATTCCTAAAGAGTTAGTTTTGTGTGCTCATACCCGTATTTGGCATGTTTAAATAACTGAGTTGAAAAAAATAATTGAACCAAAAGGTTTCTTTTGGGTAAATTTATTTTAAATTTAAGATACGAATATATTCAACTTTCATTTATAATAATAGGTTATTTAATCACTTCTAAACTGAGTAAAAATTACTCAAATCTGTGAGTATATCACATACTCAAACTGGCTCCGAGTCAAATTTACTCAAATTTGAAATTTGCATGTATTTATTTCTGAAAATGTGCAGATACTCAAAAATGAAACATCAAGGGCTTAATTTTGAGTCAGTGCCAGCCATTTGCATAAATCGAAGTGTGACAAAAAGATTAATTTAAAAGTAATTTGGGTGCCTCATTTTGCGCAACCAGTCCTAAAAACTACACCAAAACTAGGGTATATCTGACAGTTTTCAAAAATTCAGTTTTTCAATTTTCAAACATAACTTAAAAGTAAGTATAATTTGAGTGGTGACTATTGAATTGTTTGAAATTGAGTACGCAATATTGAAAGCATTGGATCGTCAAATTTGAATAAAAAAGTTTCATAAGATGAAAACATCCATTTACTCAATTTTGAAACTGTGATTTCTCTCAGTGATTGTTTTAATTGTACTCATAGAAGGCTTTATTAGATTTCAGTATAAATTTTCTAGTTACTTTAGTTTTTGTGGTAAATATTTTGTTATGGCAATAAGCAATTGAGTATGTTTTGTGTCAAAGTTGTTTTTCATTAAACTCGATTACAGAAACCGAGACTCTATTAAAACTACAGTTCACATATTATGTTTTTGTGAGTAAAAATTGGTTTTGACAAAAGTGTCTCATGGGTTGTTAAAATGGGGGTTCACAATTGTATTTTGAAAATACAGTTGAGTGACCTTCTCATTATAAATTCACAATTATAATTATTTATAATGATTATTACGAAAATAAATTTTACAGGTACGAGGTTATTCAAACTCCTCCAAAGGGAACACTGAGAAAAATGACACTTTCAAATAGGGTATATCTGTTTCCATTTTGATTTGAAACTTTCTGTTTCAAAGATAACGACCCGATGCTTTCAATTTTGAAACACCAGACATACTCATATTTTCAAAAACATCATTATTCACCACTCAAATTATACTTATTTTTAGTTTATGCTTGAAAATTTGTGAACACAAGGATGCCATTGGAAATACCACATTATATAACGTGATATATTGTGCTACTCTTCCTTTGTGAGTAAACACAAGGCCTGCTGGGTTGATGGGAGGAATTTCGATACGTGAATCGTGATAAAAAGATACTATTTAAGGTAAATGTGGGTTTAGTGGACACTGTATCAATAGTGGCCACATAGCTGATTAATTTGAAATAAAACGAGTTAGAGGCATCAAACAGCGTCAAAATTCATAGGCATAGTAGATTGTACAATCAAGTAAGCTGGTAAAGTACTACCGATACCACAGATCAGCATGGGAAGGATATTTAAATATTTGAAAATAACAACATCGGCCGAGTGACTAATTTGATTTTGCTTATTGAATCGCGTAAGGAAACGGGTATATCGGAACTGATTTTTTTGTATTTATAACCGTTTGATTGAATTTTAAATTTATATTAAGATAAAGAAGAGTGTATAAAATGATAATAAATAAAATTTATTTTAAAATTTTGACTTAACGAGGGATTTATGGGGGTGGTCACTATGACAACACAAAATCTTAGATTTTCCAATAGTGGCCACCGCAATGGCTTCTAATAGAAACTTAAATAACATTGAATTTGGATCAGTTTTTCTTCATAAACTGTTAATTGTGCTTTAAAATGAGTGTTGTATGAATTTGGTTTCATTCTGACTTCGGGAACCCAGGTTTCCCAAACATTAAATTACATGTTTTAACTCCTCTCAAATCAGCTACAGCGTAGGCTTTGGGCCGGAAACTTTCCAGTATTTTTTTAAAATAAAGCTTATTTGATTTGATATAAAATACATTTCGTTGGGAAGGAAGATTTAATTAGAAATAAACGACTATTAGGTCATCCCGCTTTTGTCGCTCTTGGGAGCATCTGTATATAAGGTATTTTTGACACTTTTCCATTATGTGATACCAATATAAACTGTAACTTTATCTACCGTCAATATGGCATCTTGGCTTGATTTTGGGGACTGATCGACAACTGGACTTTCCTTAAATCTATGATAACATGTTACTTCATTTCTTTTCTGCTCTAAATTTTGCATTTTTCCTAAAGTTAAGATTTTAAAATTAAAATTAACTGGCTACTTCCATAAAACAAGTAAAGTTTTAAGTATTTTTAACAAGTGTGGAAAATTTAACTTAGATTTAAATTTTTTCTGAGGCATCCGGAGAGTTTGATCACAATCCTCCATATTAAATTGCTGGATTGCTACTCCTATCCCTCTATTAGGAAAGATCTGAATGATCGTTTGCAGGAATCTAGATCGCTGGAAATTCTACCGCCGCTCTTCAAAAGTAGTATAAAATGAGTTTCAATTTATGAAATAATTAAGATTGTCCGTGCAATCTTAATATGACTTAAAATTAAAGTTAAATTCCTTTGAATTTTAATTTTGAAAGTTTTTAATTAATGGCAACTTGAAGTAAACAAAATCTTATTAATCGTAGAAACTGGGAAAGCTGGAAAAGTGAGCCAACAAAAAAAAGAGTTAAAATTCGCCAAATTGGCTTTAGATAGATGTAAAAGTACTTAACTGGTTTACCGTAATGGAAAATTACCAAAAAATACATTATATACAGATGCTCCCAAGAGCGACAAAACTTTCGGGATGACCTAATATACCAAAAAAAACATCAATTTCATGCATAAACCCCTCATATAAGCAGAAAAAGAGAGGTGTCCACTATAGATGCAAGAGGTGTCCACCATAGATACAACAGCTACATCTATGTGGCCACTATAGATGCAATTTGGAGTACTTTTTAAAAATTATTTAAAAATACTTTACCCAATCTAATTAAAATTTTTAATGGTAAAATCGAAAGAAGAAGATCCAATTAATCTAAAAATAGGATGATAACGGTTTCCAAGCAAATAGGTTGGTATTTATTGAGAATTTAAGCAAAAGTTTTCCTTAAAGTGTCCACTATACCCACATTTACCTTATACATGGGTTAAACGAAATAATCATATTTTAAAATTGACGTTCTTTGTTTCACTCGAAATTCAGACACCGCGATGGTAACTACTTTGTTAGTGAGTAGCAGGTTCAACTTCAGTTGCTGTCTAGTAAAGACTGCAATGTTTCTTGTCACTACACAAAAGGAAAAACTGGAGTAAACAGAAAGCCTGTTGGGTTGCTAGGAGGAGATTCAGTACGCAAATCGTGATAACAAGACACTATGATACATGGGTTTAACAAAATAATCATATTTCTAAATTGAATTTCTTAATTTCAATCAAAATTCAGACACTGAGCTGAGAATTACTTTCTTTGTTTGCTCTCAGCCAGTGACAAGTAACGTTGCAGTCTAGTATAGTAGTGACTTTACATTGTGTTCACAGTGATACTCGGCTTATTCCAAACTATGAGCTAAAATCACTTATTTCATTTTTGGGTATCAGCATATTTCAGTAAAAAATAAGTACATTCATATTTCAAATTTAAGTAAATTTGTTTTGGAGCCTGTTTGAGTATGTCATACTTCAAATTTGGGTAATTTTTATATAGTTTAGTGAAGTACCATTTAAATTTGGTAACTAAGGACAAATCCAATTCCAAAATCCTTTTGAAATTTCTGATTTTTCGCTCAAATTGTTTTAGCACATAGTATTTTTTCCAACGGTAAAAAATGAAATTGTGGTTTTAAAATAATTTTTTACAACTTCTTAAATGAACACAAAGCTAAGAGATTTTGAGGAAAAAATAAGCATAAGTATCGAAAACGCGTGAAATAAGCTAAAGCAAATAAAGATAAAAAACAAGCTGAAGATCTTACAATCTGAATTTGGTAAAAATCAAAACAAATTTTGCATGCAAGTTTAATTTCATTTTTTAATTATTTTTTTTAATTACAAACAAAGTAAAGAAGATATATCACTTGGGATTGTATAACAATCCATGTAGGTGAAAAAACAGTTACACAAGGAATTACAAAAAAAATATTAACATTAATATTATAAGTAAAAGTGAACATTACATTAAAGATGTAACATTACATGTTTTTTTTATTATTTCGATGCCGGAAAAAAATATATAAAATATGTAACATGATAAACAATTTTACATACAATTCATACTATTTTAATTTCTATTTAAATGTAAATGTTTGATATGAATTTGATTTTTAAAATATTTTTACCTTAAATTTTTATATCAATTTATGATATAAAAATTATCATATTAGAATGGAATAGTTTTGGAAAAACACCCAAGCACTTCCTAAAAAATTTCCTATAAAGATAGTTGATAGGAAACCAATTCATTTAACCCTCTCCAAAATGGGGGATAATTTAAGCAAATAAATCAACACTAACTTTATAACAAAACAAGTTTTTTAATGTGGTTGCCATTTTCAGATTTAAGGTAAAAAATTTGGTTACCAAGAATGAAATAGCGGTTTATATGCAGAAGAAAAAATTCAAAAGGCATTTTTTAGAAGAAGCTGTAAATGTTTCTGTTTATAGTTTCTCAACGTTATCCCCTTAACTAATGAAAATGTAGGTCTTCCTTTAGCAAGAAGTTTTGAATGGAAAATATTTGACACCCTATTATATAAAAATAAAGAAAAACGTAGAAGAAAATGATAGTTAGCAAAAGTTAGGAGTTTTTTTTATAAATCTAATGGGTTTTTAACTTGTGCAACCGTTTTGTTTCGACATTCGCTTTACCACTAAAAACGATTTTTTGGGTGATTTATTATCCAGACATAATCTAATGACCTCTAGTTTCCTAGAAATCTGAAATTCTCAGTAAAATATTTAAAATTATTGTATAAAAAATTTTTATTGCCTTTCTACGTACTGTTTTGTGATTGAAAACGTACCAAAGACGTCCCACACAGTTGGAAAATAAAAACACCATTTGTGAAAGGCTATTTGAATTACCCACACATGAACATCCTAACACTCAAGCGTTTTACTTACATAAATATTTCATGCGTTTCGCTTCAAACAAGGCAAACATTCACTACTTAGAAGTAAAATATTCACCGAGACAGAAGCGTAAATGTGTCTTGTGCTCATTGTAGTATCCATAGGTGTGCCAAGTTATGGTCGTGTTGCAATGGGTTTCATGATTTTCACTAACGTTTCCTCATTGGTAATGAAAGCATTGTATTTTAGCCTTTCCTTCTTCACAGTGGGGATCGGTGTTTCCCTTTAATTAGGGAATGAATGAGTTTTCACTAGGACCGATTCGAATAAAAAGATGTAGCGATTGCGGCCTGAAGTTGTGAATGAAAATGATGTAACTGCTGCCTAGAGAGAATCAGTGGAATGAAGGAAATTGCGTCGGTCAGAGGAGACCTTGAAAGCCAAACCTTCCCTTTCAAGAAATTTCCAAGGTTGTTGGAAGAGTTTTTACGCCGTGAAGAAAGGCCCAACCTAAGATGCGCTTTGAGATTCTCCAAGAACTGTGACATGGTTGTCAAGATCTTTATTTCTACTCTTCAGTCGTTACGTTTTGGGGTTTTATGAAGTTTACTTAACACTAAATGATTGTTTACCGTCCTTCAGTTGATGGTTTCTTCTTGCCATGTACATTATTCCACAAAGAGGCCGAATGCATTTAACTACAGGGAGTCCATAAAAATTTTTCGGATGATATGAGAATCATGATTAAATGCTTTTTTAAGGCAAGAGCAAAATATTTTGTAAAAATCCAGAACTTAAAATTGTATAGTGTCTCCGGTCCTTTCACGTCCCGTCCACATTTAGTAAAATCGCATTCAATAATTCACGTTTTAATTTTATAAAATCAACATTCTTCGGCAAAAATAGACGGAATACCAATTTGAATTTCGGGATTTTACAAAAGCTTTCTCTTACTCAAAATCAGCTAGATTAAAGGACCGTAACTTTATGTAGTTCTACGTGTGACATTTCAAACCATAGAACTTGAAAAACTTGACCATTATTGAAACCTTCAAACACGGTATTTTTGTCTAACGTATTAGCGTTCGTTTTACTCGATTAAATTAAAAAAATTTATTCCTTAAGCTTTGATGTAAATACTACGTCTGACCGTGACTATTTTCCAGTTATCTTTTAAACCAAAAATTTAAAAAAAAACTTTCAGGCTTTATAAATTTCCACTCATACACAAAACTGCAGAATTACACTAATACCCCTACTTCCTATTTTGGTAACTTAGGGATTTCATGAAATTTATCCCATGAATTTTATGTTCCCTGTAAAAGATTATCTCATAGGTAACTAATTCTGTATTATTATTATAAAAATTTTTCCTTTGGACATTTTCTATGTGGTTTCAAGGAGTAGAATCAGTTGATTCGTAGTATATAGCTACTAAGTTTTTTAACACTTTATTTTCCGTAATTTTCCTTATAAATTTGAATAATATAAATGTAATTAACATCTTCGAAAGTAAGTTTTTCTTAATACTTCCGTATAGGCAACCTTTATCACGTTTCTCTACAATTTTTTTCATTATTCTCTTGTTTTGTAACCTTTCACACCTTTATACAATATTAAAATGCTTTACTCGATTGTTGTAGGACACACTTTATTTATAATAATAATAATAATGATGATGATGGTGATGGTGATGGTGGTGATGGTGATGGTGATGTTGTTGTTGTTGTTGTTGTTGTTGTTGTTGTTGATGATGATGATGATGATGATGATAATGATAATGATAATGATAAAGATGATGATGATAATGATAATTTTATGTTGAAACATTTTCAAAATACATAAACATTGACAGGAAATAATCAAAAGAAAAAAACAACATATTGCTCAGTAAGGGGCCGAATTGGCCTTTCCAAGTGAAACAAAAATTTACTTTGAAACATCTATATGTAAAGAAAAAAAGAGAAAAAAATTAAGTACAAAAATATAAAAAATACAAAATTAAGTAATTTGGCAAGAGGACAGCCCAAAAATTACATTATTCATATGGCTCCACATGAAATACAACCCAATTTAAATGAAAGATAAAAACACACTAACACAACTCAAAAAATATATATAAACAAAGACACTGGACAAAGATCTTGGGAGGAAAAATAAATTGGTAAAAGGTGAAATGTTTATCACGAAAAAATAAATTCATCTGAGTTTAATAAATAAAAAATTGAATAATTCCTTTTTAAAAGAAACTGTATTGAAGTTTGTAGTCAAGTGTGTAGGTAATTTGTTACAGTAGAAAGGACCCTGGTAGATAAAACTTTTATGTAGAATTTCTTTGTTTGGTTTCGGAATATTTAGAAGAGGAGGTTTTCCATGATTATAATGGGTATTAGAGCTTTTAAACGAAATAAAGTTGTTATGAATATAAAGTAAAGTTCTAAAGTAAAAAAGTTTCTTTATGGAGAAAAGATGGTCATCATTTACGTACTTAAGTAATCTTTTTTGTAAATTTATTAAAGGTAGCAGATTTGAAAAATAATCACCCCCCAAAAAATAATTCCATATTGTAAAATAGATTGTATCCTTGAATAGTATAAGATTTTTAAAAAGAATCTATCTACATACTTTTTCAAGTGAAAAAAGATAAATAAATAATAACGGAGTTTATTTTTTAAAAATTCTATGTGTGATGCATATTTAAGTTTTGGTATGTGTAAACCTAAATACACTGGTGTTCAGAATTAAGAGAAATTGCATATTTTTTCGATTTCTCGAGATCTATTGGATAGATTTTGATGAAATTTGGTATGAACATAGGTTGATATAATACCAAATAAATAATCATTCAAAATTTGTAAAACACACGCATGCGCAGAAGTTATAACCGCCAGAGTTGAAAGGTGTGAAATAGAGGTTCCAGAATAGAGCAAAATACTGGGTTTATAAGGGGTATGACACCCTCCCACTATCATGCATGCCTTCTTGAGTGATTTTATAGCATAAATAAGGCAGATGATAAAATTTCCTGTTCATTAAGCCTACTTTCTGAACATTTGAACCGGGGCTACTTTTGAAACCCCGTTTTGGGGCTCTGAAGGGTATGTAGAGGGGGGTAGCGAGATGTAATTGCCTTATATAGAGTCCCTCATACCTCCTCTAAAGAGGCGAAGCCTTTGAATCTGGCTGCCTATTCCATATGGCAAATATATTCCGTTTTAATGAAAATTACAAACCTCATGAACTTCATTAAGTGAAGGATTTCTATCGATTGAAAAGAAATTAAGACCGATAGAACCCCCCAAAAGGTGAATAAAGGTCTCCAAGATATCAACACAATACCTTCAATCATGATTTTCTCCTTTTGAAAGATGTAGGGGGTTTGGCATAGACTTAACAACATTCCTTCAAAGAGCACCAAATCTCCGATTCCATAATGGTGAGTTTCTCCTACATTAAAGGACTGACATAGCATTCTGGTTCTTTCCACATGAGTTTGCATCGAGAATCAATGGTTTAATTGATTTGAGACCTAACAGAGAGGAAAATATTAACCCTTTGAATTTTACCTTATTAAAGAAAATTTTTGCATATTTTTGACAAGTTGCAGATCCCTCCCTGCCTTTGAAAGAGGAACCCTGACAGTTTCAGGTAATGTGTTGATATCTTGGAGACCTTTGTTCACCTTTTGAGGGGTTCTATCGGTCTTAATTTCTTTTCAATCGATAGAAATTCTTCACTTAATGGAGCTCATCAGTTCAGCAATTTTTATTAAAACGGAAGATATTCACCATTTGGAATGGGCAGCCAGATTCAAAGACTTTGCCCCTTTAGAGTAGGTATGAGGGACTCTATTTAAAGTAATTGCATCTCACTACCCCCCTCCACATACCCATCAGAGCCCCAAAACGGGGTTTCTGAGAAAGTAGGCCTAATGAACAGGAAATTTTATTATCTGCCCTATTAACGGTTTAAAATCACTCAAGAAGGCATGCAGGATAGTGGGAGGGTGTTATACCCCTTATAAACCCACTATTTTGCTCTATTCTGGAACCGCTATTTCATACCTTTCAACTCTGGCGGTTATAACTTCTGCGCATGCGTGTGTATTAGGGTGGGTCATTTTCCTATGGCGAAAAAAAAAATTTACAAATTCTATCGGGCACAGCAAGAAAAAGGTGCCAAATGGTCTCAAACTAACATGTGTGAAATATTATTCCATTATAATAACTCTTTTTGCCTCCGGATTGGCCTCAAATGGAACAAAAATATGTAATTTTTCATATTTTTTAAAAAAATTTTATCAATTAATTTTTTTGTCGATAATTATTTTAAGCTCATAAATAAGGGTATTAAAAAGCAACTTTAATTATATTAGTCACATTTATGCATTTTTAATTAAAAAAAACAACTTCCAAAGTGGCAATTTAATGTATTACCATATTAACTAAACAGGCGTAGAATAGGAGGATCTTTTTTGCCAACAAACAGTGGATTGTCAGTGGCAGATTCTAAATATTGATAAATCAGATGCATTCTCCCTCAATTCTGGCCAATTCTTAAATTTTGAAAGTATAAATAGTTGTATTTTTCATAAGTGTCACGCTTTCAAAATTTAGCGGACATTATTTCTTTGGCTGGTCTTGGGAACCAAATGTAATCACATAAAATATGTTGAAACAAGTGTCTAATGGATAGTTTGTTTATTGGCAATAGCAATATCATGATGAGATTCGCCTTTGTAAGGATTTACCTTATTTTTTCTATAGCAATATAGACTAAAACCCAGGCCCATAAATTATACCGTTTTTGAGGGAGGATTGACTCAAAACAGCTTCTTATTATTAACTTATGCGTTGATAAAAGTTTAAATATAGCAAAATTAACTGTATAAAATAAACACAAGTAGGTTCTAAAAATTAATGTAACTAATTTTAAAATTTTGAGAATAATACTGAGCTTTTAGCTGAAAACACTGATCTGCCGCTCTTCTTAAGAAAATATTTTAAAATTTGACTCTTAAAATATGTTTTTAATTTATTTTTTTAACATTAGGGACTCCTATGGGGACACTTGGGATGGACTATCCCTACTATGCCACTGAAATTTCAAAGAAAACCTCAACCTTTAAATATTATCCAAAT
Source organism: Tetragnatha versicolor (assembly GCA_024610705.1). Classification (NCBI taxonomy): domain Eukaryota; kingdom Metazoa; phylum Arthropoda; class Arachnida; order Araneae; family Tetragnathidae; genus Tetragnatha; species Tetragnatha versicolor. The sequence goes on from JANDEH010000009.1 coordinate 41,482,279, forward strand.
ATCCTCCGGGGGTTGAAATCTTATAACTCACAAAAGGTACCCACCTTTTGGCATATCCATTTTTATTAAATTTAATGTTTTTACCATCCTACTCAACCGGGAATAAAGGTTTCGCACATTTTAATGATTACAGAAAGAAATCTTTGATTGCCAGTTCTAATCATTGAGATACATCAAAATATGTTGTATTACAACTCATGTATTTTAACTCTTGTTTCCTTTTTAATTATTTTAAAGTCTTCAATGAGGATTTTTATACCATTTTACACGTTTACATTCATGACAGATTCGTTCAATCGAGGTAAAAGCCCGATTTTCGTTTGTCCATTTTTAGATGAAATTACTATATTAATCGAAACTTTGACGTCAATCCGGAGGCAAAAAGAGTTATCGTAATGGAATAATATTTCACACATGTTAGTTTGAGACCATTTGGCACCTTTTTGTCGCTGTGCCCCTGGTAAAATGTGAAAAAAATATTTTTGACCCACCCTAGTGTGTATTACAAATTTTGAAGGATTATTTATTTGGTATTATATCAACCTATGTTCATACCAAACTTCATCAAAATCTATCCAGTAGATCTGGAGAAATCGAAAAAATGTGCAAATTCTCTTAATTTTGAACACCAGTGTATTTAAAGCTACTTACTTGTTCAAAGTTCAGACAATTACAATTATTAACAATATTGAAACAATCATGATATTTTATGTTAAGATCTAAACTATTTCTGTATATTAAACTGAAGTTAATATATTTCTTTTTGTTACTATTTATTGACAAATCATTTTTTAGAAACCAATCTTTAAGTTTCAGTCGATCTAAATTTATTTGTCTTTCTAAGGTATTATGATCTTCAGCAGAGTATATTAAAACAGTATCATCTGCATAAGATAAAACATCACCATATAGTTTTAAATTACATAAATCATTTATATCATTTATAATCATTTATATACAGGGTGTTTCAAAATTGCGTTGCACGGCTTTTATTCGGAACCAACGCCTCCTAGGGTCATGGAAGTAAGGTCTACCCCTAGGTAAGTGACCCTGGAGAATCTATTGAGATGACTTACAGGACCCCTAGCGGCGAAATCAAAAAGTTAAAAATTAATTTAAAAACTAAAGGAGATAGAGCAAAAACCTCAGTGAGAGTATTGTTGCCAACGTCAAGAAGAACTCAATGAAAAAAATTTGATCAAAATATCTTGAATATTCGCGGAGATATTAGCATGTGAAAATAGCACTTTTTCTGGGGTCAAAAAATAAAAAGTTCGCATATTTCCAAATTTTTCAGTGTTATTGTGTAGTTTTGTGTTTTTTTAGTTGAAAGAACACAAAATTTAATAAAAAAATCAAAAAAATTTGCAAATATGATAACTTTTTATTTTTAGGAGGCGTTGGTTCCGAATAAAACCCGTGCAACGCAATTTTGAAACACCCTGTATATTAAGAGCAAACGTAACACTCTTAAGAACTTACAGCTTCCAAGAGGGTAGAAGTGTGAAAAACAATCGCAAATGACAAACAGATCACAATGAAAGGTCAACAATTTCATGAAACAAAGCATGGATTCGAATAGTTCAATGAATAATATTGACAATTAAAATCAGAATGACCGGAATGACTGGACACTCACATTTGTGGTTTTTAAGACTGAAAACAGCTCAAGGAAGAAAGGACCTATTCTGGAAATTTATTAGGCGGTAAACAATGCAGTTAATGAGTCACGAGAATTTTCGTTTTGCCTGATTCATATGCGCAATAAATTTACAAGGTTATCTAGTGAATGACTAAAAACCCTTTGTTTAGATATAGTACACTTGTTTGGTCTTTTTAAGTTGAAAAAGGGAAAAACAAGAAATTTAAGCTGAGAAATGAAAAGTAAAACTTTGTTGACCTTTTAAAAATAAAAAAAAATCAGGGCGATACAAACGTTTTGGAACTTTCCTCTTATAGAAAAATCCTAAATTCGCTATCGTGGGTATTTATGAAAATATAAAAATTAAAGATAGTTTATGTATCTTTCCAAATCTCATAACATAATAGCTTAGAAGTAACATGATGTATTAAATGGTAAAAGAATACGTGAATGTAATGCACAATTAACACTTTCGTTTGTTTTGAAATAATTTTCTTTTAATTTAATGTTACAATTTTCTTTCATCCAGCTTGTTTTCTGAAATGATTCTCTTATACAAACAGTCAAACAATTTAACGACCACAATATCTACAATTATTTTTTCGATTTGCAATGAAATCTCCTCAAAAGTAATTTTACGAGTTGAATTTGTGGTGCATACTTCTTAAAAATTATTGTCTATCTTATAGAAAATAAGTTTTTGTTTTCGACTGTATCATTTATAAATCTGAAATTCTTTTTCAATAGCATATGAGCCTTTATTTATTTATTTATTATTATTTTTTTCGTTTTGTTTTTATTTTATTTTGTTTTATTTAAGTGTATTGTAGTGTTTTTCTTGTAAAATTTTAATTACTTTTGAAGCCCCGTGCTATACATTGTGGTACACGGGGAGCTTTTAGTTTGTTTAAATAAAAAATATAAGTCAAGAAACTTTCTACAAAAACAATTTCTTAGAATGGAGTTTTAAAAAAATCATTATTAAAATATATTAGAATTTAAACGAAATAATGCAAAATGTGCAAAAGTCTGTAGTAAAATATCCAGAAAGATTATGAATAGAGTTAATTTATTTTTCATTAAAAACTGGAATTTATTTTTTCACTTTCTTCTATAAGTTTTAATGAAAATATCTTCCAAATGATCTAATTAATTAATGGGGAATTTAAAAAACTTAACTTCGGGAGATTCTTGTACATGAAAATTCCGCTTGGTTGAAAAATTAATTTTTTTAGGATATGATTCGTGAGCTTTTGACAGCAGATGACCTGAATGTGATTACAGTTGATTGGCGTTTGGGAGCCTCCCAGTCTTATCCCCAGGCGGCTGCAAACACGCGTTCCCTGGGTTTGGTCGTGGCTGATTTCATTGACTATCTTCAGGTAAGTTATTACAACTCCATTCATAAACTCTGAGAATTTGAAAAATATTCAAATAAGTGTTTCAAAGAAGTCCCCCCAAGCTCTGCACAGCCAGATTGTTTGCGTAGAGTACATAAAGAAATCCCGCAGAACTATAACTCTATGACCCATAGTTTTCGGAAAAATTGCTGTGGAAAAAGGTATGATGTCATATCCGGTTTCTGCAACAAAAGATTTCTTTGCAGTTTAAGATGTTAAAAATGCCAACTTCACATGCATGCGTGAGCTGTAGAATGAAGTAATTAAGTTTTTATCGGATATGACGTCACATTTTTCGAGAAAAAGTCATCGTAGAGATAGATTTAGTTCTTAGGAATCCTTCTGTGTAGAGTTTAGGCGGACTTGTTGGAACAATATCGGATGAAAATATTTGTTAAATATTTTATGGATTAAAGAACGCAGTTAACCCAAGTAAACGTTATAATTGCAATGCGGTTGTAGCAATTTTAGATCTGGTGAGCCTTGATAATTTAGAGCTCACTAACTACAACAACATGTCTTTAATCATCATCTCATAAAATTTGAAAATATAAAACCGGTTTATGATAGTGAAAGAAGTCTAACTATACTTCGTTCACTTATTAATTTTTAAGGGACTGTAAACATGCAAAAAAAACCTTTAAGAATCAACTCTCAAACAAAAATCTGGTGGTATTTCCTATTCACAAAACGCTTTTATTTTATTTATTTGATTTTGTAGAGGAAGTACAGAATTCCTCCTTCAGATATTCACATCATCGGATACAATCTTGGTGCTCATGCAGCAGGGTATGTTGGAGATCAAATTCCCAGAATCGGAAGAATAACAGGTAAGATTCAGAAATATGTCATTTATTTCACTTTTTTCTCTCACTATTAACATAATAATTTTTCTTCATTTAAATTCTTTGAATATAGTTACCAGATTTGATGAAAGGTAGATTGTCATTTGTTAATGAAGGTAATTTTACTGAATTTTGCGGAAAATTTTCCTTTTATTTTTTACAAAAAGGGACACAATAGTGTTTGACGCTACCGGAAAATGCAGTAGATATTGAAATTGACGAAAAAATTTAAACTATTGTAACAGGAAAGATATTCTGTATGCATAGAATGCATGTGTAAAAAGACTATCTCAGATAGCTTTTTTACCCCCCACACACACCAAGAACACTTGGATTGGGTGGGGTAAAATGGTTATAGCGGGTTGAATGAATATAGGGATTTTAAAAGTTTATTATATATATAAACTATTATGTTTGGTTTTTTTGGCATGCTGATTTTTCTTAAGCCTCAATAAAAATCAGCTCGAAAAAAGTTTTTAATTATTTAATACTATTATAACTATTATTAACTATTAAAATCCCTATATCCGTCTTACCCCGCTATAACCGTTTCTTATGCTTTGAATTATGGTTTAGGTTTGGATCCCGCTGGTCCCTACTTCGAAGACACAGATCCTCGAGTTCGTCTCGATCCAAACGATGCCCTCTTTGTCGACGTCATCCACACCGACAGTCCACCAGCGGCACAAGGTAAGTCTTAAGGACCGTTTCCACTTTGGCGTTTGGTTGCGGTACGGTAATCCGTACTTACCAAATGACGAATGCCAGGCAGACAAAAAAGATGTCATTTCATCTGGTTAAGAACCAAAACCAAAGGCAAAAGTGGGCATGCGAATATTACGTCACCTTCGGTACTTTTTGTACCTAGCCTACCTAGCTAGATAGTTGCACAGCAACCAAACGCCCAAGTGGAAACGATCCTTTAAGGTTTATTTGGTTTCTGGGGTTCTAAACCCCGTTTGGCATGGGTGTTGTGTTTTGTGTCTGCGTCTGCAAGTATGTTTATAAAGCCTTATGTAATACTGTGTGGAGCATGAGGAGTCAGAATTAAAAAAGGTAATTTCTATCGTCAAAGTGACACTAAGGTGACGTTGGCGAATCAGATTAACTCTCATGTAAGATTGATGTCATTGATCATTAGATTTAGCTCTTGATAGCTATTTTGACTCGTCGACCCCAATGTGAAGGCCCCGACCAACCTCCAAAAAGGTCTATATTTTGAGGTGTGAGTGCAGAGACCCAGTTATTTCAATAGAAAAATATAACATGCATGTTTTTACAAAGGATAAAAAATTCAATTTTGTCTAATTGTAGTTGCAGGAATGCTTCAGCCGGCAGGACACTTGGATTTCTATCCAACACCAGGGTGGAGGAGGACTGGCTGCAATTTACTTGAAGGTGAGTTTTTTTTCTGGTCGAATTACCTTTTAATTTTTCGACGGCATTTTTTGAAAAAAAATCAAGTTTTAATAAGTTATATTTGTACAAATTTTTCAATAAATTTCAAAGCATCCAGGACCTTAACAAGACTTTTGTTTCATAGGGGGTTTGATAAGATTTCGGTTCATTTTGAGATCTTTTAGGCTACACCCGAAGAGGTCCACTCCTTGTATGTCTCACCGAGTTTTTATACATATTAAAATTGTAAGGGGTGTGTGGGGATCCCCCCAGAAAAATGCATGAGCTTTTACCCTCAAAATCAGAGTTTGGACTCCTTTTGAGACTTTTTGATTTTTAACCCAAAGAGGACTGCTCCTTGTAAGTCCCACAATTTTCAAGGAAGAAGGAGTGTATCAAAATTGATGTCAAAATTTCGGGAGGGGGCTAACCCCTAACCTCCCCCCATGGATACAGCCCTGAATAGATATCTTCGAAACTTAACTACAATGTATTCAATTAAGTGCCGGGATGTATGATTCACTATTAATTAATCCACTATCAAGGTGTGACGTAACTTATTTTTCAGGCAGGAAAAGCTTTCGCCGATGCAAATCCGTTCATGCTCCTGAACTCTTTACTGAATCCATCAACATGGACTGTCCCTTCTACGGCTACTTCTGCGACTCGTACGCCAACTTTTCCAATGGAGAGTGCGACCGAGGATGTGGCCAAGACATGTCTCGCTGTGCCCCCATGGGCTACAAGGCAGAAGAATGGCTACGCTTCTCATCATCAGAACCTGTTACCATGTTTTTGGAGACTGGATTGGATGAACCCTATTGTAGTGAGTCAGATAGATATTTGTGTATGGCTTTTGCATACAGGGTCGGATCCAGGTTTAGCTTCTGGGGGGATGCACAAGGATTTTTAAAACATCTCCAGCAGGAGAAACTGCTTTGTTTTTTAAATGTTGAAATATGTTCTTTTTTGGCCATAAAGCTACGCATTAAAGCATTTAAAAGCTTGAAATTCCAATTTTGTTAGAAGTTATCTTTAGATGTAATTTTATTCATTAATCTTTTACCCTTCTGGGGGACATGGGCCCACCGTGCCAACCTCCTGGATTCGCTACTGTTTGCATAACTTGGGGGGTTGCATAACCTAGTTCCAAAACCTGTAAAATGCCCTTTTCTTGCTTGGGAAATCAGCCCAGACGCTTTTTAATAACTACTAGTAGTATAATACTGTAATTCTTATTTAATATAAAAAATTTACAAAAAAATAGAAAAAGTAGTGTCATCTAATATTACTCATTGAAAAGAACATTTAAGACACTTTTGAAAGGTTTAAAAAGGAGGACATTCGATTTTCTTTAGGCTTCTTTTGACTTTTTACTTTCAATCTTCATTTAGGAGGAATCACTCTAAATGAAAAGTGTAAATTTGTTGTTTCACTGTTCAGATTTCTTGTGCAAGTATGCGGGTCCCTCGGTGAGGATTACTCATGATGAATATTGAAAATGAGACAGCAAATTATAAAAAGTGTCTTTAGTTAAAGTGAAGTTATTGTTCAATCATAAAATTACAAAAAATAATAAATAAATGACTGGTAAGTGCAAGTGCATGAAAACATAAAAATGTTAACGGGAGGGTAAATTTTATGAAATTTAATTAAGTTGTAATTTTTTCTTGCACTCTTTTTGTTTATCGAAAGCTATTTTATTTCACACATCATATCCACGTCCCCGTTACACGATTAAATTTGTCCTTTTATCTAAGCGTTTTCCAATGTTGCACTTTAGATGTTTCCAATTTTTTTAATAAACATTTTATAAAATATTGTTGAAACTTTCAGGGTACCACTACCATGTAAAGGTGTTTCTGTCTTCAAAAGAAGAAACTCGCCGCTACAGGAACGAAACTGGTCTTTTATTCGTTAGAATCACTGGAACTAAAGGAAGAACTGCTCTGCTTCAAGCAACACCAAAGTAGGAACTTTCAGACGTCTAACATATTCATAAGTTCAAAAACTAAATTGCTTGGAAATTTGGATGTATTAATTAATTTTTTGTTTTGAGAGGATCGCGGGACAACAAATGTTTGGTCTGCTAATATTTCATCATTAAAAACTATCCAGCTTCTTCTGCTTAAAAATATATTTAATTAGGTTTCTATTTGATTTCTATCTTTAATATATTTATCTAAGGAAAATCTTTTGTCAATGGCTGTTTTGAAGATTAGCATCTGATTGTCCCAGCTTCAATTGTGTTTTCGTTGTGTTGGGCTATGCATTTGTTTTCACCAATTCTAATTTTTATGAAAAAAAGAATCAAGATAGAGTGTTGAAAATTTTTGGAACACGTGTTTTTCAAGGAAATTCAGAAAATAATAGTAGTAATAAAAATAAATAGTATTTAGCTCTTTTGATTTCATATTAGTAAAAAGCTTAAAAGTTTGCAGAATTTTTTTGTGAAAATGTTCTATTATTTTTCATTAAATATTTTTTATAGTACTGAATTATATATATAAAAATATAAATTTATCTAAGAATTGGAAGTTCTCTAGTACATTTTTCAGTTTAATTTAGCGAAAAATTTTGAAAATTAAACTTCGTTTCTTTTTTTAAAGTACTTCAAACTAAATTATAAAATAAACATTAAAAAAATTTTGCGTCTTGATTTTTAATGTTAATACTAATGCAATGATAAACTCATGAGATAAATTCAAAATTTTAGACTAATTGTTTAAAATTTTCGGATCCCAATCCTTCTCGAAGAGATGTCATTAAATACTTTTTTATAACAGCAATCATTCGGTTTTTTCATTTACTATTTTCTAAAGTTTCAGATGAATTCATCCTGAATTGGAAATTTGGCCTATTTTTAATTTAATTAAATATTTTAAACACATGTAATGAAATTTGATTTTAAAAATGTCATCCAAGTTTTCAAAATAAGTGTTTTCATGTTTAAGAGTTTATTATTAATGAGTACAGAGATTGCCCAACATTAAAACATTCTACCTTCAAACATCGTAAATTAACCGTCAACTCTGTTGCCGTGCCAGTTAATTTCTGTACTTTGAGTATATTTTTATCTTTTTTTTTCTTTTTACGTAAAACGAGAGAAACTTTCCTTTATTTGAAGAAACTTTAGAGTTCGTTCAGGTTAGTTATAGGAAAAGCCCTTATAATAACCACCAAAACTAAATCGATAGACTCGAATGAAAAGGGGACGTCACTGGCCAACATAATACACACCCAATTGAAATAAGATATGCTTCGTTTTGACTTTTACATACTTGCTTTTAAAATTTATTCTTCTATCGGTGATTTTACTAAACCTAAATTATTTTTGTGGAAGAATTTTATCACAAAACAAGCACGTGTTCAAGGGATATTTTCGTCAAAATACATTGAAAAATTTATATTTTAAAAACTTACAGTGAGTATGAGTTGAAAAGTAATCTCTTATTTTGCTTCAATTCTATGCAGGCCTATTGTATTTACCAGAGGGGGTGACTTCGAGTTCCAAATGAGTTCCGGCAACCTTGGGCGTCTGTTAAGAGTGGATGTCCTCTGGTCATCTCTTAACCCTTTGCCCCTCAGTTCGGATGGTCCATCCATTCAAATACACAGTCTACGAATCACAAACCTGGAAACTACGTACAGGTAAAACTAAAGTGTTTTGTTTGCCTATATAAATAAATAAATATTTTATTAACCCACACATAGAAGATAAACTTCCAGGTAAGGTGGACACAAACTACACATACAATAAAACATTCACAATACAATTACTGACATTAATAACAAAAAAAGTGAAAATAAAAAGACAACTGTTCATATAAACAACAAGATCTGTTCTAATTTTATTGTAGGTATCAAAGAAAATATCAGTATCAGGAAGACTGTTGACAATTTTCAAAAACTGAATTATGGATTGATTCATTAAGTATTTTTTGTCATGAAGGAAACATAAAAAACCGTTCTTTGTCTCGTTGTACGCTGGGGAACAATTCATTTGAACTCATGTAAAATAAGGGAGCAATCAATTTCATTGTTTACAACATTGTTAAAAAATTAAATATAGAAAGGCACCGCCTGGATTCTAGGCTTATATACTGAATATGAATATTAGATTTAAAGAAGACGAAACTTAAAAACTTTTTTGAATTTTTTCGATGGACAAAACCTGTGATTTGAGTACAGGATTCCAAATGACACAGTTGTACTCTAAAATAGGACAAACAATAGTATTGAAAAGTATTTTAAGAACACCAATATTTTTGAAATTATAAGTGGTTCACTTAAGAATACCCAGTGTTTTCAATGCCTTTATTCTAATGTCCTTTATGTGAATTTTAAAGCCAAAACTGGATTCATAAATTACACCTAAGTCTTTTATGATATTCTTTCTGGAGATAACGATATTGTTTGAAGTATAGTTGTTTAGAAGAGGGCGCGTTCTACGTGTAAAAGTTAACACAAAACATTTTATATATACCAGGGGTTTCCAACTTCTAAGTACTCGAGGGCCGCAACTGAAATTTAAAGTCAAGTGACGAACCGCAAAGTAATCTGGCTCCTTTTTATCCATGATAAATTTTTCGGGGAGGGGAAGTCTTTAGCATGGAACTTTTTAAGTTCGGCGAAAGGGGGATGAAGGTTATTGTGAAGGTACTATACTGTATTTTCAAAAATTTCTGAGGAAATATAAATTTTTTACCCTGCACAACTTTTAATACTAAATATTACTTCCTTAAGAAAATATTTGTTAATTTCTCTAAAAGTAATGTTTCCCCTAATTTTGATACTCCATTTTGTTCCATCTCGTGATAAAGGTTGACCTAAGTCTTCATAAATCATAACCCCTTGCTACGTTCAGGGGGAATATCAGGGCATGCAACTTCCTTCTCGAGATATCAAACTTTTAATTTTTCACCATGTATAACGACGAAGCTATTCAATACTCTAGGAGGTAAATAGGAGGGCGGGGGTCCTTCTCCTAAAAATGTTTTAATTTTAGTATGCTAAAAAGTGTCTTGAAGCTAAATTTTAGGTGGTTTAAAAGGAGCTTCACGGGCCGCAGGCCGCCAACCTCTGCTATATACCACATAAAAATTATAGATTAACATTTACACAATTTATTTAATAGATATTTTATTTAATTTTTTAAGTATTCTTTACTTATATACCACACAAAAATTATAAAATGACTTATATACTTAATTTTTTACTGGTTATTTGATGTAATTAAATTTTTAATTCTTATAAACAAAATTAAATATACAAGAATATAAAAGAACATACAATTAATATTCAGATTTATCTCCATGGTTAAATTTAGAAATGATAACTAATCCTCAAACACGCTTCTTACGAAGCGATTTATAATGTTTGCATCAAAACTTTTATTTTTATCAAAGATTTAACACCGATAAATATAGTTCCTATTTTCAGTTAAAGTAGAATTAAAACAAGGGGGACTGGGGTTAGTTTTGACATAGTTTTGTTTTTTGATGTATACAACTCTTTTTTGTAATACCTAGGGATAATATGTTTATGGGTAGAAAAACCTTTGGGGTAAAAATATACGCCAGGTTCATAATTTTAATGCTTTTAATTTCTTAAAAACTAGCTATCACCTATGCCAGGGGTCGGCAACCTGCGGCTCTTTCGATGTGAAGTTGCGGCTCTCCAGTTCCATACGAAAAAATTAATAATTTATTATCAAACCCTTAAAAAATCAGTGATATATTTTTTAAGTACCTAATCACATCTATGATACTCACAAGGAGCGGTGTAACCCAAAGTTCTTACGCTGTGTCAAAATTCTACTTTTAAGGGTAAAAATTCAAAAATTTCGGGGGAGAACTCCCAAACACTCCTCAAAATTTTGGAATATGTGCTGTGTTCCCTTAAAAATTCTGTGATTTATAAGGAGTGATCCTCATTTGGTCATAATAGAAGTTCTAAAAAACGAATTAAAAAACTACTTTTAGGAAAAAAATTCCAAAATTTTTATGAAGTGGTATCCCCACCCCGTCTCTAAAGTTTGCTGTTTATTTTAACTATAGGTACTATTTTTCCTTGAAAATTCTGCCACTTAAAAAATGAGAGGTGCTCTTTGGGTGCAATCCAAAAAGGCCTAAAAATAAGCTACAAAGCTATTTTGAAGAAGAAATTTCCAAAAAATTTTCTAGGGGAGGACCCCCAGATCCCCCAATTTTTTATAGGAATTTACTTTGCTTACAAAATTTTGAAATTAGTTTACAATGTGTATGTAAGTCATCTAAAACTTGATGACTTGATGTAAAAAAGTACCCTAATCCGAAAGGAGGTACCTCAGAAAAAAAGTGTAAAAAAGTTCTCCCCATCTAAAATCAAATATAATAAGCATATACTATAACATTTAAGCACAACAATTTAATGGCTCTTTAAAAACTGGAAATTTTTTTAAATTGTAACTTTTGGATCTTCCGTTTCAAAAGGTTGCCGACCCCTGACCTATGCCAATTCACTTTACACCCGGGGAGACTGTAATAATTAAGAGTCAAGCAATGTCTATTTAAAAAACTCACTTATTGCCTGCAAGAAAAGTTATTTTTTTAAATTCCTCAGCATTAAAAGAAATAATTCATTATTACTTTTTGTCGTGTTTTTACTAAATAATTTTAAAAAATAAAGCCATTATGAAATTATTTGATGTATTTACAAAAATATATAGGTTAAACTGAGATGAATAGGTCCTGAGCACTGGGTCACTTTTCATAAGATAAGTTTCTAAATGTTTTATAAAATTATGTCTTTTCAAACACAATTAAAATATTAAGTTTAAGCATTTTCGTATCAAATAAAAATTGTTCTATTGCTTTTTGGAATACCCTAATAAAAAATTTTAAAAATTTCATAAAAACTTAAAACTATGGAAGATTTTAAATAATTACAAAAAATTAAACGCTGACTAATTATTTTGAAAGACATGATAATACATTTATTGACAAAAAAAATTTTCGTATAATTATTTTGATCCTAGTTTTAAAATTTAAAATTTTTCACTTCCATCATCGCATAGATCACTTAATTTTATCTTATTCAAACTACTTTAACATAAATTTCTAAATTTATTTCACTAAATTTTTAAGATTTTAATTTTTTAAAATAAACTAAATTTGCATATGAAAGGTGTGGTGCATTTAGGGAAAGGTCCTGAGTAAAAACTGAACCTTGGATACTAAACTTAAGTTCTCTTTTAGGTTTAGGTGAAAAAATTTTATCCACTAAAATATTAGTATATGCGTACCTATTTCCATGTCAAAATTATTATCACAACATAAATATACTTCTTTCATTCAAAAAAGGCTTCTCAAACTACTACATGTGATAGTTACTTTGAATCTAGCATAAAAAGAAAGTGATGTAAATAATTATCGTAAAAACAGGTTCAGATTTTGGTGTAATTTGTTAGTATCTATCTATCCAAGTTACGTCTTAAAAACTCGGGTATCTCATGGTGGACCATAATACACGACTCTCCCTTATTATAAATGTCTCCTTTTGATTTTCAGAGAGACATTTTGTGGCAGTGATGATCCAATACCTTCTGAACGAGTCAAAGTGTACTTCAGAGGAGGATCGTGCTGAAAAGAACATCATGATTCTTCGAAGATCTTAAAAAACTGTACCATTCCAACCAAGTGCCATTGAGTGCTGATATCTATTTTGTTGTAACAAGTCACACAATGCAATGTTTTTAATTTTAAATAAAGATAAAGTGTAGAATAATAAAGCTGCTTCAGAACCATTTGCTTCCAGAGAGTGTCTCAAACCAGGTATCCCGGGTTTTGAATAAACTTTTACTTAAATATTTATTAAAACTAATTTTTAACAAAATATTATTCATAAATATAATTGGTTTTATAGACGAATTACACAGTCACCACTAAAAGAATTAATAAAAAGTTTTTATATGAAAAAAATTTTCTTCCCATTCTTTCTTCTCTGTGTAACTATTATGTTAAATGTTATTGCTGGTTGATTGAAGGTAATGATTAAATTATAAAATCGTTAATACTGGTAACTTAAGGAATTGATGAAAATATTACGTACTTCAGAATCTTGAAATAATTTTTACTGACGAATATCCCACTGGCACCACTTGTTGAATCAGGAGAAAGTTTTTCAGTGTGAAACATCTTTCCATTCTATTTAATGCTAATTTTATATTCTAACTAATGATTGTAATGGTATCTGCACTATAGTCACCACTTAAAAAATTAAGAAAAATTGTTCAAGTTAAATTGAAGCACTAGAGTGGCAGTTGGGGCTTGTGGATGGGCATTTCCAGCATCTTCATCGTCACACTTGGAATTTTAATGGAACAGTTAACTCAAAATTTAGTTTCCATCAAAGATAGAAGAAAATGTTGTGATATATTTAAAGAATTTGACTGATACGGTCACAGTTAGTCAAAGGTTATGACCCCCGTGTATAGGCAGGAAAATTTATAAATTATCAACTGTATGCACTAACACACCAAGCCATCCGTTCCTGTAACCAATATGTTCCTCTAATTAATTTGAAGTTAATACTTCACAATTAAAATAAATTCCTGAAGACCGAACCGAGAACCTTCAGTTCCGAACACCAGTCCATTAGCCAACCCTCTATACCCCACCCATAAAATTTAAAGTTAATATATAAATTCATAGAATGACAAAAAAGGGGAAACGGGGTTTGATCCCAGGACCGTCCGAGTGGAAGCCTTGCGCTCTAGCACTATAGGCTATCAGGTCACATCCTGCAGTGAATTCAAAGAAATACTTAAGACTACGAATTTTGAAATTTTTATTAATTGTAGAGAAATATATTAGGTAGTTTCTCTTTGATATACAGGGTGGTCCTTAATTCATGGTACAAACTTCTAGGGGTGTTAGAGTACACCTAGACGAACAAGAATTGGTATAGGAAGGGGGGTCGCAGTTACACCGTTAAAGAGCTAGGTCCTAATGTAGTGCGAGAGCGTTACAAAAGGACGTTTTGCCAAGGCCCGTTTAACGAAAAAAAACATAATGAAATGAAAAAATTTATTGCATGAGGTACAGCAGTATCCGTATTACTTACATCATAAATTTGATAGAAATTGGACCACTTTCTATACCGTGGGGTGAGTTTTAAAACGTGCTCTTAGTCAAACAATGGAGTTCCATTAATGGTATTTAGAAAAATGATGATCGGGGAAGGAATTTTCAATGATCAAACAGTTTCAATGATCCATGTTAAGATCATTGAAAATTCCTTCCCCGATCATCATTTTTCTAAATACCATTAAGGAATGTGATTCTTTGACTTAAAGATTAATATTGCACTTTTGAAACTAACTCCGCGGTTTAGAAAGTGGTTCAATTTCTATCAAATTTATGATGTAAGTAGTACGGATACTGCTGTACCTCATGCAATAAATTTTTTCATTTCATTATGTTTTTTTTTCGTTAAACGGGCCTTGGCAAAACGTCCTTTTGTAACGCTCTCGCACTACATTAGGACCTAGCTCTTTAACGGTGTAACTGCGACCCCCTTCCTATACCCATTCTTGTTCGTCTAGGTGTACTCTAACACCCCTAGAAGTTTGTACCATGAATTAAGGACCACCCTGCAGTTCTAGTGTTAACCAGCTGGGCCATCCTCTCCTAAAAAAGTTGGTATATCTCATTAATTTAAAGTTATTATATAAATTCAGAAATTTCAAAAATGGCCCCAAAGTAGTACCGTAAGTATCACTTTATTTAAGTATTCTTTTGTTGCTGAAGTAAATATACACAGTTTCAAAAACTTTTTATTTTCAAAACGCGAATTAATTTAAATTCATTCTCCAAATGTGTGGCGTAATAAATTACCTAAAAAGTAAATAAAAAATGTTTACACAAAAAAAGAAATACAATTTTATTTTCAAATTTAGGTATTAGAAATGAACATTTTTCTCCTTATATTTAAATAATAAAAAGTAAAATTCGATAAATAAATTTTTAGGAATAGAATACTAGTGTTTCTTACTACCCCATAGTTTTGTTTAAATGAGGTAATATGAAACGGGGTATTTAAAAAATGATCCACAACCCTAAATTGAAGAACAAAAATTGAACTATATAGCCCAGAGTTTCTCAAACTGTGGGTCGCGACCCACTGGTGGGTCGCCAGTCAGTTTTTGGTGGGTCGCGAGAAGATTTTGAATTTTCTGAATATGTAGAATATTTTTAATCATTTTTACAGATGTGTTTTTGACTTTTGAAATTTATCAAATTACCATATAGTAAAAAGAATGAAAATATAGAAAAAAACTACCCTACTTTATGTCGAACGCAAAAGACAATGTAAATACATACTATGTGTTGATAATGCAAAAGTAGTCGGTTATTCAAATAAGATTTGATTCTAAACGTACGACTCTCCATCCCATTCACACCGGGGGAGCAATGCAGAATTTAAGAATTTTTTTAGGAAATGATGCAACAGAAATTTTTCCCAGATTACTAAAAAAACATGTTAAAACCCTGTTTTCAAGGGTCAAATTTCAATATTTTCTCTGGGGGAGAACCCCCAGACCCCCTTTTTAATGTGTTGCTTATTGTTAACCCATAATTAAACTATTTCATATGCTCAAATTAAAGTAATTACTTTTTTTCTAAAAAGCTCATTTTTCTTATTATATGTCCATGTAATTTATTATTGTAACAGAATAGTTGTTGACCAAACCCCCACATCCGAAGTTACAATTCTCCTGTTGTGGAGCATGGATAATTAATTGAAGATGAGGTGGGTCGCGTGAGATTTTGTTTCTAAAAAGTGGGTCGTGATGCTCAAAAGTTTGAGAACCCCTGATATAGCCCATTTAACCTCCTAAAAAGTTCAATAAAAATCCTAAGATAATTTAATCCCCATAATTTTTAATTCATGTCAACATTATACAACTTATAATAATAACAGTTATCAAGTAATTTTCATTTGTTGGATTAATTTCAAAAAGACAAATTTTGTATGGTTATATTAATTTTAATTCATTTATACTTAAATATATAGGAGAAAGTGGGGTAATTAGATTAGATGCAAATGGAGTAATAAGAAACATGCAAAACACCACAGGATTTTCCTTTACGTTTATGAAACTAATTTTTTTTCAGAATGCTATTATCATTATCAGTTTTTTTTGAAAGGAAGGGAAGGGGATATTTTTACTTGTTTCTTATTTCCCTAAGAGACTGTATCTTGTTACCCCCACGAGCGGTAATAAGAGACAAGCCAATCATTTTACTAATTCAAACAATTAAAAATCAAATGAAGTTATTAATATAATCTCTAAAAAGTATTTTTAACCCCATTAATTTCCAAAAAATTTCATTAAAAATATTTCGATTAGTTAAAATTTCGACTAAAAAGATACAAGTTTAAATCAACCCTATATTTTTACATAAAATATTTGAAAATCAAGACAAAATAAATCAAACGGTGTTTTTCTTATTCCCTTTTGTGAGACTCTGATATGTTAATCTTCCCCAAAATAAACTCAATTTTTTGCAGACTCAGTTTTTTTAAGGTTGGTTCCGCTTCCTCTTTATAATGGTTCAGGAAGTTTATGAAGACACCCTCGAAAATATTCCCCTTGTCCCAACTGTGTTTCAATATTGTTTTTACTTAATTTCCCAGAAAATAAATGTATTAAAAAACCGAATTACTATTTTACTTTACTCCCCATAACTTAAATTAAAACGCAAATTTGATATAAATAGTTATTCAAGTTTTCAATAAATACTTTGAAGTGGTGAGTAAAAGTTGTCCAGCTACCCACCGTGTTCAGAAAAATGAAGTAAAAATTTTTTTTATTTCCAATGGCAGGTAATTGAACAGTTACGGATAACAGAGTTCATTGACCAACAGACATGCCGTAATTAATACTTTCTTCGTGTTACCCAGTGGGCACCTGTGGACCGAAGCCACGGAGGTGAAGTACTGTTGCCCACTGTATGTTGAAGTAAAAATAGACTTAATTAAATTTAAATTTTTAACTTTATAAATGAAATAAGAACAATAAAATATGTAAATAATAAAAGAAAAAAATTCGATAAATAAATTTTCAGGGATAAAATGCTAGTAATTCTTATCACCCCATAGTTTTGTTTAAATGGAGAAGTAAGAAACGGGATATTTTTAAAATTGATCCACAACCCTAAATTGAAGAACAAGAAGTGAATTATATAATAGCCTATTTAACCTCCTAAAAAGTTCAATAAAAAATCCTAAGATAATTTAATCGCAAAGACGAGAAAATTGAAATAGATGAAAAAGCATGACTTTAGGAGGGAGATTTTGCTGAGGGCATCAACTTTAAATAGTAATTTTTCATTAAAATAATTGTTCTAAAATGATAAATTTTTATCAATGAAGATATTCTGTGATTTTTTTCAGATTTTTAGGCCCCCACACAAAGCAGCAAATTAAAATGTTTCTTATTGCCCCATATTCTCCCTTACTTTTTATACTCAAATTATTTTAGTTTAATTGCAACATACACAATGCAATACTTAGTGTTCTCGATAAGTATTTAATATGGGTAATTATTATTGAAAAGGGAATTTATGCTTACTCTAAATGTTTCCAAGCACAAAATGAGCTGTAAAAAATCGAATACTATATGTACTACGAAAAATAAATATTTCAAACATTTCTTTATTTAGAAAAGTTGAATATGAAGGAAAGAAAGGGCTTCTGTTTTTCAGTTATAGGTAGTCTTGTAAATGATCCCAAACCTTTTGAGTAACTGTCATGTTCAGGGTTTAAAATTGATGATTATGTGGAGACGGAGTAAAAAATAAAAATAAGATCAAAATATTTATTTGCCACTAATAAAAAATGAGTGTTCAATGATTTTAAAATACATTTCTTCTATAATCGTGCTTATTTTTATGTGATTTTTTCAACCCTTCTGTCATGTAAATATAAACCTATTTAGTGCATACAGCAAATAAATGAATAGATAAGTTCTATTGACCCATTTAACAAAACTGCAAGTATTACATTATCTTAAAGCAAACTTTCAGGATTTAAACATTTAACCATATCTATCAAACACAGACCCCAAACCGAAAGACATTTTTGGGACCCACTATTACAAAAATGTGACACTCTCAAATGGAAGTGTCAATGTCCAATTTCATTTACTGTCCCAAAAATATTGTTTCAAACCAACTGGTTGTCAGGGCGGCCAGTTGGGAAAGTGTCGGAGGCAGGGGCGCTAAAAGCGCCTCTTTTTATTGGTCAGTGGAAAGAGAGTTTCTTCCCCGGTCTCAGTCTTCGCCTGATCATTGCTTTCACCACAAGGCCGGTTCTGTAAGTTCTCTTTCCCTCATTGCACCTCGCTCTTTGTTTCCGAAGCGGGTGGTTTCTTTTTCGGTCTTACCTTGCTTGGCTTCTTTGGGTAGGGATCTATTGCTTCCGTTTAATTGTGTCCCATCCGGTCGGAACCGAGTTGGACAATTTCTTGGACACCTCGATGTGTCATTGACTCGGGGATATGCTTTTTTGCCCGATTTTGGGGTTTAATTTCACGTCTGGAGATGATTATGAATGTGCATTTCGAAATGGAAGTCTTAAAAAAGTTAAATGAAGTGGGAGTTTTGATGGGTTAAAAAATTTAACGAATCGAATCAAAATGAATGTTGTTTTAGAGGGATTTTAACTAGAGGGGGGTTCTAGATATGAGGCAATTATGAGGGTATTTCTTAAAGTAAAAAGTTTTTATGAAACGAGTTTATATTGAATGTTATTTTAATTTTCAACTTGGCATAAGTATTGGAGTAAATTGGGATGTTCAGAATAAAAAATGAAATGCCTAGAATAAATTAGTTTCTTTTACGGGTGTTAATATTCAGCGGAGGCATATCAGTATTTTTGGATTTTAATTTAAAAGTTTCTATAATTTCTTTTACTACCGAAATCAAATTACTTTTAAATTTATATAACTTGGTTAATTAATCGATGGTTGAAGAAGTTTTATTTTTTCGATTCAGTACTAAGAATTATCTTTTACTTAACACATTAATAAACACGATGGTAAAATTTTCAAAACCGTACGACTGTATTGCATTTAATTTTTCATTATTAATACCATTTTAAAATTGTGTTTCTTTAGTGAAAGATCTTGGTAAGTATAGTCATACCACCAGGAGAAAAACTTTTGACGTTGCGATTGCTCTGGGAATGGGTTTTTCCACTTAATTTCAGCGGTGACGATAATTCATAAACGCTGAAAGAAACTTTTTTCATTAATACATCATTTGTAGTTATTTTCAGAGTTTTGGTTTTTGTCCTGGTAGTAAGACCATACGTGATATTTTTTCTATATACTTTGGATTATGATCAGGGTTTGAAATTTTTAATTATGGAGACGGGGAGAAAAAATCAAAATAAGATTGAAAATATTATTTGCCACTTTTTAAAATCACACACAGACAATCGTTTGGCGATCAGAAAAGAAAAACTCGAGTCGTATTGATTACTAGTGATCGTTATTTTAATGATTATCTGTGAGAATTATTTCTTGATTTTTATATTTTGCCTCGAAGAATAAAAATAATATTTGTCATGGGAAAGATCGCCAATTTTCCTATGGAGAGATACCTCGATTATTCTGAAAAATCCTCAAAACGTTCGATTAGTGGTTTTGGCGAGGTGTGAACGATGTGCTTTAGTAGTTTGAGTTTTATTTTTGATCGAAATATTTTCATCGTGAATTAATAATCATTATCAGAGTAAAACCGTATCACACTTAAATTAATCATTTTTTTAATTGAAACTAATTGAACTCGAAATCCCCAAACTCAGGCCCGATTTTTACGATTTTATTCAAATTTTAATCATTGAAGCGGGTTTTGGCGATCGAGTGTGGTCATTAAATTCAAACTCTGATTATATGATGTGTGGATACAAAGATTTGGTTAGATAGACCAGTGGTCTCCAACCCCCGGTCCGCGGACCGGTGCCGGTCCGTGGATCAAATGGTACCGGGCCGCGGGTCGACCATTTCATTGAAAATGTTTTTTTAAATTCCTAGGTTTATACCCCAATTAATGAATAAAGTGAATTATAATTAATTTTATATTTATTTCTTTGTGTAACAGCATATTATTTTGAAAACATGGTTTAATACAATTAAATTCAAATTAATTAATCAAAATAATCTAGAATTTAAAAAATCAACGCCCCCCCCCGCCCCCCAGCGGACCGCGGTAAAATTATCAAACGTTGACCGGTCCGTGGTGGTAAAAAGGTTGGGGACCGCTGAGATAGACGATAGTTTTATCAAAAGAAAAATCACTCCGGACGGTCTTTTTAATGAAAAGGACATAAGAAATGGTCAGGGGTGGTAAAAAGTCTGTTAATAGCTCCCGTTCTTTCTTGGATTTAAAACCTATGCATTAAAATTTTGCAAATAGGAAAAAAATTAATTTCTTGAGGTGAGTTACAAATACAGCTCGTTCCTCTTAAGAAGGTTCAATCTCAGTATTACGATTAATTTCCCAGCAATTTCTATTAATATAACTATTATTTATAACAATTGAAGGACTCACAGTGTACAGGGTGCGCAATAAAGTCTTACAAACTAAAAAGAATCACTATCAAAAATGTCAATTGGCTAGTAATCACTTTTTCAAATTTAATTTTTCTTAACTGATTCTCCTAAAAGAAGATCATCGGCGAAGATATTTTTCAAATCATATCTTTAGTTAATTTTTAAATTAATAAAAACAGCATGCGCAGTAGCTGAGCGCATTACGTCAGGGTTGCCGATTACGTCATCGTTCGGAAGCAGAGGGGAAATTCGAGCACTCGATTGGTTAGTATAGTTCGAGCCAGTTCGAGCATTGGATTGGGTAGTATAGTTCGAGCACTCGATAGGTTAGTATAGTTCGAGCGAGCGGCGGCTCCTTTGTATTAGTAGCTCACACCCAGTTTTTCTCCTTTGGAACTTTTAAATGAGAATTGCAAATTAATTAGTGTTTTAAAAAAAATCTGAAAAAATTAAAAACTGGTTATTTAGAGCCTGTATGATGATATACAACAGTCCAAATCGCTAGTTTTAATAGGTGTTTACTTCCCAATTTGGAAGTTTCGCACGGAGTTAAGACTAAACCCCCTCCTTTTAAAAAATTTCATTAGAAATATTTGCATAAAAATATTTTAGTATGAGGGATGAAAGATTTCTTTTCGGTTACTTTATAAATTATTTTTTATCCATAACTAAGTTCCTTCCATGAGGCTTGTGCATTGTACTTACCGAAACTTTTTCGACCCCAAATTTTGTATCATGAAATTTTTAAGTTTGACGGAATTAACAGCGCATCCTGCAACTATATAGTTAAAAATAATCTTAATTACGAATATTATTAGTTATCGTCACATCTTTGTAATACATGAGTATTTTTCTTTTCAGGATTGGGCAGACTAATTTATCCAGAAAATTTGGTTGATATTTTTAAATTTCCATATCAAAAATATATTTTGTTTCATTTCAAACCACATTATTAGTCCCATTTAATTTAAACTTATGCTTTCTGTTAATGCCTTTTTTCTATTTATTTACTTATCAGCTCTAATCATCCTCCTCTTGTTTATTGATTTAATTACACTAGTTTTTTTCGTCCAATCAATGTCTGATTCCAACGAATTTGTCGAGATGGAGCAAAACTGCACGGACAGAGAGAACTGCACCATCCTCTACTTGCCTCAAACTTTGAACTTCACGGACAACAACACCTCTTACTTCCAGTGCCCAGAGGAGATGTTTCCTCTTTGGGTCGTATACCAATACTTCTCATGGATTATCTTCGCCTACGCCCTAACGTTCTTCGTGGGGGTGTTAGGCAACGTCCTGGTCATCGTCTTCCTGTTGGGGGAAAAGAACAGTCGCAACAACACCAGCGTCTTCTTGGTCAGTCTGGCCATCGCAGATCTGCTTCTCCTCTTCGTCTGCGCGCCTCTGGATTTGGCTCATTACTTCGCTCTGCGGTGGGACGAAGATGGGACAGTTTGCAAACTGGCCGCCTTTGCGGAGTCCGTTTCTGCCTTTGCGGCAATCCTCAACTTGTTGGCTGTGACTTGGGAGAGGTAAGAATCTTCCTGTGTAAAACTTGTCTTTCTCCGGAAGGCGGCTGAGAACTGCGGAATCTTTATTGTGGAAGGCACTTTTCCGCAGTTCTCAGCCGCCTTTCGAAGAACAGCAAGCAATACAATCATAGAAAAATCATTATACCCAGTTATTATTCTAATCCGATTTTTATGCTGGTACTTTGAAGATCCATTGACCTATGTCCTGCTTATACGTTCCGCTACCTAAAGGGATTCTAACACCCTAGCTATTCTCACAATCGTATGCACCACCCTTTTTTTTGAGGGTGGCTTTTAAAAAATCAAGCGGTGGATGAGGGAGTACCTAGGTCCAGTATAACTTGGCCTCACTGGGTGAGCTGTTACAGAGCGTGTGACTGAACGTCACGGTAAGCTGAGCTAGCTTGAAGCTAACTCCCTCTTGATTTCCCCAAGTAACCTTGGTACTCATATTATCGACTCCCGGAAGAATGGAAGGCTGAGTCTGCTTTGCCCGAAAGCCGGGATTAGAACCCCGGACCTGCGGGTAGGGATCTAAAAAATCGCTCGATTCGATTCCGGAATCGATTCCTGATGATCGATTCTTTCAATTCTTGGAATCGATTCCTGAGATTCGATTCCAACCTGGAATCGATTCCTCAGGGCCAGAATTGAAAAAGTAGAATCGAACTTATCTATTTTAATTACAAATCAAAGATAATTAGTAATCGTTATTAATTTAATTACTTACCAGTAAAATATGAATTAAGACATACTAATTAATTAGTGAAGCAAATTGTTAATTACCTGTATTAGAAAATTATGTACGATTCCTAAGATTCGATTCCTGCTGCAAAATACTAATTAATTAGTGAACCCAATTGTTAATGACTATCAGTATTAACTAGAAAATTAAGTACGATTCCAAAGAATCGATGCCTGCTGGAATCGATTCCTTAAAGGGTTCGATTCTTTGGTATCGATTCCGATTCGATTCCAGAATCGATTCTTTCAGAAATAATTAGAACCCTACCTATGGGGTTTGAGCGCGAAGCGCTACCTCAACACCACCGGGCCTTTGAGTGGCTTTTAAAATCGGGGTGTTTCCATTTTTCGAAAATAAAATAAATATAAATATCGTTTGAGTGGTGACTATTAGTTATTTCTGGTATTTCAAAATTGAAAGAAATAGGTCGCCTCGCATTTTAATGCGAAAAATTTCATATCAAAATGAAAGCATCGATTCATTTGAAAGTGGCATATTTCTCAGTGGACCGGAACGCGGATTCATACCCCCTGGGAGCTTTTGTTTTCGTACTCAGGTATCCTAACACTAGGCCAGTATGCTGGCACTGTGTGGTAGCATCTTTCATTTCTTGGAACGATTTCAATCTGGACTATAGCACCTTAATTTCTCGAGGAAAGTTGCACTATTAATTTAGAATTATGTAAGTCTTGAAAGAAAAACGTTAAACTAGATATTAAGGGTTCGGAAGATAATTTAAGTGTCATTCTTCAGGGTTTAGTTGAGCCTATGAGTCTCTCAAAAATTATAATACATAATTTTCCGCTTAGAAGCCATCTTCTTACGTAACTCAATGCAAATTGCCCCTTTTTATGACGGCCCCAATTTAATTCGATATTCCGAAGGAGCACACCAAAACCCCTCCTTTGAAGCTTCTCCTTTAGTTTCATTTACAGGAAAATCATAAAATAGCTATAAGCTTTAGAAATTCAAACCTTTACGTAGAAAAATAAAAAAGGGTAATCTTCGTGGAACAGAATCCAGAAAAATATAAATTTTCTAAATCTTCTATGGTAATTTTTTAATATTCTTCAACTTATCTTTTTAGTTTGATCTTTCAGTTCATTGAATAAAATTTGGTATCTTCATAGAAAAAGTTACATTTTGCATTGCGTTACATATCATAAAATAAAATTATAAATAAAAGTTAAATTTTGTGTTATAGTTTTAAAGAACAATTTAAAGCATGAGGAATGGATATTAAGTGATCTTCTGAAACAAGGTAGCTTGCCTGTAATAGCTATTTTAATGTCTTTCTCATGACTGAACTGTACAAAATTTTAAAGTATAACCTTCCACGAGGCGTATACACAACAGTAAGAAGACATCTACGCAAAAATGTGGGGTCTAAAATATAATCCATAAGTGATATAGTTCAAAATTAAAATTGCTACAAAAAATGATGCATGCTATTGCAGGAAAATCGAATTGGAATAAGAACAAAAAAACGATGGTCAATTTTCATGACGTAACGTTTTCTTTAAAAACTAGCAGGGTATCTTAGAAACACTGACAAACCGATTGTGAGGAACTAGAGTGAGGGAAAAAGTTGTCAGGAGGAATGAAGGATAGATGGAGTATGAAAACTTTTTGGGGGTAAAAATAAAATTCGAGTAAACATTTTTATGCCTTAACTTGCTATAAAAACTGTGTGCTTTGTAGACCTTGTCCTTTAGGGTCGTTTTCTGAATGTGAAATGTTATATTTTAAAGACACTCCCTTAAGAGAAAAACTTAACACAGTTTTTTAAAAAGTTAAAAGCTTGAAAATCGAGATTACTAAAATTTTATTTCGATCTTTCCGGAATAGCATTTCTTTCACTTTCAATTTTTGACCTCCCTGAATACCCAAAATCACATTAAAGCACCCTGCTGGTGATAAGAGTAATAATAATATTTAAACACCTGAAAGGAACAAAGGTTTCTATAGACCGTCCCTTTTGTTTTATTTATCTAAGATATGAGTTAAGATATATTTCAGCATGATATGTTGGTAAGTGAGTATATTTCTGGATAAATGATATTTGAAAGCTCACCGAAGTCGTCATGGTAGATTACTCCTCTTTCGTAGCTAAATTACTTTTGACGACGTTCTGAATATTGTCCCAAAAGACTATCATTGTAATAAATCATAAGTAAAGATGTCACGGTTACTAAGAAACTTCTTCCTGGTGGTTTGTTGACCGTTTGTGTGGCTGAAATAGAATAAAGCAATAAGGTGTTGTGTGGATGGATCTAAATGTCCTCAAATGTTTTCCACTAATGGTTTGTAATTTTTTTTGTTGGAATTAAACATATGCAACATATAATAACATAACAAAATAATATGAATTTATTCATCTTTTTTGTTATTAATTTAACTTAATAAAATCAAACAGTTTTAAGAGAAAAGAATTATGCGTTTCTTAACAAAAACTAGAAAGAACTAACTGAATACCTGATGTTCCATAACATTCAAGTAAAAAAATGAAATTTCTGATATGATTTTAAATTTTAAAGTGAATAATTATGAAGGGCTACAACAACATCTTTACCATGACGACGAAGAAGGCGTAACCAGAAGACGTCTTTTCTAAAAGACGTGTGTTTCCCCATGGTAACGAATATGATTTTTTCTTTTTTTTTGTGTGCATTTCATACACAGCGAATAAAGATTATTAATATTATTAAAAAATAATGTAAGGAGTAGATGTTATACGTTTGCAGAAATATGTAGTTTAAATCCATACAGAAGTTAATTAAACGTGTAATTGGTTTGTTTTTATAATATTTTCACTTAAATTTCTTTTTACAATCAAACTTTGGGAATGGTTGATATTTAGTTATCCATCCTGTATTGTGCACCGTAGAGCGATTTCAAGAAATATATATACTTATATATTATATTATTTATTACAAGACATATTTACTTGAAAAACTTGATACCAATTAGCAATGCAATCATTATTTGAAGTTTTAAATGCAGGAAGATGCTTCCATAACTCATGAACAATTAAAAAAATTGTTATAAAAATTATGTTTCAAACTATAACCTTGTTACCGTATAACCAAACTATAACCTAAAACCATTGAGATCAAGCATGCAATGAAGGGAAACAAAAACTATACTAAAAAATTGTAACAAAAAAAAATGTCGTTGGTAAAATAAATTCGGAATTCAAAAATTTAAATTTAGTTTCATAAATTTAAAAATTTTGATTATTTTACCAATTATATTTTAACTGTACAATTTTTCAGATTTGTCGTCATCGTTTACCCTTTTCGCTCCCGTTCTCTGTGCACTTTATCCAACTCTAAAAGAATCTTGGCATGTGTTTGGATGACTTCAATTGTTTTGGCTCTACCTGTGGCATTCTCGAAAGTGAGTAGAAAACACAATAATTCAAAAACGTTTTGCTCTCTTTCTATCTAATCTATGTAATAGGTGAGACAGTACTCTGCAAAAAAAAACCGGAAATTTAACAGCAAAAACTGCTGTAAATATTTTACGCATTTGCTGTAATCTCAAAACACTGCCTTTTTAGCTGTAAATTCGAAGCGCCACCTGCTATAGTTTACTGGCAAATGCTGTGCTAGTGACCAGATACACACTGCAAAAAAAACGAAAAATTTAACAGCAAAAACTGCTGTTAATATTTTACGCATTTGCTGTAATCTAAAAAAAACTGCCTTTTTAGCTGTAAATTTGAAGCGCCACCTACATTAGTATAAATTAAATATACATAGTAATTTTCCTGGTAGTTTTCCTTGTAATATCTGTAATTCTTTAATTGGTCATCGAAATAAATATTAAAAGAAAATGAAATTCTTGTTTATTGAATGCATTTAAATGAGTAACGTTCCTGATTTTATGAGTTTTTACAGCAGTTTAATACTTTCCTGGAAAATTCTGGTTTTCATTTCTGAATCCTTGTGGACAGGAAACCAATGTTTGTTTTTACGCTCACCACTATAAGAGTCAAATTATTTAGATGAGGTGTAAGAACCAACATGATTCTAAAACTATGAAGTAAAACCTTCGTAGATCGGATCGGTATCTCCCGTGGTTCATAATATGCCACACTTTGAATACTTGTAGAAACATGGAAGAACAAGACATAACTGAGATGTGCACATTGCTTTCTAGTTTTTCTGCGGAATAATTACAGTATCGCTGTAATTGTTAACACAAAATTCTGTAAAATTACAAAATTGCTGTAAAAATACAGAATTGCTGTGTTAAATTTACAAAATTGCTGTTAATTTACAAAATTGCTGTTAAAGTCAAAAATTACAAAATTGCTGTAAAATCACTGCAAAAAGAGCTAGAACCTATATTGCCAGTGATTTTTGCTGTAAATTTACTGTGAAATTTTTTGCAGTGTAGTACCAAAGGACATTCAATCGAATCTACGGACCCTTAATTTTAAAATTCGGAAATAAACGGATATTTGAATGGGGTTGATATTGAATGTAAACAGATGCTATCTAGCTCGAAATCAGCTCTTTAAATATTAAAGTAAAGTAATATAATAAATTTATATGATCAAAGTTGCTTTTAGTGCATATTTTTCCCTCTTCATTTTTATCTTTCATCATCAAAAACTTTTTTATGGTTGTCCATAGGTACAGTTGGCCCGTAGGGAGAGTAGGTTGCACATATGAACAGAAATTTTATCAACTTATTAAAAATAATTAAAAATCCATTTTTCAAAATTTGAGCTAATTAAAAATATCTCCCTATTTACTAAGGATGTGACTATAGATTGGACACTTTAAATGATCAAAATGTGATTTTTCTGTCTAAGAAAAATTTAAACGGGATTTTTTCTGAAGGTAAAAGTCTTCCCTACAATAATTACTTCCCTACAATAATTCCTACAATAATTACTTAATAATTACTTCCCTTCAATAATTGGTTGTTCAAATATGACGCATGAACGCATGCATCTAAGGGGGTAGGGAGTTCGGCATTTGCTTAAGGCATTAAAATTTCTTTATTCGAAAATATCTCGTAATTTCAAACAATCAATATAAAAAAATTTACTTGGCAGAAAATATGAAATAAAATACATTGAGTTTTGAGGACTACCATTTTAACCACACAAGGTAAACATAAAAAATGCACAGAACCCCTGTTTTGACCAATTTTTAGAAGTTTCTGTACAACTAAAATAAAAGAGGGATTTTTTATTATATTATAAGAGGGGAATTTGTGGGCGATTGCTTCATTTTTACTGACAATTGGGAGGGGTTTGAAGAATAACTAAATACACCCTTCCGTTATATGTGAGCGCCCCCAACTTAAATTTCTCACGAGTGTCGGTAAACACAATGCCCTGATTAAAAAGCTTGATACTACACCCATAAAGGAGTCAGGGCTTCCCTGCTGATCGCTCCCTTTGTTTTCTTAGAGCATGATGAGGTATACTCTAACCAACATCATCGAGTATGTTACCTTTTTCGTGTGCAAAAGCTCGGATGACTGGTGGGGCTTCTCAGTGGCTGTTTACCGCTTCAGCATGCTGTTTCTCGTCCCTGCCTTCCTCATGATCTCCACCTACGCTTGGGTCATCGTCAAGCTGTGGTCCAGCACCCGGCCCATGGGGGGATTGACCAACGGGTAAGTTGGGATTAATATCTCATGAGTTCTGAACGCATGGGTTTCCTTTCGTATAAAGTTAAATTACTCCAAAACTATTACACTTGTGTCCAAAAAGTAGTTTTTTTAAAAGAATGATGGCACAAATGCCAGTTTCTAATAAATTATACTCATGTCATAGAATCTTCCGAGAGTGGGAATATGTGCTCCGAGATCAAATACACGAACAATAGTTTAAGTAATAGCTAAGGCCCTCCAAATAATAAGAGTAGCATAAACATTCGCAAAAGTAATATTCACAAGTGTTCCAAGCCCTTAAATCATGCATGAATATCAGGAATATCATAAACTTTACAAATTAGTTGAAAATTTAAGCTTCTGAAATGGGCGTTTCTGTTTAATGTTCCAAATGTGTCTGGAACAACTCCAATATCAATGGAGAGCCACTGTAGCTTCTTAAATTATTGTTAGAGTAACTTGATCCTGGAGAATGTGTATAACCAATGACCATTTCAGAAGATTCTGTCACATAAATGTCATATTGATGTGGATCTGAGATTTGTATAAATATTATTAAAATTTCAACCTACCCTTACTTATTGGACCCGATTGCATTTAAGAACACATCTAGAGTATAAGCTATGTATTTATATTTTTCTATTTACTTTTTCAACTCGCGGCACTCCTACACAGACTAAAAATTCTTCCAATTCCCACCTCTTTTAAGAAAAAGGTAAAACTTAAAGATATGGAAGCTTTTAAGTTAAAGATATGAAAGCTGTAAAGATAGGGAAGCTTACTTCTCCATTGTTAACATAATGATATCATTCAATAGAAAAAAAATTGAAATGCACAAACTTCCATCTTTTAAATTTCTCCATAACATTTTTATCAATGTTTGACCCATCGGACCCATCCTTGCATAAATTTTGCATACAATGATAATAAAATTGGCTCTGAACTCTATTAATAAATTGAGCCTAAAATTTGAAAATTTCGCACTGAATTACTTTCAAACTGTCAATTATTATTTAACATTGCCTTTGAATATTACAAGATTTTTTTTAGGAGAGAGATAAATCGGATTTACGCAGGGTGTTTCAGATAAGTGTTTCATAACTTCTAGGGGGATAGTAGACACCTAGACGAGTCATAGGATTTGGGGGGCCCAGAACAAATCCCAGGGAGTTAAAAATGGAGCAACACCCCCAAAAAATTATTGAAAAATTCAATTTGTAGAACTACTATTGGTAAAAATATAATTATGGTCTCAAATTTTGTGGTTTAATATGATCTTTAAAATTATCTTAAAGTCTTCACTTTAAAATTTGCTTTATTACGAAAAAAGTTAAAAAACCACAAAAAAATGTGAAAACTCTGCCTTATTTTTATTTCGAAATCATTTTTTTGATTTGATAATCTGAAAGATCATAGTTTAAAATCCTTAAGTCTAAAGTTTCACGTAAATAAAATCAATATTAAACGCTTGAGATCCTGTTAAAGTTTGTTTTTTGGTTGGGCAAATAGTTTTCTAAAGCTGTTTCCTATACAGCTGTTTGCGCACGCAAAAAAACAAACTTTATTAGGATCTCAATCAGGATTAGCTGGATTGGACCCAATGGGTTTTTTCAAAAAACACATGTGAAAAAACCCACATTTTGGGTCCATTTTTGGGTTTTTAAAAAAAATCTAAGATTTTGGCAGTTTTAATTTTGAAGGAAAACATTTAACGAAATAACATACCAAGAACCACAGTTGAACCAAGAACAGCAGCAGGTTTTTAAAAAATTTAACCAGATTTCAATAATTAAGGGTTTTTTCATCATTGGGTTTTTTCAAAATTTATGACGTTTAAAGTTCAAAGTTTAAACTTTATAAAAAAATTAAGGATGATTTTTTTAAAAATTTCAGTGTTTTTTTCCAAAGTTTAATAGATTTCTTTCAGTATCGTGAATTTGTTTTCTCAAAGCTTAGGATATTTTTAAAGTTTAAGCTAGTTTTTTAAATTTGGGTTTTTTCATTATTGAAAAGGGTCTTTTTAAATTTAAGACGTTTGAAGTTCAAACTAGTTATAAAATTTTATTTCGGGCAATTCCACCGTAACTCACGCTACATTTTTTTCAAAATTGCAATTTCAAATAACTTTTAAATATAGAAATAACTATTATTTTCTTTCTAAAAAAATCATGCATACTGAAATTTATGCTATTAATTTAAAATAAGTATTGCGAATCTTTTAAGAATTTTAGTTTTCAAAACATTAATTGAAATAGAGTGTTAACTCACTCTACAAGATCTTGTAGCGTGAGTTACGACTCTATTTTAATTCTATTTAATTCTCTATTTAATTTAAAAGATTCGCAATGCTTATTTTAAATTAATAGCATAAATTTCAATATGCATGATTTTTTTAGAAAGAAAATAATAGTTATTTCTATATTAAAAAATTATTTGAAATTGCAAATTTGAAAAAAATGTAGCGTGAGTTACGGTGGAATTGCCCTTTCCTATTTTTTAGATTTCAGTATTTTTTTAAGGTTAAATAGATTTTTTTCAAATTTAATGGTTTTTTCAAAGTTTAGGATATTTATAACATTTTAATGGATTTTTTCAAAATTTAAACTATAGGTTTCAAAAATTTAATAATGTTTTTCAATTTCAGTAAGTGTTTTTAAAAGTTAAAATAGGTTCTTTCATATTAATCAGTGGGTTTTTCATTATTGAATGGGGTTTTTCAAAATTTAGGGCGTTTAAGTTCAAACTAGATATAAAAAATTAAGGAGGATTCTTTTAAATTTCAGTGGGTTTTTTCAAAATTAAATAGATTTCTTTCAATATTGAATGTTTTTTTTTCAAAGTTTAGGATATTCTTTAAATTTTAATGCGTTTTTTCAAAATTTTAACCAGGTTTCAATAAATAACGGGCTTTTTTACAATTTCAGTGGGTTTTTTCAAAGTATAAAAAAGTTTCAATTTTGAAAAAAACACTTAACTATGGAAAAACTGACATAATTTTGACAGAACAAATTTATCATAGAAAGAACTCAGTAAAATTTGAAAAAACCCACTTACTTTTTAGGAGAAAACCATTTAATTTTGAAAAAGTCCACACTTTTCCCGAAAAAACCCATGTTTTATGTGTTTTTTTCAGGGTTTTATTGAAAAACCCGAAAAAACCCAACCCACTTGGTTTTTTTAAAAAAAAACCCGGGTTTTTGCCAACCCTGATCTCAAGCGTTTAAATTGATTGTATTTACGTGAAACTTTGGACTTGGGTTTTCAACTATGATCTTTCAGATTATCAAATTAAAAGAAAGGATTTCGAAATACAAAATAAAGTACTGACAGAGTTCTCACATTTTTTGTGGTTTTTTAACTTTTTTCATAATAAAATAAATTTTAAAGTGAAGACTTTTAAGATAATTTTAAAGATCATATTAAACCACAAAATTTGAGTCCATAATTAGATTTTTACCAATAGCAGTTCTTCTACAAATTGAATTTTTCAATAAATTTTTTGGGGGTGTCGCTCCCTGAGATTTGGTCTGGGACCCCCAAATCCTTTGTGATTCTGACTCGTCTAGGAGTATACTATCCCCCCTAGAAGTTATGAAACACTTATCTGAAACACCCCGTATTAAGAAAATGACCAATATTAAAGAAAATGAAGTTAATAAAAAAATGTCAGAAGTTGTATTGGGTTGTCCCATAAGTTCTGTTACTTTTTACGAAGTTTTGTCTTTGAAAATTTTTTATGAAAAACTGGTAATAGGTGGAGATTTCAAACAAAAGGGATTTTGATATATGTACCTATATTTATGAACATAATGTGTGATTTTGGTAGTTCTCGGGATATTATTTCTTTTCAAAATGGCGGTTTGAAAAAAAGACCAAAAACGACGATTTTCACGTAATTTTTTCTTTTGTTTAAAAAACTAGGAAGAGCGCATAATTCATGGCTAAAAAAAGTTTTACAGTATATTTGAAATGTTTAGATTACGATGTCATAGTTTCAAGATGATTCGATAAGTTTAAGGTTGGAAATTGTGGCTTTAAAACTTCATATATTGGCAATTTCACGTGTTTTTTAAAGCACGCCTATTGTTTTTCTAAGCAGCTGGTATGAAGTAATTAAAGGCAGGTGTTTTTTGAACCATAATGGCTTGTTAATGCATTGAATTGATGTCATTAATGCATTGAAAGTATCTTTTCATAATATCATTCAAATGATTTATTTCTAATTGCCAAGGAGTTGTTTTTATTGTAATGTTTTCGTATGAAGCGAAGAAAATTGCTTTGTTTGCTGAGCGCAAGTTCAGCGAGTGTAATTGTGATAAGCTAAAATGTTGCGCGCTTGCATTGTGCGCGCTATTTTCTGAACTTAAGTTCAGATATAATTTAATATACTGCATATTTTGAATATTTGGGTCTTTCCTAATCTTTTTTATTGATTTTGATGCTTTTTTTCGTAAAAATTTCTTTGAAATGACTAACATTAATGAGGTAAGTTCTTTGCAATAGATGTTATGTTTGGGACCGAAATTTCCTAAGTTAAACTTATGGAATTATCTTGAAACTATGACCTCTTAAACTAAACATTTCAAATACATAGTGAAACTTTTTTTAGCCCTGAATTATGCGTTCTTCCTAGTTTTTTAAACAAAAGAAAAAAATTACTCGAAAATCGTCGTTTGTGGTCTTTTTTTCAAACCGCCCTTTTGAAAAGAAATAATACCACGAGAACTACCAAAATCCCACATTATGTTCATAAATGTACATATATCAAAATCCCTTTTGTTTGAAACCTCAACCTATTACCAGTTTTTCATAAAAAATTTTCAAATACGAAACTTTGTAAAAAGTAACAGATTTTATGGGACAACCCAATACAACGCAATCTAAAAATTAGGTTGTAAAAAGATTTTTGTTGTAGATGGAATGTTTTTGTATATATTAGAAAAGGATGTAAATATTTGAAGTAAAGTTTGAGGTGAACCTGTGAAGACTTTACGGTCAGACCGCGGCGTGCAAGTTAGAGAAATTATATCTAGTCCAGGCAATATGTAACTTAACCGGTAAAAAATTGATACATTAAGTTTTTCAACGGTTTTCGATTGGGAATGACCTAAATAATAACATACTAAAAATTGGACAAAATCGGTCCGTGGGAAAATTATTTTTTTTTTTAATTTTTAAAAAATGGCCGAAAAAAAATTTCAAAAAATCAAATAATAGAGATCGAGACTTGTGATACATGTTTATAGGCTATCTTTCAGTGCTGAATACGAATATTCCATTTAAATTAAAAAAAAATTAAAATATCTATTTTTAAAATTAATTTGAAAATTTCGATAACCGAAAAAATTAAAACATCCCTAAAAACCACAAAAAAACTAAAAAAGAAATATTTTCAACGGTTTTCACTCAGAAATAACCAAAGTAACAACATATTAAAATTTGATAAAAATCAGACGATAAAAATTTAATTTATTTAAGATTTTCAATTTTTTTACCTCAAAAATCGACCTTTTTTAAAATTCCTGTCAAAAACGTTTGAGGCATTTGCCAAGGTTATTTTTCCATGGACATTGTAGTCATATAGCTATATAAACGAAAAAAAAACCAAAATTGATGGTTAAATCATTAATTAATTAATTAATTTAATAAAATGAACATTAAAAATAGGTTTAAACAAACCAATTTTGGAGTAAAATTTTAAAAAAGTGTGAAAAAATTTAAAAACAAACAAACTTAATAAAATATGAACTCAAAACCTCAGACAAATTACTACCTATTTCATTTTTGAAAACATTTATTCAAAGAAGCTCTTAGAATGTTTTTTTCCAAAAAAAAATTATTTTAAAATTTTTGTTAAAAAATTGTTAAAATTTTAACAATAGGCTTGTGATACATGTTTAAAGGCTAACTTTTAGTGCTAGTGTTGAATATCAGGTCAATTTGGTTGTAGAACTTGAAAAAAGAGTGAAAATTTAAATATTAAAAAAAACATATAATAGGAGAAACAAGCGATAAAAGGTAAAAAAATTAATTTTGAACTATTTTGCGCATCTTTAGTGAGGTAATAATTTTTATTTTAAAATCATAATGAGCTATCCATAGAGTTTTGAATTCTAAATCTATAAATATTTTTAAGACAGTAACTTTTTAAGTCAGTATATATATATAGAACTAACTATATATTTTATATATATTTCTGTCAGTAGTAATTTAGTATTTTGTCAGTAATTAGTAAACTACTACTCTAATATTCTGTAAGTAGTTTTTAATAGTTAAATTTTCACTCTTTTTTCAAGTTCCACAACAAAATTGACCTGATATTCAACACTAGCACTAAAAGTTAGCCTTTAAACATGTATCACAAGCTTATTGTTAAAATTTTAACAATTTTTTTAACAAAAATTTTAAAATTTAATTTTTTAAATTTATTTTTTTGGAAAAAAAAACATTCTAGGAGCTTCTTTGAATAAATGTTATCAAAAATGTTTTCAAAAATGAAATAGGTAGTAATTTGTCTGAGGTTTTGAGTTCATATTTTATTAAGTTTGTTTTTAAATTTTTTCACACTTTTTTAAAATTTTACCCCAAAATTGATTTGTTTTTCGACATCATCATAAAAAGATAGCCTATAAACATGTATCACAAGTCTATAAAGCAAAATTTAAATTTTATAAAAATTTTAAAATTTTTTTAAAAATTTAAATTTTTTCAAGATTTGTTATCTTTTGTAAATTTAATTAATTTTTAAAATATTTGATACTGAATATTTTTGAAATATTAACTGTTTAATCTTGATTGAAAATATTTCCACCTATTTTTAATGTTCATTTTATTAAATTAATTAGTTAATTAATGATTAAACCATCAATTTTGGGTTTTTTCGTTTATATAGCTATATGACTACAATGTCCATGGAAAAATAACCTTGGCAAATGCCTCAAACGTTTTTGACAGGAATTCTAAAAAAGGTCGATTTTTGAGGTAAAAAAAATTGAAAATCTTTAATAAATTAAATTTTTATCGTCCGATTTTTATCAAATTTTAATATGTTGTTACTTAGGTTATTTATGAGTGAAAACCGTTAAAAATATTTCTTTTTTAGTTTTTTGTGGTTTTTAGGGGTGTTGTAATTTTTTCGATTATCGAAATTTTCAAATTAATTTTAAAAATAGATATTTTAATTTTTTTCAAATTTAAATGGAATATTCGTATTCAGCACTGAAAGATAGCCTATAAACATGCATCACAAGTCTCGATCTCTATTATTTGATTTTTGAAATTTTTTTTCGGCCATTTTTTAAAAATTCAAAAAAATTAAACTTCCCACTGACCGATTTTGTCCGATTTTTAGTATGTTGTTATTTAGGTCATTCCCAATCGAAAACCGTTGAAAAACTAAATGTATCAATTTTTTCCCGGTTTGACCTTTTTTTTCAGTAGATTTACTGGACTAATCTGCTATAGTATCTTTTACTACAATACATAATGTTAAAAATCTATCTTATTTGAAAAACAAAATCATTTTAAAAATCTGCATGGGAATTTTCTGAAAAGTGTATCCTTGTGATTGTGGCACCCTGGCAAATAAATAACTGAAGCTTTCCTTTTTCAAGTTTTGAACGGAAACTTACTTTACTTAATTACTTTGAACTTTTACTTTTGAACGGTGTTAATAAATACTGTAATGAAGTTTATCTGATACATTTTAAGGAAGTTTTGTATTAGCCTGAAGTAGAGATGTGGGTTTTCTGGAAAATATTCCAAGCCACTAAATTATAATAAAGTATTGTTAAATTAAACTTCCGATCACTGGAGGCGACAAATTAACAAAACTGGAGTATTTTCATCATTTCTGGATGATGTTCCTTTGAGATACATTCAGAAATAAAACACAATAAAAGACAAATTAATAAAGCATTGAAATCACGATTTAAAATTTAATCATATTAAATGTTATAATAAATTAAATATTGAAATAACTATATATCATGTATATAAAATATCTCGATATTCAATTAAAAGATGCCGCATAAGAAGAAATTATTTCATTATTTATTTACTAAATTGACCTATGAAAAACTGAAATGAAAACGGTGCATATTTCTTACAAAAAAATGAAATTGTTTTGTTTTACTATTTCCGAGTTCCAATATACCACAAAGAAAGTCAATAAAGACAATGATCTCAATGCAAAAAAATAACAATAACATTAAATTTATATCATACTAATTTTACTTCTTTGAAAAAGAAGCAAATTGGATGCAACATGGAACTAATAAAAGAAAGCATTTTCTGAAAAACATAGTGGAAAATTTTCCGACCCACATCACTAGCCTGAAGTAATAATAAAATAATCGAATTGGTCTCTGTTACATAATGTGTAATTTAAGCATACGCTATTAAGAGAAAGCAAATTAAAATACGTAACATACTTTTGTGCTTGTTTTTCTAAGTTCTAAGATAGATTTTGAAACACACAACATAACTAACAAATAAAATAAAATTTAGCCATGTAATCTAAAATAAATTAATTCTATACTAATGATGTAATTTTGAATTTCGTATTTATACTAAGAAAAAATCCCCAACTAAATTTTCTATATAGATCAACATATGTTTTGAAATATGTGCTGAGTTATTAATTTTATTTATTTATTTTTATTTTATTTTATTTTATTACACATATAAGGTTACATAGAAACATAAGAAAGACAAAGAAACAACACTTCTAGTCACCAGGGATCACTTGATCCATATCGGTGACCTTTGAAAAACATTATATCTACATTATTCGATAAAAAAACAACAAATGGAAAAAAACACAGATATAGGTCTGTAATTAGAAAAATCATTTTTATTACCTTTTTTGTAAATGGGTGTTACAATTGAAATTTTCTATGAGTTTGGGAATTTGCTTTCCTTTACGAGATTGTTAAAAAGCTCCGCTAATGTACGTAAATGACTATTCAACAAGATTTTTAAGGTACCTGCATCTATGCCATCTGAGCCGGGACACTTTTTACAATTCAGAGAGATTTCGGATACATCTTCGAATCTCTACATCGTTTAATTCAAACCATGAGAAGGAGTTTACATTAGACACTAAATATTTTTTGTAATTATCATGAATGTTTGAGGTACGTTTGAAAACAGAAGAAAAATAAAGATTTAGATCATCAGCCAATTGCAAATTTTCGGTATATTCAGGTAGGATAGGGTTACTTTTATGGTTGCCTAAAATATCATTTACTAATTTCCATTGTTTCCGGCTAGAATTACATTCCTTGAATTTAATCTCATAAAAGGAGTTTTTTGCTTATTTATTAAATTTGTATACCGCGAAAAATGAAAACCGTTCTATTTATAGTGAAAGCATTTGCGAAGATTCAATAAACCATGATAATGGAGACAGAGTTACTAATCAAGGTTCCGTCAAAGCAACTAGAACACAGGTAAATTTAATTTGTTTTTGTGAATATTTATTGTAAACAGTAAGTCAATATGAAAATGTAGGGTGGAAATGTGTTTATAATTTAGGCTCAAATTGGAAACTTTCCTTTTAGATGGAAAAAATAATTTACCTATGTTTTCAAACTTTAATTAAATGTATGCACCCCGATGAGCAGTTGTGCCCTGTTACGTAATAAAGTAGAACATAATAAAATTATTGCAAATCCCTCCATGAATTTGGTGGATTCAATTCAATAATAACTTTGTTTGGTATTTAGTTTATGTACATTTTCATTCTAACGAGAGAAGAGTATGTAGGCGAGATCATCATCCCCCAAAAGGTGATTGCTTTAACAAGTGCGCTCACACTTCCTCTCAGTGACCCTCATAATAAGGTAATACACAGCCAGAGGTCATCCTGTCACGCAATGCTAGAGAAAACAATAATATATGAATGAGAACGAATTATTAGGGAATGGAGCCGCTCCTGAAAGTCTCTGCTATCCGTACATTTTTATTATATCAACCTACTTTTGCCACTATATGCTAGGCTTTGCTTTGGCTGAAATATAGAACTCAATGCAGTAACATTCATTAAAAGAATGGGGTACTGTTACCTCACGTACAATATCTTCCACTCAAGAAGCCTTTCTTACTTAACTCTCTTAAAAAGGTACTGTCTTCCGAATAGTAATAAAGTAATCTTAAAATAGAAAGAGACTTAGTTAGTAAATAGTAGTAAGCTTGTATAGTATTTTTTTAAGATATGATCTTTCCTCCTTAGATACAACAAAGAAGTTTCATCTAGCTGCATATTTAACTATAAATTTAAATAAAACTAATACAAAGATTTAAATTCAAGGTTTTAAAACTTTGAGTGAAAATAATAAAGGAGTAAATTAAACTAGCTAGAGACCAGGGGTCTCCAAAGTATGGCCCGCGGTAGCTGACTGGATTTTCTCCCATGATTTTCCCATTATCCGGACCGTCTTTTTTCAGGGATTTGCAGTCAACCGTGCACAAAAAGAAAAGGTGTAAATTTGGATTTTTTTCTCAATTTAGAGGATTATACCTAATTAATATACAGCGTGTTTCTCAAAAACCCGTTTCGCTGCTTTTATTTGGAACCAACGTGTCCTAGGGTCACAGATGTAAGGTATACCCCTAGGTAAGTGACCCTGGAGAATCCATTGAAATGACTTACAGGTCCCCTAGAAGTAATTTAAAAAAAGTTAAAAAGAACTAAAGGAGAAGAGCAAAACCCTCACTGACAGTATTGTTGCCAATGTTATGAAAACTCACTGAAAAAAATTCATGAAAATATTGTAAATATTTGCGGAGATATTAGTATGTGAAAATAATACTTTTTCAAACCTCAAAAAATGAAAAAGTTGGTAAGTTTGCAAATTTTTCAGTAGTATTGTGTATTTTGGAGTTTTTTTTAGTTGAATGAAGGCAAAACTTAATCAATAAAATAAAAAAAACTTTCAAATTTGCGAACTTTTTCTTTTTTGAGGCCTGAAAAAGATCTATTTTCACATGCTAATATCTCAGCGAATATTCTCGATATTTTCTTGAAATATTTTTCAGTAAGTTCTTCATAACGTTGGCAACAGTACTCCCTGAGGTTTTTGCTCTATCTCCTTTATTTTTTAAATTAATTTTTCTTACTTTTTATTTCGCCGCTAGGGGTGCTGTATGTCATCTGAATGGATTCTCCAGGGTCACTTACCTAGGGGTAGACCTTACTTCCGTGACCCTAGGATACGTTGGTTCCAAATAAAAGCCACGAAATGGACTTTTGAAACACCCTGAATAAATAATGCGTGGAACATGAAAATTTTCAAGCAAAAGTTCTTTAATGTTATTACTAAGCATTCTAATATAATATTTTGTCCCTCAAATTTCGAATATGAGTTTCAGTCCTACCCGTGAGGCATTTTGAAGTGATAAAAATGCCTATCAGCTAAAAACTTTGGAAACTCCTGCGCTAGACTATTGTAGATTAAAATTCTTTAGTAAAAAATGAAATTCGAGTATCCTCAAAAATAATATGCAGAACTTGATGAATAAATACGTCAGATATCTAAAGGAGCATTCTAATTAACCACAAAATAAAGAATTTAGAAGAAAAATACGTGGATTTAAAAAACAACCGTCCATTTATTCATTAAAAGTAAGCAGCTTTTAAAAAACTTTTATAGAAAATAATTACGATTCCTATTAAATATTCCCTCTTATATTAACCTTCTCCTTAGAGAACCTAGGAAGAGAACCCCTATCCCAAGGAAGTAAATAGCAGGCATGAGTAAATACCTTTTCAATTAGGCCAGTGATCGCGGCGCATAATGTCCTGATATGGACAGTAAAAATTAATCAACCAACCAATCGGCCAGTGATACAATCTTCTTTTGCACAGGTAATTAAAATGCTGGTTCTCGTGGTGGTATTGTTCCTCTTATGCTGGGGTCCTCGACTTGTGATCGAAATCATCATCAAGTGCTGCTTGGACATCTTTGACCATACCTCTTACAAAACCCGCTTCATCATATACCTCCTGCCATTCCTGCACTGCTCCCTGAATCCTTTCATTTACTGCTTCATGTCCTCTAAGTTCCGCGAGAAACTCTCCAGGACCAGGAAAAACTACATGTGTGGCCCGTAAAGCATGGTTTCTACTTATCTGATCCGTTGCGTTACGGCAATCAGGCGAGAACGATTGGAGGAATCCAGAGAGACGGGTCGGAATAATGTCACATTTGTCTATTTGTGATTTGTCTGTTCGCCTAGCCGCATTGCCATTACATACCCGGTCGGATAAGAAAACCCAGTGCTTTACCAAAGCAAACAAGGTACAAACACCGTTCCATTAGTATTTGAACCACGCAGTGATGCTTCCAATAATGACACGCGCATTGCATTTGTCACAGACGCTTTTAAAAGTTACATTTAATTGATGCTTGAAATGAACGAGGTGACAATGAAGCATTTTCTGTAATGAAATTACAGTAAACCCTCGTAATCTCGAACTTTGATATCTCGAAAACGTTTGTATCTCGAAAAATTATTTTTC
The DNA here is from genome assembly GCA_024610705.1 of Tetragnatha versicolor. Lineage (NCBI taxonomy): Eukaryota > Metazoa > Arthropoda > Arachnida > Araneae > Tetragnathidae > Tetragnatha > Tetragnatha versicolor. The sequence goes on from JANDEH010000009.1 coordinate 41,523,608, forward strand.
TTCTTGAAATTAGGTATTTATATACAGGGTGTTTCAAAATTGCGTTGCACGGCTTTTATTCGGAACCAGCGCCTCCTAGGGTCATGGAAGTAAGGTCTACCCCTAGGTAAGGGACCCTGGAGAATCCATTGAGAGGACTTACAGCGCCCCTAGCGGCGAAATTAAAAAGTTAAAAAAAATAATTTAAAAACTAAAGGAGATAGAGCAAAAACCTCAGTGAGAGTATTGTTGCTAATGTCAAGAAGAACTCATTGAAAAAAATTTGATAAAAATATCTTGAATATTCGCGGAGATATTAGGATGTGAAAATAGCACTTTTTCAGGGGTCAAAAAGTAAAAAGTTCGCATATTTGCAAATTTTTCAGTGAAATTGTGTAGTTTTGTGTTCTTTTAGTTGAAAGAACACAAAATTTAATCAAAAAGTCAAAAAAATTTGCAAATATGCGAACTTTTTACTTTTTGACCCCTGAAAAAGTGCTATTTTCACATGCTAATATCTCCGCGAATATTCAAGATATTTTGATCAAATTTTTTTCAATGAGTTCTTCTTGACGTTGGCAACAATACTCTCACTGAGGTTTTTGCTCTATCTCCTTTAGTTTTTAAATTAATTTTTTTAACTTAATTTCGCCGCTAGGGGCGCTGTAAGTCCTCTCAATGGATTCTCCAGGGTCACTTACCTAGGGGTAGACCTGACTTCCATGACCCTAGGAGGGGCTGGTTCCCAATAAAAGCCGTGCAACGCAATTTTGAAACACCCTGTATAATGTTAATTCGAATTCCTATCTCGGAGAGTTTTTAATGAAAACCTTGATAATTCAGTTTTTTTAAAGTCCCCAAAAATTAAACGAGAAAACTGCATAGAAGCTCACTACATTTTTATGAAGATGTTTAGTAATTTTTTTCTTAAAGTAGACCTTATTTGGATATTTTACAGGCAGAAAATAATTTTTAAATGTTTTTATTCTTTTCATAAAAATTATTGAAATATTTGCATTTGACTGGTTTTTGCGGCCTATTTTCATAGCTTAACTCTAATTTACTTAAGGATTTGCTAATAAATAAAGTAAGAGTGTATTAGTTGAAAATAACATTTCCTTATTAAATAATAACTCATAAAATTATTATAAAATTCTTATTTTTTTATCTTTTGGTTAATAGATGTATAAATACAATTTTTCATAAATGATTTATACTCTAGACTCAAAAATAGTGGTCAGCCAATTCAAAATGTAAATATAGGCATCATCGAAGTCAACTTCGTGGACAGTAAAAGGGTTTTGCTTTTAAAGTCTATAACATCAGTTAATTAGTTTAATACTATGATCTGATGTATTGATTTGATGTCCCCTTTTAATAAAGTGATTCATAGATCAAAAATCGCAATCACATGGATGGAATAAAGGGTCACAAGCAAATTTTAAATATATAGGAGCAACTGCAAATGAAACGGAATGAACAAAATTCCCCACAGTTTTAGTGCAGAAACCAGTCAAGCGACGTTGTTTGACATGTTTCTGCACTAAAGCTGAAATTTAACATGCTGGAAAACTATTTTAAATTCACGTTATTTTTATAATTCTTACTTTAAAATGTGCTTTTACCCCTACAGAATCCCATGACACCAATAACTGCTTTTTGAAAAAAGTGGCGTTTGACACGTTTCAGAATTAAGCGATTCAATTAAGAAAATTACCACTAAATGTTTTAAATGCACATAAAACAAAACAACGCCATAAAAATGTCAGGATGAGTTATTATAAAAATTACTTTATTCTTTTATAGTTATGAAACAGTAATTTTTGAATCTGTAAAGTTAGAAGGAAAATCTCCCCGCTCTATAGGAAAAGCATTGCGTGGTATAACTACTAATGTGACGTTTCAAAAGGGTGATACCCCTGCAATCAAGGTTGAACTGCTTTAATCTAAAACTGAAACCCACCTACATAACTCAAAAATGTATTCCGATTAACGAACGTTTATTAAACGAAAGAGACAGAGCATAGGTAAACCATATTCTTGAAAATAATTAACTTATATCTTATTATATAAAGTCATCTGGAAAGTTCTGATAGTTTTTAAAAGTTTTGAATTGGGAATGTGTTTTGAAAAACCGGTATAAGATGGAGATTTCCAACCAAGAGGATTTTGATTATGTATATTTTAAGAATATATAGGGTAGGTGGGGGTAAAAATCCGCACGGGGCAAAACCACGCACCGCGATTTTTAATTGTTAATGATCGATTTTAAAGTTGAAAACTAGGTGGTTGGTTTGTCTTATAGTGACCTATTGTTCTATGAAAGTTCGTACCCCTAAGTCAATCATGAGTTTAAAAAATGCTGTAAGTATGTTTTTCATCATTTAGATGTAATTTTCTGATCTTTTACTTAAACATTACATAAAAAAGGGCTTGAGGGAGAATACAAACAAATAGCCCAACGATAAGATAGCAATTCAACTTCAGTTTCATTTTGAAAGAATTGCCTCAACATGTCTCTAAAAATAATAAGGCTTGTTTTTCAAAATAAAGTAAAACGGGGCAAATCCACGCAGGTGTTTTGGGGCAAATCTACGCAGCTTAAAAAGCTCAGGAATTCGTCCCAAAAGGAAAATGGGACTACTTGATCTCTTAATAAAGGTGTCCGAGATGCCAACCCTCTACCTGAAACCATCCTTTCTCATTTTTGAAAGATATCTGGGCAATCTGAAATGAATTGATACAACAGGTTGATAATTTTCATTAAAACTGATCATATTTATATTTAATATTGTTGGTTGGCTTAGAAATATTAAAACAACATTAAGAGGATTATTGCTAGTGTTTTTTATAATGAAAAATTCTGTTTATCCATGTTTATTTCACTTGGGCACCAAGATCTGCGAGTGCGGGTCTTTGCCCCATTTTGCGAGGCAAAGGCCCGCAATTTTTTTCTACTAAATTGTAAATTTCTCCTAAAATACCATCGATAGGAGTTTAAACTTGGATTGGTTTTGTAGGTAGGATCTCCACCGAATGTCGCCTTACAGGCGACGGGCCGGTTCTCCCAGTATTTATCCTTGTACGTAGGATCTCAATCTAACACCTCCAAGTGAAATTTCGGGATTATATACCCCCTTTTGACGACAATGTTAAAAATACTGAAAATTGAGTGGCTTTGCCCCCACCTACCCTATATGGTTTTGGTAGTTCTGGTGGTATTATGTCTTTTCAAAATGGCGGCTGGAAAAAAAGACCACAAACGGTGATTTTCGTAAAATTTTACTCGGTCGCTTTAAAAACTGGGAAGAATGCATGATTCACGGCTAATAGAAGTTTGTCTGTAATTGACAATGTTTGCATTAAGATGTCTCAGTTTTAAGATGATTCGATAAATTCAAGATAGTAAATTTTGATCTCAAACAACATCTATTGCGAAAAACTTCCTTCAGTATTTGTTAGTCATTTTAAAAATTTTTTCACTAAAACGTTATCAAAATCAACAAGAAAGCTTACGCATGGACCCAGATATTTAATAATATGCCGTACATTAAATCATCTTTGAATACTGATTCAGAAACCAGTGTGATATTTAAACGCGCATTATTTTAGCTCGTCAGAATTTCACTTACTAAGCTTATGGTAAGTGAACGAAGCGATTCTTTTCTTCATAATAAAACACTAAAAAAGCAACACTTCGTAGGATATTGGAAACAAATAAAACAATGATATTATGGAAAAAATACTTTTAAAAACAAGCATTTTAGTTTCGAAAAACATCCGCACAAAACATGTCTTGATTTAATTTCATACCAGCTGCTCAGTGGAGCGAGAGAAGTGCTAAAAAAACAAAAAAAAACTATGGAAAATTATCAGTTATATGTAAGTAGTTTTAAAGCCAAAATTTACTATCTTAAACTTATCGAATCATCTTAAAACTGTCTTCTTAAATCATTGAATCATCTTGTCTGTTATCTTAATGTAAACATTGTTAATATACAAACAGCCAAACTTCTGTTAGCCGTAAATCATACATTCTTCCCAGTTTTTAAAGCGGCCGAGTAAAATTTTACGAAAATCACCATTTGCGGTCTTTTTTTCCTACTGCCATTTTGAAGAGATAATACCCCCAGAACTACTAAAACCTTACATTATCTTCTTAAATATATAAATAAATCATAATCTCTTTTGTTTGAAATCTCAATCTATTACCGGTTTTTCAAAAAAAATTTCAAACCCGAAACTTTGTAAAAACTATCAGAACTTTCCGGACGACCTTATAGTTCAATACACTATTATGTTGTGACATTAGAGTATTGATGTACATTCGATGCAATCGTGTTCTTCATTGATTCCTCTAAAATCTTCATTTCTTTAATACAGAAAATTAGCAATATCGGACAATTTCATAAATTCACCGAGAAATCGTTTTGCTAAAGAAAAGTAAAAAATGCAAATGCTCTGTTTTTGAATGTTTGTAGGGGACTGGGAAAAAAATGATTTCTTAACAATATAAAAAAGAAATTAGCAAACTAAAATTAATGAAACAACCTGTCATTTTTAATTATAAGAAAACAATCGAAGATAACTGTTTGATTAATTCGTAAGATGTTAAATTGGGCTTATTTAAATATTATTATTTATTTGGATGTATCACTGCCTATATTTATTTTATCTTTTATTTTAGTTATAAGTTTTAGTGTTTGGGAAAGATGGGTTTGTTGACTGTTAGGGCATATAATAATCTCTCTATTAGTTTTAAGGAATGATTACATAAATTAAACACATTTCAAAAGTTTTTCTTTTAGTTCTAACTGGCAGGACAGGATACAAATAAAAAAATGGCCTTCTAGCAAAATATCTTTTAGTTATGGTCTACCAAATTGTGACTTTTAAAAGTACACAATTCCTAATGCTTTTCCTAAAATACATTTTAGAGGAAAAGAAGATTCTAGAATACATTTTGGATAAAATTTCATTGATGGAACTATAATTTTGAAAATTTTTACAATGGTTTTAAAATGAATGATAAAAATCTATTCACATATAATTTTTTATTAAGGTCCCCGCAAATCAACCACAACCTTGGGTTGGGGCGTTGGGGGTCCGAAATGTCACTGCTGGCTTGCTTGTGTTGATGTTATTGTCGTAATTTTGCATTGTTTCATGTGCTTTTTGTTTTTTAATTGATTTTTATTCATGCTGTACTTTCGATGAACCTTTTCTGATTGGTCAATTTAAATTGGTTCAGAGAAAACGCGGCTTGTTCATTTATGCCATTTGGCACCTTTACTGCATTTTTGGCCAAGTGAGGTTATTAATTTACTCCTCTCCTAATGAAATTCAGCAGCTAGTTTTTTTACTGTAAGTTTTATACGTAAACACTGAAGAACTTGAGATACGAACTACTATATCCTATAAACAAGATTTGATTGAAATCCATTTCATATCAGTAAATGGTGATTGTAAATGATATTTTTCTTGCAATGGCGCATATCTTTATTACATATTGTGCTTGTGTGTGATATGTCACATTGTTTTCGAATACATTTCGTAGTATATAGTAGAGTTCGTAGTATGTTAATATTATTTATTTATTGATTTAAAAATTTTTTTGACTCGAGAAAATTTTAACATAATAAGCTAACATAACTTTTACATGAATATTCTCAAGTTTTTTCAACATTTAGATGAATATACGCATAATTACAGACTATACAATTATACCATTAAATATCCCAGTTATCAATCCGTATTAACAAGTGATTTTTGAGTCAAAACACAACATTCGACGCTACACACTTTTGATACTGAAATAAGATCTACATTTTAGGAGTGTAGATAATCGAGTTGACGTGTGTCCGTTCCTTTCCATAATTTTTTTTAACATCGGATAATAGTAAATTAAATTGAAATGGCTAACCAAAGAATAGTTTGTATCTGTATTTATTAAGTTTTATATTAGCCTAAAAGTAACAAATGGTGCTTTCAAGTAGTTACTCCCCCTCTCATAAAGTGAATCACATTGGGTTTGAACTAGTTATGTTAGTTAAGAGGGATTTAGAGCTTTAAACTCAAGAATAAGCCTTATTATGGGAAAAAGGTTTCATGGTGTCCACACACTGATAACTGAGTGAAAAAATCATATGAAATCCGATCAAACAATTACAGTTTTGAACTACAATGTAAACTTTTTTAAACTCAAAAGATAAAAATGTTTAGAAGTAATGATATCGTTAAATATTTTATATTGTTTGGTGAATAAATGTCTATGATTTAAAACTATGTATTTTCAAGCGTTGAAAGAACTCTATCCTAGCAATATTGAAAGAGAGAATTAACATATATTAATAGTAAAAATTATATTTATGTTGATAAAATATTGAAGCATTATGAAAAAATATATTGATGTGTTAATATATTCATTAATAATTGAAAATATATTGGTGTTGATACATTAATAAGAAAAATTTATTGATGTTGATGCATTAATAGTAAAAAAATTATATTGGAGTTGATGTGTTAGGGACCGTTCAAATATTACGTAAGCATTTAAGGGGGGTCGCCAATATCTTATCGTTGCTGACAAAGAAATAGGAGGTATGGATGAGAGGCTAATGTTACATTTATTATATCATTATATATATCATGTTATATCTTATTTTGGAAAATTCTCGTAACTTGAAGAAATCAGTTTACTACATCTAAACTTTGCAAACGAAAATTAAACTAGAAAATAAAATTCAATGTTTTGAGGATTGACATTTTAACTACAGAAGAATCCCATAACGACACATTGGACGATAGTTTAAAACGATTCAATGATGAATGATTATTTAATGAAGGGGTTTTTACAACGTACTATAGAACAGAGGGGATTCGGCAGTTCGTTTACTTAACTATGAGAGAGGGATTTAGGACTTGCTCATTTTTGATTAAAAGGGGGAAGAAGGTAAAAAATGACAAAAAAAGTTAACGTAATATTTGAACGGTCCCTTAAGAAGTAAAAAGATATAGTGATGTTGATGCATTAATAGTTAAAATACGTATATGGATGATGATGAAGAAGATGACAGTAAAGGTAAATTGATATTTACAATTTATTGGTGTTGTGATGTGGAAATATATTGATATAGTGATGTGGTAGTGAAAGATAGTGAAGTGTGAATTTAAAGTATTCGGGAACAGAATGTTGTACAGTTAATATTGTATTACACGAGTGCACTTTATGTAATTGCTGTGCTTTGAAAGTATTGCTGTGCTTCGAAGGTATTGGTGTGCTTTAAAGGTAGTTGTGTGGATTAGTTAACGAGTGGTTTTAAAAATGAAAGTCAAAGTTCATTAGTACGATCTTTAAAGAAAAATATTAACTTATATATGTAATTCAGTAGATATAACAATTAGGCGTTGAATGAATTTCAAAGAGTTATTAATCCATCAAATCGATTTTTTTCCGTCAGTAAAGCCATTACTAAGCTAATTCTACTTGGAGGTACTCGGGTTGGGTACTGTCTTCTATTATCACGCATGTTATTGAAACCAGCAAGGCAAGGTTCAATAAAGAGCTATTTTGTATTATGCTTAAGTGCTTTTTCGATATACGCTATTTACTGTATTGATGTTTAATCCTTGAGCATGCCAAAAGGAAATCGAAATCCTTTTCAAATCGGTGTCATTCCTCGAACATGCGCTCTGAACGTTTCACACTCTAGAACATAATCAGTATTTTACTATCAATACAAACTTTGTTACTTTTATTTCCGCATATTTTTCCGATTAAACATGTTTAAGTATATGATATTTGGAATTTTATTTTAACCCCAACCGCTAGCGAACAATAAGCCATAAAGCAACGTTTCCACTCACGCGTTTGATTGCATAAGGCGATTCGACAAGAACCCTTTTTCATAAGTAGAAAAGATCCATTAGACCACACTCTAGCGTCCCAGGCTTATTCTCGGCTTATGTTGAAGTTAGCTCGTTCTTGCAGCAAGTGTCTATTATTGTCTTCTGGTAGCCTACAACCCCTTTCACTTATACCCATATGTGAGGTTTGAATCATCCTATATAATCATTGATTACATTTACCTTTAATAAAAATGGTTTCGTTTTACTAGAATAAAGTGAACAAATAAGCACAGATCAGTTGGTTTAGTTAGATAATCAGGGTATGAAGTGAATAAGGAGTCTTACTACTTTTTCATTTGAGCTGAAAATGAAAATATAAGTATGCTGCTGACATCATAAAAGATAGCTACAAAAATCTTAACATTATTGAAGTATTAAACCAAAAATCATGCTATCAATGTCTGACTTCCTTGAAAATGAGCGTATGAATACACTTCTATAAAATCATACTACACTTCACTAAAAGTAATAAAAAGAGGATTTTAAGCGTCGTTGATATTTCACGATCTTTTTTGATAGTAAGTAAATAGACAATAACTAATAAAACTTAATGTTTATTTATTGTTTTGTGGGGCAAATATGATTATATTGCGCCAAATAAAACTTAAGAACTTTAACTTCTATCTAAATCTTAATTTGAAAAATTGAATCAGTAAAAAATCCAAACTTTTCTTTGATGATAGTCAAATTAGGAATCTTTGTGACCCTCGACAATATCTTTTGACTAAACAGCTTTGTGAGTTATTAAAAATTATATATATTTTTTAGCTAAAATCAAATTTAAATGTTTATAAATTTTTTTGGCGATCTACGAAAACGCTTTTTATTTATTTGATATTTGATTAAATTAAATTATTTTGGAAAACATTTTTCATGAAGCAAAAATACAGATCTTATCATCCACGATTCAACGAATCTATCATGGTTTTTTTCTATAAATCAACCTAATAAAAATATTAAACCCATTTCAAAGAAAAAGAAACAAAAACTCCTATAACATTGACTATGCTCGCATTGATAGAAGTAATTTACAGTTTCTCGAATTGAAACTTTACTTTCACTTTTAAGAAGAGTTTTCTATTGAGTATGTATAAATTTAACTCTTTTACCAATACATTTAATAGGTACGAGTATTAAAAATATATTAAATTGGAGCCCATTATAGGAAACAATTTTTAATACATGAAAAATTTATAACTTATCACAAAACTGCTTCATAAACATTCACTAATAACACATATAATAATATCACTAAAAAGTATTCATGCTTTTATATAATAGCAAAAACACCATCAATATGACAAATAAGGTATAAAAACTAGTTATCTTTATACAAATGTAACAGCATACTTGAATATTGGAAAATTATGGATGCCCCGAATTCAAAAGCAAAAGCATTATCTCTGAATCGAAATTTATGCTAAAAGAAATTAGCATCGAGTTCACAGGTGTAGGTATTCAGACAGTTTAAAATTTCCTTTGTACTTTTTGTTTCTACCAGAAGCACAATTCTTGAGCTATCCCATTCCGAAGCGTTGAATATTAGACACTGGTCGAGGAAACAGCTATTAATAGGATTAAGCGGTAATTTGCTATTTTGAGTCACATGGGATCTTTGACTTTCAATAGGTACATTTTCACTCACTCAGAAAGTTTTGATGAAATCAGTACATTCTTTTTAAGAAAACCGCTGAATTAGCAAAAAAAGCATCCGGAGTGTTTACCTAAGTTTTCTCTCCTCCTTTTTTACAGTTTATTTTTCATTCAATTCACAATCAAGATTCGTCACAATTTGGCAAATAGGTCATCCATCCAGGATCATTGCTAACACTGCTTTTACAAAACTCCATCTCAATGGGTCCTCGCATTCTGAAAAATTTAAACGGCAATCAGACTTTCAGTATAATTGAGATAAATATAATAGGTTCTTTTTCTACTTCACTATAGATCATGCAATTTAACATTACTTGGTGCTAAGGTATTTAGAGTTTAATAAATGTAATATTGTAATACATGAGATGCTAAAAGCACAAAATAAACTGGCTACTCATATCAAATTAGATTTAGATACTTAGAAAATAGTTGTCCTTTAGAAAAAGAGTAAATGTTTTTAATATCCCCAATAACATATCCATTTGAATTTTAGGTATCCCGATGCTCAACGGCTCAGCAGCTCAATATGTGAGCTGATTTTTTAAGATGCAGTCGCAAAACATATATTTTAATTAGATGTATCTAACATCGATACATTTACAATGAATATGCATTTACTTTCAGAATTTTAAATTTCAGGACTTTAAAAACAACCATTTTAATATTTGATCTTATAGAATTTAAGAAAGCATTAATCTAGTAGTATTGCAGAAATAGTAGAAGTTTTATATTTTATATCGTTATTACAATGCCAAAACCGCCAAACTTTACGCCAATGTCGCGAGTTCCTACTCAAACAAGTTTGATAACAAATAAATATTACTAGTCATCTTTAGAAAGTACATCTATAGCTCCAAACACGTTTTTCTCTTAACTAAAAATACTAGTACTTACGAAACTTTGGCATCGTGGCAACAAAGTTATAATAAATTTAAGGGCATTTTATGGTTAGTAATACAAGCTTTTGATATGATGAAATAACTTAACAAATAATGGCAGCGATGGAATCACGGTATTACCAGAAAACACATTATACATTGTACTCTGGTTATAATAATAAAATCGGATAGTCGAGTAAGATCTTAAATATACTCTTGAGCTTTAAGGGATTAAAATAACAATATTATTTCTTTTGTACACACTCGAGTTTGGAATACATTTTATAAAAATTTATGATGGCGATGTATATTAAACCACTCAAAGTGTTCATCTTTTTTTTAATATTTTGTTTAATGAGTTATGGAGTTTCACACAGCACTATACTGCAGGATTACAAGCCTACTTTACATGTTTTATTTAAAGGTACAAACCATGTATAATTTCGTACCTTCAGTAGATGGAATAATATTGTATTCCTTTTATCTGATTTAATTTGATGTGAATATTTGCAATGTTGTGATTGGCATGTATTGATATTGTAATATTGTAAGGTACTATAAGTATATTGGAATGTATGTTAGTGTTATAGATATTCACTTGTAATTTTAATTAAGTTCTATATAATTTTTATTTGATTAGTTATAAATTAAATTTAATCTAATTAATTCTTAAAAAAAGACCTTTGTATTTTTAAAAACTTTGAATCTTGGTTCTGTTATACTTAAAACAGTCAGTATTTAAATTTGTAGAGTATCAGTGAGCTTAACAAATTAAAATTAATCCTCTTTGATAATAGATATGATTACTAATTACCTCTCTACTTCACAGTGTAATAGCTCAAAGTTTAGAAGATGTAAGCCAATAACGCATGATTTTTAATGGTTTAAAGCGAAATTCTCTTGTGAAGGACTAAAACCAAGTTTTATATGCTTGAATAAAATCAAAATAGCATGCAATATTTTTTTAAACTTAGACTTTTACGCGTCTTTTTAATATTATGAGAATAAAAAGCAATGTTAAAGTAATATGTAGTCAGTAATTAAAAAAATATAACTAATTGTTTGCTTTATTTTGCCCTTTTTTATTTTAAATACGTAAAGGAATAAGGGATAAGTTTAATATTTAGTAAAATTATTACTTTTAAATAAACTAAAACTAAATATAAAACCCCAAAAGAATTTTTGAAATTTTTTTGCTCATAAATATTCTTTATTTAGTGCGACTGATACTTTTAATTCTTCAATTCATAACAAGATTGAAGGGGACTCAGTACCAAAAATTTCGTCAAAATTTCGAATTTGAGATTTTGCCATAAAAATGAAGATACTACCTTAGAATTATAATGATATGAGGTTTTTAAATATAAGAATTGTGAGGTTTTCTAACCCAAAGATAGGCTTACTAAAGCATAGCTTTCAACCTTTAAACGGGTCTTTTGTAAAACAAGGTTTTTATCGTTTAAAATCCTAATGCTTTTTTTCTAATTGTCCAAATCACTTAAAACTTGGTAGTCATTATCAATAATGTATGTTAAACACCTCTACGTATGGATTTTAAAATATATTTATTACACAATTTTTTACAAAGCAAGAAAGTAGAAACTTAGCATATTTTTCAAAAAAATGTCAAATTTCAGATTTTCTTTTATTTTTCCGAAACCCTTGTAGATATTTAAATTTCCATACCTAGAGCTAACAATATATGGTGGATATATGTTGAGAAAAGATATCAAGTGAAAGGAGTGTATATTAAAGGAGGCATTTTGAAGTAGGGTAATTTTGGCCCCTTTAAAATTTTTAAAATAAATCCGTTTTTGAATTTGCTTTTTGTGCTAAATATGAATTAGTATAAAGTAAATACATAATTTAACACCTAAAAAGATAATAATATCATGTTTATGGAGAAAAAATTTTTTTGGTACCGAGTCCCCTTTAAACAAAAAGTATACTTGTAAAAATAATGGAATATGTAGTTTGGGACAACTATGAATGAAAAAAATGTTTGCATTTTATTTGTGCTATAGAGAAAGTTATTCCAAAAACAAACGTGTGTTATTGGCTTCTTTTTATACAATTTCTAAGACTTAAAGGTACTGTTCTATACTTTAGTATTTAAAGTGTTTCACTATTTTGTATTGCTTTTTTTACAGTTTCAAAGTTTGTATCAAAATGCTAAACTATTTAGCATTCACTTTACTTTTAATACATGACACATAGTACATATATGTCAATAGCAGTAGTTGTAAAGTGTTTTGTAGAGAACCAAAATAAAAAATAAACCAAAAAAATCCTCAGTGCTTTCTCCTCTTTTTTGTCTCATTTTACACTAAAAAACTATACTGGGTATTTAGCCTGAGAATTCACAAATACGTAGCCAATTTCTAAATACAGTTTTTTAAGATACCTACATTATATTTTAAAGGATGTAAGTATAAGGTTAGGCAGAGATTATGATAGAAATCTTTAAATAAGAGAAATATCACCAAGAAATTACTATGGAAGAATCATTTTCCTTGTTTATGTAGTACGGGGCCAAATAAAATAATGTCAAAAATTTTCGATTTAAAAAAAAAATTTTAAATGGCATATTTGCTAACATGGGTATATTGGGATACAAAAATGAAGGAGATCAGTATTTTTCAAAGTATTTTAATTTTTTGAAAATAGTAATGAAGTACATGAAAGGAGAATTTCACCAATTATTGCTGGTTAAGCAGACAATAAGTGTAAACTCACAACTCTCAAGCGTCACCTCCAACCGTGGACCGGTTTCGTCCTTGTTAGGACTCATCAGCACGGTATAGGAAGGTCACCACTTTTTCAGTTATAGTCGGCTAGACTAGTACTTGCCCTCCGCTCTCCTTCCTATACCGTGCTGATGAGTCCTAACAAAGACGAAACCGGTCCACGGTTGGAGGTGACAGTTGTGAGTTTACACTTAGTAGTTAAGTAGTTATATTTTTTGGTGGAAAAACCTAAATCTTCTTCTTCTTTATTCAATTTCAATTTATTACACATATAATCGGTATAATACCGGTATATACAAAATATAATCACAAAAATAATATATCGTGGGCTTGCAAGTGAAAGGAACTAAGTCACCTTTTGAAAATCTTTTGAAAGCGGTATAGAACAACGCCAACGATCGAGCGGATTTCCAAATTATCTCCATAAGAGCGATCAGAGTGGGGGTGATATTGTATGGCCAAATCGGATATTGCCGAATGTGGCGTAACCTGGTAAATATAGTTGAGCCAGAAGTGACTTAGTGCCTTTCGCTTGTAAGCCCACGATATATAGAAGTGTTACTTCAGTATTACACATTTCAACTTTAATAAGAATTAAAGTTATAATGAACCTATTTCCTTAAAATTGTTGTACGACGCCAAAAGTTTTTCGGACTATAAACGGTACTTACTCATCCGAGGGCTCGAAGTTGAGTCTGGTAACATTTATCTTCTCAATGCTGACGTTGGAGTCCCTAAAGTGCCAGACGGCCTCCCCTGACAGCCATCGCTCGTCGTAGGCCCCTTGCTCTTCCCACCGGATGGTCACGTTCTGGATGGCCCCGATGTGAACAGGGGAGGTCACCAGGAAGGTGTACTCCTTACCGTTGTCCATGCTGTAGAACCTGCAATTAGGTACACTTGAGGAAATCGTAACCTATTGGTTCAACATTAAAATTTCGCTCGAGGATTGCTTTGGAAATTTGCTATTACATACTTGGCTTTTATGTTGGGTTAGTTTAGTACAAAATAGGTAATACTCTTAACAGCGGAGTAGATATTAAAATTTATTCTTATTCACTGAGAACAAATATCCTTTAAGCTGAAACATTAAAAAACATATTTCTTTTTGTAAGAAGAAGGGCATCCCCCCCGAAATTTTGTCAAATTTTTATGCTGTTTTCCCATGAAAATTCTGAAACTTACAATGAGCAATAGGGTGGGTCAAAAATATTTTTTTCACATTTTCCCAGGAGCACAACAAGAAAAAGGTGCCAAATGGTCTCAAACTAACATGTGTAAAATATTATTTGATTATAATAACTCTTTTTGCCTCCGGATTGGCCTCAAAGTTTCGATTAATATAGTAATTTCATGTAAAAATGGACGAACGAAAATCAAGCTTTTACCTCGATTGCACAAATCCGTCATGAATATAAATGTGCACAATGGTATAAAAATCATCATTGAAGACTATAAAATAATTATAAATAAAACCAGACTTGAAATATTTGAGTTGTAATACAACATATTTTGAAATATCTCAATGGTTAGAACTGGCAATCAAAAATTTCTTGCTGGAATCGTAAAAATGTGCGAAACCTTTATTGTGGGTTTTGAGTAGGATGGTAAAAGCATCAAATTTTTAATAAAAATGGATATGTCCGAATGTGGGTACCTTTTTTTGGGTTATAGGTTTTCAACCCCAAAGAAAACATTTGGATAATAGTTTAAAAGTTGGGGTTTTCCTTGAAATTTCATTGGAATATTAGCAATAGTCCATCCCAAGTGTCCCCATATGATTCCCTAATGTCCAAAAATAAATTAAAACCACATTTTAAAAGTCGAATTTTGAAA
Source organism: Tetragnatha versicolor (assembly GCA_024610705.1). Classification (NCBI taxonomy): domain Eukaryota; kingdom Metazoa; phylum Arthropoda; class Arachnida; order Araneae; family Tetragnathidae; genus Tetragnatha; species Tetragnatha versicolor. The sequence goes on from JANDEH010000009.1 coordinate 41,538,609, forward strand.
CATTTTCTGAAGAAGAGCGATAGATCCCCGTTTTCAGCATAAAGCTCAGTATTATCCCCTAAGTTTTTAAATAAGCTACATTACTTTTCAAAACTTAATTTTAATTGAATCGTCACGTCAGTTTGAAGAAGGGAATAAGTCCAAAAAATGACAAATTGACTTTTTGTGCTCATAACAATCTCCAAGCTTTGCCCTACACATGGGTGAAAAGAGGGGGAAAATAACTAACCCCTATAGGGAGATATCGCCCCTTGAAGTTGTGAAATCGATATCCATACAATGAAAATTCCATTTCTTTTTTTCGATTTTCTCAAAACTTGATTTTTGGACTTATTCCCTTCTTCAAACTGACGATTCAATTATCCTTAACAGTTAAATTTGCTATATTTTAACATTTATGAACGCATAAGGGAATGTTAAGAAGCTATTTTGAGTCAATCCTCAAAGAAGTATAATTTCATGGGCCTGGGTTTCAGTCTATTGCTATAGCAAAAAATAAGGTAAATCATGACTGAGCGAATCATGACTGAGCGAATCATAACTGATTTTGCCTATGAACGAACTATCTATTCGACAGTTGTTTCAATATGTTTTTGCGATCATATTTGGATCCCAAGACCAGCCAGTGAAATAACTGTCCGCTGAATTTCGAAAGCGTGGCATATTTATGAAAAATACAACTATTTTTATTTAAAAAAAATAAAAATACCGTTTAAACTGACCAAACTTGAGGGAGAATGTATATTAACTACCAATATTTAAAATCTGTACCACTGACAATCCACTGTTTTTTGGCAAAAAAGAGATTCATATTCTACGGCTCTTGTTAATATGATAGCATATTATATTGCCACTTTGGCAGTTGTTTTTGTGTTAATAATGCATGAAGGTGACTAATGTGATTAAAATTAATTTAAAGACCCTTATTTGTGAACTTTAAAAAGTTATCGACAAAAAAATTTAATTTATAAAATTAAAAAAAATATGAAAAATTACATATTTTTGTTCTATTTGAGGCCAATCCGGAGGCAAAAAGAGTTATTATAATGGAATAATATTTTACACATGTTAGTTTGAGACCATTTGGAACCCTTTTCTTGCTGTGCCCGATAGAATTTTTTTTTCGCCATAGGAAAATGACCCACCCTAATGAGCAATCCTCTTTGGGTTGTATCCAAAGAGTCTCAAAAGGATGCAACTGATGAAAACTCTACAGTCTACAACTTACAAGGAGAAATCTTTTTCGAGTGTAATCCAAAAAGCCCTCTCCAAAATTTTGACCTCCACTACACAGTGTTTTTCCCTTGAAAGTTCAGTCGCTTATAAAAAGCATTTCCTTTTGGTTATTCCACAGAGGGGTTTCGAAATTCAATAAAACATTAGTTTAAAAGGGGCAAATATAAAACTTTTTTATGCGGGAGGACCCCCCATCCCCCTCAAAATTTTGACGTTTATTTATGATTCCCCCCTAAAAGTTATGTGGTTTACCTGTTCTCTTCGAATTTAATGAAAAATGAGCCAAAACACTACTTTTAGAGGCAAATTTTCAAAACGTTTCTGGGGTTGACTTTTAGACACCCCATTTTTACTAGGAGTAATTGTAAAGTTTTGAAATTATGTGCACCATAATTCACATACTACTTTTAATTGATCGAAAACTTAACGAATAAATATACTCGTTAGGGGGTACCTTCGAAATAACTTTGAGTAACCCCGAAACAAAAGTCTTATTACGGCCCTGGTGACACACGGTGATATAAGCCTACATCTGACAAGGTCAGGAGGTTATTAAATAGTCGATATAATACCTGTAGATATCAGTGAAAGACCAGTTAATATCCGGTGCTACTAAGATATGAGCTGCTCAGAATGAAATTGGTCTATGTCCAAAATTACAAATTTGAGATAAGCATGGAATGGGGTTTCTTTTTTTATGGATACTTCTTTTACTGTGGAATAACTACCGTAATACTGACATACATACACTTTTACATATAAGTTCAAAATTTGAACAGTAAGAGCAGTCACCGAGAATAGTATCTCCTTAGTATTAACTCAGGCACCTTTGCAGAAATTTTTGAATAGCGGGAAACTGTTTTTAAGTAATTTCAAAACACGTTGAAAAACTTTTAAAAAGCTTAAAATTTAAAAAATTGCTTAATTCCTTTATTTTGATAAATAAGTATTCCTTAAACATTTTGTTGATAAAATATCTCGTAAAAACGTTAAAACTGTTTTCAAACTCATGTTTTTAATAAAATTCTATACATTTACGTAAGAGGTCACTTTCTCTGTGAGTTATAGGTTTAAAGAATGGATGAAATAAATGGCATCAATTGCATTTAAAACAAGCTTATACGTAATTGAAACACCACGTCAGAGAAAGAAATGTAAAGTATATTTTGCAATAAAAAACTTTAAAATTACTGAGCACTTTCTCTGGACTAGGAGTGTCTTAAAATAACCCCTATCGAGGCAATATTTAACGAAATCTCAGGTTATTTGAATTTTTATCCAACACATTCTGATTGAAACAAATTAAAGTTGGCTAACCAAGATATGCTAGACTTTTGGAATGCTTCAGGCTTGGAAAGAGTAAACAGAATCTTTCATTAACTGTTTTAATGTTTGCATAAACCGCAGTGGGTAAGAAAATTCGTTTTCCCTCCCGTCGAAAAATGTTCTCGTTTAGTCAATAAATCACTTTAAATTCTAAATGACTGTTATTTTTAACGAATTTCGAAGCGCTTGCAATGGTGATAAGTATATAGGAAATCGGGTTTCTAGGAAAGTCGGGTGACAGGCTGGTAAATACAGGTGTCTGTGTAGAAAGTATCCAAAAGTTATAAGATCTTTATTTAGTAACTTCTAATTATATATAGAATTTAATATAATGCTTTTCTGTAGTTTTGGAGAATCACCCGAAGATTCTTCGGTTCTGACGGTTTAGCCATTTGTACAAGTCAGCCATCTGAATTTGTTAGTCGTCAATGTCTCTGCAATAGATTTAATTAGAATTTTTCTTCATTCAATCAATATATACTCGAGTGCAACTTAAGTTGAGCCTGATGACGTCACGGCCGCGCAGAAGAAAATCTGTGTAAACAGAAAGCTTGCTGGGCTCTGTAAGCTCTTATTGGCTGGCGAGTTTTATTCGAAAAAATGTACTACTACGCGCTGGGTCACTTGAAAAAATAATAATGCTCAGCATTTTGCAGATCGGGATGAAAAGACGCTTAATATACGTGGATTTGAATTAATTATACGTGGATTTAACTAATCATGTTTTAAAATTGAATACCTTAATTTCATTTAAAATTCCGACACCGCACGGGGAACTACTTTCTTTGGTGGATCTCAGCATATTTCTACAGACTCAAGTTGAGTTACAACTGAGTAAAGTTCAATGATAAAGTTGTGTATTATATAATATTCAAATACTTATTTTAAATTTAGTGGTAACACTCTTTAAATTTCAATATTTAAAGCAATCGATGGTATATTCTTAAAAATAGGTCTTTATACTTGTAGGTATTTAATCTACATTCTCTTACCTCAAAGGAATGAAGAGAGGTTTTCTTTCTCCGCGAAGGAGCATTAAAAGATTTCCGCTCTTCTTGTGGTTTTCCAGACCAGGATCCGTGTTTTCCAAAACCATTTTCAGCCTATATTCATAGACTTAAAAATGCAAGTATTAATGAGATTTAATGAGACACACACAAGAATTAAAGCTCTATTTCACGAAAAGATTGTTTTTCAGTCCCCTTAATTTCTTTCAATTTTTATAAAATTATTTGGCTTATATTTTAGTTTCTTTTGCTTATTTTGATTGAAAAGAAAATATGGAAGTTTTGGTATTCTGGTCCACATTTGTAAAATTAACAGTCAAATAGAAGTTTGAGGTTTTTTTTGTAAAGAATTCTAAAAGATCAAATTCGTAGTAGAAATCACGACACAGAACGTTTTAAGAAGTTCTTTCCTTCAACTTATAATTTTACCTGTTTTTTAAAAAGGGGTAATTTATAATCAATGAGACTCAAAATATTAGTCAAATTCATATCAATCAATTTTCAAAACATTTTTGCCAAACCACACAAAAACTTATTATTTTCAATTGTTCATATATTTGTAAAAAATCAATTCATTGAAAAAATAAAAAATACATGAAAATTTCTTTAAATTTTTATGCAACCATTTTAAAATTCAAAATTCTTTCCTAACTTACTGAATCAGAATTAAATTTATTTGTTTGAAAAAATGTGTACTGAATTCCAACTCTTATTCTAAGAAATACAAATATGAGAAAAGGGAAAAACAAATCTTGGAGAAAAACACATCAAAAAGTAAAACATGAAGAGTGCTAGATTACGAAGATCCCACGAAAGTAGACAGTATTTCTGGTTCCATTTAAGATAAAAACAAGAAACAAACATCATTTTAAGCAGAAGAAACTGGGCTATTTTTTAAAAACGAAAAAGAAAATCATTCGATTTATCAAGCGTCAGTTTTTGTGTTTGGGTTGTGACCGTCAGTGATCCCCAGACTAATCCGTTACTGTCCTTCCCTCCACAGAAAAAAGCGTCTCACCACAAAAGTTGGGGTAGGATCCGGTGACAAGGTACATGGAAGAGAAGTTGGAGCGCTTGAAGGGTTCGTAGCGGTCGGCGCGGAAGCCGAGCGGGGCGCAGCGGGAACCGTCATTGCCGCAGTCGCCGCACTCACCCCTCTGGAAGGCCTTAGCGTTACGGCACCAGTAGCCCGTCATGCGGCAGGTGCGGTTACGGACGGTGGAGATGAACAACGAGGCTGCCCTGTGCTGTTCAATCACTGCTGGTCGTAAAAAGTAATAAAAGGTCAAAATTCATGAAAACTCAAAAATTAATTTAAAAGTCATAAGTCATAAAAAGGACTATACACTTGTGTCTAAAAATTTAACCTTCTTACCCCGCATGGGGTCTATTTAGACCCCAAACAAACGCACTTCGACGCTTTTTATCTCCCATGTGTTTTTGTTTGGACAGTTTCCAATGCTAGTATTCCTTAACTACGCAAAGTTTTACAATGGGTAAAAATTTTGGAGTTATTACTCAATTTTTAAGTGTCGTGGAAGGAATAGTCACATATTCCCCCTCTGGGGTTTGCTGAGACCTGAGACCCCTGGCATGAATGGCGGATAATAAATGATAATTATTTTCCATTTCAGGTATTTTTACCCTTTATTAGTCATAGGCACGTTTTACGAATTACTATTAGACCCCACGAGGGGGAATATGTCACTATTTTTTCAAGAGGGTAGGAGAGGTTAATATAATTTTATTTTTTAGGAATAGTGACACAAAAATCTTCGTTCCCTATCAGGGAAATTCATGACAGGATCTTTTGACCGTGGAATTATGTGGTCTGGGATCAAATTACCCTAATTTTAGTTAAAGGTGGTACAGAGGCCTTCCATAGTTAATGGAGTTTCATACACATTCGGAATAGTAGCAGAAACGTTCAATTGTGAGTTATTTAGATAAAATTCTTGGTAATTTTTATAGGATAAATTACTCCTGAACTCCTTGTTTGATTTTTAAGTGCTTAGAATTCCTTTAGTATAATTTTTAGACCATCCTCATTTTGGGCGAATTTTAGCTCTCGGATCCTTTAATGGCAGACAGTAACCATATTTTTGAAGCTCACAGATGCATTTGGTTCAAGTTATGCCTTTAAAACGAATATTTGTGTCATTATTAAAAAATCAAAATCCTTAATTTTAAGACACGAGTGTATTTCGCAAGTCATAAGGAACCATAATCATAAGCCATGAAATATTACAATCTTAAGTCATAAACGATCATAATTCATTAGGCGTGAGAGGGCATAATTCATAAGTCCACGGAGAGACATAATAAAGTATCATAGTTATTGAGAATTAAATATCTGAAAGTTACGAAATTCACAATTTCAAAGTCTTAAGTCATGAAAAGTTATATTTATAAGCCATGATACACCATTATCATAGGCCATGAAAAATCATGAGTCATAAAAGTCATAAGTCTTGAAAAGTCATAGTAAATTAAAGGTAATAAAAAGAAATTTTAATAAGTCATGAAAAAATTTGGCTTTTATGATTCATTTGAGGTCTCAAATGTATGAAAGGAACACAACAAAGTTTAAAAGTTTCGGAAGTTTCATTAGTTTAATGAATTACTTTTTATAAATAAATCAGTTAACATATCAGTTAGCATAGCTGTTATTTTGAAAAATTAAAGCAGTATACTACACAGAGAATGGTGAGGGTAAAAGGTAAGGCAGAGATATGTTGGTAATAACAGTGTGTTTGACCCTATTAAAAAGGATGCTTAGATTAACGAATAGGAATATTTAGATATGGAACTAAGCTAATAGAAAAATGACCTACCATTGTAATGAGTATGAGATGCGATGTTTTGATCATTTGGGAAGAAGTCTAAATGGCCCAGTTTATGGCAGCCTCCATGACCTGTCAAGTACAAAAAATAAGAATGCATGTTAACTTGAATAACAAATGAAAGACTTTACTGAAAAACCTTAGCTAATTATACTCTACAAATGTAATCAAATCATCAGTCAGACTAGTATAAAACAGGAAAAGAATCACCAGAAATCACTTTATGAGCTATCCTTCTCAAAATTAGTTAAAAAGTGCATTTATACAACTTCATGAATTAATTTTTTAAATATTTTAAGATAGTTTTACATAAAAGCAATTTTTGAAGGTGAAGAAAGGAAAGAAAATACTTTAAAGGTGTGGAATTGTTTTCTACGCTGTAACTATCTAGATTTAATATCTCAATTGTTAATTAATATAGTTATTATACTGAAATGATAATTATATTGTTAAACCTACCTGAATCATAATCTTTAAGTTCTGTATGTATCACATCCACAAAAACGGCATCATCCGGATCCAAACGCACATTATCAGGCATATTGCAAAAGAATTTATACGCTGGATCTAAACCTATTAATATATAATTATAACATTATGCGTTATTTTCCAGGAAAAGCTTTATTTTTTATCTAAAATATTTATATCGTCGGCTTACAAGCGAAAGGCGCTAAGTCACTCTTGGTGAATCTTTTAAAAGTGCCAACAAATAAGGCGAGTGATCCATTCCCTAAATCTCGTAACATATAAGGTGAACAATTGGAATGGCACAAAAGAAAGCGATTGTCTATCGCCAAATTTGGTGAAACCTTGTTCAAAGTATTTGAGCCAAAAGTGACTTAGTGCCTTTCTCCTGTAAGCCGACGATACATTAAGAGTTTCTGGAAAAAGAACTTCTGCATAATAACAGGAATTAACTTTTAAGGAATCCCAGCCGAACAATCATGAAAATTAGTTTTAAAAAAGTGAGGCGAATTAAAACACTTTGTGTGCAATTTCTTTAAAAAATCCGCAGTTGTTTTAAACTATCTGAAATGTCTTTGGAATGGTTTCAAAAATTTTTAGTAAAACTCCAGATTACTTAAAGAAAACTGCCCTTTACACGTTTTTTGAAGCAAATTTTTATATTTTTTTGTGGGCTGGGATACAGGAAGTCAAGAAATTTTTTTTCAAAGTACAAAGATATCTGGGTTAATGAAGTTCGTGTTATGGTTGCATAGTCAATTATTGAGTTAGGTATTTCGCATCTTTTCATTGGTTATATACCTGTTATTCTCGAAGGTCGTGGTAGAATGCTCTGTCCAGCGTATCCCGCCACATGAGCTCCAAGCCCATGTCCTATGAGGTGTAACATAGAATTCGACATATTTCCAAATTTCTATAATTAACAAATGAAACCATTTTGGTTATTTTCTTCTTATTAATAGGTACAATAAGAAGCAAAAGCAAACATAGTGAAATAAAAAGTGTACATTCACAACTCTCAAGCGTCACCTCCAACCGTGGACCGGATTCGTCCCTGCTAGGACTCATCAGCACGGTATAGGAAGGTAACGCAAGAGAGCGGAGGGCAAGTACTAGTCTAGCCGACTATAACTGAAAAAGAGGTGACCATTGATTAGTCCTCATGAAAAATAAAGCGTTTAATTAAAAAAACTTAAGTCTTTCAACCAATACGGGCAAGGTGGATAGCAATTTAGCAATATCTGTCTAACAGTTTAATTTATTTCCAACAGGACCATACTTGTTAAAATTACCCATGATACAATGGTCTCTTTGTTTCAATGAAGATTTTTATCGGCCTGGATGTAAAAAATCAATCAACATTTTAACAATAAGGTTCATAGAAAAATTGCAATATATAGTGAAACTTTATACGGTCCCGTGACAGTTCATTATAACTAGGGTTCGATACTACATCTTTTAACGGAAAGTACTATTTCATGCTTCTCAAGAATCATTCCAATTAGACCGATCGATTTTGTAATCGCCTGAGACGCTTCGCAAACATTGGGAGTAAGTAGTGCATGCCTACTCAAATGCCTTAGTATGGGCTAATGTATTCTTAGACCTTTTTGAAATGAGCTTCAGCAAATTGGTGATCGATGGTAACCAACGAAGTTACCGAGAGGCCATTGGCATCGGAGGTAATTTTTTAACGTCCCAATACAGAGAGCGTGTGGGTATCAATCTCATGAGAGTTGGTGTCATTCTCAGGACCAGAAAAGTAATTTAGAAAGTTATAATCATTCCAAAGGACAAAAATGAAATCCAGAAAAATCTGAGTTGGCGGAGAACAACAAGTAGGGGACTTTTATTACTGCCAACCAATTTAGAGAAATATTATGCATACAAATCCTGGAACTCCAGGATCACAGTTGATTGTCCTTCAATAAAGAGTAATTTAACGTCGCTTTTATTAAGAAATGATTGTTATCAAGAAGTTATCAAAACTTATCTGAGCTAATTGCTATACTTTTATCGATCATTAAGACCCTCACAGTTGCATACTAGAGTAATTAGATGCCATATATATATTTGAAATTCTGAGTAAGTAAGTTTGGAATTATTGAACGCCATGATGAATAGTTGAGTGTTAGGGACTATTAAAGAATCACGTGACAATCAATTAAGAATCAGTGACAATTAAAGAATCACGCGATAGCTCTGGGTCCCCTAGCTATGAAAAGTCTCCTGGGTCTTTTTTCAAGAACTTGGTCTAAAGATAAGAAACAGTTTAATAGTGTTTGGTTAGAAAAGAATGGAAGATTTGTGGGACCCCAATATTCTCCCTATTTCTTGCTCTTGTTAGTTGTTGACAAAAAATGCTCAATTTAAAAAAATAACTTTTAAAAAAAATTTTACACCGGACTTCTAAGTGTGTAGACTGATGTAAAGACTGTTGAGATGTGTCAAATGCAATGCATAGTCGTAATAAAGTGTCAATACTTGTAAGAGGGGTCAAGGTTATCCATAGTGCGAAGATGTTTTATGGAACATACAAATAGTAAATTTTAATCCTAAAGCTCCCAATGCACACAGCAAGATTTTTTAAGGGTAGTTAGTAGTTATGTAGTAATTATATTTTTTTATCTGGTTACCAGTACGCAATCATGCAAATGATAATTAATTGTAATAATCTTAGAAAGGAGATAAAGACAACCTTTAGCGCATTCACCATCCTGGCGATTTCAGCTCCAACAATCCTTGCATTGGCAACGGCTTGGATATATGGATGCTGGCTGCCTCGACTCCAATCCACGATGACGACGTTTGTATCATTCTGATTTAGAAGTTCCTTCATCAATATCTGGAATTAAAGTTTAAAAAATTATTCAATTTCAATTAATTGGGGTAATTGGTCATAAATTTTTAATCCCCCAAAAAGGATTAGGTATGGAATTTTTCCTTGTCATTATGAATTTATTTTTCTGGGGGTGAGCTTTCCTTGCTTAGTTCATGATTCACAGACATATGTTTACTCTTACTTCCATTTCTCTTAAAAATTTAATAGGATCATTCATTTTTAACATGCGAATTTTTTTATATCGAATGGCTACTGTAAAGTAGAATAGAACATCCGTTATGAGTTCCTGAAATCAAATAATTTAACTGTTTTTTAGCATTTAGATTCTTGTATTCAGAGTAAGAGTACCTTTAAGAATATGTAAGCAACATTTAAAGACACTGTAAGAAATCCAGAGTAAAGTGTGTGGGAATGAAGTTTGAACCAAGGGTTGCGCTTTGCATATTTTTAATGAATCGAAAGATAGTCAGGCTGAAGTATTAACGTTTTTAAACTTTTTTCAACTTAAAACACTATTAAATATAAAAGTAAACACTGAACGTAATTTATTAAAAGTATCAATAGTATTTTTAAAGGGCTGGAGACTAGAATGATCACACCGTTTCTAAATTAAATATAGACTGAAAGTCCGACCCAAAAATGCGGAAACAATTCGCCCAAATACGGACGCTTGATGACCCTAAGTGTGGAACTATCTGAACTTCCTATAAAAGGAACAATTGTTTCTTCTGCAGGAGGTTAGTGATAAGCCGAGGATTGATGCTAATCTTTAAGGCATTTGCTTTTCTATCTGGATCTTATTGTTTCAATCTTCATTTGTCGGTAAAAACATCGGAAAATAGCAGCGTAAAAATACTTTTCCTGATAGGGGAGTAAAAATATAAGAGTTCTTTCAGCGTTAAAACTTTCAAATGTAGGGACGGGATACTATTTTGAAAAATATTTCTCATCATTTAAGCATAAACATTATGGGAGAAATATGAATTAAATGAAATTGTTAGGGTTATTGAGAAAGGATTTAAGTAGTGAATTTCCAATTTAAAATTCTGGTAAAATAAAAATTTTTTAATTTAAAATTAATTCCCAATATTAGTTATAAAAAATACATCTACCAATTTTTAAAAATGTTAAGGGGTAGTATGGACTCATGTAGAAATTCCGAAAACGGAGAAAAATAAAGGATTGATATTTTCAAAATAGTTCAAGAGACAGAGAAAATAATTTTTCTTTCAGTGATATTTTGCTAGAACACGAAAATTTGATGCTTTATTGCAGTGATTTTCTACCAGTGGTCCGTTAACCGCATGTGGTCCATGGGAGGATAAAAAGTTTCATTGATTTGATTAAAATATCGGCCTTGGGTGTGAAGATGTTGAGAATCACTATTCTAGATTATATGTCACTTCGACCTGTGCTATGTGGGAGTATTTCAGGTTTTATTGATTTGGTAAAGTATCTAGTGATTTGTGGGCATGAAAAGGTGGAGAATCACTGCTTAAATGTAACCTAACTTTAACCTAGAAATCTAAATTTAAATAAAGGTGATAGGGTATTCATTCTTAGCAATTCCCTTGACATTTGCTTTAAAAAAGTTTTCTTTCAGGGCAATTGAAGCATTGTTCAACACCACATATTTTTGAATGGAAATTTCGATGAAAATGTGCTGGCACTTCCTTTAAATAAATGGTGAACATATAATCAGCAAACAATAGAGTTCATAATACTAGGGTTCATGGGTTCACGGGGTCCAAACTAATGTGAAGAACGTGAATGTTGATATTGTGAAAACATTTGACCCAAATAAGGGAAAGTTTATTATCATTTAAAACAACTCACGATTCTGAATAGATTTGGATAGATGTGTTAGTGGGTTAAAAGTTCCTAAGGAGAAAATTTGATGAACATATTTTGTGGTTGGAGAGAAATTAACGTTGAGGCAAACAAGCCACTATCATAAGCGAGAAGTCTTATCACAGCTTTATAATGTATAACATGACCACAAGAGGTATCCAGTATTGTACTGTAGATATCAATACCTAACCTACATTTTAATTAAATGATATTTTTCTAAAATGCAGCGGATTATTAATGGATCCCTTTAACCGGTTCTTCCCTTAAGCCAGCCGTAATTGTTTTTAGTTCAATGTGGGCAAATGGAAAATTTATACAAATAATTGTTGGATTTCAGGTCTTCAGCAGGGGGGAAATATGACGGGATAGTTCATATTTCTTTCCATAAAGGTAAATAAAAAATCATTTAAATAATATGTTGAAGCGTTTAATTACTGCGCCATTTAGATATATTAAGAAAGTTCATTTTCATAAATTTATTAAGTATTTTTTCATTCATTTCTTCAACCGAGATTTTAAACTGTCAAATATCAGCTGATTATGAGAGAAACTACGCAAGAAAGTGGGAATAATATCAACTTTACCAAAACCCAAGCATCATGCAAGGGATTTTCTTGAAATCCGTGGATGATGAATCTGGTCGAATGATTGCCATTGAACCCAGATTCTTTTATGCTGGTCTCGTTGTCTGCGTTGATGAATTTGCCTTTGAAGACGTTGTTCCTGGTGAAGAGGACGAACCGAGTGTCGATCAGGGCCCTCGGCTCTGGAAGCACATTACAAGGGCGGTATTGGGGGTGGTAGAAGTCAGACGAGAGCTTGAAGCAGCCCAGTTCTTTGATGCACACTTCGTCTCCAACTGAAAGTAGAAGGGGTTTCATTAGCGTGCATACAACGAACTGAATCTTCAGTTTGAAAATCAAGTTTGAGAAGATAAAAAAACTGGGTAAGTAACTGGAATTTTCATTGTATAACCACCAAATTTTTATTCGAAATTCAAGACCCTATTTAGAATACAAAACCATCATCGAAAAAATATAATTGTATCCAAAAATATTTTGCAGATGAAAAAATTAATGTCGCAATGCTAATGAAATTACGCCTGCCTCATAACATCTCTTCAATCACTAAACCAGGAATATGAATTGTAGATTTTTAAAATCTACAATCCATACTCCTACCGTTTAGTCATTGAAGAGATGTTATGAGGCAGGCATATATTAATTCGAACACCAAGTCTCGGGGTCTTGGTTTACTTGATTCCCTCCTAATTCCATACCAGGCTATGCTTTCAATGTATTTCTTATCTATTTTATTCAAATTTGTAAAAAAAATTATAGGTACGCTAATTTAACAAAGTTTGTTTTTAAATCAGTAATTTGGAGTTATTTTCTAATCTGTTTGTTTCTATAACAATATGGGCTTCTTGTTATTATTCTTAATATTTTATTTTGCAATATTTCTAATTTTTAATATGAATTTCAGCATCATAGCCCCATACAGAATAGGTATAACTGACCCCTGATCTAAATAAATTCCTCGAAATTAAGGGAAAGTATAAATTTTGAAGAGCCAGGAATTTTTTCTTATGGTGGAAAAATGACTGAAAAAGGTTATACCCGAGTCCAACGTGACTCAAAGGTAGTGGGATTCCACTCTATCTCCTGAGAATTTAGTGTCAATTTAGGTGGACATATCCTTCTGCGGTTAAAAATTATAGCTTGAGTTTTATCTACGTTTATGTTTATTTTCCAAATATTAACCCAATATTCCAGATTATTTAAATAATTTTGGAGAGTTTCTTTGATATCAAATAGATCTATAAAAAATAATTGTGCCATCTGCAAAAAGACCTTTTTAACTGGATCAATAATAGGGATAGCGTTAATATAAAGATTAAGTAGGGTAGGGCTCAGAATGGATCCCTGGGGGATACCAGCCATTACATTTTTTTCTGTTGAAAAGTGTTCGCCTGTTTTTATTTTTAATTTCCTATTGTTACGATAGGAATTTAAAAGATGTATTAAATCCAAGGGGATTTTTATATGTATCTAGTTTGTAAATTAATCCATCTATCCCGACACGATCGAATCTCTCGCAATGTCCAGTAACACTTCCCCCATGTACTTGCCACCAGCATGGCCCTCGTGTACCAACTCAACCACCGTCAGGAGCTGATGCTGAGTGGAGAGACCCGGTCTAAATCCAAATTGCTCCGGGACTAGACTCTTTTTTGAGTTTAGGTAGTGGTTTAATCTATTGGCTATTATTTTCTCTGCAATTTTAGATAATGAAGATAATAAACTGATTGATCTATAACTATTTGGAATATTTGGGGGTTTACATTGCTTAGGGATTGGTATAACTATAGCAGTTTTCTAGACTTTGGGATAAGTTCTATGAAGAATTATGTGATTAATTAAGTTTGTTAGGGAAATAATTGTGTTAAAGGGAAGGTTTTTAATCATTGAGTTCGTTGTCTTGACCTGGTGCTTTTTTTGTTTTAAGATTATTGATTATTTCTATTATTTCTTGAGATTTCACTAAGTCTTATGTGGAGTATGGGATTAAGTTTAAGAGTTCATTTACTTTGTTTGACACTTCTTGGTTTAAATTTGGTGATTTATTTTCGTTGTCCCTGAACTGGTATTCCAGGGAATCAGCAAGAGCCTCAGCCTTCTTTAATTCCCCAAAGACAGTGCCCTGGTTAGTAAATAAGAGGGCATATGGATTTGTCTGAGTTTTAATCTAGTTTGTTTTAACTCCAGCCATAGGGATTCATCCTGAGTGTTTAAGCTTATTATATTATTTTGATGCTGAGTCTCTTTATATAATTTGAGCTGTCTTCTAAAGTATTTTTGTGTCCTATTTTTGATTGCTTAATCAAGGGGGATTTAGAATTTCGCCAGAATTCTTGTAAGCCTTATTTTTTGCTTTTTGAAGTAATCTTAAGTGAAGGGGAAGCGATTTAATAGATGAATTAGGTATTAACTTACTACTGCTGATTCAGTTAAAGTTAAAGTTTCGTAATTAAAGTTATTTACTAAGCAATACTGATATTAAAATGTGAATAAATTTAACACACATTTCCATTCTTTCACTTACAACCTCCTATTAGTATGACGAAATAATTCACGAAATAAGTTCACAAATTCAAAATCAAAGTACTGATCTTTGAAATTCTAAATCAGTACTTTTATTTAATAAACATATTCATAAAAGCATGCTTTTAAATAAAGTCTACTTAAGTTTATTTTTTTAATTCACTCGTGTGTGAAAAATTTTCTATAACTTACTTTACAATCCAATTACTCAAATTTCCCTTTCTTACACAACCTCATACCTCAATGAATGAATTCACGTAATGCAATTCATTCATCAATGAAACCTTCATGACCATTGAGAGTGTGACCTTCTTTCATAGGCATTTTGTTAAATCGCCATCGAATCGTCCCTTTGAATGAGTTGGGTTCATGCCTGATATCCCTTTTGTGCGTGCAAGCAGGTTTCTTGGTTTCTCTTGGGTTATTTAATAAAGGAGAAACTAAAACTCCAAGGTTTAGTGACCAAACGTTTGTTTTTCAGCTATTCTTTCGGTTGGATGCAAACCTTCACTGTCTGATAATCTATGGAAACAATTAATAGCTTGCGTTTTGTTTCCAATAGGATCTCAGGGACTGTTTTCGAATGGTTTTGGATGCTGAAGTCACAGGAAGTTTAAAGAAATATAATTTGATCTTAAAAATATAAACCATGTTATTTTGTTTTGTTTTTTGTATTGTCATAAAGAGAGGGAAGAAATATAATTTAAAGAAATATAATTTGATCAAAAACATGAAGTAAGTTGTTTAAAGTTTTTTTCTTGTCTTTTTTGAGAACAAAGTAATATTTTTATGAGTTGCAGAGTTAAGTGCCAAAATAGCCTATATCCAATGTATAGAATATTTTGGATCTAATAAAGACCTTTTTTGTTTTATAGAGACATTTCGAGTACTACAATGTTTGGTCTTAAACATAACTAATTTACTCAAGTGTTTTATTGAGATATCAACATGAAGACCCATAGAAAGTGTTGCAAGAAGAAAATGACACCACATGAAAGTATGAGAATAAAAATCAATTAATCATGTAACAAGATGCACCAATGCTCAAAATTTATAAAAGGAAATGTACTTGTATTTTCCACTTTTTTTCTTAAATGGTAGCTTAAACTACGCAACAGTTACTACTCATGCATTTAAGGTAATGGGTAAGTTAATAATATTCATAACATCATTGTATAAAAATACTACATATAAGGAAATGAATATCATGACTTTACTTTCTGTTTCATTAAAATATTGTATAATATGTTAACGCATAATGCGTAATATGAGACGTTTATGTTTACTGACCAACTGCTCATAATAGTTTGTTAAAATAAATAAACATTAATTTGAAATTATTAAGTCAATTTATAGTAAAAAAATATGGTTCTAGCTAATATACTCAGAAAATTCTGTCGAAAAGTTAGTAGTGAAATGTAAGTAATAAGAAGAAAAATTCTAAGACAGATAAAGAACTATAGAAAATTGAAGAACGGGCTTGTATGTTGGTATGAAAGCTTATTCTAATGTAGCTTATCCTAAAAATGAAATAAGGTTCATATGGGCCAAAGAAACGTAAAGCTATTTGCAAATGCCTCTCACACGCAAACAAACAATATGCATATTTTCACGCCGGCTTCAATGCTTATTTTCAATGTCAGCCTTTCGCGTGTGTATTAAGTGCATACAACACGTAGTAACAGATCTGAGTGAACTTAACTGATAAAACAAGGCTAAGACTAACTAGATGTTCTAACATATCATTGACATGAAAAATGAGATGTGGAATTGTAAAAAAATTTTCACACGCAATTATGTAAAAAGCGTTTTCAATGAAAACGAAAACTTTTGAGAGTTCAAGCTAGAGTCAGAAGCTCTTTATCTACAACTTAAAAAATATGTGATTTGGATATGAATATGAGTGTTCAATTTTTAATTAATTATCGATGGGTTAAAAAATTACAACTTAATAAAATTATTAGTCAATGTAGTAAAAATACCCCATTTATGTTAAAGTATAAAGAGTAAGGTCAATGAACTTTGTTGTGTAGTCCTAAAAAGAAAAGGGCTCTCCCACCTCCTACGCCCTGCATTAGTTCAGAGAAAAGAACTTAACTACTGAAAGACATCATTCGGAAAATAAAGATTAGCCTTTTCTATTTCTCAAACATTTATTTATTTCCTAATCCACTTTCTGTGCCCTCATTTCAAACTTTTGGGTGGTGTTTTTATCTTAGTTTTTATAGGGTTAAAAGGTAGTAGTTTTTTTGCCATGTGTTTCTTTTAATGCAACAAACCAATTAAACCAGGTTGCAGTATGGAGTAACGGATAGAATGGACAATGCTTATTAGTTATACAATTATATTATTTTAAAGCAATACTTAAAAATTCATAATCGCATATTTACTAAAATTTCTTGTTTTGATAAGTCTTTAGAAAAAATTGGCTAATATTTCATTATTTTTCAAACAATGTAAAAAATATCAAGTTCTATGAATATCTATTTATACTGATCATAGTTATTTATCTACTTATTTTCTTTTAATAATTATGAATGATATTCGTAATTATTAAATGAAGAACAATATAAAGGGTGTGTCAACTTTGTTCATTATGCTTTCCACGTTATTTGAAGCATTTTAGCTCTTACAGTCATTCTTATAAAAATAAACCGCTTATAAACATGAGCTGTATATTAAAGTTCTTCAAGTAACATTAATGAAATATACAACTTCATATAGTTATCTAAAAATTCCTATTTTTTTAAATTTTAAGTGATCAAAACAAATATGTGAAACGACAGCTTTGAAATAAAAAACGAAAGTATTCCAACTGTTTAAGGGGGCCTCAGCCTTTAAATAAAAATATAAATAAAAATAAAAATAATAAAAGAAAACGTTCCTGGAATATTTTTCTACTGGAGTCAATATAACCCATCTTGTTATTAGCGCCGATAAAAATATGGTAAGATGGTCAGGTTTAGAATGTAATATAGTAGTGTTTTTTTATTTTTGATATTGCACATAAAAAGGGACGCCCAGTGGCGTAGTGCTTCGCGCTTCCACGCCACAGGTCCGGGGTTAGTTTCGTAGGTCCCGGGGTGGGCAAGGTCCAATCACCCTTTCATCCCTTCAGTGGGTGGATAAAATGAGGACTAAGCATGCTTGGGAACTAAACACTGGGGTTCACGAGTTAGGCTGACCATAATATGCTTCGCACCCCAGGGCCCCCCGGTCACGAAAACGAAGATGGGCATCGTAGGCCTTGGCTCACTAGGGCTGTTGCGTCAATGAGTTTAGTTTTTACGTAAAAAGGGAATAATTTTTTTCCTCATATGCTTTCTCTACTCCAGTGTTTTGATTGGCCCCACGTTACAATGCGAGTTATTTGGTAGGAAATACTTGATTCATAGTATGTATGATATATGACGACATAAGTGAAAAACCATGCTTTGAAAAACAGTAAAATTTTTTTAGCATCGGGAAACTTGAGATAAATGTTAATTTCATGTCAATTTAATAGTAAAAAACAAATTAGAAAAAAATCTGATGATAAACTTTAAAAAATTCTTTTTGTCAATTAATAGTAAAAAACATAAAAATTAAACAACTTTCAAATAATTGTTTTTTATGCATTATTTGGCCAAAATACTGTAATGAGACCAATGGGAATTCAACTCTTAGTATAATAAATTTTTTGTGGAAAAAAAACCCGATTTGCTTGTATACTTTAAATTTCACAATGAAATTTCATTTTACCATAAATTTCGGGACCCTTTGCGACCAAAGTTTTATTAAGAAAATCTGGAAGAATTTTCAAACTTAAAAAAAGGCACTTTTACTCAGCACGGGGAGTACGAATTCACTACAACTGATAGAGAAGTAATGCATTTGTGATTTTTAAGATTTCAAAATTTTGAAGAAACACTTAAGCTCAGTTTCAGGAACCAAATGGAATTTATAAATACAGCTGCAATTGATAGGAAAATAATATCATAGGGGTTTTAGAAATCTGACAAAACACTTTTTCTCAACTTATAGAAAACCTGGTAGGTACCATAAAAACCGGCAAAAGATTGATACAGCGATTCTCAAACTGTCGGGTGCGCCCCCTAGAGGGATGCGATAATTCCAGATGGAGGGCACGAACCAAGGCCCAGGTCCCACCTGAAATTTAGACTGTACAAAAACTAGTTAAAATCATGGTTTAACCCCGTCCTCTGCCCAATGCCCATGCCATGGTAGCACATATCCTACCCTACGTTTAGCTTCAATTTTCACCATGTTTTTAAGTTATTAGAGCAATAATAGCACCCTTTAGGCACTATAATTTATAAAGTTTAGGTTCAGTATCCCAGTTTCAAAGCTTTTTAAAAATTTTGAAATAACAATTTTGAAAAATGGCATTTTTTGGCATTTTTAATTTATTTGGCCCATGACTACATTAATAAGGGAAAAAATATTTCTCCAGAGTTATGTCTTGTAGAAGGGGCTAAAGGGTCAAATTGCAAAAGTTTTCTGCAAGAAGACCGCTATTTTATACTTTAAGGGTCATTTTCACCATACGCTTACATTTCAGAATAAAAAAATTTTTTTTTCAAACTTCATAATTTCGTAATAATATTAATATAGGAGTTTAAATATATGTGTTTCAAGAAAATGGAACAGTAGTTGGTCATACACTTTTGCCCATAATTTAGTGTTTTAAAAAAATATCTCACGTTATCAATTTGCACACTTCCGTACTTTTACATACATAAGGCAAAAACGACACCTAAACTAAAATAGTTATGTGTATTAAATTAAATACAATTATTTCTCTTTAAATGAAATATGTAAGACCTTTTTTTAATGAAATTAACGATAAATCAAGCGAGAAATGTAAAATCCTTCGTAAAAAGGGAAAGTTGTTGATACTACTTTCAAAATCAATGACATAATAGTAACGGGAGTTGACAGGTAACGGGAGTTGACATTTTTAATAAAATGACAGAATAAAACATACTTGCATGGTTGGAAACTGAAATAAATATCCATATATCCTATTTATATCAATAAATAACTATATTTCTGGGGTTAAAATTTCCAAAAAAGTTTATTTAATATTAAAAATTACTCAAAAATTACCGTAACGGGAGTTGACATTAATAAAAATACGCTACCTTAACGACAGATAATTTCTTTGAAAACACGATAGTTTTCGAGTCGAAGAATAAAAACACGGTTTAAATATATTCTAAAGTAAACAAACAATCGTTTGGAATGTGTTTCTACATTTTTAAAGCATAATTATTATTATATTTTTAAAATTAATTCGCCTGTAACGGGAGTTGACATAAAGTGAGGGACAAAATATTTTATTGATTTGTAAAAATATTACATTAAAAAAATTAATTTTTACAATTATAATAACCTTTTAATAGTTCATAATTTTGATATTTATCGTTTTTTCTTTCAAAAAGTCAAATTAAATAACAATAAAACTACTTTTAATTTCGTGAAAATCGTTAGGGACAAGCGTTTTTGGCTATTTTCGTATTTTTAAATATCTTTATTTACACAATTTTAAAGCTTTTCTTATTAATTAAAAGCTAGAAATATTTCATTTAGTCTACTTTACCAAAATCAAAGTTTAAACAGAAATTTTAATAATGATTAATTGTTTAATTTTCATGTTTTACCTTCGGGACAGCAAATGTAAGCAAATTTTGAAAATGACCCTTAAACTCTGTACCACCAAAAATTTTTATGAAAATTAACCAAGATCCAAATCCTAATTTGCGATTTCTAAAAAGGTTCATTTTTTAATAATAATTTCGTTCTCCAAATCTAAAAATCCAAAAATCTAGGTATTTTTGGTATAAATTACTAAATGGGTCTTTTGGTATAAATTACTAAATGGGTCTTTTGGTATAATTATTAAATTTCTTCGTAGTAAGATATTTGGGGCCTTCCCGAATAAATTTCATTATACTACGCCACTGGTGTGAGACATCGAAATTTAGATCAGTACCAATGGGGGTCGAGGAGTGCCATGCATCCCCGAGAATCCCCAAGTATTAGTTAAAAATTGCATTTATCACACTAAAATTTTAATAATTGGTTCATGACCGGTGTTCTTCAGACCGAAAGCGGTCATTGAGGGCTTCGAATGCAGGGTGCTTCATTATGCACCCAAGGAATTGAACTTTAAAAAACTATTTTTGTACACCTCTAGAATCAAAGTCTTGTTACTACTCCCGGGGGTGCCCTCCTCCGAAAATATGTCCTGGATAAGGTATTGTAGCTTCAGCGTGAAAATAATCTTGTTAAGATTGCTTTGCATACATTGCTGGGGGGTAATGAAAATTATGATTGAAAATTTGGTCGCCAATATTAAAAGTATAAGAAGCGCAATGGATTAATATATTTGGTATTGAGAAATTATGTGGGAACAGCTTTGGTTATCTTGAAGAGCAAGATTAAGAATCCAATTTAACTGATAGAGGAGAAATTTCTTAATGATTTTTAAATTCTACCCAAAAATCTATCTCAGCAAGAAGATCACCAGTTCGAGCTCATTATAATTTCTTGATGAATCTCCTTCTTGATTTTAATATTTTCATGTTGTGTCGAAACACATTAATACCACAATGCCAAAAAATACCAATCTGCTTCTCCCTATGATTGAGAGAAACGTATTCAAATTTTGTCGATAATACGAAGTGATTGGTTAGGTTTTAACAAATCTATAAGCGAATTACAATTGTTGGCTCAGCATAGATTGTTGCTGGTGTGCAGAATCTCCCAAGCCCTCCGAAAATGCACTCATGAAGGAAAATGTCCAAAAAAAGCTGATTGGTGTTTTTGGAGTAAAGCCTCATTCACACTGTTTCACTTTCACTCTTCATCCTCAGTGATTCACTCCTGTGACTCACTCCTCTAGTTTGCATAGAAAAGTGAATGAGTAAAGAGTGAAACGCCAATTCACACTTTTCACTTTGGATGAATCCTCAAAAATAAACATCAAAAGTGATAGGTCTGAACGAGTCTAAACATTACAAATTAATTAGCATAAGAAAACAAAGACAAAACTCACGCTTCGCCCGGTGCCAGAGCCCATCGTGGCACTGGTCAATCCCGCCCACATCGTAGCCGAGGTCCTCATAACCCGTGTAGTACTCGGCCAACTCCCCCGCACTGGCCGCCGATCCCAACAGAGCCAGTCCGATCAGCAGCACGCGACTCATCATGCTTAGCCACTGGCCAGTGCCCAGTTCCGCTAGCTGAGTCCACCGCCGGCCGCGAAGGTTAGCATTGCTGCAGGAAAAGCCAGGCACGCAATGTGGACACTGTTTCCGCCACTTTCTCCAAGTGACCTACTAGACTCTTTTGGCAAGGCCTCGGGCGGAGCACTCCTTGAGGAACATCCCGCCGATCCCGTCTGGGGTGACGCGATGTAGGCCGGAGTTCAGGCCGCCGGTTTCCGGTAGGGAAACAGAGTTTGAGTGACATTTCGAGTCGATGGAATCTTAACTTTCACTAGGTTTTTTGTTTTCTTTGTGCCGATCGGAAAGTGGATGATGAAGCGATCGCCGACTTGTTAAACCTGAATAAATGGTTTTTGAGAGCACGGGCGTTGAACGGATTTGAACTGACACTCGTTTTGAGCATTGAAGAGAACTGATACATAAAGAAATGTAAAACGCGCTCAGAATATTTTGAGTCAGTACATTTATTCTGGATCTTTTAAACTAATGTACTCTTCATTGCGATTTACATAGTGTGTGTGGATAACATTATTCCCTTCTCTGAAAAATTTTATTCAGAAAATTTGTACAAATTTAGTAATGTTATTTTCATACACATTTATGAAGGATGAAATTATGTTATTTAAAATGCATAATAAACCTGCGAATTTTTTATCCATATTTACTATAATACTGAATGAATATTTATTTTTTGACGTTATTTATAATTTGAAGTTTCAGCAACCAAATTTTAAATTTATCCTTATTTTAATAATGCTTAAATTGTCTTTATATGTTGATAGGATAGTAAATATATCCAATCAAATAAACTTCTAACGCATGTTTATGCAAAATATTGAGGTAAATTTTGAATAAAAACAGTAATCGAATGAAAGTAAAGGTTTAATTAGAAATTATATGTTTGAGAAATTTATTTCATGTGTTTTATCAGCATAAATACAGGTTACATTCCAGATCTAAATAAATTAAGTCTCCATCAAACTTATAAAACCTTCCCATAATTTTTTTTAAATCCTCGAGTTATTTGAAACGAAGAAAACATTGAAGTGCAACAAATTGCGAACACTTTTTATGTTTTTAAAGGCTTTAGATAGAGTTCCATCGAGGCTTAACCCAGCGTTAAGATCAAGGGTACTTCTGAATGGGGTTTGATCATCGGTGTCCTTGAACTAGAATGGGCTTTATGTTGAAGGAAAAGAAACGCTGTGTTGTTCATTAAAGTTGGCACAGCGCTAGCTGTTTCGGCAATATTTCTTCTAATGATTTTAGGCATTGATTTCTCAAGTTATTTGGTGATCAAGGGAAAATTTACGGAATTATAAATGTCTTTAGGTTAATTGAGGTTTTTGTCATTGTAAGTTTTGATTCTCGTTAGTGTGTATTCACACAAGTCTTGTTCCAACAGCATTTCTCTGAAGGTTGTTTTGTATTACCTATTTTACTTTAAAAAATTTCCGACATGTTTATTCTACCTCTTTGTGGAACAAAATAAATAAATGCGTTGAAATACTATGTGTTTGGAGTATTTTATTAAGCGATAGAAACTCAGTTGCTTGTAACTCTTGTTTCTGTAATTGTAAATTTTTTAGTCCCTATAACTTTATGCGTTGTACTTTTACAGTACCTACTCTATTTTGTTTCGCTTGTCATTCGACATAGTTAGGAATTAAAGTTAGGTCTATATTATTGGTTGTTTATATTATTTGTAATTAGCCTGATAGAGGATTTTGCCGAGATAGATCGAGAATTTTGCCGTTTTGGGTAATGTAATTTTATCAATGTCCATGTATTTTTTTTTGTTTTTCTTCATTGCATATTTATTATCAGTGAAAAATATCTTCATCAATAATGTAATAAATAATCTTACTAAGCCAAATTGATCTTGAAAATGTGTGTTAATAGTTGTATAAAAATTATACTTTTTTCCAACACATTAAAAGTTTATAAAAATATTCTTTTTTGTAAGAAATTATTCGGTCTAAAATAAAGTAAAAGTAAATTATTTACTTTTTGAAAAATGTAACGGTGTTATAAAAAAGTTTATAAAGGATGAAATAAAGTTTATGATTATCTAATGATTAATAAGCTTAAAAGATCAATCATTAGAATACGAAATACGCATTTCAATCAAAATTAGATTATCTCATTATTAATTCAGGTCGACAGATCGTTTAGGATTTGATACTTGGGTTCACTAAACTCTGATTAACCTACAGCAAATCACAGGGTAGAAAGAAGCCAGTTTTATTGAAATAAAATTTAATAAAGGGTATGAGAGCTTATCATTAGAAAAATAGTAAAAACATTGCAATCTTTATCTTATTGGAAACTTATTGGAAAAGATCTTATATTTTATTGATCAAAAATATTTATCCTGTAAATTTTTCAGTTAAAAATCTTTCAAAAATTATGGAAAATATGTGCATATTAAATACTTTTATTTTAGAAGTAATGCATAATTGTATGAATCAGTTGGGTATTCATGAATTTCCTACTATGATTGTTTGTGGTTAAACTTTCAAAATTTAAAATTGCATGACAACACTGAAAAGCTTGCTATTTTTTAAGGCCTAAAAAAGTGCCATTTTCCCATGTTAATAACACCTCGAATATTTAAGATACTTTTATGAAACTTTTTCTGCGCGCAAACAATCTTATCATTGAAATTTTCTTTCGAAATCTCCTGAAGTTTTTTTTAATTATTTTTTAACCATATCATTTCACCGCTAGGGGAGCTATAGAAGTAAGGCTATTATGTCCTTGAATGTTTAAGATATTTTCATGAACCTTTTTGAGCGTTTTTTATGATATTGCCAAGTATATATTTTTATTTAAGTTCTTGTTCTATCTCTTTTAGTTTTTTAATTAATTTTTAACTATCTTTTTTCACTGGTAGAAGCGCTTTATATTATTTTAATGGATTCTACATGACCCATGGGGTTTTACCTAGGGGAAGACCTTACTTCCATGAACCTAGAGACGGTTGTTCCGAATAAAAGCCGTGAAACGGACTTTTGAAACACCCTGTATAAGACTTTTAACATTTTTCCTAAAACAATTTTAAATTTCCTATCAAAATTTACATAAAAATATTTCATACTAAAATATTTGTTATCCGTGATTTTAAATATTTATCGAAAGGTTTTAAAGTTATAGATGTAATTATCAGGAATTCAAAAATATCTATTACTGAAATAAAGACAGAAATAAGGTTAGTAATAATGAGTGAGTTCTTGAGAAATTAGTAATAAATTCTTCATGTAATTTATTTCAAGTTTTGAGATTTTCTTATATCAAGAAGATGCATGTTTAAAAAGATTAATACTTCATCTGCAAAAAGCTTGATATTGAAAGAATTTTATGGCATAATAATTTTATGGCATTTTGTACTCTTTACTGAAAGAAATCACAACCGATTAAAGCGGACTGATTAAAACAAGAACCGGTTTAGAGGGAACATATTTAAATTTGATGTTTTTACATTGTTTAGGTTAAGAATTTTGTTAAGTTGATGTTTCTCTCGGATGTGTTATACGTTACATGATCACAAACACATCCACAAATTTTACTTATTTTTCTCATTCATAAAAAATAGAAGTTTTTTTCCTCCTATAACGAGAAAGCTTTCAATCTTAACTGCTTTCACTACTCAAGAGAGGGTCTTGCCATCTTCAATGCAAGCGAGGAAGCTCCCCTGAATCCAAAACTGAGGTATACCCCATCTCCTAACATTAGACAAGGAACTGAGAACGGGATGGCCTAAATAGACTATTGCAGAAGGAAAATGTAGAAAGAAAATGTCCCAATACAAAAGATACTCGAATGAAAGTTTCAGCTACGCATCTCCAGGTGACGGAACTGAAAAGGAAGGAAAAGTGAATCGAGCACCTTGTTTTTTCCACAGAAATAAGACACGTTTCTTGTTTCAGATGATGAAATAAAGGCCCGAAAATCAATGCGTTTTATGGCTAAGTATTCCCCTTTTCCGCGTTTTTAATCATGATAAACTATTTTTCAAAATATTGAAAATCAAACAAATGAATAAGGATAGTTAAGCTACTAAAACCTTTTTGTGTTTACTCATATTTATATTGTAGTTTTACTTAAATCCCACTGTAAATAAACACATTCTAAATTAAAATTGTAGCATGATTCCGATATTCTTTTTTCTATTGAATGAAAAATTCAAATCTGCTTTACAATGAGTAATTTTAGGCTACAACTGAATGATATTTTTCTAAGAAATGCTTCTTCATACTCTTTCATAATCTTTTGATATATATCTTAGTAAAATATTTTCATCTGTGTGATCCAATTAAGCTAGTTCTGATTGCATGATGAGATTGCCAAACCAGATATTGCAAAATTATTATTGATTTGGAACCAATATGGAGCGGTTAAGAAACCGCAGTTACATTTAATGACACGATAATTACATAATCCTTTTACCCTCAAAGAGATCTTGCATCTGATTTTAAAAAAGAATGGTTGCGTGTATATAATGTGCGTGGAATATAACTGTTAGACATTATTAGTATATAATAAGAGTAAAGATTTCTAAAAAAATCAAAAATACCTCAGAAAACTTTTAAAATGTTGTTTTAGGTAAAATAAGTTAGCGGCGTTAAATTGTCATATACTCAAAAGATATCTCACTGTCCAGGTGAATGTCCGAGGATTAAATACTTAATGACAGGAGAGGATTTTTAAAAGTTTAAGACTTCTATTATTAAAAAAAAGCTTCCTATGGCTTTGTCTGTAAAATTTGCTTTAGTCGAAGTGAGGAAGTTTTTCAGTTATGAGGAACTTAAGTTCTACAAAAGGGGAAACATTTCAATATTAACATTTCAATATTTTCTAAATATTCAGAATATATTTCTTAAATAAGATAAATATATCTCTTTTTCACTCTACGATAGCGCCTTAAGATATTCTTTAAATTTAGTATTAGAGAGTAAAAACTTTTCGGGGGAAACTCCCTTCTTTTGTCTATAAAAGTAATATACATTTTTAATTAGTTATAAGTACTACTAAGTACTGCTGAGTACTAAGTACAAGTACTGCAGAGTGTTTTAGCATCAGGCAAAAAATGTCTCATTAATGGCATTTTTCTTTTAAGATTTGGACCGTGGCGTCGTCTGTGGTCCAAAATGGAAATCGCTTACATTCTATCTTAGATATGGGATCTGATTTACAGATTTCACTGATTACGTATTCTATTTCTTCTCGATCACGGAGAAGGAGCCCCAAGAATTCTATTAGAGCCATCTATTAACATAATTTTCAACTAAAATTTTTAAGTGTCTTAAAAAAATCCCCCAACCAACCTATGATGAGGCTAAAAACCGTTTTTTAATTCGGTTATTTTTCTAGATTTTATACTTTTAAAATGTCTACGGACTTTTCGACCGCCTTGTATTCTTGTATAAGTGACACATATTAGGAATCGGGAACCAAATATACAATATTGGTTCTCAAAGTAAGTTATAATTACACTGGGCAACAGTGAAAATGTAAAAATGATAAAAGTGTTAAATTCTAATAGATTTCGACATGCTGAACACGAATATGGCAATAAAAATTGGAAATTGGTTCAGGTGTTTTGTAATGTTGAGATATTGTCTCTAAATAATACCTAAAACACATTAAATTGCACTTTGAGTTTTTTTCCCTCATTCTCTCATTCTCTTTTGGCTGTATTCAATATCTGGATCCTCAAAAAAGCGTCCAGCAGTAGTCCCCAAGCATAGAGACAGACTACTTTCCATTATAACGTAGCTCTTATTTCAGACATATCTTGGTGGAAACATTCACCATGCTCATCGATGAATTTTCTACAGTTAGAAGGGAAGAAATCAAGGTAAGAATCCAAAAAATGCAGCTTTAAGGACATTCGGCAACCAAATTCATGGTATAAGGCTAACATGTCCTGAACAAGATCTTTATAATACTCCGATCTTGCGTTGCCTAGAAAGTTAACACAAACTTGACAGAGTGCATCCCACACTTGTTTTTCATCACAGTCTAGAAGGTTTTTTAAATTTTGAATCTTTAAAAATATCTCTAATCTGAGGACCTATAAGAATTCCTTCTTTGATTTTTGCCTCACTCAGACGGTGAAATTTTTCGCGCAAGTAAATGAAAGCTGGCTTAGTCTTATCCATCGCTTTAATCAATTGCTTTACAATGCCCAATTTAATGTGTAAAGCAGATAAGATTATTTTGTCTTGAGAAATAAGAGGAGAGTTCTTGAAATTCATTATTCCTTGTTTCAAACATATCCTGAGAGGCCAGTCTTTTTGGATGTAGTGTAATTCTGTTGCACGACTGTTCCATTCACAAAGGAAGCAGCAATATTTTTTGAATCCCTGTTGAAGGCTCATAAATAACGCCACTACTTTCAAGTCTGCACAGACACCCCATTCATATTTTGCGTACTCAGTTCGATGAAGAAGTAACTGCAAGTGTTCGTATGTCTCTTAAGAAAATGCAATGGGAATGGAAGGGAGCTATTGCCATTGGGGAGCAATACCATCTTTAGACTCAATTTAGAGGAATCTATGAACAAACGCCACTCGTTAACATCAAGAGGTAGATGTTAATGTATTATTATTTTGATTATTTCATGAATGCATGGGAATATTTCTTATGAAAACATCTCTTAACTTTGTCGACCACCTGGCGACTCTTATCGACAAATTCTTAACCAAATAGTATTTTATTACTATTTTATGAATGTGTATATGTTAGAGAACATCTCAGATAAAATATTGCACAATTGAATGGGTAATAGAGTATTGTATATTAAAATATTCTTAAAAAAACAGTGGCATTTCTGCATTAATTACGCTAAATCAGACCCCCCTTGTATCTCCAAAACTCGAACCAAACCAGATTTTTTAAGGTGATATTCGGGTTCAGAAGGTCAAATTCAGTAGGAATTGGCTATTTTCATCATTTTTTACACGAACTTTGTCAAAAATTGTTGCCCAGTGTTATTATTGAAACTATAAATATTATCGAAGCAAACTCAAGGCAACTCCAGGTTTATATAAGAACTAAATAAAATTAAAAAAAAACACACGTGCTGATTTTTTAAACCTAAGTTGTAGTCTTTTTCTCTCAGCGTATATCATGCACGTGTAAAATTTCCTTAAAAATTATGGTTCTACCGTATTAAAATAAAACTAAGAAATTTCTTTTATAAAAGTGATTAAAAGTGAGTAAATGAGAGTTTTTATATATTCTATGATTATATACCTATATACCAAATGCATAAGTAAAAGTATATTTTCTACTAGCTTTTGTTTGACTACAGAACGAGATTCCAAGGATAGAGCTTAGTATTGAAATTTTTAACAAAGCTCATATTCTTGGACCTCACTCTAAGAGTCAATTGATTGATCAGAACAGAGGCGGTTTATTCCATCAAGCCAGTCATCTGCATCGAATAACCTTTCGTCTGGACTCGAACTGAAGATCACATCCTTGAAATCCAATGACCTTACCACCATACCGTAGTTTCCACGATATTGCTTCACTATCTTTCTAAGATAAGCAATTTTACTATGAAAAGGGGGGATTTAGAATAATTCATAAAAAATATTATATTTTAAATTATATGATGAAAGTTTTGTTATTATTTATTAAGTAAACAAATATTATTTGATCTTGAAATATTAAACAATTTAATATATTCTTGCTATAGTTAAATACTGATTACACGCTATTCGTTTATTGATTTTATGACTGATAAACTATGTGGAAGGTATGGCATGGTGGTAAGACGTTTGCCAGTGGAACCGTTGGTACCTGGTTCGAACCCATCCCGGTACATACCGAAGTTCTTCACTGGTATGAAGGAGACTGAACCGAGGATGTTGGTTTGTATGCTCAGATTAGAGAGCAGAAGCCGCCAATTCACTGGAGGGTCTAAAAAACTTAACTTCCTACTTAAAAAAGGAAAGTTAAAGTATTGTTTTGCAAAAATTGCTTTCTAAAACTCCGTATGGAAATTAATTTTTAATTGGTTAAAGAAATATCCGTCAAATTCCCCGCTGAAAGAGAAATAAAAAAAACTGGTTTCTTTATACACGGTGTTTCAAAATTGCGTTGCACGGCTTTTATTCGGAACCAACGCCTCCTAGGGTCATGGAAGTAAGGTTTACCCCTAGGTAAGTGAGCCTAGAGGTGACTTACAGTGCCCCTAGCGGCGAAATTAAAAAGTTTAAAAAGTGAATTTGAAAACTAAAGGAGATAGAGTAAAAACCTCAATGAGAATATTGTTGCCAACGTCATGAAAAACTCACCGAAAGAAATTTTATCAAAATATCTTGAATATTCGCGGAGATATTAGCATGTGAAAATAGCACTTTTTCAGGGGGCAAAAAAGAAAAAGTTCCCATATTTGCAAATTTTTTTGATTTTTTGATTAAATTTTGTGTTCATTCAACTAAAAAAACAAAAAACTACACAATAACACTGAAAATTTTGCAAATATGCGAACGTTTTCTTTTTTGACCCCTGAAAAAGTGCTATTTTCACATGCTAATATCTCCGCGAATATTCAAGATGTTTTGATCAATTTTTTTTCGGTGAGTTTTTCATGACGTTGGCAACAATACTCTCATTGAGGTTTTTGCTCTATCTCCTTTAGTTTTTAAATTAATTTTTTAAACTTCTTAATTTCGCCTCTAGAGGCGCTGTAAGTCCTCTCAATGGATTCTCCAGGCTCACTTACCTAGGGGTAGACCTTACTTCCATGACCCTAGGAGGCGTTGGTTCCGAATAAAAGCCGTGCAACGCAATTTTGAAACACCCTGTATACTCCATTGGTACTTCCTATATTTAAATCTGAGACATTAAGGTCCAAAAGTGTCATTTCTTGAGTTGATTTGACATGGAATGACCCATTATACTATTTGATATTTTCTCTTTTTTAATACGTATAACAGATTTAACATTACGATTAAAATGGCGCGTTATACGCCTGAATATAGATATTTAACGGGAAAATTCAGTGTTGACGGCTCATTCCGTTCAATGCTCCAAAAGAAGCAGGTACCGGAAAAAAGCGACCGTCTCGTTTCGATATACTTTCTCTCGATTGTTGGCGGGGAGGGAATCCGTGTCAAATTATCCTCCGTGGCAATTCGTTTCACTTTGGAGAGATCATCTGTTGACATGTCCGGTGAATGCGCGGCTTTAAAATCGATGCTCGCACCACCTTCGCTCATATTAGTTCGCATGGAAGAGAAGGGAAAATAGTAATAATTGGTTCGCGGTTTTTCCGTGTTCCTCTTTAATAAACGATTTCGTTTATTTATTCGTGTCGGTTTCAGTTCCGTAATTTCGAGTCGAGTGAAATGTTTGGATTGTAAGTCGCTTCGCCACGAATCATTTCCGATTTGCCGTCTTCGTCAGGGCGACAAGAGGACGATTGCTTTTGATATTCGGGACTGTGGTAGCTTCTTGGTGGGTTGTTTTTGATTGAAATCATTAGCTTCGTCATTTGGGAAGCGTTAGTTTGAAATATGGGGAAATGTGGTGTGCACTCTCAATTAAATGGAAGAACTTGAAAAGTTTTGGGTTTTTAAAAAATTATTTAGGTTTTAAAATACAAAACAAAATACAATCAAAGCCCGGTTTGACAAAAAATTCATAAATTAATATTTCACGAAAAAGAGACAGACTTCAAAAAATGTGCCTAAAAGTGTGAAATAATTTTTAACCAAAAAACAACAGTACCACTTTTTAACATAATTTTTGAAGTCGAAACACTTTCACACATAATAAATTAACATTCCTCGCTAACATTGAAAACGTGTAGTACCTCCTATTATTAAGGGTTTAACAGCTTTTCTTTTTAAATAAATGCTTATTAGACTGCTCAAAATATATACCATCATATAATATGAGTAAAAGAAAAATACATAATACATGTTTGATAGAAATTTTAAATATATTACAAAGAA
Organism: Tetragnatha versicolor; assembly: GCA_024610705.1. Classification (NCBI taxonomy): domain Eukaryota; kingdom Metazoa; phylum Arthropoda; class Arachnida; order Araneae; family Tetragnathidae; genus Tetragnatha; species Tetragnatha versicolor. Next base: position 41,570,489 of record JANDEH010000009.1, read on the forward strand.
CTGAAATGTATTCACTTTTCGTAAAATTGTTTATGTTCTTGCTATTTCACCCTTCGAAAAAGCGTTTAATTATTATAATAAGAAAAAATAGTAGGGGAGAACGGGGATTAATGGGGCAGGGGATGAACGGGACAGCTCAATTTTTTATACCTTAACTTCACTTTAAATTTTTGTTATTTCAGCCATAAGATAGTAGTACCTAGCCTATTCAAAAAATTGTGTTCATTGACATCAGCTTCCATTTTTGTATAAATAGGACTACTAAATGTGTTTTCCCATACCAAAAGTAACTTTTATCATTTTACTTCTATAATTATTTATTAAAAAATAATTTAACTAAAGCTATAAATTTTACAGTGTGTTGAAAGAGTACTTATATTAGTATAGTTTCCAATTTAAATGAAGAAAATCCATAGATTTTTCCTAGTCTAATTTTAGTTTTTCAAAAATAAGTGGGTACGGGGATGAATTGGACAAGAGTTGCGGGGATGAATGGGACAGTTCCATCATCACTTCATTTCAAAACTTTTCATTAATAGCTTGCTATATTCAACTCATTTAAGTAATTTCTGATAAAGTTTACTAAAAGAGAGTGCAAGAATTTATGTTTAAACTTGTGTTTTATGTTCCAAACTCATGTTTGAATATGCGAAGTCTTAATGAGCAAATAGTTGCAACTGTCATCTCAGATATGTTATGGTTAAACAATTATTCAAACAAGTTAGGTTTTATTATCTATTTTTATGAACAGTTCCTTCAAAATGGCAGGGAAAATGTTGATTGCAGGAGAGGAATGGCTTTGGGGGTTAGGTCCAGGGATAATAAATTATCTATTTGCACTCCTAAAAGTACAAACCCATAAAAAGCTAGTAGCATTAATAGAAATAACACCAGCTTCAACCACTGAGCTGAAAGAACAAAAGGATTTGCTTCAGTTTATGTGTTAATTTTACTCGTCATGAAGTCGAATAAATGTAGGCTGTTTTTTGCCCTTTAAATGCCTTTTAATAGAAATGTGTTGTTCCTTTAAAAAGCTAAAGGTTGTGCAACATTTAAAATAACTTTGTTATTTTTTAAATTTTTGAACTTTTATTAACTGTCCCATTCATCCCCACTCGGTGTCTCATCCATCCCCACCACGGGGATGAATGGGACAAAATACATGCGTTCATAAAAACTTTTCTTGGGGTTTAAATAATGGGTAATTGATTGAATACACGCATTTATAATGTAACCAAGAGTTCAATTATTGGTTTTAAACTTGTTACAGGATTGAAAATTTTATATATTTTTTTCAATTTTAGCAAAATGTGAAATTTGTCCCATTCATTCCCGCTCTCCCCTACTATATTGGAGTTTTAACTGTAAATCAACTTCCTTTGTCTTATGTTATATATCTACGTAATTTTTCAATTTAGCGAGGAATGTTAATTAATTATGTTTGAAAGTGTTTCGACTTCAAAAATTCTGTTAAAAAGTAATATTGTTGTTTTTGGATAAAAATTATTTCACACTTTTAGGCGCATTTTTTGAAGTCGGTCCCGTTTTTGTTAAATATTTATTTCATTCTTTATAGTGGATTTATAAAATGTAGGTTTGCTTAATCCAAATTCGGAGGTATACATGGGGATGATTGGAAATGGATTTTTATATAGCATGTTTAGTTAGGTTCTATCTACTAGAATAAATAAACATTACCTTTTATCACTCCATTAAAATTATTACAAAATTTTTAATCCGAATTGTTTTTAGTAATAAAAAGAGACTAAAAATTTAGGACTCAAAAATTCGGGAGAGTTTTTCCATTATAGAACGATTTTTAATGCAGGTCAAACTACATATTCAGATTCCTTGCGTTAAGTACATAATAGGTGTCCAGAGAATTATAACCCTACGACGCATTTTTTTTCAAATTCGACACCCCATCAGATAAAAATTATTCTACGGCATGAACCCAAATGGGCCGTGAATATTTTAAACATCTTTGCTTGCAAACACATGCAAATAACACTGTTACTCTTGTTCGTAATTTTTTCCATTTCCTAACCCGGATATGACGTCAACCAGTTTTCAGCCACAATTTTATTGAAATCTATGGATTGTAGATACAGCTTTGGAATCATATCTAAATAAAATTGAAAATTTATTGGACTTTTTCTTTCTCTTCTCACCTACAAGCTATATTATCTATCTTAGTATTACATCTTTGATTCGTTCTTCTATCTGTTGATAACTCTTTTCGATGCTACATTGAACCAACAAATTGAGCAACTCTGTTATTAGCTACAAAGCTGGATTTAGCAAAATGATACCCAAAGGACCAATCCCTTATAATAGCCCTGAAAATAGAGTTTTCCTATAAAAGGTTCCTCAACAGGTTTCACTAAGAAATGACCTAAATAAACACATATTAAAAATCGGACAAAAATTATTCTGCGGCAAATTTAATGTTCCTTAATTTAAAAAAGAAGACAAATCTAAAAAAAATCCATAGTAATGAACAGACATGTAATACATGTTTTATTTATATTTTGAGACCTGGAACCCAGATTTGTATTCAGTTTAAAAAATGAAACATCAATTTTAAAATTTAATTTAAATGATAATTAACTCTATGAAAAATTAAAAAAAACTTAAAACCTTAATAAAACATCGAAATACATTTTTCTAACGGCTTTCCTTTACAAATGGATCTGAATACATACTACTATAATTTTGCTAAAATCCAAGTTAAAGAAGTTAATTACTATTTTTTAATTTCTATATCAAAAAACTTTTTTTTTCAAATCAGTGTCTCAAACTTATGAGGCATTTCAAATGAACCCTTTTCAATAGATAATTAGATAATGGAAAACCGGGGTAACTTATGCTTGAAAATAGTCGGTTAAAAATATCCTTTTGTTGAGGCATTTAATAAATTGTAGATAGGTTAATTTTCAGTTCTTATGCATAAGGACCTTTAAGAGTTTTGCAGAAAAAAAATTGAAATATAGTTTAATTTTTAAAAAAGCTTATAAATTTGTGAAACAAGTTCGTACATCTAGAAAAAATAGCAACAAAACCTTTCCCATGGATCGATTTTATTGGATTTTTAACAAGTTGTCATTTAGGCCATTTCTAAGTGAAGACCGTTGAAAAAGTTCGTTCCTTTTTTCGCTATTTTCATTGGACTACGAGTTGTTGAGGTGGGAATAAAAAGAAAATGCCAAAGTGGGATTCCTTTTTAATTCCCATGAAAATTATAAAATTTTGAGCTCTAAAAATTAGTTTTCTATTGCTTTTGAATCGATTGGTCGGGGTATTTTTTTAAACAATAAAAATGTTTAATGGAAAAGATGTTTTTTCATAGAAAACTGCTCGAGCATAGTCAACGGGGATCAGTGCTCAATTAGGTGGAGCGAAAAACTTTATTTCAAAACTTGGAAACGCCTGTGGTGTAAATGGATGCCATTTTAAAATAAAACTTAAAAACTCAAAACTTGAACTGGATTAATTAATATATTCAGGTTACACATTTAAGTTAAAATTTCATCCTTCAACTTCATCAAATTTTACACAAAAATGGCTAATAATTCCCACACAAATTTAGCTCTTTTTCCTAACCATAACTGATTGAGTTTACACTCTTGTCAAATGACAGTTTAATACCATTCATGGACATGATGAAATTCCCAATTTTTCAAGTCTGTTTTAAGAGCGCATGCCATTAAAATATAATGGCTAATATAAATGCTACAAAAATAAATTGTTGAATATCGGTACCAATTAGAGCTCCACAGCTGTGTAGATTACCTTGCTGATTCATGGAAAAATAATAAAAGCATTCATAAAAAATAATGCAGAAGTGTTTTTGTTCAATTTTAAAGAAAATTTTAGGTGGACCTATATTTATGTGTTGCACTGTATATTTTATACTCGCTTTTGTTTGACTGCGGAACGAGGTAACAGGAACATGCCTTAGTATTGAAATTTTTAACAAAGGTCATATTCTTGCACCTCACTCTAAGAGCCAATTGATTGATTGGAACAGAGTCGGTTTATTCCATCAAGCGAGTCATCTGCATGGAATAACTTTTCAACTGGGCTTGAACTGAAAACCACAGCCTTGATATCCAATGACCTTACCACCATACCGTAGTTTCCACGAGATTGGTTCCCTATCTTTCTTAGCAATTTTATTATGAAAAAAGGGGGATTTAGAATAAGTCATAAAAAACATTATATTTTAAATTATTGGATGAATGTTTTTTATTATTATTTATTAAGTAAACAAATATTATTTGATTTTGAAATATTAAACAATTTAAAATATTCTTACTATAGGTAAACACTGATTATATGCTATTGGTTTATTGATTTTATAGGTGATAAACTTCGTGGAAGATATGGCATGGTGGTAAGACGATTGCCAGTGGAACCGTTGGTACCTGGTTCGAACCCAACCCAACCCGTTGCATTCCTAAGTTCTTCACATGTATGAAGGAGACTGATCCGAGGATTTTGGTTTGGTGTTCAATTAGGAGGAGCGAAAAACTTTATTTCAAAACTTGGAACTGCCTGTGGAAATGGATGCCATTTTACGATAAAACTTAAAAACTCAAAACTTGAACTGGATTCATTAATATCTTCAGGTTACACATACAAGTTAAAATTTCATTCTTCAGCTTCATCAAATTTTACACAAAAATGGTTAATTAATTCCCACACAAATTTAGCTCTTTTTCCTACCCATAACTGATTGAGTTTACACTTTTAGAATGTCAAATGACAGTTTAATATCGTCCATGGACCCGAAATTGATGGAATTTCCAATTTTTCAAGCCTTTTTTAAGAGCGTATGGCATTAAAATATAGTGGCTAATATAAATGCTACAAAAATAAATTGTTGAATATTATCGGTACTAAATAGAGCTCGACAGCTGTGTGTATTACCTTGCTGATTCATGGAAAAATAATAAAGCATTCATAATAAATAATTCGGAAGTGTTTCGCCCCTAGAATTAAAAAAAATTGAGAGAGAAACTTTAAAAGAATGCTAGACGTTGCCAACATCAGAATATCAAATTTATTTTATTGATTAAACAGAGTCGCAAAAAGGATATTTTACAAAAATAATAGAAAATAATAATTATGAAGCTTAAATAAAGTTAAATGCCACGTACAGCTTATTTCTATTTATTATTTTTATTCAGATTTCATTTTCTATTTGCTTATCTCACTGCTTGTTCTTGGTTTACAAATATTTTTTTAAAAATAAAACAAAATTCGTTAATATGGTTGCCTTGTTTTTTGGCACAGAGGTATTTAGAAGCTGCATGCTGCACCTGGCTGTAACGGCTATAACTTTCGCTCCTCATTGATATATGACGTCACCGACTTCTATTATTGGCGTGAAAGCCACTTTTTGGTAACTGGCGCCATTATCGGATTCAGAGGCACATTCCATGTCGACGGAGTAAAATACGTAAGAACCATGTTTTATTTTTATGTTTAGCACATGAAAATTAATAGAAAATGTCTACTTTCATTAATTTTTCACGAATTCTATCAAAAATTGTTGCCCAGATTTTAAGGAGGTAGATCAAATTCAACGGCACAACTAGAATAGTAAATGGGTTGTTTTAGCGTTTTTTTACTTACCGTCAAAGTCTATGGAATAATACGTAAGAAAATACGTAGGTTAAAAAATCTTGAGATTTAAAAAGTAACGAAGAACTGTTTGGCATTCGGCGCAACAACGAAGTTAGCGGCGAAGTATTTCTGAACTGCGGTGAAAGCTAATACGGGATAAAGTTATCGAAATTGACTGGTCCCGATCACTCCTATTTAAATCAACACAAACTTTATAGTTTTATGTGATCATTATATCGTTTAATGTTATCAAAATTTGGTGGAATTCCCTTAATAACCTCCTTTTTCTCTTTTGAAGGCAAAATTCAATACATAACCATACATTATAATAAGTCATTAATTTAGTATTGAGTTCTGCTCTTTATACCTTTCATTAAAAATGTTTTAAGTTTCAAAATACATACTTAAAAATTGTTTTAAATTTCAATATGGACTACTCTGTCGTGATTTTGATGCCAGCACTCGTGTTACAGTCCTGGCCACTTTTTAGGATAGAATCGCTTATTATTATCAACCGGATATTGTTATCATTTTGATCTTGGACAAATGGGATCACATTAAGCCGAGTCGACTGTAATTGAATAAGCCACATAGATCCTGGTTTCATCATAAACATAAGTCGGAGGTAAATAAGAGAGAGAATTAGTAATTCGTCATCTGGATCTTTTTCCGAAGAAACCCGGCTTCTTAAGAACGACCCCAGTGGATTTAAATCCTGCGAAAGATGTAAGCACTAGTTCTTGTTCTAGTGTCCAGGACACCTGCTCTAATAAAGGATGATCTTCGGGACTTTTTGAAATCCGACTTGGACGTCCGTGACGGAATAAAGAAGATCATATTCTTGTTATCTGAATCAACCTCGCAGTTAAATGCAAGATTGGATCATCTTGCTGTTGAAATTGCTGACGTCAAAGGCTGGAAAAGAGAAGCGGAAAATAGGTTTGTCAGCCAGGAAAAAAATCAAGAGGATTTTGCCTGCGAAATCGAGGGCTCAAACCAACATCTGTTGCATCTGAAGAAACAGTGGGGGCTCAGGTCACTGAAATTGCGAAATTCAAATCCGAGATCGATGGGATGAAGAATAAGACAGAGAAGAGAAAATATTACTTTATATATAATTTTCCGTTTGCAAATATCTCTGAAGCATGGGATCAAAGTAGAGACCTGATTGCGAATGTGTGACATGGGTTGGGTGACATGATGAATGTGTGACATGATTGATCGGGCCCATAGAATTGGCCAAAATTCCATCATGAGATAGCACCTATAGCAGTAAGAATCACGAGCACCGACGATCACGCAATACTCTACTCTCCACAAGTGGAAAGAACTAAAAGAAAAATCAATCGGAATTTTTTAGGAGTACCTACTCCAGTTTACTCAGAATGAAATGCTTTCTAAGTTTTTAAACAACGAACGAAAACGAGCTCTGGCTGACGGTAAACCTGGAAAATTAAAATTTGACAAACTTATTATTAAAAATGAAGTGTACGTTTGAGACGATTCTTGTTCTGAGCTTGTTAAACTTAACAAAAAGAGGTTATAGCCAAAAATGATGATAAAAGTTTATTCAATTGCTCTCAAAACAGAAAAAAACCTAACTGAATGTTACGATTCCTTTTCCTTATATAAAGTTTGTTGTTGCTGGCCACAATGTTGCTGGCCTAAAAAACAAGCCACTCTTTCCTAATTTTTGGTCCTGCTCTGTGGGATCTGACATTTTTTGTTTTGTTGAAACTTGGTGTATTTATCCTCTTTTGACCTTCCGGGTTCATTTAATGACCACCAAATAATCGAAAGCGGTGGCCCCAGTGGTGGTATACTCAGATATAATAAAAAATTAGTTAGCAATGTATGCGTTTTTCATAATAATAGTTGTTTTATAATTTATCTCTGCTAACTACTGTAATTTAGAAGATGTGTTGATTGCGGCTTGCAACTTGCTACTTTCCCCCTAACTCAGCATTCGATACTGAGATGCAGAACTTTTTCCACTCTCTTTTATCTTACACAAATTCTGAAAATATTATAGTATTTGGTGATTTTAATGCAAGAGTGGGAAACCTGGGCAAAAATCTGAAAAATTCTTTTCAAAATGACTATTAAGTTCTACATATACCAGATGCTTAGAGGATAGGATTTCAAATTCTAGAGGGAGGAGATTTTATCAAATTTGTCGAGACAACGATTTAGTTTATCTAAAAAGGGCCTATTGCCTGGAGACTAAAGGAAATTTCACTTACGTTACATCTAGGGGCACTGTCGATTACATATAATAGTATCTAAAAAACATAACTTGATTTATACAAATGAGATTTCTCTGTCAACCCAGTATTAGGCTCCGACCATATCTCCTTGAAAACAACTTAAGTCTATGAAAATGTTATCTTTAACCGACCATCCGCAAATAACCCGTACCATAGTAAGGCTTTTAAGGCTATTTGAATCGTCAGTTTTAAAAAGGAATAAGTCCAAAAACCAATAATGGAATTTTCGCTGCAAAACTACCAAATTTTAACTGGAAATTAAGGACCCCATTTAGAAAAAAGGGCAATCATCGAAACAAATATAAGTACATTCAAAAGTATTTTACAGTTGAAAAACTTTGATGGACTTTTATTCCTTTTTTCAACCTTATGAAATTTCAAGTGAAGAAAATATCTTAAAAACCACTTAATTGACGTTTAACTTATATGTATGCTTAGTTCACAACACACAAAAGTGAGAAATAGAAAGATTTAAAGACAATTAAATTTATATTTTTTATGAAACTTAGTCATTATAGCAGTATCAATGGAGTAATTCGAATTTAGTTCCATGGAACATTCCATGGATAAAAAAAGTTTTTGAAAATATCCTGTATTCATCTTAAAAGCTATCAAAATTATTGATATCTCAATCATTTGGTAAAAAGGAGTGTCTGGTGTTCTTCCCCAGGAAAGTTTTTGAATTTTAGCTTGTTAAAAAGGGATTTTAATCTTCTTTAACCAGGATTTTTTAATGATTTTACCTATAAAAAATGACAGTAAGCAATAGTTTAAAAGTTGTCTACGCCCCCCTTTTACTGTAATAACGTCTTCCAATTTCCTTTCAACTCGTGAAACTCTATATTCTTCAACGCCCCCCAGGCAAGGGGCGTTAGCACCCACTTTGAGAACCCCTGGGGAGTACAAATATCTAAGAAAAAATAGTAGTGTATTAGACAAAAGCTCTCCTAAATATCCACTCAGTAATTTAAAGGTGCTGCCATCTAGAACTTATTTGAAAAGGGAAAAATAGTCATTTGGTAACCTTATGTAATAGGGGGTCCTACTATCTCATAGATTTAGTTAAGTATATTTTTGTAAAAATATTTGACACAGTAAATTTCGATATTCCCAGACTTTGTTAACCACGATTTTTCTATAACTTAACCCATGAAAAATGACAACAGACAATAGTTTTAAAAGTAGTCAACTCCTTTTACTCTAATAACAATAACGTCCCCCAATTTTCTTTCAACTCATCAACTCTGTATTCTTCAATGCCCCGCAGGGAGCGGTACCACCCACTTTGGGAGCCCCTGGGGAGTACAAATATCTAAGAAAAAAATAACAGTATCAGTCAATTGCTCTCCTAAATAACCACCCGGCAATTTTGTGGTGCTGCCATCTAGAAGTTATTTGAAAAGCGAAAAACAGTCATTTGGTAACCTTATGTAGGGGGTCCTACTTTCTAATAGATTTTGTCAGAGCCGGACGGGACTGGCCCAGGTGGCCACCCAAACGGTGACCTTATGGAAAGGAGGCCCTCATAAAAATTTGGATACTTCAAAAATAATGGTGGTGTGGCCACTGAGAGGGGACATAAGCCATATGGTGCCCAGCGGTCCAAGGGGGCCCCGTGAGAAATGTTGAATTGGAGGAGGACCCCTAAACCCCTCCCCTTCGGTACTTGGGACTGTTATTCTTAGATTTAATTTAGTTAAGGATTTTGCGAAAATATTTCTGACACAGTAAATTTCAATATTCAGACTTTAACCATTGTTCATTTAGTGTGCGAGTGCGCAAAACGCTCGTAGACACCTTAAAAGTTTCCTACAACTAACGGTTAATGAAAGTATGTATTGCAATTTCTTAATTGAATCTTCAGTTTGAAAAGGGAATAAGAGCAAAAACCGAGTAAATCGAAGAAAACTGTTTAAATAATGGAATTTTCATCGCATAACCACCAAATGTTTACTGAAAATTCACTGAAAATTCAGAGTAATCATCGAGAAAAAAAATGTAAGTACATTCAATAATATTTTAGAGTTAAAAAAAGTTGATTAACTTGTTCCCTTTTTCAACCTTTTCAAATTTCAATTGAAGGAAAATCTTAAAAACCACTTAAATATCGACTTTTAAATTACATTTCTTCTTAGTTCACAGCCCAAAAATGAGAAATAGTAAGCCAAAGACAAATAAAATTCTTAATTATGAAACAGTCATTAATAATAAGAATGGAGTCAAACATTCCATGGATTAAAAAAGTTACACTTTTAAATTGAGAGCACATTTTATTTTGGCTTAGTTTACAGCAGAGATAGAGATTAGACAGACAAATGATCTTTAATTATAAATTAAATTAAAAAATACAATGAATGGACATCGATTTTTCGCAAATTCAAGGGGCTAAATCTCTAGCTCTAGCGGGTAGTCATTTTCCCCAATTTTGTCATTTCTTGGAATTATTCCCTTTTTTGAACTGGCGATTCAATTACATGTGTTGTGTTGTTAACAATACATAGTTCATTGCTTATGAAATTAATTTCATGAAATTTGGCCAGATCTTTTTTTTAAAGAATCTAGAATCGTGAAATATTAGAAATAAAGTATTACAAGAAAAATTTCAAAAGTGTGTGTGTGGGGGGTAACTAAAGGAATTTATTTTCTATCACAGTAATTAAAAAATGCGCTCTATTTTCACACAACAATTTTTTTTTAAATTATGTAATAAAATCTACTACTATGTAATAAGACTATATAATAAGACTATATTATTACAATTCTAATATTTTCTGCATAAATTTTCAATCATTCAATAATTATTGCTTTCATAATTGTACGAGTGGATCAATGATCCCCTAGAGAGCGGTTAGTGAGCCAAAAATGGATACCTCCCTCAAAAAAAGTTAATTAAATAAAAGAATTTCAAAGTTCTTTGTTAATTTTATTAAAATTCACACTGCTTCACAGAATTATAAAACAAATTGTAGAGTATTTAGACTTATTCAATAAAAAGTTAAAATCACAAGTTACAAACTTCCGAATTCTTCAAGAATTATTAAATCTGTAGAATATCAAATCAGCTGCAGTTCATAACACAACCTGAAAGAAAATTCATCAGTTTAAACCAAAATACGATCAATAAGTTCAAAAATGTACTAGAAATTTAAATGCATTTGAATTACTCACACGATGAAAATTTGCCATCTGGCGACTACACGTAGGAATACCACAAAATAAATGTTTAATATGAAGTAAAAAGTCAGAGAAAAATAAATGCAGCAGAAGCTAAAACAAAATTTTTAAGTTCTGCAAAAAAGTCTTACATTTTAAACATTCAACTGGGTTTTTTAACACTAACGCAAAGATCCTCAATAGCACAAGGTGGAGTTACAAGACAACACACAGGAATATTCTTCAAATCACATTCCTTACTTGGGTAAATTATCTAGTAAAAAGTTAAGAAACAGGAGATAAAAATTCATGCACTAAACTATATACAAAGTAGTTAAGTAGTTGGTTAATAAAAGCCCGTTTCACGGCTTTTATTAACCAACATCTTCTAGGGTCATGGAAGTAACATGTCTTGTACTCCTAGGTGAGTGAGCATAATGAATTCCTTGAGATAGTTTACAGCGCCCCAAGGGGCAAAATAAGGAATTGATATAATTATTTAAAAAACTAAAGGAGATGGGACAAACACTTGAAGGAGTAAGTTGTTAGCAATATTATGACAAACGCGAAGAAAAAAAGTTTCATGAAAATATCGTAATTATTCTAGAAGATATGATCAAGTCAAATTAACACTTTATCAAGCCTTAGCAGGTTTCTATTATTTCTCAGTTTAATTTGTCTTCATTAAATTAAAAACGTTAACTACAAGATAAAACTGAAAACTTACAAATTTAAGAACATTTCCTTTTTTGAGGCCTGAAAAAGTGTCATTTTCACATGCTAATATCCTCTCGAATATTTAAGACACTTTCAAGAAACTCTACGCGTTTCTCATGGTATTGCAAACAACTTTCTCTTTAAAGTTTTTGTGTACTATACCTCCTTTACATTTTTTATTATTTTTTTTACTTTTTGCGACGTTGGTTCAGATTAAAAGACGTGAAACGGACTCTTGAAACACCCTGTATGTTAAAATGTTTGTAAATTTTAAAAAGTTCAAACCTTATTTCTAATAATTTAAATTAAAATAAAAACTACCTGTTTAGGAATGTCCGTTGGCTTTTTGGGGTTACTACGACGAAAAGCTAATTTTCTTCCTAAAACAGAATTAAATACCTTTTGTAGTAGCTATCCAACAAAAATATTATGACAGAAATCTTTGTTTCTTTTCTTAACTATGTTATTAATTTTTATGATGCACAACTTTAAATAATTCGATTTTAATAAAATACAACGAAAAATTGGGTATTTTAACCAATCATTAATTAGAATGCAAAAAACGCCCAACTTTAAAGGCTAGCATATTTTATATTATGTTAAATATTTCATAAAATAAAGTATTACTGAGCTTGGGTAGCTTGGTGAGCATACATATTGATATATTTTGGAGGTTCTTTCCTTTCTCATCTGCTGATACCTAATAAATAGAAACAAACTTTAATAACCGTTAAACGGGGTGAATACGAATACTTAGTTTTTGCTAATATTTCCCTTGCAAATAAATGTCATGGTGAATTTGCACATATAGATTAATTGGTATTATAATTTAGTGATTTAAGTGAAAAAAAAGCTTCTGTACAGTTTCCTGCTTAAGATCCTTCTATAGAAAATACGTTATCTGTATGAAGTATACATATTAGGGTGGGCCAAAAAAGCACTTTTATTTTTATTTCTGTTCTAATAGGGTGAACTAAAATAGGGTTCTGAAAGGGTGCCACTTGTGTCTAATAATAATGGTGTAAAATATTTTTTCTATTGGATAATATCTTAGGCTCCCGCGTCACACTTTAAGTTTAAAAAAAAGGATGACTTTTTTACAAAACAACTAAAACACCAAAAAATTAAAACTCTCAAATATTGTTCATGATTTTTTATGAAGAACTAATATATTTATAGACAAACTGTTTCAGGTTCCATTCTTCTATCATATCTAGATATAATTAGATATAATTTTTTAATGTTCAAAGAAATTTTTTTAAAGTTGTTTTTCCTGCATTTTTAAACGGCTAATAACACTATAGAACTATACAACTTAAAAACCTGAAATCAGCCCCATTTTGTTCTTAAATTGTTTGTCTTTCATTTGATGTGCATCATGACAATCATTTTCAAAAAGTTTTTTAAAATTAAAAACAAATTATTAAAAAAAGTTTTTTTGAAAAATATTAAAAGCCTTTTAACTCTTAAAATGAACATTACTACCAAATTTCAAGTTGAAAGTAAAATTTAATCATGTATAAAAATAAAAATAATTGAAATATAGGCAAGTCCTTTACATTCCCTAAAATTATACAACAAGAACGATTCACTCATGGAGAGTTCATAAAATCGCTTATTGTCGTAGCTTAAAAACATTATCAGGACATGTGTATATGTAAGCATTGAAATTTAAAAAAAATGGCATGCAGTCGGATTTTATGAAAATCTGCAGGTTTCTGATCCATTGTAGTAGGGTAGTGTAGTTCCTTAAGGAATGCATTATTAAAACAGAATAAATTAATAATTTACGCAAGATTATAAAAAATAACCTACCAATGTTTTATTTAAAGATGAAGAGCTATCTGCGGCTTGAAGTGCTTCATCTAATCGGCCAGAAGCATTAGAAAAGATACTTTTATTAAAATTCTCATCCTTTTCTTTTGACTTGATATTCTTTAGAAATTTTTCAAACGAATCGTTCTCTGGATCTAAAAAGGTTTTTTAAACTAAATATTAAAAAGTTTTTGAGCTTCGCATTTAAACCTTTTTACCTATTTACTTTAAATAGTAACTATTTCATTTTGATCTTAAAGCAACAAAATAATCATAATTGAAAAAAAATCTTTGAACATAAGGTAAATTAGCCTTTTAAAAGTAAACAATTCGGAAAAATATTCATTTAAACAGTTCTACCCCGAAAATTACAGTAATATTCAACACTTTGAAACTAATTTTCAACACATTTCGGGAATACAATTAGATAAGATTTAGGGTACAGATCATGAGATTTACTTCCCTGCTTTGAACTAACCAATATAAAAGATTTCGAAGAACAGCATTTTAAAGGCAGTATTTGTTATAGAAAAGTAAGAAATTGAAATGTTACCAGGCTCACGGGGTTCTTCAAACTGTTCCGATTCCTAATAAACAGAACAACATTTTATTGTGTTTACTAATATCTTATCTATTCTAAATGCTTTTTAAAAAGAGACTAGATAATAGTACCCAATCAAACCATAGCTTAACCATATTGGTGAGCATAAATTTGATCGTCATACAAGATCTTGGCCCAAGTGAAAACCAAGTATATAATATCTAATTAAAAAATAAAATTTAAAAGTTCTTATAACACAAAATTTCAAGAGAAGCTTTATATTTTTATCACGAAAAATATTAACTTTCAATTGTTAATTCATTTAAGCTACCTAGAAATAAAATAAGCATAATATTAAGACAAACTATACATTGTACTATTTGTCAGCAGTTATGTTCAGTAACTTATGCTTGATTTTACTTCTCATCTCACTAATGAAAACAATTAAAAAATATTAACTGATCATATAATTCCAATTAATTTGATCTTGAAAGTAAAAAGAAAAGTGGAGAAATTCCCTTGGAAAAATGATGCTCATTCCTTTAAAAGTTAAGTATAATAGTGAGATAATATTTAAAAGTTAGGTATTTCTGCAAGTGATTCCTGGTTAAGTATGCTTTTACTATATTGGTTGGTATATCTGAGGTGAATTAACATCGATGAAATTAATTTAAGTATGTGCTATATTAACAATACCAATGTAAGACAAGTATATTTTCAACAAAATTGTTTTAGTAAAGAAAATTGAGGATTCAGGTAAAAAATATTTACAACTAAAACATGAATTAAAACATCAGGTTTTGTGTTTAGTAATAAATATACTATCTTGGAATAATTTTTGCGAGGAAGGTAACGGGAAAAAGAACTTACAATTGTTTTAGAGCACATTGTTTCATCTAAGTGGCTAGATTTATTGAGCGAGTTACTGATGTTGAATGGATCCCCTTTTTCATCATATATTATGCTCTCTGGAACTTCAATGTCTTCAACAGAAGTATTAAGTGAATGCTCTACACAATCTGAAAATGTTTCGAAATTAGAATATACTTTTTCTTCACAATATAATTTTAAATAAAAACATGCAAACCCTCTTAGAACAATCACAAAGGGACTACTATCTTTAAAATACCATTGAACATGAAAAAGGTTTTTAAGTTTTTCAACATTTTAAACTTAATGCGAAAGAATCTTGTTCGGTCCCTTTTTACTTCGATACATGATGTTTCAACAAGCTCGCCAACACTCTGCAAACCAGATTCTTTACTTTGAGTACATTAATAATTTCCCGAGAACCCTACCTCTATGATCCATAGTTTTCGAGAAATTCGGGACAGAAACAGCCTTGACGTCACATCCCGTTTTCGCTAAAAAAGGTTTTTGGAAAAACTGAAACAATGTTGTTTGGATGCTTGAATTTAAAGATATTCCTGGCGCATGCATGCACGCACCATGGAATGAAATATGACTTATTAGTTTTATTGATATGACGTCACGTTGTTTCGAAAAATAAAAGTCGTAGAAGTACAGTTCGTGGACCAAATTTATCAATTCCACGCAAAGAATCTATCTATGAACAGTTAAGACGGACTTCATCAGAAGCCAGCGAGTAGAGCTAATTACTTTTTTCAATAGTCTATAGTCTATATTGCTCATTAATCACTGGGTCTAGCAAGTAACGCTAGTAAAAATATAGGTTTTTTTTCAAATTTTAAATGCAAAACCAGTCTTAAAAACTGACGAAAGAGCATTTAAAATAGAGACAAAGAATATACGAATTCATCCAGACATAATTGGTTCTCCGGGTTTTGTTCAGTTTTTTCCGTTAAACAAGGGAATCAAATGGTATTTTATATATCAAAATTAATTTAAACAATTTTAATGTTACCACATTCAGGAGATTTTCCAATTGCACTGAAGGATATATTTTTGAGGTTATGCCCACTCCCTCCATTTAGGACCTAAAACAAAACAAAAAAATAGATTTTTTAATAACTAGTTTAATTAGTGGCAAAATTAAACTAAAACAATGGATTTAAGATAAAATAACCATAGAACAAACCTTATTTCAGATTCTTTAATTAGGTTATCAACCAGTGTTACATGTGTATACGAGTATCAATTTAAGAAATAAGTTAATAAATTAGAATATACATATACATTTTTAAATTTAATAAATAAATAAATTAGTCTTGTATTTGTTTAAATTTTTAAAAAATTAGAAAAATATTTGTCTATTATAAAAATTTTACACGTAATAATATATATAAATATCAAAATTACATACTATACAAATATTTTAAGGCTTTTCTAGATCAGTATAGGGATTGTTTTTAACTTGAAAAATTGTGTGTGTAGAAATTATTAAAAAAAAACTTACCCCTGTTTTATTTTGAGATGAGGACAATATTGTTTGATGTAAATGACTTTGAATGCTGGGTACTATACTATTTGGAACTTGTTTTTCATCAGACATAGACATTTCTGGAATTTCGACGTCTTTATGAGTTCTATCAAACAAATCAGCTTTCAAATCTAGAAGGAAAAATAAATCAAAATCAGATTTTCACATATTTCTACAGAAGCCATTATACTTAAAGTTTTTTTAATATGCAGAACAACGTGTAAGGTGTTAAGTTCGAAAAATTTAGAAAGATCCAATAGATATTCAGTATGTCTTGCATATATATTTTTTGCTTAAATTTATAAGTAGGAGCTAAGTGAGTGTTTATTTTAAACCATAATTTTTTACACAAGAACTACTGAAGATATTCACCATTATAAAAAAGTACCAACATTGGAAGATAAGTAAAAGTAGCTTGGTTATGGTCTCGTGAGTTTATGAAGAACTAAGACCCCAACCACGAACCATGAGACAAAATTGGTGGTTAAGTGATGACAGCTTAAATCATATTTAATAGAAAGTTAAGAGAAAACCTATAAAGTATGAAAACAAAAATTAATTAGCGTTCTTTTTTGTTTTGTAGATTGTGTTTATACCTAGAGCTGGTTTTTCTTGATGCACAGGTAAAATATTTCCTGCAAAAAGAAAAGGAGTAAAAATTTACTTAGTCAACAGAAATGGATTCATTAAGGTAAAATAAACTTGAGTTATTACCTTCAAGCTCTAAAGCAAGTTTTGATTCACTTTCATTCATTGCATTTAAAGGTTTCATTTTATTGGACTTGGGAGTAGATGAAGCCAAAACCCCATTTTCAAAATTTACTAAAAAATTACAAAATAAATAAACAATTGGAAATTATTCTTTAAAAAACTGTAAGGCAAAATTACTAAACTAAAAATTGGCTGAAAGACTAAAACGCGAGTAAAAATTACTTTTTCTTAACGACAAAAGTTTCTAAAACTGCACACAAAGAAGGAATTGTGTTTTTCTAGAATAAAAGAGTTTATTTTTTTAAAATAACAGGCAGAAAGTTTTGTGTATTTTTTTAGTAATATTGTCTTTAAAGGTTGCCAGAAACATTCAAATTACGTTTAACAATATAGCGATACGCACACAATCTAAATACATACGATTTGTAGTTAATATCGACAATAATATCGCTGATTTTATAGTGTGATGTGATAAAGATAAAGGATATTATTACTTTCCGATGAAACCTCTTCATGTTCTTGCTGTTTTTCAATCGGGGTTGATTTAATTGCAGAGTCAAAATTTAAAACAGGTACAGAATCTGAAAAAAATATTTAAAAAACACACTTTCAATAATTTAAAAATTAAAAAGAAATTAATGAAATGGATCTTATCGCTTCGTGTGTTATTAAAAAAATTTGATTTTTAAAATAAGTTTTAAATTCAATCAACGTCAAAATTAGAATTTATAAATAAAACTTATGGCACTTTTCTCACCTTCATCCCAGGATTTTGATATCTTATTGGGAAAGATGTCAGTTGACACACAAGAGCTAAAAGTATCTAAAAATTAATTTTAAAATTAGACTTCATTAATATTTAGTTTAAATAAATAAGATCTCAGATATGATTAAAAAATAACTAGAAGAATTATAATGGATTGGACTTATTTTTTTAATCAGTTATTTATTTTATGTATTCTTTCTATATAGAAATAAAGCGTTTATTTTACCAAAGATTTTTTTATTTCTCACTCCCAAAATCGCAAGGTAATCCTGTTGTGGATAATCAAACAAAGAAATGTTAATTAACACATTTAATTAAACGGGCATGATTTAAATTTTTACAATAATGAGTGTAATAACCTACTATAAAAATTCTGAAACAGAATCATCGGTATATGGTTTTACATTACACAAAATGCTCTTAAAATATAGTTAACTTCACGCCAAATAACGAAAAGGTTTTGAACTGGTTCAGTTACTTTAATTGTAGATCCTTTTCTATAATTTTCATAATTGAGGAGCTGAGAGCCAGAGTGGACCAACATCAGCAGCTGTTATTTCGAGAAAAACGCTTTACAAAATTGTAGTAATATTTAAACTTTTTTTGAGGTTAGTATTTAATATTTAGTTTTGATCTTCTCGTGATCAATCTCTCAGCTCCTCAATTGAAAGTCAGAATCAGAATGGACCAAGTGGCTTGATCCATTCTGGCATTTAATTTTTGTGCGATTTTAATTACTAGATCAAACGAAAAAGTGATGCCATCTTGTGGGAACTAAAAAAAATGCATTGTTTTCTAACTTAAATCAATAGATCTCTACATTCTACTGAAAAATTAAAAATAAACGCTTTTTCATTTTTTGTGGGTTGGTCCACTGGCTCTCAGCTCCTCCAATTATAAACAGAATTCTCTATTCTTGCTGCTATTGAAATTATAAAGGAGGCTTTTCCCCCATTTACCTTATTAATTTCAACACCGTCAAAGGTTAACAAACAGCCTATAAAATGTGCTAAGATTTACCCTTTTAACATAAAAAAACAGCATTGCTCGTATTTTCTAAGTGTTATACCTGAGAATCGTGGTTTTTCACTCGTTTCATCTTCATCAATTTCAAAGTCGCTCAACTCTGAAAGTATTCCAATGAAATGTATTTTTGATGAGACAAAAAACTTCAAAAGTCAAATACAAGTCATTATACAAAAACTTAAAAATTAGCGATCAAAATATAAATCTAGTTGACATATCAAACAAAACCTACCAGCAAAATCATCATCATCGTCATCTTCATCACTAGTCATCCAAGAACTGGTTTTGCTACCTAAAATAATTTTTTAGGATATGGAAATACTAGTTTCAATTTCAAATAGGAGCAATGCTTTAAGATGTTAGGAACTGCAAAGCTTTAAGATGTTAAGCGAGATTAGTTAAGTGTTAAGACTTATTTTGTTTTGTAATGCAAATTGAAGTACGAGACTATAAAGAGTAAAGAATTAAAGCTCGAGTTTGCAGCTGGTTCAGTGTCATCTCCCATTCAATAAGTAGTAGTAGTAATGGAGGTAAGCATACTTCAGCTTATTATGCTATTTAATAGGAATAATAATAAAATAAGAGGTTGAGAGTTCCTCTAATAGTAATCACATTGTATGAAATTGTAAATATACCAATTATAAATATGACATATCCTAAAATTCGCAATATACCTCTGTTTGACCAAAATCATGAATAATTAAAATAGAGCACTTTAAAAAATAAAATCAAGCTTTTTAGATGGGAAAAATGCGATATTGTTACCTTAATAATAAAGTTTTGAAATTCGGTTCTAAAACTTACTGCTTCTTGTAGTGGAGTGGTTTGTGGACCTGCCAGCTTTAACCCTGCTCCCTACATTCTAGAAAACATTGAAATAACGAAGTTTTAGAAAACGATTCAACATAGTCTCGGAGTATGAAGTTCACTTTCATAATTTAAATAACTTAAAAAAATACTCTAACCTTTCTTGCGAATTTTTGAAAATCTCGGGCAACAGTCAAAGATCTCATAGCACCAGTCAACTCGCGCCATCTGAAAAAAATCATACACCCCAATACGTACTTCAATATAAATTAATCGGGTCTCAACACTTGACCCAAGACTCTTTGCAAGAATCTTAATTCATAGCGTCCATGCGACTTCATTTAAAATATATATTTTAAAATTAACTGTGATCCAAAGCTTCTGATGGACTTCTAAATCAGGACCGACTAAATAAATCTTATTCTATAATGAGCTACCAACTTATGTGGTCGACATTTCTAAAAGCCGTTTTAGGTGATTGAAAAATTCTGATTATATTTGCTTTAAAGAGGAAATACTTAATTTTTCATTCGAAAAGCTAATTTTCCCGATATTTATTTATACCAGTCATTACAAAAATGCCCAGCTGCGTTCAAAATAACGTTTTAAATGGGAAGGATTGTCCATTTTTTTTAGTTATTCCCCAAACTTCTCTCCCAGGAGTTATTCCCCTTTTCTATGGGATTTCGAAATTATTGAGCGATACACTTTCACTTCAGAAGTAAGGAATGATTTAAATTTTTGGTGATGTTTATTAATTTTTCAACCCTTTTCGTCCGTAGAACTGAAGTCATACTCAATACTACTAGAATTAAGGAATTTTTAAATTACATTTTTTAAAAATTAAATTAATAAGTAAAGGAATAATTAAATTGAATGAAAAGAAAAAAACATGCAATACATTTTAACTACCTTTAATTTAAATGAACTAAATAAACTTAATTACATTATCTTTTGTTATCCTACCAATATTTTGCAATCGTTGACTCACAAATTTGCTTTATTAAATAGATGTAAAAAAATTATACTTAGGCCGTGGACTCCGTTGGAACAAGCCTATGACTTTACGTTCTCCCATGGATGAAGCTGATTTTTATTCCTGAAAAAGAATTACTGAAAAAATAGTTTCCAATAGCAAAGTTTCCACACAAATTTAATCACAAGTTTCTTTTATGTGTTTTCTTTAATTTGTTTGAAAAATTTTCATAAAAGTTCATTGTGGTGGTACTTTTTGATTCTCGAATTTCGCTACCTTAAAATATAAATGATAGTGTTGAAGTTTTGTCATAATTTTTTTCCAAATACTAAAGAAATTTCTTAAGCAGCTAAACAATTTAAACAGTTTGGTATTAACATGAATGTAAGGATACATAAGGATTTAAAAGGGGGTATTACAATCCTTAATTTTTTAATTTATTTAATGAGTTTTTTGTTGCTTAATGGTGAGAGAATTTCAGAGTCAGTGTCTCCCCTGCATTATTCATAGATTGAAAAGTACTTAAAATATAAATTGGTAACAATACTTCAAAGACGTGTGGTTTCACTACATTAATCTTCATATTTATATTTCTTTATGGTCCTTCCACCATGAGAATACTTGGGAATTTTTTATTATTCCCCAAAAATGAATAAATACTATTAGAAAAATATATTTTTAGCTTTTCAGTGGTGCATCTCCATTTAGAGAGTAGCTATTTTAACAACATAATCTTATAAATAAATTTTATATTTTTTTGAAAGTTATGTTTAATGTGGACAAGAGAACTTACTCCACGCAAATTTAGTGGTGCTGCCATCTTCTAATGCAGAAGGGATACTATTTTTAAGACAATAATTGATTAAAAAGTTTTTAGGAATACGTTTATTTAATGTAGATTTAAGTGGAATGGCTTCTAATAAAAATTTAAAAAGTTTATCACAGGTATTCGATCAAAAATACACACTAGCCAGATTTCAAAAATATGGTTTAAAAAAGCATTGAAAATGTTGACCGAAGGGCTAAAAAGGATGACTATTATGTCCATAAAATTGTGACACTTTACGTACTCCTTAGATGAAGCAGCATGTTTAAATTTTTACAGCTTGGATTATTTTCACGTTGTATCTTCCTTCAACCAAACAGCAGAGCAGCTGTGTAACTTTACACTTTCTTCAATGAATTTTTCCGTACAATTTTGCACGTCAGAATGCTGGCTGTTAGATACGAGTATGAGTAGTATGACGCAAGCGCTTACATCAAAATAGGTGCTTTTCCATTAAAATCGTATTTTGGGATGGCACAACAGGTGTGGAGGCATTTGTTAAAAATTTCGTAAGATTGATTTCGAGTGCTACATCTGTATTATCTTTTGATATTGTTTACGTTGTACTAAGTGTCATACGTCTGACCATAATACATTTCCTTTCATTTTATAAACTTAGTTTTATTTTAATCGGGTTAAAGAGAACAAAGGAATTTATAGTTCGTGGGTTAATTTGGGTTTTACAGCGCACAGCGTAGTCAGAGGTGGGGATTTGAGGAGTCTTAAATTTTCCTATTGACTATAAGAAAAATACTATATTTATCGCATACCTCCAACCCAAACTCCAATATTCCCTGCGGAATTTTTTTGGGCACAAGGTTCAATATAAACGGACAAAAAGTGCCAGGCCACCGTTTTAGAGTTCAAGCAGGAATAGAGGCCGCGTTTTCAGGTGTACACTGTTCACCATTTTTAAAAGTCCATTAAAACAAATAGTAAGAGGAAAATGAAATAAAATATTGGCCTTTTAAGTAATTTTTATGAAGTTAAAAAACATGAATAGTACGATGATGCGGATCTTTTTAAAGATCAACTATACTCTGTTCACTGCTTCACCTCGCTTCGGAAGGGAAATAGGCCCACCTTTTGTCTTCATTGACCTTTTTACATAGATGCAGGAATAACCTCGTAATTCCCAGATTTCTTCAAATAAAACCTAATATTCAAAGCCCTGCTTCTCATTGTATCTATAGGATCGTGCCGAAAGTGCTCTTTTGCGTGAACGCAATCATCGAACCCGTCGAGATTTGGCTCTCCTCGACCAAGATCTTTTGGCCGTACATCTACTGATTGCATCTGAATTGTCTTTTGGGATTGGACGCGTATTGAAGGTCTTACGTGTAATATCATGTCCTGTGAATTTGATGTTCTTTCCAAACGTCATATTAGAAAATACGAAAAGTTACCAAGGCGTCCAAAAGTTTTGCCTTCTCTGAATCAAAACCAAACTGTTGTGAATTTGTCAAACCACAATCTGTCTACTGAAGAAAAGACACTGCTAGCGAAGAGTGATAACTTTGCTATCGTTCCCAATTCAATCCCGGTTGAAGAGATCATTGCTAATGTGGAGAGCTGCCTACAATAAGTCCCACAAGAAGTTGCTGACAAGATCCGCCCTGAATCCTCGAGAATCCTCTAAAGAGCTAAGTCCCCGAAAAACAATATCTCTTTAAAAGAAAGCTTGGCTTTGAGGATGTTGAAAGAAAACAAGGATACTGTTATCCTTCCTGCGGATAAAGGTAATGCTACGAGACTGTATTGAACACGAGAGACTATGAAGCAAAAATAATGGAGTTACTGGACCCTTATACCTATAAGAAGCTCTCCCCCCAAGGACCCAACAGCTAAAATTCTAAGAGAAACAAACTTATTAAGGGATCATCAATACCGATGGAGATACAAAAGAATATACGGAGATCGGAGGCCTTGCCACCCAGACTCTATGGTCTACCTAAAATACACAAGCCCTCGATACCTCTTCGGCCTATCGTAAGTACTATTAATTCAAACTTACAGCATCTCCAAATACTTGACGGAATTACTTCAACCACATGTCGGCTTTTCATCATCGTTTATAAAAGACTCCAGTCATTTTGTGGAGGCTGCATTATTTCAAAAATAAATAATGGTTTTACGGATGTAAGACGAAACTTTCGTGATCGTGATAATTGAGGCAGAAGAGCAAAAAAGATTTCAGATGAAGCGCTGAGAAGATAGCGCAGCTTACGGTTTCAGATGCAGAAGAGCAAGAGAAGCGGATGGAGGGCTCGTCCTTTAGGTCGTAAGAGAATGCAGAAGAACTGCTGATAGAGCATTTCCTAAAGTTTCATGATGATGCAACAGAGCAAAAGAGATTAGGTACAGAATGCTTTCCATAGTTCTTATCACGGATGCAGAATATGTCCGATCCGGCGATCTAGGATCGGGGGAAATTTTACACAAATGGGGAAATTTTGTGGAAAGTATATTATTGAATTCAATTTCAGTTCAGTTATCAAAATTTAAGTGGCTATTTTCACCTTCACCACAGATCTAAGGTTCCCTATCGTTTTGCGTTTCCAATCGTGACATGTAAACATGAATCGGATTTTTTAAAAAATCTTTATCATTTTATAAAATTTTTGGGAAATTTTGTATTGATTGGGGGAAATCTTGGAAGTAAAAATATTTTCTGCATCCTTGGTTCTTATAGAAAGGATGAATAGCAAGAGAAGCTACCGAAAGGAGAGTTCTTTCTTAAGGTTGCCAAAGATGCAGAAGAGCAAGAGAAGCTGCCGGATGGAGCGCTAGTCCTTAAGGTCGCAAGAGAATGCAGAAGGGCTTCTGATGGGAAATATCCTATAAAGTATCATGATGCAGCAGAAAAAAACCAATTAAACCATTAAAGCAGTAAAAAACTGCTTTAACCCTTTCGCACCGGCTGGGACATATGATGTCCCACGGTGGAAAAATTTTGAAATTACTACTGAGGCAACATTATGTCCCAGTTGCTGAAAACTTCAAGGAACAGAATAAAATGCTCCTTTGTGCCTCCAATCACATCATGATCTAATGGATCTCATCGCAGTTGCCCCCCAGGAGCTCAAACAAGTGCAAAAATTGCACTTTTCTGATTCCCTTACCGTATCGAAAGGGTTAATGTTTGACTAATTAACTTTTAAATTAGGTGGATAACACTAATATTTCCTCCAATCCAAAGAAAGGGATTTTTTTAAATTACACATTTAAACAAGATTTTAACTCATTTTTGACCATACGGGACACAAAGTTGTCGACTTCAATTTGTTGCGCACTAACTTCCACGGGAAAAAAACGAGGCAAGAATGATCATAAAAAATTACTTTTTAGAGGGATGAAAACCATTTCCCCAATAGATACGACCTTTCTAATCAAAATACTCTACAACCAACCTCCAGTTTTCTGCATCAAAGGTTAATACAATCTCCACTGCCTCCAATATTTCAAAGTTCATTCACATCAAAACAATTTCATCCATTGCGAAACTCAAAACCATCTGATCAAAGACTGCATCCAAAGCAAATGGTGGTGGGTAATCGACAATTAGTTTCCCGCAATCCTGCATCAGAGACCACACCTTGAGCAATGGAATTGTTGAAGAGGCGGATAAGGAGCCCACAGAGACCCCATGGGAAGCAGCAGGCGCCTCGAGTGGAGCTGTGATTGAGTGAGGACCCCAGCAGTGGCGGATCCAGAGACTCGGTTTGGGGGGGCGATCCTACTTCATGAGCATTCGAAATACAGTGAAACCTGTAATTTTTTTACCTAAAAATAGTGCTATATTGACCAAGGCCGTTACTAGACTTCCTTTTCGGAGGGGGGTGTAGACTTAACATTATTTATAAGGTACCCCCTCAAGAATACATTAAGTTCTAAATCAATTGCTTTCATGTAGATCTTAAATCCTTGTATACAATTTCTGTCAAAGTTTTTTAAACAAAGCAAACCCTAAAGTAAAAATGGGGGGTCTGGGGGTCCTACCCCAGAAATTTTTTTGAAAATTACCCTTCAGAAGTAGTGTTTAATCTCATTTTGGAGCCTTTTGGTTACATACAATGAGGGCTGGTTTTTGCAAGTCGTAGAATTTTTAAGGAAAAAGCTATTTAAAAATTGATGAATAAAAATATTAAAAGTTTAGTAAGCAAGAAAAGAAACTAGCTCCTTTAAAAAACACCCTGTATTGTAGAAAATATGCTGTACTCGTTTTTTTCTGTTAAAACCAATTTTTAGTATTTATAAATATTCGGAAAATTTGATGATGCATCGGAAGGTAAGGGGAAAACGGAAAAGTTGCAGCAAAAATGAAAATTTACCTTTATCCTCTAATTTGCAGCTTCTGATTCTTTTTCTGAGTAAAACCTAATCCTTCTCCATTCCGCCTGGTAAAGCTGCCATCATCACTAACCTTTGTAGTGATATCAGCAGTTGGTGAAGGAAGCTAAGCATTGGATTGGATAGACACTGCAGTCGCATTGAGAAAAAGTTTTAAGGGGAAACGAAAATGAGAGACGGCAATCCATACGACTGCTCCCCCTCCCAGCGCCCCTGTTCCCCCAACAAAAGTGCGAAGCATTGGCCCTCAAAAAAGAAGTAAGGAATCAGTGAGATTAGAAAATTTACAAGCAAACCGCCTGCTTGGTACTCCAGTCGGAGTTTCCGGTGTCCAAAGTGTTGCGCCCCTCAGGATGGCAGCTAATGGACATTATTGTGCGGACCCGCTGTCACCTCAGTCATGGCAGCTCTTATCGGAGCTCTAAGATGGAGCTCCTGCCGGACTTATCAGACAAAGAGAAAACATTTTCAGTATGCTAGCAATCAGTTAACGAGTTGTGACTTGCAAAAATACCAGCTTCCAAAATGACTTCAGATCGTTTTCTCCCGATTTCACTGGGAAAGTTAATTTTGATTGAGGGTGGGAGGGAGCTTTTGAGTGAGGTGACTTCGTTGGGGGGGGCGATCGCCCCAATCGCCCCCCCCACGGATCCGCGCCTGGACCCCAGTGAGATGTGCCGCAAAAAAGGGTGTTCCAAGACATGCCGTAGTAATAAAGTACCATCTGTGGGTCAATCTCGAATTATTTCACAGAAATATCTGGTCCTTTACCATGGAAAGGATTGCCCTGGCGTCATTTGCGATTGGGGAAGTTGTAATGTACAGGATTAACTTCTCACTTTTAAGGAAAGTTTTCCAGCTATTTTACAAGAGAGGAACATTATTGTGATTTAATTCTTTGTTTCTTCCCTCAACAACGGACAGATATAGATTCGAGTTAGCTCGTTGTTGAAGTAAGTGGCTCAATTTATGTCTATGTCTATTATAGGAGTTATTTTTGGAGAAAGTTTCCCCTTTTGATATCCCGCTCCGATATTTTTTACTGGATACGCCATTGGAGGTAGCAATACTGCTGGTATAAATATATTACAAAACATGGATGCTAGAAATGATTAAGATTTGTCAATATATTTGAATTAGGCAAGAACGACTAAACTAAACGTGTATTATAATACGTTCACAAAAAAGTCACAGAAGTGATGCATCTTGCAATATCAGGAAAATTCAAATTAAAGTAAAGGAAATTTCAAATTCTGCGATCCAAATTAAAAGCAAAGGAATATTAACTCAAAACACCCATTCTTACGTGCTGCAGATTTTAATCATTTTAGCGCATGGACTTTTTTGCGTGTAAAGTTTCGTTTCAAGACTCCGATAATAAATTGTGCATTTTAGAGTTTTCGGGTAGTTTTTATACTTATTCCTATTTTGGAGGGTAACAAATTTATCAAAAACTAAAGTAAAAAATACTGATATTTCATGTAGATTGAAGATATTGATATTTTGGGTAATCTCGGGTAAATTTTGTCCTTTTTATATTCATAAAGTAAAATTTCCGACTTCGGGGGGTATATCCTCAAATCCTCTCTACTCATCGTAGATCTGAAACATGAAAACCTATTTGTCGTTTTACAAAGTCTGTAACCAAAAAACAGCACTGGTAAAACTGGGTTTGACCAAATAAAATTAACTCGAAATTGCAAATTAAAGACCAACTCCTTATGGAAAATCTGAACAACATTACGCGCATCGCAAACCCTTTCAAATCATTAGGATTTCTAAATTCCAAAGCAAACGTGATTTTGAAGATTTTTTTCATGGTGAAAGTGATAACACCGTTTTAACCGATTTGAATGTCTTATTTGAATTAGAGTACCAAGACAAAGTTATGGGAATCTATTTTTTATTCCCGAATCCCAAAAGAACTTGGATCATAATACATAGACTGTGGCTTAACACTGTGGAATTGGTATGTTTAACCTGTTTTTACAATATGACTTTTATTTTGAGTGTGTCACATTTTGTTAAAGCTTTTTAATGTTTAACTTTGAATTTTAACATTTTAAATCTATTTTACTCAGCTTTCTTATTTTTAGACCTTTTATACTGTGGAATTTGTATGTTTTAACCTGTTTTTAAAATAAAGAATTCCCGGTCCCCCCTATTACCCCATAAACTGAAAGGTTGGGGGGGATTGGGCTACCCAATACATAGAGAAGTATAACTTCTCAGATTCGAGTCAAATTAATTTTCGCCTCCTGAAATCTATCACTCCTCAAGTGATTTTTTACATTTTCAGCAGTTAAAAAAACAGTTTTCCCGTCAAAACCTCAGTCCAACAAACTCACCATCCAAAAATTAGTAATAACTCCCACTTGTGCACCGGCTTTCTTTCACCCTCACATCATCAAGAAGAGAGCAGGAAAAACCTCAACAGTGCCGATAAAGGCGGTACGTTTGGTGACGAGAGCACTTGCTCTCCGCTTTGCCCGCTGACAGCCCCATGATAAATTCGCTGTCAGATCTTCATTAAATGAGGGGTCGTGCGGAGGTCACTTCCCGGAGTCCTGACCCAGGGGCCCCCTACCCCTAAACAAAACTGTCATATGTTCTCCTCCCCTCTGAGAATCCATGGAATGCTTGCTTGGGGGCGGGATACTTGAAATGAAATCGTTTATCACTTGGATAAAAGGATTCCCCCAACTGTCCTTTGTGTAGAGTCGATTTTGACTTTATTGTGAACTGACCATCTTCACACCTGTTAGTACTGTTGTATTGCTAAAATGGGAATTCTATGGTCCACCCAACCAAGTCAATGTGAGATTTACAGAATGTTTTGAATTTTCTATGATGTTGTTGAAGACTGATTTAGGAGGAACTCCGGTAAATAAAAAGTACTCTCGGCGCGGCGGTCCGTATGAGGCGCTCGCTAAACTACGCGAAAAAAAGACGCGAGAACGATAAATGTCCATTAAAAAACGATTAAGATGTTATCAAGAGTAGTAGGGATCTAAAAAATATTTCGATTCGATTCCGGAATCGGTTCCTGAGGTTCGATTCTTGGATTTGATTTCTGAGGTTCGATTCCGACCTGGAATCGATTCCTTATGGTCAGAATCGAAAAAATTGAATCAAACTTATATATTTCAATCACTAATCAAAGATAATTATAGGAATTATAACTAATTTAATTAATAATCCGAAAAATGTTAATTATCGAAATACTAATTAATTAGTGACTAAAATTGTTAATAGTATTATTTAGAAAATTAAGTACGATTCCTAAGATTCGATTCCTGTTGGAATCGATTCCTTGGTATCGATTCCAAGGTATTCGATTTTTATTCGATTCCGGAATCGATTCCTTCTAATCAAGAGGAGGAGAGATGGAAAGGGACTGGAGGGGCGATGTTTTTCTCGCGCAAGTGTGGCGAGCGCCTAAAATGGTCCAATTTTAGGTACTTGTGTATTATCCCGTCGACCACTTAGCAACCGTCTAATTCAGCGGTACAGCTATAGAAAAGTATTAGGCTTTGATAAAGTTTTAGGATTCAGCAGCACGGTCGACGGGATAATACGTCAGAACCAAACTTCAAAACTACGAGAGTAGAAGAGCATATTAAAATTATATTATTTTCTCTCACACACATTTCCCATTACTTTATTTCTTGTTAAAACTTAAAACTGCCCCGTGAAACTAGAGATTATTACTTAAATGGTTAATAGTCATGCTATTCGACTTTTCTTGTATATTTTATGATTAAAATATAAAATTTGAAAATTCGTGCAAGAAAATATATCCTTAAACGGAGTAAAGTATGTTTTTAAAGAATACAGGTCTAGCGGATAAAATGTTGGAAAATAAATAATGATGATTAAAAGATGAATTTGCTTCCAATTGTTTAAATATGATTAAGTTCGATTAATAGAGACGGACCTCTTATTAATAAATGAAAATAAAACAGTTTAAAGCTAAACTAAGATCCTTGGTAAAATTCATAGAGGAAATGAACTAATTCGTAATTAATAATTAGAATTTAGCACTTACACTTAATAAATTTTACATTTTACAATAACTTATACACAATACGTGAAATTATGTAAGCCATACATCAAAATTTAAAACGTTAAATTTATAAGTAAGTTTAAATAAGTAACAATTGAGATATAAAAATTATGTGATTTTACGATTACTTCCCCGCGTACATTGATGTTTAACAAATTAAATTTAATACTAATTATTACACGATATACTTACCTAAACTAGGAGCAAAATAGTTGAACTATACTAAAATGACATGTTTTCTTGTTTGGTTTGAGTTTGATTGTAGTTTTGGAAATTGTTTTATGCTAAACTGATTACGATTGAGAAATCTAGTTTCAATCGATTATTTTTGATACATTTATTTGTCGTCAAGTATACATATTCGTATCTATTCTCATATTAGCGACGCAAGTCATCTGAAAGTATAGCAATCAAAATCAGAAAATTTAGCAGGGAAACTTTCTTTTTTAATGTTAGAATGGAGAGGGTTTCGTGATGAATCATAATTTGATTATTTTTTTAAATATTTCATTAGTTAGTTTAAAATTAATTTAATTTTTTAGGTATCCGTATAGTTCAATCACAACCATTCAATGTTAAATTGCCGGATTACTAACCCTTAACCTTCCATTAAGAAAAATCCGGAAGATCATTCACTGGAATTTAGAATAGCATATATAAGGAGTTTCAATTTATGAAATATAAAATATCGTCCATACAATTTAAATATTACTTTAATTAACAGTTAAGTTCATTTGAATTTTAGTTTTAAAAGTTTTCTAAAGATAGCAACTTGAAATTAACAAATTCTTATTAATCGTAGAATTTAGAAAAGCTCAAAAAGTTAGCCAACTAAAAAGAGCAAAAATTCGCCAAATTGGCTTTAGATAGAAGTTGAAGTATCTTACTGGTATACCGTATTGGAAAAGTACCAAACAATTTTTTTAATACAGACGCTCCATAAAGCGACAAAACCTTCCGGTTGACCTAATAGAAGAACTTTCAGGGTTGATTTTTAAACATCTTTTGTTTAGCAGTTGATGGAAGCAGAGTTTTGAGACAAAAAGGGGCAATTTTATTGCATTGTGATAATTTTTAAAAAGTTTAATAATAGGTGAATTTAAATACCGATACTAAAGAAACTTATTTTTATTGATAAATTTTTCAGCTTAATATAATATAGTAAGATATTGTGTAAATGAAAACTTATAGTTTATAATGCAAACGTGGAATTTAGGAAAGCTTATAAGGTTATCCAACTAAAATAAAAACCCAAATTCACTAAATTGGCTTTAGATGTAAGTTTAAGTATCTTTCTGGTTTACCGTAATGGTAAAGTACCAAAAATACATTGTATGATGCAGACACTTCCTGAAGCCACAAAGCTTTCCGGTTTACCAGGGTGGTCTTAAAATAACGAACCTAATTTAAAATTATCTACAGACGAAACTTATTTCTTAGGAACAGTTATAATTTATTTATTTTTTTTTTCAAAATAATTCCCGTTCCTTCAAAATGCAAAGATTTTTTGCTAATAGTTTCGTCTGTAGATAATTTTGAAGTAGGATCGTTATTTTATGACCACCCTATGGTATATTGCATAATACATTATCAGCATGCTTATCTGAGACAATCCTTTAAGCTTTTATTCCTTTAAAATTCGTTTTCATTTATTTCTAACATGGGTAACTGTCATATATATTAGGTCGGTCAACGCTCTTGAAAATAAAATACACTGGACTTAGTCACGGATTGTTGATGAATTCATTTGCATACCCTCAGGTAGACAGGAGGTCTCCAGGTAGATTCTTAACATGCGAGCTTCAAGGCTATTAATAGAGCTTTAAACTTCGTTTATGTTCAACAGGATTTCATTTGCAGGCTCTCTTACAATTGTCTTCTGTCGTCCGAACATGTATGGTTTTGTTACTTATGATTGTTGGTTAAAGATAGGATCAGCTACAAATCTCGGTAATTGTCCTTTCATGTGTCTTAATTTTACTCCCTGGTTCAGTTAGATGATTTTCTCTTTCTCTTGATAGTTTTTGTAAAGGAATGTGGGACACTTGGTTTATTTCAAAGAGAAATTAGTCTGACCACATAGTTGTTTTTAATAAACCATATTGCATACCTACTATAATCAAGTTTATATTGAATTGAATCACCTGTTTAAATAGGGAATAAGTCCGAAAACCAAGTTTTGACAAAATAAAAAAAACTGTAGGTAGTAATTTTCATTGTATAACCACCACCAAATTTTTACTTTAAATTAGCTTAGTTTTCAGCAAAAAAGTGAAAAGTAGAAAGCCATATTCACAGCCATCAGCATATGTGTTAAATCATTAGTCAAAGAAGGATTCAGCCAGCCAATCCAATCTTTTTCTTTCTTTAGCTGAATATGGCTTTAAGACAAAAAAAATTTAAAAATTTATGAAACAGAATCATATTAAGGCAGGATGAATGGAGTCAAACATTTACTGCATAAAAAAGGTAAAACACTATTAAGTTAAAAGTAAATTTATTTGAGCTTAGTTTACAGCACAAAAAGTATACAAAAAAAGACAAATTAACTTAAATTGCAAATTTATCAAAAAGTACAATGAATGAACATCGATTTCACCAAATTCAAGGGGCTATACCTATATCTGCTTATAAAAAGTAGTTATATTTTCCCTCTTCATACTCATGTGTAGTGTGCAGCTCATGGTGCAGCTTGGAGATTTTTTGAGCACGAGAAGTCACAATTTGCAATTTTT
Organism: Tetragnatha versicolor; assembly: GCA_024610705.1. Classification (NCBI taxonomy): domain Eukaryota; kingdom Metazoa; phylum Arthropoda; class Arachnida; order Araneae; family Tetragnathidae; genus Tetragnatha; species Tetragnatha versicolor. Next base: position 41,603,277 of record JANDEH010000009.1, read on the forward strand.
TTGGAGGTATTCTCTTTTTTAAACTGACGATCCAATTACAGCATAGAAAAGTACGGTAAGTAGCTCTAAAGTTGTGATTTCTATATTTTCCTTTCAAAGGTTAAATGTATTTTTGATGCTGAGTCTTACTTCAGAAAAGGCGATGTGGGAGTCCCTCACTAGAAAGTTTTTTTGTTTGAAATTTATTTTAAAAAACAGGGTTTTAACTCATTTTTTAATTATCCGGGGTAATTTGAGCACATATCTGTTAAATATTACGAAAATTTGTCATTTCCCCCCCAGATGGGGCATGCGTGTGCTCAGCGTTGAGAAAGACTGGGCTAAAATAATGGATGGAATTAGGTCAATGATGCATTGAAATTTAAGAGAAGCTAGAAAAAACAGGGTTCAAAATATATAGTTGTTCTTGGTTCTCCTAGGTCAAACTAAAACGAGATCGAGGCCTCAAGGGATTTAAGTCTTATCGGATGTAAATCGGAACCGGACACTATAATACTGATAAGGATTGTCCTACCTAGGGACGGCGGATCTCCGGTTAAAATACAGTCAGAAGTTATTATTAGGTACTTTAGTTTCTTAGTTTTAAGCACAGATATTAAGAGGTATAAAGTTTGTTAGAGTTTTAAATCGTAGAAAATATCTTTGAATGTTAGTAGTACAGCACCAGGACCAACTTCGTAAAGGGGGAAAATTAAAGGTTCACAGGAAAGTGGAGAAAGGTAATTTTTTTTAACTGAAAAAATATTAAATCACTTTTAAAAATATTATATATTTTTATTATTTATTTCTAAGTTATGTATTATTTTTATTTATTTAAGTTTTTTGGCAAGGCATTTATTTTATTGCTGAATAAATAAAATTATAAAAGTTAACACACAACATAAAACACGTCAAACAAAAGCATTGAACCACATTTTTGAAGGTTTTTGACGAGGCAATTTATTACTGATGAAATTAAGTTATAAACATAATTAAAAAAAAGAAAATCCAGCGAACAAAAATATTTTAACCACTTTTAGAAGGGGGTTTGACCAGACATATTTAATTTATTACTGATTAAGTAAAGTTAGAAAATTAATAAACAAAAAACCCAAAGCTTTGATTTTCAATCATTCATAACTGCCAAAATTTAAAGAAAGCAACTTTAACAGCTAATAAGAAACTTTGATATACTCCTTTACCCCCTACAATATAATTACAGGGAATTTCAAGGGGTCAAAAGTATAAAATAATTGAATCAGAAAAGGGAATAAGTCCGAAAACCAAGTTTTGAGAAAATCGGAAAAAACTGCATAAGTAATGGAATTTTCATAGTATAACTACAAAATTTGAAGTGGAAATTCAGGATCTTATTTAGAGTACAGAATAATCATCGAAAAAAATTTGAAGTACTTATAATGAAAAATATTTTACAGTTGAAAAACGTTGATGGATTTATTCTCTTTTTCAACCTTATTAAATTTCAGGTAAAATAATCTCAAAAACCACTTAAATCGACAAATAAATTATAATTTCTGCTTATACTCTGTTCATTTTTAACTGGCGCTTGAAAATATTTCCTTCCTCACCACCGATCGGTAACCATAGCAACTATCCTAATAGCAACTAAGAAGGCTTACTATTGGCTGCTCGAGTAGCGTAACTATGGTTACGCTTCTAGCGTGGGAACTATTTCTCAAGCGCCAATTCTAAATGAAAAGAGTAGAGTTAACAGCACAAAAGTGAAAAATAAAAAGACTCAAGGCGAAAAAAATTATAAGTGAATATCATTGGAGTCAAACATTCATTTATTAAAAAAAGGAAAGAACACGTTTAAATTAAAATACATTTTTTTGCCAAGTTTTTACAGTGGCAAGGATTAGAAAAGAAAGGCAAATTAACATAAATTTCAAATTTAATAAAAAAATACAATAAATGGACATTGATTTAGCAAAATTCTTGGGGTATATCTGCCGATAGGGGGGTAGTTGTTTTTTCCTCTTTACGATCATGTGTGGAGCTCAGTGACTCATACCTCCATGGTGGAGCTGGATTGGATTTTTTTTTGCGCATAAAAAGTCAATTTTCCATTTTTTTGGACTAATCCCTTTTTCAAACTGGCGATTCAATTAAAAAAAGGTGACATATCGAACAGTTTAAAAGAAACCTTGTTATTCACCTATACCTACAATATAATTAAAGGGATTTCAAGGGGACAAATGCACTAACATGTCAATACCTCTATCAGTTCAAAAAAACTGTGTGCCACCCAAAAATTACAAGGAATTTCAAAGGAGTAAAATTTCTTAAACATTGAAAACTGGTACGGAAAACATCTGGGAAAAATGCAGGACAGTACAAAAGAAATTTTATACGCCAAACAAAATAATTACCAGGTATTTCAAGAGGGCAAAAGTATTAAACATTGAAAATTGGAAGAAACCTTGATATACCCCTACAATATAATTACAGGAACTTTCCAAGGGGCAAAAAGAGGTGCTAATCAGTCGGGAACCCACAGAGGGTGATATTAATCACCAATGCAGAAGTCTTCCAATTAGCGTCGTAAATCTATCCCCAGCCCATTCCCCTGCATTTGTTCCACTCCTAACGACCCCGAATTCCTAGAACGTTGATAAGAAGTTCCGTCCGCAGGTTATGAATCCCCCAACTCTTTCCAATTCCCCGTAAACGCGCGGAACTTCGCTCCGCGGGAAGTTTTCCCTTGGGCACATGGGAGCGCTCATTGGCAACTAGCTTCACTTATGCCCCGATCAGTGCGACCTGAGCTCTGGCCGAGGGAGCATGTTGATCGGAGTTCCCGCCGCTGCTGTCTAGACCTCGCTGGCTGTCCCGTGAGTATTTTTTGGACTTTCAGGGTTGTTTTTTGGGGGAGGCATGGATTTTTGGGACTTGTTTTGAAGAATGTCGGCTCGTTTTCTGTCGGATTGATTGGGAGAGGGAACAGGTTGTTTTGATTTGCGGAGGTTGTTTTGATTTTGAAAGCGTGGAATCGTTACTTGTTTGTTAACGCTGCTGTTGCTGGAATTATTTGGTTTAATTGTGATTATGGATTATTTTTTGGGTAGAAATTAGGGGGATTCTTGTTTGTGTGTTTATTTTAATTTTTGAAAGAAAACGTGGGTTTGTTTTGATATAGTACTGTTGATGCAAAAGTATTAGCTGTAATTGAGTTTGATAACGATTATAGATTCTTTTCATTTTCTTAATTGAAAACTAGCAGATGTCATATTTATATATGTGAAAAAATCTTTTAATTTTGATACCGAACTTTTATTTTAAAAGTTTGTTGGCTTGTATAATTAAATCCTAAAATTGATTTAGATTATGATGTTTAAAAAGATTCTATGTGGAAAATAAAATATCAAGGTTTTGTGATTGTTCTTTTAAGCCACGTGAAAACGTGTTTAATTAATTTCTCCTTGTTTGATCTTTGTTCTCTTGTTATCTTTAACTCTGAGATAGAGTTTAGGCTAAGTTCATATTTTTAAATGGCTAATTTTGATTTTATGTTTTCCGTTAAAAAATTAAAAAGGAAAACAGATCTTAGTATTCTGAGCAAAAACCTTGATTATCATAAAATTTATTTCGACCTCTTTTACTCTTTTAGTGTAAAAAATGCGCTCTTTCAAGAGTGGGAAAACCCCTGGTCTAATTATCTCTTATCTACTAATTTACTCTTTTCCCTAATGCTTGTTTACTATGCTGACGCCGATGATCCTGTGACAAATAAGAATGGACACTTCCTGTCGAGGTTTGCACTCTTGGTCCTCAAAATAAATATCCTTCTATGAAGAGGTCAAGTTTGGATGTTGACAGATTATAGAGGTCACATTTCTTTTCAAACTTTGACCACTGTGTTTGGGGCCTCTTAAAAAATCCCTATAATAATGTTTCGAAAATTAGCAATTACATTTAGATGTTTGTGTTTTGAAATCTTTTCTGAACCAACATTTACCATACCATATAAGACAAAGTGCTGAACCTCTTAGTGAAAACCTTGGAAAAGAGTGTGCATGTTAGGAGTTTTTTCTTTTTTATGAGGGAGTCTCTAGATTCAATTTCTATTTTAAAACACTAGAGAGAAAAAGCATTAGATAATTATTAAAGGCACCAAATCTAAAAAGATAAAACCTCTTCTTAAAATGGTGGATCTCTTTGTATAGAAAAATATTTTATCATCTAGGTTTCTGAGTTTTCATTGCTAAAAATACAGTTAAAGTATGACTTTATTGATACAATTAGAAATTTCAATCCTTCATTTATTTTTATACGGAAACATCAAAGTAGCTCTAAATTCTTTATCAATACAAATAAAACTCTTGTCAGTTTAGCTTTCAAATAAAACGTGCGCTGTTTCTGATCTGTGCGATAAAACTGCTTATCGGGTTTTTCATCAGAAACACGAAACTTAATAGGTGTGCTTAATACCACCTGCATAAACGTTTCCTAATACATAATAACCGCTAACTTGTAGATGTTTACAATCCCACTCACCGATTTTATGGAGAGATTTCATAGTTCTAAAATTAAAATTGAATCGGTTCTTGTACCTTTCAATAAAAATTCTAAGTTCAGTTCAGCAAATCATGCACTGCTTCATCACAGGATGTTCATTTCCTTGTTGAACAGAAAAGACAGTGTTCAATTTTATTTTTCTAAGTATGAGTTTCGAAACCTTCGAAAAGAAAAACTTACTACAGTGTTCCCTCGTTATTCGCGGTAGTTACGTTCCAAAATATACCGCGAATACGCGAAATCCCAGAATATCGAACCCAGTTTTAAAACGCGCATATATGATAATATAACTGATATAAAGGTTCGATTCCGTCATTTATTACATAAAACTAATGAAACTGGTTCATGCAAAAAAGTAGTGATAACCATGGGCGTCATTTAGGGGTTTCCACTGCTATGTGAAAAATATCTGCAAGTCCCTTGAAAATTATGTAACTTTCACAAGGAGCTTTGGGTGTAATCCAAAAACTCTCAAAAGGAGTTAAAACACTACCTTTAAGGGACAAATTTCAAAAACTTTTCTGGGGGGAGGGCTCCCAGCCCCCCTCTAAAACTTTAATGTCTGTTATTCAGTGTTTTACCACTTGAAAATTCTGCTGCTTGCAAGAAGCTTTTCCTTTTTAGTGCTCCCCAGAGAGTTTGAAAATGAGATATAACACTAGTTAAAGGGGTAATTTCAAAATATTTTACCCGGGAGGATCCCCAGCTCTCCCCCAAAACATTTTAACGTCGGTTATACAGTGTTTTTCCCTTTAGAATTATGTCATTTACCAGTAGCTTTTCCCTTTAGGAGCTGCCTAAAATTTTGAAAAAAAAGAGAAAACACTAGTTTAAAGGAAAAATTTCAAAAAAAATTCCGGGGGAAGATCCCCAGCCCCCTCTAAAATTTTTACATCGGTTATATACAGTATTTTTGCCTTGAAAATTCTGCCACTTTCAAGAAGCTCTTCCCTTTAGGAGCTCCCCAAAAAGTTTGAGAAAGAGATAAAGCATTAGTTTTAAAAGCAAATTTTCAAAAAATTTTCTGGGTGAGAACCCCTAGCCCCTTTGAAACTTTGACGTCTTTTAACAACTTTTTTTCCCAAGAAAATTCTGTGGTTTACAAGAAACTGCTCTCTTTGAATGATAGCTCAAAGGGTCTCAAAATGAGTTAAAACACTACCTTTAACCCTTTATGTCTCAAATTATGTTTTCCAGAAAAATTGTGCTGTATATTTTTTATACGTTATCCCCATAAGTATATTAAGTATATGAGCTTCATATTAACCTTAGTAGCACAGCTCGTCTAAAATATGTCAAGTTTACGTAACTGCAACTAGAAGTAAACGAAATTTGGCCTTTTACATGACGAAAATGGACGAATTTGGAACATTGGGAAGTGGGACTTACAAGTCCCGTCGGGGCATAAAGGGTTAAGAGGCAAATTTTCAAAATTTTCCTGGACCCAACTTTCCCCCCTTTTTTTCACGTTGTCAAATTTTGACATTATACTTAATATAATTCAAATACCACTTTTCAGTGCTCGTATATAAATTTGCTCATTAGGGGGTACCTTAAAAATGAAGTTGCGGCAACCCCCCCCCCCAAAAAAAAAGATGTATAATTACGGCGTGGGGCCCAGGCCCACTTCAAAAGTTCCTTGCCCCCCCAACCAAAAACTGAAATGACGCCCCTGGTGATAACTAAATAATTTGTAGTAAATACCAAAAAGGGGTTACTAGTTAGAAAACTTGCTTAAGGGGAGGATACCAACGTGTCATCACCGATTCGGTTCATTTTTGGTGTGCAAGTAGTGCATGACTAGGACATCAATTTGTGAAAATATTAAGAAGCAACTCTCAAAAGTTTAGGAGAAAATCGCGATTAAAAATTTTAACATGTACTTATACAGGGTGTCCCATAAATAATGGGCCACACTTCTAGGGGGGATAGTAGACACCTAGACGAGTCAGAATCGCATAGGATTCGGGGGTCCCAGACTAAATCCCAGGGAGCTAAAAATGGTGCGACACCCCAAAAAAATTATTGAAAAATTCAATTTGTAGAAGAACAACTATTGGTAAAAATTTAATTAGGGTCTCAAATTTTGTGGTTTAATATGATCTTCAAAATTATGGTAAAAGTTTTCACTTAAAAATTTTTTATTACGAAAAAAAGTCAAAAAACCACAAAAAAATTTGAAAAATCTGCCAAAACTTTGTTTTGTATTTGGAAATCCTTTCTTTTGATATCCCCATCTGAAAGAGCATAATTGAAAACCCAAAAGTCCAAAGTTTCAAGTAAATACCATCAATATTAAACGCTTGAGATCCTATTAAAGTTTGTTAATTGCGTGCGAAAACAGCTTCAGAAAACGAGCGTTCAGGGAGAATCTAAGAATTACGGATTGTAGTGGATTGATGCTCACCAACTACACTAGCGGAAATAAAAATCCCAACACCAAGAAGGAAAGGAGATATCAAAGTCAAATTTATTTCTATGATTGCACATAGTATCAATATGAATCGCTTAAAAAATCAGCCTTCCTGGATATTAGGGGGCTGAGAAAAACAGGGAGGAGTGTTGTCTCCATAGGTGTCCATTACCGCCGTCACACGCCATGGTATTGAATGACAGGGGCTCTAAATTACTTTTGAGGGATTGGAGGACCATGTTGCCTCCTCGGGTAGTCCAAATTCATATGGTGCACCAGCGGACGTTGCATACCGGGCTAGGTGATTTCTCCTCTTTCTCCGGACATGTTTTGTGAGCGTTGGTTCTTACGGACGGATAGGCCAGGGTAAAAATGCAACATAGGGGGTTAAGAAGAAAGCTTGGACATTGCATAAAACATGTGTTCGTGCATTTTTCTCTTGAAATTTGTCCCCAGGACAGGTCTGAAGGTAAGGATGGACAACCGGCTAAAAAACCTCAATGAAGCAGCTCTGGTTGGCCAAAGTACCGGTAGATCATACTGAGGACAAGCGGCAGTGGGATGGATGTCGTTTGCAGTACTGCGGATTGTCCGTTTGGTCTGCATAGCTTCTTACATCTTTGTCTACAAACAAGGAACTGAAAATGGGCCTTTCTGTTTCCAATAGTGCACGAAGTAAGGAAATGAAAATCCCAATTTCATGATATTGTGTTTATGAGAGAATCCTGCTTCGGTTTAAAGCACCACGACGGTTGGGTATGAGTTTGAAGACACAATGGAGAGAGCGCACTCAGCTGATGATTTTCTAATCGTTCCACGGAGTGGTGATGCAGGGTAAAGGAGTGGGATGCATTGGATTCCCTTTCTGCAACTCCCTGAGTATGATTCTATAGCACTTTTTCCAACCAGAGCTGCGTCATTGAGGTTTTTTAGCCGGTTGTCCGCCCTTACCTTCAGACCTGTCCTGGGGCCAAATTTCAAGAGAAACATGCACAACCACATGTTGTATGCAATGTCCAAGCTTTCTTCTTAACCCCCTAGGTTGCATTTTTACCCAGTCTTTCCCGTTCTATAGAACCAGCACCCACAAAACAAGTCCGGTTAATGAGGAGAAATCACCTTGCCCGGTATGCAACGTCCGCTGGTGCACCATATGAATTTGGACTACCTGAGGAGGCAACATGGTCCTCCAATCCCTCAAAAGTCATTTAGAGCCCCTGTCACTCCATACCATCACGTGTGACAGCGGTAATGGACACCTATGGAGACAGCCACATCCCTGGTTTTCTCGGCCCCCTAACATCCAGGAAGGCTGATTTTTTAATCAATTACCATTGATACTATGTGCAATCATAGAAATAAATTTGACTTTGATATCTCCTTTCCTTCTTGGTGTTGGGATTTTTATTTCCGCTAGTGTATTATTCCTCGCCCAATTTGGCGAGACCTGAGATGAGCATGAAAATATCTGAAAACCGCCAATTGAACAATTTGTCGGGATGGAAATTGCAAAAGCGTAAAATGTTGATTTTTAATTTTTATTGAAGTCTATGAAAGGAAAAAAGATATTAATTAAATTAACTTAATCATTTATTGGATATAAAGAACAAACTCATTAATAGTTTTAGGAATTATCGATCTTAAAAACGAATAGTATTAATTGTTAGAAATTATCTGATAGTATCGATAATTTTTTTATTTAATTCGATAGTAGTAGTGATTTTACAAATGTATCAATCCAGGAAACAGCATTACTTATTGCTTTTAATGACAAAAACGGTACATTTGTTAGCTTTGAAAAAACCCAATAGAATAATCAATTATTTACAAGCACGGTACTTTAAAGATCTTTTGTAAATAGTTTCTATGGTTATTTTCCGTTATACCCCCGCATTAGGATACGTCAGTCGGCGGATCCTCCATCGCTAGGTTCGTGATTTTGAGTTGCGATAAAAGGGGGATTTCTGGTAATCGAGGAATGATATAATAAGCAAGTGGGTATGTACGGGGTCTCCCCTCAACGTCCGATATAAGAAGTTTGCAAAACAAAGGAATGCATGTTGAAGGTTATGACAAACCTAAGAGATTGCTTATATCGAACGGTGAGGTGAGACCCCGCATACCCTTTGCTTATTCCTCGATTAATAAACCAATCTTATATCGCAATTCAAAATCACGATCATAGCGCTTGAGGATCCGCCGACTGAAGTATCCTAGCGCGAGGATATAATGGGAAAACCCAAAAACGATTTACAAATAGGGTTCAAAGTTGGCACCGTTAGTCTGGATGCAGGCTTGACATCGACGGATCATCGACTGCCGGACGCGTTCAAATACACCAGGAATTTCTTTAACCGTGGCAGCGGCACAGACAACTCTAGCTACCAGATCCGTGTCTGTATCAACTGGATCGTTGTAGACAATATCTTTAATCGCTCCCCATAAGAAAAAATCAAGGCTAGACAAATCTGGTGATCTTGGGGGCCAGTGAACAGGTCCTCCACGCCCAATCCATCTATTTGGAAATGTGGTATCCAGGTAGCTTCGGACAGCCAATCCAAAATGTGCGGGCGCCCCATCATGTTGGAACCACATGTTGCGCTTCACATTTGATGGTACGTGGAGAAGCAATTCTGGAAGTACCTCCTCCAGGAAAATTTTATAATTCCCAGCGGTCAATCTTGAAGGGAGAAGATACGGCCCGACTAAGTAGTCGTCTACCAAACCTGCCCACACATTAATGCTGAAGCGATGTTGTGCCGCGTGATGCCGTACTCCGTGGGGGTTGTCATCAGCCCACAAATGCTGGTTGTGATGATTAAATACGCCATCCCTAGTAAATGTGGCTTCATCAGTAAACATCAAATATGATGGAAAATTTCTATCTTGTGCTTGTTTTTGAAGATATCATTGTGCGAATTGCACGCGTTTAGGATGGTCTTCGGGGAGTAGCAATTGCACTCTCTGAAGACGAAAGGGGTGGAAGGACTCGACTCTCAAAATACGCTGGACATTACTTCGAGAGGTTCCAACATCTGAAGCAATGGCACGTATGCTGGTACTAGGATTATTTTCCACAGCATCCAACACCATTTCTTCGATAGCAATTGAGCCCGCCGATCGTGGCCTGCCCTCACTCGCCCTTTCACTTCTCAATGTCCCATTCTCGCATAAATTTTGATGGAGACGTTGGAATACTCTGAAGTGTGGCTGTTCTCTGTTGGGGTACCGATCGGCATAAATACGAGCAGCGGCCCGTCCATTGTAGTCAGCAATACCGTAGACAATGTGCATTTCTGCGAGTTCAGTATTTGTGAATCGATTCATACCCAGAATTCGATAAAAAAATTTAAAGAAATCCAAAGCAACAAATAATAATACTTCAGAATTTAAATGGACGAGAGACGAAAAAAGAGATAACAGCGGCTGAATTCAAATAAGGCACAAGTTTAGTACAGAACATACTTAAGTACTGGATGAAATTTGCATACCTAATTTGAAATTATCTACAGACGAAAGTACTGGAAAAAAGTCTGAAAATTTAAAAGCGCATTATTATGGGATGTGAATTTTTTAATACAAAAATTATTTACTGAAATATGTACTAAAATTTAAAAAAAAGTTATTAATTTACTTAAATGTTTGGGATCGTAACTAGAAACCTAGAAGGTAAATGTTTATTAAAACTATCTTATCAGACACTTAAGAAAAAATAAATTGTAACTATCCCTTTTGCTCAACAAAATTGCGTATTTTCTTAGGGGTAGTTACAATTTTTTTCTTTCGCCAAGTAAGCATGGATGATCTGTAGAAGCGAAAGTTGGCGAGGAATCTAGCATCGCAAATAATGGCGAGAAAATTGGCGAGCATCAATCCGCTACAGTCCGAAACTCGTAGATTCTCCCTGAACGCTCGTTTTCTGAAGCTGTTTCCGCACGCAAAAATCAAACTTTAACAGGATCTCAAGCGTTAAATATTGATGGTTTTTACGTGAAACTTTGGACTTAAGGGTTTTCAACTATGCTCCTTCGGATGGGAATATCAAAAGAAAGGATTTCCAAATACAAAACAAAGTTTTAGCAGATTTTTCACATTTTTTTGTGGTTTTTTGACTTTTTTTCGTAATAAAAAAATTTTTAAGTGAAAACTTTTACCATAATTTTGAAGATCATATTAAACCACAAAATTTGAGACCCTAATTAAATTTTTACCAATAGTAGTTCTTCTACAAATTGAATTTTTCAATAATTTTTTTGGGGTGTCGCACCATTTTTAGCACCCTGGGATTTGATCTGGGACCCCCAAATCCTATGTGATTCTGACTCGTCTAGGTGTCTACTATCCCCCCTAGAAGTGTGGCCCATTATTTATGGGACACCCTGTATATCTAAAAAGATTCGTATCGTGCAAGCAGATCGTGGCAAAGAAGTAAGAGCTGCGACTCCCAATCCAAAGGTTCCGGGTTCGGTCCTCGGTGGGTGTCATAATTTTTATTTTTATTTTCCATACAATTAAGAGTACAGATACGAAATAAAATTATAATAATATTTAATTACTAATTTAAAATTTTTTTTCTTGTTTATAAATAATTTTTTGGTAAATATATAATATTTACAATACGATCATAAAAAATTGGATTTAATTATTATTTTTTGGGGAAACAAGGAATGAAAATATTTTTTCAAAACAAAAAAAATAGTTTTCATTTTTATAGTTGAAGTTTAACCTTAATTTATCCCCAACTATTCAAAAGAAAGTACGCAATTTTGTTATGCTAAAAGGGTTTGTTATGTGTCTGATTTGATTGTTAAAATAAATCCAAGGGAAAAATAAGGCAAGTTAATTAGCCAGCTAATATTTTGTAAATATTTAAAAAATGTTTTAAAATTGATAATTATAAATATGTATGTACTACTTAACTTCGTATCTGTGCTCTTAATTGTGTGGGAAATTTAAATAAAAATTATGGTACCCACCGAGGCTGGAACCAGAGACCTTTGGAATGAGAGTCGCGGCTTTTACCTCTTTGCCACGATCTGCTTGCAAGACACGAATTTTCTCAGATATATAACTACGTGTTAAAATTTTTAATCGCGATTTTCTCCTAAACTTTTGAGAGTTGCTTCTTAATATTTTCACAAATTGATGTCCTAGTCATGCACTACTTGCACACCAAAAATGAACCGAATCGGTGATGACACGTTGGTATCCTCCCCTTGGAAGAAGTTCCTCCCATTTTTCACAATAGTTTTACATAATAAATACCGGAATCGAACAATTATATATTTTCTGCCAAATATGCAAGTTTCATTGCTAAAAAACTTTGAGATCGAAATCCGCGAATATGCGGGGGTAACATTGCTCAACCGCGAATATGCGAGGGCCCACTGTATATCAAAAGCCTATGTTCAGAATAAAATGTTGATTTAACAAAGAAATCCTGTTGATTATGATATAAGAAAACCACTGTAAAATTTGCAGAGAAACCATGTTATATTTATACAGAATCTGTATAAATTGTAACCGTTACAGAATATGATATTCTGCATAAATATTGCAGGATTTTCTTGCACGAAGTGCGGAGTTTTCCAGTAGCATAACTGACTGGATTTATTTACAGCTACAAAGTTTACTTTAAGGGATTTCCCGTAAAAAATTCGATCTAAAAACCTTCCTCCTCATTACTTTTGACCACTTCACATTTTTAATTGATTTCTAAACGTTTTCAATACACCTAAATAGCCGTTTTTGAGCTGTTTAGGAAACAATCTGTTTTTCCAACTCGAAGATTTTGAACCAGGGCCCACATTTTCTCATGCCAGCTATGGACTTATCAGACTGCATCCACGATTACCAGGCCACTTTTTATGCATCCCAACATTTTTACCCCGCTTGGAGTGACTTTACTGGAAACTGTTATAGACAAGACCCCGTAAATGTCAACCGGGAGACGTAATACCTCCCGTAACTTGACTGCGCCAGAGGGAAAACACCCCACCCGGCAAATCTCAAGGCCACCACGGTGTGTCACGGTGGCCCCTCGTCTCAACACCACCCTCTCTGAGACGCTTTGTCTCGAGCTCTCAAGTGTGGTTTTATTGCCGAAGATTCTCTACTTTTTGTCGGGAATAATTGGCTGTTTTGTTGGAGGCGGTTGCCGACATAAATTTCTACGCTCTGCTGCCATTTTCCCAAGAAGCGAGCAATGGCAACTTACTGTAACAATTTTTATGGCTTTTGGGTTGTATGGACGAGGGAGGTATGCTGGGTGGTGTAGTATTCCCACGGTGGAATGTCGAGCACGCAGCAGTTTGGATAAATACTGAGTTATTCATGAGTGATTCTGTCAGTTTAACTTAAGCGATGGATGCAGTTTAACTATAAATAGCCTGAAAGTCAAGGGATATAAAAATGATGTGTTATTCCTTACTGACATTTAGTGCAGGTTTAAATGTTTGGGAGGAATTGTATTTTATGCTGTTTGACCCCTATATCTACGGGGGTTGGACGAAAGAATGTAAATCCCCCCGTAATATAATAGTCCACTGAAAATAGAGTTGAACCTCGGACAAATTGCAATAAAAGGTTTCTCAACGGTTTTCACTTAGGAATGACCTCAATAATAACATACTAAAAATCGGCCAAAATCGGCCGGGGGGAAGTTTAATTTTTTTTAAATTTTTAAAAAATGGCCGAAAAAATTTAAAAAAAAACCCAAAACAATAATATAGACATGTGATACATGTTTATAGGTTATTTTTGAGTTTTAAAACCGAATATTGCCTTTAGTTTTGAAAAAAAATTGAAATTTCAATTTTTAAAATTAATTTGAAAAATGAACTATATGAAAAAATTAAAACCCCCTAAAAACCTAACCAAATCATCAAAAGAGATAAATCAAACGGTTTTAATTTAGAAATGACCTAAATATTAACATACTAAAAGTAAAAAATTTTACGAGTTAAAGAAGTTCAATTTTTTTTTTAAATTTCAACTTTTTTTTGCGAAAAATGCATTTTTTTTTCAAATTCGTGCCAAAAACTTTAGAGGCTTTTGAAAAGGTCATTTTTCGGTGGATATTGTCCACAGATAGTTATATAATGGAAAACCGGTGGAATTGACCCTCAATGAATTAGTTAATTATTTTAAATTCTGATGTAAATATGCCAAAGTATTACCTTTTTTCACTTTTTACTACATTTTACCAATTTCAAAATTTAAAATAAAATAATTAACTAATTCATTGAGGGTCAATTCCACCGGTTTTCCATTATATAACTATCTGTGGACAATATCCACCGAAAAATGACCTTTTCAAAAGCCTCAAAAGTTTGGGGCACGAATTTGAAAAAAAAATGCATTTTTCGCAAAAAAAAGTTGAAATTTAAAAAAAAATTGAACTTCTTTAACTCGTAAAATTTTTTACTTTTAGTATGTTAATATTTAGGTCATTTCTAAATTAAAACCGTTTGATTTATCTCTTTTGATGATTTGGTTAGGTTTTTAGGGGGGTTTTAATTTTTTCATATAGTTCATTTTTCAAATTAATTTTAAAGCTTGAAATTTCAATTTTTTTTCAAAACTAAAGGCAATATTCGGTTTTAAAACTCAAAAATAACCTATAAACATGTATCACATGTCTATATTATTGTTTTGGGTTTTTTTTAAATTTTTTTCGGCCATTTTTTAAAAATTTAAAAAAAATTAAACTTCCCCCCGGCCGATTTTGGCCGATTTTTAGTATGTTATTATTGAGGTCATTCCTAAGTGAAAACCGTTGAGAAACCTTTTATTGCAATTTGTCCGAGGTTCAGCCCTTTTTAAACGCTTTTATTCTACTTGCTTTTGGCGGCGTTTTACGCGTGGAATTTTAAAACTCGATTTTCGGGCACTTCCCGATATGTCAGGGCCCCGAAACTTTACACATCGGTGTAACCCTCATGACACTCCAATATCCAACCATTATCTAGTCAAACAACCAAAGGATTAAGTTAATTAACGAGTATTTTTAATTAACAGAAAAACCAGAATTTGATACCTTTCCCAAAGGGCAATTCTCCCTAAACCGTGCACAATTGTTTATAAGGCATAACTTCATCATATTCAAAAGTCAAAACGAGAATTGCCAAGTAATTACGATAATTATAGACGAATAATCACTTTTTTCTTTCTGGATGCTTGTACATAATATTTCAGGCACTTCCAAACGATATAAAGTTCTGAAACTTTGCACCGTGGTGGAAACTCGATGACAATGCAATATTCAATCATCAACTAGTCAAAACCTCCATAATTTAGGTAATTAACGAGTGTTTTTAGTTATCCTTTTAATTCATATTTGAGACATTCCGCGAAGCCAATGGCTCCCAAAACCTGTAAGATAATATACTAAGTATATAACTACAATATTTAATCTTCAAAACGTGATTTTTTACCTTCCAATTAACAATTAAGATAATTAGCGATTTAAGATAATAACCGCGAGAAAGAAATCGCCAGAAGAGCGAGAAATCGCCGAAAATATCGCCGAAAATCGCCGAGAAGAAAAATATGTTCTTTTATAATTTATTGACTACTGAAAAGACTGGATGGTACTGTTTGCTCCTTGATACACACACTAATTCTGAGTTTCTTACGATTGTTTTTTTTATTTTATTGAATGCTTTCTTTTTATTGTGAATCTTTTTGATATCGATGGATTTCATCGGTGATTGAGCGGATGCGAGGAATATATTCTTTGTGCGAGGTATTTTTCTTGCTCAGCTCTGTTATTATAACGTACCCAGCAAAATTAAATAGATTTTAAAATTAACTTTGGAGTTGATTGTCCTGCTGAGTCGTCAGAGGATTGTTCTACTTTGTCAGATATGTGAAAATTTTTTGTTATACATGAAACTAAAATTCCATCCTAACACACCATTAAATATGGTTGAAATAAATACATTTTTTCTTGTGAGTTTTTGTTAAAAAGTACCATGACTAAAAAGTAGAAAATAAAATAAGTAAAAAAAAGATTTTTAAAAAAACGCTTTTATTGAAGTGTTCTAAAAGGTCAAAAATAATCTTTTCGGTTTGACAAATAATTTACTGGGAAGTAGAAAATAACTTTTTGGTAAGTAAAAAAAACTGATTTTCTAATCACTAAAAATAAAAGCGTGGGCGCTAGTCATTCTTAATTCACTATATATTCTAACTTCTTTATTCTATGTTCTATGACATTAGATTTACAAATTTCTCATTCATGAGTTTTGAGTGGGATGGATTCACTTTAAATTCTCTGTTAGGTATTTTTATTTATATAAAATTACACATAAATGCCGACGTAATGGCCTGGTCGTTAGAGCATCTGACTGATGCAAAGCCGTACGTCTGGGGTTCGAATCCCCGTTTGGCAAGGATGTTAGTGTCACTGTCCTGTAAAAAAAATTAAATTTAAAAAATATTAAAAATTACTAGCGCCCACGCTTTTATTTTTAGTGATTAGAAAATCAGTTTTTTTACTTACCAAAAAGTTATTTTCTACTTCCCAATAAATTATTTGTCAAACCGAAAAAATTATTTTTGACCTTTTAGAACACTTCAATAAAAGCGTTTTTTTAAAAATCTTTTTTTTACTTATTTTTTTTCGCTATTTTCAGTGGACTATAACGGAAACCGGATACCGTCATTTCACACTCGACAGTTTTATGATTAATGTGCTTCTGCGGAAGATGGCTGGCCAGTTCACTTAAAAAAACTGTTGATTTAACAAAAAATCCTGTCAGTTATGCTACAAGAAAACCCTGTAAAATATGCAGAGAAATCCTGCGTTTTTAACATTATACAGGGTGTTTCAAAATTGCGTTGCACGGCTTTTATTCGTAACCAACGCCTCCTAGGGTCATGGAAGTAAGGTCTACCCCCAGGGAAGTGAGCCTGAAAAACCCATTGAGATGACTTACAGCGCCCCTAGCGGCGAAAGTAAAAAGTTAAAAAAATTAATTTAAAAACTAAAGGAGATAGAGCAAAAACCTCAGTGAGAGTATTGTTGCCAACGTCATGAAGAACTCACTGAAAAAAATTTGATCAAAATATCTTGAATATTCGCGGAGATATTAGTATGTGAAAATAGCACTTTTTCAGGGGTCAAAAAAGAAAAAGTTCACGTATTTGCAAAATTTTCAGTTTTGTGTTTTTTTAGTTGAATGAACACAAAATTTATTCAAAAAATCAAAAAAATTTGCAAAGATGCGAACTTTTTAGTTTTTGACCCCTGAAAAAGTGCAATTTTCACATGCTAATATCTCGGCGAATATTCAAGATAGTTTCATGAATTTTTTTTCAGTGAGTTCTTCATGACGTTGGCGACAATACTCTAACTGAGGTTTTTGCTCTATCTCCTTTAGTTTTAAATTATTATTTTAACTTTTTAATTTCGCCGCTAGGGGCGCTGTAAGTCATCTCAATGGATTCTCCAGGCTCACTTACCTAAGGGTAGACCTTACCTCCATGACCCTAGGAGGCGTTGGTTCCGAATAAAAGCCGTGCAACGCAATTTTGAAACACCCTGTATACAGAATCTGAGAATACAGAGAAATCTTATGGCGTACAAAGAGCAGTCAACGTGTATCTGTTACGGTTTCTCTGTAGGTTGACAACAGATTTGATTTCCTTTGCACGAAAAAATTGCAGGTGTTTCTAGGTAGCATAGCTGACAAGATTTTTTGGTTAAATCAACAGGTTTTTTAGAGCGTGTCCCGTTTTTTGATGAAGTCCAACTTATCATCCTCTTTATAATCTGGCTGAATAAAATTAGTTTTTTTATAGTAAAGTAAAGATACCTCTTTTAAAATTGAATGAAACATGAGCATAATGAGTTTCGTTTTCAATAGTTTACCATAAGCTACAATAATGTTGAACTTAAAATTTTTTGAGGGTTTATATCATTTAAAAATAGTACCAAACTGTTGTGATAATTTCCTATTGTTATGAAAAATTTCCGGAATCATGAAAAAAAAATACTGTTTTTAGGGTTGTTTAGATAGATATATCTCTGATTCAGATTCTGATATCTGCCCCCAGGCTACCGTTTCTGGCCTTGGGAACAAATTATGTTTCAATGTTATGTACCTTGGAAGAAGCGTCCTCAAGGTTTACGTCGTATTCAGACTAAACAGCAATAAATGATATCCATTTTAGTTGGTCCAGCTGGATAAACTGAGACTACATGTTTTGAGAAGAAACTATCTGCAACTGTATTTGAGTAAACTTCTCCTAAATAAAGCTTGTAATGATATCTTTTTTAATTTCAAAGTTCACTTCTACGCGCTCTGTTTTTTTCCAATTCACCTGGTTTACAACCGCAGTGTGGTTAACCAATATATCCGATAGTTATCTAAAATTCCTGTCGACTGTGGTTTCATTAAAATAACTACCTGTTGCGTAGAGTAAGTATGAAAATTCATTTATTCTAAAAAATTCCCTATTTGGAAAAAAAAATTTTGAGATCTGCGTTTTTATACAAAATCTATGTTGAGAAAATTTTCTTTTATTTTTCCTATTAATTGCTTCAATTAAGAATTATTAAATTTTAATTAGCAAATCCATAGTTATTTTAACCGTTCTCTAAATATTAAGTTAATGACATTAAATATTAAATTTATGTATCTTGTAGGGGATATGCTTTGAAGTGTTGTTCCATGATGGAGGGTTTCTACTTTCCCAGGTTAAAATTTATGCTGGTATTTCTTTGCTGGACAAGCATTGGATGCTGGATTCAAGCTAGAAAAAAAGCATAAACCAGCATAAATTCTTTGCTGGACCAGCAAAAATTTCAAGCAACCCATAGTGTGTTATGAGACACTTTTTTTGCTTAAAAGCAAAGAAAATCAAGCAAGGGTTGCTGGAAAATTTTGCTTTTCCAGCATGATTTTCCACCATCCGTTGCTTTTATTTTTTGCTTTTCAAGCATGGTTTTTCCACCATCCGTTGCTTTTATTTTTTGCTTTTCCAGCATGATTTTCCACCATCCCTTGCTTTTATTTTTTGCTTTTCAAGCATGGTTTTTCCACCATCCGTTGCTTTTCCAGCATGATTTTCCACCATCCGTTGCTTTTATTTTTTGCTTTTCAAGCATGGTTTTTCCACCATCCGTTGCTTTTATTTTTTGCTTTTCAAGCATGGTTTTTCCACCATCCGTTGCTTTTATTTTTTGCTTTTCCAGCATGATTTTCCACCATCCGTTGCTTTTATTTTTTGCTTTTCCAGCATAATTTTCCACCATCCGTTGCTTTTATTTTTTGCTTTTCAAGCATGGTTTTTCCACCATCCGTTGCTTTTATTTTTTGCTTTTCCAGCATGATTTTCCACCATCCGTTGCTTTTATTTTTTGCTTTTCAAGCATGGTTTTTCCACCATCCGTTGCTCTTATTTTTTGCTTTTCAAGCATGGTTTTTCCACCATCCGTTGCTTTTATTTTTTGCTTTTCCAGCATGATTTTCCACCATCCGTTGCTTTTATGTTTTGCTTTTCTAGCATGATTTTTCCACCATCCGTTGCTTTTATTTTATGCTTTTCTAGCATGATTTTTCCACCATCCGTTGCTTTTATTTTATGCTTTTCTAGCATGATTTTCCCACCATCCGTTGCTTTTATTTTTTGCTTTTCTAGCATGATTTTTCCACCATCCGTTGCTTTTATTTTTGGCTTTTCTAGCATGATTTTTCTACCATCTATTGCTTTTAATATTTGCTTCTCTAGCATATAAAATCCAGCTAGTGTTGCTAGAAAATATTTGCTCCACTTGCTTTTTATTTTTTTAGAGCTTATAACACATTACTTTTGTTCTAAATTAAGTTGTACATAATTTATTCTATAAGAGCATAATTTTTACCTGCAGCTGTTCTTATTTTTTTTTACCATTTGTATGTAACTTAAAATAGTAATTTATAAAATTTTAATTTATTTTCTTTTGTGAAACAAAAAAAAGTAAATTTTAACATTTAAAAATATTTATTTAGAGCTTCAACATTCAACATAAATCTAGAAAAAATTTTCTTCTCAGGCAGGACCTTTCTTCTTTCGTCAGATATTTTCTCATTTGACCTGAAATAGAAATAGAACATGAAATAACAAAAAAATAATATAAATAATTAATGAACACATATTAAAGGTGCTAACCTAGTGTAACCTATCTTACAATACAATACGATGTAATATCTACATTTACAATTATCAATTGAGCTGCATTTTAGCACTTTTATGGGGTTTTTTTTCTTAAAATTAAGAGTTTTTTTTGCACTTAGAAAATTTTTAACGAATATTTAGTATAGATTAAGTTTTTGATGAGGGAAACGTACTCCAAGGGAAAACTTATAATGAATATATTGGACATTATTAAAATCAATGAGAAGAAATTGAAAGAAACTTATTTTTGTTCAGCTTTTAAGGAAAGTGAGCTAGTTAGCAACTCAATACCCATCTCTTGAAATGGGTGGATATCATGGTAAATATGTAAGAGATGTTCTCAGGGGTCATTCCAGACTTTTTGTGAAGGGTCCGGTTTTGTAAAAATTGTGAAAATCTACTCATAATTTTGTGAATTTTAGTTAGTGTTAAAATAGTTCTTTTCAGCCAGGAGCCTGTTTTTGTGAAAATAAGATCACAAATTTTCAGTATTGTGAAAAATAGTGTCCATTTAAAGGCCAAAATACTTTGAGAAGGGTCCGTTTTTAAGGTAAAATACTTTGTGAAAGGTCGGTTTGCACAATGACACATTTTGTGAAGGGTCTGAAAACGGACCCAAATTTCTTCTAAACAGACCCCTGGTTCTAAAAGAATTTTCCTTTCAATCTTTTCTGCTTTGTTCTAACCATGCTTTTCAAATCATAACCTATAAAGCAAGCTATTAATTTTAACAGTTAGCTCTACTTAGTTTTAAAATTTACAAATACATTAAACAAGATATCTTTCAACTGAGTTAAAAAGGCAGGGTTTATTGTTAGGTTAATTATTATCTAGGTTTTATTTTGAAAGGGCTTTTAAATAAATACATAAAAACCTGACTAATATTAAAGAATATAAAGTAAAACCATATTTTTATACATAAAACCATCTTTTTTTAATGAATCCAAATTCAATCATAAGTTAAAATTGGGGAAATTCTAAAGGCTTTGAATACTAATAAATATGATACCAACGATATTTGATTATTATATTAAATTTAAAACAAATTATAATACTATATTGAAAGTCTGCGTCCAAAATCAAGAAAAGGGATTAGAAGGGATTCTTGAACTATTCAAAAATACTCCAACTTTTTGTGTTCAAACATCCTCATCTATCATCTCTATCTTTTATAGTAGGAAATATAAATATTTGTAATTGAAATTGGGAACAAAACTTTTTTTGGACTTAACTTGATTGATACCATAATAGAAAAGGCAAAGTTTTTACTTAAAAACTATCTAGATTTAATTTTCCCACCAAGAAATTTTACTTTTCATATTCCGAAGCCAGTAAATGTTACACTCAAAGGGTTCCAATAGGCCTACGTACTTAACTTATTGATATTTCTTCAGATTTTTATATTGAATTTAACATAGTGAAATATTGGTTGTTCTAATGTATGGAGACCGGGGTACAATGGACCACTTTTGTAAATTTTTACTCATAAAGGGCAAACTACTTATTTTTTAAATTAGATAACATGCATACATATGAACCATATATTAAGGTTTATAAAACATCCACTGAAAAGTAAATATAATGATTACTTTTTTTATAAAAATTTTTAAATGGCAAGTGACAAAGTGGTCCATTGTACCCCGGCACCGGGGTACAATGGACCACAGCACGGGGCACAATGGACCACTTTGACTATTTTGATATAAATGAAGTAAATACATTTTTTAATGATACAAAACATGTAGTAAATGATAAATTGGTTTATTTTGGTTACATAATTTATACATATGATGCTAATTTTAACAAATATTAAATCCAGCAAATGAAAACCCGCATTGCTGAAATACATGAAACATGAAAAACAATTATTTAAAATTATTAGAAAATTTTTATCAGTAATATTTTACATTCATAACATTTCTTTAGGTTTCATTGGTAACATTTCAAACATTAATAATTAATTAAAATTTCCCATTACTGATATCATAATTTTGATTCACTATAAACACTCATTAAGGACAGTAAAAATGTCATTATTTGAATACATAATAGTAAATAAATAAAAATAGAGTAGCAGAATTAATTACAACCACATTACCTAACAAATATTCACTTTGTGATTATTATTTTTTAAATACGAGATAGTATTAAATTTATGATAAGACTTAGATCAGGAAAAAGAAAACTAACCTTCTAAAGCCCTTAGATTTAAATAAAACTAAGTGTAAAACAATAGCAATTAAGAATGGGAAATGTTATAGAATGAATAATTAGTATTAATTATGCAGGTAAAAAAGTAAACTCTTAATTCCACTAATTTTATTCACTTATAAAAATGCATAACTAAGTGGTCCATTGTACCCCGTATGAAGTGGTCCATTGTACTCCGGATAGAGATTTAGCAAAAATAATTTTAAAAAATATATAAAATGTAAATGTAACTCCTTAACTTCAATGGAATATAATAGTTTAATATCTTATCTTAAGATTATGGTTAGCAAAGTTTTCCAAATCAAAAATCTTCAGTGAAAAATCACTCAACTTTGAAGGAAAAAATTTACTTTCGTATACAAATAGACTAACAGGAATAAAATGGCTTATTAGTCAAGTAATAACATGAATTCTGGTTTGTTCTGACTGCTGTAGGATTACCATCTAAATAACTAAATTTGAAACACATATAAATAAAATAAATATAAAAAAACAGGGGGTGGTCCACTGTGCCCCGTGGTCCATTGTACCCCAGTCTCCCCTACCCCATGTACAAATAAGTCCCCCTCTCCCCTACTAACATTGAAGACAAAAGTAACTTACTTTACTTTATCCAACACTGTTCCAAAGCCTTCCGGTTATGTGACATCTCCCCATCATAAGTAGAGCAATGGTTTGTATCCGAGAGCAACTTCATCAGCAGACTAATTTGGTGGAGGTGGGCCTGCAGATAGAACACAAAAGTTAATTTAATGGTTATGGACATTATTTAGACGGGGTTGCTAAAATGTAAAAATTTATTTTGTTGTAGGTAATATATCTGTGTTTTGTAAATCCTTCTGGGGAGGCATCATAAATTCCTGGGTCATCCCTCCTTATATTCTCTTACTGATTATGCTTGTTTGTTTGAGTGATAGCTTTATCAAAATTTTTTGTTAAATAAGTACAACGATTTTCAAAATTAGCGTCGCTGTGATGTGAAATGGCTATAACAGCGATAAATAGTTTTGCTCAAATTTAATTAAGTAACATACTCAAATTTATTACATGCGCATATAAAAATAAGATTCATTCCACAGTATTCATATGTTACGTACGGGACAATTCTTAGCAAAATTTTGATATTTGTACTACTGTGCTTTTCATATCAAAATATGAATAAGAAAGTTTGCAATTAATCATAAATTTTATACATACCACTTCAGCTTAATTCTTGTAAAATATTTATTTGTTTGACAATATTTGATACTTTTAAGCTTAGAAACTTTTTTACTTTATTTCCACCAATTTACAATAATTTAAAAGGTTTTTGAACTGAATTATACCTGCTTAATCCTAAAAATATGGAAATGTATAATTTGACCTCTACACCAGGAAAGTGAATAGAAAAATTGGTACCAAAGATTTTCTAACTCTCCATATCCTAAAGAACCAAAATAACTTTGGTACCATAAATTAACAAAACATGAAATAACCATTTTGTTAATTATACGACAGCCACGTTAGTTGACCCTACAACGTCACTAACATAACAAAGTAGTTTACCTCGCGGTGTCTGAATTTCGAGTGAAACAAAGAACGTCAATTTTAAAATATGATTATT
This sequence comes from Tetragnatha versicolor, assembly GCA_024610705.1. Lineage (NCBI taxonomy): Eukaryota > Metazoa > Arthropoda > Arachnida > Araneae > Tetragnathidae > Tetragnatha > Tetragnatha versicolor. The sequence continues at coordinate 41,627,186 of JANDEH010000009.1, forward strand.
TCGTTAAACCCATGAATAAAAAGTCTTTTTATCACAATTTGCAAACCGAAACTCCTCCTAACAACCGTGTTTACCCACTTTCTCCTTCCCCATAGGACGTACTAGGTTCAGGAAACGTTGCTGTCGAGTAGGTTTTTACATACATGGCTCTATTTTTAAAAAGGTAACATTCAAAATGAAAATACTGTTTTATCCAAGTCCCTGAACATTAATTATTGGTTAGGAAAATGGAAATATTTAATTTTGGGGTAGAAAAAGGTGTATTTTATCAAAATACAGCATTGGTTTAAGTATAAAAATTTGAATATTTTGAAAATTATAATGTAGTCTTTGCATAACAAAAAGTAGCTATTTACCTTCATTATGAGGGTTAAATGTCAAAAACAATTCCTGGAGAAACCCAGAAACACCCTTTGTTTTACAAACAATTAAGATAAATGTTACTTACTTTTAACTCTAACAGTCTATGGCTTTTTAGCCATTTGATGGTGGACAGAGAGGGTATTCATCTTCAACAACCACCTTGATGAAGGAAGTGGGCCTGCAGGTAGAAAACAAATCAGTGGTTACGAATCTTATAATTTAGACTGGGGTACTAAATCTTCAAAACAAAATTTCACAGAGGTAATGAATCAGTTTTTAAATCCCTGCGGGGAGGAGTCAAATTTCTCGGTCATTCTCCTCATAATCTTACAGGTCACACATTGTTGTGATGCGAAATGGCAAAAAAGTTTTGTGCAAATTTAATTAAGAGGCTAGCAGTAGCATATTAAAATAAATGCATGTAAAAATAAATGTAACTGAAAATAAGAATAAAAAAAGTAATTAGGTAACAATCTCACTATTAAATTAAAATTATAATATTTGGGCCATTCCATGAATAATGAAACCAAAGTACCAATTTTTAAAAGTTAATAAAACCTATGATGTAATGCATCATTTTAAAGCTTAAGAGTTGAATTTCTTTAAATATCTTTTATCTTTTTAAACATCTTTTAAATATCAAAAAATAAGTTATAAATAAGAGTTTTAGGCCAAAATAGTTGAACATTACAAAATTGAAAATACGCCACATAAAGTTAGTAAAGTTTGACTAGGCTTGCTGATATTAAAAATAACCTGTAGAAATTTAATTGGGGCTAGTTTTTATCTCTGACAATTCTACTTATAGGTAAGATAATAAAATTTTAAGATATATTAATATAATAATTAAAATTTTAAAATTCATTATGTTATGTCCCTATGTTACGTCCGTAACATGAAAACCGATAATAGTAGTTTCTACAAACTCACTGGTAATCTTAATCAAATTTTAACCATATTTTCTCTTTATAAATCATATAAACATGCTTTTAACACTATTACATGAATTTTTGATACATATTAAAAAATTTTATGACTGTTACAGACGTAACATCCAATTTTTAATTTTTCTATTAGGATACCAAAAATCCCCTATATTCCATATTTTTTTAGCCAACATGTCTTTTTTCATATTATAAGGGTAAGGAGTGTGATTTTGGACTTTTTTGTTCTAATATGGGTATTTTCAATTTTTATCTTGCTCTTTTTCCCCAAATTAAGCCACAAATGAGCAATAAAAGGAAAAGAGTATTTAAAAAAAGATAACATTTAATAAAAGGCATAAGATTTTTAATGTCAAAGCAATAGAAAAGAAAAGCCTTATTGCTATTTGTCAATTATGTGAAAAAAATGCTGTCAGTCAGCAGTTGATTAGTAAAACGTTTGAAGAAATTTCATTATAAATCAATTTAGGCCATAGAAAAAGCTATTTCACTAAAAAAAAATGATAAATACATTGAAAATGTGTTTACACATGAGACTAGAAGCAAAAAATAATCATTTTAGTTTTAAAAAATGTAAAAATAAGTAAAATAATGCAAATTACGCTACGTAATCTAAGGTTATTTTAACGTTTTCTCAAAATCTTATTATGTGGTCTATAAAAACAATTCTGACCAAAATATTTTTCCAATGCTTTGATAATAGTATTTTGTTTGATAAATAACTTTATATTGAACAATTAAATGATTTTATTTCATTAATAATGAGTTATAAATCAGACATGTTACGTCCGTAACAAATTAATTAGGCCATAGATTAATAAATAATTAAATTTTTGCTTCTACAATCACTTTTTTTAATTTTATAAACCTTCATAATGAATTACTGAAAAAAAAATTTTTAATTTTACCCTAAAATTCACAGGTATTTATCAATAACTTTGAAAAGTGAAATATAGACAGTTCTGTGAGTTACGTCCGTAACACTCAGTTATAAATTTTTTAAAAATTTTAGAACCATTGTTCAGTTGTCATAATTTAATATTTTATTAATCTACCTCTGGTATGTTTAGAAAAAAAATACCATAGTTTACAATTAATTTTTTCATTATTTACAAAGCCTCAAAAGTTTCTATTTGTTACGTCCGTAACCATGGAATGGCCCATTTTACATTAATGGTTAAGAAAAATTTTTTACAGGTAACTCAATTCAATCATTAAATGAAGTAGCATTTTATTTTGCTAAACACATGACGACTTTTTAATTTCTTTGGATACTCTAATTCAAGGGTGTCAAGTAATTTAACGAGGGGACCAAATAATTTTGAAAATTCTTATTGAAGTCCAGAGAAAAAAATAGGCATTAATTACTTTTAAATTCTCATTTTCAAATACACATTTTTACATAGTTGCAATTTAAGAAGTGAAATACTATCTTCTTAATTATATTTTTAAATTAAACAGAACTGTTAGTTGCCATTAAATCATACCATATTGCAGAAACACTATTATCAAAAAATATAATTTACTTATAAAATATAGAAAAATTTTTATAATCCCCATCTCTCAAAGGAATGGATGTCGTGAGCAAGAGAATGTCGAGAGATGGCCCGATAATTTGGGAATTCCTCCCTGGGAAGGATTTAAAAACCTTAAGATTTATTAACCGTAAGCAGATGTGCGGTCTGGAAGACCGCACAACATTTTCCTCTCCTCCCCTCTACCACATGCTTGGTCAAATTGAATGGATTGTTCTTGTAGCTTCCCCTTTCATGATCTTGTCCCTGACCATTTCTTATCAGCATGTTTTGACAAGTACAACTGTTCAAAATTCAACTAATTCTTTTTCAGCGGTTTCCTAGACCTCACCTCCTCCGCAGCATAGTTTGATAAAACAAAAAACTCTCTGCGCACAAAAATTTTCTTCAAATATATTCTGCAAACTTATTAAGTACTCCCCAGTCGTTTGAATTTTGTCTTAAAACATAATGACAGACCTGTTGATCACCTAAATACTGTAATAAAGCTTCATAAAAGCAACAACAGTACGAAAATATCTATTTATTTATCAACAATTTAAATATATTTTCTGCAATATTCTAAAACGCTCTTTGCTCGGTTGTGCGCTTCTAAATTATCTAAGTCTGCTCTCCGCAGTGCAACAGTTTTCGTCCAGAGTTAGCCCGCATGGTAGCTCAGCTCGTGAAGATTATTTCTGATTATATCTGATCGGGTTGTGTGGAAGAGTTGAAAAAAATTCAGATGAAGTTCTGAGTAATTTCAGTGGGGAAGATGACTATGAAGAAGATTTTTGTGAAAATTTCCTAATTTTTTGCTTCAATATGGTAAAAAACTGATGTTTCAAGCACTGTCAAAATTTTTTCGTTCTACACTGAATTTATTTTCTCTTATAAATTGTTTTGATTAATCTAATTAGGGCTTAAATTCTAATCGAAGAATTTCAGCATCAGTTAAAATGTTAATATTTACTGACGACCAAAAAATACCGCAGCTCTGTTCCGATGCAATTTGCCCTGAATCTAATTAATCACTTTCACTGGGGGTAAAGTTGCTCGTGAATGTCCTCTTATGAAAGAGCACAGGCATCCACAAAAACAGGGTAGACACGTACGGTTAGTTTGATATAGATAATTTTAGGTATCACTAAAACAGAGGACCCTGGCAGAAAAACCTGGAAAATAAATAAAATACATTGAGGATTCAACTTACTTGGAATCAGTGCTTGGAATAAGAAGCCACGCGACAATTCCGGTTACAAATAAACTTACCATCCCAAAACAAACCTAGTGTTGCCATTTGCTCAAGTAAAACCTAATAAATTCAATTTATAAAATAAAAATTATTTTTACTCGATTAATAACACCAAGCTTTAAAAAGGAATCCTAATAAAATTTAAAAGTAAATTTTCAAAAATCTGAGAAAGCAAATACACTATTAAATCGATACAACAGCCCATCCGATCTGTTTGTTAGTGAGGGGTGAGATTGGGACATGTATCTCTTGTTCTTAGTTTACGTTCATTTACCCTTGTGCAGCTTTATTTTTTTACTTAGCTTTTAAAGTAGTTCAAATTATGTCATTATTTTTTATTTAATTTATAATAATGAATGCATTTTTTTTCTATTTGTAATTATTATTTACAGCAGGTATTTCACTGTCGAAATAGTACTCTTTTGTCGTTTTAAACCTAATAAACGCAATTCAAAATTTTTTCTTTGACATATTCTTAAAGAGGACCTTAAAATACACTTCATATCGAATTTTCATGCAATTCGTTAAACATTTAGGGGCTTTTCGGAGTCGTAAAAAATCGTAGTTTTGAGTAAAAAATACAAGTCCAAAAGTAGCCTAATAATTGGTATTTAATAAAAAGTTTGAAATTTTTTGAATTTTTATTATGATAGTAGAGTAATAGGGTAAGCTTTTTCCGGAATTTCGAGTTTCCATGGTGATTTTGACGTCATCCATGAATTTTTGAACACAAAAGTGATTAACTTGTCTTCATAAGAATCCACTACGTTTTTTGGGGTATGAGAAAAAGGAGGAATGCGTAAAAATATAAATAAACCCCCAAGTGTTTTACATCATCGTGTTCACGTCATTTAGTAGATTAAGAATATGTAAAGCATAAGGGGATTGGCTCCTTATTTCGGGAGTTTTTCCAGTTTTATTGGAAAATTTTAATTGGGCCTCACGTCCTTAATTTTAGAGATAGGGTTCTGAAATTTTAGTATGTGTACCTCCTTAATATTTCCTATTGAATGATGTATTACACTAGGAGATTGGACTCATATTAAGAGAGTTCAGAACCGCGTGCTCGTTTTTATTTTCACTTTTTAACGCCCCTAACTCCTTTTTTCCAGAAGAAGCGGAGTCTTTCTAACAAGTTTCAAAGAGTTCTTCAAGAATATGATTATTAATAAGCTCTTTGACAATTATTTTGGGAGAAATCCGTGAAAAATCGTCTTGAAAAACTAAAATATAAATTTTCTAGATTGCGCAACTTTTATACCACGTCTTAGTTTAACCTATTGTTAGAAACAACTTTTCTGACGCTTTCAGAAAATATAAACCACTAAGCTTGGCTTCAAATATATCCGGAGCTATTCAGCGTCAAAGCTAGTACATGTAGGCTTAACGTCCCAGGTTCATCCCACCATTCATTGCTATGAAGGTACCTTAAACAGCTAGCTAACAAGCATTGGATGCTTGTTACCTAGCATGTAATGGTATTGTGTCATACGGGTCTCAGGACTCTGAACTATGCAATTTTTGAATGTATTATCCAAAACTAAATTTTGTAGAAAATTTAAATTTTTACTACATAATAAAACTACTTTGCGAAAGAATTTTCTAAATTTATTCAAGTAAATTAAAAACATTACTGTACTAAATATTTTTAACCAGAGTATTTTAAAATTGAAATTTTTAAAAATGTTATTCTCACTGATATAGAAAATTTGCAGAGTGAAAGGATCTAATTACTTCTATAAAAATTATCAAAAAATTTTGAAACCTTTGGAAGCTAGCTACATAGCATCCCAAGCTGGCAAGCATAAAAAAGCATAAAACAGCACACCAAGCTACCTAGCTCTCCATGCTATGAAAGTAGCATGAACTGCTTAAAAGCATCGGATGCTTGTCCACAGCATGTGATGCTATTGCTGCGTTAGCTAGCTACATAGCATCCCAAGCTAGCTACACAGCATCCCAAGCTGGCAAGCATAAAAAAGCATAAAACAGCACACCAAGGTACCTAGCTCTCCATGCTATGAAAGTAGCATGAACTGCTTAAAAGCATCGGATGCTTGTCCACAGCATGTGATGCTATTGCTGCGTTAGCTAGCTACATAGCATCCCAAGCTAGCTACACAGCATCCCAAGCTGGCAAGCATAAAAAAGCATAAAACAGCACACCAAGGCACCTAGCTCTCCATGCTATGAAAGTAGCATGAACTGCTTAAAAGCATCGGATGCTTGTCTATAGCATGTGATGCTATTACTGCGTTAGCTAGCTACATAGCATCCCAAGCTGGCAAGCATAAAAAAGCATGAAATAGCACACCAAGGTACCTAGCTCTCCATGCTATGAAAGTAGCTTGAACTGCTTAAGGGGACGCAGTACCTTTTTGGTCAACATTTTTAAATTCATCGTTCTTTGAAACGTTTTGGTGGTAATAAATGTATTTGCCTTGTATTAAGGACATTCCAAATTGAAAATACCAAAAAATTAAGAATTCTAAGTTTTTAAAAAAAATAAACTTCAAATTTAAGAGGTGTTTTTGAAATGCCACTCCTCCTACAATAATTTACTTACACTCATTAATTTTTTTATTAAATACCTCAATCTATATACAACAAAAGTTGGTATCTGTTAAGGGTTTTCTGGTTTAAGTTATAAAAATATTTTTTTCTTGTATCGCTAGCAAAAAACCCATAAAGATGCTAAAATCAAAATTCAGTAATATTTTTAAAAAATCTACCATGAATATCAAAAAACCCTTACCACCTTTTGTTAAACGAACTTCCAACAATAGCCAGAAAAAATGTCAAGAGATTTGGTCCAATAGATAAAAAGCCAAAGCATTTTAAACAATGAAAAAGTAGTTCTGAGTAAAAATTTTAACTACAGCTTGGATATTTTTCAATGAAAAGTTTTAGAAATTTGTAGGATGATAGACGAATGCAAATAGATTAGTTTGGACTAAACATTTTTTGTTCGTAATTTTGTCGAACAGAGGTACCGCGTCCCCTTAAAAGCATCGGATGCTTGTCCATAGCATGTGATGCTATTGCTGCGTCAGCTATCTACATAGCATCCCAAGCTGGCAAGCATAAAAAAGCATAAAATAGCACACCTAAGTACCAAGCTGTCCATGCTATGAAAGTAGCTTGTACTGCTTTAAAGCATCGGATGCTTGTCCATAGCATGTGCTGCTATTGCTGCGTTAGCTAGCTACATAGCATCCCAAGCTAGCTACACAGCATCCCAAGCTGGCAAGCATAAAATAGCACACCAAGGTACCCAGCTCTCCATGCTATGAAAGTAGCTTGAACTGCTTAAAAGCATCGGATGCTTCAAAAAAGCAAGCCATGCTATGATATGTGTGCTGGTTCAGATAGCATCCCATGCTAGTTACATAGCATCCCAAGCTGGCAAGCATAAAAAAGCATAAAATAGCACACCAAGGTACCCAGCTCTCCATGCTGTGAAAGTAGCATGAATTGCTTAAAAGCATCGGATGCTTGAAAAAAGCAAGCCATGCTATGATATGTGTGCTGGTTCAGATAGCATCCCATGCTAGTTACATAGCATCCCAAGCTGGCAAGCATAAAAAAGCATAAAATAGCACACCAAGGTACCTAGCTCTCCATGCTGTGAAGGTAGCATGAATTGCTTAAAAGCATCGGATGCTTGTTAATAAGCAAGCCATGCTATCATATGTATGCTGGTTCAGACAGCATCCCATGCTGGCAAGCATATACAAGCATACGCCAGCAAAGAAAACCAGCATACCCAGCAATAACCAGCAAAAACAAGCATACTTTCTTTGCTTTTTCCAGCATAAATTTTAACCTGGGTTCCCTTCGTATGTTTGATATTTTTTAAAACTTTTAAAGTAGTCCCTTAAATTCACTGATGTTCTGATTCCACTGACGACATTTTTAAAACCTCCACGGATTGACTAGTTAACTCAAGTCTTATCAAGTTAAGATTAACCTAGTCGTGTATCGGCATATCTTAAATTTAATAATTTTCCATCTATAATGGGCATGCCGATGCTGACTCATAGATAATTTTTTAGTCGTTCTTTGCCTTTTGAAACCATTTTACCACTTAGATAAATACGATATCTTTAATTGTTCTAAAGAAAACTAAGTTCTAAGTTATCCTATGAAGTTCAAGTCTAAAAAAACTTCATTGCTATCGTATTTTCCGTCAAATACTACGGAAGCTAGTAATTTTGGGCTACACACAGAAACACACAAAAATTGTGGGGGGTCTTGTCTGTCTTGTTTTCATTGTTCAAAAAAGGAAAAAAAAGTTTGGAGAGTTATAACATCATATTATCCTTCTTGGTTACGTCATCGAATATGGTCGTCCTTTTCTTCCTTATCAGTTTTATTCCAATGAAATTATGAACAAAAAAATTCAAACAGACGGAGATTATTCACCTAGTAACTTTTCTATTGTAAATAGGCCGCTCATCGCAGTGTAATATCAGGAGTACCTAATATTTCTCTCCTCTCAGGCTGCGTTTCGTGTTCGCCAAGTTTCATCATCAAGATGAGTTCTCTGGGCAATCGGCATCTTTTAACCTCCATCGGGAGCTCCTACTTGATGCTTTTTTTGAAGAGATAAGGCGGCGAAAAGGAAGGCCTAAAAATAAGATAATGCATTTCCGAGAGTAAACTTTGAGTCATCGACCGAGCTCGATTCCGAAAGTGATAGGTTGATAACAACGAAATTACAGATTGATTTGCGGGCGGTGATGACAGGCAAAGAATGAATGTTCTATAGGTGTTGCTAAGACCATTAAGACAATTGGAACTGCGGCTTGTTCTCGTTGAGTACTAGCATAGTGCCTTTCTTTGTTTCTTCCTTCTTTGTTTAGAAATTTGTGTGAATAATTGTATTACCTTATATTTCCGCGTATAAGCTGAGGATTTTTTGAAAAGTTCCTATTCAAAAGTGGGGGGATCGGCTTATAAGCGGATCTAAAGTTAATACGTGGAAATATCAACTATTGTTAACGGAATTAAGTTTCAGGGAAGATCCTCGCTATCATATTAAAATAACATCGGCTGGGGTGCTTACGCCGATACATAAAACACAAACCAAATTAAAAGAAAATACAAAGTAAAAGTTAGAAGGAAATTTATTTTAACACCACTTTGGATGCGAAAAGTTACTTTAATCAGAATGTGAATGTGACTTACATGAATCAAGGTTGTTTTTAGGGATTCATGGGGCAAAGGTGGTCAATTTTAACTCGGAATATACGCGGATTTTGAATTTTTGGTGAATTTTTCAAATAAAAAGCGTACTCTCGCATATACGCGGAAATATACGGTAATTAAAAAACAAGTACATATTTAGGTACATAGTAAATAGTACCTATTCATTCCTTATGAAATTAAATGAAATTCCTGATTCAGAGGGAATTTATGACAACGTATAAATACTAATCCCTTTTTTACAATCTCGTAGGGACGGATAGTTTGGCTTTCAACCTTATTTCCATACGTCAATATAATTAAGAACATGATCTCATCGCTATCCAAACGCCCTTGAAAATGCATTCTGGGCGCATCCTTGGCCTGTCCTTGAATTGGCTTCAAGTCCGCAAAGCCACCCAAGAACACACGTGTTTCAGGTTCGTCAACCTCATCGAATTTCATCCTCTAAAAAATCCCAGAACACAACAAATCTGAAAATAGTTCCGAACGACACCCGTCTCTCTATAAGTCAAACCAAATTAGCATCGGAACACTAGAGTAAATTTTTAGGATAACTTGCAAAACTATAAACGTATTGAAGTTTTTATTTTTAATTAATTATCATAACATGCAAAAATTGAGTTTGGATCCTTTTGAGATATTTCATAGCGTGTATTCAAATTTGAATGTTTCAACTTTCGTGTCAGCAAATACTTAAACTTAAGTAATAAAAATACGGTAAAACCATTTGTCTCCCAAGCTATAATTATGTCATGTAATTATGTCTTTGTTAATTGAAAATTATAGTAATTTATGCTAGCTTTTTACTCATCAGGAATGTATGAAATGGATTCTCCCTAACTATTCCAAGTCGCCCCGCAAACCATCATGTATTTTTTAGGGGACTGCAGACTGCTGTCTTGACAGTTAATTACTGTACTTGACCTATCATTAATTAATAACACTTTATTTTCATTAGTGTCATAGTAATTAATGAGATTTTTAAGGTAATTATATACCTATATTTTTATGAAAAATTTGATACTATGAGATAAGGATGCTGTGGGAAATTTTCATCCCATTTCATCCGTGTGTGTTTGTTTTTCTAATTTTTGAGTAAATATAAATCAACCGATTCGGTAAAAGTTAATGCATCACAGCTTATGAAATTCTACCTACTTAAAGGAATAATAAGACCTATATATATATATACGTAAAGGCATGAATTCCCTTAACCTCTATCTCATTCAAATGTATCTTTTTTCCCAAAGTTTCAAATTATGTAATTTTTTTTCTTGGAAAACTCCCTTTGTTCTGATAAATACGCCAAATTAAAACATCTCTATTTGTCCTACAACGGAATCTTTAATTCATAAGTTGGAATGTCTTCTTCCGTCCCACCATATATTTATTTAATCACACTAATCTGGTCTAAGGTCAAAGGTATTTTGAATCTTCTTTATCTCGATACTTACAACACTACGAATCGTGGACGTACCTGCACTTGCGGTCACAAATTTCCCAGCCTATTCAAAGAAAAATGTGATGACCAACACATGGAATTAGTGCATAGAATTAGTGGTTCCCTCTAGATGAGGCTTGGTGACACCACTGTCTTGTCTGCCTTTTCATTTCCGAGTAGTCGGATCAAATTATACCCATATGGGATTTCCTCATTTTTTGTGGTGAACGCCCATGTTAGCGGAGATGAATAAGAGACATCTATCATTCATGGCGTAAGCTATAAGTCATCTCATCTGCCGTCTTTTTAATTAACGAATCATAAACATCGTTTGGCGTGGTTGTGGAACGTCATTGCTGTGGACTAAATTATTCCTCGGAGACTCGCTGTTTCATTAGATGATGCCGGTAGATTGCTTTCTGTGTTTAGATAAAATATTAAAAACCCTTAAATACTTTAATGGTGTTAGTGCAAATACCCTTAAAAGATACAATTATTTTTTGTTACAAGTTATGTAGCAGCTATTGCTGAGATAAATACAGTAAGCTGGAAATTCCACCCTTTATGCTATTTTACCTTACTATATTTTAAAAAGGTAATAAGCATTCATAACAAAAAAGTAGGCCATTGCAATTTTTTTTTGGAATTTATCAAGTGTTACAATTTTTGAAACATTATTACCTGCAAATTTTTGTATTTAGACCAATTTTTGACTCCGTAAACCTCAAAAGTAGTTTTAGAAGTAGCGGGTGGGAGTTGGATTGAAGAAAACCTGGGAGTTTTATTGAATCTTTTCTACCTTAATTAACTAGCAACATCTGATAACCTTATACACTGGTGTTCAAAATTAAGAGAATTTGCACATTTTTTCGATTTCTCTACATCTACTGGATAGATTTTGATCAAATTTGGTATGAACATAGGTTGATATAATACCAAATAAATAATCATTCAAAAATTGTAATACACGAATGCGCAGAAGTAATAACCGCCAGAGGTGAAAGGTGTGAAATAGCGGTTCCAGAATAGAGCAAAATAATGGGTTTATAAGGGGTATGACACCCTCCCACTCTCATGCATGCCTCTTTGAGTGATTTTATAGCATGATTAAGGCAGATAATAAAGTTTCCTGTTCATTAAGCTTACTTTCTCAGAAACCCCGTTTTGGGGATCTGAAGGGTTTGTGGAGGGGGGTAGCGAGATGTAATTGCCTTATATAGAGTCCCTCATGCCTCCTCTAAAGGGGCGAAGTCTTTTAATCTGGCTGCCTATTCCATATGGTGAATATCTTCCATTTTAATGAAAATTCCTAACCTGATGAGCTCCATTAAGTGAAGGATTTCTATCGATTGAAAAGAAATTAAGACCTATAGAGCCCCCCAAAAGGTGAATAAAGGTCTCCAAAATATCAACACAATACCATCAACCATGATTTTCTCCTTTTGAAAGATGTAAGGGGTTTGGCATAGACTTAACAACATTCTTACAAAGAGCACCAAATCTCTGATTCCATAATGGTGAGTTTCTCCTACATTAAAGGACTGACATGGCATTCTGGTTCTTTCCACATGAGTTTGCATCGAGAATCAATGGTTTAATTATTCGCTCTTTGAGTTTTACCTTATTAAAGACAATTTTTGCATATTTTTGACAAGTTGCAGATCCCTCCCTGCCTTTGAAAGAGGAACCCTGACAGTTTCAGGTAATGTGTTGATATCGTGGAGACCTTTGTTCACCTTTTGAGGGGTTCTATCGGTCTTAATTTCTTTTCAATCGATAGAAATCCTTCACTTAATGGAGCTCATCAGGTCAGAAATTTTTATTAAAACGGAAGATATTCACCATATGGAATGGGCAGCTAGATTCAAAGACTTCTCCCCTTTAGAGTAGGTATGAGGGACTCTATTTAAGGCAATTGCATCCCGATACCCCCTCCACATACCCTTCAGAGCCCCAAAACGGGGTTTCTGAGAAAGTAAGCCTAATGAACAGGAAATTTTATTATCTGCCTTATTCACGCTTTGAAATCACTCAAGGAGGCATGCATGATAGTGGGAGGGTGTCATACCCCTTATAAACCCACTATTTTGCTCTCTTCTGGAACCGCTATTTCATACCTTTCAACTCTGGTGGTTATAACTTCTGCGCATGCGTGTGTATTACAATTTTTGAAGAATTATATATTTGGTATTATATCAACCTATGTTCATACCAAATTTCATCAAACTATATCCTGTAGATCTGGAGAAATCGAAAAAATGTGCAAATTCTCATAATTTTGAACACCAGTGTATCTCCATGTATCTACCGCCCAAAAGAGCCCGCGAGCCTCCTATTTTCTCGGTGAGAGTCCGATTTTAACTCCGAGAGAACTTCCCCCCAGCAGGTGCCAGTTGAAGGTTTTTCCAATGAATAGGATATAGGGAAAAATATATCCTAAAATAACTTTTATAAGTTTTAACTCAAATTGAAAACGTTCATGCTAATTAAATTAAAAACAAAAAATAAGATATTAACAATATTTTCCCTATGCAATAACATGGGAAAACTACTTTTGAGGCTCGCGGGGGTCAAAAATTGTCCTAGAGAACTGCAAATTTGCAGGTAATAATGTTTCAGTAATTGTAACAACATGATTGCTATTCTATCCCTAGCGAAATATTAAGTTACAAGTTTTTGTATCCTTTAAAAACTTTTCTCTCCCTAAAATTTATTGGTTTACTATTTAACTAAGTTTGTTTACTCTTTATTCTAATCTTTAGTAATTTTAAATAAGTTCACACTCTTGTTTATAGAATGTTTATTATGTCAAAATCTCCTGAAAGTAAGGGAATGGGCATCTGCAAAGCATGGAAATTTAGTACTTTTGCAGTTTTCAGTATAAAGACAAACTATTTTCAGTTGTTTATTTTGAATCTTATATTTTAATCCTTTTGAAAAAACGTCTGTTAGTTTCACTTTGTTTCTCTGTATTAATATTGCATCTCGTAACTTGGGTTTCTCCTTAATTTATTTTAAAAAGTTGCTCTGAAAATTGGAGGGACAGACTTGCTACTTTTTTTGGTTATCTATGTTGAGGTAGACTTCAGAACTAAATCACCCTCAGAAATAAAAAAAGGCTAAATTAGAACTACTCATTACCTTCGTCTAAGGTTGCAGAATGTCAGGGACCAATCTAAAAAGGTCAAGGGAATCTGACCTTGATAGGTAATTTGATCATCTTGAGTAGTATGAAGCTGATTACAAAAATAATTTTGTAAGGGATAGAATGATAAACTTGGATCGTTTAAACATGTTGATATAAGTTTGTTGGTTATCTCATCATATTGTTACGAATAATGATTCTGTTACTAACAAAGATATTCCAATTTTCTCTAATCATCGATTAAGTTCGATGCCGAATAAAAATTTCAAATGGTTTTTCTTGGTATAATACATGTAGGTAAAGGAAAATGTTTTTTTTTGATATCAAACAATTAACTTTCACATCTCCAGTACTTAAAAATCTTTCACGTATACCATTTCCGCTTTTTTGTAGTTGAATTCGGTCCATGCTTTGAAAATTCAAGTTGAAAATAACCGCGAGACGTTCCATCTTAGTGATAAGGTAAATGTGGGTATAGTGGACACTTTAAGGAAAATTTTTACTTCAATTTTTAATAAATACCAACCTATTTGCTTGGAAACGGTTATCATCCTATTTTTAGGTTAATTGGATCTTCTTCTTTCAATTTTACCATTAAAATTTTAATTAGATAGGATAAAGTATTTTTAATTAATTTTTAAAAAGTACTCCAAATTGCATCTATAGTGGCCACATAGATGTAGCTGTTGTTTCCATGGTGGACACCTCTTGCATCTATAGTGGACACCTCTCTTTTTCTGCTTATATGAGGGGTTTATGCATGAAATTAAGGGGTTTTTTGTATAGTCGTTTAGTTCTCTAATTAAATCTTCCTTCCCAACGAAAAGTATTTTAGATCCAATCAAATTAACTTTATTTAAAAAAAACACGATAGTTTTCAGCCCAAAGCCTACGCTGTAGCTGATTTGAGAGGAATATAGCATGTAATTCAATGTTTTTGAAACCTTTGTTCCCGAAGTCAGAATGAAACCAAATTAAAACAACATTCATTTTAAAGCACGTTCAACAGTTTATGAAGAAAAACGGATTTAAATTAAATATTATATATGGTTCTATTAGAGGCCCTTGCAGTGACCACTATTGGAAAATCGGAGATTATGTGTTGGTAAAGTGGCCACCTCCATAAATCCTCTTTAAGTAAAAATTAAAAAAAAATTTATTCATTATCATTTTATGCACTCTTCTTTATCTTAATATAAATTTAAAAGTCAATTAAACGGTAATAAATACAAAATAATCAGTTCCGACATTCCCGTTTCCTTACGCGATTCAATAAGCCAAATCGACTTTCAGTCACTCGGCCGATGTTGTTATTTTCAAATATTTAAATATCCTTCCCATGCTGATCTGTGGTATGGATGGTAATTTACCAGCTTACCTGATTGTATAATCTACTATGCGCCAATGAATTTTGACGCTGTTTGATGCTTCTAACTCATTATATTTAATAATTATCAGCTATGTGGTCACTATTGGTACAGTGTCCACTATACCCACATTTACCTTAGTACTTTTTCTTCAAAGTAAGAATTTCTTTCGAAACTCGTGCAAATTTTTTTCTGTGCTTTTTAATGATATAAAGCTTATGAAGCGAGTGAATCACTTTCCATATACAATTAAGGTCATGTCACTAACGTGTTTTTAGGAAATGTACACAGTAGCAATTAGATATTGCGCTACACTGGTAGGAAAAAGTCGGTGTCCGCTGAACTTCCATTACTTACTATGGGCAAGCGGGTAGTTTTTGTTACTGGCGTTTCTATAGGTTGTGATGAATTGAAATACTTTTTAACCTGACGTATCCCCCCAAACTTTCTTAACTTGTCCGATAACAAAACTGTAATTTAGAGTTTAAAAGCAATAACACGTTTCCCGACCCCAAATTTATCCCACACGAGTTAAGTTTTTAACATAATACCCCGCCCAATTTTGAATTGAAGCTAAATCTACAGAAGACAAGGCTTATAAATCAGTTCAAAGCCACCTATCAAGTTTCTCGGGCTTAGTACAAATATTGAAAAATGGAATTAGGCACGAATAAATCTGCCTATATACTCAAGCCTAAATGTCAACATTAGTAAAGAGAGATGGAAACATTTTCCCCATTGATATTCGAGGCGGAAGTTCACGTATTGTGAAAAACCAGACAACCAGGGAGACAAGTAGATACTCCCAAGGTATATGAAAGTGTTTAAATTACACCTTTTGAGAGAATACAGCGTCACGGATTTAAATAGGTGAGAGTAAACTGTGTAACTTGTTGACGCCCAGTCTTCTAACGTCCTCTTTAGTGAAGGTTAAATAAATAAATTTAGTTTTTTTTAGTTTTTAAATTCATTTTCCCCATTTAATTTGAATAGTAGTCCCTAAGGCAACGAGTGAGTGGATTTTCGAGTTCTTAATTATTTTGTTAAATCACAACTAATATAAAAAGTTATTAAATATATTCTTTGAAGTATCTCCATTTTTTTATTTTTTGATACTTCTTTCAAACATAAGTCAAATCTTATTAAGTGCTTGAAAATTCTTATATAAGATTCTTGTGTCGTAAACAAATCTTCATTTTTTTCATTATTTTCAGTTTTTCTTAATTTTTATAAAAATTTCTATGAAAATATATATTTAAAAAGGGTGATTATATAAAATAACTTGACCTATTCAAGAGCCGCTAACTACTTTTCCCATTTTGATGTCACACTTTAGAAACTTTTAAATTTCAACCGAATTTTAAAATTACTTTCACTATTGTCATTATTTTGGAAATAATTTTTTTTTGTAATGTTGAGTCAAAAAAGAGCAGTGGAAAAAATGCTTTCTTTAGCCCTTAACATCAGTGAAAAAATTTTATAAGCATAAAATTTTCCCTTCCCCCATGATATATTGTGTCATACGGGAACCTTCTCCCCGCAACGTATGGCGTAATTTATAAATGTATTCGTTATTTGTTCGTAATTTACGTATAGCCCTCAAAGGTTTTGTGAACAAAAGCTTTAATTAAAAAACTGCGATAGCAAATTGAAAACAAAGGGGAATGTCCCGGAATTTTTTTTGACTATCAGTTCAGTTTTATCAATTGATTGGGGGTAAACAAACTGATTCCCTTTCTATTTTTGTGTGGGAAAACGCACTTCTCATGTGTTCCCAGGAGTGAAGCAATGTTTTTTTATAATTAAACTAGCAATCATTGTAAAGTCTTGATATGGATTAGATAAAAAATATTTGAATACCCTTTGACGGCTTCGGCTTAGATTGAGGCATGTAAATTTTGCACCTCGTAAATC
Organism: Tetragnatha versicolor; assembly: GCA_024610705.1. Taxonomy (NCBI): domain Eukaryota; kingdom Metazoa; phylum Arthropoda; class Arachnida; order Araneae; family Tetragnathidae; genus Tetragnatha; species Tetragnatha versicolor. The sequence continues at coordinate 41,644,340 of JANDEH010000009.1, forward strand.
TGATCCCTCTGCTGATCAGATAGAAGTTGTTTACATGCAAGTGCTTAAATATTTAATGAATTTTCACCGCTTTCAACAGGCTTCTTTAATACTTCCGTCTGAAAAACTTTGAGAAAATAAAAAATAAGCTAACACACCGATAAGGTTGCTTTTCAACACAAAAACCGCTTGTACTACTAATAAACAAAAGGCTACTAAAGACTCAAGTGGATGATTAATGTTGGCTTGGAACTCATTTATGTGAAAAGAAAAAATTAGTATGTGCGTGGTGTTGCTAAAAAGATTGTTGCTTTTTGGGTGAAAATCTGATAAAGAGGATAGAATTTGCATTAATTATAGCATTCTTTAGATTACGCTTTAATGATTAAAATTAGCAGGTCTTTGATATAATTATCTGTATTGTATGTCTGCGAGTGCGTATTTAAGTGGATACCTTGTGTACCTATATAGTTGTAAGTAAGCCTATTATTAAAGTCTAATGACTCATTCATAAGTGTTTTGTTTTTTTATTTAAGTTTTTTGCTTTATCAACCACCTTTTGAATTCTAATCTTTTGAGGAAACTAAAGAATTTTAGAGGTCCTTTTGATATGGTGAACTCTCTTCGCAGTGAATTACGTGAGAATTGCCTACGAATTTCTTCTTAGAAAATCCCACTACCATCAAGTATTTTAATTTGGCTTTCAGAACAGTTGTTTTAATTCCATTTAATACAGTTGTTTGACTTAAATTAATATATTATTACTTTACTGTTTTTAATTAAATGTATAATTTAAAAAATTCATTTCATGTATCTCTTATTATAATGAAAATACCTTATACTCTACGTGAATCTCCTGAACTATAGAAATTTCATATAAATAGAAAAAACTGGAATCTTCAAATCTTTATTAATCTTTATTAACACAACACAACACACAAATACAACAAGAACACAGAGCAAACATACAAAAAAAACAGAAAAATAGTTATGTGGTACCAAAAGAGTGAAGCTCGTACTCAAATTATTTTCTTACTATGAATAGAAATATCCATCTAAAACTACAGGAATCATTTTAAATTTACCTCAGCACTTAACAAGTCTAATATCATATTATGCGACGAAACTTATTCACTCTTTCGAGAGTTTAGTTGGAACTCCCTATGACGTTGGGATCTTTTTGCCGAGTTGTGATTGAAATGGCACTAATAACCGTAAATCCGTAGAACTGAGCAATAAATATTGATGGCCTTGAGATCCCTTTTTCCACGGCCGTAATCTGAGTCACTCATTAAGTATTTATAGCGCTTAGCTTCTGAACCGGGGAATCACTTTTGAAAAAAAAATCCGCCGTAACTGTTTACTTTTTTATGGACATGGCTGATTCCATCTTCGAATTTGATAGAAAAGTTTGGCGCCTGGAAAACTAGGAAGAATTTTTTCTTTTGATAAATAAAACTACTTTTGGGTCTAGAGTCATAAAAGTTTGAAACGGGAACTGGTTTATATCGCTGATGAGGGAAAAATTCATTTGGACCAAGATTTGGCGGACTTGTCATAAGGTTTTCCTTGTACAGGGTCATCATGAGTTGTTATAGAGGAAGTAATTGAATGATCAGAGTATAAATCTTTGAAGAGGTGTTATCTTAAGTACAGCTCCTGTTAATGTACTTTTTTTGGTCTGTGAGTGATGAGAATTTTAATCATTCTCATTGGTTCTTTAGTGAGAGTAGCTAGGGATGGTCTATTCAGTCATTGTTTTTCTCAAAATTTGCAGTTTTTTTCTGATATAGTCAGCTCTTTCGCTTTAAATGCCTTTTTATAAAGTAGGATCTTTTTATATGAATTAACTCTCTAGGCCTCCCACTTGAAGAGTAACTAGACTAATTCCTTTAAACACCCATTTCAATCAAAATGTGGATGTATTCCTTTCATAAAACATTTAAAAGGATTCATTAATAGAAAGACTATTTTGGTGAAAAAACATTTTTAAAGTATAATATTTATACCAAATAACATAACTGAAAATTGGCGTTTGGTTCTTTTGAGTTTTCATCACCAAGAGGTGTTTGCTGCAACACGGAGTTAACTCCAAAATCAGAATTCACATCAAAAGGCGTCTCAGCCAGCGGTAGTTGCTAACGTGTTGCTGTTTTAGATCCTTGTATAACAGGGTTGGTGACTTGTCACCATTTTTTACCCCAAAAGCAAAGTTATAAGATGTAAATGTTGGGGATGATGTGCGCTTCTGAATGGGGCATTGCTCATTGCTACAGCAACTCATTGCTGCAACAAACACCACATAGTAAAGGTGACAGATAATTTACGTTGCTCATATCCAATTAATAATTAGTGACTAAATGTTTACATGTACGCTTTTAATTTTGGTAAATTACTACCAATCACTATTGTTTATCTCTTCAATGTGTCTATTGTTTCTGAAGAAAGAGTTCAAAGAGGGGTCCCCGCTCTTCACTTTCTGCCGACCCAAATCCTCTCTCTCTCTCGCATCTTTTTCCTAATCACTTTCAGATATTGCAGTATCATGACTTTCTCCTGGTTATCCAAATTCTTTCGAAAGGGAATGGTTTAAAATCGCAACGGTCCACCACACAAGTTTATCGCACAAAGGCGAAGATATCCCAATTCTAACTCAATCCCGCAGTATTTACCATTCAAATAGTATATTTTTCAACCGCTTGAAGAATTTTCAATTTCTTGCTTGACGCGCTGCCCAATTACACGCTTCTGTGGCTAGAAAATTTTCCTTCGTTTTCAAGGGAAAACAAAAGCATACGAGTATATTTATTTACTCACTTGAAACCGTTTGTCTGTAATTGCCAGAGGGCAGTTAAGTGAAAGGGTGAATTCGCCACTCGGGACAATTTTCCAGTTTCGGTTTCGCCGCTGTTGTAGATCTTGATTGATTTTGAAAGATCTTTATCAGAAGCGATTGATCTTTTTCGGATTGCTTTGTGTACTTATCTTCGACTTGTTAGAATGTTGGCAGGTCTTTAAGACAAATAGGGTAAATAATCTTGTAAGCAATGCATTTGAAGATGTCGTCCTCTTTACAATGGGTTAGTGAATCCATTAAATTCATGTGAGTAAAATGGTTTGCTGTAATTTATTCCTTTTAGACAGTTTATGGCTTGAAATAGAATAGAAAGCCAAAAATTTTTACTCTTCTTTTTAGGTTAAATGTATCCTGTTTCACTCGGGAAAATAAATATCTGTTTGATAAAAATATTTAAGCAATGTTACTTAAATTCAAAATAAAATAAATTTTTGTGGCCCTTTTTGTTTCCAAATGCGTTTACATATTGTTTCATGACTCCACCTTCAGTAACCAGTAAAATTAAAAGCAACTTACAGCCGTATTCACATCTATCAGCGTCGGGGTTAAGTCCTTGGAAAGAAGGATCCACCAATGCAACAATCAGAGTTAGCTAAGCTAATGTTTCTTTCTTTAGCTGCTGGATAACACCATCGCTGACGACGGTGAATATGGCTGTTAGTGGCTTGGCTAGAAAATATTTCTGAGGGAGCTATTTAAATTTTAATTAATATTTAATAATTTAAGTTTATTCATCCTACATTTTTACAAAGTAACCAGCATTTAAATATTGAAAAAATGGAAAGTAATGTACTTTATTGCAGAAATCCTATATTTGAATTTTCTCTTGGTCAGGTTTCACGATTTCTATCTTGTGCAAGTTTCTACTGGTTTGGTGGAGCTCAATAGTTTTGTTTCAATATATAACATTATGTGAGATTGATTCAATGTTATAATCACCTTTATCTCGGTTTCGTTTTCATTGAAAACAGCGTACATCGCCACAAGATGAAATCTCGCTGGAAATCAGGTAACTTCCAACCCCAGTGGATGACGACAGAACTTCCGTTCATTCCAGTCTCATTCCCAAAACTTCCGATCTGAAACATGAAGTCATTCTACTCTACTCGCAGTTTAGTACCTTCTTTCGCTCGCATCATTAACACAAGACTGTAATCCAAAATGACTTGTCACAGTAATTCGAAAACGACCGTCGTTTCGGAAAACTCGTTTGTTCCATGACATTCCCTTCCCAAGCGGCCATCTTGTATTATAGCAAAACGCAAAGCACGAGTCGCTCTAATGAGTTTTTTCTCGCGCTGACATTTCATCTGATGTGAGAAAAAAAATGTCAGCTGCGTGAACCCACGCGCTTGAGTGAAAAGGACCATCGAAAAGAAAGATGGCAAGGGATGGCCAGAGGCCAGCCTTGAACCTGTGGTTACTAGGGGAGGAAACCACCGGTGGCGGAATTTTCCTTGTTTTTGTTTGGATGAGAGTTTTGACGTTTTTTTTGGTGATTCTAACCTATTAAGATTAATTTGCATGAGTATCTCATCGAGAGTCACAACATCTTGTAATTGTACATAACTCCGTAATCCTTATGTTCATGTGCATTGACCAGGCATGTCGTATTTCTTACATAAATCTACCAGCAAAATTCAAGCTGAATCAAACGAAAGTTATATATTTTTTAAAATATTGAACTTTCCTTAATTATTACAGCGCAGAAATATTCGAATGAGTCAGGTCCTACTTAAAATAGTTTATATCTTCCCAACCCCTCTTTTTCCCCCACTAGTGTAAAAAATACCACAAATATAGATTCGTTAAGCCATTGTAAAGCAACGAGTGTGTTTCATTTGCATTCGTGCGGCGTTTTGGAGCATTGAGGTGATGCCTGATGCAGTATCATGACTCATTAGGGAAAGTGAGTGACTCAAACTCGTTTCAAAGGTTTAAATTACCTTCATCCCTACATTCTATTCATGCTTGTTTTTCTGTCGCTTCTGTGCAGATTCCAGACTATTAGGATATCGGTGTTCCTGTCTGTTTTTGTGTTACACCACTCCCAATAGAACTAATTGCGTTTTGATAGCTTTCTTTCTCTTTTTTTGCTTGAGTATAAGTAGCGGCTTTCGTTACTCACTAAAGAAGTATTTACCATAGTTATTTTTCAAAAGAGGATTTACTTAATGTTGAGTCCATTGGGACAGCTTTCATTAACGTTTTTAATATTAGGTTTTTGTGGATATCAAGGGAGCATAACAGCATTAGGTAAAGTGTTTGTTTTAGATAAATAGACAATTTCTTAGGGAGAGGGGATTCCACACGTAAATTACCAGCTGGGAGAGAACAATGGAGTTTTGATAAGAGTTAGTTTATTTACCAGAAGTTGAGATAAAATGAAATAGTTATTTAGAATGTTATTCTCAATTTGCTTTGACATTACGTAATTTCCTATCATAAAGAAATAATACCTTCAAAAATCTTATGGTTGGTAACGAATCGAACTTAAAATAGAACCAGTTTTAACCTTGATTACATTTAAAAAAGATATTGTAATCAACCGGCTATTCTTTCTCATTGTCACGAGAGACGAGAATCGAACCGAAGGTTCCCGGGTCCCATCTAGAATTTTATAAACTAGTTATTAGCAATATTTTTGTAATGGATATGGAATTATTTATAATATTGGGGATATTTTTGTAATGGACAATGCTCCTTCCGTAGACTTAAGTAAGAGAAAGAAGCGCTTGTGGGAACAATGAGCCAACTCCAATGTAAAACTATTTGAGTTGGCTAGTTGCTCCTACGAAAGCTTCATTGCCTAAGTTTTGTGCAAATGTAACTTTAATAGTGCTAAGATTTACCATTTTAAAAGAGAATAAAGGATATATAAATTTCAAAATTTCTTCTTTCTTTTTTAAATAGCTTATTATGCCCCTCAGAATGAAATCCCTATCAATATGAGTCTCAAGATTTTGTTTGTTTTAACTCTTAATGTTATCACTGAGGTAGTATTTCACTACCCATGCTCATTTTGAAAATTATCTTGCAAGAAAAGTATCCGACGTACAAGTAGTATATGGTTTATCTACTGGCTATTTTTCTTGATCTTTATTACATGTAAATATTTTATAACCATCGAAATTTTATTTAAGCTAAAATTTTTCTCTACTATCCATATTTATTTTGTAATTGATAACTTAAAGTGCGTATTACTATATTTTCCACCGAAAACAATTGGTGGGGATGATTAAGTGTTATTACTTTCAGAAGAAATGTCTATAAGTTTTAAAAACAAATCTGGTGTATCCAAAAGTGAGTCTTCATATCACTGGGCCAAATCATTAAAAGATGTCTCATCTATTAGATCTTCCAATTGAAAAGGAGTTCACGTTTCCGGTGAAGCTAAGAGAACGCTAACTCCTGCCATTGTAACCGATTCATTCTCGCAATTTTGGGTCCTTTGGAAAACTTTTTTTTCTCTGTGTGTCCCGATATCACATTTCCGCGTCAGCTCTGGCTAGTGTGAGTCCTGACATCACGATAGGGTCCAGGGTTTACGCAGCTGGTTTCTCGTTCTTTGCCCGTGTCAACCACACACATTTGATGACTGCCCCAGAAAGATTGTCCACCTACGTATCGCCAGGGTTGGCGCATGGAACGTTTTCTTTTTTCATTAACGAGGTGATTTATTTACTCTCGGTCAGTTTCGAGTTGGTAAACTTTGGATGTAGAACACTGGGGTAGCCAAAAGCGTGGAAAGCTGCTAGATGGAACAAAAAATTATTTTTTCCGCCTATCAAACTGTCTGTTTGATTATGGAGCTTTGATGAGTTGGTATTTGTATTTTCTTGAGTGTTAAAAGAAGTTCGAAAAGGGTTTGTAACATTTAGTATCTGAAGTGTTGTTGTCTAATGACATTGTGAAAACATTCAATATTGATACTTTGATTATTCTTTTAACACTTTGTGTCGCTCTTATTATTTCAAAGTTGATGGCATTTGAAGATTCAAATGTCCAGTTTTTGAGACAATGAGGTTATAACTAAAAATGTATCGTAAAATAAGATGGATAATAGTTGGGAAAATTTTTTAAAATGGTGGAATGAGTTTCGATAAAACATAGAAAATTATGTTTGATACAATGAATGACAAAATGATAGTATTCTTTGAAATAAAAAAATAACTCAAAAGCAAGAAATTTTGCCTCCCGTTATTAATAATATTTCTTCAGGTATTTTAATTTCTTATAAATCGTTCACATAATGGAAGACCTACCTTTGATAGTAACAAAAATTATTATTAGTTATTAAAGTTATTTTTTTGTTTTGTAGGTACACACATTTTTGGTTAAAATATTTATGTTTATAAAGAATTTTGATATTAAGTTCAAGAAATAGATAATTATCATTATGTTCGAACCTTTTTTGCATTGTATTAGCTTCTTAGTAAATCTTGTTTCATTTAATAAAGTTGACAACAGTAGACATATTATTATTTAAATCGTAAAAACTAAACTGAAAAAACTGATCTTAAACTTTTTAACGTTTTCTATTATAAGGATAATGAGGCATTTCGCTACATCTGATACAATTCTTGATATGTTCAGTACATTTCAAACAAGCTAGGATTTCTTCCTGATTTTAACAGACTTGATTGTATCATTTCTTCCTATTGCAATTCACGCATGAGGCAAGATGAAAAATTACTCATTTTAATTAATTTTCTGCAAAAGAATTGATAAAAATTACATCATTTTAAAAAGTACACACATCAAGTAGTATTTAATAACTCAAAATGAGTTTCCCTGGAAAACACTACTTGTATTGTTATTTATGAGGACAAGCCTGGCAATGATGTAATTGAAAGGTCTACATATACACATCTATATTTGCTTTTGTGCCCACTCTTATAGTTTAAAAACTTTTGAATTTATATTAATGCAAATCTCCCTTTTCAAGTCTGGGGATAAGGATTTACCAACCTTGCTTGTGAAACCAATTCATCAGATTCCGTGCATATTTTCATGAAAAGATGCGACAAAAAGTTTTAGGAATTCAGAGAAAATTGATGGAACCTCTTCAGATGCTTCCAATTTAATACAAAGATATTTTTGACGGACGCAACGGAAAATAATTTGAAGTTTTCATTAATTTTGATATAGGAACCTACTGTGGCTTTTTTCAGGGGGGTGGAGAGTTCTTGGAAATCTAATTTGAATTTCCAAGAACTGATAAAGTGACCTGAAAGTGTGTATACTATTTATTAGTTTTCTTATGAAATATAAAAAAAATAATCCGTTTGGTAAAAAGCATATTTAATTTGTGATTAAAGTATAACATTTTTACAGTAATTAAAACCACCTTATTAAATGTATGGAGGTATCTGACTATAGGTTTTTAAAATTATTTTCTGTTGACATAATTTTTTTAAAATTTTATTTAATTAAAGTTTAATTAATTCCATTTAATTTTAATATATTTTGGAAAGAAGGCAACGCATTCATGTTTGTTAAAATGAGCAGATAATGTAGATTTCTGAAATAACATTTTTAATTGAAAACTTTTACTAGCCTTATTATCCATTCCGTATTTGAAACGATAGTTAAATGTTACGAACCAAATATTCTGTTTTTTTTCTAGCATCCCTTTTAATAAGAAACAAAATGTTACTCCATCTACCAAAATCAAATCCCCCATTTAAAAAAGTTTAAGGCAGAAATTCAACCCGATCCTTCGCAAAAACCAAAGGAACATGCCGGACGACATTTTTTATTTCAAAAGATCTAGACAGCTTTAGATCCTAAAGAAATACAACGACAGCTAAAAGCTATAAAAACGGCCGAAAAAAATAAACGGCCCCTTCTAAAAATTAAAGAATTTTCCTCCATCTCTCTTTATCAAAGTCATTTGTTAACAGCTCCAATCCAAATACGACATCCCTGCTCCAGATTTCCTCCATCCCCTTTTCACCTCAAGAAGGGGCCCTTGAAAAATATCAGATCCTCCCATGAATTAGTCGTAACTATCTCCAACCTGATAATCTCTTGAAGTCGGCAGTGGAAGCAGAAACAATTACCACCAAACTTGAAGAGGCCGTGCTCATTCAATAAAGAGCTTGGCCCACGTATCGTGAACTTCTGCTACGTGCTTCGCATAGGCTTCGTCTTTTGGTTACCGAGCCTGAGGGCTTGAGCCTTGTTAGGTTACATACTAAACTGGATTAAAAAGGGGCCCCTTTTGGACTATTCCGATGTGGTTGGGTGTGCGTGTGGTGTGGCATTGGTCGTGTAATTTGCCTGCTTATTGCGGTTTGCGTGGGACTGTTTTCTGAGCAGTTAAAGGGCGAATTAAGAGAAAAGTGGTGAATAAAATGTTCCTGCCTGTATGAAAATTTTGTGTTTGTGGGAAAACTTTTGACATTAGTTTTTTTATTGAGCTACAAATAAAAAAAAGAACACAATTATAAGTTCACATAGCCACCTGGGATCTCTTGGTCCATGTTGGTGACCGTAAATATGTATAACAAAAATTTAAAGTATACTAGGAGAAGAAAAAAATACAGGAAATACATACATGAGATGGATATAGTGGCAAACAGGGCGCCAATATATAATAAGTAATAATATTAACAATAATAAACGGCCCAGAACTTATGGTTTTAACTACAGTTGTCTCGATAATTTTTCTCTCGATTGGCCCGAGTGCACCATAAAAGCGAATCAATTTAGACGAACCCATGCACAACACGCGAAAAAAAAATTTTTATTGTTGGACGAATACTCTTAGATTTTTTCCTTGAAATATATACATAGACTGGAATTTAAAAATTGCTTTATTTCTATTAATTTTGTTATTAAAATTTGAGATTTCGATTGTATGAGGTATGCCCGGTCCAGTACACTTTGAATTATCAAAGTTCATATATTACGTAAGCATGTTTATGGTCATTTTTGACCCCCTCCCCCTTGTCACCAAAGATAAACAAACCGCAATCCCCCCTCATAATTACGTAAGAAAACTGCCCGATCCCCCTTTATTTTTTAACAAAAAGTTTATCAGTCAGTCAACACCTTAAAAATGTAAATTTTTTATGAAAATTTATTTATGGATGAATTTTGAAACGATTTATGGAAGAAACAAGATGTTTTCGAAATTACAATCTTTGTAACATCTTAAGTAAGCATCACTCATACCCCTCTCCTCTTGTCAAGAAAAAAAGCAAAGTGCAATCCCCCTTAGGTGCTTACGTAATATTTGAACGGCCCAGACTCAACTTAATGTTTTTTGTGGTTTTTAAATTAGTAATAATATGACTTATCTACACAATCGTTAAAGTTCCTATCCGTTGAAGAAAGTTGTTTGTATATTTAATTGACAAAAATTTCTCGTAAAAGTGTGAGGATTGGTTTTGTTATCAGCTAGTTTTTAAACTTTGTATACTCACGGCAAAAACAAGAGAACTTAGAATGGTCAACTGTCCACCCAGAGCATATGATCAACTCATTTGTTTATATAATTCGCATGTTTGTATTACGCTTGTCATGATAGCGATAATTACTTTCTCCAGGTCACTGTGGAAGGAATCAACCTACGCATTTTCATTAATTGTGTTGGACTCTTGTATCTTTTTTATTTCTTTAATCATTTCCTAACTGACGACGACGCAAGGAAATGTATAATTTTGTTTTCTGTCTACAATAAATATATTTTCCTCAATAAGCGTTAGATGTAAATATAATATTCATTAGAAGAACTATATTTTATAAATGTTTAAATTTTAATGGTTTCCCAATGAAAATTTCATCGTTATTGCGTATTCTGGAGTATTGATTAGAACTTATGTATATATGTATGACCTGTTAGTTTAAATACCAGGAAATTAACTGAAGAAAACTGCCACTTACTTCACTTAGTACACTTACTTCTCTTAAACTCCAATGTATCAATCTGCTACACCATTTCAGAAAACCCAAGTACAGATGAAGACAAAAAATAAATATTCAATAATGCACAATTTTAAATTGAAATCGCATTTGATTTATAAGAGAAAATTTAAATTAATACCTATATATAAAAGAAAAATAAGTTTAAGAGTTTAAAATTTTAAGTAGGAAGTTTAATGATTTCTACGGAATCTAAAGTTAAGCAGTTATAAAAGTTTGAGGAAGTGAATTTCTTTATTTCCATCAACCAGTTAGCTAGCACATGTAAAAAATCTAGTAAAAATTCGGTAGTAGTAATTTCAAATGTACAAAATTTATTAACTAGTTAAACAGAGTACGCAACCACTGGGAACCTTTCTGAGGAGAGGTGTGCATAGTGGCTGTTAACTGCTGTAAAATCCTGCAGGGAAAATGTGAAAAGTTTTGAGCAATTTTCTCCACTGAAGTTTCTTTCCGTGTGTTTTGGGTGGGCTAGAGTGTACTATGCAAATTTTCGGGGCAATTTGCTTTAAAACGCTCGTTTCCTGAATGGGAATGGGTCCAACACGGCTCTTTATGGAGGTTTTTTTATATCTGAATGGTATTTTGGACAAGTTTTATTTTTAGGAGATACATCTTTGCTATATGCTCTTTGCAAGTGTTTTTTTCGGAATGAATCGTAATTTAAAGGAAACTACATCAATATTTTGTCTTTCTTTCTGTGATGCTATGAGGAATTATAGGCAAGGACTCACAAGGAACCAGAAGATAGTTCTTTCACAATGTCGTGCGAAAGAGGAACGTTTAATTTTTTTTGGACGAGAACACCTAATATGGGCTGCGTGTTTTTTTACAGTATCGATTTTCTCTGACGTTCAAAAATCTTCATTTACCTATGATCGTTCGATTTTGTAGTGTGATATTTTTCTTTTTTGATAGACTTAAGAAAATGTTTTTTTGGGGGAAGGGGAAACATTTCTGCCCTACGACCGGAAAATTCCTATATTCTCATTCGTATTCAGGCTTACTGCTGGTGTATCAACCTCTATGAATGTGTATGCGGGGGGGGGCAATCCTAGGGGTGGAGAGTTTCAGGACCCAAAATTTCCCCAGAACACAATTTGTTTACTCCAAAATTTTCCCCAAAATTTCATTAAAAAATAGTGAATTCAGTTATTAAACTTCTTTAAGATTCAATAATTTTCAAATAATTCATAAATTTAAATTTCAATGTGTTCTTGATACTCTTTTTTAGTCTTTCTTACACACTTATAATCTTAGCTCATAAGTGCCCCTTTTCTTACGTATATGAAAAATTGTCTACTTTTCTCAAATTCGAGCTAATTTCTCCTTAATGAACTCAACATTTTAATTAAGAACATCGATGTGATTGAACAAGAATGCTATTTATAATGAAAATTACCCATCCTACCACGGATAGATTGTTTTTCCTGCATACCGGTGGAAAAGCAAGGAAAAGCCAACATCCAGGTATTCACTTTGAAAACTAGGATTTTTAGAGCAGATCCATAGTTTTTCCCACTCTACATCCGTAACTCCGCTGTTTTCACCTGATTTTCGTTGAAATTGGAGGTTATGATGCAGCCACTGCACAAAACATCTGTTTGTCAGCTAATTATGTTGGATTTTTTAAGTTTTTCTTTCTATCTTGGGCAAATATTTTCCCAGAGCTGCTTGAATTTCCCCCGAACATCGTTCGGGCTTTCGGACATATTCTGCACCCCTGGGCAATCCAACAGGAAAGTTACATCACTGTTATATCCCTTTCTTAATTCACTGATACATAATATACAATACTGAATTACTTAAATCTTCAAAACCTAATTTGAGACGGGAAAATTTTGCCCGCTATTGAAAACTGTCAACAAAATCCTCTCCACTCGTGCAATACAAGGAAGGCATCTGTCCTAACTCCTTACCTTCCCACCGATATAATAGTTGCTCTTCAAAACCTCCCTGGCTAATATAACGAAGCGATTTGTTATCAATGCAGCAATTTCCCTAGGGTTATCCACCGTCGTCTCCCACTAGGATAATCAAAGAGGCCGAGGAACATCTAAATTGGGAAACATAATCGTAACAATTTAAGTTTTATACCCGTTCATTACCTTTGCCACCCGTTCCTGAGCTCTCCGGTGGAAACATTTAGCTAATTTACTCCATGTTACCAATCGGAAGTAGGCTGTAGGGGTCCTTGGGCTTAGTTTATTGGCGCCGATGGCTGCATGTGGGTTTGATTGCCCACTGAGAAGAGGTTTGTTAATGTTTTTCCAGCTCGGAAGATCTGGGTAATTAATACGTCGGCTCTGGTAGGGCTTTCTGACTTGGAAATCGAGAGTTAAGCTTTGAGGTCGAATCAATTGAGGTCATTATCAAGTATTTTTTAGAAGGCTTTATGAGAGCTGCCTTTTTTTGGTTTCCGCTCTCTTCCTTATCTCGTTGTGTAGGTTATGTCTGTTTGTTTCTTCGTGAACTCTTTGTTTACAATTGATAAGTCCGATTTGTAGAGCACTGGGGCGAAAGTTATTTGTATTGTTTGTGGTGGGTAAACTTGTTTAAGTAAATACTGAAGTTTAACCCTTTCAATCCTAAGCCGCCCGAGATTTTCGTTGAATCCTATGAAAAATTTGTGGCAGAATTGTTTGGTTTTTGTAGCTTCTTTTATTTTTCTCTTCATTGAGGAGTTACTGCTTTTTTTGCAAAATTAAAGTGTATACTGTTGAACCAACGATAGTAAAATGGTCACGTGATTTTTTGCTTCAGTATTTTCTATTTTATTTAAAATATACTGATTTTTTATGTATATTGAGGGTATAACTAAGGTTAGAGGGTGTAAATGTATCTTCCTCTTTCGATCAATTGCCCCTCAGCTTCTTCCTTTCTCCCCTCAGGTATGTCAAAATCACGTGACCCTTTTACTATCGTTGGTTCGACAGTAGGTGGTTAATATCCTATGAAAGAGAAAAAATCTCCAAAAAATAAATGGATACCTGCAACTAGTTTACAGATAGTTTTTACCCATCACCTTAACCATTTTTATAACTATTTCACTATCAAAAGTGTTTATGGCTATTTGTTGTTGAAAGGTTCATAAAATTAAAAAAGTTATGGCTTGATTATTTTTTAGAAAGCTTTTAAAAAAGTTTTCTCTAAGAATGTAGGCCCGATACGTTCTTGTACATTTACCTAATCCTTTGAACTTGATTCCGGAAATTCAAACGCTCATTTTATATTCTTTAAACACTGAAGTAGCAGACTACTACGTTATTAAATTTGTTTGGGTAAATTTGTTATGTTTGCAAAGTTACTCAACTATTCCATTTATTACAAGAAAAAAAATTGAATTAACAATGTTTCTTCAACGCCTTAACTGTGAATTCTGATTGAGGGTACTGAAATAGTTTTGTGTTCAAATAAATCCACATTCAAGCCAAAAAGTTCCAAAAAACGTCTGCTTAAGGTTCTTATCTGTAGATTATTTTCTAACCTACCCGCATTGCTTTCTGTATATCTTTATGTGTAATCTTTCCTTGTTAAATATAACTTCAGACTAGTTCTAAATGAATGCGTTCATACTTTTCGTAGAAAACTGATATTTTATATTAAAGCATTTAATACGAAGCTGTAAATCCTACTTTTTTAACCAACATACATAAATGCCAAATAATTAATCTCTAAGCCGTGTTTTTTCAGGATATTTTTACCCATTTTTATAACCACTCTCTGATAAAATTAACTTATTATTATCAATGTTACATTTATTAAAATTGTTAGGTTCTTTCTTTTAAAAATAAAATAATGACTTCCAAAAGAATTCAGGAATATTTAAATACTTGTCTACAAGTTAATTTGATTGGATACTTGGAATTTATGTAATATATTTGCATAGTGATTTGCACTGGCTGGAGGTCCGGATGCACCCCGGGGTCTGTAATTTACGTACCCTTGACCCAAGGGTAAACTAAAAGTACAAAACTGGTCTTGATAGATATAGAACCCTTTCTTTTACCAAACATATACTGTACGCCAGGAAATGTTCCTTTCCCATGACGAATCTATAAATTTGGTCCGTTCAAGGCATCCTTTGTTTCAAACCTCTAATGTACCGACCGCTGGTTACGCCCCTCTTTCTGCGGAGGTGAGGTTTTCGATGTTATTCGGGCCGAGCCTAGCCGGTTTAAACATGAATGGCCCGAGGGTTTTGCCGGAGTAAAAAGATGAAAAAACGGGTTGCAAAGGTCTGGAGAAAATTTGGAAGCTCTTGAGGGAGTGACTTGGAAAAGGAAACTAATCGCTGAGGAATGTCCGATGATCCGATCAGACTGCGTGATCACGATGAACAGTTTGTCTTGTCATGGGTTGGGGAGGGGGGGTGCTACATTTCTCGCCTTGTTTTTTGGGATTTGTTGCAAATAGGTTCGTAAAAGCTAGTAGAGGTTGAGTTTGATGCTGTTTTTCTGGTTAATTGTTACAAAGGTTTTGATTTAGCGAGAGTAATTACAGAATTTTTTTGTGTTGTGGATGATTTTGTTAGAAATTTTTGAAATCCAATGAAGTGACAAAATGTAGACATGCTTAAAAAAGACGATTTTTTTTGTAGATTGTATGGTTTAAGTTTTGCCGTGTTGTATTTTTAGTTGTGAAGGATATTATGGTATTTATGATTAGGATTTAGTTTTTTTTTGTTGTAGCCTTTTAATAGTTGAAAAATTATCTTAAATTTTCCTACATCAAAATAAAATTTTAAATATTTTTATCTACTTCTATACTAATTTGTAATAAAGTTTAGTTTTGAGTGTTTTATTTTTATTTCTCTTTGTACCATTGCACAATTTCATTCGTTTTCACTCAATCGAAATTTTGTAATGTTTTGTATTATATTGATATCCCTAAAGATGATAGTTGTACGAAATTGACCTTTCAAACAAATTTATTACTTATATTTAATGTTTGTCTATAAAGATCATTTTGTTCAACATCGACACTCTATAACTACTTTTAAATTACTCTATAAGCTTTATCTATTAAACAGTATAACAGCCATAAAACTAAATTATCCTAAACTATTACAACATAAAAGATGCCTTTAAGAGCATTCTCACAAATAGAAAGTTAATATTATCTATAAATTTAAGTAGCGTTTTTTGAAAGCTCCTATCACAACATTATTCGCTTTCAGTGCTTAGAGCTAGAGCTTTGGGGGAAACTTCCAGCGGAAAACCCAAATTAACAACCCTCAACCTGATACAAGTAGCTAGATTTGTTGGGAGGAAATTCTAGTTGTGAAACGGGTACGAAAAGAATTATGAAGAGATATTGCCCTCCATCGCCTCCCTTAAAGAAGAAAGACTCCATTGTTGACGTCACTGTTTTTATGATTCATAGTGGTTCTCTTCCTTTGGCGCTAATGAGTTACCCCCGTTTAATCGTTACTTTTTTTACTCTCTTTTTGAGATTACGGAAACAATATAAGTTGTGTCTGAACTAGATAAGTTCAGTGTATTTAACTAGTAAAGTATTAAAAGCGGTACTTTATAGAGTTTAATTTGAAGATGAGGATAACGAATTCATCTGATTCGGTATGATAATGAAAGAGTAACCATAAGAGAATCATCTCCTGGGTTTGACCTTGCGTATTATGCGGCGACTTTTCCTTCTGATGGGCGGGGCAAGGGCAATTGTAATCATTGTTTATTTATCGTTTTCAAGGACATATTTCAAAAAGTATTTTCCTAGTAAGTAAATCTCAAATACTACGTACTAAAGAAATTGTTGATTTATAATATTTGTCCATCTAACATTTTTTGTGTAATTTTAAAATTTATTATATGTTTATTCCCTTTTTTGACGCTTTATTAATTATATTACTCTTTACTTACTACTTACTACTACGTTCTTAACTTATCTTTAACTTTTAGTCAGGGTTGGGTTTCTTCCGGAAGAAACTAGTTTCTTCCAGGACAGTGGAAGAAACTGGAAAAAAACAGAAGAAACTGGAAAAAACCGGAAGAAATGGAAGAAACTGGAAGGAACTAACAAAAAGCTTTACAGAAGCACCCAATTTTTAAATCTGTTAAATGAATAAATCAAACCATAATTTTAAAAACTCTTAAATGTAATTTAATTATAATTAGTTAAATTTATTTATAGTAATTAAATTTTAAAAAAATTTATATTTGACTTTTAATTCCGGTTAGTTAAATTAAATTTTAAATATGTTGTGTTAACTGAATAAATTAAACCACAGTTTAAAAAACTCATAAATGTAATTTAATTACAATTAATTTAATTTAATTAGAGTAATTAATTTTCTAAAAATAACATATTTAACTTTTAATTCCAGTTAGTTTTTTATTAGTATTTTAAATCTGTTAACTGAATAAATCAAACCATAATTTAAAGAACTCATAAATATAATTTAATTAAATAATTAGAGTAATTAATTTTGGAAAATTATATATATATATTTAACTTTTAATTCCTCTTAGTTAAATTTAATTTTAAATCTGTTGACTGAATAAATCAAACCATAATTTTAAAAAACTCATAAATGTAATTTAATTATAATTACAGTAACATTTTTGACTGGAAATAACACCAGACAAATATTTGTCAGAAATATTCAAGTTTAATACTTTGTTTTAAATTTTGTGTCGGGTTTATATTGTTTTATTACTATATGGAAGATTGTGTATTCTAGAAAAATTCAGATTATTAAAACATGTCTTTTCTGTTTAACTTTTATACTTTCTTGTAGACAGAAACTCATCCAATACTATGTAATTCTCAGACTTATTCAAAACTACTTTTCTGTTAGGAAGAAATTAATTTAAAATTACTGGAATAATTTAATACATGCATGCAATAGGTATTTATAACAGTTTTGAGTATTTAATTAAATTTTAGACTACAAAGTAAATATTGTTTATTAAAAGGTTTTTTTTTTTCAAATTATTTAATAACATTTTTTTCATAGTTTGGAAGAAACCTACATTTACTAATTTAATCATTAACTAATAGGTGCATATAATTAATGACATTTTGGAAGTTTTTATGTAAATATAAGAGTGTTTGTGAGACAAATATTTATAAAACCTGAAAATTTAAAGCTAATTCTTTAAAAAAAGAGGTTTCTTCCAGTTTCTTCCACATGGAAGAAACCTATTTCTTCCGGACGGTTTTTTCCGCGGTTTTTTCCATGGTTTTTTCCACTTCGGAAGAAACTTGCCAACCCTGCTTTTAGTACCCTCTAGGTTTGTCTTCCAACAAGCTCACAAATAAAATTTTTAAATTATTAGCAATGCAAACTTCGTAAAGATAATTCACGTTTTTTTTTCTTAAATTGATTGCGTTAGAGCAGCGGTTCTCAAACTGTGCTCCGCGGAGCCCTTGGGGCTCCGCCAAGCATTTCCAGGGGCTCCGCGAATAAAGTTGAAATAAATACATTTTTTCATAATTTCCAATTTGCCTTTCTCTGAAATGTTATAAATAACTTTCTGTAAGGTGTTGGTAAGGTCTGCTGGTTTTTGCCTTTTTCAGGTCTTTTTTGGTTTACCAAAACAAGTTAAAACCCTGTTTTCAGGGTCAAATTTCCAAAACTTTTCTGGGGGAGGAACCCCCAGGATGGGACGGTTTGGCGCTGGCCGTTTGGGCGCCGTTCCCGTTTCGGTACCAAATTTTTCTTTTTTAATTTTTAGAAGAATTATGAGAGTTCTATTTACTTTCATTTTATTTCTGCCGCTGAAACGGCCGCGCCGAAAAGTAGCACACAAAGGAACCCCATTCCCCCACCTCTCAAATTGATTACTCAGCACCTTTTTTTATAAAGTTCACTAAAACCAAGGGAAAACCTGTTTTTAGTAGAATCAAATTTCCAACACCCCCTTTATAGCATTTGGAACTTAATTACACGAAACGTTTCTTATATTAAATTCTTTAAGATGCAAATTCTGCCAAAAATGAAAAAAGCTAACATTGATCCTATGGCATGGGAGGGGATAAGGAATGATTTTGGGCCCATGTGTAAATAAATTTCGATATATACCTCTGACGTATGGTCTAACAACCCCCCAAAACAGCTCAAAAGAAGTAACTTTTAGGAAAACAAAATTTACAGATGTTTAGATTTCCGTATGAATCATTTGTTCATGCATCTCGGCATAATGATTAAAAAGTGATAGCTTTAATATTCAGAAATTTAAAATAAAGATTTACACACATTGTATCCAATGATAAAATATAATTGGTAAACAAAATATTCCATATATCCCAGGGTGTATATCAAAGGGGCGAGGGGGCCCTCCCTCTCCCCCGGAAAATCAGACTACGTATTACAAAACAAGTTAAAACCATGTTATTTAGGGTCAAATTTCGAAATTCTTTTGGGGGAGGACCCCCAAAACCCACTATTGTAGTTGAAACTTTATTATTGTCAATTTTTATAGTAAGTTCGTTAAAATTAAAATCCTACCTAAAAATGAATGTCCAAAATTTGGACAATGATGTACCTAAAACGAGTTAAAAACTGTTTTTCAGGATCACATTTCACAAAATCTTCTGGGGAGGAAGGACCCCCAGACCCTTCTATTGTACTTGGATCTTAATTCGTCACAATTTTTCTTACAAATAAATTATCTTAGATGCAAATTATACCTAAAAATGTTTTTAAAGCTACGTTAAACTGTTAGATATGCATGGGAGGGGCTGAGGAATTATTTTGGACCCCTCCCGAAATAAATTTCTATTATGCTTTTATTTCTAGAAGCAATGGGTTTTATGTAATTTGCTTTTATACCTTGAAAAATTTATTTCGGAAAAGGGCTCCGCGAATAATTTGTCTGTTGAAAAGGGCTCCGCGACATAAAAAAGTTTGAGAACCCCTGCGTTAGAGCACAATTATTCACATAAAGTTTTCAGGTCGTTAAGGAAAACCTCAAACCCTTAAAACCCTCATTTCATCATTTAGTTTCTTTTGGTGTTTTTTACTGCATCTATTGGGGTCCGTCTGTAAATGATGTCACGCTTGAAGTGAGGCTATCAATTTGTGACACTTTGGTAAGGGGAAGAAGGGGTTAGCATAACTGTTCCATCACACATCGAAAATCAACAAAAACCAAAACAACATTTTTGGGTAAAATGTAGCTTTTCATTTTTATTAAAACTATTCTTACCAAATGAAAGTTCATCTTGCGGTAATAAGGTTGGTTGGGGTACACTTCAGTTCGAATAAAAATGTAGTGTCCCAAGTTTTTTCCAACTTGGTGCTAGAGATATTGTCCTTAGGAGAGTGTGACATGACAAGGGGGTATGAGACATAGAGGAGGGAGGGGGTCAAAAAATGTGGTGATAAAGTGTGACATCATTTATAGACAGCCCCTTGTGTAGATTGAAATTGTCACGAAGAGTCATATACCCTTATATTTCAGAACCTGGCACATTCCGATACCCTCAACACCCCGGTCACCTTCCACTCCACCATGAAACAGCCCCGGCTGCCAGGCACGGAGAAGTTCAAATTCTCTGCCCCCGACAAACCCCTATCGTCTGGCCCGGTCTCCACCTCCAAACACCGCTTGTCCACCTGGAGCAGCACTGACCAGCAATCCAGCCAGCCGCACTTCATGTTCCATTCCAGGGCCTCGTCCGTCTCATGTCCAAGCGAGCTGCGTCCCATATCCTCCACCCTCTCGGTGCCCCTCCTCAGCCGCAGCGATTCCAAACGCAGGGCCGTGCTGCCCATCACCTGCCGCAAGACCTCCAGAATGTTGACCAACACCAACGCCGAGCTGAATGTGGACATCACCCCTGAAGACAGCCTTAAGTCCATCATCAGCATAGATTCGAGCCGCGTCCCATCGTGCCCCAACCTGGAGACGTCTTCCAGGAGTCTCAATGCCTCCAAGACGTCGCTGGACACTTACTTCCGCAAGATGTCCTTGCAGAACTCCACCATCAGGGAGCTACCCCCTGATTTCGACTGGAAGAATATCCGGGCGGCACCCTCTAGACTGTCGGCTTCGTGCTCCAGTTCGTGCTCCAGTGAAGAAAACGTGTGGGTTCTTAGGGAGGAGCAGTGATACCTCTTAAGACTGGACGCCAATGTTTGTAGAGAGCTTGGACGTTTTGATCTAGTCTAAACTCATTGGAATTATCACCTGGATCGTTAACTATTAAACTCAGTGCACTTTTCATCATGATACTTACTATGGGCCGGATGCAACTACATTCTATAACGTGCTAAAGAACCGGATTTCGCCTAATAACGATCACCACAGTACGCCTGCTCAGGAGGTGGCGTTTTACGACGATCCGGCTGACGTTTTCCTCCTGATTGGCTGAAGCGTTCCACTAAGTAGCAAAGCGCGGGAACGACAGGGTACAATCAAATGCACGTGGTTCAATGACGTAGTTCTTGACGTTCTTGAAAACCATTCAGCGGCATACTGGAAAAATGACTCAGGAAAACGATAGTTGAGTTGTTTGGAAGTAGGATTCGACCTGTCTCAAAATCGGCGCAAAACGTAGTTGCATCCGGCCTTATGGTGATGAGTCCCCATTAAATAGTTAACACTTACTCCTGCTACCTATTACGCACATCCTTGACACTTCCAAATTTTTAAAGTTTACATTTGACTTATACAAAGTGGTCAAATTTTAGTGCATATCTCAGGAACACTTTTGGCTCCACAAAGCGTTACATAAAAGCGGGTGCTACTGCTAATTATTTAGTGGGTACTTAATCACTCTATAGTTTTAAAAACGAATTTTTAGTTGCCAAATATAGCCTGGGAAGTTCTCAATCTTTTCAACTTGCAAACTATAGAATAATTTAATGGTGAATGAAAACTTAGGTCTGCACTAAACTTCCAATAACTTTGTATAACTGTTATGCTACAGGTATAGAGGATTGAAAAGATGAAAATGATGGAAAGATAGAAATTCAATGTAGTTATGTGATATATTAGAATATCAGGCAGGGAGTAATTCATTAAAACACTTCGTGATCATGATAAGAACTAAAAAAATCCCTCTGAATAACCCGAATGTGTAACATAATTAAGCCAACTATTAACTAATTATAATTAAGATAATTATCTGACCTTATTGACCTTGTTTTAAAAAAATTTATTATTTAAACAAGCCGTGGCTGATTTTATAGATGACCAAATCTAAATTAGGCTCCGTTCTTCTTTTAAATGCAATCATAAGTTGTTAAATGTTGGTTTCCCCATAATGTATTTATTTATACTTAATTTATTGAACACTAAGAATGAGACACAGGAGCTTCTTAGTTCTTAACTCTGCACGAATTTGTTAAACATAAATTGTTATACTTTACTGATTAGGTAATTCACTATAAGCTTAAAATAACAATCTTTATTTTCTTTGAGAACTCCATAATGCCGATTTCCTATTAGGATGATCTATCCTATATTGCTTATCTTTGCTACCTTAGTCGTTTAGGCATGATTTAACTAACCATGCTTTTTTCATTAAGCGACTGTACAAATCCGATAAATCATGTGCAGTAAGATGAAAAAAATTCATGTATATAGCTTTACATATTGTTTCATCAGAATATGCAAGTGTGTTTTTAATATTTTATACTGTCTACTGTTTTGCTTTTTTGAGTTAAACTCATCCTGTAATCAAATACTCGATGTATCATTCTTGTGCCAAGTTAAGCTTCTTATGATGTAAGAATCTCAAATGTATTATTTCTTTCAAACACTTGTTTCTACTTTGCAATAACTTATACCATGGATAGCCATATTTGGAATTGGTTCATGAAGGCAATAGGTACCAAAACAAAAGTAAGTGTATAGTTTTGTTAAAAAAATCAAAATTTTTGGCTGAACTTGTGGATTAAAATGAAATATCTTGAGAAGGTATGTGCAATTTTAAAATCCGGCGGATGTAACATATTTTATGTATACTAGTCACATAAATAAAGTGTATTAGCAATTTTTAAGTGTTTTTGGAAAAGGAAAAGTTTTATTACAAAGCCCAGTGAGTGGTATAAATTGGAGTGACATAATGAAAATTCTTTTATTAACAGAAAAAGAGCTATGTACTAAATTTCATTTAGATTTTAGAGTAAATTAAATTAAATGAAATAAAAGGAATGAATCAAATTATCTGAAAAGTATGTAAAAGTATGAAGCGCAAATAGTAGCCAGATATTAAAACATGATTTAATCTAAACCTTCATTAAGATTCTAATTTTCCTTCACCATTTAGAAAAATAATTTTCACAGATTCTATGAATATGAAAGAAATCTGATCTGATTCTTTTACCAAGTAGAATCTGAAAATAATCAGATTTAGCATGCAACTTAGTACATGCTACAAGTACATTTAAAAATACCGCTTCAATTCATAATTTAATCACTGATTACGGAAGCTAAAATTTAAGGTTAACATATTTTGATATTTCTCTATTTTATTTATGTTTACAACTTATTGTTACTTATGTGGTATAATTTATACTGACCACTTTTTTAAATTACTATAAAATTAGTTTATTATGGTATGGTTGGAATGGATTCCAGAGTTTAACCTGAAGTTCCGAAGACCCATGTGCGAAAAGTGTGTCATAAAAAAAAGTGTGTTAACAGTATAATTACGGAAGGTAAGTGTAAAGAACTAGTAATTGTAAGAGTATTGTTATTCTTGCATAGAATTTTTCGTTATCGTAATTTTCAAACCACATAAAAATGTTTCAAATTTATGTGGATGTAAATTCTTTTAGTGCGAATTACACTAACTTAAATTACTGGAGATTGTGAACATTCTTCACGTTAAATGGATGGGTGGTTTTCCCATTACTGTATTTGCCCATACTTTATATTTGTGTAAAACAGGATTTTTCTGAAAGGAGGTTATGTTGGAAGTTCAAGTCAGCCTGTTTGTATTAGGCCTTAATTTTTTAGGAAATTAAAAAAAAAGAACTCCCCTTAACGCCTTACTCACAAAAATGCTATTAGCACACTAAGATGGAATTAGAAACATACTTCTAAAAAGTAACCACTAACTATATTTCACTTACTTTTGATGTAACAAATAGATATGACCACGTATCCGAGAGATAACACATGTATTTTTAGGCGGGCAACACCTTAAGTGAAACTAATAACTGATAATTTTTTCTCATATTGATCTTTCTGGAATCTAAAATTCTGTCTTTTTTAATGGTTGTAACTGCCCTCATGGATTGCTGACTGGTTTTCCTCAACATTGTTTCCAAACCCACTGTAATTTCAATCCTACATATACAGCCAAGACTTGATGAGATTGCTGTAAAATACTACACAAGAATTGATCGGTCCGGCTTTATCATCTGAGTAAACTAAAAATATCCCCAACGATTTAAACAAGGGATTTTCCTTTGAGTTTTATTCTGTTTAGTCTGGATCAATTACTATTAGTTTTCAATTCTCACTACTACTATTTTTTTGTCTTGCTTTAGTTTGATTTTAAAAATGAATTTACACTCATTGGTGTAATTTGAGCTCATTGCTTTTTCTTCATATTCCCCGCCCCCGTGGTTCTGGCGGAGCATGTTACTTTATACTAATATATTTGGCTTGGTTGTTAATTTTATGGGCGACAATACTTGATTTATTTAGTATGAGAAATTTTTTTGATTAAATTGTAATCACCACTTTAAAAATTTTGAAATATATTTCAAGTTTAGCATATATCCAATTCTTCCATCTTGCGGGATCTATCAATATTCTATACCCTTGTTGGAATGAAATGGGTTGTGTTTTTTGTAGGGTGACATGCCCGGTCAGTGAACACTTGGCATTTGGATTTGTGATTTGCCATCTTTAAACACCATTTTCAGGACGTTTTCTTGGTCAGTTCTTTACAATGAGGTATGTTTTCATATAGACCTTTTCTCGACAATATGGTAAAAACGGGCGTCGTTCCCAGGGGGGACGCGTCCCCCCAATAATAAGGCACTGTTCAAAAACTCTATTTTTAACTTTTGAGGAAAGACTTAAAATTTTCTGATTTGGTTTTTCCAACCTTCAATCATAAAAAATGGCGCCAATTTACCAATTGCACCTAACATAAGAGGCGCATATAAGAGGGGGGCGGACTTCCCATGATTTAGAACACTTTTTCTTTTAGAATAGTTTACCAGTGCTGAGTTTGGGGGACATAATTTCAACAAAAATTCTTACTACAAAAGTACGTAATAATAAGGCGAGCCCTTATTATTAGCCTGACGAGAAAAAAAACCAGCTACAGGCGCTACAGCCCTGATTGAAGCATAGAAATTCGATTTTGAAATTGTCTAATCATGAAAACACTGCGATGTATCCAGTAAATGAACCAAGTTATATGAGTAAATATGAACTTGAACATCGAATTTCCAGTAAAAAAACGCCAGTTTAGTATTAGATTTACCCAGTCACCAGTTTTAGTACTTTGGAAAAGTTTTCAAGATGGGTCATTGAAAAAACTAAACAAATCATATGAACATTTCCAAAACATTAAAACTGGTGCCTACTTCAATGGACATTTTTCTATGTGGAATTTTTGAACTATCTTTAATGTTTTAAATAAATTTTTATTTTGGCTACTAAAAGCGCTGTAAACCATCTCATCAATGTAATCACCATGGTCAATTTACTATAGGTACACCTTATTTCCCTGATTCTACGAGACATTGTTGTTAAAAAATAAAGCCGTGCAAAGTAAACTTTTGAAACACCATGTATCAACATAGACTTTCTGATCAACACGCCCCATTCATTTACCGGAAGGACACAATTAGACTAGGGTCTTTCAAAATTGTGCCCTTTCACTAAATGAACTGAGTGTGTTGATCAGAAAGCCAATGTTAGTTTACGGTGTTTCGAAAGTTCGCGTCACAGCTGTAGTTTTAAACAACATCCTCTCGTAGAATCACAGGAATAAAGTTTTTCTATTTTGAAGTACCCATGGTGAATATATTGAAATGGCTTACAATGCTCTTAGTGTTAAAATTAACAATTTAACTAAAAAAAATTAAAGTAGATAGTACAAAAACTTTAACTTGAAAAATGTTTTCTGAAATTTGTCACCATTTTTAGTATTTTGGAAAAGTTTATAAGAAAAAGAATTGCTTGTTTTTCAACCATGTATAAACCAAATAATCTTAAGGGCTTTTCCAAAATACTCAAACTGGTGACTTCAGTGTTCATTCATTGGGAAAACGGTGTTCATAATTAGGGCAAACCTTAATCATTTACTGGGTAAATCGCCGTGTTTTCATTAAAATCTAAATACCTTCAAAATTAGAAATTTCTTTAATCTGAAAGTACCTTCACCATATTGCCGAGAAACAGTTTTATGGAAACAGATTATTTTTAAGAATTGACCGAGAAATGCCCTGAAAGTCATATTTAAAAGTGGAAAATCCCAATTCTGCGATAGAAAAAGGTTCTGTTATTTCTATATGTAACATCTGACGTGATTTAAAGTCACACCACTTTTAAAATTAGGAAAAATTTATTAATTTCAGTAGCATAGTAGCATCTCATCAACCAACTTTAAGTTCAATTTTGGGCTATAAATGGTTTTTTAAGAAAACATGACAGTTTAATGACATTACTTTAGCCTGTGAACTCACCTGCGACTAGAACTTCAGGTAATTTTTAATATAATGTAAAGCGAATATTGTAATAAGTCGATCCAATTTTTAAAAGCAATACATTCGTCTTAAATTTGAATATTGACCTCAACTTGATAGTTTCGAGTAATTTTAGTCACCACTTAAATAAATAGAAAAAAAATGCAAGTTAAGCATATTTCAATGCCTTTAAACCTTACCTGTGCTTCAGTCACCACTTTTAAAATTAGGATAAAAATATTAAGGTAAATGCGACTGCCAGGGAAGGTGGTTGGGGATTGTGGATGGGAGACTCTTAATAGTCTTAATCAGCACTCTTAGATTCCTAAGTTTCACGTCAGAAGGAAGGCAAAAGCAATGGCCTTGAATTATCCAAAATAAACTTAAAATTCTTTAAAAATAGTAATATTTTCATAGAACTTGACTGTTACGGTTACAGTTAACGGTTGAAGAAAAAAGTGTTATGACCCCCCGTGTATAGGCAGGAAAATTTATAAATAATCAACTGTATTTATGTCCGAGTGCTATACCCGGGGAGAGGCTCAGACTCGAACCGAGGGAGGTTCGATCTGAGGGCCTTATGGATCCAGCATACTGATGCGCAAACACACCAAGCCATCCGTTCCTGCGACAGGGTAGTGATTCTAATTAATTTAAAGTTGATATTCCACAATTTAGAAAAAGTTAAATTCAAAAATCGAATGAGAAACGCCCAGATTCGATCCGAGGACCTTATGGATGGGATACTGGTGTACAAACCCACCATGACACCCTTCCTGCGAGTCGGTGGTGCATCAAATTAATTTAAAATTGATATTCCAGAATATAAGAAATAAATTCTGAAAATCGAATGGCGAACGCCCAGATTCGATCCGAGGACCTTATGGATGGAATACTGGTGTACAAACCCACCAAGCCATCCATTCCGGCCTCTGAGTAGTTGTTCCAGTTAATTTAAAGTTGATATTCCACATAATAAAAAAATTAGAAGACCGAACCGTGGACCCAATGAACGGAATACTAATCCAATAACCAACCATTCCTGCCCCTCGTTATTTTTAAGTCAATGCATAAATTCATGAATATAGAAAGTTACCAATAAAATTATTACAAGTCAGGGTTCGATCCAAGGTCCTTCAGATTCGAATCCTATCGCTCTAGTACACTAGGCTATCAGGTCACTTGTTTCTGAGAATTTAAAGAAATACTCATAACTTCCAGCTTTAACACTTTAA
Organism: Tetragnatha versicolor; assembly: GCA_024610705.1. Taxonomy (NCBI): domain Eukaryota; kingdom Metazoa; phylum Arthropoda; class Arachnida; order Araneae; family Tetragnathidae; genus Tetragnatha; species Tetragnatha versicolor. Next base: position 41,671,968 of record JANDEH010000009.1, read on the forward strand.
TTTATTATAAATTACAATTGATTTTTATCAACACCGAGGACTTAACGTAGAAAGAGGACTTAAAACTTCTTAATCTTCGTAGATTTGAAGAGTTTATTCATGGAAAAGTTTTGAACTAGTATTTAGTTCACTGATTACAAATTCAAATAAATTTAATGGAGGTTACAGAAAATCCAAAATTATACAGAAGTTTTATCAAGCCGCAATATGGTGTTTCTCTCCTGCATAAATAATAAATGTTTAGACGGAACAAAATTCATACATCACATTTTTATCACTAGCTGAGGAACTTGTTGAATAGTATTTCGACTAAACGCGAATGTATTGGAAAAACAATCATTTTCAGGGTCTAGCAGCTTTTACGTCGTCTACAATCTACATAAGAATGCATTGCGTATTTTTACGTATCAATTTTCAAACATTGGTCTGAGGTTTCATCGGAAGATGTCTGTCAATGCAAAGGACAATAAAACCTCAGAGCTCTGCTTGGGAAACCGGAAAGAAGACACAACAAGAGAAGTGTTTTGAATGCCTCATTGTAATTAAAAGCTTGTAAGAAGATGGCCTTGAATCGTGTCAGCTTTTACTTTCTCTTTGGTAGCTAGGTAACTGAATCAATAAATAATTCTTAGAAAATGTAATATGGGATTTAATGGGATAAATAAGAGCCCTGGAGTAAAAGGAGCTGATGTAAAACTCCGATTTTTAAATTTTATTTTTTTATATTTTATTTCTGATTATTTTGATTTTACAACGCTTTTATTATATAAGTTGCTTTCCCTGTTATCTCTCTGCTCGGTTTGTATTTTAAAATCTGTTTTATTTAGCTAACTTAGCGATGAGCTTGAGACTTGAAACTACACTATTCAAATGCGTATGGAAATGCAATATTATCTTGCTGCTTTGGTTACATATGCTTTCCTGAAAATTAATAATAAAATATTGATCCTTAGGAGTTATCTTTCGAAATATTATTCGTAAAATAAATTATGAATAATTTTGATTTTCAAAAACTTTGCTTTTTGTATTTACTTTTTTTAGAAATGGGAGTAGTGTTTCTCACACTTCTCGCTTCGATCTCTTCTTTGAAAAAAATGTCGACCCATACTTCAGTAAATTTAAAATAAAATATAAAAGTATTAAATTAAGTCACTGCTCTTTATCCGTCATAAATTTATGTACCGACAAATAAATGTGTTTAAACCTTTCTGAATCAAAAATCACTACATCAAGGTCTGCCCGTAACAAAGATAATATCATTTATAAGTTTTATTTAGTATTAATAGGAGAAAAGGTTGGAAGATAACACCTCAAAAGTTTATGAACCTTTAAAACACTCGGTGCCTAGTTGCTCATTCTACTGTTTCTCCCCCGTATCATATCACTCCCCCATGTCCCTTGATTTCAATTGCCCCAATTACTATTCATGACTTACCCCATGGTGAAATTTGTCATAGTGATAACAGATTAAATTATTCATCAACGGATGACATGGTTCCTTCCTTTCTTACATTTCCTGCCCCTGCGATATTGCTTCTTCCGGCACAGCATTTTGCTTTCTGTACTTCCGTTGGAAAACCCGAACTCATCTGATTTCCATCATTCATTTAATTTTTCCACAAAACTGCTCCTCTTTACGACAGGTTTAGTTGATGAGTAAAATTTGTTAACTATTTTTGTTACGTAATATAGCGGTTTTTTACCTATTAATTACACTAAGAGGTTACCACTATTTATGTATTGCTGTTATGCCTTATTGGCTCGATTAAAATAAGGAGTATTTGAATTTCATTATTTATATCAGTGGTTTATAATATATTATCAAATTAATTGATGTTTTTAGAAATTGTTGGGAACCAAATATTTTATTTTTAAAAAATTCTTGGTTAAATCAAATATTGCCTGTGCATGTATGCTTAAATTTATTACATAAAAATAAAAACAATTTTACTGATATAATTACATCTATTTAAAAGAGCTTTCTCTTAGTTTATAAAACTAAATTCAATATTTTATGAAGAATAATTATTTTAGTTATGTTTATAAAATTTTCAATTTTTTCAAAGCACCTTTTCTTTTGGTGTAAAAATCACAAAATCGAATGAAAAAAAATATTGAGAGATTATTGTTAACTTCTTTCCTTTAACTGTCAACATTATACGTAGATGAAAGTATGAACAATTTACCTCGAAGTAGAACCTAAGGTACAACAGCACACCAGATTTACTTTTATAATCTTATTACTTTTATAACGAATTTTTCAAAGTACTCATTAATTCAGGATTTGTGATATTAATGAATTAATTCTTAAATAGTATTTATTTGTTTTTTTACTTAACTTTTTTTATTGCCTACCTCTGGAGAAATTTTAATTTGCAAAATTTCATTTAGTGATTGGTGTATGTATTTAAAATCACACGACGCACAAATTTTTATTTTACAATTATACAAGACTCAAAAAGACTAAAACCTCATTATATTAACCAGTGACAGATACTCTAGCAGTTTCCGTGGCCGATCCTACATCGTTTTCAGCTTTACATCGGTACGTGCCTTCGTCCTCTTTCGAGAGGCTTAAGAAAAGTAGCCAGCTCGTTGTTTCGTCTTTATTTGGACCTATTCGTGACTGCACAGCTAGACGGCTGTCATTCCCTAAAAGAAAAGGAGTGATGATAGAGAACTAAATGCAGATAAAAACATATTTTGTGAACATACAGGGTGTTTAATTAATTCTATGGTTTTAATAAGTCCGCCCAAACTCTCCTTTGAAAAATTCTTAGCGTGGAGTGCGTAAAAGTTAACCAAAGAACTACACTACGGTATTGATGCAGTATGCGATTCAACAGTTTAGTTATCAGGATTTTGGTTAGATGGAACTGATTTTTTTAACCTTTTAAACGCCGCAATTCAAATTTCGAATTAAAGGTTCTGATTTTTGGCTTAAATGGCTTGTTTCATCATTACTAAAACGATTCCAGAATTTTTTGGCAGAAAAAAAATCCCAAGTATGATTTTGAGGATGTTCCCATTTGGGAACATCGGCGTTTGGGGTGAAGTTTTTAGGGGGATTTCCAAAAGGCACATATTTTACAACTAATTCAAGTAAAATGATTGAAATCTGTTTCTACTCAATAATTATGAATATTTTTATGATGGTGGACGTTTTTTTCATTTTTATTATCCAAACTTAGACAATTGAGTAACATTTTATCGATTTTTATATGAAAAAATGGACATGTTTATTACGTACGCGAAGCTTTTCCGTACATTTTTCTCGCACCATGTGTAATATTTTGGTATACAAAATACATAAGAATGTTCCTATGCGCTTCAAAGCTAAACAGTAACGTTTCTGTGTGAAAAATTAGTTTTAATAACGGTTCTTTACGGATATCTAGCATAAAATCCTCTAATTGCATTCAAATCTAATTAGCTTTCAAAAGTGATAATCATAATTATCTCCATTGATTCATTAAAATTGTGTTTCTCATGGAAGATTCCGAACTGAACCACATATCTCTTACATCCAACTTATGTTAGAAGAGTGTTTTTAGATGTACACACTTTTTCTTATTTTCAAAATTATTCAAATTTATTCCTAAAATTTTTATGTAAAAAAAGTACTAGAACAAAATATATTCTCAAATCCTCAGAAGCCCTCCAAATATGCTCTTTGAATAACCCCTAATGATAATTACTGAAAATTAATCGATCGGGGAGTTAGAAAAACATACAATTGTAAGAATCTGCTCTAAAGATTTGGCATTTATTTCTGCATAAATCAGGCGAAAATATAAAAATTACGGATTTTTGAATTTAACACATCATTTTTAACCTGTTTAGATCATTTGAGACAAAAAAGGTTCAAAAAATTAAAGAAAATAGGAAATAACTTGAATTTTTGCATGTTACAAAAATCCCCTCAAATACTATACCCTAAACGCCGATGTTCCCATTTGGGAACATATACGTTGTATTGGTAATTACTCTTCAAAATTGGAATATGAAGCTATTCTGTCAAGCCAAATGGGAAGATGTGTACTTAAGCTACCTAAACACAGCAAAATTATTTAAAACTAAATTTATTTAAAATTTTCACAAGTTGAAACTTATGCAACTTTTGGAAGAGCCAAAAATCCCTAATTTTGATGTAAATTCTACAAAAAGGATTAAATTGCACGTGAAAAACTTTTGCATGTAAAATAACTTCATACCTTTGAGTTGCTTTCTACCAAATATCAAATTCCTTCATGAAAAATTAAGTGGTAAAAAAATTCCTTAAAATGATGTTCCCATTTGGGAACATCGGCAGGTAAAAGGTTAATTAAAGTGTTGTTTTCCTTCATAATTTTTCAAATAGTTGATATAAAAAGTAAGCAATATTTACTAAGAATAATTGAATAAAAATAATTCCATTAATTAATGTAACACCTGGAAATTATATAGCTCTTACTTTATAAAGTAATTTTAAGAACTCGAGATTTCGAGAAGATTTGCAAAGTAAATTCAATGTAAAATAGGGAGAAATATGAAATGTAAAGAAAAATTCAGAACAATTGAATGAAGAGACTTTTAATCACTCAAATATATTGAGAATATCATGGAGCATATTAATATAATTTTACAGATAATTATTTAATTATTTCTTTGTATTTTCACATTTCCTTTCAAAAATGAAAAATGCAATACAGGGTGTTTCAGATAAGTGTATCATAACTTCTAGAGAGGATAGTAGACACCTAGACGAGTCAGAATCACATATAGGATTAGGGGGTCCAAACTAAATCCCAGGGAGATAAAAATGGAGCGACACCCCAATCATAGTTAAAAACCCCCAAGTCCAAAGTTTCATGTAAATACACTGGTGTTCAAAATTAAGAGAATTTGCAAATTTTTTCGATTTCTCAAGATCTACTGGATAGATTTTGATGAAATTTGGTATGAACAGAGGTTGATATAATACCAAATAAATAATCATTCAAAAATTGCAATACACACGCATGCGCAGAAATAATAACCGCCAGAGTTGAAAGGTATGAAATAGCGGTTCCAGAATAAAGCAAAATAGTGGGTTTATAAGGGGTATAACACCCTCTCACTATCATGCATGCCTCCTTGAGTGATTTTATTGCGTGAATAAGGCAGATTATAAAGTTTCCTGTTCATTAAGCCTAATTTCTCAGAAACGCCGTTTTGGGGATCTGAAGGGTATGTGGAGGGGGGTAGCAAGATGCAATTGCCTTATATAGAGTCCCTCATACCTCTTCTAAAGGGGCGATGTCTTTGAATCTGGCTGCCTATTTCATATGGCAAATATCTTCCGTTTTAATGAAAATTGATAACCTGAGGAGCTCCATTAAGTGAAGGATTTCTATCGATTGAAAAGAAATTAAGACCGATAGAACCCCCTAAAAGGTGAATAAATGTCTCCGAGATATCAACACAATACCTTCAACCATGATTTTCTCCTTTTGAAAGATGTAGGGGGGTTGGCATAGACTTAACAACATTCCTACAAAGAGCACCAAATCTCCAATTCCATAATGGTGAGTTTCTCCTACAATAAAGGACTGACATAGCATTCTGGTTCTTTCCACATGAGTTTGCATCTAGAATCAATAGTTTAATTGATTTGAGACCTAACAGAGAGGAAAATATTCACCTTTTCAATTTTACCTTATTGAAGAAAATTTTTGCATATTTTTGACAAGTTGCAGATCCCTCCCTGCCTTTGAAAGAGGAACCCTGACAGTTTCAGGTAATGTGTTGATATCTTGGAGACCTTTGTTCACCTTTTGAGGGGTTCTATCGGTTTTAATTTCTTTTCAATCGATAGAAATCCTTCACTTAATGGAGCTCATTAGGTCAGCAATTTTTATTTAAACGGAAGATATTCCCCATATGGAATGGACAGCCAGATTCAAAGACTTCGCCCCTTTAGAGTAGGTATGAGGGACTCTATTTAAGGAAATTGCATCTCGCTACCCCCCTCCACTTACCCTTCAGAGCTCCAAAACGGGGTTTCTGAGAAAGTAGGCCTAATGAACAGGAAATTTTATTATCTGCCGTATTCACGCTATAAAATCACTCAAGGAGGCATGCATGATAGTGAGAGGGTGTCATACCCCTTATAAACCCACTATTTTGCTCTATTCTGTAACCGCTATTTCATACCTTTCAACTCTGGCGGTTATTACTTCTGCGCATGCGTGTTCATTACAATTTTTGAATGATTATTTATTTGGTATTATATCAACCTATGTTCATACCAAATTTCATCAAAATCTATTGAGTAGATCTGGAGAAATGGCGCACGCAAAAAACAAACTTTAACAGGATGTCAAGCGTTTAATATTGATTGTATTTACATGAAACTTACGTGATTTCGAAATAAAAAAAATAAGGTTTACAACTATGATCTTTTAGATTATCAAATCAAAAGAAAGGATTTCGAAATACAAAATAAGGTTTTGGCCGAGTTTTCACATTTTTTGTGGTTTCTTAACTTTTTTTATAATAAAACAAATTTTAAAGTGAAAACTTTTCAGATAATTTTAAAGATAATACTAATCCACAAGATTTGAGACCATAATTAAATTTTTACCAATAGTAGTTCTTCTACAAATTAAATTTTTCAATAATTTTTTGGGGATGTCGCTCCATTTTTAACTCCCTGGGATTTGGTCTGGGACCCCCAAATCCTATGTGATTCTGACTCGTTTAGGTGTCTACTATCCCCCCTAGAAGTTATGAAACACTTATCTGTATAATATTTTGCCTACTTTTTACTAGGTATAGATTATATAGTAATAATAATCTTTATTCAGTTACCAATAAAACATACAAACAACTAAAAAAATTAACAATATATTAATCGCCAAGGGGAAAGAACCCGTATAGACGATAGATAGATTACTAAATAAAATTGCTTTACATAATAATTTAAATATAAAGAACAAAACATAATACTACATAATATCAAACAAGGATAGAGTTGTACATATTTGAAAAACAGAATAAAATAAATGGCACAGCAAGTACAATAAGAAAGACTTTGCTTCTCTCTAGGAAATCGAGAAAAAACATCTAAATTTTCAATTTCTATTAGGAATTTAAATAAAAAGCGTTTAAAAGTGCATAAATTAGGAATTACTTGTAAATCTAAAGGTAATTTATTGTATAGTTTAGGTGCAAGATAGAAAAAGTGCTTTCGAAAAATTTCCTTACGGAAATGAGGAATTTCATATATAACTGTTGGTCTTCTATCTGATATATTATTTTTCAAATTGCATATATATTTTTTACGAAATAAAAATAGAATAATACGGAAAAAAGCAATGTGGCGGATAGGTAAAAGATTTAAATTTTTAAAATTAGGAGTAAGAGGATAATTTAATAACTTAAAGATTTTATTTTGGATTGATATTAAAGGAAATAAATTCGTTTTATACTCGCCACCCCATATTATTATACCATAATTTATTAATGAATAAAACCATGAATAATATAAAGTGAATAAAAATGATTTTTGAATTTTATTTTTAAGATGATGAAATTTTATTAAAACAAAACGAACAAACAAAGTTTTTTGCATAATTCTTTTATATGTAAAAGGCAGTTACAATTTATAGGTATAAGTATCTTTCAGATTTACCTATTTTAATAAGAGTTCAATGAACAAATTTATATATTTTTGATGGTTTTTATTTTCATAGAGCTCTGAAAATCAATCCCAGTCTTTTAAAAAGTAATAATCAATTAAATGATAACTCTACACAACTATAAAATACCCCCTATTTTAATACACCTTACCATCATACATCATATTGGTTTTCAAATTAGATTTTCCAATTAATGGATATTTTTAGCATTACTTCTTAAATACGTTTAAAAACTTGCTGAAATGAAACATCTTAAGCCTTGAGCTTGATTCATGAGAATGCCAAGCACTAACTCAAAAAAATAAGCTCATGATGTTTAATTTTTGAGTATGCACATTTTGCACATTTTCAGAAATGAGTTCATTTATGTTTTTAAATTTGAATAAACTTGATTCGGAGCCAGTTTGAACAATTTTTACTCAGTTTTGAGACTCGTTTTAGAATTTTTAACAAGTTAAGCAACCGGCCAAGAACACGCGTCTCCTCCTCTCTTATGGTGCTGCTATCTATTTAGAACAAGTAAAACTATTTTATTGGTGCTGCCATCTACTTTAAAACTTCAGAAGAAAGAAGTAATCCTTATTGAATTCCAAATTTATTTAACCAACGTCTTCTTTGTTCCTTTAAAATTTATGAATGATTCTTATTTTTATGGAAAGTAAATATAACTAATAATATGAAAAGTATTTCTTATTTTATTGAAACAATAAGAATTCCAGGAGTAGTAAAAAAAGTTAAAGCTAAAAAGAGTAAAGAGATTAGTAAAAGGAGGAAGAAAGAAAATTTACGAATAATAAATTTTTAAAGCCTTTAATCTTGCATTGAAATGAAGCTTAAAAAACGTCGTCTAAGACTAGTCAAGTCCAGCTAGCTACAGGTGTCTCACCTCGTGTTCTGATTGATATGAATGTATTTTGTTACATTTTTTCATCATAATCCAAATTCTACCTAAAAAATTACTGAATTCCTAAGAATGTTTGCTCAAAGTTCGGTGTAAGTGTACCAAAACTAGTTAAAAATCTGTTTCTCAGTCAAATTCCCAAAAATTTGACCCTTTCCCAGAGGATTCCAAGACTCTCCTTCGGTACTTGGAACTTTGTTATTTACAGTTTTTCTAATATATTAAGATTTCTTAATATTTCTCTAATGTAAGACGCAAATTCTACCTAAAATATCTTAAAAAATCTACATTATATCCATTAATATGCATGGAAGGGGGCTAAGGAATCACTTCTGACAGTGGCGTAGCCAGAAAAAAATTTCGGAGGGGGATGTTATTATTTCGGGGGGGGGATATATCCCAAAATCCCCCCTCTGGCTACGCCCCTGACTTCTGAGCCCTCCCGAAATTTATTTTTATAAACGCCAACGCCACTGTTAAGAGATGTTGGACCCAAAAAAAGCCGCGAAAGAATTTAAAACTAACTATTTTAAAACATTGAATAGAGAATATTAATTTTTTGGAATGAATTTTTTGGTCTCATAATTTTTTTAAGTTTCTTATTTCAACGAAAGGGAGTGTTGTAAACTATCTAAATGGATTTAACAGTCAGTTTAGAATAGATTTACATTACTTAGTATAGATTTACATTATGTGATAAAAAGTGTAAAAAAAACCTTCAGCTTGGCCGGTTTTATGCTTAATTAAATTAAATTATTAATTTAAACGACATAGACTTTTATTTTTAAAATCATTATGAAGCGATAGTATATTTGCAGCAGCCGCCAGACTTTACCAATAGAACACAAAAAATAATTAATTTCAATATATTTTGTTTTGTTTATTTATTTTATTTTATAATTATTGAATCACATTGTATTTTAATTGATATTTAACTCTTAATGTATTTATTTCAATTCGTTCTAGAATTCTTTTTTTGTGTATGTTTTTATATTGTCTTTCCTTTTTTTCTCTTTTTTGTTATTTTCCATTGTATTTTTAATGTATTAATTTCTATTACGCCCGTATGGGATCTTTTGTTTCCCCTGGGCGTATCATATGTTTTTTTATTTGTATTTATTTTATGCGTTTCTTCTTATTATTTGTCAATAAAGATTATTATTATTATTATTAGTATTAGTATTATTAAAATTTATGAAACAAATGTCTTTATTCGTTCATTTTTCGATTTAACACGTTCACTGCCAGCACTCAAAACAAAAATTGGTGGCAGTACCAGCGCAGGGTTCACAGACGGTTTGCAGCGTCTGTGTGCATCATGCATTTCTTCCTACTCTTCTATTACACAGTACTAACAAATACTACCGCCAATTTGGCGTGTTTTTACGATGTGCCCCGTATGAGATTTCCTGTCATAGCCATCACTGATTACTTCATTTCTTTTCAGGTACAATCTAGTTATATTTTCCAGAATTTTATTTCTGAGATCGAAATGTCTATTTCCACGAAAGTTGACCCATGCTAAAGTATAAGTGAAATTCGTTAGAGTTGCGTTGTTACTTTCGTGGATCTAGACAGTGCATCTTGGATATCAACCCAGGCAGCACATACGTTCAAGATTCGTCCAATTTTTGTCATGTTGGGCGGGATTTCGTTTACTTGTAGTAGCAGTTATATAAACTTGACATGCTTGGTATGAGCTGTGCAGCTAGAGAAACTGTTCTTTGAAATAATTAAAAGTTTTGGTGTGTGTGTTACTCATAAAAAAATTAGTAAGCATACTAAAAGAGAATATTTATCTTTAAATTTTATTCTGAGACAGCCAGATAGTTTCATTTTCCGAGAAAAAAAATACCTAACGGTGCTTCGATTTCAATACCCTTGTCTCTACGAATGTAGAAATTCTCCCAGGGCTAACCCAAGATCTAAAGTCTTTAGTCCTCCTCTCCAGTCTAACATTTACATGATTTTTTAAGATAAGTTTATTTTTAGGACTCCAGAAAAATACTCCAGTTAGAAACCAGAAGGTTGGGAATAATACAATCAAGGCAACTTAGGAAAAATTCAAGAATAATATATTGATTGAAATAGATTCTCTAATTTAAATATTTTCAATAATTAAGAGTTTGATTTTATTCATAAACAATCCTTAATGATGTAATTTGATATTTCTATTATGGGATATTCTATAATGGGGCAATTTTAAAAGATTTATTGAAAAAGATAATTTTTAATTTTAAAACAAGTAATTTATTACTTCTGTGAGTACCCAGGATTGCGTCCAACGATTCCCAAATTTGGGGTATATTTATAAGCCATCAGGAGCGTAGCCAATTTGCGGAAAATTACAAAAACCATGACTACCAATTTAATGTTGGTGTAAAATGAAATACCCTCAAAATAAAATATTGTGTATATTAGATGCTTCCCTAGTAGCACAGCTCATACCAAATATGTCGAGCTTATGTAACTTCAACTAGAAGTAAACGAAATTTGACCATACATGACAAAATTTGGACGAATCTTGAAAGTTTGTGCTGCTTGGGTTAAATCGATATTAAGAATTTGAAGAAAAAAACACAATTGCGCAAATTAGATGCAGAATCTAAATATTTTATTTTAGTTTAAAGAAACTTTCCAGGTCTATGTGTGGCAACAAGAAAAACACGAAATCTAATCGCAGAAATATGAGGAAAGCGGTTTTATGATTCTTCGCCAAAAGACCCCAAATTGGCTGTAGATCGAAGTGTAACGCAAAAGTATGATAAATGCGTTATATACAGATGTTCCCAAAAAGTGATAACATTTTAAAGTAGACATCAGCGCTCGTTTCTCCAGGACGCGCCAGCGCGTCCTTGGCAGTGAACGTGTTAAGCAAGGTGCAAGTCGGCAGCCGAAGGAACTGTATCGAGAAGAATTATTTAATTTTACCCAGACAACGAGAGAGAAAGAGAGCTGATATTAAAAAAAGTGTAGTAGGCGTAGCTGGAAAAACAGATGAGTGTTCCACATTTTTCGTTCTTGTATGTCACGCCCTTTATTTAAGGTAAAAAATGAGTATGATTCAGTTCCGTTATTGATTTTCCTATTAAAAACTGACTGAGGAGTCAACTCTACTGAAAACTTGGATAATAACAGAGTAACTTCTTTCGTGATTTCCTTTTAGAAATTACAAAATTATGGATCGATATAACTTAATTTTTTACTCGTACGTGTGGGTTTTATAATGAAAGTCAAAAGTGACTGATTAGGTCGTTATATAGGCACCACTTATATTTTAGATTAAAAAATTTGACTTTCACAGAATTTTTTCGTTTAATAGGGTGGGTTGCCCAGTGAATAAACACTACCAGTAAATGAACGGTGTCTCCAAAAAACCGTTCAATGCAAAAACCATTCAGACAAAAACCGTTCAAAAAAGAAACTTATAGCTTTACACATGTAATAAATTTGTTTTTTATCGAACGGTTTTAGCTGAACGGTTTTTGCATTGAACGGTTTTTTTCGTATATCCAAATGAACAGTCGACCACATAAACTCAAATAATAAGCAACCTAATTGTTCTGGAGACTCCTAATACAGGGGAGAGTGGGGTGATAAGAAATTGGGGGAATAAGAAACATTTAATTTGCAGCTTTGTGTGTGGGCATGAAAATTTGAAAAAAAAAATCACTTCAAGACATACTCTATATCCCATAAAAAAATTATCGTTTTAGAATGATTACTTCAGTGAAAAATTCCCGTTTGAAATAATCAGGTCAGCAAAATCATCCACCTAAAGTCATGCTTTTTCAACTATTTCAATTTATCTTGTTTTTACTATTAAATTCTTATGGAAATTTATTAGTGAACTTTTAAGGAGGTTAAACGGGCTATATAATTTACCTTTTGTTCTTCAATTTAGGGTTGTGGATCATTCTTAAAAGTGCCCTGTTTCTTATTACCCCATTTAATCAAAATTATGGGGTAATAAGAAACACTAGCATTTTATGCATGAAAATTAATTTAACGAATTTTTCTCTTTATTATATTAATATTTTATTGTTCTTATTTCATTTACCAAGTTAAAACTTTAAATTCAATTAATTTTATTTCTACTTAATTTTCTGAAATAGGTGGGTTGAAAGACAATTTTAATCACCACTTTAAAATTTGTAGAAAAAGTTTTAAGTAATTAGATTGACCGTTTATATAAATTCTACGTTTAAGTCGTTTTTTTGTAATTAATTTTCGGTGAAATTAATTAAAAACAAATCGAAATGCAGGGGGTGGGGAGTAGGTTCCAGGATGTCTTCATAAACTTCCTGAACCATTCAAACTTGAAGAAATGGGGTAGCGCTGAGTTTATACAGAGGAAGTGGAACCGACCTTAAAAAAACTGAGCTTGCAAAAAAAATTTAGATGATTTTGGGCAAGAATAACCCATTAGTGTCACAGAACGAAATAAGAGAAACACCATTTGATTAAATTTGTCAGGATTTTCAAATATTTTGTATGAAAATATAGCGTTGCTTATAACTTTCAACTTGTACTTTACTTAAGACTAATTTTTAACTAGGCATATATCAAAAGGTTTTTAATGAAAATTTTTGAAAATTCCTGAGGTTATAAAATAATCTTTCGAGATTATAATACCTTCATTTGATTTTAATTGTCTTAGTTAGCAAATAGTCTCAGTGGTAGTGCTTCGCGCTTCCACACCACAGGCCCGGGGTTCAATTCCCAGGGTATGCAAGGTCCACTCAGCCGTTCATCCCTTCAGTGGGTCGATAAAATGAGGACCAAGCATGCTTGGGAACTAAACAATGGGGGGTCTCGCGTTAGAATGACCACCTAACCGGGACACATGCCTAACACCTTGCACCCCAGGGCCCTACTGTCACGAAAACGAAGATGGGCATCATAGGCCTTGGCAGACTAGGGCTGTTGCGCCAATGAGTTTAGTTTAGTTAGCAAATAACTGGCTTGTTTCCTATTACCCCAAACGGGGTAATAATATACATTCGCTTGGGGTAATAAGAAACAAGTAAAAACTCCCCTTCCCCTTTTACTTAAGAAGTTCATTATTTTTTCAAAGGAAGCTATTAATGATGCAAACATTCTGTAAAAAACAGCTTCATAAACTTAAAGGAGAATCTTGTGGAATTTTTAATGTTTCTTATTACCCCGTTTGAATCTTATTACCCCACTCTCCCTTAATTTAGTAGTCGGAGGAAGATCTAACAAATGAGAAACAATCGTTTATTCAAGCAAAATCTATGCATTGTAGCTGCGAAAATTTTTTTTTAATTTGAACCTATCTTCGAGAGAACTAAAATGAGACCTTAAGGATAAGAATTGACATCTTACATCCATATTTTTTCGAGTTTTAATTGAGCTGTTAATGCTTATTTCGTTTTACTCAATTATTTAGACGTTTTTCTTTGCTAAATAATAATGAAGAATGCTACATTTTGGAAGCTGGGGGAGATAAGGGGGTGTTCATATACTGGATCATTAAACTGACATTTCCCAGTGAATTCACTGGGAAAAAGCCCTACCTCATGAATCTTCATGGTTTTAAGCTTATTCGATCTACAGGGTGTTTTTAAAGTCCGTTTCGTGGCTTTTATTTGGAACCAACGCGTGCCCTAGGGTCAGAGAAGCAAGGTTTACCCCTAGGTAAGAGACCCTGGAAAATCCATTGAAATGACTTACAGCGCCCCTAGCGGCGAAATAAAAAATGTAAAAAAATTAATTTGAAAACTCTAGAAGATAGAGCGAAAACCTCAGTGAGAGTATTGTTGCCAATCTTATGAAGAACACACAGAAAAAAAGTTTCATAAAAATATCTTGAATATTCGCGGAGATATTAGAATGTGAAAATAGCACTTTTTCATACCTCAAAAAAGAAAAAGTTCGCGAATTTGCAAGTTTTTTTGGTTTTTTGATTAAATTTTGTCTTTATTCAATTAAAAAAACACAAAACTACACAATAACACTAAAAAATTTGCAAATTTAGGAACTTTTTCTTTTTTGAGGCCTGAAAAAGTGCTATTTTCACATGCTAATGTATCCGCGAATAATGAAGATATTTTCATGAAACTTTTTTCTGTGAGTTCTTCATAACGTTGGTAACAATACTCTCTTGGAGGTTTTTGCTCTATCTCCTATAGTTTTCAAATTAATTTCGACACTAGGGGTGCTGTAAGTCATTTCAATGGATTCTCCAGGGTCTTTTACCTAGGGGTAGACCTTACTTCCCTGACCCTAGGACACTTTGGTTCAAAGTAAAAGCCGCGGAACGGACTTTTGAAACACCCTGTATAATGATGCAAGCTTAACTAGGTGTATAATGCCCAAGGTTTAAAATTATGCCCATCCAGTAAATTGAACGGGGTGTGTTGATAAGAAAGTCTATGTTAATAAATGGTGTTTCGAAAGTTTGCTTCACAGCTTTAGTTTTAAACAACAACGCCTCGTGGAATCAGAGGAATAAAGTTTTCCTATAGTAGTGACTATGAGGAAAATATTGAGGCGGCTGTTGAAAGATTAGAAAATTGATGTTTCAATCAAAAGTGTTTCCTCTAGCTAGAGCCTGTTTTCAGTCAAACAGTGATTCCTCCTGTCACAGCCAATCATAGCAGTTCTTACTCGTCACGTGACCCACTCATTGGTCAGTGTAAAGTTGGTGATGAAAATATATTGTTGGAGACTTTTTGATACGAAATCACCTAATGTTTATTTTAAAAATTTACAGTGTATATCAGAAATAAAAAGAATAGATTTTGAGAAGAGTAGATAAAGTGTCAAAGTCAAAGCTTCTTAAAAAGGGTGTTGCCGTCGTAAAAAGATCATTCTTACAATCTCTTCCTCTTAGTCATGCAATATCACTCGAAAAGAAAAAGATCTAGATAAGCTTTTGAAATTAATGTAGCAAAGTAGCAAAATCAACAAAAGCTCATTTGGTATAAAGAAATTATTACATATAATTTAACTGCAGGCAATGAGGAAACGCAGGAAGTATGTGATTGCTTGGATGAAGATATTGGATTAAAAATTTAGAGGTTCTCTACAATTTTGAGATCTATATTTCATGTCCTTGTTAACTTTATTTTATTGATATCTTAATATTTCTCTTATTCAATTACAAAATGATATAAAATAACATTTAGTAAAATGTGTATTACCTTATTTTCATTCAAAAAGTGTTTTGTCCATGTTGGAAACATTCAAACCATGTTTTCTCCTTTGTGTTCGATCAAAACGTGATTTCTCCAAATTTCAAATGAATTTTTTAATAATTAATTTTAAGTTTTTAGGTAATTTATGACTACAAATCTTCTCAGTTACTCGTTATAGAACTAAACAAACGATAATTAGGTTTTTAAATTAGTTATTTTTTAAGTTATTTGTTTTTTGTGTTTCCTGAAAATTTGTATTTGAAGGAGAAAGCATGGTTTGATTGTTTGCTCCTCAAATATGGATGGTTTGGTTATTAGAGTTAAATGGCGCGAGGACTTTATAAATATGGATGTTGAGGTACTCATATAACAAAAGTACAAAATACTTTTAGGTAGTGCGGCATTCCAAGTTAAAGTTGTTGTATCATTCATATAATTTTTTCAACATGATATCTACAGGGTGTTTCAAAATTTCGTTTTAAGACTTTTATTTAGAATCTACGTTTCTTATAATATAGTCCCTGTCATAAGTTCCCGTAAAATTTTTCTATATGATTTGTATGAGTGATGGAATTGAGTAAAGGACTTATAGGAGGGTCAAAAAACTTGGGTAGACACTTGCGGACATATTTTTAATCAGCCATTTTCCAACATGGCCACCACCGATTCTATTTTGCTACATCTCTACTTCTATCACACTAATGCACCTCATTTTGGTGTCTAAGTAAATGTTTTTAAGGTCAAGAAATCGTTTAAAATAGTTTTTGAAGTTGTCAGACTATTTAGACGCCATTTTCCAAAATGGCTGACACTATTGTTATTTTGGACATAGTTTTGCTCCGGTGACAGTCGTACTCATCGTTTTGGTGTCTAGATATATGTTTTAGGGATAAGGAATCGATTAAGATGGTTTTAAAAGTTGCCAGTATGTTTTAGACACCATTTTTCTAAATGGCTGCCACGTACCGATGTTATTTTGCAAATATTTCTGCTCCTGTGACAGTCGTACTCGTAATTTTGGTGTCTAAATGTTTATTAGGGACATAAACCAAAACTTGTATGAACAGAGATATCCAGAAAGATTACGAGTGATTGCCCCTCAAGGGGTGAAAGTAAGAGTAAAGGAAAAGTAAGTTGTAAGAGGTTTTGTTGAAACAGAATTGAATGCTTCAAACTTATCGCAAACAGATGACTGGGTTTTGATATTTGTATTCATACTTACCATTTACCGCTCTAAACATATATTTAAGTTTCTCTAAAGTTATTCTTACACACTGTTACGGCCTAACATTTACAAAAAATTAAATCATGATTACTTTCCCTCAGCAACCTATCATTTTCTAAAATTTGATCACAATTTTTCATTATTTTAACATTTCTAAATATCAAATTTTAATTCAGTTAGCCTCAAACATTTAATTCAGTTTTCATAATAACCTATTTTTTCCAAACATCTAGTATAGATTACTTTTGAACATCTGAAAAAATCAACGTATTTTTAGTTTAAAATCAAATTAAATCAAATCAAATTAAATTTTATTTACAATCCAAAATTAAAATCTAAATCTTATAATTCTATTCTTACTTTCCAATCAACAACATATCTCATTTTTAAAGATATATTTCAGTTTTTATATCCATTCTCATAAGCCTAATATTTCTTAAAAATCTAATTCAGTTTGCTTTCATTCAGTTAGTCTAACATTTTTTTTAATCAACCCCATTTTAAACATCTTAAATCAATTTTTAAACCAATTTAATTTTTGGATTTTTGTACTTATTATCTGCTTTATTTTCTTCCTAATTCCAACATTTATTTAATAATTGGATTCTTTTCTGAACATTATTGCGATTTCTACCTTACCACAGGGCTATTAACCATTTTAAGCAATCATTTCTTACCCGTCATTTCTTATATTCAGTTGAAACTAGAGATGGAAAATTTCCGGAAATTTTGGGAAGGTGGAAAAAAACTGGAAAAAAACCGGTTTTTTTCCGGAAAAATTGGAAAAGTCGGAAAAATTGACCTTTTTGCATAGAAAAGAGCTGTTTTTGAAGTCATATTTTTAAGATGCTAAATAGTCTTTCGTTGTATAAAAAATCATTAGTCAGTATCAGGGTTGGCCGGTTTAAACCATTTGGTTTAAACCATTGGTTTAAACCATGGTTTTTTATGGTGGTTTTTTTTCCAAAAAAACCACTTGGTTTTTTGGTTTTTTTAGAAATTATAAAATATTTTCAGGATTTTTTAAAGAAAGTGTTATTAAGTATAATCTTTTGCACAAAATTAAAAGGTCAGATTTATCAAAAAATTGACATTTTAAGGTGATTAAAAATCAGAAATCTTTTAATTTAATGGTTTTAATTATTAAATTCTCTCTAATCTTAACCTCAAATGCTTAAGTTAAACTTATTATATGTTGCAAGAGATGGTTCATTTATTAATTTCCTTTAAAATGAAGCATTATTTCAAAGAGTAACTAAAGATACACAAAAGTTATCTGTTTTTCTGATAAAATATGGCTTGGATTTCAAAATTGATAAAACCAATTTGTCTTATTTGTCAGTCATAAAAACCAGTTGTTTTTTTTACTAAATTAATAAAAACCGTTGATTTCTTTAATGATAAAAACTAAAAACCAGTTGGGGTTTTTTACTAAATTAATAAAAAACCGTTAATTTCCCTAATCGGATTAATTATCTCAATCATTTATCCAATTTCAATTAACATTACTTGCTTACATTTCCCTTTTTCCTTTTATTTATTTAAAAAATAAAATTTTCTCTTTCTAAAGAAATTTCTTAAGTTCATAAATTAATCCATATATAATTTTGATTATTTCAGTCATTTATCCTAGATAAATTAACACTGATTTTTATTCACTACAATAATATTAGATATTCAAATTGGAATATTTTAAAAACAAAAATTATTTTTAAAACAAATTAATTTAATTTTAATTAATTAATTGAAATATACAAATCATTTATCAATTATAAACAACCCCTGAAATAAATGTCTCATTTACAACTCAATTTCAAACATCACTGCTAAAATAACTTATTCTGAAAAAAATTCTAAAAAAACTTGGTTTAAACCAAAAAAACCTGGTTTAAACCAAAAAAACCAAATAAACCCGGTTTTTTTGGTTTTTTTAAAAAAACCCGGTTTTTTGCCAACCCTGGTCAGTATATATTATAAGTTATTAAATCATAAAAAATTAATTAACCCGGGAGCAGTCGCACTGGGTATCTCATACCCAGGCGCACATTCTAAGTTGCAAAGCGCTCCCCCCTTTTTTCCGAAATGTGTGTGCCCTCGTGTAGCTGAGTTCAAGGTCACATTCTTCAAGTTGCAAGGTTAGATAAAAATTTAGGAATGCGCGGTTTCCGGGAATCGAGGCTTTTGGGTATGATATACCCGCGCGCGTGCCCGTAGACGTGTCAGTTTTGGCTGTGGATTCCGTTCATTCGGAAGGTATGGAGCGGTACCTGATTTAGGAGGATGAAAGGAAACGGCTTCGTTCTTTGATTGAGACAGTTTCTAAGGATGTTGATTATTATTTTAGTGAATATTAAGAAGATATTGGAGTTTATGATGGTCAATATGATGAGGAAACAATGGAAGTGGATGAAGAATAAGATAAAATTGATGAGGAAAATTCAGAAAGCCTCAATTCTGCGGAAAATGGAGAATATTACCTAGGTAAAAGTGGAATAAAATGAATGAAAGAAAAGTTTACACCCATGCCAGAGTGGTGGTGAAAAATATTATGACTACAATGTCTAAAAATGCAAATTATTCTAGAGCACCTACAAAGATACATTCAAAAAATGTCCTTGATACATCATCAAAAACTACCTCATAAGAAGAAAACATAGTCAAAAGAATAAAAACGCGATTCGAAAATATGTGAGGTTTGCGGTAGCAAAAAAGGACCTGAAAATACAACACTGTTCTGAACTGTGCCATAAATATATTTCTATGGAACACATTACTCCAATTTGTAAGGATTGCACAATAAATGAGAGAAAATTATTATCATTTAAAATACATTGATGCTTATTTATTGTTTTATGTCTGATTTTGAGTAATATTATTAGTAAAACCTAGCAAGTTGAGTGTTGAAGTGCGAGAATCCATTCCTGGGTATAACATACCCACCCGCGACTACCCGCGTTCGTTTGATAGGTGCGACTGCTCCCGGGTTAAAGATAATTCTTCCAAAAAAAAAATATGCAGCATTTTACGAGTAATTTTAAAACAAAACAAAAAACTACAGTTTTTATAACTACAATAAAATAATATATGCAATATAAATATAAAGCTAATGATTGTAATAAATAACATTAATTTAATATTTTTTTATTAAACATGAAGTACTTTTGATGAATTAATATTGTATACAACATGATCCAATAACAAATAACAGATGTTTGCTATAATATTTTACATCAATATACATAATTGATCCTAACCTTTTGCACATAATCATTGTAATCAAACCAATAGGCTGTAAAAAGGTTGAGAAGTTTTAATTACATTCTGCCAATTAAAAAAAATGTTGAAGTCATTATATAAAAAAAATTGTTCTTTGTTTTGTTTAAATATTTTTGGAACTTATTTTTTTATTATTTAATTTCCATAATATTAATGTGTTTATTGTTCAATAAATACTCATACACCATAAATATTTTTTAAAGCAACCCCATAAAAAGCCTCCAATAATCCCAAACTTTGAAATCTGATCTAAATTTTTTTTAAATTCAGATAAACCAGAGAAACTTGAAGAAGTAGTAAGTCATTTCATATGCTTATGATTGTTAGACAATCTAATTTAATGGTTAAAATAATTTTAAAGTGCTGCATTTTATAATTAATATATAAGAATATCAAATTTAAATTTCTTCTAATCTCAATTGGTATTATTGATATTAATTTGTGTTGCATAATTATTTCTGTTTTTAGAGAGTAAAATAAATATAACACTTGGAAGTTAAAATAATTAATCTTGCAGCTTACTTTTTCCAAATTTGTGTTTTCATGTGAAATATTGAGTATAAAAAATATCAAATGAGAAAACATTAGAATGTGAATGTAGAAAATTTTTAAATGCAAACAAACTTTAAAATTTTCAATTTTCCCCGAGTTTTGGGGAAAAAATGCTTATTATGTGGTTTAAACTTCATTCTTAAGTACTAATTATATGGTTAAACAACTTCTTAAGTACAATAAATTATTGTATAAGAATATCATCTAAATAATATTTTAATTGATATTTGTTATATAAATTTTAAATAAAGTATTTTAAATTAACATTTTCAATTTTTCCGGAAAGAAATAAACCCTTCGGAAAAAAACTGGAAAAAAAACAGTTTTTTTTCCCAAAGTTTCCGGTTTTTTTCCGGCCATTCCCATCTCTAGTTGAAACTAATCACATTATAATCAAATCAAATCAAAGTCTGCCCGGGCCTAGTGGCCCATCAGGCGGTGCCCATCTCCGTTAATCACATTATAATTAAATTGTCAATTATTACAACAAATAAAATTATTTCTAAAAATCAAATTTTAAACATTTAATCAATCCATTTACAGCCCATTTTAATACAGTTTTTTATTTTTTATACTCATCAGCTTGCTTTTTACCGATTCCAACATTTATTTAAGTTTTTTATTTCTTCTCTCAACATTATTGCAATCTTTTCACGGGTTATCAACCCCATTGCAAGCAATTACTTCTTACCCAAACATCTCTTATTTTCAGTTCAAACTAATCACAATTTATCTCTGTGTAAAATAGTTTATTACACATGAACCAGCAAATAACATTTATACATGGAAAATCATATTACCCTTTTACATTATCAATAAATACGCATACACTTGTACTACACCAATTGAAGAATTTGTAAAGTATCGGGCATCGGGTATACTTAGAAATTGAGTTTCAATGTACACAATTCGTCACAATTTTTCAAGTTTAAAATATGAAATTCATTACCCTGTAATTTTACTGTTTCTAATTTATTCTTATTCACGCTATAAAGTCACTCAAGGAGGCATGCATCATAGTGGGAGGGTGTCATATAAACCCACTATTTTGCGCTATTCTGGAACGGCTATTTCATACCTTTCAACTCTGGCGGTAATTACTTCTGCGCTTTAGTGTGTATTACAATTTTTGAATGATTATTTATTTGGTATTATATCAACCTATGTTCATACCAAATTTCCTCAAAATCTATCCAGTAGATCTGGAGAAATCGAAAAAATGTGCAATTATGTTTTTTCAACACTATTTTATATGTTAAAGTAAAAAATATCCCTTTGGCTTTTCAAAACATTCTTTAAAATACTTATTTTGTTTATTATTCTATTCTTAATATGCCACAGGTCACACTGATTGTAATGTGAGAAGATTTCTCAAACATGGATACAGTTACAATAAAATATTTTATTTTGAAATTTTCTGTACTTTATCAAGTAAGACCCACTTACTTCCTTTTAAGTTTTCCTTTCTTTAAATCTAAATAAAGAGTGGGTCACCCCTTTCATAAAAAGACCAGTTAAGAAAAATATAAAGTATTATTTTAAAAACTAATAATACATTTTTTATGGATAAAGTCTTAAATGAAATATGTCGATAAGTGCAAATTTAACCCGTTCAAAATTTTTCTATTGAGCTACAAAAATGCACGAGGCCAAAAAAGGGTCACACTTACCCCAAGTGACCCTATATGCATAATTTAAAAATTCTACATTTTGATTACAACTTAAATCTAACATTGAAATCTGATTTCATTCACAGTTAGGTATCTAAATATTTTTTAAAGACATGGATTTGATTAATTGATAGGATTGTTCCCGATAGGGAATCACATGTAAACCGGGTTGCCAAGTGATGATTCCAGCAATTTGAACTTCTTATTCAAATCCCATAAGCGTGGGATATTTTGTCACAGTTGAGGAAAGAGAATAACATCATGCCCCTCGGAAAGCAATTATATTGTCACTGTTTGTTGATGTAGAATACTTTCTTCAAGTATTATATGTTTACTTAAACTGAGTTCAAATTTAGTTTCAGCATGCATCATCCAGTATCTCAATTCAAAGCATAATTTCCTTAAATTTTTAACTTTTGAGAATGTATGGTTTGTTGACTGGATTATTGTATTAAAACTGTTTGACATAGTAATCCTTTCATAAATAGTGAATTCATAGGATTTTATTAGTCTCATATATCTTTGGTTTACTTGGCAATTTGATGTGATTATGATATGGTTGAAATGTAAGTACATTGACTGTGCATCATAAGTACCAGATATGTTTTATTAAAGCATCCCTAAGATCGAAAATTCTGCGATGGCAAAGTTTTTAGAAAAAAATTATTGGCAAAAGTGTGTTAACAGTTTGATTTGCTTATTTTAGAATAGACTGTACTAGTTAAGTCCTGTGAAAATCTTATTAATACCGTAAAAAGGGGTGAATGGGATTAAATTTAGGAAAAACCACATGAACCTAAAAACATTGATAGTGTTTGAGGATCTTGGTAAACAATATTTTGTACACATCCTAATTAGGTTGCATCACTCATCAATAAATGCCATTCAATCTTACCATTGATGAACACAAAAAAGATTTTTAAAAATTAGTCTGTAAAAACTATGATTACTTATCAAAGAGATAAAGGAATTTTTTTTCTATTTTTCTTGTGTCTCCAGTGTATTTCCAGTTGTAGAAAAGCTCCATCCTTATTCGACTAGTTTTTTAAGTAAAAGGTACAAAATATTTAGAGTTATTTTACAATATAAGTAAAATTAGTAAATCTGATCAAAATTGTACAATCAATATCATGTGAAATTATATTTAAAAAAGCTGATATTACTTTCTCATCAAATTCTGAAATTAAATTTTGGGACCCAAAATGTGCCTTTGAGATCAGCCAAAAGTCTTGATTTGACAAGTTTGGCTGCAGTTCAATTTTGTAAATTGATGGATTTAAACTGCTTTATGTTTTAGGGATTACCCTCTAATTCCTCCAGATAATTTGAAAAATTGTGAAAAAATAACCTTTCCACCTATTTAAAAAACAACCTTGTTATTTTATTGATGTTATATGAATGCTTATAAATAAAACTTTTTTAATAAGGAGCTTAAAATTAAATTTTTATTTACAGATGGACGGAAAGAAGAGAAAATGGAAAACTTTATTGTCCCATAAGTTCTGTAACTTTTTACGAAGTTTCGTGTTTGAAATTTTTTTTATGAAAAACTATTAATAGGGGGAGAATTCAAACAAAAGGGTTTTTTATCTATGTATATTTATGAACATAACGTGGGATTTTGGTAGTTCTCGTGATATTATTTCTTTTCAAAATGGTGGTTTGAAAAAAAGACCATAAACGACGATTTTGGCATATTTTTTTTCTTTTGTTTAAAAAACTAGGAAGAACGCATAATTCATGGCTAAAAAAAGTTTTTCTGTATATTTGAAATGTTTTGATTAAGATGTCATAGTTTCAAGATGATTCGATAAGTTTAAGGTAGGAAATTTTGGGCTTTAAAACTTCATATATTGGTAATTTCACGTGTTTTTTAAAGCACGCCTACTGTTTTTCTAAGCAGCTGGTATGAAGCAAATAAAAGGCAGATGTTTTTTGAAACATAATGCTTGTTTAAACGGTTTAAACATTGAAAGAATCTTTTCATAATATAGTTGAATAGATTTATTTCTAAATTCTAACGAGTTGTTTTTATTGTAGTGTTTTCGTGTGAAGCAAATAATTGCTTTGTTCGCATAGCATATACAGGGTGTATCTGAAATGGTGCAACAAACTTTCAGGGATGATAGTACTAATCAAGACGAACAAAAATCGGTATAGAAAGGGGGGTCCTAAACCAAATGCCAGGGAGTTAAAAATGGAGCGACACCCCAAAAAAATGATTGAAAAATTCAATTTGTAGAAGAACTACTATTGGTAAAAACATAGTTATGGTCTCAAAAATTAAGGTTTAATATGATCTTTAAAATTACCTCAAAAGTCTTCACTTTAAAATTTGTTTTATTATGAAAAAAGTTAAAAAACACAAAAAAATGTGAAAACTCTGCCAAAACATTATTTTTTATTTCGAAATCCTTTTTTTTAATTTTATAATCTGAAAGATCATAGTTGAAAACCCTTAAGTCCAAAGTTTCACGCAAATAGAATCAATATTAAATGCTTGAGATCCTGTTAAAGTTTGTTTTTAGGTGCGCACACAGCTGTTCTGAAAACAGCTCTAGAAAACTGCTTGCGCACCTAAAAAACAAACTTTAACAGGATCTCAAGCGTTTAATATTAATTGTATTTACGTGAAACTTTGGACTTAAGGGTTTTCAACTATGATCTTTCAGATTATCAAATCAAAAGAAAGGATTTCGAAATACAAAATAAGGTTTTGGCGGATTTTTCACATTTTTGTGTTTTTTAACTTTTTTCATAATAAAACAAATTTTAAAGTGAAGACTTTTGAGGTAATTTTAAAGATCATATTAAACCACAATTTTTGAGACCATAATTAAGTTTTTACCAATAGTAGTTCTTTTACAAATTGAATTTTTCAATGATTTTTTGGGGTGTCGCTCCATTTTTAACTCCCTGGGATTTGGTCTGGGACCCCCTTTCTATACCGATTCTTGTTCGTCTTGATGAGTACTATCATCCCTGCAAGTTTGTTGCACCATTTCAGTTACACCCTGTATAAGTTTAGCGAGTGTAATTCTGATAAGCTAAAACGTTGCGCGCTTGAATTGTGCGCACTGATTTCTGAACTTAAGTTCAGAGATAATTTAATAAACTGCTTATTTTGAATACTTGGGTCTATCTGTACGCTTTTTTATTGATTTTGATGATTTTTTTGTGAAAATTTCTTTGAAATGACTAACATTACTGAGGTAAATTTTTTGCAATAGACCGAAATTTCCTAAGTTAAATTTATCGAATTATCTTGAAACTATGACATCTTAATCAATCTAAACATTTCAAAAATGTAGTAAAACTTTTTTTAGCCATGAATTATGAGTTCTTCCTAGTTTTTTAAACAAAAGAAAAAAAATACGCGAAAATCGTCGCTTGCGGTCTTTTTTTCAAACCGCCATTTCGAAAAGAAATATAATCACAAGAACTACCAAAATCACACATTGTGTTCATAAATATACATAGACCAAAATCCCTTTTGTTTGAAATCTCTATCTATTACCAGTTTTTCATAAAAAATTTCAAACACGAAGTTTCGTAAAAAGTAACAGAACTTATGGGACAACCCTATTTATTGCTACAGACAAGTTTGTTGCACTATTTGGACGATGAAAGTCTAATAAATTTGTCTGTAGCTTTTTCTTACTTATCTACAATAATAATGGACCATTTAAAAGTTATTCGTAAAATTTTAAAAACTAAAACTTTAGGTATGTTAAATCTTTGTAAAAATTTAAAACGAGTAATTTTGAAACGATGCGTTCTAAATAAAATACTAAATTTAAACTTAAAAAATTTGAACTGCGAGAACTATAAAAGTTTAACCATTCTTAACTGTAGTAATAATAGAATTGAAGAATTAAATATTGAAAATTTAACAAATTTAAAAGAGTTAAATTGTTCATATAATAGCAGAATAAAATAATTAGATGTTTTTATTTTATACATGAGTAAGATTGTCGCAGGAGCAGAATATCAGAAAAATAACATCGGTAACTGGCAGCCATTTTGAAATGGAGTCTAAAACATACTGACAACTTTAAAAACCATCTTAATGTATTCCTTATCCCTAAAAACATATATTTAGACAACACAACGATGCTTTATATTTTTCTTACAATAACAATGCTTTATATTTTTCTTACAAAACGATGAGTAGGACGGTCACAGGAGCAAAACTATGTTCAAAATAACAATAGTTCAGCCACATTGGAAAATCACGTCTAAATAGTCTTACAGAAACAGTCTGACAACTTCAAAAACTATTTTAACGATTCCTTGACCTTTAAAACATATCAGGGTGTCCCAGGAAAACTGGCCACACCCTTTAACATTTGAGCCCCTACAGATATAGTCATGAAAGTGGGATCTAGGTATAGTAAAGTGACCATCCTATTTAATGAGACAACTTTCAACTATAAGATATTTGCTAAATTAGTCAATGACTAAGTTGTAGCGCAGCATCGATTTAGTAGGAAAAGAAATCTTAGGCAGAAAAATATCCGGGATAAAACTTGTAAAACTAACACTCAATTAGGTTGAATTTACGTAGATTTTATGTCTTAAAACGCTCCTCACAAGGCGAAAATAAGAAATCTTTAATTTAATGAACTAAGAATACTTTTACTGAACGAAGAATACTTAGTCCCTGACTCCCTCCTAAAATTTCGGATAGAGGGCGTTGGAAGTTGTTGTATCAGATAGGACATGGTCACTCAACTATACCTAGACCCCACTTTCATGACTATATCTGTAGGGGCTCAAAAGTTAAAGGGTGTGGCCACTTTTCCTGGGACACCCTGTATACTTAGACACCAAAATGAGGTGCATGTGGATGATAGAAGTAGAGATATAGCAAAATAGAATCGGTGGCGGCCATTTTGGAAAATAGCGGATTAAAAAAATTTCCGCAAATTCAAGATGTTTACCCAAGTGTTTTTGACCCTCCTATAGGTCCTTTACTCAATTCCATTGCTCATACAAATAATATAGAAAAATTTTAAGAGACCCTATGTCAGGGACTATTAGGGTTACAGAAGTTATGGTGTACCACTAGGTAAGTAGAGAAAGAAAACGTTCCCAAATTTTCAAGTTTCTTTGATTTTTTGAATTAAAATTTGTATATACTGAACTGAAAAACCGCAAAACTAAATGATAAGACTTAAAACCTTTACGAACATTTTTTTGAAGTCTGAAAAAGTTATTTTCACATGCTAATCTCCACGAAATTTTTTTAAAACTTTTTCTGTGTGTTTTTCAAGATATTGATTACACTTTTTTTTCACAGAAAATTTTGTTCGCTTTAGTTTTCAATAATTTTTAAACTTTTTTTATTTCGCAGCTATGGCGCTGTAAACCATCTCTATGGATTCAATATGGTAACTTACGTGGGGTACTTTTTACTTCCACGACCCTAAGAGACGTTGGTTCCAAATAAAAGCCGTGCAACGTACTTTTGAAACACCCTGTATACTGTATATGTTTTTAACACCTCGACTTATCATTAGGGTATTTATGGACATTTTTACCTGGAAGCTTCAGTGTTCCTTGGTTTCCCAGCTTTTCCCAGTGGATGGTTGCAACCGGCCATGCTTTCACTTCACATGTGAAAGCCGCGTAGCTTCCTGTGGTGTTGTGCACATCTTGAGGAGGGGCCGAAATGACCGGCGCTGTGTAGGAAAATTTCAAAATCAAAATGGTTATAAGATTGAAAAACACATTGATTGAAACCCCTCGTAACTCCAATCTAAATTTTAATTAAAGAATACATTCCAATATCCAATATCCATCCATTTTTTACATTTAAACTTATAAGAATGAGGTTAGATTTTCGTTTAGATTATTCAGAACTGTTTAATTTATAAATGGCCTGTTGATAGTAAAATAATGAAAGTTGGCTAAAATCAATGAACTAAAAACTGATCAAGAATGATCGAAAAAATGAAGTGAAAAGCATAGTGATAGAGATATTTATGATATATGTCTATCTATAGCTAATATTGATTTTATTATAGGAAAAACATAAATATAATTCTACATTCTTTTAGCTGACTGAAAATTAACAATTAAACAAGGCTCCAATCTTTAAGAAATAGAATCAATCAATTTTTCTTTTCAATTTTAAAACTTTCCCTGCTATTAGTAGTTAGTTTAGAAGTAATTAATGTAAAGAAAGTCAAAGGGCTAAATTCAAAAAAGGTTAAAACGCGTGATATTTCATAATATTCATCAACAACCATCTTAAATATAAGTAAATTTTAAAAAGACAACTAAGCTAAAAAAATTAAAACAACTTATATATTTAAGATATGCACAGACTAAGGTGCCTACCAGTTACATGTGTATTGACTAAATTTTAGGGCTGATGCTAATGATCATGCTAACTTTACAGTAAAATTTTACAAATATGAATAAAAATAGAAATAATTTTAAAAAATTGGAAAAAAATAAAGAAAAAAAAGCTGTATAAACTTAGCTCTTTTTGAACAAATTGGAACTGAAGAAATTTCAACGGTTTTCACACACATAAGTTTCTGCAAAACATTGCACTAAATAGACCAATGTGAAATTTAATATAAATTTTCATTCAAAATAACCACCCTAACCCACGAGGTTATTTGAAAATTTAATTTCACTGTAGCATAATTTTTGAAATTTAATCACTCAGTTTATAGATAATTTTTCACAAATTATTAATAACTTTACAGTATTAATTTGACGCAAAGTATATATTTGAAGTTATTTCTTCCCATATAACTTTTCACTTATAATTGTGTTAAATGAAACTATCCTAAATTTAAAAAAAATATAAAATAAATATAATATTTATATAAATTTGATACTAAATTTTTATAATGCACAAACCTGGGTTATTTTAAATTTAATAATTAAGTAATTTAATTTTTTTTTTAAATAATTAAGTATTTTAATTCCCCTTTTGGAACATTAAACTCTCCTTTAAGGTTTTAGAATTCAAAACTTCCGAAAAATGTACTGTCTGTCTATCATAAGAAGAGCTCTGGTTGGGGCTAGTTCGCATGAGCGGTGGTATGGTGTCGAATGATAAATCGTAAATTTCGAGATCATGATCATGAATAATGATCATGAAAAATCATTAATTTGTATTTTTATGACTTAGGTAAATGACTAAAAATGTTCTTAGAACATAAAAACAAAAATTTAAAAAAATCCTTATGACCGCTTATGTGACTGCCAGAGCTCTTCTTGTTCTTGTGATAGACAGACAGTACGCCACCCTTTTCTATTTTGACAACCTGTAAGATATAAAAAAGAGACCCCATATTTATAATTGAAACCTAATGAATTTTCTTAAGGAAACTGAAAATAGTTGGTGAATAAAAACAAAACTTAAGGGAACCACAGGAAAGCCTGCTCTATAACCCAGTTCCCTATGTACTGATTTCTTGCTCAGCCTCTTCAAAATGCCAGCTACTACACGTTTCCATTACTCTACTTCAGATATAACTCACGCGATAGACACATTACAAGGAAAAGAAGCCAAGAAAGAAAACTAGCGAAACTACATCCTCCTTTAGATCTGTTTAAGCACCTTAATAGCGTGAACAGACCTTTCGCAACCTTTCCGGGTAGAAAATTAAACGTGATTTCTTTGCTTAATTTAAATACTCCGTCATATGAGAGGAAAAACTGGGATTTAATTCGGAAGATTTTAAAGTATAATTTGGTTTTTCATCGTAATTATGTTTATTATAAAAGAGTTTTGAGTTAATTTAAATGATTATTTTCAATTCCAGAAGGTTGTAGTGTTTTTTTGGATTTAAAGTCAATTAAATTCAGTAAAAAATATGATAAAATGTTTCACATATTTAATACATCCAAAAACTTTTTTTGAACATTGCAGTTAGTTAGAAATTCTTATTTTCTCAACCGGCATAAAAAACACAATAATTTATCTTTATGAGTTATAAATTATATCACCTTCCACTAATTTTGGTAGGTTTACGAAATATACTCTTACATTTTTACTTTTAAAAGGACGCAGTGGGGAAAGTCTTAGTCTGAAAAGGAGCCAAGACACTGAGAAAATTTGGGATCAACGTACCGTAACTCTTACATCGATAAGGCACGTAGTTAAAATCTTTCCCAAATTTTTTCAATAAAAAAACATTTTGTTTATTTTCTGCATCTGTTCTCAAACTGTCTTGAATGTGATCAGTAAATAGATATCAAGTTACAGATCAAAGCAAAGTGACTACTGGTTTCAGCTGTTACATCAAAATTTTAGTAACTGTCAACACTGAAATTAAACTTAAAAACAGTATCTAAAATATGAGAAAACTCCAGCTCTCAAGCGTCGCCTCCAGCCATAGACCGGTTTCGACCCTGTTGGGACTCATCAGCACGGCACAGGTAGGTAACGCAAGAGAGCGGATGGAGAGCTTTTAGTCTAGCCGACTAATATATAACGGAAAAAGTGGTGATCATTGATTAGTCCTCCACTATCTGCCGGAATGAACTGCACATTCCCTAGAACAGATTTAATTCCCGAAAGGCAAGGCATG
The DNA here is from genome assembly GCA_024610705.1 of Tetragnatha versicolor. Classification (NCBI taxonomy): domain Eukaryota; kingdom Metazoa; phylum Arthropoda; class Arachnida; order Araneae; family Tetragnathidae; genus Tetragnatha; species Tetragnatha versicolor. The sequence continues at coordinate 41,702,974 of JANDEH010000009.1, forward strand.
AAAAGGGGGAGTATTTCACCAGTACCTCTGTTTAGAGGAATGTGTGAGAAAACTCCAGTTCTCAAGCGTAGCCTCCAGCCATAGACCGGTTTCATCCTTGTTAGGACTCATCAGCACGGCATAGGTTGGCAACGCAAGAGAGCGGAGGGAGAGCTTTTAGTTTAGTCGATAATAACTGAGTAGTTCATTCCGGCAGATAGTGGAGGACTAATCAATGGTCACCACTTTTTCCGCTATAGTCGGCTAGACTAAAAGCTCTCACTCCGCTCTCTCTCATTGCCTACCTATGCCGTGCTGATGAGTCCAAACAAGGACGAAACCGATCCATGGCTGGAGGTGACGCTTGAGAGCTGGAGTTTTCTCACATATTCCTCTAACCAGAGGTACTGGAGAAATACTCCCCTTTTCAGTATCTAAACTAATTACGATGTTCCAATCTACTAAGTTTAAAATTATCGTATCAATCATAGGGGATAATACGAACAACTAGAAGTTTTCAACTGAAAAAATGTAGATTTTTATAGCATTTCAAAAAACAGCGATTCTATGGCAGTAGAGCGAATGCTACTTACATTTGATGCAAGGCCCACTGGACACTGCCCTTAGACCATCTCTCCTGGTATACCGTGCCTCTGTCAACTGACACATGGTGTCATAAGTAACCCCATCACTTCCACAAAGGGGACTATTCCGCTTGCACACACAGACTGCTTCGGGAGGGTCATCCCAGTGCAAATCGCTCCTAATCCTGCACTCCAGGTTATCCCCACATTTTCCCAGTTTTCCGGAATTCAGTTCTGGATGTTCACACCTCTGACCTTCCCGGTTACCACACAAATAGCAGCAGTCGCACGAATCCTTGACCATGCCAGCCAGGCAGTTCCTGGGTGCCACACACGAAGTCCTGTCACAAGGCAGGCACTCGGTAGCATCCTGGACTTGCACAGCGGTGTCGTGGTCTGTGTGGGTGGATTGACCACAGGCTGAAGCAACCAGGATAATGGTGAGAATAACAAGTCGGTGCATGTTGTGTTAGTGTTATCTGAGGACAGACTGTTCGGCTGGGTTGGATTGAAGTAAAGACGGGTTATCTGGAGCGATCTTATCGCCGGAGTAGTTTCTGTCAGTTTGTTTACGGTGTTCTTGACCGTCCGTTTTTTACGCTTTGCTGATGAGTGTGTGTAAACATGGAAGATATTGGAGTGGTATGTGCAGGGTAATTACGGTACTTTTGGAGTGAGGTAATTCGGATTAAGCAATATTATTAAATCCATTGATTACCATTTTGCAAAGAAATAACGAAGCTTGATTATAGTATTGGACAGTAGAAATTTTTTAATGAGAAGTGTTTTATGGATAAAAGTTAGGGGGATTTACTTTAGAGCAATTGGTAACATAACTACGAGATTTAGCAAATTAATTATATAAGGTTACATATAAATTTTATTTATTTATTTATTAAGCACACACAACAGGTCAGCGACCCAATTACAGTGTGGAGAGAAATTTGTAGTATGCTGTTTCATTTTATACCATTTCACTTTCATTCAAAAGTTCACAATTAAAAACAATGGCTATTTAAAACGTTCTATTTTTTGTGACACATACTTAGTCAAATTACAAATTAAAGTTTTTGACTGATATGGTAGCTTGAGACTATTTGAAAGATTGTTTTATCAATTTATTTGTCATATCTCTTCTTGTTTTGTGATGCATATTAGGGTGGGTCAAAAATATTTTTTTCACATTTTCCCAGGGGCACAGCGACAAAAGGGTGCCAAATGGTCTCAAACTAGCATGTGTAAAATATTATTCGATTATAATAACTCTTTTTGCCTCCGGATTGGCCTCAAAGTTTCGATTAATATAGTAATTTCATGTAAAAATGGCCGAATGAAAATCAAGCTTTTATCTATATTGCACAAATCCGTCATGAATATAAATGTGCACAATGGTATTAAAATCATCATTGAAGACTATAAAATAATTATAAATGAAACCAGAGTTGTAATACTTGAGTTATAATACAACATATTTTGAAATATCTCAATGGTTAGAACTGGCAATAAAAAATTTCTTGCTGGAATCATAAAAATGTGCGAAACCTTTATTGTTGGTTGAGTAGGATGGTAAAACATTAAATTTTTAATAAAAATGGATAGGTCAGAAGGTGGGTACCTTTTTTGGGTTATTACGTAGTTTCAACCCCAAGGAAAACATTTGGATAATAGTTTAAAAGTTGGGGTTTCCTTAAAATTTCTTGGCATATTCGGAATAGTCCATCTTAAGTGTCCCCATATGATTCCTTAATGTCCAAAATTAAATTAAAACCACATTTTAAGAGTCAAATTTTGAAATATTTTCTTAAGAGTGGTAGATCCCCGTTTTCAGCATAAAGCTCAGTATTATCCATTAAGTTTTTTAAATAAGCTACATTACTTTTCAAAACTTATTTGTTATAATCCTTAACAGTTAAATTTGCTATATTTAACTTTTATGAACGTATAAGGGAATGCTAAGAAGCTATTTTGAGTCAAACCTCAAAGAAGTATAATTTCATGGGCCTGGGTTTCAGTCAATTGCTATAGCAAAAAATTAGGTAAATCATGACTGAGTGAATCATAACTGATATTGCCTATCAACAAACTAACCATTCGACAGTTGTTTCAACATATTTTGGCGATCATATTTGGATCCCAAGACCAGCCAGTGAAATAACTGTCCACTGAATTTCGAAAGCGTGGCGTATTTATGAAAAATACAACTGTTTCTATTTTGAAAAATTAAAAATACCTTTTTATATTGACCAAACTTGAGGGAGAATGTATATGAACTACCAATATTTAAAATCTGTACCACTGACAATAAACTGTTTGTTGGAAAAAAAGAGATTCATATTCTACGGCTCTTGTTAATATGATAGCATATTATATTGCCACTTCGGCAGTTGTTTTTGTATTAATAATGCATGAAGGTGACTAATGTGATTAAAATTGCTCTTAAATACCCTTATTTGTGAACTTAAAAGAGTTAACGACAAAAAAAATTTAATTTATAAAATTTTTAAAAAATATGAAAAATTACACATTTTTGATCTATTTGAGGCCAATCCGGAGGCAAAAAGAGTTATTATAATGGAATAATATTTTACACATGTTAGTTTGAGACCATTTGGCACCCTTTTCTTTCTGTGCCCGATAGAATTTGTAAAAATTTTTTTTCGCCATAGGAAAATGACCCACCCTAATGCATATGTTAGAAGATATTTCGAAGGTTGCGAACTATCCTTAACTTTATTTTTTATTTTGCCAGAGTTTATGGTTATATTTATTTTGCCTTTCATTTTATGATAAATGTTATTTAAAATTTACTTTTTGTAACTTAAAAAAGGGATGATGAAAAAGAAAATACCAACTAAAATTATACAGAAAAAACTCGCGATAGGACAGATAAATTATTTTACTAATGCACATATTTGAATGAACTTGTGAGAAAACAGTTTTTTTAGATATCTTCTACATGTTTTGAAAAGGATAAATAATAAAAGGATTCAATATAAACCACATATGGAGATTTTAACCAATAAATGCATATATGAAGACTGGACTTCAAAAAGAAGCTAAGTGCCAAAAGTAAAAAATATGAGTTAAACCCGATAAACCAATCTAAGTACCATCGCCAACAACCTATAAAGTCGGCTTAGCGCCACAACAATTATTAGTAGCTTAAAATTAGCCCGAAAGACGACTTTTTATGTGTATTCCTATGGAGAATCAAATTTAAAATGATCAATTGAATCGCTTATTTCAGAAACATGTTAAACCCCATAAGATTAACATTGCGTTTAACATGTTTCTGAAATCAGCGATTCAATTACAGAAAATTTACTTTTTGGCACTTAGATTGTTTTTGAAGTTCACTCCTCATATAGTTTGTTTCATTATAAGTTTACATTGTTTTTTACATTGAAATATCAGCTGTTCTTATAACATGAGAGAAAAGTGTATAAATAACTTCAGATATGAATAACTTCAGAAAATAACTAAATGAATCTCATCAAATGTCATTGAATTTTATGGGGGGATATTTTGGGAACTCAGAGATTTTACTTTCAAATTGATATTTGTTGAAAAGAAAAGTACCAGTAGGTGGAGTTTCATCCCCCATGGAAAAAGAATTACAGATGTTCTTTGCGTCTGTGTTAAATATGAAGAACTTTGTTCCAGATGATTGAGTTTGGAACAGTAGGTGAAGGATGAAAATATTTTGAACTGGGAAGAATTGATTTATCGTTGTTTGATCGCGGTTCAAAAGTTTGATACAGAACTAGTGGTGTTTCGTATGTGAATATATTTGGGAAGTCCAGAAAATAAAGAGATCATTATAATTCAGTGCAACTTTTATAACTCGAAGGAAGCTGCAGATAAAAAAATAATCCAAGTAATCCAAAACTTTGAACTAAAAAATAACATACAACTAATAGGAAATTCAAGCTGTCCCAAAAGAATACCTTCTAATTATCTACTAATTTGAATTTTAGACGTTTGAGTTATAAGTTTCTTTCTATTTGCTTCATTTGCTTTGCAAATTACAGAAAATATTTCAACAAAAGTATTTTTTATTAATAAAGTATATAGAATTTTTATTAAAAATAATTTAAAAATCCTTAGTGTTGAGTAATAAATTAAACAAGGAGGAATATAATTATTTTAGATTAACATATAGTTTCAGAGATTCTCAAATTGTTAAAATATTAACTAGTTCTTAATTTTAATTCAAATGTAATATCTTAAAAAAATCTTTATTCTTTTATTGAAAGTGCAATATTCTAAAACGATGATCATGTTAAATCTTAAGAAGAAAAATGCCCATTGAATGGAAGGATGGTTTTAAAAATACATAAGTCACATGTAAATCCTAATATTATCCTAACACTATTATCATATTATGATAATAAATCTACAGGATTTTACACTATATTTTACATTAAATGCAAATTAAAATAAAAAAGATAGATCGGCAATATAGAAAACTGGTTGAGAAACATTCGTATCAATTGATGGAAAAACAACCGGATGAAACATCAATAAACAGAGCAAGAGGGTTCAAACTAACTGAGTCCATTGATTAATTTTTGAGCTTCCAAACATTACAAAATCTTAGGTTTCCCCAACAATAAAAACTTTTCCATAGAATACATACAAACAGTTTTATTTTGTTCATTTCCATCGCTTATGCTAACACACGCGACGGTTTCAGGAACATCTCCCACACAATAAGTTAGCACTTCGGAATTTTAGTGCTTTTTATAGTAAAATTTTAAAAATTTATTTACTGGTGATTGTGGTTCTAGGCTTTATCTTTAAAAAAGTTCTCAAAATGCCACAATACTAAATGTTATGAAAAATGGTTTCCAAGATTCATAATATGATGCACCGTTTTTTCTATCCCCACCCTTACAATTTTCCCATGATTTTATGTCTATGAAATTTATTCGGAGGAACAAAATGCTTTTAATTTAACTTTTAAATATCTTCTGGGGTCCAAAAAGTTTACACATAAACATTGGTTGAAAAGAGATCGATTAAGAGGGTAATTCCCCTCAATTATTTAAGAGGGTAAGTTTACACATGCACATTTCCTCCCTAAAATAGCAAATATAAAATCAGTGAAAAGACAAAAAGATCATTATTTTTACACTACTTTCTTCAAATATTTTTAACAAAACTCATTTTTACAAGTTTGTTGTCCCCCCTCAAAGAACCCGAAGTTATAATAACGTTTAGTGAAAATTTTTGAATAGTGGATGAGGTGTTAGCTCTCCAGAAGCCCTCTCAAGGGTTGGGAAATTTACATTTTTCTCACTAATTCACACTAGCACTCGGCCGCGTATGAATTATTTTTCATCACCTGAAAAGTTTAAAATTTCTCTGGCCATTATAATCTTGAACATAACAGAGAATGTATCAACGCCAATGCTCCTAAATTTGTCAATCACTAAGGGGGTTGCAAAGTCGCTCATGTTTCTTTTTTTTGTCTATTGTCACTCATATTCTCTGGGTTGAATATAAAATACTGGGTGAGAGAAAAACAGAGTGTCGTCGATATATTTTCGCTCTATCCTGATGAAAAATATGAATGATACTTCCCCCGTTCAGGGAAATTTAGGGGTCAATCACACCGGGCAAATCCACGTGACATAGCCTCCGGGTTGATTAAATCCTTCTTTTCCAAACAGGTATTTACAAAGGGCCTCCCGTAGGTGTGATAAATTAATGTCCAGAAATTCAGCTCCTTGGTAAGGAAGGTAGATATAAAAAAATAATCCAAGTAATCCAAAACTTCGAACTAAAAGATAAAATTCAAATAATAAGAAATTCAAGCTGTCCCAAAATTATACCTTCAAATTATCTAATAATTTGAATTAAAGACGTTAGAGTTATAAGATAAGTTTCTTTCTATTTGCTTCATGAGCTTAGCAAATTACAGAACATATTTCAACAACAGTAATTTTTATAAATAAAACATATTGAATTTTTATTTAAAATAATTTAAAAATAATAAGTCTAAAGCAGCGGTTCTCAAACTGTGCTCCGCGGAGCCCTTAGGGCTCCTCCAAGCATTTCCAGGGGCTCCGCGAAGAAATTCGAAATAAATATATTTTTTGATAATTTCTAATTTGCGTTGCTCTGAAATGTTATACAGTAAAATCCCGTTATAACGAACTTCATGGGACTGTAAAATTTCTTCGTTGTTACGGAAATTTCGTTGTAACCGTACTATCGCTAATTCAAGTAAAAACGGTTGGGGACTTTCGTAATAACGGGATTTTTCGTTCTATCGATATTCGTTGTAACGGAATTTCTATAAATAACTCTCTGCAATATGTTTCTTGTAAAGAACTTTCTTTTGCTCCTTCCTACCCAAATTTTTTAGAGCTTTAAATGACCTTTGAATTTAAGTGGATTTGATGTTGAGCACTCTTGATCAGTTATCATGATCATAAACCATGTTATTTAGGGTCCAATTTTCGAAATCCTTCTGGGGGAGAACACCAAGACCCCCCAATTGTACTTAAAACTTTATTATTGTCAGTTTTTTATAATATGTTCGTTAAACCTAAAAACGAATGTCCGAAATTTGGACTATGATGTACCTAAAACAAGTATAAAATAACTGTTTTTAAGGATCATATTTCACTAAATTCACCCAGACTCCCCTCTCCTAATTGGAACTTAATTAATCACAATTTTTCTTACTTGCTCTTAGATGCAAATTATACCTAAAAATGTTTTAAAAAGCTACATTAAACCTATTAAATATGCATGGCAGGGGCTGTGGAATAATTTTGGAACCATATTGAAATTAATTTCTATTTACGATGCTGCATTTATGCTTTTATTTCTTGTAGTAATGTTTTTTATATAATTTGCTTTTTGTACCTTGAAAAATTTATCTTCGGAAAAGGGCTCCGCGAAGAATTTGTCTCCTGAAAAGAGCTCCGCGACATAAAAAGTTTGAGAACCCCTGGTCTAAAGTGAAAGAAATAAAACAATGAGGAAAGTTCTCAAAATGCCACAGTACTAAATGGTATGTAAAATGACTTCCTGGATTCTGAATATGATGCACCGTTTTTTCTATCCTCTTAGGTTTTAGGGAATGACCCTTACAATTTTTACATGATTTTTTACCTATGAAATTTATTTGGAAGAACAAAATGCATTTATTTTAACTTTTAAATATCTTCTGGGGTCCAAAAAAGTTTACACATAAACATTTGTTTAAAAGAGATTGATTAAGAGGGTAATTTCCTCCCTAAAATAGCAAAAATAAAATTACTGAAAAGATAAAAAGATCATTATCTTTACACTACTTTTTACAAATATTTTTAACAAAACCCATTTTTAAAAGTTTGTTGTCCCCCCTCAAAGAACCCGAAGTTATAATAACGTTTAATAGAAATTTTTGAATAGTGGGGTAGTTGGGTGGCTTATTATACTCCTGTTCATAAAAATGCAACACCATGAAGGACTTGTTAGATTTTGATGAAATTTACACAGCAAGTGATCTTTTTACATACAAATAAATGATATAATTTTCAGAACAAGGGAATAAAATTTAATAACGAAAATTGGTGTTTAATGTCTTCCATACGCGCTGCAATGAGAGCCTCTATACGACAGGTCATCGTACAAAACAGATTGAAATTTTGACTGAGGAGAACCCAAAGTTTGCCAATATTGGCAACATAACAAACATATTAAGCATGAGGACAAACCAACGAAATTTTAGTCGAGCTCCATAGGTGAAATATTGGATAAAGAAATTTTTCGAGAAAGAAACTGTCTTTAATGGATGCAAAGTAAGTTTGGAACATTCCAAAAAACATGTGTACGGGATTTGTTCTGATGAATTACAGCTTAAGGATCGCTTCAAAGGTAGGGTATAACTTTTGGCTCCAAAAATGTTAAGAAATTTTTTTAAGAAATGATATTGCCCTCATTTTTTATCTAATGAGGTTGCCCATGGTACCAAATAGTGCTCCAGGTCAATAGACTTCTCTTCTTCATCACAGACTCAAGATAAAACACTCCAAAAATTGCGATTTTCAGCATAGCGTCCAAACCCAATTTAGGTGTCATGTTAACCAAGATTGAAGGAGGATTTCTTTAAAAGGACTATTTCTTATCAGTAATCATGCGAAAATATTTTTTGTGGATCCCATGGTAGCTTTATGCACCGATGGAATTCAATAGATGGAGCGCTGTAAAAAAACGATACTTGGTGAATTTCGGTGCAATGACAACCGATTAACTGAGGGAGCAGACAATGATAGACCTGTAGAAGTATTCTAACAATTTGAAACATGTCGAAAAGTCACTCAATGATCTTGCACTGCCATGCGAATGAAGCCTCTTTCATCCCGTGCTGACGTAACTATAAGGGGTCCAAACCCAAATTTTCAACTCGCCTTACCCTTTTTGGACCTCTGTTTTTAAACCCTTGTCAATATATTGTCCGGTTTCCCTTCATCTGACCAGCGGTAAAACAGTGTGAAAAACACCCCTCCGGGAGGCCTAACATTAATCCTTTTTAAAACTCTGTTAAATGTTCAGATTACATCCGTTAAGGTCTAAGGGGTATAATAACATCTAATGACAAGATAATCAACGGTAGACAACCTTCTTACAAGCCCTTAACGTCCCGTTACAGCCCCCCAAATATACGAATAAATCATTGGTTGAGAAGACACTGATCAGCTCGCACATGCGTTATATCTCTGAATTCGATATCATTTGATAATAATACCATAATGAACATACCCTGAAAATTTCAAGTTGATCGGACAATTCCTTCGTGGTGTTGCATTTTTTATGAAAACACAACCATATCTCGATGTTCGAATATCAGAGTTCTGATATTCGACATGACTCAATATGACCACATACAACACAATATATGTGGCCACCGATGTGGTGTTGAAATAGATTTTTATTGATCCCCGTTAATGTAATTTAGTATTAAAAGTTGATGTAAAAAAATTTAAATCCGGGGCCTTAAAAGTCGATATATAGCGAAACACATCAAATTTCGAATATCAGGATTCTTATATTCAAGATAATCCTCCATATGACAAGGTAAATTAAACCATATGTGGCCGTCGATGTGGGGATAAAATATATTTTTATTCAGTCCCCTTAAAAATACTTAATATTTTATATTGATGTAAAAAATTTTGATTCTTGTCATTAAAAAGTCAACACAACCATATCTCGATGTTCGAATATCAGAATTCTGATATTCGAGATGATTCAATATGACCACATCCATCACAAAATATGTGGCCGCCGATGTGTTGCTGTAATGGATTTTTATTCCTCCCCTTAATGTAATTTAGTATTAAAAGTTGATGTAAAAATTTTAAATCCGGGGCCTCAAAAGTCGATATAGCGAAACACATCAAAGTTCGAATATCAGGATTCTGATATTCAAGATAATCCTCCATATGACCCCATAAATTAAACCATATGTGGCCGCCGATGTGGGAATAAAATAGATTTTTATTCAAACCCCTTAAAAGTTACTTAATATTTTATATTGATGTTGAAAATTTTGATTCTTGCCTCTCCAATGTCAACACAACCATATCTCGATATTCGAATATCAGAATTCTGATATTCAAGATGATTCAATATGGCCACATCCATCACAAAATATGTGGCCGCCGATGTGTTGTTGTAATGGATTTTTATTCATCCCCCTTAATGTAATTAAGCATTAAAAGTTGATGTAAAAAATTTTAAATCCGGGGTTCAAATGTCGATATAGCGAATAACATCAAATTTCGAATATCAGGATTCTGATATTCAAGATAAATCCTCCATATGACCCCTTAAGTTAAACCATATGTGGCCGCCGATGTGGGGATAAAATAGATTTTTATTCAGTCCCCTTAAAAATACTTAATATTTTATATTAGTAGTGTAAAAAGGACAGTTCTGCCACATTGGGAAGGTGGGTAGGGGGCGTGGCACCTTCCCAATCTACTAAGTTGCGGTTCCCTTCCCAATCTACTTGGTTTGGAGATCCCTTCCCAATCTACCAAATTGCGATTCCCTTCCCAATCTACTAGTTTGGGGCTCCCATTCTACTTTATCAATTATTTTTCGACTGAGAGGGATATAGTGTGGCCTATCATATTGCACACATACCATTTCGCCGTCACTGCCTGTAACATTTACAATGCGAAGTAAAGGTGCAAATACATCTCCAACAATTTGGGACTCAACAATGTCAGTGTAAAGAAATAAAACACGATAATGAGCGCAAGGGTCGGCTACTAAGGGGCTTTCAACAACGGTTTCAACGTTTGGATCATTTGAAACTATTTCGGTGGGATCAAATCCTAACATTTGTGATAAGCCGTCATGCAAAATAACCCGTGCTTTCCCCTTAACCATTATCTGCACTCTCTTGTTGGAGACATTAAATCTGAAGGTTATCTTATCATGAAATTCTTCTAATGCGATTGCTTTTAGAATGTCTGGAACGCTTTCGTAGAATCCAGGTGGAATTCTACGTCCGATTTCTTTACCATCTCCCAAGTCAAAACCTATCAAATTATTATTTTCATTTACATTATACCAGGTATGAGGGTAGATGAATTGAGTTAAGGCAACTTCCCGTTCACCTTGAAGTTCAAGGGGTGCAGGTAATCGAGTAATATAATGTGATATTTTATTTTCAGGAAAATAATTCATAGAGTTGTCACTCGGAAGTGTCAAGTACAAACTCATGTTGATAAATGAATGCTAAGCATTAAAGACTTGGGCTTTTATAGGGCAGATAAATTTAATGCTGGAATCCATTGATTAAATTTATTAGAATATCCCTTAAACTTAACAAAGTATTCAACACGTTTCCTTTTAGTTCTCTTCTTTAAAACTTTTTCAATAGGAAAAGATTCTTTTAGTTTAACTTTTTGTAATTCTTGCAAATAAAATGTTCCTAAAACAGGTTCTCCGAGCAAGTCTTTTATATACGATACACGCAAGGACTTCTTTTCACACACTCGGTTACAAGAAATAGTTCTTCAGTCCAATTGGTCTCATATCCTTTCTCAAAAGTGAGTTTCTTTTTAGAAATGCGAACAATATCTCCTACATTTAAAACACAAGTGCAGGGTGGAGATTTTTTTTCGTAAAGAGAAAGCCAGACTTGACTCTCATTCTCATTGTTCACCTCTGCAGGTGTGCGTTTAATAGAAGAGTGATATGTATTATTATAACTTTTAACGAGTTTTTCCAAAACATTTAAATATGTATATGTGTTTTGACTTGTAAAGTATTTCCACATTTTTGTTTTTAAGGTTCGATTGAACCTTTCAACGATTGAAGCTTTTGTAGCATTGTATGTAGTAAAAAATTTAACGTTATTTTCTTTTAAAAACTTTTGAAAAACCTTGTTTTTAAATTCTTTCCCTTGGTCAGTTTGTAAAAATTTAGGCTTTCTCTGTGAAAATATAACTTTAAAAGCTTCTACAATATCTTTACCTCGCTTCTGCTTTAATGGAATTACCCATGCATATTTCGATAAAACATCGATACAACATAATAGGTAACGATATCCCTCATTATACTTGCTTAAACTAGAGAGATCTGCTAAATCAGCTTGCCACTGCTGATCAATTGAATAAACAATCACTTTATTTGTTTGCGTATCGGTTTGTGTAGAGTGTATGCGTCTACACCTTCTATCCAATTTTTTATTTCTTTTCTAGGTACCCTCCTTTCTAATGCACGGTATAAACTATCAACACCACCAAAACTTGCTGGATGAGAAGGATCTTGATATGTCTCATTCATGCTAAATTGTGTTATTTTTCATATTCAAAGTATCATTTAAAAGTAAAACAAAATCAATAGCATAGTTTGTTTTTCCCGTAAATATATAAATCAAGCTGAAACATATCGCTAGCGTAATGTATAAAACTACTGTATACACAAGTTCCTCGTGAGACAACATCATGACAAATGATAATATGTCATTTGTGAAATACCTTTTTATATATCACAGCTGAGTACCTCCCCGTTGGTGTATTGCAACCTCTTTGCGAAAGGGGACTGTCTGGTGCCACAACTTCTCTTTGTGAAAGGGCACGTTTTGTTGAGGCGGGACTGAATGCCAACCCCTAGGTTGCATGATCTGTATGAAATGGAAGGGGATTACACCTCATCCACTGAGGCATTGTTAAGGCATGCGTACTTCGGTAACTCTCCTGGGAGATATATTGATGTTAAATAACTTTAATTTTAGCTTCTTGCTGTTGTTGGAGCCGCAATTTAGTGGTGGAGCCGCATATTATTGGAAGGGAACCCCTAAGTATCGATCCAGACACTCCTCAAAGTAGAATGGGAGCCCTAAACTAGTAGATTGGGAAGGGAGCTCCAAACTAGTAGATTGGGAAGGGAACCACAACTTAGTAGATTGGGAAGGTGGGTAGGGGGCGTGGCACCTTCCCAATCTACTAAGTTGCGGTTCCCTTCCCAATCTACCAAATTGCGATTCCCTTAAAAAGTCCCCTTAAAAATTACTTAATATTTTATATTCATGTAGAAAATTTTGATTCTTGCCCCTCCAAAGTCAACACAACCATATCTCGATGTTCGAATATCAGAATTCTGATATTCGAGATGATTCAATATGACCACATCCATCACAAAATATGTGGCCGCCGATGTGTTGTTGTGATGGATTTTTATTCATCCCCCTTAATGTAATTAAGTATTAAAAGTTGATGTAAAAAATTTTAAATCCGGGGCCTCAAATGTCGATATAGCGAAACACATCAAAAATCGAATATCAGGATTCTGATATTCAAGATAATCCTCCATATGACGAAGGCATGCGTACTTCGGTAACTCTCCTGGGAGATATATTGATGTTAAATAACTTTAATTTTAGCTTCTTGCTGTTGTTGGAGCCGCAATTTAGTGGTGGAGCCGCATATTATTGGAAAGGAACCCCTAAGTATCGATCCAGACACTCCGCAAAGTAGAATGGGAGCCCCAAACAAGTAGATTGGGAAGGGAACCACAACTTAGTAGATTGGGAAGGTGGGTTGGGGGCGTGGCACCTTCCCAATCTACTAAGTTGCGGTTAACTTCCCAATCTACTAGTTTGGAGCTCCCTTCCCAATCTACCAAATTGCGATTCCCTTAAAAAGTCCCCTTAAAAATTACTTAATATTTCATATTGATGTAAAAAATTTTTATTCTTGTCATTAAAATGTCAACACAACCATATCTCGAGGTTGGAATATCAGAATTCTGATATTCGAGATGATTCAATATGACCACATCCATCACAAAATATGTGGCCGCCGATGTGTTGTTGTGATGGATTTTTATTCATCCCCCTTCATGTAATTAAGTATTAAAAGTTGATGTAAAAAATTTTAAATCCGGGGTTCAAATGTCGATATAGCGAATAAGATCAAATTTCGAATATCAGGATTCTGATATTCAAGATAATCCTCAATATGACAAGGTAAATTAAACCATATGTGGCCGCCGATGTGGGGATAAAATAGATTTTTATTCAGTCATCTAAAAAATTACTTAATATTTCATATTGATGTAAAAAATTTTGATTCTTGTCATTAAAAAGTCAACACAACCATATCTCGATGTTGGAATATCAGAATTCTGATATTCGAGGTGATTCAATATGACCACATCCATCACAAAATATGTGGCCGCCGATGTGTTGTTGTAATGGATTTTTATTCCTCCCCCTTAATGTAATTTAGTATTAAAAGTTGATGTAAAAAATTTTAAATCCGGAGCCTTAAAAGTCGATATAGCGAAACACATCAAATTTCGAATATCAGGATTCTGATATTCAAGATAATCCTCCATATGACCCCGTAAATTTAACCAAATGTGGCCGCCGATGTGGGGATAAAATAGATTTATATCAGTCTCCTTAAAAATTACTTAATATTTTATATTCATGTAGAAAATTTTGATTCTTGCCCCTCCAAAGTCAACACAACCATATCTCGATGTTCGAATATCAGAATTCTGATATTCGAGATGATTCAATATGACCACATCCATCACAAAATATGTGGCCGCCGATGTGTTGTTGTGATGGATTTTTATTCATCCCCCTTAATGTAATTAAGTATTAAAAGTTGATGTAAAAAATTTTAAATCCGGGGCCTCAAATGTCGATATAGCGAAACACATCAAATATCGAATACAGGATTCTGATATTCAAGATAAACCTCCATATGACATGGTAAATTAAACATATGTGGCCGCCGATGTGGGAATAAAATAGATTTTTATTCAGTCCCCTTAAAAATTACTTAATATTTTATATTCATGTAGAAAATTTTGATTCTCGCCCCTCCAAAGTCATAACAACCATATCTCGATGTTCGAATATCAGAATTCTGATATTCGAGATGATTCAATACGACCACATCCATCACAAAATATGTGGCCGCCGATGTGTTGTTGTAATGGATTTTTATTCATCCCCCTTAATGTAATTAAGTATTAAAAGTTCATGTAAAAAATTTTAATTCCGGGGCCTTAAAAGTCGATATAGCGAAACCCATCAAATTTCGAATATCAGGATTCTGATATTCAAGATAATCCTCCATATGACCCCGTAAATTAAACCATATGTGGACGCCGATGTGGGGATAAAATAGATTTTGAACAGTCCCCTTAAAAATTACTTAATATTTTATATTCATGTAGAAAATTTTGATTCTTGCCCCTCCAAAGTCATAACAACCATATCTCGATGTTCGAATATCAGAATTCTGATATTCGAGATGATTCAATACGACCACATCCATCACAAAATATGTGGCCACCGATGTGTTGTTTTAATGGATTTTTATTCATCCCCCTTAATGTAATTAAGAATTAAAAGTTGATGAAAAAATTTTAAAACCGAGGCCTCAAAAGTCGATATAGCGAAACACATCAAATTTCGAATATCAGGATTCTGATATTCAAGATAATCCTTCATATGACCCCGTAAATTTAACCATATGTGGCCGCCTATATGGGGATAAAATAGATTTTGATCAGTCCCCTTAAAAATTACTTACTATTTTATATTCATGTAGAAAATTTTGATTCTTGCCCCTCCAAAGTCATAACAACCATATCTCGATGTTCGAATATCAGAATTCTGATATTCGAGATGATTCAATACGACCACATCCATCACAAAATATGTGGCCGCCGATGTGTTGTTGTAATGGATTTTTATTCATCCCCCTTAATGTAATTAAGTATTAAAAGTTGATGTAAAAATTTTTAAATCCGGGGCCTTAAAAGTCGATATAGCGAAACACATCAAATTTCGAATATCAGGATTCTGATATTCAAGATAATCCTCCATACGACCCCGTAAATTAAACCATATGTGGCCGCCGATGTGGGGATAAAATAGATTTGATCAGTCCCCTTAAAAATTACTTAATATTTTATATTCGTGTAGAAAATTTTGATTCTTGCCCCTCCAAAGTCAACACAACCATATCTCGATGTTCGAATATCAGAATTGTGATATTCGACATTACTCAATATGACCACATACATCACAAAATATGTGGCCACCGGTATGATGTTGTAATATATTTTTATTCTACCTCCTTAATGTAATTTAGTAATAAAAGTTGATGTAAAAAATTTTAAATCCGGGGCCTTAAAAGTCGATATAGCGAAACACATCAAATTTCGAATATCAGGATTCTGATATTCAAGATAATCCTCCATATGACCCCGTAAATTTAACCATATGTGGCCGCCGATATGGGGATAAAATAGATTTTGATCAGTCCCCTTAAAAATTACTTACTATTTTATATTCATGTAGAAAATTTTGATTCTTGCCCCTCCAAAGTCATAACAACCATATCTCGATGTTCGAATATCAGAATTCTGATATTCGAGATGATTCAATACGACCACATCCATCACAAAATATGTAGCCGCCGATGTGTTGTTGTAATGGATTTTTATTCATCCCCCTTAATGTAATTAAGTATTAAAAGTTGGTGTAAAAAATTTTAAAACCGGGGCCTCAAAAGTCGACATAGCGAAACACATCAAATTTCGAATATCAGGATTCTGATATTCAAGATAATCCTCAATATGACCCCGTAAATTAAACCATATGTGGCCGCCGATGTGGGGATAAAATATATTTTTATTCAGTCCCCTTAAAAATTACTTAATATTTTATATTCATGTAGAAAATTTTGATTCTTGCCTCTCCAAAGTCAACAAAACCATATCTCGATGTTCGAATATCAGAATTGTGATATTCGACATTACTCAATATGACCACATACATCACAAAATATGTGGCCACCGATATGATGTTGTAATGGATTTTTATTCTACCTCCTTAATGTAATTTAGTAATAAAAGTTGATGTAAAAAATTTTAAATCCGGGGCCTTAAAAGTCGATATAGCGAAACACATCAAATTTCGAATATCAGGATTCTGATATTCAAGATAATCCTCCATATGACCCCGTAAATTTAACCATATGTGGCCGCCGATGTGGGGATAAAATAGATTTTGATCAGTCCCCTTAAAAATTACTTAATATTTTATATTCATGTAGAAAATTTTGATTCTTGCCCCTCCAAAGTCATAACAACCATATCTCGATGTTCGAATATCAGAATTCTGATATTCGAGATGATTCAATACGACCACATCCATCACAAAATATGTGGCCGCCGATGTATTGTTGTAATGGATTTTTATTCATCCCCCTTAATGTAATTAAGTATTAAAAGTTGATGAAAAAATTTTAAAACCGGGGCCTCAAAAGTCGATATAGCGAAACACATCAAATTTCGAATATCAGGATTCTGATATTCAAGATAATCCTCCATATGACCCCGTAAATTTAACCATATGTGGCCGCCGATGTGGGGATAAAATAGATTTTGATCAGTCCCCTTAAAAATTACTTAATATTTTATATTCATGTAGAAAATTTTGATTCTTGCCCCTCCAAAGTCATAACAACCATATCTCGATGTTCGAATATCAGAATTCTGATATTCGAGATGATTCAATACGACCACATCCATCACAAAATATGTGGCCGCCGATGTGTTGTTGTAATGGATTTTTATTCATCCCCCTTAATGTAATTAAGTATTAAAAGTTGATGTAAAAAATTTTAAAACCGGGGCCTCAAAAGTCGATATAGCGAAACACATCAAATTTCGAATATCAGGATTCTGATATTCAAGATAATCCTCCATATGACAAGGTAAATTAAACCATATGTGGCCGCCGATGTGGGGATAAAATAGATTTTTATTCAGTCCCGTTAAAAATACTTAATAACACAACCATATCTCGATGTTCGAATATCAGAATTCTGATATTCGACAAGACTCAATATGACCACATAAATCACAAAATATGTAGCCGCCGATGTGTTGTTGTAATGGATTTTTATTCATCCCCCTTAATGTAATTAAGTATTAAAAGTTGATGTAAAAATTTTTAAATCCGGGGTTCAAATGTCGATATAGCGAATAACATCAAATTTCGAATATCAGGATTCTGATATTCAAGATAATCCTCCATATGACCCCGTAAATTAAACCAAATGTGGCCGCCGATGTGGGGATAAAATAGATTTTTATTCAGTCCCCTTAAAAATACTTAATATTTTATATTCATGTAGAAAATTTTGATTTTTGCCCCTCCAAAGTCAACACAACCATATCTCGATGTTCAAATATCAGAATTCTGATATTCGACAAGACTCAATATGACCACATACCTCACAAAATATGTGGCCGCCGATGTGTTGTTGTAATGGATTTTTATTCCTCCTTCTTAATGTAATTTAGTATTAAAAGTTGATGTAAAAAATTTTAAATCCGGGGCCTTAAAAGTCGAAATAGCGAAACACATCAAATTTCGAATATCAGGATTCTGATATTCAAGATAATCCTCTATATGACAAGGTAAATTAAACCATATGTGGCCGCCGATATGGGGATAAAATAGATTTTTATTCAGTCCCCTAAAAAATTACTTAATATTTCATATTGATGTAAAAAATTTTGATTCTTGTCATTAAAAAGTCAACACAACCATATCTCGATGTTGGAATATCAGAATTCTGATATTCGAGATGATTCAATATGACCAAATCCATCACAAAATATGTGGCCGCCGATGTGTTGTTGTAATGGATTTTTATTCCTCCCCCTTAATGTAATTTAGTATTAAAAGCTGATGTAAAAAATTTTAAATCCGGAGCCTTAAAAGTCGATATAGCGAAACACATCAAATTTCGAATACCAGGATTCTGATATTCAAGATAATCCTCCATATGACCCCGTAAATTTAACCATATGTGGCCGCCGATGTGGGGATAAAATAGATTTATATCAGTCCCCTTAAAAATTACTTAATATTTTATATTCATGTAGAAAATTTTGATTCTTGCCCCTCCAAAGTCAACACAACCATATCTCGATGTTCGAATATCAGAATTCTGATATTCGAGATGATTCAATATGACCACATCCATCACAAAATATGTGGCCGCCGATGTGTTGTTGTGATGGATTTTTATTCATCACCCTTAATGTAATTAAGTATTAAAAGTTGATGTAAAAATTTTTAAATCCGGGGCCTTAAAAGTCGATATAGCGAAACACATCAAATTTCGAATATCAGGATTCTGATATTCAAGATAATCCTCCATACGACCCCGTAAATTAAACCATATGTGGCCGCCGATGTGGGGATAAAATAGATTTGATCAGTCCCCTTAAAAATTACTTAATATTTTATATTCATGTAGAAAATTTTGATTCTTGCCCCTCCAAAGTCAACACAACCATATCTCGATGTTCGAATATCAGAATTCTGATATTCGAGATGATTCAATACGACCACATCCA
This sequence comes from Tetragnatha versicolor, assembly GCA_024610705.1. Lineage (NCBI taxonomy): Eukaryota > Metazoa > Arthropoda > Arachnida > Araneae > Tetragnathidae > Tetragnatha > Tetragnatha versicolor. The sequence continues at coordinate 41,722,458 of JANDEH010000009.1, forward strand.
TCACAAAATATAGGGCCGCCGATGTGTTGTTGTAATGGATTTTTATTCATCCGCCTTAATGTAATTAAGTATTAAAAGTTCATGTTAAAAATTTTAAATCCGGGACCTCAAAAGTCGATATAGTGAAACACATCAGAATTCGAATATCAGGATTCTGATATTGAAGATAATCCTCCATATGACCCCATATATCAAATCATATGCAGCAGCCAATGTGGGGATAAAATACATTTTTATTCAGTCCCCTTAAAAATTACTTAATATTTTATATTCATGTAGAAAGTTTTGATTCTTGCCCCTCCAAAGTCAACAAAACCATATCTCGATGTTCGAATATCAGAATTCTGATATTCGACATGAGTCAATATGACCAGATACAACACAAAATATGTGGCCACCGATGTGGTGTTGTAATGGATTTTTATTCATCCCCCTTAATGTAGTTTAGTATTAAAAATTGATGTGAAAAATTTTATATCCGGGGCCTTAAATGTCGATATAGCGAAACACATCGAATTTCGAATATCAGGATTCTGATATTCGAAATGATTCCATATGATATGACCACATCCATCACAAAATGTGTGGCCGCCGATGTGGTGTTGTAATTGATTTTTATTGTTCCCCCTTAATGTAAATAAGTATTAAAAGCTGATGTGAAAATTTTTAAATCTGGGGCCTCAAAAGTCGATGTAGCGAAAGACATCAAATTTCAAATATACGGATTCTGATATTCAAGATAATCCTCCATATGACCCCATAAATGAAACCATATGTGGCCGCCGATGTGGGGATAAAATAGACTTTAATTCAGTCCCCTTAAAAAGTACTTAATATTTTATATTGATGTAGAAAATTTTGATTCTTGCCCCTACATAAAAATGACCGAAAACTGCAAAATGTGATACTTTCATGAAACTTTCATTGATGTTAGATAATAATATAAGAAATACAAAATCGATGGGAGCGAAAAATTTTTGGCAGCAGTTTAACCGCTATGACGTCATAACCAGATGGCGGCCGCGGGCCTATATTCTGTTCTTTTAATGATAGAAAGTAATTTTTGGGTCATATTATATTTAAAGAGTCCAAAACACGATTCTAATGACAAATGTTCACTTTGTTTTAAATAGTATTTAAAATTCAATAAAAGCTCTAAATAGTAATACAGTCAATCACCAGTTGCGTCAAAAAATTTGTAGAAAAGTGGAGTTTTTCGACGGTTTTACATGTTTCTTGGGGTGCTGTTTCCGAAAATATAGTTCACTTCTGCATGGAAGGTCGGCTTCGTATCAAAAAAAGGAAAATATGCGAAAAAGTCTCAAAATTTTTACTCTATCTTCGGATTTTCGCTTACATTTCAAAAAATATTTGTTTCTCGAAAATTATTTGAAATACGAAGTTGGAGGAAACAAAATTTCCTACAAAATGTACTATTCAATTTTTATTTTTCGAAAAAAAGTTTTCACGATATAACGCACTGAAAAACAGAGAAACAAGCATCCTCTGTTTAAATTATCCTGTTTTAAAATTCTTTGTTCTTCAATGCGTTATAATATGAAAACCATTTTTCGGAAAATAAAAATTGAATAGTAGGGGAGGGTGGGGACGATGGTAACACAGGGCAATTGTAACACTTTGATTTCCTCAAAATGAGAGGCTGCCTGGGCGAAAAGGAGATGCCAGTACGTAAAAGGAAGGTGAATGAAAGAATATCAGAGATTGCCAAGGCTGACATTTGAGTTGTGTCTGTGTAATTAAGAAAAGAGTGTTTTTCGAGCATCTAAGTTAATTTCTACTTTTGTGTAACTTTCCTTCTCCTGCACTGCAGGTATGAAGCACAACAACACTGATTTTATGTATTGTATGAGCATGTATCCTAGTTTTATTCTGCTTAGTTTCAAGATGATACTGTTGTTAGTTTCGTGGAAAACGAGGGTTGAACTAAAAATGGCAACGTGGGGTCGATTGTAACACTTCAGCCGGGGACGGTTGTAACATGTTACAACTGACCCCAATGTAGAAAATAACATGTTTCAAAAGTATTTTCGATGTATTGATCAATAATTCCTACTTACCCTTAATATTGGCATAAAATTATGAATTTTTACGGTTTTAGGTTGCCGAGATCACGTAAAAGGAAAACTGAAAGGGGGCTGATTAGTCTAGATCTAGAAAAAATGGAGGGAGAGGCTGTTGAGGTTTCTGTGTCTAAAAAGTCTACTAGAAGTGTTGCTCGTGAGCACGATATTTTTTATATAACATTATACAGATTTTGTCAGAAGAAAATAAAAAATTAAAATCCTAAAGTGGGTTATAATCAAAACAATAAAGTTTTCGATCAAGGGCAGTAAGAGGAACCATTTTTCGAGCAAAAAATGGTCCCACGTTCTTTGTTTTACAGGGGAATTAAGTTATGAATACCCTAATTGCCCTTGTGAATAATTATTTACTATTATTTACTCGTCAACATTCATTATTATTTAAAATTCATTATTTGAGTGAAAAGTTCATTATTTCCATTCTAGTCTATGTATTTAATTATTATTTAACAATAAAATAAAAATTGTTAATAAATTTGAATGATTGTCTATCTATTTTTATGAATTTGTGTTGTGTTACAATTGACCTTTATATGTGTTACAATTGACCCTTCAAGTGGGGACGATTGTAACGTTTTTCGATTTTCGATGTTTTATTTACTAAATTGCAATGCATGTCCAGCGGACGGTTTTCATAACAAAATTGTAATTGGGATATATCAACCTATTTTCATACCAATTTTCATAACTCTAACACAAAAAATGGCTAAGTTTGAGATCAAATAAACAATTTTGTTACAATCGTCCCCACCCTCCCCTACATTTTGTAGGAAATTTTGTTTTCTTCAACCTCGTAGCTCAAATAGTTTTCGAGAAACAAATATTTTTTTAAATATAAGCGAAAATCCGAAGATAGAGTAAATATTTTGAGACTTTTTCGCATATTTTTGCGTTTTTTTATATGAAGATGACCTTCCATGTAGAAGTGAACTAGATATTCGGAATCAGCACTCCAAAAAACATATAAAACTGTCGAAAAAAATCAAAATTTCTGCAATTTTTTTGACGCAACTGGCGATTGACTGCATTACTATTTAGAGCTTTTATTGAATTTTAGTTACTACTTAAAGCAAATTGCACATTTTGTCATCAGAATCGTGTTTTTTGACACTTAAAACATAATATTTGACCCCAAAAATGTCTTTCTATCATTAAAAGAACAAAATTGAGGCCTGCGGGCGCCATCTTGTTATGACGTCATAGCGGTCAAACTACGGACAAAAATTTTGGAATCCCATCGATTTTTTATTTCTTATATGATTATCTAACATCCCTAAAAGTTTCATGAAAGTATCACATTTTTCAGTTTTTTTGTAATAAGCCACCCATCAACTAGGAAGTGTTAGCGCTCCAAAAGCCCTTAGTCCACTGAAAATAGAGTTGAACCTCAAACAAATTGCAATAAAAGGTTTCTCAACGGTTTTCACTTAGAAATGACCTCAATAATAACATACTAAAAATCGGCCAAAATCGGCCATGCGGAAGTTTAATTTTTTTCAAATTTTTAAAAAATGGCCGAAAAAAATTTAAAAAAACCCAAAACAATAATATAGACATGTGATACATGTTTATAAGTTATTTTTGAGTGCTGAAACCAAATATTGCAGTAAGTTTTGAAAAAAATTTAAAATTTCAATTTTTAAAATTAATTTGAATAATAGCTATATGAAAAAATTAAAACCCCCCTAAAAACCTAACAAAAACATCAAAAGAGATAAATCCAACGGTTTTCATTTAGAAGTGACCTAAATATTAATATACTAAAATTTTAAAATTTTACGAATTAAAGAAGTTTAATTTTTTTCAAATTTCCATTTTTTTTTCAAATTCGTGCCAAAAACTTTAGAGGCTTTTGAAAAGGTAATTTTTCGGTGGATATTGTCCACAGATAGTTATATAATGGAAAACCGGTGGAATTGTCCGTCAATGAATTAGTTAATTATTTTAAATTCTGATGTAAATATGCCAAAGTATTACCTTTTTTCACTTTTTACTACATTTTACCAAATTCAAAATTTTAAATAAAATAATTAACTAATTCATTGAGGGTCAATTCAACCGACTTTTCATTATATAACTATCTGTGGACAATATCCACCGAAAAATGACCTTTTCAAAAGCATCTAAAGTTTTTGGCACGAATTTGAAAAAAAAATGGAAATTTGAAAAAAAATTTAATTTCTTCAACTCGTAAAATTTTTAAATTTTAGTATGTTAATATTTAGGTCATTTCTAAATGAAAACCGTTGGATTTATCTCTTTTGATGTTTTTGTTAGGTTTTTAGAATGTTTTTAATTTTTTCATATAGCTATTTATTCAAATTAATTTTAAAAATTGAAATTTCAATTTTTTTTCAAACTAAATACAATATTCGGTTTCAGCACTCAAAAGTAACCTATAAACATGTATCACATGCCTATATTATTGTTTTTTTTATTTTAATTTTTTTCGGCCATTTTTTAAAAATTTGAAAAAAATTAACCTTCCGCCCGGCCGATTTTGGCCGATTTTTAGTATGTTATTATGAGGTCATTTTTAAGTGAAAACCGTTGAGAAACCTTTTATTGCAATTTGTTTGAGGTTCGGCCCTATTTTTCGCTATTTTCAGTGGACTAACCCTCAAGAAGGTTTGGGAAAGTTCCATTTTTCTCACTGATTCACGCCAGCACCCTGTCGCGAATGAATTTTTTTCACCACTTTAACAGTTTAAAACTTCTCTAGTCATTATAATCTTGAACAAAACAGTGAATTGTCCAACGCACTGCCCCTAAATTTCTCAATCACTAAGGGGGGGGGGGAAAGTCGCTCGTGTTTCTTTTTTTGCCTATTGTCACCTACACCTTCTGGATCTGGTTTGAATATAAAATACTAGGTAAGATAAAACCAGTGTGTCGACAATACATATTCTTTCGCTCTACCCTGATGAAACGTTCAGGGATGTTTAGGGGTCAGTCACACCGGGAAAATCCACGTGACTTTGCCCACGGTTTGATTAAATCCTTCTTTTCCAAACAGGTATTTACAAAGGGTCTCCCGTACGTGTAATGAATGAATGAATGAATGTCCAGAAATTCAGCCCCATGGTAAGGGCATGTTATTTCGCACACGCCCTCGTTTTGCCCTCTTATTTCGCTCAGAATGCAAAGGGTGCGGCGCCCTTTTTTGTTTGCGGTTGCCGGGCAACGAGTCTTGGGAATACCGCAAGGAAGCCCCTCGGATCGCCCCTGCATGCGGTCAGCGACCCGTTCGGACAGTCATTGGGTTGTTTATGATGCCCCTCTTGTTACATGCTGCGATTTGTGCGATCGTCGTTACAAATCCCGGGATTGGAAATTGATGGGATTTGTGATTTCCGGACGGTTCTTGGGGCGCCTTATGGTTTAGCGGGGATACCGCTGAACTTATTAGATTGTTTTAAAGGAAAAGGGATAAGATAGATAGAAGAAGGGAATGAAGGCGAAAGGATAAGACTGAGATAGAAAAAGGAATGGGAAGTGAAAAAAGTTTTTTTTTATTCCTGCAGGAGGATAGTGTAGATTAGAAGGCGTTAAACGGGCAACTATTTCCCTTCTGTTCTCGACATTAATAAAACAGCCACACTTTTGGATGATTCAGTTTGAGTTCAGGTGGAGTTCAGGGGTGCACTTTTAAGGGCCGCGCCATTAAGCTGCTTGAAGACGCGAAAGCAAGAAAAACGTGTTAAGATCTTATCAAGAGAGAGGAGACTGAGGCTCTCAACTCCATGCTTTATCTCCTCTCTTAACGCGTTTTTATTGCTTTTGCGTCTTCAAGCAGTTTAGTTTTGCGCGGCCCTAAGAACTAAAAATTAGGTTTGGCACTTTTAATGAAAGAAATGGTGACAGGAAATATCATGGCGGAGCTTTGTAAATGTTAAGGGGGAAATGCTCCCTCTAATAATTTGGAACCACGGTATCGGACCATTTCCTTTCGTTTTATAAATCGTGCATTTAAAGATAATATTTTTTATTTTCTGGCCAAAATGAGTTTTATAGCTTTTGGCTAGTCTACTTTCTCCAAGGATCCTAAATCTGCTTATGTATGGTTCATTGAGACCTAGCAAACGAAGAAATATCTTCCAGATACTCTGATAGTCCCATCATAGAAAAGAACCAAAACTATTGCGTATCCTCTCTAAAAAAAGAAATCCAGTATCCCACTTAAAATTTTACGCGGTATTCTTAAAACTGAACATTTTTATGGTTTCAAAAACTTTCTCTATTTTTTTTCTTTATAAATCTTTTATTTTATGGCGGAATTATGATGACTATTGAGCAAAGATGTTCGTAAGTATAATAATTTTTAGCAAGTTTTCATTTTGTTTAGACACCAAGAACACAAGAAAGTTTTGATCAAAAAAGGCTTTCTAAAATATGTTTAATGAAAGTAATTAGCACTTTAATTTTAAGAAGGAATATTTGGATTGGATTTCAAGATTAAAAATTTTAATGACAAAATAAATACGTAGACATTATGAAGTTTAGTAATACTGTTCAAAATACTAAAAAAGGCTTATCCTTTAAAATGCCAACTTTTACATAGAATTTCACTGTTGCGTGAGAAGTAAACAGTTTCGTGATCTCAATGCCCACAATACCCAGAAGTTATTACGCTATCACTGGGAGCCATTTTATGTGGGCTGTGAATCATAATTCACTTTCTTTTCCCTCCATTCTCAAATAGAAAAATACAGAGGATAACATAAAAAATAAATATAAGTATAAATCTCTTTAACATATTTTCAATAGCATTAAAATGATGTGATGATGTGTTTTTATAGTTAGTAGACTGTATATAAAATGTAGTTTTAGTAAAAAACAAATTATAGAGAGACTTGATACGCTTTACTAAAATTTTATAAGGGTTTTTTTACTTTATTTTAAATGGTTCATCTGTATTTTGATGTAAAGTTTTGGATTTATGTACAGGGTGTTTCAAAAGTCCATTTCGCAGCTTTTATTTGGAACCAACGTGTTCTAGGGTCACAGAAGTAAGGTCTGCCCCTAGTTAAGTGACCCTGGAGATTCCGTTGCGATGACTTTCAGCGCCCCTAAGGCGAAATAGAAGAGTTAAAAAATACACTAGCGGAAATAAAAATCCCAACACCAAGAAGGAAAGGAGATATCAAAGTCAAATTTATTTCTATGATTGCACATAGTATCAATGTGAATTGCTTAAAAAATCAGCCTTCCTGGATATTAGGGGGCCGAGAAAAACAGGGAGGAGTGTTGTCTCCATAGGTGTCCATTACCTACGTCACACGTCATGATATTGAGTGACAGGGGCTCTAAATGACTTTTGAGGGATTGGAGGACCATGTTGCCTCCTCAGGTAGTCCAAATTCATATGGTGCACCAGCGGACGTTGCATACCGGGCTAGGTGATTTCTCCTCCTTCTTCGGACATGTTTTGTGAGCGTTAGTTTTTACGAACGGATAAGCCAGGGTAAAAATGCAACATAGGGGGTTAAGAAGAAAGCTTGGACATTGCACAAAACATGTGTTTGTGCATTTTTCTCTTGAAATTTGTCCCCAGGACAGGTCTGAAGGTAAGGACGGACAACCGGCTAAAAAACCTTAATGAAGCAGCTCTGGTTGGCCCAAGTACCGGTAGATCATACTGAGGACAAGCGGCAGTGGGATGGATGTCGTTTTCAGTACTGCGGATTGTCCGTTCGGTCCGCATGGCTTCTTACAGCTTTGGCTATAAACAATAGGCTGAAAATGGGCCTTTCTGTTTCCAATAGTGCACGAAATAAGGAAATGAAAATCCCAATTTCATTACGTTGTGTTTATGAGAGAATCCTGATTCGGTTTGGAGCACCACCACCTTTGGGTATGAGTTTGAAGACACAATGGAGAGAGCGCACTCAGTTGATGATTTTCTAATCGTTCCACGGAGTGGTGATGCAGGGTAACGGAGTGGGGATGCATTGGATTCCATTTCTGCAACTCCTGAGAATGATTCACCAGTACTTTTTCCAACCAGAGCTGCGTCATTGAGATTTTGCAGCCGGTAGACCGTCCTTACCTTCAGACCTGTCCTGGGGACAAATTTCAAGAGAAACATGCACAACCACATGTTGTATGCAATGTCCAAGCTTTCTTCTTAACCCCCTAGGTTGCATTTTTACCCCGTCTTTCCCGTTCTCTAGAACCAACGCCCACAAAACAAGTCCGGTCAATAGGGAGAAATCACCTAGCCCGGTATGCAACGTCCGCTGGTGCACCATATGAATTTAGACTACCTAAAGAGGCAACATGGTTCTCCAATCCCTCAAAAGTCATTTAGAGCCCCTGTCACTCAATACCATGACGTGTGACGGCGTAATGGACACCTATGGAGACAACAGTCCTCGCCAATTTTCTCGGCCCCCTAACATCCGGGAAGGCTGATTTTTTAATCAATTCACATTAATACTATGTGCAATCATAGAAACAAATTTGACTTTGATATCTCCTTTCCTTCTTGGTGTTGGGATTTTTATTTCCGCTAGTGTAATTTAAAAACTAAAATAGATAGGGCAAAAACCTCAATAAGAGAATTGTTTCCAACGTTATGAAGAACTCATTGAAAAAAATTTCAAGAAAATATCGTGAATATTCGCGGAGATATTAGTATGTAAAAATAGCACTTTTTCAGGCCTCAAAAAAGAAAAAGTTCGCAAATTTGCAAGTTTTTTAGATTTTTTGATTAAATTTTTTATTCATTCTACTAAAAAAAACACAAAACTACGCAAAAACACTGAAAAATTTGCAAATTTGCGAACTTTTTCTTCTTTGAGGCCTGAAAAAGAGCTATTTTCACATGCTAATATTTCCGCGAATATTCACGAATATTTTCATGAAATTTTTTGGCAACAATACTCTCACTGAGGTTTTTGATCTATCTCCTTTAGTTTTTAAATTAATTTCTTTTACTTTTTTTTATTTCACCGCTAGGGGCGCTGAAAGTCATGTCATGACCCTAGGACACGTTGGTCCCAAATAAAAGCCGCGAAACGGACTTTTTAAACACCCTGTAGGTATATTAGGAAGAGCATCCGTGAACGTGGATCTGTATTTATATCTGCATCTACGTCTCCAACACAATGTTATGTAACTTTAAAGTATATTGATTGGCTTACAAAAACTTAGGTTTTTAAGTGAAAGATGTGTTGGGGAAAACAAGCACATTTGAGTATAACATAGTAATTTTAATTTAATTTTGAAGTGGGCTAGAGTCTACAAGATTCTCTTTTGATCAGCTACTAGGTATTTGAATATAATTAAGAATACGAGCCTTGAACTTGATTTTGTATTACCCCAAAAGAAATCAATGGTTTCCTGCATTATTTATATTGCCGATGAGGGATGCGGGAAAAAGGAGATGAGTGCCCCCATATTAATGATTCTATAATTAGTTCCCTACGTTCTATAAATGGAATAAATTTAATTTTAATAATTTAATCCTTTATAAAGTATTTTTTTCTCATTTATTTTATTAATTTAAAATTTCCTGTCAAACATTTGCATTATTGTATATTATTGTATATTTCATTGTTTTGTTCTGGGTCATATTAGGAAAAATAAATAAATATTTTAATTGATGAAGATGGTTGAAAATAACCTTGAAATTTTAATATCAGAAAATTGACTTATTTTTAAACTCAAAAAGTTAAAAAGTGATTTATTTTGATGGATTGTATAAGAGCTTTTAGTCTCTCTCTCTCTCTCTCTCTCTCTCTCTCTCTCTCTCTCTCTCTCTCTCTCTCTCTCTCTCTCTCTCTCTCCTCTCTCTCTCTCTTCCTCTCTCTCTCTCTTCTTAATGGATAACAAATTAAGATAGTTTAAGTGAATAACTTGTTTAAAGATATCCCATTAAGTTTAACCTTTATAGTTTTCTCGAATTTATAGTGTTATTTATTGAAATTAGAAACAAAATAGATGCTTAGACATTATATCATTAGATTTTGGGAACATACATGCGATTAAAGCAGCACCTTCATCTTTAAGAAGTTTCAACATGTGTCTCACATTTATGCATTAGTTCTGGAAATACGACCTTATTGGGTAACTGAAAAACTACCCAAAAAATTCCTCAATTCCCATAATTTTCCATTTAAAAGTGCATATTCCCTCTTTATCCCAACCCTTCAATTCCCTCTTTCATTGAAGTTTATTTTGCATGATAATTGCGCTTGAAACAGTTAAGGTAATTGCATTCAAGAAGTTTAATTTCTTTTGCAAATTGGTGATATAATTAGTGAGTAGCGAATATTATTGGATGGTCTTTCAGAATTTCCCAGAATAAACTACTTTTCTGCTGGCAATCTCTTTAAAACAGCATGAAACTTTCATCTAAAAAAATAACATATCTTTTCAAATAATTTTTTTTTACCATTTCCCTACAGGATAGCCCCAACTAGCGTGTTCCCCAACCCATAAAACTTATACAAATTTAAATACATTCCACTGAATAATTTTCCTGGAATCCGCTGTTCCCGTAAGTCCATATGTCCCATCTATTTCACGGCAACTAGGTCACTGCTTCATTGGTGTCAACCTCAGATTCTCCTGATATCATCAATTATTCCAGATTGCTAACCTAGCTCCCAAAAGTGTCCAGATGAGCTCTGATTCTCGCAGCGGCCAAATGAACAAGAGCACCCCCACAATAAAAAGATTTGGCGAGCAAACACGTGGGTCTCCTAGCAACCTGAGACCACGCCGTGTGACTATTATTGGGTCATCTGAGATCTGGATAGGAAACTTCCGGCACATGCTACCAGCATGCTTCAGACTCGAGACCGCTTGCAGTGTTGGATCTTACCGAGGCAGGTGCATGGGATACACATTGCTTAGCGCAGGTGAGATGCTTTGTTATATAAATGAATTTTTTTGATTGTTAATAATTTAATTATATATTTTAAACATTTAATCAAAATAATTTAGTATTGAGAAATTATAACTTTTTTTTACTGATTTTGAGGGGGCCAATGAAGGACCATCATGACATGTCACTGATAGCCTTATTTGTATTTGCAAAGTAATGTAATTAAATATGAATTTATTCTATAAAACACTATATATTCGCACTTATTCAAACAAATGCTGTAAATATTTGTGAATTTATCAGCATTTACTAGTTAAGGAGAAAAACTGTTTGGTATAAGATTAGTACTTGAAACTAAAACCATTATTAAAAATACTTTAAAATTGATTTTAAAGTAACAGTTAAATGATATGAATAAAGTCAAATTAAGACATAAATATACACAGCCAAAATCTTGTAAATCTTTTAATAACTGAAATAACTATAATCTTTGTTTTTAATATAAATTCTAAAAGTTTGTTGTTTGCATTGAATTTGCACCCATAACAATTGTTTTTTAAGTATATATCTATTAATTCAGTAATAAAATATTTACATACATCACGTATATGAAGTACTTTAATAATATGAAAAATGCATCCTTTAAGGCTATGTTTCCAGTAGGAATGAATCCTATGCTCCATTATTCATTTCTCTCATTTATTAAAAATCCAAAAATAAGCCGTTAATTTTTAATAAAAATTCATTTCCAGGAATATAACAAATGAATGGGGGAGTTCAGAGAAGTTCCTCCTTGAGCTCAATTGGATTACATCAAAGAAATGTGGTAAGAAACTTTGTTATATTGATCCCCATGTTATCAATTTTTAACGTTTACAAATGTTCTACAAGAAAATGTTTACAAAAGTAATGTTTCTCAATTCTACTACCAACTAATTGTAATTTAAAAAACTAGTTTCTTACATAAAAAATTGCTTCTACTAAAAATTAGAATAAAAAACCTGAGCGATAATTTACTTCAGTTTGTGGATATTTCATAATAAAGATAATCATTTAAATATTTTATTCATATATCCCAACTTAATAATATAATAACCTAAATATCATTAATTTATACAATTTCATTATAATTGACGTACATATACCATTATTATGCCGAAGCGCATTACGTTACGAAGATATTAATATTTCTTTATAAATAATGAAGTTTTTAGGATATGCTTAAAAGAATGTTAAGTATTAAACATACATGAAACCCTTTTGCAAAGCTATTTGAGCACGAAGTAAAACAAAATAAACATTTCTAATCAAAATAGTTTTGGTTGTGCTGTGATTATGTTGCAATGGCGTTGTTTGAGAAAAATATAGTGTTGTAGAAAGGGTTGCTGAAAAATTAGAAGGAAAAACGTTTTCTAATTATGTTTCGATCCCAAACTTTAGAACTCCTTTAGATACTAAACATATTGTACAACACCAGTTCTTAAACACATTTCTGGATAGAACACATTTTAAACACTTTTCAAACATATTCAAAATACTATCACCGCACAATAGGGGGAAAACTGTTTTAGTGATGTTAATTTGAGGGAAAAAAGTGTTCTTACCTCTGTTTAATTTTCTGTGGAGCATTTCCAATGTATTAAAAATTTGCGTCAATCTGAAAAAGTTTATCAAACATTTATCATCCCCTTCACGCATTCTAAAACAATAAACAAAACTTATACGCGCTCAAATACTTTCCAATTCATATTTGATACTAATATTGCTTTTCCTATGAAATAAACTTTATGGCTTCAAAGAATGGCTTTCAGAGCGCACAGTAACCCTCTTTCATCTCGTCGATGTTAAACACGCTCTACTTTTTCAGGCATAGCTATTTTTCTAGTTTCCAACGGGATAGAATAAATCTTCCAAAGCAGGACTCGCGAACAATTAATTGTCCATGACTATACTGTAAAGAAGATTCTTTTAAGCATGACGATAAGTTGATGTTTCAATAGTTCCTAAAAAATTTACTTAAATGTAACAAGTTTACTTTGACTTCGAAATGTATTATATTTGAAATTATTTAATTTTATCTATTTAATTTTAAAACTGAAAAACAGTATTGAGAAAGACAGCTATAAAGGATTAAGCTTTTGTTGAAATTTATTTTACAGACGTATTTATCGTAAAATTTGTGATTGACACCTAAAAAATAATGTTCTTACTTAATATAATGTTGTTACTTGATCCATTTGAATTTATGGAATAAGGAAAAATGCGAAGTTACTTACTTGGATGAAAAAGTAAAAGATATCTGGAACATGAAAAATAATTTAAAACCTAGATTAGATTTGCCGGTATAAAAATGTTGTTTCTTGTTTTTTCTTCCTTAAAAGTAAAATTTTGTGTTTTAGTTTAACCTTTTAAAACTTTCTAAAGAAAATGGGGTATTATTTTTTTTAGAAAGTTTGAAAAAGGTAAAATTAAATCACAAAACACTTTTAAGAAAATGATGAAAAAATATGTAACATTTCAATAACTTTCTTACTAAGTATTAACTTCGGTAACTTACTTACCCACAAAAACAAAAAAACTATAATGGTTCAGACAATTTTCCGTATTTCTAGAAAACATCCTTTTCTTTGAAAATTATTCCAAAAAAGAATTTAAAGTCATTAAAATCACCACTAAAACAATAAATTTTAAAAACTAGTATGTACAAAACCAATCCAATCTTTCATCAGCTAGGCGTGTAATCTTACATTAACACGCGACGGTGACGTCATTTGGGTTAATGAAATTAATATTTGAGGAGCAAACTATCAAACCATGCTTTCTCCTTCAAATACAAATTTTCAAGAAACACAAAAAACTAATAACTTAAAAAATAACTAATTTAAAAACCTAATTATCGTTTGTTTAGTTCTATAACGAGTAACTGAGAAGATTTGTAGATATAATTTACCTAAAAACTTAAAACTAATTATTAAAAAATGCATTTGAAATTTGGAGAAATCACATTTTGATCTAACACATGAGGAAACATGGTTTGAATGTTTCCAACATGGACAAAACACTTTTTTAATGAAGAAAATTAATCCTACTCTTCTCAAAAACTATTCTTTTTATTTCTGATATACAATGTAAATTTTAAAATAAACATTAGGTGATTTCGTATCAAAAAGGCCCCACCAATATTTTTACATCACCAACTTTACGCTAACAAATGAGTGGGTCACGTGACGAGTAAGAACAGCTATGATTGGCTGTGACTGGAGGAATCACTGACTGAAAACAGGCTCTGGAGGAAACACTTTTTGATTGAAACATCAATTTTCTAAGTAGTTTTAGAATAGGTTAAAACTTGTTTTAGTTGAAGATAATAGTATTATTTTGTGCAGTTTAATGTGGAGATCATGAAAATAGCAGTAACTCATTTTTTATTTTTTTTGGAGAAAACACGGTTAGAATGTTTGCTCCTCAATTATATTGATTGTTATAAAGACCGACTCCTGCAACTAATCTAAAAGAACTCTGAGGTTTCTTTCCATTTGACAGAAAAAGAAAAAAACATTTCATTCAAAGTACATAAATTAATCGGCAGCACTGTTGCCGTTTAGTTTCCGTTATTTGAAAAAAGGATTTTTAATTGCGTAACTTAGAATAACTCTTTTGTGCTTAATTTTGTTTCCAGCGACTGCTTGTGCTTGGACGGTGGCAAAGATAGCGACGCCGAAAATGGAGGAACCATTACCCCAGATCCAGAAAAACTCTGGAGATGGAACAGATATTCCTCCATGACTGAGGTAAGTGATTAAAAAAGTAATTAATGCATTTCCTACAGATAGTATAGGTATATTAACCAGGGATGGAGCTAAAACAATTATATAGAGTGATTCATTTTTAACTATTGAGTAGCCATGTGAGTATCGAATATATACTTGTCCTTTTTAGGTATCAAAAAAATTTAAATACTGAACCATATCTACAGACCTACCGCCACCAGAAAAACCTTGACAGAAAAACAAAACTTTGAAAAGAAATTGAAATTAAAATAAGTCACATAAAATTCGTACTAATTTTTTAAAGCATATATGAATTACTATCTCAGCCAAAATTGAGGGGAGGAACCCTTTTCTATAACAATTTCCACAGTAGTCTTCAATAGTCTTCTCGTGGAGGTCGGACTATACTTATAATTTCCCATGCACTTATAAAAAAACAACTCTTATCGTTTAGTACTACTTAAAAAGTACAATACTACTTGATACCAAAATTTTTCTGCTTAGATCTTTACTATCAGCACACAAATTCAAATAAAAACTATTTTTTGCACTAAAAGCTTAGTAAATGAATGAATGAATGAAAAGCTTAATAGAAATGCACTAAAAGCTTAGTAGAAATGAATACGCGATGCTGTGGTTTGACTTTATACTCACAAATGACTTATAAAATGTGTTTTTTCAGATTCATCCACATCTTTTCCAATTTTTAATTGAGAACTTCACAAGAAAGGAATGCACAATATTCGAACCTGCTCCTCAGCAACCGTACGTATATAAACTCTTATTTTATACAATATCTAGTCAATGCTTCAACTTAAAATCACTAAATTTTAATTGCAAATTTTTTTATCAATTTTAAAGTAAGGTAGTATTTCATCCATGATAGGAACTGTGTATGTGGAGGGACTTACAAGGAGCATAAGTCGAGGGCCGTGTTTGAAAATGTCCTACCAGGTACGGTGGATAGAAGAAAAGTTTTGCCCGCCAATGAAGGACCCCGGATAAAAAGCTTCCCAACAAACGCATATGGGAAGATAGAGTTTCAGATGGATGGTTTAGGACTATTAAAGCCGGCAAAGGTAAGCGTATATTATTATTTTACATTTACGCTCAAATATAACTCTTGTATGATTATTTTACAACATATTTTACTGAATCCTCCTTGGCAAGATTCACGGACGTATTCACCGCTAACCTGACCGGCGGTTAACTGGCAGTCAAACTTCTGATTGGAGGAAAACTAGCTTTCCTTCTTTTAATTACCAATCAGAAGTTTGACTGCCGGTTAACCACTGGTCAGGTTAGCGGTGAATACGGCCGTTAATGCATAGTATTTTAAGCCTGTCGATTTTTCATGATTACTTACTAAACGAACTGGTTTTGTTACTCTGTTAATAGAAGCATTTTGTGTAGCAAGTTGAAAGCTTTGCTTCATAAATGTGGAAAAGATTTACAGTAACTAACATATCAGAAATTTTATGAAAAAGGCAGTTTTAATATCATTAAAATTGCTAATGAATTTACTAAGACCAAAATAATATTATTTGTACTAGAATGTAATTTTTAATAATTAAATGACAACGTATGAATAAAGTTATAGGTACTTATACCGTATTATTTACGTATATACGTATATTACCGTGTAAAAAATACTATTTTTTTGAAAAATCATCTTTCGATTTTGTTTTTGATTTCCGATGACTTTATAAATCTTTGCTACTCCGGAAGTAATTCTGGATGAATTTGAAGACAGGGGAAAGTAGATCACAATAATAGATCAATATTAGTGTCACTGGACTCCTTTAAGAAACATTCGTTTTAGTCGATCATTGAAAGATTTGTTTCTTTTTTATTTAGTATATCCGATTAGCAGAGGACAATTGTCTGGAATCCTTGGTGTCTCTAATGCAAGATTATTGGAAAATGAATGAGCCGAAACCTCCACAGTTCATTATATCAGTAATCGGGAACACTGCCTCATTTGTCGACGATCACGACTGGAAAGAATCATTTGGGGAAAATTTAGTGAAAGTAAGTAGAAATTGTTAAATACATAGATGAATTACGTAAACTAAAAATTAAAAGTAGAATAAAAAACTAACTGTGTCATAAGCATTAGGGTTTATCATAACCCTTTTATAACGAAGACTGTCATTAAATGTGGGTGTGACTATTTTAGTTGCTAATTTTTGTGTGAAATATAATTATTGTTTTTTACAGGCAATTCTGACAGCGAATGCATGGTTGTTTACTGGAGGATTGAATTACGGGTTGGTGAAAGTTGTGGGTGATGCCGTCCGGAAAAGACAGTACTTGGTTTCCACCAAAGACAGAATGATTCATGGTATCCGCTGTATCGGAGTAGCGAAATGGGGCTGTGTGGAAAACAGCGATTTGCTCATCAACGTAGATTCCAAAGTAATAAAAAAATACTTAAAAAAAAGTTCGCCTTTTGAACAAAATTTTTTTATTGCTCTTGACGAAAATTTTCCTTGCGCCTAGAAAACGTGCCTTTTCCCGTGAATTTTTCAACATAAAGCATTATGATTAAATAAAATCACCACTAAAAGAAAAAAATTTTAAAAACAAGGATGTACAAGTCAAAATTTCTCGGGATCATTCAGTTAAAAATATGAGCACTCGGTGACCTTCGGGACTTTATACCTCTCGGGGTGGAACTGCTAGAAGACAGTTATAATTTGGCCATTGCCCCAAGTGTCAAGTTTTTCTGCAAAGAAGTCTCCGCGCAGCGGACACAGGCACATCCGAAGTCAGAAGATCTGAGCGCTTCAGCAAAGTGTTCCCCCCTCGGCTATTCAGTAAAAAGGAAAGGAATCTACTTTTATCTAGGTGTAAAATATATTTTCCAGTGATGTCTCAACGGATTTCGGGATTATGAAATTGTTAATGTTGAATGGTATTAGGGCTTTTGTAACTAGTCTAAAAGAATTCTCAAACTTCCTTAAATAACAGAAAGTTTCTATTATTTGGAAAAAAAGAAAGAACAGACAAGGTATTTGAAGAAATAATTTTTTACAGTTTATACTAGGGTGGGCCGAAAAAGCACTTTTATTTTTTGTGCGAAACTTCTGCCCCCGCATCGCACTTAAACTAAGAAAAATTAGCTGACTTTTTTTACAAAACAACTAAAAAACCAAAGATTAAACCCTCACATATTGTTCATGATTTTTTATGAGAAGCTAATATTGTTATAGATATAATGTTCCAGGTTCCATTCTTCTATCACTCCTCTTTCAATAGAAATAATTTTTAACGTCGAAAGAACTCTTGTGAAGTTGTTTTTTCTGCATTTTTAAACAGCTAATAACTCTAGAACTATACCACTTAAAAACCTGAAATCAGTCCCAGTTAGTTCGTGATTTTTTCCAATTTTTTATCTTCTTTAATCACCATTCACTCATGGAGAATTCATAAAATCACTTGAGGGTGTTCTTACAATTAGAGATATGCAAAAAATTTCACATAATTTTCAGAAAATACGACTATTATATTAGCTTCGGTAGAAAACCTTACACAGCTAAATTACATCTGAATATTCCTTAGAATTATGTTTATATCTCTATTTTTTTTTACTTTTGACAAGTCAAATAAAAGTAAATTAAAAGTTTTAGAACATACAAAAATTAGATATAAACATATTTCTAAGGAATATTCAGGTGAAATTCATGCACATTGAATTAACAGTTGAAAATTAGCTGTGTAAGGTTTTGTACCGAATCTACTAATAGTCGTATTTTCTGAAATTTATGTGACATTTTTTGCATATCTCTAATCATATAAACACCCTCAAGCGATTTTATGAATTTTCCATGAGTGAATCGCTCTTGGTGTATAATTTTAGGGAATGTTTAGGGACTTGCCTAAATTTTTATTTTTTCTACGTGATTAAATTTCATTAAAATTAAAAACGATTTAAATAACTATCGTCCGATTTCTCTTCTGAGTATATTTTCAAAAATAATCGAAAAAATTATGCACAATCGTCTGATCAATTTTTTGGAAATGCATCATTTATTAGCTGATAACCAATATGGTTTTCGTAAGGGAACGGAATTGGCTTTAATGAATTTTACAAGAACTATTTACTCTAATGTGAACAATAATCTTAAAACTGCTGCAATTTTTCTAGACATAAGCAAAGCTTTTGACACCGTCAATCATATCCTTCTTTTAAAGAAACTATATTCTGTTGGTATTAGAGGAAATATATACTCTTGGTTTGAGTCATATTTAAGCGGAAGAAGTCAATTGGTTAAAATTAATGATGTTTGTAGTCGAGAGTTATGGATTAATGGTGGTGTGCCCCAGGGATCCATCTTAGGACCCTTATTATTTTTAATTTTTATTAATGATTTTTGTCTATTAAATTTAGGTTGTGATATTATTACATTTGCGGATGATACCGTTCTTTTGTTTGCAGCTGATAACTATCTTGATTTGTTTAAAAAAATGGAAATAGCACTTCATAAAGCAAATACTTGGTTTGGTAAAAATCTTCTTAAGTTAAATGTATCTAAAACTAAGTTTATTGTATTTAATTTATTTTCAAATGAATCTACTGTTGACAGTTTAAAATTACATGAAGCTACATGCAATATGTTTTGTAATGACTTACCTTGCAATAGCATTGAGCGGGTTGACTCTATAAAGTATTTAGGGCTTCATTTCAATAGTAATTTAAAGTGGAAGACTCACGCTAACTATTTATTAAATAAATTGCGATTTATTAATTTCAAATTATTTAAACTTAAGCATATAATCGACCATAGGTTTTTATGCACTTTATATTTTTCTTGGGTCCAATCTATAATTAGCTATGGTATAACTTGTTATGCTTCTGACTACTTAAGTAATATTAGACCTTTAATCAAAATACAAACTAAAATTTTATCTCATATAAATTGTAATTATTTAACTAGGCCCATTTTGAACGTACGTGAACTCTTCGTTTTCCGCTTACTTCTTTTTATTTTTAATAACAAATCTTTTTATCAAATTAAAACCAGTAACTTGGTAATAAGGAATACAAAAGGAAATTATTTTATACCTAAAACTAACAAAGAAATATTACATAAATCTCATGTATTTTTAGGACCTTATCTATTTAATAAATTAAAAGAAAATCTTAAGACAACTAACAATAAGCTTGAATTTAAATGCGGCATATATAAATTTTTAGGCGAGCAAATTAATACTGAAGCATTATTTCATATTATACAGTAGAGTCAGTCCAGCTTTTGTTGCAATTTTTTTTTATTAATTTCCATAGGTATCAAGGACGAGCCTTAGGCTCATGTGATACCACAGATTTATTTTCTCTCTTTGTTGTTTCGTTGTGCGTTTATTATTTTTGTATATTTTAATGCTCTTTGTATGTTTTGTTTTTCTGTCTTTGTCGTTTTTCTGTCCTTTGTCGTTGTCGTTATGAATTTAGTCTCGTTTTTCATTGAATTTAAATAGATTGAAAAAAGTTATTTGCTTTTTCTTATAATACAAGGCCTTTTCTGTGTCTTAACGATTTCGTTACACAATTTCATACTATTTTAAAATTATGTAATTAACCTTCTTTTCTTATAATATACTTTATTTGTTACATTATAACTATGTGATGAAAATAAATTAAAGTCATTAAAGTCATTTTAAACTTTGGTAGAAATGTTTATTTTAAGAGTTAGAAAGCTTTAAATTTTCTTAATATTTTTTCTAAAAAATTTTTTTATTCAATTTTTTTGAATTTTTCTTTGAAATTTAAAAAAAAATTTGAAAAAGGTTTTAGGTTTGATTTTAGGTTTTTAAGTGGTATAGTTATAGAGTTATAAGCTGTTTAAAATGCAGGAAAAACAACTTTACATGAGTTCTTTCCACAAAAAAAAATTATTTCCATCGAAAGAAGGGGTGATAGAAGAATGGAACCTGGAACATTATATCTATAACTATATTAGCTTCTTATAAAAAATCATGAACAATATGTGAGGGTTTAATCTTTGGTTTTTAGTTGTTTTTTAA
Organism: Tetragnatha versicolor; assembly: GCA_024610705.1. Classification (NCBI taxonomy): domain Eukaryota; kingdom Metazoa; phylum Arthropoda; class Arachnida; order Araneae; family Tetragnathidae; genus Tetragnatha; species Tetragnatha versicolor. The sequence continues at coordinate 41,743,190 of JANDEH010000009.1, forward strand.
AAATGTCAGCCAATTTTTTAAAATTTAAGTGTGATGCGGGGGCAGAAGATATTATCCAATCGAAAAAATATTTTACACCGTTCTGATTGGACCGAAGTGGTACCCTTTCAGCTCTATTATAACAGAAATAAAAATAAAAGTGCTTTTTCGGCCAACCCTAGAGTATACCACTAGAATAATAATAATAACGACAATCAGAATTCTCATTCAATTTTAAGTCCCTGTCGTTATAAAAAAACCGTTATATTACTGTATTTGGTTGTTTAGTGCTAATGATATAGTCTTCTTGTGTCTATTAAAACTATAACAAAAAGAGAAAGAATCCCGAAAAACCTTCCCCAGATATCAAACTTTTCCATTGATAACTTCACCCATATTTGATATTAACTTGTCTAGAATAAATTAAGAAAAGCATGCGTTCATCATCAGATAACCATTGGCTAGTTTTTGTTTTAATGATATCTATCATACTGACATATTTTTATCTTCGATTTATTTAGTTTTTAATTTAAACGCGTCAAACTCTAGTGAACTCTTCGAGAAAATGAGATTAGATAAAATTATTGCACGAGGCTTATGGAAACTTTTTAGGCAGTTATTTCGTTTATTTTAATGAGGTTTATCATTAGGAAATTTCTTCTATTTCCCTAATGAGTTTATTTAGGCTGTTTTTAAAACCTTCACAAACTTTTCACAAATTCGTACGTCAGTAGTATCCTTTAAAAAGTGTAAATGTTTTGTATGAAGTGTTAATTTTTCAAATTATAGCTATCAAGATAATTGACCATTTTGGTAAAATAAATTATACCTTGATTACATTCAAACATTTTATACTTTATAAGATCTTTTTTAGCAAAACGTTTATAATTTAAGGTAACTGACTGGGTTGGGGGGCATTTTTAAAAAGTATGAACTTAGTATTTAATTAATTGCTATTTTCTGAGAGTTAATGTTCCAAAACAATGAAAAGCTTCCAAAAAGGTATTTAAAAAATTATTTTTTTAAAATATTGAGAAATTTTAATAAAAATAAGGCTAAAATTTAAACTTATGCCAACAACTCCTGAAAATGTTCTTTTATAGGTACAAATAATTTTTTTCAGGATTTTAAAGCCTATGACACTAATGTGCGTTACTTACTATTTAAAAAATCTGAGATTTTTAAAATAGAAAGGAAATACAGGTACTTGAAACCAAAAAAATATAAATTCATGAAAAAACCCCATTGAAATTAAGTATATACACACTTTAAAAAATACCTCAATTCAAAAATTGTTCTTTGATTTTAGAAGATAACACACAATAAAATATAAGGAGTCAACTCAGAAAACTTCATAAAAATATTTTAAGTACTTTAAGAGAAATAAATCAGTGTTGCCGTGATCCAAAACATATAAAAATCATTTAAAATTTTTTTTTTTAAATATATTAAAATTTAAAATTGTATAAAAGTGTTTTAATAGGACTAATATCCTTCTTTTTATTTGTTATACTTTTTAGACTTTAAATATAAATGAAATAAAATTATAAATAAGATTCGATTTTTTTAAGACGAAAACGACGATTTTAACCCAGTCAGTTACCTTAAATAATTGGGAACCTAAAGTTTTCGAAAACAAAATAGAGTGTCAGTCAAGGTTTCCACCAATGAGAAATCATTTTTAAAACCACTCTTTCACACTTTTTTCAACAATGCCACATTAAAATACTAAGAAAATAGCAGAGTAAATACTGAAGTTAAAATTACTACACACCAATAAAGTGAAATATTTTTTCTAGGAGATGCATTATTCAAGGTATAAGGTGAAGCCACACCACAAGATGGAAAGCGGGAGGGCCTTTCTGAATCCTGGTCACACTCATTTTCTTTTAGTGGATGATGGGACTAAACGGATTTGTAAGGGCACCGAAACTTTTAGAGTAGAGCTCATGCATAAGATATCGTCTACAAAAGAGGAAGAAGGTATAAATTTTCCAATTTATTAAAAGCCGTAGTAGAAATTTTGGTTGATTAAGGATTTGTTTGTAGTTAGTAAATAGCGGTTGAAAAGCAAAGTCAACAGAGCATGAAATTGGAATAATGAGGTATTCTCACGTTTTGAGATTAAATTTTATTAAAATAGTAGATAAAAAACCATGAAGAATGACGTTTACATCAAGTATTTTCGTAGCCTAGTTTCTAAGATATAAATTTTTGAAATATCGTTTTTTGTTTGGGCGCAAAAACACTTTCAAATCCCAAATCATGCGCTGTGAGGTCACATCCAAGAAGCTCGTTTTCTGATCACGTGAAAACAGAAAACACAATGGTTTTCATGCGCTGTGACGTCACATCCAATAGAAGCCCGTTTTCTGATAACGTGACTTTTCTGACGTTTTGGCAAAAATAAAATTGGATTTTAAATTATTTAAAACACATTTTTGAACTTAAAAATCAGAAATTTGAGAGTTTTAGACCATAATGTATCGAAAAAGTATAAAATCAAGCAAATCCCTCACTCATGCAAATACCTCATTAGTATCTCATCGATTTACAGGTTTAGCTATTCCATCCATTTTGCTAGTCCTTGGAGGAGATTTAGATTCCATCGACGAAATTCTACTTTCTTTGCAGAAAGATATTCCAGTATTGCTATGCTGTGGATCCGGTGACGTTTCAGATATTATAGCAATGGCTATTTCATGTTGCAGTGCTTCTGGATCTAGGTGAGTGGGTTTCCATTTACATAATCTTCCCCTTTGCAAATTGCAAAATTATTATCTTAACTGTGTATGCGTTCCCACAGATGCGAAAGACTTGCAGCAGAAGAAGATAAGGATTTGATCAGAAATTTGCTAAATTCTTACTGTAGGAAGTATTCCAAAAACTGTGGAGCTGTGTTAGATGCCAAAGTAAAAGATATATATAAATGTTGTAAGAAAAAACATTTGGTAAGACAATGTTTCCGAAATTAGAAAAAAACCCATTTAAATGCAATTTTTGTTAAATCGGTATGATATTAATGAATAATAATGCTTTTTATAGATTCACATTTTTGAAATAAATGGTAATGAGAGCTTAGACTTGCACATTCTTTCTACTGTGATAAAACGTAAGTGAAAATGGATATATTTATTTTTAAAACAAGTAATGGAATAAGGTAATGCAATTTTGATAATAAACATTAAGTTCAAAAGACAATAAAATGCATTTTTATATAAACTATTTTCATAAAGTTCTAAAATGAGTTATATATAACTCCAAGTAAAAAAATAAGAAACGAAAGAAAATTTACCAAGTGTGAATGCTATTGATTTTTCAAACGAACACAGGCTTCCTGTGTTTCCTTAAAAAATCCTTTCTTCCCTAAAACTTCGTTCCTATCTATGAGTTGAAATAATCAAGTTTATTTGTTTCTTTATATATGCACCCCTCACAAACTCAATGAAACTAAAGCCCTGGGGATACTTTTTGACTCAGCATCCTTATTTATCCATATTTGCTTGTATGGAAACAAAAAAAACATGCCCCGCGTTTGTCTCTATTTTAGCACCCAACTGAACATATTTTAGCCATGCCGAAAAGCACAGAATAGTTTTAAAATCTAAGTTATACCTAGGATTCTATCCTTATGTAAAGATATAATTTTACACATTCTTACAATCACTTTCCAGTTAATGGGTGATAATTTTGTTAACAGAAAATAACTTGCTGATATAAGAATTACGCAATTTTTGATTTTTTGTCACCATCTCACAATCACCTAATTATAATTTATCTCATTGCTCGCAAGTAAATCTCATACTGTCCACTACTTTTCAAAGGTTATTGATCCTAAATTAATTTGATAACCAAGCTTCCCCAATAACTTCTTATCGTTCTCTGCGTAGTTCGGGAAAAATTCCTTTTATTTCTTCATTTATGTATTATTCTAAGGTTTTGAAATGCACTCGTGGGGGATTTTAATCCCATAAGTGTACAGTTCAAATTTCTTGCTGTTGAATATGGATGATGTAAATAAAATGCATTGTTATTATTATTATTAAAATGAGGCTCGAACTCAATATGGAAAATATACCTGAAGTTTCTCTTATGGGGAAATAATTTTTTAATTTTACGTAGGAATATCTAATTTCCAACTCGGTTTTATTCAGATAAAAGAGGAGCTTCACTGCGCGACCAACTGCTTCTTGCGGTCAGCTGGAATCGACCGGATGTGGCCAAGAAGCTCTTCCCAGACTGCGGCTCCTGGCCACTGGACATCATTGAGGAGGCTATGACCACGGCACTCCTCACCAACAAGCCACCCTTCGTGAAGTTACTTATAAAGCGGGGCATCGTCATGAGGGATTACTTGACCGTTGGTCTCTTGAGGACTCTGTACAACGAATGTGTAAGCACTTACAATTTCATGTTAATGGATAACGCGAATGATTATTTAACCCTTTATTTACCGACGGTACTTGTAAGTACCACTAGCGCAAGTTTAGAACTGCTGTTTGTTTGCGAGTTTTGGCTATTTGGCGACATATTTAGAAGCCACATAATTCACTTAACATTAGTTGGGGTAACTATATAGTGATTTTTATCTCTAAAAACGCGGTGCATCAGCAGTTCTAAGCTTGTGCCGAAAATAAAAATAATTTGGTAAATAAAGGGTTAAAGATGTCTTGACAATCATTATTTATCAATTTTATGTAAGCTTATTTTAATTTATTAATTTTAATTATAGTAATTTATAGCCGGTGCACTCTTCTAGATAGTTGTTAAGTATCTGTCTATAAAACCAGGCACCCGGAGTTAAAACCCCGCCATGGGGGTCCAAGGGGACCCTGGGTGACCGACCCCCCCATGGGGAACCCTAAAAAATAGCTTAAAAGCACTTTTAATGTTAAAATTTAAAAAATTCAAATTGAAAAAGGACACTTTCCAACGAATGTTAAAACTTGCACCATACTTTCAATTTAAAGAATGATTTTTGAAGACTTCTTTATATCTATCATCATGTCTTATCATTTAATCTAGATGTTCTTTTTAATTTATTGAGGCCATGTTTTAATGTTTACTGAAAGTAGTTAGTATACATAATTTTAGGTCTTTGTTTTTAAAAACAACTCGAATGTGAAATAAAGTGATCTCGTTTTAGATTTATGAAAATGAAGCTGCTCAAGTAGTCTTGAAAGATTTAACTCACAAGGATAAATACTTTAATCTCAGAGACATTTCAAATTTCCTCGGGTTCCTCATGAGAAAGCACAGGCATGATATTTACCAACGAGACATCACATGCAAGCGAGGCATAGAGTCAACAGGAATATCCGGTGAACATTTCGAACAACCGTTTCGGGAATTATTCATTTGGGCTATCATTGTTTTAAGGTTATTAATTTGACAATTTATTAATATAACAATTTGCAATTCAAAGCATGAAGTTCGTTAAAAGGATTAATTTCAAATTTTTATACTTTACTTCCTAGGACAGAAATGGCACTGCTGTTTTGGAATGAAACCCAGAAACCTTTACAAATGGCTGTTGTGTCAACTGCTTTGTATTGGAGGCTAAATATTTCATATGAAAATGAGGAAAAATCTATTTACGTTGATAAAAAGAAGGTAATTTTTTTCAATTAGATATCTTTATTAATAGATCATTGGTTGAAAGTAATAGAGTAAAAAACGTACCTACATAAATTCTACTGTTTTTAATGTATTTTTATCAAAGAAATAATGTTTCTTTTGTTTTAGGAATTTGAGAAAATTGCTGTTGGAGTATTAGAAGAATGCCAAAAAATGGATTGGAAAAAGACTTCTGAGATTTTGAATTACAGAGATCCTTATTGGGGAAACATGACCTTATTAGACATAGCAATACTAGCCTATGATAGAGTATGTGTCAAAGTATATAAGCATAATTTAATGAATGTAGTAATTTGATTTATCGTTTTACCTTGATTATCGTTAAACCTCTCAAAGCATAAGTGTTTTATCGTTCATTTTGTGTCTAAATATTTTTTTTATTTTGATAACTTTGAATCGATGTTTTCTACTAGTATGAAATATTTAAAAGATTAAAAAAAGAAAAGTTAAGTAAAAGATACAAGTAAAAATTCAGTATTTTATGAAAAAAAATTAATAAAATTTATGCATTAAATTAATTGATTATAGGCATTTATGTCAACCGAAACTTGTATCAAAGTAACAGAACAACTGTGGTTCGGAAGACTGGAGAGCAATACTGTTCTCAAAGTAAGTGTCCATCAAATGAATTAAAGTTCCATTAATGAATAATCAAATTCGTGTAACACATTTAAATATACTTTCAGCTGAGTCTCACAATTTTTAATCCCCTGCTCATTGGTCTGGGATATTTGCGATACAGAAACGATCCTGATGCTGAGAGGGATCCAAATATATTTGAAAAAATTTACTACTTTTATTCCTGTCCCGCTATCAAAATGATGGTGCTTTTTGTAAGTTTTACGTCAGAGAAAACCCACTTATTATAATACGTATTAATACTTATGTTTTAGTATGTGTGGTTGTGTGGTAGTTCATATTTCTATACTTTCTATGTTTAAAAATGTATGTAAGATATTGTGCAGTTTATGCTGAAAAGTTAAAAAGTTTTCATTTTCTCTTCCCAAGTATTCCTATCTTTGTTACCTCATTCTATTCTCCTATGTGATACTTTTTGACTTTCGAGAAACAGTAAACTGGCCTGAAGTAATCCTTCACGTTTGGGCATTCAGCTTGATATTGGATATATGTAAAGAGGTGAGATATCTTCTGTCTTGTTACAAATACGAGAGGATTATTTAATCAACGCAACTCTTATATCACGTCTTTTAATACTTTTCTAATTATATTTGCGAAAGTATTAACAGGCCCATTAGCATATACTTGTAGTATGTAAATAGTCGTTTGTAATAATAAGATATTCAAGATTAAATATGTTTAAAAAAGAATCTTTATTTTTTTATATTGTTTCGTGGTTGGAATATTAGACAGTTTTGTATTGCTGAAAGTTATTGAATAAAGCAAAACCTAAAGTTTCTTAACAAATGGTATCTTTGTGTTTTGATTATTTACTTAGCTGTCACTTTCTAATTTCAGATAGTTCAACAACCAAGTGATCCAAAGGATAACAAACTAATGGAATGGCTTCATGGATATTTTTGGAATAAGCTAGATGTCATATGGGTCATTTTCTTTTTCATCGGAGTCTCTTTGAGGCTGGCTTCTCAGTTTATTTACATATTCAATTGGGTGAAGTTGGATGACATTCATTTAATCTACACATTCAGCTGCATTCTTAGTTACATCAGACTCTACGAATTTTACATGACTATGGCTCACATAGGACCTAAGCTCATAGTTCTAAAACGAATGGTAAGATTTTGAAGCATTACGTATTTATACTTGTTTATAGATCGTAAAAAATATTTCCCATACTGTTAGAGACTGTTTAAACATCAAATGCAATCTTAGTTACAAAGTCTAGAGGCATTAAATTTATTTTACATAAATTTTTTTTAATGTTATCTTTCTAATATTGTTTTGAGAAACTACATACAAATTAAAAAATAATAATTTAGGGAACAAATTAAAAAGGTTAGCATAAACGCTATTACATATTTTTATAAATTTATTTCAGATTGGAGATTTGATCGTATTTTTCCTCATCGTCGCTGTTTGTATTTTGTGTTACGGTATCGGGCGCGTTGCTCTGTTGCATCGGGAACGTCAACCATTTTGGAATGTTTTCACAGAGATATTTTCGCTTCCATACTGGCATTTGTTTGGAGAGGTGGATTTGGATGAAGATGCAGCCGGTATAAATTATAAATAAGTTTAAGAGTGTGCTATAATGAGAGTAAAATTTCTGTTAAAAGCCAACTAAAAACTTTCTGATTTTAATAAAGTCATAAACAATATTTTTCTTCCCCTGAAATTAAGCATACCAATAAATGTAGGTTTTTTAATTAAATCATACTTATAACATATTCTTATTACAGATTTTAAATTGAATCGTCAGTTGGAAGAAGGGAATAAGTCCAAAAACCAAGTTTTGAGAAAATCGAAAAAAAAAACTGTATAAGTAATGCAATTTTCATTGTATAACCACCAAATTTTTACTGGAAGTTCAGAACCCTATTTAGAAAACAGAGCAATCATAAAAATAAATATAAGTATATTTAAAAATATTTAACAGTCAAAATAAGTTGATGGACTTATTCCCTTCTTCCACCTTATGAAATTTTTCTGATGAAAAAATCTTTAAAAAACCCTTAAATTCATATTTAAATTATATTTTTCCTTAGTTTACACCACAAGAGGGCGAAATAAAAAGAATAAGACAAATAAAATCCAAAATTATAGTGAAGCAGAGTTATTACAGCAGTATCAATGGAGTGAATAAATATGAATGTTGTCAAACATTCCCTGCATAAAAAAGTTTGAAAAAAAATTAAATTAAGTGAAAGTTTTATTTTAACTTAGTTTTCAGCACAAATAGTATGAAAAGAAAGGCAAACTAAATTTAATTCCAAATTAACTTAAAAAATATAATGAATGGACATCGATTTCACAACTTCAAGGGGCGATATCTTCGTATAGAGTTTAATTATTTCCCCCTTCTTTTTACCCATGCGTAAAGCAAAGCTTGGAGAATTTTTTGAGCATAAAAAGTCAATTTGTCATTTTTTGGACTTATTCCCTTCTTCAAACTGACGATTCAATTAGCAATACATTTTTATATGCAATGAAAAATTTTTAATCCTCTCTTTTCTAGTTTCCTTTATTAATATAAAAATTTAATGTAACAATTATGATTTGTTTGTCCATACATATATCTTGTTGATTTTGTGTTTCCCCTAATATAATATAATTTTTATACATAAACTTTTAACTATTTTTTACTTGACAAAAATGAATTTATTGCCTTTTTATTATTATAATTACTAATCTAAATAGTTTAGCTTTAACTTTTATGTATCACTAGTTTGTATATAAACTATATTTCCTTTTTTAATTCGTAAATGTTTTATCTACGTAATTTAATTCGATAATGATAATCAGTCATTTAATTTTAATTACTGATTTTTTTATTTTAATTGAATAAACCAGAATTTTTTATTTTAATTGATAAAATTTTGGTAAAACTTATTTATAACCAATTTGCTATTAATTTGATTAGCATTTTAAAATAATAAAATTTTTCTTAAAACATGATTCATTTCTTGCTTATTAAAACTAATCAGACATATTTAAATAAAATTTTTATTATGTGATCACCTTATAAAATCATTTAAATCCTTTTAATCTCTTCTTAGGAAGGTTTCCAGCTTGTGATGCTGATCCCTCATACTGCCACCGAAGCCCACACGCCTGGATCGTTCCTATCATGCTCGCTATTTATATGCTCATTGGGAATATCTTATTAGTCAACATGTTGATCGCTGTATTTACGTACGTTCTTTCTTTTATTTTTTAACATAACTAACTACATATTTATATAATAATAAAAATGTAAATAGTCTAAAAATGATAATTACTTAATAAAACAACTAAATCATTATATTCAATTGAACATAAACCGGTTAAAAATTATAAGAATAATTAACGACTTGTTAGTTTTACAACTCTATCGCTATAAATGATACACCAAACCTCTGCGTCGGTTTGATAGGACTCTACCTTATATGCATTATTTACTTCTTTCACATACCGCCCGAGATTACCATTGAATGTAATGGAAAGTTTGGGGTGGCTAGTTGTGAAAGGGTTAAATATAAAACTGACTTGAAATTAACGGTGCCAAGAGTTTAAAACCGAAAAGTAATAGACAGAATTGATAGCATTGAATGGCATGCATCAAAAACCCTCTTATACATTTTTGTGTTTTGGAAACTATCGTTTTCTGCTTTTCTTTATGAAATTTAACTTTATCTAAAGTTGTATTTTGATAGGCACGTTTTTGATGAAGTGAACACGAACTCAAGAGAAATATACCTGTTTGAAATTTATGTCTCTGGGCTCCAGTTCTCCAGAAGATCAACTCTTCCACCCCCTTTTCTTATAGTCGAAGATTTGATTTGTGGGACGTACTTTATTTGTATGAAACTCTACACAAAAATATACTCCAAGTGTTGCTGTTGCTTTCGGGGTAGGAATGAAAAATGTAAGTAGCAAATTCCATGCTGAAAAGGATTGGGAAAGGAGGGTAAGAGCACGCACAAAAATTATTTTGGGCTATGAAATTGAGAATTTAAAAGCCAGAGATTCAATAATATTTACTTAACGCCAGGTTTACTGACTCAAAAATCAACCTACAAACAACTAAAGTTATAGCTTTTACCAAAATATATTAAAAATCACAAAGAAAATAAACTGAGTTCGTACTTTTACACAGCTCCCATCCTAGGATATGAAGCCTAAAAGTACACCCCTCCTAAAACGTAGCAGAAATCGCTAAAAATGCACCACTGCCTTCGTAATTGGAACATTCATCCCTTATGTAACACTCTTTAATTATAATCAATACAGAATTCAATCTTGAAAAGTTGCAGTGTCTTTTTCCAAAATTTTTACATGAGCTAGTTATAGTTTTAAAAGGGTTTTAAGCTTTCTAAGGGAAAATTAAATATTCATTCTGCAGCACATAACTCTTAAGTGATGAAGAGTAAGATTAGTTTTATATGTGATTCTCTTACACACGCAAAACTGTCAACCATCTTGCCTATGCGCACTTTTAGTCTCTCTCGTAAATGTATTAATTAGCTAAGTCATCCTTGAATCAACCCTAAAATATCTAGTTAAATTCTAACTCCCCCGAGTTCTTCAAAAAGAAGTATACCTCACATTCGTATTTACTTTGAAAGCAATCATTTGTTCTTTATTTAAAAAAATTAAGATTCCTTCACAAAAAAATTAGATGCTAACTCAAAGAGAAATAATATTTTACTTATAAATAAGATACAAAAGTTATGAACATAATAATGAAAGTATTTTAAGATATCTTATCAAAAATGTGTTTGATTCTACTTGAATCTCCTTCCACTGTTGTCAACAGGGATAAAAACCGCTCCGTGCTTTTACCCGACTGTGCACTGTACGTGCACCCTTACCCTCCTTCTCCTAAATGTTTTGTAGTAATGGAGAAAGAATAGTAAATGTATAACAAAATTATTTTAGAGGGTAAATTTCCTCGTGGTAATGGAAACTTTTGTGTTTAAGGTCTGTTGGAAAGAAAGCTTAGATTAGTGTATGTAGGAAACTTGAGACTTTTTGAGAAGGAAGCAAGAGCTAAGTATTTAAAGAAAGCTACAAGTCCAGATGAACAGATGATAGAAGCAGCTAAAATTGATCAAAGGTACAATACATGGCATATTTAATTATTAGTATTATCAGTATTTAATTATAATTTAATATTCATATTAATTATTTATCATTATTACCTTTTTGCATCGTAATGAGTATGGAATGGTTTTCAAAAATAATATTTTAAACTTACACCAACTATATTGCAAGGTCTAAAAGAAAATGTATCAATAAGAAGACTTATCATTGTTCATAGGTTGAATATCAATTTTACATTTATAACTAAATTGGAGTTTGAAGCCACACTATATAGCGACGTATTAAAATGTTTTTTCTTCTCTAGAATAAGCTATCTACGGGACTTTGTAAAGAAACTAAGCCGCCTGCACGATGGACACAAACCCAAAAGCTCCAAAACCGATAAATATTCAAAGTACAAGGAACTGGCTGTGAGCAAGGCAAAGTTGCAGAGTGACAAATTGCACGATGACAACGAAGACGGTCATTCCCAGTTGGACGTTGACGACTTCATCCTGCAGTGGTCAACCATAAAGCGCTGCGCCTCGGAGCAGCAGATGGCAAAATCCTGGGCAGAGACGGACAACAGGCTCATGCAGATTGAGAACTATTTAACCTACATTGTGACCAAACTTGAGAATATTGATCAGGTTGTGATGAAAATTAATCAAGGGAGTGCTCCTGTGGCTTGAAAGTGTTTCTGGTTGACGTGTTTTTAGGTGCAAAATGTTCAAGGGGTATGAAGTTGTTCCAGGCTAGATCCGGGAAGGCAGACCAGAGATTCAGGCAGATTGAGATAACTATTTGATTGACAGTTTCTAGTCGTCGGGCTATACTGTGCAATATGTCATGATTTGTAATGTAATGAAATGAAAAATAAACTTGTCATTTTACTATAATTCATTCTTGTGTATTTTTGTTACACGCAGATACCTAAATATTTTTTCTATTTATGTAGATAAGTTAGTAGGCAAATTCTCGATTGGAAAAAATTAATTTAATCTTCCTAATTTTTTAAAAATTGCTAATATTTAAAAACAGCAGGAAGAAATTCAGGATTTGATTTTTTAGGTACTACATAGCATATCCCTAATCCACCACGGAAAGTTTTAGGGTAATATGAATCATATACAATATCGACATAGTACTACATAGCATAATCTTGAATCATAGATAATATCAAAACTTATTAGTTTAATTATTCCCTTACAAATAGAGCATTTCTTTTTTAAAAATACAAAAATTGTCTCATTTGAAAATGGAAATTTTTTATATTCGTTATACATATATTTCAGTTTTTTACATAGAAATTTTCATGCAGCAAGGTGATTTAAATAAACATTTTAAAGAATTTTTAAACGAGTGACATAAGCTAATTAAAATTAATATTTAACTGAAAAAATTATCTGCTCAAAAAAATTCAACTGTAGAATGTTTTCTGTACGATTAAAAATGTTTTCACATTAATACAGTTTTTATTTTCACAAATATTTCAGCTCTAAAGATAATAAGCATGCCAGATCTAACAGATGGCGACACCACAATTCTGTTTTCGCAGAATTGATCACGAAAAGAATCACGAAACATTATTTTTAGTTGCATAACATAAATACTGGGATTACATAGATACTGGGATTCCGGTAGTTTGGGTTAAAAAGACTGGACCAACCTTGCTGGGCTTACGCCTGTAGTCGGTCGAATTAATTTGTATTTGAAGAAAAAAGAATTTCAGCATTTTTTAAAATAAAAAATAATAATTACAAGGATTGTAATCAAGCAGAAAAATAGTGGATATTGCCTTGGAAAAAGCAACGTTTTTTAATGCTTACATTTTTATAGTTTAACCTCATAAAGTCACAGAATTGAAAACATAACTTTTAATATAAAGATCTTTCTTTCATTGAGTAGAGTAGCGGCTGAATAAAACACACGAAAAATGTTTAAATGAAGGGGATAATAATATAACAATGAGAAGGAAAGTTCAAAGTAACAAAATAAATTATTTTTATATAAATATTTCACGTTTAATTTTTCGGTAAAAAGGGTTTTACTTTTTTCGAAAACCTCGTATTTATATAATTTTAATGATTTTGCGTTCTTTGTGATAATCAATTTAGATATTGTAAACTTTTATTTTTAACACACAATATTTAACAATAGAAGGAAAAGAGTGAACTTTCACTTAAAAAGTATGAATTACCAGACATATTTAGGCTCCGGTTAGAAATTGAGTTCTAGTTGGAATTAAATATTGAATTTTCTATTTTAAAATTCCGTTATTATGGAAATAAAATCCATTATTTGGAAGATTCAGGTAACACCGATGATATTTTTTACCTAATTTGACATACTAAAAGGAATTTTTCTTGAAGTTTTATTTTTCATTTTCTTATAAAAACTGCTTGAACTATTCTTTACTAATTTAAGGAGAGAATCCAGATATTAAATAGATGATCTCTCTAAAAAATTATCTTATGAAACTATTATGTTTCTCAAAAACTGTACACATTGCACGATTGCCTGATATTATTGATTATGCACTGAGAAAAATGACGCTTTCAAATCTGAGTGAATTGGTGTTTTCATTTTGTAATAAAACGTTGTTTCAAATAGTGACAACCCAATTCCTTCAATTTTGAAATACCAGAAAAATTCACACAGTTGCAAGCAATTTAATAGTCACCACTCAAATGGTATTTATTTTATGTTATATTTTGATAACATTCAATTCTGGAAAACCACGAAAAATATCCCATTTTAAGGTGTGACAACTTGAGTTACCCTACCCTACAGTAACGTCACACCCATCAGACTTGTCGTATAGTAGTAACGTTATATTAAGGACTAGACTCATCGCACTCCGATGACCGATATTGTCAGCAGGAAACTGGCCAATGCTACACATCTGAAACATCCCTTTACTCGAAAATGCGCACCTAATGTATCAATTTTGAATACCTGCATATATTCTGAAATAATTTCATGTCTGTTTCAAACTTGAGTAAATTTGATTCGGAGCCAGTTTGACAATGAGAGCTTCAAATACTCAGATTTGAGATTTTTACTCAGTTTTGTAAATGTCAACACTTTAAGATAGTATCACACAACATTAGGAGCTACATTAATCGCACAATTTACTTTGAAATCTTCTATACACCTCTGCCCACACAAATGAAGACCCCGAAAAAGACGCACCCCAATTTCACCAACCACCCCCTACACATTTCAGAACCTAAATACGGCAGCTCGTAACACCCACGCATTTTGAACAAATAGCCACAAGACAGTTGGTATACTAGGTTTCTTGTTTCCAAATAGCTTTGGACAGTACCCATTATATCCAAGTCCTAATTTGATCTAATTCTGCACTTGTTGCGCACTAAACTCGCGCCGAATGCGTAGAAAGTGGATTGTGAATGGAGGCCCGATGATGCTGCCGTATACGACTGGAAATAGGTTTTCTATGTTATGCGACTAGTTTCCTATCCGCTCCTTGTAAAGTTTTAAACAGAATTCCGCTGATATCTGCACAACATTGAAATTCGTAGAAAACAGGTAAATAAGAAGTGTGTTTTGAGTTTTTTTGATACCGGTGAAAATACGAGTCATTTTATTTTCTGTAAAAATTTTAACGTGTAAACCATGTGGTTTTAGCTCTGTGTTATGTTTTTAAAGAAACAACTATCTTTTCGAAACTATTTTTTCTTTCTTTTTGCGGATAACTTATGGTGATGTTTTGAATTCTTGATGAGGGAATGACTTTTTTGTTCGTTGCTAACGTTCAACAATAGTTACCTAAATAGAAAACAAAATGTTTGAAAGACTTTTTACATTTGAAACGCATGCTTTTTTACTATTACTTAAAACATACTTCAAACTAAATTTTGCATTTAACATTTAATTTTACTTAGACAGTTGTAAACTTTTTACAAAAATGTTATACTTCAATACCAGTTATTGTATATAAAACTTAAATACTTGATAAGATACAGCTGTAAACCGTGTTAAAATTGTTTACTCAACAGTGATTTGTTTTTAAATTTAGAAGCTGTGAGTGTAACTATCGAATGATTTCCATAAAAAAACAATAATTTTCATTTTAGTTTTAAATCATATCAGGTTATATTCCTAAAGTTCGGGCCTGGTTTGAAGCAAAGATATTCATGATTGAATTTTAAAAAACTTGTGGAAAGTTTTATTGATTTTAATAGGGGGATAAGGGGTGTTCATTTACTGGAACGGTAAACTGAAAAATGTCTAGCACGTGAATCTTCGTGGTTTTAAGCTTATTCGATTTGTAATGATGTAAACTAAGCTAGGTGTAATGCCCGAGGCTTAAAATTGTGCCATGAATGAAAGGGGTGTGTTGACCAGAAAGTCTATGTTATTATTTATGGTGTTTCCAAAGTTCACTTCGCACGGCATTAGTTTTAAACAACACCTCATAGAATCATGGAAATTAATGTACCTATAATAAAATGACCACTGTGAATACATTGAAATAGTTTCTCTTAGCAGCCAAAATCGAAATTTATTAAAAATTTGTTTAAAGATATAGCATATAAAAATATCACATAAAAAATTTGTACTGAAGGTAATCACCAGTTTTAGTTTTTTTTTGTAAAAATTTATAAGTTTTGTTTTGCTTACTTATAAGCCAAAACTTTAAAACTTTTTCAAAATACTAAAACTAATGATTACTTCCAGTGTAAAAGTCCTGTTTTCTGCCCTTACCAGGTTAAAATGTAAATTCTTCAACTTAAATCCGTCTCACCTTGAGCAATTATGTGTCTTCTTATTAATTTAATTTAAAAAGTCAAACGAAATCAAACATCTTTCTATCTCTTTTTAATTATCCCTTTTCTTTAAATATTGAATTTTTAAGTAAAATGTTTCAATGGTTATATGTGCTTAAGATATTCAATTTAAGCTTAAAAGTTTTGAAAGAATATTATTTAAATAAATAGTTGGAGGGGATATGATAAAGTTTTTTTTCTTCGAATATTTGATCCGTCAAAAGATTTATCAGCAGAATGTCTGATAATTGGCAACTGTATTGAGTGTCATTTCTTTTGGAGACCAAAAACAATAATTAAATATTCAAATAAAGTTTATATGCTTGTTATATTTTTTAAAGATGAAGTGCTCTCTTTTTCTTGATTTATAATAAATGTTAAGAACTGTGAATTTTTATATACTTTAATCCAAGAAACACTAGATCTGATAAGTAGTGAATTTTCGCAATTAAATTATTATACTTTGCCGCACTACCTGCTCAAAATTACAATTTTCGTAAGTAGAAAAAAGATAATAACATAACTAAGGATAGAATATTATGCATTAATGCATTATTATACATAAATATTTTTTACCGTTAACAAGACTTTGTGTTTTCTTTAAATATAAGAAACACGGCTTGATTATGGTTTTATGGCGCAAGAATCAGTAAGATAAAAAATATGGATTTAAGAAAGATAAAACCTTCATGAAAAATCTGATTCCCCAGGTGTATGATATATATGAAATCCCAATGGTAGATAAGAAAATACAATTAAACGTTTCTACTATTTCAATCAAAATTAAAATATTTTACTGAAATATATATTTTTTATAAAACGTATAATAATTTACATATTAATATGCACTTGTTTGTTTTATGACACTTTTTAACTTTTAGTTTAGTCTAGTTCTTATTCACTACATTATTTGTTGTATTTACAAAACAAACACTATTCGAACAGAAGTGAAAACTATACAAAACTTAACAACATTGCATTTTATTTATTGGAAAGGGTTTTCTAAAAAATATTATTATCTAAAAAGAACTATGGATTTAGGAAAGTTTAAAACCTTCATGAAAAATCTGTGTGATTCCAGGTGCAAGATTTCTTTGAAATCCTAATGCTAGATGATAAAATACAATTAATTTAAACTTTTCTACTATTTCAATCAAAATTAAAATATTTTACTGAAATATATATTTTTTATAAAACGTATAATAATTTACATATTAATATATACTTGATTGTCTTTATGATACCTTTTAACTTTTAGTTTAGTCTAGTTCTTATTCACTACATAATTTGTCGTATTTACAAAACAAACACTATTCGAACAGAAGTGAAAACTATACAATACTTAACAATACTGCATTTTATTTATGATTTAAAAATATTTTTTTAAATGATAATTTAAATAAATACTTATATTATGTACTGCACTGTACATTCATAAAATTTTCCAAAATGTCAATTCATAAATTTAAATTATCAAGTTATAAGTTTTCAAAAATATTTAAATGAAAATAATGAAAAGAATTAGATTTATACATTAAATAAATAAGAATATGTAATTTACCTTTGTATCATAATCATTATCGTTTATAAAATCTCCTTTAATTTACTTTTAATTTTTTAGTATTTCTATTAAAATTATATATGTTTTATATCAATTATTATTTCTCCAACTGCCTTAAATTAATTATAAAAGTTATATAATTGTTTAATATTATTTTTATGAATAACTATAATGCATCGTAATAGTTACATCTAAAAATTTAATTTCTGTTTGAAAATTTTGAACAAAATCCGAACTAGGGTGTGATGGAAAAAAAATCTGTCTAGAATATTCCAGACCCAAAATTAATACATTTTTATATTCACTCACTTTTATTCACTGTAATAAAATACAAATACTTAGTACGTAGTTTAAAGAAAATGTAAAGCTAAAATAAATCAGGAAACTAATCTGAACATCGACATAGTTTCTGAACAATGAATTCTTTAAAATCTCTCAATACTTATTAGTCGAAAAATTTCTTCTGATATTTTTAGTTTTGACTCACTTTCATTAATACTTTACAAAATCTGAAAGGATAAATGTTTCTCAGATTATTATTTTACAAGAATACTTATTATAATATATATATATTATTATATTATATTATTAATAAAACTAAAATGTGTATTGCTGATTTAAAATTTTTGCAATTACGTAGTACCTATATCTGGTTGATTTTTTTACTGCAATAAATATTTATATTCTATTCTTTAAATTTCATTCTTTAGTTATTTTAATTCCGATTTTATTTTACTACTAATTGTTCTAATAGTAACTGTAACTTTTAAATTACTTTAATAAAACATGCAGTTCCTTCCCAGAAGTCTAAAACCAGAATCCATTTCCAGTAGTTCAGAAATGAATATTTTAGTAGTAAAAAGCTGCACTTATGTTCTTTGTGAAAGGAAATTCAGAAAAAAATCTCATTTACTTTTGGGAAAATGCTGTTTGGCAAAAGTTTGCAAGGCTTTTATAAAATAATGGCTATTTTATTTTATTTAAAATTTAAAGCTCAATCTAAACCAAGTTGGAATTCAGTACGGAAAAATGTTCAATGGCACATTTTTTTAAACAACTGAAAAGTCGTACAATGGATCCTTAAAATGGAAGATCCTGTTTAAAATAGGATTTTTAGGCCACCAAAATTCGGCATTTTAAAATTAGATAATAAAAATCATTTTAAACAGTTTTGCCACGTCAATATACAAGTTTTATATTCTATATATAACTTGTATATTGACTCAGTATATTCTATACTAATTTTATATTGAAGTCTTAAAGTAGAAGCAATTCCCGTATAAATTGCTTTTTTTATTACAGTTATTCACAGTATGATCCTGAAAATACTTTATAAAAATAAGAAGGGTGTTTATATATTTACTGCAACGCTTGAAATGAAAAAAAAACATTCGTAATGCTTAGTTTTTCACACAAAAGATAATGAACGGATTTTGTACAATATGAAAATATTTAAATATTGATGAGGTTCACTAAACAAGTTTAGAACGTTAAAAGTTTTAAATTATTATCCAATTTCCCTGATACTACATAGGTGAATTACTCACTCAATGAACTTATTTTAATTATGAAAACAAACTTAGCTGTTTTCTACGCAGCAAAAATCTGCCATGACAGATATTCCATGCTGCAAATATTTTCTGTTACCAATAAGTGATGTAAAAGTTCTAGGAATTTTTACCGGATGTTTAGACAAGTCAAACAAAACTATGCACAGCCAGATTAATTTGCGTGGAGTATTTAAATGAAATATGATCCAAAAACTATACCCCCTACGACGCATAGTTTTCGAGAAAATCGCTAAAGAATCGAAGTATGGCGTCATTTCCGGTTTACGCTGAAAAATAATTATGGAAAACGGGATTATGGTTAGTTAGATGTGTTTGCTCACTAGGAAGTTAAAAATAATCAGTGCACATGCATGCGTGCATCGTAGAATGTAAAAAGTTTTCTTCTGATATGACGTCCCCATTTTTCAAAAAATAAAAGTCGACGTGGAAGTATTGTTCTTCGCAGATTTTTTATGCACTCCACCCAAGGAATCTGGATGTCCAGACTTGTTGAAACCTGTATATTCAGTTCATTAAATTAACTAATTTTACCACTTTTTTCCTTTAGGATATGCTCGGGTTACAAATTCTAGGGGTTCTGCTAACAGTCGCCATGGCCAAAAGACTGCCGGTTGATTCGGAAGGCACACTGGAGTGTCACCGGCGAGAATTCACATTCAGAGCTTCTCAGACGGACGAAAACGGGAGGCAGTGCTGGGATCAAGTGACAGCCATGTCCTGTTGGGGACGCTGTGACGCTGGAGAGGTAAGTAAAGAATGCTTTTCCATGGGTAAATACACCCTTTTGGATGGCACGGTTTTGAATGCATGTGTAAACTTTCAAACTCAGTCCAAAACCACAAACGGAATATTTTTAGAGAGAGTCCTCGAGTCACCACGTTTACCAACTGCTCAAATGATAACTGGGAACCAAAGATATCTAATTATTAATATTACTATTATTAGATCCTAAAATAATAATCTACTAATTATTATTACTTCAGGATCTAATAATAATGTTAGTAATTAGAGCTCTATGGTTGTCAGTCATCATTTGAGCTGTGAGTAAACATGGCAGCTGGAGGACTCTTTCTAAAGCTGTAACCCACAACCATGTTGAGTTTTGATAAACCCCTCCTAATTTAAGGTTAACTACCCCCATACACTATAAATGCGTGAAACATTTTGCAAACGCTAATAAACACTATAACGGACACTTCTAACTAAAAGCGTTTTGATTATATTATTGCGATTGTGTCGCGTGTAAAAGAGATACTTAGTAATAGTATTATAATACAAAATTTCAGAGTCAGAAAATGTGCTTACAGTAAATCAAAATTTAATAACAATTTCAGATTCTCAACACATTTTACATTACTTTTAAAGCATTTCTATCACTTCACAAACACATTCAGAACACTATCACAGCATAATAAGGTGTTAAATGGTTCTATACTAAATTACAACGTTTTTTGTCGGTGACATCACCAAGAACACGGCCCACTTTCTAGCTACCTAATTGGAGAAAAAGACAGAGCAAGCGAGAGTTATCTCTGACTCACCACTCACCAATTGTGAGGCGGAAAGCGAAAAGGGACCTTTTGTCGGCGTTCGTCGAAATGGAGTTATTATTTTTTTCTCAATCTGTACAGATTTATGAAGATTTTAAGACCATCATCATCCTTGTAGCTCAAAAAATGACGAATCACCAGTAGTTAAAAGTTTTAATAGAATAAGTGGATTTCGCGAAATACGACCTTAAACTTTCAAAATGCTACTCTCTCGTTATTTTTCACAGTTAAGAAATGATTCCAACAGCTAAAATTCGGTTCTAAAGGGTCCAAGGATCGATAATCGAGAGAGAAAAAAATTCGACAGTTTTGACCTTCTTCCGGTTTTTTGGCTTTTTCTCGAAATCAACTTTGCCGACAAGAGGTCCCTTTTCGCTTTCCGCCTCACAATTACTGTTGAACCAACGATAGTAAAAGGGTCACGTGATTTTTACAGACTTTGCACGGCCGATAGTTGGGTAACCGGTGATAGTTGGGGTCTTGCTTCTATATACAAGCAAATGTCTCTTCTTCTTTCGATCAACTGCCCCTCAACTTGCATTTGTCTCCCCTCCGAAATACTAGTTCCAGCGTTGTCCAAATCACGTGACCCTTTTACTATCGTTGGTTCAACAGTAGGTAGCTATAAAGTGTGGCGTGATCTTACGTCGATCGGTGACGTCACTGACGGGAAAGGTTGTAATTTAGTATACCTGACAACACAAAAAGACAAAAAAGGGAATAAATGTGTTTATGTTTGTATGCTGATCAGTATAAGAAAGAAAAAAAGGATGTCGCCAAACCACCGAACCCAAAAATGGTCTTCAGTTTCAGTATCGGTTGGTTGGAAGGTTGGATGATATCTTTGAGACGGTAAAAAAAGAAAATAAACACGGAACCCCGTAAATTATGTTAGCACCATCTGTTAACATAATTTTTAACTAAAAATAATTTTATTGCTAAAAAAATCCCCTGACCAACGGATATCAAAACAAAAGACAGTTTTTTAATTCAATCATTTTTCCAGATTTAAAGCATTTTTAAAACGTCTTTGGACTTTCTATTCACCCTATAAACCCTTTTGCACTTAGAGGCCGTTCAAATATTACGTAATCACCCAAGGAGGGAGGGAGTTTGCTTCTTATTTATTTTTCCCGACAAGGGAGGTGGGGGATATAATGGTTGCTTACGTTAGATGTAACAAAATCTGCATTTTTGAAATTATTTTAAAGTTCAACCCAAAATAACATTTATTTTGTACAAAAAAAGTACAAAGGGGGTGGTTGCAGTTCACTTATCTTTGCTGACGGGGGGGTAAAAATGACTAAAAACATGCTTATGTAGTATTTGAACGGCCCCTTTTAACCCTTTCTTCCGTTCCAGATAGGTGACTGGCGCTTCCCCTTCAAGCGTCCCTTCCACACAGTGTGCCTACACGAGCGACGTGGCCTGCGCTATACCCTGCTGCGGAACTGCGACGCCGGCGCCGACCCCAGAATGGCCGAGTACGAGTACTACGTCGCCCTGTCCTGCGCCTGCGCGCCCTGCGACTCCTCCACCACCAGCTGCCAGGGCATGGACGCAGAGCAGCACTCGCGTCCGGGCAGGATCCTGCCCGCAGACGACTCCTTCCTCTGAACATCTTAATCCGAAAAGAGTGCAGTAGAAATCTCGATGAAGGCGAAAAAATAATCTTATACTACGTTCACACAGGAAAAGTTCAGCTAGTTTAAGCGCGAATCTAGTTTAAATAAAGTATGATGAGTGAACGAACTGTCTTGGATTAAAACTAGTTTAGCGAAGATAAACTGTCCTAACTTTAAGACAGCTCCCAAACTTTCTTAAATCCTAACAAGCGCGTAGCCAGAGGGGGGATTTGGGGATATATCCCCCTCCGAAACTTGGAAATTTTCTTTTTTTGACCATAGAAAACCACTAAAAAT
Source organism: Tetragnatha versicolor (assembly GCA_024610705.1). Taxonomy (NCBI): domain Eukaryota; kingdom Metazoa; phylum Arthropoda; class Arachnida; order Araneae; family Tetragnathidae; genus Tetragnatha; species Tetragnatha versicolor. Next base: position 41,765,906 of record JANDEH010000009.1, read on the forward strand.
ACCCCATATCCCCCTCCGAAATTTTTTCCTGGCTACGCCACTGAATCCTAAGATAGTTTAATACCATCGTGGCGACATCAACTAAGAGGAAAAAACTACCCAACTTCTTTTTATTTGATATCGCATCGGCACATCCGTTTGTAAATTAAATATATTTTCAAAGTTAAATACATTTTGATGATGAAATTGGACAACACAGGCAGAAAAATTCGTTTTCTGCAATTAAAAGTCCAAAATAAAAAAGTTTAAGTGGAGTGTTTAGGCTTTGAGACGAACTCTTGGACGGCCGCCATTTTTTTACTCGAAGTGTCATCTGGGTTTAAGATAGTGTTAGTGTGAACGGGAAAAATAAGATAATTTAAGTTAAGATATCTTAATTTCTCTCTTAAGTTAAACTAGTTTAACTTTTCTTGTGTGAACGTAGTATTAGATTCGGTTGTCAGATATACCATATATTACAGCGTATATGCCGAGTGTACGCTTTTTAATCGAAAAATTTTACCTATTTTACCTAAAATCCGAAACCAGCGTATAAAGCCGAGGGAAAATTTATCACCTTTGCATTTACTAACCTCTGTGGATTTTTTTAATCGAAATTAAAACATTGTGTGTTTTATCCATGCACTAACAAAATTTTCCAACCTAATTTGTCATAAAAACACAGCACTAAGTTTATATTATACAACCGGGTAATTTTTCGCAACCTCAACACTAACGGTCCCATTCACCCCTCAGTATTCAGGGCGTATTGAGTTTAAGAAGGAATTCTGTTGATTAAAAAAAAATTTTTTTCAAGCGCTTTCGATCCACGTATAAGCCAACACCCCCCACTTGTGAATATAGGAAATATTTCCAAAACCTTTTTGATTATTCGCGGTATTACACGGTTGCAGTGTCGGATTACTGAGAAATAAACCAAAGCATTTACCGTACTTTTAAAAGAAGGGTATTTCAACTAGTCCGACCATACTGCTCGTGAGATTCCGTCCGTGGAGTACCGTAAAACGGGTTGAATCGGAACAATAAGTTTTTGTTTTCCATTCTCGTGCAAATTACTGTCAAGGTTAATTCGCTCAAGGATTTAAGGATATAAGCTATTGAAAATAGCCAAACAAAATGCAAGAATGTAATTTATAATTAATATTATGAAGTATTAAGTAGTTCTGTAAAAAAACCCAAGAAAATATGCAATGCAGTGTTTTATTTAAGATTTGTTATAGTAAATATATTACACATGATACATGATAGTATGCTATACACGTGTCAAGGGCGAAATCCGAGGAAAGGCTATGGGGCCATAATTCATTATGGCCCCTTTAAGTTATGAGCCATAATGAATTAGTTAAATATCCAGGATATATTAAAAATTGTTTCACTATTCCGAAAGATATAAATATCCTCCATTTTATGAAAAGGGTAGCAATAAAACATTTCTGAAGTTAATTGATGAAAATTACTTCGTTTTTAAGGAGTTTAGGTTATACTAAGTTTTTGGCATTTCAACCCCAACACGAAAAATTATAGAAGGAGCCATGATATGAGCATGTATTACATTTTTGTATTCATCCCCTCATCAATATTGATGTTTTTTTCAAAATTTGAATCGGAAAAGCTTAAATTTTAACTGTTGTTCCAATTTACCACATTTATACACTGTAAATCGGAACACCATTAAAATTAATAAAAAACATATTTTAATTTTTGTTTCCGACATCTTGTTTTAGCTCAAAATTGAAATAACAGAACACCCAAGACCAAATATTCCATTTAAAAAATTTCACCGAAGAACTGTTTTTTTTCTTTATTTATGTTTACGTTGAATGTTAAAAAGTGTTCCGACTCACCCCGTTTTATGGTTATATAAAAAGTTCCTTATGAACTGTAGAAACTAAAGGAATTAGGACGATAAAGATTTTATCATAGTATTCCACGACGCGTGCATGCACGCTTAGTGGATATTTTTAATATCTTAATCTGGAAACATACTGCAAATAACTACGTTCTAGTATTAATAACTTTTTTTGCGCAAACCAGATTACGTTATTGTAGTTAAACCGTTTTCTGTCGCTTTTTTCTCGGAAATTATGGGTTAAAGTATAATTTTATCAGGAAATTTTTATATACTCCACTGATAGAATCTGAAGTGAAGGTGCCACTTAGTTTTGGCGTATTTTTTGAAATATCCTATATTTAGAAACACAAAATATCTTAAATAAGATTTATTACGGTTATTAATTATTTCATTTGTTTATGGATAAATATATTTAACAGATAAAATTAAAATTATTACTGTGATTAATTGATTTATTTAATTGAATTTCCATTTTTTAAACCCATTGACGATAAAATTATTTTTCATGCTTGAGATTATCACATGGATACACGTCGAAGAGATTATTCCAGGATTTTAACGCAAAAAAATATATTTTAGTTTGATTAATATTTTATACCATAGTTGCTGAAACTTAGCATTTATTGTTGGAGATAATTCGTAAAGCTCATCTGAATCAGTTCATTCCCAGATACACACCTTTATTTACTTTACCTTATACATAATTTTTTTTACAAGCATTACGATTTTCAAACATAAATAAGGATATACATAACTCATTTTAGTTCTGATTACTACTACTGAAACAAATGTAAAAAATACTAGTGAACAGAATTTATAAAAGTAAGATGCTTGATAATCTTCTGCAAAAAGATCTTGATGATCTTCTACTTATTATTTTTAACTTTTGAATAATTACTCAATATACACTACTCAAAACAGTTATAGGATATTGGAGGCTTTGATACCAATTTGCAAGTAAATGAAAAATTTTCAGTAGTTCAGGCATTTTTTGATGGATTTTTAATTAAGTATTGATAGATTTTCCCCTTTTTTTCTTAACCACACAGTATTCCATTTTCCAACTTCCATAAAAAAAGTAAAAATAAAATTTTCTTTTAATAACTGCAGGGATTTATCTATTATTTAAATGATCCTTTATGAAAAACGCTTCAATCACAGCAAATTTTTCATTTTCTTGCCAATATCTATCCAAATCCACCAATATCTTTCAATTGTTTTGAGCAATGTATATTGGTTTTCAAATTAAAGTATTAGGAATTAGTTGAAATTTTCAGGAAACTTGAGATCAAATTGTGTAGGATGCCCGTTCTATATTTTTTACTACTTTAAAATATTTTAACTTAATAAAAAGTTAAGAAATTATTACAAATACCTATATACGTAACTTTAAACATGAAGCTTTATAAAAATTTAATTTTTTATTGGAGTAAAACTAGGTTTTCTCCATTTAGATTTAAAATGAAATACTATTATTACTTCAAAATAATTTATATCAATATTTTTAAGCAATTGAAATTTCTTAGAATCTTTTTCCTTTGTATTTTTCTTCACTTCTGGGGTTTCAAAAGTTGCCAGACCTTTTTTTATTTTCAATTCCAGTCCTCTTCCCTCTTTTGAGATCTAAGAGGCTGAGAGCTCAAATCATGGCATCCCAAGAGTTTTCAATTTTATTTCATAGTAAAGCTCAAAATCATTTTTCTTTACCAATATATCATCTATGGAGAACTTCCTTCAGGGTTTTTCGTATTTGATAACTATGTACAAGTCATTGAGAAAGCCGAAATTTCGATACAGATAAATTATTTGAAAATCGTGTGAAAATTTATGATTTTTTGGGGAGTTTTTTTTGTTACAGTAAAGATTAACCCACTTTTATTTTTATACATTTTAAAAAAATTAATTTTGTTTTTATCCAATAATATAATAATTTGCATAACTTAAACCATCAATTATCTTTGATATTCTTCATGTTATTGTTTCATTTAAATTAAAAAGTACTGTAGGGATATCATACTCATAAATCTTCAAGTTATCAAAAATGTTATCAGTTTTTAAAATAACCTAATTTTTTCAGATTAAAATGATGCTTACGTTATGCTTTTATCTTAAATAAAATCAGATATTTAATCCATTTTTGTGGGCTGTTTTGCAGTCTATGTTCTACTTTTAAATGTTTTCCCTCTATGATACTTTTATAAATTTTCTCATCCTATAGTTTTAAAAAATAAAAAAAGTCAAGATTGAGAGTAAAAATTTGAAGCAAATATTTATCGAAATTTTACTTCAATATTTATTCAGAAAATCGGAAAGAAAATTTTAAATTCAAAGTATGAATTTTTTAAAAATTTTCATGAAATATTTAAGAATTTTTCTCTTAACTTTTTATTGCTATTACATAAATAAGCTTCTTAAAATTAGAAATTTAAATTAATATGATTTTTTTATAATTTGGTGAAAAAAATTTAATTTAATTGATAACATTTTCAGTTTAATCAATATTAAACTACTCCATATTTTTCCTGACGAATTAAATTTCTAAAATTATCAAACAAAATTCTGAATTTTTATTGCAAGTTTAATTAATGGTTAATATTTTTTAAAAGTTTCAAAATTTAAAAAACTAATTAGAGGCCATTCATTAATTGCGTAAGGGTCCCGAGGGGGTTGGAAAAATTTCTACATACCCTTACTTGGGGAGTGGGGGGTCAAACCAATTCTTACGTTAGATTTTCCAAGTTAATGTTAACAAATTCCAATCAATTAACTATTGAATAACCCCAGAAAAACTTAAAAATGCTGATGATCTCGGTATATTATCGAAGGTTTAATAAAAAAATATGAAGGTATATCAGATGTATCTTTTTCATTGGAGTTTAAACTGATTAAACGAAATGGAATCTTACGTAAGAATAGGGGGGAGGGGTTTGAAAAATCTTACGTACCCTTACATGGGGGTAGGGGGGGGTCAAAAATTGCAAAAATCATCCTTATGTAATTAATGAATGTCCCCTTAATATTTTCTAAATATATGTCCAAACCTCCTTAAACAAAATAAAGAATACTTGGATGGGACTCTAATACCTCAAATCCGCCAGGTAAAAAATACCATTTCTCATGATATAGCAACGAACTATATTTTAAATTAATATTTGCAAATTTTAAAAATGTATTCTTTTTGAGCACATTCTAAAGTACAAAAAAAGAAAAGAAATAAGCTCTCTTGATATTATATCTAAATATTACAATAATATCCTTTACATTTCATAAGTAAGAACCTTGGGTAAATTGAAATTTCTACTGCGTTCATAGACTCTTAAAAAGTACATTCCAACTTAACTAAATTTTTCAACAGTTAAATTGGTGTTTCATACTTGTAGATAGTTTTAATATATATAAATGTGTTTTGATTTAATATTGTCTAACGTTTACTCATATTGTGGTGGTCCCTTTTACAGTGTTAATTATGTCTTGGTGTACTTACTTTTTTGAAGTAGTTTATCATCGGAAATAAACTATTTGTATTTGAATGTTTTTCTTTTGTAAATTGACGTCGTTCTTCCACGCTTTCAATTGATTACCCAAAACTGACTTATGGCCTTATTCACTGTCACTAAACCAGCGGTTTACCAGCAGCTAAAGAGTTAAAGTGAACTTTTCGCTGACTGTGATTGGTGGAATCCTACTTTAACCGCTGGTTAACCCTTTATTTACCGACGGTACTTGTAAGTACCACTAGTGCAAGTTTAGAACTGCTGATGGTTGGCGAGTTTTGGCTATTTGGCGCCATATTTAGAAGCCACATAATTCACTTATTAACATTAGTTGGGTAACTATATAGTGATTTTTATCGCTAAAAACGTGGCGCATCAGCAGTTCTAAACTTGCGCCGAAAATAATTTGGTAAATAAAGGATTAAGTGGAAGTGAATAATGCCATTAGGGACGTTCTTCTGTAAGCCATTGATGTAATACTGTCGTTTTAAGTTCAAGTAATTTTGAATGAGAAGCAAATCAATCGACCAGCAAAAATTCATAAAAAAACCTTTGGTTCAATTACGTTGAATTTATCGGTAAATATCGTTAAGTTTTTTTAGACACCATTACAAACAACTTCAAAATTTTAAAACTGACAATTAAAAATGTATGGTTATATCAATGGCAATCATAAAAATTTGGCAATATTTGAATATTCGGCGTTCAAAACAACTTGGAAATATTTAACGAGTAGTTTACGGAATTGTGCCAAAACGTCTTACAGTCAAGGGTATCAAACAAGTGGGAACAGGGGAAAGGGGGATAGTCCTTTCCCTGGAATCTAAATTTTAATTGGTAAATTTTGTTAAACTTAAAAAGTAGGGGAGAGTGGTACCTTTGGACAAAAATCACGTTTGGATTTTTACAAGACAGGTAAAATTACATTTTGACCTTTTAAAGTGCCCAACCTATAGTCCTAACCTTTGTGAGTAGGGGATATTTTTTATTAGCTAAAATCTTGAAAATTGGATTTTTAATTAATTTTATTAACTTGGTGAAATTTGTGTCCATAGGTACAACAACGTGCTCTCCCTATGGATAGACCCAGTTGTACCTGTGGACTCCCTTAATAAGGGAAGTTTAAGTTGAAAAAAGCTAAAATTGAACATTTTAATTGATGCATTACCTTTTAATAAACTATTTCAAGCATTTTTAAAATTGGAAAGAAGATTTTTCAAAGTAATGTAGTTTTAGATCTTTTACCAAAAACATAAATCACATGGGATTTTTCAGATCAAAATTTAAGGTAATAATTTCATCAATCATGCTGATTGATCTGATCACTTCACTGATCCGAAAAAAAAACAATTCGATCGACACTTACGTTAGTTGTGCAAAAATTTGGTGGTAATAACTTCGGCAAATCTTCTTCAGTGGAAATTTTAAGTTTTTTGTAATCATCCTATTTAAATGCGATAGGGTGCTTAAGATTGTACACCATATTTTACACTAAATGCCAAGTAGAATCAAAATTTTAAAAAGTAGTTTAGATAACAAAGTATTTGATTTATTTTTCGTCTAAAAATCACTTGAAAATAATCACCGACAAATAGATAACCATTTAGAATTAATTTAACATGCATTAAAATGCATTCACTTAATTGAAACCTGATTCTAAAACGCCGATTAGTACAGACACCCACAAGAACGTGTCCATAGGTACAACACTTATGGTGTCCAAAGGTACAACATCAGGTGTTTTTTCATTCAAAATTCTATAAAAAATAAAAGAATTGAGATCTGACGATTTCTAATATCAAAACTAAAAAGTCCAAATCTCAGGGATTCACCCCATATATCCCACTTTTTCATATCATAATTATAGGGGAAGAAAAGAATTAATGTAGTGATGCACTAAAAAAACTTTGAGCATCTAAAAACAGTAAATTTATTATATAAAATTTAAATAACATTTTAAAAAGCTGGTTTCATGTTAGCAACTATATAGCATCTGTTTACATTCAAAATCGACCCCAAATTCAAATTTAAATTTTTTCCGAATTTTAAAATGAGGTGGCTGAAAGTACAACACTCTCCTCTATAATTGACAGGGTAAGATTCTTTAAAAAAGATGTTTTCAAGGGGATCCCGAACCTTCTTTTATCAAGGTTCCGAAATGTTTTTATAATGTTGTAATAAGTCATTTTTTGACTTTATTTAACAATAAATTTGACAACCAAGGAGGTAGTGAGGGTTATGCTTTGCGTTTTCCCTAGTTTTTGGATAAATTGGAAAAAGAAAACCCCTCTTACACAGTGAGAAGTCAAAAACTAATTGAAACCCCACTACTTACTGATATTGTCTAACACATTTTCGTCACGAGAACCATTGACCCCATTTTACATTTAAACAAATCAACTATCAATCAATCATCCTTGCAGAAAAGGTTTTGATACGTATTTTTAATCTGCAGCATTGGTTTAACATCCCCGAGATTTCTTTCTTTTAAAAGTCTTTCCCAGTCCCACTTCTCCCTGAAATTAACTCGCAGTTTCCTTAGGGAGAGCAAAAAGTTTATTTAGGTTGTTTTTATTTAAAAGTTTTTCAAATGCTGATTCTAAAAATCCTTCGCCTATAATAATCCTCTTCATAAAGGAGAAACACAAGAGTCATTATATGAGATTTGTTAATAAAATTTCCATCAGTGAAACTAATGAAAGGTACGATTATTAAATTAAAGGACTAATTAATTTTTTAGTAATTAATGTACCCAATATGATAAAAAAAATGAGTATCACGTAAATTTATAAAATTATAGATCTCCAAAAATACTGACACCCCAAGCAAAAACAGGAATTATGGCCCTTTTTCATGCGATCTAATCACGACCGCATATTTTTCGCATCTACTTTTGTATCAATGATAATCAGATAGTTAGTAAAATACGAGTCAACTCTCAGCCTTTCAATAAAGGCATCTAATAATTTCACATTACTGATCTATGGTTAAAAAGTGAAACTAACTTACAATTTACGATTTGCATAAATTCTTGTAGATGTAGGTGAATCCTAGAAGTCAATGCCTTGTAGAAGACACCAAAATATATCTTTAAAGACCATATAACTTGATGGTCAGCTGAAGAAAAATACGACACCATCGCTAGTAGAGCAAGAGCCCGTGAACCCCAGACCTTCGTTATTTTGTAAAAGCTGAAAACTTGTCAGCGCATGCTCCCAACTCAGGTAAGAACGATGGACCATTATGAAGTTTGGGTTACCCTGGCTTTGGCAGGTAAACGGTACTAAAGGTGTGTAAAATACCGATCTACTTTCGTCAAATTGTAAAGTATGATTTTTTGGTATAACCTTCAGAATATTATAAAAAATCACGTCATTCATTCCCAGACACTTTCCATAGTGGCAACCCCTTGCCAGACACCCCTAATGTTCATGAAATTATAATTCTACTTACGTTATATTGTAAAAGCTGATTTTTATATATAATACTTGGGTAATAGTTAGATAATGTTTCCTCATTAGCCAGACATTTTTGATAGTTCCAACCCCTTGCCAGACAAGCATGTAGGGTAGCTGTAGAGCGAGCGCGAGAGTGTATACTAGGGTGTATCGCTAGCAAACTTAGAGCAAAAATGTGCACCTCAAAAAACTTTTGAATTTAAATATCCGTGCTCGCGACAATCTAGTGAACAGGCAAATATAAAATTTAAAAACATTAAACACGTCTGATTAAGACCTGCGAAAACAATGAAAAAAATGAAACTTTGATGCTTAATAATTCCAAAAACAAATTCGAATTTTGTAAAGAATTAAACGCCAATCTCTTTCTAAAAAATAAGAATATAAGTGCTTAAAAAATCATATTGATAACGTGATTAGTTTTCATTTTAGGTAGAAAAAAACGAAAAAGTGTCAAAAATTTCGAAAATTAAAAAATTAATTCCTCTAAACCAAATTCGAAATTCGAAAAAAGGGCAACGTAGTGCACATCTACATACTTCAGAGTATTAGGTTGCAAAAAATCATAGTTCTGCTGCTAATAGATTTTGCTGAACTGGATTACCGGCGAAAAAAGAAAAACTTCAACTTTGACCTTAAAAATACCCCAGAACTAATTATCACATCAGTTAGCTTTTTGTATTAGAATGTGCCCCAAATATTCCACTACAAATATTTCAAATTTCATAAACTTCTATCTATTAGTTTTTGCGATATGAGAGTTCAAATAGTTGAAAAATTAAATTTTCTGAAACAGCGGCGGCAGCGGCGGCGGTGACAGTAACTTTTTTTTAATATAGAGAGAAAAAAATTAAACTTCCGCCCGGCCGATTTTGGCCGATTTTTAGTATGTTATTATTGAGGTCATTCCTAAGTGAAAACCGTTGAGAAACCTTTTATTGCAATTTGTGAGAGGTTCAACTCTATTTTCAGTGGACTATTATTTTTGCGTGAAAAATAGATTAAAAAACTAAAAAAAACTTATGTAGCTGTAGCATCGAATGTCTTTTCTTGAGATGTTTTTGAGATTTACACAGATTAATAGTTGTATAAATCTATGCCAAAAAGTTAATTTGCATAAGTCATTGTAATCATGCCATCTCACTCGCACCCATCCATAGGATACTGTCTCGCGCTCGCTCTACAGCTACCCTACATGCTTGTCTGGCAAGGGGTTGGAACTATCAAAAATGTCTGGCTAATGAGGAAACATTATCTAACTATTACCCAAGTATTATATATAAAAATCAGCTTTTACAATATAACGTAAGTAGAATTATAATTTCATGAACATTAGGGGTGTCTGGCAAGGGGTTGCCACTATGGAAAGTGTCTGGGAATGAATGACGTGATTTTTTATAATATTCTGAAGGTAATACCAAAAAATCATACTTTACAATTTGACGAAAGTAGATCGGTATTTTACACACCTTTAGTACCGTTTACCTGCCAAAGCCAGGGTAACCCAAACTTCATAATGGTCCATCGTTCTTACCTGAGTTGGGAGCATGCGCTGACAAGTTTTCAGCTTTTACAAAATAACGAAGGTCTGGGGTTCACGGGCTCTTAGACTATAGGGCAAGAGTTAGATGATAAAATCAAAACAGACGGCAGAATAAAACAAAAACATTAAATTGTTGTGGTTACCGTTAAAAGTTGCCATTACTGCCAAGTAAAATTTCAAAATTTAAATTCAACATACAGGGTGATTCAGATAAGTGTTTCATAACTTCTAGGGGAGGTAGGGTACATCAAGACGAACAAGAATTGGTACGGAAAGGGGGGTCGCAAATGATTTTTAAGGGGAGAAACCCCGGGGTGAAAATCAGGCAAAAAACTTCCACATTTGTGCAGGAAGAGACACAATTGTTCGATTCCGTCCTCTATCCGTCCTCTAAATTTTAACTACTAAAACTTCTACTATTCCAATCAGTAAGCCCTTTGCATTCGATAGGAAAAAAAGTCGCCAATCCGTGATCGCCAAATACTTTTTTTTGGTTGGTTGGTTGGTTGGTTGGTTGGTTGGTTGGTTGGTGTTTTATGGCGTATGGCGAAATACTTTTTTATGATTCGTAAGGCAACTCAAATTTCTATGTATTTGTTTTAGGTATTATTAATGTTTTAAAGAGAATCGTAGTGGCCAAACTTAGAAATAAGATCACATAGTGCAATCTTGACGCATAGGTTTAAACGTTTTTGTGATTCAAAAATTAAAGATGCTTCAAATTTCAAGGTACAGAACACTGACACAGAAGAGAGAAAGTACGCCCAGGGCAAGGGCCGGAATCGAACCGCCGATAACCCTATATAAAATCATTTATTAATAAAAAACATGAAATATTATTTCGTATCGCCTCTCATAACAACTTCGTATCGAGCAAATTTACTGGCAAAATTAAACAACATATCTACAAATTATTTTTTAAGCATGTCAAAATTTGGGCTTTGAGAAAAAAAGCGATTTAAAACACATCGTAATTTATGATTTTAACTTTCCTCACGTGCTCACCCCTGAAAAAAAATTGCAGTAAAGAAGAACACTACTACCGTTTTAAAGATAAAATACGCATCGAAAAAAATCGCGCCAAATCAATAATAAATAGCCAAATTTGGTTAACCGTACATCAATATCGAACACTGCTCGAAGCGTATCTTTCCCTGTGAAAAGATAACTTCCTGAAAAGGTTACAGTTAAATTACTTTTTAGAGGACGAGTTTTATTATTTTGATGTAAAAAAATTACGGAATCGAACCATTGTGTCTCTTCCTGCACAAATATGCAAGTTTTTTGTCTGATTTTCACCCCGGGGTTTCTCCCCTTAAAAATCATTTGCGACCCCCCTTTCCGTACCAATTCTTGTTCGTCTTGATGTACCCTACCTCCCCTAGAAGTTATGAAACACTTATCTGAATCACCCTGATAGCCGACAATACTAAAAATCTATAATAATATTTCAAATATACAAATAATATGTATCAAACTTATAAGCACCGAGAATCTAAGCAAATAATAAGCATCAAAAGTTAAAATTTTATTCTGTGTGTAACTTAATCTAAACGCTTTTCAGTAAAAAAAATTCTTTAAAAAACCAAATCCTTAATCATCAGCCTTCCAATTCAAATACAAAAGATCAATCTATATTCAAATAAATCAATCACAGAGGGGGAAAACGTTGAATTTTCATTAAGGAACAAATAGACTAACGGAAAAAGAAATTTTTACACTGGGCGGAGTCCATGGATTTTAATGAAACTTGGTTAGCACAAGTTCATAATTTCACTCAAAAAAAGAAAAAGGAAATTAAAAATTGAAAAATATATTTGAAATATCTGTTAGTGGAAAATGAATCAACTATTGGCACATAGATGTAATCTCAAATTTTTGCAGATGATTTCCCCAGGTAGATGTTCATAACTACGTGGTTATTTTCTTTAAATAACTAGGGAGCTACCGCCCCCTGCTCGCTATCGCTCGCCAACCCCCGTTAACTGCTGACGCAGACACTTTTGGACCGCTTCGCAATTCCTCACAAAACCCAGCTCACTGCACCTACTCACTACATAAAACATTCTTTAAAACAGGGGTAGTATTTCTCCGGGGTATTCTTTCGAAAATGGCTGATATTTATTCAGTGGCGGAAATTTAACAGTTCCTTTACGGTAACATGAATTGGTGGGTCACCTTATAATTCCAAGAAAATTAACAACAGAGCAATGTAAACATTCTTTTACCATTTCCCCAAGGTAATGCTTTTTTCGCAGATCCATAACGCACACTGAATAAATTTAGAATAGCAGGAATAAATTCAACTTTCTTAAAATTTGCAAGGATTTTCATCGATTGGCTGTGAAAAATGTAGTAATTATCGTAAACATCGTGAAAATTTAGAATTTTATCTTCATGAGAACAAACAAACGTCGAAGTTGTGTCAGTTTCATAGCAATGACACGAATGAGACCAACATTTTCGATTTTCATCTTTATTCTTAAAACAGTCTCCCGTGTTATCTAGATGTTTGCGTTTTTGCATTATGAAATAAAGTGTCACATTTTACTACCTTAAAAAACATACTTGCAAAAGGATATAAAAATAATAATTATTGTGAAAAGTAAATGCAAAAGTTCAAAATTTCCGAAAGCGAGTTTGTATTTTACAGTAAATATAGTAATGATTGGGTGGCCACAACGACAAAGATAAATATAAAAACATTAATTTGTTATTTAAAAATAAAAGATAAATTAATTATACATAAGTTTTAAATATAATTAAAACCGTTTAAACAACAAACATATAAATATTGTTAAAAATAACCCAAAATATATTTTTTAAATTCGTGTTATAAGTAGAAAGATCATTATTTAATCTATTTGAATATTAAAAACCAGTGAAATATGTTTTCAATTGTTTTAAAATTCACAGTTCCTTGCTTTATAACTGAAACCTTATCCGAAATCTAAAAAAATGGAAATATTTTAACATTGAGATTTGTTTTAGAAATTCTAAAGGCTTATTGCACATCCTCAAAAGAATCCGGACAGTTTGATACCAAATATGTGTCATACGGATCAGTAATTAAAAAGCCTTTCTCTGGAAACCGTTCACCAAAAACTTTTTTTTAGAATAGAGAGATACCAAATTCTTTTTAACTATTCTCAGACTAGATAATCGTGTGCCATAAAAAGGCTGGTATAAATGAAAATGTAATTTGATGATGATCTAAGATGTGTTGTTGTTCTGTGATTTATATCCAGTTACATTGCAATCATCAGAACAAATGCTCAAGGTTTAAATCAAATTATGGAAGAGATTGGTTACTCCAGAAATCCTAATAGTCTATTCTGGATGTAATAATACGATGAAAATAAGCAAGGAAGCTGTTTTGACTGAGATATGAGAGAAAGCTTCATGGATAATTTTTCATCGAATAGATCGATGAAACCACAGAGAAAAATCCTAACAGAGGGTCCAAAACGATATATTCAAAAGTTGGATGGTTATGAGGGCGCCACGATGAACTAAATAATTGACAGAGAGATCAAACCTGTGATTGGCTGTCACTCAATCTTCTATTTTCGAAGGGGAAGGAAAAAGTTTTTCTCAACCAATCAGGCTTTTCCCTCCCACCTCTCGTGACGTTGATGAGATCGCAGCGCCAAAATAGCCCCACAACCATCCAACTTTTCGATTTCCATTAGCGCCTATGGCGACGGACTCTCTGGAAACTAAATATTGTAGCAACAAAAAATGCATAAAACTTCGATCAAGTACAGGGTGGTGATTAAATAGCGATCAATTGGAAATTCTCTACAGACTTAACCATTGATAAAATAAATCCGAAATTTTATAGAGGGCATTTTTTGAAAGAATGGGAATTTTAAAAACAAAAAAATTAATTTCCTTCCTCATAGATGGCGATTTACCCTGCCTTTTAGACCCCGTCACCAGAAGTTTAAAAGGTATATAACCCCTAACTCAGACGCAGATTGGATTGGATTGAATATGGTTACATATCGTACCTCCCAAAAAAGACAGCTCTAATATCAAAATCTAAAAGTTTCAGTACGAGTTCCTCTTAGCCATTGTCTACACGTGTCAGTGAGTTGGTTAACTTTAAATCCCAATTAAGCTTGTCTATGTCTGCCATGTTTAACCAAGACTCAATTCAAAATCCCCGGAATATTTTATGAACAATTGATTGGTTTTACTTTATAACTATCACTATGATAGATCAATAATAATATTATCAATATGTGGATAACATACATTGATATGATAAATTCACTTAAATCAACTTAATTAGTTTATTAGGGAACCCGATCAGCAATAATGGATCGGTATAAATAATAATTATTAAGGATCACTATGATCAGTTTATAGATAAAAAAATCAGTATTATATAGAGTTATAATAAGGCATAAAATTCATTAATTATTCAGATGAGATGATCATATTTCGAGGTCTAGGTAGCTTGGAAAATTTCGGAGGAGATATTGAGATTTCGGTTATGTTGTGGTCAAAATTTTAAAAAACTTTTAGTTTTTCAAAGGGACTGTAAACCAAATTATAACCAACTGATTGTAACCAACCGGAAAATTATAACCAACTAACTGTAAACCAACCGGACAATAATTGAATCGTCAGTTTGAAGAAGGGAATAAGTCCAAAAAATGACAAATTGACTTTTTGTGCTCAAAACAATCTCCAAGCTTTTCCCTATACATGGGTGAAAAGAGGGGGGAAATAACTAACCCCTATAGGGAGATATCGCCCCTTGAAGTTGTGAAATCGATGTCCATACAATGAAAATTACATTTCTTTTTTCGATTTTCTCAAAACTTGATTTTTGGACTTATTCCCTTCTTCAAACTGACGATTCAATTATTCCCTGATTTAAATTCGATCTTTAAATTCGAATTGCTTTTAATTTGAAGTGTAATTAATCACTGGGTTAAATATGGTGTATCTGGGCAAACTACAACGGCCATATGAATGCGCCAAAGTGGTGAAAACTGCAGACGATCGCCAAGAGGAACTCGTACTGAAACCTTTAGATTTTGATATTGGAGCAGTCTTCTTAGGGAGGTACGATATATTCTCCAGCTTGTATGCTTGATCTCAAGTATCCGCTCTTATAAACACAATCATACACACTTTGCTCAGTAAAATTGTGTGGTGTAGCGGTGCCCTAATTGTCTAAGAAGCTTCATCTTTTATAGGATGTTCATTAAGAATAGGCGCCTGAAACAGAATCAAAAACGTTTAATAACGCTCATCACGCAACTTCAATGACCGATTCTCTTCCAGTATTTTAACAACTGAGGACTGGACTTCAAAAAGAAGCTAAGTGTCAAAAATAAAAAATATGAGTTAAACCTTTATTTATGAAAAAATGAAAAAATATGAGATGGCTTTTTATGTGTATTCCTATGGAGAATCAAATTTAAAATTATCAATTGCAGAAAATTTACTTTTGGCACTTAGATAGTTTTTGAAGTACAGTCTTCAACTTCTGTTTAGGCTACCTTGACTGCACAAGAAAACTTTTTCGATGATAATTACATTAGTAACTGTTAATAATAATACATTACGTCTCAGCCGTCTATTCTTATTCAACAGAGTATAAATAAAAACCATACGGAAGTATAATAATAAAAAAGGGAAACATAATTCTTAGTTTCACATGAAAACGTGATGGTAGTATCGATTGGTTTCTGCAGATTTTGATTCCTTTTTTTGTATTTTGCCTAATTTTTTAGTTTTAGGTGCTGAAGAAGAAAATATATTTAGGGTGGGTTGGGGTAAAATCGGTCACTTTTAAGATACTTTCACATTCTAAGTTTTATTTCATCAAAACTATTATTACTTTTTAAGGATTTCTTTCAATTGGATCTTTACGTTACAATCCTTCCAAAAATTTTCATCTTAATTTATCAAATATTTTTTTAGTTATAAGATGGTTAAACTTAGCATCAAAATAACGACCTATTTTACCCCAACGTTGGGTAAAATGGGTCTCATTGCAAAAAGATGTCAAAAGTATATTTATTACTAAATATACATGAAAATAAGAAAAAAGGCAATCGGCAAAGCCGTTTTTATCTGAAAAATTTTGTTTAAGTTGTACTTTAATGAAATTGTAAAAGTCCGAAGTAAATGAACATTGTTCAAATGTAGCAATTAAAATACTTCATTTGGAGAAAAAAATAAACTTGTTTGCAGTTCAATGTATATTTGAAGGAAATAAGTTAAAAACATTGTTTTTACATAATACAGAAGGCCTCCTAACTATGACCCATTTTACCCCAAGTACAAAATATTGCTATAAAAGATAACATATTTTATATTTTTCTAAGCTGATTGGCTTGAAATATCTCTCAGACTTTCTTTTATGGAAAAATATTTCAAAAGTCTGCTGTAATTTATTACAATATATAGATATTTGGAGGTTGGTAAATCCTGCTTTTTCGACAACACCATTTACCGTTGAAATAAAATATTTTAACAGTTCTTAAATTCATGAATCTAAATTTTTGACAGTCGGAAAATGTTGTCAACAGATAACAGATTATAATAAAAAAATGAGCGAAAATAATTCAATTTGAATTTGATTTATATCGAGTTCATTAAAACTGACCCATTTTACCCCAAGACCCACTTTACCCCAACCCACCCTATTCAAGAAATGCAGGTATTACTTCAGTACTTTATCAAAAACACTAAAAAAAAATAGTAGTGCCTTTGTAATGAAAAATAATTATACTCTCGTTGTAAAAAAAGAAATTGAATATTTCGTTTCATAAATTACAGCCACTTAAAGGGCAGCAAGTTTTTTTCTTAAAAGTTAAAAATTAACAATTTACAAGAGTAGTTTTTGAGATTTATAATCCCCCCAAAAAAGTGGGAAATGCAAATAGTTCTTTAAAATTAATTATTTTCTTAGCATAACTGTAAGTATTCTACTTTTCTTAAATGCTTATAAAAATATTTGCCGAAAGCTATAATACTCTAAACTTTTGAACACAAAAAATTAACGAAGTTATGATAAATTTAAACTTTATTAAAAATATCAAGATTATTTCAATAAAACATTCTAAATTTAAGGTATATTAGTTTCAAAAGATGTTTGAATCAGAGTGTTTCCAAGTCGCACACACAAACATCGTTACATTTTTTTACTGAAAGGTAAGTTAAAGAAAGTGTCATCTAAGAGCTAACTCTACACTTGTTCTAATTTTTCACCCGGCTCAAGAACTCTGAAAACCTTGAAATATCCAGAAAGCAATATACAAACAGTGTATTTAATTCTTAGGAAAGCTTGTCTCTTTAACCCATGGATCTATATTGGGCTTCAAATGAGTTTCTCTTTAATGGAAGATCCGAAATCTTGCTTCAACAATGCTTCAAAGGATAAGAAATTACACACTTCATAGTTTCACTTGGTGTGCATTTCGTTGCTCATATTAAACCCCAAGGCTCAACCTGGGAGTCGGAATAAAATAACTGCTGTTTTAAAAGCTCCTTAGACATGTGAATTATTTGAGTTTAGAATTTGATACTATGAATTACGTCTGGATCTGAAGAAAGTGACGATATAAAACTATCCTAATTAAGAGTATTCTGTGTTAATTTGTTCCATACTGTAGTTAATAATTTTTATAAAAAAGCAAAATAAAATTATTTCATTATACTTTCCCACTTTGGTTTTCAGTGGCGTAGCCAGAATTTTTCTTTGGGGGGGGGGGTCCAGTGCGAAAAATTTACCATTGGATATCAAAACGTTTCTACAATTAGTGAAATAAAGTTATAATTTTCACATTATTTTGAATTTCTACTCTGTGTTACTTAATATAGTTAATAATTTATTAATAACACTGTTCAACAATGAAAAAATTTCCTCAATGAAAATAGTCATTTCTTATAGATTTTGGGTCGCTGAATACGAAAATCACCATTAAAATTCTCAATTGACTCAGGATTTTCGGGGAACAGCCCTTCCCCCTTTTTACGTTTTTCGACGACTTAAACTCAATTTTCAGGGTCAAAAAGCATTGTTTTAGTCTTCAAATTGACCCCCAGGGGACAAGAAAGGTTCAATTTAATAAAATATGATAAATTTATAACAAATGAATAGGTTTAAAGGGTAATTACCCCCCTAAAAATGCAAAAAATAGCTATAAATTATAGAGGTTTTTATACGCTATTTTTTCCTCTTATTTTTTTATGCAATTCCCGTTTGAAGGGTCCTAACTTTTCCCGAAGGACCCAAATTTGATGGCAATATGCAGCAATGATTTTTACTAAAAGCGGTTAAGGTGAGAGCGCCCCCAAAGCACCCACGGAAGGGTTCAATGCCGCACTTAGAGTTAAACTGTGCTGTACAAAAAAATTTGAAGCCACTAACTGAATTTCAGCTGATTTTAGTGTAAAATGATCTGCTGAATTCAAATATGACACCCATTTTCCTCCATCACCCTCAGTTTTTAAGGGGAGGCCCCCTAATTATTATCCACAGCCGTGCATCTATTAACATCTTGAAACATGAAATCCTCACTCCCTAAAATCGGTCAGTTTTTAAAGAACTGAACAGTTTCTACTTAGGATAGACCCAAAATATAAGAAAAACGTCATTTGTAATCTTTTCAAAATCATCAATATTAATTCCTGAGCTCGCGAGCGCCTTCGCGATCCTGGAAGTCTTCCGAACTCTTCCGCGGGGGCTTCTGGGAGGCAAACACCTAAGCCGCTTTTAGTAAAAATTATTGCTGCATATTTTCATCAAATTTGGGTCCTTGGGGAAGGGTTAGGACCCTTCAAACGGGAATTGCGTAAAAAATAAGAGGAAAAAATAGCGTATAGAAACCTCTATAGTTTTTAGCTATTTTTTTGCATTTTTAGGGGAGTAATTATCCCTTAAACCTATTCATTTGTTATAAATTTATCATATTTTATTAATTTGAACCTTTCTTGTCCCCTGGGGGGCAATTTGAAGACTAAAACAATGCTTTTTGACCCTGAAAATTGAGTTTAAGGTCACAAAGTCGTCGAAAAACGTAAAAAGGGGGAGATGATGTTCCCCGAAAATCCTGAGTCAATTGAGAATTTTAATGGTGATTTTCGTATTCAGCGACCCAAAATCTATAAGAAATGACTATTTTCATGAAGGAAAAAATTTTGAAGGTCAAATTTGTTGAATAGTGTAATTAGTGTAATAATTAAGATAAAGTATTACTTCGATTGAAAGTTCTGATCCATATAATTTTTTTATTAAGTACAGAGACCGTCAAGAAACAGATTAAGAGTTTTCAGTAGCTCCATATTAAAGAGGGGGATATTAAAGTTTGGGGGTGTACCCCCAGAAAATTTTTGGAAATTTGATTTTTAAAAGAAGTTTTTACTTCATTTATGAGGTAATAACAGGGGAGCACCGCTCCTTGTAAGCCAGATAATTTTTAAGGAAAAAAATAGAAAATCTGCCGTTTCTGAGGCAATATTTGAATCAGGATTCGGTTTTGGAGGGGGCTAAAAATTTTGAAAATCAAATTGAATCTTCGCAACGAATATAATATTTAGAAGGTGTAAAATAATCGTGTTTGAATTACCTTTAGGGGGTTTGGGGGACCTCCCCCAGAAAATTTTTGGAAATTCAAGTCTAAATAGCAGGTTTTCAACTCGTTTTGGTACTCTTAACCCGAATTTTGAACATTATATTTTCAGGAATTTATTATTTGCTAGGAGTTTTGTATTTTGACGAACTCATAAACAAAGTTTTTTATAATAATAAAGTTCCAAGTCCCAAGGGGGGTTGGGGGTACTCCCCAAAATTTGTTTGGAAATTTGACCCTAAAAACAGGGTTTGGTTTACTCGTTTAGTACCACACTTTATCGCCCCCTCCCTTTATATCGTTCCTCGATGAATACGTTTGTTATGGGGGAAACCGGCGGTTTCCCCCGGAAAATTTTAGATTTTAACATGCATAAAAGGTGGTTTTTAGACACTTTTAAGGGACATAAGCGCCTTCTTTTGAGTAGAAACTGAAATATTTAACGCCTAAAAAGGGTTAAAAATTTTGGGTTGGGCCCATGGACCCCCCTTCGCTACGCCCCTGTTGGTTTTATTGATATGAAAACGAATACATACATACATTTTTCTGAAAAAGAGTTGTTTTTCGTGGACAGAGTCAAACTTTATATCAAGTTAAACCTTGTAATTTTTTTAAAACTAGGGATGATACATTTTTTTTAGTCCAAACGCAACTAAAGTTATATAAGATTAAAGATCCAAAAATTGGATTGTTCAAAAAATATACAAAAATTGCTAAGAAAATAAGAGTAAAAACTGTAAAACAAGTATAAAACATTTTCATATTTTGAACAATTCTTGAAAGTTTTGTTAAACAGGTTAAGAATTAAGAATTTTTGGTTGATTTGACATGGAATGACCCTATAATAAAAATTAAGTATACAAAAATTTAAAAAGTAAAATAACTGAGACAGTAGTTATATGCAATGCACATTCATTTTTATATATAGTTCATTTTATAAAATTTCCCACCATCTGATACAGCACTTTTTCACATATCACATTTCATTCATTCACACGCACATAATCAAAACGTATCATATCAAAACACTAACTTGACCAAAAAAAACAAGTTGTTTTTTTCTTTAGTTTTATATTAAGGTTCCAAATTTACACTTAAATCAAAACAATACTTTATAAAATCAGATATTTCTCCCCTGACAAAGCATAGCAAAAAAGCGTGATGAAGTAAAAACTAAGTGGATCTGTATCACACTTTTTGGCTCTCCTCGAAAATTTCTGACTGTTAAGATATAGAGATTTGATAAATTTATCTAATTTTATCTTATTTAGAAAAATCTCATGTAAGTAAAAATGTATTATTATATCTTTGTTATATGCGTATTACCAATACACTGTGTTGCTTAATTCTTTAAAATGCCATGGATCTTGCATTATTGAAGTGAATAACACAATAAAGACACATGTCACAAAACATATAAAGTAATGCCACTTTATTCATCATTTTAAATGATGCCACGACCTTATATAGTAAGATTCAGCAAGCAATTTAATAAATAAGAACATCAGCCCTTTTTACAATGATAACAAGCGCATGTCACAGCAGATTTGAAAGTCAAAGCTTTGGGTCCGTCTATGCACATTACTTTCACTTTAATCTAAAAAAGTAAAACTATATTATTACACACTTATTGATATAATTTTCAGGAAAGCATACTGTCATAGTTATTATTTTAACTTCTCAAAACGTTTTGGATCTTATATATAAAAATCAAATAGATACAAACTCATCTAAGCTCATCAAGAAGCTAATAAAAAAGTTGTAAATTAGAGATCAATTGAAGTTAAAAAATAGTACTCGTTAAAGGTATTCAAGGTATGGGAACATAATTAGTTAGGTATTTAAGTGATCGCTTCACCAAAGTTTCAAGAAATTTCAATTCAAGGGATCACAGGTAATATTTTCATAATTTGAAGTATAAACAGAAAATATTTTACTAATTGATTAATATATATTTACAATTCTCATTTTAGTCTTATTTTTTATAAGCTATATGTGTATGTACCGGGTGTTTCAAAAGTCCATTGCATGACTACTATCACATTTCGGTATGATAATGGCGAAGAAATTTAAAATTTCTGACGAAGATTTTCAAAAGTTACCACTGCCAAATGTTGGCCAAACTAAGTATAAATCGAATTTTTTTAAAATTTTATCATGAAAAATCGATCGACAATTCATTATACCAAAGTTAATTAAAAGTATTCAAATTGTTTATTAAAAGGTAATGCATCAATAAAAATGTTCATTTAGGATAAAAAAAAATGGTACAACGAGTGATAAAATAGCTATTTTAAAATATTTCCATTGCCCACATACATGTTATTAAGTTTTTGTATTTAAATTTGTCTTGGAAAGTATCTCTTAATGGATTCTCTTCTTTGTTTACCTTTTAAACCTACAGAATAACGAGTAATTAAAAGAATAAACTTATTCACTAAGACTTCTGTGTTTGATTTACTATAAATTTTTTGTAAGAGTTAGTATATGATTCAAAACACTACAACTTTTAATGTGTATTAAAACTATTTGTTTGAGTAATACTTAAAATGAGTGTAAAAATCCCATTCAGAATCTTACATTACATGACTAGGCATTACATACAATGCCTAGTCATTCTATAGAAAACCGGTGTTTTATACATAACCGGTAACATATATCAGCAATTTAAAGAATTAATTATAGATCAGGGCACGAAATTTCAACTCGCCACTGGCGACCAAAATTTAAAGCTGGCGAGAAAGTTCTTTACCCAGAAAAAAAATGTCGAGTTTAAAATAAAAAATGTCCAAATCAAGAAACCTCAATCGAGTTGCTCGCCTAAGTGTTTTAAAATTAAGCAACCAGGGGTTGGAGAGAAGCCGGCAAACGCAAGATTGCTTTTGTACGCGTTTTCGTTTTCAGGTTATACCGTTTCTTTTAGGCGGTAGTTAGTTTAACTAGGTTTGTTTGGTAATATTAAAGGTATTATGAAGAAAAGGAAGCGAAATATCGATTCCTATTTTACTAGGGGTAATTAAAGATAACCCGTTCCAACGCAAGAAAGAAAAGTGGATCTGCTATCAGAAATAATCCTATATCATAACAGAAACCTGGATGGCTAAGGGGGTTTGTAACAACTTCTAAGACTATACAACTTCAACTCATTCAGACTATTCATATAACTTTTATGATATCAAATATATTTAGTTTTATTATTTTTTCCAGTGTATTTTAATGTTACATTGTTTTAAAGTTTAACTTTCCATTATGTTTCTGCAAACACTATTTTTTAAAATAAAAAAAATATGTATCCAAAGTAGTGGAGAGTAAAAATTTTAGTCTGGCTAGTACCTTTAGAGCTGAAATTTCATGCCCTGTTATAGATTAAAATTGATTTATCTCTTTTTTGTAAAATTTAAAAGTAAAACTAAGTTGATCAAGTGTTACTTTTTTACAATTTTAAATTTTAACAAAATTATGGCAAATTTAAAATTTTTAATTCACACAATTTACTTACATCTTCAGTCTCCATTATATTGCAACATTGTCCGTAAGATGTAATGGCTTGTTTTGAGTTTATTCTTAAAGAATCTTCTGAAGAGGGGACAGAATATGAGACACAAAATCCTCTACATGCATTTGTTGTTATGTCAAACTCAACGCAACCAGGAATGCTAATTGTTCGTGTGTGACCTACAAATAATTTAAACTGCTTTTGAGTCTAATACCATAAAAAATAACGTGCATAGATTTCCAAAACTAATTTTAACTATTTCAGTCTTTGAAGACAGCTACAAAAACACATTAAAACACTACTTGTTAAAAATAAACATAGGAATTTATTAAAAGTAACAAACTATGAAAATATTTTCTAGCATATTTTTCTTTGTTAATTTTATATTGAACAGATCCTACTGCCTTGCACTCAAAGGAGCAAGGTCCCCGTTAGCCAATCTGGACCCTAGAGATTGTTAACAAACATACACGATATAGTATACATTCAATTTTTTTATTTTAATAATAACTGTATTTTTAAGAGATATTTTTTAGAAGTAAGATGGTTAAGACTAAAATAATATATTAAAGTATACCTAATAAAATTTACTCAATACGCAAATTTATAAGAACAATTGTTTTTTTATAATCAAGGAAATTTTAGTTTAATTTGATTCTCTAAAATATTTATTTTTATCACTGTTTTAAAGGGTAAAATCAAAAAGTAAGTACTGCTGAACCAACGATAGTAAAAGGGTCACGTGATTTTGACAACGCTGGAACTAGTATTTAGGAGGGGAAACATGTGGAAGTTGAGGGGTAGTTGATCGAAAGAGGAAGAGACATTTGCTTTTATATATCCCCAACTATCACCGGTTACCCAACTATCGGCCGTGCAAAGTCTGTAAAAATCACGTGACCCTTTTACTATTGTTGGCTGATCAGTATGCAGTTCACTATTATAATCTGACTCACCTACTTTGAAGCAACCAGGTTTCTCCCATATATTTGCTGTAGATTTTTCCATTAATACAATAAATAATAAACATAGTGTCCCATAAATAAAGGTCATTTTTGAAAGAGAAAACATTCCAATAAAATATTCTTTCCCTGGAAAAAAAAGAAAATTACTTGTTTTAAACAGCCATATCACCTTATTTTTAAAAACAATGTTCAAAAATATTATTTGAAACAGAAAATATATGTAACGACATAACCAATATAGTTATAATATAAGCTATAATTAAAAAGCTTATAAATTTAAATAACCCATTATTATTCCACTATTATGCCATATTTGAAAAAAAAATTTTGCTAGATGAGAAAATAATTAAGAAATATATTTCACATTAAATGTATGAAGATTATTCATTTCAATTTTGGGAACTCAGTACCAAAATTTGGTCAAAATTTCGAATTTGAGATTTTGCAATAAAAATGAAGATAATAAATACCCTAAGAATTATTCCTACCAAGTTTCATAATGATACGGGGATTCTAAGTGTGAAAATTTTGAGATTTCTGAAGCCTAGATCGGCTTAAGAAGCCTAGTTTTCTATCTTAAAACGACTTTTTCTCAAAACAAGGTTTCTAAATGTTTAAAATCTATAGGCTTTTTTTCTAATCATCCAAACCCCTTCAGACTTTGTAGTCATTATCAGTAACACCTGTTTATCATCTTCAGGGGAATGAATTTTATAATATATTTATTAGAATTTTTTTACGGTGCAGTAAAGTGGAAACTTAGGATATTTTTCGAAAAAAATGCCAAATTTCTGATTTTTTTATTTTTCTGAAACTTTTATAGATAATCAAATTTCCATGCCTACAAGTTGTTCGGAAACACCGTGGACAAACTTTGAGGGGACCTAGAGGGGACTTAGGGGGTTTTAGGGACTTTTACCCTTAGAGGGGACCTAGACAAATATATTTTGAATAGGAATGGGGGTCGCAGATGCACCGTTAAAGAGTTAGAACCCCTAATGTAGTGCGAGGGCGTTACAAAAGTCGGTTTTCCTAAGGCCCGTTTTACGAAACAAAACATTAGGGTGTCTCAAAAAAAACTTTTTTTCGAAAAACTTCGGTCCCCAGGGCTTTTCCCATTCCTTTTGGTCCCAAAAGATTGTATGTGAAGTTTCAACCCCCTAAGTTAACTCTAGGGTTTGCCTGTAGAGCCCCAAAATTTGAAAAAAGTGGAAAAAATGACCAATTTTCAGAATTTTTAAAAATTATATTTTAAGATTGATACTGCGATAAAACCGGTTCAAATGTGTCATTTAGGACTTATTTTGGTGGCATATATTTATTTATGTGTATTAACTGTACCCTATAGCCCCTATAATTTAAGATTAAAACGTACTACTTCGGGACGTTGCACTCGCCAAAGCTTATAATGCACTACCGGTAGACGAAATGAATTAAATCCGAATTTCTTTGAAGGAACTCCCTCAAATGATGCCATTTGGGGCTAAAATGATATTATAAATTATAAAAACCAGTGAAATAACAGTTTTTGGCCCTTCCACTGAGCTTTTAATGTAAAAAGTGTTTTTCTTCAAAATTTCTCGTTTCCAGCTGATAAAACCCAAAATTTATACTAAAAAAAGGGTGATTTTGTTCTTTTAGATACCAAACTTTGAAATCTTTATAGGGGTTTAATTTTTAATAAGTAGAATTAAATTATATAGCGCACAGATCGGAAATGACATGGATATTTCTTATACCAGACGTGAAAATCTATTTTCTTTTTTTAAGTTTGGAAAATTACTTCCTTTTAACGTATTAAGGGAAAGTTTTAATTAAAAAGTTCTTTCTTTAACATTTCAACCAAGATTCACTAGTATTAAACTATTTTCCTAACTTTGAAAAAAGAAAATCGATTTTCACGTCAGGTATAGGAAATATTCATGTCATTTCCGATCTGTGCTGTTTAAAATTTAATTCTACTTGAAAAAATGAAACTCCTATAAAGGTTCCAATGTTTGGTATCTAAAAAAGTTCAGCAAACCCCTTTTTTAGTATAAGTTTTGGGTTTCATCAGCTGGAAACGAGAAATTTTGAAGAAAAGCACTTTTTACATTAAAAGCTTAGTGGAAGGGCTAAAAACTGTTATTTCACTGGTTTTTATAATTTATAATATCATTTTAGCCCCAAATGTTATCATTTGAGGGAGTTCCTTTGAAGAAATAAGGATTTAATTAATTTCGTCCACCGGTAATGCATTATAAGCTTTGGTGTGTGCAACGTCCCGAAGTAGTACGTTTTAATCTTAAATTATAGGGGCTATAGGGTACAGTTAATACACATAAAGAAATATATTCCATCTGAATAAGTCCTACGAACGCATTTGAACCAGTTTTATTTGCATTATCAATCTTAAACATAATTTTTAAAAATTCTGAAAATTGGTTATTTTTTCCACTTTTTTCAAACTTTGGGGCTCTACAGGCAAACCCTAGAGTTAACTTAGGGGGCTGAAACTTCACGCACTACATTTTGGGACATAAAGGAATGGGAAAAGCCCTGGGGAGCGAGGTTTTTCGAAAAAAGGTTTTTTTGAGACACCCTACAAAACATAATAGAATGAAAAAAAAATATTGCATGAGGTACAGCAGTATCCATACTAATTCCACCATAAATTTGAACATAATTGGACCACTTGTTAACCCGTGGGATGAGTTTTAAAACGCGCAATATTTGTGAATGGTGTTTTTTATGGAAGTTGGTACAAAAAATACCATTACACTAAGGGAATAAATCGGCGATCTGCAAATCTGCATCTGCGACCCCCATTCCTATTCAAAATATACTTGTATACAGTGGCGAATCCAGGATTTTTGTCTGGGGGGGGGCTGAGTTTCACAAATAACTTAATTGCTATTATGGTCTGTTTAAATATGAATGTAAGAAACTGGAAGGGGGAGGGGGGGCCAGTGCCGTAGCCAGATTTTTGTTTAGGGGGTACTCAACATCTTTTCTGAGGTCTGATCTTAAGAATATTAGGTTTTAGGTGAGATGGCTTCGTAAGGTTTTTATTTTGATGCACTAAATTTCAAAATTGTGTAAAAATTTCAACTACAAGTAAAAGGGGGGTCTGGGGGTCCTCCCCCAGAAAAATTTTAAAAATTTGTCCTTCAAAATAGGGTTTTAGCTCATTATGAAGCGTTTTAGATTCCACCCAAAGAGCACCACTCATTGTAAGCGGCAGAATTTTCAAGGAAAAAAGTTTATAGTATTATGAATTGGAAAATATCTAGGGGGTTTAGGGGTTCCTATTCCAGAAAATTTTTCGAATTTTGCCCCTAAAAGTGGCATATTAACTCATGTTGAGACACTTTAGGTTACATCAAAGAGGATCACTCCTTGTAATTCCCTTAAGTTTCAAGGAAAAACCGTACTTATTAGATTTAAAAATTTCGAGGGGGTTTGGGGGTCTTCCCTCAGAAAAATTTTGGAATTTTTACCTTAAAAGTAGGGTTCCGATTCATTTTGAGACCCTTTGGGTAACACCACCGAATGTCCGCAACGTGTTGAAATTTCCTTTTTTGGCTTTATTGCTATTACCAAAACCTGAATGTCTTATTCCTGGGGGGGGGCTGCAGCCCCACAGCCCCCCCCTCTGGATTCGCCACTGCTTGTATAGGTCCCCTTTACCATCCCTCAAAGTTTGTCCACGGTGTTTCCGAACACCCTGTATATGTTTGATCTATGTTAAGACAAAAAATCAAATCAAAAGAACATATATTAAGGGAGGAGTATCAATTTAAATTATAGGGTAATTTTGGCCATTGTTGTGAAGCTTTTTGTAACTTTTTTAAAATAAATTTTTGAACTCGCTTTTTGGGCTAAATATGAATTAGTATGAAGTAAATACGTAATTTAACACCTTAAAAGATAATAAAACCCGTTATTAGAGGAAAAATGTTCAGGTACTGAGTCCCCTTAAATTAGTTAATTTAATTAAATTTTTCTATGGATTTCGAACCGACACCGCAAAGTGAGTGTGAGTGTGTGTTATAGTTTTACTAAACTTCATTTACCTTCTAGACTTCTGGTGACGGTCTGAAATCCAAGGCAAAAAAATCTATTTAATTAATTAGTTGACTAGTTTCTTTTAAGTTCACATCCCTTTAAAATGTCCCCTTTAAAACTTCATAATTTTATACCAGTAGTTTCGTCTTTAGAGAATTTTTAAGTAGGTGTTATTTTTTAACCACCCTGTATCTCAAGTGTAATTTCTGAAATATTTTAAAAATCATACATACCTAACTTTAATTAATTGAACCTCTCATAATGAGGTTTTTATATTTTACCGAACCTAGCTGCTTTAAATACTGATTTCTTTCAATTAGATGACCACTCAGACACGTTTAATTACCCGCAAATAAATATCTTTGAGGACAGCCACACCCGAAGGTTATTAATAATAAAATATTCAAAGCAATTATAGAAATATAATTCCACAGTTATTACACCTGCTGATGTAAGGTAGTTCTTAAAATATCTTCGAATCAATTGCTTTCAAATTTCCCTATATGATATTGATTTCATTTATTAGTTAATAATAATTACCTATACATTTTTAAAGTAAAATTATTCTTACAGTTTTAAAGAAAGATTTTTATACCTGCCTTCAATTATTGAAATATTTTTAAAACTTCGATAAAAGTTAAATTTTGTTAGCTTAAAATATGCGATTAGAACGGTAATATTATCATGCGTTTTTTTAACGTTGTTTTTAGCAATGATGTCACTTTTAATTTCTCACCAACTTTAGCAATAAATTTTATAAATAAATTTAAAACGAAAAATTAATTGGTAGATTAATTTAGTTGTAAGTCATCCAATCAACCATGACAACAAATCCTTTTAGATAAATATAATGCATCTTATGAAACTGTTTAGTTTGTGGAATATTTTATGACTTGTTGTTTTTATATGAATAAGCTTTTGCTATTTAGTCTGTTTTTATTCGATTATTATGAAAAAGAAAATAGCAATTGATTCGAGTATCCGTAACGAAGCTCCGTGGGTTTTGCATTGATTTTTCCTCTTTTCTCGGCAAAAGTTGTCATATTTTAGGGACTCTTCCTCTGTTTTTGTGATGCCTTTAAGTTTCAATTTAATGTTTTAAATGTTAAGGCCCCTTGCTCTCAAAAAAGGGGTGAATCATTGGGGTAACCAATTAATAAAATATCTGAGTGAACACATATTAGTAATAAATTATGTGTGTTACTAAACATCTATAAAATTAACTAAGGAAAAAAGAAATTTCTTCTATTTCTTTACTCCTACTCGCATAAAGATATAATACATAAAATACATGATTGATTGATGAAACTATCCTAACATGAGGAGTTAGTAGTTCATTTCAATGAAAAGGAGTTGAACCCTCTGAGATCATAGAAACCCTAAAAAGAGAACTTCATGTAGAAAATGCTTTTTTACTTCCAAAAATAGAGATAACAGTTTAAACTGGTTTAATTTCATCTCTCCTGATCTCGACATAAAACCAAAATGACGTCAATTGAAGCATAGTGGAAACAATGCTAACTTATTTAAAAAATATTACTTGAATAATACATTTTATTCAGAATAATTTTTTTCTTGCTGAATCTTTCGTAAAACTATTCCAATTAAAAATTTACTAACCGGTTAATAAATTGTCTTTGCGGAGTCTGGAATATAAAAGTAAAAGGTTTTTTGCGAATGTGTATGACGTCTGGATATATTTATTAAAATTTAAATTAATTTCAATTGCACTAAGAATAGTTTCGATTCAATTATTTTGCTGGATTTAAAATACACTGTACACAATAAAATACACAATAAAAGGTACAATGTAAAGGGTATGTATTTTTTTGCAAAATTAAATGCAATGAAATATTTTATGAATTATAAACTTTAAAATTAGTGTCAATTGAATCAATTAAAAGGTATTATTATGGATTTCACTTGCATATTTTTGTTGGGTTTAAGTTTTAAAATGAGCGAGACACTATTTCAAAACGGTTAAGTGTTAATTTTTTTTGTTTAAATTTGAATCCAGTCAAATTATTTCATGTCTTGTAATTAGTTTTTAATTTTTATTATTTGTTTAATGATATTTATTTTAATTTCCCTCCCTCACGTAAATTGAAACATGACTTATGGTTTACAAAAGTAACTATTTTAGTTTTTTTAAATGTGGAGTATTGAACATTTTAGTCTTTGAAACTGAATCATAATACCAGTAAAATTTATTAAAGTACCAATATCAGCAGTAAATGTATCAATTTCAATAATGTTATCACTTTGCCTTAGATGGCTGTATAAGGCTGTCATGCATTGAGCCTTATTATAAAACTATGTGTTAAAGATATTTAATTCAAAACCAATCTGCCAAAAACATCTTGTGTGTTAAACCCAGTCTTCTTAGTTGATTCTTTTCCATGCAAGAATGTTTTCTTAAGAGCTTTACATTCAATAAAGTATAAAATTATGTGTTATGCATAGTCAATGTAAGAATACGAAGCTTTTTTTTAGGAATTTTTAAAAATAATTATTGATTTATTTTCATGAAATTACATATTGTTATGTAAGTAAGCTTTTTCCGTTAAATAAAAAAATTGAACTGTGTAAATACAAAAAGAAAAATCGAAATATGTTAAGCGTTTCGGACTATCTATCTGTCCAGTATCGAAATTAAAAATTAAAGGCAGCTGGACTAAAATATTTCTGAACTTGCTATCAAAACAGTTTGACCGATTTAGAAATTGAATAAAACATTCATGTCTACTTTGAACAGCATAGTATGTTTTTTTCCAACAATTGATCAGTTTTCTAGAAGGATCATGACACTAATTTACTTTTCGTTTCAAAAAACACCCTCAGGATGAGAACATGTCAACATTTTTCTAGGATCTGAAGTACCTTGGGAAGTGTTTGAGAATGCTGGAAATGACCGTACAGCATTTTAACCCATACTATACTACTGCCAATATACCACAACTCTCAAATTCTCTTAAAAGAAACTCTTTTTGTTCGAGTAGTTTGACTCACCAAGCTGTCACATTATTGATATAAATAATAAAGGTTTAAAGGTACAAGATTTATAAAATAAAAAAAATTGTGAGAAAACTCCAGCTCTCAAGCGTCGCCTCCAACCGTGGACCGGTTTCGCCTTTGTTAGGGCTCGTCAGCACGGTATAGGAAGGTAACGCAAGAGAGTTGAGGGAGAGCTTTTAGTCTAGCCGACTATAACGGAAAAAGTGGTGACCATTGATTAGTCCTCCACTATCTGCCGGAATGAACTGCGCATTCCCTAAAACAGATTTAATTCCCGAAAGGACACAGGTATGAAAAGAGAGTACTTCACCACTACCTCTGGTCTGGTTATAGGAATATGTGAGAAAACTGAGATAGGGCGAAACCGGTCCATGGTTGGAGGCGACTCTTGAGAGCTGGAGTTTTCTCACATATTCCTCTAACCTGAGGTAGTGGTGAAGTACTCTCTTTTCATACCTGTGTCCTTTCGGGAAAAAAAATTTGCTTAATTCAACATTTGTGGAAGTAAAATAACTAAATAGTTTTTTCAAAGTATCACAAAGTTTCAAAAACTTATAGAGTTTGTGCTTAAAATCAAAGTGTTGATATTTAATATTATTAAAATCCCATATTTGTGATACTCCTGAAAATTATTTGATTACTAAAAGCTTTTAAAAAGTTTAGTAGATTCTAATAAAAATACTAGAGAGCCTGTATACGAGAGAGGCGACAACTCAGTATTGCGCGCTCAGATCGGTTAACAGGTTTTCTGTTCGCCACAGCCGGTTCCCTCCATAGGATTAGCATTGGACTCGAGACAAGCGGCATGATACAGTTTGGACAGAACTGGATGCGCTGAGACACTTTTAAGCGGGTTGTCGTCTCTCTCGTATACAGCTCTCTAAAAAATACTATCTCATATAAAACCCAACGGTAAACTTCTAAAACAAACTTATGACTCCTTTAAAACTAAATGTAAATGTCTGTATGGTATTAATTTATAAAACAAATACTTGATTAACCCTTTATTCCACAAATTATTTTCCTCATCCAAAATACGTCAAGTTTATGTAACTGCAACTATAAGTAAACTAAATTTGGCCATACATAACGAAAATTGGACGAATTTGGAACATTGGGAAGTGGGACTTTCAAGTCCCGTCGAGACATAAAGGGTTAACAGATATAGTTAATCGAATTTTTATCTTGTAAAAATTATTTAAAGGCTTTAAATTACTAACAACTAATTTTAAAATATAATCTTTAAATATCAATACATTTATTGAGCAATCGTTACAACAAAAATTTAATTTAAAGTTTTAAAATTAAATTGTTTGCAAATGAAAATCAAGTATAATATTTAATGTTTTTTTAGAAACGAATGAATGGGTGAAAATTCTTGCATAATTAAATTGCACATAATTAAATTACATGAAATTACACACATAAACTTTAAAGGGAAAAACATCATGTAAAGTAATCCGTTAAAAACGCAGGAATAAAAGTGTATAAAAAGATAGTTCAAAGAAACTTTTGTAAATCAAAATTTATTAGTAAAATTAGATTGGGGTTATATACTTTATTTCAATGAAGGATTCTTAAAACAATAAAGGGAACATTTTCTCTCCTTTTAAAGCAAGAGATTATAATATTTAGGGGAGTTTTAAAGATGAAATGTGAATATAAGATAAAAATGTACTCGTCATTCGTTTTTTTATTTCAATTGACAAATCAACTTTTCTATAAAATTGAAAAGCTGAAACTTTTGAAACAACATTAACTCCTTAACAGTGTCGCCCGAGCTCAGCTCGGACAACCACTACGTGCAGAATTTGTGATGCCCGAACTCAGCTCGGGCAGGAGAAAAATTGACGTTTCCCTTTGTGAAGCCCAAACTGAGTTCGTTTCGATAATGATAGTGATTTTTCGTCGTTTAGAGATTGTGAGACATCATGTTTAAATAATCTCGTTCCTAATTTAATAAGATGTGTGCGTAATCCAATACTTTTTTATGTGTATGTTAAAACAATTAGTACCCTTGTAATTACATTTAAATTTTGATTTTTTTAAAAACTTTTTTCTAACACTTATATGAATATAAAGAACAAAATTAAACAGTCAAAAATTTTTCCATTTTTGGTCAATTTTTCTGAAATAAATGTCACTGTTAAGGGGTTAAAACTGTTTAAATACATACCTAGATTTATAGATTTAGCACTTTTGGTGTTTTAAGTACAATGGTTCGTGAAAATAATTGATTTTAAAGTATCTAAAAACTTTTTCGTGCTTCCATTAAACAAGATCTCTCAGGAGTCTCTTGGGAGTATTCGGATAGCTTTTTTTATGAATACGGTGGTCGAGTTTATTATGAATTAAAATTTATAGGAGATATTTTGCAAAACAAAATAAATATTTGGTTATTACTAAAAACATAAATATTATTAGATTTTAATGACGCCCAGTTCATGATTGTAATAGGATAAATTTAAAGTCTGTAAATAAAAGCATAAAAATATAATTATGTAAAGTGTTGTGTATTTCAATCGAAATTCCTATTATCACTAAATAAAGAATTTCATGATAATGACGTTAAGAAATAAAGAATACACTTATAGTTTTAGTAAATATTTTATCTATTTTATAAGTCGAGTATACCTATATTTAAATAAATCGAGGATGTGTGAATATAAGTTCGTAATAGAGAAATTTATTTTAGTTCGTGAATGGTGTAGCTGATCATTATGTTTACGGGGAAAAATTTCGTACCATCTCACAATTCGTAAATCTCTATTAATAGTATATTCCACTTTTAACGGCATTTTAAACTGTGTAAAAAGTAATATTTGTTGCAGAGAAGTTACGTTTTAGTGGTTTAATTAATCCATATTTTAATGACTTTATAAATTTTCCTAGTTTTTTTATAAATTATATTTTTCTGAAAGGAGTTTTAAATTAATCGGAAAGATATTATCTAAACTATACTTGAATTAAAACAGTACCAGAAGCATGCGGTAAGTGTTTATCATTTCGGGTATTTTTTTGTATTTGATAGGTAGTGTCTAATTTTAAGAATTTATTTAGAATTTTTTATTTTACGACTAAAAAATTTTTAAACAAATTTTATTTTCAAGTTTTTTATCTTATAAAAAGGAAAAAAATGGCATAGAAGGAATGCGAGTTTAAATATAACTATATACTGAAAAGTAATAAAGTTAAACTAATATCATAATTAATAGGAAACGAAGTTTTAAATTATTAAACATTTTCGAAAAGAGCCGTTTTTATAACAGCAAATTAATTTTTATCTTTAAATCCTTTGAAAATATTAAAATGTACTTAGCTCACACCTTAGGTATTATTATTTTCTCATAATTAAGTTACCCAAAAATGATACTTTAACATTCTAAATACTGTCTACATACTTTCCCCGATAGGGTTAAGTTGAAAAAGTTTTCATTTTTAAAGCTCACCCAAAACTGTGTTGTGCGTGTGATAAGTTTTTAAGAATAGCCTAGTTAGAGAAGTAATAAAAATAAAAGTTTATTACACATTAAAAAATATACATTATAAAATTGTTGAAAGATGTTTTTATATGGTTTACATTTTTAAGTAAATGAAAAAAAATACCAATTTTTTACCATCATTTTTGGTCAGCTAGTTGTTAATGATGTTATATTGCACAAAGTCTAGACAAGACCATGTGCCTCCACTATACAGTTGATAAAACACAAGGTTGTAAATTTGTAACCACTATGATAATTCTTTAATCTTGAATAAAATAACCTCTATCATAAAAAATATATTTACTTTTTTAGGTTGAAAGATTTTTTCATAATTTTTCAAGAGTACTTGAAAAACACTGTATAACTTACTTTAAAACTGTCATACTTAAAACTATAACTGTATACTTAAAACTATAACTGTAACTTAAAACTATAACTTTAACTGTCATACACAAAGTCTAGACAAGACCATGTGCCTCCACTATACAGTTGATAAAACACAAGGTTGTAAATTTGTAACCACTATGATAATTCTTTAATCTTGTATAAAATAACCTCTATCATAAAAAATATATTTACTTTTTTAAGTTGAAAGATTTTTTCATAATTTTTCAAGAGTACTTGAAAAACACTGTATAACTTACTTTAAAACTGTCATACTTAATTTTTTTATCTATTTATTCTTATTCAAAGAATTCAAAATATTAAGTTGAAAAAGATGGTGTAAATGTTTGAAACGAGAAATTAATTACTCTTATTTCAGCGTCTTAATTTTTACTTGAAGTTATTATGAAAGAGCGCATGAAAAAGTGGTATTAACTTGCACTGGAATAAGGCTTATCGTAAGGCTTATTGAAGGGGTAAGCTCGCTTCAGAGTTTTAAAGAAAACAAAAAGTGAAGTGAAGCCACTTACCCGTGTTTGAAGCCAAGACAGCAGGGAAGTTAGGAAAGCGAAGATGAGGAGGAGAGAGAACAGAGATAGAGGTGATATGACGGAGATAAAAATGGATTCTTGTGTTTCTCCCGCGCTTATTTGCAACCAATCATGAAGGGGTATTCCTCAGGTGGGCGGGGCCATGGTGGGTGACGGTTGATTTTCGCACTGAAAGAACTTTTCTGCCACTTCTCTCGTAAATGGAGTCAGCAGAATGCCAAATGCGTCCGAGAAGTTAGTTTCTTGCGATTTAATGTTGGTAATAGACTTTAAAACGCTCTAATTGGTACGGGGGAGCAAAAAGTAATCGAGGAACGACCGAATTGAGGGGGAGTAAGTGGTTACTCGGAGGAATTGTTCTTTTGATCTTCCTAAGAAGGGATCTTAAGGAGGGATTTTTATCCCCTCCCTTGGAATTACTCTTAGAACAAGAGCAGGTTTCTAAATGTTTAAACTGCAGGTGATGTTCTAGAATCTAGATGTTAAAATGATCGTCGTGCTAAAAAAGGAAAGCTGATATGGAGGTGCATTACATGAAAATTTGCCTGAGGTTAATTGATGCTAAGGAAAAAATCGGCATGTTTTAGTAGACTCTTTGTCTCCAAGTCCTATTTTTAGATTCAAAGGCATGATGTTTTCGAAAGTTATGGATTAGGATTGTTTCATTCATTCATTCGGTTTGTTTCAAAAATACGCGAATAATTTTTTAGTATTTAAAATGATTCATGCATTAAATAAGTTTTGATACTGGTGAATTTTGTATTATTTTATAACCCCTTATACCTAATGATTGAATCAGAAGTAATATTAAAAAAGTTATGAAAAACAGAAAAAATAGGTTCTAAAACACATATGGCACCTCTCCTTATAGCTAGCTACATATGTAAACTATTAGCTGTCATAAATAACAATGAAAAACAAATATCTATACTTATTGCAATATACTGAATATTTTTAAATAAAAAATAAAGTTATCCTTTTATGTTTGTAAAATTGGTGAACCGGTCACTTTTTCAGTGATCCCATGAAGCTTTAGACAGCACTTAATATTGGGCACACTGAAATT
Organism: Tetragnatha versicolor; assembly: GCA_024610705.1. Taxonomy (NCBI): domain Eukaryota; kingdom Metazoa; phylum Arthropoda; class Arachnida; order Araneae; family Tetragnathidae; genus Tetragnatha; species Tetragnatha versicolor. The sequence goes on from JANDEH010000009.1 coordinate 41,802,858, forward strand.
TTATCTTGAATTCTAACTCTCAATACCTAAAATTGCTTTTCTAGGTAAATACACAATTAAGCGAATGAATGTATGAAATGTTAACAAGAACGAATTTTGTTTACTTTTAACACCCCTTTTTAAATTATTGCATACACCACCCAACTACAGTATCCATTGTAATAAAAAAAAATGAAGATTTTGAAAAAAACTGCTTTAAACATGTCTCCGAAACAAAGTTTACTTGTGAGTAGATATTTTTTAAAGTAGCCTTTATGTAGAGCAAAACTCCAAGATCTATAAATTACTATTTTAGCAAACTTGGGACGTACAGTTGAGGAAAAAAATGACTCAGTTGTGATTTCTGGTGAAACAATTGGGTTAGGAAGACAAAATAGGGGTCGTTTTTCATTAATTAAAGTATTCTTTTACCAAAAAAATTTTCGAGTCCTCAAGGGGTCGTCTTCATCTTAAACGAAACACTAACTTTTTTTTCCAATGGGGACCACCAATTATTATTAGCTTTTTTGAAAGGCCATCCCCCCAAACCCTTAAATACCCAGTTTCATCCAGATTGATTAAAAAAATTATTTTTTAAAAATAAACTCAAAAACTCAAATCTCAATTTTTTAAATCGTGAAATTTTTTGATGGCAATCGATTCTTGTAGTAGTTTTATGTAGGAAACCAAAATTTCAATCAATTTTTTCTAATAGTTTTTGATAAAAATGAATTAATATCTTAAAGGGGCGTATACCTTTGCCGAATGCATACCGCAAATGCTCTTTCTAGTTCGTTTTATCAAAAACTATTAGATAAAATCGATTGAAATTTTGGTTTCCTACATAAAATTACTACAAGAATCGATTACCATCAAAAAATTTCACTATTTAAAAAAAAATTTTTAAGTTTATTTTTAAAAAATAAATTTTTTTAATCAATCTGAATGAAACTGGGTATTTAAGGTTTTGGGGGGATGGCCTTTCAGAAAAACTAATAGTGGTTCACCGGAAATCATAACTGAGTCATTTTCTCAACTGTACCTCGGGCTTTTCATACTTTTAACGTAAAAAATTACTTCAACCTGCAATTTTTTAATCAAACAGGATAGTACAATTTTATCATGAGAAAAGTTTTCCTTCTTTTAAATCGGGTGAAACAAAACAAATTTAGATTCTTAAGTATTTTTATAAAATTCGTACTTATGATAGGGTTGGTTGGGTAAAAATGGGTCAATTTTGGATACTTTCACATTCTAAGTTTTATTTCATCAAAACTATTACTTTTTAATGATTTCTTTCAATCGGATCTTGACATTACAATCCTTCAGAACATTTTCATCTAATTTTTTCAAATAATTTTAGTTACAAGTTGTTTAAGCTTAGCATCAAAAGTAATGACCTATTTTACCCCAACGTGGGGTAAAATGGGTCTCATTGCAAAAAGATGTCAAAAATATATTTATTACCAAATATACATGAAAATAAGAAAAAAGGTAATCGGCTAAGCCTTTTTTATATGAAGAAATTTGTTTTAAGTTGTACTTTAATGAAATTGTAAATGTCCGAAGTTCATGAACATTGTTCAAATGTAGCAATTAAAATACTTCATTTGGAGAAAAAATAAACTTGTTTGACAGTTCAATGTATATTTGAAGGAAATAAGTTCAAAACATTGTTTTTACTTAATTCAGAAGGCCTCCTAACTATGACCCATTTTACCCCAAGTACAAAAAATGGTTCTAAAAGATTTTTTATATAATAAGACTATTTTATATTTTTCTAAGTTGATTGGCTTGAAATGTCTCTCAGACTTTCTTTTATGGAAAAATATTACAAAAGTCTGCTGTAATTTATTACAATATATAGATATTTGGAAGTTGGTAAACCCTGTTTTTTCGGCAACACCATTTGCCGTTCAAATTAAATATTTTTTCTGTTCTCAAATTCATAAATCTAAATTTTTGACAGTCGGAAAATGTTGCCATCAGATAAAAGATTATAATACAAAAAAATGGGTGAAAATAATTCAATTTAAATTTGATTCATATCGAGTTAATTAAAACTGACCCATTTATCCCACGACCCACTTTACCCCAACCCACCCTACCACTTAGTACTCAGTGGACTACTGCTTTCATACTTGCAACCCTATCTAATAGAAATTCTTTTCACACATCTTCGCTAAAAAAGAAATTTCAGATGTCATTCAAGTTGGAACCTCCCACACAAAATATGTCCCTTTTCTTGAGAAAAGTTATGACAAGAAACTGATCGTTGCATCATATACCCAAGCAATTACTCAAAGTAAAAAGGCGAGTTATTTGAAATTATTTTCATCAAGATTTCTTACCAAAAAATTGCGGAATTCAGTTAGTCTGCAGATGATCTAGGTAATCTGCAGAAGGGTGGTCCGTAAAGTGCGAAAAATTATTTCATTTCTCAAATTACCTAGGAAATCTGCACATTATCTACTAGGCACTCTTTAGAGTGGAAATAAGATAGGGGAAATGGGGCTATTTCGCACATGGGGCACATTCGGGCCGACGGCCTTTCCCCTGTTAATTATTAATTTAAAAATCTGAAAAAAATACCAGTGGATGGAAGCATGACTTCCACCTCCTGCATGAATTTTCAAAGCCCTGAGCCATTTTGTTGTATACATACTAGAAATTTGCTAGCGTTAGAAGCAGCAAAATAAATTTTCTTGTCATTTTGGTGGCGTAAAATATCAATCAAAAATAAATCTCAAGTGGACATTCAGCATTTTATTCAGTAGAGGCACTACTAAAGTAAGTTTCTAGAAAGGTTTTATTTCCCTGCTTTAATTATAAATATCTTGTTGGGACGTGGTAAGCTTGAACTGGTAGATGGGGCACATTCGTACACCAAAAGATGGGGCAGATTCGGACAGTGCGAATGTGCCTCATCTTTCCCATTTTTGATTATGAAAGTGATTTATATGTTTATAAGTGCAGTATATTTAATAACTTGAAGTTTAATTGTTTTTTATTGTAATTGTTTCAAAATTTGGTGATAATAGAAAATAACATCTTAAAGAAAGCTTCAGTTTTAAGGAATTGAGACCCAGATTTAAACATTAAAGAAATAAATGTCCCTGATAATTGCTTAATACCAATTGACTTGGACTTAAGTGATTTTATTCTAGTAGAATTCGCTACTAAAAAGAAAATTTTGTTATGTTGGTCAAATAGAAATTTTGGAATTGAATGGTGCTTATTTAAAATTAATGATGAAAAACTTTAAAAACTTTAAAATTAATGACGAAACTTTTATTTTCCCAGTAAGTAATGATTCAACATTCATACAAAAAGATAATATCGCATTAAAAGTTCCCCAACCGTCAGTTTCAGGTGTTAAAGCGAGCTGTTGGTTCACTTTCCTTTGGAACAAAACCTAACTGGTAAAATATTGGCTAATTATATTATGTGAATAATGTCCATTTGTCCATATGCAATAAACTCTTCATTACTACAATTGTTTTCCTTATCAAAAACTTAGATGTTCAATATTTTCTGAAGCTGTTTTCTTTTTGTAAAAAAATCTTCAATTAGAGGAAAAATATGTAAAAGTGACAAATATTTCGTTTTATTATCCTTACTTTAAAGTGCCATAAACTTTTTAGTTTGTAAAAATAATTGTTGTATAATTTTTTGCATGTGTACGAATGTGCCCCACACGTGTGCGAAACTGCCCCACCCATGGAGCACATTCGCACGAAATTTCTCGTTTTTTAGATCGATGATATAGGTTAGAAATTCTAGATGAATGCGACCAATTGTCGTTCTAAAATATCGAGAAAGGTCTTAACTTTCATTTGAATCCGAGTTTCTTTCAATATCTCATCTAGATCCAGAGAAATATGCCGAAATGCACTTTTTGTGCGAATGTGCCCCACTCTCCCCTACTTACTCTGGAACAGCAGAAACGTTTCTGTACTTTTAAATTAATATAATGCAATAATTTAAATAGCTAAAGAATAAATTCATACAATCAATAGATCAAAAAATTTGTTGATAGAATCAATCAGCAATCAGGACAGAGGGAACGGAAATAAGAGAAACAAACTTTTTAACTTTAAACAATGCTGAAATTACCTACTTAAAATGCAGAAAACTGAACAGAAAATGCAGTAACGGAAATAATCAGTTAACCCGTTATTTACTAAATTATTTTCGGAGCAAGTTTAGTACTTGTGATGCGCCAAGTTTTTAGCGATAAAAATCACTATACAGTTAGTGAATAATGCGGCTTCTAAATATGGCGCCAAATAGCCAAAACTCGCCAACCATCAGCGGTTCTAAACTTGAGCCAGTGGTACTCACAAGTACCGTCGGTAAATAAAGGGTTTATCTGCAGATTAGCTAGGTAATGTTAATATTAGGCGGCTTTCAAGCTTTAGCGAAAACAGATATACACTTAATGTAGTCGATGCTTGTTTTTACGATTTGGCGAGGGATATTCAAATAGTTTGTAGCAAAAAAAATGTTTTTAGTGTCTACTTTTTTTGTCTGCTTGTTTTTCATGCATTATCTAAGTCGGTGTTTCATAACCTTTTTCGGCACATACCCACCAAACCATTCATTAATTTTCTTTGCCATCCATGTAAGATTGCCCCACATATATAAAATTTGACTCTCAAAAATGTAATACAGTGAATTCCGCTTACATTTGTCCAAGATAACAGTGATAACTGTATCCGATTGATATATTCTAATTCAATTCAAAAACTTAATTGGTTGATTTTTGAAAAAAATTTATAAAAATATTCAGAAAACTATTGAGTTAATTTTCAAAACATACAAAAAGGAGAACTAAATTTGAAATAGAAAGTAGTTTTACTGAAAAGGCTTTTCATACAGTTTAAAAGTTTAGTAATCAATAATTACAGAATTGGCGTAACAACATTAATGCAATCTCTCACGCTTGACGTATATGGAAAACATATTTTATGCCAGGTCCCAATTTTAATAGAAATTTTCTCCGTTTTGTAATAACCAGGTGATTTCTCTTTTTAGTAGCAAATCATTTATGTCACTAAATCCACATTTTAGAAAAAATAAAAAAGGTTATAGAAGAGTTGTCAAGTACGTTTGGTTTAATTATGACCCTTTTAAGTAAATAAAACCTGATGATCCATACCCCACCTGAGAGGCAATTTGGATGAAAATTTTCAAATCGCCCCACTAGAAAATAAAATTGCCCCCAGGAGGGCAAAATGTGGATTTGGAAATGTGGATTCCAAAATGTGGATCATTGTTTCCCAACGTAGGGTACACGCCCACTGATCTAATTTATGTGTATAAGTTAAATTATATTTGATCTATAAATAGTATTTTGGTGTAGCTCGTGTGTCAATAGAACGGGATATTGCCTCCTTGGCAAATCATTTCCTTCGTATGCTGTTTTTTTTTAAATTTTCGGTGTATTTCAATATTTTTAGTTGATAAAGCAATTATAATTATTATTTAAAAATATGTGTTATCATTTTAAGATTATCATTTTTATTCCTATCAAACAAATAGAATCCTTTAACAAAATAAAGGGTTTTTTAAATGCTATAATAGATATTATACGAAATAAGGTTACAAATTCCATCTGTGTATTAAATGGAAAAAATATACATCAACATAAAATATTTACACTACTAATACACTGATAACGCTTTTCATGTAATATTTAAAAAAATAATCTATAGCTTTAACTGGAACTTACCTAATAAATGATGAAAAGTAGGCAAAATAACGAGACTTTACAAATAGTTTCATTTAGTAACAAATGCTCATCTGCATCCTCTTAAGGATCATAGATATTTTCACCCGATGGGGTTTCTCTCTTGCTCTTCCGCATCTCACTAAGAATCATAGGGATAGTTTCATTCTAGGGTTTCTGGCTTGCTTGTCTGCATCCTTTCTAAAAATAACATCGTGTTTACCAGTTTCAAAATTCCCTTCAAAAGAGTAAGCTTCAAAGGAAGTCCACTTGCAACAAAAAAATTGCAAGATTATTTTTAATACAAAATTTTTGAACTGACCTTCTACCTGATACTCTTATATTTAACACGAATTTTAGCATTTTAAAATATTTTCTCGTAAAATTAAATAAAACCATACAATCAATGAAATATTTATAAACGCTGCTTCAATTGTTCTCATTCATTATATAAATTCTATTATCTTTTTGATTAACTAATTTTTTATTTTATTTCCAAATAAAAAATTTCAAATTAAGCTATCATAACAGATACTTTTATTAGTTACTATATACATTAATAATTGTTAACTTTCTTAAGTTAACTATTATTAACTCTTATAAAGTTTCAAGTACCGCTGATCAATAAATTTTTGCAACTATTCAAAATTATCATAAAAAAAATATAATCACTTTGAAATTTTATGCATTTTATTCCACCACTCTTAAAAAACTTGCACTAGGTTTCTAATGAAACTAAAATTATAAATGAAAAGTAATATGATATTTAAAAGAAACATTTTAAAGTTTAAAAGTAGCACACTTATTCCTTATATGTTCTTAATTTTAAACTAGGTTACCGCCATCTGTCGTATAGAACAGGAATAATATAAATCCGCATATAGAGTTCTATTTATACAACTGACTCAAACTTTTAAAGATTTGTCACTTAACAATGCTTCATAGATGTATTGATTTTTCAAAAACTATATACCAGAATCCAATATTTTTTTAATAAAAGAAGTGTACCATTTTGATCTATATTGCACTCTAATCTTTACTTATTAAAAGGGGTTATTTAAGTTATACCACGTAAAATATATAATATTTTTTAAGATTAATTAGGTGTTATACAATACGAATATTTTAAAATTCATGCTATATTTTTTTTATTAAGTTTAATATTTTACTATAATTCCTGAACTAACTCGTGTGTTCAGTTGTATAGAACAGATGGCGACACTACATCTGTATTCTCAAGACAATGAGAGTACTTCGATTTGTAGTTCCAAATAGGATAAGCTAAAAACACCTTAAGGCTAACAGTACCTTATTTCAAAACTTTAAAATATACACTTATATCTGCTGAACTAAATATTTTTCGGTAAAGGGAAAACCCTTTTTCCGCTATAATCATCTTGTTTAACAGTAACAAGATTTTGAAACTATGTCTAGCGAAGTTCTTATTATATATTGAGGCTAAATGAAGAACGAACCTTATTTCGGATAAAAAAAATTATCACCACCCGAACCTTGACTCTATAGTGTTTCTGAAAATTTCTAACGGCCCTATGATCTCTATTCCATTAGACACTACCCAGGTAGCACAAAAATATTGGCCAACTGCGTGCGAATACTGGCCAATATCGCGAACATCGTATAATATCGGACATCGTAATAACGATATTGGCCAGTATTTTTTGGCATTGTGTAATTTTTCATAATTAGGAACACATTAAAACCAATTTTAATTACATGTTATAAGTGAAAAATAAGTGTAAAAATTGAAAACTAGGCTTTTTACCCTAATTTTGATAAAAATACGAAAATAATGTCAGAGAAAGGATTTTGACAAATACTGGCTAATATCGTAAATTAAATATTGCTGTGATGATATTGGCCGTTATTATACGGTGATGGGGGACCAATGTTAGAAAAAGAAGATAAATATGTCGTAGAAATGATATTGGCCGATGTTCGGCAGCATTGTAAACTCATTGCCGTAGAAATGGTATTGGCCGATATTCGGCAGTGTTATCAAATCATTTTGTCGTAGATACAATATTGGCTGATGATAAATGACTTTATTTTAAAGAAGCAAAATTGTACATTATGCTTTTCTTAAATAGCGTCATATAAATGCCATTTTTGGACTTTTCTTAACTTTTCTTAATTATCACTGTTCACCCCTAAAAAATTAAGGGGTGAAATATCCTTCTATCTCTTTCAAAATGTACAAGTCAACTTTAAATTATTTGAACTTAAAAAAATACCCTTACACTTAAAAGTATTTTTTTAAAACTAACTCGGGTTGCATATTAACACCGGAACACATATTTTTGATGATATAAGCCTTTATGAAAACTACCCCCTCTTGAATACCGTCTGATACCGTCTAACATCGTAGAGCACTGATAGATGTTGAATTTTCGGAATTCGTCTTTTCCGACATCTATCGATGTTACCCGACATTCCTGTTGTAAAAAAAGGAAATTTGCTAAGATAATGTTGGAGATCTGGTATTATCCGGCATCAGATAATGATGATACAATCAAGGTCAGAAAAACAATACTCGCTGATATTGGATGTCGTCTTAAATTTAGTGTTGATTAAAAATTTATTTAAAATAAGTTTAATTTGCATTTATTTTGCATGCTAAAAGGGTAATTAAAGGTTTCATAAATTGAAGACATTTTTTACTTGTCCTTGATCGAACGGATGCCTCGTGGCACGTTAAGCCTACATGTTCTGACTTTGACGCTGAATAGCTCCGGATATATTAGAATCCTAGCTTAGTGGTTTATATTTTCTGAAAGCGTAAGAAAAGGTGTTTCCAACAATAGGTTCAACTAAGACGTGGTATAAAAATTGCGCAATCCAGAAAACTTATTTTTTAGCTTTTCAAGACAGCTTTTCACAAATTTCTCCCTAAATAATTGTTGTAGAGCTTATTAATAACAATATTCTTGAAGAACTCTTTGAACCTTGTTAGAGAGACTCCATTTCTTCTGGAGAAAAGGAGTTAGAGGCCTTAAAAAGTGAAAATGAAAACGAGCATGTGGTTCTAAAACCTCTAAATATGGGTCCAAACTCTTAGTTTCATGCATCATTCAATAGGAAATATTAAGGAGATACACATACTAAAATTTGAGAACCCTACCTCTAAAATTAAGGACGTGACACCCAATTAAAATTTTCCAATAAAACCGGAAAACTCCCGAAATAGGGAGAAAATCCCCTTATGCTTTACATATTCTTAATCTACTAAATGATGTGAATCCGATGATGTAAAACACTTGGTGGTCTATCCATATTTTTACTCTTTCCTTCTTTTTCTCATAGCCCGAAAAACGTATCGGATTCCAATGATGAAAAGTTAATCACTTTTGTGTTTGAAAATTCCTCGATGACGTCAGAAACACCATGGCAACTCGAATTTCTGGAAAAAGCTTTCCAAATTACTCTACTACGATAATAAAATTTTTAAAAAATTCAAACTTAAAATTAAATACCAATTATTAGGCTTTTTCGGACTTGTGTTTTTTTCTCGAAATACCGTTTTTTTTTTCGATTCTGTAAAGCCCTTAAATATTTAGCGAATTGCTTGAAAATTCAACATGAAGTCAATTTTAAGGTCCTCTTTAAGAATATGTCAAAGAAAAAATAATTAAGTAGCGTTTATTGGGTTTAAAACGACAAAAGCGTACTATTTCGACACTGAAACACCTGTAAGTAATAATTGAAACTTGCAAATAGGAAAAATGCATGCATTAATATAAATTAATAAAAAAGGATGGCATAATTTTAACTATTTAATGAAGCTAAGTAAAAAACAAAGTTGGGCGAGAGAGAATGAATAAACTGAGAACAAGAGAAATATCCCACCCAGTCCTAATTTTGGAAAAGTATTTTTTTTAGGATTTTGATATTATTAAAAAAGTTTTGAATAATAAAGTTCAAAGTACAAAGGGGGGTTTGGGGGTCCTCCCCCAGAAAATTTTTGGAAATTTGACCCTAAAAAACAGGGTTTTCGCCTGTTTTGGCACACCCAAGTCCGGATTTGGGGGGGCCTGTTATTTTTTACCTGTTTCTGACGTAATTATAAAAGAAACTTTCTGCTTGAAATATTTTTTCCAATAATAACATAAAGTAAAGTAAGACTCTTAAAAAAGTGACTGTTCTCAGATGAGATGAAACTGTCCACACAAAACAAATATGCATTGCAATTTTGCATAAGACAAGGCTAGAAAATTAACAAATAATGTGTTTAATAATTAACAAATAATATCCTTTTGCACTTTAATTGTCCCTTCTTCAGACATTTATTTTAATATATTTTAAATGCTAAATGGTGTCCCCTCCACCTATCTTTATTACTTTTAAGATACCTTTCCTAATATACTATTGAAATTTATTCCTCTACTTGAAAATTTTTATTTCATTGGCTTCCTGGATCTTAAAACAAAAGGTTTGTCAACTAACCAGAGATATCTGATTGCAAGTACATAAAAAGTTTAATCAGTTTATCCGTATCTCTAATAGTTTTCGAGATAGTAACTCCGCTGGTATCCGCTAGAGGGCTTTCTAATTAAACTGGGACTAACTTGGAATCATTCCTAATATAATAAAAAAACCGAGGCCAAATCAGTCCATTAGAACATGAAAAAGTGCGGTTGCAAAGATTTAACATTTATAGCCGACGAATTGATAACCTCCTCCTGTTTGAAGTCGGTAAAAAGGGCCTCGCGCTTGAGGTCCAAAATAAGCTTCGCACCTCGCGCACGGGCTCCAGAAACATGAAGACATTAAAAAACGTAATTGAACAGACATTATATCTTTGTATTTAAACCACTGAGTTAAACATGGAATCAAATAGTTATATTCTTGCGAGGCCCTTAAAGTGTGAGGCCGTCGGCGGGGGCCGACGTCGCCGACGTCTAGCTACGCCTCTACTTACAGCGCCCCTAGCGGCAAAATTAAAAAGTTAAAAAAAATATTTTAAAAACTAAAGGAGATGTAGCAAAAACCTCAGTGAGAGTATTGTTGCCAACGTCAAGAAGAACTCACTGAAAAAAATTTGATCAAAATATCTTGAATATTTGTGGAGATATTAGCACTTTTTCAGGGGTCAAAAAACAAAAAGTTTGCATATTTCTAAATTTTTCAGTGTTATTGTGTAGTTTTGTGTTTTTTTAGTTGAAAGAACACAAAATTTAATCAAATAATCAAAAAAATTTGCAAACATTGTAACTTTTTATTTTTTTACCCCTGAAAAAGTGCTATTTTCACGCTAATATCTCCTATTCACAAGCTATTAAGCTATTAATATGCACTTAAGCTATTAACACTAGAACCGCCGGAGCAGTCATTTTGACTGTTTTGCGTTTTTGATTCTAAATATTTTCAAAGATATTTGAGTTGCACACTTGTGATTTCGTGACTTTTCCTAATTTATGCTTCTATATACGTCATCCAAATTTCATTTATTTTTGAAAAGCCGTTCCGGAGATATTTATTGGTCTACCTAGAACCGCCAAAACAGTCATTCTGACTGGTGGATGTTTAGCGCGTCTATTTCTTGCATTACCACTTAAATTCTTACAGATAATGCTTTCTAAAAAATATATAGAAGCTCTTCAAACAAATTTATTATATTTTATAGTTTTGACAGCTGCAAATGGTCAATATATCATTATATATCCCAGAAATTCATGTGTATAACACTTGTTAGAAATTTTTGATTTCCCACGCCTTTATATAATTTTCTATGAAAGATTTATTATTTCCTTTATGAGAAAAGATACCGCGGTGGTGCAGTGGTTAGCGTGTCTGGCTACGAGCATTACCGACCCAGGTTCGATGCCTCGCGGCTCCTGCTTGGGTAGCTGTTCATGGGTTAACTCAGCCCTTCATCCTTCCGGGGTCGATAAATGAGGACCAAGCTTGCTTGGGGAATCAACTGGGGGTCCAGCGTCGGGCTAGCCACTCGGCCTGGACACACGCTAGTAATTAGCACCCCAGGCCCAAAGGCTACAGAAACGGAGATGGGCACCGCCTGATGGGCCACTAGGCCCGGGCAGACTTTGATTTTTTTTTATTTTATGAGAAAAGAAACCAAGTTTATTTTACTGTACTGTTCTTACTTTTTATGTTGAAAAAAGTGTTTTTATGCAATTATTCAGGCAAAATACTCCTTTACATAGTAATGCAAACAATTGATTTTTTGAAACGTGCTAAAACGGAGGTATGACTTCATTATTTAGTTTTTAGTGTTGTGAGAAAGGGTTTTAGAGAAATATATAATTATTCAAGAAATATTTTGTTCGTAATTTTTATTTTTGGCTAGAACGTTGCATAAAAATAACCTAATTCTTATTAGTAACAACGAAATTTAAGATGCAAAACTAAATAAATGTGTTTGTTTTAAATTGAATTAGTGTTATTTATCTTTTCTTCAAGTATTAGAAGCATTTTCGAGCTCAAAAGATTATTTTTACCTGTAGAAAAGCTTAGCAGTCAAAATGACTGCATCCGGCGGTTCTAGGTATGCGGTACTTGCCGGCGGTTCTAGTGTTAATAAGTTATTAAGCTATTCACATGCTAATATCTCCGCGAATATTCAAGATATTTTGATCAAATTTTTTTCACTGAGTTTTTCTTGACGTTGGCAACAATATTCTCACTGAGGTTTTTGCTCTATCTCCTTTAGTTTTTAAATTAATTTTTTTAACTTTCTAATTTCGCTGCTAGGGGCGCTGTAAGTCATCTCAATGGATTCTCCAGGCTCACTTACCTAGGAGTAGACCTTACTTCAGTGACCCTAGGAGGCGTTGGTTCCGAATAAAAGCCGTGCAACGCAATTTTGAAACACCCTGTATACTTATAATATAGAAAATATTGCTATAGACCTTAGAAACACATACGATAAACTTATTCTTTGCATGTTAACATTGTCATAAAATGTTTTCTAATAAAGTTAGATTATGAGTGTTTGATTGTTTTTTTTTTTTCGTTTTGACATACTTGAACACCCGCGGCCACTCTTACCGACCATATTCTGTTTCTTTAAAACCATTTTTGTGAAACAAGACTATTTCAGAGCTTTAATAGCTCTCAAAAGATTTGTCAAGACCACTGAACACTTCGGGAAAAATTACTTATAATCCTGACATTACAAAGTGACATATTGAAAGATAAGCAAACTATTATTAACAGGCGAAAGATATAAAAAGAATTAAGAAAGGTCTGGTTAATAGAATCCCAGATAAAATATCATTTCATGTTATTTTATACACCATTAGCTTGTCAGATTATCTGGAGAGTTATATCATATGAAACATCTTTTTTCGATTGTTTCGAAAGAAGAAAATACTTCAGAGTTGTTGTAAGGCAGACTTATTTCTGGGTTTTGATAATGTACACGTATATAAACAATTTAAGATGCAATAAAGAATGTGTGTTTTTATGAATGTAAACGTTGTTATGTTAGAAAATATCCTTCAAAAACTAACAGAGAAACTTATTCGATTATGAAAAGAATCCGTAATAAATGTTATGCAATTCGATAAGCTACATGTATAAGTCTTAGTGCTAACTAATAAAATTAAAAATTATATCTAAGTATTGAAAATACACTGAATTCATTACCTTGTAAGGAGCTTTCCTTAAACATCTTATTTGAGCTACCAGAACTACCAACTACAAAAAAAGAATATTAAATTACCTTTATAGAGAAAATGGAAAATTTTTTTGACAAATAATAGAACATTTTCTTCTATAGTAAATATTACCTATAGTAAAACTTTTCAGAACATCAAATGCTGCGTAGTTTCTCATTTCTCTTTAGGAGCATTGTATGAAACTATGAATTTTTTCGATAGAATTTACCTGTTTTCAGACAGGTGCCTGATTTAGAAATAATTGCTATAGTTACTCTGGCATTTTTTATAACGAATATATAAAAATGTACTATTTATAAACAAACATAATAAACATTTGAATCGTCTAGTTTCAAAACCAGGTAGATCCATTTTGGCACAGCTTTAGTAAGAGTCGACGTGGTCGCCAAATGGAAGACAAGTTGGCGCTATATCACGGCCGGTCACCCGTTCTGGCCGTCATGTTTTACCACTACTCAAATGCACTTAAGTGAGTTACGAAATATAATTTTTTGTTCTTATTTTTAAATTAGATAGTTACCGGGGATCGAAATATGTATCTCCCCCATGCAGAGCATGCACCATACCGCATAGCCAGCGGAATATACTGAAATCGTAATAACTTGTTATAGCGTCCTTTTTCTTGGGTTAATCTTCATTTGAGTCGTGGTAAAACATGGCGGCCGGAACGGCGACCGGCCGTGATATAGCACCAACTAGTCTTCCATTTGGCGACCGATTCGCGGTTTCCAAATGGTCAACCCTTTTATCAAAGCTGTGTCAAAATGGATCTACCTGGTTTTGAAACTAGACGACTCATTTAAATTAATGTAATTTTCTTAAGAGCCACTTTACAAAAAGTAATTAGTACGAATAAAATTAATATATAACTATAACGTAAATGGACTCAAATTGCAAACAAATAACATGGCATATCATGATACATTTTTACGCTAAAAATGTTCCGTGTAATATAAAAAGTACGTGTTTGCACGAGAAATAAAAAAGGTCATTTTATTCAATCCTGCCAAAAACGCTTTACCTTTACTTGGCATCAGTGAGGGCCACGTGCTTGTTTTATTTCCGAATTCTGGGTGCATTTGACGTGCATTATGTTGGGGAACAGAATGCCAGGAATGCTAACACAACCGGCGGACCAGCCTTCGTATATTTGAGCTTCATCTTTCAAGCACCCCAAATAGTGTATGCAGGATCCCTTTTACAGTACAATACACACCTTTGTTATGTTTCTATACATAGGTAGTATTTTACATATTTGGCCATTGTATGAATGTATGATATTCGGTAAATCCAGGGAGATTGAAATAGAAAAGATAAATTTTGGCGCGTATGATATTATTTTAGTCTCGGGTAAACATATTGAGTAAATCTTTGTTTCCTAGGGGACATCCATAAATTACGTGAGGTGTTTTTTCCAAAATCTGGACCCCCTCCCCCCTTGGTGAGATTTAGTGAGATTTTGCTGGACCCCCCTCCCCCACATGTGAGATTTACTTACAACCTTTAAAAATAATTTTCTATCCTATTAGTTTACATTTTGTGCTTCAAAGCACTTAAAACTTTTCCATTATTAATGATGTGGGGGAAAAGGACATTATTCCGCCTAAAAATCACAACAGTATCATATCTGTGGGTATTATTCCTTTCTCTTAAAAAAGAAAATCGTATAACTTCTAACTTAAAAAATGACGTGAGATTTTAATCGACCCCCCTCCCCACTTGGTGAGATTTGATGAGATTTTTCCAAACCTCTCCCCCCCCCTATATTTTGACCTCACTTAATTTATGGATATCCCCTAACTAAATTTGTGTCTTAGAAAAATCCACCTCTTACCTCACCTTTAGTAAATATGTAACAAATACTGTTATAGAAAAGGTTTACCTAAAGATGTTTTGCTTACAACATATTTTAAAATTTTAATATCTGATCCATATATATTGATAAATTAAACTATTGTCCTATAAACTTTGCTGTAATAAATAATTTAATTATTAAATAATTATTATTTTATTATTAATTCATTAATTTTATTATTAAATAATGATTAAAACCCCTAATTTTCGGATGCAAAAAATGCGAAATCTTAACGGGTCGGCTAGCGCCGACGAGCACCCAACCTGAGTCATGCTCGAGGCGCAGCCGCCCGGCGAGATTTCGCGCGAAATCTTAACGGGTCGGCTAGCGCCGACGAGCACCCAACCTGAGTCATGCTCGAGGCGCAGCCGCCCGGCGAGATTTCGCGCGAAATCTTAACGGGTCGGCTAGCGCCGACGAGCACCCAACCTGAGTCATGCTCGAGGCGCAGCCGCCCGGCGAGATTTCGCGCGAAATCTTAACGGGTCGGCTAGCGCCGACGAGCACCCAACCTGAGTCATGCTCGAGGCGCAGCCGCCCGGCGAGATTTCGCGCGAAATCTTAACGGGTCGGCTAGCGCCGACGAGCACCCAACCTGAGTCATGCTCGAGGCGCAGCCGCCCGGCGAGATTTCGCGCGAAATCTTAACGGGTCGGCTAGCGCCGACGAGCACCCAACCTGAGTCATGCTCGAGGCGCAGCCGCCCGGCGAGATTTCGCGCGAAATCTTAACGGGTCGGCTAGCGCCGACGAGCACCCAACCTGAGTCATGCTCGAGGCGCAGCCGCCCGGCGAGATTTCGCGCGAAATCTTAACGGGTCGGCTAGCGCCGACGAGCACCCAACCTGAGTCATGCTCGAGGCGCAGCCGCCCGGCGAGATTTCGCGCGAAATCTTAACGGGTCGGCTAGCGCCGACGAGCACCCAACCTGAGTCATGCTCGAGGCGCAGCCGCCCGGCGAGATTTCGCGCGAAATCTTAACGGGTCGGCTAGCGCCGACGAGCACCCAACCTGAGTCATGCTCGAGGCGCAGCCGCCCGGCGAGATTTCGCGCGAAATCTTAACGGGTCGGCTAGCGCCGACGAGCACCCAACCTGAGTCATGCTCGAGGCGCAGCCGCCCGGCGAGATTTCGCGCGAAATCTTAACGGGTCGGCTAGCGCCGACGAGCACCCAACCTGAGTCATGCTCGAGGCGCAGCCGCCCGGCGAGATTTCGCGCGAAATCTTAACGGGTCGGCTAGCGCCGACGAGCACCCAACCTGAGTCATGCTCGAGGCGCAGCCGCCCGGCGAGATTTCGCGCGAAATCTTAACGGGTCGGCTAGCGCCGACGAGCACCCAACCTGAGTCATGCTCGAGGCGCAGCCGCCCGGCGAGATTTCGCGCGAAATCTTAACGGGTCGGCTAGCGCCGACGAGCACCCAACCTGAGTCATGCTCGAGGCGCAGCCGCCCGGCGAGATTTCGCGCGAAATCTTAACGGGTCGGCTAGCGCCGACGAGCACCCAACCTGAGTCATGCTCGAGGCGCAGCCGCCCGGCGAGATTTCGCGCGAAATCTTAACGGGTCGGCTAGCGCCGACGAGCACCCAACCTGAGTCATGCTCGAGGCGCAGCCGCCCGGCGAGATTTCGCGCGAAATCTTAACGGGTCGGCTAGCGCCGACGAGCACCCAACCTGAGTCATGCTCGAGGCGCAGCCGCCCGGCGAGATTTCGCGCGAAATCTTAACGGGTCGGCTAGCGCCGACGAGCACCCAACCTGAGTCATGCTCGAGGCGCAGCCGCCCGGCGAGATTTCGCGCGAAATCTTAACGGGTCGGCTAGCGCCGACGAGCACCCAACCTGAGTCATGCTCGAGGCGCAGCCGCCCGGCGAGATTTCGCGCGAAATCTTAACGGGTCGGCTAGCGCCGACGAGCACCCAACCTGAGTCATGCTCGAGGCGCAGCCGCCCGGCGAGATTTCGCGCGAAATCTTAACGGGTCGGCTAGCGCCGACGAGCACCCAACCTGAGTCATGCTCGAGGCGCAGCCGCCCGGCGAGATTTCGCGCGAAATCTTAACGGGTCGGCTAGCGCCGACGAGCACCCAACCTGAGTCATGCTCGAGGCGCAGCCGCCCGGCGAGATTTCGCGCGAAATCTTAACGGGTCGGCTAGCGCCGACGAGCACCCAACCTGAGTCATGCTCGAGGCGCAGCCGCCCGGCGAGATTTCGCGCGAAATCTTAACGGGTCGGCTAGCGCCGACGAGCACCCAACCTGAGTCATGCTCGAGGCGCAGCCGCCCGGCGAGATTTCGCGCGAAATCTTAACGGGTCGGCTAGCGCCGACGAGCACCCAACCTGAGTCATGCTCGAGGCGCAGCCGCCCGGCGAGATTTCGCGCGAAATCTTAACGGGTCGGCTAGCGCCGACGAGCACCCAACCTGAGTCATGCTCGAGGCGCAGCCGCCCGGCGAGATTTCGCGCGAAATCTTAACGGGTCGGCTAGCGCCGACGAGCACCCAACCTGAGTCATGCTCGAGGCGCAGCCGCCCGGCGAGATTTCGCGCGAAATCTTAACGGGTCGGCTAGCGCCGACGAGCACCCAACCTGAGTCATGCTCGAGGCGCAGCCGCCCGGCGAGATTTCGCGCGAAATCTTAACGGGTCGGCTAGCGCCGACGAGCACCCAACCTGAGTCATGCTCGAGGCGCAGCCGCCCGGCGAGATTTCGCGCGAAATCTTAACGGGTCGGCTAGCGCCGACGAGCACCCAACCTGAGTCATGCTCGAGGCGCAGCCGCCCGGCGAGATTTCGCGCGAAATCTTAACGGGTCGGCTAGCGCCGACGAGCACCCAACCTGAGTCATGCTCGAGGCGCAGCCGCCCGGCGAGATTTCGCGCGAAATCTTAACGGGTCGGCTAGCGCCGACGAGCACCCAACCTGAGTCATGCTCGAGGCGCAGCCGCCCGGCGAGATTTCGCGCGAAATCTTAACGGGTCGGCTAGCGCCGACGAGCACCCAACCTGAGTCATGCTCGAGGCGCAGCCGCCCGGCGAGATTTCGCGCGAAATCTTAACGGGTCGGCTAGCGCCGACGAGCACCCAACCTGAGTCATGCTCGAGGCGCAGCCGCCCGGCGAGATTTCGCGCGAAATCTTAACGGGTCGGCTAGCGCCGACGAGCACCCAACCTGAGTCATGCTCGAGGCGCAGCCGCCCGGCGAGATTTCGCGCGAAATCTTAACGGGTCGGCTAGCGCCGACGAGCACCCAACCTGAGTCATGCTCGAGGCGCAGCCGCCCGGCGAGATTTCGCGCGAAATCTTAACGGGTCGGCTAGCGCCGACGAGCACCCAACCTGAGTCATGCTCGAGGCGCAGCCGCCCGGCGAGATTTCGCGCGAAATCTTAACGGGTCGGCTAGCGCCGACGAGCACCCAACCTGAGTCATGCTCGAGGCGCAGCCGCCCGGCGAGATTTCGCGCGAAATCTTAACGGGTCGGCTAGCGCCGACGAGCACCCAACCTGAGTCATGCTCGAGGCGCAGCCGCCCGGCGAGATTTCGCGCGAAATCTTAACGGGTCGGCTAGCGCCGACGAGCACCCAACCTGAGTCATGCTCGAGGCGCAGCCGCCCGGCGAGATTTCGCGCGAAATCTTAACGGGTCGGCTAGCGCCGACGAGCACCCAACCTGAGTCATGCTCGAGGCGCAGCCGCCCGGCGAGATTTCGCGCGAAATCTTAACGGGTCGGCTAGCGCCGACGAGCACCCAACCTGAGTCATGCTCGAGGCGCAGCCGCCCGGCGAGATTTCGCGCGAAATCTTAACGGGTCGGCTAGCGCCGACGAGCACCCAACCTGAGTCATGCTCGAGGCGCAGCCGCCCGGCGAGATTTCGCGCGAAATCTTAACGGGTCGGCTAGCGCCGACGAGCACCCAACCTGAGTCATGCTCGAGGCGCAGCCGCCCGGCGAGATTTCGCGCGAAATCTTAACGGGTCGGCTAGCGCCGACGAGCACCCAACCTGAGTCATGCTCGAGGCGCAGCCGCCCGGCGAGATTTCGCGCGAAATCTTAACGGGTCGGCTAGCGCCGACGAGCACCCAACCTGAGTCATGCTCGAGGCGCAGCCGCCCGGCGAGATTTCGCGCGAAATCTTAACGGGTCGGCTAGCGCCGACGAGCACCCAACCTGAGTCATGCTCGAGGCGCAGCCGCCCGGCGAGATTTCGCGCGAAATCTTAACGGGTCGGCTAGCGCCGACGAGCACCCAACCTGAGTCATGCTCGAGGCGCAGCCGCCCGGCGAGATTTCGCGCGAAATCTTAACGGGTCGGCTAGCGCCGACGAGCACCCAACCTGAGTCATGCTCGAGGCGCAGCCGCCCGGCGAGATTTCGCGCGAAATCTTAACGGGTCGGCTAGCGCCGACGAGCACCCAACCTGAGTCATGCTCGAGGCGCAGCCGCCCGGCGAGATTTCGCGCGAAATCTTAACGGGTCGGCTAGCGCCGACGAGCACCCAACCTGAGTCATGCTCGAGGCGCAGCCGCCCGGCGAGATTTCGCGCGAAATCTTAACGGGTCGGCTAGCGCCGACGAGCACCCAACCTGAGTCATGCTCGAGGCGCAGCCGCCCGGCGAGATTTCGCGCGAAATCTTAACGGGTCGGCTAGCGCCGACGAGCACCCAACCTGAGTCATGCTCGAGGCGCAGCCGCCCGGCGAGATTTCGCGCGAAATCTTAACGGGTCGGCTAGCGCCGACGAGCACCCAACCTGAGTCATGCTCGAGGCGCAGCCGCCCGGGTTTTATCTTTACCTGTTCGGGTACGCGATGAAAATAGAAAATAGAAAATAGAAAATAGAAAATAGAAAATAGAAAATAGAAAATAGAAAATAGAAAATAGAAAATAGAAAATAGAAAATAGAAAATAGAAAATAGAAAATAGAAAATAGAAAATAGAAAATAGAAAATAGAAAATAGAAAATAGAAAATAGAAAATAGAAAATAGAAAATAGAAAATAGAAAATAGAAAATAGAAAATAGAAAATAGAAAATAGAAAATAGAAAATAGAAAATAGAAAATAGAAAATAGAAAATAGAAAATAGAAAATAGAAAATAGAAAATAGAAAATAGAAAATAGAAAATAGAAAATAGAAAATAGAAAATAGAAAATAGAAAATAGAAAATAGAAAATAGAAAATAGAAAATAGAAAATAGAAAATAGAAAATAGAAAATAGAAAATAGAAAATAGAAAATAGAAAATAGAAAATAGAAAATAGAAAATAGAAAATAGAAAATAGAAAATAGAAAATAGAAAATAGAAAATAGAAAATAGAAAATAGAAAATAGAAAATAGAAAATAGAAAATAGAAAATAGAAAATAGAAAATAGAAAATAGAAAATAGAAAATAGAAAATAGAAAATAGAAAATAGAAAATAGAAAATAGAAAATAGAAAATAGAAAATAGAAAATAGAAAATAGAAAATAGAAAATAGAAAATAGAAAATAGAAAATAGAAAATAGAAAATAGAAAATAGAAAATAGAAAATAGAAAATAGAAAATAGAAAATAGAAAATAGAAAATAGAAAATAGAAAATAGAAAATAGAAAATAGAAAATAGAAAATAGAAAATAGAAAATAGAAAATAGAAAATAGAAAATAGAAAATAGAAAATAGAAAATAGAAAATAGAAAATAGAAAATAGAAAATAGAAAATAGAAAATAGAAAATAGAAAATAGAAAATAGAAAATAGAAAATAGAAAATAGAAAATAGAAAATAGAAAATAGAAAATAGAAAATAGAAAATAGAAAATAGAAAATAGAAAATAGAAAATAGAAAATAGAAAATAGAAAATAGAAAATAGAAAATAGAAAATAGAAAATAGAAAATAGAAAATAGAAAATAGAAAATAGAAAATAGAAAATAGAAAATAGAAAATAGAAAATAGAAAATAGAAAATAGAAAATAGAAAATAGAAAATAGAAAATAGAAAATAGAAAATAGAAAATAGAAAATAGAAAATAGAAAATAGAAAATAGAAAATAGAAAATAGAAAATAGAAAATAGAAAATAGAAAATAGAAAATAGAAAATAGAAAATAGAAAATAGAAAATAGAAAATAGAAAATAGAAAATAGAAAATAGAAAATAGAAAATAGAAAATAGAAAATAGAAAATAGAAAATAGAAAATAGAAAATAGAAAATAGAAAATAGAAAATAGAAAATAGAAAATAGAAAATAGAAAATAGAAAATAGAAAATAGAAAATAGAAAATAGAAAATAGAAAATAGAAAATAGAAAATAGAAAATAGAAAATAGAAAATAGAAAATAGAAAATAGAAAATAGAAAATAGAAAATAGAAAATAGAAAATAGAAAATAGAAAATAGAAAATAGAAAATAGAAAATAGAAAATAGAAAATAGAAAATAGAAAATAGAAAATAGAAAATAGAAAATAGAAAATAGAAAATAGAAAATAGAAAATAGAAAATAGAAAATAGAAAATAGAAAATAGAAAATAGAAAATAGAAAATAGAAAATAGAAAATAGAACTTCAAGTCTTCTTCAAGTCAAGTTTCTAAGTTAATTCAAATTAGAAATAAAAATTTAGGTAGTACAAGAACTTCAAGTCTTCTTCAAGTCAAGTTTCTAAGTTAATTCAAATTAGAAATAAAAATTTAGGTAGTACATCTTATACAAAAACTAATAGACACTGAAAAAAATATTAGTCTTTCAATCACAATCTCCTAAGCTCACAAGTGGAATGTATTTAAAATTTTAAGAAAGCAACGACTTATAAAAATGTATCCCATTTATTATTATAGCTTTAAAAACGCTTCTCAAAGACTAATCTACGAATCAAGACAATCATCAGTCAAATCGCAAATCAAAGTCAAAACGCAAGAGTACAAGTCAAAACGCAAGAGTACAAGTCAAAACGCAAGAGTACAAGTCAAAACGCAAGAGTACAAGTCAAAACGCAAGAGTACAAGTCAAAACGCAAGAGTACAAGTCAAAACGCAAGAGTACAAGTCAAAACGCAAGAGTACAAGTCAAAACGCAAGAGTACAAGTCAAAACGCAAGAGTACAAGTCAAAACGCAAGAGTACAAGTCAAAACGCAAGAGTACAAGTCAAAACGCAAGAGTACAAGTCAAAACGCAAGAGTACAAGTCAAAACGCAAGAGTACAAGTCAAAACGCAAGAGTACAAGTCAAAACGCAAGAGTACAAGTCAAAACGCAAGAGTACAAGTCAAAACGCAAGAGTACAAGTCAAAACGCAAGAGTACAAGTCAAAACGCAAGAGTACAAGTCAAAACGCAAGAGTACAAGTCAAAACGCAAGAGTACAAGTCAAAACGCAAGAGTACAAGTCAAAACGCAAGAGTACAAGTCAAAACGCAAGAGTACAAGTCAAAACGCAAGAGTACAAGTCAAAACGCAAGAGTACAAGTCAAAACGCAAGAGTACAAGTCAAAACGCAAGAGTTCAAGTCAAAACGCAAGAGTTCAAGTCAAAACGCAAGAGTACAAGTCAAAACGCAAGAGTACAAGTCAAAACGCAAGAGTACAAGTCAAAACGCAAGAGTACAAGTCTAAACGCAAGAGTACAAGTCTAAACGCAAGAGTACAAGTCTAAACGCAAGAGTACAAGTCTAAACGCAAGAGTACAAGTCTAAACGCAAGAGTACAAGTCTAAACGCAAGAGTACAAGTCTAAACGCAAGAGTACAAGTCTAAACGCAAGAGTACAAGTCTAAACGCAAGAGTACAAGTCTAAACGCAAGAGTACAAGTCTAAACGCAAGAGTACAAGTCTAAACGCAAGAGTACAAGTCTAAACGCAAGAGTACAAGTCTAAACGCAAGAGTACAAGTCAAAACGCAAGAGTACAAGTCAAAACGCAAGAGTACAAGTCAAAACGCAAGAGTACAAGTCAAAACGCAAGAGTACAAGTCAAAACGCAAGAGTACAAGTCAAAACGCAAGAGTACAAGTCAAAACGCAATTAGAGAGTACAAATCAAAACGCAGTTAGAGAGTACAAATCAAAACGCATGAACAGAATTACTTCAAGGGAACTAGGCAATTTAAAATTACCTGCTTTTTTACATAAAATACGAGAAAAATTAATTTACACCCAATAAAAGTGTGAACCTAGTAAGAGTAGAGTAGTAATAAGTGGTTGTTTCCTGCATTTTTAAACCGCTAATAATTCTATAACTATGGACGGTGTGAACTGGAAGTAACTTAACGATGAAAACTCCGATTGCATTGTTTAAATGCATAAATTGTAGGGTTTATTTTTCCATCTTAACCCATTAGCGCCCAGTGATCTATTTCTAGATCGCTAAACATAGTGTTATAAATGCTCTCTTAAATTACCTTAAATTCGTCCAACAGTAACAAAACTGCACACATGGCAAGAGAAAACATCCCTCAATCCTAATACCCTGTGTTTTTTGCGTTTCCTTCATTTACTTTGTAATAGGGATGGGCTAAAGTTCGTCTCGGGGTTTCATTTTACAATTTTTTCATCTTCATTCGTGTTTTTCAAGAAAACAGTAAAGGTATACCATTTAACCCACGAGGACGCGCGCGGGGTCTGCGAGACCCCAACGCTTAAATAAACCTTCATAAAAACTCTAATTTTTAATGAAAATATATGAAACTCCGTGTAGCTGCCTAAAAGGTTTCCACCTATCACCTCATGAATTTTAAATAAAGTAGGTATGTTATTTTCCGAGTTAGGTTGTTGTATTTGATGAAAATGCTTCCAAAACTGTGAGGATTGGTGCGAGTTAAACAGCCAAAGAGGTTTCCACAAGTAAGAAAGAGGTAACTATAATCCATAATTTTTCTTGCAAAAAAAGAAATTAGAAAATAAAGGATTTTAGAAAATAAACATCGGTTCAGTTTAGCCAAAGAAATTCGTTAGCTCCGCTCACATTCCATTGCATTTCCTGTTTTCCTAGTCTTATATTATATATTAAAAAGAAGCAGTCAACTAATAATGCACATTAAACAATTAAATTATATATTTAAACTATCCGTGATAAAAATTCACTAGGCAATTATCTAGCCCCTTTAACCTCCTTAAGAATTCACTAATAAAATTCCATAAGAATCTAATATAAAAAACAAGATAAATTGAAATAGTTGAAAAAGCATGACTTTAGGTGGATGATTTTGCTGGCCGCATTATTACAAAGGGAATTTTTCACTGAAATAATCATTCCAAAACAATAAAATTTTTATGGAATATAAAGTATGTCTTGAAGATATTCTGTGATTTTTTCAGATATTTACACCAACAACACAAAGCTGCAAATCAAATGTTTCTTATTCCCCCAATTTCTTATTACCCCACTCTCCCCTAGTTCTCATGTTCTTTTACACGAAATTTAAGAGCACGTCTGGTTTGGCCGATGTAGGACAAACCACACGAACAAAATCTATATACAGGGTGTCCCATAAATAATGGGTCACACTTCTAGGGGGGATAGAAGACACCTAGACGAGTCAGAATCACATAGGAATCGGGGGTCCCAGACCAAATCCCAGGGAGTTAAAAATGGAGCGACACCCCAAAAAATTATTGGAAAATTCAATTTGTAGAAGAACTGCTATTGGTAGGAATTTAATTATGGTCTCAAAAATTGTGGTTTAATATGATCTTTAAAATTATCTCAAAAGTCTTCACCTTAAAATTTTTTTCATTATTAAAAAAATTAAAAAACCACAAAAAAACGTAAAAATTCTGCCCAAACCCCAGTTTCTATTTCGAAATCATCTCTTTTGATTTTATAATCTGAAAGATCATAGTTGTAAACCCTTTAGTCCAAAGTTTCACGTAAAAATCATCAATATTAAATGCTTGAGATCCTGTTAAAGTTCGTTTTTTGCGTGCGGAAACTGGTTTCCTACACTGTAAAAAAAGAACGTCTTTTAACGTATTATTTTCCGTGAATTTTTCATTGATTAATTCCGTAAACTACAAAACGGAATTTTCATCGTGAAGTTTCCGTTTTTTAATTTTCCTCTCCTCACGCATGCGTATTGTACTATTTCTCCACTAGTTCTGGTGAGACTCAAATATAGTTGTAAATAAGTAATGGAAGTTTGTGCAAGCGTCTTCAGGCGAAACGAACCTTTAGCAAATTTATTATGGGTAAGTAAGTTAAATATATTGTTTTTATTTTTTGTGTTATTGGCCGTAATCGGGAATGACTAGGGATCGGGTTAAAGGCGTGGCTTTAAAGTATTTAGGATGGAATCTAGCGTAGCTCGAATGGGGTTGTGGTAGCGGGTTAGTCTGGAGTGCACATGGTTGTAGGTTCGAACCCCAGTAATGATTTTTCAGTAAATTTAATTTTAAATTTTATTATTCCATTAAAAATTGCAAGAATTAATTTCTCTTGTTTAACAGTCATTCCTTATTTAATTAAATTCATTGTGTTTTTTTAAATGTTTTACTTTATCTAATTTAAAAAAAAAATTTTTTAATTATTAATTAATTGAAAATAAAATTATTTCGCTAAAATATTTTATAGAAACAGCAAGAATCAAGTCCACAAGGATGCGCATTGCTAATAAAGTATAAAAATCTTGCAGGGATTGTGAAATACAGTACAAAACAGTACGTCGGCAGCCTAGCAACGGCCGTAGTAAACGTTACCATGCTTTAAAATAGAAATACTCTGATATACTATTTTTAAACAGATATTTAACATCGTACGATCGCTTTCTTCACCACGTAGCTGAAGTCTTAAAATATTGCATACCTAACTAGTCTTATTAGATCGCAAAAATGTGATCTAAATAGTTGTGATAACTTGTAACTTTTGATTAGACTTGTATTACTGTGATCGGTAGTGTAAATTATTTAAAAGAATCGTCTATTTGGATTTTACGGATTGTTTGTCATTTTTTTTCAAAATTATAATCAGGAATATACTGTGAATCACAATAATATTAGTAATAATACGAACAATCCCTAAAATAACGGAAAGTTCCACTCCAATGACGAAAAGATATTAAACGAACGTTCTCTAAAATAACGGAAGGTTTCCCTCCTTTCACAGAAAAATACAAAACGGACATTCCCTCAAATGACGGAAAAAAAAATACGGATACCTTCTCAAATGATGAAAATAATCCGGCAGCTGTGCTGCCGGGAAATTTACGTTTATTGAAGAAAGATTTTTTTACAGTGTATAGCCGTTTCCAAAACGACAGTCTGCGGACGATAAAAACGGACTTATACCGTGCTTTAACAGGATCTCAAGCATTGAATATTGATGGTTTTTACGTGACACTTTGGACTTAAGGGTTTACAACTATGATCTTTCAGATTATAAAATCAAAAGAAATGATTTCGAAATACAAAATGAGGTTTGGGCAGAATTTTCACATTTTGTGGTTTTTAACTTTTTTCATAATAAAAAACATTTTAAGGTGAATACTTTTGCGATAATTTTAAAGATCATATTAAATCACAATTTTTGAGACCATAATTAAATTTTTACCAATAGCAGTTCTTCTACAAATTGAATTTTTCAATACTTTTTTTGGGGTGTCGCTCCTTTTTAACTTCCTGGGATTTGGTCTGGGACCCCCGATTCCTATGTGATTCTGACTCGTCTAGGTGTCTACTATCCCCCCTAGAAGTGTGACCCACTATTTATGGGACACCCTGTATATAAAATCCAAATACCATTCATTCATTCATAACACTCATCACGAAATCTCCAAAACTGCCGGACCGATAGGCTTGAAATTTGACAGACCTTCCTCTCAGCCACTAGACGCGCACTAAGAAACGATTTTAAAATCGAACGACTCCTTCCCAGGTTTTCGGCGCTTTTTCGACTCCGTTTTACCCATTGAAATAACATTATACATTGTTGAAATGCATAAAACGCAGGGTTTACTTCTCTGTCTTAAGGCGACGTCTTGCCTCACTTGATAAAATAAAATTTTAAAACAATTTATAATTTACAATGAAATTTAAGAAGAAAACATTGTGAATATCTGTATTTAAATATTATAACAGTAATCAGAACGCCGAAATATATTAAAATAATTAATTACTTTCTTTAAGATTTTAATCTTCTTAAATTTATGGATCAAAAATTGAAAAGTTTCCATGAAAACAGAGCTAAAATTTCACAGAGCATGGTTTACTAGACTATAATCACTAGATTTTTTTATTACAACTAGCAATCTGTTTTTACAGAAGGCACGATTTTAATAGTTTTTTACTTGATAACTTTTTATCGAGGGATTTTTGAAATTTATTTTATTTTGAAATTGAATTTTTGAGGAATTTTGAAAGGGAAGCGGGAATACGTCATGAAAATTCTGTTTAAGACTTTGAACACTAAATTTCAAATGACTGAGATGATTCATCACTTAGAAAGGATAAATGTTTAATAGGCAAAAAATCGGGAACACCGGGTTATGAAAAAGTACCGGGAACACCGGGTCATGGAAAAGTACCAGGAACACCGGAATATGAAAATTATCGGGAAAACCGGAATATAAAAAGGTACAGGGAAAACTGGGATATAAAAATTATCGGGAAAACCGGGGTATCAAAAGGTACCGGAAACGCCAGGATATGAAAAAGTACAGGGAACACTGGGATGTGAAAAAGTACCGCGGGGACACCGGGGTATGAAAAGGTGCCGGGAAAACAGGGATATGAATATTACCAGGAACACGGGGATATGAAAAGAGTAGGGGACACCGGGGTGATTGGTGATACGAAAAATCGGACATAAACTTGGGAGAACTTAAAAAAAGGAATAAATACACTCCACCCGTGCAAGGCCGGGCAAAGCAGCTAGTACTCTATAAATACCA
Source organism: Tetragnatha versicolor (assembly GCA_024610705.1). Classification (NCBI taxonomy): domain Eukaryota; kingdom Metazoa; phylum Arthropoda; class Arachnida; order Araneae; family Tetragnathidae; genus Tetragnatha; species Tetragnatha versicolor. The sequence continues at coordinate 41,830,921 of JANDEH010000009.1, forward strand.
CATCTATTCAAAATCTCAATGGGGTCTTTAAGGGTAGGCGCACACGTGCAACTTTTGTCTCCGTGACAATTATCAACCTTGTCACGTCGCCGTCACGTAGAAAAATTGAGTGCGCAAACGGAACGTGACATTTCCCAAATTATTGCATCAGTCGGCAGTTATAGTCTGTGTAAATAAAATAGGCGGGTGGACGTCATCAGTTGAAGTTCGTTGCCTTGGTAACGAAGGAGAAAATGTGAGCCGTTCTGCTTTATTTTTGCACATCAGTTAAGGCAGGACGTGAAATTTTCGGTCGCCAACTATAAGTTGGCGGGTAAATTTACTCATGCATTTCGTCAGGTGGGCAAACAGTGCTCCAGAACACGATTGAAATTGCAATCGTCATTTGTACAGTTAAATTCAATCGCGATTATATCAATTGCGGCTGGAAGTAATCACGATTGTTTTAATGGAGACTGAAGCTAAATATCACCGACGATTGAAATTTCAATCACAATTGAAAATTCAATCGCAATTAACTTTAATTGTGGATAACGATTAATCATTCAATCGCGATTAATTTCACAAGACAATTAAATTAATTGCTGAAGGTACTTATGATTACTTATGACTTCAAGGGGATGCTGTAAAATGGCGGGTCGTACGCGATGATCAAATGTTTTACATCTTAGAATCAAACATCACTGTATTATGGTGTGTTTCGGGAATATTTTTAATTGCAAGCGGAAAAGCTCATTTAATTAATTCATAAGCGCGACATCATTGAATTGACAAAGATCCAAACCAAATTAATATTATTTGATTTAGTGGTAATTGATTGGTGGATTTATTATGGGTAGGGGTTTCAGTTTCAACTGTTGTCTGGTCGTAAGTGGCCAATGATCGAGACCCCCGAAGTTGCAGAAAGGAGTGGTGGGGTTAATATTAAGGTGACGATTTTAAAACATGCAATTTAGATTCAGATTGCTAAATTTGATCTCTTGCTTTCATTTTCATAAATCTTATAACTTTAAGATCCTATTTTTGTATAAAAGAATAAAATATTTTGCCAATCGTGAAAATACTTTTTTGTTTTCAAATTTAGAGTTTTTTTGCAAATGTAACTAATATATTATGTGGCTTCAAGTTATAGATTTGTGATAGTTAATTAATAGACAATTATTGATTCTAAAATTATATAAACTTTATTCAAGAAAAAAGTCTCTAAATATGTTTAATATAGAAATTAAAGTATGTACCATATTACTTTTAATTATACCTCAAGATTTGCATGGTTTTTTTTCATAATTTTTTAAAGAAAAAATATATCAACACAATATTTTAAAACGAAAATATCTAAAAAAAAATAAGTATGTGAAACTCATATTCAACACCTCAAAAATCATCGTGATGTAAGTAAGATGTTTCCGAGATAGTACTTAAATAAAAAACAGTCGCCAAAATATCTAGCGAGTTCTTTTCTCGCCAGTTCGAAAAATAGGAAGAAATTCGCTTGGCAACCTTCCAGCCAAAGCGTGCAGTGGGAAAAAAGTAAGACTGGTGGAAACCATGGCAACGCACAGGGGAAGGGTGAGGAGACTGGGGAAACCACGTGACTTTTCAACCGCCGATTCTAATTACACAGACTATAGTTGTGGAAGAGAAAGCATCAAAATAATCTTTCAGCTTAATTTTAAACAATATGGCTGGAACTCAGGAACTGGAAAGCACACGTGAGGACTGTTTATATCAACAAAATCACGAAAATTTAGTTGTTCGATGACTTTTTGTCACTCGTGTGCGCAGTGTCATAGAATCTAATAGACAGAGAAACTGTTTCGTCATGGGCCTGTCTCTAGAGCTACGGACAAAATTGTCACACATGTATCACGTCGTACCGTGTGCGGTCCTTACCTTTCGCTCATAGCTAGAACGGTACTGACAAAACAGTCACAGAGACAAAAGTTGCTCGTGTGCGCCTACCCTAAGATTAGTAGAAACAATTTTGTTTTTAGGGGAGAATACAGTACTAAAGCCGAATTTTTTGAGAATATTAGAAATACGAAAACTTAAACCGTTAAAATAAGGAAGAACAACTAAGTTGTTAAAATTTTGATCAGTTTTTTTATTTTTATTATTAGGGGCGTGCCTTAAAATTTTGTTGAGGATACGATCAATTAGTGTGTGACAAAAAACACGATCGATAGCTACAGCTTTAATATAGTTAACTTCCGATTTTAGAAGGGCACTATTCGAACAGAAATTAACAGCTCTGGAAACCAAGGAATTAAACGATGCAATTTTTTGGTTAAAGGGGTGACTCGAATTATGATGGGGCGGAAGGGATACAGAGAAAGGTTTACGAAATACAGTGGTAATAAATTCGTTATTGTTACGATTGAACAACACATCCAAAAAGGGTAAACAGTTATTAACTTCAACTTCGTAAGTATATTGTATCAAGGGATCGATTGAGTTCATAAGGTCAAGAACACCACTCACATCTTGGTTCGGTTCAAGTAAGAACAAAACAGTCATCAACATAACGAGTATAGTAAGGAAATTTTACCAAATTAAAAAGTTTCTCTTCAAAAAAATGCATGTATATATAACTTAATATTGGACTAGGGGGTTGCCCATAGCTAGACCGTCAGACATTTTATAAAACTTATTATTAAAAGAAAATGAGCATTGTGATAAACAAACTTTAGTGAGATAAATTAGATCATCAATTTCAAATTGGGAAAAATGAAATTCCCTTAAACGTTTTCCAAGACAATTCAGAGAACCTTCTATTGGTACATTCGTAAATAAAGACTTTAATACTAATTGAAACACTAATTGAAACGAGTTTTTTGTGGTAAAACAATTACTTGAACTTAAAGGGGAGAATTCTGTTACAAGGTATTTTGACAATTTGTACGAGGCAGTCCCAAATTGACCGTTTAATTCGTCTTGCTATTGACCGTTTAATTAAGATTGCAGTCGATGAAAATAAATTTCGGGATAACACGATGTTTGCGGCATTCTGTAGGAAACCAAATATGGTTTAAAACTTCCTTACCTTTAAAGAACCGGAAGCCTATTCTTCAGTGTCCGGTATCATCATCATCATGCTGTGGAGTGCACAGCACCGAAGGCGCTTGTGCTCCGCTTGGAAGTGTCTGGTGTCTTGCTTGAGTACGCTTTTTATGTGGTGCCAGCGGCCGAAGGCCGCTCTAACCACTGTTTGATCTAAAAGGCAATAACAGTGTTTGGTGTCTGATCATTTCCCTATTTTATACATAATTAGGAAGATTTATTTCAGATCCCTTCAAATGGAATAAACTCGTTGAGTTCATTTTTAATATGAGTCATCAATACAGTTCCCTAACAAATAGGTTTCCATACATGTAGTCCACAAAATTTTTCTCGGGGATAGATTCTTTCCAAAATATTTGTGTAGAAAAATCTCTATATTACAAGGGAATTTTGAATTTCAGTTGAAATAGAAGTATTGTATTCAAAGAAATATTTATAGGGATTTTATTAAAAATATAAAAACGGTAAAGTTTAAAGAAAACACTCGAGGCTAGTGTTTTAACCAACTTTTCCAAATTAAAATTAAGTTTAAGTTGAACACAATAAGGGGTAAGGGGTAATCGAATTTAATTGATAAAATGCATTTAAAAATGTATTTAAATGTGTGTATTGTGAAAAAATTCATTTGTGTTTTGAAAGAAAAAAAACACTTATTTACTATTTAAAACGTCGGTTCGATTCCGGCCTCGCCCTGGGTGTACTTTCTCTCTTCTGTTTCAGGAAAAATTCTGTTCGTGTCGGTCTTACTTGACGAAGGTTTATAAGCGGATCCTTGAGATCAAGCACACAAACCGAAAAATACATATACCCACAATCCAATCCAAAGTAGTTAATACAGTAAATATATGGTTTATTTCATGTTAAACACAGTTAAAACAGTTTTTATTGTAGCATATTTCACCGCATACGCTTTTTTGAGATGCGGGTTCGATTTTTAAGATTTTCCGCGGCAGGGGCAAAAAAGAATGACATTAATTCCATTCAAAATTTTGTATGCAAAGAACGGATTCGGATTCAGCACCCTCTATTTTATGAAAAAATGTCCCATCCCACCCCGGTGCTGGGGTAGGATAGGACATTTTTAGAGTTACTTTAATTCATTTATAAATCTTAAGTTTTGTTTGCTATCACATTGGTTATATTTTGTAAACATGTTAAAGTGTTTCAAGATGTTATTTGGAAAGTTGAAAATTTATGCAAAGAAAACTAAATTTATAAAAAATATTCTTGTAAAAAATGTCTCATCCCTCCCCGGTCTCATCCTACTTAATGATTATCCAGGGCCAGGCACAAGCATGGGCGGGTCCGTGGGGCCATGGCCCCCTCCGAGAAACCCAGTCAAATATACCTTAAAATCACTTTTTCAATGCTAAAATTCAAAGTTTTCTGGGGGAGAACCCCCAAACCCTCCTCTAAAATTTTTACGTCCATTTATGGTGATTTACCTTAAAAATTCAGCCGCTTAGTAGAAGTGGTCCTTTTTAGGGTTTTCTCAAAATAATTTTAAAATAATAAAACACTACAATATAAAAGGCTATTATTTTAAATAAAATTTCTGGGGAGAGACCCAAGACCCCGCAATAATTCGGCTTTTATTAAATCGTCTAGAAAATTCCATGGTTTATTTAGGTCTCAAAATCAGCTGAAACTTTACTTTTAGAGACAAATTTCGCAAAATTTTCTGGGGGGAGAACCCAAAACCCCCCCTCCCATTTCCTTTGGAGGAAACATAGTCTGTAAACAACTTTTCATGCTTTAGCAAAGTTTCGTATTTATTTTTCGCATTTATGTTATGCTCTCAAAAGACCTTGGAAAAATTGGGGTCCAAAACACCTCTCGAAACAAAAAGTGTGATTATGGCCCCTTAGGAATCTTTCTCTGCACTTTCATAAATGTTAGCACGTCCCTGGATATCCTCTGATTATTCACTGAGATAGGAAACTAATAAATATTGCAATTAATGTTTGAAATAACTATAAACCCCCTCTTGGCGATGATAAAATTGAAACAATTTTCTAAGGGCCATTCAATGTTTAGTTTTTAATAATTAGAGAAGTATCAAATTATAGTATAAGATAAGATTATGTTGTAAAGGGAGCCAGCACCATAAAAAATATTGTAATTAACTAAATTTTATGATAATTTTTGAATGTTAAATTTTGTCTAACAACGTTTTAACCAATTTAGAGAATTTAATAAGCATTTTAAAAAAATCGGCCACTATCCAAAAGAACGAATCCCTTAATTCTGGCATTAATTGATGCTGGACGGTATTCCTACCGCAGTACCGAATGCCTTATAAAATCGGCCAATATCCAAAAAAAATGAATCCCTTAATTCTGGCATTGACTGGTGCTGGACGGTATTCCTCCCGCAGTAGCGAATGCCTTATAAAATCGCCCAATATCCAAAAAAACGAATCCCTTAATTCTGGCATTGATTGGTGCTAGACGGTATTCCTACCGCAGTAGCGAATGCCTTTTAAAATCGGCCAATATCCAAAAAAACGAATCCCTTAATTCTGGCATTGACTGGTGCTGGACGGTATTCCTCCCGCAGTAGCGAATGCCTTATAAAATCGGCCAATATCCAAAAAAAAACGAAGCCCTTAATTCTGACATTGAATGATGCTGGACGGTATTTAATAATGTCGAATTCGTAACTGGCCGATATTTATATTTTGGCAAAGGCCGATATTGTAAGAAGAATAATGGCCAATTTTACTTGTTAATACGGTCAGATATAGAAAAAAATGAACATCAGAAATCCGACATTGTCCAGTGCTGTACGGTATTAGCAGGTATCGAAAATTGACATTGGCCGGTATTGTAAAGAGGGCCATTTTGGCAGTGGCCAATATCGCAAAATCGATATTGGCCGGTATTTCTGTGCTACATGGGTAGACTTTTAGTTTCGGGGGAGAGGGTCAGCCCCGACTATTTTCTTTTTGCATTCATTTACCCCCCCCCCCCCCATTTGCATTCATTACAACAACACTACTTATGTAAATTCAAAATGATAGGATTTGAAACTTTCCGCATCAAGTTTGAAAATCTTTGAAGCAGCACTGAATTTTACGTAAAAAGGGAGTCTTTGAGTCCTCCCACGTCAAATTCTTTAAAAATTTGACCCTTAATAATGCAGGGTTTCCATTGGTTTTTAGAAATCTTGAGTAATTTTCATATACAACATTCCTTTATGAATTTACTCTTTTTCCGAGTTTACCAGAATTTAGAAAGAAAAATATTAAACTTTAATTTTAAGAGTTAACTTAGTCAACTATTATTGGCTATATACAGGGTGTCCCACGAAAAGTGAGTAAAGTGGCCATGTCCTATCTGATGAGACAACTTTAAACGCCCTCTAGCGGAAATTTTAGGAGTTATAACTTTTATTTTAAAAACTATTTGAGGTAAGGGAAAAAAGTCAATGACTAAGTTCTAGAGCAGCATCGATTCAGTAGGAAAAGACACCTTAAGCAGAAAAATATCCTGAATAAAACCCCCAAAACGCACTCTCAATTAGGTTGAATTTACGTAGTTATTACGTCTTAAAATGCTCCTCACAAGGCGAAAATGAGAAATTTTCATTTTTGTGACTTAAGTAAATGACTAAAAGTATTCTCAGTTCATTAAATTGAAAATTTCTCATTTTTGCCTCGTGAAGAGCTTTTTAAGACGTAAAATCTACGTAAATTCAACCTAATTGAGCGTGTGTTTTAGGAGTTTTATTCAAGATATTTTTCTGCTTAAGGTGTCTTTTCCTACTGAATCGATGCTGCTCTACAACTTAGTCACTGACTTTTTCCCATACCTCAAATAGTTTTAAAAGTAAAAATTATAACTCCTAAAGTTTCCTTTAGAGGGCGTTCAAAGTTGTCTCATTGGATAGGACATGGTCACTTTACTATACCTAGACCCAACTTTCATGACTATATCTATATGGCTTCAAAAGTTAAGGGGGTTGGAACACTTTTCGTGGGACACCCTGTATACGCAAGACCAGCACAATATATGGACCATCAGCCCTCTTTTCCTGTGACCCTATGTTTTGAATGATTTCAAATATTAAATTATTTGAAGATATTTAGTTAAAAAAAGTGTAGTTTTTGTGAATACTAAAAATTTTCGGAAGAATTCTCAACTAGACGAACTATAAACTAATGTTGTTTAATAACAAATGGAAATAAATGTAGACAACTTTTAAAAACTCTCACAAAAATCTTCATTTTCACAAAATACTCATTTCAATATCAATACCTCAAATACTAATACTTCACCAGATTTTCCTGGCCTTTATATTACCTCTACTCTAAGTTCATTTGTTTTAATGATGTGTATGATCATGATGTAATAACAATCATCAACCGTTTTACAAACATTAATTCGATAGTTATTGGCACTAAATTTTTCACTAAATTTATCTTTAATAGTATAAATAATAATATGATTACAGCTGCTGTATTTTTGGATATATCGAAAGCTTTTGATAATGTCAATCATTCAATTTTAATTAAGAAATTAGAAAGTGCAGTCTTTAGAGGTCCAATTTTAAGTTGGTTTATATCATATCTCTCAAACAGGAAACACTGTGTAAAAATACGTAATACTTTCAGTGATTATAGTTATTCTAATAGAGGAGTCCCCCAGGGTTCTATATTATGTCCTTTACTGTTAATAATTTTCATTAATGACTTTTGTAAATTGAATTTAAATGGTAAATGTATAACATATGCTGATGACTCTGTATTACTGTATTCATGCTCAGACATAAATGATTTAAAATCGAAAATAGAATCTGATATGATTGCAATAGGTAGATGGTTCTCTTTAAATGATTTGACACTAAACTTGAATAAAACTAAATTAATTTACTTTAACTTAAGACCAACAATATACAATGTAAATATTAAATTCCACTCAAACTCTTGCTATGGAATCTTATCAAATTGTAATTGTACTATAATGTAACATGTAAACAGTCTCAAATATTTAGCACACAAAGATATTTTTCGTAAGCACTGCTTTTATCTTGCCCCCAAACTATATAACAGTGTACCTTACAATCTTCAAAGTATTCCATATGTTACAACTTTTAAACGATCACTACTTAATTTTTTAAATGAAATAGATAATTTAGATGTAATTTTTTCATTATAGAGAAGCAATAGTAATTATATAAAGCCTTGCTGTGCCTGTTTTACTTTGTATGTTTTATGTTATTGATTAATTATTGTATGCTTTGTGTAACATATTGTTTTTTAATAATTTAATTTTTGTTCCATATTAATTTCAACTGTCACCTAAAAAAGATGTTTTTCTTCTTGGTGACAAATATAATTTTTTCTTAAATTTTGTATTAAACCTGTAATGTAAATAAAGACTACTACTACTACTACGACTACGACTACGACTACGACTACTACGACTACTACTACTACTACTACTATTATTATTATTAAAATATAGAAAATTCCTTGAAATCATAACCCACGCATATTTTTCCAAAAACATAACATGGAATCTTGCTTCCTAATTATGAAATTATTTAAAGTTTCTCCCAATGCCAAAAGCAAAAAATAGAAAATTTGCATTGATCTTTCGACCCGTGTGTTCAGTTTAGAGAAAAAAGTTTGGCCCGTGGCAAGTTATAATAGCATATTTTTGCCCGCATCCCCAATAAAGTTTTGAAAGCCTGCTCTTTGCAATAAAATTCTCGAAAATTAACTATTATAGTAAGTTAAACGAATTTTCCAATACCCCGCAGATGTGGAAGTAAATTTCTAAAGCCCCCAAGTCAAGCGTGCTTAAATGTTTTTTTAAATTTAAGCATGCACATTTTTTTGCCTTAAGCAGCACTTTCTTGCTGGCACAACTAACATCTATTATGAAGAGGATGTTCATCTCAGCTACAGATGCGAAAGCTAATGTAAAGGGACATCCTATATATTATATTTACTTGGGTGGTATCCATAATAGAATAGGGCGGTGGTCACTTAATAAATAAATTTTACGCTTGTCAGTCAACTCCCCCTGCAAATAGGGGAGTCCGGAGGTTGTATTCGGGGGTGAGGAGTTCTGGAAGTGACACTCATTCGGGATGAGGAGGAACAGCTGTTGGGAGCGTCTCCCGTTTTTTTTGGGGGGGGGCTGACTCATTCGAATATCCAACGGAACACGAAGATGAGTCAACTCACAGACAATAAGAGACAGACCGGTCAATGGGCGGCCTACGACACGAACGCCCTCAACCCCCGGTACCTGCACTAAAACTGTGGTTACAGTTAAGCTTTTAGGTCTGGCAACCATGGAGACGTTTTGCGAAGACGTAATCCATCGACCATATGATCACCAGGATCGCGATCCTTGGCGATCACATAAGCCATTTTAATGCTTTTTAAAATTAAAAAATTTCTTTTCTTTCAACAAATTTTTAAAATTTCCTATTATAATAGAAATTTTAAATTAAATCATTAAGGTTTGTTCATCAACAAAATTTCGTGATCGCATATGATGAAAAACTCGATTGTAAAAATACAAGCTTAAATATAAAGTAATCAAGAATCACACAAGTAAATAATGAATCTAAATGATTTTATTAAATCTCATATTTCAATAACTACAAATATTTGTTATAATCCCTTGGCTTTTTAAGACAAAAATGATGTGTAAATGAAGTTGAAATCCCCGTGAATCTAAACGAACACATCTTTTGCAAATACGAATCCCAGATCCCAGGCACATTCAAAATGAATTCTTGACAATAAAAATATATAATACTAGGATTCATTTTCATCTGAATTAAATATATACGCCTATAATTAACGCGATTTATACCGAATTCTATCAGGCTTAGAAATCAAGTTCAAGAATGCAACACAGATTTTCCAATACATTGCAAAATAGGGAAGAAACGAGATAAAATATGCCTTAATGCAATAAGACACTGTTAAAATGATTTACAAATCTTGAAAACAATTGAAAAGAGTCCGATTAAAACGATTTACACAAACTTAATGTTTACTTTCAAAATCGAATATTGCAAGTTTCGTCAACAAAAAATGTATAAAGATTTCGATTAAAAAATATTAAATTAATCGATTAATGCCGGTACCGCTTGTCAGAGGCGCCACTTGAGCTCTCTGGATAAGCCCCGCCTATTGACCGGTCTGTCTCTTCTTGTCTGTGAGTCAACTGAGGGAAGAAACTACTTGATTTCTGTATGTAAGATTAAATAAATTACCAGGCATTTTCAACCCTTGTTCACCTTTAAAATAAATTGTAAATATAGGTGATATGGTTGTGTTACTTATAAAATAAAGTAAAATAGAGATAGGAGTTCTTTAGATAACGTCGTACCCCCCCAAAAAAATTATCCCACATTTTAAACCAATTTTATCATTTTCCATTATTTATATGTTTGTCAATTCTTTTTCTAATAAGATATAGGGTAGGTGGGGGCAAAGCCCCGCAGTTTTCAGTATTTTTAACATTGTGATCGATAGGGGGTCGATAATCCCGAAATTTCAATTGGAGGTGTTAGATTGAGATGTTACCTACAAAACCAATCCAAATTTATACTTTTATCGATAGTATTTCAAGAGAAATTGACAATTTAGTAGAAAAAAAAATTGCGGGTCTTTGCCTCGCAAAATGGGGCAAAGACACGCACTTTTGAATTTTCGTGTTCAAATGAAATAAACATGGATAAACAAAATGTTTCATCATAAAAACACTAGATATTATCATCTTAATATAGTAGAGCCCCTATTATCCGCGGAATTGGGTGCTAAGGGTACCGCGGATAGCTAAAATCGCGAATAACCCGAAAAAAGGCCAAAAATGAGGTGAAAACACGAAAAAAAATATTTCAGCATAAAAACTATGTTTCATTGTTCAAAAAACATGATTTGTAAAACTTTTAAAATGAGTACAGTACAGCAGAAACCTTTGCTCTACATCTAAAATCTCTCTAATGTCGTCTAAAATTTACCCTCATCATTAAAATTTTTTTTTCGTAGCAATCGTGGATCATCCGCTCGCAAATAATGGATTTCTAATATATCGTTTTAATATTTTTAAGTTAACCAACAATATTAAACATAGATATAATCCGTTTTAATGAAAATTGTCAATCTGTTGTAGCAATTCATTTCAAAGTGCCCAAAATCTTTCAAAAGGGAGAAAAAAGGGTTTCCGTTTGAGGATTGACATCTCGGAAACCTTTATTCAACTTTTTAGGGACCCTGTAGATTCTAATTTCCTTTTGGGGTGATTTCCCAAAGTTTTGACGATGCGGGTATTTGCCCCAAAACACCTGCGGGTATTTGCCCCGTTTCACTTTATTTTGAAAAAACAAGCCTTATTATTTTTAGAGACATGTTAAGGAAATTATTTTAAGACGAAACTGAAGCTCAAATGCTATCTTATCCTTGGCTTATTTGTTTGTATTTCTCCTGAAGCCCTATTTTATGTAATGTTTAAGTAAAAGATCAGAAAAATTACATCAAGATGATGAAAAACAAACTTACAGCATTTTTTCAACTCATGAGTGACTTAGGGGTACGAACTTTCGTAGAATGATAGGTCACAATAAGACAAACCAACCACCTGGTTTTCAACTTTTGAATCGATTATTAACAATTAAAAATCGCGGTGCGTGGTTTTGCCCCGTGCGGGTTTTTACCCCCACCTACCCTACCTATTACTATACTAGACAGCAACGTTAGTTGACCCTACGACGTCACTAACAAACAAAGTAGTTCCCACCGCGGTGTCTAAGTTTGAAGTGAAACGAAGAACGTCAATTTTAAAATACGATTATTTCGTTAAACCCATGCATATGTAGTAATCACGATTAGCGTACCGAAACTCCTCCTAACAACCTAACAGGCTTTGTGTTCACCCACTTTCTCCTTCCGCGTAGTGACGTACTGGGTTCAAGAAACGTTGGCGCAAGTTCAGAGTTGCGTATGCTTGGCGATTTTTGGCTGTTTAGCGGCACATTTAGAAGCCAAATGACTCTTTTAACGTGAGTTAGGGTTACCTTATTAGTCATCTTTAACGCTAAAAACTTGGCGCATACGCAAGTCTGAACTTGCGCCGAAACTTTGCTGTTGAGTTTAATAATTATTAGGTTTCATGTTTTGATTCTCTGTACCTAATTAAGGGTTAAACGACGTCTGAAAACAATAAGATCTAATTTTCATGGGTATTTCAATGAATTTTGTTTAAGCGTTTATACCCACAAAAGGAGGTTCTACCAGATAATGTTATTTAACAAAATTTTGTCATGAAAATTTTTATTTATTTCACGATTTAAAATGAAAGAAGGGACAAGAGATATAAGATAACCAATGAAAAAAGGGTTAACTAAGAAGTGGGAAGACATAGAAAATGCTCAAAAAGCACTTCAGACCAGAATCTTAAAAATGTAAGAATGGAATGGTGCTGCCTTCTAGTGTAAAAGATCAAATATGTTAATGCAAAAATTTATTTTAAGTATAGAATACTCTCGATACCCTGAAGTCAAAGGGACGAGAGAAAATTTCGAGACAGCAAGTTTTTGGAAAACAAGGATATTCTGAAACATAAAATGTAGGAAAACTATAAGATATGGACTGAGTGGGCCGATTCATACATGCCGATTCGTCATGATTTCTTAGATCGCCTAATTCAGCAATAATTCGACTTGATAAAGAAGGATATTTAAAAGAACGAATAATTAACAAAATAATTGAATATTGAATTGAAAAAAATGCTTCAATAAACTTGACTTTTTGTTTTTACAATCTCCTTAAAAGTAAAAGAATATTATCTTTTATCTTTTCATAGTTGAAAGATTTTCCAGTATGGTGGAAACAACTGTTATAGGAAGATGTTAGATATTTGTACTTTTGAAACCATCTTGGAAGTCATTAGCTAAAATTTGCTTTGGAAGAATATTCACCACGTGACCCTAGCCTAAAGCTATTTTTCGGGATACGTTTATCTTTGGAAAAATGTTTGACATAAGAGGTGAAATTAATATTGTTGTAATAAGTACTGCCGGGAAAATATGTTTTCGTGTCATAAAAGGTCCTGCATTAATTAAGTTCATAATGTTAAGAGTAGGTATACTATAAGCTATTAAACTTTATATTTCTTTTAGAATCCCAGTACTTTCATATCAATTATAATATCCACGCAGTGAATGATATTTAGTTATTATCCTAATTAGAATAGTTCCAGTATATGAATCATTATTATATTTAAAAATGACTTCAAGCTAAATAATAAGAGACTGATGTACTTAAGGACAGGTACAGTCGTAGAAAAAAAAAGTGAGACAGTTCGCATTGTGAGCGAACTACTGGGGTTAGGATGATAATTTTTGTGTCATTTTTCATCATTTAACTCCTTCTTGAAAATAAAATATAGTTTATGTCCTTAGGGAGCCGTCTACATATTAAATGAAGCACCAACTTTTGTTTTTCCTATGGGCGACATCAACGATTATTCCCGATTCTGAAAGAGCACCCCCTAAAACCCCCCAAAACCAATTTTCATGTCATTTGGTCCCCAAATAAATCCAGGAGTGGGGGTTGAAGTTTGTCGAATTTAGGTTGAAATCTCGTTTTTTATGTTGAATTCTCGATTTTGATCCTTACAACCATCAACCCCGCACGAGAATTCAACGTGAAAAACGAGATTTCAACGTAAATTCGACGAACTTCAACCCCAACTCCTGGCTTTATTTTGGGACCAAATGACATGAAAATTGGTTTTGGGGGGTTTTAAAGGGTGCTCTTTCAGAATCTGGAATAATCTTTGATGTCGCCCATAGGAAAAACAAAAGTTGGTGCTTCGTTTAATATTTAGACGGCCCCTAAGGACATAAACTATATTTTATTTTCAAGAAGGAGTTAAATCATGAAAAATGACACAAAAATTATCATCCTAACCCCAGTAGTTCGCTCACAATGCGAACTGTCTCACTTTTTTTTTCTACGACTGTACCTTCGGCCACCACGTTTAAAAATTCAGAAAAAAAAGGAAATTGGAATCGATATTGAATGTAAACAGATGCTGTACAGGGTGTTTCAAAAGTCCATTTCGCGGCTTTTATTTGAAGTGACCCTGGAGAATCCATTGAGATGATGATGCCCTTAGCGGCGAAATTAAAAAGTTAAAATTAATTTAAAAACTATAGGAGATAGAGCAAAAACCTCAGTGATAGTATTGTTGCCAACGTTATGAAGAACTCGCAGAATAAAGGTTTCATGAAAATAACTTCGAATGAAATAACTTCGATATGAATATTCGCGGAGATATTAGCATGTTAAAATAGCACTTTTCACACCTCAAAAAGAAAAAATTTCCCAAATTTGCAAGTTTTTTCAATTTTTTTATTAAATGTTTCCGTTGTTCAACTAAAAAAACACAAAACTACACAATACAACTGAAAAAATTGCATATTTGTTAGCTTTTTCTTTTTGGAGGTTTGAAAAAGTGCTATTTTCACATGCTAATATCTCCGCGAATATTCATATCGAAGTTATTTCATTCGAAGTTATTTTAATGAAACCTTTTTCTGCGAGTTCTTCATAACGTTGGCAACAATACTCTCATTGATGTTTTTGCTCTATCTCCTATAGTTTTTAATTAATTTTTTTAACTTTTTTGCTTCGCCACTGGGGGCGCTGTAAGTCATCTCAATGGATTTTCCAGGGTCACTTAACTAGGGTTGGACCTTACTTCCGTGACCTTAGGACACGTTGGCTCAGGGTTGGCAAAAACCCGGGTTTTTTAAAAAAAAACCTAAGTGGGTTGGGCTTTTTGGGGTTATTTCAATAAAACCCTGAAAAAACCCATATAAAACTGGGTTCTTTTCGGAAAAAGTGTGGTTTTTTTCAAAATTAAGTGGTTTTCTCCTAGAAAGTAAGTGGACTTCTTCAAATTTTAGTGAGTTCTTTCTATGTTAAATGTGTTCTGTCGAAACAATGTCAGTTTTTCCACAGTTAAGGGGTTTTTCAAAGTTTTTACACATGGAAATACCCACTGAAATTGTAAAAACACCCCTTATTTACTGAAACCTGGTTTAAATTTTGAAAAAACGCACTAAAATTTAAAAAAATATCGTAAACTTTGAGAAAACCCATTCGATATTGAAAGAAATCCATTCAACTTTGAAAAAACCCACTGAAATTTTGAAAAATCTTCTTTATTTTATATATCTAGTTTGAACTTTAAACGTCCTAAATTTTGAAAAAAACCCATTCAATAATGAAAAAAACACTGAATTATGAAAGAACCTATTTAACTTTTTAAAAAAACTCCCTGAAATTAAAAAAACACCATTTAATTTTTAAAACCTAGTTTAAAATTTGAAAAAAAAACAATTAAAATTTTAAAAATATCCTTAACTTTGAAAAACACATTAAATTTTGAAGGAACTGCCAAAATCTTGATTTTTCTTGAAAAAAACAAAAATGGGTCCAAAATATGGTTTTTTCAAATGTTTTTTTTTGAAAAAACCCATTGGGTCCTATCCAGCCTGCGTTGGTTCCAAATAAAAGCTGCGAAACGGACTTTTGAAACACCCTGTATAATTGCTAACCTGAAATCAGTTCTTTTAATTGAAATTTGAAGTAAATATAATGAATTTTTACTGTATTTAGATGCTCAAAGTTACTTGTAGTGCATCACTAGATTAATATTTTTTTCCCCCTTCAGTGATGATACGATTAAATGGGATAAACGTGGTGAATACCCTAGTATTTGACTTTTTAGTTTTGATATTAAAAGTCGTCAGATCTCAATCCTTTTATTTTTATAGAACTTTGAATGCAAAAAACCCTTATATTGTACCTTCGGACACCATAAGTTTTGTACATATGGACGCGTTCTTGATGTGTCTGTTACTAATTGGCGTTTTTGAATCGGGTTTAGTTAAAGTGAATGTTAAATTACTTCGACATGACTATGTATTTGTCGGTGATTACTTCAGATATGCTTCTATTACTTAGACTATTACTTCAGATATGATGATAACAAAACACTTAAAATTTCTACCGAAGAAGATTTGCGAAAGTTCCTACCAATAAATTCTGGCCAAACGAAGTGTAGATCGATTTATTTTTTTGGGATCTGTGAAATATTTAGATCAAACAATTTAAAACGATCTAACTATTAACTTGAAATTTCTATTTGAAAATATCATGTGATTAATGTATTTTTGATGCGAAATAAACACTTGTGTGGCAATCAAGTTCCTTTAAATGATCATTTACGATCTAGCAGTACTTTACTTAAAAAATCGATATCCGACTTATATTCATTGTTAAAAATTGATTAAAAATCCAATTTTGAAGATTAGAGCTAATAAAAATTATTACTTCATTTATTATGGTGACCATATTTTGGGCACCTTAAATGGCCGAAATGTGATTTTATCTGTCTAAGAAAAATTAAAACGTGAATTTAGTCCGGAGGTACAACAGTCTCTCCTATGATTTCACGAAAGAAGCTCATTTCTAATAATCAATACCTAAACACAATTTTTAAATAGGAGGTAGAAAAATAAAAGGGATGATATTAAGACAACATATCATCCTACTTTTCCTACTTTTAGGTGTTTTTCACTCATTTTTTTTCCACAATGAGAATTATATTTGAAACAACAGTTGCTGAAATATTAACAATTTTTACTAAGAAAAACGCATATGAAAATTTACTGAGAAACCTTTTCTATAAAAATAATATAACAATTAAAAAATAAGTTACACTGAAGAGCCAAAACGGTGCGTGTCGTACAACTTTTTAATATTGTGTACGGTCCCAATGAGCACGCAGAGTGCCACAAAACAACGTGGAATGGACTCTATTATTGTCTGAAGGTATGCTTGAAGATGTTCACACTATAAATCATGCAGAGGAGTCCAAAGGGGATCAGCAAATCCATTGGTGATATGGACGCAATCCATTGGCAATGGCAAATCCATTGATGAGATGGACGAGAGAACAAAAACAGCACTACCATTTTAGTGATCAAATTCGAATGATTCGTATGACCAATTACCATTTCAAAAGAGTAGCCTAAATATCTCTGATGAAACATCGCTGGCATCCCTGTGGCCTGAAACAGACCATAGAAGTACGGGACCAATAACGACGGAAGAAAACCATCAACCATGAGGGACAAACATATAACTTCTTCTCAAATTGGTGCAAATTTGAACACTGAGCCATCAAAAAGGTGCCCGCATTGAAATTCGCTTCAGTGAGGTATTCTCACGTTTTGAGATTAAATTTTATTAAAATAGTAGATAAAAAACCATGAAGAATGACGTTTACATCAAGCATTTTCGTAACCTAGTTTCTGATATATAAATTTTTGAAATTTCGTTTTCTGTTTGGGCGCGAAAACACTTTCGAATCATAAATCATGCGCTGTGATGTCACATCCAATAGAAGCCCGTTTTCTGATAACGTGACTTTTCTAGCGTTTTGGCAAAAAATAAAATTGAATTTTAAATTATTTAAAACACATTTTTGAACATAAAATCAGAAATTATCCTCATTAGACAGTGAGTGTCACTTCCGTTATGTTTAATGGTTTTCTTGAGTTACCGATAATCCCGTTCTTCCATGGTCTGTTTCAGGCCACAGGGACGTATGTCAGAGATTCGATGTTTGATAAAATCTAGAATGTTATACTCGATTATTATTCTTGAATTTTACTGTACTCTGTTGAAGTAGTCGTACGTAAAAATTCGAATTTAATCACTATTTTTAGTGGTAGGTATTTTCTATCAGAGCCCCTATGTTCTTTTACTTCAGAATCTTGAAATAGGTGAGGTGCGTATTCTAAAAAAAACATTAATAACTTACCATTCATACACTTAAAATAAGGAAATAGCGTTTGAAATTTCTGAGTAAATTAAAATTATCGATTGATACAGATGTGTGATAATATGAAGTGGTCTTTTGGTCTAAAATATTAAGATTGTGGAACGTAAGATGCACACTGCAAATCAGAACTTTTAAGTTTTCCTTACTTTAACAGTTAAGTGATTGAAAAAGCTTAAGCTTAACTGCTTTTCTTATCAGAAATACACCAAGGCATTTTATTACTTTGCCCGCAATTTTTTCCTCTATGGAATACAAATTGCTGAATTAGATTTTCTACTCTAGTAACTTATGTTAAATAAGTCCGAATAAATCCTATTTTAAAACTCCGAGTTTTAAGCGAATTTTTTTCTTTTGAAATAAAAATAAACCAGCTTTTTTCATACCTAAATATAAAATAGCTTTTAAGCAAAAAAAATTGATTGATTGATAGAATAATCCAATTAAATTATACATTTGCAACAAAAGGAATGATAAAATGTTGACGCATATTTCCATTGAATCGATTTTAACCATGTTCCCAATTGGGAACACATTGGTCTTTCCGAAATACTTCGACCGGGGAAACAAGCATAGACTAAAATAATTAACAAATCAAATAAAACCCAAATTTTTTGGAATAAATCAACTTAAATTGTAGTTTATCTTTCAATTTAAGCTGTAATTTTACAGAAATTTCAGAAATTTGAAATTAATTTAATGGCAATTTCACGTTACACATCAGCAAAATACCAAAATTTTATATCATTATGTTTGTAAGTTTTATACACTGGCCTTAAACATACAATGTAAAATTGAAGATATCTAAAAAAAACAACTAAAATATGAGTGATTAAGTAATATATTTTAATTTTCCTGTAATCAAAAAACAAGTTATTTTATTACACACAAGTAAAATATTGAAATTATTGCAAATTTATAAATAGGATTTAAAATGGTTTATATTAGTTAGTACAAAAATAATGATTACACATTTGAGTAATGAATGAAATAGTTGGTTTTTGAATGAAGCATTTATAAATTTATAAGAAATTTCTCTGTCATTACTTAAAAAAATCTGAAACATTCTATATTCTTATTTTCTGATATAAAAAGCATTTGGGATCCAATATTTTTGAAATTTATTTCTTACGTATAATAAATAATACAATACCAGACGTGTGAATTTACTAACTTTTCTTTTTTACAAGAATAAATTTTCTGCGATAAGTTAACTTTGGAAGCTGACATATTCGAGGTTTGTATACACATTCAAATACAAATACAAATTAAGTCGACAAACTACAGGGGAATTTATCTGAACAAAATAGTAGATTCAAATGAAAAAAAAATATTCAATCAAAAGCAGAAACAAACCAGCAACTTCCTTTCTGAAAGGGGATTCCCCTATTTATATAACATTTATATTATATAACATTTTTATTTTTTACGAAAAAGAAATACCCCCGTTTTATAACGCCATACTACAAACTCGGTTTCCCGTGTACGGTGGTGACAGGCCAATGTTCCCAATTGGAAACACGCAAGTTTAGAAAGTTACAACAGGTGAGTTTTTGATAATTAGTATTAGGTACTTATGATATATTTTTAAGATAACTATTTTTCAATATCCCTTCCTATTTTGGAGCCTTGGACTGTCTTTCAATTTTTCATTTTTTAGTGTGCCTCTATAAAAAAGCGTAAAAATGGCTACTTTTAGGATTTTTTGTAATTTTTCAAATGAAGATAGAAACTTCATTTTAATTTTAAAAAATCAAGTCATCTTTCAAACCCATATAATAAAATGTTCAATTGTATACTGATGGTAGTTAATTTTTTTATGAATTTTCAAACATGATGTTCCCAATAGGGAACATTGGCTTGTAAAAGGTTAAAATATTGTGTTGCTACTGAATTTCCTCTAGTATGGTGTACGAAAGTTTTTAAGATAAATAAAATAAAGCGTTAAAAACGTATTAATATAAAAAAGTACTATTGAGAAATACAACATCTTTTAAACTTTATACAATAAATATGTCTATAATGCATGATGAAATACCCCTTTATATATTATAAATGCTACATTGCACATAAATTCATTTAAAAAATATTAACTCCATGTGAATACCTTTTAATGGTTTATTATTTTTGTGTATAATGTATTAAATACACTGTAAAAAAAGAACGTCTTTTGACGTATTATTTTCCGTGAATTTTTCATGGATTAATTCCGTAAACTACAAAACGGAATTTTCATCGTGAAGTTTCCGTTTTTTAATTTTCCTCTCCTCACGCATGCGTATTGTACGATTTCTCCACTAGTTCTGGTGAGACTCAAATATAGTTGTAAATAAGTAATGGAAGTTTGTGCAAGCGTCTTCAGGCGAAACGAACCTTCAGCAAATTTATTATGTGTAAGTAAGTTAAATATATTGTTTTTATTTTTTGTATTATTGGCCGTAATCGGGTAATCGGGAATGACTAGGCTGCCGACGGGTAACCGTTGTGCTCATGATCGGGTTAAAGGCGTGGCTTTAAAGTATTTAGGATGGAACCCAGCGGAGCTCGAATGGGGTTGTGGTAGCGCGTCAGTCTAGAGTGCACATGGTCGTAGGTTCGAACCCCAGTAATTACTTTTCAGTAAATTTAATTTTAAATTTTTATTATTCCATTAAAAATTGCAAGAATTAATTTATCTTGTTTAACAGTCATTCCTTTGTGTTTTTTTAAATGTTTTACTTTATCTAATTTTTTTAAAAAAGTTTTTTAATTATTAATTAATTGAAAATAAAAATATTTCGCTAAAATATTTTATAGAAATATTTTATAGAAATAAAATATTTTATAGAAACAAGGATGCGCATTGCTAATAAAGTATAAAAATCTTGCAGGGATTGTGAAATACAGTACAAAACAGTACGTCGCGTCGGCAGCCTAGCAACGGCCGTAGTAAACGTTACCATGCTTTAAAATAGAAATACTCTGATAAACTATTTTTAAACAGATATTTAAACATCGTACGATCGCTTTCTTCACCACGTAGCTGAAGTCTTAAAATATTGCATACCTAACTAGTCTTATTAGATCGCAAAAATGTGATCTAAATAGTTGTGATAACTTGTAACTTTTGATTAGACTTGTATTACTGTGATCGGTAGTGTAAATTATTTAAAAGAATAGTCTATTTGGATTTTACGGATTGTTTGTCATTTTTTTTTCAAAATTATAATCAGGAATATACTGAATCACAATAATATTAGTAATAATACGAACAATCCCTAAAATAACGGAAAGTTCCACTCCAATGACGAAAAGATATTAAACGAACGTTCTCTAAAATAACGGAAGGTTTCCCTCCTTTCACAGAAAAATACAAAACGGACATTCCCTCAAATGACGGAAAAAGAAAATACGGATACCTTCTCAAATGATGAAAATAATCCGGCAGCTGTGCTGCCGGGAAATTTACGTTTATTGAAGAAAGATTTTTTTACAGTGTATCTTCTTAAAAGAAACTTCATCAGACAAATAAAGAATTCTTAAAAATATTATGAAACTTACTTAGAAATTCAATCTTAAAACGAAAACTCCATTGTTAATAATCAAGTTAATAGATGATTGGGTATTTTCTAGAAAGAGTCCAAGTCTTTTCGGGCTAATCAAATGGTAAAAAGATGAAAGATGGTCATGAAATATTAACAAATCAGTCAAATTAAATTCACACTCCTGGAAACAGAAAAATTCCCAAAGTTTTTCCTTAAGTGCCCTAACATTACAATTTTCTATCCTCAAAGATTTAAGAAGGTTCGTCTAAAAGAAACAAAGAAATATTAGTATTAATGGGGTATGTGTGAAAAATAAAAGTATTTAAGTTAAAAGCAGTTTTGGTTATCTCTTATTTATAAATTGTAACGGTAATTAATTAGTAGTAGGGGAAATTGGGGCTAATGGGGTAACCCCCATACTCGGGGTCTATTGGGACACACTGTGGCAGGGCTGATGACAAAAAGACATGCTATAAATTTCAAAAATAAGAGTAATTTATGAATTTTAAATGCCTTTTTTATTAACATAATGATATTATATTGAATATGCAAATACTGATGTTGTGGGTGAAATTTCAGGGTTGAACATTTCAATTGCATAATGTCCACAGTGTTAAGTTTCACTATTCCAGAGTTCATAGTTGTCCTTTTTTTACATATTTTTGACCCCTGTATTTCCTATATTTTTCAACTTCTTAATTTGCATTGTTAATTCATCTTTATTTATAAACGAGAAAAATCTGACCATTTTGAAATTTTCTGACATGTCCAATATTTTTGTCGTAAATGTCCTACATTTTCGATATGAACCCTGCTAATCCTAACTATTTCTTCACTCATTGGAATTATTCAAATAGGATAATGCTATACAGGGTGTTTCAAAATTGCGTTGCACGGCTTTTATTCGGAACCAACGCTTCCAAGGGTCTTGGAAGTAAGGTCTACCCCTAGGTAAGTGACCCTGGAGAATCCATTGAGATGACTTACAGCGCTTCTAGTTGCGAAATTAAAAAGTTAAAAAAATTAATTTAAAAACTAAAGGAGATAGAGTAAAAACCCCAATGAGAGTATTGTTGCCAACGTCAAGAAGAACTCACTGAAAAAAATTTGATAAAAATATCTTGAATATTCGTGGAGATATTAGCATGTGAAAATAGCACTTTTTCAGGGGTCAAAAAGTAAAAAGTTCGCATATTTGCCAATTTTTCAGTGTTATTATGTAGTTTTGTGTTTTTTTAGTTGAAAGAACACAAAATTTATTCAAAAAATAAAAAAAATTGCAAATATGCGAACTTTTTACTTTTTGACCCCTGAAAAAGTGCTATTTTCACATGCTAATATCTCCGCGAATATTCAAGATATTTTGATCAAATTTTTTTCAGTGAGTTCTTCTTGACGTTGGCAACAATACTCTTATTGGGGTTTTTACTCTATCTCCTTTAGTTTTTAAATTAATTTTTTTAACTTTTTAATTTCGCCACTAGGGGCGCTGTAAGTCATCTCAATGGATTCTCCAGGGTCACTTACCTAGGGATACACCTTACTTCCATGACCCTAGGAGGCACTGGTTCCGAATAAAAGCCGTGCAACGCAATTTTGAAACACCCTGTAATAAATCTACCCACAAATATAGGAAAAAATTTTTAAGGATACTAAAAACTATACTAATTTGTTTGCTTTGTTATTTTCCCCATTGTATTTTTAATGTATTAATTTCTAATACGCCAGAAAGGGATCTTTTGTTTCCCCTGGGCGTATCATATGTTTTTTATTTGTATTTATTTATGTGTTTCTTCCCATTATTTGTCAATAAAGATTATTAAATGTTAAAATTTGTCCAATTTAAAAAACTTTTTTAGTTTTACATGTTGTTAATGACTGTCTAATAGGGTGGAGCGAAAAAACCGAAGTTGGAATAATCAAACAATATCGTGGAAAAGTTGCCATTTGTGGTCAGAAACAAAGTCCTAAAATTGTAGACCTATCAATTAATATCTTTTACCGCCGCAAGAAGGCTTAAGTTTTAAAAAGATAGTAAAAACACGTATATATTTTACAGAAAAAATTAAAAATACCCCAATTTACCGAAACATTTTCTAGTTGGGCACAATATGTTCAGCAATGAGTCATTTAAGTCCCCTTAAAATTTTATTTTCGTGAAATAAAATCTTTAGCCACAGCAAGGGGGTCAAAATATCGAGAAAATGCAAAAAATGTCAATTTTAGGGTAGTTTTTACAATTTTAGGATATTTATATTTTTACATTATTTTTTACCTGTTTCTGACTTAATAATAAAAGACACTTACTGCTTGAAATATTTAGTCTCAAATTATCAATATTTTTACCCCATATCACTAAAATTAGGATCTTATACGGATTAGTCATTATAAATAAAAATTATCCAGAAAACCGTTACAGATAGGTTTAAAATTCAAAAAGGAAATAATAAAAATTTTTTCAAGTACGAAACACAGTTGGTAATTTCAAGTTTAGATACCATCTTGATTGTGCAAATCATCGTGGTAAATTAACTTAAATATTTAAAAGTATATTGCGAGTCGGATTAAATCCCTCATTCGTTGAAAGACTAACTGTATGGTGCTACAAATTTTCTGCATATTTCCTCAACAAACTTAGGTAACTGTTTTGTTTACCACCTTAATAAATTTTTAAACGTATTCTATTTCATATAGGGACGACTTTAAATTCCTGAAAACAGAGGATGTTTGCAGAAAGTTCTTGTGTAACATAAAATAAAATGTAACAAAACACCCATACACGTAAGGTTCTGTAGGTTGGAATGGTTGTTTACCATTTAAATGCATGTTTACGACTGAAAATGAAATATAATATTTCATGAAAATATCTCTTTACGAAAATGGCCTTTGTAAGTTGTAAAGCCATAAACCTTCACGAACATCGGCCTTAATAGTTAAACCTAAAATAGTAAAAATATTGAATCCCTCATTCGTTGAAAGACTAACTGTATGGTGCTACAAATTTTCTGCATATTTCCTCAATAAACTTAGGTAACTGTTTTGTTTACCACCTTAATACATTTTTAAACGTATTCTATTTCATATAGGGACGACTTTAAATTCCTGAAAACAGAGGATGTTTGCAGAAAGTTCTTGTGTAACATAAAATAAAATGTAACAAAACACCTATACACGTAAGTTTCTGTAGGTTGGAATGGTTGTTTACCATTTAAATACATGTTTACGACTGAAAAATGAAATATAATATTTCATGAAAATATCTCTTTACAAAAATGGCCTTTGTAAGTTGTAAAGCCATAAACCTTCACGAACATCGGCCTTAATAGTTAAACCTAAAATAGTAAAAATATTGAATGCAACATTCGTGGAAGTTCAAGATTTCGACTATAGGAAATCATTGATGGGGTTATAAAACGCATTTCTTCAATTTTTTTTATCATTAGTTTTTTAAAAGTACTTTTCGAAAATTACTCTCGCTAGAATTGGAGGTGTGGCGTACGTGACGTCACAACTGCTTTCTCTCGAACCTTATTTTCTAATGAAGCTTTATCAAACTAAATAAACTTTAAAAAATCGTTGCATTTTCTCGATATTTTGACCCCCTTACTGTTAATAAAGATTTTATTTCAAAAAACTTAAATTTTAAGGGGACTTAAATGACTCAGTTCTGAACATTTTGTGCACAATTAGAAAATGCTTCGGTAAATTTGGGTATTTTTGATTTTTTTCTGTAAAATATATACGTGCTTTTTACGATTTTTCAAAACTTTAGCCCTTTTGCGGCGGTAAAAGATATTAATTGATAGGTCTTAAATTTTAGGACTTTGATTCTGACCACAAATGGTGACTTTTCCGGGCTTTTACGTTTTGATTATTTAACTTCGGTTTTTTCGCTCCACCCTACTGTAAAATTTTGTTTCCAACTAACCTTATTAAGTATTCAAGGATAAATAGACACTACAATGTTCTTTTAAAAAAATATTCATCCACATAAGTTGTCCCATTAGTCGCCACAATGTGAACATTTACAATTCTAGAACTAGTTCTTTATATGTTCAATTCAATATTTTTTCAGTGATATTTTCTAATTCTCCAGTATTTGTAGAATCTAAAACTGCCATTAAGTAGGATCAAAATATTCTTAAAAATTTACAAAATTCAATCAATTAGAAAATTTAATACTTGCTATGGTTTCTGCGCAGTAAGAACGTGCCATTACAGATATTCTATGCTGCAAATGTTTACTAGGCCTGTTACCACACAATAAGTGATACATAATTTTTTTCTAAAATATTTATAATACGGATCCATTTGTTCCATCGGCCCTGCATCATAAAAACCGCCACTTTTCCCTACTTCTTAGAATACAATTCTTAGTAATTTTGTATAATTAGATAAATTTTATTTTATGGCAATCCTTATTAGGTTAATATATCCAAAAAAATACATCTACACCTTTCAATTTATTAGGTTTTATATTTAATTCATTGATGTTTATTGTTCAATTTTCCCTACTTAAAAATCTAAATAAAAACTATTTCTTTCAAAAACAATATTTAAGTTAAGGAAAACATGACTTCATATTAGACATCCCTAAATATCTCATTATTCCAACAAAAATTTGAAGTAATACACGATTTTATTTGCAATATGAATCTTTTATAAATCTTAAATAAAATCTAAAAAATTGTACACTTGCTTATTATTACTTCCGTTTAATCAGTTATTCATTGTTTTTGAAATTCAAATTTTAGTTCAAAAAATAATAAAAACAATGAGAATATCTTAGAAAAACGAATATATTAAAAACTTATTTCAATTTGGATAATCTATTTCATGATTGTCTGCCACTATACATTTTCATAAATATTTTCATAGACTAGATTTAATTTAATTTTAGTATATCACGTGAAAGATCTTTTATTTTTTCAGAGGAATGTCTTTTTTATGAAGATAAATGTTAAATCTACCATATAACGATACCTTATTATAGAATGGAAAAGTATATAGAGTATTTTTCTTAACGCGAACCACGAGAGACAAAGATGAAACGGGGGTTCTCACCATAAAACTTGCTCAGACAAAACATGAAAAAGCATAGAGGTATTAAAGTGGTCGTAAGGGGAAGAAAGGAATTAAATGTTAATATTGAGGAGTGAGAAAGAATTCAGGCAACAGAAAGTTTATTGCTCTGGTTGGAAGTGAAGATTCAGCAAAACTCAAACTGGGAACATAAAATCAGCTCGTTTCAGTAAAGTCACGTTTAGAATTTCGGCGTTTAGTACATTTCTCCTTACATTGACTCGTGTGCGGAATTTCATGTTAAATTGACTCTGCCATAGAAATTCCTGTCATATGTCTGAACATTTGAGACATGAAAAATCAAAGAAAGCTTTTGCCTATTAGGATGACGCATTTGATGCTAAAAATATTGTAGTGTATACTGCAAAGTTTGGGAAGGGGTTCACAGTAGAAATGATATTTTTACTGATAATGGAAGATGCCTTTATAGTTATAATTTTACATAAGAGAAAGGATAATTTTTTATATTAAACATAGGTATAAAATATATTCTATGAAGATTGAAGTGAATATATTAATTGAATAAATACTAATAATATGTGGAGTTGTGTATTTTAGGGTAAGTGGGTTCAAATAAGTGTCAAAACTGATAAAAAATATTTTTAGAATGATTTGAGGTTTAAAAAATGATGCATTCCTAATTTAACATACCAAAATGCCCATGTTCAAATGTTCCCCCACTCCTAAAAATGTCTCCCCTTCTTCAAAACCTACCGTATCTAGAGTTTTATAATTGAATAAATTCTCAAAAGTTGGAGAATTTATCCAAATATATAGTTATTGAGCCCTGGGTTCTTGAACTATTGAGGCGCAGGCATATAATAATTTATGCACCAAGAGAGTTTGATCCTTCAAAAAATAGCCTTCGAAAACTTAAGAACGTGGAATGCGCTGAATATAAAATAGAACCTCCGAGAATAGCCCGAAAGATTTATGAATATAAAAATTGGGTTAACCTGAAAAACGCTATTTCACCACATAAGATATCCCCTTTCAGTATTCCGCTTTAAAAGAAAATATATTATTATTGTGCTTGACAACATGTCTTCATCATTTGATATGCATTAAAAAGATATATCCAAATCAATTTATTTCTCTTGCAAGAAAGTTTCATATTTACAATAACAACATTTTGCACTGGCTTTTCTGTACATATAATCTGTTATAGTCCAAAATAAAATTCCTGCACAAACGTACCAGTATACCACCGTATTGTTCTCTTAAACATTTGTACTTACATTTTCAAGATATTTCTTCCCATCCCTTATCAATATTTGATAAACCCTTATATTTTTCACAGTTAAATGAATACTTTAAACTGGTTACACTGAAACGTTTATACTTATTTTATACCCAATTATTACTTTACCAGCGAGCGCATATTTCTTTTCTATTTTTCTACATTAATGATACTGCTTTATATAAATTAAGTTGGGGAAATAATCTTCAGTAGACCTTTCTAATATAAATGCTTCGAATGCGATAAACCCGCCTGAGAACTAATTAATAATTGCATTAAAACTTTAATTTTAGAAAATAACCTTAAAGAAATTATAAACTGTAATATCTTAACAATCACATTGTTTATCTTTATTGATATTCCTCTCATTCTTCCTTCTATAACGTTAAATATTTGTTCCCGTATTGAGAGTAACCCGCGCGAATCTTACCACTCGTAGCAAATGACCCGTTATTTAAATGACTTTGACACTCCAGCCCAAGAGATTCCACGGTACTCTATCTCAAGGAAAAAGTTTGAGATTCCACTTCTATACGTGTCAAAATGTTTCTCTCCCTCAATGAACATCGACATTGTTTTGCATTTTCTTATGTTGTTCGCTGCCAACTGGCAAGAATCCTCTCGGGTCACACAAGCGAACAACGAGTAGCCGTGGGTGGGGAACATAAATAACAAATATTAAGATAGGGCTTCAGCATGACACCCTACGTGCCAACATGATGGCTGAAATACATAGCATAGGAAGTCCCATAGAAATAGTAGCGAATATAGACATTTATTTTATACTACAAGAGGGAGCCCAAATACTTTCTATAAAAACCATTGCCTATTTCTAAGGTTATTTATTTCTAAGGTTAAGGTTACTGCCACGCATATTTAATAGGTTAATAGTAGTTAACGCCATTCTTTGGATAATTTATGAATATGAATTACAATATTGAACCTAGTTCTTGTTGGATGGTTTGTCATAGAAGTGTGATTTTTGAAATTTACTAATTTTCACTTATTTATTGCACTAATTTAATTATTAACTAATTAAGTATTTAGTTCTTCGCATCGTCAATTAATTACTTTTATTTCTTGTAAAGGGCCATGGGGAGCCTAGTGGTTAAAGCATAGGCTTCGGGATCGTAGGGTCCCGGGTTCGATTCCCGACACCGCTGACGAACCACCGAGTATAAGCGGAGTACGTGCTTGCTAAATCTGTGGGTCCGAAAGTCCTGTGGTCTGTCGTGGAGCAGCTTACCATGGGTCCGAACATCTGGAGACTATTTCCCTCCCCTTCAGAGACATGGCAAAATTGTGGAGGTGGTGATAGATGGTTGCGGCATCTATCATCCGAGGCTTAAGTCGGACTCCTGCCATTCATGGGCCTCAATTTCTTAGGAGCTGCACGCCCTTTGCCTTAAATCCTCTACGCTTTGCGAATGAAGCTTAGATATTCCAAGTGGCATAAGAAACAACAACAATTTCTTGAAAAAAGGTTTTTTATATCCGTTTATTGGGTATGTATTGTATTATATTGTTTTTGTTAATGTATTGTATTGTATTTATTGCTTGTATTAATCATTGTACCACCCTTTGTTTGCGGGCTTCGGTCTGAAAGCAAATAAATTCTTCTTCTTCGTCTTCCAATAGCAGTTAAGAAAATTTTGAATACAAGGAACTTAGTGGATATGAAGAGTTCCAAGCATTAAAGGGGAATAGAAAATTTTTAGAAATTTAACTCTTAAAATGGGGTTTTATGTCGTATTTGAACATTTGGTCACGTTAAATGACACCCAGGGTTTTATACTTAAAGGAAGTTAGGAAGTTTAGGCTAAGGAACCTATGAACAGTTTTTTTTAACAGTTTTGATTAATTACCTCCTTTATCCCTAAAAACAGATAATTTACTCATATTTGGCCTTCCTGGAATCGGAATTAATATCCAAAATACTATTCAAAATAATAAATGATTAACCTAATCCGTTTTTGAAGGCATGACCTTCCTATGTACGCCCCTGCGTAAAATGGATTTTGGAGAAGAAAAATAATTTTCTCAGAAGATTGATCAGAAAAATATTTCACACAATATGTGATATGGACTATTCTTTTAATCGCTTCTGATTCCTTTAAACTAGTGTTTACGGAAGAAAATTAGACGATGAATTTGGTGGCAGTTCGATTTGCTTTCCCGAACGGCTTTGGATATGCAAGGCAGATTTGAAAATCTCAAAATATTTATAAACAATTTGGTCCCCACATCTGCACCCTTATGTCCCGAGAAGATGGCCACACTTGTGACAGTGAGCGAGTCACTTCAAAGCGTTCCCTTGATGTAAGGACTCGATAGTGAGAAAAATCGGCAGAACAGGACTCCTGTGGAAGGGAGGTGGTTTAATTTCAGGGAGAGGGAGTTGTGTCCTAGAAGGAACTTGACGCCCTGTCCGGAAGTGGATTTGTATGTCACGAGGTCGTCTTTCTATGGTTTGCAAACTATGTAACAAGAAAATGCATCTGGTGAACCCACTCTAGGAGTTAGAATTTAAATCCAGGGATATTCCTAGTGATAGACCCTAGTCCCCATTGGAAACTTACTTTTGATCAATGTTGATAGAACTGAGGAGGGCAAGAGAAATCGTATGTTCTAACCACTTTTAATTAAATAGGAAAATTCAGGGATCAAAGAAAATAAGGGAAATGTTTTTTTAAGAAAAATGCATATCCAGCTTTTAATCCAATATTTGCATTTGCCCGTTTCAAATGATAAAGGAGTACATTTAAAACAATTGTTATGATTTAAATCTATAAAAATAGTTATTATAAAAATATCTAGCGCGCGGGTAACTTTTAACCTTTCGGTTAACCTTCTCTTTTCATTGTCATTGGGTTTTCCAAAACAAGGTTTACCGAAAAAACTATCCGCAATAGTGTTTGCATGGCAATCACACACCACACAGGCAGAAAGATATGATAGAAAAACCTCAAAACCAGTTATCTCAGTTTCTTTCCTTCTTTTAAGATTTTTGCGTAAGATTGCTGCTAACCTTACAGGCGTCAACTAGCGCAAGTTGTTTTTACTTTGTCACATGGTTACAGGTATAGTTAATAAACCTTTTAAAAACTTTAATTTGGTAACGCTGTAAAGTTGCAAAATTTTTATGAAGCATTTAATTTCTATCTGGGATAGTAATATTTTTCAAAAGCTCTATATTTTTGTAAAAAAAACATCCCGCTTTCCCCCAATTAACATCAAAATTATATTTCCATATCATTTCACAAGTTAAAATTGATTTTCTGCAAACACGTTTTCTACAACATAAGTTAAGAACACTTTTTAGATTAACGTAAAAATTAAGTGAATAAAATCTAAAATCACGTATATAAAATAACTATTCACTTTTAATTTTCACATCTATGTATGTTGAGATAAGAAATTGGCAAAATAATTACTTAATCTAGTAAATAGTCGGCTAGACTAGTACTTGCCCTCCGCTCTCTTGCGTTGCCTTCCTATGCCGTGCTGATGAGTCCTAACAAGGACGAAACCGGCCCATGGATGGAGGTGACGCTTGAGGGTTGGAGTTTACACCAATTACTTGATAAGTTTTATGTTTTATAGGATAATATAAAATGCCTAGGTTGTTATCAGTAAAAATTCATAACTCAAATGTTAGCTGACCTTACTACACACACACATTTAACATACATATTAAAAAACACTGCTAGTATTTGGTATTCATATTTAAGCCATTAAAAATTACTTCCAGTTTCCTTATATAAATGTCACATCAGTATAACTAAAAATACTTAAAAATAGATCATATTCATAGTTAAATAAAAAAAGGACTCCCAAACTCCCTTTATATCACTGTTCCTTGTGTATCCAAATACTCCCTCTTTCTCAACACAAAAATTTAAAAAAAACCCATGAATTTATTTCTTTTTATACTTTCTCTTTCCGTAGCATACATCTAAATACAACCACATTCCAACGAAAGGAAAAACAACACTCCAAAGACAACTTCAATTTCACTCCCAATTAAAATAAATTACGACCCCCGTCTCGTGCCAAAATTAAACTTTTAACTCCCTCTTTCACATCTAAAAACAGTCTTAAGGGGACGTCTGTTAATTACGTTCGCTCAAAATAGTGGGGATTTAGGGGGTCCGGCAACATATCAAAATATATTACAATATATTACAAAGGGGTTAAATAAAGTTATTACATCAATTTTTAACTGAAAGACAAAAACTTCAAAATTTCTTTTGCGAATTTATTTTAAGAGAAGGATAAATAGTACTTATTTTTATTTGGAATAAATATTTTTATGTTGATACTTGATTAATAGTTATTTAACCTGTGATAAAAAGGATGATAATGAAGTTTATCATAATTTTAAGGGATTAATTCTTTGGTATTTAGTGGTCGAATGCAAAATACATGAACATATCAAATAAATTTAATTATTATTAAGCTAAAGGGTTCATGAATAGTGAGGGGGTTGGGTTGAACCTACTTCTTTTAAGAGGGAGTTATATTTTCGGAAAAACGCCTCACAGAATTAATGGACAACCCCCTAGGAAATCCCTCCATTTTAAATGCACCATCGAAAAAAGCTCTCCCACATAATAACTCCAAACAGTTTTTCACCCAATACTATCTCCACGCGGTCTCTTTAAACGCGACCATAAGCTTCA
Organism: Tetragnatha versicolor; assembly: GCA_024610705.1. Lineage (NCBI taxonomy): Eukaryota > Metazoa > Arthropoda > Arachnida > Araneae > Tetragnathidae > Tetragnatha > Tetragnatha versicolor. The sequence goes on from JANDEH010000009.1 coordinate 41,863,397, forward strand.
ATTCAATTTAACGACACCGTTTCCCTTAATCAATTTGGCCAGTGTGTTCGGAGCATTGTCCCCTTTGCGTGCAGTCGTTAAAACACCTAATGAGTATTTCAGGAAAGCGACACAAGAGACTCTACAGAGCTATTTTTGCTTTCATTAATCCCCTTTGTCATCTTAGCCTCTTTCTTTCCGTGTGATTTGGGATCGGGATACAATTTATGACCCTGCCTCAGTACTAAGCAAAGAAACGGAGTATTATTACCGAGTAGTGTCGATTGGCCTTTGGGTGAAAAATCATCCCGCTCAGTTTATATGAGACGAGGCCGTCTGGGGTGTTTCTTTGAGTAGGAGCATTGACTCTGGTGTTTGCTTTGAGCTTGATTAAAGCTATGGTTGTGACCGTCTTTGGAGACAGACTTTGAAAAAGGGAGTTATCATAACTGGTGAATAAAGTACTGATTGGAGTGAATGTTGGGGCTGATTGGAGATGCCCGTAAAAGAGGAAGAAATCGTTTGGAAGAAAAAGGTTGCGAGACAAAAAAAAAGCGACGTTTTAGTCTGAAAACCTAAAAACGGAACGAAAACTGTACGTCAACACCGTCTAGTCTATTTTCTTTATTAGTATTTATTTGGAATAACTACACTTCTAAAAAAATCGTAATGATAAAGCAACAAAATTTTCGGAAGCGTTTCTGTACACAGCACAGAGTTCCTTTAAGTATTTTTGTGTGTAGAAATTTAGGCAAATTTTCCTGCCACAGCTATTTGAAAATATTCCAGTAAAATTTTCGAAGTTAAGGGGGTGGGGAAGGAGGCAACCGAGTGTACAGAGATAATAAAGAGATAATAAGAGCTGATAAAGAGAATCTTGTAGACAGAAAAGTTCAGTTAACCAAGAAATCCCGTGTACAGAAAAACTCTGTTGCCAGAGATTTTCTGCATTTTTACAACTATTTTTTACAGTAGAATTCCTACGTTTTATTATAAAAACAAAAAGGGTACAAGATTTTTAAAGCATAAGCAAGAGGTGCGTTAAGAAAAGTTCAAGAACTCCCGCTTTAATTTCATAAGCATTAAATAAAATATTAAGGTTTAAGAGGTATTTAAAATACACCACTTTCAAGTTTAATATGGTGGGTTATTAAAATTCTAAGAAAACATATTCATCTCTCAACAGCATTATGATTAAATTTTCAAACTAATGTTAATATATAAAAGCTTTTTAGGGTTTCTTCTAAGATACTTAAAAGACGTTTTCTCTCAAGCTTTGCACAAAAATAGAAAGACTAAAAACTAAAAATTGACAGCCAATTAATTTTCTGAAGGATCCAAAACCTCTTAACTTCTTAAATGAAAGTGAGTTCTTAAGATAGTGTCAAAAATTTATTTTGTTTTCATGTTGTTTTCATTTTTGCTTGCCTTTTTTAGTATTACCTTTTGTTTCAACGTTGTACTAAATGATATTGAGGGTTTTCGGTGGTTATATAAAATAGAACAGGTTAGGTAAGCTTTTCCTTCAATATCTCTTAGCGGGTACGAATATTTTGTGATCGCCAAACTATATATTAATAATAATTTATTCTGTTTTATCTGTTTGAAAATAAAAATTTCTCTCTTTCTTATACATGCGTAAAGTTGATTTTTATTCCGTCATAGGAATTGGGTTATTCAGAAATAAAAAATATAAATAAATAAAATAATAAGAAGAAACAGATTCCATTAAATCTAATAAACGTCCAAGCAGGATTTTTACTTGGAATATAACTTTAATACTACTGATAGTGCTAAAATAAATGGACCACATCTTTATTTCCCGCACAGAGGATTAGTAACTGATCAGCAATAAAGTAGTATCAGGAAATTCATGCTAGTACATGATACTTATCAATAATCCTCTATTGCCTTAAACCTTACTACCAAGACCCTCTTTTACTGTCTCTCATGAACTAGATAGGAAAACATGACATACACAATTTAGAAGGTCCGTTTCTTTGAGTAAATATCTTCTTCATTCCATTTTATAATATGAGTATGGAACAATGGTATGATCTAAATGCATAAAATTTGATTTCATAATTTAAGAATTTGCAATTAAAGGTTGACAAGGAAAAATATGTGTTAGATAAAGTTTTTTTTCATTAAAGATTATTATTACAATTATTAAAAAAGATAAACATTTTAAACGAAAAATAAACACTTTTCGTTCTTTGTTAAAATGATAAACATTTATAATTAGAATTATTTGTTAAATATTTTAATCTACATGAGATTTCAAACCTAAAAATTAATTTGCCTTTAAGCATTAACAATATTGCTTTAAATCTAAAACAGAGAAAATGAAAAATATTAAACTGAATTTAAAATTAATTATGATTTTAAAATTCAAGCACATAGAGTAGTTTTTATTTCATATCTAACTTTTTGACGTTTCTTCTGGTATCCTATTGAATCAATTTCTATTTTTGAGGCTGCTATTTTCGAGGATCTAGATTTCTCACTTATTTTTTACAAACCAAGGCCCTGTCAGTTGTCAATAGAAAACCTTAAAAAACATTCTAAAATATAATTGTTCCATTCAAATGTATCAAGAAGTACTTTTTTGAAAAAAAGAAACACAAGTTGTGGAGAGACGCTTGAGGTTTACATTTTGATTCGTTTGCTCTATAAACTTAAGTTGAAGCTTGTCTTGTCAGTTTGAAGAAAAATTAAAAACTTAATAAAGCGTTTATCAATGGATTTTATGTTCAATGTTCTGTAATAAAATGTGTATTCATTGTTTACGAAAAAAATCCAACGTACTGGCCTAATGGTTAGAATATCTGACTGCAAAGCTTTACGTCTGGGGTTCGAATCCCCGTTCGGCATGCACTGTAAAAAATAATCCTGCAAAAAAACAGAAAATTTCTGGCAGCAAAAGTTGCCAGAAAAAATCTGTCGGTTGAAAAATCATGTAAACAGAAAAAAGCTGTAACCTACAGGTAAATGCTGTAAAAAGGAACTTTCTGTCAAGTGGGCTACAGATTTTTCTGTTGCCTCTCAGTAATTTTCTGCTTGTGCGCATGCACTTATTTCAGTAGAATTTTTTTAATTTTAATTAATTGATATCCGGGGATAGAACCCGCGACCTACCGCATGCTAAGCACGCACGCTACCACTGAACCAAAGAAGATTCAGTATAACGTTGCCAATAGCTGTATTCGTTTTCGATGCAGTAAGTTTCTGTTTAAGTACAGATAAGCTAAAAAACTAGGTAAAGGCTGTTATTTTACATAAAATAAATAGAAGTGAGGTGGGAATGTTACATGACAGAATATCTCTGTAAACATAAAGTCACTGTTATTGAAAATTTCTGTTTTTCTACAGTTTTTTTTTACAGTGTGGATGTTAGTTTCTGTCCTTGTGTGTTGAATGAATGTGGCTCCCTTTAAAAAGGGGTTGTGCGAGTGAAAGTGTGTGTGGTGCGGGTAACACTACCTCACCTCCGTGGCTCCGGTCCACAGGTAGTTGTTGTCGTGTGCCACTTGGAATACCCAAGCTCCAGAAGGATTCAAGGCAAAGTGGGTTTGGCTCCTGAGAAAGTGAAGTCCACAGGTGCTCGCTAGTTAACGCTAAGTAGGTACTTCTTAAGGCAGTTAAGTGGTCTAGTCTAGGGTAAAATTCGGTAGTACCCGCCCATTAGTCAAAAAATGTTTACGAGAAACTTTAATTATACTTTTTTTGTCATTCTAATCTGTGTTTGAGGGTTTAATATTGTTTCTCGTATAAATATTCCTTTTAAGTGTGTATTTCGCATTATTTAAATTAAAATATTCTACCCTGAACCCACAGCTTATACTTGTGTTTATATGAATGAAATTTACTACAATTTTAAGACAATAAAATATCTAACATTAAAGAGTTATTAATGTTGGTTTTTGTAAGCTATATTTCAAAGAATTAACTGGAATATATAAAAACCCATTAATAAAAGATTAAAACTGTACAACTCCACTGATTAACGTTAGGTGAAAAAAATTTTGAAAATGTACTATCTAATTCCTTTTTTATTCATATTATGTGGTCACTGAAGTGAATAAACACAAAAAATGGTGGAACGGTATCTGTCAGTTGCAATCCAAATAATTTTTCAAATAAAATTTAATTATTTTAAATATTTTCTGACAAAATATTAAAGGGCTCTCTTATTAGCTTCATAACTGGTTTAGCTGGTTAATATAACTTCAACTCGAAAGTAAAATTAATATTAGACATTAACTTAAATATTCTTAATGCATTATGATTATAAAAAGAATTTTACATCAAAGTTTTATTTAGCTGGCTTTTCATAACCACCGAATAAAAAACACCTTCTTTGAAAAATTTTAACTCAATCTCAACTCGAAAAGAATATTTTAAATTTTGTTTACAAAATGATTGATGATTTCCCGCAAAAATTTGAAGCATGAAAGCGATCTAAACACCAAACAATTGAAAATACTTTCGAAATCTATTTTCCTTCTTCAAAAAGAGTTCAACTCTTTGCCTCTCGCAAAACGCAGGAACTCAAGTGCGTATAAATTCAAAAGGGAAAACACACTCGCCTCTTTATCTCGTAAAGAATGGTCGCTATTGCATCTTTCACAATGGACGATCTCCTATAAAAAAACATTTGAACGCTCCGCAGCAACATATGCTCTTCTTTAAAAAGTTTAAGAAATGCAAAGATACCGTATCATCATACACGCATGGATGCAATGTTAGCAAGATTCGTTTTTCGGTTGCTATAGAAACAAAATAGACCTAAAAGCAATCTTTCAAATGCCCCCTAGAGGTGTATAGTCGCTAAAAATAGAAAAAGAGTTATCTATATCTGCGTTGGAAAGTCTGAATCTTATTTCTCCCATGGGATCGCTCCCGCAGATCCGTCACAGGTAGCATATCGCTTATCAATCAATTTCATTACCGTTGGAGGGTTGCAACACATATTCATTACCAAGAGAGGGTTTTTGCGGCCCTGTTGGTTCCCAGAGGTGGCACCCATCGATTTCTAATAGGCATGTATAATCACACCTAACTGCGATCCCGGAGTTATTCCAGATATAAGGATTAGGAGCTCATAACTGAAAGTAATTGGAATTCGTTTATTGAAATTGAACGTTTGTAGCTTTACATTAAGTTATAAAATTTTTCTTGAAGATTCCGAATGAAAGTCTCTGGGAGTTCTTGGGAAAAAATAAAAGTTATCAGGAGGTCCCTTAATGAAATTTTATACCTGAAAATTGGCCCGTCAAAGATTCGTTTCAAACTCATCTTTTGAAGGCAATATTGGAGTGAACAGTGGAATTGTGGCTCAAATAAATATACTAGTTTAATTATTGATGCATTTAAGGTATCTCTTAGTAACAGAGGATCCATCTCCATAGACGCTAATGACAACTTTTTAAACGTGATTTTAAGGTATAGATTTCACAGGCCAAAAAAACATGAAATTTATGACCAATTACAAGTTAAAATAGATACCTTACTTTAACTTCTCATTTGCATTGCAACCAAGCAAAAACAAATAATTTCATTAATCCCCTCAGTCATCTTATCCTCTTTCTTTCCGTGTGATTTGGGATCGGGATACAATTTATGACCCTGCCTCAGTACCAAGTAAAGAAACGGAATCTTTAGGAAAATTAAGAAAGTGGAACCATTTAAAACTTTTTTCATCCTACAGTTGTTTATTCTCTCATAGTGAATAGCTAGTGTTGCCTTATTTCTTTCATAAAAACGTGTTCGATTCTTATGAAATGAAATAAATGACTGATATTTGGAGGGCTCAGAATTAAAATGGACCAAGTCCACTTTTTGTCATTTTTGAGTTAGCAACGCTATAAAATGCACCAACTATGTAAAATTTCAGTGCAATAATGAACCAAGTCCTAGTTCTGATAATATCCGCTTGGCAGCAGCAAGTTCTGTTGCGTTAACATGTAATTTCCTTTAAAGCTTTAACTTTAAACGTCTGTAGCTCAAAAGTAGCTAAAGTGGACTTGGTCCATTTCTATTCTGAACCCTCCACTTATAAAATAACTTTCATTTTAGGTTAAAAAAATTAATTATTTGGTTTTTTTTGTGAGAATACTGGGGTTTTTTGTAAATTAATGGCATAAAAAGTTATAAATTTTAAGAAATTAATGAATTTATATTCATTAAAAGGAATAATTTAGCTATTTAATTATATTTATTATTTATTTAACTACATTCCGATTATATTTTAGTTAACAGTTTTATAATTAGAACTTATAACGACTTTTTGTCACTAAATTTGCCACAAAAGTCGCTTTTGTAATAAATTGTTGGCCTTTTTTTGTAATTAGAGGTCGCTAATCATTGTGTTCGATAGTACTGATCAATCTTCACCATCCGGCTTTCTAATGCACACCCTACTAATGATTGATTATCGGGGAAAAATTTTTGTTCCACACAATAAAATTAAATAAAATGAAAAAAGTATGGGTATTTACAGACTTAAATCTCAAAAGTTAAGGTATTTTGATGAATTGGTAAGATATAAGTAAAGGGATCATTTTTCAATAAAAAAAAGTAAGTAAAGTAAAGTTAGTAAGTAAAGTAAATAAGTTGATATCTTTATAGGAAAAAGTTACAAAAATCTTAAAATCGGCCATTTTTACGCTGTTTGATAGAGGCACACAAAACAATTCATGAAAAATCTAAATATTGTCCTTGTCCTAAGTTTCCAAAATTTGGTGAGGATATTGAAAAAGACTCACCTTAAATAGATTTCTTCAGTATTAAAAATAAATATTAAAAACACGCTTGTAGTAACTTGCGAAACATGCATGTTCCCCATTGGGAACATTGGCTTGTCGCCGCTATACTAGGAATCCGAGTTTCTTGTACGGCGTTATATCATTGAAACGATAGAACTAGTGTGTTTCGGAAATTTTCTTTTCAGAAAAGAATAACAAGGTTATATAATTGTTAAAGAGGAATCCCCTTTAAAAGAGGAAGTAGCTGGTTTGAATGTTTTTATTGAGTAATTGTTTTTTTTATTTGAATCTAAGCTTTGAGAAATGATGGATGGGAATAAACCACGTTTCAAAGTTCCCAGTGATTTATTCTTGTACAAATAAAAAAGTTAATAGTAGATTCAGACCTCTCACAAGTTTAGTATTATTTATTTTACATAAGAAATAAATTTTTAAAAATTTATTCAGAAATGATTTCTATCTTGGGAATAAAAGTATAAATGGTTTCAGATTTTTTTTAAAGTAATGTGAGTGAAATTTTCTTTTAAGTATATAAATGTTACATTCATAAACCAATTATTTCCTCCATTACTCAAACTTTTAATCATTATTTTAGAACTAATTATTATGATCTATTTTTAAATCCTATTCATAAAGCATGATATCTTCAATATTTTTCCTGTGTGTGATGAAAAACTTTTTTTAAATTATAAGAAAATATAAAATTAACTTTTATCTCTCATATTTTAGTTGGTTTTTTATATCCCGATTCTTCAATTTTATTCTATTGTATAAAATTTAGAAGCATAATGATATAAAATTTGGGTATTTTTATGAATTGGTACGTGAAATTGCCATAAAATTTTTTAAAAATTATGAAATTTATACAAAATTACTGCTTGAACCGAAACATAAATTAAATTTAAGGTTAAATTTGTAAGTTATTCCATATAATTTGGGTTATTATTCTATAGATTTATCACTATAGTCTATTCGCTCTTCCCCGGGAGAAGTATACAGGGTGATTCAGAAATAATCATCAATAATTGGGGGGGAGGTAGAGGGGCCCTAGACAAGTATATTTCGAATAGGGATGGTGGGGCGCAGCCTTACCGTTAATGAGCTAGGACCTAATGTAGTGCGAGCGCGTTTCAAAAGGCCGTTTTTAGAAGGCCCGTGTGACGAAATAAAAAATAATAAAATGAAAAACATTATTGCATGAGGTACAGGATTACCCGTACTACTTAAATCCTCAATGTGATAGAAATTGGACCACTTGCTAAACTGTGGGGTGAGTTTTAAAACGTGCAATATTAATCTCTTAGTCAAACAATGGAGTTCCCTTAATGGTATTTAGAAAAATGATGATCGGGGAAGGAATTTTCAATGATCAAACAGTTTCAATGATCAATGTTACTATCATTGAAAATTCCTTCCCAGATCATCATTTTTCTAAATACCATTATGGGAACTCCATTCTTTGACTAAAAGATTAATATTGCACTTTTGAAACTCACTCCACGGTTTAGAAAGTGGTTCAAATTCTATCGAATTCATGGTGTAAGTAGTAGGGATACTTCCTTACCTCATTCAATAGATTTTTTCATTTTATTATGTTTTGTTTCGTCACACGGGTCTTCTAAAAACAGCCTTTTGAAACGCGCTCGCACTACATTAGGTCCTAGCTCTTTAGCGGTAAGGCTGCGCCCCACCATCCCTATTTGAAAAATGCTTGTCTAGGGCCGCTCTACCTACCCCCCAATTATTGATGATTATTTCTGAATCACCCGTAGTCGAAAGTGGCCAATATGTTCCCAATTGGGGCTCATTCATGAAATCTCAAATAATCCACAAACAACTTATTCTAAGTCCAAACACAACGAAATTCCCTCGTAAAATGGATATTACATGAATAAAATTAAGCATGTAATAAATTTATTATTTATAAATTTAAATCTTTAAAAAGAAGTTCGTTAAACTATTTTTCAAGGATATTAGTTAATTTCTATCAAGCAAAGTGGGTCCAATATTCTTAAAAGTTGGAAAAATATTCAGTTCCCAATTACCCCTGCCGTATAAATCTTAGGGGTAATTGAGAACAGACGTACAGAGGGTAGTAAAAAATTGATGAGCGAAAAGCACAACCAATTCTATTAATTAACAATGAAAGCTTCTTAGCCGCGAAATCTGTAGTAACCAGCAGCTCTTGAATGAAGGACGTTAACTTTTAATATCCGAAAAATTGGACATAATTTTTTATTGTTATCATAGAATTTCTACAGAAAATGCGGTAATACTTTCAACTTTTAACCACACTTCAGATAGTAACTTTCAAGTTTCTAGGTCCACCAAGCCCCTACACTAGTGATACTAGGGCCTGTTCCCATTTACCCCTGATTCCCAATTACACCACCTGACCCTACAGCGAAAATCACACATTTCAAAGCATTTTTTCCGCTATTGTAAAATAACACCCCTTTTTAACACTTTTACACTCTTTACCTCATCTAAACACAACACATACACACATATTCATTTTTATGCACTTCACTCACACCAGTTTACTCAACTTGCACCACTTATCCCCACAGCCCTTATTAGCCCACCCCACGGAATAAGGAGCGGAGTTATTAGAACCGGCTCAAGCGCAGCTTCGTCCCGTAATGGCCACAATGACAACAAACACAATAAGCAGTGGCCTATCTCAGGCAGAGGTGTCCAGAGCCGCTGTCCGATAGCCTATAAATTATGATATTAGTTTTACTCGGCTCTGTCGCCTGCCTACGTCCTCAGGGCGTTTATAACCCGTCAATATGATTAACGCCGGACATTTACCAGCGCCCTTCTCGTTTTGCTTCTTATATTAGAATAACCGGGCCTCTGCCTTTTTTGCAGGGGCTAATAATAAATAGCCCTCGGAAGGAGCCGGCTTTGAGCAATTTGGAAGGGGGATGGGGCTGTTCCATTTGTCATCCTCAGCCCTGGATACTCTGTCGCAATTTGTAACACCTATCTTGGAAATGATTTTACATTAATGCGCCTTTTTTGTAGGAAGGGGAGTTTGATGAAGTGTGTATTGTTCGAAGGGTTTTTTTAGGTTGAGTTCACTTATGAGGATTACTTGTGGGGGAGAGATTATTTTCTTTCTTTGATGAAGAGTTTCGCATTGGAGAGTTTTTTTCGTCACATTTCTTTGGATAGTGTGATAAATATGAGAGAATGACTGAACTTAAATTCATTCTTTATTTGTATGGTTTTATTCCTAAGACCCTATTAGAAGCATTTTTATGCAAAAATATTATACAGGGTGTTTAAAAATTGCGTTGCACGGTTTTTATTCGGAACCAACGCCTCCTAGGGTCATGAAAGTAAGGTCTACCTCTAGGTAAGTGACCCTGGAAAATCCATTGAGATGACTTACAGCGCCCCTAGCGGTGAAATTAAAGAGTTAAAAAATGAGTTTAAAAAATAAAGGACCTCAAAAACCTCAGTAAGAGTATTGTTGCCAACGTCAAGAAGAACTCACTGAAAAAAATTTGATCAAAATATCTTGAATATTCGCGGAGATATTAGCATGTGAAAATAGCACTTTTTCAGGGGTCAAAAAGTAAAAAGTTCTCATATTTGCAAATTTTTTTGATTTTTTGATTAAATTTTGTGTTCTTTCAACTAAAAAAACACAAAACTACACAATAACACTGAAAAATGTGCAAATGTGCGAACTTTTTACTTTTTGACCCCTGAAAAAGTGCTATTTTCTCACATGCTAATATCTCCACGAATATTCAAGATATTTTGATCAAATTTGTTTCAGTGAGTTCTTCTTGACGTTGGCAACAATACGCTCATTGGGGTTTTTGCTCTATCTCCTTTAGTTTATAAATTAATTGTTTTAACTTTTTAATTTCGCCGCTAGGGGCGCTGTAAGTCATCTCAATGGATTATTCAGGGTCACTTACCTAGGGGTAGACTTTACTTCCATGACCCTAGGAGGCGCTGGTTCCGAATAAAAGCCGTGCAACGCAATTTTGAAACACCCTGTATATTTTCTTCAAGGATTTTTTCGAAAGTTTTTATTTATAATTTGAAGAACTTTATCAATATATCAATTTAAAGATTAAAATCTTAAGAAAAATAAATTGTTAAATTATTTCTATTATGATCCTTCTCTGTTTCTAAATGTGAGTAAGCATGTAGTCATTTACTAAAAACATTTACACTTAACAAGTACGATAAAAGCTCTTGAAGTACTATTTTAATGCTTGTAAACAAAATATTTTAAGTATTAATTCTTGATTTTAAGTAACTTAAGTATAAAGGTTGTGATTTTTGTTTGAATTTTAACAATCGTTAAGGAAGTTATTCCATTCCCTTTTCAAAAACCCTTGGCATGTTCCTGTCTAAAAGTTTGCATACATAAAATTATATGCAAAGAATATAAAAAATCCACTTATCTCTTATTTTCTCTTTTGCAAAAAATGTCAAATAAAATCAGAACTTTTAAGTGACACTAATCTGTTTGTGTTACTTAAATCTAAGTCACATAAATCTTGTTCTCTACGATTCAAATGGTAAACAATATCTTTCAAATTCGGCCCTTTACCTTACGAAGTAATTATATAAGTTTTTAAAAATACTTACGAATACTACATATAACACTTCTATTCTTAAAAAATATATTCATACTTAAAATACATCATTCGAGGCATTCCTGGATATTTTCCAAGGTAAAATACTAAAGAAAAGCTCAAGGTTTAGAAAAGCCCCAAACCCAACTCTCACCAAAGATTATCCCGAATCGTTTTGCTGGTATTCCGATCATTTGCAACAGGGCCTTCCCTACATGCAACCTTTACGGACCAGCACCCCGAGCTTCGTTTATATCCCTTCTCATTAACGAGATAAGAAGAGTATCCTTATCGCATATTTAAAGGTTAATGCGGGATAACTAAGTTACTTGTATTCAACCAGCATCACAAGTCCCTTCGGATTTCGTTTGCTTTTTTCACAGGCCATTGTGTGCCCGCAACATTCTTCGCCCCCCAAAACAAATATTTTGTCGGCTAAAACAAAACCCTTGCCGCTTTTCTTCGCTTATCCGTTGCTCTTGTCTTGATTCTAGTTTTCCTGACTGTTGAGGTAGTGAAGCGTGTAAGGAAAGGTATAAGACTGTCAAGATACCTTTCTTTGTTTCCATATTTCGTGATTAATATGAAGGGGGAGTTAGTTGCGGTAATAATTGTTATAGTTAAGTTGTTGATTTATTTGTTATTACATCTTTTTTGAAGGTTTTGTTCTCTTGTAGTTTTCTGTGTTATTCTATGATTAGTCTTGTTTTTTTTAAATTTTAACAAGGAAAAGAAATTTATTTCGTATCAAAATGTACTTAGTTATGTAAAATTACTTTATTTGCATTATATGTTATGCAAAGTATCTTTTCTGCTACTTTTAAAGTCTTTCACCCAGTAACTTAACCATACACTGTAAAAAATCCCGTAAAATTTACGGTTTTATACTGGCAGCTTTGGTTAAAAATTACATAGTAAATCCGTAACCACAACGATTTTTTACCATTTTCATCCACTTTTTGTACAATCAACCAGTGTAGTTACGGGATTTAAACATAAAACATAACGTTTATTATTTTATATTGCAATTTTACATGGAACATAAAAAGAACGAACAAAACACAGAAACTAAAAATGTACATAAAAATACATATCTACTATAAACAATAGAGAAAAAAATATTAATACAGTTGTTTGTATTACTCAGGGGTCAGCGCAGTCACCCATACGAGTAACTAAAACTATTTAATTAAAAAGTAAAAATAATTTTTAAATTATCCATACAATTTAAGATATTTATTTAAAAAATTATATATTATTAAATACAAGTGAAAACTATCGCGAGGTGAGCTTCAGTATTATAACTCTGAATAAAAAGAGCGTTTGTGGGGGAAAAATAAAAAAAAATCCTCAATTTTATCTATGGTCATAACAAAGAGTTTTAGTTGTTTCTTAAATTTAAAAGGAGATCTTTCTGATTTTAGGTCTTCAGGTAAAGCATTAAAGAATTTAGGTGATAAATAAACAAAATTTTTATGAAATATTTCGTTTTTTGATTTAGGCACGGAATATAGGTTTTTTGATCGTAAATTATAACTAATATTTCGTAATTCAGAGCTATTGTCCTGTTTAACAAAGTAAATTATAGTTTCAAAGAAAAAAAGGTGGCGAATTGGCAAAATATTCAATTTTCGGTATAAATCAATTAAAGTTGGCTGGTTACTACAACTTAAAAACTTAATAATTTTGTTTTGAATTTTTATTACAGGATTAATATTTTCCAAGTAATCACCACCCCAAATAACAAGTCCATAACTTAAGATTGAGTTTACCCAAGAATAATATAATTGTAACAGAAAATTCCTATTTATGATTTTTTTATGTAATAAAGTTTATAGAGAATATAACGAAGTTTATTTGTTAGATAACTCACGTGTGATTTCCATTTTAAGTTTGAATCTACGAATAATCCAAGGTATTTTATGGATGTTACTTGTTGAAGAGGGGGCATTTGCAATCAGAAACATTACAATCGTTGAGATGATAACAGAGACTAAGAGATTCAGATGGACCATAGATACTAAACTTAATAAATTTAGTTTTATTTATGTTTATAGAAAGTTTATTGGCGTTAAACCAGTGATTAATTGCTAAAAGGTCTTCATTTATATGACTTTGTAAATCTTCATAATTAGAACTTGAATACAAAATTACCGTGTCATCAGCATAAGTTATGATTTACCGTTGATTTTTAATTTACAGAAGACATTAATGTATAAGATGAATAATAAAGGTCCAAGGATTAAGCCTTGTGGCATGCCAGATTTTATGTTTAAAAGTTTACTTTTATAATCTTCCAATACTACAAACTGCTTTCGATTAGTTAAGTAAGAAATGAACCAATTAATTACAGCTCCTCGAATTCCAATAGAGTATAATTTGGAGGGTTCAGGATAGAAATGTGAACCAAGTCCACTTTAGCTACTTTTGAGCTACAGACGTTTAAAGTTAAAGCTTCATAGCAAATTACATGTTAACGCAACAGAACTTGCTGCTGCCAAGCGGATATTATCAGAACTAGGACTTGGTTCACTATTGCACTGAAATTTTACATAGTTGGTGCATGTTAAAGCGTTGCTAACTCAAAAATGACAAAAAGTGGACTTGGTCCATTTTAATTCTGAGCCCTCCATTTATCAATTAAAATGTCGTGATTTACTTTGCAATTTTTACGGTTTTGCACAACCAACTCAGCTGCCAGTTTAAAACCGTAAATTTCACGGAATATTTTTAACAGTGTAGTTACGTTTCAAAGAAAAAACCTATTACAAATTCCAGTTAACGGGAGTAAAATTACTTCCTTACAATGGAAACTTTAAAAGGAAAATTTTGTAAGACACGAAATTATTTATCGTCAAAGAAAATTATTTTATTGTTATTATTTACCATGGTACAGAGAAAAAAATGAAAGATATGGAATTCTGTTTACCCTTTTCCAAATCAATGCATTAAATTAAATATTCAAATGAAGCAGAATTGGAACGATTAAATATTTTGTTCCACAAACAAAAATCTTTTTAAAATAAATGATACACTCATTCATGGAAATCTGGAATAGCATTTCATTTCACTTCTGTTACTAGTAGTATTCTCAAATTCATATAAAATTAATAAGATGCTTTGTGTATTATAATCAAATTTAAGCAATAATATATTAACTTAACATACACATTAAATAGAGTACATTTGGTTACTGTAATATACTTTTAAAAGATATCATAACACTAATTTAAACAGTAACAATGAATGGATTTTCCATAATATTGGAATTAAATATGTTTACAATTGAATCCCTTTTAGTTAGTGAACTACACAAAATGAAAAAACTTATCTAGGCATAAAATATATTTTGTTTAATAATCATCACAGTCTTGTCTTGACATTGCAATTTAGAGACAGATATATTTTTAGCAACCTGATTATTTCATTTCAGCCTAATGGGGCATATTTCCTCGGACTATTGTTTCTAATGAAACGCATAGATTACCGAGGTAATTTGAAGCAATTAGAAGCAAAATTTTCGTTTAGTTTAAACCGGGTAATTTTCCTAACCATGATCCTAATTACTATTTAAATTAGCGCTACTGGTCCCATTTATCCCTCTCATAAAACACATCACGGTATATTGAAAGAAAAGGATGTTTTTTTTACTGACTAAGCTGGTACAAACTCTTAGGAAATCTAGTTGCCATGTAATTGCTTCATTTCCTTCAATTAACGTGTTACTGCATGTGTTTTGAGCCCAAGGCGGAGAATTAATTGATGGTCGCAAATTAATCAAATGCCGAACATCAAACGGACTTGGTAAAAAAAACGTGAGGTGTCTTCGTCTTGCCAATTAATTTAATGCGTTATGCCAAGAAAGCAATTATATTTTTAACTGTTAGTGGATATTTTGATGTTCAGATAAACCGTGAACAACAAACACAGAAAAAATTGGCTTCACAATCTAAAGATCTTATTCATTTTAGTAAGCATCGAAAGGTAATGAAAAAAAATAATAAAACTGAATTTGTATCAAAAAAAGTAGTTAAGTTTTTCTATCTATGAAAAAATAATTCATTGCTCAATCTATTATTTATTCTAAGCCAAACCTTACTTAGTTTTTAGACAAACTGCTAAAGATTATTACAATTAGATACGTATCACTTTCATATAATTGTGTTTTTTTAGTATAATAACAAATTTAAGTATGATGAAAGGAGAAAATTATATTTCAATTCCCCTATATATTATTTATATTTTTATTAATGAGTGTAGGAGGAGAGTATCAACCAACCAATGTATGCTACAGCAGGGTTTTATTAAAAGTATGAGATAAATTTATGTGAGGGAATGCTATAGTATTAAAAAATTATTTAAAACTAACCTACGTAAACGATATATCCAATATTATAAAAACACAAAACTAGTTTTAAAATATAGTTGAGTATTTAAATAGAAATAAAATCATTTATCCCCAATTTCTATGTGGTGTTTAACCTGAGATGTTTAAGTCCTACTTCGCATTTAGTAAAAGGAAATATCAATTATTACAAAATTACACTTTGTTCAAAAATTTGTATCTATTATAATGTTAACTTTATAATTCTGATTACACATTCTTCTATAGCAAAAGGAAATATGGTTCCATTTGAAATCGACGTGCAATTTGAACTCGACGTGCAGCCGCCTCCCCGTGGTGAGTTCTGGGCTGTTCTTACAAAACGGGCGAAGAGCTGAACAATGAAAAAAACTAACCAATGATTCGAAAATTTCGCACTTTGCAAGCAAAATTGCGCGCCCAAATATTTTTAAAATAAACATTAAAATTATTTTTTTACTTTTTTGAGCTTTTATAAAGAGGTTACATGATAGAATATTTCTATAAATTTTATTTAAATATTATCTTAAAAATTTCGGAAAATGTTCATTTTTAAGCATTTTTATAAACGCACGAAATGAGATATTAACCGATTTCAAAAATTTTTGCACGGTTTTTCCTCTTATTACATAAGACCACTTTTGCCATAGGTATCTTTTTGAATTTCAAAAAAGTTTTTTTCGCTCCACCCTAGAGTACTATACAATACAATACTTATTTTACAATACTTATGCACGGTCTGTTTGTAATTTTAGAATGCATCATATTTTTAGCGTGGTAATATAGATATAATATAATGCTCTGAATGATTAAACAAGGCGCAGACTTTTTGTCATTATTATGTGCTGTGCTCAATTTTAGCTATTGAAGATTTAATACATTCGGACATTTGAAAAAAAATCTACAATTTATCATACATTTAAAGTTGATGACTCACCATCAAACGTGACTTGATAAATCTCCAACATAAATAGTTTTTTTTAATTTAAACTTCTACAAAAACATCGCGCGTTGTTTAAAAAACTTCAAAACATCACAAAAAAATCACAAGTTTCGCAAACAACACACTTTCCTGCTTAGAATAAGAAGCTATAGATCTGAGGCCTTTCCCCTTAAGCACTGGAACGTGAATATCTGTACAATCCATTAAGCATTAACAGTAACCTTTTATGTTGGAGGATAATGACTAGGGTGATGTCTTGCATCCAGGGGTTATATCATCCGTGAGGAAAATGTCGGGGAGAAAAGAGGCGAATTCCAGAACTGGGGGGTTAAAATACTTTTTTATTTAAGTTAAGAAACTCTTTCTCATAACAATTTGTTTTCTTTGAAAGGAATTCGAAGAAGGATGCCGTTGTTTCTTGGGTTGGAGAATTTTCGTGTTTTAGTTAGGTAGAGTTCAAAAGGTGTCGAAAATTTTTTAAATTTAGAAACATAAAGAAACAACTATTCCCACTTTATGTTTCACTATATGCATTAGGGTCGGTCGGAAAAACTTAAGTTTGAATAATGAAAAAAAAATTCCATTTTTAGTCGGAATAAAAGGATGATCAATATCGATCACCATATCATTACAGTTAGACATTTACTAGAAACATTCATTATAAACGAAGTTTATTCGGAAAACCGTCACAGATAGGTTTAAAATCCGAAAAAGAAACAAACATAAAAATAACTTTTCAAGACCAAAAACATTTTTCTAGCAAATTTGAAAAAAATTTTGTTTTCATTTCATGGTCAGAGGTAACTTTCTGTTATGATAGGAGGGTGCGAAATTCCATCATTGCAAGATCAAGGTAAAAAGAAAACATTATGACTGAGTTTATTGACTGCAGTGGTTTGAACTGATCCTATTTAATTCCTATGAAGCCCTTTTCATGTTTTCCTTTACGGATTTTAAACCTTTGTGACGGTTTTCTGCATAATCTTCATTTATAATGACTGTTTTGGATCATTTGTCCAATTGATGTAATGTTATGCAGACCTATTGACCTACATACTGACATATATATTGATAAATTTGGGCTAAATATTTCATGAAGTAGAGTTTCTTCTGTATTACCTAAGTAACTGGTTTAAAAATAATGGACAAAATATGAAAATCATAAAAGTTGAGAAAAAAACCCAAATTGACATTTGTTTGCCCTTTTTCTCGATATTTTGACCTCTTTTCTGCGGTTATTAATATAACTCCCCCGAAATTAAGCTTTAAGGGGACTTTAATGACACAATTCTGAACATATTATCCCCAATTATAAAAATATTCGGTAAATATGAATACCTTTCTGTAAAAAACGCGTTTTCTAAGGGTTTTTAACTTCATCCCTCTTGCGGTGGTAAAAGGCATCTAATTGATGCATCTAAAAATTTTATTCTGACAGAAAAAAGTTGATTTATTCTGACTACAAATGACATTTTGCACGCGCTATTACGGTTTGATTATTCAAGTTTCGGGTTCTTTGCTGCACCCTAATATGCATGTAGTGAAAGGATATCTCAGTTTTTTTAATTCCCTTTTGTAATGCATACTTTACCTTATAAAATTTTAGAAGTTTTATATCCAGATTCCATTTTTGACGTTACAGATGTTCAAATTTTGTAGATCACACAAGTTGAAAAGGATTTTAAACGCATAATTATTGAAAGTAATAAGTATTGAAAAAGCGCAATATTATTGATGCTACTTGATTATTAATGACGTATGTATATCTCATTGTGTTGATTATATTGATATAAAAGCGCAATATTATTGATGCAAACGAGACTGTTAATTAGCGATGGACAAAACTTGTACTTTGTGTTAACAAATGCTTGGATATACTATATACATATCTAAATGAATCCTCTACTTTTTATCGCACTTTTTAACTCATATATGTTTATTATTAAGTTGTATTGTTAAAGAAAGTTAATTAAATTAATTAAAACAACTACTATCTCTATTTAAGTTACTCGCCTAATTATTAAACTGCAATGGTCGAATTTTAGAATTAGAAGGAAATCTATTTAAAAATGGTTTTAAAATATTGATGGGGTACCTTTTGAGGAATTTCGATGTGAATGTTTGAAATATTTGTTTTTGAAAGATAAATCACATTTAAGTACAGGGTGTCTAAAAAGGTCTAGTACAAACTTGGAGGGATGATAGTACTCATCAAGACGAACAAGAATTGGTATAGAAAAGGGATCGCAAATTAGTTTTAAGGGGTGAAATCCCGGGGTGAAAATCAGCAAAAAAACTTGCATATTTGTGCAGAAACAGATACAATTGTTCGATTCCGGCATTTATTACATTCAACCAATTCCAATATATGTATAAAAGTCTTAAGAAAATATTAATTTCATTAAAAAACAAACCAATAAATGCAACAGGCATGCGTTTTAGGTTGCTAGACTGCAAAAGAAAATGTCATGACGTAAACATTTTAATACTAGAGTCTAGTTGGTTGGTTGGTTGTTTTTAGTTTTATGGCACAAGGAACAAGAGTCTGACCAGTGAACAATTTTAACTTTAATTTACGTTTAACGCAGGTCTGTTGCATTTATTGGTCTGTTTTTAATGAAATTAACATTTTCATAAGACTTTCATACAAAGTATTGGAATTGGTTGAATGTAATAAATGCCGGAATCGAACAATTGTATCCGTTTCTGCACAAATATGCAAATTTTTTTGCTGATTTTCACCCCGGGGTTTCACCCCTTTAAACTCATTTGCGACCCCCCATTTCTATACCAATTCTTGTTCGTCTTGATGAGTACTATCATCCCTCCAAGTTTGTACTAGACCTTTTGAGACACCCTGTATATTGAAAACCTATAGTCTAGCTAGATTATAATATCATTCCCTTACTATATTTTATGAGGATAACTTATACTATGTCATGCACACATCCCATCACATAATCATGTAATTAATTTTTCAAAGAATATTGGATACAAATAGTTCGAGTGTACCTTAATTTCTTTTTATGAGATTGCAACTTCCTTTTATCGAAATTTCTGCACGTTTATTGCCCTGATCTTCCTTTTCAACAAATTCGTTCACTTTGCAACAAGTTAGTGAATAAAACAAAAAACAAACGCGAAAAACTTGCACAGCATCGTTGCCTCTAGCACTTAACTGAGACTAATATTTACTCTCAGCCTATAATGACCCATTTACAGTTCTAAAGCCTAGCGCTCCTAAAAATCGCGAATATTTGAGTTGACTGTATTCATTGACGTCACGAAACCATAGCAACGGTTGATTTTTCTTCACTTTTGAGGCTCACAATGCAAGACTATATATTTCTTTGTTTTCCAATTTTGGAGGCAAAATCTTATAGAAGAGGCGCAAATTTTTATCGTCATTTTTTATTCTCTTATCTGCACCTTTGTTTCTCAAGAGAACGGGAATTTCTATCATCTTTGGAGAGCAAAGGCAATGACACCTGTAGAGAGGGAAGTGGCTAGAGAAACCATCGGCTAGAAACCCTATTTATACACCAGGGTGTTCCAAAATAACCGTCTACCCCTTTAACTTTTGAATCCCCACAGATAAATTCATAAAAGTGGTGTCTCGTTATAGTAAAGTGATCATGCCTTACCCTTGCGTCAATATTAGGAGTTGTAATTTTTATTTTTAAAAATTTAGATATTTTCTAAATTAGTCAATTACAAAGTTGTAGAGCAGCATTGATTTTGTACGAAAAAAATACTTTTTACACAGAAATACTTTGAATAAAACCCATGGAACGCACTCTCAGTTAGGTAGAATTTGTGTAGTTTTTACGTCCTAAAACGCTCCTTATAACGCGAACATGATAAATTTTTATTCTTATGATCAAAGAATACTTTCAGTAATTTATCCAAGTCATAAAATAAAAATTTCTAATTTTCACGTTGTGAGAAGTGTTTTAGGACGTAAAAACTACGTAAATTCTCCCTGATTGAGCGGGCGTATTAGGATTTTATTCAAGACATTTCCCTGCAAATGGTTTCTTTTCGTACTTAATCGATGCTGCTCTAGTGCTCTACATCTTTGTAATTGAGTAATTAAGCAAATTTCTATAAGTTTTTCTTAAATTATAACTCCTAACATTGACGCTTGGAGGTGTTAAAAGATGTCGCATCGGATAGGGCATGGTCACTTTACTATACCTAGACACCACTTTTACGACTATATCTGTAGGGGTTCAAGAGTTAAAGGGGTTGGACAGTTATTTTGGAACACCCTGTATATAGCCAACCGAGAAAGTTGTAAAGAGAAGTTCTTAACTTGTAAATAATACGTATGGTTGTAAGGGCAAGACTAAACACCATATTTTCTTAAGATACTTAGATACTCTCAGTAAAATAAACGAATATAAAGAACGAGTGACTTCCTACACTTTCTAGCAATAAGATAAAATTATGATGAAAAAAAAGTCTAGTCTTACAATATCAAGTATTTAAAGACTTCGCAGGTTTGTAAAGATCCCTTTAAAGGATGTTTTTTGGCTTTGTTTTTAGATTAAGAATGCCTCTCAATATAAAAGAAATTCGTTTTGGTCAAATTTAGTTAAAAGTTAATATTAAGTTAAATAATAAATAAGTTAATATTAGTAGTGATGTATGGAATCGAGAATAAAAAAAATAATTATTATATTGAAATACGTACCACAATTAAAGGAAAACAAAATTAATTAATTGGAAAATTCATCTGAAATAACTTGTTAATAATTATTAACTGTGCATTCCAGTTCATCACTCAATTGTTTATTTAGATGTAGGCTTAAGTATTTAAAGTTATGAATTTTTTTTAAATATCTGTAAGATCAATCAGATTTGTCCCTTTTTTGTCTTAAGTTTTGCAATTGAGAGTAATGTTTTTTAAAAAGGTATAGGATCAAGCACAAATAGGCTTTTTGATCCGCATAATTTTTATTTCATTTAGTCGAAGCTCACACTATTTTTCTTTTTCTATCTCTGATGACATCCGCTATCAAAAAGAGCGCTTCAAGAGGCCTCTTGCGATAGGCCGCCGATTTCCGAGCGAAGAAGGCTGCATCCTGGCCACCCACTGATGGATGTTCCGAGGCCTATTTTAGAGCAACCCTTCATTTGTGACGTCAGCGGAGTGCGATATGCAAGTTCTAATGGTCTCGTGATTCCAAATAGCTTATTCTGAGGCAAGTGAAAATAAAGGCGGTTAGCCGGAGAGAATTAATAAAATCTTGGAAATTTTCCCGTAGAGTTCAAGCTTAGCGTTAGCGTTTAAAAAGCTTATGTTTACCTTTGAAAAGTAAGAACTTTTAGAAGTTTTCCAAGAGCTTTGAGTTATTTAGAAAACATATTTCAGGATAAAAATATTGAAAATAATGAGAACTGCATTCTCTCTTGCGGAAGACCTTGCTAGAGAGATTTCGTTGTACCAATTATACTTTATGGTCTTATAAACTTAAGCGTTTAACTTCTTTGGCATATATAGTTGTTCATAATTTTAACTGTTAATTCATAAAAATAAAATGGAGCAAACTATATATGACATCTTGTTTTTGAGAATATGCAAAATTATTCCTTTTTTGATAAGGTAATTGATTTTTGATGAATAAATAATGGAAATCCCTCCCTTCAGCTAAAAAATATATTACTGAATTATATAGTTTTCTACATTATTATAGCATTTCAAATTATACCTTTAAAAGGGATAAACTTAAGTATTTATCAAAGAAAATTTTTAAATTTTAATCTAATAACCTCTTTATTTTGAAGTCAGCAATAAACTTATCTATTCATTCACTACTATTCTGGAAAACTCCAAAATATCTGATTATAATGCACTGTGTAAAAGTTCTTGGACTAAATTTTTAGCATGAGGAAGTGTAATTTTGTTACTGTTGTCAACATAAGACCTAAACTAGTAGTTGCTTTAATAAAAACCACCAATATGGTAAGTTGTTTTTTCTGTACCAAGAGTAAACTAAAGAAAAAACTATCCATAAGGTGGTTCTGCAAAAAATACTTTTCAGTGAAATTTAAATTAGTTGCTTGTAAAACTTAATAAAAATAGTCATTTCATTAATAATTTTTAAACGAATTGAAAGTAAGGTAAGCTTTTTTCAAATAATAAATTACCAATTGGAATCTCAAAACTATTTACGAAATTTAAACTTGAAAAGAAAGTTTGAAAAAGCTTAGTTCAAACACAAACTAGCACACTATTTCTCATCAACCTCCGTAACTATTATGCAGCTCATTACAGATCGCTTCCCAATCTGACCAAAAAAATAGTGCTTCATGCATTTCCCCAATTAAAACTAATAAACATTTTAATACTTTGATAGTTATTCATCTATTGTTAGATCAATTTCATTTTTATCTTTTTGAAATTATAAATGCTGACATTTACAATGTTTTAGGAAATATCATAAGGAAAGACCAAACTCCAATTACATATTGTACGACAGTGGTTCTCTTCAATACATGCATAAATCTTCGTTTAAAATATGTCGATATAAAAATTGGTCATTAAAACTTGTGACGTAACAAAGCTAAAATGATCCAACACAATAAAAACCTACACCACTAAAAGAACAGTTATTTATTAAAACCTAAAACGAACATGTTAAGACCAGCTAAAAACCCAACGTGGCCAACACACAGACAGAGGGGGAAAAAGGATCGGCGCCCAACAACAACTCCCGGGCCTTATATTCCTTCCAGGAAGGATGACGTAGTCAACGTGATCTTCTTCTTCTCTGAGGCGCAGCCATCCTCTTCTTCTCGCAGGATCGTCACATACTCCCCCTGCATTCAAAAAAAAGAAAACACCTTTTCCTTTTTTGCGTAGAACTGCTCAAGAGGACCAGAAGGGCCAATCTCACCAATGGTTGCATCGGACTCTAAAAGAGAAAGCCAAATCCAAAATTAGTATCTCCAACAAACGCCAAACGAAAACAAAAGGAAGTTACACACTAGACCTGAACCTATTACACCAAACGAAAACAAAAGAAAATGTACACTCTAGACCTGACCCTATTCCCCGACCACCTAAAACTAACTACAACAACACAACCACTAGGCGATCACAAGACAACACCACACAAACTACTTATATACCATAAGCTAAAACTCGTAAAATACAAAGACTTACCAAAACCACAAAGCCTAAAACTCCAAGTCTCCCCCCCGCGAACAAAACACAAATCCCATACCTCAAAAACCAAACTACCGTACCAAAGCAGGACGCAAACCAGCCAGCTTTCTATAGTCCACGCGTGGCCTCACTCGCTGGGATCTTCTAGGTCCAGGACTCTGACCGCGGGACGTCGATGGATCCTCATCTGTAGTACCACGCTCCCTCGGGTGTAAACTTGCCTCCGGTTCCCCGTCCTCCTCCACTGACTCGACCTCGAAGGGGCCCTCCCCCAGAGAAAGAACATCCAAGTCCGTTGACTGTGGATCAACGGAGAGCTCCAATGGAGCATTCGCAGAATCAGGCGAGTCCCGCAGATCGGCTTCCTCCGGTGAAATTAAGTTCTCATCATCAGCAGGGCCCCTTTCTGAAAAAGTTTTCAAATCAACAATATTATGAGAACCAAGCATAGCTCCACCCTCTACCTCCTGCAATTCATAGACCAAGGGAGAAAACTTAACTATAATCCGACAGGGACCCCGCCATCGAGGCATAAACTTTGCTATTCGATGGTGATCTGCACTCGATATTGGCCTCAAACGCAACCAAACCAAATCTCCCACCTCAAACTCCCGGTTATCCCTGTGTTTATCATAGTTACGCTTTTGACGCGTCTGTGCCAGTTTCACCTTTGAATTCACCAAATCTGTCAAAACCCCATATTCGTCAGCCCGAGTCCAGACATCAGCTCCACACATGGCATCCCAGGGGAGGGCTATCTCACGACCCAGGAACAGGCGGGCCGGGGTCTGCCCAGTGGTCTCTGAAGCCGTTGTCCTCAAGGCGAATGCCAGAGCCTCCAAGTGGGTGTCCCATGTGCCATGCCGCTGGCCTACGTAACTTGCAATCATTCTGCCCAATGTTCTATTTACCCTCTCTGTCAGATTAGTTTGGGGATGGTATGGACTGGTAAATTTCCTACGAATACCAAATAACCGGCAAACCTCCTCATAAATTTCTCCAACAAACTGAGGTCCATTATCCGACAACAATGACTTGGGACAGCCAAACCTAGAAAATACATCCCTCATTAAGCACCTAGCAATAGCTGGAGCCGTAGCACGGCGAAGTGGAAACAATTCCACCCATTTCGAATAATAATCCACCAATACCAGACAGAAGACATTACCTCTCTGGGAAACAGGCAAGGGCCCCATCAAATCAACCCCCATCATCTCGCCCGGCGCGGTCACCTCCGTGGACTTAAGCAACCCGTGTTTCCTCTTTTGACTAAATTTAAGACTCTGACATATTCGGCAGGACGCAACAAACCTCCGTATATCTTGCTTCTGACCCGGCCAGTAGGTCCTCTCCCGACACTTCCTATAAGTATTTTTAAAACCGAGATGCCCCGCCACTGGAGGATCGTGAAATTCCGTCATAACCCCAGGCGTTAAACTCTTCGGAATGGCTGTTCTCCAAACATCCACTTTTCGACTCTGGAACTCTAATACTTCCCCGCGTAGTCTATAATGCCCGGAACGACCAATAATCATAGAAGCCCGAGCAGGGTCCACGGGAAGGTCACCATCCGTCAGATAGGATATGATCTCTTGGTAACACGGGTCTAGTTTCTGGTTCTCAGCAATCTCCTCCAAACTGACGCACTGAGCCACCAGCACCATGGCGTCCGGACCCTCAGTCTGCTCGGGAGGCCCAACAGGATTCCGTGATAGAGCATCGGCGGTAACCATCTGCGTTCCCTTCCGTGGTATTATATTAAAGCTGAACTCTTGCAATTGGATGGCCCACCTAGCCAGTCTACCCTTCAATTCTCTCTTTGTTTGAAGCCAAGCCAACGCAGCGTGATCGGTAAAAACTTGAAACGGGCGGGAAAGGTATATCCGAAGCCGTTCACAAGCCCATACTAAGGCAAGACCCTCTTTCTCTGTTACAGAATAATTCCGCTCCGGTGGCCTGAGGGTACGGCTGGCATAAGCCAAGACCTCATAAGTACCATCCGACTTCCTTTGCCCCAATTCCGCTCCCAAACCCGTATCTGATGCATCTGTGTACAATTCCAGCGACGAAGTCTCGTCCGGCAATCCGAGCACGGGAGCCCGGGTCAGCAATTCCTTTAGCCGATCAAAAGCAGCCTGCTCCTCCACACCCCAATGCCAACGCTGCCTTTTCTTGGTGAGGGCATACAGCGGGCCAGCTATGTCTGTGTAGTGAGGGATAAAAGCCTTGTGCCAAGAGCACAATCCCAAGAACTGCCTGACCTGACGGACTTTTTGTGGAATCCGAAAGTCCAAAACAGCCCTAACCTTGTCAATCTGCGGCTGCACTCCCTCCCCCGAAAGGTGGTAGCCGAGGAAGTCCAGCTCCGTCCGAAAGAAGTGACATTTTTCGGGTTTCAGAGTCAATCCCGCCCCATGTAGCAGTTCCAGAACTTGGCGAACATCTTCGTGATGCTCCTCAATACTAGATGAGTAAATTACGATGTCGTCTAGGTAACATTCACAAGTCTTCCCCAGAACCGGACGCAAAATACGATGGATCATCCTCTGAAACGTGCCGGGTGCATTTCTCAACCCGAAGGGCATCACCCGGAACTGGTATAATCCCTCAGGAGTAATGAAAGCTGTCTTGGGCCTGTGCTCCGGGGCGATCCTCACCTGCCAGTAGCCCGACTGCAGGTCGAGGGAAGACCAAACTTTGGCCCCACCAACATTGCGCAAGACCACAGGAATCAATGGCAGGGGGTACCGATCTTCACGGGTAACATTGTTCAATAGTCGGTAGTCCACGCAAAACCGCGAGGTCCCATCCCTCTTTGGCACCAAGACCACTGGTGAAGCCCAAGGAGAATCCGAAGGCTCAATGATGCCCGCCTCTAACATTTCGTGCACTTGTTTACGCACTATCTCGGCTTTGTCCCGTGACAACGGGTAAGGATGCCTATACACAGGAGGAGCATCACCCGTCTCAATTCTATGCTCCGTTTCCGCAACCATCCCAGGGCACGCACAAAATAACTCGGGAAATTCTCTAAACACCTTTAGAAGACACTCACCATGGTCCCCGGCCCTTGTAGCTAGTTCCACCATCTTCTCCTCATCAATGTCTCCCTGCCTAACCGGAGTGCAAGCGGAGATTTCTCTTCTGCCAAAATCTATCCTTACCTCCCAAGCGGCCAGCGCATCGACACCCAGTAATATAGGCACAGGCAAACCCCGAACCACCAGAAGCTCTTGCTCCCTTTTTATACCCTTCCACTCCAAAACGCCGCTTACCACGCCCTCAGCAGATGTAGACTCCCCATTAATGTTCCAAAGCTCCCGCCGCTCAGCTCTGTAGCTCACCACTCCCGACCTCCTCAATTGGAGGGCCCAAGATTGGCCAATCAAAGAGCGGTCAGCCCCAGTATCCAATCGGGCCCCCAGCGACCGACCCCCAAATTTAACGCAAGGCATCAGAAAGTCAAGGAAAGGGGAAGCAATGCCCCCGAGGACCATCTCCCCTACTCTGGCCTCAGGCTGTTGTTTTCCGGATCACAAAATCTGGCAATATGACCCAATCCACCACACCGATAGCACCGCACTCCAGCTCTACCGAAGCGATGTTCAGCTGACCGCTCGCCGAGTGTCCGCTGCCTCTCAGGTTCCTGCCGGGGTGGTAAAGCCCCAGAATCCACCGGAGCCTCGCCACTATGCTCAGGAGGGGGGGGAAAGAACCGCTTTACATGAATCATAACTTCCCGCACAGACCGAAAATTTATCAGGCTCAGTGGAAGGCGCTGAGCGTCTGCCAACCGCTCGACTAGTGCCTCAGCCACCTCAGACTCCGAGGCATCAGGCCTCCATTCCACATACATATCCCTGAATCTCCAAGCGAATGCCTCAAAATCATCTCCAATTTTGAATCGTGCCCGGAGAAGGCGCTCTGCCCCACTCAATGGTGAACCCGAACAACGGTAGTGTTCCCGCAACCACCGCCTGAACGTAGGCCATGTATTATTTGTCTGTGCTCGCTTGGCACGAATGGTAAACCCAAACGGGGAAGGCCATTCTCTCCCTGGGGTTGGATAGGTAGGGAGAGAGCGCGCCAAACTGGTTACTTCTCGCCAAGAACTACTCCACCTCCCTTCCCTCTCCTTTGCCAATGGGGTGCATAAGTAGCCAAGCCAGCAACCCTGATTTCCCACACCCCTACTCGAACTTGGATCTCCCCGCTTCCCTCCGCCAAGCGAGAGCAGACAAATAATAAGTTCCTCTGGAGCAAAAGCCATAAATTCGTACCATCTAGCCGCATTTCCACCCAAACTCTCGACGGCCAGCTGCACCGTAGCCCTATCACTCAAGTTTGAGAGAGAAGCCTCTACGTTCACCTTTCGAACAAATTCGTCCACGGACTCCCTCGGAGTACCAGTAAAAGTCAAAGGGGATTTATGCCGCACGGGGCGATCGGGGCTAGCAAGACGATGGGGACTCCCGGGACCATCCTTCCGAAGCGTTGACAAAAAGACGACCAAAAGTGACAAAATACCACCAAGCAACCCGCAAACAACCAACTCGAACATCATAGCAGCAAAAGGTGGCTAAACCCAAAAGTCATAAAATTCCAATCAGCATCGCATCCTGGCTGGCTCGCCAAAGTTCACATGTGACGTAACAAAGCTAAAATGATCCAACACAATAAAAACCTACACCACTAAAAGAACAGTTATTTATTAAAACCTAAAACGAACATGTTAAGACCAGCTAAAAACCCAACGTGGCCAACACACAGACAGAGGGGGAAAAAGGATCGGCGCCCAACAACAACTCCCGGGCCTTATATTCCTTCCAGGAAGGATGACGTAGTCAACGTGATCTTCTTCTTCTCTGAGGCGCAGCCATCCTCTTCTTCTCGCAGGATCGTCACAAACTTTGCAATAATATAGTTTAAAATCTTTAAGTATTATATCAAATTTTAAAACAAATGTAATACAAATTTTAGAATATGTTAGAATCTTTAATATTTCGTGATGATTACAAACTATAATTTAAATAACGTATGCATCACATAGTATCTTTATTGATTTTATATATTTCAAGATTGTATCTTTACACCAGGTATTATTACTCAAGGCATTACCTAAGACAGTTCACAGAACTTTTCACTCAAAGATTCAGTTATCTATTCATTCAAACAAATATTATACCTAGAAAACAATTTATATTCAATTCCAATGGAAATAAAAGATAAAAATAAAGACTTACTGCACAGGCCTTATTCA
Organism: Tetragnatha versicolor; assembly: GCA_024610705.1. Classification (NCBI taxonomy): domain Eukaryota; kingdom Metazoa; phylum Arthropoda; class Arachnida; order Araneae; family Tetragnathidae; genus Tetragnatha; species Tetragnatha versicolor. Next base: position 41,892,490 of record JANDEH010000009.1, read on the forward strand.
TTTATATGAACTACAATGAAGACACCCATTTGTTGAGAAGAAAGAGTTATATTTTATCGATTCAATCCTGAAACAAATTGAAATTAGAGGAAAAGTGGAATAAATCGGTCCTGAAAAGAATCTACAGATTTATTTGAGTTGTGTCATTTGTTTTAAACCCTTTGTTGAAAATCAAAGAAAGGGAGGAACGCTCGCCGGGAAAAGAATGTTTGGAATGGTGTTTATCTAAAAGAAAAAGTCTTGTTTCCAAACAGAAGAAATATTGTAGAGGGGAGTTAAGCAAATAAGTCCCTTGAAATGTCAATCAGGGGAGAGGGGAAGTTCTTTAATTTGCACCGGAGGGAAAACCGCTGAATTAAAGCTTTTAGGCGATCAAAGATTTTTCTTGAAGGCGTCTATTGTAAATAAGTTTTAACTATGCAAGAAAGTGTTTCTTTGAACACACATGTATGGTAGAATGTTCCCCAGACTTAAAAGCAGTCGTGTTTACGCGAAATGTTTGCTATTTATAAAAATTTAATAATTACCATATTATTCCTCAATGGTTTAGTTTTATAGATTTTTAGTTTTGGGAAAAAAATAAGTTTGTGTTAGGAAATAAATTAGAGAGGGAGATTTGAAACACCATCAATATTCATAGATATTTGAGTAGCCATATTGCTTATAGATATAGCGTGAAAACTATCTTTTAATTCTGTCTCAAATAATCAATATAGTTTTTTAGATGTTAAAAATGATTGAAACAATTAACCCACAAGGCTATTTCTTTAAAAATAATCATTCTAAATAAAATATTTACAGCAAATGTACAAAATAGCCTGGCTAGTTCTTTCTCTTATAAAGAACAATCATTGACAATCCTTACTTTACGTTGCTTGCCAGTTCAACAACATGGATGACATCAAAATATGAATAATCCAGAAGAAATTAATGAAGACTTAAATGTTTTATTAGACTCAAATACTATAAGAATAAAATGATAAATCTTAGTTGAATATAGAATCCCAAAATATTATTGAATAAATATAAACAGAAGAATATTAAATTATTTTTAGAGTCTTGAATAATTAAAATTAAAGTCACTTCAGTTCCATTTTTCAAATTTCACGTACAGAATAAATAAACTAGATGAATTAAAAATGATCTTAATTCATTAAAAGTCTCAGATTCTGCAGATGTCAATAGTTCCACTGATATTAAAGTTTTACTTCTCTTCTCTTTAACATAAAATGAACTAATTTGATTAATTTGACCCTGAAAATGTTTATAGTTATACAAAAAAAGAATTATTGAAATGATTATTTTTAGATGTTATATATCGCCTCTCCCGAGCAAGACTCACACAATTGCAAAAGTTGAAATCTTTACTCTACGGGAGCTTGGCGCGGAAAGACTTCTAGAATGTGATATCAGACAAGACCCTCTATATACATGGCCACCCAACTCCGGACGATGACGTCAAACGTGACTGAAAATTGCCATGTTAAGTCTATGGAGTGACGTCAAAGATGAGTGAAAGTTATGACGTTGCACGGCCGAGTTGGGAGGCCTTTATATAGAGGGTCTTGTATCAGACCGCTCGAGATTGTCATAAAAATCAAATGTCGAGTTGCTGCAGCCAGTGAAATAATTGGAACTATTTTTTCGTTATAAAAGAAAAACTAATCATGGTAGAAGCACAATATTTTAAACACATATACAATTATTTTTTACAAAAAGATTGTCGTTTCGTTTTTTTAAAAATTCGAAGTAGTTTTAGAGTTATTAAGATTCAAAGTTTAAGTTTTTTTCCTTTCTAGGATTGAAAGGGTTAACATAAGCATATATAAAATCGTTGTTGGCGATTTTATTTAGCGCAAATGGATATAATCCCCAAAGATTCCACTTTTTCGATTTAGAGACTAATAAAGAAATCTTTCCACGCCAAGCTCCCGTTAAGTAGACATTTCAATTTTTGCAATTGTGTGAGTCTTGCTCGGGAGAGGCGATATAGAGATAAACATTTTTGAATGCGAAATGTTTGGTATTATAGAGGGCAATGACCTTTATTTTTTTAAGGTTTTTAAAAACAAATTTTATTATCTATGCGAATATGTATAAAGTGAAATGTATTTATTTATAAATAAAGATATTTTTATATATTTTATTAAATACTATTTGAGCTTAAACTTTTCATATTTCCTATATGTATCTATACAGGGTGATTCAGAAATAATCATCAATAATTGGGGGGTAGGTAGAGGGGCCCTAGACAAGCATTTTTCGAATAGGGATGGTGGGGCGCAGCCTTATCGTTAAAGAGCTAGGACCTAATGTAGTGCGAGCGCGTTTCAAAAGGCCGTTTTTAAAAGGCCCGTGTGACAAAACAAAACATAATGAAATGAAAAACATTATTGAATGAGGTACAGGAGTATCCGTATTACTTAAATCCTCAATGTGATAGAAATTGGACCACTTTCTAAACCGTGGGGTGAGTTTTTAAACGTGCAATATTAATATCTTAGTCAAACAATGGAGTTCCCTTAATGGTATTCGGAAAAATGATGATAGGGGAAGGAATTTTCAATGATCAAACAGTTTCAATGATCACTGTTACGATCATTGAAAATTCCTTCCCGATCATCATTTTCTAAATACCATTAAGGAAACTCCATTCTTTGACTAAAAGATTAATATTGCACTTTTGAAACTCACTCCACGGTTTAAAAAGTGGTTCAAAGTCTATCGAATTCATGGTGTAGGTAGTAGGGATACTTCCTTACCTCATGCAATAGATTTTTTCATTTTATTATGTTTTGTTTCGTCACACGGGCCTTCTGCACCCCACCATCCCTATTCGAAATATGCTTGTCTAGGGCCCCTCTACCTCCACCCCAATTATTGATGATTATTTCTGAATCACCCTGTATATAAAAAAACAATGTTTGTCTGTATGTATGTATGTTATTATATACAATTTTTCAAAGCCCTTATTTTCAAAGTTGGAATTTTTTTTCCAGCCCCCTCTTAATTTTTTTCCTTTTACTATAAAGTGAAAGTGTGCAAAAAATTTTTTCGATATTTTAATATTAACACGTGCCTCATCGCGGTTGAAGTTTGAATCCCATAGCGCGCCATAGTAATAGTATGGCTAGGGTGTCTCAAAAATAACCTTTTCTCGAAAAACCTTGTTCCCTAGGGTTTTTCCCATTTCTTTTGGTCCCAAAAGATAGTGTGTGAAGTTTCAGCTGCCTAAGTTAACTCTAGGGCTTGACTAAGGCTAAGCGCGCACTAGAGACGTCTGTCACGGTGACTATAAACACTAGGTTACTCGAGAGCAATGCATTGCTACGGTGAAATTCTTGGCAATCGGCCAAGAGTTGACTGTGCGCTCTCTAGCTTCTTGCGGCGCAAGTTCAGAGTTGCGTATGCTTGGCGAAATTCGGCTGTTTAGCGGCACATTTAGAAGCCAAATGACTCTTTTAACATGGGTTAGGGTTACCATATTAGTCATCTTTAACGCTAAAAACTTGGCGCATACGCAAGTCTGAACTTGCTCCCTTCTTGCAATAGCCAGAGAGATAATTTTGTCTCTGTCGCCGTGACAAAAGTATCTAGTGCGCGCTTAGCCTAAGAGCCCCAAAATTTGAAAAAAGTGGAAAAAATGACCAATTTTCAGAATTAAAAAAATATATATTTAAGATTGATACTGCGATAAAACTGCTTCAAGTGCGTTATTTAGCACTTATTTAGATGGATTACATTTATTAACGTGTGTTAACTGTAGCCTTTAGCCCCTTTAATTTCAGGATAAACAGTACTGCTTAGGGACGTTGCTCATGAAAGCTTATAATGCACTACCGGTGGACGAAAGGAACTTATTCCGAACTTCTTCAAAGGAACTCCCTCAAATGATGCCATTTGGTGCTAAATTGATATTAAAAATTATAAAACCCAGTGAAATAACAATAAGAAGGCCTTCCACTGAGGTTTTAATGTAAAAAGAGATTTTCTTCAGAATTGCTCGTTTCCAGCTGATCAAACTTAAAATTTATACAAAAAAGGGGGTTTTCGCATTTGAACCAGTTTTATTGCAGTAACAATCTTAAAATATATTTTTTAAAAATCTGAAAATTGGTCATTTTTCCACTTTTTTCAAATTTTGGGGCTCTTAGTCGTCAAACCCTGGAGTTAACTTAGGGGACTGAAACTTCACACATTATCTTTTGGGACCAAAAGGAATGTAAAAAACCCTTGGGATCAAGGTTTTTCGAGAAAAGGTTATCTTTAAGACACCATAGCCATACTATTACTCTGGCGCGCTATGGGATTCAAACTTCAACCGCAATGAGGCACGTATTAATATCAAAAATCGGAAAATCCTTTTGCACTCTTTCATTTTACAGTAAAAGGAAAAAAATTAAGGGGGGGGGGCTGGAAAAAATATTGAAAATTTTTTTTCACCATTATAATAAGGGCCACCCTAGTATGTATGTATGTTCTTTATAGTTTTGAACTTTTCGATCCTACATTAACTTTTAAACTATACCACGTTGACTCGCTCCCGGGAAGGTTTCTGAATAAAAATAATTTAAAATCGAAGCGTCCCAATAACTTTTTTGGTCAATTTTATGCTTAAAAACCCATATTTCATGGCTAACTTCATGGCAAACCCACATTGTTGTAAATATAATAACAGAATATATAACTTTAATTGTTGTAGGAATATTATCGATTGTTGTAGATTGAAATCTATTGTTGTATTTTAAAATACATTGTTGTACCATAAACATAAAAATGGATCCTTTATTTAAATATTTTCCCATTCGGACTGGCGAAGCCCATCTGTAACAAGCTAGAATAATTTTTTTAAATGACTATCGAAGCCCATCTGTAACACACCAGAATAATTCTCTTTAAAAATATAATAATAGGGGAGAGTGCTGTAGCTAAGGACTGTTGTACCTTCAGCCACCGCGTTTTAAAATTCGGGAACTAATAGAAATTTGAATTTGTGGTTGATTTTGAATGTAAACAGATGCTATCTAATTGTTAACGTGAAATCAGCTCGTTAAAATAATATTTAAATTTAATTTAATAGATTTACTGTTTTTAGGTGCTCAAAGTTTTTTTCAGTGCATCACTACATTAATATTTTTCTTCACATTTAATTATAAAACGATAAAATGAGATATAGGGGCGAACCCCCGAGATTTTGACTTTTTAATTTTGATATTAGAAATAGTCATATCTTAATTCTTTAATTTTTTATAGAATTTTAAATGCAAAAGCACCTGGTGTTGTACCTTAGGACACCATAAGTGTTGTACCTATGGACACGTTCTTGTGGGTGTCTGTAGCTAATCAGCGTTTTTGAATCAGGTTTCATTAAAGTGAATACATTTTAATGCATATTAAATTAATTTTAAATGGTTATCTATTTGTCGGCGATTATTTTCAAGTGATTTTAGATGAAAAAGCAAATATTTTGTGATCTAAACTACTTTTTAAAATTTTTTATTTTACTTTGCATTTAAATTATTTATTAATGCATTTAATGCATTTGCACTATATGGCATAAAACATTAAGCACACTATCGCATTTAAGTATGATGATTACAAAAAACTTAAAATTTCCACCGAAGAAGATTTGCGAAAGTTTATTACCTCCAAATGCTTGCACAACTATGTGTCAATCGAATTGTTTTTTTGGATCAGTGAAGTGATCAGATTAATCAGCATGATTGATGAAACTATTACCTCAAATTTCGATCTGAAAATCCTACGTGATTTATGTATTTTTGGTGAAAAATCAAGACTTTTATCAACCAACTTCGTTTTAATCATCATCGATCTAAAACTACATTACTTTAAAAAATATATTTCCAATTTAAAAAATGCTTGAAATAGTTTATAAAAAGGTAATACACCAATAAAAATGTTCATTTTAAGCTTTTTTCAGCTAAAACTTTCCTTTTTAAGGGTGTCCACAGGTACAACTGAGTCTGTCCATAGGGAGAGCACGTGGTTGTACCTATGGACACAAATTTCGTCAAGTTATTAAAATGAATAAAAAATCCAATTTTGAAGATTTTAGCTCATAAAAAAATATTACCCTCTTTGCTAAGGTTAGGACTATAGGTTGAGCACTTTAAATGGTAAAAATGTGATTTTACCTATCTTAGAAAAATCCAAACGTGATTTTTGTCCAAAGGTACAACACTCTCCCCTATAGTAATATATGATTCTCAGTTAGTTCTTGATAGAACATTATTTTTCTGTTAAAATTAATAAAAACTGTTAAATTCATTTTCAAAATTTAAAATAGGGATAAATGCATGTGTATTTTGGAATTAAATTCCATTTTACATAATTTTTATAAATTTGCTTATGATAACTTCAGAATGACTAGTGAAGCCTGATGATTATTCATTTCCCCCCACGTCACCTAAATGCTTGTAAAATGATGAATATTCGGGTGAATAGTGAAAATCTAAATGGATCAGTATTATAACTGATTATACAGGGTGTCCCGCGAGAAGTGGCCCAACCCCTTTAACTTTTGAACCCCTACAGATATAGTGATACAGATAGAAAGTGGGGTCTAGGTATAGTAAAGTGACCATGCTCTATCCGATGAGATAAATTTCAACGCCCTCTAGCGGAAACTTTAGGAGTTATAATTTTTATTTTAAAAACAATTTGAGGTATGTGAAAAAAGTCAGTGACTAAGTGGTAGAGCAGCATCGATTCAGTTGGAAAAGACACCTTAAGCAGAAAAATATCTTGAATAAAACCCCTAAAACGCAAGCTCAATTGGGTTGAATTCACGTAGATTTTACGTCTTAAGACACCCCTCACGAGGTGAAAATGAGAAATTTTTATTTTTATGATTTAAGTAAATGACTAAAAGCATTCTTAGTTCATTAAATTGAAAATTTCTCATTTTCGCCTCGTGAGGAGCGTTTTAAGACTTAAAATCTACGTAAATTCAACCTATTTGAGCGTGCGTTTTAGGGACTTTATTCAAGATATTTTTCTGCTTAAGGTGTCTTTTCCTACTAAATCGATGATGCTCTACAACTTGGTCATTGACTCTTTTCACATACCTAACACAGTTTTTAAAATAAAAATTATAACTCCTAAAGTTTCCGCTAGAGGGCATTGAAAGTTGTCTCATCGGATAGGGCTTGGTCACTTTACTATACCTAGACCCCACTTTCATGACTATATCTGTAGGGGTTCAAAAGTTAAAGAGGTTGGGCCACTTCTCGTGGGACACCCTGTATATAGTTTTTTCAGAAAACTTTAATGCTCTCAAAAAGTTGTAAGTTTATTTATTGGGAAAACATTAAATGCACCCAATAGCTGGAGCAAGTTTTAACGTTGTTTAATCTGATTCCATAAGATTTGCTAGGGTAAACAAACTTATTTTACTATAGTTTGTTCGGAACACTTTTTAAAAGTTGCCCATTTTACCTCGCTACTCATTTTACCCTACCTGACCCTACTTATTACTTTGCGTTTTAAAAACGGTATTATTTTGGAAATAACGAGGATATTCTGTTTGTTATTTGAAACTTAAGCTCCAAATTTTTTTGTTTCACTTTTACGTGGGAAAATGTGGAACAGTTACCCCTGAAATAGCAATACTTTAATACCTAGTTGTAAGCTAGCACCAATCCCGCGTGTAAGTTTTATCATTATCTTCCAACTAATACTCAACAGCCGCGAGGGTTCCCAGGTTGTGATTGAATCGATGAGATCTGAACCGTGTTCATGAAACAATTTGATGAGGAGGAGAAATTTAGATTATCAAGCTTTTAAATTTAACCTAAAGATTGTCACACTTTGTATGTTATACAGGGTGTCCCACGAGAAGTGGCCCAACCCTTTAACTTTTGAACCCCTACAGATATAGTCATGAAAGTTGGGTCTAGGTATAGTAAAGTGACCATGCCCTATCCGATGAGATAACTTTCAACGCCCTCTAGCGGAAAATTTAGGAGTTATAATTTTTATTTTAAAAACTGTGTTAGGTATGTGAAAAAAGTCAATGACTAAGTTGTAGAGCATCATCGATTTAGTAGGAAAAGACACCTTAAGCAGAAAAATATCTTGAATAAAACCCCTAAAACGCAAGCTCAATTAGGTTGAATTCACGTAGTTTTTACGTCTTAAGACGCCCCTCACGAGGTGAAAATGAGAAATTTTTATTTTTATGATTTAAGTAAATGACTAAAAGCATTCTTAGTTCATTAAATTGAAAATTTCTCATTTTCGCCTCATGAGGAGCGTTTTAAGACGTAAAATCTACGTAAATTCAACCTATTTGAGCGTGCGTTTTAGGGATTTTATTCAAGATATTTTTCTGCTTAAGGTGTCTTTTCCTACTAAATCGATGATGCTCTACAACTTAGTCATTGACTTTTTTCACATACCTCACACAGTTTTTAAAATAAAAATTATAACTCCTAAATTTTCCGCTAGAGGGCGTTGAAAGTTATCTCATCGGATAGGGCATGGTCACTTTACTATACCTAGACCCCACTTTCATGACTATATCTGTAGGGGTTCAAAAGTTAAAGGGTTGGGCCACTTCTCGTGGGACACCCTGTATAACATAAACATACACTTAATAAATTTCCTAAGTTATGTAAGCAAATTTAAATATTTTAAGATGTTATTTAGCTATAAAAATTGCTTGGTTCTTTAATCAAATAATAGGTAACTTTATTGTGAAAGTATTTTATAAATTGCTTCTTGCACTTTAGTAACAAATTTTTATATAGGTCTCTACTTTGTATAAAATACTGTTTAGAGATATTCATAAAATACTATCCATTTCCTCAGCTTAGAATGAGGTCAAAATCGGGTTTCTATTTTAATTTCAACAAAAAATCTATATTCTAAATCGGGATTTTTGGGGGATAAAGCACTCTTTTCGAGGTTTTCAGTCTTTTTTCTCAGCACTGCATGTTTTGTTTATTATTGTTATAAATAATTTTTTATTTTATTTTCCTTTTTTTAAATTTTTCTTTCTTCAAAAGTAAAAAAACAGTTAAGATTTAGAAAATTAAAATAATCTACTCAACTTGGTTATTTTAGTGTTTTGAATATGATATTTCTTTTAACATAAATAGGTAGTACTTATGTTTGGAGAAAAGAAGAGTCGAAGAGTGATAACGTATTTTAATAGAGAAACCTTTTCTGTACAAATTGTGATTAAATAGTAGGGGAGAGTGTTGTACCTATGGACAAAAATCACGTTTGGATTTTTCTAAGACAGGTAAAATCACATTTTGACCATTTAAAGTGCCCAACCTATAGTCCTAACCTTTGTGAGTAGAGATATATTTTTTATTAGTCAAAATCTTGAAAATTGAATTTTTAATCATTTATAATAACTTGGAAAAATTTGTGTCCAAAGGTACAACAACCTGTTGTACCTATGGACAGACCCAGTTGTACCTGTGGACACCCTTAAAAAGGCAAGTTTTACTTGAAAAAAGCTAAGAATGAACATTTTTATTGATGAATTACCTTTTAATAACCTATTTCAAGCCTTTTTAAAATTGAAAATATATTTTTTAAAGTAATGTAGTTTTAGATCGTAAATGATCATTAAAACGAAGTTGAATGATAAAAGTCTTGATTTTTTACCAAAAACACAAAAATCACATGGTATTTTCAGATCAGAATTTAATGTAATAGTTTCATCAATCATGCTGATTGATCTGACAACTTCACTGGTCCAAAAAATCCCAATTCGATCGACACTTAGTTGTGCAAGCATTTGGTGGTAATAACAATAATAATTTGGTGGTAAATCATCTTCAGTGGAAATTTTAAGTTTTTTTAATCATCATACTTAAATGCGATAGGGTGCTTAGGGTTTTACACCATATTTTAAATTAATTTCGAAGTAGAATCACAAATTTAAAAAAGTAGTTTAGATAACAAAATATTTGATTTTTCATCTAAAATTCACTTTAAAATAATCGCTGACAAATAGATTACCATTTAGAATTCATTTAACATTTATTAAAATGTATTCAGTTAAATGAAACCTGATTCTAAAACGCCGATTAGCTACAGACACCCGCAAGAACGTGTCCGTAGGTACAACACTTATGGTGTCCGAAGGTACAGCATCAGGTGTTTTTGCATTTAAAGTTCTATAAAAGATAAAAGAATTGAGATCTGACGATTTCTAATATCAAAACTAAAAGTCAAAATCTCGGGGATTCCCCCCATATATCCCATTTTATCATATCATAATCATAGAAGAAGAAAATAATTAATGTAGTGATGCACTAAAAAAACTTTGAGCACCTAAAAACAGTATTTTTACTATAGAAAATTTAAATAATATTTTAAACAGCTGATTTCACGTTAGCAACTAGATAGCATCTGTTTACATTCAAAATCGACCACAAATTCAAATTTACATTTTTTCCCGAATTTTAAAATGAGGTGGCTGAAGGTACAACCGTCCGTAGGTACAACACTCTCCCCTACCGTTACATGAAATTTCATATTTAGTTTCATTATAAAAACTGTCTAAAAAAGAATTAAGTTAATCCTTATAGCCAAATATCCACTTGATCCTATATAAAATACCGATATTTAAAAGACAACATTACACATATGCCATTTTTCTCTCAGTTTTCTATTCAGTGTTTTAAAACCTTGAATGATATTAGATATTTAAATATTTTAATTTTTTGAAAAAATTATAGATAATGATTCATTTGAAGAGCAGTATTTATTAGAAAAGATGGGAACTTCTAATACACTTTTTTATTAGTTCTAATTAATGGTCTGTTTTGGGAAAATGAATTGAGTTTAAATTCTTAGAACTCCCTTGAAAGTTCAAAATGATAACTCATTAATTAGTTCGAAACTAAATCAGTGATGTATGAAGTTTTGTGGATAAAGATACTAAAGTGTTTATGATAAACTAAGTTTACTAAATTTGTACTACATATTTTCAAATAGTGAAAATGACATGTTTAAGACAATGTTAGAGAAAAACGAAACACTCCACCAGTCCATAAACATGGATTAATTTAACGTTTGAAGTATTATGTACAATTATTTATAAAAATAGTTCAACAACTTATACAGAATAATAAGCCACAACTGTTAAAAACACTCAGACATTTCTTTTTCGTATTGTTTTTGTAAAATTGCATAGCTACGTATTTCATACATTCCTGAAACATTTGTGCTTGAGTTATAAATAAAGTTAAATTTCACTCAAAAATTATAGATACATTGAAATTCTAATTCAAAGGTGTCTAGGATACGTAAATAAGGATGTTTTACTTAGTAAAATGTGTTCAGCATAGTAGATTATTATAGCAATCATGGTTGTATTAGGTTTTACGGTTTTCAAAATAAATTAAAAGTTATACATTTTTATCTGTAATGATTTAAGGTAGTTGAAATTAGTATTTATTATAAAATTATTCCCCTCAAGTGTTTTAGTACCTACTATACAAAACATTTTATAACTAAAATGCGATAAACGTAAACTCATTTAAAAGGAAATAACTTAATAATCAGTAGCTTTATTAAACAGGTAAAAAAACATGATTTACAGTAATTCATAAGTTAAAGTGTATACAGGATTTTTATAACAATCATATGCAAAGACTGATAATGGACAGAGAAAATGTTTTGCGCAATATAAGTTTGGCCGGCGAAATTTTTGTACATTTTGTGCGATTGGTTTTTGATGAATAAGAAGCATTTTTGTGCAAACTTAGTTTGTGCTCTAAATTAAACCTTTTAAATATTTTCAAATAAATATTAAGCAAAAGAATCAAAATTTAAGGTTTTATATATTTTATATAAAAACTATAAATATATTGTTTTATTAATGAACTTACTTCTTTCATTCATCCAGTTAAAAAGTTTCCTTTTATACTTTATCTCAACTCTTTTATTAGAAAAAGTTAAATAATATAAAACTATAAGCCGTTTACAAAATGACAGTTAATCATTTCTTAATTAATAGACACTTTAAAATTTACTCAAAAGTTAGCTTTACCAATAAAATTATGAAACAGCATTCCTATCTAACGAGAAGCAACTAATTTGAAGCTATCTTGAAAACATTCCTGAACTATGCATAAAAAATTTACTGTAGTTCAAAAGCAGAGATCGGTTTCATCTTTAAAATATGAACTATTAAAACCAAAATTGAGCACAGAAATAAACACCATTATGATATGAAAAATCCCCGAAGCACCAGAAAAGCTGAAACTGGTTTTTAAGTACGCCATTTTTAGGTTATAAAATTTCATGCACACTTTAATCTTTTTAATACCAGACGGAATCTTGACGTTTTCAAGTGAGGACTTGGGTGCAAGAATCAGAAATCTCCACTTTCAATTCAAATTTAGTTAAGATTTTTTTTAAGGTAACCCAAATGTCGGCGGGCTTAAGGGCTGCTGTATAAACTCTGCGTGTCCTCGTAGTTTTACTATAAGCCCTCTATGCATAAGAAAGTTTTAATTTACTAGGGAGCTACCACCCCCTGCTCGCTGTCACTCACTAACTCCGGTAAACTGCTTACGCAAGACCTTTGGGATCTTTTTGTAATCCTCAAAACCCTGCTCAATGTACTTACTCTCTTTAAAAATATTCGTAAAGCAGTACAATTAGCAGAAGAAACGTAAACCATCTGGTGTCGTACCAAAAATGAGTCACAGGTCATCTTCATGAATAAAACCTTTTGAAAATTTGATTAATTTATTGAACTAATAAGTATTCTAAGTGTTTTCCTTAAAAATATCCAGCAAGTTCTTCTCTATTTTTAATCAACATTATGAATAAAAGTTACCAGGGGATCTTTTAAATTCAATATTGAACCGCCTATTAGCTCGTGAGTATGTATACCTAGTGTTTTATCATTCAGTTTTGTTTAAACCCAGGATTGTTAAACAATACCATTTGAGCCTTTGAAAATAGGAGTCAAAGCCTACATGACAATCAATGTTTCCAATGCATTTCGACTTTCAGACTAAAAATTATTAATTTCTGACAAAATGTGAAAAATTTTAGAATGAAATAGCATATCTAAATTTTTAGAATACTTTTATCAGTCTGAATGATACAGGGTGATTCAGAAATAATCATCAATAATTGGAGGGGAGGTAGAGGGGCCCTAGACAAGCATATTTCGAATAGGGATGGTGGGGCGCAGCCTTACAGTTAAAGAGCTAGGACCTAATGTAGTGCGAGCGCGTTTCAAAAGGTCGTTTTTAGAAGGCCCGTGTGACGAAACAAAACATAATAAAATGAAAAAATCTATTGCATGAGGTAAGGAAGTATCCCTACTACTTACACCATGAATTTGATAGAATTTGAACCACTTTCTAAACCGTGGAGTGAGTTTCAAAAGTGCAATATTAATCTTTTTGTCAAAAAATGGAGTTCCCTTAATGGTATTTAGAAAAATGATGATCGGGGAAGGAATTTTCAATGATCAAAACATTGATCATTGAAACTGTTAGATCATTGAAAATTCCTTCCCCTATCATCATTTTTCTTAATACCATTAAGGGAACTCCATTGTTTGACTAAGAGATTAATATTGCACGTTTTAAAACTCACCCTACGGTTCAGCAAAAGGTCCAATTTATATCAAATTGAGAATTTAAGTAGTACGGATACTCCTGTACCTCATGCAATAATGTTTTTCATTTTATTATGTTTTGTTTCGTCACACGGGCCTTCTAAAAACGGCCTTTTGAAAAGCGCTCGCACTACATTATGTCCTGGCTCTTTAACTGTAAGGCTGCGCCCCACCATCCCTATTCGAAATATGCTTGTCTAGGGCCCCTCTACCTCCCCCCAAATTATTGATGATTATTTCTGAATCACCCTGTATAATATAGAAAGTACTTTTTAAATTATGAAAAAAAAATCTCATCATAAAATATGGCGTCAATCGGTCGTTGTGATTGGATACATAAGTTGTTTGACAGTACTTGCTTTGTAACTGCGACCTTATTCGTAATCTAAAAAATGGAGAAATATTTTAAATTTGATATTTTTTTTATTTAAATCTAGCTTAATCGGAAATCCGGAAAGAATTCGGACGTTTTTCTCTGAAAATCATTCACCAAAAACTTTTTTAGAATAGAGATATTATTGCGTTTTAAAAATTGCAAGCAGTTACATCCATTAGGTGTCCTCAGACCTGATGATATCGACCCCTCCTAAGATATTTTTAAAAATCTAGCTACTTATTTATTACTCTCAACCTTAACGATCTAGTAGTGCCACACCGTTGTTTTTACGCATTAAACCTCTAGGAGAGCTGAAATTAGACCCAAGGGTGTTTTTTATCAGGCTTGCATTTAGAAACCCAAACCTGTCAACTGGCAAAAATCTGCATTTTAAGGCAACAATGATTGGAAATGTATTGCTAAATTGGCAAATCTACCTGTGAATAAAATTGATTTGAAAGTGGAAATACCTGGTTCTTGCCTCAAAGCTCTTAATTTGAAATACATATAAGAATTCATAGTAAATATCATAAGTAGCAATTAAATATAGTACATATTTACATGTATATTAGTAAAGATTAAGTGTAGTGTTTACAGATTCATTGATTTTAAGATAAGCATAACGAAACCTGTTAAAGTGAAAACATTTACGAGGAACGTTTTTACAAATGATTTACGATTGGCATTATATTGTGATTGTTAGAGCATGTATCAGTTTCCTCAGAAACGAACTCAGCCAAGTTTGGCGGCTTTACAAAATACTTTTCAAAATGTGATTAACTATTTTATCAATTTTCATTAAAACCCTGGAATCTTTAGACGAATCTGAAAGTCTAAAATGATCATACTACTTATTTTGTATTAAAAACGGCAGATTAAAACATTCGCTCTTGATGTCTCGACTATCTATAAATGCTAGAAGGTTTCAATGGAAACATTTGAATTCTCAAAAGAAATCTCTAGCCCTAACATTTTACATTTAAATGCATCAAACACTAAGAAGATAAAATTATGAGGAAGATTTTTACAGTACCTTTTGTTTGTCTGAATAACTTTAAAGCTCAAGACTTTAAATTCGTAACTTTTGAACTTGCATTCCACTCACTCATTGAAATGAATTAAATATTCAAAATTGGAATCATAAGACTGATTTTAGTTGTAGCGTCTATAACTCTAATTCAAGATGGCAAAGACAGAAGTGAGGATATCAGCTCTTTAAAAAACATTAAGAACAGGGTCTCGCCCTTGTGCAAGCAGGCAAGTAGATCGGTTGGGAAGCACTTGTAATCCAATGCCAGGACTGACATTGAACGCAGAAATAAATTAAGATGTCAGGGTCATACTTAGGCATGTACCTCATGTGCCAAGCTTGTGTAGTTTATAGTTAAATTGGTATTAACAACTTATCGAAATATGCAATTTATTTCAAGTACAGGATTGTTACAATTTAGACATCTATTTGGAGATGGCTATCAAAGGAAAACTACTGGATCCAAAGGCATTAAACTTGAACAGAAAAGGTTGCCATGAAAAACTGTTGATACTTACAATATACTCCGTTGACCTGTGCCGCTAAATCTGAAAACGTCGCCGAGTTACTAAATGGTGGCTTGACGCCAATATTATAATTCAGTGGCGTCTTAAGTCAATGAAAAACAGAAGTTATTGCCAGATGCAGTTTCCCAAAAACAAAGCAACCAAATAAACTATCTTTTTTTCATTTTATTTAAAATAACTAACTAAACACAAACCTTCTCTTTAAATGGGATAAATCACAGAGTATAGAACTTAACAGAGGATTTCTCTCCATAGATGCTAATGGCAACTTTTTAAACAAGGGTTTTCCCATAGACAACTTCTGGTACTTCAGACTGCCTCCTATAGTTCCAAGTCATCCTGCTAAGTATCTGTCATTCGCCCAAGAAGTCTGTCATTCGAAGTGGAGGGAAAAGAGCAGCACCAATGAAATTAAAATGCCACTTGATAGAAGTTCCATATCCAATCAGGAATGACTTTAGAATTTCGCCTTCTCTGATTGGCTGCTAGTGAAATTAATTATAATCTGCGAGCTGAATTAAATTAAGTACCTAAAGAAGAAAACTCCCGTTTGGAATCTCTGTTAGCTCTTTACTCTGTGTAATAAATGTAAAATGAGACCCGCTAAAAGTTCTTATTTCAATTTTAATTACTAAGAAGAGACTTAAATTTAATGACTAAGACTTAATTTTAATGACAACACCTGCATAATTACAATCAATTTTTGTTTATATTATATTTATTATATTTTTATTATAGCATTTCTGTAGAGCTTATTAAGTTTAATTTTTAATTTAATTGTTTGATCAATAAAGTAAATTTGATATTCCGATGCTGGCAACATCTAGTATTCTCTTTGGAGACGTTTTCAATTTCAGCGGCACGGTTGACGGCATAGCACATAAGTACCAACATTTTAATTCTCACATTCACCACGAAAATGGGGCGTAGTATCAAAAAGTTTTTGTAGTCTTCTTCGTTTCTCATTCATCTCTTTCGTGATTAGTTAAAGTTCTAAAAAAGGAAAGTGCATCATCAAATGAATTATTTCGACCAATGGAAAGAAAGATGAACATTGGTTTGAAGAGGACTAAAGATTATTTTCTAGTATTTGACACATTGTCTAACGAAATAAGAGCTAGGAACGTGAAATATGATATCACAAATGTATGCACGTTCTGTAAATTACAAAATTGTGAGGTTGACGTCTTAATTTGACACGAAGTCATAAGTTTAAAACCTTTCTAATCTCTTAAAAAACGAAACTGTTCTTCCAAAACCTTAAATAACCTCCAGCCAAGTTTAAGAACACTTGATCCAGTAGATAGAGGTAACTTTTGATAGCCATCTAAAAGCTGAAGTTAATTTATAACCATCCTATATCTTAAAATTATACTCCAGAAATCACCAAATATATTTTTTATGAATTTGGTTACATATGGAAACAACTTTAAAGAAATATTGATTGAGCAGAGAGAGTAACCCATTAATTTTTACTTGCTTTTAACGCTTTAAAAACTCTAAATAGCTCCCAAAATACTGACAGACAATCGATTTTTGAGCAAATGTCTGTATTAGGAATGTTAGTTTCAAATTTATGATCTTGTGTAGATAACTTTTTTAACATGCAGCTATTGTTTCAATTATTATTTGTATCTTGTATTGAAACCTCAGTATTGAATCTTATATTGAAATAAAATAACGGCTGTGTTCACCACTAACCTAACCTAAGGTTAACCTGGAATCAAAACTAACAACCGTATTCATCACTAACCTAAACTACGGTTAACCTGGAATCATAACTTCTAATTGGTAGTTGAAAAAAGGAAAAAAGTTTTAAGCCAATCAGATTTGTCGAAAAAGCTTGGTTCCAGGGTAACCTTAGGTCAAGCTAGTGTTGAATACAGCAGCCTTAAAAGGTTTGCACAGGGAGCACACATCCTAAGTACGCCCCTGAATAGGCTTGTTGGTGTCTCATCATTACTCGAGAACACGTATTCCTTCAATAAACATAAGTTATTTCTCAAGAAGTATAAAAATAGGTTCTGGACCCCTTATTATGTACATTTATAGCGTCAGAAAATATCTAAAACTTTGGTCTTGTAATGAATTCTTAGCTCTTGCACTTCTAGTAAAAGTGTTGGCGTTAAAAAATACCGTGGCTCACTTCACACACCTGCATGGACAACTGAACAATCATATGGAGGCACGTTTATTTTTGATATCATCGTAAGGAAAGTAGAGGGCTGAGTTGGCTTGCACTAGGTTCACCTCGGGGGGTGGGTGGTCCACCCGGTTAGTCAAGGGCAGCAGGTGGATCTTGTTGCTGCTGGGGGAGCGGCGGAAGTAGCCGCCCTTTGACGTCCGTTTGTGGCCGTAGCATGTGCACGAGCACACCGAGGTGATCTCGTCCACTTCGGAGTTGAGGTTGGGGTCGTGGCCGGAGATGATGGACCCGTTGGCCGTGATGACGTCACCCTCGAGGCGGACGGCCTCCTGGGCGGCCGTCTGGGCCTCGGCCTCGTCCCGCCGCTCGTCCTCCGTGTTCATGGTCATGAATCGCAGCACCAGCAGGTTCATGGCGGCCGAGACCACCGACAGGCCGAACAGGATGAACACCAGGCTGAAGGCCACGTACTCGGGCTTGCTCTGTAGCGCGCTCTCTTTCTGCAGGGCCACGTAGTCGCCGAAGCCGATGGTGGTGAGCGTGATGAAGCAGTAGTAGAAGGCGTCGAAGTAGTCCCAGCGCTCGTACTTGGAGAAGGCGGCGGCCCCGGTGGTCATCACCACCGTGGACAGGATGGACACGAGGCAGATGAGGTTGGTCTCGGACACCTCGGTGTTGCGCATCTTGAGGCAGCGCTTGCCGTGCTTCAGCAGGTAGGCCACGAACGTGTTGAGCCGCTCTCCGATGCTCTGGAACATCACCAGGCCGAGCGGGATGCCGGCTAAGGCGTAGAACATGCAGAAGGTTTTGCCGCCCCACGTGGCGGGCGTCGAGTGGCCGTACCCTGAAACACAAATCACAAGTTTCAGAATATGAGTTATTCACAAGCTGAGATCTGACGGCCGTATTCACCGGTAATTCGACCAACAGTCAAACTTCTGACTGGCAAAAAACTAGGTTTTCTTCTTTAACTACCAATCATAAGTTTGACTCCCGGGTAACCATCAGTTATACTAGACTGCAATGTTTGTTGACCCTGGCTGAGAGCAAACAAAGAAAGTAGTTTCCTGTAGTTTGTTAAACCCATGTATTATGGCATCTTTTTTATCATGATTTCCGTACGGAAATTCCTCTTAGCAACCCAACAGGCTATCTGTTTACTCAGTTTTTCCTATGACGAAGTGATATCATAGGGTCAAGGAACATTTCTGTCTAGTATAGATTAGAGAGCCTGTATACGAGAGAGAGGCGGCAACTCGCTTAAAAGCGTCTCTGCGCATCCTTGCGCGCATTTAAAACTGTCCAAATCTCCAATTCTGTCCAAAATGTATCATGCCGCTTGCCTCCCTCCCATGCTAATCCTATGGAGGGAAATCTGCGATTAACAGAAAACGCTGTTGACCAATCAGCGCGCTATACCGAATTGTCACCTCTCTCTCGTATACAGGCTCTCTAGTATAGATTACAACGTTTCTTGTCAATGACGTCACTGGTTGATGTAAGAAGACGCCCCACTTTCCAGTTACCTAATTGGCAAAAAAGACAGATCCAGCGAAAGTCATCTCTGAGTTGCAAATTAGGTAGCTAGGAAGTGTGGCTTGATCTAACGTCCACCCGTGACATCACAGACAAGAAAGGTTGTAATCTAAGCTTTTCCTCGTTAACTGCCATTCAGAAGTTTGACTGCCGGTTAGTTTAGCGGTGAATACAGCCAAAAGTGTCCAGAACACTATGTTATAAAAATAACGTCTGTAGGCCCCCGAGCGTGCTTGTTTTTTCTCAATACCTTTAACACACGCTTTGGAGCAAAAACGACATGCTCATAGGCCTACAGACGTGTGTGTGCTCTAGCCATGTTCTGTCCATGGTTACGACCTAACCACATTGAGAATAACTACCAGGGTACTCAACCCTATTGGAAAAAATTTTCTAGTGTTTCATAAACCAGTTTCAAATCATACTGGATTCAGTATATCACTTATACTGGATCTAGTATCACTTATACTGGATCCAGTATAATTTGATACTAGTTTATGGAACACCTGAAAAAAAAATTTCCAATAGGGAAACGTTCCAGTGAAGCCTTCGAGCATGATTGTTTCTGCTCGAAAGCATGCACTAAAACTTTCGAGAAAAAAGAAGCATATTCGGAGGCCAACAAGCACGTTTCATTTCTGGGACAAAACTCAGATCATTTTGATTTAAGTAATCCTGCTCAGAATGACCGAGGAATGAGGCCACTGAACAGTAAGTAGTACGCGACATTAATCGATACTATGACATCATATCATCTATGTAGAATATTTTCATGATGTCAGGCAATATCGGTTGGCTATCCTGTGTTACGCTAACACCCGTATTCTATGAAACTGAGTACCCATAACCCATAATTGAGTACCCATAAACAACACCATGCAATTTCAGGTTATATACCGTGTAATACCCAAGTTCATATTCTGCACTATATCCTCAGGCTGTCACTTTTCGCAATCCGCAACGTCAAAAGTTAAACCAATAAGGAAGAGTAATAATTAGTTTTAAGGTTACTGCATCTCCACGGGTTTTTTTTGTAACTGTGTCTGTTTCTCCTATGAAAAGGTATTATTAAACGGCCATTATATTTAGGTCAATTAAATTTAGACTTTCATTACTGAAATTGTGACTTAGGACCCAACCATTGAGAGCAACATACATACATGCTGATTTAAAGTTTTGTATTTTTGGACTTAAGTCACCGTTATTATCAACAGCTTGTATTGTAGGGGAGCTCGATATATTGAAAGTGTAAGTCACAAAATAATTATTTTGGTTAAGCCTGTATTTGGATTTGTTCTTCTTATGGTTTAGTAGTTTCCTTAATCAAAAGAACCGTAGCAACTTAACTAACTAGAACAATAACAGCTCAATATGACTTATAATACCAGTTTAAATTTATTTCTTTATACTTAGTAAAAACAATACAAATGATATTAAAAAATTTACAATTACTCGGAAATAAGTTTGGGTGACTTACGCCTCTTCTATTCTAACCAGGTAAAATATTAGGTTTTCTTTTAAAACAAGTTAAATTTCTTTACAGGTATGGTTATACCTGACTGATGAATATTCGAATACTAACTCGTAAAGAAAAATATCCATTAACTTCTTTAAAAACTTATAAATAAAACCCAATAAGTTCCAAAGAAATAAGTTAACTTTTTACTTTGGTTTCCTTAGAAATATTTTTCTTTCCTGTTTATTTTTCAATAAAATTTTCAAATGAAATTAAAAAACAGGCTTACTAAATTCATAACATTCTGATTTTTAAGATGATACCGTATTCACCACTAACCTAACCAAAGCTTGACCTGAAATTAAAACTTCTAATTGGTATTTGGAGAAAAGGAAACAAATTTTTATTCGACCAGTAATTCAAAAAGTTGTATTTCAGGTTAACATTAGGTCAAGTTAATGGTGAATACAGAGTCGTTATATAGAGTTAGTTGACCCAGTAAAACAAGAGTATATACGTTGGATAGATTCCAATATATGCTGGCTCAGATTGCGATCATGGATTCTAAGATTGATGGGTTGTTTAACCATGGCTTGTAAAAGATGCGACGTATATATTCATTACTATACCCAACATGCATCTGAAATATATACAGAGTGTTTCAAAAGTCCGTTTCACGGCTTTTATTTGGAGGCAACGCGTCTCCTAGGGTCACGGAAGTAAAGTCTACCCTTAAATAAGTGACCCTGGAGAATCCATTCAGATGACTTACCGTACCCCTAGTGGCGAAATAAGAAAGTTAACTGCATATATTAAAAAATTAAAGGAGATAAAGCAAAAACCTCAATTAGAGTATTGTTGCCAATGCTTTGAAAGTTCACTGAAACAATTTCATGAAAATATCGTGAATATATGCTGTAAATAATACTATATCGTGATATTAACTTGAAAAAATAAAAGATTTTTCAGGCCTCGAAAAATAAAGTTCGCAGCATCCAAGTTTTTTTTTTATTTTTTATTTTGTCTTTATCAAAATAAAAAAAGCAAAACCACACACAGTAACACTAAAAAATTACTTTGAACATTGCAGGAAAAATGTAGAGAAAAACCTTCTCAAAACCTGTCACCACAGTTTCCAACCCTGTTTTAAGGTTTTTCCATAAGGTTACCGCTACCCTTACAGCCCAGGCTGTTTTAATCTTGTCACAAGGTTACAGGCAGAGATGGGCGCAATCAAACTACTTTTGTAATCAGATTAATAATCTGATTACATTTGTAATCATTACATTTGTAATCATTACATTTGTAATCTGATTACTTTTTGCAGTTTTTAATCTAACTACATTTGTAATCATTACATTTGTAATCTGATTACATTTTGAAATTTTCAATCCAACTACATCTGTAATCTGAATGAATGTAATCTGATTACATTTCAAGTTAGATTACATTTTGTAATCTAAATGTGAATGTAATCTGATTACTTTTGTAGTTTGATTACATTTGTAGTTTGATTACATTTTTAGTTTGATTACATTTTTAGTCTAAATACATTTGTAATCTTCAATCCAATTACTCTGGTACCTTTACCGGAAGTGGTCCACAACTTGCCGGAAGTGGTCCATGACTTACAGGAAGTGGTCCACAACTTACCGGAAATAGTCCACAACTTGCCGGAAGTGGTCCGTTACTTACCGGAAGTGGTCCGTGACTTATCAAAAGTGGTCCACAACTTACCGGAAGTGGTACGTGACTTACCGGAAATGGTCTGTTACTTACCGGAAGTGGTCCATAACTTACCGGAAGTGGACCCCAACTTGCCAGAAGTAGTCTGTTACTTACCGGAAGTGGTCCGTAACCTACCGGAAGTGGTCCGTAACCTACCAGAAGTGGTCCATGACTTACCGGAAGTGGTCCACAACTTGCCGGAAGTGGTCTGTTACTTACCGGAAGTGGTCCATGACTTACCGGAAGTGGACCACAACTTACCGGAAGTGGACCCAAACTTGCCGGAAGTAGCCTGTTACTTACTGGAAGTGGTCCGTAACCTACCGGAAGTGGTCCATGACTTACCGGAAGTGGTCCACAACTTGCCGGAAGTGGTCTGTTACTTACCGGAAGTGGTCCGTAACCTACCGGAAGTGGTCAATGACTTACCGGAAGAGGTCCATAACTTGCCGGAAGTGATCTGTTACGAACCGGAAGTGGTCCGTAACCTACCAGAAGTGGACCACTTCCGGTCAGTTGTGTACCACTTTCGGTCAGTTGTAGACCACTTCCGGTAAGTTTTAGACCAATTCTGGTCAGTTGTGGGCCACTTCCGGTAAGTTTCGGACCACTTCCGATCAGTTTTGGACCACTTCCGGTAAGCCGCGGACAACTTCCGGGAAGATAAGAACTATGTCTATTAAGTTGTGTACCGTTTCCGGTAAGTTTCAGAGCACTTCCGGTCAATTGTGAACCACTTCCGGTCAGATGTGAACCACTTCCGGTCAGATGTGAACCACTTCCGGTCAGTTGAGGACCCTTTTCGGTCAGTTGCGGGCCACTACTGGACAATTGTGAACCACTTCCGGTCAGTTGTTGACTACTTCCGGTAAGTTGTGGACCACTTCCGGTGAGCCGTGGACAACTTCCGGGAAGTTACGAACCACTTCTTTTAAGTTGCGGACCATTTCCAGTAAAATGTGGACCACATCCGGTCAGTTGTGTACCACTTTTAGTCAGTTGTGGACCACTTCCGGTAAGTTGTGGACCACTTCCGGTAAGTTTCGGACCACTTCCGATCAGTTTTGGACCACTTCCGGGGAGTCGCGGACAACTTTCGGGGAGTTACGAAACCACTTCTATTAAGTTGCGGACCGTTTCCGGTAAGTTGGGAACCATTTCCGGAAAGTTTTGGAGCACTTCCGGGAAGTTACGAACCTCTATTTTTAAGTTGCGGACCGTTTCCGGCAAGTTGTGGACTACTTCCGGGAAGTTTCGGAGCACTTCCGGTGAGTTGTTGACCACTTCCAGTCAGTTTTGGACCACTTCCGGTCAATTTTGGACCATTTCCTGTCAGTTGTGGACCACTTCCTGTATGTGGCGGAACAACAATACACCCTATTCGCACCCTACCATTATCAATCAGAAAAAGTAATCAAGATATGTTATATTAGATTACAATTGTAATCTGTAATCAGATTAACGATTACAAAATGTAATCTGTAATCAGATTACATTTGTACAAAAGTAATCAGATTACAAATGTAATCAGATTACATTTGTACAAAAGTAATCAGATTACAAATGTAATCAGATTACATTTGTGCAAAAGTAATCAGATTACAAATGTAATCAGATTACATTTGTGCAAAAGTAATCAGATTACAAATGTAATCAGATTACATTTGTAATCGTAATCGTTAATCATTAATCTGATTACATTTTGCCCATCTCTGGTTACAGGTAGTCAATGACAACCTTACGAAAACCCATAAATGGGTTACGCCATAAGGTTACAACAAGGTTCATAAAACCTTGCATTGCTAACTGGGAAGGGTAGACATATGAAGGAAAACAACAAGCCCCCAAACCAATAAGTCCACCCCACTGAATACGAGCAGCTTCCGGGATTCCAGGCTCACAGAAAAATCCCCCGCACCCCCTAAAGTAATCAATTCCCCCCAAGGTGAAGTGATACGTTATTAAGTGTCTCCTCCCCACAGTGGAAAGCCGCCTGCTGCTATTTCCAGCCTGTCATTCCTTCGGTCAATTTAATCTGCCCGTTGTCGCAACCCGCGATATACACATAGTTGGAGGTGGCCGCCCCGCATTCCTCATCACACATCCAATATTCATGTTGCCGATAGAAAGAATAACGGAGACTGTCTGGGTCTCTCCGCTTTGGGCGCTACTGTGTGGAAACGGGGATAGTTTTTTTTCCCTGTCTGACTTTTGCAATAACGGAAAAGGAAGGTTTAAAGTAACACCGTAGTGCGGCTTTCTTAAGGTGGTTGCCTACCTATGGAGGCTTTTTCTTAATAATTAAAATGTTGAACTAATTTGTGATTTATACAATTAAATGCCTCTAAAAACTATAATAATATAAAAAATACTTAAATATTAATTTAAATTTTCATATTATTGAAGAATTTATGCATAAAAATCACAAAAAACAGCCTTTCCGCAAAACATCATAACTCAAATTGAAATGAAGATATTTTTGTTTTGTAAACTTTATTATCCTCGTAAAAACATATTTTAGGAGGCCTACTATTTTTATGTCTAAATTATCTTAATATCAAAAGTTATAGCACTAAACTTGAAAAATAAAAAAGACCCACCAAATTTCAGTAAAGTTTAAAGTTATACTATTCATAAAATAAAAAATATTACACCCACAGCCAAAAAAAATAGTAGGGCTCCTAAACCATATTATGTCAAGTATTGTGCCCAAGTTTCATAGAAATTCACTTATAATATTTTGAGTTATGTAGTTTTGCGGAGAAGGAAAATAGCAAAAATGTGAGTCTGAGAAAAACGCGAATTTCTTTAACTCTTCCTTAATAAATGCCTTTTTAGTTTGAAGTAAAATTTCTGTAACTTTGGTTCTAGGAAAGATAAAGACAAAATTTAAACTGATTTGGCATAAAGATGTGTTGTTTTTTGAAATAAGATAATAAAATTTGTCTTGAATTTTTGGTCCGAAACGGCTTATTTAGGTAGGCAGGCACCTTAAGGATGGGTACGAAAAGGGTTAAGATACCTAGGAGTGGGAAAAATGCATTGGGAAGGATACTAAAGGTTATAATGTAAAAAAATATTGCAAGGAGTAAGAGATAAAATGTTGGACTAATACACTAATACACGTGTAGCGTAATTTAAAGTGTACAAATCGCAACCGAGGGCAGGACATACAGTTTGGACCAATCAGAACACAATTTTTAGGTGAAACATCTCTAAAAATAAGCAATAAATGCAATAAATAATATTTCTAATTGCCATATTGCTATAGAGGCGCCTTGCAGATGTTTCTGATATGAGATTATCAGATAGTGGAATTCAGATGAATTTCAGTGTTTATTTATGTTTCTGATCCTTTCGAATGTAAAATTTTGAAAAATAGCGATAATATCTTGTCTGGAAGTCGAAAGAAAAAAATTGTGAGCGGAATCGCACAGGTGTAGTGGTAGTGCTAACATAAATGAAAATGTAAAGTAAGCGATTATTTTATTTTTATTAATTGGACTACTCTTATATTTCACCCTAAAAATTTTATGTTGCCAAGTAAAAAATGTAATTAAAAAAATGTTAATTACGGTTACATAATTTTAATATAAAAGCAAAACACGAGTAACACTGTTGGCCACTTTTGTATACGAAATCTCAAATTTTTATCAATTGGATAATGTTATCAGTTTAATATCGGACAAATGCGATCATATTAAGCGGATTCGACTGTATAAACAAGATTTATGCGTTATCGCCTTATAAAAATCCTTTCATCATTAACTTTCAGATTGTTTTCACTGCATTTGGAAATAAAAACAGAATAAATAATGTCTAGTAAAGTTATTTTGAATTCTGAATTCGTTTTCTTCAAGCGAAACTTAAGAAATCTGATATACTATACAGGGTGTTTCAAAATTGCGTTGCACGGCTTTTATTCGGAACCAACGCCTCCTAGGGTCATGGAAGTAAGGTCTACCCTTAGGTAAGTGACCCTAGAGAATCCATTGCGATGACTTACAGCGCCCCTAGTGGCGAAATTAAAAAGTTTAAAAAATTAATTTAAAAACTAAAGGAGATAGAGCAAAAACCTCAAGTAGAGTATTGTTGCCAACATCAAGAAGAACTCACTGAAAAAAATTTGATCAAAATATCTTGAATACTCGTGGAGATATTAGCATGTGAAAATAGCACTTTTTCATGGGTCAAAAAATAAAAAGTTCGCATATTTGCAATTTTTTTTAAATTTTTTATTACATTTTGTGTTCTTTCAACTAAAAAAACACAAAACTACACAATAACACTGAAAAATTTGGAAATATGCGAACTTTTTCTTTTTTGACCCCTGAAAAAGTGCTATTTTCACATGCTAATATCTCCGTGAATATTCAATATATTTTGATCAATTTGTTTTCAGTGAGTTCTTCTCGACGTTGGCAACAATACTCTGGTTGAAATTTTTGCTCTATCTCCTTTAGTTTTTAAAATAATTTTTTTAACTTTTTAATTTCGCCACTAGGGGCGCTGTAAGTCATCTCAATAGATTCTCCAGGGTCATTTACCTAGGGGTAGACCTTACTTCCATGACCCTAGGAGGTGTTGGTTCCGAATAAAAGCCGTGCAACGCAATTTTGAAACACCCTATACAACCCCCTTTTCTTTGGTTATAAGAAGACGGTTTTTCTATAGCTTTTTGCGTCTTTCCTCTGCAAAAGGCTGGAATAATTACAATTAATTAATACTTCTCACTATTTTAAAGTATAATTAAAAATAATTAAATTTAACTTCAGAATTCTTTTAACATCTCTTACATTTTAAGGCACATTTACTTTTAACCCTCACTTAGAACAGCAAAAAGAAGGAAAAAAGAAACAACACAAAGTAAAACACTTCCCCACTCTTCTACATTAAAATTTGTACAAGACACACTGGTATACTCATAGCGTCAGTAAGATTTCTTATTATATTCCTAGGAATCAAATAAATTCGAGTAGGTTTAATTTCAGAGTAATAATTTTCTTCTTAAAGTAGTTATATCTCTACTAACCTAAAGAGAAAAATTAGTTTATCTGTACGTATTTAACAAGAAAGAGTAAATGTTATTCGGAACTGATATTCCAATTTTTATTACAGTCCTTAAAAATGTGAGTTTAACTATGAAAATAGGCTTTTACCCTCTGTTTATAGTAAAACCCAGTCAAGTACAAAAATTTCAATAACTTTCTTTGCAAAGAAGAACAATTTTTTTTAAATATTTTTTTATCTGTAAAATACCGAAATGGGAGGTCTACTTTAAGAAAACAAATTACTAAACACCTTCATAAAAATTCAGTGAGTAGCTAAACAGAACATGACATTGGGTGTTTGATATGCTTTTGAAATAAAATCTTCAAGGAAATAAGAACTAAGGAATTTACCGTAAAAAGTTAGTTTTTTATTTACAAAGTCATACATTATTATATGACTTCAGCAAGATTAAAAAACGGTTTACATTTACATCTGAATATGTATTTATACATATATATTTGCTTTTTAAAGTGGTGATTAAAAATATTTTTTCTAGGAAAAAAGAACATAGAAATAGTTCTAGGAATATGAGAAACTCAAAAATGACAATCCATTTAAAAAAAGAGGTGAATTTTATACATATATCTGTGGTATGACGATCAGCTCTTTAATTTGTAGTGATAATCTTTTCTAAATAGAGTTGAACTTTTGTTTATACCAATTCCTTGAATTACACAGGCCTACAGAAAGTTTTTTTGGTTTGGTGCGAGGAAATGTTGGAGCTGATTTTGATTATATTTGTTGTTCTAATTTCACGTGTGAGGAATCTGTTTTTTCCTAACAACTCCACTTTTTATGATATTTTACTATACTTTTTGATTGTTGTTATTTATTGTTAACCATTGTCTACATAACTTGGTGTCTACCACAGAACTGACCTCAAAATTTTGTGTACAATGTTAGCTCCAAATAAATATGGGGGTCTGGGGATCCATCCTCGTAAAATGTAGGAAATTTGATCCTTAAAAGTAGTGTTTTAGCTCATTTTGAGAACCTTTTGGTTACACCCGAAAACGAAGTGGATCGCTCCCACACAATTTTCAAAGAAAAACTGTACATAAATTTAAATAACTATTATCTTTGTGGATAAAGACTATCTTAACAATTATCTAAGGACTTATAATATTTTTCTTTGTATTCAGTAGTTTCATAAAAATGCTAAAACTAGATTTTTGAATTAATTTTATATTGCTGCTTCGATAATAATGGAAAAATAAGAATACTGATAAAAATTGTATTCCATTACTTATTCTTTTATAAAGAAAATATGATGGATTTAATTTCAATTATTTAATTTCAATTAGTTTTCTAATAATTGCTAATATAAGTCCAGCTTTGTACTGTAACAAAATACACTTCCGTAATTTAAAAGATGATTTTTGCTTCAAGGGACTGTGCTTAAGGAGATTTTATTATATTATTGGTTGTCATAAAATATGTACAAGAACCATCAAATAAAAATAGTAATGATGTAGAAAAACATTCTCCCATCCTTATCGATAGTTTTATTATCCTATGCACAAGAATATATTACCATTTAAAGGACTTATGCTTCATCAAGTTAGAAAATAGGATCTTTTTTTATCAAGAACAGGACATTAATTTGAACATAAGACTTCACACACAAGAAAACACAAAATGATAAATAGTAGTAAGAAAGGGGTGAAAAAGGAAAATTATGTAGAAATAAAGACTATAATTATTACTTATAAAACAAACAAACATTAAGCATTTATATACAGGGTGTTTCAAAATTGCGTTGCACGGCTTTTATTCGGAACCAGCGCCTCCTAGGGTCATGGAAGTAAGGTCTACCCCTAGGTAAGTGACCCTGGAAAATCCATTGAGAAGACTTACAGCGCCCCTAGCGGCGAAATTAAAAAGTTAAAAAAATTAATTTAAAAACTAAAGGAGATAGAGCAAAAACCTCAGTCAGAGTATTGTTGCCAACGTCATGAAGAACACACTGAAAAATATTTGATCAAAATATCTTGAATATTCGCGGAGATATTAGCATGTGAAAATAGCACTTTTTCAGGGGTCAAAAAGTATAAAGTTCGCATATTTGCAAATTTTTCAGTGAAATTGTGTAGTTTTGTGTTTTTTTAGTTGAAAGAACACAAAATTTAATCAAAAAATAAAAAAAAATTTGCAAATATGAGAACTTTTTACTTTTTGACCCCTGAAAAAGTGCTATTTTCACATGATAATATCTCCACGAATATTCAAGATATTTTGATCAAATTTTTTTCAGTGTGTTCTTCATGACGTTGGCAACAATACTCTCACTGAGGTATTTGCTCTATCTCCTTTAGTTTTTAAATTAATTTTTTTAACTTTTTAATTTCGCCGCTAGGGGCGCTGTAAGTCTTCTCAACGGATTCTCCAGGGTCACTTACCTAGGGGTAGACCTTACTTCCATGACCCTAGGAGGCGCTGGTTCCGAATAAAAGCAGTGCAACGCAATTTTGAAACACCCTGTATAGATACAAACAAAAAAACACAGAAACAAATAAGGGTTGTACCAAAAGAGTAGAAGGCTCGTCCATAGTACCTAAAAAGAAATATAATTCATCCTGGAAACAAATCTGGTTTCTCTTAAAAATAATTTATTCATGAAAATTATGAAGATTGTAGAAAGATAAATTATAAAAAAATTAAAACGAAACTAACAGGAAGTAATACCAAAGATATACCAGAATATTTGAGTGTATTAATATCTTTATTATTTAACAGTTTAGTTGAATTTAAAAACAAAAACAACAAGTTATAGTGTATTTAAAACAAAACGAATCTTTATTAAAAAGCAAAATTTTAAGCTAAAATGTTTAATTTTACTATTTCTAAGATATTTTTTTTAATTTCCCAATGCACTTTTCCTAATCATCTCTACTTCATTTATGGACCAAAACTTCTTAAATGCTAAGGATCTTTACATTTAGAGGTAAAAAAATTTCAATGGGGGACAAGTCAGATTTTGATTCATCATTTTAAGTGAAACCGTAAGGTAAAAGTTCTTAATAGCAAATAATATATAATACAACTTAATTAATATAATATTTAAAAAGTACCCCCTCAAGAACAATTGCGTTCAATGAATTTTATACCATTTTTGAGACTCCCTCCTACCAACCATTACCAACGATCCTCTTTCCCGTAACATACGCTGTACCTCTTACCTCCAAAAATCTCAACTTACTAAAAGAATGGTCCACACACTTTTTTATATACTCTTAAAAAACGATATTTTCAAAACTGTTTTAAAAAATACTAAAATCTCAGTACGTCAAAATTCACTTAAATTAGAAACATGAATATTCTCATTTCTGAAAATATGCAGTTACTCAAAAATGATACATCTGCTTATTTTTGAGCAAGTGCTTTGTATTCACAAAGATCGAAATGCCACTGACAAGTCGACTAGTAAATCGGGTGTGACGTCGCAACGTACTACCGCTACCACCATACAATAAATATAAGTACTTCCAATGATTACTTAAAATTTCTAATTTTCAAACATAAATCCAAATTTAGTATATTTTCAGTGGGGAAACTGAGTTTTTCTACTGTTTCAAACTTCAAAGCATTGAATCGTCAACGGCCTACAGTAAAATGGGATAACTTTGGTCCTTAAGGGTAACTTTGGCCCAAGCATCAAAAAGTGTTCCAAAACGTTATATCAGTATAAAAAATTTAATTACCACCTAATTAATGCAAGACCCAACAGGTGGAATTGTTATCATGACATCCTCAAAGCGGTGTCTTGAAACTACTAAAATACGATCACTTGGGGACTTCCAACAATGGTAGTATTAAAATGTCGATTTTTTTCACCTTTCAATTTATCATTGGAAAATAAAGAACATGATTCAAAACAGCTAATCCATATTTTTATGTCAGTTATAAAGTCCCCTAATAGTTTCCAATGCTATTATTTTGTTTCACTTCGTTCTTTGACAATTATTGAACTTTTATTACGTTGAGGTAACTTTGGCCCAATGGTATCTGCTGAAATAAGTGAAATACTCATTGAGCTTAAAGAAGCAGAGGTCAAATAAGGATGAGAAATTAATTCTAAACACGAAATACATCCACATTATAACCAAACAAACCTTAAATATAGTATGGTGAAGATGGTATCATTAATATGAAATCGATGGTGTTCGAAGGAACATCAGTTTTTTGTTCCAAAAGTGGACTTTTCCCCACAATTTAAAAACCAATTCATCAAAATACTGTTTACTGTTCATTTATATCTTTCCTTAAAAATTTATTATGGTAACGAAATCAGTTTTGTGTAAGAAGACACGTTTTATTACTTGGTTTCTTATAAATTAAACTTGAAATTAACTTGAAATAGATTATTATTATCGATAGGTAACTTAGAAACACATCTAAAGAGTTTAGCATTGGCTAAAAGTAACTCCACGCCAGGTTGAACGACTGGGTGTAAATCGTCATTTTCGCCAAAAATACAGAATTTCGTTTATTGTTTTATTTTATAGCCTGTTTAATAAGCGTTACAAAACTACCTTACTTTAAACTCTGAGTAATCTAGAACACAAGTTACAGCTGTTTTAGTACCGAGTAGAACCAGGATTAACATACAATTATAAACTTTAAAGCCTTTTTCTGAAGAACGACATTTTTGTATATTTTGGATCACGGTAACAGTGATTACTCGCTTTTTTTTATTTCACTCTTTATATTATAACGCATGTTATCTTCTACAATCTAAGAAAAATATTTGAATTAAGGTATTTTTTAAAGTGTGTAAACTTGATTTAAATGTTTCTTTTCATGAATTTTTACTTTTTTCGATTTCAAGTGCCAGTATTTCTTTTTTATCTTAAAAATCTCAGATTTTTTGTAGATAGTAACACAGATTAGTGTCTTAGGCTCAAAATCCTGCAAAAATTTTATTTTTACCTATAAAAGAATATTCTCAGGAGTTGTTGGCGCAAGTTGAAATTTTAGCCTTATTTTCATTGAAATTTCTCAATATTTTAAAAACAATTTTTTTAAATTCTTTTTTGAATGATTTTTATTGTTTTAGAACATTAGCTCTCAGAAAGTAGTAATTAAATAATTATTTAGTTAATATTAAAAAAGGCCTCCCAACCCCAGTCAGTTACCTTAACTTTTGAGTTTTTGAGGTCTGTACCAAAGTTACCCCCCTCTTTGGCCCAAAATTTAAAGAATTATTTAAAACTTAAATCTACATTTTGAAAGCGGCTTACATTGCAGTTTTACATGTTAAAAATAATATAAGACACTGACTTTGTCAAATTTGTTTTGAATAAATATACTTTTATTCGCTTTTAATGTGAAAAAAAACACTCCATTCGGGCCAAAGTTACCCCATTTTACGGTATATGAAACAAAAAGTCATATTTAAACTCGATTTACTCAGATTTGGAAAAAGTCCTTTCTCTCTGTGTAGGGACATATTTCCTTACTAGAGGTGAATGCAAGAAAATCCACTGTTTATACTCAAGTAAAACGGACAAAGAGCCGTCATTAATTGCCCTTCAGGTATACGGGTTCAACAGCACACAATCAAGATTAACGGCCCCTTTCTAAATAATAAACTAGCCAGCTCAAATAGCACGTGTAAGTGACGATGTACTCGACAATCATCTAGGTCCGAATTTAGCTGGCTCCGTTTGAATCGCTGAAATGTTTATAAACATCCCTCGGACTAGACTATCCCGACCGTCCCTAGGGGAATGGGAAGGAGAAGCGTTACGGCTGAAGATTTCCTCAAGGGAGCCAAGAAAGAACAGGCTCCATAGAACTGAGTAGGGTACCAGGGCAAGGACTTGTTTATAAATTGAAATGAGAGACTATGTTTTGGCGTTGGAAGAAATATACATACATAGGGTACCTATACCCTCTCTTTATGAGGTTTTATAGCTACATTCTAAACTGAACCGTTTGTTGAAAAAGCTAACTTCGAGTAACGAAAATATTTGAAATTAAAAAAGGATCATGCTCTATCACTGATGTTATTGGTTAGTAAACTATGTTCAAAAGTAAATATATCAAACGCAAAAGTGTATGGACTTCACAAAACTGAATGAATTACTACTTTAAATTCAGATATTTTAGATGGTTTTACTTTTCCTTGATTACTTAATTTAAAAGACCGTCTATAAAACGGAAAATTCTTACATAGAAACAATTATAGGGCCTAGCATTTATAACTTTTAATCATTTAAGTTTGAAAAATAAGAAAGATTCATTTAAAATAAAACTGTGATATAACACTTAAACACAACACAGCCTTGAAAAACTCAATATTCTCTTAAGAAGCGTGGTATGAATAAAATATAATAAAATCTTGAGGGTAGACAGCTTTGAACCCAACCCTTGTTATATCGGATTTTCACTTTCACGATACATAATAGTTAAAATAAAGTTTGATCAAAACTTTTATGCTGTAAAAATTAATTTTCATCACATTTAGATTTTATAATTTTAATACTTTTGAAAAAATATCCTTTGAATAAACTAAACAGATAATTTAAGTACTAGTAACAACACAAATGTTTAGGGATAAATATAAATATTTATCAATCATAAAGTTAAAGGATGTTTTAATCCTGCAAAGATACTCTAGATTACACTACACATATTGCCGACTCTTCAAAATTTCCTGCTTTCAAACGGACGTGTATTTTCGCCATTAATACTGACATATAAGAAATTCTGAAATCAGTTTTAAAGCAACGAGGAAAAGTAAAAGCACATGGATGCTTTTTAAAAAATAATCCACTCCCTTAACTAACTCCACATAACTCTTAGCTTCAACGTTATATAACTCGTGGACCATAGTTAACCACAGAATTCTACAAAATGCGGGATTTATTAAATTATCTCGAACATTAACTTGCGTTGTTGCTCATAAAAAGCTACGTTTCCTGAAGCTGCACATAAAGCAGATGGCTGAGAGAAGGGACGGATTAAACAATTTTGAAGCCCGTGAGACTATTACAAATAAAATGGCTGGGGAGAAGGTTAGTTTTTGAAATATGTGTGTGTGACAGTGCCATAAAAACTCTCTTCGCGGTTGTCTGAACAAAGAGAAAATGTAATATCTTGTCTACCGTATGAAATTTGATTTCAGGACTGAAAGTTGAAAAGATGTAAACGTGAGCTTCAGGAATATTTTTAGACCGAATATTTTATTTGTCTTTTTACATAGGAATAAAAATTGTGATAAAATTTGGACGAAGTTTTAAGAGTAATGTTTAATTATTTCCAGGGTTATATTATTACATTCACTGTCATTATTTTACACAATCGACTAAAAAATCATTAAATATAACTTCTATGGGTATTTAATGATGTCATATTTGCTATTTAACACAACAAATTCAATAAACTATTCAGGTGCTTGCAGAAGCAATGATATATTTCCAACAGCTTTTCATTGGAGTTAGGTCCTTGTTGCGTCAATCTGCAAACTCATCAATTTCTCTGATTACTATTTAGAAGAATATGGCTCAATGAAGAAACAATACGTTTGCTGAATACATTTTAACTATACATACTAACTATGGATTTATATTGCATTGCTTAAATACTAAAAGATTGTATCAAATTTATAAACAGTTCCAAATTATCATATCCTTAATGTACAAAAAATTATTAATCTTTTTTTATTTAAAGTATTGAATATTTATTTTCTAACTTGAAACTCTAACTTTAACTATACTTTTGATGAGTAATTTAACCTAAATAGTTTAATTTAAATTATTATAATTTTTAAGCATATTTACCCGTTTTAACTACAATCTACTACAATTAACTACAATCTTTCACAACCTACATATTTTCATTTAAATGTTATACTTTCTATATTTTTCATATCTTTAATTTCTAAATCGGTTAATTCTAGATCATCTATAATTAATATGAATATATTATGGATGTATCTAAAATCAATTTTTATTATAAATTAACATAATTTAGCAAATAATTTTAATTTTTGTAATTCAAGCATTTTACTCAAAAACTCCGTTTTGTAAAAGATTCGTTCAACTTTATTTTTTGAAATTTTATCATAATTTCGGAACTCTCATAAAGTATAATTCTTAGAATACCAACAACTTTAATAACAACAATTAATGGTAAAACATTTAATTCAATTCCTCAAAAATGTCGAAATAAAAAAGTGGGACTACACGAACGAGTAAAATATCCTGTAAACCTATTTGTTAGGCAACAAAAACGAAAGTTAGGGGAAAAGCGAACTATTTTAAAGGTCGTTTTTCACAAAACCAAAAAAAAGCAAACGACACGAAAGTACTTTTTGAGTTAAACTCTTATCTCAAACCACAGTTCGGAGGATGACAATGAAAAACACGCGAACAGCCGTTTTTAGAGCGCAGAAAATGATAAAAGCCAAAAGGGGAAAGGCAGTTCCTTAGACCAACATGGCCACAGTGAAGGGACTGTGAAAAGGAACACAATTAAAAGGCGAGACGCTTTGATAAAAATAAACCACCACTAATGCTTGGCAGCCTTCCAAAATATTGAAATTCTAACATCGGGGGTAAACTGTGGTAGCCTCGGGCAGTGGGGGGTTTGAAATTTATGGGTTCGGATACGCAATTTTTCAAATTTCATGCAAATGAGGGTCTTTCTACCGCAATGATATTTCATAACATGCATTATGAGTCGCCGCCTGAAAATTATGGTTCAGAACTAATAATTGCTGCTGATATGGCAGTTTCTTTTTTGGGGAAGAAGAATTCTTCAAATACTTGTAACAATTGAATAGTTCTTTTTTTAAATTGCGGATTCCGGAAGATCTTTAAAGTTTCTTGTTGTTGCGCTGTATTTTTTATGTTCTTTTCGAGAATCTTTTTCAAAGTTAAAAGAAGTATTTAAAGGAGTATATTTGTAAATAATTCTGAAAAAAAGGTTTAACACTGTGTTTCATTTAATAATACGCAGTTCATTCGCAGTTAATACGCGAGAAGTTAAATCGCAATAAAAAAATGCTCAAAGGAGAAGAATTTGGTACTTATTCCTAAAATTAAAAGTTAATTGTTAAACAAAGGAAGTTCGGCGGTACCTTAATGCAACTAATTACAGTAATTTCGATAGGAAGCCACATACACTCTATATTGCCTTTAAAAGGAAATTTCGTCAGATCAGCCGCATCATTTAATTCCTAAGTATAAAAAATAACATTTTTAAATCCATCATTATAATTTCATTTCACGGTTTTATAATTTATAAATTTAAAAATCGTAAAAACCAATAAATAAATACGACTTAACCAAAAATTAATGAAAAAATTTCGGAGCTAATTTCTAATAGACATTATTTTACCTAATTTTATTAACTTTTAGCCCACAAACTAGTATTATACTACGAAAAAGAATAGATAACATTGTTTGCTTGATCATAAAAAGGCCAGTGAAGTTTAATATAACTAAATATTTAGTAGTCCAGGCAACGAATGCTCAAAAAAGGGTGTAGAGGGAAGTTCTTGGAACACAATTTTTGACTTTAGAACTTTGTTTGGACTAGTTTGGAGGTAAACATATCAAAAGTCCCCGACCCTAGCCCCTGAGCTTAATGTAGGGGGGGCGTTTAAAAGTCTCATTTTTCAGTTTTTGGCTTATTACTCTTAGAAAATGCATCCCCACGAAAAAGTTTCAATTATCTTTTTTAAAGTAGACAAAATTACCAACAATTTAAGACCATTCCCAGGTTTATAGGTCCAATAGATCCCGAGTTACATCTCTTCAAACATGGAAAATTTGTTAAAAAAGTTCGAAAAATTGAGTAAAATTCGTATTTAAAGCAATTTATTGGCTATATTACACTTCTAAGAGTGAAGTAAGGGCTAAAACCTTATAACACAATTATTTAGCTTTAATTTAAGCCCTGAACCAAGTCTGCGAGATTAATAGTTCTTACGCTATCTGAAAAAAAAAATTGGGAAAATGGGATTTTCCCAGAAAGGGGACCTAGAGGTTTGAGAGTACAGTAAAAGAGAAGAAAAGTGGTATAAATTAATATACCAATATTGAAAACAATATTTATTTGTTTGAAGTATTCCATTTTTACCTTATAAAATTTATTAATTACCTATTTCTTAATTAATTATTTTCAATTTAATTAATTTTTTGTTCTATATTTATTGAATTTAAAAAATGAGGGTCATATTTATGAATTTTGCATACTTGTCATATATAAATTACAGCTTATAACATTTAGGAGGCATAGGTTCATGTTGGTATAACGGTTAAGAGGAAATTTCGAGGGACTTTTGTCCCCTCAAAAAGGAACGGATAGGGCTATGTTGGTGTAAAAAGGAAGAACACTGAAAAAACAGCAGGCTACAGGTTTGTAGGAATACAGTAAAAGAGAAGAAAAGTCGTAAAACATGAAAGACATGACCACTCTATACAAAATGAAAGCTCGTTATTTAACTTTAATTTAAGCCCTGAACCAAGGCTGTGAGATCAAAAGTTCTTACTCTATAACTTTTTTGATGCTGTTCATGTTTTGATTTTTCCCGGGATCGCCATTCCGATTCGATTCCTTGCTGAACATATCGAAACCCTCTAGCATTTTTACTTAAATTTAATATTCTTCTGTAAATTAAATGTCGTCTGTGCTGTGATATTCCAAGTCTAATAAATTTAAATTTTACTTTAAGACATGTCGAAGGCCCCAAGTGAGTCTTTTGTCCTGCCCCCCCCCCAAACTTGTAATTCGGGCTGGAATTAGATGTATGGATGGAAGATGGAGAATAACTGCCTGGTCCCAGTGCATAGTGAATTAGCAGCTGCACCGGACGATATCCTAAAAACAATTTTCTGCCGATGCGTGAAAGACTGTGCCAGCGCGAAGTGTGGTTGTAAAAAAGCAAGCCTCAAATGTTCCCCAGCATGCCAAAACTGCCAGGGGAACTGCCTGAATGGGGTCTCTCAAATTGACTCCGAAAGTGAAGAAGAACAGGAGGATCCTCTGTTTCCCTACAGGGATCCGATGGAGAGGATGATACAGAAGATGAAAACAAAATCGAGGATCAAGGTCCTCCCCGCCCTATGAGAGCAAGAAATTAACTGAATGATACCTATTATTGTAATGTATTTTGTTTACTTTTCAATGCCAATAAACTTCGTTTTCACTAAACGGTTGTTTTGTAAAACTATCACAATGTCTATCCTATATGCACAAACATGGTCATATAGCAAAATATTTTCCCATGTCTAGATATTCTTTAATAAAGTGTGAGGAACCTGGTCATCGGGCCTACACTTGTATACTGAGTAAAACTTGGGGCAAATTTAACCAGCTTTCATTTTGTATAGAGTGGTCATGTCTTTCATGTTTTACGACTTTTCTTCTCTTTTACTGTATTCCTACAAACCTGTAGCCTGCTGTTTTTTCAGTGTTCTTCCTTTTTACACCAACATAGCCCTATCCGTTCCTTTTTGAGGGGATAAAAGCCTCTCGAAATTTCCTCTTAACCGTTATACCAACATGAACCTATGCCTCCTAAATGTTATAAGCTGTAATTTATATATGACAAGTATGCAAAATTCATAAATATGACCCTCATTTTTTAAATTCAATAAATATAGAACAAAAAATTAATTAAATGAAAATAATTAATTAAGAAATAGGTAATTAATAAATTTTATAAGGTAAAAAGGGAATACTTCAAACAAATAAATACTGTTTTCAATATTGGTATATTAATTTATACCACTTTTCTTCTCTTTTACTGTACTCTCAAACCTCTAGGTCCCCTTTCTGGGAAAATCCCATTTTCCCAATTTTTTTTTTTCAGATAGCGTAAGAACTATTAATCTCGCAGACTTGGTTCAGGGCTTAAATTAAAGCTAAATAATTGTGTTATAAGGTTTTAGCCCTTACTTCACTCTTAGAAGTGTAATATAGCCAATAAATTGCTTTAAATACGAATTTTACTCAATTTTTCGAACTTTTTTAACAAATTTTCCATTTTTGAAGAGATGTAACTCGGGATCTATTGGACCTATAAACCTGGGAATGGTCTTAAATTGTTGGTAATTTTGTCTACTTTAAAAAAGATAATTGAAACTTTTTCGTGGGGATGCATTTTCTAAGAGTAATAAGCCAAAAACTGAAAAATGAGACTTTTAAACGCCCCCCCTACATTAAGCTCAGGGGCTAGGGTCGGGGACTTTTGATATGTTTACCTCCAAACTAGTCCAAACAAAGTTCTAAAGTCAAAAATTGTGTTCCAAGAACTTCCCTCTATAACCCTTCGTTGCCTGGACTATAGGCTTACTTTATTCCAGGTGAGCTGAAATTCATTTGATATTTTTTTATCAATGTCTTTCAAAGCAGACAACTTTATTGCTGTAAATTAAGGTAACAGTTTTTCTCCTTTAAAAACTCTTAGGTTGAACTCAAAGTTTTCCAATCCCATGTTTTATCCTTTTGACACATTTAAAGGGGTTTCTCAAATAATCGGCTGAAAAAAATTCCATACATGTGACACCCTATGGATACATACGTATTTTCTACTTAATGTTAGAAAAATAACCTATTTTTTTTAAAGAAAAGTAAAAATTATATTCATATTGTGAATCATTTTCATAGTAGTATAGTTATCTAGGCAAAAGGATTAACCCTTTTAGTCCTGGCTGCTCCAAATTATCTGGGATTAAATAGAAATCTCGGATGGCTTAAAACTGAAAGGGTGTAAACTAAACAAATCTTACTATTCCTCATGTAAAATTAAAATGTAGAAGGAGAGAAAAGTAAGAGTTCGCCTCAATATGAGATAAAATATACACCTTATTCATTCTTAGAACATTACTATTTCAATTTATAGACCAAAAAAAGGGTGGTTGATTGAAAAAATTGCGTAAATCCGCTACTTCAGTTCCGAAAAACTTGAGATGTTTTCCTTACATTCAAATACCTTTCAAATATAAAATCAATGAGGACACCCTTTATCATTCTACCTTACGAATGCAAGGTGAAAGATAGAAATATGATCTGTAACAATTTGAAAAATACCATGTGGCTACAACAAGATATATTGTCATTTCTTTAAGGGAAAAATCACACAAAGCCACCAATAAAAAAATTTGACTCAGTAACAGAAGAAATCCAAAGCGAGACTAGAACGAGACTAAATGGTTTAATATTTGGTTTTTCCCATAAGAATGAGTTTAGTGAATATGTTTATTTAATGGCGGTCTCCTTCGAAATGCACCCAAATGCATTTCTTGAAATCTAAAATCCACATGGTTGTACTATAAAGAAAGAATTTATGAGAAGCCGTGCAGGTTGGGGTGCAGCAAAATCGATTCTACTATTGCGTTTGAAAAGATGACTTCAGAAGCAGAAATCTGCCGGATAATAGAAGCATTTTGTTTCGGTGTTGTTTGATATTCACTTTTATACGAGAAGCCATATGAGGAGTGCATTTCATGGAGTCCAATTATTTTAGAGTAGGGAGTCTGAGAGAGGGGTGAATTATATATCACCTGTTCGATTGTAATTTTTGTACAGAGGTTTGAACTTAACTGATTTGGTATTTTTGAAAGAAAGGAATAACAAAAATTCGAGTATTATCGCGAAGCATTATTATGAAGTATTATTATTATGTGTGAAGTATTATTATGAAGACGCACATTAAATCTACAGAAAATAAAATGTTATGCGACATTCTGCTACGAGATATTCAGATGTATATTTTGTGGTGTAACTAAACTTCTGTTAACAAGCCTTTTTTTGGTTTTACAAATATTCAAATCTCCAAAAAAAATTTAAAGTCTGAAATATTTTGTCAACATTTTGAGAAAAATTAAAAATAAAACACTGAATGTGTTTTTAAATCATCAAATTTAAAATTTTTTCTAATAGTAGATTTAAAATATTCGTCCCCAACTTTCTTCCTTAAATTTTTCTTAACTAGTAGTTATACTATTCAAGATTAGTTACTTAATTTACCTTAGTTTCAGTTCGAATGAGTTAGAGTTTAATAATTTACATATTATTCTTGACTTATGCGGATATTCTTACAAAATGATTTTAGGTCTCCTTTTTCCTTGTATGTCGGAGACTTACTGCACACATATCCAAATGGGAAAATGCGGTTTTTATAATCCCATACTTTATTTGATTTCTGTTCATTGAGTAAGAGAGCTAAGTTTGTTTGAATCTACTTTTACTAACCAATCTTTTCTGATTAACACATTCGATTAAAGTTTTTTTATTCTTCTAAAGAAAACAGTTATAAAAGTAATCTCGGATTAGTGTTCAATGTCTTCATTTAATTAGTCAATTATATCTGAATCATATATAGTTAGAAGCTTAATTAATACATACTAGTGTAATAAAACAGAAAGAAATCCTATAAGCTTTTTCATAGTATCTTTTTACACAATGTTGATTTCTTATTTGTTATCTCCTAAAGGTAAAAGTTTTCAAACTGCTTGGTTTCATATGAAAAAAATATATATATAAAGGTTTTTAATATTTGTTATAACACATAAAATCCTGCTGAAAGATGAATCATAGGTAAAACCAAGGTAAATTTATGAATCTTTGGGAAATATTATTTAGGTTATGAGGAAGCCATTTTTTAATTGAACTCTTAAAAATTATATTCCAATTGTAATGGGTAAAAAGTAAGTCTTATTTTCTTTATCTACTAGTTAGGTAAAAATTCATTATTAGGTCGTGATATCTTGAAGAATTACTTTCGAAAAATAAATATTTTCGAAATTCCAAATCCTCCAACCTACACAAAGTGTTACCCCAACTGTCCATTTTCATACTTTAAAGTTATTTAAAATATTTTAACCGTTTACTCCTATTTATGATTTGATGAGGGACCCTTTACAAATTACGTCATACAATTAGGAGGAGTAAGGGGATCAGTATTTGTGAAGCATGTAACCAGGGGAGAGTTCAAGCATTTGTGACATGGCTGCATTTCTTCCTATACTAGTTTTGATTTAACACTAATAAACGAGGTACTAGATATCAATAAATGAAAATAATGTAAAAATTTAAAGAGGTAATTTATAGAATTTAGTTTTAATTTTAGTTTTAAAAGTGTGATACCAAAAAGGAAGAGAGTCACTGAAAATATGACAACTTATGACAAGATAGAAGGGAGGGTTTAAAGCCCTTGAGAAAATTGGGCGATGCAATTTGTGAATTACCCTTAATTCAAATAAGTTACAAATAACTAAATAACCAACAACAAAAAATCTTAAATCTTAAGAAATTGCTATATCATACTATTCCAAAAAGGACTATTGAACTTTTT
This sequence comes from Tetragnatha versicolor, assembly GCA_024610705.1. Classification (NCBI taxonomy): domain Eukaryota; kingdom Metazoa; phylum Arthropoda; class Arachnida; order Araneae; family Tetragnathidae; genus Tetragnatha; species Tetragnatha versicolor. The sequence goes on from JANDEH010000009.1 coordinate 41,935,278, forward strand.
AAACCTGCTTCCCAAACCTCAAAAATATAACACGGATAAAAAATATTGATAACAGTACCTTAGATCATTTTATACTCATATAGAATATGTTAGGGAAGGGGTCTCCAAACTTTTCAGCCCAAGGGCCGCATTTACTTTTAAACAGCAGTTTGAGGCTATATAAAACCGGCTATTCTAGGTTCAAATAAAAAAAGAATCAAAACCAGTGGCAGTTGTTTATAATTCAAATGGGGGTTACAATAATCTTTGAAAGAACAATTAAATAAAAACTACATTTAAATCACAATTATTGTTATTTACAAAAGAGATAAAATGCATTTAAAAACTTTTAAATTTAAAATATGCACACCTGTATTTAGTAAATCGTTGAAAATAAATCAGTTTTAAAAAGCAATAAGTTATTTTTTAACATATTGGATTTCAGACTAGTGGTGTTTGTAGGAATTTATTTTGAGAGAGGCCCAAATATCTTATAAGAAAATGAAGTCATTATCAGGCCCCAAAGCTATATTTTTGCACAAGGGAGGCGACCTAAAATTCCCCCTAAGCCCTCTTATGCATTTTTAATAGGATTAACATACTTTTTTAATGAATTTCAAGGTAGGATTCTCGTTTTTATAAACTTAATATGAAAATAAATGTGTTTAATTTTGTTCATAATCTGAAAAAAGGGGTAAGGGGGGTTTTCCTCCAGAAATTTTTTGGAAAATTGACCCTAAAGAAACAGGGTCTTAACTCATTTTGGAAACTTTAGTATATATGTTACGGGCAAAGTGATTAATTGGGCATTATTAATAATGCCCAGAGTGGAAGCGGGCAAAGTGATAAATTTCATTCATAAATTTCGTTGAATTTATCACATTGCCCGGGCATTATTAATAATGCCCAATTAATCACTTTTCCCGAAACATATATACCATATTTTACCTGATAAATTAAATAGAGAATGTTTTAAATTAATAATGACAGTCCTTTAGGATATAGCTTTAAAAAATCCAGTAAAAAGGAAAGAAACATTGTATCGTCTTCATCGTCACTCCAGGGAGAAGAGGAGTAAAAAACTAAAACAAATATAACATCCAAGAGTTGAAAAACACAAGGCTATTTTTCCTGAAAATCTGTTCAACACGAAAAAAAAGACCCAAGCTGTTTTTCGGCACTCAAAACAACAGATGACACTGTCGGATATTATCGCCGGACATCTGATCTCCCATAAAAGCTAACAAGATTTCGCTCTAAGAACGTTATGTGCGGCTATTACATCATCCCGAAAATGTGGAAAACAACTTTTGCTTTGGTTGGGTGGCTTAGGGGGTGATATGTTTTCCTGGTCCCCCATCTGATTTATACCCCCAGAGACTCTCCTACTTGTCAATACAAAGGGTGTATTAAGCCCATGCTGTTATTTCTGCGTGGTGCTAATCTCTCAGACCCCTCGTGGTTGAATGCCTGCTAGTAATCAGGAGCGAAAATATTTTTTCGGGGGGAGCCTGGGGGTGTTTATCTCCCCTAAGCTGCTTCCAATAATCTTTCTGAGGGGGTGATGACTGCGACAGTGTTTTTCCCTCCGTTAGGGCTTAATCGTCCACAGATTGTATTAGGCAGGTGTTTATTCTAGCGTGCGGTATGGGAATATGTCTCATGCCACCACATCTTTCAGATTTGGCTGAGTGGAGAATTCTGGAGAAAAGTCGAATAAAACCAACAAAAGGATCCCAATTTGTATTTATTAAAGTACTGTTTTCCACTTTTTGTTTGGAGGGGGTAACGCCATAACATGTTTCTTCATTAAATTCTTACTCCCCTGTGTTTTAAAAAGGTTTTAATTTACTTTTTTGCTGTAAAAACTTTGTATTTGAAAATTGATATTGATATTAAAAACTTTATCCTACTGAAAATTAAGTGCTAAATAGTTTAAGAGAAAGGTTTATCCCACTCTACTATTTAAGAACATGGTATCTCAAGATAAGCTTTTGCTTTGGTACAACAACATAATGTATCTACGGACTAACCCAGATGGCAATAAAGAAACTTTTGAAGGAATTTTGATCATGCATGTTATAGTTTTTATAAAAAAGTACTATATAAAATTACTTCCAGAACACCCTGTTATGATTTTATAAAAAAGTATTAAAAACCATAAAATTACTTATTACGATTAAATTTTCCTCTGTGGCGCGTAGACCTACTGCTGCTTTTAAGGGTACAGGTATAAAAAAGGTAAAAAGCTTTTACATACAACACATTTCATTGAGATATCAACTCAGAAGAATCAAAAGTTTACAGACCTGGAATACGAATGATTTGCAAATTTCCCTTGGACTGATCCGTCTCTAAAATGCCCTTTAATTTCCCGAATCAAATTAATTTCAACAATAAATTGATCTTCTCTTTAAATTAAAACTATAAATTACACACTTATCCAAGCTAATTTCATGCTGTAAATTACTCTCACACGTTCGTTTAGGAGAAATCGACTAATTCTTCAGTTTTATTCTTTTTAAGATGTTTGCAAATAGTTGACATTCTAGTCAAAAATCCACAACAGATTTAAACCTCGTCACTGACAAAACTAGCTTCGGTTTCTATTTTTTAACTATATTAATCTTTACTCATATAATGGGCAATTGGATGTCATTATTGGCTTTTGCAGTTTTTCGAAATTGTCCAATAGTTAAATGATTTCACTATATTATTAGGTATTGTTAAAAACATCTCATATATCATTCCTTTATGTAATTACGCGTGTTCAAAACTTTTAAATGGGCTTTTCTGACCTGAAGATCATTTGGAAATTTTTCTGATATATATTGCGCCCCCTTTATTAAAGTAAGACAAATATTTCCCATCTCGCGTTTTAGTGATAGGTCCTCTTTTCAAAATAATAAAACAAGTTTAGGTAATATAAAAAGTATTTGTAATCAATTTTAGAATGAAATATATAAGCATTTCAAATAAATTGAATGAACTTCGTGTTATTTAAACTATTAAAATATGCACGAGAAGATCTTAAAAAGTTTTGAATAATCATTTTAGCATCTTTTGAGAAGCGTGGTAGTGAAACTGCTCCAAGCGATCAATTATTATAACGCCGTTTGAACTTTCTCCTTTCACAACGCCTACATGTATGATTCAACTAATCTAACTCTTTTTTACCTTTAAAAAGGTTACGTGGGTGAAATCACAATGTACGATAGTTAACCTCATAACCTTATCGCATAATAACTTTGTGCTTTTATAAAAGTGACATAGATACGGATCTTTCGGTTGGTGTATAAAGATTTTTCTCTTTTGTTTTACAGTTTGTTTTATATTGATGTAGAGTGATAAAAATACATTTTAAGTTATATTTGGATGAGAATACCCTATGAACTTTTTGTTTTGTAAGATAAAATACTATTTTATAGGGAGAAGTGATAGTAAAAATTAAAATTCAAATAATGGCACACACAAATGTATGTTTCTTTTCTAAACTTTCATTAACAATAGTTTACCATACATTTTTTTTAAATTTTCGTTAGTCCAATTCACTATAATTCTTGTAAAGTTTAATTATAAATAAATAAATAGCATTCTAATTTTAGTTTTATTAAGTGAATAGGAATAGAGAAATTTCGAATATAAAAGGAAGACTAATAACACAGGCCTGCGAAATTTAACTTTTTTAAAAATACAAAAGAGGTTTCAAGTGAGTTTCATGTTATTTGGTATGCTGATTTCGAAAATGACCACCATTTTCCTCAATCACATCAGGATTTTTTGTACTATCGATTTCGATATTTTTGCTAAAATTCTATTTTAAAGGTAATTCTTGCAAAAATTTTGCTTGTTTAATGTCTATAACACCAAATTTTATATGCAGAGGGTGTAAAAATACTTCCTTTGCTTAACTATGCTCTTTCGAAACACATTCCTGGTGCCTGGCTCAAGATTTGGTCATTTTAGCCATTATTTTTTACCCAATGTTAAGTGACCATTGTTGTTGACCAAAAGGCATGGAGGTCAATCACAGCAAATGGTAATCAATCACAGAAAAAATTTAAATCACAGCAAATGGTCCAACAGTGTTTGGCATACTTTATTTTATTGAAGAAGAGTGGGAGGTTTTCGTAACTTTCTTTTAAATGCATTGAGAGTCCTAGAGGTGACTGGAAGAGATGATTCGCAATTTAGGTGGAGAAAAAGACACCAGGTTTATGAGAAACTGGACGTATGACCGATGGAATACTATCAGGATGAGAGACTATCTTTTGATTTATGCCTTTATACCCACGGACATAGCAGGTATAGAAGCAACAATTATCTAAATGGTTTTTCGGCTCCCTCTATGGCATAGGAGTTTCAAATCATAAGCAGTATTCTTTCCTTTGAGCTAAAACCATAGATAATTGATACCCTGCACACAAACTTTATGAGAAGACAATGATTTATCATAATCCCCAAGTTTCAGAGAGAAATACAGAAGATAAGCTGGTCTTACTCTGTAATGCTACTCATGCGATTTGTAATATCGCTATTTCGATACAATGTAACAAAAACAATCTGGAATATTATAAAAACGTCTTGAACTCGAAGCCTTGTATCACAAGAAAAGTAGCTGTTATAATTGTTTTTTGATGGAGTTTCCATTTGTCACGGTATCAACGCGCGCATGACACTATAAATGACTTCGCATGATGCTATTTGTTGAGATACTTTGACGGGGATGGAGGGATAACGACGGGGAGGTGTCATAGAGTGGTATTCCGTAGTTTTCACCATGGTAGAATAATGGTCATGCAAGCAGTAAAGAAATTCAACGTGGAAAAATTGAATTTAAAAAAAACCTTGATGTGATAGAATTTTTTATTGTTTTTCTGAAATCAGCACCGAAAAATACATCAAGTTCAGCTCCTACTTCTCTTGTATTTTTTCATCGCATGCCTGTGGTATTTGTTAGGCAAATGAACAATTTAATCGTCAGAATTTACTTACGTTTATTTCTTTAGCCTATTGCAAGCAACTAATCATATTATATCAATATTGTTTCGTTGTATGATAATATTTTACTAAAATTTTATATTTCAAAAATTAACATTAAAAAACATTAAAACTAATGACCTTTACAAAAAAATCATAAAATATTTACTAAATTTACTCAATATTTCTAAATTTTTAAACCACTAGAATCTGAATTGGCCCTTCTTTTAATTTCTCATTAACTTGGTAGAAAAAATGCCTTTTAATTCAATTATAATATCATTAATACATATAATAACACAGGTCTGCAATGAAAAAGCTGTTTGAATAATTTCAGCAATTTTCTATGTATTTTGGTGTGCTGATAACGAAAAAAAATATTGAAAAAATTTTACACGTCAGGATTTTCACAAATTGCAAAATTATATTCGAATTTGCCCATTTTTCATAGTTTTCGTACATCTCTAGCTCCTTTATTTTTGAAAATTAAGAGGTCAGAATGATGCACGTAGTTAATTATCTCATCAGGACATTATAGAGATGGAAAGAAAATATTAGGGAAAATTTAATCTTGTAATAATGGAGGATTTTTGTTGTATATCTTAAAGAAACGTTCTTGTTGCTACTCACAAGGGTAAATATACCAAGAGGAGATTCATAAAGAGGAAAAATTGGCTTTAGACTGTGTAAATGAGTTTATTTTAGTTTTATAATGATTTTCATGGAGAATATGTAATAAAAAATTTATTTTATGAACCTATTTTCATTAAAATTGAAATAATTACTTATTTTACAATTTTACCTAAATTGTCAGGAAACATGACATTCTAGAACAAAACAAAGATCATTTTTGAACTCAGGGCACCAAAAAACAATAAAACTAATGACCTTAATAATAAATTTGGATTAAAAAATCTACTTCTTAAGTGTACTTACATTTTTTGTGAAATGTTGCTATATTTGCTCAATTTTTTTACAAAATTCGATGTCTTAAAAATCAAAAGAGGTCATTTTTGGATTCAGCACACCAAAAAACATAAAAAATGATTTTCAGATTAAGTTTGACTTGAAAAATAATTTTTTTAAATATGTACTTTTACTTTTTAAAAAATTGGCATTAAATTGTGAAGAAACGTGAAGTCCTATGATGAAATGGAGGTCAATTTTAGATTCAGCACATCAAAAAACTTTTTTAAAATTTAATGGAAAAATTTGAACAAAAAAATTACTATAGTGTCAATTTTTCAAAAATTTAAGGCCTTATTCTCAATAAAACCTAAAAACCTGAATTGTCAAAAAACGTGATGTCCCGGGATAAAATGGAGGTCATTTTTGGATTCAGCCCACCAAAAATCATAAAGTTCAGGTGAAATAACCAAACCAGCTGGAAAAAAGGTTTTTTTGCAGACCTGTGTAATCATTAAAATGAAATTGTATTTTGAATTTACAATAAGAGCTTTTTTACTTTCTCCTAAATATAATAAGTATTTTACTTAAACCGATTACCCCTCTCTGTATCTCTTAAAAAATTTATTCTGGATATTCCATCCGCAAGTATGGTTAGTATGTCCGCAAGTATGGTACTAGATATTCCGTCTATGTTAAAAATCCGTCCGCAGATCCCTTACTTCAATCATATCAATTTTAAACACGCTTTTAATTAAAGAACATGTTTTTATTTAAGTAGTCAAAAAGTATCAATATTATAACAATTGAGAAAGGAATGATTGGTATTGTGATTTTTTTGCGATCTTACATTAGCTACCTTTTTTAGAGATACTTTTAATATTTCAACTCACAATGAATTTAATCTAATACACACTCGCAGATTAATTGAACTGTAAAAATTTAAATTAACAAAAGAAGTTCATCGTAAGGCATGTATCCTTTTAGACCGCACGAGATTGCTATTGAATCCTATGAAAAATTTAGGGCGTCTAGGACTGAAATCCACGATTAGTTTAATGTAAGTTGTTTCACTAATTTCAAAATGAGAAAATTTAGTTCCTACTGTTACTAGAATCTACTTAGTATATATCTATTTGAATAGGATGGAAAATATTTAATGCATTTGTCGATATATTTAGGGAATAATTCGATGATGAATTTTAACCTTTTACGTAACTGAGTAAATAGGGGATTAAATAAAAGCAGAGAGATAATTTTAATTAAAAAAGAGATAAATGAACTGATCCAATACCTAGTTCATAAAAAAGATAATTTTCAAAACGGGGGACCTTTACTTTATGTGTTTAGTGTTATTTGAAATATATATGAATGAAATATAATGAAAAAATGAACCACTTTATATTTCGCTAGTAAATTCATTTTAGTAAAAGTTTACAGTTTTAAAGTATTAAGGTTATTTTCATTTCTTTTAAAATTGTTTTAGGTGTATTTACATATAAGGGATTAAAGAAAAATCTAGATCCAAATGGGATTATATATATATAATATAAAATTCAAACTTCCTAATAATTCACATTTTACCTCTTTCAAAATTATATGCTTTTAATTTTTTTAAAACATTGAACTACAACTTTTATAATTAGGAACTTTCATGGGTTTTCAATAAAAAAAAGCACTGATATTGTTAATACTTCATTTTACTATTTTATGCATCAATTTAACTAATACCTCTTTCAAAATCTAATCAAAAACACAAGTAAAGTAAATTGTGGGATTTTTAATATTAATCATCGATTTAAATAAGTTTCACATTATTTTTACCAATCATTTGATTCTTTATAACATTAAAATTGGTCAATAAAATATGAAAAGCTAAATGTATATTTTAATTTCTTTCCCTTGACAATATTTTGTAAAACATGAGAGAGTCTACATACATTTTCATAATAAAATTCAATTATACTATACTACAATACATTATCAATTAATATTAAAATAATGTTGTTTATATTTTTTGTTTCATTCCTCCTATCAGAAACTCATGAAATAATTTTTTTTAAATTAAACAAAATATGATACTTTTTCTTATAAAAAAATGGAAAAGAGGTAGAAATCAGACTGATATTTATAAAAATATGCTTTAACAGTATTACCTTTTGAAGCAAAAGAAATCCTGGTTATTTATAATTCTAAAAGAAAAACAATACTTTCACGCACACAAGCAGTACTTATAACCCCTTCTGATTAAATAATACGACATTTATACAAACTTAATTTTTTAAAATACATGAAAACTTAAACTACTTGTGATAAATGCTTTTTGTTACTTCAAATATAGATTTCCCCTTACCAAATTCCAAGTATCAAAACTTAAAATCCTTCAATTATGGATCTAAAAATAACCCCCCTCCGTAAATAATAGATTTCAGTTATCAAACAATTGGATGTGGAACATCATTACCTGAACCTAAATTTAACTTCCAAGTCTTACGTTTTAGGTCGTCATGCAAGGAAAAACTTTTTTCAACGCCCTGTTTCAAAATTAAGCTCTTAAACGGCCCTTCGTGTCTAGGAATAGATTGTTTTGCTACACGTTTCTTATGTTTAGCAACAACACAACAATTGTTTTTACAACTTCCGACTCGTTTGCTTGAAAAAACAACTTGAACCCAATTATTCTTTTAACGTTTCACTTGATCTTTCGAAAAGTACATTTATCTAGGAGGTGTTTCCATTGAAAACACAATATACAGATATTACTATTCCATTTAATGCCCCTATACTTTAAATAATTATGAAGCGTTAAGAATACGATTTTACTATGCATATGCACTATGATTTAAACTTGTGTAATTCAAAAAAAAACTAAAATAGTTTAAACTCTCTCTCTTAGTTAATTTTTCAAGTATTCCCCCAAAAGTTCAACAAAAATAATGCATTCCCGAAAAATTTGGCGGTTCTTTTTTTATTTATTTTATATTACCAATCAACACTGGATAACCTTTAGATAGACTGAATATATAAAACTTAAAGCTATTTAAGTATTTCGATGGAACTGTTTCAGTTATTTAAAAGCAAAAATATGTCAAAGTTTGAGTTAATAGTTTGATGAGTCAATAGTAATGAGTCAATAGTTTGAGTTAATTAAAAGCAAATATATGTAAGTAAAACCAAGGTAATATGTCATGTGAGAATTTCAAGTTGCTTTTAATGTGGAAAAACAAAGGATGCATTTAAAAGTTAAAAATAAAAGTATTTCAACAAATTCAAGCGTTTTATCTTCTCTTCTACGATATTTAATATTATTTCTTTCAAAAAAATGATACTTTCTTAAAAACACAGCTTTCTATCCATAACGTTGATTTTTTTTTCTATTTTAAAATCTTTTACTTTACCGCAATAACATTAGGTATACAACTGAGATGTGCATTATTATTTTTGAAGTAGAAATATTAAAAAAATTTAAAGCGAGATAATTTACTAAAACCTAAGAATTTTTTACATGCATGTAGATGAGACATTAAGTAATTATATTAAATTTTAATTTTAACCTTGCGCACATTAAAATTAGTACAGTTTGCAATATTAATTTCGTTTTTTTATTGCAATATAAAACAATTATTACTTAAAATCGTTTTTATTTAGTTGATGGGAAAATGTATTCCATAATCCACAAACCTTTAAAATATTATAAAAATAAATAATTTTTAGAAAAACTTGTAGATGTTTAGGGGGAAATGGTTAAAACATAACCTTTTTTCCCTACATGTTACTTCAATAATAATTAATAAATAAATTAATTAATAAATAATTTTTAGAAAAACTTGTAGATGTTTACAAATACAAATACAAATTATGTCGACCAACTACAGGCGTAAGCCCAGCAAGGTTGGTCCAGTCTTTTTAACCCTAACTACCGGAATCCCAGTAACTGTCAATTTTCCTCTTGAACTCGTTTACCCCACTTGAATTTACAATTGTTTCAGGCAACGCATTCCATCTATACTACCCTATTAAAAAAATAATGCTTTCTACAATCCGTCTTAAATTTGACTTTATTCAATTTGAAATTGTGACCCCTTGTTCTATTACCCGTATTGAAATCTAGTCCCTCTGTGTCCCCTTGCTTTACCATTTTAAAAAGTTGAATCAAATCCCCTCTAATCCTTCTTTTCTCTAGAGTGAACATATTTAGCTTCTTTAATCTTTCCTTATAACTTAAACTGATATACCCTTGACCATTTTAGTAGCCCTATGCTGAACCCTTTCAATTGAATCAATATCTTTTTTTAAGTATGGAGACCAAAATTGAACAGCATACTCTAGATGAGGTCTCACCAAGCCTCTGTATAGTGGCAAAATAATATCCTCAGACCTTGAAGAAACAGTTTTTTTAATGTATCCCAATATTCTATTAGCCTTTTTACTAGCATATGAACACTGATGAACCCATTTAAAGTCCTCATTTACTATCACCCCTAAATCTTTGATCATATTACCTTCTTTAACTTTGTCCCCTTGCAGATAAAATTGAATTGTATTTAGGGGGGAAATGGTTAAAACATTACCTTTTTTAACTACATGTTACTTCAATAATAATTTTATTTACAGTTTTTCAACATTCTGATATTTGATTATGACACCAGCCTTTCCTAATAGTTAAACAAAACAAGAAATAAGTACGTAAGAAAGAGTTGAAACTATCTCTACCAATTGTCACGCACAGAGCAAAATATACAATCATAAAAAGAAACTAAACTTAAAAAAACTCTAATATCGTAGAATAGAAATAGGCCTTGGATAATTTTCAACTGGGATCTCGCAACTTGTACATTCTCAGACGCAAAAATAATCACCCCATTCTTTCTTACACAAGGAGGTGGATGATACAATCAAACAAAAAATTACTTTAGCTTGAAATAGATGGAAGGAAAACCTTTGTTTGTATGAAGCGCCACTTTCACACGGTGTGTGTGTTATCTCTGACTACCGCATGGGATGGTTTCTGTTGTTGTTATTATTGTTTAAGGAATATGATTTAAAAGCCTTTTAACAGAAACTACAAATCTTAGATAGTTTATTTAAGTACGAGAGAGAGGGTGTTTGCGTACGTATTTTACAGTGTTTTAAATCCTATGAAAGGTTTAAAATTTATTTGAAAAGCTGGGCCAAAATCTATTCTTTTATCGTTCCTAACTTTTTCTTACTTAACATTATTGAGACATTAAAATAAATACTCAGTAAAGGAACTATACATTAAAATAATTCTGATTGATCATAAAATATTAGGAACTGCAAAAATGAATAAAATATTATTGTGTACTTTAAGTGAGTACAAGTCTTTAAAAATAGTTGTAATTTTGCCGAACAATAGAGCATTGATGTACTTTATATTTAAAGGGAAGGTGGTTTAAATAAAATTTACAATTTTATCCACACACAATCCATCATCCACGATATATAATTTATATTAAAATACGTACAATGGTCTAAAATTACATTCCAAACAATTTTAAATGCCAAATTAATAGTTATTCATGAAACCATGAAAACATTCCGTATTAACGGTTATGGTACCAGTTGATGCTAACAAAATTATTTCAAAATTTAAAAAAGCTAAAAAACAATAATTCTATAATAAAATCATACGTTTGATAATTTGAATTTGTTTTCTCGACCATTATGGGCTCTTTTCTATAAATTAATGTCAATATCAGTTAAATAAGCAGTCTTTAAAATGTTATCACAGTCTTATATTTAACACATTCTTGGGTCTTATATTTAACACATTTGTCAATGAAATTAACGCAAGCAGTGTTTCGTCTTTTACTTAAATTTACTTCCAGAACATGTGATGTAAAAAAAGTTCAAGGCAAGATCAGGTTCCCAACTAAATACATCCATTCACTTAGTAATTTAGCAACTTTTATAGTAAGAAAAACAGTAAACAGTTGTAACTATATTTATTTGTTTATTGTTGAAACTACATTAACTTCGTAAATATTTTTTTTCATAAACTACATTAACTTTGTAAATGAATTTGTCTATTGTTAAAACTATATTTAATAAAATAAAAAATTAATTGCTTTTTGCGCTTAATTTCTTATTCAAGGAAATATTTCATTTCTTATTATTTTCTTATTATTGGATGTATTTCTTAATAAAAATTGCTTTTCACTTCTGGTTAAACCATTGTAAAACATTACAGTAGAATTGAATGTCCTAAGAGAGAAGAGGTAATAGCTATAAGATCAATATTAAAAATTTCTATTTCGTTAATTCACTGTAAAAAAGAGGTTAATTTTCAATAACTTTTTTAACCAAGACGATTGCAATAGTAAAAAAATGACAACAATAATCACATATAGCTCACTCCTTTCAACAACGTCATATCTCAAAAATCCTGATTTTTCAAGAGAGTTGTTTTAAAGTTTAAAAGTAGATTGAAATGTATTGAAAATAAATGTTTATCATCCGATTGTCTTGCAGGGTTATACTACTCTCTTTCGGGGTTTTCTGAAAACAATCATAACTAAAAATCACTGATTTTATTAGATATAACGTTCTTTAAAAGAGTGAGCGATATATTATATTAAGATAATTCCAACTTAAATATGTACATTAAACTGCATGTTTTCATACATAATTTTAAAAATAATACCTGGTGCGGGTTCTATAAAAAATCTTATGGTGGAATTTATTAATTTTTCACGGTGGATTTTTTTAAACAATTTTCAATAAAATACAATATTGCTTTGATTATGAACAAGTATAAACAAATACTACACTAAGCATTATACTCTTAACAGTATCGTTATACTTTTTTAAAACCTTTGATATCTTGAAATTTAATTTACTCCATTTTTACTTCAATTAAAATGTGATGGTTATAATAGTTCGCTTTCAAAGTTCTTATTTTTTAAGTTATTTTCGTACTGAAATCAAATATTTTAACACACTGTTAAATTCAAATACAATCTTATATTTTTTCTTTAGGAATACTGAGATTCTTTGTAAATTATGCATTTTAAAGTTAAATTCTGCAACAATAGCTAAAAACACACTGTTTTTAAGAAAGTAATATAATAGTGTCATCAAAATGGAAAAAAACTACGCGCTTCCAAAAATATACCCAGCTGAGCTGATTAAATCCTTAGTTTGATGGAGATAACTTAACCATGACAACTAGATTGATGCCCAAATGTCTACAAATCTCCACGTGGTCAGAACTTCAGAGTGTTGTCCGTTTTTTTAGACGCATCTTTGCAAAAACTCATATATCTTTTATGTTTATCACGATTTTAATATTACTACTATACATCACATCAATATTAATACTATTTTATCACATCAATGTAAATACACGGCAAATGACGACATCACGAGTATGACGATGCATTCAATGTTGTTTTAAGTTTGATATAAGCGGAAGAGTAATATACACGCAAAAATTTTATAAATAACATCAACGCAAAATAATATAAACAATCCGACGCACGTGAAAGATGTTTGTTTTGGCTCTCCTATTCGTGTTTTTTAAAGGATGAATGCTTATTTTATGAATGAAATAGAAGTTATTTAAAGTAGTATATTCATTAAAATACTGTATTAAAATGTTGTCACTTCTTCATTTTGTATGTATGATAGGATATAGTACGTTTCATTTCCATGACATGGGAATCAACAGAAGTATATCAAATATCTTTCTCTCGTAATTCTTCGATAAAAAGATGTCATTCATTATTTACAAAATTGTATGAATTAATTGTGAATAATAGTGTGGAGAGAGAGAATATTTCATCAATGAAAAAAAAAGAGTTAATAAGATAATAAAAAATTGCATCAGGGTTGTCATTCGCTTAAAAAGCTGTGTATTAATTGTAAGGGAATGTATTTTACATCATTCAATAGCAAGTTAGTAAGAGTATAATCATTTCAATATCACATTAAAATGTTTGCACTCGTTCAAGAAACAGTTTGTATTCACTGTAGGAGATATTTCACCAATGAAATGGGAATCTATAGCAGAAGATCAATCTAAATTCCTCCGTAAAAAGATGTCGTTCGCTTACAAAAAGAAATGAATGAATTGGGAAGAATAAAGTAGAGTGGAGTAATTTCATCAATGAAATAAGAGTGCGGTAGAGTATAAAAATTTGAATAGGGTTTTCGTTCATATAAAAAGCGATATAATCGTGAATGTAGGAAAATATATTTTGCAGCTAAAGAGTTCAACAATTTCAACAGTATCCTATGAAAAGGTTGTCATTTGTTTACGGTTCGGTATACATGGAGCATGGAGTATAGGAAGGAGATTATAGTGAATCCCTGGATGTCAATTCGAAATTGACAAGCGTGAAATGTAGGAAAATATATTTTACTGCAATAAATTGAAAGTTGTCAACCGTTCAACAGTATTATATTAAAGTTTATCATTTGTTTACAATTCGGTATACATGAAATAAGGAAGGAAATGGGAGTGTATCCCTGGATAGGTCAATTTGAAAGGTTGTCATTCGGTGGTGTTACTTACCGATGGTGGTGAGGACCGTGGTGGCGAAGTAGAAAGCGCCGGCGAACTTCCACTGGATGCCGGACTTGTGCGGCACGCTCTTGATGACGATGGTTGTCCAGATGCGGTAGTCCTCCTGCGAGATGTTGTACTTGGTCATGAGCAGGTTCTCGACGTAGTGGAGCGCTTCCTTCTGCCGTTCCTCGTTGTCGGACTCTAGCGCGTCGAAGATCGCCGCCCCCACCAGCAAGTACGTAAACGTGCACACGATGAGCGACAGAGTCCGCACGTTTTGTTTCTTCATGCCTTCGCCGGAGGCTGGGCTCCCCCGCTCTAGGCGACATCAAGGCCCCCCCACGGCTATCGCAGAGGCCGCGGCACGAGGCTCCCGGGTCCAGCCATATTGCCGGCGTGCCGATCCGCAACGGGACTCTGCATCGAGTGGCCCTGCTTTTTTGCCGTTTCCAGGTCAGAGTGAGTGCTCGCTCCCCCTAGATATCGATTAAAGAGGATCCTCCGGCGGAGGATCTCGCGCACGCGCCCGCGCGCCCAAACAAATAAGCAGCGTTTAAATGCCAAATCCGCGGACCAGCGTGGATCCGCACAGCGGTCTATCCCCGCAATCACTCACGCAATAACTCCCTAACTCTTCATCTTCTTCTCGAATCATCCGTGGATGAGGAAGAGTAACGCTATGAGCAGCTCACGTCAGAGTACTAAAAGGGAACTCATGAGTTGAAAGGGGAACACTTATGGAACTGTTCATACCGAGCACGTGGTTTCAGAGTAGCATTGGGGAAAATATCATTGACAGCTAAAAAACAAGACAGCCGTTTGGGCGGAGCTGTATGAGTTTATGAGTCATCATTACTTAGAAGCTTACTGAGTAAAGAACTTACTCTCAGTTTCTTCTCTAATCATCCATGGATGAGGAAGAGTAACGCTATGAGCAGCTCACGTCAGAGTACTAAAAGGGAACTCTCCTATTAGACGAAAGGGGAACACTTATCGAACTGTTCATACCGAGCACGTGGTTTCAGAGTAGCATTGGGGAAAATATCCTGGACAGTTAAAAATAAGACAACCTTTTGGGTGGAGCTGTATGAGTTTATGAGTCATCATTACTTAGAAGCTTACTGAGTAAAGAACTTACTCTCAGTTTCTTCTCTAATCATCCGTGGATGAATAAGAGCAACGCTGTGAGCATCTCAAGCCAGAGAACTAAAAGGGAACTCTCCTATTAGTCGAAAGGGGAACACTAATCGAACTGTTCATACCAAGCACGTGGTTTCAGAGTAGCATTGGGGAAAATATCCTGGACAGTTAAAAACAAGACATCCTTTTGGGCGGAGCTGAATGAGTCATCATTATTTAGAAGTTAATACTATTGTTGTAGATCTCAGTTCATATCGTCATAGTCATTTCTAGAAGTAAATAATATTTTGAGGTGTTCTCGGTTTCTATAGGGAACATTCTATTATATTGATCTACTCACTAAGCCCGTACTTTTATACCCTCATAAATAAGGAAAACATGCTGTGCTGAACAAGGTGGCAATCAATTTTGTAATATAGGGTATGAGTTCGGTTGGCACAGATTTTCCGGTACTGATATGTCGAAAGATAAATCTCAATGTTGCATCAGTTTCGTTTAAATTGCAATAAATTTTAATAACATGAATTTCACCTTTCGTAGAATTTGTCTCAATAGGTAAAGGTCAGTGATTAGGAAAGAAACGTGTGAAGTTTTACAGGGTAAAAAAAGTTTAAGGAAGAAGCATTGCTTGTGAAATAAAACCATCTGCAATAATCTACCATTTCGCCACATTAGCGGTACATCATTTCTAATAATAAGAATTAATCAATTGTCGCTGAAAACCTTTCGAATAATATTATTCCTATACTTTTAATAGCCTTAAATAAAATATTTTACATTTTATAAAAGAAAAACTACTTAAAAGTTTAAATTCATCCAATTAATTAAAACCCGATTGATTACACATCTGAATTACGTGTTCTATTACACCTCTTTTACTAACTCTATATTGAGAAGAATAATGCAATAACGAAATCAGTACTACATTTTAAATAAAAGTATTATTAAAATCAGCAAGTAAAACTACCCAAATTTTGAATCGTCATCTAAATACGGAACAAGAAAATCGCGCAAAATTCTAATATAGTAAAGACATCTATAAATTTCTGGAAAGCATGGAAAAGGGAATAAACGCCCTAGTTTATCGCTTTAGGTGGGCATGCTGTGTAGCCAAGGCAACTCTGTCAATTCAATCAAAGAAGAGAACATACAGTTTTATCTTTGAAAGTCATGAGGCTTTTGATTGCATCCTGATTTCCTTTTATTGGACACAGTAGGAAAAAAAGTCATTCCACCATAAAAAAAAATTTTTGTTATTAAAATATAAAAAACTTGATAGAATAAATACATCTAAGTTTGTTATAGTAATTTTCTAACGTCAAATCTTTATTTTGTTTGTGACAAAATTTGCGTAGTTGGAACTATCAAATGCTTTGCGCCCGTTGTTTTTTCCAAAGCTGTGTGCTTTTGGATCTTAGTGTTTTTATCTAATAGCGATTAGCAGTTGGGTTTGAATTATATCTTTAATGTTAAACAGTGTTAGATATTTTATTAGTGTTTATTATTTTATTATTTTATTATTTTATTATTATTATTATTATTATTATTATTATTATTATTATTATTATTATTATTATTATTATTATTATTATTATTATTATTATTATTATTATTATTATTATTATTATTATTATTATTATTATTATTATTATTATTATTATTATTATTATTATTATTATTATTATTATTATTATTATTATTATTATTATTATTATTATTATTATTATTATTATTATTATTATTATTATTATTATTATTATTATTATTATTATTATTATTATTATTATTATTATTATTATTATTATTATTATTATTATTATTATTATTATTATTATATTTATTTATTATTATTATATTTATTTATTATTTTTATTAGTGTTAGATATTTTTTACCTTAGTAAATCATTATAATTACTTATTAAAGTATTGATATTTATATAGCTTTAAAAATAATGACACTATTATGAAACTAAACCAATACTTCAGCAAGTTCATTAATATTATTTCGTATGTTTAATATTGCATTTCTTGCAAATTCACAATAAAATTTACCAAACATAAAATTGCATAGCTAGATATTTTTTATTAGCATTTACTTTTCAGGTTCATTTTAAATTTTAAAATATAAATATTTTGATAAAAAGAATTTTGAAAACACACATTATGAAAATAAAAAGTATTATTCATACTCATCAATATATGTATAAATACATATAGTCAGGGCACGATTTCAGCCGAAACGGTCCGGAACGGCGTTCCGGAACCTCTTTTTCGATTAAAAAATTTATACTTAATTTCATGGGTCTCCTATAACTACAGCCCTCGAAAACCCTTCTATATGTACGAAAAAAGTCCTAAAATGAATGAAAACCATGTTTTTAGGGTCAAATTTCCAAAAAAATTTTATTTAGAACTCAACTAATCACATTTATCTTCAGATTAAGTTCATAGAAGGGCGAATCTTACTAAAAAATATTAAAAAAGAACATTAAGCCTGTAAACATGCGTAAAAGGGGTTTAGAGGAAATTTCGAGTTTCCCCCCCCTCTCTCTCTCTCCTACTGCCCAAAAATTTAACTTGGGGCCTGATAGTGATTTAATTTTCTTGAAGGATATTTGAGCCCCTCTCGAAATAAATTTCTACATACGCCACTATGATCCTTGCATATTTTAAATTTAAAAAAAAAATCATATATTTTTATCTTTTTTGCAAATAACAATAATTTTGTGATTTAATCTTAAGCTTTATTGTGTTCTTTTAAAACTTAATTGTGAACCCCAATTTGAACTACCCACACAATCCGCTCCTGGTGTAGATTCTTTTTTATTTGAACGAGATTTGCCTGATTGCCGGTCAAATTTGCCAAGAAAATTTGCGACATCTTAGGGCCGTATTCAGAAACTTTAACACGAGATGGAAACGAGATGAGAACGAGATGGAAACGAGATGAGAACGAGATGGAAACGAGAACGTTATGGAAACGATGAATTTGAAACGATATTTTCCCGAAACACTAACGGGAGTTTCCGATCCTTTCCCTCATTGGATAAAATCTCCTACGTCACCAAGCAGACCAAGACGAGATTTTTTTTCAGCCAATCAGAGTCAGCTAAATTTCTCGCTTTTGAAGAGACGGGTGCTCTTGAACGACCATTTCCAATTTATCGTTTCGTGATCGTTACGTGAGATTTTACAACGTTTCCATCTCGTTCTCATCTCGTTTCCATCTCGTGTTAAAGTTTCTGAATACGGCCCTTAAATTGTACCGTTTGAGGACTTTAACTACGCATTATATTCCTTAAACTGGCAAAATATACAACACTATTGATTCATTGATGATAAACCGTCCCGACTTCTACAAGAGGCATCCTGTTTGGAAAAAAAGTACAACGCACTGTAAAAAATGGTGTTTTAACAATAAAATGGCCTAAATAGTTCTTCGTCTTATACAATAATAGTTAAGTTAGAAAATTCTTTGTAATCTAGTACAACACGTTTGAATTTATTTTTTGAATTTAAGTTTAAAAATAAATGCTTAAGTTTTTGTATTAAAAAGTATTCGCTTTTTTCAGTTTTGAGACCAAAAATTTTACCGTTCCGGAACCTCTTTTTTTAGAAATCGAGCCCTGCATATAGTGACTAATATTAGAAATCAAACCAAATAGCATTTAGATTTTTTGAGGTAAAAATAAATTTCGATTTATAAAATGTTAATAATTTTTAACCAAAAAAAATGTGTTTTATATCGATAATTCATATAATATAAGCATTTCCTATATACAGGGTGTCCCAGGAAAAGTGGCCACACCCTTGAACTTTTGAACCCCCACGTATATAGTAGGGTGTATCGAAAAAAACTTTTTTTTTATTTTGATGATGCCTTAGTGCGGAAAAGTTGTCTAAGGTGGCAGAGAGTACCTGTGAATTTTTTCAGAATTTTCGGATAATATCTTGAGGTGCCGCCAAGGCCCTGAAGGTCCTCATGTTAATCCAATGGAGCGCGCAAGCCAAGAAGGCCGAAAATTGGTTTTTCGCCCCTCATTTCTACCCTAATCACATGACGAATGTCTTCACTCGAGTTATGGACCCTATATGATCTAGGCTATCCGACAAAACTTGAATAATAGCCTAAATCTCTATATTACGTTTTTTTGTATGCTCCAATTTCGTCGAAAATCGTGTATTTCCTCGTTCAAATCAGAGCCCACAATCAACATAATATAGAGATTTAGGCTATTATTCAAGTTTTGTTGGATAGCCTAGATCATATAGGGTCCATAACTTGAGTGAAGACATTCGTCGTGTGATTAGGGTAGAAATGAGGGGCGAAAAACCAATTTTCGGCCTTCTTGGCTTGCGCGCTCCATTGGATTAACATGGGGACCTTCAGGGCCTTGGCGGCACCTCAAGATATTATCCGAAAATTCTGAAAAAATTCACAGGTACTCTCTGCCACCTTAGACAACTTTTCCGCACTAAGGCATCATCAAAATCAAAAAAAAGTTTTTTTCGATACACCCTAATATATAGTAAATGACAAAAAGTATTCTTAGTTCATTAAATTGAAAGTTTCTCATTTTCTTCTCGTGAGGAGCGTTTTAAGGCGTAAAATCTACGTAAATTTAACCTAATTGAGCGTGCGTTTTAGGGGTTTTACTCAAGATATTTTTTTCTTTAAGGTGTCTTTTCCTACTAAATCGATGCTGCTCTACAATTTAGTAACTGACCAATTTAGCAAATCTCTAATATCTTTTAAAATAAAAATTATTACTCCTAAAGTTTCCGCTAGAGGGCGTTGAAAGTTTTCTCATCGGATAAGGCATGGTCACTTTATCGGATAAGGCCCAGTGGCGACTCATCCATAGGAGCACAGGAGCACGTGAACACCCACTGAAAAATTAGAACAAAAATCAAATGTAAAGATAAATAAATATAAAGGAAATATATTGTCAATTTCTTGTTTATGCTCAGAATTATGTTTTTCCCCCTTCTCTACTTAATAAGAAAAATTTACTACCGGAAACGCGATAGAAATCAAAAAAAGACTGAACCCTTAGTTTTCTTTCCCTTTTCACACGTGTGAGCGAAGAAATTATGAGAATCCGAAAAAACCCCGACTGCTTGCCGGAGATCATTTGAGCTTACGGCAACGCGCAGGAGATCTCCGTTCGCACAGATTTAGTGTGCCGAGGCTTTCACCTTTGAGGCACAACTTTCTTTTTTGACGTCTGATAGAAGTGGTTTTATCGGCTAGTTGGAAAGTACGAGTAAGAGCACTCTTTAAATACAATTTAAATCTTTTCATCAAAATATTTTAATACTTTTGTTATTAATTCGGATGTTCTTTAAGTAAAATTTCCGTGTTTGAGTTAAAGCATCTGTAATTTTCTCAATTGCCGCTGGAAAAAAAGTTGAAATAAAGAACTTGAGACCAACACCTCAACTGACCATTGTCCAAGTTACAGAAGGGAAAGATAGGGACTTTAAAAGAGAATTTAAAGATGACATTAATGACATAAATGGATTAAATTAATGGAAATTTTGAGTTTAATATTTTAATTATGGTGTGAACACCCTATTAATTAACTCACGAGCCGCCACTGACTATACCTAGACCCCACTTTCATGACTATATATATAGGGGTTCAAAAGTTAAAGGGTGTAGCCACTTTTCCTGGGACACCCTGTATTGTATAATAAATATAAATAATATGAAAGTATAAGTAAGAGGAAAGTACATAATTTTTTATGGTTATAACTTAGTTATATTTGTTACAGGTTTAAAAAGTTCCGTGGGAAAACGTATAAAATATTTCTTTTTGCATTGAACATGTACTTTAGATTTTATACAAACAAAAACATCATTTATTTGGACCACAAATCTTCTTTCTCTATGGAGCTTTCAGAATTAATCCATGTACTGCCAAGCAGGGGCTTCATCTCAGTTTTTGGATGGGGGGAAAGGATTTGTTTAGGTGGATCTGGGACACACCATAACTAGACTTTTGGTTGTTTTTTGTGGGGGGGGAGGGTGGCTTGAACGTAATTTTTTAAGTACCCCCTAACTAGTGCTTTTATACATTAAGTGTTAGATCACTTAAAAGTAGTATGGGAAACAAGGACTTCCTGATCATAGTAGCATGTTGTTCCATGACATTTCATGACTTTTTGAAACACCCTGCATAATTCTAACGAGAAATACGATTCATCTTCAATGTTCTGGAATACACCAGAAGTGACTGCAAGAAACTGCCCAATTTCGGCTGTTATTTTGTTTTGCGCAAAATTTAAGTAAAAATGCATTTTTTAAATTTAGAACTAAATATTAATGAAAAACTAACTTGAAATTTATTAACCCCTTAACAGTGACATTTATTTCAGAAAAATTGACCAAAAATGGAAACTTTTTTGACTGTTTAATTTTGTTCTTTATATTATTAATAGTGTTAGAAAATAATTTTTTATACTAAAATCAAAATTTAAATGAAATTACAAGTGTGTTAATTATTTTAATAAACACATAAAAAAAGTATTGGATTACACACACATCTTATTCAATTAGGAGGAAGATTATCTAAACATAATGTCTCCCAATCTCTAAACGAAGAAAAATCACTATCATCATCGAAACGAACTCAGTTTGGGCTTCAAAAAACGGAAACGGTAATTTTTCTCCAACCCGAATTATTATGTAAAATTTAAAAGGTTATTAGTATATTTTATACCAATACTTCTTTTCTTCGAAATTCTTAAACTTCAGAAGTATTTTTTCAGTGTTAGTGTAAAAAAATTATAAAGATAAAAAAATTTTACAATCGTTTAAAGTGAATAAACATTAAAATGCTCTTAAATCACCACAATTAAAATCAACTGAACAACTCTCTTCTAACGTGCACATCCGCCGAGATAGAAAGCTATTTTCTAATCAAGATCATTGAAAAATACATTCTCCAAAAATTATTTTTTAAATGTTTTGGAAATCTCTATTAATAACTAAGGAAACAACGTCAGGTTATCTTAAAACCTTAAAAGAGTAATCTAAACTCTGAGCACTACTTTTCCTTCATTAACTTGACTAAGTTTTTATATAAAATATTTAGCACGGTAAAAGAATACTTTAATTAATGACAAATGACTCCTATTTTGTCTTCCTAACCCAAGTGGTTTACCAGAAATCACAACAGTCATTTTTTTCCTCAACTGTACATATAAATATAGTTTACTAAATAATATTTATAAAAAAAAATTCTGATTTTTTTTTCTTGGGTGCAATAACAATATACAAATAAAAATAGTATTTTTGTTTTAAAATCGACTTTGCAATGTATAAAAAACTTTTGTTGGTTTTACAAACGTGTCATGATGTTTTGATTAGTATTTTACTCTCTGATACAGTGTGCACACACACATACACAATATATTTTATAAATAAAATTTTTTTCCTAAATTAGTAGTTCTGTTACAGTTAATGTCCGAAATTCGATAATGTTCAGAATAACTTAGGTAAAACGAGAATTACCTAAGGTAAAGTACAAAATATTTCATACTTTACCTAGGTATTCCGAACATTACCAGATTATGAACATTAACTGTAACAGTTCTATTAAGGAAGCTAAAATTACAACAAAGAATACAGAAATCCCAATCATAGTTACAAAAAATAACGAATTTACTACTTCCTAATATGAAATAAAAAAATTAATTAAGAGTTGTAATAATTGTATTTATTGAAAATAAAAGTGAATGCGTGTGTTGAACAGAATACTTGGACAAAAATAAAGTCAAGCAAAAATTTTCAAAACCTAAAAAGTTAAATGCAAACATTGCAATTACACAATATTACACTCATTTATCAGATTCACTGCAGTTTATATCTATGGATTAAAATAAAAGCAAAAGTAATCATGTAATGGGATATATTTGATCCCTGGGATCATATATCTCTCGAAAGAAAGGGATCAAGTATCTCTAATATAATATATACAAAACATTCCTTTTGAATTATAATTCATCGAAGGTTGTTAACTGAACGAATTACTCTATTATTAAAGAAAAAATTATCTTCATTATTATTTAATCGAATAAACTCGTTCTTTTTCTTCCCTTATTCGCACGTGTGACCGAAAAAATATGAGAATCCGAAGAAACTCCGATGCCCCGATGCTTGCCGGGAGAACATTTAGCTAACAGCAACGCACAGGAGATCCCCTTTCGCACATATTTTGAGTGCCGGGGCTTGCGGTTTTGAGGTTTAGCTTGCTTTTTTGTAGTCTGGATTTTTCCGGCTAATTGGAAAACGAGATAAGAACTTTTTGAAGATATCATTGAAATTGTCTAGCCAACTAATTTGTAATAATTAATTCTTTTGTTATTGGTTATCTTTTTTTTAAAGTGGCGTTGAGTAAAATTACAGATCTTGAACATTACATATCCCCTCCAACTCCATTTTTCACAATCAATTTTTCGAATAAGTATAGAAAACTAACACCTCATCTGAACAATGTCAAATTTACCAGGAAAAGAGAGACTTAAAGAGAACTTAAGAATGATATTTACGACAAATATAAATGGATATGCATTACATAATGGACTCTAACAAGCACTATAAGGGAGGACTGATCCAGTGCTCTTGTCATGCTCTTAATTTAAAAAAAAATATGATTGGAATTATGCCTGATTTTAATGAAAGTGTCAACAATTTGTTTTCCTCAAAAAAAGTTAGGCGGGTGGACATCATGTACAGAAGTTGTTTTAAAGGTATTATGTGTTATAGGTTAGGGGTATTATAAAAAACAAAGGGATTCTTTTTCATTCATAAGTTTTTGCTTATTTCCATTAAACGCATATTTTTAAAAAATAAAAGTGCATTCAGATTTAAAAGTAAAAATTTAGGTAAAAAGGTATCTTTTAAGTAAAAACTTAGGGAACTAAAATTACTCCGCTAAAATAGATAAATTTGTTCTAAAATAGATAAATTTGTTCTAAAATAGATAAATTTGTTCTAAAATAAGTTTCATGTATGTATTCGTCCAACATACCTTCTCTTTCTAGATCTTCAAATTAATTTTAATTTATTCAAAAAGGGTGTGAACCCCCTGTTTATAAACTCACGAGCCGCCACTGCTTATGTTACAGGCAATGTGATAAATCTGGGCAAAATTAATAATGCCCGCGTATTTCGGGCAAAGTGATGAATACTCATTGATAAAACCCATTGAATTTATTACATTTCCCGCCTCACTACGGTCATTATTACACTGTTAAAAATTCCGGAAACTATACACGACAGTATTGAAAGGCTTTACACGAACTTGTTGTGGAAAGGCCGCGGAGTCCACAAAACACACTATGTTTGAGTAAGCAGCTCCGAAACGTTTCAGTTTTCAGTGTAATGCGAAGGAGACGCATGCGCAATAAGCGTTTATCTGCCCGGAAAGATGAATTAGTAGCAAATGATCGGTTTTCGTGAAATAAAAAAGGGAATGGTGTTATTGTGGTTGTTTACACACAGTAAAAAAAATCCGATGTTGTGAGAGTAAATAATCTCAATAATCTTATAAACTTTAAAATGCTTCACCTCTTACAAACTTAGAAAAATCTACAAATAATTGGTTTAACACTGCAAGAATGTAGTACCGGGCGGTTGGATGGTTAGAGTACTCGATTTCCAACCCTATGGTCTTCGGTTCAAAACCTGTTGGCCGGGCTAGACTTCGCAAATCTCTCTTCTTACTTTTTAAAAATTAAATTAAGAGAAATTCAAGACTGTTTCAGTGAAGTAATTATTTTAAATAAAACTATATTTAAAAACACTTCTAACTTTGTAATTCTGTTGATTTGAAAATTGTAATTGATTCTGTTTAAAAGCCATATTCTGAAAGATTTTTAATGAAGTTCTGTTATTATATTATTTACGAAATTTCGTGCAAAAACTGTTAAATTTTAAAATTAATCAATTTTAAAATTTTTTTGGGGGAAATTATTTCTTAAAGTGTCTGCTCGTTTCTGGCTCATATTTTATCATTTCAAGTACAATGGGTAATCCCCACATTTATTTTTTATTTTTTTATTCGATAGAGGTATCCTAGAGAGAGGAATATTCGCACCAAGAATTTTTAAAATCCGATGATTATTTATTTTTTATTTAATTTCAAAGTTTGACTTTAGAAAAGATACGCAAAACGTCGAATTTAAAATTGTGACGTACTTCAATACTATACATTTATTTTCAACCTATCAGGATTCAAAGCGATCTTTGATTTTCGCTAAAGTATAGTGACTAGAATAAGATAGTGTGTTTACCGCCCATAGACACCATTATAAAAAAGTGGACCCAAAAAAGGCGAAAAATCCAGGTGGCAAACGATCGCTGTTTTCCACTCTCTATGAATACTATTATCCGTGCGGTCCCGCGAGTTCACAGGACGCACGAGGCGATTTCTCAGCTTGGTCTATGATTGGCTGAATGGTATGACGTTGGGATAATAGTGATAAGTTACGCCCTGAAATTGACCAATCACGATTCGAGTTGGTAATCGCCTCGTACGTCCTGTGAACTTGCCTTACCAATACCTCCTACAGAAGAGGGGGTGTTGGCCTTACCCGACAGCACGGATCTCGCTAATCAGAGATAATAGTATCCATAGAGAGTGGGAAATAGTGGGAACAAGCGATCGTTCGCCACCTGGATTTTTCGCCGTTTTGGGGACACTTTTTAAATCCGGTAAACACACTACCTTATTCTAGTCACTATAGCTAAAGTAAGGCCGAATCAGGTGTGACGTACTTCCTATACAAAGACAAATGGCTAATTTTTTTTGAAACTCTTCATGTCGATTTTTGGATTTAGATCGATTTTTGGATTAGATTTCCTTTACAGAAAAAATGCATTTTTTTCTGTTTTCAAAAAATGCTGGTATTGCCCACTCTGGAACCTTCCACAACGGCACCGAGACCTTACACCGTGTCCACTCTGGAACCTTCCACAACGGCACGGAGATCTTACACAATGACACCGAAACCTTACACCGTGTCTACTCTGGAACCTTCCACAGCGGGCACCGAGACCTTACACGGTGACACCGTGTAGCTTTTCTCAATAAAATCGTGGCAACATCTTTCCACAATTCTTTCGTGTAAGGTCTCAGGATTTTTTTTACAGTGTAATAATGCCCGGTCAATCACTTTGCCCGTAACATTTGTTCTTATTTACAAACTGAAAAAGAAAGAATAATGTAAGTTATCAAACACAGTTCTTGTGGCTCAGTTTAATTACCCAAGTTTAATAGAGTGATAAGTTTCGAGTTAATTTATATTTCAAAATATTTTTTCATTGAAATCGTGAAAAAAATTCACAATTGTGTAAAAGTGTTCTTCTCTGAGGAGCACCATAATTTATTTTAACTAAGATATTGCATTTCAAAGGTATAAAACTGCTAAACGACAGCTTCAAAAATATGCATTTCTACTCGCTTGCTTTTGATAGTGTTATAATAACAATTTACACTCTAATTGAACTCTATAAATGTCATGTATATAAAGTTAATTTCCATGCAGAGTAAAGCTCTATAAAACTCTTAAAGGTCTGATTGCTTCGAAATACTAATAAATTTATGGAATATTTGTTCAAATGAGTGATCCCACACAGCAAACACATCCAAATTTAGTCCATATAAGTCTATTTCTCGTCCAAATACGTCCAAGAACATCCACGTCCAAAAGTTACCTCTAATAGACGTCTAGTGGATGTAAGTTTTGGATGATCCATTTCATGTCATTTTTGGACGTCTAATAGATATCCATTACTTTACGTTTTATAGATCATCCAAAATTTTACGTCCAGTGGATGTCCAATGCGGTCCAATGGATATCCAAGTATCTAATAATTTCTTTTATACCAATTGGCATCGGCTATTCCGCCATGTTTACTGTTGCTGTGGATGTTTAGGATTCCGAGTGAGGGCGGTAGAATTTGAAAAAAAAAAGGTAAGCAATTATTTTACCTTTCCATTTCATTACGATTTGTTTCAATATGATAATCTATTTGGTTTGTTTTGTTTAAATTCGTTCCGGTTAGAGGCTGACGAAGGAACTCGTTTTGAACACTGTTGTTATCTTAGTGAGTTTTGGGTATTTTTATCGTGCTTCTATAAGCTTCAATTTGTCTTTGTAATCGATTATTTTGGTTAAAAAATAAAGTTGATAAAGTATAAACGATAACTTTTTTCAAAAGAACTTTTGGGATAATATTAATACTTCAAACATGTTCTGAGTCAAACGAATGCCGATATACACTGTATTAACATCTTTTACTTTAAATAAATTGAGTAATTTGATTTTCAGTCTGATTTACAGTTTTGTCATTGAACTAGTATATTCTCATATTTCAATGTATTGATTTAACAGTATTAAATATATCTGAAAAACCTCTATTATTCCTTTAAACAGGTCAACCCTCGAGGCATACTCCCTGCAGCGACCTGGCTTCTCTAGAAAACCCAACTGAGCTGAACTTCCATGTGTAAATACCCGATGACAGACAAAGCCTGACTTCCTTGAGGCTTCCTGCAGCGACCCGGCTTCTCTTGTCACCTTTCATGAGACTTCGGGGAACACAACAGAGCTCAACTTCCATGTCTAAATCGCTCGACGATTGACATGGCTGGACTTCCTTGAGGCTTACACCCTGTAGCGACTCGGCTTCTCTAGTTGTCACCACTAGACTTCTGGGGAATACAACTGAGCGACTTCTGACTCAAATGGCTCGACAACTGACATAGCTTCCCATATTGGTTCCTTCTCCCCCGCAAGCAACAACTGACTTCGGGTTTAAAAAAGGCTTAGGTCAACTTAAGGTAGGGATTGATCGTAGTTGATGTGTCTCCTTGACGGCAGATTACGTAGTACAGAGATAAACTGTTAAGCCTGACGAACACAATGCGCGATTCAACTTAAATGACAAAAATGCACTCTTGTATTCCGTGATATATAGGAACACTTGAAAAAGACGATCATGACTGGCAAAAGTTTCTGCGCATCATTTTCATAGCTTCCCATATTGGTTCCTTCTCCCCAGCAAGCAACAACCGACTTCGGGTTTAAAAAAGGCTTAGGTCAACTTAAGGTAGGGATTGATCCTAGTTGATGTGTCTCCTTGACGGCAGATTACGTAGTACAGAGATAAACTGCTAAGCCTGACGAACACAATGCGCGATTCAACTTAAGTGACAAAAATGCACTCTATTGTATTCCGTGATATGTTGTGACAATTGAAAAGAGACGATCATGACTGGCAAAAGTTTCTGCGTAGTCATGTGCGAAGAATATGCGTGTGTTTTTTCGTGTGTGTGTGTGATTTTGAAAACCGGTTTTTTTTGGAGAGCAGTGTTGTGGATGATGTTGGTTCAATGATTCGGTATGTTACTCGTGTTTTTGATTACTAAAAATGCATTATGTGATTGTAAGAATGTTTAAATAAGTATTTTATTATATTTCAAACCTTGGTTGTCATCCAGTTTGAGGACTTGACAATCAAATTGTAAACAAACAACACATTGGCACAGCTTCGATAAGAGTCGACCAGCCGCCATGTTTATCAACAGCTCAAATGATGACACACAACCATATAGATCTAAGTATTAATATCATTATTATCAGATCCTAAAATAATATTTAGTAAATTATGTATTAAGGATACTAATAATGATGATATTAAAAGTTAACTCCTAAATGGTTGGGGGGTCAGTAATCATTTGAGCTCTGGGTTAACATGGCGGCTGGTCGACTCTTATCGAAGCTGTGCCATAACATTCATTTGATGATTTTGTAAAATTGGCAACGGTTTTATTTTGCTCGTAAAATATTTAAAAAATAGTACACATTTTCGGGGATACTTTGATCCCCTTGGCAAGATGACTCTTGCTGACGAAGGGGATCAAAGTGTCCCTGAAACATTGTATTGTACTATTTTTAAATATTTTACCTGCAAAATAAAACTGTTACCTATTTTAAGAAATCAGTCTTGCACGGAGGATTTTATTCTTATTCATTTGATGATTTTAAGTTTCTTATTTTGTGCACCTTAAGTATAAAATTATCCTTTTTTAGTTGCTAACCAGGTTGGGAACCTTTCAGATTAACAATGTTTCAACAATTTCCAAATCATTAGATTGGCTGATTTGATTTGATTATACTTTGTGTAATTAGAATAGGCAGTTTGTCACCATGGCAAGGCAATAGAAATGCAATGGAAAATGACTAGATGTGAGCCGCCGGTTCAAATTACACAGACTATTTAAGTGGTACCAAGTAGCTTTTCGTTTTGGTTTGTTACAAAGTGGTCATCGTAGTTTCCATTTCTTTAAGCTTTTCTTTTGTGATGATTTTGTTTTGAAGTGTTTTTTTGTGTGTATGCCTTTTAGTTTTAAGTTAGAGGAGTAATTCAGTTGAGTAAATTTTAGTTTGTGATATAAGTTAATCAGGTTAGTTTTTGCCAATTTAAATGATGCTGAGATTAATTTAGTTAGAAGGGCAATATTCAGTTATTATCTTGAGTATTATACTTTGTTATCTGCAGTATTAAGTGTGATTTTGGCAATATTTTGTTGTTTCTGTTCATCTGTATTTTTTTTATTGTGGTTAGCATACTTAATTATGATAGTTGATATATATTCCGGTATTGTATCAAGGAGTCTATATATCTGTTGTTGTTATTAGTAGTAGTAGTATTATGATTTTTTTGGCTCAGGTAAAAAATACATTAAGCTGATGGAATGACATAAGGTGCACTGAATCTCAGGAAAGACTTTAAGGTAAATTGAGTTTCAAAAGGACAATAGTGTACATGGCCCGCAAGGTATCAGACGGGAGGGGAGGTGTGAAGTTCCCCAGGGGTGGCAACCCGGTGAAGTTGCTGGTTAGAAAAAAAGATCCAAATGTTTTTATGTTGTCTTTTTGTTTGAAACGAGTGTTATGTATTTAGCTGGTGGTCGCGTGTGCGACAAGAGAATCTGTTATGATTTATGTAAATATAACTTAAATTAATTAAATATCTTAATGATGCCTTTATTGTACTGCTTTCTTACTGAGAAGTGAATAACAACCCGACAGTGGTATAGAGAGCCAAACTGGTTACTTCTCGCCAATGTAATTTTTTCTTTGCATAGTACTAGGGTTTGAAAAATGTAACTGTATAGTTATTTCTTCTAAATTGTACTTTTAAAAATGATAAGTAACTTAAATTTTAAAAAAGCTTGAAAAAACTATTTTAATTCAGTAGGTGTGGTGCATTATATATTATTTAAACTTATATAGGTCTCAAAGTGCAATTATTTTTTTTAGACTGATAGGTTGTTTCTAATAATGATATCGGCTTATTATCTCAGTAGTTAATAATTAGATTTTCTATTTAAGATGAGATAAAAAAAGGGATTCATAGCCAATTTTTAACATTCTTCATTCAAAAAGTACCAGAAATTCATTGTTGTTTCTTTGTGTCACACAATGATTTAAGGAAGTATTTAAATTTCTACTTTAAAGAAATCAATTTGTTTTAAAACTTGCACAATTTAATTTTTTCCATTAATGAAACTAAATTTGAAATTCTAGCATAAAACCGACTTAGTTTCAATATTTTTATTATTTACTGAAATTGAAAATATTTGAAATTCAAATTTTCATAAAGCTGCGTACAACAAAATTGCTGTCAAATTTTAACTGGAGCTGCAAATAACCAGGTAAGTGTTTTTAATGTTGGCTTATAATTAATTACATATAGTTTGTGCTACCATTTTTAGTGTTTATTAGTTACTAAAAATTTTTCAAAGTGTAATGGTAATGCATCTAGCTGCCACCAAACAAGCCATAGTTTTGTTTAGGGTACTTTACTTTTATATATACATACTTTTATTTAGGGATTTTAGGGTACGACAGAAATAGTATTTTGGACAAAATATGGGTAAAATGGGAGAAATAAAAGTAGGAAATATAATTAAATATTTTAACATTTAATAAACTCATAGTATAATTGCTATGAAAAAAAGGATGATTTTGTAGAGCATTGAAAACTTGCAAAATCATAAAAATTAATTTGTAAATAAAAAAGCTATACTATTAAATATAAATGAAAATAACTGTACCAGTTATTTTCATTTATGCACATTTGATATCACAAGCTGTTTCAGCTCAGACAGAAAAGAAGCTATTTTTAATTGAATATAACTTAAAATGCTTTTTGGAGGTTCTAAGCCATTCTGAATACATTAAGATTAAAAAAAACGTTGGCTGCAATTATCCATTGCTATGGAAAAAAAAATAAGAAAAAAAGATGAATATGTGAGTAATAAAAATATGTGAATTCAATAAAAATTAATATTCTATTTTAAAATCATTACTTTTAAATATAAATGAAGATAACTAGTTTACTGGACGTTTTATGGATGATCCATATTAGATCTAAACTCATCCAGAACGCATCTACATGTGGACATCCATTGGATGTCCACCGGAGGATATTTTCTGGATGGTCCATATAAGATCCACCCTCATCCAGATAGATCCACATGTGGACGTCCATGGGATGTCTAATGGACATCCACTGGGATGGAAAAAACGGACATTTGGATGTGTCCTGGAAGTGTTAAGGATCATTATCAGACCAGCTATGGATGAGTGCGTGGATGACTCTGGACATCCATTAGACGTCTGCTGGACCTTTTTGTGCTATGTGGGATTACACTTTCTCTTCCTCTTTCTTGACAGTGTGATAATTCTAGGAATTTCGATTGTGGAATTAAGGTTTGACAGTAAGGCTGGATATTTATAGCTCTACAGATACCTCATTCCTTCATCTTTAATGATCTGTCCATTAATTTGAAGCATGTTCACAACTTTTATTTAATTGATTTTCGCATAAAACGTCTCGCCTTCTTTTCATTTTGAAAAATCTTAGGATTTCTCTAAATTAAAAAAATAGTAAAATATTTAATTTGTCCCATTTTATCTCCCTTTGTTCTAAAACCATTTGAATGAAATATTGATACCTCTTTTTACAAAACTTCATCCGCCGTTTTAAGTCAATACATACAACTTAATTTTTGGACAGATTTGAGTTAACAAATTAATCTTTATTCAAAATTTGACACCGGATCGCCTTAAATAAAAGACTTAGCGGTTAATATTGCTCGTTTTGTCGTCGCTCTACGTAGAGAAATGCACGTAGAAGTAAAGGCTCATTGATACTTATATCCCTTTAGATACTCATTTTGGGGGAATCATCCGAAGTGAAAAGTGTGACTTAAGGCCCATTCACACTGTTTCACTTCACTATTCCTCCTGAGTGATTCACTCCTGTGAACAGCTAGTTTGCATAGAAAAGTGAAGGAGTATAGAGTGAAGCGTCAATTCACACTTTTCACTTTAGGTGATTCCTCCAAAATGAACACTAAAAGTGAAACAGTGTGAATGGGCCTTTAGCGTTTCACTCTTTACTCCTTTACTTTTCTATGCAAACTAGCAATTCACAGGAGTAAATCACTCAGGATGAACAGTGAAAGTGAAACGCTGTGAATGAGGCTTTAGTTTAGATTTCCCCCTCTTCTGAAAATTTGGGAATTTTGAAATTTTTTTCCTATGTTGCATTTTAAGTGACAATATTTTCAAATTCTAAGTAAGATTACTCGTCGTGATATGAAATTTTATTTCATTTTAAAATATTCTGTAGTTAATGAAATCTGAGCTTTCAGAAAATATTTTCAAAAAAGAGAAACTTTTATTCAAAAAATTACAGAAAGATAAGTCAATTATAACAAAGATATCTTTGAAACAAAATTTGCCTGCACTTAAAACAATATAGATAACGATGTACGAAATCTTTTTACATTTAAAGAGAAATTATGGATTATACAATACATGTTCAACCATGTTACCAATAATAAATAAAAAAAACTTTAGGTAAAATTTTTTTTAAAAAAACACTAACTTTTGAAAGAAGTATCGGCTCAGCTAAAAAAATATTTGAGTTATGTTTCGTTATTTTATGGATTGTATACATTATATTGGAATGTTAAAGTAAACACCAGTTAAACTATTTCTATATTATGTATAACATAATCTTTTGTATTGAACTTGAAATCATTTACAGCAATTAAACATTAGTTAAAGCAATAACATACATTTTTTTTAACTTTAAGCTGTTTATGATTTATGATAGGTTTTTTAATTCATTATTAATTAACTGTGTGTAATTGAATTACACACAGCCATTGTGTGTATTGTGCCATTGAATCGGAATTGAATGAAATTTTGGTGGACGACGTTTTGAGGGATGGGGAGGAGAATGGTATGGGGTGGGGCAGTTAAACTTTATCAGTTACGGTTAAAGTGAAAAAAAATTTGGAAATTCCCAATGTAACCCCCCTTTTTTTATTCGTGCTATGAAATCCCAGATGGGAAATAACACAGATAGCGTTGAAACGGTACCTCTAAGTTGTAAACTCGCTCTTAGAGAGACAAATGAAAACAGCTATGAAACTGTTATTTTTGTAGAAGCTAGACTAGTGAATGGTTAAGAAAAATGACTAGTAAATCGGTAAATAACAATAAAAACTAGAAAAAACAAAGTATGCTTGTAAGTTCACTAGTTTTTATTGTTATTTACTGATTCATTAGTCATTTTTCTTAACCATTCACTAGTCTAGCTTCCACAAAAATAACAGTTTCATAGTTGTTTTCATTTGTCTCTCTAGGAACGAGTTTACAACTTAGAGGTACCGTTTCAACGCTATTTGTGTTTTTTCCCATCTGGGATCACATAGCGCGAATAAAAAAGGGGGGTTACATTGGGAAATTTCAAAGAAAATTTCACTTTAACCGTAACTAATAAAGTTTAACTGCCCCACCCCAAACCATTCTCCTCCCCATCCCTCAAAATGTCTTCCACCAAAATTTCATTCAATTCCGATGAACTGTTTGGTTGCTAGAGGGCCTTAAATCGGGTTACTTATTTTATGGACACATTGTATACAGAGTGTCCCATAAATGTTGGGTCACACTTCTAGGGGGATAGTAGACACCCAGACGAGTCAGAATCACATAGGATTTGGGGGTCCCAGACCAAATCCCAGGGAGTTAAAAATGGAGCGACACCCCAAAAAAATCATTGAAAAATTCAATTTGTAGAATAACTACTATTGGTAAAAATTTAATTATGGTCTCAAAAATTGTGGTTTAATATGATCTTTAAAATTATCTTAAAAGTTTTTAGTTTAAAATTTTTTTATTACAAAAAAGTTTAAAAAACCACAAAAAAAGTGAAAACTCTGCCAAACTTTATTTTGTATTTCGAAATCTTTTCTTTTAATTTAATAATCTGAAAGATCATAGTCGAAAACCCTTAAGTCCGAAGTGTCCCGTAAAAACCATCAATATTAAATGCTTGAGGTCCTGTTAAAGCATGGTTTAAGTCCGTTTTTTGAGCCCAAAAACTGCCGTTTTGGAAACGGCTATAGGAAACCAGTTTGCGCAAACAAAAAACGAACTTTAACAGGATCTCAAGCGTTTAATATTGATGGTTTTTACGTGAAACTTTGGACTTAAGGGTTTACAACTATGATCTTTTAGATTATAAAATCAAAAGAAATGATTTCGAAATACAAAATGAGGTTTTGGCAGAATTTTCAAATTTTTTTGTGTTTTTTAAACTTTTTTTCATAATAAAACACATTTTAAAGTGAAGACTTTTGCAATAATTTTAAAGATAATATTAAACCACAATTTTTGAGACCATAATTAAATTTTTACAAATAGTAGTTCTTCTACAAATTGAATTTTTCAATGATTTTTTGGGGTGTCGCTCCATTTTTAACTCCCTGGGATTTAGTCTGGGAGCCCCAAATCCTATGTGATTTTGACTCGTCTAGGTGTCTACTATCCCCCTTAGAAGTGTGACCTATTATTTATGGAACACCCTGTATATTAGGGTGGTCCTTATTATAATGATGAAAAATTTCCTATATTTTTCCAGCCCCCCTTAATTCTTTTCCTTTTACTATAAAATGAAAGTGTGCAAAAGATTTTCCGATATTTTAATATTAACACGTGCCTCATTGCGGTTGAAGTTAGAATCCCATAGAGTGCCATAGTAATAGTATGGTTAGGGTGTCTCAAAAAAACCTTTTCTCGAAAAACCTTGATCCCCAGGGTTTTTTCATTACTTTTGGTCCTAAAAGAAAATGTGTGAAGTTTCAATCCCGTAAGTTAACTCTAGGGTTTGACTAAGAGCCCCCAAAAAATGATCAATTTTCAGAATTTTTAAAAAATATATTTTAAGATTGATACTGCAATTAAACTTATTCAAATGTGTTATTTAGCACTTATTTAGATGAATTATATTTATTTACGTGTGTTAACTGCAGCCTTTAGCCCAGGGATGACCAACCCGCGGCCCGCTTGAAATTATTTTGCGCCCGCGAGAATTTTTTAAGTTGAAAGTTAAAGTTAAGTTAAGGGTAAGGCCCCCGAAATTCGGATAAAGTGTACCAAAACGAGTTAAAAACCTGTTAATTATAATCAAATTTCTAAAAATTTTCTGGGAGAGGACCCCCAGACCCCCCTTTCAACTTACTTCTCTGTCATCCTGAGTGTCAAATATCCCAAAATTTTATATGCGGCCCGCGGGAGTATTGTGGTTTTCCAAAGTGGCCCTCAAGATAATTTGGGTTGGCCACCCCTGTCTTAACCCCTATAATTTAAGTATAAACATTACTGCTTAGGACCATTATTATAAAACTACTTAGTACGCCATAGTGACTATCGTCGCACTCCGATTCATGAGAATGCCAAGCACTAAATTTGATTCGGAGCCAGTTTGAGTAATTTTTACTCAGTTATGAAACTGTCGTTTTAAGAGTGAAGCCGTCTCAAAATGGATTTAGTATGGTCGCTACCAAGGGGTTCACCTTACTTCCATGAACATTGACGCGTTGGTTCTAAATAAAACTCATGAAACAGGCCTTTGAAACACCCTGTAAATATCTTAAATTGAAAATATATTTTTACCTTAATTTATGTATGAGGAACTCTAAGGAAAAAAATTGATGATCACTGCCTGAGAGAGGGGGAGGGAGAATAATAACAGAAAAATTATAATTATGAAAACAAAATATAATTATTAAATTTCACTTATTACTTTCAAATTCAGCTTCTTACCGTAGAAACTTTTTCGACAGTTTACAAACTTTCTACTCATGCATTTTGTCTAGGTGATTTGTTCTAGTACTGTTATTAGTTAAAATGAAAAGGCGGGGTGACTCAAAGATAGCAGAGAAGTCTCCGACTTAGTCACGCAATGTCTTAAAATAGGTACTAAAACCAATAAGTTAATAAACTATCAGTTTATCATCCTTGAGTTTACTTTTAAAGAACCATGTATCATTTTTCAAAGTAGAATTTATGACGGAAAGTAAACCATCACGCAAAATGTTTTTAAAAAATAAAGAGAAAACTAGTAAGCTTAATACGTATACTTTATACAGTATACGTATACACCTATTAATTAATAAATATAATCCCTACAGTACGTGTCAGAAGTTTATGCACTGCACAAATTTAATTTGATTTTATTATGCTAGTGTATTTATATAAAGATTTTGAATCTTAAGACCAATTTTTAATAAAGCTTAGTAACTTTTATTGCTTTAAATTACAAAATTTCAAAATGTTTCCAAATTACACAGCAGGATTTTTATCCATTTAGAGCAGTGGTTCCCAACAGGTGGTCCATGGACCACTGGTGGTCCGTGAGGCCTTCAGAGGTGGTCCGTGAGAAGATTTTTAAATGACACATCCAAAAAATGTGTGGAAATTTAAAAAAATTAGTTTTCCTAATCACACAATCCAGGAAATAGTAAAAACACTACAGATACAAACACATAAGTAAAAAATCATACGTCTCATAAAAAAATTTATGTTATCTTTCTCTCCTATGAATCATTTGTACATTTCTATTATTTTGCACAGTTTTATTCCACAGTAGTTTATTACAGAGTAGAAACGGAAGTGTGATGATGTGGAAAAGTATTGCATCAGATTAATTAAAACAGAAAGGCGTTGGGGAGGGGCTAATAAAGAATCGAATGATCGGACTTATACTTAGTTTGATACGAAGGGAAGTGTTGTAAGGTACTTCAAACTGGGATGCTATGGTCAGACAGAGGGTCTTCCAGAAATTGTGGTATGAAAAGAGCAAATTTCTGAGATACACGATAAAAAAAATGGGTTTGTTCGAAGATATGAGAAAAATTTGTTGCCGAAAATGCAAAAGTTTTTGAATCCATAAATTATTTTCTATTTTAATCGCTGCTTTGAAATAATTATTGACTTTTGACACGGTTTCTTTTGGGAGAACATCAGCCTCGCCTATAGAATTTCCTCTTCCACAACTCACAGTCAGTGCATGTCCAGTTTGCTTTTTTGTGATCCACAGAATTCCTGGTTATCTCATTTGTCCCCTCATTTGTAAAGCTAAGTACTTTCTTTCAAATTTAAATCTACTAATAATAAAATATTACCTTATTTGTTGGTTATGAAAAAGAAAAAAAATAACTATTTTATACTGTTGTTTTTTAAACCTGTAACTTTTGTGTAGGTGTGAACCCTTCCAGGGTTAATAGATAATAAGGCTTGATAAGAATGGTTATATGTCTTTTATAAAAGGTAATTTTTAAATGATAAGATATAAAATTAATGTAATGTTAATTTTTCTTCTAAGTTTAATAGATTATTTGATTTTCTAAGTTCTATTTAGAAACATTGTAAGACTCGGTTTCCCTTACTTCAGAAAAAAAAGTCAAAATTTTAGACCCTCCATGAGGAATGAATGCACTGAAAGAAAGTTAAAATTTTGAAGATACAGTTAGGGATAGAGATGGTTCGCAGATGTTCAAATTTAAGTGAAGTGGTCCGCAGACATATTTGAGTTGGGAACCACTGATTTAGAGAAATAATTAATTAAACTAAACATTCATGTTTAATTTTTGATACATTTTGAAGAATAGGCTTTTATACAAGTGTTTTCATCGACAAAATTAGATTATAAACATTTAGGGTATTAAGGGGTCATAGGACTCTTAAAACTCAGTGCAGTGAAAAAAACTGTACATTTTCCAAAAATATTAATAACTTTTTTTACTAATTTATGAAAAGACTCGGTTTAAACATATTTTTAATCCTCATATCTTAAACTTTATGTAATAAAATAATTGAATACTTAATAGATATAGTTAAGTTTATACATTGAGTCGAAAAAAAGCAACTTTGACGGTTAAATGTTAGGATGCAGTGGCTTCCATGTAAGAAAATTAACTAACTATTAAATTAAAATTCAAAATTTCAATTCACATATATACTATATGAGTATACAATCAACCCCCAGCAAACATTTTGAATTTGACAGTCAATTAATATTTTTTATTATAATTTGAACTTAGATGTCAAAAACACAAAAAATCTTACAAAAGTTTACAATCTCAGAAAATAATGAAATATAGGTTCAAAACTCTAAAAACTGCTAGGGATTTATTGTCCCTACTTATTATTGATGCTCTGAAAGTTTCAAGGATATATTCTTATTACTTCAAATTTTATCATGCATAGAAGCTAACATTTAACCGTCAAAGTTGCTTTTTTTCGACTCAATGTATAAACGTAACTATGTCTATTAAGTATTCAATTATTTTTTTACATAAAGTTTAAGAAATGAGGATTAAAAATATGTTTAAACCGAGTTTTTTTCATAAATTAGAAAAAATATTATTAATATTTTTGGAAAATGTTAAGTTTTTTTCACTGCACTGAGTTTTAAGAGTCCTATGACCCCTTAAGCCCCTTCACACACGGATTTTAATTTCCTAATAGAAGAATAGAACCATTTAAATAATATCTGTGGGTAAGATTTCCTTTAATGGACCAACATCCATATTCACAGACATCAGCGTCGAGGTTAGCCAGTAGATAGCAGCTAAAGAAATAAAAATGAGCTTTTCGCTGACTCTGAAAGGTATAATACTTGTTTTACCAAGGATTTAACACCAGCGCTGATTGCTATGAATATGGCTGCAAGGCTACTCAAATACAGATCATTTATTTATACTAAAAAGTTGGTTCGAAAGTATGGATAAAAGCATTGTTCTGCTAAAAATTCACACATTTTGCTCGTAATAGGTTTTCTAAATAGATGTAAATGTCTATTAGGAAGACTGCTCCGATTTGCTCTTAGTATCGACACCGACAGTCATCGATAAACGTCAGGAACATCACCCCAAAACATCACAAAATCCACCCAAGAAAACCTTCTTTAAAAACTTCAAGATTCGACTCGGAGGTTATGATAATTAATTCTAAATTAATCCATCAGTCATCTTAATTCAACTTTTCTTCGTTTATGAATGTAGTAATTCAGACATTTGTCACCAAATAACAGGTGTTTAATGGCCAATTTCAAAAGACTTTTTGTGATGATCATTTAGGGTTATTTTTAATCCATTGAGAAAAGAGAAAATATAGATAAAAATTTAATTAATTAGAATTATTTGAACTATAAAATAGACATTCCAAGCCATAAAAATGCATGTGCAGAAAAAATAAATAAATAAAATTTTGAAAAAAAAAACTTTTAAGGTTGATGCGCGATCGGAAGGTATTAATCTGTTTAAATTTTGTGTTAATTTTATAGGGGATTGGGTTCGTTCTATAGGATATACCAGGGAGATTAAAATTAACGTTACTATGAAGTAGTCATAAAAAGACTAGACTAGATATTTTTAAGCTTGTTAATGTTATTTTAGTGAAGGTTAAAGGATTTTATTTTTCCACCAAAAAATAAGTTCCCAAAACTCACTATTTAGGACAGAGGACGCTGTATCATTCAATATTGTTAGCTAAAATAAGACATGGGATGAAAAAGCTTAAAATCTCGTTTAGTTTTATAGTGCCCAAAACATGTCAGGTCTTTTGCACAGCGCTAAGAGAAAGTGAGATTGTATTCACATCAAGAAAGGGGTTAGAATGAAAGT
Source organism: Tetragnatha versicolor (assembly GCA_024610705.1). Classification (NCBI taxonomy): domain Eukaryota; kingdom Metazoa; phylum Arthropoda; class Arachnida; order Araneae; family Tetragnathidae; genus Tetragnatha; species Tetragnatha versicolor. Next base: position 41,975,880 of record JANDEH010000009.1, read on the forward strand.
TAAGGCTTATTTATGCTGTTTAACTTTCGATGTTCATCGTAAGTGATCCTCACTGTAAAGAGGTAGGATAAGTCTAAATGAGCCTTTAGATAATAAGAAGGCGGAAGGAAAAAGTGTAAGAGAGTGAATAGTAAGTGTAAGAAATAGGAATAGATAGTGAAGAATTGAAGTAAAAACACGCAATTCGGATGAGAATGATAACGAATGAATCGAAGGCAGAAAGAGGCTGGGGGATAAAAATGAGAAGATGAGAGGATGAAAGAAAGAAAAGACGTATTTTCTGAGAGTCGTTCCCGTTGCATCCTGACCCAATCATTGTCATTCACATTCATTTGAGGAAATATTTATCTAGGAGAGAGAATCATCCGAGAGAAAGATCCGGTCCCGAGAGAAAGTGATGGCTTTAATGCACAAGACCAAGCCATTAAAGAAACTGCTACGAATCACCTTCAGTAAATACGAAAGGTGCTGATGCTCTCACAAAAAGGAAAGTCGCCATTACAATTGCTAATGAAGGCGAGGATTTGTGAAAGCCGCAAATAACTCATTTTACATCGATCACGGGGCCATTAAAGGGAATACAATTGCGAATGTGTGGAAAACAAGGCTTGTTAAAGAAAATGGTTCTTGAATTTTATGTTAAGAGAGAAAAGCATTAGGCGTATGAGAGAGGGACCAAAAGTTTAGTATTTCTCTAATTCAGTGCATGAGTTAAAGACGACACCTATTTATACGTTAAGCAAGTGCGTGGTAAATTGGAAGGAAAATAAGGCTTTTCTCATTCTTTTTGATAGACTACTAATTTACACCCAGCTGGTTTTATCACTATATTGTCGGCTTACAGGAAAAAGGCTTTGAAAGCGCGAAAGCGGTAGAACGGTCGGATAATCAAATTTTTGCCAAGCTAAAAATCGTCAGAGTGCTGGTGAAATTGCATGACGCAAAAGAAAGCGATCGGATATCGCCAACTTTGGCGTAACTCGGGCAGAGTAGTTGAGCCAGTGCCTTTCTCCTGTAAGGCTGACGATATATGATATAAACCTGAAATTAAAAAAGGATATCGTCAGGGAAAATAGTACTTCGATTTAGTTAAGATTAGATCATATCTTTAGACAACTTAATACGCAACAGTTAAGTTATGTATTATATCGCCATCCATGTATGACCTTACATAAAAAATTAATTACATTCAACATTTTTATCAAAATATTATTATTATTTTTTTAGTTCTCCCCTTTTGCTAAAAATATTTATAATTTCTCTTCAGAAGAAAATAAATCAATTTTCAATTCTTTTCAATGCGATTTGTGAGTTGGACATCTTGGTAGGCGTGTCAGGTTTTTTTTTCGAAATTGAACACGGAACCCCGTGAATTATGTTAGTGCCATCTTTTAACAAATTTTTTAACTAAATTTTTTATTGCCTTAAAAACCCTGACCTCAGGATGCTGAGACTGAAGACCGTTTTTTATTCCGATTTTTTCCCGGTTTTTATGGAATTTTCAAAGTGTACTGACTTTTTGTCCACTCTTTTTTAAATAAACACAAAAGTTTTTAAGAGCCTTGCATCGTTATCAGGTCTTAAGAAAATTCCGAATACTTGGGATTTTTTGAAAATGGTATTACAATTACACTTATAAACTTCAACTATGTACTCAACTTTTGTGAAACTAAACATAAGAAAAAGAATATAAATTCCTACTTCACTTATATGAAAATTAATTCAGCACGTTTCGGAGTTATTTTTAGACATCATATATTATGTATTAGAAACATATAGGGTAAGAGCACAAGTTACAGACAGGTCTAAGAATTTTTCTCAGTTTTTTCCATTTTCTGGCCGCTTATCAGGAGTTGGAAACTTTTAAAGTGAACCGTAAGGAGCTGCAGGACGTTATTTAAGTGTCCCATGTTTTAAATATTTAAAATTCAAATTTATTATATTTTTAATTTAATTTTTCCTGAAGGCTCTTTTTGGACCAGTTACAGACACCCCAAAACCAAATTACCCAGTTACAGACATGTGTCCAGATCAGTTACAGACAGGTCTAGAAAATACGACAAAATTCATGATAATTTAACGATTCTTCCACTTCTTTTCCTTTTCTTTCTCTCCTTTTTCTCTTTTTATTTAGTTTTTTCTTTTTCCTCCTCTCTATTTTCCCCTTTTTTATACCTCTTTCTTCTTTAAGTCTTGGTTTTTACTTTTTCTTTCTATATTTATCATTTCTTTCTCTGTATCTCTCGTTCACAGTCTTTTTCTATCTTTATATTTTATCTCTCTTTTTCACCTTTTTTTCTGTCTATTTTCTCTTTTTACTTCTCTCTCTCTCTTTTTCTCCTCTTTTCTGGTTCAATCATTTTGGTTCTCTTTGTGCTTTTTTCTCAGTTTCTCTCTTTGCATTGTATTTCCTTTCTTTTCTTCCATCTTTATTTTTCTCTTTTCTGCTTTTATCTTTCTTTCGCTTTCTTCTATTTTTTCCACCTCCTTATCTTTAATCTCCTTCTTACTTTTTTAGTTTTTCTCTGTTTTCAGTTTTCTCTCGGTTTGTTCCTTTTCCTCTCTCAGAGGAAAATACAGAAATGGAGAAATAGAGAAACAGATACAAAAGAAATAGAGAAAAATAGAGAAAGGATAAGAAATAAAGAAAAAGAAAAAACAGAGAGTAACGGATAAGAAATAGAGAAAGGGAAAAAGTGGGAAATAGAGAAACGTAAAAAGAAAGAAATTAAGAAAAAGAAAGAAACGGAGAAAGATAGAAAAAAAGGGACACGGAAAAAGAAAGATAGAAAAATAGGTACAGGGAAAAAGAGAGAAATAGAAAAGAGAGAAATGGGAAAATAGAGAAAAATGAGAAACGGAAATAAAGAAAAAGAGAGAAACTGTGATAAGAGGGAAATAAAGAAGTTTCTCTTTTTTCTCTATTTTCATTTCTCATATTTTCTCTATTTTCCCATTTATCTCTCTTCCTTATCCGTTTCTCTCTATTTCCTTTTTCTCTATTTATCTCTTTTTTAGTCTCTCTATTTTTCTCTCGGTCTTCCTTTCTCTTTTTTCATTTCTCTCTTTTTATCTTACCCGTCTATCTTTTTTCTCTATTTCCATTTCTCACTTTTTCTCTATTTCTCTCTTTTTTCGTAAGCAAAAGAAAAAGAATAAAAAATGAAACAGAAAAAAAGGAATAAAAGGGGAAAATAAAAAGAGAGATAAGTAGAAAAGAGAGAAAAAGTAATAAAAACAAAAAAGAGGAATGTAGAGAAACCGAAAGAACAAAGAAAACAGAAAAACAGAAAAGGGAGAAACAGGCAGAGGCTTAACAAGAAAAAAATTATGAGGGGGTACAGGGCAAATTTTGTTATTTTTCATGGTCATGAAAATAAAATTTCTGATTTTTGGAAAGCACAAATTACGGCGCACGTTCAGACGTGCGGATGCTTGGCGAATTTTGGCTGTTTAGCGGCACATTTAGAAGCCAAGTCATTCACTTAACATTAGTTAGGGTTATCATATAAAAACTTGGCGCATCCGCACCTCTGAACTTGCGCCCAAATTACTGCCGTTAATCATAGACCTTAGAGAGAGATAGACGGAGCAAGTGGGGAAAACCGGTGTTCGAACATGTCAAGCCGAGCGACCCACAATCACGTGACCTCTGTCGTTGTTTTTGCGCTCTTTTGCGGGGCCGATGTTCTGCGCGGACTTTGCGCGTTAACTTATTTTGCTTTACGATGTATTTCGGTAAGAACAGTCACATTTTTTAAGAAACACACAAGCCGGAGAATCCCAATGTGGTCCAAGACTTTTTTTTTACATTTTGTTGATAATCTTATTCTTTTTTAAAAATTTAGAAATGAAAGTATACTTCTAAACTATAAATGAAATAAAAAAACTAACTGGAAATTTAGAATACAAATCAAAAAGCATAATTTCGATACATATAATTTTGAAAAGCTCATATACATTACTCTTAACTAAGACTGTGAAGAAGGTACTTCCTTATTTTTATTGTTGATTCTATGATAATCAAATCCATTCATTACTGCATAGATAAAAAAAAATAAGAATGATGCAAGTGGTTAATATTATTAAGAACTGTCTTTTGAGCTGAGTACCCAATTAAAATACTTCCCCAAACTCAATAAACAAACTTTATCAAATAAATTTAAAAATCAATGAAATATTCTTAAAATTAATTTGTTAGAAATATATTAATCACTCATCATCATACATACTTACTACTTACATCATGAATTTTTAATTTCGATATTACAATTGAATTTTTTAGTTCGAATTTTTTTTATTTCATTAAAAAGCACCTAGTCTTAATAGGGCCTGCCTTCATCTTTGATTAACAATTAAGCAAAACAACTTAAAATATATATACATTCAAGACCAATGACAAAACAAAACAATTTAAGAGAAAAAAATTTATTGAAAAATACAAAACATTAACATTTACGACACAAGATTGGAAAAGCAACATAATTTGGTCATACTCATACTGATCAGAGAAATGCTCTTTGTTTAAACAATATTCCACAATATAATTTTATATCATTCAGTCAATGAGGATTCCCGCATTTTTCAAGTAAAAAAGGATCTAAATTCAAATACCATCACGGAAAGTTCTTAAAAAATTAGTTAATTCAATAATTTAAAATAAAAATCGACATTCGCTTTGAATTTTAAGAACATTGTTTTGGATTACTTGACGTCACTCATCATCACAAAAAAATTCCCCCCCTTGAAAAAAAATTCAAACAACATTTGTACTTTTAAACAAGGATAAAAGTACTGCCTTTTAATCTAAATTAAAAAAGACTTCATTAACATATTTTTAGTTTTATGACACAGATTAACTTAGATGGAACTACAATCATGAATTATACATCTTACGTTTGTTGACCATTCTAATCCAATATACCACATTAAAGTACAAAATCTACTTAGAAATATAATTTCCTTAATTTTTATTAATTAAAAGTTATTATATTTTCTAAATATTAAATCTTACACTGTAAACAAACGATGATGTTATGTGAATGAGTAATTGATTGGGTCTATTTTCGTTTTAACTCATTCCTAATCAAAGGAAGTTTTATACTAAAGTAAACTTAAATGAATATACCGTAAAGTAAAAGGTTTAACATAATAATTACGAGAATAATGAATATCCTTGGCCGGCTCTAACCGAACAATTGTAAGCAACTCAGCTGTTCACCATTACTTTTCTATGGGAGAGGAGGGAATGAAGCCTGGAAGCTGCCCACAGTCATGTGACCTACAGGGACACGATCTTCGAACATAAAGGCCGGTCCAGACGCTACGTTTTGCACAACCTTTTGTCTGCGCAGTCGTAAGACGGAATGAAAACGTAGCAACTTGTAGAGTGTCCACACGGTGCAGTGATAACTGTATATTTCGCTCAGTTCTAGTGCCATCGTCATGGAGGAGGTACTACTCTGGTCAACTTTGGCAATGCTGTCTTGTTAAGAAAAATAAAAGATTGGAACGCCGACGTTCAAGGTGGTCGCGGAAGTGGCTTCTAAGAAGGCAGAACTTTTCCCATATTAGATTACTGCGTGAATTACGTACGTGATGAACCTAATCATAAGTCATCGCCTTTTTATCCCTGTCACTATACTCCTTGGATTTGACACGCCAAATGCATGGGGAACTTTCGTAAATTTCAATAAATTCTGTGAGAAATTCCCGAGAACTTTGCCGAAGATCAGCCATTGTCGCTCAAATTAACAAACCTATACATATACAATATACCAGTGGTTCCCAAAGTGGGTTCCACGAAAAAATTTAGGGGTTCCATGGGACTAACTTTATTTCATTAAAAAAACTAGAATGGTGTAAAAAGAAATAAGAATGGACAGCGCCTCTCCCCTTGGACCCAAAAATGTTCTCAAAATGAGTTAAAAACTTACTTTTACCAGTCGAATTTCAAAATGATTTCTGGGGGAGGATTCCCAGACCCCCCCACCGTATAACAAGGGGATCTTGCGCGATACTTTTTGGAAAATCCCCAACATTTGACATTTTTTTGTCAAAAGATAAAGGTTTGGTCTGGAAAATTCTCCTCTTGGCCCCAAAAAGCTTCTTAAAATGTGTTAAAACTCTACTTTTACAAGTCAAATTTCAAAATTTTTCTGGGGGAGAACCCCCATACCCCCAGCGGGATCTTGCGTGATACTTTTCGAAAATCCCCAAGAATTTTATATTTTTGCCAAAAGGTAAAGGTCTGGGAAAGTGCCCCCTGGATCCGCGCCTGGTTTCTTTTAATATCATATATTAAATTTTGAAAAGTCGTTGATTAAATAATATTCAAGGTTCCGCGATCATTGGTAACAAATTCGGGGGTTCCACGACCAAAATAGTCCACTGCAATATACAAAGAAACTGAGGTACAAAATGAATCGAAAACTGAACTACCGTCCACACGCGCCGACTTGTCTGCACAGTTCATGGATATCTATGCTCTTTAGCTCAGTTTTCGTTTTAACTGCAACGTCTTCGCGCCGGTGTCAAAACTGCGCAATTTTCCTGTCCACACGCAAAGTTTTAACTGCAACGAGTTGTCTGTGCAGACAAAAGGTTGTGCAAAACGTAGCGTCTGGACCGGCCTTAACAACCGGTTTCTCGGGTATGCCCTGCTCCGTCTATATCTCTCTCTAAGGTCTATGCCGTTAATCGCCCCATTTGTCTGAAGACGTGGTTTCAGATAAGACTTGAGGAACTTTTAAAATCGCTACCTGAGTTCACTCAATAAGCACCGCCTACTGATCGCCTACTCGTTTTCTCTGTGCTTCGTGAAAGAAATCCGGAAGATTTAAACTGAACTAAAGAGTTTTGAAAATTGTTGTCATTGGTTACCATAAACTTAATGGTTGCTATGGTATATTTCGAAATTTCGGCATTTGCCCGCATGGGAAATATTGCTATGCTACTATTTCTTGTGATTTGGTGTTTGGATCAAGAAGTTGTTCCGAAAGAAAATTAAGGAAAAAACTGTTTGAATTTTTGAAATTTTTAATGGTGGAAAATTAACTATATTCAGAGGTTTGAATCATTTTTGTCATAAAGCTTATAAATTTTAATGTGTGAAAAGAAAGTGTCTATTACCTGTATTTGAATTGTTTTATGTCTGAGTGTATGGAAAAGAACCATTGTTTTCATTGCTTTTTATAACCCAAAAGTATCTTTAGAAGTGGTGTTTAAAAAAGACATTATAATTGACTTTACATTTAGGAAAAAATTAATTAAATTTAGTGTTTAGAATCAAGATAAATCTATTAATATTCTTTTCTTATTTTGTGTGGTCTTTAACTCATTTAATTTGATACTTTACCAGAAGCTTGTATCAAATACTACTAGTTTTATATGATTACTTTTATATATTTCAATAACAGGCCCATCATGAATTTCACAAGCACAGAGTATTACCATTTGATAATTCATATTGATTGAAGGAATCGGCTTTTAACTCTTCAGAGAAGCAGTGGAAAACTTGTATGTGTAAACCAGTATGTGGACAATAGCTGCTGTAAATAAAAAAATTGATGGGTAGCTATCTTTTGTATTTAAAAATGTTTTCCACAGTGTTGTGATCATTATTATTATTAGTTAATTTTTAAGTTATATTTTATTTATTTTTAGTATTATTATGTAAAGAGGAATACTATTTAATAATACCTAATTTTTTGTTGTTCAAACATTCAAGTTGAGTTTTTTTAAGTATTTTTGCTGATTTATAAATCAGAAGGAATACTACATATGTATTTTATAAATTAGTTTTTCTTTCATAACAATTTATTTTCAGTCCATTAGGATCCTATAATGGCCTGACAGACGTTCATTTAGCCCATTATTTTTCAAGACCATCTCGGCAATCGCATTTGAAAGCTGCTAAACTGGTATGAGCGGCAAGTAATCAGATTTTTCAAAATGTTTATTTAAATGAGAGTTTTACTTATAAGATGTTGTTTCAAATTTATTTGAAAACTGCTTACATTGCTGGAAATAATTTTTAAAACTTAAAGTATTTTGTGTTTCAAATTCTGTGTTATACAGAAACATAGATGTAGAATTTAGCATTCATACATAAACAATCGATGCTTCATATTAGAAGATGACACATTTCAGAGAGAACTAACATTTATATGTTAAAAGGTCTGCATAAAGTAAGCTTTAAATTGAAATTTCTTAAAATGATACTCTTTTCTCTAATTGTTGAATAGCCTTTAATTGTAAGGTAGCATTTATGATGCAAGTCTACAACCAATTAATTTTATTATTAGCTTTTCTTTTGTTTTTACACCTCTGATAATAGTACTTATTTATTAAAAACCATATTTTGAATCTCTAAAACTAACTCACTAAACAACATAATTTGATGTTTAAATGTGAAGTTTTCAGTTTCTTTTAATGCTAAAAATGAGCTAGATTTTCAAGAAGTAAAAACAGCATCATTTGAAAAATTCTTGTAAAATATTTGCTTGATTTGTGGAACTTTCTAAGAAAACTCTAAGGAAACAACTTTGTTTGGAGTGAAAAATTGTGATCATGAAATGATTTTAACAGGAGAAAAAATTGCACAGATACGGTTTCAAAGAGACTCCCGTATGCCGCAAAGGGTTAAAAAATATTGTTGGTTTTCCTCAATAAAGTTTAAAATAAATGGTAATCAATACTTACGATACTGCTGCAGGAGGATCAATTGAATCTGTACCCCAGATCAAAATGTCGAACTGATTTTGAAGGCCTGTAAAACAAAATAATTTTGTTACCCAAAAGTTACATTTAAGCAATATCTAAAATATTTGCTGTATAGATTTCTTTACTAATATTTCTAATGGACAATTGCAATCAATTTTTTGAGAGTTTGAAATTCTAAAGTTAAGCATTGAGAAGAGGTTTAACCCTTTCAGTCCTAGTCTCTAAATTTTCCATAGAATTCAATGGTAATCTCAGCTGGCTTAGGATTGAAGGGGTTAAGCAGTTTGCTTATACCAGAAACCAGTTGAGTGTAAAAGTTTTAATAAAATTTTTTAAGGAAAGTAAAAAAATTTTATCCAAATATAGTCTATAACAAGCAAAAAAGTATTTAAAAGTAAGGTCTATTAAAGGCAAAAAATTAATAAAAACTTTCTTTAAAATGTAGTAAGTTGCTAAACAGCTTTTTTCATTTTTTCCAAAACATCAAATTTGGCATTTGACTGGTTTCTGCTATCAAAAAGTTCAATATTAGTGAATGGTAAATAAAGTTTAATATCTATCCTATATTTTTATCGGATTGTTATTTAATATAAAGATAGGTGGGATATATTTCAAATACGCCAAAGGAAATGGCGTAATGACCTGAAAAAAATTATTATTTTTCAGGTTTTCAAGGTATTCCTTAAATCAGATAATTTTAATCTAACCATAAGTCAGAGACAGTTGTCTTTCTTCTAAAACCGTAAAATTTTAACCAGAACACCTGGAAAGTGACCTATTATGATGTCAAAATCTCATTTTCAACTCAGAAAATGAAAAAATGTGCAGAACTAAACTCATAGCCACAACAGCCCTAGTGAGCCAAGGATCGTTAGGATCTAGTTTTTTTCACCAGTAAGTTACGAAATTAACCTGGAAAAAACAGGGAATTTTATTTCCAAAATTGAGTAGGAACTTTTATACATAAGTTTATGTCATATTAGACATTACTGCATTCATAAATATAAGTCAGTATGAAATGAAGCTGAAATCAGAATAAATATATTCTTAAGTTCTTTTGAATATTTGGGATGAATACTTTCTAAGTGTACATCTGTTGCAGTCATCTGTAGAAATTTCATTGTTTAATTATATGATGAAATAAAATACATCCATCAGCATACGATTGATTTTTCAAATTTTTTTTAGATAACCAATGATGGTACAATTATTCCAGAACAGAAAGTTAAAGTAGCATCTCTTGAATATGAAAGACAGAAACATATTTATAATATGCTGGCTAACACTGTGATACAAAATGCAGCTCATAAACAAGGATCTTGGAATAAAAAAGTTCATAATTATCTTGAAGATGTGTCCAGAATGGAAAATGTTGAAGTAATAAAGGTACATTTTCTGAAACTGCTTTAATACATGTTCATGGTATTATTATATATATTGGTATTCTGTTGGGGAATTAGATGTTTAATAAACTTTTTCATGGGTAAAAATTTAATATTAAAAAGATGTTACTTACTAGGGTTTAACTGAATGTATTTTTATTCATGCCATTTTTGCAGATTTTTTTAACATTTTCTTCTAAATCCTACTAATATTAAATGTTTGTTGTTGAAATTGAATCTTTTCCAATTTATTACTTCCCTTAGCAACTGTGTACCCAAACCTAACTCTAAAATCTTACTCTAATGGGAACTGTTGTTTTGTAAAAGAGAAACTAGTCTAGAGAAAAGCACAAAATATTTTTTCCATATTTTTGTTTTGTTTGAGAGATTTTATTCATGACATACAAATAAATTTCTTATTGGTCACTTACTTGTAAAGTTTTACATCTTGTAAGTTTAAATAAAAATTTAAAGATAATTAATTTACTTATGTAAGTAGGTAATTTATCTAAGTTCCATTGGTCAGCTTTTTACCAGAAGTTTAAGTAGTAAAATTTTTTTTTCAATTATGCATGAAAAACAAATGTTCAACAAAAAAGGCCTCTTTTTATTTTTGACTCTCATTATAAATGAAAACATTTTAGTTATACCTTCTCCACCATCAATGGAAATTTTACAGAATAGTCTTATTGTAGAGAACATAAAATATTTGAAAGAAAATTAAGTTTTCATTCACTAATTAATTTAATAGTCCTTTTAAACGAAATTTGTTCTTTTTTGTTTGTATTATTTGTACATAATACTATTACAGTTCATTCACAGTCTAAATCTAAATCAAGGGTTCTCACAGCTGGTGATCCCCATACCATAAAGGGATTTGTGAAAGTGTGTTGCCAGTCAGATAAAAAAATTCCAATATATTTTTAAAGCAGTGTATGTTGAATAAGCAAAATTTATTTAACACAATCTCATATACAAATATTGACGACCAACAACAGGGGTGAAGCCCAACATATATATTTTTGACATAATTAAAATATGCGGCAATTTTAATAATTACATTTAAGCATCTTAATATTTTGTAAAACATTTGAAGGCTTATAAGTGATAAGTAGCAGGAAATGGTTAAGGTATCACCCTTACCTGTTACTTATCAAGAGTCCAGGCAGGACTTTTTGAGACTAAGTTGTCCTCATACTTCTTTGAGTTGGGAAGTTACCTATAAGACAATGAAAATGGTTTTTATTTGTAAGTATTTGAGTTCAAAATCTCATTTAAAAAATATAAAACTATACAGTTTTTTACCATACAATATTTTAAAAAGTGTGAATATTTTTTTCTTATTTAGGTTGGATCCAAGAAAAATACTGATTTCCCATTACAAAATAGATCAACTAAAAGTACCATGACTCATCCTTTTCATCACCTTAATTTTTGTGGATGGTTTAAAGAAAAATACAAAGAGTATGTGGCTAATCTTCCTAGATCTGCTCCATCGACAAGCAAATCTCATGTTAGTTATTCATCTGGCATTCATCAAAATATGTCTCATTTAAAGGTATTTATCTTTCTCTTTGAGTTCAAAAGCTTTTATCACACAAATAAAACTCATATATTATATTTAAATATTAACACTAATATTTAACTTATCAATTATATTCAGGGGTGCTACTGACTTGAAGTCGAAATTCTGGGAAAACTATTAGAGTAACAAACCTTTTATATGGAAACTCAAATTCCAGAGATATTACAGAATTTTTTTAAATTTCTTGTTCTAAAAGTATTTTTCTCAGAAAACTTCAAGCTCGCCTGATGAACCAATGAGACAGAATGGTCAGGAATGTTTTAACTGCACCCTAACTAACTTCTAAGTGATTGCGACTCAATTGTAGTTACTGCGGCAAAAATTATGTGGATTTTATGTAATCGTGCATAGAACCAATGGGGGACCAGATTCTTCAAAAAAGAGGTTGTTTATGCTGCATCCCTGTACTTATTTTTTAATTTAACCTAATTTTTCGCTTTCTTGTTAAACTCAAAATAATTTTGATAAAACCTGGAGTTTCAGGTCTCATGCTGTTAAAAAAACTGGGGCTACCCCAGAAAAGAAACACCCCTCTATATAAAATTTTTATCTTAAACCTATCTACATAAATAAGAGATACCCGAAATAAAGTATATGAATTAAATAATAAGATTTCAGGATATTGATGAAAACTAGTAAAAAAGTGTTTTCACTTGCTTTTTTCAGAGATGCTTCTCAGCAAAAGAAAGCTCTCCTTACACAATCCCATTGCTTTTAAGTGGACAAAATCCTAATCATTCAACGTTTTTTACACATAAGAGTAACAGACTGAAAAAAAAGAAAAGACAGAAAAAAAGATCCAACAGTGTTCAACCTAATAGTTTGAGTAAAGAAGAGACATCAAATAAATTAACTATGGTAAATACGTATTCTTAATAAATAAATTCAATTACTTAATATAATTGAATTTTTTATACAATTCTTTTGCAAAAGAGCTAGTGATATTGTTGTTTTTTGTAATTGCTTTTGTACTTATGTATTAATTTTCTAATGAAAAATCTCAAATCATATATATACTTATGAAGAAAATTAGTATAGTTATTGTTATAGTTTGAGTGAAAATCTTTGTCCTCACCAATTATAATAATAAAAGAAAGAAAACTTGGCTGCTTTCTGACTGATTGGTGGAATCCTTCCTTGACCAAGTATTTAACACTGATCCTGAAGACTGTGTTTTCCCTCAAGTTTATTCACAGCTTATTGCCATTACAATATTAAACCCCTAATTCTTAAAATTAATATTCATTCTGATTCTTTTGAAAATTTTGACAAACCAACATATGGGAATTTTTCAAAAAATACCTAACTTAAAATAACTAAATATCAAGGGCAGAATTTTCTAAGACACTCATAGCATACAGATGACTTTTAATGTGAAGAATTGAAGCACACACTTGCAGGAACAACAAGCAAACTCCGCAATCAGATTGAGCCAGCCAGAACTCCCACCTAGCCTCCAAGGTAATGTTGTTTTACTGCCATGTTGAACACCGGCTAGATTGAAACACTGTGTTCATTTGAAAGTTATTTAAATTTTAAAGAGTAATACCTCAAGGTCTACCTCAAAAGATAGAATCCAGTTTTAAGAAATCAATTTTAATTGCAAAAGATCCTTAAACCCTTTCAATACGGCAAGGAAATCAGAAATGTGCAATCTTCGCACTTGTTTGAGCTCCTGGGGGGCAACTGCGATGAGATATCCATTAGATCATGATGTGTTTGGAGGCACAAAGGAGCATTTTATTCTGCTCCTTGAAGTTTTCAGCAACTGGGACATAATGTTGCCTCAGTCGTAATTTCAAAATTTTTCCACCATGGGACAGCATATGTCCCAGCCGGTGCGAAAGGGTTAAGCTAACGATAAAACACAAGTAAATTAATGACCCAAAAAATTAATACATAATTGAATAAAATTTCAAAATACCTTATCACCAACCTAAGATGAATATAAAACTGTGAAATTACAAATAAGAACCTTCTTCTCTTCTATTACGACTCCACAAAAATATTATCACTCTTTTCTAATAGTGAAGTCATATTTTAAATAACATAAACTATGCACTTTCAGTATTGGATATGTGAAACTTTTGTTTATTTATTATTCACGTATTTTTCTTTTAAAGCTTATATTACTTAATGATTTAAATGTATGCATATTTTTCTAAATAATGTCATAACTTTACACTTATTTTAAATTTTTTAATGCTTAAATTGGTTTCAAAATTATTTAGATTATTTTTTATAAATTTAAAATTGATGTGCAATAGAAGAAACTATTAAATGAAATTATAAACTTTTTTTAGAAAACCTTTTTATTAAATTTCAAAGTTTTGCCTCATTATATGCTTAAATAAAATTTATTTTAACTGATCTTCTCCATTTAGTATAAATTGAATTCGCACACCACCATTCCCATTTCCTATATTTTTTAAGAATCAGATATGCGGATTTACTAACAGCCATATTCACAGCTATTAACATCTTTGTTAAATCCTAGATCAAAGGACTCCACCAATCAGTCAACGAAAAGCTAATTTTTTCTTTATCTGCTGGTTAACACCAACGTTGATGGCTGTGAAAATGTATATAAGTGATTTTTAAATGTATACAGCAGGAACTTTTATGAAAAGTTGGTTTTATTGCTATGAGGAAAAACAAATGATTTATAACAAGATAAAGCATTGTTTTTCAAAATCACATTGATGTTTTAACTTATAAAATTAATTAAAAAGAAAAGTTTCCACTGTGCTCAAATATGAGCATTGGTGTTACCTGTTGTTATGAGCATTTCCTATGTGTTAGCTTTTTAACTGAAGGGATTGATCTTTTAAAGGTTCCGTAATTCAAAATTTAATTATATTAACTATCTTTTAAAATCATTTTGATAGTACAGTAAGGTTCAAAAACTGTTTTTAGTGATTTTGAAGGTTTTTCATATAGAAAAAGTGTCTCCTGATTTGTGTAGGAAATTCCTGATTTTTTTAAAATTTAACCCTACAGTCCATACTGTTGCCATTTGGCAACGACATTTTTCCCCATTTCCTACTCGAACTTCCATTTCCAAACGGCAACACCATGCAATAAGTACAATACATATAACATTTCATTGTTTTAGCACTTTAGACTGTCAGTAGATCGCAGCAGGGGTACTATTTTGAGATATTTGTTAGTAGCTAGTGAGAAGAAAGTCAAGACATAGAAAATGCCAAAACAAAAGGACCATATAAATTAAAATAAAAAAATTTTCAACTTGAAAAAAACTGTTTTGAAAAGATAAGTTGTTTTTTTATATTTTTAGAGCATTTGGTTTTATTTCACTTCACAATTAATTTCACAAGGACAAAGTTTTTGTCAATTAAATGTAGAAAAAAATTAAATTAAATTTTTTTAGTATTTTTTTACTAATTTACACCATAATAGAAGTCAAATAAATGATTTTCAAGTGAATTTAAAAAATCATGCATTGTAGGGTTAAGAACTATATGAATAACTAGATTATCCAAACTATACTCACATAATTCACTTGTTGTTTATGTTTGGTTTATAAGTAACTACTTTCAATGGTATTGTGCTTTCAGGTCTCTCTTCCTGACCGAACATTTAAAATTGATAGTTGTAAAATCACTTTGCGTTACCATGGTCATCTTCCCTTTAATTATACTCAAAAATATCACCGAGAGGAAATACTTATACGGCAACAACACTGTGGTGGAACACCTGTAGTAGTATATAAAGGACAAGTTGCGCCAAATGGTAAAATTATGTTCAGACATTTTCTCAAACATAAAAAAAAGACTACTTAACAAGTAACAAAATGAACAACTCATTCTGTACCTTTATTAATGCATGTTACAAGCAAAGTGATATAAACCCAGCATTAAGAAATGAAAAATGCAGTGTAATAAATCCCAACAACATTAACCACTTTACCCTCTTATTTTTCAGGCATTCTTAAAAATGCCTGCCCTTGAATTCATATTGTGCATGCACATTATTCACAGATGGGGATAACTTCCCCCCTTGATTTCTTGGGGGGTTTTCCAATCTTCAAGGTCTTTTTGCTTTGTCAGTAACAATATTTTTTATTGAAAGTGATTCCAGATTATTCATAGAATTATTATAAAAAAAAACTTGTATTTGAACTCACTGGTTCCAATTTAAAAAGTCAGATTTAATTTCCAAGCAAAACATGCAATCATCCAGCTTCAAATAATAAAAAAATAAAGCCAGAAAATATCTTCGGAGGGTGACGTAGAATAAGTTTACTTCTTTTCTATGGTCAAAAAAGGACAAATTTCTGACTTTAGGGGGGATATATCCCTAAGTTCCCCCTCTCTGGCTACACCATCAGTCCATTTAACTGTAATCTTAAGTTTTTGATATTTTGTGTAAAAAATTTCCTGGTCCTGTAAAAAACCTGCACATTTTTATCTTTTAGTTTTTAGTAATTTAATGGTTAAGCCAATTTTGAGAGACCATCAATGTATCTATTATGAATTTGCCGATAATTTCGATTTAAAACAAATCATTTATAATTAAATTTACTTTCAAAGTTTTCTTACTTCATTTAACTTTGTTTTTTATCGCATTTCACAAAAATCATCTGCATTATTAATAATGCCTTGCAAAAGTGATAAACTGTTCAGATTTATCTCTTTGCCTGTAACACATATTCCTGTGAAACTGAAAAAGGACAGTTTTTGGCAGTGAATATGGATGTTTTAATAATATTTTTCTCTATGTCAGGCAGTGGTAAGCCCAAAAAATTGAGCCAATGTTAAGTTGTCCCAAGTAGTAAAAGACAAAATTTTATGTTCAGACAAGTTAACTGAAGCTTTTTTACTAGTCATTTACCAAATTTGTTGGTATGCAAAAAACAAAGAAAACTTATCTCCGTTATTAAACTCTGCTCTAAGGGCTTTAACATGTTGTATGCTTACTTTATAACAATGATTGGCACTTGAGTGGTTTCTAAAGGGTGTTTAAGAATCCTTAATTTCAAAGGTACCTTTAAAATATTTTAATTTCTGACTATCTCTAGTTTAATTAAAATGAATGGTTCCCCAAAGAGGTGTTGAAGATTTTTAGGGGGAGCAGTGATGAATCATTGAAAAACTGCCATTTCTATGTTAGAAAAACAATCCAAAATCCTTGAAAAGTAGCTTAAATAACTTTCTTAACAATCTGGATGTATGAAAATTTCTTACTTTCAGTTGGGAATGCCAAATTTCTTTCAGGCATAGCAAGGAGGGTTCGGTTTGGTTATTGTTTTATGGTGCATGAAAATATCAAGGAGGGCTACAACTCGTTTTTAAGTTGAATTTCAAAAAGATTTCTTGGGGAGGACCCCCAAAAATTGAAATATTGGGGCAAAATTTGTAACTTGGGGGTGTGTAAATGTCTTTTTGAAAAGGGGTGTTGACTCATAAGAATTTGAGAACCATGCTATAAAATGTTATTTAGAAAAATTTGATTTCTTTTCTAGCTATTTGTTTAGGTATTTTTATATCTTCTAGATAATTTTTTTAACCTAGTTAAGCCAATGTTCTAGTATAATGTAATAAGTAGTTATCATTTAAATTACTTAATAATTTAGTTTAATTACCTTTTAAAGATTGTAAATATGTGAATTAAATCTTACATTTCTTCCTTTTAGAAACTATAACTTTTATTTGTTTGAATCATGATGGCTACACATTCAGCATTACACTTTTTCTTGATGGAATACGTTATTTGAAGCTCAGTTCTTGTTGTGTGTTTCGATATCATCTTAATCGACGCCTTGGTGGTTTTAGTGGCAATTTTTCCATTCAGAATATTGAAGGAGGAAAACCATGCCTAAGGTTTGTTACTTTCCAAAGCATGTTTGATTAGTTAAGAATATAGTGTTATAAAGCTTCTACTTAACTACCCCGGCATTAAATTGCTTGAAAACCATCTTACTTTTTTGAGAAGTTGATTAAGACTAAATCTGATATTTTCTATTTTCATATACTACGTTTGAAAACACAATAAGATATGTAGTATTAAACATTTTAGTGATGGATCATTGTTTTTTAGTATGTTTCAAAAGTTTTTATTTTAGGTGTCAGTGCAATAAAATGGAAGTAGCAAATGAATGTAGCAAAGACTTAAAGCAAAAGCTTATTTGTGCGGAAAAATATGAACCCAGGGCAGAGATGAAAGATGTTATAAGTTTAGAAGCTGATGAATCAGGTATTTATATATCAAGAAATTTCAGGATAAATAAAAGTTTACCTTACTAAAAAACAAAAGTTGTTGAGTTTAATTGTTGATAAAGAAAGCCCTAATATACCTCTAAATGTCAATTTCTTTTTTAGCTATAAAACACAGTCAAATTGAAATTAATATTTCTTGTATTTAACTATTTCCTACACATATCATATTTCACTGGACCCAAATAATTTCTGAAGCAACTGATATAAAAAATATTGTTTTAACATTATCCCTTTAGAAAGTTTACCACACTTGTTTTTTCAGGCAGTATGGCTCAATGTAAATTTCCTATAAAATCCATAAGTATAACCAATAAGATATTTCCAGCTCAGTGAATATCTGCTTTTCTTTCTTTCACTCTATAAGTGTTCTGGTAATGTGATTGATTAAGAGTGAGGACTTTTCCACAGAGCAAAAATAAGGATCAAAGGAAGCTTGAACAGAAGGTAAAACATGCCCCTGTAACAAAACTTGTTTTTCGACCTCCTTTGCAAACTCTTAATATAACTTTTTTTTAATTTTTATGGGCTATTATTAAGGAAAAATAAAAAAAGTATGTAACATAAATTAGCAACTACTGTATACATGTAAGTGTTAATGTGTATGGGCAATGTGAAAAATCTGAGTATTAGTAATGACTGTCTGTGTAAAAATAACTATTAATAATTCTCAAATTCATAACATTCCCCCATAAGATCTTGGTTGGTTTATCTTAATTAGGTTTTTGTCTTGCCTCAATTTAATGTTTTCTAGCATAAAATGCTACTTTTCTTTGGTCCCTTAAACATCGTTAAATCTGGATTTCACTGTAGACCAAGTTCACTATTAATCGAGTTACTAGTTACTTTCAATATACCCAATATCCAGTTTCTTGCAAAAGCTATCTTTGAAAAAAAATTAAATATCTGTAGAACAAAGAAATTAAAATATGAATAATAAGTTTAGGGATTAATTCAATTTTGTTTCCAGTTAATTATATAATTCTAAAATTGAACCACAAATACTAATTCTGTTAAATTAGGTCAAAATTTCTTAGTTGTAAATTACTGGTTCCCAAAGTGGGCGGTGATGAGTTAAAAGAATATTGGGGGCGTTATTAGAGTTATAGGAGGTGTTGACTACTTTTAACTATTGCTTAATGTCATTTTCATGGGTAAAAAATCCATGTAATTGTAGCTTAAAATTCATTTTTAACAAGTTAAAATTCAAAAATTTTCAGGGGAAGGACCCCCAGACCCCCTTTCATCCATGGATTCAGATATCAATATAATTTTGTTTCTTTTTAAAAGAGGATTACAATAAATTTCCAGTAGGATTATAAACCAAATTTCCTTTAGACGTAGACAAAGATTTCAATTCATTCAGAATAAATCAAAGCTTTTAAAAATAGTCTTATGAAAGAATTTCAAATTAAATTTTAAAGATGCATAGAAAACTTTGCTTTTGGATATGGTCCATACACAAGCATTTTATTTTTTTATTTTGTTTGGTTATAAATTAATGTATTTTATTGCAAAATGTTTGTATAAAATTATATAAAATATAAGCAAATTAGAGGCAAAAACTAGTAAGGGGGCTTGGGAAAATTTTCTTATAGAAAAGGGGGTGGTCCCAAAATGTTTGGGAACCTATATAGTAAATAAACCACATTTTTTTTTAATTTTTAAAGAACTGAAAGCCACTACCCATGGAAATTAAAAGGGAGAACCAGAAGAATTAGTTATCAAATATCTCATAGTTCATGAAATATGTGATTTTTACTTTACCTGATTCACATGTGACAAGATTTGAAATTAATACTAAAATAGTGGGATAGTGACCACAAATGCAAACTCTGAAAATCACCCCAAATATAAAGAAACCTTATAATTTTCAATTTATTTTCTAACATTCACACTACACCAGGGGTCGGCAACCAGCGGCTCGCGAGCCGCATGCGGATCTTTCAATGTAAAGTTGCGGCTCTCCAGTTCCATACAAAAAAATTACTAATTTACCATTAAAACTTAAAAAAATCAGAAATAAATATATTTTTAAGTTCTCAAGATGAATCAAAATCAAACTCTACTTTTAAGGATAAGAATTCCAAACAATTTCTGGGAGAGAACTCCTAAACACTCCTAAAAATTTTGGAATGTGTGCCGATTTTCCTAGAAAATTCTGTGACTTATGATCCTTAGTGATCCTAATTTGGTCGTTATAGAAGTATACTAAAAACTAATTAAAACACTATATTTAGGGTCAAATTTCCAAAATTTTTCTGAAGTGGGATCCACATCCCCCTCGAAATTTTGCTGTTTATTATAACTATGCTATTTTTCCTTGAAAATTCTGCAACTTTAATAATGAGAGGTGCTCTTAGGGTACAATCGAAAAAGGCAAAAATGGACTAAAACGCGATTTTGAAGGGGAAATTTCCAAAATTTTTCTGAGGGAGAACCCGCAGACTCTCCAACTTTTTCTGGAATTTAATTGTTTACAAATTTTGGAAATTAAGTTCACTAAAATTACTTCACAATGTGTACGTAAGTCATCAAAAACTTGATGTAAAAAAGTACCCTACCGAAAGAAGGAAATAGTGATTTTAGTTGGGGAGCATTTTTACCCAACAGAAAAAATGTTAGGTAAAAAACCTCCCCAACTGAAATCAAATATATATTGAGCATATGCTATAACATTGAAGCAAAAAAAAATTAGTGGCTTTTTAAAAACTGGGAAAGTTTGAAAACTGTTACTTTTGGCTCTTCCTATTCAAAAGGTTGCCGACCCCTGCACTACACCATGTTAAATGTAGGCACCTGGGATTGAAACATAAGAAGCCAACTTTTTAACTAGGCATCTGCCATGGAAACTTGTGATCAAAGCCTAGCATTATACAGTTTTTACACAAACCTCTTTTTTATGAATCCGATTTTACTTTAAGTTATTGTAATTAAATTTTGTTTAATGATATAAAGTTAACAGATCTTGTTTGATCCCCTTTAATATTTTTAGTTAAAGAAGCAGTTGGTTCCTTCATGAATGAAAGTAAGGTATGTAATGTAAATTTCAATGTATTTCTAATTAAACAGCTGAAATGAAAATTTTATAATTGAAAGTAAGGTAACTGAATCCTTTGACTAAAGCAATTTTATACACCACACATAAAATATGTAGTTTTTAATTGTTACAGCATTATAATAACCTTCGCTCTAAAATTGTTTTTAAATAATAGTCTAGTAAATCTACTGAAAAAAAGGGTCAAACCGGTAAAAAATTTATACCTTTAGTTTTTCAACGGTTTTCACTTGGGAATGACCTCAATAATAACATACTAAAAATCGGCTCACCGGAAGTTTAATTTTTTTTAATTTTTAAAAAATGGCCAAAAAAATTTCAAAAAATAAATTTATAAAAATAAATACTTATGATACATGTTTATAGGCTATTTTTCAGTGCTGAATACGAATATACCATTTACATTTTAAAAAATTTAAAATTTCAATTTTTAAAAATTAATTCAAAATTTGGAAAGTCGAAAAAATTAAAACATCGCTCAAAACCACAAAATAATTACAAAAGAAATAATTTAAACGGTTTTAAATTAGAAATGACTTCAATAATAACACACTAAAAATGGAAGAAAATTGGACAATATTCAATGGAGTTTTTTCAAATTTTCAATTTTTTTGGCCTCAAAAATCGACCTTTTTAAAAATTCTTGTTAAAAACGTTTGAGGCATTTACCAAGGTCATTTTTCTATGGATGTTGTAGGTATATACCTCTATAACCTAAAAAAAACACAATTGGTGATTAAATCATTAGTTAATTTATAAAAATTAACGTTGAAAATACAGGTAAAATCTTTCAATCAAGTAATACAGAAAATATTTAGACAATATTTGGTAATAAATCATTTTAAAAATAATTAAATTGAAAAAAGACAAAATATCTTTCAAAATATTTAAATTTTAAATTAATTTAAAAAATTTAAATTTTTAAAAATTAAAATTTTGTAGTATATGCATGTGATACATGTCTCTAGGCTATATTTTAGTGCTGTTTACGAATATCAAGCCAACTTTTCAATAAAATTTGAATTAACTGTGGAAAAATTGAAGCATAAAAAACAAAATTATTGAGAAAAATGCTTCAATTTTTCCACTTATTCTAACTTTCATTGAAAAGTTGGCGTGATATTTGGCCGATTTTTAGTATTTTATTATTGAGGTCATTCCTAAGTGAAAACCGTTAAAAAACTAAAGGTATCAATTTTTTACCGGTTAAGTTAGAGATTGCCTGGGCTATAGGGGTAAAAGTTGGTAATTTCTAACTTTATCCAAATTTAACAGTTTCAAAATCAAGTACACTTAACTTGATGAATACTGAATAATGTAAAAAGTACTTGTATAATTTAATATTCCTAAATTTGATTAATTTTAAAATTGATTGATTCAAATCTGTCTGTTTTATACTTAGAACTCAATTGATACAGAAGATGTGGAAAGTTTAATAGAATCAGAAAACAACTCAGAAAATGAAATGGACAATCAGAGTTCTATGACTGATAATGAAATCATAGAGGATGATATTGCTTATCAGGAACCAACCATTCAGTTAGAGGAAGAAGACGTAAAAAGTAAGAATATTTTTTAATTCTCCCCAGGTCTTCAATCATTAAAAAAATTATAAAAATTGAAGTAAAATAATCATTATGAAAACGCATTTTAGAAAGGATTTTAATTTTTAAAATTTTTTCCTAAGGAATATGTTGAACTGTTTATTTTGCTTATAATATATAAATGAAGAGGAAAGTTAAATAAAACCTGCCATCAAAGGTATAGAAATTTCATTGAAATTACAAACTTGACAAATGGTTTGAACATGTATCATGAAAAATCCCTTTCTCTTTATTGTCCAATTGTTTTCAATTTCATGAACAAGCCACAGGGAATTCAGATTGACCCTTTGACCAACATAAGTTAATATGGCATAATTTAGCTCTTCACAGTTAAAAAGTGTGCAGGCTTGGTATAGGGATAGTCTCTAAGCTATCAAATGTTTATCAGCAAATTTTCCAAAGACGCTAAAATATTTACAGAATTTTTTACAACTTTTAAATTTTTTAGGTGAAACTGTTTCTAGCTATGATTCAGACACATCTATTAACTCTGTTGCTGAGTCAGTGAAACCTTTAGTTAAACCTGAATTTCAAATAAAACCTTATGAGAATGCAAGCTCTTCAGATGATGAAGATGGTAAACAACATGTGATACTGGCTTCTGTACATGGTTCACCAAGTGTTAGTGAATGAACTGTTTTTAAATAAATTTTTGTTTGAAAATTGTTTTTTGCAAGATTTCATTTGGCTTGAGAACTTCCAATCTAGATAAAAATCTAGATTGGACAATATATTGTTAATACTGTAACAGGCTTTACAAGAGTAAATAAGGTCATTCCATGGAATATGAAAGTTGTAAAATAGAGGGCTAACTTTCGGCAGTACTATTTGCCCCTAACATGGCCAGTGGTTAAACAAACAATTTTACACACTCTATACTTAAAAAATTTAAATTTTTAATAGAAAATACAAGAGTAGTCCAATTAATAAAATAAAATAATCACTTACTATGTATTATTTAGTATCCTTCCATTCCAGTAAACAAGGGAAAATCAAAATATCTTATCAGAAACATCTGTAAGGCCCCAATTGTGATATCCTTTCACCAATCACAAGCATGGATACGCCCCCACCCCCTTAAGATTTCTTTACATATATGCAGAGCATCAAATGTTTTCCTTTTCTTAAAATCAAAGCCAAGAACCATTACGGAGCAACTGTGACTCATACTGAGTTTTAGAGAAAAGCGCCGGATGCTCTAGGACGGGGCAGATGTTTACTTGTAAAAATTCATCTTCATAACAAAACTTGAAAGCATTGTTTTGAGGGGTTATGGACAAATTTTGGTAACATTAAACTGTGTGTTGATCACATTAAACAATGTATTTTACAATAAGTGTAAACTCACAACTCTCAAGCGTCACCACCAACCGTGGACCGGTTTCGTCCTAACAAGGACGAAACCGGTCCACGGTTGGTGGTGACGCTTGAGAGTTGTGAGTTTACACTTATTGTCCGCTTAACCAGCAATAATTGGTGAAATTCTCCTTTAATGTATTTTACATTAAATTAAATAGGAATGATTGGGACCTTTTGATTTCAATAACATTTCCCGATTGTGTCTAACTAGTTATGAGCCAATCAGGTTTGACTGTTTAGGTTAGTGGTAACTAAAGCAATAAATGGTCAATACATAGTCATGGTTCGTACAGAAGTTTGAAGAGTAAAACCATTTTTAAGAAGTTTTAACCCTTCACTGCACAATTTTTTTGTTTCTTTTGAAAAAAATAATTTAATATCTTCTAACAGCCACGAATACAGGAAAAATATTTAAAAAATTCCAAACTTCATTTTTCATTAAGATATGTGGTTTTTTATGGTATGTGCCAAATATGGCACAAAGCGCATTTTGGTTGATTATCTCTTTGTGCCATTTTTGGCACATTTCCCACAATACTAGAATATGAGATTTACAAATATGTGTATAAAATTTAATTTACAAATTTTAAAATAGAAATTCTCAAATGATGTGAAAGAAAATAATTATGAATTTATTTTATATTACAAAAAGTTAATTAAATGGCAAAACAAAGTTCCATATGTTCATTTTTGATGAAATTCGGCGAAACAATTTCTCTCTTTATTTATGCATAAGGCTACTCCACACTTTGAACATTTAATGCAACTTTTACCCGTACAGTTAGGAAGCTTGCATCTCTGTCTGTTTTCTATATGTTCCGGCCAATGGCATAACCCATCTAATCTGACATCCTTAACTGGCATTACTGCTGTCGGACCTTTACGTTTCTTAGCAACAATTTCTGTTTCTACTTCAGATGCACATGGACGTCCTCTTTTGGGAGATCGGGCTTCGCTTCCAATTTTACAAAGGCAAATTGCAACCTCTTCCCTGAATTTAGCTAACGGAATTTTTGATGAGGGATCATTTGCTTTAGCTTTTTTATACAAAATCCAGGAATTTACCATAACTACATCTAAAAGATGATGGAAAACTCTGAAGTAGTACTTTTTTGATCTCATTTTATTTCTATACCTCCCTAGATGACTATCTAGTAGGTCTACTCCACCCATATGTTTGTTGTATTGTTTTACTACATGAGGACAAGATATATCAGTTTTCTGATTTTGTTTTTTATCAAATCTAGAAATATTTTCTACAGGTAGACTGCCTACAAATGTTGATAAGAAGTTTACTTGTTTATTGTCTAACCATGTAACACAGGATATTTCCAAGTTGTTGACACTTGCAACTTGCTCCAAACTATATCCCCTGTTTTCCTTCTTTATTTCTGATTCCAAAGGAAGCTTGCAATTGGGAATTCTGTTTCGTCTCACTGTGCCCAATGAAAGTATCCCATTCTGATGTAAATACTCAAGTAAAGGAAGAGAGTTGAAATAGTTATCGAAAAATAGTTTATGATTTACATTTCTAGGTATAGATCTACTCAGCCGCACAACAACATTTGATGCAGCCCCTAAATCGGGTTCATTAGAGGGTCGTTCAGGACCATTTTCTTGGCCACTGTACATTTCAAAATCATATGCAAATCCGCTTATTCCACATAAAACAAAAAACTTAAACCCCCATTTATGCGGCTTATTTGGCATATACTGCTTTAAAAAGCTTCTAGACTTCGTGGCACAAATCTGTTCATCTACGGATAAACATTCTTCCATTGCTACTAATTTAAAGCGCCTTCTAATGATCTCTAATAAAGGCCTGACTTTGAACAGCCTATCATGGCCGTCCATGCCTCTAGGAACTTCAGTGGTATTGTCATTGAAATGTAGATATTGCCGGATTTTTTCAAACTCCTTTACTGGCATAGTGTCTTTGATTAGTTGGGTACCTAAAATCTCACTCCAATAGTCTCTGGTAGATGGTAGATGTATTAAAGACATTAGGTAGAAAATTCCAATATAATGTTGGATATCTATTATTGATACTTGCACGGGATGAGAAGGGTCTTTTTGAATACTGTATCTTTGGGTTTCTTCTGAAATCAATGTCAAAAGTTCTTCGTTAAAGAAAAAGGAGAAAAATTGATATGGTGTATCCAGAGCCATAATTTCTGAACTTAGGGAATTATTTCCTTTAAATTTAATTTGGTCATCAGGAATTTTTAAATGTTTACTTTTCCAAATAATTTTTGATTTCTCCACTTTCTTTTTTGAATTTTTCCTTACACTGGTTCCAGCAGAGATATCAAGAGCATCTGAAAGAATAAAATCACTAAAATGGTCTTTCACTAAAATGATGCTTTTCAATCTCAAAATTCAGTGTTGAAATCAGGGGTTGAAAAAAAAAAGAATGCCCTTGAAACCACAATGTCCCATATCCCTTTCTGAACAAAAACCTGATTTGAACACTTTAATTTTAAGCCTTTTTATTCCTCATTTATATATTATTTTAGTATTAATTAAAAGTAGTGAACTAACATAAAAACTTACCTTTAGAAGCTGTTGAAGCAACTTTATTGTCCACATTTGTGTTGTCAACGTCCGATTCTGATGAAGAAACGTCATCTTTAAGTACCTTTTTAATTGGATTAAATGATGGATCCCCCCAACTATCATCAGAAAGTCCAATGGAGTCTTCATCACTATCAGATGCAAATAATATTGCATTGATTTGTTTCCGTGTGTACCTCTTGCGTGCCATGCTCTGCCGTTCTAAGCGAAAGTGTACATAAAGTCAATTTCGTTCAGATTTACTTTGAGAAAAACCTCGCCCAAAGAGTATTTGGCAGATTTTTTATTCTGTGAGGTAGACCATGCTTTCAAGAAAAAACCTTAGTAATTGGCTCTGGCATTGGGTTGCATTAGAGTTCGGAAGTAGGAAGGCAAATGGGATTCGATTACAAATTTGCTGATAATGAAAAATACGCATTTCAGCTGCAATTTCTAGCAACTCGCATATTCCAGATGTAATAATTGTACTCTTATATATTTAAAACGATTACACAATGTGTTTAAACTAATGTGTTTTAGTTTAAATATTATTTTCAATTTAAATTCATAGAAATTTCATTCTGACAAAGAAGGATGTTTGCTTTCAATTCTGTTATTTAAGGGGTCTTTTCTTGATTTTGAAAACCATGGTAGTGACTTGGAAGTAGCATGATATATTCTCGCTATTGCCAATTAAGAAAGGCGCCAATGGGGAAAGAAAGTGAAGTTTTAAGAAAATTCGTTTGTGTACAATTTCGCTTTGGACGGCAGTGCTCTTTCCAACACAATTAAGCCTTACTGCGCTTTGTGCTGAATTTGGCACAAAGCTAAAAACAAGATTTCTAGCTGGTGTAATAATTGGTTTTACGAAAAATCAATTTAAATAAGAAATATATGTTGTATATAAACGTCACTTTATTTACCAAGCGATATTTTCAAGATTTACTGGTAAAAAATATCAATCAAAATCTTTGATTGCATACAGAATGGCTGCAACTGTTTCGGAGACATAAAAACCTATTAATTAGTGAGGTGCTGCCATGTAGATCCACACTGAGTAGTAAATATTATATATATGTATGTTCAAGAGCTGGCACAAAACTCAGATCACTTACATTTAACACATATGGGAAAATTGTGGAGTTTTATTGGTATGTGCCGAATCCGGCACACCGTGCAGTGAAGGGTTAAGGGCCTATACTTGTACACATTTCAAACTGCCAATAAAATGTTTTCAATAGTTTTCCAAAAATATTTGAGTACATATTTTCGTCTCTCAAATAGGAATAACATTAATGAGATTGCATATTAGATATCTACTATTATTGCATTATTAATGAGTTCAAAAAAAATTTTTAAATGGTAAAAGCTGACCAAGTGTTTACCATACATGTGATTACTCTGACATTAAATTGGCTGAATATATTTTAAAATACGAGATATACGATTCAATATGCTAGGGTCATATTTTTTAGCTCAAATATTAACTGCTTTTCATATTACTTTGATACTTTTTTCATTCGATTTTACTTAAAATTTATCACTAGGCAACACTCGTGGCCAGAGTTTTCAGTAAAAAACGATTGGAAAATCAGAAAGTGGAATTTAAGTTTGGCAAATTGAATTGACGGGTTTTAATTTTACTTAGCAAATTGGAGGATTTCCGCCAATTGACGGAGGAATCAGATGTATGGTTTACACAATTTTTTTTCATTTTGGGTATTTTCAGCAAGCCAATTTTTGTAACCTTTTTTAATTCATAAATGATTGAAAGAACATTTACTCAAGTTGAGTTTTTAGGGAAATTCACCAGTTGAAATTATTGAAGAAAACTTTCATACTTTTGATAGAAGCACAAGAAAATTTGACTGTTTCTGCCAGCGATAAGCAATTTTTGATGACTCATGTTTCAAGAAAAAAACTAAGAACCACAATAAAAAATTAAGTACCTTTTAAAAAGTACCTTTAGGCCTTAAGTTTAGTACCTTAAAGTTTAAGTACCTTTTAGGCCTTATAAAAGAACACAAAAAGTAAGCACTTTTTAAGGTTTCTAAGCACCATATGGACCATGATAGTTTCTGAGAATAGCCTAACTTAAGTCATTTGAATTGAAATAAACTGACCAGAGATGAGTGAAAGGTTTTAAGATTTATGCAAAATACATTATTAATTCTTTAAAATTTTTGGGTTATAAATGAAAATGTCCTGTAGAAAACAGCAATGTTTTATTTCTAAGAGGTAAATAAGTTTGAAAAAAAATTTTTCATAAATATTAATTTACCATAATGTCTTTGTTCAAGACCAGCCAAGTTTGGGAAAACTTGAGTCAACTCTAGTTCCAATAAACTTTATAAATCAGATTCAACAAATTCTTTTAGTGTACTTTTCATTATGGTTAAAGATGAGGTTTAAATATTTATCATCTTTTCATACATTACACTGAAAAAAATGTGAAACCTTTTACAGAATAGTGAACTGTTTTCTTTTTGTTCGGCTTCTTAATTTTTGTTTAATTTCAGTGAAACTCATGATTAACTGAGATTAATATTATGTGATTATCTTTGAAAAAGCACTCAAAAATCTTGACAAGAATACATTGTAACTTTCATAAATTAGTTTATCTGAATTAAGTTTTTATAGAAAAAATTTTTTATCCTTAAAATTTAAGCAATTAAAATTTAGTAATTATTATACAAACTTTTTTCCAAACACACTTCAGAAACTTTTTATATTATCATGTTGACTGCCAGCCATGAGATATGTCGTAGGTTGTTTACTTGCCCAGGATGCCTATGAGTTATCTCATTCCTTCATTACTTGCCATATTTGTACAGCTACAAAGACACTCAAAGCAAAACAGTGTAAATTTGTTTAAAGGGCCTCAAAAAAGAGAATAAAAAATCAGGTTTGGATTGAATGAACAGTAAAAACAATTACACAAACATATCTGCAAAAATTATCTCATAGATGCTTCCACGAAGAGGTTTCTGTTACGTAAACAACTACGAGATGATTCGCAAGGTTTTTTAAAGATTTTCGATTATTATTTTGTACTATTATTAAAGTGTATTAATATGATTAAATCAAATTGGATCTTTAGACCGGAATCGTGAAAAATTCTGTAGCAGTCAACGTGCTAACAATAAATTTTACGCCGGCTGTTTTGTTGACTTAAAATGTTTCATGGTGGTGATGAAATAATTAACAGATGAAGAACAAATGATAATTCAATTTATTTCAGGCTGAAATGTTGTATGTACATGTTGAATTTCATGTTAACTAAATGATAGCCTCATTTACTTGGTTGAAATAAACATTTACTTCTACATTCTTCTACTAAGAAGAGCACTAGAAACTTTTTCATAAACAACAAATGTTATTGCAGTTGCAGGAGTTACTTTCAGCAAATTTGGCAATATCCCTTTGTAGTAACCATAAAATCCTTCATACCTAAACAGAATATTCTATTTCAGTAACATTGCAAAATTCTGATTATTTTTCAGCATTCATAAACTTAGAGGATCAATATGCAACTAAACCAATTAACATGCTAACAGCAATATAAAAGCTCTTGATTAGGTATGTGAAAGGGGAAGTGAAAGTAATTTGGACTAATGGAGTAAATATCTTGGAAATGCGCGTGTTTGAATAGATCAGATAACATCACAGTTGGATTCCTACTTAATTATCTTCATATAAATAATTACTATACGAGATTCTTCTATCTTACAATGATAATGTATTTTACAATATAATATGTATTACTAAAATATCAGTGGCATTATGGTAGACCTAAGCCAAAACATGGGAAAAAATTAACTTTATAAATTTATTAATATGAAAGCACTTGCATGGTACCATCAACAGGAGAACTGAGCTTATTTGACATGTACTAAGGATTATAAACTATAGGACCTATAAGGAATCCTTTCTAAATTGAGTA
This sequence comes from Tetragnatha versicolor, assembly GCA_024610705.1. Classification (NCBI taxonomy): domain Eukaryota; kingdom Metazoa; phylum Arthropoda; class Arachnida; order Araneae; family Tetragnathidae; genus Tetragnatha; species Tetragnatha versicolor. Next base: position 42,006,324 of record JANDEH010000009.1, read on the forward strand.
AGTATTCAATGGCATCCACGATCCCCTCAAAATAAAATTTAAAGCTAGGATTATTCATTCTTGTTTAAATAGGCTCACATATCATCCAGGGATAAAAAATAATTAGGCTACTTATATTAAAAGAAAAAGTTAAAGTTACTTCATTCATAAGGTACAATTTTTTCCAGTTTAAGTAAACCCTTCAAGAGGGATTTTTACTGTTAAATAAATACATATTCGCCAAACATTAAAAACAAGATACAAGTTTTCAGAAACAAACACAAATAAGAAAGTTTATTATTGACATTTCAAATAAATATTAAAACAACACAACACTGTTTTATGCCATTAGTGTGCAATTTAGAGTGTAAACCTCTAGATATATTATGAAATATTGTATATATTATATATGTAATAAAATTCATTGATTGATTGATTGATTGAAATTATGAGTATAGAAAATAAAAGGGACTAGTAAAACATTGTACTATAGCCGCTAAGAAAGTTTCACAAAGGAAATAATTAAGTTATCAACTCGCACTTCCAAATAAAAATTATCCTAGAGTTACTGAAAAAGTGAGTTTAAAAATAAAGAAATATAACTCCAGTATCATAAAAATTATTTACATAAATTGAAAAGGTTCTAAGTACTCAAAAAGTAAATAAAATTCCATATTGAAGTACACCACTAAAGGAATGTTTTTCGCATTTAATTTTTGAGTGTTAACACTAGCAAATTAAATTTATTGATAAAAGATAATTTTGATGAATGTTTAAACTGTGGACATGATAAAAGAAAACTAATGTTTCAATGGTTTTGTTCAATTTCATAGTTTCATGTTATAATATACAAATGCTAATAAAAATTACTCAACTTTCAGGATGAAAACATACACATGTTTTACAAACATGACCAATGACCATACATAAAAAGTGAATAGATATATCACACTGTAAACCATAATTCTTTTCCAGTCCCTCCTTTCAAGCGAAATAAACGTGTCAATTCCATATCACAAAATATCCACCCTCAGGTGCAGAATGTTGAATTATAAGTTACACAGAAATTGTTAGTTCTAAAACAGTATATAGGTCATAGAACGTCTTCTTCAGGAAAGATGGTTTCAGGTTCAGAAGAATGAGTCAGTTTTTCATAAATGAGGAAGACGATACAAATGTTGGGAGTTACATGGAGGAAGTATGCAGGCAAACCCTTGTAAAAACCTCTCATACCTTCGTACCTAAAGATAAATACAGCACCTGTCTATGATCCGATTATATGAGAAAGATTAACATGTTTATTTGAAACTTTCTTCAAGACCTGTTGATTTTACAGAACCTTTGAATTGTTTGTAGAGTTTAATTGTGTGTGTGAAGCTAATTGTAAACTGAATTTCCAAAATTTGAGAATTGTTCTTACACAAAAATAGAGTAAATTTATCTTACAGAGATAGATGCTTTTAGATCAGGGGTATCCAACTTTTTAGTACTCAGGGGCCATGATCAGTCTCAGGCCACTAAGCAATTGAGCTTCCGTTTATTCTCAGGGAATATTTCTCAGAGGAAGAGTCTTTTAATAAAGAACTTTTCCAGCAAGAGAAGGACGAAGATTATTTATATGGTATGAAGATACAACAAAAATTTCAGAGGGTATATAAATCTTTCACTGACTATATGTGGGGTTTTGACCAAATAAAAAGTGAAAAAACAAAGGCGAGTCCCAAAAATATTTTTTAAAACTACAAAACTTATAATTACAGATTTAAACAGCACCAAAAGTTGATTTTTCCTTTGGGAAAAACAGCTTCAGTATTTTGAATCAACTGAAAATTCTTTCCAATCTTTGGTCAATAATGAGCATTTTTTACATACTTGAGACATTAAGTTGAGATGCTTTTTCTAAACACCCTCTGTACTAACTTTCAGTCCTAGCCTCCCCAAACATTTTATAAGATTTAATGGAAATCTCAGGCTGTCTAAGTTTGAAAGGGTTAAAAAGCTAAGATAAGGTATTAGCTTTCACAGGGTTAAAAAGATAGAGGCTTTTATAGCGTACTTTTGGTACTAAAATACTTCAAATTAATGTAAGACAAAGCATTTTAATACTTCATCAAGCTTGCTAAAGAATTGTAAATGTATAGGAGAAAATATAAAAGTGTATTTATTAGACAGTAATACCAATCCTAAAAAGGGTTTACTAAACTGAAAAGAAACCAATGAATAAAGCAGACCAACAGCCAAGTTACCAGGCAAAAAAAAGTTTCAACTAACCTCCACGTTCTTCGAATAACTTCAAGAACACCTGAATACTCTTTATACTGATCCTGCAGCCTTGCTCTTATCACTTGATATGGGTATGTTACGCTAGCTGCAAATAGTTTCGACAAGGCAGCAAATGAAAGGTATTGCATAGTACCCTAAAAGAAAAAATAAATGAAAAGGAGGTCAATAAAGAAATTGTACTTTTTATGTACTAGCAGAATTTTCTGATTTATTCTTTAGGCTGGAAATTCTTTACACACCATAGGGATTTTTTTTCGTATTTATGACTGCAATTTGTTAAATTAGTAAGTATAAAATGTGTTCCATTTTTCTACATTTAGATATGGTAGCAATTTAATATTTTAATCTCTAGACAGTGTTATACAAATGAATTCTATATTTCAAAAACACTTATGAATCCCTCATTTCTTTCTTGTGAAAAATAACTTAAAACATTATCTTTATATCCAGATTTAATGCCTGAAAGTCAAATGCACACAAGAATGTTGAAAACATTATCATCGTGTCTGACCAGACGCTATTATCACTCATCCTTGGGGTTTAGGTTTTTGTAAACATTATAATGTATTTTTGTTCCAACTATCCAGTAACTCAAAGAATAAAAGGTTTCCCAGGATCTTGCGTTTCTTTCAGAATATACATTAAAACAAAACAATAGTTTAGTGTTATAAAACTTAGATTTCTTTCTACTTTTACAAGATTCCATTGTAAATGGGACAGGTCTTGGTTAGATGCTTCTAAGACTATTACTATAATGGAACTTACTAATTTCTCATCTATAGGAAGGTTATAATAACTGGTATAATGTTTCTTCATCTCTTCATAAGCCATGAACTGAAGGGCTCCATGGGAAACGCCAAAAATTCCAGGCACAAGACCCTAAAAACATACATACTTTAATTGAAAGAATAAATATTATAATTTAACTGTCTTTAAAAATGATGCATACCTTATACATTCCTGTTATACCTTCATGGCGGTATATTTTGACTAGAGCATTTAACATGCCAGTATAATGCTTTGATGGTGGTAATCCTGAGTCTGTAGAATACTGCAGACACATTCTGGTTTTTACAACCCATATTGGATTTGTCAGAACTAATGTAACAATACCTAGGGAGGTAACAAAATAAATATTATAAAAAAAGTATAAATATTTAAACTAAAATTATAACTAAGCATAAGCAAGAAACAAACCTGCTTCAGCAGCAGCAAGCATGTGACTTCCAGCCCCTAGCGTTTTCTTATTGCCACTTTCCAACATCCATGTTTTAATTGCATTATAGCTAAAATATTACAATTGTTAGTTCAAATAAACTTACTGCTACAAAATAATTTTCAATGTTTGTCTTATTATTTGAAAAAAATTTAGTTAATAAAAGGATAAAATTGCTTGTTTTGAAGATTTGGAATCTGGACAAAACAACAATTGTTTTCATTTATTATGTCAAGCTTTTCAATTTCTACAGCTCAAAACCTTTTGTATGATTGATCTAAAAAACAACCAGATGTCTAGGGAATTTTTAAAAATATATACAAAGCGGGGACCACCATAGAAAAAGGAATAATATGTGTTGTGTTATGCATTAAGATGACTTCTTAGTGAAAAATGTTTAATTGTGTTTGAAAAAACACTAAACCATGAAAAATAACACTTCAATTGTCTTCCTAACCCCAGCTGCTTACCTACTATGTCCTCTGCAATTCTTTTTCAAGGCTGTACCAGAGGTGCACAATATGTCCGAACAAGGTTTGGGGGAAATTCAGGCAGCTGTGGGGAAATTTTTGCCCAAGTTTAAGAAGAAAAAAACTCTACTAATTCTATTGTTTTTAGAGAGTCAAACATTTTGGCTAGTGACTATATTATACCTTCCAACTTCTACAGAAATTGGGTGAAAAATATAAAGTTACGGATGTTGAGTAGAAAACTACAGATCTAAGCTGTGAGAGAAAAAATTAGTCTATTTGGTAAATACTTGCAAGTCGGCTATTCCTTGCATTTAGATTTATATGCAGAAAAAACAAACAAATTCATGACAAAATCAGATTCTTATTTAATCACATTGATATTGAAGGGGATTACATAGTTTGAAGAGTTTTTAAATATCAACTTAGTTCTCTCTTAATAGTTGCCAAAAACTTAATCAAGACATTTTTGGGGAAATTTGGGCAAACATATGTGTTCTGGGGAAATTTTGGACCCTGAAACATTTTCTGCACCCCTTGGCTGTACTACTTGTCTCCATGGCATCATTGCTAGTAGTCTAATATGATTTTTTAAAATTTTCCACTTCAGTATTTTTAAGGAGAGACAGAAGGACTCATAATTCAAAGGAGTACAATTGCAATTGATCCACTCATTACTGGCTTAAAATTATGTTTATTTGAATATAAATTACATATTTTTATATATAAAATTATCTAGGGGGACTGGGGATGGATGGGACACTGGGTAGGATGGGACACCTTCAATAAATCTTAAAATTATAAATATTATAAAATTAGTTTTTGAGTGTTCCACCAGGTAAAGCCACCATGGCTTCATACTTGTAGCTGTTAACTATTTTAGTTGCAAGCTCTTACAAGTTTCTGAAGGGAAAAGATGGTTTCACTATAGCAAAAGTAACTAAGTATTACACTTTTCAAAGTGAATTTTCAATCAGATTCTTAGTTGCTTTCTTAATGGTTTATATTGTTTTCTAAACAGAATAATGTATTCTTTATGAATATATAGTTGAGTTAAGCCTTAAAGCTACAGTTCTTTTGAAGGAACCTATTTTTTAAAACTGTTGCTACCGGGGTGGGATGGGACATGCCCAATTCCTCTCAATACCTAAATAAAAGCTATTGCATACAATTCTTTGGATACCATTGTTTTGAAACTGATTAGTATTGCAGTTGAAAACATATTTTTTTAGATTAAAGAAGAATTTTAACTATTTTGTATTTTTCACTTAAGTTAGATTTTTCGAAGTAAATATAGGGTAAAATAACTGATGTTTTTATAATAAGTCTTTAAAATGTGTAAAATACTTCCATTTTTGTGGTTTTTAATCATATATTTAAAAAGTAATCATAAATTTTAATTTAAAAAGATATGTCCCATCCCACCCCGGGGTGGGATGGGACACTCTTAGAGGTTACTTTAATTCGTTCATAAATCCTAAGTTTTGTTTGCTATCACTTCGGTTATATTTTTTAAACATGTTAAAATGTTCCAAGATGTTAGTTTGAAAGTTTCAAATTTATACAATGAAAACTAAATTTTAAAAAATATTCTTGGAAAAAGTGTCCCATCCTTCCCCGGTCTCCCCTTTATTCAATAAACTTGAACAGAATGGTTCATGAGTTTATGTACAACTTGGCAGTGCTTGGCAAATGCAGTACAACTTGGCAAATGCCATAAAAAATAAGTGATAAAGAAAGAAATATATTTAAGAAGCATGTATGGCCTGTTACATTGGAAACTAAAAACCAGTATCAGTTTATCATTTCATATGAATGGATAAAAAAGAAAGGAGTATACAAGAGACAACCCAGCAATGTTTTTATACAAGGTAAGTATGATTACTCCATGGAAATTAACTAATAACTCATTTTCATACTTTATACAATTCAAAAGAGTCTTTGCTACTTTGGTTTAGACTGGTATTCACTTCTAAGTAGAGATGGAAAATTTCCGGAAATTTTGGGTAGGCGGAAAAAAAACGTTTTTTTTTCTGGAAAAATTGGAAAAGTCAGAAAAATTGACCTTTTTTGCATAAAAAAGAGTGGTTTTTGAATACATATTTTTTTAGAAGCTAAATAATCATTCGTTGCATAAAAATAATGAGTCATTATATATTATAAGTTATTAAATCATTAAAAATTAATTAAAAATAATTCTTCCAAAATAAAAATATGCAGCATTTTACGAGTAATTTTAAAACAAAAAAACTACAGATTTTATAACTATAAAATAATATATGCAATATAAATATAAAGCATGTGATTGTAATAAATAACATTAATTTAATATTTATTAAACATAAAGTACTTTTGAGGAATTAATTTTGTATACAACATGATCCAATAACAAATAACAGATGTTTGCTATAATATTTATATATGGTTAATATATGCTTATATATGGTTATTATATGGTTAAAACTTCATTTTTAAGTACTTTATTGTATAAGAATATCATCTAAATAATATTATAATTGATATTGGTTAATATAAAAATTCTAAAAAAAGTATTTTAAATTAACATTTTCAATTTTTCCGGAAAGAAATAAACCCTTTGGAAAAAAACTGGAAAAAAAACGTTTTTTTTCCCAAAGTTTCCGGGTTTTTTCCGGCCATTCCCATCTCTACTTCTACGAAACAGTATTTTTCTCCTTAAAGTGCAAATATCAAATAGATAAATACCAAAAATATCGGATATTTTGATACTCATCAAGATATTTATCTAACCCTGACTTATGGAGAGATACATCCTCAAATTAAATACATAAATAATCAAATATAAAGTTAAGTAAGGAACATACAAAAGGAAATAGAAGCCCCATGAGCAGGATGCCCCCCAAACATTGGGAGTAACGCCTCTATAAAGACCTCTAATGCCTTCTTCTTTGACGATTGTACTAACAGCATTTCCTAATCCATGGTAAGTAGGCCTTGTCAATAGTTGTCCATCATTTACTGAAAAATTATGCATATTTAAAAAAGGATGCTAGTAGAATAATAAGCTGTCAAATACTTTGCCACATCCAAACCTCATAAATGTAAATTTAAACCTTTCAGTACTCCAGATTACACCAATTTTTTTTTAGAATTTAATGAATGGAAATCTCAGGTAGTTCAGGTATGATAAAGTTAATAACAATGATTGATTACTAAGGAATTGTGTTGTTTGAAGAGATCATTTTGCTTCAGTTTTGAAGGCTGTGAGTTTGGTACCTAATATAAATATTATAATTTTACATTTAATTCATTTAACATATTTATAAATAGTGACATTATTGCAGGCATGGTAGATAAGAAATAAAGTTATTTTATGGTGACAGTTTTTGTTTTGATGAAATCATTGACAGCTTGACATTTATAAAAGTAAACCACAAATATCTGATTCATTTACACCAAACATAGGAATAATGAAATACTTAGTCGAATATAATATATGAGGGGATCTCGAGGGCACATATCTCGCCTTTTACTTAAAGAAGTTTAAAAGGTCATTTATTCTCAATACCATACTACTGTTAGGAAATTTTTATCTATACCTGCAATTACCTTCACCTGTAACGATTACCTTTTATTTGAGATCCCGTGTCTTTAAAATCTTATTTTATCAAATTTTACAACCCTCCGAAACTTGTTCCACATTCATAATTGCCGGGAATATCGCCTGAAGTTGAAGTTAATTACTTTCGTTACATGCAATTATTCGTGACGTACCCAAATGCATGCATTTGTACAACTAAACGAATGTTTACAATGGAACTCTACTTTGTTTTTTTTTAGATATAAACAATTTGCATACCGGCAAACCTGATTTTCAACAAATCCAAAGGATGTAGTATTATTGTAGATGTAACACCGCCACTAACACCAGCTAGTAGATGCTCGAATTTAATGTGAGCAAAAAAATTCGGGGTTCTTTTCGACTCAGAAATCATGAAAAGATATTAAAGGCACACAACGTGCTTCACTCAAATTTAAAAGTATCAGAAAGTTCTTCGAAAAGTAAATAATCCAATGTATTGCGTCATTACGGAAGAACATCAAAGCAATGACAAACTTCCGCTGTTGCCATTCATTTTTTTACTTGTAACAAAGTGGAGTTTAGTTGTTCTATGTCTAAGGTTATAGAGTTATTCTGTATCTAAGTGGATATGGACACCTCCCCAGAACATTTTTTGAAATTCTGTCTTTAACTCATTAGAGACCTTAGACTCATTAGAGACTCATTAGAGACCTTTTTTGGGTTACACTCAAAGGAAAACCGCCTCTTAACAGGGGAATTTATCCAGGAAAATACACACGAGTTAAAAGTGGCTTGAGCAGTGGCGGATCCAGCCTGGCGGGGAGAGCAACCACATTTTTGGGTTGGGATTTTACACCAGAAAAATTTTGAAAATAATGACCCTAAAAACCCATTATTTTATGGATCCAATGTGAAAAAGTGCAAGTTTTACTGTCGATGCTTAACCTACGGAACAGAGGGGGGTCTGGGCAAGACCCTCTATATACATGGCCACCCAACTCCGGACGATGACGTCAAACGTGAGTGAAAATTGCCATGTTAAGTCTATGGAGTGACGTCAAAGATGAGTGAAAGTTATGACGTTGCACGGCCGAGTTGGGAGGCCTTTTATATAGAGGGTCTTGGTCTGGGGGTCCTCCCCCCAGAAATTTTTTTAAAAAGTAGACTAAAAAAGTAGTATCTCGACTCTCGACTCAATTTTGAACACTTATGAAGAGATCTGGATCGGAGGATGAGACCTTAATAAGGGTGCCCTGGTGCCCCAAATAGATTCGATGCCCTCAATAGGTTCAATGTAGCTCTTAAATACGTTTTTAGATATGAAACCCCGATTTAACGCAACATACTTGTTCATTTATTAGCACTATAGTTCCAGGATTATCTTTTTGCCGGTAAATTCCTTTATGATACACAAATAAAGAGTAGTCAAATTATTTATAATACTCACCTTTTGATATCTTTAATTTTGATTTGATTTTTAAAATAGGTTTTTTAAACTGCAATTTTTGCGTCCTTTCACGTTTGAAAAACCACCTTTTTCACATAAATTCGCCTACTCTTTCTTCCTAGAATGACGAAATCATACGAAGAGGTTCTAAAACGGTTCTTGTTCTTGATTGTAAGTTTAATCAGAATGAAGAACAATTGTAACAAGAACAACCGAAAGTATCTGAAGAAATTCTATAAGAACGTGCACAGAAAGAGAAAATAATAATGTTCTAAATACAAAAGGGGGGTCTGGGTCCCCCATAAAATTTTGGAAATTTTGACCCCAAAAAGTAGAGTTTTTACTCGTTTTGGTAACAAATAGTCAGAGCCCACGGGGGGGGCAATTGACCAGTTGCCCCCCTGTATCCGCGCTTGGGCTTGAGAGTAGTGTTTTAACTTATTTTAACTATACTTTGTGACTGTTCTGTTTGGGTTCAAGGAAAAAAGCAGATTCAAATTAGACTTAAAAATTTCGGGTGGTAATCCCCTCGGATACTTTCTTGGTAAACCCTCTTGCAATGTAATCAAACTGCTCTGAAACACATGGAAAAAAATTTCAGAGTAATTTTTTTCTAATCATATAATTTTTTGAAATTTTTCTCAAGTTACAAGAGATTTTCAGAATGCAAGTTTAAATGCTTGAGCTTGGTAATGTTTAATCTTGGCGTTATTTCAGTAGATTTATGGTAACCCTAAGCCCTAAGCATGTTAAGGATGTCACAAATAAATGTAAAAATTTACTCTTTTGCAGTTGTCAATTCGAGTGTTATAAAGATCTTGCAAAAACATTTTTAAGAATCTTCTATTAGGTTTATAGTAAATCCTTATAAAAGCTCTATTATTTAAAAGCTGTGTTATGTATTTGTATTATGCAAAATTTAAGTCCCTCCAAACAATTTAAAGTTTTTATTGTAACCGCTAAAGGCAGAGAAAATCTTGAACTCAACACCTGAGACACTCCTTGAATATCCTTTTAAAAGCTACAATATTTTCTCCGTTTCTCAATTTTAAGTGTTTAAAGATAAAATTTGTCATTTATGATTCATTATACTGTCAATAAAAATATTTTTATTATACAGTTCAGAATAGTTTCATTCTGTGCTCTTTTTCTTTTTAGAAATAAACGTGCCAAGACTGAGTAACCTTCTCTATGGTTAAAGCCACTATTCTGATATGTTATTAAATATATTAGTGTTTACTATATCACACAACACAAACACATGCAATTTAAATGCGACCTCTTAAATATGGTTTGATTACACACTTGCTTCTATGTCTTCAAATAAAGAAGAGTGTTTTTTTACAATTACCCATTACTCCCACAGTAAATTGTAAAAAAATGGTTTCAAAACCTCGCTCTACAAAGCTTTTCTTATTTCCTTTGGGTTCCGTTCAAAATCTCGACAGTCAAAATCCCGACAGATCAGGTTCCCGACGTCGAAATCCCAACTGGTTCAAAATCCCGACAGGGTCAGAATCCCGACAGGTTCAAAATCCGACAGGTCAGAATCCCTACGGGTCGAAATCCTGACAGGGTCAGAATCCCGACAGGTTCGAATCCCGACAGGTCGAAATCCCAATAGGTTCAAAATCCGGACAGGTCGAAATCCCGACAGGTAAAAATCCCGACAGGTCATATTCCCGACATGGTCAAAATCCCGACACGTCATTTCACAGACAGGTCAGAATGTTGTTTATGTGCTGGCTTAGAGATGGAGATATTTTTTCGTTATCAGCACACCAAAATACATAGGAAATCGCTAAAATTATTCAAACAGCTTTCTCATTGCAGGACTGTGTTATCATTTATTTAGGAAATAATAGGGTTTTGCTGGATTATTGGAGATGTGATCGCGATGCATTGAAGGGGATTTGTGAGCGCTAGCAAGCAGAAGGTTAACTCTCTAATTTGATAAAAAAAATTAAAAATTGTTCCTTTAATAGAGGTTTAGTTTTTAGTACATAATAGGGTAGTTTTTTTTTCTAAAAAACACAATACTCCAATAGAAATCTCTAACAATTAGGTGATCCTGTTGGAATTCTGACCCTGTCGGGATATTGAGTTGTCGGAATTCTGACCCTGTCGGGATTCTGACTCTGTCGGGATTATGACTTGTCGGGATTTCGACCTGTCGGGATTTCGACCTGTCGGGATTTTGACCTGTCGGGATTCTGACCCTTTCGGGATTTTGACCTGTTGGGATTCTGACCCTGTTGGGATTTTGACCTGTCGGGATTTCGACCTGTCGGGATTCTGACCCTGTCGGGATTATGACCCAGTCGGGATTCTGAACTGTCGGGATTTCGACCATCGGGATCCTTATCTGTCGGGATTTTGACTGTTCGATACCTCAAACATAGTTAGGATAATTTCGGGGGAGATGGAGTATCTTTTTAGTCTACGTTTTCTGGTCACTGTAAGTACCTCAAAATGAACTCAAAGCTTCTAAACTATTAATACGTAGACTTTCGCGAGGTTTTTTTTTTCAATAAAATTGTTCAAATAACATAGTTACTAAAATCTAGTACTCAGAAACACATTCCATTGGGGGGTTAGAGATTAATCCCCTAAAATTTTGAGAACTCAGAATTATCCATAAAATTTTAACATCAAGTATACCAAAATTCAAATACCTTTAAATTTTCTGAAAATGTATGTATTTAACATGTAAAGTACGTGTAAGGTTGTCTTATGAATATTTTTAGCTATGTTGTTGTGTTCGTTGTTTCTAATTCTCCTATTGGAACAAAAGTCTAGTTACGAACCTGATGGTAGATTTTTTTACGGGCTCATTGAGTTGATTAATTTTATTATGACCTAGAAAAGTTTTGGGGTATATTTATTTGTAACATGGAATAGTTTTAAAAAGTAAATAAAATATTCGTATAATAATGTGTAATTTTACCACTTTTTTGTTTCGAATATTTAGTAAATTTTAATGATTATTATGTAAATATATGTAAATGAATATATGTAAATTTGATTAATTTAGGAAATAAATATAAACTCGAAATCTTTTTGAAAGTTTATTTTTTCTTGCTCTTTCTTATTCCTTTCATTTTCTTGTTTATTTTATCTTATCAATGTTATTTTTGATCATTATTAACTTTTATTTTCATTTTCAATCATTTTGTAATGCTTTATTAAATAGTATTTTAATAGAAATATAATAGTATTGTTGCTAAAAACTTAATTTAAAATATTTTTAAATGTGATTCTTCTTTTTAAAATTTTAAACTAACAAATTAAAACACTTTTTAATTTCCTTAATACTTTCTCTGGCGAGTCTTATACATACAGACATATTTAGGTAGGCTTACCCGTCCGAGGTTTTTGGAGCCATCCGGGGAAAAGTCCTATGGGACGTAAAAATGTCCGGGGTTTCATACACTTAAGATTTGCTAGACATTTTGGTGAACAATCCAGACCAAGCTGTTTAAAATTGCGTTATTTTACATTTTTTTAACGTCCGTATTTATTGAGGGAACTTTTTTCAGTAAATGTTGTGATAAAATTAAGTCAATCAAACAATTTTCAAAAAGCCGTAAAGTCAAATGGGAGGATAAAATTCATATTTCTGCTTAATGTTTATTAGTTTGAATATTTTTATCATAGTTTTTAATTTGTGGTGATTTAACATGGTACTTACTATTAAGAAATTTCAAAAATTTGTCCTGAGTTTGAACCGAGAAAATATGGTAAGCTTATATTTAGGCAATATTTAGGAAATCTCTTCCATTCGACTGAAAAACTAATCTTGTGACACGGAAAATGACCCGACTCAAGGTTGTAATGGTGAAAAGGAAAATCCGATTGCTGATTAAGGAAAATATATTATGATTCTTCACTTTATTAAATACAAGCTATTATTTATAAGTACAACTCAAATAGTTTAGAGAGGGGATAATCTCAATAAATTCCTTTAAATTTGTTTTAAATTTTTCGTTAGAACTAAATACCAGGAAAGTTTTTTAATGGTGGAATTAAATTTTGGGAGTAGGAAAACCATTATCTACATTATATTACAGGTAACTAAGCTTTTTACTAACAAATATTTCAAGAGTTTAGTCTTCAAGTTAATTCAACAAAGTTATTGTTATTTTATTTCCCTAGATTTAGATTATTTATTAACAAGACATTGAAGAGAACGAATGAAAAAAATTCATACTCGCCCTGAACACTAAGAAGAGGTATCTTCTGTAAAATTTACTTAATTAAAAATATATAATTTTTTGACCAAAAATTTCATTAATATTTAAGTTACTATAAGATTTATAGGATTAAAATAATTAGTAAGCCTTATTTCAACATTAAAAAATAATTATAAAAAACTTCTATCTTAAAAATAAAGATGGAAAATAAGTGAAAGGATTTTTTTATTGTTACGATTGGGGATAAAATAAAGATTTTAAAATTTTCAATATCCATTTTATTCCTGTACAAAATTGATTCCTCAACATTCAATTTCTGACATGTATTACTTAAAATTATTTCCTCGTTAGTAAATGTTTTGATAGATAAAATTACTTTCCTCGCAATAAATATATATTTGATGAAATTTCACATTAAAACTGTATATCCATTCACAACATGTGTGCGTGGCTTTAAATATTTAAGTTTCCAATTCTTAATCTAAAAATCTTATTATAAGTGCAACTCTTCCATGTGTGCTGAAAGAAAACAGCTACATCACTCTTTCGTCACAGTTTAATGCTTAAAGGTCGTTAGAAGGCTCATCAAAGATCTATTACATAGTCTGAAACACATTGACCTATTTTCATTGTTTATGTAGTACTTGAATGTGTGACATTGATGAAAAGATGTCAAACATATTTCAATACATCATACAAATTCTTCACCACTACTACTTAACTCTTTCAAGTCTTTCTCACATGAATCTGAATATAACCCGCACATAATTCTAGTTGATATTGATGCAAAAATAAGTTCAGAATGTTGTACGTTATACGTAACTAATATCGATTTTTATCTTTTGCTCTTATAAAAGCTTTGGTTGAGTTTTAAAATTCATATACTTTAATTCAAAAATTTGTAATTTATAATTTAATAATGTAGTAGCATGAAAATATAGATCTGTCATCATGTAGGAGATTATTATTTCTAAAATAAAGTCACGTTCAATGAACTCAATGAAAAGCAATATAAAGCGTTCATATTTCTCTGAAAATTTACAATAATAGTTTATTTTTACAAAAAGAGAAGGGAGGTAACTTTTTAACAGATTTGTGTATTTTGCTCCCTTTTCTTCAGGGTTGGCAAAAACCCGGGTTTTTTTTGAAAAAACCCATAATATGGGTTTTTTCAGGGTTTTATCGAAAAAACCCAAAAAAGCCCAACCCATTGGGTTTTTTCAAAAAAACCCACCCAGTTTTATGTTATAAAACTGGGTTTTTTCGGAAAAGTGTGGGTTTTTTCAAAATTAAGTAGTTTTCTCCTACAAAGTAAGTAGGTTTTCAAATTTTTGTGAGTTCTTTCTATGTTAAGTGTGTTCTGTCAAAATAAAGTCACTTTTTCCACAGAATAAGTGGGTTTTTTCAAAGTTTTTATACTTTGAAAAAAAAAACACTGAAATTGTAAAAACACCCCTTATTTACTGAAATCTGGTTTAAATTTTGAAAAAACCCACTAAAATTTAAAAAAATATCCTAAACTTTGAAAAAACCCATTCATTATTGAAAGAAATCTATTCAACTTTGAAAAACCCACTGAAATTTTTTAAAAATCTTCTTTATTTTTATATCTAGTTTGAACTTTAAACGTCCTTAATTTTGAAGAAACCCACAGAATAATGAAAGAACCTATTTTGCTTTTTAAAAAACTCTCTGAAATTGAAAAAACACCATTTAGCTTTTTAAAAAACTCTCTGAAATTGAAAAAAACACCATTTAATTTTTAAAACCTAGTTTTAATTTTGAGAAACCAATTAAAATTTTAAAAATATCCTAAACTTTGAAAAAAAACATATTAAATTTTGAAGGAACTGCCAAAATCTTGATTTTTCTTGAAAAAACCCAAAAATGGGTCCAAAATGTGGGTTTTTCACATATTTTTTTTAAAAAACCCATTGGGTCCAAGCCAATTGGGTCCAATCCGGCCAACCCTGCTTTTCTTTCCATAAAATGCTTTCTGAAGATGGAAATAATTGGTGTCTTTCCATAGGTATTTTGAGGTTCTACGAGTATTGTGAAATATAATTTAAGTATAACGATGATTTTATAAGAGTAAGAAGCAAAATCGTAATATAATGTATTTTTAACAAAAAAAATGGACTTATAAGGTTTTTCCCGCAAACCAATTTTAAAACAGCTCCTACCACTGAAGCAAATTTAGAAGACTACATTTCTCAATAAGAAAATTTTGAAACGACCAGACCGAAACCATGATAGGTATACTACATAAAATTAGAAAGATAGAGAAAATTGTAATTTTAAGGAATGTGAATACAAGTATATTAAGTCCGAAACTGCACAAATAATAAAACCTTTCCGAAAAACAGAGATAGAAACGATGCTCCTGATGCCTCTTTAGATGAATTCACACAAAGCGCGAACAGACAAATTAAGAGATACTTTGCCTTTTCGAATCAATTTCAAGTTTCCTCTCCTTCTTCTACAGACTAACCTAAAAAACGTGGGGATATCACTCACATACTATAACAGAAGACAAAAAAAGCTCCATTTTCTGAAAACAGAAGACTTTGTGTGATGGGTCAAAGTATCCAGTATGTCATCATAGTTTTTTCCAACGACTTTTTGAGACAAAATACTTCCTGACATTCATTCATTACCCCTTGAAGTGCTCCAACAAGCTCATTGATACAGTGCATGCACCCAGATCCGATACAGTGGACGATTTTTACGAGCAGCCATCTCGACTGACGCTAATTGTTCTTAACTAAATTGTTCATCAAGTACTCGCTGCCACTGGACATGGGGTAAAAAAGGTGGCGGAAAGAAACTCTCTTATTCTTTAGGACTCATCCGGATCCTCTAAAAGTAGTTGTTAGAGGGTGGGGTTTGTGGCTCTTTCCTTCCATGCACAACTGTATCTGACGGCTATCTTTATTTACGTTCGTTTCCTATAGTACATAACCGGAGGTACCAAGGCGCGAGAAGCTCACTTGTGAATTGTGGTTTTACGCTGTTTTGGTGATACTTTATGCAGTGTGGTCAGTTATTTCAATTTAGAGAACTCAGATGGATGCTTACTCTCAATTGAACGAACGCTTATGAACGGATTACATTAAAGGTATGTTTGGAGTTAAGTTTAAGTTTAAATTGGTATTTATTTGAAAGAATTCATTTTAATTGTTTATCAATATTGAATTTCAAATGATGCGTTTAAGGTTCATTGAAGCTTCGAAGAGCTCATTTTTCTCATTAACCTAAACAAGTTGACTTGTGGTTGAAGCCTTCCTAATCAAAATAGTGTATTTTGAAATATTTCTTAAAAATGGAATTAATGTGATACTTAAATTTAGCAGATTAATTACATAAATTATTTATGCAATATGTTTTATAAATTTATGAATTAAGTTTCTTAAAGACACACGGGGTTATATTTAAGCATGTTTTGTAACACGGGGGGCAAGATTTCCATGGGAGCAAAACGGACACTAAAATATAAGACTTACTGAGAGTTAACGTGTTGAATTTACTGACAATTTTTTTTTTCACATTTCTTATTTGACACCTTTTTTGTCACTCAAGAAACAATGTTGAAGACATTATTGTTCCTGAATGCACTTAAATTGAGCGATATTCAGAGAACAGAAATTCCCTTTTTAACGTTATAATTAAAATGTAGTATTTTTTCTGTCACCTTAACGGGTTGTTACCCCTTGATGACTAACATGTTTTTTCTTTCTTCTGTTGTTTTCTGTTCTGTTTGTTTGGTAATAAAGTTAAATAGAGAGAAAGTTATAAGCACAGAGCGGCACAAACCTTAAACAAGACCAGCGTACCAATCAAAAGTTACTTTTTTGTCTTTTTATTCGTGATATGAATACGATGAGGAAAAAAACGTTACATCAAGTTAAAGTCATTTTTCATATTTTGATTACTTTTAAATAAACAGAAAAGTAATCGTATACTTTTGATACTTCAAGTCGAAAAGACTAAAGAATATTTTAAGAAGTCAACATACAGAAAAAGTCAAATTTGATAAAAAAAATCAATGTTCAGCAAAATGCAAAAAAAAACATTTTTTAATATCTCGATATATTTGAGAAATCAAAGGTCAAGATGTCGAAAGAACTCTCATGCTGTATGAAATAAGTAGTCTAAAAATGGAATATTAAGTTATTTCGTTTTTTTTTGTAAAATATATAAGGTAACTTCTATTATATCCTTAATTTAAAAAAAATTTTATATTTTAGTTAAACAACTAGGTAGTTTTTTAGACTGTTAAATTTCTTACTTATCTATAAGCACCTATAGTTAATAATTAGAACTGTAATTTCCATATAATTAAAAACTTATAATATATAGTACTTAAAATAGGTGGGGGATATTTGTATATTCGGACAAAAAATCTTTTAATTTTTCTAAGACACATAAAATCACATTTCGACCATTTTAAGTGCCCAACCAATAAATTATAGTCAAGTTAAATTAAAGATGTTTAGCCTTTGGACCGAAATGAGAAACGAGAAAGGGACATGTTCCAATGACAATCCCGATTGCATATGCATAACTTTATGAACTCAACTTTATTTGGCCCATCAAAAAGTGTTCCTAAGTGTTATATCTGTATGAAAAATATTAAATTATCACCTATTTATTCTATACCCAACAGGTATTGTTATCATGACATCCTCCAAGCGGTGTCTTGAAACTCTTAAAATACGATTACTTGGGGCTTCCAAGTTAGGTAGTACCAAAAATTCGAATTTTGTTCACCTTACAACTTTTCTTTGGAAAGGCGATAAAAAACCTGATTCAAAACAGCTAGGTCATAATTTTATGTGAGTTTTAAAGTCCTCTAACAGTTTGAAATGCCATTATTTTTTTCTTTTCGTTGTTTGACAATTATTGAGCTTTTATTACATGGGGGTAACTTTGGCCCACGATTTGGGGTAACTTTGCCCCACTGGCGTATATAGAAATTTATTTCGGGAGGGGCCCAAAAATTTTTCACACCCCCTCTCATGTATATCTAATTTTTTTTTCAGTATATTCGTAGTCAGAATTTGCAACTTAAAGAACTTAATATTAAAAAGTTATGATGTATTAAGTTGCAATTACAACAGGGGGGTCTGGGGGTCCTCCCCCAGAAAATTTTTGGAAATTAGACTCTAAAAACCAGGTTTTTAACTAGTTTTGGTACCCCTAGTTAGAATTTTGGATATAAATTTTCAGGTAAAATTTGATGAATTTAATGAAAAAGTTATAAAATAATATAGTTTTAAGTACAGAAGGGGATATATGGGGGTCATCCCCCAGAAAAATTTTGGAGATTAGATAGTAAAAACAGGATTTCAACTTGGTTTTGATACACTTTCCGAATTTCAGACATACATGCTCAGGTAGGATTTTGAACTTATTGTAAAAAAGTTTTGAATAATAAAATTCCAAGCACTCTAAAGGGGGGTTTGGGGGGTCCTCCCCCAGAACATTTTTCAAAATTTGACCCTAAGAGACAGGGTTTTAACTTGTTTTGGTACACCAAGTCAGAATTTCGGGGGGGGGCCAGGGCCCCTTCGGCCCCCCCTTATATACGCCACTGCTTTGCCCCAATGGTATCTGGTGAAATAAGTGAAATACTCATTGATTTTAGAGAAGCAGGGTTCTATATGGATGAGAAATTAATTCTAAACACGAAATAAATTCAAATTATAAGATAGCAAGCCTTATAAATTATAGTATGGTGATGATGGCATCATTATTGTGAAATCGAAGGTGTTCCAAGAAATATCAGTTTTTTGTTCTAAAAATGGATTTTCCTCCACGATTTAGGCAACCATTCCTCAAAATATGTACCCAGGATGTTAAAATACTGTTTATTGTTCATCTATACCTTTCCCTTAAAAATTTTTTACGGTAACTTTAAAATGAAATCAGTTTTGTGTAAGAAAACATGTTTTATTGCTTGATTTTCTTATAAATTAAGCTTGAAATGAACTTTAAATAGATAATTATTATAATAGGTAACATAGCAACACATCTAAATTGTTTAGCATTTTCAAAAAATAACTCAACGCTTTAACTTTTGGGTTTTTGAAGTCTAGGCCAAAGTGACCCCAATTCAGGGAAACTGTGGCACAAAATTTCAAAAAATAAAAAATATATTAAAAACTTAAATCTGTATTTTGAAAGCGGTTTACATTACATTTGAACATTTTAAAAATAATATAAGCCACTTACTTTGTCCAATTTGTTTTAATTAACTACTTTTATTTGATTTTAATGTGAAAAAAAAACACTCCATTTGGGCCAAAGTCACCCCATTTTACGGTATCTAATTTGTTTCAAAAATTGGTCACTCGTAAAATTTTGAAAAATTTGAAAAACCTAAAAGTGGAGTAATATGTAGAAAATAAGTTTTCATAGCTTAAAAATGAAAAGCATATAAACCGAAATAAATGTGTGAAAATATGAAAAATAAAAATGGTTAAAATTGATTTAAAATCACTTAAAACTTGTAGTATTTGAGAGAATTTTACAAAATCAGCTTTCTGAAAATTCAAGTCCTATTAATAAATAAATCAATATGCTTCATTGGTTAAGGGCTAATAAAACTAAATTACAGTTCAAATCTTCATATTTGTTGTTCAAACTTAAATTTTTCTTCCTTTATGATTTTATAAATTTTATTATATTCATATTCATCATTATCATTATCATATTCATCATTACACTTAAAAAGAATATTATTAATGATGACCGTTTTATCATTTTGTCCGAAACAAATGTTTAATTTTCGTAGTTAAGATTTATGACTACATTAAAGGCATTGAGATTTTGTCATGAACAATAAATTTTAAATTTCCATCCAAATTTGGTAAGATAAAATTTTTTATTTTTTGTGGATAAGAGGTAAATTTAAAAATAATGATAATTTGATAAATAATAGTAATAACGATAATAATGAAGAATAATGATGAAATCAAGATAGTAGGTTACTCAAAAAATTTCATGGTATACAATATTGACACAATTCCTTACCTTACAAAAAATTACCAAACCTTAAAATTAGATACCGTAAAATGGGGTAACTTTGGCCCAAATGGAGTATTTTTTCGCATTAAATGCAAATAAAAGTAGTTAATCAAAGCAAATTTGACAAAGTCAGTGGTTTATTTTATTTGAAACATGTTCACCTGTAATATAAACAGCTTTCAAAGTGTGGATTTAAATTTTAAATTAAAAAAATTGAAACTTTGAGCCAAAGTTTCCCTGAATTGGGGTAACTTAAGCCCAGAACTCAAAAACCCAAAAGTTAAGGCGTTGAATTACTTTTAGCCAACTATTTAGATGTGTTGCTAAGTTACCTATCAATGATAATAATCTATATTCTAAGTTCATTTCAAGTTTAATTTATAAGAAAATCAAGCAACAAAACATGTTTTCTTACACAAAACTGATTTCATTTTAGAAATACCATAATAAATTTTTAAAGGAAAGACATAGATGAGAACAGTAAACAGTGTTTTAACATCTTAAGTACATATTTTGATGACTTGGTTGTTTAAATTGTGGAGAAAAATCCACTTCTGAAACAAAAAACTGATTTTTCTTCGAACACCGTCGATTTCACAATAATGATGCCATCATCACCATACTATATTTAAGGCTTGACATCTTATCATTTGGATATATTTTGTTTTTATAATTAATTTCTCATCCATATTAGAGCACTGCTTCTTTAAACTCAATGAGTATTTCACTTATTTCACCAGATACTGGGCCAAAGTTACCCCAACGTAATAAAAGTTCAATAACTGTCAAACAACGAAGTGAAACAAAATAATGGCATTGAAAACTGTTAAAGGACTTTAAAACTGACATAAAAATATGACCTAGCTGTTTTGAATCATGTATTTTATTGCCTTTTTAAAGAAAAGTTGAATCGACATTTTGATATTACCTAAGTTAGAAGACCCCAAGTGATGGTATTTTAGAAGTTTCAAGACGCCGCTTTGAGGATATCATGATAACAATGCCACATGTTGGGTCTAGCATTAATTGGACAATAATTTTATTTTTTCATACAGATATAACACTTAGAAACACTTTAAATTTATATTTTGTACTTGTATTAGAAACACTTTCCGATGCTTGGGCCCCAAGGCCAAATTTTCCCATTTTACGGTTATCTTTTTATTCCTGTTAAAAGTTTTTGCACGTTTTAAAGGAGGACTTCAAATTTGTAAAAACTATCAAAAATTAATATCGATATCCTGGTGAATATTTTATGAAACAAAACAGATTTAACGAAAAAAAAATTTTGTAAAAGTACTTTTAAAACCCTTTTGAGAAAATGGTGATGGAACTTAAAGCATTTCTTTCAGTAATGTAAATAGCATCCCAATGCAGTGAAATAAAATTATCGTTAAAATTAAATGTTAAAAATACTTATACAATGAACATGTACACATAATTAGATTTTGTAACATTCTAAAACCTATCATACATCTACTTTATAATGGTAAATATGCATTGTATTCGGTATAGTTAAATAAAAAAAATTATCTAAATTGGTGCAAAAAAAATTTAAAATTACCTATAACATAAATTTATACGGGAACCATTTTAAATTTACAATTCATCCTGGTATATAAAAAAGCAGAAAAATACTGATGTAGGGATTCATTAAAAGTAACGTTGATCATCTAAAAAAATAATGAATTTATTATATTTAGCTAACTTGTTATCTATTTTATTTAAAGAGCTGGTTTCACGCTTGTAACTAGAACTAGCATCTGTTAACATACTATGTCGATCACCAATTTAATCTCTCCTACTGATAACAATAAAACAAACAAATCTATTACAATATAAACAAAGAATAAAATAATACAAAGAAAATGAAAACACTTTCCATTTGCATCACCAAGGAGGAGAGATCACCTCATAAAGTTTAAAAATATTTTAATTTGTAATCAAAGATATTAATTGGAATAAAGAGGGGCTGAAAAAATTTGTCAATTATAACCTATTTCACTCATTATATAATTGTAAAAAGAAGAATCGAAATATTTTTTATTTTTGTGACCTACTTTTCTCATCGCAAAAGAAAATTAGACCAAAAACTTGATATAAATTTGCAGGCAAAATAATTAATTATTTAACCTCGTGTACTGCCCATGGTAGCAAATATGCTACCATAAGGTTAGCTTCAATTTTCAGCATAAAAATAATACATGTTTTTAAGTTACTGCAGCAATAATTTCCCCTTCAGGTGCTTCAATTTATAAAGTTTAAATTAAGTCCCCAATTTAAATTTTTTTTTAAAATTTCCATGGTCATTGCTTGTAGTGGGCATAAGATGGTTAAGAAAATTGGGATTGAACATTTTCTTGCCATAAGGAGGAGTACAAAGTTCAAGGAACCTAATGAATAAAAAAACTAAACGTGATGATTGATGAACATTAACAGAGTTCGTCATTCTCTGTACGCACGAGCGAGACAAATATTTTACATTTGACAGCATCATTTATTCTCGGAAAGCTACGGTAAAAGAGTTCCCTACGTCAAGGTTGTTTAAAGTTGATAACATTTTATTTGATTACGTAAAAAATTCTTTTATGAAAAAGTAATCGAGTTCTAAACTTGCGAAACGCACTTGAGTTGTTATCTTACAGATGTGAAAGAGTAGTTTCAGGATGGCACACTACAAAAACACGTTTATTTAAAAAGTTATGTTTAAAAAGAATTTAAGCATAATGTCATATGCTTTATGATAATTTATTGATGGTTAAATATCCATAGTAGTAGAAACTGATTTAATCTAATACAAATCAAGATGATCATGTTTGTTATGTATAATTCGTTCTAATTATTATAAGACGCTTTAAAATAGATGAGTAAAAAGAAATATTTTTCTGATCTTGTTGAAAGTCTATATAAGAACCTTAAATTGTAAAAAAAACCTCAACTCATCTATCTTCTTCTTTTAACCACATAATATATTTCTTCCAATAATCCATTAATTTAAAGAACATACAATATATTTAATACAAATAAGTAAAGTTTCATTTGTGAATACTTAAAAAATTTTCTTGATTTTTTGAAGAGTACGCATATTAAGAAAAGGGGGATGAAAACTAAAATTAAATATGTTGCTGTTAGTTTTAAATTATTTAATGTAGACTTAACAGAAATTAACACTTTCTCTTATTTCTGTTGAGAATAAATGAATCTTTAATTACATTACCGACTTAAAAATAAAGTTATCACAACTTTTAAAGGTGCAAAAATAACTTACTCCCCCAAAACCTACATTATGCTAGCTTTTTAACATGATTTTAAAAATGAAACAATTAAATTTGAATACGCTTTTATAGAGCATTTTCAATCACATGACTCGGACCTAGCAACGGCCTTAGCAACAGATTGTTTGACCTACAGAAAGGAAGAAAATAAAGGGTCGTGACGTCACCTGAAAACACTCTATACTAACAGAAATAGTTTAAATTTTTCTCTGTTACAGAGAACGGATTGCTTTTAGATTTAGTGAGTAGTTATTAAAACGTATTTGAGTTTAAACCTCTTTCATAACAATGCTTTATATTTTCATCCGTCATGTATGCAGATTGAAGGTGTGTACACTTTTAATTTTAGCAATGAATATTAATTTCTGAAAATATTTCAACTTCAAAAATTGGGTTAAAAATTGTATATCTTAGTTCCCGGCGACAAGAAAATTTAATTTTTTAACGCATTTTAAAATTGTGAAAACTTTTTGAAATCGTTTTTTATTTAAAAACTAAGAGATTAATAAAGGTTTTTAAATTGTATTTTAAAGTAAAAATGAATATCTTCGTTATCTTCTTCCTGTACGTTTAAAGTCTCCTTTTCCTCTATCTTAATCTTCTCTATAATATCCATAAATTTATTTTTTGAGCTCCTTGTATCTTTCCTTTAATCTTTCCCGATTTTCTACACCCACACCTCCTCCGCCTATTTTAAATTGCTCTCTACCACATAGTAATTATAATGACTCACTTCAGCCGATGTTCCAGTTACCAACCTCCAAAAGTTGTTTTTCAAAGAAAAGCTGTGATGTGTTTTTTATGATAAGTGTTGGTCTACCTTCTTTATGTTGCTTAATTAGATTTTTTTAATCCTAAGTCCTGCTTATTCTTCATCACATAGGTGTCACTGGGCGTTTCTCAGATGGTATAATGGGTGGATTGTTCTATATTTTTCCTGATAAGAAAAGAGATCTTTAGAGTGGTCAGTTTTCATTTTAAAAGAAATGCTTTTGTGTGTGTATTGTAAAAGAAAAGAAAATATACACATGCAAAGAAAAGTTTCAACTCAAAAAGCGATATAGTTAAACAAGATTAGGATTCAATAATTTTAAAGTAACCATAAATAAGGGTGAATTAATACTTTAATAAATTACCTTCTAAAGCCTCTTTACCGCACATTTAGAGCTAAGTGAGTTATTTTGAGCAACAATTTTAACTTGTTCAAAAACAAAGAAGCTGTATGTTTGCAATGTAAGGATGTTCTTTTCGGCCAAAATATGGAAAAGTTAGTTTTATAAAAAACAAGCTTTAAGCAGAATATAGTAAATGCAGTTCTCTTATCGATACAGATAGAACATATTAAGCAGGAGTACGTTTCAGCGTTGTTTATTACGCAATAAAATGAAATTTTAAAATCAATTGTTTTGCTGATTTTTGGATCCCTTCGTCAGTGCTAAAATAATCCAAAGATTCCTGAAACAATTGTGTGATTTTTAAAATTAATTTATGTTGAAACTTACTCTTGCTAAATCATCATTTACAATTATTTAATTTATCGAAAATGGTTTTTGATATCACCTTTTTTTCAATTCCAATAGGTTACTTATTTATTGTTATTGTTTAATAAAATCATATTAAACTATATTTTAACTACCTTAGGAAGAAAATTTGAGCTATTTGGTATTTTGACTTACGTAACCTAGTTGCAAATTTTCCAATATATTCCCCTTGAGTGTAAAGCGATTCACAGAACCCACACTCTATTATTCAAACTTCCTGTTAGAAGGTGAAGGTAATACAACATAAATTCAGAAAAATATTCCAATTTCCCTTTTTTTAACGCTTTACTGCGTGCAACCTATATAGAGAAGTACACATGATTCCAAAAATATTAAGGGGACACGGGCAATATCTGGGAAATGTACGCAGACCTACTTAAATAGAAAAAACACCCTTTAATGGCAAAAAATACCACCTCCCCACTGTTCTTTCCCAGAAATGAGATGGGACAATTGTCAAGCGCTCCCAAAAACGAAGTTAAATTTATACTTTTCTTTCTCACTCCGCTCCCCTTCCGCTGGCTCAGACAGGATTTAGAAGACCATGTCTCATTGTGTGATTCAAATGGCTGGGAATAGAAGAGCATTTCCGCAATCATTGCGTTTGTAATTGGCATTGGCATTATCGGAATTGGCATTCATGATCGACAAGTCCCTCCCACCCAAAACTTCCCGGCGCCCACTGATGAACTTTTCACGTGCGCCACCTTAATTTAAAAACGTCTTCATTAGACTTTGCTTTTTAACTGCTTCTGATGTTACAACATCAACAACAGTATCGACCAGTGGCTGCACGCGGGTAGCTCAAATGAAATTTATTTTATTTTGAAAATGTAATTAAGTAACAATCTCGCAATTATTTTCAGCAATAACGAGCTCAAACAGTTTTATATTGCTTCATAAGCGCTCAAAAACTAAACCTGCGCAAAAGTTTTGTAAAAATGGAGATAGGGTGCAAGTGATGAAAAAAATATTTCACTCATATACAATATGTCATTTCCTGACCGAATTCTTTTATCATAGTAGAAAATGAAGAAAAAGTATTTCTTTCTTAAATTTACTGTCAAAGATTAAAATTATTAACTGAACAAAAATGTAATTAAGTTTTTGGTATATTATTATAGTTTAACCTTTGACAATCAACTTTTTGAACGAATAAAACTGATTGCATGGAAAATACATAAGATACACTTCTTACTAAGCCAGTAAAATGAAAAATTTCTTCCATTCACTTTAAAATAAATATGGTAAGTATTAGTTACATTTATTAAGGTTATTATCAAATTCATCGATTATAATTTCATCCTTTAAGTAAAATCTGTAAACTATATCCTCTTTAACTGTAGGTACATTGGGCTTTTTGTATGTACCTATGTATATCTCGACAGCTATTTCGTCGTGTTTTTATTAAGCTACATTTCAAAGTAATTTTTGTTCACAATTTGCATTGTATGGCTGAATATTTTGATTGATAGGATAAAAGATAAGGGGCCGTTCAAATCCTACGTAAGCATGTATTTAGTCATTTTTCACACCCTCCCCCTTTTCAGCAAGGATAACCGAACCCCAACCCCCACCATAATTACGTAATTCCCCCTTGTTCCTTTTTTTAAGTATAAAATAAAATTTATTTTTGGTCGAATCTTGAAATTATTTATGCAAGAAACAAGATATTTTCGAAAATGCAGTGTTTGTAACATCATCACAAGCATCATTTATACCCCCTCCCCCTTGTCAGGAAAAAATAAGCAAAGATCAAACCCCCTCCCTTTAAAGTGAATACGTAATATTTGAACGGTTCCTAACGTGGAGAAACAATTGCTTAGTAAAAAAAGACTAGCCAGATAAAAAACGGGTTCGCCCGCTAGAGTTGTAAACCAATCGGCACCTATTTTAGACCTATCCGTCAAAATATTTAAAAGTATAATATGCCCCTTCTTTTTACGACTTACGACCTACTTAAATAAACTCACAATTTTTCCTCCTAAATTTATTAAATAACAGTGGATCAAGCTGCCATCTATTGATAAAAGATATTTCTTTTTTGAGATGTAATTAACTGAACTTTTATTGATTAAGTTAAAATCTTTAAAAAATTTTTAGACTTTAGGAATATTAAAAATTTTTTTCATACAAAATTTTATTTTTAATTATTTAGTTTGAAAATCTTGTTTAAAATTTATATATATATTTTTTAGTTTTTAACTTCCCCCATTTCTTGTTATAACGTCCAATTTTTAATGGAATATTAGAGAATCTTTAAAAATGTAACCTAAAACCTTGAAAATAAAAACATAAATACTTTGTTAATTACTTTCGTAATTGAAATATATTATATATATATGTAAAAATTAAAACTTCAATTAATTTTTTAAACATTTTATTTAAATTTTGAGGAGTTCCGTCATGGAATTTTCTGTTATCAAATATCTTTTCTGTCAAATATCAAATTAATTCAATCTGTTAAACCAAATTAATTAAATCTAAATTCTGTAATCAAATATCAAATTATTCTGTCAATTATCAAATTTCTGTTATCAAATAAATTTTCTGTTATCAAAATTACACTACTCGACAAAAAAAATGGGTCAAAATGCCCCAGAAACTTTGAAAGTAGATTCTTATGTAAAATGACCCCCCGAATCCGACCTCCGTTTTTCTCCATCACCCTCAGATTTTCGGGGAGCAGCGCCTCCCCCTTTTTACGTTTTTCGACTTTATAATTTTGAACTCGATTTTCAGGGTCAAAAAGCATTGATTTAGTCTTCAAATTGCCCTCCAAGGGACAAGAAAGGTTCAAATTAATAAAATATGAAAATTCATAACAAATGAATAGGTTTAAGGGGTAATTACCCCCCTAAAAACGCAAAAAAATCGCTAAAAATAGTAGGATTTGTTTTGCTTATTTTTGAAGAAATTCAAATTTAAAGGCTCCTAACCCTTCTCCAAGGAACCAAATTTAATAATGTTTTGCAGCAATGATTTTTAGGAAAAGCGGTTGAGGAGTTATCGCCCCCGAAGTACCCGCGGAAGGGTTCGGAAGGATCTCTGAATCGCGCAGGCGATGGCGCTCGCGCGTTTAGGAATTAATACGGATCATTTGAAAAGATTACAAATGACGTTTTTCTTATATGTTAAGTCTATCCTAAGTAGAAACTCTACAGTTCTTTAAAAACTGACCGGTTTTAGGGAGTGAGGATTCCATGTTTCAAGCTGTTAATAGATGCAAGGCTGTGGATAACAATTAGGGGGCGTCCCCTTAAAAGCTGTGGGTGATGGAGGAAAATGGGTGTCATATTTGTATTCAGGAGGTCATTTTACACAAGAATCAGCTGAAATTCATTCGGTGGCACTTTAAATTTGTTTTGTACAGCAGTTTAACTCTGAAGTGTGGCATTGAACACTTCCGCGGGTGCTTCGGGGGCGATAACTCCTCAACCGCTTTCCCTAAAAATCATTGCTGCATATAATTACTAAATTTGGGTCCTTCGAGAAGGGTTAGGACCCTTTAAAATTGAATTTCTTCAAAAATAAGCAAAATAAATAGGGTATAACAAATCCTACTATTTTTAGCGATTTTTTGCGTTTTTAGGGGGTAATTACCCCTTAAACCTATCCATTTGTTATAAATTTTCATAATTTATTAATTTGAACCTTTCTTGCCCCTTGGAGGGCAATTTTAAGACTAAAGCAATGCTTTTTGACCCTGAAAATCGAGTTCAAAGTTATAAAGTCGTCAAAAAACGAAAAAAGGGGGAGGGGCTGTTCCCCGAAAATCTGAGGGTGATGGAGAAAAACGGAGGTCGGATTCGGATTTGGGGGTCATTTTACATAAGAATCTACTTTCAAAGTTTCTGGGGCATTTTGGCCCATTTTTTTGTCGAGTAGTGTTATTATTATAATTGTTTGACAAAAAGTAAACATTGCAAACTGGATAGAGTACAAAGTTTTTGGAATATTCTAATATTGGTTACACATTCAAAAATACGTTTTTTAGATAGGGAAAATGTAAATAAAATTAAAAACCGTTATAGTTTAAGATAAGAATTTTCTTTTAATGCTTTAACGCTTATTGTAAAATTCTAATTTCAAAAATACCGAAACTGATATTTGTTACATATAGCCAGATATTTAGCTTCTTATAAAAATTAATTTTTTTTTATTTCTATATTTTCTTAGAATGCAATGCGCGTTTTTACATGACAATTATCAACAATTCAAAAATGTTTTCATGTGATAACCACCATACATTTACTACTATGTATGATAACATTTAAATATAATTTAAATAACTTTTGGTCCTAAAGCTGTGTTTCTTATTTCAGATATTGGAATGGAAACGCACAAAAAAGTGCTGATTTGCATCATAGTCTTCATCTTCTTCAGACGTCTAACGGCTCATGAGGTCACGGCTCAAATTCGGAGAACTGATAGACTGAAACTCGAACATAAAACAAAGAGTGACCGTGACTTTCCTTCATTCGTATCGAGTTCAAATAGGAAGACGTCTGCATTTCGACCTCCCAACAAACCGCTGAATGATTCGCTGAACAGAGGGACCCAAAGCAAACACAAAGCGCTCAGCCGACGTTTCGACCTAGAAAGCGGATTTGATGATTCGAAACATTCGTCTAGGCTTGATAATCTCTGGTTTAATAAGAAACCGAACAGCAATAACAGCAGGCGAAACGAAAACACGAGAAAAATTGACCATTCCTTGGCTTGGCCAGCATTTGCCACTTCGAAAAAAGATATTTACCATAGAAATAGAAAACCACAGAAATTCCCGGATCCTTTTGAGGATTTTTTAGCTTTGGACTCGAAATTGCACGAGTTAAGTGATAGAAAGTACATTCATGAACACGAAGGATTCTTTTTTCCTATCCATCTCCCAAGCTCTCACCATCATGAAAAAGAAGACCATATCCTCATCCCAATTCTACTGCTTATTTTGATTCCGTTGTTGTTATTTGCTATTATAATTCCTTTGAATGCTAATCTGCTTTCGACTTTGTTTCTCATTATGCAGAATAATGGAGCCACTACGACAGCTGCTCAACTGGCACCTGGTCGAAGAAGGAAGCGATTCATACATGAAACGCATCCTGTGATAGAGGAAAGGATTTTTGAACTCCTGAATGTGATACACAAAATAATAGATTTAACGGAAGATGCTAATTTCCATTGAACACATCAACACTAATTTTAGTATTAGGTGATAAAACTGGTTGATTTGTTTTTAAGACAATGCAAATCGTTTTACCAGCATTTAAATGCATTTAAGTAAATAATAAAACAGGGGTTCCCAGTTTATAGCCTCCCTAGGAACTGCCCTTCCAATAAAAAGCTTTGTGAAGACCCCCAGTGACCACTGAACATACATTTGTTTTGTAAATTTTTAAAGATTTGTTAAACAATTAACCCGTAAAAATGTTAAACTATATTTAAATCACCCAGTACAAAAATTAATAAAAAATAAAATATATGTTATGGTTTTCTTTTAAGTTTTGTAGCAAATTACGGTATCTTTGGTGTATATGTTACGGGCAAAGTGATTAATTGGGCATTATTAATAATGCCCAAAGTGGAGGCGGGCAAAGTGATAAATTTCATTGATAAATGTCATTGAATTTATCACATTGCCCTCCTCCACTTCGGGCATTATTAATAATGCCGGATTTATCACATTGCCCGTAACATACAAGCTATATGTGATCATTTTTTGAGTTATTTGTAATTAAACTTAATGTAATGAACAAGCAATAGTGAATTTAAACAATAATTTGGCCTACTTATAAGCAGATATATCAGACCCATATATTTTTTGACCCGCAATACGGTAAGCGGTCATATTTGGCCCGCATCACTTTCATGTCCTGCAGACCTGCTCTATATCATGAAAATTTTAATTAAATGAATATTTTTTGGCTCAAAAAGAGCTAGATTTCTTCTTTTGAACCTAAAATTTTTGTTGGCTCATAGCTCATAGATTAACAAGCTTGGGGACCCCTGAAAAAAGTACATCATGACTTCACCTTTATCCCACATCAATAGATTTTCAATACTATGTGCTGTTAGTTACTTGCATTTTATAATTGCAGACAAGTTAAAATTTTATAGTTGATTATTAGTTAAAAGAAATATTAGTTTATAAGCATAGAAATAAATAAAGCGTTTGAATAAGTGTGTCGGCAGTAGAATAAGTGTGGATATTAAATCAATATTTAATAAAAACTCTACAGTTTAAGTTTATCCATTTAATATAGTGAGTGTGTGTTGTGTGATAAACGAGAGTTATCTAAACTTTTGACTTAATCTCAAGAATGCCAAGTATTTGATTCATCAAGCCATTCGACGAATTATATATGACAGGTGACGGGAACTTCCTTTGAATGTGCTTTTGTAACTTTGACAACCCAATGTATAAATGATGTTTTTAGTACTTATTTATTTATTTTTAGAAGTAAGCAAAAAATTTTATGTTTAAGTTCATGTTTTGGAAGGGAAATAATATTTAAAAAATAGTATCTAAATTTATATTCTTTCTCTCTGTCTTAACTTTCTCAGAAAACAAAATATAGTGCAATTTTTGTCAAAAACCTTTTTAATCGAGAAAATTAGAAGATATATTAATGAAACACATTGTTCAGGTTTGTCTACGTAAACCTTCGTTTTTTTAACATTTTGAAAGAAGGTCATGAAAAAAACCCTAGAAAACAATTTTCGCTCAAAGTGCTGGGACTACATTTAAGATATTTCGAGTTGTCGCCATTTGGGGCATCGCATTTTAAATCAGTTTGTCACAAGTTAAAAACTATTAAAGAATTAAAAAAAAACTATCAAAACAAAGGATTTAAGTTCAACACAAAACCTAATGAGACGGAAATCGATTTCTTTATTATTATTTGAAATTTATTAAGGAATTGTTAATAAGCAGTTCAAAAAATTTTATTTCTTATTGTGAATATATCTTTGAAATTGTTCAATATAAACAATTACCATATCAATTCATCAAAGTTTAAAAACTAAGTTAGAAATATTCAAACTAAAAATATTGAACAGAAATATTAAATTTTATTGGCATTATTTTTCTTCGAAAACTGTTTGTTTGACTTTTATGTGAATTTTATGATGAAACTAAGACATTAAAGCAAAAGAATACAATTTCAAACATCTTGATCATAATTTTTTTTATAAAAATGTCTTGTAAAACTTAAATGTATGAAACCCCGGACATTTTTGAGACCCAAGGCATTTTCTCAGACAGCTCTAAAAACCCCGGACTGTCGGGGGTAACCCCAGACGTATTTCCTGAAATATTTAAGATATTTTTATGAAACTTTTTTCTGTGCACATATGTCATGATATTACAAACAATTTTCTCATTGAAGTTCGTGTCTTATTTCTTATTCTCCTATTCATAGTTTACTCCTTGTGACCAAGCCATTTAGTAATTTTATCCATAATATCTTCAAGAGCAAAAATTTTATTCAAAAAAATGCTTGCAAATTTATTTGATATGTACAAAGTAAATATTATCTTTATTAGTAAACCTATCAAACAATTGTCTTTTCATGTACCAGAAAAATTGAATAATGAATTTAAATAATATTTTGTAACAATTTTTTGCTACAAGTTTTTGAAAGTAGGAAAAGCACAAAAGGATGTAGCATGTTTATTTTTTTCATAATTTATTTTGTTAATAAATTATTTTCTCATTGTTTTGCATACATCTTCTTTTAGTAATACACAGAAATTTTGCATAAATCAAGTAAAAATTCTAATTATGATAGCATTTAGGTTATGTAGAATCAAAACCCGAGTATCACATTTGAGTTTTTTTCTTAAATTGCAAAATGGAATGAGCTTTAATTATTGAATAATTTCACCGAAAACGTTAATTCCTGAAGATATGATTAATCAAGGGATCTAAGCAATTTTAAATAATTTTTAGAATATTTTTTCCATGTTGTAAATGTGGAAATCACATTCAAAAATTATATTGCTTGAGAATTGAAGAAATTTTAATCCATCTGGGAATACTGGGATAAGAAAAATTTCTAGGAAAACAGAGATAGGAAAAGTTACCAGGAACACCGGAATATCAAAAAGACGCCTGGGGATACCGGGATGATCGGTAAATATTGATTATACAAAATTAGAAATGTGTTTGGGAAAACTTAAAAATAATAAATTTATACTCTCCACCCGTGCAAGGCCGGGCATATCAGCTAGTAATGAATAAATCAGTGTTTGTTTTTAATGTCTTATAAATATATGTGAAGAAATTGTCCAAAATGTATGCTTTCATTTCAAATGTGTTCCGCTCTCCGCCATTCTATAATAAAAGCTAGGAAATGATATTGATAAATAGCATTTTACCTGAATCTTTTTAGGAGAATTAAATTATTAAGTTTAACACAGTCTGATTCTCAAAACATTGTAATAGTAGGATTTTATGTCCCACTAAAATTGTCTAGTCTATAAACCTACCGCTAAATTTATTTATTTATTTATCACATAAAAGTAACAAACTCAAAAGTTTATAGTTACCTACCTGGGAGTAGGTGATCCATGTAGGTGACTATAAAATAAAAACATTAACATGCCTAGCCTATGTATATTTTTACAAACACATAATAGGGGAGATCCGTGAACCTGGTGCCACCTTGTACCTTGGGGGTTACCCTACTATAATATTTACCTAAATAATATTTAATTTTAAGTATTCTTTCCCAGCTGGGTAAATGGGAACTACAATTGTCATGTTATGAGCCATTTTAAAATATTTCAGGAGAATGTTGTGGCTAGTTTTTGGTAAAAATTGCTTTTCATAGGTGTAAAATTACCTTTTGAGGCTTAGCTCTTATCTATTTTTTCAAGGGTAAATCAGATAATTGTCTTCTTATTTTGGGCATAATTTAGTTTTTCAAGTTAGAAACAAAATGAGATATTGGAGAAGTTCCAACTCTACGCGTTTTTTTAAATAACAGATTTTGTACAAAGCTGCATACATTGTATTGGGTTGTCCCATAAGTTCTGTTACTTTTTACAAAGTTTCGTGTTTGAAAATTTTTTATGAAAAACTGGCAATAGGTGGAGATTTCAAACAAAGAGGAATTCGATATATGTATATTTATGAACATAATGTGTGATTTTGGTAGTTCTCGTGATATTATTTCTTTTCAAAATGGTGGTTTGAAAAAAAGACTGCAGACGACGATTTTCACGTAATTTTTTTTCTTTTGTTTAAAAAACTAGGAAGAACGCATGATTCATGGCTAAAAAAAGTTTTACTGTATGTTAGAAATGTTTAGTTTAAGCTGTCATAGTTTCAAGATAATTCGATAAGTTTAACTTAGGAAATTTCGGTCTCAAACATAACATCTATTACAAAAAACTTACCGCAGTAATGTTAGTAATTTCAAAGGAATTTTCACAAAAAAAGCATCAAAATCAATAAAAAAGCTTACAGATAGACCTAAGTATTTAAAATGTGCAGTATATTCAATTATCTCTGAATCTAAGTTCAGAAATCAGTGCGCACAATTCAAGCGCACAACGTTTTAGCTTATCACAATTACACTCGCTGAACTTACGCTGAGCGAACAAAGCAATTCTTTGCTTCATACGAAAACACTACAATAAAAACAACTACTTGGCATTTAGAAATAAATCAATTCAACGATATTATAAAAAGAGACTTTCAATGTTTAAACAAGCATTATGGTTCAAAAAACATCTGCCTTTAATTTGCTTCATACCAGCTGCTTAGAAAAACAATAGGTGTGCTTTAAAAAACACGTGAAATTACCAATGTATGAAGTTTTAAAGTCAAAATTTCCTACCTTAAACTTATCGAATCATCTTGAAACCATGACATCTTAATCTTAACATTTCAAATATACAGTAAAACTTTTTTAACCATGAATTATGCTTTGTTCCTAGTTTTCTAAACAAAAGAAAAATATTACGTGAAAATCGTCGTTTTTGGTCTTTTTTTCAAACCGCCATTTTGAGAAGAAGTAATAGCATGAAAACTACCAAAATCACACATTTTGTTCATAAACACACATATATCAAAATCCCCTTTGTTTGAAATCTCCACTAGGGTGGAGCGAAAAAATCTTTTTTTCGAAATTCAAAAACATACCTATGGCAAAAGTGGTCTTATGTAATAAGATGAAAAACCGTGCAAAAATTTTTGAAATCGGTTAATATCTCAGTTCGCGCATTGAGCTCAAAGTTTATAAAAATGCTTAAAAATGAACATTTTCCGAAATTTTAAAGATAATATTTAAATAAAATTTATAGTAATATTCTCGCTTGTAACCTCTTTATAAAAGCTCAAAAAAGTAAAAAAAATAAATTTAATAATTATTTTTACAATATTTGGGTGCGCAATTTTGCTTGAAAAATGCGAAATTTTCGAATATTTGGCAAGTTTGTTTCATTGTGCAGCACTTCACCCATTTTGTTAGTTTCATCCTAAAAATAATTATGGAATTATTTAATTCAAGAGCCAGGAACCTCTTATATTGGTCATATGGGACCTCCCACTGTACATTTTTAAATAATTAGATATAAAAGTAATGTAATGCTAATTTTTCTTTTAAGTTTAATAGATTATTTGGTTTTCTAAGTGTTCCATTCAGAAACATTGTAAGACTCGGTTTCCCTTATTTCAGAAAAAAGTGACACTCTATGAGAAATAAATACACTGAAAAAAGTTATATTTTGAAGATACAGTTAGGGATAGAGATGGTCCGCAGAGGTTCAAATTTAAGTGAAGTGGTCCGCAGACATATTTGAGTTGGGAACCACTGTTCTAGATGGATCACTGCTGCTAATAGAGTGTTGAGATTGTACGTAAGTGTTCTCAGCCCTTCTGAAAGCTTAAAAGAGATTTCAAAATTTATCTTAAAGTCATACATGCCTGTGTGGTTTAAAATTAAAAAGAATAGTTCTTTCACAGATGGGCCCAAACACGTTTTTCATGCAGTTCAAACAACTCTATATCTATCTGAGGATCTACTTCAAATAGTTGATCGAGTTGTTGAATGCAATGCATTCTTCGCACACCCGAAAAACTAATTGTTGTCAATGATTGTCAATGAAAGTGTCTCTGTTCGACCGATCGCAGTTGAAAGAATCTTGAAAGCGAGAGAATCTGCCTGGGGAGTAGAAAGGATTATAAATTTTGTTCCCCAACATTAAATTTTAATGCAACGGAGTATACAGATATTATTGACTGGAAATCATGCACAATCTATCATCCACCAATTTTAAAAGACGTAAGTGTTGAAGATTTGAAATCATTAGTGCATTCTAACACAGAGATCACTGCATACATAATGAAGTTCCCCTGCCACACTCTTGGCGCACTATGATCAACATTGATTCATGCGCCATAAAACAATCAAACCAAGCCACCCTCAAGCGGTTGAGAGGTGTGTTAAGCTTAAAACTGAAGAATCAACAAAAGTGTGTGGTCAGAAAGCAAGAGATGGCTTCATAAAATCAACTTCATATTCAAGATCAGTAATGCCAGATTTAAAAAAAACGGAATTTAAATTTATTGCTGTTTAAAATTTAATTTTTTAAAAATCACAAAAATTATGGTTGGTTTGGTATGGGGTGGGTGGAACTCGACGTGCAGCCACCTCCCCGTGGTGAGTTCTGGGCTGTTCTTACAAAACGGGCGAAGAGCTGCACAGTGAAACAAACTAACGAATGATTCGAAAATTTCGTTTACAAGCAAAATTGCGCACCCAAATATTTATAAAATAAACATTAAAATTCCTTTTTTTACTTTTTTTAGCTTTTATGAAGAGGTTACATGCGAGAATATTTCTATAAATTTTATTTAAATATTATCTTAAAAATTTCGGAAAATGTTCATTTTTAAGCATTTTTATAAACTTTGAGCTCAATGCGCGAACTGAGATATTAACCGATTTCAAAAATTTTTGCGCGGTTTTTCATCTTATTACATAAGACCACTTTTGCCATAGGTATGTTTTTGAATTTCGAAAAAAAGTTTTTTTCGCTCCACCCTATTGTGCATATTAACAGAATTTTTAGCAGTTAAGTCGGTTTTTCTAATAAATTGCCTAGCATGTTAGCATGCAACTTATATTTTGCAGGGCCATGTTGTGGAAAAATCGTGGATGGCTTTTTCGGCACCCCCTCCCAAATATAATTTTTTTTCATTATTCTCAGATACTTTAAAAAGAGTAATGTTTTCAGATTCCGGAAAATCCCATAAATCAGTTAATATGGTTCAAAGGTACTGAAATTGAAAATGAATACATACCAACATAAATAAAAAAATAATTTCTCCAGGAACAAAGATCACTTTGGTTGTTTGTTCTTCACTTTAAAGGGCTGCGGCTGCATGCTTGTATTAACTTTTAAAATGAAATACAAATCCATATAAAAACAAATAATTATAAAAAGACTTACCTCAAAGAAATGAATAACCTTTGTTCAAATATTAAGGAATTATTTTTAACTACATTTAAAGTTTCGCAGACTCCCAGATGCAAAAACCAACACTAAATATATTTTAATCTAAAAATATTTTAATCTCTTGCGTTACCTTCCTATACCGTGCTGATGAGTCCTAAAGAGGACGAAACCGGTCCACGGTTGGAGGTGACGCTTGAGAGTTGTGAGTTTACACTTATATTTTAATCTGTTTAAGAAACAAAGTTCTGGCACAAATTTGGCGCCCCTCTTGAATACCTGAATACGGCGCCCAGGGCGGGCGCCCTCTTGCGCTTGCCCCCCCTTAACACGGCCCTGGATTTGGTGCCTATTAATTTTTCACACTGCAAAATCGTATAAAGTTTTAAACTTTGTGATTTTTTCATAAGAAGTAGGTACCTACTGTAAATAAATAACTGCACTTCAAAATTTAAGCATGTATCTTTCTTTACTAATATTTTTAGGGTGATGTTAAACTTTAATGCAGTGACCCTAGGAACAAAACCTACCTGCCCTAGGTACAATAACATATTGAACCTATAGGACCATTTTTTTAAATTAAAAAAAAGCTTTCTGCTTTAATAAATTTCTTATGTAATCAGTATTTAATAATCAAAATCATATATGTGATATGTAAGAGGATGTGCGCATATCAGTTTCATAACTTAAAAATGTTTTGAGGCTTAGTTTTGGGGGCTTTGAAAATAGGTGGCCCTAAGGTACACGGATCTCCCCTACATAAATGTGTAAGAAAATAATTCATAAAAAGAAAGAAAGATAATGGAATGACGAGGCAAACAATTTTTTGTGGTAAAATTTAATAATCAAGTAAGATTAAATTCTTATTTTTTAGTCTTTAGATACAGTTTAGTGTGATTACAGTAAAAAATTAAATAATGCTGTCATTATTTTTAAGAATTTAATAAAAATACATATTTAGTTCAATAATTTTTTTATTAAGAAATGATATTTTTAAACATCTTGGATTAATGACTAGTAAGTTTTGATATTGAGAATTTCTGTTTAGATCTAGTGTTTTAATGTAATCTCTCTAATGGTAATTTAATTTAATCTAAAAGTTGGGTATATAAATTTAAATTAAATATTCGAGCATTTTTCTAATCTTTAATGGGATGCTTAATGACAGTTTTTGAGTGTGGAAACTAAGATTCTTCTTTCTTAGTCCACTGGAAATAGTGTTTAACCTGGAGCTTTTTCAACAGGTTTTATTGAAGAATTTAATAAAAATACATATTTAGTTCAATCATTTTTTTATTGAGAAATGATATTTTTAAACATCTTGGGTTAATGACTAGTAAGTTTTTATATTGAGAATTTCTGTTTAGATCTAGTGTTTTAATGTAATCTCTCTAATGGTAATTTAATTTAATCTAAAATTCGGGTATATAAATTTAAAATAAATATTTGAGCATTTTTCTAATCTTTAATGGGATGCTTAATGACAATTTTTGAGTGTGGAAACTAAGATTCTTCTTTCTTAGTCCACTGGAAATAGTGTTTAACCTGAAGCTTTTTCAACAGGTTTTATTGAAGAATGGTCAAACTAATAACATTTACAAAAAATCGGCGAAAAGGAATTAACTGGAAATTAGAAAGCCTAAAGTAGAAGAGAGGTGACAACAAGATCAATCCACTGTCGATTTGTCCACTGAGTCTGCGCAGAGACTATTTGATGAAACGAAATTTCGATTACGCAGTCTCTTTGGACAAATCGAACTTTGGATCGAACCTGTTGTCGCCTCTCTTCTAACTCTAGGATCTCTACTGGAAATTAGTTTCTTAAATATAAAAAAACGATGAAAACATATTTAAAAATTTTTTTTGACGTTCACAAAACTTACATATCCCTAAAAAAAACTATTTTATGAAAAGGATTAATTTTTTCAATTTAAAAAAATATATTACGTTTTATGGTAGCGCAGGGGAGGGGTTCTCAAACTTTTTTGGTCCGTGGACCCACTGACGACATTTTACTTACCCCGTGAACTCCCTGTCTAAGAGACCGTTAAAAAGTAGCTAAAAGTCTTATGTTTATGACTTAGTTTTCTAAACCACGCATAACGTTTGTAATTTTTTTCAAGTTTTTTTTCGCGCATTGATATAAGCATTTGATTTCACACTTTAACATACTTCTTAAAAAATCTTTTTTTATCTTGCCATTCATAAGGTTACACAATATTTTTAAAGAAATTATAACAATCAAACATTTAAAAATTTTGAAATATAATATAAACTATAATTTTAATAGTTTATAAATAGTTTATTATTATAATTTATAATTATAATAATTTATAATACTAGGGAGCTACCGCCCCCTGCTCGCTATCGCTCGCCAACCCCCGTTAACTGCTGACGCTGATACTTAAGGATCTCTTTGCCATCCTCACAAAACACAGCTCACAGCACTTACTCATTTTATAAAACATTCTTAAAACAGGGGAACTACTTCTCTGGGGTATTCTTTCAAAAAAGGGGAATATTCATTCAGCGGCGAAATTTTAACAGTTCCTTTATGGCAATATGAATTGGCGGATCGCCATTTAATTCCAAGAAAATTAGTAACAAAGCAGTGTAAACTTTCTTTTACCATTTCCCCAAGGTAATGTTTTTCTCACACAGATCCATTCAGAAGCACTGAAACATCTCCGGAATAAATTTTACATTCTTAAAATTTGTAATGATTTTCATTGATTGTCTGTGAAAAATGTAGTAATTATCGTAAACATCACGAAAATTTAGAATTTTGCTTCATGAGAACAAATAAACATCGAAATTGTGTCAGTATCATAGCAATGACACGAATGTTCTGACTTTCGATTTTTATCTTTATTTCTAAAACATTCCCCCGCCATATCTAGTTTTGCGTTTTGGCATTATAAAAAAAGTTACCTTTTACTACCTTAAATAATATAACTTGCAAAAGGATATAAAAATAATTATTATTGTAATAAATAAATGCAAAAGTTCAAAATTTCTGAAAGCGACTTTATATTTTATTGTAAATATAGTAATGATTAGGTTGCCACAACGACAAAGATAAATATATAAATATGAATTAATTATTTAAAAATAAAAGATAAATTAATTATACATTAGTTTTAAATATAATTAAAATCGTTTGAACAGCAAAAATATAAATATTGTTAAAAAGAATCCAATATATATTTTTTAAATTAGTGTGATAAATAGAAAGATGATTATTTAACGTATTTGAATGTTAAAAAACCAGTGGAATATATTTTCAATTGTTTTAAAATTCATAGTTTCTTGCTTTGTAACTGCGACCTTATCCGAAATCTAAAAAAATGGAAATATTTTAAAATTAAGAATTTTTTTGAAAAATCGAAGGGCTTACTCGGAAATCCGGAAAGAATTCGGACATTTTGATACCATATATGTGTCATTTGGTTCAGTAATTAAAAAGCCTTTCTCTGGAAACCGTTCACCAAAAACTTTTTTTTAGAATAGAGAGATAATAGTTTATAATTATATAAACTATAACAATATAAACTTTTAATTTAACATTGGTGACAAGCTTGTCCAAAGTAATGGCTTATGGGTGAGTTTTTCATTCACCAAATCATAAAAGTTCAGAAATAACTACAATTAACATATGGCATGTTACCAAACAATATTTAATTAAGTTCAACTATGAAAAGAAATCAAATTATACATTACAGAAATTGAGTTTTGAAAAAAATATATGTTGCAATAAAAAATATTTGTTGTTTTTATACGCACATTAAAAAATATGTGCATTTACATATGATGTTGAACAGCATTTATAAATTTTGAAAATAACTTCACGAGTTTTCCATAGCAGAAAAAATAATCATTTAGTTAAGTTTCCCCAAATGAGAACCGTAATGAAAATATTCAGTAGTAAAAAGCAATTATCAACATTAAAATATAAACAAATTGATATCACTGGGCAACAGTGAAAATGTAAAAATGATAAAAATGTTAAATTCTAATAGATTTAGACATGCTGAACACGAATATGGCAATAAAAATTGGAAATTGGTTCCGATTTTTTTGTAATGTTGAGATATTGCTCTAAATAATTCCTAAAACACATTAAATTGCACTTTGAGTTCTTTTCATTGCATTATTTATAAATAAATTAAAATAACAGAATGAAGTACTATATTACCAAATCATGATTGACAAGTTCTCTTTTGGCTGTATTTCATTTCTGGATCATCTCCAAAAAGCGTCCAGCAGTAGTCCCCAAGCATAGAGGCAGACCACTTTCCGTTATAACGTAGCTCTTATTTCAGACATATCTTGGTGGAAACGTTCACCATGCTCATCGCTGAATTTTCCAGAGGTAGAAGGGAAGAAATCAAGGTGAGAATCCAAAAAATGCAGCTTTAAGGACATTCGACAATCGAATTTCTGGTATAAGGCTAACATGTCCTGAACAAGATCTTTATATAATACTTCGATCTTGCGTTGTCTAGAACAGGGGTCGGCAACTGGCGGACCGCGGTCCGCATCCGGACCGCGTGAAGTTATTTCCTGGACCGCCATACCATTTTGAAAATAATTTATTTGTACGTTTACGGAACAAATAGTATTAGCTTTGACATGCTTTTTAAGGGTCTAATTTGAAAAAATTTCCTGGGGGGAGCCCCCAGACCCCCATTTTAATGTTAAAACTTCTAATCATATTAAATTTAACAATTTTATTTAGCAGGTAGGATACTCAAATTACATCTAATTAAAATTTAAAAAAAAATTATGTGCAACTGAAGATAACAATTTAAACTAGTAATAGTGGCCTAATTTTCTCCGGACCCCGATGAAAAATTTTCAAAATTATTTGGACCCCGAGTAAAATTACTTGCCGACCCCTGGTCTAGAAAGTTAACACAAACTTGACTGAGTGCATCCCACACTTGTTTTTCATCACAGTCTAGAAGGTTTTCAAATTTTGAATCTTTAAAAATATCTCTAAGGACCTATAAGAATTCCTTCTTTGATTTTTGCCTCACTCAGACGGTGAAATTTTTTGCGCAAGTAAATGAAAGCTGGCTTAGTCTTATCCATCGCTTTAATCAATTGCTTTACAATGCCCAATTTAATGTGTAAAGCAGGTAAGATTATTTTCTCTTGAAAAATAAGAGGAGAGTTCTTGACATTCATTATTCCTTGTTTCAAACATATCCTGGGAGGCCAGTCTTTTTGGATGTAGTGTAATTCTGTTGCACGACTGTTCCATTCATAAAGAAAGCAGCAATATTTTGTGAATCCCTGTCGAAGGACCATCAATAACGCCACTATTTCAAGTCGGCACAGACACCCCATTCATATTTTGCGTACTCAGTTCGATGAAGAAGTAACTGCATGTGTTCGTATGTCTCTTTCCATGGCCACCTAAACACTCAAGGCCGTAGAAGCTCGAAATCCTGAGTGACGTCATGCCTACTATCTCGCGTCATCGACGCGTTTAAGACAACAGCGCAACTCCAGTCTGAAATCTTGCTTGCCCCACCCCTACAGCCTGATTGGTCTCAACTACGGTGAAAACGTCACTTGAATTAGACACACCGACACACGTGCCGAATATTTCAGATCGGAGAAAGTTTGATCTGAATTCGTTTTGCACATGGAGATCGAAAACCAAGAGAAAAAATGCTAGTAACTCGGGATCTTTAAGGAATACTCTAATGACAGAGGGGGTTAAAGAGCAGAATAATCCTGATCTGAAATTTGCACCCAATCCTTGGATTGGACACCTAAGATTGGACCTAAAACTAGCAAAATTTTTCTGTTGATGCATTTATTACATAAAATTGATCGAAAAGATGAAACACCAGTTAATATTTAACCATCCTCCATTGTAATCGTAATTTTGTAGGCTTAAATATGTCCGATCATGAGTTTTAAACCTTAAACCAGGCCCGATTTTTACAATTTTACTAAAAATTTAATCATTAAACCAGATTTTAGTGATAAAATATTATCATTAAAATCAAACTCTGCTTAAAACCATTTTTAGGTCTTAATCATTAATTATTAAGGGGAAACCTCTTTCTCGTTGTGCAAAGCGAAACTACACAACATGCAATTGCTTTATAATAGAGCACGGAATCAACTTGAAGTTCGCGATCTCTAATTCACTTTCTCTCATCTGAAATATTCGACACGTGCGTCGGTGTGTCTAATTCAAGTGACGTTTTCACCGTAGTTTAGGAGACCAATCAGGCTGTAGGGGTGGGGCGAGCAAGATTTCAGACTGGAGTTGCGCTGTTGTCTTAAACGCGTCGATGACGCGAGATAGTAGGCATGACGTCACTCAGGATTTCGAGCTTCTACGGCCTTGAGTGTTTAGGTGGCCATGCTCTTTCATATGAGCAGCAAATGCAATGGGAACGGAAGGGATCTTATTGCCATTGTGGAGCAACACCATCTTTAGACTCAATTTAGAGCAGCGTTCGAAATTGTACTGGATTGCTGGTCCGGGACAACCAAAAAACGGCTCGGACCAGTGGAATCAGAAAATCACTGGTCCGCTGAACCAGTGGTGGAAAAATATCCCACCCTCCAGTTTTAGTCTGCAAATATTTTGCTTGGAATCGGGAGAAAAAGGCAAAAAAATTAATTTCATTAAATAAGCCAGATTACAACCAGTTTGTCAACTAACAATGTAAAAGTAATTCGAAGTTATGTAATAATTTGTGTGCAATATCATTTATTCAAGAAAAGTTCTTATTTTTTGCCCATAAGTGCAATTGTATCCAGTTTGTAATGTCAATTAGAGAAATTTTATTAAATGAAGAAGATTATTTTATTTGTATGTCAGTTAGTGAAATATTATTTAATCAAGAAAGGTATTTAATTAATAAGATATTTTTAAAATAATCGATTATTTGGAGCTATTGCTTATTTCTCATAAATTTATTTTATTACTTATTTTATACAGGGTGTATCTGAAATGGTGCAACAAACTTTCAGGCATGATAGTACTCATCAAGACGAACAAGAATCGGTATAGAAAGGGGGTCCCAGACCATATCCCAGGGAGTTAAAAATGGAGCGACACCCCAAAAAATCATTGAAAAATTCAATTTGTAGAAGAACTACTATTGGTAAAAACTTAATTATGGTCTCAAAAATTGTAGTTTAATATGATCTTTAAAATGACCTCAAAAATCTACACTTTAAAATTTGTTTTATTTTGAAAAAAGTTAA
The DNA here is from genome assembly GCA_024610705.1 of Tetragnatha versicolor. Classification (NCBI taxonomy): domain Eukaryota; kingdom Metazoa; phylum Arthropoda; class Arachnida; order Araneae; family Tetragnathidae; genus Tetragnatha; species Tetragnatha versicolor. Next base: position 42,051,026 of record JANDEH010000009.1, read on the forward strand.
AAAACACAAAAAATGTGAAAACTCTGCCAAAACCTTATTTTGTATTTCGAACTCCTTTCTTTTGATTTGATAGTCTGAAAGATCATAGTTGAAAACCCTTAAGTCCAAAGTTTCACGTAAATACAATCAATATTAAACGCTTGAGATTCTGTTAAAGTTTGTTTTTTGGGTGCGCAAGCTGTTTTCTAGAGCTGTTTCCAAAACAGCTGTTAGCGCACGCAAAAAACGAACTTTAACAGGATCTCAAGCGTTTAATATTGATTGTATTTACGTGAAACTTTGGACTTAAGGGTTTTCAACTATGATCCTTCAGATTATCAAATCAAAAGAAAGGATTTCGAAGTATAAAATAAGGTTTTGGCAGATTTTTCACATTTTTTGAGTTTTTTAACTTTTTTCATAATAAAACAAATTTTAAAGCGAAGACTTTTGAGGTAATTTTAAAGATCACATTAAACCAAAATTTTTCAGACCATAATTAAGTTTTTACCAATAGTAGTTCTTCTACAAATTGAATTTTTCAATGATTTTTTTGGAGTGTTGCTCCATTTTTAACTCCCCGGGATTTGGTCTGGGACCCCCCTTTCTATACCGATTCTTGTTCGTCTTGATGAGTACTTTCATCCCTGAAAGTTTGTTGCACCATTTCAGATACACCCTGTATAAATTTCATATTTACAGCTGGTAACTTATTATTGAATATGTATTAATTTTTAACATTACTATTTGGTACTCACATTCAGTTCAATAGTTACTTTATAATAATATTTAAACCGGTCCATTTTTAATTTGTCGGACCAGTAATTTTTGTTGCGGACCAGTAAGATTGGTAAAACACTGGTCCGCAGGACCAGTGGATTTATTTCCCAATTTCTAACGCTGATTTAGAGGAATCTAGGAACAAACGCCACTCGTTAACATCAAGAGGTAAATTTTAATGAATTATTAGTTTTATTATTTCATGAATGTATGGGAATATTTCTTATGAAAACATCTCTTAACTTTGTCGACCCCCTGGCGACTCTTATTGACAAATTCTTTACCAAATATTATTTTTATTATTATTTTATGAATGTGTATATGTTTGAGAACATCTCAGATAAAATATTGTGTAATTAAATGGGTAATATAGTATTTTATATTAAAATATTCTTAAAAAACAGTGGAATTTCAGCATTAATTACGCTAAATCAGACCCCTCTTGTATCTCCAAAACTCGAACCAAACCAGATTTTTTAAGGTGATATTCGGGTTCAGAAGGTCAAATTCAGTAGGAATTGGCTATTTTCATCATTTTTACACGAATTTTGTCAAAAATTGTTGCCCAGTGTATTTAAATTTTTAAAATTAGGTACTTTAGGATAAGCTGGGTTCAAATCTTGAAAACACGCCTTTATTATTGACGTTTAACACGCGTTACACGAGATAAAATGACCACCAATGGCTAAGGCTAAATACAACAGAAGTCAAATGATAGTGTTAGTTTTAATTTTTTTATTAATATAAATTTAATTTTTGACAATTTATTAAAGAACTTTCCTCTGGTATTCGATTATTCATAAAATATAAAAAAATATTAGTCAATGGTTTTTAAAATGTAAAAATGTATTGCCTAACCACCCCTTTGTTCATAAAAACCCTCCTTGTGAAAATCTTATTGTTCGAAACAAATAATGAATCCACAATCCATTTTAAATCATTAAAAATTATTTCTAAAAGTTATAGGTAGTGAATCGGAATTATATGATGATATTGTAGACAACAGTAAGGGAAACTGGAATATCCAAATTAAATTTAATGGGAGGGATTAACCTGGTGCTTTCAACGACGTGAGGTTCAACCTCAAATCTCCCTGTTCTGTAATATCCAACCTGTTTCTTTGCTTTGTTAAAAGGTTGGCCACAGCGCTGAAAATTTTTGAAACTTATCAAAATTTTTCATTTTAATGAAATTTTTCTCGTGGATCTCTGAAAGTTGCTGTGGACCCCCTAGAAGTCGCTGTGGACCCCCAATTTTCATCTTCATGCCCGTGGACCCCCTGTAAGTCGCTGTGGACCACTGGGGGTCCATATGGACCACTTTTGGGAACCACTGTGGTAGAGGCTTGTGTACATGATTTTAAATTATAATGAAATTTCAACAGTTTCGAGAAATTTCTTTAAAAGTAGAAAATTTTAATTCTTCACTTTAAATCTGTTAGTTTAGAATATAATTTCCTAAAATTTTCTCACAAAATAATACAGAAAATTATTTGTAACGGATTTTGAACGAGTTTCCATTGTCTTAAGCTAAACACATTTCCAGTTTAAAACCATTGAAATTAAATACTTACTGTTGCAACTTGTTGTAGGTTAAGAGCTTAATTTTTCTTTTTTTATATGTTTTAAACTCTTTTTTTAAATTTTAATACATAATTTTAAATTTTTAAAAATTAGTATTTAAAAGTTTTGTTGTCTTTATAGAACCTTCATTATTGCACAGAGTATAGAGCTTACAGAGATTCCAAACGGCAGTTTTCCTCTTTAGGTACTTAATTTAATTCCTGCTCCCAGGTTATAATTAATTTCACTAGCAGCCAATCAGAGAAGGCAAAATGCGAAAGTGATTCCTGATTGGATATGGAACATCTATCAAGCGGCATTTTAATTTCATCGGTGCTACTCTTTTCCCTCCAGTTCCGATTTTGATTTGATTGACTGCTTCAGTGGGCGAATGATAGAGAATTAGCAGGAATGAATGACGTGGTATTAAAGGAGGCGGTCCGGGATCCGGTGTACTTTTTGTTGTCTATGAGAAAACCCATTTTAGAAAAGTTGCCATTAGCGTCTATGGAGATGAATCCTCTGTTAAGCTCTATACTCTGTGCATTTTTATATCTGTTTCAACTTGTTTGAAAATTAGCACTATTGGGTTCCCGGTTTATAAATTTAAAAATTTTCCAATCATTCAAACGTCAAATATAATTGATCTATTTCATAACTTATAACACTAAAGTATCCATAAAAGAAATAATGCTTTGAAAAATGCCTCGAAACTTTAATGACCTTAATAGCGTGTTCGGCTGATTTTAAGTATATTTAATTTAGGAGGCGTTTTGAAACATTCCTTTCTAGCCGATGTCAAACGAGCTTGGCGCGCTTTATTTTAAAAGTGTGATTTCCTCCCCGAGTTTTCAAACGTCTGGCCGTGAAAGCAGTTATTATATTAGTTTCCCGAGCATAGGGGAGAGTGTTGTACCTTTGGACAAAAATCACGTTTGGTTTTTTCCAAGACAGGTAAAATCACATTTTGACCATTTAAAGTGCCCAACCTATAGTCCTAATCTTTGTGAGCAGGGGGATATTTTTTATTAGCTAAAATCTTGAAAATTCGATTTTTAATCATTTTCAATAACTTGAAAAAAATTGTGTCCAAAGGTACAACAACCAGTTGTACCTATGGACAGACCCAGTTGTACCTGTGGAAGTTTTAGTTGAAAAAAGCTAAAAATGAACATTTTTATTGATACATTACCTTTTAATAACCTATTTCAAGCCTTTTTAAAATTGGAAATAGGGTAGGTGGGGGTAAAAACCCGCACGGGGCAAAACCACGCACCGCGATTTTTAATTGTTAATAATCGATTCAAAAGTTGAAAACCAGGTGGTTGGTTTGTCTTATTGTGACCTATCATTCTACGAAAGTTCGTACCCCTAAGTCACTCATGAGTTGAAAAAATGCTGTAAGTTTGTTTTTCATCATTTTGATGTAATTTTTCTGATCTTTTACTTAAACATTACATAAAATAGGGCTTCAGGAGAAATACAAACACATAAGCCAATGATAAGAGAGCATTTGAACTTCAGTTTCGTGTGTTGAAATAATTTCCTTAACTTGTCTCTAAAAATAATAAGGCTTGTTTTTCAAAATAAAGTGAAACGGGGCAAATACCCGCAGGTGTTTTAGGGCAAATACCCGCATCTTCAAAACTTTGGGAATTCACCCCAAAAGGAAATTAGAATCTACAGGGTCCCTAAAAAGTTGAATAAAGGTTTCCGAGATATCAATCCTCAAACGGAAACCCTTTTTTCTCCCTTTTGAAAGATATTGGGCACTTTGAAATGAATTGCTACAACAGATTGACAATTTTCATTAAAACGGATTATATCTATGTTTAATATTGTTGGTTAACTTAAAAATATTAAAACAATATATTAGAAATCCATTATCCGCGAGCGGATGATCCACGATTGCTACGAAAAAAATTTTTAATGATGACGGTAAATTTTAGACGACATTAGAGAGATTTTAGATGTAGAGCAAAGGTTTCTGCTGTACTGTACACATTTTAAAAGTTTTACATATCATGTTTTTTGTACAATGAAACATAGTTTTTATGCTGAAATATTTTTTTTTCGTGTTTTCACCTCATTTTTGGCCTTTTTTCGATTTTAGCTATCCGCGGTACCCTTGGCACCCGATTCCGCGGATAATAGGGGCTCTACTGTATTAAGATGATTATCTCTAGTGTTTTAATGATGAAACATTTTGTTTATCCATGTTTATTTCATTTGGACACGAAAATTCAAAAGTGCGTGTCTTTGCCCCATTTTGCGAGGCAAAGACCCGCAATTTTTTTTTCTACTAAATTGTCAATTTCTCTTGAAATACTATCGATAAGAGTATAAATTTGGATTGGTTTTGTAGGTAACATCTCAATCTAACACCTCCAATTGAAATTTCGGGATTATCTACCCCCTATCGATCACAATGTTAAAAATACTGAAAACTGCGGGGCTATGCCCCCACCTACCCTATATTTTTTAAAGTAATGTAGTTTCAGATCGTAAATTATCATTAAAACGAAGTTGAATGATAAAAGTCTTGATTTTTTACCAAAAAAGGCTGAAACAAATTGGAGCCGAGCGGCGAAAGCGAACAGCCACGAACACGCTCTGCGCACGCGCAACTCGGAGGCGCTAAGAGCGGCGCTTGCGCAGAGCGTGTTCGTGGTTGTTCGCTTACGCCGATCGGCTCCAATTTGTTTCCACCTAAACACATAAATCGCATGGGATTTTCAGATCAAAATTTAAGGTAATAGTTTCATCAATCATGCTGATTGATCTGATCACTTGACTGATCCCAAAAAAACAATTCGATCGATATTTAGTTGTGCAAGCATTTGGTAGTAATAACTTCCGCAAATCTTCTTCAGTAGAAATTTTAAGTTTTTGTGATCATCATATTTAAATGCGATAGGGTGCATAAGAGTTTACACCATATTTTACATTAAATGCAAAGTAGAATCAAAAATTTAAAAAAGTAGTTTAGATCACAAAATATTTAATTTTTCATCTAAAAATCACTTGAAAATAATTGCCGACAAATAGATAACCATTTAGAATTAATTTAACATGCATTAAAGTGTATTCACTTTAATGAAACTTGATTTAAAAACGCCGATTAGCTACAGGTAGAGATCCTGTATACGAGAGAGAGGCGACAACTCGCTTAAAAGCGTCTCTGCGCATCCTTAAAACTGTCCAACCTGTCCAAACTGTATCATGCCGCTTGTCTCGCGTCCCATGCTAATCCTATGGAGGGAAACCTAACTCCGCCTGCGGCGAACAGAAAACGCTGTTTACCAATCTGTAGAGATGTAAAGGCTGGAAAAAACCGGGTTTATTCCCGGGAATAAACCCGGTTTTTTGGGATGGGAATTTTGAATATTCCCGTTTCGAGATTTTAGAGTGAAATTTTGGGAATTTTGATTCTTTAGCTTTTTGTAAAAGGTAAGTGATTTCAAGTATTTTTCAAGTGTCATAATAGTCTTATATGTATAACTTTAAGGTTAATTTTAATTCTAAGACTTGGATTTCGGTTTAAGCTAAAAACAGAGGTAAGCGATAATACAGTCGAGTCCGCTTAATGTGATCACGGTTAATGTTATCAATCGGATAATGTTATCGAAATTGACAGGTCCCGATCATTCCTATATAATTTAATGTAAAATACATCGTTTAATGTGATCAACTTTGCATCATCACTCCGCTTAATGTTATCAAAATTTGTCAATATCCCCTTTAAAACGACCATTTTTGAGTTCAAATTTCATGTTGAAGGTCAATTTTTACAAGTAAACACCTGCTCCATGATAACATCTGGCGCTTCTTTTTTTCTGAAACTCAATGAGTAAGAAAAACAAAACATTCCGCCTGTTATATTGAAAGAAAGCGGTTATGGGGGGGTCCGAATCCATACTTGTGATTGGTTAAAGAAACACCAAGATCCAGGCTTTGCAGATGTTTCTGATAAGAGATTTTGATTTTCCCTTGTTTACTGGAATTCAGGTTATGTAATAAATAAGTGGTTTATTGGAGTGGAAGGATATAATGGGGCGGAAAAAAGAGAGACCTTTCTTTAAAAATACAAAGTAAGTGATTATTTAAATTTTATTTGAACTACTCTTATATTTTCCTCTTAAAATTTTACCTAGTGTAAAAATATAGTTTTGAATACATTTATTACGATTACATAATTTTGATTTTAAAGCAAGCAATCTAGTTACACTGTTTGCTGTTTTTAATATGAGATCGCTTATTGTTATCGATCGGATAATGTTATCAGTTTAGTCTTGGACAATTGCGATCACATTAAGCGGACTCGACTGTATTATAAACCTCCTGAAATAATCTAAATAGTTTATAGAAAGAACTATCAATTACTGGTGTTTGATCATGTTTAAAATTGTCCTAAACTCCTCAAAAGTCCTAGAAAATGAAAACTGATGGTGAAATATCGTTGTGTTTGTTTACGGTCAAAATTCCCAATATTCCCCTAAAATTCCCGGTTTATTCCCAAAAATCCCGGGTTTTTTCCCGCCTTCCAAAAAATATGGGAATTTTACATCTCTACCAATCTGCGCGCTATACCGAGTTGTAGTCTCTCTCTCGTATACAGGCTCTCTAGCTACAGTCTACAGGCACCCACAAGAACGTGTCCGTAGGTACAACACTTATGGTGTCCGGAGGTACAACATCAGGTGTTTTTGCATTCCAAATTCTATAAAAAATAAAAGAATTGAGATCTGACGATTTCTAATATCAAAACTAAGAAGTCAAAATCTCGGGGATTCACCCCTACATCTAATTTTATCATATCATAATTATAGGGGAAGAAAATAATTAATGTAGTGATGCACTAAAAAAAACTTTGATCTCTGAAAACAGTAAATTTATTATATAAAATTTAAATAATATTTTAAAGAGCTGATTTTACTTTAGCAACTAGATAGCATCTCTTATTATTCAAAATCGAACCCAATTTCAAATTTACATTTTTTCCGAATCTTAAAATGAGGTGGCTGAAGGTACAACCCGCCTGTAGGTACAACACTCTCCCCCATTGATCTTACCCTACTTTAACCCTTTATTTCCCGACCAACGGGACTTGTAAGTCTCACTTCCCAATGTTCCAAATTCGTCCAATTTTCATCATGCATCATGTAAGGCCAAATTTAGTTTACTTATAGATGCAGTTACGTAAACTTGACATATTTTGGATGAGGATGAGGAAAATAATTTGGGGCATAAAGGGTTAAATCTCCACAAACGAAAGTAATAGTACAAAGAATCTGAAATTTTAAAGAGGGCATTATTTTATTACGGAGGGCATATTATTTTGAAACACAAAATTAGTAAATTAATTACTTTACTTAAAGTTTTAAAACTTTTTAGGTTTATTATTACCTAAAACCCCTTCCTTTACCTTCTTTTAAATAATTTCTAACGCAATATCTTGCCAAAAAAACTTCTAAAGTAATTTCCTTCATCCATTTCTTGTTCTTTTTTTGTTGATAAAAAAGGCACTGTATATTTGGACGGCCATTTTTAAACTAAACTCTACTCTAATTTCCACGGCTAGGCTTTCCATTGGTTCCATCACTAAGCGCCGAGACTGCTACGTCACCACGAGACCTACAGCGCATGCGCCACTGGCCGTTTTAGCCGTCCAAATATACACTTCGGATAAAAAATTATTGAAAATATCAAACAAATGAAATAAATAATAAAAAGATAAAAAATAATTATTTTAATTCTTTCTTCATTCTTAAACATGGCAAATTCAGCTAACCTTTATGTAAATATATGTCGATAAAATTTTCAAAAATAAAACATTCATGTTTTCATTCTTTTCCCGACCCACCCAAATTCCCAGTACAGAGTGTCACAAAGCCTTCCCACATCGTGCCACCATTTTTTAACGGAAGCACATCCTTTTCTAGAAACTGAAGTGATTTGGTATCCCACCACTGACGTCACGGCTTTTATATAGAAGTCGTGGGTACTGTTAATGTACTTTAGCCTTGTGAAGATAGCTATATTATTTGTTTATAATTGTTTTAGTGTGGTCCTTCAACAGATCAACAATTTAATCCTTGTGTAATATGATTAATGAACCCAATGAAAATGGAAAAGGTCTAGAACAGCAGGTAAGAATTAAATAATCGTTGTTAATTAGATGTACCTCCTTGGTACTCCGGAATGCTGTTTTATAAGTCCGGTTATGTATTGTTTCAATCATTTCACTACCTTTTGAAGTCTGAGTTAATTTTGAATGATTGTTTAAGTAATATGTTCAAGATCATTGAAATATAACTCTGAGAGACGAGCGATACTGCGTTGGAGAAACTGAACTCTTTGTTAGTTTTCCATGACCATTTTTTTCGCTAATTATTGCCGTGATATGGTGTACTCTAATTTTCTCATTAGTTTTTCCCAGTTGTCAGGAGTTAAGGATTCGATCCTGAAGTGATCGGTGCAACAATTGTCAGATGTTTTTGATTTTCATTAACGTCCGTTGACGCGGTGTCGGTTTACATCTAATTTCAGTAGTCTCACAATTTTAAATTAAGTTTTATATAAATTTTGGGCAACTAACCTTGATAGGTTTTATTTAGGAACCCTTTGATTCTAAGAATTTGTAGATGTATACTTGAATTTGTCATTGTTTACTGTATATTTAATAAAGTGAAAATTTTGAAGTGCATTGGTTTGCCTTTTGAAATTTATTAACTTTAAAATTGATCTTCTTGTGTAACATAAATCATTTCTGAAACCATTGTTTTAAATTTTGGATGTAAAATAATACTTACCTGACAACTGTTTTTCACAACCTTTGATTGTGTTAATTTTACTATGTAAACCATTTATACTTGTTAAATGTTCATGAATAAGTTTTAATTGTAAGTTTTTTTTGTATTTTAGTTTGCTGCTCTAGACTTTAGCACCACTCGTGGTAGTGGAGTCAAAAGCTCTGGTTAGTGGAAATTTATATTTCTTATCTCATCATTAAATGTTATTATAATAGTTAAATGCTGATTAAACCCTGTACATTTAGCTTCATCTGCCTTTAATTCCACATAAATACTCATTAGAGAATCCTTGTCGGATCTGTTCAATTTTCCTACGGTAATCAAAATGGTAAATCATATCTTATAAAGCTAGAATCTGTTAAATGAGTCAACAAGTGTTACACACTCAATAAAATTACTTGAATTATGAAGAATATAAAACCTGAATTAGTATTTTATTACTGTGAAGGCAGGGGTCTGTTTAGAAGAAATTTGGGTCCGTTTTCGGATCCTTCACAAAATGTTTCATTGTTAAAAAGGACCCTTCACAAAGTATTTTACCTTAAAAATTGACCCTTCACAAAGTATTTTGGCCTTTAAATGGACACTATTTTTCACAATGCTGCAAATTTGTGAGCTTATTTTCACAAAAACAGGCTCCTGGTTGAAAAGAACTTTATTAACACTAACTAAAATTCACAAAATTATGAGTAGATTTTCACAATTTTTAAAAAAACGGACCCTTCACCAAAAGTCTAGACAGACCCCTGGAAGGGTATCCCCCTTACTCTTATCTGGATCTGCTATCCTAAGCCAACAGGTACCTTCCAAATTTTAACTAATGAATTTTCTTTTCTATCTTAACTAATTTTTTGTATTCAATTCAATCAATTCAATTCAAATTCTTTATTTGTTACGTACACAACATGAACATTTTACAGTTGGAACAAACACATACACGAAAAAAAAAAAAACAGGAAGACATATGAGTTGCCCAGGGGTCACCTATTATGCTGATAGTTTGCTGATTATTTTGAAAAAGTATTTAATCAATTTATTTGTACCTGCATTGGCAAGGCCATAATTTGCTCTTGTGGAATACTTAAGAAGGGGGGCTAACTTTCTGATTAGTTAATTTAATTTTAAGCAAAATTTTGAATCCAGATTCAAAAATAGCTCTTCTCCCCCTTGTGATGTCCAGTCCTAGTTTTGAAACTTAAATTAACCCCTAGTTTAAAATAAGTGATGGTTTTATCAGCAAAAAGTAATTTTCCCTGTTTTTTATGCTGTGGAGCTACCATCTCTGGCCTTTATCCCTTTCGCCACGGGTGCCTCAGCCAATGAACCGCTCTTACGGGACGGCACACGAGTAGAAAGAACTTTCTCCACGGGACGGGCACTTTGCGCGTCCAAGATGAATATCAGAAAAAAATCGTAGAAATTCAAATTGTGGTCCAAAATACTTAATTTTTTCCATACGATCAGCAAAACTCCTTTGAAGTAAATGCTGAAAATACTATTGTGTTTTACAGCTATTTTCTTTCAAAATTTTAAAAATCAAATACTATTTAAATAGTAAACATTTCCACACACCTAAGATGAATAAAACTGGAGAAAATACCATAAAATGAAGAGATTTTATACCAAGGAACATATTCATGAAGAGAAATGAAATATGTTTGGAAAAAAACCCACTTTATTTCTATTTTACTAAAGACACGCAATGCGTGCAGCTTATCTAATCGCTCCGAAATGGGTTAAAGATCGTAAATTCTGAGAAATATAGCTAATAAATAATATATCTTAATCTCCATTTGAATTAAACACTCAAACAAATCGATTTTTTCTGTTTAATCAATAAATAATTCCATAAGAATCAAAGTGAAACCCAAAAGTAATAAATAGTCATAACTGTCATAATAAACAACTTGAACTTTCCATAATATCCAATGAAAGAAAAAAATTGGTGATGATACTCGGAAAACACGTGTGTTGAAGTTTTTATTACCTAAGTAAGAGAAAAGGACTACTTCTAATTCACATTACTTATGTTGTTGATGTATAATGCATAAATCTTGCTATATTTCGGAAACTAACCATCAGAAATTAAATATATTTTATGAGATGAAGGTCAAGATGTACCCTTTCGATTATTTTCACTGTGGCAGGCATAAGGCGATATCTAGTGGGAATTAAAAATACTAAAATAAAGTTTTCATCGTGTATCACATGAGACGCCCGTCCTCAAGTCCTTTCAAAGCAGGCGTCTCCCCCGTGAGACGCCCGGCTGGTGGAAGCACTTCACTCACGGGTGAGACGCCCGTCCGGAAAGGGTTATATACTTTGTTCCACCCTAAGTTGGCACTGTTGGGAAAGGCAGAGGTTGTACCGATCTGCCCAAATAAATAGTACTAGCTTGTATTGTAATTTAAAATAAAGAATATGCAGACACATTTGTTAAAATGTAACGTATATTATAGTTAGTTGTGATTTTTATCATATAACTCAATTTAATCATATTTTAATAGTCTTATAACCGAAGCGAATGAATATAGTCCGTAGGATAGAGCCGGGTAGAATGGACGTTCCATTCTGGCTGATTGGGCCGAAACCTGTATCCTGGCTGTAATTTAGTCACTGTAGCCTTTTCTTCAGTGTCAACTTGGGGTGGAACCAGGGGTCTGTTTAGAAGAAATTTGGGTTCGTTTTCGGTCCTTTCACAAAATATTTTACCTTAAAAACAGACCCTTCACAAAGCATTTCATCCTTTAACCTGGTACCCTATTTTCACAAATTCACAAAACAGGATCAAGGTTAAAAAAACTAATTTGAAGCTAACTTCAAACTCTACAAATTATGAGTAGATATTCACAATTTTTACAAAAACCAGACCCTTCACAAAAAGTCTGGACAGACCTCTGGGAACAGAGTATATAGTAAAGTTATCAGCTCACAAATGTGCATTGACACTGCACCATACACACATAAAGGATACACAACCCTTGACTTTTGCCTCCACTGATCGTGCATGCGTAGAATTGAAAAGACATTATTAAGTGGGGTGGGATAAATGTCTGACGAAGAGAAATTCATATTGTATATTTTTAAAAATAACATTCTAATAGTAGAGTTAAATATTAGATAATTATTGTTAAGGCAGGGTTGGAAAAATGTTTTTATTAAAAAATTTTTTTTATTCAAGCTTTTTCTTTATGAACATACATTTTTTGATAATTTGGTTAATAAAGTTGCAATGGTATGATAAATTAAGCAATAGTAAAGTAATAATTATAAGACATTAATAATTTAGACCAGGGTTTCTCAAACTGTGGGTCGCCTGTTAGATTTTGGTGGGTCGCGATAAGATTTTTAATTTTTCTGAATATGAAGTATTGTTTTATAATTTTTACAAACTTGTTATTGACTTTTGAATTGTCAAACTATTAAGTTGATTGATATAATATTATTTGAACTTTGAAATTTATAAAATTACCATATAAAAAGAATAAAAATTTGAGAAAAACTATACACAACTTTGCGTCGAACAGAAAAGGCAATTAATGTAAATAGTACTATGTATGTCACTTTAATGTGCCGTTAATGAAAATCTAGTCGGTTATTTAAATAAGATTTGAAAAAAAACTCTGTTTCTCTCCATTCACACCGGAGCAACGCAAATTTTAAGAATTTTTTTAGGAAATGATGCAACTGCAATTTATCCCATATTGCTAAAAAACAAGTTAAAACCCTGTTATTAAGGGTCAAATTTTAAAATTTTCTCTGGGGGAAGACCCCCAGACCCCCTCTTTTCTTGCTGGGAGCATTCAATACGTGCATGTAAAAATTTATTGTTGTAACTAAATAGTTGGTGAACACCCCCCAGTCGGAGAAGTTGAAATTCTGGGGGCTATGAGATAATTATCAAAGTTCAGTTAATTATAATTAACTGATGTCAGTGGGTCACGTTAGATTTTGTTTCTCAAAAGTGGGTCGCGATGTTAAAAAGTTTGAGAACCCGATTTAGACAGTTGGAGTTAATGGATAAAAAATAGAATCAATTTAAATATGAATGTTTTAAGTGTATTAACTATTATTTTAATTTTTGAAAGAGAAAAGGAATTTTTTTAAATTGCTTGACAATCATCTATTTAGTATGTAAAAAGAATGGGACACTTAACTGGATAATTAGCAGAAAAAGGATTGTTTAAAATTATTTTACTGTTTTAAACACCCACAGAAACTAGTTTTTTTATTAATGTTAGTTTTAAGTTCTTACATTTGTTATCGGACCTGGAAAAAGTTGTAACCTTCCCCCAAACCTTGGAATTTTGTGAAAATAATTTTTCATTCTAAAATAAGGTCCTATTTCTGTAAATATATTATTTTTTTAATAAAATTACACTTAGCGAGTGCATATAGCTTGATTAAAATCCGTTTTTGGGAACCAGAATTTTGTGAAGGGGCTGTTTTAGAGCAGTGGTCCCCAACCAAATGGTACCCGGCTGCTGGCTGACAATTTCATTGAAAATGAATTTAAATTTGTAGATTTATACTCCAAATCCTTAGGTTTATACCCCTCCCAGCGGGCCGCAGTAAAATTGTCAAGCGTTGACCAGTCCGTGGTGGTAAAAAGGTTGGGGAACACTGTTTTAGAGGATCGGAATTTTGTGAAGGGGCCGTTTTCGGCCCCAATTTCTTTCTAGATGCACCCCTGCTATTGAACGTTATTTTTCTATATATTGGGTAGTTTTTTTCTTAATTTTAAAATTTTAAGTGTCTTAAGTTTTTTTTTCAAAAACATTTGGAAGCTTTTTTTTTTTACTCCAGTTGTAACCACAGCTCCCACAGCAACATGATTAAAGTGTTGTCATCATTTAAGCTGTAGGCAAACATGAGCTGGAGCACTCTTTGTATTAGCTGTACCACGGCTAAACTTGATCGCGACCGTAGGTTATACGGCTTATCCACTACCCGAAAGAGCCGACGGCGCTGGAAGTTTCCCGTTCTTACCGCTTGAGGGGTACCGCTCGTTAGGGTTGGTTGATTGGTTTGCTTCGGCTCTTCAAAATTCGCAGCACACAGAAAAATCCTAACACAGGGTCCGAAACGATATTTTTAAATTCTGGAAGGGTTTGAGGGCGCTACGAAGAATTATGATTGACAGAGAGATAGGCAGAAAATCAACGAAAAAAACCCTTGGTTCCAGGCACTTTCAAATTAGTGTATTAGATATATTATTGGTTTAAGAGCGTGACATGTGACAGAGGGGGGGAGGGGGTATGGGGAAGTGTGACAGTTTGTGACAAAGGGGGGAGGGGGTCAAAAATGGCCAAAAAAAGTGTGACATCATTTATGGATGGCCCCAAAGGTTTTCTAAATAACGATCTGTCTCAGTGAATTGTTGTGTACCTTATTGTACCTCGAATCGTAAGAAGAAATATCGTGTGGAAAGGGGTGATTATGTATCTTTTCATGAGTTTCCCTGCGACTTGATCCTTCGAGAAAAGTGGCTGAATAATGTTCCACTATAACCATTATTGAAACTAAATTTAATATTTTGCATACTATACCAATTTAATTTTTTAAATTGCTATCTAAATTAAATATAATAAAATAGTTTTAATTGCAGAACTGTCATCTTCACCCATGGCAATATTTGATTTCAATTCGTCGTGGACACGACATCATCATCAAAATATTAATGACTTTAAGATAATTCTGTTATATTTTGAGTTCAAAAAATTTTTACTTCCTTAATTGAATGAAAAAGTTATCTTTAAAATAAAATAAATAGTAAAGCGGCCCACAGACGAGCAACTTGGTTGCCAACCTCGTCGTCAATTTGCGTAGAAAAATAAAAAAACTAAGCATTAAAAAATATATAATTTTTTGCACCAGAGAATAATTAAAAAAAGTATAATTCTGCATTTAAAGTATAAAAATATTTCTTACAATCTGATTAATGTTTTCTTCATTGTTAACATTTTTGTTAACCAGGTTCACGATCAGTGGAAAAATAATCAACCCAGTTGCCCATCAACCCAACCAAGTTGCTCGTCTGGCTCCTTTTAATCATATGAAATCAACCAACCAATAATTATTTTCCCGTCAAAAGAAATGCCATGAGTGACAGACAGATGGCGCTAACTTCGTTTTCCCAGTTTCAGGAACCTAGCTTTTCGCGTAATTGCGCAAGCCGTATAAAACACAGTTAAATCCAGTTTAGCCTTGGCTGTACTGAACTCTTTAACTTTTATTCAAGCCCCTTATTTGTGACAAGTAACTTGCAATGAAATTAATTATGGATGATACCCTCCATGTTAAGTTTTTCCAACAGTTAGAGCTCTTACAAACTCTTTTACTACTTACTGGGCAGTCAGAAGAAAAACAGTTGCTATTTAAATAAATATTTTTCCTTTTCTGATGATTTGTCACAACACTAGTGTAATTGCGTTTAGTTTTTTATTTGCAAAAATTATGTTAAAGATTATATTATATATTTTATTGTATTGTTATTTTGGGTTCGATGTCTTTGTCCTGTAGGCTAAAAAAACCGGAATAAGCTTAAAATAATGGCAGGCAGTGGGTCAATAAAATGAGGACCAAGCGTACTTGGGAACTAAATAATGGGGCACTCGCGTTAGGCCCCATTATTATGCCTTGCACCCCTAGGCCCCACGAGCAAGAAAACCAAGATGGGCATCGTATGGCTTGACCCACTAGGGCTGTTGCGCCAATGCCAATGTTTATTTTCGTTTTTTTTTTAATATAATTTAGTTGAGAATAAATTTTCATATTTTGCTTCTATTTTATTATATAGAGAGATACATACCTCCCCATCTCAGAAATCGTGGAAACGATTTTCAGGAGAGTCAGGATAATTCTGCTAAATATCAAGAAAGCAGGCCAAATCACCAAGAAAGTGATAGATTTGAATCAAGACGTGAACCAGAAAACCAAAAGAGTGGTGGTAGAGATTTGGAACGTGACAATTTTAGAAGTGAGTTAATGTGGTATATAAATTTTTAATGTTTTCTTGTGATAGTCTTTGTAGGATATGGTTTTTTTATCGCTATTCAACAATAGACTTGTTAGGTTTGGATATTATTTTATGGCTCAAGAATTTTTCAAATCTAGACTATTGATTAAACATTTCTAGTAAATAAATGAAAATTTGGAGTGGTCAGGACTAAAAGTAGGTTAAGTATTCTTAGGAAAGTGGTAAAATTGCTAAAAATAATGGTCTTGTTATAAAATGTAATATAAAATAAATTCTTTAACTTATAAAACATAAACCTCGAACTGAAATTTGACTTAATTGTAGAGGTGGGCAAATCCACTAATTTTTGAAAACGTAGCAGTTACGTTCGTTACAGAAAAGTAGCAGCTAAAATTAGCAGACCTTGAGGGTCGTGCTATTTTTTAGCGGTGCTACAGTAGCTGCTAAAAATAGCGCCTTTGCGATTAATGTTACAGGTTGCTAATTTTTGTGGCTGCTTTTTTGTTACATTCAACGTTAACCATGCATTTAGGAATTTATTTTGATGGTTTGATAACAAAATTTTGTTACAAGTTGGAATTTAATTTTATCAACCAAATGTTACAGAATTTATTTACTTGAATTCTCTATCAATTTGCGATTTTGCTACTTTTTGTCTTTGTGACCCTTGCATTTTTTTGTTTCAACTATGTTAATGATAATTATTAACAAAATCTAATTTGCATAAATAAAAAATACTAATGATTTTATATTTTCACGATCCTCAGGTTCTAATAAGGCTTTAATATTCAGATACTCCATTAAAAATATAGACGATTAAAAAAGATTGAGAAAAGAAGAATTTCGTTAAACGAAGCTGCCATTATTGAAAGCATGGGTTTTATTTCTGACGGAGCATTATTATTATTTAAACACTTGCTCATAAATAAAAATACTTGGTCTTGAGCAAAAGGCTAGCTGTAGAGGTTATTATTTTAATGATTTTACATTGTTTTACATAATTAATGAGGCGATTGATTTGGATTTTAAGTCTCCTTTTGAACTGATTTTGAGAATTTTAATTTGTCTACATAAAAATGTAGCAGGTAGATAAGCGATAAATACAGCGCCATCATACAGATGGCGCTGACTAGACTACCCCCACCGCCCTGACCACTGCTACGGGGATCGCGTTTTCTTCTCGTTTCCTTCGTTATTTCAAAAACTGCTACTGCTAAATTTAGACGATTCTCATTGGTCAGCGCGTAGCAGTATAAGTGCGATTTTTTGACCAATCAAGAGCCTACATATGCTGCTAATTTTTAGCAGCTATTTTGTAACACGTTTAGCAGCTACATCAATTTTTTTCCTGTAGCAGCTATTTTTTAACTGCTACTCGTTTTTTGCCCATCTCTACTTAATTGCATGAAATCTTCTGATGCCATGTTTAGAATTAACCTTAATAAATTTTTAAGCTCGGAATTCATTATTTAAGATGCCTCCACACTACTTGCTCTTGTGAATTTGCAAGTAATGTCGTGGATGGTTCAGGAAGTCAGTGTGATTTACAACCGATTTGTTTCCTAAATAATCTTTTTCAAAACTGCCAATGGTACTTCCAGTGGTGTTTTTTATTACAAAGATAATTATTCTTTATATTTTTCTGAATTATGTTGTGTACTATCTTTTTAGTTAAAAGTTAATATTTTTGTTAGATCGAGGTGACTTTAGCAGCTTTGGGGGTAGAGGGCGTAAAAGTGGCGCTGAAATTTCTGGAGGAACCCAAAGGAAGGTTGACTGGTGAGTAATAGTACATGCTTTTTTTTATTTGATTGTACTTGACACCTAGGAATAACTCCTTTCAGCAAGGCATTGATCTCTTGTTCAGGGGTCGAAGTTGTCCTATATATCCTATATTTCCTATATTTTTCCAAAAACCTTGAAAAGCGTCCTATATTGTCCTATATTTTTGAAAATGCCCTATATGTCCTATATTTCTCATCTCAGGCGAAGTTTTCTTCAGTTTCCGCTGTTGATTGTTGTGAGAGTAATTGCTGAATAATGCCCGTAATTCGGCGTAATCCCAGCAATTTTCAGGATTCGCGCTTGCGCGCTATTGCAGGTTTTTTACGTAAATTTGCGAAAGCGGGACGTAACTCCGGCAAAATATTGGGTCCGCGGGACCCCGAAAATTTCGAAAGAAAAGACGCAAAAAATTACGATTTTGGGCAAGGAACGCAGTTTTGGCCAAGCTAAATCGGACCTGTTGGCTTCTGAAAACAGTAAAGTTGTTTTTTTTACATCGCAATAACAACCCCAGACTCACGCGACCGTTTACGGAAGCGGTCGCAGGAGGAACGGAACACTCCGCGAGCAAAACGAATTTACGCGAGAAGTCGCGATTTTACGAGTTTTAACGCAATAAATTTGTTTCCTGGGAAATAATCTGTGAATTAAAAAAGAAAGGATTATTTGAAAATTTTTAAATTGGTTCGTGGGCCACACAAATTGATGGTTCACGGGCCGCATTTGGACCACGGGCCAAAGGTTGAGCATCTTCCAATTAGCAAAACTGGCTCAAGTAACTTTTAGTTATTTCAGTAAGCTCTGCTGTAGAGAGGCCTCTCCTGCATAAAAAGAGTAACAACAAGCCTAAGAAATAATTGGGGGGAAACTAAGATAAATATAATTTAATGATGATATTTTTGCAAGGGTTAGTGCAAATATTGATATGTTTCAATCTGAATTTCAGAAAATTTATGAATGTTTTAAGTTTTTGTTTTATGAAAAAAAAATACTTTTTAATTGTCTATCTAGTCTAAAAACAGTTACCTTTCAGTGAATTTAAAGTTATTATCTGGAAAAATGTAAATAATGTATAGTTAAACCCTTTTTGGAGCGTCCTATATTTGTCCTATATTTTTTGTATAGAATGTCCTATATTTAATGAAGTAGTTACTTCTACCCCTGCTTGTTGATATTGACATGCACTCTGCATGGTGTAAACTATTTTGTTATCTGCTAAAATGTTTGTTTATGTTAAAATGTTCAGTTTAAAATTCCAATTAATTTACGCTGCTGGCTATTTAATAAATATCAAATCTTTTCAGGGACTGTTCTCTTATCTCGAAACAACTTTTTGAAAGTGGAATTTTCTTGTATTTATCTTTTTAAAGTAAATGCGTCATAAATTCATGCCTGCTCTTACTCATATGTTTACTTACTTCTTAAAAATTGTTTCAGTGAAAGAGTAGGGAATTGGAGGGATCCCTCATCCATCAAAGAAAACTACGAGGATAAACCCAGGGATGAACCCAAAGGAGGTCGTAATAACTCCTATGATAGAAGAGGTAACAACAGGCGCTATGACAGAGAGGACGAAGATTGGAGCCGTCTGCTTCCAAGAGATGAGCGCACTGAAAGGTAGAATCATTCATGAAACGAAATCAATTTAATGCTGTTTTAATTTGCCCTTATAGGAGGGTGAAAAAAATTTTCTAAAATGGCTCAAATGATTTTTCTCATACTTGGCTACTTTAAAAATAAAGCTATCAAAACTGAATTCAAATTAGTTTGTATCTGCAGAAATAATATCTTTTTATCAAAAGAATGTTTATGAAACTTGTGTGCTAATTCGTTTTCTTTTGAAATAGGCAATTATTTTCTCAAGGTCATACAGGTATAAATTTTGAAAAGTATGAAGACATTCCTGTTGAAGCTAGTGGTGAGGAATGTCCACCTCACATTGATTCTGTAAGATACTGTTTTGTGTTTGATTATTGAACTTAATTTCTTGCATTTTAAGATATTTTTCTTTTGGTTGCCATAAGATTTTTGAGTAATTAGTAACCAATTGGTAATTAATAAAAAAAATTGTATATGCAAAACACTTTTTCTCCATATTACGATTTTTTGTTTTACCTAAGTAGCTTAGGCAACTAGAGAATGCCAAGTATGACAGTCAACTGCAAAGGAAATATTTCTACATTATGGCTTAAGGCACATGGGCAACCCACGGGCCAGATCCGGCCCGCCTCGCCATTTGTTCCGGCCCATGGCACATTTTAAAAACTGTACTCGAAAAATCACTACGGAACTTTCCTTCGAAAAGAACTTATTTTAGTTAAACTTGCTGCACAACCATGTTGTGCTGTATTCTGCTAGTAATTTCGAAGAATTGTTGGCTTTCCACCAGTGGTTCTCAAAGTGGCTGGTACTGCCTCTCAGGTGGCGTTGAATTACGGGGGAGGACCCCCGGACCCCCTTTCATCTATTGATGGAAGAATAAATAAATTAGGTGATTTTAAAGGGGAAAATAGGAAATTTTCAGATAGGGTACTGAATTTCCTTGAACGTAGCAAAGCCCTGGTATCACTAAAAGAGGGTTCTGTATATTCAGAATTAGGGGGATTACTGTTGAATGAAATAATAATTGAATTTTATAAAAAGTAGATAATAATTCAACTCGTTTTTCACCATTGCCTATTATCAACTCTACGGCCCTCCACGTCATTATAATCTTTGAGTCCGGCCCGCAGATTCAAAAAGGTTGCCCATACCTGGCTTAAAGTGTTAATGTTACTTTCCATTGATTTCTTGATACAAATTTATGCTAACAGAATTGATTAATATTTTGAGTTAGAGTGGAGAGTTTAATTGTTAATGTTTTGCATTTTTCAGTTTGCATCATTACCACTGACAGAGATTATCAGAAATAATATAGAGTTAACTCGTTATACTTCTCCTACTCCTGTACAGAAATATGCTATGCCAATTATTCTTTGTAAAAGAGATCTCATGGCTTGTGCTCAGACAGGTAAAAGTGCAAATTAATTCAATAATTTTTTTCAGTGTTATGTGATTAAAATGTTGATTTGTTTGTTGCTTTAAAATTTTACAAGGCAGAGTTCCTGCTGGCATTAATTTTACATCTGGTTTTTAAACAGCTATTTAGTTTTTTTGCAAAATAAAAACATGCAAATTCTGTTTCGAGGTATGGGTGTGCCACACATTTTGCTACCAAACATTTATACTTTTCTGTCTGTTTATTCTAAGTTAGAAATTTATATGAACCTTTAATGATTATTTTTCCATTCTGATTATGTGCCTTATGAAACTTTTCTTATCTTTAAGGTTCTGGAAAAACGGCTGCATTTTTGATACCTATTTTAAATCAAATATTTGAAAATGGCCCTCCAAAAAATATTCCAGTGGTGAGTTATTAAACCATTTATTTTGCACTTTCTGTTTATTACACTAAGAATCTAAATTTTAGGTAATAAAAAGTGCTTCATAAGCCCTGAGCATTCGGTAAGTTACAGGGTTCCTACAGGCCTTGAAAATCCTGAATTACTTGAATTTAATTTTTTGCTTTCAAGAGCCCTGTAAAGTACTTGAATTTAGTGCAAAAAATTGCCTTTTGATTCATATAGTTCAATTTATGTGTGCTTCTTTTAAACGTAAATGATATTTTTAAAATTGTAGAACAGAAGTATAATTTGGCTACTTTAATTTTTCTGTGAGACTTTCCTAAAACAAGTGATATATATTAATATGTTTGGAATTGTTAAATTAATGGTATAATCATGGGTGCTACTCTTCCGTTCTGGGGAAGGAATTCCGTCTTTTCAAAAGTTCTGTGAACGGAATTCGGTCCCGGGTATATTGAAACTCAAAGTAAGCTGATCAATGACAGCTATTTGTAGTAAATTTCAGTACTTATGTAGCCCATTTTGTTCAACAATAAGCCAGTTTTACTCAGATACAGGTTTAGCTCAAAATTTAAGGAACTATTTAATTGTTCATCTTCATATGATAATTTTTTAGTTTTTCTTCAATTTGAAAAAAATTGCTAGACTGTGGGAAAATAATTTAAAGTTCCGTCTTGCAATTTTTGAAGAGCCCATGTGTATAATGTATTTATTCTTCACTATAAGAAATGTTTTTGAGAGGAGTTGGTCTCCTGGAGTAGGGGTACTAAAAAGAGTTTTTTTTCTCATAAATGGATTTTCTATGTTAGTTCATGAGAAACTTAAAATGAGTCCTTGAACTATGAGTAATCGTGTCCTTGTTCAATTTCAGCCTCCACGTCACTCTCGAGTAAAGCAATACCCGCTTGCTTTGGTCCTTTCACCTACTCGAGAGTTGGCATGCCAAATCTATGAAGAGGCATGCAAGTTTGCTTATCGCTCAAAAGTACGTCCGTGTGTTGTGTATGGGGGTGCTGACCCTGCTCAACAAATGAAAGATTTAGATAGAGGATGTCATTTGTTAGTGGCAACTCCTGGTAGACTCGTTGACATGATGGAACGTGGAAAGATCAGCTTAGAGATGGTTAGGTGAGTACAGAAATGCTGCTTCAAATGATTTAACAGCTCATTAGGTTGTGGTCATGAAATGTGTACTTAAAGAAATTTAATATTAAATATTTCCTGCTTAGAGGGTTTACCTTCTATTGCAGGGATTTCCTGTTGGGTCTTTTAAGCAGCCCTGAAAAATCCCCAAAAGTAGCTTCAGAACACTTAATAGCATGCTAAAATTCAAAAAAAATTCAGGGAGGACTATTAATATCTTGGGTTATGAAGTAGTTTTTGTTTTTCTGCGATGAAAAATAATTGGTTTGAAGTTTTGGGGAGTGATGGTATAACCCCTAAAATTCCCCTGGGCGTAAAAGAGATTGATTATAAGGGCTTAGATCAACTTTTATCACAAGAAGGGCCAATATCCAAAACCTGCGCTTATAAGTAATATTTAGTATTAAAAGATGTGTGTAGGGCCAAAAATCTACTTATCCTCTGAAATTTGTGAAAATATAGTCACACATGTAAAAATAACCTTTGTACCTCCCTCACCAGAAAAGTTCCCAAGACTCTCCCTCTAAAAAAATATATCATGTATAAAGAGATGCCAGATTATTGTGTGGACTGGCACTCATCTTGTGCTTTCGAAGCATTTGAAACTTGGAAACCCCTGTTCAATAGCATATAAAGTTGCATCAACTTGCCTTCTGATATTTCTTATGGATGCAAGAAGACTATTTTTAATATCCAAATTAATTAAATTTTTTTAGATACTTGGTATTGGATGAGGCTGATAGAATGCTTGATATGGGTTTTGAACCCCAGATAAGGCGTATTGTTCTTGAGGACAAAATGCCAGGGATTGGGGAAAGACAGACACTCATGTTTTCAGCAACTTTTCCCAAAAAAGTGCAGGTATTGTATTATTTCTTATTTTTAACATTTTAAATATTCTGCAAAGTTTTAAAAAACTTGCTTAAAATGGTATAAACACTAGATACGTTTAGAAAGTTTTCTACTACAGTAAAGCACCGTTTATACGTCTCTCATTTATACATCGTTGCCGCTAAGTCCCAATTCATTCAAATAATCAAAATTGTTTTCAATTATACGTCTTATCATTTATACGCCGTTTTACGTCGGTCCCTTGAAAGACGTATAAACGGTGCTTTACTGTATTAATGTGTTGTAAAATTGTAGTTTTTATGGATCTTTCTGGGGTTTTTTTTCAATTCTTTATTTCAAACGAGTTGTCTAAGATCTTGTTTGCAATTAAAAATAAATATTTGTATGTTATACAGGAACTGGCTAGAAAGTTTTTGGATAACTATATATTTTTGGCTGTTGGACGTGTTGGTAGCACATCAGAAAATATTACTCAAAAAGTTGTTTGGGTTGAAGAACATGACAAACGTTCCTTTTTACTGGATCTTTTGAATGCAGCTGGATTGAGAAATGGAAATGGAGGTAAGTGTTAAATTTTGAATTAGGATTTAGATCAGTCTTGGTGTTAATTGACCTTAAGTGTTATAGCATGATTGAAAGTATAAATTTCGTAAAATTCTTAGTAAAACTTTTTTTGAAATAGCACACGAGTCTCTCACCCTTACATTTGTGGAAACCAAAAAGGGGGCCGATGCTCTTGAGCATTTTCTCTCGAGTGAAGGTTATCCTGTTACTAGCATTCACGGAGATCGTTCTCAAAGAGAAAGAGAAGAGGCTCTTTGGAATTTTCGCACTGGGCATACTTCTGTACTAGTGGCTACTGCTGTAAGTATTTTTTATGTATTTGATTAAAGTTTATTTTATGGATATTTAAGTTTTTTTAATCTTAGTTGTAAAACTCCCCTTTTCTTGTCTTACAAAAGAAGCTCCTACTTATTTTGTATAAAATGAATCATCCTTTTAAAATGTGCAAAACATTTTTGATCATTAGTTATTATTTGTTAAATATAGAAGTAGTTTTTCAATAATTTCTTTAGAATTTGCTATTGGTGTTTGAATGAAAAGTTTATAACTATTATTAGGTTGCTGCTCGAGGTTTGGATATTCCAAATGTGAAACATGTCATTAATTTTGATCTGCCTAGTGATGTGGAGGAATATGTACATAGAATTGGTCGTACTGGTCGAGTTGGAACCATTGGTAGGATTTTACTTTTTTTATAGTTATATTGTAGCAAATGTATGTATGATAAAACTATTATTGATGTGAAAATTTCCCTTAAGGATATTAACAATTATATTTCAACAGGTTTGGCCACTTCATTTTTTAATGAAAAGAATCGTAATATGGCTCTTGATCTTGTTGAGTTGATTACCGAGACAAAGCAGGAATTGCCAGAATGGCTGTCAGTCCTAGCTAAAGAAGTTCAGATGGAGCAGCGATGTAATTCTGGCTCAAGGAAGTATGGCTCGGGTGGGAAAAAGTATGTGAATTTTATTTATTTAATTTGTATCCGGTATAGTGTTTTTTCCGTTAAAGCTAGTCCTAAACCATGTTAACCCTACAGTGCATACTGTAGCCCAGTGGTCTCCAACCCCCAGTCCGTGGATCAAATGTTACCGGGCCGTGGGCCGACCATTTCATCGTAAAATAACTTAAATTCCTAGGTTTATACTCCAAATTAATGATAGAAATGAAATATAAATCACTCTATATTTATTTTTTGGAGTATCTGTATTTTTTTTTAAAGCATGTTTAATTCAATTCAATTAAAATTAATAAATCAAAATAATCTAGAATGTAAACAATCAACGCCCCCTCCAGCGGTCCGCGGTAAAATTATCAAACGTTGACCGGTCCGTGGTGGTAAAAAGAGTGGGGACCACTGCTGTAGCCATTTGGCTACATGACATTTTCCCCCATTTCCTACTTGAACTTCCATTTCCAAACGGCAACACCATGCACAGGGTTCCCACGGTCCTTGCAAGTCCTTGAATTTTTTAAGGCTAAATTTAGGTACTTGAAAGTCCTTGAATTTTCACTCAGCCATTAATGGAACTTAATTTTTTCAGATCTTTCTTTGTTTTTTTTTAGAAACTTTCTTTAAAACTACTCTTATGAACATAACTTGAAGCCAGTTTTACAAACTGACGGTGAAGAGCGACTTCTCCTCTCGTTCCCATAGTATACGGGAAAAATGACTTGTCTTGAAATATGACTAATTTTTAAAATATCTGCGAAAAAGGTCCTTGAAAAGTTTGTAGAGGTTCTTGAAAAGTCCTTGATTTTCAATGTTTTCAAAGAGTGGGAACCATGATGCAATAAGTACAATAAATATAACATTTCATTGTATTAGCGCTTTAGACTGCATGTAAATGGCAGCAGGGGTACTATTTTGAGGCATTTGTTAGTAGCTAGTGAGACAAAAGTCCAAGACACAGAAAACGCCAAAATAAAAGAACCATATAAATTGAAATAAAAATTTTTTCAGCTTGAAAATTTTTTTTTTGAAAAGATAAGTTTTTTTATATTTTTAGAGCATTTGGTTTTATTTCACTTCACAATTAATTTTACAAGGGACACAAATTAATTTCACAAGGACAAAGTTTTTTGTCAATTAAAAGTAGAAAAAATAAAATAAATTTTTTTAGTATTTTTTACTAATTTACACCATAATAGAAGTCAAATAAATGATTTTCAAGTAAATTTAAAAAATCATGCATTGTAGGGTTAAGGCAATTTCAATTTAGTCTTAAAAGTAAAATGAAAATATACCAAGTAAAATGCATTGAAAATAAGTGTGTCGAGAATGATATTTCAACTCTGATACTTAAACTGAGCTCTGGTGTTGTGGTTTTGGGGTGTTGTTAGAATTTTTGCATTTCATTCATTGGTATTAATTTGTTTAACAATCTTGTAGGTATGGATCTGGTGGCTTTGGTTCTAGAGATTACCGTCAGGCTGGTAGTTATCGCGAAAGAAGCAGCGGACAAAGAAACTCTAGTAGTTCCAACAGTTATTCTTCTGCACCCAGCTTTGGTGGATATGGTGGAAATCAGTATCCTAACCAATTTAGAAATAACTATGGTGGTGCTTCATCCAATGATTGGTGGGGAAGTTAACTGTTCCCATGATTGTAAACTTCAAAGTTTCAGTTAAATTGGCATCATAATATGATTATATCCCTTAATTGTAAGAAAAAACATTTGTGCAAACAACTTTTCTACTTGTGTTTGCATACAATACTCGAATTTGTATGTATATCAATTGTAATCTTTGTTTTCACTTAAAATAATCTAGGCTTGGTTTAGTTTCATTCTTGCTGTCTACCTGCTATATAATAGTGAGAAATATTTAAAAATCAAACTGAGTAGTATTTCAGTTTCTAATAAGTTAGTGCAGAACTGTCGTATTTTGTTTAGTTCCGATTAGAACTTTGTATGTAAGAAGATACAGGGAAAGCCAAAGACCAGTGATATTTCCGAATAAAAGTGTGTACAATACAAATGTAGTATATTTTTGAATGCTTAAAGGCATACTAACAAATTTAATGATTAATTGATTTTACAATTTGTTACCATTTATTTCTATATTACTGTTCTATCAATCAACTAATCAATTCAATCAAGTCGGTGATTCGATTTGTTTTGTTTAAAGATGTATCCCATTTTTAATTTATAGTATTTTTGTTATTTGGCTTTATGTATAATTATTAGTTAAATCAATTGTCTACAAATCAAGTCTCTTATTGTCTGATTCATTTGGAATCAATATTTTGTTTATTTAGTGTTGAATATCTTGATGAACAGGAATCTAACTGGAATGCTCCAAGTACTTGTACTCATGTTTTAAAGTTCTGAAATTCCAATGAAAGTCATTAGTAAAGCTTTATGTAAATGTCAATCTTTGCCATGCTTGGTGAATATTTATACTCAAAGAAATGAAAATCATGGTTGAATCTTTAAAAGTACATTGAATGGTTATAAGTATATTTTACCATGCTTTTACACTCTTATTTATTTGTTTATTTTCATTACCTTTCATTTTTTGTGTTCTTGAGTCCTTTCTCTAGTGTGTTTTAGTTATCATTCTTATGTAGTTATATTGTATGGAGTTTGTTAGGCAGTTCTGTACTAAAACGTGATGGCAGAGTCGTCTATAATACTCTGTTATATTAATTTTCCTGTGATATAGCCTGAATGATTTCTTGTAGAAATTTTCATTTTGTTGGAAATTATCTAGTTTACAATTGTTTTAACAAAAAATAAAATAGCTTTGAATTCAGAAAGATTGTAACCACATTAAATGTTTTTATATAAGGTTTTTCTTAGTACCAAGTAGGTGTTTCCTTACATGCCTCTGATGCAAAGATTGGGAAGAAACGAGATTGAAATTATTTTTAATTTGGGCATTAACTTATTGTAAACAATTGTCACAATTGGTTTATCATGTTTGATGTAATTGTGAAAATTAAACTTCATTTTATTCGAATTCAATCTTCTTCAACATGGTTATTTTTAAGCTGGTTAAATTAGTAAGGGTTTTCTTCAATATCTGATGTTGTTTGTTTATAATTGCTCAAGTGTTTTTTTACCCATTTTTGAGTGAAATTGCTTAATATGATTAAGTTGATTATACCTTAAATAATTTTGGCTGAATAGGCTTGTTTTCAGGACTTGTTTGAATATTTTAATTAATTTATTGACTTTTATCTTAACTGAGTAGACTTGAATGTATCTTGTTTTAATATATTTTAATTTTCAAAGTGTTTGGGCAACATTCTTACATTTTTGATACCAACTAATTTTTATATTCTAGGGGCTAATGTTATTTAAGGTGTGGTTTTCCTGTTTAATAATTTATCTGAGTTAAATGATATTTGCTTAGTTGATCTTTTAATATTAAAGCAGTATTGATTTGAACTTCTAGTGAACATGTCTAATTAGCTAAATCATTTGTTATTACGTTTTTGTTAATGCTGAAGAAATACTTACATGTTCATTTTTTATAACAATTTCTGTGTGAGTATCATCTTGTTTATTTTAACATTATTTGCATTTTATTGGTATATTGTTTTATATGTAATGCCAAAAGCATGTCAGTCAATTAGTGTTTTTACTGTGAGAAAGAACTTGTTTCTAAATTTTGTGTTTTTAAAAATCATTGTCATGTCTGTCTTTCCAATTAGTGTTTTTGACAATGGATAAAAATTTACTAGCTTTATGCATTTGTGTTGAAATATTATGAAGCTTTAATAGGAATGTAGATACATAGACCTTGCTGTATTTTAATGTGTAGGAACCTCCTTAATTCTCTCCTCTTAAAATTATTTTATTATAGCTATATTTTGTTAAAATGACCAAGATTTGGTTTTAAATAAGGCTATTTCATAAATGTAAATTTTAAAAAAATGCAATTTAAAGTATTTTCAGATGTTATTTATATTTCATTTTGAAAAGTAACAACTGGCTTGAAGTTCCACAAGATTTTATGAATCAATTGTCCAAGTGATGAAAAAAACCAAGGAAGTTCTTTTAAGTATTTGAATATTTAATTTTAAATTTTGCAATGCCCATATCGTCTTGAGGTTCCTTATCAAAATATGGTGAATGTTCTATAAACTTACATTTTTCATTTTATAATCATCCAAATGCTTTGTCACATTCCTATTGGAGTATTTAGTGATATAAAAATTGGTTTTTTGCTTTATTTTTTCTCATCAAATTATGTTCATGATATAGAAAGTGATACTCATAATTTATTGAAAGTGATAATTACAGCTTTTTGAATATTACCCTACTCATCAAAGTGGTACTCATAACCTATTAAATATTCTTGTAACTTGTAAATTTCTTATATATAACTTATTAAAAATATTACTACATATTTAGAGTCATTTGATTAGTACATTAAAATTTTTCAAACATTTTCATTTACTGAATGCTAGTATGTTTATTTTTTGGAGCTTAATATCATCATCAATTTGTTACTCATTAGTTTTCAAATTGTTAGTGAGTGCTAAATTGTGCTTGGATTTCGTTTTTACTCAACAAAGTGATTATTGTCTTGGTGCGTTATGTGCACTCTATCTGGGACAACTTAATGTGTAAAAAATATTTGTGCATTGTTTAGTTAAATAGGAATGGTCTTCCAAATTTGTAGACTACTTACCTGAAAAGTAAGGGATAACATTTCTCAACATCATTGTTGATCATGACTTCACCAATTAAGAAATGTTCCCAAAAAATTTAGGTTTTCGATAATTTTGGCAGCCAGGTGATGCCTAGCTTATTAATACCAAAGATCTAAAGATTGATATATTAGTGATAGAAAGTTAAGCGTTTGCTTTCCTTCGATGTCTGAGCACAATAAAGCACTTGATCTATTCATAGTACTTTTACCACCATTGACTCGGTTTTTAAGAACAATTATATAACCATAGTTTTACATACGACATCAAAATGGAATGTTATCACATATCAATGTCATTTTACTGTGAATAGATGTTTTTTTATTTGGTAAGAATCAAGTTTAATGCCAAGAAATAAGTTTATTTTTAATAGAATACTTAATTGTAGCAAGCCGTTGAAGTGCAAGAGCAATCTAGAACTTGGCTAAATATTAAAAAATTATTTCATCGAGTCAAACTATACGCCTGCATGCTCTCGTATAAATTTTATACTTATTTTACTACGTTTAAGTAGGATTTTTTTAAATGCTCATCACCACTATTTGAAACCATGTCAGTGTTGGAGAACTTTCAAATTTGTTGACCCAGTGGTTACTGTGTGATGATATTTTGTACATAAATCTAGTTTATAATGCATTTCGGGAAAGTGAACTACTTATTTTCATTACTAAAACACGATTTAAAGTACAGATTACCTTTTTTCCTTATTGAATTTTTATGCCTCAATTTAAAACCTTAATGGTTTTCCTTTTGCTCTCTGAAATATTTAATTATGCCGCTTGTGTCATTAATGTTTGATACCAACTGGTGAATATGTTATTAAGTTCCCATCTTGAGCAGGTTTTAGGTTTCAACTTTAATAACTTTTTTAAATGCTGAATAGCTCTGTTGGTTTGTTATTTTAGCAAAACTCAGCTAAGATTATAATACAAAAACTTAATATTTTCCTTCAAAAGTTCTAAATCCATTGTTTAGGATTTGTAATATCCACATGCCATTTAATAGTTTCATCTTTAAGTTTTATTAGTCATTAAATTTCGATTTATTTCAGCAGAAAAAACTGCCATAGAAACTGAAACATACTGAAATTTCTTCAGTAATGAGATTGTTTTGCTTTTACTTTAAGAATGTCTTACACAAAGTACTTGAAATAATACGATGAAAACCCTTAAGAACAAAACTAGTTATCCCATGAAATATTTCTTTATAGTGTATTATTCTAAATTTAGATTAAAGTGTATGATATTTAAATGTAAATAAGTTCATAAAAACACATTGTTTTTTTTAATATTGAATTCATACCGAGAATTTTCACTAATATTACTACTCGTAAGTGTTTTTAAGATGTAGTTTGAAATCTATTCAGCGTAAGTGTAATCAAAAAAAATTTTGAGTAACCACATAATGATGAGTGCAAATTGTTTTGTGTATATAATTGGTTTCTATCTTGATTCTAGTTCTATGAGCTTCTGCCTAACTTTTAAAAAAATAATCTCACTCGAAAAAACTTATTTGTGGTTAACTTTTATGTTGTTTCAGTGCAACTTGTCAACTTTTTATATTTTCTATGTGTTATATATTAAAGGAAACTGCAGTTGGAACATCTTGTGTGTTATGTTAATACACACTTATTGTTTTGCTGTGAAAACTTTAAATGTTGATAGTTAAAGTGAAATGCTAGACATAATAAATTTGAAGTGAGATTTTTCTATATCAAAGTAAATTGAAATACTCAATTTTCAAACTAAAAAATGTCACTAGTGTTTGCAAAACACCAGGAAAGTTTCAGATGTGTTAAATATATATATCTTTCAATATATGAAATCATGCCTGAAGATCTCAAAGCACGATTTCAATAAACAATGACTGATTTTATAAAATTATATTCCTTTGGTGAATCAATTTTGTCAGTTATTTTTTCTTTTTATAAATTGCACATTTTTTCAGTAGTGGGGTGAAAGAATTTAGTTCAATAATATGCAAATTCAAAAATTTTGTTTATTTTGCCATCAAGCTTTAAAATACTTTAAATAAAGAAATATTTGCTATAAAGTTGTGTAATTTCCATTTTCTACATAAATCTACAAGGGATGATTTTAAATTCATAATACAAACTATTAACGGCTGTATTCACCACTCCTCACACCTAACCTAAAGTTAACCTGGAATCAAATCTCTAAATGGTACTTGAGGGAAAACAAGTAAGTTTTAAGCCAATCGGAGTAGGCAAAAAGCTTGATTAGAAGTTTACCTTAGGTTAGGATAGTGGTGAATACAGCCGTTAGATGCAGAGAATGTATGAGATCATGCCCTCCAGAAGGGATATAGCTAGTTAAGAAGTTTCAGGTTTAGTTTTTAAAATCCTAGTGACCACAAACCTTGATCTGCTAGAAAGAGTAGAACACACGGGTCAAGTTCAGAGGTTTGGTTACTGGTTTGTTCCCAACAACTCTAATACTTGATAGTGCGTTTGCATCCCTATTTTTCTGAGCGATTCCGGATTATTTTAGAGGATATGCCCGATCCCTAGTTAGAGTAAGTACTATTTCGGAATCTCTCACTGCACTCTTATGCATAATACAATTTACACTAACAAGATTTTAAAATACTGGGTGATATAGGGTATCCCAAAAAAGACCGACACATTTTAAAAATTAATAACTCGAAAACTAAAAAAGATAAAAATACGCGGTTTGTTGCATCCTACTCTTGGGAGTCTTGGTGTAGGATGCAACAAACCGCGCATTTTTATCTTTCGTAGTTTTCGAGTTATTAGTTATTGATTTTTAAAAAGTCAGTCTTTTTTGGGACACCCTGTAAATTCTTATGACTATTATAATATTTACACATTCTTTAAGTTATTCAAAACAACTAATAATGGTGATATGAACCCGTATTTTAAATGAGTTCATAAAGATTTTTTCCAGATGGTTGAGACCTTTTAGGTTTAAAACCTGCTCTCATGGAATTGATGCTGAACGAGCATGCATGGTGTTACGCCCAAGACGTTGCCATGCAAGAAGTGACGAGCGCTTTCTGGATTTATAAGAAAGCAAGTAATAACATTTTATAAAAAGCTTTCACTTCAAATAATCTTTTAATATTCTTAACATAGCCCATACATGTGATTCTTCCGCCAATTTGCTTTGCAAAATTAAAGTCTGAAAATTCGATTTGCAAAACTCAAATTCCACTTTCTGATTTTCCAATTATTTTTTTACTGAAAACTCTGGCCGCGAAGGTTGCCTAGCAATAAATACAAAGTAAAATCGAAAAATGATCGGAAGTAATATGAAAAGCTTATCGTAGATTTCGGGAAGTAGAAGCCAATGTACCCCCTACTTAAAATGAAGGAATAGGTGCGATCAAAATTTTTTTTAAATATTTTCAGCCAATTTATAGTCAGATTAATCACATGTATGATAGCCCCCTAAAAAAACTTCATAGCTTTGAGCTGTAATGGCACAATTGAGCAATAACTTTGTAAAAGACTTTTATTTTACCAATTGTTTTGCAGACGAAGACAAGTAATACACAAGATCCGTGTCCTGCATGTAATTAGATAATTAAGTTATCTTAGTATTTTCTTTTCATGGCAATGGCACAGCAAGCAAAGCATTTCGTATATAGATATTTGAAACCAATGTGTTTTAAATTTTTTATCCTCTGTTTCGTACACAGTTACTATAAGATATTCATTTGCATATTAATACTGTTTTGTGTGAAGGTAAACTCGAAATTAAACCATATCCTTTGGAAATGTTTTCTTGCTATGTCACTGATGACTAGGGTATGGAAATGGTACTGTCTCTTCTTGTTGAAAATGTCATTTTTTACCCATATCTCAATGGCACAAGTGAGCTGTAACTTGCATGATGCTGATGTCTTCGATCTGGTATCCGAATGTATCTTGGAGCTTCGTGTGGCAACATTGTTGGCAACCGAGAGTAGAAGGGTCTTTTCCAACTGTCTAATCCGACGTGGTCATATTCATTTGTCAAAAAGTTCTTATCAAATGGCAAACGCATTAGGGCTGGCCCTGTTCTTCCAATATGGCGTAACATTTGGAAAGACAGGTTTAATCCTTCAAATACTCTGATCAAAGACTCGGGTTCAGTTAGTAGCTGGACAAAAATCCTAGAAGGACGTTGGGAAGTCAAGTCTTGCTGAGTTGATATGACCTCAAGCCCAGTGATGCTTGTTAGATAATGTAGTGTGAAAACAAGGAGGCCAAAGCTGAATCTCATTTTAATCTGAAAAAGGATTGAAACAGTTAGAAAACAAATTTTATGTAATCAACAAAGGTTTTGAAAATTAACCAGGGGATCCCAACCGATGAGTCGCGACTCCTTGGTTAGCAAAATGCAGTAAAATCAAAAATAGAAAAAAATAAATTATAAAGCTTAGTTCTGATGTAAAAAATCTATTGTGACTATTAAGTCCCTGGTTTTAATACTTGTCTTCCCCTACTGATGTGTAATCATGTTTTAATAGGTTACATAAATAGATTTGAACGAGAAATTATTGTACTATTACGAGTTAAACATTGTAGATTTAAAAAAAATTAACGGTATAATTTAGAGGGGTATTTAAGGTACAAAATATTTTATATAAAAAGGGGTTTGCCTTTGCGGTAGCTTAAGAGTTGAAAACCCCTGGAATATATACCGTTAAGTTTCAATGAAATCTAATAAAGTAAAGTATAGCTTTGAGTACTTCACACTCCAATACAAAATATTTTCAAATAAAGACGAATCTGAAAGTATTAAAATAATCTTAATGGTAAGAGTAAAATTTTAATTATAAGTTGACGAGCATCTAATAAATGCGTCTTTTAACTATGAAAGAGATCCTTTCCAACATTTATCATCCTTTTTTTTGTATTTCAGTATTTCTCAGTTTTAACCGAAATTTCACTTGACCGGCTCATCATAAAGGGGTCCATACCATTATTTGAACCAATTAAGAGGAAGTTATTGTATTGTTTTTTCGAGATAGAGATCCAACACGAGCAATCCTTTTTCTGTGGCGTCTTTCCTTTTGCTTTCAAAAGCTATTGACCCTTATAATCTTGCGTGTTTTGTTTAGGAACTAAGCGTGGAGAGAGAGAATGCAAAAAGACTTTCGATTTGCGACAGTTAGTGAGAAAGTGAATGCACTTACCCAGGAGAGGAAATGGGTCGAATGAAAGTCGTTTATGCTGGCTCTTTACGGAAATAGCCTAGATATAGGAAAAAGCAACTACCTCCCCTAGGGAACAATTATATGGGTGACTCCATATTTCAGCATGACCTTTGTTTACTAGGGTATTTAACCTGATATCAGAGCGTTATGGGTATTTTAGTTAATTTCTTTTTAGTCTATCACACATCACACTGTTCAGGCACTCAACTCTAATTTCTATCTCTGTCTCAGAAGTTCTCTTTATTTCTTATTCTTTATCGTACATGTCTTAACGTTTCTTTATCTATCTCACATCTATATGCTTCTTATGATTTCGTAAGTTAAAATACAATATAAATTCAACTAAAGATGGTTCAATTTTTACCGGATTGAAACCAAAATTTCTAAACGCGCGTTTGTAAATTAATAAACGTGTTTAATTTTTGCAATTTTTTTGGGTGAACTCCCCTAACAAAAGAGTGAGGAGAAGTTAAGGTATATAAAACCTTAGTTATTCTTGTTTATGGGTGCAGTCTTTAAATTACTCGCTTTTTATAATACAGTAGTATCGAGTAAAGAGAAAGACAGCTGGATTGTCTGGCTGGGATAAGATTTCCCTCTAACTGAGAATATTGTACCTCGTCAGGGAATAAATCTGTATAATTTCAGGTTTTTATATACATAAAACTCAAGGCATCAGGAGGGTCTGCTAAGTTTTTAGCCGAAGGACCATATTTACAGCTTCATAAGTCCCGCGAGCCAAACCGGGTATATTCGATCAGCTATTTATAAATATCACGAGCCAGGGGCCACAGTTTAGTTTTGAACCCTACATTCTTAGGAAACCCTTGCAAATACATCAATATACTCTACAGTTGAATCCCACGTGAGTGGCATCTTATATTTTTCCTTATAAACACACCCAAATGTTATAAGAAAAGTGGATTCGACCAACAAAACCATTATCAAAATGCATTCCCTATATATACTGTCTTTTGACAGGAGAGAAAGAGAGTCCCTCAAATGAGAGCTGTATATTAGGGTGGGTCATTTTCCTATGGCAAAAAAAATTTTTACAAATTCTATCGGGACAGCTATCTATTACATGTTAGTTTGAGACCATTTGGCACCCTTTTGTCGCTGTGTCCCTGGGAAAATGTGAAAATAATATTTTTGACCCACCCTACTGTATACAGGGTGATTCTGAAATGGACCGCCAAACTTTGAGGGGTGATAGTACTCATCAAGACGAACAAGAATTGATGCGGAAAGGGGGGTCGCAGTTACACCGTTAAAGAGCTAGGTCCTAATGTAGTGCGAGAGCGTTACAAAAGGACGTTTTGCCAAGGCCCGTTTAACGAAAAAAAACATAATGAAATGAAAAAATTTATTGCATGAGGTACAGCAGTATCCGTACTACTTACATCATAAATTTGATAGAAATTGAACCACTTTCTAAACCGCGGAGTTAGTTTTAAAAGTGCAATATTAATCTTTTAGTCAAAGAATCACATTCCTTAATGGTATTTAGAAAAATGATGATCGGGGAAGGAATTTTCAATGATCGTAACATGGATCATTGAAACTGTTTGATCATTGAAAATTCCTTCCACGATCATCATTTTTCTAAATACCATTAATGGAACTCCATTGTTTGACTAAGAGCACGTTTTAAAACTCACCCCACGGTTTAGAAAATGGTCCAATTTTTATCAAATTTATGATGTAAGTAATACGGATACTG
Organism: Tetragnatha versicolor; assembly: GCA_024610705.1. Classification (NCBI taxonomy): domain Eukaryota; kingdom Metazoa; phylum Arthropoda; class Arachnida; order Araneae; family Tetragnathidae; genus Tetragnatha; species Tetragnatha versicolor. Next base: position 42,087,458 of record JANDEH010000009.1, read on the forward strand.
CTGTACCTCATGCAATAATTTTTTTCATTTCATTATGTTTTTTTTTTCGTTAAACGGGCCTTGGCAAAACGTCCTTTTGTAACGCTCTCGCACTACATTAGGACCTAGCTCTTTAACGGTGTAACTGCGACCCCCCTTCCTATACCAATTCTTGTTCGTCTAGGTGTACTCTAACACCCCTAGAAGTTTGTACCATGAATTAAGGACCACCCTGTATATACATATACAAATACAATCCTTAGCAAAGATGACCCTATTCACGACCCACAAAAGGGGGACCGCAATTGTTGGAGATTCCGAGAAACCCCGTGGTTTGCAGTTGATCTTTTGTGTGATGGGCGGAGAAGTCAAATCCGCCTGTGATACGCCATGGGCCTAACCGCGATCGTGTCGCCTATAGTTCCTATCCCCAATAGGCGATATGGAGTAGGCGATAAACATCTCTTTTCGTAGGCGATACTTGCTTTTGGCCCGACCGCGAACCGGTTATCCACAAGGAATTTCTGACGCACGTCGCTTTCGTGGGGAGAAAGGAGCTGGCCAATCAAAAGAGAGCAGCCTATTCGAAAACAGTGTAGCCATCCGCGCGATCCGATTGCTTTTACACTTTTAGTGGCCCGTTTTAATAGTTTAAAAGATCTAAAACAGCTATTTATTACCAAAATAAGTCCTCAGACATTAATATATTACGAAAGTAAAGGACATCTAGTGCCTTACTTGTACTACTTGTGTTACAAGTAATTACTTGTCGTCTTTCTTAACAGATGGCAGCACAAAGGAAGCTATGTGGAAACGATTGAATGAGCTGCTCATGAGATTTAATCGTTTGCGTTTCGTGTAGGTTCCAGGCATGATGATTAATGAAAAAGAGACTTCACATTAACTATCCAACTATTATCGACCAGACGCCTTGAGGTAAACAAAACACTACACCGCATCACTCCTCTACCCAAAGTAAACCGTGCGCATACATAGATAAATAGTTCTCACACAAAATACTTTAAAAAGTACAATAGAAGATTTTTAAGTATACTATAAAGTATGATAAGGTTAAAAACTTAAAAATAACGCCATAATGGAATGAAATAGTAGCGAAAAAAACAATACATAACGTAAAGGACACTATGGACAAGAGCTTGGGGATAGCTCCCGGGGTATCCCTTCGTAGGGGAGGGCGAATCGGCAGTAGGCGATAGTTCTCTAACTAAGCGATAGCTTCGCGGTACGACCATTTGCCTAACTGTCGTTATGTGACGTCACGAGGTCGCCTAGACTGGTATCCTCTACTAGGCGATACGATCGCGGTTAGGCCCCATACGCCTCATCCTGTGCTTAGGGCACGGTCACACTGAGCGCAAGACCGGACGTATCGCAGGCGTGATTTAACTTCTCCGCCCATCACACAAAAGGGCAACAGCAAACCAGGGGCCGGTTGCTGTCATCTCACCAAAAGTAATCTACTACATCGCCCCACCCAGTGGCGGATCTACGGGGGGGGCTTTCGGGCTGAAGCCCCCCCAAAACGTCTGATATTTTACTAAGTTTGTCAAAACACAAAAATTAATATCCGAAATTCGGATGAGGCGTACCAAAACGAGTTGAAAAAGTGGGGTTTTTGAGTTAAATTTCCAAAAATTTTCTGGGGGAGGACCCCCAGACCCCCCCTTTTAGTGGTTTGAGTAAGATAATTCACTACCTTTTCCGTATTACCATTAACAAGAAGACTCAATTGGATTATGAAAATTCTTAGCCCCCCCCAAAACCAAATCCTGGATCCGCCACTGGCCCCACCAGTCCCCTTCTTTCTCCCCTCCTCTTAATAAGGATCTCAACGACATGCGCGTCGTTTTTCCGAGAGGGTGGGCCGACCCTGAGCGCACAACCAGGCGGATCTTATCGGGCAGTGGATATCTACCCCACTCTTTTGTTTGCTAATTGGCCTCACCTATCCACTCAAAGAGATCGGGGAGATACGCCTGATCCTGCGCTCAGGGGGTGACCTTGCTCTTATAGAGATGACGCAGAAGGGTATGACGATGCCCGGGTGGGGCGCTTCCTATAATCCTTAGATTGGATGCTGAAAAGCAAGAGAATCCTCATATGGAACTCTCCTTTACAGTTTTTAGAGAGGATTCAGATGAGCAAAACATTTGTAATCATATTAAAAACCTATAGATTCGATACAGAACTTAATACACTCCAAAAGGAATATCATAATGGAATTCATCACTGGATATAAATATAGGCATTATTTTAGCATTAGAATTTCTACTCTGAATGTTCGAAATTTAACCTCAGTGGGATTTTCCGACATAAATTTAAGTGTTAAAAGAGGATAGTATACAAATACAATACACTTATGATGTTAAGTTATAGTTTGAAATAATTCATTTTGAAGGTGAGAAAATGTTATGTTTTGAGGTATTAACATTTTCACACAAATATATAAACTTTCACTTTCGATATAGAATGTTTACATTCTCAATAGCTCCCAGCAGAAGGAACTTCAAAAAATTTAAGATAATGAGAAAAAAAGATGAAACATCCACATAAAATAATATCAAGTGTAAATTACTTGGGTTTTTAAGATATTGAGAGGGCACTTAATTGATAAATTCGACATTAAAAATATCCTTACCTTCAAGATCTATTACTTGGGGGGTCATTTACGCTACCAAACTCTCAAGTCCTCATGACTGGAACCACATGAGAAAGAAAGTGTCTTCTCCGATTACATCAATCCCAGGGATTAGACATTGAGCTCTTCGGTCGGCAGAGGAAAGGAATTCTGGACATGCCTAGAGACAGGCTGGCTATCCCACTAACCCACTGATTGCTCTGTGCCCTCAGGTAATGTAGCAAAGCGGCCATCGAAGAATATTGGATGGCACTGACCGTGAAGGAGCGGCAACTTTCGCGGCCCAGATTCCGCTTCGTTATGAACATGAGTTCCCTTTTCATTGGGAATCACTATCATTTGCCGATCCCGTCAAGCGTAGGCAAAAACAACTCCGAATTCGAGAGCAGACGAAGATCCTGAGAAAAGCGTGATTCTCTTCGTTTGTGGGTGGCAAATCAAGAAGAAATAACTGGCGGGTGTATTCTAAAGGCATTTTTAAAGAGCTTTCTTTGGATGCCGGATCAGGCGTGTCGAGAATGAAAGGGATGAATAAATTGATTTTTATTGAGCTTGAATGGACCGGTCTGGTGATTCCCGAATTGGGTACAGCTTATTCACGAGATTCTCTAGGGAGGACCAAGCTTGCTTGGGAATGACCACCTAACACAATGTGTTAGGACACAACATGCCTAACACCTTGCATCCCAGGGCTCACGGTCACGAAAACGAAGATGGGCATCGTAGGCCTTGGCCCACTAGGGCTGTTGCGCCAATGAGTTTAGTTTTTACTATTACTATTATTATATCAGATATTCTCAAACTGTAGGTCACGAGTCACTACAATATTTTGAATCTATGTCTAAATACAGGATGGTTCAAAAGTCCATTTTACGGATTTTATTTGGAACCTACGTCTCCTAGGGTCATGGAAGTAAGGTCTACCCTTAGGTAAGTGACTACGGATAATCCATTGAAATGACACACAGCGACCCTAGTGGCATAATAAAAGTTTTAAAAAACTACCTCAATAAGAAAATTGTTATCAATATTATAAAAAACTCACTGATAGAATTTGATTAATAGTGAATATTCGAGGAGATATTCGCAAATGAAGATAACACTTTTAAGGCCTCTAAAAAACGATTTTGCAAACTATTTTTGATTTTTTGATTAAATTTTGACTTTATTCAACTACAAGAGAAAACCAAAACTACATAACAACAAATACCTGACTCTTCTCTATACATTTTCTAAAACAGTAACATTTAACATCCATTAAATGCTTGCGTAAAATTATTGTGAGGGGAATAGTTGAGGAGAGATCAAACCTTTCTAAGTCTTAGATACAGCCTTTGTAGGAGGGCGTGGAAAAATAAGATGAACAGGGGGAGGTTAAGAAGAACTCACCCCAGTCAAGTTAATATCTGAAAAAAACTGAATGCTTTGACTAAGAAGTGGGGTCGCAATAAATTTTATAAATAAAAAGTGGGTCGCTGTGTTCAGAAGTTTCGGAACTCCTCATATAGATAATAAAGTTAAGCCGAGAGCATAAATAGAAAAGAATCATTGGTCATCGCAAATAAATATCGTGCGATGCTGTGATGTGAAGTGAAAGAGGTTAACGAGAGCACGCAAAGAGGCCCCCCGTAGGAAACCCAAGGGTCAAGGACACCAAAGGAAGCTCCGGTAATAAGAGAATATGAGGAAGTAAACGTTCAAAATAGAAACTTAAACCCACATCTTCACTATTTCTAAATCATAAAATAAGGTCGATCCAAAACTTTTTTTCATAACTGGTTTCTTTTCACGAATTCTGGACAAACCGATAAAAGTAATTTTCTAGGAACCGGACCTTTACCCGCTTTTGTGGCTGCTCAAATATTTCCCGCTTGATATAGAAATTCACACACATACACAAAATGCAATGAAGGATGGAAAGTTTTTTTTTCAGCACTGAGGAGCTATACAGGGTGTCCCATAAATAGTGGGCCACACTTCTAGAGGGGATAGTAGACACCTAGACGAGTCAGAATCACATAGGAATCGGGGGTCCTAGACCAAATCCCAGGGAGTTAAAAATGGAGCGACACCACAAAACAATTATTGAAAAATTCAATCTGTAGAAGAACTACTATTGGTAAAAACTTAATCATGGTCTCAAATTTTGTGGTTTAACATGATCTTTAAAATCATTGTAAAAGTTTTCATTTTAAAAAATTTTTTACTACGAAATAAAGTCAAAAACCACAAAAATATGTGAAAAATCTGCCAAAACTTTATTTTGTATTTAGAAATCCTTTCTTTTGATTTGATAATCTGAAAGATCATAGTTGAAAACCCTTAAGTCCAAAGTTTCACGTAAATACCATCAATATTAAACGCTTGAGATCTAATTAAAGTTTGATTTTTGCTTGCGAAAACTCATCCAGAAAAGAAACGTTGAGGGAAAATCTACGAATTACGGATTGATGCTCGCTAAATTTCTCGCCATTATTTGCGATACGAGATTCCTCGCCAACTTTCGCCAACAACAAATCGCCCAAGCTGTCTTGGCGATCTGTAGGAGCTTGGTATGTTTCGCCAAACTGGGAGAGAAAAGAAAGTTAGCGATTATCTATCCGTAACTCGTAGATTCTCCCTGAACGTTCGTTTTCTGGAGCTGTTTTCGCACTCAAAAAACAAACTTTAACAGGATCTCAAGCGTTTAATATTGATGGTATTTACGTGAAACTTTGGACTTAATGGTTTTAAAATATGATCTTTCAGATAATCAAATCAAAAGAAAGGATTTCCAAATACAAAATAAAGTTTTGGCATATTTTTCACATTTTTTTGTGGTTTTTTTACTTTTTTTCGTAGAAAAAAATTTTAAAGTGAAAACTTTCAGCATAATTTTAAAAATCATATTAAACCACAAAATTTGAGACCATGATTAAATTTTTACCAATAGTAGTTCTTCTACAAATTGAATTTTTCAATAATTGTTTTAGGGTGTCGCTCCATTTTTAACTCCTTGGGATTTGGTCTGGGACCCCCAAACCCTATGTGATTCTGACTCGTCTAGGTGTCTACTATCCACCCTAGAAGTGTGACCCATTATTTATGGGACACCCTGTATTGCTCTTCTTTAAAAAGAAACCTAAATGACACCTTAAATTCGTATTATACATACAAAAATAATTAATTAATGTATACTTGAATATTAAAAAGAACAGGTAAAGTATGTTTTCTATTGTTTTAAAATTCCTAGTTTCTAGCTTTGTAACAGTGATCTTATTCATAATCTAAAAATATTAAAATATATTTTAAAATTGAGATTTTTCAAAAATCCAACAGCTTACTCAAAATCCTCAAAAGAATCCGGACATTTTAATACCAAAAATGTGTCATAGTCATTCGGATAATTATTTTAAGTTTTTCTTTGGAAACTGTTCTCCAAAAACTTTGTTTACAATAGAGATTATGGAAATTTGGAGCAGCGATTACTGACTAAACATTTTTTAAAGGTTTAAAACTTTCCCGTTACACTTAAATCCCTTTGACTAAAAAAGCCTAAAGGTTTGCGAGACAGAATCTTTAGGGGACAAAAATTTTTTTGGATTTGAAGAAAGTCCTCAAAGGAGACAAATTACTTTATTTAATTAAGTAGGGGTATTTAAAAGGAAAATACAAATTAAAAGGAGGTATCGTGGGTCCTTCTCTGAATATTTACTAAAAATTTCATCCGTTTAACATGTTTTGGAACAATCACTACAAACAACATGAAAATAACTTACAGAAATTAATTAAATAAAATCTCAGATATATAGTAAAGTAATCCTAATATAATGTTAAAATAATGAATAAGTGGATGGATCATATAGTTAAATTGATTCATAATTATTCCTCTTTACTAATTAACAAGCTTTAAACTTAAAAATTAGGTAATTCCAGCAACCTGTTTCATGTTTTGAGATAAACGAGAAAAACTGTATAGAAGCTCCCTACATTTTTATGAAGATGTTAAGTATTTTTTTCTTAAAGTAGACCTTATTTGGATATTTACAGGCAAAAATAATTTTTTTAATGTTTTTATTCGTTAAAAAATTTAAATATTTGCATTTGCCAGGTTTCTGCAATAAACAGAGTATTCAGACCTATTTTCATAGAATAAAAGTGGGAATATTAGTTGAAAATAACATTTCCTAAAATGGCATATGCGATTTTTTTCAGGTGTTCAGACAAGTATAATAATATAATAAGTCTTTATTTTCAATTTAAGAAGCAACAAAACAAAAAATATAAAAAATAATATTGGTTACCAACCAAGGGGAATCAATCTCGTCCAGGTAACCGAGAAAGTAAATACATTGAATAAGACTTGAATTTAAAAAATATAATATATAACATTAGAAATTAAAAAATATAATATAACATTAATAACAAGTCAAAAAGACAAAGGGATTATAACAAATATTTGCAGTTATTGAAATATGAGATTCAATAAAATCATTTACATTCATTATTTATACTTGTGTAATTCTTGATTACTTTATATTTAATCTTGTATTTTTACAATCGAGTTTTTCATCATAAGCGATCATGAAATTTTGTTGATGAACAAACCTTAATGATTTAATTTAAATTTTCTATAATAATAGCAAATTTAAAAATTGTTTAAGGAAAAGGAATTGTTTAAAAAGCATTTAATGGGCTTATGTGATCGCCAAGGATCACGATCCTGGATCCTGATGATCACATGGTCGATGGATCACGTCCTCGCAAAAAGCAGAACATCTCCATGGTTACCAGACCTAAAAGCTTAACTGTAACCACAGTTTTAGTGCAGGTACCGCGGGTTGAGGCAAGACCCTCTATATACATGGCCATCCAACTCCGGGTGATGACGTCAGACGTGGGTGAAAATTGCCATGTTAAGTCTATGGAGTGACGTCAAAGATGAGTGAAAGTTATGACGTTGCACGGCCGAGTTGGGAGGCCTTTATATAGAGGGTCTTGGTTGAGGGCGTTCGTGTCGTGGGCCGCCTATTGACCGGTCTGTCTCTTATTGTCTGTGGACCCCACTTTCATCGGGTTCAAAAGTTAAAGTAGTTAAAGGGTGTGGAGAAGACACACACAAATTTCTTCCGCGCAGAAACTTCGAAGGTGTCATGCGGTTTCGGCACGTTCACTCGTCACTCCAGTTCTTTTGGCATATCACTTACAATGATGTCTTTTAGGCCTGTACCTATATTCAGCTACCTTAAAATCCCTATTTGGTATATAAGATTATATTAAATTCCTTTAAAAGTTTAACGCATAGTGATTAATTTCAGCTCAGCCGGCTCAGCCTTCCAGCAGAAACAACTTTTCCGCTTTAAATTTTCATGGTGGCATCAGTCCTATTCCGTCATTTCTGTTTTGATATTTCTCATGTTATGCATTTGCTAAATGTTAACGCATTGTTTTGTTTTTCTTGTAAGTCAAAGAGGCTTTCAACATGATAATCATGGAACTTAAATATTTGATAAGTTTCTACTTTTGTTTTCGGAATCTGAACTGTTTTGTTATAAGCGAATTTTCTTAAGAAAAATATGTTGAGTAAGAAACTATTTTCTTTATGAACCTTTTTAATTTATTCTCTACTTGGCTAATTACCATAGTATGAGCATTTGTAGTGGATTATTGATGAATATTGATTATGTTATGAACCTGTTTTCGGTTATTTCTGAATTTATACATCAGTAATTGTGAGATTGACATGTCTGTAGAAAATAGACGACTCTGGAGAACTTATGGTAAGTTTATTTTATATTTTATTATTTTTAAACTTAATCGTTAGTGTTTTGAAAATTTTACCACCTAAAAGTAGTATTTAAGGGATAGTTTGATTAAAATAATCTTTTATTAGTTTCTAAGTTCTATTCTGTTTTATTTGCTGATTTGTATAATTTTTAAGGCTATTGTGTAAAGGAACTCGAATTTCAAAAGTACCTGGGTTTTGACATTTAAACTCTTTGAGTAGGTTTGAAGTATGATCTAGTGAGTAAAATATGATATGAGTTGAAATATGATCTATTGAAATTAATAAAGGACAAATAAAGATAATAATTAGTGATATGGCAGTTATTGATACCAAATACTTAAGTTATTTGATACCTAAAAGTACTGATACTTTATTGAAAGATTCTTTAAAAAATTGTCAATGAAATTATACAATTATATCTGCCATTCATTTAACACAGCCTGTTCTCATTTTGCAGCTCTAAAACTCTTTTTCTGCATTGAGTCATGCAGTGGCGGATCCAGGATTTGGTTTTGGGGGGGGCTAAGAATTTTCATAATCCAATTGAATCTTCTTGTTAATGGTAATACGGAAAAGGTAGTGAATTATCTTACTGAAACCACTAAAAGGGGGGCCTGGGGGTCCTCCCCCAGAAAATTTTTGGAAATTTAAGTCAAAAACCCCACTTTTTCAACTCGTTTTGGTACGCCTCATCCGAATTTCGAATATAGATTTTTTGCGTTTTGACAAACTTAGTACAATATTAGACGTTTTGGGGGGGCTTCAGCCCGAAAGCCCCCCCCGTAGATCCGCCACTGGAGTCATGTATGTCCCGTTTCACCCAAATTATCGAGTCTTGAGGTGTATCGCCAGAGATATCGCTCATATGGTAGCAATGCTTTTTTCGAAACGAATACTTTTGGTACATCTTTCTCTCCAATACCTTATCCGACACCAGTACTTTTAGATATCTAACTTTCTAGTGATACTTTTACCCTGTGTTTTTGGTATCTAACTTTCTAACGATACCAGTACTTTTGGCATAGAAAAATATTCAAACTTCTTTTGCGGTGGGATCTCAGAGTGGCAGTTTGTGGGTATTTTTTAAAATTATTTCCTTTGGGTTTTTGTATTTTTAAATTCCCCCCTTTATTAAATTTTAGTTTTTTTATAGATTGCCCCTAGCACAAGGGTGGTTCATGTTATCCTCCTTACAAAAGCTGTGCCTAATTTTGCTCAATCCTAATTATGTTTGGAGTTATGTCTAATGTCAGGGCTATATTAAGGGTGGGGTATTAAGAGAGGTTCAGCTTTCTCCAAAAGTAATTTTTTTACCTTATTTTTACAAACATTTAATATGCCAAAATATTAAAAATTTTATTCTCTTTTACGAGACCTGTTGTATTATCCAATGCAAATTTGATTAAGAATTAATCAATGTTGCTTAATTCTTTTCGTTTATATGTATTATCCTGTCAACCAGCAGTGTTAGTGGCAGTGGCGTAGCCAGAAAAAAATTTCGGAGGGGGATGTTGATATTTCGGGAGGGGATATGGGGTATTTTTAGTGGTTTTCTATGGTCAAAAAGGAAATTTCCTGAGTTTCAGGGGGGATATATCCCCAAATCCCCCCCTCTGGCTACGCCTCTGGTTAGTGGCACATTTACCTAATGGGCGGAAGTTGAAAAAGAACCCAACCCTTGTACTTTTTTGTTTTCAGCTGCTTCGAGTAGTTAGTTATAAGACCTTATAATACAGAAAAGTAGCGACTGTTCTTTTTTCTAATAATTTCAATTGTTTTTTTTTCAGTTCATTTGAAAGTACGCATCATTTCATGATTTCCCCCTGAATTATGGTGCCTCAAATAGATCCCATGAAGAGTTCCTCTTCAAATGGCAATGGGAAATGCCATTCATATTATTCTGAAGGGAAAGTTAAATCGTGGGATGATCCACTTCCTGTACCTTCCTGTATTCTCCCCTGGTCATCTTGGATAATCTTTTTCATTTCTGTACTTTGCTTTGGAAATAGTATACTTGGAGAGTTTGTTTTTGATGATTCCGAAGCAGTAATAAACAACTTGGATCTGAAGCCTGATACTCCCTTATCTAATATTTTCAAGAATGATTTTTGGGGAACTAAAGTTACTCATAATTCAAGTCACAAATCATATCGTCCACTTACTGTACTTACATTTAGGTAATTATTTCTTTCCTATCATGATTATTATACCCATACTACATGACCCATTTTTTACCATTTTTGACCCCCCTCCCCCCCTTGGTGACCATCCGTAGTATATGCCAAGACCCCCCCTCCCCATCTAGTTTTCACGTAGTAATTCATAAATACGGTTTGCCATCATTTTTTGCAAACAGAAAGTTTTAAAAAATTAATTTTGCTTAATTTGTCTAATTTTAATAATTAATTTGGCTTAATTAGTCTTAATTTGGCAAATTTCAATAACTAATTTGGCTTAATTTTGTCGTGTTGACTAGAAGAAATTGACTACATGACGAAACCCTAAGCCCCCCCTCCTCCCTGTGACCGAGCGTGGTATTTTGAAGACCACCCTCCCTCCCCTGAATGGGTCACGTAGTATGGGTACGTTCCCTTATATTAACAGATGCTATAATTGATAAAAACCAAAATAGCATTTTCATTTTTTCTATTTCAGTTTGTCCATTAAAAAAGCGTTTTTATAAGAAATGTGTCTATGTATAGTTTATGCTATTTCCGTATTTCACTCCTCATAAATGAATTTCACGCCTCCTAAAAAAGTCAAGGAGTATTTTTACTCCTCCAAAAAAATCCTAAGAACAACACTGTATTTCAGTATATGGTTTCAGTCGGGCTTAATTACAGCAGTGACATTATATTGTTGTATTGGGAAGTAATTATGTATAAAATGGGTCAACCTTTTCTTGCTTTGTTGTTTCATGCACCCATCGTATCTTAAGATGCAGTGTTACTTTTCTCAGCTTTTGGCCATATTTGCATAGAGTATTTTTAAAATTTGCCTAAATTAATAAATCTTTGGAAAAACTGTATATCAGGTTGCTGCTTCTAAATTTGTTATCCAAGCATAAAAATGCAAGCTGGTTTCAGTCGGGCTTAATTACAGCAGTGACATTATATTGTATTAGGAAGTAATTATGTATAAAATTGGTCAACCTTTCCTTGCTTTGTTGTTTCATGCACCCATCGTAACTTAAGATGCAGTGTTAATTTTCTCAGCTTTTGGCCAAATTTGCATAAATTATTTTTAAAATTTGCCTAAATTAAAAAACTTTGGAAAAACTGTATATCCGATTGCTGCTTCTAAATTTGTTATCTCTCCAAGCATAAAAATGTTCATTAAAGAGACTAGTTTTCTTGTCTTCTTAAAAGATAAAAAATTTGACTTTTGTTATGATGCACCTTAAGCAATGATTTCTGTCCTTTCTATTATTTCTTGTGCCATAAAACCCCATCTAAACCTAAATCTGTCCTTTCTGTTAGATGCATTACCATTGTGGTTAGGAGTATATTTTTAACTGAAACAAACAGCATCATGATGACAAAAACAGTAAACAAATGTGTTACTATGAAGTTTGTATTTTGAAGCATGATTATTCATTCATAGTGATTTATAAGAAGGAAATTTATGAGTCTGCACTTATGGACTGTTAAGTGATGGTTTTAGTATATGGTAATCTGGAAAGTTCGGCTGGTTTTTGCAAAGTTTCGGGTTTGAAGATTTATTTTTGAAAAACTGGTAATAGGTGGTTGTTTCAAAGAAAAGATATCTTGATTTAGGTATATTTTTGAATATAGTTTGTGAGTTTGGTAGTTCTAGTGATATTTTTTCTCTCTGAAATGTCTGCTAGAAAAAAAGTGCTAATGGGGATTTTCGTTACAATTTAATCTGTTGCTTTAAAAACTGGAAAGAAAGCATGATTCATGGTTAATAAAAGTTTTACTGTATACTGACAATTTTTATATTACGAATCATAGTTTCAAGATGGGTTGATGAGGTCAAGATAGGAAATTTCGGTCTCAAATATAACAACTATTGCAGAAAACTAACCTCATAAATTGTTTGTCATTTGAAAGAAATTTTTAGAAAAACGGCATCAAATCCAAGTTTATGAAAATCCAAGTTATGAAGTTTTAAATCCAAGTTTATGAAAAATATGCAACTGGTTCAAAAACCAGTTGGATATTTAAGCTCATGTTTTAGCTTATCAGAATTATACTGGCTAAACTTTCACACCAGTTTTTCAAAATTAAATTTCAAACACAACTTTGCAAAAACCAGCAGAACTTTCTAGGTGACATTATAATTAATAGCTTTTATCTATTTGATTCATTTGCTAATTTATTTTAAATTCTTGCAGATTAAATTATTTTGTGACTGGTCTTCACCCATATAGTTTTCATCTTGTAAATATATTACTCCATGGCACTGTTAGTGCTCTTGTACTTAAAGTTATGTATTCCTTGTTAACCAAGACTTTGGAAGCTGAAGCACCCAAAGCTGCCTTTTTAAGTGCCTTGCTTTTCTCTGTGCATCCTATTCATACAGAAAGTGTGAGTATTGAAATGGGTGTTTGTTAAAAAAATACCTTAAAACAGTGAAACTTAATAATTTACATGGGTAAATTTTCTTTCAGGTGTCAGCTGTTGTTGGTAGAGCTGATCTTTTGTGTGGAATTTTTTTCCTGTTATCATTTCTTTCATATATTCATGCATCAAAGTGTATGTATATCTTTTTGCATGGAATTATAAGTTTTAGGTTTTTGAGTTAACATTTGTGGAGTCTTGTTATAAATTTGTTTATAAAAAACCTAGGTCATTCAACAACAGATGAGATGGAAGTTTCATTTTTATGGTTGGGTGGCAGTGTTATTCTGGCTGGTTTGGCTATGCTCTGCAAGGAACAAGGAATAACTGTGATAGTAAGTTCACTATTATCTCAGTAGTAGTGTACTTTCAGTATCTAAAAGTCAAAGGAACATTGAAATTGCAAGTTAAAATATTTTTGAGGTGTCAAATTTTTAAAGCAGAAAATGCCAAGTTCAGTTCATTGCAATTTAATTTTTAATTACATGATATGTTGTATTATCCTTTGCTTGATATACTATTAAAGTCCCTTACTTTGTTTTAGTAATAATTTGATAGAAATATTCCATATTGAGATATCTTACACCTAATTACTGATGTCGTGTATACTTGAATTAAAAAAAATTAAATTAACTGTGATGAAGATTTTTTTCTCCTATTTTATCCTCTTATATTTTTTGGAAAATAAAGTATTAAAAGACTGATGAAGTATAAAAATTTAATTGCTTATACTTTTTTGCTGTAAAACAATTTGAATGTTAATCCACTTATTGTTTTTTATCAGGGAGTTTGTTGTGTTTATGACCTTATCATTATTTGCAAGCTGGATTTGCAAGACATCTACTACAGCATATTTCATAAGCAGAATAGATGTGTATCATTTTCAAACAAGGTATACACAATGCTTCTTAATTCTTCTTCCTCATTATAATATTTCTCACTTAGTGCATTTTTATTCTTTTGAATATTTTAACTTAACAACTATTATTTACTAACATGTTCGTTTTTTTTATAGAAAGTCTTTGCTGCATTTTTTACAAAGCAACTTATTCTATTCCTTGGAGGTTGTTTTTTGTTGTCTCTAAGGTGGTATGTAATGGGTGCATCTACTCCAGTTTTTCAACAAGTTGATAATCCTGCATCATTTGAAAGTAATATTCTCGTACGGGTAAGTTAGTTCACATGCATTTTTTTAAATTGGTTACCAAAGGATCTATGTTTGATTTACAATAGTGTATTACTTTTAGATTGTCAACTACCACTACATTTATGCTATGAATGTATGGCTACTCTTTCATCCTTACTGGTTGTGTTTTGATTGGTCCATGGGTTGTATACCTCTCATCAAATCATTTTCTGATAAACGCTTGATAGCAGTCTTAATTTTCTGGACATTTTTTGCTCATTTATTGTACAGCATTGGAAGACACCCAGATAGAAAAATTAGAAGGTAGGAATTTTTCAGTTTGTCTTTTTGCATCAATTCTTGTTATAGGAATTAATTTCTGTAAACAAATAAATCGCTCACTCTTTTCAAAAACGTCATCTCAAAAAAACCTTATTTTTCAGGAGAGTGATTTGAAAGCATAAAATTAGATTGAAATGCATTAAAAATAAATAATAAACAACATATTAAACTTTACTATACAGCCTATAGATATGGCAATTTTGCAAAGCTATTCTACTTTTTCAGGGCTTTCTAAAAACAGGCATAACTAAAAATTGTTGATTTTTGAGGTATGACGTTGTTGAAAGGAGTGAGTGAATTTCTTTTGAAGGGTATTGTATTTTTTCAAACTGACTGACCATTCATAATTTTTATCATTATCAGGGGTGCTTCTTTTCAGGGGTAGCCCTGGAATTCCATTTTTAACAGCATAACCAATTCCTGAATTCCGGGTTTTTCAAAATTTTTGGAATTCTTGAGTGCAACAATAATGTGCTAAATCAAGTCCAATGAATAAAGTACAGGCTGCATTATGAATAACATCATATATGAAGAATTCTGTCCTATCCTTAGTTCTTTATGCAATTACTTAACAACATTAAATAAATCTTGAAACGAGAGTTTCAAGATAATTTTAGAGGATTCCGGAATAAGGGATTCCAAATAAAAGGTTCGTTACTCTAATGATTTTCAGGGAGTCAGAAGCACCCTTGCATTATTCTTATTTTTTCTATCATTTCAAGTATTTGTCCTTATTGCCTTATAAAAAATTATTATATTTGTACTTATATTTTTCTAGGTTATTGTGTTTATCATTAGCCTTCATCCTTGTGCCTTTTCTCCCTGCTTCTAATCTGTTTTTTCGAGTTGGATTTGTGGTAGCAGAACGAGTTCTTTATCTTCCTAGCATGGGATTTTGTATGCTTATTGTTATTGGTTTGAAGCAGCTCACAGTTATCCTTGGACAACATTGTAATATGGTAAGTTTTTGGACTTGCTTTAAACTTTACTTTTTTAAAACTTGCTGATTACTAAGGATGTTTAAAGTTAAAGTTTTCAGAATACTTTGTAAGAAAATTGAAACTAATGAAATTAGAGATTTCTTGTAATGCAGTATTTCAGTTTATCAGCAATTATTTTGATTAGCAATTATTTGAAATTTTGAAAAATAAATACTCCCTGCTATTTGGTGATTTATGTTATTAAATTTTTAGAGTATTCAGTGTTGCATTATTTTATTGATCGCTGTGTTTGGAGTTCGTTGCATTCAGGTAAGCTCATATTTTTTTTCTAAACTAAGCCAGGGGTCTGTCTAGACTTTTTGTGAAGGGTCCGTTTTTTTTAAAAATTGTGAAAATCTACTCATAATTTTGTGAATTTTAGTTAGTGTTAAAATAGTTATTTTCAACCAGGAGCCTGTTTTTGTGAAAATAAGCTCACAAATTTGCAGCATTGTGAAAAATAGTGTCCATTTAAAGGCCAAAATACTGAAATACTGAAGGGTCCGTTTTTAAGGCAAAATACTTTGTGAAGGGTCCTTTTTAACAATGAAACATTTTGTGAAGGGTCTGAAAACGGACCCAAATTTCTTCTAAACAGACCCCTGTAAGCAATTATATAATTAATCTTTTCTAAGCCATAATTTTCAAATTGCAAGGTAAAGGTTTCAAAGTCTGGTTTTTGGCTTAAATGGCTTGTTTCATCATATAAGTAAAGCCATTTCTGAGCAAAAAAATGCTAATTGTGATTACAGCAGTTTTGAATTTATATACAGTTTTCTGTTAGCTTGATTCAGCATTAAGTAAAATATTACTTAAATTTTTAATCATTAATTTCAGAGAAGTGCTGATTGGAAGAGTGAAGAAACACTATTTCGCTCTGGTCTAAAAGTTTGCCCATTGAATGCAAAGGTATTATGCCCTGAGAAAATTAATTCTTTTGATGATTTCAATTAGTTGTAAAAACATTTTAAAAGAATTAGTTTTTACTTGAATTCACACATGGTTAGTCTATTATCACTATTGCAACATCTTGAGTTCAAACTTTAAATAACCATGAAATTTAAAACTTTTAGGTTCATTATAATATTGCCAAGAATGCTGCTGATAATGGTGATAGAGAAACTGCCATTAAAGGATACAAAGAAGCAATAAGGTTTAGAAATTAATTTATACATTCATTATTGCTTTTAAGTTCTTCTAGTATAGTAGTTTTTCTAGTCTCATTTTTATATAGGTTGAATCCACTCTATGATCAAGCAATGAATAATCTGGCTAACATATTAAAAGACCAAGGAAAATTAATTGAAGCTGAAGAACTATTGTTTTCTGCAATAAAAATCAGGTATTTATTTTCTGGTCTTAAAAGTTTGACAAGTCTATATCAAGCCCCTGAAAAGGTTTTTGGAATTTCAAAAAATATAATATTGAAGAAAGTTCTAACATAATTTTTTGCATTTTGTAGGCCAGATTTTGCAGCTGCTTGGATGAATTTAGGTATTGTTCAGTCTAGTTTGAAAAAGATGGTAGGAGCTGAAAGAAGTTATTTAATGGCTATTCAATATCGTAGACGTTATCCAGATTGCTATTATAACCTTGGAAATCTGGTAATATATATTTGATTAAATTTTTTTGTAACTATTACAGCATAGAAATAGAGAATATTAGAAAAATCGTTTTTTACGTATTATGCCGTCGATAGTGCCACTAATTCCAAAAAGTTATCAAATCCTATTGACTATTCTATAGCTGTACCGCTGAAGTTAATGACTGCTGAACCTTCGACGGTATAATACACAAGTACCGAAAAATCCTCTAAAATTAAAAGAAATTTCCTTTTTACTGTAAAAAAGCCTAAACAATAAAATCCCCCTCCTGAATTTATTCATACTATTTATTAATATTGATTTTTAAAAATGTTTTTTTACCTATAAGTCATTCTAATTATATGTATAAAATTATCTGCATGTTTAGTTTAAGAACTCAACTTGTATAATTGAATGTATAAAAAGGAAGCAATTAGTTTTTATGCTTCTTTACATTTATGAGCTTTTTTGGTATGGCATTTTTGATTGTTTAAAATTTAATGTAGAAGGGATAGTTTATATTTTATTTTTTAGTATCTTGAGCAGAAGCAGTATGACGATGCTTATAAAGCCTGGAGAAATGCTACTGCCTTACAACCCACCCATTTAGTTGCCTGGAATAATATGATTATCATGTTAGACAGTTTAGGTAAGTTTCCATATTTATTTTAGTTTTCAACGCGCTGAAAATATTCTACACCTAATTGGTTGTCATACAAATATTAAAAACGTATTAGTAAAAAAAAGTGCTTTCCCATTTTCTATTTTAGATTTTGCTCTTTAATTATGCTGTTTAATGCAAGTGCTTTAAAAGGTAAAACAGATTGTTGAAGGAAAAAAAATTGGTGTTGCCACCCTGAAAATTGAATTTTTTTTACTTTAACTGTAATTGTCAGAGCTGTATTTTAAAATCCTTACACTCTTAAGCTCATACCTAATAATAACTATAAGTGAATCAATATTTTGATATCGTAGTAGTTAATGAGATGTGAACAAGCAATATAGTAATCATTAAATAACTTCACTTTTTAAAAAAAGTTTCTCACTTAACCCTGTAAGACTTCACTTAACCCTTTAACCCAAAATTTCCATTGGATTCAATACTGTTCTCCGACAGCTTAGGATTGAAAGGGTCAAAAATGTCTTGGGAACTATTGTGTACTTTAAGAATCATACAGCTTTTCAAATGCTTCAATAATGATTACAAATATTTATTCTTGTAATAATTTATATTCTTATAGTAATTTTAATAATGTAATTATCTCATATTCTTTTATATTTCTATAACTTATTTTGAAAATGGTTTTATATGATTCAGGTGATTTGTCTAAAGCTGAATCTGTTGCACGAGAAGCCCTTCAGCATTTGCCTTCTGAAGCGTCTTTACATTTTAATTTAGCCAATACTCTTGGAAAAGCTGGGAAGTATTCAGAATCAGAGAAACATTTTCTTCGAGCTATAAAATTAAATGATGTCAATCCCACTTACCATACAAACTTAGGTATAACTCCTTAATATTTTCTCTTAGCTGTATTCGCAACAAAATATCATTTTTGGCATTATTAAAAGTAACCATTAAGTTTTTCAAATTTCTTTAAGTAATTAAGTAGTTTTACTCAATTTAATTTTCTTAAATTAAAGTTCAATTTCTTTTTTAAATTTTAAGGTTAATTATTATATAACCAGTCAATAGTCTTTTTTTAGAACCCCTTTTTCATAAGCACTTATGATTTTATGACTCGTCTTATATTCTCCAAAGACACAATTTCAATGCTATTTCACAAACTAGAATTAAGAAATTTTTATACAAACTGATTTCTACTAGTTATCCTATTTAATCGATTTTTTATTCAAAATATATTCCAGGAAATTCTGTTTTTTTTCAAGTCTAATTGAGGAGTAAATTCATTAAAAGTTCTGAAAGTTCATTACTCATGTGTTATACTGTATTTCATTTAATAGAATATGAAAGATAAGTGCATGATTGTATCATTAAATACTGTCATCTTGATTTTTTTTATCAAAAAGAAAAATTTTGATAAAATTACTTTTATGTATTTTAGGAGTTCTATACCATCGCTGGAAGAAATATCATTTGGCTGAAGAGGCATATAAACGAGCTTTGCAGTTGAAACCTGACATGAAAAGTGCTGGTGATAATATGCAATTACTTCATAAAACATTGGGCCGTGTTTGATGTGTATAAATTTTTACTATTATCTTACTTGAAATTAACACTTTTTAGTTCTAAATCATTGTGTTTTTCTGTTAATTCTTTTCAATTTTTATACTTTGTTATTCATTGAAATCTATGTTTGTTACTCTAAGCTCTGAAGGTGATTTTTGAATTCAAGCTTGGAAACTTTGTCAAAAACACCTTTCGATTTAATGTAAAGGTATCGTGGATTGAGTTTATTGTTTGACAAGTTGTCAAGCGTTGTTTTGTACATAAAATAATTTAAGTTTTCTACCATACATTCCATTGCTGTTCCTTATTTTGTTTTGGGGAGTCTGTTGATATCTCTTCGTAATATGCTGTTACTAAATCTGTTTAATTTACATGCTTTATTTCAATTGCATGATGCATTTAAAACCGTTGTCTTCAGATATAGTAGGCAGCATTTTTAATCAACTTAATAATTTTATGTAGTCAAACTAATGGAAAAAAGTTTATGCACTCTGAGTTATGTTTCTTTTTAGCTTTCATGGTATAGTGATAATTTTTCTTACTGTCTTAAGAGAGCTTTCAAGCTCAAGTATTAATAAATTCTTATTATCTTTGCCTTTAATTTTTTTCTTAGCAAGTAACAGTTTTACTGTGTTATTTAAAGTAGAGGAAAAGTTGTGTTAAAATTTCTGTAATTAACTTGAAGAGTTATCACTGAAAGTTTCAAATTAATTAAGATATTTTCAAAAATCCTAATTAATGGAACACATTTATTCATCAATTAAGTTTTTTTTGCCATGTATTCACTACATTTTTAGTATATTTAGAGATTCTTTTCTTCATGTGGTTGTGCCAAAGTATCTTAAAGCATTCAAATTAGATTTATTAAATAATTTTACATTTTTGTAGCTATAATGCTTATTGCCCTTTAAATAATTTTAATTTTTTATACTTATTAGCAAAATACATTGCCAAATTTGATTTTATTTGATTTCAGTAGCACATGATTATATTTATCATACTTTTAAAATTAAAGGTTATCATCATATCTCTTTAGTATGTTGATTGTCATACCTATAAAATATGACATATAACTAATATTGTCTGTCCATGAGAAATGAGCTGGTGGCACAAGTTTACTGTAATTTTAATACTCCTCTTCTGCTTCTAATCTAGCCTATTAAGATTCAAGGTACTGAATATAGTTTTTCATTGTAAACGTATTAATATCTGATAAATCTATGTTTCCTACAATTATACAAAACTAAAAGAACTTCAAGGTTAGAAAGTAGTTAAATTTTAATTTGCTGTTTTTTTACTTATTGTTTTTCAATGTTTATATTTCCTTATTTATTTGGGTCTGTTTGAAAAAGGTTGTATGAAATAAAAATTTAAAAAATACTAAATTTAGTATTCACAAGTAAAATGTCCACTGCAGTGATTTTCATCTTCACTAAATTTTACACTTCTAAAACTAAAACTTGTGAGTATGTAAGCGGACCTGGAAAAAGTGCCCGAACCTACGAACCTGGTTCGAGGGAAGCCCTTGCCAGCTCCATAGGAGTAATACATAAGGTTTGGGGAAATTCTATTAGGTTCAGGGGAAGGTTACAACTTTTTCCTGGTCTGTATGTAAGTTATTTAAGTGATTAAGCTAGTTGAATTTAAATCATAAATTACATCAAGTGATCAGTGTTTTTTCACATAAAAAGGATTAAGTTCTTGAATATTTCTGAAAGAATCGATTCTGGAATCGATACCAAGGAATCGATTCCAGCAGAAATCGAATAATAGGAATCATACTTAATTTTCCAATTAATACAGATAATTATAAACAATTTTGTTCACTAATTAGTAATTAGTGTTTTGATAATTAATTATCATTATACAGCAGGAATCAAATCTTAGGAATCACACTTTCTTTTCTGATTAATACAGATAATTATCAACAATTTTGTTCACTAATTAGTAATTAGTGTTTTGATAATTAATTATCATTATACAGCAGGAATCAAATCTTAGGAATCACACTTTCTTTTCTGATTAATACAGATAATTATCAACAATTTTTTTCACTAATTAATTAGTATTTTGCTGGTTATTAATTAAATTAATAATAATTAATAATTATCTTTGATTAGTGATTGAAATAGATAAGTTTGATTCTACTTTTTCGATACTGGCCCTCTTAGGAATCAATTCCAGGTTGGAATCAAACTCAAGAATCAAACCTCAGGAATCGATTCCGGAATCGAATCGAAAGATTTTTTTAGCTCCCTATATGGTGATTAAGACAAAGTTAGGTAATTTTCTGTTTTACTGTTTTTTAAATATGGTATTGGTTGAGTAATAACCATTGTGGTGTAAGTTATTGGTTACTGAACTTTATTTATGTATAGAAAATCAAAAATAATTTAACTTCAGGTGAGGAAAAACTTCAGTTTACTTTTTTGGTTTATAAAAGAAAGATAAATTGGTATCAAGAAGTAAAGATTAAACTTTTTGAGTGACATATTCACCTCCTAAGCAAATATTAATTCAAAATTTCAAATTCATTAAGATCCCATTTGTTAGACATGGTGCCATTTTCCTGATATGGGGATTTTATTCTATCCTGACTACTTATATATGTGTACTTTGTAATGTGCTGGTTAATGTTGAAATGTTTTTATACTCTGCATTTACTGTGTGTTGCACTAACCATTGTGTATGATTGTTGATTGTAGCATTGTTAATGCATTACTTCAAAGTGTTTTTGATAGACAATCACTTAGTGTTTGTTTTTAAGTGTATTTGAATGCTAGAGTTCCCGGGTGTTAAAGCATTTGATATCTTACTCATGTTATGCAAACAATTTCACTTCAGAAACTATTTTCTACTCACAGATGTATAGTATCTTTATATTTCTATGGAAAAATTTTTATAAATTTTCTAGGTATATATATTGATGAAAGCATTTATCCTATGGAAGAAGTAAGGTAAAACATAAAAACTTAAAGGTTTGGAAGACGAAGTTATAAAAGTAATATAAGTAGCATATTTCTCAAAATACTTTATGTAACAGAATAATAAAAAGCTTGGAAGGTAAGTTAAGGTGATTTTAAAAAGCTAAAAACTTGAAAAATGCATTTGATAGTAAAGTCTTCTAAAGGATTCATAGAATTTTGAACCCAACAGGTTAATTATAGGTTATGAATTAACATAAGCAATGTTTTATTTTTGAACTAATTGTAGTTTTTACTCTTTTATTTTCCTTATTACTACCAAGAGTCGTTTTTTTACTATACTTAATATATATTTCAATTTTACATGAATCAATATTATCTATTTATTGAACGCTATAAAAAAGGCACTATAACACTGGTATATAGGTAACTTTAAAAATACTAGATCAATTTACAAGTTTTTTGCATAGAGCACAATCATTAATGGACCAAAATAGCAATGTTATTCTTAATACCCAAATCAATCAAAATTTAATTTAATGCATATTATTGTTACTGAATTGAAAAAGGTGAAAGTTGTAAAGAAATGCATTTTATTGACTTGAAGGGGAAGTACATTTTTTAATATAATAAGGCAGAAAATTAAATATTATGTCATGAAATTAATACATAAAATAATTTGCAACTTCAATTGGATTATTTGTTTCTTTTCCTCTGTAACAAGTTTAAAATGAAAAACAGTCTTTCTTGTGAAGTGTTTGTAAACCGTCATTGCTGTTTTTTAAATGTACGATTGCATAAGGAATTCTAAAGAATGCAAAAACTAAACAATTATTACTTAACCTAGCCATGAGAATTATTACATTATCTTTGGAATCTGTATTTTCTCTACTACTTCGTAACTATGCAATTGAATAATGTGACCAAATATCATAGCTGTTAAGGAAAAAGATATATTGAATGGATGTATATCATAAATTTTATAAAGCCTGAATGCATCATTCTTAGCAAACCTTAAATGCATGAGATCAAATTATGACTATCTTTCTGAAGATCAAAAATATTATGCAGTCGTTTTTTATACATAGTGCTTACATCCGGGATTAAGAGGCTTTCTCTCAGGTAATAATACTGTTATTATTAACAGTATTGTAAAAAAATTTAAAGCTGACAGTCCAATTGATTTAAATGTTTTCTTCAACAGTGAAATTTTCCTTTTTTTTCAAAATCTGAAATGAAGTATTTCTTTTTATGTGAATAATGTTTTGGTGTAAGGACATAACTAATATTCATGGAATCAAATGGACTGTCATCTTGATGCATCATAAATTTATTGTCATTTGTATTATCTAATTGACAGATTTATTTTTCTACGGTACCTGCACCATAGTTTGTGAATCTCTGCTTTTATTGCATGCATTAATATTCACTAATAGATATATGTATACACTTACTCCACTTCTGGTGCACATTTGAAAAGGGTAAATGTATTTTTGTGCATGTCAAAATACTGGAGCATAATTCTCATTATTTTTAAATTATAAAAATGTTAGGGAGATATTTTCATATGAAATGATAATCAATCAGAAATGAATATGTAATTTTTCTGTAACTAAAGGTATGTATCAAAAAGAGCACTAATAAAATCAATTTAAAGTTTGATTTTTTTCTACATTTTCATCATCAAAAATTGTACAAACAAAATTTGATTTTTTTGGTTAAATAAATAATAAAACTTAATTAGGAAATGAATGAAAAGCGAAAAGCTAGTTTATGTATCCTTAAAACTAATGTTTACATTCCATTCTTAATTTACTCACTAAATGTGTCTCAAAAATCTAGATAAACAAAAAAGTATGAACAGAATATACTATGATGAAAGAACCAAATCTAGTATTGCCCTTAGTTTTTTCTTTTGCATACTTGCACCTTAGAACTAACCAAACCAAGAAAATTTTTAGACTTTTTAAAGTTGAGCTTTAAGAAAATAGGTAAATAATTAGATCCTGAAAGAAAAAAAAATTAAGTGTTTTTATTTTCTCTTTAATCTGAATTTTTCCAATTCAGGACAAGGACTTACCCATGATCAGATTTTTTTGGAGCAGGTCAAGTTATAAACTTTGAGTAAGAAACCCATGGAAAGTTTTTTTAAGTATGTAAGTCTAGTCTAACAGTTTTTAAATTTTAGTCTAGTAAATATAGTCATCAAATTAAATAAGTGTAACAGTTAAGGAGAAACTACATAAGCTATACATCATTTTTGAACTAAAGTAACTAAATTACAAATAGCACTGAAAGAACCAAATATTCCTGTATTTGTAATAGCAATATAAATTTCAAGAAATTTCATAGGTATAATGCACCAGCAGTATATTACACTTTATATTTAATTTGATAATAAATTTTACAGTTGTGGAACATAACGTCTTAGTTAAAATACCAAACTTTATTCATATAATTTTTTATACTTGAAAATTATCTTGGTACCTACAGGGTGTTTCATAACTTCTAGGAGGGGTAGGACACCTAGTCGACTCAGAAATGAGGAATTCCGATCCTCTGTGATCGGATCGTTGGTGAAGCTCATTTGATTGGTTGACATATTCGAGCTGGAAGATCAAAACCAATCAAATAAGCGTCTCCAACGATTAGAACGGCAAGGATAAGTATTCCCGAAGTTTGTCGAACGGAGATAGGAGTAGTATTTGATATCAAGGTGAGGTGGAGTTCGGATCGTTGGAGAAGCTCATATGATTGGTTTTGATCTTTCCAGCTCGATGATGTCAACGTCAACCAATCAAATGAGCTTCTCCTACTATCTGATCTGCCAGGATTGGGATTCCCGAAGTTTGACGAATGGAGATCGATAGTAAGATGACGGCATTGCCTGGCCCGTGCTGGGTACCTTCAGAGGGCGGTGGACAAAGGGTGTAAGGGCGCAACCATACAATGATTATTAAACCTAAAAACTTTTTTAAAGATAGGCGGGATTTTAAAAATTACAAAGCAATACTGCTACTCGTGTTTTTTTTATTGTTTTTATTTCAACATTTGATTTTTGTTTAAAAATGGTAATTTAGCTCATTTTGAGCCCCTTCTGTGTGGATGATTACACCAAAAAAGGATCACTCCTTGTGAGTCAAAATATTCAAGAGAAACAGTGCATGAATAATAAGAAATTTAAAAGGGGGTCTGGGGGTCCTCCCCCAGAAAAATTTTCGAATTTTTACTCTTAAAAGTAGTGAAAAGTAATTTTGAGACCCTTTGAGTTACACCAGGAGGACAAAAATTGGAAAGAAAATACAGCATAAAAAATATGTCAGAATTTCAGGAATTGCTATAAAATCTCCCTGAATTTTTATTTTCGAAGGTAATTATTATTTTGACTAAGGGCAGCCCTTAGTCAAGAAGCCCTTGGTGTGTGGCCAGTCGTCAATATTTGAGCGAAAATTTTAAAATAGCTGGCTTGCATGAAAAAGGGCACCCTGCAAACACCTCGTCTTCCCCTAATTTTTTCATTTAGTGTGCCCAAGGGGAAAACTAATGCTTATTGAAGTAAGATGGTCTCCATTTGACAGTTTAAATGAGAGCGCCCTATCAATTTCAACGTGCCTTGAATATTAACCACCTTACCTTGTTATTTCATAGTTAATCTTTAAATAAAGGCGCCCTAAAAATAAAAACTCATAGCGAAATTTGATGGTAAGGTAAAAATGGGGAGGTTAAAAAGACTTTTAGATGCCTTCGCACATCAGACTTGATGAACCAAGAATGAATTGTAAAACCAATAGTATAGTGACTAGACCAATAGTGGTTCAAGTTTGGTGGAAAAGGAGCCCATAAACATTGAGAAATCCAGTGGCGGATTTCCAATTGCGCCGCCTATAGGCTGAACCAAAATTTGCCGCCTACACAGAGCCGTGCCGTGGTAAAACGGCGCCCGGGAGGAAGATGGCTCATTGGCGACCCCTTTATTTTTTAAACCACCCCTTTTATGTGGGGAAATTTTAGGGCTATAACCAGACTTTTGTTTCGGGGGGGATTGACTCAACGTTTTTAACGTTAATGAACCCCTAACGAGTACCATTATTTATGCGTTAAACTTTTAATCACTTGAAAGAAGCTCTTGAATGTGTTGCACAAATTGTCGAAATTTTTTAATGTGAGATTAAGTAAATCTGGGGGTCTCCCTCAGAAAAATTTTGAAAAATGTTTTGGAAAAAAGTGTTTTAGTTCATTTTGAGACCTTAAAAATCCCTGAATTTTAAAGGAAAATAATCATAAATAGACGTAAAATTTTGGAGGGGAACTAGAAGTCTTCTTTATTTCGACACACTTTGGGGAAACACCTAAAGGAGACCTCTTCATTTAGGCATCAGAATTTTTAATGAGAAAAACACTACCTAAAACCAAGGCTAAATTTTGGGGATTGGGGTTCTCTACCAGAATTTTTTTTCCTTTTTTTAAAAATTTGATCCTCGAAATTAGTGTTTTAACTCAAGAAAACAATTGAAATTATAAAACAGTATGTAAAATTGCATAAAATATAATTAAAAATCTGCAATAGTTTCTAAGAAATAAACAAATATTTTCCTTCATCTATTTTCTAGTAAATGTTTTATAAATTATCACTCGTATCAACTATTACTAAGAGAAATAATATGAGAAACATTGATTGAAAACAAGTTTCATGCATCGAAGCATCTTTCAGGGTCTTATCTCGGTTATGTTGTAAGATAAGCAAACTTACCCGGAGAATGCCCATCAAGACTCAGGAGACTTGCGAGCGAATCCAAGACTTACAAAAAAAGTCTAAAATTAATTTAATAAAAAGACCAAAATTGTGAAAATCAAATGGACAGGGATTAGCAGAGGAATCTGATTTTGAAGTGAAAATAAACCCAATAACCGCAGAAATTTTCGATCCACATCAGTAAGACCGTAAACTAAACAAAAATCCTAACATTTTACGGACAAACTTTAAAAGTTGGCAAGTACGAATATCCAATTATTTTTATGAAATTTATTGATTAATACAGTAAAATACGAAAAACAAATAGGAACTTACCAGAAAACGATGTTTCAATTTGTATTTTTGAACTTACATTACACAAATTTAGAAGGCATCTCTCTGTTCAGGGCTACTGCCAATATAGAAGCAAAACAGAGCTTATATGGAAGCGGTCGCGTGAACACATTCAATGAAAGGGGATGAAAACCAACCCCCGAATACACAGGATTGGTTTTTCGTAAAATGAACCAATAGCTGATGAAGAGCTCAAGAAGCGTTGGGAATTCTTTATAGACGATTTATTTATGACCCCTTTGAGCAGGTGGCAATGGAACTAATTGAACGTTCTTTCCATTCCTGGGCACTCAAGATTTTCCTGGAATTCTTTGCTCAAGAAACCTGAAATGTTTGTTCGTGCCGCGCTTCTTTCTCATCGCAACTGGAGACGCAAACAGGCGACCCCCATGGCGTCTCTCCCAAAAGGCGTGTGAGTGTCCGTGTTATACAAAAAAAACATAGTTCTCAAACATGAATTTGGCACCCGGGGCGGCCGATTTAAGTTTTGGTTTGGGGGAGGCAGTGGGGAATCCAGAATTTTTGTCTGGGGGGGCTGAGTTTCACAAATCACTTAATTGCTATTATGATTATGGGCTGTTCAAATATTAATGTTAGCAACTGCAAGGGGAGGGGTTTGCCAGTGCCGTAGCTAGACTATAGTTTATGGGGGTTACTCAACATCTTTTCTGAGGTCTAATCTTAGGAATACTAAGTTGTAGGAGAGTTGACTTCGTAAGGTTTTTATTTTGGTGCACTAAATTTCAAAATTGTGTAAATATGTCAACTCGAAGTAAAAGGGGGTCTGGGGGTTCTCCCCCAGAATAATTTTGAAAATTTGCCCCTCAAAATAGTGTTTTAGCTTATTTTGAAACCTTTTAGATTCCACCCAAAGAGCACCACTCATTGTAAGCGGCAGAATTTTCAAGGAAAAAATTTTATAGTATTATGAATTGGAAAATTTCTAAGGGGTTTAGAGGTTCCTATTCCAGAAAATTTTTTAAATTTTGCCCCTGAAAGTGGCATTTTAACTCATGTTGAGACACTTTAGGTTACATCAAAAAGGATCACTCCTTGTAAAACCCTTAAGTTTCAAGGGAAATTCCAGAAAATATTTTTGGAAATTCCCCGGAACTTGTGTTTATCTACTTTTCAAACTTTATGGACAGAGCACCAAAAGGGAAAAGTTTCCTGTAGGCGGCGTACTTTTCAAGGGAATAACACTGTAACAGATAAAAATTTGAGTTGGGAGGTTCTCCCCCGACATTTTTTTGGAAATTGCCCATTAAAGTAGTTTTGGCTCATTTTGAGACCCTTTGGGGGTAACAAAGAGAACAGTTTCTTGTAAACCACATAATTGATTTTCTGAAAGGACGTTCTCCATCTTTCCAGAGCTTATGTTTAGTGTTTCCTTTCTCTTCTCTTTTTTTTTAAGAAAAAAATTGTCGAAAATTTGCCGCCTACTAAAATTTGCCGCCGTAGGCTATAGCCTAGCTAGCCTATTTAGAAATCCGCTACTGGCAGAAATCCACGAGTAAATTACAAATTGTAGAAAAGTCTCTTTAAAAGGGCGCCTGAGCAAAGGGCGCAGGGGGACACGTCCCCCTGTCCCCCCTGGCCAGCACGGGCCTGGGCATTACATACAGATTGGATTGGATTTTGGAGACATACATTTTCAGGTCTGTGTGCTTGATCTCAAGGATCCTCTCATAAACCTTCGTCAAGTAAGACAGACACAAATAGAATATTTCGTCGTGGAAGATGCAATACAGCACATCTAACAATTGAAGCACCTTCAATATTCCAATCCTCTTTCTCGCCAAACAGTTTTCGCGACTTCGTTTGGCGGTTTTAATATGACTGTGCTTTTTTGTAAACCAAAATTTTTGTCAGAAATTGACACTTAGATATTTCGATATTTGATTACTTGATCAGGCTTCGCACATTAAAGTATTAAAACCATTTTTTAAATAACTATTATAGCTCTAGTAAGCCGTGATTTGACACAATTTCACATTGGTCAAAAAAAAGTTGCCGATCTTTCATGATCTGTCATAGTATTTATTGAGAGAATCAATCTCGATCAAACCGTTTGAGAACGTGAAAGATATGAACCGTGAAAGATATTGGTTAATTTTGAGTGTGATTTTGTTTTGACTATTCCTCCGAATATTATTAAACTAATTTAAAAAAAAATATTACTGGCTCTTCGATTATGTGTTACTTTTTTATTACACGTATTTTTTCTTTAATTAGCTTTGTAAAGTTCTCGAATAATGCAAATAAAGCATGCTTTATTTTATGTCGTGGTACATTACCTGCTAAAAACTTATTGCGATTAAAATGTAAGTAAAATGTATATAGTTTTGTAATTTTTTTATATTCCTTTGGTTTCTTTTAGTTTATACACCGATAAGAGGCAAGAAAAAAATGTTCCCATAAGAACTGCATTGAAAATAAAGTTATCAAACTATTAATTCTGATAATAACAGAAAAGGTGCCTATTTACAAAAAAATATTAATAATGTGTATTTTTTATATCTATGATTTGAGACAAAATTAATAGAAATGATAGATATTCTTTTCTGAAAAGCAGTAAAATGCTCGATGTGGGCAAGAGAATAAGAAATTCTATTAACAAGCGATGTTCCGAAGTAGTCACCCTCCCAAGTATTGCCCGTACCTGGAAGTGCTTAACTTCGGTCATAAATAAATGTGCTAGTGTTGGTTTAGACTCGATTTAAGCAGCAACCATACGAAACCATATTTGGCTATTTATTTCACAGCCAATTGAAACAATCGAGAACGACATCAAACTGTGTCTTTTTCCGATGTTAGATGTGCTGTATTGCATCTTCCACGACGAAATGAAGCTTTTAATTAATTTGTTGAGGCACTATCATAGTTCTTTAGGGGACATCCATAAATTACGTGAGGACAAAAAGGAGGGAGGGATTTGGAAAAATCTCACCAAGGGGGGAGGGGGGTCGATTAAAATCTCACGTCAACTTTTTAAGTTAGAAATTATACGATTTTCTTTCTTTTTTAAGTAAAATGCAAACGAATAGGATAGAAAATTATTTTTAAATTTTGTAGGTAAATCTCACGTGGGGGGGAGGGGGGATCCAGCAAAATCTCACCAAGGGGGGAGGGGGGGTCCAGATTTTGGAAAAAACACCTCACGTAATTTATGGATGTCCCCTTACATTGCTTTATTATAATTATTCGTCTGTGAATGTCAAGATATGAAAATAGGCACTGTATATTTGCACGGCCATTTTTCAACTAAACTCTACTCTAACTTCCACGGCTAGGCGTACCATTGGTTCCATCACTAAGCGCCGAGACTGCTACGTCATCACGAGACCTACAGCGCATATGCCACTGGCCGTTTTGGCCGTCCAAATATACACTTCGATGAAAATATATTCACAGAGAAAAAGCCTAACAGAGGGCCCAAAATGCTATTTTCGAATACCATGATCAAATACCAATAATGCAAATATCTATGATTGACAAAAGGGTAGGCAGTATAATTTGGAGATCACAACTGTGATTGGATGTGGCATGTTCATGCCACGCCCATATTAATCACGTGATCGGGAAAAACCAACTCACTATCAAATCATATCTCACTATGGGCACATGATGGGGAAAATGTGATGTCAGACGGATATAGTCCATTCATCACTCTCGAAGAGAGTTCGACGATTCGAATGGGATACTTTCACCCGAAGAAGAAGACAACTGTCGTATGATATTTATTATGAGAGAGCGTTAATTGGTTTGTCGATAGGACGTATTTCCTAATTTGTGATATCCGATAGCTCTGAAAACGTTCTGATAGGTCCATACAATGGTGTTTACAATACAACATGTGACGTCAGATGAAAATATCCCATTCTATTTCTTTACCTCTCGTCGTGGAGTGACAAGGGAGGCGCGAGTTATATGCGATCTCAGCGCCAACAGGGCCCCTAATCACAAGAATATACCCCATGCTTTTTCAATTTCCATAATCGCTTATGATCATAAACTTTGTTCTGGTACTCTGTGTGTATACTATATCAATCAAGCAAATATCAGAATGCTCACTCAATTTCTCCATGAATTTCTCTCACTGCGAGTGTTGTATTTGAGCAGACTCGTTTATTAAAACTGCGAATTTAAAGTCAGTTTTCCAAACACATTCTCAAGAGCTTCCTAAGACGATCGGTATAAATGGCCGACGGAGACGCTGCAAATAATGGAGGGGAAATCATATTCGATGAAATGGACGTCTTTGAACAGCGAACTGAAATTGAAGAGCAATTCAAGTTTTGGGTGAAGCTGCGACTGAGCGGACGCGATGATTATAGCGAAAAAGAGGTCAAAGATCTGATCAGCAAGTTCATTCCGATTGATGCAATTTCGACATTGGAAAAGTTGAGTCCCAACGTTTTTTATCTGAAGCTCAGAGATGCTAGCGCAAGAGAAACCATTATTCGGACTGAACATATCACTGTTGACGACACCGTCGTCTGGATCCTTCCAAAGCATAACAGGGAAGTGAGAGGAACTATCTGTTATTTGCCCTTCCAAATACCGAATGAGCTGTTGTACAAAGCTCTGAGCGATCTGGGAGAATTCGTTATCTTGGAGGAAGTCGATCAAGTGGTATTCAGAAAGGAATGCATAAAGAGTGAAGTCAGGTACTTTTGTTTCCGATTGAACCCGAAAAAGACGGTGAAGGATCTTCCGTATTGGTTTCTCTGCGGAGAACACAGGGGCCACATCAGAACCATATCAAGAAGACCTCAATGCAACCACTGCAAGCAGGAAGGGCATATTAAGAAAGATTGCGAGGCTTTCAAGAAGAAACTAGCAACTTATAGCGAGCGTCCGCCAACCGGGGTGAAGAGAATCAGCAGGGGTAAACGATACCGGCCTATGGGAATTACTGAAGAGCTTGACGATCCTGGGAACAAAGTTGGAGTGTCTCAGTTGCAAGAACTCGCTGCCAATGCTATCCAGACTTTAAGGGTGACTCAAGAGTCTTTAAATGTTTGGATTGAACGCACGGCTGCTGTTATGCAAGAAATCTTGAAAAGGAAGAGGGGTATGCAAGCAAAATCAACATTACCTAGCTAATTTTCCCAAGGTTTGTAATTAGTTTGAAATAAACATGAATTGGAATTTCTGTTTTCTGATATAGTGTTTGAGAAGTCTAGAATCTATACCTTTTGGTTATTTGGCGTAGTAGTGGTTATGACTTTAGTTTTGAATGGACACTCGTTAGCAGTTTTTTGTACCGTTAGTTGAAAAATACAACCTTTTCTAATTTGAGTTTTAGTGTGCTTTGTATAGTTCAAATAATTATTGAAGTCTTAGTTATTTGAAGGTAGAAAGCTTTAACTTTGGTAGACTTCTTGATTTAAGTATTGATATGTTCTGCTCTTCCCATCCACTCACTCATCATTCAGCTTTCATTTGTATCTTATGACGCAGCCGGCACCCGCTCTTCTTTTCTCTCGATGATGTTAATTGGAATAAGTGCATAATGTTTCTTAGATACTTCAGATTCGATTTAGATTTCGGAAAGAAAGGTTGGGTCTCCGCTACTGCCGGAGTCGTTTTAGATATTGAATAAAAAGTTACTTAATTCATCTTGCGTTTTTATTGAATTTTTAACAAATAATTAAAAAACGTTTTTTAATGTATCTAATGAACAGGTTTCATATTCCAATAGTTAACACTCAGTTCCAAAATCAAATACATCACGAAACTTCGCGAATTTTAATTCGCGATTGGGGTAATGTGGTTGGTTAACCCTTTATCTACTGACGTCTGACGGTACTTACAACTCCTACCAACTTTAAAATTACGTAGAATAACCTTACCTACTAACATAAATTGACGATACTAGCAGGAACACCCTTTTAGTTGTACTCTTCCAGGATAAAAGTCAGCGCAAGTTCTATGATGAGTATTTTAGTAGGAAATGCGAATAGATTTAAAACTTCAGTTGTGCTTTCAGCTGCCATTTTGATCTGATTTCCATGATTGTCATTTTTGTTCCCTCAAAAGTAGTTAAAGTAAAAAGGAATGTATTATTTTTTAAGACTTAAAACTGAGATAAAAAGCCATATGGTTGTTTGTATTGGTGAGAATATTTTAGCCCTCAGTGTGCTGACGGTACTCAAAAATATCAATTTAATTAACTATAGCGGAATAAATTCCCCAAAGATGATTATTAAATTTATGTATATACTTTAATTTTCAATTTAATGATTCAAAAAATATTTGCGCAAAAAATTGCAGAGAATCCTTTTGCAATGGATAAAGGGTTAAAGCTGCCGAGTCTAAAAAAACTATTTGAAACTAACTCGAAAAGGTATAGAATGGAAAGAAATCATTCGATTATTTTGAAAAATGTAAGATGAGAATAAGTAATAAGATAAAAAAACCCATCGAGTTGAAAATATTTAAAACTTTTTTAAAGCAAGAATAATCACGTCATGAATAAATGCATTTAAATAGTTCCATTGAACTAGCTAAAATCTAAAGAATTTTCTTATGTGCTAAAGATATCGGCTCTCTTGGCGCTATATGATCTAACTTTATTCTTGCGCCATAAAACCACAACTAAACCAAGCCTAATGATGTCGGAAGTATTTTTTTTGATAAAAACTTGTGAAGTCATGGGTAGGTCACATACTTCCTGATCCAAGAATTCTATTGCAACAAAAAATATATGTAAAAACTCCCTGTAGGAATGGTTGTTTATAAAAAATATGAAATAATAGTATGAACCAGTTTTTGTTACAAATATAGAAATATTATGTGGTATTTGATTTTAAGTATTATGAGGGACATACAATTTTCTAAAACTTTTAGGCGGCGTAGACTATCCAGAGACAAATATGGTCCCAGACGCAACAAGGTGGACTCAAGTTGCCAAGAGCAATGAAAGGTAGGCCATATACCTTTCTGTACAAGTTTGGTATTAAGATTTAATCCTCTAATTAGGGGTACAAGTCAACCCGACTTGTGAAGATAAATCATATGAATACTAAAAACAAGCTATTTAAGTTAAAATTCCGATATTATACTTTAAATAATTGAAAACCTACATCTGTGCAACTTTTACCTAAAAAAATGGTACTTTACGTGTTATCCCATCGACCGTTCAGTGACCGTCAAATTTAGCGACACATAGTACAGTCGAATCCGCTTAATGTGATCGCATTTGTCCGATATTAAACTGATAACATTATCCGATTGATAACAATAAGCGATTTCCTATAAAAAAGTAGCAAACAGTGTAATTAGAGTGTTTGCTTTAATATAAACTTATGTAACCATAATTAATGTTTTCAAAATAATTTTACACTATGTAGTACTTGGCAACTTAAAATTTTTTGGGTAAAATATAAAAGTAGTCCAATTAATAAAAATAAAAAAATCGCTTACTCTGTATTTTCAGTTATGTTCGTAGTACAACTACACCTATGCGATTCCGCTCTTAAATTTGTTTTCTTTGGAGTTCCAGTCAAGGTATCATACGTATTTTACAAAATTTTACATAGAAAAGCCTAGAAACATAAATAACCACTGAAATTCTTTAAAATTCCACTAAACAAGAAAAAAAATCAAAAATCTCTTATCAGAAACATCTGCAAGTCGGCGATGGTGATATCGAATGACAAGCATCCCCCTTTAACCGTTTTCTATGCCGTTTTCTTACAATATTTGAGGTCAGAGAGCATAGAATGTTTTATTTTTTTTACAATCAAAGCAAAGAAACATAACAGTGCATCTGAGAACCTGTGAACTTACACTGAGTTTCAGAAAAACGAAATTGACCTTCAAAATGAAACTGGAAAGCCGGCGTTTTTTAGGGGATATGGACAAATTTCGATAATATTAAGCGGCGTGTTGATCCATAGTTGATCACAATAAACGATGTATTTTACATTAAATTAAATAGGAATGATCGGGACCTGTTGATTTCGGTAACATTATCCGATTGATAACATTAACCGTGATCACATTAAGCGGACTCGACTGTATAAGAACCAAAACAATTTTAAAGGGGCTCAAAACTGATCTTATTTGGAGAATTATTGCCAACAGTTTTGTTTCCTAAAAATATGACCCTATACGGGGGTTACAGGTGGATTTTCGGGTTGAGGCACTTCTGGTTTTAACTTTGTTTCGTCGATCCTCGAAGACAATCATTCATCTCCAATTAGGTTTTCATTTGCTTTGAACGATTTCAGGAGGTATTTTTACATCCTACGCACACAGTTTAAGTTTGACTTACAAATTGAACCTTTGACAAAATTATGTTTTTTGTAATATGAGCAATGAGTGGTTTTGCATGTTAAAGAATTTTAACTCTTGTTATCACTAAGATTTTTTATTATGTACTTATGTTTACGAAAAATAGCCTCAATGTAAAATTCTATTTTTAAATAGTAGTTGATAAATTCAAACTTTAAACACACAGAGCATCCGGGACTGGCTTTAGGGATCCATAGGACACCACACTTCAGCATACTTTTTTTCAGTAAATTTAATTAATATTTTTATGATATTTTGCATTTCATGTAAAATTATAAGAAAGGAGAATAAATTCGAACTTTTTTCAACAAGGCACTTAATTAATTTTGGTAAAATACATTTGCGGAGTACCAAACCCTCCCGATTTTTCATTTTCCGCATTCTCCATTTTTACTGAAGTTCTCCAGTTTTTTAAATTTTCTCTTAATTTCTCCCTATTTCCCATAGAAATTTATATATTTTTGATTTATACTCTGAATGAAATGGGAATAGAAACTGAAAAGTTTTGCGAGCGTGTGTCGTGTGTCTTCGCTGCGAATCGGATCTCGGAGCCCGATGCATTGCGGAAAAGGCAACTTTGAGGAAAGCAATTCAGGCTACAAAATAATATCTTCCCTTGCATTCCAATTGTTTTGCGGGAAAAATAACGCAATCATGATAAAGGTTTCACCCAGAATCTCGTTCTTGTTAATTTTCATCGATTTTTTTCAATTCATACTGTACAGAAGATAGGCTTTCAGTGGTAGCTCAAACGTGAGCGATTGAATTTTAATGTCGAAGTTTATTGGAGTCCTAATTTTTTTTCATAGAGTGTATCAAAATTGTAAAATGTGATTTCTCTGAGCGTGTGTTGTGTATAGACAAACAACAAAGATACACAAAGTCAGTTTTCGTAAGATATATACACAAAAAGAAACATTGAAAAGAAAACGCAAGAAAATGAAAATAATAAAAATTAAAATAATTCTCCAAAATTTTCTATTGATAAAACATAGTTTAATGAATTTTCAAATTTTTAAAAAGGAATTTTTCATCCATCAAATTACCAGTTGTATGTTATAAAATTAAATGGTAAAAATAAATAAAATGTTATGAAAAATCTATTTAGTTTTTGAACTAAAATAGATTTTTTGACTAAATAAGTAGAAAAAAATTTAAGGTACCTGCCTACCTATAGAGGCTTTTTTTAATAATTAAAATTTTGACCTAACTTGTGGTTAATACAATTAAATGCATCTAAAAACTATGAATAACATAAAAATAAATTAAATATTGATTCAAATTTTCATATTATTGAAGAATTTATGCATAAAAATCACAAAAAACGCCTTTCCACAAATCATCATAACTCAAATTCATATGAAGATATTTTTGTTTTGTAAACTTTGTTATCCTCGTGAACTTATATTTTAGGAGGCTTACTATTTTTATGTCTAAATTTATTTAATATCAAAAGTTACAGAACCAAACGTGAAAAATGAAAAAAACCCACCAAAATTCAGTAAAGTTTTAAGTTATACTATTCGTAAAATAAAAACCATTACACCCACAACCAAAAAAAATAGTAGGGCTCCTAAATCATATTATGTCAAGTATTTTTCCCAATTTTTATAGAAATTCACTTATAATATTTTGAGTTATGTAGTTTTGCGGAGAAGGGAAATAGCAAAAATGTGATTCTGAGAAAAACGCGAATTTCTTTATTTTTTTCCTTAATAAAATGCCTATTTAGCTGTAAGTAAAATTTCTGTAACTTTGGTTCTAGGAAAGATAAAGACAAAATTTAAACTGATTTGGAAAGTTAAAGATGTGCTTTTTGAAATAAGACAATAAATTTTTTTTTTTGAATTTTGGGTCCAAAACGGCGTTTTTTAGGTAGGCAGGCACCTTAATGTAATATCATGTTACACTAGTTACTACTTCCTTTGCATAATAATCTCTTTAATGAAAAAATATTCTTATGACTATAAGCATAAGGTAAATGTGGGTATAGTGGACACTTTAAGGAAAATTTTTGCTTAAATTCTCAATAAATACCAACCTATTTGCTTGGAAACCGTTATCATCCTTATTTTAGATTAATTGGATCTTCTTTCGATTTTACCATTAAAAATTTTAATTAGATTGGGTAAAGTATTTTTAATTAATTTTTAAAAAGTACTCCAAATTGCATCGATAGTGGCCACATAGATGTAGCTGTTGTATCTATGGTGGACACCTCTTGCATCTATAGTGGACACCTCTCTTTTTCTGCCTATATGAGGGGTTTACGCATGAAATGGGTTTTTTAAATGTATTTTATATCAAATCAAATAAACTTTATTTAAAAAAATACTTGAAAGTTTCCGGCCCAAAGCCTACGCTGTAGCTGATTTGAGAGGAGTTAAAACATGTAATTCAATGTTTTGGAAACCTGGGTTCCCGAAGTCAGAATGAAACCAAATTCATACAACACTCATTTTAAAGCACAGTCAACAGTTTATGAAGAAAAACTGATCCAAATTCAATGTTATTTAAGTTTATATTAGAAGCCATTGCGGTGGCCACTATAAGTTTTTGTGTTGGTATAGTGGCCACCCCCATAAATCCCTCGTAAAGTCAAAATTTTAAAATAAATTTTATTTATTATCATTTTATACACTCTTCTTTATCTTAATATAAATTTAAAAGTCAATCAAACGGTTATAAATACAAAAAAATCAGTTCCGATATACCCGTTTCCTTACGCGATTCAATAAGCAAAATCAAATTTCAGTCACTCGGCCGATGTTATTTTAAAATATTTAAATATCCTTCCCATGCTGATCTGTGGTATCGGTGGTATAATTTACCAGCTTACCTGATTGTACAATCTACTATGCCTATGAATTTTGACGCTGTTTGATGCCTCTAACTCGTTTTATTTCAAATTAATCAGCTATGTGGCCACTATTGGTACAGTGTCCACTATACCCACATTTACCTTATATCTTTATTTCGGAAATGTTCAGAACGCACAATTTTTGAGCCCCGATGAGTTTTGTTTTTTTACCTGATCCTGATATACAGGCTCTCCGACATGAATTCAACACTGTGTTAATAGTTACTCAACATTCCCTCCCGTGTTTATAAAGTAAACCATAAATCAAGCAATTTAAATAACCATCTGAAAGCTTAACTCAGCATCTTAGCTGTAACTCAGTTCTTTTTTGTAGTAAAAGACAAAACTAGTATTTATTTCTATTTTGAGGTTTATCATGGTTTTATTTAAGATTAATTGTTAAATTTCTTTGACGTTACTAAAATTTTCAGTTGCTTGCTACAAGTTATGATTTTTAAAATGAAGTTTAATCAGAGGATATTGTAGTATTGGGTAAATTTTCGGACTTTAAATTTTTTAATGCATATTCTTGATGTCGAAGAGAAAACGAGGTACAAATTGAGAGATGGCGCCACAAAATAACAGGAGTAATAAGGAGCATGAAAATGTCTTAAAACTGCAAGAAAATGACGAAGAGCTAATTTCCAAGCTAAATTGTGATTTTTATTTTGATTACTAATTATACACATTATACTTGTTATGAATCTTTTTAGTAGCTTTTTTTTTGTCATTTTATAACTATTCGGCTTTGTGTAAATCAAAGAGAAATAATTACAAATAAAGAAGTTTAGAAAATAAAAAACAGCAGAAGATTTTTCGGAAACAGGTAGGAAAACCCCTTGGAGGAAAATAATAAGAAAGTAAGAATAATATTCCTTATACTGTGTAATTAAGTCATAATACTATTACCATTATTATTTTTTTTCCTCTGAACGAAATATAATTTGAGGACTGGGACTTCAAAAAGGAGCTAAGTGCCAAAAGTGAAAAATATGAGTTAAGCCCGAAAAACCAATCTAAGTACCATCGCAACAACCTACAAAGTCGGCTTAGTGCCATAACAGTTATTAGTTGTTTAAAATTAGCCTGAAAGATGACTTTTTACGTGTATTCCTATGGAGAATCAAATTTAAAATGATCAATTACGGAAAATTTACTTTTTGGCACTTGGATCGTTTTTGAAACCCAGTCTTCATTTATCCTTTTTACCATATTATACAAATATTTGCTTTTTTTTTCTTTAACCCCTCAACTGCACATTGTAGCAAATATGCTAACCTAAGTTTATCAATTGTTTAAAAAAACAAAAAAGCATTTTTTTCTACATTTTTATTTTATTTGGCCTCAAACTGCATGAGTAAGGAAAAAATGTTTTTTACATAGTAATTTCTGGTAGTGGGGCATTAGAGGTTTAAAGAAGAGTAGTGCAATGTAATAATTTTCACGTTTCCTACATATATGTTTTAGAGTATACCGAATGTGATGTCATACATCTTAGTCCCAATTTTCTCAAAAACTATGGGTCGTAGAGGTATAGTTCTTCGACCATATGTACCTACTCTACTACTACGCAAAGAATGTGGCAGTGCAGAGTTTGGGCGTACTTGTCAAAACACCATGTATAAAGATTACCACTCACAATATTTCTCTGTTGAGATATCCAACCTCCCAGGCAAATTACAAGGAGTACCATTCCTAGGGTTATTAGTTGTTATACTTTAGTTCAGGGCCGGACTGGCAGGTAAGAGTAAGAGGCCCCCGGTAACTTAAAATTAAAAGGGCCCCATACATTATCTGTTTCTCCTCCATTCCAATATCACATGGATTTTGATTATTATTTCAAGACACTTACTTGAAAGAGTTTTTACCAATGTATTTGGGCCGATTTAAAAACCTACTTAAGTGGGATTTAAAAAAAAGATTAATAAAAGTTTGCTTCATTTTTATGACAACAAAAAAATCGATTTTTTGAAGCTTTAACACAGGTATGGGTAACCTTTTTGAATTGCGGGTGCGGGCCGAACTCATAGATTATAATAACGTGGAAGGTCGTAGAGTAGATAAAAGGCAATTATGAAAATTTAATCAGTTTATCTATTCTATATATATAAAAATCAATGTCTGTTTGTTTGTTTGTATGTATGTTCTTTATAGTTTTAAACTTTTCGAACCTACATTAATTATTAAACTATACCACGTTGATCTACTCGCTCCAGGGAAGGTTTCTGAATAAAAATAATTTAAAATTGAAGCGTCCTT
Source organism: Tetragnatha versicolor (assembly GCA_024610705.1). NCBI lineage: Eukaryota > Metazoa > Arthropoda > Arachnida > Araneae > Tetragnathidae > Tetragnatha > Tetragnatha versicolor. The sequence goes on from JANDEH010000009.1 coordinate 42,128,098, forward strand.
ATAACTTTTTTAGTCAATTTTATGCTTAAAAACCCATACTTCATGCCTAACTTCAGGGCAAAACCACATTGTTGTAAATATAACAATAGAAGATGTAACATTGATTGTTGTAGGCATGATATCGATTGTTGTAGTTTAAAATCCATTGTTGTAGCATAAACATAAAAAGTGGTTCCTTTATTTAACTATTTCCACATTTGGACCGGCGAAGGCCATCTGTAACACACCAGAATAATCTTCTTTAAAAATAGACTGGCGAAGCCCATCTGAAACGCACCAGATGATATTTATAAAAAAAACTGAAACCCGGGCGAAGCCCAGGTCTAGCGCGTCAGCGCTAGTCTATATATATAAAAATCAATGTCTGTCTGTCTGTCTGTATGTATGTTTGTATGTATGTATGTATGTATGTATGTCCTTTATAGTTTTAAACTTTTCGAACCTACATTAACTATTAAACTATACCACGTTGATCTACTCGCTCCAAGGAAGGTTTCTGAAAAATAATAATTTAAAATCGATGCATCCTAATAACTTTTTTGGTCAATTTTATGCTCAAAAACCCATATTTCGTTCCTAACTTCATGGAAAACCCCCATTGTTGTAAATATCATAAGTAGTTGTAGGCATATTCTCGATTGTTGCAGTTTAAAATCCATTGTTGTAACATAAACATAAAAGTGGCTCCTTTATTTAACTATTTCCACATTTGGACTGGCGAAGCCCATCTGTAACACACCAGAATAATCTTCTTTAAAAATGGACTGGCGAAGCCCATCTGTAACGCACCAGATGATATCTATAAAAAAATAATAAAACCCGGGCGAAGCCCGGGTCTTCTATATATATAAAAATGAATGTCTGTATGTATATGTATGTATGTCCTTTATAGTTTTAAACTTTTCGAACTTAAATTAACTATTAAACTATACCACGTTGATCTACTCGCTCCAAGGAAGGTTTCTGAATAAAAAAAATTTAAAATCGAAGCGTTGCAACAACTTTTTTGGTCAATTTTATGCTTAAAAACCCATATTTCATGCCTAACTTCAGGGAAAAACCACATTGTTGTAAATATAACAAGAGAAGATGTAACATTAATTGTTGTAGGCATGAAATCGATTGTTGCAGATTGAAATCGATTGTTGGAGTTTAAAATCCATTGTTGTAGCATACACATAAAAAGTGGCTCCTTTATTTAACCATTTCCACATTTGAACTGGCGATGCCCATCTGTAACACACCAGAATAATCTTCTTTAAAATGGACTGGCGAAGCTTATCTGAAACGCACCAGTTGATATTTATAAAAAAACTGAAACCCGGGCGAAGCCCGGGTCTAGCGCGTCAGCGCTAGTAGTATATAAAAATCAATGTTTGTCTGTATGTATGTCTGTATGTCCTTTATAGTTTTAAACTTTTCGAACCTACATTAACTATTAAACTATACTACGTTGATCTACTCGCTCTGGGGAAGGTTTCTGAATAAAAATAATTTAAAATCGGAGCGTCTTTATAACTTTTTTGGTCCATTTTATGCTTAAAAACCCATATTTCATACCTAACTTCAGGGCAAAACCACATTGTTGTAAATATAATGTAACTTTAATTGTTGTAGGCATGAAATCGATTGTTTGAGTTTAAAATCCATTGTTGTAGCATAAACATAAAAATGGATCCTTTGTTTAATTATTTCCATATTTGGACTGGCGAAGCCCATCTGTAACACACCAGAATAAATTTTTTAAAAAATGGACCGGCGAAGCCCATCTTTAACGCACCAGATGATATTTATTAAAAACGTGAAACCCGGGCGAAGCCCGGGTCTAGCGCGTCAGCGCTAGTTATCTATAAAATTCAATTATCGTTTCATTCTAAAGTAATTGAATCGTCAGTTAAAAGAAGGGAATAAGTTCAAAAACCAAGTTTTGAGAAAATTGAAGAAAAAAAACTATAAATGGAATTTTGTTGTATATCCACTAAATTTTTACTGGAAATTCAGGAACTTATATAAAAAGGGGAAATCTTCGGAAAAAATATAAGTGGATTCAAAAGTATTTTACGGTTAAAAAAAGTTGATGAACTTATTCAACCTTGTGAAGGAAAATCTTAAAAACCTATTAATTTCATCGTTTAATTTAAATTATATATCCGCTTAGTTCACAGCACAAAAGTATGAAATAGACAGACTAAGACAAATAAAATTCAAAATTACTATGTAACTTAAATTCTAAATTAACTGAAAAATACAATGAATGGACATCTATTTCGCAACTTCAAGGGGCTATATTTCCCTATACGGGGTGGTTATTTCCCCCTTTTCTTTCACCTGTAGAGCAAAGCTTGAAGATTGTTTTGAGCACAAAAAGTCAATTTGTCATATTTTGGACTTATTTTCTTCTAATTGACGATTCAAATATCCCCCAAAATTTTGAATATACAAAACCCCTTTTGTGATAACAGGGCTTTGCTACGCATAGCCATAGATCAAAGGGGGTGTCCTTTCTTGGGATTTTTTTAAAGTTTTAAAAAGCATATTGAAAAGATATCTAGATTTTCTATCATCACCATAATATAAAAATAAATGGAAATTTATTTATAAATTGTTAAAGTAATTAATTTTTATAAAATAAGTTACATTTAACTCTAAATTTAAGGTTACCTAAGTTTTTAAAGGTAATGGTTTCCTCCTTTCATTATTATCCAATTTAAAAAAACAATTATTTTCACTAGCTTGTTAAATAAGTATTTCATAGCATTTCCCCACTCTTTCTTTTGAAAAACCAAAAATTTAAGAAATAAATCAATATGTTTAAAATTTAAACTTTGAAAAAAAATTTCTGAGTTAAATTTAAGTATGTTTTAAATTATTTGTTACCAAACATTGTCAAAATATTTTCTGTTTCACTTGATTGGACAATTTTACCTGTATTTTCAAATTTCATTTTAATAAATTAATTAACTAATGATTTAATCATCAATAGTGGTTTTTTATATTATATAGCTAGAAAATTACAGTATTCATGGAAAAATGCCCTCGAAAAATGCCTCAAACGTTTATAACAGGAGTTTTAAGGCTAAATAAATTTGAAAAAATTAATAAATAAATTCCAAGATTTCTCCCAATCAATAAAAAGTTTCCCCAAAATTTTAAAAAGTTATTAAGTTCTACAAAAAGTCAGATTCATGTTTACAAGTAACGATTTGAAACGCAAAACGAAAGCGATAGATCTGTGATGAAGGTGAAAATCACCACATAAATTTTGATGAATGTACTGAAATTGAGTGTTCCATATTATACATTTCCACAAAACTTCCCCATATGGCTAAAATTATCAAATTTTTTTAATTAATTTTTTAATTTATATTTTATCTTTTTTTCAATTTAAATGGAATATTCGTATTTAGCAGAAAAATTTTCCGGTCATTTTTAAAGAAATAATAAAAGTTAAATTTAAGTCTGTAGCTCTTCTAATACTTTTAGTTTTTCTTCAAGAAAGTGATGGGGAACGAATTTTATAATTATCTTTCAATGAATTTTTTTATAGAATCTTGTAAGAATACTACATGAACGCTTGTATGAGAGTAGCTTGTAGAGAAACACGACTTTTAACCCTATGGGCAAAAATGGGAGAATTTTTAAGTCAATTGTCTTACAAAATATCAAATCATAAAAACCAATTGTAATTATCTAGATAAAAATATAAAGAAAACATAAATCCCTTCTCCCCTCACTACTTTGAAAAAAAATATAAAAACAACTAACCTCTTTTGGGGAAACTACTTCTAGCCGTTAAATAATCCAAGAAGCAAGAAACCAGCAGCCTTTTTGAGACCACAACAAAAAAGAGACTGAAGGACATCTTCTGGAAAAATTTGTCACCCCCCAAAAAAAATGTATCCTCCCATCGGTCATTTGGGGAGTGGAGTGGGAAAACAAGAATCTACAAACAATTAGAGGCCATAAGCCATAAAACGGTGTCCCATCTCCTGAGAGGCGGCAGCCCAGTACAATGAAAGAGGAAGAGGAAAGTGTTTACAATGTTTTGACACCGATCAGGGCCCCACTTACAAGTTTGGGGGCCCAGTAACGTCTGGTTTCTCCCAGGGAGTGTTTTTTTATTGGTCGAAGACGAAGACTTCGAATGTCCTTGCCCTGTTTAAGCTAAGGCAGCGAAATCAAAGGGAAGCGTGGTTTAATGTGAAAAAAATTCTACATTTTCCTCGGGGCCCCATTGCTTCTGCCCCCCATTTCGGCAGCCCTCTCACCTTTTGAACTTATTTTTGAAAAATCATAATTTTGATTAGGGCCCCCTTTTTCATAAGGCCCCGTCAGGGTGGCGATCGCCACCCAGCCACCCGGGCCAGTCCGGCCCTGCTTTAGTTTCAACCTCTCCCGTGCAAAAATGGTTCTCCTTTCTGTAGTATGGATAGGTATTTTTAGAAATAAATACAATTTTCAAGCAATTAAATTTATATACCATTACTCGTTGATCATTGAGTTGAGTATTTAAACACCTGTGCAACATTAAATACATAGGATTTCGAAAGAAACATAAATTTTTATTAGATTTTTATTCTAATAACACAACATTTCAACACTTTAATGACGCATTAAAACTTCAACATCTGATAATTTAAGTGCAAAACTTCCAGAAAGCATCTATAAATGGGAATTTCCTTATTCCTGAGGGGAATAAAAGGTTGGCATCCAATCCAAATCAACCTTCATTCTTAATCATGGAGTTTCCTGATAAGATTTGCCTGTTTCTCCTTCTGGTGACTTACTTTGTCAATGTAAGTTACGCTTATGATCCCCTCCAGTCACCATCGTACACAGGCACATTCAGTCATCAGTTTCCATCCGTTCCAACCACCTTCGGAAATCTTCAGTCTCCGTCCTCTGCAAATACGTTCGGAAGGCCTCAGTCTTCATCCGATACAGACAACATCAGAAGTCCTCTTTTCCCATCTGTGGTACAAGATTTCGTCGAATATGTATTCCAAAATTTAACCCCGTTCTTCAGTGATTTCGATAGTTCTTCAATTCGGAATCTATCCGCTGATAAACTATTTTCTATTTTCTACGACATTGTTTACAAGTCAAATGTAAAGTACGGAAATCCAAATGCGAAGTTTCATTCGTTGAGCAAAGCCCAGTCCATCAAGGAAAACTATGACAAGATTGATGGAAAGTTTCTTGTATTGGTCTCTGCTTACACTACCGGGGAGCTTCTACTACAAAGTGAGATTTTGAAAGAAGGGAACCAGAAGCATCTTGCTGATCTTTTTGCAAAAGACGTACTCGAAAGTATTAAATCGGCGTCCAGTGACCCGGAAAGTCATATTAGATCATCCCATGAAGGTTATGTGAACTTTTTAAGATCCCAGGGATTTGCATCAAAAACTAAAGCTTTTACCCTTGAGGCAGTGTATGTAGAAGTTATAAATGCTTTGAGTAAAAACTATCAAATCCCTTTTGAGCCTTCAGCTTTTAATAACGTCCCTTCTTACAATCCCTCTAATTTCCAAACAGTTGGGAATCCCTTTATATTTTAGAATATTTCATAACTAAAAATGCCATTTGATATTTTTTATCTTAAAATATAAAATCTATGCACTTAACTCAATGCAATACAATTTAATTGATGAAACATTAAGTTCGATAGATAGAACCTAAATTTTTCTAACTTAAAAAATTTTAATATTTTACTTGGAAAATTTTTTCAGTTAGTACTGTTTTCCTTTCAAAATTTTTGAGAAAGTTGAAAATTTCATTTTTGCAAATACTAATAAAAGACTGGTTGAATCGTTGGCTTTTACTTAGTGACTTTGAACGCATATGCATAATCTCTTAAATCCTAAACAAAAAAAATTTACAGATTGGCTCTTAAAATATAATGTCTTATTTTGTCGGTTTGTATATTATGAGTTGGTTAGGATGAAGTTAATTTTATTATTGTAAACTTAAATTTTAAGCAGTTTTACTTAAAAATTAACAATAGTTATTGTTCTTACTATGTTTCTAAATTATGATAAAAAAGAATAGCTTTCATTGCATACTTAAATTTTTGTTGCTTCTTTTTCAAATTTGGACACAGTTCTGTTATAAAATAATATTAAGATTCAACAGTTTGAAGAATATACACTTAAAAATAGGTAAAGAATTCAAAAATGGTAAATGATTTTTTAGAAGTGAGCTAAGCAGCTGTGGGGTATAAGTGCATTTTGTAAATACTTTCTTCTTTTTAAAAATTGAAAACATCCCTTAAGAAACATGGTTTCAGGATTGAAATTAACTTGAAATGAAGTCAGATTTAAGAGTAGTGCCAAATTGTGAATAAAAATAAAATTATTCATCAGTCATACAGATATTTTTGTAGGTTTTTTAAACATCTGATCTTTGAAGGGAAACAGATAATTTTTTTATTCGAAGTTAAATTAATTTAGACAAATCTTTCGTTCACAGAACATAGCAAGAATGCAGCAAAACATATTTCCAATATTAATTTCAGTGCAATATAAAATTTATCAAAATAAGCTTATAAATTGTATACTTTGTTACTTTGTAAGTTATACTTTGTCATACATATGTCTAAGTCAACGGTGCATTTTCTATTAATATTTACATAAATAACTATAAGAAAATTCCAATCTTCTTTTAGCTTACTCCATTAAAAAAGCACGCTACAAAGCCTATTTGGGTTGAAACAGAAGAGCCTTCTTAAGCAAATAGGAGAGGTGCTGCTTATTAAATTTTATTTAAATTGCATGTAATGCTTTTATGATATAATATTTTTCCATTTTCGTGTTTTAAAATTAACTTTAAATATACAGTCAGAAATAAAAAACGTTTCAGTGGACATTGTAAGAAAGCGGCTAGGGATAGAAGGAGACTTTGAACACTAATTTTCATAAAATGTCTTAAATTAATCATTAATTACCATTAATTTATGAATTAAAAATTTCACCAGCATTTTTAAATTTGAATTATGTTTAAATTATATTAATAAAAGTCACAAATACAATTAGAGCAAGATATTTTTCCATTTTCAATTCAAAGATTTCAAATTTAGTTATGTCTATATCCTACCATTCTCCTAAAATTATTTCAAGAAAGAATAATTACATTTAAAATTATGCCTTTATATTTAAAACAATCTTAATGATTAAAATATCTGTAAAAATTATCTACAACGGCAATATAATACGGGGAGATACCAAAAAATTCGTCAATCCCCTTTCCGAATTAACCCTCTCGGCACCAGAACATCAAAAAAGTGAAAAAAGTTTTTTCTTCTTTTCACTACATCCAAAATGCCCCTATAATTTGTCTGGACAAAAATTTTTTTCTTGTGTACACTCCTTCCTAGTTATTTTTATGAGCCTCATATGAGGCCATATTTTTTTCATTTTAACAGTAAATACTTGGTTTAGAACTTATTAAAAGACATGGTCATAATATTAGAAGGTTACGAAATAAGAAAATATCTACCAACCTATAAAAAATGTTCTACAGAAGCTAGTATCTAGCTAGTATTTTCTCTTCAGAAGCATCACAGCTTAAAATGTACACATTGAGGTATAAATCATCATTCTGCCATTTAGGAACGAATTCAGAAACCATCTAGAAGTCTCATATGTGATCTACATGAATCAGTGAAGTCACTGATTAAAAGAAAATAAATTTGCGTGTTTACATCATACAAAAATTGAGCTCATATGAGGCCCAGGGTGGCGAGAGGGTTAATAAATAACAGTCGAAATATCAACATTTCGTCTCTTTTTAAAAAGAAAAGTGATAAATAAAATTCACTATTTTCAAAAATTTTGGTTAATAGTTTTTAAAGAGTGTTCGGATTTAAAGTGTGATCGATCCTACCGAGTTTTGGATTATTGTTTGGATTACAAACTTTTAAATGCTTTAAATTAATTTCCTAGAAACTTTCTTGTTAAATTTTTCAAATTTTATTTCTCACATTATAGTCCTCAACACCACAACATGTTTTTTTGGGGGGTTAATCCAGTCTGCCATATTAGGTGGCTACTGTCCCTCCACATGGGCCTTGGGGTATAGCAAAACCACTGGGTGCTCCGGACATTCCCCCACCAATGATGAGGCATGAGGCAGCTTGTTGCTTGTTACTCACCGCTTGATTTAATGGAAACAATCCCCTGCCTTTGCAGTCATCATCGTTACTGCCTCCTTTTGCAGCTGGTGGCAGGAGAGGCTGATGAGTTATGAACGAGCTGGTTCCCCGCCCCGATCCTTGCTTCAACTTTCCCGCCACCTGGGCCCGATTTAATCGATGGGGAATGCAGACGCCCCCCATTCCGATACAAGCGCAGTGTTTTTTACCCCCTCCATACCCCCTCCTATAGCAGTGTTTCTCAACCTTTTTTTTATGCTGTGACCCCCATCAGTCCTTCTAAAATTCTACGCCCCCTCGAAAGGCGTTTCATGGAGATGGGGGTTTCGGGCCCTGACAATGTTTTAGACATTAATTTCATGCTTGTTTTAGAAGTTGAATGTAGCTTTTCAGAAATACAAAGGATGGATTTGAACCTTGGCTTGGAGCATTGTACTTTTATGTCTTGGGAGTCAGAAAGTATGGAGTCAGCCTATAGGTCCTCCTCCAGGAAGTTTTCCAAGATTTAGACTCTTGAGTATAAAAGCTTCCAATTCCTTTTTTTAGTAATTTGGGATAATTTGCAGTATAACGAATAATTTTTTGGAAATTCCTGAAATTTGATATTGCTCTTTGGTGGGGGGTGTGTCCACGTTGAAAAAAAGAAAAAACACCATATCAAAAGAAAAAGTTGGCAAATTCGCAAGTTTTGTTGATTTTTCAATTAAAATATTTCTTTATTCGATTGAAATCAAAACTTTATGATAACTCTGAATATTTACTTACTTTCTTTTTAGAGGCCTGAAAAAGTGCTTTTTTCACATGCTAATATCTTCTTGATATCTAAGATATTTTCATGAAACTTTCTTCTGTGCGTTTTCCATGATATTGAAAGCAATTTTTATTTAAGTATTTGTTCGGTTTTCTAAGTTTTTAACATTTTTCTAACCCCAGAGTATAGAGTTTTCAGAGATTCCAAACGGCAGTTTCCCTCTTTAGGTACTTAATTTAATTCCTGCTCCCAGGTTATAATTAATTTCACTAGCAGCCAATCAGAGAAGTCGAAATGCGAAAGTGATTCCTGATTTGATATGGAATTTCTATCAAGCGGGATATTAATTTCATCGTTGCTGCTCTTTTCCCTTCACTTCCGATTTGGATTCAGTGGGAGAATGACAGAGAATTAGCAGGAATGACGTGGTATTAAAGAAGGTGGTCCGATGTACTTTTTGTTACCTATGGGAAAACCCTTGTTAAAAAAGTTGCCATTAGCGTCTATGGAGATGAATCCTCTGTTAAGCTCTATACTATGTGTTTCTAACATTCTTGTTTCGCCGCTAGGGGCGCGGTAAGTGGTTTCAATGGATTCAGCATGGTCACTTATCTAGGGGCCAGCACCTTATTTCCAAAAGACCCTAAGAGACGTTTTCCCTAGTAAATATCTGAAATGGATTTTTAAAACACCCTGTATGTCCCCCACAAAGTTCGTATAGTAATCGTAAAAAAATCGTGGCACTAAATTTTCTGATGTTTCTGATGTTTATGTATGAGTTAAAATATGGGGGTCATTTCCAGGGATTAGTAAACAATTTATTGATACTGAAATGAATGAATTATAACTGAGATAAATTTGCTTTAAGTCCAGATGAGATAATAATAGGTCCGAGGATTTTTAAAAACGACTAGCTAATTATGCAACGACTAATTATAATTAATATTATCTAGAAATTTGTGATATATTCGAGTATTTTACCTTATCCCATGAGATCCCCTTTAAAAGTTAAGTATGCCCATCAAAATCATATTCTTTTACTTCCAAATATTTTTATCCATAAATTTTAAAAGTTTACCCAAATTACACTCCTTTGTTGTGACAGAACGTCCCTTATTGCGAAGTTTCCAAACGATCCCCCAGTGTCATCACGAGAGGCAGAGCGTGGCAGCGAAGACGCTTTTATAGCTGGAAATTGATTCAATATCTCGAAACCTTTACCCCCGATTTGTAAAAGATATGCGCCTAAACCAAAAAGAAATAGTAAACCCTGAATCGACAAGGAGAAAAGAAACGATCCGGGAATCCCATGTGGTGACATTTGGCCTAAATTTGACAGCTGCCGCATCCGAAATTTTTTTCATAAAATCCAAGCTTCTCAGAATCCCATTGGACATCCCAAATCGCATCGTCAGGAGAATAGATCTTTCTCCGCTGCAGGAACAGGCCTGCAAGCGTCTGGAGACGTCAGATAGTGTAAAGTGTAGCAATCTCTGACATGGCCGAATCAACAATGGCTGGTAACAGATGAAGGTGGGGAATTCGTTGAGGAGTTGGAAGAGCGGCGTGGTCGAGGTCTTGGAGACGTTTGATTTTATTTGGAGGGGGATCTAATCAAATCATGTGAGTTTCTTTTTTTTATCGAAGGTTTTCGATATGGCTGGGTCGGAACGTTCAGTGGTAAAAAGAAGTTAAAAAAATATTTGAGGTTCTTTTGCACATTCCTTCCCTTTCTCGACCTTCTTCTTTTCTTATTCTCTTTTCCTTCTCAATTTCTTCTTCCCTCACTCCCTAATTCTCTGTCCTCTCTTTGATTATGTCAATCTCTTTCTAATCTTCTTTCTAATTCCTCCTAGTTCTTTTTTCTGATTCTTTCCAATTCTACTTCTCATTCCTTTATATTCTTTATCAGGTCTTACATGTGTTTCACTATTTTATTCTAGTTCCCTCCCCTTCGCAACCTTCTTTCTTTTTTTTATCTCGGTCTAATTCTCTCTCTCATTTTCCAACTTCTTTCTCTCACTCTTTCTCTTCTTACCCTTACTCACTCACTTATTCTAATACATTCTCTTTTCTTTCTCTTCTGAAACTCACTCTCTTATTATCTTCTTCTAATTTCTCATTATTAATATTTTCTACCTTATTTTATCTCTTTAAATGTTTTCGCTCTTATATTCCCAAAAACTGGTGTAAGGAGGTTATAGTAATAAGCGAGAAAGTATGTTAAGTATTAAAATAATGAAGCACTAAAATCTAGGCAATGTAGGCTGATTTGAAGGTGTAGAGGAGAGAGGAGGGTATTATGGAATAGTCGGGTAATATGGAACACCTGAGTTTCTGCTCCCCCTCGTGCTACTATCACGTGGCAATGCCACGAAAGTCTGAAGAAATCCCCCATAATGCAGTGCGCAAAGAGTTTAGCTTCTTGTTGTTGTCTGATCAGTCGCAGCAAAGCAAAGTGTGTTTTAGGATTTTTCGAAAGTCTTTGACAGTAACTGTTCCAACCTACCAGTAACTATGAGACTTTGATTTTGTTGTTAAGCATAATATACACTAAAAGATCAGTAGTTTTTTAGCTATCCATGTTTTATCGGTCAGTAAAAGGGTTCATAGTACAAGCTGGTGTGTTGGGTATTATGGAACACTAGGTCCATTCTGATGTGTCGTATGAAATTTACTTCCTGCCATCAAATAAAGGACAGGAAAACAAAGATGCTGAAGCATCTTAAACTAAGATCTTTTGTAATGAAAAATTTTCCGAAGATCAACGAGGAGAAATTTGGATCTAATGTATCAGCTGTTTTCTATGGGCTCATCTTGACTGCACTGGAGCAGAAAAAGACGATTATGTTTGTGACTATTGAAAATAGACTCATGAACAAAGCTATTTGAACGTAAATTGTTAAATATATTTTTTAGTTAAGATTAACTATGTTCTCTAAGGTTTAATTAGTTTTCAATAGCTGTAAATCCAACTGTTCCATATTACCCGACTGTTCCATATTACCCTCCATTTGTAACTTTTTTTAAAGTACATTTTTTGATTAAAAAAATAAATGCTGATTTATTTGACCATTGGCCCTTCATTGTCATTAGTTATATTATGTACTTAAAATGATTCGGTGGATTTTTATTAAAAACCAATAGAGTTATTCTTAAATATATAAAGGGTGTTCCATAATTCCCTCCTCTCCTCTACTAATTATAGGTTCTTTTTAACAAATATATACTTTTTCTTTTAAGTCACTGAATATTTTTATGGGTCTGTGTGCTCAAAATTATCTACTTTCTAGGGTTTATAAGCGTTTTAAAATAATAATAATTTTTATTATAAATTACTAAATTAATAACAATTTAACGCTAATTTTAAATTTACATTCCTATATTCTGATATTTTAAACTAGCCTTTCTTTATTCAAGATAGAGTTCTATCCTAAAGTTTTAAAAGCCTTAGCTCGTAAATAATTGAATTATTTATGCATTGAAGGTGACTCAAATTTAAGTGATAATGTAAAATGAGGAAAAAGGACCCTTTTACCAACCACATTTATTTAATTACCCTCTTCTAACGCAATTTTTTAAGAGAAAAGGCAATTTCCCTGGGGTGGTGGATTGATTTTAGTTTTAGTCGGTTAAAATGTAAAATGTATGGTCTAAAGAAATAATATAAGTACACAATATGGTTCAAGGCTTCATTTCAAACTAAAGATCAAAGCTGTAGATTTTCTAAAGGCGTTATGCTAAAGGAATACCTTTGCATAATCTTTTTAATAAAACATAATATTGTTTTAAAATTTAATTCGATTTACTCTTATGCATCATATTGGTAGGAAAATACTGTGTGCGAAATTCAAAACGTGTGTGGAAAAGTGTTTTGGTTATAGTCAGGGTACCGAATGGCTAAAGAGGGGTATATGGAAATCGCGTATAAAATTTTTCTTTCATGGTTTCCGATTGAGTTAATAGTGTAGATTTGAAAACCGGTTGATGCCATTCTGAAAAGGTTGAGCATTTTTTAAAAATGACTGAGCAAAATTTCGAAAAATTAATTTATAGTAGTCGAGATTTGAGACATTGGCTATTTTTCAGTGCTAAATACGAATATTCTATTTAAATTTAAAAAAATTTAAAATATAAATTTTTTAAAACTATTTCAAAAATTGAATAATTGAAAAAATTAAACCATCAAAAATTTTAAATATAATTTTTAAAAATTATTTCAAAAATTGAAAAATCGATAAAATTAAACCATTGCTCAAAACCACAAAATAACTGCAAAAGAAGTAATTCAAATTATTTTTATTTAGGAATGACTTTAATAATAACGTAACAAAAATTTTTGATTTAATCATCGATTCCTCTTTTTTATGTTATATAGCTGTTACTGTGAATGTCCGTAATTTGGAGAATGTCGACATTCACCGGTGAATGTCGACAATCACATAGTCGCTTATCTGTGAATGTCGATAATCACCACCGTTGTATGTCGACAATCACCGGTGAATGTCGACATTCTCCAATTTCGGACATTCACAGTAACATAGCTACATAACTACAATGGGAAAATGATCTTGGCATCAGCCTCAAACACTTTTAACAAGAGTTTAAAAAAGGTCGATTTTTGAGGCCAAAATTTTGAAAAAAAATTAAACTTTTTACTGTTTGATTTTCTCCCAATTTAGTATGTGATTACTAAATGATGACCGTTTGAATGACTTCTTTTGCAGTTATTTTGTGGTTTTGAGCGATGTTTTAATTTTTTCGATTATCCAATATAAAATAATTTTTAAAATTGATATTATAAGTTTTTTAATGGAGTATTAGTATTTAGCACTGAAACATAGTCCATAAATATGGGTATCATAAGTCTCGATTACAGTAAATTAATTTTTTGAAATTTTTTTGGCCATTTCTAAAAAAAATCTTGATTTTTAAAAAACGCTCAACATTTGCAGAGCGGCATGAACCGGTTTTGAAATATACTCTATTAACTCTATCAGAAACCATTAAAAATATTTGATATATACGCGATTTCGCACTTTTCGACTTGCCACCCTGAATTATGGCTTTTCCGTCACAAATCAACCCTAGAGGGGAAACAACTTTTACAGAATCCCAAAAATTAAAAACAACATTTGAATTGGAAATGTCAATTACGAATCAATTTAATTGTTTCCAGTCAACGTAACATTTTAAAGTGCTACTTTTTTATTGCCGATTTTATTATTTTTCATTTTATAAGGATTTTGTACTTGCCAATAATAATTCACGGCTCACGGGTGTTGAGTTTTATAAGTTCCATGTTTTTTCATAGAGGGCGATGGTAGTCCTATTGCGATTATTAAGGAAATTTGTCCAGTGCCAGGACTTTTCATCAGATGATGTAAAATATTGTGGGGTAAGAAGTATTTGGAAAAGTGTAAAATAAATGCCAAGTGTCTACTCAAATGCGGTAAAACAACAGAAAAAGAGCTTAAATACACAAATTCACATCGTCTTGTTTTAATTTCAATAAAATTGCCTAAGCCCGCAAAACTAAATTACGATTAAAATCTGAAGTACGTAATTAAAAAGTACTTTATATTGTATAAATATAATCACCCACATCAGTGAAAACTGTCATGGAAGTTGGTTGGGCTTCCAAAATTCTAAATGTGATTGGTGTCTAAACATTAAAAAAATAAAAAAAAAATAAACTTAAACTAAAAATTTAATTTATCCCATTATTTAAAAACCTAAATCTTCTAATCAAAATAAACAAACTATCATAATTCCTCACTTAGAGGTAATTATTAAGATGCCTTCAATTCCAAAATTAAAGAAACACTGATATTTACTAGGCATTTTATACATTATTCAATATTTTGTTGATTTCATCATCATTTGTTTCAATAAAATGTATAAACCTTTCTTAAAATTATTTTTTTTAAATGTGTTAAGTTAAAAGAACTTCCTTGATTATCTCTTACATGTTGTATTTTTACTAAAAGCAGCTGTTTGTTTTAAAAATTAATTATAATTTCAATAAAATGAGTGCTATATTGAGAAGTAATTTAAATTAAACAGCGACTCAAATGCAGACTATCTCTATTATCAACCCAACTCCAACCCTGTTTGGTCTCCTACATATGGTAGTCAAACTCATTTTTCAACCAGTTTAAAAAACTGCCTAATGTTACAGTTTAAAATCATTGGGACTATATTTCAAAAACATTCAAATTTAACGAGAAATCTGAACAAAAGTAATTAAGTAAAATCCCAGTTTTTCTGACCTGTAATAATAAAATGTTACTGGCACCATCTTAAACATATCCTTTGTAACAAATTACTTATGAATGCTCTAATCCAAGATGCCTAGCTAAAGCATTGATCCCCGATATCCCCCTTCAATGCAGGTATGGCTCAATCTAATGTTGTTCCTTCTAATTGATTAGTTTGCGTGATGCTGCGACTGTCCCGAATGTGTAGTCGGTACAGCGTATGATTGCCTGTGATTGCTTCCAGCATTCTACCTAGTGAAACTCGTGTGAGCCATATACGGTAGTTAAATGCGGTTTGAAATGCATTTCAATATTTTAAATTCATTTTTACTGATATAGATGATGAGAATGGGTCAAGCACTACATTTCACGACATTAGCTTTACAATGACCTGTGGCGGCTCGTGGGTAGTTCAAATTGGGGTTTACAATTACATTTAAAGGAACAATTAATAACCTAAATATTAAATCTCTATTATTATTATTATTACTATTACTATTACTATTACTTTTTTCTATTACTATTACTATTACTATTATTATTATTATTATTATTATTATTATTATTATTATTATTATTATTATTATTATTATTATTATTATTATTATTATTATTATTATTATTATTATTATTATTATTATTATTATTATTATTATTATTATTATTATTATTATTATTATTATTATTATTATTATTATTATTATTATTATTATTATTATTATTATTATTGTTATTATTGTTATTATTATTATTATTATTTACATTAATGTTTACAAAAATAAACACTGTAGTACTTTCAAGAAGAAGTACGTATATCTGAAGGTAAAAAATAAACAAAGAACTTTTGTGTTTATTTGCAAACACATGTATACCGATTTGCCATTGAAATCTAGTTCAAATATCGTTTTGAAATCTAGTTTGTCGCTCAAATTGAATTTCGGCTCAAAATATTTTTCCAATTGTGATAAAAAAATGAAATTGCTATAAAATAAATTTCTTTAACACCCTTTTAAAAAGTACAAAACTAGGAAATTTTAACTAAAATGACCAGAAGTAATGAAAACGCGTGAAAAAATTACCGCTAAAACGAAGATTTGAGGAAGAATTTTCTCCCCGTTTGCTTTCCTGCCACCCGTTTTCTCGGTCGTACGTGCTGCTGGAGGCGAAAAATTCGTAAAGCTTTGGAAGCTCACAGAATTTTTGAGATAAAAGTATTTTTTGTGCGTTTTGTATAGAAGGGAACACGTTAACGCATCTTGAATAGAGTATTAGTCGGAATAGATTTTTATAACTTTTTCATTTATTTTAATTGGTAGACTTATTTAGTTTTCAATACGTTTCGCACGTGCTAATGTGCTACTATGAACGAGCCTCCTCTGACAATTGTCGGGTGGCTCTACTAGTTCTTAGGGAACTGTATTATCATCACCCTAGCCGTTATAATGTATAGTGGTTAGTGTATATTGACTGCGTTGGAACAAAATAGAACGAAACAATTCGGTTGATTTGTTTAAAAATACACACATTTATTCTTGATTATGTATATATAATAATACATTCCATTAATTGAATAATTAGTTTTCTTAGTGGATATCAAATAGTACATATCCTTCGCATGCATTAGCGTTCTAATTCGAGCCTTATTGGCTAAATTATTCAAATAAAATATGATCACACATCAAAACATATCAATGATTAAATAATATTATAAGTATATGTATACGTACATAGGCACTTGGCACATACTTAACATGCACATATTCAACACATTATACAATTATTATCCCAGGCATTGTTCCCACTCATGGTCCGCAATATCATTTTTAATGAGGATTCTCTTATCATTACTTTCTAATTCTTCCTATTCATCCCTACGAAGTAACTTCCCAATCCTCCAATATACTAATTCCTATCCTTTACTTTTACCCTAAAGTTTAAGCTGGGATAAAACCCGCTGAATTAATGCTTACATTAGTTCACTTAATATGTAATACATTGCAAATTACTAATATCATTAGTAGACCGAGAAAGAATGCCTGAGAGCAATATCATGCGATAAACCATGCGCCTTATGGACGCATAAATTGAACACAAAATTTACAATACACATTTATGCAATAATATACTCATTATATTTAATGCTTGTGATAATCTGGACTGAGAGGAGAATTGGGGAAATTGCACCTACCTAAGAGAAGCAGCCTAGAGCTCCTCATTGTCCTCTGCTAAGTCAATCCGAGAGTGATATAGTGTTCACAATTGGGTTTCGCACCCGAGAATAGTTATTCTTGAACGATTAGTAATTCTAGATGATCACTTAAACAAAATGCACATTTTCTTACGAACTTAATCGCGCACTCGGGAAAAGATATCTTCTTGGATGCTAAGGGGTGTCCGATTATCTCGGGCCGTTGGCCAAAATCTTCGGGAGCCCAGCTCCGGAGGGGTAAGGAGTTTGTAATTCTTAATCACCGGAAGGTAAAGATTTTATGAGAGGTTTTCCGTCGTTCCTGACTTTAAATACGGCGCCGCCCACCTTTGGGTGGTGCTACCTTTGACCACTCGTGAGGGACCACCTACGCCCCCTGGGACTGTCCTGGACTCCTCACCCAATCTCCACGTTCCTTATTGTGTTGACCCTAGCCTATGGCAGAGTTCTTAGTGTTCCCCAGTGTATTCTATGTGGCCTATGGCGAGGCACTCTTCCAGCTTTGTTAGCCTCGAATTTATGGGTGACCATCGCCCTGCTTGCCGCTTGCCCCAGGTGTGCATACCAAATTTCTCTTTATTTCATCTAGCTTTGCCCTTGTGCCTCCCAGACCCTTTGTAACCCCCTTCTTGTTCCGGCGGTCTACCTGTCTCGTAAATTCGTCATCGTGTTTTCGCGCAGCTCTCCTTTCTCTTTTATTCCCGCTGTGGTGCGCTTTTTTTTTGCCCCCTTTTCCACGGGGAACTTGTGTGGTCTTTCCGGAGGGAGGTGATGCAGGTGGCCGATGGAATGTGTTTTGATTCCAGCTGGCCAACAGAATCTACCCTACTCCCGCCAAAAAAAAGGGTTATGCAAAGGCAGAAACCTTTTTTTTTCTTACGAGAAGGAAATGAATTTTAGAGAGGGTTACAAGTGCCTGAGGTTCACCCCCTCCTGCTCAGTCCAGTGGTTTGCACATAACATCCAGAAAATGCTAAATAATTGAACGGGTAGTGAATAGAGTAAATAAAAGCTTACTGGAAACCAACCAGAAAGAAAAATATAACATAGGGATAACATAAAGATAGTATAATAACATAGGAAAGACATATAAATGATCCTTACGTTTAATTACTCCTTGCTGCGATGCTAATTGCCAGGAAGTGAAGTTAGTGCGGTAACATCCGGGAGCAACTTATCATTTAAATGTGTATGCCCCATATGATGGCCACGCATACGTCAAGCGTCCTTGGCGATGCGTCCCCATCCATGGAAATGATGTTATTCCATCAGGAATAAGGAAGCATTGGATTGCTCCGAAATGTATGTGCACCCCAGAGTCAAGTGCTCGGGCACCCCACCTCCTGGAAAATAATGCATCTTGCATGGTTATATATTAGCCCGAATTAGCATGCAGGAAAGTAAAGAGAAATATGTAGAATATGCATATAAGAGAAAAAAAAAACTAGATAAAAGAAGTTAATTAGTAAAATTCACTAAATAAAAGTGAGTTCATAATTGAGAGTTCACTAAATAAAAGTGAGTCCATAAGTGAGAGTTCACTAAATAAAAGTGAGTCCATAAGTGAGAGTTCACTAAATAAAAGTGAGTCCATAGGTGACAGCTTATCTCTGTTTGCAGCAGCAGGTGATGAGGGTAGAGACGATCGTGATGGTAAGTCCAATGGCTAAAAGTGCTGCTCCGGCGAATTTTAGAATAAAGAATGCCGAGTTAAGGCTGGGAAAGTGGACCCACTCGAACAATGAGCCTTGGGTGCTGGTGGCTGTTTGTTCCATCGTTTTGCCCTGCATTTTTAACAGTTCAATGGAAGGCTCGTCCAGGCAAAATGATATTTGGCGACACTGAATGTTCGAGGACGATTGTAGGCAAATCTTGTCCTCGAAGCACTTTGTTTCAGCCAGGAGCTTCACTGTGATGGTGGAGGGCGCGACTGAGAGCTCGACTGCCTTAGTATGTACCTGGATGCTCTCGAAGGTGACGGAAACTAGTCCCGCCTTGCATGATGATTTAGCCGTGAGAGTGAGCTCGGCCAAAATCCCGCACTTGTAGCATCCGGATACCTCGTAATTTGAGCCCTCAATAACGGGGCAGACTGCGTCCCGCTGGACGGATATTTCATAATTGGAGAAGTGCAGCTGAAGCTTGATGGCCGACGATGCGAGAAGTTTTGATCGCAACCGTCCCTGGTGCAGGTGCAGGCTGTGAAGTTCCCTGGTGATTGGAAGGCGGCCTTCCTGCGTTTCCACCATGGTGTTTACTGCCTGAGTGTTCTCTATGCATCGTAGCTGGTCCTCGAAGAAGGCACAGTCGGCGAGGTCCTTGGCGAAGAGGAAGGTCTTTGTGTAAGACGTATTGGCCTGCACCGCTCCGATGAGGTTCGCCACTGGATCGTTCTTTTCACTCCCCATCACCAGGTAGCCTTCGGAGGGGTTGTCGACGCTGGTGACCAATTTCTCTGGGATGAGCATTGTAGATTGGTCATACGCCCCCAGAAGCTTCACTTTTATTCCGTCGATCGCTATTGTTTTGTCTCTTAGGGTGGCCCGGGAGGTTGTTCCATTTCTGGAATGCTCTAATGCCACTTTGTAGCCGCATTTGTAACCAGTTATTTTGGAGACCTCATAAGACTTTTCCAGCTGTGGCACGAAGTACACGCGCTTGAACGCGCAGGCCGGTGTGTGGCTTATTATGCAGCCGTTTCCGCGGTTGCTCGGCTCACACGTTGAGTATCCGCTGTACGATCTGGCCTCCATCGTCTCTGCCTCGAAGTTCAGTCCGTCGTATGAGTGAATAGCGCAATGTTCGCCCCAAGCGCAGTATTTGTTTTGGCTGCAGGTGATCTGTGATTGGGAACGGGTCTGTACTGGGAAGGTGTAATACAGTCTTTGTGTCGAGAAATGACACTCCACCGACTCCAGGGTGATTTTTAGTGAGAATAGAGGCTTACTATCTTTGGAGTGAAACCATAGACATGATGCGTGGCGAATGTTTTTGATGGTTACTTCCGCAGAAGTGGTGAGTTTGCAGGTTTCTTCCCATGCGTCATGGTGTTCACATAGTTTTAGTTCCGATTGAACTATGTTATAATCGGAGCAACTTGCGGTGGCACCATCGACGATTAAGCAGAGTGCCAGGATTGCAAGTGAGACCGCCTTTAGTCCTGTTCCGTATCTTCGGTCTCTGTGTTCTAATGCCTCGTAGATTCCCGCACCGAAGTGCCTGATGGCATGTCCCGTCGCCGCTCCCAAGAGAAGACAGAACCGTGCCGCCATCCGGATAAGTCGACATAGTAGCATGATTTGGTAGAAGAGGAGCATGATGGTCCACGTGATAGTTTTGATGATTATCTTAACCATGATGAGGCTTACCATGGTTAGACAGATGAGAGCACCCCACAGGAGATTCTGGAAGAATGGCTGCCAGCATCGGTAGGTTTGGAAATTTTCTTTACAAAAGATGCACCCCGTTAGGCGACAGAGCTTTTTGCCTTCGATGTGTATCTCCGCATCGACGGAGAGACCATTTTCCGCTATGAATATGGCGGTGAGCGTTGTCTTGTGTGCCAGTAGCTCGAACGGGACGGTGATGTGTCTGGTATCCTTCACCGTTAAGAGTGTCTCGTAGTCGTCGGTTCGCAAAATGAGTCGGCCATTGGTGTCTGGCAGGGTGAGAACAGGATCAGTGAACGTGAGGGTTAAATTGTTCTGTTTGAATGTGGCCCGTTCTGCTTCCAGTAACTTCCTGCTATAGGACTTCTTCTTCCGGAAGATACATGTTTGTATAGTAATTATCGTCGGATTGTCTATAGATCGGTCCTCTCCTACGTGCGTTATTAGCGCTTTGTCATGGGTAAGGTGGCACTCACACTGAGCAGATTGCGAGCAGTTGTATAACTGACAAAAATCGTTGGGGCCTTTGCAAGTGGCCGTGTTGCAGTTGCAGGAGGCTCCCTGCGGTGCCCGGCAGGTATAAAAGGTCGTGTTGAAGTTCAAGTGTTCGACGACCGGATGTTCGTTTTTGAGAATGAAAGTTGTTGGTGCAATCAGTTCAAAATTAGGCGTTAGTATATATGATTCATAGCCAGTGACGCAGTTGATACACTTTTGCAAGGCACACGCGTGGGAAGGTAGGTCAATTCGCTGCAGCAAGTGGCGTGGGAGTGCTTCTTTCTCACATCCCTCACCCTCCATTTTGCATATGGTGATATGGGGAGTGCCCATTATCACCGCTACTGCAGTCCATAGGTAGCCTGCAATGCAATATCACCAATTCACTGCCCAGTCCAGAATAGTGTTACTTAATTCTAAAGTACATGCTTAAAGTTTAGATTCTAATCCTAATATTTATATACATTTTAATGATTCATTATAAGAAAAGAAAAATAAATAAATATATACATCATTAATGCCATTTCAGAGATGGCACTCCGCTGTTCAAAAGGAAGATATATTTCAGCCTTTTGCTCGGGACTTGTCCCTTGAGCGCTTATTGAACGTCCTTTTGAATAAGCATTTCCCAATTACATGCATGCAAATTCTTGCAATTTGTCAAATCGCAAAATTTGGTAATTTTTTTTCTACTATTTACATGTGTAGTATGTACATGTGTAATATCAGTGTGACTTATCCTGAGTACCGTTATCGGTGCTCTTACTAATGTCTTAATGACACCAGTTGGAATTACGTGTCTATTTGACCACGGGTTATTCCCACCGATGGGATATGTGCGGGCAGGCACTCTTTTCCTATTCTCTAATTATTTTCATTATCTCCTTGCAATTCCTCTTCCTTCAATCGCTATTGATCCCTCTGTCGTGATACTTGGGAAAGTATCACTCCCGAGAGCTCTATGCTTTTCTGGGGTCTTGGACTTCTAATTAGGTTTTTGTTTCGTGTAGGGTGGTCAGTTTCGGGTGCTGCCCTTTTCTTTCCCCATTTGCCATATTCCCCGTCTAATCCTGGATGCAGTTTCGCGTTTTCGTAGATGTCTTTTTTTTTCCATTCCTTATTTTGTGTGGAGTATTCACCTCTCTTTTAGCTCCTTTATGTGGCGCGAATTTGTATAAAATTCGACGCCGCAGGGTGTGCCCATATGCTACCCTCGAGCTCTCCACAGTTCTCACCGTTCCTAAATTTCCCTATTCGTTCTATGCGAGTGAATCGTCAGGTGTTGGATTAGGTAATTGGTATTGCAGTGATTGTCCATTTTCGTTTGTTACTTCGCCTCCCCGGCCTCGTCCTTTGTGAGCAGATTGCCGCTCTCTTTGCTTCCCCGAGTTTGTTTTGTGTCCCTCGCTTTCTCACCGGCCAAATTATGTCCCTCGGGGCTTATTGACCCAGGCTTATTTATGGACAGTTTGTGCCCTGGCCTTTTCTTACTTTGTGTGGGCCCTCTCGGTCTTACCGTATCTGCGTTTTCGCGGTCATTTTCCCCCTCTGGTAGGATTGGTTGATGGTTTTATTTCCCTTGTTGTTTGGACAATGTATTTTATTTCGATTTTTCCCGATTGATGCTTTCGTATCTGTGCTTTAGTCTACCCTTTGCAGTTTAGTCGATATGTACGAGACGTTGATGCTCTGGGAATTGCGGGCGGCTGGACGCGGGCGACGGGACTTTCCCCGGTCAACGGGGCCCATTCGGCAACCATTTAGCCGTCCCCGTTGTTTGGGCGGCCCGGGTGCGTTCAGGGTACCCGGGGAGCCCTGCGCGATCCCTCGCGAGCATGCGCTTGTATGTGTGTGCCTGGCTAAGTGCAGAATCCCGCATGTGCACTTGCTAGTGTGCACATGTATTTAATTTTGGTTGATTGGGTGTGTGAATGAGTAATTGGATGAATGAATGACGTTTGAATGTTGTGTTGTCCTTTGTATTTCTCTCCTTTCTTGTTTGTCTCTTTTACTGTTGTGCATTCGTGTTTTGGTGTTTCCCTTAATTTTCTTTTGTTATGTGTGTTTTACTTATTTTATTTCTTACTTGTTTAACCCGGCACGTTGTCCGCGTCCCCCAGTCCGCACGGTCCACAGTGAATTCCAGTCAAGTAGTAACCTACCATCAGGTTTTTTCCTTGTCACTTTTTTCCCCATGAATTTTGTTTTTAGCGTTTAGAATGAATCTAATTCTGCAATCTGATTTTTGTTCATGTAATTTATCTATGCCATGCAATTATCTTCTAATTTTGAATTTTGTTTTCGATTTACTTTTTCCTCTGGATTCGTAACCGCGTGTTTGTATTTATTTGAGCCTGTTGTGTTCTTATATTTGTTTCCATTTTTTAGAGTATATTATCATACGGTCTTACTAAGTTTCAAGTTTTGGGAAGATATTTTTTCAAGTTATGGAATTACATTTTGAAATATATTTTGCCCCGCGCAACTTTAACGCGGTCATCTAAGGATTCTACACAATTTGTAAGTAGCTGATATTTATTTATTGTATTCTATGTTGCAGTGTTACATTTTACACCCTATGTACCATGTTTTACACTATGTTTTCCTTGGTTTTTTTTCTTTTTTCCCACATTACATTATCTATTGTATTACTTATGTTACATATTTTTACATATTTCATGATTTATTTATTAATTTTTTCTTTTCACCGTACATTCTGCATTTTATTCATATTGCTTACATTAATACTTTGGGTTGGGTGGTGGTAGAGATAAACGCCAGCGCTTAATTTCCCACTTAAAATTGTCTCCGCGGAAGACAATTAAAATCCTCCCCAAGTATCTCAAAGCAACATATGAGGCTAGAGATAGTTTGAAATATTTTATTTTAATTCACCTTTGTTTTATTGTTTTGCAACATTTATGTTTATAGTTATTATATCACTTTATGGTTTTTGCCCGAAAATTTATGCCTCTATGTAGTTTTTTTTTTTTTGTTTAAATTGGGTTTTGGTTTTCCTATATTTTAGACGGGTTTTAAAATTATTTGCTCTTGAAATATTTCCCCTTACCGTTGATATTATTTTATGTTTGGAGTTAAGTTTTGATCTATCAGGGAGTATAAGTTTTCTTAATTACTGAATTACGCCATATAAATCATTAATTTTGATCCGTTTGGATATTTTGCTTTATTTGCTCTATATCTAAGATTGATTTTATTTGGCTGATTGTATTAGTTTGCTCATATGTTAAAACACCTACCAGTATTCCGAAAAAATATCATATCAATATCTGACCCTGTATGCATCGTCAAAATTTGTTTATTTTATATTTAGTTCATGTCATTTCCATCCATTTCGAGTTCCCTATCTTAATATCCCACCGTGTGTTGTGTTGTATTTGTGTTTCCGTGATTTATCCTATGCCTTTTTTATTTGTTTCCCTGCTATGCCCGGTTTTGTTTCCCTTTGTAATTTACATTGCTTGCTAACTAGCGGTACCTAATCATCTTTCAATCTCTCCGTCAATGTGTCTAGAAGGGTTAAAAGTTGAGACTGCGGTCCCTGATCTTCGTCCTCCGATGGACGAGTAATTTGCTCTGCCCAGTTCCATAGGCGGGTTCCTAAATTGTCCGTGGTAACCTGTGAGACCGATGTATTGGGTCGTGACCTGAGCGAGAAGTCCCGACGTGGCTGGTCCGCCCAATTTTTCCGCGAGTATTTTTTTCTTTTCTCTCCCGTTTGCTCCGAGTCATTATCTGTATCAGTTTCAGTCGGTTCTGTTGCCGTTTGAGTATTTTCTTCCGCGTCCCGCTGTTCGGTTATGTCCGTTCTTTGTTGTGCGCCTGACCTATCGTTTTCCGATGTTTCGTTCCCCGTCGGTTGTGCTCCTGGGCTAGTATTTGGGGAGTGGGGTAAGGCGTGTGCCTTAGGGATTCCCTCCCCGTTTGGATTGTCGGATTGCGTACCTTTGACGGGTTTTGCGGGGATTGATGCTTGTGAACGATACCTGTTCCGGGTGAGCGCGTAGTATGCAAGTGGGATGTCTTCGTCCCAATCGTCTTCGGGGGGAAGGGTTGGTTTTATGTTAGCTTCTATATTCCGGTCTATGTATTTGGGTGTGGTGTCTTGTGCCCCGTGTGCTAATTTAAGTGTGTTTTTCCTTTCTGTGAATGGCAGTAATCTTTCAACGTGTACTCGTTGAAGTTTTGCATTCGGGCGTTCAGCGTTCCGAATTGTGTAATTTACGTCCGTGTGTTTTTTTTCAATTATATACGGACCGTCGAAAAGGGGTTTTTTTATAGAGTCTTTATTCCTTTCCAGATTTGGAGTGTGTAAATATACCTTTTGGCCGATTTCAAAAGATCTGTGTTTCGCGCCCTTGCTTAATCTGTATTCCTGTTGTTTTTTTGCTGCCTGTTTGAAATTTTCCTCAACTGCCTTTTGCGCCTGTGCGTATATTTTTAGTCGATTTTCTACATATTCGGGTATGGAGTTATGTTCCTCGTCGGATAAATTTGGTTTAATGGTGTAAGGAACTTTTGGTTCAAGACCGAACATTAAGTAGTATGGGCTGTAGTTTGTTGTGCTATGTCGTTGCGCATTATACATTAATTGGTAGAACTCAATACCTTTTACCCAATTATGGTTATCCCTAGCAAAAATAGCTAGGGAAATTTTTAATTGTTTGTGAGATGCCTCGTTCATCCCATTTGTAGAGGGTCTGTAACTAGTGGTTTTGAGTTTATTTATGCCTAATTTTTCCGCTAGAGAGGTTAAGATGGTTCCTACAAAGTTTGATGCACAGTCCGATAGTAGATTCTCAAAAAGTCCAAAAATGGATATGAAATTAAGCAATTTGTCTGCAACTTCGGTTGCTTTTTGTGTCTTCAGAGGGTAAATTTGCATGTAACGGGTAAAGTAGTCATTTACACAGAGAATGTATTTGTGTCCACATGGACTTTCATTTAGGGGTCCTACTATATCAATACTTATATATTCAAGGGGCTTCTTAGCCAAGATATTACTTTGTAAAGGTGCAGGAGGATATCTATTGGGAGATTTGTAATGTGAGCAGTCTGTACATGACTGAACAAAATTTTCTGCATCGCTGTACATTCCAGGCCAATAAAAGTATCTAGTTAGATTATCGTAGGTTTTAACATGTCCCGCATGATTCGCGTGTGTGAGATGTAAAATGTTTGGTCGGTAGCATTTGGGGATTACCATTTGTTTGGTTTGTAGTTTACCGTGACCCGGTTTGCTGGTTATACGCAGCAATAAATCGTCCTCGATTGCGTAGAAGCGTTCTGACCGTGTTAGTGTTTGGGGGTTGCTTTTTATTTTGTTTATTATTTTATTAAGTTCGGGGTCTTTGTGTTGTTCTGTGCGAATTTGGTGAACTGATGGCATTTCTATTGTTACCGCGCTTATGTTATTTGTATTTATGTCGTTAATTGGGTATCTGCTGAGAATGTCCGGAACTATGTTTTCCTTAGATTTTATTAGTTTGAATTCGATGTCGTATTCTTGCAATTTAAGTATTTGTCTAGTTACCCGGTTTGCTGGGTTCTCAAGCGTTTTTATTTGTGACAGGGCTTTGTTGTCACATTCGACTATTATTTTTCTACCGTATACATAGTACTTGAAAGCACGCAAGTTCTCGGTTAAGGCATATAGTTCTAGCTCGTAAATTGGATATTTAATTTGATTGTCATTTAATTTTTTTGAGTAATAGGCTATTGGTCTTTTGACACCCGTTCTTTCGTCCAGTTGACTAAGGCAACCACCGATAGCTTTAGTGCTAGAATCGGTCGATAGGACGAACTGTTTCGTAAAATCCGGGTGTATTAAGATGGGAGCCTTATCCAGCGCGTCTTTTAATATTTCAAAGGCCTCTTGAGCCTCGGAATTCCATTTAAATTTCCCTTTTAATTTCAAGATATCCGTTAGAGGAACGGAAATTTTGGAGTAGTTTTTAATGTATCTGCGGTAATAACCCGTGAGTCCCAAAAATCCTCTGACTTGCTTTAAATTCCTTGGGGGTTTAAAGTTATTTATTTTTATTAGATTTTCATTTGATGGTTTAGAACCATATTGATCAATATTATGACCTAAAAAGGTTATATGTTGAGTGATAAAGGAACATTTTTTTGGGTTTATTGTGAGGTTATGTTTCCTCAATTGTTGGAAGAAACTTCCTAATGTTGAAAGCATTTCGTCGATAGTTTGGGCTCCAATTGCGAAGTCGTCTATAAAATTTGCAATTCTTAGCTGTCTTAAGGGGGCAAGTATTTTATCTGATAGTTTTTGAAGGGTAGCGCTGCTGAAGCTTGAACCCATGGGCATGGTTTTAAATTGAAATGCACCAAATGGGGATTGAAAGGCTGTGTATTGCTTTTGCTCGTTTTTTAATTCAATTTGGAAAAAGGATTGATTTAGATCAATTGTGGTGAATAATTTGGAACCGCTTAATTTATCTATTTCCGCGTTCATTAAGGGTAAAGGGTGATTAGTGTAGGTTACTAGTTTATTGAGTGCTCGAAAGTCCACGCATGTTCTATAGGACTGTGGCGCTCCAGGGGTATTTTTTTTCTTTACCATTACTAAGGGGAAAGTTACATAGCTGTTGGAAGGTTCAATTATTCCCGCCTCTAGCATTTCTTCCAGGTGATCCCTTAGAATGTCTTTAAGGGCGTGCGGCACCGGGAAATATTTTGCTGTTTTAAGTTCGTCGCTTTTAACCGAGAACTCTGGCTGAACTAAATTTGTGCGCCCCAGCGTTCCCAATCGTTTGCTGAAAACATCCGCGTATTTCATGAGTAGTTTCAGCAACTTAGACTTCGTGGGATTATCTAAGTGTTCCAATTTAAAGTCCGATTCGTTTAGTTCTTCCCTACGGATTTTCCTAATGCTCTTTATGTCGGCGTCTTCTGTGTCAGTGTCTACTGTCGCGATTCTTGTGTTTTTGTTTAGGATTATGTTGTTAGCAGTTAAATTGGTGATTAATAGATGTGTAGTTCTGTTCTTACCGATAGATACTACTGCCGGGGTTACTTCAATATTTTTATTGTTTAGCGAGGGGTTTAAAATTACGTCTTGATTAAGATCGAAATTCGGTCCTATTTGTAAAGTAATCATGGCCGTTTCATGTGGGCTAAGATTACACTTATTTATTAATTTTGCATATGTATGGATGCGTAAGTTGTTTATATCTCCGCTATCTTTGCCCGATATTTCTAACTTTTGTTTGTTGTTTATTAACACATTACGGCCAAAATCTAAAGTAACATTATTTTTTTTTAAGAAGTCATAACCCAGTATCATAGAATAATGGGAGAACCGTTGGTTTACAATGTAGAAAGGGTGTTTAATTATCATGTCCGCAATATTTATGGTTATCTCATAACACCCGTGAATTTTAAGAGGCTCGTCATTTACTGACTTGATAGTTACCCATGAAGGGACCCGTTTTATGCTAACCTCATTTTTTATTTCTTCAAATTTCTCCCTAGTGAGCAATGAACATGCTGCTCCGCTGTCTAGTAGGGATAGAATGGGTGTTTTTCCGATATTGAGAGTTACTACCGGCAGTAGATTCTTTGTGGCGAATTCTGTGCCATGTTGTGTTGTGTTGATGAATGTGACCGATTTCTTATTCGCATTAGGTGTGTGTAGGTTTTGCGTACGGTGTGTGTTCGGAATATTTTGTGAGTGCTCCCCGTGTACGCGTGTATATTTCGTATGTGTGTGGGTAGTGTTTTTAGTTTCCATAGACTTGTCGTGGGATTTCTCATCCAAACGGGGGGGTTGTTGGAAATCCCTTTTTAGTTTAAAGGTCTGTTTGACCTTCCTCTTCCCCTGTCCCCTCTGGGAACGAAACCTTGGCTCTCGTTATTGTATGTGCCGTTCCTCCCTCCATTCCATGTCTGTCTCCTATCGTTTTGGTAGTAGGTGCCCCTTCTAATTTCCCCTCTACCTCTATCGTTACATCTCCACCTTTGCTCCGTGGAGCGCTCCCCCCTTTGCTCCCCGTAATAAGTCCTAGGGTAATAGCTTGAGTATTGGGGCGGTTCTCGATAGGAGGGGGGTGGTCTGGCGAATGCCGGACGGTATTGTTGCGGGGCGCGGGGGACCTGGGGATATCCCATTGGGGTCGTATGTCTTTGACAGTTGAAATTATGGCATTGGCTACATTTCCTCCCTCTTGGGAATTGGTTGTCCCCTGCCCTGCCTATGTTGTCTAGTTTCTGTTTGAATTGGTTATTCTCCAATCGTAAATTCGCGATTTCTTTAGCTAGGTCAGTGACGTCATCCCTTATTTTGGTGTCACCTTGAGGGGGGTTTTCTGGCTTCCCTGACTCTATCGCGTTTATTGACGGAGATTGTAAGATTAATTGATTTGCTTGAAGTAGCTGGATGAATTTGATGGCCTCATCAAAGGAGGAAACATCCTTCGTTAGTAATTGGGGTTTATATTGGGGCAATACGCCTTCTAGTAATCTGGCCAATCTCGATTTATCATAAATTAACTTCATGTCTGGGGAATCGAAGTCCACTGCCCCAAAAAAGTCTCTAGTAGCCCTCGTGAGTCGAGCTGCAAAGATTTTTATATCTTCCTCTGGCTTTTGCCGACATGAGGCTAGGTTTTGTTGGCGTAGTGCCAAGCTTTGGGTTTTCCCAAAAAAATCTAGGAATTTGGCCTTAAAGGCCTTTAAGTCCGTTTCGTGGACTAATTCCGAATTACTAATATAACTCGTAAGCGCATCTCCTTTGATTTTTGCTTTTATTATGTGGATCTTTTGCGCGTCCGGTATGTTTAGACCCTCTGTTAATTTATTTACAGTGTCTATGAAGTAGTCTGGGGTTATCGCGGAATTACCATCATATGTGGGGATCCAATTTTGAATTATAGCTAGACTTGGTAAGTCAGTGCTATGCCCGTTCATGCCCGAATTTTCTACAGTGTCGTTTTGTTCGGTATGAGACATTTTGGTATATATTTATGATTTACTTATTTAAAATTAAAAAAAGAAAAGGATCTTTCAATTCAAATTTCTTACTTATACCCTCAAAGCTTTGTGTGTGGAGTGTGATACTTCAATTATCTTATACTATGGTGTATGGTATACATATACTTTTCTGTTCCATTTCGTTTCTCTACAGTCAATCAATTAGTATTAACATAAATTTTGAAAATTGTGGTTCGTGAATGGTCACGGTACCACTTGTCGGGTGGCTCTACTAGTTCTTAGGGAACTGTATTATCATCACCCTAGCCGTTATAATGTATAGTGGTTAGTGTATATTGACTGCGTTGGAACAAAATAGAACGAAACAATTCGGTTGATTTGTTTAAAAATACACACATTTATTCTTGATTATGTATATATAATAATACATTCCATTAATTGAATAATTAGTTTTCTTAGTGGATATCAAATAGTACATATCCTTCGCATGCATTAGCGTTCTAATTCGAGCCTTATTGGCTAAATTATTCAAATAAAATATGATCACACATCAAAACATATCAATGATTAAATAATATTATAAGTATATGTATACGTACATAGGCACTTGGCACATACTTAACATGCACATATTCAACACATTATACAATTATTATCCCAGGCATTGTTCCCACTCATGGTCCGCAATATCATTTTTAATGAGGATTCTCTTATCATTACTTTCTAATTCTTCCTATTCATCCCTACGAAGTAACTTCCCAATCCTCCAATATACTAATTCCTATCCTTTACTTTTACCCTAAAGTTTAAGCTGGGATAAAACCCGCTGAATTAATGCTTACATTAGTTCACTTAATATGTAATACATTGCAAATTACTAATATCATTAGTAGACCGAGAAAGAATGCCTGAGAGCAATATCATGCGATAAACCATGCGCCTTATGGACGCATAAATTGAACACAAAATTTACAATACACATTTATGCAATAATATACTCATTATATTTAATGCTTGTGATAATCTGGACTGAGAGGAGAATTGGGGAAATTGCACCTACCTAAGAGAAGCAGCCTAGAGCTCCTCATTGTCCTCTGCTAAGTCAATCCGAGAGTGATATAGTGTTCACAATTGGGTTTCGCACCCGAGAATAGTTATTCTTGAACGATTAGTAATTCTAGATGATCACTTAAACAAAATGCACATTTTCTTACGAACTTAATCGCGCACTCGGGAAAAGATATCTTCTTGGATGCTAAGGGGTGTCCGATTATCTCGGGCCGTTGGCCAAAATCTTCGGGAGCCCAGCTCCGGAGGGGTAAGGAGTTTGTAATTCTTAATCACCGGAAGGTAAAGATTTTATGAGAGGTTTTCCGTCGTTCCTGACTTTAAATACGGCGCCGCCCACCTTTGGGTGGTGCTACCTTTGACCACTCGTGAGGGACCACCTACGCCCCCTGGGACTGTCCTGGACTCCTCACCCAATCTCCACGTTCCTTATTGTGTTGACCCTAGCCTATGGCAGAGTTCTTAGTGTTCCCCAGTGTATTCTATGTGGCCTATGGCGAGGCACTCTTCCAGCTTTGTTAGCCTCGAATTTATGGGTGACCATCGCCCTGCTTGCCGCTTGCCCCAGGTGTGCATACCAAATTTCTCTTTATTTCATCTAGCTTTGCCCTTGTGCCTCCCAGACCCTTTGTAACCCCCTTCTTGTTCCGGCGGTCTACCTGTCTCGTAAATTCGTCATCGTGTTTTCGCGCAGCTCTCCTTTCTCTTTTATTCCCGCTGTGGTGCGCTTTTTTTTTGCCCCCTTTTCCACGGGGAACTTGTGTGGTCTTTCCGGAGGGAGGTGATGCAGGTGGCCGATGGAATGTGTTTTGATTCCAGCTGGCCAACACAATGGCACTCCCTAAGTAATGCAATTTTTCTATGTTACACAGGTGTTCATATAACCACTCTCATCCCACGCAACTGCTGTCGATGCTCGTTTTTACGAACTGTAAGCTGGTCTCGAACTTAACCTCAAAGGCATAATGATAATTTTAATTCCCATTTACGAACTAAACTTTTAAAAATAACTTTTTGTGAACTCATTTTTACACTTCACCTGCTTTAATTGACTTCAAATAACGCTGAAAAGATCCTTTTCTTCTCAAAAAAGAAAATTTGGGAGTGATTTCCAGTTGCAACTGATGATCAATATTATTTATAGCTACAATTATTTAATAGCTTAATTAGTGTGTTTGTGATTGTTCCTTGCTGTAATATATTTTAGAAACGCAATTTTTTTATTTCTTATAAATGAAATACATTTTTTAACTATAAATTTTTGTGATCAACTTTTAAGTATTTTGTAGCTTAATTAGTGTATTTCTGATTGTTTCCCCCTTGCTGTAATATATTTTAGAAATGTAATTTTTTCATTTCTTATAAATGGAACACATGAAAATTATCTAACTTTATTTCGTGAAATGCACAATTTTAAATAAGTAAGAGAAGAAAGTTAGATGAAAAATTTTTTGATTTTACGAACAATTTGAGTATATCCTACGAGTTTTTAAAAAAGAGCTTCGACTGTGTATTAGTTTGTGCTGATACGCTGATCAGCACAACATTGATACCTGTTATTTTATTCCCCGCATCTACAATGAGCTTATAATATCTCTATGAAAATTTTCCGATAGACACTGATCAAATATGATTTCCTTCCAATTAAAATAATTAACTATAAAAGACCTTGACACCTAAGCATTCTTAAACAGCCTTATTTTCTACACGCTCCCCCAGAGGGCAAAAAACTATTCAATGTATGGATTACTCCTAGGGGAGAAGAAGCCAGTGAAGGGGAATCCCCTTTCTGAAACTTCCTTCAAAGATTTTCAGAATTCCCACGAGAAGCAAAGGCGATGACCGTTATAAGTGCGCTTAAGTAGACTGCCAAAATCATGTTGAATCGAGCGCTTAAGGATAGGGGTAAACGACTAAAGCCCCTTCGCTTTTCGCAAAATTTGTTGTAACACCTAAGTGTTATTTGGGAATGCTGTAAAGGCCTATTTAAAGAGGTTGGGTCAACATGGAAGTGAGATTTCGCTGTAATGGGGGAAGAAAAGCGTTTAGGCTGTTGGCGCAGTTTTCTATACAGGGGTTTACTACGAGGGTACTTCAAGGGGGATAATATGAATGGATGCTTGTGATAAATACTGTTAAAGGTATCTGAAAATATTCACTTTAATATTTTTGTTAAGTGTCAAAATTATACTTGGGATTAGAGAAATACGATTTTCATGAGCCTCCTTGACCAGAATTAAGTAAATCCATAAATGATGTAATTGTATATTTATACATTTGATGTTGAAGAAAAGTAACATTTATGTAGTGGCAGAAAAGTGATAAAATATGTGAAATCGGTAAAAATGTAATTAAATGCGTTTGCTTTAATTCTTGTCATTGAATTTCTACATCAATAATTAACTACTTAATTTGTACAGCAATAATTATGGAGTAGTATTTTCCTATCGTAATGCTTGTGACCTGTAAGTGCATTTGATTACAAATATTGTTAAAAATAAAGTAATGTAAATTAATACTAATGTTAAGAAATGTTTAGTGCATTAAGTTGTAGCATTTGAATACGAATATTGATGCAAAATGCGTTTGCTTTAATTCTTGTCATTGAATTTTTACACCAATAATTAACTACTTAATTTGCACAGCAATAATTATTGAGTAGTATTTTCCTATCATAATGCTTGTAACCTGTAAGTGCATTTGATTACAAATATTGTTAAAAATAAAGTAATGTAAACTAATACTAATATTAAGAAATGTTTAGTGCATTAAGTGGTAGCATTTGAATAAGAATATTGATGCAAAAATAAGTTAATAAATAATATTACTATAAAAATACTTACTATAGCTTTATAAACTAAATACTTACTACTTTAAAAAATGGTATATTAATGCTTCAAAATAGTCTAAGAAATTGATACTTTTTGAAAAAGAAAGAAAAATAGCAATTAAAATTAATGGAGCTCTTTGAATAAATGTTTAAATAACTTTATTATGAGAAAAGCTTTACTTGATTCAGACAAACTTAGTTTCTTGAGTTTTCAGAGTTATTTTGTATACAAATGTAGCATTATTTCATTTATATTAAATATGGATGTAAAACGTTCATTAAGAAATCCATAAAGAGTTGGAATGAATAACTTGTGCTTGAAAGTTTCGTTTTAAATGGGAGCAGTATAAATGGTGAATAGAGTTCCCATAAAAGGTGGGACTCTCGTGCTTTTGATATCTTGATTCACTTAATAAAATTAATTACACTTTTGAATATCAACGAATATCTAATATTCATTTGTGTTAGTATGCATATTTACGTATTTTATATGACATTTAATGTTCTTGTATCATAACATTCGTTTTGGTGTTTTTAAAAATATATGATACATAATAAATAATAAATTTAATATTTTTACTTGATAAAACATTTAAAAAATGTCCATAACAATTATTTAGGTTTAAATATGTTTCATAATAATAAATATTTTTTACCGTAATGATAAAATTTAACTTCTATATATTAATTAAATTATTTATTACGATAATAATCATATTGTAAACATATTTTGAATATGATTGGAATATTAGACGCAAATTTTGAAAACAGTTCTATTATGATTTTTTACTAGATAGTGATTACATAGGGCATAGATTACATAGATTATTACATAGGATAAAATCTTATAGACTATGTGACTTATATTTGTCTTACATACTTAATTTTAGTTTAGTTAATTAGGATAAATTAATATTGATGCGATAAAATTGATTGTGATTAAAATTAAATTTTATTCATCCTAACACTAATTGTTCTGATAGTTATTGCGAAAAACACTAACTTCTAAGATTAAACTTTTTAAAGGGAGAAAAAAATTATTATCTCTTAAATTATTATTCTATTAAAAAATATTTTTCTTCATTTACCCACGCATAGAGGAATTAGTAGTATAGTAACAACTTGGTTTATTTAGACTTACTGCGAACAAACACTATCTAGAAAATTGAAAATCTGTATAATTCGGGTAATAAACTAAACTAATCTTCAAATATGCAGACTTTCCGTTTGTAACCATAAAAAACTATGTTTTGTAATAGAAATGCATAGAAATGTTTAAATAAATTCAAAAAATATAAAGAATTTCCCCATCTTTTCTGTACAAAGAATAGGTCTACTGTCTTCCTCAATTTAAAATATGTGCGGTGTTTTAAAGAAGCATGGTTGTATCGCAAAATCCGATCCGGATAATCAGGAGATTCGGATAAACGAGGGTCTAACATCACTCCCAGACACATTCACTCAGCTTCCAATTCAATTCCTCATCGATTCATAAGAGTCAAACAAAATAACATGGAGATGCGGACTCTCGCATTAGGGCGGGTTCACATGCAGCGATCCGTGCGACGCAACCGGAGGGAAAAACGGGCGAAAATTTCCCATCGCTTTCAAATCTAATCCTTCCATTGGTTCTTGGCGTTATGACGTAGAAGCTACGACAGCATTTATAAGGGATTTTCAACCGCTATCCCTTCGTCGAGCAGTTCATATCCCTTATACAAAGTCCGCTATGCACTCAACTGTTTCAACCAAGGAAGAAGAAGAAAAAAACGGAGAAAGAGGGAGAGAGAAGTGGTTGTGAAGCTCCTATGGACGTATCTGGACTCGGGCTATCTTTCCGGAAGCGAATCGCATCTGTCAGCGGAAGATAAACCCTTTCACTGCTGAACGCCCCATATTCTCGATGGGATTCAATGGTGATCTCGGGCGGTTCAGGAATGAAGGGCCAAAAGAATGAAGCAGTACTAGCTCTATAAAATGACGACTTCTTTCCCACAAGGGCCGGGGAGCACCAAATCAGTTACGCGAGGGAAATACGTCAAGACATTTCTGAAGTATGAGGCTAAGTCTAAAAGGGAAGAAATCCTTTGACAATACACTTTTCGGGATCATTTCCGTGGCGATTTTATGTCCATAATGTTATTAGGGGCCCGGGAAAGTGAGCCGAGAAGTGTTTGGAATATTTTCACTTGGAAACTATTGAGTGGAAGTTTCAGTGGTTGGACATCTGGTTTGAAGAATTTTGCTAGTTTTGGTGGGTTTGGGCATGGTCTCCTAGATTCATAAGGTCAGAGAAGATTGATATTGTAACGTGTGTTAACTTCACTCTGAAATAAATTAAGTTATTGAAATTAATTATAATGAAACTATTTAAATAATATTAGCAGGGTGATTTTTTACCTGAATTGCGTCCAACGAACCAATTGGCAATTTTCTTATATTAAAACCCAGGTTTCTAA
Organism: Tetragnatha versicolor; assembly: GCA_024610705.1. Taxonomy (NCBI): domain Eukaryota; kingdom Metazoa; phylum Arthropoda; class Arachnida; order Araneae; family Tetragnathidae; genus Tetragnatha; species Tetragnatha versicolor. The sequence continues at coordinate 42,164,681 of JANDEH010000009.1, forward strand.
TATTATTTAAAATGCCTCTAATGTTATACCACAGTGCCAAAAAATCCTATCTTTTACTTTCTCCTGGAGAGAAGAAAAGTTAAAAATTAATTCGAACTAGTAGTTTTTTCTCTTTTGGAGAAACTAAACGATGGGATCTCTAGTTCTGAGCACTATCTCTCCTCTATGGTTCTGAGGTAAAGAATTAAATTTAATTCCGAGTAAAGTTGAGTTGTCTTAGATTAGAGCGATCAAAAGTTAACCCGGAGATCAAACTCAGCGTGCCAAAATTAACATTGTGCCATTACGCCCTAGGGGCAAATATCAAATTCCACCTATTGCTTGCATGTTAACAGAATTCAACTTAACACGTTCGTTTATTTGATGAAATGGATATAGAAAGATATATTTACAAAATTCATTTTGAAAAACGATGAAAAAGTAACAGATTTAAATAAGCAATAGGGGAGAGTGGGGCACATTCGCACAAAAAGTGCATTTCGGCATATTTCTCTGGATCTAGATGAGATATTGAAACAAACTCGGATTCAAATGAAAGTTAAGACCTTTCCCGATATTTTAGAACGATAATTGGTCACATTCATCTAGAATTTCTAACCTATATCATCAATCTAAAAAACGAGAAATTTCGTGCGAATGTGCCCCATGGGTGGGGCAGTTTCGCACACGTGAGGGGCACATTCGTACACATGCAAAAAATTATACAATAATTATTTTTACAAATTAAAAAGTTTATGGCACTTTAAAGTAAGGATAATTAAACGAAATATTTGGCACTTTTACATATTTTTCCTCTGAATTGAAGATTTTTTTTACAAAAAGAAAACAGCTTCAGAAAATATTGAACATCTAAGTTTTTGATGGGGACAAAAATTGTAGTAATGAAGAGTATATTGCAAATTGACATACGTACTTCACATAATATAATTATTTAGAAAAAGTTCAACCACACTCAAAATATTTTAACTGTCAGGTTTTATTCGAAAAGAAAAGTGAACCAACAGCTCGCTTATTAACACCTGAAACTGACGGTTGGGGAACTTTTAATACGATATTATCTTTTTGTATGAATGTTGAATCATTACTCACTGGGAAAATAAAATTTTCGTCATTAATTTTAAAGTTTTTAAAGTTTTTCATCATTAATTTTAAATTAGCACCATTTAATTCCAAATTTTATATTTGACCAACACAACAAAATTTTCTTTTTAGTAGCAAATTATACTGGAATAAAATCCCTTAAGTCCAAGTCAATTGGTATTAAACAATTATCAGGGACATTTATTTCTTCAATGTTTAAATCTGGGTTTAAATTCCTTAAAACTGAAGCTTTCTTCAAGATGTTATTTTTTATTATCACCAAATTTTGAAAATATTACTATAAAAAACAATTAAACTTCAAGTTATTAAATATACTGCACTTATAAACATATAAATCACTTTCATAATCAAAAATGGGAAAGATGAGGCACATTCGTACTGTCCGAATCTGCCCCATCTTTTGGTGTACGAATGTGCCCCATCTACCAGTTCAAGCTTACCACGTCCCAACAAGATAATTATAATTAAAGCAGGGAAATAAAACCTTTCTAGAAACTTACTTTAGTAGTGCCTCTACTGAATAAAATTCTGGATGTCCACTTGAGAGTTATTTTTGATCAATATTTTACGCCAACAAAATGACAAGAAAATTTACTTTGCTGCTTCTAACGCTAGCAAATTTCTAGTACGTATGCAACAAAATGGATCAGGGCTTTGAAAATTCATGCAGGAGGTGGTAGTCATGCTTCCATCTACTGGTATTTTTTTCAGATTTTTAAATTAATAATTACTAGGGGAAATGCCGTCTGTCCGAATGTGCCCCATGTGTGCGAAATAGCCCCACTCTCCATTATAGTTTTTTAGAGAACCATTTTCAAAAAACGCTTACCTTGTTTTAGCATTAATGTTTTGGCCCTTTGGAGCAGATTTGTATTCCTACGTTATGGCAAATTGCGCACGAAAACTGCACTATTTTCATAATCAGTGGTGACATCAGGACCTTGTATTCAGGACTACTATCACAAGTCCCACCTTTGAGCTTTTCTGACCTTATGATTCTAGGTGGGCATGGTTTGGGTTGGACTGAATTATACAACCAATTTCCGTTGTCCCGTCAAGTGCTAATCTAATATAAGCCACGCAATTTATCGATGTTTTGTTCGAATGAGTTTGGATTGGATCAGTGAATAATGGCATTAGAGCCACCAAATACCATAGACAGGTAATTGTTAAAATGGGACAATATGATTGGGAAAAGAAGGAAGGAGAAATAAATCATGCCCAAGAAAGAAAAAAAATATAATCCATTCAACCTATTAGCCAAATCGATGCCAAATTTCTGGTTGAGTGGGTAATAGTTTTCCATAGAAACAGAAAACTCATCTTTTGAAAGACATGCTAACTAAATTTGAAAAGTTTTCTGTTTAAGAATATAAAACCCGCGATGAAAAATCTTGCAATTAGAACTTGGTATATTAAGCTTATAATAGTTAAGTTTCTGTTATGGTTATCTGAGGAATTTTGGAAGAAAAATATAAATTTTAATAGAATTTAAAAAGGTAACCAAACGGAAAATTATATGGACCAACTAAACCAAAAGGGTAGCAGATACTCAAGTTGAGAAAGGTTTAGACTCTTCTGAACTTTATGAGGAAGCTTGAAAGGAAAAGTATATCTCTTTCAAATTAATAGTTTAAAAACCCATCAGTTTTATGGAGAATCAAAAAATTGCTGTAGTTGGGAAGTTTCTGTAAAGTATTTCACTGAACAAACCGTAATTGTTAATTAACAAATGCCCTAACTTATGTCTTCTACATCTCTAAAAATTCAATAACTTTGCTCATTCAATGAACTGAATCTGAGTTTAGTGAGGCAACTGCAATTTCCTTAATGAATATCTTTTTACTTAAAAGAACTTTTTCCCTTGTTAAGAATATGAAATTTCAACTCCTAAGAATGTACACACACAGAAAAGTATCTCTTTCTCTCAAAAAAGATTTTGCATTCATGACTCCACTTTTAAAGCACCATATAATAAAGTTAATTTGTTGTTCGAAGAATTTAGCTCAATTCAGGAGGCTATTATATTTATATTTGATGAGGTAACGAATTCTATAGCAATGTCCTTAAAAATATATCCCATCAAGCTACAGTTACTGCTGTTTTATCTCGCTCTGAGTTTAAGAATATTCACGAAATAAAAGAAAATATAATCGCAATAAAGCTATTTCAAAGCAATGAAATTTTGAACTTTAATTTCGGAGTTATTAGAATAAGCTGTGAGTAAACTTAAGAAATGCCCTGGATTTAATCTTATTATATTTGTTTTGAAGTTTTGGTTCCCTCATTTAATATTTCCCAGAAATGGCATTAAATTTCTCGGAATAATTGCGTTATAAAGTTTATAGTATACTTCTCCTAATCTTAATCTTACATTAAAATTTGCTAATCAGTGATGATGTAATGAAAATATTATCAATATTAGTGTAATTTTAATAAATGACTGTGTGTATTGAATTTATAAGAAATAGCATATTCGTACAAATTATCTCGTCGAAAAATAGTTCTAATTTTATGGATTAAATCAGTTGTGATTGTTTTCGTTTTGTTAATAACTTAACACATTAATTACCTTGGCTATTTAAATCGCATTTTATGTTTTAAAAATGAAAATAGGGTACCTCAAATTATCTCTTTTTGATAAGTCAAAGGAAGGAGCCTTAGTGGACAGCGAAATTAATTAAAATATAAGTTCACAGTGTAATGTTAATTATATTGTTAAAGTGGATGTTAAAACTGCGCCCAGAACCTATTATTTTAAACTTATAAGACCATAGCATTCAACACCAGGTTAAAAAAAGGTGATTTTGGCCATTTCGTTTAATTATTTTTTCTACCGATTGATATTTTAACTAGTATTGTGTAATAAGAAGGATAAAGATACGACTAATATTACGACATAGACTAATACTTTTATGGGAAATAATTTTCAATGTTTGTAGCATTCCTGTTTCATCTAGTGATAATAACTATTCACGTAGTAAAATTAGTATTGCGGATAAAAAAAGTTAAAAAAAACTTCTAAATTAAAAGCAAATTTATTTTGGCCTAGTTTACACCACAAAGAATAAGAAAAGAAAGAAAAATTAACTTTAATTCCAAATTAACTGAAAAAATACAATGAACGGACATTAGGGTGGCCCAAAAAACTTTTTTCAGGTAGAGTTCTGGGCCCCCTCTACTTTTTTTGAACAGAAAATAGAAGCTCATAGCCTAAATTTCAACTCTGTATTCGAATTAGAAGTTGATGCCAAAGAGGAGGGGAATTTTCCATGCTAATTAACCCTTTCAGTCCTAGACGCCACAAACTTCCCATAGGATTTAATGGTAATCTCGGGCAGCTTAGGATTGAAAGGGTTAACACGTTCAGTGCCAAAGACACGCTGGCGCGTCCTGGAGAAAAGAGCGCTGATGTCTACTGTAAAATCTGATCACTTTTTGGGACCATCTGTATTTAATGTATTAATCCGTACTCTTTCATTTCACGCAGGCAACATGAACTACAACTACCATCTACTGCCAAGCTGGTGTCTTTTGGCGATATTTCATTTAAGACCTTTCTTAATTTCTACGATTTATAAAATCTCGTTTCACACGATGCCATCTAGTAATTTATGCTTTAAGATCGGACTAAAAACCAGCAAAATCGTTCGATTTCGGTATTTTTTTCAAAAAATCTTTATTTCTTATAATAAATTTAAAATAGGTATAACATTTTATTCAATTACTATTCTTATGATACTATTTTGTTAAAATTAGAGCTCTTTTTACTCATACTCAAATTAGCAGCTAATGTTATGTAGTTTTCATCAAACCAGATATGCTATCATAAAAGGCCTGTATAAAATTCTAATCTGCATAATATTGATCATGATGGGCATAATATTGTTTCTATTTCCAAGGTGGGGTAATAACTATCAGCGCATAATTGAGTAAGTGTTTGGCAAGGTCCTGGGAGTAACGTTACTAAAATCAAAGCACCACTCGTACATAGCATGAAGAACTTTTACTAAACGAAAACGTTTATTCATTATGAAGCGCTCATCCTAAATTTCTTGAGGCCAATTTTTCGATTTCCATTAGCACCTATGGGCCATGGACTCTGTTCTATTATAGTACTCTGTGATCCAATCTAAATACCACAACAGAGCTTTTCTGTTCGAGTCTAATCCAATCCAATAACAGAGCTAACGCAATTCAGTTCCCATTGTTAGAAATCAACAACATAACAGGTCCAGATGTAATAAACTGGTGTAAACCATCTGATGGCAGCCACATGGTGAATTCTATCAAATTTTACTTAGAAAATAATTTATTTCTTAGATAATAATTTATTATCTACGTCATAAAATTTTAGGAAAAAAGTATGGTACCTGAAAAGAAATGAAATAATTACTGATGACAATTTTAGGAAAGGTTGAATAGGGCACATCGCAAAAACGTGCCAAATACGCCAACTTGGCAGTAGTAAGAAGTGGTAGTACTTGTTAGTTCAGGGTAATGGAAAAGTATCAAGAAAGATATAATACACACAGACGATCCAAAACGTCAAAGAACCGTACTATTGTACTGCCCTCGGTTTTTAATAAAAGTATTTTTTGAGGGCGTTTAGGGTTTTTATTTTTTTCTCCATGAATTTTTTTTATTTTCAACTTGAAATTTGAAAAAAAGGTTTATTTTAGGAGTTAAAAAGCTTTAAAATTTCTTAATAAAAAATTTTTCAAAAATTTTTTTTTTAATTTAATTTTTTTTCTCATTTTTTTAATTTTTGAAAAAGGTGGTTATGATGCACACCAAATGAAAGAAAATGAAATTACTAAAAAAATGAGCCTGGTTTCATTTTTTTTAAGTTGTATAGTTCTAGAGTTATTAGCTGTTGAAAAATGCAGGAAAAACAACTTTTCATGAGTTCTTAGGACATTAGAAAATTACTACAACCAAAATGAAGGTGATACAAAAACAAAACCTGAAACATTATATCTATAACGTTAGTAGTTTCTTATAAAAATCATGAACAAAATGAGATGGTTTTATCTTTGGTTTTTAAGTTGTTTTGTATAAAAATCTTCGAATTTGGACTTTTTCAATCCTCTTTGGCACTGCTTTCTAATTAAGGTACAGAGCCCAAACTTTGCCAAAATAGTTTTCTCTGTAGGTCTAAAAAATTGAGGGGGTGCCGTGGCAATTTCATGACACTCTGTTTTTTCCCATAGAAAAATGGGCCACCCTAATGGACAAGGACATTGATTTCGCAACTTCAAGGGGCTATATCTTCCTATGGGGGTAGTTATTTTCTCCCATCCTTCCACTCATGTGTAGAGCAAAGCTTGAAGATTGTTTTGAGCACAAAAAGTCAATTTTTCTTTTTTTTGGACTTATTCCCTTTTTCAAACTATAAAAACTTTACTTTAAAAAACCCTTTTTAAATCTATAGTAAAACATTAGTTATTCACAAATTTCATATTTGCTCTGTTGTGAAATATCTTTTTAGCTAAGCATATAAATCGTACAAGACAATAATTTTCCAAATTAAAACCTTTATAGCCTATATATTATGTTACGGGCAATGTGATATATCGGGTATTACTAATACTGCCCGAAGTGGAGGAGGGCAATGTGATAAATTCAATGGTATTTTTATCACTTTAATGGAAATTTATCACTTTGTCCGTAACATACAGGGTGTTTCAAAATTGCGTTGCACGGCTTTTATTTGGAACCAACGCCTCCTAGGTTCACGGAAGTAAGGTATATCCCTAGGTAAATGAGCTTGAAGAATCCATTGAGAGGACTTACAGCGCCCCTAGCGGCGAAATTAAAAAGTTTAAAAAATTAATTTTAAAACTAAAGGAGATAGAGCAAAAACCTCAGTGAGAGTATTGTTGCCAACGTCATGAAGAACTCACTGAAAAAAATTTGTTCAAAATATCTTGAATATTCGCGGAGATATTAGCATGTGAAAATAGCCCTTTTTCAGGGATCACAAAAGAAAAAGTTCGCATATTTGCAAATTTTTCAGTGTTAGTTTGTATTTTTGTGTTTTTTTAGTTTAAAAATCACAAAATTTAATAAAAAAAAATCAAAAAAATTTGCAAGTATGCGAACTTTTTCTTTTTTGACCCCTGAAAAAGTGCTATTTTCACATGCTAATATCTCCGCGAATATTCATGATATTTTCATGAATTTTTTTCAGTGAGTTCTTCATAACGCTGACAACAATACTCTCATTGAGGTTTTTGCTCTATCTCCTTTAGTTTTAAAATTAATTCCTTTAACTTTTTAATTTCGCCGCTAGGGGTGCTGTGAGTCCTCTCAATGGGTTCTTCAAGCTCACTTACCTTAGGGTAGACCTTACTTCTATGACCCTAGGAGGCATTGGTTCCAAATAAAAGCCGTGCAACGCAATTTTGAAACACCCTGTATATGTATGTTAACACTTTTTAATCGGTCTATATATTGTTATTGATCTTTTTAACTATTACTGAAGTCCTTCTTTCTATCCAGCTTCTATCAATTCCTTCTATCAATTCCAGCTATCTGATTTCTATCAATTGAAGATTTAATATAATATAGAATTTTCTAAAAATAAACGCTCTTCAATTCTTTCTCCCTGAAAAAACAAAGGCCAGTAAATGAATTAGAAAACCACAGCCTTTAATGACGAATTAAAAAAAGTAATTACGACTGTAGAAACCGGTTGTGTAATGAAACGCGTGATTCCGTCAAACTAGAAAAGCTCCTATAACTGCCTCTAATTTATACTTCACTTGAATCGATTTCAGTACGGATGTGGTATCGATCTTTCACAGTGGAATTCTTTTACAGCCGTTGAGAAGATCAAAGTCGTTGGACGCATTTCACCCAAGTGCAATTAAAAAAAGTGTCAGAGGTTTGTATTTTTTTGTTGGAAAGTGTCGGAATAAGATGGATGCTTTGTTTAAGTGAGAAATAAACAGTTAAGGGGGAATTTTAAAAAAATAAAGTTTTCTTAGCAAATTTAAGACACTTTTTATGTTTGAATGTACAGAACATGGAATTTAAAAGAAGTTTCATCATCTTTACTAACTCCATAATTCTGCTCTAATTTAATCTTATATTAAGTAAAAAAAGTACTGCCGTAGAGAAATTTTAATAATTTAAATATCTTATTAGATACTTCTTATAATTTCAAATTTTTAAGCTTTTTTATTGCAATTTTGATTTTTATATGAAAAATATAATTGAATATTATTTTGGATGACAAAGATAGTTATCTTAGCTACATTGCACAGGCACAGTTTGTAATACAAAAAGTTAAGATTTCTTTTGTTTTTATTTTGTATAAAAGTATTAAAGCTCTAATTGGTTATTAAATTAAGTGTTTTAGATCATAAATAGTAGTATTTTTTAATGTTGTATGTATGATGCACGATGTATTCACATTAATAATACAAAGTGACAGAAGTTTTCTATATTGTAAATATTGTTCGCACCATGCCTTTAATTTTTAAAAATGTTCTTTGTTTAACTCTTAAGTATAGATAATGCTTTCTCTCCTACTTTAAAAATATTTTCTTTTAAGTAATCCGTATTGATTTCTAATGCTATTTAACAAGACCTCTCTCAAAAGATAAAAGAAATGAGGTTTTTATGAAAAATATCGAAATAAAAGATTTGTGTTCTTAATTAGTAGTAAAATCCATTAAAATGATTTAGAAATAAGCCTTCTAAGAATGTTTTTTAAATCAAGGTGCTAACAAATAGATTGGACAAAAAATATTGTTTGCTTTTTAATCCTCTTCATGTCTTGTGGTACATAAGGATCACTGATTGTAACATTTTCTTGAAAATCATATGAACATAATTTATATTATGCGCAAATGAATAAAAATAACTTATTTATCACTTGTTTATCTAAAAATTAATTAAAACTAAATTACTTTATTAGATAAATACTATGAAGAAACTACTTTTTGATTAAACCTTTAATAAATATAAAATAAATTAATATGATAACAAAATTCCTTCAAACTAATAGAAATAATGTTTATTAAAGTATTCCTTTCAGAATTAAAACCTTTAATTTTTTATTATTTTATTGTACCATTTGAAAAAATAATGCATTATCGAATTATCTTTTTAAAATTGTATTGTGTTATTTTATATTCAAATTCCACCCTTCCAGCGCAGCATAAATATTCCCTCAATTAAAAAAATGCTATTGATAAAGGATTGAATTATATTTTAGAATAAAGTCTTAAAAAGAAAACAACCTTTAAAATTTTCAGAATAAAATTACGATTGATTAAAATATTGCCTAACAGAAGTTTTTAAAAACGACGTTTATATTTATCAAGTTATTGATAAATTCTTACATCTTGGAAAAAATATTAAAAAAAATAAAACGGAATGACAAAAAATCCCGGTAACGACTTTTTCAAAACATTTAATTTAATCACCTAACTTCGAATGTTAGATTCCACGAATAAAACCAAGCACCTGGTTTTTTCGACGAAAGAACGAACTGGAAGGAATAAAAACAGAGATGTTATATAAAAAAACCTTTCAAAAGAAATATCCCTAACAAGCAATCGAAGCCTGTTCTTTCTAAACGAAAAGCGCTGAGTCAGAAACGTAAATTGCTACACATCTCGATTAAACGAATCGCACAGATTTGTTTAATTAAGATCTTGAGATCCTCGCTTAAAACAGTACATGGCCCGCTAATTAACATTAATACACTTTTCCAATTATCCACCAAGACACCTTAATGAGTATTCGCGTGATGTTTTTATTGTGCGTCCAAGGTGGCTTGTTGAATAACGGTAATCACTAGAGCAGGTAAGGAGGTTTCATTGGGCATTGAAACTTAATGCAACCCACGAAACTTCCATGAAACAGAGGAGCAGGATTCAGTTAAGTGCATTTGGTATAAATCAATATATTGACTAATGTCAGTGTGGGAATCCATACGCTGCAACAGTTTTTTTTGAGGTTCTCTTGGTTGGTTAGCCACATTAAAAAAATTCTTTTTCTTTTTTGTTCCAATTGAAGCGTTCTAGGAAATGTTTCTGCGGAAAAATACGCTATTACTCGCGTTTGCTTTTGTAGAGCTCCAAGGATTTGATAAAGAATTTGAGTTTCTTTTTTTATTTGGGTGAGTATAGATTTTCTGTGTAGGAAGTTTCATTTGAAGGCGAATCTTTCGGAGGGATTTGAGATTTTGGATTAAGGTATATTTTCACAAAAAAATGAAAATGTGTTATTTTTTCACCGAAAGGTAATTCAATCCCCAGCTATACCCTAATTATTTGAATTTACAAAGATAACCAAAACTGTTAGTTCAAGGTGTTTATAGTGATAAAAATTTTAGTAATAGGATTTAACTATTCCAACCATTTAAAGTTATCAATCAGCTAAAATTTTTTTACCTGTTTAATATTTACTAGGCTCAAAAGCATGAAAAATACGGTTTTATGTGGGTGTACATCGCCATATTAATTTTTTCACTTGTTTCTTTTAAAATAGCAATCTAACTTATCTCATGATTTAAAATATAATTAATTTTATTTTAAACTTGCTGTGATGTGTATTAATGCAGCAAGGCAATTGTTTAATTCGTTACGTTTAGTTTAACTTTTCATTAGCTTGCCATGTTGTAGATTCTATCTTCTCTACAAAGATACATTAATGTAGTTGATTGAAATAAATCTTAAACTGGGTTATTTTAAATGTCAGCACCCCTCAGACTATATCGAATCAAATATTTTTTTTGCTTTTTAGGGATTTGTAAACATTGTAACAACAGCAACTAGTTTCCATTTCTATCTCAAAAGCTAACAACGAGGAGAAAATTTCAAATTGCAACCTTAAGTTGGCGAGGAATTAGACAGACATAGAAACAAAACCTCCATTTTTAAAGGTAAAAAATGCTTCATTTCTGGAAGCTCTCTGTCTCCGACCTGTCCCTAAAAACGGCTATTTCCATTCGAGACGTCCCCCTAATATTTCTAACCGGACCCATCGATGTCGACCTGAAGTGGCTACTACCACCTCAAAATCAATCTCTTTAGTTATTTTGGTCGAGGCTAACATAAAAGGGATATATCCCATAGGAGAGCATACCAGCCTGATCGGCATAGCCAATGAAGCCAGGAAGAAAAATGATTAAATCTTCCTCCGACGGTCATGTTAGTAATCAAGTATCTAGCAAGGACGTGCATTGTGGCCCAAAGCACAAATATCACTGCAGGCTACAAATAAAGAGATCAACCTTTGATAGAGGGAAGCAAAAGAAAAACACTCAAACCAATCCGAAATGGGGTAGAGGAAATTTATCTTGGCCTCCAGAGCCTTCAATTGCCGTTGTTTTTAACAGTGAGGGCAGTCGTCTGCGTTTATATTCTGTTTTATGCAGTCCGGGGATTTCTTTCGGGGAGGTAGGTAGAGAGGAGGGGTTACTGTTTTGTAGTTTCTTTTTTTAAGGACTTTTCATTCGTGAAGATACCGCGCGAGGGATTCTGATGTTGGGGCATACACAAACTGGAATCTGTCACTATTTCAAAGTATACCATCACTCACTAGTAAACCATGTAATCTGCCTAATTTTAATTAATTACACTCTTTTTTTGGTGCCAACAAGCCTTAAGCCCATTTATTTAGCATAAAGGTCATTTTACACAATCGGTGATGTCTGAAAAAGTTATAGGTGCTATGAATTCGGATTATATAATACCGATAAATTAATAAAATAACAATAGTAAAATTTTATTGATTAATTCTTTTTACCATTATTTGAACATTTATTGAACAGAATGCAAGGTAATGCATATTAAGTTTAAGAGATAGACGTTCAAAATAAAAAAAATCAAGAAAACCACGTACGAAAACCACACACAATGAACATATTCATTCTTAACACTCTTAAACTTAGCAATATTTTACCTGATAAAGGTTCAGTTCTATTAATAAGATATACGTAATAATAAACAGCCACTTTTGATTAAAAGTATAAGTGCAGAGATTTCAAAATTAGTTGATATGTTACAGTTAATGTTCATAATCTGGTAATGTTCGGAATACCTAGGTAAAGTGTGAAATATTTTGTACTTTACCTTAGGTAATTCTCATTTTACATTTTTTTACAGTTTTTCGGAACATTACCGAATTTCGGACATAAACTGTAACAGAATACTACTTTTATTGACATTGACCCAAAATAAAATGATTCATTAAAATGTTAATTGAAAACTATTTTTTTTGCACTAAATATCTAGACTTTAATTTTTAAATATACCACTCTGATTTATAAAAAGAAAAATTAATGTGTATTCCAAAATTGGAAATGTACTGTCTTGGAAGTAGGATTTCAAAATCAATGGAATGCACGGATAATTACAAAAAAGGGGCTAATTGAAAATCAAATAAAGCCATTCCAAAACATGCAAATACAAATAGAACAATTTTAATAACGTTAAAAAGTTTTTTTAATTGGTTGACTCTGAAATTAATTTATGAAATTGAAATTTGCATTATCGCGTAGCATGGTAGCATGATTTTATAGTGAAAAAGTGAATAAAATTCTAAGCTTCCTAAACGCTAGGTAAGATTCACAAAACTCTGCTTGGAAGGAAAAAGAATACACTAAAAGGATTTGAGGTACTTATTGAAGAGGAGTTGTGGGGATTTTACCACCTGCTAAAGAAAGTGTTACTACTTTGGAAAAGTTATAAACAGGTGCGATATCACTTAAATGGAAACTTTCTTGAAAACTGTTACAAATGAAAGTGTATAAAAGTAGATTTGTGAGATATTTATAGTTTTGACCTTTATTGGTTTTCTTTTCTTAACATTACGGGTCTTGAGTAATTTCCGGTCGATTAAAGTCCACAAATGATTTAATTACGAAACACACATAAAATATTTACAGCAAAAATTGTACGAAATTTATAATTTACGAGTACGTCGTGTATTTCGCTTTGTAAAATGGGCCTAAATTGTATAATTCTTCAAGGTTAATTAACATTACAGTGTCTATTAGACATTGCAGCACACAAAAATTCTCATTTCCTACAAGACACACCCCGCAATGCTTGTAGAAATCATTCCCTCCCTGACTTATTTATGAAACGACTAAAAAAATTTTTCACACCCAAGTGCTTTCCATCTTAGATGAAAAAAGACATTAAGAACTCCCTCAGCTCAGAGTTGGATGCTCTAAAAAGTGTTCGGAAAAGAAAAGAGCAGCTTCTGAGCGAAAGCGAAAACTGCTTGTTAAGCAACCACTCACGAATTATGCTCTTTTGCCAGTGGTCGTCATTTAGAGAATCCAACTTAATATTCGCGTCGAGGGGGTTCCATTAGGACATCTGTCATGTCTAAGATCTCTTTAACGTATTCCAAAACTTTTTTCCAAGGTTTGAGTGGGAGAGGAGATATTTTTTTTGTAAGAAAAGGGGGGTCAGTGTTATGTGATGGGGGAACATTCATTTTGGGGATTTTTAGTTTGTCTGGTTTTTAGTTAATTGCGCTTTTGGAGTTGGAAAGAAAGCAGAGATCCAGGTTCGATTCTCCTAGGGACATGTCTGATGACTAATTATTTCGTACTAATAATTTGGGTTGTTCTTTTTTCACTTTTAAAAAGTAAGAATATAAAGGTGGATATGTTTTTAGTTTCTCTTTCGGTTTTTAGCCAAAAAATACTCATAGTATAAAACGCACTTTTTCTAAAAATAGATATTCAATTGAGATACTTGCTGCTACAACGGTCATCGTAAAGCTGTCTATTTCTCATTGTTGTTTCAAGCGCCTCAATGCAAATTACTCGTACATTAACCCTTTCAGTCCCCCAAATTTAACATAGAATTCAATGACAATTTCGGGCTGTTTAGGATTGAAAGAGTTAAAAACATTTTTGTACAGGTATAGACGAAAATTGTGTGCAAACGCGATTCATAGTTAAACCTTTTCAATCAGACTGATCAAGATTTCCATTAAATCCTATTGAAATTGTTGCAAGTACATTTAAACATCTAGTAAAATTCAAATATGAATAAACTTTTCAAAATACTAAAAGAATATTAAAAGATATTAATCACTAACAAGTTAAATTAAAAATTTTGTTGGAGAATTGAATTTTTTCCTTTATTTTTGTTATTCAGTTATGTATTAATTTCTATTACGCCTGGACGGGATTTTTTATTTCCCCTTGGCGGATAATATAGCTTTTCTGCATTCATGTTTATTTTTTCTTTAATTATGTTAATAAAAATTATTATTATATCAATGATTAAAAGTATGCATTTAAATTAGATTCACATAGTTATAAAAATATTCAATCGTCTTAAAATAATCGCCGAATTACGAAGCAAGTGCTTGTCTTTTATATAGAATCTCCCATTTCTATCTATAATTTAATATTCTCAAACGTGATCATAACCCCAAAACCAAAATCCATAATGAATTAAAAAAGCTTCGGGGCCAAAAATAATTCCACCTAGTTCCCAGAACCGGTGTTTTTTGCATGCGTCGATCGATCGTTTATCACACGAGTTTGATAGAGTTAAAAAAGTCACGTTATCTTTCAACGTGGAAGATTACTTTAAGCGTATCATTACTTTGGTGACTGAGCAAATAAAGCTGTCAATTAGTAGCAAACGAACTCAACCTGACAATGGTTTGGGCAGAGGCGCTCTAGTGAAAGCAGTGGTTAAGATGCCAAATACCGTGATTTATGCATGTTTAATGTTTCCATTGGCCAAGCACCAGTCCTGAGCCATCAATTAAGAGTCGCTATAAATCACTGAAAGACAAAGAGCTCCTTAAAGAGCTTAAACTGGTTTTCTGGATGTTCCCTAAAATAGCTTTCTAAAGAAGTGGTATTAGCTGTCGATATTTTCTCACTCATGTCAATCTTAAGGAGGTTGATGTTAAGTGGTCAGCTTGTGAAAAATGGAGGACTAGATGGGAAATTTCAATTAACGCGTTTAGAGGTTACGTTTTAACGTTAGTTCAGTTGCAACACTAGTTTTTACTTTTATTTGATGTGCACTGGAAGATGAAAAATCGAGAAAAAATCACTATGCATTTTTAAGGATTTTTGAATTATATTGGATTTAGTGTGAATTATATGGAAGGAGTGGAGGCATAAGGAAGGAATGTTCAAAGAGAGTAGATGATTTGTTTGATGATCTGCTATACTAGACAGCAATGTTTCTTGACCCTATGACGTCACTACACGGAAGGAAGGAGGGGGAGACTGAAGAAGAAAGGAAACGAAAATGAGAGAGTGAGTAGAAAACCAAAGGAAAACTAAAAATATTTATAAAAAGAATGCAGAAAAGATAGAAACCAAGAAAGATTAAGAGAATATATGAACTTAAATATTTTTAAGAACCATTTTACAGTGTGTTCCAGTTCTAATAGAATTAAGTCATTGAACAAATCATGTAAATGAATATCCGATTTGGAAAAATAGATTAAGCTAATGAGGTTAAATTGGTACCTCTTCTCATTCACAGGAGAAAACGTATTAGTTATTTATCGGAACACATCCTCACTTTCCCCCTACCGCTACAGTTGTCACACCGACTGAAGCACAGTTCTCTTACCTCTTTACTATTAGAGTTTAAGAAGTAATAGGGGCGTTGGATAACTTATTTCCATTACCCTCCCTCTAATGTCACGTTATCTTTAAGTGATTCTAATTACAAGCCCCAAGACGTTTGGGTGCACATAGATGCAAGCGAAACAAATGATTTCTCCTTATGATTATAATTATCCAGGTTTCTACAAAACTTTGTTCCCAAGAATAAGAAATCCAATTAAAGTAAAGAGCTCTTTAAGGGACCGGGAGAGCAGGAGATTTAAATTATATGCAGCCTCTCTGAGATGAGATAGTCGTCTCTTTCGGAAAATAAAAATTAGTCGCTTAGCAGTTGTTTTCCCTTGCTTGGCTTCCTAACTAACGGGGAATTTAAAACAAATCTGGAAGCCATCAAAATTAATTTAAAGCGAATCTGAGGGGGTAAATAGCAAGTCACGTATTATTTGTTTGATGTAAAGAGGATTTGTTTCAATAGATCTCCGAAAAGAGAATCTCAAGTTCGTAAACACAAATCTCTAAAAGGTATCGACCGTATTTTCGCAATTTTAAATTTCATTACAAGGTTAATAGATTTTCTGTTGCCAGCTTCTTATTTCCTAGCGAGATGGTTTAATTCGTTTTGAGAAATTTGCATAAATTTGTTTTTTAAAGGAATGAATTCTTGGAAAGAGTGAGTTGGGCAACATGCATGCCATAAACATTCTCCAATTATTTGCTTCTATTTGTCGGTTGTATAAGTTTTTGAAATAATTATTCTTCATCTTCAAAGTTATAAACATGCGAGGTTGATCAAAAAGAATCCCGATTTATTGCACTTTATTTAATAAACTTGTATCAAGCATAGATGCATTCTGAAAACTACTCCCAATGTTTTAATAGGTAACAAACGGGAGATTTTGAAATAATAGAATTACTGTCACCCACATCGGCGTTGAGTTCATTAAATAATCTACCATATAGTGCAAAGATTTAGTGACTTGTGGAGTGTCTTTGGAAAAAATAACCCTTCGGATCAAAACAAGTCTTTATTTAGTGGCGAGCAAAATAATGAAGTCTGTCAGGTAGAAAGCTAAAACAAATTATAAAAAACATCAAAAACCTCCCGATACCTTGAAGTACAATATCTGAAACGAACGATCAATTTTGTCCATAGATATTCACAACGTTCACCTCATTAAACATAACTGCTACTGTTTGATTTTCAAATGGTCTTTATGAAATCCAAATTTAGATTAAAATTATAAAACTAAGATGCACTACGCAATAACATAAAAAGGTTTTTTAAGATGTAATAAAATTAAACAGGTTTTTTAACGTCATGAAATAAAGAAAAGTTGTTAAAGAGCGAAAAAAGTAAAGCTTTTAGGAATTTACTTAAAAAGCTCTTGCTGTAAAAATAAATAAAGTCGTAAAACAAAAAGTAAAGGTCTAAGTTTAGGAAGTATATAATTCCTGCACACGTAAATCATAAGTAAATTATTATATTTGATAAATAATTGCGATACTCCTCCATAGGTTTCACCTGACTAAGAAGTGCACTTAAATCCATCTTAAGCCCATAACTCCCCAGTTCCTCCCCTCTAAGTCCCCACTTTATCGCACCCGGATATCGACACTCCTGATGGATAGGGCTCGATCCGAGACAGATCAACACCGAACCCTGATTAAATTTCAGCAGGCAACAATTGAAGAATTGATCGGCGAAGCTGACGTAATCTCTCGCTTCAGATAAATGAGCTGAAAATTGAAATAACGTGCCGATACATTTAACATCCTCGCTCAGAATGGTTTTAATGACAAGAGGTGAAGGATTCCTTTGGCCGGTGCTAATAGTTAAATGAGCTTAATGATGTTTGATACGTGTAGGCACTGGATGGTAATGAGAAGAGGTTTGAAAGGACCCGTTTGAGCTCTGCGTTTAAGGGGGTTTCGCATGAAATAATTGATGCGGTTATGTTGTATTTGAGCAGTTCGGACCTATATGCTTTGAGACGTCTACTTAAGATAAGGGCTTGGATTAATTCTGGGACTTTGATCGACCGTCTGAAATGGAATATTTAATAGAAGGGATAGATGAGGTTATTATATAACTTTGTTGTTATAAAATTACGCTATTTATAACTTCATTGTTTGAAAACTATTTTATTTTTAACGTTATTCTTTTAAAATTATTTTAAAATCCCCGGGGAAAGCGGACCAAAAAAAATTTTAAACTTCTGTAATTTTTATAGTGCATGTTAAATCTCAAATATTTGATCATGCCATAGAATTAATTCCATCTCTACACATAGCATATAAAACGTAGGTATTTCTCATGACTTATTTGAAATTTCTTATAGTCTGTTCATTTAGAATTGGCGCCTGAGGCAAAATGTATTAGAAGCAGTTAATACTGTAATTATCATCCAAAAATTTTTCATGAGCAATGATAAGGCAGCCTAAACAGTGGTAGTTAAAATACTGTAAAAGAATCGGTTACTGAAGTGAGATGATGAACGTTTTTAGGCATTATTGAGCGTTTTTGATCCTGTTTCAGGCGCCAATTCTTAATGAACAGACTATAGATACATACCTAACGTGTATTTTCACGTTAAGTTTTATGAAGAACATTTTAAGTTTCCTGCTATATTATCGAAAATTAAGTTTAAAGTTTTTTGTATTGACAACCCACCAGATATACAGGGAACAGGATAAACAATTTCGGGGACAATATTTCTTTAAAAGAGAATATTTGTAAAAGCATATTTCTTGTGTTTCTTTAGTATCGATCCTTGTTTTTAAAAGAGATTGGAACATTTATAATTAAATAACCTATAGGGGAAAGTACACCAAAACGGGATAGCTTATCTGTTCTTCGCATTATTTCGTATTGTGTACAAGGTACATTCCAAAGTGAGACGTCATTTAAAAGTATACACCTTTTCAACTACTTAAAATACCTTTTCACATTTGTTCAATAATATTTATGTGAAAAATACTGGTTTCACAAAGTCTTATACGATTCCGTTTTACCCTACCAAGGGTGGGTAAAAAGGGATAGGGATTTGTATATTATGAGGTTTTTGCTGATTTTACTTTTGATTTAGTTTTTAGAACAAAAATAGGCTACGTTTTTATAGGAAGAAACTTTTTAATTGTAAATTTGAAAAATTACATAACACAGAAATCGCATAAAAATGTTCTAACTATTTATAGATGAAGTTCGCTGATAATTGCGAGGCATCTTGTATTCTGAAACGAAAATAAATTATTAGCTTTTTAAAAATTTCCAAAGAAAATATGGTCAAAGTTTAGTTGTGATTACCTAATGTTTTTATAATATTATAGTGCGCACAACGTGTGATTTTCTGGTTTATCTTTGTATAAGCCGCCCCCCTAAAAAAGATTTAAAAGAAAACTCAACTTTTTTGAATTTAAAACTTAAAATTTTGGTCAAAACATTTTTCTGACTTACAGTTTTAACCTATTACTAAATTTTGTACATAACTCAGGCCAATTATTATTTGTACCCCAAAAGTAAAGTAAATTACTTTATTTCGAAAATATAATTATTTAAAATTAAAATAAATTGTTGTAATTGATTATACATATTTTAACTCATTACTTATTTCAATTAAAATAACTTAAACACATTGCCAAAACATTAATTAAATGGTCGGGTAAAACGGGACACATCAAAATTGTATCCCGTTTTGGGCACCCCAAAAGTGTCCCGTTTTGCCCGACCGTGATGCTTTTGACAACATAAATGGCTGACCCCTGAACAGTCACTCTCTAGCAATATTTAAATACATGAAATTGTTGTTAAAAGAGCTATGAACAAAACACAGTACTTTACGGAATTGTTCCGAAGGACGGAGAAGCACAAGGATAGTTGTTCTGCAGTCGAAAAAAGTACAAAGTTAGTAAAAATCTCACTTGAAAACTTTGAAAAAATATTTCTTTGCGAAACAAGTGGCTAGCGTTGAGAGATCAACTGAGAATGCTGTCATGGCGGTCAGGAACCAGTTTAGCTTGTCTCCTGTCAGATAGCACCGCCAATCAAGCTCCGAGGCTCAATATCCCGTTTTGCCCGCCTATCCCGTTTTGGGCAACTCTCCCCTAGTTAAATAGATAATTTAAAATTCTGAGGTTTATTTCATTCTCGTTATAAGAAAAATCGGCTTTTAAATAGAAACTTAATAACTGACATTAGATATCTGTCGGAAAGTTAAGGGATACAACGTATCTAAAGCAAACCATGTAATTATTTTTTCTTTCTTCTCAAAAGTATCAATCATCTAAATGACATTTTCATGGTGTTTGGAATGAACCGGAAACAAATCTATAATTCTGAAATAGAATTTAAGTGAAACTATGTAGCTATATTTTCTCGCATTAATTCAGTTTGATCAATATCACGAATACTAAAAAACACCGACAACCAGAATTTAAAAAAGTTAATCAGCTCATAACTTAACTTTAGACTTATTTAGTCGGGTCAGGTCTATTTAAGGAGTTTTTCTGTTCCACTTATAACCTATTTTTTAAAAATTTATATAAGGGAGAAAAAAATTAATTACATCGGCTGAAAAGTATGCTAAACTCTTCCCTGAATATTAAAAGGGGAGATGACTTAATAATTCGTGATTTTTACAAATTAGTTTTAAGTTTTGTCTAATTTTAAATATCGGGTAAAGTGGGTTTTTATTTGGAGTAAGTAATTTTCGTAATCACCTTTCATAAATACGGGTTGTTTACTTAATCTCATCTTTTCATTCAACACTTTTATGTAATAACAACATTTTAGAGTAGTTACTTACGGCCGTATTCACCGGTAACTTGACCATCGGTTAACCGGGAGTCAAACCTCTGATTGGTGGAAAACTAGTTTTCCTTCTTCAACTGCCAATAAGAAGCTTGACTGCCGTTTAACCACCTGTCAAGTTACCGTTGAATACGGCCGTTAATCCTTTAAAAGAAATTGATTAACTACCCTAAATGACAGAAAGAAGCCACAGCAGTAGCAGCAACAATCTTGGATTGTGCCATTATATTTTGTAATTTCAATAATTTATTGATTCATTGTTCTTTAAGAAAGAATTTCGCATTCACAAGCATAAATTTTAGGCAAGCATGCTTTGAAACTTACAAGGAGTCGTTCCCAGGCTGATCTCACTCATTTGGTTGAAATTTTTATAGGCATATGAGAGAGAAGATGACTTAAAACACTTACTGTGAAAAAATTAGCAGAGGATATTATTAATTTTTTGAAAAGTGAGTTCTGAGCTGAAAAACCCATTCAGTTCACACCACTAGGTGACTTGGCGTGCATTTGATAAATCTATTTTGATTGGCCGATAAACTGCTTCAAAGAAAACGCAACCGGTTCATTAAGGCACTTGGCGCTTTCTCTGCATTTCTCGCCTAGTAGAGTTTACATTTGGTATTAAAAATGTTTAAATCTGTTTCTTTAAGTATACTAACGTTATTATATATTTTGACTATAAACTTCCATATATCTTAATAATTTATAGTTTGATTTACTCGTTTTTTACTATTTTCAAAAACCAAATTTGTCTGAGGTTCCTGATGTAATTTCAACCCTGTCCTAAATAGCAAACACAACAATTGCGATTCAAAGGCAAAATTTACAAAACAAACCTCATTTTCTCTCCCATCAAAACTCCCTACAAGAAACGATGCTAACAAAAGTTAAATTTTAACTTCTCAAATTTCCCCGGCAGACGCACACTCACCCTGCCTTTTCCACTCCCCTCGTATTTTCCATCTGCGAAATTTGCCTCCCAGTCTGTGTTGGGGATTCGGCAGTACCTTTTGTTTGCACTGTTTGCATGTGTTTGACAGCTCCGGAGCCGTCACGTAAGCCCCTGACTTCCACTTCTTTCACGGAAAAGTCTGCGTCTGTTTTTCGAGATGTTTACTGCGGCCAGATTGGAATAGATAAAAAATGCAGACGTGCTGGGAGAGATTCCAACATAGCTTACCTATAGAATTTGCTCCCAGAAAGTGTAGTGGTTTGATACAAGTTCTGCAAAATAAGTTCTCTTAAGATTTATTTTTATGCTGAACAAATGTTCATGTTTCATTTCTGTATCTGAAGTACGTGAATTTGCTATCCTAATTTAAATATTTTACTGAGGGCGTTTTCGCTCATTTTTCAAAGTTACATGGTATTATTGTTTGTGTAAAAATATGTATATGGTATGTGTATGTATTTTTATTTTTCTGTTTTTAACTGGATATAGAAAAACAATAATAGGTCTCAACAGTAACGAATTATGGTTGAAAATAATGAACAAATACAAAATGACCTAGATTGGTTGTGTAGATTTTCCAGCAGGGAAGTTTTCAATCTAGAAAACTTTTTTTACAATATTATTGTAATAGCTATGATTACTTACATAAATTAAACCACTTAAGCATTATTTGGGTGTCATTTGATGCGTTTAATTGTTTTGATAAGTACAAAAACAATCAAGGTCTCTTTTCAAAGCATACAACTGAGATGTTAGTGCTAATTATGGGACACGTGTGTGTTTTACTGTAAAAAATGTCGTACTTTATTTAACCCTTTCATTCCAAGCCGCCCCAAATTTTTTATAGGGTTCAATAGTAATCTAGGGTGGCTTAGGATTGAAAGAGTAAATGACTGTATTTACTTTGCAATTTGAATTCTTCTAGAGTATGAATTAATCATAAACAAAATATATTAATAACCTTTTAATCTTAGGTTAGATGCAAATTACGTAATGGAAGCACTCGAAAGCTACTAAGTGCTTCAACCTAATTTTAATCCATTTTAATGACACAAGGAAAAATTAACTAATAAGAAATGATGTTTGCAATTACATGTCAACTACCATTTTTTTGTCTTCATTAAGTTTAAAATTTCAGTAAGCATTTTATTGTTTAAAATCCAAAGTGTCTTAAAAAGAACCTTTATTCTCTGTTTTCCTTTTATTTTCTTCTTTATCCAAAGATCTATTTTACGTGACTATTCTCTGGTTCCAATAAATATTGACCCTCAGTTAAGCCCTAAAGAAATTGAACTTTCACGAAAGCAAAAACAAACAACTGGGGAAAAGGATGAAAATTCTAAATCATCTTGAATTGCGATCATAAATTTCATCACATAGGTCACATAGAACAATGCTTTTATCTAGAGTATTACATAATATTGGATCACCCCGTATTTGATTCTATTAGAATGACCTGTTTCAGGATAATTTATTTTTAAATTATTACATAGATTTTTAGAAGAGTTTTACAAATTATTAAATGACTAGTGATAAAAACAATCTTAATTTAAATTTATACCGGGTATTTCAGATAAGTGTCATACTTCTACGAGGGGTTTAGGTCACACCTAGACGACTCATAATAATATAGAAATGGGGGTATTTTAATGGAAGAAGAAGAAGTTATGAAACACTTATATTTAATTTTCTGTTTTCCTAACCTAAATCATGAATTTCGAACTAAAAAATCCACATACATAAAATACTCACTTTTCTATATTTTAAAAGGAAATAATAACTACCTAACAATAAAACTGAATTAAACATAAAACATATTTTGAAAGAATAAAATATAAATAAATAAAATATATTATTATAAGTATATCTTTTTACATAATTTGAAGTTTTCCGGGATGAAAACTTTTTGTAACTGATGTTTAAAACTGCATTCTTTAAATTTTCCAGCTGTTTGTAGAAAGGGCCCACTTTTGCAGGATAAATTAAAATAGGGAATTTCTATTTGGAAGAAAAGAGTGTTTCTCCAAAAGGTACAATGAAATTATTTACATGATATAGAATTATTTGCACAATTTGTTCACGACTTAACACTTTTTAGTTAACTGAGTGACTACAATCAAGATAAAAATACATATAAAGGTACTTTTTTAAAATTTAAAAAATGTTTAGTGTTCAACAAAATTGGTTGTAGTCAATTTTTTTCATGGTTTTATGAAATTTTCTTACGAATATCTCATCCCTTTTTGATTTATCAATGTTATAACCATTAAAATACCCCTTGCTTTTGACTAGTATCAACGAAAAATGTTTTCCGCATGAAAATTTCCCACAATTTTCTCTTCTTGCGATAAAACTGCTAACTGCGACCATTAATTATGAACTAATTTTCATCGTGCTACCTATCAGAGATACTTGCTTCAAGAATTTCTTTCCCTATCTTCCACTTAAGAAGTAATGAGGTCTCAGAAATTTTCTGGAGCGTATAAAGAGACATTTACGATTATGTCCAAAGAGCCTTTGGAAACTGAATCTTATTAATTAGTCCTTATTCCCTTTTTGTAGAACTGTGTGCTATTCCTTATTTCCGCTTTGCTTGTGTGCAACTGTACCGAAACGTATTTCAAGAATAACTTCTTTAATGTCTGTAACTAAAAAAGTGTGCTATTGGGTTGTAGAGAATTAGACGAACATTTGAAACTTTACTCATACTTTTTGTCCGAGTTGCATTTGTTACTTGATATAATTATTCATTATAATTAGCGGATCTTTAACATATCTTGAATATCATAGAAGAGTAACTGGACTATAAGGATAACTTAGATTTTAAAAACTGGGAATTAGTCTTTCTCTAAATGCATTTCTATCCAATATTCATATAAAAATGTGTAATTAGAACCAATTTTGGCTAATATTCAAGTGGAAATACTTATAAGAGGCAAATATCCATTTTTTTGGGAGGGGAGGGGGATAGCAGCGTCTAGCTTTTTCAATTAATTACTAAAAAGGCAACATTTTAAAAGCAAGCTTTTAAACAATATTGAAATATTTATGACTAAAAAGCGATGAGTATAAGGGAAGAAACACCAATATAACCTTCCATGATCGCTAAATTTTTTTATAGATAAATAAAGCATTGAGGGTTAATTTTGAAGTTTTATCTCATGTTAAAAAGTAAATTTTACATAAAAAGAAAGCAAGTAGCTTTAATCATGGAGGCATAGAGACAGTGATTAATTCCGGTTAAAATATTGTCCTCTGTATAAACACAGAGTAAAAATTTAAAATTATTTCTTTTATTTTTTAAAACTCGAAATTATGATTTGACGAGAACTTCCAAACAGTTTTTCGTTCAAGATGGATTATTTTTTTTGTTAATTTATGTCAAAAGAAAAGAAAATGGTTATCATGGAAAATATTCTAATTACTATGTTTACGTGGCAAACTACTGGTAGCAAAGAAAAGTTTTCTCATTATGATCCATATTTTAAAACTAATTTTAAAATGGAGAAGAAAAACATACGGATGTTTTAGCATGAAAGCAGGCGCTTTTTATAATTAATTCGAATTAACATTAATGGTTTGCTAAAAGTGTTCCACATTATGAATTTAAATCTAAAATATATTACTTTGAAACTGCAGCAGTTATTAGAAAAAAAACATTTTACTTTATTAACAAAATTTAAATTAAGAATTAGTGTTTTTATAGTCTTTTTTAAACTTCCGTTTATTTTGGAATTTACTTTGAATTTCCATTTATTGTTTTTCAATGACCCTACAACCCTGAGATATGTGGAGAAAAAAAACCCAACAAATTTATTAATGAATATTTTATAAATCTAGTCAAAACATTAACTAATAACTTTTCTAGTATCGATCCCCATTGGGACATAGAATCAAGCTCCAAATGTTATTGGCTTTCTATTAATACAACATCCAGTTTTAATGGGTGTCTTCAATTACTGCAACTCCAAAGCTGATAAAATCTAAGAATTTCTTTCCCATAAAAAATATTGAAAAGTGAAATGAAAATACATTGTATTTACCTTAAACGCTCTTCAAGTACCCTTCCATGTTTATTCAGAAGGAAACTGAAAAGAAATCAATAACAAATGCAAGTACGATATCGGTATAAATGTTTCCAAAGAGGAGAAGAGAAGACTGCATTACTGTGAATTTTTCTCCCCGTATCTATTTATTGTTTGTCAAATCAATCGATAAACAACTTCAGTCTGAGAGAAAATCAGAAAGGATTTCCTCCAACACAACAGGGAGCTGCGTATCTGGTAAGGTATGGAAAGGAGTATGAAGGCCAACAAATCGAAGAGTACATAAATAACGAAGAACCTATGGATAAGAAGGCATTGATTTTTGAAAAAAAATTTCCAATCCTCGCTGTCTGAATAAACACCGAAAAGTCAATAATGCTATGAAACTGAAGAAACGTAAGAAAGGATTAAATCTGAGCTGAGGCATCGGAAGATAAGGTAGAAAGGGAGTGATGTGTGCTCGCCAGTTCTTTGCATCAGTTTCAAGGAAAGTGATAAGATGTATTAAAGATGAATTCTGTAGGAACTAAGTACTTATGGACAGGGAATTAAATCTACATTACAATTGACGTAAAAACACTCCAATATTGAAAATAAGAGATATTTTAGAGGTTTTCCTAATATGACCAACCAATAAATGCTTAAAAATTGAATGAGAGGTTTTATTTAACGATGTTAGTCATTTCAAATTACCATAAATTTTGCTATCCTTGTTTAGTTCTATGCTTCTAAACTGAAGATGACACCCAATTTTTTGTTTTCTTCTCAATCGATAAATCCTTTCTAAAAAGGATTATATTAATTTTTTGAGTTTTATGTCAATGCCCAGTAAGATATTTAATTTTAACTATATCTCTTCATCCTTCTTCTCTTATGGTATAACCTACTATTTACCAGAAGGTATCAAATATAATAAGTATTGCTCCAATGCTGGCCCTAATATTTCGAAGAGAGACGCTTTACTGTTTACTTCATATCCCATTTCAGATGGCTTCTTATCTTACGAATTGCCATTAAATAAGAATTATCTCAATAGGTAGGCTATTCGGGAAGTGCTTACTTCAATAAAAGTGATGCTAAACACATCCCTACTTGCCAGTTTGAATTGTCTTCTAATATCTCCTATCGGTAGATGTTTATAAATTGTTATTGGCCCTGATAGAGTCTATTATGTAGATATTTATGGAATGGTCATAGCGGAAGTGTTTATTTACTATAAAGAGTGATGTATTAAAGATGGAGCACCATGGACAGCACCTTGGTGAGTCTTAAGTATCATTCGATGGACTAAAATATAATATAATGAAAATCATTATTTCTAGTATATAAGGATGACTGGTTTTCTATTTACATAAAAGTTTTTATGAGGTGGATAGAACTCTTACAAATCCACAAAAACATCTACTCTTATAAAAAAAACAATGCAAATATTCCATGCTTTAAAAATTGATAAAAGCTACATGGTATGTCAAGTTACCATATAAAATCTCAAAAAAAGTTGAACCTATAGTTAGGGCATCAAAGTTTTATCTAATCTACTAAAAAAATAATAACATTTCATTTATGACTTAAATAGTTAGCTAATTATTATCTAATTACACAAGAAATGCACAACCACCAAAATTGTACACTTTAAACTTAAAGGTTATATGATTTAGTCTATTTTGATTTGGGTTTTTGGATAACATTTTTAGCCAAAGAAGTAGATTCTTTTAGAAATTCAGAATACAACTTTCATACACATTATTGTTTGAGAATTATTATTTAACATGGTATTCATTCAAAAAGGAGTATGCTATCTAGAAGTATGGTATGATTGGTGCTCTTTTCAGAGTTGGAGATTATTTATTTATACCTTAGGGTCAAGGTTCTGTATGTGTTATAAATGTTACAAAGGAGGAAGGTAAATAAAACTTTGTGAAAACTTTGTTCTTGAAATTTTTCATTGAACTAGCTATGATGTACTGTAGAACGGATTGAATCGGAACACTTTTCAACTCTCAACGCAAAAAGATGTAATAAAAAATAAGAATTTTTGTTATTAGAATTTATTCAATCTTGTTATGTTCGTTCAATTTCGAGAAAAAAACTAGATTAGAATCTTTATTTTTCTGATTCATATTTTTGTTATAGACATTTAATACTGGAGACGGGCGAATACGAACAAGTAATATGTACTTATATTATGAATTATTCTGTTATTTTGGATGAGGGCCAAAAAATTAGTATTTCCTTAACTTTAAAAAAAATTAAGTTATCATCAATTAACTTTAGAAATGCATAATGTTATCAAAATTTAAGGGTGTAATACAACTTCTTTATTGACATATTAATCTTTTGTAAATATATTACTTTGGGAATAGAATGAGAAAAATATTTACTGAAAATAACTAATACATAATCAAAATTATTAAATAATCACATTTTGTAATATACTTTATATTGGGTTGTCCCATAAGTTCTGTTACTTTTTACGAAGTTTCGTGTTTGAAATTTTTTTTATGAAAAACTGGTAGGGTAGGTGGGGGCAAAGCCACGCAATTTTCAGTATTTTTAACATTGTCGTCGAAAGAGGGTAGATAATCCCGAAATTTCAATTGGAAATGTTAGATTGAGATCCTACCTACAAAACCAATCCATGTTTAAACTCTTATCGATGGTATTTTAGGAGAAATTTACAATTTAGTAGAAAAAAAATTCGCGGGGCTTTGCCTCGCAAAATGGGGCAAAGACCCGCACTTGCAAATCTTGGTGCCCAAATGAAATAAACAGTGATAAACAGAATTTTTCATTATAAAACCACTAAAAATAATGATCTTCATGTTGTTTTAATATTTCTAAGCCAACCAACAATATTAAATATAAATATGATCAGTTTTAATGAAAATTGTCAATCTGTTGTAGCAATTAATTTCAGATTGACCAAATATCTTTCAAAAGGGAGAAAGGATGGTTTCAGGTAGAGGGTTGGCATCTCGGACACCTTTATTAACCTCTTTAGAGATCAAGTAGTCCCATTTTCCTTTTGGGACGATCTCCTGAGCTTTTTAAGCTGCGTAGATTTTCCCCAAAACACCTGCGTGGATTTGCCCCGTTTTACTTTATTTTGAAAAACAAGCATTATTTTTAGAGACATGTTGAGGCAATTCTTTCAAAGTGAAACTGAAGTTGAATTGCTATCTTATCATTGTGCTATTTGTTTATATTTCTCCTCAAGCCCTATTTTATGTAATTTTTAAGTAAAAGATCAGAAAAATTACATCAAAATGATGAAAAACAAACTTACAGCATTTTTTAAACTAATGAGTGACTTAGGGGTACAAACTTTCGCAGAACAATAGGTCATAGTAAGACAAACCAACCACCTGGTTTTCAACTTTTGAATCGATCATTAACAATTAAAAATCGCGGTGCGTGGTTTTGCCTCGTGCGGGTTTTTACCCCCACCTACCCTAATAGGTGGAGATTTCAAACAAAGGGGATTTTGATCTATGTATATTAATGAACATAACGTATGATTTTGGTAGTTTTAGTGATATTATTTCTTTTCTAAATGGCGGTTTGAAAAAAAAGACCGCAAACAACGATTTTCGCGTAAATTTTTACTTTTGTTTAAAAAACTAGGAAGAACTAGGAAGAAAAAAAGTTTTACTGTATATTTGAAATGTTTCGATTAAGATGTCATAGTTTCAAGATGATTCGATAAGTTTAAGGTAGGAAATTTTGGCTTTAAAACTTCATATTTTGGAAATTTAGCGTGTTTTTTAAAGCACGACTATTGTTTTTCTAAGCAGCTGGTATAATGCAAATAAAAGGAAGATGTTTTTTGAACCATAATGCTTGTTTAAACGGTTTAAACATTGAAAGCATCTTTTCATAATATAGTTGAATAGATTTATTTCTAAATTCCAACGAGTTGTTTTTATTGTAGTGTTTTCGTATGAAGCAAATAATTGCTTTGTTCGCATAGCGTATATAAGTTTAGCGAGTGTAATTCTGATAAGCTAAAACGTTGCGCGCTTGAATTGTGCGCACTGCTTTCTGAGCTTAAGTTCCGAGATAATTTAATAAACTGCTTATTTTGAATACTTGGGTCTATCTGTAAGCTATTTTATTGATTTTGATGATTTTTTTGTGAAAATTTCTTTGAAAGGACTAACATTACTGAGGTAAATTTTTTGCAATAGATGTTATGTTTGAGACCAAAATTTCCTACGTTTAATTTATCAAATTATCTTGAAACTATGACATCTTAATGTAAACATTTCAAATATAGAGTTAAACCTTTTAAGCCATGAATTATGCGTTCTTCCTAGTTTTTTAATCAAAAGTAAAAAATTACGAGAAAATCGTCGTTTGCGGTCTTTTTTTCAAACCGTAATTTTGAAAAGAAATAATATCACGAGAACTACCAAAATCACACATTATGTTCATAAATATTCATAGATTAAAATCCTCTTTGTTTGAAATCTCCACCTATTACCAGTTTTTCATAAAAATTTTTCAAACACGAAATTTCGTAAAAAGTAACAAAACTTATGGGACAACCCAATACTTTTATATTTTTAAACATCCAGTTATTCTACGTCTCAGACCCTATTAGGGTTTCATTACTTAAAAAGATGACGTAAGCTAAAGGGAAAGGATTAATTGAAAAATTTTATATCCAAACTCCATAATGCTGTTATGGATTCAATTAAAATCATGTATTCTTTCTGAGTTTAGAAGTAAAAAGCCCAGTAGGAGCCAGACATGTATTTTTAAGGATTAACTCATACATCCAGTACGCGTATTAATATAATTAACACTGGAAGTTTTCATTTGATCATAAAATTATAATATAAGCATATTTTTGAAACCACCAAAATAATGCTGAATTTGATTTTTTATAAAGCACACTTTCTTTTAAGATAAAATGAATTGCATTAAATTTCTATTACAGAATTACCATTACGTGTGTTTTGGAAATATTGTAAGGAATGTATTAAATTATTAATTATTATTTTTACCTTTATTTATTCCTTAAAAAACTCAAATAGTCTAAGGTTTGCTAATTTTATAATAAAAAACGTACTATTTAAAAGATCAATCCTCTTCGATAAACGTGTTAATTATTTAGAGACTGTAGATTGGAACAGTAACTGTAAATGATTAAAATGTTTTTAGGACATTTTTAAGTAATATATTATAAAATGTCATATAGTAAATAATTTATAAATCAATCAAATAAAATATAAATGTCAATATATGAAATGCTTCCTTTTTCATTATAAATCATAATGCTTGGTGGTTTATTTTCAATTTAATACTATTTAGGCCACCCTTTTTCCAAACCAAAATTGTATTTTAATTAAAATATTTAGTTTCAAGTAGAAATTGAAATTACAAATAGAAATTGAAATTACAAATAGAAAAAGAAATTAATGAAAATTATTGTCTGGTATCAGTTAAATATGAATTCAGTACGAATTCAAGATTTTGTTCTATGTTTTGAACCTATTTTTGTTACTACTTCTAATTTACTTGCAATACAATACATATAGAAGAAGGGGTAATAATGTACTTTAGTTCAAAATGATAGTTCCTTTCCCTGTATTTCAAAACAAAAGTGATTATACCGAAAAGATATTTATTGATTCCATCAATCATCAGATCAAAAATCTTTGTTTTGTGTGTGAAGGGTAACTTTTTATTTACATTCACATAAATCACTTACCGAGGTGTTTCATCATTTTCTTGACAGTAAGTTTTAATAGGATGACAAACTTTTGAAAATCTTAAAATATTTTACAAAAACCAAGGGTTTAACGGTTTATTTAACTCTATTTTTGGCGAAGGTTATATCAAAATTACTTCTAAGGGTTCTATATGATTGATTAAATCATTGCGAGTATATTTTCATTCTTTTTAGAGAAAAATCTGAAATGGATGGTGGTTAACTTTTGTATATTCGTTAGTCCCTTTTTATCCTTGTTAGTCCTTGTTTATTTTAAAGTTGAATTAAATTTAATGACGAACATAGAACCATGATGCAAAAGAAATATAAGAAGCAATGCGTGAGGAACTTCAATAGATAGCTTATTGTTACAAAAAAATATAGAGTAATCTATCGGATAAAATTTGATATAGAATCTAATTATTTTTTACTAATTTCAATAGAGTAATAGATAAATTCCTATTATACACTTGTTAATTCAGTTTGAGTTTCGTAAAAATCTTAGAGGAAGAGAAGACTTATTTTAGCATTATAATTTTATACAAGGTGAAAATAAGTTTCAGGTGCAAGGAATATATTCGTATAGTATCTGTGCCAAAAATTATTTTGAAGCAAACTTTCTCCTATAAAGATACTGTTACAAGCTTTTGATCTTTAGTAAATACAATCAAAAATGGTATCAAACCGATAAAAGGTGTTGAATTTTAATTTATCATGTTTTATTCATTGTTATTGCAAAAATTACGATTTCAATGCAAATAATGTAATAAAATAACAAGAATTTAACATAATCTCTTATTATAAAGCGCAAATACTATAATACTCTATAAAATTTAAAATGGTTTACCATTAACCCATTTGTCCAAACTATACAAAAACACACTTAACAATATTTATGCTGACAAATTTATCATGAAGATTTATTTAGGGACTTTTTAAGGGATTTAATTACCTTCTTTTTACTTTAAACATAATTCTTAATACAGAAACAAATACTCAAAATTGAAACAATTGTTTCACCACACACATAATCATATTGTCTTTTATATATAAAAAAAGAAAATTGTCTTTGATGACCACCATTCAAGACATGGCAGTATGTATAGAAAGACATTATTATTTTTTGAGTGACATGATAGAAAACGACCATTCGAAATCAACCAGCCGGTATCGTGACAGTATTCATCTCTTTCATTATTCATTCGATCTATAAAGACTTATGAAAGAAGGTAATGCATTGTAAACTTTCCTGCAGATGGTTCATAGGATACATGTTCTGGGAGAAGTCCGGTTAGAGAAGCTATATAACAAAATAATCCTTCATTATCTTTACAGGAGGTTAACCCTTTACTTATTAAGGAATAAACAGGAAACTATATCAAAAGAAATTGTGTGTTTATTTGTTGATACTTGTATTCGGTACTGTTCAATAACTCTTATATAAATTTTTAAAGAAATGTTTTTATACTGGTTTATTTATGGTGTGTAAGAGAATTATTGAAAACTTCAAAGCATTTTATTGTTATGACTGTTAATATTGATTTAAAGACATTTTTCATGTGAAAAATATATATTTTGATCTAATTGTTCTACATTTTACGGGGGTTTGAGAAGTTTACTACAATGATTTAAATAATAATATAAAAATGCATTCCATGCTAAAAGAAATTCAAAAATTTCTTCAACATTTAGAAATAAAAAAATACAATTTTTTAACTCCCAAAGGCTCCCGATTTATGAAAATATTTAAAAAATAAAAAAATACATAATACTATAATAACATATTTAATGAAAAAAGTAAATCCAATAATTTTCTTAAGAATTATGCTTTTTTAAATAATGTAAAATTTATATTTCCAAATCCACATAACATGTGATTTATTATGATTACCTATACGGGTTTACACCTTCAGGTGAATTTGTACAAATTAAAAAAAAATAAGCTCGTCAGCTAGTGGATTTCAATTTGGGTTAAGGAACAATGATGAAAAGCCAATTTGATATAAAAGATATTTATGTAAGAAGGCAAACATTAAAATATAATTAGTTGTTTTTCTTCTC
The DNA here is from genome assembly GCA_024610705.1 of Tetragnatha versicolor. Lineage (NCBI taxonomy): Eukaryota > Metazoa > Arthropoda > Arachnida > Araneae > Tetragnathidae > Tetragnatha > Tetragnatha versicolor. The sequence continues at coordinate 42,197,948 of JANDEH010000009.1, forward strand.
TTTGCAAACGTTTTGAAGTTCTGATTAAAATATTGAAACGAAGTGGATAGAGGGATTGAATCCCAGATGTCTTCACAATCTAAAGAGTCTCTAGTGGCCAATTATTGAAAATAAGTTTACAATAAAAAATGCATCCTTTTCACGTTTAAAAACTCATTTTAGAATTAAATTCCTTCTCCAAAATTGTAATGAGAATTCTTTTTGAACTTGTACATGGAATCCGATTTAAGCATGGACACGGAGTAACATTTTTAGTTTAAAAATACCTAAGTATGTGTTTATGAAAACAAGATATGACAAGAGTTAAAAAACAGTTTCGACTTAACAATTAAAAAACATAGTTACAAACATAAAAAAAGAGTTGTTCCTTTTACAACCATGATGTTTATAGAGCTAATAGACACGGAATAGAAATTCATAAAAGAAAGAAAAACAAATATCAAAGTTTCCATAACTAGCATATTTTTCAAATTTAAAATCTTAACATTTTTACCTAAACTATTTGGAAATTGATATGATAAATTTCATCTGGTTTACGTTTCTACAAATTACAAAAATGCATAAAACATAAGTACTATAAAATACAAATAATGATTACTTTTGTTGATAAAAATATTACAGACATTCAAATCAAATGCGTAATTTAAGAAGTGCACGAAATGCTAATATATTGCAAGTAAGATTCTATCCTTTTCTTTGTCAAGCTCAAATAACACTCTTTTCGGAACATATTTGTTACCTTCTTTAGTTTTAAGAAGACCTTTTTCTATTTATCTTTCACTTTAGAATATAAAAGAGATGATTATAAAAAGCTTTTGTTTTCCTGTACTCTGATCAGCGGTCATCTCTTTATTCCTAACTTTTTTCTTGTAAAGAAAGGATTACGTTTTCACGTTCAATCTTTTGAGGAGATAGTATTTTGCGGCTTTATTATCATCAGAAGCTTAAGGAGGCAGTTTACTTAATGTGACTTAGAAAAACGTGGTCTGTTGTTTATTTTTAAAAATTTTCTTCTTCAGAAACTCAAGAATAAAAGTAGTACAAAGTAGTCTCTTTTTGTTCTTCCAGACAATAGATAGTTATAAAAAGACTGACAATCCAAATAAAGCTTGCTTCATCAGAGCTAATATGAAGAAAACTTTTGCGTTCTTTCAGAATAAGTTTTCCTTAAGTCATAATAAATATTTTTCTTCAAACCTGAATTATATTTTGTTTTAATGATTCGCGTATAATAGTGATTCACAACGTGTGGACCGTAGTGGGTATCTAAATGGCAATGATTTAGTTTTTATAACTATTATCTATCCCTTTCTTTTCATCTGTCTTCTTTTGTGTATCTCTGCTTTGAATTCCACTCATCTTTTAATATTACATCTCTTCATTCCTCTCATCTTCTTTGTCCCTTATAATATCTCATTTTCTTTTTGTCTATTTTCATTACTCTTATTCTATCTATTACCTTAATAAACAAAATACTAACAATCTTACTCTATTCCTTTTCATATATATCATCCCTTCTTACTCTCATATTCATCATTATTTTTATATATTTTTTATCTCTTTTAACCTCTTAGTTCATCTTACCTTTTTTATCTGTAGGGGAGAGTGTTGTACCTCTGGACAAAAATCACGTTTGGATTTTTCTAAGACAGGTAAAATCACATTTTGACCATTTAAAGTGCCCAACTTATAGTCCTAACGTTTGTGAGTACAGAGATATTTTTTACTAGCCACAATCTTGAAAATTGGATTTTTAATCATTTATAATAACATGGAAAAATTTGTGTCCAAAGGTACAACAACATGTTGTACCTATGGACGGACCCAGTTGTACCTGTGGACACCCTTAAAAAGGGAAATTTTAGTTGAAAAAAGCTAAGAATTAATATTTTTATTGATGCATTACCTTTTAATAACCTATTTCAAGCCTTTTTAAAATTGAAAATAGATTTTTTAAAGTAATGTAGTTTTAGATCGTAAATGATCATTAAAACGAAGTTGAATGATAAAAGTCTTGATTTTTTACCAAAAACACAAAAATCACATGGTATTTTCAGATCAGAATTTAAGATAATAGTTTCATCAATCATGCTGATTGATCTGACAACTTCACTGATCCCCCCCAAAAAAAATTTGATCAACACTTAGTTGTGCAAGCATTTGGTGGTAATAACAATAATAATTTGGTGGTAAATCTTCTTCAGTGGAAATTTCAAGTTTTTTTAATCATCATACTTAAATGCGATAGGGTTCTTAGGATTTTACACCATATTTTACATTAAATTCCAAGTAGAATCATAAATTTAAAAAAGTAGTTAAGATCACAAAATATTTGATTTTTCATCTAAAATTCAGTTGAAAATAATCGCTGACAAATAGATTACCATTTAGAATTAATTGAACATTTATTAAAATGTATTCAGTTAAATGAAACCTGATTCTAAAACGCCGATTAGCTACAGACACCCACAAGAACGTGTCCGAAGGTACAACACTTATGGTGTCCGAAGGTACAACATCAGGTGTTTTTGCATTCAAAGTTCTATAAAAAGATAAAAAAATTGAGATCTGACGATTTCTAATATCAAAAATAAAAGTTAAAATCTCGGGGTTTCCCCCCATGTATCCCATTTTATCATGTCATAATTAAAGGGGAAGAAAAGAGTTAATGTAGTGATGCACTAAAAAAAACTTTGAGCACCTAAAAACTGTAAATTTATTATATAAAATTTAAATAATATTTTAAAGAGCTGATTTCTTGTTAGCAACTAGATAGCATCTGTTTACATTCAAAATCGACCACAAATTCAAATTTACATTTTTTCCCGAATTTTAAAATGAGGTGGCTGAAGGTACAACCGTCCGTAGGTACAACACTCTCCCCTATAATCATTTCCATCTTCCCATCCTCTTTTACCTTTCATTATTTTCCTCCCTGTCATCATCTCCATCCTTATCATTAATCTCATCCCTTTTATCCTAATCAATCTCAAAATCTCTTACCCTCATCGTTCCTTTCATTATCCTGTTAAATTATTACTAATTAGTTTTTCCGCGGACTTCTGCCGTTTGAAAAAGACTACTGGTATAATGCATTCTAACTACTCACAGTGAACACACTGTAAAAAAAGAACGTCTTTTGACGTATTATTTTCATTTTTCATGGATTAATTCCGTAAACTACAAAACGGAATTTTCATCGTGAAGTTTCCGTTTTTTAATTTTCCTCTCCTCACGCATGCGTATTGTACGATTTCTACACTAGTTCTGGTGAGACTCAAATATAGTTGTAAATAAGTAATGGAAGTTTGTGCAAGCGTCTTCAGGCGAAACGAACCTTCAGAAAATTTATTATGGGTAAGTAAGTTAAATATATTGTTTTTATTTTTTGTATTATTGGCCGTAATCGGAAATGACTAGGCTGCTTGTGCGCATGATCGGGTTAAAACCTTCCTACCCCTTTGGGGTCTTTTTCGACCCCAGACGCACTTTGACGCTTGATATCTCCCATGCATTTTTGTTTTGACAATTTCCGATGCTACTATTCCTTAATTACGCAAAGTTTTACAATGGGTAAAAATTTTGGAGTTATTATTCCATTTTTAAGTGTCTTGGGAGAAATAGTCACATATTCCCCCTCTGGGGTCTTTTGAGACCCCAGCCATGAATGGCGGTAAAACAGTATCAAATAAAGTTTAGTATTTTATTTTTTGTTGTATTATGGATAAAAAAAGGTTTGCATGTTTGTTTAGAACGTTTGGAGAAATATTAGAAAGATATTTTCGTAGAAATTGTCATTTTTTTTACAAAAAGAAGATTGCGGCTAAATACATTGAATCACTCGCTATTTCTTAAATTTTTTATTCACATTCTAAGAAAAATATGCTATTTATAGAAATCTTTTGAGTATCTAACAGTTGCAGCAAAAAAAACTCAGACAACTGTCGCCATTACTTCCTGTTGAACACATTCTTTACAAAAAAAATATAAATTCATGGTTGATTGTAAATAGGTTTTTATATTCAGTCTTCTTTGAAAAATAAGAACGCTTTCAAATATTTATGAGTGTTTACGGAAGTCCAGAATGTGATTTCGAAGAATTATCAAGAAAAAAACCAATTTTATGTTAAAACTTACATAAGCAAGCGAGATACTGATTTCACTAAGAAATCTGAACCGATCATTTTTTTTTGTATTATTTCAATTTTAAAAAGAAGAATCCAAACTTTACATGTTTCATAATACTAAATAAATTAATCTGGAATGACAGGTAGCTGATAATGCAGAATAGAGAATATATGCAGCTTCATAAATCGTTTAAAATAAACTACTAAATTCTACCCGTGCAAGACCGGGTATATCAACTAGTATGCTTTAAACAGTGTGATTATAAATATTTTAAGTAAAACAACTTCAATGTAGTTCATTTCTGTAATTTAATTCTTGTTTGAAGGTCCAGATGTTATAAAAAACGTGTATCAAAAGAAACCCAATTAAGCCGTAATAAGACGAAAAAAATGAGAAAAATACCAAAAAAATTGGATAAATTATTCTGAAGCATCTTTCTAGAAATAAAAAATGACAATTCTTCTCCATTTAAGGAATTTTTAACCTTTATTAGAGTCATAGGCATGTTTTACGCATGGGGTCCTCAGAGACCCCACGAGGGGAATATGTGACTATTTTTTCAAGAGGGTAGGAAGGTTAAAGGCGTGGCTTTAAAGTATTTAGGATGGAACCTAGCGTAGCTCGAATGGGGTTGTAGTCCAGTAATTTTAGGGTTTGGTAGGGGAATAATTTATAATTAGCTGAATTTTTCAGGATAAGCTCTCTATGATGTGTACAATCCACCCTGAAAAGTCCCCAAAGATCCTCCGTCGGCGTCATTCCAAAATGGCGGATCCAAGATGGCCGCCTCGCATTTTTGCCTTTTCCGATATTTTCGCTCATATCTAAGTCAAAAATTAATACTTTTTAGTTCTGTAAAAGGATTTATACTCAGGATAGATGCCGTTTTCGAATAAAAGTTACAGTTTTGCGATAAAAATATAAAACATGGGGTGTAGAGGGATTCATGGGTAGAGCATTCATGCCAAACTGCAAAATTTTCATTGTTGTTTGCATGCTTTGCCATATAACTGTACTAATTGAAAAATCGATCGGAAAAATACAATTAATTTTAGTGGTCCCATTATTTAGGATTATTTTGAAAAATAAATTTTTGAAATCCGCAGAAAATTGACAGAGATATTCAATTTTTAGTAGTGTTGTGGTGCGGATGGTATTGGGTAGTATATACGTTAGTAGTACGTTTCGCACTTGATTAATAATTGTTTTTTGGCCATTCTCTTTAATAGCTTAGTTAATACCATTGTAGCGTAAAGTAATCATTATGGTGCATTAAAATTTTCTTACACAAGCATTTAATTATCAAAAAATTCATTAAAATTAATTAGTTCTTTTGGATTTTTTCTACATTTCGGACCCTATAGCTTCCTTTTAAAATGATTGGAATATTCATTCTAGTTTTCTGTACAGAGATATTTCAAAGGATTTTGAAGTGATCAAAAATAACTTAAATGAACGTTTTAGCTTATACACTGGGACTCCATTATTGTGAACCATCGCATAAAAAATTTCAATATCACAAGAGGTTTGCTATTATTGATTTTTTAATTTTTTTACAATGAACCGGAGTTTGACTATATTTTCATGACGCAAAATAAGTATAATTTGAAATAAATGTATCAAATACTATAGAGAATTTTAATGTTATAGAGTAAAGGTTTATTCATTGTCATCATCATTGTTTTCGAATTCAGTAGAAGCTGAATTTTTACATGACTCACCAAAGCAAGATGTGCCAAACCTGGAACATTGGAGTCCTGCTTTTCTGCACTGGAATATTGTATCACAATCTCTTGTAGAATGTATTTTGCAGTTGCAAGAGATGAGCTGCAAGGGTTCTTCAGAAGCTGCTGGAAGTGGAAGTGTTGAAGTAACCGGATTCAACTTTCCATCCTTTTTGAACCATCCCCAATCCGTTGGATTCAGGTTGTTCCCCAGCCATTGTTGGAATTGCAGGTAACCTCGAAGTTAATGCTGAGGAGCTGCTGCACTTGTAGGAGAAAGAACTGCTAGATTTTAAACTTCCTAATTCAAAATTTAAACTAGATTTTTAACACTTCCTTATTGTAGTGAATGTAACGTAATTCATCGAGAGAATCAACTTTTTCTCGCCCAAAAAGGTATTTCAAAAATACCTCACCGATTTCAATAACTTTTGAGGAGTCAAGTGAAGGACTATTAAACTGTGAAACCATAGAGTGCAAATTTGGATTTTTCTTTATCAATTTGAAAGCTGAAGATTTCCCTTTTCTAAAAATTGCTGAGGTGGAATCGCATCCAGATGCCGCATGTAGGAAGAGAATTGAATCTTTTATTGAGCCAAGAGTGTTTTGAATTTTAGAGATGTCGTAGCACTTGTGTTCTCTAATAGTTGTTTGAGGGCGCAAAAAAAACAGTGACTCTCCTGGGGTACAACGCCCAATTAGAATAATTCAGAGATCTGTATAGGTCCCTATTACTGTGACTTGTTTGTTTAAGCTTTGACTAGCTTCAATAGCAGAAGAACAGATGAGTATCAGTATCATCCTTTGAAGTTATTCCTTCTGCCTGAAAGTAACTAATGAGCATTCTAATCAGTCTTCATTTGTTCTCGGAGTTGCGCAAAAAATTAGATTGTTTTGTTGTAGCCACCATATTTTCCTCAAAAAATCTATCTTCAAATTTTAATCTAGCAGCTCTTCCTCCAACAAGTGCAGCAGCTTCTCATCATTCATTTCGAGTTTACCTGCAAGTTTAACAATGGCTGGGGAATAACCTGAATCCAACGGATTGTTCAAAAACGATGGAAAGTTGAATCCAGTCACTTCAACACTTCCAGCAGCTTCTGAAGAACACCTGCAGTTCAGCTCTTGCAACTGCAAAATAAATTCTACAAGAGATTGTGATACAAGATGCCAGTGCAGAAAACAAGGACTCCAATGTTCCAGATTTGGCACATCTTGCTTTGGCGAGTCATGTAAAAATTCAGCTTCTACTGAATTCGAAAACAATGATGATGACAATGAATAAACCTTTACTCTATAACATTAAAAATCTCTATAGTATTTGATACATTTATTTCAAATTATACTTATTTTGCGTCATGAAAATATAGTCAAACTCCGGTTCATTGTAAAAAAATTAAAAAATCAATAATAGCAAACCTCTTGTGATATTGAAATTTTTTATGCGATAGTTCACAATAATGGAGTCCCAGTGTATAAGCTAAAACGTTCATTTAAGTTATTTTTGATCACTTCAAAATCCTTTGAAATATCTCTGTACAGAAAACTAGAATGAATATTTCAATCATTTTAAAAGGAAGCTATAGGGTCCGAAATATAGAAAAAATCCAAAAGAACTAATTAATTTTAATGAATTTTTTGATAATTAAATGATTGTGTAAGAAAATTTTAATGCACCATAATGATTACTTTACGCTACAATGGTATTAACTAAGCTATTAAAGAGAATGGCCAAAAAACAATTATTAATCAAGTGCGAAACCTACTACTAACGTATATACTACCCAATACCATCCGCACCACAACACTACTAAAAATTGAATATCTCTGTCAATTTTCTGCGGATTTCAAAAATTTATTTTTCAAAATAATCCTTAATAATGGGACCACTAAAATTAATAGTATTTTTCCGATCGATTTTTCAATTAGTACAGTTATATGGCAAAGCATGCAAACAACAATGAAAATTTTGCAGTTTGGCATGAATGAAATCCCTCTACACCCCATGTTTTATATTTTTATCGCAAAACTGTAAATTTTATTCGTAAACGGCATCTATCCTGAGTATAAATCCTTTTACAGAACTAAAAAAATATTAATTTTTGACTTAGATATGAGCGAAAATATCGGAAAAGGCAAAAATGCGAGGCGGCCATCTTGGATCCGCCATTTTGGAATGACGCCGACGGAGGATCTTTGGGGACTTTTCAGGGTGGGTTGTACACATCATAGAGAGCTTATCCTGAAAAATTCAGCTAATTATAAATTATTCCCCTATCGACCCCTTTTTTCGCCTAAAATTACTGGGCTATTGTGGTAGAGCGTCAGTCTAGAGTGCACATGGTCGTAGGTTCGAACCCAAGTAATTATTTTTCAGTAAATTTAATTTTAAATTTTTATTATTCCATTAAAAATTGCAAGAATTAATTTCTCTTGTTTAACAGTCATTCCTTATTTAATTAAATTCATTGTGTTTTTTTAAATGTTTTACTTTATCTAATTTTTTTTTTAAATTTTTTGAAAATAAATTATTTCGCTAAAATATTTTATAGAAACATCAAGAATCAAGTCCACAAGGATGCGCATTGCTAATAAAGTATAAAAATCTTGCAGGGATTGTGAAATACAGTACAAAACAGTACGTCGGCAGCCTAGCAACGGCCGTAGTAAACGTTACCATGCTTTAAAATAGAAATACTCTGATATACTATTTTTAAACAGATATTTAAACATCGTACGATCGCTTTCTTCACCACGTAGCTGAAGTCTTAAAATATTGCATACCTAACTAGTCTTATTAGATCGCAAAAATGTGATCTAAATAGTTGTGATAACTTGTAACATTTGATTAGACTTGTATTACTGTGATCGGTAGTGTAAATTATTTAAAAGAATCGTCTATTTGGATTTTACGGATTGTTTGTCATTTTTTTTTCAAAATTATAATCAGGAATATACTGAATCACAATAATATTAGTAATAATACGAACAATCCCTAAAATAACGGAAAATTCCACTCCAATGACGAAAAGATATTAAACGAACGTTCTCTAAAATAACGGAAGGTTTCCCTCCTTTCACAGAAAAATACAAAACGGACATTCCCTCAAATGACGGAAAAAGAAAATACGGATACCTTCACAAATGATGAAAATAATCCGGCAGCTGTGCTGCCGGGAAATTTACGTTTATTGAAGAAAGATTTTTTTACAGTGCATAGAGATATAGAACAATGTTTAAATAAATATTTTTTCTGTATTTCATACTTTATATTTTTCGCCATAGTTATTTGTGTGATTTTAGAGAAAGAACCTTATAATTCTAGATCAATTCAAACTTATCAGATTCCTAAATTTTCCAAGGATATCTATACTAAACACTTCTTTTACCTTGCACCTAAATTATTATTAGTTTGCCTCTAAACTTAATAAGCATTAATAATTTATCTTCTTTTAAACGAATTTTTTTAATTTCTTAATAAATATCGACGATCTGGATCTGTATTTTCACCTCATTTGAAGCAAATCATTTCAATTTGTCCAGCTTTTTGCCAATTTTTAATTTATTAAATCTTTTTTGTTTTTTTTTCTTTTCTAGTCTATTTATGTAAGATTTAAATTTTTAGGTAGCCTGAAAGGGGACTACTTAATTTATATCCCCTTGGCTACTAATATGTATATAATTTCTGTATTTTGTGTTCTTTAAAAAAAAAAATAAAAAAAAATAAATTGATAACTTTGAATAAAAGAAGTTTTAATATTAGTGCATTTATATTTAATGCCTAACCTTATGAAATCTTTAAAGTTTAATTTAAGTCTATGAAATTTTTTAAAACTCAAACGTTTGAACTACTAGAATTTGATTGCTTCAATTATAATATTTAATTGAAGAAGAAAATTCAATTTTTTTTCGTAGGTAAATGGAGTTGTGGGGCATTAAGAACGTAGCCTATAAGACAGCATTCATAGATAAATGATATTTGAAAAACCGTTACTTTATCTACTTAGTTTTATCTTAAGTAACCGCATGAGATATAACTTTTGTATCTGTGCATATGATCATTCATTTAGAGGAAAGAAAATCCCACCAAAAATAAAAAATAAGAAACTACAAATTCCGAAACCAATTCCTCGCTTAATTAGGGTATTTCCTGGCAGCTTTATCCCGTCTTTTAAATCCTGGCCCACTACCAACGCCCAGGCCAGCAGACCAGAACCCAAACTGACTTAAACGGATTTTTGCGATATCCGTATAACCTGACAAGACACCAGCCTCAACATTTCAATCTTCATTTATCTTATCAATGTTAAATAGGAAGCCCCTTTCTAATGGTAATGAAGGCCATTTTAAAAAGGGACCCTATAATTGATGTCGAGTTGTAAGGTTCGCCTAGGGACGCAAAAAGGTCTGCGTGCCACAAAGCTTCTTAATGAATGAACAGCCGTCTTTTGTACTATCCTGTGCTATCTCCCGGGTAGGACTGAAGTTGGGTCTTCATTCATTTATCCTGTGTTGTTCTCAAATGGGAGGATGTTTGGATCTATTTCCGTTCCTTCCCCTTCCCTTTCTCTCTAATAAACATTCTCTTTCGCTTCTTTTGGTAGGAAAGAAATCTCTGACCGGATCTTTTGTTTTTCCTTTGCTCTTTGGAGGCGGAAATTTATAATTCGGGCAGTTCGTCTTTTTCGAAGAGTGGACTGACGCTAACATATGTTACTTCGCGGAGTTTTATTCGGTTTGACATTAAATGTTCTCTTTTATTTTTCCCGCTGTAGTAAGTGGAGCGTCGCTGGAGATTTGAATGCAATTATGGTGGCTTAATGGGGGACGGGGAGATGTGGTGCTGTGAATCCTGCTAAAAATAGTTTTTGAATTGAGCGAGAATGCTTTAAAGTCATAGGGAAAGAGTGCATATTAATATTTTTATTAAGGCTAGATAGTTTTACTATACAAAGACTGTCTGCAACTTTTAAAAAATGCCGAATTCTTAGACTCGTATAATCTGAAATATGGAATATTTTAATTAAATAGAAACTGATGAATAAAATTAATAATTTATAAACTACACAATGATGAGAACTATTAATTAAACTTCATTTTCCATTCCACATAATTGCAATTCCGAAACAAAAAATGAAAATTCCGGAATGATTGGATTAGTGATATAAATATTGTTTAAAAGAACAAAATATGTGAGTAAATTGAAAGTTTCACATGGAAATCTAATTTTTTTGGCTAATAGTGGATTTATTATATTAGATTATTCATTGCATTATTCTGCATGTGAAAAAGCACTGAGGATTTATAAACTTTTATGCAAATTTGTCAATAATTTCAAGTATTGTTAGGTAAAATAAAATATTACAAAAATGGATGACTACCACCGTAAAATGGAAATGTTACAATTGTGTGTGTGTGTTTATCTTTTTATCGCTTTTATAGTGGTAACTATGAGATCAGAGGATGGAAATAATCTTCTTATACTATGAATCCAAATTAAAATCTAAGCTTTCCACTTGTTGTAGAAAAAACTACAAATTAAAAATCATTATGAAAATTTTAAAATACGCTCTGAAACTCTTAGAGATGTTTCCAGTTTTTTCCAAATATTGACCAAATTATATCTTGATTTTTCAGATTTGGTAAAGATTTTACTGCTTAGCTATAATATTATAGGCTACTACTACACCTATACTACATATCTCAACAAAAATTAAGCATAAAGAGTACATTTAATTTAATAGTATCTCTTTTATAAATGCGTGTATATAAAAAGGCATGAATTTAAAAGAAATAAACTTTAGGTACAAATTTAATGAAACATGATAAAATTCCTGAACTGAAACATTTATTAATATTACTATTAAAATATTTATAATATTTAAATAGAGAAATTATAATAGATACATACATAAAATATTTATTAACATTTTAGCACCGTATTAATAATCATGTGCACAGAGTAAATAATACTCCTGAGTAATTTTTTTGTAATTTCCTCGAATTTCCATCGTGACATAGTGTATATAAGCTTTATTTAAACTGCTGCAGACAGCTAGTACTAAGAGGCATAGCGGATAACTTAATTATGTATTTATGCAATACCAGATGTTTCCATATCCTAAGTGTTGACAAAACACACCTTGTTCTTACTAATTTACATTCCTTTGATTAGTTGTAAAGAAGGAGCTCTAAAGAACAAGTGTAAAGAAGTCTTAGTTTATTGTTTAATAGGAATCGTCTGAGACAAAGTTTCTTTGGAGTTTGATTTCACTCTTTCAAAGAAGGGAACAATCACATTAACTCTACGAAATTTTTTTTTGTTTTGATAGTTGTTTTTCATCTCTTTAACAAATTGACTTAATACTTGGTTCAGGCACATAATACTAATTTTTCTTAGTAGTTTCCCTAAATTTAGTATTAATTTATAATTTAAGTATGAAAGTAAACACGGTCTGTTTTTATATATTTTTTGCTTAAAAATAAAGGAAACATCTTTATTTTCTAAAAATTTAACTTTTATAATTAAAATTTTCACGGAATAGTAAATTTATCACCAAATCATTCAAAAACATAGAACGATAATTTGAAAAATAACTACAAAATTTTCTGAAATTCTAATTTTGAAGGATTTAAGATAGGGGAAATATGTTCTTTCTAATAACAACTTGAAAGTGTAACCCAAGGGTATGGTATATGGGATGACTTTTGTGTGAAATAAGACAGAATAACTAAAACGTATAAAGTGAATCAATTGACTAATTTGTTCTAGTTGCGTGGAGAACTTTTCAGCTCCAGAATCACTTTTAAGTCTTAAGAACCCTAGTGGGATTGCCAAGGAAGAAGTTTTAAAAGGAGAAAACGCCCACAGGGATCCTCAATTATTTAGGACTGAGGCCAATCAGAACGCATATCGTACTACGAGTAATTGACTTATGTCATGAACTTCTTTGCCATACCTGTTTCGTTTACACAGGAAATAGCTTCAACTGAACAAATTACGTTTCGAATCGGATACCAAACTGGGTGTTCTAAGCGAAGTCTCTTTCGGTAACTGTGTTTAGAATTCATTGTTTCAGGAAGTTTTCGGTGCTTCTAGGCCTACTATTTAGAGATTAGGTTGGCGTACAGTAGGTGTAAAAGTTACTCTGTTCTTCTTACGAGTAGAGAAGCCATTTTAGTTTGTGTACGGTTCGAAAGCATTCTGTAGTCTATTGGTCAAGAAGAACTGCTAACCATTAACTTTTATAGTAGAGGAAAGGAGGGTAATATAGAATAACACATATATCTTTAAGAATAACCCTATTTGTTTTAAAATAAAAATCCACAAAATCATTTAAAGTTCATTCTATAGCTAATGGTAATGAAGTAATAATGATGGAATAAAATATAATTTATTTTGTTGTTGTGAAAAAAGGCACTTTTAAAAAAGTTAAAAAAGGAGGGTAATATGGAATAGTTGTTTACAACTACTTAAAAACTGATTATACTTAAGAGATCCTAGATAATTTTAAATATAAAAACAATATTTAAAAAATCATGTTCAAATAGTTTTGTTTTTGAGTCTATTTATAAAAGTCATTTTAACGCAATTCGTGAAAATCATTTTAACGTAACGTCATAAAACGTATTTTTCTTTCTATGCTCTAGTATAGTGCTCTAGTGCATTGAATTCAAATTTCTTCCCGTTGTTCTTCGGAGGATTTTACGTTACAAGAGATACATTCAGCATCTTTGTTTTTCGGTCCTTTAGTTGATGGCATGAAGTCAGTTTCAGATTATACATCAGAATAGACATAGTGTTCAAAATACCCGACACACCATCTTGGAATATGTACTATTTTACTGACTTATAAAAAATAGATAGCTAAAAAACCACTAAAACATAAGAAGCTACTATTATTTTAGTGTACACTATGCTTAACAAAAAAATTAAAATATAATAACTGATAGGTTAAAATGTTAGAACCTTTACTGGCAAAATGTTTCGAAACTCCCAAAACACATTTTGTTTTTCAGCGACTGTAACAAGAAGTTAACTCTTTGTGCACTGCATCATGGGAGTCTTTCTTAAGTCTTTCATGGTAATTCCACATGATGGCAGCCCGAGAGATGGCTGAAACTTTGGTGTTCCATATTACCCTCATCTTTTCTATAATTCTAGCTTAGTGCTTACTACTAAGGAAACATTTTACCGGGCATTTAGAAAGGCTTTACACTTAAAGCAACGTCTTTTAGAATCATAGAAGTAATGCGTAGTGCTTAAATATGAAGTTAAATGACTATGCTGAATCCATTAAGACGACTTTCAGAAGAAAGAAAACATAACTTACAATTTGAAGGAGGTAATGATAAACAAAAATTTCGATAAGAAAAATATGTTCAATATCATGAAATATCATAGAAAAAAATTTCATACATCAAATTAATTTACGTAATTGAATATGAAACTGGAAAAGCTTTAGTAAGTGGACTCTTAGAGACGATGATTCAAATATAAGCCGTCAAAGAGAGAATTTTATTTGAGAATGAGAAATTTTTTTATTTAGACTATCAGTAAATGATAAGTGAAAAAGCATATTAAATTAATATTAATAACACATGTAAGATTAATTGTATTGTTTCAACCGCAAAGAAACCAGAAACTAATATATTACCTATTAAAACCTCAAACACCTTCCAGCAACCTAAAAAACTCCATTATCTGTTTGACCAGAACATTCCGCTGCCTACTTGCTCTTGAGAGTTTAGAAAAGATCCCGTTATCACAGGCATCCCACCATTTAGAAACTACTGTTATTCTTTTCCAGGTTGCTGAAGAGGAGAACAATATATTTTTCAATTGTCTTTCAAAGCTGACCTTTCCCTGGGAGTATTTCGCTTCCTATAAGAGACTTTCTGTTGCAGATTCTCTTTCACTTTACAGTAAAAAACAAACCAAGCATCAGGAGGAAAGAGGGTAAAAATTCGATAGATGATAGTCGTGAATCTTAGTACTGTTCTAACCCCCTCCCTTCAAGTCTCTCGATACATAAAAAACTTCTCTCTGTTTAGGGAGGATAAATATACTAGATGCCAGTTTGGGTCATTGTTATTCCAAGACAAATGCTTTTACGGTTCATGGTGCGTTATTCTATTACATGACACAGAGGAGGATAAAAACGTCTTATTTATTTGATCCTCGTTCTGTTTTCTTTGGGAGTTCTCATTCTGGAAATTCATTTTGAAGTTTCTCTCGAGCTGGACTGTCGCAAGAGAGAAGGATGTAGATTTATTTGATCTTCGCCTTTCTCAGCAGAAGTGTTTAGTGATGTGGAGATATTTTTTTAATATTGGAATGAATTGTGATTGTACTTTCCATATTTAACAAAGCGTGTATTTTCCTTAAAAATATTACAAAGACCTTTTCAATTCTTATTGAGTATCCTATTACTTATATCGCCCCTTTTTGATTAAATTTTGCTTTTACTTTGCCCCTCTTTTGGTGACCCCTGGGGGTCCAGTCAAAAACCTGTCTAACCTTGAATTTTTCAGGTTTGCGAAGTACGTGACCAATCCATTTCCATTTTCTTTTCTTAATTTCAGACTCCTCTGGTTTGTTTCCCTTTTTTAGATGATCTTCGTTGTTAGTTTTGTGAAACTATTTTATATACAGAATTCTTCTTAAGTACTTGTTAATGAAAATCTGAAGTTTCTTCATTTTGGTCTTATTACAGTGTCATGTTTCGGACTCATAGAGGAGGACGGATTTTACATTAGTGTTAAACACGCTGATCTTTGTTGAGGTGGAGATGGTATTATTTTTCTAGAACTTATACAGGACTGCAAATATGCTACGTGCTTTTTGCAGTCTGTTGAAACGTCAATTAATATATATATTTTCGAGACCTTTGTTGGATTACAGAGAAATGTGCTAAGTAAGAAACGGCCGGAATACTTTGATATAAAAACAGACGTAATCGCACAAAAGTGCATCCTTTGTAGCAAAATTACCCCCCATTCTTATACAATCATAGAGAAAACCTCATTTTGTAGCATTTTCTTGTTATCAATTTAGTTATTTATTTATAAAACGCTACAAAATATTTTTATATTTCGATTTTAATTGAAAATTTTTTTTAATCTTTGTTATTTAAGATATTTATGCTTATGCAACATATATTGTTATTTGTATCTCAAGATAAAGATTAGGTTAAACCCCAGTACCTAACTAAGTTTTATGCCTTAATTCTATTTAATTAATTTGTTATAAATGAAACTAATCCATCCTTAATTCAACTGCAATACTAATTTTAAAAAGGTTTAAATTGATAAAATACTGCAAATACTCATATACGTCTACTCATACTTCAGCAGAGTTTCTACTCTGCAGGATATTATATTTCCATAGTCCTGCTTCTTTACAAACCTTTTTATTTTTTCATTTTTACAAGAACTTCATAAAAACGTACCTAGACAAATGAAAAATAACCTACGGTTACCCTCTTTGGCATATAACATCACGCTTTTCATTTAGCCTCAAAATTCCCGAGTTTGCATTAATAGCATTAACGAACTCCGATATTCCAACTTCCCGCTCTCATTAGAGACTGGACCCACGTTGCCAAACAAAAGCTCTTTAATCAAGAAATGTTTGCAAAAGTTGTGACGTAAATGAGGCCGGCCTTCCTTCCCGGGCCCTGGACAAATGGTGGCAGGCTCTTCCCCTAATGGACGTACCCACCAGACACCGGAAATGACGGGACCACCAGCTGGGGAAGCCGGAAGGGCTCCTCTCACGTGTTTTACCAGAGGGTTATTTAATATCCCGTGTCACTGCATAAGGTGAGGCAACCTACTGAGTTAATATTAACTCAATATGAGGAATTCGTCCGGTTGGTGATCCCTTTGTTTGCAATGGATGGGTTATGTTCATTAGGTGTTTTGTTTGTGTCCTCATAGCCTGGTAAGGCGAGAAATTGTGTGTTTTGTGATTTCGCTTGGTTTTTGGTAAATGTGTAGTAAGGGTGCCAGCGGTGAGATTTTATGATTAGAACTGAAGAGGTCAGCAGGGCGAAGGTGAGGGGAAAAACTACACAAAAGACAGGACAGGAACGTCCTACCCTTCCTTTTGAATTCTGGAGGTAGTGAAGATGGTTATTAGGATCCTATTCCACCGACTGTTCACTGGATGCAGGGTTAGTCATGAACTCAGTGCTAGTTGGAAAAGTCAGGTTGTACTTTAACTTAATTGGCAGAAGGTATGGAATCTTGTCAAAATGTTCACTATGTTGCAATAGGAATCAATATTGTTACTAAAACTGTTAATGTTTTTTTAATATTCTTGGGTATTTTTCCAACTATATTGGCTTGTCAGTGATTTCTGCACTTTTATCACCTAATCCTAGTGATTCTGTATTTCTCTGAATTTCGTTCGGTTAGTATTTGAATTACTGTGTATAAATAAGCGCATTGATAAGTTAAGGGTTTTTGCTCAAAATCCCCGATAAAAAGAATTACATTAAAAGTAGTTAAAAACTAGCAAGTATTTCTAATGAGAAATCTAATTTTCAGAAAAATCTAATATAATTTCATGATACTTGAAAAATAAAACCGAATACCTAAATCCTAAAACGAACACACACTGGGTAGACTCTTATAAATACATCGTGTCCCATACATAGTGGGTCACACTTCTAGGGGGGATAGAAGACACCTAGACGAGTCAGAATCACATAGGATTCGGGGGTCCCAGACCAAATCCCAGAGAGTTAAAAATGGAGCGACACCCCAAAAAAATTATTGAAAAATTCAATTTGTAGAAGAAATGCTATTGGTAAAAATTTAATTAGGGTCTCAAAAATTGTGATTTAATATGATCTTTAAAATTATATCAAAAGTCTTCACCTTAAAAATTGTTCTATTATGAAAAAATTTAAAAAACCACAAAAAAAATGTGAAAATTCTGCCCAAACCTCATTTTGTATTTCGAAATCCTTTCTTTTGATTTTATAATCTGAAAGATCATAGTTGTAAACCCTTAAGTCCAAAGTTTCACTTAAAAACCATCAATATTAAATGCTTGAGATCCTGTTAAAGTTCGTTTTTTGCGTGCGAGAACTGGTTTCCTATAGCCGTTTCCAAAACGACAGTCTGCGGACGAAAAAAACGGACTTATACCGTGCTTTAACAGGATCTCAAGCATTGATCTCAAGCATCCTATGTGATTCTGACTCGTCTAGGTGTCTTCTATCCCCCCTAGAAGTGTGACCCATTATTTATGGGACACCCTGTATAGAATCTTCAAAACATTTGTAGCAGAAAAATTAATGTGGAAAAAGATTAGCAACTTCAATTTAACATTCTTTTCTAAAAGAAGGAGGTGATCAAAATTTATCATTGTCCATAAAAAGACCACAAGCGTCGAAAACCCTTTAACAACGAAAGTTAAAATAAATTATTATTACAATAAATACAACTGCAGTTTTGAAGAGCCTTCGAAAGAACAGGAAACTTCATCTAATTTTCAACGTAACATTTTCTATTTCATACACATCCCTGGTTTACATCTAATGGACCTTACGACAAACAAGTGAAGTGGAAAAACTTGGCACGATAAAGTTACAAGTTTGCTTCCTTCCGACTATGATGGAAAGAATCCTTATTCTTCCAAAGAAAATTATTGGTGGAAAGATGGACGATTAAGAGAAGTTCCTTCCTCCCCTTTTCCGAAGACATTGATTTTAAAGTGGTCCCTGCGGTTTCCAAAGTATCGAATGAAAGAAAGATTTAATTTGAATTTCAAAAGTGCGTATTTTCTTTGTCGTTTAGTGAAAGGCAGCGGACTGCTGTTTTAACTACTTTATAACAGAGCTGCAGGCTTGCATTATTCATGGAGTCTTTGCATCAATCCCAGTAGGGAAAGAAATGAGGTAATATAGGAGTGGGGAGATGGGAGGGAAAAGAAGGCAGAGCTTGCTCTTCTTCTGAAAATCCAGATGTTACGGCATCTATGATCCTTCTACTTGGAGCTTTTTCCTCGAAAAAATATTTTTTCTATTCCTTCTAATTCACGAGTAAAATCTCGTTTGAAAAACGATAAAATCTCATACGTGCAAAGAGAGTGCGCTGTTTGAGATTAGGATGGAGAATTAAGATACTTTCTCTCTTGTAGAAAAGTTTTTCCACGAGAACTGTGCCAAACTTTGTTTTTTTTCTCTTTGAATAAATAGTATTGTTCTTTCGGAATTTGAAGAAATGTGGCGGAATTTTCACATCCATCATTTATTCTCGAGATTATGCAATTTATTCTGGGAAGTTTTTGGTAGCTTTGTGCTTTAAGAGTTTAAGTTGAGAGGTTTTTTTGTCTGGGATCATTTTTTGTTGAAAGAGAGACTGGTGGGGTATTTTTACTCACACTGATAGATTCATTTTCTGTGAACTAATGCTTCTTCGAGTCAGATGAAATTTGGAATGGATTGCTCTTTTTTTTTGTCTGAATCTTAAAATAAATTTTGCAATGCGAAGAAATGGTAACCTGACTGATTTTCAATCTAAGTGGGCTTAAGATTGCTTTATAACTATATTTATTACTATTAGGAACTAGTTAAGAGAAAAGTAACGCGCCTGAATGATTTAAGTTACGATTTATTTATAGTAATAATTATTATTTTTTCCTTGTTTTTGAGTAGTGTTGGAAGTAAATAAGAAAGTTGATTTTTAAATAAGTTAGTCCATAATATATATTAAAAATTTCAACATATTTTATGCATTTTGAACGCTTTAAGTGAAAAACCAGTTTAAAGTAATAAATATCTCTAAAAATAATAAGCACTTCATGTAACCTTTAAAATTAGAAAACTTGGACACAAATGATTTCTTTAATGCGTGATTACTCTTTGGAAAATTGTAAACAGTTTTGTGTTTTTCCAAAATATTCTTTCTTCAAACGAGAATTTAAGCTAATTAAAACTGGAAAACTTTTAATTTAATTTTATTTAAATGTTTCTTAAAAACAATGTAATGTTTAAATTTCTTCCATTATTTTTTAACTATATTATAAATTATAAAATCTTCCTACCAACGTTTATTATACATTTTTTTGATAAAACCTCCTTTTTTAAATGTTATACAGCAGAACCTTGATTATTTGCAACTCTTATAAAACAAGAGCCTTGTATTTTCGAAGTCCGTATCCTTAATAACCGCATTTTTTGCAAACATTTCCATGCATTGTATTGAAAACTTGGACAGGACAATTACTTTAAAATTAACAAAAATAATTAATAGATATAAAAAATAATGTTAAGTATGCATATAACACAATTTAGTTTAAGAAAGTAATGCCTAGAAAGGCTTTTTTCGTACTTACCTTTGAATCAGAAAGTGAAAGTTGGAAAAGGTTTTAAAATTGTAGTAGGTTATAATTGAAATCCTTTTCCATACATCCAAAACAAGCAATATGAAGAATTGTTAACTTTTAATAAAGCTTAAATAAATTTTGATACAGGGGATTATCTACAGTAAAACAATGAAGTATATGATTGGAAATTATCTTATAAAATACTTTATATCAGAAAGTAAAAGTCAAAAGTGTGTGATAAACAGAGAGATCAAATCCCATACAAAAACCGTCTAAAGAGCTAGTAACTTTTAATAAAAGCTTCAATAAAGCTTAAATAACTTTTAGTAAACAATGTAGCCTATGATAGGAGCCTTAAATAGTTATCTATCTCGTATTAAATTTTAAATCAGAGTGTTCTAGTTAAAAATGTTCAAAGGAGATAAATTCAAAACCTTCCCTTCACAATCCAAAACAAACCATCTGAAGAGCCGGTAACTTTTAATAAAAAGCGCGCTTCAAAATAAACTCAAACCCTCTAACCCCCAGATCCCCCCCTCCTCAAAATAAGACCCCCCAACCACACCCCCACCTTGTCGCAAAAAATAAACCGATAAATATTCATCCCTCCCCAAAGCGGCCGACAAAAAAAACAAGAACCAGTGCGAGAAAGTGATAGTGCCAAAAAAATGCCAACGGCTGCAGAAACTGCAAAGAGGGGGGGAGGGTTAGGATACCTGGCTCTACTTCATTGCATCTCGGCCCATTGAAGGAGACAGTGGATGCTGACGTTGCCTTACTTTCGTATCGATTCATCGGTCTTTTCCTACCCGAAAGCAAACATTATCTCTTACTCCCGCTTTATCCGGTATTTCCCTATCCTGCTCCTTATCGGAGTTTCCCGGTTGACCACGCCGCTCCTTATCTGAGGTGGGAAGAAAAAACGGGATGAATTTAATTGCTGTTTGATTTGCCTTGTAAATAGCCTGTGCGCTGTTTACAAGTTTGTGTGCCGGTGTTTGGTGTGGGCGGGGGATTAAGGGTGAAAAGTGGGATGGGCGTTATCTTCGGGGACCTTCTGTGCTGATGAGGGGATGATCAGGATGAGGAAGTGGTGGTGATTAGGTTACGGAATTTTGTGTATTTTGTGAGGTGTGCAGTAAATTTATTTATTTGTTATTTGGATGTTTATAATGAAGGTTTATTTTGGCTTTTATTCGGAACCAATGTTTCTTAGGTGCAAAACATACTAGAGGGAAATAGACGCTAGTCCCATTAATCAAGATAGGGGAAAAAGCATAGAGTTGAGCCTGAGACTCCCCTATCTTGACAGGAATCTTGATTCCTGTCAAGATAGGGAACTAGGCTTTCTCCATGCTTTTTTAATGGAGATTGATCGTTCCCGTGACTGTTTTCTGGCTAAGTGTGTTCTGGGCCTTAAGGCTCATTCAGACTTATTACTTCACAGGAGTGAATAACTGAGGACGAACTATAAAAGTGAAACAGAGTGAATGAGCCTTTGGGGTAGGGTTATGAAAGTAAGGTGTACTCCTAGGTAATAAGACAATTTTACATCTATTTCTACGGCTTACAGCGCCCCTAGAGGTGATATGAGAAAGAAATAATCTAAGAGCTTTAAAAGACGGATCGAAAACTTTATATAGTCTGTTTATTTAGAATAAGCGGCTGAAACAGGATCAAAAACGCTTACTAACGCTCATCACGCAACTTCAGTGACCGATTCTTTTACAGTCTTTTAACTATTCTGTTTAGGCTACCTTGTCATTGCACAAGAAAAACTTTTCGATGATAATTACATTAGTAACTGCTTCTAATATATTACTTCTCAGCCCCCTAATCTAAGTGAATAGAGTATAATATATAGAAACAGCCTTTATAAATTCCGATGACAAGGATCATTTGACTTTAAGTCTTGTATTGCAGATTTGAAATCAGATGTTCGGATCAGATAAGGGTTTCAGGAACTTATGTGAAACTACACCTCAAACTCTCACAACACAGTCAAGAACACTTTGAACCTCAAGACCAGCTGTGATTATTGTGTTGTGATGTTGTTTTGAATATTCTTGAAAAGTGTTGTTGTCTAGAAATGTGCTCTAAGATAGTGCTGTTCATTATGTTGGGATGAAAAAATGATCTTAAAATAGTCTTTAGAATCTGAATGTGTTCCTTCAATTTAGATCAAAACACTATAAGAAAACTTTTTTTTGTCTCTGTATTTTTAGCAAAACTTAATAGTACTCCTTTTTGAACACATTTCTAGATAGCAACAGTTTTTAAACATACCAAGAATGTTATCGCAACACAGTAAATTATAAAGTTTTCAAGATAACAACAAAACTAAAGTGTTAAATTCAGGACATAAAAGGGTTTTTATATATGCCCAGGAAATGTTTGCAATTGGGGATGCTTAAAACAAAAAATTAAATATCATGGTCATTGTGTTTGACAGAAAAAATACATCAACTACATAAAAACAGTTTACGTAAGTATAAAGTACATTTAAGTCCACTCAGAAACAAATTAAATACATGTGGGAGTTTTTTTGTCTCTCATTTTGTCAATAACAGATAATATTGAAAATAATGAATATAAATTATCGATTTTGATTAAAAATAATAAGTAAATCAATACAGTATTATAAAAAATAAAATCTCTCTTATTCGCGAAGAACTACACAAAAATGCAATTCTATATCTAAAAATTCGTATTCAAATCCTCGATTTCTTATAGCTAATTAGTTTATATAGCTGAGTTACAAATAATACATATGCCCAATTTATCCAAATAAAATCATACGGCTTTTGAGGAAAAAATAACCATTTGAAATTATTCTCTTGATTAATTTTGTACCAAGGGCACTAATTTATTTGGAAAAAATATAAGATTAATAAACACACACATCAACTTGGAGAGTGAAGTCATGAAAAACTAATACCGTGGCTTAAAAAATCTTCCTTATAATTACAGGACTAATATTTATGAAGTGCAAAACGATTTTAAGTTAATTTTTCGAGATGAATAGTACACATGAGGTTTGAGTTGAAACTTAAATTATTTTAGCAATAAAGAGAACTGCTATTTGTATGATTTAAAGAGAGTTCTTAGAAAATTAGGGTAATTAGTAATTTTTCTCCATAAATACAAATATTGCTGCGGGCTTCCAAAGCGAGTGAATTTAACTAAAGAAAAATTGCATTGAAATCAATTATATTCGCTAATTCATCCAATTAACGCGTTAATTAGTACGATATGTCTTTTTCTCCATCTGTGTATTCTCATGCTGAAAGGAAGTTTTATACTGTTCCATCTTATTTTAAAGAAGCTCATTTTAGAGAAGTGGAATTTTAAAGTCATAGTCTACGCTTTTCTTAAGAGTAGTCTTTTTTTCCTGAAGAGTTGATAATTGGAATTCAACTTTAGTATGTTATGTGATTGTTTAATGTTTCATTAAAAACTTATGTTTTTGTTTACTATTGAAATGAGTAGGTAAAAAAGCTAATTTAGTATCAAATAAACTTTTCTTTAACCTTTGTTGAAGGGGTTTATACTATTTGTGTTAGTTTTTGACGGGTAGTTTCAACAAATACATCTTGTTTATAAATATGGTGAGTATTTGAAACGATTAAAACTTAAATGAAAAATGTTACTGGATGTTGAATATTTTATAAACAACCTTTCTTTTTTACATTATTTTTTATAATACTAAATTTCTACGAAGTTGCTTTTTTAAATAGAAGATTTACCTAATTACTTCAAGGAATAAAATGTAACATTACTCGAAATATGTTAATATTTTCTGAATGTTCATGAATTCATAACATAAGTTTACATGCAAGGTTAATCATAAATAAAATTGTTAAACAAAATTTTAAATAAATTAATTCAAAAAATTTTAAGGAGATTTACGTTATAAAAATAAAGAAATTTACACTTTTAAAATGTATAACAATAAAAATGTTGCTTGATTCACAATGCCTTATCTTAAAATTTGGTTTGACTAAGTATCGACAGTTTTTGAAGATATTTTTTAAAATATAGTAAGTTAATTATCATATTTTAAGGAGATGATTTTTATCCAAGATCTTTCTTTGTTGCATAAAAAAATATAATTAGTTTTTCCAATATATTATATAAATTAAATAATCGGGACATAATTTCTACCATTCTATTCATATTCAGATTTTTTGTATCAAAACATTACATTTTCTAGTGATCAAAAACTATGCATACATAAATTATATTATTCTTACCTTAAATTTCTTACATTATTATTCTTCAATATAAGAAAAACAATTTACCTGTTTTTACATATATAAAATACGTAGAAGGATTAAATTAAAATAAATTTTCAAATTAAATTTTTCAACTTGCATGTGACATTCATGTCCCCAGAAAAAAACCTTATTAAATTCAATTTAAAAACCGTTCACCTTCAATTTTTCTGTTATATGAAGTAAGGTAACATCCAATTAAAATGTGTTCTTCTGATTCCTTTCTTACAAGTACTTATCTAATTTGCGCCTAATTCTATTAAACGCATGCCTTCTGTCTATTAAGCTTCCAAGCAATGAAAAAAACATAGAAGACAAATAAAACTCGGACGCTAAGTAGCTAATACGAAAGGAAATTGTTCTGACATCAAAGTGTCGGTATCCAGCACGGTCCTGCAAACCATTCTAAAAACTCCTTCAGCCTAACCTATCTCGGTACAAAAAAAGTGGCCAAGAAGTGTTATTTTTCTAAGGGATCAAAGTCTTTCAAGTTTTTTCGTAAAATTGATTGCCGATCATAGTCATTAAAATGCAGCAAATTGGTTTCAAAGAGGGAACCCGTTTTTGTTTTTAGCGCTTAAATCCGATTACGCAAGACTCTTTTCCAACAAAAACGTATCCGTGAGAAACTAAGTAAGAAATTCGTTAGCTTCTTTGTTCTTTCAGCCTAGTCCGCTTTCGTCCCCAATTAGTCTTAAATTGAGATTACAGGAGATTCGATTTGAGTTATAGAGAAATTTAATTAACCGAGAAGAGAAATCACTAGATAAATTGCTGACTGAACGGATAAACACAAAGAAACCAGCACCCCGCATTGACGGGTATTGCGAAATTGATTAAAAATGCTTTAAAGATCCTCTTGTTTTCACTTTGCTATGGTTAAATTGGTCTATTGTTGGAAATTAAACCTATATTTTCCTTTTGTAAGTACTTTAAGCGGAAAACTTATTAAGTGTTTTTATAAAGAGTGTGCCGGGAGTTTATTAAAAACCGTTTTGATAGATTAATTTTTTAAAACCATTATGTAAACAATGACATTGTTGCTTGGTTTGTGGGAAAAGGAATACCTGTAACAATTAAATTTCCTCTTCAGTTCATTTACTATTAGTAGTGGTGATTTTTAATAGGTTTACTGTTTCTATAGAAACTGAACAAATTATGCAATTAAAACATTTAAAATAAAAATGGCATCAATCATTAGTGTTAAAAATACAACTTTGACGTAAAAAGAATAACTGTAGCCAATTTCTTTTTATTACAGTAGAACTCCAATTATTTATCCGAATCAATTGGGACCTGGGCCCATTCGGATAGCCAAAAATTCAGATAACTGGATGTTTATTGAAAAAATAAAGAATCATAGGGTTTTTAGCCAGGCGTTACTTGCTTTAAAGGATGAACAACCAAGCCTCTAAACTAAGATCTTAACTTTTACACAAAGGATCAAACCCAAAATTGGGTTTCCCATAGAACGCTGCTGCAAAAACTACTAGAAAACGGCATCTTCTAAATAGTTGTTTGCTGCCTTCATTAATTTACTTAAAGAACTCCCATCTTATTTTGAAGCAATGATACAAAGTTTAAAAGTATAGGGGTTTGAATTCTGAAAATGATTCGGACAGTCGGAGTTCGTATAATTGGAGTTCTACTGTATACTTAATGATAAAAATTATGAAATTTATATAAATTTGCTGCTTAAACCAGTCACTAGTCACTATCGTTTCCTTAGTATAACAGAAGGGATACAACGACGCCATGTTCAAAAGAATGGCCCTGACGATCGCCCAAACTCTTCGGTGTTTGATATTCAGGGCATCAGCAGCAGGTACTAGATTCCCAACTAGCTTGTGAAAATGTGTAATGACTAGTTCCAACCAGACACGAGATGTTGAATCAACGTTTAAACTCAGCGTTTTAATTATAACGAGGTTATTAGACTGTACAGGTTTCGAATCTCTCTATGCGGTTATTTTGTAATACCACGTCTGAGAGAGCTTTCTGGAATCGGAATGTAAATTCTGATTTAGTAATAAGCTTTCAAATACTTGTGTTCACCCATTAAACTATAGGACATGAAATTAGCAAACTAACTGGATTCTCTAGTTAAAGTATAGGTACTAAACAGTAGTTTCGTGTATAAATTCCAGTTAATTTCTCTTACTGGGCCTATGTAGGGAGTAGAATTAATTGAAAAATTACGTAACTTAATTGCTATTATAATTTTAAATTTTAAACAGTGAGTACGATTACAATTAGGCCGATTTTGCAGTTAATCAGATTAATAGTTTAGTAATAACTTTCTAAAAATCGTACGAATTTATGCGAGATTTGGTCATTTAATTTCACATAAGAAGATAATATTGAAACTTGTGTACATATACTTAAAGGTAGTTTAATTACATCCATACATAATTAATTACAGTATTAAATACTTCAATTATTCCTTTTTATGACAGTTAATATAATTACTAGGGCGGGTCAAAAATATTTTTTTCACATTTTCCCAGGGGCACAGCGACAAAAGGGTGCCAAATGGTCTCAAACTAACATGTGTGAAATATTATTCCATTACGATAACTCTTTTTGCCTCCGGATTGGCCTCAAAGTTTCGATTAATATAGTAATTTCATGTAAAAATGGACGAACGAAAATCAAGCTTTTACCTCGATTGCACAAATCCGTCATGAATATAAATGTTTACAATGGTATAAAAATCATCATTGAAGACTATAAAATAATTATAAATGAAACCAGTGTAGAAATAATTGAGTTGTAATACAACATATTTTGAAATATCTCAATGGTTAGAACAGGCAATCAAAATGTCTTGCTGGAATCATTAAAATGTGCGAAACCTTTATTGTCGGTTGAGTAGGACGGTAAAAACATTAAATTTTTAATAAAAATGGATATGTTAGAAGGTGGGTACCTTTTTTGGGTTATAAGTTTCAACCCCAAGTAAAACATTTGGATAATAGTTTAAAAGTTGGGATTTCCTTGAAATTTCTTGGCATATTAGGAATAGACCATCCCAAGTGTCCCCATATGATTCCCTGATGTCCAAAAATAAATTAAAACCACATTTTAAGAGTCAAATTTTTAAATATTTTCTTAAGAAGAGCGGTAGAATCCCAGTTTTCAGCTTAAAGCTCAGTATTATCCCCTAAGTTTTTAAATAAGTTACATTACTTTTCAAAACTTACTTGTAATTATCCTTAACAGTTAAATTTGCGATATTTTAACTTTTATGAACGCATAAGGGAATGCTAAGAAGATATTTTGAGTACATCCTCAAAGAAGTATAATTTCATGGACCTGGGTTTCAGTCTATTGCTATAGCAAAAAATTAGGTTAATCATGACTGAGCGAATCCTTACTGATATTGCCTATGAACGAACTATCCATTCGTGAATTGTTTCAACATATTTTTGCGATCATAGTTGGATCCCAAGACCAGCCGATGAATTTTGAAAGTGCGGCATATTTATGAAAAATACAACTGTTTCTATTTTGAAAAATTAAAAATACCGTTTTATACTGACCAAACTTGAGGGAGAATGTATATGAACTACCAATATTTAAAATTTGTACCACTGTGACAATCCACTGTTTATCGGCAAAAAAGAGATTCATATTCTACGGATCTTGTTAATATGATAGCATATTATATTGCCACTTTGGCAGTTGTTTTTGTATTAATAATGCATGAAGGTGACTAATGTGTTTAAAATTGCTTTTAAGTACCCTTATTTGTAAACTTTAAAGAGTTATCGGCAAAAAAAATTAATTTATAAAATTTAAAAAAATATATAAAAAATTACATATTTTTGTTCTATTTGAGGCCAATCCGGAGGCAAAAAGAGTTATTATAATGGAATAATATTTTACACATGTTAGTTTGAGACCATTTGGCACCCTTTTCTTGCTGGGCCCGATAGAATTTGTAAATTTTTTTCGCCATAGGAAAATGACCCACCCTAATAATTAACCGTTTACAAATACGTAAAACAAGCCATGCAAAAACTATATATAGCCTAATGGTATGGGTTCTCATGTGTTAAATTATTGACACGAGTATGATCTATGCGAGGTTTACTTCTTTATTATTTACTCTTTATATTTTAAGATGAAGAATGTCACTTAATTTAACTTATTATAACGACTTATGTTAATGTATTGAAAATATATAAACAATTTTATTCAGTAAAATATATATTAAAAAAATTATGCATGATCTTAGGATATATTTGATAGTATATAGACAAATTTGTGGAGTTTATTTACTCTGGATAGGGGGATATTGCTATCTGATATTTTTCAATATACGTATATGCTCAAAGCATTAATTGAATTTCGGATAAAAGATAATGTAGATTTAGTAATGTAATCTAAAAACAAATTTTTAAATACTAATTGATACCCCTACCAAGAATCCAGAACTAAACTATTTCTAGGTCGAAAAGCTAAAGAATAACTATTTCACATAAATCCCCCCCTCTGCCCTCTGAACAATTCTTTCTTCCAACGCTAAAAAGGGGATGCTTCATTATGATGATTCTTAGTCAATACATTTGAAGGGTTTGTGTAATTCCTTTCTGAGATCTGGGCTTAGTATGCATAACATAAAGAAATCCAAATTTCCAAAGTGACGCCCTTTTCTCTTAAAGCAAAACTAAACAAAATAAACTAAACTACAAATTCCAATATACCGTTATTTTCCCGAGAAAAGTTTCAATTGAAATCGATGGCACTTTTCTTGGAAGGGAACAAATACCCGTTTTTCCTCTCCCTTCCTATTACGCTCAGCGGGAAGAAATCCATTTTTATGCCGAAACATCATCTTTGGAAATAAGACCGATAAAATGGAAATGGGCCACTGTCAATGAATAATCCCTACCTTCGGAGCCGCTTTTGTAATGAATTTTCAAAGTATTTCAACCAGATGAACGGGAGATGTATAAAAAATACGTTTTTGTGGGTATTATCGGTAATAGGATACTTAAATTCCAGGTAGCGAGGTATTAAATATGAGGAGGGCTTTGTCTTAAAAACTGGAAAAACATCTCACCTCTGGAAGTAAAAAGTTTCTCTGTCGATGACTAGGGTTTAGCACCTATTTTCTGCCGCGGAAGAAATATTCAGGGTTTTTTTATTGAGAAGAATTACATATTTTTCTTCGTTCTTCAAAAGCGTCGTTGCATTTTTTATTCCTTGCTTTCAATAAAGTGGGAAAATTTATGCTGATTGACCTGAAATTGGATCTTAACGGGGGGAAACTATTTATTTAAGAGCTGTATAATTTTACTTTTTTTGGTCCATTAAATTTTGGAACTATCCATATTCTTGCTTACTAGGGTAGTTGTCATTATCGAAAAAATGTGCTTCACGTTCTCACAAACTATATAAAAAAGGCATCATTGTAAAAAAATATTTTATACATAAATAGGAACTGTAATAAATGAACTGTTTAATTAATTGTTTAAGTTCTTTAGTATTTATTTATGTTTTAAACACTTTTATTTTATTGACGTTTTCATAAGTATTGCGTTTGATTCAACGAGTAGTACAATCCTGATAGCTGAAATTTGAATATTAAGGACCTTCTCTAAGTTAAAATTACTTTTCATGTTAAGAATTACAACTTGTTATAACTCCAATGCTTTTTCTTAAGTTGTATCATTAATTTTAGAAAAAACGCTACTGGTTGCTAATTTGGATGAACCACTTTCATAACCTTACTCATAATTGTTCCTTTGTGGTTTCTGTTTTCTGCACCAGGTTACAGTGCCAATAAGGTTATAAGGAAAGATGGGCTCTTTCTCTAAGTTCATATGTCTCATGAAAGTATTTATTTTGTTTTAACGTATTTATTGGTTTATTTATTGCGTTTATATTACGTGTAGTACAGTTGACTTTTAAACTTACAGAGCTTCGGGGCATCTAACATTCGGGGCATCAACTGTCTTTGCTTAAATAAAATCTACTATAGGTGGATTGGACTGCGTTGTGTATTTTACTTTTAAATTTAGTCGTTTGTGTATTTCATTAATAATTCAGTGCAAAATTTTAAAAAAATATTTATTACAAAAGATTATTTATTTTTTGAAACTAATATTTGACACCTCAAGTGTATAATGCTAAAAACACCGAGATGAAAAAATTCTTAAAAATAATAAAATACTTTACAGTGCACAACTTAATGTTATTGTAAAATATATTTAAATTACACTGTAAAATCAAGGTACTTAAAAATGAAACAAATTTACTCAATTTTGAGTATACATGAGATACTTGATATAGCTCCGAGTCAAAACTACTGAAATATAAGAAACGGAAGTTCTCATTTTTGAGATATAGCTGGTACTTATTAATTAGACATTTTTACTTAACATTGAGGACTTTTTACTCAAAATTGAGAACGTGTTTACTCAAAATGAAACTCGCCACCTACTAAAAAAACGAGTAGGTGGATATGGTCTTATTTTTGAGTATATGTTGTGCTTAAAGCTATCTTACAAGTACTCATTTTATACCTTTCCCTACTCAAAATTGAGAACTTATAAAGGGGGTGCAATGTGTTACAGTTATGATGACCATTAGGGTGTCTCAAAAAAAACTTTTTTTCGAAAAACCTCGCTCCCCAGGGATTTTCCCATTCCATTTGATCCCAAAAGATAGTGGATGAAGTTTCAGCCCCCTAAGTTAACTCTAGGGGTTGCCTGTAGGGCTCCAAAGTTTGAAATAAGTGGAAAAAATGACTAAATTTCAGAATTTTCAAAAAATTTATTTTATGAGTGAAACTGGATAAAAATGGTTCAAATGTGTTACTTAGGACTTATTTAGAAGGGTTATATTTATTTATGTGTAATAATTGTACCCTATAGCCCCTGCAATTTAAAATTAAAACGTACTACTTAGTGACGTTGCGCTCACCAAAGCTTATAATGCACTACCGGTGGACGAATTGAATTGAATCCGAATTTATTTGCAGGAACTCCCTCAAATGATGCCATTTGGTGCTAAATTGATATTATAAACTGTAAAAGCTAGTGAAATAACAATAATGATGCCCTCCACTGAGCTTATAATATAAAAAGTGATTTTCTTCAAAATTGCTCATTTCCAGCTGATCAAACCCAAAATATGTACTAAAACAGGGGTCTGTTGTACTTTTTTAGATACCAAACTTTGAAACCTTTATAGGGGCTTCATTTTTTATAAGTAGAAGTTAATTTTAAACCCAGCAGATCGAAAATAATACGGATATCTCCAATACCAGAAGTTAAAATCGATTTTCTTTTTTTAAATTTAGGAAAATAGTTTAATACGTGTGAATCTAGGTTGAAATGTTAAGAAAGAAGTTTTATAATAAAACTTACCACTAATACGTTAAAAGGGAGTAATTTTCCTAACTTTAAAAAAAGAAAATCGATTTTAACTTCTGGTATTGGAGATATCCGTATTATTTTCGATCTGTAGGGTTTAAAATTAACTTCTATTTATAAAAAATGAAGCCCCTATAAAGGTTTCAAAGTTTGGTATCTAAAAAAGTACAACAGACCCCTGTTTTAGTACATATTTTGGGTTTGATCAGCTGGAAATGAGCAATTTTGAAGAAAATCACTTTTTATATTATAAGCTCAGTGGAGGGCATCATTATTGTTATTTCACTAGCTTTTACAGTTTATAATATCAATTTAGCACCAAATGGCATCATTTGAGGGAGTTCCTGCAAATAAATTCGGATTCAATTCAATTCGTCCACCGGTAGTGCATTATAAGCTTTGGTGAGCGCAACGTCACTAAGTAGTACGTTTTAATTTTAAATTGCAGGGGCTATAGGGTACAATTATTACACATAAATAAATATAACCCTTCTAAATAAGTCCTAAGTAACACATTTGAACCATTTTTATCCAGTTTCACTCATAAAATAAATTTTTTGAAAATTCTGAAATTTAGTCATTTTTTCCACTTATTTCAAACTTTGGAGCCCTACAGGCAACCCCTAGAGTTAACTTAGGGGGCTGAAACTTCATCCACTATCTTTTGGGATCAAATGGAATGGGAAAAGCCCTGGGGAGCGAGGTTTTTCGAAAAAATGTTTTTTTTGAGACACCCTAATGACCATATAGCCACGTTACTATGACGTGGGAAGAAGACCAGTAAGTTGAGTGCGACGTCAAAACGTTGTGTTACACGTTATCACTGCAACTTATAGTTACTTTCAATATGTTACAAAAATAACAATTTTCAAATATAAACTAAAAATAAACATAATTTGAGTGGTGACTATTAAACTGTTTGAAACTGAGTAATACGTTAAGTACTGAATATTGAGTAAATTGAATTTAAGTACGTTAGAGTACTGAAAATTGAGAAAAACGTATACTTGTTTTTGAGTCATAACACCTCAAAAAAAGTGAGTGGGTAAATGTTCTCACTTTTAAGTCAATACTTTTTAACAGTGTACTATTAGCAACAGCAATTTTAATTTTTTGTATTGAACTCCCAGTTTTTCTGAGGTAAAGCAATGAAACACATCGATTCCTTTGTGAAATGTTTTCTTCCTTGTTTATAAAAAATAAATTTTTCACTGTCTGCTGTAACCACATATTGGAAAATGTAAGTCTATTAAATAGTTAGTTTAAGAAAGTCAATAATCCCAGCCAACAAATGAATAACAAGGATGGTCTTTAGTGTGTTAGCTTAGAAACAAACAGACAAAAGTTAAATTAAGTAATATATAGTTTAGTTTCTCTAAAGCATTTCATTTTAGTTTTATCTATGCATATAAACTACTAAGAAAACACTTATATTTTTTATGAATAAATTTGTTTTAGAAATTTATAATACAGCTTCATTTTGATAGAGGACTAGTCAATAAAATGGTAATTGGTCATGCTTTTAAATTGATTTACGCTTGCCATTTTTAATGTTTTTTCATGCATTTAAGTTAAGATTACTTACTTTTTAAGCATAATTTAACTAATTCATTTATTCAGTTCATCCAATCTTTTGAATGTTATGGTTTAGTCATAAAATACATTTTAAACTTATTTTTATGAGATTCTCGGATTAATTTTTTTATAAAAAATACTTTTAATTTTTCTAAATTACACTTTTCATAATATATAAACGTTATTATAAAAATATTAATTATTATTATTGAGATAAACGGTACTAATATTAAGAGAAACTACGTCATTTATAGAAGTTAAGATTTTATAGTTAAAATAACCTGCTTTGTAATAAATCAAAAATACTTAAAGAAGCATTTCAAACAAAATAACAACTTTAATAAAATGAAAAAGCAAGTTATTTAACCCTCTATTGCTTATAGCAGCAAATATGCTACCATAAGTTTAGCTTCAATTTTTAGCATGTTTTTGAGTTATCGCAGAAATAATTGCATCTTCAGGTACTATAATTTATAAAGTTTAAATTCAGTCTCAGTGTTAAATTTTTAAAAAAAAGTTTTGAATTAAAAATATTTTTTCCATTTTTATTTCATCTGGTCCCAAACTACACGAATAAGGCAAAAAAAAGTAATTTTTTACACTGTTATTTCTTGTAGAGGGCATTAGAGGCTTTAAATGGAGTTGTTACTAGTCAATCTTTCAAAAAATGTGATACTAACTTGGTGTAACATTACTATACTCGAATGCAACTTAAGTTGAGCCTGACGTCATGGCCACGCGGAAGAAAATCTGAGTAAACAGAAAGCCTGCTGGGTTGCTAGAAGCTCTTAATGGCTGGCGAGTTTGAGAGTGAGTTGTACTAATACGCGTTACGCCACTTTAAAAAATAATAATACTGAACATTTTATGCATATCGGGATGAAAAGATGCTTAATATACGTGGATTTAAAAAACTAGTCATTATTCAAAATTGAAGCTCTAAATTTCACTCAAAATTCAGACACCGTGCGGGGCCGGTTAACTATGTACTTTCTTTGGTTGCTCTCAGCATATGTGAGGCGGAAAGCGAAAAGGGACCTCTTGTCGGCGTTTGTCGAAATGGAGTTATTACTTTTTATCAATCTGTACAGATTTATGAAGATTTTAAGACCATCATCATTCTTGTAGCTCAAAAAATGACTAATCGCCAGTAATTAAAAGTTTTATAATAGAATAAGTGGATTTCGCGAAAAACGACCTTAAACTTTCAAAATGCTA
The DNA here is from genome assembly GCA_024610705.1 of Tetragnatha versicolor. Classification (NCBI taxonomy): domain Eukaryota; kingdom Metazoa; phylum Arthropoda; class Arachnida; order Araneae; family Tetragnathidae; genus Tetragnatha; species Tetragnatha versicolor. The sequence goes on from JANDEH010000009.1 coordinate 42,232,593, forward strand.
CCCTCTCGTTATTTCCTGAACTGGATATTTGCTAATTTAGGTTACTTCCGATTCGATTCCCTTTAAAGCCCAATACTATTCGGTTCTAAAGGGTCCAAGGATCGATAATCGAGAGAAAAAAAATTCGATAGTTTTGACCTTTTCCGGTTTTTTGGCTTTTTCTCGAAATCAACTTTGCCGACAAGAGGTCCCTTTTCGCTTTCCACCTCACATATTTCTACAGGCTCAATTTAAGTTGCAACTGAGTATAGCTGGAACCAGTACTTCCGCTAACCACGATTTATTTGTAAAGTTGAAAGCATAAGCCAAACTTAAGGATGCGTAGAAGAAATTGAATCGGAAAGAAATATATATAATCCCTGCATTTCTCTTCCCTGGCTTTGTCAATTTTCCCTTTCCTTTTTGACTTATGACAGAATTATTGTCTTACCTCAACCACCCCGAGAAAGCGCACTGTTCTTGGATTTAAGAGGATCTCAGCGAAAGTTATTTTTTAGCATCTCTTTCCCACGAAGGCAATAACAGTTAAGCAGAATGGGGGTGAGGAAAATCCGAGGGGCAATATCGATTCAGGGCCAACGGAAAAGTGAAGAAATTGGATACCACTTGCGCTAGTCCTGAAAAAATTCTGGTTTTCCTCATTTCATGAAAAGTGGAATCTTATTCAAACTTCATTGACTAGATTTCTTTACTGTACGCAAAGTTATGACTGAAGAATCCCGCTTTGCTGAAGGTAGAGTTATGACTGAAGAATCTTCGTTTTGCTGTGCTAGGTGAAAACTCATGCGGTTTGCCATACTTTGTGAAAAACCAATTTGGATTTTTTTGGAAACTGGGAAATGATGTTGGTTGTACATCAGGTTTCACGCTTTGGAGTTTTCTACGCTTGACTTCCGAGTTATTCTAAGCCCAATCGTCACTAAGGAGTCTAGTTTCCGAATCTGTTTTATTATTTTAACTTTGTTCAATGGGATAAAATGTCTTATTAAACTCATTCTTTACATTTGAACGAAGAATGTGTGAATAATCTTTTTTCTACTTTTAAATGAGAAAATGTTTTTCACTTATTCCTTTAGATATCTTTGTAGTCCCCTAAGGAGGTTAAATAGATTTTATTTAAGAGAAATTATGGATACATGGTACCTTTGATTTGAAAAAAAAACAACCACAAATATTTTCCAATCCAAACTTCTCTATAGGCCCTTATACTATATCATAGTAAAAAATTATAAAATATTTTCATCGAAAATTGTTATGTTGTAAAAGTTGTGGTTAATGTCATGTTTGCAAGTATTTACGTTTCTATGGCTAAAGGCAACCTCAAGGTAGTTTTCCTCAGAACCACTGCTTCATTTTTTAAAATGCTAAGGCTTTTATTTATTCGACCAAATCTCTTGAAATTTTTGGGTGTAAGCATTTTGTTAGTTCCATGGATTGATTGATTTTTTTTACATTTAGTTGGTTTACTAATAATAGTTCCTGATATTTTCTAATTTAAACTGAAATTTTTATTAAATTCGATGCTATAATATGTGTGAGATAATAAGGAACTTGCATGTGTCAGATTTTCATAAACTTTCAAGTGTTCCGTATAGTTTTTTGGAAAATAAAATGAAATATTTTGTCAATTTTACAAAAAAGTGTACAAGTAATTAAATATTTTAATTTAAAAGTCGAGAAAAAAACACGTGACTGAAAACGTGAAGTGTGTTTGCATGCATAGTGACGTAGAATTCCATCGGGCAAAATTGCAATCAAAATGGAATTTCTATGTTTTAGTTGATGATTTCTTTTTTCTGAAGTGTCCGATATGAATGTTTTAATAAATATTTACCTTCTAGACACTTCTGGTGACGGTCAGAAATCCAGAACAAATTGTGACGTCACTATGCATGCAATTAAGCGTTTTCAGGTGCTTCGGAAAAGACGATTTTTGATAATTTTTTTTGCAATCAAAAAATTTCTCAATCGGCCTCAAATTTTGTGTAGTGGCTAATTTTTGCGTGAAGAATAGATTAAAAAAATAAAAAAAATCATGCAAGTTGCTCATTTCTAAAAATATTTCCAGTTGATATGCCTTCTTTATGTTATTTGTACATCTTCAAAATTTATATTTAATTAGTACACTCTGAACTAAAAAAATGTTCATACAGATATACTGATAAGATCCAAACTTTTTTACTAACTTTTTTAGTATATAAATACATCATTTACTATTAATCAGTGTAACTTTTTAAAGTTTCTCTCAGTAATGTTTAAGAAAACCAAATTATAAACTAATTCCTAATCTTTACACTATAAAAGCCTAAAACTTAAAAAATTCCCCTATTTCAAAAATACAGTTTTCGTAGAATATTCCTAAAATAAATGCACTTTAAATCTGATGTTTTAAACATCATAAAGCTCTAAGAGTTGCATTTATACACCAAGAAGTAGTATAGTATGAATCCTAACTATTTAACAAATTCAGTTTCAAAAAAAGTAAAAACTTTTAAATGAGATCCTATAAGAAATATATTTGCATTTATTCCACTAAGACGTTTGTGTTATTCAGAAGGGGTTTCCTAATATCATTAAGCGCGTATTTATTTGCTTTTTTCTAGTCTTTTAGAAAAACAAGCTTATGATTCTATTCAAAGAAACAAGATTTATTCTTAACTACGTGAATTTAAACTGTATGGCTTATTTGACTTCTATTATTTTAAATTGCTGTTTTAGAATACATATTTAAGAAGAATTCATTTTTTTTGTTTTATATGCATGTTAAATTCAATGATGTTTTGAAAAACCATTTAACATACACCAGACGATGTTTTATATACTAATTCCTCTGAGTTATCTTTTGTATACATTATTAAATAACAATCAGCTTTTAGTCTATTACGTTGATTTATTATTACTTATATTGTTATATAAAGCTCATTTTCTTTTACAAGACTTTCTTTATACATTATACTTAAAAACCAACTTATGAATAGAATTCAATTAAAAGACAATCCCCTCATTCATAGCAAAAATAATATATTCATAAATGTTTTAATTTGAGGAAATGACGTTTTGAATTTATTTCCACGACGTTAAAAACGATATTTTACATAAGACAATAATTTATTCATTTTTCGTGTGATAATAATCTTCAAATTTTGGGAAAAATTAATATGGTAAGAATTAAATCGTGAAGCTCTTATAACTGATCTTTGGTTTTTATGTTAAAGTTAGTTTATTTATTTTTTGGTTAAAATCATATAATCTTCTTAAAAATAAAATTAGTTTCTTTTTTTACTTCATTATGTGTTGAGGATTTATCCTGATTGATATCCAGTGAAAAAAATACTATTCAAACAAAAATAATTAGATAATCTACCATTTCTTTACTTCAATTCCTTTGACCATCACTCTTCAATGTGCGTGATTTGTGCTCCACGGAGCCTTGTCAAAATTATCCAGACAATTTTTTTGATGTAATGGCATTTTCTCAACCAGTGACTTTGAACATATCGCGAGCTGAAGCGAAAACAATTTTGAAACGGAGCGAACGAAAGTTTCATTTGTGTCCAAATGAGATTCCGCTCGTCTCTCGTTCCCGAATTGTTTTTCAATATCAATTATTCCCGGGATTATTAAAACCGAGAATAAACATCGAGGAGGAAAAGAAACACCAATAAAAGGATCCCCTTTTCAGAACACCGAATCAGAATGTAAAAGAAAGGATGGTAATGAAAACTGGGCAAAAAATGAGAACGGAATCAAACATGGGGAAAAAACTGGGAAAGAAACAAGTAATTCATTTTATCATTTCCTATCAGTTCTACGAGGAAATGTATTTGTGCCATGTTATGCATTATCGTGCAAAAAGTACAACCCATGATAATGCACTCTAGGTAATGAAACAGAGTTTGTGGTGGTATAAAAACATCTTACAGCCTTCAATGTATCCTTAATCATGCTTATAGCTTTGGATTGACGAATGAGTATCTTTTACAAGCTTTTCATTACTGTTGACAGTTGTTTCATTAACTATGCAATTGGATTAAACTAATATGCTTATTTGATGAATAATACCAGTTATTATATGTAATAGAGATCTTCTTGTTTAATGATAGTATGTTAATGTTTTTAACCTTTGGCAAAAATATTTAGCTCTTTTGTTAGAATAGATGTAAAGATATTAGATTGTTTTCCTGGAAAAAAGGAGGTAATTACTTAAGAAAAGAAATACTCGAATCATATAAAGTAATAATTGCAAGTGTTATCGGTAAATTGTGATTTTTAAGGAAGTCTGTTTTAAATTTCTAACATAAGTGATTTATCTTCTATTAGGTTTGTTATTAATACGGTGTTAGTTAAATTTTCAAAATTGATATTGGTTAATTATGTGCTTCAGTAATTAGTGATTCGTTAATATATGTAATAATGCTTTATTTTTTTGGAAATAATAATAAATTACTTTTCGTACACTGCAGTTTTATTAGAAACCCAATAAATTGGGAAAAATAATTTTTAGAAATAATCTTTTTTAATCAACTTAGAAGTTTTAGAGCAGATTTAATTAAAAAAACTTGATGGTGATACCTCCACCTAATTTCTAAAACAAACTGGTTTAATGTAGGAAATTTTTTAAAATTCATAATGGATTTCTAGTTTTCAAAATATTTCATTACTTTTAAAAAGATGTTATGAAATTAAAAAAAAACCCTGCAAAATAGTCTATATTTGAAGGCAATAGAAACCTTATGAATGAACTACTGATATGAAATGAATTTTAAAATTAGTAGTATTATGTTTACTGAATCTCAATGTTATATTATTATAAAATTTAATAGAATTTTCTAATTTATTAGTATTTTGAAATGTTTATTTTAAATACTTACTCTTTTGAAATTTATGGTATAAAAGGAACGAATTGAAAAAATTAGTTAATTTATACCATATTATCCTCCTGGAACTTTGTGGTTAACCCTCCCGAGACCTTGAAAAGAAAACCCCATTTTTTTGCTCTTTAAAAACAACAAAAAGGTAAGAATCAGGATTTTCAAAACAATTATTTTCTAATTTAAAAATCTATTTAAAAGATGCTAAAGTCATTAACGAAATAATCATCATAAAATATACCTGTATCCAAAGGAATTTACTTACTGAAGCAATTTATTAAATGGGATGTTTGATCTCAAGAGCATAATAACATGAAATTAGTCTTGGAGAAAACTAACTACTACAAAGTATCCTACGTGCAGTAAGCATCCCAGAAGGATAAGTACACTTCTGGACCCCATCTAAACAAAGGAAGAAACTGATAGAAAGCGAATCCCAAAGAAATTGACAGACTATAATTGGGACACAGAATATGTCTAGACGGGGCTTAGATAATATACGGGCACATTGCCACGTGCTATGGCGCTGAAGCTTTTATTGGTGGCCATAGATCCTGACCAAAGTCAGCAACAAAAACTCCCCCAAGACGACAGGAGATGCACTTTCGCTCAATTCTTTCATAGTTTCATCAAAATGCGGGAAGAAAAAAGGTTGCACGGTTCGTTTCATCAATTAGATATTGCATTAGAAAAGACCCGAATACAATTACTGAGCATAGGAACAAAACTGGGTCATTAAGAGTATTTATGAAGGTGTCATTCGGACTTGCACTGGGGAAGAGAGGTATTTACCGAAGCAAGTAATCCGCCAGCAGAAAGAAATGTTAAATGAGACTGTGGATTGTTCTGGCTCAATTCATCCGTTGACGTAAGTACTCAAATGGGACATAAAAGAAATATGTGTTTTGGTGACACATCTTTTAATGAGCACATCGTTCATTCGGATTAGAAGGAAAGCGTCGATATTTTTTGCGTTTCTCCAATTTCGTACGAATATGATCACGCAATTTTGAAATTTAATTTGAAATGAATAAATTCATAATAAAAAATTCCTATGTTCTATTTTGTATATTTATATTTATATATATATATATATTATATATATTATATATATATATATATATATATATATATATATATATATATATATATATATATATATATATATATATATATATATATATATATATATATATATATATATATATATATATATATATATATATATATATATATATATATATATATATTTATATTATATTCCTATGTTATATTTATTTTCTCTCTTTGTTGTTTCGTTGTGCGTTTATTATTTTTGTATATTTTAATGCTCTTTGTATGTTTTGTTTTTCTGTCTTTGTCGTTTTTCTGTCCTTGTCTTTGTCCAATAAATTTGATTTGATTTGATTTGATTTGATATCTAAAAAGAGCCAGAAATTTATGCTGTGCAAATCGTAAAGTAGAAGAAAAGATGAAAAGTTTATCTGATATCAGGGGATCAAAACTGGTAAACTCCAAAGAGCAAACGCATGAGGATTTGAAAGCATTCTTAACGTTTCAAACAAACATTAAACAACTCAAAATCATGAAAAAAAATAAAAGGAGTCACAAAACTACTACTTTTAGGGGTAAAAATACAAAAAGTTTTACTTCAAAAACAAAAAAAAATCTTATATTCCACGCTACCCACAAAACTTTTACATTAGTGTCATAAAAGGTCAAAAAGCCTTCTCGAAACAATACTGTGGCTACGGCCCTCTCTCTCACGTGGGGCTTTAAAATTGGTCTGTACAAACATAAAAAATGAAGCTGCTATATTAAACATTAGATGCTATATGAAACTTAAAAACATTAAAAATTACGCTTAACCTCATATGTGTTTTGTATTTCAAACGTTAGGATATTCTAAGTGACTAATTTAAAATCTGGTTATAATTACAGCAACTATTACTGCTGGAAGTTACACCAGATTACACCGGAAGTTACACAAAAATTATGCAAAGTTGTATACTCCAGCAGCGTTTCTCAACCGGGGTTCCGCGGAACCCTGGGGTTCCGCGAGGCTTCCTCAAGGGTTCCGCGAGGGATCCGAAAATCTTTTTTTTTGTTTTGGTTTACATTTAGAATAACCCTAAACAAATTAGCTCTCAGTAAGCCAAATGAGAGCAAGTGTTTTTCCGCCGAACATTTTCTTCTGTAACCCTTGGGTGTTCAGCGAAGAGTTTGAAAAGAAGATAAACACAAGTTTGAAGGGGAATTTCGAAATAAATTTCTGAGGGAGGACCCCTGTCCCCCTTGAAATTTCGGCGCTAATTATATTTTCCCCTTAAAAATTCTATGTTTTACAAGGAACTGTTCTTTTCAGATGTTACCCAAAGGGTCTTAAAATACACTGAAACTCTACATTAGGGACATATTTCGAAAAATTTCTAGGGAGAACTCCCCAACTTCTATCTAAAATTTTGACGTCTGTTATACAGCGATTTTCCCTTGAACATTTTGCTGTCTCAAGAAGCTTATCTCCAAAAAGTTTGAAGGAAGATAAAACAATAGTTTAATAGGAACTTTGTAAATTTGAGGGAAGACAAAATAGCAAGAAAAAATATTGTTGCATGGCGGTGGTGTATATATAAAAGGGGCCGAGGGGGCCCTTCCCCGAAATTCGGACTAGGCATACTAAAACACGTTAAAACCCTCTTATTTAGGGTCAAGTTTTCAAAATTTTTCTGGGGGAGGGCCCCAAACCCCCCCCTTTAGTACATGAAATTGTATTATTTTCTGAAATACGTTCATGAAAATCTTACCTAAAAATGCATGTCCAAAATTTGAACTAAATGTACCAAAAACGAGTTAAAACCTAGTTTTAAGGGTCAAATTTCTAAAAATTTTCTGGGGGAGGACCCCCAAGCCCCCTTCCTACATGGAACTTTAGTAATTAGAATAAAAGCTACGTTAAACCTATTTCTATTATGCTTTGGAGGGGTTAAGTAATAATTTCGGGCCCCTTCTGAAATAAATTTCTATATACGGCACTGTTGCATGGACACTAGGGTTCTCCGGAACGTGGACATTATCAAAAGGGTTCCGTGAGAGTAAAAAGGTTGAGAAACGCTCAGTGAATGTCAATTTAAATATACTTCTGAGTACGCGAGCTTTATTTGCTGTAGTAGAAGAAAAATAACATCATAGATAAAAATGTACTTTTATTTGGGAGAATAAAAAAACATACTTATAAGTAATTTTTATTTTAAAAAAAGAAGATAATACTTTTAAAAATACTAAAAACTATCTTCATCATCACCCAGGCTAGGCCAAGGCCTTCTGAGCCAGACGTTTCCAGCTGCCCCTGCTAGCATCCAAACTCTCTTCCAATTTCTACTAAAAACTACTGTAAAGATAAATTATGAGTGTTAAATTGTTGTTTGATCGCATAATTTAGAGTTTTAGTTATTTAAAAAATATTTTTAAGTTAACTTAGACATTCCTCTTTGGCATTTGAAACGAATTACATTTTATCGTCAGGATGAATTGGATGGATGGATATTGAAATCTTAAAGGTTTTTAGATGTTGGGGTTGCTTTAAGTTTCATAGTATAGATGCATTTGACATTGTTTTGTTCGTATTGCGAAGTACACAAGTCCACTAAAGGAAACGCTCCAACACCGAGGGAATAATTGTTAGAGAAAATTTGATTATTTTTTGTAGCAAAGCAGTATTTTGCGTCCTGTAGTAATATTGCAGTAAAATGTTCTTTTGCTTTTCAATAAGTAAGTAGCTAATGTCAAGCTTCACTTCAATAATAAAGGGTTTTTACAATGAAGCGTACCACAAACCAATGTTTTGGATGGATGAAAGGAATGCATTAAGAAACCAGAAAGAAAAAATGCAAAGCCCCAAAATGATTGGTTTTTCAAGTGTCCGTAAAAACACCCAAACTACAAGTCAAGCAAGCATCTAAAAGCCGTCCTTCAGCCGAGACAATGGAATATCGAGCTTGCGGTAAAGATAGCAAGCCTTCCCCGATACATTAATCCTTTTCCCACGTACCCTTGCCATTCGGAAGTGATGGTGAAATAAATCACACACCCTAACGGAATAAACGACGAAGCGCAGAGGGAAAAAGTTGCTGCAAGAACGGAGTATGATAAAGAATCGGACACTCCAGCGAAACCACAGTAGCAAATGAGGACCCGAGCTATTTCCTGGGCACTATGTCCCCCATTAAAGAGCCAAATGACCGGACGGGACGCGGATTTTACAAGCATTCCACCCCTAGAAATGATTTTCCCGGCTATCATTTGCAACATCTACAGGAAGCATTTGTCATTTAGTAAAGAAAGCATTCTGGGGCCTAGTATCTCGCAGATATAAATAATGCAACAGAGTTTGTTTCCACTATCCATTACTCTGAGGACCATCGTGTTAGGTCCGCTCTAAGGCAAGATAAATTTGGCTCGAAGAATGCCATCTTTGTAGTATTTCCCATCTTTAGCGATATAGCGAAAAATAGCTAAGCTTGTTGTCGTAAATCTAGTGGCCGGGCTGAAAGGTGATAAATGCTGTACATCTGTAAAGATGGAAAAAAACTCGATTCAGGGCGCATCAATTAAATTAATCGAGTTTAGAGATCGAAAGGGAGGAGGGTTTTTAAAAGGGGTGACGAGGACATTTTCGTTTTTTGAAAAGAAATCTGTTCCGTGAAATGCTTTTGGCTTGAGAGGCGATTTCTTGATTCATAAGTGCTATGAAACAAAATCTAAAAATTTCTTTTAAAACATATTGAGAAGGTGTATAAATTTAGAATTAGCTCTTCGTTAGTTAATTATAAATATTCACTCACTATTCGCATTAATGTTTAGGATCCTATCATACTGCTGGTTCGAAAGTTTATTCTATGTCAAACCTTAGAATTAATAACACATTGCATGGAAACTATTGATAGTTTTATTAGAAAATAATTGAATACAATTAAAATGTACTTTCCAGTTGCAAAAAGATTTAGCAAATTTTACCCTTTCACAAATTAACATTTTCATTATGAAATTAACGTATGAATGAAATCTAAACACAGCACAAGATATATAGGTAAGATTTTATATCTTTTCAAATTATCATTTTGATAAATAAAAGTAATGGGCAATCTTTATAACTAGGTTCAACGTTTTTTAATGTTTTCTACTTTACTTCCAGGTAAGAAATAGGAAGTTTATGTTCATCATATCAGAAAATTAAGATTTTGTTTTGGGGGAAACAAAGAAAACTATAATTGAAGCATTATGCAATTAGTGAATGGATAAAAATCCAATTAACTTAGTCAACTAATTAATTTTTATTAACTGTTTCGAAAAGAACCCAGTAAAAACTTGATTAATTAAGATGATTTTTTTAACGAAAACAGTCTACAAAAGAAGAAGTAATATTGGATAAAAAAAGTGAAGGTAAAGTTTTAAACAATTAAATACAAGAGCATTCAATTCAGATCTGCTATTTTACTATGATGTTTTAAAAGATGTTAATTATTTTAAAACTGAAATGATAAATGGAAAAATTAATCTTAAATTATATTTTTATTCAATAAAATTACATCGAAAATAGGTCAAAATTTAGATTATTTACCTTATGCGTGTTTCAGAATATTTAATTTTCAGAATATTTCCGTTACATGTAGTAACATATTCACGAATTTAATGTTAAGTTATTATCAAGATATCTTTAAAAATTATCATTAATATCTTTTGGTGATATTTCTGTAAGACATAGAAATATCCTCCCCTTAAATACTAATTTATGAAAATAATACTGGGGAACAATTTTTAACATAATTTCTGTTGACTTCGATTTTTTGGCTGTTTTAGAGTTCAATGGGCACACTGATTAGAAAACTGTTGTTAGTTTTCTTCTATCACGTCAACTTTTTTGGCAAACAGCCCCGCCCCCTTTTTACGTTTTTCAATGACTTAATGACTTTGAATTCGATTTTCAAGGTCAAAAATCCTTATTTTAGTCTTTAAATTACACCCGAGAGGACAAGAATGGTTAAAGTTTCTATAATATGAAAATTTTTAGCGAATGGATAGGTTTAAGGGGTTATTACCCCCTAAAAACGCAAAAAAATCGTTAAAAATGATAGAGTTTATTTTACGCTATTTTTTACACTTATTTTTTACGCAATTCCTTTTCAAAAGGTAACCCTAACCCATCCCCAAAGACCCAAATTTAATGAAAATAAGCAGCAATGATTTTTACAAAAAGCGGTTGAGGCATTAGCGCCCCCGAAGCATCTGCGGAAGGGTTCGGAAGACTCTCTTTCACTTCGGGGACGATAACACCTCAACCGCTTTTAGTAAAAATCATTGCTGCCTTTTTTCATTAAATTTGGGTCCTTGGGGAAAGGTAAAGACCTTTTAAAGAGGAATTGCATAAAAAATAAGAGTAAGAAAAGCTTAAAATAACCTCTATCCTTTATAACGTTCCTTTTTTGCATTTCAGGGTCTCTTTATTTTTTTACGCAATTCCTCTTTAAAAGGTCTTAACCCTTCCCCCAAGGACCCAAATTTAATGAAAATAGGTAGCAATGATTTTTACTAAAAGCGGTTGAGGTGTTCGCGTCCTCTAAGCGAAAGAGAGTATTCTGAACCCTTCCGGGGTTGCTTCGGGGGCGCTAATGCCTCAACCGCTTTTTGTAAAAATCATTGCGGCCAATTTTCATTAAATTTGGGTCCTTGGTGATGGGTTAGGACCTTTTGGAAAGGAATTGCGTAAAAATAAGTGTAAAAAATAGCGTAAAATAAACTATAATTTTTAACGATTTTTTTGCGTTTTTAGGGGGGTAATAACCCCTTAAACCTATCCATTGGCCACAAATTTTCATATTTTAGAAACTTTAACCATTTTTGTCCTCTGGGGTGTAATTAAGACTAAAGTAATGATTTTTGACCCTGAAAATCGAATTCAAAGTCTTTAAGTCATTGAAAAACGTAAAAAGGGGGCGGGGCTGTTTGCCAAAAAAGTGGACGTGATAGACAAAAACTACAGTTACTTTTGGATTCAGGGGCCAAAAGTGATTCAAAAACAAGTCACAGTTCTAAGACAACGAAATGGCTGTTCCCCAGTGTAATACAACATTTATCAATTGTTATTTTTTTCGTTAAAAAATGCATATCTAGACTAGCTCAATTACTTTTTATATTTATTTACCCCTCCCCCAAAAAAACGCATTTTAATAGAATAAAGTTGAAATTATCATAAAAGTTAAATTAGGATGTAAAAATTTAATTTGATTCAACATCAAAACTAAGTTTTTAGTTTAAAATAGTATATTAAATTATACCACTTCATTCATATGCAGAAAATTTATTACAAAAATTACTTATATATTTTTAAGAAGAGTATAAAATACATATGTATCAATATGATTGAACAACAATAAAATTTAAAAGAACCGAATAAATACAACTGTTCAATCTAAATTAGATTGAAACGCAAAATATAATCAAGATCTCTTATTGAGGAAATATGAGCAGTATTGACATTTAATTTTGCTCTGAATATATTTGGAATTTTAGGTGTAGAAATACATGTCTTCTCTTATGAACAAATACGTTAACCTTATGTTAAGGTTGAAAGATAACGGGTATTTGAGGAAATACGTGAAGTAATTCACTTGATTCAAATACATCGGCTTGTATTCAATACCTTTTGAGTTCATAAAATGGAAATAAGAATTTTAATTCATTTCTTATTTGTTTTTCCAGAAAATAGAAATTTCAGGAAATAAGTTTTAAGATTCAAAATTTAATCCAGAACAAGGATTTATATGAAGACTAGAAATGGTTTTATTAGATAGGATATTCAATGCTGCCAAAACATTTCCGTCATCTTTAATCAAATAAGTATAGGCATATTTTGTTGCTAAAGAGATTTGGAATATATTTTAGTAGAGTAAAAGTGTATTATTTATATGGTAATATTTCAATTTATACTAATCCTCCTCCTGGCAGTGATAAATATTTATTGCCAAAAATTCGAAAATTTTAATCGGATAAATAATTTTCGCTTATCTTTATTCTCACGTGCGACCAAAAAAACAATTGGGATTCGAAGGAACCCCGACTGCTTGGCGGGTGAAAAATCAAACATACGGAATCTTGCTTGCTTAGGGCTTCCGATCGCACTGATTTTGTGTGCTGCAGTTTACTGCTTTTTTGTGGCACAGGCATCCTCAATCTCATTTTTTACAGAAGATTGGATTTCGGGCTAAGTACTTTTTGAAAAATCTATCAATATCGTAAAACTAGTACTTCTACTGTTGGATGGAAAAAATTAAGAAACTAATTAGAAAATTAATTTTTGTGAAATTTTTTTATAACCACTAGTTTTTTACATTTTAGAAAAAAATGCTTCCTTTTTATAAACATTAAAAATTATTGTTATTAAATAATTTTTTAATGACATTATAAGAGCTTGTTTATTTCTATGAAATGCAAATAAAAAAAGTGAAAGTGCATGCAGTAAAGAATTTAGGTATCATTGAAATTATTCCTCTGGAAGATAAATTCTGTTGAAAGATGCTCGATTTTTGTATTGGTGCAACATTCATTTTCTTAAGATCTAATAAAAAATTTCTGTAATTTATTTAATTTACTTCTGTGCGTGTGTGTATCCCCTGTTATTCAACCCATGAACCTTCACTGTAGGGAAATAAAAAATTCCCCATATTAGAAAATATCTAAGCATGACACGATAAATATAAATAAGCAATAGCAAGGAGAAAATACACGCAGTGAGACATAAAAATAATTTAATTAGCAAAATATTCGTAGCATTCCATAGAGATATCAGAACCCTCGAAATGGTTCCAAGGAAGCGGAACTTGGAAACAAAAAGAACCGGGAAGAGATTTTGTTATTAAAAAGCCGGTAATGACTACTTCCCGCCCACTTAAAACCCCAGATCTGAAGGGCCGCATTGTAAGACGCACAAAGAGTGTTAAAAGATGTCGAAAATGCATATTGAATGAGATTGTGTGCGAGGAACAAACAGAAGCCGGCTGGGACTGGAAAAAGCCAGAATGTGCGAGAGAGGCAAAATTACCTCGGCTGGGAGAATGTTTGCTGGCTGCTTAGGAGGATCTGGCTTGCTTGCTGCAGAAAGAATGTGTTTGCGGATTGCTCGTGAGAAACCCTTTGTTGGCGAAGATGGAATTGGGTTTTTAGTTTGGGAGGTGTTTGATATTACCAACCGTGTCGTGTGTGTTCGGTTGTTGCTCTGGTTTTCAGTCTCATTAGGATCGTTTTTGTTTTGAAAGATACCTCTCTTTCTCTCGTAAAATACAGAGTGTTTCAGATAGGTGTGAGGGGTAGGAAACACAGACAACTCACTCAGAATAACATAGGGATGGAGGTTGGAAATAAACCTATAAAGAGCTAGGGGTTTTTATAAGCGAGCGTGGGAAGTTGTTAAATTCTTTGTGAAAATTGACACGTAACCTTTTAAGATCGAATTAAAACTATATATTCAGGTGATCATTGCATGAAACATATTAAAAAGCTTAAGTTTTAGTTATTAAATTGGTTTTTATGTAACAAAGGCCGGAATCGAACCATTTTGCTGGTTCTAATCCAATCATTAAAGGTTACGTGATCATTTCCACTGTGGATTATAAAATCTCCCATGACAGCTTATAAAAAGCCTTAGCTGGTTAGGGGTGCATTTCCGACCCCCCTATTCCTAGATGATTCTGAGTCTTCTAGGTGTGCCCTACCCCTCCTAGAAGTTATGAAACTCTTATCTGAAACACCCTCGTTATGATGTTTTTTTAATTGTTTCGTAATAAAGTAAGAGAAATGTTCGCATTCTTAATATTAAAAACACTAAGAAATACCCCATCAATGAAGACATTTTAGTAGAGGCATATCAAGGATTTTGGATATGATCTTTTGTGTACAGTAGTAGAAAACGAACGAGAAAGAACATTCGCGGTATGCATTCGGCAACGGTATACCGCCCCTTAAGATTAAAGTTCGTTTTTATCAAAAACTATTCGGTGAAATCGATTGAAATTTTGGCTTTCTTCATAAAATTACTACTTCAATCGATTACCATAAAAATATTTCACGATTTTAAAAATTAATTTTTTTTTATTTTTAAAAATTTTTTAAAATTGTGAATCAATCTGGATGAAACTGGGTATTTAAGGGTTTTGAGGGATGGCCTTTCAGAAAATCTCATAATAGATGGGGGTCCCCATTGAAAAAAAGTTAGTGTTTCGTTTAATATGAAGATGACCCCCTAAGGACTCGAAAATTTTTTTGGTTAAAGAATACTTTAAACAATGAAAAATGACACCTCATTTGTCTTCCTAACCCAAGTGGTTCGCCAGAAATCGCAACCGAGTCGTTTTTTATTTCCCCAACTCACGTACACTGTAATACTGGGAGTCACATTTTCTCCTATTTGCTTTTGAATGCTCTGCTTATTTTCTTTATCTTTCAGTACCGTACGAGTTTTTCATTTTCTTAAAATGTTTGCTTTATTGATAGAGAATTCGTTCTAATTGAATATAATATTTAAAAAAAACAATGTAATAAAATAGTCAAAACCTTTTTTGTGTAGAATAGAGAAGTATTAGACCACCTTCTAAAATATTCCAATGGACTAAATTTCTTGTGACGTTAAAAAAATCTAGTTCTATTTCAATTATCTAATTTTAAGCACAAATCCTTGTTCAAGAGATCTTCGATAACATCGTGGGGAAATTATATATTTTTGCAATATCTCTAACTACTGCACAATTATCTGTTTATTGAAAGTGATGACAATAATTTAACCTTAAATCATTAAATTGTTTATAATATGTTAGAAATCGATTGAATTTTTTAAACTAAATACTTATTTAAATAAATATCTCTTGATTTGCACAAATATGTTTAAAAATAGTGCAAGAAATCACAAAATTCTAGGAAGCTCATTTGGTATCCCAGAATAATAGGGCTTATACTACTATGATTTTAAAAAAATGTGCAAGAAATCACAAAATGCGTGTGCTTGTTAATATAAATAGGTTTTTCGTGACGAGAAATCAAATAGAAAGCGGCACACGTTGAATTAATGCCTTCCACCCAAAGTGCAATCGATAGCAATGAATGTTCTGAAAGCGAAAATTCATAAACATATTTGTAAGCTGGAAATAAAACCGGCAACGGATAAATATTCAAATTCCCACCGAAAAAAGAATCCACCATTAATATCCTCGACCGAATTTCAACTCCGATTTCCCAAGCGGGGGCCAGTAGAGATTAAAAAAGGGGAGCGAAATAAAACCCAGGGCACGTGGCCTTTCCCTTTCATAACTCGGATTTTAATTTGCGTAAAATATTATCCCCGACACGCACGCAAAAAACACAATCTGCTTCTAAATTTCAAATTTATGAACACGGAAAAACGGAACGGCAGATCTCCCATTTAATCACGTGATCGGGATTTATTTATTATTTAATTCGATATGTTGGCAGCGAGGGATCTAATTCCTCTGACCGGGCGAAAAATTGATTTAAAAAGCGCGGCTCCCGGACGGGTCGACTTTTTCGAGGTGCTGAATGGAGAGGGATTCCTCCAGATAAAACTAATGAGGTGGCTGGAGGAGAAAAATATGAAACACTTGACTGAAATTCCAAGCGACGAATTTCACATTGTTAATGAAGAAGGTATGGGGAGATAGTTCTTGCGATAAAGTTCGGCTAGAGGGGGAAAAGTTATTTAGAGACGACCGTGTTTTTGAGATGATTAAGAATTTTCCCGAATTGTTACCTCCGAGTCGAGTTCTTTTTTGCCTTCTCCTTCGTCGGTGGCTTCATCTTAGGTAATTATTCTGACTTAAGTCTATTCAAGAGGCTCGCTGCAAGAAGAAGGGGGGAAAAACTCCGCCATAATTAGGTTCTTCAAAAAGCAAAGTAAAGGAAGGATTTTTCCAGAAAGTTGGACATTTTCTGAGTGCGGAAAAAAAGAAGGAGGAGAAGAAGGAGTAAAAAAGAGTGCAGTTGTAGGGAGAAGATCATATTATGCATTTGACAGGATGGGGCGTGTTTCTTGCTTAGTCCACTTAGGATTTCTTCTAATAGTGTTTTCAATGGAATGTGCGACCACCTCTAACTGAAAAAAAAGAATCGCAATTATGCCTGATGCGGAGAAAGTAAACTTTTTTCTGGAATAGTCGTAATAAATCTAGTACATTATTTTAGTTTGAGTAGTTTATTCTTTTTTCGGAAAGAACGAACTTGGAAATGAGATAAGCTTTAATGTCGTCTTTGTAGGTTAGTTTTTTAAGACATTTTCCGTTGAGACTAATGGTTCCAATTAATGTTGTCTTAGAAACTCGATTTTTCATCCCCCTTTAACTTTACTATTATATATCTACGTGGTTATGATATATCTCTAGCTTTACACCGTTTGCTCATTTATAAAATTTTTAATAACTTAACTAGAGTTGACTTTAAAGTAATGTGACATAAAACTTTTAAACTTGGTAAGTACTCCTGAATGCATAATTAAATTTAAATATGAGATTACTTAGACATTTTTGGATAATAACTCATTCCTCCTTCTACTAGTGTAAGGATCTTTAAATATTTGTTAAGCCTTAGACTTATTTAATAAACACATGTTAAATGTGGGAAAAACTACCTTTTTTAGTAGAAGACGATATTCAATAGTATCGGCGATAAACTCATATCACTATTTAGCTAAATAATAATTCTTTGAAACTTATATATTGGGAAAAGTTAAAACGAAATTAAATGAAAAAATTAGTTGGGATTTGTGTATTCACCCTATTAAGTAAGTCAGAGACATTTTTTAACTTCACGTTTAAAACATGCCAAAGCTTTTCTTCCTAAAGAAAAACTAAACCCTTTTTAATCAATTAAATTTGCACAATTTTTTCTGACATTTCTATTTCAAAAGGTTCTAAAAATTTGTTAAAGAAAACACTTTAATTAAAACTAGGTACAATTTGTTTTAAAATATCCGCCATAAAATCCGGATACACATTGTATAAAAATGTTCAATTAAAACAGAGTTTAACATTGTGGTGTAAAACTATATGGTGATGTTTGTTTTCAATAGTATCTTTGAATTCAGTAACTTAATCGTGTGTTATCTACTCAATGCAGTCTGAGTTATGGCTGTTCAGGAATTGACTCTGGCATTAACATTCAATCATCGTCATTGTATATCACTATAAGATTCTTCGGAAAATTTTTCATAAAGAACATTTTTAAGAAGAACTAATTTAAAATCTTTGGTTAAAAGGATTGGAATTGACTCAGAACATATTATAATTATGTCAAAATATTTCATTAAAATTATCAAACTTGTGTTAGAATGACAAATTCATATTGTAGAATTTTTCGAATAAGATGTTTTGTCCAAATTATCGATACTTACAAAAGGTTTTAACTGAAAAGTTGAGTATTCTTCGGGACAGAGGGGAATAGGTAGGTGTCTAAGTTAATTTAAGAAATGTTTTTTTGTGTTTAGTGTACTGATAAAAATCTTACGCAAACATAACAATCGTGGTTGTTGAAATAATGTTTCATGCTTTTAACATAGACATAGGTATAAAAATATGAGAATGAATGGAATATGAAAGAAAATAAAACTGTTTAAATATATATCATTCCATTAAAAACGTCAATATATGTTGTGATATTAATTCGTTTCAGTTTTGAAAACAAAATTGTTGTACGTTTATAGTAATGCTTTATATTAATGAAAACCTGATAGCTTAGAAAAAATTAATGATATGAAATGATAAGTATTTTGTGTAAATAATATCAGTGTAAGATGGGGATCGATTGAGAAAACCCTACCTTCCTACAACACCCTATATTTCCATTGTAATAAAGATCACGATAAAAGGAACGTATGATTAAATAATAAAAGATAAACGAACCTATGTGTAAAAGCAAAACAGAAACAATATATCACTCCTAAAGAGATCCTTTTCCTGGTGATGTATCTCCTGTCTATTAAAAATAGAGACGTCTATTAAAAATAGACAGCACTGTAAAAAAAATCCTGAGACTTTACACGAAAGAATTGTGGAAAGATGTTGCCACGATTTTATTGAGAAATGCTACACGGTGTCACCGTGTAAGGTCTCGGTGCCCGCTGTGGAAGGTTCCAGAGTAGACACGGTGTAAGGTTTCGGTGTCATTGTGTAAGATCTCCGTGCCGTTGTGGAAGGTTCCAGAGTGGACACGGTGTAAGGTCTCGGTGCCGTTGTGGAAGGTTCCAGAGTGGACACGGTGTAAGGTTTCGGTGTCACTGTGTAAGGTCTCCGTGCCGTGGTGGAAGGTTCCAGATTAATGAAAATGATTAATGAGAATAGTGAAGTTTTTTCTCACTCTGTCTTGAGTGGGCAATACCAGCATTTTTTGAAAACAGAAAAAAATGCATTTTTTCTGTAAAATAAATCTAATCCAAAAATCTATCTAAATCCAAAAATCGACATGAAGAGTTTAAAAAAAAATTAGCCATTTGTCTTTGTATAGGAAGTACGTCACACCTGATTCGGCCTTACTTTAGCTATAGTGACTAGAATAAGGTAGTGTGTTTACCGGATTTAAAAAGTGTCCCCAAAACGGCGAAAAATCCAGGTGGCGAACGATCGCTTGTTTCCACTATTTCCCACTCTCTATGGATACTATTATCTCTGATTAGCGAGATCCGTGCTGTCGGGTAAGGCCAACACCCCCTCTTCTGTAGGAGGTATTGGTAAGGCAAGTTCACAGGACGTACGAGGCGATTACCAACTCGAATCGTGATTGGTCAATTTCAGGGCGTAACTTATCACTATTATCCCAACGTCATACCATTCAGCCAATCATAGACCAAGCTGAGAAATCGCCTCGTGCGTCCTGTGAACTCGCGGGACCGCACGGATAATAGTATTCATAGAGAGTGGAAAACAGCGATCGTTCGCCACCTGGATTTTTCGCCTTTTTTGGGTCCACTTTTTTATAATGGTGTCTATGGGCGGTAAACACACTATCTTATTCTAGTCACTATACTTTAGCGAAAATCAAAGATCGCTTTGAATCCTGATAGGTTGAAAATAAATGTATAGTATTGAAGTACGTCACAATTTTAAATTCGACGTTTTGCGTATCTTTTCTAAAGTCAAACTTTGAAATTAAATAAAAAATAAATAATCATCGGATTTTAAAAATTCTTGGTGCAAATATTCCTCTCTCTAGGATACCTCTATCGAATAAAAAAATAAAAAATAAATGTGGGGATTACCCATTGTACTTGAAATGATAAAATATGAGCCAGAAACGAGCAGACACTTTAAGAAATAATTTCCCCCAAAAAAATTTTAAAATTGATTAATTTTAAAATTTAACAGTTTTTTTTGCACGAAATTTCGTAAATAATATAATAACAGAACTTCATTAAAAATCTTTCAGAATATGGCTTTTAAACAGAATCAATTACAATTTTCAAATCAACAGAATTACAAAGTTAGAAGTGTTTTTAAATATAGTTTTATTTAAAATAATT
Source organism: Tetragnatha versicolor (assembly GCA_024610705.1). NCBI lineage: Eukaryota > Metazoa > Arthropoda > Arachnida > Araneae > Tetragnathidae > Tetragnatha > Tetragnatha versicolor. Next base: position 42,253,029 of record JANDEH010000009.1, read on the forward strand.
ACTTCACTGAAACATTCTTGAATTTCTCTTAATTTAATTTTTAAAAAGTAAGAAGATATATTTGCGAAGTCTAGCCCGGCCAACAGGTTTTGAACCGAAGACCTTAGGGTTGGAAATCGAATACTCTAACCATCCAACCGCACGGTACTACATTCTTGAAGTGTTAAACCAATTATTTGTAGATTTTTCTAAGTTTGTAAGGGGTGAAGCATTTTAAAGACTATAAGATTATTGAGATTATTTACTCTCACAACATCGGATTTTTTTTACTGTGTGTAAACAACCACAATAACACCATTCCCTTTTTTATTTCACGAAAACCGATCATTTGCTACAAATTCATCTTTCCGGGCAGAGAAACGGTCATTGCGCATGCGTCTCCTTCGCATTACACAGAAAACTGAAACGTTTCGGAGCTGCTTACTCAAACATAGTGTGTTTTGTGGACTCCGCGGCCTTTCCACAACAAGTTCGTGTAAAGCCTTTCAATACTGTCGTGTATAGTTTCCGGAATTTTTAACAGTGTGAAAACCGCCATTTCCAAGCAAGGAGGAATAAATAAATATGTAAGAAAGAGGACCGAGTGTCAGTCAAGAAAACATTTTCCTTTGTCAGCCTCTCCTTTCCTGTCCAGCAAACCGAGATCCCCCCTGTCAATTACATAATATCAAGCGGCATTCCCGGGTCCATCCTTTGTCCCCACCGCGTTCTTTCATTGATCTCGTCGGAGCACAGAGGTCATTAGGGGAACATATCGCCGCTTACAAACACTTTTGGTTTTTGTCAGGAGTACTTCTGCTTCGGGGAGCTAGCTTCCCCCAATAGGAAATTGAGTGCAGTGCGTCAATGAGCACCCTTTGTTTATAAAAAGAGACAAAGGGAGTATGGATTTTTGCTGGACTGCGGTACTTGAATTATTGGCAGATGTGCTCGGTGGTCCACGATTGTGGACCCCGATATCCGATATTAGTTGGCAAAAAATAAGCCCCGATGTTGCGGCGATTAGGAGGGAGAGACAAAGGTTTTTTTTCAAGCTATGCTAAGGATGGGAGGGACTAAAAAGGAACCATAAATTATAAAAATAGCTATCGATCTGGATTGGGGAGAAAGAAAGAGATCGAGTTTCTTCAATGACGAAAAACCGGTATTTATCGAAACTTCGATTGTATAATCGTAATCGCTTTGGAGGGGAATTTTCTTAAGTTTAAGTTTAGTTTATGAAACTATTCTGATATTTAATTCCTTTAAATGAACTTGTATTTTTGTATAACTAAATGTATCTAAATTTAATGGCGTGTAAAGCTTTAAGCGCAGTAAAGCTTTTCAGTGTGTGATGATGTACCTTACTTACCTTTCTTTTGATAAGTAAAAAAGTTATTATATTGAATTAATTTTCAAACTAGCTACATCTATATCTGAAGGCTTAATAAAAAGTTTACCTCTATCTTCTAGTTTAATAAATTATAGTTGTATAAATTACTGTCGAGAAAGGTTATTTTAAAATTAAAGTAGGAACCTCTAAAATTCAAATGTTAATGAAATATGAAAATTTAATTTCACTTAGCAGAAGCTATTGAATTCTATGTAAAATCACCGATTTTAGATACAAAGTAAAACGAATCCAATGTTTATATGAATTTCACATCAGTTTAATATAAGAATGCACAAATACTTTCATGTCCTTGAGGATCGCATTTCAACATTAAATCTACAACTCGGTACTTTAAATTTGGGAGTAAAAATAGCTCTAGAAGGAAGCAGAAAGCCCAGTTTCTAGGAGTAGCAAATAGTTTAGGGTTAAGAGATTTTTATTCTTTCTATTTCATGAAATCGGGACATATAACCATAAAACTTCAAAACCGAAAACAAAGACTGGAATTCTCAAAGTTATGAAATACTTGCAAAAAAAGGAACCGCGTTCGATGCCTTTAAAAACAACCCCGGGAAAAACAAAGAAAGAACCACGTTACAGATTGGGGAATCGTGTCTGAACATGCTTTGCTTCACATCAAGAAAGGGAAGCTCCAGAGATAGCTTCAAACCATAGCAATTCGTGCTTAAAGGATATAAAACGTGATTACGATATACGAGACAAAGGGTTGTGTCTCACCGAAACCATGATGAGTGTCGAGGGGGTTTAGTTCCTTCTCTGATTCAATCCTTGAGCAAGAATTGCATCTTTGTTTATGGCAGATATCTTTTCGAGCTTGGAAGCGTAGAGTAGGAATGTATTGAGTGTGAGACGAGTCTCAAACCATTTGGGTAATCGTGAACCTCTATGCGCTGGAATATCTACAAGAGTTTTTTTTCATTCATGAGTTGAACGTTTATAATTCATTTAATAGTATTTTTTAATACAGGAATTAATTTAGTTTGATGAAATATTTTTAAGGACGTTCTTAATAAGTTAAGATATTTCTTCTTAGGATTTTCTCCCTGTCTCTACAATAAGTAAAATTTATATTATGTTTGCATTCTTTAATTTAAATAACCATACAATAAGGCTATTCATCAAAAAATATAAAATACACGTTCCAAAGCACAAAGCAATTCATCATCTAGCTAGTTCAATAACTTCAGCCTCTCACTACTCTTCATTATCTCTTAGCTTCTTAGAATATTTTTGTTCTTCAGCCTCCTTCTGCTCTCCAGCATCTTTTTGCTCTTGAACCTCTCTCTGCTCTCCAGCATCCCTTTGCTTTCGAGCCTCCTTATGATCTCCAGCATCTCTTTGCTCTCGAGCCTCTCTCTGCTCTCCAGCTTCCCTTTGCTTTTAAGCCTCTTTCTGCTCTATAGCATCCCTTTGCTTTCGAGCCTCCTTATGCTCTCCAGCATCTCTTTGCTCTCGAGCCTCTCTCTGCTCTCCAGCATCCCTTTGCTTTTGAGCCTCTTTCTGCTCTATAGCATCCCTTTGCTTTCGAGCCTCCTTATGATCTCCAGAATCTCTTTGCTCTCGAGCCTCTCTCTGCTCTCCAGCTTCCCTTTGCTTTTGAGCCTCTTTCTGCTCTATAGCATCCCTTTGCTTTCGAGCCTCCTTATGCTCTCCAGCATATCTTTGCTCTTGAGCCCCTCTCTGCTCTCCAGCATCCCTTTGCTTTTAAGCCTCTTCCTGCTCTATAGCATCCCTTTGCTTTTGAGCCTTATGCTCTCCAGCATCTCTTTGCTCTTGAGCCTCTCTCTGCTCTCCAACATCCCTTTGCTTTAGAGCCTCTTTCTTTTTTATAGCATCCCTTTGCTTTCGAGCCTCCTTATGCTCTCCATCATATCTTTGCTTTTGAGCCTCTCTCTGCTCTCCAGCATCCCTTTGCTTTTAAGCCTCTTTCTGCTCTATAGCATCCCTTTGCTTTTGAGCCTTATGCTCTCCAGCATCTCTTTGCTCTTGAGCCTCTCTCTGCTCTCCAACATCCCTTTGCTTTAGAGCCTCTTTCTTTTTTATAGCATCCCTTTGCTTTCGAGCCTCCTTATGCTCTCCAGCATCCCTTTGTTCTTGAGCATATCTCTGCTTTTTAGCATCCCTTTGCTTTTGAGACTATTTCAGCTCTCCAGCATCCCTTAGCTTTTGAGTCTCCTTCTGCTCTCTAGCATCCCTTAGCTTTTGAGTCTCCTTCTGCTCCCCAGCATCCCTTTGCTTTTGAACCTCTCTGCTTTGTAGCACCTCTTTACTCTTTACCATCCCTTCGCTCTTAAGAATTTTTGAATTCTATTCCCTTTGATTCTTCCTTAATTATACCCATGCATTATTTCTCAAACGAATATCCTAATTTCACTCGGTGACCCCTAAAAGTGTGATAGCGCCTCACTTCATCGTTGACCACTTTCAACTACAACGGCACATCCCATGACGTGGATATTTCTTACCACTCTACTCGCAGGTTTACTTTTGATGCACAATCTAGTCCTTCTCACTCTACGCTTAAAAGTTGGTGGAACAATGGCCTGGCTACAATTTCCTAGTTGGACATTAGCTGGAAGTTTATGGCTCTCGGCTCCAAGGGTCCATCAAAACCGAGAAACGAACAGATTTTGGATCCAGATAAATTTCGGTCCACTTTATCGGTGGAGATGGAAGAATGGTATTAAGAACTGTTACTGGACAATTTATTTCGCCTCCTTTGGGGCTGGAAGGCTGCTCGCAAATTTTTACACGGAAAGAAATATGCGGTTTGTGAACGCTGTAAATCAGGAAGGTAATCACAAATGTTGTTGATAGCGGAGTTTTATGCCGAGAAAGCATTGAAACTGAGGCGAAGGGCACGTAAGCAACACTCCATTGGGGAAATGTAAGCGAGTCATTGTTTTTAAGTCTGGTATTTTTGAATTGTTTCTGAAAAACTCTAGAATAACGCTGATTGATTAACGCTGCAGTAGGGATTTGTTTTTTTTCCTTCTTTTCTTACACGTGTTTAAATAAAAGGTTTTAGCGTAATTTTTTTTATGAAAAAGTGATTATAATTTTTCTTAAAATAAGAAATCAAAATGTTGTAAAACATTTAAAATAAAATGGCATGGCAGTTAAAGTCACCAGGAAATGAAATGCATGTTTATAAGCTTATACGGAGTATTTGTGATATTGTCGTTAGAAAATTTTCTACTTTCACATAAAATATCCGAGAAAGATTAGTGGGTTAAAAATTAGTTCATCTGCAACATTCCGGAGTTTAATTTAATTTTTAAAAGTTCTGAAAAACTGATATATTCTTAAAAGTTTTATGAATTTAACTTAGGTAGAGTTCAAACACCTAGACGAGAATTTTAAGAGATGGCTCGTTTTTGAAGAATTACATATGTAGCTGTTTTAATTTCGGTACTAATTTAGCCATAGGGATGTAGTTTAGAAGAATTCAAAATTAGATGAATGATCAAATAGATATTTTATAGATATTTTATACAATAGATATTTTATCACTTGTAGATAAAATATCGGGCCATTTAAAAAATATATTCTAAGACAATTATTTTTAGTTTTTTTTCAAACTTCCGAAGAAAAAAATAAAACCATTTCACGATATTCGAAAAATTTAGGTTTGGAAAACAATTTAAATCCTCAGGGGGAAATTATTATTTTTTTTGTGCTCAGCCCTCTTATTTTGTCAGATACATTTAATTACTTTCCAGTCTACTTATTATCTCTTAATCATGTGCGTTTAAAATGCCTCACAGAAAATATGCATGACACCATTTTCGACAGCAAAAGAAACAATTTTATCTATTACGCCTTTGAAGATTTCTGACAGCTGAGTTATAGACGAAAAATATTTCTTGCATTCTTACTTCCCCTTGTTGGGTATTAGATGGCATCGCGTATCTCCTTATTCTGTCAAATATGCCAATGGAGCAATGGAGAATGCTACAACTAAGTATTGTCGCAATAAAATGAATGAAGACTAAGCTGGTACTTTTCTTGAGCAATTTTGAAACAAAAGTGATATTCTGCGAAACATTTTTGAATAACAGCTCTAGTATTATTGATTGTGTTTACATAAAGCATTATTCTTTTGTCATGTTTTTATCAAAATGTTATTCAATTTAAAGGTATTGGTAGCAACTGCGAACATGTTTTTTATCAGGCAATGGTTGTGTGAAAAGTAAAATTAAATTCTTTTTGCCGTTTAAAATTATATCTATAAAATTCACGAAGAATTTTTATTTACCATTTGAGGTATGACCAGGAGAGGGGGGCACATTCGCACAAAAAGTACATTTTTGACATATTTCTCAATACATTAATAAGATATTGAAACGAGACTCATTTGTTCATAAGTTTACAGCATTTCTAAAATTTTGGTACCCTTTTTAATGCATTTATCAAAAATTTCCGCCTTAAAACATCGTTTAAAAAATTCTGTGCGATTGTGCCCCTGATGACTGGGGCACATTCGCACACTGCATAAATAATACAGAATCGATTTTTAGAAGCTACCAAATTCATTGTACATTAAATTTTATATTTACAGCCACCAATTAAGCTGAATATGGCACTTTTAGTTTTTTTACACTAAGAAAAAAAATTTCAACGAAATTTCAGTGTGGATTATGTTTTTGATAAGGAAAAGAGCACTTAGTGAGAAAACTCATAACGAATATATTACACATTATTAGAATCAATGAAAGAAATTAGTTTACAGTTTTTAAGGAAAGTGAGATCATTCAACCCATCACCAGAAACTGATGGTTTGGGTACTTTTAGTAGACTATCATGGTAAATTGGTAAAGGATGTTTTTTAAGAATTTTACTTTCAGTCTTTTATTTTGTTCTAACTATATTTTTCAAAGCATGACAAAGCAATTGCTTTATTAGCTAGTCATAGCTTTACTGCACCTATTTAAATTATCTGAATAAATTTATGTTTCTAAGTGGATAAGTGAAAATTTATAGTAATTGAATAACTAGTATATTTCTTAAATCAGATAAAAACGTACTGTAAAATTTTTAAATAGTTCTAAGCATAATATTTATTAACTGATTTTAAAAAGGTCTTACAAACTAAATGCAAAAACATTTACTTATATAAAAGAATATTAAATAAAAAACAAATTTTAGACTGAAAACAATTATCCAATTTCTATCATACATAGGGGAAAGTCGGACAAAACCGGGTAGGTGGAAAAACAGGGAATCGAGCTTTATTCCTTGATTATTGGTGATATTTGGCTGAAACTTCAAGAACTACTTCTAGGCATGCGCCCTAACAATGTAAAGTGCAAAGAAAGTATATTTACTAACCCGTCTTGCTGAGGGAAGCATTAAGAAATTTCACCACAAAATCTTATAATTTAAGCGTCTAACATATTGCTCCACCGATCCTAAAATCCTTCGAATTTAATTTAGGTAAGTACAGCGTATAAATACCTCATTATAACCTTATTAATTTAAAGTTTTAGTTGGTGCCTTGGAGTTGTTTGATCAAAGCTAGAATAAAATTTCTTCATAATGGCATGTTCAGACAAAACCGGGATGTGGGTAGTCGGATACGACCGACAAGGGGGTGGGCACACGAAGCACGCAGCAATGTGGAAAAACAAGGCCCAAATTTAATTGTGATTTTTGTTCTTAAAAAGTTCCTATAAGTCCCTTAGGCTAAAAGCTAAGTCATTAAGGGTGTATATTAAATTATTATTTTTTTTATGAAAATTTTATGTAGATTCTAATTCTATAAGTCTAGAATGTAATACCCAGCAAATTTTTTTTCAATAAATAATGTTTTTGCTAAGTTACTATTTGATTTTGATAATTCTACCATTTTCCCGGTTTTGTCCGACTAGGTCGGATAAAACCGGGACTTTTTAATCATCTGAAAAATGTGGTTTTCTGATCTATATTTGCTATTGGTTATGATGTATTTGGTATTTTTTTATTCATAAGGAGCCAAATTTATCGTTTTAGCACCAATTTTGACTGTTTTGGATCACACATAAAGTGAATATTCAACAAATAAATGATGGGTCCCGATTTTGGCCGACTTTCCCCTATAAGTTAAAACTTGAAAAATCCTAAAAGCCTTAAATTTTAAATTTAATAGAAAAAACATTTGAAGTAATCAAATTAAAGTACCTTAAAACACCATATTTAAAGTCTAAAAATGCGTTCGAAATCCAGAAAAGGAATTAGAATGGATTTTTGAACTGTCCAAATGTGCTCCAACTTCTGGTGTTCGAATGTGCCCCGTCAACCATCTCCAGCTTTAAGAGTAAAAAATAGTTATTTGTAATCGAAATTGGGAAACATATTTTTTGGGCTTAACTTTGTTGATGCCAAAATAGAACTCAAAATAGAAAGCAAAATTCCGACTTTAATCAAAAACTTTCTTGATTAAATTTTCCCACAAATAAAAGGAGAAAACAATTACTTTGCACCTTTCCAAAGCAGGCAATTTTTAAACACTGACTGCCATATTGGCCATATTCTGTGCTACTTGATCAGCGGTTAACCACCAATCAAAGAAGGAATTGCCGACACTGATTGGTGGAATGCTTTGATTGCTGTTTAACCGCTGGTCAGAAAGCACAGAATACGGCCGTAAGGGTTCCAATGGGCCCAATGCTTTGCAAATTCAGGCAAAGAGTGGCAGCAATACAGACTTATTGGGGCTTTTTTTTTCAGATTTTTAAATTGAATTTTACATAGAGATAAATGGCTTGTCCGAATGTGCCCCTTTCTCCCCTACAAGTTTTCCAAAATTTTTATCAGAAGAAGACTTAAGAGATTTGTATCAAAGGAAAACTTAAAGATATCTACTTAAGCAAAATAATCAGTATATAGTATTTCTATCTCGTTCATCCTAAATAACTTAAAAGCAATCCAGAATCAAAATAAAAAATCCCAATAATCTTGTTAAGGAATTCAAATAGTTGAATAAGCAGATCTATTTTTTGGCTGAAACATCAAAATTAGATAGCTTATTTTTTCTATTATTGTCTAGTTATATTGATGTAAAAATAATATTGGTTTTCATGTTTACCTATTCTTTTAAAAATTAAATAAGAAAATGATATTCCAAACAAAATAAAATAAACTGTAAAAGTATATTTTTTAACCCAGTGTTTAGTTTAGATCATTGCCTTCTTTTTTAAGATAACTAGAAATACCTTGTAATAAGGAATTAACTATATTTCTAATTTTAAATTACCATGTTACTTACAAATTGACTTCAGTCCTTCAGCAAATGGAGCCTTTTTACTTTTTCTCTTCCACACAGAAAGTAACGGTCATTTTGGATTTTTTACAGAGATGTACTATTTTTTAAAATGTTTTCCTTCATTAGCCTTTTTTTAAACAAGCATTTCATATTTTCCCTTATGACTTAAAGATTTGGTGATGTCAAAAAAATCCTTACTCTTGTCATACCTGTCATTTTCAAATGTTATGAACTATATTTTTTTACTTGTGATGCAATGAAATGGGGAAATCAAAGATAAAAAAATTGTCTTACCACTTCAGTGAAATTGGAACTAACAAGCGAAAGACTGAATTAGAATTTATGTAACATGTATTAATTTTGATACTTATTTTACTATACATGACAAAAATTCTCCCCAGGCTCACAAAAAACATATTTAAACCATTTGATTGAAACGTATTATAAAAACACAGTGAAAGTTGAAAATTCTTATCTAAAAAGGATCTTTTAAAAGATATCAGATATAATTACTTTATCATTTTGCAATCACGAAAATATCTCAACATTGTATCATCATACACCACCATATGTATATGTTACCGCTAAAGTTGATAATTAGTTAATCTGAAGAATACCTAGGTAAACTTAAGATTAACTGATTTCTGTCGTTAATGTGCGGATTTTTGAGTTTTTCGCATTTTACCTAGGGAATCTACACTATAACGGCCTCTTGATCGTTAAAGTTCAAAATAGTTTGTTTCGTTCAATACTTTCTGTTAAAATGTTGAGGTGCTTACTGCGCCATGCGCTTACCCCTGCGCAGTTGGGTTTCAATACGTAGTTTGTTGTCATATTTGGTGTTTTGATTTCAAATTTAGAGCGTAGCACTGGTAGTTGTCATGTTGAATGTTAAAACAAAATAATACAAGCAAGTAAGTACTGTAAATTTACATGATTAAGTACAGTATATTACTACTAAAACGGGTATTTTGAAACAATTGTGTTGAAGCTCCGACTTCAGAGTGACAGAGATTTCTTTTGACGAAAGCAAATGTCCCAGCTGTTGAAATATCTTTTCAACAAACGTTAATTCAACAATCGCTGGAACCTGGGCAAGGGTTTAACATTATGTAATCGATCGCGAATCCTAGCAATAGTTCAGTGCAGGCTGCCAGCCGATTACACCGCGCTTTCATTAAGATTTGCTAGTTTAAGTGCTCATTGAAATACGCTGTCAAATCGGGATCGAAAACCAGAATTGATACAAATCTCAGTTGGTACTTTAATATTCTATTATTATTGTTTTTATATTCTAGTTTTAAAATTGCTATTTCATTACTATTTTTGTGGGATTTGCGTGTTTTGTGTAATTTGAAAAAAGTACCGATCCCCCTTTTTTGATTCGTCATTGTTACTGTTTACCCCCAAAACGAGTTTGGTTATAGTTAGGGCAGGGGGGTTTGGGGGGGCGGCAGCCCCCCCAACCTCCTTAAACTTTTTATAAAATAAAATAAAATTTTGTACTTTAACGGATCACCCTCGTTAATATGTAAAATAACTGATTACAGGTAGTATGCAGATTAACGAGTGTCTAGTCGGTAGGGTGCAGAATAGCTAGGTAATTTCAAGATTACCTAGGTAATCTTAGAAATTGAAAAAAAATTCGCTCTTTAACGGATCACCCTCGTTAATCTGCAAATTACCTAGGTTATCTGTAAATTAACTGATTTCCGGACTTTAACTGTAACATATATATTAAGAAATAAAATGAATTTTTTATCTTATAATTTAACTAAATTATTTAGTAAAGAGAACAATGTGTAGTGTCTATTTGATTTTTTAACATCATTTAATTAGATTATCAAGAAACTATTCAATTGTTTTAAATGTACTATAATTACTGTTTACATTACTTGGCTTTATTATAAATGTAGTTCTTTGTTGTAAATGCACTGCACCCACTTTTTACTAATCTTTGTTTTTTTAAATGTACTTTCTTGTAAATGTTATTTTAAACCCATTTTAAATTAAATTAGAAAAATTAAATTCGGATTATATAATATTCTTTAAAAATTTCTTAAATACTTTATAGTAATTGAATCGTCAGTTGGAAGAAGGGAATAAGTCCAAAAACCAAGTTTTGAGAAAATCGAAAAAAACTGTATAAGTAATGCAATTTTCATTGAATAACCACCAAATTTTTACTGGAAGTTCAGAACCCTATTTAGAAAACAGAGCAATCATCAAAACAAATATAAGTATATTTAAAAATATTTAACAATCAAAATAAGTTGATGGACTTATTCCCTTCTTCCACCTTATGAAGTTTTTCTGATGAAAAAATCTTTAAAAAAAGCCTTAAATTCATATTTAAATTATATTTCTCCTTAGTTTACACCACAAAAGGACGAAATAAAAAGAATAAGACAAATGAAATTCAAAATTATTGTGAAACTGAGTTATTACAGCAGTATCAATGGAGTGAATAAATATGAATGGAGTCACACATTCCCTGCATAAAAAAAGTTTGAAAAAAATTTTAATTAAGCGAAAATTTTATTTTAACTTAGTTTACAGCACAAATAGTATAAAAAGAAAGACAAACTAAATTTAATTCCAAATTAACTTAAAAAATACAATGAATGGACATCGATTTCACAACTTCAAGGGGCGATATCTCCGTATAGAGTTTAGTTACTTCCTCCCTCTTTTCACCCATGTGTAAAGCAAAGCTTGGAGAAATTTTTGAGCACAAAAAGTCAATTTGTCATTTTTTGGACTTATTCCCTTCTTCAAACTGACTATTCAATTTATTTCTAATAACAGTTCTTAAAATACATAGTTAGTAAGAAAGATACTTTTTATTTAAAAATCAAAGAAAGTTTTACTGATATTATAAGAAATAATAAGGTAATAAATAATAACCTATTAAATTATAAGCTAATAATGTAAGCTTATAACTTAATAGCTTATTTTATTTTACTATGGAACTCTCATTTGACAAATACAGAATGTCTTTTTTTACAAGTTCATCATTCAAAAGATTTTAAAATCATACATGTATCTATTGTATTGGTATTTTATAATAATTGCATATAATAAAACAACAATATAATTTTTATTTTTAATCCTATCCATAATTCATGTAATTGGTCACTAACTATAGATAAATGTAATTCATCATTCTTAGATGTAAAAGTTAACTTTAATCTTATTTACAATGAAAACATATAAATTGTATTTATTAATAAAACTGATTGCTAAGGGTTTATTATACCTTTTTCTTTTATTGAGCCTAGTGAGTTTTAAATTAAATTAGACAGTAACAATTAAAATTTTACTTTATTAATTTTGGTTTAATAATTCTAATTTTCATTCAGTTTCAATTTTTTCAAGAACGAATTAGTGGAAAATTTATTTTAGCTACTAATTTATAATGAATAAAAACTTACATAATTCCGTTTGTACTCATAAATAAAACTTTATATTCTACTGAATAGCCGTTATTTTACTTGAATTAAACAAATTTTGAAAATGATACATTAATAGATAAATTTTCAACATCCATTCGCCTTATTGTTATTATTAATTTCAGGTTCACCAAATATTAGCTTCATTCGACCAATAACCAAACTAAATCAACTAAGACCCGACATCCAGTTAACTGCCTAGGTAATATTTGCACAGATAGTTAACTATATGCTATCCAGGGATACCAGGCCAGCTACCAGTATATCTGTGTGGGAAAGCAAGTGAAGGTATTACGGTAATTACTTAACATTCAGCCAAAGCACGTTCAAATAGGACAGGAATGAGATCTAAGCAAATTACAGTAATCAAGTTACTGAAAGGTATGAATTTGCAAGCATTTTGCCAAAGTGAATGTTAAGTTTGTCCCTTTCTGTAACAAATAGGGCAGTATCTGTGTAATTAGTTGGGATAGTAATATTTCCTGAGCATCCATGCCGTAAGGTATGATGATGTGACGATTTTTCATCGTGGTGTGAAATTTTTTTGGGATGGGTATGTACTGAATATTCATGGGGCTACAGAACAAAGTGGGTGAATAAAATAGGCTGTTTTAGTTTTTTTTACTAATGTATGCAGACAGCTTAGCGACAGGGAAAAAATATCCATACTTTTATTGTTTTATCTAAAATTACAGGCTAATTACATTTGGTATAAAAGGTTGCTTTTTTGCTTTAGTTTTTCTTTATAATTTATTTGAACGTTAAAACCAGGGTTTGAAATTGGTAATTATGAAAACCAAAAATCGATCAAAATCTAGTTAAGTTTTTATTGGCATTTTAAAAAATATATTGATTTCATCAAGAACTGATTACTATTTTTTAATTTTTTTTATTATTACTTCTAACATTTAGCATCTGAGTAAGTAAAACTTTTTGAATATAAGTAATAAAAATCATTCATCATAAAAAACAGTCCTAGTAAAAAACGAAGTTTCACCATCTGAAAGAAATATTTAATAACTTGAAACATGTAACAATCTTTCAATGTGATGTTCCAGCAAAACCTGATTATCAAATTCAAACATTGGTTAAAAATTCAATAGTACACTTTGAAAACATACTTTAAAAACTATCAATATCTGACCAGATTTGTAAAAATTTTCAAATAAATTGTGTAAAATGTTTTGAAAAAAAAATGTATTCTTTCCAGATATTATACAAATAAAGAAACGCGATTATTTAATATTTAAGCCTTTATTTAGATTTATTTAAAAAACAACAAAGGAATCTAAAAAGGGAAAAGTTAAAAAAAGGTTAAAGGTTAAAAAGGGAAACAGTTTAATAGAATACATTATAGATGAAGATCCCAGGGCATCCAGATATTACTTATTTTCTCACAAATAAAATATCTGAGATAATGTAGTGTTAGCATAAACTTTAAGTGTGTGCATACTAGGGTGGGCCGAAAACACACTTTATTTTTTATTCATGTTCTAATAGCGCGGAAAGGGTGCCACTTATGTCCAATAAGGACGGTGTAAAATATTTTTTCGATTGGATAATATCTTAGGCTCCCGCATCGCACTTAAAGTTCAAAAAAATGGATGACTTTTTTTACAAAACAACAAAAAACCCAAAGATTAAACTCTCAAATGTTGTTCTTGATTTTTTATGAGAAACTAATATAGTTATAGACATAATGTTTCAGGTTCCATTCTTTTATCACTCTTTCTTCGTTAGATATATTTTTTTAATATTGAAAGAAATCTTGTAAAGTTGTTTTTTCTGCATTTTTAAACAGCTAATAACTCTAGAACTACAACTTAAAAACCTGAAATTAGTCCCATTTGGTTCGTAATTTTTTTGTTTTTGATTTGATGTGCATCATGACCATCATTTTCGAAAAATTTTTTCAAAATTTAAAAAAAGTGAAAAAAATTTTATAAAATTTTTTTTGAAACATTTCTTAAAAAAAATCTAAAATTCTTTTAACTCATAAAATGAACAATACTACCAAATTTCAAGTTGAAAATAAAAAATAATCATGTATAAAAAAATAAAAATTTTGAAATTTAGGCAAATCCCTAAACGCCTAAACAATCCACAAAATTATAAAGCAAGAGAAATTAATTCACTCATGGAAAATTCATAAACTCGCTTGAGGGTGTTCATATGACTTTAACATGTAAAAAGTGACACATTAATTTCTGAAAATACGACAATTAACAGATTCGGTACAAAACCTTATAGAGCTAATTTTCAACTTTAAGTTAATTCAATTTGCATGCATTACTCCTGAAAATTCCTAAGAATTATGTTTATATCTAATTGTTTTTACTTTTAAAAAGTCAAATCAAAGTAAATTAAAAGTTTTAGAACATAAAAAATTGTATATAAACACATTTCTTAGGAATTTTCAGTTAAAATTTATGCAAATTGAAGTAACTTGAAGTTAAAAATTAGCTCTGTAAGGTTTTGTACCGATTCTGTTAATTGTCCTATTTTCAGAAATTTATGTGACATTTTTTTACATATTTTAAGTCATATGAACACCCTCAAGCAAGTTTATGAATTTTCCATGAGTGAATTGCTCTTGCTTTATAATTTTGGGGATTGTTTAGGGATTAGCCTTAATTTCGAAATTTTTATTTTTTTATACATGATTATGTTTTATTTTTAATTTGAAATTTGGTAGAAATGTTCATTTTATGAGTTAAAAGGCTTTTAAAGTTTTTTCAAAAAAAATTTCAAAACAAATTTTTTTATAAAATTTTTTTTTCACTTTTTTCAAATTTTGAAAAAAACTTTTTGAATGATGGTCATGATGCACATCAAATACAGGAAAAAAAAACTTACGAACCGAATTGGACTAATTTCAGGTTCTTAAGTTGTATAGTTCTAGAGTTATTAGCCTTTTAAAAATGCAGGAAAAACAACTTTACAAGATTTCTTTGAACATTAAAAAATTATATCTAACGAAGCAAGAATGATAAAAGAATGGAACCTGAAGCATTATGTCTATAACTATATAAGTTTCTCATAAAAAAATAATGAACAATATTTGAGAGTTTAATCTTTGGTTTTTTTTGTTGTTTTGTAGAATGGTAAAAATGTCGAAAAAATCGCATTTTTTATTTTAAATACTAATTCATATTATTTCCTACCCAGATAATTAAGACAGAATTTGTTTAAAACAATGTATAAAAAGCTCTAATAAATGAAAATAAACTTTTTTTAAAAATTAGAAAATGTTAAATTTTACCCTTTTTGGCCATTTTTTGAAAATTCAATGACCATGGGGACCTTTAAATTTTTTCAAAAAATCCAAAAAAATCACAGTGCTTTATACTCACAGAAAGTATATTTTTGGGGGGTGAGAGTTAACAATTTCAAAAGTCGGGTTTTTTGGGATACCCTAATGCGTTTACGCACAGCAACCCTTTAGGAGCGTTTAGGGGGATGTTTGGCCCATTCAATTGGTCTGGCTGCTTACAAAAAATATTGAAATAGCTCACCGAGTATCATACACTAGCGGAAATAAAAATCCCAACACCAAGAAAGAAAGGAGATATCAAAGTCAAATTTATTTCTATGATTGCACATAGTATCAATGTGAATTGCTTAAAAAATCTGCCTTCCTGGATATTAGGGGGCCGAGAAAAACAGGGATGAGTGTTGTCTCCATAGGTGTCTATTACCGCCGTCACACGTCACGGTATTGAGTGACATGGGATCTAAATGACTTTTGGGGGATTGGAGGACCATGTTGCCTCCTCGGGTAGTCCAAATTCATATGGTGCAACAGCGGACGTTGCATACTGGGCTAGGTGATTTCTCCTCTTTCTCCGGATATGTTTTGTGAGCGTTGGTTCTTACAAACGGATAGGCCATCAGGGTAAAAATGCAACACATGGGGTTAAGAAGAATGGGACATTGCATAAAACATGTGTTTGGGCATTTTTATCTTGAAATTTGTCCCCAGGACAGGTCTGAAGATAAGGACGGACAACCGGCTAAAAAACCTCAATGAAGGCTGGTTGGCCAAAGTACCGGTTTGGCTCTGGTTGGCCAAAGTACCGGTAGATCGTACTGAGGACAAGCGGCAGTGGGATGGATGTCGTTTGCAATACTGCGGATTGTCCGTTTGGTCTTCATAGCTTCTTACATCTTTGTCTACAAACAAGGAGCTGAAAATGGGCCTTTCTGTTTCCAATAGAGCACGAAGTAAGGAAATGAAAATCCCAATTTCATAACATTGTGTTTATGAGAGAATCCTGCTTCGGTTTGGAGCACCACGACGGTTGGGTATAAGTTTGAAGACACAATGGAGAGAGCGCACTCAGCTGATGATTTTCGCATCGTTCCACGGAGTGTTGAGGTGATGCAAGTTAACGGAGTGGGGATGCATTGGATTCCCTTTCTGCAACCCCTGAGTATGATTCACCAGTACTTTTTCCAACCAGAGCTGCGACATAGAGGTTTTCTAGCCGGTTGTCCGCCTTTACCTTCAGACCTGTCCGGGGGACAAACTTCAAGATAAACATGCACAACCACATGTTGTATGCAATGTACAAGCTTTCTTCTTAACCCCCTAGGTTGCATTTTTACCCCGTCTTTCCCGTTCTCTAGAACGACACCCACAAAGCAAGTCCGGTCAATGAGGAGAAATCACCTAGCCCGGTATGCAACGTCCGCTGGTGCACCATATGTATTTTGACTACCTAAGGAGGCAACATGGTCCTCCAATCCCTCAAAAATCATTTAGAGCCCCTGTCACTCAATACCATGACGTGTGACAGCTGTAATGGACACCTATGGAGACAACGCTCCTCCCTGGTTTTCTCCGCCCCCTAACATCCAGGAAGGCTGATTTTTAAATCAATTCACATTGATACTATGTGCAATCACTATGTGCAATCATAGAAATAAATTTGACTTTGATATCTTCTTTCCTTCTTGGTGTTGGGATTTTTATTTCCGCTAGTGTATATAAAAATCAAGCTAGAGAAAATGAGAAAAGTTACATTATTTTTTGGGAGCTTCAAAGCGTCTGTTAAATGTTTCGGCCAATGGAATGCGTGTGGCAGTAATTATTACTAATTTTTGAAAATATGTTTTGAATAAATATGTAAAAATCAACCTTGAGAAAATGAGAAAAGTTAGCACTGTTTTTACCTACCTTTAGCACGTGGTACCTGTCGATTGGCCGGCGGGTAAATCTAGCGGGTATGCACACACTCAAAGTTTATTTTAACACTAAATTATCCCAGATATTTTATTTGTGAGAAAATAAGTAATGTCTGGGGGCCCTGAGATCTTGGACTATTATTTCGTAATGCAATAAAAGTTACTTCAGAGTATAAAATAATTATAAAAGTTACTACGAAATTCGTTTACATTAAAATGAATGATAATCAATATACATTTCGATTCAGCCAACACCAGAAGAACTTCACTTATTTTAAGCAGATGTCTAGTTTGATTAGGAAGAACTTAATATACATTTATAATTTTATCTTTTTAGTTTTTAAATCACAATAAAACTTTGCACCATGGAAATGAATAGGCGATTGAGAAAGGCAAAAATAATTGATATTCTCATATATAAACCGTGCTCTTCTAACAGTTCCATTTAGATTCCGACAAAATAAGTTATTTCCAGCTCCGCATTTTCTGTTTCTTTTGAAAAGGAGGCACAAATGACACACCTACGTCACAGAGTCAAATGGGATTTTCAGCGTTTAGCTCGCCGTGCTGACATCTGTTCAAAATGCAAAGAAACTGACTCGATATATTTACACAAGGCGTCATTTCTATACTTAGCAGAGAAGGAAATATTCCCGAACTATTCGATTTTCGGCTGCCCTAAGGCAGTCCCGCCTATGCCCCGGATATCAGCTTTCTAGGATGAATTTGGGGTGTTGCATTAAAATATTTGATGGGATGAAAAAAGTAATCCTTGGCTCAGCATTGGATTTTCCCTTTTCAATTGGAAGAGCTTTAACTAGAAAATACTTTGTCGATGAGAATATGACTCAGATGGATTTCCAGAATATTTAAAGCGACTTCAGAGAGTTCATTCTGAATTCGTTTGTGATTAATTGCGGAGTACGTGCTCGTTAAATCTGTGGGTCCGAAAGTCCTGTGGTCCGTCAAGGCGCAGTTTACCACGGGTCCAGGTGTCTCGAGACTATTTCCCTCCCCTTCAGATACATGGCAAAATTGTGGAGGTGGCGATAGATAGTGGCAGCATCTATCATCTCATGAGGCAGAAGTCGGACTCCTGCCATTTATGGGCCTCACTTTCTCAGGAGCCGCACCCCCTTTGCCTTGAATCCTTGTGGAGCTTGGGTATTTCAAGTGGCACACAACAACAACAACAACAACATTAATTGATTTTTTTTCAATATTTTTTCGATAATTTATTATTTACTTCTTAATTATTTGAACATTGTTTTTTAAGCTACACTTGTCGATTTAAAAAATGCCGGAAAACCTTTTTTAGTTAAAATTTATCTGTAGTTTGTGCTTAAAAATATCGGTATAAATATATTTAAAATAAATCCAATCAATCTTAAAATATTTAAAGGAGCTAAGATATTCCAAGTGGAATTTAAACAACAACAACAACACATCTTAGAATAATTTTCCTTTTATTCTTTTAATTTCTTTAGGGACCTTTTAATTTCTTTAATACCTTTTTATTCTTTTGTTTTATTTCTTGAAAGAAATTGAAGATAATTGATTCTTTTACACTATAAATTACTCTCATCTTTTACACTATAAATAATTAAGTTCAAATTATATTCAAAACTGAAAAGGGTATTTGTTATATCAATTTCTTTAGCGACCTTCTGTTTTTGATAGTTATAATGGTGCAAATTAAATTGAAAAATTTGATTTGCAATTCCTTTTTTTCCAATGAGTGCTGAAGTTATAAATAGACTCTAAAATATTGCCGGAATTCCTTTATTCCTAGCTGTGGGAGAGAATTTTCTCTTTCAATTAGAAATATTCCCCCAGAAAGTTTCATTGATCCCATCCGGGATGATGAAAAAAAACTTCAAACGGATCATTAAGCGAACGAAGAAATAAATTACCAGCTAAATTCATGACAGCAAAAACTTTGTATTTTTCCTATATTGCTCCCTCAGAGCCAATCATGAGGCAAAAAACAAGACTGTAAAAAATGAAAGAATGTTACTGAACAGAAAAACACTCGTAAAAAATAAAACACTTTCCTAGAAAGTGAAGAAATATATGGTTTGAAAGAAAGAGTGTTTTTTATTAGTCCACCTTTGAAATCCTGAACTTTTTAAGTGTTTTTAAAACCATAATTTGAAAGGACATGTTGACAGCGGTTACGAAGTTTCAGCTTTTCAATTGAGAAGTAAAAAGTATTAAATTTCAATCATGCCTTGCTGAAAAGTTAATGAAAAGCTTGAAATAAATTTGTTATTAGAGATCGTTAACATATAGAATATTTTCTCTTAAGAATCCTGTTTAATATTTATTGCAAGTATTTTCAGTTGTTTAAATATAATTAGAATCCAAAAAGTTAAAAGGTTGATTTGAAATGAATACGTCTGCTTGGGTTCTGTTTGGAGATTTTTGTTTATCTTGCGTTTATACGAATTGCATGGTAATATCTTTTTGATGAGGTAGATTTGAGTGAAATTAAAGTTTATTAACTTACTGTTTTATGTAATTAGTATTTTCTTTAAAGCTATCAAATAAATTAAAGAGGACGCTAAAAGTTAATTATTTTATTGTAAAATAAAAAGCTTTGTCTTATCCAATTAAATATGAACATTTATTTAAAACGGGTTTCATAAGCGAATCAACTTTTAATGAATAAATAAAGGATAAAATTACTTTCAAATAAAAAGAAATTTTGTAATTTGGTGTGGGCTTAGTTTACAGCACAACGAATAAGAAAAGACAGACAAATTAACTTAAATTTCAAATTAAATAAAGATACAATGAATGGGCATCGATTTCGCCAAAGCTAAATAACTACCCCAATATCTGTTTATAGGGGGTAGTTATTTTTAACCTCT
Organism: Tetragnatha versicolor; assembly: GCA_024610705.1. Taxonomy (NCBI): domain Eukaryota; kingdom Metazoa; phylum Arthropoda; class Arachnida; order Araneae; family Tetragnathidae; genus Tetragnatha; species Tetragnatha versicolor. The sequence goes on from JANDEH010000009.1 coordinate 42,273,177, forward strand.
CCCCACATTCATTTGTAGAGCGATGATTGGATATTTTTTTGAGCGTAAAAAGTCAATTTGCCTTTTTTTTAACTTTTGCTTTTTTTACAACCTGGCGATTCATATATCATCATCATCGAATTCACACTTAAAAACCACGACCAATCCTATAACAGCAGCTGTATCCACTGTCAACTCATTGAGGCAGCATTGTGACCGTAGACGTATGTTACTACCCGATACTTTATGTGACACTCTCACCACTGACTCATCAATAAGCCCCAGACCCACGGGGTTCTAAAGACTGCAAAGGCAGTAAAACCTATCTCCATATAAAGACGTCCCCCACTTTGTGAGAAATACTATTATAGTCCCACTGCTATGCCGTGATGTCCTATTTTGTTAAAGTTATGTGTCAGCTATAAAACGGCTTTCTATTGTTAGTGTGGGGCATCTTTTCCAAACTCCTCTCGTTTAAGGGTTCTTATGAGCCAATCTACTCTGATTTTCGGACGGTCGCAGGAAGCGATTTTTGTTTTGGGAATAGTTAACGGAAGCTAAAAGCAAGATGGGATGCGGTGGGCTAATTTCAAAATGATTGGGGAGGCTGTAAAGTTAAATTTTCCTCTTAATTTATTTCTTTACAATCCCCAATTAAATTGGAGTTTTAGTTTATTATTATGAGTTAGTATATGATGGTTAGAAAAGTTTCGGGGTAATAACTTCTAACAAGTTTTGTTTTAAACTTTTTGCTTATTCAGTCTGATATGTGTCGTAAAGCTTATTTAGAATAGTATTAAAATGTATGGAAGTGTTTTGGCCAGTTTCCATGTTTAAAATATAAATATACATTTATTACTCAAATTACATGTTTGTATTTCCAATTATCTTATTAGTTATTTTTGTACTAAAAATTCATGATAATTGGAGCTAATTAATTGACGACTATAATTCCCCACTGCAATGGTAATATTTTAATAACTTAACTAATAGTAATAACTTTTTTGTCTAACTTTTATCAAATTTTGCTTCTGAATATAAGATATAACTGTACTTTTTAACAATAAAATTGATTTTATAGCATTTTTTATCTTCTTTTTGGGCAACTAATAGACAAATACTGAGAATATAAATATTTCCTTATTTTGCGTTTTTTTCTACTTCCTAACTCTAGCAGAAACACGATTTTAAGTGATTAACCTCTGATTTATAAACATTTTTGGCGAGGTTGAGAGTGAATTGAAAAACATTTATTTTACAGTCCTTCAATAAATGTCCCTCATCCGGCCCCTTCATAAACGCTAACCAATAAGTGACCCAAACCTTTTTCAGTTCGAGTCAATTATCAAAAAGCATTTTTACCTTCTGACCCTTTCTGAAAATGAAAGTTCAACACTTTCTCATGAAAAATGCCTAAAACTATCTGTAGTTAATTAGAAATTTCAAAACTTCAAAACTGTATAAGAGTAAAAATTAGTTTTATCACTGCAAGTATTTTAGTTATTTCTACATAAAAGCTATTGAGAGAAATAAACATAGTTATACAATATTACATGCCTAGTAGGATCAATACTTTTACTTCTAATGCTCTTATGAGCTAACGAAATTTCATTTATACCTTCATTTAGATGTTTCAGAAATATTTTTTAAAGTATTTTTCTAGGTTCCACTTTGAACCAGCACAAACAAGTGAGCAACGCAAATGAACCCCGCCATCATTGCACAAAAGTTTTCTTCGGATAGCAGAGGTAAATATTTATTTTTCACTAAATTTCTTTCAACTTAAAGCGGATATAAAAAGGTATTTCCACACCCTATTCCCCTCCTAAAAAATCACCCCATAGACCATTTCCCCTGCATGTAAACATATAATCACCCATGCTTTCCCCACACCCGGTGAGCCTATCTCCCCACAAGCCACATACTTGATCACAAGCCCCTTTTCCATAGCCTATCAGGAGGCCCAATGGCTGGTAGCGAATCCAATAAAAAGCGAGACATAGCACCATTTCTCCGTATGTATTCACAATGGGCCAATTTGAAGCCTGCGGGCGAGAGATAAAATGGATTCGGCCCATAGAGGTAATATTACCTAGCATGCGCGTTGAGCGCGTTTTCCCCATTAGAACAGCTTACATCAGAATAATTATATCCCAATAACCGGTGATTACTCCTTGTAATATTTATAATAGGCGTATCAAGGCTACAATATAATAAGAAAAGCAGCCTAGCAAAAACGCAACCTTGATACGTAAACTTTAAGGCTTTCGGGGGTAGTGACAGCAATATAAGACTCTGAAGAACTTTCCGAGATGCTGGGTCGTGGTCCATCTGGGCAAAAGTCAAGCTTTTGTCGTTCTTGTGTCATTCTTTGCTAAGTGACCCTGGAGAACCATTGAGACAGCGACTCTAGCGGTGAAATAAAAAAGGTTATAAAAATTAATTAAATACCTAGAAGACATATATAAGTGCGAGCATTTAATGCAAATGTTATGCAAAACTCATTCAGAATAAAGTTCATGAAAATATCATGAATATTCGTGGAGATATTAGCATTTGAAAATAAAACTTTTTCAGGTCTCAAAAAAGAAAAAGTTCCCTAATTTGTAAGTTTTTCAGCGTTATTATATAGTTCTGTGTGTTCTAGTTAAATAAATACAAAATTTAATAAAAAAATTTAAAAAACTTACACATTTTTGAAAATTTTCATTTTTAGGCCAGAAAAGATAAAATTTCCACATGCTAATATCAGGGTGAATATTCTCGATTTTTTCATGAAGATTTTCATAACATTGGTAACAGTGCTTTCATTGAGGTTTTTGCATTATCACTTTAACTTTTTAATTATTTTTTAAACTTTTTTTTTTGCCGTTAGGGGCACTGCAAGTCATCGCAATGGATTCTCCAGGGTCTCCTACCTTGGGGTAGACCTTACTTCCATGACCCTAGGAGACGCTGGTTCCAAATAAAAGCCGTGAAAGGGACTTCTGAAGCACCCTGTATAGAACTTCAAATCATATGGACTTTTTTCCACACTTTCAGTGGTGGCATGCAGTGTCCCATCCCATGTGCGCTCTATCAACTATCCCTCCACGATTCAGCTGACATTAGGGAGTCCGAGGCTGGTGCGAAGAAAGCATCCATCCTAGTTTTGGCGGATGGATACGAGAAGCAAAGTGGCATCTGTCATCCGAATCAGAGGATGTTTTCTCGCTGCTTTGATCTATGATGCTTACTCCTGGTCTTCCCGATTCTGATGGATGGCTCTGGCTGTTCAACAATCTGCCTCGTTTACCTTTCAAATGCGAAACTCTTGCCAGGGAGCTGAAGCCAAAGAGCTGAGATTCGCTCGATTTCCTATCCCTCCTTATCCCCTCTTGATGCAGGTTCTGGGCAGGGAAACGTGTTTAGGGCGCGATTGGGAAGTTTTCTCAAGTCCTACTTCCGAATTTCTTCCCTGATGGTGCCAACCCCCATCGCCAACTTACAACTCTTAGTGTTTGTATTTTCAGTTTGGGTTGTTTTGGATGAATTTTTTCATTTTCTTTGCATCAAAATGAATGAAATTGGTATGTTTAAAGTTTTAAATTTAACTGGAGTGATTAAGTACATATTATTTAGTTATGAAGGACGAATTCAAAGGTCTCTCGATTTCTTTATTTTAGGAGTGTTAAATCCTCGGCCAAAGATGTATTCCACCAATCAGAGTCAGCCTAATTTTCTTTCTTTAGTTGCTGGTTAACACTAGAGAGCCTGTATACTAGAGAGAGACGACAACTCGCTTAAAAGCGTCTCTGCGCATCCAGTTCTGTCCAAACTGTATCATGCCGCTTGTCTCGAGTCCAATGCTAATCCTATGGAGGGAACCGGCTGTGGCGAACAGAAAACCTGTTTACCGATCTGCGCGCGCTATACTGAGTTGTTGCCTCTCTCTCGTATACAGGCTCTCTAGTTAACACCGACGTCGATGGCTGTGAATATGGCTTTAAGAACTGCAGAATACTCGAGTTAACGATACATATGAATTAAAATGGGGAGAAGCTTGTTTGTAAAACAGTTGAACCACGTTATTAAGAACCATTTTTAGTTTAGTTGTGGTTTTATGGAAGCGTTTTGGAACCAAATATTTCATCATTATAGAGGAGGTCGACTTTATATGCATATTTTTCAGTTTTCATGATGAAATTTTTAATATCCCTATTATAATAATAAGAAGCATTTGTATAAATAACTAAAGTAAAAAATGCATTGGCATCGGTTTATTGTTGAATGAAAAATAATAGATCGACAGGCTTAGGTAGAACTTTTGATCAATGGAGACCATAACCTAATCAGTATTTTTTACAAATTTTCTTTTATCGCATAAAAAAACTAATTTGAGAGAGCTTATTTTTCATACATAATTATAATATACAGAGTTAAAATAAAAATAATTTAACTATTTATGCGAAGTTTAAGTTAACTCTCTCTCTCTCTCCATGCCCTAACTCATTGAATTTTGAATTGGAGAGTCCAACACACTCAGTACTTGAAGCAAAAAAGATTGTCTAACTATTTTGACTTTGAAAACATTATTTTTCTCGCTATTTCAATTTGAAAAGGAAAATTGAAAAAATAGGTGGAAAATATTTCAGCGCATATCTGAACATAAGTTATTTTGGAAAAATTCCTTTTCACCAACTACGAAGGCAACAATTAGTTTGGTTTTCAAGTTTTTACACCACACCCTCGAGAATCAATTAATTTTGACAATTAAATGAGTTTTCCCCGAATAATCTAATGAAGAGATACATTCTGTCCTTCCAATTAGTACAACGTATAATTAAATAAAGGCTAATATAAAATCGACGAAGTTTTTCAAAGTTTCCAGACACAGATATGTCTTATATGTAACACCGGATAAAACATTCAATAATTTTTTTAATGCTTCTAAAGGGGGTTTTATAATAACTTTAGCGCATCGGAGAACAGAACAATTTCTAAATAAAAAGAACCAGAAGCTTGTTAAACGCGATTGACAATGATTGGTTTTCTTAATGACTTTCGTAAAACAATTAAACTTAATGTTCCAAAATTACATATTTTCTTAATCCCCCTAGATTTCTCGGCTTAGAATATAATCCTACGAGCACCATGCAACTCAGAAGATCATTAATGTACTACATAAATAACAGTATAGCATCTAAGGGCAATTCAGGAAAGCTGTGTTTATAAGCTTCTGGGTCCCCATCCTTGTCTAATACCAGTATCTCCCAGCTTAGATAATGAAAGGTTTTCTGAGTTTTCGGTATGATTGATAGCACTTTTCTCCACTATCAACGTCCCCACCCTATGGTCTTTCCGCAATGTATAAGAAATAATAGAAATTTCTTTTTTCCCAGTAAGCATTGCCGGGTTCTAGTGTTACTTGCATTCATCAGTCAATCTGAAAGGGTTTAAATACCGAGACTTTAAGAGAAGAGCGGGCTTTAATGATATCTCTTAACATCTTTGTAGCGAAGATGGATAATTTTCTGTTGGGCATGTAAACAAAGAGAATACTTGTTATTACGCCCAATGGTTTATATGCAGATTAAAAAGTTAAGGTCGAGAATTTTGCCTTTAACGCTCTTTATAAATGACCGATTGAGAAGCAGGGCATGTTTGTAAAAATTTAAAGCTTTTTAACTGTGCAGTATTTGTTGTTTTATTAAAATATCTACTGCCTATTTTAATTTTGAAAAAATATTGTTTAAGTTCCGTTTTTGAATCATACGTACAATTCCCTTATACTTATCATAACCATAATTGTAAGCTTACTAAAAGCTTTTTATTTTCTGCCTGAAAGAACTTTACACTCTTTCCCTAAACTAACTACAGTTAATTATCGTTTATTTAGTATAAATAACTGCCGTTCGTAGGTTGCCGTTATTTTCTACATAATTTTAATATCTAAATCTTTCTTTTTCTGAAATTATGGGCAACATTTTACATTGTTTTATCCCTGGAGGTTTGACTCACATTGAAAAGAGTTAAAATTGTGATTTTATCAAAAACACAATGCAATACCATATTTGATATAGTGGAGACCGAGGTTAGTTGGCATAGTTTTTGTTTTCTGATGTATTACTCTTTTTCGGCAATACTCAGAGGGAATAAGTTTAATGCTGTGGATAGGTTAACCTCTGGGCTAATTAATATACGTCGGGCATATAATTTTAATGCGTATTTAATTACCCTAAAAATAGTTCAAAAATTAGCTCTCGACTATGCTATGCATAATGCATACCCTCTGGGCTGTAAGTTGGCATAAGCTAATTTGCATATTAATACTTCGATATTTTGTGAGAGACACTGTAGGTTTTCTTAATCCCTCTAAATGTATTTAAGTCCCGCGTGTCAGTAGTCCCGCTTTCAATCCTTTATAGATGTAAGTGTAAACTCCAGCTCTCAAGCGTCGCCTCCAGCCATGGACCGGTTTCATTCTTGTTAGGACTCATCAGCACGGCATAGGAAGGCAACGCAAGAGATCGGACGGCAAGTACTAGTCTAGCCGAGTATAACTGAAAAAGTGGTGACCATTGATTAGTCCTCCACTCATTGTCAAACAATAAGTTAGGGTCTTTCATTTGTAAAGCTACAAAACAGACAGAAATTTGGGAGGAAAGTGTACTTTTATGTTCCATCGAAATTCCAGTGCTATAGCTTGTGGAAAAAAATAAAGGTAGAATGCTAACTAGCCTCTAGTGCCAACTAGCCTCCGTCTTCCTTATTCTTTCAGTGTAAGTTTTAACCCATTGCATCAAACCTAAATATCTTCTTCAAGCTTTACATCAATGAAGCATCTTTCCCAACTTTAAAAAAGGCAGAAGAATGAATTAGAAGATATGGGTATAATTAATTATAATTATTTCGAAACTCTTAATTGTAATTAAAAACTGCGATTGTTACGATACGAAAACTAAAAAGTATCAAAAATATTATTTTACGAAAAGGAAAAATTTTATAATAGAATATCACTTTTATAACAAATAATAAGTGAAATAATACAGCAAATTATTCACAAGAGTTTTCTAGAGCATTGTTGGCTAAGTCATTAGAATCTCCTTGTTTAGTAGTTAGTTAAGTTAGGTGTCATTACGTTAACTCTCTAACATCAATAGATAATGGTATAAAATTTCAAGTATGGCCAAAATATTTCCCAGAATTTAATAAAAGCGGACAAAAAAGAAAACTGACACAATGTATCAACTTACGTAAGAAGTTTTATTTAAGTAGTTTCAAGGCTTAGGTTTAAAAGAAACTCGAAAGTTCATAAGCTTGGAATAAATTTTACCTTAATAACATGTTTTTAATTATTAGAATAATTTATTCTTATGAAAAATGTTTCTGTGCTAAATTTCACCATGGTGTTTGCTAATAGAAAATTGAATTTCCTTCTTGGGGTTCAGTTTTCAGGTATTAAAATTACTTAATCTTCGAAAGACTTAACTGTGATGTAAATGTCTCTATGTTAAAATTATGTATTAAAATATTGTATGAATAACTTATTATAAAACATTTGTTTTCTTTACGTGCCGCTTTATTTTTAAATTCGGATTATGGATTTACTGCCGTTATTACTAAGACTTAACTTTAGGTAAACAACTTATGTAACTACAACTTATGTAACAATCCTTCTAAACATAAAAATAGGGAACATCATTGTTGGAAAACTATTCAAAGGAAAACTATAGAAAAAATCATATTTTCACGAATTGTCAGAGAGAAAATTCGCAAATATTTGAGTAAAAAGTTGTCTGATTCTAAAACTTTTTGGTTGCTCTAAACTTCTTGTTTCTATTACCTTTTAACCAATAATTGAAATATCGTCTATTTCATTTATTGGTTAAAAAATTTATTATGTTTAATGAAGTATACAGTGAGAGAGAGCTCAACAATTTTTCACACAAATTCTGCACAGCCATATTTCTTTTGTGAAGTAATAAAAATTGGCCAAAAAAGAGTAAATTATAACCAATTCCAATTCCAATTCCGCGCTACAGCCGGTTTCCGGCCAAGGCTGTCTCAGTCAGTCTGAACCATCTGACTCTGTCTCTTGCTATCACTCTCCATCTGTTAACACCAATATTCTTCATCCACTTTTCAACGTTGTCCAGCCATCGCGTGCGGGGTCTGCCTCTTCTTCTCTTACCCTCTGGTTTTAGAAAAGTTATCTTCTTTACTGGGCTATTGTCATCATATCTGAATACATGGCCAAGCCATCTTAGTTGTGAAACTTTTATTACTTTAATTAAATTTGGTTCTCTGTACTTTGCCTGTAGCTCCGAATTATAAAGGGTTCTCCAGACTCCATTTTCCCTTACCGCACCGAAAATTCTTCTCAATATTTTTCTCTCAAATCTCAACAAATTATCTTCATCCAGTTTTCTCATTGTCCAGCACTCACTACCATATAAAACTATAGGTCTGATCAGTGTTTTGTATAATTGTACTTTTGTTTCCTTGCTTATGAATCTAGATTTAAATTGGTTTCTCAGTCCATAGTAACTTCTATTAGCCATATTAATTCTACTCTTAATTTCAATTGTTAAGTCATTGGTGGCGTTTACAATGGTACCCAAATATTTAAATTGCTGGACATTTTCAAAGACATAATTATTTATTGTCAGTGGTCCGGGGTTCAAGTTCCTGTCCGACACCACCATAAACTTTGTTTTCTCTTCATTTACCTTCAATCCCATCTTTTTTGCAGCCGTTTCAAGTGCACAAAAAGCCTCCACAATTGCTGATCGTGTTCTTCCTACTATGTCAATATCATCGGCATACGCTAACAGTTGTACTGATTTTGTGAAGATGGTTTTCTGTGTCTGTATGCCAGATTCTCTTATCGCTTTCTCAAGTGCCAAATTAAATAGTTGGCATGAAAGAGAATCTCCTTGTTTTAGTCCCTTTTCAGTATAAAAAACATCTGATAGATCTGTTCCCAGCTTTACTCTACAAATTATAACCAATAATTTTCTAAAAAATTGTGACAGAAACATGTATGACGTTATATCCTGTTCAAGCAAAAAAACTTATGAAAAACAACACCATAGTTATTTGCATATATTTTGCAGGCTTAGATGTCAAAAATATCCAATGAGAACATAGAGGTATGCATGCGCATACCGTGAAATGAAATAATTAAGCTCTTATCGGATGTGAATTCACATTTTTCTTAAAAAATATGAGTCGTAAGGGTACAATTATCTGGGCATTTTTATGTACTCATTGTGCAAGGATTCTAGCTGTTGAGAGTTTAGGTGGACATGTTCTCCTTGTATTTTACAGAAAAAAATTATCTTACCTTAAAAACAGTGTAATCCCCTGACCCAGTGAAATTTAATTGGAATTTTAAAGTTTAGTCTATAAATAAAGTCATGTGTTTCTTTTGTTAGGCTATCACACAAGATCCCGCTGCCACTATTAAATATATAATCCAAATCCTCCTTAGTTATATTAATAAATTAAACAATTAGCAGGGGTGGAAAATCTGCGCCAACTGCGCCAAACTGCGCCGAAATTGGTTACCTGCGCCAATCTGCTCCAAAAATGGCAAAATTCCCATTTTTGCGCCAAACTGCGCCAAAAACGCGATAATCCGTTCAATCTGAATCCGTACCCCTGAAAACCCAACTGATAAAAAAAGAACCAATCCTCAGCCACTATGATCGATTCTCTTCCCGCTAGGATCGCTATGAAACGGGGTGGAAATAGGACGATTGTAACGGAGTACGTTATGCGTAATGTGACCATTTATTTTTTTACTCAAAACGGGACATTGGTTTATTTAGGTTAATTAACAGGAATTCAATAAAAAACACTTTTTAAAAGTTATTTATTCAGAAAAAGTTAGTTAGCTTAAAAGTTACGAATTAAAAAATATACGAGGGTTGTTTTTTAATTAACTTCCGTTTTTCTGCTGAAAAGAAAGTATTAGGAATTTCAAAATAATTTTGGTACAGGTAGTTAGATACATCTTTCAGGTTCAATTTGCCACATTACTGAATAAAATCGGACATTTTTTCTATTTTTTATCGATTTTACAAGCGCGCTCCTCGAACTATTTTCCCGCCAACCCATAGAGAATTTCGGCTTTTTTTCTCCCCTCGCTCCGTCCGCGATCACCTGCCCTATGTTAATGTCTGGTCGCGGACGGAGCGAGCGGAGAAAAAACGCGAAATTCTCTATGGGTTGGCGGGAAAATAGTTCGAGGAGCGCGCTTGTAAAATCGATAAAAAATAGAAAAAATGTCCGATTTTATTCAGTAAAGTGGCAAATTGAACCTGAAAGATGTATCTAACTACCTGTATCAAAATTATTTTGAAATTTCTAATACTTTCTTTTCAGCAGAAAAACGGAAGTTAATTAAAAAACAACCCTCGTATATACCCGAAACGTTTAGTTATATTATCAGAGGATCAAATTTGCTTTAATATAGCTGGTGATGATTTCAAGTAGGAATGAAACTCTTGGCACGTTTTTTTATATTCACCTTAATTATCAACATCTCCTTTAGAACTGAAATTTGAAACTGGGTCTTCTCAGATGGCCACAATTTGTTCATCATAGAAAATACTCTTTCTACTAGACTAGAGCATTTGTAGCAGGCTACATAAAATATATTAAATAAATTGAATAATTCAATAATTCAATTAAATTAATTGAATACTTCCACCCAACGAGTTTTCGTGGAAACATTTAGATTATTCCATTCGGTTACTTTCTGCGATGTAATGTAGTTACAAATTAACGAAAATTCGTCAAAAACTTCTGCATCTTTATTGCAGTCAGTATATTCCTTTTCAATTAAGATGGAATTTTCAGAAAACGGGACAATTTTGCGTCCCAGAGTTCATTTCGGGGACACCGGGACTCGTAACTCTAAAAAGGGACAGTCCCGTTCAAAACGGGACGTCTGGTCACGTTAGTTATGCGTTGATTTGATTTTTGGCAGTGTTTTTTGGTGATAAGCAGGGTTTCGTACGCTCCTTGAAAATCAATTTCATTTTCAAGCACTCCTTGAATTTGGGTTGTGCTCCTTAAAAACTCTTTGATTTTCATCCTGAATCGCGATATTTCGCGAAAGTTTCGTGTGTTTTTTTTCCGGGATGTTTCGTTCTTTCAGCGACTTTCATTGACGGCCGCGGGTGCCGATCCAAGTTGCGTCATTATCCACTGCGTCATTATTGCGATGTAGAAAAACAACTTTACCGTGGTCAGAAGTCAACAAGTCCGGTGTTCCGGAAGCCGGAAGAATAGCAATTTTCGGAAATTTTTTTGCGGAGTGTTCCGTTTTTCCGCGACTTTCTTGGACGTCCGTGGGTGCTGCTTCAAGTTTGCTTCTTCTTGCGTCATTTTATTGCGATGTAGAAAAAACAACTTTACCGTGGTCAGAAGTCAACAAGTCCGGTGTTCCGTCTAGTGTTCCGGAAGCCGGAAGAATAGCAATTTTCGGAATTTTTTTTTGCGGAGTGTTCCGTTTTTCCGCGACTTTCTTGGACGTCCGCGGGTGCTGCTTCAAGTTGGCTTCTTCTTGCGTCATTTTATTGCGATGTAGAAAAAACAACTTTACCGTGGTCAGAAGTCAACAAGTCCGGTGTTCCGGAAATCGGGAAAATAGCTACTTTTCGCGAAAGTTCCGTTTTTTCCGGGATGCTTTTCCTACGGACTTACGGACGTCTCTTGAAGTTAGCTTCAACGGCGATGCAGAAAAAACAAATTTACTTTGGTCAGACCAGCCTGATAAGTCTAATAAGATGATTTTTTCTCTATTTTATTTAGTATTTTCAACTTGAGAGAATTTTCTAAGTTATAAATGTTAATGAATGGTCGCTTTATAGCAACTTAATAAGTTGATAATACAGTGGTTTTTTTAATCTTGTTAGATTATTACCTGTTTTAGGTATCTGATCTGATTCATAAGATTCTAAAAATACCTTCAAAAATAATAATTTCTTACTTTTTTCTACTTAACTAAAAGTTTTTGACAATATCGTTTTTGCAATTTAATTTTTACTTAAATAATGATTCTGTTAACTAATTTCCTTTGTTTTATTTAACATTTTGACTTTTAAAGTGGTTTTAAAAACTGATTCAGGAATGGAATGCAGTGTGTGTTTGAATCTGTGTAAAATTGTCTTTCTAAAGTTATGTATACTCCTGTTCATAAAAAATGCAACACCATGAAGGACTTGTTAGATTTTGATGAAATTTACACAACAAGTGATCTTTGTGGATACAAATAAATGATATAATTTTCAGAACAAAGGAATAAAATTTAATATCAAAAATCGGTGTTTAATGTCATCCATACGCGCGCCAATGAGAGCCTCTATACGACAGGTCATCGAATCAAACAGATTGAAATTTTGACTGAGGAGGTGATTTTCATCTAAGATTCATCCCAAACCCAAAATTTGCCAATATTGGCAACATAACAAGCATTTTAAGCATGAGGACAAACCAACGAAATTTTAGTCGAGCTCCATAGGTGAAATTTTGGATGATGAAATTTGTCGAGAAAGAAACTGTCTTTATTGGATGTAAAGTAAGTTTGAAACATTCCAAAAAACATGTGTACGGGATTTGTTCTGATGAATTACAGCTTCAGGATCGCTTCAAAGGTAGGGCATAACTTTTGGCTCCAAAAATTTTTAGAAATTATTTTAAGAAATGAGAGTGCCTTCATTTTTTATCTAATGAGGTTGCCCATGGTACCCATTAGTGTTCCAGGTCAAAACACTTCTCTTCTTCACCACAGACTCAAGATAAAACACTCCAAAAATTGCGATTTTCGGCATAGCGTCCAAACCCAATTTAGGTGTCATGTTAACTAAAATTGAAGGGGAATTTCTTTAAAAGGGACCATTTGTTATTAGTAACCATGCGAAAAAAAAATTTTTGTGGATCCCATAGTAGCTTTATGCACCGATGGAATTCCATCGATGGTGCGCTGTAAAAAGAAACGATACTTGGTGAATTTTAGTGCAATGACGACCAATTAACTGATGGAGCAGACAATGATAGACCTGTAGTCAGTGGCGGATTTACCAGCAGGCTGAGTAGGCTGGAGCCTAGGGCGGCAGAATTTTGAGGGGCGGCAGATTTTTGAGAGGTGGCAGATTTTTTTTTTGCAGTATAAGAAGCTGCCCGTAGAATATTCGAAAAAAAATTTCGATCAAACCTTATTACATTTTTGTTATGGACTTCCTGTGTAGCTTGAAGCAATGCACAGCCCCGAGCAAAAGAATGAGCTTTTTCTCTTGAGAGAGCTGTGAGGAAGAAGAAAAATAAACGATTTCTACTACTAATAAATCACATTGGCTTTTAAGCTTTTCACCACAGTTTTAATTTTTTATTTATAGTTTTTTTTTCTTTTCTACAGAGAGAAACAATCTTTCCGCCTGTTTCCGCATAAAGATTTTTGTTTACTTTTTGTAGTCACGTTTTTATTTCTTTTTATTATACCGAACAGTTTAAATTCGCAAATGTCGATATTAGTTTCATTTTCTATGAGATAGTACTATATATAAAATCAACTTAATCTTTGCAAGATGTAGTAATAATCAGCTTAATATAGGTAAGTGACAGGTTTTTGAATATTATTTAAGTGTGAAATCGAAATTTTATATTGTTCCCATCGTTTCTATTTGATTTTTTCGACGTTTTTGTTTTGTAAATGTGCTTTGTTTTTCTACTATAATGTTATTTACTTGTCTTATTTCAATTTTAAATTAATATAATGATATTTTAGTGTAAAAATACGAATTGAGTAAATGTATGGGTGTCACGATTGAACTGGATGGGGTATTGTGGGACCATGTCCACGGGGCGTCTAAACATTGTTAATACTTTCTTCTCCTTCTTGCCGTCGTTCGCAGAAGGGGTGAAAAGTGACAGTATTTACTTTTGTTTTGGGGTTCCATTATACACAAGACGACCCTTTTTGTCTTGGAGCTGAATCTTCGTGCCTCTCTCGCTGTCGCTCGTGCCGCGTCATTCTCAGTGTGGAAAGTGTTATAGTGAAAGTGTTGAGTGTTAGTTTCTTAGTGAATGAAAAATATTTTCTGGTGAGTAAAACTATTTTGTTTTATTTTCAACCCCGATTTGTGTTATCAAATGTTCTTAATTTATTGAAGTGATCAGTAAACCACTTCTTTCTTGCATTTTGAGTGTAGATTTGTTATGAATAAATTAATAGTGTTATAAAACTATTTCGACAAGTTTTTTACCTGTTAATATTTAAAGAAAATGTTACTTTACCTACTTCAAACCGATTTCGCGGTAAAGGTATATTGGGGAGCAGATTTTTATCAGTGTTCTATTAAATATTTGTTACTGTTTCACAATGAATAAAAAAGGCATAAAGTATTAGTAACTCATAAAAATAAAACTTTAAGAAGTAAGGTTTTCAATAAACCTAAATTGGTAAAAACTCTTTTAGGTAAGAGTCTTAAAATAATAAGAATTAAAATTCAAGTGATATTGGAAGAGAGGAGGAACAGATATTCTAAGGGGCCCTTTTAATTTTCAGTCACCGAGGCCTGCTACCAGCCTGTCCGGCCCTAAAATCTACAACTACAAAATTTAAAAAAAAAATATTTTGCAGACTAATACTGAACGATATATTGCGTAAAAGTACATTTATTTTCTTACTACCCTTAATTTTCCAACAGTTGTACTAGATTATTGATGATTTTTACTTTGATGATTACTTTTTTAATTCTGCAAATTTATCACTTTAATCGGTTAGTATTAATAATAACCGATGTAGTTTTGTCAATGTGATTAATTGGGAATATTTTATTACTATTTAAACGGTTTTTTTATTTTCTGAAATTAAGAATCCTATTCTCTAAAACGATAAATTGTTTTAACTATATTTGTTTTAATCAATATAATATACTCAGTATTTTTATTGTTTTATCATATTTTGAATTCGTTTTTTATTCAATCGAAATTCAAACAATTTCAGATCATCTTAATTATTTAAATTCGTGTTTTAATGATCAGAATATAATTTATTTCTTTATCTTGCTTTGCCTTTATTCTGATGATCTACATTTCTTTACTTAATGTCAAATGAAAATTCCATGGGAATATTTACTGCCTCAAATTTTTAAGATAGGGACCTTTATTGCAATAACTTTCAAAAATCTTCATGAAAATTCTCTGTTGAAAACTTTTTTTATATATATGTATTTAGAACATTTTATGAGTTTATTTAATATCATCATCAATTCATTTAATCTTAACGAGAAATAAACCTCTTAATTTCATCCTTTTTAGTCCAGTTCCCGAATAAAAAATTGTGAAAATGAGTGATGGGAGAAAGCGACTTAGTGGAGCTGACTACAAAAAAATGGCCAAAATAAAAAAAAAAGAAGAAGAGGAAATTATACGCAAAACCACAAAAATTGACAATTTCTTTTTTAAAAGTGAAAATAGCGTCGAAAAATCGGGAACCTCAACAACATCTGAGAAAGATGAAACGTACTTGAAATCTGCTGTCCAACTGTCATCTGTTGAACTATCGACTAAAGAAAAAACTGGTGATAATGTTCACGACGAGTGCTCGGAAATTGAAGATACCTCTCAGACCGAGTCGTTAAATGATGACAAAATGCAAACAACTGTAGATCAAAGCAAAGACCCAGCTTTATGGGAAATTAACGATACTTTAAGGGAAATTATAGCAAGATGCGGTTTTGATCAAAACAAGTCTTCTGACTTCTCTAAAAGTGAAAAATTATATGCTGATCAACGTCGTTTCTTGCCAGTGAGTATCTTCCAAAGAAAAATGAAAAACAATGAAGTGAAGGACCGAAATTGGCTGGTTTACTCTGAGAGTAAGGGTTCCATCTATTGCGGACCGTGTTTGGCATTCAGTCCATTGGAAAATAAAACTCAGTTCGAAAATGAAGGATTTAATGACTGGAAAAATGCAGAATACCGAGTAGCTCAGCATGAAAACTCTGCTCGTCATAAATCCAGTATCCTTAGTCTGAAAGGTAGAAGTGCGATTGATGGTCGAATCGACAATTTACTGCATTTGCAAATTGATGAAGAAATTAATTATTGGAGAAACGTTCTTAAAAGGGTTGTTGCTGTAGTGAAGCGGCTGTGTTCAAGAGGTCTCGCTTTTAGAGGAAAAAGTGAAAAGTTCGGTGATCCACACAACGGAAATTATTTTATGATTCTGGAACTGTTAGCTGAGTTCGATCCTTTTTTAGCCAGTCATATTGAACGGTTTGGGAATCAAGGATCCGGAAGTACTAGTTACTTATCGAAGACTGTTTGTGATGAGTTTATACACTTAATGAGTCATAAAGTCTTGAACCAAATTGGAGACGAGATAAGAAGAGCCAAATACTTTTCCTTAATCATCGATTCTACACCGGATATAGCACATGTGGACCAGCTTACCCTCGTGATACGATACGTTTTAGAAACAGGGGAACCATGTGAAAGATTTATCAAGTTTTTACCCTCAGTGGGACATAAAGCTGAAGAAATGTTTGCTGCCATTACTTCGGAACTAAAAACCTTGGGTTTGAATATTGAGGACTGCCGTGGACAGTCGTATGACAATGCCACAAATATGTCTGGAATTTACAATGGCTTACAAGCTAAAATTCAAAGTCAAGCACCGTTTCCTTTTTTTATTCCATGCTCTGCCCACTCTTTAAATTTAGTGGCAACTGCGACTGCTGAATCTTGCACAGAAGCTTGTCGGTTCTTCATGTTGCTCCAAGAAATTTACGTTTTTTTTTCGAGTTCGACAAAACGCTGGAAGATATTAATGAATGAAGTCGGAGAAGGCAAAACAGTCAAGAGAGTAAACCTTACACGTTGGTCAGCAAGAGAGGATGCATGCAGAAGTTTGAGAGATTCTTGGCACGAAGTCCTTAAAGCTTTGGAAACAATCAGGAATGATTGCACCGAAAAACCCGTCACACGAAACGAAGCAACGGGAATTCTTTCAAAATTAAAAAATCTGGAAACAGCATTAATGGTTGTTGTGTGGAGTATTTTTTTGGAAAGAATAAACAAAGTAAATGTTCAAATCCAGGCTTCTTCCGTAGATTTGATTACTGTAGCCGATCTGTATGAATCTCTTCGCAAGTTTTTCGTAGATCAACGAGAAAACTTCGAGTATTTCGAAGAAATGGCAATGGAATTAAGTGTGTCGAAGCAGTACACAAAAGACCAGGGAAAAAGACAACCCAAGAGAAAAAAATTTTCTGATGAAACACCCGATGAAGAAATGAGTATGACCGCGAGTGATACTTTCAGGGTAAATACATTTCTCGTCATCATTGATAGACTCGCATCCGAATTGGAAAAAAGGAAGAAGGCGTACGATACGTTCAATGAAAAATTTTCATTTCTGACCGAAATGAGTGAATTGTCACTATCAACCCTAAGGAAAAAAGCCCTGTCCTTAGAAAAAATGTATTGTAATGATTTAGAGGCTGAGTTTGTTGAAGAATGCATTCATTTTCATAGTCATCTATCTTCACAAAACATTTTGATTAAACCAGATTCAACTAGATCATTAAAGAGTATATCTTCGTTTCTGCGAAAACAGAATTTGCAGAATATTTATCCAAACTTGGACATAGCCCTTCGTATGGCATTATGCACACCAGCGACAAATTGTTCGGGCGAGAGAAGCTTCTCTTGTTTAAAAAGAGTTAAAAATTATCTCAGATCAACCTTATGCCAAGAAAAGTTAAACTCTTTAGCTTTTTTGTGCATAGAGTCGCAATTAATGACAAATATTAATTATGACGATATCATCAATGAATTTGCAAACAAAAAATCGCGCAAAAAGTTATTGTAAGAAACTACTATAACATAACTTACCTGAATTTATTATTTTAACTGTGCAATAAAAATTGTTTATTCACGTTTACCGAATGTATATCATTGTGTAAGTAGCATACATTACCCCGCCTTATTAATCGTACATGATTGAGCTTTGATTATCTCAGAAATATACCCAAAAACTATTTTACGTGCTATTTCAACGAAATTGTTGTATTGTAAAAATACTCTAGGACATGACAAGGTAGGTAGAACGGAAGGGCGCCGCCGTAGGGAAGGGATAGGTAGACGGAAGGGCGGCAAAAATTTCACAGCCTATACCTTGAAAATGTGTAAATCCGCCACTGCCTGTAGTAGTATTCTAACAATTTGAAACATGTCGAAAAGTCACTCAATGATCCGGCACTGCCATACGAATGAAGCCTCTTTCATCCCATGATGACGTGACTATAAGGGGTCCAGACCCCAATTTTAAACTCGCCTTACCCTTTTTGGACCTCTGCTTTCAAACCCATATCAATATTGTCCAGTTTCCCTTCATGTGACCAGCGGTAAAACAGTGTGAAAAACACCCCTCCGGAAGGCCTAACATTAATCCTCTTTAAAACTATGTAAATGTTCATATGACATCCGTTAAGGTCTAAGGGGTATAATAACATCTAATGACAAGATAATCAACGGTAGACAATCTTCTTACAAGCCCTTAACGTTCCGTTACAGGCCCCCAAATATACGAATAAATCAGTGGTTGAGAAGACACTGCTCAACTCGCGCATGCGCTATAGCTCTGAATTTTATATCATTTGATAATCAAACCATAATGAACATACCCTGAAAATTTCAAGTTGATTGGACAATTCCTTCTTGGTGTTGCATTTTTTATGAACAGGAGTATATGTAAAAAAGTACTCTTGGAATTACAAAAAAACTCTCCTTGAAAACTCCTGCAATACTACTTGATTTTGATTTCTGAAAATTTGTATGAACCCTGTTGCATTATATAAAACCTAACTATTAGATTAGCCTGATGCAGATTCACTGTAAACTGATACGGAAATGAAATTTGCTTTGATACAAAACCACTAAAAGCTGATACAAAAATGCATTTTGACTTGATACAAAACTGCCCTAAAGCTGATACAAAAATCATTTTTGGATTTTCCACCCCTGAATTAGATATGAGCGGTATGTAAAAAGTCCACATAATCCACATTACAAATTAATTAAATTTACTTCTTTTATAGCAGACTAGGTATATTATATTACTCAAAAAAAAGATGTTTATCTGGTGATAATTCTGTAACCATTCAGATTAAACTAAGAGTAAAGGGGAAAGGATGGTAAGAGTTACGCAAGAAAATAATTTTGGGCAATAAAATTTATAATTTAAAAGTCAGAGCCTTAAAAAAAATTAGTAAACGTAAGTTTATTGACAAACAAATTAACCTACAAAAAGGAAGGTCTCAGCTTTAACGAAAATACGTTAAAAATAACAAAGAAAATAAAAATAGAACGTGTACTTTTTCCCACCCAGTCAGATCAAGACGTGAGGCCAAAATTATGCACCTTGAAAATTTGATAGAAATCGCAAAATTAGTAATTGGAATATTCTTCCCTCCTGTCAATTCTCTTTAAGTATAATCAACACACGATTCATTCTACTTGAAAAATCTATGAAAAACTGCACTGTTATTTTCCCGGAATTTAAATGAACTAGTTTTTAGCTTCAGATAAATGATGGAAAAGTAAACATTTATTCGACAGCTGTAGCCCACAACTCTCATGTGGTGAAGAGTAAGTTGAATTTTATGATATTTTCTTCACAAACTCTCAACTGTCTCGTCAATCTTAGCCGTCGATGTGTTAATTCTCTAAAACACCCTTGAATAAACCATCAAATTCACTCCCAATAAATTATAACGATGCCAACTTTTTGAGAAGGAAGTATACCTCACATTCATATACACTTTGAAAGCAATCTTTAGTTCTTTATTTACACAAAAATTAAGATTCCTTCGCTGAAAAATTAGATGAGAACTCAAGGAAACAACAATTTTCCTGATAAATAATAAATGTATGAAAATAATAATGACAGTCTTTTAAGATACCTTATACATGTGTTTATGTGATCATATTCGCTTCCAATGTTGCCATCTGGAAAAATTGACCCTGCGTACTTTTAACTGACTGCGCACTCTTACCTTCCCTTCCCCTATATTTTTTGAAGGAAAAATTTTAAGATACACCCATAACACACCTAAAAAGTTTGTAAATTAGGAGAACCGGAATCTTGGGAACACGTCTTCATTCACTATGCAATGTATATTTTTTGGATTAAAATATCTGTCATCCTTTTTCAAGTATCAAAATAATTTTATTGCTTTTCTCACATACAATCATAAGGATTATTTTGCAATAGTGAATTTTATTAAATACGCATAAAAGTTAAACCGGTTCCTGTTGGATAATTGTTTTTGAATTTACTATGGTTTTTGACTTAACTATATTATTGTATTTGTTATGTATTGTAATGTTGTGTTCATGAACGGGCCTACAACCTGATACGAATTTCCTTCTTTCATTTCTTCTTCAATAGAAGCCTACCCCTTTAAAGCGTCCCCAGAAGCACCCTTCCCCTCCCCTATCATTGCCCCCTCAGCTTAACACCAGTTTCGATCGAGCCAATTAAAGCTTTAAAATTAAAACGCCTCCCTGCCCTTTAATAGAGGCAATAAATAAGCCCATCTCTAAATATCGCAGCAGCTTCCGAATGTGTATCTAGCGAAGGTAACAAACGGAGGCAGGGCCATCGATGGAATTTCGAATGTTTGGAGGTGTTTCCCATATTCATGAGGCGCAGACCTAATCTCTTAATTACCCAGGGTCTGTAGCACTCGCTCGTTAGGCAAGTGCTGGGTTAATTCCTGAGCGCGGGTTGCACTTCATTAGGAGATTCATTGAATTTTTCCCTGGGCTGCTGAAGAAATGGGGATTACGACGGGAGGGTGTTTGTCTTGGGATTACGTTTTGTTTGTGGGGATTCCCTTTGTTTGGGATCTCGCACTGTGTCAATGCGATAGGTTGACCCCTTTTGTTTAGGGAACTTTTCTTCGGTCTTTTGTTTTAATTACGGCCGCTTTTTGCCTGATCCGGGGATTTGGTGGTAGGAACCCCATTCTGCGGTGATAGTTATCCACATTCTCAAATGTCCAGTGTGGTTACAATTATTACTACAATGTTAGTATAAATACTTGTTAAAATAGTAACCAATGGGCAAAAACCCATTTTGGGGATTTCGTGGTGAGAACCCGGCCCTTTAGTGGTGGTTTTCCGCATTATCAAATGTTCAATGTGATTACTATTAATAATCTGGTAGTACCATGTTGGTTAAAAGTAGTGTGTGGCAAAAAAAGGGTCAATGGAATCACTATTATTACTATTACGGGTAGTATAAATTTTGGTTAAAATAGTAATGGCAAAAATCCATTTTGGGGATTTGGTGGTGGGAACACCGCCCTTTAGTGGTGGTTTTCTGCTTTCACACTTATACAAGTAAAAATCAATATTATTTGCTTGAAATCAATGATTGTTAAAATACCGGTATTTCTAAATTGGTACAAAATTAAAAAAATC
This sequence comes from Tetragnatha versicolor, assembly GCA_024610705.1. Taxonomy (NCBI): domain Eukaryota; kingdom Metazoa; phylum Arthropoda; class Arachnida; order Araneae; family Tetragnathidae; genus Tetragnatha; species Tetragnatha versicolor. Next base: position 42,294,642 of record JANDEH010000009.1, read on the forward strand.
AACTTTCGTTTTATAAATTTAATGGATATCCAGTTACTTTTTTTTTTGGTTAGAAAGCACAGTTGAAATACACCTCTGTCTAAGTTCCACGCTCGTGAAGAAGAGTTCCAATAATGTTAAAATGAATGCATTATCTAACTTATAAATATTGACAGTAAAAATACGTTGAATTCATTTCATCATTGATATCCACCGTAAATGTAGGTACACAAGATAAAAAACTTAATAGTAAGCCTCGCCTATCTATTCATATAGGTCACGGTTAAAGATTCCAAAATACGATTTTCATTAAATACATAGTCAATTATGATTACATTTAATTTTTATAACGTTAAGTAACGTATTAATTATCTTCCATTTCATTATATCATCGCTGATAAATATTTTTATCATACCTGAAACTAAAAAACATTAATAGGTACATAAATAAATAGACCTTACTTTGGAATCAAAAAACAGTTCTCAAAGATATTTTTGGTTAGGTTAACTTCGTTTATTCTAATTAGTTATGTTATGAAAAAGGATGCGTGAATTAAATTCTCAGATAAGTTATTGAACTAAAATATACCGCATTTGTTTACCCTATTCCAATTCAGAATTCAATAAAATTAACACACAAATGAGAGAGTAACTTCGTAAACAAAACACAAAGATTTATATGTTTCAAAACATTATCTCATTTGCGAATGACTAATAAAACTTTTAAATTTAAACGGACTTGGACATAAAATATAAAGTGACCATATTTTTAAAAATCTTGTCTCCCCCCGAAAAAACTTCTCTTATTCATTCTTTACGTGTAATATACTGCATTTTTATTATCAGCGCTTCTCAAGATTACTTATTATTCGGTTTATACTTTAGGTATTTTCATTATTTTCTCCCGTAAGACTTGATTTTATATGGTAAAAAACGCAAGATCATATATTCAAAGATTATATCCAAAGCGAAACGACATTCTGAATCAACTCAGTAAGTATTTCCATTCTTTACATTAAGGTTACATGATTTTCTGTTAATAGCAAAAGTATTTTTCATTGTCAAACGTATCATAACGTTTTAATAATTCAAATAATATTATTTTTATACGCGAACAAAAAGTAAGTGGAAGAAATATACAGATAAAAAGACAAAATAAAGCAGCTGAAATATTACTCGATCAAACAAAAGATTACCTTCTCATGAACCTCTAAAATACATTTAACGAAATAAGAACTGAAGGAATTTTGTTTCTGGAGGGTAAAAAAACTCCATGTTTTTATATTTTGTTTTTGGTTCTTTTTTAGAAACATATTTTAGGATGAATTTACTTGCGGTTTCAAATACCGTGAAGTTATTAATTCAAGTAGCATAAGAAAAAGAAATCCCTAATTTTTTTTTCAAGACGAGTAGTTTTTTGTTCACCCAGCTAGCTCCAAAAGCATTTTAATGTTTCGAAACCACTTTGACTGCATGATTATACCCTAGAAAGATTAAATTTTCAGTCTTCGAAAAGAGACAGCTTTCCTTTTCTTTTATATTTCTTGGCACAGTTGCAAAATTCCTTCACAAATCCCATTGAAAAAATATGAATTTTTAGAGATGGTTTCCCACAGTAAATTAAAATGGCTGAAATATTCAAAGACCAGTGAGACTTTTAATTGCACGGAAGCTAAAAATTTAAGCATTAATTTGCCACTATTTCGGCACATTAAGCTCTTTCCCTTCACCTCTCTAAATAAAATTCTCTCGCTCTTTAAGAAACTTTAAACTTTCAATTACCAAGTCGCCAAAGCCAGAAGAACAACTTAATTTTTTATTTGTTTTCCATTGTTCATCTTGAAACATAAGTTTCCGTTTTGTTAATGGATGCCTTGGGCCAGGCTATTAAAAGGAATGTTCTACTATGCAGCCATTAAAAGAGATCCTAATACTCTACAAGGAATTAAATTTCCCAAAATGGAGCGGTGTTTAAAATTTATTTTAAGCCCTATTAGAATATAAAGGATACCGGGATCTCCATTTACAAAGATCATTCAAATGCTTGAACACTTACTTTCCTAAAAAAAGTATACTTTGAACCCGTCAGTTTCTAAAATACTGAATATGTTAATCTCTATACAAAATCTTTCGAACTCTAAGCGGCTACTTTAGTTTTTGGACCAACAGAAATGACAAAATGGCTATCCCTACATAAAGAAGAAAGAGGGAATATAATCACCTTAATTTACACTTTTAAATTTAATCAATACGGATACAGAGTTATAAGGGATTGAATTATCTTTCAGGCATTAGCAGTCATTTGCGTATTGATAACCCTATTTTCAACTACATTTTAATTTTTTGATTCACACTTTCTTGATATTTTGCGACAAATAAGATCTTTTTTATTAGTGAAAAATTTGAGAAACGCGTATCTACATTTTAATCTCTTAAACATATATATGTTTAATAAGAGGGAGATAGTGTATTATATTTTTTATTTAAAAAAAGAGTTAAAACTATACATTTCGACTTTAGCCAAAAAGCTGAGAGGAGATTTAGAGTTTTAACAAAGGCTTTATGATCATCTTTATAAATTTGAACCATCTCTCTCTTTTTTAACATATAATGAGCATTTACTTTCCTTTTTTTAAATGAAAAAAAATTGCTGAACTTAGAATAGCGCCCTCGGGAAAAAATTTAGAGAATTGCAGTAAGAGAAAAACTGGTATACCACATACACATAGAGTTACCCGTGTGGGTGTTATTTTTAACCCATAAGTTTTCTTATTTGTTTTCAGTTAGAAACTAGAAATAATTGGAATGAATGAAGGTATATTCTGTACATAGCTAATAAAAACTCATGATAACTCTAAACAAATTCCAAGGAAATTAAACATTTAAAAAACGAATAATTGGGCTAGTGTGTGAAATAACACCCTTTTTCAAAAACTCCAATCTCGACGAATCCACAAGGCCCTAAATAAACAGTTTGATTTCACATAATTATTTTCGGCGCAGATAAGACGAAAATCTTCGCAGAATCGTTGCTTGATAACAGGGTCTAAAGCTTGTATGTCACTGCAAAGATTACAGCTTACGCTATGCATTGAGTGGACAGTTTACGGCAACCTATCAATTTAAACCGAAGATATTCAAGTTGTTCTCTATGTTTTGTGGCGTGGTGTACTTTTAAAACCAACAAACACCATTTCATCTAAGAGAAGGAAGACTGCAAATTTAGGGACTTGAGAATGCTAATGACAATGGATCCACACCAGGTGTATCTAGTAATTTTCTTCCTGACCTTGATGTCTTGTAGATAAACTGAGCGAGAAATTTTGATTGGAGGACGATAAGAGATTTAAATATATTTGGATCTGAAGAATTATTTGTATTATATTGAAATCACTTTAGCTATTTTATAAAGGGTTATTTGACATAATGCGTAGCCTAATTTTTTCCCCTTTACAATTGCTTAAAAGTAAGGAATATTTTCAGAAATTACTAAATATACGAACGTTTTCAAAGCAATAACAGTAGTTTAAGTTGGTCGGGGTACTCTATCAAACCCATTACGGAATGGATAAAACAATATGACTCAAGGATTTTCTTATTGCTCATTGGTGAGAAATAAGGCCTTTTGGAAATCCATTTTTGAATAATTTTTTTCATCAATACCAGCATAATCAATAGGGGAGAGTGTTGTACCTTTGGACAAAAATCACGTTTGGATTTTCCAAGACAGGTAAAATCACATTTTGACCATTTAAAGTGCCCAATCTACAGGGTGGGCCAAAAGTGAGTACACTTTTGAAAATTCCATAAAAACCGGAAAAAAAATCGGAAAAATAAACGGTCTTCACTCTCAGCATCCTGAGGTCACGGGATTTTTTTAAGTAAATAAAAAAATTAGTTTGAAAAAAAGCTTATAGATGTCACCACTAGAAGCTATTTGGTATTTAGAACTTTCCGGATTCGAACATTTAACTACTAGCAATAAAGACATGATGGTCAAGTTAATGTAATGAAGTGTAAAACTTTTAGGAATCCAATTTTAACGATTTACAACAATGATTTCACTGTGGATTAGGAATACCTGTTCTTATTAACCTCCCATTTGCTTATTTCCACTAATGTCGCTTATATGCGCATGATCATGGTTGTACATTTTCCCAAAAGTTTCATACTTTACTACCTTAACTTGACTATCATGTCTTTCTTGCTAGTAGTTAAGTGTTCGAATCCGGAGGGATTCGAACACTTAACTACCAAATTGCTTCTAGTGGGGACATCTATTAGCATTTTTTCGAACTAGGATTTTTTATTGGCTTAAAAAAACCCGTGACCTCAGGATGCTGAGAGTGAAGACCGTTTATTTTTCCGATTTTTTCCCCGGTTTTTATGGAATTTTCAAAAGTGTACTGACTTTTGGCCCACCCTGTATAGCCTTAACCTTTGTAAGTAGGGAGATATTTTTTATTAGCTAAAATCTTAAACATTGGATTTTTAATCCTTTTTAAATAACTTGAAAAATTTTTGTCCAAAGGTACAGCAGCGTGCTCTCCCTATGGACAGACCCAGTCGTACCTGTGGACACCATTAAAAAAGGCAGTTTTAGATGAAAAATGCTAAAAATTAACATTGTTATTGATGTATTACCTTTTAATAACCTATATCAAGCCTTTTTAAAATTGGAAATAGATTTTTTAAAGTAATGTAGTTTTGGATCGTAAATGATCATTAAAACGAAGTTGAATAATAAAAGTCCTGATTTTTTACCAAAAACACATAAATCACATAGGATTTTTCAGATCAAAATTTAAGGTAATAGTTTCATCAATCATGCTGATGCTGATTGATCTGATAACTTCACTGATAGAAAAAACAATTTGATCTACACTTAGTTGTGGAAGCATTTGGTGGTAATAACTTCCCAAATCTTCTCAGTGGAAATTTTAAGTTTTATGTAATCATCATACTTAAATGCTATAGGGTGCTTAAGATTTTACACCATATTTTACACTAAATGCCTAGTAGAATCAAAAATTTAAAAAAGTAGTTTAGATCACAAAATATTTGATTTTTCATCTAAAAATCACTTGAAAATAATCGCCGACAGATAGATAACAATTTAGAATTAATATAACAAACACTCACAAGAACGTGTCCTTAGGTACAACATTTATGGTATCCGAAGGTATACCACATCAGGTGTTTTACCATTCAAAATTCTATTAAAAATAAAAGAATTGAGATCTGACGATTTCTAATACCAAAACTAAAAAGTCGAAATCTCGGGGATTCACCCCATATATCCCATTTTATTATATCATGATTATAGGGGAAGAAAATAATTAATGTAGTGATGCACTAAAAAAACTTCGAGCATCTAAAAACAGTGTATTTATTATATAAAACTTAAATAATATTTTAAAGAGCTGGTTTCACGTTAGCAACTAGAGAGCATCTGTTTACATTCAAAATCGACGCTAATTTCAAATTTACATTCTTCCCGAATTTTAAAATGATGTGGCTCTAGGTGCAACCGTCCGTAGGTACAACACTCTCCCCTATAGTCAATAATGAATGAATATCTCATTATTACTCTGCATCACTACCTTCTTCAATTAATAACAACTTCATAAAAATGAAAAAAAAACGGAATGTCTTGAACGTCTAGAAAAAAATGTGTCTAAATAAGATGAAACTCATGGCATTGCGTAAGTCTGCTCAAAAGAGAAATTATGACTTTAAAATTATAATGAATTTAAAATATAATTAATTAAGAATTAGTTTTTTAAATTGAGCAGTTTTTTCTCTAATTAAAATAACGAACTAGAGAAAATCTACTTTAAAATACAACATGTTTTATACTTATATCGTTATACAATGTCTTTTACCACGTTGTAACCAAATATGTTATTATAAAAAAAGAAATCAAAAACTAGTTTAGTCTTTAAATAACCGATAAAAAGAACTAATTAATATATTTCAAAAGCATAACATTCATTTTAAATCAAAGGAACAATCTTGGCTGTGTTTAAATTGATTAAAGAACGTTTTCAAACTTCTATGATGATAGATCATAAAACATACTTATTTTTCGAAAAAGATTCCAACCAAATGTTCCTTTTTAGCTGCTTGTTTTGGCTTTAGAATAGCCAGAGTGGTTTGAAATCTGCCTTTAATCAAAAGTTCAAACAAAACTGCAGGATAACATACGGTTTTTCGTTGGAAATTGGCACTCCTACTTTGTTTTTCGTTACATCCGCACTTATTTTGCGATGATTGTTATACCCATAGAGTTAGTACAAATATAGAGACAGCTTACTCTTCTCGGTCAGGCAACCTTGCATGTCGAAAAAGTCGGACCTGTGTGAGTGGCGGAAGTAAATTTTTAACATGGGAGCTCCCGTAGGCGGGTCAAGTGTGAGTGGCAGAACGAAACCGAGCTACCGGTCACACTTTGAACAGCGTAGAAGATGTTTAAGCTGTCTCTATATTAGTACTAACTCTATGGTTATACCTTACTACTCTATTGTGGACTATCTTCTCCTTGATTCGAAATAGCCTCACTTGTTTTTTTAAGTTAGAAATATATCTAAGCTTTCGCGTTCAAGTTGGTTTCAAAATACATCGTGATCCCAATTGAGTTTGTAGGAAGAAAATCTACAATATGAGAAGAGAAGAAACGCTGCGCTGGTTGAAAGTGAAAGAGGGGCCGTATAACAATTGACTTGTAACAACGGGCTGTGTAACAAGTATTCTTATTCAGAGATCCTGAGCAATTTCACTTAAATGATATTTTAAAAATACTTACTGAATAGTATCAAATTGTGTTTTATGAATTTTTTTATCGTTTCAGCTAAAATTTGTTGATAAAAAATATTTATACACTCATTTGTGATAATTCGTTTTTCTTCTTGTTCATTCGACTCCTGTTCTTAACTACCCATAGTGCTGCATACATACCCATAAAGGTGCATTACTCTATATAGATAAAACGAATATTGCGCAGCTTATTTTTTCCCAGTAATGGTTTTGTCAAATTTTGTCAAAAAACAACACTGAAATTTTTTTTTGAAAATACAACAAAAAATGTACTGTAAACTGACGATTTCTTACTGTGTATGACGTTATATCCTAAAAAGGTTTATATAAAACGTGAACGAAGTTATTTGGGAATGTTTTCAGACAAAGATGTTTAAATTTTTTACTTTGTATGCATGCACGATCCGTGGAATGAAGTAATAAACTTTTTATAAGATAAGACGTCACTTCGTAGATGTGCAATTCTCTGAAAAATTTTTATATACTTCACGTAAGAATCATTCTTTGCAGATGTAAGGCGGACATGTTGAAACACCCTGACATTTTTTGAATGTTACACTTTCAGATATACATTGAATGCGTTATTTTATATCTTGGATTTTAGTATCAAATTACATAGTGTAAAGAAACCTTTAAGCCCTTCACTCAATTTGGACTCAAAAGCATAATTAAAAATCTCCCTCTTGATACTTCACTCACTCGTAAAGAATTGAGAAATAAAACTTTAAAAAATTGCTGTTGAAAAAAGAAATACATCATTTTCAGCAGAAAAATCTTCATCTCGTACTACCAAACCCTAAGGAATCAAAAACCGACTGTAACCAACCCAACTTTACATCCAACCGCAAACGCATCATCCAAACCCGATAACCCTCGCATCCAAAACAGGCCGAATCTCACTCTAAATGTAAAAAAGGGGCTGTAATTCGGGATCTCCCGCGGAATTGTCACCACACAGACCCAATCCCTTCCACGGGAAGCAATCACTTAATATCAGCCGTGACTGTGGCCTTTATTATATTAGAGTCCTCCGCCATGCCAAGATGTGGCAGACGTGCGAGTATTGATCAAGAGATGAAACATTTTTATATACCACGGGCGATTCCAGTGAAACCTGATCTTTGATTCGAGATTTCTTTTCTCCTTGATCCATGTGCAGGCAATTTTGGAGGGTATAAAAATGCTAATGGTGGTTTCGGCCTTGTGAAAGCGGTAATTTTTGGGGTGTGGGTGGGAATTTGGCTTTGGGCTGTGTGTGGCGTTTCAGCTTTTGACTGAGTCTGATTTAATGAGAGGAGTTTGAGTTGGGTGCACTGGAAAAAAATAATCGTCAAGAAACGGAAAAGCTTTGGCAGCAAAAGTTGCTAAAGCTTCTCTTTACACGGAATTTCTCTGCTGACTGAACTTGTTCTGTATGCTACGATCTTTTCGCAACTCCTGAGAACTTATCCATCTGAAATATTCTATTTATTTAACTACATATGGTCTCTCAAGAAACTGGTGTAACATTCTTTTTCCACCTTCAGAAATTTTAGAGAGTTGTGTTCTTAAATACTTTCGAAGTTCTCTAAAGTTGTGAAAAGATCGTAGAATACAGAAAAGGTTCAACAGAAAAATTCCGTGTAAAGGAAAGCTCAGGCAATTTATGCTGTTAAGAGCTTGTTTGTTTCTTGACGATTATTTTTTGCTGTGTTGAGGGATGTATGTGTGTTTCTGTATTGGAATTTGTTTTGAAATGAGATGTAGTGAGAGAGTGAGAGATAGGAGAGAGATAGAGAGCATATTATGTAGAGTAGTTAAGGTGTTTTTAGGTATTGTGAAGATTGATTGAACATGATTGGGAAAAATCGGTTAATGAATAACGCAAAGGAAAAACTGCGCTATCTTCAAATCAAATGTATCTGCCAGTGAAATATTTTCGGTAAATATTAAATCCCGGGCACAAGTGATAAAAAGTTTCAGTTTCCCCCTCGCCAAAAGCACCCCCTCGCTAGTACGCCTATACTCTGTTCATTTTGAACTGGCTCTTGAAAATATTTCCTTCCTCCACCACCGATCGGTAACCATAGCAACTATCCACGTCAAAGTGACGAAGAAGGCTTACTATTGGCTGCTTGAAGATCGTGACTATGGTTACGCTTCTAGCGTGGGGGAAAGCACTATTTCTCAAGCGCCAATTCTAAATGAATAGAGTATAACCTAACTAAAGAAAACGTATTAGTAAATCGACAGCCACGTTGCAAAAGCCTGTAAAAACATTTTTTGACGAAAATAAGGTTTTGAGTTGTACTTGTTAAATATGGCCTTGCGCACATCTCAGTGCCACCAAAATCGGCCGAAGACGCTTCATAACTTCTCCATGACGATTTGTAATAACCTGTAAGTTGGGAACCTCCCAATCACCAAGCAAAACTCTGTAAGTTGCAGTGACGCTGAGATGAAGCCGTGTCGTCCTCAGAAAAACGTGTATAGCGTTATGTTAAAATGCTTATAATCAAACCCATTGTTAATATGTTGGGAAATAGACTGATCAACTTATGCAGTTTATTTCGTCTCCTGAAAACTTTGAGGTTTTGCACTTACATGCTTTTGCAACGTGGCTGTCGAAATATTCCTTAAAATTATAGAAAATTTAGAATTAAAATAAATTTCTTACAAAATATATGCGTTGACCCTTTTTACTTTAATAAACCATAAAATCAAATATCGAAGGAACTAGCAAGTTACATGTTATAAAACATAATATATTGACACTTTCAATAATTTTTAATAAGGTATTATAACAGCTAAGTAATGTATTTTTAAACCTTTTAATTTAGATTTTTAAAAAGTCTGATTTAGTTTTCTACATTTCATGATGAACGAATTTTTCTAGATATGTGCTATCCACATATTTACACATATAAACTGAGCTAAAAATATAATTATAAATTTTACTGGCGCAACAGGATATTAATGTAATAATATAAAAATATTTTTACTCATATTATTATAGACTTAAATCTACAGACATACTTAAGAATACTTCCTTCGATTTTACATCTTATAAAACAATATCCTTTTTGGAAAAATTTAGAAAGTTTTTTGAACAGATACAAATTCAATCTTCCTAAAAGCCTATACTAACTAAAGTATAAGCTTTCAAAAATAAATGCCGGTTTTTATATGCATTCGTAACCAATCTAATGACACCATACACATGTTTCAAAGCCATATAAAAACCATTTTTTAAGGTATTAAAGAACGAAAAGGCGAAGATATATATTAATCAAAATAATGGCAAAGTTTTCAACAGTGGCCAGCTATATCTGGAGAAGTTTTATTTGTATCGCTTCAAGAATGTTTTTCTTTGGGGGATCTTTTCGTTACATTATCGTTACATTATTTTCTTTTTCCACTGGAGATTTCCGAGTCCTGCTTTCTCCGCTGCTTCCGATCTGTTCAGCAGAAGTATTTGCAACGTCCATTTTATTCTGTTACTTATGTTGTATAAATGTTTGACTGGGGCAGTTCTTTGGGGTCTTTTTGTGCACCACTTAATACGAATCAGAGGTTTTGTGAACGGACGTCGCGGTGTAATTCATTGGAAATGGAAAGCACAAGAGGCAGGGGGTGTTGGTGTTTGAAGAACGTGAGTAATTAAACAGAATAGCGTTTGAATTTTTCAGTGTTTAATGCTACCTACAGTCATTCTCTATTGATATAATATCATTGAGAAATAATTTTTTAGAATTTTTAAAATTAGAAAACCAAAAAAATTTTGCGAACAAATAAATTTTAATTAACTAACAGTGTAACAGAAAAATCCATAAATTTATATTTTGTTACTAAAAGATAGAATACATTACCAGAAATACTTGTAAATCTAGAAAAAAAAGTTAGTTTAAGAAAAATATTTTACATTTGCTGAGATAATTGGGGAATTTAGGTTAATTGAACTAACCCCATTTTTTTGGCCTGTTATTGGCCGCCACTATTTGAATTCGAAAAATTTTTAAATGACGAGTAGCTAAAAAACTGTTAAATTTTCTTCCAAACCATTAGGTTTTAATACTGATTTTTCTAAAAACCCTAAAACTTAGCTGTAAAAAATAGTTCAATGGACAAGATTTTTTAAGTAAAAATTTTTCAAACGTATTGAACATATTTTTTCATCAATTCACAAAAAGCGGTCTACAACATTTGTTGAGCTTTCAGAAATCTGAACACAGTTTAAACTATAAACTTTCAAGGCCACTGACTCCAAAAAATCAAATCGAGTTTTGAATTCTGTTTGGTGGAGTTCCAGAACCTTTTATGTCAGAAAACTATTGCACAATTTTCCTAATTGGTGACCTGGATGATACATAAGAAAGCTTCGTTCAGAGGTTGTTTAGATCGCTTCCTCTTCGAAAATAAATATTTTACGGAAGCTAAGTTACCTCAGCTGAACTTTAAAATCTGACTTTAAGAAACAAGTGTAACTACAGATCTAAAATGTAAGTATTTATTTTTTTAGCTTGTGCAAAGAAAGAGAACCTTTAATTCCATTACTAGACAAAGCTCAGACATGCTAGTTTTAAAATACTACCTGGAAAATAGACTCTGTTTGAATTAAGGTCTTTAAAGTAAACCTTTGATATTTCTTTTATTTAATGGCTTTCTCTGAGTGATCCTTAGATATTGTAAGACGTATGTAATTGTGGTCCTGGTGGTAATAATTGGTAGATTTTCCTTTCGCATAAACTGTATTCTCACTATAATTTTAACGTGATTTTATTTTAGTAGAAGTTTACTGTAATCTTTATAAGAATCAATTTAATTTCAATTTTAAAAATATGTTTTTAAATTTTACTTTTTTTAATTTCATATAATTCTTTTGCTAAAGCTAAAATGATTAAAAAAATTAAACTTACAATTAATTATAAGACTTATTTGCTGGTTATTTTCTTACTAACCATCAAATTATTTTAACAAATAACTTAAAAACTTTGAACTTTATTAATTTAAAATAAATTTACAAGTAAGTAATGGGTAAGTGCTGAAAACAAATTATTTTCCGATTTTGGTTGAAGAAATCATGCAGGGTGGTCATAAATAAAGAGCCTACTTTAAAATTATCTACAGACGAAACTATTAGTAAAAAATGGAGTAGAGAATGTCCTATTTGGGATCTTGCACCATAAAACTCCAACCAACCTATTAGTAAAAAATTTGAAATTTTAAAGAAACATTTTGAATGGATGAGAATGTTTTGAAACAAAAAACTAATTTCCCCCTTTATAAATGGCACTTAACCAAACTTTTAGCTTTTTGCCTTGGTTTTTGGACTATTTCGGACCTTCACGAGAAGTCTAAAAGTTAAATGTTTATTCAAACTATCAAATCAGACAAAAAGAAATTATAACTATCCCTAAGAAAGTACGCAATTTTGAGCAAAGGGATAGTTAAAATTTTTCTTTTTTCTTAAGTGTCTGATTTGATAGTTTGAATTACTTACCTTCTAGACTTCTGGTGACGTGTAGGTCTGAAATCGAAAATAAAAATTAGGTAAATTAATTAATTTACTAATTTTGTTTTGTTAAATAAATTCTTATCCCTTCAAAATGATCTCTTTAAAATTTTAGATTTTTTACCAATAGTTTCCCATGTACATAATTTAAAAGTCAAGTGGTTATTTTATAACCACGCTATCTGTTACATTTGCACCCCTTTTACAGAGTTCACACATTCATTCATCTCCACTGATGAGCTATAAAACAAACTGGAGTGGCGAGTGAGCGTGCCGAAACCGCATCACACCGCGGAAAGGATTTCCATCTTCTTTCAATTTTCCCCATCTGTTAACACAGTTGTATGCACAGAATGAAACGACGATTCTAAATTTTGCTCACAATATTTTAAAAAACAGGCATGGGCGGATTAAAAGGGGAAATGCTCTTCCAACTTTGCTTCCAGTTCCCGATTGCTTGAGCAATCGGGGCAATTTAACCTTCCGCGTCTGCACGATCGGTCGCTTGTTATAGTATCGGAGGTTGTCACTCCAGTTTGTTTTATAGCTCAGTGTTCATCTCAGGGGAATAAGCGAACATCCATAGTACGGATTCGAACCTCGGGTGCCCGGCTTCGTCGTTAGTTACGGTCAAACGAATAGTGTTTTCTTCATATTCAATCCCAAGTAGCACAGCTCAAACCAATTAAGTAAAGGTTACTTAAGTTCTAAGTCCAATGAGAATCACTCGTTTCCTTTAGTCCCCGCCCACCCAGTTGATTGACAGCTGTTGGTACCGCAACGCCACTATGCGATAACTGTAGAACTATTTTAGTAAAATCGCGTTTTGGACTCTCTGAATTATCTTTACTCTGTGGCCTTGACCAGGCACAGAGTAAAGATTATTCAGAGCACAGAGTAAAGATAATTCAGAGAGTCCAAAACGCGATTTTACTAAAATAGTTCTACAGTTATCGCATAGTGGCGTTCCAACCTTCCAGCTGTCAATCATTAGTGTGGGCGGGGACTAAAGGAAACGAGTGATTCTCATTGGACTTAGAACTTTTTACGGAGGCTGCATTTGAATTTCTCAATCTCTGCTATTTTTCCCCTGATCAATGAAACTTTCCCTTATGGTTGAAAACTTTCCCTGACAGTTACTAAACTTTCCCTCTTATAAACATTGATGTCGTTTGTTCTGGCGTTTAATATCTCTTATCAGTGATTGTGGTAGCAGAAATGATCATTAAATGTGTAGTTATATGTTTAAATTGAATTAAATGTGGAGTTGGAGTTGTAAGTTCGATTCCAGAGGAACGCACGGTTCATCGTCACTTTAAAGAAGATGCGAGATAGTGACGTCACGGGCAGATCAGTATAAAAGCCGGCGAGAGATCTGATGCCTGGGCAGAACATTGGGTGAGTCCCTGGAGAGCGTGACATCAGAGAGACTTGTAATGTCTAAGAAATTATCCCCAGCGCATGCTCGAAAGAAAGATACACGCAACACGTTTTAATAACCGGGAAAATATATAAAATTTTTTCCCTCATTAGCGATTTGAAAGTGGGCGGGGTTAATTGAGAGAGTGTATGCGGCGGTAGCTCGATTGTAGAGAGTCAACAACGTTACGTCATATTCTCTGGTTAGTTCCACCGTTATCACATAGAAACGCCACCGTCTATGGGAAAACCCATGTTAAAAAAGTTGCCATTAGCGTCTATGGAAATGGACTCTCTGAAGTATCTTTACTCTGTGATTCAGAGAGTCCATTTCCATAGACGCTAATGGCAACTTTTTTAACATGGGTTTTCCCATAGACGGTGGCGTTTCTATGTGATAACGGTGGAACTAACCAGAGAAGATGACGTAACGTTGTTGACTCTCTACAATCGAGCTACAGCCGCATACACTCTCTCAATTAACCCCGCCCACTTTCAAATCGCTAAAGAGGGAAAAAAAATTTATATATTTTCCCGGTTATTAAAACAGTTGCGTGTATCTTTCTTTCGAGCATGCGCTGGGGATAATTTCTTAGACATTACAAGTCTCTCTGATGTCACGATCTCCAGGGACTCACCCAATGTTCTGGCCAGCTGAGATCTCTCGCTGGCTTATATATATATACTTGATCTGCCCGTGACGTCACTATCTCGCATCTTCTTTAAAGTGGCGATGGATCGGGAGCTACTCTGGAATCGAACTCACAACTCCAAGTCCACATTTAATACCATTTAAACAAATAACTTCACATTTAATGATAATTTCTGCGACCCCAATCACTATAACGAGATATTAAACGACAGAACAAACGATATCAATGTTTATAATAGGGAAAGTTTAGTTACTGTCAGGGAAAGTTTGCAACCATAAGGGAAAAGTTTCATTGATCAGGGGAAAATAGCAGAGATTGAGAAATTCAAATACAGCCTCCATACAAAGTTCTAAGTCCAATGAGAATCACTCGTTTCCTTTAGTCCCCGCCCACACCAATGATTGACAGCTGGAGGGTCGAAACGCCACTATGCGATAACTGTAGAACTATTTTAGTAAAATCGCGTTTTGGACTCTCTGAATAATCTTTACTCTGTGTGACCAGGTTTCAAGATTATGATCAAGTGACCTAACATCTCAACTCCTCTTCATTCTTCTCGGGGGGGGGTAATTGTCGCCCTTTGGGTCCTCTGTTAGGCCTATACTTAGTGAATAGAAAGCCGTTTCACATGTTTGAAAGTATAACCCCAGTCTGGATTTATATCAGTGACCCTTATAGGGTAAGTTCCCATGAAATATATAGGTTAATACTTGTATTAATATTTGGTGTTTAGGTTCTGAAAAAAATACTGTAGGTTTTTTGTGCAAGTTTATCAACTTTTATCACTTTTTTTCCGTAAAATCTGTTGATTGATGTAAAAAATAACTAAACAATTAAAACTTTAATATATCCCAACATGTATCTTTAAGTGTAATGTCGTGCTGACTCTTGCGCATATTGCATGTACTTTTAGAAAAGCTTTTATTAAACATATTGCTATTAAATTTAAGGAAGTTTAGATCTTTTTTGATAATATCTTAAATTCGGAATAGAAATCAACCGTCGATTGAAATAATAATTAGGCATAGTCAATGCGGTTTTTAGATTTACAATTTTCTCTCTTTTGGGTTGTGATTATATAAATTTAAATAAAAAAGAAACTGTATGCTTTTGCAGACAAAGCTATTCAAAGCAGTTTTCGGATCAAAACGGATTTCCTTTTGATTTTCAGAGCAAAGCTAGTAGAGTTTTCAAACCCGTTCCGATATATTTTTTAAATTTGTCATGATTAAAGTAGGGGAGACCGGGGAGGGATGGGACACTTTTTCCAAGAATATTTTTAAAAATTTAGTTTTCATTGTGTAAATTTGAAACTTTCAAACTAACATCTTGGAACATTTTAACATGTTTAAAAATATAACCAAAGTGATAGCAAACAAAACTTGGTATTTATGAACGAATTAAAGTAACCACTAAATTTGTCCCATCCCACCCCGGGGTGGGATGGGACATATCTTTTTAAATTAAAATTTATTACTTTTTAAATATATGATTAAAAACCACAAAGAGGGAAGTATTTTACACATTTTATAGTTTTATTACAAAAACATCAGTTATTTTACCCTATATATACTTAAGTGAAAAATACAAAATAGTTAAAATTCTTCTTTAATCTAAAAAATGTCTTCAGCTGCAATACTAATCAGTTTCAAAACAATGGTATCTAAAGAATTGTATGCAATAGCTTGTATTTAGGTATTGAGAGGAATTGGGCATGTCCCATCCCACCCCAAGTCATGGTGTCCCATCCCTAACCTGGTCTTGTGTTTGGCGCGGAATGTCCTTGCGCCATAAAACCCAAAACAACCAACCAACCAACCCATCCCTAACCCGGTAACAACAGTTTTAAAAAATAGGTTCTTTCAAAAGAACTGTAGCTTTTTGGCTTAACTCAACTATATATTCATAAAGAATACATTATTCTGTTTAAAAAACAATATAAACCATTAAGAAAGCAACCAAGAATCAGATTGAAAATTCACTTTGAAAAGTGTAATACTTAGTTACTTTTGCTATAGTGAAACCATCTTTTTCATACCGAAACTTGTAGGAGCTTGCAACTAAAATAGTAAACAGCAACAAGTATGAAACCATGGTGGCTTTACCTGGGGGAACACTGAAAAACTAATTTTATTTATGATTTTAAGATTTATTGAAAGTGTCCCATCCTACCCAGTGTCCCATCCATCCCCTTCAGTCTCCCCTATTTATAAATGGAGGAGGATTCTAAAAAGTAAAAAGAGAATCAATCAAATACCATTGAATTACAAATGAGTTGAGGATTTTCCTTCTAAAATTTGCATTTAAAAATTCCGAAATATTATGTAATGAATTTTGATATAAAAATACAAATTTCTATTTAATTTAAATCTTTCATGTTTCTGATCTTTAAAGTGCTACTTAAGATTCTAGTAGTAAGAAACTATGTCCTTTTAAATCGGTTCATATACAATTAGTTTTTTTTGGTTTACATTCCAATTTATAAAAACTTTAAAAACATTTCAACTTTAATAAATTCTGTGAATTCATTGAATTTCATAAAATTAAGTAGATTGCCCGAAATATCTTAAAATAAATTACGAACTATATTCAATTTGTTTTGTATCCATACCTATTATGTTCAGTAGTGTATGTGTTTGATTTGTTTCTTATTCATTAGCGTAATTGTTACAAATCTTCAACTTTATGTAAATGTCCAAAAAATGTAAATTTTATAATGACGGGTCCATTAAATTTGTAAGCTGAAAATTGGAGGGATGTCCGAAAAATATCAAATCTTACCAAGAGTGGGGGTCAGTGAAATCCATCCTTAACTTTTAATTATGAGAATATGCATTTCTTTGATTCGTTTTACTAAGTATAAAAATTGATAAATCAGTAATTTTAGTTTAGAATATGTAATTTTATTTTAAAGTTTAATAATGCAATATTAAAATTCGAACTTAATATGCTTTGTTGAAAAGTTATAAAAAATATTTAAAGAGTGGAGTCACCACTTAAGAGAAGGTGGGATCCAAATTTTGAAGAAAAAAAAATCTAACTTCAACTCCCAACTTTGATAGTGTGCTCGTTTTGATGATATTTAGTGGTACTTTCGTACTACGCCATCAACCATGCCGCTGAATTTGAAAACTATTTTTAAAATCCTTTAAAAAAGAAATAAAAAGATAATCATCTTTAGCAGATCTCATTTTACAAGTATCCATTTTCCAATTTTTGATTTACAAGTATTTTAAATGAAGCAAAAAACCGCGTTTATTTGGTTGCCTCGCTTTTGGAAAACAACAGGTGACTATAACTCGCTCATTATTGACTTTTGAGATCTTTTTTAATATTGACGTTAAAATATTGACGTTTTTAATATTGACGTACAGTTGGGGAAATAAAAAACGACTCAGTTGCGATTTCTGGCGAACCACTTGGGTTAGGAAGACGAATGAGGTGTCATTTTTCATTGTTTAAAGTATTCTTTAACCAAAAAAATTTTCGGGTCCTTAGGGGGTCGTCTTCATATTAAACGAAACACTAACTTTTTTTTCCAATAGGGACCCCCAATTATTATTAGTTTTTCTGAAAGGCCACCCCCCCAAACCCTTAAATACCAAGTTTCATCCAGATTGATTAAAAAAATTTATTTTTCAAAAATAAAAAATTTTTTAAATCGTGAAATTTTTTTATGATAATCGATTCTTTAAGTAATTTTATGTAGGAAACCAAAATTTCAATCGATTTTATCCAATAGTTTTTGATAAAAACGACCTAATATCTTAAGGGGCCGTATACCGTTGCCGAATGCATACAGCAAAAGCTCTTTCTATAGTGCGTTTTATCAAAAACTATTGGATAAAATCGATTGAAATTTTGGTTTCCTACATAAAATTACTTAAAGAATCGATTATCATAAAAAAATTTCACGATTTAAAATTTTTTTTATTTTTGAAAAATAAATTTTTTTTAATCAATCTGGATGAAACTTGGTATTTAAGGGTTTGGGGGGATGGCCTTTCAGAAAAACTAATAATAATTGGGGGTCCCCATTGGAAAAAAAAGTTAGTGTTTCGTTTAATATGAAGACGACCCCCTAAGAACTCGAAAATTTTTTTGGTTAAAGAATACTTTAAACAATGAAAAATGACACCTCATTTGTCTTCCTAACCCAAGTGGTTCGCCAGAAATCGCAACTGAGTCGTTTTTTATTTCCCCAACTGTACTAAAAAATCTAGCATAATTAACTTGGATATTTTGCTCGTTTTTATAAGATTTTGTTTAAATTAACTTCTTATTTTAGATTTGGGAACCATCCTATGGAAGTTAAAGCATAGAATGTGTATAGTTTGACCGAGCAGTCAAAAAGTCTTTGTTACTATTGGTGCCGTCTCAAGTTATTTAAGCCTCTTTTTCCTGGAGGAATTATTTGAAGCGTAAGAGTCAATATCTATTTGATCCGCAATAAATTAATTAGGATATATTTGTTGCGTATTTTACTCAAAATTTAATTTGATATTTTTATTTGAA
Organism: Tetragnatha versicolor; assembly: GCA_024610705.1. Classification (NCBI taxonomy): domain Eukaryota; kingdom Metazoa; phylum Arthropoda; class Arachnida; order Araneae; family Tetragnathidae; genus Tetragnatha; species Tetragnatha versicolor. The sequence goes on from JANDEH010000009.1 coordinate 42,313,515, forward strand.
AATATTTCTCACTTATTTGAAATACAAAGGTTTCCTGAGACAAAGATCAATCTTTCAGATCAATCTAATTCAATCTTTCAGAGTTTTCTGACTAATCTACTTAAGTAGACAATCATGATAATTGTTTAACTACTGAGATTTTAGCCCGTATTTAAGGTCTGGGCCGCCAATACATTATTTTAACTTTAATAATTTCAACTTTGCCTCCAACAATATCTCAAACACTGAAATTGACCTGGGGTTTTGCTTGAAAAGGTTATATTGTGTAGTGTAAATTATACTAAAAATAACTTAACAATAAAAGGCGTTAAAACATCGGAAGATGCATTAGAATACATTTTCAACTATTTGGTTAATGCATTAAATTTAACCCCTGAGCACTGAAGTAAAATTGTGATATGGAAAAGTGGTTACATTTGGTTATTTAGAAATTTGTATCTGGCGAATTAAAAAAAATAAAAGTTATAGAAAACTTTAAAATAATACGGAAATTTTTATCAAAATGGGTTAATTTTTTTAAGAAAGGAAGCCTTATCAACATGGACAAGTACACTCCTCACGCAATCAATAGATTTCAACTAACTTAAAAATTATACTTGTTTCATAAGATTATTTTTATAACACTTATTCTTATTTTTAGATTTTGATACCACCCAAAGTAGAAATTACTGCGCACACGATATTCATATATGGGCAGATCTCGTTTTGGAAAGTTCCTATTCAACCAAGAGGATTCAATGAAAGGACCTTGGTTCCTTGGAGAAATGAACTACGTGAACTTAAATGTAAGGGTCAATATCTAATTCTTCTCAAATAAATAATTAAGGTGTATCTTGGTGTATTTTATTCCGAATTTACTTTTGAGGATATTTTAATTGAAAGTATCTGCTTTTGAGGTAAAATGTTTTGGGTCTTACGTATTATCCCGTCGACCGTACCGCTGGATACGAAAATGGTAAAGAACCCATTGACTTTTCTATGGTTGTGCCGTTTAAATTGACAGTTACGGATAATATGTAAGTAGCATTTCCCTCAAGCAACAGATAGGCAAACCACGACCCCCTCATTATTACGAAAGAAAATTACCCGACCCCTATTTTGTACAAAATAAAAATAACGAAATTTTTGGTTGGATTTTAAAATTAATTGGGTAAAAAATCTATCTAAAATTGCATTGTTAATTTATCTTACGTGAGGCATCACTCATACCGCCATTCCTCCTTGTCAGGAATAATAAGCAAAGAGTAAACCCCCTCTCCCTTAGGTGCTTAAATAATATTTAAACGTCCCCAAAATAATAATAGAATTAATCGATTGATTTGCTAACACAAAAGTATTTCTTTTGAGTGAGTTCTTAAATGTTTTTTTATTAGTTCACCATTCAAGAAAAATACTTTTACCACTTTTTACAAGAATTTATCTCGCGCCCAATTTGCGATTTTTCTCCCAAATATACCAAGTCAACTATTATGATGATTGATGTTCGTTAACCGACCCGTATTTAAGATTTTTTCTGTACCTACCTTTAACTTTAAAAACTGTAATTTTGCCTCTTATAATTAAATTTTTGAAATCCAACTCGAGATTTTGCATAAAAAGATAAGAATAAAAAGGTAGGTAATACTAAAGGTACAGTCGCAGAAAAAAAAGTGAGACAGTTCGCATTGTGAGCGAACTACTGGGGTTAGGATGATAAATCATGAAAAATGATACAAAAATTAACTTCTTAAAAATGAAATATAGTTTATGTCCTTAGGGGGCCGTCTACATATTAAACGAAGCACCAACTTTCGTTTTTCCTATGGGCGACATCAAAGATTATTCCCGATTCTGAAAGAGCACCCCCTAAAACCCCCCAAAACCAATTTTCATGTCATTTGGTCCCCAAATAAAGCCATGAGTGGGGGTTGAAGTTCGTAGAATTTAAGTTGAAATCTCGTTTTTTACGTTGAATTTTCGATTTTGATCCTTACAACCATCAACCCCGCACGAGAATTCAACGGGGAAAACGAGATTTCAACGTAAATTCGACGAACTTCAACCCCAACTCCTGGCTTTATTTGGAGACCAAATGACATGAAAATTGGTTTTTGGGGGTTTTAGGGGGTGCTCTTTCAGAATCTGGAATAATCTTTGATGTCGCCCATAGGGAAAACAAAAGTTGGTGCTTCGTTTAATATGTAGACGGCCCCCTAAGGAACTAAACTATATTTTATTTTCAAGAAGTTAAATCATGAAAAATGACACAAAAATTATCATCCTAACCCCAGTAGTTCGCTCACAATGCGAACGGTCTCACTTTTTTTCTGCAACTGTACTTGAGTTATCAAAATGATTTAAGTTTGAATTACCCAAATACACTGCTCACAACAATTAAAGGATATTGGTGGTTTTGGTGCAAATTGGCAAGCAAATAAAATATTTGCAGTGGTTCAAGCATTTTTCATAAACTTAGGGCCATTTCAAAGCTAAATCCATGCAGTTATCAAAATAAAAATTTTATTTTTACTTTTTTGATCAAAATTGGAAAATGCACATTTTGTGTAGTTAAGCAAAAAAGTGAAAAATCTATCAATACTTAATTGAAAACCCATTTCGCTTGGGGTATGCTTTCTCCTGACTTAAAACAACGTTGTGGGTCTGTTTCTCACCAAGTTTGTTTGGTTATTTATGAGGGACTGGGGTATTTTCTCTAATTTCCCCTTTTAGAGCATTTTTCAGCACCTGAACTGTTAGGGAGGTATTTGAAGAACAGAAATTCCTTTCTTTAGCATGTCCTAGACTTTTTCTGTTGGATTCATGTCGAGAGAACGTGCTGGTCGATCCCTTTCTAGCAATTTCTTCATCCTGAAGAAAATCATTAACTAAGGTAGCACAATGTTTTCTTCAATTACCATCCCTGAAAGTTAAATTATCCCCAATTTCTCTTGCATGAAGGGCAACCAGATGTGTAAGGATATTGACCTTATTACCCTGAACCACCAGAATCGGCCCCTTTGGCTGTGGGGGGTCTTTATTCCATATATAGAGATGGTGCTCGATACCATCACTCCACATCTTCAAATCTGACTCTCAGTTAATCCTGATAACTTCTGATTTTTGTCTGGAGGGTACAAGGAACACAAAACAACTCCTTTTTTGTGCATTTGGAAGTCATATTTGAAGATGTGGAGTGATGGTATCGAGCACCATCTCTATCTATGGAATAAAGACCCCCCACAGCCAAAGAGGCCGTTTTTGGTGGTTCAGGGTAATAAGGTTAATATCCTTACACATCTGGTTGCCCCTCATGCAGGAGAAATCGGTGATAATTTAACTTCAGGGATGGTAATTAAAGAAAACATTGTGGTGCCTAAGTTAATGATTTTCTTCAGGATGAAGAAATCGCTAGAAAGGGATCGACCAGCACGTTTTCTCTACAGGAATCCAATAGAACAAGTCCAGGACATGCTTGAGAAACGAATTTCTGCCCTTCCAATACCTTCCACACAGTCCAGGTGCTGAAAAATGCTCTAAAAGGGAGAAAATACCACACAACCCCTCCTAAATAACCAAACAAACTTGGTGGGAAACAGGCCCTCAACGTTATTTTAAGTCAGGAGAAAGCATACCCCAAGCGAAATGGGTTTTCAATTAAGTATTGATAGATTTTTCACTTTTTTTTGCTTAACTACAAAAAATGAGCATTTTCCAATTTTGATAAAAAAAGTAAAAATAAATTTTTTATTTTGATAACTGCATGGATTTAGCTTATGAAAAATGCTACCTTAGTTTATGAAAAATGCTTGAACCACTGCAAATATTTTATTTGCTTGCCAATATGTACCAAAACTACCAATATCCTTTAATTGTTGTGAGCAGTGTATGTATTAAGATTTAAGATTAGTTTAATAAATAAAGTAAGGTGGTTAAATGGGTAATTTTTACAAACTGTTCCAAAAAGCAGATTGTTATAGAAAAATTTTTTAACTGTAGCACACCATAGGTTTACCTATTTGTGCCATAGACATAATTTTATTATTTTTATTAAGATAAATTGCACGTGTACTGATCAAAAATATTCAAATGTATACAAAATGTAAATTTTAAATATACAAAAGAATATTTCACTCCAACTAGGGGGATTATAAATAGTGAGACGACCGATTTCTATAAAAAAATACGGAGAAAATACAGATTATGTGCGAATCGAAATGTTTTTCGACCTAACTGGCTGTTATCTACAAAAACTCTATACTCAGTTGCAACTTAACTTGAGCTTGTAGAAATATGCTGAGAGCAACCAAAGAAAGTAGTTCCCTGAGAGGTGTCAGAATTTTGAATGGAATTACGAGATTCAATTTTAAAATATGATTAGTTTTTTAAATCCATGTATATTAAACGTCTTTTCATAACGATTTGCAAAATGTTGATTATTATAATTTTTTCAAGTGGCGCAGTGCGTAGTAGTACATTTGTTTGAATAAATATCTCCTGCCAATAAGATCTAACAAAGCCCAGCAAGCTTTCTGTTTACTCAGATTTTCTTCCGCGTAGCCATGACGTCAGGCTCAACTAAAGTTGCAATCGAGTATAGCACCTTGGCTTTGACACATGTTACACAAGCTTAAACACTGCCCATGTAACTATCGATTTTATATATCACCAAATACTCAAATTCACTTAGAAGAGCTAGAGTGATTAATTAGTAGCTAGAGTGTTAAATAATCCAGGGTTATTTCTTATATCTGATCAAAAAGTTTGATTTAAAGAATAGTCAACTTGCCGTTAGATTTCCAAAACTCATCTGCTCCCTTAATTTTGTTTAAAGTACTTCGCTTGGGGCAATATCTCGTACCTCGGAAATAATTCTTGAGTCGACCTTAAAAGTTAACAATGGGTGGAAAGAAGTAAGGTTAATCCACTTTTTGCTTATCAACTTAAAATTTTAAGAACATAAAATCAATTGGTTGCATTAAGGTTTAAATTTCTTTATTGCTTTTTTTCAGAGTTTCTATTGATAAAGCTCCTAATTAATTCTGGCTTGAACTTAAATTTATATACAATGTAGCGATCGCTGGTTATTAGCTAGCCTTATGAGCAATGACGATCCAAGACCTGGTTTTCTGCGTTAGTTCATATTTGGGAAACTGACCTTCCCCGTTTATCTTGAGTTATATTCAGACTCATAGATTTTTCAAAGATTTTATGGTTAATTTGATTCGTAAAATACTTTCCTGGTTAAAATTGCATAGACTAAAACTGGACAAGTTCATTTGGATGAATACAAATATAACTTCTCAAACAAGATTATTTGTTCAGGTTAAGCTCAATATCTTGTCCAGTAATGATGTTCTAGTAATACTATTTGATGTAACTGTCTTGTAACGCGACCTTAGATTTTCAAATGAAGACATTGTTAGATTCCAAATACTAAAACTGTCTGTCCTTTAAATATTTGTTCTCAGTTTTTGGTTTATCTGTTTCGTTAAATGTTTCTTTTCTTCCAGAAGTTCAATGAAAATCTACATGGAAGGACAAAGTTAAGTGAATATTAGTTTTTGGGGAACAAGAATGTTTGAGTTCAACTCAAGATCTTGGCAAATGATGGCATGTTCTAGCAGTTAGAACAATCTTGTAACCCCTACCTAGGTTCCCAATAAAGTAATATTTTTCCCTGTTACATGTGTACTCTTTATTTCAATTGCCAATCACTTGCTACTCGGTCCACGCCGCTCAGAATGAGCATGCGCGTGGACTTAGTACAATAGGGCCGCGCAGTTAGGCTTAGAGCGCATGCGGGACCAGGGAGATGATAGGAGTTGCAGCCAACAAGGTAGCCAAGTTGAAAAAGCTGGACAAGGGTAACTAGGTGAAGGGTGGAAGTTGCAACCAAGACAGGAAAGCAAAGTCAAAAAGCTATCTTTGGACTTGGTTGGAAAGATCAAGTTTGAAGTTGAGCTTGGTTGGCAAGGCAATGTAGACTGGATTTTCAAAGTCCAAGAATGGAATAGGAGTTTTGAAGCACAAGTCCAGAATCTTTAAGAGCAAGACTTCTTGACATAAACTTCAAAATTTCTAAGTTCCTATTCCATTCTTGGACTTGGGAAAATCCAGTCTACATTGCCTTGCCAACCAAGCTCAACTTCAAACTTGATCTTTCCAACCAAAGTTAGCTTTTTGACTTTGCTTTCCTGTCTTGGTTGCAACTTCCACCCTTCACCTAGTTACCCTTGCCAAGCTTTTTTAACTTGGCTACCTTGTTGGCTGCAACTCCTATCATCTCCCTGGTCGCGCATGCGCTCTAAGCCTAACTGCGCGGCCCTATTGTACTAAGTCCACGCGCATGCTCATTCTGAGCGGCGTGGACCTAGTAGCAAACACCCAGATATCATACATGTAAAGTCAATAAATACAACTCATTAGAAATCTATCTTTATTGGGTACAAGAACGTTTACATATCCTTGCAAAATGGACAAAGTAGATTAAACTCACAAGATTATTCAGTAGGACATGGACTTGATTCAGGAACTGGGGATGGACTGCTTACAAGACCAGATCTTAGAATCTCGGGTTAAAAAGGAGCCTTCTATTAACATGACTTGATATTCTAGAAAGAAATGACCTAGAAAAGAAAATTGAGTTAGTAACATTAATGAGCAAATATATATTAGTCCGTTTACGAGGTTTCGCTCTTCCTCTCAATGGGCATAACTAGTGGGAATATTGTACTCACCAGTTTCTTCTGTAGAACATGGATTTTTCAATCTTTTACTTTGTTAATCCTCTCCGGTCAGGAATTGGGAGTCATTTTTATTTTTCAGGGTCTAAAAAAGAAAAAATATCACGAACCATGTAAGGTAAATGTGGATATAATTGACACTTCACCAATAGTGGCCACCTAGCTGATTAATTTTAAATAGAACGAGTTAGAGGCATCAAACAGCGTTAAAATTCAAATGCATAGTAGATTGTGCAATCAGGTAAGCTGGTAAATTATCACCGATACCACAGATCAGCAAGGGGGATATTTAAATATTTGAAAATCACAACATCGGCCGAGTGACTGAAATTTGATTTTTCTTATTGAATCGCGTAAGGAAACGGGTATGTCGGAACTCATTTTTTTGTATTTATTACCGTTTGATTGACTTTTGAATTTATATTAAGATAAAGAAGAGTGTATAAAATGATACTGAGTAAAATTTATTTGAAAATGTCGACTTTACGAGGATTTATGGGGGTGGCCACTTTACCACCAAACAATTTTAGAATTTCCAATAGTGGCCACCGCAATGGCTTCTAATAGAAACATAAATGTTTAATTTGAATCAGTTTTTCTTCATAAACTGTTGATTGTTCTTTAAAATCAGTGTTGTATGAATTTGGTTTCATTCTGGCTTCCGGAACCAAGGTTTCTAAAACATTGAATTACATGCAAAATTCCTCTCAAATCAGCTACAGCGTAGGCTTTGGGACGGAAACAATCAAGTTTGCTATTCTAAATTAAATAAAACTAATTAGATTTTATCTAAAATATATTTCGTTGGGAAGGATGATTTAATTAGAACTATATACGACTATACTTACTCAATTTCATGCATAAACCCAATCATAGAGGCAGAAAAAGAGGTGTCCACCATAGAAACAGCTACATCAAGGTGGCCACTATAGATGCAATTTGGTGTACTTTTTAAAAACTAAAAATACTTCACCCAATCTAATTATAGTTTTTAATGGTAAAATCAAAAGAAGATCCAATTAACCTAAAAATAGGATGATAACCGTTTCCAAGCAAATAGGTTGGTATTTATTAAGAATTTAAGCAAAAATTTCTGTACCCACATTTACCTTAACACGTTCACGCCGGCGCGGTCCACCGGTGGCCCGCACCAGAACGTCTTATAGGGTGGCGCCGCCAGATGAAGCGCATCATGAAGTCGAGCGCCGCCTCCCAGCGAAAAACATGAAAATCCGCCCCGGCGTGAACGTGTTAAGCAATACTTTTTTTTTCTGCAAAAGAAAAAATATGAGTGCACTGTATTTACCTATATTGGGGGATTTCTACTTGGTTGGTCTACAATTACGAAAGATGATCTCTTTAATAACTGTTCTTTCATAGACAACTGAAAGCTAGTCAATACATTCTAATAGAATTTCACGAGCACGGTTCTTCGACTCCAGAAACGCCGGTTCAGAACAGGGGCCAATTTCTTGTGGTCTTATGTTGTGCTACATTCTTTCTTATTACCTAGAAAAGAAGTGCAATAATTATATGAAATGCTACGAGTCGAATTCTATTGGGGTTTAGATACGCTACACCTAGACATAAAAGGTGGAGGAAACTGGTTGGATTACAAATCATATTGAAAATTTACTGGTTTTTCAGTGTTATGGAGTACTTTTTGCATTTTTAGCTAAAGACAAATGTTAACTAAAAAATCAAAGAAATTTGCAAAATTTAGGAACTTTCGTTTCTGAGGCCTAAAAAGTGCCATTTTCACTTGCTAATTTTACCTCGAAAAAATATTTATTTCTCTCATGAAATTTTTTATGCGTTTTTTACGAATAGTGCCAACAGCTTTCTCACAGAATTTTTTGCTCCATCTATTCGTTTTCATTTTCTTATGGTGTACTTACAAAGTTCGCCAATAGGGGCGCTTTTTACTCTCATTAGGTTGTGCTTAGTCACTTTCCAATACCTTTAGGGGACATCCATAAATGAGGTATTTGCATGAGTGAGGGATTTGCTTGATTTTATACTTTTTCGATACATTATGGTCTAAAACTCTCAAATTTCTGATTTTTAAGTTCAAAAATGTGTTTTAAATAATCTAAAATTCAATTTTATTTTTGCCAAAACGTCAGAAAAGTCACGTTATCAGAAAACGGGCTTCCATTGGATGTGACCTCACAGTGCATGATTTGTGATTCGAAAGTGTTTTCGAGCCCAAACAAAAAAAGAAATTTCAAAAATTTATATCTCAAAAACTAGGCTACGGAAATACTTGATGGAAGCGTCGTTCTTCATGGTTTTTTATCTACTATTTTAATAAAATTTAATCTCAAAACGTGAGAATACCTCATTACGTGAGGTCAAAAAGGGGGGGAGGGGTTTGGAAAAATCTCACCAAGGGGGAGGGGGGGTCGATTAAAATCTCATGTCAACTTTTTAAGTTAAAAATTATACGATTTTCTTTTGAAAAAGGAAAGTATGAAAAAGGAATAATACCCACAGATAAGATACTGTGGTGATTTTTAGACGGAATAGTGTCCTTTTCCCCATCATTAATAAAGGAAAAGTTTTAGGTGCTGCGAAGCACAAAATGAAAACTAATGGGATAGAAAATTATTTTTAAAAGTTGTTGATAAATCTCACGTGGGGGGAGGGGGGTCCAGCAAAATTTCACTAAATCTCACCAAGGGGGGAGGGGGTCCAGATTTTGGAAAAAATACCTCACGTAATTTATGGATGTCCCCTTACTAGAGCGACATCAATAATAACCGTGGATGAAACGGGGTGCTGCTGTTTTAACAAGAACATTTATCAAGGATCGAAAGCGTAGCTGAGAAGAAGAATTAAAAAGTCATGTAGAGGGAATAAGTAGGGCTACTGGGTCTCTCACGAAAACGTTAAATAAGTAACCTACAAAAATAAGTCATAAAATAATATCAAATAAAATATAATTACAATGAATGAAGTTTGACTGTGTTCATGAAAAAAATTTTTTCAGAATTTTTAAAATAAAAAAACTTTCAAAAACAATTTGGTATCCTTCAATTTCTTTGAAAATAATACATAAATTGCAACGTTATAAATTAATGTAGCTGAAATTTACAGAATGGGACAGCCAAGGGATCAGGAGTTATAGCAAAAAGAATATTTTTAAAATAACACTTTTTAGTTAAAGTGACCAAATACTGGGTTCTGCGCCATATTTGGTCACTAACCTCCGAAATAGGACTTTTAAACAACTCTTTTTGCTATAACGCCTGATCCCGTGGCTGTTCCATTCTGTCATTTTCATATATTCTACTTTATAACGTTACAAAATATCTGTACAATTTTCAAAGAAATTGAAGGATACCAACATTGTTTTTGAAAGCTTTTTTTATTTAAAATACTGGAAATATTTTTTTTGTGGACATAGTCAAACTTTATAGCAAATTAAATCTTGCAAGATTATCTTTAACACGTTCACGCCGGGGCCGATTTTCATGGTTTTCCCTGGGAGGCGGCGCTCGACTTCACTATGCTTCATCTGGAGGCTCCACTGAGCTATAAAACAAACTGGAGTGATAGCCTCCGATAGCATAACATGCGACCGAACTTGCCGACACGGAGGGCCTACAGGAACTTCCCAAACCCGATCAGGTGGTGGTGCGGGCCACCGGTGGTACGCGCCACCCGATGAGACAGTCTAGTGCGGGCCACCGGTGGACCGCGACGGCGTGAACATGTTAAAAAGAGGGGTGACAGATTTTTCTCGGACAAATATAACTGGAGTTATAATACATTAAAGAGCAAAAAATGTAATTTTTTCTTTTCAAAAATTTTTAATTAAAAATTACGGATAAAATTAAATAATAAAAACATTTTCTCAATTATATTAATGAAGGTAAAAATTCCAGAAAGTTTCATTAAAATATGAAGCGGTCAGGTTGAGTGGCTTGTTATTAAATGCTCTTTTTTACATAAAAATTTTTGAAAAAAAATTGAAGAATTTTCAAAATTATGAAAAGTATGTACATGTACATCTGAAAACAATCTTAAAACACAAGTTGGATTTCCGAGATATGTGGTTCAGTTTGGAATCTTTCATGAGAAACATAGCTTTTATAAATCAATGGAGATAATTATGATTATCACTTTTTAAAGCTAATGAGATTTGAATACAATTAGTATTGGATTTTATGCAAGATATCCGTATAAAAAGTAATTAAAACTAATTTTTTTCACACGGACACATAACTGTTTAGCCTTGAAACGCATAGGAATACTCTTTCGTATCTTTTACACCAAAATATTACCCAGTGTGCAAGGAAAATGCAAGAAAAAGTGAATAGCTTGTAATAAACATAATTTTTTTCAGATGAAAATCTATAAAATTTTACCTAATCGTCCAACCATGGCAAATAAAGATAAAAAAGTTCAGTATCATAAAAATGTCCAAAATTATTAAGTAGAAACCGATTTCTGCCATTTTATTTGAATAAATTGTAAAATATATCCCATTTGGAAACCCCCCAAAAAACTTGACCCCAAACGCCGATGTTCCCAAATGGGAACATTCTCATAATCATACTTAGGATTTTTCTACCAAAAAATATCAAGAATTGTTTTAGTTATGATGAAACAAGCCATTTAAGCCAAAACCTAGAACATTTTTTGAATTACGGCGTTTAAAAGGTTAAGAGTTTCCCTAATAAAGATTGTGACAAGAAAGTAAATTTATCGATCATAGACATCTTGGGAAATAATTTCAAATTTATAAAAGAATGGGTTTGAATGCACATTTTACTCAAAATAGAAAATTTAATACTTAAAGTTAACAACACTTCTAAAATATTATTCAAAGTTAAAACATAAAAATTATGAACGTTTATTCAATTATGTTCTCAAAGAGCTTTTCTACTCAATTACCAAGAATCAAATTTGGACATCTTGGATTTTCTGTAAATATAAGGTGAAGTGTCATCTAACAGTTCCTTTTTGAGACTTTTCTACTGGTTGCAAGAAAATTTAACGTGCAACAGCTCTAAGTTGTTTTCTTCAGTTTCCAGAAAAAACTTTTATTACCAACCCCCTTAGATAAATAATTGAATTTTTTTTGAAAGCAAGAACTTCAAGGAGTAATTTGTGACTCATACCAGCATTTTAAATCAGGAATTGATGAAATCAGAGGGACTCGCTGAATAATTTTTAAATGCACCCATATACAGGGTGTATCAAAAATAATAGGACAAACTTCTAAAGGAGGTAGGGTACATCATAAGACTAAGAATTGCATATAGGAACTCATGGTTCCAGACGTCATCCTAGTCCACTGGGGGTACCTTGAATCATGCTTGTGTGAGAGCGGGAAGCGTATTCTATTTCCCTCGCCGTTACAGAACATTTCTTAATAATCTCCAAAATCATAATTAATAGCGTGGATTAGTGACCTTGAACACATTAATTATGATTTTGGAGATTATTAAGAAAAGCTCTGTAACGGCGAGGGAAATAAAATATGCGAGCGGGAATGCGAGAATTTTCCTCAAATATGCTTGCAATAAGTACAGACTGCCTCAAAAGCATTGTGAAAAACCTAAAGGAAAGGCAGGGAAAATAATAAGGATTGACCCCAGACATCACAGGAATGTAGTAATGAAGATGGTGTAGAGAGAGGTAGAGGTGTAGGTCGAGGTGTAGGTCGAGGTGTAGGTCGAGGTCGAGGTGTAGGTCGAGGTGTAGGTCGAGGTGTAGGTGTAGGTCGAGGTGTAGGTCGAGGTGTAGGTAGAGGTAGAGGTGTAGGTAGAGGTAGAGGTAGAGGTGTAGGTAGAGGTAGAGGTAGAGGTAGAGGTGTAGGTAGAGGTAGAGGTAGAGGTAGAGGTGTAGGTGTAGGTAGAGAGTTATAAATAAAAGTTATGGAAGGTCAAATACGGCGAATCGTTGTGTACCGGGCATGATTGAAGTTTCTCTGCTGTAGCAGCCCAGCCGATTTTAAAATGGATTTAGAAATATTTTTTGCGAAAACTTAAACTTATGAGGCGTGCTATCAAAACAAGCTCATTCCATATTTTTCTGAAATCCACTTTTTTGCATATTTTGAAAGTTTAGAGGGTCCTTCATAACCTGACGAAGTGGTATAGCTCAAATCCAGATCATTCCAACCCAAAATTAGATTAAAAGGTGAAAACTGTTCTCAACTGTGAAATTTAAGATCATTTGAAAAAGTTAAGTGGATGTCATTTATTTAAAACTCGTAAAGACACAAATATTAACTAGTAAACACCAATTTCACACAACTTAATTGAACAAAAAAAATGAAAAAAGCATGAAATAACGTGTTTTTGCATCGAAATCAGCTCATTACAACTGAATTAGTGTAATTACGCCCAAGGTAATACACTTGGAATGAAAATGAAAAACTAATCAAATTCTAGGCGGTTATACCTACAATTAAAATTTTTAAAAAGAAATTTAGCTTTAGAACTTTAGACTTGAGAAGTTTTTTGTCCCTCCTTTAAAATTTCCAAAACTGGAATGAGTTGGTTTTGATAGCAAACGCCTCATATAAGAAATTTTAAACGAATATAATTTTTTTTATTTATCCTGAAAATTTTACTACGTTACAGACTGAGGCCAGAGGCCTTTAGATCCCAGCCCTTAGGGATCGAATGCTGCTCGTGTCTTAAGTTTGGGAACCTATGGGTCAGAGAACACAGCTCAAAGACCAGACTCGGCCATATTTTGACTATTATTTTTTTCCATTTACACTAAATATTAAAATTTTTTAAGTAGCTGAGTAAAAAGACAAATTGCACCGCTTAAAGAAAGACTAAATTATGTCACAAAAACTTTGCGGTTCAATAGCTAAAACTATGAGCGCTGATTTTTGACCCAGAACATTTTGTAATAAAGTTTACTTGGATTTAGTATATTTACTTAACTAATTAATAAATATTAATTCAATCTAATTTTCATCTTGATAAATAAATTAAAGATAGGACTACTTTTTTTGAAAAAACACTACGATAATCAGTTACTAAAGAAAACAAGAATATAAAATTCGCAATAGGAAATTACCTTAAACTATGGAAATTCTTTCGTCGTTTGGTCCACATCTGATGGGTAACGCTTTTCGAAAATTCCGTTCCCGAGGGTCGGGCAGCATAGAGGTTACATGAAGATACGTCCTCGGGCAATTCTGAAAGTGGTAATCTGGAAACCTGATGATCACTGGCCGATTTTTCTTAAGTATTGTGCTTTAACACTCCTTGCACGCCTGGTATTCTGTAAAAAAAATAATTAAATACATGACAGGGCTGTTTTTCAACCTACGATATGTTCTTGAAGTAAAAAAAATAATTATAAAATACTTGTGCTACTAGTAAGTATAGTTAAGTATAATAAAAAAGGGGGAGTCTGAACACTTTTTTAACTTTCAAAATAAAAATAAGTAAAAATGTTTTGATTGAAATTGTTGGTCCAATTATGTTCTTACAATTTTGAGCAAAAACAAATGTTTTAAAATATATTTATCTCTTTCTATTAATTATAATGGTGTTCCGATTCACCCCACAGATAGGGGCGAAATCTGAATTTTCAGCGAGGTAGTTAATATAAAATTTGGCAAAGATAATTAAGAATATCTTTCAATTCTCCAGTAAATTTGATTTAAATATAGGTACTACATGTGAACATTCGAAGCTTGCACGCCAACTATGAGTATTTTTACACTAGTTTCAGACTCCGTTATTGATATTTGAATTATTATATTGTCTGAAATTTGGATTTTTGAAAGGGAGACAGCTTTGTACTCTTTTAATGGTTTTGATTCTTTTTTCTGCTGCAGAGATAACCATTCTGATTGGAATAGCCAGGGCTCGATTTGATCTGGAACCTCTTTTTCGGGAAAACAAATTAATATTCTATTTCAGAGGTCTCCTAACTACGGCCCGTGAGACCCTTTCCTCTGACCGGTGGATACCTATGTTCGACAAAAAGTCCTAAAATGAATTAAAATCCTGTTTTTAGGGTAAAACTTCCAAAATTTAGACGAATTTACAATTGCTTTTTTCGTAAAATTCTAATATTAGCCTCTCCCGTGCAAGAATCACACAATTGCAAAAATTGAAAGGTTTACTTTAAGAGAGATTCTCGTGGAGCTTTATTGGTCGCCAAGTCGAAAAATTCGAAACAAGAGGTTAATCTTAGGGGATTATTTCCACTGGCGTTAAAAAAAATCGCCAAAAAACACTTTAGAAGAAGAAGAAGAAATTTATTCGTGTTAGGCCGAAGCTCATTTACGAAGATTACAATATACATGACATACAATACATACATTATAAACAGAACTAAAATCAACAGTCTTAAATTAACGAGAATCACAGTGATAACTAAATAATATTAATCAAAACACAATAACAACAAAGAACAATAAATAAAAATTCAACTGAATCTATAAAAATTAAACTGAATCTAAAAACGCTTTATATGCTTATGTTAACCCTTTCAGACCTAGAAAGGAAAAAAATTGAAACTTTGAATCTTGATAATTCTAAAAATAATTCGAATTTTAAAAAAAACGAAACGACATTCTTTTTGTGAAAAATAATTGTATATGTGTTTAAAATATTGTGCTTCTACCATAATTAGTTTTTCTTTTATAACGAAAAAGTGTTCGGATTATTTCATTGGCTGCTGCGACAAGAATAATAGAAGTCTTTCCGCGCCAAGCTCCCGTAGAGTAAAACCCGTAGAGTAACTTCTGCAATTGCGTGGTTCTTGCACGGGAGAGGCGATATGATGGTTTTAATAAACATTTACTTTCTAGACTTCAGGTAACGGTCCGAAATTCAAGGCAAGTATTTGAAAAAAAAAATTTTGTAAAAATTCCCATTCAATAAAATGCAATTTTTACAAAACTGAAATCAAATTTAACCTGCATGCTAAAATATTGGTTTATTCAATATAACGTAAATCCAAACAATCCTGGCTTGGGCGATATTTTTGGTGAAATTTGGTTCTGCCATTGTCGTTTATTGGCGATTAAGCAATTAAACTTCTTAAGAAATGGGGGTACTTACGTATTATACAGTCGACAGTTCAGAGGCAGTTTAATTCAGCAGCACATCAATAGAAAAGTCAATGGGTTTTGATGACGTTTTTGATTAAGCAGTACGGTCGACGGGATAATACGTAAGAACCGAAATGGGTTGCCAGAATCCACTATTTTTGGCGCCAGGTCTGAATTCTTTGGATTACCCGAATATAATAGAATATAATAATAGTCTGGATAAATAAAATCAATCTCCAGAATTTATTTAACTTAAATCTTTAAAAATCTATTTAATTTTAGTTTTACCTGGAATATAAAATATCCGAGCTTTGAAAATAAAGAAACATACATTTTTAGAAGATGATTTGAAGACTTGAAAGTTTGAGTCACTCAATATCAAAACGGCATCTGAAGCTCTAGTTACACAACACACCTTGATGACATTGCACCTTGACATTGCACTAATGGCGGATTCTCTACCATCAACTCAACAGCCACGTTTCCTGAACCTAGTACTACGTCCCTACTCGGAAGGAGAAAGTGGGTAAACACAAAGCCCTCTTGGTTGCAAGGAAGAGTTTCGGTACGCAAATCGTGATAAAAAGACACTACTGTATACATGGGTTTAACGAAATATTCGTATTTTAAAGTTGATATTCTTCGTTTCACTCGAAATTCAGACACCGCGATGGCTGTCTTACCTGTCTAGTTTAGATCATGCATTTCGCATAAGGAGCTCCACAAGTGCCAAAAAGGCACCGGTACGATTTGATTTCTTGATTGTTTGTTTTAAATAAAATGCACCCGAATTTCACAAAAGGTTAAAGGCCCATCACCCACAGTTAGTCACTGTGAGTTTCCTTTTGCCTGGGAAGTTATTTTTGGAGACGGGTTAAAAGAAAGAAATGATGCCTAATAATTCCCCGGAGCAGTAGTCTGATGCTTGCTTAGCATGAGGAAGCTCCTACATCATCATCATCATCAACTGGGAAGTACCCAGCGCCGAAGGCGCTTTTACTTCGCTGCAAGTTTAGAACATCAATTGAACAAAAACATGATTAAAAAAGTAATAAAAGCATCAGGTTTGAGAAAGAACCGGCCAGCAGTGCCTGGTAGAAGTAGGCGGGGCTACGCCTCTTATTGCAGGAATAGTAATGGATCAATCAGGGAAGCGGCTGGCGAGGTCTGTGGTGGAAAATGGATACTTCAGCTCGGGATTGGGGATGTTCATGATAGTTTGGGCATTAATTAATGGATTTTGGTGGTCAGTGATGGAGTTAAAGAAAGATCTTGAGTTGGCTTCAATGAAAATAGGAAGGTTAGGAGTTTTGAGTTCAAGTTGGAGGTTTTTATTGGTGATGTAAAGAGGGGCTTCCGTAGCTGCTCGAAGGATTTTGTTTTGTAAAACAATCAGATTGTTGAGGTTGGAGGTGGCCGTGGTCGCCCAGATGGGGGATGCGTACGTCAGGAGGGGTCTAAGGATCATTTTATAGAGTAGGACTTTGTTGCTGAGCTTGAGTTTTGAGTTCTTTTTTATGAGGGGATACATCAGTCTGAATTTAATTTTATATTTTTGGATTGTTTTTTCAACGTGGTGATTGAAGAGAAGTTGCTGGTCGAAGTGGACGCCGAGGTATTTTGCAGTTGGGGACCATTTGAGCTTCGTGTTTTGGAGAATTAAATCATCAGGGAGGGTTTTTCTTAGCTGTTTTCTAAAGAGGATGACTTGGGTTTTTGAGGAGTTGAGAGCTATCTTCCATCTCTTGCACCAGGAGTCAATGTTGTTGAGAGCTTTTTGAAGTCTGGCTTTGATGTTACGGGGGGATGGGTCCTGCGCCACAATCGCCGTGTCATCGGCAAACAGGTGGAGGTAAGTTTTAGGAGTGCGTGGGACGTCATGAGTAAAAATATTGTAGAGAAGGGGGCTGAGAATGGCGCCTTGTGGAGTACCAGCCCTGATAGGGAAGGGAGTGGAGAGGTCTTGATTGATCTTGACTTGGAAGTATCTATTTTTGAGAAAAGAGTGGATGATTCGAATAAGGTAGGGAGGAAATTTCAGAGCAATAAGTTTGAAGACCAGGCCATCATGCCAAACACGGTCAAACGCCTTTGCGACATCAAGGAAGACGGCACCGGTACGACGGTTGTTGTTAAAGCCAGCTCTCACCAGATTGGTCAGACGGAGGAGTTGATGGATCGTTGAATGGTTTTCCCTAAACCCGAATTGCTCCGGTGGCAGGATGTTATTCTCTATACAGTGCTGCTTCATTTTTTGAAGAATAATTTTTTCAAAGATCTTGGAGAATGTGTTGAGAAGGGAGATGGGTCTGTAGCTGTTGGTACGATTGGAAGGTTGACCGGGTTTTGGAATCATGATGACATTAGCTTTTTTCCAGGCGTCTGGGAAGTAATTGAAACGGAGACAGGAGTTGATGATCTTTGCTATGTTTGTGGTTACGTTAATTGGGATTTTCTTGAGCATTTGATTGTTGATGTTGTCAGGTCCGGGTGCTTTTTTTGGTTTGAGCTTCCTAATATGGTCGGCAATGTCAGCTGGGGAGATGAAGAAGGGGGCAGGTGAAGGAGGGGTGCAGTTGTGAAAAGCGTGGAGGGTGCCAGAAACATTGATGTCGTAGTTTGGAACAGAGAGATGGGCATTAGGAGTGAAAGTAGCAGCTAGGGATTTTCCAAAGGCTTCAGCTTTTTCGAAATCGGAGATGGCTGGGGTTGAGTTGAATTCAGAGGGAGTGAGAGGAGGGATGGGTTGGTACTTGTTAACCATGCTTTTATTTAGTTTAAAAAGCGAACCATCTTCAGTGTTCAAGGTGGAGAGAAAAGAGTTCCAGCTATTGTTGCTGAAGGAAGTGAGTTTAGTTTTAATGAGTCTTTGCAGCTGGTTAAGTTGGGTTTTGTAAGGAGGAAATCTTGAGTCTTGCCAAAGTTTTCTGATACGATTTTTGAATTTTATCAAAGCAACGATGTCAGGGGGGATACTTCTCGGCTGTCGGTTGATTATTTTAAGTTTACTTGCTTCATCTCTGGCTTTGGATATGGAGTTGGCGAGGGCTTCAACAGCAATATCAACGTCAAGAATGGAGTTAATGGGGGGGTTGCCTGGAACATTTTTTGATAAAATATCGTGGAAGAGATTCCAATTCGTAATTCTGACTCTTCGAGCTTCAGGAGGAAGGAAGGAGGTGTCGTGGATGGTTAGGAGGACTGGGTTATGATCGCTTGAAAGAGCAGAGTCGCTGATGATATGCGAGGGGAGGAGACCATTGGAGAGACCGATGTCCAGAATAGAAGAGCCGTGGTATCCTTGATAGGTGCCGGTGGGCGGGGCAATAATGTTGAAATGTTTCCTTGAACAAAAATCATGGAGGGAATGTCCATCTTTGTTTCCAGATCCTTTGTTCCAAGAGGAGTGGCGACAGTTAAAGTCTCCGAAAAGAAGGAATTTTTCGTTGGCTTTTGTAAGTTTTTTGATATCCTTCAGATTGAGGGTGGATGTGGGTGGTTTGTAGATTGAAGAGATGGTGTAGTGGCAGTTAGAATTTAATTTGAGGGCTATAGAGGTATTTTCGAAGGATGCTGTGGGCTGTTGGATCTGAAGGTGCTGGATGCCGTTACGGACACAAATAGCAGTGCCACCGCCTCTATGAGTAAGTCGATCATTTCTGTAGGTAAGGTAGTTGGGGATGGAGAGGGAGTCGCATGGCCGGAGATGGGTTTCCTGAAGGAGGATGATGTCTGGGGTTTTTTCTTTAATGTAATGTCTGAATTCAAGTATTTTTCCTTTTATGCTGTTTGCGTTCCAAGATAAGATTGAGATAGTATGCAGCTTTCTTGTGTTAGACATGGTTGGTCCAAATAGCCATCAATTTTTGGATGTTTTTCATGGTAGCTTCAAATTTGGATGCCAGGGATCCATCGGTTTTCCATGTGCTGAAGATATTTATGACGATGTAGAAGGAGGCTTGAAACTGTGTGAAAAGACCGGCGTTAAGAAAACCGTCGAGGGAATTTGGATCTTCATTCGCCGCAGCCGCAGGGGAGGACGGGGCTTCAGCGCCAGGAGGAGGAGTCAAATCTAACGCTTCGGCTTGCTTCTTCGAGGCAGCTTTGTCTTCCTCGAACTTCTTCTGCCTTTCAGTCCAAAAGTTGGTGGTAGGTGGCTTGGGAGTGGGCATGTTTTGGGGATTTTTCGGGCATCCCGAGAAATTGGCAGTATGGTCTCCTTTACAGTTGGCGCAGGTTGGTGCTTCGCTTCTGGGCTTGGTGCAGTGAAAGGAGAGGTGAGGACCGGCACACTTGACGCATACTGGGTCTCGTGAGCAGAAGTAAGATGAGTGATTAAAAAGCTGGCAGCGGTAACATTGGGGGGTATTATTCTTGGGGCGCAGGGGCTCTACTTTAATTTTAATGTTTGAGATGTATCGAAGATTGAAGATTTCTTTTGTAATAGGTTTTTTCTCCAGGTAAACGATGAATATGGGGAGGAACTTCTTGATGTTGGGAGATTTATCTGAACGATCAGGCATTTGGGTGACGTTGATTACAGGGAATTTTAAGGATGCTAACTCTTGTTTCAGCTCATCTTTATCAAATTCTTTGTCTAAGCCTTTAATAACTATTTTTGACTGTTTTTCTTCTTTCAAGGGGAAAGAGTGACTCTGGATTTTCTTTTCACTTAGATGATTTTTAATCTGTTTATGGATTGCAGGGATGGGGGGGGTTATTCTTAGGTCTTTACCTTCCAGTTTTCCGTAAATGGTTGTCTTGGCCAGGTTCGAGAGTTCCTTGAGTAGGGCTTTGGGATGAGTTGCGTTGGCGATTATGATTGGAGGTCCTTTTTTTGGAGGCGGGTCTAGCTCAGGGTCCGATTTTTCGTTTGAAAGGTCTTCCATCTCTGTAACATCATCATGAGTTTCGTTATTATTTTCGGTATCTCTAAGGCATTGGAATTTATTGCTTAATTCCAGGGTATCCGAGTTAGAAGATTTGCTACTGGTTCGGGCGCGTTTGGATCTGACAACTTGAAATTCAGATTCTGTGGTCTCGGTGGAGTGGGAGGTTGAAGGGGAGTTTAATGCATCGTGACCAGCAATGTCAGCCAGAGTATGAGCTACAGAAGTGGTGCAGTTATTGAAGAATATTTTCTGCTGACATTCGTAGATTTTACCAATGGCGGTATGCAGATCGGCGAGAAGATTGTTTGGCAGGTTTAAGGGTAGGGGGCCAGTTTGAAACTTACTGATGAGGGCGGTTTGAAGGGAAATCAGCTGGTTTTTTGCAGATTCAAGTTGACTGACATCAGTGCAGTTGGAGGCAAGAGAAAGGGCAAGTGGGAGGTTGAAGTTTGTGAGGGCAGAATCAATATCAGTAGACTCACCAGTCGATGAGCAGAGATCAGCAGGAGATTTAGTGGTGGAGTTGGTCATCATGTCATCAACAGGGTCGTGGTTGAGGGTATTTTCCATCATCATTGGGGGAGGAGGAACCAGCGAAGCTGGTTTGAGCACGAAGGTGCTCTCGGATTTAGATACCACGTGCGTCATGATGTCTTCCAAGGTAGGCATCGAAGCCATCCTGAGGTTTTCCTTTCCAGCCGCCAATGGGGGGACCAGCGAAGCTGGTTTCCGGTTGACGCCGCTGCTCGAGAGAGCAAATCCTTGGCCTTGAAAAGAGGTCCAGCCGAATATATTTGGCTTATGCTTGAAGTCACAGATCCTTCACCCGTCTCTGCGCTTCTCGTCAAAGTAACCGCTTAAAGAGCAAATTTTAAATAGGAAGCTCCTACAATTTATCCCCGATTTTTATTTTACTAAAAACACTTATTTCCCAAGAAAAATTTCAACCAACCAATCAGAGCAGACTCAACTAAAACTGGCCGTTTGAGTATAGGATCTTGTCAACTTTGCCGGAAATCCGGTTTAAGACATCGTCCCAATGGGAACCCTCCCTCATTCAGATTAAAACCAATCACACAACAGAATGAGAAGTACCTTAAAAGTGATCGATAATTCCTAATATTAAAGTGTTTTTTACAACGCACTGAGGCTTCTAGGAAAGCTAGTTAACCATTTATTAGACATCTGTAAGCAGTTAGGTTAAAATTCTCATTTTTGAAGCGCATGTTGACAAGCCGATTCCCAAACAAATGTGACCTTGCAGAACTAGGCGGGGTGGAAAATGGTAGCGCCATCTAAATGAGGCATCCGGATAGTTCGAACACCACCATCCATATTAAAATCCCAGATTACTACACCTAGAGAGCCTGCTCTCTAACTACACCTAACCCCACCTAACCCTCCATTAAAAAAATCCGGAAGCTCATTTGTTGCTCTGAGAATGAAGTATTAGGTCATCCCGAAAGTTTTGTCACTCTTGGGAGCATCTGTATATAAGATATTTTTGACACTTTTCCATTATGTAATATCAATATTAACTGTAACTTTATCTACCGTCAAATTGGCATCTTGGCTTGATTTTGGGGACTGATAGACAAATAGGCTTTCCTTAAATCCATGATAACATGTTACTTCATTTCTTTTCTGCTCAAAATTTTGCATTTTTCCTAAAGTTAAGATTTTTAAATTAAAATGAACTGGTTACTTCCATAAAACAATTAAAGTTTTAAGTATGTTTAACAAGTGTGGAAAATTTCACTTATATATAAATTTTTTCTGAGGCATCCGGAGAGTTTGATCACAATCCTTCATATTAAATTGCTGGATTGCTACTCCTAACCCTTTATTAGGAAAGATCCGGATGATCATTTGCAGGAATCTAGATCGCTGGAAATTCTACCTCCGCTCTTCAAAAGTAGTATAAAATCAGTTTCAATTTATGAAATAAATAAGATCTTCCGTACAATCTTAATATGACTTAAAATTAAAGTTAAATTCCTTTGAATTTTAATTTTGAAAGTTTTCAATTAATGGCAACTTGAAGTAAACAAAATCTTATTAATTGTAGAAACTAGGAAAGCTGGAAAAGTGAGCCAACAAAAAAAGAGCCCAAATTCGCCAAATTGGCTTTAGATAGAAGTAGAAGTACTCTACTGGTTTGCCGTAATGAAAAAGTACCAAAAAATACATTGTATACAGATGCTCCCAAGAGCGACAAAACTTTCGGGATGACCTAATATTTGCATGAGTGAGGGATTTGCTTGATTTTATACTTCTTTGATACCTTATGGTTTAAAACTCCCAAATTTCTGATTTTTAAGTTCAAAAATGTGTTTTAACCCTACAGTGCATACTGATGCCATTTGGCAACACGACATTTTCCCCCATTTCTTACTCGAACTTTCATTTCCAAACGGCAACACCATGCAATAAGTACAATAGATATAACATTTCATTGTATTAGCACTTTAGACTGCCAGTAGATCACAGCAGGGGTACTATTTTGAGACATTTGTTGGTAGCTAGTGAGACGAAAGTCAAGACACAGAAAACGACAAAATAAAAGGATCATATAAATTAAAATAAAAAAAATTTTCAGCTTGAAAAAAAAATGTTTTGAAAAGATAAGTTGTTTTTTTTATATTTTTAGAGTATTTGGTTTTATTTCACTTCACAATTAATTTCACAAGAGACACAAATTAATTTCACAAGGACAAAGTTTTTTGCCAATAAAAAGTAGAAAAAATTAAATTATTTTTTTTAGTATTTTTTTACTAATTTACACCATAATAGAAGTAACATAAATGATTTTCAAGCGAATTTAAAATATCATGCATTGTAGGGTTAAATAATTTCAAATTCAATTTTATTTTTGCCAAAACGTCAGAAAAGTCACGTTATCAGAAAACGGGCTTCTATTGGATGTGACCTCACAGCGCATGATTTGTGATTCGAAAGTGTTTTCGCGTCCAAACAAAATTTCAAAAATTTATATCTCAGAAATTTGGCTGCGAAAATACTTGATGTAAACGTCATTCTTCATGGTTTTTTATCTACTAGTTTAATAAAATTTAATCTCAAAACGTGAGAATACCTCATTCCAACACCATTCATCAAGAAAACTATAAATTCAGTTTCAATTATGAAATAAATAAGATTATCCCAGCAATATAAATAGTACTTAAGTTAAAATTTAAATTTATCTTATGTTTAATTTTATAAGTTTCCCTTAGATGGCAATTTGAAGTAAACAAATTTTGATTAATCACAGAACTTATGAAAGCTTGAAAAGTTACCCAACTAAAAAGAGCCAAAATTCGCCAAATTGGCTTTAGATAAAAGTTGAAGCATCTTACTGGTTTACCGTAATGGAAAACTATTAAAAAATACTACATTGTATATACAGACGCTTCATGAAGCGAAATACCTTTTCGTTTACCTAATATTGGGTTCTCGTCAAATATGAAAATTATAAGATGACTGAAATTTCAGTTCAATGTTTAAATGAGATATTTTGTCACTTACTAACTTATATTTTTTAATCACACAAATTCACTATAAAAATAGCCTCGTGCGCAAAATCATTCTAAAGAAAGATTTTTTGTTACAAACACGTAAATATCCGAATAAGCCTCGCGTATTCATTAATGGCATTATTCACTGCCACTAAACCAGTGTTTAACCATCGGTTGAAGAAATATTCCACCAATCAGAGTCAGAAAAGCCCACTTTCTCTCTTTAGCGGCTCTTTAACCACTGGTTAAGTGACTGTGAATAATGCCGTAAATCTTCATAAAAATGTATTACAATTTCCCTTTAAAAAATCCTTCACACATTTAGACTTGTTTTATTATTTTACCTAATTAAAAGCTGAGTACTAAGGTTTTTACATTAATTTTCTAAATTTGAGAATTTTTAATCCAAAAATCCATGCAAAAGGACTAAACTAAAATATTCACTGTTACACTTAGATCACAGACATTGTAGAGTTTGAAGATTATAAAATTTACTTAAATTTCTATAACGCTGTAATTTTAAATTTGGACAACAACAATAATCATTAACCTTAAGTATCCAACAGAGCTCCAACCCTGGAAACCAATACCCCTTCAAATCTATGTAAGAGGACTAAACTAAAATATTCATTTTATATTTGGACAACAACAATAATCATTAACCTTAAGTATCCAACCAACAGAGCTCCAACCCTGGAAACCAATACCCCTTCAAATCTATGTAAGAGGACTAAACTAAAATATTCATTTTATATTTCGGTCGCAGGCATTGTAGAGTTTGATGATTGTAAATTTTACATAAATTTCTCTTCTACGTAAAGGTTTCCCTTGCCTTTAATTTTAAATTTAGACAACAATAATCATCAACCTTAAATATCCAAACAGAGCTCCAACCCTGGAAACCAATACCCCTGCAACGTACTAATGCAAAGTCAGCTCCGGCTGACCAAAGCACCTTACTCTTCTTTCTATTTGCATTTATATAGCGATACCTAAAGGCGACTGGGAAAAAGAAGAAGAAAATAAAAATCTGTAGACCGGCTCATTTTCTGGCCGACTCCACGCCTACCAAGTCATGAAGCTCAAGGAGCTTTCTCGCTTCTACAGGAAGGCACTCAAGAAATTGAACGGTTGCTGCAGGATTACAAAGGAATCCCGCCAGGAGGGGATATCCTGAGGGAAAGGGCGGGTTTAGTTAAAATGAAGCTTTAGTCCAAACTCCTCACCGGCCGCCATGTTTCGGGTAAATAAACTTGAGCAGCGCGAAGTTCCGGAAAACTTTTTTTGGGGGCTAGAATAATTCGCTGGGGGAAATGCAGGCTGACAAAACAATTTTCGGTTCGGTTCTTGGCTTGAGATGAAATTTTGGGTTTAGTTGGATTTTTAAGGGGTATGTGTTTTTTTATTATTTCAAGGGTACGTGCAACTCAGGTAACAGAAAAATACTGGCTGATATTATTCTGTCAGTATTGTTCTTAGTCGAAACGACGACGTAAGTATCGTCTAGTTTTGACGAAATTGCCTCTTACCTACCTTTTATGCGGACGAAAATTGTTTCAACAACATTTGTTGTCAAAAAACGAAAAAAACAATTTTACTTTACAGGTTTATTTATTAAAAATTATTTTTGATCTTGTTAAAAATAATCCTAAATTTCACAAAATGTTTATCGATATTCGAGGTGTTACCCCTAATTGGTTCTGCACTGATTGATATTTACTCTGCAACCTGGGACCCGATACTTTTAATACTAAGCCAAATAATTTCTTGCGATTAGACTTGGTCAACCAGGTATTTTCAAAAACTTGTCTACTCTGCTGAGTATTTTCCATGCGTTCGAATGGTCTTAAAGTCATGTTTGGAAACCCTTGTAGTGCAGGTTTTTTTGTTACGAGGAAGGAGATCGTATTTTAATTTCATTCAATCAAAATCATTAAATAAAACTTTTCATAATCTAAACGAATGAAGAAATAATAGAGAAAGAAGGAAAAATAAGTTTAAGTATTTTCTATTAGGTATTCCGAATAAATCACTTTAACATTATTTAATACTGAGCCATTATCTTGTTTATATACTTTTAGTTAAAGGTAGGGTTGAAACTATCATAAATACTTGGCATATATGAAGATAAAGATTTATATTATAGCCCTGTAAAGCTACATTTTACATGTACACTGTAAAAAAATCTTTCTTCAATAAACGTAAATTTCCCGGCAGCACAGCTGCCGGATTATTTCAATCATTTGAGAAGGTATCCGTATTTTCTTTTTCCGTCATTTGAGGGAATGTCCGTTTTGTATTTTTCTGTGAAAGGAGGGAAACCTTCCGTTATTTTAGAGAACGTTCGTTTAATATCTTTTCGTCATTGGAGTGGAACTTTCCGTTATTTTAGGGATTGTTCGTATTATTACTAATATTATTGTGATTCAGTATATTCCTGATTATAATTTTGAAAAAAAAATGACAAACAATCCGTAAAATCCAAATAGACGATTCTTTTAAATAATTTACACTACCGATCACAGTAATACAAGTCTAATCAAAAGTTACAAGTTATCACAACTATTTAGATCACATTTTTGCGATCTAATAAGACTAGTTAGGTATGCAATATTTTAAGACTTCAGCTACGTGGTGAAGAAAGCGATCGTACGATGTTTAAATATCTGTTTAAAAATAGTATATCAGAGTATTTCTATTTTAAAGCATGGTAACGTTTACTACGACCGTTGCTAGGCTGCCGACGTACTGTTTTGTACTGTATTTCACAATCCCTGCAAGATTTTTATACTTTATTAGCAATGCGCATCCTTGTGGACTTGATTCTTGATAAATATTTTAGCGAAATAATTTTATTTTCAATTAATTAATAATTAAAAAAATTTTAAAAAAACACAATGAATTTAATAAAATAAGGAATGACTGTTAAACAAGAGAAATTAATTCTTGCAATTTTTAATGGAATAATAAAAATTTAAAATTAAATTTACTGAAAAATAGTTACTGGGGTTCGAACCTACGACCATGTGCACTCTAGACTGACGCGCTACCACAACCCCACTAGTCATTCCCTATTACGGCCCATAATACAAAAAATAAAAACAATATATTTAACTTACTTACCCATAGTAAATTTGCTGAAGGTTCGTTTCGCCTGAAGACGCTTGCACAAACTTCCATTACTTATTTACAACTATATTTGAGTCTCACCAGAACTAGTGGAGAAATCGTACAATACGCATGCGTGAGGAGAGGAAAATTAAAAAACGGAAACTTCACGATGAAAATTCCGTTTTGTAGTTTACGGAATTAATCCATGAAAAATTCACGGAAAATAAAACGTCAAAAGACGTTCTTTTTTTACAGTGTAAAGAACATTTTACTAAATCCATTTTAACGGATTTCTAAGTCCAATCGTCAAAATCTGCAATATATTTAAAACCACTGACAACATAATAGTATTCAAATACTTTATCCAACATAAGACTATTTACGTGTAAAGAAATATTAACATTACCTAAGAGATATTTTTGAGCAAGACAGACAGTTTTAATCTTAAACAAATGTAAAAAAATCCAGAAAGCGTATCCATATAGGATAAGGCTGAGAAAGGCTTGGAAAGAAATAAAAATATCAAGCATCTGAAAGAGGTTAATCTTAAGACTTGAGGGTATGTTTTAGTTAGGAGCAAGTGGAGTAATTAAGTCTACAAGATTATTTGGGTGTTATTGTAGAAGAATTAGATGTCTAGACTACATCGATATCTAAGTAATTCTTGGAAATGATACTAACTCCGTTTTTATCCATGTAAATTTTGTTACCCTGATTTAATGTCATATCTTAAAAGAAAGTTATTGATTATATGGTACTTTTAACAGTATACAGAGTGTCCCACGAAAAGTGGTCCAACCTCTTTAACAGAACCCCTACAGATATAGTCATGAAAGTGGGGTCTAGGTATAGTAAAGTGACCATGCCCTATCCAACGAAACAACTTTTAACGCCCTCTAGAGGAAACTTTAGGAGTTGTAATTTTTATTTTAAAAACTATTTGAGGTATGGGAGAAACGTCAATGACTAAGTTGTAGATCAGCATCGATTCAGTAGGAAAAGACACCTTAAGCAGAAAAATATCTTGAATAAAACCCCTAAAACGCACGCTCAATTAGGTGGAATTTACGTAGATTTTACGTCTTAAAACGCTCCTCACTAGGCGAAAATGAGAAAATTTCAATTATATAAATACTTTATATAGAATACTTTAAGTCATTTACTTAAGTCATAAAAATGAAAATTTCTCATTTTCGTCTCTGGAGGAGCGTTTTAAGACGTAAAAACTGCGTAAATTCAACCTAGCGTTTTAGGGGTTTTATTCAAGATATTTTTCTGCTTCAGTGTCTTTTCCTACTGAATCGATGCTGGTCTACAACTTAGTGACTTTTTTTACATACCTCAAATAGTTTCTAAAATAAAAATTATAACTCCTAAAGTTTCCGCTAGAGGGCGTTGAAAGCTGTTTAATCGGATAGGGCATGGTCCAGAGATATTTTTAATGCCTCTGAGTGCGTATTTCACGCATTGAAAATCGGAAATACGCTTTAAAAACTAGTCAGGCGTATTTTTAAGCTTTGAATTAAAGCTTTAGTTTAAAGGTTTAGCTTAAAAAATGCATGGCGCCCCCAAAATCAACAATATTTTTTCCACTGAAAACACAAACTGATCTCGGGGGGGGGGAAACTAGAAGAAAATGATTTTAGAATTGTAATGTAACAAAGGGTTAAAGTTTTTTTGGCTAATTTTTTGAAACAGCTGAAACATTGAGGAAAAATCAGAGGAAAAGGAGATTAAATTTGTAATATTTAATAAATATATAATTTAGAATGTTTAATGTAAAATAAATTATTTATAATGTTTAATATTATCTAGAAATAACTTAACACATGCTATAATTGTTGAAAACCAAAAAGAGCATCCTGCATCCTCGTTTCTTTTTGTCAATTAAAAAAGTAAGCATTAGTTATAGAAAATTTGTCTCTGTATATGTAGTTTATGCTATTTCTGTTTTTCACTCCTCATAAATGAATTTCATTCCTCCTAAAAAAGTCAAGGAGTATTTTTACTCCCCCAAAAAATCCTAGGAATAACACTGGCATAGTCACTTTACTATACCTAGACCCCACTTTCATGACTATATCTGTAGGGGTTTAAAAGTTAAAGGGGTTGGATCACTTTTCGTGGGACACCCTGTATACTTTAAAAACTCAATGTGGTGGGCGTTTTGGTGGAATTACAGAAATATTTTCATAGGATGTTTATTTAATATTACTTGTTATACAAACAGGGCAAAGACTAATCTAGAGTCATTGAAATACTATATATATCAGCTTATTGTGCTTATAGAAACTCAGGCTAAGCATGTTTATTTTGCATGTTTTATTTGAGGGAAATAATCACACTTTTGATCTAATTAATTTGTTTTCCCCTACTATAATACACGTTTCATTTTTTCCTGCGTGAGTTGCTTTTAAAATATATAAAGTATCATTAATTACTTTAATTTACTTTAGAATCTGAATGACCAAATTACAATACTTATGTTCTAAATAGTATGGAACAATTATAAATTCTTTTTTATTTTGAAATACTATATTGAGGTAAATGTTTACAAATTTATTTGACTAAGTATGGGAAAAAAAGGATTTTCTATGAGATAGATGAAAGTTAATAACAGTTTTATTGATCGATAAACTGAACTTAAAAATAAAAAATTGAACACCTTAAGAAATAACAGAATTTCGTAACATGAATATTCAAAGTAATGTTTATTACAGCCGACTCGAAAAACCATACCATAATTATAAACAATTGCTCTATAAATACAACTTATAGACACGAAGGAAATTATTTTTAAGATAACTCCTATGTTTATTATTATTGTAGTTCTCAAAGAGCTTTTCTACTCAATTACCAAGAATCAAATTTGGACATCTTGGATTTTCTGTAAATATAAGGTGAAGTGACATCTAACAGTTCCTCTTTGAGACTTTTCTACTGGTTGCAAGAAAATTTAACGTGCAACAGATCTAAGTTGTTTTCTTCAGTTTCCAGAAAAACTTTTATTACCACCCCCCCCTTAGATAAATAATTGAATTTTTTTTGAAAGCAAGAACTTCAAGGAGTAATTTGTGTTTCATACCAGCATTTTAAATCAGGAATTG
Organism: Tetragnatha versicolor; assembly: GCA_024610705.1. Taxonomy (NCBI): domain Eukaryota; kingdom Metazoa; phylum Arthropoda; class Arachnida; order Araneae; family Tetragnathidae; genus Tetragnatha; species Tetragnatha versicolor. The sequence continues at coordinate 42,343,905 of JANDEH010000009.1, forward strand.
ATGAAATCAGAGGGACTCGCTGAATAATTTTTTAATGCACCCATATACAGGGTGTATCAAAAATAATAGGACAAACTTCTAAAGGAGGTAAGGTACATCATAAGATTAAGAATTGCATATAGGAACTCATGGTTCCAGACTTCATCCTAGTCCACTGGGGGTACCTTGAATCATGCTTGTGTGAGAGCGGGAATGCGAGAATTTTCCTCAAATATGCTTGCAATAAGTACAGACTGCCTCAAAAGCATTGTGAAAAACTTAAAGGAAAGGCAGGGAAAATAATAAGGATTGACCCCAGACATCACAGGAATGTAGTAATGAAGATGGTGTAGAGAGAGTAAGAGGTAGAGGTGTAGGCAGAGGTGTAGGTAGAGGTGTAGGTGTAGGTAGAGGTGTAGGTGTAGGTAGAGGTGTAGGTAGAGGTGTAGGTGTAGGTAGAGGTGTAGGTAGAGGTGTAGGTTTAGGTGTAGGTAGAGGTGTAGGTGTAGGTAGAGGTGTAGGTGTAGGTGTAGGTGTAGGTAGAGGTGTAGGTGTAGGTAGAGGTGTAGGTAGAGGTGGGGAGAGAGAGAGAGAGTTATAAATAAAAGTTATGGAAGGTCAAATACGGCGAATCGTTGTGTACCGGGCATGATTGAAGTTTCTCTGCTGTAGCAGCCCAGCCGATTTTAAAATGGATTTAGAAATCTTTTTTGCGAAAACTTAAACTTATGAGGCGTTTGCTATCAAAACAAGCTCATTCCATATTTTTCTGAAATCCACTTTTTTGCATATTTTGAAAGTTTAGAGGGTCCTTCATAACCTGACGAAGGGGTATAGCTCAAATCCAGATCATTCCAACCAAAAATTAGATTAAAAGGTGAAAACTGTTCTCAACTGTGAAATTTAAGATCATTTGAAAAAGTTAAGTGGATGTCATTTATTTAAAACTCGTAAAGACACAAATATTAATTAGTAAACACCAATTTCACACAACTTAATTGAACAAAAAAAATGAAAAAAGCATGAAATGACGTGTTTTTGCATCGAAATCAGCTCATTCCAACCGAATTAGTGTATTTACGCCCAAGGTAATACACTTGGAATGAAAATGAAAAACTAATCAAATTCTTGGCGGTTATACCTACAATTAAAATTTTTAAAAAGAAATTTAGCTTTAGAACTTTAGACTTGAGAAGTTTTTTGTCCGTCCTTTAAAATTTCCAAAACTGGAATGAGCTGGTTTTGATAGCAAACGCCTCATATAAGAAATTTTAAACGAATATAATTATTTTATTTATCCTGAAAATTTTACTACATTATAGACTGAGGCCAGATGCCTTTAGATCCCAGCCCTTAGGGATCGAATGCTGCTCGTGTCTTAAGTTTGGGAACCTATGGGTCAGAGAACACAGCTCAAAGACCAGACTCGGCCATATTTTGACTATTATTTTTTTCCATTTACACTAAATATTAAAATTTTTTAAGTAGCTGAGTAAAAAGACAAATTGCACCGCTTAAAGAAAGACTAAATTATGTCATAAAAACTTTGCGGTTTAATAGCTAAAACTATGAGCGCTGATTTTTGACCCAGAACATTTTGTAATAAAGTTTACTTGGATTTAGTATATTTACTTAACTAATTAATAAATATTAATTCAATCTAATTTTCATCTTGATAAATAAATTAAAGATAGGACTACTTTTTTTGAAAAAACACTACGATAATCAGTTACTTAAGAAAACAAGAATATAAAATTCGCAATAGGAAATTACCTTAAACTATGGAAATTCTTTTGTCATTTGGTCCACATCTGATGGGTAACGCTTTTCGAAAATTCCGTTCCCGAGGGTCGGGCAGCATAGAGGTTACATGAAGATACGTCCTCGGGCAATTCTGAAAGTGGTAATCTGGAAACCTGATGATCACTGGCCGATTTTTCTTAAGTATTGTGCTTTAACACTCCTTGCACGCCTGGAATTCTGTAAAAAATAATTAAATACATGACAGGGCTGTTTTTCAACCTACGATATGTTCTTGAAGTAAAAAAAATAATTATAAAATACTTGTGCTACTAGTAAGTATAGTTAAGTATAATAAAAAAGGGGGAGTCTGAACACTTTTTTAACTTTGAAAATAAAAATAAGTAAAAATGTTTTGATTGAAATAGTTGGTCCAATTATGTTCTTACAATTTTGAGCAAAAACAAATGTTTTAAAATATATTTATCTCTTTCTATTAATTATAATGGTGTTCCGATTCACCCCACAGATAGGGGCGAAATCTGAATTTTCAGCGATGTAGTTAATATAAAATTTAGCAAAGATAATTAAGAATATCTTTCATTTCTCAAGTAAATTTGATTTAAATATAGGTACTACATGTGAACATTCGAAGAGAGCGCCATAACAAAAAAATTTACAAATGAATTCCTAGTAATACGAAAATAATTGATGCTTTATGAGATGTTTTTTTTCATTTATTATAGTCTGTGTAATTAGATTGACGGTTGAAAAGTCACTTGATTTCCCCAGTCTTCCCACCTTTCCCCTGTGCGTTGCCATGGTTTCTACTAGAGAGCCTGTATACGAGGGAGGCGACAACCCGGTATAGCTCGCTGATTGGTCAACAGCGTTTTCTGTTCACCGCAGATTTCCCTCCATTGAATTAGCATGGGAGCGAGATCAGCGGCATGATACAGTTTGGACAGAATTGGAGATTTGCACCCGTATTCTACTCAAATTGAGTTAATCGCGTGGTAAGTGAAACCCTATGAGATTGTGTTTCAGAGTGTGTTGAAAATTGGTATTCTACTGCCCAGGATGACCTTGCACGGTGTTAACTGGCTTTCCAAAACTCAATCTTGGTAGCCATTTTGTCCGTCCTAACAGAAATAACTAATCTGACTATTATAAGGTAGTTTCAATAATTAAAATATATTTCATGGACCTAAAAACTCTTCAAACAATACAAAAAACTGATTAAACTACCTACATTATTGGTTAAAAATGAAAATATCATTTACTTCATTGTGCTGCCATCTATAAATCAAAAAGCTAAATGAAATCACTTCAGGTTGTTGTAACTCCAGCAGACTATTTTAAGTACATAAATGTAACCTTTAATCTTGTAAAAACACTTTTTTACAATGAAAGAAAAATATTCCATCATAACAAGTACCCAATGACGAATATTTTAATGAATAAAATATTAATCCACAATCGTAGTAATAGATTTAAGATGGCGGCGAACTGTAGGCTGTGCGCCTGTTTGCAGTGCAGTTATACCTACGCACAGAAAACATAGTTCCTTCGCAAAATAAAGATGTTGTTTCATCTAGATGTTGAATATTAATTTCTAAGAGCTCTTTTTGATGTACAAGAGCTATTGATCTGAAAATAATGTACTTATTTCATGAAAAGACATTGTAAACTTTGTCCGAGAACACTGTTATTCAACTTACCGGCCAAATTTACCGGATTACAATTAACCCCGAATAAACGTGGTTTTAGTAGGAGTAGAATACGAAAAAGTCCCAAAAACAGGGTAAATCGCATGAGAATGAGTTACGACGTTTGTGTAGAATACAGCCGTTGGATAGTTTTAACTGCGCGCAAGGATGCGCAGAGACGCTTTTAAGCGAGTTAACGTCTCTCTCTCGTATACAGGCTCTCCAGTTTCTTCCAGTCTTATTTCTTTCCTACATCAAGCCGAGCCCACAATCGTCCGAGATTGTCATTGAATCTAACTCGTGTCGCAGCAGCCAATGAAATAATCGGAACACTTTTTTCGTGATAAAAGAAAAACTAATCATAGTAGAGTACAAAATGTTATTCAAAAGTACAATTATTTTTTTCAAAAAGATTATCGCTCGGTTTTTAAAAAAATTCGAATTAGTTTTATAATTATTAAGATCCAAAGTTTCAATTTAATTTCACGCCCTCCCTTAACTGATGTGCAAAAATAAAGCAGAACCGCTTACGTTTTCTCCTTCGTTACCAAGGCGACGAACTTCAACTGATGACGTCCAACCGCCTATTTTAATTACACAGACTAATTTAGAGTCAATTATAAAATAATATAAATATTTCAAATAGAATGGTCACAAATTTGAAGTGAAATACTTTGCAGTTATAGTATAGTAGAGTGTTGGTCGGAAATGCTATTTAATTTTCCCAACTGTTTTAGGCAAACGAAATGAGGAAAACATATTGTTGGTCTTTGTTTTTTATACAACATTGGAAATAAAAACCTGATGCTTTACAGAGATATATCGTAGCTGATAATTTTTATTCAATTCTGTGGTAGGTAAATGAAGTTATCTACAGTAAAACCCAGCAATCATCCATCTTTGACCTTTTCAAAAACAATCTTTGAGGGTCCAGTAATTTAAATAATCGATAAGAATATAATCTCAAAACTTCCGGTATCGTCGATGGCTTCAACAGAATTTTTTCCTCACTTGTTTTTCAAGCCACAAGGGAGGACGTTGTAACGAAGTAATTATTTTAAGATAACATAAAAACTAAATCGAACTTCATTAGCGTCATTATAATCTCGATCAATTATACCACCTGCTTATAAAAAGTCATGGCGGTGTTATTTTTAATGCACGTCTAATGATATCAATGTTATCCTCAAATTGCGAAGGACAAAAAAACTTATTTTATTAATACAAAATATTTTTTAAGTATGAAATACTTTTGTTTCAAGTACTGTGTGTTAGATAGCAAATATCACTTAATATGTTATTACATTATTATATAAAATAAAATTGAATTAGCGTTTGATAACTCCAGATTACTTGATATCTTAAATAAGACACATTACTCCTCCAGATTTGAATTTGAAACCTAATACACTGCTGGCCATCCAAAATGGTACACCAAGAAGGAACTGAGATATCAAACCCAAATTTATTTCTATGATTGCACATAGTATTAATGTGAATTGATTAAAAATTCAGCCTTCCTGGATGTTAGGGGGCCAAGAAAATCAGTGAAGAGTGTTGTCTCCATAGGTGTCCATTACCGCCGCCCCACGCCATGGTATTGAGTGAAAGGGGCTCTAAATGGGCTTTGAGGGATTGGAGGACCATGTTGCCTCCCCAGGTAGTCAAAGTTCATGTGGTGCACCAGCGGACGTTGCATACCGGGCTAGGTGATTTCTCCTCTTTCATCGGACATGTTTTGCGGCGTTGGTTCTTAAGAACGTGTAGGTCAGGGTAAAAATGCAACATAGGGGGGTAAGAAGAAAGCTTGGACATTGAGTTCATAACGTGGTTGTGCATTTTTCTCTTAAGACTTGTCCGCAGGCGAGGGTTGAAGGTAAGGGTAGACAACAGGTTGTCAAATCTCAATGCTGCGGGCCTGGTTGGTCATTCTGGTCGTAAATCATACTGAGAAGATGTGGGAGTGGAATGCATGTCGTTTACAGTGCAGGGGACTGCCCATTTGGCAAGCATAGCTTCAGAAAATTCTAATCTTCAACACGTGATTTGACGTTGGCAACAGTGCACTAAATAATGAAGTGAACTTTTCAATGGGATGGCACAGAGTTCATGAGAATATCCCAATGTGGTCTGGAGCACCACGACAGTTAGAGATGACTTTACGACATCGAGAAAAGAGAGCATTCGGCTGTTGATTTTGTAATCGTCAGATATCGTCTTTACACAGAGTAAAGAGGTAGTGAAGCATTGGATTCCACTCCCACACCTCCTCAGTAGGATTTACCGCCACATTGACCAACCAGGCCAGCAGCATTGAGATTTGACAACCTGTTGTCTACCCTTACCTTCAACCCTCGCCTGCGGACAAGTCTTAAGAGAAAAATGCACAACCACGTTATGAACTCAATGTCCAAGCTTTCTTCTTACCCCCCTATGTTGCATTTTTACCCTGACCTACACGTTCTTAAGAACCAACGCCGCAAAACATGTCCGATGAAAGAGGAGAAATCACCTAGCCCGGTATGCAACGTCCGCTGGTGCACCACATGAACTTTGACTACCTGGGGAGGCAACATGGTCCTCCAATCCCTCAAAGCCCATTTAGAGCCCCTTTCACTCAATACCATGGCGTGGGGCGGCGGTAATGGACACCTATGGAGACAACACTCCTCACTGATTTTCTCGGCCCCCTAACATCCAGGAAGGCTGAATTTTTAATCAATTCACATTAATACTTTGTGCAATCATAGAAATAAATTTGGGTTTGATATCTCAGTTCCTTCTTGGTGTACCATTTTGGATGGCCAGCAGTGTATTTTGCCTTTTCTCCTTGCTAGACATTTTAACTGATGTAGGAAATGTCTTCGGGATATCTTTGGATTACGTTTTTGGAAAAAAAACGCTAAGACAAGAACTTTTTTACTGTGTGAATTTGTGATTTCAAATTTAAACTTATCTTTGTTGAAAAAACACAATATTTTTCTATATATTTGCAAAAGAAAATATATTTAACTTTTATGAAACACTGTCTCTAGGGCTACATGAAATAGCAATTTTCCTAAAAACGAATAAAACCTTTTTGAAAATCAGAATGACACAAGCGAACATTAAAAATTAAATAAACTTTTTATTTCAGTTTGTTTTAAAAACATGATTTTGGGAAAACTGTGAAAACCCATCAGTAAAGTTCTTATAAAAGGATATTCATAAACCATAAATGTGAAGATCAGCTTTTTCAGGAATTTTTCATTCGAAACATTCAACTCTTTTTTTGAGAGGCGTTAACATATGTTGCAAAGTTTCTGGAACGTAAGTATCCTTAGAGGGTTTCACATAAAGTTACACATTTTCTTTAGATCGATAGCTACAAATTTAAATTTAGGAGATTATACTAGTTTCCATGTTGCTGCGTTACCTCTTTCAAAGGGTATGTAAAAAATGATGAACGCTACAGGGAGTTTGTTCCTAACTCTACACTAATGTAAAAAGTTTGTTTTTAAAAGTTAAAAAAAGGTTTTCCCGGCCATGTAAAAATAACGCATTTAAGATTCCACAAGGATTTTTTAGGTCTCGTTTTATGTACTCTAGAAAACTAAATGTTTCCTCAAAACATCTTTTAAAAGTAATCAAGAGCCATTTTAGACCTTAAATGAACTGGAGAATAGCCCCTATGCAGCATTTAAAACAGAAACCACCTCGTATTCCTGAGTTATTTCAAGTTGCGAGTAACTAAAAACATTATGAGATAATTATTAAACTGTTGGTTTTTTCGATATCATTGCAGTGATACTAAATTTAGTCTGGTTCAAGTCTTTGAACATTTGTTTCTTTCGCCTAACAAAACATACACTAATGAGTGTGATGTATCGCAGGCTCCCAGTTTGACTGTAGAATGTATATTTAAAGCGTGATTATATTGTATCTGTGTCAATGCCCCACTTTATTTTTTGTGGATATTTAACAACTTCCCCTTTGAGTTAATTTGCAAAGCATGATCAGATTACTTTTGAATTGAACCGTGAAATAAAATTTGCGTTAGGCAGAGAGGGAATCAATGAATCCATTGAAAAAATGACTTCCAAGGTATATTGTTTATTAGTATATTATAATGCTTATGAATACTTCCTAAGCTATTATTCAATGTCCATAGAAGGGGGAGTCTAAACTTAAGATAAAACCTTCCAAGATGGGTAGGGGTTGGGAAGGCATTAAGATTAAAATGTCATAAGATAATATGAAAAATAATATAGCAAAAGAGCTAAGCAAACTACGGGAACTAAGTAGAGAGAATACGGGAACAAGAATGAAGATAGTCTAGAGAGAGCCAATTGATTGAAATCGATTTACGGTATCAATTATTATGATTTTGCGGACTACTACTGCTAAACCAACGATCGTAAAAGGGTCACGTGATTTTGACAACGCTGGAACTAGTACTATTTCGGAGGGGAGACAGGTGGAAGTTAAGGGGTAGTTGATCGAAAGAGGAAGAGACATTTGCTTGTATTGTATATAGAAGCAAGACCCCAACTATCGGCCGTGCAAAGTCTATAAAAATCATGTGACTCTATTACTATCGTTGGCTGAGCAGTACTCTTACTATACTCAGTTACAACATAACTTGAGCCTGTAGAAATATGCTGAGAGCAACCAAAGAAAGTAGTTCCCCGCACGGTGTCTTAATTTTGAGTGAAATTTAGAGCTTCAATTTTGAATAATGATTAGTTTTTTAAATCCACGTATATTAAGCATCTTTTCATCCCGATATGCATAAAATGTTCAGTATTATTATTTTTTAAAGTGGCGTACGGCGTAGTAGTACAACTCGCTCTCAAACTCGCCAGCAAATAAGAGCTTCTAGCAACCCAGCAGGCTTTCTGTTTACTCAGATTTTCTTCCGCGTGGCCATGACGTCAGGCTCAACTTAAGTTGCAATCGAGTATAGTTGCGTAAATATTTTGGTCTTAAATATTAACCATTACGAAATGTTTAAAAATCTACCAACAAAATTTTGACGCCATCACCACAAAATTATAGATTCTTGCATTTATTTATGGTATTATTGTGTACCTAAAAGTAAATATAACCAAAGCATTCATTAAAAGAAAATTATTTAAAAGCGTTTTTTCTTCAACAAAAATTTCACCGATCTTCCATGTCTTCTTGCTCGACTAACTCTTCTTCCCTGAAGTCGAGAAATTTATCTTTATTGTCTTGAGATATTTTATGAATGTATTTGTGTGTTAGTAGCATAACTTCAATGCACTTTCCTTTGAAACTTTCAAAGAGAAAGAGCTCTTAACCAAAATTTCACATATAAGTGGACAGTTTTTCTATAAAAGATTCAAACTTTCTTGATCGAATATGTAAGCACGAAGCAGTAATTGGTTTATATCAACTTCGACATTATGTACTAAACATTCTCGTTGATGGTCCATTAGGTAAGGTAAGCCAATAAAATGCAGTGTTTCTTCTATTTTTCATAAGAAACATTTTATACTTGATCAGAGAACGTGGAGTGAAGTAAGCAGTTCCGTAATTTATGTCACTCATTGATTATTTATGAATGAAACTAGGAAATTTTGAAGGAGATAAAAAATGGCGTTTCCGACTCAATGTGGCGGGAAACGCATACTCACATGCCTGAAATATATATAACTATAAAAAATCTGAAGGGTTTTGCAGTAGTTTTGTTGTGTCTCTTGGTAGTTCAGCCACTACTTTGCTTTTTGCCGTCTGTCACCATCAACGGTTTTTATGTACATACATAATTAGGAACTATTTCTTATTTTGTGCTCTAAAATACGTGGATAGAATTGTTTTTTTAGCTTTCAGCGCATGGATTGAGTATTTTTGAAAGTCAGATATACTTTAGAATTAGACTAAAAGTACATGGGCATAGCCGGGGGGGCAGGGAGGGGCAGCTGTCCCCTCCCTAAGTCTTGAGTAATTTATTTTTACTTTACTTTAAGTTAAGTTAAAACCCAATTTTTTAGGGTCAATTTTTCAAAATTTTTATAAGGAGGGCCCCCAGCCCCCCTTTAGAATTTAAACCTTTACAATTCACAATTTTTTTATAATAAGCTCATTAAAATCAAAATTCTACCTAAAAATATATGTCCAAATTTGGGTTTGCGTGTATCAAAAAATAGTTTGAAACCCTGTTCTTAGGGTCAAACTTCCAAACATTTTCTGGTAGAGGGAAGCCAGGCCCCCCTTTAGTATTTAAACTTTATTATTCACACTTTTTAAAATAAGTTAAGTTCATTAAAATCAAAATTAGATCTAAAAATATTTGTCCAAATTTGGGATTACATGTACTAAAAACAGTTTAAAACCCTGTTCCAAGGTTAAAATTTCCAAAAATTTTCTGGGGGAGGACCCCCAGCCCCCTTTTGAAACTTGAACCTTTATTACTAAAAAATTTCATGGACGCAAATTCTCAAAAAATTCACAAAAAAGTGTTGAAAAACTACATTAAACCTATATTAATATGGATGAAAGGGGCTGAAAAATAATTTTAGGTAACTCCCGAAATAAATTTTCATATTCACCAGCACTGGTTCAAAATTAAAAATAAGAGCTCCCCCCATGGCAGTATCCAAGGTGGTAGGGAATTGACCCCCATTCCAAAATTTTTATGTCTATATTATGTTGCTTTTTGCCTAGTAAATTATGAAGATTATATAAAAAGTGATCCACCTATAGTGCAGCCTAAATGGTCCCCAGTGTCCAAAAATGAGTCGCAAAACAACTTTTTAGCGACAGATTACAAAAAAAATTTACTTAAAAAAACCATCATTGTTTCCACGCTACCCACAAAACTTATACATTAATTTCATTAAAGGTCAAAAAACCATCTCGAAACAATACTGTGGCTACGGCCCTCTCTCACTGGCTTTAAAATTGTTCTTTACAAAGATAAAAAAAAGTCGATTCGCTTGCCCCCCCCTAAGTGGAACCCTGGCTATGCCCATGTAGAAGGATAGTGCTATTGCTTAAAGAAATTAAAAGGATAATCCAAATTTTAAAAATTATCATGAGCTTATTGGACATTATTTACTCACAAAATGCCTTCTAAAAATAATTTACAAGCTTCTATATTTGATACGAAAGTTAGAAGCACATTGACACCCCGAAATTATTAAAAGATATGACTGTATGAATTTAGTTCGGGCATTATTTATGATGATTATCATCCTTTGTTTTTCCATTTTTATCTTGCATTTGTGAGAAACGAATTAAAAAAACCGGTTAAATTAAATAGAAGAGAAGGACAAATCTTAAGTTGTGAAAAATTTTCACCGAAAATTTGTGTAGGTTCCAAAGGTTTTTTTACCAAAAAATGTTTTTCCTTGTTATAAAAAGTTTTATATAAAGAAGTAACAAAAAACTAAAATAATAAGCGACCAAATTAAACTAAAGTATGCATTGCTATACCCTTTGAAATGAAATTGGACATTAACTTAATTAGATTAAAGCATATTATAGTATATATGTGGAAGGTTTATTAAGCTTCGTAAGTTTTTCTGTACTACTGAAAAAATATCATCGCTGGTTGAAAACCTTGGTTTATAATATAGAAATTTGAATTAAACACACAAAATCAGAAAATAATAAATCTTGTTACCGTGTTTAAACAACTATTTACTTTTTTATATTTAAAAGTTTCCCTTTAGAAATTTGAAAATTAATTAGAACATTTAATATTCCTTTTCTCTTTAAAGATAAGTTCTAGATGGTTTACTTTAAAATTTTCAATTCAAAATCTTTAACTCATAGTTTCACTTTCAGAGGTATCTCAGCAACAAAACATTTAATTAGAGCGAATGGTTTGAAAATAAAAATTTTAATATCGCAGATAAGAAAATCTTAATTATAAAGTTTTAAATTTCGACGTTGTTGAATCGCATATCATGATAATTTGATTTCCAGCTCATATTTCAGCATAACCTTCTTGGATAATTGCAACACAGCAAAACTTTTCTGATAATATTACTCTCCATTCAACCAGTAATGAGTTTTGTGGGAAAATAAACTCTAATTAACTGTGTTTAGGAGGGAACATGAAAGCTTGTTTTAGAAAATAACGTTTTCTAGCACCTAGTCGTGTTTCAAAATATGGATTCAGCAAAAGTTATTTTCTTGAATTTTCAAACGTTCTATTACAATGAACAACCATTATGGCTCATCATTTTAAAATTACCGGAGTATTTTTTTTCGTATGTATAATTTCTCATTTATAAAATAACCAAGGAAGGATTTTATTTTTTCAATTTTAAGGTTCAAATATTAGGTTTTTACTTGGTTTGAAATGTACAAAGATTTTTTTTACAAACTAAAATATTTAATAAAATAATATATTTTGTAATGTTACTTTTCAAGTAAATTTAAGAAAAGGTTTTCTGCTTGTATCAACAGTGTCTTTTTTAATAGTACACTTATCATTAGTTCGAAGTGTGGGTTTCCCTTAATTACATACTAAAAGACTTTTACTAATTACTTGTTTTTTTGCACTTTAAAGTGTCATACAATTTGTTTGAAACTAAAATTATTATTTAAATAAGTTAAATGAAATGGAAAATAAAAATATCCTAACAGTTTTCCCATTAAAAAACGTTGTTTCAATAATTATATACAACATTTTGTTATAATATAACTTGTATCATAACAAACCAAAGTAACCACTTTACTTATTTTCCACTCATCAAATACTTCCAATGCGTTTTATACGCTAAATATAATGTAAACGTGTTTATATTTTTAAATTCAGCTTATTGCTTTAAAAATCCATATTGACGTTGATCTTAAAAGTTTTTTTATGGGGATCTCAATTGATAAAAATAAGTTCTTCACAATTGAGTTCAAGTTCTCTTAAAATAAGCAGAAAAGCTGAAACACGTTTTTCTGTTTCGAAATGCATTAAAGGAATCCAAATTTACCCTTCACAGAACTGTATGAAATTAAAAATAAGAGTAAAAAGCGAGTTTAATGAACGGTTGTTGGAATGATATTTTTTCCTCTCAAAAAGTTTAAGGAACCCTTTCTTTTATAAGTCTCTCGTTCTTGCAGATAAATTGGGAATATTTTATTTGTACAAGATAATTTTTTGAGAGCATTAAGTTCTCAATGGTCGCTAAATGACATAATTCTTTCTATCTCTTTCTCGAACCATTTATCAGAAAGAAAGCCGGTTCGTTCGAAAACTAGAATACTGAAGTTATCAGTTCTTCCCGGAAAAACTCGGTCGCCAAAAAAAGCCCACTTTCTCTTAATTAGGAGAATCCAGAGTTTATATGCCCCTTTTCTTTCACTCCTGGATTGAAAAGGAAGGGAACAGAAACTGGAAAAGAGGAGAGGAAAACAATAAAACTAAACTGCGTACAAACAGTTGATAAACTGGAGTTTTTCTGTTCTATCGAACATGGATTTGGGGAGAAATTTGGGAGATATATTTGCCGGTGGCCCGAAATGACGCTATTAAATGGGAGCCTTTTAAAAATGGAACCAATGCTAATTACGGAAAAAAGCGGTTGTGTATTCGATGGAAAAAAAGTGCTTCGGGAGTAAAAAATAATAAAAACGGCGTCGCATTAATTACGAGCTTTGCATATTATGTCATTCGCGTAAAAGCGATTAATCTCGCTAAAATGAGGGGCAGTGGTATGCTGTTTCGAAGTATCTTTCAAAATCACAGTTGGACGAGTTTCACGATTAGCGATTTATTATTTTAAAAATAATATTACATTAAAGGGGGAAAAGGACATTGAATTTCATTTTAACGTACTTTTTTATAGAATTATTTGATTTATTTGTTAAACTCATTTTAAGAACCTAAAAGATATCCAGAATTTTTAAGAGTTTATTGGTAATATTGATAAAATATTAACAATCTGATACCTTATTCTTATATAAACGAATAAGATCGTGTTATTTACAACATAGTTATTGCTTATAAGTAGTCCCTAGGATAAATCTAAACAGTAACAAAACTCTTAACAACTTAACTCTTTTAACAACTTAAGTATTGCAATAACATAATTTCTTTTCAAAGGTAACCGATATGGATCAAGTGATCCCTGGTGACTAGAAGTGTTGTTTCTTTGTCTTTCTCCTGTTTCTATGTAACTTTATATGTGTAATAAATAAATAAATAAACTATTTATCTGAATCAAATAATGAAAACAAGGAAAATTTAAGAATTCGAAAGGATCCTTAGTAATAACAAAAAATAAATGACTAAGATTCCTTTAATTTTTATTTACTCATACTTCTTTGAAAACAAGATTTATCATTTTATTCAGCTTTCTCAAATATTTTAAACGTGTAATGCGGATGTCAAGTTTCGAATACTACTGAATATTCTTATTTCGATGAAATTAGGTCTTTAGAATAATTATTTATAATGTAATTCATCTAAAGGTTTAGTTTTAATTTCTTGTACACGAATCAAGTACTTGTATTAAGATACATCTTGCCACACAGATTCATTGAAAAATCAAAGAGAACTAAAAATTACGAAAGTATCAACCTTATTTCTAATTTTTAAAGTACTACATTTTTAAGTGCTTTAGAGAATCTTCATATCTTCAATGTGTTTTATGTGGATAAACAGTAGCTAATCCAAGATTTATGTATGGAGGGGCTGAGGTTCCAAAAGTGTGTATATTGCTACGACTTTAACGTTTTGAAATGATTTAATTTTCAAGTACTTCTAAAGTAATATCATAAATTCCATATTAATACCATGTTTTCATAAAAACAAATCAAATTACTGAAGGAACTTGCACTAAAATTGGCAGAAATTTGTAATTCTTTGTAATTTTAGGGGTCTACAGACCCTCCTCTGGATTAGTCCTTGTGGACTACATGTTCAAAGCCATTAGATTCCTGAAATGAAATACAAAACCTAGTATAAAACCTACCATAGTTAGAACTGTATAATAGCACAACCACAATCCAGGAAAGACCGTCCCCAAATCCTAAAGAACCCCCAGCCACCCCACTGGCACAACCCTTAAGAGGTTAAAAAGTAGGAAAAGAAAAGGTTTTATACCCCTGACCACCAAAGTAAATGGAAGGTATGCCAGGAATGTGACGACATTCGCTCCCTTTAATATAGTAACTGATATTTCTCTTCCTTTACGAGTAATTGTTACGGGGCAGAAACGCCCAAATAAAACCTTACGATCCCTTAGATGGGATCTGTCCTGAAGAGGCCGTAATATTTCTACTCACATTCGATGGGAGATTGATTATAGCAGAGGTAAGGAATTCTGGGGGAACAAAAGAAAGTGAACACAGGTCAAGAGCAACAGCGAGCGAGGAGGGGGTAAATAACAAGGATCAATCGAGGGGAAGGAGTTGTGATTTGGAGAGGATTCTACAAACCCAAATTTTTGGGGAGTCCTCTCTTTATTCCTGTATCGGTGGTTCTTTGGATTTTTTAGAGAGATTGTTGGGAGGTAGATACTCTCCACTGTAAATAAAATCCGTATGTTTATTTCTTTGGAAGTGTTTGATTGTAACGAAGAAAGAAAAATGTGTTTCTTTTTATTTTCGAAAAATTAAAGATGGGTTACACGTTTTACTTGGTTTTTACGAATAGCGCAATTTTTTTAACTGGTGAGCTGGTCTCGAATATAGTTCTGTTGAAAATGATATTTCTTTTAATTCCTGCTTACGAACTTGCAAATTTTTAAATGTACGGTTTTTTACGATGATTACACTGGAATAACTTTTAACCCCTTAACAGTGACATTTATTTCAGAAAAATTGACCAAAAATGGAAAATTTTTTTGACTGTTTAATTTTGTTCTTTATATTAATATAAGTGTTAGAAAATAGTTTTTCATAAAAAAAATCAAAATTTAAATGTAATTACAAGTGTACTAATTATTTTAACATAAACAAAAAAGTATTGGATTACGCACACATCTTATTAAATTAGGAACAAGATTATTCAAACATGATGTCTCACAATATCTAAACGACGAAAAATCACTATCATCATCGAAACGAACTCAGTTTGGGCTTCACTAAGGGAAACGTCAATTTTTCTTCTGCCCGAGCTGAGCTCGGGCATCACAAATTCTGCACATTGTAGTTGCCCGAGCTGAGCTCGGGCGACACTGTTAAGGGGTTAATTTTAGAATAAAAAATTTAAAAAGCTGTATGGTTTATAAGACTTTGGCGCTTGTTTAAAGCTGATAATAATTAAGAATTAATTTAAATGGGGCATGTTTTTTAACAAATTGTTATTTTCATTAGAGGAACATTAGATTTTCACTTTCCTTTCGTATACATAATCATAAAGTATTTTTATAACACAAAATGAAGTATTTTGATCACATTGACTTAAAAGTTTTATACAACTTAATCTTCTTATAATTAAGATGTCAAAAGAGTTAAATTTTGTTCAATTAGAGTGAGTTATTTTTTTCCATTCCCTTGCATTCGGCATTATAACACATGCACTCACGAAAGAGTCAGGGTGTATAACTACCTTTCCAATATGCCTTGTCAAGGCCTTTCAGATACTTTACTCAAATCAAGACAGTTATCAAGAACTCTCACTAACTCAGAGTTGAGACTGAAGTCAATGTTTGGATGTACGATATATGTGTCTAGCATATGATTCTCCTAAGGATATTGTCAAGATTTAATGTTAACCACAAGCAGGCAGCATTGGAACTTGACACACTGATCTAATGCATGCACTACATAATGTGTAATACGCACATTAGCATGAATTACACCGTTAGCACCCCATGAAAATGCATGCTCCATCACTGCATTCAATCAGATTCTATGGCACTAGGTATGATTGAATCAGGAGTTTCAAGATTTACAATCTTACACCACACACACACACACATTTCAAGTACTAAAACCGAGTTTATGTTTCCTTAAACCGGGAGAAGGATCATGGAGATTGGTTATCTGTTTGGCATATTTCTACAGAATGATATAATAATAAGAAACTTAAGATTGTTATTTTCAGAGACAATTAAAAGAAAAATTGGGAAATTACATTGCAATATTGGTTGATTTTAATTTATACTAATATTTTATTCAAGTTGCTTTAAATTCAAACTTTTACGCCGCATTTTTTAAAAATTTGGTTTTAAAAATAGATGCTATTATTGTGAAAAGATTCGGAGTATGTTTTAAATATAGACTGTGTATTACAGAAGTGTTTCATTCACAATAATGACAATGCGAATTTCTCAAAAGATAAACCACCGAAAATAGAATAAAAACAAAATTCAAATTTTTAATTTTATTAATTTCAAAATATATTGGACGAAACCCCTTCTTCAAAGTTGTGTTAAGCTTACGAAAACTTAGTTGTCGTAATAGTAGAAAATTGTAATCGCGCTAAATACTCTCTATAGAGAAGTGTAGTGGCTCCAAAACTTTTTCCTCTCTCGGGGATCTTTCAAATTTTTTAAATAGGCTAAAACGTACAAAATAATTAACAACTCCTAATAAAACTGAAAACATGCGACCATACCCATACAAATCATATAATATTAATCAGTTACTCACTACACTAGATCAGCTATTCTTTACAATCCTTAATTACTATATCTATTGCATTCTTAAGGTATCCGCCTACCTTTGAGACCATTTTTTTGAAATACTTGATTTACAAAGTTTATTTTTTAATTTTTAGTTTAAATGTACATCAAAACATTGATCGATGCTAAAAAAACAAAATTAATTATATTATTTTCTGAAATATGGGGTAATTAGTGTAAAATTTAAGTGAATTTTTATAAAACCCCTCTCACTCTAGCCCAAAAACTATTACCCCTATATAAATTTCCTTTTGATACAAGTATCGTATAACACTTATCTTCAGAATGGACTATTTCAAAGACATATTTTGAAAAGTAATGGTTTTACAGCATAAAATGTAAAGGTAAGTGAAAAATTTCAAAATTTCTACTCCCCCCATTTAACAAAAAAACATCAATAAAAATAAAAAATATAAACTTAAATAAAAATCTGTAGTCCATATGGTTAATAACAGTATGATTAATATACTGTAAAAATTTGGAGTGAATATCTTGGATAGTTTTTGAGTAATCATGTAAATAGTGGAGGGTTTTTATGCAAAATTTAGTTCTGAGAAAATTAGCTTTAAAATTTAAATTTGTATACGATCGCACACGACTATGTTTAAAAAAAAATGCTGTAATTTCTTTTCTAATTCACCTGCAAGTAAAATGAAAACAGTTCTGGAAAGATCTTAACTACTTGAAAATGTAAGAACCAAATTTTCGACGAAAAAGTCGAAAATCGTTATTTCAGGGGTAGGCGGATACCTTAACTCGTTAATTTTTAGAATTATTGTTCACTTTTTCAAAATGCTTATAGGATTTTATAAGACATATGTGTTGCGCTTATTAAATTTTTTTTGTTTTGCAAAAGTGCGTTAGGATTCTAAATAATGTTCTATAAGTTCGTTCAAAAGCTATTAAATCCTATTTTACGTCATCAAATTTTTAATTACTTCGCAAACCTAACACATCACAAAGTATAAGGCATGTTCCCGGAATTTATTCCTCTCACTTTCACATTTAATTTCTCCATTACATACAGTTCTGGTTTCAGGGCTTACTTGTAACTTGTTCATTTTTTAATGAATAAAATGAATTAAATTAGGAATTGGTTACTGAACAGGTTACAAAATAGGTTAAAAAATATTTCCCACTTTGGGTAATCGGGAGTGTTCTTTTTTCTTCTTTTGAAAATTGACTTCAATTGAAAACTGATAACGTTAAGGATTATTTCTTGACGTTGAAATATATATGAAATTAAAGAGTTGAAATGGTTTAAATATCAGAAAACACTCTTTATTTGCTCTATGGTTAACGAAGACGATGATCACAAGTTTTAAGTTATCGTAAGTACCTTCCTAACAAACTAAAAAATACTGACAATGTAAAATATTTATTTCTTCTAAGCTAACACCCGCTTTTAACTAATAGCTCCATATTTGAATTAGCTAATGGACATAGTAGCTTAATTTTATTTTATTTGAATGTAATACAAATCACACAGTGCAAAATTTGAAACTTGAGCTCTAAACCTCCAGTAAAAACTTCCTCGTTTACGTTTCGCTTTCGTTTTTTCGAAGCTGAATTCGGCCTTTTGAACCGGTTCAGACAGCGTTCCGCGACATCACCGCCCCTTTATTAACCCCATCGATCGACAGCAACTATGAATCAGCCCCCAACCCCACTACAAAATTCCAAAAAGGTGTGAACGTGGCAGGCTGGACACATTATCCACGGACATCCCAACTTTTCAACACATAGTCATTTTACACTCCCCCTTAAAAAGCTTTTACGCCCCCTTCTCTCCACAAGCCTAAGACTATCCCCTTTCTTCACAGGCTGCATGCGGAAGAAGGCTGCATTAATATCGTCCAATAAAGCCGTATCAGTGGGGCGGGTCTCAGACCCCTTGGGGCTCCAATAAGAGTTTCAATTTCACCATAAGAGCAATTTTTCACAAATACCTTCGACTACCTTTCGTTATTGATATTCCCAGCCTGAAGGTAAGGAAAATGATACATACCTTCTTTCTATCCGTCTCAGTGCCATTACATGGGGATATATATAGGGTTTCGGCCTAAGCGAGGGGTGGTTTTCAGGGGAGTATTTCGAGGAATCTTTGAAAAGGGAGGTAAAAAAGTGGTTAAATAAAGTGCCAGGCTAGTGGCCAACGTGGATATAAAAGAGGCAGGGACAATGAAGGGATGTAACTGCCAGACGGCGATGCGGAGTCAGCAAAATATTAACTCAAAAGGCTCCCAGATACTTTTTTTGGTGGCGTTGCTTTTTTATCTGGTTCTATTGAGACATGGATAAGTGACTTGGACCGTCTTGGCTTTGATACTTTTCTAAACATATCTGGTGCTTCGGATGCAGAAGTCCGAGAGTGACGATTTTCAGGGTTTGGGATTTTATATTTTGGAACGAAATTCCACGTTCGCACGTATTTTATTGATTAAGTAAGTTTGAGAAATTATTCAAAATGTTGGCACAGCTGGGATATAGGTCTATATGCCAAATGGGAGCTGAAGTCGCCAAATGGAAGACTAGTTGGCGCTGTTTCGTGGGACAAAAATATTTATTTTTCGGAACATAAAAGTATTATTCAGAAAATAATTATCACAAATAATCATTAAAATTCTGATCACCAGTAATAATTATGACGATTTATGATAATTATAAATTATTAATCTTTCATATAAAATGACAGTTTAAAAACAATATCACAAGTAGTAAATACCTAAAAGGGTAATGGGTACTTGCAACATGCAACCTTGTCATAATTTCAAGCATCAAGTTATAATTTCCGATTACCGAAAATTATTTACTCAATAATCTACATTGCGATTATGTACTTTTCTGTCCAAGGGGCCTTTGTGCCCGTGAGTTTGCAACCACTTGCAATTTTCCACCAGGGTTTGAAATCGATAACTATTTCAAAGCAAGAACATCCAGATTTCCAAAAATATCCGGCTGAATTTTATAAATAGGGAATTTTAAATTTCAATGAATAACGAAATATCACACTTGAATCAATACATTTTAACAAATATTTTTTGACATCAACAATAAATGTACTTTTTGATGTAGTTTTCCCATAAACGTAAATATCTAAATATTCATAACCTCAGAGATATATCTGATTATAATTTATATATTTTTTTCGATCAGGTGTGAATTAATTTTTCAAATTTAACTAATCGGGTATTAACCCTCTCGGCACCAGAACATCAAAAAAGTGAAAAAACTTTTTTTTCTTATCAATACATCCTTAACAATACATCCAAAATGCCCCTATAATTTGTCTTAAATTTTTTTTTCTTGTGTGCACTCCTTCCTAGTTATTTTTATGAGCCTCACAAGAGGCCATATTTTTTTCATTTTAACAGAAAATACTTGGTTTAGAACTTATTAAAAGACATGGTCATAATATTAGACGATTACGAAATAAGAAAATATCTACCAACCTATAAAAATGTCCTACAGAAGCTAGTATCTAGCTAGTATTTTCTCTTCACAAGCATCGCAGCTTAAAATGTAAACATTGAGGTATAAATCACCTTGCTGCCATTTAGGAACGAATTCAGAAACCATGTAGAAGCCTCATATGTGATCTACATGAATCAGTGAAGTCACTGATGAAAACAAAACATATTTACGTGTTTACATCATACCAAAATTGAGCTCATAAGTAGAAGCCTCATATGAGGCCCAGGGTGGCGAGAGGGTTAAATTTGATAGAATGAATAAAAACCCAAAAGATCGATTGAAGTTTTTACACCATCGAGCAATTGTGAACAAAAATTATAATTTTAACCCTTTATGTCCCAAATTATGTTTTTCAGAAAAATTGTGCTGCATATTTTTTATACGTTATCCCTATAAGTATATTAAGTAGTATATAAAAAGCTTCCTATCAACCCTAGTAGCACAGCTCGTCCTAAATATGTCAAGTTATACAGGGTGATTCTGAAATGGTGCGACAAACTTTGAGGGGTGATAGTACTCATCAAGACGAACAAGAATTGATGCGGAAAGTGGGGTCGCAAATGAGTTTTAAGGGGTGAAACCCCGGGGTGAAAATTTGCAAAAAAACTTGCATATTTTTGCAGGAAGAGACACAATTATTCGATTCCGTCCTCTATATTTTAACTACTAAAACTTCTACTATTCGAATCAGTAAGCCCTTTGCATTCGGCAGGAAAAAAAAGTCGCCAATCAGTGATCGCCAAATACATTTTTTTGGTTGGTTGGTTGGTGTTTTATGACGCATGGCGAAATGATTTTAGTGATTGGGCCAGATGCAACTACGTTTTGCAACGGTCAAAACGTAGCTACCAATTACGCTATCCATTTTATCATTAAAAGTATTTGAAACGAATCGCGCCAAATTATAGATAAATCGCCAAATCTAATTTACTCATGTCATATCGAGCCAAAGACCAAACGAATATTTTGCTCCCAGGAGTTAATTTCCGCATCAGCACTTCAGCTTGTTTTGCTGGAACCGAGCGTTTTCCCTTGTTTTTTTATCCTTACCTTAAAGAAATGTCTTTTTCTCAGCGTATTTATATGTCTTTTTCTCAACGTATATTTCTCAACGTAACTGCTTTATTTATTTTCGAGATTTTCACCCCTTAAACCCCATTTGCGACCCCCCTTTCCACATCAAATCTTGTTCGTCTTGATGAGTACTTTCACCCCTCAAAGCTTGTCTGACCATTTCCGAAACACCCTACACGACTCTACAAACCTTGGGTGTATCTGAAATGATCCAACGAACTTTCAAAAATGATAGAACTCATCTCAAGACGAAGAGATTCCCGCATTTTTAAAAATATTAGAACTATTTTTATTTCACTTAAAATAATCAAAAACGTCATCGAAAAACCTCTGTCTTATTTTAAAATGATTAGGGTAAGTACGCGAACGTAAAAAATGCGACCCCCTTTCTAGACATGACAGTTATCTCATAACTTATTAGGACATAACCCAGAATCTTGGGATTATAAGTGTTCGATTTCGAGATCATACATTGGCTGTTGGTACTGAGTTACCACTTGAACGATAAAATAATAATCGGAAAAAAATTACGCCAAATGGTTAATAAGTTGCCAAATCTGGTTGAACATACATTAAAAAAGAAGTCTGACCGAAATAAATATTTCGCTACGAAAGATAACTTCCTGAAAAAGTTACAGTTAAAATGACTTTAAAGGACGAGTTTTATTATTTTGATGTAAAAAAATTACGGAATCGAACAATTGCGTCTCTTCCTGCACAAATATGCAAGTTTTTTGCAAATTTTCACCCCGGGGTTTCACCCCTTAAAACTCATTTGTGACCCCCCTTTCCGCATCAATTCCTGTTCGCCTTGATGAGTACTATCACCCCTCAAAGTTTGTCGCACCATTTCAGAACCACCCTGTATACCAAGTTTAATCATCGATATGATTTTTATGTAAAATTAAATTCTTAACTAACCTTTCTTACAACCGATTAAATAAGAAATCCTTTGGCCTCCAATGCTTATTTCCAACAAACTGAGCAGACAAATATTTTTTCTAAGTTAAAACAATGCAATACAGTACTAGATTGAAAAAAAAATCCACTGAGCAACAGCCAGCGGAATAAACGCACAAAACAGACGAGCAGCTTAGAAAAGTGGATCTATGACGTTCGTCTGCTAGCAGTCGATGCCGATCAAAGAGTAAAGTCAGCAAAATACGACGAACGCTAAACTTTACTTCGATTACGTTTTTTTTCATTGGCTTTTCTTTTTCATCTACTCACATGACCACATGAATAAGTGACTCTGGCCAACTCACGTCCTTTTAGAATCGATAAATTCTGCAGTGTGCCGCTCTGTTTAAAAACTGAAAGAAAAGCAGATATTTTTGGAGGGAATTTCTTTCTTCGTAGTTATTAGTGCGTCTTGTGGTCACATCTTTGAAAGAGGATGTATCGTTTTTCTTGATGGACTGTCTTTCCAAATCAAAATGCGGTCTGCGGTTCTTTCATAAGGGGGATTTATTGATGGGTTCTGAGAGGTTTTCTTCTGTTTCAAACCGTTTGATATAATCGTTTGTTTTAGAAAAAACCTTATTATATTTCAGTTTATAGTAGTTATACGCTCTTTTAATTAAAAACCATCATCTATTATTACTTTTTAAATATAATACAAATGTATTAAGGTTTTGTTTTAAAAAATAACTTTTAGAGAATAAAAATAACACAAATTTTTTGTTAAAAATTTTATTTATTAATTTTATTAAAACCTTTTTAAAATTATGCATAATTTATCTATAATCAGATATAACTCCCAAACTATCTTAACTAAAAATATTTAAGATTCTTAATTTGACAATTGAATTCTATTGACCAAAATTTTATAAATGTGTACTAGATTAACTAATTGGGAAATAAAGCTGCTTTATAAGATTTTTTTTAAAGATTTCTCAAAATTTTCATAAAATTTTTAGCGTTTAGAACCCGTACCCTTGAATTGATTATTTAAAAATATGAATAAAATTTTAATTCTCAAAACCGTTGAAGGACAGTAATTTTTACTAATTTATACTGAAATTGCTTTATTGTGAGCATTGCTTTGAAATGAAATTTTATTATTTCAATTGAAAATAAAACCCTTCATAAAAAATAAATAAATTGTATTCCCTGATTAATTTCTTTGCGAGGCATTATACAGTTTATATAAAAATTATGAAATTCTAACTTGTACTTGTAGTACATTGTACTTGAAGTAAAAAAGCTTTAAGCTTTATGTATCCTTAATCTCAAAAAAGTGACTAAATAATTGTTAATAAAGTTCCTACTTAAAATTTGAGTAAAGCTTCAGTACTTGAAGCAACCAAATCTCTTATTATGTAAAACAAAAATGATTACACTACGAGTAAAATCATTTACACTAATAACCAGTTTGAATTAATTCGGAAAATTTCTCAAAGGTAATAATTATATTTCTTTCTCAAACACCACATTCTTTAAAAATAAACACACAAGGGCTTATATGGTTGCATCCAGCTTCCTCTCCTAGCTCAAAAATTAGGTTAAATTAATTTCAAAACAGCTTAAAATACATACGTGCCCGAGTTTTAAAAACAGTGCTCAAACAAAAATCCCATTTAATAAAATTACACCATTACATCCAAAACAAAATCTGCTCGAAGTAGCCCTACAAATTTGAATTTAATCTACGAGATTTAGCAACGCAAGACAAAATGCATTTCTCCGGAATCCATCCTTTAAAGAAAGCGAGTGCATTGGCTACTGCAGGTGAGAGCACGAAAATGCTTAAGAAAATTATTCGTAACAGAATAAGAAGTGACGGCGGGAAGGAATTTCTTTGAATATTACTGGAGTGGGGCGGGAAATAGGCTTAAGCAAAATCTGCTTCCAAAGACTTCCCCAGAGACGGGAAAGAAAAATTGTTGCCGCAAAATCCTGATCTGGAGGATAAAATGCCGTTGCCTCTTTCTCTGCCCGCTTTGATGGGATTTGGTTTATAGACAATCTGGGTGTCGCGACCGCTCGACTCTTCTTTCATTTTTCAGTCATGTTTATTTACTTTTCAGACATTTTTTTTTGTTTGCATACTTTTTTATTTTCTTTGAAGCCCGTAATTTAAATTTTTAAACAATATGTTTACTTTTGGTCGTTTTTATTTACGAACTTACTTCATTGCAAAGATTCTTTTATACTTCATTGTAATTGTTTTTTATTTGTATTTTTAGTTAATATTGAACATTTTAAACCATTGCAATCTATATGTTTATTTCATATAATTTTTTTATTTTAAATTGTTTTATTTAGCACGATATAACAGTTTTTCATTGCGGTTTTTTGTTTTTTGACTTTGCAGTCGTTTTTGTACGTATCAGAGTTGTTTAGTTACTTATCTGTAATTTTTATACCCTTTATCGACAATAATTTTGTATTATTATGCTCATACAGTCAAAACTAGGCCACCAAGAACCGTTTTGTAAGGAATTGTTCAAAATATTTAACCTTTAAAATGTCATGCCCAGATATATTTTTAACGCCTCTGAGAGCGTATTTCACGCATTGAAAATCGGAAATACGCTTTTAAAAACTAGCCAGGCGTATTTTAATGCTTTGAATTTTTAACAAAGGCTTTCCTTAAAGAAATGCATGGAGCCCCACTGAAATCGAATAATAATAATTTTTCTACTGAATTTTTTTATATTAAATAAATATTTCATTTAGAATGTTTAATGAAAAATAAATTGTTTTATTTATAATGTTTAATATTTTCTACTAATTTTTAACATATGCTATATTTTAAAAACCAAACTAGCATCCTCATTTTTTTCTATTTCATTTTTTCCATTAAAAATTTTTTCCCTATTATTGTCTTCTACTATTTTCCTATTTCACTCCTCATAAATGAATATCACGCCTCCTAAAAAGGTCAAGGGGTATTTTAACTCCTCCAAAAAAGTTCTAAGAATAACATTGCATATCTATATCAGATTATTTTTCTTATTTCTCCTCTTATACTCTAAAAATTAGTTAACAATGTTCCAAGAAAATCATCGAGATATTTATAATAGCTAACCGTAAACACAAAAAACTAATATTTTCTATCCATTTTTCACTAAAAAAAATAGACTTTTTAAGTAGAGATCAATACATATTTTTACTAAAACCTATTTTGTTTCTTTGAAGAGAATGTTTTGCTTTAATTTATATCCTAGAAGGATCTAGATGGATGCTTAATTAAAAAACAAACTTCTTTTGAACGAGATTAAATTTGAATGGAAAGGAATGTTTCTCATTTTATTAAAAGAATTTTTGAACATTTCATGAATATTGAAATATTTTTCCCATTTCTAAAGCATTCTCTAAAATGATAGACTGACTTTGCATAAACTATCATTGTGCCAACACATGCAAATTTAAAAAAATCACTAGCATGCTTAATTTCTAGAGTTATAACAAGAAATTCGCACATTATGATCAAAATTGATTCATGCGCTATAAAATAATAACCAAACATAACAAGAAATATTGTTTTAATCACTTTTTTCGAGATTTTTTTAGAGTTTTTTTTTAAATTTTAACTTATTTACCAAAAACTATCGGTTTAAAAATTCAAAAACAAGGGAAACATGACCATAAAACTGTTCACTCTCGGAAATAGGTGCTAACCATCTAAAATTGATTACCAGCATTTGAAGAAACTTGTATTTTTCTACCAGATTTCCAGTTTTAATACATATTTATAAATTGCTCATTACGAAGTAAACTAGTTTAAAATTTACGTCATAAATCATCAGTCTCTGAAAAAGACTTAACGCTTTCAGAGACTCGAAACATAATAAAGTCATGGTGAAAGTTGGAAAGCACATAAAAAAGTTAAGTATTGCACGAAATGTTGCAAAAAGTGTAAGCAAAAAGGAATGAATTACAAGAAAAATCTAAAAAAATAACCTAAAAGGAGATGAAAATTGTTTATAATGCTTCAAATCCATCACAAAAAATAAGCGAAGGGTAAAAAAGCATTTTCCTACGTGCTTTCAACAAAACGTACGATTTCTCTTTAAAAAATAAATACTACTATCTTTGGAAAAGTATGGAAAATACCTCCCTACTTATAATTTTAAATTATATTTTTTCAATCCACTAGATATCCTTGCGTGCATTATTTTCTCATTCTATCTCGTCCTTTTGAAACGGTAAAAGAAGCTGATAACAACTCGTATTTACTCACCGTAAAATAGTACCCGTTTTTTTAATTGGTTTCAACGTCCTATTTATCGCTTTCTGTAGTTTAGAAATTGCTACCCACGAACGTAAAAGCAAAACTGTAGCGAACATGAACACAGACAATTAACAGGTTATTAAAAGAAAATGTGTTAAAAAGCCGAGTAAACCAGAAATGAAATGTCATCCATTCTGTTACTATGATTCGAGATATGAGGTATTTTTTGTTGAGATTGGGCTAAGATTGAAGAAGAGGGATAGATGATGTAGCTAATTAACAGTCACTGTTTCCTAATGCCCAGAGGAGGGTTATAAACAGCAAAAATAGAGAAAAGTTCATTATTTCTATGACATTAGTTAAGAGAAGAAAAATTCAGCTGGTTAGTTTCCTAGGCTACTCTAATTGTTTGGAAAATTTTACTCTTTCCTAAAGTATTACAGTTTGGTGTGAGTTGAAAGAGATGATTAGGTTCTATTTAAAAGGTGGGGATAGGCATATTTTACACACAGAAGTTTTCTAATAGTTCTGCATAGAATGATTGTGTGTGGGTGTGGAAAAAATGAGTTTTTCTGGAACTGTGTCTATTGGTGATGATTGTGATCAGTATATCACTGATGGTAATCGGTAGGTTTTGAAGATATTTCTTCCGTTTGACTGTTCCATGTGAGTAAATATTCATAAAATGAAATGAAGTTTTTAAATGTTTTCAAAGAAATATATTTTTTTAGTTTATGGAAGCTTTTGAGTCCAAATAAATTATCTAAAATACAGGAAGTATTTTGTATAAATATTTGCTTTAAATTACTTCTTCTACACTATTTTTTACCAAATGAAGTTAACCTGTAAAATTGTTCTTGAATTAATTATTTGCATTGTTTACATTGAATTTACTATGTTTTATTAGTTAGATTTAAATTAAAAGATAAATAATAAAAATATATATCAGTATTTTAAACTATAAAATAATGTAAAAAACCCTCACTCTTGTGGTGTTTTGAACACACTATTTGCCATAACATTGAATTAGCGCATAAAATAGAAGAAAAAGTCTTTAATTTGTCTCAAGTCCCAGGTGGAACCAACAAACAAACTGGACTAAACTCACTAACAAAGATGGAACTGTAACTTCCATATTGGTATCTGTAGTGCATGATCGCAATCTGTTCATTTTGAACTCTCGCCCGCCTATTAGCATACAACACACGCAAATGGCGAGGACTTCGTCTAATAATGAGCAGACTAAAGCTGTGCACTTTGAGGCTCCGGTAATGCCGGACACACAAACGGTATGTGCACGGCATCCAGGAATATCAACACTGATTTTCCATAGCTAGTTATCCAACGCAAAGACTAATTGATAAATTTGCCGATCATTTGCCATCTACTGCCTCAAACCAGTCGACATGTGTGACCAAATTGAAAAGGCCGGCCACATTTGGCCTTAATTTTGGGAAACTGGCGTGGATACCTGTATAGGCAAGGGAAATTCAATTATTAGGTGGAAAATAGATGAAAATATTAATTATTTTTTCAATGCTATTTTTGTGCTTGGTACTTCAGAGACAAAGTGCATATTAAAGCCTTTTCAAGGGGGCCACAGACTTCTGAAAAGTTTTATATCCTTTCCTTCAAGAATTTAAAAAAGAATATAACTTAATATACTTAAAATTTAATTAACCTTTACTTAATAACCATATTAGAGTGGTACCTATTTTTTAAATATTTTGTTCATATATCATTTAGCCCTATCTATAATTTTGGTCTACTATCAAACATATCACATATTTCATCAACTTTGCAGATTGGGCTTAAGGATATTTCCCACACTCACTATTCTAAAATAGCATCTCTAATTTCTTTGCGTTTTGAACTCTTTTTATAATTTATAAAAAGGCTCTGCAACGGGGACAAAATTTAGGAACTACAGGGACGATGCAATTCAGCTCTAAATATGTGCTAAATAATAGGAAAAGGGCAAATATCTATCTGGATAAAAGAACACATGCAATAGTTAAATTTCAAATTTTAAAGCTGTTAAGCTCCTTTCCATAGAAGTTTTTCTCGACCAGTCCCTTAACTTTTCTATATTCTACCTAGTATATTTAAATATTCCGCATCAATTCGCTACGGGTACTAGGTGATTCTAAAAAAGTTCAGAACATTCACGAGTCTGGGAGCAAGTAATTCTAAGGTTAAAAAGGCATTTCTCAGCGAAAAGTAATTTTTCAAAAAACCGATTGACTCCCAACGACCAGCACATACCTTTTTTAAATGAAAGATACCATTTGTTAGTGATAAGGCATTCGCTGTTCCCAAAGATATGGAATGTTCCGAAGATTGATGGCGATTACTTGATGGAATCAAAAAGTAATCAAGATAACTTCTGCCTCAACATTCCTCCAGACAAAAAATATCGCAATAAATAGTTCGGAGACAGTTAAAAAGAGTATTATTCCCGCGGAATTTTATTTTTGAAATAATGGGGCCAGAGGAAACCGAGTTTCTCCCTGGATCACATTTGGAGATGGATGTAGTCGAGTATTTTGAAGAACTTTTTTGCTTAATGCCTTCCTATTTATGTTGTTTTAGAAACCCTAGAAGAATGCCAGCTGGTGTAAGCCAGGAATGTGGCAAATGGGCCTTAGATTGATCTGATTGATTTGTATTTTTCAGCACTTCGGTGGAAATATTTTAGTTTTAGGAAGAAGAATCTGAAGAGAATTTCTGCCTTATACGAGATTGAAGACGAAATAAATCTTCTCGCAAAGCATTATTAAACTTACTATAATAGTATTAGTTTCAACAGTCTAAAAGTCCATAAACGAGTTGGATTGAATGTTTATATGAAATTGAGAAAATTTGTGTAATTTCAAAAGCATAATATCGAGGTTTGAATTTCAGTTACTTTTTACATACTAGTTTAAACGTGGAGATTTTGGTTTGGATTGAAATAGTTTGTGTGGTTTGGTTTATAAATATACTTTTCTCTGTAATTATTGTTCAATGATTTTTTAACAATGTTTGCTCTGTTTCAGTCATTTTTATTTTTAATTACATACTAAAATACATTTTACAACCTTAAATAATCTACTTTTATTCAATGATACTTTTTTAACTTTTTACTCAAATGGTAGATCGGGAAAGAGAAAACACACTTTACGAGAAACGCACTGCTGTTAATTAATTATATTTTTTATTTATGAATTTATAGATTAGATATCTTAAAAAAACTTCTGAATATGTTTTAAAATAAAAGAGTTTTGATTAAAGGATGCTGAAATGCAACACAACATGTTCATTATACTCAAAGTTGATTGTTTAAATAGTGAACATTTCATGACGACATGAAAGTAATAAGTTAATTAATGTCCTTTGAAAGAAAAATACAATAATGAAAAACAAAAAAATCTTGTCACGGAGAGAATATTAATTTATTTTATTCATAAATTAGTAGATAGTACAAAAACGTAATATTAAAAAACTATATTCGTAAGTTAATATCACAAGCCTGAATAACTTTAAACAAATAATAACACTCTTTGAAGAAGGAGCAGGTACACAAATTTATTAGAAAATTTTTTTTTTAATTTATCTTCCAACTAAGTGAAATTTCAGTGTAAGGTAATAATTTATCTAAATATTTCTTTATCATTAGGCATATTGTAATTCGAATATTGTATTTAAAAATAATGATAAGAAATGAATTTTTTTGTGTTTCAATGTCTTTCTTCGACACTACTTAATTCCGATATTCAACCGAAGCAACCAGCTTTAATGAAGTAAAATCGGCCTTCATCCTGAAATCAATACTAAATAGAACCATTTACAGATGTTATCTCCAAAAGTCTTATAAATGGTAATGTAGACTAAACTTTCTGTTAACTGACTTGGGTGACACCTAAGAAAACTTTTTAAGTTCAATTAGCTCTTTAACTCCAAAACACCTCCTAAATCCGGTACAGAAGCCTTTGTGACGATAAAATGTCTGAGACTTAAGCCCAAGATCAAATATTTAGCTTACTTTAGACTTTTTACAGTGACTTTTAACAGCAGGCTTCCGGCAAACTTGTTCTTAAAGATTTTATTTCCGTCTTTTCGTAATTGCTTGTTTGTTCGCCTTGCCAATCACCGACCTTCGCAACCCAATTTGTCAAGCTTTGTCATCAGCTGTCTGTTCGGGGCCTTTCGCAGAGGTGACAACACTTTGCTTTTGCAATGCTTTTTGGCCGGTCTAGATGGAAACGTGCTTTACAGATATATGGGGGTAAATGTTTTTTTTACTTCACATTTCCTAACCTAGGACTTTGGTTTTTAGCAGGTGATGCCTAGCTTGAGGAAATGTTACTTTTTCCTTTACGTTAAATTAAAAAAAGCATCACGTTTTCTTGGTGTTATGATATTAAAGCAATTAATAACAATAACAATAAAACAATAATAATAAAGCAATAACAATATAACAATAACAATATAACAATAACATGCACATTTAGAGTAGAATCGAGTAAAGTAGAGTAGAAACCAGCTGTCTAATAGGGATTGTCGTTTTAAGGCATTTTGGTTATCCCGGGATTTCGGGATAAAATTTGACATCATCCCGGGATCCCGGGAAATCCCGAAAATTTAATTAATGCCAGAAATTTCAAAAAAAATATATATATTTTGGATGCAAAATCAAAACTTGCATGAAGATGAAATTAGAAAAAAATTATGGGGAGAAATTATTAATTTTTAATGCTACAATTTTTCAGTTTTAGGCTTAAAAATTTCTTAAATGATATTAAAATATTTTTTCCAATTTCATATTCACTCATCATAATAGTACACACATATATCACATAAAACCCTTTGATGTTACACGAACATAATATTTTAAATTTGTTTTAAAAATGCTCAAGTTAAGTGTACTTACTACTTACTCTAAAAATGCTTTTGAATTCCAGTATACACATGTTGCAAGGCTCGGCTTCTCAATGGAATGTATTGTTTTTTAAATGTCAGAGCAAACCACTCGTGGAACCTCTTTTACACTTAATAATCAAAGAATACTTTTTGCAATTTGCTTCAGAGTTCGTTATTTTTATGAAATGCTCCCATGCAAATGTACTAGCTTTTTCTGCCATAATACAAAATCAGAATATTCTCAGTCCGATCTTCAAGACGTATAATCTCTTTAAAAGCTGACAACTTAATGAGATTACGAGTTCATTCTGAAATAGGGTTTAAACTATCCTTATAAATAATTATTCATTGTTGGGTTCTGGGTATCTTATTACCATTAGTATCTCTTATCACTAACATACTTAAGAATAAAAATCGTTGATGAATAACCAAGTTTCACCGTTTATGTCAACATGCGAGCATTATAATGTATTATACAAATCGGCAATATACTTGTTTATTTCGTTTTAGCTGTAAAGTTCTATAGGAGTGGGAGATAATTTAATTCAGCAGATGATTGACTTAAACCACCTCACTTCCAATAATTTATAAGTATCTTCCAAGGAAAGGAAATATTTGTTCATGCCAACAGGAACGATTTTTAAGCGTTTGTAGCAGCGTTAAATAAGTTTAAAATTTTGAGGGAATCCCGGGACGTGTCCCGGCAAAAAAAATTCTACGGGATCCCGGGAAACAATCCCTACTGTCTAACCTTTTGAAAGAGTTAACTTTGGCGAAAGGTTTTATTGGTACCCAAGTTAGCCCTTTTCGAACTGATATGGTATTTAAAATAAACAAATCTCAAATATTCACTCGTAGTACCAGTTTGGTGACTGCTAAGGATTTTGTCAAAGTTAACACTTTCAAAAGGTGAGACAACTGCTTTTTATAAGAGCTTATACTGTAATTTATACTTTTTTCAGTAAATTACGAAAATTATCTTCTAATAAACAGAAACATTATAAATTATTACTAAATCGATAGATGAGTTCCTTAAAAAACGCTTATAAACAATCCCGTTAAAATATTTGATGCCTGATTGGTCATGGTCATTTACCTATTCTTAAATCTAAGAAAATGAAAACAATGGGCATCTTGTTTGTTCTATAAAAATTATACTATCTGTGAAATATTTACATAAAATGGTAATAAACAAATAGCCTATACTCTGTTCATTTTGAACCGGCGCTTGAAAATATTTCCTTCCCCCACCACCGATTGGTAACCATAGAAACTATCCTCTTCAAAATGACGAAGAAAGCTTACTATTGGCTGTTCGAAGAGCGTAACTATGGTTACGCTTCTAGCGTGGGGGAAAACACTATTTCTCAAGCGCCAATTCTAAATGAATAGAGTATAACCAATAATACTGACAGTGAACAAATTTAAAGAGTCGCCCTTTCTAGTAAATGCAAGTAGAAATTAAATTACATCAGACGCTACATAATCTTCTATTCATCAGAATACTGGTTGAATATTTGAAGAATGGGAATAAAATAAATAACAAACCGTGGTTAAATGAAGACTTGGAGTCGTCTTTTAATCAAAACAAAAGAATAAAAAATTTAGAACTTAGAATATTGAATTTTATATTCCCGCCACTTCAGTTTAGTTCTCTTTTAAATCAGTGCTTTGCGTCACAGAGTATAGAGCTTACCAGAGATGCAAAACGGCTATTTTCCTCCTCAGGTAATTAATTTAATTCAGCTCGCAGATTATAATTAAATTCACTAGCAGCCAATCAGAAAAAAGATAAATGCGTAAGTGATTCCTGATTGGATATGGCAAGCGGCATTTAAATTTCATCGGTATTGTTTTTCCGATTTGGATATGAGTGACAGCTTCAGTGGGCGAATGACAGAATTAGCAGGAATGACTTGGTATTAAAGGAGGCTGGTCCATTTGGCCTGACGTTGGTCTATGGGAAAAGCCTTGTTAAAAAGTTGCCATTAGCGTCTATGGAGATGAACACTCTGTAAAGCTCTATACTCTGTGCGTTGCGTTCGTTGAAAAAATAATTAATTAAAATGAAATATATATATATATATATAAAAGGAAACCATATAATTCACAGATTTAGCAACCCGCATGAATATT
Organism: Tetragnatha versicolor; assembly: GCA_024610705.1. NCBI lineage: Eukaryota > Metazoa > Arthropoda > Arachnida > Araneae > Tetragnathidae > Tetragnatha > Tetragnatha versicolor. The sequence goes on from JANDEH010000009.1 coordinate 42,377,681, forward strand.
TATTACAAAAATTGTTTATAAATAAGTTTAATTTTAGTTGTTTTTTATAAACAGGTGTAGATTAATACATAAAATTTTATGAAAAATTTTCCCAGGTAGATTTCTGAAAAACTAAAAAATTACTTATCAGTAAATGTTAACCCATTACTTTTTTTCTATGCTTCGCCCATTCTCTTTAAAATTACGTAAAATTGAATAGTTATTAAGGGGGGAACTAAATATTTATTTCATTATAACGCCAGTTTAATAGTTCTCTTAAACCTATTTACTCTCATCTTACCATCTTTGATATGTATGTTTCAATATTTAGCTTTTGACTCTTTGTTTTCTAATAAACAGTTTTCAAAAAGTGCATGTGTTTTGCATGTTTTAACCATTTCTTACTAATATTAAGGTTGCTCAAGTACTCGATGCATAAGAGCTCTACATCCGACTTATTTTCAATAAAGAGTATCAACCGAGCACTTTGGATGTACTGAGATTTCACTATATTAGAAAAGCAGGATGCCAGGAAAACAATTCCTCTCAAACGCTGAAAGATGGGCACTTATGTTCTGCAATTTCAGTGTCCCAGTGAAAATCATTCTATCCAGCAGCCATAAATAAAATGCGAGCTAAGTGTCGCGAAACAGAAGCCCAGTTTTGTGGATGCTTCACCACATAGATCATCTTCAGGAGCATCCTTCTAAGACTATAGAGTTATAAATAATAGACTGCACGTTAAATCAGGCTGATTTCCCCTTTAACCCTTTATCTACTGCATTATGATTTTCTGCAATTTTTTTTCGTGCAAATATTTTTTGAGTAACAAAATTGAAAATTAAGGGATATGCATAAATAAAATAATCATCTGTGGGAAATTTATTACGCTAGAGCTAATTAATTAAACTGATACTTTTAAGTACCGTCGTACACTATGGGCTAAAATATTCTCACAATGCGAAAAAACCATATGGCTTTATATCGAAGTTTTAAGTCTTAAAAATAATACACTTTCCCCTCCCCCCCCCTTTTTGACTTTAACTACTTTTGAGGGAACAAAAATGAAAATCACGGAAATCCGTTCTAAATGGCACAGCTGAAAGCACAATTTCAGTTTTAAATCTATTCGCATTTCCCTCTAAAATAATCATAAAACCAGTGCTGCCTTTTATCCTGGTAGAGTACAACTAAAAGAGTGTCCCTGCAATGTATCGTCAGTATATTCGTAAGGATGGTTATTCTATGTAATTTTAAAGTTGGTGGGACTTGTAAGTACCGTCAGTAGATGAAGGGTTAAAGCAATTGTAAAAATATATCTTCCACTTCGAGCACCTAAGTTGTCAGAAAACGGCAACATAATGCTATCTCGATTGCTGCTGATTAATTTTTGCGCAGATTATTACTTTTTAGGAGAAATAACTTTTTTCTTTAGACAATAGGATATTGAACGAAATTAACAGCAGGTGCAGTCTTGTCGAATTAATATATTTCCAGTAATACCTACTTGTGAGCTTGATAAGCTGGCTAACGAAAACGGATTCTAAGATAATGGGCAATTGAAAGCGAGTAATCACCAACTTTGTTTCCTAAATTAAGTTCAAATACTAAAGCAATATACACTCGTTATCTCGAACTTTGATATCTCGTTCACCTTTATATCTGAAAAAATATTTTCCTCGTTGAAATAACGTATTGATTAGTTTTATATTTGGAGTAATCCTTTTATCTCTAAAACTCAACACCTCGAATTTATTTTGAAACCATTCAATTTCAGAATATCGAGGTTATACTGTATTTTTTTACCATTTTAGCACTCATCTGTCATAAATGCCGTTATCACTTATTTCTCAATAATTTAGATCAGAGAAGAAGAGTAAGTAATTTATGTATTCTAAATAGAGTGTTTTCAAGTGACGTCACGACCCTTTATTTTCGTCCTTGCTGTAGGTCAAACAGTCTGTTGCTAAGGCCGTTGCTAGATGCGGCGGTATGTGTTGCTGTCATGTGATTGCAAATGCTCCAATAGAAGCATTCCATGACCAGTTATTTTCTTTTTAACTGTTAACTGCTGTATGTCAAACAATATGCTGCTAAGGCCGTTGCTGGGTCCGAGTCATGTGATTGAAAATGCTCTATAATTTAACTAAAATACACACTGAAATTTTAATCCTCGAAAATTGAAAGCAATTTCGGCGGAAAAACATTTTGTATTATTCACCCTTGTGTGGTATACCATATATACTATTTTCTATATAATAACTTTTGGTCGAAAGAGCCGTTTTTCCTTCTAAATATAGTAAGTTCCTGGTTACGGAGTTAATCTTGCTACTATCTTTGTTGGCTTCATTGGGTATCAACCGAAGCACGATCTAGTCGATACCATGCCTATGTCTTAGACACCATTTTAGGACACCTCACGGAATTTCAAAATGAAGCCTAATCCATCAAGCCCGACATATTTTCCAAGTAGTCATCCTCCAAGGCTCGGGGTATAAATCTATCCTCATGCAAGAGCAGGCCACTTTGATCCCGGTTGACTCTTCAGAACTTTGATACCATCCTTAGGACGATTATTCAGAAAATTAAGATTGATGTTTTACAAGACGTATCGCATAAGGCAGCTAATTAATCGAAAGTTGGTAATTATAGATGATAATGTAAGGAACGAGATTTGCCCGCGAGCGATACCTATTAATCCAGTTTGACACTTTAATTTGTTAGGCAAAAATTCAGGCGGGTGAGAATCTGTAAATTGTTGGACTTTTTACGCCGTTCGGGCGTAAAATAACGCAATTATTCGCAAAAAAAACGTAATTTATCGTTACGGTGACGCAACTTTTCTTTGAAGAAAAATGACTGGGTTACCTTTAGTAAAATGGGAGAAAGTGCTTCTCTGTCAATTATGCGGGGTTTTTCTAACTCTGCTCCTGTTTTTGTAATCTTTCTGTTCTCCAACATCTTCTACTACAGGTACATCGTACGTGCTACTAAAAATTAGTGAAAGGAATTAAAAACAATCTTTTTTAAAGTAAGGATTTTTTCAGCCCACAAGTTTCATTCTGATAGCGAGAAATGAAATTTTTTGAAAAATGAATTCGATTTCTGAAAAGGAATTTGTGGTATAAAAGTGCACATATACTTATCCTTTTTCATCCTTTAAACGCAGCAATTTTCTTGGCGTGTCTTATTTTCGGTTTGTTTTTCATGATGTGCTTCCATTTTTTAAACTAATGATTTGCTTTTCGAATGATCTCTTTCTCCATACATATATTTGTACAAAATGTGCACAGCGTGTTTACCAAGAAAATGTGCATTTATCCATAACAAAAACTTTAAATGAGCTGAGCTGAGAGAAATGAAAAATAATACCTAATCATGCAACTGAAAATAAAGTTTAACTATCTTGTTTAAGTCTTGAGCTTTTTTTCTAAATTATGGAAATATCAATTATTTTCCAAATTTAATGATATTGCAAGTACAATATACTTTCAAAAATTTTTAACTATCCATTTAAAACATGCTTACTATTAATATAATTCGTATTTTGTAAATGCCATATTTTGTTAACTAATTTAAAAAAATCATTTTATATCAATGCATTTTTTTGTTAGTGTTTTAAATATACAGGGTGTCCCACGAGAAGTGGCCCAACCCCTTTAACTTTTGAACCCCGACAGCTATAGTCATGAAAGTGGGGTCTAGGTATAGTAAAGTGACTATGATCTATCCGATGAGATAACTTTCAACGCCCTCTAGCGGAAACTTTAGGAGTTATAATTTTTATTTTAAAAACTATGTGAGGTATGTGAAAAAAGTCAGTGACTAAGTTGTAGAGCAGCATCTATTTAGTAGGAAAAGACACATTAAGCAGAAAAATATCTTAAATAAAACCCCTTAAACGCACGCTCAATTAGGTTGAATTTACATAGATTTTACGTCTCAAAACACTCCTCACGAGGCAAAAATGAGAAATTTTCAATTAAATGTACTAAGAATACTTTTAGTCACTTACTTAAGTCATAAAAATAAAAATTTCTCATTTTCGCCTTGTGAGGAGTGTTTTGAGAGGTAAAATCTACGTAAATTCAACCTAATTGAGCGTGCATTTTAGGGGTTTTATTCAAGATATTTTTCTGCTTAAGGTGTCTTTTCCTGCTAAATAGATGCTGCTCTACAACTTAGTCATTGACTATTTTCACATACCTCACACAGTTTTTAAAATAAAATTATAACTCCTAAAGTTTCCGCTAGAGGGCGTTGAAAGTTATCTCATCAGATAGAGCATGGTCACTTTACTATACCTAGACCCCACTTTCATGACTATAGCTGTAAGGGTGCAAAAGTTAAAGGGGTTGGGCCACTTCTCGTGGGACACCCTGTATTATTGATAGTGTATACAGGGTGTATCTGAAATGGTGCAACAAACTTTCAGGGATGATAGTAGACACCTAGACGAGTCAGAATCACCTAGATTCGGGGGTTCCGGACCAAATCCCAGGGAGTTAAAAATGGAGCGACACCCCAAAAAATCATTGAAAATTCAATTTTTAGAAGAACTACTATTGGTAAAAACTTAATTATGGTCTCCAAAATTGTGGTTTAATATGATCTCTGAAGTTATCTCAAAATTCTTCACTCTAAAATTTGTTTTATTATGAAAAAGGTTAAAAAACATAAAAAATGTGAAAACTCTGGCAAAACCTTAACTTGTATTTCGAAATCCTTTCTTTTGATTTGATAATCTGAAAGATCATATTTGAAAACCGTTAAGCCCAAAGTTTCAAGTAAATACAATCAATATTAAACGCTTGAGATATTGTTAAAGTTTGTTTTTTGCGTGCGCAAATAGCTGTTCTGGAAACAGCTCTAAAACATGGTTTGCGCACGCAAAAAACAATCTTTAACAGGGTCTCAAGCGTTTAATATTAATTGTATTTACTTGAAACTTTGGACTTAAGGATTTTCAACTATGATCTTTCCAAAAATCAAATCGAAAGAAAGGACTTCGAAATACAAAAGAACAAATACAAGGAAGAAAGAGTTTTGGCAGAGTTTTCAATTTTGTTTGTGGTTTTTTAACTTTTTTCATAATAAAAAAATTTTAAAATCAAGACTTTTGACATAACTTTAAAGATCATATTAAACCACAATTTTTGAGACCATAATTAAGTTTTTACCAATAGCAGTTCTAAAAATTGAATCTTTCAATGATTTTTTTGGGGTGTCGCTCCATTTTTAACTCCCTGGGATTTGGTCTTGGACCCTCAAATCCTAGGTGATTCTGACTCGTCTAGGTGTCTACTATCATCCCTGGAAGTTTGTTGCACCATTTCAGATACACCCTGTATAAAGCTTTTAATAGGAAATCCATAGTGTATGAAATATTGTTTGATAATTTTAAGATTAGCACTAAAATGTTGTTTTAATTCATTTAATTCTCTGTATTTTACCTCATTCAAAATTCATACCTTTTAATATAAGCATGAAAGAAATAAACTTCAGTTTTAATGCTTACTAATACATTTTAAATCAGCAGATTTGATTTTAAATTTCCCTAACTATATATAATTTATTTCTATAACTCGTTAGAAAAAGACTATAAATTTATAATCATTACGTTCTTATCAGACAAAATTCTGACATTAAATATAAATGTGCAACTGCTAAATTAAAATACATTGAAAATAATTTCCTTTATTCATAAGTCTGGAAAATTGCTAAAGAAACTGTACTTTTTACTGGACAGACTTTCAGATAATCAGACTTTAAAAAAATATTTTCTTCAATCCCGTTTTTGAAATATTCCCATATGATATCCCTCCTGTCAAGCAATGAAATCTAATATAGTTTTCTTCTCTGATTAATGGTTTTAGAGCAAACACGGAAATGAAATTCAGAAATTTCTGACCGATGACCAGGAATTCTTCTACAGTGAAGATTAAAATCAGTCACCCACTACGAAAAATCCCTCCTTGAAACCAGAGACACAAAATCGATTAAGGCCTTGCCAAAGAATCAGTAATTACGTGAAATTCAAATTCTCGAAGTAGGTCAAAGAAATGCTACTAGTGTGTATCTGAAATTTTGTGTTAGTAGTCTGGGTAGAAAAGTCAATGTCTTGGAAAACGAGAGAATCGGGAATCCAAGTTTATGAATATTCATATGACGAGTGAAAACTAAAACTAATTCACGTGTAAATTCTCTAGAGAACAAATTAGTTTAGGAGTTAGATGTTTCATTCGAATCTCTTTGTTCTTTAGCAGGAATTGTTTTTTAAACGTTCTTTCTATCTAAAAAGTATAAATGGATCAATTTTTGGAATTAAATTATTTGAATTGATGTGTGTGAAAGTTTTTCCTTTTTATCTTATTTTAAATGAATTGAGCTTTTTCTGAAAGTAATTAATTAATTCACATTAGGTTTGTGAGAGTATTTGTTTTTTGCAAATGCTAAATAATAACTAAATTAATAAAATAGTTTTTTTCAAACCTAAAGATTTTTGAATATTGCATTTGAAAAAATCACACAACGAAAATTGCTGATACTAGAAAATAATATTGTTTTTTTAATTAAAACATTTTAAATTGAATTTTGAATGTCTAATTAATTTTTTATTCTTGACACATTTGTCAATTCTTCAACTTTTTAAATTCAATCATATCCATTTTGAGCCGAAATCCCGTTGATTAATCTAACAGAACGTATTTTTATTAAATACTAGCGCTGACGCGCTAGACCCGGGCTTCGGCCGGGTTCCAGTTTTTTTTAATAAATATCACTTGGTGCGTTACAGATGGGCTTCGCCAGTCCATTTTTAAAGAACATTATTCTGGTGTGTTAACAGATGGGCTTCACCAGTCTATTTAAAAAAATATTCATTGGTGTGTTACAGATGGGCTTCGCCAGTCCAAATGGAGAAATAGTGAAATAAAGGAGCCATTTTTATGTTTATGCTACAACAATGGATTTTAAACTACAAAAATCGATATCATGCCTACAACAATTAAAGTTACATCTTCTATTGTTATATTTACAACAATGGGGGGTTTCCATGAAGTTAGGGCCGGATGCAGCTACGTTCTGCGGCGATTTTGGGACCGGTCGAATCCTACTTCCAAACAACTCAACTAACGTTGTCCTGAGTCATTTTTCCAGCATGCCGCTGATTGGTTTTCAAAAACGTCACGAACTACGTCAATGAACCACGTGCATTTGATTGTACCCTGCCTTTCCCGCGCTCTGCGCGTTCAACCAATCAGGAGGAAAACGATCCCCGATCGCCGTAGAACGCCACCTCTGGAGCAGGCGTTCTTGGGCGATCATTATTAGGTGAAATACGGTTCTTTAGCACGTCGCAGAACGTTGCTGCATTCGGCCCTTAGGCACGAAATATGTGTTTTTAAGCATAAAATGGACCAAAAAAGTTATTAGGATGCATCGATTTTAAATTATTATTCTTCAGAAACCTTCCTTGGAGCGAGTAGATCAACGTGGTATAGTTTAATAGTTAATTTAGGTTCGAAAAGTTTAAAACTATAAAGGACATACATACATACATACAAACATACAAACAAACAGACAGACATTGATTTTTATATATATAGATTAACATGTTGTGTGTGTAAATTTGGCTGTCACAAAATATACATGGACATATTTGGCATGGACATCCACACAATTTTCTTTAAAAGTTACGTATTGTATAATAGGGTGGAGCGAAACTAGCGTGTTTGTGGGTAGGATTCACACCTTCTGAATACACCATTATAGACAAAAACACATTTATTACACATAAAAGACACTTTAAATTACAAGGAAAACATAAACATTACCCCGCACTGGAGTGGTGACCGTTACCGCGCTCAATTAAAATAAACATAACATTCCCTCACTGAAGTCTTTCTCCCTCGAAATCAGAAGCCCAACTGACAAATGTACTCTCACTGACGTCACCACTCCAATGCGGGAGGGGCTGCCAACGGAAGCCGCAATATTGGACGGAACATTCCGCCCACCTTGAAGTACCTTCAAAACACAACATGAGTAATGAGTACATGAGTAATATTAAATGAAAAATTCACAACACAATATTAATCACAATCCGAAATTAATCAATGGGTAAGTAAATTAGTTTGTTACCGGGTCTTTGTAAGACACCATTCGCAGTTTTGAGTGTCACAACACGAATAATACCGTCTTTACCTGGATGAGTCTCAAGTATTCTCCCTAATGTCCACTGAACAGGTGGTAAACGTTCATCCTTTAACAGTACCATGTCCCCAACTTTGAAATTGTCCTTCTTTGAGAGCCACTTAGGACGCTGCTGAAGCCTGGAGAGGTATTCAGCCTTCCACCGAGTCCAGACACCGAGAGACATTCTCTGAACCATGTCCCATCTTTGACGTAATGATGAAGCACCGCTCGTAGAATCTCGCTCTGGAAGAGCCAGCAGAGAATCACCAGTCAAAAAATGCCCTGGTGTTAGAGCAGTCAGATCATTTGGATCACTTGACATAGGGCTTAGTGGTCGTGAGTTGAGGCAAGCCTCTATCTGAACCAAGACTGTTGTGAGCTCTTCATAGGATAGAGGTGTCTGTCCCACGACGCGACGAAGATGGTACTTCAGGGACTTCACTCCAGCCTCCCAAAGTCCTCCCATGTGAGGCGCTGCTGGTGGATTGAAGTGCCATATAATTCCCTCTTTAGCTATATGGTTAGCTCTTCGAGTTTCGTTATCTCTTGATAGGTTCCTTTCTTGCTTCAAGATTTTGTATGCTCCGATGAAGTTAGTGCCACAATCACTGTAGATATCTGTACACTTCCCTCTTCGTCCAATGAAACGTCTCAAAGCAGCTATGAATGCCTCAGCTGTTAGGTCTCCAGCCAGTTCTAGGTGAATAGCTCTGGTGACGAAGCACACGAAAACTGCAACGTAGCCCTTGTAGGTGGAACGTCCTTTTCCTTTCGATGCCTTCAGTGGGAAAGGGCCAGCGTAATCCACTCCGGTACGCAGAAAGGGCTTACTAGGAACGACTCTGTCACGTGGTAAATCACCCATGAACTGTTGCTGCTGTTGAGCACGATGCCGGGTGCAAATGACGCATCTACGGAGGTGGAACCTGATGGTATCTCTTGCAGATAAAATCCAGAATTGTCTGAGCAAGATGGACATCAACAGCTGAAGACCCGCATGAAGGTGAGTCAAATGAGCATTGACTATAATTGTCTCTGTTAACCAATGGGTTTTGGGTATTAGGATAGGGTGTTTCTGGTCATATGGCAAGTTGGAGTTGCGCAACCTACCTCCTACTCTAAGAATACCCTCCTGATCAAGGAAAGGATTGAGTGAAGCAATCTTGTTCTTGCAGCTCAGACCTTCTCCCCTTTTGAGCCTTTGGATTTCGTCATGGAAAACTTCATTTTGCACAAGACGAATGACATGCATGAAAGCTTCATCCAACTCCATTGCATTCAGGAAGCCAAGACGTCTATTGTTAGCGTTCCTCGCATTGAAAATGAATCGCTTGCAGTAGGCTAGCACTCTCTTCAGTTTTGTCAGGCTGGAGAATCTCTTGAGAAAATCCAAACTTGGTTCTCGTCTTTCTTGTGCCACATACGTCTGTACAGCACGTTGTTCTTTGAGGACCTCAGGCAGGTCTTGACTCGCTTGATCATCCGGCTGGAAGTCTTGTTGACTCGATAATGGACCCGCCCACCATAAGGGATGGTGTTGAAGCTCCTGCGGCAAGATTCCTCTAGAAGCACAATCCGCCGGATTGTCCTCACTGGCTACGTGATGCCAACTGCATTGCGGGAGAAGTTCCGTGATCTTTGTCACTCTGTTGGCCACGAAGGTCTTCCAACGGCTTGGGTCTCCCTTTAGCCAAGCCAGAACTATAGTTGAATCTGTGAAGCAGTGAATCACTTCCACTTGCAACTTGACAGACTGAAGAACCAATGCGACGGTTCTGGCCAGAAGAAGTGCGCCACACAACTCTAATCTGGGAATTGAGATAGTCTTCAGAGGAGCAACCTTCGTTTTGGCGATGATCAGCCTTGAAAGCATCAATTTATCCTCTTTGAACGACTTGAGATAGACCACAGCTGCATACGCTGACTCTGAAGCGTCCGAGTAGCCATGGATTTCGAAGCGTGTGGCATTCTTTGGGATCAAACATCTAGGAATGAAAACCTCTCTAAGAGATGGGAGAGAAGAAGCCATGGCAGTCCACTCCGACTGAATCCCCGGTGGCACAGGCTCGTCCCACTCTAAGCCGAGTCTCCACAAACGCTGCATCAGTATTTTGCACTTGATGGTTACTGGAGCCAACCATCCAAGAGGGTCGAACGTTCTCGAGATGTCAGACAGCAGCTTTCTTTTGCTCAGACCACCTGAACTCTCTGGAGCATTCACTGTTATAGAGAAACAATCAGTAGAGGGATTCCACTGCACGCCCAGCACCCGGACTGCACCAGCCGAGTCGATGTCCAGAGGCAGACCACTCCCACGGAGCTCCGGGGGAACTGCTTCCATGACTTCTTTGGAGTTGGAGACCCATTTGCGAATCTCCATGCCTCCACCTTTCAGGCAAAGTAGAATCTCCCTCTGCAGTTCCAATGCTTTAGCCACCGTGTCCTCACCGGACAGAAGATCATCAATGTAGAAGTCCCTCCGTAGGACTTTCGCCGCCTTCGGAAAGTTGTTTCCCTCATCAGTCGCAAGTTGCTGCAGGCATTTCGTGGCGAGGTACGGCGCGGACGCTGTGCCGTATGTGACTGTAAGCAGCCTCCAATCCTCCATCGGTTGATCAGGCGATTCTCTCCAAACCACCCGTTGAAGATCTACGTCACGTTCATCCACCAGAATTTGTCTGTACATCTTCGTTATGTCAGCTGTCATCGCAACTTGATGGAGCCTGAAGCGCATCAGGATTGGTGCTATAGGATCTTGAAGTACAGGACCAACAAGAAGTTTGTCGTTTAACGATATTCCAGTAGATGACTTTGCAGAGGCATCAAAGACAATCCTAAACTTGGTTTTGGAATCAACCACCTTTCCCACGGCATGATGAGGTAAGTAGAAAGTTGACGTCACTGATCCATCGTTGTCTGATGGAACCTTCTCCATGTGTCCCAATTCATCGTACTCTGACATGAATTCTTTATACGACTGGTGAAGCTTGGGATCTCGCTTGAACCTTCGCTCAGCATGGCTCAGTCTCTTTATTGCAACTTCTCTGGAAGACCCCAGCTCCAGCCCATCTGGCTTTAGAGGAAGTCTCACGATGTATCGTCCATCTTTGGCACGTCTTGTAGTGGCTTCAAAGATAGTCTCGCACAGGGTTTCGTCTGGACTCAGTGGCTTGGTGGACCCTGGGAGATCCTCTATCTCCCAGAATTGCTGCAAAGTAGCATTCAGATCACAATGTGCATGGTGGACCTGATACCTGGGACCTAAGTCTCCGGACACACTACCCATCAATACCCATCCGAAAATAGTATGCACCGCAGTGACAGATGAATTTTTTGGTTTAATTTTACTGCCTAGCACGATATCACCAAATACATCTGCGCCAAGAAGCAGATCAACCTTTCCTGAACGATTTGCATATGGATCAGCAAGTCTGATATCACGAAATTCGAGCAAACTTTCAGACTCAATTGAGTGCTGAGGTATATCGGAAGTAATTTTAGGTAAAATTAAAGCATTCACGGTTAGGCCTTGATCATTTCCAACAGACCTTAATTCTAACTGGACTTGTCCTTTACAAGAACCGATACCTACAGCGGACAAACCCGATACTCTGATATTAGCATGCTTTCTTTTTAATCGCAGTCTTTGAACGCAATCTTCACGAATAAAACTAGCCTCGGAACCAGAATCGATTAAAGCTCTTAATTCAGCCTGACCGTCGGGCAAAACAATTTTGACAACCGCAGTAGGTAGATAAACCCCTCTCGGAGGTCCAGAATTAGCACAATGTGTCGACACTAAATCTGAATCAATCACTTGAACCTTTGAAGTCTCAACTTTCGGTTTAGAAAATCTGCTCGATTCGTGAATCAGACTGTTATGTTTTTTAGAGCAATGTTTACAACCTCTACTCTTACACTGATTCGAAAAATGAGAACCTTTTAAACAATTGAAACATAACTTTAGTTTTGCAATTAACTCTTTTTTGTCTGCAACAGAACCTTTAAGAAAGGTATCACATTTATATATTTCATGACTCCCAGAACATACACCACATTTTATAGACTCTGTATCGGTATAAAATGACTGTGCCCTTAAACCCTTAGGTTTTTCACTGTTTTTAACATTTTTTGAACCAGATAATGAACTAGACACCGACTCCAGTGCACGTGCCCTAGCCTCTAGAAACCCTTTAAAATTCTCAAAAGTTGGCATAGTTTGCTTGTCCTGAGACAATTCCCATTCACATAATGATGCTGAATCTATCTTTTTACGTAAAGTATAGACCAAAAGAGTATCCCAATACTCTACAGGTTGTTCTAGAGTGCGTAGAGTGTCCATGCACTCTGAAGAAATGTCTAAAAGTTCTCTTAAACCCTTTGCCGACTCTCGGCTTATACTTGGTTGATTAAAGAACTTATCTAAATGAGCATATACAATATCAACAACACTATGATATCTGTTGGTGAGTGTCTCCCAAGCTTTAGCATAATTAGCATCACAAATTTGGAAAGCATTCACTAGAGCCAAAGCCTCTCCCTTCAGTGATAATTTTAAATACTGCAGCTTCTGTCCCGCTGACAGAGTTTCATTCTGGTCAACCATGGCCAAAAACAAATCACGAAAACTGATCCATGAGAACAGATCGCCAGAAAATGTAGGCAAACTGATCTTGGGAAGGGCAATATGACCCCTGCGATCCTCAGAAATAATGGATGTTTGTAATTCCTGTTCACCAACAGATACCACATTTGATCTCAAAGCTAATTTCAAAGCATCTGTTTCATTAAAGATATCAAAACTTTCTTTTTCATGAATACAATACAGATCTTCCTCACAGGAAGTTAGAATCTCTTCAAAGAGTTTGTCTAAATCTAAGCGTAGTTGCGTTAATTGCTCTTTGTAAATAGAAGCCGACCCACAATCTAATGGTTCACCGTTGGCCTTTATCAAGTTTGACAAACGAGTCAACTTTCCTTTTAACACCCGCTTACGCTTAAGTAGTTGATCCATGACAAAAGAAATCCCGAATAATCACAATAGAAGCATAAAAACCAAAACAAAAGACGCGAAACCTAATTCCCGAAAACGAAACTGCCTAAACTCCGGCTCGACGGACCAATGTTTGTGGGTAGGATTCACACCTTCTGAATACACCATTATAGACAAAAACACATTTATTACACATAAAAGACACTTTAAATTACAAGGAAAACATAAACATTACCCCGCACTGGAGTGGTGACCGTTACCGCGCTCAATTAAAATAAACATAACATTCCCTCACTGAAGTCTTTCTCTCGCGAAGACCGAAGCACAACTGACAAATGTACTCTCACTGACGTCACCACTCCAATGCGGGAGGGGGTGGTCCGTCGAGCCGGAGTATTGGACGGAACATAGCGTAAATGACCAACTTTGGAAATTTAAAACGCCTGAGGTGGGAATAGGTGCCATTTACGATAAAATTTAAAAATTCAAAACTTGAGTTCGATCAATTAATATCTTCAGGTTCCACATTCACGTTAAAGTTTCGAAGTTTCATCAAATTTTACGTAAAAATGGTTTTAAATGATTCCCACACAATTTTAGCTTCATTTTCAAACCATAACTGTCTGAGTTTATATTCTTAGGATGTCAAACAACATTTTAACACTTTCCATGGACCTTAAATGGAGGGAATTTTCAATTTTTCAAGCCCGAAAAAAGGGCGCATGCCATTAAAATAGGCTAGCGACCAAAAAACAAATTTTTTAATATCGGTGCCAAATAGAGCTCAAAAGTTGTGTTTTACCCTGCTTATTCATGGAAAAATAATGAAAAAAATCGTAAAAAATATTTTAGGTGTGTTTTGGCCCTAGAATTTGAAAAAAATTGATATTTTGTTTAGCGTATAATGGGAAAAGTCTTAATCAATCAAATTCAAGTTTTAAATGTTATAAAACATTATAGTTACCTTAATTTAGTATCTTAATAGCCAATAATACTTTTGAATTCATTATTAATATTTTTACAAATCAGGTTAACAGCCTAAAATTGCAAATTTGGATGAAAAAACTTTAAAACCTGAAAATTTATAAATTTTAAGTTCAAATATTTTATTTAGTCTGTAATACACATTCTTGTGTACTTAAAATAAGTTTAAAACACTAAGGTTGATATTTTTACAGAAAACAGACGAAAAAAATTTTTATATTGCACCATAGGCATTTTATTCCTAACTATAAACTGAATTACACTTTTTATAACAAATTTTCAAATTTAAAGGGAAGAATTATCAAATAAAAGGTTATTCTTTGTGTTAGATATAATTAGGGAAATTTTAGGGTATATTATAAGTAATTTTAATGCTCTTATCTGAAAAAGTAATTATAAATAAGTATAAAATGAATTTTTCTCTCATTTGGCGATTCTAATCTGTATGCTTTAATTGGTAAGCTAAAATCACAGTTAAATACCCTTATACATACTATTTTTGATGATTAGAACACCAAATTAAGGCAACTACAAGTTTATATTACATTTAAAACTTGAATTTGATTTATTAAGACTTTTCCCATTATACGCTATGCAAAATATCAATTTTTTCAAATTCTAGGGCCAAAACACACCTAAAATTTTTTTTACGATTTTTTTCATTATTTTTCCATAAATAAGCAGGGTAAAACGCAACTTTTGAGCTCTATTTGGCACCGATATTAAAAAATTTGATTTTTGGTCGCTAGCCTATTTTAATGGCATGCGCCTATTTTCGGGCTTGAAAAACTGAAAATTCCCTCCATTTAAGGTCCATGGAAAGTGTTAAAATGTTGTTTGACATATCCTAAGAATATAAACTCAGCCAGTTATGGTTTGAAAATGGAGCTAAAATTGTGTGGGAATCATTTAAAACCATTTTTACGTAAAATTTGATGAAACTTCGAAACTTTAACGTGAATGTGGAACCTGAAGATATTAATTGATCGAACTCAAGTTTTGAATTTTTAAGTTTTATCGTAAATGGCACCTATTCCCACCTCAGGCGTTTTAAATTTCCAAAAAAATGTTTTTCGCTCCACCCTATTGTATAACTCCTTTATATCTTGAAAACATTGAAATTGTTGCGAATTAGAATATAAAAAAAAGAAATCTTGAAACTAAAAGCATTCTCCCCTTAAGTCAATTAAAATTGTATGAAATGAGCTAAATGCGTCTAGCCGTTCTCCCCTATTATTATAGTTTGAACCATCATGGATGGAATTTATTTAAGTGATTGTATAACTCCTGTGTGAATATACTTATTTTATATTTTAAATATAAATAAAATGTTACGCATCAGAGATGAATCCAACAGTTGGCAGAACACAAGAGATTGTGCCCCGACTTTAATAATTTCAAGTACGTACACAAAATGTTACAAGGTGTCCATAAAATAAGTAACCCGATTTAAGGGCCTCTAGAAGCCAAACCGTTCATCGGAATTAAATGAAATTTTGGTGGAAGACGTTTTGAGGGATGGGGACAAGAATGGTATGGGATGGGACAGTTTAACTTTATCAGTTACGGTTAAAGTGAAAAAATTTTTGAAAATTCCCAATGTAACTCCCCTTTTTTATTCGCGCTATGTGATCCCAGATGTGAAAAAACACAAATAGCGTTGAAACGGTACCTCTAAGTTGAAAACTCGCTCCTAGAGAGACAAATGAAAACAGCATTGAAACTGTTATTTCTATTCAAGATAGACTAGTGAATGGATAAGAAAATATGACTAGTGTATCAGGAAATAGCAATAAAAACTAGTAAAATCAAAGTATGCTTGTATGTTCACTAGTTTTTATTGCTATTTCCTGATACACTAGTCATATTTTCTAAACCATTCACTAGTCTAGCTTGAATAGAAACAACAGTTTCAATGCTGTTTTCATTTGTCTCTCTAGGAGCGAGTTTTCAACTTAGAGGTACCGTTTCAACGCTTTTTGTGTTTTTTCACATCTGGGATCCTATAACGCGAATAAAAAATGGGGGTTACATTGGGAATTTTCAAAATTTTTTTCACTTTAGCCGTAACTGATAAAGTTAAACTGTCCCACCCCATACCATTCTTGTCCCCATCCCTCAAAACGTCTTCCACCAAAATTTCATTTAATTCCGATGAACGGTTTGGCTTCTAGAGGCCCTTAAATCGGGTTACTTATTTTATGGACACCCTGTATTACGGAAATTATATTATGTATTACAGTATTTTATGGAAAAAGAGAATCTCGAAGCAATGTTTTTAGTGTTAACCTTGGTAAAAGTTTTTTTTAATTTTTAAAATTTTTTTGTTTTGTGTAATTTGCGCACTAGTGTTTACAATTAATTAATATCTCCTAAAAATAACCCACCTCTTATTTTCTGGATTCACTAGTGTTACAATCGGTGTAAAACTTTTCAAAGCAAATCAATTTTGTCGACATCCAGTGGAACATTTAGCGTTAGTCAAAAACAACAACCAGAGCTTTTATACACCTCTAACAGCAAAATAATTCCCATTCACTACTTTTCCCTAGCGAAAATTGATTCGAACAAACTGAAAGCAGTTTTTGAAAACCTATTGCCCCGGCTCCATATTCCAGAAAATATTAACCCAAATGACAAACAACAATCCGGGCTATTTACTCCGTTATTAAACTTTGCCGGAAAGTCGACTCTGTAAAAGCAGTGCCCGTCGATTTCAGCAGGAGCTCCACATTGCAGTTGCATTTAATAAATATTTATGCTGAGTACAACATGAATAGCTGAAGGATTTTATGCTTACAAGAGCATACGTGCTATCAATAGAAATAATGTTCTTTGAGGTGGAGCGATCGGAAGTTCGTTTTTAATGCCCATTTCTTCCACAGAAACAGGTGACGTAAATATCAATATCCGTTCAAAAGTGTTTAGAAATAAAAATAACTGCTTTAGTATTTTTCGCTTATGCAAACATCCGTTTTTATGCTATAAAAGTTGGATGGAGCTAGCTACAAACATTCCCAAGCATTGTAAACCTGAAAGCGTTTCGATATTTTAATACAAGGACGAGTTCTTCCTTTTTTGATTCTGCATAAAAGCAAACAAAATGAGGATAAGTAGTTTTTTTTATTATTTAAAGGAGTAGGGAATTTCTGGTTTCGGAATTTCATGTGAATTTTTTTGATTCATTATGAAACTAAGACTGTTTGTTATGCCCTATTGTGTTTGTGAAATGGTTTCTTCCTTTCTACCTGTGGTTTTTTCCCAGGTTCACTTTATTTTTCATATCTTTTGTAAAGAAATTCTTTTATAATGGCCTGTTTTTATCTCTAGTGACGCTGTATGTGTTTCCCTCCTTTTCAACTATACTTTAGTTTTTAATTAAATAAAGTATAGAAGGGATATATTTTAAAAAGTCACATACAGAACATATTACCATATATCTACCTGTACTTTTCAACTTGTAAGATATTTAGATCTTATTTTTACAAGTTTTAAATATAATTTGAAGTAAAATATATTTTAAAAGAACTAGTCAAGTAAAAATGTCTTCATGTAGTTATGTTAATTTTAAAGCTTGTTTAGCTTTTAACACTCTTGTTAAAATTGCATTGATGGATTCAAAGTTTTATAACTGAGTTTTAAACAAGTTTGAAATGATTTTGTAAACTGAATTTAAATCTTCAGAAATAATTTTCAACTTTTTACTCTAAATAAGTAAAAAATAGTTACTTAAAATATAATAATAATTTATTGTAATTAATAATAATAATTCACATTGTTTCATGATATATTTATTACCAATATTAGGACTATACAATTAATCATATAAAAATATGATTTCCATATAAATATTTATCCATCATAGCTTAAAAGTTTTAAAACATGTAAAATATTTTCTCATTTAAAATATCGTAAAGTTAGACCATAACGAACACACGAATAATTAACCACCGAAGCCTTTAAATGCCTACCCATTTCTAACCCATTAATCCAATTTAAAGCCCTTTACAACCTGTCCAATACCTAATGCTTCGTGCAGGAGTTTTAAAGATAATTTAACTTGATATACACATAATTCACCTAGTGATAAATAGTCCTATATGCATTTAACAGATTCAACGGCACTGTTAGATATAGAGATTATACTCTATTAACGAGCTAGATAAACCTCTTCGTAGTAAACATCTCTAAAATATAATCTATAATGATATAACGCTATGGCAATGTCCTTTGAAAAGCGGCGATCTCAAATTGGTCGAGCAAAACAAAAATATTTCTTGAGAAAGAGGAGTTTTCTGTATTTCACTTATCACGGAGCGGAAGTCTGTCTAATAAGCTGGAGATCCCGAAATCAATTAAGAGAGATCTGATTCTTCTGGGTGGATTGACTTCTGAGTATAAGTGACTCATTTGTGGGCCCTTAAAAAATAACTGATTGTCTTGTAAGAATACGATGAAAGAAGATCTTTTATTGACTTACTACAAAGAACAACGTTATAAATCAAAGGAGGCTGCTCTATTTTTCGATGATAATAGTACTGGTTCTCGTTATTTTTGTTCGATACATGTCATGAGAATATATTTATATTTATTGCAAATATTGCGTACTTTAAATTTCGTTCTATGTTAATTTTTTAACTCTAGTATAGTTTGTGTTTTGATTCTCTTGTGGAGTCAGTAATGTTAATAAACATATTGAGTGTGTTTATTTAATTCTGTTTAATCTTGAAGGGAGAAAAAAACTATCACTCGTTACTAACCAAACCTCACAGAGTAACAAAATTAAAAATGAAAGGTTTGATAAAAAGTCAAAGAAAACCTCATAAAGATTGATGAGGATAAATAAGCTTTTTAAAGTATAGAAAACCCTTGTCCAAGCCTCCATAAGAGTAAAAAAGGGAATATATTCTATTCAAATAGGAAATGTAAATAGATAAGAATTCTAAGTAAGTTCCCAATAAAGTGTTCCTGAATAAAAAACTTTTCCCTATCTCATGCTGACGAATGCATTGAAAACAAATGAACTAAATTAAAAACCCTGATAAGAGATCTTTTCTTAATTTTTAACAGGTAATCTAAAGGCGCATAATATTTTTAATAAATGTAAGCAATACCGCTGTTTTTGTAAAAAAAAAACAAAATTATAGTGTAGAATTTTAGTTTAATACATCTAATTGAAATTGTAAAAGTTCCAAATCATCACCCAACATAACCAAATCAAACAGTCCGTTATACAGTACACATTTACTAATCAAAATAATTTTGAAGTTTGGTATAGATTAATATTTGATTTGGACTCCTTTGTTACATTTTTCTTTAGAAACGTCACTTTTAACATGAAATTATCATATGGTGTTTTAATTCAAAACTTCCATTATAAAAGCATTTGCCGGTTATTTTAGGTAGTAATTATTTGAATGCTTCCTTAAGAGCCTCGACTTTTGAAAGTAAAGGAAATATTCGGAAGCACTCCAACTGCTTTTCACCTGTAAGCACCCTTCCATAAGATGAATGATGGTTTACGTAATGGGCGCATAAACCATCCGTAAAGAACCAATTGATGGTACAAAGGAAGGAGGGCAACACATTAATGATCTTTTAACGAAACTTTGTTGAAAATTATTGATTTCTCAATGAATTCCCCTTTAAAGTTGCTCTTAAAATAACTTGATTTGTTATATTTAGGTAAGCTGTTGATATTTTAAAGTGCATGGGTTAAAAGGTGATTCTTTGTTGACTCTGCTGTTTACTCGGGTCTTATATGAGCTCTGGTGTTGTCGTGTATTTACTTAGCTTACTTGGGTTCGGGAGGGTTGCTACAGACTATTTCACAAACAAATTCCTAAATTTCTGTTTAAAGTGTTTTTGCATTTTTATTATATTTACTTCATTAACCGAGAGAATAGGTAAGATAAACTGTGAGATATTCGAATGTGTAGAATATTAATGCAAATTAACAATAAATTGATATGGTTAAACTCCTTACAGCTTAAAAGTAAACACCAATGGATGCTCAGGGAAGGAAATTACTATCTAGTTTTAAAGGTGATTTAAAACGCTTCTGTAAAATGAAAAGTAAATTCAATGTAAAACAATTAAGTAAATAAATATTTATAACTTGATCATAGCTAGAGCTTCGTTGTTATATGGTATAACAACTAAGTCTTATACCACCAAAATTACATGTTTTTATAAATTATATTACATACAAAAATTACGATAAGTGTTCACGGTTTTTGTAGTCAGAAATTTCAACGAAAACAGTAAATTTTGAAAGTTTCAGTGAAATCCTGAGACTCAAAAGTTTTGGGATATTTGTATCAACGTGCGCAAACGCATGGATTATTCACTTCATGATTATTCATGGATTATTCACTTTTCCCTTCGTAATTTTTTTCATGAAATGGAGCTCAAATTTGATGCGTGAAGATATGTGTTCTTCATTAATATCCAATGATACGTTTTGATTGACTCTGTTTAAATCAATTTTGTCGATTTGGGAATCATCGACATTGCAGAAAATATTATTATAAATTTATTGTAAAATAATGAAAATTATAGTCTATAAAAATGATAAGATACAAATAAATCTCAAAACACAATAAAATACAAATCTCAAAAATACAACGGAAAATTAATTCAGTATAAAAATGACCAAATATATGTATATGTTAAACTTAAACGGTACTGTGTGATACATTAATTGGAAATAATCAAACCACCTTTACTACCAAAAAGCTTTATAGTACATAGTATTTAGAAAAGAAAATAACACGGCATTATTTAAACTACAGCAAAAGCGGGTGTCTAAAACAGCCTACATAGAAATCGGCTACATCGCTATTTCGCCGATAATTTCCAAATTCTCATTACGTCACAGAAAACTGATCCAATTACGAAAGAATAATTCTGATAAAACTGCTACAAGGAACTTTTGAACGACGATCGTTTGGTTAAAACGCTTTAAATCGTCGATCGAAACTTGTCGATGGTTTGAACGGCCTTCTAAGCACTTTAATGGCCTTCCCATGGTACGCGACGAACGTGATATACCGTTTGTGCCTTTGGGGGCAGCTGAGGATGTCAGGCAAAGATAATAGTGCGTACATCTGCTCCTCACAATGAATTTTACCCCAATGGCTCACTTGAACAGATGAAAGCATCTGCTTTCTATGTAGCAAAACCTAGCATTATGGAAAGCCTGCTAATATGGAACAGGATTACTGATCTAAAATTATAGGTTAAGTCAAGATTGGCAAGATTTTGGTTATGTTATAACATTAACCTATTTTTATTTTAGTTTCGAATATATAACTTACCTTAAGTTTTGACATGAAAACGAATATTATTTATGTTTTATATAGTTTCTATTTATGTTTTTTAGGCTCCTTTTCATTTAAATACTAGAGATGGGTGTTGTTCAATTGCCACATTGACAATTTATGAGCAGGAACTTCGATCAACTACTAGATGACACTATTGTAACAGACAGCATCAAAAGAATTTGATTAATGGTTTAAGAAGGAAAATAAATTTCCCTTCTACCCCAAAGTAAATATATTTACATTTTAATTTTGTTAAAGTCTGTGTTTGTGAAACTAGTCAACTGGATTTGGTTTTCAAAATAGAAGATTTAAAAAAAGCAAAACATCAAGTTATGTATACAAAGATATTTTTCCAACCTATCCTAAATGTTTTAATTATCTCATTATTTTTTAAGCATCTGGACTAGTGTCTTTTATTTGGCTACATAAAACATGAAACTAAATCAAAACAAAATGTTACTGGACCAGGAATTTAGTATTCATCATCATCATCACTATAACTTTCCATTCTGAGAATCATTGAAGTTGATCAATGTATTTCTTTTTAAAAACGTCTTTGGACTTATTTCAGTCACTTTTTTCTTCGCTTTCCTTTAAAACTCATAGGATTTTTACTAATCTATCCACTCATTTTTTTACAATGAAAATCCTTTTTTACTCCTTCACCAACTTTTCCCCCACTTTTATCCTAATGGTTTAGCCTACTTAGTGGATAAAATTTGATCTCTAATGCCAAGCGAGATTCAAAACTCGACCCCACAATAGAGAAACTGAGTAATAGGTCGTCGTTTCAATTTGAGAGTTCCATTGCTCGTTGATTTGATTCATTAGAATAGTGTCCCTTCACTGGCACATTAAATTGGCTCTCCGAATCGTCTAATCATAGATAGCAAATCCTTGCGTGCACACGTTATCAAAGGGTATTGTTCACTAAGTTTATCGAGATCTGATTGAGTATTAATTACTGCGATAGTATAATGGAAGATATCTTGATGAAAACGTCCGCTTTGTTCTTGATAAGCCGAAAGAAAAAGAAATGAATCGTATAATTATTTGGGTGTTAGGTGAAAGTGCGGTGTATTAACACTTAGGTTTATGTGGGTTAACCCGTTATTACAAAATAATAAGTCTTGAGATATGTTTGTTTTACATTTATTGTTTTTCGGATCAAATGGGATTTTTTTAACAAAAGTTGGGAGGAATTGTTTCATTTAATCCTTTCATTCTAGATCGCTCGTGATTTATGAGAAATCGTATACAAACTTTTGGGATAGCAATGACTGAAAAGTTAATTGCATAAAATAATTTTAAAATAGTTAATACTATAGTATTTTAATTAGTAATCAAAACGTTTATCTAAATAATGATGTACTTTGTGTAGAAATCTGGAATCATTTGAAATTATAATGTGTGATTCAAGGGCTTTTTAATTTGTTTAAACCAACTTTTTTCAAGATGTATGTTTGAAAAACTAACGAATGGTGTTTCCCGTACTTACTTTCTTCTATAGTCTTAAGAAATTCAGCTTAAGAATCAAACAAAATTTCCTCTCCATAAGTTATCACAGAAAAAGGTAAAATTAACGATAAAATAACGAATTTAGAATGTTTTATTAACTATATTTAAGAATGCATTTAAATTTAATTATAATTTTAAACTTAAGTATTTTTCTTTAACATTGGATTGATTGGATAATGGCACGATAGAACTCATGCACCTTAACACTTTTTTATGTTTTACTTGCCTACCTCTGTTATATTAATCTCGGAACTCAACCAATAATATTTTCAAATGATGAATTTCAGTTATTTTTCCTCCTCCTCCTTTAGTTACGTGATAAACCAATAACCAAGAGAACTTGTATTCAATATTTTATTCATTAAAAAAAAAGCAGAAATAGAAACATTTCAAAGCACTTAATCGCTGTCTAAATAAATTTTCAAACTTATTCTTCGCTGCATAAATGAAATGTCACTGGCCATTTTGAACAGGGGCCAAATAAAAACTACTTTTAAAGTAAAGAAAACAGATCCCTGCAGTTCTCAAAAGGTTTTTCTGGAAATAAATAAAAGAAAGAAGCAAAGAAAAGCACTTTTTGCTTCTGATGGAAAAATTAAACTGATTTCGGAAATCCGGCTGAGAATGTCCGCCCGAATTAAATAAAAAAAGAACGATAAATACGATTTTAATACTTAGATTCTGATATTAGATGAATAAACTGGTCAAAGAAATTTTAGATCTCATCTATACTATGTCTGCATTAATCTTAGGAGTCAAAGGAAATAGATATCAACTTTCCGATGAGGAACACGCTTGGATGCATAAAAGATAGACTCGGATTTTTCAGTTTTTAGTATTCATTCGAGGTACTGCTCTTGAAAGAACCGAAGATAAATATGGAGAGATTTTTTCCGCATTCTACGACTAATCTCTTCCTCTTTGAAGGATACTTCTTGAGTTCCACAATACAACGGATACTGTACCAGATATTTTGAAAACACTGTTATGCAATGATAGGATAGGACCTTTTTTTGGGAGGTTTGTATAAGATAGTTCTTTACTTAGTATAAATTTTCCAATTGACTTTATTTAGAAATGTACTTTTTTTACATTTTTTGTTCTTTTGTAATCAACTTGTAGTGCTTATAAACATAAATTAAAGCTGAGTTATGTTCCTTAAACCAAACAAATAAAGTATTTATTTTGATTAAAAATCCTATAAGACTGGTTTAAAAAGAATATTATTATTGTTCAGTTACACATACACACAGATTAAAAGAGTTCTGTACAAAATTTAGATATATCAGATTATAGTAATGACGAAACTAAATGTCACATAATTTAATTTTTTATGAAGGCTTTTAAAATGTTTATCATTTGAAATAAATAATTGTTTAATTTGTTTAATTAGGTTAATTGTGCAAGAATTCGTCAGAAACGTTTTATTATTAACCTCTGAAATTTATGCAAAATAATGTGTGTTATTAGAGTTAATTATAAGATGTAAATTTAGTGTTAACCAACATTTAGTGATCGGATATTGAAAAATAAGAAAATTTTACAAGAAAATTTACAAATAAATCCTGATTACTCTTGGATATTATATACAAAATACATATTGTCTCAATTCAATAATTTTTTAAGTTCTTCTGAACTGACTAAAAAATAATATACGAGGGAAAGAATTGTTATACAGTAAAGCACCGTTTATACGTCTCTCATTTATACGTCTTTTACATTTATACGTCGTTTTCGCCAAATCCCAATTTATTCAAATAATCAAAATTGTTTTCAATTATACGTCTTTTCATTTATACGCCGTTTTACGTCGGTCCCTTGAAAGACGTATAAACGGTGATTTACTGTATAACGTATTCAACGAGACTAGTAAACACATCAGTGAAATAACAAAACTCACCTTCCCATTTCAGTTTTCCTTCTAAAAACTATCGCAATTGTTCTAACAAAACAGTAAAAATAAACAATAGTAGTAAACCATATAGGATTGTTCATGAGATGACTGAGCTATAAAATTCCAAAAAGCACCTGGTGCCTCTGGTAAAATCTGGAACGGAAAGATGGAAACTTCTGGCTTTATATCCAGAAGAATTTTTAAAAACCACCCACACACACATGGGGACTTAAGAAGCTTTCGATGTATCAAAGAATAAACCTGATAGTTGCATAAACTCTTTTAAGAAGTTATCTTGAATTAAAGTAAGATGGTTTTTCTGGATCTGGAAAAGTCATACTCCTTTTAAGAATATAAAATTATTTCTATCTTCATTATTTTTATGTTTATGAAATCAATGATAAATTAATTAATGTATGGCACTGGTTATATTCACAAAAGTAACAACTAAACTCTAACGAATTTTGCTAATAAAAGCTAAATAAATGGATTTTTAACAAAAGCGGGAGCTAGGATTCGAAACACGGACCTCTAGCATCATAGCAGGCGCATCAAAGCTCGGTCACTTTGGGCTGATGCTAGAGTTGTTCTGTAATATAATTTTAATGTTATCTAGCTCGTTACTGCGCATAAGGGTTACTACGCATGCTTAAACTGTCGTGAAAATAACCATTACGTTGTTGTATTGGTGAGATGCTGAATAAAAGAAAAGTTAAAGGTCAATTTTTCTTTTCAAACATATCCTTGTGAAAAATGTAAAAAATATATCTCCAATACAGAAAGCTTCAAATTTATTATGAAATGAGTATAGGCTAATTTAAGAAAATAAGAATGACAAGAAGTAAAGACAAACTAATAAAAGATGGACAAGATCTTAATTTTGAAAAAGAAATCTCCAGTTCTTACCGAAGTTCCAGTTCTTCGAACTCTTTACCGAAGTATATAGGGAATTTACTTAAAAAAAGGGTTTTTTCTCATTAATGTATAATAAACTTAATAGGCTCATTCAAAGATTTCTTTTCACCCAAACGTTAAGTGGGATATTTTGAACTCCTCTGCATAGTATTGTAAATTTGCTGATTACACATAAAATAAGCCTAGAAAATTATTTAAAAAAATAACAACAAGAAAAATAATTTTAAACGATTTGAAAGTTACTCATTACTTATAATAATTGTAACACTGAGTAAAATATAGAGTATATTGCAAGTATTTTTTATGTATTGTATAATGTATATTTAGATAAACAACTGAAAGAAGTGATGGATTTAGTAATATGTCAATTCCAATACATAGAAGAATTGTTATTCTATTTACGTAAAAATTTGTTTATTCGTACTAGATTTAGTGTAAAAATGAGGAAAATGTCTAAAATTTTTCTTCTTTATATCATAAAGAAAAATTAATATTTTTTCAAGATATTTATTTATAAAGAATTTCTTAGATAGATTTATGTCCTGACATAAATGTCAAAGTGACCTATTATATTTTGAATTTTTAAGCTGAAGTACTAGTTATGAAAGAAAAGTTTCCGTTCCTTCATTTCATTAAACATTTTGTCGGACATGAAACTATTGAATTGGAAAAAAACTTTTATGGTAAGAAGTTTTTAAAATGCTTTGACAAAAATAAAGTTCAATTTAGACGGAGAAAAAATGAGTTCAAGGTACTTTATGGATGTTTGGTATAAAAAAATAAGGAAAAAGAAATTCTATTATAGCCTAAACTTCTACTCGAGGTAGTATTTCCGTTTTCACTGGAAAATAGTTTTTAAAAGCTTAGAGCTAGAGTGCTAGAAAAACAACTTGAAGCAGACAGAAAAGAATGTAGAGCATTACGTTGTTGAGGGAAACAAATGGTACCCAAACTTAGGACTTTTTTAATTTACTCGGAAAATGTTTTCAAGTGTTTATTCTTCATTTCGCTAATATACAGAACTGAGCAAATTTATTTGTTGCTTTCAAAACAGTGAGAAACCTTACCTTTGTGGTCTTGTCTTCTTGAATTAGTTATGTGGTGATTAAACAAAATATTTTTTGCGCTTTTGGCTCACGAATTCTCTTCTAAAATATTCTTGAAATTATAAACTGGCATAAGTGAATTAAATTTCTTTTGTTCAACTATCAAATATATTTAAGAGGGTACTCGCTTTTATATTTCTTCTTTTAGAATAATGCGTCTGAAATACTTTAAATTGATGTTCCTCCGAACTTGTTTGGTTTTTCTGATGGTATTTAAAAACATCAGACACTCCCTTAATAAAACAATAACAATCAGGTTTAAAACTATTCAAAGGCATCTTGTGTGTATATATTGTGAAG
This sequence comes from Tetragnatha versicolor, assembly GCA_024610705.1. NCBI lineage: Eukaryota > Metazoa > Arthropoda > Arachnida > Araneae > Tetragnathidae > Tetragnatha > Tetragnatha versicolor. Next base: position 42,404,891 of record JANDEH010000009.1, read on the forward strand.
GTTTATAACAATTTATTATAGCTTTTTGTGGTGTTATTAATCACTGTTAAATAGCTTTTAAAACGAAATTTATGTAAATATATTTAATGCAACTTCAAATAAATATTGAATAAACAATTTCTATTCAGTACATATTTACGTATATTCGTATATGTATAATATGTATATGGTACGGTGAAAGACCGAAATTTGGTGATTGTCGACATTCTCCAATTTCGGACATTCACCGTAACATATGCTAATTATGTATTACATTTACTCGTCTTACCACGATTCCTTTTATATTTAAAAACAAGTGCAAGCTGTGTTATATTTAATTGAAGAATTGTGAATAATTGAATTTTGAATATTCCTTAAGATGGCCAACCAATTTGCCCTTTGTAAAATAACAAATTCAATAAGTTATGCCACAAATGAGATAATTACACGAAAGCATCGGAATATGATTTTATACTCCGATATTCCGAATACAAAATATATTGGATTTCTATTAATTATCTATTGTTTTTTTACCTTATGTTTCAAATGAACTATTAAGTGAAACGATGTATATTACTTAATATCCCTACAAACGTTCTTCGATATTAGAATCACTTAAAATTTGGTAATTAAAGTTGTTCATTTAATCATATTAAACTTGGTCTTTGTTTTACAGTTTCACTTTAACACACACTTTTAGAGATGTTGCTGAATCGTTGTTTACACTATGTAAGATATCAGTAGCGATGATATATAAGAGTTTAATTCGTAGCTTTGCTCTGAATAAAAATTTTGCTTTTACTATGATAATGGTAGTAAGTGAATTTAATTTAAGGTAAAAGTTAGTAATTTTTTTTGCTTCTTAAAAAATACCATGAGCTATTGATTAACATCGCAATTTTACAGGCGTATGTTTTAAAGCAAAACAAAGTGAAAAAAGGGATACCATCTAATATGTGCTGATTTATATTATAAAAGTTTCCTCCCAATTTTACATCAAAAACAAGAAAAATCACAAATGTCAAAAAGCATAACGAATTGAAGTAAATCAATTAAATATATCCGGGTTAAAGATGCGTGTTTATGAACTGAGCTAAAACAATAGGAATATATAAGAAAACATTTAAACCTTTTTATAAAAAAAATTTTTAATTTACGAGGCAAGTTTGCAAGTTGTGTTTTTTGCAACTTTTCGAGCAAGTTTAAATAGAGAATACAACATTTGTGGAAATTCAAGATTTCTACTATTGGAAATCATTGGCGGGGTTATAAAACGCATTTCTTCAAATTTTTAGATTTTTGTATCATTAGTTTTTTTGAAATTGATTTTCAAAAATTATACTCTCTAGAATCGGAGGTGTGACCTACGTGACGTCACCTCTGCTTTCGCCGAATCTTCAACCAATCAATACTTTCAAAGGAAAGGATTAAACCAACGCCGAATAAGTTTTCGTACAAGTGTGTCGTGCTGAAGACAGAAATAATGTCATGCACCAAACCAAAAACCCTTCTGCGCATTGTTGTTTTTAATTATTAAAAAATTAACTAATGATCTCATTTCGAAAAAAAATTTAAAATTATTTTTTTAAAAAGCTCTATTGAAATAAATTAAATTTGAAAAATCGTTGTTTTCCTAAATATCATAAGGATTAAATTTACTGCTGGGAAAGATTCCTAATTTATCTCAAATATAATTCAGAACAAAAATTAATTTTTATCTCCCCTAAATACGTGAATGGTTTCAGTTATGCTGTCAAAATTATGTCATTGAGGATCTGTTAAAACCAAAACGAAGTGACTAAATTAAAAAATATTAATTAATTAATTTTAATTACTTATTAATTACTGATTTGTTCAAAAACACCAAAAATTAAATTAAAAAACAAGTTATCACATTATCACAAATTTCATCTTCAATAATTCAGAACTAACACATGATAATAGATATCTCTATCTGCCAACTCTTGAATCCAAAACTATTTCTCTCTCGCTCTCTCTGGACCAAACTTAAAATAATACCTTCCTCCATTTACTCCAGTCAAATAACTCCAAACTCCAACCATATCACCACCCTCTAAATCAACGCCGATTCTCCAATATTTTCACAGGTCCACAGCAAACTCAAAATCTCTAGGAATCTCCCTAATTTCATTCCGTAAAGTCATCAAGACCAGTAGATTATGCCACCCTCACAAAAGATCCTGATGATAAACGAGGCTTAAGATTCGGTAGCATATCCGAATGAAACGTCTTCCTTTTAGAGTTCCCCGGTCCTTGAAATTCTACCAGGATGGCTCATGTGACCTGGTATTGATAATTAGGGGAAATCTGCCGGGATTATTTAGGCGTATCCCTTTCTCTATTTGATGAAAGGTAAGACGGGATGGACTTGAGGATAGAGTGGATGCTATTCAATGGGTCCGTGAACCAGACTACGGGACTTGTAAGAATGATATATTACCTGCTGTTTGTATGACTGATAATAAGCATATTTGTAAGCTATCTTGTGTAAACTAATATGCATTGGATTTCAGATCCCCACTAAAAATCTCAACACCCCAAACAAATCTATCTACGTTAAAAATAATAAGCAGTTTTGTAAGTAAACCAATATGCAATGGATTTCAGAGCCTACTAAGAATCTCAACAACCTTAACAAATCTATCTATATTATATAAAACGCTTATGCGTGGCAGAAAAAAAGGATGCATTTCTTTTCCGCCAGTGGCAACGAGTAGTTTGTTTATATAACGTGTCGGGTTGTTTTGATCTGAATTTAGCCGATTGCCTTCGCTAATATTTGCTATTTAATGTGTCGTATGAATTTATTGTGCATAAATGTTGGTAAAATCATCCTAATTAAGTTATATACACTTTTAACAATTTTGAAAAATGTCACCAAAGCCGAAATTACGCTGCTATGATTGTGTAGCTAAGAATCGGCCTTAACATACAATTAACATTCTTTGCAATATACTCTGAGTAACAAGATACACTAACCAAGCAAAATACTATGGTGGTAAAAAATACCCTTAAAGACTAGGCGATATACTACTCCAAAAAACCGAAGCAATGCTAATTAATTCAAGAAACTAAACTATGTTATAAACTTTAGGAAACAAAATACATTTTAGACAAGCAATATACACTAAACACAAGGTGAAGTGAAATTAATAAACACTTTAAAAATAAAGGATAAATAATCAGTAAAAACTCGATAAATACAATTCATATCCTCATGTGCTTCATTGACCAAACACATATTATATTCTTTAACATTCCATTTAACAATATTAAATTATAAGCAAAATGAACTGGGAATAAAATAATAACTGCCTTTCCGAATCAGAGAGCATTCATTTTTACATTACACAACATTCGCAATTCCCAGAAAGATAACCCGGACAAAAACCACCACAGCATCTGAGAAATTTCTTTCACTCATGCGTATTCTCCCCCCCCCGAAAAAGAGGGATAAAATCATCCCTGATTACCCTTCACCACAAGCAAAACGAGCTGTCTACCACTCGTAATATCGAAGGAAATTAAATTCCAACCTTTACATCGCCTTTTATCGTAATTTCATTTCAAGAACTGCCCTTAATGAGTTTATGCTAGCAGACCCTGAACGCGTCAATAAAAACATTCACACTACATTTATCTTTCACAAGCCCCCTAAAAGAAAACTGTGCATTTATAGTTGAAAATGTATTCATAATCCTTGACAGCGATGCATTCCTATTCTTCCCGCTAGGGGCAACTGTTCTCCCTACTGTTTTTAATTTATCGCTCTTGATTTACCGTTGCGTTAAAAGGAAGATTTCAAAAAGTAGATTTCGGGCAGAGAAAAATGTGAGACTACTCTTCAGAAATAAACTGAAACGAGGGTTATTTGGAGATTATTATTTTATGAGTCTGAAAGATTCGTTTGAACTGGTGTTTCTTTTCATTCTTTTGGAGTCAAATCTAGTTGTAAGTTTTTTGTTCAGATCAAGGGGCAAGAAGTCTCTTGCTTGTGTATATTTTTAGTTGTTGTTATTTGATGGAAATGCAACTAAGCGCGTTAATAATTATGAGAATTGTTTCCCCAAATAGTATATTTTTGTTTATCTTTTGCTTGCAAATTTAAAAGAAAGGCAATTGTATACAGAACCATAAAAATAGAAAGAACCAATAAGGAATTAAAAGGGAGAATTAAAAACATTTCGATGAAGTAGCGAAATATAATCCCTTGCACCTATTGGCTCACCCATCTAATATTGTAAAGTTTAATCCTTAATGAGAGGGGTTTCATTTTATAAAATTTATTTTAAAACTTGTCTTACTTATCTAGAGGAGGTTACACATTGATTTATGTTACCATTAGGAATACCCCCTCTTCTCATATTTAATTCCCCATCAAATCTGCTCTTTTTTTTATCAAAAATAAGAAATTTATTCATTAATGTGTTTTGAAACGAAGTAGTGTTAACACACCAGTAACCCGACCTGTGACCAGTTTCCGTTCAGATCAACTTTAAGAAATTAAATAAAAATACTTAAAACTTTTTGTCAAAGTTATTAGTTCAATAAAACTGAGGATAAAAATTTAAAACCATCATCCAAAAAATCCCCTGAAGTCCATATACCTAATAGATACGGAAAAAGAAAATATCAAGACGCTTCAAATTTGCTTACTTTTTAGTGTCTCGCCACTACGTCGATACGGTCTTTTGTTTTCAAAAGAGTGAGTATAAATAATTTTCTAAAAACGTTATTTCTCTCTCAGATTTTCTATTTCTTATACCCGCATTGCTTATTGTCTGAACTTAATAAATAAACAAAACATTTTTGACAAATTTTTTTATAATAACAGTTTTAGTGTGATCAGCTATTGGAACGCTGACCAATAAGTACCAATATCCGACTATTGCTTACAAATAAAAAAAAAGAAATAAATTTCCAAAAAAAACACAATTCATTTTGAACATTAAAAATTGTTCAGCTTTGTATGTATGCATTATAAAACGATATTTAATAATAAAAAATAGTGTTTTACTTACATTCAATGTAACATTTTCACACTTTCAGTTAAATTCTTGCTTACTTTTTTAAGGTCAACAATTCGTAAAATTTTTTAATAAATCGTATTTTTAATCGTTTGCTTTTTAATTTCAAGAATAAAGATTCCTAACATTATTAATTATATTTAAATAATAATTCTTATTCTACAAAAATAAATATTTAAGTCCGATTTCCACAAGTCAGCGTACCACTGATAGTCAATGTTTTCAGTAAGCTGTAAAATCAGCGTTAGAAATTGGGAAAAAATCCGCTGGTCCTACGGACCAGGGCTTTACCAATCTTACGGGTCCGTAGCAAAAATTACTGGTCCGACAAATTAAAAAGGGCAAGTTTAAATATTATTATAAAGTAGCTATTGCACTGAATGTGAGTACCAAATAGTAATGTTAAAAATTAATACATATGATGCATGCAATAATAAGTTACCAGCTGTAAATATAAAATAATTAATAAAATGAAAATATGAGAAATAAGCAATAGCTCTAAATAATCAAATAAGTTTGAAAATATCTTATTTATTAAAACTTTTCTTGATTAAATAATATTTCACTAACTGACAAAATCCATTCAAAATCAACTGACAAATTCAAAAAATAAGAACTTTTCTTGAATAAATGATATTACTCACAAACTAATACATAACTTACTGGAGGGAGGGATATTTTTTCACCACTGGTCCGGCGGACCAGTGAATCTCTGATTCCACTGGTCCGAGCCGTTTTTTAGTTGTCCCGGACCAGCAATCCAGTACAATTTCAAACACTGTGTAAAATGCTTAGGAGATCATAAATTGCATAAATTTTTTTTTCAATATCACTCATTATTTTATAATTTTACTTAGAATGGCAGGCTTTGAGGTTGTTGGTGTTTCATTGCTCGTAAGTTCTTCTCTAATACACATTGATATGGTAGGAATTGGACTTAAGAAAATAAAAACTACCTTTTCGTCCATAAAAAACCTTTAAACTGAAAAAAGTTTATGAAAAGTATGGAATTTCATTTTATGTTTGTTACTAAGATTTGTCTGTAGAAAAATAGAATATTTTAAATTGCAAAATACATTTTCAATCTGGTCGGATATGGAGCATGCATTGGTCAGATTTTGGTGTTAGTTGGACGGGTATTGGTGCAATCTACATAATTTTATTAATAATTGAGAAATTTATTTAATCATTTCAAAATTGTTTTGAGAAAATACATATTATTTTTTACTCATAAAAATTATTTTTCCGTCTCTTTTAACCAGTGGGTCAATGTATTTTTTCTTGTAATAAATAAACTGGCAAAAAATAGCCTCTTTAAAACGCATCAAAATTTAACTTGAATTATTCTGTGATATTCCTTTTTGCGATTATAAGAAAAAATAATTCTAAAAATATGAGAACTATAGCTCAGAAATAATGCTGTTGCTATGAATCTGAAGGGTCAACTAGGAGTTTCTTCGGTAACAAGAACACTATTCACAACTCAAAACTTGAGTTTGAACGAGAAGGCGTCGAACAAAAATACTCCTGATCTTATTTAATGAGACATACTTCTAAACATGTCTTGACAATAAACCTTACTGTGTGGGAAGTAATTTTTTTACTAAGATTATTGATATTATGGTAAACGTTTCATTATTGTTTTACTAGGTGAAGTAAAATAGCAGTAGGATAAAATGGGTAATTTTTACAAAGGGTTACCAGAGGAGCATGAATTGAGGTAAAATAGTATTTTCTTCCCTATAGCACCTCTTTGGCATCCACCATCATTTGACCTTTCCCACAACTCTAATTTATCAGGAATTTTTTGAACATGTGTAGGTGTTTTAGAAAAGATGTTATTTGAGAATAAGTCTTTATTTTTTAATTATAGAAACCAGCTAAAAAGAGTGTTTTTTCCTATATATTTATGTTTGTGAGCCTTGCAATAAGATTAGAAACTTAATTTAAATCATTGAAGGCAACATTTAAAGTTTTTTGTACTGAATATTTAGAGAAATTACAGACATGTGTTATCAAAGGCACAGTCCGTCTTGGATTAGAAAAGCATTTTAAAAAGATTAGAAAAAATGTAGAATACGAAGTGTAAAGATATAAAAGAGAAAATATAGAAAGAATAAAAATAAAAATAAGGAGCTTTAAAAAAATTGGCCGTTGTAGAAATTATTACGGAAGTAATATTTCACTCCATGTATAGTATGGTGGGCTGAAAGCACATTTTCTTTTTTATTTCTGTTCTAATAGCGCGGAAAGGGTGCCACTTGGGTCCAGTAAAGACGGTGTAAAATATTTTTTCGATTGGATAATATCTTAGGCTCCCGCATCACACTTAGAGTTTGAAAAAATGGATGACTTTTTTACAAAACTACTAAAAAAACAAAGATTATACTCTCAAATATTGTTTATGATTTTTATGAGGAACTAATATAGTTATTGACATAATGTTTCAGGTTCCATTCCTCTATCACTCTTGTTTCGTTAGATATATTTTTTAATGTTCAAAGAAATTTGTAAAGTTGTTTTCTTGCATTTTTAAACAGCTTATAACTCTAGAACGATACAACTTAAAAACCTTAAATTAGGCCCCTTTTGCTCGTAAATTTTTTGTCTTTGATTTGATGTGCATCATGACCATCATTTTTTTTTCAAAATATTAAAAAATGAAACAAAAAAATAACAATTTTTTTTAACATTTTTGAAAAAATATTAAAAGCCTTTTCATTACTACCAAATTTCAAGGTGAAAATATAATTTAATCATATATAAAAAATATTCAGAATTGAGGCAAGTCCATAAACTATCCCTAAAATTATACAGCAAGAGCGATTCACTCATGGCAAATTGATAAACTCGCTTGAGGGTGTTCATATGACTTAAAACATGCAAAAAATGTCATAAATTTCAGAAAATACGACAACTAACAGATTTGGTACAAAATCTTACAGTGCTAGTTCACAATTTTAAGTTAATTCAATTTGCCTGTATTTATCCCTAAAATTTATGGTTATATCTAATTGCATTTAGTTTTAAAAAGTCAAATAAAAGTAAATTAAAAGTTTAGAACACAAAAAATTGGATATAAAGACATTTCTAAGGAGTATTCAGGCAAAATTTATTCACATTAGGGTGGCCCAAAAAACTTTTTTTCAGGTAGAATTCTGGGCATCCACTACTTTTTTTGAACAGCTAATACAAGCTCACAGCCAAAATTTCAACTGTGTATTCGAATTAGAAGTCTATGACCAAGAGGAGTGAAAAATCCAAATTCGAATATTTTTTTACAAAACAACTAAAAAACCAAAGATCAAACCCTCTCATTTTGTTCATGGTTTTTTATAAGAAACTACTAACGTTATAAATATAATTTTCCAGGTTTTTTTTTCCCACCATTATTTTGGTTGTAGTAATTTTCTAATGTCCAAAGAACTTTTGTAAAGTTGTTTTCCTCCATTTTTAAACAGCTAATAACTCTAGAACTATACAACTTTAGAACCTGAAATTAGTCCCATTTTGTTTGTAAATTTTTTTGTCTTTGATTTAATGTGAATCATGATCATCATTTTCAAAAAGTTGTTTTCAAAATTTAAAAAAAGTGAAAAAAAATTAATGAAAAATTTTTTTTCGATTGGACATTTTTGCTTGTTTTAAGTCATATGGACACCCTCAAGCGAGTTTATGAATTTTCCATGAGTGAATCGCTCTTGCTGTAAAATTTTAAGGATAGTTTAGGGACTTACCTAAATTTAAAATTTTTTTATTTTTTTATACATGATTAAATTTTATTTTCAACTTGAAATTTGGCAGTAATGTTCATTTTGAGAGTTAAAAGGCTTTTAATATTTTTTCAAAAAAATTTTCGTTATTTTTTTTCCTTTTTTTAAATTTTGAAAAAAACTTTTTGAAAATGATGGTCATGATGCACATTAAATCAAAGACAAAAAATTTACAAACTAAATTGGACTAATTTCAGGTTTTTAAGTTGTATAGTTCTAGAGTTATTTGTTTTTTAAATTGCACAAAAAACAACTTTACAAACAAAATAAAGGTGATAAAAAATATATCTATAACGTTAGTAGTTTCTTATAAAAAATCATGAACAAAATGAGAGGGTTTGATCTTTGGTTTTTTAGTTGTTTTGTATAAAAATCTTCGAATTTGGACTTTTTCACTCCTCTTGGTCATCGCTTTCTAATTAAGGTACAGATCTCAAACTTTGCCTGAATAGTTTTCTCTGTAGGTCTAAAAAACTGAGGGGGTGCCCTGACAATTTCATAACACTTTATTTTTTCCCATAGAAAAGTGGGCCACCCTAATGCACATTGAAGTTGGGAACTAGCACTGTAAGATTTTGTAACGAATCAGTTAATTGTCGTACTTTCTGAAATTAATGTGACATTTTTTGCATGTTTCAAGTCATATGAACACTCTCAAGCGAGTTTATGAATTTGCCATGAGTGAATCGCTCTTGCTGTATAATTTTAGGGATAGTTTAAGGGAATTGAGTATTTTGAAAAGAACTTTTTGAAAATGATGCACATCAAATCAAAGACATAAAAATTAACGAACAAAATGGGCCTGATTTCTGGTTTTTAAGTTGTATAGTTCTAGAGTTATTAGGTGTTTTAACATGCAAGAAAAACAACTTTACAAAATTTTTTTGAACATTAAAAAATATATCTAATGAAACTAGAGTGATAGAAGAATGGAACCTGAAACCTTATATTAATAACTCGTTCCTCATAAAAAATCATAAACAATATTTGAGAGTTTAATCTTTGTTTTTTTAGTTGTTTTGTAAAAAGTCATTCATTTTTTCAAACTTTAAGTACGATGCGGGAGCCTAAGATATTATCCATTCAAAAGAATATTTTACACCTTCCTTACTAAACCAAGTGGCACCCTTTCCGCGCTATTAAAACAGAAATACAAAATAAAGTGTGTCTTCGGTCCACCCTAAATACAGGGTGTCCCACGAGAGGTTGCCCAACCCCTTTAACTTTTGAACCCCTACAGATATAGTCATGAAAGTGGGGTCTAGGTATAGTAAAGTGACCATGCCCTATTCAATGAGACAACTTCTAACGCCCTCTAGCGGAAAATTTAGAAGTTGTAATTTTTATTTTAAAAACTATTTGAGGTACATGAAAAAAGTCAGTGACTAAGTTGTAGAGCAGCATCGATTCAGTAAGAAAGGACACCTTAATGAGAAAAATATCTTGAATAAAACCCCTACAACGCACCCTCAATAAGGTTGAATTTACGTAGATTTTACGTCTTAAACGCTCCTGACGAGGTGAAAATGAAAATGTTTCAATTGAATGAACGAAGAATACGTTTAGTCATTTACTTATGTATAAAAATGAAAATTTCGCAATTTCGCCTTGTTAGGGGCATTTTAAGAGGTAAAAACTACGTAAATTCAACCTAATTGAGCGTGCGTTTTAGGGGTTTTATTCAAGATATTTTTCTCATTAAGGTGTCTTTTCCTACTGAATCGATGCTGCTCTACAACTTAGTCTGTGACTTTTTTCACAAACCTCAAATAGTTTTTAAAATAAAAATTATAACACTTAAATTTTCCGCTTGAGGGCGTTGGAAGTTGTCTCATTCGATAGGGCATGGTCACTTTACTATACCTAGACCCCACTTTCATGACTATATCTGTGGGGGTTCAAAAGTTAAAGGGGTTGGGCCACTTCTCGTGGGACACCCTGTATAGTTATCCTAATATACAGGGTGTTTCAAAAGTCCGTTTCGCGGCTTTTATTTGGAACCAACGTGTCCTATAGGTCATGGAAGTAAGATTTACCCCAGGATAAGTGACCCTGGAAAATCCATTAAGATGACTGACAGCGCTCCTAGCGGCGAAATAAAAAAGTTGAAAAAATTAATTTAAAAACTAAAGGAGATAGATAAGGGGTCATCCATAAATTACGTGAGGCGTTTTTTCCAAAATCTGGACCCCCCCTCCCCCCTTGGTGAGATTTAGTGAGATTTTGTTGGACCCCCCCTCCCCCCAAGTGAGATTTACCTACAACTTTTTAAAAATAATTTGGAGTATCTTATCTGTTTATCATACTTAAAAAAAGAAAGTCGTATAATTTCTAACTTAAAAAGTTGACGTGAGATTTAAATCCACCCCCCTCCCCCCTTGGTGAGATTTGGTGAGCTTTTTCCAAACCCCTCCCCCCCCTTTTTGACCTCACGTAATTTATGGATGACCCCTAAAAAACCTCAGTGAGAGTATTGTTGCCAAAGTTATGAAGAACTCACTGAAAAAAAATTTCATAAAAATATCCTGAATATTCGCGGAGATATTAACATGTAAAAATAGAGCCCTTTTTCAGACCTCAAAAAATAAAAAGTTCGTAAATTTGCAAATTTTTAAGTGTTGTTGTGTAGTTTTGTGTTTTTTTTTGTTGAATGGCGACAAAATTTAATAAAAATTTTTAAAAATTTCCAAATTTACGAACTTTTTCTTTTTTGAGGCCTGAAAAAGGGCTATTTTTACATGTTAATATATCCGCAAATATTCAGGATGTTTTCATCAAATTTTTTTCAGTGAGTTCTTCATAACGTTGGCAACAATACTCTTACTGAGGTTTTTGCTCTATCTCCTATAGTTTTTAAATTAATTTTTTAAACTTTTTTATTTCGCGGCTAGGAGCGCTGTAAGTCATCTCGATGGATTCTTCAGGGTCACTTACCTAGGGGTAGATCTTACTTCCGTGACTATAGGACACCTTGGTTCCAAACAAAACCCACGAAACGGACTTTTGAAACACCCTGTATAAATTATGGAAATGACTTTTAAACTGTTCTAACTTTTTAGGGATTTTAAAAATATTTTTAGATATGAATTGTCATTAAATATAAAAAAAGATTATTTCTACTCTACGATACATTTAAAATTTAGACCCTTAAAGATTTTGAATTATTTTCTCTGACGACGTCCCCCCTTCATTTCTATTTCAATCTAAAACACTTTTTTCTGTTTTTTGGAATCTGAATTCACAAATACATCATCATTAGTCTCTAATACATCAATTATCATTACATGATTACAAATACAACATTATTATCTCTAAAACATATTTTTGATTGCTGACATGTGTTTTTGAATATCTAATATGATCTAAATTGTTAAAAAGGAACAATTTTATTTGAGATAGTATCTAAATTGATAAATAAGAAACTGTTATTTGTGTTATGGTTTATGGTTATTGTAGTTAATTTTTTACTCCCTTGAATTTTTTAAGGCACGAAAGTTCATTTTGCATAAATAACGATTAGGTATATAAGGAAAATGGGAAAAAATATTCCCCTCCAAAACTTTTCACTAGGTCAAGTAAAACTTTTCTTTTATATTTTAGACCACTAAACAACTTCTTCAAAAAAAGTTACTTAGTAAACCTGAAGGTAAAATTAAAAGATGAGTAATGGAAGTAAAGCGCACAAAAATTATAACCTTTAGGGATTTCTCGTGAGTTTACCTTCAGCTTAGTCAAAATTTTAGAAATCCGCTTAAGATTTGCTCAGACTTAGCTGGGTTCCTTGTATTAAAACTGTTAAAAAGCTCTTTACTTAAGATGAAAAAATAAAAGCTCATATTCACTGATAAAAAATTTGAAAAAAAAATTGTTTAATCCCTTTTTTTCTTGAAAATTTGGTTAAGACTGAAATAACTACTTTATGTGGTTCAATCTTTTTTATAGTCGCTTCAAAGAAATGATGATAAGATAAGAAAATCCTGTAAAAGGAACGAATAGAATGAATGAAACTATAAGGCGTTGTTAATAAACTCGACATTTTTATTTTAATGTTCTAAAATATTTCTATAAAAATATACACCTAGTAAAATTAACTAACGTAAGAACTGAAACATTACAAAATTTAAGTATGATGTAATTTACTTAGGGGCCATTCATTAATTACGTAAGGATGATTTTGGCAATTTTTGACCCCCCCTCCCCCCATGTAAGGGTACGTAAGATTTTTCAAACCCCTCCCCCCCTATTCTTACGTAAGATTCCATTATGTTTTTCAAAACAATAAAATGTTAGAAAACTCTCCGTTTGACGTAAATCAAAGATTTGATTTTTCAACAGATAAGTATTATTCTTGCTGTCAACTACATATTACTATTATATTATTATCTCTTGATTAGAATAATTGGAATTTGTTTATATTAACTAGGAAAATCTTACGTAAGAATTGGTTTGACCCCCCCACCCCCCAAGTAAGGGTATGTAGAGATTTTTCCAACCCCCCCTCCCCCTCGGGACCCTTACGTAATTAATGAATGGCCCCTTATACAGTTTCGATCATGCATCATGTTTTTCTTTAATGATTTCAAATTTGTGAAAAAAACCGTTGGCTATTTTTTACATTCTCAATTTCATCAAGTTTTTTTCAGGTATCATGCCAAAAAGTTTTACTACTAACTACTTTTAAAAAAGAACGATATAAATATAAAACATATTTATATCTTTAAGTTCAGTGGTTGTTTTAGATCACTTATGATCTCATTCTATCTCATACTATATCTTTTCAATCTACCGAACTAACGCGGTCATGAATTTTAACTTAACCTTATAGGGGGGCGCGCGTTTGTGGGAGATACTTAGGTTGGATTTGATCATCTTACGCTAATGGTTCAAATTATAGGTTAAATTAAACGTACTCATTTTAACCATAAACGGATCACAGCTGTTTCAAAAAAATACATTTCCGATTGTGTAAATAGGAGATACAAGCGTCCTTTTCTTTCTCTAAAAAATGCGCGCCTACTGGAAGGTTAATATTTTGTCTCACACCTATGCGAAATAAGGTACTTGTACCCAATATGGACAGTTCTCTCAATATGGACACCCCTAATATCCTTAAAAGTAAGAAACTTGATTGCGAGTTGGGGCTACAGGTCCGTGAAGAAAAGCAGTTTAAAAGATAATTTAGTCTGGAAAGTGCAAAAAAGCGCACTGTTCGCCATTTTGAAGGAAATTTGTGTTTTCATGGTGTGCTGATCGTAATTACAGGTTAAGTTTAAATTCTTATTAGATATGGTAAAATTACTTTAAATATTAAAAAGTGGAATGTTTTAGAAAGCGGATAAAACATATTTTCGTTTGCTTGCGTATTATTGTATATTTTGTATATTTTGATAAATTTATGTCTTGTGTTTATTTATTAATTCAAAAACCTTATTTTGTTTTTTATCGTTTCTGTTGTTTTGAATTTTGTAATTTTATATTATCTTAATTATTATTGTTATTTACCAACTTTTTATATAATTTAAGTAGTCACCAGTACTGGCTCTGTTGCCTCTTGGTGACCAAATCTTATTTTTGTACATGTATAAAAATTAATTTTAAAAAAAAAAAAAATATTGTTTAAAAATGTTTTATTTGTTTATTTATTACAAAATTAAGTAAAACTACGCCCTGTTCCCATTATATGGACACCTTATGTCCTCATTGGTAGTACAGCAAGTAAATCTTCAGATTCAGAAATTTGTAAAATAATTATCTGTTTTATGTTATTTTATTCAGCTAATTCATAATAAATTAATGTTTATATGTATTTTTAATCTTAATTATAGTATCCGTACATAACATTACGAAGTGCATGTTTTGAAGATATTTACTGTGCCCCCCTCCCCTGCAATACTTTAAGAAATATTTTTTTATCCCCTCTCCTCTAAAATCCCTTGGAAGAGTGGTTCTTCCATACACCCTGTGTAGAAAGTCAATAAGTAGCCACCTGTCCATAATAAGGACAGATAGTTCCTAATATGGACACTTGAGAACATTTTTTGTTTTTATTACTGAAATTAAACCAGACTAACTACAAGGCCGCTAATTTTAATAATGGTAGTTAACAGTCCAGGGATGGTGGTCATAAAAGTTTGGAGACCTATGACGTGTACAAGGGGGTGAAAAAATACATTTTCCTTAGGGTGTCCATATTAGGTACAGGTACCTTAGCAATAGTCCAGGGAAAAAATTCATTTAGACCAACAGTTAAATTTAGTTTTACAACAATCTGTCGCTAATATAGTTTGATACTAGTAAATCAGTCTGTAATTCCCTACTAGTATATCCCTCAAATTAAAGTTATAAATAAAAATCAAATAATTTAGATGAAAACATTTTTGAAATCTTTCATATAATCCATATTTACTTTCTTCGTAATATTTACCTAGACACTTTGAGAGGGATTATGGATTGGCAATTTATTTTTATTATTTTTAAAAGTCAAATCTTTATAAAATTAATATTTTCACTGCATATTTTGATCCAGAAAAATATCCTAGTTTTTTAAATTTTGATCTGCAAATTCTTATAAAATTTTTAAGATAGAAAATAATAGAGCGAATTTGTTTTTAACCGAACGAAACTAAAGAAATTTCAGAACTGTAGATAAAGTTGAAGGTGTTTAGCATTCTAAAGATCTCTGGCCACAGCTTTTCAGGTCATGGTAGAACCCATAGCAATGCAATATCCATGCGGCCAACAGCTACGCAAATAGCAATTCTCACTATTTGAGAGTGTGGGAAGTTGGAAATAGGCTTGACTTGGGAAATCAATGAGGAGGCAACATCGAAATGAAAAACAAATATTGAAAAGATGCGACTTTTCAAGTTATTTTTTTATCAAGTTAAAGATCTTTTCAGTATAAGGAATGATGCTTTGAAGGACGTATGGATGGGAGTAGAATCATTGAATTTTTTTTGCAGATACAAACATTTTGATTAAGGGATTTCATTAGAATATATTGGTAAGGACTTATGTTCAATGAAGTTATAAATAAGAATATGAAAGTTCTATCGTAAAATTGCAGGGGATTTTCCCTAAAGGTTATCTTAATGGTCGAAAGAAACTTGGATGTTGGTGGAATAAAAAATCGTATTTTGGGATTGAATTTAATTTTATTGAACTTAAAAGAGCTTAACGGAAAATGGTAAAGATTCACGATTATCCAATAAAAACTGATAAAGATAAAATGTACAAACACAAAATAAACATTTAAGGAATAAAAAGTAGAATGCGTTGACACAAAAATATATATTTAATCTGTCTCTCCCTCTCTCACTGATTTGAAATTTTTATTCAATTCCTTTAATCGAAAAATGGGTCCAATCCAAACTCAACTTGAAAACTTATTAAAAAAAGTTTCCACATAATTATACTTTGAAAATGCTTTCTTTATACAATTAACAAAATTAGCAGTTTAAATTATCATGTTTTGCAACAAATTCAACATTTATAAGATAATTTATTCTATTTTCCTAAGATATTATCACATAACTAAGAGGAAAAAAGTAATTATATTTCCTAGAAACGCATCTTTACTTAACAGCGGCTCTTTTTTATTATACGTATTATGAAGCTTATAACATTATTGTTGCCAAAATATTAGTAATAAAAATATTTTCTACCAGATTACATCTCTATTTATTGCTATCCACATCTTGATAATACCGCCCACACTGACGGGGGTATATCTCTAGCTTAGAGGTCATCCGTAATTTCCAATATTTGTAGATGGGAAGGGGGAAGCACTAGTGACCATGAGAAGAGTCCAAAAAGTAATAGGAAGAGAAGATCCGGAGAAAGCATTTATTCTAAATTTTTATTTGTAAAAGAAGTCTAATGTTAGAAAGATAAATTAGTTTTTTCATTCATATAATTTCATTCAATTCCAATTAGTTTTTCCATTAATGTAAGTACATTCAAAATAATTTTTAGGACAATTATAGTTCGTGATTTATTAGAGATAAATATTTTTCAGAAGGCAGTTCAAGATTTTTTAAAAGAATACAAAATATGTGAAGGAAGTGAAAAACATTTCATTTTTTAACTTCTCTAAACTTATATTTTTAATAAAAAAGAGAGATAGAAAGAAAGAGAGAGAGTTGTGAAAGAGAAATCGAGATGAGCAGAATGGTTTCCTTGTAGGTTTGAAATAAAAGGGAGAGCCAGCGGATACAAATAGAAAGAGAGAGGACAAAGAGAAAATGAGAGACTAGGGAGAGAAAAAGGGAGGTAGAGAAATAAGCAGAGAAATGAAAGAGAGATATGGGATAATACTACTTAAGCAAAACTAAGAGTTGAAGGTATTATATGTGAAAGTGAGTTAAATTGATCGAGTGGAAAATGGAATGGGGTAAGAGGAAGGAAGGTAGGATGTAGTGAAAGAAATTGAATGACAGAGTGAAAAAAAGAGAATGAAAGAGAGAAAATAGAGAATGAAATACCACTGTTAAAAACAGTTCATCCTTTATCCAATTTTTGGTGAATAGTTGGACTGTTTCACCACAATTTGGGTTGAATTTAGTTGCAACCTTTAGTTCGGTAACAGGTTTCACCAAGTTTTCCGTGCTTTCACTAGTGAAATCCGGTGCTTTCAAAAGTGAAAGCACCGAAAACTTGGTGAAACCTGTTACCGATCTAAAGGTTGCAACTAAATTTAACCCTGATTGTGGTGAAAGGTTGAACTTTTTTTAAACAGTGTGGAGAAACAAGACATAAATATAAAAAAGATAGAACCAATACCAATAGATAAAATGTAAGAGGAGAGAAGAGTATGACATTAGGCTGGATTGGGAGACACTGTAATATTTATTCACCTAACTAAATAAATTTGATTTTAAAACTTGATAAATTCAGATTACATTATACATTTTCTCTTAATCTATTAAAATATTCCCATTTGGAGTATATATATTTTTCAATTTTAAAACAGAGTAGCCGAATTTCCCAAATATTTGCTATTGTATTTTTCTATGAAAGTTTTATGTAAAAATCTTTTTTAAAAATAATCTAAATAACCGAAGAACAGCCCAGACACCCAAGTTTTTAAC
Organism: Tetragnatha versicolor; assembly: GCA_024610705.1. Taxonomy (NCBI): domain Eukaryota; kingdom Metazoa; phylum Arthropoda; class Arachnida; order Araneae; family Tetragnathidae; genus Tetragnatha; species Tetragnatha versicolor. Next base: position 42,422,780 of record JANDEH010000009.1, read on the forward strand.
AGTTCAACTCTGCAGCATTTCATAAAAAAACATAAATAAATAAAATATTTAATAAAGAACGCGCAAAAAGGTGGATATGATCTGCTAATATTCAACAAATTGTGAGAGATTTTTTGATAACAGCGAGTGCACAAAAAACTCAACTATATATCCTCTAACTATTTCCCTGTCAGTTTCAAAGAACATAAACGGCATTATTTTTCCGCACTAATTTCAGAGACAAAGCGGCGAAATGCGACGCTATTGGCCGCCCGTCCCGAACGCGGCAGCTGCTGACGTCCCTCCAAACTTTTGCGCCCAACTTCCACCACCTCCCCCGTCGCTCACAATGGACCGCGCCGCCCGTTGGATGGCGTGCTTGGCGAAACTCGCTCAAAACCAGTCAGTCCTACGTCCCGACGCGAGTTCCGCGCAAGTTGCATACCAAGGCAGTCGCTTTCGACGCCCGTGTAGGGAATAGGTGCAGGGGCTGAACCAGTGCAGGGGCTGCCCCCTTCACACATTGTTCCAAAGTGGTCGCCGTTTCGGGATAACGCGAGTTGGTTTTCGGTCGCCAAGCGAGTGTGATTTTCGGACACTTGTGCACATTGTACGGACTTCAGCGGAGTTTTTTTTCTATACTCTCGACTTATTATGGCTGTTAGTTTCCCAAAGTTTGAGGCATGTGAGTATGGAATTTTCTATTTCTTTTTATTTGTGTTTGTTAAGGCATTTGTGTTCGTTTGAACAGGTGTTGGATGTCGAGCTGGATTTTATGGGCTGTGTTTTTTAATTGCATTAGCGGTTAGTTGTCTGTGTGTCAGGTTGTGTTTTTGCAAGTTTTCTGTTTGAACGAAAAATTTAATGATTATTATTTTTCTTCCTTTTGTTTAAATGCTACGATTTTTTATTTTTACTTTAAGTTTATAAATTGACTTATATTTTTTCGTTTGAAAAATTTTTTAATGCGTGGTTTTATTCAGGTTTATTTTTATTCAACGTTTAAATGTTAAATTAAATATTTTATTTAAAATATGTCATATTCTCAGGCTTAAGTGTTTGTTCTTCAGGTTTGTTTTTCAAAATATTAGACTGTATTTAAATCTTTTGGATTTATAACTTATTCTTATACTTTCAGTATTGTTATTGATGTGTCAAGTGCATTGATTTTTAGTAATAGCAGCTAAATGTTTACATAATACACTAAATCTATGGCTTCAAAATATAGCTTAAATCCTAAATAAGCGTATCCTTGCGTAAAAAATATCTCTATAGGGCTTTTTATTCGGATATGTATGCATAGGATTATTTTGTGCTATTTTATTTGTTTTTACCTCCATTGACATAACTTTACTCAAAACGAATATTCTCAAGATAAGTGAACAAAATTTTGACAATAACAAATCAGTAAAATGCAATTTTTAGTGTGCTCTAGAATTTTCTTTATTAGTTCAATAAACTTATTGTCATTTAAATATAATAAATTATTAAAATATTCAAATAATGATTTCTTTACATTTAGGCAATTTTTTCTATTAAATAATATAACTATCCATAATTTGTAGATGGGTTTTTAATCAGTAGGGTAAGAAATAACTTTATTTTTATGTTGTGAATGAACTAGATCATAATAGGAAGTTTGACTTGTATATAGCTTTGAATCAATTACTGACAGTTGTGCCCATTTTACAAGTGAGTTATAATTATCTTGAGATATAAAATCTGTGGTCATGAACAATGAGACTGTAATAACTAATCTTAGTTATCATGTGAATGTATAGTTTATCAATTAGGTTATAAAACAAAAACCTTAACTGTGTGTGTTCTAATTTTCATTGTGTAGCTACAGAACTTAAAAAAATCAAAATTCCATTCATACCTTTGAAATCAAATTTTCTTGAAGTGGAACTATTTAATTCTTTAAATCATCAAGTTAAGGAAAAATAATTTTTTTCTCTCTAAGGATAATTAGCTAATGTTTTGCAATATGTCATTAGCTATTTTTCTAATTCTAAATTAAGTTGATATTTTTATTAATATATCTTTGGAATTTTCATAAATTTCTTTTATTTCAAAATCTGTCAAACAATTTCCGACTGTACAGGTGTATGGTGTTCGTTTTTTTACATACTAACTGCTTCCTCATTTTCCTTATCGTGTCTGTCGATATGACAGGCTTTGTTACGTCAAAATTTAAATAATCTGAGTCATGAAAGTTATAAGGTCAATCTTCTCTGTATTTTAAAAATAAAATACGTTTCAATCGACCGTTTTTTTATAAGTTTCTGTTTTGCGGAATCGCTATCGGAAAACGTATTTTCCGGAATAAGTGTCTTAATAATTCATGGAAACAATCGTGAGAGTGTGAAAAAAACCAATTCATTATTAAGCGAAAAAAAATTAGAAGAAATATGAATTTGAAATATGATGCCATGCGTGTCATATCACTGTTTTATTTACTAATTTAGGAAAAGTTCGTTTCTTTTTCGTTCGTTTCGTTTTCTTTTTCTTATTGGATTCGTACTTTCTAAAATATCCGAGCGTTTATTTTACCTAACACAGAAGATAATTCATTTTAGAATAACATTCACCTTTTACCTTTTCCAAACAATTTCTCAATTTCTGCTAACTCACTGTTTTTGGGATTACCTGGCTTTCTCCTATCTGCTCATGTTTACTCTGATTTTTTGATAAATTTATGGTAGAAAAATAATGGCCAAGGTGAAAGGTTAAGTTAAAATGATGGTTCTGAAGTTAAATAATTATGGTCGAAAAGCAATAAAGAGGATGAATTTCCAATTATCCATTTCGTGACTTATTTTCAGGTGAAACTAAAAGAGAACTAATAGTTTTCAAAGAAGGGGAATAAGTTACGCTGATTTAAAAATTTCGTCATTCGCGAAATTATTCTTACAGAAACCTCCCCTCCCTTGCGGCGGGAATTCTTTCTCAAATCTCGGAACTTTTATTCTACGCCGTCAAACTCAAAATTTTTAATGGTACTTGTCTGGTAAACTAAATGTTTTCAGTGTTTGATCCCTCGAGTAGTCCAGATGTCAAACGCAAATATGACATTTTACTTCAAGATAAGGTTTGCGCTGTGAAAAGTGTTTTCAGTGTTATTGCTTTTAGGCGCTCTTGCGCATACGAAATAGGATCGACTGTTGTCAGTGGATTTGGTGCCTTTGACTGCAAATATTCTTAGCTTAGAAGATGAAGAATAAATATATGTATGTATGCGGATCATCTTGGATTATATCCATGGCTTATTTGGAACGAAACTAGGCGAACTATTCGAAAAACGGTCCCTGCATATTCGTTTTGGTATTCTCTCTTTTACCAGAAGATCAACGAATGTTTGTAATGTGAATTAGGTTTTAACACCTTTTACCGCTTTATTCTTTATCCATTACCTTATTTCTAACGTAATTCTCCTTGTTTAACTGAGAAAATTACTTTGAATAGCCCTCTAAATAAAGGATAAGGATAATGGGACGTTCTGTAGTTTTAAAAAATATTAAATTTTGTGAATAAAAATTTTTTGGTAATATCTTGTGAACTAAGCGAGAGGACAAAACACTTTTTATACCTGTAATAACTATTTTTTCTGTTCTTAGTTTAAAGTTCGAAAAAATGTTAAGTTTTAATTTAGTACATATATTCCCTATACCTCACAAACCTTGACAAATCTAAAATCTTAAAAATCAATATATTTTTTTATTTGGTTCTAATATTTTTGTTCTAAAAATTGGATACCTTACCACTTTCTATTTTGAAAAATAACTGACATTAACCTAAATGTTTGTTTTCTAAAAAAAGTCCTCCCTACTTCCTCTCTCTCTCTCTTATGAGTGTATAAGAAGGGGCATGAGAAAAATGTGTGAAAAGTTTTCTTACATGGGCAGTGAGAATAAAATAGTAGGTTATGAAAATTTTAATCTAAAAAATGTATGTGGTGTGATATTCTTTTTATCTGATTTATCTCTTAATCTTAGCTACCTTTGGAATCTTAAGGAAAGAAAAACTGTTTTAAAACACACATGGTAAAAAAATAACTAGTTTATCTACGGTTTTCGTATTCAGAAGTGTTTTTTCACTCTCTCTCTCTAGTACCCAAATATTAAGTAAAAAGTTAAAAGCTACCATTCCTATTCCTATATTGGTTTTGCCCAACATTGATTATAAAAACGTAACTTTTTTAAAATTTACTATTTACATATTTAATGCACGATCTCTCTTAAAAGGTTGAGATATTTCTCATCACCATATCGTTGCTAATCCACCCGAAGAAATCAACTCTCCCCTTTGTCAATCAACGCCCCTCCATAATAATAAACGCTTCAAAAGGGAAACCCTCACTTACTGGGGGAAAATGTGTTCATTCGCGTGTCTGGAGTGACGTAACAATGCCTTGGCCAAGAAAATAGCAAATTATGTGACAATGTCACGCGGATACTTGACCTCGAAGAATCCTTTTCTGATCGGAGCCATGTCGGCCTTCCAAATAAAATTATGGTAAAGACGTGAATATTTTCCCATGCTTCGGTTTCTCCGGTTCTATGGGGATCTTATTTATGTCTCCTTCCTTTTTCCGGAACGGCCACTGGTCTCGCTGGTTGTTTTTTTTCCTGAGTTTTGTAAATAGTGCGTTTGATCTATGGGAATGTTTAGCACATAAAAGAGCGTTTTATTTTCGGATTGAAAGATTTACGTGACGTCTTTTGTGCATTGGTGATGGTCATGAGACTCAGGAAGGCTTGGCATAGTTAGAGAAACGGTTCAGGAACTCTTTCTTGGATTGGTATTTCTTTTCTGTGCGATTCACTCGAATTTTTCCTTTATCTGTTTTTAAGTATTCTTTTATGGTCTGTGCGTTGAATTTCAAAGTGGACCACGTTCACTTTCCATTGTTTCGAGTTTTTTTTAAAGTTGAACTTGACAAAATAGTTTTGTACTTTGTTGTTGTCATATTATGTAGGAAATAATACTTCAATTGCTACTGTTAGTAATATCAGGTGTGACTTGGTCTCCTCTTGTGGTGATGCGTTTTTGTTTTCAAGTAGGTAATGGCAGTTATGTGTTTTACAACTTTCGACTATTATTTTTACTAATATTTTTAAATATATTTCGTTACAGTCAATTTAGTTAATTTTCTTATTGGTTATATATTAATAGAAATCCCGCTATAGCAAAACTATATGTAATTTCCAACTACCGAGTTTTACTTATTAGGAGCAAAAATATACTTTAACAGCCTTTACTAATGTAATGTTCATTTAATAATCTCATTATGAGTGCTTTAAAATGTTCACAGTATTTAAGGGAACATACACAATAAAAATTGTTGATTTAACAAAGAAATCCTTCCAGCTATGCTACCAAGAAAACCTTTTGTAATTTTTACAGGGAAATCCTGTTATATTTGTACTGAATCTGGTTTACAGAGAAATCGTAACCGATACAAGTTGTCTCTTAATATGTGATGAAATTTCTCTGAAATGTGATTTTAGATTCAGCATAAATATAACAGGATTACCGTCACAAATTGCAGAGGTTTTCAGTTAGCATCAACCGGATTTCTTTATTTAATGAACAGGTAATTTTTTTTAGTTGTTACCTCATTACTATCCTGGATTTTACCCCGTAATTCCATCTTCATTAACTAGTCCGAATAGAACATCAAAAACGTTTCCACCACAAGGTACCCTTCAAATATAAGCTTAGTGTTGTCATTTCCATCCTAAAAATATGGAAACCCTCGCAACAGCCCGTTAGAACTGCCAATACCCCCATCCACAGCATTTAGCCCATTACCCCTCCGTTGCTCTCTTTCCCGTCGCTAATTCTATGGTTTCTTCATTAGCATGTCATCGAACACGGACAACACGACACGCATGCATCGATTTCCTGCTTTGTCGCGCTGAGACAGCGCTTTCTTTGGCCGCCGTCACGCACTGCCGGCTGGCTCAATTAACAGGCCCATAAAGTATTCAGAGGCGAGCATTCGTCAGTTGCCTTCTTTTGTCCGGGGCTGCTGATTATGTGCAAAAACAATGCCGCCGCGTCCACCTTTCTCTTGCCCTGTGTTGAGATAAGGGCTCTTAAACGGATCTGCGGATTATGGGTCCCTCAACTGCGACCCGCGGGTCGTATGGTATTTGCATTCTGCATATTCTGCGGAGAAAATTATAAAGTTATTGATGTTTTTGGTCATTATTTGCAGACATTTCAATGTTTCTTCCTGATTTCTTTTAGAGACTGTAACATTTCAGTTGTCTTTTTGAGTTGTATATAACGTTTTGAATATTTTTAAAAGTTTCCTCTTTTGATACTAGCATATCCTGTTGTATAGACATTAGCGTATAAAATTTTTTAAAAAATAATTTGTTACATTAATAGACAAAAATTCATATAATCAAACAAATGTCACGAATACTCTGAAATGCTCCTTGTCGTAGTTAGAAAAATTCCCATTTGTGAATCTTGAACTTAACATTCTTAAGGAAAGCATAACAACTCTATTCTTTATGGATGTGATCACCTTTTTTGACAGTTTAATATAGATTTTTAGAAAAAAATTATACGCGTTAATCAATGGTTTCATAACACTCCAAATAATACTTTAAAAAAGACTATTTATACGGTTGCCCGAGGAATTTTCTCTTTCACCTTTCCTACTATCTGGGTATTTCTTCAGTAATTATCTGGTCCTGCAGTCAACAAGTTTGGGACCATAAGTTTAGGTTTAGTAGACATATCCCGATTTACGAATAAAATATAAGAGACCAACGAATCAAAATGTAGTATACATGGGTTTTTATTGTGTTCCATTTAAAAAAATAAAAAATGTTTACCAGAAATCTTTCGAATACAAAACAAAAACTATTTTTCATTTTGTATCTATCATACAACCAATTTTTTTTTAAATCCAAGAAATCAAGTTCTTCGTTGAATGTAATGAACAAAGTTCAGTTGGTTGTAATAGTGGGTAATTTGAAATAAATTTGTCAAATGAGATGCATTGTTTTAAAAGTTATGCCACATGACTAAAAAAGGGCTATTGCTCGTGCCAAAAAATCTTGATCTTACAAAAAAATGCAGTATCCAACCAGTACAGAATTTAAAACTCTTTCTGAGAAACTAAAGTCGAGCTAAGCTTTGATGAAGACTGAAGTCTACCCAGACAAGTAAAGTGAATAATTGATTTCTAGAAAGAGACGAATGCTACAGTAACAATACTTTTGAAGCATTAAGTTTCCAATACTGCGTGCTGAAACAAAACTTACGTTATTTCATCCAATAATTTGGCTATTTGCTTAAGGTGTCAATAAAAATTCCATAATTGACAAAAAAGGACTATGTTTTATAATATTAGCGTCATGCAGTTGACACTATTGGCAATTACGTTACGCGAGTCAAAACTTTTCACTCGTCAAGAACCTTTTACCAGTTTTTAATCTCCTGGACAAATTTGGCGAAATATTTGTCTCGTCTCGACAGAAGGATAAATTCTATATACTGGATGGTTATTAAGAAATTTCTTTCTTCAAATAAAATGCCGATGGTAGCTTTTTATGATGCCCATAATAGAGATAAAACCAGATTCTGGAAGTTGACAAGTTTTTTATTTTATCCACATACACTCTCTCCTTCAAACATTCTTTTTAAGCCAATAGCCTTATAATATATTTTTGAAATAGGGGAGCTAAACTACCACCCAATTTTCCTTTTTTATGGTGCTTTCGAGAGGAAAAAGCATATACTCGTAGTAACCCGACAGAGAAGTTGGATTAAATTATTTTTTCCCATTGAGGTTTTGTTTATGTATAGAACTGGAAGGTAGACTTGATATTTTTTCAGAGGAGTAAATATGTTTCTTTGTGATTCGTTTCCTTAATTATTTACTTTCTCCCTGTCACAGTCAGGCTTCGGTTAGTGGTTCGTAATTAAACAATGGGTATTTAGTTTGACCAGTCGATGAATTCCATATTAACACTTTCTGATGATGTTTTTATCATTAAAATTAATTTTTTTCAATACTGCATTAGCATGATCATAGCAAGAGTTCTTCATCGTGGGCAACGATACTGATATTTTTGATACATTTGAATTAGAATGCAACACCAATTTCTATAATATTTACCCGAACATTTAGAGTAATTATTGATTATAATATGAATATATCAATAACTTTTTCTTGAGAAATATAACTTTTAGTACCTAAAACGTATAAGTGTTGAGAAAGTTTAAATGTAATTTTTTATACCAGTGAAAGAATTGTAGACTTCGTCGTAAATCCATGAGAACTTCAGATCCACGGTTCAAATGCGCTCTGATTTAATAACATTGATGTTGATAGCATAACGTCCTCGAAAAATATCACCTTTTAAAATAATTTTAAATTGGTATTTAATTATTTTGTGTATTCTTAACACCTAATACTAGTGTTTTTTGTACTGGGTAGTTCGAGAAGCACTGAAAAGTACGTGTACTAATGACATAGGTGAATGAAGTTCCAGTTACTCCTATGTGGCGAGTGTATATCTAGATAGCTTTAATGTCATTCGGTAAAGAACACAACAGCATAAGCTCATCGATACATGTATCATCCTCAATGCACAAATCACGAATTGATTTATCGACACTCAAAATGAACTCCTCCTCATTGTCTGAGCTCCTTATTTATACTTCCTGTCCCCCCCTCATTGTGTGCATGTGGAAAAACAACCGCTCGAGGAGCTTAGAAGGACGCTCATAAAGTAAATTACTTCTTACCAGCGTTAATTATCTTCTCTTCAAACCCGGCCGCTACTTATTTTTGGAAGAATAAATTGCCTGCTGGCAGCTAGCTACCTCAGATTAGAAAGTGTCAGAGGTGACCAGTAGCATGGTAGCAAGGAGCGTGCGAAAGGCTAGATTCGTATTTGAAGAACTGATATGTACATTTCCTTCTGTGCCGCTGCATGATGCAGTGTGGAGATGGGATCGGGTGCATCTTTTTTTTGACCTTCTGGATGGGTTTGATTAAGGAGTCGTGATAGAAAACACATGTTCCATCGGTTTGGAATGATTTGTGTGTCAGTAGTGTGCGCTTGCATTGAAAAAACTGTGGAGGAGTAATTAATGTATTTAGTTAAGGTTAAAGTGTGGTTGTGAAAGATATGTGAAATTAGGGCGTTTCGGATTTTTTTCCTTGTAGTCCTTTTGATTTTTTATTCCCAAACTATAAGTTTTATTGTGAATTTTATTGTATAATTTAAATGGGGGAGAGATGCGCACTAACAATGTGGGTACAAATATAACTATTCAATTGACTTAAGTATAATTTTCCCTGTAAAAAAGCTTGCATTTGCCAAAGAATTTAGCAAATTAAACTTGAGTAATACTTTTTCATAAGCAAGTTTCCTTATCTATCTCCCTTCTATTTTATCCAAGTTTTCTGTTCTAAAAGTATTATTGCTTTAATAGTGATATTTTTTACACTATTAATGGGGAAAAGTCCTCTGTATCAATACCAATACCTTTTCAATAAACTTTTTTTTCTTTACTTCTATCTACCTTACAAACCTAGTATAAAATGAACTTTCAAAAGGCGTCCCTCCATTATCTTGTACCGTTCAAAAATGTTAACAAGATAGCTTTTGAGGTAATTTAAAGAGATAACATATCGATGTAACCTAATAACTGCGCATAATTAGGAGCTGTGTTGCTGAGCAAATATCTACTGAGATCATCGTATATCGCTCGTTTGTTCCACCCAATTGAAATTATGTTGACGCAGGTCATAGCTAAATAAGTATGCAAACTTTATGCCCGAATTGAAAATTTCTTGTTTGCTTTTCGTTTCTAAAAGCGCCATTTCGCCAGTAATTAAGTCGGGAAATTTCAATGAAATGCCTCTTCGGATCATCTTAATTTCCCATAGGACTTGTTAACTAATGAATATTTTAACTCCTTTATCCGCCTTCGGTTTTTTACCTTTCCTTTTGTATTGGTAACTTTTTGCTGCTTTATGTTATACCTTGGAAGTTAGTTTCCAAAATTAAATGGCTCATTTGTACTTCAATAATGAACGTTTTAGCTTTTAAAGCGTGTTCTATTTGCATTGGAAGACTATTTTGTTCGTAATCGCCGCATTTATTTTAGTGAATGTTTTAATTTGCAATGGGTTGTATTTGTTTAGGTGTTAATTTTGGATATTTTTACAAAGCGGCATCCATAATTACGCAACTTGTTTTCTTTGCGTCCTACCGGTATTCCGTTGTTAGATTTTACTTGTTTGTCTCAGCTTTGTGCCATAAAACTCAAATAAACACGCCAAAATCTAACGAGATTTTATACATGAAGTCCTTACCAAAGATTTATTTTTGTATATTAATAGTATATTGCTTATAGTTAATTGCGAAGTGAAATAACTCTAAGCTCAACATGTTGTGTGACTTCTTATAAATATTATGTGTGTTTAATAAAAAATGTTTAAATTAAGTGTTTTGTTGTGACATTTACCCTTTGTTCACCTGGCTGGGTCAAGTATTGAAAGAAAAATCTGACATAAATCATACAGCTCAAGTTCTACTTGTCTGTTTTCATGAGAGAGAAGTATTTTTCTTTATTACCTACCTTTTTTACCTTCATTTTATTATTGGACGTTCAACTATCCCGCTCCACGTCTCGCTATTCTTTTAAACCAATACCTATTTAAGATTTTACGATGTTTTTTTTATTAAAAGATAAATTTAAAGAATTTTTTTTTCATTCAGATCTCCTTTGTATTTAATGTTTATAATGATAAATGCATATACTAAACACGTACTTAGTGAAGTGAAAAACTAGTGTGTAATGCTATTTCTTAAACTATCGGACAAGAGATAATAGCGAAATAATGGAAAATTTCAACACGATAAAAGTTACTACCTTAAAAGCGCTAGTATATTTGTAACCGAATGCCCCTAAGTACTCAATATCTACCCAAAACTTCGGTTTTACCCATAACAAACGTATCACATTTCCTTTTATTCATAACATCCCCATCATCAAAACCAAAACCAGCTACCGAATCGACAGCAGTTTAGCGTAAACGTTCCCCCACTAGGAGGTTTCATTATCCTCGGAAACTTCATTCACCACCATTGAGCGACCTCTGACGTCTTGAGGGACTCCCTACCCTCCGAAAAGGGGGCTAGACGCTTGTTTTTGCCTCGCTCTGTGGTGGGATCATAGGTGAAGGTGAACCAACTCCTCCGTGAGGTAAAAAAGAAAAATGTGACGCCTCTTCCCAACCCCTCTTTGCGAGTGGACTCGGCCAAAGGCGGGAGCGGTGGAACGCGTCGGAAAAGTTTTCGGAACTGTTTTGGATGGCTGTGAACTTTTTTGACGTTTTTTGAGAGTATCTGTTGATAAGGCTGTTCAGTAAACGGGTTTGGGTCTTCACTTTTGACTTTTCCCAATAGCCTTGAATATTTTTATCTTCGAGTTTCATTTAGTTTCGACAGTAACAAGCTGTGTTAAAAAGTTATTTGCTTCTTTAATACATTTTTCCGATGAGGAAAAATGACAGCAGGAAGTGGTAAAATGTTTTGTTTGAGTGGTTTTGTGTATTTTTTCTCTAAATCAGTTTAAGCAGTTTTTAGTGCCGATTTTTCTATTGTTTTTTGTCATTGGTTTCTTTTAGTGTTTTTATTCAGTGTTTGTTTCTATTTTAGAGTTCGAATTTCTCTTTAGTATCTAAGTATAAGAATTTCATATCTAATAAACCATCGCACGGTTTTTAAAACATTATTTTAGCTTTCAACTTTTATGTATGGTTTTAGGGGGTAATAGTTACAATATATATTGTTATAAAAGAAAGGAACTTTTTAAAATTTAAAAATTTTCCTCATTTTTATATGTTATTTTCTATATAGTAGTTCCAATAGGTTTGATCCCTAAATTGTTAGATATGGAACGGGCAAAGTGATTAATTGGGCATTATTAATAATGCCCAGAGTGGAAAAGGGCAAAGTGATAAATTTCGTTGAATCTATCACATTGCCCAGGCATTATTAATAATGCCCAATTAATCACTTTGCCCATAACATATATATAAAATTAAAAAATCAACTTGAAACCTACCCTTGAAAATAATTATATCAATCCCTCTCCTTCGTTCTTTATAACGCAAACCGAGAGCCCCCAACATAGTTCTTGTATAATTAGAGATATTTGTGTTTTCTACCACAATAACTTCTTTTACGTTCCTTGAATTTAAAATGATCTAGAACTCATATTTCATCCTTCCATATTATTTTTTTTATTTTGTAGTTACAACAAATTGTTTGCAGCTAATAGTTTTTGTATAATACAGCTGCAGCTCTGTTTTCGGACTTACCCAATTAAAAATTAATATAGTACCCGATAAATCAAATTCCCAGCCTAGAACGAACTGTTTTGAGTAGTTCTCATTCGAAAATACCACCTTTTTCGTAGCTACTACCCAAATAACAGTTCGCTTGCATAGCACGCTGTTCTTCCCAGTTCTTCCCCATCTCGTGCAAAAAAAAAAGGTGAAAAAGAACGCCGCCACAAACGAAGCAAAAAACAACCCGGCAAGCAGTCTTCGGGGAAGGTGGAATCTAGGGAACTCGGAAACCTGTTGACAAAAGGCGAGAACTTGACTTCGTCGCGTCGGTTGATTAAAAAGGAGAGAGTAGTAGTAGAGTTTGACTTTTAATGTTTACGGACTATCTACCAGTTATCAAGCTGTGAGGCGGAGTCACTTCGCTGTGTAGATGATTATGATAATATGCTTGCTTAAGCTTGACGGAAGGTCAGTTGCCCCCTTGTAGACGCAAGGGGCTGCTGCTTGGCTTTATTCTAATGCAGTGGAATTTTTAAAGAGGGCTCCTCGTTGTAGTTTGTTTTCCACGTCAAGTAGTTCGTGTGCGCTCTGCTTTTTAAGGGGACATCCATAAATTACGTGAGGTCAAAAAGGGGGGAGGGGTTAGGAAAAATCTCACCAAGGGGGAGGGGGGTCGATTAAAATCTCACGTCAACGTTTTAAGTTAGAAATTAAACGATTTTTTTAAGTATGAGAAAGGAATAGTACCCACAGATAAGATTCTGTGGTGATTTTTAGGCGGAATAATGTCCTTTTCCGCCACATCATTAGTAATGGAAAAGTTTTAGGTGCTGTGAAGCGCAAAATGCAAACGAATAGGATAGAAAATTATTGTTAAAGGTTGTAGGTATATCTCACGTGGGGGGAGGGGGGTCCTGCAAAATCTCACTAAATCTTACCAAGGGAGGAGGGGGGTCCAGATTTTGGAAAAAACACCTCACGTAATTAATGGATGTCCCCTAAGGGTTATTGCTTCGCTGAAGTTTCGGGGTTTCATATTTTCGCTTCTTGGTTCCATGGATTCTTTTGCCATTGTTCGTGGGAAAATTTGGTTTTGTACCTAAAGACTTTTCTTCTTGTTATTAAGGGAACCATTCGTGATTGAAATATAATATTTTTTTTTATTAACGAACGTTATCGATACGATTTTTGTGATATTATCAGTTCTATGTTTTTAGTAGCATCACTTACTTGGCAAAATTCACCCCTAATTAATAGGGGAATTTAAGAATAAAAATTTTGTTTAGAGTTGGAGAACCTCTGCTCCAGCAATTTATGTTTCTGTATAGCGACTGAAAATTAATTCGAGGAAAATACGAAGCGGTTTTTTCTCTTATAGCAAATCCTTTTCCCTATGTCTTGCATGATTTTGCAGTCCTTTTTTTTACCGATCTCATAATTAAATTTTTTCACTATATACATAGAAAAAGTTTTTTTAACTATCTGTTGGTAATACTGAAATAACTAATGATGATATGTTGTAATTATTTCCCAATGAGGTATTTGCATGAGTGAGGGATTTGCTTGATTTTATACTTTTTCGATACAGTATGGTTTAAAACTCCCAAATTTCTGATTTTTAAGTTCAAAAATGTGTTTTAAATAACTTAAAATTCAAATTTATTTTTGCCAAAACGTCAGAAAAGTCACGTTATCAGAAAACGGGCTTCTATTGGATGTGACATCACAGCGCATGAAAACCATTGTGTTTTCGGTTTTCACGTGATCAGAAAACCAGCTTCTATTGGATGTGACATCACAGCGCATGATTTGTGATTCGAGAGCGTTTTCGCGCCCAAACAAAAACGGAATTTCAAAAATTTATGTCTCAGAAACTAGGCTACGAAAATGCTTGATGTAAACGTCATTCTTCATGGTTTTTTTATCTAATATTTTAATAAAATTTAATCTCAAAACGTGAGAATACCTCATTATTTAAAAAAATATGGTGAGTGTAATTTTATTTTACTAGATTTTTTTGCTTTAGGGTTAAATTGTTCAAATACAAATTTAAGTAAAAGCAACAATTGCGTAGCAGTATCGTCGTACTGGCCTAGTGGTTAGATCACCTGACAGCGAAGCCGTACGTCTGGGGTTCGAATCCCCGTTTGGCATGGATGTTAGTGTGACTGTTCTTGTGTGTATGTGATGGATTCACCTATACGGATTGTATGATCTTCAGGTGAATTTGTGAAATTTAAAAAAAAAAAAAAAGAAAAATTAATTAATTATTATTAGTGCATTATTTTCTTTAAATTTTAAAACAAAAAAAACTCTACGTCTTAAGACCACAAGGGATATATTATTTATTTATTTATTTATTTATTCATTCATCTACCATACAGATTAAAAATCCCTTTACATGGTAGGTCAATACAAAACACACAGTAAAATATAAAATACATACAAGTACGATACAAAATACACACAATACACAAATTAAATATGAATTGAAAGAAAATCTTTTTTAAGTCTGACAAATTTATCATAGAAAATATCGCTGTGATCCGGTAGGCTATTTACTATTTTAATAAACTGGTTTATAGATTGATTTTCTAAGTATTGTTTTGAATAAAAAGTTTTAATTAATAGAATTTTTTTCCTTGTATTATAGCAGGGGGCGTGTAAACTTATTTGTTGTAGTACAGTAGGGCAATCAATATTGTTTTTCAAAATATTAATGAAAAACTTAAATATGGTTAATGATCTTCTGCATTCTAGAGTAATAGATTGGTCAAAAGAGGTTTTGAATTTAAAAGAAATATGACGTAGAAAATTATTCTGTACTTTTTCTATTAATTTAATTAAAGATTTACTTGAAGGATTCCAGATCACAATTCCATATTCCAAGATAGGACGAACTAAAATATCAAAAAGACAAAACATTACATTACTATGATTAAAATTAGAAGTTGATCGTTTTAGGATTCCAAGATTTCTATTGGCTCTTAATGTGATTTCACGAATATGCAAGTTAAAATTAAAACTTGATTCATAGATAACACCAAGATCTTTAATATTGGTTTTTCTTGAAATGACAGTGTTGTTTATTGTATAATTATGTAAGTAGGGATTTAATTTTCTGGTAAAAGTTATAACAAAACATTTTTCAATATTAAGTAAAAGGTTATTTTGGAGGCACCAGCTATTTAGATTGTTAAGTTCAGTTTGTAGAATAAATTGGTCATCAGGTGTAGATATTTGTTTAACAATTTTTAAGTCATCAGCAAAAAGTAAGCATGTTTGAAAAACAGAAACTATATCATTTACAAATAAAATGAAAAGCAGAGGGCCAAGGATGGACCCTTGGGGCACACCAGAGGTGCTATGAAAGGCATCGGAAAAAGAAGACCTGTATTTCACATAAAGTAGCCTATCTGTTAAGTAAGAGCGTAACCATTCAAGTGAATTGTGATCAAAACCAATGTTTAATAATTTTAAAAGTAAGGTTTCAAAATTTACACTATCAAAGGCCTTTGCAAAATCCGTATAAACAACATCAAGTTGACTATTGATCTTTAGGGCATTGGTTATTTTATCATTAAGGCATAGTAGATTTGTTGAAGTTGATCTTTTTTTAATGAAGCCATGCTGATTGGTTGAAATAATAGGATTAGTCTGTAAAGATAATTTATTGTGTATTATTCTTTCAAAGACCTTGGCAAAACTTGAAAGGATGGCAATAGGTCTATAATTTTTAATGTCAGATTTATTTCCCTTCTTAAAAACAGGTATGATTTTTGAAGTTTTCCAAATGCTAGGAAAAGTATTGGTACTTAGAGAAAGATTAAAAAGTATAAGTAAAGGGTATATTAAACTTTCAGTGTTTGCCTTGATGATAAAGGGTGGTATTAGATCGAGACCCGGAGAACTAGATCCTTTAAGTTTCTTTATGCTATTTTCAATGTCTAGAGAAGTAATATAATCAATCTTCACTAAATCAATAGAGTTAATACTACTATTTGAGTCATTATTTAAGTCATTACTTACATATAAACTGCTATAAACGCTCGAAAAATAATCTTTAAAAGCTTCGGCTACTTTTGCATCATCGGAAAGTTCAGTGCCATTGTAAAACAGTTGGTTAGAATCATGATTTTGGTTTTTATTACGATAGTAGGACCAAAAGGTTTCAGGTTTTAACCTCAAAGAATTTTCAATACAACTAATATGTTGTTTACGTGCATTACGAATATCATTTTTAATTACTTTTCTAATATGTTTTAAACGTTCAAAAACATCTAGATTATTTGTTTTTTTAAAACTTCTCAAGTAGGAATTTTTTAACTTGATGTTTCTTATAATAGTTTTCGTGAACCAGACGGGGTATTTTCTTTTACGAATAATTAATTTAGGCACAGTTGTATCTAGTATATCATATAATATATTGTAAAATTGGCTTACAGCTTCGTTAACACAAGAGTATTGGTTTAAAATGTTCCAATTTACCCAAGATAGGAGTGTGTACATTAAATAATAGTTTCCTTTTTTAAAATTATAGGACTTATTTTCAGTCTCTCCAATTTCAGATCTGCAATTTACAACTCGATCAGTTTTACATAAATTGATCAGCAAAGCTGGATGGTAGGAATCCTCTTCTGTTATTGGGAGAGCAGGTTTGATCACATTAGCCATATAATCAGCAAATCTAACCAGAACAAGATCTAAGATTCTATTAATATAATTTGCAATCAGATTGCATTGCTTAAATTTATGTAGGTAAATAAAATTTATAAAATCCTCTGTAAGTGATGTAGTATTCGTATAACTTATATCCTGCCAATTTATGGAAGGTAAATTAAAGTCACCTACAATAATGAAATTAGTAACATCATTAAAATATTCATCAATAACATCATAAAACTCTTGTAAAACAGAGACACCTGTAGATGGTGGGAAATATGTACAGAGAGAATGTTATAGAGAAAAACGTTTTATTCAGCTGTTATTTCTCTTCGAATTAACTGTTTATGTTAAGAGGATTAATATGATCAATTTTTATCCTTATCTTAGCAAAAATAAATCTAATTCATATATTTTTTTATGTGAAATGTTTTTTTGAAAAATAGCGTTCTGCTTTTCTAAAGCTTTGGATTGCTAGTATTTGAAATAAATACAAGAATTTTTATTTTTCAATGTTTAATTTCATTTTAAATCAACAAATTCAAATGTATTAATATTACTTTAAATAATTAATGCATGATGTGGTTAATTAAAGTGATCAATTCCCATTATAACTATCAAGGATTATTGTTCTCGTTGGGTTTCTTCCATCTGCTCCGTTATCTCAAGTGTGGAATTGAAGTGTTGAAATTCAAATGAATTAGAACTTAAAGTAGGGAAAGTGTAAAAAAAGATATCTCAGATATATTTATTAAGTATATTAAATTATTGTTAGTTAATGCCTAAAAAAGTAAATATTGGCTAATACCATCTTTCTGTTTGCGCACATATTTCCCAATTCCATTAACCTCGTAGTAAAGCAATGGTGTGTAAAATCAACCAAGCTTGTTATTTTAATATTTATTGCCTTTCCGTATTGATATTCTCTAAATTTACCCTCATTTTGACCTCGGTCTGATTCGGCCATTCTAGTATTTTTGGTGTGCATTCCAAGAATCGTATTCAATCAGCCATCCTTGATCAGGCCCGATTTGTGCGAAAATAAATCCTCAAAGAGTTTAAAACCACCACTCACCCTGATTTAATATCCAACAAATCCGTCTGTCACTAAATGCCACTCTCAAGTGGATTTGCCGATTCCCCAGCAGACCCTTGCATCAGTTCCTGGTGGCATTTGGCACTCACCAGACCTCGCGGTTGAAAGGGTATGATCTTCTGAGCTGTTAACAAGATGATGTCGTTTACTTGGTAATTCTCTGATTAAATCCAACAGTTGCTGCCATCCGGTCTTAATAGCCAGTCCCTGGGTCAGATATGTTCTCGGTTCTGGCCAACTTCTAGTGCTGGTTGCGATATTTCTGTTGCTTTCTTGGTAAAGTTTATCTTAGTAAGCTTTTTCGAGCTTTTGTATTTGATGCTTTTTCGCGATATTGCTATGTTTCGTCAGGCGTTTAATGATTTGTTAAGGTGATGAAGAATTTGTATGCGCATAACTTAATTATTGTTTGCTCGTGTGTTAGTTTGCATGATTCAGTGCTTAACACAATTTATAGGATGAATAAGAATGAGATAGTTATGCATACTGTAGTGTAGGACAAATATTCAAGCTTCAGCCCTTAAAGCCTCTTTAAATTTAACTGGGGGGGGGTTAATTGACCTAAAAGCCATAGTTAATGTTTAATTTTAGCTTTTTTCATTTAAATGAGAGTTTTCTCATACTTACTTCAAAAGTAGCTGGTTTTGTACTTATATTGAAATCAATGAAAAACCGTTACTTTTTCTTTAATTCGTAAATTTTTTTTTTCGTTTTTAGTTGAAAAAATGGAATTTACGCAATGTGGTTCTTAGCTATTCCGTGGATTAAGGTACATTAGTTATTTCATTTATACCATTTCCATTTGTGAAATGATATGGTAATTTCGTTCTCTTAATAAAATTTGTGCTTAGTTCGAGTATTTTTAAGTTAATCTATTCCATTCTTTTTATTTTATATATGCTCTTCAATCTTTAAACTAGATTATGTTTTTTTTCAATTTTATTTTAGACCTTTTGATTAGACCTTTTCTTTAAATTCAACCTTCAACGACGGTACGACCGACGTTGAATCATCATCTCCCCTAATTCATTTTATTTTCTTCACTTTTTACTACAAAAAAAATGCACTTAGTATGTTCAGAATCAATATCAGGTCTTCTCCTAAGTATGTTTAAGTAGTCCATCTTGAGAGGTATGTAGAATAGATCTCTACACCTGGCGGACTGATTACGAGAAAAATATAAGGTAAGTGTGTTAAATTTTGTAAGTCTCTGTTCCTCGGATCTGAGGATCTTGAAAGGTAAATTAACTCCTCAAATTATACGGAATATATCTGGAAGATTTCTAAGGACTTGGAATATATTAACCGCCAGGTGAAAAGAAGAATACCTTAGGCAATGTTCTACAAGTGTCAAGATGTCATCTGCCGATGTTTTCTCTAGGTTAATGATCGCGCCATTAGTATTTTTGTGCATGGAATAGAAAATAGATCATATTCAAAGAGTATTACGAAGTGAGCTACTATTAGATATGTGTGTTTATTATAGTTTTGAGATAGTTTTATATTAATATTAGCCCTGTTGGAAATTTCCCAATAGAAAAAAGAACTATCCAAATTAATGCATTTTATTTTTTGTTTTCGCAATTTTACTTTTATCATATATACTTAGGATAATCAGAATTTCTGTTTTAAAGTTGTAAACTTCTGTCAAAAAATTTTACGAATAATTTTTTCCAAGCTGATTTTTTGAATACATTTTAGCAATATTTCATCACAAAGTAAGTTGATTTTTTTCATTACTTTAGGTAACAAAAGAATGTTATCTGTCTTATCATAAAAACTCTAGAAAAAGAAAAAAAGTATTTTCTTTATTGGGTAATAGATAGTAAATAGAGACAAAAAATATTTTATGCTCTCTTGAAAAGCTGACAGAATTGTCTGAGACGTGGGATTCAACTTGCAATGCCGGTCTACCTTATCCACCTAACTCCCTGTATCGCTTACTCGACATAAGTATATTCGGGCATCTGGTGGAATTAGGAATTTCGCTGACATCGGAACCAACTCCCAATTCTCCAAAGTGCAATTCATGTTGCATCCCCCGATTCAGCCTCAGGCCACAAGAAGCCGGTCCCGTGTTTGAGTCTCAATTATATATAGGTGCAAGAAAGCTACCGGCGGCGCGAGAGGCCTAAGTGGATAAACGCAAAATCTGTTAAAGTCGTTTAGTTTTAATATTCGCTAAGGATGGGGTATTTGGAAATGCTGATGAAAATTTGCGCCCCGGGTGCCTTGAGGAAGAGCAAAGAAACGGGTTGTTGATTGTTTCCCTTAATTATGGTGTAAAGTTTCCACACTTTTAATGCTTTGCTCGAGGATTTAAGTAAGATTGAAATTGCTTAATGGCTTTTTTTGCCCGTGCTCGCGTTATTAGTTTTCTGGCAGTTTTTTCCCCTTGCCTGGGCGAGGTTGTTTTGGATGTATTTAGAGTTCTTTCTAATAAATCGATGATTATGATGTGGCAGGTTTGCGATACTTCAGGCTTTTGATTGTAAGGGGATGACCGAGTTTCAAAAAGTTTAAACGATGTTTAAGAAGAGTGCTTTAAAAATAGGTGTGGAGTAAATTATATGGTTGGTAATTATTGATCTTAATTTTTATCCTAATGAATCATTCTATAGGAAAATGCATAAAGAATATAATTCCCATATTGTGTCCTTCAAATATACCCATTTAGTAGTTTTTATAGTAATAACTTATTTTATAATTGTAATAAAAAAAATTATAATAATTTTTTATAATAGTAATTTATTTATTTAGGTGCCCCTTTTTACTATACATTTTTACCACTATAAACCCGTTGTCCTTTCTGAAGGTACAGCTTGGCCTATTTCATCTTCATATACATAAACTCTTGTAACAATCATTGAAAAGCTTTATTTGCTAATTGATCTTTCACAACCTTTGAGTTGGGTCCAAATATCTAGTTTTTTTTCCTTCAATTATGTATCATAAAAAGAATCTTGGCATTTCAAACAAACACGTGTTAATTTGATACTTAAAAAAATATGTATTCGTTTAAAAAGAACCACCCTATCTTTCCTACGTTTGCAAATCTGTGTCTTCCTCATTCTCGGGTTAATTTACATGAGAGCTCTAAATCTAATCGAACCTTTCTTCCGAAATAATCCCAGGTAAATAAAACAGGAGACAGTTTCCTTCCTATCTCTCTCCCTCGTATGTCGAAATGAAAATAATACCTGTTTTGCTCTTAATCTGGAAGAAACGGTAATTTCATTGCTATGTTGTTGACTTATGTCTGTCGAGATTAGGGAACAATATTAGAACCAAAGTTAATGGAGGAAGAAAGAAAAATAATGCTAACTTCACTGGGAGAGATGTAAGCTTGGTTATATTTACCTGTGAGAGTGCTACTTCTAATTATTTGATGAAACTTTTGGAGCTTGTAAGCACACTATCTGAATGCTTAATTTTGTAAGAGATTAACAAAGGAGCTATTTGCTAGGGTCTTAAGTAGAATTAATATTTAAGTATATTTTATCTTTAAGGCATTTTGTACTTTGTTTCTAATATTCATCCATTTCAACAGTTTATTTTATTTTGTGTCCAATGTTATATTTATTAATATTATCAGACACACACTCCCTCTTTTCTTCAAAATAGGACTTTATATGTCTACTGCTAAAAATTTCGAAGCCTTTACAAATGATTATATGTACAATATAACAAGTTAACCATCTTAAGGGGTAAAATATCTTTTATTTTTGCTGTTAGAAAATCCCTATATAGTACTGAATCCAGTATAAAATCCGGAAACATAAATTTGAACTGCCTATATAAGAACAATAACCTGGTTTATAACCGGATTTTTCATATAATAAGGAATACCATTTTTCCAAACTCATGGCCTTGACATTTTGAAAATTCAAGAGTTAGTAAAACGTGGTTTTTTAAACCAATGCAGACTCAAGTTTTTCCCGAGACAAACTTTTTTGAGGGATGCGGCCGACTCTCTTGCTCTTACTTACGCATTTCCCGAAATTAAAAGAATTCATGGAATACTACGTAGTTCAGGAGAACCATCTCAGTTTTAGTTCACATTTTTAAAGAGGAAGAGCTTTGAGGCAAAACAAGTGCATATATATCTCTTCTGGTTGATTTTGCGTCAAAACCTTAAAACGAGAGTAAACATCATTAACGTTAACCTCATGCTTTGATCCAAACCAGCTGTCGTAACTAAACTTAAACATTTATAGTGAGCACCTAGGTCCTAAACCCTGAAACGGTGTCTGTTCTGAAAAATGAGCAGTCAAAACAGGAAAATGTGCAAGCTGCAAGTAACTTCAGCTGAGTTTTCCAACCCAATGTAAACAATGTGGTACGATACTGAACTTTTCCCTTAAATTGGGTATATTTTTATATTTCTTTGTTTTTGGTCTGGGTAAACCTAGAATTTACAGGTATCTGTCTGCACAAATAATTATTTTTAACCTTAAAACTCTTCGGCTTTCTAAAGGTTTTCTTTAGTAATACGGTTCGTCTTACTGCTTATAGATTTGGAAATTTAATTGAAATGATTAGTAGTTATATCGAAGTTACTTATTGTTTGTAAAAAAATCCTATAAAAAATTTAGTGCTTGGTTCTTTAATGTGTGAGTTTTATTCACTTTCATAAAAAGTATTCTCTCTGTTTGGATAATTTTCCCATTTTTTTCTTACATTTTACACGTCGTGATGATTTACCAAATGGATACATAATTGTAAAAGGTTAAATGGAATCGTATACTAAAAATATAATTTTTATTACTTTTATTTATATTTGTGTACTTTTATTTTATTTTGATGTTCTTTTTTCAGCCGCATTTTGGAGGTGGTTAAACTTTTAACACGCTCAAAAAAGTTCTTACGACATGGTGAAATACTACTTTCTACCCGATGAAATGCACTCAAAAGGTTTAGCAACCTGTGGAATAGACCAAAAATAAAAATATGGGAAAAGTTGACTTGTAATTTGATATGATACAAATGTGTGAGTAAACTATTTGAGGGAAAGTGGGCATTAAATTTTTATCTTTTCCTCGTGGGATGCGAAATATTTTCAAGTTGGCAATTGATATAAATTTAATAAGCAAATAGTATAATCAAATTAACATATATACCTTTGTAAATCAAAAAAGACATCTTAATTTTTCAATTCATTGGATGGAAAATGTCTTCACGTTGTCTAACAGGACTCCTCCAGACTCGAAAGCAAATGAACAAGAGCCGCTTAAGCAGATGTTCAAATGACGCTCGAAGCGTGGAAAAGAGGCTCATTATTTTATGAATCCCGAGCCGTCTCGTTTATTAGAAGCTGAAAGGGGGCCCCTTGTCAGGGACACGGAGGTCAGGCTACAGGTCGTGACAAAATAGATGTCTGCTCTGCTTGCCTTAATAAATAGTGGGATCCAGGCTGCTTGAATGCGAAACAACGAGCCTCCCAGTACAGGCGCTATCGCAATAGATTGTCATTTTTCAGTGGAAAAATCTGGCCGAACGTGAGGGTAGGCAAATGCGAGGAAGGGGAGATAAATCGGGAGTCTTTTTTATGGCAGGGATATTGGTGGTATAAATTGTGGAGTGATCCCTTCTGTGTGTGCAATTGGTTTCCTTGGTTTTTTTCCCGAGATTGTTTGATTAAAGTGTGTTGCCGTGAAAGCGTGTGAAGATTTTTCGTTCTTTTGAGTCTGTTGGAAATGTTTTGCGATTTTGTTTTGCAGAGGAAGAAAGCAAGCTAGGTAGGTGGGGAGTAGGGATGAATATTATGTTGGATAGAGGTAACATTGTTAAGATGTGTTGAAGAGATGTAATAGATCTGCCTAATGTGCGATGTTAGGAATTTGATTAAATGAGTTATGGATGTTTTTTTCTATGTTGTAGTTTTGAATTTTAATATTTATGTTTGTGCATTTTTTTAATCGAAACTCCGATGTTTGTTAAACTTTAACTTATTTGGCAGTAGTAATTCACAAGCAAAGAAATGTCAAATTCTGACGAATCTGTAAAAAAAAAGTATTTAGTGTTCAGGAAACTGCTCTTTAGAAGTATGGATAGGGAGTTTTGTTTCTTGAAATAAGGGTATCTCGCTCATTATAATGAGATGAGTGGAGTTAAATGATTGTTGATTTTGAATTGGTGGGATTAGCTCTCTAAAAATAATTAGATTATTCGAGTGTTTTTTTATGTTTGTATAGTTGAGAAATTGATTTGAAGGTGAAATTTTGATGGGGTAATGATAAAAGAAGAAAGGAGAAATTTTATTTTATTTGTTTATGGTTTAGTTTTAAGTCGTGCAATATTATTTTAAAGGTTTAAAAGGTGTACTTTTCTCTTTTAGTTGGTCAGAATTGCCAAAGACGTTGAAGAGGACCCATTTCCTAAAGGTAAGTTGAGTTTTCAATAGCCCTCTGGACTTAAATTGCTCTAACTCACTCTCCTAATATGTTTTTTCTAATGCAAACTAATGGTTGTGACATAGGTGATAGTGGGTATTTTTAAGTCCTACTTTTTATTTGGTTTCTTGAAAATTACAGGACACAACAATCAGCTGCCTGGACTGCAAATGGATACCAATATATACTATATTTAAAAGATACCTAATGTCACTTAACTCACAGTTTCTATAAAATGTTTTATGTCTGTTAAACTAATAAAGTCCCTGACACAAACTAACCTTAGAGTATTTTGTTTTAAGTTCCTCTCTTCATTCTTCATAAGTATATTTTTATAAGCTAGTTACGACTAAAAAATTTACCAAATTTAAGTACATAAGGGAGTTTAAGATTGGAGCAATGAGAAGTCAATTTTGTTGTGTAAGTTTTGTTAGAAGCTCTTTCAATCCTTTGGAAATTGTATCTACCGGGTAAGTAATAAATATAACCGTTTCTATTATAGTTCGCTTCGTGATAACGTTTCCCCACCAATACCCATCTACAAAAAACATTTTCAAGTTACTATAGTATCCTTTAATTTTATATTAGATGCAGTGACACTCGTCAAAAAAATGAACAATCAAGCGTTTTCTTGAAATGTGTCACGCTGCAGATGTGTCATTGAGTGTAGAGGTAACGTGTTACTTGTACACACCGGTCACGCTGCAAGAAACATATTTTTCACTGAGACGGCCGATTTTAAAATGTAGCGATATCGGTGCTATTTTATTCAATACGGAATTGTTTGCCATGGACTATAGGTAGTTGAAAAAATAATTCTAACGCGCCTTTTCACCTTTATGAGTAAGTGCAGTTTCTTATCTTTGGATGCAATATTTACTCATTCATTTATCTTTGTTATCCTGATAAGCGTAGGTATGAAATTATTTATTATCTAACATGCCGCTTCTGAGAGAAAACTTCTGTTTTGGCTATATACATTTTTGCGTTGCCACAGTAATGTGTTGGGTATAAAAAGGGAATTCGTTCCCCTTCAAACTAATATTACTAATTATCATAAACTATGTCCATTACCTTTGACTGTTGGAAGGACATGTTACCTGTCATGTTTTAACGTGTAAGTATTCTTACATCATAATTTTGAGATCTTAAGTTCCAATTAATTTAACACACAATTTGGTTTGGTGTTGTTTCTCATGACCATCCGCTTAAATGTTGAACCTACTAGTTAAACTGCACCTAATTGTTTTTATAGAAAGTATTTTGACGATTCTTCAAAAATACACCATAAAATTTGTATAAAGTGTTAAAATTACGTTTCATTTTAAAAACTTAATAAATGTGACATCGAATAGGGGAGGGGTTCACTGAATTGTTACTAAAGGGGGGTATAAACCCGGTTGAAATAGTCTGACGTTATTTGTGAATCACCCCTAACTAATGTTTGAGAACTAGAATATCTAAGTAGAACTGATGCCTTGGAAACAATGAGTTTATATGAATCCCTCTCGTGATTGTCACGAAAACTTCGGATACCTTCTGCAATTCGCCAGCATATAATCGTGGTTTCTATACCTTAATAGTCCAGTATTTCTTTGTGGATGGTTTCAGATTGTGAATGGCATCCGTATTGAATTCCAGAGTCTGCGAGCCTTAGCAGCTAATACACTCCAATTGGGCTTGGAATGAAAATTTCAATTTGTGTAATGGAAAGTTAAATCTTACCGGCTTTGGAAGCTTTTCGGTCTGGACAGGAACTGATAGATTTTAACAATACCATCTTGATAGGAAGTCTTACATTTTGGGTCTTACGTCATATAAGCGTGTCATAGGTAATGTAATGCCTATGGGGTCAATTTTATGCACGAAACGTACTTGTAAAATTGGTAGGCAGATATAAATTAAGCGCAGTTGTTTTTCTTCAAATTTATAACTTTTGACCCTAAAGCTTTTCTCTTAATATTTCAGATGTTATAGGATTTTTACATGGCTGATTAAATGAAAATATTGTAGTATGTAAGAACAAAAATATTGTATTCCAAATACTTTATATACCTGGATTTGGTTCTTTGTTTTCTAAAGATAACTTTAAACTACTATATATTTTACTTACTGATAGTAAAATAATTAAAAAGAGATGGCTATGTAGACGGATTGTAGAAAGCATTATTTTTTTAATAGGGTAGTGGATAGATGGAATGAGTTGCCTGAAACAATTGTAAATTCAAGTGGGGTAAACGAGTTCAAGAGGAAAATTGACAGATACTGGGATTCCGGTAGTTTGGGTTAAAAAGACTGGACCATGGTGGACTTACGCCTGTAGTTGGTCAACTTAATTTGTATTTGTATGAGTTGTGAATGCAATCAAACCGGCAACATGTCGCAGAAATTTATGTCCTGGTTATCACGTATGCCGTTGATAAAGCTTCCTCTTGACATGATTCCCCGAACCGTAAAAACTTACTTCCACCTTTACAGCCTCTTCCCTTCCAAATCATCGACAATTGAAATTTCATCTTAATTAAGAGTAAAAGTCGGTCGTTGAGGGGAGCGCTTAATATTTTACGACACAACTGCCTTCCATAAAAGCATTGATTTTTCCATAAGTGCCCTAAAACGCGAAACCTCCCCTAGCACTATCTGGTTCACTGCTTTAATGTTTTTTACCGTTCTCGGGAAGGCTTTTAACCGGACATTCACACTTTTAATGGAACTTTTAAATGTTTCGAAAAAGCCGTTGAGGTGCCGTTTCTTGTTCCCGGCTCTCTTTCTTTTAATGCTTCAGGTTGCCGCAGTTTCTTGCCTGCAAGAAGTGGAGTCGCTTGTTTTATCAGATGCAGCTAGTTCGCCTAGGTACTGCACTTATTCCTTTTAAGTGCCAGGAATGAATGGCCGCCTCCTATGCGAATACCTATGATGGTCACTTTGCTGTTCCTTTTTGAGATTGCTGTGGGTTTACTGTTCAAAATTCAAAATTGTGTTACCATTGTTTTAACCATTTCTGTTAAGATTAGAATGGCAAAACTACTCTAAAATGGTTAACCTTAAAATAGTGGAACTTGAGGACCTTTAGTCTACTAAGGTTTAAGCCATTGGTCTGATTTGATAAAACGTTCTACCTTCCGTTATTAGCATCACTATGGATCTTTGATCCTGTGTCCCTCTTTATACCTTGTTACACCGGTCAAAATCAATTTAAATGTCCCAAACCTTGATGAATGATTATTTTGAGCTCTTTTTTAACCTTTAAATCCTAAACGGCCCGAGATTACCATTGAATCCTATGGAAAATTTATGGCGTCTTGGACTGAAAAGATTTGTACTGAATAGTAAATCTTAAAGTGTAACTACGTGTTGGAATTCAAATTTTATTGTCCTGTTGTTACCCATCACTATTACACTTCGTTGTAATAAGGGCTCTTTCTTAGGAAATCTTATGTGTCCCAAAATTCTAAGCAAAGAATTACAGTATTTTACAAAGATGAGAGCTATTTGGCACCTCTCTTCTCTTCTCTAAACACAAAATTTATTGGGATACATATTTCAAAAAAGAAAAGAGTAAATATTTAATTATACACTTGTATTCACAAGTAATAATGAGGAAGAATTTAGTAGTTAGAGTAGAACAAACGAATATTTCTAAGGCAAATCCATTATCCTCTCTTTATAAATGGTTTAAGATGTGTGTCACATTTAAAACCTCTTCAGAGTTTAATATGTATTTATGGGGTTCTAGAATATTAGATTGCCTCCAAACCAACGGATTCCAAATCTTCCCTTTCGAAAAGCTATGCAACTTATTTTTTATCCGCTAACAATTACATCCCCAAATCCCTATAACCCTCCTCGCTAACTCATTTGCAATTTCATTAATTAATTTTTCTAATTAGTGTGTTCCCTTTAATGGAATTGTCGATTCGTCTTCTTTCGGCTGCATAGCCGTTTTAATTGAACGGCATTCCCATCTAATGGATCGAATTCAATCAGCTGATAACTTTTGCAGAGGAAGCGCTTGCAGACAAATATCTTTATAAATGGATGGGACTTTGGGGAGACTATAAAGGTAATTCACCTGTAGTCTAAAGATTTGTTTCATTCCGACTAAGTAAAGCACTGGGAATTGTGGTAAGTGAGGGGTAACTATAGGTAATAAATTAATCTCTTCCATTGGAGGAAAATATACCCCAAACGCTGGCAATCATTTAAGGATAGAAGAGGGCTGCTGGATGTATTTATCACCACATGAGTGGTAATTGATTCTGTAAGAAGCATGTTAGCCCTTTCTTCGAGTACTAATTGAATGTGGATTGTGGTGTAAGTCAGTCGGTGGCCTCCTTCGGACTCTGTTATATCCGTGTCAAGGTCATGGGTAACTTGTTTCTGATGCGCTTGTTCTCTTGCCGGCTCTGCGAGTTTAGCTAGTGATGGACAAAAACGAACCTTTTTGGTATCGTTTCATAGAGATAGGGTCCGCGTAAGATTATATCTATAAGTATTATTTGTAAAATATTTTGAATATACGCCATTAACACGCAAAATTATTTGAAACAAGAATATTCGATTATCTGGACTTTACTCGATACAGAGTAGATTTATGGCTGTATTCACCACTAAACTGACCTAAGGTTAACCTGGAATCAAGCTTTTTCGACAACTCTGATTGGCTTAAAACTTGTTTCCCTTTTTCAACTACCAGGCAGAAGTTTAATTCCAGGTTAACCTTAGGTTAAGTTAGTGGTGAATACGGCCGTTAGATAGAGGAACATAAGTTAACTAAACGCCGCCGCCGGTATCAGTGCTGTAAGGTAAATGTGGGTATAGTGGACACTGTACCAATAGTGGCCACCTAGCTGATTAATTTTAAATAGAACGAGTTAGAGGCATCAAACAGCGTCAAAATTCATAGGCATAGAAAATTGTACCATCGGGTGAGCTGGTAAATTCCCACCGATACCACAGATCAGTTATGGGAAGGATATTTAAATATTTGAAAATAACAACATCGGCCGAGTAACTGAAATTTGATTTTGCTTATTGAATCGCGTAAGGAAACGGGTATTCCGGTACAGATTTTTTTGTATTTATTATCGTTTGATTGACTTTTAAATTTTTTATTTAGATAAAGAAGAGTGGTAACAAATGATTCTGAATAAAATTTGTTTGAAAATTTTGACTTTACGAGGATTTATGGAGGTGGCCACTTTACCAACACATAATCTTAGATTTTCCAATAGTGGCCACTGCAATGGCTTCTAAAAGAAACATAAATAATATTTAATTTGAATCAGTTTTTCTTCATAAACTGTTGATTGTGCTTTAAAATGAGTGTTGTATGAATTTGATTTCATTCTGGCTTCGGGAACCAAGGTTTCAAAAACATTGAATTACATGCTAAATTCCTCACAAATCACCTACAGCCTGGGCTTAGAGCCGGAAACTATCAAGTCTGTTATTCAAAATTAAATAAAGCTAATTTGATATGATCTAAAATATATTTCGTTGGGAAGGAAGATTTAATTAGAACTAAACGACTATACCTACTTAATTTCATGCATAACCCCTCATATAGGCAGAAAAAGAGAGGTGTCCACTTTAGATACAAGAGGTGTCCACCATAGAAACAACAGCTACATCTATGTGGCCACTATAGATGCAATTTGGAGTACTTTTTAAAAATTAATTAAAAACACTTTACCCGATCTAATTAAAATTTTTAATGGTAAAATCGAAAGAGGAAGATCCAATTAACCTAAAAATAGGATGATAACCGTTTCCAAGCAAATGGGTTGGTATTTATCGAGAATTTAAGCAAAAATTTTCCTTAAAGTGTCCACTATACCCACATTTACCTTAGTTAGTTTGAAAAATATTTTTTAGTCGAAGTAGAATTTTTTGGGTCGAAGATCACACTTTTATGGGGGACGGCCCAAATATTTCGCGCGTCTCTCTTTAAACTCAGATGTGCCAGTATGTAAAAAAAACAATGATTGAAATTATGGAATAAGCTCACCGCGGTTTGCAGTTCCTAGTTTTTCATAACTTTTAGAAATTAATTACTTTTAAAACTAAATAATGGTTTACGCATGGGGGGCAGTTTCTATATTTTTAAGTATTTTACATTTAAAAAAATCCGCATATATGCCAGGTCTTTTATTTTGTGACTCAATTAATTTAAAACTCCAAGTAAACATTTTCTTGCAAACAACCTCTATTATACCGTATTTGGATCTTCGCTGAACTAGCATTTTCATTGTATGCGAGCTGGAATGTGGCTATTTCAGTATAAATCATGTGTAGAATATGTATAAATCAATATCTTCGTGCGAGACTATTGTCTTATCGATCGTTATTATTGTTTTGCGTTCCTCATTATCTGTCATCGACTGTCACTGAAGTAAACATGCTGCGTGATGAAACATGTAATTTCATCACTTTTCTGACAGAAAATATTTTCTAATCTGAAGTCAATGATTTATTTATCTTGGCTATTTGTAAACGAATTTGGAATAAAAGCAACACGTATTATCTGCCGCTTAAATAAATAAACTGTTCAGGAAAAATGTAAATGCTATTGTTTTCTTCGGCATCCAGACTTTTCTAACTTTGTGCCAGATAATTCGGAGCAAAAACAACATTAGGGACAAAGCTTCAACAGACAGTTTATTCAATCGTTTTTTAAACAGAACTTCCAAACATCCGTTAGATTCGGAGTATGAAAATTTATTTTATCGTATCGCCCACCATACTTTTATTCTTAATAAAAGTAATTTTAAACGCATTATACTATACGATAGCAAGAATTAAATTGAATAAAATTTCTATCTAAACTATACATGACCTGAAACAATGGTTCATACTTGTTTGTCCGTTCGTGGGTTATTCATGAATGCCTCACACATTTAGGGGAGGAGGGGTCCTGTATTATGTGTGACAGGGAATACAGGGCTCACACGCCTGCGCCATTTGCGCCAAACTGTGCCAAAACCAAATTTTGATACATACTGATACAAATTGCCTATTTAACCAGCTCCTGCGCCAATTTCAGAGACTACCACTACGGATTCTCCGTAGTTTCTACGGATGCCAACTACGGTCGACGGATAACATCGAAAAAGCTACGGAAAATCGGAAATCTATCATAAAAAGCACTTAGAAGCGCAAGTTTTTTCCCACTTATGCTCTATTTTTAGGATATTTTTCTTGGACGGCCGGCGGGCGCCCAGTTGAAGTTGGCTGCTTGCGTTGTTAGTGCGATGTGGAAAAAACAACTTTATAGTGGTTAGAAGCCATCTTTCGGTGTTTAGGAAGGATCATTCTGCGGAAAAGCCGAAAAATAGCAATTTTTCGCACAAGTACCGTTTTTCCAGCATGTAGTTGAAGATGGCTTCTTTCCATATAGCTGCCAAGTTTTACGGATGGCCCGTTAAATTGCCGACATCGACCCGAAATTTTTACGGAATTTACGTTTTTTTGCATTTTTCCTCCGGGAAAACGTAAACAAATCTTGTTGCGCCAAATTAAAGTCTTGTCTGCCTCTTCTAGGCGTTTGGATACGGGTAAATCGCGGAAAAAGTCGCGATTTATGATTTATCGCGAAAGTTTCGTTTTGTGCGGGTGTTCCGTTCCTTCCGTGACTATTTTCGACGACCGCGGACGCCAAGTTGAATTCGGCTTCATCTCGTGTCAGTATTAGAATGCAGGAAAAACTACTTTAACGTGGTCAAAGCCAACATGTCCGATGGTTAGAATCACGATCTTGAAAAGCCGAAAAATAGCGATTTTTCGTGAAAGTTCCATTTTATCCGCGATTGCTTCCTACCGGACACTAATTGAAGTTGGCTTCGTTTCACTATTGTATTTACGTTGTAGAAAAAACAGCTTTACTATGGTCAGAACTAATTACTTAGGAGGTGAATTCACTAGACCGAATAACCTCAAGTAAATAAAAATTGATAAGGTGTAAAAATTGGATAAGAGCTGATAAATTAATAGAGGTTTAAGTATTTATGAATTAAATCTATGCTCATTATTTGTCGTAATCAAAATCATGGTTTTCATATCGTACGAAAAGTTTTACTGATGCAAGTTTAAAATGTAATGAAGGGAAAGCTTTTGAAATATTAAATTACAAAAGCTTCCCTGCAATCAAATTGCGTTCTACAAAACTTGGTTTTACCTGCTACAACAAGCATTTTTTGTGATGCAAAACTTGGTTTTACCTGATACAAAAGACATTTTTTGTGATACAAAACTTGGTTTTACCTGATACAAAAGACATTTTTTGTGATACAAAATTTGGTTTTACCTGATACAAAAGACATTTTTTGTGATACAAAACTTGGTTTTACCTGATACAAAAATTGATACAAATATTTTAAAGTGCGTGTGAGCCCTGGGAATAGTCTCTTTATTGCCCATCACACTTTAAAAGCTGTTAATAGAAGTCATAAACAATTACGGCTCTGATAGTTATGATTTAACGTTAATAAAGCAGTTCGCTAGAAGTGAAGGTTGGGACGCACACAGGCGGGAATTGTAAAATTCCTGGCCAAAACCTCTTACTTGCATAAAACTTGATAAATAACAAAAGAAAATTATATTTGAAATTTTACAAATACTTAATAAATCAATATTTTCAATAGTCTTCTAAAATATCATTTAAGAAAAGTGTCCTTTTAGAGAAAATTATGTAGTTACTGAATGTTTCTTTATTAAAAGCCTTTACGGTGCGTTTTATATCCTGACCAAACAAACTGGATCAACACATGTTTCGACTCCGCAGATAAATCGTTTTACCCAGTCAAAAAGTGGACTTAATTAACCATATTATTAAGTTTTTACCGTCTATTGGATGCTTGAGTTTCATTATAAAACTTAATTAATTCCTTTCTTTTTATTTTTATACCATCAGAACACGAAACTAAAATAAACATACGCATCAGTCACTATATCGAGTTTTTCAAACATTTGTTTTATTAGCTTAAATTTCAAGAATCGCAAAAAGTCGCAGCTAATTTTCATCAAAACTTTAAGTTAACATGTCAATACATAAAAAACATCTGAAATCACCGCGGGATGTGGTGGAATCTGATACTTTTTTGTTCATTAAACATTCTGATATTAAATATTGAACAATAGAAAAGCGTGTTCGGTTAGAATTCTTATAAATCTAACCACTATAAAAATATAATTAAAAAATATGTGTATGGGTTGTAATTACCTCCTAGATCGAAATCCATATAGAAAAGCTCGATAAAAATATTTTAAGAACTAGAAATTCAGTTTTAAATTGACAACAAAATTTTCCCTTTGTAAAAATTTGATTCCATTGTTTGAAAACGTGAACTTTGAGCTTTCAAAACAAACAATAATAATGAATTAAAATAAAAACAAAATTGGAGTAAGATTCTTCATACTATTACAGACCTGCCAACTCTCAGGTTTTTGGCCGGAGTCTCCGGTTTTTTCGCTAAAACTCCGGCCTCCGGCTTTTCTTGTGTTTCCTCCGTTTTTTTCCCTTTTGAACCAAGTTGATCTTGAAAAAAACATTTTTGTTCTATGTAAGTAATGTTAATTTCAATCAGATCTTCTGTAGATTAACTCATGTCAGATCTTCTGTATGCAGACAAAACCTAGAAAGTTTGGTAACACTGAGAGCAAACCAAAAAGATCCAAAAAGACCAAAAAATTCTTAAGAAATGCCAAGTCTGCAACCTCTGTATCTTTTAAATAATCTTATTTAACTTGATTTCAATAAATACATATTTATTGCTAAATGTATTTTTAAGATGCATTTTTTGTATATTGATATTAGTATCTGTTTTTCATACATCAAAATATAATCCCTTAAGTGCAATTTCCTATGCCGTTATGTCGATAAAAATATCTCAGGTTTTTTGAAGTTAACAAGTTGGCTGGTCTGCTATTAAGATTCGTGCAAACGATTTTTTAATTGTACAGATTCATTTTCATTTTTTGGGTTTTGGCCAGGAAATTCGCGATCTCCGCCTGTGTGGGACGTCGAGTTTGAATTGTTGTGATTAGGTTTGGATGCAAGCTTGAGACCTTATTTACTATGATCCGACACTGAGGTACTGTATATAATATAGTCGACTCCGCTTATTGTGATCACGGTTAATGTTATCAATCGGATGTAATCAAAACTTACCGGTCCCGATCATTCCTATTTAATTTAATGATAATGTATTGTTTCATGTGATCAATATATCGTTTAATGATATCAAAATCTGGTGAAATCCCCTAAAATCATCTTTTTCCCGTTGGAAGGACAATTTCAATAATAAAAGTAACAAAATAAGTCATTAATTTATAAGTGTTGTATGTTCTACTTTCATATTTTGTTTAAGAATGGGAAAGTTGCAAAAGGTATACTAGGTAATAGTTTTAAATACTTCAATTACGACTAGGGTGGGTTGGGGTAAAATGGGTCTTGGGGTAAAGTGGGTCAGTTTTAATTAACTCGATATAAATCAAATTTAAATTGAACTATTTTCACCCGTTTTTTTTGTATTATAATCTTTTATCTGTTGGCAAAATTTTTCGATTGTCAAAAATTTAGATTCATGAATTTAAGAACTGAAAAATATTTTATTTGAACGGTAAATGGTGTCGAAAAAACAGGATTTACCAACTTCCAATCCCCCATATATTGTAATAAATTACAGCAGACTTTTGTTATATTTTTCCATAAAAGAAAGTCTGAGAGACATTTCAAGCCAATCAGCTTACAAAAATATAAAATATTTTATCTTTTATAACAATATTTTGTACTTGGGGTAAAATGGGTCATAGTTAGGAGGCCTTCTGTATTAAGTAAAACAATGTTTTTAACTTATTTCCTTCAAATATACATTGAACTGTCAAACAAGTTTATTTTTTTCTCCAAATGAAGCATTTTAATTGCTACATTTGAACAATGGTCATTAACTTCGGACTTTAACAATTTCACTAAAGTACAACTTAAAACTAATTTTTTCAGATAAAAACGGCTTAGCCGATTGCCTTTTTCCTTATTTTCATGTATATTTAGTAATAAATATATTTCTGACATCTTTTTGCAATGAGACCCATTTTACCCCACGTTGGGGTAAAATGTCAAAGGTCATTAATTTGATGCTAAGTTTAACCAACTTATAACTAAAAAATGTTTGATAAAATTAGATAAAAATATTCCGAAGGATTGTAATGTCAAGATCCAATTGAAAGAAATCATTAAAAAGTAATAGTTTGGATGAAATAAAACTTAGAATGTGAAAGTACCTTAAAAGTGACCCATTTTACTCCAACCCACTCTATACATAGTTGTGGTTTTAAAGAAAACACTTGAGTGAAACTTTCTAGTATCAAATCGCTTATTGTTATCAATCGGATATTGTTATCATTATACTCTTGGACAAAAGTGATCACATTAAGCTGAGTTTTTAATTATTATCCGTGAGTTCTAGACCCGTTCCTATCTGTCACCAAATCCGACCGACGTTTTTTCCATCCCCCCCTCGTCTTTGATTTCTCCCCCGAGTACCCTCCGGGGTTTCACAGGTGAGGGAGTGATCATCCATGGAAAGCATCTGCTTGCATGATTCAGGTAGAGTTACCACTCCCTTTTATAAGTCGATGCGATTTTTGATTTCTCCGTTCGCAACAATGGCAGTTCCAGCCGATTACGTCAACCAAATGAATTCGGAATCCGTGACCTTAAACTTAATAGGATGAGCGCCGTAAGAGTAGTCCTCCATTGTGTGAAGATGTTGGCACGTCATCGCTTGGTTTTGTTCGAGGGGGAGAGCCGATCATGTGAGCTGGTGAAGAATCACAGTGGTCTGTGTCCGAAAATTCAGAGTTTGGATGAGCCTGTGTATTTGGTTTTCTTAGTATATCTTTTATTTAGTTTTATTGTTGTCTAAGTCATAAGTTCAGTAGTTGACAGGTAAAAGTTGGCCCAAAAAGTTTTCTATTTAAGACCAATTCAGGCACTGTTGCAGAAAATATTGTGTCATTAAAATTTACGTTCCGTTGACTTAGATTGCTGTCATTCTGAGCAGCTCATGTATCACCAGTGATTTAGCTAGGCCGAGACGCACTTTTTTGTTCTTTTCATTCATTCTCTCTTTTCTTTATTCTTTCTTTTCTTTTATTTATTTCCTCTTCTCATTTTTCTCATATTTTTCATCTTGGAGACTTTTTTAAATATTTGAAAAAAAAGATTTAAAATGAGCATTATATGATTAAATACATCTACAAACTGTGATAAATGTAAAAATTAAACCTAAATTTTAAAAATATACCTTTTTTGCCCTATTTGTGCATAAAATTAGCAAAAAAGGCTATTACGCAAAACGTCAAATCTCAACTTTGAATGGAGATATCATTAATCTGTATGTTTTATTACATTGATTAAACCCATTTTTAATAGTTGGACCATTTTTAAAAGTGTCAATGAATTTATAATATTACAGCACTGTTTTGATTTCACAAAAAAATAAAATAAACTAATTTTGTAACAACTTTTTAATTCAATCCTCATTAAAAATCTAATTGATTTTTATTCATAGGAAAAGTCCAGAAGATTAAACATATTTAAATATTGGTAAACAATTTCAAGTTATTTGGACCATTACTTAGTGAGTTATGTGGTTCTGCGGTAGAAAAAATGCTAAAAATGTGATTGGGTGAAAAAGAAAACCAAAATACCGAATGCCAGTGTACCAATGAAGTCAATCCACTTCAAATAACTATTATATCGCAAGTACTATAATACGTAGAAACAAAAATCAAACAGATTCAGAAAGCTAAGAAAACATATTTTAATTCTATACCAGATTTGAAAAACATCGATATCTTTACCCAAAACTATGATAATATGGGTAGGATAGCACCTTAAATATTTCTCTCCCTCTCTAATTCTTTCTCTTTAGTTCTCTCAATCTCAATCATCCTTTTTCTCTTATCCAATAGTCCCATAGTTATCTACCAAATTTTTTTAGAGATATTTCGTAATTTTGATACCCTCTCACAAACTCCCTAATTAGAAAAACCTAATATCCCAAATTAAACAAAAGTAAGGAATTCTCTTAAAAATTTGTTAAGTCATGAGAAATGACGTACTGATGATATAAAAAGTATAAAATTTATTTTTTTAAATTATTTTGAGGCATGAAAATAAATCTCTTTGCAGAATTTTTTGTTAGACTTATTTTATTTCTTCTTGTTTATTTCTTCACGCGTTCTAAATATCATTTTATTGTCTATTTTATATTCGAAAGATATCTCACTCTTATTATTTTCTCTCTTTCATTTCATATAATACTTGTCCTCTATCATTCCCTTCCTTTAAAAGTTAGTAGGTTAATGAAAACTAGTCACTTATATTGATCTAAGAAAGTTTCAAAAATATTTTATCCTACTATATATCATTTTGTATCACGTATCCTCGGCTTCAATACTCCTAAATCTGAACTTGTTCATTATAGGTATTCAACCCTTCTCTGCTGGTCAATATTGCTCTTTCCTCGAAAACTCGATGTTGGTTTTGATGCTTTGTTTCGAAGATGTATTTGCGATGTCTCCAACAATTTATCTTTTGCTCAGAGTCCCAGTCTGACCGAGACTGGCTAGAAAGTAATCAATCTAACGTTAAACTTTTGAAGTATGTTTGTGTATTAGAGTTGACATTATGATGGATGAATTTGGTTATAAAGGACTTTCTAACTATACTCGGTTAAGAGTACATTTCCGACATTGAAAGCAACCTTATGAACTGAGGGAAGGAAATATTCAAATTATAACAGTACCATTACAACACTTTGTGCAGCTCCAATAATGCTGTCTTTCATCTCGCGAGATGATAAATAAACCAATGATAAATTGTAGTGGCTGATAGCAAGGATGCCTGAAATGATGGAGTCGGTGATAATAAATGTTGCTGAATGAAAAGATCTATAATAAAATAATCTGGTTAAAGGTTATAAATATTATGTATGAGGATTGTAAATTGTGGTTGAATGTTGGGAAAAATGGATTTGGGTGTATGAGAAAGTATAAAGAAAATTTTTTGTCTTGTTTTATCGTTTATGAAAAATACTTGATGTCTTGGCATCTCTAGAGCTTTCTCAGACTCATTGTTGAAGATGTGTTCAATTTTTTCATATCAGATTTATTAGAACGATATAGGGTAGTTAAGGCTGATGCTAGAGTTTTACAACGCCCAGTTTTATGGCCCGCTTTCTTTTGTGGTCAATTAGCGAACAAAGTACCCTCCTCTGAAAGCACATCCCTAAATGTTAATTGGTTCTAGAGACATCTTTTGGTACTATATCATTTTTATATTTACATTTTCCGTCGACTTCCTTCACAAACTACTTATTCTGTGGGAAAATATTAAACAGTCTCAAGTTTCCCACTTTTAAATAGAAGCCAACAAGACATTTCTCCTTTCTTCTCTTCTTACCTTTAAAAAAATCTGAATTGATTCGAGTGGGATCACATATTGGGATTTTACACAAAAAGTTGATATACAATACAACAACAACAAACAACTTTATTTATTACAATTTAAACAAAGAATAAAAAGATACAAAAAGAACACAAAAAGTATTAAAAACAAATACAAAAGAACACAAATAAGCATGTTCTTCAAGTCTTAATTGGAGGTCTCAGAATTAAAATGGACCAAGTCCACTTTTTGTCATTTTTGTGTTAGCAATGCTATAACATGCACAAACTATGTAAAATTTCAGTGCAATAGTGAACCAAGTCCTAGTTCTGATAAATTCCGCTTGGCAGAAGCAAGTTCTGTTGCGTTAACATGTAATTTGCTGTGAAGCTTTAACTTTAAACGTCTGTAGCTCAAAAGTAGCTAAAGTGGACTTGGTTCATTTTTATTCTGAACCCTCCAATTATCTGTTATGTAAAGAAAATTAAACCTTTATCAACCTTTTAGCTCCATTGGCCACTTTGGGAATACTTGTGACAGTAGTATATCTTATAGTTATGAGTAAGTAGTGTTACTGAATGAGGTCATTCGTCGTGAACGTCATTGTCGATATTCCTCAAAAACGTTATTTAATCGTTTAAACACCTTGGTATCGTTCAGTTATTCCGTAAAAATGTGTATTGTCCCTTATAAGCGATATTTTTCCCAAACGTCAACTCTCGACTTAAGTTCTTGGTGTGATACCGAACTCCTTCCCAGTGACTTCAATCCTACCATTTTCCAACAGCCGGAATAAAAATGGCGTCTTTCACGCACCCTTAACTCGGGTTATGACTTTTAATGACTCGGGATCTCCGGCGGGCGTTTAAAGCATCCCTAATGAAGTGCAGTCGCGCGGGGGTCTGGCCATTAATCCGGGCACCTTTTCCACGTCCTGGAGTTTTATTGCGGCCTATTGCTTAATTTGTCCTCGTTCCGCATTGCAAAAATACGGCGGGCGGCGGCTTTTGAGGCAGGTTCCTGCAGCTTTCGATTGGAGCTGCACACTCTTTACGAGAATTATGCTTCTCAAGTGCGCGTTTATCTAAACGCGTTTATTAATTTGTCGGGTAAAGGTTGATGAAGGGTGCTATTGACTATCTGTGAATGGAGATGTTGGTTCTAAACCGTAAAGTGCGTACTACTGAAGTGAAAGTGGGAATGTGATGAGGATACTCCATTTTTTCCGTACACTTTAGAAACAGGTTTAGTATGCTGTAATTATAAAGAGGTGGTTGCGCGTGTTGATGTTCAATAGTGAATTTGACTGGAGTTGTTACCACGGTTTCCAAATAATGTTTTATAAAATGTTTCTTATGGGTTGAATTTCTGTTTAAACTTCACTTTGTACTCAGATTTTTCCTGAGACACTATGAATAGGGTTTGCTACACAGAGATTTTTATTAGAGATGGTGTTGACGGTTTTTAAGAAAAGAAAAGGAGATATATTTTAAGGCCTTCGAAGTTAGAATTATGCATTTTCGTTCATTTTATATTCCCTTAAAATAGTTTAGTAATTAAAACATAGGGGGATCCCCCTCATAATATTTATTACATATCTCGCTCGCGGATTTAAAAATCACTATATTTTTGGTTAAAGCTATCTAATATAGTTTTCCAGTATTGTAAATTGTATTGCTGCTTTCAGATTTATTCATAATATTACTAAGGAAGCTTTACAAAATAAAATAAAAGTGTATAACGTGTGATATTTAAGTTAAGTCATGCGCTAATACTTAAATAAATACACGATATTAATTTTGGAGATAAAAGTGTGAACCGCATTTGATTTATTTGTTATCCACCCAACTTGTTTGTTTTTTCGGGGATCATTTTTAAAGTGAAGGAAGGAATTACTTTGTAGTTTTTGTTTACTTATAATACTAATGAAACATACTGGGGTCGTCCTTTTTTACTAGTTTGGTCAATTTTTTTGTCTTAATATTTAATTGATATCCAGCTATACATTGTTTGGAAAACTATTGCTTTTAAAAGAACTTCCTATTGCATCTTAAAGTGATTTTATAAACTGCTTTTCCCATGGCCGTGATAAATGGAAGGCCACGCTTCCCCATTTTACACCTAAATTCAAAAATGCAGAAACGTGACTAAGAAAGTTATGACAGAATCCAGTCTAAAAAAGACCGTTGAAAGGTATCATTTAAAATTCATCGCTTCCCATTAAATATAAATATCCCAGTACCTTGCTTCAGTTTATCTAAAATATTAAATCTATCACGTTTGACTTCAATGTCCAAAGAAAACGTGTTATGGCTATAGTTTCCGGAATTTTTGCCTAATAGATATATAATGGTGATGTAAATAAAAAAAATATAGATTGAAGGCATAATGTAATGAAACTTTGTGAAAACCCTAGAGATTACTTAAGGCTTGTTGTTTTTTACTTTACTGACTTTACTTCCTTCATTGATTCCCCTAAAGTTTGAAAAAAAACTTACGAATCGATTTATCTTACTTACGGAACCGCTTTTGAAAAAGTGCTGTGCTGACCGCTTTCAGATATCTGATTCAAAAGTGCACTTAATATTCATATTTTTAAGAACTATTCTTATAGGAAAGATTTTAGTAGTAAATGATATTGCTCACTATTTGGGGTTGCGGTGATCTTTACTAACATATAAATATATTTACGATGCATTATTTATTTCCCCAAAAGCTCCATGTATGGGACAGATGATAAAACCTGTGTATATCCTATTAATACAGTATTATGAATGAAGAATAGTTTTTTTCATATAAAATATTTCGTATTAAGTTTACCTTGCTTCTTTAAACATTGAGATGCATATGCATTTTGTCTGTTGAAAGTTAAAAAAATAAAAGTGAATAAAAATAGTCTACCTAATTTCAGAAATTATTTATTAAACTCTTGAAATAAATAATTAGACCTGAGATAATAGAGAAATTAGTTTTATAACCTTTTTTATTTGCTTTGGTGATTCAAGTCAATAGATCATTAAAGGGCAGGAATTTGTTGCTGTGTCGTTGGTTTAAATATTTGAAAAACATTACAGCACTGATAGCGTTAATATATCCCCGTAAAAATTGCGTTATCAGCTATTTCCTTCAATGCTCTTATCAAGGTGGTTCTTGATACATGGCAGAAAATAACTTTTTTCCACTAATTATTTTTCTGGGTTCCGCATTAATTATAAAGCAATCATCTTTCGTCTCTGAAAACTACTAGTTTCAAAAAAAGAGAAAAGAGGAAAAAAAACAGGAGCCCCATTAGTTTTTTCTTTAACCATTGGATTTTTTATGATCTCATGTATGTTTTTATAGCATTTTTTAACATTTAACGCAATGGGCTTGTTTATTACTTTTTATGCTGTGACGCGACTTGCAAATTTTAGGTATCGACTTTTTTTTCGATGTCTACTACCTCGGAAGTAGGAGTTAGTTAGGGATCATTAAAATTTTAATGGATTTTGGATACAAGATGAATCGCTAAGTATCTTTTGATGCTTGTTGTTTTTGTTGATGCATTAGATGTTTTATTTAAAAAGTTTTTGTCAAATTAATCTTAGGCTCTATTTTATTTATATTTTCCTAAGCTGTTGATTCATTAACAAATAAAAAAAATCATGTTTCTCTTTTGTTTCGTACTCTTTATCAAAGGTGCCATTAATTTAATAAAGAATGAAAAAAAAATTATGCAATTTTTAAAATAATCTTTAAAGAGTCAACATTTTCATGGTTATGTTTAAACAAAATCGAAAATAAATGTTAAAAACCTTTTTAAGGTGTGTTTCATATATTTTAATAAGATTCTATTTCATCAAAGAAGGTTCATGCTAATTTTTTAAAATTTCTGATTTATAATATTGGAAGTTTTCCCCATATTTATCGGAAAAGGGTGTTTTTCGTTTTAAAAGTTTCCAAAGGAATTCGGTGCAATGTTTCTGTACGCAGTGTAGTTTTAAAGTTAAACACTTACAAAGTAATGCCAAGTCAACCGATTCTGTCTAAAATTAATGAGTTTTAGAACTAGTGTTCGTAAATATTTTCAACTCCTTCTATGTAACTAATTTGCAACAGAGAAGACTGCTGATTAAGTCTATCATTTTGAGGAGCTTCAAATAACTGTTCAGTGTTTGCCTTCAGTTGTTGAAGTCAAAATCGCCTTACGCTACCTCGTTAGCAACACATGGAAGCGCTGCCAAATTCTCGAATACAAGACAGTTGACAACTCACCTGCAATCGGTTGATATAACGTTCGAGATCAGGTTCGCGTTACTATTTACCGTGGTCGTGTTTATAATTAAGTAAGCTTATTCTCTGGCTCCGTGACTCATTCAATGCGACTATTCGGTCCCCTTGACTTATTTAAAGTGATGCAATCTAAACATCCATGCTTTGCCTAGTACAGCATGCCAATAATTGAGAAACCCTACATCGAAACTGCTTTAAAGGGAAATTCTGGGTTCCATGAAGTGTGGAATTTTGTGAAGGACTTAATTAGAATGTGAGAAATCGTGTTTATCCATTTTGCAATTGTCAATAACTGCTCTTAAACTTTTAGTGACTTACATTTCTTTTGATATTAGGAAAAGTCATTCTTATCAGTCGAAAAGAACTCCATGAGTGATGTTTATTTCTGTAGTTGACCCT
Organism: Tetragnatha versicolor; assembly: GCA_024610705.1. Lineage (NCBI taxonomy): Eukaryota > Metazoa > Arthropoda > Arachnida > Araneae > Tetragnathidae > Tetragnatha > Tetragnatha versicolor. Next base: position 42,466,369 of record JANDEH010000009.1, read on the forward strand.
AATATTGACATAGGTGTCATATTTAATTTAGCCCCGAATTAAAAAAGTTTTAGAAATACTTTTTCTTGCACTTAAAAGTGTGCAGAAGAAATTCGGGGAGGATATATCCATCAGGATTTCTCCCGCTGAAAATAATAAACCGTAAAATTATATCTAAAATTTTTTTTGTGAATTTAAAAAAAATCTTGTTAAGGGTCGGTATTAATGGACAAAATAATCATATAACCATTCATTCAAACTTAAACGTTCTTACTTAATAAAAATTATAACGATCACAATATGGCCACAATCATGTTTCTGGTGCACTTATGGTAAATAGGTAATTAAAATAATTCCACCCTCGTTTTTTGAATACATAATTATGAACTTAGCCTCATATGTGCATAATGATATTTTTTCAATCACTGTTTACAAACTAAAATATAAAAATAAAACTTGTTCATGCTGCTTCACCTGGCCAAATTGACGTCTGACAAAGCTGAACAAATTTGTATTCTGGAAAATAGTATTAAAAGTTTGAATTGTAAAAGAAGACAGGTTGTTAAAAATAATAGTCATAATTTTATGCATTTAAACTAGTTTTTAATGTTTACGAGTTCCTAAAAAAGAGTGTTTTGATTGCACTCTCCCCTCTCTCTCTCAATATTTTCTCCAATTCATACTATCTTCTCTTCATTGTTGATAAGTTCCCCACCTTTGAAATTGAGCCTTAACCGAGCAGGCGGAGTAGCCCTAAATGAGTCACAGTGACTTAAGAGTTCATTTCGAGAAGACGACGTTCTACAATGTCTTTGGCACTGCGACAAAAGGCTGCTAGAGATCCCGTTAATGTATCTGTCACTTTGGTGGCGTTCTTTTTTTCTTTTCGCGTAAAACTTTTCCTCCCGCATTGATTTGCCCCGTCCTCCCGTGTTGGGATATTAATGCCGCGGCGGAATTATATATCCCTATCCCGGCGTCTTCTATCCCGCTTCCGTCGGTGGATGATTTGTCGTGGTTGCGTCCGCGGGTAAGTGGTTAAATGTCGTGCAAAAAGAACTTTTGTGATCGGTTGACGGGACTTGGAAGTAGCTGCCCTAATGGGAATAAGCCGTGAAAAATCATCTTTTTTTCCACCCGTGTCCCTTTTGAGCTTAAAATAAGTTAAAATCGGATTGCCCTGTTTTGTCAGAGACAATTTGTTTCGTTGCTTCCTCGGCCTGACGCGTGAATAGAGAATGAAGAAATCGTTTTTAAGTTTATGCTATATTAAGTTTTGAAGCTTTTACGATCAAAACAGACAACTCTTTTCCCCTTTGTAAAGATTATAAATGATGTCCGGGTTTTCTGGGATATCAAGATAAATTTCTCAAAGGTGCTTGGGAGGATTTATCAATGGGGGTCTTCTTGTTTTATGTCGGAAAACTGGAGAATACTATTTTTACAACCATTAGTTTTGTATGAGAATTTTATAGCGTAGAAACAATAAATACATGGTTCTATTCTTTTTTACAAAACAGATATTTTATTTATATATCTAAATTCTTCATCTTTGTTTTGGTAGTAATAAAGCTTTGTGTACTTATACATATTCATTGGTTTAAAGTTGAAAATCCATTGGTTTATTTCGAATTAATCCAATTTTAGTTAGATTCATGTTTTTTTGCAAAGTTTTTGTTTGCTTATATTTTATTTAAGGAGGCTTATTTCTTGGCATATTTTACCGTTCTACAAGAAAACTTTAACTAACGTCGGGAATTAAGATGTTTTTCGCAACCTCCTTAACTTCTTTCGTTGTTGTTCTTTTTATCTTGTGTCTGTTAAATTTAGTTAAGTGTGTTTAAGATAAGAGCTAAAAAAGCCGAATATTCTAAAAGCTTTATTACGCTTTTTAGCATGTTTTACTCTTCATGCTTTTCTTTTTTATGCAAATGATTTAAGGTGAAATAAGTGCACTAAATTGAGTTATAATGATAGGTTTCCGGCATTTTTTTTTCTTATGTGGGTAAATATATGTTAACCGTTTTTGAAATGTGGTGTTTTAAATTTAGAGCTCAGCATATTTTAACTTTTTGTTGAAAAGCTTTGATAGTTAACTAATGGATAAACAATTGTTAAATATTACCATTTTGTCATGACTTAGGTTTAAAAATTTGATTTGCAAACCTAAAATAGCTTTACTGATATGGGAATGAGGTCATGTTTGTGATATTTAAATTATTTCTAACATACTTTTTACTTTTTTATATAATTATCTCATTCATGTGTTAAGTTTGCATTTTAATAACGATGATAAATAATTGTGTTATGATATTGCTTTCCCACTATAAAAAGTAAGTAAATATTTACTTTAACTTAGAGGAGAGGAGGGTATTATGGAATAGTCGGGTAATATGGAACACCTGAGTTTCTGCTCCCCCCCCTCGTGTTGCCATCACGTGGTAATGCTACCAAAGTCTTAAGAAATCCCCCTTGATACAGTGCGAAAATAGTTGAGCTTCTTGTTGTGTGATCAGTCGCAGCAAAGCAAAGTGTGTTTTAGGATTTTCGAAAGTTTTTGACGATAAATGTTCAAAACTTTCAACCTACCAGTAACTATGAGACTTTGATTTTGTTGTTAAGCATAATATACACTAAAAGATCAGTAGTTTCTTATGCTCCAGTCGTTTTTTCGCTATCCATGTTTTATCGGTCAGTAAAAGGGTTCATTGTACAAGATGGCCTGTCGGGTATTATGGAACATTCCATAAGCATATACATTTTTTGCCGCGTTTTTAAACTTTTATCAAACTCTTAACAAACCAAAAGACTGCTTTCAGTCGAAGAAAGGGAAAAATTGATTGTTTTTGGAACTGGTATGATCAATACCCAAACATAAAATGTCAAAGAAAAATATTTGGTTTTTCGAATTAATAAGTTCAATAACTCATCCAAGTTCGATATATAGAGAGTATAGCATACATTTGAGTGTAATTCAAAACGAAAGGTATACGGCATTTCAATTCGATTCCCCATCCCAATTTCACGACTGACTACCCATCCAGATCTTTGTGTATCCCTCAAAACAACCGGGGAATGCAATAAAAAAGAACACAGACCGCCCGTCTCACCTCCCAAACTCATTTTTAATCCCCAAACTTTTCAGAAATTCCTCTCCAGCCCCTCTTCTTCCAAAACAAAACACCCTCTGGCAGAGCGTTTATGTAAAGAGCAGCGAGCATTTCCCAAAGCCCGATCGTAATACGCAATGTGCTCCGGTGTAAGAACAAGCTGGATATGGCTCGGATCCATACATACGGCTCGTATGACTCTGAGCTAGCTCGTAATGGACCTTCTACACACCTGCGTTCCGCGCTCTAGTACGTGCCGCGCCGGGCCCTAGTCTCTAACTTCGTTCCGACGCCTATGAATTCCCTGGTGGAGGCAGTAGATGAAGGGAGAGCTGTGGTGGGGTTACCCAACTTGGCAAGGGGCAAAATGAAACGAATGAAACCAGTAAACCGGGGAAAATCCCGTGAAAAGAGGCAGAAAATTATTACTTTAATTTTTTCTCCTCTCGTCATTTCCCTCTTCATTCTCTCTCTCCCTTTCTCTTCCTTCCTCTTTATTCTACGTCTTTTCTCTATTTTTCTCTCTCCTTTTCTTCATCTCTTCATTTCTCCTCTTTTCTTCATATCTTCTTTTATCTTCATCTCTTCAATTTTCCCCTTTTCTTCATATCTTCGTTTCTCCTCTTTTCTTCATGTCTTCATTTATTTTCTTTTCTTCATCTCTTCAATGAGGTATTTGCATGAGTGAGGGATTTGCTTGACTTTATACTTTTTCGATACATTATGGTTTAAAACTCCCAAATTTCTGATTTTTAAGTTCAAAAATGTGTTTTAAATAACTTAAAATTCAATTTTATTTTTGCCAAAACGTCAGAAAAGTCACGTTATCAGAAAACGGGCTTCTATTGGATGTGACATCACAGCGCATGAAAACCATTGTGTTTACGGTTTTCACGTGACCAGAAAACGCGCTTCTATTGGAAATGACTTCACAGCGCATGATTTGTGATTCGAGAGTGTTTTCGCGCCCAAACAAAAAACGAAATTTCAAAAATTTATATCTCAGAAACGAGGCTACGAAAATACTTGATGTAAACGTCATTCTTCATGGTTTTTTATCTACTGTTTTAATAAAATTTAATCTTAAAACGTGAGAATACCTCATTAACCCCTTACTTCATCTCTTCATTTATCCCATTTTCTTAATCTCTTCCTTTCATCCATTTGCTTTCTCTTTCTTTTCTCTCAGTCTCTCCTCAAAAAATGATCGGACAAAGAGACGGATAGATTTCTACTTGAGAGTATAATGATAGTGCAGTGGTAATAAAATTATCAACAAAAGTTGTTTTTTCTCATTTGTGAAGGTTTTAGCCAGAAAAATTCAAAATTGTGACGTGCGATGGACGCTTTGCATTTATGCATAGATCTGAAAATATGATCGAGCTTACATTACTTTAGGGCAGGCCTGCACAGGCTGCTGCATGCCTTTAGAGCAGGCATGTGTATAGAGCGGGCCGGATGCGACCCGCCACCTTTCTTTTTGTGCCCCGATGAGTCTTGAATTATTCTCAAAATTAAAATGATTGAGGTACTTAAATTAAAACTTGAGTTAATTTGTAAATCTTTGCTGGAGAAATAACTTGAGGAAATGTTTTAATCCACCAACTGCACGCAAATGGAAATGAAGGAAATCAAGGTTACCGAAATTTCATTAAAGTTAAATTGCTCAAACATGCAGTATCTTCTGAACATACAAACTATATGTGATCATTTTTCTCTGCTGATCAAGTAATTATAATTGATTTTAATGTCACGAGTAAATACAGGCAACTTTGATAATATTTTAGCACGCCGGATCTGATCAAATAGATAGAGGCAAATTAAGTTGTCATAATTTGGCCCCTCATCACAGCGGTCCTCATTACTTTTTCCGAAGTTGTACAGGTATGCATTTGCATTAGAGTGTAGTTAAGTTGGTGGACGTTATGACGTCAGAACGTCTTTCGGACGTCCAGCTTCGAGCTTCTCTGGTCTTCTCCGTCCACTTGGCCATGCCTGATTCCATCTGACTGAGAGCCGAGTTGAAGAAGGCCACTCTCATTCCAAGGAGAACCCACGTTCGAAAAGCCCACTCTTTGCATAACCACTCTATGGGATATTCTCTTCCCGAATGATACCGGCAAGAAAACAACTGTAACGGGGCTAGGGCGGTCTCAGGTGCGGAGAAAGAGTGCCGCGCTGGTCGTTATTTGTGGTATCGCTCCCTGGTCTACTGTTGTGAGAATTATCTGCCGCAATCGAATCCACTGAAGTTGCGGCGGGGATCCATCACTGACAGCGCTGCCTATCGCGCTACTGCTGCTTGTCCTTTTTCTTCGGCGTGAGATGTCTTCGCTTGGATTTAACCGCCGCTGGATCGATTTTTTTTCTGGAGAATTGCAGTTTTTCTGACACTTTGATCCTTGTTATTGCCATGTGGTGGAATTTTGCGTCTTGTTGGTGTTTTGAAAGTTATTCAGTTGACGCATTTTCCATACTTGCAGAAAACATTCAAATAGTTCATAAATTTTTAAGTTGGTAAGTTTGGTTTTTTAATTGTACAGCGATAAAATTCCGGAGCTAAGCTAATGAGCTTTAAAAACATTTGAGGGGTAACCTGTTAGTTAGAAATAATTATTCTGTTTCAAGAAGTGTTGAAATGAGTTCTTAGAAATTACGAATTCAAATTTTTGAAATTAAAAAAATTATCGTTCGTCATTGGGAATTCATAATTAGTATTACGTCTATGGTAGTAGTAATCGAGACCAGTTTACCGTGTTCATAAAAACGAGCGTTAAATGTATTTCATTCAAGAATTTTCTTTTCTTTTTATTGAAATAATAGGTAGTTTCCATAATCCATAGGTTAATAAGTTTAAAATAAAGGTGTTTTATCATATTTGCACATAACATTTTTCTCTCTATGCCATTTAAAAAATGAAATTTACTATATTATTTTTTAAAAATAATTTTGAGTTATAAAATTATCATAAAAATACTTATACAGAAAACTTTCAAATAAGTTAATACCATCTTTTTATCCTAAAATTGAATTAGATAGTATTTAGTGAAAAAAAAATCATAATTTATAATAACGGAATCTAAATACTTTAGATATGAAAGATTTTCTTTCATAATGAATTTTTTTATCACATAAAGCCGTTACACTTGCTTGTCTAAAAAGTAACTTTCTTGTTATTACTTTCCTAAAAACAAAAAGTGTGATTGATATATTTATAGTTCTAAATTTTGATCACTTAAACGTGTATGTTTATTTAGTTATCGTAGTTAGTATTTAAACAGATAAGTTTTCTACCCCTTCAATATTTTACGACCTTACCATACCTTGCGAATTGTCCCGTGTTTGGAATATTAATCGTACACTGGTTTACTTATTCAATTAAAAGTTATTCCAATCCTTCAACCAAATTCCAGAAACCGGCAAATGAATTAAATGCAAAATAACTTGTCATTTCCAATCCTAATAATTACCTGCCCTCATGAAATCTACCCGATTCCAACATCAGTTTACATAATCTGCGAGTAATGATACCATCTGTCACTCCGCGCAGCATAAAAATCATCCCCGTGTTCTCCAGTGACAATCTTGAGAAGTTTTGTGATAAAAAGGAAGTGCAACCGGGATATAAGTAGTGGCTATCAAACTCGTGTCTTCGCTGATACGAAGTGATGACGGACATATCTCCCGTATAATTTGGAAGTGAGGACGGGGACACAGAGAGTAAAAAATGAACTTAATTAATACCTTGCAGAAAGTGCTGTTAGAAAGTAATTACACGTTTAATTGCCCACACTGCTGTCTTCATGTATGCTTAAGAAGGCTTCATTATACAGCGGCCGACGGAGATGTTATAAATGGAAATTTCGCTTTTGAGATAAAGTGAGCGGATGATTGCTTTTCTTCTTCTTGTTTTGTGTTTCGGGTGATGATTTAGTTGGAAAACTCGTATTTTGTTGCAGTGAGATGCTGGGTTTGAGTTACTGTTTTGAAAATGTGTTTGTGTTTGGAGAGTTTTTGCTTGTTACGTGTCTAACTTTATCTTGGAGAAGTTGGATCTTAGGTTTGACTTTAGAGCAAGGAATGAAAACACTTACCTATATTTTTCTGGTATTCAAAGTTGGATAATAGTGTTTTTAGTGATTCAATTCAGTGTTATACGTAGTGTGTATACTTATAAAACAACTATAAAATGAGATTTTTCTTAATTTCTTGTAAATGAAATATTTCTTTTCAGGGATCTATTTAGAATAAATTTGGAGTCGTTAACCAGGGCTTTCATAAAACTTTGCATTTGTAAAACGACTTTTCACAAATTTTTAAACTGACCTTTCACATATTATTTCAGCTCCAATGTGGGCCTTCGCAATATTTTGACTTTGAAAACAGATTTTTATGCAATTATATCAAAATTTTACCATGTGTATATCACATATATACCTACAGATGGTAAAATATCTATATATCACAAACCAGGACCCTATTTTTACAAAAAAATGGACTCTGACCTAAGGAACCCGATTTAACGCTAATTTTGAATTTAAAAATTTATGAATTATGAAAAAATTATGAAGACAGAACCTTTCTCAAAAAGTCTCGACAGACCCCTGCCATTATTTTTATCCATTTGTCTTTCAAAATCACAGAAAAACTTATTACATGACTAATGCATTAGCATCGGACTATCACTCTTCTTTCTCTAAATTCCTTTCTTTAATGGAACTTAATTCATCTTATTCAAAGATAATGCCATTCTTCTAACTTGTTATTTTCTCTCCAAAAACTCTTGCCTTCTGATTCAAACCAATTTTCCACTTCCAATTAAGTAAGAGAACCTTGAAAAATATGGAAACCTACACTGAGTTAAAAAAGGGAGGGAATAAATAACCACTTAACCGCTTGGCTTAACCCTATCTAGACTAGGCGTTTTCCCTTCCTTTGTTATAGCCATTGTATTATATTCCGCTTTAGCCTCGAACATTCTCTTCCAACAAATATAAACTATTTGTTGATGATACGGGATTTCTGCAGGAAAATTCTTATTTTTCCCTACACTTAGAGGGGACGGTTGCATTAAGGTTATCCATACTGAGCATTGTTGACAAAAGCCGAGGAGAAGTGCTGAAGATGACATTTCGCACACTAAATTTATTGAATAATGTACACAGAAAAGCATAAGCAGCCACGCTGTGTCTAAAGATGTATGGGACTCCATATCTTCCCTCCTTTACATTCAGGAAACCAATAAATAAAATGTAGCGAGGCGTCAGCATTATATTCGAAGTCTCATCTGTATGCGCGAAATTTTCTGCCATCAAACATTCTAGAACTCCATTCGAAAAGATGAAGTATGCCGCGGATATGTAGATATTAGCCTTTATGGAAAGTTTAATACCGGGGTCCATTTTTGCCTATTTTAATCTGGTTTTCAATTGCAAGTGCTCCCCGATGTGAGTCAGTTTGAAATAATGCATTTTATTCGCATATATCGAAGTTAGTTTTTGTATGTTTTTATATGATGGAGAAAACTGGTGCAGGGGTTTATGTCCATAACATACTTAAGTATTGAATTTTAAACCATAGAGAGCTTTGTTGCATTCCTATACTGAGTAATATTCTAGAGGAAAATTTAAAATGAATTTATTTTTACTTTTTGATAATCCTTTGACTAAATTATAGTTTAAATTAAATTTGAAATTCGAATACACGTATAAACTTAAAATTTAATGCACCGTTATGAATTCCTAAATATATAAATAAGGCATTACATGAAATATTTTTATAACAGAAATTACTTGCCTTTTTTATTTCTATATTACAATCTAGTGAATGGGTATATATTAGTTGTATAGTACTTATCCACTGTCGTAAATTTTCTATTTTTTTATTCTACTTTTATAATTCTTCTTCGGATTAACTCTTATATTATTTTCTTATATTTTTTATTGATGTGAAGACTATCTTGAAATTAGAAATTGACTAGAGTATTTGTAAAAATCTCCAGTCTCTTTTTATACAATTTCATGTACCTCCCTATCTAGTGGACCAATTTGGTTCAAAGTTTGGAAAAAGGGGTTCAGTTCAGTAACCCAACCACCTATCTCCCCTTTCCGCCTTGAGTGTGCGTAGGTCTCTCCTAATAAGGAGAGTCACAAGCCTCATTTCAAAACTCAGAGGCTTGTAATTTTCCCTGCACCTCATTTAGCCACTCATCATATCACCCTTAAAAATCCCAACCAAATTACCCTCAGCTTGACTTCCGACCCCCGGACCCTCGACCCAACCCCCCATTACGTCCCTTTTTTCCCCCTCTCGTCCCACTAAGCACTCCCATTGTGGGCTCATAACGAACAAAACAAAAGGGGCGGCACGTGCTCTTATTACTCTCTAAGCTTTTGAAAACTCCTTTAATTAAGCGGTGAACAGTGAATCGGGATAAAGGCTTCATTAGCGACACGTCCCCTAAGCTTCCCCCCCTTCCCCCTAATCCCCTACTTTTTGGGGTCGGTTTCAAGCAGTGACGGGTGAAATCGATACTGAAAGATCGATCTTTCGTGCACTTGGATTATTTATTTAATACTCATTTTCAAGTCAATTGCATGTGGTGGAGCTAAGGTCAACCATAAGGAGCAGTAAAGAAGCTAGATGTTTTTTGGGGGGAAGGGCCAAAAAATAGTACATGGGCTAACGGGGGGGCTCCTATTAAAAAAACGAATTGTGCGTTTTTAAATTTCAAAGAAATGAACGAAAGTTTTTTCTTCAACTATTTTTTAAAGAAATCTTTATTTCTTCCTTTGTTTTGTGAAGGGAAAGATAGGTATTTGGTCCATATTGGAGCTGGAATTTTGTAAAAGTAAGATTTTTGTTTATCTTTAGGAGCAGGGCACTGTAGCCTCTCACTCGTCCCTCATATAAGAACTTTCATTGGAACTCTAACTATGAAAAAGCACATTGCCAGTGAGCAGGGTTGCTTGATTTAAATCATGATTTAAATCACTTGATTTTTTCAAAAAATCATTGATTTAAATCAAAAATGTTAAACTTCCACAATTTAAATAAAAATTAATTGTGTATGTTTTAAAATGGTTTGCAAGATTATTTGCATTTTACAATTTTTTTTAATTCTGCTAGATATGTAACTGGGAGATAGGTTTAGGTTACTCTACATAAATTTACCTGCAATTTCAAGAAAAATTTTACTACCAATAACAAAAATATTTATGACAAAAAGGGGTAAGTAGCAGGGTTTGGAATCAATGATTGTGATAAACTAAACAAGAATTAAAATATTTAAATTTTTTATCTGGTACATCAACTTTTTAAAATACAAGCATGTGAATGATTTTTATCGTAAGCTTGCTTTTATAGTTAGTCATGTTTTCAAAACTATTGTTTTCTTTAACATAACTACAGCAAATAGAGCTCTATTCTCTATGTACATGACTGTCAATTAGTTGTTTATTTTATTTTATTACTAATTATATTTTAAAGAAATAAATATACATAATACTTTTAGTAAAATTAATTTAACTGAATTATTATAATTCAAAGATTGATTAAAATTTTAACACAAAAATTAGGCATAGATTTTTTTAGAAATCATTGTCACAATTTCTTTTAAAGCTATTATTGATTTCACAATTCGGCAAAAATAGTTATAGAAAGGATAAAAATTTTAGTAACTGATATATTCATTCACCATTTTCAGATGGGCTTGGGCATTTCACCATGAAATGGCAGCGAACTGCTTCCCTTAATTAATCCAATTAATTAATGCATAAAATATATCAAAATTGGGATATTAAGTAATCCTATATTATATCAAGTTTAGTAGTCAATATCAGTTTATTATTAACCAGTTTCAGGAAGTTCAGAGCCAGTTATTCATTTAAATAAAAAAATCTGATTTAAATAAAAAAAATCCGATTTAAATCAAATAAATCCGATTTTTTTTTATTTAAAAAAAAATAAAAAAAATCAGCAACCCTGCCAGTGAGTATGTTAGAAAACTATAACTTTGGATACTAAATTTTTGGCTTACGTTAAAGTTTATGTGGTCGCAAGTGTTACATAAATTTATAGTAGATCGCATCATTCCTTACTAAACAGTCATCTATGGTCCCCAATATACACTTTAAAAATCCTTTCCTTTATCGACACACTTTTACGGCTGTATTCATTACTAACCTAATCTAAGGTTAACCTGGATGGAAACACGTTTTAAGCCAATCAGAGTTGTCAAAAAGGCTTGATTTCAAGTTAACTTTAGTTCATGTTAGGGATGAATACAGCCTTCCGCATTCGTCGTATTTCAAGACGTAATCTAGGTACTTCATCCATTTCTTTTTAGTTAAAATTATCATTTTAAAATATTATCGCGGGAATTTTCACTTGGATTCTCTGCCAACCTCTATTTTATTAAGTTCTCGTCGATTCAAAAACTTACGAACTTAACAGATGCCTTTCTAATAAAAGTAATCGATACCAAAGTATCGATACCCAAAAGTATCGATTTCGCCCATCATTGCTCGTCAGCCTCTTCCAAATCCTGTGGACCGTGGGCTCCCGAATGGCATGGGGGACTTTTTTCCTTATTTTTTCTTTTGCTTCATCTGGTTGACTTTCAAGCGCAGCTATTCCCATATTCATTTGCTGCACCCCCTCTATCAAAAGGGGTTCTTGCGATGTTTCCCCCGAGTTTTTCTCAAGGGAGATTTTTTTTTGAATGAGGAGTTGGGGGAGGGGGTTTTTATGGAAAGTTTCGGTGTTTTCCCGCCCAGGCTTTGGGATTCAAAGAGAGACGTTAGGGGGAAGTCGCGGTGTCTCTATTGCGCGTTTTATTGCGTTCCTGCGGAATGTGACTGTCGGCATTCATTTTGCTTTAATCTGGGCATTATTCATTGGGTTCGGGGGCTGGGATATACGTTACACTCTTGAGGGAGTGATTCTAGAGCGATCTAATTAGGTTAAGCCATGATCGTGATGTAGTTTTTGTTTTGCTGTTATTAAATGGATTTGATTTTGGATGTCTTAAATAAATTGTCTGAGCTTTAATAAAAGAATCCCCTAAAATACGCTGACATCAGTATGAAGAACAGGTACTGTTAACTTCTTAAGAAGTCATGATACCTCTTGGTTAAAACAGAAAAAGTAGACTCATTGAAAGAAGATTTAAGCATCGATAATGTCCAAAGTTACATGTTACTGACAAAAAATGAAGATATCTTAAGTTTATCTAAATGTTAAGTACAGCATCATTAACAAAAAAAAATTACTTCTGTTTCTATATTGTATGTAAAAAACAAAAATTGTTTCCTCGTTTAATGATTTTACAGACTTTCAAAAAGTACTATAGTTCCTGCTCTTACAAGATGGCTTTATTTTTATGAGTGTGTTTATTCTAGAATGCTTTTATCGTGTAAATTGAACTCTCTCACTGAGTGGAAAATACTTTGGACTCCAATTTGATTTAATTTGTTATGTCGTGGTCTGTTCAGTGATGACTAAATTAAGTTATTCATTCCAACTTCCTTCTTACGGACTCTATTTTCTGACTGATAGTTGTTTTTAGATTAAAAGCTTTCACGTTCTAAATAGGAGTATGATCAAGATTTAATTCGTAGATAATGATTGCGTCAAAGTGTGAGTGCTTCATAAAGTAATTTATTTAGAAATTAGGTTAATTAATTTAAAGGGATTTCTATTGTTCTTTTATATGAATCGTCAGTTTGAAGAAGGGAATAAGTCCAAAAACCAAGTTTTGAGAAAATCGAAAAAACTGTTTAAGTAATGGAATTTTCATTCTATAACCGCCAAACTTTTACTGGAAGTTCAGAACCCTATTAAGAAAACTGAGCAATCTTTAAAAGAAATATAAGTATATTCAAAAATATTTTACAGTCAAAATAAGTTGATGGACTTATTCCCTTCTTCCACCTTATGAAATTTTTCTGATGAAAAAAATCTTTAAAAAAACCCTTAAATTCACATTTAAATTATATTTCTTCTTAGTTTACACCACAAAAGGGTGAAATAAAAAGAATAAGACAAATAAATTACAAAATTACAGTGAAACTGAGTTATTAAAGCAGTTATCAATGGAGTGAATGAATATGAATGGAGTCGAACATTCCCTGCATAAAAAAGTTTGAAAAAAAATTGAAATTAAGATAAAATTGTATTTAAACTTAGTTTGCAGCACAAAGAATATGAAAAGAAAGAAAAATTAACTTAAATTCCAAATTAACTTAAAAAATACAATGAATGGACATTGATTTCACAACTTCAAGGGGCGATATCTCCCTATAAGGGTTAGTTATTTTTCCCCTCTTTTCACCCATGTGTAGAGCAAAGCTTGGAGATTTTGAGCACAAAATGTCATTTTTGTCATTTTTTGGACTTATTCCCTTCTTCTAACTGACGATTCATATGAAATCGCCTTACTGCAGAAGTTCGTTGTGAATAACATAAGTATATTTTAAGAACGGAAACCGCAGTAGGACAAGCTTATATAGGATTACGGGAATCTGATTTTGGATAGTAAAAGAATGATTTTTTTGGCTGTACAATATTAAATATTATGCTTATTACAAGGGAAACCCAGATGTAACGAATACTATTTTGTGGACTTATTCCGATTTCTCATGTTTAAATTTTATCTTAACTGTCGTTTCTTATACCATAGGAAAAAAGTTTCCCCCCTTTATTATATTGTTTTTTCTGTAATTTTGGTTTTGAAATATTAGTAATTTTGTAACCGTAGAGTTTTCATAATCCTGTTATAACAATCAATGTGATTTAGCAAGCAAAAGTGGGAGTCCCCCCATCTTGTTGTGTACAAGCTGGTTCGGCCGTTATTACACTGTTGGTAAACTAAACTTTGTTAGAACTTTTCCAAGGCGTACACTGCGCTCTTTCTGCCTTCGAAAATAGTTAGCGCTCCAATTAGTGCTCCCAATTGAATAAAAGTTGGTATTCCTCCGCCTCCAGAAAGAATTCCATTATGCTTTTGGAGCCGACATCGAACCGGGCGCTTTTCTAATTCCGTCCGAGCCCTGCAAAGTGGAAGTCGATATTGAAACACCCAATCTTTGTGCTGCTCGGGCCTTATTGAATCGGCAATCCCATTCAAAACAACCGAGAGAGAACAAAGCTGAGCTTCATTTTTCGGCATTTCTTCTCTCTGCCGCCGCGTAACTTCATTCACAATGGCCTTTGTCGGAGATAGCGTTTTAATTGCGGAAGACCTTTCCCAAGCAATCTTCCGACATTTCTCACACGTTCTTAATTCCAGCAGAGAATTCTTTTCGTTTTAACGCATTCTAAAAAATAATGCAGGGGAGCAACAAAGCGGCGAGATTTATATCCTCATCTGGAATCGCTGTATGGTCTTTGCTCTTTTAAGTTTACAACTCGTAATGAATGATCCCGCGGACTGTAAACATTGTTACCCTTTTTTAAGCGCCAACAATGAACGCCCCCCCTCCAGCTCCCTCGAAAAAGTGGTGGAATTTTGAATTAACTGTTTCGTTTCTCTCCGAGAAGTTGTGTTGCATTTTTCTGCTCCGAAACGTTACACCGGGAGGTATTATTTTGAAGTGAATGTGGGACAATGGCGGCGGGAATTAAGTGAACGCTTTCTTCGCTGTTGATACCTCGGAGTTAATGATTAGCTTTTATAGTGTTGCGTATGTTGAAATGAGCTGAACTTTTCCATTTTAAATGCGTACTATGCATTATGGAAGGGGGTTTTGTCAATCTCTCAGAAAATTCAAATTCAGTCGCAGTGTTGCATAAAAGGAACAATTTTGACGCTATAAAATAAAAGATAAATCGTGTTTTTATACATATCCAAGTATCCATACCTGCTGTCAGCTGTTTGTTGAGCACCTATAGTCGGCATCTGATCATTTTAAATAGCGAAAACCTTGTTAACCGAAATTTTTAACATTATTTGATCTACGGGATCATGTTACTCATCCCATAGTGGCTGTAGAAGTACGTTTCTTTAAAAGTGTTTAATATGAGCGGGTTGAAAGCCGAGGAATATAAGTGTCAAAATGCGATATAACTTCTGTATACAAAGTGTGGGTTTGCAAACTTTCCGAAATTTTATTTTACCATGTGTGTTCTCAATAAGAATATCCCCAAGACTTCCGATGATAATTTAGTTGCAGTGTAAAAAAGTAGAGAACATAATGACAAAGGGAAGTTCGTTAAATTAAATTTTCAATCAGTCGCAATTTTCCCCACCACGCATGGTAAACTCCTTCCACATTATCAGTTGTGCCCCTCGGTTTTGCACTCACTCATGCTTTTTTTCCCGCATCACATATCTATGCAAGTAAATTAAATCTTAGGTCAAAGGAAGGAATACTAGTACCTAGGTATTTAACTATATTGGTTAGGAAAAGTTGGATAAGAAGCATTTTTATTCGGGCTAAATTTCCTCGAGGTCCTCTAACCAGTTTAAAATCTCCCGAGTAACGATTTTGTTCGCGGAGAGAAATTTTATTTTTAGCCCGGCAGACCGTGTCGCATCTTCATTTATTTCTCTTCCCCAAACTGCTTCCGAAAAGGAACGTAAACTAAGTACTCGCTCTAGCGTCCAGCGAAAAGTCGTTACTTAAGCTCTGCCGGGCCCCCTAAATACTTCACTTAGGTCTGGGCGAGCAGTTAATGGTTGTACAACGTTGTGGTAGTTCCGCCATCAGGCCAGTGGGCCGCTCTCATAAAAGAGCATTGGAAAAGTGTTTGCTGCCATCTTTTGACGCGGGCGTATTGAAAATCCCTTTAGGGCGGAGGATTTCCCCCTTTTAAATGGTTTCGGCCTTTCAGAACTTCCCGTTTCGGCTTTTTACGCTGATAAGGCGGTGGTCGCAATTGCCGCCCCAATCTTTCAAATAGTTTCGATTAATTTCGGGGGGCGCTTGCGACCTCTGGGGGCGTGGATTAGAGGGACTGATTCGGTTAGGATTTGTTTAAAGAGGCTCATTCAGGGTGAGCCTATATTGTTTTTACATAATGGAAGATAGTTCCCATTCAGATTAATTGCCATGAAACAAAAGGTAACACCCCAATAACCAGAAAGAGGCAAATAGGGAATTCAACACTTGTGAAAATTCAAGATTTCGACTATTGGAAATCATTGATGGGGTTATAAAGCGCATTTATTCAAATTTTTAGATTTTTTATTATTAGTTTTTTAAAATTAATTTTCAAAAGTTACGTTCGCTAGAATTGGAAGTGTGGTCTACGCGACGTCACTTCCCCAGCAAAAAAAATGTCCAAAATTCCTTCAAAAAAGCGTCAAAAGTGCAGTTTTCTCAAAAAAGTCTGTAGTTATTTTGTAGCAATAGGACTTCAACACGTAAGTCTGCAGTTTTTACAGCAGTTTTGAATGCATTCTAAAGGCATTTCAGAGGTCTTATAAAAAACTGCAGAGTTTCTAAAGAAAACTGCAGACTAAGTGTCCAAATTCCCTTCATTTTTTTGAAGAAATTTTGCTGATTTTTTTTGCTGGGTCTGCTTTCGCCCGAATCTTTAACCAATCAATACTTTCAAAGGAAAGGATGTAACCATTGCCGAATTCGCTTTCATACAAGTGGGTCGTACCGAAGACAGAAGTGACGTCATGCGATAAACCCCTAACCCTTCTGCGCATTGTAGTTTTTAATTTAAAAAAATTAACTAATGATCAGATTTCGAAAAAAAAGTGTAAAACATATTTTTTAAAGAAGCTCTATCTCGAAATAAATTAAATTTGAAAAATCGTTGTTTTTCCTATTAAAATTCTAACCTAGACTTAAACTTAAAAAAATGGCACTCGTTATCTCAGATTCTTGACACGTAAAGTAGACCTGCACGCCTTTTCTTCTTTTCATAGAGCTGTAAAAATGTCCGAATTCATCATTTTTAAATGTATTTATTTTATGCTGACACTATCGTTGTACTTTCAGGAAGAAGTCCCCTCGTTAAAACTTTAAAATATTAATTTTTAATACTAATAAAGCTTAAGTTCACATCAAGTCAGCTGAGCCAACCTGCCCCAATAGTTGGGTAGGTTGGCTCACATCACTTATTCAATTTCTTACCATTCCTATACTCAAGTTCTGTGGATTTTTCTCATAGATACCATACTGTGAATTTACTAATTACCTATTATTTCAAAATATTTGTAATAAAATGAAATTTTCTGTTCAAAATACTCTGAAATGGGTTTATTTAGGAATAGGTGGTAAATTAGAAGTGTGTTATATGAAATAGGCTATACTCAAGTTCTGTGGATTTTTCTCATAGATACCATACTGTGAATTTACTAATTACCTATTATTTCAAAATATTTGTAATAAAATGAAATTTTCTGTTCAAAATACTCTGAAATGGGTTTATTTAGGAATAGGTGGTAAATTAGAAGTGTGTTATATGAAATAGGCTATACTCAAGTTCTGTGGATTTTTCTCATAGATACCATACTGTGAATTTACTAATTACCTATTATTTCAAAATATTTGTAATAAAATGAAATTTTCTGTTCAAAATACTCTGAAATGGGTTTATTTAGGAATAGGTGGTAAATTAGAAGTGTGTTATATGAAATAGGCTCTTTGGCTGAATTATTATTTAATTACAACCGTTTTGGTTGATTTAGATATTTAGAAAGTATCATATACGCATTTAAAACTTCGAACGAAAAATCTTGTTTTCTTAATTGAAGTTAGATATTCTCAGTTATTTGCTTTCACATCCATTTTTTTAAAAGAGGCATTAGCGAGTTTTTGTATTGGTTTTCTTTGCAAGATCCAGTCTACAGTCCTGAGTCTGGTGTACTTTAAAAAAAAACATTTTCTTTGATCGAGTAAAGGTTAGTTAAAGGGAAGAAAAATCATATTCCACAATATATTCTTCTTAATGCGTTTTTTGCGCCCGAAGTACTTTTTTTTCATATTTAATTTTACCCTTAACGCTTAAGTTGTTTTTAGGTGGGTTTCCTAATCTGTTTTTAACTGGTATCATTTAATTACTCTCTTTCAACTTTTGGTAAAAGAAAATTTTATCTTTCGTACACATTCTCCCTGTTTTTTCTCCCTTGGAAGCACTTCCCTAATGCTGACTCAAGCCAGACACTGTTCCTTCAGAACTTCCTAATTAATAAATATAATTGCTTTGAGTGAAATTAGCGCTTTTTCATTAAAATTAAACTTTTTAACTCCCTGGTAAATTGCGATGTTAACTACCCTTAAAATCCATTTTACATTAAACAGGTCGTTATTTCATAGACAGGGTATCAGACGACACGTAAGATGGTTTGTTTTTGTAGGACGCAAAAACAGGTTGTTTTTAAAGGATTCGGCTGATCAGAAAATTAGCCTGACACTTTTAAGAAGAAACGCGGATTTATTTTCATAAAAAATGTGTTTTTATGTATTGATTTATTGTGATATATGAGCTTTCGTGATAATATGTGTTTTCATAGGAATAAAAAAACTCCTTTTAAATGGTGGATTAAAAGGAAGCTATTTTGAAAATATTTTAATTAGAAAATATTCAAATTCGGAATTCAGTTTGGAAAAATCAATGCTTTTTACAATGTAATTTAAAACTCTTTAGTTATTTTGAACGATTTATTATGAAATTATTTTTTACTAGCTAAATTAACTTTTAATATTCATCTAATTGAATTATTCTCTGTATAAAGCATTGTTATATGAAAAATAAAATAAAATTTTCATGAATTTCATTGTAAATTTCAATTATTTTTATGAAATTAAAACAACTATTCTTGCATTAAAACTCTTCTCTTAGTACCGTGAAAAGAAGATAGGAATTAAACATACTAATAAATTTTTATTAAGTCGTGATATAAAAGATCATAATAAGCCAAAAATGAAAATGAAACTTAAAATCGAAACGAAAAGGAATACTAATTCTGATAAAGTATGGATTTGATTACTTACAAATGTCAGAACAGAACTAGCAACGCTATATATCAAGGACAAATAAGCATTGTTAGTGCGAAGCATTATGTTAAAATAAAATGTAAGGAAGGATTTAACAAACTAGACGTTCTACTTAGTAAGTAGAGTTGTTAGAAAAAGTATTTGTATATATGCTACGGGCAAAGTGATTAATTGGGCATTATTAATAATGCCCAGAGTGGAAGCGGGCAAAGTGATAAATTTCATTCATAAATTTCGCGGAATTTATCACATTGCCCGGGCATTATTAATAATGCCCAATTAATCACTTTGCCCGTAACATATAGTATATTATGGTAATAAAATGCTAAATGCGCCAAAAACAATATATATTCCTGTTTACCAATATAGTGGAATCCCCTTATTATTAACTCAAAGCCAGAATAAACCACTTTTAACTCTTTAAGCAATTAACCATGTTTGAATAAGCCAAGTTCATACAAAGTAATAAGTTCCTTATTAGCTAATTTGAAGGGTCGATTTATGAATTGATCAGGCACGCATTACTAAACTCGTAACTTGCTCATTGAGCATTCACCATTCAGATTCGAGAGCAATCGAGCTTTTATACAAGGCAGAGTCTGACGCATTTAATCTGCCTTTCCGATCGTTAGTTTACTTTCTATCAGCAATTTCATGTAATGAACCCAAGACTCTTCATCCATTCTTTGGGAATCCTCTTGAGATTCCCTTGCATTGGAGATAGCGGCCACGCGGAAAACATTGTTAATTACCTCATGGATTTGAAGTGATAAACCAGAACACTTAGTTGATCCTCTTCCAGAAAAGGATGAATTTGTTCCTTTGTTTATGCATGGGCTTGGTTTTATTGTTCTATGGCTGCTTTTTGCGTCGTCCTTTTTTGATAGTTGCATATTGGGTAAGCTCCTTATATTCCTCATGGGAGATCCCCGGATTTGGGTTGAGGTTTTTTGCGAAAAATGCGAATATCTCTCTTAATTCTCTGATTAAATGTTACGTAATCTTTTGCATGTCAATTTAGGAAGAATTTAAGTCATTCGTCTACTTTAATATATTATTTATTTCACAAGGAAAGAGATACTTCATAATATTTTTTGTTAGACGTTTTGTTAAGTGTCATTTTTATTCTACTTGAAATTAATTGCTTAATAAAAGTGCGTGTGTTTCATTTTGATTGGGATTCCTGAAAGGGTAAAGTATACTCTGGAAATGGTGGTAAAATGTAATTGTCTAATTTGGAATCCAAAAAGTGATTATATTGTCAAAAAATAGGCTGGAATTCAGTAATTTTAAAAGTTGAGTAAGACTGAAAATTATTTTATGGAAGTATCGGCATCAAATACCTATGAATGCAAAACCCCTTCTTTATGGTTTTTAATACAGTGAGTGCATAACGATAAACCTGGAGGTGATTGGGAAGGTTTATTGGTTAAAAAAAGTTTGAAGCCAAGCCTTTCTAATAAATAGGCTGATACATAATTCCGGTCTTAAACTGTAGGAAAATGTTCCTAAAAGAAGGGCTCTGAAACGGGATTTTGCTCCGCCTTTCCCGTGCTCGCCTTCTGTTAAGTCCTGATGAATAATCGATAAACTTCTGCATCAACTATCACTGGGTGTCACTTCGTTTGAGTGCAAATTTTGGAGAAAAACTCCTGCAAAAAAGGATTTCGGGGAGATTTCCCGAGTGTTAAGAAAAACCCCGTCGCCGGGGATGCCGCCATCCGAGGCAAATTTATTCTTCCAGAGCTCTGTTCAATTTTCTTTAAACGATTTTAAATCAGTGGAGTTGGTGTGAAATAGCTTCTTCGTCGCTGATCCCCCCTCTCTGACATTTTCTCTCTCCTCGATTTTAATGGACGATAGGACTGCAGCAGAATCTGAAAGCCGAGAAGGAAACTTCCTGATCTCTTGTCGTAAATGCAGCTGCTGCAGTCCTCGTTAATTTTCCATTAACGTTTAGGGCGCTTTTCGGTGGCGATACTGCTTTGTATGGAATCCCGCCGCGCGAAAAATTTCCCCCGTGTTTGTTGTGTTTTACCTGCTGTGAGTGTGGGGCGTTTGTGGTGGAAGTTCTTGTCCGAAGAAAACGTGTCCGGAACTTTTCACGCTCGCCATTCGCGGCACGGTTTGGTTATTGGGATCAGAGAAGAATTAGCGAGTCATTAATGGTTACTAAGCACTGGGATACATTTGTTAGGTGTAACTATAGTTAGGGGTTTTTAGCGTTTATATAAAAGGAATGGGGAATTTCTGTGTTCGCTTAATTAGTTTTGGTTGTTATAAGAAAATGAATACTAACGATGGAAGTGTTCGGGAGATTTCAGAAAGTGTTTATTATATTATGAAATTTACGCAAGATATTTTAAAAATTGAAACAACACCAAGAAAATAGTAAATTAAAACATACAGTCAAAACAAAAAAATAAGATTTGTTTGTTCTTGAAATTGGTTGATAAGTGATGAAAAATAAAGAGATGAATTGGATGAGAAATATTGATTGCTTATTTAGAATTATGGTTATTTGCGAGAAGTATTTATTGATATTCGAGTGCTAAAATTGGTGTCAGATATATTTTTCTTTTGCTAGTTTATTTTATGGAAAATGATCACACAAATAAATGTACAATAAAAATCCTTAAATTATACCAATTCTATCAGTTGTATGTTTGAATACGATAAATCATTAAATTATTCCAAATCAAAGTACCGATACCTAAATATAAAGTTTTTCTCATCCCTTTAAAAAAATTTCATTGATACAGTATTAGCAAGCATTTGATTTATAATTTTGCAAAAATCTAGTTTATCTTACACTAGTCTTAATTTTATCAATCAAACGGGATACCAAAGAACGTGAGAGACACTTGCCCTAAAAATAATTTTCTCCCAAATTATTACCCCCAGCTATATTGGCAAGCCGGAAACGTTTTTTTCTTTGGCAACCTTAATTTTCACCTCCCATTTTCGAGGTCCACGAAAACCGGAAAAATGACCTATCATTCCCTCTCCCAGTAATGGGATCGGGAGCAGTCAATATTTCCCGAAATTCCTGCGGCTGGCCCCATGCCGCCTGATTCTATATCTCTGAGATCTCTCTTCGAAGCTGGCTGGAGCCATACATCTCATATATGACCATTGAGAGGCATACCACCTTCTGGTGGGGGAGTCAAATTTATCAGATATGTGAAGCGAAGCAGACGCCGAAGCGAGTTAATTCTTTATTGTGGTGATTTATGTCTTGTTGAAAATGGAATCGGATCGGTGATGGGAGGAAAGGTGTGTGAAATGGCTGGGTGGGTGGAATAAAGTGGGTGAATGTGGGGGAAATCTGTGATCTGACGTTGTTATCAATCCCTTATCTACAAATGATGATGTGTTTTGTTGTATCAAGAGGGGGAATTGTGATATTTGGAAGATATGAAATCCGTGAATTCTCGCTGTTGTCATCAACCAGCTTATGTGCAACAGCATCAATTAATGGATGGATTTTTGTAGACCTTTTACCGCTAAACACTGAAAAATGTTGTTGGAAATTTTGTTTTTTATTTAAATGGAAAGCACACTGTTAACTGTGTTAACCAGAAAGTGAAATTAAAAAACAAATTGTTTTACCCTTTGCTGTAATTCTTTACCCTTCTCAGAGTAACAGAACACAGAATGACTTTCGGAACTCCATCAGAAAATTCAATTCTGCTTGAGTACATTAAAGATAAATTTAAGATATCAAATACTTATATTGAGTTATTTTGGTTCCGATTATTTATGTATCAAAATACATTCAGTATTCATAAATATCTTGCAATATTAAAGCTTGGTTAATATAAGTAAATTAGTAAGTGATATATTAAAAGTATTTAATATCTAGAGGACATCTATTAAATATAGGATATCTTATATTTAATATCTAGTGAGAGTATTACATTGGTTCATTACTTACCATCAATGGAGAAAGTTTAATTACATAACGACATCAATATAAAATTGACATGTTCCAATCCTGCATGATTCCCAATTGATTTTCTCTTTGAAGCAAACGCCATAAATCAGGCATAGTACATAAAACTGCAGGATATGCATAACATGAAATAGTTAATACACTACTTGCAAACGTAAATCGACTCCAAATACCGCTATTGCTCCCCAATAAATAATTAAGAATAATCCGCATTCAAATGATTCTGGAATCCTCTAAACCAGAGTTAAAACTCCGATCACGAAGCGAAGGCTCTAATACACGGCCGAACGTAACTCCCCTCCTAAACCCTTAGCTAAACATTTTCTTCCCTCTGCATAATGGCCCCTCGCTCATAATAAATAACTGGCCTCCAAAAATTTTGCACCACCAGGCATTAATAGGCTTACCATTTAATGGAGCATATCTATAAATAACAGATCGACTCTCCACGGAACCTGCACTTAGTTCTACTCCTGCTCCTTATTTTGAGCGCTGCCCTAATCTTTCCCAGTCACTGGCTATAATCGGCAGAAGGGACGAACAAAGTCCATTACGAAGGATTAACTAACTCTGGCTCATAATAATCAGCGAGTTTCAATCAGGATTAATCCCGCTCTTGTTTTCTCTGGAGCTCCCCATTCAGTGATAAGCGAGCCATGTTAAAGTATTACTCCCGGTGTCACATTCATTAAAGTTTTCACCCGCGATTCGATTAAGTTTTTCTGGAGCCGCCGCGGTTAATGTCGATGACCATTATTTCCCGATTGATAGAGGTTTTTTTCCGGTATCTATTAATTCCGAAGAAAGCCGATTCCGTGATTAAAGGTTGTTTTTTTTTCTTTCGCAAGAATGGATGGTCATTGTGATTTGGAGATAGCGCAGCATGGGAAATGGAGGTGCTTAGGGAGGGGTTCAGATTAGATTTTGGGATACCAGTCATTTTACTAACGGAGATGATAGTCTTAAGAGCTGGAATGGGCTTGTAGTTGGTTTCTTTGGAACTTTTCGTTCTTCAACAAGCGAAAACTGGCATTACTCTCGGTTTTAAAGTTCGTTATTGCTTCTTCACTTACACGGAATAATGAGGGTTTTTTTCGTTTCTTTGAAGAACTATTCTGCTCTCCTTTTGGTTATCAATTTTTAGGGTGCCCTTTTTTTACACTCAAATGTCTTACTCGGTAAAGAAAGATATTGTGGACAGATTCAATAAAACTTACTATTAATTGACGTTTTGTTTAGTATCTTAATTGTTTCTTCTCTCTTACTGTCACACAAAAATCCCACATATCACCTTTTTCTTCTTGACTAAATAACCAGAAATTTTAGATATAAATATTTCTCTCAGTTAAAATATTTTAAACTTTACTGCTGCTTAATGGATATAAATTAGGATGTGATTATCTAACATTTTAATAAATCAGAAGTTTTTGAATGATGTTTAATTCTCCGAAATTTTTATTCTCAATTTTTCACATTTCTAGAGAATCACCCATAGAGTTACTTTTTAGGATTTTCAACTTTTTTTTCGCCATTTCTACAATTTTTCATTCTGAAAATTTTTTATTCCCTCGATAGAAAGATAAAGTAGTTTTTTCTTTATGAGAATTCTTCTTGCTAACTGACAAGGATACCTGCGATGCTATGCCATTGTATATATCCTTATAATATTTAACCCTACAGTGCATACTGATGCCATTTGGCAACACGACATTTTTCCCCATTTCCTACTCGAACTTTCATTTTCAAACGGCAACACCATGCAATAAGTACAATAGATATAACATTTCATTGTATTAGCACTTTAGATCGCCAGTAGATCACAGCAGGGGTACTATTTTGAGACATTTGTTAGTAGCTAGTGAAACGAAAGTCAAGACACAGAAAACGCCAAAATAAAAGGACCATATAAATTAAAATAAAAAAAATTTTCAGCTTGAACAAAAAATGTTTTGAAAAGATAAGTTGTTTTTTTATATTTTTAGAGCATTTGGTTTTATTTCACTTCACAATTAATTTCACAAGAGACACAAATTAATTTCACAAGGACAAAGTTTTTTGCCAATAAAAAGTAGAAAAAAATTAAATTAAATTTTTTTAGTATTTTTTTACTAATGTACACCATAATAGAAGTCACATAAATGATTTTCAAGTGAATTTAAAAAATCATGCATTGTAGGGTTAAATTGAATTTGTAGTCTTATTAGAGCATAAATGTATATTTTAACATTCGTAAGTATTATTTCCGCTGTAGATAAAGAGTCTTAGAACCCTTGTTAAGGTCATTCTCGGTTACACACATACATTTCTTAAAATGATATAATGTGTTATTTGCTTTATTTCAGAGTTTTACAACCTCCAGTTCTTATTGCTTATGATAGTGAAAATTTTAATATATCTTAAACTGCATTTCTATATACTGCTTTTATTATATATGTAGATTAAATTTTCCTCATTGTCTAGAGGTTCGATTTACAAACTTGGTAAAATTAACCATTAAAAAGTAAGCAAAGCAATCAATTTTTGATTTCCTCATTTTTGCCTTTTGGTCAATCACATCCCTGAGTTATGCTTTGCTCACTAGAAAAATTCAAAATCAATTTCAAAAAATAGTTTGACCCATTGATCCAGACAGCTGTTAACTGAATGGGTATATTTTTATAAGTAGACAATAAATACCCTACTAAATTAACTACATGATGATTCTAGTGAAGACTCTTTTGTATGATCCTGACGTCCTTTATAATTTAACTATTGTACAGTGTTCTGCATTCGTTTGACACTTTCTCGTAAAATATACTCATTAACGAACAGATGTTATGATTTTTTTTCAATTCTGTTTTCTTAACAAGACTATAGTCCCATTCCCATACCACCCCATTTCGGATACTCCACTGAATTTGACGATCTCAATATGTAACTTTACTCTTGTCATGAAGGACCAGTATTTCTCAACCTTGTAAAAATACCTCCATCAAAATTAAGATCTACGAATTCTTTACGACTGGCTGGACTGAGACAATCTCCCAGAGGATTAGGTCCCCCGAACTTCGGACGTTAAAAGCCAACGGGTCCTCCGTATGGCGAAATGATAGTTGATTTTGCACCCATGAAATGCGTCTGTTGGCAATAAATTCTTCAAAGATGCTGAGCCCTAGGCGGAAGTTGAAGAGTGTCACTTAAAAGCTCGTTTCGTGCGTTTTACGACGCGAGTTGGGAAAGTGTTGGCTGTTTAGTATTCTGAGCCAGAGCCTTCAAGCTGTCTACACCCTGACAACCATGCTGTTGCTCGTTAATGGCCGACCGGAAACAATGAATAAGAGCTTTCACTGTGACTTGCTGTGTGTTTGATGATTCTCGTTGGTTTCCTGACTGGGGAATGCTTGTTGATTTGCGTACGGACCCTATTTGTTTTTTAAGTCAAATATGCGGATTAGATACTCATTCTGAATCATCTTCCGTTTTTCTTCGAAAGTTTTCACGCACTTTTTTCTAAAAGATTGTATGAACCTTGGTATAGTAACCGATACCTTGATATAGGTAAAGTTGAGGTTACCTTATTTAATAAAAAAAGTGAACACCCACATGAATTCCTTGTAAAAATTATGGGTTTTCTTTTTCTGACCTTAGGTATCACGCTCTTCGAAGTAACATCGTCCTTCTTGAATTTCCTCCCAGACCTTCCTTGAACTCTATTTGGGCTAGTAAACATTCAAATCTAACAAATCTTGCTTTAAAACTTATTTTTAAACAGCCAGTTACGTGCCTTCTTAGTTCATGCTAGCTTTATTTCCTGACCATATCCCCTCAGGATAAGATGTTCTCAAGATGTCAATTCTTCTCTCGTTATTGAAAGGCTTCGCTAAGGGTTAACTCGTCTTTACTATCCTCCTGTATAAACCCTAGGTATTCAAGTCACAAAAAGATTCTATCAACAGAATCTCTCAGCCCATCGCCTTAATGCGGCCTCATTTCCCAGGGAACACACTGAAAATCATTAAAAGCTACCGACACCGCAGCTTTCTTCTCAGAAGCATTGAATCTTGACCTAATGTTGTTTCCGATATTTCTTTTAGCCTCCTAATACTCTGCGGTTTAGTTTGTAGTTATCTAAACAGATAGAGGGATTTACGAGTTCTTCTGTGCAGTAACGACTGCTATCTCGGACGGTAGCGTTGGCTAATGTAAACGGCCTTGAAGTGTCTTCCCGTGTTAGTGGAACAGAGGAAAAGGTTAAAGACATGCTTCGATCTGCTTTGCCAGACTTTTCTTCTCCTCCACCTTTTTTACTCTCTCGGGTGAGAAATATAAACAAAGACGCTTGATATTGAAGTCAAAGGAAGGTTGAGGGCGGAATAGGGGATGTATTGATCTTGATGCTTCTGGTTTGATTTGAATATTTGCAGATTTTCATTAAGGACGGATGTAGTGTTAGGGATACAATTACCAAATAGATATTAAGAGCTTTTTATTATGCTTAATGCATAGATTAATGCCACATTGAAGACAATTTAGTGAAAATTTATGCGCTCATCCTCCTATTAAAACTTTGATTTTTTGAAAATTATTTTTTAAAATTATATCTATTGTATAGTTTTTACTAGTTTATTTACTTATTTTTTTCTGCGTAGCAACGGTTTACATGCAATGTTTTACCTTAATGATATATATTAAATAAATAACACCTAATTTTAGTTGTTCTCGCCGCAATAAGTAAAAGCACTTGAATCCAAAATTTTAGTGACTAAGTTGTGGACAGTCTGCTTGTTTTATGAGATAAAACACAGAGCTATGCTAGTAACTTCAAATTAAAACAGAATTTATTGATATTATTAAAACGAGTTTCAAATTGAAACGGTTTCATCTGTTTATGAAAAAAATACAAAGAACCTGTGTTCAAAAGCAATGAACTGAGCTTTAGAAATTGAACGCATCTTTCAGAAGAGATAACGGTATGAATTCTGGAACCATTTCAAAACGAAGTCTTTAGGTTCACATTTTCCGGGTGGGTTAGCCCCCTTTAAATACTTTTACCCGGGTTATTTCATTCTTTTCCTCTCCCTCCCCAACTATATTATTCATGGCCATTTCCCATTCCGAGATAAAAATTCTTACATAATATTAACCAAAATTATCTTCACTCCAAAATAAGCGAAAAAGGCCGTTTTCTAAAGTGGTCTCTCCCTGGGGGCGAAAACCCAGATAAATATTTTCCATCAAGAATCTCTGTAATTAGAAGATCTCTCCCATTTACTTCTTGTCATTCCGCATTCAATCATCCGTTATCTTGTCCTCTGGTAAACATGCCGGCTTCTTTAGAACGCACCCTTATCAGTTTCTGCTGTTTTATGGGTCCTGCCAGGACATTTTTGTGCTGCCTAGCCCCAGGTAGTAAGGACAGAGTTGGCTATTATACGGCACCAATTGCAGTTGTTGTGTTGCAAGGTGCGAAGCGGGGACACCCTTCTTTATGCCTCCAAGGAAGGTTTTTTTGTGCGCTGCTTTTTCTATGTTTTATGTCCCTCGCCCGTCGTATCTGGGGCCCAAGAAAATGCGAATTACGCTTATACGACTCCAGTATCACCAAAGAATAAAACGGCCTTTTTGTTGTCCCGGCCCGTACGGGTGCGAATTCCTCGTTTCCAGGCGGTTTTTATTCCTCTTAAAATAACAGTTTGCCTCAAAAAAGTTATTTTTATGGCTCGGGAATCGTGGGTAGGCCTGGCCTCGTTGTTTATGGAGTGCCCGCCTCTTTATTTGTTTTTTTTCTCGTTTTAACCGGGCCCATTACCGAATTAGTTTCGATTGCAATCTGGAACCGCAGTCATGCAGTAGCTTTGGTGATTGGGGATCTAATATTAATGGGACAATTAATTTTAGATTGCGACTCGGCTTGTGTGGTAATGGGGACTCGGGTACTGTGGGACCATTAGACCGTGGAAACATGGTTACTCGTGGGGCTGTGTTAGGTAATGGTGTAAAAAGCAGAAAATGAATCCCGGTATAAATTGCTTAACAGTGTCTGTTTCTCGTCTGTTGTGGGACTAATTTTCGTGCTCGGAAATGTATTAGTTCCTACAAAGATTTTATGGCGCACCCAAGTAACCCGCTTAAAATAAATACTATGGTATGAAGGAGAAAGAATACTTATTTTAATTTATGCAATGTATCGTTTAAAATGTTTTATCCATAACTTATGTAGCAAAATTATATCTATGTATGTACGAGTCGTATAATTAATTATTGATTTTTCTGAATATAATATGGCTTTAATCTTTTCCTTCCTCGTCTTATGGCAACGATGATAGTAATCAAATGTGGATTCTTTTATTAGCTCATATAGTGCGTCGTTATAAGGACTTGTAACGAGAGCCATTGTAGAAGCATTACAATGTTTAAAAGTTAATGCAGATTTATATAGCGTTTTTAAAAAGGAAGTTATTCTGATATAACATTGTATGAGACATAATCTGAATAGATTTGGGAAACGGTTTTCCTGAAGAGGAGCGGTTTCCCAGTAGTATCTATTCACAAAAAGGATTCGATTCATTTAGTCCTGCCATTTATTTTTTTGCTGATATCCACGAGGGAGCGTTCGTCTACAAACGGCTGATTGGGAACAAGATATATTTTTATTCTCCAGAGAATAAGTGTTCCACATGATTTATCCGAACTGTCTAGTGTATCCAATCGATTCTAACTCCCTTCTTTTCAAAGCACAAAGTACATGAGTTAACTTAAAAAGCGTAATTTTTTATGGAAAAAATGTTGTTAGTACTATAATTACAAATTTTTGGATATTTTGTCCATTTTTTATAGCCTTTTTTATTCTTCTACAATTAGATAAAAAGGTGACATACGTATTTAGATTATCCAGAGTGAAAAGAAAATTTCCAATGTCTTTGCCTGCATGGGATAGCTCAATTTTTAGGTAGAGTTAGGCACACTTTATATTCAAAACTCGACACCCTATCACTTGGAAAAAAATGGTTTTGCTAAAAACTCCTTGCTTATCCCCAGTTTTGTTACCCCTCCATCCGTAGTGTGTATTAAGATGTGATGCATTCATTTCATGTCACTAAATCTTTGAGTAAAAACACATTGTACCATCACACGGGGATGTTGTTTTCGTATTTAAGGACTAGGACGTGACAAAAGGTTATTCGTCTTGAGCTGTCTAGCGCCACATAAACACGACGTGAGCGATCTAGACAAGAGACATAGCGTAGACAAGGAACATTAGTTCTCGAGGAGGAATTCGGCCCATCCTATATTATACCCGATGCAGACTACCCTGGTCGATTGCTATCCCTTGTACAAATAGCATTGTCTGGTGGGCCTATATACACAATATGTGCCGTGCTAAAATCTCGTTAGGGCTGTAGGGGGCATTTTGAAGTGAAAAATGGAATAATTTTTTTTGAGACTGTTTTGGTGTCTGTAAAATGACGCAAACATTCAATTGTCGTGGGTTGAGACTGGAGAGCTCTTAGAGCTTACATAGACGATCGTGTTTGCGCTTTTCCATTTGTGTGCAAAGTATTCTGTTTCTGCTATTGAAAAATAGTGTTGTTGTAGAACAGACTGTTTTGTGGGATTCTATTTTAGTCCCCTCGTAAATTTTTCCCTGTGCGAAAATAAGATGTGCGTTGAGATTTGTTACCTCATTTGATTGTTAATATTACTTTTCATTTGGTTTTGATGATTCTTCGGAAGACTTTTTTGGGGAATTGTTCTCAAAAGTTTGACTTTTTTTTACTTTTTTATTCAAAAGTATGATTGTTATTTTTCCCATCGGTGTACGAAAATGTGGAATATACATGGATATATTTTGTTCTCTCATATGATTGTTGTATATTTCTTTAAATAATATGTACTTTTAGAAGACCTGTTGCTCAAAAGATTGTCAATATTATTATTCCTTTCTATTCACTCTTTTTTTTGTATTTTTAAATGTAATGCTTGTCTTTTGTAAGTAAATAAATTAGAGAATTTTAAGATCAAGCATTATCCCATGGGGGTCATTTAGGGGGGGGGCAACCGCCCCCCCCCCCCAAGGTTTCCACTGTTATGAGAAAAATAGCTGCAAGTCCCTTGGAAATTCTTTAACTTCCACAAAGAGCTTTGGGTGCAACTCAAAAGGTTTCAAAAGGAGTAAAAACAGTATTTTTGATGGTTAAATTTCAAAAAAATTTCTGGGGGAGAACCCCCAACCCTTCCTCTAAAATTACCACGTCTGTTATTCACTGTTTTTCCCTTTGAAAATTCTGCCGCTTACAAGATATTTTTCCTTTTTAGTGCTCCCGAAAGTGTTTGAGAAAGATAAAACACTAGTTTAAAGTGGTAATTTCAAAAAAATTCTGGGGGAGGACCCCACAGTCCCCTCTAAAATTTTTACGTTGGTTATACAGTTTTTCCCTTTCGAATTCTGCCACTTACAAGTAGCTTTTCCCTTCAGGAGCTCCCCAATGAGTTTGAAAAAGAGATAAAACTATATTTTAAAGGGGAATTTTAAAAAAATTCTGGGGCTGGACCCCTAGCCCCCTTGAAACTTTGACGTTTATTTACAACTCTTTTTCCTAGAAAATTCTGTGGTTTAAAAGAAACTGTTCTCTTTGGATGCAGCCCAAAGTATCTTAAAATGAGCTAAAACACTACTTTAAGAGGCTAATTTTCAAAATTTTCCTGGGGGTGAACCCCCAGACCCACCTTTTTTTTCGGAGTTCGCGTTGTCAAATTTTGACATTATGTGTAATTTGTAATATCCTTCACATACCACTTTTCAGTGTTCTAACACTTAACCTACTATAAATGTGCTCGTTTGGGGATATCTTAAAAATGAAGTTCAGGCAACCCTCACAAAAAAGTCTAGCTACAGCGTGGAACCACTTAAAAAATCCTTGCCCCCCCAACCAAAAACTGAAATGACGCCCCTGCATTATCCGCATCATTTCAATCATCCTTTAATCATCTCAGAAGTTCTAGTGCAGTAAAAATATCACACATTTACCCAGAAGGTCTTTGGTTTAATTTATTCGAATTGTTTAGGTTTTGTAGTGATTGAGTGTTTGTAAATAGCAACGGAAGAATTTATTTGCGTATAGAACTAATGAGATGACTATGTATGATCGAATTAAAAATTTTATCTTATAATCGTTTATTTATTTCCTGACAAGAAACAAAATATAAGAAATTGAATAAAGTTATTATAAGTGGCCGACAAAGAGAATAAGGGAGAGATTTTTACTCTGTGCTAAAATACAAATGCGCATTTTAAAATGTAAATTTATTTTGTAAGATACAATTTATTTTGAGAGAGAATCGCCGTTTTATATTTCCTGTAATATCTAGTTTATGCGTTTGATTCATATTTATTCAAAGCAGCATACAGAATATTTGTCCTGAGGAAATAGGTATTGAAAGTATATCTGATGTTTTTGACTTTACATCAAAACTTGTAGGATTGTACAGAATGAAATATTACTTTTAAAAAAATAGCAAGTTCGTAGACTATTGTGGTGCAGGTTTTTAACCCCGGGCCAACGATAATTCCCTTCACCTGTCAAACTCCTGTCGCTGAATGCATGTAGATGTACCAGAGCGTGTATCTAATTCTATTTTCGTTCGGTACCTTCGCTTGAATACATACAGGAAACCATCTACCTTTTTCACAATCGAATGCATTTAAAATATCTGGGTGGCTCGTTTAAAGTGAAAGGGAAGGGCCTTCAGCTAATGCTTGTAACGCACTGCCTAAGCGCACATATTTTTGATAAGTTCAGCTTCGTATTTCGGCTTTGCAGTGGCTGCCTATTTTCGGGGGGGATCTGGTTTTTAAGGCTCTCTACAATAACTAGCTTGCGCAAACTGCGTCTCATTCCTGTTTAATATTTTTCTTCCGGTTTTCTTTCCGCTTTTGAGGAAAGTCAGATTCAGAATTTTTCCGAGGTTTTCGAAATATTTCCATTTGGCTTTTTCCGGACTTCTTGGATTATGCGTTGTTGGGAGTTATTTTGGGTAGGTTTGTGGTTTTTTTTTCAGGAGTCACTCCCTAAATAAGCTTTTATAAAATAATAAATTTTTGATTCCAATTGGAATTGGTTACTTCAGTGTATCATTTATATTATAACGTTCAGATCAGTTTTAGGAAGTTATATTTTTAGTTATTAAGTTATTTTTTTAGTTAAGTTTTAGGAAGTTATAAGTGGAATTATTTAACCATAATTTCTTATGGTATTTTAATTCTTAAAATTTTTTTTGATTCGAAATGAAGTGAAATACTTTTAAACAATTGTTTTTCGTTATGTTAAGTTAATCATTTGATTCCCAGAGTATTTTAACATTTTAGGAGGGTTTAGAATGTAGGTTGATAGTAAAAGGAGGCTTACTTAAATAGGCTATAACTGTAAAGATGAAACTGAAATTGCTTTGTATTAAAAAATTGCGTGTAAAGTTGGTCTTAAGAAGTTGTCCTTCAAAATCCGGCAGCATAAAAGTTATAACTCCCTTTTTCAGGCTGATTCTGAGTTGTGTTAGGCTAGTCTACTTACACCCCATATTTTTTTATAATTAATTTTGAATCACCCTTTACTTCATTGCTGTTTTGTTATGATATTAAATGTTTCCTAACCTTTATCACGTCCTTTTTCGTATACGTATCCACTTTATGAAAGCGAGTGCTTTTGCATTGCAGTTCAAATCATGATATATTTAATAAGTAATTTTAATTCAACATAATGTGACAGTAAAAAAATGTTAGTGCCTTTTTATAAGTCATTTCTGACGAATGTTTCTCTAAAGTGCGATCGTCTGCCTAAAAATCCATCCCCATTGCTCTCATTTTCAAACGTCCTAACTCAACCCCTCCCCCTTCCTCAAATATTTTCAAACTTTCCTTTTTCTGTCTCTTCACTCCCCCGCCCAGTCACCATCCGAAAGTTTTTCCCGAATCTTGCAAATTTATCGATTTGCAACCTTCACACTGTTGCAGTTTTATTTTCAGCAGATTCTCCTTTCCGACAATCAATAAAGTAGTATCTCGGTCCCTAGCCCGCTTTTGAGACCTTAACCCTTAACGATATTAATAACTTATGACTGTGGAAACATGAATCGTAAAGCAGCAGCGTCACTTGGGCTGCAGCTGAAAAACTCTCCACGGAGGCAGGGGTTTCGTTATCTAATTTATTACCTTCAGTTTGCATTATGTATAGGTAGGCTCTCCTTTGTAGCTTTAATATGTTGCTATTCCATTTATGAATGCCGGTATACAAATATTTGAATTATAGATACTTTTCGGATAACTTCGGAGCTTCCAGAGAGGGAGGCAAAAAACAATGTTTGTTTCTTCTTTGGATTTGCGCCTTTGTTTATCGCTTTGGTTTCTGTGGTGAGTTGTGGTGCCTAATTGGAAATGTGATTTTTTTCTTGTTACTTGAGATAGTTGGCATTTTATTTTGGACTTTGTTGCGTTAAAAAAGGAAAAGGGAGTAGTTTGACTGTGTAGTTGGTTTGGAGTCGAGGATTTTCTTCTTGAACACTTTTATTAAAGATAGTTATGTTCCACATCTTCTGAAAGAGTTTTTTTTCCAACATATCACTTTTGATGTGCCAAGGGAAGTGTTTTGGCCATTTTCTCCATTACTTAATGCATATTTTATTTAAACTTATTTAGTGTTAAACAATTTCTGTGATACCTTATATTACGTTCAGTAATTTATTTATTTAAACTTCTGAGCTTGTGATAACATTTGTAAATAATATTTTTTATACTGTTTCGTTCTCCCTCGAAGGTTTGAAATATTTCATATTATGTGGCTATAGAAAAAGACTAAATTTATCCCGTATTCCGCGAAATTTCAATATCCCTCTACGAAAATGTTTTCTTGCTGTCCCACTATAACTTTATTTCAATTTACAAATCCTTACTAGTCTGAAGTGACTACTTTTTTGGTACTGTTTTTATTTGTTCCTAAAATTCATATCCATGGTTGAACGTTTGATTTGCCTGTAATATGTTATAATTCGGTGTCTCTAGTATCAATCAGTTTGCTAGCTTTCCTGAAGTTATAAACAGGATCTTTTATAAGAAATTACTAACAGTTTTGCTTTAGTAACAGTTGATAGAATATATAACCTCGTTTTTTAGAGTGAAATTTGAATTGATAAAGTCACGAAACAAAGCAGATTTTTATAGCTTGAGTTTCTTTCTTACTCGAAATACTGGAACCGCTACTGCCTACACAATTCATAACTATCTCAAAACTTTTGGCAATAGTTGGCTTAATCCATTGCTCACCCCCCATCCTTTAATTACTCCACCTAAAATCCCAATTAACATATTACCACTTTGAGAGGTAAGCCCACCGTTTTATTGGCCCAGCTCATCATTACTGGCTTCGTTCCAGCCAATAGCCTCAGCCAACGAATCGCTTTACCTCAGCAACATTGGCCCGAACGTTTTAGAAAAGTTTCTGCCGGTGCCAACTCTCTTTTAGAGAATGTAATCATCAATATGGTCCATGATTAACGATCATGCGTTACAGATCATTATCATGAGTCACCTTATCATGATTAATGAATTCTTCGGTCGAATTCGCCATAGTTGATTACCTTCAATTTTAATTAATACCATTGGTATCTCTCATATTGTCGCCTACTATCTTAATGAGAACTCAAAAGCTGTGGCAAGTTATGGAACTCCATGGTTTCACTGGATTATTTGGTTGATTTCTGTAGATCTGGCTTTCATTCTGAATTCTTGATTCTAGCATTTCTATCATTATACAACGGTTGATCTCTGTCTTTTTTCTGTATGTTTTGAATAATGTCGGGTAACTAGACTGTATAATTCAATAGTGAGCTTGTTAGTTTTAAATTCGTTGAATTTCTTTCTTACATTCAATTTCCGCAGTTTAAAATTAAGACATTTCGAACTATTTTGGTTATTAAAATAAAATTTTGTTAACATATTTTGACAATTTTCTTCTTTTAAAGTAGTATTAAGTTATTTAATAAAGTGGTTTGTTCAAATCCACTTTCGCTTTTCAAACGTTATTGGATGAAACAATTTTCTTTACTTGTCTGAGAATATTTTTTGACTGAAGTTAGACAATGTTTGGGAATTTCTATGACATTTTTCACGATATTGCTTTTAAGATATTGAACTTATAAGTTGAAAAAAAGTTATTTAGTTTATCTTTGCATAATAATAATTCTTCTTTGTATAATAATCATAATAATAATTATTATTATTATATTTAAAACTCTTCTCTCGCGCTTTTGCCACCCTTAGTTATGACATTATTACACTCACTCTATTAAAATCTAAATGGATGTTTCCTCGTATTATTTTGTTGCTGCACCTCTCATGTTACCCAATTTCACCCTTAGACTAAATAATGAGTGAGAAAAGAAGGGTCACTCGAACTTCTCTCCTACGGACACAAAGACTTCGCGAAGAAACAAAAAGCCGTCTCGAACTTTCTCAGCACCGTCTCATTTTACCCGTCACCGTTTTTAAGAAAACCTCCGAATATTTTAGACGAAGGAAATAAAAAAGAAATTCCCCTAGACAAAACACGGAACCCCGCCGATAATTTATGTTTTAAACTGTTTACTTCCCAGCCCGTCGAACATAAAATCCGAGCCCGGTATGTAAATTATGGTGTGCGCGGGGACCCTTAATTAAAAAGGACATCTTGCCTCCTCACTTGAGGACTTTTGATCCCCTAATCCCTGTTATTTCCCGTCTATCGCGGCTCCGTGATCAAAGAGTTCCCGGGAAGGAAAGAAATCGCATTCCCGGGAAGGAATATTTGTCTCTCTGACATCTTTAATATCATACCTCGCGCGGAAAAAGTCCCCGGGAAGGAAGGAAGGAAGGAAAAAGAGCCTTTGTTCCCGGCCACCTCTGTTCTTCTCACTTGCATTTTCGGCCTGCTACTTTGTTAAAAGACCGATATTAAATAAATTTCTGCTTGATGGGCTGAAAAGACGAGGGGAAAATCACTGCCGGGAAGATTTCCCCGGGACAAAAGGGCATTGATTTTCGGGGACTTTGAAGATCTGAGAGTGCCGGCTATATTTTAAAAGCTGCCCCGCCGGGTCCCTGGTGTCAGCCCCGGCACAAAAAGTGAAGAATTTTCGTCGCCTTCCCAAATGAGAAGTAGTAGTTATGGGTTTTGGAGAGATTTATGTCCTATAGCTCTTCGCCTGCTCTCTGGGGCTGCTTTCTTCTTTTGCTGACCGGGAGCTCTCGATGGCAATTTTCGTTTTATAAGGATTCCTTCCCTCAATGGCTGTATAAAACGGGGTGGGGTTTTTCAGTTTACTCGTTACGCTGCGTTGGTTTCAGTTTTACCACTCGAGCTCTTTCGGTTCGTGAGCTTGTGTTTTTTTTGTCTTTTTTTTTTCGGAGAAATGCGCTTGCTGATTGTAGCTGCTGGTTTTTGTATTCTTTTTTTTAAAATAATGGCTGGCTGACCAGTGCCCGTTAAGGTTACCGTAGATGTTGGAATGGTCAGTTATTGTTGTAGGCTAGGATGGAATTAATGGTAGAAGTGTTTTATATCAAGAGCTTTTCAAATGAACTAATAAATTATAAAGCACATTTATAAATGTATACTTTTCTTTAATCTCTGTGAACTAACGTATTGGTTGAGTTCTTACTAACTAACATGTATTCGTAATAACGCTATTTATTTTTTTTATAAATGTTTTTGCATTTCATCAGTACTAAAACATAGTAATAGTTAATTTATAGCCATTCCTAAAGTTTGATGGCATTTTTGTATTCATTAAACATTATGATACATTCTTAATAATGAACGCCTTCGTGAAAGAAATATAATTTACTGTTTATATTAGTTTTATTGAAAGTAGGTCGTATTGATAAAAATACCATGGTCAAAAATAAATGTAAATTTTTATATGTTACATACTGCAACTTCCTAAGCTAATTTGCATTTAAAACCAATAGTTATAAAACGTAATGAGGCAAGCTGTGCAAATAAGTCGAAAATACAATATAGACAACGTTTATTTTGCACGTAATTTAAAAGATTTAAAAAATCTAAAACACAGACATGTTTCGAGCATGCCTGGATCTTCTTCGTTAGTGTGACGATGTAAGTATGACAATGAGACAATGACACTATTTTTTAAATCTTTTAAATTAATGTGCAAAATAAGCATTGTCTATATTATATTTATTTTCCAATAGTTATATGTTGCATTTTAAACTACTTATTGCAATTCAATTGTTTTTTAAACCAGATGAAATGAGCATTGAATATATCGACAGTTTCGAGGAGAAAACATATCCCTTCCATTCCAATAGCTGTTCCACTTCCTTCTGGTTTCAGTAGTATAGTAGTTGACACTAACTCAATTCCGTATTTTACGATTTCTCAAATTTTATTGCTTGAAATAAGAGCAATTTGAGCCCCGTTTATATTTAAGCACTTTATATGCTTTGGGGTTGTATTGAATTCTAATTTTAAATTCTGTTTTATATTTTCTGCTTTGAGTATTTCCTTTCTATCTCGCATTCATATTTTGTTTGGGTATTATAATATTGTGGAAGGATCCCATTCTTCTAAGTCACAATTTAAAATTAAAAAAAGTCATGTTATCAATGTTCTCATTGTCTCTATAGCATATCTCAATTTTTGCGGTTTCTCTATGATGTCATACATTTATACCGTAATAATAGGATATCCTGATAATCACTAGTTTAATTTTACGTGCATTCCCTCATCGAAATACCCTGCAAATTATTCTGCAGTAACGTAAGTGTTCCTCTTATTTTTTTCCTTGCGGTTTCTCTATGACGCCGACGCCAAGCATTAGCATTTATAATTCCCTGTGTCGGGAATATTTAGTGAAAAGGACCGTTGTCTGTTTCGTCTTCTGCATCTCAAGTACAATGAATTGAATTGCTGATTACTGGCTGATCGATCCGATCTTTTATTGAGCCTCATTCGAACGATTGGTGACACCGGAGGTGACCAAAGTTATCACACTTGTTACTGGTTGCATTCAGAGGTCCACTAAAGGTTTCTGTTTGCCAGGAACATAAATGTGTAATGAGTTTCTTAGCTTTGTTGTGTGTACACAAAGGAGAATTCTTTTATTCTATTTTATTTTCTTGGCTGTCGTCTTGCCTTACTAAATGATGGATGGCTGTATTTGGATTTGTATGTTTTTCTTTAGATGATTTATTAGGTTTTAAAACTTAGCAGACATTTAATTTTTAATTGAAAATGTGATTTTCATGCTAAATTTAGATTTTAGTTATTGTATGGTATGATTTTATGTTTTTGCATTTTTAAAACAGTAAAATTTTATACTTTCAAAAGAAACACATTCTTTTAAGTTATTCGAGTTAGAAGATCCCGGTTAATTTTGAGATGGAAAAGTTTGTGACATAACCTTGAGATCTTTAAAGAATTTTGAATCTTTATTTTAACTAAGAAAATATAAATATTTTGAAGATTATTGAACGCAAGTCTTGCTACCTTATGGACTATTATAAACATTTTATCATAGTTCTTTTAATTAATTTCCTGTATTAAAAACAATCTGTACATTATAATATTATTTAAAATATTACAAAAAACTTTAAACTTTAACCGAAGAAAAAATTTATTACTCCGTTAACCTAAAGCTAAATTCCATTTACTTCTCTGTAATAATGTTTTTAAATTATATTTTATTTAGGTCAATATTAAATTATCTAATCTATTATTAGTTATCCTTGCTTCTACCCTTTTAACCTTTTCCATTTCATTCATGTACGTGTATTATTTTCCCCACATCATCACAATCGTCTGCAGGACATGACTTCACAATATCATTCCTCATGCAACGCTTAGCTCATTTTCCGGGCCACCCGCATAGCTATCAATATCTGAGCCGAATGACGGTGAAAGAAAGCCGCAGTCTTTCATTTGTCATTCGTCCTTGTTGCTCCCATTGTTCTCCAGGCATCGGCGTGGGTGTCTGGTTGAAACCACAGGTGTCTGGCACTGATCGAACGCGGAACGAACAGTTGTCATTCATCATCCAAGCAGTTTCGTTAATTCAGACGAATCGTCAGCTCTGTAAACAGCTCGGCAGAGAGTTGCAAACAATGACTTGGTGGTGTGGCGCTTGCTGTTTTTCATTCATCGATTTTCGCTCGGAATTCAGTGGAATGTGTGGATTTGGGTCACATTCTGGCGTTTTTGAACGGATTCGGGTACAGATATGCGATGTTAGGGATATTCGGTACGGCATTTGATATTAACGATAGTAGTTGATGTTGGCCTGCGTACGTTTAAAATGCATGAGTCGAAGTAATTCAAGATATTTTTATTTGGAAACCGTGTTAATTTATGGGTTTAGTTCGCATATCGTTTTACTAAGGTATAAATGTAGTTTTATCATGATTAGAGGGGGAAAGTTTCGTGCTTGCTTAGGTTTATTTTTTTACTTGTTTGCGTACTATTTTGTTAACTCTACTTTGTGAATGAAGCCAAGTTTTTTTATTTTTTATATTGTCCTTAAATGTTTATAAATTTGGAATTTTAAAATTTTTTTTGGTGTGATTCTTTGCTTGTTGGATTTTTTATTTTTAATAAATAGCATAATAATTTTATCATGCCTGTTCAACGTTAAATGGCGTTCCTTTAATAGAGGCCAATATATTTTGTTTTACGGGAAGTTTTGTTTTACTTATATTTCATCAATAAAATAATAAATGACAAGTAAATGAAACATTTATGCTGATTCTTAAAAACTGGAGCTTATGAACTAGAACATATAATCAACTTAACGGACTGGTATAAAACCGTGAAATGTTAGTGTTAAAAAAAACCTCTGTTTCCTACAAAATGTTTTATTTTTACCAATGTGAATCCTATATATATTTGAAGTTGTAATTTACACATTGAAACTACATTTCTCAAATTTGCTGCATAGACGTGCTAACTCCAACAACTTAATATTGGAGTTAATCCAAGGAAATGCGTATGGATATCGGATCGGTTCCTGACAGCGTTTGATTTCCTTT
Source organism: Tetragnatha versicolor (assembly GCA_024610705.1). Lineage (NCBI taxonomy): Eukaryota > Metazoa > Arthropoda > Arachnida > Araneae > Tetragnathidae > Tetragnatha > Tetragnatha versicolor. Next base: position 42,507,418 of record JANDEH010000009.1, read on the forward strand.
TACGGAACTATGTATTTTAGTGTATTAATTAATTTTTTGGTTTCGGATTCTACTTTAGTACACTCAACGTTTCCCTCAATGTTTTCCTTTACTGCTTTATTTCAATCAAATATGCACACTAACCAAAAACTCGATTGCTATATAGTTATTGCTTTTCTTCGCTAATATGACTCCGACCTCCGCCTTTATTTTCAATCCCCCGACCTTCGACGATGGCGAATTGATAAAAGTCTGGCTCCCAAATTATATTTATAATCGATTGAAAATGAAAAGCCGGTACGAGAAAGAGTTCACTCTGATTGCGTTTTTCGATCTGCAGAAATAACAGAACAGTACCTCTCCCAAAAATGTTCCTCCACGTCCGATTCTGCCCTGCTCGAGGTTTTTGGGATAGATATTGATTGTTGGATTTTTGTCTCGCTTGCCTGAGCTTTTACCCCTGTCGTGCCCGAAACAGAAATTTTCAAACTTATTTCTGTTTACCTACCCATCATTTTGATTCATAAGTATGTTTTCTTTGTGAGATGACTGGGGAGAAGGAAGGAAAGGGAAAGAGTCTTTCCTTCGCCAACTTTTTGGAAATTTCCTGTTCTGTTTTCGGAGTCGTTGTAAGAAAGCATTTCTCTCTTCCCTGTTTTTTTTTGGTGTTTTTTTCCAGTCTTTTGTCCAGGTCCTCTCTTAGGAAATGCGTATGGAATATCGGATTTTATGCAAGTTGCGTGTGAAACTTGCATGTTTATGATTATCAACCGTTTTATATTAATAAAATTTTCAATATATGGATTTAGTTGATGGCTTGCATTTTAAGTGAATTCTTTTTATTCGTCACGAAGTTTCACTTATTTTCTTTACTCTTTCGTATTATACTCCTCGTTCATGTGAATCTATGAAGGGAATATATTTATTAATCTTTTATATTTTCTAAATTTCAAAAAATAAGGAATATTTTCTAATATTAAGTGACAAGGATTTAATTACATTTTTTCTTTCCCTTTTTGATGTAGTTGAACCCCGTTATAACGAACAACAATTCATTTTTACAGGAGGTTTAATACACCAAATTAATTATTATTAGTTTTTTTTTTATCCAGGAACGAAGGAAAGATTTTAATCGAATAGCTAACCTTAACTGTATCACAAGTTTTCACGTTTCAGAAATCTTCCCTTTTGTGATGTTACAAATATCACTCATAATGTTTTATAATATACTACTAACATAATTAAGTATGGTCTTGTAAAGAGTTCCTTAATATTTTGTTGTAGTACTGTAACATTTTATTTTATTGTTAAATTCATTACTTTGTTTTGATATTTTTCACTACTATAAATTGATATTATATATTTAAATGTTTTGGCTTTGGCTATTTATATCTAACGTCATTTTGTGACATAGACCATTTTCCCTAAATAGGATGTTTCATAATAGAAAATCTTAAGCTCAAAAATGCATAGTAATTCCTTGCTAATTTGTTTCCAATATGTATTTATCCTATTTAAGTAGCGTAACGTATTCTTTAAATTCAATATTCAAATATTTGTTTATGAAAAATGCCCTGAAAATTTCAAGATAAGATCCTAATGCTCAAAGTATTTGAAAATATAAATATTGTTCTTAGATGTAATTGTTATATTTTTTGTTTGATATGTTCTTTTATATATTTACATACTATACTACAATCAGTGTGTCCCAAAAAGGACTGACGCGCATTTCAAAATTCAATACCTAATTACCCAAAATCTAAAAAAGATAAAAATAAGCGGATTGTGGCATCCTACACCTAAGACTCCCAGGAGTGAGATGGACCAAACCGCGCATATTTTTTATCTCTCTTTTTCAGTTTTCGAGTTATTAGATATTGATATATAATATGTGTCAGTCTTTTTTGGGACACCCTGTATTTTCTTTCTTGTTTTACTAGTACTTTTTATGCTTATTTTCCTTGAAGGCCTGCATTTCAAATTCTGTTTATTTTGTTGCAGGTTCTTGAATTGCAAATCCAATATTTGGTATTTTGCCAAGCGTGACTCTTTCGTGAGCGGTAAGTGAACAACTTTAAAATAAATAAATTAGTTAATACATGGTGGATGGATATAGAGAAATACCGTGATTATGATTATATTGCATGTATGGTCCCTAGGGCTGAAAATAACGTATATAATATTCAGCGTGTGTGTGTGTGTCACACACAAATTAACAAAAAAAGGACCTACGAAAAAGTTCGACTCCTTTCATTTCTAAAACTATCGTAACACAAATAGCTTTTCTTCAAATGACTTCCAATACAGTCTAGCTAGAATCAGGGTGTTTTGACTGGGGTGGGAATAGTAAAATACACAAGTTTCCTTATAAAAGTTCGGCTAGTAAAAGCAAAATTACGCCATTATTGCGTCATATAAATGCACTCTCAAAGTGAAGTTTTAAAAATGCGTTTCCTCAGTATGTAATTTTTCCTCTGAGTATTTCAAGTTTCCACAACTCCTTCACTTTGCGAGCCAGATCCCCTCATTTTCTCCTCCCCTCTTCTTATTAGTAAATAAAAATTCCGTCGACTCGCGCGAGAAAATGTTGCAGCTAAAACTGCACTCTATCGAATGGCCGACCAAAAACTGCGGCCCCGCGTGGATCAGAGTTTGCGCGTTATTACCTGGGCACCAAAATAGCTCCGTCTGCTGTTAGCATTTCTTACACCCGTTCCTTGCGCAAATCGCCATTTTACCTCAAAAACATTGTAATGGCCGATAATTCGGCGGTTTAGAATCCGGGACCAGAAAAAAAACAAATTCTGCCCTCGAAAAGGGCCTAAAACTTTCGATGGGAGAAAGATTTTAGTCCCGGCATCGACCTGGAGTAGTCATTATTATAAATAGGCAGTGCGCTGTATTTTTAAACTTTTCGGGGATTGCATATGGCGGGTGACATTTACGCTTCAAAATGAGGAGGTGGAGCCCGGGAAAGAAAGAAGGATCCCGGGAATGAGGAGGATCCCGAGCCCGGTTTTTTTTCGCTCCTGATTCTTCTCCTTCTTTGTTTGCAGCGGGAAGTTTGCCTTTGGAGGAGCGCGCTATTATTCAAGCATAACGCTTAGTTTTGCATTTTGAATTCCTCTACTTAAGAAACCATCAATTTTTCTTTGCTGCGCTGGGAAGGGAGTAACGCCTATCAATAGCTTTTGGAAATAGTCCCTTTGAAGGTGGGGTGGTTGTTAGGGGTAGGTTTGGGCTGGAGGTTCTCTTCTCCCCGAAACGTTGGTTGTTGGTGTATTTTTTAAAAGTATACTCTTTTCCACTCTTTTGTATATCTTTTTAAACTCGCACACCCTCTTTTGATCTTTCCCAATTTTTATCGGGACACTTTCGAGATACACATCTTATTTACATTCTTTAAGAAGGTATTGTTTCTCTAATATAAATGGTGTTTCTTATTGTTATTTGTTTCTGGCTGATAATGACTAAATCTAACCCTTGACCTTTTAAATGTTATTTACAGAGCAATTTCCACAATAGTCCTTACTTTTCCGAAGAACGCAGTTTTTTCTCCCTTTACGTCAATTTTTTCATGGGATTTTCTCAAAAACACTGCTTAACCAACGATAGTAAATGGGTCTCGTTATTTTTACAGATGTTGCACAGCCGATAGTACTCTTGTATGAAATAAAATCTCCATATTTATATTAAACAAGGAGCGGAACCGTTTAATAACAATAGGGAGATTTTATTTCATACAAGTCGAGTACTATCGGCCCGTGCAACGTCTGTAAAAATCACTATTTACTTGGGCTAAGCAGTATTAGCGTACTTATCTAAAACCTTTGCCTCTCTTTTTTTGCCGAAGCATGTTACGAATTTTCAGGAAGAAGTCCGCTCCTTCCGCGAATTCCTTCGGCAGGATGCTGGTTGGGTCTGATTGCAATGTGGGAAAAACAACTTTACCTATGAAACTTATGATTCCGATGTTATTTCTCGGAACCGCATTATTTGTGCGCTAACGTTCTACATCTATAGGGTTTCCTGATTTTTATTATTTTCTCTAGTTCTCCTTATATTTCATGGATATTCGCAATTTTCAGACTTCCAACTATAAATAAAAGAACAGCAATAAAGGGTTATTTAAAGTGTACTGTTTCATCGAGGGTTTCCGAGACTCACGACCCGATAGTATTGCGGAAATAGCAAATTTATGAACTTTGCAAAACAGAGAAATCACTGATGCTATGTTTACCTACGCCGCTCCCGTATTGTTTTACTCAAAACTGAGCAATTTTAAAGGTTGTTTTTCCCAGAAAACTTGTGTTGGTGCAACGAGTTCGTTTGGTGAACTACGTTCAGAAAAGTCGGCTTTGCCTCTTGTTTCAATTGCTTTGCTAGTAAAACAACACAGCCATGTCATCAGGAATTTTCACTCAAAACCGCCTGTTTTACTTCAGAGAGTTAACTGATTATGCGGAAGTCCTTAAATCATATTACGGTATGAAATTTCCTTTAAAGATCGCGAATTTTCATTTTTGCTTTTGGTTTGTCCTTAAAATTTTTCAAAATGTCTTCAGAAAGTCCTTAATTTTACTCTTTAAACTTCTGTACGAACCCATTTTTTCTTTGGGTTCATTCAGACTTTTCCCTTTTGATTTTAGTTTTGGAGGAATTATCTCAAGTTAAAAGTGTGAATTGGCGTTTCTCTCATTACTCCTTCACGTTTCTATGCTAACTAACGATTCACAGTAGTGAATAACTTAGGATGAACAATGGAAGTGAAACAGTTTTGCTGAGCCTTTAAGATCTGTAGTTCTATGTACCAAGTTTTTAAAATCTAGTGTACATCAGTTTAAAAGTATTTTTAAAATGAACACAAAGGAGGATGTGCTTTTTTACGAAGTTTATTTGTTAATGTGTAAGACAAATAATTTAACAAAACACGTAATACAACAAAATATGCATTGTATTATAGTTTAGTTTTTTTAGTTGAATGAAAATTTTGTCTTCTGCAGAAAAAGTGGTATGGGGAAAAAGGTTTATTTTTACCGTAACGTTTTCTTCGTAGAAACTTCAGACTAATCCCCTTCTGTTTGTTTCTAGTTAAATTTCTTTATTACTCTTGATGAAAAAGCTTTTTTTTATAAATTCTATTCTCACGTTCGCTTGACTTTCTTCACAGCTTTGAAGATTTAATCACTTGTTTCTCTCTCCGCTCTGGTTTTTAGGTTACATCTGAGAACTCACATTCGCTTAAATTTATTACTTTTTACACAGTCTAGTTGTTTGACTCTTACAAGATGCCGTTCCTTTTCCTCACGAAGTCAAATCCAATACCTTTCGTCGTATCGTAAAGGTCTTTGACCCGCTGGAAAAAGTGCATGAAACTATCGCCCAAGGAAGCCCTACTGGACCTAGACAAAAAAAAAGGTCTTAAAGGCTTACCGAAGCATTAAAGCATAGTATTTAAAACCACACTGATCCAATTAAGCGTTCTTTGTAAAAAAGTCACCAAATAGATTAATAACAATGAGTTACGTTAAGTTAACGGAACGGCAATCATCACACTTCTCTCATTCATTCATTCACACCTCGCTTTGTTTCTGGCCGCCAATCTTTTATGTATTCACTCCCTTCCTATTCATTTGCAGCAAGCAGTTCCGGGGTAGTGCGCGATCATTCCAAATAAAAGCGATGATCCCCACCTTGTCCGGCTTCCGGGGCTGACAAATGGAAATCTCTCACGGTACATACCGTGCCGCGGCCGGGCGTGTCTGTCAATAGCCGCCTTTAATTATCCGGCATGCGAAATTCCGCTGTCCTTTGTTCGGTTAATTGGGGACTGGCCTTTTTGAAGCCCTCCTTTTTTTTACTCTCGCTTTTCTGCTCGATATCGAGCGCCCGATGATCGATATTTGGCGATTAAATAATGAGCGCGTGGATAGGGCTTGGTGATTAATTGTGAGGGTGAAGGGCATTTTTGTGCGTGATGGGCGGCCCGCTTTGTCTGGGGCTGAAGTGCTGCTGGGATGGGTTGCTGTCGTTTTTGGCGAGATGGCATTGTGGGGAAAGAGTGACAGGAGTACGGGATTGTCCTTTAACTTTAAGGGATAAACGGAATTTGGTAACACGGAGTACGGAATTATCCCGTAAAAAAGGGGTTCCAAAGTAAAAAAACCTAGAGGATCACTAACGGCTTTATTCCTTGACCAGTAGTTAACCAGCAGTTAAAGAAAGAACATTTGGTTTCGCTGACTCTGATTGGTGGAGTCCTTCTTTAACCAATGGTTAACCACTGGTTTAGATAAGAGCTGGTGAGGTAGCAGTGAATAAGGCCATTATTGTGAAGTATCAACATTTACAGACCACCCTTAGGGCGGGTTAACATGCCCGGGATTCGAGCGACGTGACTGGTTTTAACTTCTCTATAAATGATGGCGTAACTACTGCGTCATAGCGCTAAGAACCAATGGTAGGACCAGATTCTAAAATTGATAGGGAAGGCTATAGGAAAATTTTGACCGTTATCCCCATGGCATCCTGGTCGCATCGCTCGAAACGCTGCTCTGTGCACCCGTCCTTATTCCACATCTCTTTGATTTTTAGCATCCCTTTGCTCTTCAGCACCCTTTTTTTCTTTTCATGAATTTTCTCTTACCTCTATTTCCTCTTGAACATGTCTGTTCTTCAGAATGTTTTGATCTTGAATCTACTGTTTAAGCAAAACATCTCGTTTCTCTGCAGAATCTACATATTTAGTTGTCAAGGTTTTTTTATATTGCTACCTTTTGATTCACTTTTATTTGTACCAATGTATTGCCTTCTCGCACGGATGTCTTCAGTATAACTTTTTAGGGGTGGCCCCTAATTTTTTATAAGCACTTTACCGCTTCGGATGTCCTCTTCAATGATCTCTCGGATCCTACTGCTCGGAAGCTACTGCTTTACAGATAGATACCAATAATATACCTTGAAGATATTAACTTCAAAATAATTTACTGTACTGACACAATGTATTATCCTTTGATTATCCTTTTAAGGGACCACCAAAATTTGATCTTGAAAAGACTAACTTCAGGATATTTTATTTAAATAAAATACTACCTAGTAAGGCTAACAGATACCAGACTAGCATTATAATTTTATCAATATCTTGTATTATTTAATTTGCGAATTATGTTAAGTTTTATTTGAAGACGGGCATCGTTATCAAAAAATTTTTCCTGGCGTTTTAATTATTAATCCATCGTATTAAATAACACAAAATTGAAAATTCCATCTTGTGAACAAAATTAATATTTATTTATCTTGTATTAAAATGAAATATTACAAAAACCTTACTTTTATTCAAATATTATGAAATGTTTCAATAAATAGTAACGGGAAAGAGATATTTTTTTAATTATACTCTCTGATAAGTATGAAATTCTACTAGCCTGTGGCATAATATGTCAAAATATTAGCTCCCGGCCACTCATTTTTTTTTTTCGATTTTTTTAACACGAATCCCAAAACTTCATATATTTATCTTCTGAGTTAATAACTCCATGTGTATTTAAGTCCTTAAAAATAGCAAAGAGAGCAAGCACATTTTATGGGTTTTTATACACTCTGATTACATCATTTGTTGGCTGAGGTTTCTCTCCTACCATAATGTGTCTTAAAGCTTTTATAATTTAGTTACAAAGGGAAAAAGCGAAAAATATTCTTTCTGATCCCCAAGACCTAAGTCTTTGAAGTGGAAATCTTCCTGCGATATTTTCTCGTTAAGGAACTCGTTACATTTAAGATTTGTCATTATTAATTTAATCTGCTTGCATTAGGGCTAGTCTCCTGCTCTCATGCAGTTTTTTCTCCTCCAGAACTGAATTGGGAGTTAGTAAAAAAGTTGGTAAAAAGCGTTTGAGTGTAACTTCATATTTTATTATTGATGATGGTTTATTTTTTTGAGGGCGGCAAATTTTGGAGAAGGGGATGATTTTGATGACCGATAGATGAGGCAATGCTTTAATATATAACCATTAAATGTTATTGTGTGCTTATTATTTATCTTCGATGATGACAAGAAAGGATCTTCCTGAATTTGCGTTTAATGCCATTAATTTTAAAAGAATGGTTGTTTTAATGTACTGCTTTTTTATGGTCTAAAGAAAAGGATTTTTGTGTGATAATTAAAATAGTTTGATATATTTTTTATACATTATTACTCTTTTCATTAACCGCATTCATATTAACTAATAAATCCCATTTGTTTAATGATTATCATTCATTTAATTGGATTTTATTTTGGCCATCACTTCCATTAAAATATCTTTATTATTAAAGCATTATCTTTAAAAGAAATATACTTTTATTATTTAAAGGCAACACATGCATGCTGAAAAAATCTTTGTTATTTTTATCTTACACCTTTATTTTAAACTGAATATAATCAATGTTATGCTGTATTTTTCCCCGACGCATGATATGTTTTGGGCTGTACTATTTGGTTAGAATTAACGACAATTATTTACATTAAAAAGTAACGAAGAAGTTTCAAGGTAAAATCACGTTTTTTGGGGGGAGGGGTTAAGCGGATCATACTTTAAAACCATATCATAACTTAAAATCATTCAAGAATCTATCAAATACTTCATCCAAACTGCTAACTTGACCTGTAGCACCCTATAACTTTGGCTAATAACCATTTTCTATAAATAAATTTGAAAGTGAAAACTCTGTCCTATGCGTTTGGAAATACGATAGTCAGACTTAACGTTTCTATCCAGGGGGGCCCATCAGCTCTCATTTTGCGTTCAGTTTTGTGACGTCACTGGTTTAAAAGTTCTCCGCCTACCGAACTGAGTGGCCAATCAGGATTGTTAAGGAAAATCACGGAGATTTTTCTGAAGTAGAAAGGGAGAAAAGTAAAACTCAGGGAAAACATAAACAAGTAGTTTTCTTCTTCTTATGGAAATAAATGCTGAAAATTAAAGCAATATTTGTTGTTGCTAGCAGACTACGCGCTGTGTTGTCATCGGTTCGATTCCGGCCTTACCCTTTCCCTGGACTGGGTGTATTTTCTCTCTCTCTCTGTCAGTAAAACAATTATGTTTGTGCCTTGACGAAGGATTATAAGCGGATCCTTGGGAACAAACACACAAACCGGAAAATACATGTAACACCAATTTATGTTATCGCTATGGATACATAGTTTTACTGTATTGTATTTTTTCTTATTAAATACTAGTAAAACTTATAATCTGCATCATATTATGATGATTATTTTGTTTCCTTTTTGTTAGGATCAAAATATTTTAGATTACATATTGTTATGGAACTAGTGTTTGAGACTTGTAATGAGATTACAAAGATACTCTTGACGGTGATTTGAGATTATGTATAGAAAAATTTAAGTATGAATTCATTGAACACTTCCTATTTATTACAGATTATTGTGTAATTTAGTTTTTTTTCAAATAAAAAAATAAGTAAATAAATTAATTTAATTTCTTAAATTTTTGTCTTAGTTTTCGGACCGTAACTAGAAGTCTAAAAGGTAAATGTTTTAATGTTTATTCAAACTATCCAATCAGACACTTAAGGGAAACAAAATGATTTATTCCTAAAAAATCACGCAATTTTGTTGAGCAAAGGGGATAGTTATAATTTCTTTTTCCTTAATTGTCTGATATGCTAGTTTTAATTAACATTTACCTTCTAGACTTCTGGCGACAGTCCAAAATCCAAGACAAAAACTTAATTAAATTAGTTAATTTGCTAATTTTTTTGTTTAAAAAAAATTCCCATTCCTTCAACATACTCCTTTAAAAATTTCAGATTTTTTCTACCAGTAGTTTCGTCTGTAGAGAATTTTAAAGTAGGTATGTTATTTTATAACCACCCTGTATATTTTCCGGATTGTTTGCTTGATCTCAAGGATCCGCTTATTCGTATAGAAGACACAAGCATCATTTTTATTGACAGAGAAAAAGAGAAAATACACCCAGGGCAAGGCCGGAATCGAACCGACGACAGGTACAGAGCGCAGACTGCTAGCGTATGTATCGCATCATTAAAGAGAAAACTCCTAACATAGAAAAGTCTTACAACTAAACCTGTTGAACCAAAGATGAAATATCCCTCTCTGAAACAAAAAGTCCCTAAACACAGTGCCTCTATTTCAGTCCCACCCAAGTGAATGGGATTGGTTAATAAGACGAAAACCACTGACGTCACTGGTTTGAATCTTACACGCCCCTTGAATTTTTCGTTTCTATGAGAAGAGCCAACCTAGTATTCTAATAACCTTGGTTTCTATCCCTACCCAACTCTAACTTGCGCACAAATATAGAATAATAAATATTGCTAGAATTCTTTATTCATAATACACCATTTCCCAACTCCCAAACCCTCGCTGCGTCATTTGGTTTTTTAACAGTATTGAACAAATGAATGGGGAAATGAAAATCCTTGGGAAGGGAAAAAGCCTCTATAAGAAGGGTTTTGTTTATTGAAAATACTCTTCCATCATCCATCAATGCTGCCCTTATATCCCTTCTCTGTCATTTGCGGAATCGTCTCTTCGGCTGAGTCCAGTCCGTCTGATCCGGGACCCAAATCCTCGGATCTACTCGTCTCGGCGAGCTGTTCACGTGACAAATAGATAGTCAATCTCGTCTTTTCGCACAAAGGGTGAGCCTAATGACATCTATTAAGCCGATCTACACACAAAAAACTTGCGCGACAGTGAATTAACTGGGTTGTCTCTGTCCAGTTGCTGGCGCGTTGCAGCCGTGTGGGCAGTCCATGCTTGTCCGTGGGCATCCCACTGTAGGTGAAATACAAAACCTGCCAAAGTAGTCTTGTTTGGCAATTTTTCGCTAAGTTGATGAGAAATGTAGCATTCAGTGAGTTTTTTAAAGTTTCTTCAAAGCATAAATAAAGTACGGTATATATACTCCCGATAGGAAGTCGAAGGGACGGGTAAAAATTTCCAGATGAGAGTTTTTGGCATAACAAGTTAATTTAGAGGAATACCTAACGCGTCTAGGGGGAAAATATATTTAAAAAAAATAGAGGTTTTCGACATTACAAAGTTGTGTCTTATTGAGAGTATAGCTGTACATCTCTGACCCGTTTCGAATTGACCACTGGTCACTTCCCCAATTGTTAAGTCTAACATGGTATCTTACTTCCCTCGATCTGGCACACTAGATGTTTTTATTGATACCCTTAACCACTGGTGGCTTCCTCCTTTTTTTGGTTAAGTATATCTTCCCTTTCTGGTCGGCAATAGAGGTCCGTCCTGGTCAGATATTCTTTATATTATGCCTCCCTTGACCACTGGTCAATTTCCTTTTTCAAAGCAAACAAATTGTCCTCATACTCTAGTACGCTAGCATTACTAATGATATTTGGCTGAATCTTTGTCTTTGACTTCTTTAATTCCAAAGCTATAATCATTATTAGTATAAATCCACAAAATTGCAGGATTATTTGTTTTATATTTTACAATTTGCATTTGTGGAACGGAAAACCCCGCTATAAAGATTAATTCGTGACTGTCAGTTTTGAACGTTTTGTATTCCACCTACAGTGGGACGCGGTTTTATGCTTGCTGGCCGTGGGTCGTTGAGCAATCTATCGACGCCTACGGTGCCCAAACTTGCCGGTGCTCTTGACTTCCGTACAGGCAGGCAGGAATCTCCTTGTTTTGTGGCCAAGGACGTGAAGTGTGTTTGTAGTTCATTGCCAGCCTTGCGCTCGCCACGTGGATGGGCCATTAGACGGCTTCTTGGGATGGTGCTAATAGTGGGGAATCACCCGCTAAGTGGACCTTCCTCTTGCCTTGAGAGCGTTCTGTGAAGTAATTAATGTCTTTTCAGCCTTACTCGAGAGCAATATCGTGTCCCTTTGAGCCGTTATTGTCCATTTTGCGAGATTTACTGCAGGGATGGGATGAAATGATACATCGATACTTAACGCATTGGGTACTTAGTACACAGAGTGAAGATTTTGTTGAATTTCGGCTATAGTTTGACAGATAATAATTTGATATACCTCAATGTTTGATAACTAAAAGTGCTTATTATTATCGACCGACATTGAATTTTAATTTTTTTTCCGGCCTTGTAGAACCAAAAATATGTGTTTTCCGTTTAAGAAAGTTAATTTCTAAACTATAATTAATTTTTCGTATGTAATGTATTTTTCTTATTAAGATAATTTTAAAACATGGTGCAGAACACATTTGTAGTTGACATGCACAGAGGCAGTGGCAGGTAAAATCTAAATTTCGTTCTGTTTACTTCCCCATTAGAAGCTATTTTAGACACTTAATTAAATGTAATTTTCAAACTATCACTTTTCTTTTCAACGGAAACATTTAATTATGTAAAGACGATGGAATATTTTTCTTCAGGTGTCAGATTTTTTAAATTTAATTTCCAATTCCTTCTACTAAATAGTTCATTCTGTAGCATTTAATTTATTTTCGTTACCTAAATTATTTACTTCATTTGATTTTTAGTAATTTTGATTAAAATCAGTAGCAATGCATTCAATTAAAAATATCATTTCCCGCATAGGTTAATTTTGTCCATTGTGTTTGTCCAATTGTTTTAATCATCCGTTTAAAAAAGAGCTCTAGGGTCAAATCGTTAGATTCTTCTTAATTTCTTTCTTGAAAAATTGAAACCTTTTTGATGATCTTAAATTGTTTGTTGCAAACGGATATACTTGAGATAAAAATTATTTTCATTTTCATTCATTTTAATTTTATTGCTTTATCGATTTATGACTTCATGGTATTTCTTTAAAAAGCTGCATTACGATGTTCTAGAAATTTTAGTATTTTATAAAATTAATTCAAACCCAAGACGTTCTTCGTATGTATTCTTGTTGAATTCATTTCGCATCAAATTAGTAGGTATGTTATCCTAGACATTATTCATTTTTGAACATTATCATATTCTTTAATATTTTATTTTCACTTATTGTATAGAAGATTGATTAAATTATAAGTATTATCTTTGTAAATAAGTTGGAGATGATTTTTAAGATTGTTTTAAGTTATCCTGTGGGTATTTTTTTAAAAATGGAACAATGGGTAAACTGGGGAATTTGATTCAAGGGACAAAGAAAGTTTTAATTGTTTTTAAGAAAAGTTGCCTTAATATGCCTAAACATAACATATGAAACCGTTAAGCTCTGCAATAAGTCTATAAATTTCAGTGAAATAAACTTATTTTTTTGTCAAAAATTTCCTGTATACAGGGTGATTCAGAAATAATCATCAACAATTTGGGGGGAGGTAGAGGGGCCCTAGACAAGCATATTTCGAATAGGGATGGTGGGGCGCAGCCTTACCGTAGAGCTAGGACCTAATGTAGTGCGAGCGCGTTTCAAATGGCCGTTTTTAGAAGGCCCGTGTGCCGAATCAAAACATAATAAAATGAAAAAATCTATTGCATGAGGTAAGGAAGTATCCCTACTACCTACACCATAAATTAGATAGACTTTGGACCACTTTCTAAACCGTGGAGTGAGTTTCAAAAGAGCAATATTAATCTTTTAGTCAAAGAATGGAGTTCCCTTAATGGTATTTAGAAAAATGATGATCGGGGACGGAATTTTCAATGATCGTAACAGTGATCATTGAAACTGTTTGATCATTGAAAATTCCTTCCCCGATCATCATTTTTCTAAATACCATTAAGGGAACTCCATTCTTTGACTAAAAGATTAATATTGCACGTTTTAAAACTCACCCCACGGTTTAGCAAGTGGTCCAATTTCTATCACATTGAGGATTTAAGGAGTATGGATACTCCTGTACCTAATGCAATAATGTTTTTCATTTTATTATGTTTTGTTTCGTCACACGGGTCTTCTAAAAACGGCCTTTTGAAACGCGCTCGCACTACATTAGGCCCTATCTCTTTAACGGTGAGGCTGCGCCCCACCATCCCTATTCGAAAAATGCTTGTCTAGGGCCCCACTACCTACCCCCCCCCCCAATTATTGATGATTATTTCTGAATCACCCTGTATAGAGGTACGGATATTCTATGAATAACTAACGTTTCCAGATTTTGCTTGATGATTTGATCTTAAGAATATATATTTGGGTGCTGTAGCACATGCACCCATGCAGTCATAAATTTGCGTTTAGGTCTTTTCCTCGATTTTTCTTAAATGTAAAATTTTTAAAAGTAAGTTGGAATTAATTTAGTGTTTTAAATATTGTACAATAAACTAATCCTTATCCCGCTCTCGATATATTATCTTACGAGGACAGAGCCTCTTTTTTAAAACCCAATATATTGTGAAGTAGAATTTATTAGAGACAAACGTAACAGCAGATCCAGAGAGATTTTATGAGGCAAACACCCTCTTTTATGATGAAAAAAAAATTGTGCAAAATGATTTCAAAAGTATCTTAGACGTAATATGTTTCAAGTATTCTCAAATAGATAAAAAATGAATAATTTTATTTACCAATAAATTATTTTCCATGAATCGGTATGGAATTAAATTTATTCGTGTGTATTGTTTTCTCTATCCCTCAAACATTTGAAATCTAATCTTCAGGGAAAGGAGGAAGATATTTTTACTATTTTTATCTAAATAGACTTACCGTGAGTGTTTATTAAACATAGAGCATCATTTCTCACGAGACAGACTACATTACAGGTTTATTAGGAGACTTATAATTAAAACATTCAAAAAAGACGTAAACACACAACACCCGATCGCTAAATTGATCCGATCCTCGTAAATGATTTCACTCAATCCAGTTGCCCAACAACATCGCTCGTAATCTCCGCGACCAGGATTAACAGTTTTTCTCCCTTGAATTGATGACTCTGAGCGTTCTTCTTTTGATCCTTTCTTCGCATCTTTTTAAACGGTTCCCCGGCGTTCTAATATACCTCACGGCCCTCCCAGGAGGTTGCTACTCCAAGAAATCAGTTCGGAATTTTTCCGGAAAGCCAGAAATATTCCGGGAGTCACTTTTGCGCCGTGGAAAAAAATAGGCGTTTTTCAGGCGCCATCTTCTCTTCACTGCGTCTTAATCAAGTTGCCCTTATTTTAGGCACCGCCGTGAAATTGAGCGCACGCGTTAAAAGGTACACAACAATGCGTGCCTGCGTCTTTTATGTATGCGATTCTTGCAGCTGGTGAGGGTGTTTTTAAAACGCTATCCTTTCTGGGGAGATAATTTGCAATTTTTCTCTCTTCCTGTTGTGGACTTTTTTTTCTGTAGGGGGAGGGCGGAACGCGCTTTCGCTCGGCTTCTCATCAAGAATGTGGGTGGTGGAACTCTTCTGAGGGATTTTTGAGTGCCGGGGGTTTTTGCTGCTGTGTTCAGGTGATTAAAAGCGGCGATCAAAGGATTGTGTTAGGATGGATTTTGTTTCCTTGGTTGTGATGTTCTGGATCCTTTTGTTTTGGAGGGGAATTTGTTTTTTTTTTGAAGAAAGTGAATTTGCAGAGTTTTTGTTGCTGGTGACGTTACTCTCACTTTTATTTTGGAATATTCTGAATTGGGCTACAAAAACGCGTTGTGCATGAATGCAATGACGTTCGTTCCCCCCTTAAAATACATGCAATGGAGTGTTCTTTGAAAAAGTTAGTTTGATTTATTTATATAACAGGCCAACGAGTTTGAAATTTAAAACACGCTACTTTAACGTTTTGTACCAAAAAAACTGTGACAGCGATTTTCATGTCTTGTATTTTATCATTTTCTTGTCATACTCAGTTGAAACTGTGCTCTATTTAAAATGAAATTTGTTAGCTTATTACAACGTTGTTTTATGTGATTTACTTTTTCCTAAAATAATAAACATTTAAAGAAAAATCAATTGGGGTGTTTAGGACAACAATAAGTTAACTCCAATGTAAAGCTGTTGAAGTTAACTCATTGTTGCAACACCTCAATTGTTAAACCCACCCAACTTAAGAATTTAATTCATCAACGTTTTTCAGAGAGCAACCCAAGTTACACAAATGGTTAATTGTTGTAATTACAATTCTTCTTTACTATAGATGTAACAGAAGCAACATAAACCAGAAAGAAAATATAAAATCCATAATATCCTATGATAAAACGTCCACCTTTTGCTTTGTTATATTTTATACCTTCTAGGGTTTTTTTTGGTAATTTTATATATTATTCTACCTCTGAAGTTTTTATTATCAGAGTATTAGTGTGTACCGTAAGAAATATTCACGAACAAAAAATTATCAGTATTACTCTTATTCTTCACATTGGTCAAATCATTCCATACTCTTAGGTACTCTTAGAACATCTCATTCCAGAAAAAAGAGTTACTTCCCCTTCAGAAGTACTTTCTTGCATGACATGAGTCTGGGTAAAATAATCCCTCAGTCACGACCGAGCCTTCTTTGTTGAAACCAAAGCAATGTAAAAGCTTTTACCCGGAATTCCATATCCAGAAATGTACCCCCACCCTGGTTTCAACCCAACCCCACTTATACCCCCTCTTTTTATGCAATCTTTGGTGTACCCAGCGGAGGCTGCGTTAGTATAGCGAGATGAGAGCTCCTAGCAACTCCTTATTTGCTCGCTATAGCAACTGCCGGTATTAAAAAGCGAGCCTTATTCCGCTTTGTGATGGCTCCGCGCGAGATATCCGGCCATGATTACGTCTGAGTTGTTAATGAAAGCCTGTAAAAGTGCAGTTCCCTTTTCAGTCGGCTCGTGTTTAATATCTCCCCTCGCCGTAACAATGAGGCGGGCATTTCTGGATATCGCGGCGGGCTGGAAAAAAGCCAGGAGTCAATTTCGGCGGGGTGGTGTTTCCTGGAGAAGTTCGCGGTTGCCCCGAAATGAGAAGAAAAAATTGAAATGTTGTTGGTATGGAAAGGGGAAAGTTGGTGGCAAACTTACGGAAGTAAAATCAGTGCGGGGTAAATAGCAAAAGTTGTCGTATTTAGGAAGCACTTGGTGGCGAAAGTTGTGAATGGATTAGATTGCTAATGATTTATTTTTCAGGGATAAAATGCTGCTAACCAAGGGTGGGGAAAGAAAAAATTTAATTCCAAAGTGCAATGAAACACACGTTAAACTATAAGCATTACAAAATAAATTTTTAATTAATTAAATGTGAAAACTTAAAGAATAAAAGTAACCACTAAATACAACCATACATTATGTTAACTAAATTTACCCAACCAACCTTAATTTACCCATATGCTGTTGTAACTCTTTTTGTAGCAGGCCCTGTGGCAAATAAATTTCTTCTAATTTATCCAACCAACCCTTCAAAGATTAGATGGTTATATGCTATCAACTGAAAATTTTCTATTGCTCAGAATTAATCTTCATTCTGTACAAAGATTGATGCTTTGGATGTTTGGTCAAGTTCTCTTTGTAAACAAAAAGGAACACAGAAAGTGAAATTTAAATAAAATTTTGTTTTCTGGCTCTGTTCAACAGTCTTTTCTAGTGAACTGCTTTTGTAAGTTCCCCATGTTTTTTTTCGTCTCCGCCCTCTGGAGTGTAGTTCATTATTCAAGGGTATTTCCATTCCCAAATGCTGCTTTTCCCGTGTTTATGTAACAGGCTCTATCTTATGAATCTTATGCCAGAACTCAAATCAAGCAATTTTGTCGGATTTTTATTCCGTTGACGTTGGCGCGTTTCTTGTCGTGGTTGGTTTCAGCTAGTCTCGATGCCTCCTCTATTTAATCCTATCCCTACAAGTTAAAAAGCGCGAGAGAAGAAAAATTTGGAAGCAATTTCGGCCTATGTTAGCTCGAGACATTTATCGCTGTGTTTTTCCTCTTCCCTGAATGGCATCACTTCTTTTGAAATAGGGAACGAGTTTTCATTTACTTGAGGGAGTCTCCACCCCCTGGCTGGACACGAAGGGGGGATTTATTTCTCGCCAGGACTTGCTCGAAATAAGTATAAAAAAATTTCATTTTGCTCCTCCGGGTTTTTTCCGCAGAAATATACGTGATGCAGGTGTAGGGATTTCTTTGCTAGAGGTTCATCTCCTCACGGCGTTTCTGTTTGTGCTGTTGGTCCGCTGCATAACTCTGCAGCAAAATGTCCTCGCAATCTCTGGCGTTCCCTTCGTTCCGGTATTTGCCCTCGGTGTGTGTTTGTTTTTTCCGGGCTCTGTGCTTTGATAGCCCGTGTAACTGAAGCGGGGTGTTTTCAGGTTCTGTAATATGGCCGACCCTGGGAGATGCAGTTGTTTCTAAGCTTCTGAATAGCTGATAGGGTGCAGCGTGTGTGTTTTGGGTTTCTTTTTTGGTTTTGAAGAGCTTCCTGAAATTTGAAAACTTTTATGCTGAAGGGTTCGTTGGAGATGGTAATACGAAGTTTTTGTGGTGCTTCGGATGGAGTTCGAGGGTTTTCTAGGCTTGGGATATATTGCTGCGTCCTTTGAAAGTAAGATTCCAATTTACGGCATCTCGTGCTGTAAAAGCTTTGGTGGCTTATCTGAGGATAATATAAGTAACAAGTATTTAAATATTTTGGAAACTGTATAGCGAAAAATATTACAAAAGGTGATACTTTCCTATATGTCTATCCTTTTTCATTGAAGATGACCTTTGCAAAAATTTTTATGATAGCTTTCTTCTTGTTTGAAAAGAAACTTTGTTCCGGTTCTTTTCATTATTTTTATGGGTTAAATATAGTTCTGTATTTTATATTTAATTTTTTGGTTGTTGCTATATATAGTTAATGATAATTGTGTGAAGAGTTGATCAATTTTTTTGAGGTATTGTTTAATCGTCAATTGCCATTACAGTCGAAACTTATGATGACCCAAATAAGTATATGTATATTTCTAGTTTCCCAATTTCAAAGATATGTTGAATAATTTATAAATGAAATTCTTAAAAAAATATGTTTAATTAATTTAAGTTGTATTACCATGGATGAATGAACAAAAATAACTCCAAGTAGTTTAAAAGAAACATATTTCAATTAAAGTTAAATTGTCGTCTTGATCATTCACCATTTTAAATCGATGATCCCCATTTGATCACTAGGCAATCTTAAGATGCTTCGAACTCTTTCATTCAAACCACACTTTGCGAATTCCTTCTAATTCAGTAAAGCGTCATTTGGAATTCATCTCTTCTGCCATTTTCCTCGTCGCAAGGACAAATACCCATTTTATACTGTCTTCATCCTCCTCCGACCTCATACATCGTTTCCCTGGTTCAGGTTATCTCCGCCTGCACCTTGGCTCTGCAGACAAGGATAAGAATCACTGTGTTAACTAACCTGGACCTTTATATCCCGAAACTTTCCCAGCCAGCTTCCAACCCTCTATTTAATGGTGGCATTTTTGAGGGAAGCGGGGAGATCTCGTATCAGCATCATTTCCGATATTCCTCCTAAATTTACGGTTATGGGTCCATTTCAAGATACTTCGCCAATCGCGAGGGTCTGAGGCGGGCTATTTTTAGGGGGGCTTTAAAGGTGCTTCAGTGCCTCGTTAACCCAAAGAATACGAATGGCGCTTGCTTCTCGGCCGTAGGAGTGTTTATATCGCTCCCACCACGCCAGAAACACGAATCTTTTTTGAAATGCAGGCGAAAGCCTAGAAGCAAGGTTATTAGAATACTAGGTTGGCTCTTCTCATAGAAACGAAAAATTCAAGGGGCGTGTAAGATTCAAACCAGTGACGTCAGTGGTTTTCGTCTTATTAACCAATCCCATTCACTTGGGTGGGACTGAAATAGAGGCACTGTGTTTAGGGACTTTTTGTTTCAGAGAGGGATATTTCATCTTTGGTTCAACAGGTTTAGTTGTAAGACTTTTCTATGTTAGGAGTTTTCTCTTTAATGATGCGATACATACGCTAGCAGTCTGCGCTCTGTACCTGTCGTCGGTTCGATTCCGGCCTTGCCCTGGGTGTATTTTCTCTTTTTCTCTGTCAATAAAAATGATGCTTGTGTCTTCTATACGAATAAGCGGATCCTTGAGATCAAGCAAACAATCCGGAAAATATACAGGGTGGTTATAAAATAACATACCTACTTTAAAATTCTCTACAGACGAAACTACTGGTAGAAAAAATCTGAAATTTTTAAAGGAGTATGTTGAAGGAATGGGAATTTTTTTTAAACAAAAAAATTAGCAAATTAACTAATTTAATTAAGTTTTTGTCTTGGATTTTGGACTGTCGCCAGAAGTCTAGAAGGTAAATGTTAATTAAAACTAGCATATCAGACAATTAAGGAAAAAGAAATTATAACTATCCCCTTTGCTCAACAAAATTGCGTGATTTTTTAGGAATAAATCATTTTGTTTCCCTTAAGTGTCTGATTGGATAGTTTGAATAAACATTAAAACATTTACCTTTTAGACTTCTAGTTACGGTCCGAAAACTAAGACAAAAATTTAAGAAATTAAATTAATTTATTTACTTATTTTTTTATTTGAAAAAAAACTAAATTACACAATAATCTGTAATAAATAGGAAGTGTTCAATGAATTCATACTTAAATTTTTCTATACATAATCTCAAATCACCGTCAAGAGTATCTTTGTAATCTCATTACAAGTCTCAAACACTAGTTCCATAACAATATGTAATCTAAAATATTTTGATCCTAACAAAAAGGAAACAAAATAATCATCATAATATGATGCAGATTATAAGTTTTACTAGTATTTAATAAGAAAAAATACAATACAGTAAAACTATGTATCCATAGCGATAACATAAATTGGTGTTACATGTATTTTCCGGTTTGTGTGTTTGTTCCCAAGGATCCGCTTATAATCCTTCGTCAAGGCACAAACATAATTGTTTTACTGACAGAGAGAGAGAGAAAATACACCCAGTCCAGGGAAAGGGTAAGGCCGGAATCGAACCGATGACAACACAGCGCGTAGTCTGCTAGCAACAACAAATATTGCTTTAATTTTCAGCATTTATTTCCATAAGAAGAAGAAAACTACTTGTTTATGTTTTCCCTGAGTTTTACTTTTCTCCCTTTCTACTTCAGAAAAATCTCCGTGATTTTCCTTAACAATCCTGATTGGCCACTCAGTTCGGTAGGCGGAGAACTTTTAAACCAGTGACGTCACAAAACTGAACGCAAAATGAGAGCTGATGGGCCCCCCTGGGCCTAGAAGTTGGTTGGGTTGGCGCTGTTTGGCTACACTGCTTTCCCGCCAAAAAAATTTTACCTTTTGGTGTGTTTTCTTCTTGCCGGTGTTTCTGATGTATTTTCGACTAGTCCATGAATAGAGTTAATTTCTCGATTCCAACAACATGAGACAAAAAGCGATTTGGAGCTAGGTTCCTCAATTCAGCTTGCTCAATTGGCAGGCGATTCAAAATGAATCGTTTCATTTACTCATTCGTTCTTTAATAGGCTGCTTTCCTCACGTGGTCTTTAAAGTTAATACCGCCTTACTCTTAAATTTTCGATCCTTCACTTAATGCAAACAAAATACAAAGTTGAAAATTCATAGAAATATACTTGAAGCGCGATCATTCCCTAAAGGATTCGAAACCAAACCCTTCAAACCAAATATTAAACTCTTCTTGGAAAGCCGACGTGATTCTTTACACCAATCAAATTGAAGATGAGTAAATGAGACAATCTCTGGATTGAACCACCAGTATTTTATGATTTCGATTTTTTTTTTGATATCGTAAACGCGCAACTCTTATCATAAGCGCGGTGGCATCAAGATGTAATTGGCCGCCAACCATGTCAATTGGGTTGCCGATTGCTGCTCACTTTGGACTGATTACTGCTCACTTGGCGACTGACAACTATCTCTAGGATGGAGCCAATTTTCGAATGCAGATTCGTGTTTCTGGCGTGGTGGTAACGATATTGTGTAGGTTGTTCTGTATACGTGGATTAATGACGTTAAATGAATGCCGTTTGGAGCGAGCTTTGCTGTGTTTTCGATTAAGAATCCCTTTTACATTCGTGTTTTAGTGGCGATGAACCGTGTATAAGCCAAATTCAATACTTTTGATTGCAATAGTGGCGTAAAATTATTAAATTTAATAGTGTGCAGTTTTAGTCAGATTCGCTTTCTGTACATGATTCATTCCCTGAAAGTTAAATTTATTATTAATGTATGGTTTAAATAACTTGTGGATCTGGATGGTATCCTTGGTCTTAACCAACAGCATAACATGGCATTTAAATGGTATTCACTTAAGTCATAAGATATTCACAACTTTAACGATTAATTCTAGGAAATGTATCGTTATTTCAAAAATTACTACTACTACATAGTTCAGTTGTTATGAATGTTAATATACACCAATGCTTTTTGCTGTGTCCATTCGGTGAGAAAATGATGACTTGATTTAAAAAAATGTAGGATTGTATTACTTATAAATGGTAGTTTGGAAGTTTGGTAAACAAAAAAAAGGACAATTCTCAAAATGACGGGACCCACACCATTTGGTTAATTGCGTAGCTAAAAGGTAAAACAATTACGGATTTTTTCAGGTTTATAGGGAGTTTAACTACCCTTCCCCTCCCTCCAATACAATATTATCAGTAAAATGAGCTTAAAAACAAGGGGTTTGAGAAAAAGTATTCTAGTCTCTTTTAAGAAAAAATGTCTGACTTTTTTGTTGCTCGAAGACCACAGATCAGGTTTATGACACCCCATAATGTGTTGCCATAAAATACTTTGTTAAAACTTAAGTTCCAATGAAAATAATATGTACATAATGCTGCAAAATAAATCCAACCTCAAGTCACCATTAAGAGCTTCTTCCTCTTCCACCATCTTCCCCCCAACTCTTAATTCTCTCCAAATCTCTCTTCTCCGGTGTCTGACTCCCGCCGCCGCTGCCAAAAAGCGCAGCAGCAAAAGTTATGGAATGTATTGATCCAAGATGTTGGTCATTTATTCGGTGAGTGGCCAGCCATCATTTCGATCCCGTGCACCATCAAACGCACGTGACCACAACAGGGATTGTTTCCCCACTCTCCAGACAACCCCCCCCCTCTCACCAATTCGGGCCCGATGAAAATTTCAGCAGCCACGTGGTAGGGTCCCGTTTTGAAAAATCTTTCTTTTATTCATGGTTTTTTGGGGGTGGCGGCGTCTGTTGAGTAATACGATGGATCTGGTGTGTTTTTTGTTGTTGTTGTTGTTGTTGTAGGTATCTGCTTGTTCGTATTATTCTCGCCGGCCATTTGTCAGTTCGAGCGGAGATAAAGGTAATGTGAGTTAAGTTGAGCTGTTTGTCAACGTCACGAGCCGGCTCGTCCGAATGGATGTCTTGTTGCTTGTTTTTGGGTGGTAAAGATGGAGAATGAAGTGCCGGCGGTGGTGATAAGTAGATCTGGAATTGCTGCGACGTGTTGGGTTGGTTGTTCGTAATGACTTCGATTGTGGGAAGTGAGCTAAGGCCCAAGTCAGACCTAGCGACCATAAGACGCTACTGCAATTAATCAAAGAGGGAGGAAAAGCATGAAGTTCAGCCTGAGACTCCACTTTTGATATTCATTTTGGATGATTCATCGAAAGGGAAAAGTGTAACTTGGCGTTTCACTTCTTACTCCTTCACTTTTTTATCCATATTAAGAGATTCTTAGGAGTGAATTACTCAAAATGAACAGTAAAAATGAAAAAGTGTGAATGAGCCTTGAGCAGCACTTGCTCAACTTTCATCCTGTAATTGAACTTGATACAATAAATCCTATTTTTGATATTATGACAAATAAATTCGACCTCAAAGGAAATCTCATCAAAATCAAAGGAATAGGCGTCCATTCCCTACACTTTTGTATAGGGAATAGACTCCTCAACTTTAGGAATTATAAATACCAGAAACTATTTTCAAATAGTAGTCTCAAAAGAAAACTATTAAATCATATTTGTATTGCTTAAGTTTTTGAGGCCGCAGATTATTATGGAATTTTTGCTCGGTTTTTAATGCTGCATATGTGTATAGTGAAAATGTATTTAATTCTTCTCAAATAAAATTTGAAATATTTTTTAGAGTTTGGTTAGTGTATCCTTAGGCAGCCCTGCAAACTTGGATATTTCGTTATTATCTGAAGTGAGTTGTTTAATTAAACGCGTGATTATATATATTTTGTGTAGCATTTTTTATTATTCTGTAATAGTTTTTAAACCGTTACTTAACTAGAAGAATTAAACTTTTAAATGCATTATTTCCTAAAATATTATACAGTTTGACATAAATCCTTTTAAAGTTATCATCCGTTCAAATCACCGTTCTATTTAGGTAGCAAGTCATCTAAAATATAATTGTAGTTATTATAAATTTTATCAAAACACAAACATCCTGAATAGAATGAAATCTGAGTTAACCTAATGCAATCGCCAAAGCTGAGGCCTTTAGTTTCCTGACCCAAAAAGAAATGCTAATTGTAAAATTTTCACATTTCATCAATCGCACGTCCTTTAATTACGATTCATTTTCCCCCAATTGCTACGAATCGCCGGGCCAAGAAAAAACCCCGTTTGTTAATTAAGTCCTTTAATTCTTCCTTCCTCGTCGACGGTTTTCTTTCGCAAGACGGATTCTGCAGTTAATTTTACGCGTTTTATAAAATAAAATACTTTCTCTAATCGATGAAGCAGCGAAGACATGTCAGACTCGATATGAATTTCCATTTCGATATCTCTCTTAAATCGTTTTATCGATTCGTTCCAGGAGCCTGTCCATTAAAATTCTCATTAATTTGGAGTGTTAGCAAATTTCTCATTGATTTCGTACACTGCCCCGATACTGAATAATTGCCGCTGCAGCCTTCCTTGGCAACTTTTAATTACGATTTGTGTCTTCGGTGACTGGTGCAAAAATTTTCTTCGTGACGGCTGAGGAGCGTTTTTTTTCTTGCCCTGTCAGATTTTCTTTTGTTTGAGACTCCGTTGTCTTTTACGATATCTGGAAAAGTGGGAAGGATCGTGACCGGTAATGATAGGTCTGATTAGTGGACCCAATTGAGTTAGTTGCTTTTAATGAGTTAAAGGGGGTTGGGAGTTATTAGAGGACGTTTGGATTTAGTAAATGAATCGTTTCGTTTTTGGAAATGATTAAGGCACTGTTGCTGTTTAATTTTAGTTATAATACTCCGAGGGAAGAAGAACTAATGACTATAAATGGAATGGTGTGAATTAATAAACTTTATTAAATTCGTTTATCTGAAATTAATTAGTCTTATTTTTTAATTAAAGTGTATTAATAACATTTTATTTGTAAAGGGAAATAAGTAATAGTAGAATAATATTTTGTTATTGTGGTAGTTATATTAAGAGTCCGTCTTTTTTAACCCATTTTTAATAACTAAAACTAATTTCTGAAGTTTCCTGTATGTTTTTTTTGGTTTTGCCGGAGGGTTTCTTATAAAACAGTTTGTTTTTGTTTGCTCTATCTGAAACTATTTCGCATCCAACATAAAAACTATTTGTTAGTTTACTCATTAAAAAAACCTTGCATTCTTTCGACTTTCAATTTAAAATCCGAGATAGTTATATCTAGTTCAATTTTTTTTAATTTTTTCATCTTTTTTTCATCAAAACAAACTTTGCAATAAGTAAACATTTTTTTAAACAACCCGAACTAATTCGTTTTAGTTCGTGATCATTAAAATACATAATCAATATTATTTTTCCACCAGCGTTACATTTTTTTTACATTCCTTCACTATCCACGAAATACTTTTTCATCGTTTTCAATTCACCCTAACTTCTTTCCTCATCCGTAGTTTGTTACAGTTTAGAATAACAATCAAAGCCAAACTAAGCCTCAGCCAACAATTAATTACTTGAACCAAAATTAATGACCCAGCTGCTATGCCTTCCACTTTTTTCCAGACCATTATCAATCATTGTAAGCCCCCGCAATTCATCACTATCCAGTTTTGTTCCCGTTTTTCCGTAGAGGAAACCCACCTTAAAAACCCTCCACCAAAAGAACCGGGGAACAAAAACGGCCCTTATAAATTATCATTATTACTTATTTATTTCCCGGGCAGGAATAAACCATAAATTTCCGTAGACACCCGGTAACCTTAATGACGCTTATGTTTCACGCTTCGGAAATAATAATAATCGTGGTAATCTCACCATTCCAGAAGATCGCATACATCACCTCCTCCACTCGCACGCAAAAACGGACGGCTTTTCCCACTTGCCGCGTCAAATATTGGAAAGAAATTCGCTGCAAATTAATTAGCGGTGACTAAGAAACTAACTCGATATTTCATGGGAAGTTTTTCTTCTTCTTCCCTCTTATCTTTTCTACTGGGTGTGCAATTTGAAAACTCGCCACCTCAGCAGAGCTCGCCCGATCGACGGGCGTAATTAATGTGACGCGATTAATTTAAATTATCTAAGGCCCCTTGCTAATTATAATTATCTGTTAATTTCGTCAGCAGATGGCCCGGCGACTTTGCTTCTCATTTGTTATATTGGGATGTGTCCAGAGAGCCTGGGGCTTTCCATTAGCGACCCAGTAACGACCCTGTTTCTGTGGGTCGAAAAGTATCGGGGTGCGTTGCCGCTGTGATCAACCCACTGTTTTTAACTGGGGAGAACCCATCCGACACTGGGACTCAATGAAGCTGCGTCTTTTTAATGAAGTAATCCCGTTCAATTTACGTCTGAGACTGACGAGCGTAAGTCTGAAATGACCATTTTAAGGATCTCAATGTTTATTTATCTCGTTTTTAGTACTTCCAGAATAGATTCTCAGTTAGTGTGGATCTTATTTACTGATAAATTACGAATATCTGGGAAACTGAAATAATTGTACTTATTTGTACTTCGTTTCGTTTAGTGTCTGCTCATTAATGATATTTGAAAGAAATATGGGTACTTACGTATTATACCGTCGACCGTTCAGAGGCCGTTTAATTCAGCGGCACATCAATAGAAAAGTGAATGGGTTTTGATGACGTTTTTGATTAAGCGGTACAGTCGACGGGATAATACGCTGGAACCGAAATATGTTGACAAGGTTTAATCCTTAATAAGAAACGAGATATAAGTTATGAGTTCCATTCAATCTAATGCATATGTTTGAAACGGTGTATATTTCCTTACATCAAATCTGCCTAATAAAAATCATTCAAAAACAAACTAGTGATTTGTTGTACTACTACTATAAATCACCTGCTTTTAAGGTCAAACCAAATTCGTAAATAAAATAGCTGCATGGTTTTCTATTGATTGCGCCTTACAGTACCAAAAGCGGCTTTCTAAGTGCAACAAAATTTAAAACGAGGACCTAACTTACAATTTCAGTCTTCGCTAGTCTTATATGAAATGACGAAAACGAGCCAAAGACAATACCTCCCGATTTGATAAGTTATACCCATGAAATATATCCGCACAAAGCGTTTCGATCGGAATTCCAAATCCACTCCGTTTCTGTCAGTTTAGTCTCCTAAGACCCCGCTCTCCCCTTCTCCTCTCTAATTTTTATCCTCCCCTCCCGCTATCGACTTCACTCAGCCATTCGAATTTTTGCAATTCCGTTTGTTTGCTGGCTTCCCGCCTTTCTCCATTTGTTTTCCATCTTTGATTATTTTCCATCATTACTTTGTTTTATTCAGTCGCCCGCCCTACCTCTGCCCGATTTTGGAAGACCATATTTCTTTCACAATTCAGTTAATACTTTTTCGTCCGTTTTTTTTTTCTTCTCTCCCGCTCCTTGTTTTGACCCTTTATATTTGTCTTTATTTGTTCGCTCTCTCCCCCTCGTGTTGGATTTCCTTTTTCATTTTCATCTCCCCTCACTTTTTTGTTCCCAAGCCGCAGTATTTTTCTTTTATCTCCTCCACTTCTGATCTGATAGTTTTGCAGCACAAAAAGCTGGGTTTTGCGTTTTCCTCCCCCTGACAAAAAACCCTCACATGGAACGTGGAGGTTTCAATGCATCGTGTGCTTTAGAACTTAAATGTTCCTCGCGGGTTCGGCTTTTTTTTTTCGTCTTCTATGTATTTGTTTCACGACAAAATCCGTCGCTTCCGCTTTTAACTAGGCAATTTAAAAATTCCCATATTCATATCCATTCATTCCCTATTCATATCCTATTTTTAGGATACGGTTTTTCTTTTTTCCTTTTCAAAGTATTCATTCCTTTTGAATACCATGTATTACCGCTACTATAAATAGTAAAAACCTTTAAATAAAACTGTTTTTTTTATCGAGGGGTGAAAATAATAGATGTTGTCAATATTGAAGTATGGATACGCAGTTTCTTTTTGCTGACTTTTTTTTTTGGATCTTTTGAGCAATAAAGATATCATCTTCGATTAGGCTGAAACAAGTAAAAGAAGTTTCAGTTTTGTTCAAGTTTTGTTTTAACCCTTTCAGTTCTAGCTGCCCAAAATTTTACATAGGATGCAATGGTAATATCGGGTGTCTTATGACCGAAAAGGTTTATGTTTTCGTGTGTGTTCCAATTTCTAGTTAAGAGTATGCTGTATATTATACTTTATTATGTAAAGCCTCGTACCCTTTTCCGTGCATTTTTACACTCGCCAACGACAAACTTTTTCTTAGGTGTTAAAAATGAACCTTTTAAATTTTATAACCCTACATATTGTTATCCCGCATTGCGTATCATGCCAAGTACTGGGGATTATAATATTGTCCAGTAAACCTCTGTTTATGAGTAAGGGCAACGAATACTTTTCACATGCAGATACTTTTTTTATTCCATCCTTTCAAAAAGATATTTCTTTTTTTCACTAAATATTCAACCCCAACCTTTTTGATCGTTGGCATAACCTCCTCGGGCATTTTTATACACTGCCCCACCCCATTCTATTTAACTCCCCATCTTCCATTCACTTCCGGGGTCGTTCCCAAGATGTTTAATGCCCGTTTTGACAGGATTCGTTCTTATCAGGAAATTTGACTGCCAACTTCTGCCATAGAACGCAGTGTGTTTCCACCATAACAGCTCCCATGTCCTACCCCAGAATTACTGCCAAGCCTGTCCTCAGCCCTAAACTTTCACCCTTTCGTCCCCCAGGCATCTTAACCCCACCCGCTATCTCATTTCAATTTCTACCCTTTCAACCGTACCGCCGGTCCCAGGTATATCCGGGTACAGTATAGATCCCGGCTCGCGATATATGCAGTAATACCCGGGTCTTTTCAATCCGTCCTCATTCACGGGATCTATCTGGAGTGACGTCAGCGGCTCTAGTCATTAACACGATGTTGTCATTAATTGGTCGTTAGTTCCTGGAGAGTGGGGATCTCTTTTGTTGGGGGTGTTTTTGTAGGGTCTACTACCCCTTTGCTGAGGATTGGTCTGGGGGATTTTTTTGCTTTGGTTCTATAGGGGAGGTGGATTTTTTCGGTTATATTTAGCTGTGTGTTTTAGTTGTATCATAGGGTTTTTCATGTGTTCAATGTATTTTTATTCTTAAACCTTTAAATACATTTAATAATGTTTATTTTATTAAAGTGCCACATAAGTTTTTAAGAGTAACGTTTTAAATATGACTTTTGACCAAATCCTCCCTTTCCCTTTCGTTAAAATATTTTAACCATATCTTTCCTTTTAATTTCTTTTGGACTTCTTATTCATATTTCAAAAATTTGAACAGTGTTAACGATAAAACCAAACTTTAAGGGGAAAATGTATGATTTTAGATTTTACTCATTTCCTTTCAAATCTGACAGGAGATTTTTTTAAGTGTTAAATTAGTTAACCCATAATATTTTGGGAATTTTTTTCTAAGTTCTTTACCCATCTTTTTTTAGTTTTTATAATATTATGTGAAGAAAAAACTTCTATTTTTTAATTATACATTTTATTTTTTACATAATAGCTAAAAATATGATCAAATTAAATTTTACATCACAACACCAATAACAATACAGGGACTAAAAAAGGGGGGAAAATGCGTGTCTTTGAAATTTAAAATCGTCTCATATTTATTTGATATACTTTTTAAACTAAATATTGAAAATTTGCCTGTTTTAAATTTCAATTTAACCGAATTCCTATTATATTTTTTCACATCATACTACACTTTTTTTTACTTTAAACTTCAGTTTACACATTTCTCCTATTCACTTTAGTAGAGGTTAAAATTAGGTTACTACCTCATTTGCCGGCATGTACGTAATACAATATTGAATGTTACGTACTAACAATAGAGAGTTATTTCACAAAAGCTGCTTACTACTGACTACAAATTTAATACAACACGATTCTGGGCACATATGATTCTAATTCGCCATTGCAGAGTTTGATAAATAAATGCTTAGACTGTATTCTATTGTCTGTATAAAATGGTGTTAAACCCTCTGGATCAAGATCGTAAATCTTTCACGGCAAGTTGGTTTCATTCGTATTATGTTTGGCACTAGTATATTCAGGAAGCTTAATATTCAGTGCACAATTTATAATTTTAGAACGTTTTGACATTGCAATATTCCAACGTCAATGTTAAATCCGATTTTAAATTTGTATGTGTGTGCACATTTACTAGTAGTTTTTACGGTTGTTTTCAACTTTTTGGCTTTGCATTTATTAATATTCATTAATTTAATGAACGAATATATATTTCACGTATGGAAAAGTTATTTCTTAAATATTTTGCACTAAACTTACAACATATTTATTTTTTATTAACTTACAACTTAACCTTCCTACCCTCTTGAAAAAATAGTCACATATTCCCCTCGTGGGGTCTCTGAGGACCCCATGCGTAAAACATGCCTATGACTCTAATAAAGGTTAAAAATTCCTTAAATGGAGAAGAATTGTCATTTTTTATTTCTAGAAAGATGCTTCAGAATAATTTATCCAATTTTTTTTAGTATTTTTCTCAATTATTTCGTCTTATTACGGCTTAATTGGGTTTCTTTTGATACACGTTTTTTATAACATCTGGACCTTCAAACAAGAATTAAATTACAGAAATGAACTACATTGAAGTTGTTTTACTTAAAATATTTATAATCACACTGTTTAAAGCATACTAGTTGACATACCCGGTCTTGCACGGGTAGAATTTAGTAGTTTATTTTAAACGATTTATGAAGCTGCATAGATTCTCTATTCTGCATTATCAGCTACCTGTCACCCCAGATTAATTTATTTAGTATTATGAAACATGTAAAGTTTGGATTCTTCTTTTTAAAATTGAAATAATACAAAAAAAAAATGATCAGTTCAGATTTCTTAGTGAAATCAGTATCTCGCTTGCTTATTTAAGTTTTAACATAAAATTGGTTTTTTTCTTGATAATTCTTCGAAATCACATTCTGGACTTCCGTAAACACTCATAAATATTTGAAAGCATTCTTATTTTTCAAAGAAGACTGAATATAAAAACCTATTTACAATCAACCATGAATTTATATTGTTTTTGTAAAGAATGTGTTCAACAGGAAGTAATGGCGACAGTTGTCTGAGTTTTTTTTGCTGCAACTGTTAGATACTCAAAAGATTTCTATAAATAGCATATTTTTCTTAGAATGTGAATAAAAAATTTAAGAAATAGCGAGTGATTCAATGTATTTAGCCGCAATCTTCTTTTTGTAAAAAAAATGACAATTTCTACGAAAATATATTTCTAATATTTCTCCAAACGTTCTAAACAAACATGCAAACCTTTTTTTATCTATAATACAACAAAAAATAAAATACTAAACTTTATTTGATACTGTTTTACCGCCATTCATGGCTGGGGTCTCAGAAGACCCCAGAGGGGGAATATGTGACTATTTCTCCCAAGACACTTAAAAATGGAATAATAACTCCAAAATTTTTACCCATTGTAAAACTTTGCGTAATTAAGGAATAGTAGCATCGGAAATTGTCAAAACAAAAATGCATGGGAGATATCAAGCGTCAAAGTGCGTCTGGGGTCGAAAAAGACCCCAAAGGGGTAGGAAGGTTAAGTATTTCGTAATGTTGTATTTTAATTTAAGTTTTATGTGGTCCATAATTGTTTTTAAAATGAAACTTTTTTCGATCACAAGTTATACAAATTTCTTGCCATCGGACATTCGATTAGAAATATTTTATTTTAACTATTTAACACACCTTGTAAACACATTTTACACAATTTCTTAAAATTTCACACTTTTATTTAAAAAAAACGTGAAAAACCACACCTGTATATCGAATAATTCTTACCACATCACACATTTCCATCAAACCCTCCTAGAAACTTCTATCCATTTTACATCGCCTTTACAACTATCCCCGTTCCCATATATCCATCCCATCCACCTATACACAACAATTCCCAGTATCTGATATATCCGAAGTTAGGCCGGGTAAGAAAAGCAGACGGCCAGACAGAGTAAATATCCAACAGCACACAGGCCGGTTCTCCCTTTCATTCAAAAGAGTATTTCACATATTCCCGGCATTCTCATTTGCGCACAAAGGCGTTCAACTCGAAAGCTGCAAACTGTGGGCCAAGGAATGCAATCTTGTCTGAGGATTTTTCGGATTGCGCCCGGACGCTAAAAATTTCCGCGATCCGCGCCCCTGTCATGCGAGAGCGCTTGATTGACAAATTTTCATCAATGCTCCACTTGTTTGGCCTGCTTATGAAGAGGATCTCTCGCTGATTTTTATGCTGTGTGCGAAATGCCGTGGGTGGATGGGCCTAAATAGGTGTGAGCTTTGTTGTATATTGATTCGCCAGATGTTTTTGTCTGTGATGTTGGTCGAGTTTGGGTAATTGTGTGCCCTTTACTTCCTTTAATATTAGTGCATTAAACCATCTCCAGTTCAGACCATTGTAAATTTTATGATTTGACTTATTTTTAGATCCACGCGATATGGTAAAGGAATTCATAATTTAACGATTTCTTATTACTTATTTAGATGTGCTTTGTGTGTAGGTAGATTCCTGTTGTTTTATATCAGGTTATGTTCTCCAAAGTTTTATACCATTATAAAGTTTCATGGTTAAAATAATTTTTTTCAGTTGAATAAAATATTTTTTCAATCTATGAAAAGTATTTGCTCTCATAGATATTACATTTATTTTAAATCATTTAAAAATTTAAAATGGCTTTAAAAGTTTAGATAAATTTTAAAATGATATTTTTTATTCATTTTTAATTATTATTGTATATTATTTAGACTACAATGAATTAAAATTTCCAATGCAAATTTTCTGATAGGTTTTTAAGTTTACCACATCGATTCATCCAACCAGTGAAATGTTTCAATAACGTTTAAAAATGCTTTATTAACAAACTTAATATTACTACAAATTTGATCATTTGAATTAGTAATAATACTATCTTGTTAAAAAAAGTAAAACATTTAATAATACCAAAAACCAACTAGCCAACCATATCCACTTACAAACACCTATCGGATCCTCTATTACCTCAAAGTACTCCTAGACAAAATTCCCTTACCTGACCCGCAAAACTAGAAACTCATGATGCGAGGCTGGCAGTATATGTATGAACATATGTGACCAGATATCAATTGTTGATTGCTGGCAATCCAACAGCAACTCCAGTACTAGGATACCCATCAGCAGGTAAGGCGGCCCTAAAACTGGCGTCATCCGGCCCCATCTATTAATGTATAAAAGTTGATGAGATCTTTATGGTGGATGTTTCTTCTGTACGGTCTTTGATTTAACTAGAAGCTGTATCTAGTGACCATCTGTTCTTCCCAACGGTCATTGTAGTTACCTTTCTGATTCTATTGAGCCAAGAATCGAACGCTTATATATATTCCGCCATCTGTTACCGCCTGAGTTTCGTTTTTCTTTCGCCCCAAGTCTGAAGAGAAAACTCCGTCATATTTTTTTGTTTGGTTGTTTTTTATCTCCTATCCAGTACGGGTTTTTATAGCGCTTGCGCGTAAGTTTTTGTTTTATTCTTTGGTTGCGGA
The DNA here is from genome assembly GCA_024610705.1 of Tetragnatha versicolor. NCBI lineage: Eukaryota > Metazoa > Arthropoda > Arachnida > Araneae > Tetragnathidae > Tetragnatha > Tetragnatha versicolor. The sequence goes on from JANDEH010000009.1 coordinate 42,541,235, forward strand.
GGATACACAAAATATTTGCGTGCGCCTATTTTATTTTGTGGGGGGTGGTTTACTTCTCTGTTAAAGTTGGAGGTTTCGTCGGTTCCTGGGATGGTTATTCTCTATGCGGGTCTCAAGATGCTTGGTGGCATTTCTGTTGAAGCAGTCGCATTGCAATTGTTCTTTAGAGCGTATTGCAGGATTTCCCCCCTGTGTTTAAAAAGGGTTTCATTGTACGAAATTGACGCTATTTATTTTATTAGGTTTAAAATTTCAGGGAGTTTTAGTTACATAAATAAATCTAATCATATTTGCATATAGTATTTTAAAAAAATTAATAACCAGAAATACGTAAGAGATGCTTTATTTTCCGCCAAAATCAATATTTCAATCAATTAAAATTTCGTTTAAAATATTTTCAGTCGCATAAAAAAGTTTTCAATTTAATGAAGTTACATTTTCATTTATGAATGAAAGAATAAAAATTTATAACAACTTTCAAATGTACATTGTAATACAGTGAAATCTGGTTACAATCAATACCGATACAACGAAAAATCCCGTTATAATGAAAGTCCAGTAAGTCCCCAACCATTTTTATTTGAATTAACGATAGTACGGTTACAACGAAATTTCCTTTACAACGAAGAAATTTTACGGTCCCGTGAAGTTCGTTATAACTGGATTTTACTGTATTTACAATATTTTTTACTGTATTACAATAATTTTACTTCAAATGGGGGGATTTCAATATATTTCATTCCTAAAAGCATCATATTATTTAGTTTTGTGATGAATCGACTGATAAAATGGAAAACTAATGGAATTTTGGAATGGAAGACGTTTTTAAAACAAAATATATGAGTTTTATTCCTATGTTTTTTTATTAATATAAACCAGCATTTAACACTTAAATATGAGTCTCCAAACTATAAAGATTTCACATTAAGAAGAAATGTATAACATTGCTTTTCACTTATATTTAATATCATCGATGAGTATGATAAATAATAAGCAAAGTTAAAATAAAACCATTAGAAGTCAGGAAACGTTCCCTTCCTAACATTTTTCCAGTTTCTTTATTCACCCAGTAAAACCCATCTCAGCGATTACTCTACCTTCAAAGCAAAAAATTACACCGTTTTTCCAATCTGAACAATCCCAGGAATATCTACTTCCTACCACAACGCACCTAGAGATAGTAGGGCAGCAGAGAAAATTCCGAATTTATAGCAAAAGATTTCCCCGTAAACGGAAGGTGAAAATCCGTAATCAATTTGGAAAAGCCGGAAAGGCTGCCTTATCCCTGATAATTACTGCAACCCAGCGTTCCCTCAACTGTGATGTGTGGGCAATATGGGCGAATTAAATTTAATGACTAATGAAAACAATGAGGAATTAAAGGGGCATGACAGCCAAATGAGGTTTCCATGTACGTTTGGGATGAGGACTGCAACTGCTAAATGCTTCAAAATGGACAATTTTAAACAAAGTTATTCCTTTATGTTCTGGGATGCGTTGCATAGCCACCGGTTTTGGGAAATCATAGTTTGTGAGGCCGAAGAAGTTCTGCTGTAAAAATCCGATGCATAGATTAAATATATTTAAATTTTAATAAGGATTATTAAATGAATTCGTGTATGTGTATATTATAGCTTTACTTAAAAATGTGTGTTTTTATATTGCTACAAATTTTTGACTGGTTTTCTCTTAAGGGTACAAGGACGTGCTCGGTGACGAAAAAAGACGAAAATTAGGTTTTACTATAAGGGCCATATTTTTAAAAATTTTAAATGTAGGATTTCAAATTTTTTTCTACATAGAAATAGTACTACAGTAACCAATTTCAATTTTAAATAATAACTCTCTGTGAAATATTAATATATTTAATTTTTAGTCGAACTTAGGTGAAATTTTGAGATTCTTAAACACATACTTGTAATTAGGTACCATTTCCAGAAAAAGTATTCAAAATTTTTGAAAAATTCTTTCACATATATGTTAAGAACTATTTTTAAAACAAAGAAGACCAAATTTTAAATTTGGGTAATTTTAAACATTTGGGTAATTTAAAAAAAATTTTGAAAGTATAGTTTTAAAATTACCAATTTTTCTTATGTTTTTAAAAATTGTTATTTTAAAAAAAAAATCAGGTATGAGTAAAATTAGAAAAAAAGTTGGTCTACTTGATTTATAAGACTGTTTAAAGTATATATAAAAATTTTCAAGCATTTTAATTGGATAGTTTTTTAAAATGTGTACCTAAAACTTAAAAAAACTAGTTTTGAGATAATAAAGAAAAACGAAAAGACATGGGGGGTGTGGTGCTTTAATTTACATTTCACTTTAGTTATTTAGGGCATAACTTAATACAAAACCTATAAGTGATATATATTTTTGGAATCAGAAGCAATTGAACTTTTTTGGGACAAAAAAATAAAAATCGATTTTTTGAAGGTGTTTCATGTCCTTGTACCCTTAAAATCATGTGTATCATCTAGGAAAAACAATTGTGAGTTATTATTTTGACACAAATTTAACAGTTGACAAGTTTATAATATTATATTAACTATTTCTCCTCATTTTTTTTCTATAATAGCTCTATAGTATTTTTAAAAAAATGCACAAGCTGATGTATTGCAAAAAATGACGCATTTTAAGTGTGACAAATGCTGAAACAAATGTATTATACTATTTTATTTACTACAATGTGGGTTTCCCCATCTGTTTTAGTGTAGTGGGAATGTATTAATTTGTATATTTGATATTCATTGAAATTTAATTGTACGCCCTGTCCAAACGCGTAATAGAGTGATAAATTTACAAAAATACGCTTTTATAAAAAAACTTAAAATTTAATAATATATTCGTTTAATTTAAAAGAAAATTATTTAAAATAACAGCTAAGGTGGTTATTATTGGAAGAAGAAAATATCATGGATATATTTTTATATTAAGGGCATAAATAAAAAAACAATCCCACTAGATAAATATTCATTTGAATAAAATATAAATACTTTCGGAACCAATTTCAGGCCTAGAATATTTTAGTCCTTCTTGTTTTAATACTTTACTTATGATAAGCGTCTTGGTTTCTATTTTTAGTCACGATAGAAAAATAAGTAAATTTATTTTTACCTTATACTTACTTAGTTGGAGAGTCTTAACAAACCCGAAAACATCAGATTTAAAATTGAACAAAATAAAAGGGTTTAAAATATATTCAAAAGCTTTTATGTAATTTAATATAAAATGGTAACGTCATGATTTGTTTTGAAGAATACGTTTATAGTAAAATGTAAACCACATTCTCGTTATATAAGTAGTTTTTACAGTAAATAATGATATGAACCTATTACCGCAAAAAAACATTCTTTATTCAGATAAAGAAAGAAACTCTTGTGGAATGCATATTCAATTTACTGCAAGTATGAGAAAAACTACCTAGTTAAATTCATGACTTATAAAAACTAAAATGTTTCTTTTTTCAGTTTTTCTATTGCATTAAACAAGGATACTTAAACCGGTTTTGAGGTTTTACTGAAGTTATAAATACTGTATGGAGATGGAGAAAAAAAACTTTATAATCATGCAGCCATCATTGAAAAATGCTTTAAACGGAAATTTACCCCATGGAAACTCCTTTTTCATTAAAATTTAAGGCATGATTTTTTAAGGAGAAAGAAATATGGAATGATTTTCTCCATGTTATTCTATGTACTACGCGAGTCTTATCTATTATAATTTAACTCTGTCATATTATATTTGCTACTATAAACTTTCAAACCTCAAGACCAAATGTGTTTTTTTGTAATCATTTATATTTAAAAAGATGTATAGGGGAGAGTGTTGTACCTTAGACAAAAGTCACGTTTGGATTTTTCTATGACAGGTAAAATCACATTTTTACCCTTTAATGTGCCCAACCTATAGCCCTAACCTTATCAAAGAGGGTAATATTTTTTATTAGCTGAAATCTTCAAAATTGGATTTTTAATTTATTTTAATAACTTGACGAAATTTGTGTCCATAGGTACAACAACGTGCTCTCCCTATGGACAGGCCCAGTTGTACCTGTGGACACCCTTAAAAAGGAAAGTTTTAGTTGAAAAAAGCTTTAAATGAACATTTTTATTGGTGTATTTCCTTTTAATAAACTAATTCAGGCATTTTTAAAATTGGAAATAGATTTTTAAAGTAATGTAGTTTTAGATCGTAAATGATCATTAAAACGAAGTTGATCGATAAAAGTCTTGATTTTTTACCAAAAATACATTACTCACGTGGGATTTTTCAGATCGAAATTTGAGGTAATAGTTTTATCAATCATCATGCTGATTGATCTGATCACTTCACTGATCCAAAAAAACAATTCGATCGACACTTAGTTGTGCAAGCATTTGGAGGTAATAACTTTCGCAAATATTCTTCGGTGGAAATTTTAAGTTTTATCATCATACTTAAATGCGATAGTGTGCTTAAAATTTTATACCATATTTTACATTTAATGCAAAGTAAAATAAAAAATTTAAAAAAGTAGTTAAGATCACAAAATATTTGATTTTTTTATCTACAATCACTTGAAAATAATCACCGACAAATAGATAACCATTTAAAATTAATATAATATGCATTAAAATGTATTCACTTAAAAGAAACCCGATTCAAAAACGCCTGTTAGCTACAGACACCCACAAGAACGTGTCCGTAGGTACAACACTTATGGTGTCCAAAGGTACAACACCAGGTGTTTTTGCATTTAAAATTCTATAAAAAAATTAAGGAATTGAGATCTGACGATTTCTAATATCAAAAATAAAAGTTAAAATCTCGGGAATTCACCCCTTATATCCCATTTTATCATGTCATAATTAAAGAAGAAGAAAAATATTAATGTAGTGATGCACTTTAAAAACTTAGAGTACCTAAAAACAGTAAATTTATTATATATTAAATTTAAATATTATTTTAAAGAGCTGATTTCACGTTAGCAACTGGATAGTAGGGTGTATCGAAAAAAACTTTTTTTTTATTTTGATGATGCCTTAGTGTGGAAAAGTTGTCTAAGGTGTCAGAGAGTACCTAAGAATTTTTTCAGAATTTTCGGATAATATCTTGAGGTGCCGCCAAGGCCCTGAAGGTCCCTATGTTAATCCAATGGAGCGCGCAAGCCAAAAAGGCCGAAAATTGGTTTTTCGCCCCTCATTTCTACCCTAATCACACGACGAATGTCTTCACTCGAGTTATAGACCCTATTATGATCTAGGCTATCCGACAAAACTTGAATAATAGCCTAAATCTCTATATTATGTTGATTGTGGGCTCTGATTTGAACGAGAAAATACGCGATTTTCGACGAAATTGGAGCATACAAAAAAACGTAATATAGATATTTAGGCTATTATTCAAGTTTTGTCGGATAGCCTAGATCATATAGAGTCCATAACTCGAGTGAAGACATTCGTCGTGTGATTAGGGTAGAAATGAGGGGTGAAAAACCAATTTTCGGCCTTTTTGGCTTGCGCGCTCCATTGGATTAACATAGGGACCTTCAGGGCCTTGGCGGCACCTCAAGATATTATCCGAAAATTCTGAAAAAATTCATAGGTACTCTCTGACACCTTAGACAACTTTTCCGCACTAAGGCATCATCAAAATAAAAAAAAAAGCTTTTTTCGATACACCCTACTGGATAGCATCTGTTTACATTCAAATTCAACCACAAATTCAAATTTCCATTATTTCCCGAATTTTAAAACGCGGTGGCTGAAGGTACAACCGTCCTTAGTAGTGATGGGCGATTATTTGAGGAGTTAACTCAGTGAACTAACTCCTTAAACTGAGTGAAGGATCAAGGAGTGGGGAAAAAAGAGTGGTAGCTCAGTTGTACTTTTTAAAATTTACCTTTTTAAGATTTAATTTGTTTTATTACCTTGAAATCCTTGTGATATTACCTCCAAGAAACACTAGATGGCAGCACGCTGCCGGCTGCCGGTGATTATCATCTATGAGATGAGTGAGCGAGCGGTGAGCCTACGTAATCCGTTGCCATAACAACCCACTTTGATCAGAACAACCGAAGGAATTACGTCTTCCTTTTAGGAGTTGAAAGGAGTTGACAGAGTTAAAAGAGCTGCTTGCTCCTAGTCTCCACTCTTTGGGAGTTATTTGTTGTGTGCTCTCAACTCCTTTGATCCCAGGAGAGCTGGGATTGGGAGCAGATGGCCTCAGATCGGTCTTCCCACTCCGACAATCCCACTCCCAGGGATCAGATAGTTCATAAGAGTTAATTCCTCACTCCCAGCGGTTTCTTAAGATCGATTTTTGGAGGCCATGATTGTTTATTATACACCTCTTCTACACGGCACTGTGAGCGTGATTATACATTGTCTTAATCACAATGTTTAGGTTGACAAAATTTGCTGCACACAATTAAAAATATTTATGGTTTTATATTCTCACGATTATCAAGTTCTAATAATCCTTTAATATTTAGATATTCCATTAAAAATTTCGACGATTAAAAAAGATTGCGAAAAGATGAATTTCGTTAAACGAGCTGCCATTATTGAAAGGCATACATTTACTACTTCTGACAGCTATTGTTAATTAAAATACTAGTTGTTAATAAAAAATATTTGATCTTAAACGAAAGGATTACTGTATAAATTAATATTTTAATGGTTTAGCAGTGTTTTATTTGATTAATGAGGCGATTGATTTGGATTTAAAAATTAAATTTTCAACTGATTTTTGAGAATTGAAACACGAGCTATGCTTGTCTACCTCTACCAGCTATGATGGTGTCTTCAAAGGGCGGGAAGGAAGGGTTTGTAGTTCATTTCCGAGAACGTTGGCGTCTTGCCAAAACCTTCTGCTCTTAGTGTGTTTTTTGTCTCAAACTCGCCATTTTTTAGATGAATGAGTGATTAAAACTAAATTACTTATTAGAAAAATTTTACTGGTTTTTCATTCTGGTGACCATTACTTTCCAGTAAATTTAGAATAGTTAAAGTTTGCAGTAGAATGTTCGCGGATTAAACTGGATTGGATGCCTGAATTCGAATTGTAAGATAGGTGGTTATTTTTGAAGTGAGTATTTTTTCTTTTGAAATATACCTAGTATTGCTGATTAATATATTAAACTTGATGTGTTAGTGTCTGAATATTTGGTTCTACGGTCGTTTCCCCTACTGGGGAATTTCCTTTCCCTCTTTCTTCTGTTTTGTAGGTAGGTTTTTGGGCGCAAGTTTAGAACTGCTGATGCGCCAAGTTTTTAGCGCTAAAAATCACTATATAGTTACCCCAACTAATGTTAAGTGAATTATGTGGCTTCTAAATATGGCGCCAAATAGCCAAAACTCGCCAACCATCAGCAGTTCTAAACTTGCGCCGGTTTTTGTTAGTAAATTGTTAAAAAATTTTCCCAGTAGGCGAAATATTAAAGGTTTATTTCTGTTTTCGTTTACAGTTCAATATAAAAGCTTTTTATTTTTTGAATGACTTTTCCGGCATACTTTTTAGTTGATGTATGTACGTAGTTAAGATTAAGAAGTTATATAATACTATCGCTGACGCGCTATACACGGGCTTCGCCAGTCCATATGTAAAAAGAGCATTTTTATGTTCATACTACAACAATCGATGTTATACCTTCAACAATTAATATTATATTATCTTTAATTACAACAATTGGTGGTTTTGCCATGATGTCATGGTTTAGGAATGAAATACGGGTTTTTTTAGCCGAAAATAGACCAAAAAAGTTATTGGGATGCTTCAATTTCAAATTATTATTCTTCAGGAAACTTTCTGGGAGCGAGTAGCTTTCTGGTATGGTTTAAAGTGAATGTAGGTTCGAAAAGTTTAAAACTAAAACGGACTTACATTCAGATGAACATTCATTTATGTATATAGATTTTGGGAGTTACTGAGTTACATTAAAGAGTTAACTCCTTAAGGTGAGTGAGTTACTCAGATCTGATCTTGCAAAAGAGTTGAATCGCCCATCACTAGTCCTTAGGTACAACACTCTCCCCTATGTTACGGGCAATGTGATAAATCGGGCATTATTAATAATTTCCGAAGTAGAGGAGGGCAATGTTTAAATTCAATGACATTTATCAATGAAATTTATCACTTTGCCCGCCTCCACTCTGGACATTATTAATAATACCCAATTAATCATTTTGCCCGTAACATATATACAATGCAAACAGAAATAAATTAATCTTTGAATCCCAAATAGTTAACATTTAGAATAATTTGCATCTGCAAAATAAGATATGTTTAATTGGGAATCGGATATTTTTAATTGAACAATTAGACTCTATATCTTAAAATTGTACGCCAACAAAAATCAAATACAAAGTCAATCAAATACAAATTAAAATGCTAAAATATTTTATTCTTCTAACGTATTTACTAATTATTTTAATTCCAGTTCTGTATAACTAAAAATTCCCCAAGTAATATATCTTTACTAGACATAAACATAAACATCAAGAAGGAAGCGAGCTTTTAAACCGGAAGGAAACGAATATCCTAGGTTGCAAAAACAAAAAGCTGCAAACCAAAAAAAATACCGAATAAACAAACCAAATACCGACACAAACGTCAAGTAGACCAGCAATGCATCCATACATGTGGCAATAAGTTTTCCCAAACGGGAAACGACACCCCGAAATGGCCAGAAGTGGTGCCAGCTCCCGGCCCTCTTAAAATCTAGTTTCATAAGCAGAACTGCTTCTTCCAAAAGTAGTTCCGGACTTTAACTGATGCAGAAACTGCATCAAATCGGGGGGACCGGGTCTAAATGGGGGGCGCGCGATTTTTGAAATTATTTACTGAACTGCACTTGGGGAGTAAAGATCCGACATGGTCTGTGTCTTGGAACGCAGCCCAGAAAGATGTTCCACTTATCGATTTCCAACCGTTCACTCCTACAGCGACTCCAATTTTCCCTCTTTCATTCGGTGCTGCGGAGTCGTCCACGGAACTCAGTACTATAGCCGGACGCTGTCTGTTGGCGGTAGTTAAACAAGTTCCGGACGACAATTTGCAGTCTGGGACAGCGGGATCTGGCCAATTAAAAGTAAAATATGCCTCTTCGAATTTTGAAAAGAGGCGAACTTTCCTTCCAAGTCTTACTTCGATCTGTGTTTCTGTCATCGGGAATGGTTTGCTTCGTCTCTGAGAAGGTTTCTTGGTTTCGAGTCGTTTGATAAAGGAAGAGACCTTGTGGAAAGTATTCATATCATTCAGCAATATTTCTTCATTCTAGTGATTCAAAAGATATTTGTAAAACTAATTTTGGGAAATGGTTTATAATTTTCTTTAAAAATAAAATAATATTATTGATATTTATGTTTCAGTTAAATATTTTTTACACCCACCACCCGAACCCCAATTTTATAGTTCGATTAAATATAAGTAGTACCCCTAAATTAAATAGGAAAACATCTGTAGATTTTAATTCCACAGAGTTTAAAAAATTTTATTATGCATTTGTTACATTCGACTAATCAAAATCAAATTTAATGGATATCGAATAAAATTATTTGAGTGTAAATAAAATATAAAAAATTTTAAAACTGTATAACAAATACACATCACTTAAAAGTAATAAACTTTTTAACAAACAAAAATTGTATCAAATTATTTTTATTGGTGTGGGGGTGAGGTGAAACAAATATATAAATTCCAACAGTGAATAACTGCATTACACTTTAGGTAGTATATGCTTCATCATAACTCAACGTTGAAGGGTTGTCAAAAATTTCGATTCATTTTATTTTCGGATAGAAAATGCCAAAACATTACTTGAAATGATGTTTTCGTGTATTGAGGTTTTCGAAACATGCGTTAGTTCCAGAAATCGAGTATTTATTTTTATTATTTTTGAAACCTTCCCTAAAAATATTTTCGAGAAAAATAAATAAAGGAAAAAAATCCGGAACTTGTTTTACCAAGTCTATCAAATAAACACTAAGGAGGCGGTGTTCACAGTTATACTTCCAGAAAGAGATAGCAATAACATATAAACCAGCAAATCCTACACGATCAGAAGTGCCTTTTCGATCCATACCATACTAACACTACTTTCTCCCCCTTCCTATCATTAACCCTTCAGTTACAACAGGCAAAAAGCAAAGTTATCGACCTACAGGCTGCATGTTTATCCCCAGATAGAGGCTCGCAAACCAAATCCAAATAAGCAAATAACCCGATATTAAAAGCAATCTCACGCGCCAGAAAGTCGTAAACGCCAGCCAACGCCTAAGACGTCAAATAAATCAAAATAAACACCGACAATACCAGCAATAATGTTCTCCACAGAACATATTATTCCTACATTATCCTCCCCATCCGACGGGATTCTAGATTAAGGCAAAAAACGACGGCACCAGGAAAAGAGGATCGAGATGTAATTTTTTATCGGCAGATCCTCGTCAAAACGCACTTAGAAGCACCCACTGGCCGCCGCAGCCGCAGTAATCCATAATCCTGATTTATATCTAATACCCAATAACTTCTTCGTTATGATTTTTTCCGGGCGACCGCAAGGGTCGACACATGCTGCATTGAAAGGGAAAATCTTTAACCATGGAATACTGATAGGGGATGGATTCAATATTTCCCGGCTTGGGCAGACAGCTCGGAAAATATGGGGCTTGCGGAGATTCAATATTTTGAGCCGGGGGAAAACCGCGCTTTAAACCTAACAGGGTTTGCCATTTCTTCGATGGAGAGATGTATGCCCCGAATGGTTTTCTCACGGGGATTTTGAATTAAATCTCAGACGCGCTTGGAGATTCGGGGGTATTGTAGATTCCTTTTAGGAAGAAAAGGGGGATGGAGTAAGTCAATTTTAAAGTCAAGAATTAAACAGGATGGTTGGAATTTTTGTTTTGACAATTTTCTTCTATTTTTTAAACAAAAGTTTTAAAACATTATTATAATTCTAAAATGTTGGGTAAAAATGCAGTGGGAATCAATTTAAGACAATTGAAATAAAATGTAATGAATGGTAATTAATGCACAATTGTAATTTATATGTAATTAGAAATAATTTCAGCATTTTGCCACTAATGAGCTACTAAAACATAATTATTTAAAATTATATCCTTGTTGAAGACATTTCCTTATTAAATTTTATTAGAGTGAAAACATTTATCCGTCTCAAAAACTTTTGGCCTATTTCGTCTCTTCCTATAAATCAAGTTTTAAACTAATGGGTATTTTTCAAAAATTGTCACTTCTAAAATTGTTGTTATATCCATACCAATTGCTTCATTGATTTCTATAACGATAGTTGTACAATATGATTTAATTTTAATACCCATTTCACTCTGAATTAATTGAATAATATATTAGTTAGGTAATTAAATAAGCATAACTAGTTATCAAGTGATTTATACACTTGTCAGAAAATTAGTTTAATCTTCAAGAGTTTTTGGATTGATTTCAAATTTAAGTTTCTCCTCCCAAGCGTTTCTTTGAATTAAATTAACTAGACAGTAATTTAATCACCATAACTAGTTCCTTAAATGATATTATTCATGATAACATGTTAGAAAATGAGCTTCATCTTGAAGAGTTTTTGGATTGATTTCAAATTTTAAGCCGCTCCTTCTAAGACAGAGTTTATCGACTTAGAAAAAAAATAATCCATCGGTAAAAACAAAGGAAATCCGATGTTTCAACTCTATTAAGATCCCGGCGCGCAGCGAGAAAGGCGGTTTAAGAGATTTGAGCCAGCAGTTCCCCACACCAAAAACAAAGCCTGGCATCAAAAAGCGCAGCCACTGTAGGCAAGTGTTGCGTAAGCAGTGGGCCGTATTTATGCTTTGAAATCGCAACGGAAAAACTGATGAAACGTTTGATAGAGAGTTATAAATATTCCAGAATGTGGGCAAAAAGGCACGGCGCGGGAAAAAGAAACCAGGGGCATAAAAATATATCTTCGGCTTTAGCTGTATTCGCTCGTGACTATCGCAGAAAAAAAAACTTTGTGATTTTTTCTGTGGAGACCTGTTGTTAAGAAGCTGGAGTTATGGAATTTCTGGATACACATCGAGGTAACTGGGGAATACGTCTGTGGGGGAGCATTTCCTCGTGTTCTGTTTCTGCCATTTTCTTTCGATCACTTTTGTTATTTGAATTGTATTGTGTATGGGAGCTGTGTTAAAATTAATAAATGGGGTAAGAATTTACTTTTTCTTTGACGATGGAGGGTAAGTTTAACAATGTATCTTTTACGAAAAATCATAAATTTTGTAAAGCACAAGGATTTATAGTGAAATGTTATTGCTGTAAAATTATAGTTCTCCTAATCGGTTTTTACATTTATTTTCTAAGATGGGTATAAAAAGTGTATTAGTCGCTTTTTATCTAAATTGAGAATATAGTATACGTACACATTTCACTGTAATTCGAAAAATTTGTTTACAAAAACTGCATCTTATGCTATAATGGTTCTTTTTTTGCTGATAGTTACTTTCTTTTTAGATTCTCTATTTTCTATTTAGAAATTAAAATTAATCATTAATTATCTTATCGAAAGCAGTTTATTTATTTTGTTGTTATTTTTAAAAACCTATGCAAATCAGGTTATTAGAAAAAAATGTATTTTCAAAATGGTTAATTTTACCGACTGCCTTGGAAATTTTTAATGCTATTTCATATTTTTATTATTGTTATTTTATGGTTTTTACCTCGTTTGTATTTTTTATTTTTTCCGCTTCATTTAAAACTTTCAAAGATAAAATGCATGTATTTACATCAAGAATTAATACAAAAGAATCATTATAACTTTCAGTCCATTCTGCCGATTTCAGTATTTTTTAAAGCTAAAAAACCGTTATTTAATAATTATTCTATCCATCATTTTTATAAAGTATGGCACAGCACAATGTGCCGTACAATGGTAATAATGCATAATTACCTTCACTTATGGTAAATTTAATATAACTTAGTGAATGGAATTTTTTTGCCTTATAATTTTTTTATACAACATAAAAATATATTAAACATGTATGTTTTCTTTTGTTTAAAGATTGATTATGGAATAAATGATAAAATTGAGTCTATAGTCTGCCACGTATCAAATTTATTGATTGAACTATCTGATCGAATAATACCTCAAAGAAATTCCCTGTATAAAAACAAAGTTACCCAATGTGACAAGACTGGACAATAGCGTCTCATCTCACCCACCTTTACCTCCCCATTCTCTCCTCCGCAAATCCCGCTTCACTTTGTTAATTTCCCCGCTACCCGGGAGAGAAATCCCCAACTTCGCAGCAGAGCCGGACGTTTAATGAACTCCCGGACGGTCCTGTCACGTAGCGGCTCCATATGACCGTCTTCCTCAAAAGGGACCCAAACAGGTTTAAAAAAACGTCAACCCCAAAGAAGAGGCGATCCCATTTTCAGGATCACGAGAGAGGGGGGAGGGAAAGCAGCAACATAAAAACGCCGGCCACTCGTGCCTGAAGATAAAAGTGGAGGCTCAGCAAAGCCTTTTATTTCACAGCGGGGGCGGTGGTGGCAAAAAAGCCGAAACTCGAGCAGTACAAGTCAATTTCTTCGGACTGATAAAGCGTGCGAGTGAGTTCCCGTCTTATGCGTGATTTATACTTTCTCCACGCGACGCAACTTGAAACAGAAGCCCTGCTTTGGCCATCGGTTTCATCTCATCTTTTTTGGGGTCAGGATCCTTTTTTTTTTCGTTCGGCGATGGGGGGAGTATGGGCCATTCTTTCCTAAAGACATCTGTATAAATTCTGCCTCATCTCGGGCAGCGGCCATTTAATCTCTACGCTTCCTGCCTTCTTCATTGCCGTTTTTATTTCCTTGCCGGGCCTCTGTCCCTTTTTTCGTGGGGCTGGAAGGGATAGAGTGCGCTTGGGGAGTGGATCTGTGTGCGTGGACCCGGGAGAGTTGCGAGTGTTGTAATGTAAAGTCCGTGGAATGGTTAAGTTCCGTTGACGGAATGTTTTGGGGTTAAATATCGCATATTACTTTTTTGAAGAAACACCTCCCAAAATAGGACAGGTAAGATCCTACATGAGAGAGAGAGAGCAATGGGGATTCACACAAACTTATAAATTGTTTGATATAACTGAATTTGTTATTACTAGTTGCGGTATTATAGAAAAACATATATTCGGAACAATTCACTTCTCAAATATGTGAATATTTAGTTTGTGTAATATTTTGATTAGAGAGAGAAATTATTATGATTCGTTTTTTATGTAGTAGGTATGGAATAAAATATCTCCTTATTAAAGTACTCGTAACTGCACTAACCATGAAGTGGGCTACCATAGCATCATCTATACTCGTTCCCTGAATTGTCTTATTGAGTAGCTTTTAATGTAAAACGTACCAATTGGGCCAGTTTTCATCTAATAAGGACTCTTAATTCAATAAGTTGAATCCTAGTGCCAAAAGAACATATTTCCGTTCTGATAGCTGCCAACTCCTCTGCTTTTGTCTGTTAATTCCCGAATTTTGATTTTATTGTATTATATTTGCTTTTTGATTCATTCAAATGTTTCATCTCTCGAATTTTGAAGCAAAAATAAGTTGCTTAAAGAAAGGATAATTTTTAATAAATAGAGAGAGGAAAATTTTAGGTAAAATTCTTACCAAAACGAGAAAGATCACAGAATTGGTAAAACGTCTTCGAAGATACACTTTCCTGCCTGTAGATCCCATCTCTTGAACACAACATATTTTTCAAATAATCTTCTTTTATTCTTTAAAACAATTTATTTTATTAATTACCGTTCCAATTCGATGCCTTATTTCTCTATTCATAATCTTATTTCATTTATATTTTGGGTCATATAGCTCTTTTACGTAATGGAAAACCAAATTTTCATTTTTCAAGCTTCATTTCATTATTAAGCTCTTCTGAAAATTATAATAAACAACGTTTACGTTGCCTATGTAGCGATGTTGGCACGTTCACTTGCATGGAGATAGGAAATCGATGGTCTATCTATTTCTTCCAACCCTACGACCCTTCCTCGTCCTTTTTTGCGATTCTTGGCTTTTCTTTGGCATTTCTTTTGCATTTGCCGAGGCCTTGCGTCTCGCTATCACGTCCGAGATATATGCGTCGTGTTGGCTTCTTTCGTGCCGGGGCATTTGCATTTATATTCGCCACTGACCCTGCAGTTGTCATCCCTTGGACACTTCCAGCTTGTTTCTCTTTGCGCTTCTTCTCTTTATGACGAGATCGGAACTTGTAATGGGAGTTTCATCGGATTTCCAGATGATTCATGTGATGGCTCGTTGTTGTAACTTTTTGTATTGTTGATATTATATTAACTGAATATATTTGTCGCATGTTGGTGGAAGAATTGCATGCTTGAATACATGTAGTATAATTTTTTTGGTTATGTTTTCTCTTTATTTTCTTTATCTAAAGGTAATTTGAGTAATCGTTTTTTGTTGAATGTTTTTAATTGAGGACTATTACCTTTCTTTGCTATGTACAGACCCCATGTTTTCCCCCTTAAAATGTTTTACGTAAGGGACCGTTTAAATATTACATAAACACCTAAGGATGGGTGTGGGTTCCCATTTGTTTAATTTTTCTGAAATGGGGGAAAGGAATATGATTTACTATTGCTTAAGAAGATATTAAAATAGCCTTACTCTCGAAAATATCTCGTTATTTAAAAAAACAGTAAACAAAATTTTTTTGGGAAAAATACAACTATTAAACTTAAACACATTTTAATGATCTGAAAACTACAATTTTGAACACACAAAGGAAAGAAAGCTTTGCATTTTTCCCCTTTGCTGTGCTAAATTCTCTATTTTTTGTTTTTTTAAATGAAATATCTTTTAATATGTGTTATTATTATTATTATTATTATTATTATTATTATTATTATTATTATTATTATTATTATTATTATTATTATTATTATTATTATTATTATTATTATTATCACCATTATTATTATGTATTTTTTTTGTTTTACTCCCCCTTCGGTTCTATTTTTGCTGTGTGTTGTGTGTTGCGTTTACATTATTTCTATTATAATATTGTATTATATTTTCTGATCTCATTCTCTATTTATTAAGTACTTATTTTAGTTACCTGAACGAGTTTGTTCCCCTTGGTAACAAATGTTAATTTTCCTAATGTTTTTATGTGCTGTTATTCACTAACATAAAATAAAGATAATTATTTTGCTTACGTAATTACATGAGAAGATTCAAGACTTGTTTACTTTTGCATACAAGATGAGAGGGGTCACAATTTTCCAAAAACCTCCTTAACATAATTTAATATTTAAAGGCTTAACATGATATGTACCTTTTGAAAACGAGATAGTGAATCACATAAAATTGGTGCAATTTGTGATCAGTAAATCGCCTCATCAAGCCAGAAATCATTAAACCCCAACACCCTTGACCTGCTTTTCCGCGTTTCATTTCGTACAATGTTTCTCTTTGTTTTTTCTTTTGGTGTACGGCCCTTTTGTGATTCTCTCGTTTTTGTTTTCTTTTATCTCTTATCCACCCCTTTTTCATGTTCGTCACTTTCTTCGCCACGTTTAGAGAGCATGCCTTTTGTTGAAGGAAGCACTTGCCATTGCCCCACTGTTTATAAGTAGCACTAATGAAGCTTGTGTGGTCACTGTCACCACCAGAAAGGAAACAAACTATTGTTTAGTATAGTTTTTTCCTTACTCTTGAAGTGTCTATGTGGGATCTTTACGGACAAGACGATCAGTAAATTTCACTTGATAAAACGTTTCTATTATTCCTTACAATATATACTACAGGATAAAGTGTGTGTTTTAATAATGTTACCAGAAAATAATTTTGTTGAGCATATTGGTATTTAGAGAGGTTAGTTTTAGTTCATTTCCTATGGTAAAAAAGGAAAATTTCTGTGTTTAAGAGGGGGATATATCCTCAAATCCCTCTGACCCTGTGGTTGGTTACTTAGCTAGTTAAATGTGGCTAAAATCCTAAAACAATCATCTTTGAACTTGTTCAAATTCATAGAGTAGCTGAAAAACCTCGTAAACCTTTTTACTGAATATCTCAGCTAGCTTTTGAGTGCTCGCTTAAAATCTGAATAGAGTATTTACCTTCTTATTTAAATATCCCACTGAAAATGTAAGCCTTTACTATAAACACACACTCCTAACTACACATTCAACATTCACATTCAACAATGAAGAACAAAATAATAACTTAGTGGGAAAATCAGTTCAAAAGCGATCTTAATGCACTGATCATAAATCTGAGCTTTCACAAAGCGTAATCCTCTGACCCAACACATTAAATCCCCGCTTTAAAACATCTCTGAATTCCATATGTCCGTCCTGTAATTAACCCATGCCGTGCATAAAACAGCTCGGCCACCCAACGGCATTATTAATTACCATAAAGCACAAGGGTCCGCCGATACCCTTCGGCGCAGAGCCGCCGCTTGAAGAAACCCTTTCAGCCCTCCTCCTCTTATTTGCATAAAGGGTGAGAGTTAAGTATGGAGAGCCCTTTGCAAATAGCCCCATCTGTCCCTTCCCGAGTGGCTAGCAATTAGTGTCTGCCTGGCTGTCTGCCTGTGTCAGCCATCTGCTAGGAACTATGTCAGTCGGCGCGTGCTTTTTTGGCGGTGGGTGGGTGGACTTGTAATGCGATGGTCAGATTTGGTGATGGAGGATTTGGGATGCCGAGGTTTTGGGGTGGAGCATGTTTGAAATCCGATTAGAATTGGATTGACTGTGATAGATTATTATCCAATGCCTTGAATCAATGCTAGTCAGCTCCGGTTACTTCACTAATCTTGGGTGCGAACATTATTTTAGTTGTATGTTTGGGATGAAAAATGTTCATGAAATATAAAATGAATAAATGGTTTAAAAGGGAATGTATATTTCTATTTGAATTCTTTTAACTCTCCATATTGTACACTCTTCTTATTTACTTTTAGGCTAAGCGCGCACTAGAGACTTTTGTCACGGCGACTGAGACAAAATTATCTCCCTGGCTATTGCAAGAAGCTAGAGCGCGCGCACAGGCGACGAGACTCTTGGCCGATTGCCAAAAATCTCACCATAGAAATGCATTGCTCTCGAGTGA
Organism: Tetragnatha versicolor; assembly: GCA_024610705.1. Taxonomy (NCBI): domain Eukaryota; kingdom Metazoa; phylum Arthropoda; class Arachnida; order Araneae; family Tetragnathidae; genus Tetragnatha; species Tetragnatha versicolor. The sequence continues at coordinate 42,559,337 of JANDEH010000009.1, forward strand.
CCTAGTGTTTAAAGTATCTAGTGCGCGCTTAGCCTTAGACACCATTTTAAAAAGTAATGAAATATTTTAATTTTGTTAAAATTGTTTTCATACTCTCATCAGTGCAAGCAATTATTCTAATTTCGGATGCTCCTTAGCTACATACGATTAAGTAAGTAAATAACTGGAGAATATTGGATACGTTAGCATTTATAGCTTTCTTAATAAATTGTCGTTCACTGTTAGTGCATTTAATCCTTTCGATCCTAAGCCGCCTAAGAAGAAATTTTGGGTGTCAAAGGACTGAAAGGGTTATCTATCAACTTATCGAATTGAATAATTTTTGTAAAAAAATAATGAAGATGAAGTCATAAGAATAATTTAGTGAGAGTACGAGAAAGTTAATTACTTAGCTATCATGAAGTTTGTTTATAATAAGTTTTTACTTTCTTTTTACAATTTTAAGTTTCATTTTTCAATTATAATTATCTATAAAAATAAGTGATATTTAGCAATAGCAGACAAATTATAACATCAATCTTTAGAACCCCGAAATTGTATGTTTGTTTACATTTAAAAGAGGACTCAAACAAAATGCTAAAACTTATAGGTAAATGCAAAATTTGCATTAGCAATGTATTAACACATTAATTATTAGTATCAATGTATTCATTCATTTAAACATATACATTTAAACTACAATTTAATACACGTAACAGGTAAACGTAATACTCGTAAATACATTTAAACATATACAATTTGAGTTTAACGTGTAGTAAGTTTTAAAATACTGATGAAACTCATTTTTACTTTAAACTATTGGGTCATTTAGTGTGCCGAAGGAAACATCAATATTTGCATACAATTATTCATATCAAAACCTCCCCACGAATGCAGAAACATTACGCAATTATAAATTACGCTAACTGAAAAGGGAAACCCACCCGACGCCATTTGAATGAATGGATGCACGCAGATTTTAGAATCGGCAAAATGATTACATAAGCTACAAATAAATTCCCATCCGCTACTAATAAGTAACTCTAACGAGCAACGAACTATCCCTTAAGAGATTATTCCGACAGAATAAAGAGAGCGGATGCTACAAGAAACATTTGATTCGGGAAGGATGGCGAAGGGAGAAATCAATTAAAGACAAATATTAGCTCAACTTAAGCCCGAAGACGAAACACAAGACATGCTTTTGATTCCAAGGAGCGAAGACGTGTGTGTGTAGGTTTGATCTGCGCTTTGATGCTCTATTAATGCAAACAGTATCCTTCAGCAAACCCGTTGCTCAATGTTTATTTAGCAACATTTCTCATGAAATTCCAGTTTCTTGAATAATCGAGTGCACGCGGGAAGTTAAAACTGGAGGAGCTGCTGGAATGAGCAAAGTCTGGGTTCTATTTTAAGGGGAATTTGTTTATTGCGGTGTTAACAAGGGATTTGGGTCGTGGGAGGGATTCTATAATTATTTTCCTTGGTTTTTTGTTTATCCGTGTTTTTAAAATATATACAGATAAGTTCAATTTTCTCTATTGATTTCAACTTAATAATTCTGCGAAATACGTTTGTTATATTTTTGTGTTATTGTCGAGTAACTTTGTGTTTGTTTAAAATCTATCGTTATCAGTTTGAACCATTCTGATTCTCCTTAACAGAAATTTTGAACAGAAGAAATTTTGTTGAAACTTTAAGTTTTAAATTAAAATAACACAAAAAAGTTATTTCATTACATTTATTTTATTTTCATTTTTATAGACAGCGTTTATTTAAGTATAGGGTATTTGATTTATTTAAATATTTACACAAAATGAATTCAACAATAGTTTTTTTTTCATTTAAGCAATTCAATGAATTAAATTTGAGGCTCGAACTTCATAGTTGCATAGTTTTCAATTTATACTTGTAATTATTTTGGTTAAATTTCTTGAAAAAATGTTTTCTTCATTTTTTCCCAATGTTTTTAATAGAACAATATTTGCGGTTACACATTTTTAGGGTTTTTAAATATATCATGCACATACCCCACTTACCCTTTAAAATATATTTTACTTGCATTTTGAGCATACTTTGTGCTGGATATTGTCAACTGTATTTATAAACAAATATTGTAAAGAATAAATCAATAGTTTGGTAATAATTTAGTCTTTTTCAAGAGTTTTTAATAGGTACTCAAAATATGTGATTTTATTTTATAGAAAAATATTACTGTATGGTTAATATTTATGGCATATAATTCTAAAAACTTTCACTTCTTCACAATTCATGGAAAAAGTTTCTTGACGAATATATCGTTGTGTACTCGATCTTGATGCAAAAAAAGATAAATGTTCTGCGCTTAACCCAGTCAAGTATTTAAAAATATCATTGGCAGGTCTATATTTAAGGCGATATAGTACCCAAAAAATCATCAAAATATCAAAAAACATTTTATTGGCTTAATCCATACCATGGATCTTTCCAAATGTGTCTTCAAAATTTCAGAGCTCTATCTTAATAATTTATGAAGTTATTTACATTTTTCTGATGCGATGATGAGGGTTTTCTATGAAGAAACGAAATTTTAAGTTGGTTTTTCTCCACGTTCAATTTTTGTGTATTTACAATATTTTGAAAGCCTAAGGCTTTTTATGTACATTAAATATAAGTCTGAAAATTTTTATATATATTCTGAAATATATGTATTATAGAACTGTGCATGGGTTTAGCTCTAATAAGGTTAGATTTTTTTTAAAAAAATATTAAAGTCAAAAATGATGAATTTTTTCGGTTTTTTGGGGAGTTTTTACTACAAAAAATTCTAGAAAATAAAGTAATATTGATAGAAAGAAACCCATGCACATTTTTATGAAGTATAATATAATGAACCAATAAATGAAAAAAAAATTTAAAAATATGCATAATTAAAAAAGCCTTAGGGATTTAAAAAATGGTCAAAAATAGTGAAAAATTTAAATTTTTTAAATTCTGATAATTAAAATCCAACTTTTTTTTAACGGAATGGGTATACCATATTACCCCACTAAATATGCAATTAAAATCAAAATCATAATATTAAAAACTAAAAAAAATATATTTGGGTACTATATCGCCTTAAGAGCTTTACCTATATTTACCTTTATTATTGGGAAAATATTTGCTAAATGTCTTACTAAATTCCATAAGCACATATCAAAGAACATCAAACAAAGAAAACTTTATATCTGCTCTGTCCAGTTCTACCAGATTAAGAGCAGTTTCCGTGAGTCAAGTACCATCCTGAGACCTAAAAATGTTCTTTAGTGACTCCGAACCTTCGGGTACAATTTTTGGAAAAAAATTGACAGACTTGTCAAATCATACAAATAGAGTTTTGTGTACCCAGTAAAAAAATAAGTGAATGGCGCTCCAAGTTTACTTTGATCGTAAATGTTTAAAATTGAGTCAGATAACGCCATGTCTGTAAAGAGGAGGATGTTTGTGTTGTTGTAGTTTTAAGAATTTTTGCCTGAGATATTATTTTTAGGGATATAATAAAGGCACACAAAAAGGCAAGAAGCTGATCTATGTATAACTCCTTAACTAACTTCGGACAAGTTATAAAGTAATATAAAACTTTTTCATTATAAGATGCAGTTATAGTTAAACTGTTTTAAGCAAAAATAAACATTATTCTTTTGTAAAGAAGATTGATAAACGTGAAAAATCCATCTATGGAATGGCTATATAAAATAATGTAAATGTGGTGCTATTGTGTCGAAGAATCATTTTATTTATATACATACGGGTGGTTCTGTTCCACGGCCTTTATTTGAAACCTATGCCTCCAAGGGTCTTGAAAAAAGTTGTACCTCTAGGTAAATGTGATCATAGGATTCAGATGGATGACATTCAGATGGATGACAGCGCTCCTAGCGGAAAACTAAGAAAGTAAAAAAAATAGCAAAACTAAACGAGATAAAGTACAAACTGCAATGAGAAAATTGTCAATATCATAAAAATATCATATTCGAGGAGATATTAGCGAGTGAAAATAGCCCTTTTTCAGGCCAAATCGGCAAGTTTCTATTGACTTCTAAAGACTTAAAGTCATCATAATATATTCAGCAATAGCATGGATGGATACTTTACTTACCTTGGGATACTCCTTACTTTCTCTACCCTGAGACTAAGAGACATTGGTTCCAAATAAAATCAGTGAAACTGACTTTTAAAACACCTGTGTATCATATTTTTGCATTTATAGTTATTCGAAATAAAAAAGTAAATTTAGATGCTAATATTGTTTTGTTTCTCCTGATAACCTTTAGAGTTTTAAAATTAAATTTTCTCAAGAAACTCTTTGAATAAGAATTTCAATATTGCCGACTAGTTGGAAAAATGAAAGTTTTTTCAATAATGTTTTACGATTGAGACTGAATATGTAAGTAGTCTTTCACAAATGCACTGAAAAAGCTTGAAATGCAATGAACGTGAAGTATTCATAAGTTTTGGCACGGCTCCCTTAGTCATTCAAAATCACTTTGACCGGTCTATAGCCATGAACAATTACAGATAGTTATTTGTTTTTATAGTCTACCGTCTTTCATTTTAAAACGAAGAATGGTTGCCTCATATCGGAATTATTAGTGAAAAAAACACATTTTCTATAGATAAATTAATTGAAGTTTTGAAGTTTATTGATATAAGATCTTTAAGATTTAGCTTATGCGCTACTTTTGATTTGTAGTCTTAAATCTTTGATTTTAGCATACATAAATTGTTGTCTTTATTTCTATATTTGTCTTTCGGGATATTTCTTTGTTTATATTTGTAGTTTTTGTTTTATATCTGCATATTTAGTAGCTTATTATCTTTTGACAAAACGCACTTCGAGCATTTTATGCGTCATAACACAAGTGTTTTAATCTATAATGTAAAACAATTCCTTTCTTTAAATATATTATTTTTTTACAGTTGAAGCTTGATTTTCAAAACATAAGTTGGTCTCGACATAGTCGTATACTGCTGAACCATCGATAGTAAAAGGGTCATGTGATTTTGACAACGCTGGAACTAGTATTTCGGAGGGGAGACAGGGGGAAGTTGAGGGACAGTTGATCGAAAGAAGAAGAAGCATTTGCTTGTATATAGAAGCAAGACCCCAACTATCACCGGTTACCCAACTATCGGCCGTGCAAAGTCTGTAAAAATCACGTGTCCCTTTTACTATCGTTGGCTGATCAATAGACATTGCATTAATTTTTGTTCCCATTTACAAAATGAAATTAAGAGACAATTTTTAAATTAATTTTTATTTTTCATTTATTATTTAATTTTTTCAACTATATTAATTGAAAGTATGAACTGATACCAACATTTTCATTTATTTAGTACATTTGAAGGATTGTAAGAAAAGTCTCATGTCCGTACACAACTTTATGTACATTTCTGTAATACTAAAAATATGACTTTATACAATATTATTCTACCCTAAAAATACCTTTTTATTTATCATAATCCTCCAATCTATAATCATGGACGTTAACATATGATTGAACTTAAATGCGTTCTTTTGAGTTTTAAAATTTACGATCGTTCCAATATATTTTCTATGTGGTTCATACAAAAAATCCTTAAGTGCATATTATGAATAATAATAGACACATAAGTATTTAATGAAACGGCCATATTGGGAGCTATTAAAATAACAGCAAATCAAAAATATCATTTTGTAGATTTTTTTGCAAACAATATAGTGTACGATTCCTCCATATTAACTTTTACGAAAAAATATTATGCAAATTATTTTATGCAGTTTCTATTATTGAAACAAGTTTAAAAGTATAAATTGTTTATTATATACTCATTGTCTTTGTATTTCGCCACCTTTTTGAGTGTTTCCTCTGAAAATTCACAAATATATAATAATCTGAGAATTCATATAACCAATTACATTTATGAAAAATTTTATATGAAATTTATAGATGCCTATAGTTTTTTTTAATCTTTTATAGATCAATTTGGTCCCACCGGTTGTGCTTTTCCATATGAGAGTGGGACTGCGGAGGAAAAACATGGAACCCGTCATCGTCATGTGATTGGACGATTTCCAGAGTCTGGAACACTACAGAATCTCCCAGCTATAGGTTCCTCACTCTCTTTTCGTTTGATCAGCTAGGTAAATCCTTTTTTCCCTTATAAGTTGTGTTTTTTGTTTTTTTTTATACCGATGTCTTTTTTAGGTAACATTTCAACTTGAATTCTATATTCCGTACCTAAAAAGAGGGCCATACACCAATCGTAACTTGGGATTTAATTCACCCGCAATCATTTCATCTACCCTATTTTACGAAAATTACTAGTTTAGTCAACATCTTGAATATTTAGAAAAACCCTTGAAAATATTTTTTCAGTTTAAAAAATAGTAATCAATCTTTAAAGAACTGGTACCGAATCCCTTAGCCTAAAATTAATGTTATTTTAATCAATTCAGAAATGATTAAAAACTATTTTCCGAGATTTTAAACTTTTTTGATTATTTTGTTCATTAACATATACCCTAACATTAAATCCATAAAACGGCATAAATATAATTTTAAGTTGTACTGAGATTAACCATAGATTTATAGTGCTGTTAAAAGTTTTCCTCTGCAATGCTGAGAACCGCTACATTGAAAATCAGTTTCCGAGGGTAGAAGTCCCGCTGAGTTCTTTCTCCCTCGACTCTCTGCCTGAAGTATGAAATCCGTTTTATTTGAGGATGACACTTCAGTCCCCTATGACTGAGGATTCCCTAAGCGCCATGTGACGGACATATTAGGGGAGGGAAGATGTTGGAGAGGAGGAAAAGTCAAAACGTGACCGGCCGATGCAAAGTATCGACTGAATCGAATGGTGGTTTGGAAAATCGATTCTTTTGGGCTTCGAGTGCTTTTTAGCAATGATAAAAATAACTGGTTTGCTGGATTACACAGCATGAAACTATGGGTTGAAAAACATTAGGTTTTTACTCTTCCTACTTCTTTCTTTCTATGAATTTTCCCTTTTTCCCCCTCGTTCATTGCATTATCTTTTTGTCTCGCTTCCCTTCTCTTACATCGTCTCTTTTCTTCTCTTATATTATTTTCCTTCTTATCCTCCTTCTTCATATCTCATTTTTTATTGTCCATCTCTCATTCCAAAGTAAGGAAGTAAACCAGGCAGTTTAATGTAGACAATTAAAGAAATGTGTTTGCTTATTAAGATGCACTCTGTGTAATATTTGTATAGGTAACCGTATACCACGCTTTGGGGGAAATTATCTTAAACTTAAATGCATTCGATGCATAGGAATTCATGAAACATGAGCATTTAATAAACTACTCGATATCCAAGTATCGATACATAAAAAAGTATCGGTTTTAGCGAAGGGAATGAGGGACATAATGCATAGGCGGTCCTCGAATCCCCTTGTTGTCGATCATCTGAGGGCAACATAAATCACCCCCTCCCCCGATTACTCTTAAGTTTTTTCTCCCCCTCTTCTTTTCATTACTTTTGGAGGTGAAGTCCAGATCAAAATGCCAATAACAGAAGAAAAACGTTTTCCCGAAGTGTTGCGTGCTCCATGATGGATGGCCAATCTGAGGCCGCCATTGCTGTGTGACGGATGGCGCTGCCCTTCTTGGGTTTCGGAATTTTTTTTATTTCTGGCTTCGGCGGAAACAATTGCCACCACCCTTTCTTTGGCGCGTAGAGTTAGAAGGAAAAGAGGGGAGAATTTTAGTCGTTTAAGATACCGTACCCAGAATGGCTGTGCTTTGTCATTTTTATTAGATTGTGAAGGATATTTTATGAAAGTATTGCAATGATGCGTGCCAAGGTTCACATTTTATAGTTCAATTACTTAAAAACTTTCTTACCTAAACCCTTAAGTAAACTGATTGTAAGTGCATTGGTTAGAGTTTACGTAATAAGGGTTCTTTTAACCAACTAAGACCTAAATGAAACATAATACTCTACAGACAAAATACTACTTTTGAAATTATATTCAGTATTTGTGGCCCTAAAAATTTGTGGAAAGTTTCATTTCCATTGTGAATAAAAAACTAGAAAACCTGAATTTAGCAGAAATATTTGAGAAATATAATTTTTTTACAACTATTCAATCCTACTAGTGTTTCCGGATAAGTACAAGGAATTTCTGTATGTTTTTAAAAATGCTCCTAAAATCCTCCCGTATTTGACGATTTAAAAAAACATTATAGTAAAGCTCTAGCGAGTTTCCTTGCCAAGCACTTCACCGTAAAGTTGTCTTTTCCTTAAGGTCCGCTAGCATTGCTGGAGGGAAAGTTTGCCAGGCAAGGTATCCGAAATCAAATGTTGGCATATCTGTAAGGCTTTCTCAGGAATAGCAGATCATATTTTCCACTTCCAAGGAAAACCTACAACATTATTGTCGTCGGACTATTTTTTTTATCGAGGGTGTATTAGCAAAAATGAACGGATGCCAGGATGTTGACACCGAGTGCCGACGAAAGTTCACCCATTTACAGGGTGTCCCAAAAAAGACGGACACTTTCTAAAAATCAATAGCAAAGAACTTGAACAGTGAAAAAAGATAAAAATACGCAGTTTGTTGCATCCTACACCTAAGAATTCCGGGAGTTGGGTGTAACAAACCGCGTATTTTTATCTTTTTTGGTTTTCGAGTTATTAGTTATTAAATGTGTTAGTTATATTTGGGATACCCTGTATTTAGAGAAGTTGGAGCAAATTTTCTCCCCTGCATGCTTTCCATTGGCCATTCTAGAGATGCTCCAGGGTTTCTACCTATGTTCCCTCTATCCAACAGCCTCCCTCTGTGTTTTAGATTTGGTTTTGTTCTTAGGCTCGTTATCAGCGCGGTGCCGTCTTGGCCGCTGAGATCTTTAATTGAATGAAGCGGGCGTTGGCTTGTTTTTATCAACTTCCCCCCACCTGATGCGCGATTGATTTGTTTGTGAGCCCGGTTTTTGCCTAAACGGAGAAATCGTGTTTGCCGTCTCCCCCTCTTAGCGGGGGTTCGAGTTGCTCCGATCCAATTCATTATGCGTAAGAACGGGGGGTCATAGAACTTTGGCCTGCGGAGTGGACCCCGGCCATCTCTATTCCGTTGTAGTGTTTCCATAAAAAAATATTGTATTTATTTAGATGTGCTGTCAACGTTTAACCCTTTTTCTATGAAGAGAAATCCATAATTATTTTTTCTTTTACATTTTTGCTACTGATGTAGGGTGCGGCCTATCACTTTTAGTTAGTTGGATTGTGGTTACAAAACTGGTTGATAAAGTATTGATTTATTGATTGGTCTATGTAGTTCATTCATTATGGTTGAACAATTCCAGTGTCAGGATTTAACCAAAATCCAACTACTACTAAAAACTGCTTGGTACACTTGGTAGTACACAACAACGGTATACTTTTGTTTTTTAATGATAAATGTGTTTTAGATTGTTGTTACATTTAGTTTTAGACTTTATTTATTTTTTACCCTAAATAACGAAGTCTTAATTTGCATTAAATATTTGAATTTCAATTATAAAGAAAAAATATAGATATATTTGATACTTGAACCTTCATCCAATAAATTTATGACCTTAAACCTCATCATGTGCATTGTGCATAGTGCACTTCGTTGCCTTCCCTATTCGTTCTAAATAAAATAAATCTAACTCATTTTATTGCCTTCTTAATAAGAGTTTTTCCTCTGCGCTTCGAATTTTAACGTTCCCGGGGAAGAAACGTAGCAATCTAAATTTTGAAATTTTCTAAAAGCTTCATTACCTGAGGCTCTGACATTAAATTTTATGAGCTCTGTCCACGTTTAAGAGAAGGATTTGTATCATGCGGGGGATACGGAAATAGCTCTAAACCATTCTGTTTCCTTGTTTATTTATTGTGAGCTTTAACTATTGGAGCTTTACCACCTTTTTCATCACTCCGAACTTTATGTTTAGAGTCCGCACTTCTGTTCCGCATTTCCACTTTTTTTTCTTCTTTTGCATCGCTCTCTTTCAATCCCTTTAGTGTGATTTGGCCAATAGTCTTCCATAGCCGGCTTTTTATTGGCGTGTAGAGTCCTAAATAACGGTGAGATTTCAACCCAGTTTCTTTCAAGTAATTTTGAGATTTGTTATGTTGTGCGAGTTTTTTTTCTTCCTCGTTCGCGATTGGATTTTTTATTGATTGTTAACTACTAACCCCGACTATTCCCTGGTGTCGAGGTTGGATGTCTGAAAGCAAATACGTCGATGTTAATCCAATAATGCCAATTTTATTGAAAACTCTAAAAGGGTTGTAAAGTTTTTTAATGCAGCTTTTATAAAACTACCATAAAGCTAGTATTTTTCTACTATAAAAGAACGTATTTTTAATGGTTCTCGAAAGTTATAAACGTATATTTTTTAATCAAATGGTATATCTGATGAATATCAATACAATTTCAGTCATTCATTCTGGTCGTAAAGATTCGTTTCTTCATCATGCTTAAACTTAGTTTTCAGGTCTCTATGTTTGTTAAGTGTTCTAAAATATGTTTTATTACACCAAATTAGTGTGGACTCGAGAATTTGGATCAATGTACTTGTTAATTTAAGATATTCCCCCTCACTATTTTGATTTAAACATATCACAGTCGGGTGCCATTTAAATATTTCGAAATAATTAATTTTTTATTTACACCTCAAGGAACTGACCACTTTGGTTTCCACTACAAAGACTTGAGTTCTTTTTGTAAATCTAGTGTTCACATAGGATTATATGGTGAAGAGATAGTTAGAATGAGGAAAGAGGGATGAAAAACAATGAAAAGGAAACTAAACTAGAGAGAAAGGAAATTAAGATAATTGAAAATATCTAATTTTTCTCCTCTTGTCCGTTTCTCTTTCTTTCTATCCCTATTCCCTTGCTCTTTCTCCTCTCTTTCTTTCCCTTCCCATTCTGTTCCTTTCTTCTTTTGCTCTTGTTTTCTACAATAGTACTAATTCTGTGACCTCGTTTTGAACTGCACATCCCCATGAAATAACGTCATAAACTTCACCCCTACTTAACAATTAATTACACATCGGAGAAAATATTTAAATTTCAATAATCAAGACAAGTCTGCAATTACCCCCTTTCAAAACTTTGAAAAGGCCTTACTCCAAACAACTGTTGCCTCACCGCAACAATGACGACTGAGGGGGTACCATAATGAGAAGGGGAGAAAGACTTAAAAATGTCTAATGAAATCTACATATGAAATTAAAAGAAAACCCACAATGCAGAGCAAACACAAGGACGCAGGAAGCGGCGCTAATTCGGCGGACCCTCTCTCCCACGCGGTAACAAAAGAGAGAAATGTTAATTCACTCGTCCAATGTTAACGAAGAAATTAACCTCTGTTTCGCTTGCCGATTCCCAATTAACATCGATTACTTCTGAAAACGCGAAGATTTTCGGAAACTTGGCTTCTTTCCCCCCCTCCACTTTCGATTTCCTGTTGAAGGAAGAAAAAGAGATGGGGGAACTTAGGGCTTTTAAGTCGTTGGTTTTATCATTTGGAAGTTGGGAACGATTTTGCCTAATGGGCTGGTGTGCGGGGAGGAAACTGATATTCAGATGATGGTGGGTGGGTGGAGGGTCTTCTTCTCAACTTGGGGAGGATTGGGGAGTCTTTCGGCGTTAGGTTTTCATGGAAGTGCTGTTTAACTGTTAGGAAATCTGATAATCGTGTGGATGGATGAGAGTACACGTTCTTGTGTTTCATATTTCTAAACGTGCCCTTTAATTTATCAGTCGTCGATTTCTTTGAAAAAATGTCTGAATAAAATGTGTTTATTATCAATCAAAATGTTTTTTCGGGTTTTTACATGATTTTTGGTGTGCGAAGTTTGATATCAAGAGAACATTGTGTACTTTCTATCGAAATTAAATACCTGATGGTTATTATTTAACTTTCCATAATCACTTCGTTGATGATTTGTGAATTAGTTCTCATTTATTGCTTTCGTTTTTAAAAATACGCTTCTTTTATTTTTTAATAAGTCTATTCTTTCTCTTTTTTCATGATCCATATGGTCTAGTCAACCGACACACCATTCATCTTTGTTTCTAACGAATACAGAAAAATTGTTTTGTTTAATGTAAAAAAACTCTCCATTACATTTTTATAGCATAAATTTCTAGTAAAATTAACTTTTATTGTGTCTTTTCCGTAGGAGAGGGAAAACCAAAACAATAATGCTCTTTGTTATCTTGCTCTTTATTAATCGTGGAAGCCATCTCTTAAAAAATTAAATTACTGCATTCCAAAACTTTACTCATCTTGTTACACATTATCTGCATCAACATTTGGTAATTTCTCTGAATACGCATTAACAATATTATCGCCAGGAAAACTCCAAAGCGAGGCCAAGGCTCCCAACGTGCACTCCAACAGATGTTGCCATTCAACTCGCCCGAATGAATTCTTTAAGGCCCGCAATTTATTCTATTAGCGAAAGTGATGTTTTATTCATGGCATTCTTCACCTCCGAATAAGACAGATATTTTATCAGAGTATCATTACCCCGGGCGCTCCTGAATCACTCTTCCTCCCACCCACCCCCCGGAATAACCGCAATACGCATTAATTGCCGGAATGGAATCGCCCAGGTAATTTGTCCTAGTCAATTAATCCGCTCTGATGTGTCCTGGAGAGTTAAGCCGCGGCTTAACTTTCTTGAAGATGGTCAGTGCTATCTCGGGGGCTCGCGCATACTAACAAGGCCGCGTTTTGTAATTATTTCGCGGGGTAGCCTCTAATGCGAAGGGTGAATTAAATGAACGCGGCGGATGGGTTACCGAGACCCCTTTGCATTTAGAGCCGGCCGGGTTGACGCAATCGTGGCTCGCCTTTTGGAAGCGGCTGGAGTGAAAAATCCCCGTGAAGGAATGCCGTGGGGATATGAGCAGCTTAACTCCTGCCTTAATGTCGCGTAATAGTTTCTCTGGTTGTTGTGGGTCCCTTGTCGCTTTGTGAGGGGGATGGTTGTTTATTATGAATTAAAATGCTTGATGGATTGGCTTTAATGTTAAAGTTAAGTATTTTCTACTGTTGTTGTTTTCGTGTGCCACTAGAAAATACCCAAGCTCCACAAGGAAGTATTTTCTATTTAATAAGATACATGCTGGAGTATTTGTAGTACTGCCACATACCTTGTTGAAATACTTTAAAACTATTCTGTATATTAAACATCGATAAATCTGAAGTGTCCTTGAAGGTATTCATTAATACAATTCCTCTGTTTTTGTGTTTTAAGAAATACACATTAAAAATAATATGCTGAGTCATCATGAAAGTTTTGGGGATGAAATTGTTATGTTCTGTTGGGCTCAAAAAGAATTACATCATATGAGATAGTTTTTCAAGTTGTAGGTAGTTATAAATAGTTTTTTGAATACTTCTACTTTTGAAATGCTTGAATAAGATGTAAAAATACATTCTTATATTTTTGGAATGAAAATTGAAAAAATCTTTACAAAATTTATCATGCTATTAAAAGTGTTAACAAAATTCTAGAAATTGAAAGGCCCTGCAATTCTCCATTATGAGCTAAGCTTTACTCTACTAAAAATTGCGATCTAAAAGATTCCAACACTACTCATTTACTACATCATTTATTCCCTTTAACCCACAAAATTTACCACAATACCATCTACCCCCATTATAATACACCCGAAGCGACTTCAAAACGATTTAATAATTTAAAATTTATGTTTTCATTAGCCCAAGTCCAGACAACAGCCCCGCCCACCCATCGCTCCCCTTTGTTAAGGGAGGGAAAGTAATAACGGGCCAGAGAGACCCTCATTTACCCCTGTATTAGCCGGACCAATTCTGTTAGGCTTAGCACAGGCCGGATAATTTGCGGGGTCCGGGACTCCGCCGACCCCATCGGGTCTCATTTTGGCAGCGTCTCCCCCATCAAATTAAAGGGAGGCGAGGGGACGCAGTTTATCCTGCCGGACCCTTGAGGGGAGGTGTGTTGTTTTTCCCCATTTCCGCCGAGTGGACCTTCCGATGGCCGGAGTCGTTTTAACTGATTTCGGTGGGCGTGCTCGTTTGCTTGGTGCTTGATGGGTTTGCTGTGGTTGGGGGATGTAGGGTTTTTGTGTGGGTCAGGTCGTGGTGAAGTGTGTTCGGATGTTGGTTTTGTCCTGTCTGTTAGTATCGTTTAAGTTGTGATGAAATGTATCCTCAAAATCGAAGAGGCCCGAAAAAAATTCGAGGTAGTATCGAGTTTTCGAGATAACGATGAAAATTAAAGTAATTCTGAATTCCTAGAAGGGGTATTTTTCCGAGGTTTTCGATGAAACGAGGGTGTACTGTATTTAGAAGTTTCGTTAAATTTCAATTTATTCTGGGAAATTGAGAACTTTAATGGAATATTCACCTTAATACCCATTTTGAAAAATTTTAGTGGGCTGCGGCTGGTTGAAAGGTTTTGAATATGAATTTGTGGCGAATTACTTTATTTCCCTGTTGATGATTGCTATCTTTTGTCTAAAACAAAGGTTCTCTAGAAGTTTTACCGCATTGGCCTTTTTAAGAAGACCTGACTTCTGAGATTTAAGGTTTCTGTGACTTTTTCTCTATAAAATTTAAGATTTATCATCCTTTAGAGTTTTTCATATAATGCTTATTTTTTTGCTAACTAATGTTGTATTACTAACTATTGTGTTTTTCTGGAGGTTAAACAGTTTTGTTCTAAAATTTAATGTTAATTTACATGTTTAACATAATTTTTATTGAATTTATTACTCCTGTATTCCGCGGAAGCTATGGATGTGGCCAGAGCTGTCTTGGACACTTTTGGATCAATTTGATCAAATTGCACTGCTTGCTAGACTAGACAACAGCAATGAATTTATTTAGATGCCAGTCGCATAAATTAGTTTTACTGCTTTTGCTAAACTAAATTTGTTTGTAATGAGGTGAACGATATTAAGGTTCTTACAGCTTAATATTTTTCTTGTGTGAGCTAGCTGACTTTATAAATAAGTTTTATGGTTAATATTTTAAACCCCATTATTCCATTTCTCTAGGAGTATTGCCATTTCTCCCCCTTTCCTATAATATCACGCCAACAAAATTTTGAAACCAGAACATGTTTTTCCTTGTCTCGCCCCTCCTCAAAAAAAAACTCCCTAGTAATTTTCCAACATCTCCGCCGACGAACAAAACATCCCTGTCAAACGCTTCCCCGAAAAAGAAGAAAAAAACTCCGTCTCACTTCCAAGAGGTAAATAAGTGCCCGATTGACGCGGGAAGAAAAAATTGCACCTCGGAAGCAGAAATTCAAAAGAAAAAACTGCACCTTACCTTGTCGACAAGTAGAAAATCCAAAGAAATCGCTCTTTGAGAACCCCCGACGGGAGAGATCCAAATGGGCCGGGGTACTTTGCCGGCCGAATGCCTGCAACTCGTGTTGGGCCCTCATCAGACGGGCTTCACAAAGACTTCTCAGGAAGGCCTTGACGAGGGGCTTCATACACACTGTTATGTCTTTTATTTCCTGGGCGTGTTTGGTATGCCGGACCTCTCGCATTGTGCGCAAAGGGAGATAGGTGATGTAAAATGCTATAGCTCGAAAAGATGTTTTTTGGAGTGTTGTTGGAATTCCCCCCGTTTGTTGAGGGTAAGTTCGTTAGGAGAGTGTTGGAGGGGGTCTTCGGTGTCATCTTTTCGACCGGGATTCGGGTGTAATGTTCCTTTAAAATCGGGGAATGCATGGGGTGTGTTTGGGAAACTGTTGAAAGTGGAATGGGTGATGGGAAGCACGTATACAGGGGGGTTGAAGGAGAATTTCTCTGCATGGTGTTTCTCATGCCTTTTTGTGAAAACTCCGAAACTCACTAAAACTAAATTGATTGATTCCTCTTTAAATCTAAGTGATAATAATAAACCTTGGATTACGGACGCTTAAATGTTTGGGATTCTTCCATTTGAATTCACCTTATAAAAAGGTATATTTGCTTTGATAGATATGCAATATTGGTTATTTATTAGTTTTAGATGTATTAATTAATTTTATTAATGTAAAACGCTCTGATTAATTTAAGGGAAATATATTCAATTAAACGAGTACAATATATTCAGCATCAACTAAGCAGGCGCTCTTAGGCTTCTCGAACTCTCAAAAAATATCCTTCCACATATGCATAGAGTTAGTACTAATATAGAGACAGCTTAAACATCTGCTCCGCTGTTCTAAGCGTGACCGGTCTCCCGGTTTCACTCTGCCACTCACACTTGTCTTTTTGAACCAACTTGGCCACTAAATCCCTCTTTTGGCGTTTTCGGTTTTTCGCGTGGCTTCACTCGTAAAGAAACTACGGCAAAAACGCCCGCCAAGCTCATACTGCCAAGCGCCAAGCTTTGCCAACTTCCAATTCCTACCTCGACCACTAAATCAGCAATTTTCTCCCTTAAATACTTGTTTAAACGAATCGGAAATGACTCGCATCGAATCAGGAGGGTTCATATTATATAGTGTGAAGCTTTTTTTAAAGGTATTCCCCCCGCAACATTATAAAAATACAGTTTAAAATTTTTTTTCCGAATCCGCGGAATTTAAAATAATTACAGGTAAAAAACTAATGGAGATAGAGAAATTTTTTCTTCACTGAACGATTCGTCATTGCTTTTTCTCGAGTTTCAAATTGTCGGTTTCTTTTTTTCATCAGTTTTCTGGGAAGAAGAGCAGTTTTTATACCTCAAATTCCACCCACCTACGGGAGCTCCCATGTCAAAAATTTACTTCCGCCACTCACACAGGTCCGACTCTTTTCGACATGCAGGGTTGCCTTACCGAGAAGAGTAAGCTGTCTCTATATATCGCCTCTCCCGTGCAAGACTCACACAATTGAAAAAGTTGAAATTTTTACTCTACGGGAGCTTGGCGCGGAAAGACTTCTAGATAGGTTGCCAAGTCGATAAAGTCGAAGCAAGAGTTTAATCTTTGGTGATTATTTCAATTGGCGCTAAGATAAATAGCCAAAAACGGCTTCTTATGTTTTAACGCTTGAATCCTGGCTTAATCAGCATCTCACATCTTCTAATCAGGGGTCGATCCAGGCGAAAATTAGGGCCCTTTTGCGGCCCCTTCACAAAAATTAGCTTCGATAAAACGGCCCCTTCACAAAATTAAACTTCGGAAGAACGGCCCCTTCACAAAAATAAACTTCGTAAAATCGGCCCTTTCACAAAATTTCTAGTGACAAAAAATCACCACTTTCAAATTTCAAACGAAGCCCTTCAAATATTCTCCGCGAAGTGTATATTTGGACAGCCAAAACGGCCAGTGGCGCATGCGCTGTAGGTCTCGTGATTACGTAGCAGTCTCGGCGCTTAGTGATGGAACCAATGGAACGCCGAGCCGTGAAAATTAGAGTAGAGTTTAGTTGAAAAATGGCCGTCCAAATATACAGTGCCTATTCTCCGAAACGAACGCGATCCTTCGGTTGAAAAAGAACCATACAATCCATAGATCGACGAAAACAGCAGTTTGCATTTTCAATCCGGCAACCCTATGCTCTGCAATGAATTACGGAAAAATATATTTTTCACAAAAATAACTTTATTTTCACAAAAATAATTTCATTTTCACAAAAAATAATTTCATTTTCACAAAAATTATGAAAAACAGGCCCCAAAAATTAAAACCTGGATCTACCCCTGCTAATATTCTTAACTCAAGTTAAGCACCTTCAGCTACAGTCAGTACTTTGGAGGGTGACCACCAAGTATCGACCCGTTTTTTCCCTTTTCTCGATCTCATATTTGCCTACGTTTCTGGAAAGGACCTATACCTGTCATTGAAACTATTCTGACCGTGATAATGAATGTGTATAATAAAATGCACAATTTATTAGTTAATTAATTTTTTAAATTCTTGGATTTTATCAGAAATATTTAATTTTATTTGAGATTCTTAAACAAAATAGGAAAAGTATGAACACTTTTTTTTAATTTAATTAAATGGACAACCCGACTGAGGTGAGATCATCAGGGGTCAATCTTACATTTCTTTTTTTTCTATTATTAAACACCACTTTAAAACTATTTCCAACTTAAAAATAATCTATATATTTTAAAGAAATTGGTTGACTTACTGTATTTTATAAAATATGTAAATTTTATGTCCAAAATAAATCGCTTAAAATGGATCTGCAGGATTTTAAATACTTAGTCTAACATTCGTCATCACAGTTAAGCACCTTTTAGAGCTGGCAGTTCTTGGGAGGTTGGTGACCACCACCTTCCGCGGCTGTAGTTCGATTATTATGTTTGGGGAATTTACAATTTTTATTTCTCATTTTTTGTTTAAATCCGTATATTTTGGGCAGACTTTGGCGAACCCAGTGAAGTTATGGAACTAAGTTAGATTCACATAAGATAAGATTGAGAGTTGAGTTTACACTTATCGTTGTCTTGTGTCCTAGATACACAGGTCCCTCAGTCAATAGTAATCACGTAATTTTGACTAACTACTGCGATCAAAATTAAAGATTAAAAATGCAGTCTCAATTAAGAGCCGTTTTCAATCTGTATTAAAAGTAATCATGACTACTTCTGCCTAAATTAAAAGTAATTATTTTCTATCCAATTAGTAGTTGATAGCGCGCAGATCTTATTTTGAGGGATTGTGTAACTCGTGCCCCTAACATTCTCAGCATTACCACCATCGGTTTGTTATTTCTTCCTCTGCTCATACCTAACTTTTGCCTGCTTTTCAGGAGAGTATCTACCTATTATATGCCCCGTGTAAAGTAAAATACACGTAATTTTGTAATCACCTTTTTTAATGAATTAAAATTTTTCTCTGATCGTCAGAGTTTAATTTCAAAGACTGGTTATTGTTTCAGTGCATCCAAAAGGTATTTCATGATCCTGTTAGCATAATTCTCACGAGGAATGCACCGATTGTCGATTAAAAAAGGTTTTTCATGATAATTTGCTCATGAAATATAGTCTACCTATGAAATCGGCAATAAAAGAAACGTAATTTAATTAAAAATATGAATATATTTCTATGTTCATTAATTATTTAGGGCAGAATATTCTGATAACAGGTAGATCCTCTCCTGAAAAATAACATCAAATGTGCACAGGGAAAGAGAAAAAACGCTGCTATGCTTGATTTGGTCAATGGTCACCCGCCCAAATACTGCGCCCGAAGGTGCTTAAATTCAGTGAAGAAATTTCAATGTTCGATATGCCAGCCAAACCACGATTTTAGATTGAAACACATAGAGCCGTTTTTGGTGATTTTTTTAGCGCCAATGGAAATAATCCCCAAAGATACCAATAAAGAAGTCCTTCCACGCCAAGCTCCCGTAAAGTAGACATTTCCACTTTTGCAATTGTGTGAGTCTTGCACGGGAGAGGCGATATGTACTAACTCTATGATTATATGCAAGAATATATTATTTAAATCCTAAGACTTATATTTGTCTTATTGTGTCGTTAAGTAGTATGCCTAGCACTTTTCACTTACAACGTAAAATGCTTACCTCCGTCTTATAAATTCTTGGCTCGTGATCAAATTAGTTTCCTGTGTGTATAGATGCTTAACGTTTGACAAAAACCGTCTGTGATTCTTATAATTTTAATTGAATATATTAGATTCCTCAGAGGACATTCATATAACCCTCTCTTACCATAACGGGTTTAGGTTCCGATGTTTTACTCAAAATAATTGAGAAAGTATGTGAATATGCCTGAAAACATGATTAAACATGATATTCGAAAATGATTTTTCCTTGTAAGTACTAATTTAATCTAATTGCAAATATCACTAAAAAGTAATCAACGAATGGGTCATGCAAATTACATTAAGTAATACGATGTCAGATAAGGATGTAATAAATTAATGTCTGTCAATGCCGTACCTAAATTTAACAAATCCTTAATTAGTTTCGAAATTTGAAAGGAAAGCCCAATAATTACTCTAACCAAAAGAAAGTTAGGAGTAATCTCGGCTTGATTTATGTGTATGAATAAGACAAAACATATTTCAAGCCTCATATTTTGTCAGGTAGCCAGAAAAGTTTCCTCATCAAATTACAAAATCTGTCTTGTTTCACGCTTTTACCATTTGTCTTGCTATATCTCTCCTCTACCCCTTTCAAACCATAATAAATTTACCCGTCTGAGATGGAAGATAAATTATCTCGCAGTTCTAAAACACTCCATCGCGATGCTCTAAAATTCGTACTGACACACCATTTAATAAACAAGAAAGTGTTATGACCTTCGTCTCGAGAATGCCGGGAAATATTTAATTTTAAATACACTGGCTGTGCAAAAATTACGGACGAATCTGTTTTTTCAACATAACACCTAGTAGAATTATTGTTCATCCATGAAAACCATACCAAAATATGTTTATTGGGTGAGAATACAGGGCCCGGGAAAAAATTTTCCCTATCCATATTTTAAGGGGGTAAATGGACCCTCCATTGATAATGGAGTTCCATTACACATTTAGAGCAGTGACAGAAACGTTTATGTAAGAGGTATTTAACCGAGAAATTTAAGTTTTTTGCAATGAATATGATTATTCCTGAACTCAATGCTTATTTTTTAACGTTTGTGTTGCCTTTAAATGGTATTTTTTAGGTTTTATTGAGAGATATCAGTCGAATCATCATTTTTGACAAGTTTTAGCTTCTGGGTCATTTTTGGTAAGTGGTATCTTACCGTTAACCATGTTTTTAGAAGGTCTCACATATGCCTGATTGCGTTTAGGTCTGGGGACCTGTAAAGTAACTTTATTCTTTCAATATTGTTTCTAATGAAAAACTTTGAGATAGTCAAATTGGGATTTTCTGCAGCTTTTTCACTAATAAAGAGAAATTCTTGACCCAAAATGTCTTCTAAAAGAAGCAAATGGGCCATGAGAATACAGGTATGCAATTGCAGACATTAGGGAAAACCTCTTTTGAGTATAGGGGGTGTTGAAATGTCTGTAAGGATAGTACAGACTTAGAGGAGAAATTCGATGTCTTTAAACTTCATTTTAAAGATAATGGAGATATTTTTACAAATATATCTTTCTTTTCAGACAAGATAAAGTCCATAAACACTAAAAATACTTCTTTTTTAAACTTTAATAACAGATGTCATTTCTGTGAAACTATGCAATTCTTTATGCCGTTTCAACACCCTTTAGACAGCACAGAAGTTATCACTGATATCTGCAATTGCGTACCTGTGTTCTCATGTTCCTTTTATATCTTTAAGAAGACCTCTCGGATCAAATATTTATCTTTATTAATTAAAAAGCTGCTGAAAATCACAATTTCACTTTCTCAAAGTTGCTCATAAGTAACGCTATTGAAAGAATAAAGCTACTTTTCAGGTCCCCAGACCCAAACTCAGATAGGCACATGTGAGACCTACTAAAAACATGGTTAACGTTAAGATACAACTTACCAAAAATTACCCAGAAGCTAAAACTTACCAAAAATGATGATTAGACCAATATCTCTCAATAGAACCTAAAAAAATACTATTTAAAGGCGGCACAAACGTTTAAAAATATGCATTGAGTTCAGGAATAATCATATTCATTTTAAAACACTTAAATTTCTCGGTTAAATACCTCTTACATAGACGTTTCTGCCACTGCTACAAATGTGTAATGGAACTCCATTATCAATGGAGGGTCCATTTACCCCCTTAAAATATGGGTAGGGAAAATTTGTTCTCGGGCCCTGTATTCTCACCCAATTAACATCTTTTGGTATGATTTTCATGAATGAACAATAGTTCTACTACGTGTTACGTTGAAAAAAACAGTTCCGTCCTTAATTTTTGCACAGCAGTGTATTTATGGTTTACATTTTTTGAGCGTTCCCCTCTTTGAATTTTTATTCGATGTTTGTGGCAAATTTCGGAATGCTTCCCTACTGTGCTATTAAAATGAATGTTAAGAAACCGAACGTGTGTGTAATGTTCTCTAACTTTCTTTTCCTGTATGAACTGTGGGTCTCGTAGTAACATCATGTTCATTGGTTTTTAGTACATTTTAAAATTGTATTATTTTTGTTTCGTTTTTCTTAGGAAGAAGTTGTAAATTTTTGACTCAATATTTTGTCTAGTCTTAGTTACGTTTAAGTCAATGTATACTAAGATTTAATATACTCAACTCAAAGGTAAAAATATATCCTCTTTAAAGATTCATGGCAGTTGCGTAAAATTAATTATAGAGATTTAAGTTATACTTCAGCAGATAGTGTTATATGTATAAATGCTACATTAATATGCCTTCCTGACATCAGCGTAACCGAGCTTTGAAATACCTGGTATAATATATCAATGTCTTTTCGAATAGAAATTGATGACTCTTGTAGCGATAGTATATATATGATGAATCATTGGGCATGGTTAACCAATGTCATGTTCCTATCAACCCAATTCAATTACAGTATTAAATATTTCTTGTTTCACTGGCTGTATGATAGAACTGAACCTTTCATAGGACACAACACAAATATTTTTTTTAAACTTTTAAGCCCATTGAGGAACTTAATGCGACTCTCGATTGTCTGATATTATGCCAGTCATTTTGTTATTCGATTATACAATTCATTGAAATACAGTTAAATTCAGTCAAAGATTATGAGTACCCGGAACCCGTTCATGTAATTCAATACTTTGACTTATAGTATGAAGATAAGTTTTTGTCTGTATATGTATATGAATAAACGCGTTCTAATAGTTCAAAAAGGCTGTCAGTTACAAAATGACGTCTATTGAAGCCAGCGGGATCCGGATTGATCTAACACTCTACTGTAAATACTCCAACAGAAAATTCCAGGATTCTATATACCACAATCCCTTCCCTCTATTTGTTTTTATTACACATTTTTCCAAACCACCCCCATTCCACTTCTTCCCCATCCTCTTCCTCCGAACATCCGATGAGAGGAACTCAAATCCCTTCCTCTTCAGGAACCGTCTTCTTAAAACCCCAATTTTCCTCCTTCCGGCTCCTAACCCTTTCCGAAGGGTTGGGGGACCCCTGGTATTGTGTCGGGGATAACTCCCCCATGATAGGTTACTTAAATGCAGTTGAATGATGAACTTCACGGTGACGGTTTCCTGCATATGGCTACTCCAAAAGGGGAGAGAGGGGGGGAATTTTACTTTATTTTTACACCTTCTCCTTACGTTTATTTAAAATGTAGGTGTTAACTAAACTAAACTGAATGGGACTTTGACGCTGAAAGGAAATTAATAAGAAATCCTACACCTTTCAGATCTACTTAAACTTGGTTTTTATTATTCCATGGTGCCATCGCTTCCGCAGGGTAATTTGGACAGATTTGAACTTCGTGAAAAGATTTTAAGTCAAGAACTTGTGGCAGTCACCAATGTGGCGGACGGCCATCACTCCAAGTTGTTGTTGACGCAGAAGAGGAATTCAAAAGCCGGGCATTGATTAACAAAAACTTAACGTTTATTAAAACTTCACAACATTTTAAAAAGGTTAGTAAAAATACAAAAGGTAAAGGTGCGTGTGTGCAGTAGTGCTGGTATACAATATTGCTGCTATTTATAATGATGATAATTCTAACGATTAAGATTAAAATATACAAGTTAAAATCTGCATGTAATAAAGGTTTAAAAGTTCTATTGTAAAAAGGTAAAAAGTTCGATTAAAGGTAAAGAGTTCGATTAAAGGCAAGGTAGAAAGTTCGATGCCCACAGGACTCCCCCGCAAGTTCCTTTCGGACGAAACACCACACTACATCTTCCAATGGACGCGGCGTCCTGAGCGGGATGTAGAAACTTTCTGGGGTGGTACATCGGAGTTAGTAAGCTGTAGGTCTGCAGATAAGGAGTATGCTGGTTGGAGACGGTCTATGGACACTGTCTTAGCACAGCCATTCACGTCGCACTCGAAGAATTTACGATGCCGCTTGAGCACCTTAAAGGGGCCAGTATATGGTGGAGTCAAAGGTTTCCTCACGGCGTCGTTTCTGATGAATACATGCGAGGTAGTTTCCAGATCTCTATTCACGTAGACATCTCTGGTTGTATGATGTGAAGCAGGCACTGGACGAAGGCTCCGCATGGTCGCTCTCAGGTGGTCGATGAAGTCGGGAACCGGAACAGGAGCTGAGTCGCAACCTCGTAGGATTTCTCCTGGCAAACGAAGTGTTGAACCGTAGACGAGTTCCGCTGGGGATGCCCCGATATCCTCTTTCAGCGCACATCTGATCCCGAGAAGGACTGTGGGCAGGACCTCCATCCACTTCTCCGTGTTGTGACACATGATTGCGGCTTTTAATTGACGGTGGAGACGTTCCACGGCTCCGTTGGCAATGGGATGGTATGCAGTCGTACGGGTTCGATGAGATCCTAGGAATTTAGTGAGGCTGTTGAAGAGGGAGCTCTCAAAATTGGATCCTCGATCCGTTGTTACTACTTCAGGCACTCCATATCTTGAAATCCAACCGTCGTAGAACGCTCTCGCTGTCGTCTCCGCTGTCTGGTCTCGCAGGGGAAAAGCTTCTGGCCATCGGGTGTAGCGGTCGATGCATGTTAGAAGGTAGCGGAAGTCCCTAGATGATGGCAGGGGTCCAACTACATCAAGATGCACGTGTGAGAACCTGGCGGAAGGCAAGTCAAACTTCGTCAGTGGAGCTTTAGTGTGACGCTTGACCTTTGAACGTTGACAGGCAAGACAGGCTCTGCACCAGGACTTGACATCCTTATTCATGGTACTCCACTCAAACCTCTCCTTTATCAGCTTCAAACAAGGCCTATAAGCTGGGTGAGAAAGACTATGAATGCTGTCAAAAACTGTTTTTCTGAAAGATTCAGGGACATAGGGTCTAGCAACACCAGTAGAAACATCGCAAAATAAAGGTTTAGATGACATAAATTTAGTGGGAATAAGTTTCAGACACGTATCCGAATCCACCAAAGAACGCATCTCCGGGTCGGATTCCTGAGCGGAGGCCATCTCATCGTAATCTATACTAGAGGGCAAGGTAATCTCAGAAATCCTGGATAGTGCGTCAGCAACACTATTTGCTTCCCCGGAAACATACCTCAGGTCAGTTGAGAATTGACCTATATATTCCAGATGTCTAGTTTGACGTGGAGAGCACCTATCAGGTCTCTGACCAAACGCATAAATGAGAGGACGATGGTCCGTATAGATAGAAAATTTTCTACCCTCTAAAAGATATCTAAAGTGTTTTACAGCAGAATATATTCCAAGCAGTTCTCGGTCGTAAACACTGTATTTAATTTCAGCTTTGTTTAACTTACGTGAAAAAAAACCTAGAGGTTCAACTCGATTGTTTACCTTCTGCTGCAATACAGCGCCGAGAGCAATGTCAGAAGCATCTGTAAAAAGAAAAAGCTCTGCGTTAGGTACAGGAAAAGCTAGCAACGTGGCTTTTGCCAACATCTCCTTACAGTCGGAAAAAGCTTTCTCGGCTTCCTCGGTCCAGGTGATGAGAGTCTTGTCATTCTTCTTCTTACCCGCAGTTAGAGCATGTAGCGAAGACTGCGTACCAGAGGCGTTCTTCAGGAACTTGTGGTAGAAGTTCGTCATGGCCAGGAATCGCCGCAAATCTGAAACGGTTTTAGGCAAAGGAAATTCGGTTAGAGCTTTGATTTTATCAGGCAGAGGAGAAAGTCCGTTCTCTGAAACTCTAAAACCCAGGAAATCGAGCTCTCTTTGCCCAAATACACATTTTTTAAGATTTATTACAATACCGTATTCCTGTAACCGAGTGAAAACTCTGGCAAGATCTTCTTTGTGGGTAGCCTCGTCGTTCGAAGCGATGAGAAGATCATCTATGTAGGCAAAGACGCAATCAATGCCTCGCAAGACTTGATCGATGAACCTTTGAAAGCTCTGGGCTGCGTTGCACAAGCCGAAGGTCATTTGGCAGTATTCGAAAAGACCAATCGGGGTTATAACTGCTGTTTTGGGAATATCCCGCGATTCAATAGGGATTTGATGGAAGGCTTTCACCAGATCCACTTTGGAAAAGACAGTTTTACCTGCCAAGCCTAAGGCGAAATCATGAATGTGGGGAAGGGGATATCTATCAGGGACCGTTACGGCATTAAGTCGCCGAAAATCTCCACAAATCCTCCATTCATCGTTTGATTTCCTAACCATATGAATCGGGCTTGCCCATGCACTTTTAGAGGGTCTTATGATTCCTTGTTTTAAGAGGTTTTCAAACTCTTTTTTCAAAAAATCTAACTTTTCTGGCGATAGCCGCCTAACTCTTGAAAAGACAGGTGGGCCACGAGTCTCAATACAGTGTGTGACTGTATGCAGTTTAGCGTTAGTGTTAGACAAGGGCTGCAAGAGTAAAGGGAACTTATGCAATATTCTTTGGAAGGGACAATCGTTACCAATCAAGGTAAGACCCAGGGAAGGACCTGACTGAACAGTACCTTTCCTTGAGAGAGAGGTTACGCTATCCACTAAACGGCGGTTCTTAATGTCCACCAGTAAGCCGTACTTCTCTAAGAAGTCTGCACCTAAAATGGGATGGGATACGTCAGCAACTATAAAAGTCCACTCAAAGTGACGACGTAAACCAAGGTCTAAAGAGATGGTTTTAGTGCCGTAGGTTCTAATGGGTGAACCGTTTGCTGCGTATAAGGTTAGAACTCTAGAGTTTTTTGAACTAGCATGAGCTTTACCCAAACAACTGACCTCTGCGCCACTATCAACGAGAAATTTCAATCCGTTTATTTTATCCCAGATAAACAAGCGGCGGTTTCGAGGGCTACCATCTGCTGCCGCGATGACAGTGGAGCCTACTTGTTTTCCCGAAAGTTACAGGGAGATTTACACTTGAGAGCCTTTTCAGCATACTTAGCATGGTACCAACAAAGGTCTCCATTACCCTGATCTCGTGAATGAGATCGCCTACGAGAACGGGAAGGCTGTCTTTTAGGACTGCGTTGTCTAAAAAGTTTGCCAACCTGATCCTTCAAAGCTGAAATTTCAGCTCGTAAAGCCTGTATTTCGGATACCGCTGAACCAGAAACTTGGTTTCCTGAAGGGGCAGGTACCTCTGAACAAGAAGCAACATTCCTTGATGGGGCAGATACCTCATGTATTTTATCGGCAAAGTTTGCCAAGGCATTTAAGTCACCCGGGGCTGCCGAGAGGATCTGCTGGGTGTTAATGGGGAGGCGTTGTCGCCACAAAGTACCCAGAGTACCATCATCAAATTTGTTATCAGCCAAATTCCTCATCTCTCTGAGCAATTGGGAAGGCTTCTTATCCCCGAGATCAAGATCCTGCACAAGTAATTTAAGCTTTTCTGATTCAGATTGGGAGTGGACCTCAATTAATCGTGACTTTAGGGTCTGGTATTTATCAGAATCGGGTGGATTGCGCAAAATGTCTCTAACAGACGCAAGGATTTTGTAATCCAAGGCGGCAACCACATAGCTGTATTTAGACAAATCTACTGAAATACCAGAGACGTAAAACTGTCTTTCTAGCTGAAAGAACCAAGTCTCAGGATCGTAATCCCAAAAGGGCGGTGCCTTGAATGATACCCTAGCCAATTCAGGCTCCTTTGAGTCAGGTTCAGTATCAGGCTGTTTTGATGCCTGTTCGTTTGGATCCTCGTTAACCATATTGAAACACAGAGATCACTAAAATGGCCAACGCTCAGAAACCCAACCGCGAACCCGATGGAAAACAGAGATATGTCTAAAACTTACCCGATCCTAAAAAGCTGCAGGACGTCAGCATCTGAAGGTCGATGAGGGAACTCCAGAACATCAGATCATCAAACTCGACGTAGGCTGAAGATACACCATTATTCCAGAAATCGAAGAACGGGTGAGCTCATTATTCCGAAAAACTCACAGTCCATGGTCAACCACTGTGGCAGTCACCAATGTGGCGGACGGCCATCACTCCAAGTTGTTGTTGACGCAGAAGAGGAATTCAAAAGCCGGGCATTGATTAACAAAAACTTAACGTTTATTAAAACTTCACAACATTTTAAAAAGGTTAGTAAAAATACAAAAGGTAAAGGTGCGTGTGTGCAGTAGTGCTGGTATACAATATTGCTGCTATTTATAATGATGATAATTCTAACGATTAAGATTAAAATATACAAGTTAAAATCTGCATGTAATAAAGGTTTAAAAGTTCTATTGTAAAAAGGTAAAAAGTTCGATTAAAGGTAAAGAGTTCGATTAAAGGCAAGGTAGAAAGTTCGATGCCCACAAACTTTAATTTATTATTATTTACGCTTAAGTAACAGTAACGAAATAACATCCGTTTTTTTCTTTTTTAAACTTAAATAATTTGAGCTATCATTGAAAAATAACGCCACAATAAGAAATACTTTAAGTTGAGAATATTTCCCAGTAAAGTTAAGTCCGTTTTTCAGGCATGAGTTTTTTCCGCCGAAACGCGATTTTCCGCCTTTTTTCATTTTTTCCGCTACTTCCACTTTTTATTAATTTTTAATCCTTCAGGTATGAGTTTCTTCCGCAGAATTGCGGTTTTACGAAATCGGAATCGCGAAAGTCGGGAAATCGCAACTTCTCGTGTAAGTTCCGTTTTGCTCGTGGAGTGAATACCGTTTCTCCCACGATGCTTTCTTGGACGGCCGCGGCGTTATGGTGAAGTCGGCTTCATGTCGCGTTGTTTTTGCGATGTAGAAAAAACAACTTTGCCATAGTCAGAAGCCAACAAGTCCGGAAGTAAGAAATTTAAGAGATTTTTCGCGAAAGTTCCGTTTTTCCCGCAACTGCGGGTCGAATCCCTGTTGAGTGTTGTGTCAGAGCAGCCTAGTCTCTGAGAATTGCGTTTTATCGAGTTTAGTAAGTATTTTCAACTTATGAGGTTTTTCTAAGTTGTAAAATTTTTGAAAGGCCGCTTTGAGAAGCAACTTAAGATGATAATTCAGTTTTTTAAATTGTGTTAGATTATAACCTGTATTACATATGATTTAATTTGAGATTCTAATACTACTTTTAGAAATATATTTAACTTTTTTCTTCACTTAGCAAAAATTATATTGGTAAAAAAATTCAGTAATTTAATTATATTTTAAGTAATCAATGAATTCTAGTATTTAACTGATTTCCTAAATTTTCATCTGCTTTTAGTTGCATTTTGGTTATTTTCATGCAAATGAAGATGACATGAAATATGTATTTTTCTTTGTTTAAAGATATTTTTATCTAGACTCTACACTATCTATATTAATAACTAGTTTAATGCCAGTGGGTTCTTAAAATCCTCCCAAATATAATCCAGGTAAATTAAAATTTGTCTTGCTAAAATTATTTGTTTCACGTACTTAAAAAAATATACATGACTAAGCTCACGCGCTTTTTCCTCTTTTTTCATCGTAAGACAAACTCATCCCTGGTTTTTCCGCAATAGTACAAACGCGGATTGCGTATGCTTGGCGAATTTTGGCTGTTTAGCGGCACATTTAGAAGCCAAATAATTCTTTTAACAAGAGTTAGGGTTACCATATTAGTCATCTTTAACGCTAAAAACTTGGCGCATACTCAAGTCTAAACTTGCGCCAACTAGTTTCCATGGCTACAACCCATTAAGTCAACTTCTCCTCATAGTCCGAATATCACGCCAACTTTCTGATAAAATTTTGAATAAGTGTGGAAAAATTGAAGCATTTTTCTCAATACTTTTGTTTTTTATGCTTCAGTTTTTCCACAGTTTATTTAAATTTTATTGAAAAGTTGGCTTGATATTCGTAAACAGCACTAAAATATAGCCTAGAGACATGCATCACATGCATATGTTACCGCTAAAGTTGATAATTAGTTAATCTGAAGAATACCTAGGTAAACTTAAGATTAACTGATTTCTGTCGTTAATGTGCGGATTTTTGAGTTTTTCGCATTTTACCTAGGGAATCTACACTATAACGGCCTCTTGATCGTTAAAGTTCAAAATAGTTTGTTTCGTTCAATACTTTCTGTTAAAATGTTGAGGTGCTTACTGCGCCATGCGTTTACCCCTGCGCAGTTGGGTTTCAATACGTAGTTTGTTGTCATAGTTGGTGTTTTGATTTCAAATTTAGAGCGTAGCACTGGTAGTTGTCATGTTGAATGTTAAAACAAAATAATACAAGCAAGTAAGTACTGTAAATTTACATGATTAAGTACAGTATATTACTACTAAAACGGGTATTTTGAAACAATTGTGTTGAAGCTCCGACTTCAGAGTGACAGAGATTTCTTTTAACGAAAGCAAATGTCCCAGCTGTTGAAATATCTTTTCAACAAACGTTAATTCAACAATCGCTGGAACCTGGGCAAGGGTTTAACATATGTAATCGATCGCGAATCCTAGCAATAGTTCAGTGCAGGCTGCCAGCCGATTACACAGCGCTTTCATTAAGATTTGCTAGTTTAAGAGTTTAAGTGCTCATTGAAATACGCTGTCAAATCGAGATCGAAAACCACAATTGATACAAATCTCAGTTGGTACTTTAATATTCTATTATTATTGTTTTTATATTCTAGTTTTAAAATTGCTATTTCATTACTATTTTTGTGGGATTTGCGTGTTTTGTGTAATATGAAAAAAGTACCGATCCCCCTTTTTTGATTCGTCATTGTTACTGTTTACCCCCAAAACGAGTTTGGTTATAGTTAGGGTAGGGGGGTTTGGGGGGGCGGCAGCCCCCCCAACCTCCTTAAACTTTTTATAAAATAAAATAAAATTTTGTACTTTAACGGATCACCCTCGTTAATATGTAAAATAACTGATTACAGGTAGTATGCAGATTAACGAGTGTCTAGTCGGTAGGGTGCAGAATACCTAGGTAATTTCAAGATTACCTAGGTAATCTTAGAAATTGAAAAAAAATTCGCTCTTTAACGGATCACCCTCGTTAATCTGCAAATTACCTAGGTTATCTGTAAATTAACTGATTTCCGGACTTTAACTGTAACACATATACTAAAAAATTTAAAAAATTTAAAAACTTAATATTTTTAAATTAATTTAAAATTTAAATTTTTTGAAAGATATTTTGTCTTTTTTCAATTTAATTGTTTTTAAAATGATTTATTATCAAATATTGTCTAAATATTTTCTGTATTACTTTATTGAAAGATTTACCTGTATTTTCAACGTTAATTTTGATATTAATTAATTAACTAATGATTTAATCACCGATTGTGGTTTTTTTTGGTTATAGAGGTATATACCTACAACATCCATGGAAAAATGACCTTAGCAAATGCCTCAAACGTTTTTAACAAGAATTTTTAAAAAGGTCGTTTTTTGAAGCAAAAAAAATTGAAAATTAGAAAACAAATTAAACTTTTTATAGTCCAATTTTCTTCAATTTTTAGTATGTTATTATTTAAGTAATTTCTAATTGAAAACCGTTTAAATTATTTCTTTTGCAATTATTTTGTGGTTTTGAGCGATGTTTGAATTATTTCGACTTTCCAAATTTTGAATTAATTTTTAAAAATTGAAATTTTGAACTTTTTAAAAATTTAAATGGTATATTCGTATTCATCACTGAAAAAATAACCTATAAACATGTACACAAGTCTCGATTACTATAATTTGATTTTTTGAAATTTTTTTCGTCCATTTTTTAAAAATTAAAAAAAATTAAACTTTCCGTGGACCGATTTTGTCCGATTTTTAGTATGTTATTATTGAGGTCATTACCAAGTGAAAACCGTTGAAAAACCAAATGTTGGAATTTTTACCGGTTTAGTAACAGATTGCCTGGACTATTTATCTTGAGGTTTCATTGCGGGAGAGAATACCTTTCAATGAAAGTCGTTTTTTCCGCAATATTACCAACAGGGGCACGCGGAAAAGCCGACTTTAAAAGTTACGTCGCAGTTACAGAATATCGCTAACAATGTTAAAATCGCGTGCGGTTTGTGGGCATGCATTTCTTTAAAAAACGTAAAAATTTCGAAGTATTGCAGAATGAGGTTATTGGAAAAAATATAATTTGAATTTTGTGAAAGGGCTGTTTTTTAAAGAAGACTTTTAAAGTGGTTTTTGTAAAATAGGGTACCCCAATTTTCGGTTAGATAAAACCCTGATTAGTATCATTTGAAATCAACTTCGAGGGGTCACGTCCTCTCCACGTGGTTACTTAAAACGAAACTTCAGCTGTAATTCATAGAAATGAGTCTTAGCCGCACATTTATCCGATTCGTAGATTTTAATTGGATATAGTAGTGGGTACAGTAAAACCGCACGGCAACTGAGTTGAGGTTGGCTAGTTGAACTTCATAGATCTTTGCCAACAAAGCTAAAACTGCCCTTACACCTTCTGGCCAGCCGAAGTCGTGAACTTCCTCGGCTAGTTTCTTAAACGCATTCGAAACTGAACTTCATCAGCCGAGGGAAGACGGATGAGGGCTCGAGGAAAACCGATGCGATAGGGCCCATAAAGAAGCGGGGCCGGCAGCTGTCAATATCGGAGTCGGTGAGGGATCGGAGGCCCGGGTGATTATGAGCGCCCCTTAACCAAACTTCGAGAGCAATCGGTTTCAAATTTTGCTAAGCTCCTTTGTCCCCCTTTTATGGATATTGGAAGATG
This sequence comes from Tetragnatha versicolor, assembly GCA_024610705.1. Classification (NCBI taxonomy): domain Eukaryota; kingdom Metazoa; phylum Arthropoda; class Arachnida; order Araneae; family Tetragnathidae; genus Tetragnatha; species Tetragnatha versicolor. Next base: position 42,591,911 of record JANDEH010000009.1, read on the forward strand.
CGTCGTATATCAAGTCCGGCATGAGCAGGCCTTTGCTTGACCCGAGGTAGGGTGTTTCACACCTGGGGCTTGAGTTATGAGGGTGTTGTAGGTGTGGGAGTGATCCATCACTGACCTTTGGTCATTTATGGATGCGGAGATATATTGGAATTTGTCTTCGCAAGAATCGATTACACATAAATTTGAAGCATTTATGCGTTTTGTTAGTTTTTCTGTAATTTCTAATGATTTTCTGAAGATATAATTTTTTTGCAAAGGTAAATGTGGGTATAGTGGACACTTTAAATAAATAAATAAATAAATAAATTTTATTGGAAGTAAAGGCCACTGGCCTATGCACCAAAACTACATACATTCATATAGCTACAATAAATATATATTATCCATCAATAGAATTATATTAGATACAAATAATTTGGAAGACAAATTTTCTAATAATTGTTACACAACAAAAGAAGCTATTAAGAAGAAAGAGAAACACACACATACAGAAAATATACACGTATACAATATACACACATACAAATTTAAATACCTAAAATATATTAATTGAGAATGAACAGAGAGTAAGTTAATCAATTTCTTGAACAAAATATTGAACTGCCTTAATAAAATGAAATAAATCAAGGTTAAAACGCTTTTCTGATGATTTTATGTCAAACCATTTGGGAAAGTTAGTTTGAGAAAAATTTCCCCCGCCAACATACCTAAGGAGATATTTTTGTCTGTAGTATAAGAAAGTTGGGCAGGTACTAAATAGGTTATATACATCCTGATTTTCCCCGCGGTTGCAGAATGTGCAAACTTGATTGTTTGGATAAAATAAAGGTTTATTATTTATGTCTCTCACAGTCATACTAGCTTTAATTTGAAAGATAGTTCTCTCAATAGAGATGTTGAGATTCATTTTAAAATATAGGGATGGAAGAAAATCCAATGAAAAATACTTGTAATGTGAAAAATTAGTTGAACTTATAATTTTATTGTAGTCTTCCTGCAGTTGATTGCTTGCTATTCTCTCAATTATATTTGGTATAGATCCTGAAATTATGTTTACAGGGCTATAAAAAAGACCAGAAAAGCCATAGGTGTTAAGAATATGCCTCAGTTGCGAGACCCAGTTATAAGGGTTATTAGTATTGTCGCTGTTTTTAGCCAATTTTATATAACATTTTTTCATTAATCTCTCCTCGTTCATTTTTAGTAATTTTTGCCAAAATAAAAGTATAGACTTGATTGCGGTTATTTTTATAGGAAAAATACCGGTTTCCCGTCTTATTACATAACCCGGTGTGTTTCGGTTCAAGTTATATATCCTTTTTATGAATGCAAGTTGAACACGTTCTAATTTGTCCAAGTACGCTATACTCCATATTGGAGAAGCATATAGCAAAACTGACTTTACTAGAGTTTCAAAAAGTTTCAACCTGATATTAAGGGAATCACATTTACTTCGGCATAATATGGTTATTAGAGAATTTAAGGCGGTCATAGCTTTATTAATAAAATAATCAGTAGCACATGAAAAGGAGCCAGTTGTAGAAAAAGGAACACCAAGATATGTATAGCTATTGCAGACTTCGATTTTCTGTCCTTTCCAATACCATTTATCTTTTTTACTAACTTTCCCACCCTTGCGAAATATCAGTACTTTAGTTTTTTTCATGTTAATTGAGAGAAGGATACTTACTTTCAAAGAACTCAAACACTAAATTAATCTTTTTTGTAAATTCACTACCGTGTCAGCCAGAATTATCATGTCATCGGCGTAAAGCAAAATATGCACCGGATCATTCTCACCTATGCAGATTGGCGGAAGGCCTGATCTCTCAAGCAACCCAACAACATCATTGATGTATATCGAGAAAAGATTTGGACTTAGAGTCTCACCCTGCAATACTCCCGTTTTGACCTTAAATGATTGTGAAAGTTGAGAGTTAAATCTAACACTCGCGCTTGACTTCTCATACATGTCCTTTATAGTTCTAATGAATTTATTACCGATTCCTATACTAGAAAGTTTATTCCATAACAGACTATGGTTGACAGAATCAAAAGCTCTCGAAAGGTCAATAAATAAACAATATAGTTTACGTCTTTTCTTTTGAAGTAGTATATTAACTAGTGCATTAAGAGTGAAAATATGATCAAGACAACTGTAACCCGATCTAAATCCCGCCTGAAAGTCAGAAATGATATCATGAGAGATGGTCCATTCCTTTAAGCGTGAGTTGAGGATCGAAGTTAAGAGTTTACCCAGACATGGGATGAGTGAAATAGCTCGGTAATTTGAAGGTAGATTGCTTGCTCCATTTTTGTAAATCGGATTAATAATCATATTTGCCCATGATTTAGGGTAAGATTGCTCGCTCAAAATTTTATTGAAAATGTTTAAAAGTATCACTTTAGTTCCTGAAGGGATATTTTTAATAAATTCGTTAGATATTCCGTCATGTCCAGGCGCTTTGTTATTTTTTAGTTTCTTAATATGAATGTTAAGTTCATGCATGCTTATAGATGAATCGAGAATTGGGTCTGAGGTGTTATTAAAGTGTAATTCGTTAACCCTAAAATCGGGAACACTCATTAGGTTAGAGAAGTGCGAATACCATGATTCAGGAGGGATGTCGACAGAAATTACTGGTTTACCACGAAACTTTTTGATTGCATTCCAAAATTCTTTAGGGTCCTTTGAATTAATAAGGGTTATAGTGGACACTTTAAGGAAAATGTTTGCTTAAATTCCTAATTAATGCCAACCTATTTGCTTGGAAACGGTTATCATCCTATTTTTAGGTTAATTGGATCTTCTTCTTTCGATTTTACTTTTAAAAATTTTAGTTAGATTGGGTAAAATATTTTAATTAATTTTTAAAAAGTACTCCAAATTGCATCTCTAGTGGCCACATAGATGTAGCTGTTGTTTCTATGGTGGACACCTCTTGCATCTATAGTGGGCACCTCTCTTTTTCTGCCTATATGAGGGGTTTATGCATGAAATAGAGGTTTTTTTTGGTATAGTCGTTTAGTTCTAATTAAATCTTCCTTTCCAACAAAATGTATTTTAGATCCAATCAAATTAGCTTTATTTAAAAAAATTGATAGTTTTCGGCCCAAAGCCTATGATGTAGCTGATTTGAGAGGAATTTAGCATGTAGTTCAATGTTTTAGAAACCTTGGTTCCCGAAGCCAGAATGAAACCAAATTAATAGAACACTCATTTTAAAGCACAATCAAAAGTTTATGAAGAAAAGTTTATTCAAGTTAAATATTATTTATGTTTACTTTATAATTGATTATTGATTTATTATTTTATAATTTATTATTTTGATTTATTTTTACTTTATATTTTTAAGACAATAAAAATTCAGCTTCTAAATAAATAAACTGCTTTGATACAATGGATATTCAAGTGTGACATAGCAGAACAGCAATATTAATTTTATCACAACAAGAATGTTCTGAAAAGTTTTCATGATTGAATATTTGCTCAATATTTTGTATTATTTGTATCAGCAGCTGTTTTAATTACATTTAAACAAGTTAGTAATTAAAATGAATAAGAGGAGAGATTGAAGCAAATCGTTGTAGACCTCAAGGTTCATATTTTTGATCGGTTATTATTGAGTTAAAATTATTTTTCTAATTCAAAACACTTGATAACCTATAAACATGTTCGTAATTGTGTCCAGTATAAACTGTTTTAAAAGTTTCTTTGGCTCTTATTTTAATAAAAATCACCAAAAATAAGCATTTTCCCATGCTGTGAATAGGAATAGGAAATGTGTGGTAAATCAATCCCATTCACAGATAACTTATCAAGATATCTCTTTTTACAATTTTCAGATAATGATCGGAAGTATGGAGAACTCATATTTTGAGTTTCTCCTTTAAATTACGCTTTAAAATAAGAAAAGAAAAATTATAAAAAACCAAACGCGCCGTAGTGTAATGTTGTTCAATGTAAATATCAGACAAACCGGAAGATTGAGTTACTTGGTGACGTCACTTCCGTTGGTTGTTTGTTTATTTAGGAATTTCGTGAATACCACTCTTCTTTATCTTAATATAAATTTTAAAGTTAACCAAGCGGTAATAAATACAAAAAAATCAGTTCCGACTAACCCGTTTCCTTACGCGATTCAATAAGCAAAATCAAATTTCAGTCACTCGGCCGATGTTATTTTCAAATATTTAAATATCCTTCCCATGTTGATCTGTGGTATCGGCGGTAATTTACCAGCGTACCTTTTAGCACAATCTACTATGCCTATGAGTTTTGACGCTGTTTGATGCCTCTAACTCGTTCTATTTATAATTAATCAGCTATGTGGCCACTATTGGTGCAGTGTCCACTATACTCACATTTACCATACTGCACTCTCTATTTTTGTGACGTGTTGTTTTTTAATTTTGCATAATTTGATAGTTACAGCAGAGCCTTATTCTTACTATTATGTTTCTCCTTGGATCAAGACAGATTCACTTGGACTAATATTTATTAACAATTAAATTTGATGTATTCTTATTAATGTGTTCATTGTTTTATGAAAAAAGAAATACAGTTTTATGCATTTATTATTTCAACCATTTCTTCGTCTTGCAATATCAAAAATATTTTTGTTATCAATTAAACCGTTTTAATAAAAGCATTCAAAAGTAACTTGTTTCTTATAACTTATACTATGATCGTAACATGATATTTTTCGCATTTCTATTTATTTGTTGTATATTAGAAGGTAGTTTAATGTTTTAGTAAAATGCAAACTTTACTTTTTACCTTACGTAAACGAGTAGGAAAAGCATCTCGTAATTGTTTATGGTTAAATTACACATATGTATTGAAACAGGATTTTTACGTTTATTACTAGTGACTCTTATACTACTCTTGATGGGAGCTCCATATCTACTTTAATTTGTTCATTGCTACTTTTCAATAGCATTGTCTCAAATGTTTCTCTCTATTTTACCTTAAAAAGAGAACAAACAGTTTCAAGCCTAAATCAACAAAAGAGCTCCCAATTTTTAACCATCGTTTCTTCAAAGAATCGTCATTTCAGCAATTGACTTTAAATGCAGGAAATCCGCAGAAGGTTCTGCCGTGTTGTTATTCCTGCGGAAGACGCGTATGGAGGGGAAAAAACCCTCAGCCGCTAGACAAGTAGCGTGGGTGCTTTGTTTGCCGTTGAAAGTCTGCCTTCTGCAGTTGACACATTTGTCGTCATCGTCTTTTCAGGTGGCCTTTTTTAAAGGTTACCTTATTTTTCTCCTTGCCTTGACGAATTCAAAGGATTTGCGTTTTAAATTCCCCGAAAAGCGAAAGCTGGATGATGCCTTGGTGTCACATAGTTGGGACTTTATTAACTTGACTGTCGTACAAGTATAATTTGACGTGGTTTGATAATGTTCCTTTCGATTTATTTCTATTCTTGCTCTGTTCCTTTTTCTGATTTATTTTTTGTTATTGAAACTATTTTTTAATTGTAATGACGTTTTTAAGTTTTGTACTTAACCTGGGTTCATAGTTGCCCTTTATTTCTATATTTTTGACCCCTTTCCTATATTTCCTACATTTTCTATTTCTTAATTTGCATTGTTACTTCATCTGTATTTATAAATAAGAAAAATAAGACCATTTGGAATTTTTTGTTACTTATCCAATATATTTGGCGCAAATGTTCTATATTTTCCGTGTGAACCCTGCTTAACCTTAAAATGTGGTTGGTTGAAACTCTTATTTTGGTATGAGTTTCCTCACTACATTGAAGTTGAATTTCTATCCACACATATTCAAGATACGTTTACGACCTTATATCCTCAAACGATAACATTAGATGATTACGGTTCCTTTCTGGCAATCCCAATATTCACCCTTATGAAAAAAAAGGCACGCTTGATTAAATACTTGCACAACTGTATCTCTCTACAGCCTAATTATTTCTATTAGTTTCATTAAGCCGAACAAACTCCCTTCACGCTAGTCTCAAGATAATGTCAGTCAATTTAAAGTTTGGTAAAAGTACGTAAAACTCCCCCTGCAAACTCTTCGAAAATTTATACCCCCGTTTTAATTTTCTCCGAGACTTTTCAGTGCGCGATAATCGAGATGATTGTTAGCTGCTGCTGCTGCACCTAATCCCGATCTCTGCCCGATACCTGTGCCGCACCATTAGCAGTGCACCGTAGTAGCTTTTCTTCTTAATTACCCCCACTGTCTACGGCTTCTGTCATCGCCAAGATGCATAACTTCCCTTCCCACTTTCTTGCTAATGAAGCAGCCTTAGCTGCACCTAATTACCAGCTCTTTGGGCGCATTAAACGCTCCACTTTTGCTGCTGCGCCCCGCTATTTACGCGCGACCCTAATTTACGCCATGAATCCTCCGGCTGCGCCCTTACCTACCTGCTCCATTAATTATTTCCGCGCGGGAAAAACTCGGTTTGGTTTATTTGATTTTTTTGGGGGGATACGATGTCGAAGGGGAAATCGATAGCCCCGTGTCTTTTTTCTTCTCCTTTAGCCTGTAACTAGCGGAGTAGTTAGGGGAGTTTGCCTCGGGCTTGCCGCCGACTGTGGAAAAAAAGCTCTTTGGATACAGAGTGGAGACTGAACACCGATCACCGGGGGGTTTCGTGGGTTTTGCGGATGGTGCGAAAAGGAATTGAATGCCCGTTAGTAGTTAAATGAACTAAATTAAATCCAAATGTGAGAGTACGCAGTTTTAGAACGACTAGAAGGTTTACGACACAGCTGATTGTGCTGCCCTTGTCTGAAAAGCAGTTACATTTATACGAATTGTATCGATATGTAATTAAATTTTTGTTAACTTGTTTTTACCATCTAATGGTTCATCCGTCCTGTGTTGTATTGAATAAACTGTGCATGGTTTTCAGCTTTATCATGGTTTCAAAGTTGTTGTGCATGATTTTCAGCGTTATCGTGGTTCCAAAGTTACTGTGCATGGTTTCAATGTGAAAACTTAATGTAGAATTAAATTATATGGTATTATTTCCAAACATTTTTGTTTTCATAAGTCAAACTTTTTACATGCCCGTGTGGCCCCTTGTTTGTTAGTCTAGAAATTCAATTTTCAAGTTCATACGCTACTAGTAAATGGAAAAATAAATGAGCGATTTGAATTTTTAACTGCACCAGCATGCCAGACAACATTACATCGCCTAGTCCCGGTCATTACTGCTTTTATATTCCATCATCCCATATCCAATATGTAATACCTAATCAAATCATTTTAATAACCATGTAATTGATATTTTTTTATAAAATTAAGCAGTAATCTTTAATATAATTGAATGATATAATTGCATTTGCTGAGTAACCACAAATTGGCTAAATTACTCAAGATGCATTGTCAAACGGTGACTAAAAACTTGGGTTTAAATATCTTTTTTCCAGTCTCTAATAAATATTTCACTCAAAATATGTTTCTTTCAAAAATAGCTATAAACAACACAAATAAATTGAGTCCATGTTACAGAAACTTTATAAGAAATAAATCTCTCTTTTCCTTCGTCTCAATTCACCCATATGAAGAAAGTGAGTTATCAATAATTTCACAAGACCGTTTTCCCTAGGTAAAAAGCAACACATTGGGTGTTCCACTGGAGACCTGTTCATTATATCTTATCCCGAGGAATCCACTTTCCACAAAACACTAAAATTGTCGCGAAAATTCAAAATTTATTATCGTTGCATTTCCAGCAGAATTATTACAGTACAAGCCGCACTAGACTACTAAGGAAAATTTACGACCGTGTATGCACAAAACAGTCTACTGCCTCTTAATAAATTTGGCGAGAAATGCCCTCGGTGGCACTTACATACTTTTTCTATCTCTGTGCCTTTTCTTTTACTCTGCGAAGAACTTTTTCTTCTTTGGAACTAGACAATTAAAAATGGTTACTTTTTCTTGTTCCGCGAGCTGCAATTTCCAGGATAAATATTCTTACCTTTGGGAACCGGTCTCCTTAAAATTCTAGCTCGTTGCAATAGTCTTTTATCAAGAGTTCTATAAAATGAATTTATTGCGTCGCTTTTATCTTCTTGCATTTGTTCACGCCGACTCTTATTTATTCGTCTGCTTTATTCTTAAGTCTCTCGTCCCAGCAGGTGGAACCTGTTTCAAGCGTTATCATGGGTTTAGATAGATTTAGGGTGAGGTATAATTTTTAGAAGGATTCTGAGTATCACTTTAAGTTGCAAATAGGTTAAGGGTGCGACTATACTTTCACAACCGCCAACCCTCCTTCAGGACGTGAAGGGATATAAGTGTCTCCCAGATCTGTGTGGTTAGGGGGGTTCCCTTAGAGCATCCCCTTTAGAGGAGGGGAATTCTTTTGTTCGCTAATTGACCCTACCAAGTGAGCGGGGCCATAAAACATCACATTGTAAAACTCTAGACGCACCCTAAGGTAACCAATTTTAGTGTTTGTATAGGGAACTTTATAACCTTAGATAAAATATTTTTTGTATGATTCGTTGCACATAAGGAAACAACTAACATGTCTTTAATCCGACCGCCACTAAAAAAACTTTTGACGCCGCACAATACTGTGGCGATTAGATAGTTCCAGCTTTTTTATTCCACATTTTAGATTGTTTTTATGATTTTTTTCCTTTACCCATCTGAGTCACTTATCAGACCAAGGCCTGTAAATAAAAAAAACTGTAGGTTGTAAACATTGGTTTAAAGAAATATTCTTCAATGTAATTTCTATATTTAATGATGTTGCTTTTCCAACATTTGTGACGATTGGTAGCCTTTGTGTTAACACATGGTAACGAACGTGTCTAACTGTTTAAATGTTTTCTCATATTTTTATACCTAAGTTTAAAATTCTTATGGAAAATTACAAATAAATGTCGCTTAAAATGTCCTTATCCATAAAAATTTAATATGGTAAGTTAACTTTACTATCTCAATATTAACTCTTTTTAACAAAATAATTGAGTTTTTTTCCAAATTTTCGTTCGATTCTTCATCCAATTTCTGAGTTCAGCTGCCTTAGTGCCAGGCAATACATTTTCAAATAACATAATATTTTTTTACTAATTTGTGACTTTTTCACTACCTCAATTCACATTATCCCCCTTTCACCCTTTCTTACCTTTTCACCGCCGCAGACCGAAGGGACGGTCCTGCACCATTTTTATCCCGCCCGGATCGATGATTTGAAAGCGCTCTGTCCGGGAATACAGAGGCCGGTGATTCCGGCAGCAAATTTGATTATATTTCGGGATAATTGTGTTATCCATTGTATCCCCCCGAGCGGCCGGCCAGTCGGTGACCAGCGGAGGTAACCCCGGGAATTACCCGGTGCCCGGGCGACCGCATCCCGCCGGAGGTCCCTAGGGACCCCGGGAATGCTCGAAACGACAAATCGAGTGTGAGTTGCGTCCAGGGAATAAAAAAGCCTTGGGAAAAGATGGGAGTTTACTTTTTTCCCTCCTTCTGAGTGAGTGTGTCTGAGGCTATTGTAGGAGAACACGCTTTATAAACTTGGAACCCTTATTGCTCCACTCCTGTGTTTGTTGACTTTCTTTTACCTTTGCCTGTCGATTGGGAAAGGACCCGGGATTGTTCTGGGAGTGGGGGATTGTTAAGGAGGGGTCTCTTGGGGTCTTTTACGGAATTGTGAGGCGTCTGAGGTGTGGGTTTTGTTGAATGCTATTAGCTGCATGATAAAAATGTTTATGCTAATGGGTGCATTAATGAAACCGGTTCGGGACGTGATACTTTCATTTAGTTGTCATATAGCAGTTTCGTTTTTCTGTTGGTAAGTAGTTGGTGGTTTAAAATTCCTGTAGGTTCTCCGTTTGTTTTAACCTTTTAAGTTAGTTATTTTTTATTTTCGAAATTTTGCTGAAGTGGCATGCAAAATTAAGTTGGTGCTTTAGCGTAGTTTTACTCGTCCACTACTCGGGTTAATATCCACTTATTAAAGGGAAAGTAAAACCAATATAGTGTAGGAAACAAAATGTGAAAGTATGAGATGGTTAGTCATGCTGAAAAAATTCATACTTTTGGAACGACAAAAAAAATTTTACGAAATGGCATTGTTAAAAATGTAGAGCAGAGAAATCCATGTATAAATCCATACATCTTTTGAAAGAAACGGATGGAAGACTCGGTGAAATGTAAATAAAAAGTTTCACAAAACATAACCACAGTTCTAGAAACCAAGATACACAAAAACTCCTTTTTGTATTGTCATCCCCATCTTCACCCTCCCTCCAGATCTGGAGATGTCACCCTACTAAGCTCCACCACTTCTGGATTCCCCCCCTAAAAACTGGATTACCCCAGAGTTGAAACCTAAATCTACAAGTTTTTTCCCTATCGCCGTCTCTCCGGGCCTAGTCCGGGATCAACCCGAAGTGTTGCAGTTCTCAGCTGAGTCCAGTCGCAGCAGTGCACTGTTGACTCCAGTCTGGTCCCGGTTTCTGAAGCTTAAACCCTGTCATTTATTACTCTGGACTTCGGATGCTTCTTTTAATCTGTAGGGAAGGGGGAGAGAGTGGGACGAAAAACACGAATTAAATGGCCAATAGAGCGCTCCAGAGTCTGTTTTATTTTCGAGTCGCTGGATGAGCAAATAGAAGTTGGGTATTTCTGGTGATATGGCTGTTTATATAAGTGTTTCATGAAGTAAATATGTTTTGAAGAGGTTGACTTTGGCGCGCGGAGAGTGTTTACTTCTGTTGGTTAAGGGGGAACCAGAAAAGAGTTATTGCCTGTTGGTTTTCTTTTCAAATAGTTTTAAACAGATTATTGTGTATACTTTTCTACACTGTGTATGCCGACCTTTACCTACTTTTATTCAGTTTTTCCAGTCTTGAGAATCTTTATCTGAAAAATTTGTATAGAACTTTTTTTTGTTAAACCTTGTGTTGTCATTCCATGTTAAATAACTACTTCTGTAAAGGTATGTCAGGTTTAATCTCAAAGGTTGCATGTGTGTTCCAAAAAATGTTTTACATAATATAAGTTTAAAAATTTAAGCAATATGTATTGGGTAAAAATAAAATCCCATCTTTCAACTATAAAAATCTAAATAAGGGAAGGTAATGAATGAGCCAAAGAGCCAAATATTTTAATAGAATTTTTAACGACACTTTTTCATTTCGAAACTCAAGAAAAATTCATAAAAACTTTTATTAAAGATTTTTTAACAATTTAAAACTATTTTATTGCAATCCAATTCTTTTCCGGTTTCAAATACTGATAATACAAATGTAAAATAACGATATTTCTTTCTTTCTTAAACGCTGATTTTTTCTTTTGTTCTGGCAAGATAAATATTGGTTCGCAATTGTTGTATTTCAAAAAGGTTTTCTACATGGTCATCTTTTGAAGGTAACGCTGAAATGAAAACCGCAATTCAATAGCTGAATGAATTATTTATTAGGCCTTATTTTTTTCTTATTTTTGCCTTAATTTAATTACATTATAATTTGAAATATTCCACGATCCGTAAAACGTCCTTAGCACGCAATCTCCGCCATAAGCAATTGTTTATTTACCCCTTAAACGAAACCATATATAAACTTCCCAAACTCTAAACTATCCCAATTAAACCGCCTCACTCTTTAAACTATTCTCTCATTCTAATTGAAAATACTTTAAAACACAAACGCGTTTTAATCTGAAAGTTACCACTTCAATCGATCACACCGTCTGGCATTACAATTAATTATTCCCCCACTTTATCAAATTAGGTGTGGTCAGTCAAATTAAATTGGTGTGAAATCCTCCACATTTCACCCCTAAAATTTATCGAATAAACTCTGCGCAATACTCTAAATGGCGCCCACGTTTATACACCTTCTCCGCGAACCCTTTTATTTAAATACCGGCGTTGTTGTACTCTAGACGAGATTTTATCGAAAGTGTTCAGAAACTTGAAAGGCGCGATCGGAAATCCTTTCGAGAAGCAACCGCCACCCCCGAAACCAAAATGGGTTTACCCTTCAAATGGGTTTACCCCATCAAATGAATTGAGTGTGGATCTAAATCATCCCCCCCTATGCGTCTTGAAAGTTACATCCTGAAAGGGCGTGCCTTTTTCATAAAATGCGCCCTACAGCTAAAGATTTCAAAATAAATTGACTTTTAACTCTCGCGCCAGAGTTTCGCCCTCTTAAGAAATATCTGGGAATTCTTCGACGAAGGCTTTGAGAGATGTTCTTATGATCTCTATTGGGCAATGTGCCATCTTCAGTTCAGACTGAGTCAATGTTCGCTGTGTGATGACTGAATTAAGGTTTTAATGTTCTTTTCTTTTCAGTGAATGGATCTAGGAGGTGGTGGAAGTATTTGTATCGTAGATTTTAAACTTTTGAGATAAACTGACCGTGTTTTTTTTTTTCATTTTGCTTCGTTTTTAGGTTTACGTACTTTAGAATGAGCTATCCATTAATTAAACCCATGTGACACTCTGAATTTAAAGTTGCTACTTCTGGATTTTTTTGCTATTCTGCATTTCGCTCTTATATTATTACATTCGATGTAAAAAGTATAAAGGATTTAAACATCATTTTGTGATGAGTGTCTGTCCAGAATGTAAATTTATAGTTTGATGCTATTTTGCCATAACTCTTTTTAAAATATGTTCCACAAAAGTATGCCAATATCCAAAATCTTGGTTTTGTAAAAACTAATGTAGTAGGTATTCACAAATTTCATTCATCTAAAACTTCAAAAAATGTGGGCATACGAATTCTGCTCTTCTACTGTTATCCTTTCGTATTAATTTGTGTGCGTGAGAAACCGAGAAGCCAGTGATGGTGCTACACGTGTAGAGGGGGTAAAACTTTACTAATGCAAGGTAGATAAAATTGTATGCACTGAAAATTTAATCAAACAAACTCGTGGTATTTATTACTCGATAAATATTAGACATCAGACTATTCTGTTGTCTGATATAATGTGAAAGCCACTAACTACCTTTGGAACCCGTGGAAAAAGTGAATTTTATTTGTCGAAACCAAAATGATTCAGGTTTGCCAAACTACCCATAGACAGGAGTTACCCTATATCATCACGTGTACCCCTTCACTTCTAATCCAATCATTTTTTACCCCCAGACAACTAGTTAATAGGTATTTAGGCAACTACATAAAGCGGAATTATTAGTTTCAATTACAAAATTATGTCGACCTTTTCAAAGTCAAAATCCTTGAAAGAGCCGACTAGCCAAAGTCCGTCAAACCCACACCATCATCCAACAAAAGACCTCTCCAACTCTAAGCACTTCTCTGCGCACCCCATTTTGGAGTAACCCCTCCCGACAAAACAATCCAAACCCCATTAACCCCAATCCCCATTTGAATGGCCCATTCGTTACCTCGCGCTTCCGAGTTGTTGAACCAACACCATTCGTCTTCGTCGGCCTCCGCAATATTTAATTAAGTGACTAAGTCACCAGAATGCAGGCGAGGATAAAAAGCCCAAATAAAGTGGCCGTTTTTTAGGGGGGAGGTGGTGGTTGAATTATGGAAGAGAAATGTAGGGGGTGGTTCCCCGACCGACTGAATTCATCTAATATGTGACGTCACTTACTCTAATAGGGTGGAAGAGCCATTTGCCAGAATGTCTGCCCAGTCCATCAGTCAGAGGGGTCATTTCCCCCTGCTGCTTTTTCCATTCCTGGTGTGCTCGGGAATTTTTTTCACCCCCATTCAGATTCATAAGAGGGTGGCTCGATATTGACGTTATTTGATTCATCGGAATTGACGTTGTTGATGTGGGTAAAAGTGATGGGCAAAACTGATATTTTTTTGGTCGAATACTTAGCACATGTTTTGAATACTTTCTAAAGGAAAGGTATTGGATTATTAAGTATTGATATCTAAAGCGCATAATTTTCAACTTATACAAATCTACTAGAAAATAAATGCGAAATGTAAGGCGTATTTAAGTATCTAATATTTGATATCTGGTTCTTCAGGGGTATTCAACTAAAGGGGGAATCGACATAGGGGGATTCGTGCCTCACAAAGGTGAAAATTTTCCTTCTGGAAACGGAAATTCGTTCTACTGATTTCCTTCAGGACGGAGGTACACACAGGCACCTGTTTGTAAATGATCAGAGTAGAAGTTGATTCATCGACTATTTTTTTGAGTTTTTTATTAAAGTTATTTTTTTAATTCTTGAAAAGTGTGAAGTAAAGCGTGAATTTACGAAATTTCATCACTTTTTTTCACCTCAGAATATTTGTGACTGAACAAAATCAACCGTTTCGTCATAATTGGAGCTAGACGAAGTGATTTAAAAGGTTCAGAACCTCTATTGTTGCGAATAAAAATAATCATCAATTTCATCTTCTTATAGTTTTTATTCGGAATATGTCAATGTTTCTTTGCATACCAAACACCACTTAGCACCCACCAAAATCCCCTTGTATAGATTGACTAAACTTTTAAAGAATTTATATAAGGATCTAGTTTATATTTAAGTATTTAAACATCTTCTCCCTATATTCTATGGTTTTTCTGCACTTGAAGGTAGTGGGTAAATGGATCCACACAAAATGTACACGAAATCATAAATCTCGAACTGTAAGCAAACAAATTAAGGCTAAGTTAAGATAAATATACTTCGAAAATGAAATCTGCCAAATACGCTTAGCGACTGTGTTTGTAAGGAATGCAGCCTGCGGCCATCTTTTGGTACGGCAGTAAGTAAGTAGCATCTCTATTAAGCCGCCATCTTTTTTTTCTCCTACCATTACTCCATTCTCTTTTCAATCCCCCAGATAGTCTTTAGCCTCAGAATGATGAGTGAACCGTTGTCTTCACTACTAATTGCCAGTGCTGCCGGTAACTCAATAAACGCTGGCTCGGAAACTAAAATAAATTGATTCTGGGAATCAATGCTTCTGGTCACCATAGACTGAAGATTAATACGCCGTGGTAGACATCTTGCCAGAGAAGATCCGGCGCCACAGAGTAGGTGTAGCAATTTGCGGTCAATTCCAATGGGCATTTAAGTAATGATAAAAAGGGTGATGCGATACACGCATGCGTGTGAAAATAGATACTCGCATGTTCGCCTACGAAGTAATGGATGTATCTATTACGTAGATGGGCTTTTAGCCGAAGGTGGGTTAATAGAAATCCTTTTAGACGTGGGGCTCAAAATTTATTAATCTGTCAAATTATTGGCAGGGTTTCCTTAATGATTGGCGTTATTTTGTGGGGTTTAATATATTGCATCCATTTGGGATTGCGGTTGAAGGGGTTGGAGGCTTGTTTTTATGAATAATTACCCCCGGATAAATGTTCTTTTTAATAAACGGAAATAGATTAGAGGTGGGGAATTATTTTCTGGAAAGTAATTGTTTTTGTTAGGAAATTGATAAACTAGGGTAATGGAATTAATCTAGCATGCACTTCTTTGCTGTATCCACTTTGGTTTTTCTGTGCTATTCATATAGGAAATTTGTTTTCGAAGGAGAATTGCCTGAAATATTTTCAATTTAGCGCTGTAAATTTGCTATCCGAATACAAAATTTTTTCTTCTGTTGAATATTGATTTCATTTGTAAAGGTTACATCAAGCTAAGCTTTATGACGTTATTAGTTTATAATCGTTTCCGAAATATTTTGATAAAAAAATATCGCTAATTATTTTATTCTATAAAACGATTCTTAATTTCACTAAACAACTTGTTTTTCATTACATATATTTTTCTCGCCACCGTACTGTTGTCCCACAAATATAAATAATACTTAAATTTAGTATTTATTTTTTAAATATTTTTGTACATTTTTCTTGGTAAGGATATTGAAGTACTAATTGAAAGCTCATGAAATTTATTAATTTCATTATGCTGCTGTTACTGAAACGTTTCAGATGATAAAAGAAAAATAACGATGGTTTCTTTGTTTATTAAAGGCGACAGTACTAAAAAAAAAGTAGGGGATTCCAGTTTGAAACTTCAAGTTACCATTGTCTTCAATTTCAACCCTTTCACTCATGAAAAGGAGATTTATAAGACACATGAATTTTTATACTATTTAAACAACAATAAATTTTACTTCATTTAGGTTAACACCAGTTCTTAACATCGTTATTTTCAGTTCCTTTTTTCACGTGGTTTCTTAGTAGAAACAAATGAACTACTTTCCTTGCAACTTCGACGTGTAACTTTTCCCAAGTTGAGTTCAATAATATTCCCGTAATAGAAAAATTACCAGTCCACCTTTTCCGTGTTGAACACATTGAGCGTCATTACACATGATTGAATGCAGTGCTTAACGGCCACCAAGAAACACCTCTTCATTTCTTTTTCCAGGGGAATACCTATTGGAACCATTTTTACTCTCAATAGTGGAAAAGACTGACGGGAGATAAAAAGGAATGCGATTCCCATTCTTCACCGCTATATTGCATTGTTTTGCTATTTGTATTGGCGCAGTCTCTCCCCCTTTTTTCATTGTCTTTTGCCAAAGGTATTGGGGATTCAAATCTTTATGATCTAATATTTTGATATTAATTGGTTCGGCTTGCTATATAAGAATGATTGTAGATTGTACATATTTATTTTATTGCATAAGTAAAAATTCTTGTTATTGTACTTTTTATTTTATGGTAGAGATAGCATTAGTTCTTGAACATAAGAAGTATATTATTTTTTAAAATAAATAAAGTTTTATTAAATGTAATTGACATTTTATCATCAGTAAACCAGGGGATGGTATACCCTGCAGCACCCTGTATCAACTTAAATAAAATGATAGGTTTGTAACAGAGAATTCAACACGACAGTAAAAAAACTGTTGAAAGTGTTAACTGTTTTGTTATTTTAATTTCTCGAGTGAAATTGCTTAATAACATGGTTCGACGCTGCTGATTGGTTTATCAAAGGTCTAAAAATTCGAAACAATAATTTTAAAAACAAAGAACTGCAATTTGCGGCTTTACATTTACCTATTTGTCATAATAGAGCTTGTATTTTAATAATAACTGAAAAAGTTGTTTGTGGTAAACAATCGTCAGATATAAAACATGTATTTTAAAGCCAAATATGGATTTTTATAACCTCTACCTGTAAACATAATCTTTAGTAATAATATCTACAAGTTATGCTAAAAGACATAATACTCCGCTTTCGTATAACTGTCGTGATTTTGCAATACTGAAAATCACTATGTACTTTGCATATATTTGACTTCTTTCGACTCCCAACTCTAATAGCTTATCAGATTTTCATTTCTCCAAATTCGTCTTTCGAAAGCATATCGATAAAGAGGGAAAAAAGCAACATAAAGCAACCTATTTCAACATCGCCTCGCACTGCGCCTTATTCCTTTGATGGTTTTCCATCTCTCATTCGGTTCCACTGACTATTTCTAACACCACTCAAGTACGGACCATTTCCTCCCAAATGAGACAAGCTATTTTCCAAGCATCTCTTTGGGAAATTGCGTTAAGAAAAACGGTTATGGATAAATATTTACACATCGTAAATACGCGGCTTTTGTGTATACGCCATCAGGAGATTGGGAGCTGGTACAGAATCATAGCTACATACATTCCCTTTCGCATTCACTTAAAAGAACCTAAACCTACACCACACTTTGCCCGTAGCATCGGCGCGAAAGGTGAATATTCCCCTGTTTTCTTCTAATCCCGCTTTTATGTGATTTGTGAATTCATTGATGAAATGGAAAGGGGGGAATATTTCACACGCGAAGCGGTTTTTCTTTTTTCTACGCTGGCTCTTTTACAACTCTTTTACGCCCCGGAGGCGTTTATGACCGCGAAAGGGTTAAGCAGGTTCGTCAGTTTTGCCCGTTCGGCAGTTTTTTGCGATCTTTTTTAATGCATATGCATGGAGGGTGGTGGCCCGAGAGGTAATATTCCCGCGTCGGTGCAAATGAAGTGAGGAATATTGGGCTCCCAATGAAAATTTACTGGGGCGGGATACGAGCATTTTATTTGTGTTTTGTGTTGCGGATCGGCATTGCGTAATCCCCAATAAGCCGATGGGGTTTTCGGAGGGAATGTTTTTTTTTGTTTTTACAGGTGTACGTAAACCTCATTTGCAAACTTGCTTGCGAAGGGATACTTATTATTTTGAGTGAAAGAAATAATGAAATTTTTATTGAAAAAAGTAGGTACTCCATTTTTTATGTATTGATACTCTCAAATAAAAACAATGTGCTATTTGTTTGTTATGTGGCCTATGCTATTTTCTTCCCTAAGCAGAGATATTAATTGATGAGTCCCTCCACACTTTCTGTAGCATTTTGTAATAAAAAAATAAACATGGAAAAACTCTTAGCTCTTAATGCAATTTACGGCACACAGACAGCCACCATATATACAGAAAATTTTGGCGTATTTTTATTGATATATTTATTCATCGATTTAAGTATAAAGTATGTTAAAGTATTAAACCAATTCTTCAATTTATCAAATATTATAATATCCTTAAGATCAAGGAAATAATACTATTTTTCCCATTATAATTAGAAATGGAAAATATTAGTAGTGCCAATATATCTAGTTTGATTTTAGAAAAAATACCCAGTTTTTTTAAATTTCGAAATAGCTTTTTAATATGCAAGGATAAAAGGTAAAATGAGGCAGAATGAAAAATCATCTTTCCTATTGATAGCAGCTCAATTTCTTTATTGCTTCAATTTCCACTTACGATGTTGTTTATGAAAAACCGGTCTAAAGTTTTCTCCCGAAATACCTAAAAAACAAATATCAAATTTATTAGAGTACGGCTATACTGCGCTCTCTAAATTTTAATAGAAAATTATTCTTCTATGCTGGGCAAAAAAATGAATGAAGGCAGAATGCCAATATCTCTCATGTCCTTTAAATCGATAACATCATAAATTAGTGCTATCTTTCAACTCTTGTCTGATTTCTCTAGGAAGTTCATTGTAATGTTTTTCTTAGGCACTCAAAGTTTATTTTACGATATCAGTTTTTGTTCACCGTGTTGTGTTTACCGAAATAAAATTTTCCCAAGATGTTTTTCTTTAGCACGTAAAATCATGTTGAAAAGTTTTGCTTTAGACTGATTATTAAATGGGAAAATATTCGACCAGATTTTTCACAGGTGGTAAGGGAAAGTGGGGTAGTTTTTTTTTTAAAGAACTTCAGTGTAATTTTTCCCATGTGAAAAATGAACTTTTTTATCTTTGTAGGTTATTTTAAATATCAGGGTTAGAGAAAATTTAAAAAAATATTATTAATGGCTTATTATTTTTTAAATTTAGACCATGGCAATGAGGTTATTTACACTGGTGTTCATAATGAAGAGAATTTGCACATTTTTTCGATTTCTCCAGATCTACTGGATAGATTTTGATGAAATTTGGTATGAACATAAGTTGATATAATACCAAATAAATAATCATTCAAAAATTGTAATACACACGCATGCGCAGAAGTAATAACCGCCAGATTGGAATGTATGAAATAGCGGTTCCAGAATAGAGCCAAATAGTGGGTTTATAAGGGGTATGACACCCTCCCACTATCATGCATACCTCCTTGAGTGATATTATAGCATGAATAAGGCAGATAATAAAATTTCCTGTTCATTAAGCCTACTTTCTCAGAAACCCCGTTTTGGGGATCTGAAGGATATGTGGAGGAGTGTAGCGATATGCAATTGCCTTATATAAAGTCCCTCAAACCTCCTCTAAAGTGGCGAAGTCTTTGAATCTGCTGCCTTGTTCATATGGCGAATATCTTCCGTTTGAATGAAAATTGCTAACCTGATGAGCTCCATTAAATGAAGGATTTCTATCAATTGAAAAGAAATAAAGACCGATAGAACCCCCCAAAAGGTGAATAAAGGTCTCCAAAATATCAACACAATACCTTCAACCATGATTTTCTCTTTTTGAAAGATGTAGGGGGTTTGGCATAAACTTAAAAACATTCCTACAAAGAGCACCAAATCTCCGATTCCATAATAGTCAGTTTCTCCTACATTAAAGGACTGACATAGCATTCTGGTTCTTTCCACATGAGTTTGCATCGAGAATCAATGGTTTAAGACAATTTTTACATATTTTTGACAAGTTGCAGATCCCTCCCTGCCTTTGAAAGAGGAACCCTGACAGTTTCAGGTAATGTGTTGATATCTTAGAGACCTTTTTCACCTTTTGAGGGGTTCTATCGGTCTTAATTTCTTTTCAATCGATAGAAATCCTTCACTTAATGGAGTTCATTAGGTTCGCAATTTTTATTAAAACGGAAGATATTCAGCATATGGAATGGACAGCCAGATTCAAAGACTTTGCCACTTTAGAGGAGGTATGAGGGACTCTATATAAGGCAACTGCCTCTTGCTACCCCCTGCACATACCCTTCAGAGCCCCGAAACGGGGTTTCTGAGAAAGTAGGCCTAATGAACAGGGAATTTTTTATCTGCATTATTCACGCTATAAAATCACTCAAGGAGGCATGCATGATAGTGGGAGGGTGTCATACCCCTTATAAACCCACTATTTTGCTCTATTCTGGAACCACTATTTGGTACCTTTCAACTCTGGCGGTTATTACTTCTGCGCATGCGTGTGTATTACAATTTTTGAAGGATTATTTATTTGGTATTATATCACCCTAAGTTCATACCAAATTTCATCAAAATCTATCCAGTAGATCTGGAGAAATTGAAAAAATCTGCAAATTCTCTTAATTTTGAACACCTGTGTAATATGTGTAGTTTAAGGGGAATTGATTTAATTAATTGCTCGAGAAGGGTTACAAAATTCGCTATAACGAACTGAAACTTCTCTAAGATTTACGGCCTTATTCACCACTTACCTAACCTAGGGTTAACCTGGATTCAGAACTTCTAATTGGTAGTTAAAAAAGGGAAACAAGTTTTAAACCAATCGGAGTTGCTGAAAAAGCTTATTTACATGTTAACCTTAGGTTGAGTTAGTGGTGAATACAGCCGTTTTATATGGAAAAACAATCAAATTTGCATTGGCACTCTGTTTGATTGTTTAAAGTGAGAATTATTCTGACGCAGAGTTTTCTCCGGACTTCACTAAACCCCAATAAATTGAAATTCCAACGTCTCTATTTGTGTACACCTACAAATACAATGGAAGGAAAGCACGCTTAAAAAATTTCGCCTTTTTTAATGGTTAATGTTAATGCATATTTTGTTTTAATTTTGAATAAAGAATTTCCTTTAATTCCTAATTTGATGCTTAGAAATCTAACGTGTATCACAGGACATTAACTTTTAATAAAAAAATTATGCATAGTATACTAGCTTATCAAAATAGTAACTACTCATGATGTGGAAACTTAGAGTAGTTTGAATTATGCTAACCGGATCGAATTAAATTTTAAATTCTTTAATGAATACTGCTAATTATCCTATTATTCATCTACCCTAGCCTTTAACGTTTTTTTGCAAATGCAAATGTCCACGATTCGACGGAAATAACCTCATAACGATTAAAATACATCCTTCATACGAGGAATAATTCACGTGCAGTTGCCCTCTCCGTCGCTCCATCCAGGTCTCCCACCGCACTAGCCTAATGGCGCGGGCCCGGCCTACCATCCAATCTCCGGGCTACGCAATTATTTACAAAAGCTGCACTTAGCAAGGGAGGCTATCGGGACTAAGTGCTGTCTACTTATTTCGCACCTCCGCCCGAGAGAGAGAAGTAAAAAGCAGCGGCTGACTGACATCTCCCCCGACTCACAAAAGGTGGGCCATTGACTTCTTTGCCTTGTTGAACGTGGAGTGCATCATCTGGGAGGGACGTTTCTTTTAATGGGACGATTGGTTTTTACTAATAGAGTTACGGCCTACCCGTAATTTTAGTAAAAATTAAATGTGTGTGTGGTTTAGGGTTGTCTATCACAATTACTTAATGTGATTAATGCAAAATTTTTAGAATATTTTTTCACTCTTACCTGTTGATTTTATCATTAGTTATGGGGCTAGGGGAACTCTTAACTGGATCGGTGCTGTGATATGTTTAATTTGGGTATTCATTTTTAAGTACCCAGGTCAAAATTTATGCTGGAATTCGTTTGCTGGACAAGCATTGCATGCTAGATTCATGCTAGAAAACTAGCAAAAAACCAGCATAAATGTTTGCTTGTTCCAGCATAAGTCACCAGCAACCCAAGTGTTGTTATGACCCACTTTTTATGCTCGCCAGCAAACAAAAAACCAGCATGTGTTGCTAGAAAATGTTGGTGGCCTAGCAAAGATTACGACCACCACTTGCTGGAATTTTGTGCTATTCTAGCATACAAAATCCAGCATGCGTTGCTAGAACATGTTGCTGTCCTAGCAACAATTACGAGCACCTCTTGCTGGAATTTTTTGCTACCCTAGCATAAAAAATCCAGCATGCGCTGCTGGAATATGTTGCTAGCCTAGCAAAGATTACGACCACCACTTGCTGGAATTTTGTGCTATTCTAGCATACAAAATCCAGCATGCATTGCTAGAACGTGTTGCTGGCCTAGCAACAATTACGAGCACCACTTGCTGGAATTTAATGCTATACTAGCATACACAATCCAGCATGCGTTGCTAGAACATCTTGCTTACCTAGCATCAATTACAACCACCACTTGCTGGAAATTTGTGCTATTCCAGCTTAAAAAATCCAGCATGCGTTGCTAGAACATGTTGCTTGCCTAGCAACAATTACGACCAACACTTGCTGGAAATTCATGCTATTCTAGCATACAAAATCCAGCATTTGTTGCTCGCCTAGCAACAGTTAAAACCATCACTTTTGAAAGGTAAATATTGAGAAGTAGATACTCTAAAATGAATCACCTTCCTCAATATCTACTTTTTTGGCTTAAAAAATTTCATTCCTCCACATAAACACCACATCCTAAATTTTAAAACATATAAACTTTCAGAGCAATCAAAACTTTTCTGAAATTTTCAAAGGGAACTATTTCAGAATTTACTTTTCGAAACTATTCAAGATGTTCAAAAATCCCTACATAAAATTAGACATGTTAGGTTTTTGTCAAGAAAAGAAATCAGGCCAAAAAAAGTAAATATAAAGTAAGATGCATTTTAAAGTTAGTTTAAAAATGGACACACAAAATTCAGCTAGTGTTGCTAGAAAATATTTTCTGTACTTGCATTTTAATTTTTTACAGCCTATAACATTACTTTTCTAAATTAAGTTGTACATAATTTATACCTGCAGCTGTTCTTATTTTTTACTATTTTAGCATTTTTATGCAGACATTTGTAAATAACTTAAAACAGTAATTTATAAAATTAAATTTATTTTCTCATGTAAAAAAAAGAATAAATTTTAACATTTAAAAATATTTATTTAGAGCTTCAGCATTCAACAAAAATCTAGAACAATTTTTTCTTCTTAGGCAAGTCCTTTCTTCTTTCATCAGACTTTTTCTCATTTGATCTGAAATAGAAATAGAACAAAAAATTACTATAAATTATTAATGAAAACACATATTAAAAGTCCCAACCCAACCTAGTGTAACCTATCTTACAAATTACTTGTACATACAATATGATGTAATACACACTTTTCAATTATACCAAGTTTTTATGAGCTTTTTCTTTGGGGGGGGCATTTAACAATGTCCAAAGATTACATTTTCAGTTATCAATTGAGCTGCATTTGAGCACTTATGATTTTTTTTCTTAAAATTTAAGAGTTTTTTTTGCACTTAAAAAATTTTTAACGAATATTTAGTGCAGATTGGAGTAGTTTTTGATGTGCCATCTCAAAACAACTATTAAATAAGATTTCGATATCTTTCAACTGAACTTAAAAGGCAGGGTTTATTGTTAGGTTAATTATTATCTAGGTTTTATTTTGAAAGGACTTAAATAAATACACCTCGCGGGGAACTACTTTCTTTGGTTGCTCTACAGGCTCAGGTTAAGTTGCAACTGAGTATAGAAGAGAAGGAAAATCTTTATTTATGGGATTGGAAAATATCAAAGAGATAAAATGTTAGTTTTGAGTGATAAATTTTAAAGAACTTGGTCTGTTATTCTAATTAAAAAGCACCTGTTTGCCACAATTTAATGAACAAAACATGCTTACATCTGAATATCTTTCATCCATAACAACCCATTACCATCAATATATCCTTAAATATTAAATGAATAAGGATTACTAACTTTAGGAAATTATAGCACTCGAAATGCCCAGAGCGTGTTACCAAGAAATCCTCATTGGGTTTTAGAACAGAGGAATTAGGGGACATCCATAAATTACGTGAGGTGTTTTTTCCAAAATCTGGACCCCCCCTCCCCCTTGGTGAGATTTAGTGAGATTTTGCTGAACCCCCCCTCCCCCCCACATGAGATTTACCTACAACCTTTAAAAATAATTTTCTATCCTATTCGTTTGCATTTTGTGCTTCACAGCACCTAAAACTTGTTCCATTATTAATGATGTGGGGGAAAAGGACATTATTCCGCCTAAAAATCATCACAGTATCTTATTTGTGGGTATTATTTCTTTCTCATACTTAAAAAAATCATTTAATTTCTAACTTAAAAAGTTGACATGAGATTTTTATCGACCCCCCTCCCCCCTTGGTGAGATTTTTCCAAACCCCTCCCTCCCCTTTTTGACCTCACGGAATTTATGGATGTCCCTAAGTTAAAATTGGGGAAATTCTAAAGGCTTTGAATACTAAACTAATAAATTTAATACCAAAAATAATTGATTATATTAAAACAAATTATAATACTATATTTAAAGTGGGTTCAAAATCAAGAAAAGGAATTAGAAGGGATTTTTGAACTATTCAAAAATACTCCAACTTTGTGTTCAACATTTGTAATTGAAATTGGGAAACAAAACTTTTTTGGACTTAACTGGATTGATGCCACGATAGAACTCAAGGCAAAATTTCTACTTTAAAAACTTTTGATTTTATTTTCCCACAAAGAAATTTTACTTTTCATCCTCCAAAGCCAGCAAATTTTAAACTCAAAGGGTTCAAATTAGGCCTACTGGTCTGAAAATCCAGGCAAAAGATGGTACTATTACAACGACTTATTGATATTTCTTTAGATTTTTAAATTGAATTGAACATAGAGAAATATTAGTTGTTCTAATGAACCCCATGTACAAATAAGTCCCTCTCTCCCCATACAAACATTGAAGACAAAAGTAACTTACTTTACTTTATCCAACACTCTTCCAAGTTCTTCCGGTCATGCGACACCTCCCCATCAAGAAGATTCTTAGAGCAATTCTTTTTATCCGCCATCCTGGACTACTGGCAGAGTGAGCAACTTCATCAGCAGACTAATTTGGTTGAGGTGGCCTGCAGGTAGAACACAAAAGTTAATTAAATGGTTATGAATATTATTTAGACGGGGCTGCTAAAATTTAAAAATTCATTTTGCTGTAGGTAATACATCTGGGTTTTGTAAATCCTTCTGGGGAGGCATCGTAAATTCCTGGGCCATCCATCCTTATATTCTCTTACTGATGCTTGTTTGTTTGAGTGATAGCTTTATCAATACTTTTTGTTAAATAAGTACAATGATTTTTTAAATTAGCATTGCTGTGATGTGAAATGGTTTTAACAATGATAAATAGTTTTGCTCAAATTTATTTAAGAAAGTAACATACTCAAATTTATTACATGCATATAAAAATAAGGGTCATTCCACAGTATTTATGTTACATACGGGACAAATATCAGCAAAATTTTTATATTTGTATGACTGTTTTCCATATCAACATATAAATAAGAAAGTTTGCAATTATTTATAATTTTATACATACCACTTCAGCTTAATTCTTGTAAAATATTTTATTTGTTTTTATAGACAATAGTTTTTTCCCTAAAAATCAATTTAAGCTTTTACGAGACTTCACAAAAAGATGTTTTAAAAGTTCCTCCAGTAATTCCCATTTTGCTTGCTTTGAATTTTTTTGAGTAAAAGCAGAAATAAATATTTGTTAATTTACCTTAAAGTTATTTTTTAAAGTAGTGTCATTTAATTAATGAAGGCTAATTATTACTGTTATGTATGGGACAAGGCTGTTAGTTATGTACAGGACATTATGAACTAAAATTTATTTAATAGTTTATTTTAGTAATTAAATAACTTTATTAACATTCAAACATCTGTTTAATTACTATGATGTTTTTATTCTATGATGATGATGATGATCTATGATGTTTTTATTATTTTAATTGTCATTATGTTATTTATACTAGACAGTCACGTTAGTTGACCCTACAACGTCACTAACAAAGTAGTATCCATCGCGGTGTCTGAATTTCGAGTGAAACAAAGAACATCAATTTTAAAATATGATTATTTCGTTAAACCCATGTATAAATAGTGTCTATTTTTCCTGATTTGCAAACCAAAAGTCCTAGCCACCGTGTTTACCCACTTTCTCCTTCAGCGTAGTGAGGTACTAGGTTCAGGAAACGTTGCTGTCGAGTATAGGATTTTCCATACATGGCTCTATTTTTAAAAAGGTAAAGATTCAAAAACTAAAACTGTTTTATCCAAGTCCCTGAACATCAATTATTGGTTAGGGAAATGGAATTATTGAATTTTGGGTAACAAAAGGTGTATTTTTTAAAAATACAGCATTGGTAGAAGTATAACAATTTGAACATTTTGAAAATTATTATGTAGCCTTTGCATACCAGAAAATAGCTATCTACCTTTAATATGAGGGTTAAATGTCAAAAACAATTCTTGGAGAAACCCAGAAACACCCTATATTTTACATACACCTAAGATAAATGTTACTTACTTTTTACTCCACTGTCTGGCCCTTTATCCATTTGATGGTGCACAGAGAGGGAACACATCTTCAACAACCACCCCAATGCAGGAAGTGGGCCTGCAGGTAGAAGACAAAAGTTAATTCAGTGGTTACAAATATTATCATTTAGACTAGGGGTACTAAATTTAAAAAACAAATTTCACATTGGTGATGAATCAGTTTTTTAAATCCCTACGGGGAGGAGTCGAATTTCTGGGCCATCCACCTCATAATCTTACAGGTCACTCATTGTGATCCAAAATGACAAAAAAGATTAGTTCAAATTTAATTAAGAGGGTAGCGTTAGTATAATTAAATTAAATGCATATAAAAATAAAGGTTCTTGCGTATTATCCCGTCGACCGTACAGCTGAATCCGAAAACGGTAAACAACCCATTGACTTTTCTATGGCCTGCCGCGGAATTTGACAGTTACGGAATAATACGATTCGACGGGATAATACACAAATACCAAAAAAAATGTAACTGAAAATAAGAATCAAAAAGTAGGTAACAATCTCACAATTATCACTGGCCAATCAGATGAACCTAATGAGAATGTACCACATCCACCTGGTGAATCCGTGAACTGACGCTTTTTATTCCACTGATGATGTCGGGCACAGTTTCCGACGAAACGTTTGGTTTTTAATCTCTAGAACTCGGCCTACAAGCCCGAAAGCATGAATTTTACAAATAGAACTAGCTGTGAAAGTCTACATGTTAACTATCTCACTATTAAATTGAAAATTTCTTTATATTAATAGCTAAGAAAAAACTTTATATATGTAACAATTCATTTAATGCAGTAGCATTTTATTTTGTCAACCAAAGATAAACATATGATGACTTTTTAATTTCTTTGGATATCTAGTTCAAGGTTCAAGGATGGCAAGTAATTTAATGAGGGGACTAAATAAATTCTCATTTTTAAATACACATTTTTACATGGTTTCAATTTAAGTAGTGTAATACTATCTTCTTAATTATATTTTTAAACAGTTAGTTGCCATAAACTCATACTATTTTGCAGAAACACTATTTTCAAAAATCCAATTTACTTATAAAATATAGAAAAAGAATTTATAAGGCCCCATCGCTCAAAGGAATGAATGTTGTGAGCAAGAGAATGTTGAGATATGGCCCGGGAATTTGGGATTCCTCCCTGGATGGATTTAAAAACCTCAAGATTTATTCTATTTTTTCTATTAAGAGATAGATGGTAAAAAAACAATAAACAGAAATATCAGAATCATGTAGTAATTAAAATGTTTTTAAAAATATATTCCATTTTTTTACCTCCCCTGTTACGGGTTAACTACAAAGAAATAAATTTTCCTTACAGAGAAATCTTCAGAAAGTTGACCTCGAAAAGAGGTTCAAACTAATTGCCAGTGTCCATGAATACATATTTATGATTTTCAAAATGAAATGCTTTGGCGGTCACGGAAATAACCTCACCCATTATGGATGCAGTCCGCAGTCTGCCAGTTCAAACCTTTTTCTTTAGTTTAACAACCTTTTGAAAACTGATTTGTCGTTCAAGTCGTATTTTGATCAAAAATATTTTCCACAACCTTTATAAAGAATTCTTTTATACGATTTTACTGTAAAACCCTTTTTAAAAACACACAAAAATTAACGGTTCTTACGTATTATCCCATTGACCGTACCGCTGAATCCAAAAATGATAAACAACCCATCGACTTTTCTATGGATATGCCACTGAATTTGACAGTCACGGAACGGTCAATGGGATAATAGGTAAGTCCCAAATTAACTTTTATCGAATCAAAACCCCGACAGCAGTGGCGGCTCGTCCATAGGAGCACAGGAGCACGTGAACACCCAGTGAAAACGTAGAAATAAACCCAAATATAAAGATGCAAAAATATCAAAAGAAAACAATACATAAATCATTCTCAATTTCTTTTTCATACTCAGAATCAAGTTTTTCTACCCCCCCCCCTTTCACCTGTCAGTAAAAAAATTATAGCCGGAAACGCGAAAGTTTTGTGTTTGTTTATCAAATAAAGAGAATACTACTCTTATTTTTCTTTCCTTATTAGCACGTGTGAGCGAAGAAACTGAATGAGTCGGAAGAAACCTCGACTTTTCGCCGGAGAACATTTGGGCTTACGGCAACACATCGGAGATCCCCGTGCGCACAGATTTTGTGTGCCGAGGCCTACGGTTTTGAGGTTAAGCTTGCTTTTTTGTGGTCTAGATTTTTTCCCGGATTGGAAAAAAGATAAGAACCTTTTGAAAGTATCATTAAACTTTTCACGTCAGCTAATTTGTAATAGTTAATTCTTTTGTTATTGGTTATTTTTTTAAAGTGACGTTGGTGTTGGAGTAAAATTACAGATCTTGAAAATTACACATCACCTGTATATTTCACAATCTATTGTTCGATTAAGCATATGTAACAAGCACTATGAGTAGATAGACCCAGAGTTCATGTCATGCTCCCAATTAAAAAAATTATGATTAGGTATTATGTACGATTTTATGGAAGTGTCAAAAATTTGTTTGCTTCAAAAAAGGCTAGACGAGTGGATATCCTGCATAAAAGTTGTTTTTGAGGTATTATGTTATAGGTTAGGGGTATTATAAAAAATAAAGGCCTTCTTTATCATAAGTTTTGCTTATTTCCATTATACGTATATTTAAAAAAATAAAAATGCATGCAGTGAAAAATATAGGAAACTTAAAATAACTCCCCTGAAATAAATATATTTGTTCTAAAACAAGTTTTCTTTATACTAAAACAAGTTTTATGTATTCGTCCAACATCCCTTCTCTTTCTTGATCTTGTGTAAATTTAATTCATACAAAGGGTGTGAACACCCTGTTAACAAACTCACGAGCCGCCACTGCCCGACAGTATATTTAAGAAAGCATGAAAACATTACACACAAATAAAGCTAGTACAAAGAAATGCAGCTGCAGCGCACTCAAAGTGTGTGATTGCAAAGTCAAGAACAGCTAGCTAAGGAAAGAATTTTCGGTACTTATGCATTATATCCCATCGACCGTTTTGTGACTGTCAAATTCAGCAGCATAGTCATAGAAAAGTCAATGGATTGTTTGCCGTTTTCGGATTCAGCGGTACGGTCGACAGGTTAATACGTAAGAACCGAATTTTCTCCCCAAGCCAGCGTTACAAAAGCTTTTCTGCTAGAGTTGCCCATTTCTCCGTTGTATACGTGCTGTTGAAAGTGAATTATTCAAACGAAAAACTCTAACAAACTAACTCTAACTAGAGTACGAAAAACTCTAAAAAAATTCTAGTAGTTTAGGATCAGCCAGGCGGAAGTGTAAAGTCTGAAGCTAAATTGCTCAAAAACAATTAAATAATCAGAAATAAAACATTTTAAATATCTCACTTAGCAGTTTGTTTCTTTTCATTGTTTTCGTTATTTAAAGAGAAGCTTGAAAATCATCCAGAATACGGTAAAATTTGGCCCTGAATCTGATTAATCACTTTCATTGGGGGTAAACGTGCTCGTGAATATCCTCTTAGAAAGAGCACTGGCATCCACACAAATAGGGTAGGTTACGTACGGTTAATTTGATTAAATGAGTATTCTTAAAACAGGGCTCTGGCAGAAAAACCTGGTAACCCAAAATAAAATATATTGAGAATTTAACTTACTTGAAATATAAGAAGCCACGCGACGATCCCATGATAACTGACATAACCATAACAAACCTTG
The DNA here is from genome assembly GCA_024610705.1 of Tetragnatha versicolor. Taxonomy (NCBI): domain Eukaryota; kingdom Metazoa; phylum Arthropoda; class Arachnida; order Araneae; family Tetragnathidae; genus Tetragnatha; species Tetragnatha versicolor. The sequence goes on from JANDEH010000009.1 coordinate 42,622,423, forward strand.
TGTTGCCATTCGCACAAGTAAAACCTATAAAAAATTCTGCGCCTGGCTCAATTTATAAAATAAAAATTATACTCGATTAAAAACACCAAGCTTTAAAAAGGAATCCTGATAAAATTTAAAATTAAATTTGCAAAAATCTGAGAAAGCAAATACACTATTAAATCGGTACAACAGCCCATCCGATCTGTTTGTTAGTGCGTGGGTGGGAGGGGATATCTCATGTTCTCAGTTTTAGGTTCATTCCCCCTTGCCCAGCTTTGTTTTTTTTACTTAGCTTCATTAAATAGTTCAAATTATGTCATTATTTTTTATTAATTTATATTAATGCATGCATTTTTTTCTATTTGCAAAAAATTATTATTTACAGGTATTTCAGTGTCGAAATAGTACGCTTATGTCATTTTAAACCCAATAAACGCGGTTAAATTTTTTTTAATTTGACATATTCTTAAAATAGACCTCAAAATGCACTTCATAGTGAATTTTCAAGCAATTCGCTGAATATTTAAGTGCGCTTCAGAGTCGAAAAAAAAACGTTATTTCGAGTAAAAAACACAAGTCCGAAAAAGCCTAATAATTGGTATTTAATTTTAAGTTTGAAATTTTTTGAATTTTTATTATGGTAGTAAAGTAATATGGTAAGCTTTTTCCAGAATTTCAAGTTTCCATGGTGATTCTGACGTCATCCACGAATTTTTAAACACAAAAGTGATTACCTTGTCTTCATAGGAATTCATTACGTTTTTCGGGTTATGAGAAAAAGGAGGATTGCGAAAAAATATAAATAGACCCCAAGTGTTTTACATCATCGTGATCACATCATTTTGTAGATTAAGAATATGTAAAGCATAAGGGGATTGGCTCCGTATTTCGGGAGTTTTTCCGGTTTTAATGGAAAACTTTAATTGAGCGTCACGTCCTTAATTTTAGAGGTAGGGTTCTGAAATTTTAGAATGTGTACCTCCTTAATATTTCCTATTGAATGATGCATGACACTAAGGGATTGGACCCATATTAAGAGATTTTAATACCGCGTGTTCGTTTTTATTTTCACTTTTTAACGCCCCTAACTCCTTTTATCCAGAAGAAACGGCGTCTTTCTAACAAGGTTCAAAGAGTTCTTCAAGAATAGAGTTATTAATAAGCTCTCTGATGATTATTTTGGGAGAAATCCGTGAAAACTAGTCTTGGAAAACCAAAAAATGAATTTTCTGGACAGTGTAATTTTTATACCACCTCTTAGTTAAACCTATTGTTTAAAACGACTTTTCATATGCTTTCAGAAAATATAAACCACTAAGCTGGGCTTCTAATATATCCGAAGTTATTCAGCGTCAAAGCTAGTACATGTTAGGCTTAACGTCCCATGAGGCACCCGTTCGATCCAGGTTCACCTACCATTCAATGCTATGAAGGTAGCTTAAACAGCTAGCTAAAAAGCATTGGATGCTTGTTACCTAGCATGTCATGCTATTATTGCAAAAGGGTCTCGGGACTCTGAAACTATGCAATAAGTACCTCTGTTTTTGAATTAGTATTACACAAAAACTAAATTTTGAAGAAAATTGAAATTTTTACTACATAATAACTACTCTGCGAAAGAATTTTCAAAAACTATTCAAGTAAATTTAAAAAAATTACTGTACTAAATATTTTTAATCACAGTATTTTGAAATTGAAATTTTTAAAAACGTTATTTAACTCATATAGAAAATTTGCTGAGTGAAAGAATTTAATTACTTCTATAAAATTATCAAAACGTTTTGAAATCTTCGTAAGCTAGCTACATAGCATCCCATGCTGGAAAGCATAAAATAAAAATCAAAGTACCTAGCTCTCCATGCTATGAAAAAAGCATGAACAGCTAAAAAGCATTGGATGCTTGTCCATAGCATGTGATGCTATTGCTGCGTTGACTAGCTACATAGCATCCCTAGCTGGCAAGCATTAAAAAGCATAAAACAGCACATCAAGGTACCTAGCTCTCCATGCTATGAAAGTAGCAAAAACAGCTACAAAGCATCGGATGCTTGTCCATAGCATGTGATGCTATTGCTGAGACATAGCATTCCAAGCTAGGTACATAGCATCCCAAGCTGGCAAGCATAAAAATGCATAAAATAGCACATCAAGGTACCTAGCTCTCCATGCTATGAAAGTAGCTTGAATTGCTTAAAAGCATCGGATGCTTGTCCATAGCATGTGATGCTACAGCTGAGCCATAGCATTCCAAGCTTGGTACATAGCATCCCAAGCTGGCAAGCATAAAAAATGCATAAAATAGCACATCAAGGTACCTAGCTCTCCATGCTATGAAAGTAGCTTGAACTGCTTAAAAGCATCGGATGCTTGTCCACAGCATGTGATGCTATAGCTGAGCCATAGCATCCCAAGCTAGGTACATAGCATCCCAAGCTGGCAAGCATAAAATAGCACATCAAGGTACCTAGCTCTCCACGCTATGAAAGTAGCTTGAACTGCTTAAAAGCATCGGATGCTTGTCCATAGCATGTGATGCTATAGCTGAGCCATAGCATCCCAAGCTAGGTACATAGCATCCCAAGCTGGCAAGCATAAAAAAAGCATAAAATAGCACATCAAGGTACCTAGCTCTCCATGCTATGAAAGCAGCTTGAACTGCTTAAAAGCATCGGATGCTTGTGTATAAGCAAGCCATGCTATGATATGTATGCTGGTTAAGATAGCATCCCATGCTGTGCAAGCATAAACAAGCATACGCTAGCATAAAAAACTAGCATACCTAGCAAAAACTAGCAAAAACCAGCATACTTTCTTTGCTTGTACCAGCATAAATTTTGACCTGGGTATATTCTAACTACTTTTACGTCATATTCATTTTTGTTTTGATTTTTCATATACAGATAAAAATACTGCTGTGTATAGGTTGATACTTTCAATATACGTATTTTAACTATCGTACTTTCGATAAAACATAGAGTGTAAAAATTGCGTTTGTATTTCTCCTGAGTTGAAAAAAATAATATTGAAACTATTCCATTTTTACCCCTTAAACTTTAAAAAAACTCTTAGAAGTTGGTGTAAAATGCTTTTTTAATACATTTATTTACTGTGCTCATAAATAGTAATTAACTTCATTGTTAAAATAAATTTCAGAACAAAAAATCCACAGATGTGTTTTTTTATTGTAAAATGTTATGTAAAAGTTATGTTAAAAAGTTTTATTGACCAAATAAAGCTACCTTTACAGTAAATAAATTCAAATATAATTATACACAGTTTTTACTCAATTTTAAATAACTTCTAAAATATCCTAAATAAAAGAGGTGCTGTAGTACTCAATTTATCTCCCGTCATATTTCACCCGTTTTAAAACATTAATGCATGCGTATTCTTGTACTATTCCCCTTCTTATTACACTAGTCTTCCATCCCCAATCTATTGTGTTTCTTTATTCCCTGTTCATTTTGATAAATCCAACCCAAAACTTTCCACCCTTAATCAAGATTTTCTTCGCAGGCATTCCCGATACCATACCAGTCCGCAAACTCCCCCTCCCCTTTGCAAGCTCTTCAGGCTCTGATTGCTGTAGTTTTTCAAGTATTTGTCCCTTGTTATCCGCTACTTGTTACACAGCCCCAATGACAATGTTAATACGTCCTGCAACTCCGTTGGTTTGTGCCCTATAGGCAAACCCCATCGGTTTCGTCCTTTCATACAAGTTTGCGCAAGATCCATTTTTTATTTATTTTCGCTCCCCTTTTAATTTTTTTCCTGCCGTCCCTCTTGGTTTCCCCGAAATGCCCGGGAGATGCCTTGTTCATCAATGAAACTTTTCCTCCAAAGCCTGTTTTCTTTTTATACTCTTCCCCTTTCCATTTTCTCAGAAATCGCCAGTTTTCTTCTTCGCTTTTTTAATCTTCCTCATCTATTGGTGCGGAAGTAGTATGCCCAACGAAAGATGAGGCTTTACATTCTGACAGCAGTTTTTCTTCGTCCCCCCTTTTTTTTATCCGTCCCCCTCTTTTATTAAGACCCTGCGCCGGGGTAGTTTGCAGTTCATTACATTCAATCAAACTACCTGGCGTTTTCTTCCTTCTCTCTTCCCCTTTATTTTTTCTTCCTCTGTTTGTTATGTTTTTTAAAACTCTGGCCTTACCCTTGAAGCTTCAACCAAACATGTCACCAGACATGGATCAACTTTCTTCTGACTCTACCTAATGGTTGCTTCCGTGTGGAGACTCCGGTTACAAATCATACTTCCGACAGACTCTTACTTCCTGTCTTCCGTTACTTCTTTTTTTAGGGGTCTCTCTCTCTCTTTTAATTTGGGGGACTTTTCCGCGACCAGATTGAAAAGAGATTACGCCACGATTTTTTAATGAATTCCCTCTTTATGAATTCATCGAAAGTTGGGGATTATTTTATTTTTTTGTTCCGCCGAGACATTTCCAATTCGTGGCAACCGCGTGGTATTTATTAGAAAGTCTTTCAAAAGTTCTGTTGCTTTTTCCTGGGCCGTCGCTATTATTAATTTCTGCTGGGTTTTTGTCAAGACGTTACCATCGGCGATTTGATCAGCGAATAATCTGGCAGAAATTGAAATCAAACGCTCTTTTACTTTTGAGATGCCTAAGTTGATTCCGTGGTGATGTCTCGTCACCTAATCAACTAAAATTTGTTTTGGTGTTCCAGATAGCGGCGGATAGCCTCTAAAAGTTGGAGTTATTTTCGCCAAAATAAAATTCTTTCTTCCAAATGATTTTATCACTATTCGAAAACTATTTCAGTTCTTTATAAACGCAGACAATTTTTGCCTTATTTTCCCGAACTCTCTAATTTTCTCTGACGTTCCAGAACTTTTATCTGGCAAGTATTATTTTCTGAGGACGTTTGAATTTGTTTTTTTTTTGCTCTTACGACTCTTCGTTATTTATTTTTCTCGTATTTTGTTTTACGTCATTAAGGGTAACCACACGAAATAGGTATTTAATTCTATAAATTTCTTTTAAGGGTAAGTGCGTTGTCAATAACTAGTATTTACTGTTAAATTCATAAGTTATACAGAATAATGGAGTAGGAACCATTTTTTTATATGTCTTGTTAAATTAATAGCCATATTCATAACATCGGTGTTAACATCGGCTAAAGAAAGAAAAATCAGTCCTGATTGGTGGAACCCTTCTTTGACCTAGGATCGACGCTGATGCCTGTGAATTTGGGTGTAAATGTCAGTGAATGTCAGCGTTAGAAATTAGGGAAAAAATCCACTGGTACTGCGGACCAGTGCTTTACTAATCTTACTGGTCCGCAACAAAAGTTACTAGTCCGACAAATCAAAAAGGACAAGTTTAAATATTATTATAAAGTAACTATTGCAATGAATGTGAGTACTAAATAGTAATGTTAAAAATTAATACATATGCATTCAATAATAAGTTACCAGCTGTAAATATAAAATTTATATAAAATATTTAATAAAATGAAATTATGAAAAATAAGCAATAGCTCTAAATAATCCAATAATTTTGAAAATATCTTATTTATTTAATACTTTTCTTGATTAAATAATATTTCACTAACTGGCAAAATCCATGCAAAATCAACTGACAAATTCAAAAAATAAGAACTTTTCTTGAATTCAAATTACAACAACTTCCACACAAATTAATACATAACTTAACTGGATGGAGGGATATTTTTTCACCACTGGTCCGGCGGACCAGTGAATTCCTGATTCCACTGGTCCGAACCGTTTTTTTAGTTGTCCCGTACCAGCAATCCAGTACAATTTCGAACGCTGGTGAATGTGTTTCTCATACTTGTGAAAAAATAATCCTAGTATAACTCGAGAGTTGTGATTATTCAATAAAATATAAGTTATGCCAAAAAAGACAAAGCCCACATAATTTTTAAGTTTAATGTTTAAATACACTGAAGAATACACTTTTTTAAGTTTAAAGAACACACTGCCTTTAATTTTCATGGTTTCTTATGTGTTATAAACGTGTTTAAGGTTAGCTGTGCAATTTATCTTAAAATAAATTTTAGAAATGAGCCGATAGAAGCGTTAGTTCAGGTACAGTTCAAAGTTCTCTGACAGAGCAATTTTTTAGTTTTCCTGCTTTGCACAAGAGCGCAATAGTCGTGTTCTTTTAATCAGTTCATTAAAAACGTTCCTTCAAACAGCCAATATCGAAAAAAAAATTTTTTTATTTATCTACACCCGAGTCAACACCCGATGTAAAGACTTTTGAGCTCTATCAATGCCTGAAAAATCATAATATTATGGCTTAAACATCATTCTAAAGCTCCTTTGTCGAATTTTCCCGATAGGACCTTCGTATAAAAACTTATCCTTCCATCTGCTCTAATTCTGCCTTCTTATCATTAAAACGCTTGTTTGTTTTGAGATAAACTCGAATATTTATGTTCGCCATGCTTAATATCGCATGAAATGTGGTCATCGCGTCTAGAACGGGTTCTTCGCAATATCTGATATATCGATATCAATTTTACATCGTATCAGTGTTACGTGACTCAAAGCCGCCATATAATGAGTTTAGTGATGTTACTCCGTTTTTTTTTCGATACCTATTCCTGAGTTGATGAATGAAAGTCTTGTTGTATTATTATTATCTGGGGGAGAGTAACGCGTTTTGGATACAAATGCGCTATTTGGATGTAGTTGAATTGTGATGGGTTTCTTTTATATTATCCATAAATTTGAGGGTAAAAACGTAAGATAAGTATGATTAATTTGGTCATAATTCTTAAGTTGCTCTGTGGTGCATTCAAATATGGATAAGTATTGGATTTTGAACATTATTTTATTATAGTACATAATTTTCAGCAGTTTTAATTAATAAATTGTTTTAGTATTTTTTGTAATTGTGAATTCTTTTTTTCGTCTTATCTCTCTGTCTCCAATGTAGAGATTTTGTATTATATTCAATATTATTACATTTTTAACAAAGAATCTGTGAGTGAAGTGTTTCAGTTGTGTACTTTTACTTTTTTCAATTAAAAATTTAGTTCCACCCTAAAAGTTTCAGGTATTACCACAATATTTTTATCGTAATTTAAAAGTGTAAGCTTTCTGTTTTTTGTGAGTTATCCTTCAATTTTCACTATTCGGATAACTTTACTATATTTTCCTATTTTTAATATACTATATACTTTTCAATATATATATACTATACTTTTCTATGTTTTTCTATACTTTTCAATATTTTTAATCTGTTTTAATATACCTATAAGAAATGGAAAATTAATGGGTTGTATTGTTACATATCGAGGTTTGGAAAGGTCCCTGAAATATTCGAAAAATTAGGTGCCGATAGGAAATAACAATCCCATGCCCCTTTTCTTCTGGCTTTGAAAATCTTATACACCTTTCTTCATCAAAGTATTTCGAAACTCCCTTAGAATTTCTCCACAAAAATACCTAACACTGCATACTTCGATAGCATTGTTCACTTGCTTACCTTCACGACAGCTATTCCCCAACTTTCTTTGCGGTAAAAAAAATCAAATATTTAGCGATCTCTAATGAATAGTACTCGCTTTCGTTCGTTTTGAATAATATGTGTTTGATTTCTCCCTCTCTCTTAAAAACAAAGAAAGAAAAAGAACCCGTGTTTTCTTCTGGGATCCGATTGTCTAAAAAGGAGTATTGTAAGCGGCGAAACGTGATAAAAAGTATCGGGTCTGCAGGCTATGGAGAGCGCAATATCTGTTGATAATTGCTTCCAGTCTCGCGAGCTCTCCAAATTAATGAATGTTTTATTCCCGCGTTTCTTTGTTTCTATTTCAGGAGGCGGAAAAAAGGAGTCGCATTTAAATGTCCTGGAAAAGGAGTCAGAGGGTTTTTTGTGGGCGTGGAAACTTGGGATAAAGTGATTTAGTAGTTGAAAGGTCAACGTTCATATGGACAAGTTCAATCCTCTGGTTGTGTGGGAACAAGATTACAATTTCAACATTTAATTAAAATATATATTAACATTATCTAATATTTTATGTGATTTTTAACATGCTATGAATTGGTTATAAATAATTTAGTACATAGTTAAAACTAAAAGGAGCTTTCATGAAATGCATTACACACGTTTCAAAAACCTTTAAGATGAAAGTTTTAAAAATTCAAATATGTTTACATCTGTATGGGGCTAAAAATTCTACGATTAGCTGTTTGTGACCTTTTTTTATTACTTTTTACATTAATTAAGACCTGGTAAATCAATAAACCGACTTATAGAAAGTAATTTATGAGGGAGTTCACTGTGGATTAATAATTCAAATTCTGATATTATAATATTTGAACGTTATTAGGTATCTGTAGCCATTCAGTCAATTAAATTTTAATGAATTGAATATCCAATGGTGTGTGTGATTGTGTGGGTCATTTTTTTACTTGGAATACAGACAGTTTTATGCTTTTTCTAATAAGCTCCCATACACCTCTTATAACTTTTGTTTAAAATCCCTATTATCCATATTTCACCTATCCCAAGTCTCAAAACGAGTGAACAGCGTATCGGGAATTCCGTTTTGATACGTTATGCTAAACTAAACGAAAGCAATGAGCGAAAACGATATCCCTAAAATTTCACGCATGAATCCCTGCTGCCTCCCTATTACCTCGAACTTAGAAAGCTCGGAATTATCCTGTCCATAAATTTACTCCACCTTCCCTGCTTTTGGCGATATTTTGCTGCAGGTAATGGTTAGTTAAATTGAAAGAGGAGGGATGTTATCCTCAACAAATGCACGGCTCCCATTCTCCCAAACATGCCAGTCTTTATGCGGAGTTATGGCATTCTGAATAAGAATTAACTGCATGCGTAGACTTATTTAAACTCCCCCGCTAAATACGTTTCTGTTGGGTTATGAAATTTTGTTTTTATGGAGGGGGATTTCCCGTTTTGGGTTTCTAGGTGTTTGTGTGTCTTGAATTTGTCAATATTGGTGATCGATTGCTAGGTAAATATGAGTGTGGAATTCAAAATATAGTTTCGATAATTTTTATTTTAAGTTGAGGTGCTTACAGCAATAATAAGGTAACTCCAACTTATTCACTGCTACCTTACCAGTGATTAATCGTCGGATAAGGATTCCACCTATCAGAGTCAACGAAAAGCTCAATTCTGTTTTTAGCTGGTGGTTAATCGCTAAAACTGCACTGTAAAAAATAATCGTACAAAAACAGAAAATCTCTGGCAGCAAAAGTTGCCAGAGCTTTCCTTTCCACGGAATTTCTCTGTTGACTGAACTTTTTCCGTGTGCTACTATCCGTTTCGAAACTTTTGGGAACTATTCCAACCGAAATACTCAATTTTTTTAAATACATATTTTGTCTCTCTTCAGACTGGTCTCTTTTCCCAACTTCGGAAATTTTAGTGGGTTATTTTCCTAAATATTATCGCAGGAAAAGTCGTTGTTTACAGAACAAGTTCAGTCAACAGAGAAATTCTATGGAAAGGATAGCTCTGGCAACTTTTGCTGCCAGAGCTTTTCTGTTTATCAACGATTATTTTTTGCAGTGTGGTGGTTTCACCGCTAGGGGCGCTGTATGTCATTTCAATGGATTCTCCAGGGTCACTTACCTGGGGGTAGACCTTACTTCCGTGACCCTAAGACACGTTGGTTCCAAATAAAAGCCGTGTTTTATATTGTGTTTTTAGTATCCATTTGATAGGCTGCCCAAGCTCCCTTTTTAAACGGAATGTCCCAAACCTGTACTTGAATTGGGTGTTAGGCTAATTGGATAAAACCTCTAACAGATTTTATCCTTCGCATATTTTTAGATATGTATCATTGCACATTCCTGTCACATTTTTAGTTCAGTTAGTTACGACTTTTGATATTTTTCCGATTGAACGTTATAAAACTCCTACACTATTAGAACGACAGTCTCAAAACTGAGTAAAAAGTACTCAAACTACTCCGATCCAAATGTATTGAAATTTGAAAACATGAATATACTCATTTCTAAAAATGTGCATACTCAAAAATGAAACATCATGAGCTCATTTTTGAGTTCAAGCTTAAGATGTTTCATTTTTGAGTATGCACATTTTTAGAAATGTAATGAGTATATTCATGTTTTCAAATTTGAATACATTTGGATCGGAGTAGTTTGAGTCCTTTTTACTACTGTCGTTTTAAGAGTGTACACGCACGGAGAACACCACCTTCCCTTTAACCCCAGATGAGCCTCAGAAATTCGATATGTGTCCTTTATTCCGATCTCATTCCACCCGGGATCCAAAATAGATAATGTCCCGCCAACCCCCGCGAAAAAAGTCAAACGCGCGAAGAAGAAGAAAACAAAGGCCCCAATCGCTCTCTGTCATCGTCCCGGCTTTGGGGCTTTGATCGGGCCCCGTCTCCGTTCGGATTTGGTAGATGGGCTGCTAAATCCCTTAGGCCGCAGGTGACTGGGAATAAATGAGAATTTGCGCTCCATTCCAAATAAATAAATAAATAAGCGCGGTATAAAAGGTGTCCGATGATGGCCGGTGTGTCGGGATTTATGAAGAAGCATTCAAAGGCAACATGACGCCGCGGCCGCCGCTATCTCGGGCCGTTTGGATTGGAGTGATGGAGCGGCGCGGCGCGGAAAAATGAATGGATTTATTCCGAGTTTAATCAATGGTTGGCTGTTGGTTGTGTGTTCCGCGCCATTAGTCCATTAGGCGTGTCTGGGAGGTGGAGGATCGAATCGGCTGTGGTCATCTTTTATAGAAATATCAGGTGTCCTGTGGGAAGGAGGTGGGGTGGAATGAAAATGGAACGGTGGGATTTTGAGGTGGTGACGTCGTCCCTGGATTCGCAAATATTTACTTGATGTTTATTTCTAGCTTATATTCAATTGAGACTCATAAGAGAAAATTTACTGTAGCTGTAGATCCATTTTAGGATATTTTGTTTCATTGTTTGTATATTTCTTACCTATTAAGTGAAGCATACTTTGCATGAATAGGCAGTTTACAAAGAATTTTCAAACTTGGATGAAATAAAAATGCGAGGTTATAAAGTTTTGTATTATAAAGAAGGTATTATTGTTGTTATCGTTAAGTATTTTTATATTTATAATTGGTATTTCTTTTGTAGCAAAATTTCTAGTATGTTGACTTTTAAAGAATTATAAATTTTTTTTCTACATTTTGGCTTTATATTGTGGATTTGCTTTTATAAACGATTCATTGGTTTATCTTCACAAATATCATTACAAAAAAACTGCATTATATAAGATAATGTCGAAATTATTTCCAAAGATAAGGTAAATTTAATCTTTGCAAGTTATGAGATAAAAAATACTGTTAAAGTAGGCTAGATACTTGGAGAATTTTCACTCGTATTCAAGTTATTTAGAGTAAGATAAAAAGTGTTGAAGCAGCATTAGGTTATCTATACTGCATAATATAAGGACTATTATCTAAATATCATAGTCTTTATACAGGCTAGAAGCGGTATCGTTTTTTATCTTCTTTTGATACATAATCCACATAAAACCGTTTTGAAAAATTTTCTCAATACTCCAAGAAATGACGTTTTTATATGATGCTTTTATTTTTATTTTATTCAAGAGAAAATACAAACTACTGCATACTCATAGTACAAACAGATTAATGTAGTTGTAGAATATTAATTGACATTATTAAACAAATTGTTTCCCCTTTTAATAAACCAATTAATTGATTATTATATGTTAAACTATTTTAAAATAATGGATATCGAACTGTTTTACATGTGTGAAGATTAAAAATTAAATTCATGAACAGTTTAAACTAGTACTATATAAAAAGTCAAAATTCTTTATAGTATGTTCAAAAAAGGAAAACTTTATTACTATTAGAAAAATAAACGTTCGGAAAGAAATTATATATTAATATGCTACAGTCGTATAAATGCAGAAACATCCCATCGGTACCATAAGTTACAATGTTAGACTGAAACTAATCGTGTTCACTTAGTATGATTTCGAAATTCCTTTCAATTAATTGTTCGAAAGAATTTCCAACGTCCAAAAGATTGGTAATCGCCGAACTAAATGATGTTTGGACACATCCTTTCAAAGTTTACTGATTCTCTAATTCGTCTGATGCCAGAAAAAGATCCATGCTTTGGACTATATCAGACTAGAAAAGAAGTGGAGAACAACTCCCTGAAAAAAAAAACACGATCCCGAACAGTTTTGAAGTATGAGAATCTAAACGTGATGAGGATAAATTTTCGGAAAAATAGGATGGTTAATCTCGGAAGACGCTCCAGGGTTATGGTGGTAGAAAAAGTCGCAGTTCTTTCTATAAATAACCTCAAGAATCGACTTGGAGAATTTCATTTAGATAGTTTGGTTCGGACTAATGATGAAAGTTATGTGCTTCGTAGCTTAGGATATAAATGGTGTAGAGTCTGTGAGGGGGTTATGACGTTCTCTTCTCTCTCTAAATTTAGTAAAATCTATTACCAGCGACACATTGCGTTTCATCTGAAAGGAATTAAATATTTAATGACTTTTCCATCAGGAAGTTATGCAAATTCACAAGCTTTTTAAAAGTAGTATCAAACATGTTTCTATTATACAGATACAACTTATAGAGATTCAATCCCTGACAACATCAACTAGATTACGATGTTTCAACTCTTAACTATTTATTTTTAATATGTTTTGTTAATTTTTCCTATTCAAGATTTATTGACGTTGTAATGAATTAAAAGCATATCTTGATTAGAAATAAATGTAGAATATTTTTCCGGTACGTTTTTGTTAAGGAGAATATTTTTTACTTAAAAAAAACAATTAATCGTTGTTAGTTTCAATAAATTTTAAGTTTCCCATTCGCACACTTGATACAAATTTGTGAGATTTTAAAGTCGCTTTAGTTACTTTTTTTTGTTTATTACCGTATGGGAAGAAGTTTCATAAATTACACTAGTCGACAGTGGTTTCCTAACAACAACCAAATTACTATTTTTGGTACTAACTCATGTAGTTATTTAAATATCTGCAAGTAAAAAAGTTCCACCGCGTCCCATTTTTGCGTACCAAAATTTTCGGTTTTCTACTTTTTTTCTTAATTTTTGCGTTTTAAGCGTCATTTTTGTCCAATAGAAACCCTGCAATCTCATCCAATTAATTTATTTCTAGTATACCAGTACGTAGACATTCTTTTAAAAGTGTGGCGATGTTTTTGTACTGCAGTTCATTTTGAAAATTGACTAGTTTTCAGTGTAAATTTTGCACATTTATGTACAATACGTTTTGCTTAATTTGGATACAGTTTAAATTACAATTCAACGGTAATTTCTTACAGAAAAAGTGGGAAAAGGTTTTTCCCCACTGATTTGGGTCCAAATAGGTGACTAAAATGAAATCTGGGCTCCTCACGAGTGTTGCAGAAGTTAGAGTGTGGCTCTTTTTAAAAGCGTAAGAGTCCATAGTAGTTCTATAGAAATTATTATCCCTATAGAATGGGGAGGACATTCAAATTATCTTAGTTATTTGATATCAATGACAAATACAGAAAAAACATTTCAAAAAGTATTTAAAAGGACTTTTTTCGGCATTAAGTGAAGGCAAACTCAAAGTCAGTATGAACCTCTGATTAAAAAAGAATTCTCGACCCTGCTTATGAAGGAAAATTTAATAAAACGCATTATAAGCTCGAAAATGGTTTTTAGGAGAGTGGTAAGATGATTTTTAGAAAATAGGACTGATAAAAATGTTTTAATCCCAAAATAGAAGGTTCTCTTTAGTCTTACCAAGCCATAGAATGTTGAACATCACCCAAAATTCGTATTTTACATCCACGTTTGAACTTTTTTCCGTAAAATCTCACTGAAGTCAATCATAAACAAGGGTAAAGATTCCCTTAGGACATTTACTCGATACATAGGTCACTGAGAAATAGCAATTTTGGACTACAGCTCTTGGTTCATTAAAAGAGGAGATTTAACGCCATTTAAGAGACAAAAAGTGATAAAATTGCATCGTATTTAACGAATGTTTAATGATTTTTAGTTTTATATTGTCTGAAACATGTATATAATCTTAATTATGATAGTATTTTATGCTATAATAATGAGATTAATTGTTAAAAATGAGTGTTTTTAACGCTTTTGTCCATTTTTTACAGAACTAGTGCCATATTTGTAACAACAAAACTGTACGTGCTGCAGCTTTTTCACAACTATTTCTGAATTCTACATCCTGAAATTAGTCGGAAATACCTAATCTCATTTTTGTTAGGGAAAAAAAGTTAAAATTTGTCGACTAGTGTTATTACTCTCTTACTAAGTTACCTCTTTGCCGTATTTAACATATTTTGATGAATCATATTCATAATTCAAACTTATCTCAAAATCTGGTTGAAATGAGTAGGATTTTAAGCACCCTTCCTCCCTAAAACAAAAATTCCTTCTGAAATCCCAACTGTAATAAAAAATTTGAAATAAATGAAAGGGAGAACCCGATTCTTTCTCCTTTAATAATAACCACACCACTCCCAGAAGTGAAATCCGATCAAATGCAATGAATCCAGCCAACAAGTAAAACGATCGAAAGCCTGCGGAAAATCACCGCTGGAGATGATCGCGGGAATATATTTGAAGTACAATTAAGAATTCCTCTACTCGGGTAACAGCTTGGACTCGAAAAATTAGCCGTTACCCCAACTTGAATCTGATGGTGTCACAGCTTGCGAAAATCGCAGGGCCGCCGGTTTTTGTTGGTAGGCTCGCTCTCTGATTCAGATGGTTAGATATTTTTCCTGTTGGCCTCATGCAGAAGCTCTTCCCCTCCGCTGTGTGCTTTTTATGTACTGCTTTCTTTATTATCTTTTTGGTAATGCTTTACTTGGTAACGTTTTGCTTTTTTGTGTTAGATCGTGGTTTTTTTATGTAAGCAGACATTTTCGTGGTAGACATAGTGTCGAGCGTTTAATTTCTGTGTTTTTTTCTGCCAGCCATCTGCTTTGGGTTTTCTGGTTTATATTCCCTAGGCCTTTCTCTTTATGTGTTTTTTACTTAAGCAGCGCTGTTTTAAAATGAAGTGTAGGTCTGTTTCTCTGGAGTGTCTTGGTGGTCAGATTACTTTTTATTTAGTTTTATGGTGTCTAGTTTTTGATAAAACTTGTTCTTGACTTTTACCCGTACTTGTGTATTCCAGGAGGTATCTTGTAAGATTGTGGTAACTTAATATAAATTCGTACACTGATCTGGGGATCCCAAATTTTAATTAAAGTCATAATATATCACTTTTTATTGTCGCTAGTCTCCAAAAACCCCTTGCTGAAAAATTGACATCTGAAGAAAAAATAAATATCTAAAATTTTCCCTCCTTCAATTTTCAGCACAAGTTTTGGTTCTGAAAAGTTTCCTTTGAGTTTAGAAAATTTTCCCACCAATATTTTTTAGTTACCTCATTATGTTCCTGTTTAATTAACTACTGTGCATTTAATAATTTCCCCGTGTTACATTTTGCATTATTAACATTGTTTTTTCACAATTGCTTAAGATGTTATTTTATACAATTATTTAATATCCTTATCAAACTAAACCGGAGATTAGCTGTAATGTATTGATTTTTTTATTCATTAGAGTTTCTCGTTTTTTTCCTGATACTTTAATTCATCTTTTCTTAAGGTTTTTTTTTTTACTTTACAGTCAGTCATTCCAAATGCAGAGCAACTGTGTAATAACCGTTTGGAGCGGCCTATAAGAAGTGTGTGCATCCCAGCTAGACCAAATAATTCCGTAGCCGTTTGACACACCTATTTTCATAACGGGTAAGTAATTTTCGTTGTCCTGTCTAGAATTTTCCAGTGTAGTAATTAAATGTTGTTTACATCAATTTTATTTTTCATATTTTTTGGGGGAAACTTACGAAATATCCCGTTTAACCTCGTTTCATACTAGGTTTGGAGTTTTTAAAATTCTGTTATGCTTTCTTTTATTTTAATAGAATGTGTGTCAAAGACACAGTTGAACATTTTTTTCTGGCTGCAATCGTAGTTATTGAGTTTAAGTTCAATAAATAATACATTCTGAAAAAATTATTTTTTCTATAAATATGTTTTCCTGTGTATGTAAAATTTAAGAATTAAAAATAGCTTAAAAAATTTTTAGTCATTATTTTTTGAAATTACCTAAAGATGCATTGAAATTTATAAAAATATAAGTAATATTTCTCCCATTAAATATTTCGTACTTGACATTGTAACATTGAACAAGATAGATAACAAAGAACTAATAACTATTGGTAATTTTGTCCCATGTTAAACTAGGGTTATAAGCTTTTCTGTCTCAGCCGTTATCGCATAGAGGTTACCTGTAGAAACCGTCTTTTTTTTTACTTTTTTTCTGTTTTTTACTTCGAGATAGCTAGTTCTTCCTCTCTTTTCTGTCATTTCCCCATGGCCCGAAGAAAACCTCCCTCAAGAGATAAGCAAAGAATTATGCTAAAACCTTTGGAACAGATATGGCCCTATAAAAAGGCGTCATAAAAACTTGGGTGTTTGGGGATATCTCGTAAGCCAAGTTATGCTCACGAAAATTATGCAGTTATAGCGAGATACATAATCATAACATAAAACAGTTGCAAAAATCGTTTAGAGAATTCTTTCTTATCTATTCCACAAAACAGGTAGTCTTCCAAGGAAGCTGTAACTTTACAGGTTGCGTTTTGTTGACTTTTCATACCTGTGACACATTTCCTTCTAACGGTGCACGTGTAAGCATGGTAAAATTTTGCGGAGACATTTTATGGGTTATACTATGCAAAACCGTTGAACTTAATATTCTTAAAACATACTTCTGTCATTCATTTATTTCGTGGTTAATCATATTCAGCATGAGTGAGCATTCAGAAAGATAGAGAATAATGATGGATATATATTATTAGATTTTTAACAACATTTTCATTCTACCAATTTTTATGCATATAAATTTTAGATCAGCATTCATTTTATGGAATTTGCTTGGTTTTGCGCCCTTTTTACGGCCTGACGTATTGAATTATGCCACTATCAAACCTACACTTTATACAGTTTTGATATGTATATGCCCGTTTCTCATATATTTAAACTAATACATTTAAGGTATTGAAATGGAGTATTCTTTTATGAAGGGTTCGTAGTTGTCAGGCAAATATATTAGTTTCACACTTTAAAGTTTAAAGTTACCATTAGTTGTACTCTACACACCTTGAATGCATCATGTTTAAAAATAACTCAATAAATTGTTAGCATTTAGGATGCTCCTTTATGTAAATTTTATTAGTATAGCTGTTTCACTTGATAACCTTAAGCCACTCTAAATCCCAGTGAATCCCAGATTTAAAATATTTTCTCTCCTACATCAGCTTTTAGTAGGTACGTTAATGTAGTTAGGCGCATTAATTTAACCTTCGCACTTTTCCCATAATAAAGCGTATTAGTCACAGTCTGCTCCATCAGGTGCGTCAGGTACTTGCCAGTCTGCACACCATCCATCGCGAATAAAACAAAGACTTAAAGCCGCATTAGGCTCGTCGTTATAAATCGCCTGTTCTTTTTCCGCCGTGTCATTCCCACTTTAAACATGCACAGACTACCCCATAAATAAAGGAGCAAAGGTGTTAGGTTGGCCATAAGGAAATACAACAGGCCCATATTTTCTAGCGCTATACGCTCTCAGAAGAGGTGTGAGGTTGCATCCGAATCCGCTTTCGAGGGAGGTGGACGCGGCACATTTCGGGAAGGGATGAATCGCATTTTATTAAGGCACTCGCGGACCACCTGAGAAGTATTAGGGAAGTTAATGGAAGAGTTTCGTGGCTTAAGTTATTGAGGAAATTATATTGATGTGTGTGGTAAAGTGGAGGAGTTATTTACCCATTTCACTTAGGGGGGACCTATTTCTGTCCCGATGATTTTAACTGAAGACCCAACCCACACATCCGCCTTACAGTGTTTGACGATGTCCTAAAACTAAATAATTGATTTGTTGTTTTTGCTGCGTTATGATTGCTACATTTGTGATAGATACAGTTTGTGAAATTATATAAGAAGGGGTTTTTTTTATTTTTTGGGGTGTAAGGTAAATTCAACCAAACCCTGTTAAGGTCAACTGTAATAATAATATAAAGCTAGTTCATTCAACAGGTTTATTGCTGCCGTTAGTGAAGGAAACATTTAATTTGTTAAATTCTGTAAAAAGGGATTTTTCTTTTATCCTGCATTAAACTAAAAAGTAAAGCTTTGAATAAGCCCTCAGAAGAATCCGATCACGCTGAGGTAAGATTCTGAAAAGTTAAACTATGATTAAAAAACAAAATGATATTCCCAACACATAATTTTTATATAAATATCACACACAACACGGAGAACTCTTGGGAATTTCCCTATTGGAATAGTGCAAAAAACAACTCCATAATAATTACTACTTCACTTTCCGCCTTCTAGCATTTACTATCAACAATATTATGTGCAAACGTCGTTGGAAAAACCAATCAAATGTAAAAAATATTTCTTTGAAACATTGAAAGTAATGGGGAAACTCTAAAATTAGGAACGGAACTGATATGGAGTGCAAATCTTCTCGACTCTTGTTAGAATAAGGCCGAGTACAAATGCACTAAAGATATATTTCTTCCTTCATATACACTGATACAATCCTAGGGTTAGAAAATATTGTTAAAAATCCTCGAGAAACATTTTAAATGCGAAACGCAAATCATGGTGATTGCATGACACACTTTTGTTGAGAAAATATTTGCATATAAATGTTTATCTACGTTGTTCAAATTAGCATTTTCACTGAATTTTCATGTTTAATTTTTGACTCTGTCTTTGTATCTCAAAGCTTACATCTGTTATTTTCGCATGTGAGTGGGAGAAATATATAGGGAGTGTTTCCGTGTAACGACCCCATCATCCTTGTGTAAAATGTTTGCTAGAAAGTATCCTAACTGGTTTGTCTTACTGATAAGTGTACTTGGTTAACAAAACCGGTTATTAGTTAAATGGAAACTGCGTTTTTCAATGTGTTATTTAATTAGTTATTCCAAACATGGTTCGTGAAATCTGAAACTAATTATGCACCTTTTGACGTGGTTTTAATATTTAAATAGCTTAGTCTAATCTGGGAGGTTTCAAACTCTTGAAGCAACTCGTTTCGGTCATTTACAACAATTATTTCTTACAAACAATTAACTCATTTACACATTTGTATATATGATTTATATGCTTTGCCTCTCCTACTAGGATCACTTTATGATTATTTTCTTTTTTAAGGGGGTTCAGTACCCCAACACCTTAAAAAGATCGATTTTGAGATTTTGATAAATTATAAAAGAGCTAACATTTAGCTTTCCAATGATGTATTACTTATGCCTGTAATCGGTTTTAAAGCATACTAAAAATTGCTTTAAAAATGTAAAGAAACCGAAATTCTCTATGCCGCGCCAACTTCGAATGCAAATATCTCAAAACTGTGTTTTTAACCTTCGATGTACCTTTTCTAGCAAACTAACTGTTGAAACCTCATTATTTTTTGCACACATGTTTCTTATAATGTAGTTGTTATACTGAAATGAGCTTTTAAAAAAATCTATGTAATTTTTTTTAAAATATCACTTTTATCAGGGAAAAAATGCTATATTTCAAAAATTTTAGAGATGCAATGTAAAAAGTTCAATAAAATGGGTTCTAATTAATCAATTACTTAAAGCTCATTTCAGTATAACAACTACATCATAACAGGTAAGTATGCCAAAAATTATGATGTTTCAACTGTTAGATTGCTAGAAAAGGTACATCGAAGGTTTTAAAACACAGTTTTGAGATTTTTGCATTCGAAGTTGGCGCAGCATAGAGAATTTTGGTTTATTTTCATTTTTAAAGCAATTTTTAGTATGCTTTAAAACAGATTACAGGCATAAGTAATACACCGTTGGAAAGCTAAATGTTTGTTCTTTCATAATTTATCAAAATCTCAAAATCTACTTTTTTCAAAATGTTGGGGTACTGAACCCCCTTAATAGTTGTAATATTTAGGTTTTTTATGTAAACGTGAATGTAAGCATTTTATTTCATTTATTTTCTAATGTAATTTTTATTTAATAACACTAGTAAAGCATGTTATTGTTCTTAGACAAGATAGTCGAAAGTTTATGCGATGGGGGCAATGCTATAAACATAGTTTTCGTTAATTTAAAAAAATGATTCTTCACATTTATATAAATGATTTCTTTAGGAGAAGAATTTCCTAGTTATAATGAGTATTTATGGTTTTTGCTATAGCTTGAATGTGGGATTGCACTGGTGCTGCTCCTATGAGAATGCAATTTTTTTTGTATGTTACAGACGAGTAAAATTAATGTTACATAACTCTTTACCGCTATGCCTATTAAATTTTTTAGTATTTTGAGAAACATAACTGTTTTTGAGTTTTAAAGGTACTTGAAAATTTTCTACATGATATAAAAATATCACAAAATTTAATTCGCGTTTTCAGTTATTTAATAATTACTCTATGTAATTTGAAAGTATCATGCATTGTATGGGTATGTAATAATTTAATTGCTAAAAATTTATTTTGTGTACCCACACACAACTTCAAAAAGAATTCATGTTGAGAAAGAAGGTATTCGTTTCTTACCTCCTTCAAGTTCTATTACAAACTGTAGTTTTTGTCAAAAGTGGTGAAAAGAACTATGTACTGTACACACAAAAGTAGTTGATGATTACAAAATAAAATTAAAAGAGTACAAACACTGGGAAATAAGGAGATGAGAAATTTGTCTATGTCCTTCCTATAAAGAAGTTAACGCAATAAATGTTTTAGATGAATGAAGAATTTCTTTTCAAGATTTCTGTCCTTAGTAGAGGAGAGGAGGGTAATATAGAATAATCGGGTTAAATGGAATACCAAAGTTTCAGCCATCTCTCGGGCTGCCATTACTTGGGAATACTATGAAATACTTAAGAAAGACTCCCATGATGCAGTGCATTAAGTTAACATCTTGTTAATGTCGTTACAGTAGCTGAAAAACAAAATGTGTTTTGGGAATTTCAAAAATTTTTGCCAGTAAAGGTTCAAACATGTTAACCTACTAGTTATTATGAGATTTTAATTTGGTTGTTAGGCATAATGTACACTAAAATAATAATAGTTTCTTATGCAGTGGTCGTTTTTTAGCTATCTATTTTTTATAAGTCAGTAAAATAGTTCATAAAAGAAGCATATAGCATAGAAAGAAAATTATGTTTTTTTACTTTTATAAATAGACTCAAAAACAAAATTATTTGAACATGATTTTTTAAATATTGTTTTTATATTTAAAATAACTAGGATCTCTTAAGTCTAATCAGTTTTTAAATAGTTGAAAACATCTATCCCATATTACCCGACTGTTCCATATTACCCTCCATTTTTAACTTTTTTTAGAAGTACATTTTTTCATGACAACAAAATAAATAATGTTTTATTTCACCATTGAAACTTCATTTCCATTAGCTATAGTATGTACTTAAAATGATTTTGTGTATTTATGTTTAAAACCAATAGGGTTATTCTTAAAGATATAAATAGTATTCCATATTAATCTCCTCTACTCTATATTTGATTTTAGAACCTAAACTAAAATTTCAAATTCAGTTTAATTAATTTCGCTTTCTGAATATCATAAAAAAAACGACGCATGTGAAAAAAATGCGTTAACGTTCGATGATCAAAATTCTTTGTTTGATTGCTGTTTGTACTCTCTTTCAACCACTTTATTGTTATATATTTAACGGCAAGATTTATATTGTCTCCAGATTAAAATACTATATTTATTATTGAATACAATCTAGAATTTTCTTATTTCCTCACGAAAAATAAAAGAATTTTCCTTGGATTCTTCATATAAAAACTGAAGTATCGAGTAAAACAAGACCTATTCGTGTTTGATTCCTAACAGCAATAATCATAATGAAATTTTCGTGTTTACGGATCATTAACCTCTCTGGAGCACTCCTTACTGGCATGGTTGTTGTCGTACTCCCCTGGATGACTACTTACTCCGTACTGGCATGGACTCTAGTCCGTGATGACTATTTACTTCGAGGGAACAAGAAAGAAATGGTTTTTAAAAATAATTCATTGCTTGCGTGATGTGTATTTAATGTTCTTTTTTTAAAAGTCGAGTCTTAATGTTCCCTCTCTGCTGTTATTGCGACGTAATATTTACTCCCCTATGTTGACTCAGCGACAGAGCCAGGATAAAAATCGAATTTTATTTTGCGCTAGAGACTTACAGAGCCTAAAACACTGGACATAAAGAACCTGCGAAACATTAGTGTTTGCTTGCCAGTGTTTTAAACAGATTATGATCCAGAACGTTATGTTTTGAATTATGCTGTTTATAAGTAGTTAAGTCTCTTGTTTTAGTTTTTTTAATGCTTTATCCTTATCGCATAACTTAATTATGTCGTTTTTATTAAAGTTAAAATTTTAAAAACGGGTTAAACTTAGTTTACGTATTAAAACTAATATTTGGCATTCAAATTAAATTTAAAATGTCTCACTGCTATGTTAATTGACATATTTACCTACTTTTGTAGTGGCAACCTAACTAAAAATGCACATTTCCCTACAAGAATTAATTCACTATAGAGTATTTAATGACTTTCAAATGCTACAATAATAGAAAATGTTCTTCAAAATGCGATGAAGTTCCTAAAATGTACCGGAGAACTAGTGAATTTCACAGCGTAGCATCCAATTACCTTCTTTTCCAAGCCCAAGTACCAAGTTCAATGGATCTTAAGTTATTATCAAAGAAAAGGCATTTAATAATTCAATAGGGAGTTCAAGCATCCATGTCAGAATAAAGAATACTCTTTGCTCCTTAAACTTCTCCATTATTAGATTAAGAGTTTTGCATCGGCATTATATGTTTTATTGATACTTTTATTCCTTATACTTTAGCACGGAACTAATTGAACGATTGCGCTGATCACATTAACAAGTATCCTTGGAGACTTTTGAACATTGGATTTGACTCTTACCCTTCTAAACGCAGTACTTAACTACTAATTCGTAAGGATCACTAGCTGAGTGGGAATCTGTAGTAGTGGTAAAGACTTTTTTGTCCCGGCGCGGCGTCCGAATTAATGCGATGTGTTACCCATCTTCTTGGGAGGAATGTATTGACTGTCTTACATGTACCGACATGTATCATTATAATACAAGCATAGGGTTGACTATCTGTGTGTGTCTTGCGGTTTTTTATGTGATAAGTATAAAAAACATTGTCCAAGTTACTTATAAAACTATGCTTATCTCAAGTCTCTCTCTCTCTTCATTTCCGATTTTCATTTAAAAATTGTTTTTAAAAGCTTATTTATTTCCTTTCAAAATTTTAATGTCCTATTTAGAAATTTGTATGTTTATCGTGCATGTTAATTTCTTTCATAACACTTGCAAGCGCAACGTAATATTTTCAAATTAAAACATTTGTTTAGTTGAGTAAAATTATTATTAGCCTTTTGTTCAAATTTAATCCAACTTAGACTTTGATTATCAGTATTATTCTCAGTGATTTTTGTAGAACAAATTAGGATGTAACAGAAATCATATACTCTAGTCTACCTTTTGATTTCCCCCTTTAAAAGACTACAATTTAAATAGCAACTATTCAAATTCAAGTGCAACCGATTGCATCCAACCTTCAATTTAACTTACAGGGTGTCCCAAAAAAATTGAATCATTTTAAAAATCAATTACTAATAACTCAAAAACTAAAAACAGATAAAAATACTTGGTTTGTTGCAGAGTAGGAAGCTACAAACCGCGTATTTTTATCTTTTTTAGTTTTCGAGTTACTTGTTATTGATTTTTAAAATGTGTCATCCTTTTTTGGAAAACCCTGTATTTGTTAATTTTACCTTGAAGTTCGAGTTTCTTTCAATCCATGTAATTTTTCAGAAACAGTAATGCGCTTGTGTGCTACTTCCCCGAAGTTACGCTCATATATTTGGAATTAGTAGCTGGTAAATTGTTAAATTCATGTTATCTGAATTATGAGTTCCCGGAATTTAGACTTTTTTATTGCAATTTGCTATTTTCTCTTTACGAGAATTATGAAACAAATGTTTCTGAAAACTAATTTATTTTCCTCTGTCACTTCCTTTCGTCCTTATGTTGATATCTTTTAGTTAGAACATTGTTTTTGACCAACACAACAATTTTATATAATTTCTCTAATATAGCACTCAACTCATGTCAATTTTGATAGCGGGTTTTCAACTTTCTTGCATTTTAGTAATCGATATCAAGGATTTGAATATTATAACATACATAGTAATCGACCAAGTTAGATAAGTTGGGTATCCAAATGTGTGAAAAACACTATTTTACCTCACCTAATCACGTCTCTATCATATAATCATGCTGGTAAGGATTATAGTTGGTTTTTAGATGGCTTTGTTTCGTGTTGCACAAATATGATTTCATTTTGTATTTCAAGCTGCAATTAACTGTTGATTCAGCTGCGTATAAGTGAAAAGAATCATACCATGAGAACTAATTTAGACATTCACTTCTATAGATCTGTATTCGTATGTTTTCTTAGAGTCTAGAAAATATCTCAAAACTTCCTAGAAGCACTTCTTCCACTCATGCGACCACTTGGTAATCTGCCAAGTTTAAAAATCTCCTTTTTTACGACCATCGTGTTTTGTGCTGTGAAATGACGTACCTAACAACATGATGGATAGCTATTTATTGATTTTAATTCTCTGGAGCACTTAAGCCAGCGCTGTTTTTTTCAATGGGCATTACGTCTATGTGTTCCACTTCAGGCGTTACGGTTATCATTTAATCGCTCTCATTACTTTGACGTTTACTTTAACTTTGAAGGTGTCGCTTAAGTGCTAAATTGTTGACTGTTGCTTAAAAATATTTAACATTCCTTGAAAATATAATTGTTGATTAAAACCATAAACGGCATTTGACAGTGATAGAATATTGAAATCCAACTTGAATATTGAAATATATATATACAACTTGTATATTGAAACAAAAGTTGTATACAATATACAACTTGTATATTGAAAACTTGATTCAACTTGATTTCACCTGCAGTCAACTTGCAATCAACTTGATTTCTCTTTAAACCTCATATTACTAAACCCTTTAAACTTGTGTCTTCAACTGTTCTGACACAGCACACTAATTATTAGTTTTAATAGACATAATACTTAACAGTTAGCTTAGTAATATTTAGGTATCTAGAATACTATTGTCTGGAGCCCTGGGAGATCTCTTGTACATCATCCAGGAAGCTGCTGAAATTCTTTCCTGCTATTGGGCTCTTTTAAGGGTCACAAAATAACATTGCTATAGACCATTGGTCGCGGTGCTAGATCTCTGGTAGCCCCATTATAGTCATTAGCTTAGTAATAAATGCATTTTTTTCATCATTTAAGGTTGAAAAAAAAGTAGAAACACAAATACATCCCTTTTATTGTAACATGAAATTACTATTTATTGAAACGTTGAATTGTAAATGGGTTTTAGAAGCTTTCAAACATAAATATTGAATTCTATCTCACCCGCACACTTACACATTCAATAGTAAAACCTTAAAATGGATTTTTTTATAATTCCCTTAAATAACCTAAACCTAAACAACGAAACAATTATGAAATTCAGATACATTATAAAATCTGTAAAATCAATATGGTATCAAATTAAGAATGCTTCTGGAATACTAAATTAGTATCATATATTGAATCTCGCTTTTGTTATTACCTTGTTAATTCCTGATTTGAGTATAGACAGCTTTTAAATGACCCTGCATGGTACAACAAAACTTCCTACATTTTGTTTATGAGAAAAATCAAATTTAATGATGTTTGCAATACATGTTTAGAGCAGCTCCCTCACAAAATGCATCGAAATGTTACCATCGATAATTATTCAAAGCACTCTCCTGTAACGTATTTAGCTAATTAATTCATTAAAAATAACAGCAAGACAATCAGTCGCTATGCATCTACTCCAATTTTAGGGAGTAATGAATCCTTTCAGTTAATTAGTATGATGTGTGAACGTGTATTTCCGCTGCAAGTCTTGTTAATTTTGTCATTTTATGTATGAGGGTTTTTAGTTAAAGAATTTATAGGAGCTGTATAAATATTATATTTAACCACGAGATTTTTATATTAAAAGCTTTTAACTGAGAGCTATGGTTACCCGCATGGATATAAAAATAATAACACTGGTCTACAAAAAAAAACTTTTTTTCTGATGGCTGGAATATTAAAGCTGTTTTTGTATATATTTGACCTCCTGATTCCGAATATGGCATCCATTTTTGCTCATCAGTTCTAGTTTTAAAGATATTTGAAAATTAAGTTTTTCTCACTTTTGACCTACCTTATATACAATATGGTGCTATAAAAATGACTTAAAAATAAAAAACCCAACCACCCAAGGCTTTTCCTATTCCTTAGGGTCCCAATAGATACTTTATAAAGTTTCAGCCCCCCAAGTTAATTTTAAGGGGTACCTATTGGGCCCTAAAGTTGAAAAAAAGTCGAAAAATTGGTCTTTTTTTCAGAATTTTTTAAAAAATATTTTTGAGTTTTCTAATTTGATAAAACTGGCTTGTATATGTTTTTTAGAACTTATTTAGACCGCTAAAATATTTTTACTTTAAAACTGCACCTCTTTAGAGCGATTTTTTAGTTTTAAGACGAGAATTAGGGTCATTTCGCTCGAAAACTCTTGGTACCAATAATGTTGGTTGAAACGAATAAATTTCGAATTTTTCAGAAGTAAGTCATCAAAAAAGATGTCCTTTGATGTAAAACTGAATTTCACATGATAAAGATCAGTAAAACAGTAGAAGCTCCTCTCGAGCTTTCAAGCCCTAAAATTTGAAAAAATTGGAAAAAATGATTATTTTCACTGATCTGTATCATATGAAATTTCAGTTTTACATCAAAGGACATCTTTTTTGATGACTTACTTCTGAAAAATTCGAAATTATTCGTTTCAACCACCATTATTGGTATCAAGCGTTTTTGACCCATATTCTCGCCTTAGAAATAAAAAATCTCTCTAAAGAGGTGCAGTTTTCAAGTAAAAATATTTTTAGCGGTCTAAATCAATTCTAAAAAACATATACAAGCCAGTTTTATCAAATTAGAAAACTCAAAAATATTTTTTTTAAAATTCTGAAAAAAAGACCAACTTTTCGACTTTTTTTCAACTTTAGGGCCCTATAGGTACCCCTTAAAATTAACTTGGGGGGCTGAAACTTTATACACTATCTAATGGGAGACTAAGGAATAGGAAAAGCCTTGGGTGGTTGGGTTTTTTATTTTTAAGTCATTTTAATAGCACCATATTGTATATAAGGTAGGTCAAAAGTGAGAAAAACTTAATTTTCGAATATCTTAAAAACTAGAGCTGATGAGCAAAAACGGATGTCATATTCGGAATCAGGAGGTCAAATATATACAAAAACAGCTTTAATATTCCAGCCATCAAAATGAGTGTTGACCAGTGTAATTGGTTTATGGCTCTTTGCCATTTGGTGTTTGGTGTCTTCCACACGTTGGGTAAAAGCTTATAAAGTTTTTGGAAAAGATCCATCTGAATAGATAACTGATATTATAAAAAAATATGTTTAATTGTAACGAGTATTGATTGACCCATTATTACTTAGTTTGCTTCTCTTTTATTACCTCTCAGTCAGGGCTAGAAGTGTGGGGGGACGCGTCCCCCACTTTTCATAAAAATACCCATCCGTCCCCCCACTTTTATTTCTACTAAAATCCATCCCCTCACTTCTAAAATACCTCCTTCCATAAAAAAACTAGAAAATGTTACTCTAATATTTCTTTTGTTAGTAACCTGCTTTAAAAATAGGTTTCTCACAAGTTAAATGAATATGATAATTTTAGTTCTTTCTGATTATTGACTATAGTGAAACAAAATTTATTGCAAAGAATCCTAGGTAACTGAAGTATGTAATAAGCAACAGTAATAAGTTTAAGCAGTGATTTAATTAAGGTGCCTGCCTACCTAAAAATGCCGTTTCGGACCAAAAATTCAAGAAAAATTTTATTATCCTATTTCAAAAAACACATCTTTAGCTTTCCAAATCAGTTTAAATTTTGTCTTTATCTTTCCTAGAACCAAAGTTACAGAAATTTTACTTCAAACTAAAAAGGCATTTTATTAAGGAAAAGGTAAAGAAATTCGCGTTTTTCTCAGAATCACATTTTTGCTATTTTCCTTCTCTTCAAAACTACATAACTCAAAATATTATAAGTGAATTTCTATAAACTTGGGCACAATACTTGACATAATATGGTTTAGGAGCTCTACTATTTTTTGGCTGTGGGTGTAAATTTTTTTATTTTATGAATAGTCAAACTTTACTGAAATTTGGTGGGTCTTTTTTTATTTTTCAAGTTTAGTGCTATAACTTTTGATATTAAAATAATTTAGACATAAAAATAGCAGGCCTCCTAAAATATGTTTTTACGAGGATAATAAAGTTTACAAAACAAAAATATCTTCATATAATTTGAGTTATGATGTTTTGCGGAAAGGCTGTTTTTTGTGATTTTTATACATAAATTCTTCAATAATATGAAAATTTAAATTAATATTTAATTATATTTTGTATTATTCATAGTTTTTAGATGCATTTAATTGTATAAATCACAAATTAGGTCAACATTTTAATAATTAAAAAAAGCCTCCATAGGTAGGCAACCTCCGTAAGTTCTTTAAATGCTTGTTAGGCAGAAAATTTAAGGATCACATAATACTTTCAGAAAATGCATGAATAAGACGTATGTAATTGATAAAATTAAGATGAAACTGAAAATTTCCAAAAAGGGGGAAAGGCACTCTCCGGGAGGACTCGGGTTTGGCCATCCCCCCACTTTTGTTTGACCCACTTCTACCACTGCTCTTAATGTCATACAATTTTATCTGCAGGATATCAGTAAAATTTGCTACTTATTTATTTTCTTTAAAAAATTATAACATTTACTTATTGGAAAGTATGCGAATACATCACAATGCGATTGAAAATCATGAAGCTGCTGAGTTTTTTCATGGTTATATCTATTTTATTCTGTAAAGTATCTCCATAAAAAAACATTGATTTTTTCGCATGCATTTTACATACTTATATCTCTCCTTTCCGTTTGTTGATTCGAATTTTTGAAATCGCCCTGAAAGTAAAAAGTACCAAATGTATTGGACGTATCTTTTACCCGTCTCCAAATGTCCATTTCTGGACTGTGCTCCATTGCACCCAGTTGAACCTCCCATCTTTTCCCCGCCTGTGAAACAAGAATAGCTGACCATCTAACTGTCACTTAAGAATAAAATCCCGAACGGCAGAGAAAGACATTTGTATAACCTTTCGAATAATGGCCGCCAGAAGCTAATAAGAAGTCTTGGCAAGCGCAATCTTTCCCGGGCTATTTTTCTCCCGCCTTCATCCATATATGCATGACTATATTCGCCTGTTGAGTGCCATGTTTTCTGCCTTGTTTCAAAAGCAAGGCAAAAATGGAAGGCCGAGGGAAAATATCCGACAAGACATTGGCAGAGATGCCAAACAGTCGCGGCTTTAGCTCCCCAACCCGTACGAGTGTCAAAATAAGATTTCGATCGCTCTCCGTGTCAGAAATTTCGACGCCGCTGCGAGGAATATATTCCTTGTGCAACTTGCCCCTTATTCCGTTTATTTCAAACGGCCGTTTTTGCAGCGCGGAATTTCAATTCCTTTTTTATTCCTCTCAGCCGCTGCTTTTTCTTTCACCCCCAGTGTTGGAAATCAGGATTGCTTCTTCGAAATTGTACACTTGAGTTCGAAGTCTTCAATGGAGAAGAGCCTCCCTCCAGACCTAGCACAACAAGGGACCACCGTTCTTTATTCCGTTACTTTCTTTTCAACAAGTCGGATTTCCATTCGCTAATAGTTCTTGCAGGAGACTTTCTCTCATTGATTTTAATAGGGGTCGCGGAGCATTTCTACTCCCTCAAAAGAGATAGTTCATTCCATCCTTACCTGGTCGTGGTCTTATTATGACCTATTTTTATCTTGATATTCTTTGTTTGTAGTAAAATTTCTGCAACACCGTCATTCCTGACTTTCATGATAAATTTCTCAGACCCTTAATGAGAAGTAAATAGCGGCATTTCCCAAAAATTTTTAAAACCGCTAGATTTCGAAATAATTAACCTGGGAATTTTTACATTGTAATTTCAATTGAACGGGTAAAAGTAAGAGGTATGTGACATTAAATAAA
The DNA here is from genome assembly GCA_024610705.1 of Tetragnatha versicolor. Classification (NCBI taxonomy): domain Eukaryota; kingdom Metazoa; phylum Arthropoda; class Arachnida; order Araneae; family Tetragnathidae; genus Tetragnatha; species Tetragnatha versicolor. The sequence goes on from JANDEH010000009.1 coordinate 42,652,719, forward strand.
AAATAATTGGTCATTATAGTGCATGAATAGGTTTTTGTGTAGGCTTACATTTTACCCCAGACAACATATCTCTAGGACCATTAACATATGTATGAAAGAAACACATGAAGGAGGTGTGGTGACAAATAAAGATACCTGCAAAAAATCAAGCCAAATACCTCGAAACAACCTCCTTCTCACCCTTGACGGTAACTTAATCCATTTCCAGCTTTCGTATAAGCTGCCTATTCAGTTATTACTATTCTCTTGTAAAAACCAATGAAAAATCAGTTAAAACTTTTTCATTCATTATACTTCTTAAGATAATTTTAAGGATGTAATAATGTATCGTTTTTAATTGAACGACCCAATATTTTTTTTATTTTTGAACTTAATAAAAATTACATTAAACCCCAATAGCAGCCCTTGTGCCGTAGGTTGTGTCGGCTGGTTCTAGAGAAGTAACTATTTTTCCCTTTGTCAGATTGAAGCAGCCCATATTTCAGCGAAAGTATCTTTAATTCATTTCCCTTCAAATTACTATCCCTGAAAAGTTGTATTTTCGTGTTCAAAAGAACTCAAGATTCAATGATTCTACTTAGTGTGGGCGCGCTACACTTTTAATTATCACGCAATACACTATCCTTAATTAATTCATTCCGTAATTAAACCAACGTCTACATTCGTTATCACTAATGTGCAGATGGCATTCTTACAAAATCCAATTCGAAAGAATGACACTATTCATTAAATGCAGTTGCGAATTGGTGGAGGAATCGTTAGATAAACTCAGTTTTGTTTCGTTCAAATACCCCCTGAACCATTCTAAAATTGAATAAAATTACATTCTAATCAGATTAATATTGGGAGGGATGTTACTAGTGATGGGCAAAATTGATAATTTTAGGTATCGAATACTTTGGTATCGAATACTTATAGGTATCGAATACTTTGGTATCGAATACTTATAGGTATCGAGTACTTTTAGGTATCGAGTACTTTTTTTCAATGTCGGGAAATGAACCTGAAGGGACAATTTTTTTAGGGCCTATCCATAATCAGACTAATATTCAAAAAACTGAAAGCGATCCATCAAAAAGCCCCGTAGCTACGGGCCTGGAGGTGGATAGAAGCGAAGGATTTGGCGGGGGAAAAACCTAGCCGCGTCGAATTTCTCTCGCGGATGATAACGACTTGGGTTTGAGCGTTGCAAAATGAAAACGGGAACAGGCTGCGTTTGATCTACAGTAGGTATTATAAAGATTACTTCATTGAAAAATTTAAAACGAAATATGTCAATAAAGTATCGATACTTTTGTGGGTATCGAATACACTCGATACCTATAGGTATCGAGTACTTAAGTATTTGGTATCGATACCTGCCCATCACTAGATGTTACGAGGAAATAGGTCTCTGCACAAAATGTACTCAAAATTTTATTAGCATTTCTACTTCGACATACGCTTACACAACCTTTACTTAAGCTTTTAAATACTAACTTAGATAGTATCCAATACATCAACATCGGCGTATGGCCAACCAGTTATTTGTTTGTCGCCCAATAAGTCTTACTTAGTTAAGATGTAAGATAATTGCAATTAAAAATATTTTAAGGAAAATGGTGAGCTGTGTATTATGCCTATTTTAAAGCGAAATTAGCTTCATGAAATGTTAAAAGTTAATGTTAATAAGTAGATATTTCATTAAAAAAACGTTACTTTTAAGTTTACGCTCCGACATTGTTCACTCTGAAATATACAAAGGGGTTCCATACTTTTCCTTGAACCAAACCTGTTACTGCGTTGGATTCTATTAAAATGCCCAAAACGTGTAATGCAGTCTGAGAGTAAAAATATCTGATACTACATTTCACTTATTTATCGTATTATGTGATGGTATAACTTAACAAGTTATTATTTTACTTTAATTTAACTTTGTAATTGAATTAATTGAATACCTTCATAAAATTGTACATTTTCTTCAGAAATTTTACCCTTAAGTAATTAATTTTTATCTGAATATATTTGTTCAAATGTCTATGATTTATGCATTTAAGTTTGACATGCGTGGTGTTAACACTTGAAGTGAGTGATTGTAAATAGTTTTTAACACTTAAAAGGATTGAAAACAACGATAAGCAGAATAATTAAATATAATGTAATAAACTTACAAATTATATGCCCTGGTGGAGGTTATTGTAGTTCTTATATGTGAAACCAATTTTTTAAAGCTTGGGTACTGGAGAATTTCACATCTTCTTAATTAAATCTTTCTCCCTGACTATTTTTTGAAATCTTTGCGCATCTAGATAGTTTTGGTCTTTTAATTTTAGGAAACGTTAAAATTAAATTTTATCTTACCACCAAAAACAATTCTGTTTATTTCCATCTATTCGTTGATAGTAAGATAGAGTTGTCAACTAATTCAAAAGGACTCAGAATCTTACGATAAATTCCTAGCCGGTAATTGATCACAGTCCTTTGTTATCTTGGGTAGGCTATATTTCAGTGATTTAAGGATCTAATTGGCACTTTGACTTCCTGAAACTGACATCAGCATATGACACCGTAAATTAGTTTTATCGGCGTTAGTGGAATTTAATAAGACTTAGGATGCATAGTTTGCTCGCCTCATTTTATGTAGAGCTCGAGCTATTGAATAATTCTTTGATTTTGTGAATAAATTACCATTTGAGGACGGCTTTGCGAAGTAAATTCAAAAGTTGAGAGTCAGGTTTATATCTATTTCATTTGAGAAGCCTATTTTTGAACACTTGAATCCTTTATTGTTTGATTGTTGTTTTGGATGCATGCTAATTCTATTTTATAAACGTGTTTGTCTCTTATATCAGAGGTTTATATTGAAAATATTTCATGAAAGAGAATAAAATGCGTGATATGCAGAAGTATAGAAATAAATTTTTTCTGTATATAGTATAATTTCATTGCTTTTACTTTTAGTCCGCTTTGTTTGCATGATTCCCTCACATACTCCGAAGTCTATAAAAATTATATAAAATATGAAAAAAAAGAAATGCTGTTTAAATCATAATCACAATCACTCTCCGAATCAAAAATATTATTTCTTTGTATAATATTTAGTAGTACTCTCTAAACGAATTTGTTTAGTTTTTAAGTGTTACATAGAAAAATGCGTTTTAGATTTTCTGACTAAAATTGAACCAGACTAAAAATAAAATAGTTTGATTTTTAAAATATACTAGCACATAATGAATTTTTAAGAATTTATTTAAATAACCGATTAAAGATAACGAGTTGGAGAACTTTTTTTCTAAGATTAGGTGTATAAGTGGTTTTTACAAATAGTTATGCTTAAATTATTAAAAAAAATTTCCAAACTGATGAATTTTGTCCAATTACAGTTTATGATGTATATGATGATCATATAATTTTTAACCTAAGACCCGTTTCAACAAATGGGGAATTTCTAGCTATTTCGGTTTTAATACTGATAATTCAGTTAATCATACACTGTCTGAATTTGCGTCATTATAGGCGTTTGAATCAATGAAATGCCGCATCTTCAAATCTTCAATTTTCTGCTTATATTATAAGAATTCGTTCCAATACTTTGTCTCGCCAATGTCCAGACACCTCCTTAAACACCATACTCTTGTCATTTTCAAAGAAGAAATACCTTCAAAATTCCTCATTTTAACAAATAACGCAGCCACCCAGTTTAAGTGCGGTGAACATGCGACTTTTAACTCCGTTTCTTCTTGTGTCTTAAGTGTTATGTGTCTAGTACCCCCTCCCTACGTTTTAAAGTGTGACTGCATTTACCATTATGTTTACTGCAGTGAAAATCCGGGTGAATAGTTTTTACGGCGATGAAAGCATTTCACCTGCCGCAAGTGTATTCTTTGGATGATGAATCGAGGCAATTTGTTTCACAAATTAACCCTCGGAATTTTATTATCACTTGTTCCGGTGTGTTTTGCCCCCTTTAAAGGACGCTTCTGATTTGGAGGGCTTTTGCATTTAAAAAGGGAAGATAACTTCTGATTAATTGTCCTTGCGCGAGACATAGAGGAAGTTCGTCTTGACTGTTTCCCTGTTTTCAAGGATGGTTTTTAATAACAATTAATTGCGGTGGACTACGTGTTATCCTTCCCGTTGTTTTCAATGGGCACGTCTTTAAAAACGGTAAACTTTAATTTCAGAGTATTTTTTTAAACCTTTTGAACTTTAACTGTCACTTAAATGGTGGAACTTAGATTATCATAATTTCTTTTATCCGGAACTTTGTTTAATCGATGTAGATTTGCATAACTTTTAATATAAATAACTTTGAGATTGATAAATGAACTTATCACTTCAATTTTCTAACATGCGTTTCATCTATAAAATGGATTTATCGTTAATAATTATAAAATTCATATAATTTTATTTATGTTGTAATATGTGCACTCATCTTTATTATGCAGTGTTAAAAAAATTATGTGCCAAAATTGTATTTTCTAATCTTCTAATGTCGAGAATTTTCGATTTACCGACTGAGATCCTGTCTCGACCGTATCGGTTAATTGAGGTTTTAGTGTATATTATTTTTTGCATTTATGAACTTAATAATTTAATTTTTCACAATTATTTTAAGTTACTCAGTTCATCAGCAAAATATTTAACTGGTTTCAGCTTATGTTTTTGAAAGTTGTTACTATCAAATGAAATATTCTGGGTTCCTTTGAAGTTTATTTTTAAACAGAGAGTTCGAAAAAAAAGACACATATATATTTCTTCTTACTTCAGAAAGGTGTTTTAGGATAATAAAATTTTGAAATATTCATATCGCTTTTATTCCGAACCGACTTCTATTCTTTCTTTTTTTAGTGCGATATCGATGTTTCTAAATATTCCCAGTTTAATACCATTCGTTTCAGTCTGTTATGTTTCAGAGGAAATTATTTATTTAAAACGTCCGTGGACATGCGTACAGAACAAAATGATCATTCAAACTTGCTAAACACTCAACATTACCATATTCAATGAACGGCCTTTGAGACGTAATTTGTTAGCCCCCCCCCATTACAATCTATTTTTAACCTCCTTGAGACGCCAAAACGCTAAGAAGTAAATTCTCGTAACGAGTTATAGCAATTACTAAAAGACCGCGCTTATTTCATTCAAAAACCTTTTGTACTAAACTCTCAAGTGTTCTGCTCACTCCTTATCGGTCTGTCACGCTTTTTTTTTCACTGCCAGACTCTTCAGAATGTCAAGAATAGTATTTGCAAAACTTTTAAGTTGCCACTTAAAGCGATGACGTAGTGACAGTTGTGTAACTTGCGTTCTTTTTCTGTCCAAAGTTGTTTACTGTGTTGTTGTGGTTTTTGTTTTTAAAAAGGTAGTGTTGGTTTGTATCATTTTGTTCCGTTGGCTCACAGGTGACAGGCACAAAGTCACTTTTGGTTCAATCAACTATATACCAACCAATTGAGTGCCTTTCAGCTTGGCGAGATTTTGGGAATCTACTTGTTTGTTTTTTCTACCGCTTCCAAAAGTGACTTAGTTCCTTTCTCTTGTAGGCCGACGATTTTAGAGCCTTATCGACTGGGGTTGAAAATCTTAATTGCGATTGAAAAATAGTTTTAGTAAGTTATTTTTAGTTCCTGTATTTTTAGTATCTATTATAGGTGCCAGTATAGTGCATGTTATTCAAGCTGAACTTAATTACTACCTTTTTTAATTATAGTTTCACGAAAAATATTATTAAATTTAATATTAGTCCTCAATGAGGAGAGAAATAAAATTGATTGTTTAGTTAAAGGAAATTCTAATCCTCTGACATATGAACCAATCTGAGCTTTAAGTAGGCAATTGATAGAAAGGATATATATTTTTTAAAACATAATTCTACATTTTTAATACTTTTATTTTCTTAACTTTCAGGTGTAATCATCGATTAGTATTAGTTTGAGGTGGGTTTTTGGTTGATATACCGAGTATTTTCAAAAACTATTTACTTTCTCTCATTATTAGACGTACAGTCATATTCACTTCTACCAGCTACTATTATTAAAGAAAGAAAAAAATTTATTGACAGACATAGATTTGTGGAGTCCTTCTATAACGAAGGATTTAAGACCGACGCCGATGGCTGTGAATATGCCTGTTCGTTTCCTTAGGGTTTGTGTCACACCAAGTGTGTTTAAAATTATTCAATAATTTCTATTTAAGGTTTAATGCAGAATAAACAGTTCTAGGATTATATGTAATATGTTTTATTGTTCAGAGCTGAAGACACGTAGAAAAATAAACCTTCAATAGAAATCTGGGGTACACGGGCCACGGTCTGGCCCATTACCACTTTCTCCAGCGCGCCATAAAGGCACGAGAGTGCATGCAAATTTTTCGCGCCAGCTTTCTGTTTGCTCTGGCCCTACCGAGGAAATAAACAGGGCCTGTGGGGATTTACTCCGGCGATAAAGAGGACCTATTCAGGCGTAATGAAAAACGCGCCTTATCTGCGCTGTTATCTGCTCTCTTACGAAACGCGGCAGCAGGCAGCGTCGAATGTCTCGGCAGCAAAAACGAAATAAATTCGGGCAAAAACTGCTGAGAGCTTTTAATGGAATGTGTGCCACTGCCGTCGCAGGTGATAAGGTAATTTTGCCGACTGGCACATTCATTTATCGGCGTCGTTAAGAAAATGAGCCGAGGTGTTCCTTCCTTCTTTTTAAACTATTGTTCCCCCTCGGAAACACCACTGGGGATCGGGGAGAGACGCCGAAGACGTCCCTTTAGATGTCGTTTAATTGACGTTCCCATAAAACCGTGATTCGGTTCAAACGGTTCAATAGAAGAAGCCCGATTGCCTTTGGCTCCGAGTCGGGGTTTTTTACCCTTTTTAGAGGGAATTGGTGGAAAAGTTCGGGATTATCTTCCGTCTTTTGCTCCTCTGCGGGATTTTCAACAGGGGCGTTTAGATGATAAATTACTTGTTAAAATCTTTATTGAAATGGCCTGTTTCTTTTCTTCGTGGATGGTCTTTGGATGGGTTTGAGATAGATGGAATCGGTGTGCATTGTGCTGTTATCGCCCTTTCTCGCCGTTCAGAGAGTTTCTATTTGAAGTTAGATTTTAAAATTGCATTTTCTTACGTAAGGGATTTCTGGATTAGTTTTTAACTCCATTTTATTCGTGATTCTTTTATTCTGATAACCAGTCTGTCAACCGGCTGTTTTTGTCGTTTTGCGATATGAATGCTTTAAAGATTTTATTTTGCGTAAAAATTATTTAAGTATTATAAGTATTCGGTAAAATCTCAGTTGTGTTAGCTTCTTCCCTAGCAAAATTTTTTTTTCATTTCTTTGACGCTTCTTAAATATTTTGGGAAGTCATCAAGGTTTCATTCCCAAAAAATGTTAGTTAAAATTTATCCATCCACCTTCGGACAATTCCTGTTCTTTATCTTTAATCTCACGATATTAATCGATTGTTGTTTACTGAAACATAAAAAATGAATGTTTGAATTTATAATAAGCTCTTTTTGTCGCTTACATGCCATTCCATTATTTAATGTAAGTTAACTCGTTTTCTTAACGGTTTTACTTCTTTGCTCTTATAATCCGAATTATAAAAAATAGAGTAATTCTACATTAATTCGTAGCCAACTTGTTTTCATTAGTGTTTTCCTTCCTTTTTTATAATTTACTGGCCTTGTAGGTAAAAATTATAAATGGCTTCGATCCGAATCTTTCGTGAAGAGAAACTAGCTAGCTTTAAATTTTCTCTACAACAGTCCAACCTAACATTTCCCCATTTGCAGAATAAAAACCCCAAAAGAAACCAGCGAACATAATTTTCCTTTTGTTGCACATCATCTCCTATCGACTAGAAACTCAGAGCTAGTTGAGAAAAAACTGCTCGCTATGCCATTCAAATGAGATGTGGCAAATTGCCGTATTTTCGATGAATATTTTAAACGTTATCATAATATTTTACATGTTAAACTCCGAGGTCCCGAAAAACCATTTAGTAAGGAAGATCCCGTTGGATAGCACGGTGATCCTCAGCGCCATCTGCCGCCATATTTAAAAAGCATTTTGAGGCATAGTCTGGGAAGGATGGTTTGGTAGTGCATGCCGGCAAACTGCAAAGGGTTATTAATTTTAGATAAACACAGTGTTTCCTCAGTATGATAAGACTCGCTGGATTTGTGCAGAGAGGGAGCTAGCTATAATTTTGCATTATATTTGCAAAAATGCTCTCGCGTGTTCCATGCAGCCTGTATTTTCTTTCGAAATTCCGAAACGATTACAAAAAAGGTTGAAAATGTTGTTGCTTTAAAGTTAAATATTTATGTATTATAATAAGGGGTGGTTTTTCTCCTTTAGGTTTTTTGTTGCTAAGCTACTCTTAATGCGTTGTTACAGCGCATACCAAAAATGTTAATGTTGTTAAGCTTGCTTATTCTATATAAAGCATTAAAAGGGTATTACCCTCTTATATCCGCATCATTGTATCTGCATTCAAAATATGACTTGTTTATGGTCGGATATAACGTTGTTTATATTTTATTGCTATTTAAATAATGTTATATACTTTCAGCTTCATTTTTAAACATTTGCCAAAAGTTTTTGAAATTTTCAGAAGTTTTCCGGGAAATAAACATCATATTAGTTTTTTTTAATAAAATAGTGCATAAAAGATTTGAGACGTATTACGCTTGTGACGTCATTTTTTGTTTAGATTATTTTCTGTTTAAGGGTTAGAATAGATTTACCGAGAAGAACCATGATCCAAAAATATAGTTTGGACTAAGCTCAAATATCTAAAACTATATATAAAGAATATTAAATGCAAAGCATGTTCCTGCTAAAAGAAGTTTTTGTAAATCAATATATAAATGCATTTTGCCTTCCAAATCTTTATTAAAAAGCTCTTGCTTGTTTTCAGTTTTAAACGTTTTCTATTAAATTATAATTCCCCTTCATATTGATTATTCTCTTTTATTATTCTGTGACGTTTCTGTTTATTCTTCTGGCATGCTTAAAGAATAGTTTGCAGAATTTTATATTTATTTCAATCTTTGTAAATTCAATTTACTGTATTTTTTTTTCAATTAAATTGTTATATTATCTTACTTTACCTATTTTCGTATGAACATCAAAATTCGGATCACTAACTCTTTTTCAATTATATTCTGTGCATCGCAGCAGCAATGTTTATAAAATGCTGCGGTATTTAATATTTTGGGAGTTTCCTCTATTCATTAAAACGGCTTTGTACGCTGTTTAATGCGGTTGATTATTTACCTCTTGTTTAACTCATTTCAAAAGCATGTTTCTTCATTATAAAGAGTCCAAAACCAGCATATCAGAGTGCAGATAATTTCGCACGCAGAAAATGTCATATCACAGGAAAATAACATGTAGCAAAGGCTCCTTTTCAATAGAAAGAGTCTGGTCCGAGAAAATGGATTTTCAGCTCCTATATACAGATGTTGCTGAAAAAATTATCATCGGGGTAAAAATGAATTACACAGTTTCATTATAGTAGCTTGCTAGCTGGTAATAGGATTTTAAACGAGGCGAAGGGCCTTTCCCCATCACTTTAAATGGCTTTTTGAATCTTGCTTCTCTCAGCGAAAAGAAATGTTAACTTCGTTTTTTAATCCCGTTATTGTGAAGAGGTTGCACGTACTTGTCTACTGACGTGTCTCTTGCAGAAAGTTGCAGGGGGTTGCCCCTGGGGATTTTTATTAATTAACTTAGCCTCGCAGTCCCGAGATTTCATTTAGTCGTTCATACCTGACCGGCAGTCGTTGTGAAGAATTAAATCTCGCTTTTTCTGTTATGTAATGAAGGAATTACTGAGAAAGGTCTTTCCAGTTAATCATCGGAATCCAGGAATTAAAAAGCGCTCTGACAATTTGCATATTGCTTGTGTTTTTTTTCTCTTCTCTCTTTCAGTTATATTTCCCACCTTTTTCCGATTTGATTCGACAGGAATTATTTTGAAGAATTTCTTCGGTTTTCTGTTTAAAGTGTCTCCACATCGCTTCCTTTTTTTCGCGTCTGTATTTAAATGCCAGATAATTAACTGAAAAAATTCTTTTGAAAGTAATTTCAGACTTTTTTCCCTGGAACCTTTTTGCGGTTCCCGGTAAATCTATTTCATAGAAAGTATTTAACTTAAATTAACAAAAAGTTGTCTCTTCGGCGCTTACACGGAATGTAAATTAGTCTTTTACAGCTAAAGCTGAGTCATTGAGAGAGATCCAATTTCCCAGCTTTTAATTTTACCATAGTGAGTTTAATTAAGGGTAGTTAGAAAAATTTATTTTTTTCTCACAATACCCACTTAAGAAATGGGCTATTTAATAATCTCAATTCTTATTAAATACCTCATCTAATTGCTTTAGATCAGAGTCTGACCGCCTTTTGGGTAATTTTATATTAAATGCTTTGAAACTTTAATAAAAAGTTGCAAACAACTTATTATGCATTATTATTAATTACTTTTGTGCATTTTTTGCTCAAAAATGCATAAATTTCTATCATTTTACTATTTAAAATGAAATGAAACTTTCCTGACTACTTTAATATCATACAATGTTGTTTGTACGTATTTGAAGCGTCATTGGTATTAAAAATATTGCAAATATATCAAATAAGTAAATAAAAACCATGACCTTTAGTAGCCCCTAACATTTTCTTTTGTAGGCAGTGCATGAAAAACGGTTTATTTCATTCAATGTCTTATAGTAATGAGCGTTAGGTTGAAGATGTTTTGCTATGAAAAATATTGTAAAACCAAGCTTGGATTCTATTTATTCTGTGTGCACTTATTTCTTCTGGAAGAAATATATCTGACATCAACTTCCCTATGACTCTTAGGAGCAATGCTTTAAAATACAACACAACGCAATTTAGATCTGTTGTTTCCGGAGGTCCCATACATCTCATTTGAATTTGAAATTATCTTAATTAGTCTCGAAATGTATACTATTGTATGTTACATCATAAATTATTAGCATCTCTTCAGGCCACTGTAAAAAACATATGGCATGTTACACAACAAATTGATGGAAAGAAACTTCCACCACTTTTTGTGTAACGAGACATATTTTTTACAGTGGGGAAACTAACGATGAGAAATACTGCTTTACTCAATAGACTTAATCTTTCAAAAATATCTTAGTAGTATTTTTTTTCTTTCTTTACATTTTAATCTGTATTATTCCATTGCATAAAATAATAATTTTACTTTAGTTTTTACTAAATTTTACCGGAACTAAAGCTTGGGGTTTTCAATCTCCTAATAATATCCTTTCAGAGAAGGACCAAGGCAGTCGACACACCAGTTCTTTTTATCAATCCAGCTCGATCTTATCCTCATTTCTTTAGCAAGCATCTATTTCTGAATCCCCATTCTGATTTTAAAAACGTTAATAACAATACACAGCTATTTTTATCTTCATTTGTTTTAGCGTTCCCATAATGAGCACGTAGTTATCAGTGTCCCGATATAAAATACGCCCGCGGAATTAATTACACCTCCAATCTACTAGCTTCCATAAGAATGCGCCCTGCCTCTGACACATCGAAATGAAATTTCTTGCTCGCTCGCATTACCCGCAGTTATATTAAGAATTAAACAGCTCTCCGCGTACATATTTCCTTGCAGATTACAAAGGAATGCCCATTAATTACAGGCGAAAATGAAACCGCCGTAAACCATGTAAAATTGAATCGATTGATTTGTAGCGGTTGCGAGGATCTATCTCTGAAGCAGTTAGTTGCGCTTGTTTGCTGACGGGAAGGGATCGCTTTGCTGAATGTTGCGATTATTATTATTATTTCCCCTTGAAGATAGATTGGAGCATCTGAATTTGGTTGAAAACTAGCTGAATTTCAATTGGATTGCCGATAAATTGTCGGGCGCAAGTTAAGAATTATTTTGGGTTTAAGCATGGAAGAAAGGATAGCTGTGTATCTGAGCTCTTTACTTGACATTGGTCAAGTTGGCTTAGTTGTATTTTTCATATTGGTAGAAGTAGCTTAACTGTTACGAACTGAAAAACAATCCATGCATCATTCAGGGTCCTATGATTCCTCAAAACTCCTGAAAGTTTTTTCTACTGAATTTTTCCTTTCAACACCTGAAAAACATCTACCCAAGAGCAAAATGTAGGTTTACTATTGATTTAAATGAAGTAACTGTTTTTAAATTGATAACACTAAGTTGAAATGTAAAATGTTAACCTCTTTTGCAGTTCTTTGTTTCATACATCTTTCTGCTCGTCGCCATGTAAAGTAGAAAAAGGTTAATAATTATTCACGCAGCCTCCTAATTTTTGTAATTTGCTTCTGAAAAACGCCGTATAATTTTATGAATGAATGAATTTTACACTAAGTTATTTATGAATAACCCTGATTAAATTTAAAAACACAATACGCTTTAAAAACTTAAATTTCGTGGGATTTCAAGTAAAAACTCATTCATAACGACTGTAGTAAAATTTTCCTTTATATTTTTTGTTTGCATGACAAATTTTAGATACATTGCCAGTACTATATTTCACCACAGTAAAAGTGCAGTTCTCTTTACATTGTTATTTTCTCCTATCAGTACTCATATATTTCAATGTTCATATACTATATTCAGGGAAGGTTACCATATTTTTCCAACACAGAATTTTATGTTGTTTGAGAAAGAATTACATTTTTACACCAATATTTCTTTTCTATGGATAAAAGGGTACAGAAAGTCAATATGTACAAGTCACAATCCTACTATAAATGTCAGTCTATATTTTACGAAAAATTTGAATTGCTGTACTTGGTAAACCTTGAAATATCAATCATAATTTCAAACTTTTCAAACCTTAACAACATTGTCAGTTGCTGTAATCATGTAAAGTGGCTTCCAGCTTAGCAAGAAATGTACTTACTGATTTTAAACATTTTTTAAGTGTAATGAAAAAAAACAATGTTATCTCTGATGTGTGGAGAAACATAATGTATTTGAAAGCATCTTGAAATTTTGCTTACTTGGTTTTTCCTTACCTAAAGAATAAAAATACTTGTCAAAAGTATTTCCAAAAAGCTTTCATGTTATTAGTTTCTCTAGTGAAGGGGGTTATATTTCCATGTTTTTGCATGTAGCTTAACTCCCTTGAGTCATTTGTTTTAAAGAAATCTGGTTCTTCACTTTTCTCTTAGCGAGTATGCTTAACATATTTTAAAAAGCTGTCATTTAATACTTTTTTTAGAATATTGTATTAATTTTGTCTATAGTAAAATATTAATGGCAAAAAAAGTCCACATCCTCACTAATTTACTGTAAATAGGCCGTAAAAACATCGAATATTAGAGTTCATTAAAATAAGCTATAAAATATCCAACTTCTTTAATTTATGAATTAAAAATTGTTTAGCATCAAATGTAAGAAATCACACCTAGATAGTATTAATTTCAATTAAAGAATTGGCTTGATTGCACGGTATGTTTGATTTTTAAATTTTGTTATTAAAAATCAATCCCTCACTTTTTACTTTTGTATCTTACTATAGTTTATATTAGGATGTGCGTATGATTAATGATTACGTTTGTTTGATAAGTCTTGGAGTTCTTGCAATGTAAATGAGAGTTGATTGCGTTATGTTATATACTGTATATATATTCACCGTTTTCTAATTCTTCAAAACTATTATACACGTTTCTTCAGTTGCGATTGCGATAAAAAAACGTAAGGCTTTTCATCCTAGCCCAGGATAAGCGCGTTGCCCCTTTTAAATGAACCTTCCACGACACAATTGTCCTGTACAACTATCTCTGAAGTAAACCTCCCTAGCTCGAATCAGCAAGCCGTCCATTAACCGATTCTTCAGTAATCATGGCCATTGGCTAGCCAATCCCTCAAGATCCCACGCGAGCGAGAAACGAGGGGCATATTACCAAAGTCGACCACTTAATTTCCCTTTGTAATCAGCAGGCTGGGTGCAAGCCATCCGTTTGTATTTGCCGTCCCATTGAGTGGTCCGGGCGCTATTGACAAAGCCATATATTAATATTTGGATCGCTGGATAATCTTGCGCCTGCTAACTGTTTGCTTTTCCCGTTTCACGCTCACAATTATTTAGATACTGCGGGCTGTCAAAATGTCCGCGATGCAATGCTTATCCGTTTGGAACAATCCCATTGGGGCGAGAACCGCGATTCCCGATTAGATTGGTTTGCGATTCGTGCGGTTTTCCTGTGAGGATCAACTTTTACGGCTGTATTCACCACTAACTTAACCCTAGGGTTAACCTAGAATCAAACTTTATCGACGACTACGATTGGCTTAAAACTTTTTTCCCTTATTTTACAACCAATTAAAAGTTTTGATTCCAAGTTAACCTTAGGTTAAGTTAGTGGTGAATACAACCATTATAACCCTCAATTTTATGGCCCCGATTTTTATGTGTGGTTTGGAGGTTTCCTCCCTTCAGAGGAGGGTTTTTCGTTTAGTCGCTAATTCACCACACAAAGAAACCGAAACCATAAAACTGAGGTTTGCAAAACTCTATCCTCAGCATCTGGGGCTAAATCGTGCTTCTTGGTTAGTGCTAAGAGTTTTACGACCCCGCTATCTTTATGGGGTCAATTAGCGAACAAGATAAACCCCTTCTGAAGCGGATTCTAGGGGAAACCTCCAAACCACACAAAGAGATCGGAACATAAAACTGAGGTTTGTAACAGTTTAGCCTCACCCCTTGTCTTGCTGTTGGTCCCGATGGGTATAGCTCCTGAAAACGGCTGAGAACTGCAGAACCATTCCACCCACGATAGAAGATTCCCCAGTTCTCAGTCGACTTCCTAAGGCTAAGCGCGCACTGGAGACTTCCGTCCGTTGCGGCGACTAGAACATAACTGTCACTCGAGATACAGGGTTTGCAAACTTCTGAAGATCCCTATATTTAATTAACTAAGGTTCACAACGTTGAAGAAATTTCTCATGAAAGAAAAACTGGAGAACATTTTTGGACAATCAAATTAGATAAAATATTAAATATTTTCTGTTTTTATATCTACTTTTTGTAGGCGAAGTAAAAAGGGGCATAGTTAGGCTTAGCTTCTAGGACATGTCCAGAACCTATATTAACTAAAGAACTGTAGGATTAGACAAGGTGCGCTGTTCATTCCATCAGCATTATGTTGTGGGAAAATTTTCGCCTAAGTTTATGTAAAGAAAAAACCTCTATTAGTTTTATTAGTAAAAAATATTTCGGCTGGCGACAATATCCATACCTTTTAAATTCTGAGGAATGATGAAGATGGGAAGTACGTATGATAATGAAAAACTACGGATCTTCAAAAAAAACGAGTTTCCTTAATACCTGAAGATACCTGAAAGTTGGCTTTTCCTTGCATTTTATTGATATGCAAGAAAACAGTGTATTCGTAACGAGGTGAATGAGTTCCAAGTGTGTTTTAACTTAAAAAGGTTTAAGAGAAAAGTTTTCTGTATGCTTAAATTTGAGATTTAAAAATCATATTTTAATTAAAACTATAGATAATTTTGAGCTAAGGTTGGCATGTATATAAGGAAGTATATAGTCCATAAAAATTGAAGCATCATGGACTATTTGGTAATTAGTAGAAAAAGTACAAAACTACAGGAATTAAGAAAACTATACAACTCTTTGTAGTAACATAAACTGGAATGAAAATATGGGGACATTTTAATGAAAGTATGGAGACATTTTTTGGAGAAATTTTTGAATAAAATTAACTGTTCTGGGGAAGTATTATACTAAGCCTTGCAACCTTTTCTGCTGCACCCCTGGTCTATCCTCCAGACACCCCCAAAATAAGCCATCCTCGAGGGACAAGCCCCCATCCATTAGACCACATCCAGCTGTCAATCGCGACTCGGCATCTTTTTAAACAGTGGCCGCATCCAGTCACTGAGCAAGATGGATCCTCGCTTTGTGTCATATTCTCACTTCCACGTCACGTCTCTGTTTTTCCCCTTTTCCTGCTGCAGCGGGGATATCCCCCTCCTCTACCTAGCAGCGCACATGTCGTATATTTATCACTGGCCATGCACGTGCTAAAGCCGTCTCCCGCTCTCAGATTAGGCCGCATCGGAGGTGTTATGGCTGTTTTACGACCCCACCTCCTACATCACAGAGACCCCCTTGCATTTTGATATGGACATTGGCCACTGATAGGGCTTCCGAAACGAAGTTAGAGTCGCCGCCGTGTCCGAGTAATGCTTCTTTCGTTTTAATATTTGAGAGGGGTTGGCCCGCCGGAGATTATTGGAGTTGGGTTTGATTTATGTTCGCTGGGTGCTGAAGATGGAGATGTTTTTTATGTCTTCCCTCGGATTTCAATAAGATGGGAGGTGGGGATCTTGTGGTGAGTCAGGGGTTCGTGATTTCCAGGCTGTGTTGGAATTTTCTGAACCTCTTGCTGTTGGTTGAACTGTTCATGATGATCAAATAGACTTGATTTTGGAAGTGGGGAGAATTAAAGATTTTAAATGACAGGGCAATATTGCTCGAGTGATTGGTCGTATATATTATATAAGTGTGTATTTGTATGTAGAGGTGAGTATGGGTAGAGAGTGGTTTGTTGTGAAAGCATTCATATTACGTAATTTTTTGTGTGTGAGACGAAATGCGAATGTTTCCATAAGCGTTTTTTTTCATTTAGTTGGTGCTATTAAACTTAATAACAAAAAAATTATCTATCTGTATGCTGTCTAACTGTCTACATATTATAGCAGATATATCTAACGTGGTTCAAGACTTAGCCAGAGCGGTTATTTTTTTGGTGTAGTTCGTAAGTTCAATTTGTTTATACCTATGCCTATAAAACCTAGTTATGATATTTATAACAAGTTTTTTTACTTTCCTTGAAAACACTGTACCACTTGCATTTTGACATTATCTGTCGTATGGCAAAAAGGCGTTTTTGTAAAGATCATTAACGTTATATTTCGTCATCCGTAAAATCAATAATAGAGTTTAAAAGTTCCTTTAAAAGCAATGTTCCTTTTTGTCAATTTACTCCTCTTACAAAATATTGCACAAGATGGGCATTAGGTGAGGTGCAATGAATCTACGCGAATTAATTCTTCCTTCGTTCGAAATAGAAAATTGTGCTCCCTCCATTTAGTCATCATATAAAATCCCAATCCTCCCTTGTCATCTGCTAAACTTGCGAAAAATCCTAATAAAATTACATTTCCATTCCATTCCTTGCGAAAAGAATATAACGACCTACCAGCTTCAATTCTCATCAAAAGTTGATCGAAATTCGAACTAATTTAAAAGCCCTTTGGATAATTTTCTTCCAATGAAAGAACTGATAGCCCGTCCAAGAAAATTCAGCAAAATTCTGCTTAAAAGGATATAAACGTTGCTACTAAAAATCAAATTATCTGTTTCCTATAGGCAGCGTTACAAAATCGCTTTCAGAGACTACTATCTCAGTATTCGAATGACACTCTACTGTTCCAGTGACGAATAACACCAATCTCGTGTCTGAGATTGCTCCTCAAGTTCCCGATTCTCGTATTTTCAGAGTGTCGTCTCTTTACAGTATTTTATTAGGGAGCCTTTTTAGTTTTTCTTTACTTTCTGTCTCAGCTATTCCTTGCTTTGAACGTATTACAGTGGAGATCAGTTTTCTTTTTTACGAGAGTTGAAAGGTTTCATTTTGAAATGATTTAAAATAGAGTTATTTTGAATTCGTAACGGTATGATTTGGGGATTTACTGATCAGGTCGCGGGTGACTTCATATTTTTCTTAAATTTATTACCCTCGTAGTTTCGTTTAGCGATTTTTTTTAAATTGACTGAATTTACTCATGCAGAACCATTTCAGTCTTGTGAAGTAGTACTTCATTCAACTTTTTGTCTTGGAATTTACTTGGTCAATTCATATAAAACTCATGTGTTCGTAGCATAAAATTAGATCAAATAATACTATAATACTAAAATTTTTCAATAGCATTTAAATTATTTGTATTTTTAAGATTAAGTTAAGCATAATGTTTTTAATGAAAGGAGAATTTCACCAATTATTGCTGGTTAAGCGGACAATAAGTGTAAACTCACAACTCTCAAGCGTCACCTCCAACCTGTTTTTTAATGTATCAAATTTTTTCTTTCCGGTTTTTTGTTTTATAATATTTTTTAAGCAAAATCTCTGCAATATATGGTAATCTGCATTATAAAAGTACGTGATTTCTTCTAAAGGTGGTACTTTACGTTTGTCCTTTCCTTTTGTTGAAACAGATGTTTTTCCGGTATTCCTTTTTCACTATTCATCATCAACCTGTCGTTTTGCATTTTCATATTGACTTTCTAAAAATGCAATTAAAGTTTTGAAAGACTTTCAAGCAACAATGCTCTTATAAATTTTAATCAATGGGTTGCTTAAACTACGTCTAATGTTAACCCTAATTTTAAAAAGTGCACTCATCAGTTGAGCTTTTAACTAGGGAGTTACAACTGCGCCACATTCAATAACCTCCCATTGTGAATCTTCAAGGGATAACTTTTCGTTTCATCTCTTGATGGGGTATCGCATATTCCAATTGAAAAGGGAAAACTTACCGTTTATGGAACCCCTGGGAATGGAAATTAACTGAATACCTAATGTTTACTGACGGCCTCTGTTTCAGTCTCGGGAGAAAAGGGTATCAGATCTCCGTTTAAAATGCCCATTTTCAATGGATTCCCAACATGGGGGCGGGAATTCTTCCCGCTAAAGCAAAATTAAATGTCCTCCCCTGCCTTTCCGTAAATGTGTTGTTCCGTCGGATTCTCATCAGCGAAGTTGCGTCTTTTCTTGGAGCCGCTTGTCGAAGAGTTAAAGGTAAAGCGAGAAATTTTACTTTTTGGGAAGTTTCAGGAACGGAAAGCTTCTTTTGAAGCGAGTTTTGCTAATAGATTCGATTGGCAAGTCTAATGAGTTTAGAGGGTGGTTCTTCGTCGGATGGGGTGGATTGTCTCGATATTTTTAGCTAACTTTTCTCTACATGGTTTGTCGATAATTTTGAAGATAGTGTCAAATTTTGCATTCATAGCATAGTAATTTTGGAAAATGTGTGTTTAATTCTTTTAAAAGGTTCAATAGGAACAAACTCTAAAAGGTAGTTATGTAATTTTCTTCCAATCAAAATTTATATTTTAAAATATTTTGTGAGCTGAAAATGTTCAAAGGGAATGCACTCTGAAAGGTAGTTATGTAATTGTTTTTTGATCAAAATTTATCTTTTAAAATAGTATTTTGTAAACTGTTATAAAAATTATTTTGAAATACTTTTAGACCATTTCTCTAAACACCTTTATTTATGTCCCCTTTTTCAATTTTGAAATAGTAGGTACACTCATATAAAAACAGTTCAACTTTCACCGCAAACTGATTAAAATTTAGCTGCAACAGGCTCGGTAACAGGTTTCACCAAGTGTTCGGTATTTTTGCTAGTGAAAGCAGCTAAATTTGAACCAGTTTGTGGTGAAAGGCTGAACTTTTTTTAACAGTGTAAATAATTGTACACTGTTAAAAAAAATTTCAACCTTTCACCGCAAACGTGGTTTAAATTAGTTGCAACCGAAATGTCGCGAAAAGTTGAACCGTATTTTCGGTGTTCTCAAACGCAAGTTTTTCAGTATCAAGTATCAAGTTTTTAAGTATCAAGTTTTCGGTGCTTTCATGCACCGAAAACATGGTTCAAATTTTCGCTACATTTCGGTTGCAACTAATTTGAACCACGTTTGTGGAGAAACTGCCCAACCTTTCACCACTAAACTGGTGAAGGGTTGAACTCTTTTTTTTACAGTGTAATGATATTTTTAAAAACTAGCTCCAAAAACTGTAAGAAAAAGTATGAATCGCCTGTTATCGTAGCAAACACATATACTAGGTTTATGATATAAAAGCCACACACAGATTAATGTGTAAGAATATATAAAGAAAAATAGTTTAAAGGAATATTATATGGCTTTTTATTTTCTCTATATAGTTAGCGCGCAAAACAATTTTAGCATGTTAATTTCATAAAATGGACTTTTACGCCATTAAGAAGAATTCTTGCAATTACCCCGCTACGAAGTTCTGTAGACCAAAAATATCGTCCATGTTTTCAAAAATTGTATCTTTTATGTACCTAGAAACATAGGAGAATATCTTGTTTGACACGAGAACCGTTCTTTGTAAAAAGGAAAAATAGGATTCTCCTCGAACAGGAAATTCCTTACTTCCGCAAGCAAATTCTGAGTCGAATAGGAAACAAATTTCCATTGTTTATTTTGCGTAAGAGACGTCCAGGATTCTCTCCCCGAATCCTCTAAGAGATGTTATTACTTTCAGAGCAATAAATTCTCCCTAATATCCACCCTTTCTATCGAAGGAATAAGTCATCAGAAAAGTCAGCTCTCAGAGCCGGGTTAAAATTTTTTAAGGCTGTTATTGATAGAAAGATCGCGATAAAAAAAGTTGAAAAATTAATTTTTGCTTGAAATATTTGACTTCACGTCTGATCGTGGACATTTATTTTTCACATGTGAAATGTTTTCCTAGTGAGTTTCTATCGAAAATGGCCTGTAATAATGCTGGGTACGTTTATTTCTGATGTTTTGGTGTGTTAAGGCACCCCAGTGCCTTCAAAAATTTTGCTGGTTTATGCAAAAGTTTATGTTTTTAGTTAGTTATGGGGTTGTTTAGTTTACACAAATTAAGCTTCTCAGATACGTTTTTATAATTTTTACTCTTTACCTTTTCCCTTTATTCCAGTACACTTTTTGGTTTTAAATGCTAAAAGTATCATATAATATATTTCATATAAACGAAGTGAGCATCGTATTATTTTAATACAATATCATGATTTACTATTTTGAAAAATCATATAATAACAAAAGCTATATTATCAACAACATAAGTACAGAAAATAAGATGACATATTCGTCACCAAGGGGACAAGATTACAAAATTTAATGTCGTACATAAAAAACAATAAAATTAAATAATTGAAGGCATAATTTTAAATTAGAAAATTGAATAAAAAATGAAAAGCAAATAACATAGACTTAATACTAATAGACAGAGTTGGCAAAAGTCTGGTTATTTTAGTTATAGTTGCTTCGTTTTAAATCTGAAAAGAACAGTCTATGTCGTCCAAATTTATGATGAAATTAAAAAGTTCACGTTTAAATGTTGAATATGTCTTTATATTTTAAAGATAAGAAGGCACATGGTTATAGATTTTAGGTCCTAAAAAGTAGAAATGCTTCCGAAATATTTCTTTAGAAAAATGAGGAATTTTATAAATTTCATTAGGTCTTCTTAGAGATACATTTAATTTTAATTCACACATTGATTTGTTTCGGTACAAAACAAGAACTACACTCATATTTATTTTACTATAGTGTATTGTTTTCACTTATAGAGTACCCATTGCGTGGTGGTGCTGTCGGTTTTCGATTATTACTAAATTTTCATCTTAAATCATCAAAGCTTTGAAGATTGTAAACAAAAACTTAAAAGGGGAATACCCCGAGAGCATTTCCGATAGGGAATGAAATGTTTAACTATATTTAAAAGATTTTATCTATTCTTTCCATTTAAATTTTGTCATCTTGAAAGTATTTATCTTATATTTCATTCTTTAACACAACTTCAACTTGATAACTCAATATTAAACCCCAAATTACATTACACCATAGATCCTTCGTTAAGTTCTTATTAAATTTAAACTTGGTTTTGAATTATAAGGAATGCGGAACGATTTTAAAATAAGTCTTTCTACATTGAACGTCTAAAAATCTCTAAAACTCCCCTCAGGCATATCTGTAATCAGTTGAAATCTATCCAAATCCGCATGATGCCGAAAACAAACCAAAGGATACCTTCTGGCTATCGATTTTCAATGGTCTCTCGTAGACCTTTTGGCTGCCTCTATCACTGTATGTCGGGTCCATTTATCATCCAATTTAGTTTGTTACTTTCCTGGCATATCGGCTTTTATACTGATGGCCGCCGCGTGTCATATCTTGTTGCTTTCCATGGAGAAATTCTTTCCTATATATGTAGAAGCTCAATAGTATTATGCTGATAATGCTCCAGGGAATGAAATCTTTCTAGGATGATTGCCTATGATGTTAGCTTCAATTTGTGATTTTTATTTGATACAGTTAGTGAAATTTCGTAGTTATGATTATATTAGAAAGTATGTAGATGTTTTCTGTTTTTGGAGAAACTTCAAGGAGGAGGAAGAGGACAGTACTAAGGAGAGGTTAACAAAAATTATTTTAGTACTTTTTAATAATTTTTGTCCTTAAAATTCCTTTTTGAGAAAAAATCTTGAGATACTTTAAATTTGCCTAACAATATGTTTTAGGGCCGTTTAAAATAAAACCGGGTCAACGGGGTCAGAAACATATCAACTCGTATATTAGGAGTTTATTAGTACATGCCTGTTAAAAATGGATAGATAAATAAATTTTTATAAAAACATAATACCACTTTTCATAACTGAAATTTTTTTTATTTAAATGACTAATATGACCAATTTCTAGTTTTGATAAATTATTAGGTATATGATAAATGTTAAGGTAAAGTAAAAAATAACAAGAATCGTTTAGCATATCCATTTTAAAGACATAATTAAGTTAGCTCCTTTTCAATTTACTTATTAAGTTAGTAACTCAGTAGTTTCAATCATTGCGCAAATTTGCCACGTTTGACTTTATTTGGTTCGGTTATTGCTAATTTTATGATAGTCTTCGTATGTTAAGAAAATCTTATTGAAATTCAACTTCGTAATATGCGGTATGATAACATAACCGATCCCACTGATTTTAATATCCACGTGGACCCTACAATCCATACGTCTTTATGACTTTTACCCCCATAGCATGCGTATCTTGATTTAATTAAGGGGGCTCAGTACCAAAAATATTTTTTCTCTAATAACAGGATTTTTTTACCTTTTAAGATGTTAAATTATGTATTTACTTCATACTAATTCATATTTATCCCAAAAAGCGAGTTCAAAAATTTATTTTTTAAAAAAATTACAAAAAACCTCACAACAATGCCCAAAATTACCCTAAATTTAAATTGATACTCCTCCCTGAATATATGTTCTTTTGATTTGATTTTTTGTCTTAACATTGATCAAACATATATAGTCACTTATAGGCATGGAAATTTGATTATCTATAAAAATTTCTGAAAAATTAAAAAAACTCTGAAATTAGGCATTTTTTTTCGAAAAATATCCTAAGTTTCCACTTTACTGCTCCGTAAAAAAAATTCTAATAAATATATTATAAAATCCATGCCTGAAGATGTTAAACAGGTGTTACTAATAATGACTACAAAGTTTGAAGTGGTTTGGAGGATTAGAAAAAAGCTTTGTGATTTTAAACATTAAAAACCTTATTTTGAGAAAAAGCCGTTTAAAGATAGAAAACTAGGCTTCTTAACACTATCTAGGCTTCATAAATCTAAAAATTTTCATACTTAGAATCCCTGTATCATTATGAAACTTGGTAGGAATAATTCTAAGGGTATTATCTTTATTTTTATTGCAAAATCTCAAATTCGATACTTTGACAAAATTTTGGTACTGAGCCCATTTAACCATCAGCTTCAGAGCGTTGACTATCGCAAAGCTTCGCCAACTCCACTTATAGTGTCTACCTCTCATCCCATAGCTTCCCCATAAAGGCGGGTTTACATGCAGCAAATCTGGCCCCGCGACTGGTCGAAACTTCCCTATAAATTAATTGTAAATGATGACGGTACTACTACGTCATAGCGCTTAGATCCAATGGCAGGATCAGATTCTAAATCGAATAGGGAAGCGATAGGAAATTTTCGACCGTTTCGTCCCAGTCGCACCGCCGGATTCGCTGCATGTAATTCCGCCCGGAATAACCGTCACCCAAGCCAGGGTATTACGGCCCCCGATCGTTTTAAAAGTCGGCTATATTGGCGTCTGCTCATTCCCCGAAATCTAGAGTTATGTATCCGTTTTGATTACTTCCCTGGCCCCGTGTTTACCCAGCATCGTCGACGACAGATATGAGACCTCGAAAATCCCATCCCGCCTTCCTGGACTCGCATTATGCCTTGACTTAGCGGCTTTGGCTGCTTTTTTCTTGCTTGCTTTCTCTTGCGCCGGCGAGGGCTTATGAGGAAATCCAGCGCCCCAAATCCCGTGGAGTTGGATGGAGCGGAGTGGCCGTCGAACCCCTTTCTTTTAACTGGCCCGGAACGGTGTTCATGGGAATATTTGGATGGGTTTTTTTTCTCATTTTCTCCCTCCGTTAAGTATTTTTCATTTATTTCTTTCAGTTTCCTTATTTTCTGCCTGAATCTTCCTCCATATTCTCTCTCCTCAATTATTTTTTATAATGTAGTGTATTTTTCTCTTTCTGTATTTCTCAATTTTCTTTTATTCTCTCTTTCCGGTCACTTTTTACTATTTCTTTCTTCAGATCCCCTTTAGTATTGGCCTTTTAACCTATTGTTCTCACATTATTTCAATTTTATTAAACTTTTTTATTCTATTCTAATATTATTCATATTTGTCTCTTAATGTCATTAGTATTTATTTTCCCATTTTAATCTTTCTCATCTAGTATACAGGGTGTATCTGAAATGGTGCAACAAACTTTCAGGGATGATAGTAGACACCTAGAAGAGTCAGAATCACATATGATTCGGGGGTCCCAGACCAAATCCTAGGGAGTTAAAAATTCAGCGACACCCCAAAATAATCATCGAAAAATTCAATTTGTCGAAGAACTACTATTGGTAAAATTTAATTATGGTCCAAAAAATTGTGGCTTAATATGATCTTTAAAATTATCTCAAAAGTCTTCACTTTAAAATTTGTTTTATTATGAAAAAAGTTAAAGAACCGCAAAAAATTTGAAAACTCTGCCAAAACCTTATTTTGCATTTCGAAATCCTTTCTTTTGATTTGATAATCTGAAAGATCATAGTTGACAACCCTTAAGTCCAAAGTTTCACGTAAAATACAATCAATATTAAACGCTTGAGATCCTGTTAAAATTTGTTTTTTGCGTGTGCAAACAGCTGTTCTGGAAACAGCTCTAGAAAACTTTTTGCGCACGTAAAAACAAACTTTAACAGGATCTCAAGCGTTTAATATTGATTGTATTTACGTGAAACTTTGGACTTAAGGGTTTTCAACTATGATCTTTCAGATTATCAAATCAAAAGAAAGGATTTCGAAATACAAAATAAGGTTTTGGCAGAGTTTTCACATTTTTCGTGGTTCTTTAACTTTTTTCATAATACAAATTTTAAAGTGAAGATTTTTGAGATAATTTTAAAGATTATATTAAACCACAATTTTTAAGACCATAATTAAATTTTTACCAATAGTAGTTCTTCTACAAATTGAATTTTTCAATGATTTTTTGGGGTGTCGCTCCATTTTTAACTCCCTGGGATTTGGTCTGGGCCCCCCTTTCTATACCGATTCTTGTTTGAAGTTTGTTGCACCATTTCAGATACACCCTGTATATTAGTTCTTTTTCTCTATTACTTTATTTTTTTCTTACATTCTTCATTCTAAACTTTTGTGTATTTATTTTCCAATTATCATCCCATACTGTTTATTCCTCCATTATTATTATTCCTCATTCTGTGTGTATCTCTCTTTTCTCTTAATCATTCTCTTTCTTTCGTATTTAAAACGAATGACACCTAAACCGCCTGCTTTCCGGAATAGAAAAAATAATAATCGACTCTTATCCCTGATTAGTTTGTGCTTTTACATACTACCTTTTTAAAAGGGAATTAGGGGATTTTTTTTCTTTAAACTAAAACTGATCTGACTAATCTAACCACCTCAAACGAAAATACAATTTCTTCTTCTCCACTGAGTCTCTATCATTATCCTTCTTGTAAGAAATAGCAGTAAGTTGAACTTCACAATCAAGGAATTCTCTTCTAGGACCAACAATATACGGAAAGAAGAGGTTATTATTCCAATGATGAAACAATCGGTACTTTTTTACCAGTCATTCCAACGAAGAGGTTGCTATAATATCGTGAAGTCCTTACAAAGGGGTCTACTCACTGCGTAATTTAAATATGTCGTTTCTAGTTTTTAAGTGATGTATCTCTTACGCTTCCTCCACCCATGGATTGGATCTTACAATGTAACACACCACCAAGGGATATATCACCCAATGTACGCTCACGCAAGTCCTTCCATCTCTACCCGGAATCCCGATCTATTTCCTTGCCACTGCAGAAGTGCCCGATGGATCGGGCGGCGGTCGGTGTACCCTTTCTCCCGGGTAAGGTAAACACGCTTTTGAATACCTAATGAGGGCTGTGGAAAAGAAGTCCCGCTGGGAAGCTTAGACCCGACGGAAATTAATGGATTGGGAATAGGATTCGATGGATGATTAAGGAGACGATCATGCTCTTGGTCGATGACCTTGCCGTAATGCTTTTCCTGGCATGCGTTTGGTATATTATGTTATGGGCAATGCGATACGTCCGGGGCATTATTAATAACGCCCGCGAATTTCGGGCCAAGTGATAAACACTCAGTAATAAATGGAATTTAATTTTTTACATTGTCCGCCTCACTTCGGACATTGTTAATAATAGCTTATCTATTTGCCTGCAACATTTATACGTAAAACAAGTATATTGAGGTATCTGTCGTTAAGTAGTGAGGAGGTTTTCCTGTATCATGCGCATATGTTACGGGCAATGTGATAACTCGGGCATTATTCATAATTACCGAAGTGGAGGAGGGCAATGTGATAAATTCAATGGAATTTATCATTGAAATTTACCACTTTGCTCTGGGCATCATTAATAATTCCCAATTAATCCCTTTGCCCGTAACACTTATATTATTTTGAAATGTTCTGAATCTAGTAGTTTTTGATGATTATACTTATTTTGTACTAAAAAGTGCTCTATAACTAAGAGTAGGGAGTTTCCTATATGACTGGAAATATGACTGACAATATTATTGTTTATCAGATACTAGTGATATAGGGCAATTTTTATACTAGTGATTTTGGGATTTTCCTATCTGCTAGTATGTGGCAAACATATTGTAAAATCAAAATTATTAGCCATTCAGTTCCAACTGCTCAAAAGAACTCGTTTTTCTATTGTTGTTGGTAAAAACAAATTGATGTTTTTTTTATTCAAAATCCTTTAAAAACGACACTTTTTAATATTTATTCACATAATCATTTTGTGTCATACTATTTTAATAATGGTTGATTTGTACAAAAAAATCTGTGTGTTACGCAGTTTCGTTAGACTGTATTTTAGTTGTTTAGAAAAGCAGATTCATGAATCTGCTTTCCTAAACGAATAAGTTCGTTCTTTTATATGAAACTAAGAACTTTCCACTACAGTTCCCCATAAATTCATAGTTTTTTTTAGAAAATATTGTGCATAGATAAGTGGATAAAAAACTCGTTCTTTAATTCAATTACTACAATTGTTTCGCTTTTTCTCTCAACAAATACTTGAATTTAATTCAGTCTTTCTGGTCCTTCCTAACCTCAATCCAAATTCCAGCTTTCTGAGATTCTTTGGGGTTTTTTTAACCTTTTGCAAATAAATGCGCAGGGAATATGAATACTAAATTAGCTGTTTGAAATCAGTGTGAAAAGTTTAAAGCGAAGTAATCTCTCCTCGAATTGGAAAAGAACTCATATACAGCTAGAGAAAGCGGCAAATTGGTTCAATTACTTTCGGTAATAAGATAAGTTATAGTTTTACGCTCGTTAAATTTCATTAAATGGAAATCTTAAAAGATGAAAAGAAAACACCGAAAAACATCCCTTTGTAAAAATATGGAATTGCTGAATAGTTTTTGATTTATTGTTTTCGAGAATGCTTCTGCTTTTTAATCAGTTGTTGGTTTCACTATCATTTTTATTTCCCTTAATCTAATACATGAGAGCCCCCATTGAATTAAATATTTCATACTATTTAATGAAAATCATTCCTTTGTTTTTGTTTACTTTTTCTACCTGAGATTGGTAGATATATTCGATGCGCTTTTTAAAATGCAGCGTAAGAAACTTTTAGGAACAGAATGTTTATTTGAAGAATTAATCTTTTATTCCTCGTTGTTTTAATTCCGTTTGTTCCTTTTTATGAAGCGAGGGATATTTTACCTTAATTTAATGCACACGGGGAAAGGAAAACTACCTAATCTTTATGAGAGAAATATTGTTTTCTCGTAAATTGAATAAACAAAAAGGAATATTTTCCCCCATTCGCGCTCCAAGTAACACGAGATTAAATTATGAAATTTTGCAGTTGTATGTGTATTAATAAATTGGGATACAGCCATTTGTATGGTAAAGCTTTAAAAAATTATTTTGCTTTGCTCGCTCTTTTTGAACCGCTGATTCTCTGGAGTGCTGTGGTTAATAGAGGAAGATCATCTGATTTAACTTTACTGACTTGGTTTTTAGCCGATTTCCTAAAGGATAATTTCTGGAGCTCATCATTTTAAATTTATCCCTCTTGTGGTTACATCGAAGTAAATTTTAAAATTAGTTTCAAAGCTGCAGTAAGTAAAGGGATGATGTTATTTCATTATTAGTTGAGCTGTGCGTGACCAACTCTTAAAATGTTAAATGTTTAACTCGGTTATCCATGCTGAAATTTTTAATTGTTCAAGGTAAGATTATTATTAAAGTTATAATTGAATCAGGAAGTAGATCAGTTTTTCTACTCATATGTTTTCACACTGCTGCCACTGTTTTAAAATTTTCAAAATTGTCTTTATTATTGTTTCTTTTTATACTGTGCTTTCTAATATATAACCTCCTTCGGAACCACATTAGAAATTTGGGGGAACATGTGTTATGTGTTGGTATATCCGTCTTAAGAGTTATTTTTATTAATTTTAATGAATTTGAATCATTGATTTATTTTATTAAGAGCTCAACCTTCTTTCTTAATTAGTTTAATCCTTTTAATCCTAATTTACCCGATAATTTCATTGAATCAATGGAAAATTTGGGACGGCTAGGACTGAAAGGTTAGCCATTGTGGTTGTGCCCATTTAATAGTTGTTATAGTTTAGATAGTTGTTTTTAGTTAGGTTTAGATTCTAAACCATTAGTCACCACTCGAATGTCGAATTTTGAATCATCTGGTATAAATTTGTACGAAAAACGTCAATTGTATGGTTCTTGGAATAATCACTTTAAATCATATAGTTTATTCAAGTAATCTTTCAGTTTTTTCCATAAATTTCGTCTTCACACATTGTAATAAAAACGGAAGTTAATATTAGAAGAGGAACTCGTTCCTACAGTACTTAGATCCCCTCCTAAAGTGTCAAAGGCTCTCCCCCCGTGAGGAATAAATCTCCCAAATCCATTTTACTCGCGAAATTTGCTTCAAGAGGTAACGCTTAGAACGAGCCAAAGTCGCTTTAAGATCAATAAACTAACGTGTTTAGTCGTGCATCACTATCTCTCGGGGTTTCGAAATTCATGAGAAAAGATCAATCCTCGGAAGGAAAAGTAAAAAGAATTAGAAATAGGATAAAATAAGATTGTTCTTCGGAAAGTAACAGGACTTTTCTAGAATTCTTCTATATTCGAAAGCGATTGAGACTAACGATTATTGCATAATCGTTTCACTCCGTGCTAGTCTCTCATTTTCAAGTCACGATCGAATTCGAGCATGAAAGCTGCAGCCCTCTCCTTTGCATTTCGAACGGGCCTGTCGGTATAGAGGGCAATAAAAGGGATGAGAAGTATCGCCGAATTTGGTCGTGTGTGGTTTACGATGTAATAAAAACTCTGTAAAATCTCGGTTATTTGCCATTTCCTACGCTGGCTAAACAGAGATTTTCTAAATATATAAATGTCCCTTCCACCTTTTACTTATGAAGTGCTTGACGCAATAACAAAATCGCCGTAAACCGTATTTTCGTCTGGTTTTAAATGTCAAAACGATTTTGCTTCGTTCGCTAACGAATGGCGTTTTAAACAGTTATTTGGGAGTTTTATAGCTCGGTTTTCGCTTGGGATCTTTAAGTTTGGAAGAATAAATCGCGCTGAATTAGTTTTAATTCTTCTTAAGTAGCAAAACAATGAAGTTTGATACTTTATTATAGTCTGTGTAATTAGAATCGGCGGTTGAAAAGTCACGTGATTTCCCCAGTCTCCACACCCTTCCCCTGTGGGTTGCCATGGTTTCCACCAGTCTTATTTTTTCCCACATCACGCCAAGCCCACCACCACCCGAGATTGTCATTCAATCTAACACGTGTCGCAGCAGCCAATGAAATAATCGTAACACTTTTTTCGTTATAAAAGAAAAACTGATAATGGTAGAAGTACAAAATATTAAACAAATATACAATTTTTTTTCAAAAAGATTGTCGTTTCGTTTTTTAAAAAATTCGAATTAGTTTTATAATTATTAAGATTCAAAGTTTCAATTTAATTTTACGCCCTGCCTTAACTGATGTGCAAAAATAAAGCAGAACCGCTTACGTTTTCTCCTTCGTTACCAAGGCAACGACCATCAACTGATGACGTCCAACCGCCTATTTAAATTACACAGACTATAACCATTGTGATGTTATTGTTTGTAAGAATATATTTCACACAAAAAGCAGTTGACGGAAAGACAATCAAGAACTGTCTCAATGAAAGGTCTAAAATAGAAGTTGGCATCAAAATCATTGTCTTTGATCGCCCCAACTTCCCTTATCCTATCCCTTGTTCTTTAACTTTCATTTTTATAAAGAATAAAACTAGCTGAATGTAAAACCTGTGATTGAACCTTTTTTGTTCTCTTTAATATTTGTCCTGCATTATGATGTAGTGTCATAATAGTACCTATAGCTAATTATCATTATAGTTTTTATGATACTTATGGTCTATTATATGTATTTTTTTGACACTAATGGTCTATTATCATATATTTTTCATAATACTAATAGTATATTATGGATAAAATGTTTAATGGAATTCTAAAGAAAAGCTCGAAGACAATTTTAATATCCTTTCTTGTTTTACTCGTGAAGGGATTAATAATTGTTAGTTTTTTATTAAATTGTACTCTATAAGACGGTACATTAATGCCCTTTTTATTCCGTGATCGCTTCTTTTTAATAAGGATATTTTTTCATACTAACTTCCAAAATTAAACATCAATATTTTACGACTAAAAGGAGTCTGCGCCACATTTTAAAACGAAACCCTTACTTCAAAGCCAAAATGTAGTACCCATCAAGAAGGATGTTCTCAATTTTTCATTTCCCCATTAAAACAAGTTTATAGCGCTCTAATACCAAACTCGGTTCACCATTACTGGCATGAGTCTGCGATTTAATGGGGCAAAACTTAAAAGCTCCTTTTTCTCGCAAAAAGCGTTCATAACAATATTTCACCGCGCCGACGACGCACTGCCCTTTGTTAAGGCATCTGTTAAGTCTTAATAGTGCCCTGATCCCTTCCAACCTTCGATTTTTGGTCGCATCTGCGTGAAAAAGTCGCGGAATATTTTACAGATGCCAAGGCGTGAAGAAAAGTTGCAGAATCTTTTTGATAAATGGTGCGAGTTCGTCGCAGACTGTAAGTCTCGCACCCGCCAACTGGGTCAGTAGCAGAGACAGCTTAAAATCGAAAAATAATTCCTAAGACTCCTTCTGGAAACGGAATGCTTTGGAATTCAGAGATGGGGATTAGGAAGGGGAAAAAGACGTGGGGGTACTATAATGGGGAGGTAGCTTTGGTAGCCAGCCCGGCATGGCTAGTTTAGAAAAGAATTCTATTACTTGGGGTGTCTCGCAGACTAAGACTTGTTAAGCTGATATTTATCCCATTAAAAATCTATGAATGAAACTGATAATCACTTTAGATACTGAATCATTTTTGTGAATCCATTTCAGTTTTTTATTTGCAATCATTTTAAAACCCTGCTATTTTGGAAGGGATGATTTTCAACCGCATTTTTTTATGTCATGGGGAAGATTTTCTTCCAAAATGCTTCATATTTGACGATTTCCTGCTAAAGTTGACTCAGTCTATTTTTATATTTTTGCTGACTTATTTTTGGGGGATTTTAAAATAGACCAATTTTAGTAAAGATAACAAAATAAAAATTATTTTCAGTGCATACCATTCAGGATAAAGAGTAAAGTTTTGAAATAATATCAAAGTTCAAATTGTCATGTCTGTCACATTAAAAATTTTTCCACTGAATGTTTGACCAATTTTATATGCTGTGCAAAATTTCGTACCGGACATGATATAATAAATGCAAAACAGAGCGATTTGGTAATAACGAGAGGTCACTCTAACTCAAGTCCCTTTGATGTCACGTCTGTCTCGGCACACTTATGTCTTGTTAACGAAAGGTGTTTTTTCTTAGATTTAATTTGTTTTTTATTTAAGAATTATGAACGTATCATAAATTGTGCAAAAAAATAAATTCAATAATATTATGCTATTTATGTGATGTTAAAAGGATCTATTATCAAGTCTTTCACAAATAGAATTGATTAATGGTATAAACCATCCTTATACAAATTGTCCCCATTTCTGAATTGTTCAAAACATTATTTACATAAGAAATCGTCGCTCTAGTAATTGAGGTAGAAAATGAAGTTGGCGAGACTAGGCTCTTGCATCTTGGTTCCAGGCGAGGCAAATATGAAAATTTCTAAAATCCAACGATACCACTTGATTAGCAAACTGATGTGTCCACACTCGATACAGTTGGAGCTAAGTTCAAAACTATCTCTCCATATACTTACTCTACGGTAGAAAAAAAAGAAATTTGCGGAGGGATTTTTTGCAGGCCCCTTTCCCATCAACATGTGCGGCGAAATGCAAAATTCGTGTTTGGAGACATGCGCTCTGGTTCCGCTAAGTGAGCGGGGGATGATTTTTTATCAATTTTTGACACCGCGGTAATGAACGATGGGACTTGACGGTTTGCCAAGAGTCGCAAAAGGAATGGGCCTGTTGATTAATATGCCGATGACGCTGGATGATGTCATGGGCATGTTATTTGGAGGGGGGTTCGTGTTTTCTGTGGTGTAGTTGGATGTTGATGTGTGTGAAGTACATTTGTATGTAAGATAGTTGCTGACTGATGAATCGATAATGTGTGGTTTGAGAAGATAGTCTTCTCATTAGTGAAAGTGAGCTTAACTTATGCCTGGTTTGAAGATATTTCTGTTTTTTAACTGTCTACCTACCCATTTCTGTTGTGTAAGAGTCCGTTGTGGGTTTAAGGTATTTATGTGATATTTTTTATCGCCTTCATCTTAAATTAGTGTTTTATTATCAGATGTATATATGAGCTTTGATTGAACTATTTTGTATTGAACTTTGTATTGAACTATTCATATATCTTCGATAGCTCAAAAATTAACATGGTTATTTGAATAGCTATTTTGATATAAGATGCCAAAATAAACAACCAATATATTCGAAATTTAGGGAAGGTGTCTTCCCGATCTTATTTCGCATTGCGATTCTCCTTATTCTGTGGGGTGAAAAGACGCATTTAAATACCTACCTAACTACACCTACTCTACAAAGTTAAAAATATACAGTCCATTTAGTAACACTGTTTTCTGGTATTTAACAAACTACAAACAGATGACTAGATAGACTGGTTTGGTTACACAACGTATACAGCAGACTTGGCACCCATAAATGCCCTAAATTATACTTCTTCACAGTACAAAAGTAAAACGCCCTAGGTACACACACAGTCCTTGTAAACCACCATAAAACCTCTCAAAACCAAATGTTGCGCACTACATTCACTCAGCACACTTTACAACTTTACACAGTCTTTACAAACAAGTCTTCCTCTAGGGAAGGCTGGAGACGAGATTTCCCCGAGAATTTATTGTGGCCAGACATATCATAAAGAAAACGCGGAAGACTCCGCCAAAAGCCTGATCTCCGGTCCTATTTTTAACTAGCTAAAATATACCGCCCGAATGGGATTATTTATTTCGGGCACGAATGGGACGCAGAAAAATCAAACCGCGAGAAAAACATTTGTATTCCTTCAGAGTTGCCGGCAAAAGGAATTATTCCGAAAATAAATGAATGGTCGCCGAGGTAGGAAGTGGAGAATAGTTAAAATTATTGATGCTTTTGCGTACTAAAGTATACTTACTCTCTCCTGAACATGATATTTTCTGGAGCTTAAAGGTACGGAAGTTCTAATAGAATACCTGTGCTTTTTGATGGAAGTATTTTAGTAGTACTCTTTCGTTGTTTCAGTTCTTCTGATTCCTTGAGGAGTACTTTTTGGTCCCATACAAAGGTGTATTGTTTATTCTTCTTTGTGTTGAATTTAAAATGTGTGTATTTGTGTCTATTTAACAAATAAACATGGAATGCTAGGGTTAAATCAATTGAACGAACGCTGTTCACATGAACCTTTCCTTTTTACATATTTTTCTGAAACTAATATATTTTTAATCTTAAATGCTGACTTATATATATTTTTTTGTTTTGTAGAAATTGGATACATTTATTAACAGACTTAAGATGACATAAAATGTATATCTATTTCATTTATATTCCTTTTTTTAGAAGTTATGAGATTTTTTGGGGGATGTATTTTTGTAATATGGTAATAGAAATTGTTTCAATTAACATTTTAAAGTAACAACCACAATTAACTGTATTTTATTATGCTAGAATTAACCTGATGAGAAATATAAAGTTTCATTAAGACACACATTTTGTGTTTGTATTTTCCCTCTTTATCTTTATTTTCACAAACTAACAAGTATATGCAGATGAATGAACATTTTCTTTTATCATAAATATACCCTATTATATTGCATACATTTTTGTTACACTGTTTCATATTAAATGGATAAAAAATTGTCCCCTTTATTTAGGTACTTTCATACCAAATATATGTATAGGAAATGTGCAAATAAGATTAGAAATGTTATGTATTTCTCTTTTTAGCTTTAACTTTAATATTTATAATTTTTCATAATAGCTAAAAGTCAACCCTATGAAAAATGAAATTTTTATTCTTGAATTAATTCAAATTATTTCATTCAAACTCCAAATACTCGCTCTTGATAATAAATACTCCAAGAGACCTATTCAATCTCTAACTTCTACGGTGAAACGGAGTAAATACTAAACCCCGACGAAAGGAACCTATTGTAGTTCGGCTCCTAAAAATATTAAATATTTACGACCGCTTTAAAACGGCAGCCTTTTTCAGTTGTGCCATTCACCCTTACTTACGCCGGTTGCGTCGTTTCCGTTTGTTTAAAAAGAGAAGTAATTTCTAAGGGGAAACATCACCAATCCCTGCGTATAATTTTATTCCCCGTGTATTTCGGAGACTGGGAAAAAGGGACACGTTTATTACTAATTAAATCTCAAGCTTTACTGCTTTTTCGACCGTCAAATGCTTATGCTTTTTTATCCCATCAAGCGTTTATTATATTGTTCCAGCCCTTTGCGACTCCCCTCGCTGTGGTAGTTAATTTAATAATCGTTCATTTATAACGCTGTTGAGGGGGTTTATGCATTTATTTAAGTATTCAGACGAAAATGCCACTCGCGCTCCTTTAATTGCTAGTTTTAAACTGGAGACTAGTAAAAGTAATATCCTTCAAGCATGCAGAAAGTTTTAATTAATTATGTCTGACGACTTCTAGTAGTGGTGATTCAATCAATTGTTCGTTTGTGTTATTAATTGGCAACATCACAGTAACATATTAGGAAAAAATGCTGTCCTCGACTCTAATACTTTCGATTAATTAGGTAAAATTAATGGGACGTTTCGCTGGGAAATTTTTGTTGCGCACAGTAATGCTTACCGGGTATGAGCCAACAAGGTAATTAGAACTGTTGTATGCAAAAGTTAGAAACTAGAATGATAATGCTAGCGAAATTGAATTTCCTCTGAAGCGAATTAGTTAATACTTGTAGTAGTTAAGGGATTTCATTTTTTTTGGTTGATATATATTGCTGAGTTTTATTGATACTTACGTTATTTAATTAAATTGCTTTGGGATGGTTAGGTTAGCCTGCAAAAATCTCTTCTAATTAAACACGTACAATGTGATTTTTCACATTCGTTAGAACTTGTAGTAGTGTACCGTTTATGAATTTTGTATTTTTCTAGTTTAAAGCATCTGAACTCTGTTATGTTCATTTATATTATTATAAAAATGTTTATGAGTAATTTGTATTGAAACCCTATCAAAAATAGTGGAAATTAATTATGTAGGTAAAAATCTCATTTTACGTACATTCTTGCTATTATCATTACACATAACATTCTTGCTATTATCATTGCATAAAATTATACACACTAAAAATTGTTAACTTCTGGTAAACTTAAGCGTAGACTTAATTTTTGTCAACACACACAACCTATTCATTGCCCAATAGGGTCAAAAGTCTATGGGAATTTTTTTAAACACCCTATTGTCCAATGTTCAATCGCTTTTAACTAAACAGCAATCCCGATGAAAAATATTAGAAATGATGAAAATGAGTCTAAACTTGTCATTTTGTCCTCGGAAGTTTTCAAGTCAAGTAACCAAGTTAGGTAACGATAAGTAAGGATAAAGGCTGAGTTGTCTTTGCTCATCCCTAGGGGGTCGGCCCTTTAGTAGGCATATAACTGAGAACTAAGCCTGCTTGTGAATTTAACAGTAGGGGTTCCCTCTGGGATTCAAGCTGACCTCCTCATTGGGACAATGCCTTGAATCTTAAAGTCCAAGACGTCGTAGGCCTTGTACTTCATGAGTTGTTGCGATTAAGATTTAATAGTTTAGAGTACATGTTGTATATGAGTTGGGTATTGCTGACGTGTGTTTTTCTCTCCGCAGAGACCCTCGGCCGATTCCTGAGCGGGCTGGTGATCATGCAGAAGTTGCGGGGCTCGCCCAGAATCATCGTCCTTCTGTTCTACTTCCTGTGCCTGTGGAGCCGTGTGGCCGGCATGTGTCCCTCCCGCTGCGAGTGCAACGACGAGGTGCTGCGCGTGGTGTGTGACGCCGCCAACTTTGACGTGGTGCCCATCACCCTCAACCCCGAGTTGCGTGAACTGCAGCTCAGCAACAATCAGATCAAAGCCATCCGGACTTCCTTCAGCGTCTACCGCAACCTGGAGTACCTGGACGTGTCCCACAACCAGTTGCCAAAGCTCGACAAAGACAATTTCCTCGTCCTCCAGAAGTTGAAGACGTTGCTGGTCAACGGTAACATGATCTCAGTCTTGCAGAACGATACCTTCAAAGGCTTGAGCAACTTGGAACTCTTGCACTTGAATGAGAACTATCTCCAAGTCTTACCAGCCAAAGTTTTTTCTCAGCTCGAAAGCTTAGCATGTTTGGACCTCAGCCAGAATAAGATATCCGTCATTGACGATGAAGCTTTCTTTGGGTTGAAGAGTTTAAAAACTCTCCTCTTGCGTGATAATGAGCTGAACCACATTCCTAGTGCATCATTCCAATATATTCCTAAATTATTTAGATTGGATCTGGGCCTCAATTCCTTCGAAAACATTCCTGAAAATTCATTTTCCTCTCTAAATGAACTGTCAGAACTCGCCTTGGATAGCTGTGGTGCGAAAACCATTGAGGTAGGAGCTTTTAAGTGGCTGAACTCACTGACTATCCTTAAAATTCATGATAACGATCTGTGGGAGGTCCCCACCAAGGCGCTCTTCGACGTCTACCGCCTCGAAGAGCTTCACATCGGCCAAAACAAATTCCATAGCCTAAAGGCGAAGTCTTTCCAGAGGCTGAAGATTTTGAGAACCATCGAGATCAACAGCTGTCCCAATCTGAACGATATCGAGAAGGGAGCGTTCTCCGACAATGGCAATCTCAAGAAGGTGGTCATCAACCACAACAAAGAGCTGAAGGTCATCCAGGACGGCGCTTTTGAGAACTCGCCCAACCTCAATCACATCAGCTTCCGGGGAAACGCGTTCGAGACTCTCCACTACAGCCTCCTGCCATGGGACGAGTTGCAGTTTCTGGACGTCAGGGACAACCCGTTCGTGTGCAACTGTAGCCTTCTCTGGCTGTGGAAGCTCCTGGTCACCAAGAACTTTTCCTCGACGGAAAGTCACGCTGACACCACCCAAGTCATTTGTGCGAATCCTCCAGGGCTGAAGGACCGGGTCCTCGCCAACTTGCCACACGACGATCTCGACTGCTACAGCATGGACGCCAGGCGCCAAGTCATTATCGGTCTGATAGCCGGGGCCGTGATCGCCTCGGCGGCCATAGTCATGCTGGCTATCCGCTACCGGGACAAGCTGGCTGGGGTGCTGAAGACCAAGTGGGGCCGCGGTCGCAAAGAACCGCAGTATCAGAAAACTAGTGCTGAAGAAGAGAGTACGATTCTCCAAGCGGCACAACAATCACTTAAGATGACGCCTGTTACGGAACTGTGATAGCTCCCTGATCGTGCTACATTTTCTGGAAGATTTTTTTTGTGTTTCTACGTTCTTCATCTTGCTTCTGTAGCGTTGCAGGTTGCCTCGTCTCATCTTTCGGTGGGATGTCATTTGAAGTGATTTTGTGTGACCAAAAAAATTCCATGGACAGAAACGGTTTTTTAGTTCGGTACAATACGATTGGCAACTGGTTTGTGGGATTCAAGATCTGAATATAGATGTAAAGTGTAGTTCTCGAACACGAGATGTACGCATTTTTATTCCTGTTTACCAAGCTCCTTTTAGGTGCGACGTTTTTTATTCAGTTTTATTTCAACTCTGGACTCTCTCATCTTTAGAGCAAAAGGAAGTGGTCATCTTCAGTCGAAATTATCGTCATTTGGAAATCATTTTTTTTTGGAGCATCGATTGTTTACTTCATCTGTGAGACTTTCTGCGTTCGTTCTACAGCTTCTGTGAATTGCAAGCTCTGCGTAAAACATTCCTTACTATGTCCGGTGTTTGTGTTAGTGATGGTTGAAACCGATACTAGTAGAAATCGATACTTAGATATTGAGTGCTTTTCGGCTTAGAATATTTAATCATCAAAAATTTTCACACGTATTCAATACGTTGAAGTACTCAAAGTCTTAACTATCGATACGTCAAGTATCGGCTTCAGCTGTCACTTGTCTGTGTCGTACATTCGGTCACTAAGTCAAGCGTTTGAAGTATCATGCGAATACCTGCAGCGCTGTCGAAACAGATGGAGCATAAATGTTGACGTGGCATACGTATTATTGTTACTCCCTGAAATGCTTTCTGTGGGCCAAAGAGTCCGACTGACATTCAGTGACCACATAGTGTGATAACTGTCTACATCATGATTATCCATCAAGTTGTTGGACTTCAAATGTTAAGTTCCGAATCATTAGTTTTTCTTCATTGCAAATGTGAACTTCTTGTATATCGGTTGGAATCGTATGACTGTGAGTGCCTAATTTCAGAATCTGCTTTTCCTTCCATTCGAAGCGGTTATCGTTCCATCACAGGACTCCCGAGATCAGTGTCATTCCAAATGGGGGATTCATGTAAAGCGATCATTGCTGGCGATCGTCTCAGAGCAGCTACGCCCACTGTTACAATCAAGTCCATATCTAAGGTTGTGTTGCCCTTACAATTTTCTAAATCCCCTTTCATTTCTTATAAAGAGAAAGAAACTTTCGTCTTAATGCTTATCAGAAGGCACAGTTTCCTCCATGACAGCTTCTTCTAGATTTTACCGATTTTTAATTTCCCAAAAGAGTTAGAATCTGGGCTGTAATTTTTCGTAGGTTCCTAATTTGTTTGGGAAAAAGAAGAATAATAAAGGCCTCTGATTGACATCCTAGAAAAAAATAATGCTATAATCCTCTTACATTAACGGCCATATTTGGTAACTTGACCAGCGGTTAACTGGCAGTCAAAACTTTTGATTGGCAGTTCAAGAAGGAAAACTAGTTTTACACCAGAGGTTTGACTCCCAGTTAACCGACAGTCAAGTTACCGGTGATACGTTCGTTAAATGTAAGTGGATTGCAGCATTATTATTATTTCCTAGGATGTCAGAAGGAGGTTATGTTCAATGTGGAGATTTTTTCCACTTGTTGTAATTCTGCCGCCCTGTGCTATGGTACAGCATATATCCCTCAATTGAACCCTTATAGATCCTAGTCTCCCCCACCCTGCTTTATACGAATGTTTTAATTGGTCTCTAGAAATGATGTCACTCCTGAACGGGACTGCCAGTTACAATGTAGCAACCACAAACTCATAAGTGACATCATTCCTAGGAACCAATCAGAACATCCGTAAAGAAGAAGGAGGCGATAATCTTAAACGGTCCAATGGGGAAATCCCCAGCAATGACCGTAGCATTAGAATTTCACCTTGAGGCAGCAAGAATCCGAAATGTGATTACAGGAAGAATGGATACTTATCAGACATCTTTATTTAGTTTTTACTGTGGCTTTTCATTTCTTCAAAAATGATTGATGGTGTACATTTAAATTATGCTATTCCTAAAGAAAGAGCTTGTATATATTTCTTTTCGTATTTACTTTTATTTTAAAGGATGTTCCGAAATAAATTACATTTAGGTTCTCATTGTCAAGACATGAGTGTGTGTCTCATTATTTTTCTTCTACAGTCAGCGAAATCTGACAATTTATTTTCATGCAGTGAGGTAAGTTTTTGCTTATTTCCTCCATGCAAATATTTCAAAAGCATTTCTCGTTCTGAATCGAAAATTTATACTTCGGTGATGATGAAAGAAATAGATTGTCTTAGAATGCTGTTATGTTGTTTGAGATACACGTCTAATTTGAGAAACAAGCGTGGCGAACGGAAACTAGAAAGAGAATTGTTTATTTGGTTCTGAATCTGTGTGAGGAATCACTTTAATTCCGGTATTTCAAACAGAGATTCGGAATCGAAAAACTCTGCTCTAGCATGATGTACTTTCTTATTCAACTCTTTTGGGTGCAGTATTGGGTTACGGGATACAACTCATTCTTACGAACTCTAAGAGGTTTAAATAGTTTGTAAAATTGAAAAATATTCCTAATTAGTTTATAAATGTATGTGAAAAATTAAGAGACAAATTAGTGTACTAAATTTTCTCCTTTTACAAAACAATGGTTTTAAATCAAACCTGAAAAACTAATTTTTTTTAAATCAATTAAATTTTTGATGAATCAAGTGATTTCTTTAAACTGTTATTGTTTAAGAAGTATTAATAGAAAAATAGTAATATAGATAGTAATCATAAAAAATTACATGAATTATATTTTTAATTCCTAAAACATCAATCCCTAGTTGCACTAATCAGAATTTCCTACAATATTTTTCAAAAAATAATAACAATACCCTATCGGAAATTTTTTTCTGGTGTTCCATAAACCAGTATCAAATTATACTGGATCCAGTATAATTTGATACTGGTTTACGGAACACCAGAAATTTTTTTTACGATAGGTTATTAAGATTTTCAGTGTTGCCGTGCGCCGGGAAACGCAAAAGTTTAAAAAAATAGTTCCTATAATTTTTAAATGGAAATTGAAAGAATGTTTATTTATTTACTGTACACATCAACACAACCCTAGAAAAAAATACATTCATGGACACCAGGCATCAGTTCACCATTTGTAATAAACGAGCGTCGACTATATTTTAAAAAAAGTAACAATACTGATTATTAGGTAAATAATTTTTTATCAAATGTGTTTCTGAAAGAATAAGAACCTGTGGCACTTAGGTGCTGGCCTATTTGCCTACCCTTTGTCTTTGGGTCTACCATTGGTCTTATTTTTTTAATCTCTACAAAATATGTAAAAAAAAACAGGCAGCTAGATATTTGAATGTATATTTTTTTATTTAATGATGAGTAAAAGTCCAGTGGATTGATAAAATTAAAGCTCAATACGAAGAAGACATCGAGTTCATCCAACACCAGACAACATATAACACAACCTAGGCAAATACAAGATCCCCAATAAACTATCTCCTTAACAAAGACTTTTTCACAAAAAACCTTCTATAAATTCAATTTGCGAAGTGAAACCATCTGAAGTCTTCTTCCATCTTGCGAAGTGAACCATGATTGACAGTCCATTAACCAATCCCACACATGGAGTGGCTGGAATGACCTCCAAGAGAGAATACGAACTGAAACTTCCGCCTGTCCACGTGCGGAATTAAGCAAACGGCTGATGCAAGACTTTAAGTGATAACGTTAAATTAATTTTAATATTATTAACTTCAGTTGTATGATATTTTCCCCTAAATAACTTTAATCAAACCTGTTTTTCTGCGGGGGATAGGGACCGCATAAAAATCGGCACAAAACTTCGCGAGTAGCTGTAAAAAATAGTTCTCACAACACAATTAAAAATAATTTTTTATGCGGTGGATAGGGGACTGCATAAAAAAATTTCAAGTAGGACCGTAGTGAAAATCCCTCCGTATAGACTGAATTGAAAAACTCATTACTTTATATTCGGACCGTAACGCAATCCCTCCAGCCGTGAGAAACCGTTTTTATACGGACCGTAGACTTTTTTCAGTTACCACTTGGTCGGTGATGACTGTTGTTTCACTAGACCCTTGTATATGTCTCTGTAGCCTGATATACAAGATGTTGGTTCTATGTTCCAATTTTCAAACACCGCGCTAAAAAATTACAGAAACAATCGCACAAAAACAGGTTAGACTATTTTTATTTTTTTAAAAGTTATAGTTCCAGAATTGTAATTTATCGTAAAAATTTGGGTTATCTTATACCATGCATAAAATTAAAAATACTCCCATAATCAATATAAAGTAAAATTATCAAGTTTTATATTTCGAAATATACTGCATTATTCCACTTTCCAAGTTCTACACAAGTAAGAATTATTCATATGTTGTTCACCGTAAAAGGTAAGTACCGAA
Organism: Tetragnatha versicolor; assembly: GCA_024610705.1. Lineage (NCBI taxonomy): Eukaryota > Metazoa > Arthropoda > Arachnida > Araneae > Tetragnathidae > Tetragnatha > Tetragnatha versicolor. The sequence goes on from JANDEH010000009.1 coordinate 42,695,603, forward strand.
AACTTAATGTCAGAAAATATTGGCTTCTGCTTAAGGACAAGATTTTTATTTACTAGTTGTCAAAAGAGAATTCATGGACATGGTATATGTAAAAATATGTATAAAAGAAAAACATTACCTACCTTTAATAAATGTATCAATCCGGCGCAGTATTATCCAATAAGGAAACTTGCGCCATGAAAAAACTCAAATCCTATCCTATTAATATCATTTCAAATTTATTAATGAATTCTTTACAAGGATATCTTCTATTTATACATATTAATAACAAATAATGAGGTACAATACCTTAACAAAGCATATTTATTATAAAATTATTTTGACCTATCATTTATCCATATCACATAATATGCCCACCAAGTAAAATGAAGCAAAATATAAACCTTAAATATTCTATTAAATTACTAATATAAAAATAACTATAAATAATCTTTTATTTTTCTTCAATAATTTCAAATTATAGATTTCAGAATAATTATGTTTGTTAATTTCATGCCAAGGTACTCTAATATATTAGATTCCTTAATAATAAATAAATGCATCATAATATAATTGAGATAAAAATATATCCTTTACTTCAGCTTATTAAAAATTCTTAGAATGCATCTGCATAATAAAGTACAACTTTCGTTATTCTAATTAACAAATTCAGGAAAAGATTGATCGCAAAATGCTCGTTTAAAATAACTTGGATCCAGAAATGCCATACCATCGATATGTTTTAACTTATATACCTTGAAAGAATGAACTAGTAACTTAAGTCTTATTAAAAGAAAACAACTTTTCGTCAAGGAGGTATCAATTAAAATTAATTTCCATTTTTAATAAAATAACGCACATGTCGTTACTTTATTTAATTAGTAATTTTATTCTTTAGTTCTTATCTTCTAGTAGAGTTTAATTATAGTTTATTTGCGGACATTATTGATACCTAAATGCCTTATTTTAGTTGTAATTATTTTTGTTTTTGTATTTCTAGTAAAGGAAAACCGTATATTTTCTAGGTGTTGCTACTTGTTTCGAGTTAAGTGGCTTTTTTTTAAGATTTTCACTACATTATTGGCTAAATTTTTTCGGTATAAACACTTGCTTCATATTATAGTTTATTATTTATCACAATTTACATTAAGTACAAGGCATGTGTTTTTAAAACAAAAGTCACTGTAAAAAATAGAGCCAATAATAATGAAAGGCCATGTTTTTGTATTTCTTGGCCATAAACGCCTTGGTTCGGGAGACATAGTTTTGTCTAGTAGTACGGTTGTGCATTTATTTGACTAGAAACTTTTTCTCATGAACTTTTATCCTACTCAACCTGTTTTCAAATCAATTCAACATTGACCTTTTTCGATTTATGTAACGTATAAGTTTATAGAAAACCAAAAACAAACCCTTTTTTATACCTACTCCAAATTATTTGATATTAAAATAACGCGTTGTTGATCTATTGTAACTCCTCTACAAAGACCCTTACTAAACCAATGATGGATCAGACCTAACATGTATGCTAATTTCCTAAATTCTGTTAAGAGAATATATTTCGACACTTGATTTATGCATGCATAACCTATTGTCGTGCTTTTAAGGGAATCCGTGCTAAGAGATTTCGCTCATTTATTTTCTGGAAAACGTTACTCTGCTATGATAAATCGCCATAAGAGAGGACGCCTTAAGGTTCGGGGGTATTCTAAAGCATGGTTTGATCAAGATCCTTGTTTCTCTTAGCCATACAAAGGAGTATTGTTTGATAGAACCTTTAGGAGATTTTAAAAACTTGTAAGGGAAGAGATACTGCTTTGGTTGTTGAAGAAACTGTGTTTGTGTTTAAAGAATGAAAAGAAAATATTTTGGAAATGATTTGTGAATATGAGGACCTAAGGGAAGATTTTCTATGAGCTGTTTTATGGTTTTATAATACAGAATACTGATACATGTAAATTAGTTATACAGCAATAAAAACAGCCTGCTGAAATTAAAGCATATTTCTTTTTATTAGAATTTTGTCAACTTTAGTAGTTTAAGAATGTCAAACAGTAATTTTTAACTTGGGTTTGTATTGACAAATTTCTTTGACTAATACGAATGATTTACGTAGAAAAGCTAGCTTTTCCTCCTTATTTCAAAACATATATGCATAAAACTATTTACAGATCCAAATAATCGAAGTAATTGATAATTTTTATTACAAATTAAAGGCATGAGATGATAAAATGAAGCAGTAGCTTTTTGAAATTAATAGTATATCCTTTTAATTAGCCTTTTATATAAAGAATTTAATAAATTTTTTCGTAATATTAAATTTATAAATATAAATTTTTTTGCCCTATTACCTGAACCATAAAGCATGATTGTACTACTAATATGGTAGAAAAAGGTATAGATTTAAACCTATGAAGAAAATTCTACTTTTATTAACACAAAAAATTGAGGTTTAAAATATATTTAATAGAACACAATTTTTTATATACATAAAATTATTTCAATACAGGCAGTAAAAAACGTAATTAGTGATTTTAGTAAATTTAGTGAGCTGATGTTGGAAAAAACATTTAATTACACAAAAATGGCTGCACACAATTATGAGGTTTTGATATTTTTTACTCAGAAACAATTCTTGACAGAAATATATTATTAAATTGATTAGGCTTGTTTTATGAAAATATTTATAAAAAAAATAAACTTTAAAACCTCATAAATCCAAAACGTGGAATATAATGCCTTGTTGTTTCATATCTTAGTTTTTATACCTTTGAACAAGTGCAGAGAGTTAACAAAATCGTAGGAACCAAGGTAAAAAATGCAACAAAAATTGGTTCCCTTGACGTTGAGTGACCAATATATGCACAACTAAACGCTAAAAATGAAGTATTGATGGTCACTTTTTATAGATGAATCGATGTTCCAAAGATAATAACCCTTCTCTCTCTATTACTCTCATTAAAAGTCGCAACAGGTACAGTTGGGGAAAAAAACGACTCAGTAGCTAATTCTTTCGAACCACTTTTTTTTATATTTTTAAAAAAATTAAAAATATAAAAAAAAAAAAACTTGGGTTAGGAAGACAAATGAGGTGTCAATTTTCATTGTTTAAAGTATTCTTTAATCAAAAAAAAATTTCGAGTCCTTAGGGGGTCGTCTTCATATTAAAGGAAACACTAACTTTTTTTTTCAATAGGGACCCCCAATTATTATGAGGTTTTCTGAATCCATCCCTGCAAACCCTTAAATACCCAGTTTCATCCAGATTGATTCACAAATAAAATTAAAAAAAACATTTTTAATTTTTAAAATCGTGAAATATTTTTATGGTAGTCGATTCTGGTAGTAACTTTATACAGAAAGCCAAAATTTCAATTGATTTCACCGAATAGTTATTGATAAAAACGAACTTTAATCTTAAGGGGCGGTATACCGTTGCCGAATGCATACCGCGAGAATGTTCTTTCTCGTTCGTTTTTATCAAAAACTATTCGGTAAAATCGATTGAAATTTTGGCTTTCTACATAAAATTACTACCAGAATCGATTACCATAAAAATATTTCACGATTTTAAAAATTATTTTTTTTAAATTTTTATTTGTGAATCAATCTGGATGAAACTGGGTATTTAACCCTTCACTGCACGGTGTGCCAAATTCAGCACATACCAATAAAACTCCTCAATTTTCCCACATGCGTTAAATGTAAGTTATCTGAGTTTTGTGCCACATCTTGAACATAAATATATATTAGGGTGTATCGAAAAAAACTTTTTTTCGATTTTGATGACGTAATAGTGCGGAAAAGTTGTCTAAGGTGCCAGAGAGTACCTGTGAATTTTTTCAGAATTTTTGGATAATTTCTTAAGGTGCCACATTGGCCCTGAAGTTCCCCATGTTAATCCAATGGGGCGCACCGCCAAAAAGGCCGAAAATCGGTTTTTCGCCCCTCATTTCTACCCTAATCACACGACGAATGTCTCGTCTCGAGTTATGGACTCTATATGATCTAGGCTATCCGACAAAACTTGAATAATAGCCTAAATATCTATATTACGTTTTTTTGTATGCTCAAATTTCGTCGAAAATCGCGTATTTACTCGTTCAAATCAGAGCCCACAATCAACATAATAAGAGATTTAAGTTATTATTCAAGTTTTTTCGGGTAGCATACATCATATAGAGTCCATAACTCGAGACGAGACATTCGTCGTGTGATTAGGGTAGAAATGAGGGGCGAAAAACCGATTTTCGGCCATTTTGGCGGCGCGCCCCATTGGATTAACATGGGGAACTTCAGGGCCAATGTGGCATCTTAAGAAATTATCCAAAAATTCCGAAAAAATTCACAGGTACTCTCTGCCACCTTAGACAACTTTTCCGCACTATTACGTCATCAAAATCGAAAAAACGTTTTTTTCGATACACATCTAGATGGCAGCTTCTCACTGATTATTAGGTTTTTATGTCTCCAAAACAGTTGCATCCATTTTGTATGCAATCAAAGATTTTGATTGATCTTTTTTTACCAGTAAATCTTGAAAATATCGCTTGGTAAATTAAGTGATATTTATACACAACATATCGTTACCACCACGCCAGAAACACGAATCTGCATTCGAAAATTGGCTCTAACCTAGAGATAGTTGTCAGTCGCCAAGTGAGCAGTAATCAGTCCAAAGTGAGCAGCAATCGGCAACCCAATTGACATGGTTGGCGGCCAATTACATCTTGATGCCACCGTACTTATGATAAGAGTTGCGCGTTTACGATATCAAAAAAAATCGAAATCATAAAATACTGGTGGTTCAATCCAGAGATTGTCTCATTTACTCATCTTCAATTTGATTGGTGTAAAGAATCACGTCGGCTTTCCAAGAAGAGTTTAATATTTGGTTTGAAGGGTTTGGTTTCGAATCCTTTAGGGAATGATCGCGCTTCAAGTATATTTCTATGAATTTTCAACTTTGTATTTTGTTTGCATTAAGTGAAGGATCGAAAATTTAAGAGTAAGGCGGTATTAACTTTAAAGACCACGTGAGGAAAGCAGCCTATAAAAGAACGAATGAGTAAATGAAACGATTCATTTTGAATTGCCTGCCAATTGAGCAAGCTGAATTGAGGAACCTAGCTCCAAATCGCTTTTTGTCTCATGTTGTTGGAATCGAGAAATTAACTCTATTCATGGACTAGTCGAAAATACATCAGAAACACCGGCAAGAAGAAAACACACCAAAAGGTAAAATTTTTTTTGGCGGGAAAGCAGTGTAGCCAAACAGCGCCAACCCAACCAGCTTCTAGGCTTTCGCCTGCATTTCAAAAAAGATTCGAGTTTCTGGCGTGGTGGTAGCGATATACTTCTTATTTAAATTGGTTTTTCGTAAAAACAATTATTACACCAGCTCTAAATCATGTTTTTAGGTTTGTGCCATACCATAAAAAACCATATATCTTAATGAAAAATTAAGTCTGGAATTTTTTAAATATTTTTCCTGTATTCGTGGCTGTTAGAATATATTTAATTATTTTTTTCAAAAGAAACAAAAAAATTGTGCAGTGAAGGGTTAAGGGTTTGGAGGGATGGCCTTTCAGAAAACCTCATAATAATTGGGGGTCCTCATTGAAAAAACGTTAGTGTTTCGTTTAATATGAAGACGACCCCCTAAGGACTCGAAAATTTTTTATGATTAAAGAATACTTTAAACAATGAAAAATGACACCTCATTTGTCTTCCTAACCCATGTGGTTCACAAGAAATCGCAACTGAGTCGTTTTTTCCCAACTGTGCTTAAAAAATCAAAATTCAAGTATCTGACTTTGGCTTGTGGGAACATCCTATAAATTTCTTTCTCTATAAGAACAGCACAAACACCTTTAAAGAAATTCTTAAGTAATTCAAACCTAAGTTTAGTGCACTTACGCCAGTTTCATTCTGAGTCGCTCCTATACACTCTTTATAAAAAGCTTTCGATATAGGCTTAAAGATAATTCCTAAAAATTTACCTTTGAGGCAAAGAAATGTTTTCTTTTAGCTATCTGAAGATAAAGGTTAAAAAACTAAATAGCAGACTTAAGTTTCAATTAAAGAAACCTTTTATACAGCTTTAGAATCACATTTAATTATACGCAGAGATTTCAATAAATCACTTTTTTATCTTTAAAACACACATTCGATATTCTTTGCAATTGTTCACTTCATTTGAATTAAACTGGTTATATTTGCATGTTATCCCAATAAAGGGATATTTGTCTTAAACCGTATTTACAATCAACCGTAAATATGTACGAACCTGTTAAATATCCAAAAACTGAATACCCGGAAAAGATATTTATTCAGACTTAGCCAAAGAAATCTTATAAAAGTAAACTCAAACAGTCAAATCTTTGATTAAAACACAATGATTGTGAAAAATTAAAGAAAAATTCCCAAAAGCTAAAACCCATATGCTTGTGTAATCAGCAAATTAAATGTTTAGGAAAGAATTTAAGGTGAAATGTCTTAGACACACATTGAAAGACTACGTACCTTAGGACTTCGATTAAAAATTTTTTCTTCTAATGGTTGATTGACGTATGTTTGTAATTTTTTAAGTGAATTAAACTAAACTTCTATGACAAAGTTCTCCTTCTATATAATTTAGTTATTTACTATTATTCAAGTATTTACTTATTTAAAAAGTAAATTATGAAAAAGTTGCCCAAATATTTTGATCATAAGCAACCTTTTTTAAACATCTATCCATATTTTTAGGTGTACTAATATATTTTGGGATAAATGAGATGCATTTATATTCTTAAGAGTTAATTACATTGCAGGAGTGCTACTTCTTCGAGGTAGCCCCAGTAACCCGTTGTTTTTGGAGCATAAATCCTGGAATTCCGTGTTTTTTCGAAAATTTCGAGCTCAACAAGAATACGCAAAATTAGGTCTACTTAATCCTTTATGCCCCAAATTATTTTTCTCATCCTCATCCAAAATATGTCAAGTTTACGTAACTGCAACTATAAGTAAACTAAATTGGGCCTCATATGACGAAAATTGGAACATTGGGAGTGGAACTTACAAGTCCCGTCGGGACATAAAGGGTTAAAAATATAGCAGGGTTGCAACCTTAACTCTTTATGACGAATCCGGTACCACCATCGGTTCTAAGGACGATTACTTCCGGATTTTAGAAAATTCCGTATATAATGTTCTTTACCCTAATAGTTTTCCGGGATTTGAGTTGAATTCAGTAGCACCCCTGATTTTGATAACATGGAAGGAAAGTTAATGGAGTTTTATAAAGCAAAAATAAAAATAACTTGGAAATGGAGGTAATTATATTTGAAATTTACTTCTACTAAAGTTACCTTAATTTTTATAATCATCCGCCAGTTTTATGTTTGGGATATTTTTAACCCATTAAGAACAACTTTAAAATAATGGAAATAAATATTTTTTTCTATCATATTTTGTTCATTTGGACCAAGTAGAGTAATAAATACCCATTTTCAGATTTTTCAAAAAAATGTTTTTTTAACTGGCAGCTTTTCCTGCAAACCGTCTTTTTAAGGGTTCCAAACTCTGAAAAAAGAAAATTAAAAAAAAAACTAATTAGATGGTTTACAATTTTGATAAAAAATGTTATATCATACATAATTTAAAGAAGTAATACATCAAATATAAGTGAATGTGGACTTTACTTTTGATAGGGGGTCCAAGAAAGGGCATTTCACCCCTCCTGAATAGGGCTGTTCAGTCCGAAATATGGATATTCACTTAAATTAATGCTTTAAAAATAGCCAAGCAAATAATTTTTTTTTTCATATTCTCCATAGAAAAGTAGAAAATTACTCATCAACTCATTAAAAACTAATCATTGGCCCATTTAAGTTGGGCTAAATAACTCTAATGATGTATTATTTTATTCTTGCCGCCCTTCCCTGTTTTATTCCTATTTTCTAGAGTTTCTCCATCCAATAAATTCCCTAGTATACTCGAATGCAACTTAAGTTGATCCTTTGACGTCATGGCCACGTGGAAGAAAATTTGAGTAAACAGTAAGCCTGCTGGGTTGCTAGAAGCTGGCGAGTTTGAGAGTGAGTTGTACTACTACGGGCTACGACACTTTAAAAAATAATAATGCTGAACATTTTATGCATATCAGGATGAAAAGATGCTTGAATACGTGGATTTAAAAAACTAATCATTATTCAAAATTAACCCTTTCTGCCTGACGTCCCTTTTTAGGGACGTTTTTTAAAAATCCTCTTTTTTCTACAAAAATCGTTCCTTTGAATCAAAATTTGCACTGATGTATCTCTGATCTTCATAGAACATAAAGAACACAAGAAGAAAGCAGAATTTTAAAAATTTTTCACTTTTTTTAAAGTTGGAAGATTTTTCAGAAAAGTGCTTTTTTAAATTTTAAAAGAAAAGGCTTTAAAATCCTAGTTGTTATTTTAAAATTCTAGTTGTTATATTACTTTCTTGTTAGCTTAATCTAATGGCACAATTAAATTTTCAAATATGTTTTTATTTATTTTTGAAAATTTTTAAACAACATGGTAACTGACTGACATTTGTGAAACATTTATGTCAGTTACCTTGTTGTTTAAAATTTTTCAAAAAGAAATAAAAACATATTTTGAAAATTTAATTGTGCCATTAGATTAAACTAACAAGAAAGCAATAAACTGGGTGGAAAGTATTTTTTATCATTTATTTTTGGGAAGAAAATAACAAAATACTAAGCGATTTTCCTAAAAAATGTCAGTCAGTTACCCGTGGAATTGCCCAGATGTTTTTGAGGCTTTAAAACAGTTTTCTACCATGCGTTTACTATAGGGAAAAAACACGGGGGCATTCGTGCCTGACGTCCCTTTTTAGGAACGTTTTTTAATTTTGGTGTAGAAATTAAAATTTTAACCTGGAATTATTTTTTTCACTATTTTTCCAGTTGTTTTGGGGCTATTTACTATGTTTTTACCAAATATTTAAGAAAAATAAAAAGTTGGGCATTAATGGGTTAAAGCTCTAAATTTCACTCAAAATTCAGACACCACGTGGGGAACTATTAGGTCATCCCGAACGTTTTGTCCCTCTTGGGAGCATCTGTATACAATGTATTTTTTGGTACTTTTCCATTACGGTAAACCAGTAAAGTACTTCTACTTCTATCTAAAGCCAATTTGACGAATTTTGACTCTTTTTTTGTTGGCTCCCTTTTCCAACTTTCCTAGTTTCTACGATTAATAAGATTTTGTTTACTTCAAGTTGCCATTAATTGAAAACTTTCAAAATTAAAATTCAAAGGAATTTAACTTTAATTTAATTCATATTACGATTGTACGGAAGATCTTATTTGTTTCATAAATTGAAACTCATTTAATACTACTTTTGAACAGCGGCGGTAGAATTTCTAGTGATCTAGGTTCCTGCAAATGATCATCCGGATCTTTCCTAATAGAGGGTTAGGAGTAGCAATCCAGCAATTTAATATGGAGGATTGTGATCAAACTCTCCGGATGCCTCAGAAAAAATTTAAATCTAAGTTAAATTTTCCAACCTTGTTAAAAATACTTAAAACTTTAATTGTTTTATGGAAGTAGCCAGTTAGTTTTAATTTGAAAATCTTAATTTTAGGAAAAATGAAAAATTTTGAGCAGAAAAGAAATGAAGTAACATGATATCATAGATTTAAGGAAAGCCCAGTTGTCGATCAGTCCCCAAAATCAAGCCAAGATGCCAAGTTGACGGTAGATAAAGTTGCAGTTTATATTGGTATCACATAATGGAAAAGTGTCAAAAATATCTTATATACAGATGCTCCCAAAAGCGACAAAACTTTCGGGATGACTTAATACTTTCTTTGGTTGCTCTCAGCATATTTCTACAGGCTCAAGTTAAGTTGCAACTGAGTATAGCACACCTCATACCAAATACCTCAAGTTTACGTAGCTGCAACTAAAGGTAAACAAAGTTTGGACGTACATGACAAAAACTTTACTAATCTTGAGCGTTTGTGCTGCTTGGGTTTTTATTATGATGCTGAGGAATCTCCTCGTTCTAAGTCACCTTTGATTCTTCAATGGATCAATTCAATTAAATATATCGGATCCCTTGTTGCGTAGAATTTAGGAATCTGTCTATAAAAAAAATTTAGGAATAATGGGGGTCAAGTCAAATCTACTAAAAGACGGACTTTTCGCCCCAAATGCTTGAAGGAAAACTCATTTCAGATTACACATGACTAAATTATGAATTTGTGATTTGAAGTTAAAATTATTGTTTACAGTTAAGATCTGCCAGGTTTCAAGATTAAGAAATTTATTTCGAGTTACCAAACATCTCAACCCATCTTCATTATTCTAGAGAAGCTTGGTGTTGAAGACGCAGCAACTTGATAGCCGTGCTTCTCGCTTACTTAGGTGGTAAGTATATTCGTTGAATTAATGCATATAATTTGTTTGAGTCGTTTGAGCTTAATAGACGAGATTAGTGTGACGTTTTTTGTTTTGTTTGGAAACGTAAATTCAGTCTGTGATTGGTTCCGTGAACTGTACGGACAGTACGGATCCGTATGTAACCAATCACGGATCGAATCAACGTTTCCAAACAAAACAAGAAACCGGAAGTGACGTTTTCACTAATCTCCTCTATTCAAGTTATCGTTTTCGGTTTGATATTTAAATACAGTTTGTTGTTAAACCAAAGCTCATTATTTTGTTCGGGAGCATTCCAGATCAGCTGAATGTTAGTTTTTAGGCAATATAATGTAACTATCTTATAAATTTCAGTTCATTCAAGGTACAAAATTTTATTTTCAGAAGTAGGTTAATATACTGCAAAATATCCTAAACATTAATCTCTCTACCCCGCGTGAAGTCTTTATGACCTCAAACGCACTTTCGCGTTTGATATCTCATGGATTTTAGTTTTATAGAGGTTTACAATACTAGTGTTACTTAAGGGAACCAAGACGTTACAGACCTTCAAAAAATCGATTTTTCAAATGTACCTTTAAAAAAAACTACATTTCACGCTGATTCCAAAAATGTATAACATGTGTAGGTTTGAAACCCGATTCCAAGAGAAATTCCGAGTTAAAGTACAGTTGAGGAGAAAAAATGACTCAGTTGTGATTTCTGGCGAACCACTTGGGTTAGGAAGACAAAGTAGGGGTCGTTTTTCATTAATTAATTAAAGTATTCTTTTACCATAAAAATTTTCGAGTCCTTAGGGGGTCGTCTTCATATTAAACGAAACACTAAGGACTCGAAAATTTTTATGGTAAAAGAATACTTTAATTAATTAATGAAAAACGACATTAATGAAACGACCACCCCTACTTTGTCTTCCTAACCCAAGTGGTTCGCCAGAAATCACAGCCCAGTCATTTTTTTCCCTCAACTGTACACTTATAAAACTGTTTTTCTTGATTTTCTCAAAATGTTTTTCTCATCTTTGGGTACGCTCGTATCAAATTCTACTCATTCAAATAAGACTAAACTTGGTATAATAATAACACAATAATATGCAAACATTAAAAATTAAATTTATGGGTGTTGTGACCTTATATTTGTTTTTAGGGTATATTTGTTTTTAGGGATTTTTTACGCGTTTTCAATTTTCAACTTTGAAAATTTTTTAAAAATATAATCAATAATTTAGAACAAAAACTATTTCATTGCAATGTTTATATATTTGTTAGAATACCTAAACATGTTTAGTGAATTTTTTTCAGAAACCTTTTCTACGAGCGTACCTTTCCATCACTATATGTTATAAGGCTGCATAGAATAAGTACTTTTTCGATATTCTTTTTCTAAAATATTTATCAGAATTTTTAAGTATTTTTTTATAAACCTGGTTGAAATAGTGTACAGATTATGTCTAAAATTTTTTAACATGCGATCTCAAACTAAAAAGAGGGTTTTTTCAAATAACAGCATTTTTCGTAGACGAAAACGTCTTGGTTCCCTTAAGTTAAGTTTTACAACAGGTAAATAGTTTGGGGTTATTTTATTTTTAGTATCATGGGAGAAAGTCGCTTATTCCCCTCTGGGATCTTTTAGACCGCGGACACGAATAAGGTAAATCGGTATCAAATAATGCAGAGTATTTTTTTCTTTTTTGATGAAAATGGGTGTTAAGATTCGTTTAAGATGTTTGAGGATATGCCAAGGATAAGGCGTAAAATTTTGGTATTTTCATTTTACGGAAAATAAGAGCGATAAATCGGCTTGAATCAGTATAGAATATAGTAAAACTTTCTAAATAAATGATATTTCAATAAAATTCTCTTGAGGAACAGACAGTGGAAGCAAAAAAAATCGTACAACTAGCACCACGAATTCCTGTTGCGTATATTCGTATATTGCCGACGTGCTGGCCTAATGGTTAGCGTATCTGACTGTGAAGCCGTACGTCTGGGGTTCGAATCCCCGTTTGGCATGGATGTTAGTTTTCTGTCTTTGTGTGATGAATGAATGTGGCCCCCCTGTAAAAAGGGGTTGTGCGAGTAAATGTGTGTGTGGCGCGGGTAACAGTACCTCACCTCCGTGGCTTTGGTCCACAGGTGCTCGCTGGGTAACGCTAAGTAGGTACTTCTTAGGGCAGTTCTGTGGTCAAGGACAATGTCCAGTAGTACCCGCCCATTGGAAATAAAAAAAAAAAAATATTCGTTTGAAAAAAAAATACATAAATTTGTCTTTGTAAAGATGTTTTTCTATGGGAAAAATGCTTCAAAGATTCGAGTCTACTGGAATTCAGAATGTAATTTTGTAGAAAAATTAAAGGTTTTTAACTCACTTTTTCTTAGACATGACAAAACGAGACACTACAAACATTTCTGGACCGATCATTTTTTGTCTTACTAGTTAAATTGTAAAAAAGAAAATCCGCGTTTCACTCGTGATATAATTTTGAATAAATGATCTTTCTAAGTAGATGGGGCTAATACAGGCATGCAATTCCATGGAACATTAAATGGTGCATTATGATTAAAATTGATTCATGCGCCGTAAAACAATAACCAAACCATAGAACTTTAAAAATAATAAATCTACCGTGGGAGACCGGGTATATAAGCTAATGTAGATAAGCACGGTAATTATAAAACACTTTAAGTAAAAAAATTGGTATTGTTGTTTTCAGAAATTTAATTCTTTAAAATTTCAGATATAAAGAAATGTATTATAAAATTCTAAAAAAGTAAAAAACACCAAAAAGGACAAAAAAAAGAATAATGAAAAAAATTTTCACAAATTATTCGGAAGTATGTTGTTTGAGAAAAAAATAATAAATCTACAATTGAAGTTAAAATTCCCCTATTAATAATAGAGCAATAGGCAAGTTTTACGCATAGGGTCTATTAGACCCCACGAGGGGTAATATGCGACTTATTTATCAACAGGTTACGAAGATTAACCTCTTAACAGTGACATTTATTTCAGAAAAATTGACCAAAAATGGAATTTTTTTTGACTGTTTAATTTTCTTCTTTATATATTATTAGTGTTAGAAAAAAAGTTTTTATAACAAAAATCAAATTTAAATGAAAATATAAGTGTAAAAGTAATTATTTTAACACACAAAAAAATGTATTGGATTACACACACATCTTATTCAATTAGGAGGAAGATTATCCAAACATGTCTCCCAATCTCTAAATGAAAAAAAATCACTATCATCGAAACGAACTCAGTTTGGGCTTCACAAAACGAAAACGTTAATTTTTCTCCAGCCCGAACTCAGTTTGGGCGACACTGTTAAGGGGTTAATTATTTGATAGGGTGTGTTGGGGTTAAAAAAAGGAAAAGGGTTCAGCATAGGGCTACTAAAATGGTCAAGGGTATATCCAGTTTAAGGTTATGAGGGAAGATTAAAGAAGCTAAATATGTTCACTCTAGAGAAAAGAAGGATTAGAGGGGATTTGATTCAACTTTTTAAAATGGTAAAGCAAGGGACTAGATTTCAATACGGGTAATAGAACAAGGGGTCACAATTTCAAATTGAATAAAGTAAAATTTAAGACGGGATTGTAGAAAGCATTATTTTTTAAAAGGGTAGTGGATAGATGGAATGCGTTGCCTGAAACAATTGTAAATTCAAGTGGGGTAAACGAGTTCAAGAGGAAAATTGACAGATACTGGGATTCCGGTAGTTTGGGTTAAGGTGCCTGCCTACCTTCAGAGGACTTTTTTAAAAATATTTGAAATATCTCCTTAAAAAGTGAAACCCATAGTCACACATACCTTAAAACAACACATTAAATGTTAATTTTTATAAAAAAAATTTTTTTTTAATATATTTAACTAAAAATAAGTGTCAAAATAGTCTGAAAATACCCATCTCCGCAAAACAAGAAAACTCAAATACAAATTAAGATATTTTAATTCTGTAAATTATGGTGAAATTCTAATGCCTTCTTCTAGGACATCTACCAGATTGAAGAGATAAAACCTTTTATTTAAAAAATAACTGATGATTAACTATTCCCAATGAAAAAAATCTCAAAAACTATCATTTTTTCTTATTAATTATAACCAAAAACAAAAAACTAGACCAAGAAACATCACAAAACTGGATGAATACCTGAGTTAGACCCTTATAAGTACTTCACCAAAATTTCAAATTAATTGAACATAAAAATTTTGAGTTTCCATGTTTTGCTCTAAACCAAAATGTGAAAAATAACATTATGAGAAAACAGCAAAAACAAAATGAAACATGAACTTAAATGTTACTCAAATACAATACAGTAATATCTGTAACTCACGTTCTAAACAAGATTGAAAAAAAATTCAAACAGATTTGGAAAGTTAAGGATCTGTAGTTTCATAATCAGAGGAAATACAAAAATCGATTTTTTCACCCAAAATCTCAATTAAAGGTAGGCAGGCACAAAAAGACTGGACCAACCTTGCTTGGCTTTAATTTGTATTTGTATTTATAAAGTGGGTCTTGGGGTAAAATGGGTCAGTTTTAATTAACTCGATATAAGTCAAATTTAAATTGAATTATTTTCGCTCATTTTTTTTGTATTATCTTTTATCTGTGTGTTGGTAACATTTTCCGGCTGTCAAAAATTTAGATTCATGAATTTAAGAGCTGAAAAAATATTTTATTTGAAAGGTAAATGGTGTTGTCGAAAAAACAGGGTTTACCAACTTCCAAATATCTATATACTGCAGTGTTTCCCAACGTGGGGCGCACGCCCCACCGGTGGGCAAATGGACTTTCTAGGGGGGCGATTTGAAAATTTTAAACCAAATTGCCCCCCAGATTGGAGAAAATTCCGAACGTTTTCTGGGGGGACCCCCCTTTTAACTTAGTCGTTTATTTTTGTCACTTTTATTATGATAGGGTTTTCCTGGAAAATTCTGACACTTACAATGAGCGGGGGTCTTTAGGTGTTATCTTAATGCTCTCAAAATGAACTAAAACACAATTTGTAAGGGGAAAATTTCTAAAATTTTCTGGGGGAGGAACTCCCCCTCAAATTTTACTTGTTAAGTCATTTAAAACTTTATGCACAAAAGTACTCGTGAGGGTACCTCAAAATTTTGAGTCAAGCCCCCGAAACTAAAGCCTGGTTACAACTCTGCAAGGGTCTCATTAATGGTGTTATGTATTTAAATTATAATTTTTTGTATTAAAATTTAGTTTTGCATTTTGGGTTTTGAGAATTAACTCACTAGTTTTCTAAACAAAAATCAACAAATTAAGTTTTAAAATTTAGTATTACATTTTGAGTGTAAAAAAATATGTGTAATCTTACATGGGGGGCATGGAAAATTAAGAAAGGCTTTGGTGGGGCGTGGACCAAAAAAGGTTGGGAAACACTGATATATTGTAATAAATTACAGCAGACTTTTGTAATATTTTTCGATAAAAGAAAATCTGAGAGACATTTCAAGCCAATCAGCTTAGAAAAATTTAAAATA
Organism: Tetragnatha versicolor; assembly: GCA_024610705.1. Classification (NCBI taxonomy): domain Eukaryota; kingdom Metazoa; phylum Arthropoda; class Arachnida; order Araneae; family Tetragnathidae; genus Tetragnatha; species Tetragnatha versicolor. The sequence goes on from JANDEH010000009.1 coordinate 42,711,514, forward strand.
TTTTATCTTTTATAACAATATTTTATACTAGGGGGAAAATGGGTCATAGTTAGGAGGCCTACTGTGTTAAGAAAAAACAATGTTTTTAACTTATTTCCTTCAAATATACATTGAACTGTCAAACAAGTTTATTTTTTTCTCCAAATGAAGTATTTTAGTTGCTACATTTGAACAATGTTCATTAACTTTGGACTTTAACAATTTCAATAAAGTAAAACTTAAAACAAATTTTTTCAGATAAAAACGGCTCAGCCTTTTTTCGTATTTTCATGTATATTTAGTAATAAATATATTTTTGACATCTTTTTGCAATGAGACCCCTTTTACCCCAAGTTGGGGTAAAATAGGTCATTATTTTGATGCTAAGTTTAACCAACTTATAACTAAAAAATATTTGATAAAATTAGATGACAATGTTCTGAGAATTGTAATGTCAAGATCCAATTGAAACCCAACCCACCCTATCGTCTGAACATTCTTATGTGTAAAACTATTGTTTGAATTAATTTTGGATGAATGTGGAAAATATGATTATTTCCTGAAAGATAGTTTAATACATCGCGTTACGCGAAAATATATTCATCCAATGTTTTCTTGGCTATAAATAATACAGTTTGGTAAAGAAAATAATTAAAATAAAATAAAAATAATATGTTTTGATCCAACGTATTTTCTCAAAAATGTCGCTTATTCATGATTTTTTACGGTACTTCCCCAACTTTAAATCATAAGGCAGACCTTCACATCATGTGGGCCTTCGACTCTTTTTTGCGACCCGACAAGTCTTGAATTATTTCGGAATATCTAGGAAAATTCGGACGAAGATAAATTTTTTTAGGGTTTACAAAAGAATATACCTATGTAAAAGGTTTAACAAATTTTACTGATAAAAATAGACGCAACTTTCAAAAGTCAAATAAACTTAATCGTCAAAAATATAGAAATATATTTAAAATTTCAATGTAAAACTTTAACCCTCTTGCCACCCTGGACCTCATATGAGGCTCCTACTTATTAGAGAGCCTGTATACGAGAGAGGCGACAACTCGGTATAGTGCGCTGGTCAACAGCGTTTTCTGTTCACAGGTTTCCCTCCATAGGATTAGCATAGGAGCGAGGCAAGCGGCATGATACAGTTTGGGCAGAATTGGAGATTTGGACAGTTTTAACTGCGCGCAAGGATGCGCAGAGACGCTTTTAAGCGAGTTGTCGGCACTCTCTCGTATACAGGCTCTCTACTACTTATAAGCTCATTTTTTGTATGATGTAAACCTGCAAATTTATTTTCTTTTCATCAGTGACTTCACTGATTCATGTAGATCACATAAGAGACTTCTGCATGGTTTCTGAATTCGTTCCTAAATGGCAGCAAGATGATTTATACCTCAATGTTTACATAAAAGCTGTGATGCTTGTGAAGAGAAAACACTAGCTTGATACTAGCTTCTGTAGAACATTTTTTATAGGTTGGTAGATATTTTGTTATATCGTAACCTTCTAATATTATGACCAGGTCTTTAAATAAGTTCTAAGCCAAGTATTTTCTGTTAAAATAAAAATTATGGCCTCATATGAGGCTCATAAAAATAACTATACTCTATTCATTTAGAATTGGCGCTTGAGAAATAGTGCTTTCCCCCACGCTAGAAACGTTACCATAGTTTCGATCTGCGCGCAGCCAATAGTAAGCCTTCTTCGTCACTTTGACGAGGATAGTTGCTATGGTTACCGATCGGTGGTGGGGGAAGGAAATATTTTCAAGCGCCAGTTCAAAATGAAGAGTATAGGAAGGAGTGCACACAAATAAAAAAAATTTTTCCAGACAAATTATAGGGGTATTTTTGATGTATTGAGAAGAAAAACGTTTTTTTCACTTTTTTGATGTTCTGGTGCCGAGAAGGGCAAGAATATTTTGAACACTGATTATGCGTAAACCTTCTATTAAATTTTTAATATTTACTCATTTTTAGTTTTTCTCAATGCCGTGATCCAGTAATAAAAAATAAAATTTATCTTTTGGTTCGCAAAAATTGGCCCAGATGTACTTTTTGGCTCGCAACAAGATAAGATGGAGAATTTTTGGCCTGCGACGTAATTTAAGTTGTGTAGGCCTGATGTAATAGTTTCATCTTGAGTCTTTTCTTTCAATAATATAAAGAACTTTGCTTTAAAACCTCTTAAATTGCACTTTTATAATTTTAAAAGGAAGTAATTAAAAACTAAGATTTTGTCTTTTGTACATGACTTACAAATTTGTTCCTTAGGTGCCAAGTTCAGCAGAGATCTCTTGTGATCAACATAAGGAAGTTCAGCCGAAAGAAAATTCCTATAGAAGTTACCCGCATCCTTTATTTATGTGAGTAAAATTTGTTTAAATAATTAAACTTGTTTGGGGCAGGTTCTTTTTTATAGTTATCCTTTCAGTTGCATTTTTACACATTTTTGGAAAAACAACTACGATTAGACTAACTTCAGCCTACTAATTTACTTTCATTAAATTTGAGTTAAATAATTTTTATCTCCATTATGGTTACTTTTAAACCTCTAAAAACGTTAATTTCTAGTGAACTATATTTTTTTTAAACATCAGATTTGACATTTTTAACCATAACTGATTATAAAAAGGATTAACCAAATAAATCAGCTATTAACGCTTTAATAATATGGTCCTTGAGCTTTTTATAATTTTTATAAAGCCTCTTCTGTTAATAGTAATTTTTCAACATTTTCAACACTTTTATTTTTTCTGATTTGTATACTTTTGGATAGCAGGAAATTTTTAAGACACGAAAAGATTCTTGCTGCAATTATCATGTACCAAACAAAAACTTTAAATGTGTTTATGTAATCATTCTGAAAACTTTGCATTTTGAGTTTTTAAATCTAAAGCGTTTAAAAATATTGATAACTTTTTGATGTTTGATACCTCCTATGTATTTTCTTATTTCCAATTTCATTTCATAAATACGTGCTACGTAGCCGTATAGCAACAAAGTCAAAGAAATATAGGATTCTCCAAAAAATATAAGTAGGAGAGACATAACAAATAACATGCATTATAATTGTGTATTAATTTTAGGCGATGCAATGACATCCACCTAAATAAAATGGATAAAAATAGACCTTTTATATAATATACAGAAATTACAGTCAAAATGTACTATTTAAAGTTTAATTTCATTATTTACACCACATCCATTTCACAGATTGACTGGTTTATTAAAATCACTCATTTCTTTATTTAGAAAAATACAAAATCAGTTTAAACTTAAAATCTTGTAACAGTTATCTAAGGGTTGATTATCGATCCAAATTTTGCATGTTTCTCTATTAGTTTAAATTAAATTCTATTACGGAAACTATTACTAAGAACCGAAAGTTTGTATCTATGTTAACATTCTAAAAGGAGCAATAAGCATGAAAATTGTGACCTTTTAGGGTTTTGACCCTTGTAAAGTGAATTTTAATTACTGAATCGTATTTCTAATGCAGGGGTGGCCAACCTTTTTTGGAAGAGTGCCACTATTTGAGAGGGGAAATTTAGGCGTGCCACTTATATTTTTCTACCCCACCAAAAAATATAAAAAATTGAAAACAAAAATTCACAGGCTGACAATAGGATTTTTACACTCTTAAATTTTCATGTGAATTAGAATAGTGCAGGCAGTTTTAAAATAAAGAATTGCGGTATCCTCTTCGTATTTTCTCTTCGATGTCAAAGGTTTACTCAAGAACATATTTAAATTTTTAAAACACTCGAGGACAAAATTTTAAAAGCTGAACATTTACTTGGAAGATAAAAGCAAACTGAGCCAGTGAGGAAGTACAGCAAACAAGAAAAAAATATTTTTTTATCCATAACTAAAATCTGTCTTTCTTCTGGTGGTCGCTTTTTCTCCAAAGAGTAAAACCAAGACATGCTGGTGCCAGAGCAAGGCAACGCAAACGGTTATACGAAAAATCCAGTCAATGCAAAAATTGGTCAGCAAAAACCGTTCAATAAAAAACAAATTATTACATGTGTAAAGCTAATAGTTTTTTTTAACGGTTTTTGTATGACTGGTTTTTGCAATAACCGCCAACGCACCACGCAAACTGCACTCAATCCATCTGTCATTGATGACGCCTGAAAACATTATTTTTCCCAAATTTTTTCAATACCTACGCGTGCCACCGGTGAGGCTCTGCCGTGCCACATTGTCATCCCTGTTCTAATGCAATGTTTTTTTTATTTTCCCAATTTTCCAAGAACTTAAGTTAGGTGTTCTGTATTTCAAAAGTGTTTCAAAATAGTTATTGAAAAAATGATGATATTGGGATTTATGTAAAAAAATGCAGATTTCTACATTTCCCCCTAAGAATTGGATATTTGTAATAATTTCTGTAATGTAAATGTTGCTGATACTAGTAGTAAGAAAATGTGGATTAATCACATAAATTTATGAACGTTGAGTTTTTTTGTATATTTTTTTCATAAATGATGTAAGAAAAATTTAAACTAGTATTTATTGTATGAGATTTTGCCCTTGTGTCTTGGTAACAATAACGAATACAATGCCCAAAAGATCTTTAAAAGCGAAATTTACCAAGTAAATTTTTGTATCTGTTCGTGACGATCTCTCGCTCTCAGTCAACCCATTTGGGGGTTTCCTACCCCCCCCCCCGGATCAGGAAGAGAGGGAGGCTCATCCGGGCACTTCCTCTCTCGAGTTGTTTGTTTTGTAGGGAACGAGGGCAGATGAGTTTTGAAAGCGTTGCTAGTCAGGGTTGGCAAAACCCTGGTGTCTTTTTGGAAAAAACTCAAGGGGTTTGGGTTTTTTTCAATAAAACCCTAAAAGAAATTGTTTTTAATTTCGGAAAGAGTGTTTTTTTTTTCAAAATTATGTGATTTTCTCTTGTATAGTAAGTGGGTTTTTTAAAATTGTAAATAGTTTCTATGTTAAATGTGTTCTGTTAAAATATCATTCTTTCATAATTAAGTGGTTTTTTTCAAAGTTCGTCAGGTTTCCTAAAAATTAATGTTTTTATTTTAAAGTGTTCATTTCTCGATGCTATGATATAGAATGTAAAAAAGCTTTGGAGTAATTTGTTTTCGAATTTTTCTTATGATGTAACATTTTCCCAAAATTTTAGTTTTATTAAAATTGTTCTATCTTCATTTTGAAAAAGAAAACTTTAATTTTTTTTTAAATATCCTTATCTTTGAAAAACCTTTCAATATTAAAAGAAATCTATTAAACTTAAAGAAACACTGAAATTAAAGAAAATCCTCAATTTTTTATAAAGTTTAAACTTTGAACTTTAATCATCCTAAATATTGAAAAACCCACTCAACTGCAGTTTTTAGTATGTTATTTCGTTAAATGTTTTTCTTCAAACTGTCAATCTTGATTTTTCTTGAAAAAAACCAAAAATAGGTCCAAAATTAGGTTTTTCCACATGTTTTTTTTTGAAAAAAACAAACCCACCCAACCCTGATACTATACTACGTTCATTTTGAATAGGCGCCTGAAAATTAGTGTTTTCCCTCTCGGTAAAAGCGTAACCATAGTACGCTCTTCGCGCAGCTAATAGTAAGCCTTCTTCGTCACTGACGTTGATAGTTGCCATGGTTACAGATTCAGTGGTTGGAGACGGAAATGTACTCAGGCGCCTATTCAAAATGAATAGAGTATAGTAACGCTTACTAAGCCCTCGCTCCTAATTAACTGTGTTCAAAAGAATAATAAATAAATATTAGTTTGGCAGATCTTTAGAAAAACTTCTCGCGTAATAAATGAATGTCTACTTTGTATTGTGATAGTTTATAATATGTTTTTGCTTATAGAAACTACTGCATATTGTTTAGGATTTTGAAACCTAAGCTGAAGTAGAGCTTAAGATGTGGATTGAATGAGTTGAAGTATTGGAATGTTCCTATAGGATACAATGAGAAGACGTCGAAAGTTTTGGAATCTTCTGACATTTTCCTTGGAGGAGTTATCATCTTAAAATGAAATGTAAGGGTTGGTATCTTATTCTTCTGAAATAAATAATTAATGTGCATATCTTGGTGTATTTCACTCAAAATTTGACTTGGGTTGTATTAGTTGAAAATATTTTCCCTTTTATTCATAGTGAATGGTTTCTTGAAACAATAGAAGAATTAAAGGATAAAGTCTAGAACTCAAATAGTTTATAGCTTAGTTTATTAGGGTAGATTATGAGTTTTATGATTTGACTAATTTCAAAGAAAAGACGATGTAAGGAAATAAAACGCGTAAAAGATTAAGATTGCTTGAAATCGCTTGATTTTTGTCTAAATTTATTTTGTCACCCTCAAAATGTTACCGCTCTATTCTGTGACACTTGTCTAAATAAGACTCTTAATACCTATTGCATAATCAGAATGTAATCGAATTCGGTTTAATTATTTCGTGTACCTTCAATTTTCGTAATAACCTCTATTTAACTTCAAATTGGATTGTGTTAATTAGGTTGATAAATTTAAATTTCGAAACTATATTGAAATTGTGCAAATTGTATTGAAAAAATTGGTAACGTAAAAAAAACAATTAGTAAAAGTAAATATTTTGTCTTGTGAAGAAGTAAAACTAATTAAATAAAATACTTTTATTAAAAACCCTTTTTTGCAAGAGTTAAATTATCAAAGTTTAATTTTCAATGTCTGTAAAAACTTAAAATCAAATCAATGATAAAATGATTTGATTTAAAAGGTTAAAAAAGTTTTCTTACGTACGGTTAGAAACTTACCCCGTCTTGTTCATAACCCCATCTTTACTTTTAGCAGATATCTTGGGGCGATATCTCCCTACTTAGGGAACCAATTAATAACACCTTGCTTAAAGTTAAATTTTGTAGGTTATCGCACATTTAGCTTATCAACTTGAAAAAAATGAAAAGCAGCTATATTGAATTTATTTTTCTTAGCCCTAAAACATAATACGTTGAATCCAATGAAACAATTCCCAATTGGTGGATGGTAGCAACCTTTGTATCCTAAATTCATGGACCATCCTATCCCTACATTCTCAGTGACCAATTTAAAAGGCGATATTTCAGAAGGTTTAAATATTTCACGAAAATATATTACTTTAAAAGCATTACACAGCTCTAATAACACTTTTTCGAGCTCTTTGGGTTATTCCACCTGATGCTCTAAATCCAAAAAAGACCCCCATTTTATCCTGGGAGACACGTTTTCTGTTTTTTTTTATTTGTTTTATTGGGAAATGGCCTCAAAATTTTGGAAAATGGACTCGTGCCAAATTTTGATTCAAATTTTTCAATAAAACGATTTCTAATGTTTTTTGATATGCTGAATCTAAAGCTGTCATATCATAGGACCAATTAATCATAGGTCAATCAATAGGACCTTTCCTGCCAATTTAAGGAAATAAGGAAATTTTTTAAGAAAAAATTAAACAAATTTAGTATAATTATTTTTGAACTCAAACATTACCTGGAAATCTTTTTTTTTTTGCGCTGAATCCGAAAATACCCTCTTTTGATATTTCTAATAGGATCTTTGGAAAATGATATCCCAAAGGTGATATATCGGTTTTTAATTCGGTATAGAAAGTGTTCAGGCTTATAAAATTAAATTCAACGAAAATTGAGATTTTCTATACATTAACGGACCTCACACCATTAAATCCCAACCACCCCTATACATTAACAGGGGGAAACTACTTTTGAGGGGCGCAGGGGTCAAAATTGTCCTAGAGACCTGAAAATTTGCGGTGTAATGTTTTAGTAATTGTAACAGCATGTGAAAGGGGACACACACGGGAAATTCCAAAAAACTTTGCAACTCCCTAACCGGAGCATTCAATAATAGTTCGGCATTATTGTAAAATTAGATCTTCCCTGGTGTTTTCTGTCCATCTCTATAATTTCCTGGTGAGATAGTTTGCTACGTGCATTATTCACAGCCTCAAATTTTTGTAAGGGAGTTAGAAATGTACAAAAACTATTAAAAATGGGCAAATGTTAAGATACGTTTTCAACATATAAGACTGACATATAAGATTTTTAAAATTTTTTTTTCGTTATTTGCACACTAAAATACATAGAAAATTGCTAAAATTATTCATACGCTTTTCAGTTTCAGACCTGTGTTATTTCTACTACCGTTTTAATTGTCATTCCCCAATGACAAGATTTTCATAAAACATGGACTTTGAAATAGATAGTGTAATAAAATTATAACAAAATAAATCCTATCTTGATTTTGTGTATGCTACTTAAGGAACCTTTTGGATAGTAGTCGGAACAGATTCATCACCCCATCTCGTTCAATGCACGCAAGTCGAACACTAGAAGCGTCGAGATTTGGACTTACCTGCAACCGCCACTAGGGCCAATTTGATCTTCCTAAGTTAATAAAAAAAGCATCAGATTACGAAAAATAATATTACGTACCTTAAAGACGTTTAACACGATCGAGCGCAATGTGTCAAATAGTAAAATCATGATGAAAACCAAACTAAACAAAGCGCGCGAATTAAATGAATTCGTTGGCGCCATACACCCGGTAAAGATAGGAGACTATCATAAATTTCAGACTTCTACCCCCCATAATGAAAAGGTGTATGAAAATGTATGAGGTGTGCGAAAAAGTACAGTTGCGACCGACGGAGAGTTAATAGAAACATGAAACCAAAAAATTTTGTTCTTAACCTTTTTCTGATTGATATAGTTAATTGATTAGTTATTAGATTGAAATAGACTTGAAAGCTTTTCAAGTTTGTTCATATGATTTTTAAGAAACTCGTTGAGTGATAATCTATTGACTTGATAATCTATTATATGCAGGCCTACAGCTAGATAAAGTAAATTAAAGTTGAATATGACCTCTTTGGCGCTTCTAGTTTTAAGTTTCTCTACTCATCAACAGTTTTACCTTTGTGCCTTTTTTTGCTATTAACATACTTTTATTCTTCAGGGTTCTTTTTTTCTGGATATCGCACTGCTCCTTTGAATCATTTTCCTCTTGTCTCTTTCTCTGCTCTTCAGAATATCTTCCTCCGAATCCTATATCTTCTCCTCTTAGCACCTACTCATTTTTTGCTCGTGAGCCTGCTCTTCAGCAGCCTTTTGTTTAACATATCTGTCTTTGTTTCATTTTTATTTATACCCATGTGGTAGCTGTCTAGCTCTAGTATCTTAATTTCTCCAGGTGACTATTTATTTTAAGAAAAGTGTAGCAGCCATACTTTTTACGGACCTACTGGTTAAGGATCAATTTAATAAAATATGAGTTAAGTTTCCGAAGTAGTTGAACTGGCACCGTCATAACCTCCGTTTTATACGAGAACGATCACTAATTATCAGCTGACTTTATTGGTGAATCTATGACCAGTTTCTCCTCATTAGTTATCTAAATTTTGATAATTGTATTTGTTTTTAAACATATATATGTTTAGCTTATTCCAATTCCTGAAATGCCTTATTTTCTTGCAGAGGTTTAATAATACTTGCAGACTGGTTAACTGGGATGAAGAATTGTCAAGTTCATCTCTAGGTTTTAACCATTGATGGTATGTTCCAGCCATATGTACAATTTGTTAATCTCAAGATCTTGTAACCAGTCATAGGTTTCTCAATAAAGTAATATTTTCTGTTACAAGTGAACTTTATTTCAATTGCCAATCACTTGCTACTTGGTCCACGCCGCTCGGAATGAGCATGCGCGTGGACTTAGTATAATAGGGCGCGCAGGTAGGCTTAGAGCGCATGCGCGAACCAGGGAGATAATAGAAGTTGCAGCCTACAAGGTAGCCAAGCTAAGTTGAAAAGGCTAGCCTATAGGGGTTAGGTGAAAGGTAGAAGTAGCAACCAAGGCAGGAAAGAAAAGTCCAAAAGCTAACTTTGGACTTGATCAAGATCAACTTTGGAAAGGTCAAGTTCGAAGTTGAGCTTGGTAGACAAGTCAAAAAATAGATTCTGAATTTTTTAAGTCCAAGTTTGGAACTTAAAAATTTTGAAGTTTGTCAAGATAATATTTAAGTTCCAATTCCAAACTTGGACTTAGAAAATTCAGAATCTACTTTTTGACTTGTCTAATAAGCTCAACTTCAAACTTGATCTTTCCAAAGTTGATCTTGATCAAGTCCAAAGTTAGCTTTTGGACTTTTCTTTCCTGCCTTGGTTGCTACTTCTACCTTTCACCTAACCCCTTGGCTAGACTTTTCAACTTAGCTTGGCTACCTTGTAGGCTGCAACTCCTATTCTCTCCCTGGTTCGCGCATGCGCTCTAAGCCTACCTGCGCGCCCTATTATACTAAGTCCACGCGCATGCTCATTCTGAGCGGCGTGGACCAAGTAGCAAAAAAACATAAAATGGACATATTATGTACACAATAAATACACGTATAAGTTGCATTAATCTTTATTAGGTACGAAAAAATTACATCTCTTTGCTAAATACACAAATTTGACAACTTACAAGAATCTTCTGAAGAATATAGCGACTTGACTCCAGAACTCTTACAAAACAGGATCATTGTTTTCTGGTAACAAGCTATGTTATGTAGTAGAGCGAAACCCGAGACTGCATTTGCAGGACAGAAGTGACCTAGAAAAAAAATTAAGTCATTGGCAAAATATTCTTTAAGACATAAGATAAAGAACATAGCTTTTATCAATTTGGCAAATCACAAAGAACTTTACCATTTATCTTCAGACTAATTTCCCCGATAGGCTCTACATCAGGCCCTTTAGACAAGAATTCTTGAGACTTTAATCTTCTTTGAAAAATCCTATCACTGGTCAGGAATATGTAGTCAAATCGTTCTTTACAGCATCTGAAAGAGAAAAATATTAAGAGCGACGTAAGCAATAACTTGTTTGATTCTACAAAAGTACAAAAAAATAGTTACTTTATTTGCCTCTTTTGATGGTTGAGCGGTTCCTAGTTACGTCGGGGATCTCTTGCGCATTCGCCCGAAACAAGACGTCTTCATAAATTTCCACCTACACGAACTGGAAGGACAGTTCAGGACAGAGACCAGTTTCTTTTGCTTTCACATGAATCCGTTCTTATTACCTGTAAAAGAAATGAAATTAAATACAAAGGTAATATGTTATATTCTACTGAACACTTCTTGCTACTCAACGTGTAAGCTTAGGGAGGTAGAAGGAAATGGAGGTTGTAATCTAAATCAAATTGAAGATCAAGGTTTTTTATTAAAACAAACAAAAGTGAAGATCAAGGTTAAAGTGAGATTATCTAAGAGATGAAGCAAGGTCACTGTTCAACATGTTGTTGTAAATTTTTCGTCTCTGTATCACTTAGTGAGACTTCCGTTATTTTTTCTATCAACTGTTCATAATAACCTGTTCATGGGAAACAAGGACATCTTGAAATTGGAGATTCTCTGAATCAGTTTTCGAACCATTACATTCAATTTTCTTAGGGGGGATTCCAAACTGACAAAATGAGTTTTCTGGCAGGTCTTAACAACGAGGAAAAATGCTGTACTGGCAGTTCATCCTCCAAAATTTTGCTGCCAGCTGATGAGGTTATTTTTGAAAACTAAGACTCGTGGGTAATTTGATAAAAAATTCGAGAACTCTTGCAAATAGTTCAAACTCAACTTCAAGTTATATGAAGAAAATTTCCTGGTGGTTTTGTGAAACTGTTCTTCGACCATGTATAGGAACAGTTAACTCGTTACCTGCTGCTTCTGAAAGATATTAAAATATTGGTCTAGGGGTGGAGTAAAAATTTATTTTCTTTAAACATTCTTCTGGAGTGGTTTCAAATCTCAAAAACTCCTACACAGTGGTGGATATGAGGGTACATGGAGAAAATGAATCTCAATGCATTTTCAAAGTAATCGAGGACAACATGCTTTATCAAAGTATCCATCTTTGCCTTCTCAGGGTCCTCCTTTTAAATCCACCCATGATTCATGATCATTATTTTCTTTAACGGTTTATTTCTCTCATTCATTGAGAATATTTAAGCGTTGCTCTTTAGAAGCAAGTGTTTAGGAAACCTATTAAATTTTTATATAGGCCATATTCCAATTTGGGACAGCAAGTTTGAAAATTCATAAGAAATTTAGATCTCAAGCATACCCTTGAGGAAATTACTATACAGTTTAAAAACAACTTAATTTTTTTAAAATAAGTCAAAGTTTCTGTTTCTGAAAAATTAAGAAGAAAACTTGTGAAATTGGTCTTTTTGATGAAAGAGAAAAACTTAACTCATTGGAAATTGTAGGGGAGAGTGGGGCTATTTCGCACATGGGGCACATTCAGACAGACGGCATTTCCCCTAATAATTATTAATTTAAAAATCTGAAAAAAATACCAGTAGATGGAAGCATGACTACCACCTCTTGCATGAATTTTCAAAGCTCTGAGCCATTTTGTTGTATACGTACTAGAAATTTGTTAGCGTTAGAAGCAGCAAAGTAAATTTTCTTGTCATTTTGTTGGCGTAAAATATCAATCAAAAATAGTTCTCAAGTGGACATTCAGCATTTTATTCAGTAGAGGAACTACTAAAGTAAGTTTCTAGAAAGGTTTTATTTCCCTGCTTTAATTATAAATATCTTGTTGGGACGTGGTAAGCTTGAACTGGTAGATGGGGCACATTCGTACGCCAAAACATGGGGCAGATTCAGACAGTGCGAATGTGCCTCATCTTTCCCATTTTTGATTATGAAAGTGATTTATATGTTTATAAGTGCAGTATATTTAATAACTTGAAGTTTAATTGTTTTTTATTGTAATTTTTTCAAAATTTGGTGATAATAGAAAATAACATCTTGAAGAAAGCTTCAGTTTTAAGGAATTTAGACCCAGATTTAAACATTGAAGAAATAATTATCCCTGATAATTGTTTAATACCAATTGACTTGAACTTAAGTGATTTTATTCTAGTAGAATTTGCTACTAAAAAGAAAATTTTGTTATGTTGGTCAAATAGAAAATTTGGAATTGAATGGTGCTTATTTAAAATTAATGATGAAGAACTTTAAAATTAATGACGAAACTTATATTTTCCCAGTAAGTAATGATTCAACATTCATACAAAAAGATAATATCGTATTAAAAGTTCCCCAACCGTCAGTTTCAGGTGTTAATAAGCGAGCTGTTGGTTCACTTTTCTTTTCGAATAAAACCTGACAGTTAAAACATTAGTTGAACCTTTTATAACTAATTATATTATGTAAAGTATGTCAATGTACTTCTTTACTTCAATACTCTTCATTACTACAATTGTTTTCCTCATAAAAAACTTAGATGTTCAATATTTTCTGAAGCTGTTTTCTTTTTGTAAAAAAATCTTCAAATTAGAGGAAAAATATGTAAAAGTGCCAAATATTTCGTTTAATTATCCTTACTTTAAAGTACAATAAACTTTTTAGTTTTTAAAAATAATTATTTTATAATTTTTTTGCATGTGTACGAATGTGCCCCACACGTGTGCGAAACTGCCCTACCCATGGGGCACATTCGCACGAAATTTCTCGTTTTTTAGATTGATGATATAGGTTAGAAATTCTAGATGAATGCGACCAGTTATCGTTTTAAAATATCGGGAAAGGTCTTAACTTTCATTTGAATCCGAGTTTGTTTCAATATCTCATCTAGATCCAGAGAAATATGCCGAAATGCACTTTTTGTGCGAATGTGCCCCGTTCTCCCCTACAATATTTTAAATACAATACAATTGACAATATTTTAAATTTCTGACTAAATATATATTTTTTCTATGAACGTAATATTAGCATTAAAAATTATCAGCAGACCATAAAGTAAAAATTACCTATTAAGGGTTAAAAGCAGAGAACAAGTGAAAAAAAAGTTCGTGGAAATGCAGTTCAAACGCCAAACTAGGCCGATAGTGCACAAAAAGTTTCAGTATCTTCTTCACGAGAGGTTAGGTTATAAGATTTTTTGTATCATAACTCAGATATTAAAATTATACCTTTTAAAATACACAAAGGTGGAACAGCATGAAATACTTACAGTTCACAGCTATTTCATTCAGCGTTTCTTTTTAACAGAATAAAATTTACATGGAGTAAATTTTATTCATTTTTTACCCAAAAAAAGAAAATAAAAGTCCAAGTTACCTTTTGAAATTACACTATGATAATCCCTAGACAAAAAATAGTATAATTTCCACAATCGGGACTTACCTCAAACTATGGAAATCCCTTCTATATTTGGTCCTTATTGTATGGGCTAAGGATCGGGTGGCTTCGACGTTCCCTGAAGATACTCTCCTGGACTCTTCTAAAAATGGTAGCTTGAATAATCTCATGCGGTTACCACTTGGAGATTTCTTTCTCAAGTAATCAGGTTCAGAAAACATTCTGAAATTCTCTGTAAAAGTAAAAAAATATACAAGGACTTTTTTTGAAATCTCTGTATTGTTACTCGAGTAAAATAATATAAGAATTCTTGAAACAGCTTTAGAAAGAGTCCTCCAGCGGCCATGTTTACCCACAGCTCAAATTATTACTGGCAACCATAGATATCTAATTATTAATCTAAGTATTATTAGATCCTTAAATAATAATCTACCAATTTTTCAATTTTTATTACTTTACGATCTAATGCTGATAATATTACTAATTAGATCTCTATAGTTTTCAGTCATTTAAGCTGTAGGTGAACATGGCAGCTAGAGGACTCTTTCTAAAGCTGTACCATATGGTTTACTACTTTTCCATTATGTGAGACCAATATAAACTAACTTTACCTACAGTCAATTTGGCATATTGGCTTGTATTTTGGGTTGATCTCTATCTGGGCTTTCCTTAACTATATGATAACTTGTTACTTCATTTCTTTTATGCTCAAAAATTTGTATTTTTCTTAAAATTAAGATTTTTAAATTCCTAAAGTTCCTAGAATTCCACAGCCGTTCATCAAGTGAAGTGTGAAGTAAGTTTCTATTTATTAAGTAAATAAGATCTTCTACACAAAATAAAAATATTTTTTAAATTAAAAGCTAAATTCATGACCTTAATTCAGTGGCGGATCCAGGGGGTGGCACTCTGGAAAGTGCCCCCCTTTGAGACCCAAAAAGGTTCTCAAAAATGAGTAAAAACCCAACTTTTACAGGTCTAATTTCAAAATTTTTTTCTAGGGGAGGACCCCCATACCCCCCAAATGTTATCAAAATGGGGTATTCAGGGTTTATTTTTAGGAAATCCCCAAAATTTTGACATTTTAGGTCAAAAAGTAAAGGTAATAGTGTTGAAATGAGCCCCCCTTAGACTCAAAACGTTTCTAAAAATGAGTTAGAACCCTACTTTTACACGTCAAATGAGGTATTTGCATGAGTGAGGAATTTACTTGATTTTTTACTTTTTCGATACATATGGTAAAAAACTCCCAAATTTCTGATTTTTAAGTTCAAAAATGTGTTTCAAATAATTTAAAATTCAATTTTATTTTTGCCAAAACGCCAGAAACGTCACGTTATCAGAAAACGGGCTTCTATTGGATGTGACCTCACCAGCGCATGATTTGTGATTCGAAAGTGTTTTCGAGCCCAAACAAAAAACGAAATTTCAAAAATTTATATCTCAGAAACTAGGCTACGGAAATACTTGATGTAAACGTCATTCTTCATGGTTTTTTTATCTACTATTTTAATAAAAATTAATCTCAAAACGTGAGAATACGTCATTTCAATTTTTTTCCGGGAGAGGACCCCCTACCCCCAATGGTACCACAAGGTGATCTTGTCTGAAAAAGTGCCCCCCTCCAAGAGCCGTGCTGGATCCGCGCCTACCTTAATTACTCAAGTTTTCAATCGATGGCAACTTTAAGCAAACAAATTGTTATCAATCTTAGAATTTAGAAAAGGGATTCCCCTGAAAAACAGCCAATATTCACCATACAGGCTTTAGATAGAAATATATACTGGTTAACTGTAATGGGAAAACTACCAAAAAATAGATGGCATACAGACGTCCCCCCCAGAAGTGACAAAACTTTCCGGTTTATTTAAAAGTAGTTAAATGCACCCCAGGCAATCAACCGAGTCGAATAAGACTAAATTCCAAAATCAATAGCACGGAAAAGTTGTCACATTATAACATAAACACTGTCATAATGCGACAACTTTGTTAAACAAGTATAATACAGCAGCAATTTTTTGAATCGGTCATCAAACCCTCGCGCATCTTTGATGTTTTGCTCGTTTTTTCCGAAATCAACCGAAAATCCCTAGATCAGAGGTGCTCAAACTGTGGGTCGCCAGGCAGTTATTGGTGGGTCACGACGAGATTTTGATTTTATCTGAAATATGTAGATAGCATCTTTTTCATAATGTTTACTAATTCATTGTTCGGTTTTGAAATTTATAAATTACCATTTACTAGTAAAAAGAATGTAAATATCAAAAATACCAGATAATTCGACCTCTAATTATCCATGTAATTTATTATTAATGCGAAATAATTGGTGATCAAACCCTCCCGCGAAGGAAGATAAAGTTTTGTAGGGAGACATGGTAAAATTAAGAGATGAGGTGGGTCGCGTAAGGTTTTGTTTATAAAAAGTGGGTCGCGATGCTCAAAAGTTTGAGAACCTCTGCACTAATCATCATTTTAAATAGTATGTGAATACTTTTATTATTTCATGCTCGGATATGTGAAAGAAATAAATTTTGAAAGTTTTAAAATTCACGTATAAAGTTGTTTTCCCCTCATTCTTAAAATAGCCATATAACTCGAAAACGATTTCACCCAGAAATATCCAACCTTCAAAAACATCATTCTATTTCTATTTCCTTTCTACTTTAAATGGTGGGTACCGTGACTAACTTTCACACAAATATTCCAAAAATTTAAAATTAACCCGGGAGGACGCGCATTACTTTCTGTTACACGGAAACGCGCGCGGGGTCTCTCAGACCCCACAAACCGTTTTCCGTTCTAAACGTTCAGTGCATGCAAAATTTTTATCACGGATAGTTTAAATATATAATTTAATTGTTTAATGTGCATTATTAGTTGACTGCTTCTTATTAATATATAATATAAGACTAGGAAAACAGGAAATGCAATGGAATGTGAGCGGAGCTAACGAATTTCTTTGGCTAAACTGAACCGATGTTTATTTTCTAAAATCCTTTATTTTCTAATTTCTTTTTTTGCAAGAAAAATTATGGATTATAGTTACCTCTTTCTTACTTTTGAAAACCTCTTTGGCTGTTTAACTCGCACCAATCCTCACAGTTTTGGAAGCATTTTCCTTAAAAACAACCTAACTCGGAAAATAACATACCTACTTTATTTAAACTTCATGAGGTGATAGGTGGAAACCTTTTAGGCAGCTACACGGAGTTTCATATATTTTCATTAAAAATTAGAGTTTTTATGAAGGTTTATTTAAGCGTTGGGGTCTCGCAGACCCCGCGCGCGTCCTCGTGGGTTAAGAAAAATATAGTAATACTTAAATTTTTGAAATTTAAGTATTACTATAGTAGTTAATTTAATTAACCAAAAACTAAAATTTTGTAGATTTTTAAACTTAAAGTTTTAATGCAATGGAACATCTCTTAGTATGGATGTTAGTAGTTTTCCAATATTATCATGCGGAAAAAATATTAGACATTAGTAAGTTGTGCTTCTCAAGAACTTCCGGTACTTACGTATTATACCGTCGACCGTTCCGAGGCCGTTTAATCCAGCGGCACATCAATTGAAAAGTCAATGGGTTTAGATGACGTTATTGATTAAGCGGTACGGTCGACGGGATAATCCGTAAGAACCGAACTTAATTTTTTTAACAGTTTAATACCAATTAATGCATAGGAAGTGAAATAGATTATTCTCCAAAATAAAAATATGCCGTTTTTTAAATACATCACCCCTTTCAAATCTTCTGTTTAAATGGTATACAAACGATTAACTCACATTTTTCAAACAAAAAAGCTATTTCAATCACTAATATTTTAGCGATACGAGTATCTTAATATTTATTTTACCAGTGCTTTTTCACTTAAATTCAATCACGTATGTTTGATTTAACTATTGTTTTTTTTTAGATTTTAATCTTTTTAAGAATTCAAGAAAATTTTCGCACCAAACATTTTAATACCCTTCATCTGACCTTAGAATAAAATGCAGAGGAAAAAAAAGGAAAATTTTAAAAAGGAAATTTTTAAAACCATATTAAGATTTTAAGGAGTTATGTAAAAAAATAGAAAGTTCAAATATCTCTGAAAAATCTTCTAAAAAAGTTGGAAATTGGGGAAAATTAGAATATATAGTTTTAAATTACTTAAATTACTCAATGAATCTACAAAATTGAATTCCAAAAGTAGTAGGTATCTTAAAAATTATCAGGGCTACATGTAGTACGTGGAGTTTTTCACAGTACTAAAATCAAATTTTACACTATAAATTAGTCTGGAACTTAATATTTTCCCCAATCTAACTGGGCAAATTTACAAAACATTAAAATTTTATTCATTTTAATTAGTAAACTACCAGGAAACAAAAAGCCTTTGAACCCCCTTTGAAAAATCCAAAAAGCAAAATAGAAAATTTCACTCACATTTTTCAGAAGATGATTTTGATCAAACTGCTGTAAACACCTCTTATTAGATGTGGCGAACCTCCTTTTGAAATAGTGAACCCGATCACCAATTTCACAAAATGACGCAACTTTGAAATAACATCATGGGCTTGTAATGTTGGGGTATGGCATCCGGATAAACGTAAGATTTTTACACTACACATCAGGTTTTATGTTTAGGTCATAGGGTGGTGTTTCCCAAACTGCATTCCTTAGCGTATACTCCTTCTCTATACTTCACTCCTTAGGCCTAACACGCATGGGCCTAACTTGGAACCCTAACAAAAGAAGATAGAGGACGGTCACAGCACACCAGGTGACAAACGGTAGTCAAGGAAAGGATAGACGAGCTGGGGAGCGCAAGGTCCGTACTAGATCGGTGAGGATGGAGAGATGTGCTTGCGGACAATTTCTTTGCTAGATAGTTTCTCAATGCAACTCCTCTGGTCCCAGGCTCTATAACTTTACACGTCTCAGCCAGAGATAACCATATATTCCTTAAGTTGTAGGATCTGTTTAAAGAGAAGGTTGGACATAAAGGCTGGTTAACTATTCCCAAGTGCGAAAGTCATTGAAGAGTTCAACAGATAAGATGTTCCACTTCTTCAGTATACTCCAAAATTCATCAACGGAACTAACTTGACAGCTCTTTTAATCTAGTTAGCCATCAGAAATTAAATGTTTTAATGGTAACTAGTTACACTTTTTTTGATAAATCAAATATACATCAAACATGCTAATCTCGACTAGAATCCAACAGAAACACTCCACGAGCACGAGATAAATTGGCAAATGAATTCAATAAGGTTGTCCACGATGACGTCACGAAACTCTGATCCTGCAGGACAAACAGACTTATCTGTCAAATTAACTGTGTTTGTCCTTCAGTTTCAGAAGCATTTCCGAATTCGAATTCCGATTTGAAAACTTGCTTTTGCTTGCGATTATATCTTTTTAAAAATTGTCCTTTAAAAGCATTTTTAAACATCATTAAAGATGGTTAGATTCTGTGGAATAATAAGGTTGTCCACGATGCCGTCACGAAACTCTGATCCTGCAGGACAAACAGACTGATTGCTAAGGGTTGCCACCGGATGATGGACAACTCTATTGATTGCTTCATTGTTTTTCTTAGAAATGTATCCGAGTGTGAGTGTCCTATTCCACTTCTTCTCTGAGAATACTTATTTTGGAGACTGATTAAAAAAAGCTAAGGTTCCGAAAATCACGTACACTGAAAAAAATTTGAAATGAACTTATATCGCATTAAAAAGACTATGAAGAAGTGTTTCTTGACCCTTTTATGCTGTACCCAATTCCAAATTTACTGGAAAATTACCTGGTCTTTGCAAAATATTGCGCAAATTTGCCGTTTGTGATCATCAATATGGGAATAAAGTTCAAATCCTAGCTCTCCTTTTGTTGAACAATGGTATATACAGCCCCCTTTTCCTCTTGAGACCAATTTTCGAACACATTTTTCCATTATATATAACATCTAACCCCCTCTTCTGACGTGACAAGTCTGAGAACATTTGGTCCTGCAGTTTCCATTTATAGCCACCTCGAAGTGAAAGTTTCATTACAACCACCTTGTACGTTACTTAGGCAGTTCTTTTACTCTACTGAGCTATTCAGCTGACATAATTCACCCATAAATTTCAAAGCCCTTTGTTTTTGTTTAATCTTGATAGAAATTAACTTGAGACTATCTATTAGGTCATCCCGAAAGTTTTGTCGCTCTTGGGAGCATCTGTATATAATATATTTTTGACACTTTTCTATTATGGGATACCAATATGAACTGTAACTTTATCTATCGTCAACTTGGCATCTTGGCTTGATTTTGGGGACTGATCGACAACTAGGCTTTCCTTAAAACTATGATAACATATTACTTCATTTCTTTTCCGCTCAAAATTTTGCATTTTTCCTAAAGTTAAGATTTTTAAACTAAAATTAACATGCTACTTCCATACAACAATTAAAGTTATTGTAAGTATTTTTAACTAGTGTAGAAAATTTAACTTAAATTTAAATTTTTTCTGAGGCATCCGGAGAGTTTGATCACAATCCTTCATATTAAATTGCTGGATAGCTACTCCTAACCCTCTATTTGAAAAGATCCTGATGATCATTTGCAAGAATCTATATAGATCGCTGGAAATTCTACCGCCGCTCTTTAAAAGTAGTATAAAATGAATTTCAATTTATGAAATGAATAAGATCTTACATACAACCTTAAATTGACTTAAAATTAAAGTTAAATTCCTTTGAATTTTAATTTTGAAAGTTTTCAATTTATGGCAACTTGAAGTAAACAAAATCTTATTAATCGTAGAAACTAGGAAAGCTGGAAAAGTGAGCGAACAAAAACGAGCCAAAATTCACCAAATTGGCTTTAGATGGAAGTAGAAGTACTTTACTGGTTTACCGTAATGGAAAAGTACCAAAAAATACATTGTATACAGATGCTCCCAAGAGCGACAAAACTTTCGGGATGACCTAATATACAGCATCTACAACAACTCATTAGAGACGCTATTACGGCAAACCAATAAAATACTTCAACATCTATCTAAAGCCAATTTGGCGAGTTTAGGCTCTTTTTAGTAATTTACCTTTCGAGCTTTCCTAAATTTTACGGTTAGTAAGAATTTCGCTTTCAAGTTGCCATCTATAGAAAACTTAACAATTAAAGTTCAAATTAATTTAACTTTGAATTAAAGTTATATTTAGATTGTCAGAAAATCTTATTTACTTTATAAATAGAAACTCATTTTATTCTACTTTAAATGAGCGGTGGTGAAATTCTCAGAGATCTAGAATCCAGTAAAGGATCTTCCTGATTTTTCATAATTGAGGGTTAGAGGTAGTAATCCGGCAATTTCATAGATCCGGCAATTGGATGGCTGTGATTGAGCTATCTGGATGCCTCAGAAAAAAATTAAATCCGAATTTAAAATTTTCCACAATGTTGAAAATTCTTTTAAATTTAATTATTTTGAAGAGTTAAGCAGTTAACTCTAATTTAAAAATCTTAATTTTAAGAAAAATACAAAATTTGTAGCTGAAAAGAAAGGAAGTAATAAGCTATCATAGATTTAACCCTTTATGCCACAAATTATTTTCCTCATCCTCATCCAAAATACGTCAAGTTCTAACTGCAACAATAAGTAAACTAAATTTGGCCTTACATGACGAGATTTGGACGAATTTGGAACATTGGGAAATGGGACTTACATGTCCCGTCGGGACATAAAGGGTTAAGGAAGGTCCAGATGGTCTCACGTATTGGAAAAGGTCTCACTATTGGAAAAGTGGTAAAAAATATAACACATACAGACACTCCGAAATGCAAAAGCACACATTTTCTAGTTTACCTAATAAACAACAATCCGAGGTCAACGTCAACACCCTAAACAACAACTATTCCGCTTCAAAAACCCCGTCAAACCACGTCTAAAATCCGACACAACCTAAACCCTACACAACCCGAGCCTTCCCAAAAAACATCAGCACGTCCTTCCCACCATTTAATTGCCAGCCCTTTCACGCCCCCTAAATATGTATATCGCTGAACTTTTCAGTGAATCCATTTGCCGCAAAAACGCCTCCGAATGCCGGTACTTTGCATTCACCGACGGGGGCCGGAGCGGTTTGGAATGGGACGTGAGCCGAGAGCTGAGTAGTCGGAATCCGGCGATATTTGATCCATGCCGTGCCAAGACATCACCCCGCTGAGTGTTTTCCCGTAACGCGTTGTGAATTCCCCTTGGTCATCAATGCCCCGTTACCTGGGCTCCGGTGATCCCTCAAAAATCACTGCGAGGCACCGGGACAGATTTGCAGAGGGGGTGATTCTGGAGAGAAGGCACGTAAGTAGAGTGTGTTTAGAGAACGTACACTAGGGCGTTGCAAAAGTCTATGGGAATTTTATTTTGGAATTTTCCAGGTGTCCCCCTCTCATGTTGTTACAAATACTGAAACATTATTACCTGCAAATTTCAGGTCTCTAGGACAATTTTCGACCCCCGCACCCCTCAAAAGTAGTTTTCTCATGTTAAAGTTAAGAAAAATTTTCGAAAATATCTCAGTTTTTGTTGTTATTAACTCTACAAGCCTGAACGCTTTCAATATTGAGTTAAAAACCTATATATAACCGTTGGGATATCTTTTTCTCAGGATCCTATTGAAAAAGCATTCAACTGCCTCTACTAGAGGAAGTTCCCCTAGGGTTAAAAGTGCACTTTGACCGAGAAAAGAGGAGGATCGCGGGCGCTTGCGGGCAGGAGGTGAATACATGACATCTGGGAGTTTAATTGAATTCTTTTCTCATTTTATTATAGCTGGCATCATCTGATAACCTTGTATGTTGTGTCACCTCCCACCCGCAAGTACCCGCGAACCTCCTCTTTTCTCCATCACAGTGCGCTATTAACCATAGGGGAACATCCCCCAGTAGAGGCAGTTGAATGTTTTTCAAAAGGATCTTGAGAAAAAGATATATACCAAAGGTTATATATAGGTTTGTAACTCAATATTGAAAACCTTCAGACACATACTTTGGAAATTTTTATATAAAATTTATTAAATTTTTATATTAAATTTATTAAATTTTTAATAAAAAACTCTTACTCCTCTTGCTCTACGCAGTATTATTACACGAGGCTTTAAAAACAAACATTCATCACGTAAACACAGAAGAACAGAAAACCCTTAGAGGAGAGGAAGGTAAGAGGTGAAAAATTAGATTTGGCTAGTTTCAATCATAGAGTTAGTCAGTTAGTACTAATATAGAGACAGCTTAAACATCTGCTACGCTGTTCTAAGCGTGACCGGTCTCCCGGTTTCGCTCTGCCACTCACACTTGACTTTTTGAACCAACTTGGCCACTAAATCCCTCTTTTGGCATTTTCTGTTTTTACCGTGGCTTCACTCGTAAAGAAACTACGTCAAAAACGCCCGCCAAGCTCATACCGCCCAAGCGCCAAGCTTTGCCAACTTCCAGTTCCTACCTCGACCACTAAATCAGCATTTTCTCCCCTAAATACTTGTTTAAACGAATCGGAAATGACTCGTATAGAATCTGGAGGGTTCATTTTATATAGTGTGAAGCTTTTTTTAAAGAAATTCCCCCCGCAACATTATAAAAATACAGTTTAAAATTGTTTTTTCCTAATCCGCGGAATTTTAAAAAATTACAGGTAAAAAACTAATTGGGATAGAGAAATTTTTTCTTCACTGAACGATTCGTCATTGCTTTTTCTAGAGTTTCAAATTGTCGGTTTCTTTTTTTCATCATTTTTCTGGGAAAAAGAGCAGTTTTTATACCTCAAATTCCACCCGCCTACGGGAGCTCCCATGTTAAAAATTTACTTCCGCCACTTACACAGGTCCGACTCTTTTCGACATGCAGGGTTGCCTTACCGAGAAGAGTAAGCTGTCTCTATATTTGTACTAACTCTATGGTTTCAATCCATAGGGGTGGCCGTTTCGCAAATGTCACAACGCGTTGTGGTCAATTTTTTCCGCTTAGTGAGAAATTTAAGTCTTTGGAACATAAAATATCTATATTGCTACACATTTAAAAATACTAGGTGAATGTCTGATGATAAGTTATCAACTCCAACTGTTTTATAATTTAAATCATCCTACCGATCTTCATCGATATTTATTTCAACACCATAGGGTCATAAGTATCCTAAAAATGTCAATTACGAGCTTCACATCTTTCGAAAACGCCCTGTCACCAGAACAAATACATTTACTCCATTTCTACTAATTTCGCCGTAATTACCGCAATCCAATCTTTTCAAAACTATCTGGATTTTTCCCTCGCCCTGAACAAGTAATTCCGCTGTTCCCTCCACCTACAACACAGCATTATGAACAGATCATTAAACTTTAACCTCACTAACTACATCTAACGATGTCTCTCGTACCGCGGCGGGACTGCAATTGCTTTGTTCAAGAGCATAACACACAGCACGATTAGTCTGATTAATTTCTCTTAAGTACTTTGAAAACGCATTAATGATGTATTACGGGGCCCGGAATGCTGCTGGGTGTGCTGAGGCTTTGGAAAATAAGGGATACCCACGACCAGGGTGTCTAACAGTAAAAAGGGTTATTTCCGGAATAAAATGTTCTCAGAATATAATTAATTATCTAAAAAATCTTAATCTATCAATTATCTAAAAAATCATGTATTTTTTTACTACTCAATATATTTTCTTTTTTTGTTAATGCTATTTATACTATATTGCAACAATGAAATAATCAGTGGAATCCTATAATATCTTTACACTACTTTCAGCTTTAAATAAAAATCGAATAACAAAGTATCTCTATGGATGTTGAGGAAAAATATTTCCTTAAAATTAGTTTGGGCCCTTTAAAGAATAGTTATCTTTCAGTGTTCATAAAGACTCTTTTTTATTGTATATACACCGATTTCTCGCTGGACTTTTGCCTGAATTCCTTTAAGGTGTGATAATTATCTTCAATGTATTTTTTAATTGTCACTTTCAAAATAAGGAATTAATTATTAATTAAAAGAGGGAATACATGAAAAAATGTTTTGTAGAATCTAAAAGGAAATTTTCGTACTTGGGTTTACGTAATTTAATCAAACCCCCCTTAAAAGAATTAAAATCAACTTAAAACTACCCTGGTTTAACATAACTACTGCTTTTACGTGCATCAAGAAAGCAGAACAAAAGGTTGATACAGATATGTTATGTTCTAAGTTTTCAAATTAGAAAACCTTTAAAGTTTAATTGAAAAGACTTAATTTTGACTTTGAAAAGACTTGAATTTTGGGGGGGGTGATTATATAACTACTATACAAATAATTGAAAACCTTCAGAAAAAATTTGTTAAAATAATTTTACATTCCACTAATCATAGCATCACATTTTTTTCCTATAAAAATCTAGATGTTCTTCCCCTTAAACATTTAATCTTTTACAAAAATTGTTACAATTTGTTTCAAAATCCGACTTTATGCTCAATGAAAACTTTTATTAATCCCAGACGACCTTGTATTATTTATAATATTCCCAAATCCAATAAACAAATTTTTCATAAATGTTTTTTTACCTAGCACCTAAATATTTTAATAGTTTACCCTCAGATATTCAAACAGCACCCAGGGTTACTATTTTTAAAAAAATGTTAAAGCAATTTTTATTTACTTCTGAAAATGTACCTGCTTTTTAATATTTCCTTGTGCTGTCTTGTACAAATATTCTTTTTTTTTTATATTGTAGATGTTCTTATGACTTTCCAGGTATTTCTTTTTAGTTATTTTGGATGTTTAATTATGTACAACTGACACCTTTGCCAATCTATAATTCTTATTTTATTTCTTGTATTATCCTAAATTTTGTTTTTCCTTTCCATATGTATACTATACAAATATTTTTTTTTCACTTTAATGGGATTTTTAAATCCCCAAAGTGTAAATATCTTCATTTGTAAATAGTGTATGTGATCAAATAAAATTGAATTGAATTGAAGATTGAAAAAAAGACGTAAATTTAAAAACAATAAAACTGACCAGAAACATTTATCATGAAATTAGTTCCCACGCATGCTGACAATAAAAGATTCACTTAAGTTAAATTTAGCTCAACTTTAAGAATGTTGCTCATCTATTTTCGTTGTTTTGAGAATTTTAAGAATTCTATCATAATGAGTTTCCAATTTAATTGCTGCATTATTAGTTAGAAAACAACGCTAAATATAGTAAAGAAATTGGATTTTACCTTAGTTATTAAAAGCAACCTTTGACGGAGAAATATTATATTTTAAAATAATTAAATGATTGTTAAAACTGCACACTCTGATTAAAATAACAAGTCTAGATCATTGTTTTTTTAAGTTGTATTTTATTTTACCTTCAGCAATTAAACTTAACAATAATTTTAAATTTTACTAACCGAGTTAAGTGTGATTTTCTTATCGAATATTTAATTGTAATAAAGTTTACCATTTTCGAAATTTAATTTTTCTTTACACGCAAGCAATACGCGTGAACCATTGAGCTATATTGGAAAGTTTTCACATTCATAAGTTTTGAATGACACAATAAAATATTAAAACTGAAATTTTACATCGATAATAGTTTAATAGTTGATTTGAAGCAACCAATTAAATGGTAAGTATTACGTTGAGTAGTAAACACATTTTAAGTTAAAAAATGAGTGCAGTTTATTTTATTAACTGGGTATTTTTTACTGGAATATGAATTGGGTAAATAAGTTATGTGTGTGAGTTAGTTTATTAAAAACACATCATGTCCTCAAGTTTTTACTTGAGACAAATACCATATTGTTTTGTATATTCATATAATCTGTATTGTGTATCACGAAGGAAGAGTTGTGGTAATCACATCCCTATTGATCTCTCCCATTTCAAACTTTTTCATTCGCTATCTCGGTATAAAAAAATTATATTTGAGAAGCAAATGGGAAGTTTAGTGTTTCGAGGGAGACATAATTTTTTTGGTGAAAGGAAAAACAAAAATATCGAATTGTATGCTCAGTTTAAAAGCCGCAATAATAGACTACTTTCAAAGGAGAAAATTTGCAAGTTTGAAAAGAATATTCAAATAGTTTCTTATCGACGTTTTCTATGTGAGGTTACTCTTCATTTTCTAACATTGTGAAAAATGTTCTTAATTCCCATGCAAATATCAACAAATATAATAGTTGTGTTCATTTTCCAATTTCCATGAAAGGTTTTAAGACACTTTTATTTCTTAGACGAAAATATAGATATTCCGCAAACATTTTTAAGGTAGCCTCAATCTTTCTTTCATTTTAATAACTTATTATTTGCTCCTGAAATGGCTTCTTACTGACAAGTCTTTTTCTCATCAATCATTTTCTATTCCAATTTCTTTTGTCCGCTTTTCCTTTTACCCAGGCTTATTCCACTTATGAAAAGGTTTTTTTGCACGTTTTTTTCTTGCCATTTATTCTCCCAAAGTTCTGAACAATCTTTTTTTTAAGTATTGAGAAGTGACAGATATATTTAAAGAAGTTTTCTTTCTTTTACTCCTCTCTACATAATATGCAGATTCTAATTAACCTAATTGGAAACCCTTTTTTCTCCCTTAATTTTGGACCTCGGTTATTTTACACGTTATTTATTCCACTGTAGAAGAATAAAAATTCTAAAAAAATGTTCTAGTTATTTCTGTTATTTTTAGTTCAGGCATTCAATTTGTGGATACGAAATAACTAAATTCCAATTATAATTAACTATTATCGAATACTCCCAAGCACTTCTCCTCTGTATAACTATAAATCTGTAAATCTATCGCAAAGGGAGGTAAATGGTTTTCTTAACGTTTTTGTTATTATTAATATACTGTAAAAAATCGGGGTAAATGTAAAATCAATATTTGGTGCAAAGTTTTTAATTTCCTGAAACTTTGGTGCAATGAAGAAGCTGGATTGTACCAAAAATTGGTAGTACGATTGAAAAATACTTTTAAGGTGCGATCGGTTGCACCAAAGTTTGGTAAAATGCTCTTAACTGGGACCGTTGTTGAGTTGTTTGTGCTCTCCGCAGTTTTGTTATCGCATGCGTCACAGTGAAAAAAGATGTTATAATAATTTTTTACGTTTCTGAATCCCAGCTGGAGCAGTGGTAGCGTACTTGCATAGCATGCGGCAGATCGCGGGTTCTATCTCCAGTTGGTATTTTTTTTAAATTTCCAAAAAACAGCAAAAAGTACACCATATTATGGTGCAACCTCTTTCAGATTTCCGGTGCTAGTGATAGCACCATAATATGTTAAAATTATGAGCCATTTTTTGTAGCTAGCATAATGTTACAGTGTATTTTTAATTAGGGTAGACTGGGGATACTTGATCCCTTAGCAAAAAATATACCAAAATCAATTAGAAGAGCTTTAAAACCTAGCAACAGTTTAAAAGTTATACTTGTACACAAAAACTAGCAACACTAAGTCTTTTTCAGTCTTTTTGTTTTAACTCAAGAAATGATTGTCTGAATGTGGCAAGGAAAACTTTTCTAAAGGCAAGTATGTTAATGTTTTTAGCAAGAAAATCAATTACTTGTAGTTTTTAAATATAGACTGTCTTTAATAATTGAGTAATTTGTTTAGTGAACAACATTCGATGGCTTATTATTCAAAATGAATGTTTTTATAAATATCACAATACGGAAAGCGAAAAGGGACCTCTTGTCTGCTAAGTTGATTTCGAGAAAAAGCCAAAAAACCGGAAGAAGGTCAAAACTACCGAATTTTTTTTCTCTCGATTTTATCGATCCTTGGACCCTTTAGAACCGAATTTTAGCTGTTGGAATCATTCCTTAAATGTGAAAAATAACGAGAGGGTAGCATTTTGAAAGTTTAAGGTCGTTTTTCGCGAAATCCACTTATTCTATTAAAACTTTTAATTACTGGCGATTCGTCATTTTTTGAGCTACAAGGATGATGATGGTCTTAAAATCTTCATAAATCTGTACAGATTAAGAAATAATAACTACATTTCGACGAACACCGACAAGAGGTCCCTTTTCGCTTTCCGCCTCACATATTATTATTAGTGTTAGAATTAAATGCAATTACAAGTGTATTAATTATTTTAACATACACACAAAAAAGATGGACTACACACATCTTATTAAATTAGGAGGAAGATTATCCAAACATGATGTCTCACAATCTGTAAACGACGAAAAATTATTATCATCATCGAAACGAACTCAGTATGGGCTTTACAAAACGGAAACGTTAATTTTTCTCCCGCCCGAGCTCAGCTCGGGCATCACAAATTTTGCACGTAGTAGTTGCTCGAGCTGAGCTCGGGCGGCACTGTTAAGGTCTTAAAAGGTCTTAAGGTCACTAAACTTGATCCACCCAACTTGTACACTGCTGTTCAAAAATTAAGGACGGAACGGTTTTTTAAACATAACACCTAGTAGAATTATTGTTCATCCATGAAAATCTTACCAAAAGATGTTCAATGCGTGAGAATACAGGGCCCGAGAACAAATTTTCCCTATCAATATTTTAAGGGGGTAAATGGGCCCTCCATTGATAATGGAGTTCCATTACACATTTGGAGCAGTGGCAGAAACGTCTGTGAAAGAGGTATTTAACCGAGAAATTTAAGATTTTTTGCAATGAATATGATTATTCCTGAACTCAATGCATATTTTCAATCACTTGTGCTGCCTTTAAAGGGTATTTTTTAGGTTCTATTGAGAGATATCCGTCTTACCATCATTTTTAACAAGTTTTAGCTTCAGGGTCATTTTTGGTAAGTGGTATCTTACCGTCAACCATGTTTTTAGTGGGTCTCATATGTGTCTGATTGTGTTTAGGTCTGGGGACCCAAAAAGTATCTTTTTTATTTCAATATTGTTTCTTATGAAAAACTTTGAGAAAGCCAAATTGTGATTATCTGCGGATTTTTCACTAATAGAGAGAAATTATTGACTCGAAAGGTCTTCTAAAAGAATCAAATGGGCCATGATAATACAGATATGCAATTTCAGACATCACGGAAAATCTCTTTTGAGTATAGAGGGTGTTGAAACGTCTATAAGTATAGTACAGATTAAAAAGAGAAATTCGATCTCTTTTACTTCATTTTAAATATAATGGAGATATTTTTACAGATATATCTTTCTTTTTTGACATGTATAAGTCCATAAAAAGTAAAAATACTTCTTTTTTTAACGTTAATAACAAATGTTCTTTCTGTGAAACTAATGCATCTCTTTGGGCCGTTTCAGCACTCCTTAGACAGTACAGAAATTTTCGCTGATGTCTGAAATTGCATATCTGTATTATCATGGCCCATTTGATTCTTTTAGAAGACCTTCCGAGTCAATAATTTCTCTATTAGTGAAAAATCTGCAGATAATCACAATTTGGCTTTCTCAAAGTTTTTCATAAGAAACAATATAAATAATAAAGATACTTTTTGGGTCCCCAGACCTAAACACAATCAGACACATATGAGACCCACTAAAAACATGGTTGACGGTAAGATACCACTTACCAAAAATGACCCTGAAGCTAAAACTTGCTAAAAATGATGGTAAGACCGATATCTCTCAATAGAACCTAAAAAATACCCTTTAAAGGCAGCACAAGTGATTGAAAATATGCATTGAGTTCAGGAATAATCATATTCATTGCAAAAAATCTTAAATTTCTCGGTTAAATACCTCTTTCGCAGACGTTTCTGCCACTGCTCCAAATGTGTAATGGAACTCCATTATCAATGGAGGGCCCATTTACCCCCTTAAAATATTGATAGGGAAAATTTGTTCTCGGGCCCTGTATTCTCACCCATTGAACATCTTTTGGTAAGATTTTCATGGATGAACAATAATTCTACTAGGTGTTATGTTTAAAAAACCGTTCCGTCCTTAATTTTTGAACAGCAGTGTACTAACAGCCCTCTATAGCAAAAATTACACTCCTAGAAATGGAAAAAGTTGCCATTTCTACAAAAAACTACTGTCATCCGTTCATCTAATATGTTCCGTTAAATCGTAGTGTGAATTGACCTATTGGTATCATTAATTTTAAAACAAGGTTAGTCATTTAATGAAAGTTGATAGAACTTTGAAACGGGATTAATAGTCTTATTCACTATTCAATTAACATTAAGTCTACGTTTAATGACTATTTAAGGGATAGCCAAGGAAGTTAGTGCTTAAAATATCTGTAGCATTTATCACTTTTACTTGTTATTTCTTTTTTAGAAATGAATGAAAGAATTCAAACATATTTCATAAATGCAGAAAGTAGTACTACTAATAAAAAGTATTTAATAGTTTTACCTCAATTTAACTTTTATCGATGATTTTGAGAAGTCTGGAGGGAACTTCACAGTACCCGAAACAGTCCTTTATAATATTCATAGAATTAAAATTTTTGAGGTCTTTATCTTATCAATTCAGATAAAAAAATGGAACTCGTATCACAATTAATCAGATGTTTAGGGAATATGAAACACCTCAGTAGTAACCTTATTTATTTTGTTGCAAGTGACAAAAATATGATATGAATGAACATAATTTTATTGAAAAGATAAAAAATAATAATTTTAGGTAATGTGTCTGAAGAACAAACTAAATTATTTTTTATCAAACAATTAGTTTTAAAAATATTTTTGGCTTTTTAGTACTGTAATTTTTGAAAATGTAACCTAGGTGGAATTCTAACGTGGAAGTATTTATTGACATATATTTATATAGGTCATTTAAATAAATTTTGAAAATCGGAACTATTTATCAATTCTCTCATCGTAAACAAAAACTGCACCTTTCGAAAACAGAAAACTAAAACCAACCGACTGCTTTTTAAACGGAATCATGGTCTCTTTATGGACCTCACGCATTCGACACGGGAACGCAGAATAACACAAGGGCACAGTTAACGATGATAATACCTTACCCCCAAGGCTGCAGAGAATCAAAGGCAAACAAAAGGCAAACACAATGTAGAAAAAAGATCACAAAGGCATCATCTGCTCGGCAAGGGCTTCAAAGGACCGCCCGTTAAATATATTCCCCCACTCCGGAAACCAAGCGGCAGTCAAAAGGCGCCGTTGACCACAAAGGGTCAGCGCCACCGGCCCCCACGGGGTCAAAACAGGGAGGAAGGAGCGAAATTTATGCCCCTATCCAATATATGTAGTCAGGAAACCCTCCCAATATAGTTGCCAGTGAAAGGACTGTAATGGTGTCATTCAACTGGTTTGTGCAGTTGCTAGAGAAAAGAGCTGGATCCTTTCGGTTGAGCTGGAAATGCGAAATTGGACTGGAAATGAGAACGCTGGACGTTAATGTAAGAGGTTGGCAGTAAAAGTTGGCTTTGAATGGGGAAAGTATGCAGGTGGGGAGGGTTAACAAATGTTACCATCAGGTGGTCGTTTTGATGTGAAAAGGATTCATCTAGGAATAAGCTGGGGATGTATGGGTTTGGTCAGGAATGCATGGTATTTATGGGTTAAATTAGTACACAAGTTTGACCTTTTCGATGGCATATTTGATAAAAAAATTGGTCCTATTTCTGTGGTTAAAAAGTCTGGTTTAGGGCCGCGCCACATCGGACTTCTTATAGCAGTCGCTCCAATAACTCAAACTGTCAAAGGGAGGAGCGATAAGGGGAGGAGAGGAGGGGACTCGAGGGACGATGTAGTAGATTATTCCTGCAGCGGAGGAAAACAGGTGTCATCTTTTATCATCAGGAGTTATCTACTATATCGCCCCCTCGAGTCCACTCCGATCGCCCCTCCTCCTGGTACTATCTTAATCGTTTTTTAATGGTGATGGATCGATGTCACGTCTTAAGAACGCCACGTATGACATGACCCTTAGATGAGACGGTTTCAATTCTAGTGAAGTAAAACAGGATTTTGTGATATGGTAAAATGGACCCATGCTTTTGATGGGTATGAAATAAAACTTGATTGGGAATTTGTTCGAGAGACAGTTCAAAGATTTTTAACCCATTAAGGACGGTTGGCAACAAAATTTGCCAAGGGACATTTCATTTTTTACTGACTCTAATAGAGGACATTAAAAGTTTAAATGCATGACAACAGCTTCTAAAGAATGTATTTATTCAGATAAAAATAGAAATTTATACCTGCCATGCCGTTTTGGGGGTAAAATCGCTGTTAGAATGAGAGCGTTTCACTACATTTTGGAGATAGCTGGGAGATCATTTGGAAAATGCCAAAATAATCTAATGTTTTGGTTATTTTTATGACTTGTTTCTATTGAAGCATATTCACAAGATCCCATTCTAAATATTATTACCAATTACAGTTGGAATGGGGGTATTTAAATTGCCAATAGCAAGGGTGTTCTTCTACTGGCAACTTTTGTTGCCAATCGTCTGATGTGTGGTCAAAACTTTTACGAGTTACTCATAAGAAGCTTTTGTAAATTAATTATTTTTAATGCTTTTTTTTGTTCTTATCATATATGTAGATCTTATTGATACTTTAGCATGATGAAATGTTTCCATTGGATCATAATTTTAGTGGTTTTTTTAATAGATTTTAGATTTTTACCGATTCCTAACAGATTTATTGGTTCAATCACATAATAAATCATTTCTGGATACATTTATTTTCCTTGAAAGGGGTTTCTGGAAATTTACAGTAGTCAAAAAATAAAATAAATATCACTGGAGTAATTTAACCCATTTTGAATGGGCTAATACCTAGTTTTTATCGAGTTAATGAGTAATATTTAACATTTTCTGGGGGGAATATGCGAAATCTGGAGTCATAAAGATGAATACTGTAATTATGATGACTTTTTGATAGAGAATGACTAAAAAGAACGTAGAATTCCAATAAGAGAAAAGGCTTCGGAAGGCAAAAAAATTATATACATATAACCAAAGGTATCCAAAAAAAATGAAAGTTGAGAATATTTAAGACTCTAGCAGGTAAAAAAGTCCCTATGTTCCAGACTGGGAGATATAAATAAACCTTTTTTAACCTGGAAGCTAGCTAAAGTACAAAAATCAAAGGGTTCCGACCATTCCGACTTAAAAAAAGTACTAGTTCAGCTATTCTTAAAGCCTGAAAATTGGTGAATATCAATATTTGAACTGAACTGGCCCTATTCAGGAGAGGTGAAATACCCTTTCTTGGACCCCCTATTAACAATTTAGTACCCATTCACTTTTATTTATGGATTATTTCTTTAAATTATGTATGAAAACATTTTATTATCAAAATCGTAAACATTCTAATTAGTTTTTTCGACTTTTCATTTGTCAGAGTTTGGACCCCACTAAGGACGGTTGGCAAGAAAAGTTGCCAGTTAAAAAATCATAAAAATTATTTTTTTAAAAATCTGAAAATGGGCATTTCTTACTATATTCGGTCCAAATGAACAAAATATGAAAGAAAAAGTTATTTATTTTCATTATTTTAAAGTCGTCCTTAATGGGTTAAAAGGTCTTAACCCTTCCCCAAGGACCCATATTTAATGAAATGATATGTATAAAAAAACTGTAACCCGGGCGAAGCCCGAATCTAGCGCGTCAGCGCTAGTTCATTATAAATGTAGTTTTATGCTTTAGTTTTAGTAATTAGATTATTATTTTAAAGGCACAACGGAAATTCTCAAAAAAAAAATTTGTCTCTCATTAACTCAGAAACTCCTCAGCAAATCAAGCGTTAAAATAACCAAAAAAGATAATCCTCATTGTAGTACAAAAAAAGTTAACAGCAGTCGAATTGAATCACAATCGATTCCATTTCTGAAGTGTCAAGTAAAAAAAAGATAATCTAAAGGTAAAAGATCAAACATCTCCAAAGAGGGTAGTTTCTCCATCACCCATCTCTATCTAATTAATATATCATCCAACACTCTGGAATACTCATCAAACCAAGAAGGAATCTAAAAATCAGGAATGCCCATTGATTTTTACATCATTAAGACTTTTCCTGGTCACTCCACATGGGGAGGTAATTTGTCAGAATCGAAAGTCCTTTGATTCCAAGCTCGATTAATTATCCCTGCAACAAACTCGCGCACAAAAGAAGCGGAGATTTATTTTCCAGCCGCGTTTATGGTTTAATGGGCAGTCGGAGAACGTGAAGAGACATTAGTGAAGCTATTTACTCCAGTTTTGAATGATTCGGGGACGTTTCCGTTGTCTCAAAGCGCGTTTAGTGAAGCCGCTTCAATGGAGGAGCTGTGTGAAGGAGTGAAAGGTTGTTTGTTGGCTTCTCTGTCGCTGACAAAAATGCATCCGTTCCATTGATGGGAGGTAAAGGGGTAAAGTGGGCGAGTGGCTTTAAATCATCGGGAATGGAGTGCATGTTGGCATATTGGCAGACAATAGGCTAATGGAAATGGCTTGATTAAGGTTGAGAGGACTTTTAACCTTCTGAAAGTGGAAAAGGATTGGATTGGTTCATAGTAATCAGCTACTCGTCTTTTAACCTTGTAGAAGGGGAGTTGAATTGGTTTAATTATAATTAACTGGTCGCTAAGTGATAAGGGCAAGAAAGGAGTACATTCTTGAAATGCCTCTTTTAGTTCACCCAATGCGAAACTAAATGATTCAAATACGACCCTATTGGAAAAAAATTTTCCAATAGGGGACGAATAGAGAAATAATGAAAAAATAGAGAATAATAAAGAGAATAGTGATAATAATGAAGATTTACTAAGTTCAAATATAATTTTCGTGACACATAAAATTAGAAAAAGAGAGAGTTAGTATTGGCTATTTACTTCCTTTAATTTCAAAACTATGTTTTTTTAAAACACATCATTATAATCATTAAAGCCAAACCTTTAAAATCAAATAAAAACATAGAACACAAACCCCATATTGATTAAATAATGGCTATTACTAATTAGAATACATATCACATAATTTTAACACAATGATTATCTTGTATAAAAATAAAGATATAAACATATTAAAACGCAGTTTGAAAGAATATAAAAATGCTTTAAAAAATTCTCGTCAAGTAGAAAATTCTCCCTCTCTCTTAAGGATTTTAGAAAAGAGTCAATCTTCATTTTTTATGTTGAAAACTCTTTGCACTATTAACTCGGTCGCAATATTAAACTGACGTGTTCGGTCGCAATGTGCCAAAACGCACAATTGAAAGAATCACAATTTTCTACCTTTTAATTTCAATGATAAAGTCTTAAAAACAATAAAAGATATTCATATTATTATTCAGACATAAAACATTTGATATTTGTTGTAAATAATTAAGAACAAAAATTAAAGATAGCATAAAATAAAGC
Source organism: Tetragnatha versicolor (assembly GCA_024610705.1). Taxonomy (NCBI): domain Eukaryota; kingdom Metazoa; phylum Arthropoda; class Arachnida; order Araneae; family Tetragnathidae; genus Tetragnatha; species Tetragnatha versicolor. Next base: position 42,747,880 of record JANDEH010000009.1, read on the forward strand.
TTACTTCAGAGGGATAAATAATTCAATATCTTAGTCAAAAAAATATATACTTAACGATGTGAAACATGAGGGATATTAATTCTAAATTATTGTTTTTGAACTCATGTCCAGAAAATATCCATTTACAAACAAAACTTTAACAGGTAAGTACCCTAATAACACAAAAGTCACAGTGACGTCACTATAACGTCACTGAGGGTCACACAAGTCACAGGTCACAAAGAGGTCACATTGTGACCGCCATCTAATAGAACTTGTGTGAACATGAACACTCTGCAACGTCATTGTGACTCCTCGAGGTGACCGTCACCCCTAAGTCACCTCGTGATGTCTCTGTGATTTCACCGTGTGACCGATTAGTGACGACATGTTTTAGTAGGATTATATTGAGGTATATCTGATTTCAAGTAAGAAATGCACTTAAAACAGCCTGAAAATACTTAACAATTTCAAACTTGAAGCAATTGTTAATTTTATTTAATTGTTTTCTAATTTTAGAAAAAATACGTGTTACCAGCATTAAAATCTCTGTCTAAAATATATAAATATCTGTAATAAGTTAAATCTCCAAAGGGGACCTTACGCAGGACCTAGAAGCAAACCTTTTATAGTAGCTCAAGCTAAATTTTGTATGCTAGAATATCGAGGTTTTTCTAAAAAGGTTCAAATTCAAGTCATTAGGTGACCACTGAAGGTTTTCTGAATGTGGACAAGTTAGCAATAATATAAAAAATTACTCTGCCATGTATATAAACGGACAAAATAGAAAAATAAAATGGCGAGTGACACTATTAGGGAGGAAATTGCTATTTCATTATTAAGCATGGATTAAAGCAAATATATTAAAAAAAGTTATGTAAGAGTAAGAAGATAAGGATTAATAATTTTTTTGGCATATATGCTTTAGGAAAATAAATAAATAGTTTAACTTCACGACTAGGTCAGTGTGACCGTGTACACTGATTTGCCCCGTTGTGGTAACATGGCATCGCGGTCACGGTGTGACTCGTCACACTGAGACTACACAAAGAAGTCAAATTCAAGTCATGAGGTGACCACTGCACGGTAACGTGTCGAATATCAGTCAATGCGACGTCGCAGCCAAGTCATCAAGTGACTGCGACGTCACAATCAGGTCATCAAGTGACGTACACATCGTGACTACTCTGCGACGTCACGTTCGCGTCACGTAGTCACAATCTGGTTGTACTGTGACTTCACAAGGACGTCACGAGTGGTCACAGATTTTGGTCACAAATTGCGGGCATTAAGCTGTCATTGTGACGTCCTGGTGACTTCACGGTCATGCCCGTGACCCTAAAGTGAAAGTCACAAACGAGTCACATATTGGTCACCTGGCTATTAGGGTAATACTAGGCTGGGCAAATTGACCGCTGACAGTCCCTGTAGCTATTGTAAAATAACTCCAAAATACATTATTTTAGCTTTAAACTGTCAACTTACAGGTAGTAAACGTAGATTTGCATATTGCTTTACATTTTTTTGGCGAGGTAAGTGTATAAGGTACGATTTTGTAGGTGTATGTTCAACTGCAATTAACCAAAAATAATTAGAAAAATTACATACATATTGAGAAAAATTTAATAATATTGATGTGCAAGCACTCATTAAATTAATAAAACAGCATCAGAGATTACAAAAAATAATATTACGTACCTTAAAGACGTTAAACACGATCGAGCGCAATGTGTCAAATAGTAAAATTATGATGAAAACCAAACTAAACAAAGGGCGCAAATTTAATGAATTGGTTGGCGCCACACATCCGTAAAAGATATTAGACTAGCAAAAATTTCAGACTTGTACCCCCCATAATCACGGAAAGGCCAACGAAAATGTATGAGGTGTGCGAAAAAGTACAGTTGCGACCGACGGAGGGTTTAAAAAGAAAATTTGTTTTTCTTTAGTAAGTGCATTTTATAGTCTTACATAAGTTACAACAGATGCCTCCTCTCATTTTCTAAAAATATATATCTCCTAAAAACACAAAGCTGAAAAGGCTATGAATAACAAGGATTCAAACAGCTTTTTCCATTTGTACTTTTCAGTCACTTAATTTGATCTGAACTGAAAAATTCAAAAGCAGATTTTTAGAAATCTTGTTTATACTACTCCACACCCATTGTCACGTAAGCACCACGACATGCACAAAGCACTCAATCTCCTCATAAAGGATTTTCATTGCACCGCTCCAAGTCTCAAAAAACAGCGAAAAAAGCATTTCCCTTTGAAAACCAAACATACATTATAATTCACGTTCTCCCCATCGCACGATCCTCCGTATCACCAATCCCTCTTATTTTTGGGCAAAAAACCCGTGATCCCTGCATATATCGCTTACTTCAAATGAAAATTCACAATGAATGTTTGCAAACTCCTTGAATTTGCTTCTTAAATCCAAATACCTTCAGAACAAGACGGCCATAGAGCTCCTCTCTAAGAACTCTTTTGAATGAGTCTTCTATAACATCGCGGAGCCTTATTCAATCGAAACATTTTTATTACCTGACTCCCGAGTTCTTTGAAATGAACAAAAGAGTCACAATAGAAGAGCATTCTCCCCATTGTGCGCTGAACTAACAAGGATAGATGTGCTTTCGCTCTTAGTCTTGAGGCTGTTGAGAGGGATACCTACCCATGGGAAAGTACTGTCTATAAATAACTCCGAAAGGGACATTTCCGGGATTTTCAATTTCCCGCTAGACGCTAAATGAAGCCAATCATTAGACCTTAAATTATGCCGGCCAAAAGAGTTGACGTTTATACGCGGCCGGCCGGCTCGTAAATAAGGTGCGAGACTTTAAAAACTGACGCGGGAAAGACGGCCTGTTTTCTAACCCCGAGTTATCGGGCTGGATGCTGACTCGGGGATTTAGCTTCGACTCGGCTGACTGGACTCCTTTCGAATAAACTTTAATTTCGGATGGGATGCCTGTGTTTGCCTGTGCTCTTTCCAGTGGTCAGAGATGGTGCTCTGTAAAAATATCTGTAAATTCTACAGATATTACCCGTATTTTTTGCAAGAAAACTCTTCTTTTTTTCTTTTTCCTTTTATTTATGAGACAGTTAGTAGTCCCAAAGCTAGTTTTAATCCCCACACTCACCAGTAAGATAATCAACAACGGCTGTATAATTAAGCAAATGTTATACCTTTCTATAATTGGTTATTTAAATGGGCATCAGTATTAAATAAACAGGATTTAAACTGTTAATTCCTGTAATTAAACTACTAAAAATAGTTAAATGTCGGCCAAATTCACAGAAATACACTATTAAAAACAGAATGTACCTGTGTAAATGGATATAGACTAGCTTCCTGGCTGACAGTTTATTTCTTCTACATATTTATGCAGTGTGATCTTCAAAGATATAAGCTAGGGTGTCCCTTCTCTATCGGAAAATTTTTTTCTGGTGTTCCATAAACCAGTATAAATGATACTCGATCCAGTATGATTTGATACTAGTTTATGGAACACCAGAAAAAATTTTCCAATAGGGTTATATGACAGAAAAAATTTTTCTTGCTAATTTGAAAACGGTTACCCTCTATTTTTTTATAAATGCCTTAAACTATTCAGATATAAAATTTTATCCTTCTACGATGATATTAACCTGTGCAAAATCTTAATTAAAGATGTTAAATGTGTCTCTTTTTGTCTCTTTTACGACAAAATTTTTTTCTCTTTGCGAAATTGAAAAGAGATACCCTCTTCTTTTTTTATAAATGCTTTGACCTATTCAGATATAAAATTGCATCCCTCTACAATAATATTAACCAGTGGCGAATCTCAATTGAAGATGGTCAAACAAGCTAAAATACCGGCACGCACCCGCAAATACTCACCACTTTCTTTCTTTTTTTCCTACCTTTTTTCAGACATTTTTACATTTTATTACGTTTGGCCATAGAAATGTAATAATATCGGTCTAAAATGCCATCTACCACTTTTAAAAGAAGTTACTTAGTTGGCGATTCTAGTCACCAGATTACTGGATCTAATTACCAAGTAATCTACAAATTTTTGCGGTGCTGTTTTTAACATTCGTAATGTTAAACTTAAGCGGTAGACGACAATTGAAGGGCTTCGGAGATGAAGGGGTTATGTTACAAAATCCTAGTTTCGAGTAATTTAGGTTCAAAGTTTTCATGTTGCAACTTTTTCGTTTTCTGGTTTTGTCTTTAAGTGAGCGATATGAAATTAGTCTAATGACATCTATTTTTTAGTGTATCAAGTTGTATTTTCTTACCTATATCCATAATATGTATTTTTATATATTTTGTGTACATAACCCCTTCATCCACAAACATTTTTTTTTAAATCTGTAACGTTATTATCTAACGAATGAATGAAGCAAGATGAAAATAAAAACATTCTAAACATGTTCTATATCTATAACAGAAACCTTGACATCTTCACTAGTTTTGTTGGGTCTCACATTATGTCTACCCATTTTATCAGGTTGAGGAGCACTTGTACCAGATTTCATTTTATTTTGTATGATTTCAATTTTTTCAGACATAAGTTTACCAAAGCAACTCTGGTTCGGACACCTCCTGTTGTGACCATGTAGTTAAGTTATGATTTACAGGAGTTAAGGGCACATAGCCCTTTCATCCTCTATGGCTTTAGCATGAAAATGTTACATAGCCCCTTCATCCTCTATGGATTTAGCATGAAAATGTTACATAGCCCCTTCATCCTCTATGGCTTTGGCATGAAAATGTTACATAGCCCCTTCATCTTCTTCATATTTTTGTTTCTAGCTCTGTTTTGAAATATTCAGATTTTGCTACGTAACACTTCTGCGCCTAACTATTTCATCCATTGAATTAGATTGTATTTTCTAAAAATGTCACATAACCCCTTCATCCACCAAACCCTTCAATTACAAGAGAAACTCTCCCTAATTAAGCATTGAAAGTTATTTAGCGATCTGAAATGAAACTATACTTTAAGAAAAAGATGAATTCACGAGAGATAGTAATATTTGTTGCGATATGTATAATTAAGTGTCCAAATCTCACAAAAAAGTAGAGAGTTTTTTACCCAATGCTCTTAAAAAGTATTCTTAATAATTTAGTGGTGACTATTACTCTCACAAATTAAACAGCCGAAAGCCAGTGCACTGATATAGGTAATTCAATCATTTCTCAATGCCCTTAAATTTCTGTTTACAATTTGAAAATTTTTTGTGTGCTACTGGTCCCTTTAACGGACCACTTTCAAGACTCTCAAGAGCCACTGATTGGGAGGTACCTGATTCAGACGATCTTACAAATAAAAATGATGGTGAATAAATTTTCAGCAACGTATTTACAACTGTCTTCATGCTAAAAATACTGAATAAGGGACTAGAGATTTAAAATTTATTTTATCTCTAATGCGACATTTCCGAATAATTTTCCAAAATATTAGCCCTTTCTAAAACTGACGGATTTACACATTCAAATTAACATTTTAAAAGCTATTCCCAGAAAACGCATTTCATATTATTTAACCACCAAAACTATTTCCTAACCATTCGTTTTCAAGCACAATTAACACAAATTACTCCGATTAAGAAGTTTCGGTACATTTCGTTTCAAAAAATTCACATCATTTTGCCAAAAAAATCCTCCAGAGTGTAATGTCAAAAGATATTTCCTCGGAAAAATATTTATTCTGCCAGAGAATTCCCCCCCTCTTATTGTCCTTTTAAAAACTTCTTCGACTTAGCCTCTGACCCTACGGGTGGTCACGTTTCCATAGTGCTGACTGAATAACTTCCATTTCTTCGGCTCTATTTCTTCGGCTTTTAGTTTGAAGGACCCTAAGTCCTGTTATTGATTGACACAGTGTCCCTGCGAAAACGGGTACTAGAGGAAACGGAAGGCCTCCGCGTTTGGCCGAGAGGGGGTTAGAGCGACGTTTTTTGCTTGTAGGGAATTTCCCCGAACAGGGAGTTGGAGTCATTGTTTTCGGGAGGGCTTTTGCACCAGGTTGTTTTTTCTGGGGGATCGATTTCGGTTTTAGCTGTTGAATGCTGCCAGGGGTTTTGTTTTCCTCAGGCAAATCTGTGTGAATAAAGTATCACACTGAAAAATCCTAACAGACGGTCCAAAACGCTATTTTCAAATATAATCGTATGCTAAAGGCCAGCATTGCAAATGTCTATGACTGACAGTACAATTAGGAGATCGGAGCCGTAATTGGCTGCGACGTGTTCATTCAATCTATCGCACTCTCGAAGGTATATTAAAGGTTTGGACAGTTGGGATTCTATTTCTCCGCCGGTCGTGCCCTGACTATAGTCTGTGTAATTAGAATCGGTGGTTGAATAGTCACGTGATTTTCCCAGTCTCCACACCTTTCCCTGTGCGTTGCCATGGTTTCCACCAGTCTTATTTGGAGGGCTCAGAATTAAAATGGACCAAGTCCACTTTTTGTCATTTTTGAGTTAACAACGCTATAACATGCACCAACTATGTAAAATTTCAGTGCAATAGTGAGCCAAGTCCTAGTTCTGATAATATCCGCTTGGCAGCAGCAAGTTCTGTTGCGTTAATATGTAATTTCCTATGAAGCTTTAACTTTAAACGCCTGTAGCTCGAAAGTAGCTAAAGTGGACTTGGTCCATTTCTATTCTGAACCCTCCATTTTTTCCCCACTTCACGCCAAGCCCACAACCGCCCGAGATTGTCATTGAATCTAACTCGTGTCGCAGCAGCCAATGAAATAATCTTAACACTTTTTTCGTTATAAAAGAAAAACTAATCATGGTAGAAGTACAAAATTTTAAGAAAATATACAATTATTTTTTCCAAAAAGATTGTCGTTTCGTTTTTAAAAAAATTCGAACTAGTTTTATTATAATTAAGTTTCAAAGTTTCGATTTAATTTCACTCCCTGCCTTAACTGATGTGCAAAAATGAAGCAGAACCACTTACGTTTTCTCCTTCGTTGCCAAGGCTACGAACTTCAACTGATGACGTCCAACCGCCTATTTTAATTACCAGGACTAGGAAGGTGTTAGTTTGATACGATCCCAGTGCTAGCATAGGACCCTAACACAAGACATACCCCATGCTTTTTTGCTTTCCATTATCACCTATGGCCATGGTCTCTGGTGTTCTGTGGAAAGTATCGCAGTAAGAGTAGGACATTTTGAACTAATCAGTTGTAATTATAAATAAAAGTGTTGGCAATAATTTTATGGGTATAGATTACTGCCGTCCTAAGCTAGAACGTCCTAAGTCCATTTTTTCACATTTTTAGATAAGGACGTGGTCTTGTAGATCTCGGTCACGCGCATCTTTTGAGCTAGTCTAGAAGTCCTATGTGCATGAGGAAGCCATAAAAATTTACTTTGTCCTATGTCCATTTCATTAAATTTGCTGGCTGCCTTGCTATAAAAACTCGATTATCTCAAAACTTGAAAAATGGACTTGGGACGTTCTAGCTTAGGACGGCAGATTAGGTATAAGTACTAAAACCCACACTATATAAAAAATTCTTCATCTTTACCTATAACCCGTTAGATATTTAACTTCTGGGGGGGACTCTAACCGCCACAGATTGTAAGGGCCAAAGTGTCCAGAAATGAGTTAAAAACTACTTTTAGGTAATGAATTTCAGAACTTCCCGGGGAGGGTTTTCTCCCATTTGTTAAGAACTTCAAATTACTTAAAGAATTATAAAAAATTAATTCTAAATACATTAAGAGTTAAATGATGCAAGCAAATGTCTAAGAGACTAGATTTAACTTATAGTGTTAGTGTGGGGAGGCTTCAGAAATAATATTGATCTCAACTCCTCCTCTCCGAAACAAAAGTATGGTTATGACGCTGGTTCCCCCACAATTCATAGTTCTGACAACATCTGTGGTTAACCCTTTCAATCCTAAGTCATGCGAGATTATCATTAAATCCTATAGAAAATTTTGGGTGGCTAGGAATGAAAGAGTTAAAAAAGATGTGTATAAATTAGCGTTTCAATAAAAGATAACTTACTGCTTATCTTATATGATTAAATTTTGTTTGGGGTTTATTTAAGATTAGGTCATTTAACGTGGATTAACATTTTATTCAAGCTCTAGAATAACATCAGGCAAAGGGATACTTTAAATATAGAATAAATGTCGAATTTTTAATTTAAAATTATGGCGTGACATAAAATTTAAATATAATGGTCATTTGAGAACTGAGAGTTCTAGGTGATTACAACATTCACCTGTTATTTTATTAAAGAAAATAAAGCAAGTACTCGTAGTTTCCAATGGTTTGCAAAAGTTTGCAATAGTAACATTTTAATAATCAAGTAGGGGCCGTATTCAGAACCTTTAACACGAGATGGAAACGAGATGAGAACGAGATGGAAACGTTGTAAAATCTTACGTAACGATCACGAAATGATAAATTCGAAATGGTCGTTCAAGAGCACCCGTCTCTTCAAAAGCGAGAAATTTAGCTGACTCTGATTGGCTGAAAGAAAATTTCGTCTTGGTCTGCTTGGTGACGTAGGAGATTTTATCCAATGAGGGAAAGGATCGGAAACTCCCGTTAGTGTTTCGGGAAAATATCGTTTCAAATTCATCGTTTCCATAACGTTCTCGTTTCCATCTCGTTCTCATATCGTTTCCATCTCGTGTTAAAGTTTCTGAATACGGCCCTAAGTCTCGTTCGAGTAACTACGAGACAAATTGAATCGTCAGTTTGAAGAACGGAATAAGTCCAAAAAGTGACAAATTGACTTTTTGTGCTCAAAACAATCTCCAAGCTTTGCGCCCTACACATGGGTGAAAAGAGGGGGAAAATAACTAACCCCTATAGGGAGATATCGCCCCTTGAAGTTGTGAAATCGATATCCATACAATGAAAATCCCATTACTTTTCTTCGATTTTCTCAAAACTTGATTTTTGGACTTATTCCCTTCTTCAAACTGACGATTCAATTATTATTGTACTTTTATCCGAAGTGGAGCAGGTTGGGAATTTGTAGGTGAGTGAGGAATCAGAGGCGGCTAGTGGGTAGTTTAATTGGGGATCATTATTATAGTTTGCAGGGTTTAAAATCGATAACTATGGGGGGAAAACGGGGAAATAACTCAAAATCAGATCAAAATTTTTGCTTGCCACTTTAAAAATAGGATTGCGTTTTTCATCAAACAAGGATCATCGATTGGCGATCAGAAAAGAAAAAAATCGCATCGCAATCATTACTAGTGATCATAATTTTAATGATAATCTGCGATCATTATTTTTTTAGTTTTATACTTTGTACTAAAAATTAAAAATCATTTTTGTCGCACGGAAGATCGCCAGATCACCAAAGGAGGGATATATCGATTATTCTGAAAAATACTAAAAAGAATTCCCATATCCTTGATAATATAGATGGTGGTTTTAGCAAGGTGTGAACTAATAAATGTTTCAGCGCTGTTTGAGTTTTATTTTTTAGTCGAAATATTTTTCTTTGTGAACTAATGATTATTATCGAAGCAAAGAAGTTTCCTACTTTTTATTTAACCAAATAAAGGAAATTTTATATTGGTGTGAAAATATTAATGACGAAAATATTCATATTTTGTTAAATATATTGTAACATTCATAATGTGCATTATTAATTAAAGAACCATGGTAGTTTCGAACTTTGAGTTTAGATTCCGAATATTTTCTTTTATAATTTTTCTGAGAAAACGTGTGTGCTGTTACTTGAGTATTTGCATCTCTGATTTCCATATTCTAAAAACCTTAAGATAAAAAAATAAAATGTTCTATAGAAAATAACCTTAATAATATATAAATTCATTCTTTGAGCTTTTAATCTGAAATATATATTTTCATATATTTTCCAGGAAGATAACGTTTAATCTGTTAAGAAGCAATTGGAAAGTTTAATCTGCATAGTGGAAAACGGTGAAATTTTTTAAATCTCCTTATATTTCAAATAACCAAAGCTTAAAAGGCTGAAATTTGGAAATCAAGTCTGACGTCAATAATATTAAAATGGTGAAGAACAAAAAATGTACTTTTTTTCACATTTTTGCCTCATTCCGTTCTTACGCATTCAACCCAAGAAGTAATTAAAGCTAATGTAAAAAAAATTCCCTCCAACTGTTTTAAAGATCGATTTTAATGGAAAAATATAACGCTCTCCAATTTTTTCCTTATAAACACTTTTAGATTCTCTCAAAATAAGTGATTTTCTGATAGTTGCTCTGAATATCAATTATTTCAATTCTTTTCAATTAAATACTGCACATTTTTAAGAACCTTTTGAACACTTTATTTTGCCTATTAAAAACATTCTGAGATTGGAGACCTCGAGCTTTCAAAATTGTTCTCTATAGATACTTTTCTCATTAGTTACCGCGCTTTTAGCCGTCTATTTTAGTCATCTATTTCAATCTACTCTTTTCCAGAAAGCTTTGGAGGTACTCGGTCTTTTGTAACATTTCTTGCGATTGCTTCAACGTTCTCCGAACCGTTTTTATCCTGACAAAATTCTTTTCCTCAGGAAAGGATTTTGTTTTAGCCATTACCGCAATAACAAACCATTTTTCTAACACATGAGTGAAGGTGGTTGCAACGGCTATTTACTTTTACGGTCAGGTAACAGACCAACACATAATTCTTGAGAATTTTTCTTTCAGATTCTTGCCTTGATGGCATGTTTATGATCGAGGTGAATAGAAAGCAATGAAAAACTATTCGAGAGGTCCCGGAAATTAAAAGTGCTCGTGATTTCATCTTTACCATCTATAGTTAGAGATGTATTTTTCATTAATAAAGAGCCTGAAACGTTTCGTAATAAGAAACTTTTTAAAACACATGCGTTGCTTTTTACCAAAATGACTAAATATTTCGGTTGAAAGAAATCACAATGATGAATAATTTGGGAGAGTAAGATGCGATCGGTAAGGTTTTTCAAGTCATAATATTGATTTCCACTGTTTGCATTTGTTTTGCAAAGCGTAAAATGTGTGGGAAACTGAGTTTGAAGCTGAAAAATACTATTTTAAAATGTCAAAGTTTTAACTAATCATTAAGGCCTTCCTTTCCATTTATCTGATAGTTGCACAAAAAATTTTATTATATCAATACACAATACACAATTCTTCAAAACTACAACAATCTGATAGGTTTAAGTCGGCAAGAACAAATTGGTAAATCGTTTTCATTTCAGAAACAAGTCAAACGCCATTCTTGTAGAAAATGAGCTATCGGTGTTTTATTTTTGTTCAAGAATAAAAGCTTAATTTAGTGTAGATACAAGTCAAGAATAATTCTGCTTTTATAGCCAGTGAGTAACAGTTTTAATTATAATTTAATTTTACCCGACACATTTGCACCGTGACACCGCATTGATATTAACGAAAAAGAAATATCCTACACAAGTAAAATATATCGTTCACTGCATTCCGGGTATAGTGCAGAAACCGTAGAGAAAAACACCAGTTTCTTAGTTTTTCCCCTCCAAAACACAAATTCGGTATTTGATAGGTTTCGTAAATGAAAGGTTCAATTAATTTATAATCATGGATCTACAACATGGCTTCAGACGAACTTTCACAACAAAAAACACGAGTAACTCAAAAACTTAATTTTTCCTTACCTACTCACACCCACCCTTTGACAGCATCATTTTCACCCATTCTCCTCCCCCAAGCAGGGACTATCCCATCAAACGATTAAATAAAACCCTCGAAAAAGTCGACGGAGCCTCCCCGCGCGCTGAATACATTCATTCCATTCTCTTTCTGAATGTGCTCCTCTCTGCAAACCCATTAATGTGGCGCTTTACATTCCGAATTAGACACATCGGACTGTGGATGGAGCAATTCCTGGAATCCCTCTCCAGAGAGTGGACTCCGTCACAAACTGCAATTATGCTCCATCGGTAGTTTTAAAACTTAATTCCTTCACGGGGAAGAATGGGAATTTCTTTTGGCCAGAGAGACGCCCTTCAGCGCCACAAGAGTCTAAGTCAAGAATGAAAAATATCCGGGGTTTGAAATTGATAATTAGGCATTCTCACGTTTTGAGATTAAATTTATTAAAATAGTAGATAAAAAACCATGAAGAATGACATTTACATCAAGTATTTTCGTAGTCTATACTCAGTTGCAACTTAATTTGAGTTTGTAGAAATATGCTGAAAGAACCAAAGTAGAAAGAAAGTAGTTCCCCGTGCGGTGTTAGAATTTTGAGTGAAATTAAGAGATTCAATTTCAAAATATGATTAGGTTTTTTAAATCCACGGATATTAAGCGTCTTTTCATAGCAATTTGCAAAATGTTGAGTATTATTATTTTTTCAAGTGGCGCAGTGCGTAGTAGTACATTTGTTTGAATAAAACTCGCCAGCCAATGAGATCTCACAAAGCCCAGCAAGCTTTCTGTTTACTCAGATTTTCTTCCGCGTAGCCATGACGCTCAACTTATGCTGCATTCCAGTATAGTTTCTGAGATATAAATTTTTGAAATTTCGTTTTTGTTTGGGTGCGAAAACACTTTCGAATAACAAATCATGCTCTGTGATGTCACATCCAATAGAAACCCGTTTTCTGATAACGCGACTTTTCTGACGTTTTGGCAAAAATAAAATTGAATTTTAAATTATTTAAAACAAATTTTTGAACTTAAAAATCAGAAATTTAGGAGTTTTAAACCATAATGTATCAAAAAAGTATAAAATCAAGCAAATCCCTCACTCATGCAAATACCTCATTATGGAGACGGAGAAGAAACGCAAAACGGATCAGAAATTTTTATTTGCCATTTTTAAATATTAAGCAACGTTTTCAATCAAACACGGATCACCTTTCGGCGATCAGAAAAAGAAAGATCGGGTTGCAATCAGTACTAGTGATCGTAATTTTAATTCTTATCTGCAATTATTATTTGGTTAGTTTTATTTTTAGTACAAAACATAAAAATCATTTCATTGAAAGTTGACAAATCGCAAATGGAGAGGTACTTCGAAAATGCTGAAAACTACTAATGAGTACGCCTATCCTCGAAAAATTCGATTGGCAGAGAGGTCTGAGCGATTTGTTTTGGCGCTGTTGGAGTTTATTTTTGATCATGATTTAATGATTATTACCTGAGTAAAACCGTATCGCTGAAAAGAAAAGTGATCATGGTTTTTAATCGAAACCACACAATTAAACTCAAAACCCGATCACGAGTTTTTTGCCTCAAACCAGGGACGATTTTTACAATTTACTCAAATTTTAATCGTTATTCAAGTGTGACCAACCCTGAAAATATCCATGTTATTTTATTCTTTGTAACAGGGCCGTAAGCGGACTTATGTTCCGATGGGTTGACTGAAATTTATTTCAAAGATTCCCCCTAACGAGTATGAGTACATTCACTTAAAAGTAGTATGTTGCAATGTGAACTCCAAGTAAAAATGGGTAGTCTGGGGGGGGGTATGGTATCTGCATTTAAAATTTAATTTACCATCTATGTAATTTTTAGAATGTATAACTAAAGAAAAATTTAAGACAGTCTCAGGAGTGGAATAATATGTAGGTTTCTGTTGTTGTTGGGTCAGTATGAGCTCAAAAACATACTTGGGAATTATCAATCAAAAGGAATACGTTATAAACAAAATATATTTCTGAATAGCATTTCAGTGTCTAGCCTAGTAATCTTCTAAAAGTAATTAGCCAATCTGGGAAATATTTTTAAGGATTGGGTATTATCATTTAAAGAGCCGGAATTTTGGTACCACTGCATAAAAAATGAGGAATCCACTCTTATATCTAAACCACGTAGAAAAGAAGACTAAAATTTTCAAAGTATCGCATCTAAAAAAATTTAAAATGAGCAAACTTAAGTTACAAAACAGGCTAAATCACAACAAAATATCCGTACGTTTTATTGGGAGTTTTATGACAGCTGGAGTAATTAAACATTTTTATCTAAAATTTAAGGGATTTCATTGAACTTTTCAATATGTCTTAGGCATTTTTTATGAAAGCTTTTAAAATTAAAATGCGTAAAATTTATTTTTCATCTTGAGACGGAAAATTTAGTGTAAAATGACGATTTTTTTACAGTCAGATTGCATCATTTTCAGTAGAACCTGAGGTATCTGAAACTCTTTTCACCACTATATTGCTTTATCACTATCTATTGTTTTTTCTGATTTTAGTGGCATATTTTGAATAAATTAAATGCTCAGACCAATATAAGTCAATGATTCCATAAGGTTCGAACACGTCTGCCCTATGCGTGTTTAAATTCACTGGTGGTAAAATTTTTGTGGTCTACTTATTTGCATTTTAAGGGGATCGGGAATTTAAATAATTTTAGGGAGTAAAGGGGAATTCATACTCAATTTTAAGGGGGAGAGGACATTTATCCGATGCTAAATCCATTATTTACATAATGTAATGGGGGATAGGGAATTTACCTAAAGTCCGGTCCTCACCACTTCAGTCAATCGAGGATTGATATCGCATTAGAAAAAAAAAAGACACATTGATATAGGAAATCTAAAAAATCACATTGATAAAGGAAAAATCTTTCATCTTCTAATTACTTACGAGATTATAAAGAGCCGAACCTACACCCCCACCAGACACAATACAAACCTTTTCTTTAAAAAATCGTCAGAATGGACTTGCACCATTTTGGCTCTGAGTTGCAGAATGGGGGCTTCTTATCCCCTCATTTGCAGCTGGATTGTGGCCAAGACTCCTCAGTTGCTTTCAATTCCCGGCCCCTCTTTCGCACTTCAATTATTTTCTGAATCAAAGTGTCTTTTCTAATTTCCAGTCCGATATTTCGACCCTCTTTCGAAAATGAACGGGATTCCCTTAACAGGGTTCGGGAGTCTCCAAAAATATGAGCTTCCCGGAGGATCCGTTTATTTATAAGGCGCTCCGGGAAAAGAAGTTGCCCAAAGAAATTTTAAACTGCTTTGGAAGCGAGTTTAGGATGCAGGATGAATCGATTTTGGAAAAGAAAATGACGGGAGACTTCAAATGAGGTTTCATCTCTCGACATTAAAATGCCAGTTTAGGAAGTTAAGGTTTTGCTCTTTCAACTTTTTACCAAGAAGATGGTTATGAAGTTGAAGGGTTTGTCGTTTTAGAATCTGTGTGTGTGTTGATGTAGTACTTAAGTAATTGCCATCAATGCTTTACTGATGATAAATGTATTATTTTTTTGAGTTAAATATTGGGCTAAAAAAGTGTAATGTGTGTTCGTCTGACATTGAATACAGATAGATTAGATGGATAGTATAATATCCAGAAGGTTGTCAATTCAGGCTATTGGCTGTCTATCTAGTCGGGCTGTATCCATTGATACAGCCCGACCACCATGAGAAACACTTTTGACGTGGAACAATATTGTGGTGAAAACCGGTTATTCTCCTCAACTTTGGGGCTAATGGTAATTCATAAACGATGAAAAACGTTTTGTACCAAACCTGTCTGACTATAATTTAAATTTTAACTTCTTTCCGAGCTAGAACACTTAATTATATATTATTAAAGGCGGTAGTTTTCTCTTGATACACACAACTGCTTCTATAAAAATTAATCAAGCACATGAGACAAAAATTGTCCGTAGAAGTGATGTTTATTTCCAATCTGGAAGGACATTTGGTCATCGGGAAGCAAAAAGTGGGACTTACCCATCAAAAGCAAGACGTCTGGTTACGCTAGGTTATAAACCTAAGCAATCACCACTATATGTTTTGAAATAACTAAGCAATATACTAGTCTTGTGTGGTTAATCGCTTGCTTGAAATTGGTTTTGAAATCTTGTAGATCCTGTTGTTTGTATGTACGATGGGATATTTGTATATAAATAAAAAGAGAACCTAAAAAAGTAAATGACACTTTGTCATTTCCTTTCCATATGTATATACAAATATTTTTTTTTTCACTTTAATGGGATTTTTAAATCCCCAAAGTGTAAATAGCTTCATTTGTAAATAGTGTATGTGATCAAATAAAATTGATTTGAATTGAAACTTATAAAATCGAAATCGGTAATTTTTCGGGTAAGTTCATGAAAGTATTTATATTTCACGGCTACTGAAAACTTAATTTGATCATAACGGTAGATTGGTTTTTGCCTACAATTTTTCGAAAACTTAAAATATCTATGTTAACTCGCACTAACGCAACAATAAGTCTGATATGGTCTCAAAATTTTCTTTGGAATCATCAAAATTTTATTAAAAATTTGTAACAAAGTTATATTTGAAAGAGTAAAAAATGTTTTTTTTTCTAAAGAGTTAAATTTCCACTCTCAGAGTATATTTGATGCATCCATTCCAGTCAAATACTATTTATGAACCAGAACTAATTGAGAGTATTAATTAAAAAATATCTCGATACGTGAAAAATCTTTTGTTTTTTTAACTATAAATTTTAATGAAAAGCAAGAAAATTATTTGTTACAATCTACTTTATTCCGATTTTTACATGTTATTTTAAATTTTAGGTAAAATATTTTTTTATGTTGTTTCTTAAATTTGAAAAGTTTTGCCCATAAGAGTTATTTCTGAAAACTACATAGGGGGAAAGGAGGGTAAGAGAGCGTAGTCGGGCAAAAGTACACACCGGTTTGTTTCCTTGTTGGCAACAGTATAAGGGGGATCAATTATGATTACTTGAACACATGTATCATAAGCTATCCTAAAAGACAGTCATTATTTTCATTCATTCTGTATTTTATTTAACAGGAAAACTGTGGTTTCTTTGTGTTGGCTTCTAATTTTTCAAGGAAGGAATCTTAATTTATCTGTAAAAAAAGTCAATACTTCTTTTCAAAGATTAAACCAATGTTAGGTACTTCCTTCTGAACATCTTAGTATCGTTAGTATTTAACTGAAGTGATTTTTAGGGTTCATTTGAGGACATTTTATAAATTTATACATCGGCGTCTATTAGAACGCACAGACATGATCATCCAAATTTAAGTAGCGAGAATCACATAATTCATTTTACTCTTCACCACATGAAAGTTATGTGCTACAATTGATAAATAATGGTAAAATTAAAACTTTAAAAGCTTATAACCCCTCAGAAGCAGAAAACTAGTTCTTTATGGGTTTTCAAGAAGATTGTATCTTCTTTAATCATACTTCAAAGAGATGGCATGAGAGAGGAATATTCCAATTACAAAGGCAGGGATTCTTTTTTTTTGAGATTTAAACCAAGTTTTCAGGGTGCGTACTTTTAGCTGCCAAGTTGGGTAAAAGTACGTATTCATTTTTTAATTTTCTTTTTGATTTTTAACATAGTTTCATGAAAGCCAAGACCTTCATTTTTTGAAGATTGATTTGTATGTAAATAAACTTACGTTGAATGTATTATCTGCTGTCAACAACTTTCATAACATTCAGTGGAGCTACTACAAAGAATTTCTCAGCATATAATTAGAAATTTTACTAAATAATTAATTTACCTACCGAAGCTATTTAGGTATTTTTCTTTCCATTCTTAAACGTGCTCATTTACTCCTCTAAACGTACTTTTCGATTAACGAAAACTTCTCATTCCCAAGAAAAGCAGAGCTCATTCCAACAAGAAATTAGTCGGCAACGCGTTACGAAAGAACCAGAGAGAGAGAGTTATCAAAACTGCTCGGTAGCCTTTCATTTTTCCGTCTCGTTGCAAACTCCCAATTCGAACCGAGAAACTCGCTTCTTTCCCGTCTGAAAAATCCCCTCCATTGTCCCGATAGCTATTTATAGTATGAGCGTGTTAACAACACTATTGTTATCACCATTCGTCGTTAGTGAACAATAAAACGTCAGCCCTCCAACAGGCAGAATAGAAAGTAATTAACACGCCTGCTTTGTACCGAAGCAATTTGGACCAGAAGAAAAGAAACTTGTTCAAGCTTCCCCTTCGGCCTGTGCAATTTTTAATTTGAAAGAAACTTCTGACTCTCTTTTGCAAATAATAGTGCGCAAGTTCTGCCATTTTTTATCGAACTTCCCAGATCCATTTTTTTCACTCAGCTCTTCAATTTTCCACTAGGGTTTGGCTGCTCCTTGATAGATAATTTCCCTTGACCATGCTCTTGTACTTCAGCGAAGCGTGGGCTGAGGGCTGGGTGGCTGAAACTAATCCAATTCCTGCACACGCTTAAATTGGGGCTTGAATTTCTGAAGACCCCTGATAGAGGAGGCTTTTTTTTCTTGGTGCCGTTATCGGATTTGGGGAGTTCAATAGTTAAATTACGCGCATGGCTGGAATCGCTCCGGACTCTTGGGCTAGCTAAGGAGTCTTAATTATAATTTGAGGAATCGCATTGCTAGAAAATTTCAAGAGGTTTCATAGAAAGTGTTTATTAAGATCGCGAAAATCGACTTTAGTTGAGATGAATTCGTGTGAGCTTTATGCATACAGTTTTCCGAAAGTTAATAAAGACAACCCTCAGAATTTGTTTTCATAACAAACAAAAATAGGCTACATTATTTTAAAAGGTTTTCTAAAAATGAATATGAGAAGAAATTGCAATACTTTGATACAGAGGACATAATACGTAATAAATATCACACTATTTCTATAGATGTTTTTTTATCTTTTTCACATGTTAAAAAATTTTAGTAAGTAATATATAAAAGTACTTATAAGTAGTACTCATAAGGTTTAAGTAGTACTTATAAGTAAATTATTTACTTATCTAACAACTTAAACTATACTCTTTCTCTTTGAATCATACTACTACCTAATCGTTTTTACTGAATAAAATATCTCAAGGATACGCATACCTCATGAGACATATCCCTGAATCCCTGTACTGTTTTAGTTGATAGTTATTTTTACGTTGATGTTTTATAAAGTATTAGAGAAATAGACACGACATATAAGCATGCCAATCGAAATAAACACTATATCCATCGGTTTAAAGATAAAAATGAACACGTTGCTCAGTAGTGGAATATAAATGGTCATTAGAGTGGTATTGATATTTTTTTGGGGAAGAAATATGATCATAATAATTGTGGGATTGCCGGAATGCCCACGCTCGCGCCGTAAGAGTGAACCTTCTGGAGAAGCACTTGACACCTCAACTCTTCTCCTGTAAAGATCGCGAAGGAACGAAAGAGAGCAACGACGTGAGCATGTTGCTCCTCCTGCTGCTGCCCTTTTTATTCTAAAGCCCCCCTATAAAATAGCTATATATTCATAAAAATAGCCCATATATTCATTAAAAGTATATTATAACCTTAACTCTTTGCTTATTCCCCTCCCTTCATATAAATATGTCCAAAGAGAAACGTGGTAATTTTAGGACTTTATGAGAAATGCATTTATTGTAAAAAAGAGAATTTGTAAACAAGCAAAAAATAACAATTTAAAACATATTTATTAAGGTTTCTACCATTTGTTTAGGTCCCAAATCGGATGTTAATCACCATTCCAATACTAGTCACTAACACTATAGAGGAGAGGAGGGTATTATGGAATAGTCGGGTAGTATGGAACACCTGAGTTTCTGCTCCCCCTCGTGCTTCTATCACGTGGAAATGCCGTGAAAGTCTTAAGAAATCCCCCATGATGCAGTACGCAAAGAGTTTAGCTTCTTGTTGTTGTCTGATCAGTCGCAGCAAAGCAAAGTGTGTTTTAGGATTTTCGAAAGTTTTTGACTGTAAATGTTCAAACCTTTTAATCTACCAGTAACTATGAGACTTTGATTTTGTTGTTAAGCATAATGTACACTAAAAGATCAGTAGTTTCTTATACTGCAGTCGTTTTTTAGCAATCCATGTTTTATCGGTCAGTAAAAGGGTTCATAGTACAAGATGGCCTGTCGGGTATTATGGAACATTCCATAAGCAAAGGGTCAGAAAAAGACGATTATGTTTGTGACTATTGTAAATAGACTCATGAACAAAATTATTTGAACATAAATTGTTAAATATATTTTTATAGTTAAGATTAACTATGTTCTCTAAGGTCTAATTAGTTTTCAATAGCTGTAAATCCAACTGTTCCATATTACCCTCCATTCGTAACTTTTTCTTAAAGTACATTTCTGGATTTAAAAAAAATAAATGCTGATTTATTGGACCATTAGCCCTTCATTGTCATTAGTTATAGTAGTATGTATACTTAAAATGATACGGTGGATTTTTATTAAAATCCAATAGAGTTATTCTTAAATATATAAATTAATTAAAAAATTACAGACCTATTGCAATTATATCTGGTTTTGCTAAAATTTTTGAATCCATAATTTGTCAAAAAATTACTGTTCAGACTTCTCAAATTATATCAGCTGCCCAGCATGGTTTCATCAAAAAAAGATCAACCGCTAGTAACCTAATGTGTTTAAATATTGATATTTCAAATGCCTTAAAATTAAATAAACAATTGGATGTCATTTATACTGATTTCGCAAAGGCTTTTGATTCTATTAATTTTGAGATTTTATTACTTAAGTTATTTAAAATTGGTTTTAGTAAAAGTTTAATAAATTTTTTGCGTACTTATATCACTCAGAGGTCTCTTTGTGTTAAATATAATTACGCTTTTTCTGATTGCTTTTTTGGTACTTCATGGGTACCTCAGGGATCTGTTCTAGGGCCCCTTCTTTTTATTTTATTTGTAAATGATCTTTCTAATATTTTTGGGTCTTGTTTATTATTTGCTGATGATCTAAAAATTTACCGTTGTATTTCTACTGAACAAGATTGTGAAATTTTACAGATTGAACTTGAAAATTTGTATGAATGGTGTACCAAAAATAGGCTTTATCTAAATATTGACACGTGCTTTATTGTTTCCTTCACTAGAAAACTAAATCCTCTCATTAGAAATTATAGTATTGATAATAAGCCTCTCATTCGGAAAAATAGAATCAAAGATCTGGGTATTATTTATGATTGTGATTTCAGTTTTAATTCACATATCCTTCAAATATCCAAAAACGCTCACAAAAAATTAGGTTTGCTCAAAAGAACTACTATGCAATTTTGTAATGTGTCTGTACTTATTTGTCTATTTAATACTTTAATTCGTTCTATGCTTGAATACAACTGTGTCATTTGTCTCAAGTATGCTATTGAAAAAATTCAAAACAAATTTCTACGCCATATTCATTACAAATCTAATAATATTGAATATCCATCTAACGCTTTGGCCAGGCTGAATTTTAATTTGTGCTCTTTAGAATGCAATAGAACAATATCCATATTTAAATTTTTTTATAACCTATTTAATAACAAAATTGATTGTCCTGTTTTACTTCAGGAATTTAATTTTCATGTCCCCATATACAACTCACGTACTAAATTTGTATTTAAAGTTCCTCTATTTACGAAAAATTACTTAAAATATCAACCCATGGTAGAGAGAATTCATAAATTTTTTAAATACTTTACCAGAATGTGATTTATTTTTTCATAATTTCTCTTTTTTTAAATCCATTATTATTTCTAAATATCCTTAGTTCTATTTAAATGTTTGTCTTTTTATGTTGTATGTATTGTTGTAGGTATTGTATATATTGTCCTTTATACTGTAGTATATTGTCCTTTGTACTGTCATTTAATTGGATATTTTCTGTTTGACAGTTAAATAAATAAATAAATAAAGGGTGTTCCATAATACCCTCCTCTCCTCTACATGTTTCAAACTAATAATTGATGGAATTCATCTCTCGCTTCATATCTCATCCTGAAAAACCCACCATATAACACTAATAAAAAAATCCTCCTAACATACCAACTCAACACGATTCTATGTTTATTCCAAGGCTCAACAGTCACGCTTCCTGCAAACCCATGAAGCTTACTCCCAGCAGGAAATTAGAGCCCGTCTGCGTGCATTATCTTCGATTCAGGGGTTATCTCTTCATCCTCTGTACGAGAGAAGCCTTAAAGTGAGATAAATGGGAATTTGGAACGTGCATTCAAAGTGTCCCTTAAACCTATGCGCACCAGGCTGCGCCTCTGTTTTCATTATCTACATCTGGAGATCCCTTTGATGGATAGTATCTTTTTCAAGACTTGTGTTTGTGTGTTTCCTGGGGGTTATATTGGAGGAAGATTCACTATGGGGGAACACAATGGAGAAATATCGTGGATCGTGCAGTAGAGTTTTTAAAGAAATTTACAATCGAAATTTGTGACAGGAAATTTGTTAAAATACGTCCTTCTGTAATATATCGCTTTCTTTATTTCTGAAAATTAATCAAAAGATTATTACCCAAAAATATGTATTAAATACTGAAATAGAGGTGGGGAGATTTTGGAAAAGTGAGATGTAATCTTTTCGAAATAATATTTTTTTTCTATTTTTTCTTCACCACTTTTTCTTTTCTATTTCACCAAAAAGACTACTCTATATCTACATGGTTATTTTTATAAACATGGAAAGCTCTTTCACTGTATATCTGCTGAGCTGTATTGTTTTCTCAATTATCTAATCATTTACTTTTCTGTAGAAGAACTTTATACATTCTGATACACACATTAAAAAGGCAGACGGACCAGTAATACCAACACAACAGTAACTGGGTAAATTTTGTAGTAAAAACAGGGTACCACTCTTGAAAAATTAAGACTTTTTATATTAAAAGCAAATTATACATAGCATCACAATGTTTATAAAATTTGCAGTTACATTTCTGTTTATTTCGTTTGTATGATTTTGCAGAATTTTCATGGGTTAGGAATTCAGTTTCTTCACTATGACAAAAAAAACGTTGAAGACGAAATCAACTAATAAACTTAATATTCAAGTGCCATACATAACCTCCGAAATAATATTGAGTCACATGAAAGCTATTTATAACACTTCTTTCTCAGGCATTAGCGATTCCTTTATCAAATTACTGACCTGAATCATTTACTTTCTAGGAGAAGAAAAAATTAAATTTATTTATCTCATAAAAACTTCCATTAAATAGTTATCCCCATTCATCTATTCTTTTTTACTTACAAGGGCTATTACTTACTAAATCCTCTAATGTTTATCAGCACCTAGTATTCCGGTAAAGCATTAAAATGTCAAAAAATAAATTACAATGCCTCCATTAAGTTATTTAGAAAACCTAATTTCACACTAATCAGAAAAAAAACTTATCCTATAACTCACGCATTAATAACCTAAAAAAATATATTTCCCTCCCCCATTTTATCTCACATCCATCTTTTCAAATTATAAAGGATGAATGATACCGTTTAAGCACATGACGATTTTTCACAAAACGTAATTTAATTTCTACCCTCGAATGAGAGAAAAGGACGAAAACATAAAAAAACGAATGACAAAAGCTGTTTTTATAGAGCTTTTTATTCATTTTAGGCCTGATCCTGATGACATATCAGATCTAGATGATAAATACATGTTTTCAATTAAATCCCAAGACTGTTTAATATGAAACTGCATTCAGTGAACCGTAAGAAGACGGTTGTCTCCTTGAACGCTCTTGGCAATATTCATATAATACTTCATATTTATTTGAGGGATTAAAATAAATAATGCTATCTCATTCCCAATAAAAGAATTTTTTCGGATATACCTTATTAATATCTTGTCCCGCTGTTTCCTTGGCTGATCACAGCTCTAGATATGTTGGGGTAGAATAAATTACTTTGCGGGGAATTCTCGCGGTTTCCAATTTTACTCTTCCTTTCCTTCTTTTTCTAATTGTTCAATTATAGTCTTCTCCTTCTCCAGCGATGGGAGAATTAAGGTCTTCAGAAGGATTAGGTTAACATCAATAATGAGAAAGGGTTTGTATAAAGCTCTTTTTTCAGTGGTGGGGAACAAAGAAGTGGGATGAAAAAAGATGATTTCTTTCGGAAATGAATGCATCTCTTGGGATTCTTCATCTTAATCTTTGAGAAATGTTTCCAGCTTATTAAGAAAGAGAATGGTTTGAACACACATTCGGCCTTTCAAAATATTTCTTGCAAAGTAAACCAACGAATGCTATTAAGTTTTTGAATGGAGGGATTTTTATTGCAAGTCTTTTTTGCAGGTTTAAAGTGGATTTCATTATTTTTATTGGTCAAAATTTTAGCTTAAATAAGATGGGTAGGTAAATAGAATATCTTTCTTATGAGTGAATATTTTCGTTTTCATATCATGGCATTATATTCACTTATAATGATTGTGACAAAATAACTCTTCACATCGCTTATAATATTTTCAAACAATTTTTAGATTAAAAACACCAACTGTATTTTAAATTGAGATACAACATTGTTTACATTATATCTAGAATTTGTTAAGAACCTAATTCTTTCTTGGACATAATTTACTTAGCTCCTTTCGATTGTTGTATTTCTGCGATTTAAAAAAGCAGATAAACGAATCATGCTAAATGAATTGCCATTCTTGTTTGAACTGGATTAAAAATCATATTTGTAAAGAAATAAACAAACTAGCAACCGTGGTTATTAAAAACTTTCAAAATAAAACCAAGAACTACAGTCTATAACGCTCGTGCCGTGAAAACAGTACTACACTAAATTAAATATAATATTTAAAAAAGGGTTTTAAGATAAAATAAAATTTTTTAATTATCTTTATAGAGAAAACTGTGGCTTTTTTTGGTACTCGGTGCACGTTCATGTTCACATACTGTCAAGTATAAAAAATATAAAAAAAGATAGAAACATTTGAGTTGACATTTATTGAAGGACACTTCTCAAGCTTCTCAGTGCAATTTCAGACTAAATAAATGTACTAGATTTTCTATATTTGTTGACTTTAAGTCCTTACCTACATATTATTAGTGTATCACAGTAACCCAACTTCCACTACTATAGTGTAAACC
The DNA here is from genome assembly GCA_024610705.1 of Tetragnatha versicolor. Taxonomy (NCBI): domain Eukaryota; kingdom Metazoa; phylum Arthropoda; class Arachnida; order Araneae; family Tetragnathidae; genus Tetragnatha; species Tetragnatha versicolor. The sequence continues at coordinate 42,772,657 of JANDEH010000009.1, forward strand.
AACTCTGCATCTTCTCTAGTAGCACAGCTCATACCAAACACGTCAAGTTTACTTAACTCTATCTATAACTATAAATTTTGGCCATACACGACAAAAATTATACGAATCTTGAACATTTGTGCTGCATGGGTTATTTCATCAGCAACCTTCCCTTACATAATTTCAATCGGAATAAAACCGAAAGACCATTTCTTTCAACTGAGCATTAGCAACATGACCTCTCGCGCTCCAAACCATTACCCGATAAATAACCCACCCAACCACCAATCAAAATTCGAAACCCATAAAATCTCCATTACCCACCTCTCAGCACATCGGTATCAAATCTGCGCACCCCCTTCGAAAATAAATTGGAAAATCAACCCCCACGCACAAGATCAGATTATTCCCCCCAAAGAAACTCCACCTCCAACAAAACACAGCACTTCCCTCTTCTGTCCATCCTCACATACTTCAGAATTAATGGAAACCAGGGTGGTGAAATTTTCAGAAGTCCCCCATCTTCCTTTATAAACCACGCCACATACCTACCTAAATATATCGTGTTTTCTACACCCGATTCATTACTTGACAAACAAGTTTTCATTCAATTAGCCTGTAATCATACTCCTCCTGCCGAATAATTGTAATCTAATATTTGCGAAGGCAAAGAGTCTTTTCACAAAGTTGGTGGAGAGCAAGTGCTTGCCTCAAGTTGCCCCTGGATTGCTTATTAGAAGTCGAGTCTCTTGTGCAGCGTTTCTGGGGGTGGTTGGTTGGCTTTAATTACGTTTTATCAAATCAATGGAGTTATGCTGAGAAAGCTTTTTTGAGAAAAATGTCGATATTTTTTCATGAATTGAAAATGTTCTTAATTAAAGCTCTTGTTTTTATATGTCTGGACGTCATTTCTGCGAACATTTTACGGAGGGGAAAAGTATGTCTGCAAATTTTCGTTACTCTTTTCAAAAAATGGGGTATGCTAAAGTAATTAGGACTCAATGTGCTCATTACATAGGCTACTGTATTGAAGGGAGAATCTTTGTGTTTTATTTTATGCTTTGCTTTTTTGTAAGAGTAATTTGTTCGGTATGAACTTCAACATTTTAGCTGAGGTGATCTATTTTTAAATTAAGTTTCCTTAATGTGATATAAAGATGATTTTAGTATGAAAGGCTTAATTCATCTCGTCAGATATGAACGTAATACCGATTTATAAGAACTAGAAATAACTGTTTGCTTTTCAACAACATGTGTACTTTTATGTGTTAGATAAGTGAGATAAAACATTTTCTGCATTTCGTATAGCTTAATCTTAATATGATAAATCAGTAATCCATAATGTGTATAAATGATATGTAAAGATGAAGTCGAACAAATATCATTTTGCTTGAAATATTTTTACAGTGTAATGTTTTTTATAATACAGATTATAATATAATTCGACTCAATGTTAAATTCAAGATTTTGGTTTGGTGAAGGAAAACACAGGTAATGAAAATTTTTGTATGCCTAAATTGTTTTGGAGATAAATCCAAGATTATTCTATTTATTATAAAGATTTTTCTGCTGCCACTTTAAAAAATACAATAGTTATACGTCAAATAAAATAAATATACAGATAAAACACCAGAAAATAAAAAATATAGTTAGAAATTATAGGTAAGCATTATACACCGGATTGTTCTGTTTTCTTTTGCTGCGCAAAGCGAAATCACGATTCCCAGCAGAGTACTTGACTTCAATTCCGCCCAAGTCTCACCCCCCATAAAGAACACTTCTCCCTTTACCCCACACTTAATCTTCATAAACCCCGCTTACCTTTCTTGCCCTACAACCCCCTTAAAAACGTCTCTCCATCTATCACCCCCATCGGCACAAAACCCGGCCGAAAACGAGACGCGAACTCAATTTCCATGATTGATACACCCTCAAAACAAGGCGACAGCGAATCAGAAGCGCGCATTTCCCCTCTATATCACGTGATCTAGCATTAATCCAATCGTCTTATAGGAGACGTAATTACACTGTGTCATGTTCCTTAATTCCGGATGAAGACCCAGTTGCAACGTCGATGAAAGATTTCGTCCCATATATCATTAGCATTTTTTGTTTGTTTTCCAACCTGTTTTTTCGGTAGGATTACCCGAATCCCGGGCTTGATATCATTAAGGTTGCTTTTACCCTGCCATTAGGGTATTACTCGGGCAGTCTTACCGTTAAGTCCCTAGGAAGGATGACCGACAGTCTGATAAATGGAATATTGCTCAAACTGCTCAAATCTTGAAAAATAACTTTGAAACACCGTCTCGCCTTTTCTCCTTTTCCATCTGTAGAATAATATACTCGGGCAATAAATCACTTATTTCTTCCGTTTCTGACAAGTATGAAACTTTTTACACTTTTTGGAGGGGAGTTGCTTTATTTTTAAACTTGCTCATCGAAGGATGGAATGGAAGTGGCTTTGGAATCGGGTATTGACTTACGGATCTGCGGGAGGTATTACCAGCTGAAATTTTGCAGATATTTTTTTCACATCCCTTGAGACATTATGCCTTATATTATTGATTAAAGAAACGTTTTATCAGGTTTGTTCATGTAACTTTCACCTTTGTGGAGTTCATGGTGACAGAGCATCAAGTTTGCGGTCTTGGGTGTACTCAGTTTAGAGACTCATTCATTTTTTTCAATGTTTTTAAGGTAGTACATTAAAAGAAATATTACATTTCGAATGAAACTGGTAATTTTAAAATTAATATTTCGTTTGAAGGAAATAAAAAATAATAATATTCTCCAGAGGAAAAAAACTAAGTATTAAAAAGATGCTATGTGTATAATTGCTTTCAGCATATTCTCATTAAGGTGTTCTTAATGCAGTTTTTAAATGCAGAACTCTTTTTAAAATTTACAAAAGTCACACATATTATAAGTTTGATGTTAGGATTCACATCTAATAGCACATATTATGAATACTTTAAAATATAAATTTAGGTTGGTTAATTAGAGAAACATTTCTTTACTATTTGGCCATTTATTTACAAAGTTTCTTAACTCTGATTTTTAATGTATATAGGATGTGAGTGTGTCTTACGTTCCCATAGTTATAGAAATGAAATCACAGCACAGGTAAGATATATTTTATACAAAAAATCATTTATTTAAATATCAACAAACGGAAAGTATTTAGGGGATCAATCCAAATACTCAATAATTTATCTTTTATTACACTATTTTCGTTAAATATTAATTTGGTCACTTTTACAATAAACGAAAGTATTTAGAATCAATTCCACCACTCAATAATTTATCTTCTATCACATTTTTTTCATGAAACTCAAGCGTTAAATTAATGTGACTAAAACGTTTAAGTTCTAAAGCATCAAAACCTAAAATTATTTTAAAAACCAAAATTTATCGATCATCAAGTTTTTATAACATTTCATTCGAATACGTTTATAAAATCTACTGAAAACTCATGAGGGCGCAAATTTTATATTCGGCACCCTTAACACTACACATAAGTTTTACATACTTTTATAGAAAATGGAAATGATGACTTTCTTCGATAGCAAAATCCAATAAACAAGACGAGTAGAGTCAGTACTCTTACTCATTGCCTTCACATACCAAAAGGAAAGAAAAAACACATACACAGGGTCCTTGCTTTGTTTCTTCCATCAGATGGATCAAATAACATTTATCCTTACCATGCTGACCGCAGCTCTTTTTACCAATCAGTAAGCACGAAATTCGCCTAACAATATTTCGTGTTCCTTATCCACTCGTATCGGTTTACGTCTCAGAGATCCTGACGCAGCACATATTTATTCGTGATGGAATGTGAATCCACTGCCACTCTCTTGAAAAAGACGGATAATCAGGAAAGTTTTAAGGGAAAAACTGGAAAAGTCGACGGAGTCGTCTATTTATTTGAAATTGGACAAGGCGAAAGAAACCATTTTTTAACTCATTTTTCAATCGTTCTGAAGTAGAATTCTATTTAAATTTTGATAAGTCAGAGCTATGATGGTTGAAAGTGATGGAGATCTCTAGGCACGTAGATATACATATGTTTTTGTAATTGTAGAAACCAATAGCAAAATTAGCCATATTGCATCAAATAAGCTAAACACAGCTAAAACAACGGACAAAGCCATCCATAAAGTATCTTTATAATTTTTTTTAAAAATGTACCAGATTCTAAATATCATCTCTAGGATTTTGTAGAGAAGACTTATACGCTGTGGCGAATCCAGAGGGGGGGGCTGTGGGGCTGCAGCCCCCCCCAGGAATAAGACATTCAAGTTTTGGTAATACTAGCAGTAGCCAAAAAAGAAATTTCAACACGTTGCGGATATTTGGTGGAAATGAATGGTTCTCATTTGGTGGAATGGTTCTCAAAATGAATCGGAAACCTACTTTTAAGGGTAAAAATTCCAAAATTTTCCGGGGGAAGGGAAGACCCCCAAACCTCCTAGAAACTTTGGAATAAAATAATTCAGTATTTCCTTGAAACTTAAGGGATTTATTTACAAAGAATGATCCTCTTTGATGTAACCTAAAGTGTCTCAACATGAGTTGAAATGCCACTTTTAGGGGCAAATTCAAAAAATTTTCTGGAATAGGAACCCCTAAACCCCTTAAAAATTTTCCAATTCATAATACCATAAACTTTTTTCCTTGAAAATTCTGCCGCTTACAATGAGTGGTGCTCTTTAAGTGGATTCTAAAGGGCTTCAAAATTAGCTAAAACACTAATTTGAGGGGCAAATTTCCAAAATTTTCTCTGGGGGAGGATCCCCCAGACCCCCCTTTTACTTGAAGTTGACATTTTTACACAATTTTGAAATTTAGTGCACTAAAATTAAAACCTTACGAAGTCATGTCACCTAAAACTTAGTATTCCTAAGGTTAGACCTCAGAAAAGATGTCGAGTAAACCCCCCTAAACAAAAATCTAGCTACGGCACTGGCAACCCCCTCCCCCTTCAGTTGCTTACATAATATTTGAACAGCCCCTAATAGCAATTAAGTTATTTTGTGAAGCTCAGCCCCCCCCCAGACACAAATCCTGGATTCGCCACTGCTTATACGTCTACCAAATATGGGGATAAGAAATTATTTACCAGTGGATAGTTGGTAATTGCTAAGTTATTTGTTAATATGGATTGAAAGAATAGCATAAATCATACTGCGTTGAATAACGTAAATAGAATGAAAATAATGAATAACAAATCTGTGTTAGAATGAAACAATATGAATATTTCCATGATATGTTTGTTACACACTATACATAAAGTTAATGTAAAAAGAGGCAGAACTAAAATTAAACCAAAAATTTAAAAAACAAAAAATACAACTCTTTACTTTTTGCGTTCTTCTAATAAACAATGAAATGTTATAAAAAAAGGGTTACCTCCTGCATTAAAGAAATTATAACAAGGTAACCTACACTCACAGAAACTTTGTATAATATCACACTTTAAGATGAATTAATTTTTAATTTGGGTTTTCAATTTTTAGTGATTACATTTCGAGAATTAATTTTTGAAACAAGATGCCCTTATTCCTTCTTCAACTAACTCTATCAAAAATAAAAAAAGAAACATCCCTTTATAATATGATTTTTAATTACGTAGTTCCCAAAGGATAGAGAAATTGTACTTTAGTTTTCTAAATTCACAAAAAGTGAGTTATTTTGTTTCAATATAATTAGTTCAAATTTATGTTTTCAGATACCTTTGTTTTCAGAATACATATTAACACTTTGAAGGATAATTAAAAATCTAAATGCCATATTTTGAAGAAAAATGGTTTTTTAAGTATCAATTTTCAATACTATTTGGATAAAAGAAAACTCAATGTTCTCAAAATTATCTGCCTTCAAAATATAAAGAACTAATGGTTTATAAATACTAGAAAAGGTGGGCGTTAGTTTTTTCATTAATATTAAACAAATATATTAGAAGAAAAATAAATATATAAACTTTTAATGGAATTAAAGGAACATTTCTTTACCATATTAATTACAATATTTAATACAATTACAATATTTTTTAATACTACAATATTTTCAAATAGTAGTTTTCTTCAATATTTTATTAGATGTTTCAATCATTTAATCATTTATCAATAAGTTATTGTTTTTAGATAAGTATTTTGTTTAAAAAAACGTTTATATACGTCAGGGCATTACAAATTAGGCTAAAATTTATACAGGGTGTCCCAAAACGACCGCATAAACTCTGCACAGCTAGATTCCTCGTTGTGAATACATAAAAACTGCCCAAAGAAGCGTTCCTGTACGATCCACAGTTTACAAGAAAAATACGAAAATCAAAGTATGACGTCACTTCCGGTGCAAAAAAAACACTTTATTGAACATGAACATATCAACAGCAGTATTATGCTAAATTTAAAGCAGATGTTCAAAGTGTCCGCCGTATGGGACCATCTCAAGAAACTGGTGTATCAAGACGTAGTGACAACACAAATGGACTTAGTTGCTCGTCTACATGCTGCTTGTACTTCATTAGACCCCGCGATGCTTCAACATGTGATGACAGCCATTCTACGGCGTGATCAAGCCTGCCTCGACATGCACAGCGGACACTTTGAATATCTGCTTTAAATTGTGCATAATAATGCTGTTGATATGTTCAATAAAGTTTTTTTTTGCCCGGCAGTGACGTCATACTTTGTATTTCGTATTTTTCTCGTAAACTATGGATCGTAGAGGAACGCTTCTTTGGGCAGTTTTTATGTACTCTCAACGAGGAATCTAGCTGTGCAGAGTTTATGCGGTCGTTTTGGGACACCCTTTATACTTTATAACCATCATAAGTATATTCATATTATTTAAGCTTTTCTAAACCGTCTCTATTTCCAAAGAAAGAATTAAATTATCCAACAAAGATATGTTTAAAATATTTAATTTTTTCACCGGACTTCGATCTCATGAATAAATAATTTGAAGTTATTTCGCGGTTTATTTTCTAAAACGCTGTTTTTTTCAGAATAAAAGACACTTAGGGTTAAGTCTTACACCAAATGTGTGCTTCTACCGGCATTACTGGTTTTTATGGGATACGTGCAACAAGCATCACTAGAAAAGCTGAGATTGCAGCCTTAAATAGTTAGATAGGAACCTTGAATAAGCCTATGTGTTGCTCCTCGTAAGCCTTCTCAATACCATGCTCAATAGGATAGAGATGTATAATGCGTTAAAGTATATTTTATAGTAAGCGAAAGCTTAAAAAGTTAAGAGATAATAACTTTTTGCAAGTCGCCTTTTTATTCTTTCAAAAATATTTTTATCAGAACTTATTTAATAAAGCCCATACATAATTTTAATAATAAGTTTTACTTCATTAATATTAAAAGTAATAACGTAAAAAAACTAATAAGCTAACCTTAAACCTACCTTTAATAAAATGTTTGATGTTTTTTCAATGTATTTTAAACTTATAAGTAGTATCCATAAATTGAAGCTTTTTGTGCAAGTTTTAGACACTTTATTTCATTTAATAGCATAATGGATTCATTATAAATTTAATAAGTATGAAATTGTTTTTTAAACAAGCTAATTTTATTCTTATTTTAATAGCTTATAAAAATCCCAAATTTAATTTTTAAAATTACCGAAAACCGTGTAGTTTGATATAAGTATGCTTTTACTATGTAAGGATTTACTTTGTTTTGTTTGTACTATTATTATTTATTCCTCTTAATTTTAAAGTAAAAAAATCCAAAATAAATTAACTATTTTAAAAATACTTAATGACCAAATTTTGATTTTTAAACAAATTTCACTTTCACACTACAGCTACTTTATGAAAATGAAAAGAAAAACTATATCAGAATAATTGTGATCCAAAAGATCATTCCGATAAACATTTCCTTTTTATACATAAAATTTAATACACATTTAAAATGTTACTTCATGAGCTACATCAGATATTAAGAATAAGAATTTTTAAGTATTTCTCAGTACGAGACCTAGAAGACCTTAACTTTTACTAATGAACTAAGACCTAGTTATTTAAAGAACAAACTATAAAATTATATAAGACCCAGTTGTACTTTTTCCACATTAAAAAACTATAATTCTCATTTACTTCTTAAATAGGGAATTTTGGTGATTCTAAGTAAAGAGGCCGACAAATTTATCATTAAGGAAGCAAGACATTCTTTAAGTAACTTAAGTAACTTTGAGTATAAATACTCAAAACAATTTTACTTGGCATAAGTAAAATGAATTACTGAAATCTTACGAATGAATTTGCTCTTGCATGAAATGTGACTCTATGTTAAAAAATTCGTCCTAATGAATTTTATATTTTGTAATAACATTCTTTTCAAACGTACTCTTCAGGTTAAAGATTCAAACTCTACTAATTTCGGTATACTTTTAAAATTTATAATTGGCGATATACTATTACTACGAGGGTTGTTTTTTAATTAACTTCCGTTTTGCTCCTGAAAAAAAAGTAGTAGGAATTTCGAAATAATTTTGCTACTGGTAGATAGGTACATCCTTGAGGATCAATTTCCCTCTTTACTGGAAAAAATCGGACATTTTTTTTCTATTATTTATAGAATTTACAAGCGCGCTCTTCGAACTTATTTCCCGCCAACCCATAGAGAAATCCTCTTTTTCGAAATTTTCCCCTATTTGATAGTTTAAAAATAAAAAAACAAATGAATATTTAAAAATAAGGTTATTAAGGAAGGTTACAAACATCTTTAATTACTTTTCAACGTAATCACCTTTAAATAGACCAATTACCGTACTATTTCACAAGTTTTTTGATTCCGCTTCATGAAAAGTTTGATTTTTCGTTGAGCTTCGCATCGGTTCGGACAGTCGTTTTCCCCCTCAGCGCACACTTTGCCTGCGAATCTATCGATGTTGCCTTGTTTATTATGGCTGTAACTCCAGAATCCCCAATGCCTGGAACTTGGCAGATGCAAAACATATGGTTTTAAACATTCACAATAGCATGCTGCAAAAATCACCTGCCTGCCGATTGTCTATTGTTAATGCGAACAGAGTTTAAAGGAACAGAAATTCTCTATGGGCCGGCGGGAAATAAGTTCGAGGAGCGCGCTTGTAAATTCGATAAAGAATAGAAAAAATGTCCGATTTTTTCCAAAAAAGTAGGAAATTAATCCTCAAGAATGTACCTATCTATCAATACCAAAATTATTTCGAAATTTTCACTACTTTTTTTACAGGAGTAAAACGGAAGTTAACCTTTTACCTGCCGATGTTCCCAAATGGGAACATCATTTTAAGGAATTTTTTACCACTTAATTTTTCATGCAGGAATTCGATACTTGGTAGAAAGCAACTTAAAGATATGAAGTTATTTTACATGCAAAATTTTTTCACGTGCAATTTAATCCTTTTTGTAGAATTAACATCAAAATTAGAGATTTTTGGCACTTCAAAAAGTTGCACAAGTTTCAACTTGTGAAAATTTTAAATAAATTTAATTTTAAATAATTTTGCTGTGTTTAGGTTACTTAAGTATACATCTTCCCATTTGGCTTGACAGAATAGCTTTATATTCCAATTTTGGAGAGTAATTACCAATACAACGTATATGTTCCCAAATGGGAACATCGGCGTTTGGGGTATAGTATTTGAGGGGATTTTTATAACATGCAAAATTTCAAGTTATTTCCTATTTTCTTTAATTTTGTGAACCTTTTTTGTCTCAAAGGATCTAAACAGGTTAAGAATGATGTTTTAAATTCAAAAATCTGTAATTTTTATTTTTTCACCTGATTTATGGAGAAATAAATGCCAAATCTTTATAGCAGATTCTTACGCATGTATATTTTTCTAACTCCCCGGTCGATTAATTTTCAGTAATTATCATTAGGGGTTATGCAAAGAGCATGTTTGGAGTGCTTCTGAGGATTTGCGTATATATTTTGTTCAAGTACTTTTTTACATAAAAATTTTAGGAATAAAATTGAAACATTTTGAAAATAAAGAAAAGTGTATACATCTAAAAACACTCTTCGAACGCAAGTTTTATGTAAGAGATATGTGGTTCAGTTCGGAATCTTCCATGAGAAACACAGCTTTAATGAATCAATGGAGATAATTATGGTTATCACTTTTGAAAGCTTATTAGATTTGAATGCAATTAGTGGATTTTATGCTAGATATCCTTATAGAACCGTAATTAAAGCTAATTTTTCTCACAGAAACGTAACTGTTTAGCTTTGAAGCGCATGGGAATACTCTTATCTATTTTTTATATCAAAATATTACCCATAGTGCAAGAAAAATGTACGGAAAAGCTTCGCGTACGCAATAAACATGTGAATTTTTTCTTATGAAAATCTATAAAATGTTTCTCAATCGTCCACGTAGGGATAATAAAAATTAAAAAACCGTCCACTATCATAAAAATGTGCATAATTATTGAGTAGAAACCTATTTGAATCATTTTATTTGAATTAATTGTAAAATTTGTGCCTTTTGGAAATCCCCTTAAAAACTTCACCCCAAACGCCGATGTTCCCAAATGGGAACATCCTCAAAATCATACTTAGGATTTTTTTTCTGCCAAAAAATGACTATAATGGTTTTAGTTATGATGAAACAAGCCATTTAAGCCAAAAATCTGGACCTTTAATTCGAAATTTGAAATGCGGCGTTTAAAAGGTTAATTAAAAAACAACCCTCGTATATGGAAAAGTTGGGAAAAACAATTTTATAACCTTCTAGTGAACCTTTGGAAATTCAAATATTTTGTACGATATTATTTGAGGTTCACTAAGGGTATCATAATATCGTAAGTTGTTCATTTGGGGTTATAATATATACTTCATTATAATCTGAAGTCACTATAGTAAAGTTAGAGATTAATGTGTACTTAAGTATGTATAAAATTAGGAACATTAGAAGATTTATGTAACTTAATGCAAACTAATTTATTTTTTTTCAAGCCCTAAACTCAAAAAACTTATCATATTGTGTTAAAAAGGTAATATTTTCCTAAATTCTACTCAAAAATATTAATGCATCCAACAAAATTTAAGAATTCAATGTTAGTATCCTTTTTACAAAAAAAAACTGAATGCCAAAAGAAAAAATGTTTATCTCTGAGTTTTTAATGTTTTATTTCATGGATTTTAATTAAAGTTAAAGTAAGTGGTCAATTTATAGCAAGGAAGAAATATCATTTAGAAAAGCTGGGAAACAATTAGTAAATTAAATTGCTTTTTCAAACTGAGATTCATTAATAAATGTTTATTAAAGTTGAATTTATCTTTTTAATGAGTTTTATGTCATGTTTTAAGAAATAGATAAATTGCACAGGGAGATTTAATGAAGGGAAAAATGATTTTAGAGGGCAATTTTTTTATTGCAATGGATAATCACGAGCCTTGTTTTTAGCTGTGCCTGACCATTAGATTTGTATGTTACAATTAATTTGATATTTATTTTCTAAATGAAGATAGGTTCTTATAAGCATTTCTTTTTTACTTTTAATTATGAATTTCGTGGTTGTGGATAAGCGTTATTTGTTTTCGCAGGCCAGTGAAAGCTTAGAAATAATAAAATGTAGATTCAAATTACTTTTTTCATTTGATTGGATTAAAACTATATACATCCATCGTAGATTATTTTCAAAGTACATATTTAATGTTTTAAGTTTATTCCTTGGAAATAATTATGTTTCATATGAATATTCACGAGAATAAAATAAATAAGCACAAAAAACACATTCATTTCTATGAACTAAAAAGTACAATTATTTCTTTAAATATAAAGATATCTGACAAATACGGAGAATTTCACTTACATTCTTTACTTCTTAAGCATATTCCCCTCGGAATACATAAAAAATTAGAATTTTGATAAAAGTTTAATAACAACGCAGACAAGAAATCTACATTTCCAAGAAATATATTCAACAAACTTTATTCCTTGCATACGATTTAAACATTTATAAAATCTAAAACGAGACCAGTCAGAAACATTACCAACCGAATTTCAAGGAATGCAAAAATTTCCATTTCGAAGTGAGGAATTCCCAAGAAGTAATTTACTGCATAACTCCAGAAGCGGTTTTCTTCCCTAAAAAGCCAACTGATTTCCATTAGCAAAACTAATCCCATTTTGACTCTTTATGCAGGTCCATTAGCCATACTTGGTAGAGCACGCTCCTTACAAGCTTCTTGGTTATTTTAAACACCTTTCAAATTAAGTGGTTAATAACGACATTACGGACACTGAAACTCTACCCTCCTTTCTTCTACGCAATCGCAAATTAAGATAAAGTTCTCTTCGTCACCACAAAAACCTCTCTCAAGAGTGGAATTTACAATACTCTTTCAGGGGAAATTACAGTCAGCTGTGACATCCAGAGATCTTTTTTTATCCCCGTCTTGTTTTTATCTCTTTAAGCAGTAGTACGATATTACCATAAAGCGAGCACTTAGTAATACCAGGGATCTCTGCAGATAGCGTGCACTTTTCCTTCTTTGGTTTTTTAATGCTTCCAAAGCCTATAAAAAAAAGCTCTCCACCTCAGCGAGGCATAAAAAATGCAAGCGATGTGCGGTTAACTTCTTCATGCCAGGAAAGTAAACAAAATCTTTCGAAGTTGCATGTTAATTTCCTCCGCAGTTAAATGTTAACGGCATGGCAAACAAAAAAACCTTCAGATGCATCACGGTACAAAAGGGACTGCGATTTTTTTTAACGCGGTTTCCCCTCCGATGATATAATAAAGACATAACAAATGAGACGTATTTTAAATACTGCGTTTTTTTGACAGAAGGGTTTTCAGCACTTTTGACTTCCAACACATAGCGTCGTTCATTTTTCATCCAGACCCCTCCCACACCCCCATTGTTCCCCCTTCATTCACATACATCCCTGTGTCGTAGAATCCTCGGCTTGCACACACAGATGTATTTATTTTTTCCCGCTCCCCATTCGTCCCTCCTATTAATTAATGAATTAATTGGCTAATTAATTTAACGTTTCATAATGGTTTTCGTGTCGTCGTTTTTTCGCCGTTTTTTGGGTCTGTAGAGCGCGATTGGAAAATGAGTTTCTTAAATGACGTTCGCCAGCTTTCATTAATGGAAACCAGCTGGGGGGTAGGGGATGAAGCGCACAACTGCGATTACTCTGGTGGTACACAATGGTAATGACGAACAAAATGGCCACCACTAAAGTTATTAGAATGGATAGGTTGCTGCTAGGGATAGCTTGATATATGGTGACCTGAAAAAGACTGACACATTTTAAAAACCAATAACTAATAGCTCAAAAACGAAAAAAGATAAAAAATACGCAGTTTGTTCGATCCTACTCCTGAAAGTCTAAGGTTAAGGATGCAACAAACAGCGTATTTTCATCTTTTTTAGTTGTTGAGCTATTAGTTATTGATTTTTAAAATGTGTGTGTTTTTTGGGACACCCTGTACCTACCGGGTGTTTAAATACAATAAGTAGTAATTGTTTACCAGTAGATGACAGTAGATTTTAGCGTGAATCATAAACAAATTGACTGTATCTAATAAAAAGTTAACAAAAATAAATGAGGTGCTTGCAGAAATAATGAGCTAACTGTAATGGAAAGCTGATGAAGTTAACTCCAATGTTACTGCAAACACTTCAATTTATAAAAAATTGACATTCTTTTATTATTGTTTTAAAATATTAATATATCTATTGCAATTGTCTTATTATTTATAGTAAATTTATTTAAAATATAAAAACATCATGTAAAGTGTAAAGTACAAAAGTTATAATAATTATAAAAAAATTTGTTACATTTGTGTGCTCAAAGACAACAATAAACTCTAGTTAATAGCACACTAGCTTAGTTAAATACCGAATAGGTTGTACTTATTTGACTTAACTGCAATATGGGATACACATTTACTTTATTAGAATGAAAGATATATTATATCTGAATTATATTTAGCAAATTATGTACTATATTTTAAAAAATAGTAGATTGCCATATTTATCTTAAATAAAAAAGATTCTACTATATATAAATTAAATATTTTTTTGTAAAGACGATGTATCACAGGGCATATGAGTATTATAAATCAATAATATCAGTTTTTAAAACCACATGTCAAGACAAACCAAATTGTATATCACAATCCTTCAAACTATTCGAAAGCTTATAAAAAGACGTCTGTTGCAACCATGGAGTTGATATAGGAAGTATAGCTTATGGTTATACAGGCTACCTAACCAATATCTAATGGTTAAGGAGGAAATAAACTAGCAAGAAAGATATGGAAGTAGATCCCCTGAGGAACCTCCTTCGCGGTGAGGATAATTAGCTCAAAGAAGAGCATTTCTCTTTTTGAGGGCCGAAAGTCATGAATGTGCGTTTTATAAAGGTGAAGCGGGGCATTCTGGGGGAAAACGTAATTATAAGGGGAATACCCGTAAGGTGTCCCGAAATCGATGACGAAATTCCACTCTCTGGCTATTCTTTTACACCAGGGAATGGCCTTTATTCAATAAAAGAAGGGCAAAGGAAGGGTGCATATGGCAACAGGCCAGGGAATCGGAATGATTACAAAAACAAGTAGAATGTCGGGAAGGGCAGATTCAAAAAAAGGAGAAAAAAGAGATTGGAATGGAGGAAGATTCGTTTCGAAAATTGATGAATGTGTGAAAGGGCGTTTTTATTCTTATTTATTTCACTCTCAGATGGAACAGTTTTATTAGTTACACATCATCGGGAAAGGTTTTTTTTTATTTGAAGGAGGGAAAAATTAATGTGCGACTTTTTTTGGTCTGACAGGAATTCCTTAAGCGAACGCAATCAAGAGTGGATCGCCTCTTCCTTTTGGTGCGGCGGCGTTCGTTTTTGCTGTTGTTTTGGGGTGTCGAAACTAATTTTCGTCCCCGGTGCGAGGGGACGAAGAATTTTGTGCGTTCACGTGATCAAAGGAATGAACGAATTACTTCAGAGGGTTGGGGTCGGTTTCGGACCTTTAGGGGTGGGAGGGAGTGGAGTGGAATGTTTTACGCCTGGGTGATATCATTTTGGGGAATTGAGAGGTGAGTTAAATGGATGCGAAATGGTGAAGTTGTAAACAAATTGGAGAGGTGCCAATGGAAAATGATGTATTGCTTCTTCTGGCGCTCTGAAAAAATCCATTGGTGATTGTTTGTTCAGGAGTATTTTCAGAGAGGTAATAGATGACAAGGGCTCAGTCCACCGTTGAGAGAAATATGAATTAATCAATGTACATTTGTGTGTTTTATATACTATTAAATTTATGAGTATCAGGAAAATATGACAGATAAATCATAAAAAATTATAATTCTAGTACCTAATTATCAGGGAAATATAAATAATTAATATTTACTTTGTATACCTTATTTAACATTAAAATATGAATATTATTATTATTACAGACGGATCAATAAGTTTTTTCTTAAGATTCCTATATGAACTATATCAAAACTTACCTGAATAAATATTTTATTTTACGAACCTTTTTTACCTTGAATTTTAAAAAGTTAATGTTTAAAAAGTAAAGTTATGTACGATTTCACCATAAAGTAAATGTACTTTATTT
This sequence comes from Tetragnatha versicolor, assembly GCA_024610705.1. Taxonomy (NCBI): domain Eukaryota; kingdom Metazoa; phylum Arthropoda; class Arachnida; order Araneae; family Tetragnathidae; genus Tetragnatha; species Tetragnatha versicolor. The sequence continues at coordinate 42,788,228 of JANDEH010000009.1, forward strand.
ACTATTTGAACTGATCAAGACACGCATTTCACTACTTAAAATCGAGATGTATTCTAAACATACCAAATGAAATTACCAACACACTTCGAGGGTTAGATTCAATCACATAATAAAAAGGCAATTTTATGAACATTTATACTTTCAATAACAAGAAGTATCCACAAACAGCAAGCATGGAAAGCTTTTAGAAAAATCAATCGAAGAAATACGAATTTTTAATTAATACTCAGAATCCCACATGACTTTCTTTTCAAGCACGAGTGAGTTTCCTGGAAGCATCCATTCCAAGATGGTTTCTAAATAGATGCGGGCACGGATTTAGAAATGAACAACAACAACACTATCGCCATCCTCCATTGGATCGCAATAAAAAAGATCCCCCTCACAAACATCAAACAACGAGGTGCCTCGCGCAAAATAAGTAAGTAATGCAATTTCAAGAATAGCCACCGACAGATCCGGCCAACAAAGGCTGATCATCGAAACAACAAATTTTATTAATAGTACTTTCAAACTCTAAACACCAGGGCTGTCTCCGATTTCATTTGTAATGGAGGACATGAAGACCTTATTCATTTGATTATAACTCTCCAAAGGGACTCATTAAAAGGGGGAATTTAATTACAGCCAATCTACATTCTTCTGGGAAATCGCGTTTTTTAGAAAAGGCGAATGATTTGTTTTTGTTGGAGGGGCGAAGTTTTTCTCGGAGGTGGCTTTCAAGGGGATAATGTAGCGTTTTTCGAGGGGTAGGCTCAATGATTGCATTCTGTTCGCTCATGCGAATCAATTCTGTTTCGTTTCATCGAAGTAAGGCTTGCGCAAAACTTATCAATTAGGCAGGGTTTTTCTTATTTGGGGTGGCGGCTTCGTACTGGCAAAAAAATGTATTAATTATTGCTAATTTGATAGAGTTTTTGCTGTTTAGCCCCATGAAAGAATTTTATGGAATGAAAAAAGTACGCTTTGGGTATATTATTTTATTCCATTTCTGCAAATGAGGTTTTCAAGGACTTTTCCTCATGTTTTCTTGAAATTTACAAGTCTAATTAAAGTAAAAGGTATTCGTCTTGATAAAAGACAATGTAAATAACAAGATTAATTTATTTCCTAATTGCGAAATCTTATTAAAATAATACCATCCAGAATTATGCATCGAAGCAGGTTGTTAAATAAATCGCATATTTAAAAGGTTTTAAAACTTATTAAACCTTTTACAAAATGAATGCGAAAAACCCATGTAGGGAAAGAAAATTAAATCTTGAAATTAAATTATTTTCTTTAATGGTATACCCGTATAAAATCGAATCTTTGAAGTATAAAATTAGTATCCTAATGTAAAATTCTTTACCAGGTTATTTTTTAAAACATAAAAAAATTAGTAAATGAAATTTTTAAAGCGGACATCTTTTATTCTAGTTCCAAGATATGGGATTAAAATTTCCAGACAATTCTTCACCATAAAATTTAAATACCAGAATTGCGGCTAGTTGATAAATTTTGTTTTTGATAATACATTTTAAAATGACTTAACTTAAGATATCCGCCACCCCTAAAATGACAATTTTCGAGTTTTTCGTCGAAAATTCGTTTTTTTCATTTTCAAGTAGTTTAGACTTTTATCTTTCAAAAACTGTTTTCATTTTACTTGTAGGTGAATTAGAAAAGAAATTACAGCATTTTTTAAAACAGATAGTAGTGTGCGATCGTATACAAATATAAAATTTAAAGCTAATTTTCTGAGAACTAAATTTTGCATAAAAACTCTCCACTATTTACATGATTACTCAAAAACTATCCAAGATATTCACTCCAAAGTTTTAACAGTATATTCATCATATTGTTATTAACCAGATGGACTACAGATTTTTATGTAAGTTTATATTTTTTATTTTTATTGACGTTTTTTGTTAAATGGTTGTAGAAATTTTGAAAATTTTCAATTACCTTTACATTTTATGCTGTAAAATAATTACTTTTCAAAATATGTCTTAGAAAATAGTCCATTCTGAAGATAAGTATTATACTATACTTGTGTCCAAAGGAAATTTATATAGGGGTAATAGTTTTAGGGCAAGAGTGAGAGGGGTTTTATAAAAATTCCCTTAAATTTTACACTAATTACCCCATATTTTAGTAAATAATATAATTAATTTTGTTTTTTTAGCATTGATCAATGTTTTGATGTACATTTAAACTAAAAATTCAAAAATAATTTTTGTAAATCGAGTATTTCAAAAAAATGGTCTCAAAGGTAGGTGGATACCTTAAAGATTAAAATGAAAAATTAAATTAATTAACAAATTAAATTTTTTTTCACATTTTAAGAGTAGACTTTAAATTATAGAATAAAACAAAATAATAAAAATAGTATAATCATTTTAAAGATTTTTCGTATTGAAACTTTAGATATCCCTTAAACTACGAAAAGTATTAATTCTAAACCAAAGTTAATGCATTAGTCTAGAAATGTATTTCAATGGTGAATTTGAATATGTTTATTATACAATTCAACTCTTCTTTGCATGTTTTAATTTTTAAATCCTTATTAAAACCTAAGAACAATCAATATAAATAAGCTAGCTGAAGTCAAAAGCAGTACTCCAGTTTATTTACCAAAATAATTAGAAACTAAAAGATTCTTGAGTAAGTTTGAGGACCGTAAAAAGGTAATTTGAAGCTACTGCAGCGAGGAAATTAAGAGTTATGAGTGAATGATAAAAATTAGTTGTTTTTAATGATATGCGGATGTGTACATCCAAGGAAAAGTAAACCTTATTAAATTCTAGATGTAATTGATATTTAAGTGCTTCATCAAGTGTTTTAAAGTTATCTTTAGTTAATTAATACATTATTTAAGTATTTGTATTCATTTATTTTAGGATCTATAATGTATATTTTGGGTATGTTTAAATGTTTTAATATGTAGTGTGATCTTTTAAATAATATTAAAAAAATACATAGGTAAACAATTCACCAAAAACGTTCAAGGAACAAGAATTGCAAAGGCATAGAATATTTACAATTAACTTGTATTAGGATACATTTTCTTCTGTTAATGCTCACTGAAAATTTTACCTATGGAAATAAGCTGTCATAATTTTTAAAGTATATTTCGGATATCATAGATAACTGATGTGATGCAAATTTTAATGTTATAAGAAAGAAAAAAATAAATGCATACATTTTGACAAGCTATTAATATACCCCCATTTATTAAGAACACATTAATTTTGAATTTTATAATTTTTATAAGTATTAGACTTAACTTTCCTTAAAAGTTGGTATACGTTGGTGCATAATAGTATACGTAATTTGTTTTATATTATTTATATTGAACATTATTCTAATTCTTATAGTAACCTTTAATAATTGTAAAAACCTAGAGGATTAAAAATATGATCGAACTTATGTTTCTCTCAATGTTTTAAGGTAATTAAAGTGTTTTTAGGATTCTCATTATTTTGTACCTTATGGGTTTATTTGATTCATTTAAAAATGTTTAATTTTTTTCTTTTACTTACTTAATTTTATTATTTTTTTTTGTATAACTCATTAATTATAAAAGGGATTTTTCTAATAATTTGTTACTCAATTAAAGTTTTAGAAAGGTATTTTCATAAATAATCATAGAATTTAATTCATTCTTAAGAAACACACGCCTTAAATATAACACGTGTTTTCTAATGCAAATTAAACTGAAACGACTTACAACTCTCATTTTTAACCAACATGTCTCCCTTAACGCTAGAAATATATCATTGTTGGATGATAACCAAGAAATATGTTTGTAAAAAGATAAAAATAAGGTAACTTTTTTTATGTATACACCCCAGTATTATTATGTTTACTATTTTGCTAATATTTGCAGCAAATATCTAAAAACGAAATATGATATTTGCGTTACACATTTACTTTATTTCATTAATAAAGATTAATGTCATTAATAGTGTTTTATGCAAGCTAAAAAAGTTTCAGATAATACATAAACTACTGCTTCATACAATGAAAAAACCTATTTAATATACAAGGTTATTATATTACAGATTTGTAAAGTACAGTATGCATTAAAGCAGAATTATTTTGGTAGTCATGTCTATTTTTAAAGATATAAAATTACATAAAAAATTGTTTCCCGATACACTTTCAGTGCACGCAATTTTAGTTCTGAACAGAAATTAATAGAGAAAAGTAAAGATGTTATTACGTACTGTTCCAAATTAAAAAACTGTATAAAAAAGATAGGAAACTTTTAATTTGTAACTGTGTGCACAAATAAAAAGTAATTGGTTTTTGGTAAAAATATAATGCCTAGTTCTTTAATATTGTTTGCCTTACCGTCTGTTGCGTTACCTTGAAATATAACTAGTAGACCTTAAATTTAAAGCTAATTTAAAGCGGTAGGGTTGAAATACCTGCAGGGCTATTGACACTGCTACACTGCGTGGGGATCATTCCCCAGATTCGAGCTAGTTCGAAAAGCAATTCATTTTCTCTATTTATTCGTCGTTGAATTTGATTCGGTTACTTCTCTAGGACAGTTTCAATAATCTCCGTTGCAGGTCCTTTCCACTGTAGCTTTAGTTTCCAGTTGGAAAAGGGGATTGATGGTAAAGGAAGTAAGGTTATTCTAACGTTCAGTGGCGTGAAAGTTTTTAATTATTTATGGTCAACCATAAATAAAGTTGAGTAAATTTTGATTTTTTACTAGATTAGACAGTTTTTCTGAACTCATAGGGATTTTGTAGAAAACAATAGGCTCCATATGTATGTAAGTAATGTTTCTCTGAGTATATAGTGATTTTGCAGAAAAGCTTCAGATCATTATAAATGCTGTTTTACTTTTAGTATCGAATTAAGGCAGCAAATCAAAATCGTGCATGATATTTCAGGTAATAGGTTAACATAACTTTTTCTCTACTTCACACACACAGTGCTGCTGAAGGTTAACCTAGATTTAAAACTTCTAGTTGGTAGTTAAAAAGAAAAAAAGTGTTTTAAGCCAATCAAATGTTTTCAAATCTTAAAGGCACCTTTAAAAACCTTAATAAATATGTCATTTATAGAATTTTTTGTAACTCTGGTTTATCTTACATTGGTCAAACCAAACGCGCCTTAAAATTTAGAATTAGAGATCCGGAGGGTAATGCTAGAAATCAAGAATTTGGCAAGTCATCTAAATCTTAACATTTTGGGAACCTTAATCATAACTTTAAATTTTCATCTTTCACCATTACTAAAAACTGCAATATACCTAGTGACCTGGATTTTTACGAATCTTTTTATATAAGCCAATTTTCAGATATTCTTGTTAATGATTTAAGTAGTATTCCTTATTTTCACCCATCTGGTTACCTTTGATTGATTCTTTGTAATTTAACCATTAACTTTTTGTGTATTCACTTAAACTTTTACCTTTCCCCCCTCATTTTTGTTTTTACCGATTTGATGTTTACATTGTATTTTAGCACTGACGAAGGGGATCCAGTGATCCCCGAAACAGTTTTCTGCTGTTTTTAACTTATTGTGCAAATAAATTACGTTGTTTCAACCGTTTAACAGTTATACTTGTCAAATTTTTTTTATTCCTGGTTAACCTTAGGTCAAGTTAGAGGTAAACACAGCCGTTAGTGTGGTGAAATGAAACCCTTATTATACAGGGTGTATGTAAAATTGAGCAACAAACTTTTAGGGATGGTAGTAGACACCAAGACGAGTCAGAATCACATAGGATTTGGGGGTCCCAGACGAAATTCCAGGTGGTTAAAAATGGAGCGACACCCCAAAAAAATCATTGAAAAATTCAATTTATAGAAGAACTACTATTGGTAAAAATTTAATTATGGTCTCAAAAATTGTGGTTTAATATGATCTTTAAAATCATCGCAAAAGTCTTCACTTTAAAATTTGTTTTATTATGAAAAAAGTTAAAAACCACAAAAAAATTTGAAAACTCTGCCAAAACCTTATTTGTTTTTTGAAATCCTTTCTTTTGATTTGATAATCTGAAAGATTATAGTTGACAACCACTAAGTCCAAAGTTTCACGTAAATACAATCAATATTAAACGCTTTAGATCCTATTTAAGTTTGTTTTTTGAGTGCACAAACAGTTTTCTAGAGCAGTTTCCTGAACAGCTGTTTGCGCGCGCAAAAAACAAACTTTAACAGGATCTCAAGCGTTTAATATTGATTGTATTTACGTGAAACTTTGGACTTAGTGGTTTTCAACTATAATCTTTAAGATTATTAAATCAAAAGAAAGGATTTCAAAAGACAAAATAAGTTTTTGGCAGAGTTTTCACATTTTTTTGTGGTTTTTATACTTTTTTCATAATAAAAAAATTTCAAAGTAAAGACTTTTGAGATAATTTTAAAGATCATATTAAACCAAAATTTTTAAGATCATAATTAAGTTTTTACCAACAGTAGTTCTTCTACAAATTGAATTTTTGAATGATTTTTTTGGGGTGTCACTCCATTTTTAACTCCCTGGGATTTGGTCTGGGACCCCTAAACCCGAAATGATTCTGACTCGGCTAGGTGTCTACTATCATCCCTGAAAGTTTGTTCCACCATTTCAGATACACCCTGTATATGGTCTTTCTTTCTGAACTTCAAAAGAAAATAACTACTAACAATAGCAGTTTTATTTACTCTATAATTTCAGAAATTAATTAACATAAAATACCAGAAAAATACTGCTAAATATTCGAAAACAAGCTTTTTGTTAAATACCTCCTTCTTTCACTCACCCCTTTAATTTAGTCAAAATATTTAAACAAAGCAACGACCTTGTTAATCTTACATCACACTAACTAACTATTTTCTGCGGACAAACCCAGCAACGAAATAAACGCTAGCTCTTTGCAACAGCTGTAATTTCCCCATCCCTGGGGAACGGCTTTCAGAACCACATAAAACGGAACCGCTGCTTATTTTAGGTAGGCCGAGTTTCAACTACTACAAGGTAGGAATGAAGTGTTCTCATCCATCTTTCCTTACCAGCAAGGCCATCTCAACTGACCAGTCTTTATGAAGGCAATAAAGCAACATCCTGACGTTTATTGCTTTTTGCTTGGACACCCGATATCTTGTCTGGGGGGCATTTATAGCGGTCACACTTAATTTTACGTGATCATGGGAGTCTGTGTACTCGAGGACGAACGACTGACATGATTCTTTGCGGAAAATTAGGAATGTGAATGTCAGCACTAGGGGGCTAAATGTCATTGCTAAGTGAGTTTGGATCTCATGAAAGGTTAATGGAGATTTTACTCGTGTAATTTCTCCCTTGAGTGTTATTACTTGCGGTTCCTTGTTTTTCTCAAATGAGGTTAATATTCTTAAACCTATAAATTTGCAGTTAAAAATTTTGAGTAGGCTGCTAACTAGTTAACAAACTTAATTGGAAATTTCGAATTATTAATGCAGTTATCATTGGAAATGCGTGTTATGATCAGCAAACTAACCTTTAGATAGTAAATGTATGATTTATGGGAAATTTTTGGAAAGAAAAGAAAATTTTGATTCCTAATTTTTTTAGCTATTTAGCCTTTTAACGTTTTATTTATAACGTTTTGTTTATTTTCATGTTTTTGTTTTAAAATAAAAATTATTTCATTTGTTTTGACAATTTAATTTAAAATCCATCCTTCTGTTCAGTAAATTTTATTTGTACAAACCTCATTATCTTACTTTCAGTTTAATAAATAAATCCAATCTTTTTTCAATGAAATTTCTTAATTAGTTAAATGGAAACTAATTTTAGACTTTGATATGGAAGATATAGACAGTATTTTACTCAAACTTATAAAGGCTATTTTAAGGTATTATGTAGTGACTGTAAAGCCGAATAAAATAATAAACAAGTGTTCTTAAGATTTAAATTTAAGTGAAAAGTGGTTCTGAAAAATCTTTTTTATTCAGACTTTAACATTATGTCTTACTTATTTAAAAATATAAATTCAGGAAAAAACCTAACTCAAATCCTTACCAAAAAATATCTAGGAACGATAGTAAAGAAATCGCATAGAATTTCAGCTAATTATAAAATCGCTAATTATTTTCAAAATTATCAGAATACGGTTAATAAATTTTCAAAGATATTTTTAATTATATCCGTTTGGTGTGATTATTAAGTGAGATATAGAAAAAAATGTAAGCATATTTTCGCATATAACATAATCTTATCATAATAGTAATAAGTATTTCCATATATGAATAATAATATTTGATTAGGAAGTAAATCTGAATTCAAACATGCAAGGCATTAGATTTCATTCGAACCACTGAGATTCCTCTTGGCCATTTCGGGATCCAATTACGCCATGACAAGGTATGCCGGTTAAATTTCATGCACCTTAATATTGCGTGTAGTAGTACTAATGAGATATTGGACAAATATTTAAAAAATATTCCCTATAAAGGAGAAAAACGTAAAATAATTACGCATTTTGAATTTCGTAAAAACAAAGCCATCTTTCTTCAAAGGCTAAATTTGACAAACGGATTTCTTAGATTTTAATGTAAAATCTCAATTCTTAGAAGGGTTCATGTTTTAACTGATCTCTCTGATCAGTTAAATTCAAAAATGACTTTTGATACTATTTTAAAGAGTAATGCAATTGGGGGAGGGTAAGAGTGTGCAGTCGGGTAAAAGTATATGCCTGCAGAGGTTTTTCTCTATTGGCAATAGTACAAGGGTATTCAAGTAGGGTCATATGAACACATGCTATTTTATGAATTGAATGACTTGGTCTGAACTTTTTTATTTTCATTATGACTTTGAAGTTATTTTCATAAGCACTACTAAAACTTTTCCTTTCTGAAGGTTGATTTGTGAATCACAATAAACTTCTGTTCAGCAAATTTTTGAATCTCTGGCTTTTGAATTCTCGTTTTTATGGGCCAAACAAGTTTTGTGCGTACTCTTACCCTCCTTTCCGTTAATAATCTCGATCACACAGTATGGCTAACCAGATTTATATTTAGCTCATAAAAAAGGAAAATTTAATTACTTTATCTCAAACCTGATGTCGGATAATTGCAACTATTTTGTGAATACGACGACAAGTATTTAAAGCCCAAAAACCGAGTTGTGTGTCACAGTTTTGACAAGAAGATAATAAAAGCAAATTTTTAATACCCTCCCCGCTATCAGGTTTCACTTTGTTCCCCAAAAATAACGATTGCTCTTATCACCATAGAAGTCATTAAACTCCTACTTTTGAAAGAAGTGACACTGATGATTATTATAATTATCAGTATCATCATCATCCCGAGCGCGATAATGCGGTAATAACAGGAAACACCGTAGCGAGATCCGCGTCAACACAGATCGAGAGTGTGGCGCTGGTCCCTAATAGTGCAGGATACGGAAATTGATTTAATTAGCTTTCCACTTCTTTCCGTTGTGGTTCAGAGAGATAGCGGAGGGCGTGTTTTGACAGGTTTTCGAGTGACAAAGGAAATGTTTTCGAGGGGTATTTTTTGGTTGCACTCTCATCCGTTGTGGGAAAGTGAGGAGAAGAAATGTAACTGAGGACTTGGTTGTTATTATTATGTGGTTCGTTGTCTTTTGAATGTGATTAAAATCTCTCTCCATTCAATTTATTAGTAATTTTAAAGGTTTTTCTAGTGTTATTTCTTAAAAGCCTAAGTTGATTACTAAGTTAAATACTTAAAAGCCTAAAGTTGAGCGTTAGTTAATAATGAAATTAACTGGTTTAATGCAATGGTAGTATTTTGGACGCATTGTACTTTAATATGCTTCTGCAAGTAGCCTGATGTGAATGGATTAAGTTCTTTCTATGTTTACACTTGTGAAAGGAAAAAAAAAGAGTTGGGGAGCAGGGAAACATAGATGTTTTTATTACTTAATTTTATGTAAAGTATGATTATACTATAATACTCGTTCTTAATGTATTTTTGATTGATTTTTTGTAGAAAAACATTAAGCCCTGATAACTCAATTTTTTCATATAAATTACATCCAAGAGATAAAAATTTGAGTTATAAATTGATTTTGTCAAATGTATTAAATTTCCTTTTTATGAGAGTGCGGTAGATAATTTTAATATGCGTTTATTAAAAACATTCAACTTAACACAGATTTAAATATTTATTCCTTTTGAAGGAGAATTATTAATATAATTCAAAATACTTTTATTCATTTTTATTAGAGTTATCCATACTTGGAAACTAGATTGTTTTTTAAATTTAAACTACAAAACTGGAGGGTTTATTTATATTGATGATTTAAAAAAATTATAGTTTCCTACACTAAATTATAAGATTAACTAAAAACAAGTAAACCTACAATAAATGAATCATCAACCAAATCATGAAGATATTTTTGTGCGTATATATGAAACCTTCAACACACTTCCTGCACACACAAGTATAAGTTAACAACGTTAACAACAATAAATATATTAACCCCAAATAACGAGACGTCCTACGACCATATCCCAATGTGATGATGTAATAAACTACAGAATCAACTATTATCAAAACGTTTCATTAAATGAAGAGAGGTGACCGTCCACTCATCTTCTTGCTCTTGGCCAGGTAAAACTCGGTAGATGAGAGGGTAACAATACATTCGGAAAGACTCATCTGATTTGGGGCAGTCTAAATCAGCCTAATTGCAATTGGCTATCCTGTCCAGTTGGCTGATTGGAGGAAGGTTTGTTGGGTATTTTCGGAAGGTTTGATTACACTGGACCTGATAAATGGATGCTAACCAAAGAAATAAAGGATTTGGCTCTGTGGGAATGAGTTTCTGTATGCTTCCTTTGGAGGATATAGGGGAATCAAAAGCTATTGATTGTTTTTTATTAGTGTCTCAGTGATTGAAACAGATCATAAGAGTTTAAAAAGAAATTATTATTTTGTCGCACTTTTTTATTTATTTATGGAATTGTATTTGTTACATCTGCTGATTTAAAATCAAGTTAGAATACTGGAAAATTGTTCAATTTCCTTTTGAGCGAGAGGTTAATAGATAATTAATAGATTAATAGAACGGTATAATATCGTATAACAGAAATTTCTTATCATGCTTTTTGTTTTGGAAAATAATTGTCAATTTCAAAGTGTCTTCCAGGGTTATAAATGACTTCACTGTTTCGGCATAATTTTTTCTTGTATATATGAATCATTTGTAACAACATGTGTGTAATCAATGACATTTAGGATAAATCGTATTTCCGGTTCGAAATTCATTGGCAGAAGTCTTTGTGACGTCACACCAGTTGAACTAGTTTGTATTATATTTACATTATCAGCTTGTTGCATGCAAACAACTTTTGTGTGAAGAATGTTTGTGTATTTCCATCTCAACAAAAATAACATAAAGAAAAAACAACATTTACAGGTCTAAAAGATGTTTCCCCCGTAATATTACACTTCAACAGGGAGAAACAACTTCTACAGGTGTGAAATAATGTTTCTACCGCAATAATACAAATATAAAGGAAAAACAACTTTTACAGGTGTGAAAGGATGTTTCTACCGCAATAACACAAATATAAAGGAGAAACAACTTGTACAGGGGTAAAAATAAGTTTCACCGCAATAATACTATTCTAAAGGAAAAACAACTTTTACAGGGGTGAAAGGATGCTTCTACCGCAATAACCCAATTATGAAGGAAAAACAACTTACTCAGGTGTAAAAATAAGTTTCACCGCAATAATATTATTCTAAAGGAAAAACACCTTTTACAGGTGCGAAAGAATGTTTCCCCGCAACACTACTCTTTTAAGGAAAACAAGTTGTACAGGTGTAAAAGTACGTTTCCGTCGCAATAAATTAATAATCTCTACCCGTGGGAGACCAGACACATCATCTAGTGTCTAAATTCTGATCTGGCCTAACTGAAAAAGCTGATTTAAGAATTAAAAAAGGTTTTTATAAAAGAATTATTTTATATTTTAAGAGTGTGATACTTAATTTTCTCTTGGGTCAATTTTTAGTGGTAGGATACTATAAGAGGTCAATTTTGTAGAGAAATTTTGAAAAGGAAAATATACAGCAAACAGTTACAGTGAAGATACATATTACACCGGAAGACCGTTTTTCAAACGTATTTCCTATTTCCTACAAATCCCAATGCTATCGATACACAAAGATAGACTAAATCCCTCCAGACGCAACAAATGTTCTAACCACCTAACTATTCCATCCCTTTTAGTTAAACTCCTCTTAGAAAGAAAACCGATACTGCATAATGGTCCCATATAAATCCAACCAGCATCCCAACAATGCAGGGGCAGCCCTTAAACAAATGCTAAGTCTGTGCAAGGTGAAAACCAAACCCAAACACTCGTTTTAGAATAATAGAGAGCCGCCATCCCCCAAACATCGCTGTCGGTCACGATATGAAACCCTGCCCCAGTGACACTTTATTCTTCCTTGCCCTTCTCCATAGTCGTTAGGACACGTCTATGGCAGCACTTAGGCAAGGGAAAAAGCCTTCGGCAACAGCCTGGGAGACAAGGGCTTTGGATTTATTATGGCCGCCAGTGCCATAACCGGTATCGCGACCAATATCCAACACAGCATAACCCTCCTGTCTCTAAGCTCCCACAAAATAGCTCAAATAAATAGCCGTTGTATAGGGCGAGCGGGAATTTATAGAGCTTGTCTACACTCGAAAGGTGGGCTTAGGAAACCATTGATAAATGGGAAAAGTGTTTACAAAGAGATAAACTTACAACGCACGTCGTTGGCTAGCAAATCCCTGACGCTGTTTTTGATTTATTCTGTTGAATATATGGAGGAATACTTTCGAGTGGGTGGGTAATTGGAGTCCATTTTTTAGCTTGTGAATCCTTTTCGTGCGAGTTTTAGTCACCGTTATGGATATGTGGAAAGAATTTTGCTTGTATATAAGACGGGGTTGAAAAAAATCGGAGAATTAATAAAGATCTACATACCATAGCCGCACACACAGGGTAAGTAATATAGTTCATCAGACCGCACCACCGAAGACCGCTGAAATAATCAATAAAGTCAGAAATGTTAAACAAACAACCAAATTGTAGCCCTTTTAAATTGTAATTAGTAATAACGTTTTGTAAGAATTACAGCAAATAAAAATAATCACCATAAAATTGATAAAAATATATAAATTATTCTTTAAAGTTATAAGTATTCGTAATTTAATTGGAAGATAAATTAAAATGCATAGCGCACACGCTGATAAGAAATATTATAATTTCTCTCAACGGTTTTGTCGGAATCCTTAAGAAATATCTTAAAATTTACGACTTTCTATGAATCCCTGTTCCTAGCAGAACTATCCTACCCATTGAGGTTAAGAGGGATTTTCTGATAACAAATAAAATAATTACAGGAAATCCCCGGAACAAATTGGAAAAGGGGAGTTACTTACGAAAACTCGATTTTTTAGCATTGTTACTCTCTGCAAAAACAAAACTTCTACAGATATGTCTATTTGTCAGATACTCTACAGGGGTTGATTTTTAACATTGGTCGTGTTTTTCATGATCTTTAACATGTCATTTAATGTAGCTCCTTCTGTGTAGTACCAAGTTCTTAGCTCTCACTCTTGACCACCTAGTCAAACGAAGTATATTCTCTCTCTTGCCTTCTAAACAAAGTTTTTCTTTAAACCCTCCATTCACTTTTTACTACAACATTATCTAGTAGTATACATTTGATCTGAATTTAAGTTAAATTTCCAAAAAAAAAAAGACATTTTCGAGTGAACCTCGCTCTCAGAAAACCACCCTCTCAACACGATAAGATCCTCTGATATCTACAGCCCTTCTACAACATTTACGTAATATCCAAAGGGTAAATTTGCAAGACCTCCTATTAGTAGGCCGAGTTCATTTAGGATTGTAGACCATCAGATGATCCCCCTTTAACAATGAGGGCATCATATTGATCTCTAATCTATGGCTTTGCAGTCATCTCTCCAATATTCGCTCATTATGAGGCATCTCGGGAATCAGGGATTATTGAAAACACGATCGCGGAAAGAAATTTACGGTCATATAATTTGGTTAATGTGATGGCTCACATTCATTTATTTGACCCCGGATTTGAATATGAAATTGATCGGAGAATATATCACAGAGAACATGCATTTACAATGAGTTGACGTTAAAAGCTTTGAAGGTATAAGTAGGAATCTGTGTCTCATGCGATTAATAGTTTATAGTAATGGGCGGAGGTCAAAAGGTTTTAGAGTTGTTAAAGTTATATTGAGTTATTTATGACAAAACAATGATTAAAGCCATTAGAGTATACACTACGAATTAGAAAAAATGTAAAAAGGGTATGTAAAATGTTGTCGATTACTAAATATATTATAAAAGAATTATTGTACCATGTTATAAAGAGAAGTAATTATCATTTCTCTTGTAAACTTATTTTATTTGCATATAGGTGAAGAAACCGGGAATAGTTACATTACTAGTTAATATTTTTTAGGGAAATTATACATAAATAGATAATTAATTTTAAGTCTAAAAGTATATTAATGGTAATTTATTCTAAAAAAATATTGGGATGAAGAATTAGGTTTTATACAGCAGTTCATGCGAGTGCATAACATTTTTCTATCCTGTTAAATTATTCCATGAATAATAATTTCTTTTAATGTCTACAGGGTGAAATTGTTTTGAAGAATAAACTCAACGTTTTAACGTTGAAAGTAAGAGGGTATAAAAATGAAACAAAAATATCTGAACTTATAAATTCTCGGAATAAAGCAAAGGTGTAAGAAAAGTTTTAACTGCTAAAATTTTTTCACGGTGATTTCCGTTGTTTATCTTTATTCATTGTACAGAAGTTCAAGTTTTCAATGAGTTTAGACCTATAAAGGTTTTAAAACATCGTATAATTTTTTATTGGTAAAATGGCACTCCTACTGAGAAGTCGCACAACACAATGTTGCCCATCACTAACCAATAAGAACATATCCTGTTCTTATTGATTAATGATGGGGAAAACCGGTACTTTTAGGTATAGAGCAGGGGTTCCCAACCTTTTTGCCCCTGCGTACCACTTGACTTTTTGAAAAATTTTGGCGTACCACCAGACCTAAATATTTTAATAAACGTATAATTATTCTTCTAAAAATGTTCAATGGCTATTTGAATTACATTCTTGAAAACTTCACATTTAATGGTTATGGTTAGATATTTATTTATTTATATTTATAACATGCTTATAATAAAGGAGAAATAAAAAGATGAAAATGGTATCAAATTACAGTCTTATTTATTAAACCCATAGGTCTAAACACATTTAGTGCGAAATTTGTTGTTGTTTGCCTGAAATTAAAATATCAAAATTGGGAGTAATGGAACTTATCTTCACTCTTAAGTCCTCTCCAACACTTATTCTGCTTCTTATTCTTGCTGTTTATTTTTTATGTACAAGAGTTCAGAAAATCCACTCTCACACAAGTAACTCGTAACAAATGGCTTCAAAAATAGCAGAGCTTGCCGGAAGATCAATTAAAGATTAATTAAAGATTTCTCTTTAAAGTAATCTTTCATGGAACTATCTTCTGTAAGATTGATAAAACTTTCTTTTAGTGCTTTGACTCACGCGTACCACCTGAAACGTTCCCGCGTACCACCAGTGGTACGCGTACCACCGGTTGGGAACCCCTGGTATAGAGTATCTAGGTATCGAGTACTTACAGGTATGGAATACTTTTTAGTAATATTTTGAACAATTTACAGTACATATACAGTTTATCACTATTATTGATACACAATGAAATTAATAAAGTGTTTCAAATAAGTGTTATTAATGTACCGATTTATAGAACATATTATCTAACCTAATATTATAATTTATCTCACTCAGTTCAGTTATTCACAACAAAGATTTTTTCTAAAAAAGCCACAAAAATAACCTTTCACATTTCTATCATTTTCTGAGAGCAAACACCTACGTTTACACTCTCTTTCATGGCACTCCTGTCCTTTCGCTGCAAGATGCAAAATTACATTCAGTACTAAAATATCGTTACAAAACCAGAAAATTGGTTTTACAAATTCGGATGTGTAGAAAAGCAACAGAAATCTCTGAAATGTATTGAGGAGATAAAAATGATTCTGAAATATACTGCGATGTACTACGAAATGATCAACACGGAAAGAACTTTCCATACGTAGTGAAATGGTATTTTTTCATATGTAGTAGAATTGTTTTTCTTGGTTGCTGGGCGAAGTGACCATAAGCCAAGTAATTCTGCATGCGGATTCCAAATACGATTTGGAGGAATGCCTCTGGAACAAAATAGAATAGAATGGGCTCATATGAGAGAAAGTAAATTTTCTTTTTCTGCTTTTCCTTCCCTAACACAGTTGTTACTTTTGGGGTTTTCTGGCTTTAGCATATTTTTATGATGAAAACAAGAAATGCAATATGTGATACAGCGGCGGAATTATGGAGAAGGAAAAGTGGTATGCCTTGTGTTGTATAGTGTAGTTGAAGGAAACATATGCTGGTACTCTATTGCTATTAATTCCTATACATATATATATTTTTTAAAATACATTTTCTTATCAAAAAATTGCTAACGCTTTAAACTTCTAACCAAATGTTAAGTTATATATTCAGTAGTAATTAAATATTGTTGAATCATTGAAACATAATATAAAATCTTTCTTTATGTTGTTTTTCGGCTTAAGGTAAAATTAATTAGTATTTCTTTTTATTTTGGTATAACTAAGCTGTCAGAAAAAATTACATACATATGTTACGGGCAAAGTGATAGACCATGCATTATTAACAATGCCGAAGTGAGGCGGGCTATGTGATAAATCCAATGGAATTTTCTATTATTATTTATCAATAATACATGCCAGGATTTATCACATTGACCATAACATATATTCTATTATTTATATGATAGATATCATTAAATGATTTTAAAAGTAAACAGCTATATTTGTATAAAACGTTATAAATAGATTAAGTAGATCCATAACAAAGTGATTCATGATTATACCGATATTTAAAAAAATATTTTTTTCTCAAGTTAAAAAGTACAATTTTTTTATAAACACTTCAAGCTTTTGTAACTTGTTTACATATTTTTTCTTAACCAATGTAGTTTAAATAACTAATATATGTAAAAATTACCCTAATTTTATAACAAATATTTTTTAAAATTGCAATTTATACTAAAATTTGGCGGAAATTTAAAATTACGCCAACACCTCTATTGGTAAATATATAAAAGTTATTTTGAAAATTCTTAAAATCACATGTTTCTTAGATAAATATCTGTGCATTGACCTAAAAATTAAGCAAAATTTTGAAAATTAAAGGAACTATGCTATTTATCGTAAAATGAACCTTTTTTTAGATATTTTTTAAACACATTTTACGATAAATAGCATAGCGCCTTTAATTTTCAAAATTTTTCTTAGATTTTAGGTCAATGCACAGATATTTATTTAAGGAACATGTGATTTCAAGAATTTTCAAAAAAACTTTTATTAATTTACCTATAGAGGTGTTTGCGTAATTTTAAATTTACGCCAAATTTTAGTATAAATTGCTATTTTTAAAAATATTTTTTATAAAATTAGGGTAATTTTTACATATATTAGTTATTTAAACTACATTGGCTAAGAAAAATATGTAAACAAGTTACATATAATGTTTTTTAAAAACCTTCTCCCAACGTAGGCAGTCACCTTAAAATAAAAAGTAATGTGCAAAAATGATAATTTAATTCTAGTTTTTGGGATGCGCAGTATATATTATAAGTAGTATTATGTAGTTCTAGAATCGAGCCTAGTAATATTTATATTCTACCTACACATACAAAAGTTAAGAATAAAAATTAGCATTGTTGCACATTAGGTTTATTTTAGCTAGGTACTGTAGGTGCTCAATAGATATCTCAATACTTTTACTTTTATGTTTTTTATTAGTATAAACGAAAAGGCTGTCTAAAAACAAGTCACATTTAATGACTACTAAAAACTTCACAGAATATTATGCTAATATATTTTATTCTTAAGGAGATAATAAAAAATGTAGCTTTTCATTAGCCCTTCTACTCTTCAAAACACTTTTTATTCAGAAACAGTACGATAAAGGAATATAACAGAGGTATTACCTATATGTAGTCTTAACTAACGAGTGCCGTTAGCTGGTCCTTAATAAATTAAGAGCTCTGTTTTATCCTAAATTTCCCACACTGACGAGTCTCAACAAGATTAGTTTCGCTCAGCTTTTAGCCCTAAGTAACTTACAAGAGTCGAACTCGATTAACTGTTTTATTCATTATCCTCTATTAGATTTGGGCAGCATGAATTAGGTTATTCCTGGAATAATTGAAGAAGCGAATAATTGTGCTCCACGCCTTCTTCCTGTGACAATTATCGAAGAAATTCATAACAAAACAGTTTGCTTTACACCCATTCAGAAGTTATTTTTCATTCATAAAATTATTAGCAAATGAGATGATTGGACTTACAGAAACCGACAAGAGTGCTGTTTATTTCGAGATTTTAGTAAGCAAAAGTTAATTTTATAGCTAATATTTTAATGATGTTTATAGAGACATTATATTAGTTTCCAAGTAATTATATTTATTTAAAACTTTTTTTAGAAATTCATAAGGAATATAGTACATATTGATAAATGACGCTATTTAAACCATGTGTAAATGCCTTAAAGGTCTACCTATTTTACTAAAAAAATTAAAGGTAATAAATTAGAATAAAAAAACAATAAAACTTATTTACTTTTATAAAATTGAGAAAACTTCTTATAAGTGAATGGCAGAAAAGGAAAACAAAAAAAAAAATAATTCAACCTTAAAGTTTAAAGTACAAAAGCTTGGCTGCCTTCGCTAGGCGGTGAAAACCGGTTTTCTTTGCCTTCCAAAATGCTATCTCCGCCGCCAAGCGATAGATTTATAATATTACTTCAACACACTTTACACCAAAACACAGTCCTATATTATCTATTTTACTAATTGCGTATGGAAATAAGAAGAGCACATAATATGTATTTCTAAAAAATATACATTACTTCTTTATAAAGCAGTTAATATAGAGAAGAGTCAACCAAGGCGGGTAGGAGCTCGTATATTGCCGAATGGAACACGAGTGCCTAAGTATGTGTATGCCGTAATTAACCGAACACTCTCGAGGAGTTTCGATCAGCTCCAATAGAACACAGGATTTGTACTAGATTTGTATTATGGGGTGACTAGGCGCAATACAAAATATTTTGTTAAAAAAAGCTTAATAGTACATTATTTATTTCAAGTGATATATTATTATTTGGCACAAAACCCGCCACGCTATGATATGTTTTTATTTTATAGTTCGATAACTCACCTATATAATACAAAATCAAATTTATAATTAAAGTCAAACAATTACAACAAACCGTTTTTGGCTGCTCTCTCCTAAAGCATAAAGCAAACGTCTTTGATATACTATGCAATATCTTGACTTAAGGATATAAATTTTTATATACGTAGCTCTAAAATCCGTAGTCTATGTACAAAAGCAAAATTGACTCTTGAAATACTACCTTAAAAAGATCCTGGAATTTATTTTAACCTCAACCATGTAAGGCGTGTTTCTTTGGTGTCCTATATTTATTGTAACACGCATTTTATAAAGAAAACCATATAATATATCACTGGTGAAATTGAGTCTGCCTTATCACACAAATACCCAGAAGCTTCTCCGCCATAATTTTTAACTTACAAAGAAAGTATTTTAAAGTGGTATTTTCATATTGTCCTCTCTTGAGTTTGTACACTATGGTAATAAAATATGACTCAAGGATGATTTAAGTACTGGGTTTTAAAGTGGTTAGCGTTTCAAAACTAGAGTAAACAACTAAGTCTTTCGCTTCAAGTGCTTTTTTATAAGCATTCTTTTGACATACTGTACAAATATCAAAACAAAAAAGCTATAAAGGAGTTACATTAAAGGAACGGTTGTCTGTTCTAGTTTAAGCACAAAATAAAAAAAAATGGTTTTATATTAAGAAACCTTTCAACATCTATACATTTATTTACTCTTTCATTTACAACTGAGACTGACTTTTGTTTTACTGTTTTAGATTTAATCTTTAAACGAGTAGTGCAGATTTAAAATATGAATGTAGTGTTCATTTAGATAAAGAAAATGTAAAAGGGTTAAAAGAATTCGTATCAGATATATAGAAACACATTTCTTTTATAAATTTTCTTCAATTGAGAGCTCATAAAAGGGTAAAACAATAAAAAATAATTCTAACAGATATTTTCCTCCATACTTCATAATATAATATGAAAGATATCGTACTTGTTTATTATGCTGTTGCTTTTTTATCATAAAAAATAACCAAAGTGTGTGATTTATTTTAGTTAAACGTCTTTAATGCACTCAAAACTAATAAAAAATATAATTTAAAGAATGAAATATAAATATCTTCACCATGTCGGATGTATTTTACTGAATTGAACGAAAAGGTATAATTTTTATAAAATCTAGTTTTTTCATTAAAAAAAGGCGTTCATATCACATTTTATCCAATACTATCTGTCAACAAGCAAACCTGTGAGTAATTGACGTGGATATAAAAAGAGATAAACCAAAGCACCATGTTTAGATAAAAAACTAATAAAGCTTCAATATTTCACCCCCAACATTGCAAATACATGCCTTATCTCCACAGACACGCGATGCATTTATTTAAATTAGTTTGTCCCATACGCTCTTTGGGTCAGTTATTTTAATATCAATTTTGCTCTTCTATAAAAGATAGTCCTTTTTTTTCTTCCCATAAATGCTCCCACAGTCTCTGTATTACAAAATACGGAGCTTAAAAAGGAAAGTTCGCGAAGTAATTACGAAGAAAACTAATTTATCAGCCCGTTGTAGGAGAAGGGAAGAAACCGCATTAAGGCTGGAAATTTTATATTTGATATTCCGGACCCCGTTAATGGTCCCGAGTCCTCGGGAGTCGGGAAACATGGAAAAGGCGTTAGTTTCGAATCAATTCAAATGCGTCGGTTTTCATAAAAGCTAAAATGTTTTCGATAATAACCGAGATCATCCTCCTGACCTCAATCGCGTGCATAATAACCATCGATTGAAAGGCCTGGAGATGATATTTGCAAAAGAATGCGGCACAGATTGTGTGTGAACTTAAGAAGCTCGCTTGCTGAGGTTTTTGTTGATGTTTATTTTTAACAGGCAATTTACAAAAACCCTTATGAAGCAATATTGAAGTCTGATTTTTAATAAGGTTGCTTGGAGACGGGATTTTTCTTTTTTATTATGGGTAGTGACAGCGAAGATGAAACTTCGAAAAGACTGGGTGCTTTTCTTTGCTATGTTCCTGGTTTCGTAGGTTATTAGTTGGGGAAATTCGCTGTAGAGGAGACACAAATGAGTTTGGTTTTATTTCGCAATTTTAATTTATAAAAGTTTGGTTTTTACTCAAATCAATAACTCATACTTATGAATATTTTTCCATGTCACTATTAAAAAACTCAAAAATATAACTTTAGAGTTGGTAAATGTATCAAAAATGCTACCCTTCCTTGTATCTACATATGTGACAACTTTAACTTTCTAAAAGTATATCATAACATCCATAGATTTTAGTTGTGATTGATGAATAATTTCTGTATGATTTTGAAGTATATGTTAAAAGGTTGTATTACAATATACGTCCTTTTAACTAGGATTAAATCAACTGAATTGCTAAAGAGGAATCAAACAAAAGTTTTAAATAACCTTATTAAGATTCATGAAAGTTTTAAATTCATTCATAAATTTCTATATCATAACTAACTTAAAATTAAAATACTACCGGTCATTAAAACACCTACCATGTAAACAGACGAAATTCAATAATTTGAAAATAACATATCAATCCATTTTAGAAAATTGAATACTTTTCTCAAACAATGCAAATTTTGACCTTTAAAGGGTAAAAAAAGTGATAATACATATCATCTCCTCACAGTATTTGATATTCACACACCTTACACTGTTATTAAATGCATAATTTAAACCATGAGCTAGGAATCTATTGAAGTAAATCAATGATTTTAACATAGGGTAATATAATACGGAAATTTATAAAACTAACATACAATTGTGCAGTTGCAAAATCTCTTTTAAAAACAAATACATTTAGCAATCATAATTATAAGTTAGATCAATGCTGTTAAACTCTACATGGTTATTCAAACTTCATATTACATACGAGCACGAATGTATGTGTTAAGTACCATTAACAGTATATATAAATACTCAAAAATAGCTTTCGCATCAGTTCAACCACAATCTCTGTTGATAAGACAAGCACTCGCAGCCTCATCTTCGGTAATTAAGATAAGAAAGAACACGAGTTTCAGATCCCCCTCACCGACTCTCAACAAATTTTACATCAGCGCGAAGAAAGGTCACCGGTGCCATCCCCAACAATTTGTCAAAGCGATCGCGCATCATGCATCATGCACAACTCAGGCGACATTATGCCACACTAGCGCGACTCGATAACTGCTGACGGCGAATTTTTCATTCCCATTCAGCCCAATAACTCCGCATCGGATCTGTTTCAACGGACCCCGCCTCATCCATTTGGGGTGATTAATCCCGTAGAGCAAATTGCAGCACCCAACTGACTGTTAAATCTAATTTATTGCAGCGAGGCCAAATGAAGCGCTGAAGAAAACTGAAGAAAGACACTTTCTGCAGCCCCCTAAATTAAACCCGGGCACGGAAAAAATGGACGGACCAGATAAATCAGGGCCCCAGTGAAATGTTTGTGTGGGGGGGGGGGGTTGGAAAAGCAAACGTCGTTAATAAGAGCGGCTAAATTATTGTTGGGAAGATAAGGGGAATTGTCTTAAGGTGAGGCGCCTTAGTTGGTAGGTCAAACTTTGGGGGTAAAGGAAATGATTAACTGTTTAAATACTAGTGCGTGTGGAATTAAGTTTTGCAGAAGAAGCTGACACCTGTAGTTTTGTTCAGGTTTGCCAAAATCTTGATGTTTGTGGCCATTTGGCTCCAAAGTACAAAAAAATTGAAATGATGTTTTTAAATAAAATTGTAACTCCAGAGAAAGAGAGAGAATTAAGTTGAATAAAAACTACTATATTTTTAAATCTCAATTCCAGATGACGTAAATGCCATTTTAAACTTCAATTTGATCCGATTGTTAATTTGCAATTGATAAATAAGAACAACTTCGCTTTTAGAATACTGCAAGTATCTATCAAGTGACCATCGGGGAGGATCCGTCCAGCATTCTACCCTAATGCATAACAACATTCTTCCAACTACCATTCGGAACCGTGGCATTTCTTATGGGGAGTTAAAAGATTCAAACTTCCGTAATATTTTTTCATTGGAAATTTTGTGTTAAAGCACAGTCAGGTCCTCTTCGGATGTCAACCCAACCCCTTTTCAATTCACCTCAAACTAAAATCACAAAATTTAAACTAAAGATGAATAAACTCAAGTACTATCCTTGATAACTGTCGTAGAAAGCTACGTATTAAATATAATACTATTGGGTGAATTTGCCATCTGGAAGTAATACGAAGTCGGTCAAATGTGCGGCTGCTGGCCTGCTTCAAAATATCCGATAGATATCATCTGCCTTAGACTCGTAGATGAATCCATACCTTTACAAAAGTAACAAGCCAAAACGCTCAACTGTTTACCCCTAACCCTCCACGAATCCAAAACACATCACGATACAGTTAACCAATCAACCGAAACCCTGTGTGAACCCAAAGTTCCCCATTCCAGCGATTCAACCGCTCACAGCCGTAATCAGAAAACATCTGTTAATTTGAATTAACACATCAAAACTTGCAATAGCGGGGAGCTATTGTTGAGCACACGGCGCCCATTGCATTACCTTAAAGCTATCACCGATGCTTTCTGGAAATGCCCCATTATCAATAGAATTCCCAGATATCGGGCAATTCTCTTATAATGGAGGATAATGTTTAGGGCTAGTTTGAGCGAGAGGAATGAAACTAATCAATCACGTTTGTTATCCGCAGCTAAGTACTTGAAAGTTTAAGCTTAGGCTAGTAGCGTTTAGGCTTTCGGAAAGGATTTTTGGTGTTAATGTATTGATTATTGGGGGTAGGGGCTTCCTTGATGCATTTCAAAGCCTTACTGAAGAAAGTCAGTTCCGTCACTTTCACATAAGATTAAAGTTGCACCAGAAACGAAACTTTGTGTATGGATGAAAATAAGTAATATCATACCGTGTGTTTCAAAAGTAATGCATAGATTCGTGTACTTACATTTTATGCATTATTTTACTATGTATGTGTGTTTTTCCTTCTTTTTGTTTTTGGGTGTGTTATTCCTTGTATTTTGTTTTAATTACTTGTGTAATAAAGTCTATTCTATTCCTTGCTGAAGGTCAAACTAAGTCATTTTGCTTATAAACATTCAAAAGACATCAATGTTTGTTTAAGTAAAAGTGTTACAGTTTTAGTCATTGTTATAAAATAAGGAAGAGTCACGGTTAGGTAAGTAATGAAATAACGTGTTGCTGTTATAGCAAAAACTGAGAAAGTTATTACATTAAGACCCCCATAGTCACCACAGCACCTTTCTTGGTCTGAGCTGATACGAATGCGCGATATCTTTGAAGTCTGGGAAAACAAATTGGATTTTTTTCGAGATTTAAATCATACGGTTGTAGGTACTCACTCCACGCTTAAAAACCCCTTGCTTAAGCTTAAATAAATTAAGTGAATCCCTCCATTCCTCCAACCTGCATAAAAATAGGCTCTAATTGCATTCGAAATCACGAGAGCGTGCTTTGCCTTGAATTTATTGCATCACCACATCAAATACAATAATTCAAAGCGCCGCGAGGAATTTATGCAAATTATGTGCAACTCGAAACAAAGGGCTCGATGCGACTGCTGTAATCTTATCTGGTTTCTTTTTTGCTCTGGCCATGTTTATTCAGCTTGCATACCTAGCCTCGGCAAACAAATGTCTCCCAAATGTTTTTTTAATAACGCGCAACTTCTTCCTGATTCGGTTCAGGCTGTAGAGGTGGAAGCGCTGGAGGTCGCATCGGAAGTCACTCCTCAATGACATCATAAAGAGTGGCAGATGTGAATGAATCTTAAGGATCATTCAGAATTTTCACTTTTGGTGTTCATTTTGGAGGACTAATCCAAAGCCAATAGTTTTTCACTTTTTACTCCTTTACATTGCTATATATACTAGAGATTCGCAAGAGTGAATAACTTAGGATGAAGAGTGAAAGTGAAATAGTGAGAAGTCATCATTTATACAAATATAAATACGGTAGGGTCCCCTCTCCATCATTCTAGTTATACTCTGTTCATTTAGAATAAGCGCCTGAGAAATAGTGCTTATAGTGCCCCCCCCGTGAAGCGTAACCAGGGTTGGCAAAAAACCGGGTTTTTTTAAAAAAACCAAAAAAACCGGGTTTATTTGGTTTTTTTGGTTTAAACCAGGTTTTTTTGGTTTAAACCAAGTTTTTTTAGAATTTTTTTTATCAGAATAAGTTATTTTAGCATTGATGTTTGAAATTGAGTTGTAAATGAGACATTTATTTCAGGGGTTGTTTATAATTGATAAATGATTTGTATATTTCAATTAATTAATTAAAATTAAATTAATTTGTTTTAAAAATAATTTTTGTTTCTAAAATATTCCAATTTGAATATCTAATATTATTGTAGTGAATAAAAATCAGTGTTAATTTATCTTGGATAAATGGTTGAAATAATCAAATTATTTATATCTTAATTATATATGGATTAATTTATGAACTTAAGAAATTTCTTTAGAAAGAGAAAATTTTATTTTTTAAATGAGAAGTAAAAGTGAAATGTGAACAACTAATGTTAATTGAAATTGGATAATTGATAAAGATAATTAATTTGATTAATTATTAAATGGTAAAATAATCAAATTAATTATATGGATTATTTATGAACTTAAGAAATTTCTTTAGAAAGAGAAAATTTAACTTTTTTAATAAATAAAAGGGAAATGTAAGCAACTAATGTTAATTGAAATTGGATAAATGATTGAGATAATTAATCCAATTAAGGAAATTAACGGTTTTTATTAATTTAGTAAAAAAACCCAACTGATTTTTATCTGTTTATAAACAAACCAACTGGTTTTTAGTTTTTATCATTAAAGAAATCAACGGTTTTTATTAATTTACTAAAAAAAAAACTGGTTTTTATGACTGACAAATAAGACAAATTGGTTTTATTAATTAATTAAAATCCAAGCCATATTTTATCAGTGAAAAACAGATAACTTTTGTGTATGTTTAGTTACTCTTTGAAATAATGCTTCATTTTAAAGGAAATTAATAAATGAACTATCTCTTGCAAAATATAATAAGTTTAACTTAAGCACTTAAGGTTAAGTTTAAAGAGAATTCAATAATTAAAACCATTAAATTAAAAGATTTCTGATTTTTAATCACCTTAAAATGTCAATTTTTTTATAAATCTGACCTTTTAATTTTGTGCAAAAGATTATACTTAATAACACTTTCTTTTAAAAATCCTGAAAATATTTTATAATTTCTAAAAAAACCAAAAAAACCAAGTGGTTTTTTGGTAAAAAAAACCAAGGTAAAAAAACCATGGTTTAAACCAATGGTTTAAACCAAATGGTTTAAACCGGCCAACCCTGAGCGTAACCATGGTTACGCTCTTCGTGCAGCCAATATTAAGCCTTTTTCGTCGCTTGGACGGGGATAGTTGCTATGGTTACCGATTCGGGGGTGGGGGAAGGAAATATTTTCTGACGCCTATTCAAAATGAATAGAGTATAATGAAGACTCGGATAAACGAAAAACTCCGTTAACGAAAAACCGTTAAAATAACCTTCACTTAATCTTTAAATATATGTTTTAACTCGACAAAATTTATAAAGATGGTCCACATGCAAATAATATTATTAAGCTAGAGTTCGTTTACTTAAAAATTCCTTAGTTCCATTTTGTTGTTATTTTGGCGTCGTTTTTATAGCAATTTTTCGTCATTTTTATAAGATAACAGGATTCTAGAGAAATGTGATGGCTGTGCTAATAGGGAAACTCGGATAATCGAAATTTTCCTTAATAAAACAACCTAAAAAAATTTCATATAAGGAAGAAACTCCTGGACGGTATCATCAGAAGTGGTGGAGGGAAATCTCTTACAAGGACAATCGTATAGACGACGCGTTCGGGATCGGTGGAGTAGTTGTTCTTTTCCACTCCCGAACCATTGGGTAAGATGGTTGAAGGTTCTTTAAAGGAGAATGGCAATGAGTTATGCACAAAATAAACTCATTTAAAAAATCCGTTTTATTTTAAATATTACTAAAACTCACCATGGTTATAGAGTAAAGATTTTTAACATTGTGATTTAAAATCGCAAAGGTTTTTTTAGCATCAGTAAAGAATTGAGTAAAAACAAAATATGCTGGACGTGCATTTTAATTATACTTGGATTGTTCAAAATAATAAAAAATATTGGAGTGCATCACATTTTTTGCGAGAAATGAAATAAAGAAGACTGTTTAGCTTCATTTACCCTTACAATAAAGGAAAAATTTGATTAAAATTTATTTTCTTCATCCACATTCCCCTCTTCCTTTCTCATGCATAACCTTGGATAACCCGCAACCCCCTAATTATCTGATCCCTGTTAATCTAGTGTTTACTAATTATCAAATTGCCATATAGTGTAATCAGAAATATATATTAAATAAATATAGTATACAGTAGGGTTATGATTCTGAGACTTTTTTAAAAATATTTAAAAGCCTGATGTTGCATTCGATGAACTTTTGTCCATATGTTAATTTTATGGTATTATTTTCTTTGTATTGAGAAAAAACCTTGCGCGCCTAACATCATTTCACTTTCTAATATAGCAATCACTAGGGTGTCTCGGAAAAAAAGTTTTTTCCCAAAAACCTCACTCCCCAGGGCTTTTCCCATTCCTTTTGGTCCCAAAAGATAGTGTGTGTGAAGTTTAACCCCTATAAGTTAACTCTAGGGTTTGCCTATAGAGCCCCAAATTTGAAAAAAAGTGGAAAAAAACTACCTTTTTTTTCAGTATTAAAAAAAATATTTTTATATTTATATTGTTATAAAACTGGTTCAAATGTGTTCTTTAGAGCATAATTAAATGGATTATTTATATTTATGTGTTAGCTGTACCCTATATCCCCTATAGTTTAAGATTAAAAAGTGCTACTTAGGGACGTTGCACTCACCAAAGCTTATAATGCACTACCGGTGGACGAAATGAATTGAATCCGAATTTCTTCGAAGGAACTCCCTCATATGATGCCATTTGCTGTTAAATTGATGTTTTAAGTAATAAAGGCGAGTGAAATAACCATAGAGTTAGTACAAATATAGAGACAGCTTACTCTTCTCGGTCAGGCAACCTTGCATGTCGAAAAAGTCGGACCTGTGTGAGTGGCGGAAGTCAATTTTAACATGGGAGCTCTCGTAGGCGGGTCAAGTGTGAGTGGCAGAACGAAACCGAAAAACCGGTCACACTTTGAACAGCGTAGAAGATGTTTAAGCTGTCTCTATATTAGTACTAACTCTATGGAAATAACAGTAACTAGGCCTTCCGCTGAACTTTTAATGTAAAAAGTACTTTTGTGCGAAAATGCTTGGTTCTAGCTGATCAATTCCAAAATTTACCCTAAAAAAGAGGGTTATTGTACTTTTTAAGATCAAAAACCTTGAAATACCTTTTTAAACCCTTATAGATTTCTTTTTTATAAGTAGAACTGAACTTTAAACCGTACAGATTGGAAATGACATGAATTTCTCCTATACCAGAAATAAAAATAAATTTTATCTTATAAAATTTTGAAAATTACCTCTCTTCAACGTATTAGGGGGAAAGTTTAATTGAAACCTTCTTTCATCAAAATATGAACAAAAATTTACAAATATCAAACAATTTTCTTAACTTTAATAAAGAAATACCATTTTCTCTTCTGGTAGAAAAATAACCCAAGTCAGTTCCGATCTGTTAGATTTAAAATTAAGTTCTACGTAAAAATTAAACTTATTATGATATTTGAATGGTATGAATAATGGTATGAATGGTACACCAAAGGGCATCATTTGAGAGAGTTCTTTTGAAGGAAATTGGAATTTAATTACTTTCTACCACTGTAGTGCATTATAAGCTTTGATGAACGCAACGTCCCTTTAGTACCTTTTACTCTTAAATTATAGGAACTATAGGTACAGCTAGTAACCTTAAATAAAAATAAACCATCTAAAATGTCCTAAATGACAGATTTGAACCAGTTTTATAACTATATAAATCTCAAAATATACTTTTTAAAAAATTCTGATAACTGGTCATTTTTCCACTTTTTTCTAACTTTGGGGCTAACCCTAGTAGTAGTTTGCTAACCCTAGTATACAGGTTCTTAACAAAATATTTTTTCAAAACTGAATCACTAATAACTCCTTTAACTTACCTATAAAAAACAAACCAATGCAGTTACCCATAATCTAGTAACAAAGCATATGGTGGGTGATATCGTCTCTTCAACAGAAGAGACAGAGGCTGGAAGCGCTGCCTATTACACTCCTACCTCCACTGTTCAGACCGCAGCAGTTCTTTTTTGCCGCAGTAGTTTTGTCTCCCAGATCTACCTTGGAGTCATTTTTTGCTTCGGCGAAAACATTAGTATCGACCGACTCGCTGACGGCACACAGCGAGAGTAATCTCCCCAAATTTCGTTAAAAAAAGGCCTACGCGCATTCAAATTCATGGTGCAGATGCCCCGCATCGTTTATTTCCGCAGTAACGAATGTAATTTTATTATTTTCTTCTCAGCGTCGGGGAGAAAAAATCTGTTTCCGGAAACAATAATGACCCTCGCCTTCCGAGGATTCAGTCATCATTTCGCCAAATGAAGTGCATAATGCGAGAACTTTTCGGCCGCAAATTTGAGCGATGCACTGCGGCGAACTCGTTATGGAAATCAGATTGGAATCCTATGAAAAAGATTCATAAGGAACACAAGTGTACTTTGAATTATGAATGGAAGCTGGTTAACCGTTAACTTCTTCCCTAAAAAGGGAAAACATTTATTATCCTCCACTACAAAAAGTACGCATTTGCTCCTACCTAACTAATATGCTTCATCATACACATTCATGAAAATTGTAGGTTATAACAGCTATAGGTATACAGGGTGTATCTGAAATGGTGCAACAAATTTTCAGGGATGATAGTACTCATCAAGACGAACATCGGTATATAAAGGGGGGTTCCAGACCAAATCCCAGGGAGTTAAAAATGGAGCGACACCCCAAAAAAATGATTGAAAAATTCAATTTGTAGAAGAACTACTACTGGTAAAAACTTAATTATGGTCTCAAAAATTGTGGTTTAATATGATCTTTAAAATTACCTCAAAAGTCTTCACTTTAAAATTTGTTTTATTATGAAAAAAGTTAAAAAATACAAAAAATGTGAAAAATTTGCCAAAACCTTATTTTGTATTTCGAAATCCTTCCTTTTGATTTGATAATCTGAAAGACCATAGTTGAAAACCCTTAAGTCCAAAGTTTCACATAAATACAATCAATATTAAACGCTTGAGATCCTGTTAAAGTTTGTTTTTTGGGTGCGCAAGCAGTTTTCTAGAGCGTTTCCAGAACAGCTGTTTGCGCACCCAAAAACAAACTTTATCAGGATCTCAAGCGTTTAATATTGATTGTATTTACGTGAAACTTTGGACTTAAGGGTTTTCAACTATGAACTTTCAGATTATCAAATAAAAAAAAGGATTTCGAAATACAAAATAAGGTTTTGGCAGATTTTTCACATTTTTTGTGTTTTTTAACTTTTTTCATAATAAAACAAATTTTAAAGTGAAGACTTTTGAGGTAATTTTAAAGATAATATTAAACCACAATTTTTGAGACCATAATTTTTTACCAGTAGTAGTAGTTCTTCTACAAATTGAATTTTTCAATCATTTTTTTTGGGGTGTCACTCCATCTTTAACTCCCTGGGATTTGGTCTGGGACCCCCCTTTCTATACCGATTCTTGTTCGTCTTGATGAGTACTATCATCCCTGAAAGTTTGTTGCACCATTTCAGACACACCCTGTAAAAGATAAATAATCTGCAGATTTTAGATATATAACACTTAGATAGTTCAGAATATATCCCTTATAAAATAGTCAATTTAATTAAATGCTTTTCAAATAGGTAAATAAAAAACTAGAAAAGAGCAAAAAGCAATACCAATGCGGTATTTTCTACTTTTGATAAGACATTAAAAATACATGATACTTTAATACTCTTAGGGGTATTTAACCATATGGCTTTGAAAATTAATGTTGCACACTACTTCCTCTTGAAAATTACTCAATATTTAAAAACCTGATACACGTATTAGGATGTCCCTCATATGACACACTTAACTTTTTTCGAATTTAAAAACGGATACCCTGTACTTTTTTTATAAATCCCTTGACCTATTCAGTTATAAAATTTTACTCTACAGTAATATTACCCGTGTCGAATCATCTCCTAAGTTTTCAAAATTAGAGATTCTTTGACTTCGAAGAAGATTTGACACGGGTAATATTTTCGTAGAGGGTTAAAATTTTATATCTGAATAGGTCAAGCAAAGAGTAAGTGGAAAAAGTAGAGGGTATTTTTTTGTTCAATTAGGGACACCCTAACACACATATAAAACTCAAAAGAATTCCTCGCATAAAGTATTCAAATATGTAAGTATTTTATACATTATTTATCAAACAGATAGAAAATACTCTATGCATAAAATATGCAATGTATTAAGTAAAGCTTGGTGTATGACTTCAAGTAACTGAAAAAAGTTCAAAGAAAAACACTACAAATAGCTGATAAAAGGTTCAGAGGCAAAATATTTCATAAATAATAATTATTTGCCTCTTTAAAATCAAGAAATTCAAAATTTCTGGAATTTATTCCCTTAAATGATTCGAGCAGCCTTTCCTTTAAGGAGACTCAGTACCAAAAATTTCATCAAAATTTCGAATTTGAGATTTTGCCATAAAGATGAAGATACTACCGTTAGAATTATAATGATATAAGGTTTTTAAATATAAGAATTGTGAGATTTTCTGACCCAAAGATGGGCTTACTGAAGCATAGCTTTCAACCTTTAAACTGGTTTTTCGTAAAACAAGTTTTTTATCATTTTAAATCCTAAGGCTTTTTTCTAATTGTCCAAATCACTTAGAACTTGGTAGTCATAATCAGTAATGTATGTTAAACACCTATACGTATGGATTTTAAAATATAATTATTACAAAATTTTTTACAAAGCAAGAAAGTAGAAACTTAGCGTACTTTTTCAGAACAAATGTCAAATTTCAGATTTTCTTTTATTTTTCTGAAACCCTTGAAGATATTTAAATTTACATACGTAGAGCTAACAATATATGTGAGGCGGAAAGTGAAAAGGGACCTCTTGTCGGCAAAGTTGATTTCGAGAAAAAGCCAAAAAACCGGAAGAAGGTCAAAACTATCGAATTTTTTTTCTCTCGATTTTATCGATCCTTGGACCCTTTAGAACCGAATTTTAGCTATTGGAATCATTCCTTAACTGTGAAAAATAACGAGATGGTAGCATTTTGAAAGTTTAAGGTCGTTTTTCGCGAAATCCACTTATTTTATTAAAACTTTTAACTACTGGCGATTCGTCATTTTTTGAGCTACAAGGATGATGATGGTCTTAAAATCTTCATAAATCTGTACAAATTGAGAAAAGTAATAACTCCATTTCGACGAAAGCCGACAAGAGGTCCCTTTTCGCTTTCCGCCTCACAATAGTGGATTTATGTTGAGAAAAAATATCAAGTGAAAAGAGTGTATATTAAAGGAGGAGTAGCATTTAGAAGTAGGGTAATTTTGGCCACTTTTTTAATTTTTGAAATAAATTAATTTTTGAATTTGCTTTTTGTGCTAAATATGAATTAGTATAAAGTAAGTACATAATTTAACACCTAAAAAGATAATAAAATCCTGTTAATAGAGTAAAAAATGTCCCCTTAAAGGAAAAGCTGCTCGAATCAAATAAATCAAATTTTTGATGGTATAAAATGTCATACTCATCAACTTTTAAACATACGTATATTTGGTATATAACTTAAAAAGCATCGTTACTCGGAAATTGTTATTTGTCATGACAAAATAACTACTTTTGTAGTTAAACGTAACGTAATTAAAAAAAACTATATTACCTTGTTATCTAATACTTACATTAACTTGTATAGAATTTTTAAAATGTTGATAAAAACATTTAAATTGTTGATATTCAATTATATTAACAATTATAAATGATAGATTAAGTTACGCATCTAATTGAAATACATTCAATGTATCCCCAAGTGAAAATAATTAATATCTTTTATGTGAGGAACAACCTGACCCAGAATGATTATTTGGTGAATTAATTACTAGAATTCCTTTAAAACGTGTTACAGGATATGTAGTTTACACAAGCCTTTTTATAAAAAGGCAATGTCTGATTCTGATCGTATTTCCTGCAATAAATTAGCTTGTTAAACGTATACCCTCAAGAATAACATTGTTCAAAATTTTAAAAACTTGAATAAAATCTCTTTTCTGTGCCCTCCTCGTTATACAAAACTATATTTTAATGAATCTCGCAATCCAAACACAAACTCAAAAACTACACTCGAAAATCAGAATAAACAAATTTTAATTTATTCTCTTCCAATTAAGCGACAATGCAAGACGATTCATGTTCTTTCCAATTCAAACAAACTTTGTTAGATTGGAATTTCACATGTGAGGCAGTATTGTGCTTTTCAAGTGTGCTTTTAATCAACCTGTTTATTTCTCCAATTCGTCTTTGGGGACTCAATTTAATCACTGATATTCCGATAGCGTCTCTCTAAGAACTCGTAACAGATACACACAATGAGATACTATACTAAATTATTGCGACTGCTTCAATTTCTCTTGTGTGTCTGAGGGTATGCAAATAAAGTTGAAATAATTGTAGTTCCTGGATTTGAACGAGTGGTCTAAGATTTAGTAAAACCTTCAGCGATCACAGGCGAAGATTCTTAAGGCAAATAAGACGATTTCTAATTAAATGAATTCGAAAACAACTGTTTTTTTAATCACACAAAGTAATCTATTGAAGAAATAAAGCAGGAAATGGCTTTACGGTTATTCTTATTTCGAACGAAGATTTAATGGGATACATGAGACTTCTCAGAGAAGTTACCCAGTTAATATTCTTTTACAATTAATTAGATGAATGCTTTTCAAAATTTTAATTGTAAATGAGCGTTTTTATTCGAGTCGGTGCATTACCTTTTTTGTTAAAAATGCATGGCTAACAGTATTGCTAATGTTGTACATTAAACTGATCGGGTATCTCTGAAACGAAAGGTGAACTTGGAATTTAAATTGGATATAAATATGCAGAATGCCCTTTTTTGTTTAAATATACATTCCATTTCAGATTTGTAATGAAATTTTAAAACAATGAAACGTTAGAAATTTAGGAAATGAATAATTTAAAAACGTAGAGAGGAAATTAGTTTTTCAAAGTATTTTCCGATCTCTTTCTCTAATAAAAATGCTTTTTTTTCAATAAAACTTTAACGTTCTTTAAATCAAAAATTGAAATAAATTAGAATTGAAATTTAAAATCTTAAAGGTATTTGAACTAACTATTATCTGTTTTTTATTCCATTTGCAACATTTAATTTGAATACGCGTTTTAAGGACATTTCTTCTCTTTGTTTAATTTCCATACGGCCGATGAGAGTGATCCTAGTTAAAATTAGTTTATTATTTATTTAATATTAAGTTACATCTGTCTGTTTTTTAAATATATTTTTCTATTTTAAATTAGGTCAGTTAAAATAAATGTCATAATTATACATGACTAGGGGGTATCACCCCCTGCTCGCTATCGCTCGCCAACCCCCGGGAACTGTTGACGCAGTTCCCCTAGGATTGCTTCGCAATCCTGTACTCGCTACGCTCGCTCACCATACGCTGGTACAGCCTAGCTGAGATTCATTACCAACTAAATTTATTGGTGAAAATAGTTTTATAAATAGTAATATGCAGCATGGAAACATTAAATACAGTGTATGATAAATATTTATGTATACAGTGTTTATAAAATTCATGGGTACTGTTGCATTAGCCAAGAAAAACCACCATAAGCTGTATCAGATAAGTACCATTAACATGTGTATGTTATACTTAAAAAGTCAAAAGTTAATGTAGGTGCTTTTACCTACCCCATTATTTCATCACTCCTCTAAAATTTCTTTGTAAACATAATTGTAAATACTCCTGCTTGGAGCTCCAACCGTCACAGATTGTAATAATACTTTCTAGCTCTACTTAAATCCATCCTTAGATTGCTTTTGAATTTACGAAATGTAAACAAAACAAACCAACCGTTGCAAACGGGAGAAAACAATTACCGCCAAATTTCAGCGTCACGTAAGAGAATTACATAATGGATTATTAACTTCTAATACAGTAATAATAAATAATAATTACTTCCCCTTTTACAAACAGCACATTATCAATAGGGAGGCATGGAAGCACCTCTTTTTAAAATGAAATTGTGTATCGTAGTTTTAATTAAGAAAAAGGTTTTTCTTAGAAAAAGTTATACAGCAATAAAGCTTTTTAGCACTACATTGAACTTCTTTATATGACTTAATTAAAAATATTATGTCAGTAAACACGGATGAGAATATAAACTGAAACCAGTAGTAATCGTACATACTACCTGGTTTTAACTGTTCTTAAAAAACTAAACCAAAATTTTTAAAAAATTTTCAATTTTGTACTGTTCTTATAAAGCTGAAAACTCAACTAGATTGACTCAAGACTTTTTCAGCTTACAAACAATGGTGGCATTCATCTAAGTTCTATATTACAGCTTATAAATTAAGGTATTATAATCACTCTCCTATATTATACTAATAGAGTTTTTAAAACGAGTAGTATCATGTAAAAATCCTATATTATACTCTGTTCATTTTGAACAGACGCCCAAAAATATTTCCTTCCCCTCCACCGAATCAGTAACCATGGCAACTATCAACTTCACAGCGACGAAGAAGGCTTACTATTGGCCGCACGATGAGCGTAGCCATGGTTACGCTTCTAGCGAGGGGGAATACACTATTCTTCAGCGCCAGTTCAAAATGAATAGAGTATAATTAAAGTGATATTACATTGATATTGATATTGACGTTTGAATGAAACATTTTTTAGTTTGTTTCGAAACTCATTAATATATCTTATAAGCAACATTTTCCAACTTTAAAATCAGCAGCTTTCTCACTCCAATTCAACGCAAGGCTCTTTCCAGCCTACACGCGAATACCTCAAACATCTCCCAGCTCCGCTACCACATCTCTAGATAACGATTCACTCGAACTAGCACCCCCAAAACTAAAGTCCCCACCCTCCCCACCCTCATCACACAAGGGGTGGTATGTTTGAGGGTAATTTTGTTCCTCGGCCATCTCCCCCAATAAGCAATGAAGGATGACCACAAGCGATGATCTCTAGTTATGAATTGCGCACAGCAGGGTTTAAATGATGACCACCCCATAGAATCTGATGCCTGCCCAGGAATTCTTCGTCACTTACTCTTACACCTAATAGTATGTCTGCTTAAATTGATGATGCTTTAGTAGAACCTGGTGGGGATTCATTCCAAGCTACTAAGGGAATTCTCAAGGGGTTGCTAATAGGAACACAAGGAAATTGTCCTGTAATGCTTGGGTTTTAAGAGAGGTATAGTCTGACATTTTTTCAAAAGCAAAGTCAATATGCTTGTATTGGTGGGTTCATTAGGGCAAAGCGACTTAGGGGAAAGCGACTTAAATTATATTAAAGGTAGTGTATAGACCTATCCAGTTGTAGATAAGTTTATCTCCTGTGCATTTAAGATTCTCATGTTTTCCTACAGTACGGATTTTCGTTGATTTTAATTGGAAAGTTACATTGAAAATTCAATTGAAAGGGGTTGGTGAGGGTAAGAAAATCACCTAGAAACGAATATATTTATCGAATAAATTGTTACATTTATCAGGCGGTGTTTCAAAAGTCCGTTTCACTGCTTTTATTTGGAACCATCGTAATCATTCCAGGAGATATTAGCATGTGAAAAGTGTATCTATTCAAGCCTCAAAAAAAGATAGTCAATTTGCAAGTTTCTTTGATTTAAAAAAAGTTCATCGTTTAACTAAAAAAATGCAAAACTACATAATAACTCTAAAAACTTGCAATTGTTTCTTTTTTAGTGCTATTTTCACATGCTAATATATCCTGGAATACTTAAGATATTTTCTTGAAACTTTTTCCCGGGTGTGTTTCAAGATATGGTAGGGTATGATGCAGACCTTCTTTTCATTGAAGTGTTCATTATGTTTTTATTGCTTTTTAATTATTTTTAACTTTCTCATTGAGCCGCTAGGGACGCTATAAGACATCTCAATGGATTAAGCATAGTCACTTACCCAGGGGGGTATATGTTACTTCCATAAACCCAAGGGACGTTGGCTTTAAATAAAAGCCGCGAAAGAGACATTTGAAACACCCTGTTGTTAAAATTCTGTACTGGTTAAGATTTTTTATTCAGTTATTTAATTTTCTATGCTCGAAATTAAGGTGGAGTTGTAAGACTTATTTTCAGTTATACTGTTTAAGTGGAATAAATGTTAAGCTATGCCTGCGTGAGAACTAAAATACGTAAATTTTCCATGCTTAACACTAAGTCAGGCGCAACTGAACTTTTCCGCACACCTCATTCGGTTTTCCGTTGTTATGGGGGGGGGTAGAAGTCTGAAATTCCTAGTAGTCTCCTATCTTTACCGGATGTATGGCGACAACCAATTCAATTCATTCGTGCGTTTTGTCTAGTTTGGTTTTCCCCATATTTTCACTATTTGACACAATGCGCCCGATCATGTTTCATTTCTTTAGGGTACGTAATATTATTTTTTGTAACCCTTGATGCTTTTTTATTTATTTTATGAGTACTTACACATCGATATTATTAAATTTTCCTTAATACGTGTGTAATTTTTCTAATTTTTTAAGGTTTATTGCGGTTGAACATGCACTTACAAAATCGTACCTTACACTTACCTTGCAAAAGACAAAGTTGTGCAATATGCAAATCTACGGCTACTACCTGTAGATTCACAGTTTAAAGCTAAAAATAATATATTTTGGAGTTATTTTACAATAGCTACAGGGACTGTCAGCGGTCAATATGCCAAGCCTTGGACATGCAAGTATTACCTGGGATAATTGTGTTTGTGAATGCTTCTTATCTGGACATGAGTTCATAAACAATAATTTAGAATTAACATTCTTCATATTTCATATAATTATGTATAATTTTTGACTGAGGTATTGAATTACTTATCCTGATGATGTAAGTTTAATTTAATGCTATTTATAAATTTTTCTTATTAATTAAAAACAATTCCAGAACAATAAGAGATATGACTATCTCTTATAGTTTTTCAGACTGTATCATTGAAATTAAAGGTTAGAAAATAGTGATTCTATCAATATTGTGTTTTAGCTCATTGCGCCCGATGGAGTGAGTAACACCAGACAGGTTAATCTCATAATTTCTCCGAATAAAAACTGGGTGAGACTGATTAATCTACAGTCACCTAAAATTAACAGATGCAGGTTTGAAATGATAAATGGGCATATGGAAAATCGAACCTAAAGTAAAGCGAAGTCTGTATGAGGAGGGGATATCTGCATTTGGTTCAAATTGGTCAAAAATTAGATTAATTTCACCAGTTTGGCATTTATCTTATTCGATTAATGCTCCTAAAGCTTTCAGGGCACCTTCATAGCTTTTATTATTGATTAACCTCTGAACTTAACAGCATTGGCATTCTTTCGTCATATTAACTAATTTTGAATATGCAAATCTTCTTTAGAAATAAAAAATATGTTGTATAAAAAAGTGCATCTTCTTCCTGGAATTCATTTTACGCCGCATATGTAATGAATTAGTTTTGTTTGCTTGTTTATTCTAAATCAACGCTCCATGAAAATATTTTTAAAATTGCGAATGCTTATGAGCATTACCATATTAAAACAGCAAAAAGAGTTGGTATGGAACAAATGGTTAGAGCAGTTTCGTTTTTCAATATGAATTTAGTCTGTGAGCAGTGCTAATAAAAAGTTGGTTTCGTAAGCAAAAATATGAATAATTTAAATTTATATCTAAAGCAGTTTGATTTATGATAAATGTGGTGTTTTCAGAAAAATAAATTATCTGGGAATAAAACGAGAAAGCTTTTATTGTTTCAGTGTGTGTATCATTTAACATAACCAGGAGAAGTGAATATTTGCTCGTGTAGTTTGTATGATATTTCTCTTAAATACAGTAATAGTTTGCACCGAGTTATAATAGTTTATTACCCTATTAGTTCTTTATAAACATTGAATAATGTGTAATTTACGAGTCGTTAAATGCAAACATTTTCATAATGAATGATTGTGAACTCGAATTAAAATAAATACTACATGAAAAATACTTATTTTAT
The DNA here is from genome assembly GCA_024610705.1 of Tetragnatha versicolor. Lineage (NCBI taxonomy): Eukaryota > Metazoa > Arthropoda > Arachnida > Araneae > Tetragnathidae > Tetragnatha > Tetragnatha versicolor. Next base: position 42,827,875 of record JANDEH010000009.1, read on the forward strand.
CAAATATTAATCCGAACCTGTAATTTCAAAAGGAAAAGTATACTAACGTTCATATAAAAACCATTAAAAATTGCATTTTTCCTTACGGGAGAAAGTTTTTACTTTCCTCTTTTACAGGGAGAGAGAAGGCGAAACTATTAATAACCTTACTTCTGGAAAATAATCATTTAACTTTCATCACTTTTATTTCCTTTTAAATAAGCTATTATTACTCTAAACATTAAGTTTCTAGCGAGTTATAACATAGATTATTCAGATATAAATAGAGTAAATGTATTGATTAAAAGTCATTTTGAAAAACCGTAAGCTTTTACCTCGAAAATTGTCAAAACGAAAAGTAAGGAAAATTTCATAGTAATTGAATAAATAAATTCCATGATTTATTAAAAAAACACTTTAATGTTTTAAATATACCTGAAGCTAATCATGAAAATATAAGTTTTTTTTCTTAGCATTAAACATATGAAAAATTACTACAACTCTCAACTGTGACTGAATTCCCAAAATAGGTACTTAATTTCCACAAAAAAAACTTTTTTACTGAATACGTTTAGTAATGGCTTATTCATAAAGTAAAAAACAAATAACATTTTAGTTACGAAACAAATTGAAAAATTGATTGTAAAAATAATAAATAATATTTTATGCAGTATTAAATATTGGAGAATCACATATTGTGGGATGATTTATATTAAATTAATAATGTTTTGAAAACCTAAATTGATCATCGATGTGAATAAGTAGCACTCAATAACGGTAAAGTTAACAAATACAAAAAAAGATCATCAGATAAAATTGGAAGTTTTGGGGGATTTTCTTTTGAAATTACATCATTGTCATTTATTCCATACAACATGTATGGTGTGTAATTTGAAAGGGTTTAGGGTATTTTTAAAACCTATAACACATTCCCATGTTTTGGAACTACACATAAAATATAGCTATCCCATCACGGGCGACGTTTAAAACGTATTACTCCCTCACCCTATTTATAGAACTTCCTCTTTTGACCGGAAAACTATTAATTACACTTTGCCCTTTCTTCGCCCGAGACGTATCAGCCCGGAGCTTCATAAATAATCCCCCGTCCATTATAACACAAAACCAAGAATCAGATACATTCAAGTATAATCACAGCATAAAAGGCCCTTTCATTCATCTGTCCGCCAACGAGAGGCTAAAAATTAATTGAGCGCCCCAAAAATAAAACCCAGTCAAACAAAGAGCGTTTTTTCGGGGTAGCATCGATTTTTGCATCAGCAGTCACCCGCTGCAGACAGCCGGAGCATTGTGGTCCAATTCGCTGATTGTGGTCAGCAGGGGAACTGACCACCCTCAGTGCGAACGGGGGTGGTAACAAATGGGGGTTGTCAGTCCTGATGGTGAAGTTTGGGGACCGCTGTCTCGAAGGATAATGTGGTTTCTTATTATTTTCTCATCAGAGTTCCTTGATGAGGTCTTCGCGCCGTGTGATCGACAGCTTGTTGTTGTGTTGACTCTTTGCTGCTTTTTGGTCTGTAATGTCTTATTAAGGGAGTGTTTGTGAAAGGTGTGACGGTAAAGTGGAATAAAAGAGGGCGACAGAAGGTAAATGGGTGTTAGGTAAATACAAAAATGCAAAGGATTAGATTTTATATCATATTGAATGGATTATTGCTATAAATGAGAAGTTAATCATTTGTTGACGGTACGTTGAAAGTAAAGGAGTAAATGTAAAAATATGGGTCGAGAATGCAAAGGATTAGATCTTAGAGCATATTGGATGGGTTTATTGCTATATATGAAAAATTAATCCTTTTTAGACGGTACGTTGAAGGTAAAGGAGTAAATGTAAAAATATGGGTCAAGAAGGCAAATGATTAGATATTAGAACATATTGAATGGATTTATTGCTATAAATGAGAAATTAAGTAAAGGAGTAAATGTAAAAACATGGGTCAAGAATGCAAAGGATTAGATATCTGAGCATATTGAATGGATTTATTGCTGTAAATGAGAAATTTATCATTTGTAGACGGTACGTTGAAAGTAAAAGAGTAAATGTAAAAGTATGGGTCGAGAATGCAAAGGATTAGATATTACAGCATATTGGATGGATTTATTGCTATAAATGAGAAATTAATCTTTTGAAAATACATTAAACTTTTGTAGACGGTATGTTGAAAGTAAAGGAGTAAATGTAAAAATATGGGTCAAGATGGCAAAGGATTAGATATTAGAGCATATTGGATGCATTTATTGCTATAAATGAGGAATTAATCTTTTGAAAATACATTAACCTTTTGTAGACGGTATGTTGAAAGTAAAGGAGTAAATGTAATAATAGGAGTAAAAATAAAAAATAAAGTATAGCCTTGATATCTCAATAGAGACGGAACCCGAAATTTTGAGATAGCGAGTTTTCTAGATAACAAGAGATATAAGAAAAAGGGAAATACATGATTTCAGGGGGGGGAGATATATTTTTTCGAAAAAACAAAGTTCAAGATAAGGAAATAATTTTGTTATGTTGCTGTAGCCTCCTATGAGATCGCTCACCTCTAATGAAAAACTGTGATTAGGTTATTTGAAAAAATATAAGAAAATTAGAAAAGTGTTCAAGCATTGTATAATAAATTATAAAAAGGCTGAGCCTGATCAAAGTAAATCACTATTATGTGAAAAACAATAAAATGAAAGAAATGTGTAAACAATAAAATGGAATGCGATTTGATTTTTGCTAGAATCAATGACAAAAATATTAATTGTTTTAAGCGAAATATTGAAAAACTCTTTTTCCTACCAAAATTCCTACCAAAATATATTCATGAATTAACTCAAAAAAATTGAAGATCTTATTATTTATTTATAAGCCCTTTATTACTTTGTAAGGCTAATGTTTATAAAAACTAAAAATATTTTCGTATTGCTCATTTATACAAAAAATTTTTTTTGTTCTTATTTATCAAAATATGGCATTCATGCTTGTCAAACTCGAGACATACAAGTGAGTGTGGTATTCACAATAAATAGCAAGCTCGTATAAAAAAATTTAAGAGAGGCCTATCCAAAACTCAAGATAAAAAATAACTGGGGAATCTTATTCGTTTTAGTCGTCGTCCTTTAGTCAGCTGATGTGTTACAGAACATTTGAGTGTGGTCACAATACACACAAGGCGTTTTTATGATTGTTTTAAGGAATAGAGGGGATAAGAAAAATAACACAGCGAAAATTTCTATTGATTTTGTAGTTGGCAAAATATCTGTTGAATAAAACTTTAATGGGTTTTATATAGATCTACTGTATATTCGAGTTTTATTCTATTTTCTAGAATACCCTTTTAAGCTCTTGAATGTTTTAATTCCCCCTCTAAAAAATTCACTATGGCTAACTAGTCAACTAACTAAAGTAACGTAATTAGCCAAGTATCGTCTTTTCTAAACTAACAAGACTCTCGTCATTTGCTTTTATGATTAACGAAGTTTATTCCTTCCTAAAAAACTGATTGGTTTTCTCTTTCAACTTAACTGGAGAGGAAAGGGACTTCTAAGTAGATCTTAACAGCAATCAGCATCTAGTCAAATAAATGGTTTTCGTTCCGACTAACATCAGGAAAAAGAATGCATTAAGATCTATGTCTGAAAAACTGGAGAACTGTGTAATTTGATTTAACTTGAAACAGATCAGACACAAAGATGGTTAGTAAAAAAGTTCAGAAGTTTAAAAGCTATTTAAATTTTAGAAGTATTTTAATTCCAATTTTGATGATATACAGCTTTTTATTAACTCAACTCTGTATAGCATCGATATTTTTTAACTGTTCAAACCAGTGTATATTTATCATAAATTTATACTTAACCTACCTACCCTCTAGAAAAAATAGTCATATTCCCCTCGTGGGGTCTAATAGTACCCCATGCGTAAAACGTGCCCATGACTCTAATAAAGGGTAAAAATACCTTAAATGGAAAACAATTGTTATTTTTTACTTCTAAAAAGATGTTTCAGAATAATTTATCTAATTTTTTTGGTATTTTTCTCATTTTTTTGTCATATTACGGAGTTATTGGGTTTCTTTTGATACACTTTTTTATAACACCTGGACCTTCAAATAAGAATTAAATTACAGAAATGAACCACAATGAAGTTGTTTTACTTAAAATATTTATAATCACACAGCTTAAAGTATACTAGTTGATACACCCGGCCTTACACGGGTAGAATTTAGTAGTTTATTTTAAACGATTTATGAACATTCATTTATGAAATTTAAATTTGTTAAGTTGCATATCTTTTCTATTCTTCATTAACACCTACCTGTCACCCCCAGATTAATTTATTTAGTATTATGAAACATGTGAAATGTGGATTCTCCTTTTTAAAATTTGAATAACACAAAAAATGATCGGTTCAGATTTGTTAATGAAATCAGTATCTCGCTTGTTTTATGTAAGTTTTAACGCAAAATTGGTTCTTTTTCCTGATAATTCTTCGAAATCACATTCTGGACTTCAGTAAATACTTGAAAGCATTCTTATTTTTCCAAGAAAACTGAATATAAAAACCTATTTACAGGCCATGAATTTATATTGTTTTTGTAAAGAATGTGTTCAACAGGAAGTCATGGCAACAGTTGTCTGAGTTTTTTTTGCTGCAACTGTTAGATACTCAAAATATTTCTATAAATAGAATATTTTTCTTAGAATATGAACGAACAATTTAAGAAATAGTGAGTAATTCAATATATTTAGCCGCTATCTTCTTTTTGTAAAAAAAATGACAATTTCTACGAAAATGTCTTTCTAATACTTCTCCACACGTTCTTAACGAACATAAAAACCCTTTTTTATCTATAATATGACAAAAAATAAAATATTAATTTTTATTTGATATTTTTTACCACCATTCATGCCTGGGATATCAGGAGACCCCAGAGGGGGAATATGTGACTATTTCTCCCAAGACACTTAAAAGTTGAATAAGAACTCCAAAATTTTTACCCATTGTAAAACTTTGCATAATGAAGAAATACTAGCATTGGAAATTGTCAAAACAAAAATACATGGGAGATATAAAGTGTCAAAGTGCGCCTGGGGTCTAAATAGACCCCATGCGGGGTAGGAAGGTTAATAACAGTTTTTTTAAGGAAAATTTATATCTAACAATTTTTTAAATTATAATTTCTTTAAACTTGTTTAAATATTTATAAAGCATTACTATAACGTATAAGTTAAATAATTCAAACCCATTTCTGTATTTTAAGAGAAATATTTCTTAAAAATTCCCCCATATGACTGAAACTTGATTTTGTTTCATCTTGCAAAGAAAATAGAAAAAAATCGACAATTTACACATTTTATTGCGAAGTGTAGTTTCTGTTCTTTTTTTAATTACATTTTTAAAAATTTGTACAAATTCACCTGATGGCAACCCGTATAGGTAAATTCAACACACACAAGGACAGTAACACTAACAACCATGCCGAACGGGGATTTGAACCCCAGACGTATGGCTTTGAAGTCAGATACATGGCTTTGCATATTCAATGACAACATCACTTGTATATTTATATAATACCTATAAAGTAAAAAAAATAACAGAACGATAAGTATAACAAACAAAAATTAAGCTCATCACTTTTTATAGTAAAACATAAGGCAAAATTACTTTTTTGTTAATGAAGTTAATTAAGTTATATGCATTCCAATGTTTATGATATGGATAATCTAAAATCAATAAAAAATAAAAGAACCTAATTAAAACGTATTAAAGATTTTATCCCAGGAAATATCTCATCTATTAAAGATGTTTTACTTAAACACCCTCATATCTCCCGTTCCCTTACAACTCTATCCACCCCCACACATTTGGCAATCCTGCCAAAAACTAACAATTGAAATAACCCCACCACAGCCTTCGTTATGAAAAAAAGCGGAAACCGCACTTCCTTCGTCTTTACTCGCAGTTCATTCTAAATCGCAATGATGTATGGCGAAACGCAAGCTGCCAGAACTAGGCCCCACGAAACAAAAGCCTTCGCATAAGCGTCAAGATTAAAAGAGGCGGGACATCCTGGGCCCATTCAAGCGAGCACAAAAAAGCCCGGGTTCATCTACATGAATCGGCGCTTCTATTGTGGAGGACTTCGGAACGGTGGCTTCGACACTGCCTTGGCGTTCAAAAGCCTCTGCCGAGACAACGTTTTGCGTGTCATGTGGCGGTGACGCTTGAGTTTAATTTATTGTCCGAGTCGTGGATATTATCTGGAATTTCTTATCGGGAATAAAGCGACTTGGGGTACCATGCGCGCTGTGCTGCACTGTAAAGAGCAGGTTCCTCTCTGAAGAGGAAAACAAAACGAGAGTGATTGGTGAAAAAAGTTTTGAATGAGCTGTGAATGTCTTTTAGGGATATTTTTGATGAAATAAATGGACCAACCGTTGTTTATAATGTCATTGTTTTTTTCTAAGGAAGAAAGAAGTTTTTCTTTCAGGTTTAAAGTCAGATACAGTTTAGAAGATGTCGGGTTGTTTTATCAGGAAGTAAGAAAGGATTACTGTAAGTGAAAAGATTCAGGGACAATTTGTTATTATCTTATGAAATTGATAGATACTGCACTCAGCTACAGGCACGACACTAAAAAGCAAAATTGATTATTGCATAACTATGTGAAAAAAATCCGTGTAACTATGTAAGTTTCAAAAACAGATATGTGGTTATGCATTCAAATTACTTTGTGTAGGTTCATAGGCGTAGATAGGCGTTTTATATTTTTTTATTCACGTGTTATTTATTCATACTTATACAGGGTGTTCCAAAAGTCCGTATCACGGCTTTTATTTAGAACTAACGTGTCCTAGGGTCACAGAAGTAAGGTCTACCTCTGGATAAAGGACCCTGGAGAACCCATTGAGATGACTCATAGTACCCCTAGCAGCGAAATAAAAATGTTAGAAAAATTCATTTAAAAACTAAAGGAGATATTGAACAACTTCAGCAAGAGTATTGTTGCCAACGCTACGAAGAACTCACTAAAGAAAAATTTATGAAAATATCTTGAATATTTTCGGAAATATTAACATGTGAAAATAGCCCTTTTTCAGGCCTCAAAAAAGAAAAAGTTAAAAAATGTGCAAATTTTTTTGATTTTCTGATAAATTTTTGTCTTCATTAAACTAAAAAAACACAAAACTTCACAATAACACTGAAAAATTTGCAAATTTACGATCTTTTTCTTTTCTGAGGCCTAAAAAAAGCTATTTTCACAAGCTAATATCTCCACAAATATTCAAGATATTTTCATTAAATTTTTTAGTGAGTTTTTCATAACGTTGGCAACAATATTCTTATTGAGGTATTTTCTTTATCTCCTTTAGTTTTTAAATTAATTTTCTTACTTTTTTCGCTGCTAGGGGCGCTGTAACTCATTTCAATGGATTCCCCAGGGTCTTACCTTACTTTCATGACCGTAGGACACGTTGGTTTCAAATAAAAGCAGCGAAACGGACTTATGAAACACCCTGTATATATTTATTAAACTTAATATGTTTTATTTTTAAATACTGTATTTATAAAAACATCTAGTTTTCTGTGTGTTTTTTTGCCCTTATTTTTATTTTATTTCATATGTTTGTTCATTGAAACAAAAAAAAATCAATTTTTTTTTTAAAAAAATTATAATGCGTGCAGTTATTTTTCAAATCAAGATTGGATAAATTGTTTTTAGAAAGAAAGCCAGATGATTACAATGTGAATTCCATTTCCTCTTTAGTTAGAGTCTAAAATACCTCCTAGATCACTCCATATTGAGAATCCGGCCTTAAAGTATAGTGAGATAGCTAACATTACTATAGATACCAGTTTAAAATGAAATCCTTTTTTCCTTCCTTTCTTTTAAAGCACCTATATTTCCGTTTTTATTATAAAAGACATTCAAGAAATTACATTTTATAACATTCCTAGGATAAGGCTTTAAATACAAACTCAAATATAGGAAGTGAGAGTATGGAACAAATTTATGTTTTTCTTTTTACTAATAGTGGATTCTTGGAATGAATTCACAAATATGAAATACTTCAAAAGAGAACATAGTACAATATGCAATTATGGCAGAAATGTTATTACTTATAAAAAAGTACTTATAAAAATAACGGGTGTTATAAAAGGTACGGGGGTGTTAAACAATTGAATAGTAACTTATCATTTATCAAAAACAATTAAAAAGTTATCTTTATAACAGGAATGAAAATGATAAATTTTTTTAACAATTGTTATTTTATCTTTTATTAAATTACTATTACTTTATACATTATTATTATTACTTTATACATTATAATTTCAAACTAATTTATAAAAAGTGGGAACATATTTTTATTTTTTCATCTATGAATAAAATACTGATTTATAAAAACAGCATGTTTGTACAATTTACAAGACATAACTCTATATCTCTGAATAAAAAAATACAAATTTCATTTGATAACAATTTATGTTGAAAAAATAATTAATATTAACAAAACAATTCTTTTTTAAATGTAATACAAGATATCTTTGTAGTATGCAGTAATGTTAACCAACGCATAAATTTATTCCAATATTTGAATGTAATAATAAATAAAAAAGAAACAACTCTATAGAGATTTTATGTAAAAAATTTAAAAAAAAGGATTAATATTAAATATATATTCTTTTAAAATTTTGAATTTATGGATTAGATATTCATTCATTCTAAGCTTAGAAAACAGTATAAGCTTTATTTAGTTTGTATATGAGAAAATGAAGAAGACCGATTAATATTTAGAAGAAACCAGGGTTTGAAGAAAATTTTATTTTTGGAATATCTTTCGATTTTTTTTAGAAAGCTGACAACAAAATAATATGGTAAAGAAGAAAATAAACATGAAACAAATGGCATTTATAGGATTTATTCTTCTAAATATTTTCTATAAATTATTCTAAATAATCTTTAAAATGTTTTGAGTTCTCAAAGTTTTCTCTTTGATTTTTTAGATACCTAAAAATTTTTATTTGTTTCCACAGTAAAATAGTTTTTGTGAACTTTTAAAAACAAATTAGTACTGCACATTCTATTTACGAAAATTGATCGGCATATATCTTAATCTCTTAAATAACAAAATACCCCGACACTTACATACATTTTAAGTGAAATAAAAACCCATAAAACAATTAAAACAAAATTAATCTCAATACAAAGTTTATAGTGCAATAAATAAATCAAGTTACTTCAAAATAAACGAGTCACTGGGATATGAGATAAAATCCTTAATTTGTTTGCTATTTCCCAGCACATCAACCCTTTCATCCCGAAAAAAAGAAACCAAAGGATTCTACGGGAATCTAGCAAAGTATTTACGCACAGCGAGTACCTGAGCTTTCTTCCCGGGCACCTAAGCGTCTTTCCGGGAGGAACGAAATCAGTTTCCTTTTACCACTTCGGATGAAAATACAAATGCTCTGGAACCCATTGTCACGCGGGCAAGAATCATTCGTAACTAAGCCCAGTAATTAAAGGACATTGTGCGTACTGTCTGATACTGTCAACGTTAGGCTGTTTGACTGCCATTATCACGGAATTGAAAAGACTATCTCAATTGTATTATGGCGTGGATCCGGGTATTCATGAGGTTTGTTTCGTAGCTTACTATGCATCATGTCCAGGATTTTCCCAACCAAAGTTATCACAGGATTGACAGAAATTATTTGGAAATGGGAATGTTTTTAGGGTAGCGTATTTTTCATGATTGTAATGAGCTGCTTGTAATTTATTTTATGCATAAAACATGATAATTTTATAAATTAGACAAGAAAAAATATGGTAGTTGTTATAAACTGCAATAAAGACTTTTATCATTTTAATTTTAAACAATGAAATTTTTACATTGAACAAGATACTTTGATGAAATTAAAAACAATAAAAATTTTAACCTTATTTTTTTCATAAACAGTGAAGTTTCGATGCAACCGGTATTGTGACATTTTTTTTGTAAACAAATATTTATAAAAAAATATTTAACTAAAACAGTTAATACTTCTAAAATGTTTTAAAACGTGTAATTAAACTAAAAACAATTCCTCCGTGAAGTTTGACTTAACAACAAATGATTGGAAGATAAATAAATTATGTTAAACCCATGCATTCCACTGTCTCTATAAATAACTCTATTACATGAATAAAAAACAGCTTAAACTATTTTAATTAAAATACCGTTGAAAACATGCTGAATACTCTTAAAAGTTTCCTTACAATAAGCTTATGAATTTAATTTAGCAAAAAATTTTCAGAAAAGCTTTGGTTGGTTGACAGATGTTTTGAGTTGAGAAGTGGTTATGAAATACCAGACCCGAATACAATTGATAATTCACACAAATATCTCAACTATAATACATGAAAATAAACTTATCTTTTGTTTATACGACTTGCATCCAATTAGTGTCGCTCCACTTGGGATTTTTAAACTTGGATTATTACTCTTCATTAAAAAAAAGTATTGTTCACTCCTTTAATGCAAACAAATCTTAACAATACGGAACTCAGGTCTGATTAAAAGTCACAAAAAGTACAACTTTAAGTGTTAAGAGGGAGACAATGTCTCTAAACTTTTTCCGAGATAGTGTAAGGTTATATTTATCATTCGAAATATCAGATTTCATTGTGATTAATAATTCAGATCATTAATGGAGAAATTATGGAAGTTTATATCTGAAACGAAATTAAAGCCCAAATGAGAATCCTGTTCTTAATTAATAAAAAAGATTTTAAACTAATGACTAAGACTTTTATTACTTTTTCTGAGCTTTTGTGGTTTAACAATGACAATGACAAAGACTGAATAAGATCTCAAACCTGACTTTCACCTCTGTATTTTAATGAGAATGGTTCTTTTCTTTGCAACTGCATAAAGCATAAAGGGTGCTGTATCAAATGATAAAGAACATCAACTTAAATTGTTTCTGAAAATGTTTTGGTCGGTAAAATTAAACGAGGGAAATGAGTTATAAGGAAAGTCTTAACCTTAGCTTTATTTTCTTGCATTACTTCTTCCATTAGTTAAAATATTCAATTGATTTTTGAGATTTTCTAAAAGAATATTTTTAATTCATACTACTATTTATGAAGATCTATAATTACTTTTAGAAGTAAAAAATAGTAAAAAAGTAATTGCGATGTAATCACCTCAAACATTCTTTTTACTAAAATTGTTGTTTTTTCTCTTTGTTTATCGTGCAAGCGCTTTTATAAACTAATAAAATATGCACTTATTTTTTAATGAACACAGCAGTTCTTTATGTGAAATAGTTTTAAATATACCCCGTCCTAATACACATCAAATCCGCACCGCCCATTACTAGCAAATGGAGTTCTTATGTGCACATCACTGCTGAAAAGCTATAAATGCCACCCAAATTCATAACCCTCAACCTTAAATCACGCAATCCATTCTCACCTACCCTCACAAAACCAATTTAATAAAAACATCAAAAGCGCACCGGCATACATCACACGCTAGCGTATTAAACGCTATGAGCCATACACCAGATATAAGTGCACTCATCTACCTTATCACCAAATTAAAGCTACACCGCCGGCTGTGCGGTTCAAGCTCTCTAATCTCAGAAATTTCCAATAAGTTAATCAAGCCAGCATTCGTGTATTTAAGGTAATCTTCCCATAGAACCTGCAATCGCCCCCCCACGCAAGCCTTTAATTAGAGAGAAACCTCATTCGTCTAAATGATGTTATCTCTTCCCCCCCATAGTACCCCTTTCCTGATTGAGTGGAGAGCAACGTATTTGGCAATTTATAATGCAAGTGTTTTACACAAGAAACATGCAACTAGTATTGAATTTCAGATCAATAGTCTATCGAGATTTCAGCGAGTTGTCTGCCGTTAACTGCCGATGTATTTATCATCGACGTGCTTGCTAATGCTGGACTGGATTACAATGACTGTGCTTGGTGTCGGTAGTTTTGGTATTTGGAGTGGAGGGAAGTTCGCGATACGTGACAATGGGGCAATTGGAAATGAGCTGGGTCTATGGTTTGGGGATTGCAGCTTATTGTGATTAGTGTTTTGTAAGTGGGGTCTGTTTGTTGGAGTAGAGGGGGAGGGTAAGTTTTGAAAGATCAGACACATTAAGAAAGGAAGAAAAAGTTAACTGTTGATCTGTTTTAGTCCTTAATTCTGATGAAATAATCTATGAGATAGATGTTGTAGTTGGCTCTTTCTTGCTGCCTCAGACTAAAGAAATTTTTTTTGACAAAATATATCAAGCGATGATTTGCGGATTTAGGATTCACAAATCGTGTATGGAAATAACGAATAAGTGATTAAAGAAATTTATAAACTTTGGGATTCATATATATTTCCAGTATTAATAAAACTTGTTTTTAAGCTTCTTAATTCCCGTATTATTAGATATTTTTATGCCACCACCCGAATTCATTACCCTCAACCTTAAATCACGCAATCCATTCTCACATAACCTCACAAAATCAATCTCATAAAAAACATCTAAAGAGGACCGGCAAACATCACACGCTAAATGAAAAATTTTATTACAAAAACAAACCTTTCATTAAAAATTTAAAACAGGGATAAATTTCTAACAATCTGGTAATTTCATTGCAAATGATTGAGTAAAATTTTCAAAATAAAATATTTATACTAAATATTTTGTTTGGTTTTGTTTGTAAGTAAGAATCAAGGAACTTTAAAATGAAAATTTATACTTTCCCCCATCTGGATACACAAATAAATATCTATAATATTCAAAATACCTCACCCTTGTGTAATCAGACTGCTTTTATCAAATGATATTGATTTACTCGGAATCTAAAACATTCCATTACAAACAAAGCTCCTCACCGATGTTTTCAGAAGTATAAGGTGGCGACGGAAGGGGGGGTTAAATTGAGAGAGCGTTGGATCGTGTAATGGGCATTTGCATCGATGACAACTTATTGCTCCTTCTTTATCGCAGGCCGCCCTGTCCTCATCTTTATTTAAAAGAAATGAGGTAAATACGAAAGGCTACTCCGGCGAATTGCTTGATGTCTTAGTAATGCGAACTCACGTCCCCGTGTTTTTCATTATGCTCCTCACGTACGCAAAAATTGCTCATTCGACGCTATCTTACTAGGGGAGAAACACGCAGGGGGTGGATTGGGGCAACATGTTTGGTCACAAGAAGTCTTAAGTAACATTTATCGTTATAACCATTAAAGTTAGTCAACAATTTAAAATGCTGAGAAGACTTTTGTATATGAAACATAATATTTATTGTGTATCCTATTTAAATAAAAGCCGTGTAAAATAAAATATCAAAAGAATATGAAGGATGTGAGATACATTTAGAGTCAATATAAATATTTCAAGAAAAATACAAAGCTCAGATTAACCACCAATCATTGTAAATGTATAAAATGTTTAAGCATAATAATTGGTTACAAAATGTACGCTATATCAAAATGTTCTAAACCCCAATTGAATTGTATTTTTTATAGCTTTCATTCTATAATGTTCTATATGCAATGTAATATATAAATTTCAGTTTCATATTTCCATAATATTAACATTTCGAAACATTTATAGACAACTAGCGCTGATGCGCTAGACCCGGGCTTCGCATGGGTTTCAGATTTTTTTTAAATGTCATCTGGTGCGTTACAGATTGGCTTCGCCAGTCCATATTTAAAAAAATTTATCCTGGTATGTTACAGATGGGTTTTGCCAGTTTAAATGTGGTAATATTTAAATAAAGGAGCCATTTTTATGTTTATGCTACAACAATTGATTTTAAACTACAACAATTGATGTTATATATGCAACAATCGATAATATGCCTGCAGTAACATCTTCTCTTATTATATTCACAACAATGTGGGTTTTCCATGAAGTTAGGCATGAAATGTTGATTTTCAAACATAAAATTGACCAAAAAAGTTATTAGGATGCTTCGATTTTAAATTATTTTTATTCAGAAAACTTCCCGGGAGCGAGTAGATCAACGAGGTAATAGTTTAATAGTTAATGGAGGTTTGAAAACTTTAAAACTATAAAGGACATACATACATACCGACATTCATTTTTATGTATAAACAGGGTGTTTCAAAAACCTGTAACGATAGGATATTTCCTAAAATATTTCCCCTAGACCCATACTTCCAATGGAAGATTTTCTTCAAATGAGGTGAAGAATTATATGACACCAGTTTCATCTCCATGGCAGGTCTATTTTAGAAGATGCAGAAAATAAATTTTTATACGCGGCCCCCGTAGATTGAAACCCCCAATGAGAAAATTTTTCTCCATTCATTTTTTAATCAGATACAAAAAATTTCATCTCGATATCTTCAAAATTCACCAAGATATTAAAATCCTAAATTCGTAACTTACACCACTTTATCATACCTATGAGTGACATACTTTTACTGCAAAATAGGCGCCATCCACAAACTACAGTTGAACATTTTAGAAACCAAACTACCGTACAACTTTGTTTTTTGAGGTGACAAGGACTACATGAAAAACTCCTCCAATCAGCATGGTGTTGAGCTCGCTCAACTACGCTAATCCAGATACATGTCTTATATCAGCGATGCCCAGAAGGGGCCCATCAGCTCTCATTTTGCGTTCGGATTTGTGACGTCATTGGTTTGAAAGTAACCCTCCTACCAATCAATACTTATACCTAAATCAATACTTATTTATAAATTACCTTGAGTTATTGAAAATATTATAAAAAATATTTCTTAGAGCCCCGAAATCAGGTACTCCTTCATACCTATTAGCTACGTAAAAAATAATCGTAGCACGAGTGTGTGACTTCCAGAAACACTTGATACTCAGGAATCAATACCTATAAGTTCCGATTTAGCCAAACACTGCTTTGTTTAATAGAATGACGCGCTTTTCAACTTGCGGACGGTCCCTTAAAAATATTATCCCGCATATCTCAGTGAATTTTGAAGATATCGAGACAGAATTTTTTCTATCTTATTGAGATGTGATTGGAAAAAATGTTTTTCATTGGAGGTTTCAGTCTACGGGGGCCGTATAAAAAGTTATTTTCTGCATCTTCTAAAATAGACCCCCCATTGAGTTGAAACTGGTCTCATATAATTCTTCACCTCATTTGAAGAAAATTCGCAATTGGAAGTATGGGTCTAGGGGAAATATTTTATGAAATAGCCTATCGTTACAGGTTTTTTGAAACACCCTGTAGATTCAATCAGCTATAATCTCAATATACAAGGTGTATCTGAAATGGTGCAACAAACTTTCAGGGATGATAGTACCCATCAAGACGAACAAGAATCGGTATAGAAAGGGGGGTCCCAGACCAAATCCCAGGGAGTTAAAAATGGAGCGACACCCCAAAAAAATCATTGAAAAATTCAATTTCTAGAAGAACGACTATTGATAAAAACTTAATTATGGTCTCACAAATTGTGGTTTAATATGATCTTTAAACTTACCTCAAAAGTCTTCACTTTAAAATTTGTTTTATTATGAAAAAAGTTAAAAAACACAAAAAATGTGAAAAATCTGCCAAAACCTAATTTTGTATTTCGAAATCCTTTCTTTTGATTTGATAATATGAAAGATCATAGTTGAAAACCCTTACGTCCAAAGTTTCACGTAAATACAATCAATATTAAACGCTTGAGATCCTATTAAAGTTTGTTTTTTGGGTGCGCAAACAGCTGTTCTGGAAACAGCTCTAGAAAACTGCTTGCGTACCAAAAAAACAAACTTTAATAGGATCTCAAGCGTTTAATGTTGATTGTATTTACGTGAAACTTTGGACTTCAGGGTTTTCAACTATGATCTTTCAGATTATCAAATCAAAAGAAAAGATTTTGAAATACAAAATAAGGTTTTGGCAGATTTTTCACATTTTTTGTGTTTTTTAACTTTTTTTATAATAAAACAAATTTTAAAGTGAAGACTTTTGAGGTAATTTTAAAGATAATATTAAACCACAATTTTTGAGACCATAATTAAGTTTTTACAAACAGTAGTGTTTCTATAAATTGAATTTTTCAATGATTTTTTTGGGGTGTCGCTCCATTTTTAACTACCTGGGATTTTGTCAGGGACCCCCAAATCCTAGGTAATTCTGACTCGTCTAGGTGTCTACTATCATCCCTGAAAGTTTGTTGCACCATTTCAGATACACCCTGTATAGTATATTTATATTTGGCATATATATTTAAGTTTTTATATCAACTATAAATCGTTATTAGCTTAAAATCTTAAAAAAAATATGTACGTAAAATTTATTTTCGTAATTTTACATCTAAAAACGTATGTATATTATCTTTTATAAGCTATTACTCTAAGTAATTAAGCACTGCATAAACATTCATTGACACTTTTACTTAACAGTCCCATCGAGCGCAGATTATATTTTTTCTTTTGCATCATTTCATTTCTCCGTACTTGCCCTGTTTTGAACATCTGTTTCTGAAATTCCATTTTATGCATGAAAAATAAGAATGCGATGGCAGAATATTAGAAACCAAAATAAAATGAAAATTCTCATGTCCATTGCGATGTACAGCATTTTTCGCATGAGTGTCATTCCCCATAATGAATATGTCTTACCATGGAACCATGTATTCAAAGAAGTTGTCAACAAACTTGCAAAACCACAATAGAGAAAGCTGCATAAAAGAGATTCGCAGATTTCAAAAATTCAACCCACCTCCTTTGCACAATTGCATCGGAGAAAATTTATTTTCTTAAATTGCTTCAAATATATAAATGCAATTGCAATTTGTTTTTCATTATCAAAATATATTTTCTTCATCGCTTTAAAAATATATGGTGTCAATATTTGATGAAGAAAACAGGTACTAAATTTTATTATTATGTTTGATAACATATAGACTCAAAATAGATTGGAATCTATTGTCTATATTTATTGCAATATTTTATTAAGTTATCCATAATTTAAAACACCCATAAAATATTAGTTTTAATACTTAAAAAAGTTACATTTCATCTCTTATTTTAAGAGAGAATAGCTAAAATGCTAAATTTATACTACTGAATAATTTATTTATATACCTAACACCCCTAATTAACAAATACAAATCAGTGTCCTCAATAAATAAAAAAATATACTAAATTCACGTTCATTTATTTCACACGACAGTCATGGAGTATTAGTCTCTTTGACCAAAAAAGTGTATGATTTCTTAGAACTGACATTCTTTTTCTTTAAAAGAATAATGCATTTGTATATTTGACCAATGATATGTGATAGTCTATGGGCAATTTTTAGATCCCCTCTTTAAAACATCAGGAGCAATTCGATCGAGAATTAAAATCCGATTAAAAATACCAGCAATTGGGTCTTAAAGTTAGTCGAAATTTCCAATTGTGTATTTCCTAGTAGCTGCATATTTTATCAACTTTCTTTGAATTTCAATTCAGCTAACCATTAAAAGACTTAATTATTATATATGTTTTCTAGGAAAGTGAGATGGAATTATTATACATTTATAGCAATGACATTTTTGTTATGAACCAGCTATATTTGTTCCAGCTATATTACCAGCTATATTACCAGCTATATTTGTTCTACAAAAAATAAACATTAATAAAATATAGATAAGATAGATTCGTGTACTTTGGGCCACCCAGCTTTTTTTAAAAATAATATTTAATTTTAAGTATTATTTCTCTGATGGGTGAATGAAAACTCCAATTGACAAGTTATGAGCCATTTGGAAATCTTTTAGGAGAATGCTGTGGCTAGTTTTTGGTAAAAATAGTTTTTCATATTGTTTGAAGCTTAGTTCTTTTATTATTTTTTCAAGGGTAAACCAAATAAATGTCTTCTTATTTTGGGCATTATCTCTTTTTTTAAGATAAAAACAAAATGAGATATTGAATAAGTTCCTACTCCACGTGTTTTTTTTCAAAATAGGAGATTTTGTACAAAACTGCATACATTGTACCTAGGGCCGGCTCTAAGTACAACCATAATCATATTATGTGGGATTTAATGCCACAAATGAATGATCTGAATGTTTCATTTTCATGTTTTAATTTTATTAAAATATAAGAAAGGGTTATGCAGGGTGTATCTGAAATCCTGCAGCAAACTTTGAGTGTTGATATTAGGACGAACAAGTTTTACAAGTCAAGACGAACAACTTTTAATATAGAACATGGGATCCCTAATCTCTATTTTTATTGAACGGGTTTTGATAGAAACACAGATCCGAGTGCATAGATCTAGGAATTAGAGTTTCAGAGAAATATCTAAAAAGGATATTCTAAAGAATTCATAAAGTACCCTAAACAAGGTTTAAAAGTACCCTAGGTACTCGGACCTCCCCTATCTATTTAATATTGTAATCTATCCAAAGTTTTCGGTAAAAAAATTATAAAACTTTCGGAAAATATTCATAAAACTTTGGAGTGTTTGATTATTTCAGAATAATATTTTTTGTTTGAATTAAATAAATAGAGTAAACCACTACAATTTTAATTTGTAGTACGAATATAACTCTGGGTTGAATGTAGAGATTTGAATAACTTGATAAGGTGGAACACAGAGATATAAATATGAATATGAGGAAATTAAATTAATAAAACTGAATACCTTTGGTACCCTTATATAATGTATAATGTAAAAGCTACACATCATAATCAGAAGCAAATACTACTAAATTATTTCAGTCTTTTATCTGCACTCAGCTTTTTTACCAACAGTAATGTTTCATATTTTGTAAATCCACTGATTACTTTAAGGGTAGTTCCAATCCGAAAAAAATATCAATCTTAAAAAAGTGTCCTCTTATTTGAAAACAAGTAACAACTTAACACTTTAAAAAGGACATATCAAAAAACAAAGTACGACACACATCATTTTCCTCTCTTCCTTCCTTTTTTAGCAAATTAATTCCCTTTTTACGCCAAACTTCAAAAGTTGTAAGATAACGGCTCAAAACGTCTCGTTTTTATTTAAAAAGCCTCGAACCCCAACAATTCACGCACACAGCGAAACGCCGCGAGGTGCAAAATCGCTGCAGCAGCCTTCAAAGATTACGCACCCATAAAATCGCACAAAAGAAAATGTCATCCAAACAAGAACCTTAGACCAGCCGCGTGTAAGACTTTAATAACGCTTTGCGGTATGCGCCCGGGTCCGAGGTTATTATTAAAATCTACTCTCGGCCACCGCGAGATTGGATTTTTCGCCGTCCCGTTATCTGTGGCGAATAAATCTCGTCCGTTGACGTTTACGGTCACATGACAACCCTCTTTCGATTAAACCGCTATGCCTCTTGTCTTGCGGTGATTTTGCATTAATCATTTGTACACTGTTTGACCTCCGCTAATTAACCTTCGTAAACTTCATTTATGGTTGGCTTCTCCCGGCTATTGCCCCTGCTGAAATTGTCACGATTACAAAGGGATATTAGAAATATCGGGTAATGCAGGTTGGGAAATAATTCACGGGGCCCCATATAAGGGCCGATCGATGCCCCTAGATAAGATATAGGACGCGGATATTTTATTTGTTTGCAGGGCGCCATTTGCATTTCAACGTTCGAATTATCTTGCTTGTAGCAGCCGAAACAGATTCCTTTTGATTGCCTCGATAACCAGTAATGGCGTTGCAAGCATGCTGAGAATTGTAATGGCTTCGAGTTGTCCCTTTAGGATAAGTTGCAAGGAAGTATTTTCCGAGTCGGGGTTATATTTAGAGCTGACTGGAAGCAATTTAGAGTACGGTTTGCCTCATAAAAGTAATCTAATCATTTAAGTGGAGTGATCTTTTTATTTTGTGATTTTCCCACTTCGTTTCCATAACTTTAACTGTAAGAAAATAAATTGATATTGTTTTGGAATATTATAAATTCAGCATTATATGTTAAATTGATAGTCGGGATGTGATATACTTCTTTACATTATAAAGAGAAAAGCGTAAATTGAAATAAAATTTTAGAGTTTTTTCCTTTATAAAACCATTTGTACACCCACTTACAAACGCTTTATTTTCGTATTAAAAAATTAAAGCTTTATTTCTAAAAACGAATACTTTATTGTTTGTTCTATGGATGGATTCGTGGAAACTATTTAGTAATTGCAAACTCCCATAGCTTTTTCATTAATTTAACTTATTTGGTTAAGTAAGTAATATTATTGATAAAGACAGATTAAGTAGAGAAATACTGTTGAACTATGCTCGAAGGTTATAAATATTTTATGAAATATTAAAATTTGATAATGCATTTCAATTATGTGAAATACAATTTATAGATTAACAAAAGAAAGATTAACCCATTAGGTACGGTTGGTACGAAAAGCTTCTAAGCGACATTTTATATTTTACTGACCCTAATAGATGATATTATAAGTTTAAATGATAAATGTTTCGAAAGAATGTATTAGTTTATATAAAAATATAAATTTATACCTTCCATGTTGTTTTGGTGGTGAAATCGCTGTTCGAATGAGAGCGTTTCACCACATTTTGGAGACAGCTGGGAGATCATTTGGAAAACCATTAAATAATCTAATGTTTCGGTAATTTTTGAGACTTATTTCTATTGCAGTATATTCACAAGATTTAATTCTAAATATTGCTACCAATTATAGTTGAAATGAGGGTATTTAAATTTCCAATAGCAAGGGTTTTCTTCTACTGGCAACTTTTCTTGCCAATCGTCCGATGTGTGGTCAATACTTTTAAGAGTTACTCATAAGTAGCTTTTGAAAATTAATTATGTTTAATGCTTTTTGAGTTCTTATCATAAATGTAGATCTTATTGATATTTTAGCATGATGAAATGTTTCCCTTGGATCATAATTTTAGTCGTTTTTTATAGATTTTAGATTTTACCGATTTATATCACATTTTTTTTATTCAACCGTTTATTTTATTATGCCGACGTATTGGCCGAGTGGTTAGAGCATCTGACTGCGAAGCCATACGTCTGGGGTTCGAATCCCCGTTTGGCATGGATGTTAGTTTCGGTCCTTGTGTGTGATGAATGAATGTGGCCCCCCTGTAAAAAGGGGTTGTGTCTGCGAATGTGTGTGTGGCGTGGGCAACAGTACTTCACCTCCGTGGCTTCGGTTCACAGGTGCCCACTGGGTAACGCGAAGAAAGTACTAATTACGGCATGTCTGTTGGTCAATGAACTCGGTTATCCGTAACTGTTCAATTACCTACCATTGGAAATAAAAAAAAATTATTCAACCTCATGCTAAATCACATTACTAGGTACATTTTTTTCTTTGAGATGTTTTTATGGAGGCCTATAATAGTGAAAAAATAAAATACACTGCTGGCCATCCAAAATGGTACACCAAGAAGGAAAAGAGATATCAAACCCAAATTTATTTTTATGATTGCACATAGTATGAATGTGTATTGATTAAAAATTCAGCCTCCCTGGATGTTAGGGGGCCGAGAAAACCAGGGAGGAGTGTTTTCTCCATAGGTATCCATTACCGCCTCCACAGGCCATGTTATTGAGTGAAAGGGACTCTAAATGGGTTTTGAGGGATTGGAGGACCATGTTGCCTCCCCAGGTAGTCGAAGTTCATATGGTGCACCAGCGGAAATTGCCTACCGGGCTAGGTGATTTCTCCTCTTTCACCGGATATATTTTGTGGGCGTTGGTTCTATAGAACGGATAGGTCAGGGTAAAAATGCATCATAGGGGGATAAGATGAAAGCTTGGACATTGCGTTCATCATGTGGTTGTGCATTTTTCTCTTGAGACTTGTCCGCAGGGGAGGGCTGAAGGTAAGGATAGACAACATGTTGCCAAACTTCAATGATGCAGTTCTGGTTGGTCAATGTGCCGGTAAATCATACTGAGGAGATGCGAGAGTGGAATACATGTCGTTTACAGTGCAGGGGACTACCCATTTGTCACGCTTAGCTTCAGAAAAATTTCACTCTTTAGCACAGGATTTGGCGTTGGCAATAGTGCACTAAATAATGAAATGGACATCTCAATGTCATGGTACAGAGTTTATGAGAGAATACCAATTTCGTCTGAAGCACCACGATATTTAGAGATGACTTTAAGACAGCGAGAAAAGAGATCACTCAGCTGTTGATTTTGTAATCATCAGATTTTTTCTGTGCACAGGATAAAGCAACAGATAAGCATTGGATTCCACTCCCACACCTCCTCAGTAAGATTTACCGACACATTTACCAACCAGAGCTGCATCATTGAAGTTTGGCAACATGTTGTCTATCCTTACCTTCAGCCCTCCCCTGCGGACAAGTCTCAAGAGAAAAATGCACAACCACATGATGAACGCAATGTCCAAGCTTTCATCTTATTCCCCTATGATGCATTTTTACCCTGACCTATCCGTACTTAAGAACCAACGCCCTCAAAACATGTCCGGTGAAAGAGGAGAAATCACCTAGCCCGGTAGACAATTTCCGCTGGTGCACCATATGAACTTCAACTACCTGGGGAGGCAACATGTTCCTCCAATCCCTCAAAACCCATTTAGAACCCCTTTCACTCAATAACATGGCCTGTGGAGGCGGTAATGGACACCTATGGAGAAAACACTCCTCCCTGGTTTTCTCGGCCCCCTAACATCCAGGGCGGCTGAATTTTTAATCAATTCACATTAATACTATGTGCAATCATAAAAATAAATTTGGCTTTGATATCTCTTTTCCTTCTTGGTGTACCATTTTGGATGGCCAGCAGTGTAATATATCATAGGAATTTAACTCTATTTGGATGAGCCAATGGCTAGTTTTAATGAGTTGGTGAGTAATCTGCATCATTTCTGATAGGAATATGCGAAATCTGAAGCCATAAAGATGAATATAGTAATTCCGGTGACTTTGATAGAGAATGGCTAACAATGACTTAGAATTCCAATAAAAGAAAAATATTTGGAAGACAAAAAAAGTTAACCAAAGGTATCCAAAAAAAGGGAAAGTTGAGAGTATATAAGACTCTGGCAGGGGTGAAAAAGTCCCTATGGCACAGCCTGGGTGATAGAAATAAAGCTATTTTTACCTGAAAGTTAGCTTAAGTACTAAAATGAAAGAGTTCCGACTTAAAAAGAAATAGCTCGGCTATTTTTAAATCAGGAAATTAGGTGAAAATCAATATTTTGGCCTAAAGATGCTTTACTCAAGAGGGGTGAAATGCCCCTTTTTTGGACCCCTTATCAACATTTAAGTCCACATTCACTTATATTCATGTATGATCCGGATCCGTTTAAATCATGTATGATAATTTTTTTTATCAAAATTGTTATCATCTAATTAGTTTTTTCGACTTTCATTTGTTAGAGTTTGGAAAATTGGTATTTATGACTCTAATCGGTCCAAATGAACAAAATATAAAAAGAAAAAAAGATTTCCATTATTTTAAAGTCGTCCTTAATGGGTTAATTCTATTGTGTGCGATAGTGTGCAGGGGGTAATCTGAACAAGCATATAACGTTATTTGATGAGTAAATTATTAATACCCTTACACACTAATACTGATATTGATCAAAAATATAACTGAAATATTTGAGTGAACCAACCTGAAGTTTTTAATCTCAACATATAGTATGCCGTTATTTTAAATATGTGAATTATCCACACACATAGGGGAGAGTGTTGTACCTCTGGACAAAAATCACGTTTGGATTTTTCTAAGACAGGTAAAATCACATTTTTAACATTTAAAGTGCCCAACCTATAGTCCAAACCTTAGCAAAGAGGTTAATATTTTTTATTAGCTAAAATCTTCAAAATTGGACTTTTAATTCATTTTAATAACTTGACGAAATTTGTGTCCATAGGTACAACAACGTGCTCTCCCTATGGACAGACCCAGTTGTACCTGTGGACACCCTTAAAAAGGAAATTTTTAGTTGATAAAAGCTTAAAATGAACATTTTTAAAGGTGTATTACCTTTTAATAAACTTTTTCAAGCATTTTTAAAATTGAGAATAGATTTTTTAAAGTAATGTAGTTTTAGATCGTAAATGATCATTAAAACGAAGTTGAATGATAAAAGTCTTGATTTTTTACCAAAAATACATAAATCACATGGGATTTTCAGATCAAAGTTTGAGTTAATTGTTTCATCAATCATGCTGATAGATCTGATCACTTCACTGATCCATAAAAACAATTTGATCGACACTTAGTTGTGCAAGCATTTGGTGGTAATAACTTTCGCAAATCTTCTTCGCTAGAAAGTTTTTTGTAATCATCTTATTAAAATGCGATAGGGTGATTAAGATTTTATACCATATTTTACATTAAATGCAAAGTAAAATCAAAAATTTAAAAAAGTAGTTTAGATCATAAAATATTTGATTTTTCATAAAATCACTTGAAAATAATCGCCGACAAATAGATAACCGTTTAGAATTAATTTAATATAGATTAAAATGCATTCACTTTAATGAAACCTGATTCAAAAACGCCGATTATCTACAGACACCCATAAGAACGTGTCCGTAGGTACAACACGTATGGTGTCCGAAGGTACAACACCAGGTGTTTTTGCATTTAAAGTTCTATAAAAAATAAAAGAATTGAGATATGACAATTTCTAATATCAAAAATGAAAAGTCAAAATCTCGGGGATTCACCCCTTCTATCACATTTTATCGTATTATAATTTAAGGGGAAGAAAAATATTAATGTAGTGATGCACTAAAAAAACTTTGAGCACCTAAAAACAGTAAATTTATTATATTAAATATAAATATTATTTTAAAGAGCTTATTTCACGTTAGCAACTAGATAGCATCTGTTTACATTCAAATTCGACCACAAATTCAAATTTCCATTTTTTCCCGAATTTTAAAATGCGGTGGCTGAAGGTACAACCGTCCTTAGGTACAGCACTCTCCCCTACCTATAAACAAAATATTACCAAAATCTTTCATTCATCAAAAGTATAAAATTATAAAAAAAGTTATATATTTTAGTGGAAATATTGGAGTTTACGCACCTCAAATTTAGGGGAGGAAACTAGTTTTCAGTAATAAAGAAAGCGCTTAGACGGCTGTCTCAGAAAAAAGAGATCAGAATAATTTATAACAGATGACAAATCTTTCAAATGTTTTGAATTCCCACAGTGCCTTCTCCCCCAACACAAAAGTGGGCATTTCTGCCCATAAAAAAGCGACATTACGAACTCTTCATTAAAAATTTACTTTCATGAACTTCTTGGCCGTGCCAAATGATTTTCCCCTCCTCTGCCAGTCATTTGAAGTGGAACTTTTGCATTACCAAAATCCATAAAATACTCATTATATTTAGGCTCCAACACCATTAACAGATTAACAAAGGCAGAGCAATTCCTTTCCACATAGAAAATATTTTTTTACTGTGCGTAGAGAGAAATTTCCAAAACGAGCATTCAACTCAGATAATTCGCAGAAATGAAAAATTAATATACGGGCCCTGGGAGGAAAACTTTAGAACTGGGAAGGTAAATTTTCTTTAAAATGTCTGTTCATCTCCTTTCAGTGTTTAATGGAACTTTTCTCTTTCTCGATTTTTAATGCAACGCATTTTATCTATTAGTAATTCTCTCTTAGAATTTATACATTTTTAATCCCCGAATATATTTTCTTTTAGCTGGGACAGAAAATGATAAATTCCAATTCTATTCTTTGTTTCCAGATATCGTGTTTATTTGCAAAAACATTACGAAACAGATAGTTGACTTGGAGTACACGATGTGGTTAAGGTTTTAATGTATTCGGGCGTTTTTTGTATTAGCAGGAATAAATGATTCAAATACATCGCTTTAGGTTTTTTCAATAATGCACTTTTTAGATAATGCAGGAAAATGGGAAAATATTTTAAGTATGAATAAGATACAACATCGATGACACAATCCGTTAAAATAAAACGAGTTCATTTTTTATTCAAGTAATGGATTCTAAATACTTAACATTCAGATATTTTACTGATTATAAATAATGAATACCTGGAAAAACTTAGTAAGTTTTGAAAATAGGGCTTAAAAAGAATTCCTAATCTATACAATTCAGAAATGAAATAGGTTTTTTATGGTATATCTTTTAAATTGTTAAATTATCTTGACAGCATTCACATGAAGAATTCTTAATCAAATTTCCCAGTAAGTATTACTTTTGTTATCTGTGTCTTCTTAATGTGAAATCTGCATTAAATATTTTTATACAATTTTAGCATCCTGATTTTACATCTGTAATACTTATTTATAAATAGTTTATAATAAAATACTTAGTATTTTAACTCAATTTTATGATAAATATTTACATGGCTTTTTTTATGTTTTGTTATTAATGTTATTGTTATGTTTTTTAATGTTAATGTTATGTTTTATTAATAAGATTTTAATAAAATACCAAATGTAAGAAGACATGACACCATATTACATTTATGGAAAAATATTGTGTAGATCCCCGAGTGCCTACTTTGCTGGTGGAAAAGGTTCATCAATAAAGTATAATATTGTGTCTATCAAATCTATCTAAATGTTTCAACTCATACAAAATCCCTAATGCATATTAAAACTATCTAACGAAAAACTTGTAAAAAATTTATAATTAAACAGTGTGTGTATTATCTATATGTTACGGTGAATGTCCGAAATTTGGGGAATGTCGACATTCACCGGTGAATATCGACAATCACATAGTTGCTTATCTGTGAATGTCGACATTCTCCAATTTCGGACATTCACCGTAACATATGTATGCTATAAAATCACTTTAATTTCACAATATAGTTAAAATAAAAAATGTGTTTTCATTTTGTTTCAATTTTAAAATATGTCTTGCTATATTTAATGCATTAAAATTAGGATAAAATCGAAACAAAACATCACTTCTAAATTACATAACCCAAGAGGTTCTCTAAAGTCAGAAAATATTCAAATCGTCGAAATGTAGGTCGGATCTTTCCTTTCGGATTCCAAAAATAACTTTTGGAATCGTTTCCGATACCAAAAGTCCAATACCGGAATGTCTGAAATAGTCTGGAACGCACTGTATCATCAAAAGAAGCTTGCGATGATTCGACCCTCTGAAAAAAATATTTGTGCATATCAGAAGAGGAAGAAAAAAACGCACCAATTCGGGAAAATCCACAGCGATTGTGAATCATCTGAAATCGACGTTGCGTCATTACTGAGTGTGAAAGTTTAGAAAAAGTTGAAGCTATCATATGCGGATGCAAAAAGCATAAAACAAGTCGAATTCAGTGGCATTTTTTGCCCGTTTCATCTGGTACTTTGATATTAGATGCGAAGGTAATCAATAACGCTATAAATGACTTAAAGTCATCTTTTTAATGTTGGGTAATTTTTTTTTTCGGTGGAGGGGATAGAAAAGGCGTTTGAATCTATAAGTTTGTGTCAGAAAAGTTGGAAATTGCTAATTAAGCAAGGTAGGGAGAGGTAAAAAATCAGCATGCTTTATTTCTAGGCACTGCGTCTTATTCAGTAAATTTATAAGGTCTGCTGAGTTAAAAATTATAGGTTTTCCTTATTTTTTTATTGGAATAGTATATTTTTATGGATGTTTTAGTTTAAAAGTATGAGGATAAAAGTTTTTTTCCTGTTACATAAATTGTAAAAGATTTGGGGATATCTGTCAGAGAAAAATTCTTATCAAACAACGTTTTTATTGAACTATCATAAGAAAGTTATTTGCCTAGTTTTTTAATTGTCTATATTCCCTCTAAATCTGTGTAGATTTTTTATGACTTGGCCAAATTAGGTGAAATAAATTAGGGAATTAAATGCATTTTTGTGTTTGAGCATTTTTTTCTACAAGTTGACCGTGAAAATTAATTTTTTTAAATAAAATTGCCTAAAAACTATTCTTTACCTCATTTTAAACATTCTACTTTCAAGTGAAATAATGTATTGTTAATGAACTGCAATGAACTGTATAGAACTCAGTTATCATACAACATTAAGAGTGGACGGGAAACTTTGTATACTTTGTTTACATAAAGAGGAAATATAAATTTATTTAATGCCATTTTTAATAATAAGTACACGGTGTATTTAAATTATGGAATAAGCTATAGGTTCTAAATTTAGATCCACGAAATATATACCATATTTCAAAAGGGTCAGGAAATTACTGATGTCCCAGTAAACAAAGCTTTTACAACTGCAATCCAACTCTCCACTTACCATTTACAATCATCATTAAACGCAAACGTTTACTTTCGGAACCTGGCCCTGCTACATTTCCAAATTATCTGCGTAATTTATGAGACATTTCAAAAGTGTAATTCTAATCGTGTTTCAAATACAAAATTTAAACCATTTAAATGATTTGTGGCATTTAGAGAAATATACATCACAGAAGATGAATACTGAAAGCTAATGATCATTTTCTAATGGCGGTATCGTTGGATCGCAATGACAAGAACTAGAGCATCAACGTATGTTACAGAACACTGAGCCCAACTAATTATTTAAAATAAATGATCTCGAGTAAATGCATTACATTTAATCTAAACCATCAAGCTAATCCCAAAAAGTAATTTCAGTGAGCAAAAATAATATTTTATTTACTTATGGTTGCTAGGGATGTCATTATTTCAGACAAATAGCAGTAAACTGCCATTCGTTAAAAGTAAAATAAAAATGACATTGTTTTTAATATTGTTATTTACGATAAGAGTGCAGCTGAATTAATTTAATGACCTTGATTCAGCGAATTCTTTTTCTTTCTTATCACAATCCATTAGAAAGGAATACATCTATGATATGTTTAATAAGGAAAAGTTCATTCATTTTTAACACAAATGACACTAACGTTATTTTCTATCATCTAGATTAAATTTTAACTTTAATTATTTTGTTTCATTTATCTACAAAAAGGTACTGAGATGCATATAATGTGGAAAATAATTGTGTTCATTTCAGTATTAGTTTTTAAGCTTATTTGTATTAGAAATAAATACATTGTAACAGACACTAAATGTGTTTTTAAAAATAATACTAGTTACAAATGTTCCATGATAATATATCCTGTATGATAATATTCTTTAAATCATTTACCTAAAAAATTTTAATTAATTTTATTGCTTTCTGAAGGATACTGTTTTCTTACCAGGAAAAACTGCTATAATGCCTGGTACTGGAATGGAAAAAAAAAATAAACCCACTTTCAAAGGAAAATGAAATTAAAAACCACAATTGTTTCGTATTTGACTGATTTAGTTTATTTCCCTTTTTTATTAATATCATTCTGTTAATCTGCATGTAAAGAGAAATAGTGAAAATATATAAATAGTGTGATTGGAATACTTGATTTAATTTATCAAGTTATTATAACTTCAATAAATTAATAAAAAAAATTAAGAAATATAATTTACATTAAAAATAATCAGAAATTTTTTGACAGAAAGAGCATTAAGAGGAAACTAATAATTATAGTATGGCTTATTTACATAAGTCGTATAGCAGTAGTAAATTTAAATTTAAAATTATATCATTTAATAATTTCAAAGCATGGATTGATTGAATTCAAATTGAATTTACTTTTAACTTGAATATTTTACTTTAACATTGTGTATGTGTGAGATATGGAGGGTTCAGAATAGAAATGGACATGATAGAAATGGAAATAATTATATATTTTCTTAAAATTTTGTACTTCTACTATGATTAGTTTTTCTTTTATAACGAAAAAAGTGTTAAGATTATTTCATTGGCTGCTGCGACACGAGTTAGATTCAATGACAATCTCGGGCGGTTGTGGGCTTGGCGTGAAGTGGGAAAAAATGGAGGGTTCAGAATAGAAATGTGGACCAAGTCCACTTTAGCTACTTTTGAGCTACAGACGTTTAAAGTTAAAGCTTCATAGGAAATTACATGTTAACGCAACAGAACTTGCTGCTGCCAAGCGGATATTATCAGAACTAGGACTTGGTTCATTATTGCACTGAAATTTTACATAGTTGGTGCATGTTATAGCGTTGCTAACTCAAAAATGACAAAAAGTGGAGTTGGTCCATTTTAATTCTGAGCCCACATATATTTTTACAACGGTGGTGTATCCATACGTAAAAGAATAATACACACAATAACTATTTACTTCACTTTTGCTGATATTTAGGAATCTATTGGCTAATAGCAAAAAAATCCAATAGCATTACATAATTAATTACGGACCTAATTAAAAACAATTACATGAATTGTGTAAGGTTTCTAAAATCTATAGAAATCGGATTAAGAAAGATGTTAGGTTGGTGTGTATTCACTGCCAGATGTTTTTTTTAAAATTTGAAAGAGAATCTTTAAAAGGAGGATTTTTGGATTTACCTTAACTAAAAAGTCTGATCAGCAATTTATTAAGACCTATTCAACTGCATGAAATCTACATAAACTGCCAGGTAATAAAACTTTTCTCTTTAAAGGTAAATGAATATCTTTTATTATATTAAGTTTTCACTCGCATAATAAGGATAAAATGTAGTAAATATGTAGTAAAAGTAGTAAATGTGTAAAAAATGTAGAGTCAAAAACACGATTTTTGAGAAAGTATTTTACATTGGGGATAAAAAGTAATTTCCATATGATTTAAAGAGTGATTCATGAGGTTGCTACTTAAACTTTTGTATTTTTCTAATATTTGCAGGGTTTCCAAAAAGCATGTAATCAAATTTCTAGAGAACGTAAATTACTCAGACATTTTAAAATTGAATAGAAAAATTGATCTTAAACGCAATCCTGAAAATAAATTCCAGTAAAAAGGGAAAATACTTTATGAGGAAACGGCTGGATATAGATAGTGCCTATTCAACTGATATTGTGCCAAATTCCACGCTTTAACATACTAAAAACTAATTAAAAATTTTGTCCTCAAGGGATCATATTCCAGTTACAACAGTAAAAAAGCGACGGCAAAAATTTGTATTGCTGCATTTTGATGACAACGTCTTAAAGAAAACAGCTATACACAGTTTTCATACAATGCTAAAGCATAACAATTTACACAAGCATTTTGTAAGTGAAAATTTAGATTATAATAAATAGCTTAGGCAAAGGTTAAAAATACTTTTCTTACGAATCAAAAAGTAAAAAGAACGTTAATGTTTTTACTGTGCCATATATTTAAAAATAAAAGCTATATTTTCTATTAAAAAGATATGAATGTGCGAAGTAACAGTAATTAAATTTCTATACACTGAACAAATTCTAACTTCTATTCTTCAGCACCTCATCCTATCCGCTGTTTTGAAACACCACTGTCCGGCAATATGCCCTAAAAAGCAGCACCGATTCCTTCCGGGGCGTATGTTTCGATATTGAAAAAGGAGGTCCAGATCCCCAAAGTATTACGATCATATTTTACTCCCCCTATCGCTGTCTAAATCTTAAAGTCCGAAGAAACCGTTTTCATCCCAGGTTCACTTTTTTATGAAGCCAAACTGTGACGACGCTACACGGCATTTCGCAAACCTGCTGGGATTCATGAACATTTACAATAGGCAGGAGGGTCAACGCATGGTTTTCTATCCAATTCTCCTCCGCGACCGGCGGATCGTTCCTTTTTTCGCGGCAATCTGCGATTTTTTTTTGCGGAGAAGATGCGATTTAGATTGCACTCGTCCGATATTATGTTCTTTGGGGAGGGGAATGCTGGGGGTATTTTTCCCAAAGCCGTACCGCACCTCTCCGTCGCTATCAAATTGTCGTGAGGCTGTTTTTGTGGGGGTTATTGGAAAAAGCGCGCTTCGATTGATATTCCTGAGGAAATTGTTTCCGCAAAATGCGAAATGCAAATGCTGATATAGTCTACCATAAAGTTCTAATAAATGGAAGTAGCGTCATCCACAACTATTCGCGGGAATCCGAAATAAAATAGTGCATCGAGAAATCTTTTTCCTAGGAATTGTGTTAGGGCATCTTGTGAATCGCAGCCATTATAGTTTGTTTTCTGAGGCATTTCTTCGGGGATAAATTTATTCATCGTTTTTCTTGAACGGTTTTGAATTCGATCGATTGCACACAACTTCCTATTTATTTGATCAATAACTGAGGATGACTTGTATGATGAAGGTGATAAAAGCATGAATGATAATAGTTTAACCCTTGCAGTCCTGGCCGCCCCATATTCCCCATAGGATTTAAAAAAACTCTCGGGCGGTATAGGTTTGAAAGGGTTGAATCATGAGTCGAGTTTGATACACTGCGATTCATAACTATAGTAGCTATCTATCCAAACATATAATACTGGAAACAAATATCGGATTGAAAAACTATTGAACTATGCCTCAGACAAATCATGAGTTTGCATTTGCGTTTCTAAGAAATGATAGATAAAACGGATAACGTATTATAACTATGTATGCAATGATATAAGGGGGACTTTTTATGCAAAATTATTCTCAATAAACTATGTCATGAGTAGGATATCATTTTAGTCATAAAACGATTTTGTATCTATATAATTGAGAGCTTGATTCATTCTTTGTCAAATGTTGCATTTCTTATGGGTTTGATGATGATAAATGGTAAGTAATTTCTTTTTGATACTGGTATTTGTCTAGTCATGTATTCTTGAAAGATAATAGTTGGTTTTAAGAATATTTTTAAACGATGTTTATCTCTTAAAGTAAATAACATCATTAATCATTTTGAAATTTCAAACAAGGGTAAAGATTAGGGATTTTAAAATTTTTGTTTGTATCGTTATCATTTATAAGCCTTATAATAAAGCGTTTCAATATGATTATCGAGTTATTCTTCGGTATTTTATTCTTTTGGTCTTTCTATTTCTAAGCATCATAAATGATTACTATATTTTTAACAACGAAATCAAGTTGACGTATGTAATAAATTTTTAGTTTTAAAAATGTGTTTTTATTGGCAAACTTTTCAAGATTCGGATTTTTCATAAAATCCACGTCAAACTATCGATTTAATAGCTATGTATATTTCTATTCCAATTTAAAAATACCATTTAGTATATCATACTTTTTATGTATACAGTAGAGCTCCGATTATCCGCGGAATTAGGTGGTAAGGGTACCGCGGATAGCGAAAATCGCGGATAATCCGAAAAAAAGACTAAAAATAAGGTGAAAACATGAAAAAAAATATTTCAGCATAAAAACTATGTTTTATTGTACAAAAAACATGACATGTAAATCTTTAAAATATGTACAGTACAGCAGAAACCTTTGCTCTACTACATCTAAATCACTAAAATAAAGAAAAGTAAACAAAAAACAATATACTGTACTGTTAACAAAAAGTGTTCAGTTTTGTCTTTACGAAGCAATATCTTAACCTTTTACCTGCCGATGTTCCCAAATGGGAACATCATTTTAAGGAATTTTTACACCACTTAATTTTTCATGCAGGAATTTGATACTTGGTAGAAAGTAACTCAAAGATATGAAGTTATTTTACATGCAAAAGTTTTTCACGTGGAATTTAATCCTTTTTGTAGAATTTACATCAAAATTAGAGATTTTTGGATCTTCCAAAAGTTGCACAAGTTTCAACTTGTGAAAAATTTAAATAAATTTAGTTTTTAATAATTTTGCTGTGTTTAGGTAGCTTAAGTACACATCTTCCCATTTGGCTTGACAGAATAGCTTCATATTTTAACTTTGGAGAGTAATTACCAATACAACGTATATGTTCCCAAATGGGAACATCGGCGTTTGGGGTATAGTATTTGAGGGGATTTTTATAACATGCAAAAATTCAAGTTATTTCCAATTTTCTTTAATTTTTTGAACATTTCTTGTCTCAAAGGATCTAAACAGGTTAAGAATTATGTTTTAAATTCAAAAATATGTAATTTCTATTTTTTCACCTGATTTATGGAGAAATAAATTCTAAAGCTTTATAGCAAATTCTTACTCTTGTATATTTTTCTAACTCCCCGATCGATTAATATTCAGTAATTATCAATGGGGGTTATAAAAAGAGCATATTTGGAGTGCTTCTGAGGATTTGCGTATATATTTTTGTTCAAATACTTTTTTTAATAAAAATTTTAGAAATAAAATTGAAGAATTTTGAAAGTAAGGAAAAGTGCGTACATCTAAAAACACTCTTCTAACGTAAGTTGGATGTAAATATGTGGTTCAGTTCGGAATCTTCCATGAGAAACACAGCTTTAATAAATCAATGGAGATAATTATGATTATTAATTTTGAAAGCTAATTAGATTTTAATGCAGTTAGTGGATTTTATGCTAGATATCCGTATAGAACCGTAATTAAAACTAATTTTTCTCACAGAAACGTAATTGTTTAGCTTTGACGAGTATGGGAACACTCTTTTGTATTTTTTACACCAAAATATTACCCATAGTGCAAGAAAAATTTACGGAAAAGCTTCGCGTACGTAATAAACATGTAGATTTTTTCTTTTGAAAATTTATAAAATGTTACTCAATCGTTCAAGTATGGATAATAAAATAGAAAAAAAACCGTCCACAATCATAAAAATGTTCATAATTATTGAGTAGAAACCTATTTCAATCATTTTATTTGAATTAATTGTAAAATATGTCCCTTTTGGAAATCCCCCTAAAAACTTCACCCCAAACGCCAATGTTCCCAATGGGAACATCCTCAAAATCATACTTAGGATTTTTTTCCGCCAAAAAATGACTAGAATGGTTTTAGTAATGATGAAACTAGCCATTTAAGCCAAAAATCAGAACCATTAATTCGAAATTTGAATTGCGGCGTTTAAAAGGTTAAATGCTATCCAAAATTGTATAATTCTTCCAAAATTTAAGGTTTGTAAATAAAAAAATCGTGGCTGTTGCGGATAATCGGGGCTCTACTGTACATACTTTGATTCAAAGTACTAATTGATTTTAATAGACTTAAGCGATATAATAATTACAATAAAAAGAAATACGATAAATATATTTTAAAACTGCTTTTAAAATAGCACCTCTTGATAGTATTTCCACTTTCAAGTTCAATAAAGTTTTAAAAGTGGTTTTTGTGTGAAAATATTTTATTCAAAATATTATAACATTTTATCAGATACTTTAATTCTTTGAGTAGAGAATTATTGAAATCATTAACAATCACTGATCTTAAGAGTAAAAAAGAAGACGGAACACTTTCAAAACTCTTACGCTAACTTTTATCAACATTTTAAAACCTTCCTAACAATGCAATTTCAACCACCTAATTCTTAACTAAAAAAGAGAATATAACGCCATACTTTTTATAACATAATTGCAGTGCATAATACGAAAAAAACATTACTAATTATTCTCACACTTCATCCGTCTAAATTTTCCCCACTTTTCCTAAAACTATTTCCCCATTGTCCGTACGTCCAAAACCCTTCTTTCACCCTTCACTAACCACACCATCTTTGCCGGGGAAACTTTTATACCATTATAATTCCCCAGGGGATTACCCAGTTTACCTCCACTCCCTCCCCTCGTAAAACAATCGATCCCATTTTACACCGCGAGCGGCAAAAATAATAATAATAACAACAACAACAATAAAGAAGAACCCGCGCTTAGTCTCGAAAAAAAAAACTTTTATATTGACGCAATTTTGTTTGCTTTTTCTCAGGAAAACCTTGTTTTGAAAGAACCCCTGATCCCCTCTCCCCCAATAATCCCGAAGACGGGGATCTTACTCGACTTCATAGTGCGAACCCGTCAAAACAGGTCAAGATTTATGGCAAGGTCCTAAGAATCACCCCTCCGCAGACGGCATTTACACAAAATCTTTGTAATCTTTACTTCCTCCAAATTTTTTGGCTGCCTTTTTCGGGCGGACGGCTCTTCCCTGTGTTTACCCGAAGGAAAACATTTCTTATCCAGTGTTTCGGGGGCGGTATGAAAAACGGATTCCTTTACCAGTGGCGTTTAATTCAATTTTTTCGCGGAGTTCCCCCGC
Organism: Tetragnatha versicolor; assembly: GCA_024610705.1. Lineage (NCBI taxonomy): Eukaryota > Metazoa > Arthropoda > Arachnida > Araneae > Tetragnathidae > Tetragnatha > Tetragnatha versicolor. The sequence continues at coordinate 42,863,766 of JANDEH010000009.1, forward strand.
TTCGGTTCTATTATTCATTCTGGGAAAGAAATGTGAAGAGAAGTGCCTTTGTTTTAGAGGATTTTTTTGAGGAAGTGGGGTCTTTTTTTTGTTGAGGACTGATATAGAATATTTTTGGATTTGTTTTGTTTCTCTTGATCATTAAACTTCCTTACCCCCGAAAATGATGCTCATTCGAAAATTCAATCAAAGTTCTCTGGATAGATGAGAGATATTTGAAGGTCATGAGTACGTTTTTTTAGTGTTAATTCACGAAGCAGTTTGCAGAGATGGTTCGCGATATATTAGTAGGGTCACTTGGGGTAAGTGGGACCCCTTTTTGGCCTGGTACATTTTTGGTTTATTTTGTACTTGTTGACTAATTTCGTTAATGAGTCTATTGATAAACAAAAATTTATCAGTAGTTTTTAAAATAAAGCTTTACATTTTTCTTAACTGGTCTTTTTATCAAAAATGAGAGAGATGGGGTAAGTAGAGCATTAATAAAGAGAGCATTGATATAGAGCATTAATCCTTTGTTGCATACAAAATAAAAAAATATATATGCATTTTCTCTCTTAAAAATAATTGTGCAGTTGTGCTGTCGTCTATGATTAACAGTTGAAAGCTCAAATAATGTAGAAGGTAAAAAAACTGAAATGAAATCTGTAAAGGCATTTACTGAATAGCAAAAAAATTTAACTTTTGTCCACTAGAGTGGACATGATGTAACACAAAGGGTTAATAAATTTTAAAGCACACGAAAAATTATTTTTTATGTACATTCGAAAGTTTGGAGGGAGATAAAGATAATTGAGTAATCCTTCATCATTTAATTCGTACAATTAATTGTTTAATAACTCGCTATTTTGTTTAGAAAATTTATCTTATTTGTTTTTTCAAAAAACTGGAATGTAAATAAATAAATATAAAAAATATTTTATTTTCCTTAATGCACTGTACAAAGTAAACTTTCCATGAATATTATATTTGAACAGATTAATAGTATCATGGATAAGCCACCACTTTAGCAATCTGCTGTGTTGTGGGGGCAAAAACATTGATCTGCATTATTTATTGAATATGTTATTTCATATTGAGATTATTAGTATTTTCCTTTAACACTAAGAAAACGGATTTAAAAAATGCTATAAAAATGGGAAAATTAATAAAATTAATAAAATTATCTCAATCTGTGATAACACAGGTCTGCAATGAAAAAGCTGTTTGAATAATTTTAGCGATTTCCTATGTATTTTGGTGTGCTGATAACGAAAAAAATATTGAAAAAAATCCTATACGTCAGGATTTTTCACAAATTGCAAAATTATATTCGAATTTGCCCATTTTTCATAGTTTTTGTGCATTTCTAGCTCCTTTAGTTTTAAAAATTAGGAGCTGTGAATGGTGCACATAGTAAACTATCTCATCAGGACATTATAGAGATGGAAAGAAAATATTAGGGAAGATTTAATTGGGGAATAATGAAGGATTTTTGTTGTATAGTTCAAAGAAACGTTCTTTTTGCTACTCACAAGGGTAAAGGTACCAAGGGGAGTTTCATGAGGAGGAAAAATTGGCTTTAGATTGTGTAAATAAGTTTATTTTAGTTATATAATGATTTTCATGAAGAATATGTAACAATAATTTTATTTTATGAACCTAATTTCAAGAAAATTGAAATAATGACTTATTTTACAATTTTACCTAAATTGTCAGGAAACATGATATTCTATGGCAAAACAGAGACCATTTTTGAACTCAGGGCACAAAAAAACCTTAAAACTAACAACCTTAAAAATAAATTTGGATTAAAAAATCTACTTCTTAAGTATACTTACTTTTTATGTGAAATGTTGCTATATTTGCTCAATTTGTTACAAAATGTGGTGTCTTAAAAATCAAAAGAGGTATTTCTTGGATTCAGCTCACCAAAAATTATAAAAAATTGTTTTCAAATAAAGTTTGAGTCGAAAAATATTTTTTTTAAATATTTACTTTTATTTTCTTAAAAAATCGACATATTTACTCAAATTGTGAAAAAAGGTGAAGTCTTATGACAAAACGGAGGCCAGTTTTAGATTCAGCACATCAAAAAACATAAAAAAAGATTTAGTTGAAAAAATTTGAATAAAAAATTTAGTGTAAAAAGTTAATTTAACAAAATTTTAAGGCATTTTCCAATAAAACCTAAAAATCTGAATTGTCAAAAAACGTGACGTCCCAGGACAAAATGGAGGTCATTTTTGGATTCAGCGCACCAAAAATAACAAAGTTCAGGTGAAATATCGAAAACAGCTCGAAAAAAGTTTTTTTTTGCAGACCTGTGTAAGCTGCGTTTTCCAAATAGAAAATTAAACATTTTTGCTTATTCCTTTTTTAGATTAATTTAACACATAAATGCTAGATAATACTGAAATGTAAACAACATTGTTACTCATCAAAATACATTAAAAGATCATAACCTAAAGGGTACATGTTACACTTCTGTAAAGATAACAGCTCATTAAAATTAAGATTAATTACTTTCAAATTATGCACTGAATTATTTTAAGTCTCATTACATTTAACTGTTATTACCTACGCACAGCTAAGATTATTTTCAGCTTATAACTAAAAAAGTAAATAAAGCTACCACACTTTATAGGAAATCCCATCCAAATGTAGACACCTTATACGAAAGTTAACGTTTGAATAACCGCCGCACACCCTAAACTGTTTTCTTCCCCTTTATTCCCAACCAAAAGTATCGACCAACCTTAAAGAGTTAATCTTTTCAAAGATCGATTATAACCTCTGAATATCGATTCTTTAATTGAGTTCAATTCATCATTCACAAACAGCAGGCGTTAATGGAGGAACCTCACAGCAAATAAATCCAATCATCTGATCAATGCTTCAGCGATGCACTTAAGTTTAAATTATTAAACATCTGTTTTCTGAGAGGAGAACGGGCCACAGAAAATTAAATCAACACATAAAGGAGAGAATCACCAAAGGGGCAAATTTCTAGTAAGGAAACTGATCGCATTGTACGCGGGGATCCATATTCTGAAATTAATCACGTATCTTTTATCCTCTCAGCCCGTTTTAATCAAGAAATTTAGAATGTTAAAGGAATCAGCCCCTGCCTTGATTGTTCGGAATTTCAAGTAGAAAGTGAGATTTATCGCTTCAGGATGAGATACTTCCACCGGAGTTAAAGCATTTATTTAGTTTTCTGATTAAATAGTTTCTTCAGGGTGGAGTCTTGAAGAAAAGGGAGCCCCTAATGGAATATGCATGTGTTGCTGGGGGATGATGCCTTTAGTTTAAATGGTGTTAATTTGTATTAAGCTTGACACATAGCCCTTCGACGGATGCTGAGCGCTATTTTTGATTGGGCTCGTTTCCGGAGTTTTAATAAGCAGAACATGGGGCTTAGCTTTTGGCTTTAATTTTCTGACGGATTGCCCTTTTATGAGCAGAAAGATTAAGTAGTGAGATTAAGTTGTCTAAAATTTAAAGTTACAAACACTTTTAAAAGGATATAAATATTTATTATCGCTTTCTTTGGTAAACTTCGGAGAAGGAGGTTGAAATAGTTTAGGCAATTCACCATTGAGTTATTTATTACCTGCGTTGCTTACAAGAGAACACTGTTAAATTCAACCTGTGTAAGTAATTTGTAACGAATATTTTTAATAACTTGGAAGTACATTTATCAAAATATTCAACTCACCTTGCTTTATTCCTTCACAACACGCATTTTACGGGCAACATAAACTTAATATCTAAACAACTTGAACTAAAATATTATTTATATTATTTACACAGCAATATTTTTTAACATCTATACAGGGTGATTCAGAAATAATCATCAATATTTTGGGGGGAGGTAGAGGGGCCCTAGACAAGCATATTTCGAATAGGGATGGTGGGGCGCAGGCTTACAGTTAAAGAGCTAGGACCTAATGTAGTACGAGCGCGTTTCAAAAGGACGTTTTTAGAAGGACCGTGTGACGAAAAAAACATAATAAAATGAAAAAATCTATTGCATAAGGTAAGGAAGTATCCCTACTACTTACACCATGAATTCCATAGAATTTGAACCACTTTCTAAACGGTGGAGTGAGTTTCAAAAGGGCAATATTAATCTTTTAGTCAAAGAATGGAGTTCCCCTAATGGTAATTAGAAAAATGATGATCGGGGAAGGAATTTTCAATGATCCTAACATTGATCATTGAAACTGTTTGATCATTGAAAATTCCTTTCCCTATCATCATTTTTCTTAATACCATTAAGGGAACTCCATTCTTTGACTAAGAGATTAAATTTGCACGTTTTAAAACTCACCCCACGGTTTAGCAAGTGGTCGAATTTCTATCACATTGAGGATTTAAGTAGTACGGATACTCCTTTACTTCATGCAATAATGTTTTTCATTTTATTATGTTTTGTTTCGTCACACGGGCCTCCTAAAAACGGCCTTTTGAAACGCGCTCGCACTACATTAGGTCCTAGCTCTTTAACGGTAAGGCTGCGCCCCACCATCCCTATTCGAAATATGCTTGTCTAGGGCCCCTCTACCTCCCCCCAAAATATTGATGATTATTTCTGAATCACCCTGTATACAGGGTGTCCCACGAGAAGTGGCCCAACCCTTTAACTTTTGAACCCCTACAGATATAGTCATGAAAGTGGGGTCTAGGTATAGTAAAGTGACCATGCCCTATCCGATGAGATAACTTTCAACGCCCTCTAGCGGAAAATTTAGGAGTTATAATTTTTATTTTAAAAACTGTGTGAGGTATGTGAAAAAAGTCAATGACTAAGTTGTAGAGCATCATCGATTTAGTAGGAAAAGACACCTTAAGCAGAAGAATATCTTGAATAAAATCCCTAAAACGCACGCTCAAATAGGTTGAATTTACGTAGATTTTACGTCTTAAAACGCTCCTCATGAGGCGAAAATGAGAAATTTTCAATTTAATGAACTAAGAATGCTTTTAGTCATTTACTTAAATCATAAAAATAAAAATTTCTCATTTTCACCTCGTGAGGGGCGTCTTAAGACGTAAAAACTACGTGAATTCAACCTAATTGAGCTTGCGTTTTAGGGGTTTTATTCAAGATATTTTTCTGCTTAAGGTGTCTTTTCCTACTAAATCGATGATGCTCTACAACTTAGTCATTGACTTTTTTCACATACCCAACACAGTTTTTAAAATAAAAATTATAACTCCTAAATTTTCCGCTAGAGGGCGTTGAAAGTTATCTCATCGGATAGGGCATGGTCACTTTACTATACCTAGACCCCACTTTCATGACTATATCTGTAGGGGTTCAAAAGTTAAAGGGTTGGGCCACTTCTCGTGGGACACCCTGTATATATAAATCAATGTCTGTATGTCTGTCTGTCTGTCTGTATGTATGTCCTTTATAGTTTTAACTTTTTCGTACCTACATTAACTATTAAACTATTCTACGTTGATCTACTCGCTCCAGGGAAGGTTTCTGAATAAAAATAATTTAAAATGGAAGCGTTCCAATAACTTTTTTGGTCAATTTTATGCTTAAAAACCCATATTTCATGTCTAACTTCATGGAAAACCCCCCATTGTTGTAAACATAACAAGAGAGGATGTAACATTAATTATTGTAGGCATTGTATCGATTGTTGGAGATTGAAATTTATTGTTGTAGTTTAAAATCAATTGTTGTAACATAAACATAAAAATGGCTCCTTTATTTTACTATTTCCACATTTGGACTGGCGAAGCCCATCTGTAACATACTAAAACAAATTACAAAAGAAAAAATTGACTGGCGAAGCCCATCTGTAACGCACCAGATGATATTTATTAAAAAACCGAAACCTTGGATATAAATTTTAAGTGAAGTGAAAACTTTATTACAGTATTACCATAATGTGAGCATAATTAAAATAACATGAAATTTTATCTTGTCAAGCTTACATTAGAATATATTCCGGTTTATTTTATAAAGAAAATAAAGTTTTATAAGTCACAAATTCTGCAATTACAAACAAGTATTTAAAATTCATAAAAAAGAGAAATTGGTATAACTTTATTATACTCTGTTCATTTAGAATAAGCGGCTGAGATGTAATGTATTAGAAGCAGTTACCATTAACTCAGCAATTATCATCGAACAATTTTTTCTTGTGCAATGACAAGAAAGTCTAAACCAGTGGTTCCCAACTCAAATATGTGTGCGGACCACTTCACTTAAATTTGAACATCTGCGGACCATCTCTATCCCTAACTGTATCTGCAAAAGTTTAAATTTTTTCAGTGCATTCATTCCTCATAGAGGGTCTAAAATTTTGACTTTTTTTTAATGAAGTAAGTAAAACCGAGTCTTACAATGTTTCTAAATGGTCTAAAATATTATTAGTAGATTCAAATTTGAAAGAAAGTACTTAGCTTGAAATTAAGGTGCAGGACAAATGGGATAACCAGGAATTGTGTTGATCACAAAAAAGTAAACTGGACATGTGAGTTCTGGCAGAGGAAGTTCTATAGGCTAGGCGGGTGAGGCTAACATGTTCTTCCGAAAGAAACCGCGTTGAAAGTAAATAATTACTTCAAAGGAGTGATTAAAGAAGAAAATAGTTTATTTGCTCAAAAACTTTCGCATTTATTCGCAATAATTTTTCTCATATCTTCGAACTAACCTATATTTCACTTATTTCTCAGAAATTTCCTCTTTCCACACCATGATTTCTTAGAGACCCTCTGTCTGACCATAGCATCCCAGTTAGAAGTATCTTTCAACACTTCCAAGCTTTGCTTCGTATCAAACCAAGTATAAGTCCGATAATTCGATTCTTTATTTTTATTTGCTTCACCCAACGCCTCTCAGTTTTAATTAATCTGATGCAATACTTTTCCACATCATCACATTTCGTTTCTACTCTGGAATAAACTACTGCATAAAACTGTGGAAAATAAGAGAAATGAACAAATGATTTTCATAGGAGAGAAAGAGAACTTAACAATTTTTAATTTATGAGACGTATGATTTTTTTACTTATGTTTTTGCATCTGTGGTGTTCCTGGAATGTGTGATTAGGAAAACTATTTTTTTAAATATCCACACATTTTTTGGATAAGTTTAAAAATCTTCTCACGGACCACCTCTGAAGGCCTCACGGACCACCTGTTGGGAACCACTGGTCTAAACAGAAGTAGTTAAAATACTATAAAATCTGTCACTGAAGTTGTGTGATGAACTTTATTAAGCGTTTTTGATCCTGTTTTAGCCGCCTATTCTAAATGAACAGACTATAACAGAAGTTTGTATCCTTGATTCTATAAATTATCTGATTTTCTTTAAAAATGTCCGTTTCTTTACTCATTCGTTATGATTTATAAAAGTTGTCGGTTTCCTGTCATCATTATTAAAAGTGTTTTTATTTAGATGGATTTCATAGCAGAAAAATATCCTAGAGTAAAAAAAATTACAATAAATAAATGAACTATTTTTACTTCCATATAGTATCCCATTTAAATGTACAGTGATCACTGAATTAGAAAAATCACTGAATCGAGAATAATAAATTTAACCTATCATTCAAATATATTTGGGAAATATTTGTGTAACCCCCATATTAATTCAGATATATTGTTGTCTTATCATAACAGTTTTATGATACTTAGATTTATTAAAATATTAAGTTCATTTCTCGTAAAAATATGCAAAGACATGCAATTGCCCTAATGTTACATTAAACCTTTTCTAAAAATTTATGTACTATAATAGAATTTAGAAAATGAAATAGCGTTATACCATTTTTCTTCTAAAATTCTGAAATTATAGTGATTCTATTAATATATATTTTTTATTGTATGCGTTATTGATAATCACTCCATGGTGAATCAAAACTAGCATTAAACTTCAATAAAATAACTTTTCATAATCCATATAGTCATGATATGGGATTAGTTGGTTTTTGATTCGTATAAGCTATTTAGCTCTAAAAGGGGAATCGCATGATAATCTACTAAAATATCCGATTTATACCGTCACAAAAGCGTAGTTATAGGAGTTGAGTTGGTACGCATCACCACGACTCCCGACAATCCGAAACAACCCCTCTGAAAGAACATCTCCCACCCATGTATATTTTACTCTCGAAATATTAATCCATCTTCAGTCATAAAAGGAGTGAAAAAAGCTATTCCCTCAATTTAGATTCCCGATAAAGAAAAGAAGAAAAGCATTCTCGGGAAGCAAGTTCAAAAGACGTTGAAAGCATTTTAAGAACCGCAATTCGATCTTCTACAAGTACGCTGGCATTTCCATATCTGGTGCAATAAAATTGTTGGGGGGATGGTGAAAATTATGACATTATCTGCTATAGCAGTGCTTTGGGGAAATTTATTGGCGATATCTGCTTTGTATAATATTTTTCCAGTAGGCAGGCCTCAAAGCAGGTCATTATGCAAATCAGCAATCATCCGACAAGATTTTCACCTCAGCCATGCCAAAGAAATGTGGAAATCAGCTGAAGATGAATTCCGCCACAAAATGGTAATATTTAACGATTATGTAAATGGGCCAGGTCGCCGAATCTTAAACTCGCGATGCTCTCTGACTGAATAACAGAATCAAATATAATCTGATTTATTTGGAAGGACGACTCTTTTATTTCGGGCCTGCAGCCGAACGTGCCAAACACAAATGGCACCTTCGGAAAGTGCCGCCCAAAATGGCACCTCCAAAGAAAAGGGGCTTCGACAGTAAGATCGGCCGTTGGGGTAATTGGGCATTTTCGGCTTCGGATTCAGCGCACGCAGATGATGCAGGGGGAACCCGTGATCTATAAGAGAAGATTACGGCATTTAAACGCCTGGAAATGCAGAAAAATGTCCCTCTAGGGGAGCTTGAAATATTTGACTCATTATGCATGCCAGTTATTCTACATTTCTCCTGAGCTTAAAGATCCAAAGGGCGGTTTAAGTAATTCTCTTTCCATTATTCGGATTTTTGAAGTTAAGACTCTAATGGCCATGGGAGTTTTCCTTGTCATTAGCGTTTTAACTAAAATTTATTCCCGGATATTTCCTCAATACCTAATCGATACATTTTTTCTGTTAGAAAATTCGTTATAATCCATTAATCCTTTAATATCTACAGAAACTACAACCTCCAGAGAAGATTTGGTATTTTTCATGCAATCAAAAGCTGCAATCCTTTTTTACTGAGAAAAAACATTGCTATGTGGAAACTAAGGAGAATCCGTTGGACTTGGAGTCTGCATTATACTTATTTATAGGGTAGATACCCATATTTATGAGCGAATATTATTACATTATTGCTGTTTCCAATACGAAAAAAATCTACATTCATAGTAAATAAACCATCCCTCAACATCATCCTAAAAACAAAAAAAGATACAAGTAAATCAATTAATGAAAATTATATGTAGTCATGTAGTAATTTCTCGGAATTAGAACTAAATTACTCCTGGAAAGTAGTTATTTGATATTTATAGACAATTTTTAGTAGAAAAAAAATTTAAAAAAGTGGTAACATTAGTTCTTTTAGTTTCTTTTAGTTAGTGGTAACAGTTCTTTTAAAATTTAAAATACAGTTAAAATACAACCCATAAGATAATTAAGCTAAAATATTTAAGACTGAATAAATATGTCATTAAATAAAGCTTATAGGAAACTTAATCACTGTATATTTAAAATAATGAGATGCCTTTTTGCTAACTGAGCATGCAAAAACCTTTTTACTTACTATTTTAAACTAAGTGTTTAGGAACTCAATGGCAGTATAAGTATACGTATAATTATAAAAAGTTCAATCTTAATTGGTTAGATATTAAGCAGATTTTAACAACTTAAGGGCCAAAATATAGCCAAATGACATTTTAAAGGAAGAATAACTCCAGCTATTTGGTCACCTAATAACCTAATCTAAAATACCTCACAAATTAAATAAACTACTAAAGCAAAAGACTGTGAAATGTTTCTGTAAGATAAAAATCCTTAAATAAAAACAAAAAATAAATTTTAATATAAAAATACTGTTTTTACCAATACTCTAATTTTCACCTTTTCAACGCATTTAAATAAATTAAATTAACCGTACAATTACTTCAACTTTTATAAAATATTTAAAAATGCATTCAACAAATATTTTAAAACTTTCCCTAATAATCTCAACAAATTGCCTTTCAAAGTGACTGCTTACATAAACTTAATTCGCATCCCCGTTCACATACTATACTCGAGCTCCCCTTAGGAGAGTATTACCAAACACGGGAAACAATTTACTTCCCTTTTAAATAAGCTTATGGAAATTGAAACTAAAAGCAAGAGCACATACCTGGTCACATAACTTCTCGGAATCCTGTTTCAATTTGTGAGATTTGACAAAGTGCTTTCGATCTGATATTGATTGTGAAACAATTTAAAACTATTTACCGAACACTACAAAGCTTTTAAATTCCCCAAATTCCTAATCCTAAGAACCTTTCAACAATGACCTCTTCCCTGTATATTTTCCTTTGAATACCTAAGAGATTACCAAGAATCATCTGTTAATAGATAACCTCCATTAACAACCGACGTGGGGCCACTTAGCTTTTAAAGTCTCTGTAGTTTCTGCTCTCGAGAGCCGGTGGAAAATCTTGTAATGGAAATTTTGGATTTGCTACTTCAAACTAATCTCTCTACATGAAGTCTATCTTAATCGGATGATAGGAAATGTGTCTAATACTTGTGTCATGCAATGATGCAGGTATCCCGGATAGTTTTTTAATACTGTCTATAAATTGTTCATATCATATGTATATCATATGTATGTTCATATATCTGTATTCAAAACTTTCATATTCATGTAGGTTTAAGACTTTTTTTTAAATAAAAATACCTTAAGTGTTGTTCGAGGCCTCATAAAGTGTGTTCAAAAGGGTTTAAAATATTCATGAAATATAAACACCATTTATTTTATTCAGAGAAGAGACGTAACAAATAAATATTAAATCTTTTTAGGGTTTAAGTAACATTTTAAAACACGTTACACGTAAAAATGACAAAGTAAAATTTACTGATAGAATATTTTATATTAATATATTCCTGCTTTTAAAGCTTGTAAAAGTAAAATTATTACTTCCATGACCCCAGGAGACGATGGTTTGAAATATAAGCCATGAAACGGACTTTTGAAGCAACGTGTATATTAACTGCCATTAAAGATTTAAAAAAGTGAATATATAAAGGGGTTATAATATCCTTTTATTTTAAAACATTAGGTTTGAATGTGATGTTGTAAACTTTTTTTATCACATAATAGACAATAATATAAAATCTTAGGATATAAATATTGGATTTTGTTTTTTTAACCATTGGAGAACGTAAAACTAATATTTTATCAGTGAGAATCCTCTTAATATAAAATTTCCTGATACTAGTTTCAAAATTCTAATGTTTTTCTCTGTACATTTCTACACCTCATTTTCAAACATCCAAACTTTGATTCTAGGGTGATTGAAAATATTAATTAATTTAACCCGATAAAAGTTTTTGAGAAAAATTGCACCACAGCAGTTTTCAAAATTTAAAATGTTTTATCACTTTATAAAATAGTTAAACACTCATGAAAATATTTCAAAAGAATATTAGAGGAAATTAGAGAAATAGCTTACCTGAGAGAATTCCTTCAGCTTTGAATCCATCCAATAGCGAAGACTGCTTTTTTGAGTTGTATATCTTCATACAAGAACACTTTGATACTCTGGGATCATAAGGAAGATCCGGGGATGATTCCTGATGTTAGTCTCAGCCGGATTCTTACTCTAAAGACAAAGTGGACTATTATAAGCTCTAAAATTAAAAATTATATTCCTAAATATCTTTGTATTTCACTGGTGAGGATTGAATACATCAAAATTACACTGTTTATACCGTGGTAAGGCTCGATTTTTAAAGTATGTATTGATAAAAATAATTAACATGATTTTATGATTGTTCATTATCAAGTTCAAAACCTGTTACAAGTAATAATTACCTTTATCCATTAATTGATTGGATATAATGATAGAATACTGAATTTTTATCAAAAGACACACATAGTGAAAAGTTATAAGGTTTAGTATAAGCTAAAAAGTTTCTGTAAAATTGTTTTCTAGATAACTTATTGACTCTTTAAAGTGGAGTTAGTAAAAGAAGGTTTAATAGTAAAAATAGTAGTTGTGTGTGGGGAAGATCCAGCTATTAGAATGTAAACCGATTGCGGTTCAAATCTATGATTTTTGGCATTGAGTACTTTTTGATAAACATCTGATACTTAAGGTATTTAAATGGGATTGAAATCGAAGTCTATTCACTTAGGAAGCATCAAAATGGATCCGATGCTCGAACCGATACCCTTAGTATTCAGTACCTGAAAGTACTCAATATCCAAGTATTAATACTTTGGCAATTCCCAATATGAACGACCCCAACATCCTTTAATGTACCCAAAGGCAAAGGACACAACCCAGAGCCCTAACCCCAGATATTTGCCCGACAAATCACGGCCTATAGCACCCCGAAAATATTTGCTCAATTTGTCATAACCGAATCATCTCAGGCATTCTGGTGAGCCACAATCAATCAGATGACCCCATGACCCCCACACATTTATCATTCGCTTGTCCAGGGCGTTCCCCAATAGTTTACGTGAACTTGTTACGACCGCAGGTCTCCGTTGTCACTCTCTAACGAATTTCCTTTCTCCCGAATCTAAAATAATGAGACAACTGCCCTTGGCTATTCGATTTGAATCCCATTAATTATTACTGTCTCTGCTCGAGACTGTTTCTCGGATAATCGGGGACGGACGGGGGACGTATTAAGATGAACCCGCTCGGAATGATACGAATTAGAAGATTGAACAGTTAATTAAGATAGCTGGAATTCGGTAATTATTTTTGTAAATAATTGTGTTCGCAGCGACCGAAGGGGGTTTGCAAGTTGTGTGACGAGTTTTGAAAGTAAGGCAAGTGACTGGGGTTGATTTTCAAGATGAGTTGATTAGCTGGAGGAATCTAATATTTTCTTATGAGGATTGACGTATACTCATATTTATTTTACCTTAGCCATGAGTGATGTTTACTTATTTTGTTTTCGCTTGATATACTAATTTATGCAATCAGATCTTAATTATAAAATTCATGAATTTATCTTCCTATCGCTTTCTTAAGCGCCACTTTTCTGATCACATTTCCAGCCAACGGTTGATTACATTTAGTTTTCTATCACTTTCAAAATATTTACCAAAAGTTTTTTAGTGCCTCTCTCCTGTAAGTCAACGATATCTTTTAACTCAAAAAAATATCAAGAGATTTATTCATCAAGTTATCGTACTTAAGTACTTCTCTTCAATGTGATAGCATTGTAAAAATTTTCGATAAACAACAGTCACATAAAGAGAAATCAGAAAACAAAAATTATAAGTTGGGGGAAAAATTAAAAAAAAGGATAATGATTTAAAAGGAACCACCAATCCTAGTAAAACGAAAGTTTTTCATTTAATTAAGTTGTAAGAATGCATTGCAAATGTAATAAAACCTTTGTAAGAAGTATCACTGATTTGTTTATTTCATTGTGCACCGATGCTAGAAGGTAAACAAAAACATCTTTCTTCTGAGAAAATCCTTCCAAATGGGAAGGACTCGTGTGCTTGCATTTCAACGAATCTAAGAGACCCTCGGAATACGTGAACAAGCATTAATTTCGGCTGACGCTGTAAATTATAGTGGTAAACAATCTCCTCAGAATCTTCTTCCCGTAACAAGACCTCAGAAGTAATGCATGCCTGTGTTTTATTGCCAACAAAAATAGAAAGAAACTAGAAGCAATGAAAAGAGTCCCAATTGCATAAGAGTATTAATATTATTTATGTGACCCCATATTTGGAAAGATATTTTTTCTGTACCTAAGATGGTTAGAAATCTCTTATGAAGCAAAATTGTGGGTATAAATATCCCTTGAAGCTCAAAAAGTTATTCTTTTGCAAGCAAAAATTTGTTTCGGCCAAGAAAAGAAAAACACTCTTTAGAAAAAGTCATTTAATATCCCACCATCTCCAATTAAACTCTAGTTACTTTTCTTCCCAACTTTATTTGAAGATCAGATATATCCTGTTCAAGGGAGAAAAAGAGCGCTTATCTCTCAACTTATAACTAGAATTTTATATCGCTTTAAGATAAGCTATGAGCGAGTTTGTTAAGAAGGAAAAGTTGCGGACAATAATTTGTCTTCCTTGTGCTCTCCTTACTACCTAGGGAGTAATCAGTAAGTAGCTTCTAATAAAACATTACTTTGCAGAAGCTTTAAGAAGGATGATTGGTTCACTTTTAACTCAATTTACCTTGATAAAGTAAAAATTATCTTCACACTCCCCTTCCAAGTTTGCATAAAAACTCAGAGTCATTAAAGATGGAATGATATGGTTAGTTCTTTGGGTATCTGTATAGATAATTCACTTTTTTAATAAGTCGAGTCGATAGTTTTAAATTTATAAACGTTCTTTTGGGGAGGTTGGTTTATGTAGCTAACTATTTCTTTAAGAATGTTTTTACTTTTTTTGTTTTAAAGCATTGTGAAACTTAGCACATATTTAAAGGTTAATTTGTCTGAATAAAAGTATAAAATTGAAACTCAAGTACTATATGTGTGATGATGTTTTTATTTTATCAAAACGTTATTTGCAAGAATTTAAGGGATTGTTTTAATAATTTATGTTTAGCTTGTTTTTACTGAAAATAAGAAACAATATAAATTTATTAATGTTCTAGTTGCTCATTTAGGTGGAGAAAAAAAAACTTTACAATTGAATCAAGTGTACTTAAATATAGAAATTATTCTTAGATGTTTATTAAAAACCGCATAGATATAATGTTTTTAATTGAATAATAATCCCAAGTTTAAGTACAACAGAACTCTTAACTGAACTATTAATTTCTATGAAAATTTTGAGGTGATAAATCTAATAAAATTATACTAAGATTCCGTTTCCATAATAAGTCTAAGTGTAATTATGTAAATATTAGTAATCCACCCAGTATTTGTCTCCAATGTCTTTTAATTTCAACGATTTTTTAAATGTTTTTTCTTGATAACACGATCCTATAAAAAATTAATAGGTACCCCTCTAGATTTAACTCCTTCATTCAATGTGTCTTTCATCTTGGACCTTCAGGTGTGTCAAAGTTGATGTAAAACATTTCTGTTCAAAGTAGTTTCTTAACGGCCCATCTGAGCTCTAGAAAAAAAACTTCCTTTGATAGAAAAAATAGAAACAGTGGTCGATTCTATCTAATGCTGTCAGCTTCTGATATTTAATACTCATGAATGTCACAGTTACTTTAAGGGCCCGAGGGAAATTACAGCCAAAGTACTGGTTTATTTCTTTTACTACTTGTCCGTAGAAAGTAAAAAATAAGCCTATAGAAAACTAAAATTACCTTCAGCTTTCAATTTTTTTAATCAATCCGTTTTTCAGATCACTTTCTTTTTATCAGATTCTTGAAAGGCAGTCTTTGATTACATTACGCCATTTTGTCTTTACTTAGCACAAGTATTTTTTTTCCTTTTTGGGAAACTTTTTATGGAGGTATACATTCTTTTTTCAAAAAAATATCTTTCAAATTAATTAATTGCGGCAGTAATGATTTATTCGCTAGTCTGCTAAAAAGCTGAAATGAAAAGTCAAACCATTCTGAAGTTTATCCAGATTTTTCAACATTAATGGCATCAAATCTTGAAGGAATATTAAGAAAAGTGACAAAGAGAGACCATTATTTTTAAAGTTTTAAAATTTAGGGATTTTTTCTCGGACTTTTTTTATTTTTTTCGTAACTTGTCAAGCTATTCAAAACAAAAATAATAGAGCTTTTTTGTTTCTCAGTGAAAAGGTCAACTCCTAGTCCTACTCAGATAATTAACCCAATTATTTGTTGTATAAGATCTGATGGTTATTAACGCTTTTTCGATATTCCCTTTATATAATTTACAGATTTTATACGAAGATAATTGTGTCCAGATTGCCGAAGCTATTTATGGGGCCTTTGGTCCTATGTAAGAAAATACATAGGGGAGAGTGGGGTACATTCGCAAAAAAAGTGCATTTCGGCATATTTCTCTGGATCTAGATGAGAGATTGAAACAAACTCGGATTCAAATGAAAGTGAAGACCTTTCCCGATATTTTAGTACGATAACTGGTCGGATTCATCTAAAATTTCTAACCTATATCATCAATCTAAAAAATGAGAAATTTCGTGCAGATGTGCCCCATGGGTGGGGTAGTTTCGCACACGTGTGAGGCACATTCGTACACATGCAAAAAATTATACAATAACTATTTTTACAAATTAAAAAGTTTATGGCACTTTAAAGTAAGGATAATTAAACGAAATATTTGGCACTTTTACACATTTTTCCTCTAAATTGATGATTTTTTTACAAAAAGAAAACAGCTTCAGAAAATATTGAACATCTAAGTTTTTGATGAGGACAACAATTGTAGTAATGAAGAGTATATTGCACATTGTGACATACTTCACATAATATTAATTAGAACCACACACATTAGTTCAACCACACACACAATATTTTAACTGTCAGGTTTTATTCGAAAAGAAAAGTGAACAAACAGCTCGCTTATTAACACCTGAAACTGACGGTTGGGGAACGTTTAATACGATATTATCTTTTTGTATGAATGGTGAATCAATACTTACTGGGAAAATAAAAGTTTCGTCATTAATTTTAAAGTTTTCCATCATTAATGTTAAGTAAGCACTATTCAATTCCAAATTTTATATTTGACCAACATGACAAAATTTTCTTTTTAGTAGCAAATGATACTAGAATAAAATCACTTAAGTCCAAGTCAATTGGTATTAACCTTCCTACCCCACATGGGGTATGAGGCGACCCCAAAGGCACTTTGGCGTTTGGTATCTCCCGTCGATTTTAGTTTTGGAGGTTTTCAAGGCCAGTTTTCCTTAAATATGTAAAGTTTTACAATGGGTAAAAATTTTGGGGCTATAATTCAATTTTGAAGCATCATGGAAGAAACAGACACATATTCCCCCTCCGGGGTCTCCTCAGACCCCAGGCACGAATATGGTAAATTAATAACAATTAATGGAGATGTTTCATATTTTTGTCATATTCTTGATAAATGAAGGTTCCTGCTTTCGTTTTAGTTGTATAGAGATTTCTTGGAGGGTCACAATGTGTTCATATTTTGATTTTTGTTAGAGTATAAAGATTTGGAGAAAGCGCATTGAATTTCGCCTTATTTCTTAAATTTTCTTTCATATTCTGAGAAAATGGGATATTTTTATAATTTTTTTTCCAGGAACTGATAGGGGAAGCGAAAAAAACCTTTAGACAACTGGGCACCACTATTTCCTGTGGTTTGGTTCCTTACAAAAAGTACATAAATTTATGGCATTTTCATTCGGTTTTCTTGGAAAAATAAGAATGTTTGCAAAGATTCAAGAGTATTTATTGAAGTTCAGAATGTTATTTCAAAGAAATATTAAAAGAAAATACTAATTTTTTGCGTGGCAGTCTTAAATAACGTGGGGAAGCTCTTTCCAAACATTTCTGAGCCGATCATTTTTCGCTTGGTTATTTGAATTTTAAAGAGTGGGTACGTATTTAAAATGTGATAAAATAATTATACAAATTTATATAGAGCTGCTAAACATACCTGCAACTTCATATAAAAAATAAACAAAATAATCAAAAATCATTTTAAAAATAAACTAATAAATTATACCCGTGAAAAACCGGGGTTATCAAGTAGTTTGCCCTTAAGCGCTTTAATTATAAAACATTTTAAGTATATTTCTGAATTGTCATTGTTATTTCCTGTAATTTAATTTTTTTTAAGTTTCAGACGTTATAAAGAAACTTACATCATAAAGTTTTAAAAAGACAAAATCGCAAAAAATTAACAAAAATCGATAAATTCAATAAAAACTTGACAAATTATTCAGAACGATGATTTTTGAAGTAAATAATGATAATACACTTTTAAATGCGTAAAAGACGTGTTACGCATGGGGTCTAGATAGACCCCACGAGGGGGAATATGTGACTATTTTTTCAAGAGGGTAGGAAGGTTAAACAATTATCAGGGATATTTATCTCTTCAATGTTTAAATATGGGTCTAAATTCCTTAAAACTGAAGTTTTCTTAAGATATTATTTTCTACTATCACCAAATTTTGAAACAATTACAATAAAAAACAATTAAACTTCAAGTTATTAAATATACTGCACTTATAAACATATAAATCACTTTCATAATCAAAAATGGGAAAGAATGAGGCACATTCGCACTGTCCGAATCTGCCCCATCTTTTGGTGTAAGAATGTGCCCCATCTACCAGCTCAAGCTTACCACGTCCCAAAAAGATATTTATAAAAAAAACTGGGAAATAAAACCTTTCTAGAAATTTACTTTAATAGTGCCTCTACTGAATAAAATTCTGAATGTCAACTTGAGAGTTATTTTTGATTGATATTTTACGCCAACAAAATGACAAGAAAATTTACTTTGCTGCTTCTAACGCTAACAAATTTCTAGTACGTATACACCAAAATGGATCAGGGCTTTGAAAATGCATGCAGGAGGTGGTAGTTTTGCTTCCATCTACTGGTATTTTTTTCAGTTTTTTAAATTAATAATTACTAGGGTAAATGCCGTCTGTCCGAATGTGCCCCATGTACGAAATAGCCCCACTCTCCCCTACATGACACGACACCAACCAACCATAATTTCATATTAGAATGGTTATGTACCAGATAAAAGTTTCAGAAAATATTCATTAAAAGATACGTGTTTACTACTCCCTTTCTAAGCCGACAACTCATAAGCCATTTCATAAGTGACATTTTATAAGCTGACAACTTAAGTTTACAAACC
Organism: Tetragnatha versicolor; assembly: GCA_024610705.1. Classification (NCBI taxonomy): domain Eukaryota; kingdom Metazoa; phylum Arthropoda; class Arachnida; order Araneae; family Tetragnathidae; genus Tetragnatha; species Tetragnatha versicolor. The sequence goes on from JANDEH010000009.1 coordinate 42,882,696, forward strand.
AAATTTTATACGAAACAACCTTTTTTAATTAATGTACAGATGAGGAAAAAAATGACTCAGTTGTGATTTCTGGCGAACCACTTGGGTTAGGAAGACAAAATAGGGGTATTTTTTCATTAATTAAAGTATTCTTATACCAAAAAATTTTTGAGTCCTTAGGGGGTCGTCTTCAAATTAAACGAAACACTAACTTTTTTTCCAATGAGGACCCCCAATTATTTTCTGAAAGGCCATCCTCTCAAACCCTTAAATACCCAGTTTCATCCAGATTGATTAAACAAATTATTTTTTTAAATAAACTTAAAAAAATTTTTAAATCCTGAAATTTGTTTATGGTAATCGATTCTGGTAGTACACTGTAAAAAAAGAACGTCTTTTAACGTATTATTTTCCGTGAATTTTTCATGGATTAATTCCGTAAACTACAAAACGGAATTTTCATCGTGAAGTTTCCGTTTTTTAATTTTCCTCTCCTCAAGCATGCGTATTGTACTATTTCTCCACTAGTTTTGGTGAGACTCAAATATAGTTGTAAATAAGTAATGGAAGTTTGTGCAAGCGTCTTCAGGCGAAACGAACCTTCAGCAAATTTATTATGGGTAAGTAAGTTAAATATATTGTTTTTATTTTTTGTATTATTGGCCGTAATCGGGATTGGGTTAAAGGCGTATGTTTAAATTATTTAGGATGGAAACTAGCGCATCTCGAATGGGGTAGTGGTAGCGCGTCAGTCTGGAGTGCACATGGTCATAGGTTCGAACCCCAGTAATTATTTTTCAGTAAATTTAATTTTAAATTTTTATTATTCCATTAAAAATTGCAAGAATTAATTTCTCTTGTTTAACAGTCATTCCTTATTTAATTAAATTCATTGTGTTTTTTTTAAATGTTTTACTTTACCTAATTTTTTTTTAAAAATGTTTTTAATTATTAATTGAAAATAAAATTATTTCGCTAAAATTGTTTATAGAAACAGCAAGAATCAAGTCCACAAGGATGCGCATTGCTAATAAAGTATAAAAATCTTGCAGGGATTATGAAATACAGTACAAAACAGTACGTCGGCAGCCTAGCAACGGCCGTAGTAAACCTTACCATGCTTTAAAATAGAAATACTGTGATATACTATTTTTAAACAGATATTTAAACATCGTACGATCGCTTTCTTCACCACGTAGCTGAAGTCTTAAAATATTGCATACCTAACTAGTCTTATTAGGTCGCAAAAATGTGATCTAAATAGTTGTGATAACTTGTAACTTTTGATTAGACTTGTATTACTGTGATCGGTAGTGTAAATTATTTAAAAGAATCGTCTATTTGGATTTTACGGATTGTTTGTCATTTTTTTTCAAAATTATAATCAGGAATATACTGAATCACAATAATATTAGTAAAAATACGAACAATCCCTAAAATAACGGAAAGTTCCACTCCAATGACGAAAAGATATTAAACGAACGTTCTCTAAAATAACGGAAGGTTTCCCTCCTTTCACAGAAAAATACAAAACGGACATTCCCTCAAATGACGGAAAAAGAAAATACGGATACCTTCTCAAATGATGAAAATAATCCGGCAGCTGTGCTGCCGGGATATTTACGATTATTGAAGAAATATTTTTTTACAGTGTAGTTTTATGTAGGAAACCAAAATTTTAATCGATTTTATCCAATAGGTTTTGATAAAAACGAATTAATATCTTAAGGGGTCGTATACCGTTCCCGAATGCATACCGTAAATGCTCTTTCTAGTTCGTTATTATCAAAAACTATTGTAAAAATTGATTGAAATTTTGGTTTCCTACATAAAATTACTACCAGAATCGATTACCATAAAAAATTTCACGATTTAGAAAAAATTATTTTAAGTTTATTTAAAAAAACATTTTTTTAATTGGAAAAAAAGTTAATGTTTCGTTTAATATGAAGACAACCCCCTAAGGACTCGAAAAATTTTTTTGGTAAAAGAATACGTTAATTAATGAAAAACGACCCCTATTTTGTCTTCCTAACCCAAGTGGTTCACCAGAAATCACAACTTAGTCATTTTTTCCCTCAACTGTACATTCTTCTTCCATATTTTACATTGATGAAATTTGATATTCAACAACTGAAAAGTAGCGGAAAGATGATGTATCATAGTAGGAAACAATTTAACGTAGTTAAAAACCACAATAAGTTATAAATTTAAAAAAACATATATTTGTTTCGGAGATCTTTGAATCCCAAAAACAGAACTGAAAAACACAACACAACTTTGTGTTGTGTTTTTTTCGCTTAAACAAAACAACTGTGTGTTTCTAAAATTTTTAACTTATTGTGCGATACACTATGTTGAATTATTTCCTGCAATACAAATGAAGAGTGCGTAACATATCCCCTAAAAGTTAGAATTAACAATTTCACAAAACCTTTTTTCTATCCTGAAGGATTAATACGAAACCTTTCATTATTTTGTAGTTTTATTTATGATTTGATCAATTGCCAAAGAAGGAAACCACTTTCGAAACTTTTAGAAAACTAAGCCTAACGTGATACAGAAAGATAGAAAATAGAACTGTAAAAAGAAATCCTAAATGTAGAATGCGGTTTTTATTTATTCCAAAAGGTTCATTTGGTAAACCATTGTAGTATATTACTTTATGTTGTATTCCCTTTATAGAAACTTAATGACTCTTTTCAACTTTCAAGTTTATATCCGCATTTTAGGCTCAGTGTTTTACTTTTTTGGTTTATAAACAAAAATCCAGACAAGTCTCACTTCTCTAACAAAGGAATTGAATAGAAATTGAGATGGAAAAGCATCAGGAGGGGAACGCATCACATTTTCTTCGATGTGTGCAGTCTGTTTAAGATAACTGAAGCCGTTGAGAGCAAGGTTAAAGCAAACGGGTTCCTTTAAGAGAATAAAGTTGAATTTTGGTATGCATAAGCTTGCTTCGGAAAGAGACACGGCTTAGGTTCCAGAGTGCGTAGACTTGGTATTCTCGGGGATGGGTGTGCGCACGAGGTATTGGACTAGAACTCTGTTCTCTATTCACAGCATCCGGGATATATAAGACGGTGAAAAAATGGTTTTAATGGAAAATCATTTTTCGGATCACGTACCAAGGCCTCTCAGCTCAAATAAATCGATTTTTATCATCCAGGAATGGTAAAAATGCGGAAATTGCTTTCACTTTGTGTTATGCCGAATGTTTTCGGGTTTCTTTTTTGTTTGCCCCTTCAGCATTGTTTTGAAAGTAATGCGTGGTTTTGAGTGTGTTGGATGATGGGGTTATCGCCGTTTGGAATGTTTTGAATTGGAAAGGTGCATCGGGGTTTAAGTGTTAAACATCTGAATCCCGTTTGAAAAAAAAAGTTAAGATGACTACGTTGCCGTCTGAGTAAGGGAAAGTAATCTGTTGATCATATAAAATTTCATGAGAATGAAAATTGATATAGCCTATCTTTAAACAATAAAGTTTAAAACATAAATCCATAGCCGAAGAGTTGAAAAATTTAGTTTCTCTACTTTTGATGCATACAGGGTGTTTCAAAATTGCGTTGCACGGCTTTTATTCGAAACCAACGCCTCCTAGGGTCATAGAAGTAAGGTCTACCCCTGGGCAAGTGACCCTGGAGAATCCATTGAGAGGACATACAGCGCCCCTAGCGGCGAAATTAAAAAGTTAAAAAAATTAATTTAAAAACTAAAGGAGATAGAGCAAATACCTCATTGAGAGTATTGTTACCAACGTCAAGAAAAACTCACTGAAAAAAATTTGATCAAAAAATCTTGAATATTCGCGGAGATATTAGCAAGTGAAAATAGCACTTTTTCAGGGGTTAAAAATAAAAAGTTCGCATATTTCCAAATTTTTTAGTGTTATTGTGTAGTTTTCTGTTTTTTTAATGGAAAGAACACAAAATTTAATCAAAAAATCAAAAAAATTTGCAAATATGCGAACTTTTTATTTTTTGACCCCTGAAAAAGTGCTATTTCACATGCTAATATCTCCGCGAATATTCAAGATATTTTGATCAAATATTTTTCAGTGAGTTCTTCATGGCGTTGGCAACAATACTCTCACTGAAATATTTGCTCTATCTCCTTTAGTTTTTAAATTAATTTTTTTAACTTTTTAATTTCGCCGCTAGGAGCGCTGTAAGTCTTCTCAATGGATTCTTCAGGGTCACTTACCTAGGGGTAAACATTACTTCCATGACCCATACGCCTTACACAACATTTTAGTTTCGATGTTGAGAGTACAGCAGTGTTTCTCAGTTCAAAATGTGATTTTCTTAAGATAAAAAAGCCTTGCAATTGGTATAAAAGTACTAAATAAGCATTTTAAATGTTCTTAAATCTCGGCATTTAAAATCCACAGAACAGCTTTCTACTAACGTGCACGTCTGCCAATAAAGCGAAATCTATTTATAATTTAGAATATATTTTTAATTTTTTTTTCAAAGAGAGTACTGATGCACCAACGATAGTAAAAGGGTCACGTGATTTTGACAACACTGGAACTAGTATTTCGGAGGGGAGACAGGTGGAAGTTGAGGGGCAGTTGATCGAAAGAGGACGAGACATTTGCTTGTATATAAAGGCAAGACCCCAACTATCACCGGTTACCCAACTATCGGCCGTGCAAAAGTCAGTAAAAATCACGTGACCCTTTTACTAACGTTGGTTCAGCAGTACATTCAACGATGACCAAGGGCAAAAACTTTTACTAGTTTTAAATTTTTTAAGCACATTGAAATCACATGACGGAAAAAACGTACGTTTCCTCAAATAATGGAAATAATCTGGCAATAACGCTGCCTGAAGTTTTCTGGTTTTTTTTAAGAAAAAATTTTTACGGTGTTGAAATTACAGTTTTTACAAACAGGTCAGTTTTTTAATGGGACAATTTTTTCCATAACATAAAACAATACTTAAATTAGACATTAAAAACTTATGTATGTAGTTTACAGTACTGTAACACATAGTTTTAAATTTTTTAAATTGATTATTTTTTAAAATAAAAAACACAAATAAAGAACTGAAAGTATGCCAAAATTAAAAATATTTTTAATTGTAAATCCAAATTATTTTTTAAACTAACACTTTTTCGTTTTACAACTTCATAGAAAGAAGCGTGTTTTAAGGTTATTAAAACACAATATTTATACTCGGTGAAAGCAAGTGATGACATATTGGTATTTTCCCCTTTCACAAAAGAAATCAAACGAGGAAGGAACAATTCATTTCCTTTACTAAGCAAATATTGAAACTTTACTTAATTAGTCCCTTTTCTTTAGTACTTCCTGAAAAAATCACGTTATATTTAGCTTATGCTAATCAATCAGATGCTTAAAACACACACAATAACTTTGAAAATAGTATTTTCATCACCCTCGTATCCTGTTTCTTCGAAAAAGACCCTGTCTAACATTACAATTTACCAAAAAGACACTAAATATGGTGTCTAGGGACAATATTTAAAGGATGTATTTTAATGCGTAAGCCATAATTGTGAAGAGCAATAGGAAAAAAAACGATTTTTCAAAAAAATTTATTTCGATAGAGCTTCTTGAAAAAACTTTTTTTCGAAATCTGATTATTCGTTAATTATTAAAAACTACAATCGGAAGTTTAGCTTATGATGTCACTTCTGTCTTCGGTACGACACACTTGTACGAAAGAGTATTCGGCAATGGTTAAATCCTTTCCTTTGAAAGTATTGATTGGATGAAGATTCGGGCGAAAGCAAAAGTGACGTCACGTAGGCCACATCTCCAATTCTAGCGAGCATGAGTTTTGAAAATTAATTTTAAAAAACTATTGGGAAAAATCTAAAAATTTGAAGAAATGAGTTTTACAACCCCTTCAATAATTTCCAATTGTCGAAATATTGAATTTCCACAAGTGTTTTATCCCCTATTCGAAATTTTTAAGAACCATAAGGAAGACGTTCAACGGAGATACCCGCCTAAAAGATCATGACAGGGCTTATATTTTGAGTATTGAGTTAATTTTAAGGGAACACGATATATACTTCCATATAGAACATTTAAGGGTTTAGGTTTGTTTATTAAATTATAAAGGTATCCCAAATTTGTTAATTATAGAAAATCATATTAACTTAAGAAGTGGACAATTATTAAATAAATTTTCCTAAAATTATTTTATGGATATTATTAATAATATGCAAGAATGTAATTCAATTTCCTACAAACAGTTCATGCTATTATTTAACCATATTACACCTTCCCTAAAGTGCTCGAGATTACCATAGGATCCTATGGAAACTTTGGGAAGGCTAGGACTAAAAGGTTTAAATATTGCAAAAGTTTACGGCAACGCTATTTGAAAGATAATACATGTATACTATCAAAAAACGTGCATATTTACGCTAAATTTCCTATTTCTTAAAAAAACCGAAAGAGAGAGAGACGCCAACCACTATAACTCTTTACTAGTACTTACCCCGATACAAACATTGTATCAAAAAGTAATAAACTAATATTAATAACCAACAACGAACGAGATACGTAAATTCATTTCCCTTACACTGAAATAAGGAATAGTAATCACAACACAATGAATGGTCCAATACATGCTTTACTAAATAAAATCCCTTTGAGTTTAGGTAGGAATGTTGTCTTCAGAGAGCCTGCTTGTAAAGCGAGAATTGAGCCTAGCTAGGTTGATTTCACATTCTAAGAAATCAAACATTTCAAGGTTGGATACTTACTCGAGCACTATGATATTTTCGTTTGCTGCTTGCCAATAATAAATACTCTTTTGATGATCATCTTCTCAGAAGTTGAACTCTGCGTCTTCGTTACGAGCATTATATTCTTTGAAGTGTAAGACTTGTGTGTGCAGGCGAATAAAGTGAGATATATTGATCCCAGAGCTAACAAGGGTTCCTTTGAAGTGATTGAAGTCTTGAGATAAAAAAATGATTTTACAGCAAACAAGCCTAAATTAAATATTCAAACTTTATTAACGCTTGGTATGACTTTAGATCAAAGAATTTTCTGAACCAAATTAAACGTAATTTAAATTAAATCAAGAGATGTCTTGAAACTAAGCGCTTTAAGTTGATATTTTCTTTAAAAATTACAAGTTTGTATGATTACTTTTTTTTAGATTGTAAAAATGTTTAGACTTTTTTATTTATTTCTCGAATTGCACATTTTTTAAAATAATTTAATTGCGACCTACAATTTTATTTTGTGTACATAAAAATTGTGTGTGTGATGTATCATACAAAGAATAAACATTATTTTCAATAAATTCCTAACTAATTTTTTAAATATGTTTTGGTTAGTTCTTAAGAAAGGGAAGCTCAGAATCTTTAATATATTTTAATTTAAATATGCGATAATTTCTGAAAGCTCACCTTGATTTTTTTATTTCAAAACCAAAGGAAAGATATAAGTAACAACGTTTAAATAAAATGGATATTTTTAGGCTCATATCCAGATAAGGATTACATTCAAAAACTAACCGTACTATCTTGTATTGTGTTTCCGAGAGACTCATTTAAATTATTTCCTTTAAATTTAATTGCAAACACAAATTTTTAAAAATCAAACTTTTAAGTACGTTTTCAAATTTATGGGCAGTTAAATAATCTGTTTTACTAATAAAAGACACAATATTCTAAAAATTTGTATATCTTTAAATTCTCATAGACAAGTTTCGTTAAATGCATATAGTTAATTGGGTATTTTGAGCAGATTACAAAGCACAAACTCGTCTGCTACAATTTACATGCTGGAGATATAATTAATTACGAACTTGAGTGATCCTCATGGTATTGCAATTATTCTAATACTTCTCATTTGACATGCATTTTGATAATGCTCGTATTGAAGGTCGTGCATGTGCGTAGTTTCTTCAAAGCAATATATGATTAAGAAAGATTAATTTCGATAAAATTAAGGTGAAGGAAATTATGTCTTGGAAACAAGGACAATTTCTATGTCTATTTTTTAAAAATAGGATACAAGTATTACTTAGATTTGAACTTCATGTACTATCATACGCTTACAGACTAAATTTAATAAAAAAATTTGAGTCACGTGTTGTTCTATTAAGTCTTTATACAGTAATTCTTCGTTTAAAACCTAAATAACTATATTACTATAATAAAGTTTAAGAAAAAATTATTTGAGATATTTACTAATTGATCTTGATAAATCACACATAAGTTCAAATAAAACAAATTCCATTTAATCAGTAAATGTTAGTTTGCAAAGTTCGGTTCAAATACAACTGATAATCAAGTTTAAAATTTCAGTTTATACGATTTAATCATATGCATTAATATTCATATCGCTGGTTATTATAAAGATTATGTATTTAAGACTTATAAAATAATATTAGTTACATCAAAAAGTTATTCGTGTATACTCACTAGTGTGATAAAATTTCATCATTGTAATATCTAAGTTAATATTAGTTTCACTTCAGCAACTATTTCAGCATCTAACACTTTTCCTTTAATGGTATCGTATTCATCTCAAAGATATTAAGTATAGATGAAGCCAGGTGAATACATTAGCATTAGAGTACAGGTTTATGTTATATAATATGTTTCTAAGGTATATATTATTTTCAAGATATTCCTTAGTAATTTTTTACATAATAAATAATAGGTAAACTGTTATATAGTAATAGTTTTAATATTAAAATTTTATTCCTACTATGTTGATTCTGCATGTTCAATTTTTAACTTTATATTACAATACTTTTTTCATAAAAATGAAAAAGGTAAAAAAAATAGACTTTCTCTTAAACAGTTATCTTTATATTTTAAAAGCATTTTACTTATATCAATGATAACATAATGATAGAAAGAGAGAGATAGAGAGATGGTTCAAGTTATTTAAATGACTTTTAAGGTAATTTAAATCTAGTATATCCCCGCATCGACGGCAACGTATCGTGTGATATATGGGGTCATATGGAGAGTCATATCAAACATCAGCATTCCGATTTTCGAACATCGATGTTTCAATATGTCGATATTAAAGGACACGGAATAAAAACTTGTTATATCACTATATAATATTAAGTGAGTTTTAAGGGGACTGAATAAAATTCTATTACATCCCCACATCGACGGCCACATATCGTGAGATATACGGGGTAATATGGAGAGTCATACAGAATATCAACATTCCGATATTTGAACATCGATGCGTTTCTCAATATCGACTTTTAAGACCCCGGAATAAAAACTTGTTATATCACCATATAATATTAAGTGACTTCTAAGGGGACTGAATAAAAATATGTTACATCCTCACATCGACGGCCACATATCGTGTAATATATGGGGTCATATGGGGAGTCATATGGAATATCAGCATTCCGATATTTGAACCTCGATGCGTTTCAATATGTCGACATTAACGGACACGGAAAAAAACTTTTTATATCACCATATAATATTAAGTGATTTTTAAGGGGACTGAATAAAAATCTGTTACATTCTCACATCGATGGCCACATATCGTGAGATATATGGGGTCATATGGAATATCAGCATTCCGATATTTGAACATCGATGCGTTTCTCTATATCGACTTTTAAGACCCCGGAATAAAAACTTGTTATATCACCATATAATATTAAGTGACTTTTAAGGGGACTGAATAAAAATCTGTAACATCCTCACATCGACGGCCACATATCGTGTGATATATGAGGTCATATGGGAAGTCATATGGAATATCACCATTCAGATATTTGAACATCGATGCGTTTCTCTATATCTACTTTTAAGACCCTGGAATAAAAACTTGTTATATCACCATATAATATTAAGTGACTTTTAAGGGGACTGAATAAAAATCTATTACATCCCCTCATCGACGGCCCCATATCGCGTGATATATGGGGTCATATTGAGGGTTATATGGAACATCAGAATTCCGATATTCGAACACCTATGTTTTAATATGACGACTTTAAAGGGCCCGGAATCAAAATTTTTAACATCACCATATAATATTAAATGACTTTTAAGGGAACTGAATAAAAATCTAGTACTTCCCCACATCGACGGCCACATATCGTGTGATATATGGGGTCATATGGAGGGTCATATGAAAAATGTTTCCCTTCAAAAAACTAAATGTTATACATGTCAGTTATGATCATATTTAAATTTTGAAATAATTTACCCTGTTATTATAAAGCCTCCACATAATGCTTTTAATAAGCTTTTAATAATGCTTTTAATTTGTTTACATATTATTTTTAAAATGTGTTTAAAGAAATTGTATGATTTTAATTAAAGCGTATTAGTGTATTAGTTTAAACCAAACACACATCCAGTCAAACGATTGAGTAGTTTCTTTTACTGAACGTCTAAATTCTTCTTTTTAAGAATATTAAAAAACACACATTCATAATTTTAATGAACTGTTTAAAATGTTTTCATTTTCTTAACATTTAAACTCATTGGCGCCACAGCCCTAGTGGGCCAAGGCCTACGATGCCCATCTTCGTTTTCGTGACCGTGGGGCCCTGGGGTGCAAGTTGTTAGGCATGTGTCCCGGTCAGGTGGTCATTCTAACGCGAGACCCCCAGTGTTTAGTAGGGTGGGACGAAAAAACCTTTTCTTTTTTTTCGAAGTTGTAATAGCGCGGAAAAGTTGCGAATCATATAGACAAAGAAAAAGAAAAAAAATTCAAAATCGGTTAATATCTTCCGATCGCGCATAGGAACCTAAGTTTGACATAATATGAAAAACTTCATTTTTGCGATTATTTTTTTAACCAAATCAAAGATTAAACTATCAAATATTGTTCATGATTTTTTTATGTGGAACTAATATAGTAATTGACATAATCGTTCAGGTTCCATTCTTCTATCACTTTTTTTTCGTTAAATATAATTTTTTTAATGTTCATACAAATTTTGTAAAGTTGTTTTTCCTGCATTTTAAAACAACTAATAACTTTAGAAGTATACAACTTAAAAACTTGAAATCAGTCCCATTTTGTTCGTTAATTTTTTGTCGTTCCTTAAGTGTGCATCATGATCATCATTTTCAAAAAAAAATTTGAAAAATTTTAAAAAAGTAAAAAAAATTTAATAAATTTTTTTTAAATTTTCTTTTGAAAAAATATTAATAGCCTTTTTACTCTTAAAATGAACATAACTACCCAATTTCAAGTTGAAAATAAAATTAAATCATGTATAAAAAATAAAAATAACCGTAATTTAGTCAAATCCCTAAACATTCCCTAAAATTATTCACCAAGAGCGATTCACTCATGGAAAATTTATCAAATCACTAGAGGGTGTTCATATGACTTAAAACATGTAAAAAATGTCACATAAATTTCAGAAAATAAGACCATTAACTCATTAAGGACGGTTGGTAAGAAAAGTTGCCAAGGGACATTTTATTTTTTACTGACTCTAATAGAGGACATTAAAAGTTTAAATGCATGATAACAGCTTCTGAAGAATGTATTTATTCAGATAAAAATAGAAATTTATACCTTCCATGCCGTTTTGGTGGTAAAATCGCTGTTAGAATGAGAGCGTTTCACTACATTTTTGAGATAGCCGGGAGATCATTTGGAAAACTCCAAAAAAATCTAATGTGTTGGTTATTTTTGTGACTTGTTTCTATTGCAGCATATTCACAAGATCCCATTCTAAATAGTATTACCAATTACAGTTGCAATGAGGGTATTTAAATTGCCAATAGCAAGGGTTTTCTTCTACTGGCAACTTTTGTTGCCAATCGTCCGATGTGTGGTCAAAACTTTTAAAAGTTACTTATAAGAAGCTTCTGTAAATTAATTACTTTTTATGCTTTTTTGAGTTCTTATCATAAATGTAGATCTTATTGATACTTTGGCATGATGAAATGTTTCCCTTGGATCATAATTTCTGTGGGGTTTTTTTGTAGATTTTAGGTTTTTACCCATTCCTAACACATTGATTGGTTCAATCTCATACTAAATCATTTCTGGATACATTTATTGTCTTTGAAAGGGTTTCTGGAAACTTACAAAAGTTAAAAAATAAAATAAAATATCACTGGAGTTATTTAGCCCATTTTGAATAGGCCAATACCTAGTTTTTATCGAGTTGATGAGTAATCTTCAACATTTTCTGTGGGGAATATGCGAAATCTGGAGCCATAAAGATGAATATGGTAATTAGGATGACTTTTTGATACAGAATGACTAAAAAGAACGTGAAATTACAATAAGAGAAAAAGCTTTGGAAGGCAAAAAAATTATAGATATATCCAAAGGTATCTGAAAAATGAAAGTTAAGAATTTAAAAGATTCTGGCAGGTAAAAAAGTCCCTATGTCCCAGACTGGGAGATATAAATAAAACTATTTTAACCTGGAAGTTAGCTGAAGTACAGAAATCAACAGGTTCCGACTTAGAAAGTACTAGTTCGGCAATTTTTAAAGCCTGAAATTAGGTGAATATCAATATTTCGGACTAAACAGGCCCTATTCAGGAGGGGTGAAATACCCTTTATTGGACCCCCTATCAACAATATAGTCCCAATTCACTTTTATTTATGTTTTATTTCTTTAAATTATGTATGAAAACATTTTATTATCAAAATCGTAAACATTCTAATTAGTTTTTTCGATTTTTCATTTGTCAGAGTTTGGACCCCACTAAGGACGGTTGTCAAGAAAAGTTGCCAGTTAAAAAATCATAAAAATTATTTTTTGAAAAATCTGAAAATGGGCATTTCTTACTATATTTGGTCCAAATGAACAAAATATGAAAGAAAAAGTTAATTATTTTCATTATTTTAAAGTCGTCCTTAATGGGTTAACAGATTCGGTTCAAAATCTTACAATGCTAGTTCCCAATTCTAAGTTAATTCAATTTGCATGAATTTTACTTGAATATTCCTTAGAAATGTGTTTATAACCAATTTTTTATGTTCTAAAACTTTTAATTTACTTTGATTTGACTTGTTAAAAGAAAAAACAATTAGATATAAACATAATTCTTAGAAATTTTCAGGAGAAATGCATGCAAATTGAATTAACTTAACTAAATATGAAAAAACTTGATTTTTGCGTTTATTTTTTTTAATTTGGTGGTTTTCGTAACGTAATAGTTTGAAACGTCTTCAAATAGAGCCTAAAAACATTGTGTTTTAATTTGGTTTAGATCAGTTAATACAATCCGATCGCGCATAAGCCCCAAAATTTGCCAAAATATTGAAAATTTCACACTTTCATATTTAGTTAAGTTAATTCAATTTGCATGTATTTCTCCTGAAAATTTATAAGAATTATGTTTATATCTAATTATTTTTACTTTTAACAAGTCAAATCAAAGTAAATTAAAAGTTTTAGAACAAAAAAAATTGGTTATAAACACATTTCTAAGGAATATTCAAGTAAAATTCATGCAAATTGAATTAACTTAGAGTTGGGATCTAGCATTGTAAGATTTTGAACCGAATCTGTTAATTGTCTTATTTTCTGAAATTTATGTGACATTTTTTACATAATTTAAGTCATATGAACACCCTCAAGTGATTTGATAAATTTTCCATGAGTGAACCGCTCTTGGTGTATATGTTACAGTTAAAGTCCGGAAATCAGTTAATTTACAGATAACCTAGGTAATTTGCAGATTAACGAGGGTGATCCGTTAAAGAGCGAATTTTTTTTCAATTTCTAAGATTACCTAGGTAATCTTGAAATTACCTAGGTATTCTGCACCCTACCGACTAGACACTCGTTAATCTGCATACTACCTGTAATCAGTTATTTTACATATTAACGAGGGTGATCCGTTAAAGTACAAAATTTTATTTTATTTTATAAAAAGTTTAAGGAGGTTGGGGGGGCTGCCGCCCCCCCAAACCCCCCTGCCCTAACTATAACAAAACTCGTTTTGGGGGTAAACAGTAACAATGACGAATCAAAAAAGGGGGATCGGTACTTTTTTCATATTACACAAAACACGCAAATCCCACAAAAATAGTAATGAAATAGAAATTTTAAAACTAGAATATAAAAACAATAATAATAGAATATTAAAGTACCAACTGAGATTTGTATCAATTGTGGTTTTCGATCTCGATTTGACAGCGTATTTCAATGAGCACTTAAACTAGCAAATCTTAATGAAAGCGTGGTGTAATCGGCTGGCAGCCTGCACTGAACTATTGCTAGGATTCGCGATCGATTACATATGTTAAACCCTTGCCCAGGTTCCAGCGATTGTTGAATTAACGTTTGTTGAAAAGATATTTCAACAGCTGAGACATTTGCTTTCGGTAAAAGAAATCTCTGTCACTCTGAAGTCGGAGCTTCAACACAATTGTTTCAAAATACCCGTTTTAGTAGTAATATACTGTACTTAATCATGTAAATTTACAGTACTTACTTGCTTGTATTATTTTGTTTTAACATTCAACATGACAACTACCAGTGCTACGCTCTAAATTTGAAATCAAAACACCAAATATGACAACAAACTACGTATTGAAACCCAACTGCGCAGGGGTAAGCGCATGGCGCAGTAAGCACCTCAACATTTTAACAGAAAGTATTGAACGAAACAAACTATTTTGAACTTTAACGATCAAGAGGCCGTTATAGTGTAGATTCCCTAGGTAAAATGCGAAAAACTCAAAAATCCGCACATTAACGACAGAAATCAGTTAATCTTAAGTTTACCTAGGTATTCTTCATATTAACTAATTATCAACTTTAGCGGTAACATATATAATTTTAGGGAATGTTTAGGGATTTGACTAAATTACGGTTATTTTTATTTTTTATACATGATTTAATTTTATTTTCAACTTGAAATTGGGTAGTTATGTTCATTTTAAGTATAAAAAGGCTATTAATATTTTTTCAAAAGAAAATTTAAAAAAAAATTATTAAATTTTTTTTACTTTTTTCAAATTTTTCAAATTTTTTTTTGAAAATGATGATCATGATGCACACCTAAGGAACGACAAAAAATTAACGAACAAAATGGGACTGATTTCAAGTTTTTAAGTTGTATAGTTCTAAAGTTATTAGTTGTTTAACAATGCAGGAAAAACAACTTTACAAAATTTGTATGAACATTAAAAAAATTATATATAACGAAAAAAAAGTGATAGAAGAATGGAACCTGAACGATTATGTCTATAACTATATTAGTTCCACATAAAAAAATCATGAACAATATTTGATAGTTTAATCTTCGATTTGGTTAAAAAAATAATCGCAAAAATGAAGTTTTTTCATATTTTGTCAAACTTTGGGGCCTATGCGCGATCGGAAGATATTAACCGATTTTGAAAAAAAAAATTTCTTTTTCTTTATCTATTTGATTCGCAACTTTTCCGCGCTATTACAACTTCGAAAAAAAATAAAAGGTTTTTTCGGCCCACCCTAGTGTTTAGTTCCCAAGCAAGCTTGGTCCTCATTTTATCGACCCACTGAAGGGATGAAAGGCTGAGTGGACCTTGTCCAAACCGGGATTTGAATCCCGGGCCTGTGGTGTGGAAGCGCAAAGCACTACCACTGAGCCACTGGGCGTTAATTTCTTAACATTTACATTTTTATATAATTTAAATGGTTTTTTAATTTCTGTAATTATTTTTAAATTACCATATTCATAAACACGGAAATTTGCAAGGTTTCATTATAGAAAGGAAAAACAAATAATATTGATTATCTAATAAACCATCATCCCTATGATAACTGTAATATGCAATAAGTGGCTTGTTTTGTAGCCAATGCCATAAGGTAAATATGGGTATAGTGGACACTGTTCCAATAATGGCCACATAGCTGATGAAAATCAAATTGGAAGTTGTCTAGGGGTATTTGGTTACTCTCAATAGCCGCTTAACCTTCTTCTTTGTTCCCTTAATTCCCTTTATCTAGATTTTTTAAAATTTTCTCTTAAGCATGACAGTATTTTCTATATATTTTTTAAAAAGGCACCTATCGCTAAAAAACTCTTCTTTGACTTTTTTCCACACTGTTACTGTTTTAATGTCCAGGTCTATATGTGAGGCGGAAAGCGAAAAGGGACCTCTTGTCAGCGTTCCTCGAAATGGAGTTATTATTTTTTCTCAATCTGTATAGATTTATGAAGATTTTAAGACCATCATCATCCTTGTAGCTCAAAAAATGACGAATCGCCAGTAATTAAAAGTTTTAATAGAATAAGTGGATTTTGCAAAAAACGACCTTAAACTTTCAAAATGCTACCATCTCGTTATTTTTCACAGTTAAGGAATGATTCTAACAGCTAAAATTCGGTTCTAAAGGGTCCATGGATCGATAAAATCGAGAGAAAAAAATTCGATAGTTTTGACCTTCCGGTTTTTTGGCTTTTTCTCGAAATCAACTTTGCCGACAAGAGGTCCCTTTTCGCTTTCCGCCTCACATTGTTGATCTATGTCTAATTTTCCTCTCAATTCTCTCCTTAGGTCTGAATACCTGCTGCATAACGTGATGATATGTTCCGTTGTTTCGTTTACATGACATGCTGGACATAATGGGGACTCAGTTAAACCAAATCTATAATCTATATAGTAGGCTTTTAGCAGGCAACATGCCCGTATACAACCTTGCTAGTAGGACGTCCATTTCTCGGTCCCTTGACCATTTGAAGATCTAGGGTTTTTCGTCAAGGGATATTCTTGAAAATATTTTGATGCCTCCCATTCCCTTTTTTCCTCTCTTGAATAGAAATCTCTAACGTTTTTAATTATATCCGTTGGGGATGACCATTTTAATATAGAGGTTTCTTCTTAATTTTAAATAGAACGAGTTAGAGGCACCAAACAGCTTCAAAATTCATAGGCATAGTAGATTTTGCAATCAGGTAGATTAACACCGATACCACAGATCAACATGGAAAGGATATTTAAATATTTGAAAATAACAACATCTGCCGAGTGACTGAAATTTGATTTTGCTTATTGAATCGCGTAAGGAAACGGGTACGTCGCAACTGATTTTTTTGTATTTATTACCGTTTTGTTTGACTTTTAAAATTATATTAAGATAAAGAAGAGTGTAAAATTCGTTACTGAATAAAATTTATTTGAAAATGTTGACTTAACGAGGATTTGTGGGGGTGGCCACTTTACCAACACATAATCTTAGATTTTCCAATAGTGGCCACCGCAATGGCTTCTAATAAAAACATAAATAATTTGAATTTTAACTAGTTTTTCCTCATAAACTGTTGATTGTGCTATAAAAGGAGTGTTGTATGAATTTGGTTTCATTCTGGCTTCGGGGACCAAGGTTTCTAAAACATAGAATTACATGCTAAACTGCTCTCAAATCAGCTACAGCGTAGGCTCTGGGCCCGTCTTTTATTCTAAATTAAAAATAAAGCTAATTTGATTTGATCTAAAATATATTTCGTTGGGAAGGAAAATTTTATTAGAACTAAAACTTAACGACTATATCTACTCAATTTCATTCATAAACCCCCTCATATAGGCAGAAAAAGATATGTGTCCAATTTAGATACAAGAGGTGTCCACCATAGGAACAACATCTACATCAAGGTGGCCCCTATAGGAGGACTTTTAAAAATTAATTAAAAATACTTTACGTGATTGAATTAAAATTTTTAATGGTAAAATCGAAAGAAGAAGATCCAATTAACATAAAAATAGTGTGATAACCGTTTTCAAGCAAATAGGTTGGTATTTATTGAGAATTTAAGCAAAAGTTTTCCTTAAAGTGTCCACTATACCCACATTTACCTTATGTATTCTCTTAAAGAAATTACATTTTTAAGACTTTCATTTTGCATCAAATTAAGAAGAAATATCAGTCTAAAATATTAAACTGTGAAACAGAAAACATTAATATGGAATATTCTGAATTTTATTCACCCTTAAAATGATGATGTTTTTACCCCATTATTAAAACCCGTTAACACCCGAATTAATTCTACCGAAAATATTTGTATGATTATTTCAAGTTGGTGTAATTATGACCCAATTAAGACAAAAAATCCGAAATTTAAAAATTTTATTAATTAGTATGGAAGTTACAGCCCGTCCTCGTTTGAGGACGCTGGGCGTTCCGGTGTAAAAAATCAAGAGATTCGGAAAAGTCAGCAAATAGGAAATTAACGTATATAGGTATGCAAAACAACTAAAAATGGACTAGTTATAGTATTTTATGAGACTTTAGGATGAAAATAATTATAAACTACACTTTTTAGCATTATTTTAATGAATTTTAAGAATTTATCTCCTATTCAGTAAATCCAATGGTAGAGATTTTAGTGTTGTATGAAGTGTGATAGTAGATAGTAAGGGAAAACTTTTATTAGGAGATCAGGAGGAACATGTGAAATACATGAAAACTAAATAGATATGATACATGAACAAAATGCGAGTTAATTTTGAATAAATTCTAGCATTTTTGGTATGATATTTGGTAGAACAAGGTCCTCAAAATGTTATTTGTTAAGTATGAAACATCAAAATTTTATTTCCGTTATTAAATTTATGTTCACAAATCCCCTTTAGGTTCTTTTTCTATTATTTCCGAGATTTCAGAGGACATCGATTCATTTTATTGCCTTTTATGGTCCCACAATTTACTGGGAAAACAAATATTCATGAGATTCTGCAATCGGTAAGAACCTATGAGCCATTCTAACTACTAAAAACCCTTTTAAAACAAAAATAAATATTATTAACTACCTAATAATAGCTGAAGAACAGCTTTAACACGATAGTAGATAGAAAAAATCCAAAAACTGTAATAAGTAGAAATCTGAAAAAAGTTGGCTGGAACGCCCAGCGTCCTCAAACGAGGACAGTAAAATTGGACGTCATTTTTGTAAACGAAATTTTTTTTTAAAATTTCTAATTTTCTTTTCTATGTATACATATGACCTTAATTTAAAATACTAGAGAAAATAAATTATTACCTTGACTTCAGCCGATGTAGCGAGACAGAAAATCGATGTAAGTGTAATACATGAAAAAAGCGCGAAATTGCGAGCCGAATTCAGGAGCTTAAAAAACCCAGACACATGATAATTTGTGGCATGTTTTGTAGTATTAACATCTATCGTCATGCAAAATAAACAATCGTTTCCGGAAAAAAGAAAGATTTTACACACCCTTTTATACACTGTCCTCAAACGAGGACTCTGGGCGTTAACGGGTTAAAAAAGTATACCAAATTTTGATTTTTTACAAAAATGCAATAAGCTTGAACATATACAGGGTGTTTCAAGAGTCCGTTTCGCGGCTTTTATTTCGAACCAACGTGTCCTAGAGTTACGGAAGTAAGGTCTACCCCTAGGTAAGTAACCCTGAAGAATCTATTGAGATGACTTACAGCACCCCTAGCGGCGCTGTAAGCTGATTTAAATGGTTTTTCAACTTTGATTACTTTTAGAAACACAGAAAGGAACAGTGGTAAATACACTCTTGCTCTTTAATATCTGTTTTTTTTGTCTCTTTTTTTTATTTCAAAGTGGAAATACTTGTAGAGGCCAGGACAGATATCGATCATTGATTGCAATATAGAATATTTATGCACCTTAACAAAATTACTCAAACTAGTGTCTAATCCAAAATGGATTTCTGCTTTTTATAGTATTTAATGGTTAAAAGTGTTTATTTTGAAAAATATTAGTTTACCATAAACGAAGTTACAAAAGAATGACCTCCATAAAAAAAAACGTAGCGCTCAGATATACCTAAGTATCGTCTATTTTTTTAATTTTAAATACACTGCTGGCCATCCAAAATGGTACACCAAGAAGGAAAAGAGATATCAAAGCCAAAAATACTTCTATGATTGCACATAGTATTAATGAGAATTGATTAAAAATTCAACCTTCCTGGGTGTTGGGGGGCCAAGTAAACTAGGGAAGAGTGTTGTCTCCATAGTTATTCACTACCGCCGTATCGTCTATTTTATCAATTTTAAATATATTTGATCGCAGATTTTTCGTCGTGATTAATTGTTAAGGTTATATTGATGGAAAAAACAATCAAAAGTGTTTCTTCTCGAATATTACGTAATAGATGATTTTTGTCCTCGTTACCCATAGACTCTTTGCACTGTGCAAAGTTGTAAAAATTCAAGGAAAACAACGTGGTTCATTTCACACAAAAAATAAACCACGTTGTTCTCCTTCAAAATATTCAGTACATCGGCCCTGACGTTTCAGAATAACTTAATTTATAATGTATTTGAGAAGTGCTAATTTATTTTAAACTTTTCCAATGATTTCATTGTACATGTTCATATGGGGAAGGGGGAGTATGGATTTCCTTACCTTAACGAAATGCAGAGATATACAGAGTGTTTCAAAAGTCAGTTTCACGAATTTTATTTGGTACCTATGTCTCCTAGGATCATGGAAGTAAGGTCTACAAATCACACTAGAGAATCCATAGAGATGAGAAATAAAAAAAAGTTTAAAAATTAATTAAAAAGCTAAAGGATATGGAGAAAAACCTGACTGAGATTATAGCTTTTAATGTTATGAGAAACTAACTGAAATAAATTTCAGAAAACTTTTAAGGAAATCTGCCTCCTCAGTCTGGGTCTGCCTCTTCTTCTAACTCCTGTTGGGATCGCCAGAAGAATTGTCTTCGTCGTTCGATTATAATTCATTCTTAGAATATGTGTCCGGCCCATTTCACGCGTTGGATCTTATGGTACTTCAGAATACCCAGTTCTCTGAATAACCCATTTGGTTCAGAGTTAGATCTCCATCTCCAATCTCCGATATTGCAAAATTCACCAAAGATGGACCGGAGAATATTCTTTCAAAAGTTACGAGGGTCCTCTCATCAGCCTGGGAAAAGGTCTATGTTTCAGAATGCATACGTGAGAACTGTCCAGATTAAACTTTCATACACTAGCAACTTGGTTTTCTTTGGCCGTAAAAGATCTGTTAGCTGCAGTAATTATATTGCTTTCTTCTGGAGACAAGAGATTTTCGGAGTTGATTTTAGAGCCAAGGTAAGTGAAAGATTTTATATATTCAAATTTGTATTCTCCAATCTCGATGTACATGGAGGCATCAGAGTAGGAAATAATTTTTTTACTCTGATTAATTGAGATGCTCATTTTCTTAGCCTCTCTTTCCAGATCCAGGAACGCTTGCTTGTGGTCTTAAGGAGTTCTTGCTATGATATCAATATCATCAGCATAAAGCAATAATTTGAATAGAAATGAAAATAAAAAGCTTTTACTGGTGCTAAAAAAGCGCAACAAGAAAAATAAAAATTTTACAGTATGTGAATACATACACTACGTATGGTTTTGCACAGAGTAGTGACCATGACTTTCCAAAATGTAAAAATATATTTTTAGGCCAGACAAATTAAAATTTTCTTTTTTCTAGATTTGATGAAAAAAACCAGTAAAGCTTACTCTTATTTTAATAATTTATACCACCCCTCCAAATAATTAAAATCAACATTTCCTTCACAAGCAGAATTTGAGTTGCAGGTATATGTCAGTCTCTGCGGGTGAAAAGAAAAATACTGCTCCCACCATTGTTTCGCACAGTGAAAGCAACTCTTCAAGCATTCCCCTTAAAAAGCGCAACAGTTTCAAGAAAAGCCACACAGCGCCTAAACGGAGACCTGTAACCCAAAATATATTCCCCCGCATCCCATCAACTTCTAAACACCGCCAGCGTGCGCCCGGGAAATTGGAAAAGCAGGCACCGTATAATAGAGAGCAAAACTCAGCTCCCACAACAAGTTATTGATATTTCAGATGCGACACCTTCTCACATCTTTATTCAGGAGAGTCGGGGCAAGATCCCCCCATTACAGCCCAGCTTTTATAGTTCAGTGGATATGCTGTGGGCTTGTTTATCGCCAGCCGAGGCACGTAGCCCAGAATGGGAAGTACACAGGGGGTACAACATCTCCCCCAGGAAGTGTTAGACTGTGTAATTGCTGGCCGTTGCTTTTTAGTGGCGGCTCTCTTTAAATATTAAGGAAACAGATAAAACCAAGATGGAGGTCCTTGCATAGATGAGGGAGTCGTTTCGGGATTTTTGAGTCGTTTAAGTTCTATTTGGGAGTGTTCTTTGTTTAAGAACATAGGGATTGACATTGTTTTTAGTACAGCGGGTTATTAGTATTCCTATTTGAGTATGGATACCCTTAAAACATTGGAAATGGTTTAAACAGGAAATAAATTTGACTTGCATTAGCCACCCCAAACTTTAATTCCATAATTTATTAGAGAATGAACCCAATAATGATACAAAGTAAATAAGATTGAGTTATGGAGTTTATTTTAAGTACATGTGTAATTTAATGAAGACGAAGTGGAGTGTTTTTCCATAATTTTTATACGATTTTTCCATTTTAATTCGAATTAATAAAACGACCTAAATATTTTTACCATTTACTTTTTGCAGAAAATTGCAATTGCAATTCGTGAGAAGATCATTACACCCTGAAAAGTGAAATTTAATATTAAGGGTAGAATATGATTGTAGTAAATTAAATTAAAATTAATAAGTTTAGTCGATTATAGTTGAAAAAACTGCCAATGTTAAATAAAAAGAAATTATACCAAGATCAAGAAATACCGGGTAAATTTAAGTATTTTACAGATTTATCACTATGGAATCTTTATATTTTAAATACAAAAATTGATTTAAAATGGCACGAATAAAATAGTTCCGGTAAACTAGGTTCAAATCTAGCTCTAAATAGCTAGGACTTATAAAAACCTAACGTATTTGAAATTTTTAAAAATACTTAGAAGCAAAATAGCAAGTAATCAAAATATTCTCATAAGGCTTACCATTAATTTAATTAACTTTAAGGCAATAGTTTTCATATTCTCCCAAGAACATTACTATACATACATAAAAGAATACATAAGTATTAAATAATACATAAATATTAATACATATATATATATATATATATATATATAACTCCTAAATTTTGGAGTCCATGACTATTTTTGTGACGCATTACTTTTCCGCAACAATGTCATAACAAACTGTTGTGATAATTCACTTTAACCCACAATAATACACCACATTGTTGAATAAAAATGCTACACCAAAATGCCATTCAACAATGCTATTATACATTGTTTTGATGAGTCATTAAATTCCTACAATGCTATAACGGCTATAACGCATTGTTGTGAGGCATGTTTTTATTGTAACAATGCGTAATGCAAGAAAACAAAATATTTATATCGGACTTTCAACCCAATATATAATAGTTTTTTGCTGTGACTTGTTGATAACAACGACATACAAAAGACAGAACCTGCCGCAGTTCGGGGATCAAATCCCGGCCTTGGCTGGAGGCAGAGAAGTGGCATGCATGTACTTAAACGAGTTGGTAGCTCCTGAGTAGAAATGGCCCGAAGTCACTTTGGGACTTCCAGGCGACATCACCGAGTCCCACGCACCCTCTAGAAAGAAAGATTTGCAATGCATAATAGGAGTTTTCATGATGGTACAGCTGTTAACACTCGGGCAGTGCAACCAGTGTGTGCTCGGGGAGATATTTTCGTTTTTATAAGACAAACAAATTAAACTTCTTATTTGCATATATGTTACAGTTTATGTGTATAATTTGGTAATGCGCAGACTAACTAAGGTAAGATGTAAATTACCTAATGGTATGAAATATTTCATACTTTAACTTAGTCTACGTATTACCAAATTGTGTACATTAACGGTAACACATACACAAGTATAGCAATCTAAAAATAACATCTTGTTGAAATGTCCTTTCGAAATCTTTTGTTTGTCGCTAAAACATTTTTTTGTTTCGCGGACCTTTTTTTGTTCCCACCAACTTTAAAATTACATAGATGTGTCATAGTCTCTGGCTTGGTATTACTCCAATCTATCAAAGATGTAAAGTTTTTTTATTGTGGCATTTTATGTAACATGTATTAAAATTTAATGTATAAAATTATATGTTAAAACTAGTTTACATTATTGCATTACCATATATTCACGCTAATCCTTTACGACGACTTTTAACCGGCTATTTTATTACCAAGAACTGTATTTATTCAAATTCTAAAGATAGAAAATAAAATTAAGCTTCCAACAAACAATAGCTAAATTTAACAATAAATAAAAAAAAGAACTAGTGTTTCACTTAAATACCAAATATTACAATAATACTCGTATTTTGTGCTTATAAACGTAAAGGCTATTTTTTACTTTAGTTATGTTAGTTATCCTTTGAGTAGAAGCACTAGTAATATCAAAGAAGATTATCTAGTGCGGGGTAAAAATTTTGAAGAGAAAAAATATATTCCCGTTAATTTAATACTTATCCTTATAATTTTTGTGATTTATAATTATAGTCAAAGCGTCAAAATGCATTGCTATTGCACTCAAAGCATTTTTATGTAATAGGAGGGTATGACGAAAAATTTACTGAAAATTGGGTTGCAAATAATGCAAAATTTTATAAACACTGGCTTTAACTATTTTAACCATACCGTAGAAAACTGCACAACATAACAGGTGCACGATCTGGTTATTTTTACCATTATTTTCAAAATAAAAGTAATTAATTCAGCATCCTGAGAGTGAGTGCACTTTAAAGCACACCAATTAATAAATAGCACTTTCTAGTAATGAGTGTTGAATTCAGAGGAGTAATACTCTGATAGAGGATCAGAAATTAAATTTAGCACTCTTGACAGCTCGAGGTAATGGCTACTAAGTAATTCAAACTTGGATAATAGAGTACCTGAGAGTCACTTCTGACAGATGGCTGGATAGCCTCATGTGTTTACAGACATGACACTGGCTATCTTGCTATTCTCTGGAATGCTTAGTTAATGGTTGGGCTTTAAACAATACAATACCCCAGGAGTTATTATTTGAGAGTTGATTTAGAGAGAAGACAATATATTATTTTAAGAGTTGTTTTAAGTACCGTTGTAAATGAATTTTGAATGTAATATACAGGGTGTCCCATAAATGTTGGGTCACACTTCTAGGGGGAGAGTAGACACCTAGACGTGTCAGATCACATAGGGTTTGGGGGTCCTAGACCAAATCCCAGGGAGCTAAAAATGGAGTGACACCCCAAAACAATTACTGAAAAATTCAATTTGTAGAAGAACTACTATTGGTAAAAACTAAATCATGGTCTCAAAAATTTTGATTTAATATGATCTTTAAAATTATCTCAAAAGTCTTCACTTTAAAGTTTGTTTTATTATGAAAAAAGTTAAAAAAACACAAAAAAATGTGAAAATTCTGCCAAAACTTTATTTTGTATTTGGAAATCCTTTCTTTTGATTTGATAATCTGAAAGATCATAGTTGAAAACCCTCAAGTCCAAAGTTTAAGTAAATACCATCAATATTAAACGCTTGAGATCCTGTTAAAGTTTGATTTTTGAGTGCGAAAACAGCTCCAGAAAACGAACGTTCAGGGAGAATCTACGAGTTACGAATAGATAATCGCTAACTTTCTTTTCTCTCCCAATTTGGCGAAACATGCCAAGCTCTTTGTTGGCGAAAGTTGGCGAGGAATCTCATGTCGCAAATAATGGCGAGAAATTTAGTGAGCATCAATCAGTAATTCGTAGATTTTCCCTCAACGTTTGTTTTCTAGATCTGTTTTCTCACGCAAAAAACAAACTTTAATAGGATCTCAAGCGTTTAATATTGATGGTATTTACGTGAAACTTGGGACTTCGCATACCGTACTTATGTCTCAGAACTAAAAATAATTATCAATTTAACTAAATCAAACTACTATAAAAGTAAATTCGAAAAATGTACCACGACCAATTAAAAGTGGAATTTTGTTAATAAACTTTGTCTCATAAGTAAATCTTCTATTTTACCTCAACATCTAAGCGATTCTGATTCGGCGTTGAAATTCAACGTTTACTTTAATAATTGTACTACCACATCTTCAAATGACCATAGAAACAGATGCATTTGCTATATTTCTCCAAGCTTTAATTCTTTTGTTTTTCTCTCGTTATAAGATTATGAAGTTATCAATATTTTCAACATTTTACAAATATTGACTATGTGGATTTTAATGGTATCAGCATAAAACTCCTTAAAATGGTTGCAATTAATGACTCAAATTTTATTTTGAATTTCATAAATCCATCAACTAATTCTTCTGAGTTTCCTGATTCACTTAAAAAGTCCACCATAACTCCAATATTTAAATCTGGTAATAAAAGTATATACTGTCAAATTATCGTTATTTATCTAGTTTTCCCTCATTTTCCAAATTCATTGAAAAACCTTATAAATTAAAATGTATAACTTTCTAAATCAAACAAAATTTTTTGCAACTAATCAGTATGGGTTTACTAAGGGAAAAATACCGAATCCGCACTTTTATAGTTTAATAAATTTGTCTTAAACAGTATCGATAAAAGTAAGAAAACAGTTATATGATAGAAGTTGGATAAGTTTTAAAAAGATGACTTCTAAATAAAATGTTTTTATTTAATATTAGTCAGGTTTTTATACATTTATTTCTGTGAGTCCTTTTAAAACCAGTTGAAATATATTGATATTATTTAAAAATTTTTACACCAAGTTTTTATCTCATTTAAGAAATACTATATTAGTTATTCTTTTTACAAATCAATTTCCACATACCCACTTAAAAACATGAATTGATTTATTCTCTAATCAGGTAATTTAAAGCTTTGCAGTAAAGCTATAGATGACTAGCTAATAAAGGAATATGTTACATTTAAAAAATATGGTCGGAACAAAACCAAAGACTGGAAGGTAAATCCTTGCAAAACATCCTTCATCTATTTACCATGAAGTTTTTGTTTCATTATCTTATAAATATATGGAAGAAATAGTCCAAAATGTTCTTTTTGTTAGAAAGTGCCACCCTCTCCCCTACATCCTCAATGCCTCAAAATCGAAGGGATCTGAAAAACATTTCGAGGCATTAAAGTCCGAGAGAGATAACGAGGTAATACTGTATATTCCAAAATCAACTCATTACAATTGGTTTAAAAATGTGTGCGAGTAATACATTTTTAAAACTTAGAGAACCACTGTCAGCTACATATCAATCCCAATAAGCACGTGAGTCTTCCCCAATCTAATAACTGGATCAAGAGTTGATTAACTGAGTAGGAATAGTTTAGAAAGAAAACCTACCTCCAAAACCCGAACCGTTCATCAAGCAACAAGCCTTCGAAGTTTCAGAGTTACATCAGTTCCTCAAATGTTCTTGATTGAAAAAGAAACAAGACACGCTTAATTACAAGGGGATGGGTAACTGGCCCAATCCTCGAAATTGGAGCAGCCCATTGTAATTAGCAATCCCCATCTTCATTTCAATAATTTTCGAGCGATTAGCAGAGGACGTGAAGCGGAAACTTTTCGGAATTGAAATCCTACTTTTAATTCACTCCAGGAGTTGCGGGCAAGAATCCTGGAACAACGGGTCGCAAACCCTTCCCGCTTCCTTCCTCATCTCAAGCGAAAGCTCCTTCTTCCCAAAAAGGAATTAAGCAGGAACAGCACGTGAAAAATTCATTTTAGGAGTTTTCGTATGGATTGCTCCTTATTACTATCTTTTAATGAGAACGGTGCTTTGTGGAGCCCTACTTGATGCCGGTTCAATTTACGGAAAGAATGCCAAAGAAATTTATAGCGTTTCAAATTCATTCAGTGTGCAACTGCGGGATGTATTTGCGCTAGGATATTAATAAGTAAATGCTTCTCTTATCCTTTGAGGGAGATATTAGCTGCGGTAATTGCTTTACTTATTCTTGCTGATGGAATCTAATATATTGATAGGATCGTTTCTTGTTTTGTAAAGGAGTATTGGAGAAATCTTACTTACCTCCTGTGATATCGCAAATTTTGAATTTGATGATATGAAGTGATTGTTTCATTTAGAAGATGCTGTGTTGGAGTGAATACCACTAGCATTCTTGGTGGGAGTAACGTAAGTGTCCCACAATCCTGAGACACTTGCCACACAATTCTCAAGTCTCGATTATTCCAACTGATATATAATGCTGAAAAAGGAGTAAACTAAGTTTATTTCGATGAGATATGAGCTTATACTACAAAAGTAGCAATTAAGAAAAAGTAATACAACAGTTTTTACAACTAGCAAATAGGAAACGTGTATTACTATTTAAGGATAAAATTTAATACACAATTGTATTAAAATGTAAAACAATTCTCGACTATCCCCTACTAGGTATTTCTCTTTCATTTTCATATTTCCAAAAGTCAAAAAAAATTACAAAAAAGCTTTAAATAGAGAATATAATGAAGTACAAATATACGTATATGATGGTAATATTTTCTCAAAATTTGTGTTTGCTTTACTTCATCTCCAAGTCAAATTTAAGTTAGTTACTTTACATTTTCGTTTTTAAATATTTTATCATATGAAAAACGTGCAGTGAAAGTGAAAATTTTCTGTTCAAACATATTATAAAGAGAAAAATACTACATAAAAAAACTTTAATATCCGATTCAACAATTACTGTTTCTTAACAAAATAAAATTTTGAGTTTTCAAAGTAATCCTATATCATTTGTCTACTTCCAGTTTTAACTTTGTACTTCGCAGTAACATATTTCAAAGAAAATACCTTGATCAATACACAACTATGAAAAATAAATTGCCTTAAACAAAACAGAAACAAACCGAATGAACATCTTCAGATCTGTCCTCAAATTTGAAACATTTTACCATGCATTGACCTTTTTGTTCAGAATCTCCCATTTTCAAGTCTTATTAGTTTTCCTTTTCTCAATGCGATAAGTACACCCAGAGATAATTTATTCCAAATGATAGGGAAAAAGACAAAACACCTTTTTAAAATTCATTCCATTCGTTTCTCATTTCTTCTATCTGTCTTCTTTTCCAAATCTTCTGTTTAAATGTAAGGTTAGAATAAAATATTTAAGCATTCATCTTTATTTTCCATCCTATTTGTTATGAGCTAAATTAGGTTATTTCTTTCATGTGGAAGCTATTTCTTCAACTACTCTCATAAGTGTCGTCCCTCCAACAATTTTCCATACCTCTACTCTTTTATATTAATATTAGCAGTAACTCATTTTTACAAAGTGAAGAGAAAAGGATATAATTTAAAATCAAAATATCGCGTTTTTGTTTTGGGTAATTTTAAATCCGCTTTATTTCATAACAGGTAAATACCAGCCTTCAAAATAAAGTCCTATATTTATTGCTTAACAATAAAGTATCGTATTTGTGTAAGGGGTCAATCCATATCAAGTGATCCAAAGGTGGTCGCTCGACCATTTTGTAATCGAATGATTTTTTGTGTGTTGATTCTTATATCATTAGAGAGTCCAAAACCACAAGTTTTAATTGTTTATCTTTATTTGAATTTTTATAGCAGCCATCGATGTTCTACGGAACAGCGATTGTAAGGGTTTACGTTAACTAGCGTTATTCCTAAATGGTTTAACTTAAATTCATGGAACAAAAGCCATTTTACTCAGAAAGATACACGCTTTATGATGGTTGAATCAAATATAAGGGGTATTGAGTCCCAATTAGAAAAAATCCCCCTCAAAGTCGAGCTTCAAGATGGTCATTTTTCACTTTTCAAACGCATATTTTTGTTAAAGGAACTATTATTTTTCTATTTTTTTCTTGAGGAAGGTGTAGTATGCTTCCTAAACTTTACTTTAAAAAAAATTTGACTTCGGTATTCGTTTATTTTTAGAGTTATGAACTCTCAAAATCGGATCATTTCAAAAAATTCACCACTTTGACCCCCAATATCTCTGGTGGAACAAAGTTTAAAAATCTGAAATTGTTACTGGTTAAACCTTTCTAGGGTATAATCCTGTTCTATAAGGGCCGTCTTTGGTATTTGCTTACAAGTCGAGTTACAGGTCCTCGAAGTTGCCATAAAAACGCTCAATTTAACGGTTTGAAAAGTGCAATTTTAGTTCGAAGGCTCACCACTTTATTAATTACAATTAGATTTATTTGATTTCTCATTGCATATTCTACGGTTTTGATTTCTGACAAAAAATTGAATGAGTGAGGGATTTGCTTGATTTTATACTTTTTTGATACATTATGGTTTAAAAGTCCCAAATTTCTGATTTTTAAGTTCAAAAATGTGTTTATAAATAATTTAAAATTCAATTTTATTTTTGTCAAAAAAATCACGTTGTCAGAAAACGGGCTTCTTATTGGATGGGACATAACAGCGCGTGAAAACCATTGGGTTTACTGTTTTCACGTGGTCGGAAAACGGGCTTCTATTGGAATTGACCTCACAGCGCATGATTTGTGATTCTAGTGTCTTCGCGCCCAAATAAAAAACGAAATTTCAAAAATTAATATCTCAGAAACTAGGCTACGAAAATACTTGATGTAAACATCATTCTTCATGGTTTTTTATCTACTATTTTAATAAAATTTAATCTCAAAACGTGAGAATACCTAATTGAATCGTTTAATTCTGAAACGTGTCAAACGTCACTTTTTCAAAATTGAGTTATTGGTGTCATGGGATTTTGTAGGGGTACACGCACATTTTAAAGTAGGAATAATAAAAATAACGTGATTTTAAAATAGTTTTCCAGCATGTTAAATTTCAGCTTTAGTGCAGAAACAGGTCGAACGACGTCGCTTGACTGGTTTCTGCACTTACACTGGGGGGAATTTTGTTCATGCCGTCTCAAAAGAATTGATCAAAGAATTCATCAGTGCGATCTTCTGATTGACAACAGTCAATGTTGCTTCGGATTCTCAAAAACTTTGGAAAAGCAATTTCGGCACAGACTTTCCCGGAATCAAAGAGATTGTTGTTATTTTTTGTTAAATGTTCAATAGTTATTTTGTGAAGTCCTTTTTTAGGTCTTTTATGATCCTTGAAAGGATCACAACATTTCCGGGAGAAAATATGTTTTTAATTTTAAAAAATTTTTGTGGTACTTACATGGAACCATGGAACACTGAGTTTCCACAGCTGTTTTCAATTTGCTCTAATTTTAATAACTTTTACAGAATCTAAAGCCACCTCACAGAAATAAAAAAGGAAAAAATGCAATGAGAAATCAAATAAATCGAATTGTAATTAATAAAGTGGTGAGCCTTCGAACTAAAATTGCACTTTTCAAACCGTTAAATTGAGCGTTTTTATGGCAACTTCGAGGACCTGTAACTCGACTTGTAAGCAAATACCAAAGACGGCCCTTATAGAACAGGATTATACCCTAGAAAGGTTTAACCAGTAACAATTTCAGATTTTTAAACTTTGTTCCACCAGATATATTGGGGGTCAAAGTGGTGAATTTTTTGAAATGATCCGATTTTGAGAGTTCATAACTCTAAAAATAAACGAATACCGAAGTCAAATTTTTTTTAAAGTAAAGTTTAGGAAGTATACTACACCTTCCTCAAGAAAAAAATAGAAAAATAATAGTTCCTTTAACAAAAATATGCGTTTGAAAAGTGAAAAATGACCATCTTGAAGCTCGACTTTGAGGGGGATTTTTTCTAATTGGGACTCAATACCCCTTATATTTGATTCAACCATCATAAAGCCTGTATCTTTCTGAGTAAAATGGCTTTTGTTCCATGAATTTAAGTTAAACCATTTAGGAATAACGCTAGTTAACGTAAACCCTTACAATCGCTGTTCCGTAGAACATCGATGGCTGCTATAAAAATTCAAATAAAGATAAACAATTAAAACTTGTGGTTTTGGACTCTCTAATGATATAAGAATCAACACACAAAAAATCATTCGATTATAAAATGGTCGAGCGACCAATTTTAGTTTTTCTGGATCACTTGATATGGATTGACCCTAAGGGTTTTTATTTCATCATTGTGTAGTATAAACTAAAACTTAAAAGTGTATTACACAAAAAATATACTATCCTACTACAAAATATGCTATCAACATTGTATTAAAAAAGAAGTATTAGTTTCGTATCAGTTTTCGTGTATTTTTACATACAGTATAATTCTTCCTAATTTAAAAAGTATCAAATATATTTATTAATGAGGTCTTATATTTGAGTATTCTTTAAAAGTTTTGCAAGGTTTTATTACCTGTATCAAATTTTATTTGCATATTATCTCAATATTTTGTTGTTAAGTTTTATAAAATCTTGATTAATTACTTCCTTTTCATCAAAATTTTACCTTATTGCAATTTGTTGGAACATATAACCGATTCACTTTTGTACAGTACTGAACTATAACTCTAAATTAAGCATAGATATTACAACTTAAGGTAACTGCCTTCGTTGGGAGGCCTTTTTTAAAATATTAACTAAATAATTATTTAATTGCTATTTTCTGACAGCTTATGTTCTAAAACAATGAAAATCATTCAAAAAAGAATTTAGAAAAAATTATTTTTCAAAATATTGAGAAATTTCAATGAAAATAAGGCTAAAATTTCAACTTGCGCCAACAACTCCTGAGGATGTTCTTTTATAGGTACAATTAAAATTTTTGCAGGATTTTGATCCTAAGACACTAATCTGTGTCACTATCTACAAAAAATCTGAGATTTTTAAAATAGAGAAGAAATACAGGCACTTGAAATCGAAAAAAGTAAAAATTCATGAAAAAACCCATTTAAATCAAGTTTACACACTTTAAAAAATACCTTAATTCAAATATTTTTCTTAGCTTGTAGAAGATAACATGCTTTATAATATAAAGAGTGGAATAAAACAAATATCATCAGAATATTTTAAGTAGTTTAAGAGTAATCACTGTTACCGTGATCCAAAATATACAAAAATGTCATTCTTCAGAAAAAGGCTTCAATGTTTTAAAATTGTATGTAATCCAGGTACTACTCGGTACTAAAACCGCTGTAACTTGTGTTCTAGATTACTCAGAGTCTAAAGTAAGGTAGTTTTGGAAAGCTTATTAAACAGCCTATAAAATAATATAATAAAACAAAATTCGATATTTTTGGCGAAAATGACGATTTCAACGCAGGCAACCTTAAAAAAAATATTTATTTCATAGTGTGTAGTTTTGGAATGATAACACTGGTCAACACTCATTTTGATGCCGGGATTGTAACAGCTGTTTTTGTATATATTTGACCTCCTGATTCCGAATATGCATCGGTTTTTCTCATCAGCTCTAGTTTTTAAGATATTCGAAAATTAAGTTTTTTTTTTTACTTTTGACCTACCTTTTATACAATAAGGTGCTATAAAAATGACTTACAAATAAAAAACCTAACTACCCAAGGATCTTCCTATTTCTTAGGGTCCCAATAGATAGTGTATAAAGTTTCAGCCCCCTAAGTTAATTTTAAGGGGTACCTATAGGGCCCTAAAGTTGAAAAAAGTCGAAAAATTGGTCTTTTTTTCAGAATTTTAAAAAAATATTTTTGATTGCTAATTGAAATTTTTGATTGCACAAATTGCTAATATATGTTTACTTATTCAGAATGCTAAAAATAATTTACTTTAAAACTACACCTCTTTAGAGCGATTTTTTAGTTTTAAGCGAGAATAAGGGTCATTTCGCTCAAAAACGCTTGGTACCAATAATGGAGGTTGAAAAGAATAAATTTCAAATTTTTCAGAAGTAAGTCATCAAAAAATATGTCCTTTGATATAAAACTGAAATTTCATATGATACAGATCAGTGAAAAAAAGCATTTTTTCCAATTTTTTCAAATTTTAGGGTTTGAGAGTTCGAGAGGAGCTTCCACTTTTTTACTGATCTTTATCATGTGAGATTCAGTTTTTTCATCAAAGGACATCTTTTTTGATGACTTACTTATGAAAAATTCGAAATTTATTCGTTTCAACCACCATTATTGGTACCAAGCGTTTTTGAGGGAAATGACCCTAATTCTCGCATTAAAACTAAAAAATCGCTCTAAAGAGGTGCAGTTTTAAAGTAAAAATATTTTTAGCGGTCTAAATAAGTAAACATATATTAGCCAGTTTTATCAAATTAGAAAACTCAAAAATATTTTTTTTTAAATTCTAAAAAAAGACCAATTTTTCGACTTTTTCAACTTTAGGGCCCTATAGGTACCCCTTAAAACTAACTTTGGGGCTGAAACTTTATACACTATCTATTGGGACCCTAAGGAATAGGAAGATCATTGGGTAGTTAGGTTTTTTATTTTTAAGTCATTTTTATAGCACCATATTGTATAAAAGGTAGGTCAAAAGTAAAAAAAACTTAATTTTCGAATATCTTAAAAACTAGAGCTGATGAGCAAAAACAGATGACATATTCGAAATTAGGAGGTCAAATACATACAAAAGCAGCTTAAATATTCCAGGCATCAGAAAAATGTTTTTTTTGTAGACCAGTGTAATCAATAAAAAGGAATACTTAAATGCAATTCTATTATTGATTTTGAAAATGCCATCCATCAATAAAAACCCCTCTTGTAAAAAATATCATATTCACACAGATACATTTCCTTTAAGCAAGGCTTACCAAATTGAATATTTTCCTGAGCACATCTGAAATCAAAACGATCCTCGGGGATGGCCTATTTAAGCCATCTACTTTAGCCAAGAGGACATCAGCCGTTCCCTCTGACAAACTAGAGTAACTTTCCCCCTTTTGAACCAACCAACATCCTTAAATATTCATCCATAGGGCCAGGTTTGCTTTTCAATCACATCTAAGTTTTATTTCCAAATCACATTACCCCGAATCCACCATTTCATAAAGTGCACCTCATTGCAAATGCAATCACAGGCCGAAATAATTAATAGAAATTGAATAAGCTGCGTGTTACTTGCCTGGAACCGTGTTTCAGCTACTTATACATGGGTAAAAAGGCGATTGATTTGAAGGGAATCGCTGAGATTACTTATTTATTTCATTAGAATGACATTTATTCCGTAAAACTCATGAAAAGAGATCCTTGTTATTTGCATTCAAGGTGGCTTGATGCGTCAGGTGGGTATACATTTTTGGTCACATTTTGTCTTATAAGGGAGAGAGAATACGATTTTATTGAATTTCGAGTTGCTCAGTATATTTCTATGCGCTTTATCTTAATGAACGAATCTGGAAGAAGTTTATCACACTTCTTCAACAAAATGCGTTAAATTGCAGAAGTTTCTCAAATTTATGATCTTCTATATCTTTGGGATATGCAATTTCCACTGGGGGACTTACACTATTACAACACGAAAAATATTAGCTTATTTTCTTAATTTGCCAATACATAAATTCAGAAGTTTATTATTGGTATTCAACAAAATATTTCAATTTAACATGCTTTATAGCTTAACGGAACTTATGAATTAATTTTCTACATCTGATCATGGTTTTACAGAAAGTGGTTTGCTCTTGTAGAAGACTTTTACGGCATCTAATGGATGGAACTATAGGAAATAAATGTGAGGGATGATAACCTTAAGTACATTTTCTATCTTAAATCTTAAATAGTACATAGCATTGAGCAATTTTATTGTTTTTCACTAAATCACTACTGATCAGCCAACGGTAGTAAAAGGGTCACGTGATTTTTACAGACTTTGCATGGCCGATAGTTTGGGTCTTGTTTCTATATATACAAGCAAATGTATCGTCCTCTTTCGACCAACTGCCCCTCAACTTCCACCTGTCTCCCCACTAGTTCCAGAAATTTTTTCAATTTGTTTCAATTCAAGTTCTTTCAATTTGCTTGACTATTTTCAATAGATCTTATCCTTAAAATGTTAATCTAAGGGTTAATTAATTAACCATGACAGTGATTTATAAGGGAATCGAAACAAAAACTAAGCGTTCCGAATCACCCCGTATTCTAATTATCCTGGGCGAAAATGTGCAGTTTAAAAGTGAATAAATATGACCTAATTAATTGGACTTTAGACTGCATTTTTCACTATCCTCTATAAAAATTCCCAGGGTCTTTAAATATCTTTGGATAGGAGAAACAGTAATGAATTGACAACAATTGTGCATTTTGAACATGTTAGGTGATTCAAACTACCTTCCAATTGGAGCCAATGAGAATTCTAAAGTAACATTAAATTTCTTCCCTCAGGAAATCATTCTAGGAAGGGTTGCAGAATGCTAGAGCTCTAACATCCACTCTTCTCGCATTCTGTTAACTCATCTTTAACTCCCGGATAAATATTTTAATCAAAGCTCGGATTGGTCCACAGTAGATCACGTGACACTAAACTTCGCAAATTCATGCGAAAGGCCGGGCTTATCTCTATTCTGACGCTGGTAGCGACAGAT
The DNA here is from genome assembly GCA_024610705.1 of Tetragnatha versicolor. Taxonomy (NCBI): domain Eukaryota; kingdom Metazoa; phylum Arthropoda; class Arachnida; order Araneae; family Tetragnathidae; genus Tetragnatha; species Tetragnatha versicolor. Next base: position 42,918,900 of record JANDEH010000009.1, read on the forward strand.
ATAATCTAGAATAAGCTGAGAGAATATATTCCAACGGTAATGATCATCTTCCACATCCTCTTCTACTTAGTTTAATGATTTCCTGTTCTAGACATCAATAAATGGGGGAGACTTTCCAAAGGAAGAAAAGAGAGAGATAGAACATCATTAAAAATAGCCAAACTCTTCTTCAATAGACTTGGAAGACACAAAAAAAATCTGAATTTACGTTAACTAATTTCAACAAAAATATGGTCTGTCCCGCCTAATGATCAAGTGTTTGTTTGCCCTTGAGGCAATGTTGAACGCTTTCGCAGAAGATAGTAGAAATTGTTTTCTGATAACTTTTCCCATTCGGTGCGGTACTCAAGGCATCGCTATGATTTGAAGAGATCGAATTTAAGATTCTGTTCTGTGACATATTGTGCGACTTTTTTTTTCCTTCAGCGCGTATTCATTAGTTGAAGAGTGTCCTGGTTCGGTTCGAGACAACATTGTTTTCGTCTATAGCGTGTTTTAGCCTACAGCCAATTCGGGAATATATCTTAATGAGAAGAGTTTACTCGTTTTCTCGTTATTCAATGATTTTGATGTTTTGTTTTGCAGCTGTATTTTGAAAAAGTGTGGAATATTTTTACGTTTAGGATTGAATTGTGTTTTATCATTCAAAGGATATCCAAACTTAAATATAATAAAAGAAAGTCGCCAAGTGATGATTTATTTTTTAGGTTTTAAAGCTCGATCACTGCATTCTTTACCATTCGTCAAAACATGCACTGCCTGTATTATATCACTGATCTTTCAAATATTGATAACAGACAGGAATTATAGATGATATTTTTTAATGTTTATAAATAAAGTGTATTTTCTGCTTCAATTAAAAACTATGCGCAAACTAAAATTTAATGATACATATTATATTTACAATATTTATACATTTGAAAAACATTTATCATTACAACTATTGTAAGAGAAGAGATAAAGTGTGCATTTTAATTTGTTATGAATATTCTTGATAGCTTGATCTATGAGAACCAGGTTTGAAATTCAAAAGAAAATATTGCCCTCAAACCATCATTGTTCGTAAAATTTTACATAAAAAGAGAAACTATTAAAAATTTTTAATAATAATGTTATTAAATACTTTTTACTGCAAGAAACAAATTAATATTACTCTTAAACCCAGTTTTAATAGTCCTCAAGAAAATTAGAATAGCTACAACACACAAAAAACATACTAAAATTTCTTCACGTGCCTAGAAGTTAGGACACAACCATAACACGTATTCGGAATTGAATAAAAGAAATTATCAGACAAATCATTCTAGTTTAATTATACCACTGCAAAAACTGCTTGAGTTAATTTTTACTTGAAAGGTTTATTAGAACGTTTCAGCCTAAATATTTAATGCAATAAATTAAATTACGCAGAAATTTTTAGGTAGTAAAAAACCCAAAATGATTTTTAACAAAATCAAAATATTATTCAGAACACCCAAACAAAAATTTACATCCCTTTTACTTGATAAATATCAAGACAAAATTTATCAAGTTATAATACAACAAGCACCATATAACCGGTAATTGCTTTCACACATCCTCCTGTGACTTACACATTTTATTCAAATCACTCTCTTGGTATTCCATTCGACCTCATTTTGTCTACCAAATGTCTGCACAGCATAAAGCATCCGATTCCAGGAGGTGCTAACACTAAATAATCATTAGACACGCAGCAGACTAGAAAACTAGTGTATTTGAAAATTCCGAAATGCCAAATCCCTTATTTCAATGCGCGATTCTAGAATTCATGGCCTCACACGCACCAAATTTTACGATTCCCTTTTAGAATCTTCAAAAACAGCACATGGCTTTGGAGTATGTTAAATGTGCCGAACTGTGCTGTGACTCCGATCTCCTAGTTTTAGTCTGCTTTAGCCTGGGCTTGCTCTAAAAGTTTTACTTACCGGAGAGTATTAGAGTTGAGGGAGCTTTAAATCGTTATGGGTTTGGAAAGAGTATGTTTTTGAAAAGATATTCCGGAGGTACTCAAGGTTTATAAGTAATAGTTAGATATATTTCCATCGGATAATAGTTTACAGAACTTGCGTGGATCACGTTTCAATTTTAGGGAGTGCATGGGATGTTTGATGCGAGTGTGGAATCAGCGCGTAAAGCGAATAATTTATTCTGAATTAATCAATAAATGTTAATGTTATGCGTTACAAACATAGAAATTGGTGTGAGTGTTTTCTATTTAAGTACGGTGTTTTTTAACACTTGCGGACACACACACACACACACACACACACACACACACACACACACACACACACACACACACACACACACACACACACACACACACACACACACACACACACACACACACACACACACACACACACACACACACACACACACACACACACACACACACACACACACACACACACACACACACACACACACACACACACACACACACACACACACACACACACACACACACACACACACACACACACACACACACACACACACACACACACACACACACACACACACACACACACACACACACACACACACACACACACACACACACACACACACACACACACACACACACACACACACACACACACACACACACACACACACACACACACACACACTGTGTATTGAAACGGTATCATGGCTATTTTTTTGCCATGATAGTATAACGGGGAGAATATTACTCCATTTTATACGTCCCCTTAAATAATAGAAATCAATTATGTAATGTGAAAAAACTTCCACTAGCTGGTTTTTCTCTTTGAAAACTGAATTAAAACTTACTTCGGAATGATTTTTTAGTGGGGTTTTATAAAAAGATTTTTGTTGTGAATTTTTAATAAGAGGAAAATTCACTTCCACTCAATATAATCACAGACTTATAAACTAATCTATTAAAAGCGTAGCCGAATATTATTAAGTACGAACGAATTACAATATTTCTTATGTCTACGAGATCGGCTAGACACCAATTTTGTATCTCAAAAATACATTTCATTTTAATAACATTTTCACACTGTTCAAAAGTGTTAAGGCCTTAAGAACTTGTGCATAAAAAGTTAGATTAAACCATTTAATAAATTAAACATGAAGTACTACCCTTTTGAGTATTTTTAATAATAATATAAAAAGGTGCCTACGAAAATACTCTCGCTCAAAAGCCCCCATACATCACGTAATAAGTGTTTACATTACGCCTGCAATTCTTATCAAGTACCTGGAAGCATCACTCAAATTGCTTACAGTTAAGTACTCTTAAAAACTACCAAGTTGCTAAAGATAGTAGAATAACCTAACCTCTCAAAATTTATTTTATCCGTGCCATTTACTAATTATATGAGTGAAGAGAAGGTAAATAATTAAGTTAAGATATTATTATACAAAATATGTTGCATAAATTACCAAACTAAATATAGAAATATCATATTCATCAGTTGATGAAACCTGTTCAAATATCAGTTTTATTTCACAAGTAATTTCAATAAAAATTTTACATTATCTGAAAAACTTTTTAATCTTTTAAGATATCTAATAGTGGAAGCTACCTTATACAGTAAGCACACTTTATCGATAACTTAGCTTTAGCAAGTATAGATACTGGGATGTAATTTACTGTAAGGAGTCCTTCAGACCACAGCACTGAAAATTTTTCTTTTATGCAAAGCGCAAATTAATTAACCTGCGAATTATATTAGTTAATCATAATGATATATAGAGCTTAAAAATGTGTATTAAATTTTTAGAAAATGTTGTTTTTCAAGAAAGCTGATCTTTTACAATTTTAAAGATATTACATTAACGTGATTACCTGTTCTAAACAAATATTTCTTGTATTCTCTTCTGATGCATGGGATCTTAATTTAAAATTGAACAAGTTTTGCTATTTTTTACGTTTTACAGATTTAAAATAATAACTTTATTTAAATTAAATTCGAAAATGTAGTAAAAACTTTATTTTTTTTCTTTACGACACATAAGAGTCTCAAAATGTTTGTAATTTTAGTAAGTTAGGTACTCAAAAATTTTATCAAATATAGTATTTTTTTTATAAAACGGTTACAGCAAACACTTGGATTTAAAAAACCTACAGGAGGAATCCTATAGTGTTAGACTGCATAGAACTCCCTAGAACTTTTTATATCATCATTTATTAAAATTCATAAGTTTACGCAAGTATTAGCTTATCTGATTGATTAGCTGGAACCTTTCATTACTGATTAACAAATTGATTTCTATCTTTGAAGTTCCTCAATCATTGTAAAAGGAACAGAAACTTTTATTAATATCCTGATATGTATTTATTTGACATGAAAGGAATGGAAATCACCGCCATCGCATCCATCCTGTTAACCTAAAACCTCCACAATAGGTAAACACACCGACCAGCTAATGACTACCGATATCGAAGCAGGCAAATAATTTGCATTACAAATATTCCAAGACAACTGAACCGGCTCTCATTTAAGAAGAATTAAAACGAAGATCCTCCCTATTTAAGCGCAATAATCAAAACGGATCACCAATTATTGCTCGCACCGGATGGTCGGTACTCCCCATAATTTGCATCGCAAATACTTCCTAGAAATCCTTCCTCCTAATTACCCGACCGCAAAGCAAAGAAATTGGCCACAATCGGAAGCCAAAAGCCCAAAATCCGGGTCCAAATCCTGTCTGATTATACAGGAAGGGATATTGGCAGTTCCACCATCAAAACAAGGCACTCCTGATGCAAATAACCGGATTAAGCAGAAACGGAAATTTCATTATTTCCCAATCGGGCACAGCGTTATTACCCCTTAACGCGTACACTCGATTAATATGTTTGCTAATTATCTTGTCGTGTGTATACGCGTCCTTATGTTTCGGATAGGGCAATACAGGGAAACACCGCTGGGAGGAAGCAGCCCCATTGGACGGCTCAAAAGACGCTTAATCGGGTAGGGAAGCAAAAACCATCAGCGCTTCCTAAGGCCGCTTAATTAGTTTAATTATTTATTTGCAGACCATTCTGGTTGGGGACTTCCAATTCAATTATTACCTCCTCCTAAATGCAGTGGAAAATTCCGGGGAGAATTGATCGGTGTTTTTTGTTGTCGGGAGAGGAGGAGGTAAACAAATGAATTTGATGAAGTTCTCCGCTGAATGGACACGGAAATGCTCTTGTTTGGAAGTGCTTGGGAGAGATAATTGACGATCAATTAGGATTTGTTTTTGGATCTCTCGCGACATATTCCAACAGGGCGCTTTGGGAGGGAAGAAACGGAAGGAAGGGTTGGAAAATGATAATCTGTTTAAAAGAATCTCTCCCCTTATTTATTTGTTTCAAAGATGATTTAATTGTAATTTTTTATGTAAAAAAATAATAATAATAACAACGGTGATCATATAAATGATTTACTAACAAAAAAGAAAAAAATTGTATTTGCTAAATTAAACTTTTTAAATGTGATATGCCAAAACGATACTATATTTCCCCACGGATATAGTTTTAATTTGAACAAAACTTTATAAGTTGAAACCTTCTTTCCTGAATGTAATATTAAATTAATAAAATACAGTAACGTTTAAAACATCAAAATTTCGAACATTTTGTATTACCTAAAATTAACTACAAAACAAGTTGTAAAGGAGTTTTTTTAATCATTCTAGGGTCATGATTGTAAGGTGTACCCCTAGGTAAGTGAACAAGGGGTATACATTATGACATGACTTACAACACCTCTAACGACGGAATAAGAAAGTTAAAAGAAGTAACTAAAAACTAAATGAGAAACAATAAAAACTTTTTCGATAATATTTTTGGAAATATTATAAAAAACACGCAGATAAATTTTTATGGAAATATCTTTAAGATTCGAGGAGATGTTAGTAACTGAAAATACTAATTTATAGGGCTGCAAAAAGGAAAATGGTCGCAAATTCAAAAATTCCTTTGAATTTTTAGTTAAAATCTATCTTTATCTAGCTAAAAACGCTAAAACTACATGACAACATTAAAAAACTTGGAAATTTGGAACTTTTTTCTTGAGGCTTGAAAAATTGCTATTTTCCCTTGCTCCTCCATTTATATCTCCTAATATATTAGATATCATCTAATATCTCCATTGAATAGGAGATATTTTAACGAAATTTTTCTTCTGAGCGTTCTTTATTATATTGCCTTTATTATATTTCTTATGGAAGTTTTTGTTCAATTCCTCCTTTGGGTTTTAATTAATTTTTAAAACGTTTCTTATGGTCACTAGGGTTATGATTCTGACACTTTTTCGAAATATTCAAAATCCTGTTATTGCATTCGATGAGCTATTGTCCATATGTTAACTTTATGGCATTAATTTCTTTGTATTGAGAAAAAAACCTTGCGCCCAACATTATTTCAATTTCTCATATAGCATCACACACAACCTATTCAATCATACATCACCTTACTTAAGTTCCATCAGGCCTTAAAATACCTTTTCAAATGCTGGATACAGGAACCATCAGGCCATTGATGTGCTTCGATCCAGTATAATGGCCGAGCGGGCTGCTAAGTTGATGGAAGAACTTCGAAAAATTTGTTAGTGAAAAATTTTAGAAAAGCGTGTTTATAAACTATAATTTACAAATTTCAACCTTTTTATTATTTAATTTATGTTACATTCCGCTTCAAATAAAATTTTATTAACTCTCTTACAGTGCGTCAGCCTTATACAAAATCTTATTAGGCGCGCAAGCTTTTTCACAGTTTTCTAAAATAAAAGTTTTTTTAGATAGTTATGAACCAATACTCATCCTTTTCTACCACAGGCTTTTAAATCTGAAAAAATCATAACCCTAATGGTCACTTATCTAAGGGTAAACCTTACTTCCGTGATCCTAGGAGACGCGTTGGTTCCAAATAAAAGCCGTGGAACGGATTTTTGAAACATCCTGTATATTTTTAACCCCGCTTATATTATGAACACAAATCATCAATCCTCGCATCACGCTCAATCCTTTATTTCATCTCTCTCCCACCCGTGTTCCACCCTAACCTTGTAACTCCCCCTCCAAAGAAAACAAATAAATCCGCACTTTATTCCATTGAGTGCGAAAATTTTCATAAAGTGATAAGAATACTAATAAACACAAAGAAAAAAACCTTCCCCTACCACAGCTGCCGACCCCGAAAAACTAAGTGCGGGGCCAAAGCTGAAATGAAAAGTAGAGCCAAGGGAGAAACCACGTAATTCCTGAACCCTTCTTATGCCTCAATGATTTGGGCAGAGACAGAGCGAAGCATAAATCAATAAAGAAATCTCGTCTGCCCAATGCGTCATCACCATACACCAAATAAATATACGATGACACTTTTTTCCCTTTCCCTCTTCGGGAACACAATCCAGTTTAGAGTAAAAGAGGGTAAGTCTCTTGTTTTAGGTTATGACAGTTTTAGGGTTTCAAATTTACCTTTAATGAAGATTTTACGTAAAGGTGTTTTTTTGTTATAAGGATATAAAAATGAGAGTTTACAATCAAAATGCAATATAATTTTTGTGTTATTATTTTTATAGGATTTTATCTTTTTATCTATCGAGTTTTAAAAAAATGTTTGCCAGTCCAGAAATAATTTATTTAATTTTTAATTAATTTATTTTTGCCTTTTAAGTAAAGAGAAAAAACTTATATATTTGTTTCATTCAACTTTTATAAAATGCTACTTCTATGAAAGGAGAATTTCACCAATTATTGCTGGTTAAGCGGACAATAAGTGTACACTCACAACTCTCAAGCGTCACCTCCAACCGAGGACCGGTTTCGTCCCTGTTAGGACTCATCAGCACGGTATAGGAAGGTAACGCAAGAGAGCGGAGGGCAAGTACTAGTCTAGCCGACTATAACTGAAAAAGTGGTGATCTAATCAATGGTCACCACTTTTTCAGTTATAGTCGGCTAGACTAGTACTTGCCCTCATCTCTCTTCCGTTACCTTCCGATACCGTGCTGATGAGTCCTAACAAGGTTGAAACCGGTCCACGGTTGGAGGTGAAGCTTGAGAGTTGTGAGTTTACACTTATGCTACTTCTATGCTTCAGTTAACATTTTTCTATTTTATTCAAACCATGTTACGGTGAAAAATTTAATAACGGATGCATTTTGCACTTTTAGTGATATAAATTTTAGTATTCTTACGCCAAATTGTACTTTTATGGGTTTTATTTCATAATCTGTACGAAACTAACCTATATTTAATTTTTCCCCATTTTCCATTAAATTTTACTCAGTGTACCCTTGAAAGTTTATATTCGGCAGAAGGATACTAAAATTTAATCTTTGCTTTCACAAGAAAAATTAAAGTTTTGTTCAATATCGTCTTAAAAATCATAAAAAAGGCTGCAAAACTAAAAACCACCTACGTTTTCGAAATTTTAAAACAAAAATACAATCATGCTATTAAGTATGTATGACAAGAAATCAGTAATCACTATTGTGTAATGATAGCAAATTAAATTTAGCGCCATAAAATGATCATTCCATATATCCGTCCATAGTCTAACCGCTACGAAAAACAAAACTTTAAAAAGAAGTACAAAGCTACAATATAGCCCCACCGATTTGGCACAATTTTTTCAGGATTTATGATTTACCTACCATCACCCCCAAAAATTGAGTGGAATAATCAGTTCCCATAACAACCGTTATTGCAGGATGTCTAAAATTTTTCTAAAGGCTCGCGCGGTCGGACTATACATACTTCAATGTAAAACACAGTTCAGGTTCAGACTTACACCCCTCTAACTCGGACCGGGCGGATCGTTTTTGCATCGCGTGCCATCGGGGGCCATCGATGTAGCAATCGGGGCCCCTCTAGATCGATTCCAAAGGAGGGGGCGCGCGAAAGGAAAACGATTACCTTATATTAAAGAAATCGGGATTTTACGCTCCACGATAAAATCTGAGGCGTATTTTAGGATGGAAGCGTGAAGAGCACTGAACTTGATACCGGGCGTTCGGATTTCGTACGGGTCTCGTGCAAGACAAATGGCTGGCGTTATTTTGTTCATTTTTAGCCCGGTGTTGGATGTGTATTTTTTTTAAATAAAAAAAGCTTCCCCTGTCTCCCGTGAAATTCAAGTCGCTTCTATTGCACTCAGATTTTGGGCGGTAGTAAATTTTTGGGAGCGCTGAAAGCGTGAAAGGGGAGATTGGGGAGAGGGTGTCTAACTGGTGTCCTGACTTTTGATTGTTCTTGATGCCATGCATTTATCTTTGTACTATATTCGCTTGTTTTCGAGTACGAGGATGAGTTTGTTTTACGAGAAATGGAATATTTGACTCCGGTGTTTTGTATTTGATATGAAGTTCTCTCCAATTTAACCCCTTGTTTTGTTTAGTGTTTTGATTATCAAATTTGAAATTTTGCGCTGATTTGCCATTTTTAAAGGGGGATGACTTTCCCTATGATGAAATGTTATATCCTTATTATCTTAACATAATTTCAGACTTATCTTTACATACATTTTCAAATAGGTATTACATTAAAATATACTAAACCAAGACTCACGCACATTTTTTAGATGCTTCTATTAAAATTTACTTACCAACTTACCGATTTACACAAAATGCTATATATTTTTAAAACACAGCTTATTTAGTTTTATGAAATTTAATATATTTATTGTAATTAACAGTGCAATTTTTTTCAAATATCGGGTAAATATTATTTGGAATACATAGTGATGGTTTTAAGTTCATACATCAAATATCATATAGATGTAGAATGTGTTTAAGAATATTTTTTCTTAAAAATGAAATCTATTTTAATAATATATACCTCATAGATGAGATTTATTTATTTATTTAACACTAATTATATTTGTGTGAATATTACTTAAAGTTAAATTTTTAAAATTAACTTATGATACATTTTAATGTAAATACCTATTTTTCAAAACTTGTTGGATAGTTTTACCTCAAACTTTCTTTATACTCAATTATTATAATTGAACAACTAAATTTTTCTACTTCTTTTTGAGATATCAATTTAAAGAATACAAAATGAACAAATCTAATTGGTTACGAAAATAATATCCTTAATAGGGCTTAACTTACCTAAAAATTAGCGTCTTAAAAAAGATTATATTTATGGTATAATGTTTATAATAAATATAGTGTATAAGTCGTATGGGAAACACGTTTGCGAAATAACTACAACACAATTTTAAAATTTAACTTTCAAGGTAGTTTATTACTAATATAACCGGAATATACAAAACTATTGCACTCATCAAGTAAAAAAATATTCAAAGAATCATAAACATACTATTAAATTCTATAGAGAAGAAAAGCTCATAATTCAGTTTATAGAGATTCTTTCTTAAGTCTAATTTCAATCAAGGCCAGACCTCCTCACTCTAATAAAACCAACCAAGTAACAAATTAAGTTATCACAATAACATCGTTGAAAGCAAACATGCAGCTCCCACACCACCATTTTTATAACTATCTAGACTATAATCACTAGTAAGAATTAATTTCAAGATGAAGAAGACTTTTTCTTATAAAAACAGACTATTTAATAAATGATATTTACAATGTGAGTTTCTCTGCATTTTTCCCAATATCTTTTTTCTCTTCAAATTTACATTAATAATAATTCAAAGAATATTAAACATGATGCCATTCACTTCCTTTTCTTAACAGTTAAATATAATAAATTAAATTAAAATAAAGTCTCAGTTCAGTTCACTAGTACTATTTACAAAAGTTCACTAGTATTTACAACATCCTCCGGCCCGGAAGGACATGTTGATTGTCCTTCCCCTTGATGAAGTTCCATTTTATAGAGATGTTGAATGGCTCTTCCGATAATGACTCCACCAGGTATCCTTACGGTACGAGCGTGAACTCTTCCTTCGCGTCCTTCATGAAGATATTTCTGTTCTATCCTTCCATCTTTCCCAAACCCTTCGAACCCCCTTAGGTGAAGCTTCGTCCCGATGAATGTCGAGTTTCCAGAGTTCCTGAAGTAGTTCCAGTATCCTGGCTCTGATAGAAATTGGATTCATCGGTCCTTTAGGGTCATTACATCTTCCAGTGTTTCTCCAAATAATGCTTCTTTTAGTGTCAGTGTCCTCATCTACATTTGGAACTTCTACTTGAAGTGTATCTTCGCCTCTATTCCATATGTAACCTAATACTTTGTTCTTTGAACTCTGGATGTCATCGTCTTTTTCGTCCCATTCCTTCTGAATGCTCTTTTCATTTGTAGTCCACTTTCTCATAACAAAGCGTCCTTCCTTTAATATTTTTCTAACGTTTTCAGCTTCTTCTACCGCTTCTTCTCTTGAGTCTACTCCAGTAATGAGATCGTCTAAGTAGAGTGACTTGTCTATTGAGCTTTCAAATTGTGCCCAAAATTCTTTAAAAGGCTCCAGATTTCCATCGAAAGGTTCTATCTTCAATTTTGGGAGATCTATCCTTGGTTGCCTTTCAACTGACCTCAAATTCCCCAGTTGTTCCGATATCGGATCTTCAACAGCAGAAACATCTGTAATATTAGCTTTGGCTTTTGCAGTAGAATTGCGAAGATAAATTCTAAGTTTTGTTTTCATACCTGTGATTCTATCGCGATATTCTTGATTAGTCTCAAATTCTTGTTCTAGATCTTTCAGATCAAGCAAAGCTTCGATTTCGCTGTCCAACTGGTAAATTTGATCAGCTTTATCTTGCAGAGAATCTCTCATTTCTTCTAAATCAAATTCTTCAACATCATCATTCTTTAGACTGTCGGCTATTTTGTTCATCAGCTTAGTCGCTGTCTGTTTCAAAGTCTTTCGCTTCAACTTGGATCTTTCTAACTTCTTACCAGTGTCTAAATCCATAGTGTAGATTCCAATTCTAACTCCGGCTCGACGGACCAGTTTTATAACTATCTAGACTATAATCACTAGTAAGAATTAATTTCAAGATGAAGAAGACTTTTTCTTATAAAAACAGACTATTTAATAAATGATATTTACAATGTGAGTTTCTCTGCATTTTTCCCAATATCTTTTTTCTCTTCAAATTTACATTAATAATAATTCAAAGAATATTAAACATGATGCCATTCACTTCCTTTTCTTAACAGTTAAATATAATAAATTAAATTAAAATAAAGTCTCAGTTCAGTTCACTAGTACTATTTACAAAAGTTCACTAGTATTTACAACAACCATCATTTGCCCCCGGAAAACGCACTTTCCCAACCTTTAAAACAGAAAACGAAAAAAAGGCAAAAAAACTTCATCTCACGTTCTGGTATACTTCGACCATTATTTTGGCGTATTCGTCGCACAAAGTCAACCACTTTGAAAGAAATGAATATTTCATGAGTGTATTAACCAAAAACGTTATACTTAAAACAGGCAACGACAACGCATAGTGGATTTGGGAAAGGGCTAAGAAAAATGTATATACATTATGGCTATGACGTGCTGCATACATGTTCCAGTCGATGATAGTGTGTGTTTACTGTTTTTAGGGTGGTACGAGTTTCCTTTATGTTACTCATATGCTGTGACTACGTCGATATGCAGAGAAAATGTTAACGGTTCGGAATGTATCGTTTTGTTTGAAATGTGGTGTTTTCGATGCCGTTTGGATATTACGTGAACGTGTTTTATACTTCTTTATTGTTAAGGCCTTGTCGGTGAGCAAAAAATTTAAGTGCTTGGCAAGCTTCAGTGCTGAAACAGATATGCTTACAATGATGTTGAATCCTAGCTTCTTAGCAAATGAAACAATGATACGAAACTAAAAACAGAAATTTTTTGTAAAAAAATTTGGTGTTTGAATGGGCTCGAACTATAATTAAATCGGTTCCTTAAAAATAAGTAGGTGATTTATAGCTTAGTAACATATTACGTTATCACCATTTTTATAGGAATTGAACGAAAATAAGTCTTTATTAAGTATATATCGTAATTTTTTTTGAATTAAAAATTAGTATATCTTACGCATTTTCAGTTTGAGCATATTAAAAAAATAATGATGATATATTTTACTACGTAATATAGAGCTATTAAAATATGTCAAGTCTGTTTTATTCAACATGTTTCTAAATAAATATCATTGACTAACGCTGACGCGCTAGACCCGGGATTCGCCGGGGCTTCAGTTCTATAATAAATATCATCTGGTGCGTTACAGATGGGCTTCGCCATTCCATTTTTTAAAAACATTTTCTGGTGTGTTACAGTTGGAATTCGCCAGTCTAAATGTGAAAATAATTATATAAAGGAGCCATTTTTTTGTTTATGCTACAACAATTGATTTTAAACTACAACAATCGATGTTATACAATCGATATCAATATCGATGTTATACAATCGATAACAATCGATATCATACCTACAACAATTCGTGTTTCATCTTCTCTTATTATATTTACAACAATGTGGTTTTTCCATGATATTAGGCATGAAATATGGGTTTTTAAGCATGAAATCGACCAAAAAAGTTGTTAGGACGCTTGGATTATAAATTATTTTTATTCAGAAGCCTTCCCTGGAGCAAGTAGATCAACGTGGTATAGTTTAATAGTTAATGTAGGTTCGAAAAGTTTGAAACTATAAGGGACATACATACAGGCAGACATTGATTTTTTTATTTATAGATAGATTCAGAGTGTACGTAAAAAGGAATAGGCACCTCAACATCAGTTAATTCTATGCTGTGATCAAGAATTGCTTATTCTATGAAAAATTACTGTCTAGGTTGAATTCATTTGTAATTCAACAATATAACTAATATCTCATAAATGTTTAGTATTTGTGATTTCTTTCCAGGTCGAAAGCTATACTCTTCTTCAAAAAAGAAAATCAATCAAATGTTTCATTTTGTAAATAAGGTTGAATCTAAAACTTTACAGAATCTAGACTTCCTACTCTTCCCTTATTATAAATAATTACTTCATAAAATGTTTTTTTTCACCTAAGATAATCTTTGTATCCATACATGCAAACAAAAAAATGCATTTTCTTCACATTCTTTGCGATGAAATATGTTCACTTCATAGAAAATCCCCATGAAGAGTAAAAATTTTAAGGACGCTATTAATTTCACAGCTTAAGCTAAAATCGCTGATAGTTTTTCAAAGTGATTGCTCTGATACTTTGATAAATGACGCTTTAGCATAAGCACTAGCATAAAAACATCCATAAATGCCTATAAATGGACCTTCCCTAATACGCTACATCTCCTCACCCGTGTAAACAGGTGAAAATGATCAATCGTCAGGTCTTCTCCATCCCCCCAAACATTATTCCATCGCCTTCACGACGGCAGCCAGTAAACCTCGCATTTCCTTTGGGCGGATAAAAACTTTCTGCTGCCAAAACATCGCAAAAAAACTGAATAGCCATTCATAAAAAATATCCAGAGTAAAGAATAATGTCTGGTGGAAACGGAAGAAAAGATTACCAAGATACCGCCAAAATTCAGTTTACAGGGAACCAGATGCAAGCCTTGGAACTATAAATCTTGACCTGTTTTGACAGGTGCTACCAATGAATCAACTGACTCTCCAGTTATCATTCGCTACAGCATGAAAAATGCCGCTTTGGACTACATGAGTTATGTTTGTAAAAGAGGAGATTTTTACATGATTCGGGGAAAACAGTAGTGGACCGCCATGTTTCATTCGGTAAGAAAAATTGCTCTCGCTGGAAGTCGTCTTTGAATGCAGTGAAAGTCTTCTTTGAATCCAGTGAGAAATACTTACTGTCGAAATGCTACTGGACTGTTAATCATAGTTAGTGGTTGCCCTGGCACATCGGGGTGGTTCGAAAAATGGATGGGAGTTTGAAAGTCACCTGTAGCCTTTCTTTCGCTTGGCGTTTTTGAAGGGGATTTCTCGTCCTTGTGATGCTTTTTTATCCGATGAAACGTCACTTGTGTGAACTTCAAGACTCAGCTGAAAACCTCTCAAGAATTCCTCGGTTTTATTTTAAATAGCATTTTTCAAATTGGTAAATGAAGAAACCGTAGAGATAGTAGTATATAATAGTAATGTTGAAATATAAGGTTTTTTTCTGTAACTTGTTTGTAGGTCTCTTAAGCCGTTACATACTTTAACTTATTAAGTTGTTTTGTTAATTATAAGTTAATTGTTAAAAAATGTATTTTCTTTCATAGGATCATTTTCATACAACTGTACTTACAGTGATTAAAACTTATTACATATATTAATACCCTTACTTTTAATAGTTTGTTTCGTCAAAACTAAGAAGATATTATGCATGTTTATAAAAAAGGATATTATTGAACATAGAGAGAGGGAATCCTTGTATTATAAAGAGTCGAATATTTTCATTTTGAATCACGTCTTAATTTATTGAAAAAATATAGACCTGAATTTGAATTGGAACATCGAGTTTTATAAATTATTACGAGTGCATTTGTTTGAATAAAAAATATGATGTTGAACTTAAAATCATGTATTTAAGAATATTTAATTTGGTTAAACAGTGAATAATGTATGAAAATGCCTATTTTATGTATTATTTTGAAACTCTAATTAAAAATTTATGTTTATGAGAGGATTTTTACTAAATTCATAAAATATAAAGAATATATATTATATACACTGAGATTATAAAAAAATTAAGTAGGGAAGGTAAGTCAACACAAGTTACTACATTATCAAAATATCTCTAACACAATTTGCAGTATTTGATCACTAACGCAATACATATTGGGGTATCGAAGTTTAGGCATCCCATAACGGTTTTGTGAAAATATATCACCAGTAAAATAAACATTTTACTTATGACTACCGAGTAAACAAGAATTATTTATTTTAGCAACATATTGCGATAATTTATTTGATATTCTATCAAAGTAATTATTCATTATACTAGTTTTAAAACTATCACAATAATGCTCCTTTACTAAAACACCCCACAATTTTTCTCAAAAACTTGGCAACTTTTTTTCTAGAGACGAACAACAAAGGATATACAATATATCAAAGTCTCTATGGATTACACTTTTATTTCTTTCTCGAGATAATTTTCAGTAACAACCCTCTTATAACACAAGGATTTTTTCCCCACCACAATCGATGTTTCCCATCTTAAAGAAGGGATTATGTATTATAATAAAGCAGGAGAAAATCGAGAGACTTTATCCGATGCATTAAATTTTTAAAGCCGTTCCATTAAGTGGAAGATCACATGTAAAACCCCGAACAAAAGCTTCCCAGTAGCAAAAGATAGGAGACAATTTATTCCATGTTCTAATTAGATCCTTTATTCTAGCAGCAGCGTCATAGGAAGAAGCTATTGTTAGGAATCGGATATTGTAGCCGATAACTTGGCTGCCCATGCTCAACTTTGGCGAGGAAAAATTTTCTAAATCCTATAATGAAGTGCCCATTAAACCCCATAGGAACAAAGGAAGAGTGATTTTAAGTAATCAGCCTCCTAGGGTTTAACAAGGGAAAGTAAGGCGGGCTTCACGACATTTTGGCCAAAGAAATGTAATTGCATTGATATTGTTAGTCTGATAAAAGGTAGTGCTTGCTTCGGAAATGAGATTTGAATTTGAAAGAGAAGCAGATATATTTGTCAGGGAGATCGGGTGAGGGAGATTAGACGGCTGTAATTTCCCCTGTCATAACCAAAGAAACGGAGGTTTCTTTGGTTTGGTGTAATCGCCGAGCAAGCACAATTTTTAACGACTGAGTGTCGGTTATTACTTTATGGACTGAAGTTTGAAAGATATCGAAGAGAATGGGTAATTTTGGACGTATTCTTATTTTTGATTATGAGAATGTGCTTGATAAGTACTACCTTTTTTTAAGAATTGTTTTTTGAAATATCTATCTAAAAACCCATATTTTATACCTAACTTCATTGCAAACCCACATTGTTGTAAATATAAGAGAAGACGTAACATATTGATTGTTGTAGGCATATTATCGATTGTTGTAGATATAACATCGATTGTTGTAGATATAATATCGAGTTGTAGTTTAAAATTAATTGTTGTAGCATAAACACATAAATATCGATCCATTATTTTATTTCTCTTTCTGTCGGGCATATTATCCGGGTAACGCCCGGCCTAGCACACAGTGCTACACATTTGGACTGGCGAAGCCCCTCTGTAACATTTGAAATAAGACAGAATAACGCTTTGAACTTATGAGCATTTACTGTAAATAGCAATATTGAAAGAACACGGAATATATGGGAAATAATTACAAGGTCCAGAGTTCTCCCAGTTTCGAAAAATTAAGCAATTTTTTTTACATATAAAAAAGAAAGTGAGAGTATTTTAATACTAAAAAAATTTTTTTGATCCCTCTCAAAATTATGTTTATCAGTTAATAATGTAAAAATGTTATGCACGGTCAGATACAAAGTAATTATAGGAAATAAAATTTATTTAATTGACAACACAAAGGGAGTGGCAATCGTAGTTAAATGAGAGGGAGTTGACTTACTTTTTGATTATGCCACGAGTAAATATAATCCATAGCCATAACATCAAAGAAAAGTGATAAATATGTGTTAGGGGGGTCCCCTTAAAACATTTAGAAACGTCCTTAGAGATGGAAGAATACGGGTGTCATATTTGGATTATGAAGGTCATTTCACACAAGAATCAGCTGGAATGCAGTTAGTGGCAAGAATCAGTCTGCTTAAATTAAATTGTTTGTGACATTTAGACCATTTTTTATCGACCCGTGTAATAAGTTATTTGAAAACAGTCTAAAAATGATAAATCAATACTGCTGAACCAACGATAGTAAAAGGATCACGTGATTTTTACAGACTTTGCACGGCCGATAGTTGGGTAACCGGTGATAGTTGGGATCTTGCTTTTGTATACAAGCAAATGTATCTTCCTCTTTCGATCAACTGCCCCTCAACTTCCACCTGTCTCCCCTCCGAAATACTAGTTCCAGCGTTGTAAAAATCACGTGACCCTTTTACTATCGTTGGTTCAGCAGTAGAAATGCATGGGAAATATTGTTTCGTAAAATACAGCCATTTCCAAGATTATAAAAATATTCTTATTAGCTTATTACTTTCTAACTCGATGACAAACGAAGATAATTAATGAGTTAGTGAAAAAGAGTATTATTATGTTAGTATTAACTTTAATAAAATTTAACAGCAAAGGACAAAAAAGTGTCGATTAAAGTTGTAAGAAGCAAATTAGAAATTAATTTTACGAATACCTTAAAGTTTAATTCTTTACATAAGAACTGTTTTTGTACAATAGGTAATAAAAGTTAAAAGTTCTTAAAGTTAGTTTAGTAGTGTTGTATAAGCATTCTCAATAAAAATAATACCACTTTTTGAAAACGTGGTTAACATCCACAAGCGCTTATTTGAATGTTTATTAAGACATTTTCTCAAATATTAATTCGTTTACTGTAATTATGCACATTATTTAATACGTAATGATTCTTTTCTCACTGTGGTAATCCCTTTAACAAGATAAACCTGTTATAGCTCTTGTCGTTCAAGAAGCTCTCTCAAGAATTGAAAGTTTTACACTTAAGAATACTAATAAATTCTACTGAAAAGCTGTTTGGTTTAATTTGTACTCTTTTCTTATTATAAGATCAATTATTTAATGTGTTTCTGTCTATAAAATTGAATCGTTTAAACTGAAGAAGGATTATTTAGTTGGGGAACTTTTGCCTTGAAAAGTATTGGTTAACTATTAATATTATTTTTTTAATAAGCTCCCTTGTGGAAGTGAATGGCTCAGATACTGGGAAACTTGATATTCACATGGCCTCAAAAACTATTTGTGATAAGGAAGTTTCATAACTTTGCAATAAATGAGTTATCTAAACTATATAAAATTTATGTAATCTTTTTAACGACCTTAATAAATAAACTTTTTGATTGAGATAAAAATATTAATTTATTGCAAACGAGAAAAATCGTAGATTCTCTATAAATGAACACAGAATTAAGTGGAAGAGAAGAGTGTAACTTTAAAAGCAACATTAAAAAAACTAAAATACACAGAAGGACATAATGACCCTTAAAATAGATTCAATACAGACCCAACTACTTTTAAATATAAGGGATTGGAATAAAGATAACTTATCTTAACACCTAAATAGGGCTAGTGGGTTTTTCTCGAAATATGTTTTTATGCCTAAGAAAAAAATTTAAGTGTTAGAATTACTGGTCAAAATAGAAATAAAACCTAGTTATACTAACTCACATACACACTAGCATTTCTTTTCAAATAATTGAGCCAAATGCAGTTTAAATGGGAGCAAATGAATGTCCAATTAAACCCAGTCACAAGCTCTTTCATGGTTGAATAGGTACAGACGGCACCTTAAATTATCTTGATTTAACTGCATTGGCACGTGATCTCTCCTATTTGTGATAGGCTAACTGATACGTTAAGCAATTTAACCAGTCTGGATACAATTCGATGGTTGTGTTAATGTGGTGTTTGCATTAGTAGGGGAGAGTGCTGTACCTAAGGACGGTTGTACCTTCAGTCACCGCGTTTTAAAATTCGGGAAAAATAGAAATTTGAATTTGTGGTTGAATTTGAATGTAAACAGATGCGATCAAGTTGCAAACGTGAAATCAGCTCTTTAAAATAATATTGAAATTTAATATGATAAATTTACTGTTATTCGGTGCTCAAAGTTTTTTTAGTGCATCACTACATTAATATTTTTCTTCCCCTTTAGTTATAATACGATAAAAGGAGATATAAGGGGCAAATACTCGATATTTTGACTTTTTATTTTTGATATTAAAAATCGTCAGATCTCAATTCCTTTATTTTTTATAGAACTTTAAATGCAAAAACACCTGGTGTTGTACCTTTGGACATCATAAGTGTTGTACCTTCACGTTCTTGTGGGTGTCTATAACTAATCGGTGTTTTTGAATCAGGTTTCATTAAAGTGAATACAATGTAATGCATATTAAATTAATTCTAAATGGTTACCTATTTGTCGGCGATTATTTTCAAGTTGTTTTTAGATGAAAAATCAAATATTTTGTGATCTACACTCTACACTACTTTTTAAAATTTTTGATTTTACTTTGCATTTAATGTAAAATATGGTATAAAATCTTAAGAACCCTATCGCATTTAAGTATGATGATTACAAAAAACTTAAAATTTCCACCGAAGAAGATTTGCAAAAGTTATCACCACCAAATTCTTGCACAACAAAGTGTCGATCGAATTGTTTTTTTGGATCAGTGATGTGATCAGATCAATCAGCATGATTGATGAAACTATTACCTCAAATTTCGATCTGAAAATCCCATAGGATTTATGTTTTTTTGGTAAAAAATTAAGATTTTTATCAATCAACTTAGTTTTAATGATCATTTACGATCTAAAACTACATTACTTTAAAAAATGTATTTCTAATTTTAAAAATGCTTGAAATAGTTTATTAAAAGGTAATACACCAATAAAAAGGTTCATTTTAAGCTTTTTTTTATCTAGAACTTCCCTTTTTAAGGGTGTCCAAAGGTACAACTGGGTCTGTCCATAGGGAGAACACGTTTTTGTACCTATAGACACAAATTTCGTCAAGTTATTAAAATGAATTAAAAATCAAATTTTGAAGATTTTAGCTAATAAAAAATATTACCTTATTTGCTAAGGTTAGGACTATAGGTTGGGCACTTAAATGGTAAAAATGAGATTATACCTGTCTTAGAAAAATCCAAACGTGATTTTTGTCCAAAGGTACAACACTCTCCCCTATCGTATGCTTTATAAAGTGGTGCCCAACCTTTTCTGCCCCTAGAATGCACTTTATAATACTATAAAGCTCGCGGGCCAGAACAGATACCAAATTTTAAAGTGCATTTCCAATTAGTATTTTTCTAGTCCCTTAGCAGCTTCAAAATAAGGAAACAAACGTATAAATAGTCCACACGAATCATCTTCACGGCCTGTTGGTTGGGCTCCACTGCCCTTTACAAACAAGTATTAGTTGCTTTATTTTGAGTATTGTGCGCCCTATGATAACTATGGTAATATGAATATTCTTCAAATTTTCTTTTTATAGAGTTAATAATACTGATTATATGGGTATGTTTTCAATTTCAAACCCAAACTTTCATTAAAATACTGTTTCTGTTCTTTTATTCACTTAACTTAAGCACTTGTTATAATTAACATTATAAAAACTTAACTCGAAAAGTTAATATATTTTTACTAATAGATATGCTAAGAAACTTTTATAACAAAAAACATAGGGGAAAGTGAGCAGTTTGATACAGCAAAATTTAAATCCATTTTTTAGTAAAAATAAATGGCTTATTCATTTCAAACATTCATTCAGATACTTTTCTCTAAAAATAGCTAAGAATGACTCAATTCTATGAAATCAATTAGAAAAAAATATAAGTTAATGGAAAACTAAAATATTACGACTTTTTTAAATCAATTTTGTATCTAAGTGCCTCACCGGTGGGGCAGTTGGATACATTGCTTGGGGCATTTTGATACAGTGATTAATTTGCTCAAAAATAGTAATTAATAACAAAAATTTTGGAAAATAAACGTTATTTTATTAAGAGAGATCCCAAGCCTTTTTACATTACCATTATTTGAATATAAATCACAAATTTTCCACACACATTCAACACATTAAAGGATAAAAAAATATATAAATTTAACAAATATCTAATTAGAGAAATAAGATGCTAATTTTCATAGGCATATGTGCTCCTGAATTACTTGAAT
This sequence comes from Tetragnatha versicolor, assembly GCA_024610705.1. Lineage (NCBI taxonomy): Eukaryota > Metazoa > Arthropoda > Arachnida > Araneae > Tetragnathidae > Tetragnatha > Tetragnatha versicolor. Next base: position 42,940,652 of record JANDEH010000009.1, read on the forward strand.
AAAATTCAAAGGTATCTTTGTCGAAAGTCACCCAGAAGTTTAAAAAATACGACACTAATTAACTAGTTAGTTTTTCACTGTTTTTTAATAGTTCTTTGTTACCTGTAAAAGTGATAAGAACTTCTTAGATGTTTCAGATCCCCTGATTCCGTTGTTTGGTTATGTATTTATACACTGCATTTTCTTTTAGAAAGTTTATAAGTACACACAGCTACAAAACGAGAAGTTTCCAATCTCATACACTTAATAAAACCCAAGGACTCAAAAATTGAACAAAAATATCCTTCACTGTAGATCTAACTTACAATTACCGGATTTTTTTTAAATTGCTGAGAAATATTTATCTCAGAACGCAAAAAATGGGAACTTTCATGAGTATCAATATTAGGGTGGGCCGAAAAAACCTTTTATTTTTTTTCGAAGTTTTAATAGCGCGGAAAAGTTGCGAATGATATAGACAAAGAAAAGGAAAAAAAATTTTTCAAAATCGGTTAATATCTTCCGATCGCGCAAAGGCCCCAAAGTTTGAAAAAATATGAAAAAACTTGATTTTTGCGATTATTTTTTTTAAAAAATCAAAGATTAAACTATCAAATATTGTTCATGATTTTTTTATATGAAACTAATATATTTATAGACATAATCGTTCAGATTCCATTCTTCTATCACTTTTTTTTCGTTAGATATAATTTTTTTAATGTTCATACAAATTCTGTAAAGTTGTTTTTCCTGCATTTTTAAACAGCTAATAACTCTAGAACTATACAATTTAAAAACTTGAAATCAGTCCCATTTTGTTCGTAAATTTTTTGTCTTTAATTTGGTGTGCATCATGATCATCATTTTCAAAAAGTTTTTTTTTAATTTGAAAAAAGTGAAAAAAAATTTAATAAAAAAATTTGTTTTTAAATTTTTTTTGAAAAAATATTAATAGCCTTTTAATTCTTAAAATGAACATAACTACCCAATTTCAAGTTGAAAATAAAATTTAATCATGTATAAAAAAATAAAAATAACCGTAATTTAGTCAAATCCCTAAACATTCCCTAAAATTATACACCAAGAGCGATTCACTCATGGAAAATTTATCAAATCACTTGAGGGTGTTCATATGACTTAAAACATGTAAAAAATGTCACATAAATTTCAGAAAATAAGACAATTAACAGATTCGGTTCAAAATCTTACAGTGCTAGTTCCCAACTTTAAGTTAATTCAATTTGCATGAATTTTACCTGAATATTCCTTAGAAATGTGTTTATATCCAATTTTTTATGTTCTAAAACTTTAAATATACTTTGATTTGACTTGTTAAAGTAAAAAATTACATAATTCTTAGAAATTTTCAGGAGAAATGCATGCAAACTTAACTAAATATGAAAAAACTTGATTTTTGTGTTTATTTTTTTTAATTTGATGTTTTCGTAACGTAATAGTTTGCAACGTCTTCAAATAGAGCCTAAAACATTGTGTTTTAATTTGGTTTAGATCAGTTAATATAATCTGATCGCGCATAAGCCCCAAAATTTGCCAAAATATTGAAAATTTCACATTTTTATATTTTGTTACGTTAATTCAATTTGCATGCATTTCTCCTGAAAATTTCTAAGAATTATGTAATTTTTTTTACTTTAACAAGTCAAATCAAAGTATATTTAAAGTTTTAGAACATAAAAAATTGGATATAAACACATTTCTAAGGAATATTCAGGTAAAATTCATGCAAATTGAATTAACTTAAAGTTGGGAACTAGCACTGTAAGATTTTGAAACGAATCTGTTAATTGTCTTATTTTCTGAAATTTATGTGACATTTTTTACATGTTTTAAGTCATATGAACACCCTCAAGTGATTTGAATAATTTTTCATGAGTGAATCGCTCTTGGTGTATAATTTTAGGGAATGTTTAGGGATTTGACTAAATTACGGTTATTTTTATTTTTTTATACATGATTAAATTTTATTTTCAACTTGAAATTGGGTAGTTATGTTCATTTTAAGAATTAAAAGGCTATTAATATTTTTTCAAAAAAAAATTAAAAAAACAATTTTTTTATTAGATTTTTTTTCACTTTTTTCAAATTAAAAAAAATTTTTTTGAAAATGATGATCATGATGCACACCAAATTAAAGACCAAAAATGTACGAACAAAATGGGACTGATTTCAAGTTTTTAAATTGTATAGTTCTAGAGTTATTAGCTGTTTAAAAATGCAGGAAAAACAACTTTACAAAATTTGTATGAACATTAAAAAAATTATATCTAACGAAAAAAAAGTGATAGAAGAATGGAATCTGAACGATTATGTCTATAACTATATTAGTTTCACATAAAAAAATCATGAACAATATTTGATAGTTTAATCTTTGATTTTTAAAAAAAAATAATCGCAAAAATCAAGTTTTTTCATATTTTTTCAAACTTTGGGGCCTTTGCGCGATCGGAAGATATTAACCGATTTTGAAAATTTTTTTTGCCTTTTCTTTGTCTATATCATTCGCAACTTTTCCGCGCTATTAAAACTTCGAAAAAAAATAAAAGGTTTTTTCGGCCCACCCTAATCAATATGTGCCCCACGAGTGTATCAAAGAACCCCACCTCAAAGTGCATCAATTTGCCTCATTTGCTGTTGTTTTCGAACAAAAAACTTTATTTAAACAATTGGCAAAGGTTATTTTAAATTTAAGTGTACCCCCTATTGGTAACAAGGATAAACTTGTCTTTTGAATTCACAAATTTCTGTATTCGAAGTAGAATAGCTTCAGGGAGATTTTACATTTAACTTAGAAACTTACTTTTGGAAATGTTTTAGGAAAACAAATTGGTTTCTTTCACTAAAATTCATATATTTATTACACAGATTAACAGTTTCATACTTTATTTTCTTAGGCATATAAAGGCAACTTTTCGTGAAAACACGACCTAAATAACCTTGATAGTTTTTGAGACATTGAAAGTGTATCAATGTGCCCATTGTATCGAATTGCCCCGTTTACCATATATATATTTTCTTTATTTCAGTAAAAAAAGTTAAGTACTTAATAATCATGTTTTGAGTTCTACTAAATTTAAAATATGGTTATATTGTTTAAAATTATAAGATTTTTTTATATATAAGAACATACTTTTATAAATGTGGCCAGATTTTCTTTAACTGTGATTTTTTAATATATCCCCATCAAATCATCAAATCAATATATGACTGTTTAAATGCACATTTCTTTCGCAAGTCTACTACATAATTTAGAAAAAAACTCATTTGTAATGTTTGAAATGCAGTTAAAGTTGTTTAATGAGGTCAAAAGAGTCTCATTGAGAGACGTGCAAATAGTGTGTGTCCCCTCTAACATGAAAAACTTGGAGTGCCATTTAACTGCTTTTACCCCCTACTAAATACCAAATATTTTTTTATTTCTATCTTAAAAACAAAGAAATCCTTTTGATCAAATTCGCTTTTTTCTCGTACTTCTTTGGAGACTCCCATGAAGTATATTTTTTGTCTCTTTTGATTTCCTAGCATTATTTTTTGTTAGATAAAACTTAGTTATCCTGATTACTCACAGCCACTCCTCGTTAGCTAGCTTTAATTAATACTTGCAAAAAGTTCAGCAAAGAATAAAGAGAGAGAGAGAGGAGCAATTTCTGACTTTGTAAATTAGCTTCGGTTTGCCTAAGAACGGCTATCTTTCATTTGCGAGGTTTTCTTCTGCCCTGATTCGTGTGATCTTCGTTTTTTATCACGAAAAAAAACGCTCATTACTTATTATTGGAACTTAATCATAAAATTTTTTCTTTGAATTATCAAAGCAGTGACTTTGAAGGATATTGAGATTTTTTATTAAATATTGACGGTCATAATACTAAAATTAACCCTTTAAGTCCGCAAATTTTGCATAGGTATTTAATTGTGGAGTCAGATTCCAAAACGTGAAACATTGAACACTGTAACTTTTAATTATTACAGATAAAGGAATAGAATTGGATATTAAGCTTGATTTCAGACTGTGTCAGATTTAAATGAATTTATTTTGTTTTATTTATATAGATTTAATTTTTCAATTCATTTGCAGTGGACCATTTTCCTTTCTATTTTAACCATATCAAATTCTATTTGTAAAATAAGTTCGTTGATATCAGAACATGAGTATAATATAGAGTTGTCAGCAAATATCATTTTAACAAATAGGTAATTGCAGTTTACACAAATCATCAATGAAAATAAAGAAAAAGTGTTTCAATAATAAATTTTACTTCATTCACCATAAATAATTCATTTAAATAATTTTTACTTACCAAACGTTTATCCCAAGTTTAAAATATAATATAAATCCAACGAATTTAATATATGCAAAGATTATTTCGGATTACTTCTGTACTATTAGTAGTTTAACTTCAGGTACAAAAAAGTTTGGTCATTAAAAAATAAAACATTTTCCTTTTTTTCATTTACTTAATACTTTGTTTTGGGCTTTTTTATTCTGTACCACAAAATGGGATAACTTTGGCCAAAATGGAGTGTTTTTTCACATTAAAGATAATTTTGCAAGCTTTAATTTCATGTCAAGTTTTATTATGATTTAGAAAAAAGTTTTTCAGTATTTCTTTATAAAATATTTATATAATAAAGTTTAACTTTAAAATGCACCTGTCACCCCTCGTTTTAAAGAGCATTTTACAAACTTAAATTTCATGTAAAATTTTACTATGTTTTAGTGGGAAAAATATTTTTCTTATAAAGTCAACCCTCGTTTTAAAGAGATGTCATGAAAATAATTTAACCCCTTCTCCCTAACATTACATCAGTGATAATCACATTCTTTTACAGCGCGTAAAATCTCTTTTCGAAGGTTGGACCAAAGTTGGTTGGGAAGAAGGTTGGGCCTCATTTTAACGGAAATAATTTCAATGTAATATTTTAAGTATTCAAAAGCTTTCCAAAACACATGACTTAATTTAAAAAGTATAAACTGTCATTTTTTGTTTTTTAAAACATCTCAATGCAGTTATTAAGTTCAAAAGATATATTATCCTTCCTTTTTCTTATTAAATAAATTTCTAACCATCGTCCACTTATTTCTCTTAAATCTCAGCACTCAAGTTCTTTTAATGCAATTTTAAATTGTACCCAAATAGTTGAAAGAATATGAATGATCAATTTCAAAAAGCATAGTTAAAACATCTTAACACATTTACTACATAAAATATTTATTAGGTTTTTAAATAATATATATGTTATGGGCAAAGTAAGTATGGCTTACAGTATAAAGCCATTTCCTACACTATTAGAATCCCGATAAATTCCGAAACTAGTTAGTTTTATTCCATTTTAATCACACTCAAATTTCCAAAACCCGACAGAACTCTCATTCTCACCTCCGAAACCCACACACATCCCTCCACACAGGGGCTCTCTTAAGCTCTACCATGCATTCAAGAGTACCAATACTCCACAATAAAGCCACGGTCAAAACCGACGAAAGTCGAAATCCACTTTGAACTGCCATCAGGGACCGATCCAATATCTGAAGTCCTCCTCACACACTCCAAGCCCTCGAAAGTTTGCATTTGTACTCATCCCCTCGATGGCTCTGAAACATTCTGGATACAAGGAAGATATTGCAGCCCCGCCATGGATGGCTCTCGTAACCCCCATCACTCATCAAACAATGGTCACCCAGGTCGTATTAATGACATCACCAGATGTCGGCCAGCTTCGGCTACCCCCGATGGCTTTATCTTAAGGGCTGGTTTAACGCTCCACGTATCGAAAGAATTTTCATCGCTGACTGTGGACAGATACCGCAGTCGTTAATGGGAGGGTTGGGGAGGAAGTAACCAGGTTCGATTTTCTGGGGGGTTGGGACTTGTGAAAAATGTTCTTTTCGAGAAGTTGAGGGAGAAAGGTCTTTAATTCATTAAGAGGAATTGTTTTTTAATTCAAATATTTGCGATTTGTTTTACCCGATAGTTTAATATTTAATAAATATTACCTTATGAGGGATTCATTAACCCTTTAAATCCAGATTACCATTGTATCCTATGGAAAATATGAGGTGGCTAGGACTGAAAGGGTTTATTGTCATAATTCAAAGAAGTCAAACTGGAGGAATGAAGGAAGAACTTTATCCCTTACAGTGGTTTTACAAAAAAATTACAAATAGTAAAAAAATTGAACTGTAATTGAATGAGCAATGAAATTATTTTTTAATAATAAATTATTAGAAATTATTTTCAAACTAATTCTGAACTTTTTAACCATGTTAATTACTTGCAGGGCTTTTTTCCTAAATAAGTATCAATAGGTAATAACTTTTACAATTTTCCGAAACAAACATATCTGCTAAACTATCCCAATATTACACTAGATATATAACATTTAAATCTAAAATAGTATCAAACAATCAGGGTAGGTAAGGGTTAAGAAGTTTTTATTTTCATTCAAGGTAAACAGACATACTTACATACTGAACATATCATCTACTAACACATGAAATAAATAGTAATTTGAAAGTCTGGATGAGTTTCACGCATAAAAACGCAAAATTATCCGAAATCCAGATAATTACATTTCCCATTAAGTGATATGATCTCCAATGCATACAGAGAATCAACCGCATTAAAATTACCAAATACTTTTTACGCCAGACACGAAATTAAAATTCTCCCCAATAATAAAAAAACCATCACAAAAGAGTAAAACTCCACAAAATCCACATTCACACTAAAACATATCCCCAAAATAAACCTCTCCAATACAATATAATACCAACACTCATAAAAAACCCACCTTCTTTTTACGGATCAGTCCCAATCGTTTAGTGACATATTAAGCGCAAAATTGATAACACTTGGCAAGGGTTTGGGAAAGTTTCTGGATTTGCATACACTGTGTCGCATAGCCTTCCCTCATCATCATTAATAATGATATCTACACCTCATTAATCTAAATATTGTACACTTTCCCTACATTACGGACTCTCTTTCCTGTTCCGCAGAGACAGGACATCATAAGCTCATTAGAATAAATCGTCCTCAGAAACTCTAAATTAGTGGTTATCGCCAACCAGCATGCAGTTCAAGAGGATGTGACGTGTCTTTATTTCCGGCAAACTTGTACGACTGCGGGATGGTTCATTAAAAGTTTTCAAGGGATTGGAAAAGTGATTGCTGGCTGTTTGGATGTGAGATGCCTTTGTGTTATGAGAGGTCTTCGAGCTGTGTTGATTGAATATTTTGACTGGGTTTTCTATATGAAAGTGTGCGCGTATAATCTAAATCATCTGTAGTAAATAAATTGTTTTAATAGATAACGGGAAATCCCCTGAAACACACTCTTAGTTCTATTAATGTAATGTAGACATAGAAAGAAAACTGTAAAATCCTGTAAAAGTTTTCTTTAGGGAAATGAATGTGTTTGGTTTGTTTTCCTGTAACTTGCTTAAATATGAATTAGATATATTATCTTCAGGTGGTTTTTCTCCAGAAATTAAGGTCTAGTTACAGTTTATGATTTCGTTTATTTTCTTAAAAAAATAAATTTACGTGTGTTATCCCACTAAACTTGATCTGATAAATAATTTTCAAACTTATAGATGCATAAAAGAATTCGTTTTTTATAGAAAATGGTATTAGTCTCAGCGTACGAACTGCTTTTTATTAAAATGTTCGAATTAATTACATGGAAATTATTTGAAAACGGAATTTATTTTAATGCGTGAATATGTGAGTGATTAAAAATGTTATCATTTTATAATCCAGTTAGTTTTACTATGTTACCATTTTTCAGGTATATTTATATTAATTGGAGTCGTTTTATTACGTTTTCAATATTACAGATGAAACGGTAGCAACCAACATCTTGGGCAACAGTGTCTTTCAATCTTGATACAATCTTTGACTGGCAACAATCCAAAATAAGCTTCTAGCTATTTCTACAGTTAACAAATCAAGGAAGGCAGTACAAAACGTCAACAGGACTTCATAAAAATGCGCAACTGTTACGAAACACAAGGAATCTTATATTTGCAACTAGTTTTCTGCATAATTTCTGTTGACCTTATTGTTCATTTTATCAGAACAATAAGGCTTCGTAGTGGAACAAGATTGGTAAATCCGAACATACGCCTGACTTAGCTCAAAAACTCTGATGTGACTGAATAAGATCAATGATCGTTTTGCTTGGCATAGCGCCAGAGCATAGCAGTGAAGGAAGTTATAGGAATGATGTATTTAATCACATAATCCTTTTATGGTGTTCATTCATGTAATTTTTATACAAGCAAAGCTCATCGGATATGTAAGGTAATTGTGTGTAGTTTGTTTAATCAACCATGCTTTGAAATGTATTAGTTGCACAAAGTTTGTGTCCATAAGTTTAGCATCAACTACCAAAGTTATTTACGTGCGCCCTTTGGCTTATCGTTTTTTTGTATATTCATTAAAAGTTAAGCAAATAATAAGGAGGAACATATTTATAAGAATTAGAAATATATCATGAAAAAAGTTTTGTACCATTTAATTGAAATATTGAAAACATTATTCAAAAAGTCAACGTAACCATAATTGCGGATTTCCAAGAATAAAAAAATTAAAATATATTGGATATGAACGACGGGTAATTTTAAAAGGTTCAAGCAATATTTGTGCTCGCATTATCTTATAAACCAAAAATTGAAAATATTTAAAAGTTTGTCTCCATTTCTATAAATATTAATATACTAAAACAAACATAGCAATACGTATTTTTTGCTAAAATAATGTCTTTTTATTTATATTGCATTTCTTGGTTTTACTGATAAATGAAGATTATAGAACTCATTTAAATTCTTCATAAAAAGTATTTAATTAACTCGGGAGGACGCGCGCACCTTTCTGTTACACGAGGACACACGCCGCGCCTGCCAGGCCTGACAAATGATTTACCCCTTAAAATGTAGTAAATTTCAAAACTTTTATGAACGTTATATATAACTTAATTTTGATTCATTAAAGATGCTTTAGAATCTACTTTCAAAGAAATAAATTTTAGAAAGAATAAATGTTAAACTTGCAAGTAAATGGAGTAAATAATAAACCGCATTTTTCGAGAATCAATAAAAACCGTCAGAAACATAAAATTTGAAAAATGTAGGGTAGTTTTATCATGGATGTGGTGTAATACTATAAATATTTATCTGCCAAAACCAAATTCATAAGCCTCGAATGGGGGAAAAGTGTCCAAACGGTTTTATGAGCAGAGTTTTTTAAGTTCAAATTAAAAAAATGAATTTACATATCTCTCAGAATCTCTTACATATCTCTATCCACAGGTGCTCGCTGGGTAACGTTAAGTAGGTACTTCTTAGGGCATTTCAGTGGTAAAAGGATAATGTCCTAGTACCTGCCCATTAGAAATAAAAAAAAAACATATCTCTCAGAAAAAACACCCACATTATTGAAACTTCAGATGGTTATTGAGTGAAACTCAGAGAAGCTACACAATAATTTTTTTTCGTTACTGTTGAAAAGAGGCAATTCGGTGAATGTTTGTATGGCGGGTTAAAGTTTAAAATGGTAAGTGAAAATTTTCTGTTAAGCATTCTCATAAAATTGCAATCGTTTTGAAAAGTCACAAAGTGAAGCATAATTTCCTCTCCTTACTTTTCAAGACGCCCTCCCTGCAGTCGCGATGCTTCTGCACCAGAACCTGAAGAAGTTTATCTTCCCCGCATTCGGCAGCAGCCATTACAATAACTCATTTACCAGTTAACACGCTGGTTAAATTAAAGTACTTCCTTGGGCATTTCGCGATTATATTTACGCGAAAGACAATTTAAAATAAACTATATGGCTTCCACACTGCGATAACGAATGGTAGCAGGAATGGCAGCTATCTTCTTTAACATTTCGCTAAGCTCGGCTCTGGAATTCAGTTACAATTATCTTCCTCTTGACTGTTCTAATGAAAGGCATTACGGCCATACCGCACAGGGCAGCGTTGCTCCCTTGTTAACGTCTATGAAGCCGGAAATTAACTCAGGAATCTTCCTCCAAAGAGATAACAACATTTTTGGATTTGAAGCTTTACGTCTCCTTTTTGCTTGCGAGTTTTGAAAAGAGGGTCTGTCAAGATATATCCTAGATAGAGCTGTCTTCTATGAAGGAATGATAACTTCCCTTTACGCCTTGGATTTGGGAGATCTTCTAGTTGTAATTATAACGCTGCGTTGCTCTAAGCTCCTCAAGCGTGGATTGATAGTTGTTTAGAGCACCGCCATCAATTCAGGGGTGAGAGAGTTCCTCACAAGGAAGGGTCTTTAGTTGAGATGACTGAATTTTGAAAGTTGAAAGTGCTCATTTGAGAACTGCTGAAGCTTTGGTCTAGCTAAAAGTTCTTCAATATATTACCTTATTAGCATTTAACCATGAGGTAGAGTAGAATTTATGTTAAATTGTAGCTCGATTGAAGCTGAATGAATAGGTATAATTTTTAAATTTACATTCTGATAACATAAATAAAAAAACGAAGTGACATAAAAATTTTAAGGGCTTAAGGGGGTTTTGTAACTCATAAGATAAAATTATTCTTTTTAGAATGTGAGCATGATATTGCCGATGTTAAATATTCTTTTTCTTTTTTAAAGTAAAGCTGAATAATAAAGTTATGTATCTATGAAAAATATAAATAAAAGAGTTCTGTAGGGGAACATTATTCATAATTAGATGCATAAACATTTAGCCAATATTGGACTAAAAGTTTAAAATTAAAAACTCTTAAAATTTATCATCTTTTCATTACCTTATCTTCATTATGTTTAATCTTATCTAAATTATATTAATAATACTAGTTAGAAAATCAATAACAATTTAGTTAGCTTCCGAGTTTTGTGATCTACTCAGTGCACACATTATGATCTTCGAATCTTACGAAAATAGAAATAGAATATCCTATAAGATAACATTATGAATACAATAATTCTATTTATGTGAATACAGAAAGACAGAGAGAGATTAAAAGTTCTATTTAAGCATAGAGAATACTTTCGAAAGTTAAATTACTTATAAATATGCGCATCACAAAATATTTATTTATATCCATGTAAGAAAATGCCAAACTATCACTTCATAAGCATCGGAATTAGTTTTACACACGAATGGGGGAGCGCCATTGGAGCACTTAGGCCGGAAACGCCTTCATTTTCCAGTGGAGCTGGTATGTTTGATTTGTCTTAAAATATTGATATGCATATTTTTTCTATATTTGGGATTTCTAGGAGAAGGTTGTTTTGTCATGAGATATACCTATGTATTAAACTTTTTTTTCCTTTTCAGAATAATACACACCCAGTTATTTAAAAAAAATATCACATCTTACCACACTGAAAAGCGAAAAATATAAAGCATAATGCATTACCATCCGACCATAGGCGATACAAAATCCTCAGAAAATCAAACCTATCCAACAGTTCCGAATGCACTCAAACCCTCCAAATCCTTTGGCCTGTTGACGTTTTTCAAATGCAAATATCCTTTTTAGAAATCAATCTCCCAATACTGTTAAACCTTTGAAACGAGGGATGTATGTACTGCATCTTTAGAACCAGCAAACAAAGTTTGGATAGGTTTTGCTATAAGCACTATGTCGCATGACTAAAAAAGATTTTTATGGCTCAGAACAACTGATCCCTCCACCGCATATCTTTTTTTGTGTAATTAGGGCTAGAATCCCTTCTTCCCCACCCCTAGGCCAATTCAAAATTCCGCAGCCTAAGAGCTTAGCACGCTTCCAACTGGCCTGGGGCCATAATACCCTGTCATGTGGATATTCCTCCCCCAACAACAGCTTTGCACTGTCACAGCTAATGCCAATTCCAAACCGGTCGTGAAAATGCAGATAAATTGGAGCACAGTTTTGCAAAATGGAATCAACGGATTTACATCAGACTGGTCCTAACCCATTGAAAGGGAGGAGTGGTGTTGAATATTTTGCTAGAGTATAAACAACATGTTACAGAGAGTCAGTTCTAATCAGTTCGGGATTCTATTTGTTCGACTACGATTATGGCAATTCAAGTTCAGCACCAATAGTCATATCAAAACTAGTAAGACCAATAAAACACGTTCTCATAAATGAAACTAAGTTTTATAACATTATTGCAAACACTGATTGCTCATGTGGATCGGATTGGGATCCAAAAAAAACCAACTTAAATATCTTAAGGAAGAATAAAGTTCACAAGTCAATCCTAAAAAACTATTAAATGGATATTCGGTAGAAAGCGTATAAAATATGAGGAGTTCTACCATTGTTATTTGTAATAAAAAAAGACAATTGTACAGGAAAGAGGAAGTTAGAAAAACTTAATTTAAAATTGAATCGTCAGTTTGAAGAAGGGAATAAGTCCAAAAATCAAGTTTTGAGAAAATCGAAAAAAAGAAATGGAATTTTCATTGTATGGATAGCGATTTCACAACTTCAAGGGGCTATATCTCCCTATAGGGGTTAGTTATTTTCCCCCTCTTTTCATCCATGTGTAGGGCAAAGCTTGGAGATTGTTTTGAGCACAAAAAGTCAATTTGTCATTTTTTGGACTTATTCCCTTCTTCAAACTGACGATTCAATTAAACCTCGGTTTAAAACAGGGATGGCCAACCCACGGCGAGGGTAGGTACTGAAACAATTTTGGAAAAATAATATTTTCAGGCGGTCATCAATCGGATTGAGCGCAGTTAAGCATATTTGTGAGTTTCATGAATGATAACTTTGATATTGTGGAAGAACTGCGCCAACTGGTTTTAACTACAGGGAGGACATTTTTAAAGAACTTAAAAGTGTAATTGAAGCTAACCAGGTAGATTGGGAAAAATTGGACAGTGTTTGCACAGAGGGAGCACCTTGCATGGTTGGCAGGATAAAAGGTTTTGTCACGCTGCTTGAAAATTATTATATGTTTTATTAATTTTTATTTCATTTCTTTACTAATTTTTTGTGTATTAAAATAACTCTGAACCATTAAAATTGTTTAATTGTAATAAAACATAAGTGTGCATTTTTTAAATCTGCACTATTCTAATTCACATGAAAAATTTATGTGTGTAAAAATTCTATTATGAATTTTGTTTTCAATTTTTTATATTTTTAGGTGAGGTAGAAACATAGTAGGTGGCACGCCTAAATTTCCCCCTTCAAATAGTTGCATCCCCCTCAAATAGTTGCTTCCAAAAAAGGTTGTTCATCCCTGGTTTAGAATGTAAACTTGAAAAGTCGCAATTAACAATGTTACCTATCCATAATATTTCTTATCCATTAAACCAAAATTGTCAACTCAGAAAATTCATAACTTAAAGTTGATGTGCACTTTTTAAAATTTAATACTGTACCTGAAATCACACCTCAACAACGCGATTCTGAAGACAAAAATAACTCCTTGATAGGGTAAAAACTCTTTCCTACATTTCGAAATGGCTATTGCAAATAAATAGGAGTAGAATGGCTCCTTTCTGCTTATCCAGATCCCAGTCAGGAGTGTAAGTCAACTTCGGTTCGTTAGACCCGTAGAATTTGACAAAGCTCCCCACGCGTCTTTCCAAATCTTCTATTCAAACCACAACAGTAATCACCATGTAACCCCTGAGTTAGGAACAAATTTCGTCCCCCACTGACTTCAATTAAAAAGGGCCAGATTCCTTTTCCGGTACTTACGAATAAGTCTGATTGAGAAGATCTGTTATATTGGTGTTTCCAACTCTAGTCTAAGGTATCACGAAAGCTGTAGCTATAGAAATGCTTGTGTACCGTTATGAGAGAGATCGTTAAAATCAAATTTTGCATGGAGAGTGCTTTAACATTTTTTAGTCTTCCATGGCATAAGCTTGCGCTCTAAGACCTTATTGAGCCTCACAAACCAAAAACATCTTAATCACTCAACCAACCAGAAATAGTGATTTTTTAATAACTAATACTTAATGATATCTGATAATTTTTTTTCAAAGCAAAAAACTGTTTTAATGGGAAAAATTGTATTTTTTTGTGTAAAAACTAATTTAGTACACATTTTAATAAAATATTTGGATAAAGTTTACATGCTACGAACTACAGTAATTTTACTTACAAGGGTTGTGTAAAAAATTAAATGTGTTTATTTCGTTATTATGTAGATTTAGAGCTATCTCTTGAAAGAATATTATGGTTATGTATAAAGTTATAATTACAAACCTGGCAATATTTGTACAAAAAAATTAAACCCATGAGAATTCGTTATGAAAGAAATAACATTTTTATTCAAAAAATGTTCTTGTCGATGATAAATATACTTGGTAATAAAATCAGTTTCCTAAATCATTAAAGGTATCTCTTTGAAGTTTCAAAATGTATTAGTTTTTTCAACCAAGCAAAATTGTTCCTTATTTATAGAATAAAAACTTTGAGAACGTTCAAAGGTTAAACTACAGAATATTTCTAAATAACTCTGTTTACTAAACAAAACTACTGGTTCAAAAGCTTGAATTTGCAAATAAAATATCTAATGGATCATTCCCTTGATAAAGTGACTAAAATACCAGACATTTTTGTGATATAGTAAACATTTTTATATACATACAAAAGTTGTTTTAGATTTTACGAACAAGTTAATGTAAAGGATAAACATATTTTTTAATAAATATTTGTTTAAAACTTTGAACCAAGTAATTTACAAAGATAAGTACATTTTTCACTTTTTAAAATGTAGATTACTCTTCTCCACAGTTTGCCACTCAAGTGTAACCCTTTTTAAAACCGTTTAAGGAAATACCGAAAAATGACTTTGAAACGAAATGCCTATAGGCGGTCTGAGTTGAGGACAAAAACACGTTTCATTTTTGTTGACAATTGTGGCAATATAGTTCAGAAGTCAACTAAAAGCTATAAACTCAAATATTAACATACACACACTCGGGTAATTTTGAAACACTACGGAGTGCTTAAATAAACACTTGCTTTTGCAGATAATGTTTATTGTTTTATGGTAAAGCTAATATTCTGAAAGGAAAACTTCTAACGCGAAAACTGCACAAACAAGTTGAATTAAAAGATGAAATATTTAAAAGCTACTATTTTTATCTATATACATTATAGATGGATAAATATTCATTTTAAGCCATTTAAATCGTATTTAGTTTTGCCATAACATAGTTTGGCATATTAATATTTTGATATGGGGGAAATTTATAAAATAAATTTCCTCTAGTTTTTCTCCAAACATCGTAACACACTACTAGATAAATTTAAATTTGAAACTCTTTCCTCAAACTTTACAAAACCTAATATAATTTTAAAAATTATCCTAAGTATCTAGTAAATAAAATGTGTCAAGAAAATGACAAATGTGAAAAAAAGCAATGGAAATAACCATTTCAGAAAAACTTGTATCACAATTCAAATGACACTGTAAATGACGGGATTGTATTCGTAATGTTAGCTAAGAGTATCCAAATGGTTTTGAAATACTACCTTGAAAAGTATTGGCTATACGACCTTAATGGAAGGAAGAAATCATCGCGTTAGCAAATAATTTTTCTTCGTAGTAAATAATCAGTAAATAAAGAAGAATAGTTAAAAGGCATTGATTACTAATCAATTTAAATCACATAACTGAGTAATAAAATATTTAAACTGCAGCATCTCATGGTAAAATAAAAACTTTATAACTAACGTGTATCATATGCAATAATCTATCCCCGTGCAAAAAATAGGCCATGAGGAATTAAATAGACACAAGCCATCTCTTACATAGGGGTTGGTCTTGGGTTGAAATGGTTATTGAACACATACCCCATCAATCAGGTGGCAGCCACTCTATCATGTTCTGCTGTGGTCTGCACAGCTGCACATGATGCATTGAAATGATTCAGGGTCACACTAATCAATGGCATTGCTTATAATCTTAAATGATTTGTGGTCTGTGTTTCTTTCAAAATGTATTTATCATTCCAAAAAATTCTGATACCTAACGAATGACTTGATAACCAAATTGTTATGACATGTTACTTAGAGTGTTCCCGTAGTTATCCCTTTAAGATCTAGCCGCCCGAGAATACCATTGAATCCAACGGGTATTTCGAGCGGCTAGGTCTTAAAGGGATACAAATAATAAAATTAGGGACTTATTTTTTAGTGGTAAAGCTTGTATCTCCGTTGTTAATGGACATGTTATCTCACTAACTTGACTGACGGCCGTATTCTGTGCTACTTGATCAGCGGTTAACCACCAATTAAAGAAGGAATCAACGACTCTGATTGATGTAATCCTTTTCTGTTTGCTGTTTAACCACTGGTCAGAAAGCACAGAATACGGCCGCCAGACTTTGAAGTTTTGCCATGTATACACTACAGTCGTAGAAAAAAACTGATACAGTTCACATTGAGAGAGAACTACTGGGGTTAGAAAGATACTTTGAATGCCACTTTTCATGATTTAACGTCTAATTAAAAAAAGCTATAGTCTATGTCCTTAGGGGGCCGTCTACATATTAAACGCAGCAACAACTTTCGTTTTTCCTATGGATGATATCAAAGATTATTCCCGATGATTCTGAAAGAGCACCCTCTAAAAACCCCAAAAAACAAGTTTCGTGATTATTGGCTCACAAACAAAGCCAAGAGGGGGGTTTGAAAATTTGGGAAGTTTACTTCTAATAGGAAAGATTGGCAACAATTTTGCTAAATTCCTACGAAAGTTAAAGCAGATTTGGCTACTTATCTGTGTTTTGGCACAATTCCTACAAAAGTTAAAGCAGATTTGGCTATTTATCTATATTTTGGCGAAATTTCGTCTTCCAATTAGAATACCTTAAAGTGGTAGCCTAGTTGGTAGAGTAACAAGCTCGTGATCGCTAGGCTGCAGGTTCTGCCCCGCAATTTCGCATGTCTCATTGTTCAAGATTAACCTATATAGGGATACAGGCAAACACATATATAAATAGATATTGAATACTTTTTATCAAATCTAATGGGCCTTTAAAACAATTTTATACAATTTTTATTGCCGTTTGTTCACAAATAATAATAATTAATTGAGTTATTATTTAAAAATAACATTTTTTAAATCAGGAAAATAGGTAATAAAAATCTCAATAAAGGTAATAAATAATCACGGTTAATTATGAAAATGGTTTTGTTGATAACAACTAGAAATTTAACTAATTAGTAAAACAATAAATCAGGCTTTTACGGCTCAAAAATTTCTGTAAAAATACTTAAATACAGATAGTTTGGTTGATTTTTTGAGGTATTTTTAGCTTTTTTTTGTTGTAGTTACTAATCCCAATTGGTCTAATAAAAATTAGACAAATTCCAGGAGTCCACGAACTTTCAAGAAGTCTAGAAATAAAAATATTTTAGAAAGAACCTAGTCTAGTTTAAAATCGGTACAGATTAAAATATGCTCAGGCGATGCCTGGGCAGCTCTCCACTTCGTGAAGAGTTTAAAGACCTTCTGTCTCTGTTCAAATTGGAAGCATCTCAAGTGTCCGCTGACAAACCTAGAGAAAGCAGTCTGGCTGTCTCTCTGACCTGTAAGGCTAAGCGCGCACTAGAGACTTCTGTCGCGGCGACTTATAACACTAGTCACTCGAGAGCAATGCATTTCTATGGAATTATTCTTGGCAATCGGCCAAGAATCTCGTCGCCTATGCGTGCGCTCTAGCTTCTTGCAATAGCCAGGGTGATAATTTTGTCTCTGTCGCCGTGACAAAAGTCTCTAGTGCGCGCTTAGCCTAAAGGATAGGGCACCACCGGGGTCAAAGCGGTATAAGTAAAGCGACGACAACTCTATGGGAGTTCCGGTCGCCACATAAACGTGTCGCCATCTAGTGCTCGCAGGGTATAACTACAAGTTTTATTTATCGGTTGCCATGGTTCCCGATTCACACTGCGCATGCTCCTCATTACGCACGTGCAGTATGCAGTAAATAACTTTGAATTTTCTAGCCGTTTGGCGAAGTGAAAAGTTCGGTGTTGTTTGCTTCTATATTTTCATGGAAACGGAACAAGGAATTCACACTTATTTACTAACAGGTAAGTTCTTCTATGTTAAATGTTATGGTTAATGATAGCATCATGTTCTAAATTTTCTTTAAATAATAATTGAGTGAGTTAGGATCCTCAAACAATAAAATCCCCCATTGCTTGCATTATTTAATTCCCCACTCGGTTCATCTTCGGCAAATTATATTAATTCTTATTTACATTCCCATGATTACATTTTTCTAGTAATTATGATGTGTAATCAAAAGAGGACTGTTTCAGAGACAGTCTCAGGTTGCAATAGGTATTAGTGTAACGGCCGGTATTATTTAATCTCTCAGCATAAAGAATTTTAAAAATTTAGCTTTCTTTTACAATTTAATGGTATAAATTTTATTATATGGATTATCTTTTCGATGCATTAGTGCCTCATTGTCATCCCAATATTGCCTATCTGTATATATGTTACTGGCAAAGTGATATATTTCATTGATAAATGCCATTGAATTTATCACATTGCCCTCCTCCACTTCGGGCATTATTAATAATGCTCGATTTATCTCATTGCCCTTAACATATATATAAATCAATGTTTGTGTATATGTCCTTGATAGTTTTAAAGTTTTCCCACCTACGTTAACTTTTAAACTTTACCATGTTGCTGCGGGAAGGTTTCTGAATAAAAATAATTTTAAGTAGAAGCATCCTAACAACTTTCTTTTGGTAAATTTTATGCTTAAAATCCCATATTTCATGCCTAACTTAATGGCAAAATCACTTTGTTGTAAATATAATAAGAGAATATATAATATTAATTGTTAAAGTATAAACATAAAAATTTTTGATGTTTTAACTATTTCTCACTCTGCCGGAACCATATTGTCCGGGTAACCTCTGGTTTAGCGCTACACATTTAACTGGCGAGGCCCGTCTGTAACGTACCAGCATGTTTTTTAAACACTGAAACCTGGGTGGGCGGAACTGGAAAAAGTTATAACCTACCCCCGAACCAAACCGAAATTTACACGAACCTTATGTATTGTACCTATGGAAGCTGGCAGTGGCTTCCCCTGAACCAGGTTCGCAGGTTCGGGCACTTTTTCTAGGACCGCGGGTCAGTGTCGCCAAAAAAAATGTTCAATGCAAAAACCGATCGGACAAAAACCATTAAAAAACGTATATAGCTTTACACATGTATTAAATTTGTTTTTTATTGAGCGATTTTTGCATTGAACGGTTTTTTCGTACATCATCCCCTGGATCTAGCGCTAGTAAATAAATATATATATATATATATATATATATATATATATATATATATATATATATATATATATATATATATATATATATATATATATATATATATATATATATATATATATATATATATATATATATATATATATATATAATTTCTGTATCTTATATAAACATCTTAAATTTATTTTTATATGCATTATCATTATATTTACAATATTCCTGAATCTGAATTTCCTTTTTAGAGTATCTAATCAGAAGTAAGGTAGTGCCACTCAATTTCTTTGATGATTCAGGTATGTACTTCTATAAAAACATCTTCATTAAAAATTTCGGCACAGCTTCAATAAGAGTCGACCAGCCTCCGTGTTTACCCATAGCTCAAGTTAGATCTATATGGTTGTGCATCACAATTTGTGCTGTGGGTAAACATGGTAGCTGGTCGACTTTTATCGAAGCTGTGCCAAAATTTCCAATTACAATCATTCTCAATTTTATTATTTAAATAGTAATTGTTATGGGTTCCCATGGGTCAGGGAATACCTGGAAAAGTCAGGGAATTTCACCTAAAAAGTCAGGGAAAATTGCTAATTTTGGGCAAAAACCTAGAAGATCTTTAACCTGGAAAATGAAAATTTTTAATGTCAATTTTGGCTCTAGCTAGTGAAAAAATTGTCAATTTGTTGAAAATTATGTGTTCAAAAATGCAGTGAATTGCTAATTTTTTTACCGAAAAATCTTAAAAATTGACCTGGAAAAGTCAGTGAATTTTATTTCCTAAATTGAGTGGGAACCCTGATTAAAATAATGGTTATTTTTACCTATGCATAAAAAAATTCAAAAACTGCATTTA
Organism: Tetragnatha versicolor; assembly: GCA_024610705.1. Classification (NCBI taxonomy): domain Eukaryota; kingdom Metazoa; phylum Arthropoda; class Arachnida; order Araneae; family Tetragnathidae; genus Tetragnatha; species Tetragnatha versicolor. Next base: position 42,960,750 of record JANDEH010000009.1, read on the forward strand.
TAACAAAAACCACAAGAACTATCTTTTTAGTCTTTCAAGTGGCAAAATTCTAATTTGAGTCCAGTTCAAATTTTAATAATAAAATATTTGTATACTTCGGTTGATTACAAATTTTACTTCTTCTCTATAACTCTCAACCACATAACAAGTACCTACCAGAAAATTTTGAAAACCAGCATAGTTTATAAATACATCAGAATAAGTGGTGTTTTTTTAAATATTTTTAATAACAGATGAAAGGTTAATATTTTAATTGTACCAACCATAATATTTATCTTTATTTTTCAATACTAGAACTATCCTTTCAGTCTTTGTCAAGTGTACAAATTCTATTTTATTATCCAGTTCAAAATTTAATTTAGCCGATGAGCATAAAAAGTTTGTGTACACTTATTAGATTGATTACGAATTTTAATTCCTTTTTATTAACTCTTAACTAGTGATGGGCAGGTATCGATACCAAATACTTAAGTACTCGATACCTATAGGTATCGAGTGTATTCGATACCCACAAAAGTATCGATACTTTATTGACATATTTCATTTTAAATTTTTCAATGGAAGTAATCTTTATAATACCTACTGTAGATCAAGCGCAGCCTGTTTCCGTTTTCATTTTGCAACGCTCAAACCCAAGTCGTTAATCATCCGCGAGAGAAATTTGACGCGGCTAGGTTTTTCCCCCGCCAAATCCTTCGCCTCTATCCACCTCCAGGCCCGTAGCTACGGGGCTTTTTGATGGATCGCTTTCAGTTTTTTGAATATTAGTCTGATTATGGATAGGCCCTAAAAAAATTGTCCCTTCAGGTTCATTTCCCGACATTGAAAAAAAGTACTCGATACCTAAAAGTACTCGATACCTATAAGTATTCGATACCAAAGTATTCGATACCTAAAATTATCGATTTTGCCCATCACTACTCTTAACGGACCTGGAAAAAGTTGTAACCTTCCCCCAAACCTTATGTATTTTTCCTATGGAGCTGGTAGGGGCTTCCCCTGAACCAGGTTCGTAGGTTTGGGCACTTTTTCCAGGTCCGACTCTTAACCATATTGCCAAAATAAAAAAAAAATTAAATTTGCATAGTTTAAACATACATAAAAATAAAGTTGTATTTTCAAAATTGTTTTTAATTAGAGCAGAAAGGATGGCGCTTTAGGGTGTCTAAAAACGTTTTTCGAAAAACCTCGCTCTTCAGGGCTTTTCCCATTTCTTTTGGTCCCAAAAAATAGTATGTGATGTTTCAGCCCCAAAGTCAACTCTAGGGTTTAACCTTGCTAAGGAGCGAGGTTTTTCGAAAAAAGGTTTTTTTAAGACACCATAATGGCTATTATAATGGCGCTTGATATGTACATGCCCAAATCTTTACAAATATCTTGTAGTCTTTTCAGATTTCTTGTCCTGCCTACCAAAATTCTAATTACAGTCTAGTTCATAAATTAATTTTGAAACAAATCTTCTCATGATTTACACGAAATATTGGATACCTTTATTGATATATATTTAAAAATTTAAAATAAATTATGTTTTGGTGATTTTCTTGTCTTTTCTTAACAAATTTTAAGAATGAACAAGCTGGACAGCAACCCAATGCCATTGCATCGAGTAAAGTTTTAATTCTATGGTTATGAAAATGAAAAATTCAATAATTTTCTTACATAACATTCTATCTTTTCACCATAATTAAATATATGTTTTAACTCAGTTTTATCTACTTAGCCACTTGGCCGCTGGATATACATCGTTTCCTAGGGAACACCACATGGAGGTGGGCTACGTTGTTCCCCCAACTTTGTCAAGTCCATCCCATCAACACCTGGAATCATCAAATCCTGCCCATCAACATCGGTTACCAACGCTTCGTCTCGAGGATATCTAAGTGCTCATGCTCAAAGATCATTATAAACTGATTAACTTTTTATTTGTACATAATAATTGAAATTTGAAAAAACCTTCCTTTTCTTGGGAACTCAAAATACTTAATGTAATGCTTGGGGGAAATGTAATAAATCTTGTGTTTGGTAATGCATCTATCTTTCCTTCTTGTGTTTTATACTAAGATTTTAGAATATAGTTTTGTTTTGAGAATTTATAATTTTTATACTTATTTAAAAAAGGTCTTCAGTTTATTCCCTGGCTGAAGATTCCATTATCTGATATTTTATTTTGATCTTATTTTTCAAAGGAATTGTTTTCAGCTACTTTGGGATTATTCCAGGCACAAAGTGTCAAATGTTGCGATAACCACTAAATAAGTTTTTCAAATGTTAAAATAAAAAACATTAAAAATGTCTGAATTACCAGGGTGCTTTTGATTTGAAGCTTATTTTGCAAAATGTCACCAATAAAATAGAACTATCAGACCAGGATAATCCCAAAGTACCTCCTGATTTTGTAATTATTGGATAAAATCATCAGAGTTAAATGCAGTTTCAATAATATTTAAATGCTCATATTATACTGACAAGCTATCGTAAGTCATTCTCAGTTAACAGAAATTTTCATAAAAGATTAACTGATTGAGGATGAGAAGATGTCTAACAATTCTATAAACTGATTGACTTAAGATAATTAAGTGCACTAAGTTTTAGCATTTCCACGATCTTACAGCTCGGTATTGAAAAAATATTATTTTTCCACCCTAATTCTTAAAAATGGAATTGTTGAGTTTTGTAAACCCTAATTATAATGAAAATTAACCTTTCTCTAAATACCTACTAATCGCAAAGATTCGATCGAAATATTCGTTTTGTAAACAAAGCGGAATGTAAACAATGCTAGAAGTTATGGTTATGAACAAGCAGGCGCGCGCGCGGGTTTTCGGGAGGGCCCTGCCACCACGGGGCGAGATATTGGCGCTGCGATCGTCCGATACTTGGCGTTCGCTGTTACCATGGGAGTGGCGTTGCTTCACCGTGTAGTGCTTTGACCGGGGTGTTAATAGAGTACCAGTAGTGCGCAGGAGCCACTTTCCAGCTGTCGCCATTTCTTTTCTTGATCTCAGAGTAAACCTCACCAAAAGTAGAAAGTAAATGAGGCGGGAAAGTACTGTACAGGGTGTATCTGAAATGGTGCAACAAACTTTCAGGCATGATAGTACTCATCAAACGAACAAGAATCGGCATAGAAAGGGGGTCCCAGACCAAATCCCAGGGAGTTAAAAATGGAGCGACACCCCAAAAAATCATTAAAAAATTCAATTTTTAGAAGAACTACTATTGGCAAAACCTTAATTATGGTCTCAAAAATTGTGGTTTAATATGATCTTTAAAATTACCTCAAAAGTCTTCACTTTAAAATTTTTTTATTATGAAAAAGTTAAAAAACACAACAAATGTGAAAACTCTGCCAAAACCTTATTTTGTATTTCGAAATCCTTTCTTTTGATTTGATAATCTGAAAGAGCATAGTTGAAAACCCTTAAGTCCAAAGTTTCACGTAAATACAACCAATAGTGAAAGCTTGAGATCCTGTTAAAGTTTGTTTTTTGGGTGCGCAAGCAGTTTTCTAGAGCTGTTTCCAGAACAGCTGTTCGCGCACGCAAAAAACAAACTTTAACAGGATCTCAAGCGTTTAATATTGATTATATTTACTTGAAACTTTGGACTTAAGGGTTTTAAACTATGATCTTTCATTATCAAATCAAAAGAAAGGATTTCGAAATACAAAATAAGGTTTTGGCAGAGTTTTCACATTTTTTTTGTGTTTTTTAACTTTTTTCATAATAAAACAAATTTTAAAGTGAAGACTTTTGAGGTAATTTTAAAGATCATATTAAACCACAATTTTTGAGACCATAATTAAGTTTTTACCAATCGTAGTTCTTCTATAAATTGAATTTTTCAATGATTTTTTTGGAGTGTCGCTCAATTTTTAACTCCCTGGGATTTGGTCTGGGACCCCCCTTTCTATACCGATTCTTGTTCGTCTTGATGAGTACTATCATCCCTGAAAGTTTGTTGCACCATTTCAGATCCACCCTGTATTTTTATCATCAAGGAAAACTACTATTTTTAGCATTAATAAATCAATGTTTCTAATAATTTTCAATTTTCACTTACAAAAACTAACTTATCTTGAAAAATTAAAGCAATTAGGGGGAAATGTGGGATGGGATTTTTTTAGGGGTGTTATATTTTTAGGGGTATTTTTAGAGAGTTTTATAACTTCAAATATTTATATTTTTATTTCAAATTAAGCAAAATAGGGTTTTTAATTGGGGTTTTAGGGAGATAAATTTTTGAGAGTTGGAACACTGCCCACCGGCTGCGTAGGGTAGTTTTTATACGCTGCTTGTCTAACCCCTGAAAATAATGTAGGGGTAGGCGGCAGCTGCAACCCTTGGATGAGCCTGTTATAGGCAAAGAGTTGGTGTTAACCCTGGGGTCCATCATATGGGTAAGCTGTTTGATCCAAAATTCAGACACAAGTTAATATTTGTGTAATGGTTAAATTAATTCATGTCTTGATAACATTTAATATCAAAGATAAAACGTCGACTTCCTTTTAATAAACAATGTATGTAAGATGAGACCGCCCTTATTAAGTGACATTTCTTGGCATTAGATTTACATTTAAAACCACAAATATCTTTATAAAAACTGTAACGAACGAATCTATATATCGAATACTCTTTTTTAAACTTCATTCATGTAATCCAAAAACATTTCAAATTTAATGAAGGTGAAATTTTCAGTCGAATAATGTAAAGTTGTAAAGTATTGTTTCGGAATTTTTTCGTCTGAAAAATTGTAATTTTGAAGTTTTTTTATTTCTAAACTTTTATTTAAAAATAACATCAAAATTTAAAAACAAGTGAAAAATATTACAATAGGTTAATTTTCCCTTTTACTGAAATTAATATTGTAAAAAATAAGAAAAAATTAATTCTATCTTCATCGGTAGTTTAAGTTCGAGGTATCCACAAACTTCCAAAAGCAAAACAAGAACACGGAAGCTGTGTGGTTCGAACTTGGCTCTATAGATTAGCAACCACACGGCTACGTTCAGAAAGGTTTTAATAATAAATACTATGTTGATTTCAGTTAGTAGATTATGGTAACCGCAAGGTTACTGTAATTTTCATAAACTGTGTCTCTGGCTAAATGAGATTGGCGCAAATTTTTCTAATTGAAATTTCCTACAGTGTGCGGGGTTAATGGTTGTAAGGATCAAAATCTATGAAAAACGAGATTTCAACCTAAATTCAACAAACTTCAACCCCCACTCCTGGCTTTGTTTGTGGGCCAATCGACACAAAATTTGGTTTTAGAGGGTGCTCTTTCAGAATCGGGAATACTCTTGGATGTCGCCCATAGGAAATATGAAAGTTGGTGCTTCGTTTAATATGTAGACGGCCCCCTAACGACATAAACTATAGCTTTTATTAACGTAGACGTTAAATCATGAAGATTGGAGTTTATAGAATCTTTCTATCCCCAGTAGTTCGCTTGCAATGCGAACCATATCAGTTTTTTTCTACGACTGTACCATAGCATCTATTTTTAACTAAAATCAAGGTCTAGTCAATATTTTGTAACCCAAAGGCACTGAATAAGAAATTTTATCATTAACACAGGTCCTTAAGTAACAGGCACCTACAAATAATCAAAAATACATCTATTATTCTATAAACGCAACATTAAATTCAGTACATATTTAATTGGTTATCTTTAATGTCATTTGTTTATTTAGTCTTAAAGAGGATAAACTCTCTAATATCCCCCTCTAATATCCTCCATAAGGGGTAATACAACCATAAGAAACGCAATTGAGAAGAAAAAAAAGAAAAATTCATTAGTTTTATTCAGTTTTTTTTTCAGTCATATTTCATTCCGAAAAACGAAAGTTAGACAAAATACAATGCCTTAAAATAAAATTTTTTTTAGTTTCAGATGAACCCAAACAAACCCAGTTTACATTACAGTTATACTCGAATGCAACTTAAGTTGAGCCTGACGTCATGGCCACGCGGAAGAAAATCTGAGTAAACAGAAAGCCTGCTGGGTTGCTAAGAAGCTCGTATTGGCTGGCGAGTTAAAGAGCGAGTTGTTCTACTACGCGCTACGCGACTTTAATAAATAATAATACTGAACATTTTAGGCATATTGGGATGAAAAGATGCTTAATATAAGTAGATTTAAAAAACTAATCATTATTCAAAATTGAAGCTCTCAATTTCACTCAAAATTCAGACACCTCGCGGGGAACTACTATCTTTGGTTGCTCTCAGCATATTTCTACAGGCTCAAGTTAAGTTGCAACTGAGTATAGTCTTAACCAACAACCAATACCACGATAGTTATTACACAAGAATAACAATTACTTGTTTATTAAAATATTTAGGGTAAACGCACCATTATTATTTCATATAACTATAATATTTAACTAACGTTTAATGTGGAATAACACCTAGGAAAAACAGTTAAATTTATGACTATTACTTCCTTTATATAACCTAAAATATTATCTTAACACTACAAATATTTCTTAAAATAATTCTAGAAACCGCTAAAATATCCATTTTTACAATTTTTAAATTTATGTTAATTGCACAATTACCCGACCACCATATTCCACCAATGCATGCACAAATAACCGTCTAGACTGAAAATTTGAAAGATTCAAATTTCGTACAATCTTAATTAACAACCAAAAAGGGCAACATCAAGCTTATTATTAACTATTTTTCAGCTTAAAAGTTTTTCTGGTCGATAAATTTTTTTGAACTTTTAAAGGCCCGATTTATACTATCTCAAAAAGTGTTCCAGTAGAAATTTTCAGTGTAGTTTTAAAATCATAAGTGATATTTGTGATAGAACAACTTACTGGAAACATCCACTGGCACTTTTACACCCGCTGGTATCGTGTAAATTGGGCTAAAAAATATGTTTATTCTTTAAAATTAATAAAAACAAAAAATAATTAATGTTAAAGCATTTAAATGAAAAAGAAAACGATTAGGACAAGTTTAATTTCTGAATATTAAGGACAAAACGTAAACAAAAGGAAAAAAAATGCAAAAAAAATTAAATTCTTTTATTTTCTTGTTTTTATTTATTAAAGGTGATCTGGACGGAAACTGGTGACTAGTAGCAAGACCCTCTATATAACAGGCCATCCAACCAAGACCCTCTATATAACAGGCCATCCAACCAAGACCCTCTATATAAAGGCCTCCCAACTCGGCCGTGCAATGTCATAACTTTCACTCATCTTTGACGTCACTCCATAGACTTAACATGGCAATTTTCACTCACGTTTGACATCATCGTCCGGAGTTGGGTGGCCATGTATATAGAGGGTCTTGATCCAACTCCGTGCGATGACGTCAAACGTGAGTGAAAATCGGCGAATTTACCATGTTAAGTCTATGGAGCATAAAAACTTACTTTCTTAAATTCTCCCGTTATGTATCTCTTCAAGGCTGATATCACTATTCTTGAAACTCAAAAATCTTTAGTTTAGAATCAAAATTTTCCCTTTTGTACAGATTTCTTGTATTTTCATTCAGTTTTTTTGGCTTAAGACTAACATGGATGTTTGTTTAGTTTGCAAATAATGAATGTAATGTAGGTTTTTTTTCTCACAATACTATTAATTTTATTTAGAAAATAAAAAAACACTAGTAAAATAAAAATGTGAAAATATTTTTAAAACAAAAAGTCATCGAATTTTGAACTGTAACAACAGTAAATAATTTATTTGACCCCATTATATTCTTTAATTTATTATAAGAATTTAAACTGACGATAATTAAACCTTCTATTTATAGTAAGGAAATTAAATAGTGAACTAAGTTCTATTTAATTAGTTTGGTATTCATTATTGCATTTTATGCAGATGGCATCACGTTTTTGTTTGTTGTTCCATCAATTTTTTTGAATTAAAAGACATTTTTGTTTTTTGTGTTTATTTCAAATTTCTACTTATTAGACTTTGATTTTAATAGCGATAGCCATTAAAAATTATTACAGCGTTAATTTTACCATTGTTAACTTAATGTTAAATTACTAAAAACACGGATATTCCTTGTTCACTGTTAACAATTCAGAAAGTTTAAAACATGGCGTCGTGATGATAGTGACGTCAAAGGTGGGTGAAATTGATGACGTTGCACGGCCGAGTTGGATGGCCTGTTATATAGAGGGTCTTGCTAGTAGGCTACTAGTGCGTACACTCTATCTTGGATAATTCAAATAATTCGGTCTTGGTGGAAAAAGTGGCAATAAAGCAGTGAAATTCATTGGCAAAACAAAACCTAGCTTAAAGTCTCGAAGGCCACAATATTGTTTGGGATTACTCATATCTTCCAATAAGAACCAGAAAAAAACCAACCTACCTCGTATTCAAAGAAGGAACTCACTCTAAGTAATGATATTGTAGATTATTTCACTTTCATTTCCAAGACAGCATAAAATCTCAACAAAATGTGGACAACCTTGGGCATTGGCATTGATATAACGGTCCTGATTTCACTTTTGATCGCTCTTTGACCTACAACTCTCACTTCACTCTAAATTAATACTAGTTGTACTCATGAACCACAGACTATTTTGAACCAAAAAAAAGTCCTATCTCTTAGTTTCTCCAGGAGAGAAGAATAAAAATATTTAGATTTTTAGATTAATTAGATTTTTTATTCAACTTTTTTAAGTAATAAAAGTTTAAAATTACCTTAATTAATTTCATGAAAGTTAATTATATTTTCTTCGAAAAGTCGAATTATAACCTAAAGGTTTCTTCTCTCCTGGAGAAACTAAGTGATAGGATAAGTCCATTTAGTAAAACTTTCGTGGCAATTTAAGTAACATTAGAATATCAATTTTTAATTAAAGAAAAACATAAATAATAGGTATATTAATTGCAATTGGTTACTTTAAAAACTTAATTATAAATCACCCTGTTCATATTACTTGAAAAGTTTTATTATAAATTTTAATTAGTTTATTCATTAAGTTTTATATTAGAAATTTTAATTAATTTAGTTTTATTAGAAATGTTAATTAATTTAGCTTTGTTCGAAAGCTAAAATTAAAATATGGTATTTATTTTAATAATTTAATTCAGAGTGAAGTTGAGTCAAAGAGTGTTTATATGTTACTGGCTGAGTTGAGTTGTTTATTTACTACTGTTTAGTTGTTTATCTCCAGCTGCTGATTTTAGTTTCGTTTTTTTTAATACGTCTCATCGGTGTAAGAATCTCTACCTTATGCGCATGCGTCAGAAAGAAAGAACACATAAGTTTTAAGGCTACTTAAGCCCCACTGGAGCAGTAGTAGGGTGCTTGCGTAGCATACGGCAGTTCATAGGTTCTTTCTCCAGTTATTATTTCATTGTTCTTTCCAAAAACAGCAAAATTCAAGCTACACGCCTGCGCATTTAGCAGGGGTTCGCGTGTAACTTTAACCAACATTTTTTTAAAGTTTACTTTTTCTGGAATGGCAGTTATTTCCACACGGTTGTTTACTGTAAGTTAGCATATAGAACTTTAACTTTGATCAGTATTTGATAAAAAACGCTGCCGGGCTATTCCATATGAACAGGGACATGATCAAGGAAAATGAAAAATAAAATAATAAAATTTTCTAATTATTTTAGGGAATAATTATGCAGTATTGATCTAATTGTGTTTTGCATTGCTTAAATTTTGTGTAAAATTATTTTTATCGGAATGTCAGCATTTAAAGTCAATATTTAGAAATATTTGTTTTAAAGGTTAATTTATTAATGAAAAATGTATAGTTTATTTAGAAAATTAAAAATAAATTAATTAGTTTTTACAACTTTTTTGTTAAATATACTCATAAACTTTATAGTAAAAATGAAATAAAGTGTTTAAATCAATTTAATTATATTTATATTCATGAATAACTGAACGCTTATACACATGTATTGTGAGTTACGAAGTACTGTAGCGTGAGTTACGAAGTACTGTAGCGTGAGTTACGAACAGCTCTCTATATTTTATTTTATTTCTGATTTTCTAAAGCATTCCCAGTAAAACTGTTTGCTATTTTAGAATAAAGGAAGTATATTCAAACACCTGACAAGCATATAGAATTATTGAAACACTATTTAAGCAGAAAAACAAATTTGAATTTTATACTCATAAATCCATGTCTTTTTCTTGTAGCGTGAGTTACGACTCTATTTTAATTAATATTTAAAAAACTAAAATTCTTAAATGATTCGCAATACTTATTTTAAATTATTAACATAAATTTCAATATGTATGATTTTTTAGAAAGAAAATAATCGTTATTTCTATATTTAAAAATTATTTAAAATTGCAATTTTGAAAAAAATGTAGCGTGAGTTACGGTGGAATTGCCCTGCCGGGTTTTTAAATGTGGCAAATAAAAATCTTCATCCAATTTTTGAGGTTTTTCACTGTCTCAATAAATAATCATCAACTTCAAACCCGCTCCCTATAACTTCCTTCCTCCCCTCACCCCTTCAACCCCCAAACACCTTTCGAAGAACATCCCTCAATTGTTGGCCGCCCCCCGAGAGCGGATCTAAACGGTAGGCTGAGGATTTGCATCCATTTCTCCGATGAGAATCTGGCGGGGGGCTAGCGAAGCGCGAACGGCAGGAAAGGCTCTCCGGCCATCCAGGGATAAATAGGCCGGGCGACCCTCTACATTTGATAACTCCGATAACACGCTTCATTGCGCTGGGAATTCCCTGGGACGGAATTCTTTATTTTACACAGTATGTGCCGCTTAAATCGAATTCCCTGGGGGAGGCTTTTTTGGTTGCATGCAAATAGGCCCTGTGCGGTTTTCTAATAGGCAGTTGCTTTTCGGGATGTGTCTGTAGGTGCGGCTCGGTTGATCCCCTTTATGGATGGGGTGTTTCATGCAAATTTGAATGGGGTGTGTCTGTCTATTGATGGGTTTGGAAGGGTGGGGGTGTGACGCTAATGTGAGATGATGGGTTTCTGCGTCATATGTGATTAGAGTTTTGTAATTTTTGAGGGAATTTTTGACACGTAAGATCGGTTAGCTTGAAAATACTGATGCGCTTTATAATAAATAGAAGAAACTTCAAACATAACACTTTCATTAGGCTATTTTTATATAATTTCTTGTTTTTTAATCAATCGATATTTGCTGTGAATACTGTTTCAACATTCGGTTTCAACTGTCGATTGTTCAACAGCTGTTAAATTCAGTGGTACAGTTATAGAATAGTCAATTGGATTTGATAACGGTTTCGGATTCAACGGCATGGTCGACGGCATTATACTTTTTTTAAGATCCCTACATTCATTCAAAAACATATGCGTTAAGTAAATATCTAATTAGTAATAAATAATGAAAGTTTTTAATTTTACTTGAATTACTTCGGCAAACACTGTTATTGGAATTTCTTTACTACTTATTCTTAAAATGGCGAAATCATTAGTCACCAGTAGAAAAAAAAATCAATAAATATATACACTGCAAGATCGTACATCTATCGGCTCACCAGGTGGCAATCAACCTTGGTAACACCCAGTGCCGCAAATTCTGAATTTTCCGTTAAGTTTTCTAGGCAAGACGATCTAAAAATTTCTCTTTATTTCAATATCCAGTAAGTTAAATTCATTTTATCAGTGATACCAATTTAACAATACTTTTAGAATTTGATCCTTCAATTTTACTTCCATGTACTTACAAAACCGTTAAAAACCTAACGTTTGAAGAAAATGAAACATCGGTAAATATTATGTAAGATATTGTTATCATCATGTTAAAACGTTTAAACTAAGTCATTTTTTTCGGTCCTCTCAACTTCAATTGGAGTGACTTGGGAAGTAAATATCAAGGATGAAATTATTACAGGTTTATTTTAGGCTGATTTTCAATATTTGAAAAACAATTATCTTAAAATTTGTACATAATGAAGGCTGTATCTTTCTGAATAAAATGATCTGATGTGCCTGGAGTACCTGAGTGCTTTTGTTTCATAAATTTAAGTTAAACAACTTTGAAGTATTGGGTTGTCCCATAAGTTCTGTTACTTTTTACGAAGTTTTGTCTTTGAAATTTTTTTATGAAAAACTGGTAATAGTGTTGGCCAGCTGGAATTAAAATACATTCCATCGGCCACCTGCATCACCTTCCCTCGAAAAGAACACAAAAAGCTTCCCCGCGAAAGGGCGCAAAATACTGCACCTCAGGGATAACAAGAGAAAAGGGAGCCGCACGAAAACACGATGATGGAATTACGAGACAAGCAGACCGCAGGAATAAGAAGGGAGTTACAAAGAGTCTGGGATTCACAAAAGTTGCCCCGGACGGCGGGCGCCACAAGGCGGCCCAGAATAATAAGGCAAAGTTAGATTAAATAATGAGAAATTTTGTACGCGCACCTGGGGGCAAGCGGCAAGTAGGGTGATAGTCACCTATAAATTTAAGGATACCAAAGTAAAAGGGTGGCTTACCATAGGCTATAGTAGATACAATAGGGAACACCAAGATTGGGTGATGTGGCCCCAGGACAGGCCTTGGGCGTGGATACCCCACCCGAATGGTTAACCTAAGCACCACCCAGAAGGGGGTAGCAACATATAAAACTGAAGGAGGCGAGGAAACGGGGCTCTTAATATAAAAATTTTCGGATAGTGAAGTGCGAGGGTGCGGTTTGGCAAAGAACGCCCGCGAGGGCCAACATGCCTAAAAGCGATAAAAAAAAATAACCATGTTCAATGTGAGTGCCTATAAGGATTATGTGCATCTTCGGATCAGCAAAATGGTATGTGCATTCTATAAAAAAAAAGCTCCCACTTGGTCCTTTAAGATAATATGATATATGTGTATATTCTCAAGATAATTTTCTCATTAGCATGTATATGATTGATTATAATATAGTGTATTTGAAAATGAAACTTATTATTACTATGCCCTTGGAACGAATAATGCATGATTGAAGTAATGCGAGGAGATTTAATATGAATTGAAGAAGAATTAAGAATTAAGCCAAATGATTGTTAAGTAGATTAGTATGATATTAACTGATTGGAGCATAAAATTTAATGTACCACTACTCTTAATATTGTAACTGTATTTTATTGTATATATATCTTTCATATTTAATTTAATAAATCTTAATGTAAATAGTAACTCTGGTGTGTTTATTCTCTGTGCTGTCCTATTAAATTACACTAAGATCCGGCCAAGGGAAAAAATAGGGAAAATTAAAGTTGAGAGAATAGATAACCATATTTTTAATTCATTGGAGTATTCCCTCTCCAACAATAGGTGGAGATATCAAACAAAAGGGATTTTGATATATGTATATTTATGAACATAATGTGTGATTTTGGTAGTTCTCGGGATATTATTTCTTTTCAAAATGGCGGTTTGAAAAGAAGACCAAAAACGACGATTTTCGCGTAATTTTTTTCTTTTGTTTAAAAAACTAGGAAGAACGCATAATTCATGGCTAAAAAAAGTTTTACAGTATATTTGAAATGTTTAGATTACGATGTCATAGTTTCAAGATGATTCGATAAGTTTAAGGTTGGAAATTTTGGCTTTAAAACTTCATATATTGGCAATTTCACGTGTTTTTAAAGCACGCCTATTGTTTTCTAAGCAGCTGGTATGAAGTAATTAAAGGCAGGTGTTTTTTGAACCATAATGGCTTGTTAATGCATTGAATTGATGCCATTAATGCATTGAAAGTATCTTTTCATAATATCATTCAACTGATTTATTTATAATTGCCAAGGAGTTGTTTTTATTGTAATGTTTTCGTATGAAGCGAAGAAAATTGCTTTGTTCGCTGAGCGTAAGTTCAGCGAGTGTAATTGTGATAAGCTAAAACGTTGCGCGCTTGCATTGTGCGCACTATTTTCTGAACTTAAGTTCAGATATAATTTAATATACTGCATATTTTGAATACTTGGGTCTTTCCTAAGCTTTTTTATTGATTTTGATGCTTTTTTTCGTAAAAATTTCTTTGAAATGACTAACATTAATGAGGTAAGTTTTTGCAATAGATGTTATGTTTGGGACCGAAATTTCCTAAGTTAAACTTATCGAATTATCTTAAAACTATGACATCTTAAACTAAACATTTCAAATATATAGTGAAACTTTTTTAGCCCTGAATTATGCGTTCTTCCTAGTTTTTTAAACAAAAGAAAAAAATTACGCGAAAATCGTCGTTTGTGGTCTTTTTTTCAAACCGCCATTTTGAAAAGAAATAATATCACGAGAACTACCAAAATCCCACATTATATTCATAAATATACATATATCAAAATTCCTTTTGTTTGAAATCTCAACCTATTACCAGTTTTTCATAAAAAATTTTCAAATTCGAAACTTTGTAAAAAGTAACAGAACTTATGGGACAACCCAATATTAAAAGTTAACGTAAACCCTTCAAAACGCGTAAATCAGGCATGGTTTGTTAAATCTTCATTTTGATATGTTAAGAGATTAGTCCTTCAGGTACTCCGGTGACATCATTGAAGTTTCTTTTTGATTTCCAGAAAATCTCTCACTAGTAAAAACATTCTGTAAATACTCTAGGAATTATATTTCCGTTAGTAGAAGGAAAGGATGTCTCTAAGTTTATTTTCATTTGTGAGAAGGGTTGAAAGTTGATTTAATATTAATCGATACCAATAAAACTCAAGATATATTGCATGATTTTTAAGCTTGATGACGTGATCATCTGGCTTTTCTTTTCATGTTGATTCCATTCTTTTGATTAATAAATATCTGTATTTGAATAGCATACGGTTTGTGGAATAAAAAAATTAATAGGTGTTTATATACAGTCGACCCCGCTTAGTGGGATAGCATTTGGCCGAGATAAAACTGACAACAATATCAAATTACAGTATGTATTGAGCAACTTAATTTTTTTAGGAAAAATATGAGTAGTAAAGTTAGAAAATAAAATAAGCATTTACTTTGTTTTCCTAGCTTATCAAAACGATAGATGGCTAATTTCTCTTAAAATGTCCACTTCCGCTCCATTAAATGTAGATGGTTTCCTACATTGAACCCTGATTGAACCCAATTAACCTTCTAAGATTAAACCATGCACTGAAATTAATCTGAATTCCAATAAACAAAGAGACAGATCAAACTGAAACATTTGCAAAGTGCATTCAGCTGTGTCACTCTTCACCAATCACAAGCATGGTTTCGGGTTCCTTTCTAACCTTTTCTTTAAATGTGTTACTAAGCTTCGAATGTTTCCTTTTTCTTACAACTAAAACAAAGAACCATAACTGACTCATACTGACTTTCAGAAAAAAACGCCAGATAGAAGGGAAAAAGTATGCTTTAAAAAAGTTGACAGTTTTTTGATAGCATTAAGCGAAGTGCTGATCACATAAAACGATGCATTTTACAATAATTAATATACTTATATAATTTAAATAGAAGTTATCAGAACCGGTCAATTTCGATAATATTATCTGATTTATGACATCAACTGAAATCGCATAAGTGGAGTCGACTATATAATATGAATGCTAACATCAATAATGCAAAATGTACTTTATATTAATATCGTTATGAAAGTATGTGAAAACTCTTTATGCCTATAAATCTCTCCTTTTTAATTTTGTTCGTTCAATAAAAATAAGTTTCCTTAACTAAACGACATTTTTACATAAAAACGGTACTGCAAGAAGAGGTATTTAGACAAAAAAAAACTCTCTTTAAATAGCCCTCTCTTTAAAAGCCTTTTTTCGTTTGAAAATGTATCCTTAAAAGACCACAGAAAATGAGCAATTTTCAAGTACTTGCTCCTGTGTCGGACATTAAGCAGAATTATTAGTCTCATAAACATGTCTTTATCACTGAGAGATCTAACCCCTTCTAAATTACTAACTTTTTAACCCTTTTATGAGCATCTCAGAAACGAAACACCTTAAAACGACTTTCAGAAGACTTTAGAGATGGTAACTGAACATAAAAGTGATGCATATTATTTATGAATTTATGATAAGCACTACTCTTGTCCTCTAAATTACACACTACGGTAAATATTAATGTTCAGCTGCAAGAAAACTCTTGTCTGACATTTATCAACCTCAAAGTGCTGTAAAACAAGAGATTTTGGAGAATGTAATTAACACGCTTGGTTGAAAGAAGAGTTTAGAGGAGAAAATAAGAATTCTTTCTTCTAGGGAATTGTTGTTGGGGATGAACTTGTTTGGTCATGTTTAAGTATCTATTGAATTAAGAATTATTCTTTTAAGATTTTTCCCTTTGATAAAATGAATAGGTATAATAGAAAACCTTATATTCTGAAGTACATGTTTTGGTAATTTTTATATTAACTTAATTATTGTCAGGTTACATTTATTTTATTCATTAAACTGTTGTCTCAATATTTTTATTGTGATATTTAAACCAGGATTATGTTTACCGAACTTTATTAACACTTGATTAATTTTTCTCTTACAAGGAAACTAAAGGACCTGGAAAATTAAGATGGGATTCAGAAATGTTAGATTAGTAATCTTTCCTGGAATAAATAGAACACATTACCCACTAGATATGGGAAAAAATCCGATCTCAAAGTTTTATACCCTTCCTTTTATATTACATTAAAAATAAAGCCACTCATTATAGTATATAAAGCAGCGTAAAAACAGTTGAGTCAACTGTGTTTTTCTTCACAACTTACAAGCCTGTAACAGCTGCTTTAACATAATAAATGAGCAAAATGTTTTTAAATTTAGTGCAGAATAAAGAACAACACGCATATAAATATAAAGATTTAAAACCTTGAAGGGGAAAAATATGGGTACTGTAGGACTTGGAAAATTCCGGTTGTAAAGATTTTAAAATATCATTATAATGGAGAGAACGTAAAATATTGGTGTACTTATTGAAAGTACCGTAACACATAGTGATTCAGTAATTTTGCAGAAACCGACGCAACTATAAAGTACAAACAATTTTACGTAATTACTTTATTTTTTTTTGGTTTCTGGGTTAGTTTTATAACATTCAATATCTATAGTATGTTCATTTAGAATTGGCGCCTGAAACGGGATCAAAAACGCTCAAAAGCGCCTGATAACGCCTATCACACAACTTCAGGGACCGATTTTTTCGCAGTATATTAACTACTGTTCACTTTTCACACAATTTTCAACTTCCTACAATAAAATGATGCCTACAAATAATAAATAACCTTAATCAAAACTCTTTTTTCTATGGTAATGTCACAACTAACAAACTTTGCCCTGCATTGTAAGTACACAAATGGTATCATCTTATTTTCCGGGTGATTGAAACGCTCCCCTTCCTGAAAAACAATTAATACGTTCATTGCCAGTTAGAAAACGAAAGAACCGCGGCTAAAAAAAGAAAAGCAACTGCCTTTAATGACGTGCAGGTCCCTTTTAAGTCACTTTTTCTTGGAGAAAGTGACTTCTGAGGAAAGAATTTTATTTTCCTTTTTTATCCGAATGGAAAAACTTAGTGTTTCTACGTATTACCATTAAAGCCCCTGCAAAAAAGGGGTTGCGTGACATGAAATAAGTGAAGCATAACCAAAATCTCGAATACGGTCATAAGTAGAAAAAATAACACACGCTTGCCGGGACCAGATTCTCCTTCTTTTAAACGGAATATTTTTCGAGGTATTTCGCTTTTAAGATAGAAAAAAAGGGTTTATTTGGCGACATCTGCAAAAACCTTGCCCACATGTAATGCGGAAGAAAGACGCTTCTTGGTTTTCGTGTTAGACAAAAACATTTATGAAAGAAATTAAAAAGCATTTGTTTGAATGTATATGCTTGACGTGTTGAGGCGTTCGTTTAGCCCAATAAATGTGTGGAACTAACCAGTTTTGTTGTGTTTAGTTTTTTTTTACAATTAGGAATAAAAAGACGACTTGCACTGCACATACATGATGGATTGAGTTATAAATCTGCAGATACTTATCTACTAGCATAAAACATGAATAAAATAGCATAATAGAAGCGTTAAACAAAAAAAACAGAAATGCACAAGCTAATTTAAAAGCACGATAACAACTCAGTGCTTTTTAAATTTTTAATATTGGTGATCATATTTTCAACCGTAATTTTCATCGTGACACCCTTTGATACAATAACAATGTTTGCAATGCAAAATTAATACAAATTTTGACACTAAAGCTAGAACCCGACGACGGTTCTTAACTCAGTATTTTGTAGGGGACTACGTATACCCGGGGGAAGTAAACTGACTTTTGATTCTGTAGGTGTATTAAAATAATTCGTTAGACTTAAATTCTGTGGCTGCATATTAGATTAGAAATTTCTTTTTAGAAAATTCAAATATATTATTTAAATCTAGTTTTATCAAATACACAAAAACCTCTTTGTATTTTATAGAAGACCACGACTCAGATTATTATACACCCATGTCATCGAATCGATCGAACAATATTGCTGACACCACAGTGTGAATTCCCCTTCATGTTACGGATTCAATTACATTAATTGGAAATATATACAAAAGAATCCCCTTCCCCCTAGAGGAATCGTAGAAAAGGTAATCGATGCAACCCTAGGATTACTCCGTCTACCGTTTTAAAACCGACAGAAGAAATCTTTTAGGTCTCAAGGGCTGTTTTTATAGGACAAATAGAAGCAAAGCGTCTGTTAGAAAATTAAGAGAATGTTTTTTGGGTGTGTTTTTTAGACGATTCCCATCAGGAATAATGTTACAGTGTTTCGTAAGGGTGCAGGGAATGAAAAAACTTGGAATAAAGTGGCGGGAATTAATTTAATGAAGATCTGGAATCTGTTTCAGCTTTTTAGATTTTGCTGGTTGCGTTTTAGTTTAATTATTTAATGCATTAAACTCTTTATTATGCGAGGAGTCGGATGGTGTTTTGTTTTATATGAATGTAGTTTATAAGAATAATCAGTTTGCAAGTTAAAAATTATCACATTCAATTGAGGGCTAACAGATAGGTTATTACCAGTTATTATATTTTTGTCTATCGACCATAATTTTTATTGTTTATAACCTTTCATATAAAATGAATTATACAAAATAATTCATTCGTCTAATTATTTTAAGCTTTTCAAAAAGAATCCTTTTGATTTTTTATCCACTTTTCTCATGTAGAGTTTTAAATTTTTTGAATTGACTAAAACATAATACAAAAAAATTCTATGACCTTTAAAAACTAATACCTGAACACAGAATGCAGATAAGTCGATCAAAAAGTTAAAAAAGTTTCATTATTTAATAGCCAGACTAACACAAAAATATTAGAACGATGTCTTCACCATAAATATACAGGTTTTTCAAAAGTCCGTTTCGCGGCTTTTATTTGGAACCAACGTGTCCTAGGGTCATGGAAGTAAGGTCTACCTGTAGGTAAGGGATCCTGGAGAATCCATTAAAATGACTTACAGCGCCCCTAGCGGCGAAACAAAAAAGTTAAAAAAAAAAAAAAATATATATATATATATATATATATATATATATATATATATATATATATATATATATATATATATATATATATATATATATATATATAATTATAATATATAATATATATATATAATATATATATATAATTCTCTTACGTAACGCCCAGATTTCGTTCCATTTCTATTATTAGCGGATTAAATATTACTATTTTATTAATTTACTGTTAAATACATACTTTTATATACATGTTGATAGTAGGGGAGACCGGGGATAGTTTTCCACTGGGGCAAATTTTCCAACGCCCTTTATTTTTAAAGGAGCAATCAGATAACCCTAACGAATGAACTGGATGATAAAGCAACACTTCACACACATTCTGATGTACTTTCAGTTTCATATCTTTTTTAGTTTAGTCACAAATGCGATTTTTTCAATATTTAACACTTTGCGTAAACTTTTGGATTTTTACTAAAAATGTAAAAAAGCCCATTAAATTTTAACTGACTAATTTGATAATACTTGTACTGAAAGATGATTTCTCACTCTATCGAACCATGCTTTTGTTTTTCATAAACGTGTAACCCCTACTCGTACAGGGGCTCCCAAAGGTCAAAATTTGAGTTGGGGCAGGTTTTCCTAAAGTAGACGGGGCACATATTCCAACGATTTTGTGGATCAGGCACAAACCAAACAACCAATCCGTACCACTAGCTAACGATTCTAAAGGAGCTGTTTGTTCGAGTCCCACTAGAATTTTTTCAATTTCTTTTTAAAAATGGTTTTCTTGTATTTGAAGTTCATATAGTGTCAGTATAATTAGACTTTTCCAGTGCTATTTCTTCTACTACAAGTATAATTAACAATTAAAATTCTGTATCAAAAATTTAAAACGTGCAAACCTCAGATAATTTTTAAGTTGATCGCTTTTGGTGACAAACTCATGAGGAAATCAAATTTCAGATGGTTTTATCAATAATTTTTAAACTATGAATTTGTCGTATTTTCCATTTTTAAGCTTCTGCTTTCAGCAGGTAATCTCAATTTTAAAACTGGAGCCAATCCTCAATCGCCAAAGATATGACTTGCAAATACTGTGGCAACCTTAACCCGCAACACTTTATCCATTTTTCGAATTTAACTGAGAAATTCTTTTCAAAGGTTTTAACTTAAATAAATGCGTGTTAGATATATTTTGATTTTGAATCAAGTTTATCAATCCTTTCATCTATTCAATGCAATTCAATGTTAGATTTTACATGAGGTTACGGCCTGAAATCTAGATCATAATTTTAAAATATCTTGAAACTATAGAACTAGGCTTGCTCAACGGTTAGAGTGCATGATTACCAAGACATGGAACCAGGTTCAAATCGACCTCTCCCCCAGCGTAACTGAAAAATTTAATTTTTATACTAATCTATGTAAATTTAGCCCCAATATTTTCCAACTTCTTTAGTTATAAATGTTTTAAATCGAAAAATTTTCACTTACGCTAGAGAAATAAAATCTCATTATATCAATTATGTTTTAGCTTACTTAAAGAGTTTTTGAGCCAAAGAAATCCTCGGAAAATCCGAAAGTAAAATAATTATTATTGTCTCATTTTGAAGAGGACCTCTTTTGGACCAAAACCTTAAGCTTTTATGCAGACCAAATTAATTGTAACTTAACTTCTAATTTGCTCCCAACCGTTAACGCACAATACTTCTTTTCCATTGCTTTTTCTAACTTTTGATAATTCATACGCTTCTTTACGTTTCTGTTGGAACGCCCATTCTGGAATACTTAGAAATGTTTCAGATTATATGAGGCGTTTGCTATCAAAACCAGCTCATTCCATTTTTGGAAATTTTACAGGAGACAAAAAACTTCTCACGTCCACAGTTCTAAAGCTAAAATTTTTCAAATTTTCTAATTGTAGTATAACCGCCTAGAATTTGATTAGTTTTTAATTTTCATTCCAGGTGCATTACCTTGGACGTAATTACACTAATTAGGTTGGAATGAGCTGATTTTGATGCAAAAACACGATTTTTCATGCTTTTTTCAGTTTTTTGTTCAATTAAGTTGCGTGATTAAATTGTTTTTTTTTTCAGTTTACCAGTTAATATTTGTGTCTTTACGAGTTTTAAATAAATGACATCTACTTAACTTTTTCAAATGATACGAAATTTCACAGTTGAGTTCACAGTTTTCACATTTTCATCTAATTCCGGGTTGGAATGAGCTGGTTTGGATAACAAACGCCTCATATCTACACTCCCTACCACATCCGCACGGTAATTTGATTCCCCTGTACCCTTCAGACTTTTGAATATCACAAGGTCGAGAGCTGTACATCCCAGACTTTGCAATGAGTATTCAAAGATATTTTGGGTAACCCCAGAACGGATACCTAAACCTGGAAAGCGGTAGATATCATCAAATTAATATTAAATATTATAATGGTGACCATATTCAAAATAAACAAGTATATAAATAAAACTTGACCACCACTTTTAAAAACGTTTTTGTATAATTAATTCAACCCTTGTGTTCATCCAGTCACATTTCCCTTCAGTGATGAGTCACCTTAAACACATCGGAGAGGCTTGTGCTGTTGGGAGAATATCCTTCAAAACTCGATTTTGATTGATAGGCGAAGTCTATTTTTTTTTATTAAAAGTCGCTAGTGTTTGAACCTGAAAGTAAGAAATTCAACAAGTGATTATAACACCTATTTCAATGGGTTAGATTTTAAATGTCAGAATTGATAGTGTAAAGACCTGGTTTGAGATTATTAAGTAGGGTGGGTTGGGGTAAAATGGGTCAGTTTTAATTAACTCTATATAAATCAAATTTAAATTGAATTATTTTCGCTCATTTTTTTGTATTATAATCTTTTATCTGTTGGCAACATTTTTCGACCGACAAATATTTAGATTCATGAATTTAAGAACTGAATTTTTTTTTATTTGAATGGTAAATGGTGTTGTCGAAAAAACAGGGCTTACCAACTTCCAAATATCTATATATTGTAATAAATTACAGCAGACTTTTGTAATATTTTTCCATAAAAGAAAGTCTGAGAGACATTTCAAGCCAATCAGCTTAGAAAAATTTAAAATATTTAATCTTTTATAACAATATTTTGTACTTTTGATAAGATGGGTCATAGTAAGGAGGCCTTCTGTGTATTAAGTAAAAACAATGTTTTTAACTAATTTCCTTCAAATATACATTGGACTGTCAAACAAGTTTATTTTTGTCCAAATGAAGTATTTTAATTGCTACATTTGAACAATGTTCATTAACTTCGGACTTTAATAATTTCACTAAAGTACAACTTAAAACAAATTTTTTCAGATAAAAACGGCTTAGCCGATTACCTTTTTTCTTATTTTCATGTATATTTAGTAATAAATATATATTTGACATATTTTTGCAATGAGACCCATTTTACCCCACTGTGGTGGGGTAAAATAGGTCATTATTTTGACGCTAAGTTTAACCAACTTATGACTAAAAAATATTTGATAAAATTAGATGAAAATGTTCTAAAGGATTGTAATGCCAGGATCCAATTGAAAGAAATCATTAAAAAGTAATAGTTTTGATGAAATAAATCTTAGAATGTGAAAGTACCTTAAAAGTGACCCATTTTACCCCAACCCACGCTATTGAGTAAAATCGCAAGAATCGAGCCTAGTTTTAATAAAAAAAATCATAATCATGTTTGAGTTTGATTAGTTTTGATTAAAAATAATTATTAATTTTGGGCGATAACAATCATTAAGTTATGATAAAAAATATTTTGGTAAAACAAACTCGACAGCAGCTCATTCCCTCCTTGCCAAAACCACTTCCCTAATTTTTGAGGATATGTGTTCTCTTCAGTATTTTTAGATTAATCGAGAATTTCAGAATATCTCAATTGGTAATTTTGTGATCTATTGTGCAACAAACTATTTTTATTTTCGGAGCAAAATATAAAAATCAAAAAATTATGCAGGCAGATAATAGTCAAAATAACAATCACTAGTAATGATTACGACGTTGAAGCGATTTTTTCTTTTCTGATCGCCAAACGATTATCCGTTTGATGAAAAACGCTGTCTGATTCTAATTTCTATGATCTTCTTTCAATCGAAGCCACCCGAGATTTCCATTGAATTATATGGAAAATTCGAAGAGAATAGAATAGAATACTTATTTGCTTTTCAAGCCAAGGCCCGCTAACAAAGGATGCTACACGATTAATATTTAATCCATTAATAGAAACAAAATACATAAAATTTGAAGAGGCTAGCACTGAAAAGGTTAAACCCATTATTTCCTTAACTTTAAGTAGATCAAACCTCTAGAAACACCCAGATATAATATTAAATAATGATATTTGCTACTACAAAAGACTTGAGACCCATCCCGCAATCTTTCGATTGCAAGCTTGATCCTCTACGAACTAACCTACCATTTCCTTTTCTCGTTTATTTTGAATTCGCCAAATTAGTGATAAGTCGCCAAATTTTGAATACATTACCTTTACGACTAGTATTAAAACCAGCATGATCGTTCGATTCCAGCCTTTATTTCAGATATCTACCTGAAAGACTAAAGTTTCAGCAAAGTCTTACAATCAACCAAACAACTAACTCGAAGGATCGTATTCTCGGGCTTAGAGAGAGAAGAGACACTTATTCAAAGCGCAGAAATAGAAATTGTGAATAACCAATGAGATAGTTTCGCAATCCCATATTAGGAATGACAGCCTGCCGGTAAACCAATCAAGGTTTCCTAAAGCAATCTGTATTACTTCAGCTAGTAGTACTGTAGGAAAACTTGCCCCTTACTGTAGGAAAACCTGCCCCGCATACGGGGCAGATTTTCCAACCTGACATGGTCGTCTTTAATCCTATTTTACAAAAAAACTAATTATCGTAATGAAATTTGAATGCTACATTTTGTAGAGAACAGTCCGAGGATCATAATGAAATCTTGTTTATCCAAAAATAATCAAAAATAAAATGCATGGAAAGAAAATGCATTTAGGTTGGAAAACTAGCCCCGGTCTCCCCTATTTATCTGATATGTTATACTGCTTATGGTGGTTTTTACTTGGCTAATGCAACAGTACCCATGAATTTTATAAACACTGTATACATATTTTTCATACACTGTATTTAATGTTTCCCTGCTGCATATTACTATTTATAAAACTCTATTTTCACCAATAAATTTAGTTGGTAATGAATCTCATCTAGGCTGTACCAGCGTATGGCGAGCGAGCGTAGCGAGCACAGGATTGCGAAGCAATCCAAGGGGAACTGTGTCAGCAGTTCCCGGGGGTTGGCGAGCGATAGCGAGCAGGGGGTGATAGCCCCCTAGTTAATTTAAAAACTAAAGGAGATAGAGCAAAAACTTCATTGACAATATTGTTGCCAACATTATGAAGAACTCCCTGAACAAAAAACATGAAAATATCGTAAATATTCGTGGAGATATTACCATGTGAAAATAGCACTTTTTCAGACCTCAAAAAAGAAAAAGTTTGGAAATTTGCAAGGTTTTTTTATTAGATTTTGCCTTCCATTCAACTAAAAAAACCCAAAACTACACCATAACACAGAAAAATTTGCGAAATTCCGAACTTTTTCTTTTTTAAGGTCTAAAAAAGTGTTATTTTCAAAGGCTAATATATCCACGAATATTCACGACATTTTCATGAAATTTTTTTCAGGGAGTTCTTCATAATATTGTCAACAATACTCTCACTGAGGTTTTTGCTCAATCTCCTTTAGTTTTTAAATTATTTTTTTAACTTTTTATTTCGTCGCTAGGGGGCGCTCTAAGTTATCTCAATGGATTCTCCAGGGTCACTTAGGGGTAGATCTTACTTCTGGTACCCAAGGATACGGTGGTTCCAAATAAAAGCCGCGAAACGGACTTTTGAAACACCCTGCATTTTATGTAAGAGCAACTTTTAAAGCACAGACTAGGCTACTCAGAAGTTGAGAACTTGAAGGCCTTTAATTAGACCCTCAGCTGTGATGTGACGTAGAAACAGTAATAAAATTTTCAAACATAGGTGATAGCTTTTTGCTTCAAGACAAAATCAATTCCAGTAATTTTCTTTAAAATGGAACGGGGCGGAAGTATCTGTTAGGTAGGTAATAAAGGAGTAAAAACCAGCATAATATCTGAACGAAGAAGCTTAATCCAGTTCCGAAAACGTTTCTCTGCTCTCAAATGCAGATTAAACCTCCTACAAAACATTCCCAAACAAACCCATTCAAATTAATTGAGTTTATAAACTTCTCACAAACCATTTCAAACGCAATCAATTCGCCATCCAGATAACTCAACAACACATTGGAAAAGTGGCACAAGTGTCTGGAAACAAGCCACACGTCATTAATGTCTTTCCCCTTCCCCTAACCACTCGGATTAACTCCACCTTCCCCTCTCCGGATATTGGTGATCCTGTAATCTCCTCCAAACACCCACTCAAAATACGCGGCAACACGGACCTAAGACGATCACGCTTGCTTTGTTACCCCTTTCACTCCTAACCGCCTCGAGTTTTCACGGGATTCAACCGGCAATCTCGGGCGGGCCGAAAGGGCTGATAGCGCGGAAGTGGTGCATTTCATTGACCCGAGCTTTGAGCATCGCAATCAAACAAGTTGAGAGATTTGTCAAGTCTAGATTGAAGGGCTTGCGATGACTAATACCGCCTTTTGTGATGCAAATTTTCATTGAGTAGTCTGCGGGGTTGTTCTTTTCTCGGGCTTTTTCGTGGGCTCTTTTCTTCGGCAGGGGTATTTTTCAGCTTTGCGGCGCGGATTCCGATTTAATGAAGTCTAGCTCAATGGAGAGACCGCAAATGGAGACAGAAGTGTAGCAATTTAGAATGGGCGTGAAGGGTTGAAAAGAAGCTGAGTGGCGTTTCATTGAGTAGTGTCAGTGATTGAATGCTAATACGGAGCATTAATGCAAAGAATTTATATTGGCTTTTTGTTCGTTTATTTTCAGGTTGAAAGGGGGTTCTTTAATTATGTGTTTTTAATTCATTGCCAGAAAAAAGGGTAAGTTCAGACAAGCTTCCACTTTGTCACTTTGCGATTGGTATCACTATAAACATTCGAATGTATTTTTGAGTGACGGCTATCAAATGCTTAAATTTGTCAATTCATTATTCAAGACATTCTGATTATTATAAGAGATTGACATAGTAATTTTAATCATGAAGTGGTTTAAGTAGAAAATAGATTTAGGGTTACTTGGGGTAAGTGGGACACTAGGGTAAGTGGGACATCCCCCTATAACTATAATATGTACCGGAAATTTCACACTTACTTGCATTGATTATTTTACAGCTTGTCACACCGATGAGTTTTGCATATTTTTGAGATTTGTTTCATTTATTTTTAAAATTATAGAACTAAGTTAAAATAGATTCCCAGGACGGATTTCTTGGGGAGTTCAAAATGCATTTTTCAAAGAAATATTTCCAGGTAAGTTTTCATTACATTTTAATGTTTATTGAACTGTTTTGCAGAGTTTGACCTAAAATACATACTGAAATTTTGAAGTATTTAAGAGGGGGGTCCACTTACCCCATAGTTTTAGCATGGTTGGGGTAAGTGGAACCCCTCAGTATGGGGTAAGAGGGACCCCTCTTTATCTAGTAAGTGATACCCCTTATTATGATGTAAGTTGTTCTAGAGCAGAGGTGCCGAACTCGGACTTCTTCATACCTTCTGACTCCCTGGCAAAAGTTTGACTCTCCCGGGAGTCAAATCCGAAGTTATCCGAACTAGCGCGAGTTAGGTCGGCTCTTTCCGTAGGTTGAACGAATTGCACATTCTCGCCAAGATCACGGCAATAGCCGATAAGCCGCTTGTCTGACAGTGTTAGAAATTAGCAACCTGTCAATATTACTCTGTATGGCTAAAAATCACAATAAAATTAATTTTGGAGTTGCTAATTGATATTTTGTATCCCCAATTGTAATAACATGTGTTTTTGGTTTGAGTTGGTTCTCGAAAGCTGCTTTCATGTTGCTTGACCACTGTTCAATATCACTCTGTATGGCTAAAAATCATTATAAATTAATTTTGGAGTTGCGAATTGATATTTTGTATTCCCAATTGTTATATCATGTGTTTTTGGTTCCGGATGACCTTTGGTCAATCCAATTGACTTTTTGCTACTTCAATGCTTTGGCACTGAAGTAGTTCATGTTGGGTCTCAAACCAAACGCCTTGAAACGTATAACATTTTGGTCTTGACCAATTGTCAATCCCTTTTTTCCTCTTAACTAATAGCTTTTCTGACCTTCTCTTTCTTTTTCCTGGTTTTTTTCAGAAGCCCTGACCTTTGGTCATTCCCCTTTGACCACTAAATATTTTTGTATTTTTCAACTTTTTGCTTTTTTCCCCTCTGCTTAATTAACTATAGGGATCCTTGGTAAAGTACATTGTACTAATTATATTTCATGTTGCTTGACCACTGGTCAAGTTAACTCTATATGGCTTAAAATCACTGTAAAATATATGTTGGAGTTTCTAATTTTTTTATATCCCCTATTGTTGTAACATGTCTTTTTGTTTCCATCTGATTATTGGTCAACCTGGTCATCTTTTTGTTGCTCGAAGTAAGTCATGTTGGGTCTCAAACCAAACACCTTGAAACGTATAACATTTTGGTCTTGACAACTGGTCAAAATCTCGTGACGGGGTCAATCCAAGCGTACATTTTGACCAGTATATTATGCAGTTAGAGAGGATCCCAGGGAAAGAAAAGGAGCTATAAAGTATAAAATTCAAATATTACTTACCAGTGGTCAAATGGGATTGACCAAATGTCAGGGCTTCTGAAAAAAACCATGAGAAAGAAAGAGAAGGTCAGAAAAGCTATAAGTAGTGAGGAAAAAGGGGATTGACCACTGGTCAAGAGATTTTGACCAGTTGTCAAGACAAAAATGTTATACGTTTCAAGGTGTTTGGTTTGAGACCCAACATGAACTACTTCAGTGCCAAAGCATAGAAGTAGCAAAACGTTTATCGGACAAAAAAAAAGTTCATTTGCCCCTTTTTGGAGGATGCATCGGTTTTCGGACCGTCCCTATTAGTCTTAAAGGTAAATGTTTATTCAAACTATCCAATTAGACCAGCCTAGTAAAAAAGTTTATAACTATTCCATATAAAAAGTGTGCAAACTTGTTAAGCAAAGGGGTAGTTATAATTTCTTTTTTCTTCAGTGTCTGATTTGATAGTTTTAATAAATAACAAAAACTATCTGGTGACGGTTCGAAATTCAAGGCAAAAAATTTAAGTAAATTATTTAAGTTATTAATTTTTTTTGTTTCAAAATAATTCCTATTATTCCAAAATGCGCACTTTAAAATTTCGGATTTTTTAGCAATATCTGCTGTAGTTTGTACTGTTTTTACTGTAGTCTATCTGTTGAGAATTTTAAAGTAGAGTCATCATTTTATGGCTGGCCAATAAAAGCTTCCTAAAATATATTAAATAATATTATATATATATATATATAGCTCGGAAATCCATCCGAGAGAATGACGAATGACTGGATCTGTCAACACCGAGTTGGCTCCGACGGGAGTCCGAGTCCGGCACGCCTGTTCTAGAGGATCCCAAATGGTAAAGAAACTATTACTGAAGACATGGGCGGATTTAAGGGGGGCTATAGGGATAATTTCCCCCAATATTTTCAGAAAACTTCGATTTATAGTAGCAAGACCTTTTACTCTCCACCTCAAAATTCATAAAATTTATAAATAATTTGATCGAAATTTTATATCAAATTTGCGTTTTAATTTAAGTTATGGTGTATAAAGTGAAATATCTCATCAATAGTGTTTATTCTCATTTAGTGTGTCCAATTTCTTTTTTATCCTACAATGTTTACTGAAGTGACAAAATAAAACTTAATCAACCTTATTATTATGTTTTTTCAACACTATTTTATATGTTAAGGTAAAACATATCCCATTGGCTTTTCAAAACATTCTTTAAAATACTTATTTTGCTTTTCATTCTATTCTTACCTTGTCATATTGATTTTAATGTGAGTAGATTTCTCACTCATGGTTACAGTTAGAATAAAATATTTTGTGGTGAAAATTTCTGTACTTTATCAAGTAAGACCCACTTACTTCTTTTGAAGTTTTGCACACTTTCTATATAAATGAAAGGGTGTGTCGCACTTACCCCATTACTTGGGGTAAGTGGGACACCCATCTCAATTTTTAATAAAGACCAAATAAGAAAAATGTAAAGCTTTATTTTAGAAACTACTATTAAATTTTTGTTTATGGATAGTGTCTTTAATGAAATTATAGTCAATAAGTTCAAATTTAACCCGTTCAAAATTCTTCTATTGAGTTCCAAAAGTTCACTAGGCCAAAAAGGGGTCCCACTTACCCCAAGTGACCCTATATACACATTAATTTTATTTTTTTTATTTATTATATTTTCCATGGTCGTATATAAACTAATACACACGACATAAATATTTTTATCTTAAAATACTAATAGAAATATTAGCTTATCATCTGATTAATGCTAAAAACCGAAAGCTGATGTATTTTTATTGGGATGATAGTCACAAGTATTCACATTTCTGGGCAACAAGAGATAAGTTATGTCATATTTTATCAACACTAACTAACTTCGAATTAAATCTTTAGATGTAATTTTTCTCCAAACTTGGCATGTTTGAGTTATCTCGTTGTTTACCCTTAATAGAAGAGTTACGTGAACCTCGTCTTTTTAAAGTGTTTCTTGCGTCAGTCTAGTATGTCCCGTCCCTTATTGCAAAAAAATTTAAGTAGTAATTAATAATCAGTGTTTGATGGGTCTTAGTAATATTTTCGGGATTAAAGATTCTTTCAAAACTTCTTCTCTTCCGCGAAAAACATTTACGATAATTCTAGTAAGCTTTTGGAATATTACAGACTTTCTTGTTTAAATTTATAAGAAATGTTCTGTTTTGAATTATATTATAGACCTTTGTAGTCAACATACTGAAGATGACACACACACATACTGAAAAGAAAAATATAAATTTACTTTATATATAACCAAGATAGTATTTTTTAGAACTAATGTAATGTTTTATAGGTGTATTTATGTAAAATATAACAAACTCCATGCTTTAGTATTCACTTCCACTTTAAATAAAACTTCTTTGTGTTACATTACAGGAATAAAACATTCATATTTTAAATATAAATATGTAATATACATATTTTAAAAATTAGCGTATCAAATAGTATTATTTGAAATAACTAAAAAAATTACAATTGATAAAATTAACTTAAATATGCAATATATTATTAAAGAAAGCATATTTTAATTGATAAATGGACGAGTTTTGTAAGTTAATATTATGCAAAGAAGTAAATTTATGTTCTAAATATATTTTCTAAATATCTTTGACTTCCAACAGATAAAATCAACTGATAAACCATCTACCCTAAATATTAGTTTACTAAGTAAGTACCTACATCAATACGTTTCTTTATGGAAAAAATACACCTTTTAAAATATCCTACAAATTCAAAACACATTACAAGATATTTCTCCTCAGGTTCTTTTAAACGTTTTATCTACTAAAATGGAAAAATTGTTTGGAGTTTCATCTACTTAAAGTTGGATGAACATACGGCTTTGATCAATTCGGCCATCTTTCAAACCTTTCTTTTTTGTAGACCACAAATTCTCATTTTGAATGCTCGATATTTTACTTTTAAAGATCTACTTACTGGCTTTAGAAAATGCAGAAAGTAGGAAATTGCGTCCAATAAGAAAGATTACATCATGTATTATTCAGCAATGAGAAGAAATTCTCTTTCAGTGGTATAAGTCAAAATGTGATGGACTTTTAAAACATTTCAGAACATTGCGAAGCATATGATTGCCTGAGGTGTCTCAGGATTGAGCCATGGAATAGTTAGGGAAGAGAATTCTTCCCAAAGAAGTATTGAAAAATATTTCTTCATGGGGAGAACTTCAAAGCTTCTGTTTACAATATCTTTGTCTTTATTGGAGAAAAAAGAATGGAGTAGTATGAAAGCGTTGCTGTTGGAAGGGTTTACTTAATGTAAAATAATTTCTGATTTGCATGGTTATTTGACAAATTCGTGTATGCTTACGCGTTTAATGGAAATATCTACTTTTTGGTGATTGAATCAATTTTTAGTGCTTCTTGTAAAAATGGCTTTATTATATATCGTTTTATGTAAAAAGATAATGAAATCTTAAGAATATTGTGTTCTATTGCTCAATTAGAATTACAAAATTTTAAATGACTTAAGGTTTTTTAGTCTTTTCACTTAAAAGATATGCAAAAGAATTAATTTTGTTTGAGAAAAATCAATGAAAAAGGCAGGAACGTTAAGCGAAATTGAAAATATAATATTCGCAGAAAAACCTTTTTATTCAGTTAAGTTTTATTTTTTATTTTGCCTCATCTACAGACATGGTACAGAATAATTATCCAATCGATGTAAAGCGTTTTAATCACTTAGCATAATATGCTATAACGGTTATAATTCAAAATTGAAATCGTGTTTCCATTAAAAGAAAACATACCCTCAGAAATATAGTAAATTATTGGTTGTTAAAATAAAAGTGTTTTAAAACTCTTAATCGAGTATACGCGGAGTGCGAGCTCGTTAAATCTGTGGGTCCAAAAGTCCTGTGGTCGGTCATGGCGCAGTTACCATATGTCCAGGTCTCTGGAGACAACTTCCCTCCCTTTCAGAGACATATCAAAAT
Source organism: Tetragnatha versicolor (assembly GCA_024610705.1). Taxonomy (NCBI): domain Eukaryota; kingdom Metazoa; phylum Arthropoda; class Arachnida; order Araneae; family Tetragnathidae; genus Tetragnatha; species Tetragnatha versicolor. The sequence goes on from JANDEH010000009.1 coordinate 42,992,945, forward strand.
TGTGGAGGTGGCAGCATCTATCATCCGAGGCTTAAGTCGTACTCCTGCCATACATTGGGCCTCACTTTCTCAGGAGCCACTGCCACATTCTTAAAATTTGGTTCAGTGAGCTAGCTGAAAAAATGTATGCGCCCTGTAGTAAGGGCAAAATTAAAATAAATTTTGAGCTATAAAACTAAAAATAGCGAGGAGGGAACATGGTCTGAACTCACTGAAGCCAAAATAAATCCTAACCTAACTGTGGTAATGACTGGCGGCCATCTTGAGAAATGCATTGAAGATACATCAAACTTACCAACTTTTATCAAAATATATTACTGGTGACTAACTTCGTGTTTCATGAAACTTTTACATGTTTATTTCGCCTTCTTCCGAAGACCGCTTGCCTCTGAATAAAACACAAATCCGTAAGATGGATTGTAGGGTAATAATTTTCATGGGATGCAAATATTTTATTTGAAGAATTATTTCAGTAATTTTATAATTTAATCAAAAATAAAAAGCTTCGTAGAACATACTAACACTCACCGATAAAATTATTTTCTTTTTTAAATATTGGTTAGTTACAAAATGCATTACCCAAGATGGCGGCAAAACCTCACGGTTGCTTCAACTCATGGAGGTAGGAATATGTGGAGGGAACATGATCCGAAATCATTGAAGGCAAAAAAATCCCAACTTAACTGTGGTAATGACTGTCGGTCATCTTGAGTAATGCATTGAATATTTATCAAACTTACCAACTTTTCTCACAAACTATTACTGGTGACCAACTACGTGTACTCCATGAAACTTTTACATGTTTATTTCGCACTCTTCAGAAGACCTCTTACCTCTGAATAAAACATGAATAAGTAAGATGGATTGAAGGACAATAATTTAAAAGGGATGCGCATATTTTATTTCAAAACTTAGTTTAGGAAATTTATATTTTTATCCAAAATAAATAGTTTCATAGAACATACTAATACTCACCGATAAAAGTATTTTTTTCTGTTTTAATTATATGTTAGTTTCAAAATTCATTACTCAAGATGGCGGCCAGGCTTCACGGTTGCTTCAACTTGAATAACAAAATTATATTGACGATGTTCCCTCCACTTGCTCCTAGCTCCATGCTTCAACTTGATTATTGAAATTCTATTGACTATGCTCCGTCCACTTACTCCTAGCTTCATGGGAGTAACAATTAAACGTTATTCCCTCTTTGGCTACGTCCTGCAAAGGAAGGCATCATTCTGCAGGGAAAACGGCAATTTTTGTTCTTCCTGCACCCATTCTTCTCCGATCACCACCCAGAACCGCATAAATCTCTCCCATTCCTTCTGATTAGGGTCTTTCATAGCCAGAGAGAGAAGTATGTATTGCCAGACTATACATCAAAAAGTAAATGCTATTGTCGAATGTAACAGCAGATAAGTGAGATCTCCCTTCAATCTCAACTCTTAGTCACCCCGCTAATTCTTTTGGTTGGTTGATCTGCAACATAGCTTCCCGCTATTGTGTCCCCCAGACCCGGATATCGGACTTGGATTCTTTGCAGAAGTATGCAGGATCTTTTATTATAATAACTGTTTCGCGCTGTAGCAGTGCGGGGAAAAAGAAGCGATGGTAGTGAGGGAACATTATTATCTGATTATTACAGGGTGTTACGAATGAAATATTAGGGGAGACGTTGTCCCCTTGTAGAGAGATTTGTTTGTGTGAGTTATTGTAGTATATATTTAATAAGTTTTTTATACGTTAAAACAGCTTAAAAACGTGTATATTTGATTGTGCAGTAGTACGGTCCAAATTCAAAATATTAGCCTTGTAATTAATATGGATTTATTTAAAAACTTAAAAAAGCTCCTTACCTTACTTATAAAAGAAGGGATATAAGTGAACAATGAAGGAACTGAAGTTAAGCTTATGCAGGGTGATTCAAGATTCATGGTTTTTGGATCTGTGAATCACTTTATTGAAAGAGGTCATAAAATCTATACCCCAGATCATAATATTTAACTAATTTTGAAGGTTTTTAAAGCAAAATCGTTTTACTATCCAAAATACATCTAAACACTATATAATTGACTTCGAAGATTTCTATATTCACATTTTGAATTGGGTGGCCATGGCCACTACTTTTGAGTCTGCGAGTTAAATTCATTCAAAAAGGAAGTATTTATACATCTAATCAAAAGAGAAAAATAAGAACTTTATAATACTTTTATAGGTTAGTATTTAAAAAGGAAATGTTATTTACAACTAATACATATTTATTACCAAATCCTTAAAAAAATATAGTTAAGTTATGAAAATAGGCTTGAACACACTATTAATTGCAGAAACGCAAAAATTTCAATAATTTTTACTGCAAAGAATAAAAAACATTTTGAAAAATTGTTTTTATTCTGTAAAATATCCAAATGAGGTTTACTTTAAGAGAAAAATCCCTAAACATCTTTATAAAAATGTAGTTAGCTTCTATACAGTTTTTATCGTCTTTCTCAAAACAAGAAAAGTGGCGTTTGACATGTTTCTGAAATGAGTGATTCAATTATACCAACACCACAACCCCCTCCTCTACTTAGATCATAACCCGACTACTATTTCGCACCATGCCTTTCGATTGTTGCATTTCCTGACGCGGTGATTAATGATTAAGGGAGCTCAGAGCTCATTTCAAAAAATAACTCTGAGCCGTAGGGTAATTAAAGTAATTGAGAGTCTGGCCCCGCTTAGCTCATCACTCACCTCACACTTACTTTCTCAACTCGGATCTTGTTAACATCAAGTCTATCATCCACCGCCTGCGCTTCTGACACTAACGAAACAGATTGCTGCTGATTGTTTTGGATGGAAGGGAGATGATGGGGTTAGAAAAACATCAGATGGAGGTTTAAAGTTTCTGAATTGTGCTGCTGTTTGGGTTAAAGTTTTTGGTGAGTTGGGAAGTATACTGGATGATCTTTATTTACTAGGAAACATGGGGTTCTCCAATTTTTTTTATCGTCCTTATTTGTCCTTAAATTCTTTCTTTGGTTATACCACTTTTTTTGCTTTTTCGGATATATGCCATCCTTTCACGTTTTTCAGCACATAATCTTAATTAATATTTTAAATAAAAATTTGGAGGTGTATTAGTGTATACATAAGTGACAGTAAGAAGTTTGAATAGTAGCGCCCCAAATGGAAATATTTATTATTGCCTCTCTCTGTCCTATCTCGCGTTCTCTCTCATTAGGTTATTGCGACGTATACGGGACTTCAATTGGAAAATAGCTCTTTGAAACAGGATAAAGCACATTAATTATTTATTATTTATTATTATTATCTTTTAGTTTCTGAGCCCAGAAATTAAACACATTGTGAAAATGTGCATGACCTATGTATAGATTCAACACACAGCAATTCGCCTTATTCATCTGTAGTTTATTCTTAAGGTAGATATGACTAAAAGTGTTCAGAAAATTGATGAGTGTGTATGTAGCTTCAAGATAATATTGCAGAAAAGAAGAATTTTTAAATAATATAACCAGTTATTCACAAAAAAGATATTTCTCGTTCATCATTTAAAAAAGGACATAATTAGATCATTTCACGTCAAATCAACGTGTTGATTTGAATTAATAAATTTTATAAGAACAAAAAATCACTTCTTGTATAAATTTAAAACATTACCTCTGAAATATAGGTCCACATTGTGAAAACTATAATATCCTTAACCATAATACCGATCCACATGTCTAACTTTCTTCCAAATTCCAATCCCACAAAAGATAATTTAATTCTTGTTTGTATTACTGCATGTCTTGCTACGTGAGAACGTAAATGTGCCTCTAGAGCCATATACTTTCTAAGAAAGTTAATTAACCATATTCTGACGTAAGAAATACTTGGAGTAAATCAAATCCCGAATAGATAAAAGCTCCAATAATGCAGTTAATATGTCCTCCTCCTTTAGCTTTCAGGAGAACAGGATTTACCCAGACCTACTTATATGGTAGTTTCCGATCTAATTATGTAGCTATCTTTGGTCGTAAATGTGCATTTAGCTAATTAAAGCGATGAGATATTAACTGAAAATAATCCGTTGGAAATTGAAGGTAAAATTTAATAAAAACTGAATATGATCTTTGAGTTAAGAAGGATTAGTAAGTAAGTAAAGAAGCAAAATCGTTTCTTTTTGAGAAGTTTGATAGAAATCCTACTTGGTTGTTCTATAAATTCACTAATTGAATTTATTTTATTCACTGTTCTCTCTCTTTGTGTTACAAAACTATTCATAGCTTAAAATGCAATCGACTATGCTTAATGTGATCAAGGTTAATATTATCAATCAGATAATGTTATCGAAATCCCCAGGTCCCGATCATTCCTTTTTAATTTACTGTAAAATACATCATGTTAAATATGTGATCAACGTGTCAATTAATGATATCAAAATTTGTCCATATCCCCTAAGAAAATCTTGCTTTGAGTTTTGTTTTGAATGCCAATTTTTACAAGTAAACATCTGCCCCACCATATAGAGCATTTGGCGCGCTTAGTTTTTCTGAAACTCACTATGAGTCATAGTTAAACCCGATCATAGAACCCGAGATACACCGTTGTGGTTGTTTACTTCGATTGTAAGAAAAAGAATAAAGTAAAAGAAAAAGTAAATTCCATGCTCCGCTCCGCATATATATTGAAAAGCATCACCTTCACCACGTCATTGCTACCCCGATCGGAGTAGGAAGCACTGCTACCAACGATAGTAAAAGGGTCACGTGATTTTAACAAAGCTGGAACTAGTATTTCGGAATGGAGACAGGTGGAAGTTGAGGGGTAGTTGATCGAAAGAGGAAGATACATTTGTTTGTATATAGAAGCAAGACCCCAACTATCACCCCAACTTTCGGCCATGCAAAATCTGTAAAAATCACGTGACCATTTTACTATCGTTGGATGAGCAGTACGTATGTTGTTATGAAGAGGCGCGCATGAGCGAGCGGTTACCTAATTAACATCTGCTCTCGTTATGAGATATTGAAAAAAAACGTCATCTCTGATTAAAAAACAAGATTTTTCATAAAAACTATAAAATACTTTTTCAAGATTTTAACCGAAGCTTTAAAAATTACACAGGGGGAGACAAAGTTTTACATAAAATTTTTTTTTCAAATTAAATTTTTAAGCAGATGCGCGAGCAGGTGATCAGATGATTATTTCGACATTTTTTCTGATTAGAAAAAAACACATTAGCCACGCCTTATTGGAGAGTTTCGTTTTACGATACCAAGTCATGTACCAAGTTGATGCTTAGAATTACCGTGTCTGTTTATTTTTATCAAGTTCAATATCGAGGACACAATCTGTTTAAAAAATAGTAAGGTATGTTGCATTTTTGATTGTGTTACGATGTTTTGTTTGAGATTCCCGTTAAGGATTTAGACTGCTTCCTCTCTTCTCATAAAGAAAAAAATTGGAACAACTTTTGAAATGAAAAAGTATTGATATTGCCTTACAATTTTCATAAGAACCAACTCGATACTTTGTTGTGCGTTTCCAAAGTTTCCTTTTAGACAGTATTGTGACAAAAACGTGCAAAAAACTTTTTATTAACTTAAAAAATGCAGGAACATTTTAAGGAAATAATTCGTTACCATCCGCTCAGCTTCATTGTCGTTTATGTAGACTAGGGTGGCCCAAAACACTTTTTTTTCAGGTAGAGTTCTGGGCACCCTCTACGTTTTTTAGAACAGCTAATAGAAGCTCACATCCAAAATTTTCAAATCTGTATTCGAATTAGAAGTCGATGACCAAGAGTAGTGAAAAAAATCCAAATTCGATTTTTATACAAAACAACTAACATTTGTGTGACATTTTTTGCATGTTTTAAGTCATATGGACACCCTCAAGCGAGTTTATGAATTTTCCATGAGTGAATCGCTCTTGCTGTATAATTTTAGGGATTGTTTAGTGACTTGCCTAAATTTCAAATATTTTAATATTTTTTATACATGATTAAATTTTATTTTCAACTTGAAATTTGGTAGTAATGTTCATTTTAAGAGTTAAAAAGATTTTAATATTTTTTCAAAAAAAATTTTAAAAATATTTTCATTAAATTTTTTTCACTTTTTTTTAAATTTTGAAAATAACTTTTTGAAAATGGTGGTCATTATGCACTTTAAATCAAAGATAAAAAATTTGCAAACAAAATGGGACTAATTTCAGGTTTTTAAGTTGTATAGTTCTAGAGTTATTAGCTGTTTAAAAAGGCAGGAAAAACAACTTTACAAAAGTTCTTTGGACATTAGAAAATTACTAAAACCAAAATAAAAGGGATAAAAAACAAAACCTGGAACATTATATCTGTAACGTTAGTAGTGTGTTATAAAAAATCATGAACAAAATGAGATGGTTTGATCTTTGGTTTTTTAGTTGTTTTGTATAAAAATATTCGAATTTCGATTTTTTCAATCCTCTTGGTCATCGACTTCTAATTCGAATACAGAGTTGAAATTTTGGCTGTGAGCGTTTATTAGCTGTTCGAAAAAAGTAGAGGGTGCCCAGAACTCTACCTGAAAAAAAGTTTTTGGGCCACCCTAATGACCATGAATGAACAGCTACGGCTTGATCAAGCCATTAACAGGGTAGGTTTATTGCTTTACCTATTAAAGAAAGTTTTATTTAAAGATTGCTGATTAAATATTATTTTAATGACTCCAGTCTACATCTCACAGCAGGCATCCTCGTCCCGGGCTCAAGCTGCATCCAGATGCACTAACCGTTTATACTCGGGGATGAAGAGGTATTCAGACATCTCCATGCTGTATTAGGGTGTTGCAAAAAATTTTTGTTTTCAAATATCCCAGATGCCCCCCTCTCAAGTTGTTCCAAATACTAAAACATTATTACCTGCAAATTTTCAGATCTCTAGGACGATTTTTGACCCCCGCGCCCTTCAAAAGTATGTGTTCCCGTGTTAAAGTATAGGGAAAATATTGAAAATATCGTCATTTTTGTCTCTTTTTAATTTTATGAGCCTGAATGCAGTCAATATCGAATTAAAACCTATACATTATCTTTGGGATATCATTGTCTCAAGATCCTATCGGAAAAACTTTCAATGACACCTACTGGGGGAAGTTCCAAGGAGTTTTAAAGTGCGCTTTCACCGAAAAAAGAGGATGCTCACCGGCGCTTGCAACGGGAGTTGGATGAAGGCCTCACATAAGGATTTTATTGAATATTTTTCCTATTTTACTTCATCTGGCATCATCTGATAGCCTTGTATCTCAGCTTTGGGAATGTGAAGTCTTCATCCAGCTCCCGCCGCAAGCAACGGCAAGCATCCTCTTTTTTCGGTGAAAGCGCACTTTAAACCCCCTTGGAACTTCCCCCAGTAGGTATTGAATGTTTTTCCGATAGGATCTTGAGACAATGATATCCCAAAGATAATGTATAGGTTTTAATTCGATATTGACTGCATTCAGGCTCTTAAAATTAAAAAGACACAAAAATGAAGATATTTTCAATATTTTCCCTTTACTTTAACATGGGAAACATACTTTTGAAGGGCGCGGGGGTCAAAAATCGTCCTAGAGACCTGAAAATTTGCAGGTAACAATGTTTTAGTATTTTGTAACAACTTGAGAATGGGGCATCTGGGAAATTCGAAGAAAAAGTTTTTCCCATAGACTTTTGCAACACCCTAATACATGGGTGGAGTCACTGGAGGGAATTAAGCTCCCCCAGAAAATTCCCGATTCATTAGTGTTAACCATGTGTCCAAAGCCATTAGGGGCAATTTGACTGGCAAGGTTTCCAAGGTGTCCCCAGCATGGGCGTCACTTAGGGGTGCATGGGGGGCAACCTCCCACAAGGTATCCTCTCTTATGTGAAAAGTAGCTGAGAGTCATATGAAAATTATGTAACTTTCACAAAGAGCTTCGTGACTCGAAAAGTCTCAAAAATGAGTTATAACACTTTTTTGAGGGAATTTACTGAAATTAAAATCCTGCAATCCCGTTACTTAATTTCTGTAACGTTTTTTTAACGTACAAAATCGCATCCTCAGCTCATTTCCATCCTCTCTGGACGTTACATCCTGAATCCAGACAACTTCTCTCTTTTTGGCATATCCTCTCTTCTTCTTGGACCTTTTCTCAATTGAGTGTTGCACTGCTTTGCTTCGACACACTGTTCCCAAAAGCTTGACTCAGAGACTGCACCAGGTTCACATATCATGAAGGTTACTTCTTTAGCTGATTCCTTGTAATCTGACGTCTCTTTAAATCTGCAGTCCTTCTTGAAATGTCATGTGCGTCCACATCCAAAACAAACTGCGCCCTTTTTACAGTACCTCGCAAAATGGCCTTTGCCCTTACACTTATGGCAAATAACATCACATTCATCAGCCTTGAAAGTTTCCTTGTCATTTGAATGAACATCATCAGGATCACACTTCAAGTCCTCAGCATTTAAGAGTCTCTGTACTACAAAATCAAGTGTCAGGGTTTCATTCGGTTAATTTTCAATCGTCGATATACACTGTAAAAAAAACTGTAGAAAAACAGAAATTTCAATAACAGTGACTTTATGTTTACAGAGATATTCTGTCATGTAACATTCCCACCGCACTTCTATTTATTTTATGTAAAATAACAGCTTTTACCTAGTTTTTTAGCTTATCTGTACTTATACAGAAACTTACTGCATCGAAAACCAATACAGCTATTGGCAACGTTATACTGAATCTTCTTTGGTTCAGTGGTAGCGTGCGTGCTTAGCATGCGGTAGGTCGCGGGTTCTATCCCCGGGTATCAATTAATTAAAATTAAAAAAACTCTACTAAAATAAGTGCATGCGCACAAGCAGAAAATTACTGAGAGGCAACAGAAAAATCTGTAGCCCACTTGACAGAAAGTTCCTTTTTACAGCATTTACCTGTAGGTTACAGCTTTTTTCTGTTTACAGGATTTTTCAACCTACAGATTTTTTCTGGCAACTTTTGCTGCCAGAAATTTTCTGTTTTTTTGCAGGATTATTTTTTACAGTGTAATAACATCATAATCCGCTGGTAAAGACATCAACAGGTAAATGACTATATCCATGTCCTTCACTTCAGCACCAGAGAGTCTTAAATCATTCACAATTACTAACTCTTCATTAATGTGTTCTTGCATACACAGTCTCTACGTTTCTTCAAAGTTGCAAGTTTCTTTCTAACTAAGATCTGACTCATTGCACTAACCTTTTGGTATTTCTTCTTCAAGCTAGTCCAAATCTCACAAGCCGACGATTCTGTTGCCAATGTTGCCAATATGGAATCATCCAAATATTTCATCAGTAAAGCATAAGCTTTCTTTGCCTTTCTCCCTTCTGCAACTTTCGTTTCATCAGGCTCCTTTTCTAAATAATCATCCAGATCCTTCGCTGCAAACACCGCCTCCACACAACGCTTGAACAAGCTAAAATTGTCCCCGTTGAAAGGCCCAACACAATACTTTGTGTCATCTTCTCGAGCAGCCATTATTTAGCAATTTCTCTACAGTAAATTTTAATATCAGGAACCACGCTCTGCTGTTACGATATTTTAAAATCAGAGGCCAGTAAGTACAAACAAGTTTTAATGAAAGATCGAAAGCCAAAAGGTATCAAGTATCTAACTAAAGGAAAGCACAAAACTAAATTTCAAGTAACAATCACGAGACATGAATAATATAGCACCTACTTGACATTGCCAACCAATAAAACCAAAACTTTAAAACTATTTAACAATGAATGTATTATTAACCTCAACAGTTAGGTTAGTTAGAAGTATTTAACTTTCTAATGTTTTGTTTTTACTTCTCATTCCATGGACCTTAGTCTTCTTATGTCAATGTATTCCAAAATGCCCCTTGCGTCTTTTGTCCATCAAAAATAGTTCAAATCAACATTGGGTGGGTATCATTTTAAAGAGTCACTCAATAAGTCAAGGGTGCATTTACACTGTGGTGCAGAAAATGCTTCAGGGCCCAATATTTATCCAGAACACACATTTAGTGTTGTGCAACTCCTAAATGTTAAGCAATCTTGTTAAAATTTGGCTGGTATTTTTTATCATATACAGGGTGTTTCAAAATTGCGTTGCACGGCTTTTATTCGGAACCAGAGCCGCCTAGGGTCATGGAAGTAAGGTCTACCCCTAGGTAAGTGACCCTGGAGAATCCATTGAGATGACTTACACCACCCCTAGTGGCGAAATTAAAAAGTTAAAAAAATTAATTTAAAAACTAAAGGAGATAGAGCAAAAACCCCAGTGAGAGTATTGTTGCCAACGTCAAGAAGAACTCACTGAAAAAAATTTGATCAAAATATCTTGAATATTCGCGGAGATATTAGCATGTGAAAATAGCACTTTTTCAGGGGTCAAAAAGTAAAAAATTCGCATATTTGCAAATTTTTTTGATTTTTTGATTAAATTTTGTGTTCTTTCAACTAAAAAAACACAAAACTACACAATAACACTGAAAAATTGGCAAATATGCGAACTTTTTACTTTTTGACCCCTGAAAAAGCGCTATTTTCACATGCTAATATCTCCACGAATATTCAAGATATTTTGATCAAATTTTTTTCAGTGACTTCTTCTTGACGTTGGCAACAATACTCTCACTGGGGTTTTTGCTCTATCTCCTTTAGTTTTTAAATTAATTTTTTTAATTTTTTAATTTCGCCACTAAGGGCGCTGTAAGTCATCTCAATGGATTTTCCAGGGTCACTTACCTAGGGGTAGAACTTACTTCCAGGACGCTAGGAGGCGCTGGTTCCGAATAAAAGCCGTGCAACGCAATTTTGAAACACCCTGTATATATACTCGGGGTGACATCGATCCCATAGTAAAATCACACTTTTGTGCAGAATGTAAAAAACTGAATACTTATACCTAGGGCTCCATTTAAGCCGAAATGACGTACCCTCAAGAATTACCCCACTTTGCAATACCTCCTCAGAAGGTTACCGTTCAGAAAGGTAGCCCTCATCTTGTAAAATCATATAAGTCTAAAGGCCAGGGAGAAAACTATCGTATATTTATGTAAGCCACTCCAGCGTATTTTCCACCAGCTGATTTGGAAAAGGTTAAAGTTGCGCCAAATGATTGATACGACTCTGCGGAACATTGGGTTTGTCGTTTGGGGACAAACACCCCGAGGGTCTGTGTCATATCTGACAACCCCTATGCCCGTGATCCATCAAGGCCGGACTTTGACAGCCGCTTTCATACATTCCATCACGGGATGACCATTAAGCCCCCAATGACCATTTCTTCACGCCAAATATAGTAATTGCTAAGTGAGACGGGAAAAGCGTTCATTTAATTTGGTTGAGCCTCAGCCTGATATCTTTGTGTTCCCGTCCTTGCTTCAATTACTGCAGAGCAGGAGGTAAAATGAATTTCGGCATGAGTGATGTGGTCGGGAGAGGAAAGAATTTTCCGAGCAAACTCTTTTTCTCGGGAGATGTATGGGGGATGTCAATAAATTGTTTCTAACTAGAACTTTTTGATACGTTTTTGGTCTTTCACCGTGGAGCGCATTCGTTGACTGATTGGCGTTTATAGGTTTTTGAAGTTGCTATACATTGGCATTACTTTTGATGATTTATGTAACTCTTTTGAGTGTCATAAACTGTTAGGTCACTTTCTATATTTTATTTTGATGATTATCAATTAACTAATAAAGAGTCATTTAACCCAATGTCCTTCCCTTCTAGAGAATTTTTTGTAAAAATATATATTTCAGCTAAGAAATTTAAGAAATTGTAATAATTTTTCATGATTTTGATTTCTTAGTAAAACTATTATCATTACCAGAAACTAAAAACATTTTTCTCCTGCTCAATTTTCCCATGTATGTTATCATGGGGTGACGCTTCCTTCTTCTTCGGGGTAGAGAAAAAGTGCTTAGACAATGATGCCCATTGCTCTACCACCGTTTAAGGTTTAAGTCATTAAAAACTGAAAGTTTGAAATGGCAATAACTTACTTTTCCTTGTATATTTATTTTGCAAAATATTATTCATGGGTATTGTGTATTTATACAGGGTGTTTCAAAATTGCGTTGCACGGCTTTTATTCGAAACCTACGCCTCCTACGGTCATAGAAGTAAGGTCTACCCCTAGGTAAGTGACCCTGGAAAATCCATTGAGATGACTTACAGCGCCCCTAGCGGCGAAATTAAAAAGTTTAAAAAATTAATTTAAAAACTAAAGGAGATAGAGCAAAAACCTCAGTGAGAGTGTTGTTGCCAACGTCAAGAAGAACTCATTGAAAAAAATTTGATAAAATATCTGGAATATTCGCGGAGATATTAGCATGTGAAAATAGCACTTTTTCGGGGGACAAAAAGTAAAAAGTTCGCATACTTGCTGTTTACGGATACTAACTGTGATTTTATCTATTTTTTAACTATATATATTTCTTACGTTTATGTCAATAAAGCTTGTTATTCGCCCTAGCGCTGTTACGTTCATTTGGTCTCCAACGACATTTTGGCGTCCGCGACAGGACCTAGCTCCTATTACCGTGATTACAGGGATTGTGTTCGTTTACGGCTTAGTAATTTGCAAGTTGAATCGTGGTTTGAATTTGTAATGGCGGAGGAGACTGAAATCAAAAAGCAGAGAGGCTACCAGAAGGCTGCGCTGACACGAATTACTACCTTTATTGAGAAGGTCAGTGAGGCAACGGATGCGATTGATATCCAATTACGACTGGATCATTTGGAGGAAGTTTTCAGAGAATTTCGTAGTTTGGACTCAAGATTGAATGCTGGTTTATCGGAAATTGAGGACACCGAAAACAAATACTTTGAATGCAAATCCCGTCTTTTGGTATTGATGAAGCAGAGGACTGCTCCTTCGGGATCGGCGTTTAGTTTGGATCAGGATGACTATGCATCCTCGGGTTGCGATTTCAGAATGCCACGCCTCAATATTCCGTGTTTCAACGGTGATTTTATGGATTGGATGTCTTTCAAGGACTTATACGTTACATTAGTGCACTCCAACTCAAGTTTGAGGGATATTCAGAAATTTCAATACCTTAAGGGTTTGTTGGGGGAGGTCCCATCTGCTGTAATTCGCCACATCCCGATTTCCGAGTCTACTTATAAAGAAGCTTGGTCCAGACTATTAGGTCGTTTTGATCAGAAAAAACTGATTGTAAACTCTTTGATCACAAGATTTCTTTCCCGGGCAAGAATCGAAAGGTTGAGTGAGGGAGATCTTCGTTGCTGCGTGGATGCTTCGGAGCAGATCTTCGGAAGTTTGGCATCAATAGTTCCTGAGGAATCTCTCTGTGATGTTTGGCTAGTTCACCTGTTGCTGGAAAAAGTGGATTCTGAGACCCGACGCATTTGGGCAGAAAAAACCGTCGGCGAGGAATTCCCGTCACTTCAGATGCTCCTCACATTCCTGGGTGAGCGGTGTTCGGCCATGAAATCAATGCACGGAGACTCAATACGGCCGAGTACCTACGTCTCCCAGCCAGAGGTTATGACTGACGGATCAAATGGGAGTTGCCCAAAGTGTGGTGGTCGGCACTTCCTGGCCAGATGTTTGGGATTCATTAATTTGAACGCATCCGCCCGCAGGGATTTTGTGAGGAGGAGGAATTTGTGCTTTAATTGTTTCTCCGATAAACATACCGTTAGAGGGTGCAGCTCAAAGTTTTCCTGTCGAACGTGTAAAGATCGCCATCACTCTAGTTTGCACGAGTTTGTGGGAAACAACATGTTGGGTGCCGTTTCGGACTATACTTTAGGGGAATCGGATCGGGAGCCTATGTCCGTGAGGGGAGCTCCTGGCTGCATTTCCACTAATGCCGCTTTGTCTAATATAGCGCTTCTCCCCACTGCCTTGGTATCAGCCCGTAATGCATCCGGTGGGTTGACGGACATCAGGATCATGCTCGACTCCGGATCACAAACTACCTTTGTTTCAGAGTCAACAGTAAACAAGCTCCAGGTGAGACCGGCTCTCCATGGGCATATTCAAGTAAGTGGAATTGCATCCTCTAAACCTGTGACTACGACTGGCTCTGTTGATATACATATTCAATCTAAGCATGATTCCTCCCAGTCGTTTAATTTACAAGCCTATGTTTTGAAGAAGTTAACATCTGCTCAGCCATGTGGATCCTTTTCTTTTGATGATCGAGGGGCTTTGGTGGGGTTAAACTTGGCGGACCCAACATTTTCTAGCCCAGGAGAAATTGACATGATTGTAGGTGTTGATCACTTTTTTAGTCTGATACTTCCGGGACAGGTGTTGAGCTCCTCGGGAATTCCTATAGCTCAAAACTCGAGATTTGGCTGGATTGTCTTGGGGAGAGTTGACTTGCAATTTTCTCGGGTTAATTTCACTGTAAATTGTGCGGGTGTTGATCTTCAGTTTAAGAGATGTTGGGAGGTGGAATCCGTTTCTACCCGGAATAATCATGATTTAACGGACGGGGAGGAGTTTTGTGAAGATCATTTTGGAGAGAACCTAGGGAAAGATCCTGATGGTGGATTTGTGGTTGGATTGTCCTTTTTTAGACCCCACTTGCATTTGGGAAATTCCTATAGCTCTGTATTACAGAGACGTTTATCTATGGAGAGAGGATTTGCCTGTTCGCCCTCTTTAAAGTGTGAGTATGGGAAGTTTATGCGTGAATACGAGGATTCGGAGCACTGGAAGGTGCTGGAATTGCTGTGGAATTCAAATTTGGATTTTGTTTACTTCAAACTTAATCTTGAGTTAAAGGTTCCTCTGACCAATAGAAAAATACAATCTCAATCTGCACGGGTTTTTGATCCACTGGGGCTTATATCCCCTGTAATTGTATGGGTAGGGATTTTTTACCAGAAACTTTGGATGTTGAAAAATGATTGGGATGACCCTTTGAATCCTTTTAGAGACAAAGACGGTCTGTTACGGGCAGGAGGAGGGCTGCTTCATTCTGATCTGTGCTTTAACCCGAAGCGTCCTGTGATTTTGCCTGGTACAGAACTTGCGCAGCTCCCCAGCTGATGGGGGACTTGCCTCAACCCAGAGTGCAGTATAACCGCCCGTTTACTCCATTTGAAGAGTTGACAACCTTGTTGTGCAAAATAGAGTCTGTGCTAAATTCTAGACTACTGGTGGCTTGAGACTATGTTTTAAATTTTTAAAAGATTTTAAAAATTGGGCAGGAGTATGTTTACGGATACTAACTGTGATTTTATCTATTTTTTAACTATATATATTTCTTACGTTTATGTCAATAAAGCTTGTTATTCGCCCTAGCGCTGTTACGTTCATTTGGTCTCCAACGACACTTGCAAATTCTTCAGTGTTATTGTGTAGTTTTGTGTTTTTTTAGTTGAAAGAACACAAAATTTAATCAAAACATCAAAAAAATTTGCAAATATGCGAACTTTTTACTTTTTGACCCCCGAAAAAGTGCTATTTTCACATGCTAATATCTCCGCGAATATTCAAGATATTTTTATCAAATTTTTTTCAATGAGTTCTTCTGGACGTGGGCAACAATACTCTCATTGAGGTTTTAGCTCTATCTCCTTTAGTTTTTAAATTAATTTTTTTAACTTTTTAATTTCGCCGCTAGGGGCGCTGTAATTCATCTCAATGGATTCTTCAGGGTCACTTACCTAGGGGTAGACCTTACTTCCATGACCCTAGGAGGCGCTGGTTCCGAATAAAAGCCGTGCAACGCAATTTTGAAACACCCTGTATACAACCGTGTATAAAATGGTTAACTTATTTTTTTAATTAAAACATTTTTCTGAGTTCCTAACCTACCTCATTGTGCTGTGCATAGCTTTATAGCCGCATTTCATTACTAAAAATAATTTTTAAGCAAAACTCATTAACTAAGACTTTTAATTCCAACAATAATAAGATATTGATCATTATTGATCCGGTTTCTTTTCTTCAATGGGTTGTTTCTGGTTCCTCTTCTTCTTTTTAGGTGGTAAAGGCGGTCTTTCGTCTCTATTGTCCACTTTCTCTTCAGGGTTTTCGTTCCGACTTTTCGGGTCTTCTATTACCATAACAAATTGTACGTCCGTATCATGTACAATGAAAGGAAAAAATAATACCTGTACTCGTTTGAAACGGTTTATATACGAATGTAATTTGTTTACACATACCTTGTCTCAAGGGTAACATCTGAATAAACAACAAAGGCTTAAATAGACCTTTCGAGAGGCCCATGTGACCTTGTAATGTGTCACGACGAATGAAGGGTGAAGGGATAATATTCATGTTCAAAACATCCCTTCCTTCATTCTAACCTTAAAGTCTCTGGCCCAATGGTGGGACCCCCCATGGTGATGACGTCATTTTGGCCCAATGGTGGACCCCCATGGTGTTGTGTTTATCGTCCTCTATGCTTGTTTACATCATTGTGCATGTTATGCCAATGTGGAAGGCATGGAGGTAGGAAGGCTTCAGTTTAAAGCCTTTCTAAGATAATGACCTTAATTAGTAATATTAATTAGTGATAATGTTAATTAACTCTTATGTAAATAGTGAAATTAGCTGACTCGGACCTCGTAACTATACTTCCTTTTATACTATAGCCCTGCCTGCCGGCATCCCTATCCCCCCATTGGTTTTAACATGTAGTATAGAGGGCCCATAGACCATTATCTGCTTTTGAATGGTGCAAACGACCTCACCCCCATTAGGAAAACGTTTTCCTAATGGGGGTGAGGTCGTTTGCACCATTCAAAAGCAGATAATGGTCTATGGGCCCTCTATACTACATGTTAAAACCAATGGGGGGATAGGGATGCCGGCAGGCAGGGCTATAGTATAAAAGGAAGTATAGTTACGAGGTCCGAGTCAGCTATTTATATAATTTATTCATAATTAACACCTATTGCTGCCTTAATTACCACTAATTAACATAATTAATTATTGTTCATTAAGGATCATTATCTTAGAAAGGCCTTAAACAGAAGCCTTCCTACCTCAATGCCTACCAGCATAGAGGAAGATAATTACAAGTCCGCATCATGACGTCACCCCATGGGGGGTATACCATTGGGCCAATACATGACGTCAGCACCATGGGGGTCCACCATAGGGATCCACCATGGGGGGTCTCTATTATGGGCAGAGACATAAGGGTATAATGAAGGAAGGGATGTTTTGAACATGAATATTTTCCCTTCACCCTTCATTCATCTAACAATAGACACCATGGGGGGTCCAACCCATTGGGTCCACTAACGGTCACCATGACGGGTCTAAACCCATTGGGTCCACAATGGTAAAAGATCTTTTCCAAGATGATTTTTTTTTCTTTTATTGTACGTGGTACAAGTAAGCCTTTAGCCACTTTAATTATTCTGTCATTTTTTTTCTTTGTAATAAATCATGTTTTTACAAGTTATAATTTGATTCTGTATTAAATAGATTATGTAATCATGATAATCTCAATACAATAATAAGCCTGTAAATATATTTATAAAGTGTTATTTTGTGTGTTTTTTACTATTATTATCCCCCTAATAATATCGTGTTTCTTTTAATTTAATTATCATATAAAAATAAATGTTATGCGTTCTAGTATGTGTTTAAAACATATGTTAATCATCTCACAAGCGTACATTATATTTATTATTTACTGAGTATATATGTTATTAATATTTAAACAATTCATGAAACAACTGAAACTGCAATTAATACCTGGGAATTTAATTGAACCTCATTGAAGTATTTAATCTATTGTCATGCCATGCCTCTTTAGATTATTTGGTTCAAAATTTTAAAATACACCTAATTTGTATAATTCTAGCCCTATTCAATTCCTAAAAAAATCTATCTAGCATCATTGTAATAAGAGAAACCACATCCAGTTATTACTTTACAACTTTAAGTATGAATTATCTGTAAAAACTTCTCACAGAAACTTCTTTAAACTCCAGAATAAATTGTCATCAGACGTTGGAAAAATTCGAAAGAATATTTAAGTACTCTACACTGATTAGTATAAAAAAAGGAACGTGTGATCAGAATATTTAATTTTTTTTCTTATTTAGATTCTCAAGAGTTATCAATAACCCCAACTTTTTAGATTAACTCAACGCATTCAACTTCTGGTTAAAATCACGTCCGAATACTAAGAACGTTGCCACTTAAAAGTACTTTAACAACACGTCCATTGGTTTATCTCTAGTGGAATGCCAACAATTTATTATTTGCTTTAAAAGAAAAACCTTGTAGTTGCTTTCGAGAAGTGTTTTAAAAACAATGGTGTAGTGTTTTGTTCTTCCTTACTCTATTAAAAATTTATTTGTGTTACCTTTGAAAACAATAGTGAAAAAATATTTTCACTTAAACTCATGTGTCTTTCGCTGACGTACTTACAATTATGAGTGCTTTATCATAAAAATAGGAATCTCATTTCCACGAGAAGAAATTTCTTGACTTTTTCTACCGATAGAAGCATTTAAAATAAGTGGCGTAAAAATCCTTTTAATATATTTTTCTTGTGAAAAATTATTAAGAGGTATTTGAAACAAAAAAAAATTTTATTCTATTATCTTAGTGACTTTTTAGTTTTGTTTATCATTTTTATTAATTTTTTCTTATTTTTAGTGGATGTTATTTTTAATCTAATTTCTAGGAAATTATGTTTTTAAAATAAGAACTAAATATTTCTCTATCGTGTTACGTTCTTGGAATTTTTTCATTATTTTCCCCGTTATATCCCGATTAGTTTTTGTTACTTTTTTTCCCTGAATTTAATAAGCTTCTGTCCACATATTCAAAGTGAAACTAAAGTTCATTTTAATCATTTATTTTAAACCATTAAACGTAACATTATTTAAACGAGGCACGGTAAAATAAGGATTTAAAAATCTTATGAAGTATATTTAGGCGCACAAAATCAAAACATATTTTAAGTGTGGGGAAAATAGTAAATGAAGTATCAAGAACTAAGCAAAATAGTATTAATATAACACCTCGAAAATATCATGAAAATAAACACATTTTTCACTTTAAGACCTTATATTATACTCTGAATCCCTAATTGGAATGCATTACTTTATAGAAAACACTATGGTTAATATATATACAGAGTTTCAAGTTAAATAGTCAAGTAGAAAAAAAGCCTTAGGGTTTTCAGTGCTAAAAAAGTAGTTTTGAAAAATATTTATTTAAAAAAATATGTGGTAACTGTGCTCAATCAAAATTGTAAATTTGTTAGCTTAGAATTCGCGCATCACTATGAAATTTGCAGAATCAATTTATGAGTATAAACATCGATTTGGGAGCAAAATACTTAATTTGTTATTTTGACCGATTTGGAGGTACTGAGTCCCCTTTTAAACACTTTACTTTAACTTGATCAAGGGAAATTTAAAAATTTTATATACTTTTTAAAATATGAATTTTTTTAAAAAAGTTGCATAAAAATTTCAAGAATTTTTTACTTAATTGTTCATATTTTTTCAAAAAATTAATATTTCTTAAAATGCCTTGACCAAATTACAGATAATATATTTCTGTTTGATTAAGTGAAAAAAATTTGAAAATTTATCAATAATATTTTGAGTTATATCAATTTTAAATGACCCCACTTTTTTAATGAAATTTCAATTTTTAATTTTTTTAAAAACTTTTTGAATACTTTTCTGATGGTATTTTGCTTAGCTGTTAGATGGTTGATCATTATAAAAAATTTCAAAATTCTAAGTTAATTAGTAAGTTTTTAGAAAATTTTGTCCCGGACCCCCTTAAACTACTCATAATACGCATACCAAGATCCTGCAAATTTAAAAACAACAAAAACAATTCAATCTTAGTTATGTAATTGACTTCTGTTTTTACGCTTATGAATTTATGTGTATTTATTATTTATTGAACATTTAAGTGTTTTTTTGTAAACTTTATCACTTTCCCGTATTTAAAAGAAAAATGCTTCATGACCTCCAAATAATTTTTAACATAATCAATATATAACTGATATTTCAAAATTATCACCGAATTTATTAACAATATTCCTATTTATAAGGACTATCCTAGACAAACTTTTACTCGGAAAATAAGGAGTTACGGTCAACTGGAAAAGTACTACATTCCTTATCTTCGACTTTAACACTGATTTATAACAAGAACTTGACAATTTTCAGCCGTAACCATAGAAACTGAGTCTGGTTTGGTATTACTTAACTTTGTGTGAGTGTGATTCACACCCACAAAGCAAGGAAATTCCTTGATAAATTTATCCCGACCCCAATATCTAACTTTTCTATCCTCTTTACTTAATCTATTTAGGCATAGTTTCCGTGTTGGTATTTTTGATTACGTGTCAGTTCCGCTGTTATTGCTTGTCATGTCGGGATTGCAATACCAGCTTGTAAAATAGAAAAGCTTTTGGTTATGAAAGTAATTCAAAATGATAGATAAATATGTTTTTAGCCTTTTACATAATAAAGGAAGAAATATTTGTCATTCTGGATAAGAAGTTACTGTTGAAAATTTAGAACTATTAGTTAAGAGATAATTAGTTTAATTTGATCTGAAAACTTATTTCAATAAATATAAAATATTAAAATACTTTTATATGTGTTTTTCGTAGAAATGATAGCTTAAAAATAGTTTTAAATAATAGGTTTTATTAGTAAATTTAATACATTTAGCTATGAAAAAACTTATTTTTAAAAAATAATTGAAACATAGTGCATTTTTCTTTTTACTTGAACCATTTTAATAAAAGGAAGTACTCATAGAAATATTTATGAAAAACAGCATTTATTTCATGTTGTCAATCAAAAGAAGTAAAGTTAATCATCTCTTTTCTCTAACACTCCCTATTATTATTTATCCATACAAATTAAATAATTTCAAGTACAGTGAGAACAAGATTTAAATTCCAAATTTGCGTTATCCAAAATAGATTACTAACCTCATTTTCCCCCAACCCAATACCTCGAAATATACTTTAATGGATCACTCAAAAGCACTGACGAACTGTACCCCGTAGAGCAACCAATCCATGTTCATTTAAACAAGTTCAATTAGCCTCAAGCCATTTTTAATTTTGAGTCACTGTCCCCAAATTCCCATAGTTAGCAACTGTTTACACAGGACAAGAGTATTTATCGAACGCCCCTGACAACGTGCCGAGATTGAAGCAAAAGCCATTAATGTCGTTATCAACAACTCTCCTCTTCCTTCAGATTGCCTGATGCATCGATTGATCTTTGATAACTAAATCTGGAAATGCATCAAAATCCAATAATGAGGCTCCACTCACCTTCTTTAGCCTGATTAATACATTTTCTCATCGTCGGAGGTTCACGAATGAGTGATCAATGAAAGGTTTCATTGTGTAGCTCGGTGTGTCCTTGTGCCTTCATTTTTAGGGCTGTTGTTTTAGGTTAAATTGAATTTGGGACTACTTTAGTTGGGGGAGTTTATGTAATGGATGGAGTTTTGTTTAGAGAAGTCTTGTGTAGTTTAGCTTCACTAAAGGGAAGGGGAAATTGGGTACGTTTATGCGATTAAAGGGTTATTAATATTTCATTTTTGGGCTATGATTATATTGAGTAATACTAATGCAATTTACCTCAAAGTTCCACTAATTACCGAAAATAGGATTTTTAATAACGTAACTACGTTGATATTTAATCCAACACGGGTTTAAAATGCGATATTTAATTCCGAAATTCGGGATTTACAACCTTCTATTGTTGTAAATTTATCATATTCAATATTCATATTATTATTTAATAAAACCATTCTCCTAGCTTACTTTTCTCCTCCACGTTTCTGAAAAAAATCAAATTACAAATTTATAATGCATATGTTGAAAATGAAGGTTTCATTTTTCGCAATTCAAGATAAAAGCATGCAATATTGTTTTGTAGATAACTTAATCCCCTTTGTGCTAAAAAAGTGTTTCAAATCTGAGACATTTTCGGTTTTTATATTGTTTTTTTAACTAAATAGAACGTTTTTTATAACACGCTATTATGCTCAAAATGCAGAGCAATGATTCTCAGTTTTACTAGCCTATTAGCGAATCAATTTTTCCAAGTTGTTTTTTAACTTGATGAAGTTGGGTATACTTTGATGCAGTTTCTTGAGTTTTAAACCAACCGAAAATAGATGAGAGGTCAAAATTAAAGCCCCAGATGGAGCGAGCACTCATTGCTCAAGTAGCGAGAAGCTCCATCGTCCGCCATTTTGGGGACAACCGCAACCTCTCGCAAGCCCGTTATGGGAAAATGGAGTTTCGCTAGTTGTAATATGGGCATTTGGATATGGAGATAACTAAATGAAAATTGGAAAGAAGCTTCCTCAAATTTTCTTGGACCTATTTAAGGTTTTTTTCTGATGCTAGATGTTATTTACTCCTCTGTTGGGCGCGTAAAGAGAGGGGCCTGGGAGCAGTCAAAACTGATCGCATTGCTTTCATATTCGAATATTCTTAGCTACAGCAAATATTTTAATAAACATTTCTCAAATTTTTGAAATTTATGTTTTAAGGGAGTTATAATTCCCAAACCCCATCTATTTAAGATGCAGAAAATGCATTTCTACTCTTGAAATACAGGTTATACGAAAAACTGGTCAGTACAAAACAAATTTATTACATAGGTAAGATATAATTCTTTTGACCGGATTTCTGACCTGACCGATTTTTACATTTGCTGGTATTTTTGCGACACCATGTGCAAACCTATTAGCAATTTTTCAGTTAGATGTAGTAATTGAGTAATATTTAATATTAGTTAATACTTTTATCACGATTCATTCCTATTTACTATTTTTAGTAATCAAAATAAGAACAAAACTTTACCCATATGCTCTTTTTTAATTCAACTTAAGTGATAGATTCTAATGCAATGTAAACATTTCTAGTTTGTCATACGCTTGTTAAAGAGATCTATTTACACCAGTAATGATTGTAAAAATAAATATAAAATTTAGTTTAGAATTAACCCTACAGTGCATACTGATGCCATTTGGCAACACGACATTTTTCCCCATTTCCTACTCGAACTTTCATTTCCAAACGGCAACACCATGCAATAAGTACAATAGATATAACATTTCATTGTATTAGCACTTTAGACTGCCAGTAGATCACAGCAGGGGTACTATTTTGAGACATTTGTTAGTAGCTAGTGAAACGAAAGTCAAGACACAGAAAACGCCAAAATAAAAGGACCATGTAAATTAAAATAAAAAAATTTTTCAGCTTGAAAAAAAAATGTTTTGATACGATAAGTTGTTTTTTTTATATTTTTAGAGTATTTGGTTTTATTTCACTTCACAATTAATTTCACAAGAGACACAAATTGATTTCACAAGGACAAAGTTTTTTGCCAATAAAATGTAGAAAAAAATTAAATTAATTTTTTTTAGTATTTTTTTACTAATTTACACCATAATATAAGTCACATAAATGATTTTCAAGCGAATTTAAAAAATCATGCATTGTAGGGTTAAAATAAAGTAACAGAAAATTAGTTAACAAATTTTACACTTTATTAAAAACCTGGATGTTATCTAGAATCTAAGGCGCACCTTGAAAAAATTAATGTAAGAAAATATTTTTAAGTACTATTTATTAGTTAAGAAATGAAAATTATTTTTTATGCATTAAAATGATGGAAAAATACTTTAAAAAAATATTTTAAATGGAACATCTTTTTATCAGTATCAAATCTACTGTCATTCGTTCTGGGAGCAGAACGAATCTGGTAGTTTGAGAAATCCGGTAGTTTGGGTTAAATAGACCGGACCAACCTTGCTGGGCTTAAGCTTGTATTTGACCGCCTTTATTTGTATTTGTATTAGAGAAACTGTAGACCCTTATTATTGCAGCAAAATAATATGAGTGAAGTATGATCTAACAAAAAATTAAAAGCATAAGAAATCGTGTTAAAAAACATTTTTATGCTAAGTTACAAAACAAATATTTATAAACGAATTTGTCAAAGTGTAAAAATCAATTATCAAAAATCTAATTCTAAAATTATAGAGCGATTTTCGATATTATTAACTATTTTAAAGTTTTTTTTATCATTTACCCCACTACAGATGTAACTTCCTTTCACTTGAACCCTTATTCACCCAGGACACAAAGCTAAATGAACCGAGGTTTCTAATATGCAAATGCGTTGTTAGAATTGTGCGAAATGATAAAACGCCGAGGATTGCACGGCATTGAAAACTGCCCATCACTACAACCACACGAAAATGAACCATTAGTTAAGGCCCAAGTTGCAGTCCTTTCGGACGAGCATCACTCATTTTGGAAAACTGAATACTATGCAAATGAGAGGCCGAGTATTAGAAGTAGCTGAGCAGAATTATGTGCTATTACCCGCTTCTGAGCGCTGTCATATTTCTGTCCCGCGCCCGAGAGAAGTTGAGCTGACACAAGACTAATGCTTCGATTGTGGAGGCACTGGAAATAGACTGGAAAAGCAATATCACGTGAGGTGGGGACTCTCAGGTAGAGAGAGCGTTCAATGTTTGAGGAGTGCTCGGGGTGATTGTGAAATTGATTCTGGGGGTTGTGGGAATAACACTAGAGTCATTAACGTTTGACGAGGGATACAATGGAGTACAGTTAAAATGATAATATAACTAGACGTGTATTTTATTCTTTGTTCTATCGAACTCTTGGCCGTATTCACCGTTAACCTGATCGGCGGTTAACCGATAGTCAAACCTCTAAAACAAGGAAAACAAGTTTTAAGCCAATCAGAAGTTTGACTGCCGGTTGACCACCGGTCAGGTTAACGTTGAATACGGCCGTAAGAGAAATGACATTTTCAAATCTGAGTAAGTGAATGGTTTCATTGTGATAGGAAACTTTTTGTTTCACATATGACGATCCAATGCTTTCAATTTGAAGTACCAGATGTACTCCGTTTCAAAACATTCAATAGGCACCACTGAAATTATACAGGGTGTATCTGAAATGGTGCAACAAACTTTCAGAGATGATAGTACTCATCAAGACGAACAAGAATCGGTATAGAAAGGGGGGTCCCAGATCAAATCTCAGGGAGTTAAAAATGGAGCGACACCCCAAAAAAATCATTGAAAAATTCAGTTTGTAGAAGAACTACTATAATTAAAAACTTAATTATGGTCTCAAAAATTGTGGTTTAATATGATCTTTAAAATTATCTCAAAAGTCTTCACTTTAAAATTTGTTTTATTATGAAAAAAGTTAAAAAACACAAAAAATGTGAAAACTCTGCCAAAACCTTATTTTGTATTTCGAAATCCTTTCTTTTGATTTGATAATCTGAAAGATCATAGTTGAAAACCCTTAAGTCCAAAGTTTCACGTAAATACAATCAATATTAAACGCTTGAGATACTTTTAAAGTTTGTTTTTTGGGTGCGCAAGCAGTTTTTTAGAGCTGTTTCCAGAACAGCTGTTAGCGCACGCAAAAAACAAACTTTAACAGGATCTCAAGCGTTTGATATTGATTGTATTTACGTTAAACTTTGGACTTAAGGGTTTTCAACTATGATCTTTCAGATTATCAAATCAAAAGAAAGGATTTCGAAATACAAAATAAGGTTTTGGCAGAGTTTTCACATTTTTTGTGTTTTTTAACTTTTTTCATAATAAAACAAATTTTAAAGTGAAGACTTTTGAGGTAATTTTAAAGATCATATTAAACCACAATTTTTGAGACCATAATTAAGTTTTTATCAATAGTAGTTCTTCTACAAATTGAGTTTTTCAATGATTTTTTTGGGGTGTCGCTCCATTTTTAACTCCCTGGGATTTGGTCTGGGACCCCCTTTCTATACCGATTCTTGTTCGTCTTGATGAGTACTATCATCCCTGAAAGTGTGTTGCACCATTTCAGATACACCCTGTATTTATTTTTGTGAAAATTTGAAGTGTTTAGAAACTATTGCTTTTGTACAGTAGGGGAGAGTGGGGCACATTCGCACAAAAAGTGCATTTCGGCATATTTCTCTGGATCTAGATGAGATATTGAAACAAACTCGGATTCAAATGAAAGTTAAGACCTTTCCCGATATTTTAAAATGATCATTGGTTGCATTAATCTAGAATTTTTAACCTTTATCATCAATCTAAAAAACTATAAATTTCGTGCAAATGTGCCCCATGGGTGGGGCAGTTTCGCACACGTGTGGAGCACATTCGTACACATGCAAAAAATTATACAATAATTATTTTTAGAAACTAAAAAGTTTATGGCACTTTAAAGTAGGGATAATTAAACGAAATATTTGTCACTTTTACATATTTTTCCTCTAAATTGAATATATTTTTTTACAAAAAGAAAACAGCCTCAGAAAATATTGAACATCTAAGTTTTTGATGAGGAAAACAATTGTAGTAATGAAGAGTATGTAGCACATTGCCATACTTCACATAATATAATTAGTTAGAAAAGTTCAACCACACACACAATATTTTAACTGTCAGGTTTTATTCGAAAAGAAAAGGGAACCAACAGCTTGCATTATTAACACCTGAAACTGACGGTTGGGGAACTTTGAATACGATACATCTTTTTGAATGAATGTTGAATCATTACTTACTGGGAAAATAATAGTTTCGTCATTAATTTTAAAGTTTTTAGTTTTTCATCATTAATTTTAAATAAGCACCATTCAATTCCAAATTTTCTATTTTACCAACATAACAAAATTTTCTTTTTAGTAGCAAATTCTACTAGAATAAAATCATTTAAGTCCAAGTCAATTGGTATTAAACAATTATCAGGAACATTTATTTCTTCAATGTTTAAATCTGGGTCTAAATTCCTTAAAACTGAAGCTTTCTTTAAGATGTAATTTTCTATTAACACCAAATTTTGAAACAATTACAATAAAAAAACAACTAAACTTCAAGTTATTAAACATACAAATACAAATTTTGTCGACCAGCTACAGGCTCGAAGCCCAACAAGGCTGGTCCATGTTTTATTAATTCACCCATTCCCACTGACTGTCTAGTTTTAGCTTAAACTCATATACACCATAACTCATATACTGCACTTATAAACATATAAATCACTTTCATAGTCAAAAATGGGAAAGATGAGGCACATTCGCACTGTCCTAATCTGCCCCATCTTTTGGTGTACGAATGTGCCCCATCTACCAGTTCAAGCTCACCACGTCCCAACAAGATATTTATAATTAAAGCAGGGAAATAAAACCTTTCTAGAAATTTACTTTAGTAGTGCCTCTACTGAATTAAATGCTGAATGTCCACTTGATAGTTATTTTTGATTGATATTTTACGCCAACAAAATGACAAGAAAATTTACTTTGCTGCTTCTAACGCTAGCAAATTTCTAGTACGTATACAACAAAATGACTCAGAGCTTTGAAAATTCATGCAGGAGGTGGTAGTCAGGTTTCCATCTACTGGTATTTTTTTCAGATTTTTAAATTAATAATTACAAGGGGAAATACCGTCTATGTGAATGTGCCCCATGTGCGAAATAGCCCCACTCTCCCCTAATGGTACAAAAAAACGACTCAGACCGCATGGAGCTAGGAGTAAGTGGAGGGAACATGGTCTGATCATAATCTTTGAGGTTGTCCCTAGAAAAAAGTTAGTGTTTCGTTTAATATGAAGACGACCCCCTAAGAACTTGAAAAAATTCTTGTACATAGGATACTTTAAATCGTGAAAAATGATACCGTATTTGTCTTTATATCACAAGCATTCCGGAGATATAGGGTCTGAGACGTTTTTTTTATCAGTACTGTACATTAAAACAATCGGTACTTACGTATTATCCCGTCGACCGTTCCGTGACAGTAAAATTCAGCGGCACAGCCATAGAAAAGTCAATGGGTTGTTTACCGTTTCCGGATTCAGCGGTACGGTCGACGGGATAATACGTAAGAACCAAACAATCACTTATTTCAGAAACATGTCAAACACTACGTTTATTGTTTTGAGAAAAACGATAAAAACTGCTTAGAAGCTCTCTACGTTTTATGAAGGTGTTTAGTAACTTTTTTCAGTAGATTCCTCCTTTGGATATTTTACAGTTAATGAGACTTTTTAAATTTATCCTTTGTGAAAACTATTTAAATTTTCGGATTTGATAAGGTTTCTGCAATTAGCAGTGTATTCCTAACAGCCCTTTTTTCATAGCTTAACTCTAATTTTTTAAGGATTTGGTAATAAAAATGGGTATATTTGTTGAAAATAACATTTACTTTTTATTAACCGATAAACTTATCATAAAGTTCTTATTTTTCTCTTTTGGTTAGTAGATGTATAAATATTTACTTTGTAAATGGTTTAACTCTAGACTCAAAAATAGTAGCAACCAAATTCAGAACGTTAATATGGAAAGCTTCGTAGTCAATTAGATAGTATTTAGATGTAACTTTGTGGATAGTTAAACGATTTAGCTTTAAAAGTCTACAAAATTAGTTTAATATTATGATCTGTGGTATAGATTTTCTGGCTCCTTTCCAAGATGAATCCAAAATCTCAATTACACGGATGTAATAAATAGCCACAAACATGGAAATTTTGAATATATTACTACCAAAACGTGCTTAGTCTAGAGCAGTGGTTCCCAACGCAGATATGTCTGCGAACCACTTCACTTAAATTTGAACCTCTTGCGGACCATCCCTTATCTCCAACTTTATCTTTTAAATTTTAATCTTTTTTCAATGCACGCCTCCCTCACTGAAGGTCTGTAATTTGTCCTTTTTCTGAAGTAAGGGAAACCAAGCCCTAAATATATGTTTCTTAATGGTACTGAAAGTCTATTAAACTTAAAAGTAAAGTTAACATATATTTAATTTCATTTACAATTATTTAAAAAATATTCCTTTTATAAAAGACATTTAAAAATTCTTATAAAGATCTCACTAAATTAAACAATTTAAATAGAATCTATTATTAATTACGGTTGTTTATTTAATTCAGTAAAACTAAATTTTGGAAATGTTATAATGAGTATCGATTTTTTCCAACACTAATTTTAAAATTGTTATAAATTCTTAAGTAATGCTTATCTTTTTATCTCACTAATTTTTGTTACACTCTTATATGATGATATTTCTTTTTATCATAAACATTTATTCATCATGTACTCCTTTTAGATAAATTCGTAAAAGGTACCAATTAATTTTAAAGAACATTTATTATTTGTCACATGATTTTAACACATTGTGTTAAAATTACGTAAGAAAAAATATAATTTTCAAATAATTAAGAACTTTATTAAGCAACCTCTTACACCCTTTATACGGAATATTTACTACATTTTGAAAACTTTTGATATAACTTTAGTAAACATTCCGAGTCTGCATTGAAGATTTCTTATTTTTTATATTTTAAATAAATATTTTATTTTACAACATGACTATCTTATGTTTTAGGAAGCTATGACTTTCAAAGGAACGAATCCCGTCTTTAGACTTTTTAAATAATATCTTATTTGCTATCAATATTTATATTGTAATATCCGGTTAAATGTGTTTAATAAGTGTCATTCAAGCAAACAGTAAATATATTTATATTTGGTAAACAAATAAAGTAAATTCTACGCTATATCCATTAAAATTCTTACTTTTATAAAAGATTAGTTTTAGTTGTAAAATAAATATTTGATTATTTTGGGTAAACATAATTTTGTAACATTTAACTTTAATTTCCATACACTTATTAAAGAGTAGGAAAATTCTACTTTAAAAAAGTTGTAAGTGTACTTTAGTTCAGCTATTTTCATAGTTTTATAAAGCTTTCCAATTTTTATTTAATCAGAATTATTATCTTCTTTAGATTATCTTTATCCAAAATATATTTTTGCAAGGTAAATTTTATTTTTTTCATTTTATTCATATAATATACAGGTTTAACAGGCTAAGTCAAAAGTCCTTATCACGGCTTTTATTTGGAACCAACATCTCCATGGAAGTAAGGTCTACCCCTAGAAAAGTGGCGATGGAGAATACATTGAGAGATAAATAACAGGCAGCATTTTAATCGAGAAGAATTATAATTAAAAACTAAAAGAGAAGGAGCAAACCGTTAATAAGTGTATTGTTCCCAATATTATGAAAAACTCACTGGAAAAAATTTCATGAAAATATCGTGAATATTCACTGAGTTATATATTAGCATGTGAAAATCGAACTTTTTCAAGCCTCAAAAAAGAAAAAATTCGCAACTTTACGAGCTTTTTTATTTTTTGAATCAATTTTGTTGTTATCTTACTTTTAAAAAAACACAAAACTATACATAACACTGAAAAACTTGCAAATTTAAAATTTTTTTCTTTTTTGAGAGCTAAAAATGTGCTAATTTCACATGCTAATATCTCCTCAAATCATGAGGATATTTTCATTAATTTTTCACAGTGAGCTATTCAAAATACCGGCAACAATACTATCATTGACATTTTTTATCTATATCCATTAGTTTTTTAATCACTTTTTTAACTTTCTTATTTTGTCGCTAGCTTTAAGTCGTCTCAATGGATTCTCCATGGTCAGTGATCACTTATCAAGGGGTAGACCTTACTTCCATGACACTAGGAGAAGCTGGTTCCAAACAAAAGCCTGAAACGGACTTTTGAAACACCCATTATAAATATTTGAAGATGGAGTGGATCATCCACTGATGATGACTCCCGTAGAAGGGGTCGAAACGTTTGGATTTTCTACTTCTAGACTACGGCCTACAAGCCCGGAAGACTCCATCGTCAATTATAACTCCGGCCGTAGAAGCCTTCGTAGTGTTATCACCCATTATAAAATTATTCCATAATTTTATGTTATAATAAATGATTAAATAAATTATTAAAGCATTTTTCTTACTAACACTAAACAAATATCATTACTATTATTTCCGATTTTCTATTAAGTGGAGTAAAATAACGCTTGGATTGCGTTCATTTGTCACCATTATTTTTCTATTTTATTTTTTTGAAGAATCGAATAATTCGTTGCTCTTTATAGTCACATTCTATCATTCACTAAAACCTTTATTATTTCATATTTGATGTTAAAGGATGGAGAAAATTTTAAATTTAAAAAAATATATAACTAACGTAAATCAATTTTACTGTATATTTTTTTTCACCAAACAAAATAAGTTTAGCCAAAAAGCTTTAAACTTGTCACCAACGTAAAGGACTCTGTGTGACATATTATTTAGTTTACTCCTTCTTCTCACCCCCAATGTTTAAATAACCTAGAAAACTTTTGTGCAAAATTTTAAACTGTGATCAATACTCACAAAGACACCGCACCCACTCATAAAAACGTCTTCTTTGAAAACAAAGTCTTTTGGTCCCTAAGGAACAACCTGTTCAACACCCATTTAGCCTAATTAGAAAGTAAAGTGACTTCTTTCTTTTAAAACCGTGAGCTAACTCACCCTTTTGAAGGATCTTTGGCAAAACTGAATACTGAGAGATCTTAAAGATTGGCAAGTGATTAGTCCCTTTGCCTATTCCTCTTCACTTTGATACTATTATATCAGCTAATGAGCTGTCTTAGGCGACTGAAGAATAAATAGCAATTAAGTTTTTAACGATAGGAGGATTCTTTAATTAATCATTACCCTCCTGGGGTTCTATGAATGGCAAATTAGGAGGAAAACTTGCAAACAGGGGAGGCCCTTACTGATTCATTAGATAAGAGGTGACAGTTCCTTGGTCAATGGAAAAATATGGAACATTCTTAGATCCTTATAAATTCCCTCTCTTCTCTAGACGTCTGTTTTGGATCTTTTTTTTATCTCGACGCTTTCTTAAATGATAAATTAACTCCAATTATCAAACTGCATTTGTTAATCTTGAAATGATATTCAAAGTTTGCGCACTTCAGGCCTTGATTTATGTTCTTAATTTGGTTCTTGTGCGGGGGCTTTAGTGCATTTAAGTCATAGTGGTGCGAATGAAATGATGAGTAATTATGCCGGCGCTTATGTTTCACTGCTTGACGATATAAAAATGCGCTTTACGGTAATCTCAAATCTTTTACAGAAATTACTGGGTACTTAGGAACTGTAAAAGTATTTATTTCCATTCTGTGATAAAGTTCCAAAAGATAACTCTAAAGTTTCCTTTTAAATGAGATTGTTCAAAAGGGCTTGATTAAAATGCAGGGTATTGTTCAATGAATTTTTCTGAATCCAATGCGTGATTTCTTTACTATAAACTATCTTTACCAGTTTTCACTGAAAATATTAACGTTTCTCAAAACTTTTAACGGATAATATGGAGTTTTAAGATGATTGCTTTTGATACCATAATATTTTATATTCTGGATAAACTTTTATTTTTTACATTTGTTGTAGTTTTCAATTTTTAAGGGTTGTAATTTACAAAGGGGTTATTTATTTTATGAAAGATTTAACTAAATATAAAGTTTTTAAAGTCACGTTTAAAAAGGTTATATTAAGAAATTGTTATTTCTTTTTAAAAAATGTTTACACATTTTTGAGTTAACACATTATTTAAAATCGAAAGTTTCTCCCATGAATTGAACTTGCTTTAGTTAACGATATTTCTCGAGAAAAAATATACTGAACAAAAATCTACATTATAGCATAGTTAAAAGAAACTTTAAAATAAAGCATAATATGTGACATTTGTGACATAGCACTAGAAATTTTAGAAAATATCCACAAAGTGAACACTTTAAACATTTTTGTACACACACAATTATTTTCAAAATAGAAATTACTAAGACGGAGATAAAATGTCATGGCCATGATACAGGGTGTCCAGAAAAGGACTCCGGGTTTTTAAAATTGAATATATCTTGAACAAAAATAGATAAAAATACAAAACCAACGGCATCGTTCTTGTAGGAGCATGGAATTTTCTGTGTTAAAATTTAAAAATTTTAGTTTCTTTAAAAGTTAGCAGATGGCAGCACGTTGAAAATGTCGCAAAATCGTTCAAACTGAGTCCAGGATATGGATTCTTTGATCATTGTCAAGATCGATTCTTTTTATTGAGATTGAAACTTTCCACCAGAAATATTTCAGGTGGAAAGTTTCAAGATCGATCTTTTATTGAGTTGATCGATCTTTTTATCAGGTGGAGAAGATCGATTCTTTTTATTGAGATTGAAACTTTCCACCTGAAATATTTCAGGTGGAAAGTGTCAATCTCAATAAAAAGAACCGATCTTGACAATGATCGAAGAATCGATATCCTGCACTCAGTTTGAACAATTTTGTGAAATTTTCAACGTGCTGCCATCTGCTAACTTTTAAAGAAACTAAAATTTTAAATTTTAACACAGAAAATTCCATGCTCCTACAAGAACGATGCCGTTGGTTTTGTATTTTTATCTATTTTTGTTCAAGAGATATTCAATTTTAAAAACCCGGAGTCCTTTTCTGGACACCCTGTAGTATTAGTGATAAGAAATTATATGTGAAGTATGGTACGAAATTTTAACCATACATTCGGATTTTATGTTTTAATATATTATATCTGAAAACTTTATTTTACATGAAATAAAAATTTATTTTTATTACAAATACCATAATTATTCATTAAATTTCACTTTAAATAATTTAATTAAAAAGTATGGGAAGTTATACCATTGAAAGATGACGTAGAAGGGTTATAAGAATCGCAATAAGAGCTATTGAGGCATAGTAGAACGCCACTTCAAAGGTTCTACTATAAAGCAATGGTGTTTCATTGTTTTTAAAAAGTTACTCGGAAATCCATCCACTCCACCAATCTTTCAAAGATAAAAATAACCCCCCAAACCTTTGAAAATCTTACATCGGCATCGCTCCGAGAAAACTATCCTAACTACTTAGGAAAACTAATTAAGCGAATCTCGAAAGTTCCCAACTCACGCAACAAACAGCTTTAAAAACTTTCGACCGTGATCCAAACATACTACAAGCCCATTCAACTTTTCCCAAGTTTTCACCCCAACCAATTCCAAACTCGGAACCGTTTCCCAGCACAAACCAGTTCCACCCATTGGGATGGCAAGTGAAATTCCATACGCTATCTGGAGGCGCTGCTGCGTCAACATTGGAGCTGCTCTGCAGTAAAAGTAATTTGTGTCAGATAATTCCTAATCGAGGTCAGCACACCCTTTCCCTTGCGTAGTCATACAGCAAACGGCCTTTATCTATCATCAATCATTAGGGCCCAAACAGCGCATGTGATTTCGACAATCACAGCGGATGAGCCGAAATGCCATGGACGCCATTGGTGGACACGAGTTGATTAGCAATGGGCAATTTCTGCATCTTTTGAAAACTGAAATAAATGCACTTTTCCTGATAAATATGGTTTTTAATTCAAAAATCGACAAGAAAAGTAAAAAGTCCAGTTAATTCAATAGTTTAAATTAGAAATCGACAATAGCTTGTCCAATAAACGTTGTTTCGGATCAAATGTGTCAAGTCTTTTTTTGGTTCTACTTTGGAGTAAAAATCAACAATCGCTTTGAATACAAAACTTTTGTTTAAAAGAAGTGTTTTGGATTGTGAATGACGTCGCATGCTGTTTTCGCACCTGTTTTGGAAGTCAAACTTTGAAATAAAATAAAAAAAGCAAACAAGCATCACAATTTTATAAAATGTGCCTATTGTTGAGTGGGTACAAAAGTTACCCATCACCATTTTATATTTTATAAGTCCATCGGCCTAACCAGGTGTACATTCCTCAATCGGGTCAACGTGTGAGGTCCAAGGATAGCCCCCGAAAGCTATATTTAACAATAACCATAGATTCCAGGTGCAGACATAAACCCTTCGTTTAATCGTCAGAAATAAGAATAGAGGTCCCCAAAATTTATTGAGGGGGTAAGACGAAGGCCCGGGAAAAAGTGAATGTTAATAAGATGGGGGAACCAACCAGAAGGCTTAATCTCTTGACATAAACTCCAAATGACTAACCACTGGGAACCCTAGATTTTTGAGGGACGTCCGTACTTCGGACCAGGACCAATATTATTATCTAGGAAATTCTAGGTGGGCGGAGTAATCATAAGAAGGGGCCTATAAATACTCCTGCAAGAGATTATTGAGAGGGTTCCCAAAATTTTCATAGTGCCAGATTGATGTGTCCACTCTACGTCCAACCACCAGAATGATGAAAGTCTGCAAATGGGTAAGTGGATACAGTTACCCCGATATTCACCAGCTCTCTCTCAGTGTATATATGTTATGAATTAGATTATTGTTTTAGTATTGAGAATCCAGCAAAATATATAATAACTTAATTTGAAATTAAATATTCTTAAAGATAAATGATAACTGTCTAAAATTTGTATAGATGCCACATATTTATTCCTACTGTTTAAAATTTGTGTAGTATTTGTGTTAAGTGTAAATAAATGTGTTTTATCGTAAAATCCAAGCCTTTTAAATCATTTCCTAGATTCCATTGTCCTGGGTATTGTTAGTATGTTATCTTATGTTAAATGTAACTTTTAGTAAATCACAACGCAATCTAAACTCTATATAACGATCTCGGCTAATATAAATGTTGGTAGAAGGTAAGGGCCACCCAACAAAAGTGGTGCCGTTCCCTTTAACTAAATTAAAGTGGGTTGATCATTGATAAGTTATAAGAGGGAATGGATGTCATGGAAATCTAGATTGAATGATTTGGGAAGACTTGGATACAAATTATGAATTTGCTATATTGACACAATTGTTCACCTACTTATTTAACCAATGCAAATGAGGGTAATATAACATTATAAATTGTGTGTATAAATATTTTAAACTGATAACTCGGGAAAAGGAGTAGGAAAGGGACTTTAGATACTTATTAGTGAAGATAAAACAAAAAAAAAAATTTTTTTTTTGCTGAGTACATAAAGAAAATGGCACCCCCTGAAACCCAAACCCTCTCCCAAATGGAAAACCCTCTCCCCAATTTCCAAATGGAAACACCCAGTTTGTCAAAATTAACCGCATTCCAAACCTTAATTCCCGCTTTTGACAATGCATCTGCTGTTACAGCAAAATATTTTTTTAACACGATAGAACAATTAGCGAATTCCAGTGAATTTTCGGATGAGGAAAGGCTAATCATTGCGAAGTCGCGTCTTCGAGGCGAGGCCTTAACTCATTTGATAAACTCAGCCAGCTTGTCCAACGAAACGGACTATAAACAATTCAAAAGAAAAATCCTTGACTTTTTTGAGGCAAAAATAAGCAGAGCCACATCACAAAGTGAATTTTCAAACATAAAAATGCACCCCTCTGAAACGGTGAGGCAATACGCCAACCGGGTGGAAATTGCCACAGAAAACTTTTTTGGCGAAACAGACGTTACTTCAGCCCCTATGCTTAAATTATTTGAACAAACTAAACTATCAAAATTCATAGAGGGAGTGAAAGACGAGTATAAAGCTCATATTCTACTAAAAGACCCCAAAACCATAATTGAAGCCGTACAATTTCTTGAGATTTTAGAATCTAACTGTAAAATACTGCAACCCCAAATGCTAAATGCTGTAGCCCCAAACGAGGGATTGTTCAACCAACACATTCAAAATACCCACGAGCTCATAGCAGTCATTGCTAAAGATGTAGAGGGATTAAAATTAAAGAATACGCAAGAAAATTCCTCCCAAATTTTTAAAACTAAATGTGAAATATGTCACAAAACTAACCATATAACTAGAAACTGCTTTTATAACAGTTTGACGAATAGACAAAACCCACCCAGATTATATAATGAGGGATCAAGTGGGGCTCAATATAGAAATTTTCAAACTAGACCCCAAACTAATAGATGGATCGGGGATGGAGAGAGACGGGATAACAGAGGTAGAGCTTTCTCCCCCAACAATAATTTTAACCGAGGGCAAAGAAACCGTAGTGTAAGTAGAGAAAGAGTGGGGTGGTCTAATAATTCTCAGTATGTACAAACTCCTATAAGAAATCAGGGAAACTTCCGTCGGGGTCGATTTTAAAAACTTCTGAAAAATATAATGTGCAAAATCAAATCGACCCCTCACTAAGCTGCGAACCCACTGCACACATAGTAAATACAAAACTTGTAAACACACAACATGATTTTTTCCTACCAGTAATAAATATCAGAATAAATGGGGAAACTTTAACGGGTCTTTTGGACACAGGAGCGAGTGTATCCATAATACAAAAGAAAACTTTTGATAAGATTAAACACGACCCCAAAATTAAACAAATACACAAAATTCTGAAAGTAAATGCAATAACAGGCCATGAGCTAAATATTACTGGTGCTTTTAAATTACCTATTGTGTTGGGCAATAAAAATTTCTCCCATTTATTTTATGTAGTTGAGCAGGACTTCCATGCCAATTATTCTTTGGTTATTGGTTTTGATTTTATTCAAGCCCATTCACTCATTATTGATTTTAACGAAAAGATTCTAAAATCAAATAACTTAACTATTAAGATAAGAGACGCAAATGCAGTACCCTCAACAAATAACATGCAGGGAAATTCCGCAAAATTAATTCGTAAATGCATTCTGGAACCCAACCAAATAAAAAACGTATCTGTACTAATTGAAGGTCCTGTTAAGCAAGGTGATACAATCAGTATCACATCTGTCCTAAATAACCCTGACATAAAAATCCAAAATGAGAGAGTTGACGTAGATGAATATAATGAAGCCCATTTAACTTTAGTAAATAAATCATCGGATAGGATATCTTTAAATAAACATACTAAAATCGCGAGTATTTCTAAGCCAGATTGTCTTAGGACAATGGAGGATATAAGAAAAAGAAGAATAAGAGAGTTCAATCCCCAAAATTTTAAATTAAATCATTTACAACCATCTCAGAGAAACTCATTATTAAACCTATTAAAAGAGTTTGCAGACATATTTAGTGATAATCTTGAGACCATAGGGTTAACAGACCAAATCTCACCAAATTTTTCAGTTGATTATTCTAAAATTGAAAGTAAACGGGCTTATCCAGTGCCACATGCGCTGAGAGAAGAATTGCAAACTCAATTAGAAAAATTGTTAAAAGCGGATATAATTGAAAGGTCTGATTCGCACATAGGACACCCTGTAATTCTAGTAAAGAAAGGCACCTCCAGTCCAAATAAACCTACTTATCGTATTGTCCAAGATTACCGCGCAACTAATGCAGCTATTAAGTTTCCAAAATATCAAATGCCCATCGCGAACCACCTGTTAGAGAAATTACGAGGATCAAAATTTTTCGCATCTTTAGATTTGCAGAGTTCGTTTTTTCAAGTCCCACTTGAGCCTAAGGACAGGGCCATAACTACTTTCAATACAGTTTTCGGAAACTTTGCTTATAAAAGATTACCACAGGGACTTAACTTCTCCCCGGGAGTCTTACAAGCATTAACCGATAAGCTTGTGGCAGATATCAAAGAACTAAATATCGCAAATTATATTGATGATTTTTGTTTAGGAAGTGATACTTTTGAGGAAATGCTCGATAAATTAAAACAATTGTTTTTAAGAATACGGAAATTTGGGTTGACCATAAATCCCCAAAAATGTATATTTGGTGTACGGGAAATAAAATTTTTAGGGCATAAATTGAATTCTAATGGTATCACTCCCACGGACGAAAATTTACGTAAAATAGAAGATTTTCCGCGTCCAACCACGGTACGGAAAACGAGACGGTTTTTAGGTTTATGCGGTTACTATAGAAGATTTTTACCAAATTATAGTGATATCACCACTCCACTTACAGAATTAACAAAGAAAAAGAATAAATTTGTGTGGACGGAAAAAGAACAAAACGCGTTTAATACTCTAAAAGATTGGTTAGCCAAGAAACCTATTTTAACCCATCCAAATTATAATAAACAGTTCATTTTGTCAACCGACGCGTCAGATAACGCTATTGCAGCGATGTTAGGGCAAAAAGATTTGCAGGGTATAATTCATCCTATTTCCTATTTTTCACGTAAATTAAATACCACTGAGTTAAAATATTCCATAATGCATAAAGAGCTATTGGCTATTGTTGAAAGTGTAAAGTCCTATACACATTACTTATATGGAACAAAATTTATAATTCGGTGTGATAATTCATCCCTGCAAACAATAAAGAACCTACCAAACCCGGCAAATCGCGTTAGTCGCTGGCTTATGTTTTTGGCTGAATTTGATTACGTTTTTGAACGAATACCCGGAGCCGAAAACTTTGCGGCAGATATATTTTCGAGGGATTTCCACTCCGTAAACTTAGTTAGGCATGTACCAAATTTACAAGAAATAATAATAGAACAAAAAAATGATCCAAAATTGGCATTACTTAGAAATAAAATAGAAACACGACCAGAAGAACTAACCCCTTCAGAAAACAACTACTTTATTCATAATGACCTAATCATGCACTTGGGTTTGATAAAAAGAAGTATAGGAACTAACGAAGTAGAACAAATAGTTATCCCTGACAAATTAAAACCAGTGATTTTAGCTAATGCTCACAGTGCTCACTTTGGTCATGTTAAAACTTATGAGAAAATCAAGGAAAAGTACTATTGGGATAATCTGTACTCTGATTCAAAAAATTACGTGCAAAGCTGCACAGAATGTATAGGTTTTAAGTCACCAAATAGACTGCAAAAAGTCCCAATTCAAAGAAACTTAATCCCAGATCGACCAGGTCAGGTCGTGTCGATAGATTTTGTGGGAAAATTACCGCGAACCGCGCAGAATAACCAATATATAATGGTCGTTATAGACCACTTTACGCGATACATGAAATTGTATGCGATGGAAAATCAAACAGCGATAAATACAGCTGAAAAACTATATAATTACATCACACAATTTGGGAAAATGGAATATTTACTAACTGATTGTGGGACAAACTTCACAGCTCAGCTTTTTAAAACAACTGCCGAAAAATTAGGTATTGACAAATTATATACTACCCCATACCACCCCCAAACAAATGGCGCTAATGAGGCCAGTCATAAAGCCTTGCGTAAAACAATATCAATTTTAGCGCGAGAGACCCTACAATGGGATAAGGAACTCCCAAATTTTGAAATGTGTTATAACAACACAATTCATTCTACAACAGGGGAAAAGCCCAGTTTTCTTTTGTACGGATATGATATTGATCTACCAGATGATATTAACCATAATAATAAACCAATGTCAGATATCAATAACCCTTACCCTGAGTACATAGAAGCAAGGATGCAAAATTTGGCTAAAATTAAGAGAATAATTCGCGAAAATCTTTTAAAATCAGCTGAAAACCAAGAGAACTATCAAAATAGAAATGCTAAATTAAGGGAATTTCAAATAGGGCAATTAGTGTTTCTACACCAACCCCATTATGACAGGAACTGTCACTTACCTAAGAAAAGGAATTTTAAAGGTATTTTTCGCATAATAGAAAAACATACCCCAGTAAATTACTCTATTGAAGAGATAAATAACCCAA
Organism: Tetragnatha versicolor; assembly: GCA_024610705.1. NCBI lineage: Eukaryota > Metazoa > Arthropoda > Arachnida > Araneae > Tetragnathidae > Tetragnatha > Tetragnatha versicolor. Next base: position 43,033,358 of record JANDEH010000009.1, read on the forward strand.
GGGCTAAATTAATGAGGGTTCATTCCTCACGACTTATACCCTATACCTCAAGAAATGACAATCTAATAATTAATGAACAAAATCCAGAAAATATAGAACAGACATTACCCAAACAATTACCCCATGCTGTCTTTGATGAAGGGGATTACACTCCCTACCCCATTCTGTCTGATAATAGACGGGGTACCAACAGATTAGAAAAACAAAACTCCCCTAACATACCCACAATGTCTGAAAATATTCAAAGTGATAATGGTGATCGAATTGATACGGGAAATCAAAGTATAGTTACAGAAAATCGCGATACCAATACAGAGAATCAGGCAAATACTCCACAAAACAATATTACACCACAGGTAGTAGAAACTAAAAATAAAGAGGATGATGGAAAAAGGAATTCTGACCCCAATCAAACAAATGATCCAAAACCCAAAAGAAAACGGAAACAGATTAACGAAAATCTGCCAAAACGCGATTTTTCCCTTCGACCACGGAGAGACAATACGGTGGCAGAGGTGCATGCAGAAGATTGGGGCACTCGTTTATTCAACTGGGCGGAGCGAGTCACGCGCCCACCGGAGGAAGAAGTCCGAGAAGGACAATCCTCAATACTAACCTTTTTGGATAAAATGGCGGATAAATTAAAAGGTGATTAAGAAATATAAAATCACGATACAAATAATTGATATTTACAAAAATTGTCAATTGATTTTTTTCTAACTAATAATCCAAATCCCAGAATATAATATTTTCTCTCCAAACCTGTTGCCAAACCCCCCAATAACAAAGGAAGCGTCACCGCCAGAATATTCCCAACCCCTCTCAAGGTCGAAACCCCTGGAGCGGCCTGCTCAATAGGTCGATCCGCTATTATGTATACAATTGGCCTCGGAAAGCAAGCGACACTGTTGTGTACAGTAAAAGCAGCACAGATAGGTTTATTGTAGAAATAAAACGCGGAGAGGAAAATAAATGCGACATGAAACAGGAAAATGTGTATAAGTTAGTAGAAATAATCTTGGAATTGAATTGATGAGAAAAAAAAAGTTACAGAAAATATACGCATAAAGGTTATAGATATCACGGAAAAAAATATAGAATGGTAATACAAAATAAATGAATAATCATCAGAATTCTAATAAAAGGAAAAATTGAGCCATTGCATAAATGTAAATTACTCATATATAAAATCAAATGTAAACCTGTAAATTTGCGATTGATAATGTAACTGAAAAAAAAAGTCATAATTGCGTACTGAATTGTATTAGGTCCTGAATTGTATTAGGAATAATTGGGTTGAAGGAAAATTTAATGTATGTATACAAAAAAAAAGAGGAAAAGAAATAAACGAGTACAAGTATTAACAGACAGATATATGGAAAACCTGCGGGTCAGGTTCTTCAAGTTAAACAAAAAATAGCACAACAAAAATATATAACTATAAACACCGTGCAACTCATCCAACTAAATATAAAAAATAATAAACAAAAAAATAAATGAGGAAACTTAATAAATAAATGTGGAAATAGTGTAATAAAAATAGTGATAATCAATGAAAAACAGCTAAGATAAACCCATATATACCACAGGGTACCATGGGGTGTATATGTTGTTTATGTGTTGTTTATTCAATGCAAATATGTAAAATTTCACACTAATTTAATAAATTCTCTGAGGTTCACTAGACATTGAAATACGGCCTGATCAACCGGAAATTAATGAATGGTGAATCTGCTTACATAATTTATTCTAATAAACTACATATAGTGAAAATTGTGGAAAAAACATAACTAAATAACTTACGACGTCGGATTAACCGACAGGATTCTTGAGACGATGGTAAATTAAAATTTTCAATAATAATATCTTCCTATTAGCAATTCAATATCATATCTTCTCTAAATAATAATTCATATGCAACTAAAATATTGGAAAATAAACATCAGGTCACAAACAAACAAATAAAAATCATAGCGCGTTAGATGAAAAGAAAAAGGACTAAAATTCTACGGTGTAAACCGCATTAAAATTTGCAACAACAAAGAAATTGCCATGAATATAAAAGGTTTCAAGACTCTTAAACATGCAACAATCTTATGAGGTAATCCCAAGTGCTAAATAATCATACAAAGAAAGAGGTAAAATAAAAAGTAATGTAAATTTGAGCCCTATGAGACATGAAATAAGGAATGCTTGAAAACAATTAAATAATCAGGGAACGATACGAAAATTTTACCGAGGTGCTGTCCAACGACTGCCTCTTCAAATGTGCTCTGTCACAGTGCAAACCAATGTTAGTAACATCCCTTCGGCCGAGGAAAAGTGCACGGACAACATACGGGCCTTTCAAGGGATCAAACGACACCGCTAAACACCATGAGTGCAAAAGCTATCTTACTAGTACCCCAGAGCTATGAATTTGTCGTGGGAATTAGTCGATTCACAACCGCGCAAGCCCGACACGGACGATTCACACAGGAGGGGAAGGTAATCACACTGTACTACAATGGTGAGGTGATCGTAAAAAGAGCGAGGTAATTGGGCACTCGGAGACACGAAATTCGGGCAGAGAAAAAGCATGTATTGGAAAGTATATAGCGAATGTTTAGGATACTTTGATACAAACGGGACAAACATCCCAAGGACTAAATGAATATATCTAAACGAATGATAAGAATACAACGATAATGAATTAGAGAAAACATAATGGTTGAAGGAAAGGTTGAATAATGTGTCATTAATGGTAATAAAATGATATAAATGAAAGATGAAACACATTTATGAACATATGAACATTGATGAAAAAAAAAGAAACAATCCGAACAGGATTGAGATTGAATTTTTACAAAATATAAACAGTTGGGATGGATACTCTAAATAATAAGTAAAACATCCATGTAAATATAAATATAGCAGAGTTAATGACTAAATACTTCGTGTTGTAGATTTGACAGAATAAGACATAAGGACAAAGTAAAGTTCGTAAATGACTTTTAAAGTAATGTCTTAATGAAAATTAGTTGTTAAATTTATGAAAGGTGAAAATTCAAATCAGCTAAAGAATTTTCTGTTAGTGTGTATATATGATTCAAATTTAAATTATTGTACGTGCATTGTGTTAATTTATTTTTATAGTAAATGTGCAAGCCTTATGAAACAGTCATGGTAGATAATAAAATGAGGTTCTGAGTGTAGGCGTGAAGTATAATAAAAAATGTGCTGACATTAGTTTGAGTAACAGCAATTAATTAAACTAGATAAATTTGCTAATATTGATCTCAAAAGTGATTAAATGCTTTTAAATTTGTATATAAATGAATATAAATAAATAATAATATGAGGAATGAATTAATATTAGTAAGAAAATGAAATTTAAACTATGTACATTTGAGAGAGATGGTGTTGTTGGTCACTGTTTGTCCACTAACCCTTGCTTACAGCCCACAGCTCTCTAATGACATACGCTGTGTCAGAGACCACGAACATTTTCGAGAAATGAGGTCGAACTCAACCTCTGCAACCTTATCTCGAATAACCAGCTGAACCTATAGACTGGAACTTGGGTAATCGGGCTGATAACCAATGCAAGCCCATTACAGTGAACCAAAAAAAAAATGGGGGTCACACCCAGAAACTTCTATGAATTTGTGTGATTGCCTGAAATAACCACGGGTATCTTATGGACAACAGTTTCGGTAACCGACTCCACCGGATCCATATGGGCCATCCCCAGCCGGGAAGATGCCCTTCCATTGGACTGAACCTTGCGCCTGCTTAAGCTTTATAGAGCACTTACTTCATCCTAACGTTGGCATCCTTCCTTAGCGGTGCCTGTTCAGGAGCAACCTGCAACCTCGAATGCACTCAGGATGCTAGAAGGGTTCTCCATCTCAAACCACCCATTGCTAGTTCCTCATGATGCCAACCGGCATTTATGGCTGAACCACAGCGGTACGACCGCGGGTGCATATTACGATTCATCCTTCGCTTCAAAAGTCAACCGTTAGTACCTCATGCCAATCGGCATATATGACTGTCCACTGCATCTCTATCCATACGAGGAGTCATGCCACTTCCCACTGCTGAAGGAAGACATACTACTAGATTCGGCATCGAACTTAGTGCTAGGACTCTGTGTTTGTGGTGCACACGGTTATCCAATAACGGACGTTTTGGGGTGCTCCGACGAGCATTCATCTACTGATAAAACTGTTCAACATCCCCATCGAGTACTCCGAATAGTTCCGAACTGCTCCAGTTCTCAAACTGTTTGTGCTATAGTTATCCTGCGAACATTAGTGACTTAGCTTACCTGAGTATCATTGAAGTCGAGTGAACTGTGCAAAAGGAAGAAAACATTGAATCCAGTGAACTTTTTTTTAGTATTTCCTTAATTTTTAGAATGATTCATATATAAGTGAATTAATACTCTTTATGAATAACTGTTTATTATTTTATCTTATTTTATGCTATTCAGGTTTCAGGTAAAACGCTTTATATATTCTAGAAATTCAAATATTTGGTTGTAGTAGTAATAATGTTTATAGACTAACGAGATTTAAGGATTATCCCATTGAAAAAAGAACCTAAATTTTGAGTTATTACTGTTTTTATCTCTTTAAGAAAAACCAAATTTTTACTACTACTTTTCACCAATTTTCTGTAAATGTATTGTGTTGTCTTGTATTGTGTTTCTATTGTAACTTGTGTTGTTTAAATGTTAGGGTATAGCATGCTACCTTCATTTAGAGAAGTTGACACATTAAGCTGAGAGAGATACTGCTGTGACCCAAAAATTTAATTTCATTTAAGGTTGAATCCGCATAAAAAAAAATATTTCAATTTTTTTTTCTTGGAGAAGTGGCAGGAATGTTGAGTGGGTACAAAAGTTACCCATCACCATTTTATATTTTATAAGTCCATCGGCCTAACCAGGTGTACATTCCTCAATCGGGTCAACGTGTGAGGTCCAAGGATAGCCCCCGAAAGCTATATTTAACAATAACCATAGATTCCAGGTGCAGACATAAACCCTTCGTTTAATCGTCAGAAATAAGAATAGAGGTCCCCAAAATTTATTGAGGGGGTAAGACGAAGGCCCGGGAAAAAGTGAATGTTAATAAGATGGGGGAACCAACCAGAAGGCTTAATCTCTTGACATAAACTCCAAATGACTAACCACTGGGAACCCTAGATTTTTGAGGGACGTCCGTACTTCGGACCAGGACCAATATTATTATCTAGGAAATTCTAGGTGGGCGGAGTAATCATAAGAAGGGGCCTATAAATACTCCTGCAAGAGATTATTGAGAGGGTTCCCAAAATTTTCATAGTGCCAGATTGATGTGTCCACTCTACGTCCAACCACCAGAATGATGAAAGTCTGCAAATGGGTAAGTGGATACAGTTACCCCGATATTCACCAGCTCTCTCTCAGTGTATATATGTTATGAATTAGATTATTGTTTTAGTATTGAGAATCCAGCAAAATATATAATAACTTAATTTGAAATTAAATATTCTTAAAGATAAATGATAACTGTCTAAAATTTGTATAGATGCCACATATTTATTCCTACTGTTTAAAATTTGTGTAGTATTTGTGTTAAGTGTAAATAAATGTGTTTTATCGTAAAATCCAAGCCTTTTAAATCATTTCCTAGATTCCATTGTCCTGGGTATTGTTAGTATGTTATCTTATGTTAAATGTAACTTTTAGTAAATCACAACGCAATCTAAACTCTATATAACGATCTCGGCTAATATAAATGTTGGTAGAAGGTAAGGGCCACCCAACACTATATTTCCTCTTTTGGATAAGTCTATCGAATAAATGGGGTATTGCCCATTCTGGTTACGATATCTGTGTTCTATGCTTACTTGATAAAAGCAAAATAAAACTTGCAATAAATTACATCAAACAATATGAATATGAGATTAATTTATTGTGCTAAATTTCATTATATTTCTTAGGCACTTTACTTAACATAAGTTTAATTAACTGCTATTGTTTATTTAATTACAATTTGCTTTAATAGAAAAGCCGAGAAAAAATAAATCAGGCATGTAAATAACATACAGCGTAATTTGTGGAAGAATAAAGTATAGTATATCCCACGTTGGGACACTTTCCCCTATACTAGACAGCAACATTAGTTGACCCTACGACTTCACTAACAAACAAAGTATAGTTCCCATCGCGGTGTCTGAATTTTGAGTGACACGAAAAACGTCAATTTTAAAATACGATTATTTCGTTAACCCCATGTATATTAGGGTGTCCCGAAAAAACCGAAATTTTTCTGAGTGGTGGGTAGTGCGAAAAAGATGTGAACTACCACCACTAAGAAGGATGTGAAACATTAAAACTGTGGGTTGATATCTTCTGTAGCCTCACGTAAGTAAAAAGTACTACATTTAGTGACGCTGCGCTCATCAATATAGGCTCTAAAGGGTACAGTTAATTAACGTAAATAAATAAAAAAAATTTATTCGGTATTTTTCGCACATAAAAAGTTAAAAATAGAAACACCCCTATCAACAAATCCAAAACCTTGTCAGAGCTTTTACTTTGTTTTTTTAAGTTCAAAGCTTTGAGAATATTTTATTTAGGATAATTGACGCCTCTTGTTACATTGTCAATCGTGCTTTTAAATGCATTGTTTTGAGTATTTATTTTTAACTCCTATTTTTTATCAGACTTCGGCCTGACGAATTAATTTTTCTTCTTTTTACGTTGTGACTAATCCTTTTAAAATTGGAAAACATTGAGTTTTTTAGAATATGGCTCATCACATAATGACAACAAAAAATGCAACTACGTAAATTTACCAAAAAGCAAATTTGCGGTTTGAGCTTTATGTAACAAATGTGCAAAAATTGTTATATTTTAGTTATATTGTTCCACCAATAAAATTTTTCAGATAAGATAAATTTAGTAACTATTATACCCTCTTCAGGGATAAATCTTTCGAAGTCTAGTCAGAAACAAAAAATAAATGAGATTTCAATTAAAACTTAATTATCCAAAGCTAAACTCTCTCGTCATAAAATACTTTAAACAATAATATGTTTTTGTTTTTTTCAACCTTCTCCTAATAACAATCTGAAATTAGAACAAGCAATACAAGACAATATAGTATATGACACATAAAAAGCAATTAAATTAATCTTTGGGTCACAAAAAACAGCTCGGATTAAATAATTGATTAGGCAACTTTATTTAGGAACGGAATTTTAATGGAATCATCCTAACTATTTTCAAAAAATACCTAACTATCAAATCCAAAAAAAAGGAGTTATCTAAATAATACCGCTGATTACAAACAACCAAAGTTGTCCTTCAGACACATATTAATTAAAAATTAATCTATTGCCCTAAAGTAGTGTATTCTAACTATAGTGTTTGTAATTTCTACAAGTAAATGGAAACTGTTGTACAAATTAAACTGGTTGTCACAGACTTCTCTTTTTCATGAAATAACGAATAAAAGTCCCTTTTTTCTCACGACGCTGACTACTGTAAAAACAAACGCACAGACATTAATCAAAGAAAGCTCAGCCTCTGCTAAGTGAGCCCGACAACTCTAATTGCGTAGTTACTTGTTTGCTTAGGAAAGACTAGAAAGAAACTTTTTTTCAGGCTTTCTTTACCTCCAAACTCGGGATGGGAAAAAATCAGTTAGTTGCCGAGTTTTTCCGTTTGCTCTTGCTGCACCTTAATTTTCTTCATAAACATTTAAAGGAAGGCAATTTAAATAAAGCGCGTAATTTCGATCCCGAAGTAGATTGATTTTTAAGTTTACAGGTAGAAGGATTAAGTGTGGAAGGCTCGGTGGAAAAAGTTGCCTTCGATCCTCGGTGATTAGGAAAAAAGAACCTCCAGTTTACGTTGATTGCCGTAGACCTCCGCAAAATTAAATTGACTTGGGGTTGCGTTCTCCAATTTTCTGTTTTCTGATGGGAATGCCGAAATTACCGGTAAAGTTAAAAAGAAGCTGAGAATTCCCTTTAAACAAATCTCCGTCTAGCTTTCTTGCTTACCAAAAGCAAACTTAATACATTTCTTTGTTTCCTAGGTAGTATCAAAAATGCATTAATTTGAATGCTTATTAAATGAAACCAAACCAGTCAATCTAACACTGTGATACTTTTAACAAACAAACATAACGAACTTAATACTTTTTATGTGTTCTTAGTATCAAAAATTCAAATACAGTACCAAGACGTTATAGGTACCTCATTCATTTCAGTAGTAGGTACTTAAATAGAAAGAGAAACAGTTGCGCATAATGAATTCTTCAAGTCTTTATTTTTCACATTCATTATAATGTAGCTAAAAAGTGTATATAATATGTTTTCCTTTAAAATGTTTATGTAAAACTTCGAAACGCCCTTTTCTAATACTGCACAAAGTTGTGAATTTGAGGAATAAATCCTTGAATAATTTATATTTCACGATTGATTTCCTTGTTTTGGAAAACATAACAGCTCTCCCCAAGAATCTATCATTCTTTTTCAACCTACGCAAGTTTCAAAATTAACTTAAGCGTTAGAAACCTGTAAGCTTGAACGTGAATGTATTATATCATTTTAATGGTTTTTCTCCCTAATACACAAGTATACTATTCCCCCGTGAACTTTGAGCGAACATAATTATAGGGTATATGGAAGGTGGAATCAACTTTAAAAATTTCCCCTCATCAGTAGTTATGGAGGAAAACGAAAAAAAAGGATAACTGGGAAACAAGGATCATATTCGAAAATGAGTGCCTAATTAATTGCACTCTGCATTTCTGAACCACTTTCATATTAAAAATCGAAAAATAATTGGAGTCCAACCCATTTCCGTTCCGAGAATTCTCTCCAAGTGCTCTGTCAAACTCTCCTAATCCCGTTAAATATTTGTTTTCTAACTCTTCAGCATGATAATTACTTAATTAAGAAGAAACATTCCTTCCAAGATTACAACGGTTACCTACCCGACGAAAAGTTTTAATGATAATAAGCGTGGCAAAAACATTTTGAACCGAACCCAACCCTTAACGGCGTAGAGAAATCAGTACCCTCCCGAATAAAGTTGTAATTAGCGACTGGTACCCATCGCAGTAACGATCATGTTTAAACTTGCCCGTGTCATCTTTCAGAACCGTTCGCTCAATAACTTGGAGCACACATAATCCTCGTTCATCTTTCAAAGAGCAAAAGAAAACCTGTGGTTTGTTGTTTATGCGAAGGCTACGAAAAATAAATATTCCTTCGCTAATTAACAACGGAAATAACGGAAAAAAGGCGGCATCGACGCACTTCAAAAACCGTTTCTTATCCGAATCACCTGACAACAGTGATACATCATCACTTTTTGCTTAGTTAATTAGTGTTAAGACGTTTGTGCATGCAGTCGCTGGGGATACATGATACCTCTTTTCAACGAGATGTGATAAAAAAAAGTATCTTAACGGCGGCGGTCTCACATTTTTGTTATTGATCTTGGTTATAAAGAGGGTTGCGAAAAATGCTTTCGGTGAAAAGTTTCTGAGCCCTTGATCACGATTGGATTTAGTTTTGTCGGCGTTCAACTTAACGCATGTTGGTTTTATTTAGTTGGAGATATCACCTCGGGCTTTTATGATAAATTTAAAAACATTCATTGTGACTTAGCATCTTCTGTTAATACTCAATAATAGGCAGAAATTGTTTTTATGGAAGGTTTGACATTAATACGTGGATGATTATGTTGAGTATCCCAAGATGGATATGCAAATGAGCCTCTTTAGATTTCTTTTGTTTTTGAATTCATTCTATTATCTAAAATACCTTTCTAACGGAAATAAAGTTTTAGATGTTCGCAGTTTTTATTGCAAGTATTAGTGTAACTTGGTAAGTAATTTTTATTGTGTTTCATACCAGATGGTTTGATTAAGTATAGAAAAATTGTGCCGATTTATTTCTTTTAACAAAGGCAAATGTAGGACCAGTAAAAGCTGCATGAAAAAAAAAACTTACAATTATTTGATCTGAAAGTAGTTTAAAATGATGAGCTTGTGAACTGTAAAAAAATATCAGTCCATAGTAAATCTATTGAAAAAAGAGTCACACCGGAAAAAAATGTAGCATTTGGTTTTTCAACGGTTTTCACTTGGAAATGACTTCAATAACATACTACAAATAGGGAAAATCAGTTGGTGGGAAGTTTATTTTTTAATTTAAAAAAAATGGGCAACTCGTCTTCAAAATATCAAATATAGTAAAATCTAAACGTATATATGAAACATGTTTACATGCTATTTTTCAGTGCTGAATACAAATATACCATTTAATTGAAAATAAATTGAAATAAGAAAAAATTGTTTCAAATATTTGTGATGATAAAAAAATTAAAACATTGATCAAAACTATAAAATAACTGAAAAAGAAGTAATTCACACGAATGGTGTTTCTTTAAAAATAACCTTCATAAGGACATTAAAATTAGACGAAAATCAGACGAAAAAAACATTTTTCATGTTTTCAATTTTTTGTGGCCTTAAAAATCTATTTTCTTAAAAATTTCTGTTTAAAACGTTCAGGCATTTGACATGGTAATTTTTTCATTGATATTGTAGTTGTATAGCTATATAACATAAAAATACAATTTATATTTAAATCATTAAGTAATTATTAAAATGAACATTAAAATTACACTGGGGAACAGCCACTTCGTTGTCTTAGAACTGTGACTTGTTTTTGAATCACTTTTGGCCTCTGAATCCAAAATTAACTGTAGTTTTTGTCTGTAACGTCCCCTTTTTTGGAAAACAACCCCGCCCCCTTTTTACGTTTTTCAATGACTTAATGACTTTGAATTCGATTTTCAGGGTCAAAAATCATTACTTTAGTCTTTAAATTACACCCGTGAAGACAAGAATGGTTAAAGTTTCTAAAATATGAAAATTTGTGGCCAATGGATAGGTTTAAGGGGTTATTACCCCCCTAAAAACACAAAAAAAGTCGTTAAAAAGGATAGAGTTTATTTTACGCTATTTTTTACACTTATTTTTTACGCAATTCCTTTTTGAAAGGCCCTAACCCATCACCAAGGACCCAAATTTAATGAAAATTGGCCGCAATGATTTTTACAAAAAGCGGTTGAGGCATTAGCGCCCCCGAAGCACCTGCGGAAGCAATGCAATTCCTCTTTAAAAGTTCTTAACTTTTCCCCAAGGACCCAAATTTAATGAAAATAGGCAGCAATGATTTTTACTAAAAGCGGTTGAGGTGTTATCGTCCCCAAAGCGAAAGAGAGTCTTCCGAACCCTTCCGCAGGAGCTTCGGGGGCGCTAATGCCTCAACCGCTTTTTGTAAAAATCATTGCTGCTTACTTTCATTAAATTTGGGTCTTTGGGGATGGGTTAGGACCTTTTGAAAAGGAATTGCGTAAAAAATAAGTGTACAAAATAGCGTAAAATAAACTCTATCATTTTTAACGATTTTTTGTGTTTTTAGGGGGGTAATAACCCCTTAAACCTATCCATTCGCTAAAAATTTTCATATTTTAGAAGCTTTAACTATTTCTGTCCTCTCGGGTGTAATTTAAAGACTAAAGTAATGGTCTTTCACTGACGAGGGGGATCCATGTATCCCCGAAACGATCGTATGAATCGTTTTTTTAAACTCTAATAAATATGTGCATATTATAAACGTTGCCTTTTTACTCATTTTAAAGTAATGGTTTTTGACCTTGAAAATCGAATTCAAAGTCATTAAGTCATTGAAAAATGTAAAAAGGGGGCGGGGCTGTTTGCCAAAAAAGTTGACGTGATAGAAGAAAACTAACAACAGTTTTTTCTAATCAGTGTTCCCATTGAACTCTAAAACAGCCAAAAAATCGAAGTCAACAGAAATTATGTTAAAAATTGTTCCCCAGTGTTACTGGTAAATTCTTTTAATCAAGTGAAAGACAGTATTTTAACAATATTCTGTAATCAACCATCTAAAAATAATTTAATTATAAAAAGACAAAACATATTTCTTAAACTTTAATTTAACGAATTTAAAAATTTTTTAATTTTGTATTATTGGTAATGTGATATTTTGTGCAGTTTACGAATGTGAGGCTAATCATCAATTGTTCTGTAGTTACATATATGACTACAATATTTATGAGACCTTCACAAATGCAACTAACATTTTAAGCAGAAATTTTTTAAAACGTCGAATTTTGAGGCCAAAAAATTAATCTTTTTACTGTCTGATTTTCGTTTAATTTTAGTATGTCCTTATTTAGGTCATTTCTAGGGGAAACCGAGTGAATTACTTTCTTTAAAGTTGTTTTGTTATTTCAAGCTACGTTTTTTTACGATTATCAATTTTTTTTAATTAATTCTTTTAATTGATAGTTAATTTTTATTTTTTAATTTAAATGGAATATTCGTATTAAGCACTGAAAAATATCTTATAAACATGTATCATAATCATAAGTCTCGATTACTATTACACTGTTCTACAAATTTGACCTTCAAAATTTTTTCCTTGATGAAAATAGTCAATTCTTATAGATTTTGGTTCGCTGAATACGAAAATCACCATTAAAATTCTCAATTGACTCAGGATTTTCGGGGAACAGCCCCTCCCCCTTTTTACGTTTTTCGACGACCTTATAACTTTAAACTCGATTTTCAGGGTCAAAAAGCATTATTTTAGTCTTCAAATTGCTCCCCAGTTAACAAGAAATGTTCAAATTAATAAAATATGATAAATTTATAACAAATGGATAGGGTTAAGGGGTAATTACCCCCCTAAAAATACAAAAAATAGCTAAAAATTATAGAGGTTTCTATACGCTATTTTTTCCTCTTATTTTTTACGCAAATCCCGTTTGAAGGGTCCTAACCCTTCCCCAAGGAACCAAATTTGATGACAATATGCAGCAATAATTTTTACTAAAAGCGGTTGAGGTGTTAGCCTCCCAGAAGTCCCCGCGGAAGAGTTCGGAAGACTTCCAGAATCGCGAAGGCGCTCGCGAATTCAGGAATTAATATCGATGATTTTGAAAAGATTACAAATGATGTTTTTCTTATATTTTGGGTGTATCCTAAGTAGAAACTCTTCAGTTTTTTAAAAACTGACCGGTTTTCGGGAGTGAGGATTCCATGTTTCAAGATGTTAACAGATGCACGGCTGTGGATAACAATTAGGGGGCATCCCCTTAAAAACTGAGGGTGATGGATTAAAATGGGTGTCATATTTGAATTCAGCAGATCATTTTACACAAGAATCAGCTGAAATTCAGTAAGTGGCTTCAAATTTTTTTTGTACAGCACAGTTAAACTCTAAGTGCGGCATTGAACCCTTCCGTGGGTGCTCTGGGGGCGCTCTCACCTCAACCGCTTTAAGCAAAAATCATTGCTGCATATTGCCATCAAATTTGGGTCCTTGGGGAAGGGTTAGGACCCTTCAAACGGGAATTGCGTAAAAAATAGGAGGAAAAAATAGCGTATAAAAACCTCTATAATTTTTAGCTAATTTTTTGCATTCTTAGGGGGTTAACTACCCCTTAAACCTATCCATTTGTTATAAATTTATCATATTTTATTAATTTGAACATTTCTTGTCCCCTGGGGGGCAATTTGAAGATTAAAGCAATGCTTTTTGACCCTGAAAATCGGGTTCAAAGTTATAAAGTCGTTAAAAAATGTTAAAAGGGGGAGGGGCTGTTCCCCGAAAATCCTGAGTCAATTGAGAATTTTAATAGTGATTTTCGTATTCGGCGACCCAAAATCTATAAGAAATGACTATTTTCATCAAGGAATTTTTTCAGTGTAGAACAGTGTTATTTGATTTTTTGAAATTTTTTCGGCTATTTTTTTAAATAAAGAAATAAACTTGCCGCATACCAATTTATCCGATTTTTAGTATGTTATTATTAAAGTCATATTCCCAAGTGTAAACCAAACCATTGAAAAAAAGGTTGCAATTTTTTTCCGATTTGGTAAGAGATTGCTTGGACTACATAACAAATTTGTAATCTTTAGCAACCAAAAGTCATTCTGCAAAACAGACTGAAGCATGAGAATATTTTACGTTAAACAGGAAATTCAACGTCTGTTCTTAAGATTATTAGGTTGTTGGTTGAAAAGCTTCTATTACTATTTGAAAAGAACTATTTAGAATATTTCGATCAAAATACATATTTACGTATGAAAACAAACTTTTCATTGTAATGTAAGAATTTTTTGCATCTTTTTTCAAAATCTTATCCTACATTTCATACCTATAATTTGTTTCATTGTAGTATAAAAGTAAAAGTTTGAAAGTATCAAATATTTTGTTTTGCGTTCCCTCTAAAAACAAAGGAAATAACTGGGCTCGAGTTAAAGTAAGTTAACGTTTCAGAAATCTAATCAATGAGTTATTCTTAAAACTTGTTTATTCCCTTCACTTCTATATCAGTGTAGCAATTTGATTGAGTTTATGTTCAGAGTACTCAGCTTCAACCGAACTCATGTTGCTTTATACATCCCATTCACAGGTATTTCCAAAATATTCATATCTAGCGTTACACAATTTACAATGCACTCCCTCTGTAAAAATACCTCCACAAGTTACTAAGCCAGTTTGAATTGTAGGCCTTTTTAAAGTTATTTGATGATTTGAAAGACTTTTTCCCATGCGTGTTTTTCAGTTTAATAAAAGGACTTCAGATCCATGCTTTTAACCTACATTTTCCTTCCCTTACTTGGAATATTTCCCCAAAAGAATTGTTCAGGAGACACAGTCGTATATAGATCTACGTACTTTACTTTATTCTTTACTGCTTCTACATGATATTTGCATTAGATAGAGGAAGGAGGAGACAGGTATACTCTTTTCTTATCCACTTTTTGACTGAGTGCGAATTTCCGAAGTCTATTTCGAAGGAGCTCTGTTTTGTATTTACTGTCTTCCTTTCAAATTTCAACATTAGTTATATAAATATTCGCAGGCCTACAGCTTTTCCGACGTATGGTGACTTCTTATGTCACGTTTACTAAAGTACTTTTCATCTTTTAAGATTCCCAGAACAGTCTTTCAAACATTTGCCTAGGCTTTCGCAAGAAAACTGCAAATTCCTGTCTTATTTCGGTTTTATTACTGTAAAATGTAATATGGAAAAAGTACAGGTAATGTGGGGTAACTCACACTTTATACTATAGCAGGACATCTTGCTATCAAAGCATAGGCTGATGCAAAACTTTTAAGCTCTATGTTTATTTATTACAATGCCAGGCTTTGACAATTAAGTCATTTGCCTTCTGGCTTCCCAATATTTTTGAACTATACAATTAAAATCTTTAAGTGCAAGGCACGTGTCGATATGGCAACTGTCCATTGGTCGTCCAGAGTCACAAAGACAGCAGGTCGGAGAGTCCTTAAGTCGTAGTCTAAAAAGATGAGCATTGAGGCAATCGTGTCCAGTAAGAAGACGGAAGGTGGCAACAGCAGAACTCCTAGGGAGGTTCGGAATCGCTCGACCTTGGTCAGAAAGGCATTCCCAGGCCTTACCCTTCGCTAGGGCAGACAAGTCCTCTCTAAATCTTTTCCTGAACTCCAAATTGATTAAAATTTTAGCAGAATGAAAGGGTAAGGGATAATTAGGCCTCTGTAGGACAGTGGTACCTTTTTTTGCAAGAAAATCAGCTCTTTCATTGCCTTCCACTCCACAATGGGAGGGAACCCACTGTAAAACAACCAAATCAGCAAGTGAATTTAATAGAGACCTACACTCCAATATACGTTTAGAAATGCAAACCTTATTGTTGGTGATGGCCTGCAGTGAAGAGATGGAATCAGAAAAGATAACTACATTACTGAATTTATACTTCAGTATCTCAATTTGTCGCAAGGCCATTAAAATTGCTAAATTTAAGCTCTATGTAAACAATATGTTTTAAGCACTATTTAAAAATAGTGAAAATTTATTGGAGTCATAAAAGTATGTTGTGTATTGGTGTTTCACACAAAGCATTAGTAAAATATTTAGTATGATATGTTTATATATTTAGGCTTGCAACTTTTCGTTAACGGTTTAAATAATTGACACATATTGAAAACAACTTCCAACCACTCTTAATAATAGACACATGTATTGTAAAAAAAACTTATATTATTGTTAATTAGAAAAGGATATTTCTTTAGTTGATTACTATAGGGGTTTTAGCACTGTTATTTTAAAGAACTGTAGATCAGCTAGTTAACTTGCATTCAAGTTCAAATATTATATTCAATATTCTAATATTAAACATTTTGACAAATTTTAAACATGAATCATACACCCAGGCATCTTTATTAAAAGCACCAAACTTTAAAATACCAACTTAACTAAAAAACAGCAGGCTATGCAAAATGAACATATTTCCTTATATTACTCTGCAAAACACACATGTTTATAAGCTTCCGTTGAATAAGGAATTTTTAGAAAGAAAGGTTCACAATGGTTTTGAAAACACGCGAGTTACTTTTTCTGTTCAGAAAACTCGCCTATACATCTATTTTAACTCAAGCCTTAGTAACCCAATTTCGTTACGTTTTTCCAGACGCTAGACAAATCGATTACAATCAAAGTCTGTTGCAAACGATGCAATTGAAACCAGACTGATTGATATAACAACTAAAAAGAAGTAGGGGAAAGGATATCAATGTTGAATAATGCTACAATTGCATGACCCAATAGTTTGTATGGAACTATAGAAAGAGTGGTAAATAGTGAAACATAACTACCGTCCAAGGGATCAATGTAAATTTACTGCCATTATTTTTAAAATGAAAATAAAGAGTTATTTCGGCAATGGAAGGATACCTTTTTCTCGATTTAACACATACATATTTTAGTAAGGAAGGGGGCTTTTTGACGTTACAGTTGTTTTATTAAAATATTCGGCTAAAAAGAATCGAAATATTTTTAAGTTAATGTGTCATAAATAGCAGTCTTACGTAGATATTAAAGGGTACGCTAAATAAATATGATTTATTTCTTGTTATTAAAAAACCGAAATGTTAATTAATCAAAGGAATAATAAGGTTTGCGAACTACATGTTTTATAAAAAGATCAGGATGTATAATATTTGAAGCTGCAAATAAAAGTATGATAATTTGTTTTTAAGTTAAAAATTTTAAAAAATATCTTATTTAGTAATTTCAGTAAGTTCATTGAGACAATTTTTAGAAGTAAATGTAAAAGTAATGTATTCTTAGTTTAAGAATTAATGGTTTAAAACATAATTTTTTTGTTAGAACAGTACAATTATTCAGTATGGATACAAAATTACTTATTTGAAAGTTACATAACTAATTATAAAGTTGGTAACTAACAATTGTAAATTCTAGACCCAACTTGATGCTGAACATTTATAACGTCTGAATTAAAATTAACTGTTTTAGAATTGCTTTCAAAATGAGTAATATGCAAAAGTGTGTATAAAGCCACTGTAAGTACAAAACACAGATATATTAACTTTATCATTTTCTTCACTTTATTTTGAACTTTTTGCTTTGGAAAAAATACAAAATTAAATTAAGCTATATCTGCCCATTTGACTGACACATTTTACATTTTTACAACAAGTTGTAGCTGATCAATTCAGAACAAGTATCAACTACTCCCATCCACAAGAAATGCCCCCATACCAGTCCCCTCAAAATGTGAAATCATTAAGAATCCATTTCACACTATTAGTTAAACTTCCTCCAAAAACCCAATTTCCTCGCACCTTTTTAGACCAAACCCTAAATGGAATTTGCATCGCCCTACCCTTATTGGTAAACAATTACCGGCCATTTTTATGAATGCAATCGAATTCATTAGACCCACAAAATTATCGATCAAGCCCGGCATGCTCCCCTTTCCAACGGAGGCATTAAAGTAATCTATACAACTTAAGAGAGGGATTTGGGAGGGCAGTTTGTTTTTTAAACTCCCTTGTTTTTCGATCGGAAAAATAAAATAAGGCGACCCACGCCTGCCTCCATACATTTCCCAGGACCGAAGAAGTTAAGTCCCCTTTTGTAAGGCTTATCAATTTCACGCAGGCGCCTAGGGTAGTGAATATTCTGAGGGAATTAGTGTATCTCTCGGGGAACTTTCAGGTGGCTAACAAATGGGAGACGACAAAGCGTGTTTTTGTTTCACCGTGATTGAGTATTTAGAGGATAATGCGCGAGTAAGTTTTTTTTCCTTTTGGTGAATGAGATTTTTTATTTTAGTTTTATATTTTGAATAACAGTGTATACTAGACAGCAACTTAAGTTGAACCTAATACGTCACTAATAAACATAGTAGTTCCCATCGCGGTGTTTGAATTTCGAATGAAACAAAGAACGTCAATTTGAAAATATGATTATTTCGTTAAACCCATGTATAAATAGCGTCTTTTTATCACAATTCGCGTATCGAAATTCCTTCTTACAACCCAACAGGCTATGTGTTTACTCACTTTCTCCTTCTGCGCAGTGACGTACTGGGTTCAGGAAACGTTGCTGTGAAGTATAGTATGAAATGTTGTAATAGTTTACCGGTAATAACATTCATTACAGTAAGTAAGTATGTAGAGGAAAGTACCCCAAAACGGGATAGCTTATATATTCTTCGCTTTATTTCAAATTTTGTGTACAAGGTACATTCCAAAGTTAGACGTCATTTAAAAGTATACACCTTTTCAACTACTTAAAATACCTTTGTCACATTTGTTCAATAATATTTATGTGAAAGATACTGGTTTCACAAAGTCTTACACGATCCCGTTTTACCCTACCAAGAGTGGGTAAAAAGGGATAGGGATTTGTCTGTTATTAGGTTGTATGTTAATTTCAGCTAACTCAAAAGCTAGGATTCTCAAGTTGGTTAGGGTAATTCCAAAGAGCCTTTCTTCATATATCAGTACATGTTGAGCTAGCTGTTTTTCCTGATCTGCAGTAAAGACGTTTTCAAACCTGCCCAGCTTTTTTACAGCAGCCACTTCTGGTGTCAAAGCATTTAAGCGAGCTTTTTTCACTTTTCTCTCCTGTGTAGATTCGGGGACATTAAATGAATGGGCAGCTTTCAGAATTCCCATCCTCCCTTCTAAAACTTCTCGAACAGCCTCTGCCATGCTCTGCTCGTCCTAGCTATTTCTAGATGAAGTTAGTTGATAATTGCGAGGCATCTTGTATTCTGAAACCAAAATAAATTATTAGCTTTTTAAAAATTGCCAAACAAAATATGGTCAAAGTTTAGTTGTGATTAGCTTATGTTTTATATTATAGTGCGCACAACGTGTGGTTTTCTGGTTTATCTTTGATTAAGCCGCCCCCCTAAAAAGATTAAAAAACTCAACTTTTTTTAATTCAAAACTTAAATTTTTGGTCAAAACATTTTTCTCACTTACAGTTTTAACCTCTAACTAAATTTTGTACATAACTCAGGCCAATTATTTGTACCCCAAAAGTAAAGTAAATTATTTTATTTAGAAAATACAATTATTTAAAATTAAAATAAATTGTTGTAATTGATTATTACATATTTTAACTCATTACTTGTTTCAATTAAAATAACTTAAACACATTGCCAAAACATTAATGGAAATGGTTGGGTAAAACGGGACACATCAAAATTGTATCCCGTTTTGGGCACCCCAAAAGTGTCCCGTTTTGCCCGACCGTGATGCTTTTGACAACATAAATGGCTGACCCCTGAACCGTCACTCACTAGCAATATTTAAATACATGGAATTTTTGTTAAAAGAGCTATGAACAAAACACAGTACTTACTGGAATTGTTCCGAAGGACGGAGAAACACAAGGATAGTTGTTCTGCCGTTGTTGATAGTCGAAAAAAGTACAAAGTTAGTAAAAATCTCACTTGAAAACTTTGAAAAAATATTTCTTTGCGAAACACGCGGCAAACGTTGAGAGATCAACTGAGAATACTGTCATGGCTGTCGGGAACCAGTTTAGCCTGTCTCCCGCGAGATAGCACAACTAGACAGCCTGTATATGAGAGAGGCGACAACCCGGTATAGCACGCTGATTGGTAATGTTCGGCTCTAGTTAACTAAAACTAGTTGAAAAGTAGTTAACTACTAGTTGCAACTACTAGTTAACTAGTAGTTCAACTACTTTTGGTTTAGAGTAGTTTAACTAGTAGTTTAACTACTTTTTTCACCAACTACTAGTTCTAACTACTTTAAAAAAGTTCAACTATTTCAAAAAATATTGAAAGATCAAAATTTTAAAAAATATGTTACATCTACTAACACAATGTCATTTTCATGATACATTCTCATATTTGGCAAATTTGAAATATATTTCATCCCAGCAATTGACATATAAATGCAACCCTTTAAGTTGTGGTTTCCTTTTTATTCTTTTTTTATTTATGTGGAGGCGAGGAAAAATTTTCCAATTAACACGTGCAGTTTTTTCTTAAAGCAATATCGGGTGGGTAGGACCGGAAGAAAAGGATAAATATGAACTGATAGATACGGATAGAACGGATAGAACATTTTGAGTAAACTTTATAGTTTGGCGTAAATTTAAAAGGAAAGCGCCGAAATTAACGGTTTTAAAAGAGCTTCATTTTGCTAGTTCAGACCTAGCGTTTGGATTGCACGTACGTATCAGATGACAAAGTGAAATGATAAATGACCATTATTTAAGGTAAGTTCTTTCATGTGCATTTGTAATTTTTATTTCTTTGATCTTCGAATTTTTAAAATTGCTGAAAGATACGGGGATCGTTAACGAATTTTTCGATTGCTTTTGCAGCGGTTCTTAAACTGTGGTCTGCGGACCCCTGGGGGTCCGCGGCACCTTCCTAGGGGGTCCGCGAGATACCTGGAGGAATTCCTCAAGTTACTTTTAGAATTCCAAAAATAGTTTCAAAATTAGATGAAACACTAGTTTTAAGTGACAAATTTCAAAAAATTTCTGTTGGAGAATCCCCAGCCCCCTCAAAACTTCATGACAACCTCGGACTTCAATACATAATTTTTCCTTGAAATTTCCAGACCCTCACCTCAGAGACTTGGAGTAATTCAGGGGCGTATATAATGGTGGGTGAAGGGGTCCTGCCTTCATACCTACATTACTCCTGAAATTTGGACTTGGTGTATCAAAACAAGTTAAAATCCTGTTTTTTGGATCAAATCTCCGAAAATTTTCTGGGGGAGGACCCCCGAACCCACTTTAGAACTTGGTACTTTATCATTAAAAACTTTTAAAAAATAAGTTCGTCAAAATTGAAATCCTACCTAAGAATATAGTGTGAAATTCGGACGAAGAGTGTATCAAAACCAAGTTTAAATCCTGTGTGTTTTTAGAGGCAAATTTATCTAAAACTCTTCTGAGGATGACCCCCTAGATTAGGGTGTATCGAAAAAAACTTTTTTTTGATTTTGATGACGCCTTAGTGCGGAAAAGTTGTCTAAGGTGTCAGAGAGTACCTGTGAATTTTTTCAGAATTTTCGGATAATATCTTGAGGTGCCGCCAAGGCCCTGAAGGTCCCCATGTTAATCCAATGGAGCGCGCAAGCCAAATTGGTTTTTCGCCCCTCATTTCTACCCTAATCACACGACGAATGTCTTCACTCGAGTTATGGACCCTATATGATCTAGGCTATCCGCAGAAACTTGAATAATAGCCTAAATCTCTATATTATGTTGATTGTGGGCTCTGATTTGAACGAGAAAATACGAGAAATTGGAGCATACAAAAAAACGTAATACAGAGATTTAGGCTATTATTCAAGTTTTGTCGGATAGCCTAGATCATATAGGGTCCATAACTCGAGTGAAGACATTCGTCGTGTGATTAGGGTAGAAATGAGGGGCGAAAAACCAATTTTCGGCCTTCTTGGCTTGCGCGCTCCATTGGATTAACATAGGGACCTTCAGGGCCTTGGCGGCACCTCAAGATATTATTCGAAAATTCTGAAAAAATTCACAGGTACTCTCTGACACCTTAGACAACTTTTCCGCACTAAGGCGTCATCAAAATAAAAAAAAAGTTTTTTTCGATACACCCTACCCTAGATACCTTTTAAAACTCTATTGTTATAAACTATTTTTATATTAAGTAATCAAAATGCAAATCTTACATAATATTTATATTCAAAAAATTCTATATAGGGGTATCAAAACTAATTAAAAATCTGTTTTTTCTGGTTGAATTTCCAAAAATTTTTGGGGGTAGGACCCCCAGACCCCCATTCGGTAGCTAGAACTTAATTACACATAACCTTTTTAAATTAAGTTCCCTAAAACGCAAATTCTACTTAAAATGTACTAAAAAGCTACTTGGACCTATGAAATATACATGGTTGGCTGAGGGATAATTTCAATATACGCCTTTGGAGTAATTGTAAAATTTATTAAATTTATATGCTAATTTTAATTAATCTTACATTCAAAACTAAAGTATGTTTACGGCTTTTGGTGTTTAATATGTTGGGGGTCCGCGCTGTCTGGCTGCTACATAAAGGGGTCCGTGACGATAGAAGGTTTGAGAACCGCTTGCTTATGGTGAGTATTTGTGATTATATTATTTTATGTTTAAATTCTTTAACCCTACAATGCATGATATTTTAAATTCACTTGAAAATCATTTATGTGACTTCTATTATGGTGTAAATTAGTAAAAAAATACTAAAAAAAATTAATTTAATTTTTTTCTACTTTTTATTTGCAAAAAACTTTGTCCTTGAGAAATTAATTTGTGTCTCTTGTGAAATTAATTGTGAAGTGAAATAAAACCAAATGCTAAAAATATAAAAAAACAACTTATCTTTTCAAAACATTTTTTTTCAAGCTGAAAATTTTTTTTATTTTAATGTATATGGTCCTTTTATTTTGGCGTTTTCTGTGTCTTGACTTTCGTCTCACTAGCCACTAACAAATGTCTCAAAATAGCGCCCCTGCTGTGATCTACTGGCAGTCTAAAGTGCTAATACGATGAAATGTTATATCTATTGTACTTATTGCATGTTCTTGCCGTTTGGAAATGAAAGTTCGAGTAGGAAATGGGGAAAAATGTGTTGCCAATGGCATCAGTATGCACTGTAGGGTTAATATTTAGCACACGAATGCTATAAACATATGAGTACCTATAAATACAACTTAGAAAAGTTTAAGACACCAAAAACCTGTATACCTATAAAAAAAATTAGGGAATCTTTAGACATGATATTTTTGCTATAGGTAAGAAAATCGAAAATTAGGGGAAATATATCTTATGAAATTAAATAGACTAGTTAACTAGTAGTTAACTACTTTGGGAAATAACCAACTACTAGTTACAACTACTTCCAAGAAAAAGTAGTTAACTAGTAGTTACAACTATTTTTGCCTAGACTAGTTGGTAGTTGGTAGTTAACTACTTTTTGACCAGTAGTTGCCGAACACTACTGATTGGTCAACAGCGTTTTCTGTTCACCGCAGGTTTCCCTTCATAGGATTAGCATGGGAGCGAGAGAAGCGGCATGATACAGTTTGGACAGAATTGGAGATTTGGACAGTTTTAACTGCGCGCAAGGATGCGCAGAGAGGCTTTTAAGCGAGTTGTCGTCTCTCTCTCGTATACAGGATCTCTAAGCACAACCAGTCAAGCTCCGAGGCTCAATATCCCGTTTTGCCCGCCTATCCCGTTTTGGGGAACTCTCCCCTATTTTACTGCGTGGTCATGGCCACAGTCAACGCTCGAAGCAAGGTGGCCCGAACTTTGCCCTATTGCTGTAATACTAATAATTCCAATTTCCATTCATGAACTAAGTTTTTAAAACATCTTTTTGCGAACTAATTTTATACTTAGCCCAACTAAATCTAAAGTCCCACAGTGCTTGAAAGATTTGTCTCTGCAACCTTTTCATCATGTTAATTTTACTAAATTTTTTGACTTATTCCAACAAATGATTAATTTAGAGAGAGAAAACAGTGTAATTTTTGTGGTTGATCTTTTAATATTTTGCATTTCATAATTTAATTAATGCATTTCTTTTAATTTTTGTGTATTTTTTATTTTGTAGTATGTATTACATCTTAAATTAGTTCTCTTATAAAACAGGATGTGAATTTCTAAATAGATTCAAAATGTCAATTTTATTTGTTTTTCAATTTTTGAAACTTTACGAACCTTTTTTTACGAACGACACAACGGCCGTCGACTGTACAGAGTGTGCACTATAAAAAATTTTTTCGTCTAAAAACGGAAATGGCCCGGCATAGTTGTTGTTTGATTACTTCCATCATTTGAGGAAATGTCAGTTTTTTTCTTTCTATACCATATGATTTCAATGAGCCCAAGAAATTAAAAACTAGAAATAATCATTGCTCTCGGTTGTACTCGATCACTCAACCTTTGGATTTGATTTTTCGTGTCTTCACCGCTACACCAATGTTGAGTGAGACTCACTGACTAATTATGCTTGAAAAGCAGTTCTCTTATCAGGAGTAACTCGCAAAAATAACAAATGTTGTTATAGCAAAATAAACTTTACTATTAAGTATATTTTTAAATGTCATGCAAGAACTAAAATACTTTTTTTTATTTTCTCTTCATTGTTGAAAGAAAACTTACGTTGTTATGTAACCAACATTAGTTAAGTACTTTGAAAATA
This sequence comes from Tetragnatha versicolor, assembly GCA_024610705.1. Classification (NCBI taxonomy): domain Eukaryota; kingdom Metazoa; phylum Arthropoda; class Arachnida; order Araneae; family Tetragnathidae; genus Tetragnatha; species Tetragnatha versicolor. The sequence continues at coordinate 43,057,961 of JANDEH010000009.1, forward strand.
ATTTCTCTATAACGAGATCATATTTTAATCGTAATAAATAAATCCAATTTAAGTATTTTGCAACTTGATTACAAGTGTTTTATGTAAATATAAATATTAAAAACATCTATTACAGAAAATAGGCTTACATGCCTACATCAAATTTATTTCCATATTGTTAGTCCTTAATTACTTTCATCATTAATGCATTTTTCGTGACTATCAATTTCCCTTTTCATCATCTGGAAATAAAAATTCTCCGGGAAGCACGTCATCTTGTTAGATCATTTGTATTTGTTTCTAAACACGCGTTTTCTTTTATTCCAAAGATGATTAATTCTTAGAAAGCACTTTCCGTGTAATGCTGTGATTTATTTCCATAAGAAAAGGTCCAAGTCTAATATCTCAAAACTTAGTTGTAAGCGTAAAGTATCTCGTATAGCTTGGAATATCAGTTTTTCTCGCCAGTTGGGTGTACCTCATTGATTACTTATTTAACAGAAAGCTTAGGTTCTGTTCATATAACTATATTCATGAAAGATTTCCTAATGAAGTTGGGTTGCTTTTCTTTCAGCAACAAAGGGCTGCCATGACTCCCATTAGTGTTAACGAAGGAAAATGAAAATTATTTCTTTTTGTAATCCTTGCCATCTAATTGTGCATTGAATACTTGCATTTTATTTTCTTTTTTTTCTTTACATTGCAGATTTATCCTAATTTTTATTTAAACTGGGATTTTTATCAGTTATCTTCTTAACTCAATAAACTTATAATAATCAAAAATTAGGGGAAACAAATTTAAAGGTTTAATTAAACTAATTAGAGCCTACTAGTTAAACTTTTTAGTCGGATGGCGTTTTATGATAAATCAAACTTGGTTATTTTTTCTTAACAAAAAAACCTTTCATATACTGATGAAGATTTTTTAATACTTAAAAGATACCCACATAAAACAGCTTGTAGTTTTTCCACCATTAAACTTATAATTATTCTCTACTTTGAGATAGTCTTTATTAAGCTAAATTCATTGAGCAGTAAATTAAGTATAAAATATGGAATTCCTATTTATATAAAGACACTGATGAATTACGTTTGAAAAATAAATTACCCTGATAATCTTTTAAAATTTTGCTGTATCAGAATTTTTTGTGGGATAAAATTAGTAAGATAAAATAATCCCTTGCATATGCTTGTAAAATAAAACCCTTATATTCTATTGATTTCTTCGAAGCTATAAATACTACTCTAGCAACAAATATAATCCTTGGTGGTTTTATAACAAAACGTCTTAATCAAAATTTTTGAGTATTTTTATTCAGTTAAAATCTGGAGGCTTTTAATATGTAATAGAACAAGAAATAAAGCATTCATATTTTGCGAATAGAATAATTCCCTAAATGCTTGTAATTTAATCCATATATTTCAACTTTATTTCAATTTGTCTCCTTATCAACCGAATAATTTTCCAAATATAATCCATATTTATATAATTCTTTAATAACAAATAAGCATCCAAATGCAATGGAAAATTTATTTTTAAACTTTAATATTTAAATTCTTTGTTTAATAGATTTGGAGAAACATTCTTTTGACTCAGAGGGGGAAACACTAAAACTTGTGTGCCTAATCAGCCTTTGATATAAGAGTCCGAGATTTTTCCCTCTTTTAATTTTTCTAAACAATGGAATTATAAAACTTGATTTTTACAAATGTATAACAAATCCCTTAAGATTATTCCAAAGTAATTACTTGACTATCCTTTTCTCCATTATAAAGGAATGAATTTTGTTCTCCTCCAAACATTGAGATACTTCTGTTAGAGTTTAGTACAAAAACTACATTTCTGGTATTAAAACATTCATTTAATTTCTAACAAGGGATCATGTTTTTATATTCAAACAAGACGCCACAAAATAATGAATGTTCAGAAGTACCGAATGAGCTTTGATCCCTTAAGAGTTGTTATTTAGAACAACAAAAACAACACACTTCAAGTTAGGCTTTTTTCGGTATATAGTTAACAAAGAACTACAGAAGTTAATGAGAAAATAAATTATACTCCCAAAACTAATATCCGTCATAAATTGAGTCGCCTGAATTTCATATTATTCAAAGACTAGCTGACTGAAAAATCCAATAAAAAATAGGCTTCCAAATAAGATTATCAAATGCTAAGAAAGGATCCCCTTTAAAAGTAATTCGAATCCGAAAAGTACACGTTTTTATCTGAAAGAGACATTAAAACACTTCTTATTTAAAAACATACGTCTTATACGTCATTAGAAGGAATCTCCAAATAATCAAGCCACATGTAATGAAGAACACACAAGGAAACCCAACATTAGATAAAAAGGGGGTTGTCTGCTGTCCTAGCTGCCACAGTTCAACTTAGGCAAGTTCAAATATTCCCCCCACTTCATTGTTTAACTTTCCCCTTACAAAGCAAAGGGCTGAAACGACATTTAAATCGTGATCTTTAGGAATGTCAACGAACGAAAAAGTGGGGCTTTTATTAGTTTAGTGTAATTTCAAATACTGGATAACGTTCCCGGAAAATCGAATAGAAGCTTCCTCTCCCCACAAATGACTCTGTGTGTGTGCCGAAGAAACTTTATTCCGGCAAGAAAAATCTCCTCCTCTCTGAATGTACTTAACATTTAAAAGATACTTCCCTTTCAGGGACTATCTTTTAATAAGTTTTATCTCATTCTAAGCCCTCTCGTCTATTCTTTATTCTGCCTATTTGCGCTGGTTGTTGCAGTATTTGCCAATTAGTGACTGAAATAGGATACCAATGATGTTCCTTAACTAAGAGCTTCTTTGGGTTATATTTTGTGTTTATTTCAGTACATATAAGATAATAGTGTAAAAAGTGAATAGAATATAAATACTTAGTTAAAAAAAGCTTAGTATCGTTTTATCTGAAACACTCTGGATCTTTTAGGGTTTTTTTCAAAAAGCAAACGATAAAATAATCATATAAATAAAAATAGAGGGATAGATTTTTTTTATAAAACAGTAAGAGCAATGAAGTACTCTACTAATACGTAGTACTCTTTTGGTTTTAAGTAATCCGTACATCCGATCACTTTGTTTGGGATAAAAGTATACCTAATAGTTTTACATGACTTATCTTTGATGTTCAAAAAACTAAATTACATTAGTTTGAAGTGAACAGAATATAAATACTTAGTTAAAAAAAAGCTTAGTATCGTTTTATCTGAAACACTCTATATCTTTTAGGGGTTTTTTTTCAAAAAGCAAACGATATATAAAATAATCATATAAATAAAAATAGAGGGATAGATTTTTTTTATAAAACAGTAAGAGCAATGAAGTACTCTACTAATACGTAGTACTCTTTTGGTTTTAAGTAATCCGTACATCCGATCACTTTGTTTAGGATAAAAGTATATCTTTACATGACTAATCTTTGATGCTCAAAAAACTAAATTATATTAGTTTTTTTCTTAATTGTTTAACTATACAAAACATGATTCACATATAGAATCTTTAAATAGTATTCAACTTAATATTACTATTTATTCACTTATTTTATCTAATTATTATAATATTTATCAGATTCATTTTCTCAAAATTTCTAACATTAATGAACGTTGCAATGAAACACTATTAAATCTTGCATAAAAGTATCGTGAAACAAAAAAAATTTCCTAACTACTACTATTGTCTGCAGTTTATATTACAAAAAAGAGCTATCCCTTATTTGTCTTAAAATTTTTTAAGGTCTAGTGTGTGTAAAAATATTTTAATACTTCATTAAAAAATTACTCTTTTGATTTCCTAAACTTTGATTTTAAAGTATTTTACTTTTCTCCCTAAATGTTTTTCGTTAATAAGTAATACATAAGAACCAAATACCTAAACAATCTGTGTGAGTTCTCTTCTTTTTTACTTTACTTGACTCCCAAAATACAAATAAACAATCAGTATAAAATAAATACTCCAAGCAGCACTATCTTGCCAAAAGTCTTCCATTAAAAAACCCGTTTAGTGATTTCAGAAATTTCATTATCATCACTGATCTTATTTCCTTGCTCTGTTTTCCCCTAACCAGCTTAATGACAATTCGTGAGAGATTTAGAGAATCCTTTAATCCTATTTGAGTATCTTTCCAGCCATTAGAGCTCTGACGAATGATCAATAAGTAGAGAAGACACACGCAGGTACCCTCTAGTTACACTGGGCGAATAATTTCAATCGCTCTTTAAGTGAAGAGTCAATGGCATTTTAAGGAAATAGAATGACATTTCTTCTTTTATTTATTGAATTGAGTGCCAGAGAAATAAAAATTAAGAGTTTAAGTCAAATCTATTAGAAGAAATTCAAACTTGGTAAAAATAAAGTATTGAATGTTAGAAAAAATAACAGATCATTTAAAAGTGAATTATTAAGATAGTTGCCCAGTTTTTAACTGGGCTTTTATTTTGACAAATGTTTTTGTTCATTTTAAAATTAAATTTCGGAGTTTCTAGCTCACTTTATAGGAACGTCTTTCAATTTATTTCTTGTTTGTTTATGCAGCATTTCGCAAAGAAAATTTTTCATAAAATCTATAGCATAATTATAAAAAATCTATATACACATTTTTCCCTTAAGAAACTACTTTTCATGAAATTAATTATTAATCTTTGATAGTATTTTAGTATCTTAAAAATGTATAAAATATGTTTTTAATTCTTCTTAACTTTATGATAGCTAATATCAACTTACTTTTCATTTAAATCTACCAAGTAACAAGCATATTTAATTTTTAAATAAAAATGCAAACATATTTACAATTTTGGTTGTTTACAACTTGAATAAATCATTTTCTTTTGGTACGCATATAAAAAAGAACTTTCCTTTTCAAGGCTTTTCAATATAATTTTATCACTTAAAATATTTTAAACTAAATAACAATATTTTTTGAAATTTTGAAGTAAAATATTGTAAAATTTCATATATGTTTTTAAAAATTGTGACCGTAGGTACATTAAAAATGTAATAAATCTATTTTTCTTTCAGGAATGCATGCTGTCTCGAAGTATTTTTGGAAACCCTTAAGATTCTACCCTAGTTCTAGATAATATGAAACTTTTCCGACTTAGAAATTCTCGAAAGTACGTATTGTAGATACCTTACAACTTTCTGAAGATAGGAGAAAAGTGAAGGACACAACTCTAAGAAGGTAATATTGGAAAGCAGGTAAGCATATACAGTAGATCCAGATACTTTTGTATCCTTGATATATGAAACCCTTTCTGAAACTGAGTTTTAACGAACTTTGGAGAAATTCCGTGCTTTTGAGACACTGAATTTTTTAAAGGGGGAATTATTGATTAAAATGAATTATTATTGATTTCGATAATTGCATTAAGCGGTTTCTATTTAGTTTTCAACCATCAATTTATTTTATTTCTATTTCTTAGAAAGTTTGAGTTGTAAATACGTGTAAAATTTTTATTACCTCTTTTCACTCATTTATAAGCTTTCCACTTGTTTTCTAATTTTCAATTGTTTTTAAAGGCCAATATAATCATTATAATTTATTCAAAATAACATTAAAATAAAATTATGCAGTCTTGCAACTAGTTGTTTCTGATAACTAGTTGTTCTATGTTTTTTTAAATATTTTTTAGACATTTTAAAACAAAATATTTTTTATTAAGTAAGATAATTCATACATTTAAAAAGGCTTGTTTGATGAAATGGGGTTTTGATTTTCAAACTTTGATTCTCAAAAATAAAATACATTGACACGGAATATTAAAAATAATGACTTGCTATTGACAGAAAGTAGTTCTTTAATTTTAACCTTCAAGAACTAATATGCACAAAACATAATTGAATAGACTATTAATGTAGCCATAAATTAATTAATCATCAAATTATTGAAAGAAACAAGTTTTCCTTTTTGAATCATCACTTGAAAAAAACTAAATGGAAAAATAAAAAATATATGATACTCTGAAGAAACATGAAATTTCTTTATAATATAATCAGTACGATCAAACATAAGTGCAAAAACAATAGAAATAACCAATTAAAAATTCATTTATGATTCTTATAAACTCTGTGTGCTAAAACGTTTTAAATTCTTATACAAACCCAGCCCAATTGATACACTTAATTTCAAAGTTTATTTTTGTATTTGGAACATTTGAAGAGTGTGTTTACAAACTGCGGAAGCACACATTTGTAAGTTATATTATGAATCATAAAATCATAACTGATATCAATGTTTGAAAAAAATGTATGATGTTAAATGATGTGATCAAAGATATGATTAATCATCAAAGATATTACCTTTTAAGTTATTCTTTAAATATAAGTTATACACTATAAGCCACATTAAGATATTGAGAGTGTTTACTTTGAAGTTTAATGAGTTTTAGCACATGAAATTCAACTCATGATAAAATGTTCAATTTGATTACCAATTGATAAAACTGTCACAAAGCCCATCCGAATCTTTTGAATTAATCCATCGTTTATATAAGAATGCCATAAATTAAACCGAATCAACCCCCTTACGCCCCAGTGCCTATCCTAATTAAAGCTAACGCGCCTAACTAGATCATCACCTATAAGCGCATTTGATATTATTACAGATGCCTAATGATACTCCATCCATCGTCCATCTCAATGACCAGGAAAGAAAGTAAAGTAGTCCGACATTTCTCAAGTCCAGAACAATGTTGTCTGGGATAGCAGAATATGTCCATTGATTCCCTAATATGCCTCAAAGGACGATCATCAATGACCGTGAATCCATCACTGAAGTCATTCGGGAGTTCCTAATGACATATATTCATTTATCATGTGGAGAATCTTGGACTTGGAACCATATACTTTGTTTCTGCCATATGCGTGTGTGTTCGATAGCTGATAATGATTTCAATACATAATTCGGGACTTCCTTGTCTACAGGGGATAAGACGCGTTTCAAAGGATGTCTGAGAAATCATGCTATAATTTTCGTCTTCTGAAGATATGTGGTCATAATCCCATTATGCTCATGATTTTAATTCATTCTAATTCGCGCCAGTGGTTAACGTCCTTATCATTTTATCCTAAGCCATTAGCATATGTATTGCACTTGGAGCTTAATTTATAATGGTAATCACCCAATTGAGGCTAAGTTGAAAGGAATACTGAGCTGGCTACATGGGTTTAGGGCCGAATTTAATGAAAACAATAAGGATTGGGTGCTTATTTCTGATGAAATATGCTTCGAATTTGCCGGGATACAAATGTCTCGTTAATTAATTCGATTGCATTTTACTTTGTCAAATGAAAGTAATTTTTTCTTATTCTTTCAAACTTTGGCTTAGGTAAACAGAAAATTTTCAAGATTAGGTTTTTTACAGAATTTTCATTTGAAATAGAAATTATTAATTTGTTTCTAAGAAATGAGAAATCCTTTAATGTAAAAGATGGACAAAGCTGCTTGTTATAAATATAAGCTAATATCTACTTGTAAAAGGAAACTAAGTTGTTTAAATTTCCATTTATAACACAATATGAGGGTCCTGAAGATTTCTTAACATTTTAAATCTAACTAAGTAATACCATTCCAAGTGATTAATTCATTACGAAATGTGAAATCATTAGGTGATGTAAGATTCTATTCTTTCCCACAATATTTTATAAAAAATTTTATCATGCATATTTTCTGTTGGATAAATTTTACTAACATCTGGACAAATGAACTGCTTTAATATAAACTCGTTTAAATTTTCATCTAATATTTGAAAGATTCTGTTATGATGTAAGAATTTAATAGTTTCCCTTTTATTTTTGAATATTTTCTTCACAATTATTATCAAGCCCTCTTGGCAATCTTCATACAATTACCCGTGCCATATTTACAGTTACAATGCGAATTCAATTATAATTCAACTATCATTTTACTAAACACACAGGTACTAACTTATCCATCTGTCCAATATTATGATTGAATTTAACCACACCCAGATTGTATTGATCTAATTTTCAGGCTTGATTGGAAATCGTTTTGCATTTATTCTGCGTGTAATTTTTTTTCATAATAATAATTTGGTGCCCTTTTAAATGGTAGGAACTCTTTTTTCAAGGACAATGAACACCCACGGAGCTCTCAGCTTACATACACAGAAAAAAAGTATGTTGAATTTACAAAAAAACTGTCAACCAGGACGCCAGTTTATTCCTTTCTTATTTCACAGATATATTCTTTGATTTTTAAATGAATAGCGTATTTTTGGCCCTGTTTCAGAATTTTAGCAATTTAATTTCAGAAATGAAGAGATAAATCCGTTAACGTAACAAATAACAGAATAACAACATTTTTATTGATACAATACTGTTATTCTAGTTTCATCCAGCCGTATACGGACGAAAGAAGGAGGAGTGTAGGAAAAACTGATAAACCAGTTGCTTTATTATGCAGTCTCTCGTTTATTTTTTCTCTAATGAGAGTAGTAGTCACTGGGTTTGTCGCGTCTTCTTTGTGGTACATCCCTAATAAAAGAAAAATATGAGTAATTTCTGAAATATTTACAGGTATTTTTTACAGTGTATTACAATCTTCTTACAAGGAAACGTTCTTAGGGTGAACTCACAGAAATGCACGAAAATTTTACAGACATAAGAAGATGACTCAAAACACTTACTGTGAAAAAATAATCTGCTGAATTTCAAAAGAAAGAGGATTTAATTAAATTTGAAAATTGGGTTCTGAGTTGCCAAACACATTCATTTAGCACAACTTGGCGATTTGGTGACTTTCCAATCGGATGGAATGAGAAATTTTTATTATTTATTATTGAAGTGGATCAACTAACAGATTAAATGTTACGAGCTCGATTCCCAACAGTCACATTTGAAATAAAAAATTAGACGCGACATTTGACGATCACTAAAACACATACTATAACGTGAATATTAGATTTTCACTTTCTTCAGCCCTTGATTCAAAATCCATTTGTTATCTGCTTTATTACACACATCGCGGATAGATGAACATATCAGACACAGCAATTTCTCCGCAAAATCCGTTACGGCCTTGGGTTGGGGGTACTGAATGCCACTGTTGGATCAATTTAATTTATTGTGGTAATTTTGTTTTGTTTCATGACCTTTTTTATATTTTTAATTAATTTTTATTCATGCTGTATATTTTATGAACCTTTTTTGATTGGTCAATTTAAATTACTTTAGAGAAAACGCGGCCAGTTACTTTATGCCATCTGGCGCCTTCACTGCATTTTTCGCCTAGTAAGGTTGCACTTGGAGTTGAAAATGATGATTTTCAAAATTAATTTACTCCTCTCCTAATGAAATTCAGCTGCTAATTTTTTCACAGTAAGTGTTTCATATCATCTACTAACCCCTGGAAAATATTCCTCCATTTCTGCGAGTTGAGCCTGAGAACGTTTCCTTGTTAGATCCATAGCCACAATCATCATAGTCTTCCCTACTACTACATTCTCCTTGGTTTTATCTAGTGTATCTCCCTCGGTTTCTCAACCCCACAGACATTTGACCCACCCATGACCCCGCCTCGATTTAATTTCTACTCGCTCCCCATCCCTCTAATCCCCCAAATAGGAATTGTCTGTTTGTATTAAATGTTTTATCCGCATTCCTCGTAGTCAAATAGCGGCCTTTCTATTTCGTTGCCTTCGGTGGCAGGGCCCTTTTTCCCCCAGGGCCCCCTAATCGCATCAGCGCCCCAGTGCAAAAAGCAGCCACCAACCCCCCCCCACATCGCTCAATCTTTCGCCCAACGCAAAAGTTTCAGGGGACCAATTAAGTTATAGAACTGCTGCAGGCCAGATCAAATGCCGGGAATGTTGCTGCACTGGACAATTGCTACTACTCTATAAATATTAAACGTATCGGTTTTCGGGTGGATACTATCGTATCGCGTATGTGTAATGTCTGTGGTATCCTTTGACCAGGCAACTATTGATTAGACAGGCATAAGGCACGTGGTATCTATCAAAAATCATTTCAAGTAATTAAAGATAAAGTAATTCGCGCAAACTAAATATAACGGTGAAACAACGCCTAAATTATGCAAATAAAGGAAAACCTCTTTTATTTGTGCAATTAATACATCTTCTATCAGAACTTAATACAAACGTACCATCTAGTCTAGTTAGAATTAGTCTCATTGGTAAAAAAAATCTAGAAAATTTTTGATTATTGGTTTTCAATCTAGCTATGGTATTTATTTTAGTTTAAAATGGCTTAATTTCCTCATCTAGTTTTAATTGACTTTATTTATAAGTAGCTATTGTATTATACTGCTTATGATTTTTACAATTAACCTTTTACTTGCAAAATATTCACATGATTAATTTGGATTCAATCATCTCTTATTTAAACACATAGTTTAAAATATAGTAATATTATTAAGAGTCATTTATAATACATGATTTTTTTCATTAATAAATGCATCAAACTCTATATTGTAAATATACTATTTAAATGATTAACAAAGCTTTTATTCTCATCTAAAAGTATGGTTCTATGATAGCTAAAATGGTTGACTTAAAAATAGAATTTAAATATTTATAAATATTTATGGTTTGTATACCTCTTATAATTCCTTTTCGATTTAAAAAAAATTCCCCGGTAGTCATTTTTAACGAAACTCTGAATATTTACTTTTACTAATGGTATTTGATAAGTTTCCATGTAGTAGTATAAAGACTAAATCATATTGATATTTAAACGAAAAGAGCAAAACCGAACCTTTAACAGTTCTATACCATCACGATTTTTTATTAGTTTTTTTCGTCAGTAAAAAGGTTTTTAAATTCCGATTTCAAACTGCTTAAAAATCCTCCAATATAGTCACCCAATAAAAGGTTAATTTTAAGTTGACGGCTATTGATAAATATTTCCACTGATGTTCTCCACTCTATAATAACAGATTCAATTTAATTTTCCAAAACCAACTACCAATATTTCAACAGGTATGATGGAACCTTTCTCTCATCACTAACCCAAGATGACATGTATCCCAAAGCAGTCGGGGGCTTTACAGAACCTATAATTTTTACTTCCACCATCCCGAAAACGGCAATAACGTACACTCTCCCATGATCCGGAACACGCTTCCAAAACGTCAAGTCTACGGAGGGAAAGAAATTACAGCCCCATCAGAAATCTTGCGGGAAAACGGGTAAAATCAAAAAAGCAAAGAGCTGAATGTGTCTCAATGACAAATAGCTCAGCGGCAGGTGTACTAGACCTCTTTGGCACCCTAGGGACACCCCACCCCGCATTTGTCCCAATGAAGGATGGGAGTTAGACAACTCTCTCAGGACATTCCTCACTAGGAGGGGTTCGCCATAACCTATTCCAGATGAATGTTTCATTCCGTAAGAAGACTGTCAAAATAAAAGAAACCCATTGCCCCCAGCGATCCTCTAACAATGTTGGCTAAACTGCTCAGAGAGCGATACGGGGAAAAGAACGATTGATATTTTTTCCTGCCTGGTATTGATTAAAATGTCGAAATGAAAGATTCCGCCCCCTTTGTCGTTCCATATCTTGTTATGACGCTTCGGGCCTGCCTTGAAAAATGCGAAAGGCTTGAGTGACTTTCAGAAGAAGCTTGTAAAGAGAGGCTTATAAAGATGATTCGCAAACTCGGAAAAAACGTCTCCCCGAGAAACATAGAGGATCGGTGTCAGCTTTCGTGGTCTGGGGGTTTTACGACCTTTTAAAGTCTTATCCTCTGAAGCTGAAAATTGAAAGCCCCAGTTGGAGGGATACATTTTTAGAGGAACGACGAGCAGAAAGATTTTATGTGTTTATGAGTTTTGCTTCCATAATTTTGATGGGAAGTTATTCTTCAGAGATTTAAACGGATCTTTTTTACAATGACAATTAAACAATGGGGTGTTATACTTAGACAGGCTTATATATTTTTTTGTTCATGATGCAAGATAAGTTATTGCAAGACATTTGATACGAGTATTTAAGCTGAATAGGACAATAAAAAGATGTGTAATTATTATAAACGTTTATTTCACAATTTTTGTTATACTTACTAGTAAATCGGTTTATAACATCAATACTATTTCAATACTTTTAAATATCAGAGGTAATTGAAATTTTGAATATCTATAGGAATATTTTTATGTGATTTACATTGTTTTATTTACTAACTTTAACTGTTATGTTTTTTTTTATGATTTGTAAGTTTTAGATTAAAAAATCACAGATTTAATTATTTATTGCAATAATTTTATATTTTTACACTTACATATATTATTTGAAATTAAAATTAAAATAGACTTATTTAGAGTATGCCAAAATGAATTTAATAGAATTAAACACTGAAGTGTATAGTGGTTAATAAACTCTAGTTTTTGGACTTCCCAAGCATTCAAGATCTTAAAAGAAAAAAAGCTATGTAAACAAGAGCTAATTCAATTTCAGATTAGTTTTAAGGTACAATATCAGTGGTTTAGTTCTGAGTTGAAAACGGATGATATTTCTTGTTAAATAGATTTTACAAATGTACCTAATATTTTTACAGTACTCCTTATCAACATAACAACCTTGAATTTAGTTTTTTTATTTTACTATGTTTTAAAAGTTAAAATAGCTAAAGGAAATAATTACAAATTAATGAAAAAAACCTCATGGCCACTCAGTAACTTTTAAAATAGAAACTATTGATTCATTTTAATTTATAGATAATTGAATTTGATATATGATTTGCAAACAGCTTCTTTCACTGTGCTAATTTAATCGGGAATCTTCAGATTTTTTTCTTTTATTTTATCACCTTTAAAAATTTATGGTTCTAATCTTCTACACTTTTTTCTCTTGATATTCTCGTCTTAATTAAACCTTCTGACCTCATTTTGAAAATTAATACATCCCTTCAGGTATTGAAAAAAAATTTTACTTAATGCTTTTAAGGTTCCACACTGTAAAAATATAAATTGAATTTTTCAATAATATTTTTGGGGTGTCTCTCCACTTTTAACTCCCTGAGATTTGGTCTGGGACCCTCAAATCCTTTGGAATTCTGACTCGTCTAGGTGTCTACAATCCCCCTAGAAGTTATAAACACTTATCTGAAACACCCTGTATAAGAATATACTATTACTAATATTTTTCAGTAATATATCATATCACTTTTTTAAAAAAGTAAGGAAAAAATAGCACTAAGTCTAAAATTCTAGAGTTTACCTAAAACAGTAATATAAATATCAATTTTCACAAAATTAACTTCATTTTCCTAAAAATGGGCCCCTTAAATTAAAACCTGGATCGACCCTTAAACTTTCCTGTTATAATCCTGGTTTTCTTTCACGAAAAGAAGATCTCTGTGGGCTAAATAAAGAGGGTTACTTCAATTGATCAATCACTTCCCCTTAGACACACAACCGTAGTTAACAGCAAAACTAATTTTCTCAGGTGCTTCCACTAAGAAATAATTAAATTTTACTCTCATAATTGGTATGCAAAACATGTTCCAGTCAGTTCTAAAAGGGGATTCATATAAGAGTGCTGTCTAAAAATAAAAGAGCTTCTCTTCTCTGAAAAGATAGTAATCCTTCATAAAATCTTAATTTAAAACATAACTATTTTTATACCAAAATTTCCTTCTTAAATGCTGAATGCCCTGGTTGAACTTATCATTGGTTTATCATCATTCTGTTTTAAATTATTTTCCTGTGGAAGCATGTTAGATTAAACAGAAAGATTAATTTGCTATATAAGAATATTTGTTTTACTTGTGCAAATCTACTGCTTTCCACTGAATTTTTTAAATTTGTGTTTTGAAAATCTCCAACAGAAATTTACAGGTTAACTCTTAAAATCTTGCATAAAAATAATAGAGTTTAAGCTATAAGATTTTAACTGCTATCAATTTTGAAATTTTTATAACTTTTTGTACCTTTTGTTCTTAACTTATCTATTATAACATTATATCACTTATTATTGTTTCAAACTTAAAACCTAAAAAAAATAATAAAAATGCTTGGCTGTTCTTTTACTGTTTTCAAAAGCAGTTACTTTTATTAAAGCAAATCTCTCAAAAATTCCATACTTTTAGTTTTCAATATCGAATAGCAGACCTACATCGAAAATAGTTACTTAAAATGACATAAAAATTCAACTAAGAAAGTAAAAAAAACTTTCATTCTAAAGTATTTCATTCTTTTTAAAGCTACCTCATGCAAAAACCCTCTTCATTCCTCTAAGATTGATGCCGCTGTCTAAAGACTCCCAAAATCATGCAAAAGTATCCAATTTATTCCCAGTAAAAAAGCCGAGCTCCGATTCTCCGTTGTTTTTCCATTGCCTACCCTCAGCTGGCACGGAAGAACAGGTTTTCCTTGCAGACGCTAGAGGGAGGTATGAGTGAGTCTTCACTGTCTTTGCTATCTGAGGCGTAAAATTGCTGTTCGGAGGCAGCCTAGAGCATCTTCCTGGACTACTGTCTTTTCATTGTCCTGGAGCGACCGAAAATCGAATCATGTACTACTCGATATCGGAATTCCCCATTGGTTGTGTCCCCGAAGACCAGTGACGTCACGTTGTGTGACGTCACAGGATTGACGTTCTAACGATGACATAGTCGAGGATGGAAATTCAATCACTGCTTTCCCTTTTCCTTTGGAGGTGCTTTTCAAGAAGTCAAATTTCGCCTTCAAATGCGAAGGTTTTCTTGTGTATGCGTGTGTATTTCTGGAGGAATTGGGTGCTTTTTCAAGACATCATTTTGCTTTTAATGTAAAAATTTGATCGTATTCAAAAATGAGATTTGTAGACCCGAATTAAGTTATATATAGGAAATCCTCGAAGATGTAAGAAAGTTACGAGAAATTTCTCATCTCCTGTTAAAATAAGGAGAAGAGAGGAATAAAACCATTTTTGTTTATAGATAATTAAAACCAGTGATTCTCGACCTTTTAAATCACAAGGATCTCTAGATGCCGTTCCTTATTAATGGTGGACCACAAGCCCTAAATAATTAAAACCTGGTCAAGGAAACATTTTTTGCGAAATCAGGTCGCAGTTAGTATAGATTTTGGGCTGAATGGCTTTAATAAAACGTATTAAAACTTTAATTCGATACGACTAATCCTCAACTTAGTGTCCTATTTTTATTTTTAAAATTGTGTAAGAAATTCCATTTATTTTAAATCCCCTTGGGGTTTAAAGGGATTTAGGTCCAAATAACTACATTAAAGCGTGTAAAAAATGTTAACTGCATTAAGTTTTTTACTGTTGTGGATCTTCGTCCCGTAACATTATTTTTATTTTTCCCCACGTTTTAAGCACAGAGAAGACGTTTAGACTCGAAAACTAAGAATACTTCAAAGTTACATTTAATTAGAAGGATCTAATTAAAATGGCCCAAGGACCACAAGTTGAAAATCACTGATTTAAACTGCAACTAAATACTCCTTGAAATTAGAATAGGTCTATTTAGCATTAGAGATATATATATCCCGATTTTTCCCCCACTCTTTTCCCATATTGTTAATATTTCTTAATGCTTTGGTGTGGATGTGTCAAACTATATTATAAAATAGTATCAAATTTTACATATAAATACGAAATTTTGTAAGGCTCTTAATGATATGGATGTAGTTTAAAGTCCTTACAACAATTCATTAAAATGATAATCGAATCAGTCATAAATAAAAAAATATGGTTTGTGCTTAATTTCAAAATAACTTCAGTTTTAATCAACGTCATTGGACTAACAAAACTAAAGGAAGGAGAGAACTTAATTCATTTTACATTTTTTAATAAATACTACTTCAATAATAGTTAGTGCAATAAACATAGCCAATAATTATTCTTACATGCATTTGTTCTTAAAAAGATTCTCATTCTCAATGCCTTTATTTTATTTTTTATTCTGGAATGCTTATTAAAAACTGAAGGTTATTTTTTAATAATGTAGCACTTACCGCATTTTCTTTTTATTATTAAAACATACACTTTTCTTTTTAATTATTAATATTCTCTACTTGAATGATTCAAATTAGTTTCCTTTTGGCTAACAAAATTCTAAAGCAAATGCTAAAGAGGGGAAATAATATCGTACCTAAAATTCCAAAAGATGAATACCATAAAATTGTTAATTCACATCTTATTATAAAGATGTATATTCATTCAAAATTTTAATCGGAGATTTCAAGAATCATTAACTTTACATTATACTCCGAATTTCCATTAATAACTTAATATTTAGCATACACTTTTTCTTTCGTTTTTCCTCTGAATATTTAAATTTGCTTTAATTGAATTTCTTTAAGAGTTACACACCTTCAAATTTCATGTGTGGTTTTTAATACATTAAGAAAGGAAATTAAAATTGGAGTTTAGTAGAAAGATGTATTATTAAATCTACCAAATAATTGTTTGCAACCTTGATTACTGTAATTAGTTTCCAAATTAGCCAAACACATAAACATTTTGTTCAGCCCCGTCAGTTATTAAAATCACAAAGTATATTTTATTTTTTTGTATGGTAACGATAGTGAGGCAAACTATAATACTAAAACTAATAATAATAATAATAATAATAATAATAATAATAATAATAATAATAATAATAATAATAATAATAATAATAATAATAATAATAATAATAATAATAATAATAATAATAATAATAATAATAATAATAATAATAATAATAATAATAATAATAATAATAATAATAATAATAATAATAATAATAATAATAATAATAATAATAATAATAATAATAATAATAATAATAATAATAATAATAATAATAATAATAATAATAATAATAATAATAATAACAACAATAACAATAAAAATAGATAACGTTGATGATGAAGAGGATTATTATCATGATGATGATTCCAAAATGAAACTGAAGTGTGTTAAAATCATGCTAATTTAGTTTTAAATAAATAGCTACGATCCATTTATCTTGAACCAGTGTTTAAGATTGACAATTTCTGGCGAGCACCTCTGGCTATTTAATTAACACTTTTCCTGAATAATTCAAGGGGTATATACAGAGTGTCCCATAAATGTTATGTCACACTTCTAGGGGGGATAGTAGACACTAGGCTGGGTCGAAAAAAGCAAATTTTCGAAATTCAAAAACATAGGGGTCTCAAAAGTTGCGTATTGGCTTGCTGATACCTGGAAAAATATCCAAAAAATTCCTTAAAATATCCCTGAAGAGCGCATCGGGACTAAAGTTTGAGAAAATTGACAAAAATTACCTTGCATTTGAAAAATTCCACAAATTTGAAAATTACGTTTATAAACTTTGAACTAGGTGTAATTACATCTTTTTAGTAGTGTGAAGGAAATAAAAATATTTGAAAAACCTTACTTCATTTATGAAATTTGAGCAAAAGGCCTAACCATGGTGAATTTCAATGAAAAATCTAAAATTTGGCACTTATAAAACAAAGGCACTATTGAATGTAAAACTTACCAAATGCACTTTTTATTCATGAAAAACTTTTTTCATACTCATTATTCAGCCTTTGTTCATTTTATAGTGTGAACAATTTAAGAAATTAGTTACATGAATATAAGCATAAAAATATCTCCTGTAAAGAATGCCTCCTTTTTTACTTATTATGCCTGGTAATTAGCTGTTAAGTCTGGTTAAAATCAAAATCTGAAATATAAAGGCGTGTGTGAAAGCACAATGCTGTTTCTCTATGAACATACACCTCTCTACCTTAGCTCAATTTACAAGTGTGAGACAGCTTAGTTGTGGCAAGAATACGTAGTTATAAAATCAAATTGTGTAGTACAATACTTTGTTCATAGATAAATTTTATCTTCTTAATGTTTCCTATCTTCTCAATTAGGTAACTACAAAAAGTCGTCATGTGTTTAAAAATTAAGCTACTGTAACATTAGCATTTGGGGGGTCTTTCAGAAAAGTATAATATGAAAACCTAATAGAAGCTCTAGATAGTCTCAATAACCCAGGATCATTTACAGCAATATAAATTACAACCATTTCTGAAAGTACCTCTGATCATTATCGAGATATGATTTTGACCCCATGGATTTTTCACTCTAAACTGCTTGGATAAATTATAGCAGGTAGATCTTTACAGCCAGTTGTTTGAAAATTCTCTCGGTGAAAGTATAGTCCTTCCATTTCACCGTCCAAGTATTGAAACAAGTGTCTGAAAAGTATGTTACTAAAAATAAGTGAGAAATCGAAGCACTGCTAAGGACGCTGAATAAGGTCCTCAATGCTATGAATTACAGTCAAATATTAATTGGTGTTCTATCATTACCTACTGCTATCCCTCCATCAATATAGAAATTACTGTTTATTAAGGGTTTAGGAAATTTTATGTCTCCTGCAATTAATTTTGATGCTACTTGCTACATTGATGCTATTCAGTGGACTTCAGTCATTTCTTTAGATTTCATAATCTGAAATATCATAGTTGTAAACTCTTAAGTCCAAAGTTTCACGTAAAAACCATCAATATTAAACGCTTGAGATCCTGTTTAAGTCCATTTTTTGCGTCCGCTAACTGCCGTTTTGGAAACGGCTTTGGAAACCAGTTTGCGAACGCAAAAAACGAACTTTAACAGGATCTCAAGCGTTTAATATTGATGGTTTTTACGTGAAACTTTGGATTTAAGAGTTTACAACTATGATCTTTCAGGTTATGAAATCAAAAGAAATTATTTCGAAATATAAAATGAGGTTTTGGCAGAATTTTCTCATTTTTTTGTGGTTTTTTAACTTTTTTCGTAATAAAAAAAATTTAACGTGATTACTTTTGAGATAATTTTAAAGATCATATTAAACCACAATTTTTGAGACCATAATTAAATTTTTACCAATAGTAGTTCTTCTACAAATTGAATTTTTCAATAATTTTTTTGGGGTGTCGCTCAATGTTTAACTCCCTGGGATTTGGTCTGGGCCCCCAAATCCTATGTTATTCTGACTCGTCTAGGTGTCTACTATCCCCCCTAGAAGTTTGACCCATTATTTATCGGACACCATGTATAGACTAGGGTGGACCGAAAAAACTCAATTTTTTATTTCGAAGTTTTAATAGCGCGGAAAAGTTGCGAATTATATAGACAAAGAAAAAGAAAAAAAATTTTCAAAATCGGTTAATATCTTCCGATCGCGCATAGGCCCCAAAGTTTGACAAAATATGAAAAAACTTCATTTTTGCGATTATTTTTTTAACCGAATCAAAGATTAAACTATCAAATATTGTTTATGACTTTTTATGTGGAACTAATATAGTTATAGACATAATCTTTCAGGTTCCATTCTTCTATCACTCTTGTTTCGTTAGATATAATTTTTTAATGTTCATACAAATTTTATAAAGTTGTTTTTCCTGAATTTTTAAACAGCTAATAACTCTAGAACTATACAACTCAAAAACTTTGTTCGTAAATCTTTTTTCTTTGATTTGGTGTACATTATGCTCATCATTTTCAAAAAAAAATTTAAATTTGAAAAAAGTGAAAAAAAATTTAATAAAAAATTTTTTTTTTTAATTTTCTTTTGAAAAAATATTGATAGCCTTTTAACTCTTAAAATGGACATAATTACCCAATTTCAAGTTGAAAATAAAATTCAATCATGTATAAAAAATAAAAATAACGGTAATTTAGTCAAATTCTTAAACATTCCCTAAAATTATACACCAAGAGCGATTCACCCTTGGAAAATTTATCAAATCACTTGAGGGTGTTCATATGACTTAAAACATGTAAAAAATGTCACATAAATTTCAGAAAATAAGACAATTAACAGATTCGATTCAAAATCTTACAGTGCTAGTTCCCAACTCTAAGTTAATTCAATTTGCATGAATTTTACCTGAATATTCCTTAGAAATGTGTTTAAATCCAATTTTTTATGTTCTAAAACTTTTAATTTCCTTTGATTTGACATGTCAAAATTAAAAACAATTAGATATAAACATAATTCTCAGAAATTTTCAAGAGAAATGCATGCAATTTGAATTAACTTAACTAGCACTGTAAGATTAAGTCATATGAACACCCTCAAGCGAGTTTATGAATTTTCTGTGAGTGAATCGCTCTTGCTGTATGATTTTAGGGATAGTTTAGGGACTTTCCTAAATTTCGATTATTTTTATTTTTTTATAGGGTCACTTGGGGTAAGTGGGACCCCTTTTTGGCCTAGTACATTTTTGGAGCTTTATAGAAAAAATTTGAAAGGGTTTATTTTGTACTTGTTGACTAATTTCGTTAAAGAGTGTATCGATAAACAAAAATTTATCAGTAGTTTCTAAAATAAAGCTTTATATTTTTCTTAACTGGTCTTTTTATCAAAAATGAGATGGGTTACCCACTTACCCCAAGAGATGGGGTAAGTGGGTCACCCCCTCTTTATTTATATTTAAAGCAAACAAAACTTAAAAGGAAGTGAGTGAGTCTTACTTGATGAAGTACAGTAAATTTCAATATAAAATATTTTATTGTAACTGTGTCCATGAGTGAGAAATATACTCACATCAAAATCAATATGACAAGGTAAGAATAGAATAAAAAGCAAATAAAGTATTTTAAAGAAATTTGAAAGGCCAAAGGGATATGTTTTACTTTAGCATATAAAATAGTGTTTAAAAAACATAATAAGGTTATTTAAGATTTATTTTGGCACTTTAATAAGGTAAATGTGGGTATAGTGGACACTTTAAGGAAAATTTTTGCTTAAATTCTTAATAAATACCAACCTATTTGCTTGGAAACGGTTATCATCCTATTTTTAGGTTAATTGGATCTTCTTCTTTCGATTTTACCATTAAAAATTTTAATAAGATTGGGTAAAGTATTTTTAATTAATTTTTAAAAAGTACTCCAAATTGCATCTATAGTGGCCACCTTGATGTAGCTGTTGTATCTATGGTGGACACCTCTTGCATCAATAGTGGACACCTCTTTTTCGGCCTATATGAGGGGTTTATGCATGAAATTGAGGGTTTTTCTTGGTATAGTCGTTTAGTTCTAATTAAATCTCTTTCCCAACGAAATGTATTTTAGATTAAATCAAATTAGCTTTATTTAAAAAAATACTTGATAGTTTCCAGCCCAAAGCCTACGCTGTAGCTGATTTGAGAGGAATTTAGCATGTAATTCAATGCTTTAGAAACCTTGGTTCCCAAAGCCAGAATGAAACCAAATTAATACAACACTCATTTTAAAGCGCAATCAACAGTTTATGAAGAAAAACTGATTCAAATTAATATTATTTATGTTTCTTTTAGAAGCCATTGCGGTGGCCACTATTGGAAAATCTAAGATTATGTGTTGGTAAAGTGGCCACCCCCATAAATCCTCGTAAAGTCAAAATTTTCAAATAAATTTTATTCAGTATCATTTTATATACTCTTCTTTATCTAAATATAAATTTAAAAGTCAATCAAACGGTAATAAATACAAAAAAATCAGTTCCGAAATACCCGTTTCCTTACGCGATTCAATAAGCGAAATCAAATTTCAGTCACTCGGCCGATGTTGTTATTTTCAAATATTTAAATATCCTTCCCATGCTGATCTGTGGTATCGGTGATAATTTACCAGCTTACCTGATTGTACAATCTACTATGCCTATGAATTTTGACGCTGTTTGATGCCTCTAACTCGTTTTATTTAAAATTAATGAGCTATGTGGCCACTATTGGTACAGTGTCCACTATACCCACATTTACCTTACACATTGTAAGATAAAAAAGAAATCACACGCACTAAATGAGAATGAACACTATTGATGAAATATTTCACTTTACTCACCATAACTTAAATTAAAACGCAAACTTGATATAAAATGTTGATCAAACTATTTATAAATTTTAATGAATTTTTAAGTGGTGAGTACCAGGTCTTGCTACTTGCTACTATAAATCGAAATTTTCTGAAAATATTGGGGGAAAATTGTCCCTATAACCCACTTAAAATCCGCTCATGTCTTCAGTAGTAGTTCCTATATCATATGGGGACCCTCTAGAACCACTTATATCATAATAAAGGGTCCCACTTACCCCACACTAAGGGGTCCCACTTACCCCAACCATGCTAAAACTATGGGGTAAGTGGGACCCCCCTGTTAAACACTTCAAAATTAAAAATTTTGAAAAATTTCAAATTGCCGTATGTAATTTAGGTCAAACTCTGCAAAACAGTTCAATAAAAATTAAAATGTAATGAAAACTTACCTGAAAATACTTCTTTGAAAAATACGTCTTGAACTCTCCAAAAAATCCATTCTGGGAATCTATTTTAAATTAGTTCTATAATCTTAAAAATAAATTAAACAAATCTCAAATATATGCAAAACTCATCAGTGTGACAAGCTGTAACATAATCAATGCGAGTAAGAGGGAAATTTCCTGTACAAATTATAGTTTTAGGATGGTGACCCACTTACCCCAGTGACCCACTTACCCCAAGTGACCCTACATGATTAAATTTTAGTTTCAACTTGAAATTTGGTGGTAATGTTCATTTTAAGAATTAAAAGGCTATTAATATTTTTTCAAAAGAAAATTTTTAAATTTTTTTTATTAAATTTTTTTTTCACTTTTTTCAAATTTTTAAAAAAACTTTTTGAAAATGATGATCATGATGCACACCAAGTCAACGACAAAAAATTTACGAACAAAATGGGACTAACTTCAGGTTTTTAAGTTGTATAGTTCTAGAGTTATCAGCTGTTTAAAAATGCAGGAAAAACAACTTTACAAAATTTGTATGAACAAAAAAAAGTATATCTAACGAAACAAGAGTGATAGAAGAATGGAACCTGAAAGATTATGTCTATAACTATATTAGTTCCACATAAAAAAATCATGAACAATATTTGATAGTTTAATCTTTGATTTGGTTAAAAAATAACAGCAAAAATGAAGTTTTTTCATATTTTGTCAAACTTTGGGGCTTATGCACGATCGGAAGATATTAACCGATTTTGAAATTTTTTTCCTTTTTCTTTATCTATATAATTCGAAACTTTTCCTCGCTTTTACAACTTCGAAATAAAAAATGAGTTTTTTCGGCCCACCCTAGTATAGACTTCACTGATTAGACTAGAAACCTAGTGGTTACTTACGTGTCGCTAATACTTATTTCCTAACATTTTCTTTTAATTGGAATTGAGAAATACGAATAGTGGGTAAATACATAGAGAAAGAGAGAATGGACCAAAAAGAGAGAAAATTAGAGAGAGAAAAGGAAAACGAGATTGAAAGAGAATAATAAGAAACATAGAAGGAGATAACACGATAGAAAGAGAAAAGGAAAGAAAGGACAAGATGAGAAGGAGATACAAATAATGTGATAGAATGAAATTAAATGATTAAGAGGGAAGGAAATGCGAAAGACCATGAAGAAGAAAATGAAAGGATATAAAAAAAGGGGTGAGACTAGGGGTTACTACCGTAATACCTTTTCAGGAAGGTTACAAACCATTCAAAATAAACTTAATAAGTAAAAATTGATTTTATACCTATAATCTTAATAAAATCATTTCATAATGGACAAAAAAATCTTAAGATGACTTTGAGACGCTGTTGAAAAAGTTAAGTTTGAGATGTGTGTGCAATGTTAGTGTTCCTTCCTCTCATTCTACAAATAAGTAAAAACCCTGCTAAAACCTTTTATAAACAACCCGATCCTATTTCCATAGAAATGGAAACATTCCCCAAAAGCAACTCACCAATAGCCCATTCAAACGGAACGCGTTATCGTAGACGGCACATGTCTGCAAATGCGCAAAACGCCCACTTTAGATTAGTCCCCTCCGCGTATATATTCCAAGATAACCGCTCTCAAAAGTTTTGATTGGCCAAAACCTAGGCCTGAAATGAGTTTGCGGCCTGAGCTTCCAGCTAATCCTAGTCTAAAGCCAAAGAAAACCTAATATCGATCCTGGCCACGGCCTAAATCCCCCCAGTCTCCCATCGAACTAGTTTCCATAAATGTGGCTAGAGGGATTAATTAATTCTATTCAATTAAGGGGGATTTTTGGGGCGAGCTGAGCCTGGCTCTCTTAAACAAAACTCAGGTGGACATAATGGGAAGCCTATCCAGGTTTAAAAAACTGGAAAAATGATAAGGATAAGGGAAATGGGTAAACAAAAATACGCAAGAAAGGCAAACAATCTGAGAAAGGTATATGCTCAGTAATTAACGTTCTGGGACATATTTACTCTATGCGGGGGGTGGCTTGAGGATTAGATGTCTTTTTGGCTAAGCTGCTTAGAAAAGGAGGGGAATCAGTGGTTTAATGAACGAAATTAATAAGCCACTATGCTATTTTATGACAAGTTAATTAGTTGTAGCATTTTTCAGATGGATTCTTGGTTTGTTTTGGAATTGGTTCATTCTGAGGATATTTATAAGCGATGGTAAGATCAGCGGTTGGGGAATTTAGGAGAGCCGTCTTTCTGGCAAATATGCATACCACTATATTGTATTCATTTAAAATTAAGTGTATATTTTTAATTCAAGGAATTAAAGAGTAATTCAATAAATGGACACAACTTTCTCTAACAAAATAATCTGTTTACATTCTATTACCTTTATTTATGGGCTGTTGAAGGTTGAAAAACTCTTTTTTAGGATGGATTTTTGTTTTAGTGTACTACTTTTTCAAGATACAGTCGAGTTCACTTAATGTGATCGCAATTGTCCGAGATGAAATTGATAACATTATCCGATTAATAACAATAAGCGATTCCATATAAAAAGCAACAAACGGTGTAACTAGATCGTAACAATTTTACACTACGTCCTTCGCTTGGCTACTTATAATTTTTAGGGTAAAATATAAGAGTAAATCCAATAAATAAAAATAAAATATTCTCTACTTTGTAACTTCATTTGTTAGTACATTCTACACCTATGTGATTCCGCTCATACATTCGTTTTCTTTTGACATACATAAATCACTGAAATTAATCTGAATTCAACTAAACAAGGAAATCTCTTATCAGAAACATCCACAGGGTGCCAATGGTGATAACAAATCACAAGCATAGTTTCACCCCCCCTTTAACCATTTTCTTTCAATGCATGCAGTGATGCGGAGAGCATCAAATATTTTCTTTTTCTTACAATCAAAGCAAAGAAACAACGGTGCAGCTGTAAACTCATACTGAGTTTCAGAAAAAAAATGACCTTCAAAACGAAACTTGAAAACGGACGTTTTATAGGGGATGTATACAAATTTTGATAACATTAAGCGGCGTGTTGATACATAGTTGATCAATCTTTTCAATCCCCAACCCCCCTCCCCCAACTCTAATGTACACCCCAACTGCTATTATAAAAACTATTTATATTTAGAAATAATTTGGAAAATAATTTAAAATCTTAACCGTTCTTAAACCCATGTGTAATTTAGATTTTCATGAAACACATAATTATTTCAGCTGTTTTGTGGAAATCTATTTTATAAACTGAAGGTATTTTTTCTTTGTAATAGGAGTATGTTATCAATGCACGCGCACATATTACATAAATATTCATAATTAAAAATAAACTGCGTAACATATTTTCTTCTACAATAAAGAATGCCATATATAATTTGATTCTGAATAAAACATGCAAGCTATTTAAGCTAGATAATGACTAAACCTCTTTTTACAAATTAATGAATTCTTAAGATCACATTTTACCAGCGAGAGCTTTTCATAAACAAATCTTCACCCGAAACAGTTTCATAAAAATAATTGAAAATGCATTTTTAACATAAATTAGATTTCGTCTTCTATCTCTCTACGCTGTTTCACTTCTCATAAATAATTTCGTCCCATTGCAAGGCTTATATACAAAAGTAATTAAATTCAATGTAATTAAATGGCTCCTTTTTTTAATTCATAAAAAAACTTCAAAACTTGTCACCCTCGATATATTTTAATTTGCCTAAGCGCTCAAACTGTGATATTTAAAATAAATAGCTATAAAAGGATTTATTAGTTCTCTATTCTTTTGTTTTCTTTTCCCCTATCACACTTTTTATGAGCGCAGAGGAAGGCGAAAACATTGAAAATAGCTTTGATTTAGTCCTGTAGAAGACACTTATTATCAGCTTAAGCCCTTTTTCCCCATTAAAACTAAATTAATTTCTTACTTCTACTACTTAATGAATCTTTATGTAAGATCATTACAGTCTTATTAATAGTCATTTTACACTAATTGGAAGCTGGAATTGTCTCTAAGAACTAAAGTAGATTTCTAATAGATATATCGCGAGTGTTTTCAAATCCGTTTAATAGGTCTGAAACGTGTCTTTTGTTTTAACTATTTTACCGCTTATTTTGTAAGTACTAGGACCATTTTTAAATGGGTATTTAAAGTGATACGGAGAAAATATGGAATATTTTTGTGCCTAGTATGCCATAAGTAGAATTGAATTTTATGATAGTTAACCAATTTAATCCAATTTTATGTTTGTTTTTATTGATTCAAATTTAAAATAGTATAATTGAACTGCTCTCGTTACTTAAGGTAACCTTTTTCTTTTACTTCTTGTTATTGTAATTAAACAGTATTGTTATGAAAATTGTCATTGTTAATTCTGAAAGTAATACTTGAAGCGTGACAATTAGACAGTAAATTGTTAAGAATTAAACTTTCTAATATCCTACTTGTTCTTTTCCGAAGTATTAGTGTTCATTAGGGTGTATCGAAAAAAACTTTTTTTCAATTTTGAGGACGTATTAGTGCGGAAAAGTTGTCTAAGGCTGCAGAGAGTAAATGTGATTTTTTTCAGAATTTTCGGATAATATCTTAAGGTGCCACATTGGTCCTGAAGGTTCCCATGTTAATCCTATGGAGCAAGCAGCCAAAAAGTTCAAAAATTAGTTTCTCGCCCCTCATTTCTACCCTAATCATACGACAAATGTCTTCCCTCAAGTTATGGACTCTATGGATGTATGCTACTAAAAAAAACTGGAATTATAGCCTAAAGCGTTATATTACGTTTTTTGTGAGCTCAAATTTCGTCGAAAATCGCGTATTTTCTAGTTCAAAATAGAGCTCACAATCAACATAATATAGATATTTAGGCTGTTCTTCAAGTTTTGTAGGGTAGCATACACCATAGAGGACCGATAACTCGATTGAAGACATCTGTCATGTGATTAGAATAGGAGCGAGGGGCGAAAAACCAATTTTCGGCCTTTTTGGCTGCGCGCCTCATAGATTAACGTGGGAACCTTCAGGGCCAATGTGGCACCTTAAGATATTATCCGAAAATTCTGAAAAAATTCACATTTACTTTCTGCCACCTTAGACAACTTTTCCGCACTAATGCGTCATCAAAATCGAAAAAAAGTTTTTTCGATACACCCTAGTGTTCATATTATATTTTATTTCAATTGCTATTATTTAATGTCAATTTTTGCTTTTATAGTTAAAACTTAGTATTGTCATGGAATTATGGAGTTCTTCATTTCTAAAGGTATTTTAACCACCTATGACTGGGGTATAAATTCAATGTTATTTATTCAAAAATAGTTTATGTAAAATCATGCAGGGGTACGTTACATTAGTTTGAATTAATTTCATACGCCAACTAATAATTCTAACGTTAATTTTTATGCTCTGAAAATTTTTATACATTCTGTCCCAAGTTGACAAAATTCTGTTTACAAGTTAAAACTCCTAGATCAACGAACTTGAAAATTTATTAAACCGCTTAGTCACAAAAAAACCAACTAACCTCCCCTTTGCCCCCTCCCCCCCCCAAAAAAAACAGCGAAACTTCGACTGCCCATCTATCCTTCCTCTATTTCTTAACCAAAACCCCCAAACACCGGGCTTCTTTCTAAAAGGACTCCGGAATAGGAAAGCAGATATTTCACTTCTCAAAAAGCAGGGCACAAAGAAACCGGAGATAAAGCCGTCGCCTAATACCAGCCCGGGCCGGCTGACAGTTATATGGACGATCCTGGAAACTGCGGTAATTGCGATGCGCTGTTCCCAAGGAAATGTAAACTGGGAGAGATGTTTAACTTGACGGGCTGTCAAGTCGGGACCAAGATTTACGTCCTGGTCGTTTCCATCGGTCCTAGACCATGACACTGAAGGAAGATTGACCAAATTCTATCTCCGCTTTGGCCAAATGATGTCAGACGCAGCGTAGGAATATGGGTTGATTACAGAGCGCGTTTCCTATGTTGGCTTCCGATAACCTGATTCGTCGTTCGAATCGAATGATTATCTCGTGCTCGGACTCCGCGTCCTGTTTCCGTTGGGGGTCCCACAGGGAGTGACAATCGGGATGCTAATTAAAAAGTTAAATTTATCTCATTCTAATTCGCCGTTGTTTCAAAGTGCCATTGATGCTTTATTTAAAGTCACTTGGATGTGGAATCGGGTAGATTACAAATAACTGTAATAATATCAATGGACAACAGTGAAAATGCAAAATTGATAAAAATTTCAAAAGCAGTGTCTAGCTCCTCGAAAGTAACAACTCAACTCTAACGAATTTCTCTAATACTTTAGCATGGGTCAACTTTCGTGGATATAGACACCAAAAATACAAGTAAAACACAAGTTACAAAATATAAGTAATTTTAGCCTTGCTAAACACGAATTTGGCAATAAATATTTCATCTTGATTCTGGTTTTTGTGTTCGGCTGAGGTCTTAATATGCATGATAGAATCACAAGGACTAGTTTAAATCGTTTAAATTGCTTTTTAAGTTATTTATGTTTACTTTTAAATTTATAAGAAAAAATCTAGAAAATGTAAAATAGAGTTTATCAAAATATAATTGAAAGGTTTGTTTTCTCTTTTGGTTATACATTCGACGTCTAGAACTGATCTAAAATTGTCTAGCAGTTGTCCGCAATGGCAAACACGGCCATACGTTGTTCTAATTACTTTGAAAAATCCCTTTATATACTCTTTGAAATACTCCCAGGCTTTTCCCTAAATTATCTAGTAATAGAATTGTTGGCTTTAAAGATATCCACCATCTCAATCTCTGATGAAAAGCCAATTTTTCTCGTGAACATACCCTTTGATTTAGTCTTACAATTTCGAAGCAAAATCATTATTAGACTTGATTTTGACAATTTATTTGATACTTGTTCACACAGTCTGAATCCATTTTTATGCTATGAAATCTAATGTATCTAAACTAAACACAATGCTATAATTTCCATCAAATTAAAGATTTGTATCATTACATTTTTTACCCATTTTTTATGTTTGAAGGCATTCTAACTCAATTTCATGCCTTAATTAATAAATTTATTCTAAGCTATGTTTCAAAAATTGGGGTAGTATTTCAGTATAAGCATCGTACAGAATATAATGATCCCTCTGTATTTTTCTAAAAAAAAATCCCAAATCTTTATTGTGATATCTGTGTTTAGAACGATAAAATCAATAGGAAATGTATCTTTATATTATTTTTACCCAAACTTCGTCAAAATTTGTGGCCTAGTTTCCAATTCCTATTGTGAAAAATAGGAAATTTAATATTTACCATGACGTTTATCAAATCACAAAAAGAATATTCATTCCATAAGCTTATCAGTAAAAAGTATGCACTCAATTTAAAAATTCCAGATATAAAAATGCATTCGTTTAATAAATTTTATACACAAATTAGAAATAAATTTGACATATATGCTGAAATATTATTTCATTCCTTTAAAAAAATTCTATCCTATTAAATTAGTAATACGAAACGTAGAAAGGGGCTCCTGTAAAGTATGGTTAAAATATTTATATTTTATTGGATCTTTTATATTTTGACTAAAGAAAAACAACTGATGCGTTGACAAAGAGAATGTTTAACTACGAGGGAAAAGTTTATCCTTAAACCATAATTCAATAAAAATAAACACCATTGGAAAGTATTTATTTCTTATATCAGAATTAAAATTTATAAAAGTAAGAAGTATAAATTTAAGAAAACATTCAAACGCTTATAGTATTTATTATTAAAGGGTGAAAGATCAAAGTTTTAACCATGCATATTTTAAACATAAGCGATGAAGTATAGATAGATATAGATAGTTTAAAAAAATAATAAAAAGAGAACTTATCATAATAAACAAATAGGGTATGTGTTTCGAAAATAACACCACCATTTTGTAAAGAGTTAACATAATTATTTAAAAACAAAATAACCTAATCATGAAGGCTTTCCCCCATTCTCTTTATTTTAAATTTGAATCACAATGGAGCTGAAATTCTAAATTTCCACATTGGACTTTTACACTTATATAGCTATGAAATGCTTTAGGGGGGTGCCATCTAAATCATAATTCAATCTATCTAGAAATTATTCCAAGTGAACTTCGTAAAATAAAATACAAAAAAATAAACATAAATATAATAATTTCAATAAATAAATTGAATTTAGTTTTTCTTATTACCCTTGCAAATGTTACAAAAGGTTAATTTTTCACCTGGATTTTATACAATGTTGTTGTTTTTTAACTTAACTATACGCTAAAGATAGTAAAAAACACCTACATCTGGAAAAAGGTGTAGAAAATATAATGCTTTATTAATTATAATTAGTATCTCTTTTGTTGTAATTAGTTCTGTTATTAATTTTTAGTTGTGGGAATATAAATAAAATATTATAATGAAATATATTTAGTAAATGACATTCCCTTACAATCTCCAAAGTATTATTCTCAAATAACAAGAAAAAAAATCAACCTTAAACGTATTAAAAGTTTTCTCCAATACATTTGTTCCAATATTTGATCGAGAGTTTCAATGAATTTTCTAAGACGTTTCTCAACTACAAAATCCTTTTTTTCTCATAAAACCTACCTAAGTTCCCGGAAACTTTTTGTTTTGTTTGTTTATCACCAGGGGTCTTTTAAATATTAATTTAAAGTTCTCATC
Organism: Tetragnatha versicolor; assembly: GCA_024610705.1. Taxonomy (NCBI): domain Eukaryota; kingdom Metazoa; phylum Arthropoda; class Arachnida; order Araneae; family Tetragnathidae; genus Tetragnatha; species Tetragnatha versicolor. The sequence continues at coordinate 43,088,829 of JANDEH010000009.1, forward strand.
TGAGTTTAATTTTCAAATTTCTTCTATCTCGACTTCAATAATCTAATCCGAGAGGGAAAGTAAAGGCTTCCGAAGATCCCTCAGGCCAGCTTCTTTCTCATTACTAGTCGAAAACGGAGAAAAAATTCCCTTTTTTGGGGAAAACATTTTTTTCCTTTTGTTTTCGCCGGGGGAAGATATAAAGGAAAATATGTTACCTACGGCAGCAAAAACATTCTATAGCTGCGTTCAAATTTTCTATGGGAGAAATTTTCAACCTTCTTCTCCTAGTCAAAAACAAAATACGAATATCTATCAAGACGGGCAGATATTTTTAGAAGTTTATTTTTGGATGCATGCTGAAAACCTTAATTGAATTTCTAGTTATAATTTTTTGTAGAAAATACAAAATGTTTGCAACGCAATTGATACTTGTTATACTAAATTACTTTTATGTGTTTATTTTTTACGTTGTAACGTATTTAGGTATATCCTAGCTACTATAATTGGGAGATATAATAGCATTTAAAATAATTTGAGAAAATAATATTTTAAGCATTCCAAAAAAATACAAAGTGTTCGTTCAAAATTTAAAGAGTTGATTAACTTACTAACAGATAAATTGAATATATCAAAACCCTGGTTACCGATTAAGGAAATCGAGGTTTACATTGTTGATAAATTTAACAGTTTTTACTACTGCTACTCTAATCTAAAATTTAATACGGTTTTAAATGAATTTTGAGATTTTATCTACTGTTTTTTAGAGTCCTTTTATCCTTAATTTATATTATCTCATAATATCGATCAAGATCAATTTTAATCGATAATATCGATTTTAACACTTTTGCTTTTGAATTTGAGTCCCTTTTATCTAAAGTTTCATTGGTTGATATCAACATTAATATTTTAAATTCAAACAGCTGAATTATTAAATCATTTTAGGCGTTTTTCACAAAAGTATAAAAATTACCAATCAGTCAAAGTTAGATGTGGACATCCTGTGTAATTAGCTACCGTGTGCGTGTTCATTAAAACTAAAAATGAGAATTATAACATTTTAAAGAATTATTTGAAAACACAACTTTAAAGAAACTGAGAATAATTCAAAAGTGGTGCGTTTCAGTTTAACCGAAAAAATATCTCTCTCCGAATCCATCTCATAAATCTCCATCTTCGTGAAAAATACAGTTTAAAACCCTGAGCATAAAATAAAGGCGTTTTCACTCATCTATGCAGTTAAGAACTCTAATTCCTTTCAACGCAAAGCCTCAAATAATTTGTAATTTTCCTTTCCCGTGAAAAGATTAATTTTGAGTTAAAACTTCACTTTAACACAACGCACGCACTTAGCGATTGAATACGACGTTCTAAACAAAACACAAATATCAGTCTGCCATTTTTGTTTTACCTTGTTATTAACATAGGGATATTTTTAAATTGACTTGAAAGTGATTTATTTCTTCTCATTAATCACTAAAGCCGAGTAAAAATGATTGCGCGAAAAACATAATCACTGACAAAAGAGAAGCATAATGATTATTTCCAGGAAAGTAATTCTATCAAGTTATTGATGAGGCAGGCAGCATATTAACTATGCATCTTCATTTTTACACCGCAGTACTAAATTTTTTGGCCCGATCAGAAGATTAAAACGTATCAAGCCAGTGACTTAGCTCGTTATTACTTATTCCGTTAAATTACATTACATACTTTTAAGATCAATTAATTAAACCTTCAGAAAAGAGTGATTACAATGAATAAAGCGAATCCTGTTGAAGACGATATAAATTTGGGAGTTATGAAAGAAGCATGCTGTCTGTTAAACAGTTTAACATCAGCACGCCATGTAAGAAGCTGAAAATGAAGTAAGAAACAAGAATAAAAGTCTTAAATTTATAGACCACTTTCAAGAAAAGAACACTCAATAAGAAAATACATTTAATTTTACATGAAAAATTGGTGAATGTGAAGGCATCGATGATTTTTAACTTCCAATAAGCTGTGTTTATCGCTTTATAAACTAAAGGAAATATCAAAAAGACATTTAATTTCCTAACCCTTTGCAACGAAGCCAATTTTTCATTCAAGTAACATTTATTTTAATATTGTTTTTAAGGGATTTGTTAGATTTTTTGAAGCCTTATCTGAGGGAGGGAATATTTTAAATTGACTAACTCTTCATGTTCTCATTTAGGGAGACTCTTCCTATTTATAAATGATTTTTTATGTTTTCTTTTATTTAATTTTAAACTAGTATATTATTTCTCTTAAGTATTCGAAATTATTGAAGACTCGAGAACACTTTTTGAATCTAAAAAAACGAAAAAAAGCGAAACATAAAACATAATTTTAAACACATAGGAGAAAACCACTCATGGAAATGAAACCTACTTTTATTTTTAGTCATGGAAATAAAGTTTTTATTCCCTTTTCAATATAGAACATTTTTATAAAATCGTGCGCGCGTTTAAGAAAAGATGTTTTTAAACAGGAGAGTTCATTGTTTATAGGGTGGTGAAAATCCTGAGAATATTATACTAAGACTGGATTTCATAAAATACTAATTTGCTATTTTTTCACAACCAATTTTCAACCTTCTTGATTACAGCAATTAAGATATCTTTCAAATTAGTTGGATGTTTTTACCTTGAAACATCCCGTCATTTAAATAGAGTCAGTAAACTTAAATCTTCTTTTCAATTCTTAACATGCAAGAAAACTAATCGAACAATAGAAAAGCTTTATAAAAGTCTCATCGTTTAAAGTACTTTCAATAAATCAAGAAACTTACCCGAAATCAATTTAAATCTATTCCCTTTTTAAAAAATTACGGTTCTACTTACTTCTATAAAAATCTTCTAATTAAAAGAAAACGCTCCCAAGTCTAATCACAATTTCATCCAACCACTAATGAACCATTTAAAACCAATAAAAGCCCAAGATAGTTACTATCATTTCTAAATTACTATTACCGGACATTTTTTCTGAAATACAAATGCTTCTAAAAAAATAACCAACACGTGTTTTCTTGGATTCAATACAATTCAAAGGCAGTCCCACTTTCTTTATCACCCTATGGTAATAAAATTCTGCCTCAAACAAAGCCAATTCGGTTGATGACTTCGTTTGCATGAATGCATAAGCTTTGAATAGCTCTGCCCTATTTACTTGTTTGGAAGCCCGGGAGAAGTAGAGATAATGGAAGAGAAAGTCTATTTAAATTCTCCGGCGCTAGCTGTTGGGAACATAAAGACGATTTGAAATTTCCACACCCAAAAAACAATAACCATCAGCTTAAAATGACAAACTTATAAATCACTTTATTTTGAAAGGAATATATTTTCTTTTTTTCTAAAGGTTATGGGTTTTTTCGGACAAAGTTTGCAATCTTTTAATGTACTTGAGGGGCAACTTTAACTGCCTGAAAAGTATTAATGAAGTTTGTTATAAGTGATCAATCGTATTTTAACGCATTTTAATATTCTTTTGTTTGAACTTTATAAGGGAAAGTCGGCCAAAATCGGGACCCATCATTTATTTGTTGAATATTCAAAACAGTCAAAATTGGTGCCAAAGGATAAATTGGCTCCCTATGAATAAAAAAATACCAAATACATCATAACCAATAGCAAATACAGATCAAAAAACCACATTTTTCAGATGAGTAAAAAGTTCCGGTTTTATCCGACCTAGTCAGACAAAACCGGGAAAATGGTAGAATTTTCAAAATCAAATAGTAACTTAGCAAAAACATTATTTATTGAAAGAAAATTTGCTGGGTATTACATTCTAGACTTATGGAATTTGAATCTACATAAAATTTTCATAAAAAAATAATAATTTTAGTTACACCCTTAGGGGAGAGAGGGGTAATAAGATTCAAATGGGGTAATAGAACCATTCAAAATTCCAGATTCCCTTCAAGTTTATGAAGCTATTTTTTTACAGAATGTTTGCATCATTAACAGCTTTCTTTGAAGAAATAATGCACTAAAAAATAATTCACACGAAAAAATAATAGTTTTTTTAAGGTTGGTTCCACTTCCTCTTTATAAACTCAGCGCTACCCCATTTCTTTAAGTTTGAATGGTTCAGGAAGTTTATGAAGACAGCCTCGAACCTATTCCGCACCCCCTGTGTTTCAATATTGTTTTAATTAATTTCACGGAACAATTAATATAAAAAACTACTTCATATTTTAATTTTCTCACCATAACTCAAATTAAAACGTAAAATTGTTATAAACTGTCGATCGAATTACTTATAAACTTTTCAATAAACTTTGAAGTGGTGAGTAAATTTTTCAATTAACTATGAGTGGTAACCGGGAACTTCCCGGTTTTATCCGACTACTCACATCCCGGTTTTGTCCGACCACGCCATTTTGAAGAAATTTTATTCTAGCTTTGATCAAACAAGTCCAAGGCACCAACTTAAACTTTAAAATAATAAGTTAATAATGAGGTATTTATACGCTGTAATTACCTAAATTAAATTCGAAGGATTTTAGGATCGGTGGAGCAATGTGTTAGACGCTTAAATTATAAGATTTTGTGGTGAAATTTCTTAATATTTCCCTCAGCGAGACGGGTTTGTAAATATACTTTCTTTGCACTTGACATTGTTAGGGCGCATGCCTGGAAGTAGTTCTTGAAGTTTCATCCAAATATCACCAATAATCAAGGAATAAAGCTCGATTCCCTGTTTTGTCCAATAATACCAGAAAACTTCTTTGGTAAGAATATGTTGAGAGCAAGATGTGCGATGCTAACTTGAAAATCTCTTGCTTGTCCCTTTTAAAATACAGTTGAATCCGCTTAATGTGATCACGGTTATCAATCGGATAATTTTATCAAAATCGACAGGTCCCGATCATTCCTATTTAATTTAATGTAAATTACATCGTTTAATGTGGTCAACTTTGAATCAACATGCCACTAATTGTTATCAAAATTTGTCCATATCCTCTAAAAAACTTCAGCTTTCGAGCTTCGTTTTGAACGTCAATTTGTGCTAGTAAACATCTACACACCAGAGCATCTGGTGCTTCTTTTTTCTGAAACTCAGTATGAGTATGTGTAAGGAAAAAAACCATTCCGATTTATGAAAGAAAACGGTTAAAGAAGGGGGATCTGAATCCATACTTATGATTGGTTAAAGAAACCATCGGCGCCTTGCTGATGTTACTGATAAGATATTTTTATTTTCCCCTTGTTTACTGAACTTGTTTATTAAAATTTAGATTTCTTATGGGAGTGGAAGGGTATAATGGAGTGAAAAAAGAGAGAACATTCTATTCATATAAAAATACGAAGTAAGCGATTATTTTATTATTATAATTTTAACTACTGGTATATTTTCCCCTTAAAATTTTAAGTTGCCAAAAGTGCCTAGTGTAAAAATAGTGTTTCATATACATTAATTACGATTACATGATTTTGATTTTTAGCAAACAATCAAGAAACACTGCTTGATTCTTTTTGATATGAGATCGCTTATTGTTATCAATTGGATAATGTCATCAGTTTAATCTTGGACAATTGCGATCACATTAAGCGGATTCGACTGTATTTGATTTCATCCCTTTCCCGAATCAATATTTAGCAGTAGGTTTTCTTTCTTTGAAATATATTCATTTTTCTATGGATGAAATACTAGTAGGTCGCTTTAGGAAGACTCAGTTTCTTGAAGTGGGTCACACTGGGTAAAATGGGAGGCACCTCTTATCTATATGTGATGCTTCAGATCCAAAAGGTTAACTTAACAACGAGTCAAAGAAATCTCGTCATTCAAATCTAGACCTTTTAGTTATCCTACAGGTAGGTTTTCCTTCTTGAGGTAGTTCGCACTTCGTACCCTCTCAAAATACTCAGAGAATGAATTAGATGAATTTTCATGCTTTGAAAACTTTTCATCAATCATTTCTTTAAAAACCCCTTTTAAAGGGGATAGACATATCTTAGTTAACTCAGCGTGATTAAAGAAATTGACCCGTGAAAGGGGAATCCGGTCCTGAAAGTAGTTCTTGATGGTAAACACTACTAAGCAGAAGCGCCAAGAACCAAATTGGGCGGGCAGCACCGGATTTCCTTCTCAATGCGCCAGTTGCTTGAATCGTATGCCAAAACCAACCCATGGCTGCCCACCCTTTGTATAGTATCCGCTACGCCTTATACCATCTTCCTACCTCAATTCAAGCATGGAGTCTACAACCATTACCAAGGTATATACAACAACGCTTGCAACGGCGCTTTGCATTTAGATAAGAAAAAGGTCATAACTATCAATCCTCCCCCAAACGGCCCTAGAGGGACCTACCCATTCCAACTCCAATCGGCACATGACGCCCCTCACATAAACCTGATATACTATATCGATCTCCAAAAAGCCCGAGATTTAATTCCAACGCCTCGGACATTATAAACCCTTGATTGTTTAATCGTCCCACCCCGAGAAGGGTGACAGCAGTCCCTCTCTGCTAGGTTTTGCATCTAATGGTGTGTATCGCCTCTCCTTACTCACTGGCACTGGGGATCCACCGGTCACGGATGGGCTAAATTGATTGGCTTTTAGAGCCCCCTCAGTCCCTTTGTGATACGTGCTTGCGGCTATCTGCCCCCCAGAAGAAAAAGAGACGCCCTCCTTTCCAACTTGTTATCCTGCCGGAATTCTTCTAAATCAGGGACCATTGATCTTTCTAAAAGAGGAAGGGCCGTAGTTTCTTTACGAAAGTTCGGATAGATAAACGATAAAAAGGCCCGCTGTTGAATATCTCAATGGGATAACGATGGTCCAGGGATAGAAAGAGATTGCTTCATTTGAATAAGCTGTTCGTGTTTTGATTTAAGGAATTAACTAGCGATCGAGAGGTATTAGAAGTCAGGTAATGGATTGGACTGGGTGTTCAGGGGAGGCTGGTTTTCTCGGAGATAAAAGTATTTTCAGACGGTAATGGTTTTATACTACTATATCTCCCGACTTAGTTTTCAAATCGGAGGCCGGTTACTTCAGAGCTAAAACTATTTTCTGAAGGGGATAGTTTTATAGCTTTACTACTATTTGCCTTGAAATCAATTCTATTTATAAGTAGAGACTAGTTTAGTCTGAAAATTATTTGCGAATAATGCGATAGGAACGGTTTTATTGTTTTCCCCATATAAGCTTTGATTTTTTTTATTAAATAAAGGGGTTTCAGAAAAGACTAGTCTTGTATGAACCAATATATTTTCTAAAAGTGTTTTTATATTGACTACAACATAAGTGATATTATTTACTTTAAAAGAGATAATAATTATACATTAGAGTGTATCTGTTGAAAGTTTGTTAACACGAGAGTTTGCTTAGACGCACTTTGGAAAAAGTCAAATCGAATCAAGAACAGATCTGTAACCCTTTCAGTCCTAACCACTCAAACTTTTATATAGTATTAATAGAAATCTTGGGCGGTTATTGTTTGAAAGGGTTAACTAATAGTTTAAGTGTTGGAATTACTGCAAATCGGAATATTCTTATTTTCACAAATGTCAAGCCAGAACGGGACTAAAGTGCGAAAACAGAAGTTTGGTGCTATCGGCCGGCCTCGTCCTTTCAGAAAAACGTTTGGAGATGCATATTTTAGGGAATTGTAGATGTTATAAATACAACGTCTGTGTTTTCAACCGAGCTTCCCTTTTGATTTTGATGATTTTACAGATTTTTATAAATTCAACCTTTTAAAGTATAACTGAATAAATATCTCCATTTATAAGGTTTGTGTCATCTTGCCTGGAGACAGCGTATCCTTGCAACAAAGAAAACTATTCGACTTTAATACTCCTGAATGATGATTCTTCACAAGGTTTTTTTTTAGTATTCCTTTAATAAACAAAGCTAAATTGGACCTTCAGGTATGTTTATCTCTTATACTTCTTATCTCTTCAATTTATCTTTAAAAAAACATCGAAGTTTTCTTCTGTACTCCAATACTTTATCACAGCCATTTTGCAAGATTTTTTTTCTCCCGGTGAAAATAAATATGATCTTTAGATCGAAAAACAAAAAAAAGGAGCTAGTTCCCTCACGTTTGAGGTGTAATTCAATTATCTCATTAAGGTAGTAATACTATTGTTTTGTGCGGAGTCATCTAATAAGTGGTAACTAAAATAAAATAAAGTAAAACTAATTTTTATGATAAAATAAACAACACCCAAAGAGGAACATAGGATAAAAGGACAGTGTTATATTCTTGGTCACCTATACTGAAACGTAATCAGTTACAAACATAGCAATATTATGCTGAGAAGAAAGCGATATGTTTTTTTTTGAATAGGCATTAAATGGGAGTTTTATAATGTTTGAGAAACAACATACTATATAATTATATGGTTTGTACCAAAATGTACAAAACAAAAAAAACAAATATTTTTGATTAAAATGATTGAATGAGTTGATACTGGATCAATTGTAGAGAAAATCAAATACATACAAATCTGATCCGATTGAAGTAATTCCCCAAAATACCGGTTTGGTTATGTAAGTTTTGAAAATTACTAAACTTTAGGGATATGTTAAAAGGAAGTCATTCATTAATTCTGCAAGATTTAGTTGATCATGATCCTAAAGGTAGTCTCATTATAAAGGCATTCAATATTTCGTTGATTACCCCTCTCTTATAAATCTCACATCCATGGGAGCAGTAAGAATTTATATGCCTAATAAGTTTTTAGGTTTTTTAATGCCTAACCAAGTTATGCAGGTATTGATTCAACTAAGAAAAGGTATTCAATTATTGAGAACTTTATTTCAAGAATGAATATGAGATGTGACAATATCAAGACTTAGAACAGGAAATGCATGCATTGCCTCTCTTTCCATCTAGAAGTGTTAAGTTGCTGTTTGGTAATTAAATAGGTATGAATTATAAATGAACTTTTTGGAAAGAAAAGCTTATTTCGGTTAGAAAAGTATTGTTTTTGTAAAAATTTGTGTTGCATAAAAATATACATAACTATAAGCGTAATTTTATTTTATTAATTATTTAAATAAGTTATGAACATAACTTTGATCTGCCTTTAAGGTTAATTATAAATTTTCCCCCAATACAAATATATATGTATATCATATCCATTCCGAGAAATTATTTCCATAAAATCTTAAAGGAAATCCTTCAAAGCAATCTATTGAGCTTAGCTGTTTTCATTTTTGCCCGCGAAAACAAATTTTAAGAAAATTAGCAATATCTATCGCCAACTCCCTCCATCCCCAAAAAGCATTTTCCTCCCCATTCTTGTTTCCCGCGGACATATATAAAAATTTTATTTTCGCTCCGTTTTCCTGTCAAATAAGGATTTAACTATGAAGCAACGATGGACTTTTATCTTTCCGCTACACCCACTTTTCATCTTGTGAAAGCCAAATTTAAAATCTGCCATTGTCAATTCCGCGCTTTCATATTTCTATCTTCTTTCAATTCTATCACCTCCCATCATTTTTATCTTTCCCCCGAACCAATATTTTTCGGCACAATAACACGCACACAGCGGCGGATCAAAATAGATATATAAATATCTCTCTTTCTCTCCTTCTTTCTGTTTCTCTTCTTTCTGCGCGTTTTTCCCTGCTTCGCGGATGTGTACAGAAAGAAAGAAAATAATGAAAAGGACACTAAAGAGCGTAGACCGCACCTCCTATACCGAAATAAAACAGAGTGAAGAATACAACTATTTTAAATTTGGGCTTCTCGGATATTAGATATAAGGGCGTGAAAAATATTCTTCAAAAGAGTTTACCCGAAAAAGCGAGGAATAAAACACTATTTGGGGAACAAGAATGTGGACTTCTTTTTCTATAGAATTTCGAAGGCAAATAAAAGTCTATCCTTTTTCCCGACAAAGGGGCTGTTTTGAAGAAATGGAGTATTTAATTAAATTTAGTGGTAATCTGCTTAGACTTCAAAAACAATTATAAGCGTGTTTATGGTGTATAACAAGGAATTGAATTATGGTTCTTTTTTCAGATATCTCTTTTAGGATGGAAGCCATAACTATGTGCTGAAGAAAAATACTTTGGTTTTTTAATTTTTCAGATGAAATAGTCTTTTTTAGTGATAATTTGGACAAATTGAAAATACTCATTTTTAATAGAAAGCACGGTTTTCCCTATGAGTGTTAGGTAACATTATTGGCATTCTTCCATAGCATTTTTTTAACAACAACATTTATTGAACTACAAATAAAAAAAATTACAAGTTCACATAGTCACCTAGGATCTCCTCAATTTTTCAATTTTTTTTTCAATTTTAGAAATCTCATTCTGAAACATTTCGAATAATACTTTAACTATTAGTATTTCTTACTACTTAAAAAATACAATTTAATATCGATGTTTCTCCGGCTTTTAACTCTCATGTACAACTATACTAGATGACAACTTTTCTTGTCAGTGACATCACCGATTGACGTAAGATCACGCCACGCTTTCTAGCTACCTAATTGGCGATACCTCTCGTTTGCTCTTTCTTTTTCGCTAATTAGGTAGCTAGAAATTGTGGTGTGATCTTACTTTAATCGGTGACGTCACTGACAGGAAAAGTTGTCATCTAGTATAACTCCATCAACATTACTCATTTAAGACACTAACACCAGATTGGAACACTGATTTTGCTATTTTGCTTTTATTAGTTTAACGCTAATAAAAAGTAATTACACAATAATACAATTGTGGCAAGTAAGTTCACAATTTTTAGTAAAGTGTATTAAACTTTAGCCTTTTTTTTAAATAGTTTTTAAACCTCAAAATTAGAGAAAAGTCAATGTTTATATAAAATTAATGGGACCCATGAACACACCATCAGCTTTTTACTAGGTATTAATTGGTTGTTGAGGCTAGTCATAACTTACACATGTTATAGCAATATTTTTAAAGGTTCTAAAGTAACTAAGTATATAGATTAAATTATCGATACATATCTTCTTCCCTCCCCACAGTTTGATAAACGCCGGTCAAGAGTAACAATTAATTTCAGTTCCAAACTAAGTGACAAAACAACAAATACTTTCAAGACTCCGAAGGGATCCCCGATAAAAGTTTTCGCTAGTGAATAAGTACGGATCCGATTACTTTGAGAAAACCAATTCATTACAGATTAGCAGAGTCTTATGTAGTATTAGAAGATTTAGAGTCTTAGAGGTTTGAGCTTTGTTTTTACCCCACTCTTTTGACCAACCTGAAAAGTGAAGGGATCAACGACACTTAGGGAACTGTTGGCGGATGCTTAATTGGTCCATCCGATTATAAGAAAGGGAATAAATGCTGATTCATATCCATGTGATTTGGTTGAAATATTTATAGATATGTTTTCTTCTACCATTTCATTTTTATCTGGAGTAAAGGATTTTGTATGGTGTTTAAACATGGTGTTCAGAAAAGAACTCCGGATTTTTAAAATTGAATATCTCTTGAACAAAAATAGATAAAAATATAAAACCAACGGCATCGTTCTTGTATGAGCTTGGAATTTTTTGTGTTAAAGTTTAAAAATTTTAGTTATTTTAAAAGTTAGCAGATGGCAGCACGTTGAAAATGTCGCAAAATCGTTCTGAGTGCAGGATATCGATTCTTCGATCATTGTAAAGATCGATTCTTTTTATTGAGATTGAAATTTTCCAAAAGAAATATTTCAGATTTTCTAAAAAATTCGAATAAAAAGCAGCGCAATGTTTTTAAAAAATTTAATCGAACACAAAATATTAAATACCTATCGCGAAGAATGAAAGTGGATTTATACCGCCTTTAAAATCAACGGCACAGAGCCGTAACTAGAGTTTAGTTTCGGGAGGGATTTTGACTAAATATTTTTTCTGAGGTACCTACTTACGAGTACTTTTTTACTTCAAGTGTTAGATGACATGCACATTTGATATTAATTTTGTTAAAATTAATTTCAAAATTTTATAAACATTGAAAATTCAAAGCAAAGCGATATTTGAGGCTCTCCCTCCCAAATTCGAAAATTTCCAACACAAATAGAGTTTTATCTCCTTTTAAAGCCTATTGGGTTACACCCTTAGAGCAGGGCTCATTTAAAGAAGCAGAATTTTTAAAGAAACGCAGTAGAATAAAATAATAAATAGTAGAATAAACAGCAAAATTTTGAAGGGGATTTAAGGGTTCTACTTCAGAAAAATTTTGGAAATTTGTCCCTAAAAGTAGTGTTTAAATTCATTTTGTAGACTCATCACACCTCAAAAATCACGGAAGTTTCAGGAGAAAACGGTACAAAATAGTTTTAAAATTTGAGGGGGGCTTGGGGGTCCTCCCCAAATTTTTTTTTGAAATTTTACCCTTGAAAGCAGTGTTTTAAGTTATTTTGAGACCCTTTGAGAAGAGTAAGTGAAGGGGACCAAAAGAACGACGTCCAATACATTGCCTTCTTTAGTTCATGAAAGAAAATAGGTAGATTTTAACTAAAAATATTGGGGGGCTCAAGCCCCCTCAAACCCTATGGAGTCGGCGCCTATATGTATAATCATAACTTTATTCTTTAAAAATTACTAGCTGGGGTGGGATGTGGGCATTTGAGACAAAGTAAAAAATTTAATTTTTTACTCCTGATTGCATCACTCCTGAAAATTCCTAAGAATTATGTTTATATCTAATTGTTATTACTTTTAAAAAGTGAAAAATCAAGGTAAATTAAATTTTTAGATCATAAAAAATTGGATATAAACACATTTCTTAGGAATATTCAGTTAAAATTCATGCAAATTGAAGTAACTTAAAGTTAAAAATTAGCTCTGTAAGGTTTTGTACCGATTCTGTTAATTGTCCTATTTTCAGAAATTTTTGTGAAATTTTTTACATGTTTTAAGTCATATGAACACCCTCAAGTGAGTTTATGAATTTTCCATGAGTGAATTGCTCTTGCTTTATAATTTTGGGGATTGTTTAGGGATTTGCCTAAATTTCGAAATTTTTATTTTTTTTATACATGATTATATTTTATTTTCAACTTGAAATTTGGTAGCATTGTTCATTTTATGATTCAAAAGGCTTTTAAATTTTTTTCAAAAAAATTTTCAAAAACAATATTGTTATAAATTTTTTTTTCACTTTTTGAATTTTGAAAAAAACTTTTCGAAAATGATGGTCATGATGCACATCAAATCAAAGACAAAATATTTACGAACCGAATGGGACTAATTTCAGGTTTTTAAGTTGTATAGTTCTAGAGTTATTAGCTGTTTAAAAATGCAGAAAAAACAACTTTACAAGATTTCTTTGAACATTAAAAAATTATATCTAACGAAGCAAGAGTGATAAAAGAATGGAACCTAAAACATTATGTCTATAACTATATTAGTTTCTCATAAAAAATCATGAACAATATTTGAGAGTTTCATCTTTGGTTTTTTTTGTTGTTTTGTAAAAAAGTCATCCATTTTTTCGAACTTTAAGTGCGATGCGGGATCCTAAGATATTATCCAATCGAAAAAATATCTTACACCGTCCTTATTGGACCCAAGTGGCACCCTTTCCGCGCTATTAGAACAGGAATAAAAAATAAAGTGTGTTTTCGGCCCACCTAATGTCCATGGAATGAGTAAAGAATATGTATCATTTTAAGCTAGATATTCTATAATTTTAAATAGTTTAGTGGGATTTTTATAATATAGAAAACCTGATGATAACATGATGTCATTCCCCCCCATATCATTAATAATGTTAAGGTTTTAGGTGCTATGAAGCACAAAATGCAAACGAATAGGATAGAAAATTATTTTTAAAAAGTTGTAGGTAAATCTCACGTGGGGGTAGGGGGGTCAAGAAAAATCTCACTTAATCTCACCAGGGGGAGGAGGGGGTCCAGATTTTGGAAAAAACACCTCACGTAATTTATGGATGTCCCCTTAGGAAAAGCCGAAACACACTTCCAGAAAGATATCTAAAATTAACAATATACATACCATAAAGTTTGGTTCAACACATACATTCAATATGACCTGAAAAATTACCAGACCGAACAACGTCTATCGTGAAATAGTGTTTTTAAAATCACCACTTAATTTTTAAATTATAATTAGCTAAATTAAATTCAGTTTCGAAGTTAAATGCTCGTAATTATACATAACAGAATTGAAACGTTGCGAGTAAACCTAATTCCGTCTTGCAATAAATGTGTTTAATAGATGGGAAATTTTATAAAAACCTTTGGTTTTGAAAAACTAACTTTTTTAAAGTTCAAAATTTTTAACTCATTTGCAATATTTGTAACACTATTATATTTAAATTTGGACCCTACATAACGAAAGCTGAATATTTCTGAGTAAAATGGCTTTTGTTGCATGAAATTAAGGTGAACAAGTTCGGAGTAATGCCAGCTAACGAATACCCTTACAATTGCTAAAATCAGCAAGACTTGTAAAACGTCGATGGCTGCTATCAAAATTCAAAAAAGGATAAAAATTTAAATATAGTGCTTTCGGACAACCTAATGATGTAAGAATCAACCCTCAAAAATCAATTGATTTTGAAACAATCGAGTGGCCACCTCTGAATCATTTTATATGGATTGACCCTTTAGTTATAAAAGGAAACAAAAACGAAGTAACAATGAAACCACACACCAATGTTGTATTTCCTTACCCAAGACACATTGATATGAAAACTAAGTGCATAAAATTCTTAATAAGATTTAAGCTCTTGAATATTATTTGGATTTTATTAACGCAAAATTATACAAAAATAATATTAACATCTCTAAAATATTAAAAATTGATCCATAACACTTTAGAAGGAGGAGTTTGAGTTAGACACAATAATCAATACATTATTAAGTGCTTGTTGTAAGGGTGCTTAACATGGGCTGAGAGGTAATTTCTAATCCACTGATTTTAGATGCATATTTTAAGTTTTTTGATTGTTTAAAATATGATAATAAAAGGTTTTAAGAGATTTTATTCAAAATAATATTTGTATAAAATCTTTTTACATGGTATCTTGATTTTATCAATTAGGTTTAGTAAAACTACTATTTCAGATACTAACGTGTTTAACTAAAAGGTAGCCTACACCTACGACAAAAACTAATCGAGTACTTGTTAAATTAATGCAATGTTAAAAAGTAGAGAGAAACTGAGAGATAAGTGCAGTTAAATGAATATCGATTATGCTCATTTTCCATTGGATAGAAAGTGGAAATTTAACTTTATTTTCCAGCTAAAATGAGAAAATTAAAGTAAATAAAAGAAAATTGAGCAAATTAGAATATAACTTCGCTTAGTATATAGCACGTGAATGTGAAAAAAAGAAATGATATAGGGTCACTTGGGGTAAGTGGGGCCCTTTTTAGGCCTAGTGCATTTTTTGTAGCTCAATAGAATAATTTTGAACATGTTAAATTAACTTATTGACTTATTTCATTTAAGAATTTATCCATAAACAAAAATTTATCATTAGTTGAATAAAATAATTCTTTGCATTTTTCTTAACTGGATTTTTTTAAAGAGAGGGGTGATGGGTGATGATGAGATGGTCTCCACTCTATTTATATTTAAAGCAAGCAAAATTTAAAAGGAAGTAAGTGGGTCTTACTACTTGATAAAGTACAGAAAATTTCTATATAAAATATTTTATTGTGACTGTATCCCATGTTTGAGAAATCTACGCACATTACAATCAGTATGACAGGTTAAGAACAGACAGAAAAACAAAATAAGTATTTTAAAGAATGTTTTGAAAGGCCAAAGGGATATGTTTTACTTTAACATATAAAATATATAGTGCTGGAAAAAACATAAAGTTAATTAAGATTTATTTTGCCACATTAAACATTGTAAAAAGAAATCGGACACACTAAATGAAAATGAACACTATTGATATTTCCCTTTACTTACCATAATTTAAATTAAAATGCAAAATTGATATAAAATGTCGATCGAATCATTTGTAAATTTTGAAGTAGCGATTAAAAAGTCTTGCTGCTAACGTAAATGTGGGTATAGACTTTAGGGAAAATTATTGCTTAAAAATTCTTAATAATTACCGACCTATTTGCTTGGATACGGTTATCATCCTATTTTTAGGTTAATTGGATCTTCTTATTTCGATTTTACCATTAGAAATTTTAATTAGATTGGGTAAAGTATTTTTAATTAATTTTTAAAAAGTACTCCAAATTGCATCTATAGTGACCACATAGATGTAGCTGTTGTTTCTATGGTGGACAGCTCTTGCATCTATAGTGGACACCTCTTTTTCTGCCTATATGAGGGGTTTATGCATGAAATTGAGGGTTTTCTTTGGTATAGTCGTTTAGTTCTAATTAAATATTCCTTCCCAACGAAATGTGTTTTAGATCCAATCAAATTAGATTTATTTAAAAAAGACTTGATAGTTTTCGGCCCAAAGCCTATGCTGTAGCTGATTTGAGAGGAATTTATGATGTAGTTCAATGTTTTAGAAACCTTGGTTCCCGAAGCCAGAATGAAACCAAATTAATACAACGCTCATTTTAAAGCCCAATCAACAGTTTATGAAGAAAAATTTATTCAAATTAAATATTATTTATGTTTATATTAGAAGCCATTGCTGTGGCCACTATTGGAAAATCTAAGATTATGTGTTGGTAAAGTGACCACCCCAATAAATCATCGTTGAGTCAAAATTTTCAAATAAATTTTATTCAGTATCATTTTATACACTCTTCTTTATCTTAATATAAATTTTAAAGTCACTCGAACGGTAATAAATACAAAAAATCGGTTCCGAAATACCCGTTTCCTTACGCGATTCAATAAGCCAAATCAACTTTCAGTTACTCGGCCGATGTTTATTTTCAAATATTTAAATATTCTTCCCATGCTGATTTGTGGTATCGGTGGTAATTTACCAGCTTACCTGATTGTACAATCTACTATGCCTATGAATGTTGACGCTGTTTGATGCTTCTAACTCGTTCTATTTAAAATTAATCAGCTATGTGGCCACTATTGGTACAGTGTCCACTATACTCACATTTACCTTATTAATCGAAATTTTTTGAAAATTTTGGGGGAAATTGCCCCTATAACCTCCATTAAATCCGCCCATGTCTTCAGTAGTAGTTCCCTTTATTATTTGGGAATTTTAAGTTAAACTTTGCACAACAGTTCAATAAATCGACAGCCACGTTTCAAAAGCCTGTAAGTGCAAAACCTCAAAGTTTTCAGGAGACGAAAAAAACTGCATATTTTTCGTCTTAACATTTCGTCACATTAACAATGGGTTTGATGATAAGCATTTTAAAATAACGCTATATACTCACGTTTTTCTGAGGACGACACGGCCTTCCCTCAGCGTCACTGCAACTTACAGAGTTTTGCTTGGTGATTGGGAGGTTTCCAACTTACAGGTTATTACAAATCGTCATGGAGAAGTTATGAAGCGTCTTTGGCCGATTTTGGTGGCACTGAGATGTGCGCAAGGCCATCTTTAACAAGTACAACTCAAAACCTTATTTTCGCCAAAAAATGTTCTTACATGCTTTTGCAACGTGGCTGTTGAAATATCAAATTACAATGAAAACTTAGCTGGGGATAGTATTTCATTTTGAATTTTTGTTCTATTATGGGCGTTTTCGAATATTTCAAAATCACCACTCAAAGAATTAGCAAAAAATATTAGAATAAGCATTTTTCCCTTCCATCTAGCGGGTGCCTGAACCAATGAATGAGACCAAACGGTTCTACTCCTAGAAAGAATTCGGTAAGTAAGTCGTTACCACCACGTCGAAGACACGAATCTTCTATTAACTACGAATGCAGATTCGCGTTTTCGGCGTTGTTAGAACTATATGTGCAAAACTATCAAGAGTGAGTCATTCCATATAATCCAAAGGTGGTCGCTCTACCAATTTTAAAATCAAATTGTTTTCGAGGGTTGATTCTTACATTATTAGATATTCTATAACATAACCAATTTTTTTAAACTTTTATCTTTTTATCAATTTTGATAGCAGCCATCGAAATTTTATAAACTGATTTTGCGTATGTAAGGATTTACGTTAACTGACATTCATTGAATTTAAATTCATGCAACGAAATCCATTTTACTAAAAAAATACACCTTTTATTGCGAAGGGTGTAAATGAAAGGATAATTTTGTTTCCAAATATTGAAAATCGTCCTAAAAGATTAACTTTTTAAAAAGATGATTTTTCTATTTTCGAAAGCATAGTATATCCAAAGGATCTAAATTTTTCCAAATGTTTTTGTTGCTAATGTGTAGCTAACTAGCTACCTTACTGGACTGGATTCTGAAAATAAAATATCAACCCTTATATTTTGTTATTTTTTGTATTTATATGTCTTCAAAATCGGAAACTTTTTAAAATATCTGAACTATGACCCTTTATATCTCTGTAGGAACAAAGTCCTATCTGAATGTTTTACAGGTTTAGCCTCACTAGGGTAACATCTTTTGATATTTTTCACCATTCTGATATAAAGTTCATATATTTTTGAAAATTTCCGATTTAAAGGATCATAACTTCGAAAATAACAAGATATAAAGCATAATATTTTTTTCAGAATACACTTCAGTTAGATATCTACCCATTAAATACAATAAACATTTGGAAAAAAGAGATCAATTGGGAATACTATGTCTTCGAAAATTGAAAAATCATATGTTAAAGTTCAGCTTTTAGGCTGAGCTTCAATATTTGGAACCAAATTCTCTTTAAAATTTTGCTTCTATATGATGAAGTCTATCTTTTTAAGTAAAATGGCTTTCGCCTCCAGTTCAAACCAGTTCGGAGTAATGTCAGTCAACGTAAACCCTTACAACCACAAAAATCAGCATGGTTTATAAAACTTCGATGGCTGCTATCTAAATTCAGAAAAGGATAAACAATTTTAAATTAAGTCTTTGGACTCTCTTATGATGTAAGAATGAACCCTATAAAAACATAATATTTTTAAATGGTCGAGCGACTGCTTCTATTTTATTTTTCTGGATCACTTTATATGGTTTGACCCGTATAATATCGATATTGTTAAATGCTTGATATTTTTTTGGTATTTTACAGTCACCACTTAAAGAATTAGAAAATATATTTTAATGCAAATATCTTCTAGTTTCACTTTTAAAAACTGAATGGTGTTGGGAAGTTTTGGTTACTTTTATTGGTTCGAGAAACCACATCCTGTAGTCGTAGATGGTATGTATAGCTGTGACACAATCTGGAAATATTAAATAATTCGCATTAGACTACCCTCATAAAAAATGCTATTGACTATATTTTCCTTTCAATAAATTGGGCAATAAAGTTAATAGTCACCAGTACAAATTTCATTTGTAAAATAAGATGTAGACTAATTTCTAGCTTCACAGTATACCATCATACTACCGAGTACTGTACGGTTTTATTCTCTAATGCCTGAGGTATCTACTCTAGGAATGGATGTAAAAAATAAGATTTTCTGGAAGTGGTGAGTTTTGAAAAATATTGTAGCTAAAATTTCACCAATATTTCTGAAGGCCGAAAAAAAATGCCTCGATGTCGATTAAAATCAATTGTTATTTATAATCCATCAGTGTCTTGAGTATTTCTTTAAATTCTCAGAAGCGAGTGACCTGATGGCCTAGTGAGCTTGAGCGCAAGGCTTCAAGTCGGAAGGACCTTCGATCGAACCCTGGCTTCTGCCGTGCAATCATTTTATTGGTATTTTTCTTTATTCATGAATTTATAGTAGTGACTTAAAAATAACGAGGTGTAGGAACGGTTGGCATGGTTGGTTAAAGCACTAGTGTCCTGTTCGTTGAGTCCACGGTTCGGTCCTCTAGTATTTTTTTAATTATGAAATATCAACTTTAAATTAATTGGAAGAACAACCCAGACGCAGGAACGGATGGCTTGGTGTGTTTGCGCACCAGTATGCCGGATCCATAAGGCCCTCAGGTCGAACCTCCCTCGGTTCGAGTCTGAGCCTCTCCCCGGGTATAGCACTCGGACATAAATACAGTTGAGTATTTATAAATTTTCCTGCCTATACACGGGGGGTCATAAAGTTTCCTTTTTTTTGAAAGTTAACTGTAACCGTATAAGTCAAATTCTTTAAAAATATCACATATTTTACAACATTTTTAATTTTATTTTGCATAATCAAAGTCTTTCTCTTCGGTCTTCGACAGAAACTTAAACTATTAAACATTTTAAGTCCCTTAAGATATTGTACAAGAACAATGAACAGAAGTTACCCCTCCACAAACCCCAACCACCGCCCTGGCGCGTCAATTTTACTTGAAAAAAATTTCTTAATTTTTTAAGTGGTGACTAAAGAGCAGATACTTTTACGTTCATTAATTAGAATAGAAATTTACATTAGATAGAATGGAAAGACACCTCACTTAACAACTTTTTCCTGATTCTACGATCGATTACAATGAAATTCGTCAATAAAATTCATTTAAGGAAGATTTTCAAGTACGTAAAAATTTCATCAATGCTTTCAGTTAACAAGCATTAACGTTTTAATAATGACTCTTCATTTACAAGTATGTAATTTCAACAACACAATATCCACTAAAAATTTCTCTTTATTGCTTGCCATACACAATAATTGCTAAATACAATACCTGCCATATACAATAAAAATTACAAGAAATTACATCTCCTGCTTTTGGCGCAACATGATCTTACTTGGTTCTTCTGCCATAAAGCCACAGACAAACCTATTTCTGCTTAGTAACGCATTTGGAACTTCATTGAAATCTGGAAAATGAATAAAGTATTGATTAGTTATAACAAATAAATTAGAAAAGTTACAAGATCCTTGTTGCAGCAAGCTTCCCGATTATTCTTTCCGATTTTTAGTTATCATTAATAATTACAATACAAATTATTTTGATAACTTCTACAAGCAAGCAATTCGCATCCCTCTACGATAATATTAACCCGTGCCGAATCTCAATTGAAGATGGTCAAACAAGCTAAATTACCGGCACGCGCCCGCTTATACTCACCACTTTTTTTCTTTTTTCAGGCTTTTTTATGTGTATATTTATATTTTTGGCCATTGTAATATTAATCGGTCTGAATTGTCGTCTACACTAAAGTTTAACTTCACAAATGTTAAAAAACAGCACCGCAAAAATTTGTCGATTACTTGATAACTTAGTCGCCAACTAAGTATATTAGTTTACCTTCACTTCGCTAATTTCTTTTAAAAGCGGTATACGAAAATTCAGACCGATTAACATTACATTCCAATGGCCAAAAATATAAATATACATAAAAAAGCCTGAAAAAAGTAGGAAAACGAAAGTGGTTAGTATTAGCGGGCGCGTGCCTGTAATTTAGTTTGCTTGACCATCTTCAATTGAGATTCGGCACGGGTTAATATTATCGTAGAGGGATGCGATTTATATCTGAATAGGTCAAGACATTTATAAAAAACGTAGAGGGTATGAGTTTTCAAATTCGCAAAAAGGAAAAAAATTATGTCGTAAAAGAGACAAAAAGAGACACAGTGACCATCTTTAACTAAGATTTTGCCCAGGTTAATATCATCGTAGAGGGATATAATTATATATCTGAATATGTCAAGGCATTTATAAAAATAGTAGAGGGTGACCGTTTTCAAATTCGCAAGAAAATTTTTTCTGGGACATCCTAATCTGCATACATGAATTTTTTGGAAGCAATATATAATCACCACTTTAGAAATTATGAAAAAAAAATTAATCTACAATACAGGATGCCCTGAAAGGTTTTAGCCAAACTCAACATGTAGGTCTGTCAACAAACAAGATTTTCATGGGAACCCATGTCCACAAAGTAATCTGTGTCCGCTAGAAGACATAGTTCGCCGGCGAAGGGGCTACATTAAACTTTTTTATTCTATAGAAAACTTTAATTATTAGTATTACATATTTGGAGAGGGAACCCCTGAAAATCAAATTTCATTATTATATTCCACTGGTATTTATCAGAAAAAAACCTCTTTTTTTTCCTCATTCATGTATACAGATTCACTGATAATAATTACGTCTGATATAGAAAATAATAGAACTATTTTAGTCGCAGAATGGATGCAGAAGTGTTACGTAGAAAAATCTGAATATTTCAAAACAGCTAGAAACAAAAATATGAATAAGATGAAGGGGCTATGTAACATTTTCATGCTAAAGCCATAGAGGATGAAAGGGCTATGTGCCCTTAACTCCTGTAAATCATAACTTAACTTAAGTAACTACATAGTCACAACAGGAGGTGTCCGAACTAGAGTGTGTAAAAAGGCTTTGGCAAACTTATATCTGAACTTATGTCTGAAAAAAATTGAAATCATACAAAATAAAATGAAATCTGGTACAAGTGCTCCTAAACCTGATAAAATGGGTAGACATAATGTGAGACCCAACAAAACTAGTGAAGATGTCAAGGTTTCAGTTATAAAACATATTTCGAAATTTCCTTCCAAAGAATCACATTATTCTAGGCATTCATTGTAATGTACATAAAAAAATATCTTTCCCCACTTCTATCTGTATCGAAAATGCATAAATTGTACATTTTATCTTCGCCAAGCCTGGTTTCACAGCATTCATATCACAACCAAAGAGGTTTCGAGAGCTATATTTTGTACCTGGACCAAGGACCAAGAAAAGAGAGGGAGTTCTGAGGTCTTAAGCTCATTACTCACTTCATTTGAACTTGATGATCAGCTAAAAAGCAAAGAACATATTATTTGGTTGGATTCTTGCTCAGGCCAAAATAAGAGTTTTTAATGATATGTCTCTACCGATATTTTGATAAAGGAAGTTTCAAACTATTGACCATAAATTTCCTGAAGTGGGGCACATTTTTTGTTTTAGTCAAATATTTCAAGTTAGATATGCTAAAATATTTTGTTTTTGTTCTGAAATAGCCAAAATTAGTTCACTTTGTATACTTTTTTCGAATCAAATATAGAGCTTTGCAATGATTGAATTTATTTACATCTTGTTTCATTCATTCGTTAGATAGAGAAAAATAGATCCATAGACGGATTATAGAAAGCATTATTTTTTTAATAGGGTAGTGGATGGATGGAATGCGTTGCCTGAAACAATTGTAAATTCAAGTGGGGTAAACGAGTTCAAGAGGAAAATTGACAGATACTTGGATTCCGGTAGTTTGGGATAAAAAGACTGGACCAACCTTGCTGGGCTTACGCCTGTAGTTGGTCGACTTAATTTGTATTTGTATTTGCATAATTTACAAATTTAAAAAAATGTTTGTGGATAAAGGGGTTATGTACACAAATTTTATAAAAATACATATTATGGATACAGGTATGTAAATAAAACTTGGTACATTAAAAAATAGAGGTCATTAGACTAATTTCATACGCTCACTTAACAACAAAACCAGAAAACAAAAAAGTTACAACAGTAAAACTTTGAACTTAAATTACTCGAAACTAGGGTTTTGTAACATAACCCCTTCATCTCCCAAGCCCTTCAATTATTATTAGCCTAGATAAATAAGCTATACGTTAAATATTTAAAGTTAATTTTTAAAGATATGAATAGGTTCAAAATATTCATTATAATCGACTGTTAAGAATAATAATGATAGACGTTATAAAGAAAAATAGATCCATCTCAGGTTCTAGAGGAATCACAAGTCATATACTGTTAGCAGCGAAGAAAATTAGCAGCTGCTGAACTGTTATGGTATATCGACAGAAACATTTCAGCAAATTATTATAAATCAGTAACTCAATGGTTAACAGGCTAGGTACCGTTAAGCTGGAGATAAGAATGCTGAACGTCGAATATTTTTCCTTATTTCGAAAGTGGTGACTATGAATGACAGCTTTGGGCAAAATAACCTCAACTAAGGCGTATATAAATAACATTTAGACTCTTAGACACATTATCTACCAACTGAGCCACCAGAACAGATTTTTAATGGATTTATTTCTTACTTTAAGATTATAAAAATAAACTATCGACCGAAAAACCAGCCACGGCATAGCAGCACTAATACCAGCTGAGCTATCAGGGCAAGAATAAACTCTTGCTTTATTTAATACTTTTTTGGATTCGGAATATTTTATTTATATTTTAAATCTGTGATATTTCCTAGAATATTAAATTTAGAAAGCTGGAATTTAGGGGAAACTAATGCTTAAAACTTTTTACCCTTTTACCCCCTTCATTTGTATTAGAAAAAGGAACGACTTGTGTTTTTTTTTAAATTGCTGACACCTTTTGTATTATCTTTATCGTTAAAAATAATTTCATTTTATTTATCAATTTTACGATAGCTGTAACATCCGTTAGAAAAATTTTTAACATTCCATAAAAATGATAATTGCCAGGTGGTGTTAAAAATACTCCCTTGTATCTTTTGATCTATTAAGTTGCACAAACAATATTCATTTATAAAAGCCAAAACTGAAAACACAATAAATTATCTACTAAGTCCAACTGCCCATTTGGATTCCATAGTGGAAAAAGGTGCAAGTTTTATAGAAAAATCGCACTTTTTCGAATCTTTGACATTTTAACAATTTTTTTCAAAACTGTTTGGAAGCACTGTCGCCAGTTAATATATATACTCGAATGGAAATATCTGGGTGTTTTTTATTTCAGTCGAATGAGAGAAACTTGCTGTTATCTGAAAAAGACCGAAAGTTCTTTTATATTGGTTACAGGAATCTGTCTTCATGAGAATCAACATATTGCACTGCATATCTAGCTAAAAGACTGGCCACGATTGATCACGAGAAGTTTTGACTTACTTATATTTTTTAAATAATTCTTTTATTGGTCTAAATTTCCTTTGTGGTAAAATTTACAGAAACGGCATGTTTTCTAGGGATACCAATTTAAAACAAAAACAATGAAAATTGAGTGAAAAAAAGATGAACTTTAACATTGTATTCACCTATTTCTAAAATGGATACAAAAATTTATTTGTAGATTGTGATAAATTTTTGTTGAAATAGGGGAGAGCGGGGTAATAAGATGCAAATGGGGTGATAAGAAAAATGCAAAATTCCATAGGATTTTCCTTTAAGTTTATGAAGCTTATTTTTTACAGAATGTTTATGTTACCGCTAAAGTTGATAATTAGTTAATCTGAAGAATACCTAGGTAAACTTAAGATTAACTGATTTCTGTCGTTAATGTGCGGATTTTTGAGTTTTTCGCATTTTACCTAGGGAATCTACACTATAACGGCCTCTTGATCGTTAAAGTTCAAAACAGTTTGTTTCGTTCAATACTTTCTGTTAAAATGTTGAGGTGCTTACTGCGCCATGCGCTTACCCCTGCGCAGTTGGGTTTCAATACGTAGTTTGTTGTCATATTTGGTGTTTTGATTTCAAATTTAGAGCGTAGCACTGATAGTTGTCATGTTGAATGTTAAAACAAAATAATACAAGCAAGTAAGTACTGTAAATTTACATGATTAAGTACAGTATATTACTACTAAAACGGGTATTTTGAAACAGTTGTGTTGAAGCTCCAACTTCAGAGTGACAGAGATTTCTTTTAACGACAGCAAATGTCCCAGCTGTTGAAATATCTTTTCAACAAACGTTAATTCAACAATCGCTGGAACCTGGGCAAGGGTTTAACATATGTAATCGATCGCGAATCCTAGCAATAGTTCAGTGCAGGCTGCCAGCCGATTACACCGCGCTTTCATTAAGATTTGCTAGTTTAAGTGCTCATTGAAATACGCTGTCAAATCGAGATCGAAAACCACAATTGATACAAATCTCAGTTGGTACTTTAATATTCTATTATTATTGTTTTTATATTCTAGTTTTAAAATTGCTATTTCATTACTATTTTTGTGGGATTTGCGTGTTTTGTGTAATATGAAAAAAGTACCGATCCCCCCTTTTTTGATTCGTCATTGTTACTGTTTTACCCCAAAACGAGTTTGGTTATAGTTAGGGCAGGGGGGTTTGGGGGGGCGGCAGCCCCCCCAACCTCCTTAAACTTTTTATAAAATAAAATAAAATTTTGTACTTTAACGGATCACCCTCGTTAATATGTAAAATAACTGATTACAGGTAGTATGCAGATTAACGAGTGTCTAGTCGGTAGGGTGCAGAATACCTAGGTAATTTCAAGATTACCTAGGTAATCTTAGAAATTGAAAAAAAATTCGCTCTTTAACGGATCACCCTCGTTAATCTGCAAATTACCTAGGTTATCTGTAAATTAACTGATTTCCGGACTTTAACTGTAACATTTATATCATTATCAGCTTTCTTTGAAAAAATAATGCACTTTCTAAATTAAAGGGGAACGGAATTTTTTTTATTTGTTTCCTATTACCCCGAAGCGACTGTATCTTGTTACCCAACGAGAGGTAATAAGAAACAAGCCAGTTATATTTTACTAACTAAAACTATTAAAAATCAAATGAAGGTATTAATATAATATTTAGATATTATTTTATAACCCCAGTAATTTTCAAACATTTTCATTAAAAATCTTTCGATATATTCCCATTTAAAAATTAGTGGTAAAAAAGTACCAGTTGAAAGTTATAAACAACGCTACATTTTTTTATTAAAAAATTTGAAAATCATGACTAAACAAATCAAATGGTGTTTCTCTTATTTCATTCTGTAATATTAGTATTAGGTTATTCTCCCCCAAAATCAACTCAATTTTTTTCAAACTCAGTTTTTTTATGTCGGTTCCACTTCTTCTTTATAAAATCAGCGCTACCCGTTTTCTTCAGGTTTGAATGATTTACGAAGTTTAAGACAACCTTCGAACCTATTCCTCCTCCCCCTGTGTTTCAATCAATATATCTTTAATTAATTTCTCGAAAAAATTAATATAAAAAACGACTAAATATTTTTATTTACTCACCATAACTTAAAGTAAAACGCAAAATTCATAAAACTTTCGATGGAATTTTTTATAAATTTTTCCACAAACTTTGAAGTGGTGAGTAAAAGTAGTCTTTCTACCCACCGCTTTCAGGAAAATGAAAAGTGAAAATAAATTTAATTGAATTTAAAATTTTAACTTCATAAATGAATAAGAACAATAAAATAATAATATAATAAAAAGAAAAATTTGATAAATTAATTTTCATGGATAAAATGCTAGTGTTTCTTATCACCCCATACTTTTGTTTGAATGGGGTAATAAGAAACAGGGCATTTTTTAAGAATGATCCACAACCCTAAATTGAAGAAAAAAAGAGAAAAAAGTTCACTAAAAATTCTAAAAGATTTTTGTAGCTAAAACAAGATAAGTTGAAGTAGTTGAAAAGGCCTGACTTTACATTTATGACTTTGCTGCCCGCATCAATTTCAAATAGGAATTTTTCACTGAAGTAACTATATTCTAAAACGATAAAATTTTTATGGGATATAAAGTATGTCTTGAAGATATTCTGTGTTTTTTTTCAGATTTTTAGGCCCACACACAAAGCCGCAAATTAAAAAGTTTCTTACTACCCCTAGTGCATTTTTCCCTAGTGCAAGTGCGAAATCCCTTCTTCATCATACGCCAACTTATAGTTCATCATCTCTGCTATCCAAGAGACACTTGGTCTAGTTCCAAAAGATAATCTCCGAATTTAACGTACAATTTAACTCGATGGTATATCTCGTATATCTCTTTTCCCAACAATATTAAGAACAAGCTGTAGAAAAGCGCGAGCCAAATTTTTCGTGAAGGGGTCCAAAATGTTGAATAACAGCTTCCAAAAGTATATAATTCAATTCTGATTGCCGGTAGACATTATAAATCAAACGGCAGCCTCTAATCTCACAAATGCTGTCACATCCGCATGGTAGTATGATCTATGGTTCTTACAAATGGTGATTGATGACATAATAGATGACATAGTCGCCTTTAGAGCGCACAGGACTGGCTACTTTGTTAAAGTTCGGATACTTTTTCTCTACCTCGCGTTATACATTTTACCCATTTCCTTTCCTCCAGGACAGAAAGTAAGGATGGAGCAACAGTGATATAACCTATATTTCCGTCTTTACGCATTTAGGGGGTGATTTATTTTTTTACTAACTTTTTCATGTATCTGTCCGTTGGTACACACTTGTTCTGCTACCTGGTTTCTTCGATATTATTATTACTTCTAATACAAAAGAAATTATTTAAGATGGGTCGCTTTAGCCCTTAACTGAATGAAAATAATGTTTTCAATATTGGGATGTATTATATGTGTAAAGAACAGGATGTGTTTCTTACGAATTTCATAGAGATAAAAAATATCTAATTTTATACGTTTGTTTAAGGTTGTTATTTCCATAAAATGTGAATACCTGTTTATGATAAAAAAATTGAGGTTAATAAATAATTGTTTGAAATAAAATTAAAGAAAAACACTACATATATAAAATTATAGTAAAATTATCAAAAAATAACATGAATTATTTTCTGAAAATTCAATAACAATCTTTTTAATATTGGTTTTCTTGAGAATCTTAAATCGCAAATTATAGGTTCACATTTGGATTCACATATTTGATTTAGCTTCATATGAAAAAAATTCATAGTACATAATATGTCTGTAAAACTTATAATATATAATTACTTGAAATAAATCGTCATAAAAAGTTTTTTTTCAAAAAACTAGTGAGTGTTATATATAATATGGAATTCTGGATGTAAAAGTGTGTATAAAAATATATCGATTTTATATATTTATTATAAAATTTTTAGTTTCAAGATTATTTTTTAATCGGTGTGCGTTAGAATAAATTATTTATCAGTACCACCGTTAATATATATATGTTACAGTTAAAGTCCGGAAATCAGTTAATTTACAGATAACCTAGGTAATTTGCAGATTAACGAGGGTGATCCGTTAAAGAGCGAATTTTTTTTCAATTTCTAAGATTACCTAGGTAATCTTGAAATTACCTAGGTATTCTGCACCCTACCGACTAGACACTCGTTAATCTGCATACTACCTGTAATCAGTTATTTTACATATTAACGAGGGTGATCCGCTAAAGTACAAAATTTTATTTTATTTTATAAAAAGTTTAAGGAGGTTGGGGGGGGCTGCCGCCCCCCAAACCCCCCTGCCCTAACTATAACCAAACTCGTTTTGGGGGTAAACAGTAACAATGACGAATCAAAAAAGGGGGATCGGTACTTTTTTCATATTACACAAAACACGCAAATCCCACAAAAATAGTAATGAAATAGCAATTTTAAAACTAGAATATAAAAACAATAATAATAGAATATTAAAGTACCAACTGAGATTTGTATCAATTGTGGTTTTCGATCTCGATTTGACAGCGTATTTCAATGAGCACTTAAACTAGCAAATCTTAATGAAAGCGCGGTGTAATCGGCTGGCAGCCTGCCCTGAACTATTGCTAGGATCCGTGATCGATTACATATGTTAAACCCTTGCCCAGGTTCCAGCGATTGCTGAATTAACGTTTGTTGAAAAGATATTTCAACAGCTGGGACATTTGCTTTCGTTAAAAGAAATCTCTGTCACTCTGAAGTCGGAGCTTCAACACAATTGTTTCAAAATACCCGTTTTAGTAGTAATATACTGTACTTAATCATGTAAATTTACAGTACTTACTTGCTTGTATTATTTTGTTTTAACATTCAAGATGACAACTACCAGTGCTACGCACTAAATTTGAAATCAAAACACCAAATATGACAACAAACTACGTATTGAAACCCAACTGCGCAGGGGTAAGCGCATGGCGCAGTGAGCATCTCAACATTTTAACAGAAAGTATTGAACGAAACAAACTATTTTGAACTTTAAATATCAAGAGGCCGTTATAGTGTAGATTCCCTAGGTAAAATGCGAAAAACTCAAAAATCCGCACATTAACGACAGAAATCAGTTAATCTTAAGTTTACCTAGGTATTCTTCAGAATAACTAATTATCAACTTTAGCGGTAACATATACAGGGTGTTTCAAAATTGCGTTGCACGGCTTTTATTCGAAACCAGCGCTTCCTAGGGTCATGGAAGTAAGGTCTACCCCTAGGTAAGTGACCCTGGAGAATCCATTGAGATGACTTAAACCGCCCCTAGCGGCGTAATAAAAAAGTTAAAAAAATTAATTTAAAAACTAAAGGAGATAGAGCAAAAACCCCAGTGAGAGTATTGTTGCCAACGTCAAGAAGAACTCACTGAAAAAAATTTGATCAAAATATCTTGAATATTCGTGGAGATATTAGCATGTGAAAATAGCACTTTTTCAGGGGTCAAAAAGTAAAAAGTTCGCATATTTGCAAATTTTTTTGATTTTTTGATTAAATTTTGTGTTCTTTCAACTAAAAAGACACAAAACTACACAATAACACTGAAAAATTTGCAAAAATGCGAACTTTTTTCCTTTTTGACCCCTGAAAAAGTGCTATTTTCACATGCTAATATCTCCGGGAATATTCAAGATATTTTGATCAAATTTTTTGCAATGAGTTCTTCTTGACGTTGGCAACAAAACTCTCATTGGGGTTTTTGTTCTATCTCCTTTAGATTTTAAATTAATTTTTTAACTTTTTAATTACGCCGCTAGGGGCGCTGTAAGTCATCTTAATGGATTCTCCAGGGTCAATTACCTAGGGGTAGACTTTACTTCCATGACCCTAGGAAGCGCTGGTTCCGAATAAAAGCCGTGCAACGCAATTTTGAAACACCCTGTATAATAACACTATTTAATAAATGAGGAACAAAAATCTTGTTTTCTAGTGCTTTTTGTAAATTACTTATAGTACTAGTTCATTCTTTAAGACAAAAAAAATAATAATTTCTACTATCAATAGATTGTTTTTCATTTCATTTTTTTAAACGAATGTAATCTTAATTTAAAATTAATCTTTGCAAAAGGTTGCAAACTTGCTCTACAGCCAAGTATCTTAACAACAGAGTTCTTGCTTTCAATATTATTGAAATTCCAATATATTTTAAACTGAGTTCAGGCTGCTTTCAAATTAAGAAGCCATAAAATGAAACCGAGGTTATTAAAGCTACTATTAAAAGTAGAAAAATATCGTAAACATAGTGTGAAATCTCAAGAAAATAATTTCTCTCTGCAAGTCGATATATGAAAGTTTTTTTAAGGATGATTTATATATACACGAATCTAAAGTGTTTTAGCAGAGATCGATTAGCTTTTAGACTGTGTATTACAATCCATACAGCTAAATAGGGTGCTTAAAAAGTTTTTTTGGAAACAACCTCTTCTATGGTGATGGAAGTAAGGTCTACCTCTAGGTAAGTGACTGTGGAGAATTTATTGAGAAGACTAACAGCGCCCCTAACGGCGAAATAAAAATGTTTTAAAAAAATAATTCAAAAACTAATGAAGATAGAGCAAAAACTTCAATACGAATACATTGAATCAAAAAAAATTACAAAAAACTAGCTGGGAAAAAAGAGCGAGAGAGAGAGAGATCACATTTCAGTTCTATGGTGCGTGTACATCTATTTATTTCAAAAACAGTGATAATATTTTAAAATATGCTAAAATGTCACATGTTTAGTTTTATATTGAATCGTAATTTGAAATATAAGAAAAATGTGAGTATAGTGGGTACTTTAAAGAAAATATTCGCTAAAATTCTCAATAGATATCGATCTAATTGCTTGGAAATGATTTTCATCTTATTTTTTTAACTGGACCCTCTTTCGATTTTAACCATACAATGCCTAATTAGATAGGGAAAATTGCTTTTTATTAATTTCTGAAAGTACACCAAGTTGTAAAATGCAGATAACTTTTGTCAATCATTCTAAAATATGTTGTAAAATCCAACCTAATCAAAAGGTAAACCGGAAAAGTATTGATGAGAAATTCTTAGTAGTACTATAGAATAAAATGTTTATGATGATATTATTATAGAGATATGACTTATATACACTAAAAAAACCTTGGAAGATAGAAAGAAAACTGTTAATAATATAAAAATCTTTCAATATTACAAATACAAAAAGTATTTAGTTATTTGTATCTACCCTTAGAAAACAAAAATTAAACAATCTATAAAAAGTGAAAGTAATTTTACATTTTCTTACCAACTGTTTGGTTCCTTTCTTGAACATGTGTACTCAAAATGAGAGAAATAGAATTTCTTTTATCAAAAATTATTTGAGGCCCTTTGTGTTAACTTTATATAGATCTTCTACAATCAGATGACGGCTTCAATTCTGTTAATGGCTGCTTGCTGAATTCTTTCTTTCCTGAAAGAAGAAAGTAAAAGCTCATGTAAAGGATAATAAGGACATGTTATACAGTGGGTAAAACTAGTTTTCAATTTCTTGATTAAAAATTGGTTATAAATAAAAAAAAGCTCATTGTCTAAAGGTAAAACTGTCCTTTAATGCAAAAATGTCTATCCTATAGAAAAAGTTAAATTATTTGGAAAAAAGTTTAATAAAGAAGATATAATTTTTCTTATACAATTACTAAAAAATTTCTTATTTCTATAAAAACAGGCAAAAGTTTTTATGACATAAACAAACTATTGTTTAAAATATTTAGTACTAAACTATCTAATAATTTAATTATTTAATTGCACAGTATTTATTAAAACTGTTAATTATATGAATTTAGTTTAATTTAGTTACCACTTTTTATATTTTTTTACAACATAAGTTTCATTAAGTAAGAATCTAAAGTAAAATATAGTTTTTATTTTGTGTACGAGTTTGTCATTGTTTAAATGAAAATATGAAACAAAATATGAAATATACATATATGTATATGTATCATATAAAGGAAATAAAACGAGCATATGTAGAACTCAAACTCTGAAGTTGCCATGCATTGTTTTCAATTTCATTTTGATAAAACTAGAAATATACTTCTCTCATTCAATAAAGGACAATATCATTTTCTATGAAAATTATTCTCATAAATATTTACTAAACCTTAAATATTATTCCAAAATTAAAATATTAATAATAAAAGTTTTGCTTAGAAAATTACAAATAATTTCCCAAAACGAGCTATATTCTCTTCTGTCCATAGATGGCTGAAAAATGCTCTAGAAGAAAATTCGCCAAAACTTTATTCCCATTACTTTCCGTCTACCTAATTCAATGTACGTCACGCGTCTTTCATTTCAAGATCTTTCATTTTGCATTGTCAATCAGCTATCACATCTGCTATGCTCTGCTCATGGTTCTAGATAATTTTATTGTTATCATTTTTTACGATCTTGTGTTTTAGACTTCTCTCTGCTTGTCCATTCCCTGAAGTTGTATTTTTGTTTAACTATTTCCCTTTTTTACATGACCATGTCACCCTTAAAGGATTTTATTTCAGAACAGGGAAATTCCATCAACATTCAACTTACCTTCAATTTGGCATTCGTACTTCGAATGTTTGTGTTAATTTTTTTCGGGTTTTAAGTAAATTTAATTAAAGTATGTGTTACATTTTGTTGTAAGGTTTTTCCAAATAAAATAGTGTGTAAAACTGTGAAATACTACTTGATAAATGAATTAATATTTTGTTATGTAGTATTTTGTATTGCAAATACTGATTTTTAATCCCTTACTTGGACTCTTTCATGTTTTTTCTTTACAATAAATTTAAATTCTTAGTAGCCAAAAGTTTAATTGAATTTTTGAATTTAAGAGTTGGCGGATATGTTAAAATACACCTATGGTCTCTATGAAATTATTTGCAAAAGTATTTAATACTACCTTTCTATGCGTCACATGCTTTAAAGTATAAATTGTATTATTTTTATAAACTTAATTCTCATTTCCTTGACATGGATGTAAATAATACTAAATAGATTTGATTTGTAAATGTAAGGTTTATTACTTTGAAAAAGTTTTAAGAGATATTAAAAAGTAGTTGTGATGAAAAAAATTAGTTTTGAAAAGGTTTCATTTCTTAACTCAAATAAAATACTCTTCTTCAATAGTTTTTTCATTTCCAATGCAGCAGGCTTACATAGACATACATAATATAGCCATAACAGAGACCCAAACAAAAAAGGAACAGGAAAATACACTAAAGAAGTTGGCACAATAAGTCCCTCGCCTCCCAATACCGCCTCCAATAACTAATATTTGTAGGTGCAGTGAAAAATAAAACCTCTGATTTCCAGTTGTGATTTTAAACATTTGATAGATAAAATAAACAATGTCATGTGTCACAAATAAATATGATGTTAAATATTTATAAAAACACAAAAATAGAAATAAAAAGTTAAGGGAACCAAGACGTTTTCGTCAACGAAAAATGCTGTAATTTTCCTTATTGAAAAATCCCTCTTTTAAATTTAAGAGATAGCATGTTGATAAAAATTTGTAGACATAATCTGTACACTATTTCAACCAGGTTTATAAAAAAATACTTAAAAAATCTGATAAATATTTTAGAAAAAGAATATCGAAAAAGTACTTATTCTATGCAGCCTTATAACATATAGTGATGGAAAGGTACGCTCGTAGAAAAAGTTTCTGAAAAAAATTCACTAAACATGTTTAGGTATTCTAACAAATATATAATCATTGCAATGAAATAATTTTTGTTCTAAATTATTGATTATATTTTTTTAAATTATAAAAGTTGAAAATTGAAAACACGTAAAAAATGACAACTTTTTTTACACATTTTTGACCCTAAAAACAAATGTAAGGTCACAACACCCATAAATTTAGTTTTAATGTATGCATATTATTGTGTTTTATCATTATACCAAGTTTCATCTTATTTGAATGAGTAGAATTTGATACGAGCGTACCCAAAGATGAGAAAAACACATTTTAAGAAAATCAAGAAAAACCGTTATAAGTATTCTTTAACTCGGAATTTCTCTTGGAATCAGGTTTCAAACCTACACATGTTATACATTTTTGGAATCAGCGTGAAATGTAGTTTTTTAAAAGGTACATTTGAAACATTGATTTTTGAAGGTCTGTAACGTCTTGGTTCCCTTAAATTAAGAACCCTATTCCAAACATAAAGTATCTTCCACCAATTTTTAATAATTTATAATTATTTCACTTTGTTATTATAGAGTTGTAAAATTTTAAACATTTTTAAATAATGATTTTTTGTATTTCTGCCTTAGTGTTAATATGATAAAATATATTTCCTTGTACATATTTTATATAGTGTGGACAATCATTAAACAGTCATATTTCAATTTTATAAAAATTATGTATGGTAAGATAAAAGATACGATAGATAACTATGATAGTAAATCGTTCCATCCTTACTAATATGCAATTTATATATCTATTTTATGAAGTCATCCATAAATGTGTTTATAAAACCGCACCTTTACCTATTTAATTTATATGTTAATAAAGTGTAGAAAATAAAGCCATTTTATTATGGTTTGAAAATTTATATTGTATAATTATAATATAAATATTTTTGTTGAAATAAATCAAATTCTATAAAAATTGCGCTTGTTCTAATTTTATGTAATTTTAATCGCTTAAAATAAATTATTGTTTTGCAAAATTTTTTAAGAAACTATTTGTAAATTAATTTTTGTTTAACTTAAAAAAAGCATGAAACCAGAAAAAGAGATAGATCCCCCTGCTTGGGAATCTAATAATGTATCTCGTACTTTTCGGACATAGTGTGCCATCTAGTGCAGTAATGAAAGACTAGATTGGTCCCTAAAAGATGGTTAGTAATTTTTACAAATTGCATAAAGCCCGTTTAAGGTATGGCGAATTATTGGAATATCCTATTTTCAAAAACTTTTATTAATCAACTAATAGGAAAAGGTTTTGGAAAAAATATTAAAAAGTTAAGTGAATGAAAAACAGTTGGTGAAATTCTTTTTTATTGAAAAATAATTAAAAACGATTGAGAAATAAATTATCTTTAATAGTTAATATTAAATATGTAAGCATAATTGCATAATAATTTCAATTTAGAGGAATGTGAGATAGAGCGCATCAAAAAATTAAAATTTCTTGAATCGCTTTTGCGGTAGTGAGTAAAAAAAGTCGTGAACTCTTATTAATACAAACTCGTTGGTGAAATAATTAGATTTCTGTTTCAATTCGCAGTTAAGAATCACAAACCTCACAATAGATATCCCACATTAAATCTTTGTTTCTAAATAGAAACAAATCATTAAAAAATACTTTTACATTATGAGTAAGAATCAAATAAATGAAAATTTACTTTAAATGGCAAAATATTTAATAGCTTTGGATGGCTAATCATTCTTAAGTTAATAAACTCAAATTCTTATTTGCAATGAAGGAAATCAAATCATTTAACCATTTAGTATAGAAACTTATTCAATGCACTTTTTTCTAAAAGTTTCTTGGAGCTTTTTTATCTACGCACTTTAACTGAATAAAATATAACAACCTTTGTAGCGGCGAAGTCACCTTTTTGGTCTCGAACCCGACCGTAGCGGTGACACTATATTGTGGGACTCGAACCTCCTGACAGTGATGCAGTGAGGCCACCTTACTTGTTCCACCTTTTTGATCACTTCCGATGGCAGTCACGAGTAAATATAAAACTGTCAACACTGTCAACATCGACTTTTCAGAAGGCAAGCAGGCAGCAGCTACCCTTTTTGATTGTTACTTAATGTTGTTCGGGATGTTGATTAACCACCCTTTTTTACACTTGTTAAATTTTAAATAAAAACATTTTTCCGGAATGAAGAATTATTGACTACAACTAGATCGTAGTAAGGAACACATTTTACTACACTCGCTATAACCTCCAACAATGTAAATAAATTTCAGTTTTTTAAGTTCAAATTATTTAAATACGCTATGCAAAGCTAATTTCTTATATTTAACTAATTCCTTGCAATTTCAAATATTTTTACCCGTCAAGATATTGAGTAAACAAGAAAGGAAAAAATAATCAAAGGTGACAAATGCAGAGATAAGTAAAGTATACCTCGATCACTATTACATAAGGTTTAAAAGTGTATAAACTATTTCCAAAACTGACTTTTAACTATTTCCCTTTTCATCCCTCCTTTGTCATTGATATGTTAATCATGATAAATCATTTAAAAAATATTTGTTTTAGTATAAATTCCTCCAATAAGTACACAAATTATGCTCTTATCTCTCAGACCGAACTGCCAGAAGGGATAATCTATGAAACACATTCAATCGAATCTAGCCAAGATCACTATAGTTTTATCTTTGCATGTTTATTTGGTCGTGTCTCTTCTATCGACTGGATTCTGCATCGATTTATCGTATTTTTTTTTATTTCTTTGATGAAAGTTATTCATACAAATTTCAATGTATACTTCAGCTGACTGGTAACACTGATGGTGTTTCTACAGAATGATTCCAAGTAAAAATACTAGAATTTAGATCAAAATATAAGTCTAACCGCGTATTCATCAAAGAGCTTAGACACGGAAAGATGGTTGTTTCTGAATGTTTACTAAGTAGCAAATAATAATAAGCCCAACACCCGGAAAAGAAGCATTTAGAAATTACGATCAAATATTTTTGAATTCAAAAAGAAATATACCTTAAATATATCAATTCAAAAAGTTAAGAGTGCAGTTAAATTTAAAAAGTAAAAATCATGCATACCAGCAGGAGCTACCTAGAAATATGTCAAGTTTACGCAACGGCACTGTATATTTGGACGGCCTTTTTTCAACTAAACTCTACTCTAATTTCCACGGCCCCGGCGTTCCATTGGTTGCATCACGCTTATTCACAAATCCCGCAAGGTTTTTATGCTTTGATATAATGCGCATGCGCCACGGGCCGTTTGGGCCGTCCAAATATACACTTCGTTACGCAACAGCTACTAGAAGTAAATGAAATTAGGCCCCACATAATATAAATCAGACGAACCTTGAATGTTTGTGCTGCTTGGGTACTTGTCTTTGAATTTATAAATTTCCTGACATTGAGCTAGCAATCCAGTTATATTGAAATAAATTTTATTTCATAAATTAATTTGGGAGAAAACTGTTAATTTTTATCTTTAAAATATTTTGAACTCACAACTTAATGAAGGACTAGCCCTGGAGCTAAAAAATTGTCAAGAAACTTGAAATTAACTATTTAGTTTAATTTGATGTTTTAGCTTTTATTAAGTGTTTTTTTAAGTTAGTTTCACATCTTTAGATTTTGAACAACTACTCGTATACAGTCTGACTGTGAGAGCAGGACATGCGTTTGATTCCCGTTGTTCATAGTTTGTTTTCTTAGTTATAAATATTCAAATCATTTATAAACTACACTTACAAACATAAAACCAACAATATAAAAATATAATCAGTAAGTTATATTATATTTAACAAATAAACTTCGCTATATTTTCCATAAATTTTATTTTATTAAAAAGATAATTAATAAAAAGTTCTTGTTTGAGCTGTATCACTCTTGGGTGAGTTCTATAATAAGTTATGGTATTACAGTCTGGGGAGGAGATTACTTAGAAAATATAAATCCAGTCATTAAAATTCAAAACAAAATTATTAAATTCTTAAGTAGTTATCAATTTCCTTTACTTGAATCTTACAGAAAATTAAATGTCTTACCCCTTCGTCACCTTTTCTTCTTTAAAGTTATATTTCATTTTACTAAACAAGAAAATAGCCCTGATCTTCGAAGCATCAGTTATAGTCTGCGATCAAACAATTTATATTTAGTTCCAAAAACAAAAAAAGGAAATTCTACATAAAAGTTATTATTACTTATCTCCCAAATTTTTTAACAGCTTACCAGAGGATCTAAAATCTGAGAGATCTCCTTCCAAATTTAAAAAATCTTTAAAAAACTACATTTTAACAATAGAAAATATTGAGGTGTTCTTTTGAGAAATTTCAAGAATTGCTCTTTACTTATTTTAATTACAATTTTATTCTGAAGCTAGCGTACAATGGTCTAGATTTTCTACTAACTATATTGGTTTCACATATTTTTTTACAATTTTTTTCATGTATGTATTATATTTTTTTTTCACTTATTCTGTGTATATTACTGTTAATGTCTTTTTGGTTACCCGTATGGGCCTATGACCCCTGGGTAACTCATATGCCAACTTAAATTTTGTGTTTTTTTCTTTTTTTCTTTTTTCGATTTAATATGTAACTTTTTTTGTGTGTAAATAAATTATTATTGTTGTTGAAGTAACATATTAAAATCGGTTGACAATCGAATGTAAAAAATCATAAAAAAGCAAAATTCAAAAGGTAAAATTCAGTCAGGTTTTTTCCTGGATGATATTACTATTTCTACATAATTCTCCTTTTTTACTCTCTGATGCAACATAAAAAGAAAAAAAATATTAAAAAAATAATTCTACTCATTACTGCTTTTAAATTTTTTACATTTCCCAAAAAAAGTAAGAGTTTATGAAAAACAAGAACATATATGTTTTTGATACATAAAGCCAGCATTTTACCTATGTGGGTATGAGATATAAGTAACTATTATTTGTAAAACACAAAATACTTTTTAATGTGTATTAAACTTTACTCGAAATTTTAAAAACGGCGCTATGTGGTGGCTTTTTTTCGTAAATTGCATTTATTGATATAGTAAGACGAGATCTAAGATGAACTAGTTAAACGATGGGATATAGATCACGTGGCGTGACTTCTCCACTGTTTAAAAAATTGAACAAGTCTACGACCTTTTTAAAATAAATTAAACCTAATTAAATGGAATTAAAATAGTAATGAAACATAAAATTAAGTTGTTTGAAAGTACAGCCGTAAATCATCTGGAAGACTTATCAGTGTCAAATGTGTTCTTAAAAAAATAAATTGAAAAGGTTTTAGACTGTCCGCAATAATTCAAATGCCCTTCTAATTGAACAATGTGTTTTTGATACATAAAGCCAGCATTTTACCTATGTGGGTATGAGATATAAGTAACTATTATTTGTAAAACACAAAATACTTTTTAATGTGTATTAAACTTTAACTCGAAATTTTAAAAACGGCGCTATGTGGTGGCTTTTTTTCGTAAATTGCGAAAGAAAACCTAAATGAACCTTAATAAAAGTTATTAATACTTGAAGAATAAAAATAACAATAATTTAACCAATTTTTAACAAATAGTATAATAGTGTAAGCAAAATTTGTTATTTTACCATTTTGCAAAAGATTTGTTCTCAATTAGATTTTTCGCAAAAGAAATTGTTTTTCTAGCTAAAACGGCATAACGGTTAAGAAATACTAAAAATAGTTTTTTCTAAACAGTCTGAAAGCTAATTTTGAAATTAGATATAATAGCCAATATTTTTAGAGCGACTAAAGCATTATTTTCATTGTCTGAACATACTAATCAAATTTATGATGTTACTGTAAGAGAAATCCTATAAAATATGAAAATTAAATCCTTTTAAAATGAGAAAGCCATAGCTCGTTTTATACTTAAAAAATGGGAAGCTCAGCTGCCCAGTTTTTTTTAAATAATGTTCCAGAAATTTTTAACAGTGTGCTGATAAAAATAGACTTCTTGTAAAATTATAGTATCGCTGTAATGTTAACACAAAAATCTGAAAAATTGCAAAATTGCTGTAAAAATACAATATTGCTGTTAAATTTACAAACTTGCTGTAAATTTACAAAACTGCTGTTAAATCACTGTGAAATTTTTTGCAATGTATGCCTTGGACAAAAATACTCCCAATATTTAAATTTGCGCACTGGATAATATGGAGACTAAATCTCTGTTTCTTGGCGAAATGCTTTCTCGCCCATGCTCGCCAAGCATTTCGCGGAACGAGCATCGTAATAGAATTTAGGGTTGCTATAATAAGTATTGTGAACTAGAAAAAGTCACTAATCGTCTATATTTCGCCAACCCTTGGCAATTGGCCGGGATTGTTAAAATTAACCTTCTGTTTAAAAGATTAAAACTACCTAACAATAAATAAAAATAACAAAAAATTAAATTGTAAATTAGCAAATAAAAATGCTCGCTTCAAGTACTTACAAAATTAGTTTTTGTTGAATATAATTATATTTTTATAACGAAATATAAAATATCATCCTTTACAATAATCTTTAATTTCACCTGTTTACAATAACACGTGCTGCCATCTAGGAAATTTGTGCGCAGGTAAAATATCACCCGAGATAAAGTTTGAGAACCACAGGTTTAGAGTTTCTTCTGTCTTAAATTATTATTTAAAATTTAATGCTGACAGTTAAACTAACTCTGAAAATGAAGACCACCAAGTACTAAATGACACTTGTTCATGATACGTTTACTGAAAAGTTATAAGCACTTGAAAGGCTATTTATTTTTAATCATAAGTTGTTTCATGTTAGGAATATACTAAATTAGTCATTTTTATCACGACTTAATGCGATTCTTAAGTTTTTTAAGGTAAGTTTTCTCTACACGTAGCACAACACTTTCTCTATGTCTTGCACCATAGGTCTGTCAGTATATGGCCATTACCTCATTGTTTTAAAACAGAAAAAAATATTTTTTTCTGAGAAAAAAAAATGATTTTAGATTCAAAAATCGACACATAAGTTAAACTTTTCAGGTTTATTTCATCAAAATACTGTGTTTTTAAATATTTTTTTCTTATGTTAAGTTATTCAAAATCCTACAAAATGTCCCGTGCAAAAATATTAACCAATTTTCTTGTTTCTACCAGGGTCTTTTAAATACTGTGAAAATAATGTTGTATATTTGTTATTAGTAAATATCATTTTTCAAAGCAAAATTTAAAACATTTATTGTGAAAAATAAGAATACATAACAGTTTTTGAGGGTATCAGCCTTCTATAGGTCAGGGCCGTATCCGAAAGTTTTTAGGAGTTCAATCCCCAAGTCCGTAATTTTGACATCAGATTGTTTTCTCTTAAGAATTCTACAACTTACAAGGATAAGTCCTTTTCGGGTGCAACCTGAAGAGTCTCAAAATGAGTTAATACAGCACTTTTTAGAGTCAAATTTCAAAAATTTTCTTGGGAGGGAACCCCCAAACCCCCCTCCAAAACCTTGACGTCTTTTAAAATTGTTTTTCCTTTGAAAAATCTGCCGCTTTCAAGAAGCGGTCCACTTCGGGTGTTTTCCAAAGAATTTCAAATAATTAATATATAAAAATATAAGAATAAGAATATAAACATTTTTAAAAAAATTCTGGGGGAAGACTCCCAACCCTCCTTGCAATTTTGACATCTATTTATTATTTAGATCCTTCAAAATTTTGTGGATTAAAAGGAGCTGTTCTCTTTCGATGTAACCCAAAGGTTCTCAAAATATTGAGCTGAAATATTGAGCTACTTTTAGAGACAAATTTTCAAAGAATTTCTGGGATGATCCCGAACTAGCGTTACTTTTAAATGATTAAAAAAAGTTAACGCATACGTGTACTCGTTTGGGAGAATTAACGTTGAGTCAACCCCCCCCGAAGAAAAATTCTTGTTACATGCCGAGTCCCAGGTAGGACTAAAATTTCAGTGGTGCCCCCCCCCCCAAAAAAGAAAATCCTGGATCCGCCCCTGTATGTTGGGAAAAGAAGAATAGATTCAAAATGTGACTTTTCATAGTTAATTTGTTATAATGAAACCTATTTTTACTTTTTTTAAATGTTTAAATGGCATTTTTTAAATTGTGTTGGTTTAAATTACCTGCTAATAATAACTGAATATAAGTACTCATAGTCCGGGAGCCAGGGACAGATTTTATTGACGAATTTCCTCTCAAGCGCACGAAGGAAATAAAAAATTTTTAGTCATTTCCTCCAGGCTGAAAACGTGTTAAATTATAGCTAACCCAATATCTCGAAGAAAAACTAAAGTCAGCTGGCTGTATTTTGGTGGAAAGATTGTCAGCTGATACTTTGAAAGTTATAACGCAAGGAGGAGTATTAGTGAAAAAAACTAGCAAACTCACCAAAATGTTTTAATTCACTAGTTTTCATTGTTATTTTCTGATTCACTAGTCATATTTTCTCAATGATTCACTAGTCCTGCTCCTACGAAAACAATGATTCCAAAGCTGTTTTCATTTGTATCTAGGGACGGGTTTACAAATTAGAGGTTACCGATTCCACGCCATTTGTGTTTTTCTTCCTTTTTTGACATTTATTTTTCTTCGATATATTGGGTTACCTATAATTTAACAAATTTTTAGCCGGGAGGAAATGACTAAAAATATTTTTATTTTCTTCGTGTTCGGGGGGCTACCACCCCTCATCCCACCAACGGAACCGCGGCTGACGTTCACCAGGCTTATACAACTCTCTGATGCGTCTCACCAATTATCGTTCGGGAGGAAATAATTGACCAAATTTGTACCTGGCTCCAAAACTATCAGATTTGTGTCAAAGGAAAAACACTTTGTTTCAAGGGAACTAATATTTGATTGGAGAATCAGTTAAATATTAATTCGTACAATGAAAACAATCAAAATATAATATGAAATAATAGTTCTTCAATATAAAAATTTTTAAAAATTTTTGACTGGTGAAAAGCACATATTTTGGAAAGCGTAAAATACTACCTTTAGTTGATCGCGAAAGAGGTTTTGATGCAGTTCAAATTATATTTTTAAAATCTTGTACATTATTCTTTATAAGAGCTAAAAACTTCACAAGCTAATAAACGCATTAAAGATTTTAAAGATAACGTGGGCGTTCCTTTTTTACCCTTAAGTTGCTGAAGGAGTCATTGTTTTTTATTCCAAACCCATTTTTGCCGTTTTTAAATGTAGAAATTCACAACACGCTCCAAAAACAACTATTTAAACCATCAATTCTTATATAGGGGAAAGTGGGGGCTAATGGGACAAGTGAGTTTTTTTCCATAATATAAATATTTCAGAAAAGATTTTTACATCACTTATTGGTAACAGGTCTAGCACACATTTGCAAAATGGAATGTCTGTCATAAAGAATGTTTTCTGCACAGAAGAAATGCAAATTTGTTTTTAACAACCAATAGCAAAAATTTAGTTTTGTAATTGATTGAACTACATAAATTTTTAAGAATATCTTAATCTTATTTGATGACACTTTTAGATTCTACAAATACTGGAGAACAGGAAAATATAAATGAAAAAATATAGAGCTGCACTAGAAAATAATTATTTCTATAATTGTAAATTATCATATTGTGTGGGCTAATGGGACATGTCTTGTGGGGTCTAATGGGACAACTTAATGTGGAGGTAAAACGCTCGGTTCTAGCAAAACCGACTGAAATGCTGTTGGGGATTTATCTCCTGGGAGCAAAATATTCGTTTGGTCTATGGCTCAATATCATATAAGTAAATCAAATTTGGCAATTTATCAATGATTTGGCGCGATTTCTTTTCTTATTAATATTATCGTTAAAACGTTAAAATTAATATTAATAAGTTATCGTTAAAATTAATGACTGCACTCTATTTGAGAGAGCTGATATTTACTAAATTTGTATAATGAAAGGATCAGAATTTTATAGCTACAAGACTTCACACACACATAATTTTCAAAAACCATATATCTTTGGCAAACGGGAATTGGCGTCCGTTTTCAGATTTAGATTTCCTTCCGAGTGCACAGGTTTTGGATCTAAAAACTATCTTCTAAATAATTCGTTAAAACAGGTTAAATAACATCTTAATTGTTATGATATTATAAGCTATTCCTTAAAAATTATAGATTGATTCAGGGACCTCATATTTGTGCAGATTATAAAAAATCCTAATTGATAGCATTTCAGTCGGTTTTGGGTAATAAATGCTGGAATCGAGCGTTTTACCTCATTTACCTTAAGGAATTGTATTTTTCTGAATGCATTAGTGAAACTAAAGAAATTGTAAAATTAAAATGTTTATTGGTGAAATTTCATCCACAACGATATTTGTATACTCAATATAGTACCATACGTTAATAATAAAGGCATTTAAAATTAATAAATTACTTTTATTTCTGAATTATAAAGCATGTCCCATTAGCCCTGCACTGT
Source organism: Tetragnatha versicolor (assembly GCA_024610705.1). Lineage (NCBI taxonomy): Eukaryota > Metazoa > Arthropoda > Arachnida > Araneae > Tetragnathidae > Tetragnatha > Tetragnatha versicolor. The sequence goes on from JANDEH010000009.1 coordinate 43,133,667, forward strand.
GTCTCAATAGACCCCACGTATGGGGGCTAATGGGACAGTAGAATTAAATTACGAAAGTAGAGATAACACTTAGATAAAAAATGTTATTTACTATCCAAGAATATTTTTATAAACTTAAATGTTAAATCTTTTTAAATTCAAAAAATTATAATAATGACTTTATGCTCTTTTAATAGCATTTTTTTTTTAAAAATGTCCCAATAGCCCCCACTTACCCCTAAGCATTGTTAGCTATTTGTTGCATTATTGCTCAATAAAAACTTTGAAGTTTAAAGTAATCATGATTACAATTTCAGCTTTAATTTTGAAAACTTTCTTATCTCCAAAAGATGATTCGTCCTTAATTTTTTTAATTTGTGGAAAAAATAATTTTTTCATCATCAACTTATGAAAAGTATTCTTCATACTTAAAGTGACATAACTACAACGAAGTCAAAACTTTGATTCCTAATCTTAATAGTTTTAAAACTAAGCTGAAAACTGAAGGAGAGCAAATTCAACAAAATATTTGTACTCTCTTACTCATCGTAATAGAGGAAGTGTAACAGTCAAATTAACAGAATCATTGGAATGATTTCTATCCAGATTAAATTCTTCATTAATTTATTTTAAAATATTTCATTTATGACTATAAAAGGTAATTGTCATTTCGTTTATGGGAAATGAAATTCCACCAATTATACACAAACGTCGATACATTTAAAGCACAGTTTTCATTTCAATTAGTTATTCTATAATTTTTAAACACATCTTTCGGATAACGATATCAAAGAAATAATCGAAACTTCCGAAAGTGTTCTTCCATAAAGACTTTTGAACATTATATTTGGTTAGTTCATTTGTTACGCTATTTTATTTTATTTCATTTTAACTCAAAGAAAAATAAGAGAAAGTCATAGTGCATTATTACTGTCATATAATGGACATTAGTTCAATTTAGTTCCCTCAATTCACTTTTCATTCTTCCTTCCTATAAAAATCTGGAAAACACCTAACTGCTGATTAAGTTTCTCATCCGCTTGCCATCAATATATATTTTAAGCATATTGAAATATTTCATTAGTTTCAAGGTATGAAAACAGGATTCAACAAATTTTTTCATTCATGCAATTCGAGATACTTTTACCAAACATTTTTAATAATTATGGGGTGTTTTTAAAGACAGTTAAAAAATGTTTAGCTTGTCTTAAAAATATCTTTTCCAAAATCTGATGTGATAGCTGATATAAAATTTTTTCAAATTTATAAAAATGAACCCATATTACTGCAATACTATTTCAAGATACGAACAACCTGTATAAAATACCGTTTCAAATGAGGAAATAAAATAACTGGAGCTAGTACTACTATTTCGTACAAATAACACCTTTCAGCACTTCGGTAGAAAAATATATTAAAGTAAACCAAACCGAATATCTACATCACCGATAGAGAGATCTGCAAAATCTTCTACCAAAAAACATCAACTTACATTTCTAGACAGGTCTATATCCGGTAGAAAATACCTTACTTAGATGTGCTCCCAACATAGCACTTGAGGCGTCGAAAGCATATTTTGAGAAGGGAGAAGGTTTCCTGCACATGCAAGTCACGATATTGGGATTAAAGCAGTTATTTTCTAAGCACAAGAGTCTTCCCTACAAGGCAGATCCCAAAAGATACTTACTATCATCAACCTCCAAAAGTATTGGTCATGCTACTAAGCTGTGTCAACTAAATTAAGGTAACTGAAAGCCTTTGGCATGTATGACGTTCGTTTGATTCCAAGAAGAAACACAAGCTCCATAAAATATATTACCTAACCCAAAAATCACGATATCAAAAAAATTAAACTCTCCTTGACAAAAGCATATTTTAAAAGTACCCAATAACATTATAAGGGTCTATCCTGTTTCGGATGAAGTACTTATAAAGTTAGGCGGGAGTCTGTTTAAAAGAAATTTGGGGGTCCGTTTTCGGACCCTTCACAAAATATTTCATTATGAAAACGGACCTTTCACAAAATATTTTACCCTAAAAACGGACCCTTCACAAAGTTTTTTAGCATTTAAACAGACATTCTTTTTCACAATACTACAAAAATGTGGGCCCCTATTTTCACAAAAACAGTCTCCCGTCGGAAAAAAACTTAATGCTAACTGCAATTTATCACAAAATTATGAGAATTATTATTATTTTCACAATTTTTACAGGACCTTTTACAAAAAGTCTGGACAGATCCCTGATTTAGGAGAAAAGTCTGGATGAGATATAATGTAACAAGAATAAGAATCCCCGTCTGTCTGGTGAAATAAAACACAAAAACAAATATTATATCCATGCACACTTTGTACGGAGGAAAGTTTTGAAATGGGCAGACTATATGATGGGAAAAGAATTCATAAACACAATTAGGTAAATGTCTAAACACATCTATAAAACTTTAAATTTTTTTAACACTTTTACTATCACTCTCTCAGAACTTAACTCATTTTTCAGACATTTTCTGATAAGCTAAAGCAATAAAATTCTATACTGTGGGTAGTTGAAAATTTTTTGGGAAGTTGCAAAAATATCTTTAAACGGAGTTAATTATAAAATTCCTCAGTTTTCTGAATGATCTTGAGATCTTAAAAGATATTCTTCGTTTATAATTTCAGACTTCATAATAAATTGTTGACAGTCATAGTTGGAATTCAACAAAATATTGAAACAGATTGTATCAGTTAAACTTTTAGATAGAAAACTCCTCAAATTGATAAAATTTACATTGTCATGTAACAGCAAACGAAAACCATCTGCGTCATCCCTAACCGAGATGAACAAATCAGCGAATGCGGGGATGGAAGGGTAGTACATCCAAACGAAAACTAGCATACCCTTTCTTCAGATGTTATTAAAGGTAGTTTAATTCGAGAAATGTTACTTTTAAAATAATATCAAAATATTTTCCTTAACAAAAAATGCATACTAAACATAAGCCCGTGAAACCTCTTTTGAACAGCTTTTGTATTTGTTTATGGTTAATCTTTACCTCACTGGTTATAGAGGGATTAGAATACTTTAAAAAGTTACTACCGTAGATCCCTTAGAAGTTTGGGAACCACTGAGATGGATAATGAAAAGTTTAAGTTTTAAACAAAATATGTAACCTTTATCCCACTTTATCCTATTTCTTTTGAAGTATTTTAGATAATCCTGGTGATTCTATGCTGTTTAGTTTAAATAAGAGAGAAATATTTCTTTGGAATCCATTTGCAAGAAATTTCAGAACTTTCCAAAATACATTAGTCATTGTAAAATATAAATTATAGCATTCAGATAGAGTTTTTTAGTTAAATAGCTTGAAAATGTAATTACAGTCGAATTAAATTATGATTTAATCGCTGTTAAATTACTATTATTTTTAATATTTACCAAAAAATTAAGTTACTTTTATTTATATTTTAAGGTTTTTTTATAACTCTGTAATTATAGTTCTTATCAGAAAATTTTAAAATCAAAAATCCTTATAAATAATTAATTTAAAGATGTGTCAGCCTTCCCAAAAATTAAAAATATTCACTTCATGATTAATAGTGATTAATTTCTAATATAGTTATTAAGTTGATGGGGTCTATAGTTACTAAGTTGATGAACAAATTTCAAAGGAGTATACTACTCGCTACTTGGCGCCTCCCACCATCTCATAGCTGGTACGCTGCAAGGGAACCAGGCTTGTCTCTGTCATGCAGTGGCCCTAGGCCTCTTCAATCGGCCTTGGCCAGATTTAGAAGTGGGCACTTAAAATGCCTGAGATTTCAGGATGGGAAAAAGATTTTTCCTCCTTGTTCCTGTTCCTTTTCTGCTAATCCTGCTCACCTCCTTAATTGTTTAGGTGCCTTCTGGAGGCAACTGGAGGTTGAGAAGGATAGGATTTATGATTGCTTGGTGCGACGAGGTCTTTTGGACCTGGTGTAGGCTTTCCTACACCAGGGGGATGACCAACAACAACAAGTTGATGGGGGGTGAATTACATACAAATGTCATAAAATTTATTTATAACACATTATCAGTTATTTTTAAATTAAAGTTCATTAATATAGCCAGCATTCAATTAAACTCAACGAAGATAAATTTCCATACTCGTTTAAGCTTTAAGTTATGCACAAAAAGTAGGTCTGATTAAAATAAATCAGTTAACTGTAAAATATTCATTATGTTTCAACACCTATCTTACTTACACTTTACAAAATAAATGCTTCTAAATATGTGTATTGCATTTTCTACTTTTAATTAATAACAATATTTAATTATTAATAACAATCAAATCAAAATTTACTCATAAAGTACCAATAAGGATACCAATAAGATGTGTTGCAGGCTTTACAGACTAGTTTAACATAACATAGCTTTATTAGCATATTATTTTCACACAGAAATTAAGGGGAAAATAATATTTGTCACTTGCTGAAGAAAAATACAGATTGAGGTGACACAGAAAATACATGTTATACACATTGATAGAAAAAATAATAAAAAAAAGACAAGCAAAAAAAGTAAGGAATTTAGAAATTTTTAGTTTAAGAAGAAGGAAGTATAAGAAAAAGTATAAGGCCTTTATAACATTAATTTTTATTTGATGAATTTATTTTAAAGATTATCTTTTAAAAGTTTTTGAAAAGAGTAACTGTCTTGAGATTAATATCAAGCTATATTAAGCTTATTAAGTAAATTAATATGTTTTTCTTCTAATAAACTTAACAAATTACATTACTTTTAATTCGTTTGTGTGCTACACATTCTGGTTTTAATGTGAAAATGGGAAAAAATGTGAAAAAATTTAAATGTATCTTTAAAATAAATAATATTTACTTCTTACAAGCATTTAAAATATTTTATAGGGAAAAAATATTCATGAAAACTAATTTTAAATATGAAAAGGAAAATATTTTACCTCTTAATTTCTGCATATAAAATACTACACAAGGGAGGATTTCATTATGTAAATTAATAAGAAAGACGCATTTTAAATATTTTAAAAATATGTCAATTCACTCAAAACTTGATTGGAACTTTCTAGTTTCTCTCATTCATTTTAAAAGAGAACAAATACCAAAGGCTACAATAATAGTTTTATGATCCGAAATTCAGCCTGTTCTTAGTGAAAACACGACGCAGAGGCATTTGTATTTACTAGGTTTGCTTTGATCGCTATCATGGAGTAGTATTGATTTCATCTCTTTCCTTTGCGCCACTTGGTCACGATGCACGAACTATATAAAAAGACCGTATTAAAATCAGAAAGACCGCATTTCACCAGTCCCTTCCATAGTGCACTATGGGTTGGCACTATCATCTCCTCCTGGCATCTGCCATCATCTTGCAACAGTGGCATGTGACTGATTCTAAGAGATTTGACTTTTCTTATAACAACCCTTTTAGCAACTATCAAAAAGCTGAAGCATTCACCCGAGCTTTTGTGCGTTATGTGCTAAAATACCACGTTTTCGGAAATCAAGGTCTTCAAGACGTAGAAGAAATCGTGAATACTCTGGTGGAAGCTATGAAGGATTCCACTCAAGGTCAAACAGAATCCAGAGCCAGTATAAAAGCCATGACTATGGCTTTTGCCTCATCCTTGGCGGAACTTGTCGTGGCAGAAACCAGTACTGAAATGGATCTTCAAGAGAAGACACGCTTGATTTCAAAAGCGTTGGAGCAAGCTTTCTTAGATACATCTGGAACTGTAAACAAGAGTTTCATTCAACAAGTGAAAATTTTGGTGGAGCTCTTTTCCATGGACGCATCCAATGAAGAACCTGATGTCACAACTGAAGAGGAACCTGAGCAGCCAAAGGAAGGAGAGAGGGAGTTCATGTTTCCATTTGGTGATATGGAAGAAGGAAACCGGATGGGAGGAAGCTTCCCCTACGAAATGAAACCGTTCGGTAGTGAGTCAAGAATGCCTGAAATGCCATTCCGAGGAGGAAAAGAGGGAGAACAAGGCCCCCTTCTCTCTGCACCTAGTCCTGAAGAATTCAAGAGTCCGAGTTCGAAAGAAAGAGAACCTAGTATGCACAGACCCATCATGGATGAGATACCTGAAGAATTCAAGTACATGTGGGAAAGAGAGAAAGATGGATACAAGCCACAAGCTCCATTCAGGTACGGCTTTGAAGGTATGCCAAAGGAACCTTTCCGCTACTACGAGGTCACAGGAGCTCCTTACAAGGAACGAGAATGGATGTTCCCACCGAAGTCACATGCTCGGCCTTGGTATGCTCAGGAAATGCCTTACGAGTTCAGGGAAAGAAAACCTAGTGCGATGAGGATGAGGTTCCCTGAAGAGCAGTCTGTACCTAGAATGGAACGTTTTGATTATAGAATGAGTCCAAATCGAGAAACACCAGAAGAAGAACCATTAGAGCGTGAAGAACAACCGGCAGAGTATCGAATGAAACCCTTTATGTATGAAAGTCGCCCATCTCAGTACAAGCCTAAACCAGAATCTGAAACACCACCGGAATATCAATCCCAACCGGAATATGAATCACGGCCAGAGTATGAATCACCACCAGAATATGAAACACAACCGGAGTACGAATCCCAACCAGAGTACGAATCCCAACCAGAGTACGAATCCCAACCAGAATACGAATCCCAACCAGATTATGAATCGCAACAAGAATATGAACATCAACCGCAATATAAACAGCAACAACGATATAAACAGCAACCACGATATAGAGAACGACCAAGATATAAACAGCAACCACAATATCAAGAGCAACCAACTAAAGAGGATTCTCAACCATCAGGACAAAGTGATAATCAACCTCTGGGCATGGGTGTTGACACAGGTGATGAAAAGCCAAGCCAACCATCAAACCTAGAAGATGTAGCTCCAGATTTGGGAGCTCCAGCTCCAACAGATTCAGAACCAACCACTACAAAGGCACCCCAAATTGGGGGTCGTCCATCTCAGTACAAGCCTCAACCAGAATCTGAAACACAACCGGAATATCAATCACGGCCAGAGAATGAATCGCAACCAGAATATGAAACACAATCGGAGTACCAATCCCAACCAGAGTATGAATCGCAACAAGAATATGAACAGCAACCGCAATATAAAAAGCAACAACGATATAAACAGCAACCACGATATAGACAGCGACCAAGATATAAACAGCAACCGCAATATCAACAGCAACAACAATATCAAGAGCAACCAACTGAAGAGGATTCTCAACCATCACGACAAAGTTATAATCAACCTCTAGGCATGGGTGTTGACACAAGTGATGAAAAGCCAAACCAACCATCAAACCTGAAAGATGTAGCTCCAGATTTGGGAGCTCCAGCTCCAACAGATTCAGAACCAACCACTACAAAGACACCCCAAATTGGTGGAGCTATTCGTCCAAGAAGAATGAAAAAGCGACCCAGAAGTAGTTTACTAGCTGCTCCAGCTCCAACCACTGTAGGTACTTCAACTACTAATAAAATTGGAAAAGGTGTTAACAAAAACTCCAAACCATCTAAGAACATATCAGGAGGACATGATATTGAAGTTGATGAAGATATAACGGTTTACGTGAATGGAAGAAAGTTTGGATCTAGAGAACTAGAACAATTCATTAATAAAAATGGTGATATGGAACAGTTTATGCAATCTAATCCAAACAAAAACCCAACACCTTCTCAAGGACCTTTGACCATGCCAGCTCCCCCCTCTGATCAAACAACGGAAAGTGCTGGAAAATCATCCCTTGGGTCCACTACATCGTCTGATGCTAGCTCTGATACAGCAGCAACCACTCCAGCTACTACACCAAGTAAGAAAACATCATCAGGAGGTTCCAAAACCAGCAAAAAAATATCTACACCATCTGGTTCATCTAGTGGAAGTACCCCCTCGGTTTCATCCGCAGGAAGTTCTGGATCACCGGGAAGTACACCATCTGCTTCTTCGGGAGGAAGCTCAGGATCTCCGGCAAGTACACCACCTGCCAGTTCTGGAGGAAGCTCTGGCTCACCAGGAAGTACACCATCTGCTTCATCAGGAGGAAGCTCTGGATCACCTGGAAGTACACCATCTGCCTCTTCAGGAGGAAGCTCTGGATCACCTGGAAGTACACCATCTGCCTCTTCAGGAGGTAGCTCCGGATCACCTGGAAGTACACCATCTGCTTCATCAGGAGGAAGCTCTGGATCACTTGGAAGTACACCATCTGCCTCTTCAGGAGGTAGCTCTGGATCACCTGGAAGTACACCATCTGCTTCATCAGGAGGTAGCTCTGGATCACCTAAAATTACGCCATCTGCTTCTTCGGGAGGAAGCTCAGGATCTCCTACACCTTCTGCCAGTTCTGGAGGAAGCTCTGGCTCACCTGGAAGTACACCATCTGCCAGTTCTGGAGGAAGCTCTGGCTCATCTGGAAGTACACCATCTGCCTCATCGGGAGGAAGCTCTGTCTCACCTGGAAGTTCACCATCTGCCAGTTCTGGAGGAAGCTCTGGTTCACCTGGAAGTACACCATCTGCCTCTTCGGGAGGAAGCTCAGGATCACCAGCAAGTTCACCTTCTGCCAGTTCTGGAGGAAGCTCTGGATCACCTGGAAGTACACCATCTGCCAGTTCTGGAGGAAGCTCTGGCTCATCTGGAAGTACACCATCTGCCAGTTCTGGAGGAAGCTCTGGTTCACCTGGAAGTACACCATCTGCCTCTTCGGGAGGAAGCTCAGGATCACCAGCAAGTTCACCTTCTGCCAGTTCTGGAGGAAGCTCTGGATCACCTGGAAGTACACCATCTGCCTCTTCGGGAGGAAGCTCTGGATCACCTGGAAGTACACCATCTGCCAGTTCTGGAGGAAGCTCTGGCTCACCAGGAAGTACACCATCTGCTTCATCAGGAGGTAGCTCTGGATCACCTGGAAGTACCCCATCTGCTTCATCAGGAGGTAGCTCTGGATCACCTGGAAGTACACCATCTGCCAGTTCTGGAGGAAGCTCTGGCTCACCTGGAAGTACACCATCTGCCTCATCGGGAGGAAGCTCTGGATCACCTGGAAGTACCCCATCTGCCAGTTCTGGAGGAAGCTCTGGCTCATCTGGAAGTACACCATCTGCCAGTTCTGGAGGTAGCTCTGGTTCACCTGGAAGTACACCATCTGCCTCTTCGGGAGGAAGCTCAGGATCACCGGCAAGTTCACCTTCTGCCAGTTCTGGAGGAAGCTCCGGCTCACCTGGAAGTACACCATCAACCAGTTCTGGAGGAAGCTCTGGCTCACCTGGAAGTACACCATCTGCCTCTTCGGGAGGAAGCTCAGGATCACCGGCAAGTTCACCTTCTGCCAGTTCTGGAGGAAGCTCCGGCTCACCTGGAAGTACACCATCAACCAGTTCTGGAGGAAGCTCTGGCTCACCTGGAAGTACACCATCTGCCTCTTCGGGAGGAAGCTCTGGCTCACCAGGAAGTACACCATCTGCTTCATCAGGAGGTAGCTCTGGATCACCTGGAAGTACCCCATCTGCTTCATCAGGAGGTAGCTCTGGATCACCTGGAAGTACCCCATCTGCTTCATCAGGAGGTAGCTCTGGATCACCTGGAAGTACACCATCTGCCAGTTCTGGAGGAAGCTCTGGCTCATCTGGAAGTACCCCATCTGCCACTTCTGGAGGAAGCTCTGGCTCACCTGGAAGTACACCATCTGCCTCATCGGGAGGAAGCTCTGGCTCACCTGGAAGTACCCCATCTGCCTCATCGGGAGGAAGCTCTGGCTCACCTGGAAGTACACCATCTGCCTCATCGGGAGGAAGCTCTGGATCACCTGGAAGTACACCATCTGCTTCATCAGGAGGTAGCTCTGGATCACCTGGAAGTACCCCATCTGCTTCATCAGGAGGTAGCTCTGGGTCACCTGGAAGTACACCAGCAGCTTCTTCTGGAGGAGTTAGTTCTTCTAAAAAGCGAACTTCTAGGAGGGTTCTAAAAAGTTCACCAGCTCATTCTCCAACAAAAGCTTCTAAACCTACTTCAGATGGGGCATCAACAGAAAGTTCTGCAGGTTCGTCGTTAGGTGGTAGTTCTATGACAACTTCAGCAACAACTCCTGCAAGTTCACCATCAGGTGGTAGCTCTAAGACAACATCTGCTACGACACCTGCTAGTTCACCATCAGGTGTTAGCACCAAAACAACATCTGCTACGACTCCTGCTAGTTCTCCATCAGGTGGTAGCTCTATGACAACATCTGCTACGACTCCTGCTAGTTCACCATCAGGTGGTAGCTCTATGACAACATCTGCTACGACTCCTGCTAGTTCTCCATCAGGTGGTAGCTCTATGACAACATCTGCTACGACTCCTGCTAGTTCACCATCAGGTGGTAGCTCTATGACAACATCTGCTACGACTCCTGCTAGTTCTCCATCAGGTGGTAGCTCTATGACAACATCTGCTACGACTCCTGCTAGTTCACCATCAGGTGGTAGCTCCAAAACAACATCTGCTACGACTCCTGCTAGTTCACCATCAGGTGGTAGCTCTATGACAACATCTGCTACGACTCCTGCTAGTTCACCATCAGGTGGTAGCTCCAAAACAACATCTGCTACGACTCCTGCTAGTTCACCATCAGGTGGTAGCTCTATGACAACATCTGCTACGACTCCTGCTAGTTCTCCATCAGGTGGTAGCTCTATGACAACATCTGCTACGACTCCTGCTAGTTCACCATCAGGTGGTAGCTCTATGACAACATCTGCTACGACTCCTGCTAGTTCTCCATCAGGTGGTAGCTCTATGACAACATCTGCTACGACTTCTGCTAGTTCACCATCAGGTGGTAGCTCCAAAACAACATCTGCTACGACTCCTGCTAGTTCACCATCAGGTGGTAGCTCTATGACAACATCTGCTACGACTCCTGCTAGTTCACAATCAGGTGGTAGCTCTATGACAACATCTGCTACGACTCCTGCTAGTTCACCAACAGGTGGTAGCTCCAAAACAACATCTGCTACGACCCCTGCTAGTTCACCATCAGGTGGTAGCTCCAAAACAACATCTGCTACGACTCCTGCTAGTTCACCATCAGGTGGTAGCTCTATGACAACATCTGCTACGACTCCTGCTAGTTCTCCATCAGGTGGTAGCTCTATGACAACATCTGCTACGACTCCTGCTAGTTCACCATCAGGTAGTAGCTCTATGACAACATCTGCTACGACTCCTGCTAGTTCTCCATCAGGTGGTAGCTCTATGACAACATCTGCTACGACTCCTGCTAGTTCACCATCAGGTGGTAGCTCCAAAACAACATCTGCTACGACTCCTGCTAGTTCACCATCAGGTGGTAGCTCCAAAACAACATCTGCTACGACTCCTGCTAGTTCACCATCAGGTGGTAGCTCTATGACAACATCTGCTACGACTCCTGCTAGTTCACCATCAGGTGGTAGCTCCAAAACAACATCTGCTACGACTCCTGCTAGTTCACCATCAGGTGGTAGCTCTATGACAACATCTGCTACGACTCCTGCTAGTTCTCCATCAGGTGGTAGCTCTATGACAACATCTGCTACGACTCCTGCTAGTTCACCATCAGGTGGTAGCTCTATGACAACATCTGCTACGACTCCTGCTAGTTCTCCATCAGGTGGTAGCTCTATGACAACATCTGCTACGACTCCTGCTAGTTCACCATCAGGTGGTAGCTCCAAAACAACATCTGCTACGACTCCTGCTAGTTCACCATCAGGTGGTAGCTCCAAAACAACATCTGCTACGACTCCTGCTAGTTCACCATCAGGTGGTAGCTCTATGACAACATCTGCTACGACTCCTGCTAGTTCACCATCAGGTGGTAGCTCTATGACAACATCTGCTACGACTCCTGCTAGTTCACCATCAGGTGGTAGCTCCAAAACAACATCTGCTACGACTCCTGCTAGTTCACCATCAGGTGGTAGCTCTATGACAACATCTGCTACGACTCCTGCTAGTTCACCATCAGGTGGTAGCTCTATGACAACATCTGCTACGACTCCTGCTAGTTCACCATCAGGTGGTAGCTCCAAAACAACATCTGCTACGACTCCTGCTAGTTCACCATCAGGTGGTAGCTCTATGACAACATCTGCTACGACTCCTGCTAGTTCACCATCAGGTGGTAGCTCCAAAACAACATCTGCTACGACTCCTGCTAGATCACCATCAGGTGGTAGCTCTATGACAACATCTGCTACGACTCCTGCTAGTTCTCCATCAGGTGGTAGCTCTATGACAACATCTGCTACGACTCCTGCTAGTTCACCATCAGGTGGTAGCCCCCAAACAACATCTGCTACGACTCCTGCTAGTTCACCATCAGGTGGTAGCTCTATGACAACATCTGCTACGACTCCTGCTAGTTCACCATCAGGTGGTAGCTCTATGACAACATCTGCTACGACTCCTGCTAGTTCACCATCAGGTGGTAGCTCTATGACAACATCTGCTACGACTCCTGCTAGTTCACCATCAGGTGGTAGCTCTATGACAACATCTGCTACGACTCCTGCTAGTTCACCATCAGGTGGTAGCTCTATGACAACATCTGCTACGACTCCTGCTAGTTCACCATCAGGTGGTAGCTCTATGACAACATCTGCTACGACTCCTGCTAGTTCACCATCAGGTGGTAGCTCTATGACAACATCTGCTACGACTCCTGCTAGTTCACCGTCTTTAGGCTCTTCACCTAAAGGAGGAAGCAAGGGAGCACCTTCTTCCTCAACTCCAAGTACTGGTTCGAGCAAAATATCCCGCTCTGGCAAGGGTAGCTCTAAGGGTTCATCAGTAACTCCAGCCAATGCTCCAAAGAAATCATCAAAATCTACTGGAAGCTCAGGAGCATCAAGTGGAAAAAGTTCAGCAAAAACTACTTCAACACCAGCTGTAACAGGTAGTTCAGGGTCATCAGCAGTCTCCACTTCATCAGGTGGTAGCTCTGGTGCTGGATCTAGTGTTGGAAGCTCAGGTTCAACACCTGCAGCCTCTGTTGCTTCTTCAACTGCAGGTTCATCTTCATCTCCTGCTAGCACTGGTAGTCCTTCAACTGCCCCATCAAGTGCATCTTCTAAACCAGAATTTGATATCGAAATTCAAGAAGATTTGACAATATATGTTGACGGCGAAGAAATAGGTGAAACCAGTTTTGAGACTGACTTTACTTCTGATGATGAATATTATGACATGGATGAAAATAATGGAGATTTAATGGGTGTTCCACCGCCTGATTTATTACCACCTGATGGATCAACTACACCAAGTAACCTATTAGGTGAAGCTGCTCCACAAAATCTTGAAACTTCTTCCCTTTCTCCGTCATCTGATCTACCATTTAAACCAGTCAACTTCGAGGACTTATTTGGGGCAGGGGGAGAGTATGATGAACCTCAAGTAATTGTTTTACCTGATTACGATGATATGGATCTCTTAGGAGCTCCTGCTCCACAACCTGAGGAAAGATTTGACGAGCCAAAATCTCCTGATGGATCTCCTGATTCCCCAAAAACTGATATCGTTAAAGCAATCAATTCTTTATTAAGAACATTAATGGGTATGTGGTCAGGCCAACCAGAGGGAAAACAACCCTCCCCAGAGATGATTGAAAGACTGATACCGAATTTCCCGAGAGATTATGAGTACATGTTAAAACCAAATCACCAGGAGTCTCCAAAAAGACCAAGAGAACCTGAGTATCCCACATATGAGTATGAACCAGAATATCCTGATGGGGATTCTCCTTCAAGCCCACTTCCTCAAGATTATGATTATATTAGGGAAGGCAATCAACCCGAGTCTTCCGATGGTCCTCTTCTTGGTGCTCCAGCTCCTGAACTAGATGATTCTACCACGCCTTCCAAAATAGGATCAGTGAAAAAGGGTAGAAGACATCCGAAAGACATTCTTAGACAAAGATCCACACAATCTGACAGTCCACAACCAGAAACTCGTCCAGAATCACCGCAACCAGGTTCTCCAGATGAATATCCTCAACAAGGTTCTCCAGATGAATACCCACAACCAAATTATCCAGATGATTATCCGCAACCAGGTTATTTCGACGAATATCCTCGACAAAGTTATCTAGACGAGTATCCACAAGCAGGTTCTCCCGAATACCCCTCACAACCAAATCATCCTGACGAATATCCTCAATCAGGTTATTCATACGAATATCCACAACCAAATTATTCTGACGATTATCGTCAACCAGGTTATCCATACGATTATCCTCAACCAAATTATTCTAACGATTATCCTCAACAAGGTTATCCAGGCGAATATCAACAACCTAATTACTCTGACGAATATCCTCAACCAGGTTATCCAGATGAATATCCACAACCAGGTTCTCCAGACGAATATCCACAACCAGATTCTCCAAACAAATATCCCCAATCAGATTCCCCTCAAAACTCTCCCGAAGATTACTCACTGCCAGATGAATATCCAATGATGCCCATTATGGAGTATTATGATGAACCACTGAGATTTGATTCAAAGGAAAGTCCACGTCGTAGGAGACCTTACGCCATCCCCTCTGAAATGCAATCAGTCCCCAATTATGTATATCCATTTGAATACTATGAGGAAGATATCGAACCAACTCCATCAGATCAATTAAAACCTATGCGACGCCGACCAAATAGGCCCCATGCTCCAAAACAGACAGACTACGATTTGGAGGATTCAAATCCGTTACCTGAGGAAAGTTATCAGTATCCTGATACAGAGCAGTATGCTTATCCTCAATATGCTCCAGAATATTATGATAGTCCAATGGTACCTTATGATACTATGCCTGAACTCGAGAGCCGGATGGAACCAATGTCTTACGATGAAATGCCTGCATATGAAATGCCAATGGAAATTGAACCTATGTATTATGAAAATATGCCAGAATATGAAAGTCCAGAAGAGAGGGAAGAAATGCCATATCCTATGATACCAATTTATGATGACATGTTGCCAGAGAGTCCAGAAGAGGGGGAAGAAATGCCATATCCTATGATACCAATTTATGATGACATGTTGCCAGAAAATCCAGATGACTCAACGTATGAAAATGAATATCCAGACATGATGACTCCCTTACAAAATGATAATATGCCGGAGCAACCTGAGTATCCGGGAGAGTATTTTATACCAGTATATTATGATTACTATGGAGACTTAAAACCAATGTATGAAACTTATTCAGATGAGGAAAGTGATACTAATCCCAGTTATGAAGGTTCTGTAGATGATAAACCATCAGAGGTTGAACAAGATTACTTTATACCTGTTTACTCTGGTCAATTGGATAGTCCTGATGATGAGGAATATATGTATTACTACGAGCCAGTAGAATACCCAGAAAATGAAGAACCATCAGAAAGTTCTAGACACCCCTATAAACGATATAGAAAAGTTCCTCAACAGAAAACACCAGATCTTCGAGATGAAGCTCCGTCTGAAGAACAACCAGAATATCCAGACAACAATGATAATCAGCCTCGGGATCTAATAAATTCTGGGAAAATGTTCATGAAGGAGATGGAGGAAGAATATCCATACATGCTGATGTATCCAGGTCGCCCAGAATATCCACAATACGAAGAATATGAACCACAAGATAACTTAATGCTAAGAGATGAATCTCCATTTGGAGTATCAGACTATCCAGATGACGAAAGTAAAGACACTACTTCTATTGAAGAAACATCCACTACTCCAACTGGTGAGGATAATGCAGATAATTCAGACTTATTAGGAACAGCTGTAAAACCAAGTGAAGATAATCCAACTGATAATCAGAATTTACAAGGTGCTGCTCCTTCAGACTCCACAAGTAATGAATATCCAGACGATGAAAGACCTGAATCAGCTTCACCAGTAACGAGAATATATAGAAGAAGAAATCATCCAAAGTATTATTTACTGAACAAAGGTCAATCAACTCCGTCTGATGAGATGTATTACCCAGATGGTAGTGATTTCCCAGATCTTGAGCAACCAGCTCCCTCACAACCATCTGAGGATAAACCTGAGTACCCAGATGATGGCTCTCCGGACATTCAACAATCAGCTCCTTCTCAGTCATCCGATGATCAGCCTTATTATCCTGATAGTGATTCTCCTCAAGATCTTGGGCAACCTGCTCCCTCACAACCATCGGACGATCAACCTGATTATCCAGATAATGGAGATTATCCGGACCTTGAACAGCCAGCTCCTTCTCAACCATCCGATGAGCAACCTGAATACCTAGATGATAGCTCTCCGGACCTTCAACAACCAGCTCCTTCTCAGCCATCCGACAACCAGTCTGAGTATCCAGATCTTGAGCAACCTGCTCCTTCCCAACCATCTGACAATCAGCCTGATTATCCAAATGATAGAGATTATCCAGACCTTGAACAGCCAGCTCCCTCTCAACCATCTGATGAGCAGCCTAAGTACCCAGAATATGGCTCTCCAGACCTTGAGCAACCATCTCCCTCTCAACCATCCGATGACCAGCCTGAGTATCCAGATATTGAGCAACCAGCTTCTTCTCATCCATCCGAATATCAACCTGAGTATCCAGATAACTCTCCAGACAATGAGTATCCAACCCCTCAAGATTACATTCCTGGTCAAGGCATGTCCTTATACCCAGAGTACATGATTTACGACAAACCAGATTACCCAAGCAGAGATGGCAACGATTACCCTGAGAACCAACCTGTTCCATCAGATTATTACATGATTTACGATGCACCAAATTACCCTGACAAAGATGACAATGATTATCCTGACTTTACACAGCCTGCTCCATCAGATTATTACATGATTTATGAAATTCCAGATGATGACAGCAATAATGATAGTCCAAACTTTAAAGATGGATCTCCATCTAAGGAGAAACCAGAATATCCTAATGACACACCTCAACCAAACCGTATGAGGCATTTCAGGTATCCGATTTATCCAAAAGACAATGGAAGACCCAATGATCAACAACCATCTCCTGACTATCCAGGTGATGATAACCAAAAAGATCAGCCAATTCCAATGGATTATACACCTGAATATCCAAATGATAATCCAGATGAAGCACCTCTCCCTAAAGACTACTATATGTATTACGAAGAATCGCATCCAAATGAGGATGATTACGGTCGAGTCCCTGAATTCATAATGTATGGAATGTATTCCCAACCAGATTATAACCCTCAATCCCCACAGCAATATGTGTACGAGGATTATCCAGATTTTAACAATCCTAATCAACCTCAAGAATACCCAGATGACACTCAACCATCTCAAGAAGAATATGATGAGGAACCTGAATACTATGATGAATATCCAAACTATGATCTAAGCCAGCCCCAATCATTAAGGCCGTCTAGTGAGAAACCTGAAAGCCCTAATGACGATGAAAACACAGATCTAGGACAAGGAGCTCCTTTACAACCAACTGATGAATACCCGAATGATGAATCAGCTCCTAAACCGGAATTTCAGAAACCTTCACCAGAGTATTATAATTATTATGAGGAACCAGAGTATCAGACGGATGATCTTAGTCAACCAGAGAAACCAAATTTTCACCGAAGTAAAGACTCTCCAGACGAAAACTTCCCAGATGATGGTCAACCGCTATTGAGAGATAGTCCAGAGTATCCGACAGATACCCAGTATCCACAACTAACTTCGGAGGAATATGAAATGGATTATTATGATTCAAATGGATATATGAACAATTACCAACAACCAGCTCCGTCAAATCCATCATCAAAACAACCTGAATATCCTGATGATAATAATGATGAATATCCTGATGACCAGAGTCCTGATCTTAAGGATGCCTCGCCATTTGACCAACCAGATTATCCACAAGATACAGACGATAATCCAACTCTTTTAGGAGATACTGCTCCTTCAAGTGAAGATGTGAGTACCACTCCAAAAGATACTGATGGTGATGAAAATCCGGACTATCCTAATAACTACAGACCTAGTCAATTCATGATGTATGAACAAGAACTTCCAATAAGTGATAATCCTGAAGACTATCCTTTCATGCTTGGCTTAGAAATGCCTAGGATGATCGAGTATGTAGAAAAAGAAAACATGCCACAAGGAACTCCAGATAATGATTATCCAGTTTACTATGAATCTCCAGAGTATTATTATGACGATGATGATTATTACAATTCAAGTGATCAAGATCTTGGGGATACAGCTCCTGAACAACTCACTGATGATAGTCCAAGTTCTTCCACGCCGTCTTCTGATGAATCAAGTCCTCAAAAACCAGAAAAATCCCAACCAGAACCTGAATCCCAACCAGCTCCTGACTCTCCAGAAGACTTTATTCCTCAGCTGAAAAGGTTCCAAATGGAACTCAGATCAGACGATAATGATCTTCCTGATTTGCCCAAGTTCATGAACCATCTATCAATGATTTTGTACTCCATAGATGAAGATGATACAAGTGATTGCTGTAGAACTAAAACTCTGCTCCTAGAAGCATTGTTCACAGTTATACAGTATATGATAAGGATGAGGAATCAACAGTAACATGTTTTGAAATCATTCACATCTGAAATTTCCTACAAGCTTAAATGTAAAAAACTACTTCTTAAAATGTCGATATGTTTTGATGATTTTTCTTTTATATTCAGTGCATTCTACCATAGTTTAAAATTATTTTTGTGAAAAAAGGCCTTTTACTGTTTGGATTTTCCAGTAAAATATATTTTACTGTTAAAATGTTTTTATTTATTCAATTTTTACTTTTGACGTGCTATATAACAGAAAATAAGTATCAACTTATCATAAAACCTCGAATCATACATTATGTTATAAAAAATTAGAACTAACGTGTTTGTACGAAAAGAAAACTTTTAAAGAAATCCTCAACTAGCTAGAGTTTGTTTTTAGCTTGTTAGAGTACCGGTAATTAAATAAATCTAAGTTCAAAGGACACAAATTATCTTTTGTATTTCCTTTTGAATTTCTACTGTTTAACTTCATACCATAATGAAATTTGTGTGAGGAAAATATAAATAACGTTATTACTTCTCACAAGTAAGTTAGATTAATGTTTCTCTTCAAATCAAATCTTTAAAATAAACCCAAGTTGAACTAGTATAAACAAATGAGCTCAAACAGAATACTTTAAAAACTACCAAGTTTTTATCACTAGAACGTGGGGAAATACTTTTCATTCAATTAATTGGAAGGTGTAATTATTTTTACAACCACAAGCATCAAAGCTTTAGCATTGTTTTAAAATCACTGCAGCATGCATTACATGAAGATACATTTCATGAATGACTTATTTTTTACAAAATATTTCACCGTAAATTCCCTCTAAAAACGAGGGTAAAATGCTCTTTTCATTACTATCAAAGTTAAAAGTGTTATTTCTCTTGATTTTATATCATGTTAAGTCTTAAAAGTGTTAGAGTACCTAGGTTTAAGTAAGGACTCAGTTTTATAATTTTTAGAAAAAAGTTAAGTTTGAATTTTACTAGTTTTTTTACAAATAGGAATTTTACTAAAATCTATTAATAATCTCTTTAGAAAGATAACTTGTAATTCTCTTCATTTAATAAAGATGATTTCTCAATACTGAAGTACTGAAGACATTATTTACTACTTCTAAAAGGCTTTGATAAAAGGGTAACATTGTAGGGGAGAGTGCTGTACTTAAGGACGGTTGTACCTTCAGCCACCGCATTTTAAAATTCGGGAAAAAATGGAAATTTGAATTTGGGGTCGAATTTAAATGCAAACAGATGCTATCTAGTTTCTAACTTGAAATCAGCTTTTTAAACAATATTTAAATTTAATATAATAAATTTACTGTTTTTAGACGTTCAAAGTTTTTTTAAGTGCATCACTACTGTTAAACCAACGATAGTAAAAGGGTCACGTGATTTTGACAATGCTGGAACTAGTATTTTGGAGGGGAGACAGGTGGAAGTTGAGGGGCAGTTTATCGAAAGAGGAAGAGACATTTGCTTCTATATAGAAGCAAGACTCCAACTATCACCGGTTACCCACCTATCGGCCGTGCAAAGTCTATAAAAATCACGTGACCATTTTACTATCGTTGGTCGAACAGTACATTAATATTTCTCTTCCCCTTTAATTATGATATGATAAAATGAGACATATGGGCCGAATCCCCAAGATTTTGACTTTTTATTTTTGATATTAGAAATCGTCAGATCTCAATTCTTTTAGTTTTTATAGAATTTTTAATGCAAAAACACCTGATGTTGTACCTACGAACACGTTCTTGTGAGTGTCTGTAGCTAACCGGCATTTTTGAATCAGGTTTCATTAAAAAGAATACATTTAATGCATATTAAGTTAATTATAAATGGTTATATATTTATTGGCTATTATTTTCAAGTGATTTTTAGATGAAAAATCAAATATTTTGTGATCTAAACTACTTTTTAAAACTTTTGATTCTACTTTGCATTTGATTGCACAACTAAGTGTCGATCGATTGTTTTTTTGGATCAGTGAAGGATCAGATCAATCAGCATGATTGATGAAACTATTACCTCAAATTTCGATCAGATAATCCCATGTGATTTATGTGTTTTTGGTAAAAAATTAAGACTTTAGTCAATCAACTTCGTTTTAATGATCATTTACGATCTTAAACTACATTACTTTAAAAAAATCTATTTCCAATTTTAAAAATGCTCGAAATAGTTTATTAAAAGGTAATGCATCAATAAAAATGTTCATTTTTAGCTTTTTTCAACCAAAACTTCCCTTTTTAAGGGTGTCCATAACTGGGTCTGTCCATAGGGAGAGCACTTTGTTGTACCTATGGACACAAATTTCGTCCAGTTATTAAAATTAATTAAAAATACAATTTTAAAGATTTGAGCTAATAAAAAATATTACCCTATTTGCTAAGGTTAGGACCAGTAATAATTTTAACGCCTCTGAGAGCGTATTTCACGCAAAGAAAATAGTAAATACGCTTTTAAAAACTATCCAGGCGTATTTTCACGCTTTGAATTTTTAACAATTGTTTTGCGTAAAAATGCATGGCACCACACCGAAATGAAAAACTTTTTCCACTCAAATTTGTAATATTAAATAAATATTTTATTTATAATATTTAATATTTTCTACTTATATTAGCAGATGCTGTAATTGTTAAAAACCAAAATAGCATCCTCATTTTTTCTATTTCAGTTTTGTCCATTAAAAAATGTTTTTGTAAAAAAATAATATCTTATTTATATATAGTTTACAATGTTTCCGTATTTCACTCCTCATAAATGAATTTCACGCCTCTTAAAAATGTCAAGGAGTATTTTTACTCCTCCGAAAAAATCCTAAGAATAACACTGGTTAGGACTATAGGTTAGGCACTTTAGATGGTCAAAATATGATTTTACATGTCTTAGAAAAATTCAAACGTGATTTTTGTCCAAAGGTACAACACTCTCCCCTATGATTAAGTTTCTGACGCATTTAAATTTTAACAAGTATTTAAGTGTAGTAGTATTTTTAACAAGTTGTTAATTTTCCATAAAGTTAACAAGTATCAAAATAAAAAATAAGAACTACTTCTCAATATACTAGTTTCTTTCGAGCGTTCTCCTGTAAGTAGTTTTACAACTTTTAAAAACAACACCTTGTATCATTTTAAAGCAAAAACATGTCGTAAAGAGTCAAATCACAGCATTTTTTTCACTTTTGATACCCAGTGTTATAGGAGGCATAATATTAATAGCTGCATCATTTCAGTTTTTAAATCATCCTTTTTCTAGAAATTTTTCAAGTAAATCGAGCCCTCAACAAATACTAACTTAGTAGGAATTATACGTATTTAAAAAAGAGTTTGATTGTATTAAGATTACAACTGCCGTACAAATTGAAAACGTGTTTGGCGGTTTTATTTCAATAGGAAGATATCGGATAACAAACTTAGACAAAGCATGCTCCGTAAAACAATGAAGAGGATTCTAGAGTCACGATTTTCATTGGTTTTCAACTCAGTACCGTCTGACTAATGTGATTGAAATTGAAAGCCTCTTATGAAATGGTTTGATAAGGTCTCATAACTTAAGACTTTTAAAATAACATTTTAGATTAAAATGAACTTAGTCTAGTGAAATAAATTTTTTATTTTAGTGAAATTGGTAAAGAAAGTAGAAGCTTAGGTGTGTATTATGTAAAATTTTCCTTTTCAATCTTAATCTGAGTACTACTATTAACTACAGACAATAGAGAGTATCTGACCTTCTTTCTACGCCTAAACTACATACTTTTCTATCTACATATATTTTTCTCCAATAAAATTTCTACATATTCTAGACTTAAAAAGAATATTTTTAGTCCCAGATTTATGATCTCATACCAATATAGTATTATATTTCCCCTCCCCAAAAATTCCTAGCTACTATAGAAATTTTTTGCATACAAACCGTACTTATTTCCTACTAAATAATTTTATAATCCATGATTACAAAAAGTTTGAAATTATCAACTTGGTTACTTAAAGCATTTCACTCATCCTGCCTGTCTAATGTTTTGATGCATTCGTTAGACAAAACCTTTGATAGAAAGGTTTTATAGTTAAAAATTCAAGTAAGAGTGGAACACTTTAAAAATAAGAAGGTAATCTTAGTAAGATAAACGTGATTTGAAACATTTTGTTCCACTAAAAATTCAAATGCATGGAATAAATAGCTTTCCCCTACGTAGGGATTTTTGGAAGTTATGTTATGGTATTAAGCACGGGTGTCGTGTTCCCGGGGGGGGGGGGCGTCCCCCTCCCCCAATAATTAGGAACATTGTTTAGAAAAACTTTATTTTTAACTTTTAAGGAAAGACATAACATTTTCTGAATGTGTTTTTCCAACCTTCAATCATAAAGGATGGCGGCAATATACCAATGGCAACTAACATAAGAGGCACATATAAGAGGGGGACGGACTCTCCATGATTTAGAACACGTTTTCTGTTAGAATGTTAAAGCCAGTGCTGAGTTTGGGAGATAATATTTCAACAAAAAAACGGGAGATAATAAGGCGATCCCTTCTCCCAGAAAAAAATCCAGCTAAAGCACTGATTGAAGCATAGAAATTTGATTTTGAAATTGTCTAATCATATAGCACTAAAAATGAGTTTGACCCTGTTTTAAAAGGTCAAATTTCAAAACAATTTCTGGGCGAGGACCCCCAAACTCCCCACAATTTTATTTGAAAGTTAAAAGCAATTCCCAAAAACTTGAAGTGAAAGTTTATTAATTGATTCAAAAAGCCAACTTAAAATCACTGGAGTGAAATTAAAGATTTTTAAAGGTTGATTATTATGGGTTTTTAAAATCCCTCTGTAGGGGAATCCCAAATCTTTGGGTCCCCCCAAATTTCTGCAGCCGGCGACGCCAATGGTATTAAGCATAATTCTTTTAATATAGTTAATAAATATACATTTAAAGTGTGAGTGAAGTAGTGGTAGATAACATTTAATAGTCATTGTGTGTGGGAGCAGTCTTCTTTTTTTTTACTCCGCCGCTAGATCCACTGTAAGCGGTATCAATGGATTCCCCATGATTAATTTCTAAGGGGTGCAACTTATTTACATGATCCTAAGAGACGTTGGTAAGAAATAAAAGTCTGTGAAACGGACTTCTGAAACATCCTGTATGACTCAGGGCTAAAAGTAAGTAAAAAATCACAAAAAAATATAAAAAAGGCTTTAAATCAATATCACGCTTGGTGGAGCAGTATAGAGCCATCGATAAATTTGCATTGCCTTAAAAAACGTGATTGAAATCAAAATTATCTTAAACCCTCCATCTAAAACAAAAATCACATAAACACATTTCCAACTGGAAGCAGAATTTGCATCATAAATTAAACGGAAATTCCTCAAGTTTCACGAACCCGTAAAATCTCATTCAGACATCCTGTTTGTCTTTGTCCATCATCATTACGAAGCGTCCCATTCAAACACAAGTGTCCGAATTCCCCCACTTTCTTCCAAACGGCGGTAACTTTCGATTCTTGGTGGCTTTACATCCTACTGCCACATGTAGACCGAAACAGCGATCCAACGCCTAACCAAGCAAGGTTCAAGAAGTCAACTCCGGCTCTTTCTTTGTCTGGTTGGTGCGACAGTCCAAGCGAGAATGTCCCTTCTTCTTCGGCGATGAAGTTGAACCGTCCAAGTGAGGTGTATACTTTCCATCAATTATGGCGCACAGTCCATAGGGCAATTAGGGCGGCCAGAATGAAATATCTTTGGCGTTTTATGACGTCTTCAGTGCAAACAATGCCATGGATAGCCGTCCACTTTTTAGTATAAAAGATTCAAATTTCACTCTGCCATCCTCAGTAGACACACTTAGCTTGGATTACTCAGTTTAGGATTTGTGTTCTGTTCGCGTTGAGAAGGGTGAGTGATACTATTTCAATATAAAAACTAATTTTAATTTATTGGTTAATTAATCCTCACAACCCATGGGAGCAAATATGCTATCATAAGTTTAGCTTCAATTTTCAGCATAAAAATAATACATGTTTTTAAGTTATAGCAGCAATAATTGCACCTTCAGGTGCTTTTACTGATAACATTTATGTTCAGTCCCCAATTTCAATATTTTTTTAATTTTGAAATAAAATTTTCAACAAATTTTGGCATTTTTATTTTATTTTCCCCCAACTACACGAATACAGCAAAAAAAATTCTATATTTTTTGTAGTGAACTTTTGTAGCAACCCTATAGTGGGCATTATAGGGTTGCCCAATTTAAAATGCGAGTATACTGTCACCATTTGAAACTTAATGGTTTTCTTTGACGAAACCAAACCTATATACTTTAAATTTCGGCATTCTACTTTTCGGTTTTTACACAAAAGCTAATAATTCATAAAAATTGAAAATACTGAAAAGTCAGAAGCGAGATAAATATTGAGAATCTGTTATTTCAAAATAAGTTTGACTTAGTGGAAATTAGAAAAATATAATAAAGCAAAAGATTTTTGACCTAAAATTTTGTTTAGGGTATCCTTATTTGAATTAATTTTCAAGAAGAGTTTAGGACCAATAGAGCATAATTTTTGGAACCAACTGACCTTGAAAAAAAAATTTGTTTCATTTCAATTTTAAATTAAGGTATTTTTTCATTCTGCTTTTGTTCTTTTTAAAAATATAAACATGTTGCCCATTAAAAATATCTCTCTTAAAAATCATATCATAAATTCTTTAAAATCATTACTAATTTTTTGACGATATGTTATTTTGAAAAAATATAAATATAAACCATTAAAAAGTTTTAGATCATATTGCCTGTCCCACTAAAAAACAATTAAAACTTACTGTAAAACTACTTTTTGATTTTTAAAAAAGAAGCTAGGATGTTGCTTTAATGACCACCTAATGTTTTCTACTTATAAATTAGAATTTTCCTTTTCTTTCTTTTATTTTTAATTTTTGTTAAAGCTTCGTAATTTATAAAAAAGAGAGGACCTAAAACATTAAGGTGAATTGAATAAGTGGATATCAAAATTATTCCATAAACATTAGAATCATTTCAAGAAGTAGGAAAATTTCGGTTAATAAAAGAAGGTAAGACATAAAAATTAAATTACATTGAAAACTATTTAAGTGTTATTGCTTTTATATAACTATCTCAATTATTTACATAAATAATGTTTTTGAAGATATTCACATCCTTTACGTTTTCTTTAATGTTTATCCTAAAAATTTATATAACATTATCAAAAGGTATGTATTAGGTATCAATTTAATAAGTTTCAAAATCAAATTAATTTACTTTAGATTTCTTGTTATTTCATTATTAATTTAAACAAATGAAGAATATCTTATAACTTTAAATCAACATTAATTGATAATTAGTCGTAATATTTTCGAATAAGTAAATTTTTTTTCCGGATTGTTAGATAAAATTTTTCACTATGAATCAAATTGAAACACATGAAAAAAACTCTTAAAACTTTAAAGTAACAATTCTTAACGTTAGTCGTATTATTTCCTTAAAAGGAAAATTTACTTTCTTTGTATGATAAAGAATTAAAAAAGCGAATGAAATTATTATTTTTAAAGGAGGAAAAGCAATTGGGGAATATCAAATAATATAAGTTATAAGTTTATGAAAGTATTAATGATTGTGATATCAAAATAAAACTCGGAAATTTAACTCGGCACATTTTAGAACTATCTATCAACGTTTGAAATGTTAAATAGTTTGAAATATTTATTTGTTTGAGATACTGTGGCCTATTTAAGGGCCAAGCAGGGAATTATTTACGTTTGCAACGTTTGAAATTATCAAGTATTTAGTACTGATTGGGGGAAGTCAAATAAAAATGCTTTAAATTTATAGCAATAAATTTATCTTTTAAAGTCTAGCCTAAGGGAAATTTCTATTAAGAAAAATTTAATTACTATATTTTAAGCACATAATTAAAATCAAGAAACAAATCCGTATCGAACTAGTGCGACCCTGCAACTATTGAAAATTTAGATGGACGAGATATCGAAACTAGTTTTTGCTTTTCCTGTGTAGTTTGATTTTGCCACATTCAAAATATCCCATTTAGACAGTTATGTATAGAAAAATCATCTCAAAGGGTGCTCAAAATATTAAAGAATATTATTTTGAAAATATTATGATCCGTTTTAGCTTCTCCTGAAAAGTACGGTTCTTCAAGATGCGAGATGTCACATTTAGACCGAAGTTATGTATAGAAAATTATCTCAAAGGGAATTCAAAATATTATAGAAGATTATTATAAAAATGTTAGTCTTCAATAACCAAAAAATAAAATTCTGCACTAAAAAATAGGTGACGTAACTATCTATATGTTTAAATTTACCTCCTTGCTAGTAAAACAAAATATGAAGTAAAATTTTTTTAAACTTATAAAAGCTTTAATTAGTTTTTAAGTTATGTACAAAGCAATTACCGATGTTTTTCAATGTTATTTTTCTATACATAGAACATAAAATATACATTTTCTCTCCAAATACACATTTTTGAAAATGTGAAAGACCTCCTTTTAAAGAAACTATTTTGATTGTGAATTCTTTAAAAAATATGACAATTTAATCAAAAATAATAATTTATAATGTTGTATTACGCATTACTGATTTAAGGGATATAAATTCATCTTATTTTACAGAAAAATCATGCTGACTAACGGAAGACTCTACCTCGCCGCTGCCATCTGCGCTGGTTTGATTCTATCAGCTACGGCAGCTGAAGCAAAGCCAATGTCCCAGCAATCTGAAAGACAAATAGCTACTGCTACACCATTGCTGCCTGGTAACATAGGAGGTCTAGGTGGACTGGCCAACCTCTTGCCCGCCATTCTGCCTATGGTCCTCATCCTGGGTGCTGGAGCTTTTATTCTTCCTGCTATTGGACTGTTGCTGTTCGGCGGTTCTGGTGGATTTGGTGGAATGTTTGAAGGCTTCAGCAAGAAAAGGTCAAACACTGGGATGGATCATCCTCTGTTTTCTGCTGAGAAGTTGACAGAATTGCTTCAAACGTTTACCAAGGCTTTGGAAGAAGCATCCAAAGATAAATGAAAATGGTGAGGCTGGAATTAACTTTTTGAAAACTTTATAAAATGTGGCTCTTTTAGTAAAGGTGCATCGCCCATCTATAATCTAAACACAATCGGAGAATTCACATAAACATTTAATCTGTGTGTGTGAAGTCGGTTTTTTTTATTTTTTCCATTCCCTTTACGAAGTCTCTTTACGCATAGTTTCCCCATTTTATATAGTTATTGATAGTTGATAACATTTTTAATAATAAAAAGAAAAAGATATTGTAGATGAAAACGTTAATAATTTTTTTAAATAAATTATTTAGAAGAAAAAAAATATTTCTTATTTTATACATAAATTGTGTATTTATTTTTCTTCATGAGTGAAAATAGTCTAATTTGGATATTAATATGTTATCCTTCCATTAAAATTCTCCTTCTAACTTTTCTAAAATAAAAAAAAAATTTCTTCAAATCGTTTCATATTATTTTCTATTATTAATAACTTTCCTTTTTTCAGGTTGAAGAAATAGAAAGAAAAATATGAAAATATCTAGTACAAAATAGTTTTATTGCGATTGGAAAACTTTTTTATGATTTTAGCCCAAATAAAAATATTTTTTATCAACAGGTTCTCAGTTTTTTTTTCTGAATGAGTATTTTGTATTAGAAGTTTGATTTTTAAGTCATTTTAATGTTTTTAACTTTTATCATTTTAATGTTTTTAACTTTTATCATTTTACAATTTTCTTAAACTTTTAAAAAGCATGGTAAATTTGGTTTGAGTTATATGGGACAGAACCAAATTATATCATATTGTGTGTTTTTAACGTGTCAAAAAAGACTTAATTTAGCTAAGTAAATTATCAAGTATAAAAAAATCAGTTTAAGAAAAGAAATAAGTCCCAAATCCAATTTTTAATAACACAACTTTTATTCCATAACTACCAAATGTTTACTCCAAATTTAAAACCCTTTTTACAGTACAGATAATATCAACTGAAAAATTTGAAGGGTTAGAAAAATTTATAATTATTTATTTGGTTTAACTCATAAATAATGAATCTCAATGAAGTCGCTAGTCTACTGCAGTGTGGCCTAACTTTTAGCTAACCGTGAGACAATCACACTTTATTAAAAGCAGGGGGTCTAGAGACATTAAAAAGATGATTGTGTTTTAAAACAGGCAAGTCAAGTTTATTTCAACAGTGGATGCCACATTTCAACTTCGAATTTTCTTACATTTAAGATTCGATGCATCAGAAATATTGGCTGGGTTATTAAAATACTAGACATATTATCAAGGTGATATATTTTGTATTTAGTACTAGAATTTAAATACTATTTTGCATGTTGTTTATATTTATTAAAATAAAATTTAAAACAAACCATTTCTTGTTTTACCAAATTAAAGATTTGTCAATAATAGAAGAAGTAGTCCATATTAAAAAGAAAACCTTTCGTAGAAATTAGGTAATTCACAGAGGAACTTGTGTTGAAAGGTTGTGTTGTAGTGATCCAAAAAAGAAGTTGGGTATTTTTTTCTGAAGAGGTTAGGAAATTTTAAAATTGATTTATTATAAAAGACAGTCTTTGGCAAAAGTTGTATAATGTAATGAGAAGAACAACCACTTTAAAAACTGTTTATAGGGGAGAGTGTTGTACCTTCGCAAAAAATCACGTTTGTATTTTTCTAAGAGAGGTAAAATCACATTTTGATCCTTTAAGGTGCCTAACCTATAGTCCTAACCTTAGCAAATAGGGTAGTATTTTTTTATTAGTTCAAATCTTCAAAATTGGATTTTTAATTAATTTTAATAACTTGACGAAATTTGTGTCCATAGGTACTTCCCCTATGGACAGACCCAGTTATACCTGAGGACACCCTTAAAAAGGGAAGTTTTAGTGGAAAAAAGCTAAAAATGAACATTTTTACTGATGCATTACCTTTCAATAAACTTTTTCAAGCATTTTTAAAATTGGAAATAGATTTTTTAAAGTAATGTAGTTTTAGATCGTAAATGATCATTAAAACGAAGTTGATTGATAAAAGTCTTGATTTTTACCAAAAATCATAAATTACATGGGATTTTCAGATCGAAATTTGAGGTAATAGTTTTATCAATCATGCTGATTGATATGATCACTTCACTGATAAAAAAACAATTCGATCGTCATTTAGTTGTGCAAGCATTTGGTGGTAAATTTTAAAATGCGGTGGCCGAAGGTACAACCGTCCTTAGGTACAACACTCTCCCCTATCTTTAGTTAACGCATAGATCTTGAAGTTTTCAGAAATTGTGAAAAATGTACATTTTTTAGAATTTTTTCAACGTTACTTTTGTTGTTAAGATTTATGATTTGAAAGGCTCTTTTGTTTTCAAATTTGAATGAAATAATAAGAGCTAAAGGATATTTTTATATACCTAGTTGATAGAAAATTAAAATTCAATATGAATATTTTAACAAATTTAAAATAGAAAGACACTGAGTAATTAAGTTACTTTAATTTATGTAACTGGAGTCAATGTGTCAACTCTGATATAAATAAAAACTTTAAAATTTCGCTAATTTCATAAAAAGAACCTAGGACTAAATTAAGATAAAATTTCCACAACCAAATATAAGAAATGTGTGACTGGCAAATTGTTGCCTAAGTGCTTACTTGTACAGGGATAAAAAATTTTCAGTTATTAAGGACAACAATTTCAAGTAAATCTCAAAATTATATACAGAACAGCTTTTGATACAGGGGAGATGCTGCACCTTTCGTAGGCCGAAATTGAATCACTTATTTCTGAAACATGTCAAAAGCCTCTTTTTTCAAAAATGAGTTATTGGTGTCATGAGATTCTGTTTTACGCATATTTTAGTGTAAGAATAATAAAAATAACGTGATTTTAAAATAGTTTTCTGGCATGTTAAATTTCAGCTTTAGGAAAGAAACAAGTCAAACGACGTAGCTTGCCTGGTTTCTGCACTTAAACTTCGGTGAATTTTGTTCATGGCGTCTCATCTGCAGCTTGTTTGGGACTGCTGGTTTTTTTTATTTAATCGCCTACAAGCATATATGCGATTAGAAAAGTATTCTTTAGAGGTTAGGTCCATCAAGCCATAGTAAAAACCATATTTTTAAAGTTTTTGTACAAATCTCAAGACTAAGGATGTTTTTGGTAGAAATATATTTAAAGTTTCCATGATTTTGGCCCTTTATTACATCCATGTGATTGAGATTTTGGATCTATGAATCACTTTATTAAAAGGGGACATCAAATCTGTACCCCAGATCATAATATTGAACTAATTAACTTATTTTGTAGGCTTTTAAAGCAAAATCGTTTTACTGTCCACAAAGTTACATCTTAACACTTATCCAATTGACTTCGTAGATGTCTATGTTATCATTTTTAATTGGCTGACCACTATTTTTGAGTCTAGAGATGACATTTATAAAAATGGGTATTTATACATCTACTAACTAAAATAGGAAAAAAAATAAGAATTCTATAATAACACAGGTCTGCAATGAAAAAGCTGTTTGAATAATTTTAGTGATTTCTTATGTATTTTTGTGTGCTGATAACGAAAAAAATATTTAAAAATCCTATACGTCAGTATTTTTCACAAATTGCTAAATTATTTTCGAATTTGCCCATTTTTCACAGCTTTCGTACATTCCTAGCTCCTTTATTTTCAAAAATTAGGAGCTGTGAATAATTGCACATAGTAAACTATTTCATCAGGACATTATAGAGATAGAAAGAAAGTACTAGGGAAGATTAAATCGTGCAGTAATGAAGGATTTTCGTTGAATAGTTCGAAATAATAATAGAAACGTTCTTGTTGCTATTCACAAGGGTAAAAGGAGCCTCATAAGGAGAAAAATTGGTTTTGGAGTGTGTAAATGATCTTATTTTAGTTGTATAATGATTTTTAGGAAGAATATGTAATAAAAAATTTATTTTATGAACTTATTTTCATTAAAATTGAAATAATGACTTATTTTATAAATTTACCTAAATTGTCAGGAAACATGACATTCTAGGGCAAAACAGAGATCATTTTTGATTTCAGGGCACCAAAATACACTAGCGGAAATAAAAATCCCAACACCAAGAAGGAAAGGAGATATCAAAGTCAAATTTATTTCTATGATTGCACATAGTATCAATGTGAATTGCTTAAAAAATCAGCCTTCCTGGATATTAGGGGGCCGAGAAAATCGGTGAGGAGTGTTGTCTCCATAGGTGTCCATTACCGCCGTCAGTAGTGTAAAAAGGACAGTTCTGCGACATTGCGATTCCGCGTTCCCTTCCCAATCTACCAAATTGCGGTTCCCCTGCCCATTCTACTAGATTGCGATTCCCTTCCCAATCTACTGGTTTGGGGCTCCCTTCCCAATCTACCAAATTGCGATTCCCTTCCCATTCTACTGATTACGGATGTCTGCTACTTTACGGTTCTACCAATAAATTGGGGCTCCACCACTAAATTAGGGCTCTGCCACTAAATTGCGGCTCCAACAACAGCAAGAAGCTAAAATTAAAGTTATTTAACATCAATATATTCTTGGTTACCGAAGTACGCATACCTTAACAATGCCTCAGTGGGTGAGGTGTAATCCCCTTCCATTTCATACAGATCATGCAACCTAGGGGGCGTCATACAGTCCCGCCTCTACAAAACGTGCCCTTTCACAAAGAGAAGTTGTGGCACCAGACAGTCCCCTTTCGCAAAGAGGTTGCAATACACCAACAGGGAGGTACTCAGCTGTGATATATAAAAAGGCATTTCACAAATGACATATCATCATTTGTCATGATGTTGTCTCGCGAGGAACTTGTGTATACAGTAGTTTTATACATTACGCTAGCAATATGTTTCAGCTTGATTTACATATTTACGGGAAAATCAAACTATGCTATTGATTTCGTTCTACTTTTAAATGATACTTTGAATATGAAAAATAACACAATTTAGCATGGATGAGACATATCAAGATCCTTCTCACCCAGCAAGTTTTGGTGGTGTTGATAGTTTATACCGTGCATTAGAAAGGAAGGTACCTAGAAAAGAAATAAAAAATTGGTTGGAAGGTGTAGATGCATACACTCTACACAAACCGATACGCAAAAAGTTTCCAACAAATAAAGTAATTGTTTATTCAATTGATCAGCAGTGGCAAGCTGATTTAGCAGATCTCTCTAGTTTAAGCAAGTATAATGAGGGATATCGTTACCTATTATGTTGTATCGATGTTTTATCGAAATATGCATGGGTAATTCCATTAAAGCAGAAGCGGGGTAAAGATATTGTAGAAGCTTTTAAAGTTATATTTTCACAGAGAAAGCCTAAATTTTTACAAACTGACCAAGGGAAAGAATTTGAAAACAAGGTTTTTCAAAAGTTTTTAAAAGAAAATAATGTTAAAATTTTTACTACATACAATGCTACAAAAGCTTCAATCGTTGAAAGGTTCAATCGAACCTTAAAAACAAAAATGTGGAAATACTTTACAAGTCAAAACACATATACATATTTAAATGTTTTGGAAAAACTCGTTAAAAGTTATAATAACACATATCACTCTTCTATAAAACGCGCACCTGCAGAGGTGAACAATGAGAATGAGAGTCAAGTCTGGCTTTCTCTTTACGGAAAAAAATCCCCACCCTGCACTTGTGTTTTAAATGTAGGAGATATTGTTCGCATTTCTAAAACGAAGCTCACTTTTGAGAAAGGATATGAGACCAATTGGACTGAAGAACTATTTGTTGTAACCGAGTGTGTGAAAAGAAGTCCTTGCGTGTATCGTATAAAAGACTTGCTCGGAGAACCTGTTTTAGGAACATTTTATTTGCAAGAATTACAAAAAGTTAAACTAAAAGAATCTTTTCCTATTGAAAAAGTTTTAAAGAAGAGAACTAAAAAGAAACGTGTCGAATACTTTGTTAAGTTTAAAGGATATTCAAATAAATTTAATCAATGGATTCCAGCATTAAATTTATCTGCCCTATAAAAGCCCAAGTCTTTAATGCTTAGCATTCATTTATCAACATGAGTTTGTACTTGACACTTCCGAGTGACAACTCTATGAATTATTTTCCTGAAAATAAAATATCGCATTACATTACTCGATTACCTGCGCCCCTCGAACTTCAAGGTGAATGGGAAGTTGCCTTAACTCAATTCATCTACCCTCATACTTGGTATAATGTCAATGAACACAATAATTTGATAGGTTTTGACTTGGGAGATGGAAAAGAAATCGGACGTAGAATTCCACCTGGATTCTACGAAAGCGTTCCAGACATTCTAAAAGCAATCGCATTAGAAGAATTTCATGATAAGATAACCTTCAGATTTAATGTCTCTAACAAGAGAGTGCAGATAATGGTTAAGGGGAAAGCACGGGTTATTTTGCATGACGGCTTATCACAAATGTTAGGATTTGATCCCACCGAAATAGTTTCAAATGATCCAAACGTTGAAACCGTTGTTGAAAGCCCCTTAGTAGCCGACCCTTGCGCTCATTATCGTGTTTTATTTCTTTACACTGACATTGTTGAGTCCCAAATTGTTGGAGATGTATTTGCACCTTTACTTCGCATTGTAAATGTTACAGGCAGTGACGGTGAAATGATATGTGTGCAATATGATAGGCCGCACTATATCCCTCTCAGTCGAAAAATAATTGACACTATAGAAATAGATATAAGAACCCATCGCGGTGAATTAACGCCATTTGAACGCGGACGCTCATACGTGAAACTACACCTCCGACAAAAGTATCTCCCATAATGCACGTTCCATATACATGTTGTCAAAAATCCTTTGAGGATTATTATTTACAGCAGACTGGAAACGGTCTTGACTTTTATCGTGGATCAGCATACCAATCGGGATATGGGGGAGTGGGTGGCCTGTTTCGCTCATTTTTTAGAACTGCTATGCCCCTTCTTAAATCAGGGGCTAAAGTACTAGGAAAACAGATTCTGAAAAGTGGGATAGATGTTATGGGTGATATTTCTCGAGGGGAACAACCCAAACAAGCTGCTCAGAAGCGTTTTAAGGAGGCAGGAAAGATATTGACAGATAAAGCAGCAACAAAAGTAAAGACAATGATTGGATCTGGAAAAAGGAATAAAAGGCGAAGACAATCTCAAAATCGAGTTAGTTTACCAAAAGCTAAGAAAGTGAGAACACGCGATATTTTCTCTTAAGAAATGGCTGCTCTTATACATCAAGATTCCCCCATATGCGTTAAATCAGAATTGGATTTATTTACCATTCCCTCCACCCAAGCTGCTATTGAATCGGGAAAGTTTGTTGAATATTTCCCTTTATCTAACATACGCGATGGATCCCCAGTTGAATTTCATATTTCTGGAAGCGGGGATGAATATCTAGACTTGGCCGATTCCTACATTCATGTAAAGGCTAAAATAATCAAACATGACGGAACCACCCTACCCGAAAATGAACCTGTTGCCCCCGTTAATTTGTTTCTGCATTCTTTGTTTGCACAAATAGATGTTAGCCTCAATGATCGCATCATTTCTTCAGCCAGTAATACTTACCCCTACCGCGCTTATCTCGAAACCCTTTTAAACTATGGAGAAGACGCCAAGAAAAGCTTACTCACCTGTGAAGCATTCTTCAAAGACGACAACCCCCATGAAGTTAATCCCGTCGCCGCAGAGGCGTGTGAAAGTCTAAAGAAGCGTTATCAACTGACTATCAATAGCCGAACAGTCGACATGGTGGGCCAGCTCCATTGTGACTTGTTTCAACAGAACCGCCTCATGCTTAATCTTGTTGATTTGAAAATAAAGATGATAAGGAGCAAACCCAACTTTTGTTTACTATCATCTAGTAATTCTGAATACAATATAGTGTTAGAACATGCATCGCTTTTTATTAGAAAAGTGAAAGTTAGTCCGGGGGTTTCTTTGGGACATGCTAAAGCCTTAGAAAAAGCTTCAGCAAAATATCCAATAGATAGAGTTGTTTGTAAAACTTACTCGGTTCCGAAAGGAAGTTTGTCTTTTATGCAAGACAATGTTTTCCTGGGATCGATGCCAAAACGAGTTATTATAACTTGTGTGAAAAACGCAGCCTTAAACGGCCAATATGCATTAAACCCCTTTAATTTTCAACATTTTAAACTCAACTTTTTAGGGATTTATTTGGATGGACAGCCGGTTCCATGCAAACCTATGGAATTAAACTATGAAAACGATAATTATATCAGAGCCTATCACAGTTTGTTTTCAGGATTTAATCAGGATAAGGGAATTTGTATTTCGCGAGAGGAATTTTCAAAAGGATATACCATATACTCGTTTGATTTAACTCCCGACTTATGTGACGGATCTCATTTCAATTTACTTCACCAAGGGAATTTAAGAGTGGAAGCCAAGTTTTCTAGTGCTTTAGAGGAAACGGTTTCCGTTTTAGTGTATGCTGAATTTCAAAACATAATTGAAATTACAAAATCTCGCAATATTTTATGTGATTTTGCCAACTGAAAGAAATGGATAGCTATCAACTGGAAAGTATACTATCAAGAAATCGTTTCACTCAAAGATATTTTCTCGGAGTTTTTCCTAGTGATCGGTTACCTACACGGATTCGTTATTACCCAGCATGCCTAATTGCAAACGTAGACCCTTCTTCAAAGAGAGGAAGCCATTGGTTAGCCTTTTTCATCACTTCCCCAGAAGAAATTGAATTCTTTGACTCCTATGGTCACACTCCTTTTGATTTTAATAAATATATATCAAACTTTGTAGAACAATTCTTGTTTGTTAATTATAATCCCATGATTGTGCAAAGCCCTATAACAGCCGTATGTGGCCAACATTGTTTGTATTACATTTATTCCAAATGTCGTGGATATTCACTAAGGCAAATATTGCCCGCATATGTTAATTGTACAACTCACAATGATGTTAAAGTATATAATTTTGTAGCCAACAAGTTTGGCGTAAGAACCAAGTTTTATCAATAAAAAAAAGTATTTAAATGAAATATTACTTGTTATCATTCATTTATCATGGAGTTTCCAAGATTGCAACACCCCTTCACAATGGTCATGTCTGGACCCACTGGTTGTGGCAAGACGTACTTTGTTCGAGACCTATTGCACCATAGGGATGAAATGTTTTCCACCGTTCCTGATAAGATTGTCTGGTTCTATGGAATTCACCAACCCCTCTATGACGAAATTCCCGAAGTAACCTTTGTGGAGGGTCTTCCATCGAACATTCAAGAATATTTAGGAAAGCATACACTTTTCATTGTAGATGACCTTATGAGTCATGGTGCTAATCAAAAACTTTTAACAGACTTGTTTACTAAAGGCAGTCATCATTTAAATCTTAGTATAATTTTTATCGTGCAAAACTTTTTTCATAAAGGGAAAGAAATGAGGGAAATAACTTTAAATGCACATTACTTGTTTTTATGTAAAAACAGAAGAGATCTTAGTCAAATTACTCATTTAGGAAAACAACTTTTTCCGAGACATTTGAAATTTTTTCAAGAAGTTTATGAGGATGCAACCAAGAAGCCATACTCTTATTTATTTTTAGACTTGAGAAGTGATACCCCTGAGGAGTTTCGTTTGCGCACTCAAATCTTACCCAATCAGATTCAATATTTTTATCAATTAAAAAAATTTTGAAGCATTATAAAAGCTGAGGATATTCTCTTTCACCTCTCATTTCCAAATATGTCTCTGAGTAAGGAGCAACTACAACAATTAGAGCTATTAAACATTTGCCCCCAGAAGCTCAGAAAAGATATTTTGAAAAATATAAATCAAGAAGGTATAAAAGCCATATGCGAGTGCTGTTTAAACGTTTTGCATGGTAATATTCCATTGAGTGAAAAACAAAAAAGGATCTCTATCGAAACATAAAAGAACGCTCCGAACTTTAGCCCAGAGAAAAGTTGCTCTCTCTAAAAAACGTAAACTTATTGTACAAAAAGGAGGTTTTCTCAATATTCTAATTCCTACAGCATTAAGTGTTCTAACAGAACTATTTCATGGAGCACGCTAAGAAATTTGCACTCGTTCCCGAACATTTAGTTACAAAACATACCGTTTCTGAGAAGCAGTTAAGCGAACTCGATAAAAGTATGATGCAAATTTTAAAAAGTTCATTGGATGAACATGAAAAAGTTAGACAATATTATACTTTACTGCAAAAGAAAATGGATATGGAAGAATTCAACTCACCTTGGAAGTCTCCAACACCACCGCAGGAAACATCAGATGAATTGCAAGTTGAACCTAAGAAAGAAGATCCCTACCAAGTTGTCATTCTGAATAGTGTACCTCAACCCATGAAAAAAGAAGCTTTCAAAGCACTAGATATTATTAAAGGTCATTCTGATATTTTAAAATGGAATGACAAAGGAGAAATTTTAGTTAAAAATGAACTCATTTCAAATTCTAATATTGCTGATTTGTTTAACATAATGTTTACTCATAATAAGAAAAAAATTAATGCAACTGGAATTCAAGATTTTTTAGAAGCCCTCAACTTAATGAATATTCCAAAACATTGTGTAGAGTGTATGCATCTACACCTTCCAACCAATTTTCATTTCTTTTCTAGGTACCTTCCTTTCTAATGCACGGTATAAACTATCAACACCACCAAAACTTGCTGGGTGAGAAGGATCTTGATATGTCTCATCCATGCTAAATTGTGTTATTTTTCATATTCAAAGTATCATTTAAAAGTAGAACGAAATCAATAGCATAGTTTGATTTTCCCGTAAATATGTAAATCAAGCTGAAACATATTGCTAGCGTAATGTATAAAACTACTGTATACACAAGTTCCTCGCGAGACAACATCATGACAAATGATGATATGTCATTTGTGAAATGCCTTTTTATATATCACAGCTGAGTACCTCCCTGTTGGTGTATTGCAACCTCTTTGCGAAAGGGGACTGTCTGGTGCCACAACTTCTCTTTGTGAAAGGGCACGTTTTGTAGAGGCGGGACTGTATGACGCCCCCTAGGTTGCATGATCTGTATGAAATGGAAGGGGATTACACCTCACCCACTGAGGCATTGTTAAGGTATGCGTACTTCGGTAACCAAGAATATATTGATGTTAAATAACTTTAATTTTAGCTTCTTGCTGTTGTTGGAGCCGCAATTTAGTGGCAGAGCCCTAATTTAGTGGTGGAGCCCCAATTTATTGGTAGAACCGTAAAGTAGCAGACATCCGTAATCAGTAGAATGGGAAGGGAATCGCAATTTGGTAGATTGGGAAGGGAGCCCCAAACCAGTAGATTGGGAAGGGAATCGCAATCTAGTAGAATGGGCAGGGGAACCGCAATTTGGTAGATAGGGAAGGGAACGCGGAATCGCAATGTCGCAGAACTGTCCTTTTTACACTACTGCCGTCACACGTCACGGTATTGAGTGACAGGGGCTCTAAATTACTTTTAAGGGATTGGAGGACCATGTTGCCTCCTCAGGTAGTCCAAATTCATATGGTGCACTAGCGGACGTTGCATATCGGGCTAGGGGATTTCTCCTCTTTCTCCGGACATGTTTTGTGAGAGTTGGTTCTTACGAAAGGATAGGCCAGGGTAAAAATGCAACAGGGTTAAGAAGAAAGCTTGGACATTGCATACAACATGTGGTTGTGCATGTTTCTCTTGAAATTTGTCCCCAGGACAGGTCTGAAGGTAAGGACGGACAGCCGGCTAAAAAACCTCAATGAAGTAGCTCTGGTTGGCCAAAATACTGGTAGATCATACTGAGAACAAGCGGCAGTGGGATGGATGTCGTTTGCAGTACTGCGGATTGTCCGTTCGGTCCGCATAGCTTCTTACATCTTTGTCAATAAACAAGGGACTGAAAATGGGCATTTCTGTTTCCAATAGTGCACGAAATAAGGAAATGAAAATCCTAATTTCATGACATCGTGTTTATGAGAGAATCCTGATTCGGTTTGGAGCACCACGACGGTTGGGTATGAGTTTGAAGACACAATGGAGAGAGCGCACTCAGCTGATGATTTTCTAATCATTCCACGGAGTGGTGATGCAGGGTAACGGAGTGGTGATGCATTGGATTCCATTTCTGCTACTCCTGAGTATGATTCACCAGTACTTTTTCCAACCAGAGCTGCGTCATTGAGATTTTGCAGCCGGTAGACCGTCCTTACCTTCAGACCTGTCCTGGGGACAAATTTCAAGAGAAAAATGCACAACCACATGTTGTATGCAATGTCCAAGCTTTCTTCTTAACCTCCTAGGTTGCATTTTTACCCCGTCTTTCCCGTTCTCTAGAACCAACACCCACAAAACAGGTCCGGTCAATGAGGAGAAATCACCTAGCCCGGTATGCTACGTCCGCTGGTGCACCATATGAATTTGGACTACCTGAGGAGGCAACATGGTCCTCCAATCCCTCAAAAGTCATTTAGAGCCCCTGTCGCTCAATACGGACGTGTGACGGCGGTAATGGACACCTATGGAGACAACACTCCTCAGCGATTTTCTCGGCCCCCTAACATACAGGAAGGCTCATTTTTTAATCAATTAACATTAATACTATGTGCAATCATAGAAACAAATTTGACTTTGATATCTCCTTTCCTTCTTGGTGTTGGGATTTTTATTTCCGCTAGTGTACATTAAAACTAATGACTTTAATAATAAATTTGAATAAAAAAATTACTGCTTAAGTGTACTTGCATTTTTTGTGAAATATTGCTCTATTTGCCCAAATTTTTACAAAATTAGATGGCTTAAAAATCAAAAGTGGTCATTTTCGGATTCAGCACACCAAAACAAATAAAATATGATTTTCGGATAAAGTTTGAGCAGAAAAATAATTATTTTAAATATATGCCTTTATTTTCTTGAAAAAGTGGCATTTTTACTTAAATTGTCAAAAAAGGTGAAGTCCTATGATAAAACGGACGTCAAATTTAGATTCAGCACATCAAAAAACAAAGGGAATGATTTCATGGAAAAATTTGAATTAAAAATTTTGAGTCAATTTCTCTAAATTTTAAGGAATTTCCCAATAAAACTTAAAAACCTGTATTGCCAAAAAACTTGACGTCCCAGGACCGAATGGAGGTAATTTTCGGATTTAGCGCACCGTAAATTATAAAGATCAGGTGAAATAACCCAAACAGCTCGAAAAAAGTTTTTTTTTGCAGACCTGTGTAATTTTATGGGTTAGAGTATTTAATAAGGAAATGTTATTTTCAACTAATATTCCCACTTTTATCACCAAATCCTTAAATAAATTAGAGTTACGCTATGATAATAGGCCTGACTACTCTGTTAATTGCAGAAACCTGTGAAATGCAAATATTTCAATAAATTTTTAATGAAAATAATAAAAAAATTAAAAAAATTCTTTTTGTCTGTAAAATATCCGAATGAGGCCTACTTTCAGAATAAATTACTAAACATCTTCATAAAATGTAGTGAGCTTCTATACAGTTTTTCTCGTTTATCTCAAAACAAGAAAAGTGGCGTTTGACATGTTTCAGAAATAAGCGATTCAATTATTCTTTCCAGCTTTCTTTGGAGCAAAATGAAATAAATTAATCCATCTAGATTCTAGAGGAATTTTTGAACTTCAATCGAAAACAGCTACACAACTTGTAATAAGTTTATTGGATTCCGCTACAGGGCGATGTATAATTTATTCAGAAAGTACAGCTTTCGATGCATTCTGAAAACAAGTAATCGATTTGTATTTTGAAGCATGTGAAAGTCAGTTAAGCGGAAATGTCTCAATTTTTTCCGGTTCATGCTGTTTTCAGGAAGAAAACAAAACTAACAATTTCAAAGTGAAGGACAGATTCGTAAGCTCTTTTGTTTCGAAGTTGAATCTGAGGTCATAACACGAGGGATATTAACTTTAATTTTGTGCTTCTCATTCACATGTCTCGTTCACACGGGTTCTGTTCAAAAAGTTTCAAATTTAAACTGTTTTTTTTTTCATGCAAACCAATGTATCCTGATGTTTAATATTAGGTAGCTAAAACGTCACTTGCATAGAAATCATCCAGACCATGTTGCTCACTATTTTTGATTTTTTTTAAAATTGTTTGCCAGTTAGTTAAGTATACCTTTAAGAAATTAAAACAACAATTAAAAATTTTTTAAATCGTTACAATTTTTTTGTGGAAGCCACTCGTTGTCTCGTCGAAAACGGTTTTTAGTAAAAAAACATACTTTACGGAAAACCTTAAAACTTCTATATTTATAAACCTATCTAAATTATAT
This sequence comes from Tetragnatha versicolor, assembly GCA_024610705.1. NCBI lineage: Eukaryota > Metazoa > Arthropoda > Arachnida > Araneae > Tetragnathidae > Tetragnatha > Tetragnatha versicolor. The sequence goes on from JANDEH010000009.1 coordinate 43,175,505, forward strand.
AAAATCCATATATTATGTAAAAAATTAACTAATTTTATGTGATATTTTTATGGTAAAAGTTCAAAACATTTCGAAAAATGTTACTGAAAACAGGATTTCAATAACATTTTATTACCATAAAAATACTTAATCCATAAAATTAGTTCATAGATAGGGGTAGTTAGGGATTGCAACCAACTGAAGGTGTTTAGACATTCTATCTCTAAAGGCTCATTTAGACTTTTCACTCTCGATGTTCATTTTAAAGGAATTGTCTAAAATGAGAAGTATAAATTTTCTTTTCATTTTAATCTTGCTACTTCCTACACGAATGAGTAATTTATTGTTGAGGATCATTTAAGAGGAACGCCTAAAGTGAAATAGTGTAAATGAGCGTAAATGAACAACTTAGAGTTGTTCATTTACGCTCCTTCACACTGTTTCCAACATCCTGTTACACTTCATCCAACACCACACACACACAAATGAACTAACTTATAAATAACTTTGATCTTTAGCTAGGAAAATAAACAATTTGTAGAATTTACAATTTAAATAGCAAATGTAAACATCATACTTGAATTTAAAAATACTCTTTTTAAGTAATAATATTTCTAAGTAATATTTTTGAAATAATCCTCATAAGTTTCATTTTTTAAAGACAGAGGATCGTTAGAGGATCTTACAACATTCTTTTCTGAAGCTATTACAACTGAACCACGAGGAATTTTGAAACCATTGAAGGAAGACAAATAAGTTAAAGACACAAATTTACTTACGACACAAGAATTTTCATTCTTGTGTCAGGAAGATTTTCGGCAGGAATTTATAGTTAACAACATCCTAAGAATATAAGTATATATGTTACGGGAAAAGTGAATAATTGGGTATTATAATAAGGCCCAGAGTAGAAGCGGGCAAAGTGATAAATTTCGTAGAATTTATCTCATTGCCCGGGCATTATTTAATAATACCCAATCAATCACTTTGCCCATAACATATACTCCACCTAAAAATAGTTCCGATATCCTATTAATACAGTTAAACTGTGAATAAATTAAAGTATGAATATATGTTAAAAACTGTTTTAGAAAATCATTAAGGTCCAGATTCCTGTTGAAATTTGCAAGTTCCTGTTTTTTTATAATTATTTTGTGTTATTGCAGATGCATTTGATTCTATTCATTTGATTATTGTTAATGTAAAAGAAAAAATTTGCAGCTAAATTATTTATATTTGTTATTTTTTTGTCACACTGGAAATCAAAATTCTGTTGCTATTATAGATTCCGATTGCTGCATTTCAATTAGTGATTTCGACTTTCAAAACCAAAACTTTACTGTAATTATTTGTTTATTTGAGGGTTGATCCCATTGGATAAACCTTTAAAGTTTTTAACATTCCGTCGATATTTTCTGTATCAAACACTATTAACAATTTTTAAAACACGAACTATTTGTGTCAGCTTCAGAAATTTTTCAGTCGTTAGAATGCGGAATTTTTTCCGCACAAAATACAAAAACCTTTTATAAAAGTTAAGTTATCACATTTTATTATTGATATCTATTATTAAAAAACAAACATAACTCTTAATTATTAGGATTTATAGACGCAAAGTTACTTTTCTTCAAACTCCAACATGAGTGATATTTATTCTAATTTTAATTCTGTGAAGGTAAAGCATAACAAAATGCGGATAAAAAATCCCATTTCAAGTGCGTAATTCAAATGTGAACAAAATCTGATCAATAAAAAAATTAACAAATCTTTGGAAAAAGTTTCCTATTCAATTCCCCTTTACTTATTAATGCAAACATTTATTTACAAACACATTATTACACCCATCAACACAAAACTGACCATACCTTACATAACATGAAAATAACTCCCTTATATTATGCACAGAAAGATTCCTTGAGCGGATTGGATAAAATTTGACCAAAGAACTACGACTCTTTTTAATTTTCGAAAAATGTCGCATCTCATTCGATAAAAACTTTGCGTACAACGTTATTATTCCTTTAATTTATGGATTTGTATGTTCAGTTGTATTTGTATGAGTAGGAGTGTCGAAGAAACATTTCTTTCTCATTTTGTTTTAAAAGTTTAAAAAAACAACAGATTTAACTTCAGCCAATGAACTCAAGTATGTGTTAAATTTTAATATTTATTATACACTATTCCGTAATTTAACCTTTTTATATAGACCTAACCGCCCAAAATTTCCCCTCGGTTCAACGGTAATCTTGGGCGGCTTAGAATTAAAAGGGTTTTTCCTCTTATACATGTCGTATTTCAACTCAGATTCATCTTAGGATATTTTGTGACTTCAAAATTAAAGAGATAAAAAAACACAAAAAACTGGATTGAACATTGACAAATCACGCCTAATGTATGTGATGGAGTATCAATAAAAATATCAACCTACACAACGCAGAACTATCACATTCCCTCTCTTTTCACTTTTCGTATTCTACATATTAAAACAACCTAGCAGAATTATTTGTCGCTTACTTCATAAAAAAGAAAGTTTGGAGAAAACATCACGAAACACGGCATTTGACATTGAACAATGAACTCCTAAACATTTCCCCGACGTCGCCTAAAGAGATGTCCCCGCATGGGTGATCCCAGTCTTCTGAAAAGTGTATACTAATCCTTTTTAACAGTGGAAAGAAGGGACACTGGAGTTTCTCTTTTAGTTCCTTCTGAAGACTAAATGGTCTGTTTGGGACAAACAAAGAGATGGACAAAAGCGACAAATTTTCCAGCAAATCGCGTGCGGCTACTTAGCTGTTTGATCCATAATCAAGTAAAGATCGTTACTTCCACGCCTTCATTGGCAAAAAAATTATGTTGAATACAATGTACACAAAAAAATGCCCTACATCACATTGTCTGTTGCAGAGTTAAAATCTGGAGCATTAAAATATCTTAAAGATAGTTCCAGTTTCATAATTTTTCTGTCTATTTAACTTGTGGTGGTGGACTTGGGAGAACACTTCGTAGGATACACTCAGATCTAAAAGTTTGTTGTGGGATTATTCTCTCTGAGATTGATTTAAGTTGAGGCTTTGTGTCATTTGTGCAAAATTTGGATAATTCTCAAGTAAGTTAGGATTTTAAATTTTATGTAAATAATGTTTATGATGGTTATTTTTGATAATTATTGAGGCGAGAACTTAGCTGAATAATTAATCCAGGTGGATCTAAAGGGATACAGCTTTCCTCAACGTTATGATCCGAATATTTTAAAATAGGCTAAAATTACTTAGCAATGTGCAGATTTTTGTGCAAAAACTATGTTAACTCCTTACTCCTATGCAAGTTTTTAAACCTATGATCTATTGGATAGGAAAAGCGGGGGGCTTTGAAATGAGCCTCATCGGCTCTGAAATATATATTTCTTCCAAAATTGTTTCAATTTCACTAGCCTCAGTTAGGTTCTTAGATGATTTAAAAAGGAAAAGAAATTATTTAAAACCTGATAAATTTTTTTAAGTTTCCTTAAATCTAGCCACATTTGTCGGATCCAAATCAAATAAACCTTATACTTTATTTGTCATTTCTCATGGAAACACAAATTTGAATTGACAAAATAGATTTTTGTATCATATGAAGTAACTCTCCCTATAAGCTTAGAAGAAATTCAGAATGATGTTGAAGACTAAATTAGCGTAAGCAAATGTATTTTTATACAAACTAAATTGATTTTCTCACGCCAGCCATCTGTTTGATTTTACAATTTTCACTGGAATTAGATACCCAAATAAAAGGAACTTTTTCTGAAATGGTTCGCACGGAAGTAAACCACCACAAGTATCACTTGTAACTGTATTTTTTCCGGAAATGAAATCTCAAAAAATAGTAATGGTGAATACTTTTAATTTTCTCTTTAAGTATATATTATGTTAAACAACCTATATATATTATGTTAAACTATTTCTTTCTATTTGGACGATTATTCACCTATCTTTCAACAACCCTCTTTTTACTAATATCATTAAAACCCAAATCAAATTTGAAAATAATATAGAGATTAAATCTTCAATAAGCTGCCTAAAACAATAAGATAAACAAAATTGATGAAATCCAAGTAACACAGCCATTAATAGATATAAAATTGACAATAGTTAAATATTATGAAGAAAGAGGCGTGATAAAAAACTAAGAAAAATCTAAATGTTTAAATATTTTGTAAAGATAAAATAAAAACTGATGCCTAGGTAAGTAATTTTGCTACACTAAAATCATAAAAATATAAATTTTGAAAAAAAATTAGGACCAAAAAGTATCGTGGATCAAATGAAATTTCACAAAAAATATCCCATAATATGTATAATATGTTTCCCATAAGAGGAATCTTTAGTTTCATTATATTTATCAACATTATGGTCTCAATAAGCACCTTACTGTGTATACCACAGTCATTTTGATATAGTATGAAAATGGAAAGGAATGTCACAATATCCTTGAAAAATATCATCAGTAAAAATTTTGCTATAAATTTTTAAGTAACAAATTTCTATTTTTACAAGGTTTCACAAATATACTTGAGCACAAAGTTTTTAACTTAAAAATGAATATATTTGAAATATATCCATTATGAAACTATATTTACTTTTAATTATTTAAAAATTACTTTTAAACTATACCTTCATTCGTTATCCTTACTTCTATATCAAAATGTGCTTTTAACAAAACAGGTTGGTTGGTTGATTTGGGTTTTATGGCACATGATCCAATTAGGACATTTAGTGCCAAACAAGACAAAAATAAAAATCAAGCTAAGGCCCATTGTCAAACGCGTAATAATAAAATTTTATTGGTTTAAAACAGTTTCGTTCTTCAAAAGTGATAAAAATATAAAAGAATTCCAGTTGGAGAATTTTTTAAAAAGGCTAAAAATCTTCATTAAACGTCAAAATTTTAATATTGTAATTATTATTAGAAACAAGTGAGAGTAGTGTTAAGAACACTTTATTTTCAGTAAATTTAATAAAATTCAAGGTGTTTAAAAATTTAGTTTTTAAAAACTTGTCATAGTGTGGTTCTGTATCTCCAAAGTGGCTTTAACAAGAGATAAAAATCATGGATGATAAATTTTTGAATAATAATGCAAATTGAAACAAATATGCTTAAAGCGCAGGCAAAATTATGATATGTTGTATAACCTATGAATATTAAATAGGGGAACAAAAAAACGAAATACATCAGTTATACATGTCATCACTTAATGTTGTGTAGTTCTTTCAAGCGGATCTTCTCTGAAATATCGTGACATAGTAAAACAAGTCTTCATTTGGTTATAGATGAGCTAGTGTGTTTATTGCTGACAATCGCGTGAAAATATGTGACCGTTTGCAGACAATTCCCTAGGTAGATTGCGTATATTGTAGTACGACCGTGGAAATCTTTTATTTAGAAGAAATTCTGGCTTCATTGATTTCACGAAACTAAAGCACGGTTCTTTAATTTATCTAAGAGTTTACATCAGACTTTTTCTCTAGGCACATACTTGTGTAATTATATAAACATTACAGATATGCAATGAGAATTTACACAAGACTTTACTGAGAACGCTGAATCTAATAACTAAAAGCTGTCGAAGTGAGATAAAGGGTATTATCTATTGTTAAACCAACGATAGTAAAAGGGTCACGTGATTTTGACAACGCTGGAACTAGTATTTCGGAGGGGAGACAAGTGGAAGTTGAGGGGCAGTTGATCGAAAGAGGAAGAGGCATTTGCTTGTATATGGAAATAAGATCCCAACTTTCGGCCGTTCAAAGTCTGTAAAAATCACGTGACCCTTTTACTATCGTTGGTCGAGCAGTATTAGTATACCAAAAGTATCCCAACCCTTATAGGACTGAAATCTGCTTTAAGCGGAATATCAATACCTTTTTTCAGTGTAATTGAGGATTTCTTAAAATACTTACTAACAAGAAAGCAATGAAATCAATATTAGTATCAGTACTAAGAATAATGCAAAAAAAAAAGAAAAAAATAATAGGGTTTTATAAAACCTTAAAAGAAACGGGTTGGTTATTTTTTACCCAAACCAACGTGAAAGTTGCATTAGAGTAACTTTTATAAAGGTAACTGATCCATTTCTACTCACACATTACCACTTTAATGAATTCGTATGGAGAAAAATCTAAAATTTACACTTTATCAAATTCTGACAATTTTTCAATGAAGAACAAAGAGTTGGAAGAGAAGAAAGAGTTGGAGCCTCTTTAAAAATCATATCTTACTCTTTTAATGTTTTATTCCCTTATTCCATGATAGATGCTCCAATATTCTCCAATAGCTTCTAATAGAAAATATGACATATTTTATTAAATTTTTGTTTATGTTACGGGCAAAGTTATTAAATGTGCATTATTAATAATGCCAAGAGTGGAGGCGGGCAAAGTGATAAATTTCATTTATAAATGCTTTTGAATTGATCACATTGCCCTCCTCCACTTCGGGCATTATTAATAATGCCCGATTTATCACATTGCCGTAACATATATATATATTACGAAAATCACTAATGAAATTTAGTTTTTCTATAATTGTTATATAATTCTTTCTATTTATTTCTATTTAAAAGAGAGGCACTGACCCATTTTCGAAATAAATATGGATTCACATGAGAAAGGGAGTATTTAGAAGAGAGAAAATGAATTTAGAGTCAAATACTTTTATGCGAAACTATAATAAATGTATGACATACTTTATCTGAATGATTTTGGGATACCCTAGCATGAAATTATAAATGTTTGTCATTTTCAAAGGATATTTACGTCATGTCTTAATAGAAAGATATTCAGGAACTCTTCCTCCATTTCTCCCATAAATACATCAAAGTTGTAGTATAGATAATGGGAAGGTAGAACTCGTTGCACTTGAAGTTAGAACTCGAAGAGATGCTTCACTTGCAATGGACAACTTTTAAGGTTAATAATTGAGAACTTAGGTGCAAGAAAGTGAAGATCTTCACTTTCAATGCAAATTTACTTAGAAGATGAGCTTGGCTTGTAAACTTTGCGTTAAGGTAAAAAAAGAGCATCCAAAAGAGCAACCCTGTGTAATAGAAAGTTGAAGTTTGTTATTGAGTTTTAAACATTTAAAGCGGTTAGATCCACTAGGTGGGGTCGGCCCCGTCTTAGGTTTTTTTCGAAAAATGAAGCAACTTATTAATACCCTCAACTTCAGTTAAATCACTATTGAGAGCTGAAATAAAGCCCCTGTTTTTTTTGCCAGACTAGCAGTTTAAAAAACCATATCTGGTAACAGGCAAAGATATGCATTTTAAGGCAAAAATTGGAAATCTATCGCTGAATTGATGAATCTACCGGTATCTTAAACTTAGTTTGAAATTGGAGATACCTAGTTCTAGCTCCAAAGGCCTCAATTAAATAACAATCAAGTGAATATGAATCAAATAACTCTGCTCTAACTTTTTTAATACAAATCCTTTTCTTTGTTTCAGAATGAGGCTGAACCTCACCAAAGTATTCCTCTGCTTTTCCTTGGCATGCGTCGCAGCCTCCACCCCCAAGTACTCAACACCAGTGGGTGGTAAAACCATCCCCAGCCCCCCTAAGGCAACCCCTCCCCCTTCCTCTACAAACGTCCATAAGAAATATGTAAACTTCGACCTCAAACCTCAAAGCAGCCGCTACGGAAAAGGAGACCCCTACTACTACCAGCACGGGCCTGATCACAAGAGCTTCGATCACTACTACGGTCCAGATCACAAGAGCTACGATCACTACTACGGCCACTACCCTGACTACAGCCCCTATTACTATGGGAAAAGCTACGATTACCACTACATGATCCCATATGCCATGGGTGGCTTGGCCTTGCTGGTTCTGCCTCTGCTGACCATTATGCTCACTTTGGCAGTGAACATTGCTCCTGCTAGCAACATACCTACTGCTGTTACTACTGCCACGAGGAAGCTACTTGGGTCTGAAAATGCTACAAGCATTATTGCTGATATTGTGGATAAACTGGATTCGGCTATTTCGAAATTCGGAAGAATGAATGATGATTAAAAATGTTCGTGGCCTAAATTTGTAATAGCCATCACTTTTTGAAACATCAATATATTTTTCAAAATTATATTTTCAACTTTTATATTTAAAAAACTCTAACACGAACCTTAACATTAAAATTCAGAAATGTTTACTTTTTTCCAAAACAAATCATTCAAAATGGTAAATTTTTTTCATGATATATTAATTTTTATTAAAATATTTATTAATAAGCTCAGAAAATTTGGGGGAAATGTATAGGAAACTGTTTTAAATGTTAAATGTATTTTGCATTAAAGGCTAAATAAATATGTTAAATAATATTTTGCGTGTTGTGTGTGTAATTTTGAAAAAACAATCTTAATTACAATAAAACTGTAAGAATTTTAATGATGCTTGACCTAAAGAACCTAATTATAGGAAAATTATGAAATTCATAAACAGACCAAGTCACTAATAAAGTTTATAGATGTTTTCATTCATTATTTATGTTAATACTATTAGTTATAAATGGAAACTATTTCAATTACTTTCTGTAAATCAATATTTAAAAAATACTACTATGAATAAGTACTCTGCATTTATATTGTCCATATTACATTACCAAATAACATTTATATGAAACAAATATTTGATCAGTCAAACTACTGAAGGTGAATGCCATAAAAACATTAAGAATGATTATAATTAGTGATGAATTATGTTCATAAAAACCTTGGTCTAATTTCAGAATTGTTTTATGACATACTAATAACCTTGTTTGAATAAAGATACTATAAATGGATCAAGAGCTCTGAATAAATGTTGATTTGTAACGGGCTTATAAAGAATCAGTGAAGCATGTTATTCATGAAACAATAATGTAACATGCAACATAATTAAGAAGAAAGTAAGCTCAAAAGTTAATAAATTTACGCCATGTTAGGTCAAAAATTTTCGATAGTAACTTACAGGTATGTAATCAAAAATAAATCATAACATAAAGCAGTAGGTACCAAACAGCTAATTTCAAACTAATTGTATCCAAAAACTATTCAAAGCGTTTTGGTATTGAGGGTAAACAAAAATAAAAAAATCCTCATCATCAAAAGTTAAAAACTGTTAAAGGAAACTTCTTCAAAAGAATTTGCCAGTAAATTATGTACATTTAGATACAGATAAGTAAAACACACAAAAACTTGTATAGTCTAACAAATTATAATATTAAAAAATTAATAGACATTACACGAATAAGAACTTCTTTTTGACTTAATCCTGAAATAAAAACCTGTATAAGTTTCATGACTGAATTATTTCATACCTCTATATTATAGGATCGTAATAAAATGTAGAAGATAAAAATAGAATCCGAGAACATCTATTCCTTGGTTTTTTTCTTCATCCCCTCGAGAAAGAAAGCAATTCTTGACCTTCTTTCTTTGACCCTAAAACACACACTTTTATCAAAACAATTCCCTTGCCTTCTAGAAACTTTGGATCTTCAACATCAAATCACTACAAATTTTTCGTTCCTTGATATTAGCTTTAATTTCTAAAAAACAGTCCTGCATTTTAATTCATAAATATAAATAATTCATAAATTTTGCTATTTTTAAAATATTGGATAGTTCTCTTTAACCCTTTTACATTTTTAATTAAAATTTTTACATGTATTTCTTATCAGGTCCATAAAAATTATCGTGTTCAATCATATAATTAAAATTATCAGCTCCCGCAAAAAACCTTAAAGTTGATAGTTTTGGCCAAGGGTAGGGATACGAAGTTTGGCCCTTTATCCGAAGTTTGGCTGGATTGCATTTTTGTTTTTCCCAATTCAAAGTATTTTACACATTCATTTTTAAGCTTTGCTTCGCCTTGTATTTAAAGCATTTACTAGTGAATTCATATGCTCTAGATTTCAATTCAATACTATGCCTTTAATTTTAAAAGCTATAAAATCATTGCTATTGAACTAACTCTTGCAAAAATTATCATTTGAATTCATTTCAGAACATATTTTACAAATAACCTTTTCCGAGATGTTATCATTTTATAACGATTCAAAAATAAACAGAAATTATCTGAGGCACTGCAAATTAAAAATTATATTGTACTTACAAACTGAAATAAATGAACAAAAATAGCTAAACAATAAATATTTTTGTTCAATCCTTGGCTAATTTAAATGTGTAAAGTTTGAAAAATATATCTAATAGATTGGCTTAATCAACTTCTTTTCTTGCCGCTCAGCTGTTGGCGATTAATTTCCGGCTTTTAATATTTTTTTTAATTTTGATGGTCTGTCAGGGTTTTGTTTGGTGACCAAATCAAATGAAACTTAGTTGCTTGAGTTTTTGTTGTATGCTCTTTCAGGAAAGCGGAAAAAATAGAGGGTCGCCATGAAAAAAGTCTGACAATGGTGCTACCAAATCATCCAAGAAGTATACCTTTCTTTACGTCAGAGGTTCTCAAACCTGTATCCCCTTTGTTACCATGAAAATTTTTTGAATCCCCCTTTTCCTATATTATTTTAAAACATAGGAATATAAAATCAATGCTTTTAGGTATTTTCAAGCCGTTTTTTTGTCACACGTGTGATTAAGGAAAGGTAAAAGTCACACATATAATGCATTGTAAAGCATTCAAATTTTACGAAGCATGAAGGGTTTAATGCCTCTCTTGGGAAATTACAGAAACTGTAAATAGTTTTATAACCATTTTTCACATTTATGAATTCATTTATATCAATTTTATTCATTTTTCTTAAGGGATTCCCTGTGCTCATATACTTTAATAGAAGATGTGATAGAGAAGAGATAAACTTTTCTGACAGGATAATTGCAAAATCTTTAAGCTATTTACATTGCCCCTTCTTTAGTTCCTTTTAAATTCAGGGAATACTGTTATTCTTTTTAAATTTTATCTCTCTCATCAATTTTTAGATCTTCTAAATGAAAATTGAGGAAATGGAATAGATAGGCTATGGAATAGATTTACTCTATTCAGGTCATGATGATTACCCAAAATCTATTGACAATTACCTCTTCGTATTTATCCTCTCCTATATCTCCAGTTTTCGAAAGTTCAGAATACTGTAATTTTATTTTCTCTATTTTGACTTTCTCTCTTCTCTCTAAAATATTTACAGGGAAAATTGGTAGAACAAACATACTCTCCATTATTATTACAAATGCATTATGTGCGTGTGTGACCTATCACCCTTCCTATCAATCCAACAATTAAGCTACTCAAGATGAAAGTGGTATAAGTCCAAAACTACAAAACTTGAGAAAATCATGGATTTAGATTTCTTTTTAGATCCTTTACCCCCAGTGTGACAGTTATGAAAGTCGAAAGCTAAAATATGGCCTGTTAGAGCTGTCTAAAAAAGTGTATCTCCATAGGAACAACACGGGCTCCTTAAGAGAAAACCCTCAGTTACTCAACCAGTGGGGACTCGTCCATTGGAGCATATGAGCACGGGAACCCCCAATAAAATGGAAATAAGTCAACAATAACAAATTGAAAAACTATTAAAAATCTCTTCCAACTTGTACCTTGTTCAGGATGAGCTTCCAACCCCTCCCCTGTTCTAATCGGGATATTTTTAGTAAATTGTATTTTAAACTTAATTGTGACCCCCCATTTGAATTACTCACGAGCCGCCACTACCTTCAGTGAACTTATACCACTTTCATTCTTACCAGCTCAATTACTCCAACCAAAAAATCTCCCAGTTTCCTCCCAATTCTCCAGTTGCTTCTCCCATGCACAAAAGGCGACCTCCAGCTTCCGCCTGCTGGAGATGCATGCAAACGAATGAATGTTCCCCGGTAGGTGAGATCGGGGCCCGCGAGGCAAGATTCGGAAACTAGTGAACCTTTGAGATAGGAAATTATCCCCCTTCCCCCCGCCTCCCGCCAGGTAACATTCTTCTTCAGACCTATATCTGGGTATACTGATGACCGCGATCCTGGCTGAGGATCAAGCGCTTGCCCATAGGCTTCATATAAATGGCATTTTGAAATCCATGACCGCTCTTTTAGTTAGACAGCCAGTGATCGTCATCCTCAGTCGGGGTCGTTTGTTTTAGCGGATCACCGTTTGTGTTCAGGAGCTAGCTGCATTTGCTACCGAGGTGAGGAGAGTTGTACCTAGTTTCGTTTGTTGGGTTTGTTTGCGGAGAGATCTAATTGGGATCGGTGAGGGATTTTTTGAAGAGTTTAATAAGCTATTTCTGAGCTCTCTCTCTCTCTTGCTCTTTGGGTTTCTTACGATAGATTGGAAATTATACTGAGGTGAGTAGGGTATCTTTGATCTGGAGTGGGTTTGTTTGTTTGTTGTGAGATGTTATTGAAAAGGGGGGATAATTAATATAGTTAATAATTTACTTCTGATCTCTTTAAACTTTTTTTAATGGATAACAATAATTTATACTAAGGTGAGTAGATTATCATTAATTTGAAGTGGGTTTGTTTTTTGAGAGATTACTTGAAAAGGGGGGAATTGAAAGAGTTAATAATTTTCTTCTGAGCTCTAGCTCTATAAATTTGTTTCAATAAATGGTAATGGTAATAGATTGTAAGTTATTACTAAAATAAAAAGGGTTCATTAAGTTCTTTAATTCGGAGTAGGTTTATCCGTTGAGAGATCTAAAAATGGCACATGTATTGAAGGAGTAACTAATTTACTGATGAAACCCCAAAAAACTTCTTTCAACAGGTGGCAATAGGTTGGAAATTATACTTAAGTTATAATGGCTTCCATGGTTTCTTTGATTCGAAATGGGTTTATTCGTGGGATATCTTAATTGAAATGGGTGAGAAATTGAAAGGGTTAATAAGCTGCTTTTTTGAGCTCTCGCTGTGTAATCATCTTTCAACGAGGGATAATAGGGCTGTTCTTGTTGATAATTATGCACTGATAATGATTAGTGGTTTTGAGTATGTTTTAGAATAGTATTTTCAAGAAAATGGTTTTTGAAAAAGAAGTGAAATTCATGTAATTGCTATAAAATTTTAAATTATTCACTGTTATTTTGCAAAAAATATTTGATAATTTTATTTTCTGAAAAATGTGTGTATTTATCTGTGAGAATTTTTTTCAAGATTCCAACCTTAAAATATTCTTTACTTTTAGATACTTTATTGATAGGTACTCTTAACCATTTAAATAACAAATTCTCAAATTATGAAATAATTCTTTGAAGTACTGAGAGTTTCAGGGATTTAATATTAAGTTTCTTGTGAAAATATTTCAAATTTGAAATTTTAATTTTTAAAATACTTTTTATTAGTACCCCGAGTTATGTTCAATATATTTTATGAAATTCTGGGAAACAGCATTCTATATAAATTATTTTTTTCAGTGTTTCTAGTATTTAAAATGCAATTTTTACTGACTTAAGTAATTAGCAGATACTGCTTGATGTTTTAATAAACAACTAATAGTTACTAACTGAGATTATCTGAAATTAATGCAATCTTTAAAAATAATTTAAGAAAGGAAAAAATTACTCAAAACTAAAATAAACTATTAATAAATTAAATTTCTTACAATCGGTTTTAATTTGAATGTTTTTTCGTCTAAGAATAAACATCATTTATTTTGTGTTTATTTCTAACCCTTAAAAAATTATTGACTAAATTCAATTTACTTGAAGAGTCATAAAGTAACTAATTTTAATAAAAAGTTATTGATTATAAGTATGGACAAGTTATTAAAACGTGACTTTCTAATTTTCAAAGCAATCAGATAAACTCGATTTATAAAGTGTCATCGACTTTATACTGAACTTAACAATAAGTTTGGTGGGAAGCCTCATAGACTTTATCCGTCTAAAACCTTTGACATAGACGAAAGATATCATGCCCTGTTGTAGATCATAAACCCTTAACTCTTTCATAAAAATATCACTTTGACGAAGTTTCTTTATCAATCATATACAAAATAAGCCGTCACTTTATTTAATAATTCTTAATTTCTTCTCTTTACTTTTCAGAAAAGTGTCAAAATGAAGCTTACATACGGCCACATGCTCTTCATATTGTTCTTTGCTCTGATATGGCTCAGCCTAGCTGTATCTTCAGCTAGCGCCGAAAAATCCAGCGATTCCAAAAACAGCGTCGAAGGCAGAAGATTCCTAGGTCTAGGAGCCTTTAGACCTTTCATGAGGGTCCTGGGAATGATGGGCATCCCCCTTCTGCCCTTAATTCTACTGCGACAACTGCTAGGTACAGCTGGAGCAGTAGGGGCAAACGCTCAAGGGTCTGGAGCTGGAGCAGGATTTGGCAGCATGGGAGCACTAGGACTCATTGGACCTTTCGGAGCAGGAGCTGGTCTTGGTGGAATGAGACCTGTTGCAGGAGCAGCAGCTGGTGGTGGTGGAGGAAGACCCTTTTTACTAAGGCCCCTAGGAGCTGTAGGAGGTCTGAGACCCCTTGGTGGACTGATTGCAAATGCAGCAGCAAATGCAGCTGCTAATGCAGCTGGACAAGCTGCAGGGGCAGCCGCTGGAGCAGGTGCAGCAAGTGGTGGGTCATTGTTTCTGAGGAAGAGATCCACGGAGCAGGAAAAGCCCAACCGATTTTCAACTTTTATGGGAGCTCTGGCAAAGTTGGAGAAGGTTGTTGACCAGTATGATCTGAGTGTCCCAGATTGCCAACGGCTGATTGTCTGCGAAGTTCACCGGAAGAGCATTAACCCGAGTTTTGGATCGTTTACTGAAAAGATGATACAAGCATTTGGGTAATTATCTTTTATTTTCATTTAGAAAGGTAGTTCGTTTCAATATGTCCGAGAAAATCACTGTCTGTATCCTTTAATTTTAGTTTTAGGTAATAATCTAAATCTTTCAGACGCATAACATGATTTCTATATGTATTTAAAATTTAGATATACTTAATATATAAATACTATTGAAATTTAGTAGAGCTATATTGTGTAATAGGAACTATGATAGAAATTATAAAAAGTTCTTCAGCTTTTTTTATCATTACTATACTAATTAGTACTAGCTTTTCTTTTTATCAAATTCGTATGACTTGATTGAATTTTGGTTTTATGGCGCTACGCCCACATCAGGGCATATCGTTACCACCACGCCAAAAAAAGAATATTTTATTAATTACGGGCTCAAGTCTAGAAGAGGGTTCAGTTGCCAAGTGAAGTAGACGCGCCAATGTGCGCCTAAGTATGAAGTTGGCGACAAAAAAATAGCCAAGAAGCGCCAACCCGAACCCACTTCTAGGATTTTACCTAATTACGAATGCAGATTCGTGTTTTTGACATGGTGGTAACGATATATTGCCAACAAATTTGCATTAAGCTTGTATCATTTATTATCAGTACCATAGCCAGAAAAAATTTTTAGATCGATATTGATATTTTAGTTTAGATGGTGTATGGGATAGAGATAGTTTTAGTAATTTTCTTTGGTAAAAAAGGAAAGTTTTGAGTTTTTTTTGGGTATATTCTCAAATCAAATCGCCCTTTGGTTATTCCCCTGATTATTCCCTCCAAATTTTATTGGAGTAAGCAAAACTGTTATAGTAATTAATTATTTAGAGGTGTATAGAGGTTTATTGCATTAAAATAAAAAATTCTGGTTTATACCTTGGAAAGGGGTATGGGACAGTCCCTATAGAACCTTCTAGATTTGTCTCTTCAACGAACTGAAATAAGTATCAATGACACAATATTATCTTGTCAGAACATTTTCATAAACGCTTAATAAGCAAGAAAATCTATATATTATATCTCCCCTTAAATATAGTAGAATCACTTCATTCTTTAACTATTCATTCAATTATTTTTCAAGTATAAATAATATCTCATTTCGGGTTCGTAAAACAGTTTAATCTTTACCGAAAAAAATAACGACTGCAGGTCAAATCAAGATCCAGGAAATAATTGTGTCGCGTAAGGTCAATCTCAAAGTTTTCGTGTGTCAAGGCCGGTTGGATAGATGAGTTCAAGGTCATTCAAGTTCTAAAGCCGCTGAAAAACCGGTGTGCTTTTTATATCTACCGCCGAAGAATTGCACTAGTTCTAGTTTACACTCGGGAAAATGCCCTTTCAGAAAAAATACATTCATTTCTTCGAACTCTTTGAAGAACTGAATGGATAAGTAACGAGTTTTTAAGTAAAATGAAGCTTTGAATCTTGTTACTCATAATGGGTCTCTTTATGTAATATTGACCCAAATTGCATTGTAATCTGTTGTGATATTTATTATTATGTATAAACCCCTACGATATTATTTCAAACCAACATGATTCGCTGGGTAACGACTATAAAAACGATAGTAAAAGTTCTAAAGGAATAAATTTTACTAATTATTTGATTATTTATCAAATTAGTTAGAGGATATAAGTTACCTCAGGTAGTTTAAGTTAGAGAAGAAATAAGATAATTCTTGTATATTGTCAAGCCTTTTTTTTATTTTATTGCTGTAAGGGACGGGGTTCTACCATTGGGGACTTAGTCCCATAAAAAGGTTATTATTAATACAGCAGAAGCACGCACACACACACCCTAACCAGTTCCCAAACTATGAAGATGATTGCGCTTCTCTTAAGTTTTCTTTTAAAAAGTGCTTAAGACAAATTATGCTTTTATTTTTACAGTGTTGTTTGAATTATGTTTTGAAAATGTTTCTGGGTATTAAAGCTTTTAAATGAAAAAAAAACTTGTATAAATTGCAGGATATTGTAGGAAACTAGTATAAACTATAAACTTATTTTCTCTTAACTTTTAAAATTGCTTTCTCCATTAGTCTTTTTTACAGTGAAAGGACAACAATATATTGTAGTTTTCATATTAATAAATCTTAAGTCAACAATTGTGAATAAAACGTTAAGCAATGTGTGGGGGGATTTAATACTCTTTTTTCTATAGATATTTAAAAATTACGTACACATTCTCGTCAAATAATGTAAATCAAAATTCTAACTGATAGATACCTAATAACTTTCAATACCAAAGAATTCGCCACCTAAAACCCCTTTCTTAAGAATTCTATACCAATAAAAATCAATATCCATGATTGATGCAAAAAAATATCAATTTTGATTAAGTATTAGTAATCGGCAAGTCTTTTAATCTTTTTTGTTTTTTTGTCAGCGTCGAAGCTCGTTTGGAAAGATCCAGATTTACATCCAACACAAAATCTGTGCTGAAAGATTTCCTAAAAGCAGCTCGAAACGGTTTGCAACAGAGAGAATGCTCAGCCATTTACTACAAGTGCCCTGTAGCCGTGCTAGAGACTCGACAAAGTAAAGAACAGAAAGACAACTCCTAATGCAGCTGTCAATAATTTGAACACGGGACGGACTTGAAACACAAATCATTATTCCATAACATCATCCAATGATCAACAACTGACTGAAAAAAAAACAGAACTTTTCATGATCAGTATGTAAGTGAGCATAATTAAAATTCTCAAATACGAAGAATTTTAGTTATTTAGTTCGTTAATGATGTAAACTACATTTAAGGTTGATTTCAATGTCTGTGTGATCAAAGCTTTAAGGAATACAAGAAGCATCCATGTGAATAGCATAGAGAAATATATTGCATTATTTATTTTATATCATTTAAGTTTTTAACTTAAGACAGAGGCATATTACTTGAATGAATTCATTCAAATATTTCATTTCTGATCAGTCCAATATCAAAGACAATCATGGGGGTTGATATTTGCATGTTTAAATACCGGCTTACAGTGATAGTAGGATGTAGTCTGCTTGTAAGCAACATTTCATCCAACTTATTACTGCTTACTTTATTCGTTAACATGGTAAATTAATAGATTTATGCCAAAATAACTATTTCATTCTTTAATTTTATAAACATTCATTCTTTAATTTAAGAAAAGTTGTTTGTTGTAACATTAAATTGCTTATTACTATCTTCAATGATAAATGCTGTTCAGTGTGTTCCCAGTCTGTATCAATAACTGATACTTCATTTCATATTTTATGTGCCTTACTTTGCCAATGATATTTTATGTGTGCTTCTGTTTTGTGATGTCTTATATTGTTTTTATTTTAAATTGCAACTAACTTATCAGCTGAACAGGAAACTTTTTCCTGAATAAATGAAGCTTTTAAGGAATAGTTCGTGTTTTTGAAAAGAGCATTATTGTAAATAGTTGTGTAAGGTTCACGTTATAAGTGAAATAAATTGTAAAAAATATAATTTCAGAAACTTAATAAATTTACTTTTGGATTACTCTTGATGTTGTGTGCTATTTAATGTCTAAAGATGAATTATTTTTATTATTATTTATACTTTTATGGTTTATTATTCCTTTTCCATCGGGTCAAGCCAATCAAGTATTTCGTTACCACCAAAGGTAGGAAGGAGAACTTCTACTTGATTATTTTTGTTTACAAAGAGAAAGGGTATTATAAATTGAATCGTCAGTTTGAAGAAGGGAATAAGTCCAAAAATCAAGTTTTGAGAAAATCGAAAAAAACTGTATAAGTAATGGAATTTTCATTGTATAACCGCCAAATTTTTACTGGAAGTTCAGAACCCTATTTAGAAAACAGAGCAATCATCAAAACAAATATAAGTGTATTCAAAAATATTTTACAGCCAAAATAAGTTGATGGACTTATTCCCTTCTTCCACCTTATGAAATTTTTCTGATGAAAAATCTTTAAAAACCCTTAAAATCACATTTAAATTATTTTTCTCCTTAGTTTACACCACAAAAGGGTGAAATAAAAAGAATAAGACAAATGAAATTCAAAATTATAGTGAAACTGAGTTATTAAAGCAGTATCAATGGAGTGAGTGAATATGAATGGAGTCAAACATTCCCTAGATAAAAAAAAGTTTGAAAAACATTGAAATTAAGAGAAAATTTTGTTTTAACTTAGTTTACAGCACAAAGAATATGAGGAGAAAGAAAAATTAGCTTTAATTCCAAATTAGCTTAAAAAATACAATGAATGACATCGATTTCACAACTTCGAGGGGCGATATCTCCCTATAGGGGTTAGTTATTGTTCCCCTCTTTTCACCCATGTGAAGAGCAAAGCTTAGAGATTGTTTTGAGCACAAAAAGTCATTTTGTCATTTTTTGTACTTATTCCCTTCTTCAAACTGACGATTCAATTATGTTAACTTGACGACATAAAAATCGATTTCGAAATTTACTTACTTACTATAGTTAGATTTTTTATTACAATTTAAACTCATTTTTTAATTGGATTATTACTATATAGTGCAAAAAACAACGGGGATGTATTGTGCTATTAGATTACGTATTGATAAAAATATGTTTTAAGTTTGTAAAATTTCACTGAAAAAGGTGGATGGGTCCAAAATTACCAAAAACAAACTTAGGTGATATTTTAACGTCCATTAATCTATATGAACTTAGAGGTTCTAGGTGACTTAAAAAATCTTGCATATTGTCCAGTCGAACCATACGTAAAAAATTAAATACATCTAGAATTGAAATTTTATATTTATTTTATTCTTGCTTTTGTGTAATTGCTTATAAATTTTATGGGTAATAATATAACGTAAGATTAAATGTTTTTTTTGCGCCTTTTTTTTTCATTGGGATTCATTTTATTGCTTGTTATAAAATAATTGGTCCTGTAAAGATTCCAAGATGAAATGAAGTCTCCAATTGAAATGTATAATTTAGAAGTTGATTATTTAGATTATCTTCTAACCTAAAGGTTAATTCCTTTCTCAAATCTAACTTTTAAAGTCAAATTATGAACAGATAATGTTGATATTTTACCCAAGATTATGAAGCATATGAACTTGATTTGCTTTTAATGTAGTACCGTTTTGTAAAGCGTTACTAAGTGTTTTAATTTCAAATTTAATATTTGTAGTAGTAGTAGCAGCAGCAACTAAGGTCAAGGTCAATCAAAGTTCAGGGTAATACTGTAAGTTTGGTTGATTTCAATCGCCATTAATTCTCTATAGGAAAAATCTCTCCTATGCTTATCTTAAAGAATTTTAGTAAAACAAAGATGATATTAATCATTCACAAAAAAATGTTGGATAATAAGAATACAAGAAAAACTGAAATGTGCTTTTCGAATCCTGGATGCAACTGGAATAGTCAAACAAAATGTAGTATACTACATGTGCCGTGTTATACAAATATTCATTGGATAAGGAAGTAAAAGTAATTTTTTTGTAGGGCTGCTGATGACTAACTACACTAATGGATAGACTAGTGGATAGGATAGAAAATTGGCCAATAAATCAATTTCATAGCCTTTTAAATAAAAACTCACGTATTTTCAACAAGATGCAAGGCAATAGAAATAAATAAGATAATGAATAACAGCGAAAACAAATTTTAATTTACTTATTGTATCGTACTTATATATTTAATCAACGTTATATGCTTAATAACATACTATCATGATTTAGATAGACTAAAGAATGAATGATACAAAAGTATTGAAAGCTCTACAGGAGATTCTTGAACTATTCTAATTTAATACAGTGAAAACTACTTTAAAATTAATACAAGACTTCGAAGAGTTTTTTATCTTGTTTGGTTTAATAGAGCTTTCCTCGATGACGTCACGACCAGTCATTTTCATTTAACTGTTAACTATTGGTAGGCATACAAATAGTTGTTCTTAATCTTAGTTGTTCTAAAGTTGTTGTTAATCTTTCTCAAAAGGCTTCTAAACTTCCATTAAACGCTGCCTAAATTGCTCCTCAACTCAATCAATAGCATCTAAATTCTAAATAAAAGCCAAGAGCTGAATTACCATCCCCTTGACCCTGACTTCAACAGCAAGAGTCAGATCCCTCCCGCGATAAATCTATATTGTACAGACTTTTTGCCCACCGTATACGAAAATTGAAATTTTCTTTTCTTTTTAAATTTATCATCAAACATTTTTTATGAAAATTCATATATTTGCACAAATTGAAATTGTGCCTTTATTTTGAAATTTAACATATTATGACTAACTGATTGATGTTTGAGGGTTTTTTCCTTATTTCTTTCCAAATGCCTTTACAATTTTAAATCATGAAGCTTAATGTAAGTAACCCTATCTTCCAGTTTAGGGGGGAAAGTGTCACAATAGTCAAAACACTTCACCGCTAGATAACTACATAAATTTAAATTTTAGTAGTTTCTCTAAGAACAAAACATCCAAAAATACCTACTCAACTAATATAAGCAAGATGATATTAAACAAAAAATACGTCCCATTGTGATTTTAATATTCAAATTACTGCTTAACCAACGATAGTAAAAGGGTCACGTGATTTTGACAGACTCGGAGGGGAGAAAGGAAGAAGCTGAGGGGCAGTTGATCGAAAGAGGAAGATACATTTACTCCCTCTAACCTTAGTTATACCCTCTATATACATAAAAATCAATATATTTTAAGTAAAATAAAAAATACTAAAGCAAAAAATCACGTGACCCATTTACTATCGTTGGCTAAGCAGTAGTAATGTTTTAGTTTTAATCACCTATTTTAAATAGCGTAAATTATGAACATTGAAAAATAACGTTTTCTTAATATCTCCAGATGAATTTAAGGGATCGTTTTCAACATCAGTAACTATTCGTTGAAAAACAATTCTACGATTTAAAATTCCGAGAAATAGGGGAGACAGGGGAGGGATGGGACACTTTTTACAAGAATATTTTTAAAAAATTCAGTTTTACTTGTATAAGTTTGAAACTTTCAAAATAACATCTTAAAACATTTTAACATGTTTAAAAAACATTACCAATGTGATAGCAAATAAAATTTAAGATTTATAAACGAATTAAAGTAAGTCTAAAACTGTTCCATCCCACCCCGGCCCGGGGTGGGATCGGACACTTTTTTAAAATTAAAATTTGTTTATTTTTTAAATATATTATTAAAAACCACAAATAGGGAAGTATTTTGCACATTTTAAAGATTTATTACTAAAACATCAGTTATTTTACCCTATATTAACTTCGAAAAATCTAACTTAAGTGAAAAATACAAAATAGTTAAAAATCTTTTTTAATATAAAAAATATGTTTTCAACTGCAATACTAAACAGTTCCAAAACAAAGGTATCTAAAGAATTGTATGCAATAGCTTGTATTTAGGTATTGAGAGGATTTGGGCATGTCCCATCCCACCCCAAGTCATGGTGTCCCATCCCACCCCGGTAGCAACAGTTTTAAAAAATAGGTTCTTTCAAAAGAACTGTAGCTTTTAGGCTTAACTCAACTATTTATTCATAAAGAATACACTATTCTGTTTAGAAAACAATATAAACCATAAAGAAAGCAACCAAGAATCAGATTGAGAATTCACTTTGAAAAGTGTAATACTTAGTTATTTTTGCTATAGTAAAACCATCTTTTTCCTTCAGAAACTTGTAGGAGCTTGCAACTAAAATAGTAAATAGCAACAACTATGAAGCCATGGTGGCTTTACCTGATGGAACACTCAAAAATTAATTTTATTTTTAATTATAAGATTTATTGAAGGTGTCCCATCCCACCCCGTGTCCCATCCCTGCCCGGTCTCCCCTACCTATTTCCATTTTAATCTTTCTCAAAAGGCTTCTAAACTTCCATTAAACGCTGCCTCCTCAACTCAATCAATAGCATCTAAATTCTAAATAAAAGCCAAGAGCTGAATTACCATCCCCTTGACCCTGACTTCAACAGCAAGAGTCAGATCCCTCCCGCGATAAACCTGATTTTCCCTTCGATGTCTTTGACACTTGAAGTGAAATGAGTTGAATACGCGTCTTAACTGTGACAGGTGCCGTTACACATGGCAGGCGATGGCCTCGGTTATTTAAAGAAAGGAAGCAAAAAATCTTTTTCCACAGGTCGGGAAGACATATTGATTCATTTTATCAATTTTTTTTATAATTTTAAAGCTTTAATAGTAAAACAATAAAAAAACACAAAAACAATAAAAACAGTAACAAGAAGTAAGCCATATCCATAAATTATCACGCGAACACAACACATATCGCGCGTCCACATAAAAAAGTGAAATTAGTATCTTAAAGCAGAATGCAAGAGACCCGATATGTAAAAACTTGTTCATTATTTAAAATTAGTATTGAAACAAAAGATTTACTGATACATACAAACGTTATTTAAAATCATACATTGATATCCGGTATGTTATAGAAAAGCAATAGTAATATTTTTGCTTGAAAAATTTGAATTTCAGTCTGTAAAGAATTAAAATATTTTAGTTGCGAAATAACTTGCTTTTTTTATAATTTTGCTTGGATACAATTGATAGAATTTTGAGCCTCATTAAAAATAAGCATGCTAAAAACATTTAATTTTATTGACACTGTTAAAATCTCTATATCAATTTTACCCCAACCGGCCCTTATCATTATAAATACAGATTTCCGTTAAAATCGAGGCATCAATCAAATAAAAAAATTCAGATTACATAACATTTGACGTATCAAAATTAGAATAGGGTAAATCAAGATTTTTTTTAAAATCAAGGCATCAATAAAATCATAAATCAGATAACATTTAAGCATCAAAAGTAAACAGATACATACCTTGGATACTAAAGTGATTGATATATTCGAAGAATTACCGTGGCCACTTGAAAGATTTTCCCGATTTCAATTGATTTTCACGATGAAATTCATGTTTACTAAAGAATTTGATAGTTGAATGTGAAGGGTTTAGAGCCATTTCCTTGCTCTAATCAGCCGCTTCGGTTTTTTTCTTCTCAAAACTAATAAATTTGAGTCAGTATTTTACAATGACACTGATTGGTTGATAATTAAAATTGTTTATTTTTTTAGCTATTATTTGTATAGTCTTAAATCTTCTGTATTTGATAAAAATGTATCATAAAAATTAGTTTGTCCCCTATAACTTCTGTTTTTAAATTTTTTTTAGCAATTATAACATTTTCATAAACTATAACATGGGTAAACAAATTTCCTACTTCTATCAAAAAAAACTAGTACAGTAATTCACGTTACATTTCGCGATTTACTCGCTGCCCACCACGCTAGCAGCCTGCGCGCTGTACCGTCGTCGGTTCGATTCCGGCCTAGCCCTGGGTGTATTTTCTCTCTCTCTCTCTGTCAGTAAAATTCTATTTGTGTATGTCTTACTTGACGAGGGTTTATAAGCGGATCCTTTGAGATCAAGCACACAGACCTGAAAATGTATGTCTCCAAACAAACAAACAAACAAATACATTTCGCGACTTTACTGTTATCTTTTTAATAATAAGGAACTTGCATGTGTCAGATTTTCATAAACTTTCAAGTGTTCCGTATAGTTTTTTGGAAAACAAAATGAAATATTTTGTCAATTTTTCAAAAGGCACTGTCTATTTGGACGGCCTTTTTTCAACTAAACTCTACTCTAATTTCCACGGCCCGGCGTTCCATTGGTTCTATCACTAAGCGCCAAGACTGCTACGTAACCACGAGACCTACAGCTCATGCACCACGGGCCGTTTGGGTCGTCCAAATAGACACTTCGTTTTCAAAAAAGTGTACAAGTAATTAAATATTTTAATTTAAAAGTCGAGAAAAAAACACGTGATTGAAAACGCGAAGTGTGTTTGCATGCATAGTGACGTAGAATTTCATCGGGCAAAATTGCAATCAAAATTGAATTTCTATGTTTTAGTTGATGATTTCTTTTTTCTGAAGTGTCCGATATGAATGTTTTAATAAATATTTACCTTCTAGACACTTCTGGTGAGGCTGTTGCTAGCCGACCGTCGTACGACGGACGGCAAGTCCCACGGCCATGGCGACCGACGTATTGTTTCGTACTGTATTTCACAATCCCTGCAAGATTTTTATACTTTATTAGCAATGCGCATCCATGTGGACCTGATTCTTGCTGTTTCTATAAAATATTTTAGCGAAATAATTTTATTTTCAATAAATTAATAATTTAAATTATTTTTTTTAAAAATTAGACTAAGTAAAACATTTAAAAAACCACAATGAATTTAATTAAATAAGGAATGACTGTTAAACAAGAGCAATTAATTCTTGCAATTTTTAATGGAATTTATAAAAATTTAAATTAAATTTACTGAAAAATAGTAACCGGGCTCGAACCCACGACCTTCCGCACGCCAGGCAGACGCGCTACCTTCCCCCCATCGGGGCCACGCTTACCACAATCCTAAATACTTTAAAACCACGCCTTTAACCCGAGCATGCGCACAACGGTTACCCGACGGTCGGGAAGTCACTCCCTTCTGGTGACGGTCAGAAATCCAAAGCAAACATTTTAGGCAATGTCAATAAATTGTGACGTCACTATGCATGCAATTAAGCGTTTTCAGGTGCTTCGGAAAAGACGATTTTTGATAATTTTTTTTGCAATCAAAAAATTTCTCAATCGGCCTCAAATTTTGTGTAGTGGCTAATTTTTGCGTGAAGAATAGATTAAAAAAATAAAAACAAATCATTATTATTATTATTATTATTATTATTATTATTATTATTATTATTATTATTATTATTATTATTATTATTATTATTATTATTATTATTATTATTATTATTATTATTATTATTATTATTATTATTATTATTATTATTATTATTATTATTATTATTATTATTATTATTATTATTATTATTATTATTATTATTATTATTATTATTATTATTATTATTATTATTATTATTATTATTATTATTATTATTATTATTATTATTCCGTATTTAATCAGTTTTTTATTCATGTCCTTTTCGGCCTTATAACTCGACCAATTTATAATGTAGATGATGTAGAAATACGGAATTTTATATCGTTTGATATGTTGGAACTTTGGTATTTTTTACTAAATGATGAATGGGACTTAGAGATGGCACATATAAATTTTAAATTTTATATTTTTATTTAATTTTTATCAAATGCATTTGAAACGAGATTCTTTGCAATGGAAAGAATGTATCTCTATAAGAAAGGTTTAGAAACTGAAGCAAACTTAAGACTTGAAATCCTGTTTGTCAATCTCTGAGCGTCTGATAGTAAGTTGATCAGTTTTAAAAAATCCAGGCAAATTTCAGTGCTCTTATACAACATACTTGTTTCAAAGCAACTGTTTTCCAGGTCATAAAATAGGTGTTTGCTAAGCATATCTTCTTGCATCCGACTTATTAAATCAGGTTTTACGCGATGTCTAATGAACTTTTGAATAAGTAAACGAATGATGGTCATTTAGCAACTAATTCAGCTTATAAGTTTTTACTAATGGAAGCCTTTAAATGTATCAGGTACTGGCCAGGCGTTCCAGTAATAGGAAACCCCAAATCCTTTAAATCCTAATCTATATCGGAATTTGATGCTTCTCTTTCTACATAAATTAGTTATAATAAAATACAGTTAGTCTTTCTTCTGTCTGTTACCGAAAAGGCTTTTTCAGTCTCAATTCTTATCTGTGTCATCATATCAAGCAATAATATAACATCTTAATAAGAACATTAACATCTCCTCTTTACCTCCCGTTCAATTGTTCCACTAAGGAGAAACTCTTCACATGATCCAGGCAATTAGATCACACCATCAAACCCACATCAAGTAACAATAAAGCACAATCCTCTCAACAAAAGAAAGACTCGCCGTATCATCCCAAGCAAAGAACCCAATCCAAACACCATTGTAACCGCTCTCTCTCCTCAACTTTCGATGCCTCCTCAAGACGTGAACCCTCCCCAATTTTAATTGAGGCCCTCAAACAAGAGCAAAACCGCTCCACGCATGACGAAGTAAACAGCCAAGCCGGTGATTCTGTACTCAACCGCATCCAAGAAATGAAGCATGGATTGACCTAACATAGCACTCGCATCACTAACCGCGGGCTACCTCCAGTTACTTCCTGACCGGAGGAAGGAATTCCTCCTTAATTCCAACCCCAACACGTGGTTCGTTAGTTGGTGACCTCACTGCCTGCCCCCTGAAGATGCTCCCCCTCCCCTCCCTTCTGTCACCTGCCTATAAGAAGTAAGGTCAGCTGGGGAGACGTCTTCAGCTCGGTCTTAACTTTTGTTCCTACCATTGGATACATCGTCCTCGTCGATTGGGAGACACACCAGGTTGGTTTAGTTTTCTTCACCGGCTTTTATGCTTTCTTTTGGTTTTGAGATTTATTGGTTCTCTTCTACTTTCTTTTCGTTGCTAACAATAACATTCTAGAGTGATATTATTTTTAAACGAAGTATTTCTCCTTTGATCTGTTATTGCTTTGATGTAAAGTTGTTTTCGAATGTCAAAACACTGCAAAGTTTGCTGGTGGGTATTTCTTATGAGATACTTCTCTTTTTGCCCCAGTGAATTTCATTTTGAAATCGAACACTTTTTTCTTTTAAATTATTACTGTTTTTATGAGGAATTATTGATACTGCAAAACTGGTTGTCTCCTCTCATTATACTATATTTATATTTGTTGCTAATTTAAATCAGCCTTTATTTTTATTTCCATTTGTATTATGCCTCTTTCATTTAATTTGTTGAATATTTCTTTGCATGAATTTCTTCATAAATAGACTACTTTTATCTCTTTTTTACCTAATTGTTATCTGTCTTTCACTGAGTTTAATACATTACTATGAGGGTTTTTGCTTGCTATAAAGTTCCCTCAAAATTATAAACTATGATGCATAACATTAAAATGCTTGGTATTGATTTTTTTACTTTACCCTCCAACATATTTTCTATTTTGTCGATCACTTTTGCTTAAGGTATCATTTATAAAAAATCTAAACGTCTCTGATAGTTACTAAACATATCATATGTGTAAAAAGTAGAATGCCTCAACATAATTACGTATCTAAAAATAATACTATTAATTAAGAAACATTTCCTTACTTTACATCTCTGAACTCATAGTTGATTTCAAACCTTTATAATGATAAAAGGCATACATTTCCACAAAACCAATCTTCTTACTCTTTTTATGTTAAAAAGAAAAAATCAAACTTGAACCTTTTCTCAAAAATGAAATAAATTGCATTAGATGACCGGAATAGAATAGGTCATTACCAACAATGTATTTCCTGATTAGATATACGATCAACGGAAGTTCAAAAAATGTATGATCAAGTCCATGGACACTTCGGAGGACATGGTCAGTAGAGTATACCGACTTGTGAAACAGGTATTGCATAAAACAAACGTTAGTAATGAACTTGAATGACCTGAGGCTTTTTCAATGTCGTGGTCGGATATAAATTACAAACAAAGGGTTGTTTCCGTTATGGCATTTTTATCATTATTTTAATTTAGAAGTAAATAAGAAAACATTTATAAAATGAAAGTTTAGAAACAGGAAATGTTTTCAAATTACTTGGAGTCAACATAAATACGAAAAATCGTTTTATTGAAGAGAATGAAAACAAAACAGTTCCAAAATTCAGATCCTGTCTTTATGGAGTTGATTAACACATTATGCACTGAAAAGTTTTATGAAAAGCTCAGATTTGACGCTTTGATGTTGTACGTAAGAATCATATCTAAAATCATTTTTGCGAGTGATTATTTTTTATTTAAGAAAGGCTTTTAAAAATTAATGCATAATTTGGGTTCACCTTGAAATAAAAACGCTACGCACAAACAAAACAGGAAAAGTGTATTTTTAATCAACTATAATTGAGTGTCCTCTCAATTTCCAACAAAAACGCAAAACCGAACCAGAGCAGTATCTTTCCACTCAAAACTAGATTTCAATCAACTATCTAATGATTTTATGGAGAGTATATGTTATCGACTTTTTTAAATGTAATGAGTGCACTTTTTTTTTTCGAGTTGCTATTTTACACGAATTAAAAAACATTTTCCTTTAAACTCAATGTTTAACAATGCTCCATAGAAAACTTTCAAACTTCCCTGCATTACTTAAGTTCTCATGCCGCTTCTATTTAAATTGTACGTCAAGGAAAGATAGCGTTTATTAACTCCTGAGCTGTCCATCTGGTTGTATTAAACCCTTATCATCGGTAAAAACAACAAGATTACTCCTCACGCAACTCTCCCTACTTCATTTCCACTCTTCCACCTACCGACTATCTTCTCTTCAGTTTCCCCTTCAATTAATACCCATTAATACTACCTCAGAAAACTCAGCACCGTTCGCCCGAATTCCCTTATTCTCCTCTAATCATTTTAGTTCTGATTGATTACCCAACACCTGAATGTGTCAGCACGGGACGAGTGATTACGCAAACGTATTTTGCTTGGCTAGTCCCTTGTTTCTTTTGTGGGGTGAAAATTAGGAGATTCGGAGAAGGGAGGACCCATTCGAGTGATATTCCATTACGATTTCTTTATTAGAAGTTGAGTTCCATTAAGGGATTAGAAGTTTAATTTGAGCTCTAGAAAGGTTTCTTGGAATTGATTACTTTCCAAGAGTGGGTGACTCTCTGGGTAATGAGGCTGGGAATTTATATGCGGTTGAGAAAGTTCTTGTAGAATTAGTTTAGTTTTCTATGCTAGAGCTTAATGAGTGTTAACTCCATTGTCATGCTATACGGTGATACTTGATGCGGTATTTTATTGAGTTGCTTAAAAACAAGTGTGTAGTATTTTGATGCTATGATATTTTTCATAAATAAATAGTAAATGTAAATAGGTAGATTAATTTATTATTGTCAAAATGGTAACTGGGTCATACTCTCAGGTTTTGGGAGTTAAGGATAAGTCCAGAAAACCCATATGTATGAAGAAAGTGAGTGAGGTGTGAGGATTATCAATTACATGGTGATATTATAAGCTTTTATTTATGAACCAATAATTATAAAATTTTTATACCTGTGCAATGTGCATGAAGATGGAGGTAGAAATTTTTGGCACTTTCAAATAAATGTACGATATCTCAATTTTTTCCTAACTCCAGTTCTTTAAGTTTCTTAAGTTATATTTCACAACCCTTAATTTCCTTTGTGTTCTCCATATCTCAAGAATTTGCTAAAATGAATTTCCAAAACCCTTTTCACTCTAACACAAAGTCCTCAGGAATAAAAAAATTAAACAAAAAAAGTTTTTCATTTCATTTATTTTTGGGGAATACTTTTTTAAATGAGCTCCTGAATGGATAGACATATTTAAATAATAATTCCCCTCATTGATCATTATTCTTAACAAAGTCACATTTTCTAACAGGCAATAAAAGTTCATCATTAAGAAAAATTAAAATTCACACTCTATTACAGGAAAATGGCACCGTACAAGTCTTTGATAGCTGGCATCCTCCTTGCCATTCTTGCAATCAGCTCTGCTACCGAGGTGGTCAAACACGATCAACACGAAAGTGTTCCAACTCCAAAACCTGAAGAAAAGAAGGAAGTGCACCAGCCAGAACAGCCCAAACACGAACAACCCCCAGTGACCCCCAAAGCTCCTGAAGCTACCCCCGAACCCCAACCAGATAAAGAACCTGAAGCAGATGAGGTTCATGTTACCGAAGTCCATGAGGAAAAACACCACACAGAGCACAAAGAACCCCATGCCCATGATGTTTCAACAGGAAGGCAGTTCGCTCCAATGTACCAACCATCCCCCTTCAACATGTTCCCCCAGCCTTCAAGTTTCAACATGATCCGTCGTCAGTTCGGTGGTGGCATGGAATTGCTTGGTGACATCGTCATGATGGGCATGATCGGCCTGCCCATCCTCGGACTCCTCACTGTTGGATCTTCGTCCATCGCCAACTTCCTTGGGTTCGGATCTTCTAGTTCTTCCTCAAAGTCTTCTTCCAAGAGAAACAAGAGAAGTCTGAAGGAGAAGGCAGCTGGAGCAGTTGAGTATGCCAAGAACCTGTGGGATGTTATGGAGCAGTTGGAGAAGGCTTTCGAGAAGTATGATCTGTACCAGGCTGAGTGCAGACTCAGGGCAGTTTGCGAAGCCCACCATAAAGTGCCAAGGATGGGAGCATGGGGACAGACCATTCTTGACCTTATGAGGTAATTTTTTATGTCAGTCTTACAGAAACTACAACTTCAATCAGTGCAAGTTCAATATTTAGTTCTTAAAGGAGAATGAAGCCGTAAACATTTTGTATGGTTGTAAACTTGCTATATATCTTGTAGATAGATCTTATTTTCCCATTGAATCAAAAATTCGAAAAAGAACTTAAAGGTTTTGTAAATACTTCTATTACATTTAAGCGATATCCCATTTCTAAACAGCTTTTCAATTTAGTATTGATGGAGAAACTAAAGGATCATTAACACTGTTTCACTTTCACTGTTCATCCTGAGTTATTCACTCCAGTGAATCGCTAGTTTGCATAAGAAAGTGAAGGAGTAAAGAGCGAAAAGCCAATTTACACTTTTTATTTTGGATGATTCCTACAAATTGAACACGAAAAGTGAAACAGTGAATGAGTTAAGGATTTGTTTTGTTTCCTTAAGAAATTGATGGAAATAAAGCATTTCTGCATTTAAGATTTATTTAACAACTAGTTCACCATATTTTTTAATAATTTAACAATCTAGGTAACTCAAGTTTAAAGAAGTCTTTCAGCTCTCTACATTTACAAGTTTTTTGTTCTTAAATCACATATTAGAATAACGTATGGTCAATTAACGATGTGTGATAAACCCATTTCCATTATCAACTTCCTGATATATTTCTCTTGATGCTTAAAAAAACCTTTCTCATGGTAGTAAAAAAATTTATCCAAAATTCTTTATAATTAAAAAGCTTTAGGAAACTCCCAGATCTTTTATCTAATCAAACTTTTCTAGTCTTTTTAAGTGATTAAAAATAAACAATTATTTGAATAACTTCCTTTTACGGTAATAGTTTATATTTTTCATTTCGTAACAAATATATCTCACTTATATTTAATCCACAAAACTTACGAACACTTGAGAGAAAGTGAGAAAGTTCAATCATTATAATAGTATATCCCAGCTAAATCTCCAGTTAAACATTTCTGGTTTCCTGACCATTATGAATTTTTAGGTTATATGAATTCATTGTGTATTTCATTCTGTTTATAAATTTATTAATTCATACTTTGTGTTTTCTTCAGAAAAGAGAAGGAGCTTGAAAGCCGAGAAATCCTCCCCGTCTCCCGATTTCTGTTCTCCAATTACGCTGAAGCTGCCCAAGCCGGCACCAAAGGCGAAGACTGCGCCCGTCTTTACACAGGATGCCCTCACCATCTATCTTACTACATTAGTGCGAAAGAAGATGAAGTAGAAAACGAAGTGGAAGTCAGGATGTAAGACGGATGGTTCTTGGATATGGATAGTTTAGTGTTCGCATTGGTTCCTTGATCACATTATTTATTCATCATTTTCATTTTTGGAATATTCGAATGGCATTCCTTGATATACCACCGGTAGTGTGTGCGCGTGTGTGAGTTTTTGGTTTCAGTTGTACTTGTCTTTTTGGTATAATAAATATTTTTGAAAAGAAGAGTGAGAATTTTATGAGTCTTATTTTATTTTAGGTAGAATTTGTATCCGCGAACTTATGAAGGTAAGGAAATAGACTATTTTAAAATAAATAATTTATAACATTAAGTTTTTTCTTTGTTTGAAAACAGCAAAAATTTTGATTTATTTTTGTAATAGATTTTAAAATTAGGAAAAGTATATCCTTAATCTGAAATATTTTTCTCAATATCAGTGAATCCATTTCAGTTTAAGATGTGCAGCCATATTTTCTAAGAGTACTTTTTTTCGTGAATAAGTTGTTCGAAGAATACAATAAAATTTGATACGATGAAAACAAACTAAAATTTAAATTTTCATATATTAACAAGAATATTTTATTATAACTGTACCATAAAAGAAAATGTTAGATTTCTTCACCCCAATGTTCTTTTCTTATTAAACTCTCCATTGTAGAGTATACTACCCAAGAAAATAAGTAAGTTTTTTAAATCATTAAATATATAAACTCGTATTTCATAATCCAAAAAAAGAAAACAATTAAAAAATCATGGTTCTTTAAAGAAGATCAAAAATTTTCACTTTATTGTTTTAAAATTTATGTGATTTTAAATAGAAAATAAATAAATAAAGATATGAATTTTATACATATCAGAAAAGGATAAATTTAAGTTTTCTTTCCATTCTTCTTAGAATTGTTTATATGTTCCAGATGATGTCTAGGAGATGTCTCAGTTGGGACTTGAAAACCCCTAAAATATTAAATTAACAATATTAAAATAACGTAGATAAAATAATATCTTTAAAATAAAGAGAAGCATAAAAGAAGCAACATAATAATAACGATAATAGTTTATTTACATTTAAAAGATGTTATATATAAGTTGGGGGAAAATAAATAAATGCATATTCACATCAACTGGGGTGAAAAATCATTTGGTTAACCAAAAGAAATGAAATTACATGAAGAGTATCAAAAGCATTATTTATACTCTTAGGAAGTAAATAATAAGGAATTTTTTTATTATTTATCCTATTAACATTTTCCATAATAAAAGTGCACGTGAGTGTTCTACACTAATCAACAGTTTCAATCATATTATTTGAAACAAAAAACATTGAGGAAAGGTTTTTAACCCAGTGAACTAATAGGTTTTGTGGAATCATTAGTAATTTCATTTTTCTTCTAGAGAAATATATTTGGTCGGGGTGGAAATAAATTTATAAAACTAGTTAGAAAAATCTCAATTTTAATTAACTTAAAAATTATATCATATTTATAAAACAGAAAGTAAAGCTTTGCAATTTTAAAACAAAATTTCTTACTTGACGATATTTTTGTTACTTGAAAGAAAATATTCCAATGAATTTTAAAATTAATCGTAAACTAGAAAATAAAACACTTTATCGTGAGGAAATAATATTTTTGGTCTGTATTTTTGCTAGAAAAATAATTACTGTCAGTATGTTTCATCTCGTTAAAGCTTTAGAAAAAATGAAAAAATTTCTCAGCATTAAATAACAAACCTTCCCATAAGATTAAATCCATCATCAAATTCCCATCTCCTTGAAAGATGACGTCTTTCCCATTGGTTTGCAAGAGTGTCTTTGCCTTCATTCTCTCTGTCATTCCGTCTTTCCCCGATGGTTATGGCTGTCATGACGAATGGAACCAAAAGCGAAATGAAAGCCAAATTTAACCCAACAAAGGCCAGGCTAGCTGCTACTGGTGCACTCACTGCAAAAGTACCTCCACTCTGTCGGATAGTAGATACCTGAGAATCTTTAGTAGTACTTTGGCTTTCTCTTGATAGTTCATTTGACGTGTTTGAGGGAAACGATGAACAGAGAACCAGCATAACGGAAAACAAAATGGTGGTTTGAAATGAGGGAGACAACACTCCTAAAAAACATTGATATTTTAAGACTGTTTATAGATAATCTTAAATACAATTAAAATGAGTTATTTAATGCCGTAAATAGAAATTCAATACAGGAAGATTTTAACCTATCAGATGAAGGGGAAAAGGGAAATATTTGGAACTAATAATTCAGGACAAATCGAAGGTATTAATTTTCATAACCAATTTATTTTTTCTAAATATTTCGTTTTACTTGAAAATATTTCATTTAAAATATACACTCTTCATGAACTTCTTAATTAATCATTACGTAATCACTATGTCTCAAATAGTCATAATATCTAAAATGAACTGAATTTCATTTACGACACTATTACAAATCTTGTCAGAGTTACATAAAAACACATCGTGAATTCCTTTTACTGAGATTAAATTCTAAGGTAAAACCAAAATCCAAAATTGTAGTTATGCTTTAAAAATTCAATAATTTAATTTTCAACAAACGCATGTAGAAGTTTAAACAATAAGTTCCTTAAAACCTTTTGCTCATTCAGTACTTTCGGGTCACTAACGAAAAAAATTCAAATGTTTAAAACTCAAATACAAAGTAAATAGATGATCATTTTTTAAAGATAAATTTTCTAACGACGTGACAAAAGGGAAAATGTAATACTAAAATGTATTACACTGAAATGTATAAGTAGGGTGGCATCAGAGGAGACCATTTGCAAAAGTTATCCTAACTTCGTCTCTCCATTCTTCCATTTTCCTGAGCATTTTTTATTTGGTATTTGAGGTAAGTGATAGGCATGTAGCTTTTTGTTATTTAAATCAGTTTTATAATGTAATTAAAATTTCCCTCAATTTCCTGTAATTTAACGTTTGTTTATGGTGAACAGTTAATGGAAGCTTTACCCTGTATAGAAAACATATGCCACTAAATTCAAACTTTAGTTTACAATGAAATTAAATCCTTCTCTATATTTCATTTTATAGAAAAACAAAATGCGAATTAATATGTTAAAATTGTTTATGATAATCATAAAGTATACAATGAATGTGTCATTATAGCATCAGAATAAAAAATAATGAAAAATGGCATTAAAAGGCCCAAAATTAAAAACAATGTCTTTCAGACGACAGAATTTCAAAAATAAAATTACATATTTACATTACTCAATTATAACTTTCCCATTACTTGTTTTGTTTTGTACCTAAATATAGCCAAAGCGAGACCCTGCTAAAATACTCTCTATAATAGAGAACTTTTTTTAAACCCAATTTTTAGTAATTGATACGGAAAGTAATGTTACGTCTATGAAACAAACCAACCCCGACACAGCAACAGATTATCTTAAAAAGTACCCGGAGTTGTTGAATTTATCTTTTTTTTCCTTGTGAAAATCCACTCTAACATACTTTGACTACATAAAAATATTATTTTACTTTGCTTTCCTTAGGGCCCTCATCGCCTACATACCTCACTCACAGGGCCTCTGGAAAGAATCTTCTGGGCCTCAAGGTAGTGATTCATGCACCTCACCCTGCAAGAGGCTACCTGACATCAAGAGGGCGACCCACCTCCCATTAAACAGTTCTCCCATCTTTTTTTTTCACCGTTTTCACCTTCGAAATGGATAGCAAAAAAAAGACTAGGTAGTTGAAGCGGGTCATTCTGACCTTGACTCATCCGGTCTTGACGCTTGAATTCTTCGTGCAAGTTCAAGGACGCTAATATTAGCTGGAATGATTCGAGTCAAAGTGAAGTGAACGTAACGGTGACTTCTATGGAGTTATTTATTAACTTCTCAGATAGATTGCTAGGCCAATGTTAGAAAATCTCTCACGGATTTGATTTAAAATCGAATATGAATAGTTTCAAGATATTCAGATTTTAAAATAGTCAGATAGTCAATTTTTTTTATAGATACGATATCCTTCATATTATTTTTAATAAAAATTGATCTAATTTTTTTAAGTCTACTTAACATTTCTTACCTACAAGCCCTTTCATAAATTATTTGCTCTTTACTTAATAGCTGCGAGTATTTTCTATGAATTTGTAACGATCACCCGTATTAAAAACCTTTTTTTATGAAAACTTATAATTTTCTAGGCTTAAGTTATTTTTTTATAAAAGAATTCCGGGGTTTTTGAAAATTTATGTATGTTACGGGCAAAGTGATTAATTGGGCATTATTGATAATGCCCAGAGTGGAGGCGGGTAAAGTGATAAATTTCATTGATAAATTCCATTGAATTTACCACATTGCCCTCCTCCACTTCTGGCATTTATTAATAATGCCCGATTTATCACATTTCCCGTAACATATTACGTACGTCCCATTAAGTAAATGGGAAACACCATTACCCTATACATAAAAAATCCCAAATATGACAAAAAAGCATCAGTATTTATTATTTTTACCGTTTTGAATAAATAATTTTATCTTTTTAGAGGGCTAAAATGCATTAATCTAAAGAGTGCTGGAAGAGAACGTGGTCGGATATCTTAACATGACTTCCCAGTTTAACGTTTGAAAATTGCTTGAAACAAATTTCTATCTAAAAGTTTTAAAACTTACACAGAACCATTGCAACACAGTATTTTCATACATCCTAGTTTTAAATCATTAGGTCGAATAGTGGATATCTTCAGAGATTAATGGAAACTTTAAACAACCCCACACAGCAATAAGGGTTTATATTTGCTACTTATGTTTATTCATTCCCGATGCCCCTTCGTCTATTGACTTTCCCATCAAAACATCTCCTTATACGGCTCGATCCAAATGCAAAACAATCCTACCCCAGCATCCAAGATAGATCCATTGCTCCCGTTTCCCCCTGCCACACATTCAAATGCAGGCAGCACCTAACCAAAGTAATGACAGTCAGCAAAACCCTGACCTTCAAGAGATATACGTGGTTCCCAAAAACACATTCCACTTGGGATGACTCCCCAGATAGGCAATCGTTAACTTCTCGTTCGTGCAAGAAACGAGCGCTTGCTGAAAAACACGAACCAGTTTCACGCGAGTCCCTTCTTTTTTGCAAACTATGCGGAAGTATAGCTGTCCAAGAATGTGTTTTTTGACGCAACGGATGGAGGTCATCGCTGGCTCCTTCTTGACCCTACCACTAGCCACACCTGAAGAAAACATTGCAGAGGTTCACCGACCCTGGAGAGCCAGTTTCAGAGATGATTGGACATCTTTTGGGGTTTCTCGGAATCGATTTTTGCCTTCACATTGAATTAGTTAATGATTTATTCTGAGAGGGGTTGTAACTGTCTGGAATCGCCTGGGGTGGGTGTAATAAGAGTCGTAAAGCGTTTGAATGAATGGGTAATCCCTAAAGGCCTAGATTTGTTTTTAGATGTCGTAAATGTTTTACGTTTGTTTTTGTTCGGTCACTGGTGTTATAGAGCTTTTAAAACGTATGTTTTGCAATTACATGGAAGGATCATTAATGTTTTCAATACAAGAAACCTGAAACCTAGATACATATATAAAATGTTTAAATACGTTTCATATTTTTATAGATAATATGTGACACAAGAAGGAATGCGCGCATTTAATCGTTGCTTTGAATTGGAAAAATAATTTAGTTTTCTGGTATCGAAGCCTAGAATTTTACAAATTTTTTCTTTAAATTTTAGGATACTTTTAACATAATGCATCATGAAGTCAGTACGAATAATAAGAAACATATTCCATAGTTATTAGTTCGACCTCCCTCTCTACACTCAGAAAAAATAAGAAAACCAGCATAAACAATACAAAAATCACACCTGAAAGTAGTTAAACTAGCTCTTTAGCTTTTCAAGTTTAAAACATAAAATTCACTAACACCCCTTAATACATAAACAGGATGTTTCTACTTAAAAGATGGTACTGATCTTTATCGTATAATCTGTTAACTAATAATTTCACTAATCAGTTACACTGGCATATGAATAAGAATTTTCAACCATCACTCTAATTTATAAATACATTAAGTTAAACATATTTAAATAAAATTAAAAGAAAACTGAAAAATTGAAACCAACTAAATAAGCTATCACTTGCCTGAAAATATTGAACCGAACATGTTGGCTTCTCTGATCAAAATCTAACCCCATAGAAAAATGCCGGAAATATATATTTCCTATCCAAACAATGAAATAGCCTATTTTAATACCCCCTCATTGGATAGACTTCATCAGTCAAAGTTCTGAATGGTAGAATTTACTCAAATTTTGGACACCGTTAGGGTGACTTGTTAAGAAAAATAGCCAACCTTGAAAGGATTCTTTTTCGTATCAGAGTGGCGTGAAGTGGAACATGAATGGACTGATGAAGGCGTAGCTAGAGTAGATATGATAGTAACAAATGTAGATCGGTATCTAATAGGTCATCCTGTTTCATTCATGCAAAATATAATGGAAACTTCATTTTGCAGAATAGGAGATTTAGGTAATTTGAATTGTATTTAAGTTCATATTATATGCTACTATTGTGGAAATGTTTTTACTTAAATTTAGGTAACTTGTGTAGTTGTTTATCAAGGAATTAAATTAAGATACTTGAACTGTTTTAATTTTTGTATCATTGGAACAAGAAAATATCTGATTACCTTTCCACTTAGTGTGAGTCACTATTTATATTATGCCAAGAACAGAAAATTTATTGTAGAATAAAAGAAATTTAGTAGCCTTATATATTTAAACCAAACAACAACAAAAGGAAAACCAAAAGTACATCTAATTTAATCGAATAATAATCGTTTGGTTGTGATTTTAAGATTCAAATTTAGCTCTTTGTAGTGTAAGATAATCGTGGAATTAACCAAATATAAAATAATTGTAATTATAATTTATAAGCATTTGTCATTTAGTTTTCCAACGGAATAAAAATTTCAGTTAAATTTAGGACAGCCAAACCTCGATTGGATTAACTTCTTATATTTGTTCCTTTTTTTAGGTTTCACTCTTTTTGGCCATCTTGATTAGGAAATAAACCCTTGAAAATGTATCAAATGTGTCATAACAAAAAGATGAAAAAACTACTTATCTATATTAGTCTTGCGATTAAAACTGTAAAATATTTCATTTTTAAAATCCAAAATGAAAACATAGGTTGTTGCTCCTTAAATTTCTTTCTTACTGTCAAACCAACAATATATTTGACTGGACTATTTAACGATTAAAGGGTTTTTTATTTTATTATATATGTGTCCAAAGATAACTGTCTACCCCCGATATCTTTTAAACCCCTACAGATAGAGTCACAAAAGTAGGGTTTAGGTATTGTAAAGTGACAAAGCCCTATCCGCTGCGACAACTTTCAACGCCCCCTAGCGTCAGTGTTAGGAGTTGTAATTTTTATTTTAAGAACTTGCTAAATTAGACTTGCTAAATTAGTCATTTACCAAGTTGTAGAGCAGCATCGATTTAGAAGGAAGACACCTTTTGTAGAGAAATTCCTTGAATAAAACCCCTAAAACAAATAGGTAGAATTTACTCAATAAGGAATAATTCCTCAATTAGGTAGAATTTACGTAGTTCAAATTAGAATTTACGTTACTTTCAAAAGGATTTAAAAATAGTTTTATTATACTTCAGTTATTGAAAAAGTTAAAAATATTTTCCTCTAGATTTAAAAATAAGTTTCTTACTTGAAAAGTTCCATCATAATTTAATATTAATTCGTTTTTTAGTGCTTGAGATTTCCGTTTTCCGAGTGTGCGTATTTTTATTTTATTGTAAATTATGTAACGATTAGGTTACCACAACAACAAAGGTAAATTTCAAGGATTAATATATTTCAAAAATAAAATAAAAATACAAATACAAATTAATTATGCATCAACATAGTTTAAAATATAATTAAAATAGTTCAAACAATAAAAACATAAAAGTTAATTTTAAAAAGAAGCCTACTAACACTTTTTAAATTCGTATTATAAATAGAAAAAATTAATTTTTTTGAATATTAAAAAACCAGTGAAATATGTTTTCCATTTTTTTTAAAATTCATAGTTTCTTGCTTTGTAACAGCGACCTTAGCCGTAATCTTAAAAAATTGAAATATTTTAATTAATAATTTTTTTTAAAAATGCAACAGCTTTCTTGGAATCCTCATAAGAATACGGATATTTTTATATAAAAAATGTGTTATACGGATCAGTAAATAAAAAGTTTTTCTCTGTAAACCGTTCACCAAAAACTTTTTTAGAATTGAGAGATTAATATCACATTTTACTTAAGCACAAAATTATCTACAATTTGATACCCTTCATGATCTTTTATGAAAATACCTTGGAGTGTTTTTTCCAGGAATGGTGACTAAAAAACTATATTTAACCACCACTACGGATGTATACTTAACCCTACAGTGCATACTGTTGCCATTTGGCAACACGACATTTTTCCCCCTTTTCTACTCGAACTTCCATTTCCAAACGACAACACCATTCAATAAGTACAATAAATATAACATTTAATTGTATTAGCACTTTAGATTGCCAGTAAATGGCAGCAGGGGTACTATTTTGAGACATTTGTTAGTAGCTAGGGAGACGAGTCAAGACACAGAAAACGCCAAAATAAAAGGACCATATAAATTAAAATAAAAAAAATTTCCAGCTTGAAAAGAAATTTATTTGAAAAGATAATTTGTTTTTTTATATTTTAAGATCATTTGGTTTTATTTCACTTCACAATTAATTTCACAAGGGACACAAATTAATTTCACAAAGACAAAGTTTTTGTCAATTAAAAGTAGAAAAAAAATTAAATTAATTTTTTTAGTATTTTTTTACTAATTTACACCATAATAGAAGACACATAAATGATTTTCAAGTGAATTTAAAAATCATGCATTGTAGGGTTAAGTAACTTGTTAAGGACAATGTCACCTTTTCAGACAGGGCTTTTGTTTCAATTCGTTCACACCAAGATTTTTCTTCGCCTTATTTTTATACCTCTACTATAATATTTATCAAACTTTAAAGCGGGGATCCATACTTGATTGGTTATGTTCCTATAGACTCTTAATCGCAAGTTCTTGAATGCGTAATCAATCTACTATGTTCTGTAAGGTAAACAACATTTACAAAAATATGACACCTCAGCTAGTTCTTGATACAAATAAATTAAACGTCTTACTTGAATCGTCGGTATGATCATTTTTAACCCCTTAACAGTGAGTGACATTTATTACAGAAAAATTGACCAAACAGGGAAATTTTTTTGACTGTTTAATTTTGTTTTTTATATTATTATTAGTGTTAGAAAATAGTTTTTTATAACAAAAATCAAAATTTAAATGAAAAAAGTTTATTAATTTTTAACATACACATAAAAAAGTATTGGATCACACACACACACACACACACATCTTATTCAATTAGAAGAAAGATTATTCAAACATAATGTCTCCCAATCTCTAAACGAAGAAAAATCGCTATCATCATCGAAACGAACTGAGTTCGGACTTCACAAAACGGAAACGTTAAATTTTTCCAACCCGAATCCAGCTCGGGCATCACAAATTCTGCACGTAGTAGTTGCCCGAGCTCAGTTCGGGCGACACTGTTAAGGGGTTACAGAAACAATTTGTAGCATTAGAATAAGTCTACCAAAATCATAATCCATATGAGGAGCCTAGAAGCCAATAGTAGAAGTGCAGTATTTTTAGTATTGGAGTTAAGTGCACTAAGTAGTTGCTGTGTAGTCAAATATTGTTGTATTAAAAGGATACAAGTGAATCCCTATGAGTCACTTGTACCCCTTGGCTTCTAGGCTCCTCATATACTATAATAGAAATTTGGCCATACCTGTAGAAAATTGGGAACATTTGTGATCTTGAACATTTGTGGTTGCTTGAGTCAGGATCATGTCAAAGTTCTTGCTTGAGTCTTTTCAGGATTTTGAATAATCCCTACTTCGCTTCAGTTTTTTTATAACGAGGCTGACAAGCAGATCGAGACAGACAATTATTTCAAAAGTCTTAGAAAATTTTGGGCATGATTTTCCTGAACAGTGAGGTTTGAACCAAAGACCTTTCGAGCGCGGAGAATGCCTTGCCACTGAGCCAGCGAGGTTACATAATTTAATAAAATATAAAATAAGTATAAAAATTAGATAATCAGTCTAATTTTCTCTTTGGATAATAACATTGGGAATCGTTTGTCTTGGTCCGCTTTTGAAGGATTGAATGATTAATTCATTAATAGACATCATTTCACAGATTCAGCAGAAGGAATCATTTTTTAATACACTGAACCTAAACTAAGCTTTCAAAGTGATTAGTTCACATTTACTTTACAGCTACTTTTAAAGAATTATTGAACAAGAATGGTTTATCACATTGCCCGTAACATCGATGGGAGCACAACAATCAGTACTTCAGAATTTTAGAGAGAGATAAAAGCTTTTATTCAACAACAAATCAACAAATGAAAACAAGCATCATGTTATGCATAAAAATATTAAAGGCAGGTTAAGAATGGGTCGGATGTTATTTGGAATTGGTTTTAGTGGTCGTAGACTTCGTCTCTTCTCGAACTTTAACTGTCCTCCTTCTGTACCTACTGGTGTGGTATTTCATGGATCTTCGAAGCTCTTGTTTGATTTCTTCTTTGAGTTGCTCTTTGAAATCATCGGTTACGAACTGAGGCACTGGCTTTCTTGATTGCATTCCTCTACTATGTAGGTAGCGGCGAATCAGTTGAACCATCAATTTCTGTAAACAATAAAAACAAGTATTAAGTATGAGTAAAAAGTCCTCTAAATTTTAAAACTCTTTTATAAAAGAAAAAAATTTAATGTCATTTTTAAAAATTAATTTATTGATGGATAAAATCTCAAAAAATATGTAATTTGGAAAAACTAATTGTTAAAACTTTTTTATTTTGAGTTTTTTGTATAAAAGATATAGTTTTACAGATTAAGCGACTGCAATCATTGGTAAAAAATAAGATAATTTTGAAAGAATTTTTGATATATTTGAAATCCAAAATTTAAGTTTTAAGTTTTCTTTTAATTCATGCTTACTTCGTATTTTTCTTCCTCTGATTTTCTTGAAGATAAGCTCACTTCAGTATCCCAATAACAGCACCGCTGGAAAAATAAATCAAACTATATTTAATATTAAATAATCATATTAAGGTTAACTAAGTAAAAAATAGCAAAACTGAAATTTTCTAATAGTATTTTTTCAATTTAACAAATTAAGTGGTTTTTTAATTTTTTCATAATAAAACAAATTTTAAAGTGAAGACTTTTGAGATAATTTTAAAGATCATATTAAACCACAATTTTCGAGACCATAATTAAATTTTTACCAATAGTAGTTCCTCTACAAATTGAATTTTTCAATAATTTTTTGGGGTGTCGCTCCATTTTTAACTCCCTGGGATTTGGTCTGGGACCCCCAAATCCTATGTGATTCTGACTGGTCTAGGTGTCTACTATCCCCCTAGAAGTGTGACCCAACATTTATGGGACACCCTGTATATTGATTTTCAAATAAGCTTTATCATCTAAAAAATAAATTATACTTTCTGTAAAATACTTTATTTTATTATTTTTCTTTTGATTACTAAACTATGGTATCATTATTTGGGGAAGTGATTATAAATCCAATTTACCTCCGCAAATTTAAGTTCAAAATAAATCCTTTAAAATTTTAAAACCCTGTCACTCTCACCCTTATAATTTTAGAAATTTAAACTTACTACCTCTCCAAACTATGAATTCTTCTATCGTGTTGCACTTTTTTTTGCACCTATACAAATTAATAATAGTAAATAATAATAAATTAATAGTGAATATTTCTGAAAGAAGACTTAAGGAAATTTATAAAATTCTTCATTTTCCCAAAGAAATATTTCCTAACATTTGTTTTGATTTACCCCAAAAATTTATAGCCATTTTCCTTTTTATCAGCAAAATATAGAAAATATCTGACTTTTAAACGCGAACTTTTTATTTTATTATATACTAAGACGACATAGAATTTTAATTTAAATTTAAAATGAAGCGACAGTAATTAATATATAGTAATTTATTTATCAAAAAATCTCTCATTTTCTTTTCATTAGTGCAATAAATGTATTGTTTTTAATTTTTAATGTCTACTCTCGTGAGTGTTTTTCATGTATTCTCTTATTTTTTAAGTTAAGTTATATTCGCTCTATATAAACAGCAAAACTTGTAGGTCACAAGAACGGTAACCAGTCCCCTAGGTGATTAACGTGCTGAATTTTTTAATTTTCTCAGTACTTCAATATGTTTTGTTTATAAAGCAATTATTATCATTAAAAAGTACTAAAACCAAAGAACTCACTTTGGTTGACCATGATAATTTTCCAGGTGTGTCATCATACGTTCCTCTCAGAGAAGCTACACCCCACTGGAACACGAGAGTAATCCTGTGCATGGACGGCATC
Source organism: Tetragnatha versicolor (assembly GCA_024610705.1). Lineage (NCBI taxonomy): Eukaryota > Metazoa > Arthropoda > Arachnida > Araneae > Tetragnathidae > Tetragnatha > Tetragnatha versicolor. The sequence continues at coordinate 43,220,173 of JANDEH010000009.1, forward strand.
AAATTAAAAGGTGGAGGGACTACGCTGTGATTGTCGAAGACACTCAACCATAAAGTAGAACAAGCAAACTTCCATTCCAAGTCAGAATTAGTCTATTGGAAAGAAAATTTAAAAAGTTATGAAAAATATAGTTCTTATATTAAAAACAACCTCAAATCTATTAATACATTATCTATCCATGTTATTATACAGGGTGTCCCACGAGAAGTGGCCCAACCCCTTTAACTTTTGAACCCCTACAGATATAGTCATGAAAGTGGGGTCTAGGGATAGTAAAGTGACCATGCTCTATCTGATGAGATAACTTTGAACGCCCTCTAGTGGAAACTTTAGGAGTTATAATTTTTATTTTGAAAACTATGTGAGGTATGTGAAAAAAGTCAATGACTAAGTTGTAGAGTAGCATCGATTCAGTAGAAAAAGACACCTTAAGCAGAAAAATATCTTGAATAAAACCTCTAAAACGCACTCTCAATAAGCTTGAATTTACGTAGATTTAACGTTTTAAAACTCTCCTCACGAGGCAAAAATGAGAAATTTTCAATTTAATGAACTAATAATACTCTTAGTCATTTACTTAAGTCATAAAAATAAAAATTTCAAATTTTCACCTTGTGAGGAGCGTTTTAAGAAGTAAAATGTACGTAATTGCAACCTAATTGAGCGTGCATTTAAGGGGTTTTTTCAAGATATTTTTCTGCATAAGGTGTCTTTTCCTACTAAATCGATGCTGCTCTACAACTTAGTCACTGACTTTTTTCACATACCTCACATAGTTTTCAAAATAAAAATTATAACTCCTAAAGTCTCCACTAGAGGGCGTTGAAAGTTATCTCATCAGATAGAGCATGGTCATTTTACTATACCTAGACCCCACTTTCATGACTATATCTGTAGGGGTTCAAAAGTTAAAGGGGTTGGGCCACTTCTCGTGGGACACCCTGTATATTCCATATCATTTACCACCACGCAAAAAAACGCCAATCAGCTTTTTTCCTAGGTTCGAGAATAATGTATCCAAAGTTTGGCAAGGTAAAGGCAAAATTTAGCATTTCCCAGTCACACCAAAAGCGCACTTAGGGAAAAAATAACCAAAAAGGCGTATTAGCGTTTTTTGAGTAGTATAGTAACGATATAGAATCCAGGAATTAGAATTTTGTTATTTCAGTATCATATTTAACAAATTAGGGAGTTTGTAAAATTCGAGTAAATAAATTTTAACAAATTACCTGATGTCCCATAGATTTACTAGCGCATTTGTAAATTTCAGTGAAGGATACAAAAATATAAATATACCGTTCAAAGTATTTTGCTTTATAAACTAATAAAATAACTGTAGTATATTCGGGCCGAAACGAGAGATCTGACGTCGTACAATATTGTAGCGCTTTTTAAGGAAACATTTTTCCACTCAATTTTGGGGACGATGGTAATTCTTAAACGCTGAAAAAACGTTTTGTTCAAATCTTGGTGGCTATCACTTAACTTTGTACTTCTTTTCAGTTTTGTTTTTCTGTTAGTTTTTCTCGTGGCTAGTAGACTTTATTCATTTCCTTTTTTGCTTGGGTCATTCAGGCCACCGATATAAATTAGGTCATCTAGACATTTGAAGAGTTTTAAAATCTTTTTTTTTAATTCACAACACTTTAATAGTCACTTACCTGCACTCGTTGATAGCTTTCAGTCATCATGGCTATGAGCATGTTCAGAAGAACCACTACTGTTACCATGTGATAAAAGCCCCATAACATGTACCCCACTCCTTCCGTGAATAAATGGTCTGTGTTCCTATTTTCGAAGTAAGTCTGGTTCATTGTCAGATTACCAACTACTATTTGGGCATAGTCTGGCTCACCCATTCCAAATATCGCCCAAAATAGGTTCTTGAAGGTATTTTTTAACCTGAAAATAAAAATATTCATTATTAGGAAGTTCTATAACACTTTTCTTATGGTGACAAAAATTACTATGTAGCCAAATGGTAGTTTCTTGATTGAGATATTGAATCTTTCTTAATATTCATAACAGAGCAAAATAGTATTTCAAAACTTAATGCATTAATACATTTTAGATTAAACTAACGTAAACTGAAACATGGTAGTTAGACATAATAAAAGATCATTTTAAAAAGGTTTTTATATTCTAATAAAATACAAAATAGGGATAATTACGTTTTTATAATTCACTAACTTAATATAATAATGTTAATTATTTACATTTTTCAAAGTAAAGGAAATTAACTACGTAACACATAATAAAAATGAATGTAGTACCCAAATGAAGCAAAAAATGTATCATAACATAAGTTCCAACTTAATTTGTTACAAATTAATATTCAGAAGGGGTTTTCAAAAAGACTAGCCTAGCACCTTATAAACTTTGATTAATATCGCCGCATGTAACAATTCATAACAAAACCTTACGTAAGAAAAGCTTCTGGTTGTTCAACTAATGTTTCTCCATCCATACGTGCTGAGTCTCTGTAGTTTTTGTAAATAGAGTTAATGCCCGTAGCAAAGGCCAGCATTACGATGAAAAACAGCATAAAGAACTGGAATACGTCAACTATATTAAGAAAAGAGAAAGTATCACTTAGAGGCATTATTTTTTTATCCCATGTAATTAGAAAACACCTTACACAGCCATTTTGTGAGAAAATTTTCAAATTCTGATCTTGCTTATAATATTAGCTTATATTTCAAAGAATACAATCAATGAAAATCACTTAATTCTACTCGCTTTTTATTAGATGATTGTTTTTCAAAAGACTGTTACTTAAAAAAAGTTTTGAGATTTTTCTTTAAAGCGTATATAGTGTTTCAAAAGTCCATTTCACAGCTTTCAATTGCTTTTTAATTTAAAAATGATTTCCAGAAAACGAAATAAAAAATCGGCTTATCATTCGCTTAACTATCATTCAATTGAATTTTTGAAACAATTTTTATAACCTACCTATCATGTATTTTATAGTTGTTCCTAACGGCCCGAGTCTGGAGTTGACCTGGAACCACAGTAGCAACCGGCTGAATGCCATAACCGACGCTGCTGCATAAATACCTTCACCCAACAAAATCGGGTGATACCAGTGCCAGCACATTCTGTTAGAACTTCGGGTATCATATTCAAAAAGCTCATTGTAGACGAATACGCTGAACCAAAGTATCTCAGTCACTAAGAACAAGAAAAACATGAGAAGGTCAAAGACAGACCACCAAGATCTGAAGAAGTTGGACACTCCAACGGATATCAAGTTCATAAATATGTCCCAGGAATGGCCCACTACGTAGCAACCGACTGCAATCTCTGTCCATGTAGTTGGAGATTCGATAGTGTTCCTAAAGTAAAGACAAATTATCACTTATATATTTTTAAAGATTACACTGTTCTACACTGAAAAAATTTCCTTGATGAAAATAGTCATTTCTTATAGATTTTGGGTCGCTGAATACGAAAATCACCATTAAAATTCTCAATTGACTCAGGATTTTCGGGGAACAGCCCCTCCCCCTTTTCACGTTTTTTAACGACTTTATAACTTTGAACCCGATTTTCAGGGTCAAAAAGCATTGCTTTAATCTTCAAATTGCCCCCCAGGGGAAAAGAAATGTTCAAGTTAATAAAATATGATAAATTTATAACAAATGGATAGGTTTAAGGGGTAGTTAACCCCCTAAGAATGCAAAAAATTAGCTAAAAATTATAGAGGTATTTATACGCTATTTTTTCCTCCTATTTTTTACGCAATTCCCGTTTGAAGGGTCCTAACCCTTCCCCAAGGACCCAAATTTGATGGCAATATGCAGCAATGATTTTTGCTAAAAGCGGTTGAGGTGAGAGCGCCCCCAGAGCACCCACGGAAGGGTTCAATGCCGCACTTAGAGTTTAACTGTGCTGTACAAAAAAAAATTTGAAGCCACTTACTGAATTTCAGCTGATTCTTGTGTAAAATGATCTGCTGAATTCAAATATGACACCCATTTTCCCCCATCACCCTCAGTTTTTAAGGGGATGCCCCCTAATTGTTATCCACAGCCGTGCATCTGTTAACATCTTGAAACATGGAATCCTCACTCCCGAAAACTGGTCAGTTTTTAAAGAACTGAAGAGTTTCTACTTAGGATACACCCAAAATATAAGAAAAACATCATTTGTAATCTTTTCAAAATCATCGATATTAATTCCTGAACTCGCGAGCGCCTTCGCGATTCTGGAAGTCTTCCGAACTCTTCTGCGGGGACTTCTGAGAGGCTAACACCTCAACCGCTTTTAGTAAAAATTATTGCTGCATATTGTCATCAAATTTGGGTCCTTGGGGAAGGGTTAGGACCCTTCAAACGGGATTTGCGTAAAAAATAAGAGGAAAAAATAGCGTATAGAAACCTCTATAATTTTAGCTATTTTTTTGTATTTTTAGGGGGGTAATTACCCCTTAACCCTATCCATTTGTTATAAATTTATCATATTTTATTAATTTGAACATTTCTTGTTAACTGGGGAGCAATTTGAAGACTAAAATAATGCTTTTTGACCCTGAAAATCGAGTTTAAAGTTATAAGGTCGTCGAAAAACGTAAAAAGGGGGAGGGGCTGTTCCCCGAAAATCCTGAGTCAATTGAGAATTTTAATGGTGATTTTCGTATTCAGCGACCCAAAATCTATAAGAATTGACTATTTTCATCAAGGAAAAAATTTTGAAGGTCAAATTTGTAGAACAGTGTTACAGCGTATTCAAGATTGTTACAAGCATTTTAAAACAAATTTTCGAGAACGCGTTTACAACATTTGAATATAAGCTAACAAAAATATACCTAAAATAAAAATATATTATGGTTGGAAATTTATTCTGCTTCATTGCAATATTTAAACTTTCCACAACCCTAACTGAATCGGATAATTAAGTGACTTTGTAATCCATTATTTTATAGCACTGACCTTTAGAAACTAGATTATTTTGTAAAAAATCACTCAATGTAATGGAACCACATAAATAGTTGAAATATATTAATTTATGTTTTATTGCTGAAAAAGATCCTTATTAGTTCATAGAAGTTTCTATAGTAGTAGTAAAAAGTTTTTTCATAGGAAATTATGAATTTTTACAAGCACCAAATGTAGTATATAAAATAACTCATTTATAATAGGAAAAGTAACGATTATATTTTATTAATCAGCATTTATTTTTCGTTAATTATTCCCTTTAAAAAGTTATTAAAGAGGAAAAGATACCCAGCAACTTACTTTCTATCGTTTAGTAAAGTGGCCATCAGGAGTGATAAGAAAAATAAATAAGATGTAGCGAAGTATATGAAGCGATTTAAAGGAACTCTCAATGGACCGATGACATCTGCTCGTGGGATGAAGATGAAAGCCAAAGACACGATGGGGGTTAAAATAGCGTGCTTCACGACGTAAAATGCTTTCCATCTGAGGGGCCAACTGTACCAAGATCCTACAGTTTCCACCCACATGGAACGTAACACCTGTTGGCAACTTGCATGAGTGACAAACTGGAAAAAGAGCAAATGTTAAGTTAATCTACGAGCTAGTTGAAATATTTTACAACTTTTCATCCATTAGGAATTTAGTTATTTTTTAAGCGGGGTACTATTCTTGTAATAAAAGTTGTAATAATTTTAATCAAAAGTATAAATAATAAATAATTAAAATAACTACTATATTTTTTTTATTTAATGCTCAGTTTATGTCTCAGAAAAACTTTTAAGCACTGCATAGCATATATTACATTACGAAGTTTTTGACCCCAACTAGTTTTATTTCATTCCCTGTACTGTATTTCCACTGTATTAGACAGTTGGATTGCAATGAAATACTTAGATAAGTTTACAGTCCAGTTTAGTAATTCATTTTCCCACAGGATAGAGAACGCATGTAGTATTGTATTATGGTAAGCTTATTTTTCAAAAGTAAAACTAAATTTATCAGCAAAGAATTAAGTAAGAATTTACTACCTCTTTTTGATTACACTGAACGGCAAGATGAAGTCGGCTGAATTTATGAGGACGAGGATCACGAAACCCTCTTTTTTGTACCAAAACAGTTTGAACCTCCTCAGTATTCCTGCACTGGTTCAAAATGGAGGCGGCAAATTGTGAGCACTGCTTCGACAATTCTAGGTATTCTTTCTGAAATATTGGATAAAATATATGTTAAACAAAAAAACATACATTTAATTTTTGTAAACAAGATGGAGTCTCAGATCATCAAGGAATAAATTTCATTGACCCGTTGAACCATTCACAAAAATTTCCAACTATTAAAGTTATTAATTTAATAAGAAGTGTTGTTTATTATTACTTATTAAATTGCTAAAATTTACAAACTCTTTGTTGTATTTTACTAGGGGACATCCATAAATTTAGATCGAAATGATAAATTGAGGTCAAAAAGGGGGGAGGGTCCAGCAAAATCTTACCAAATCTCATCAGAGAGGAGGGGGAGTCTCATTCCCGTCAGGGAATTAAAATCTCACGTCAAATTTAGTTTTGAAAATATACGTTTTTCTCTTATATTTTTAGTACAAGTTTAGGAAAAATGCGCAGATTCGTCAAAACATCGAATCATTGGCCAGTGAGCCTAGCCATGGTAATTACAAGTTGAGACCATGTTTTGGATTTCAACATGAATTTGTACTGAAGCTTTTACAATGTGTATGTTAAGTAGATGCTGTTAGACGAAACACAAAAATGTAGCTTAAGCATATCAAAGAAATTTATTTACTTAAAAGTTAAAGAGAAAATATCACGGGAGAATTTGAGGGGGGAGGGTTCAGCAAAATCTCACTAAATCTAATCAAGAGGAAGGGGTCCAAAATTTTGAAAATATACCTCACGTAATTGATGGACGTCCCCCTACATAATACCTAAAAAAGACATGTTGCCTTCAGACCAGCAAGTTCTTCACAGCAGAGGTTCCCGTGGTACTATCAGTGGTGTTTTGTTCATTCTTACTTTGCTTTACTATCTCAACAACACTTTTATATTTGTGAATTTAAATTATATACGTGATTGTTACAAAGTTTTGATATTCTTACTATGCTTTAGTTGTCTTGGGGAGTTTAATATTAAATTATACTTTTAAAATCTCAATGGAAGGTTATAACTAAATTATATGGATATCAGATACCTGATTTTCAGGGAGAGCACTCGATAGCTTATTCAGCTCTTGACTTAGTTCAAATGCTGCTAGAATAGGATCTTCTGATGTAAGTACTAAATAAGTTGGACTGGCCAATGCTCTGTAAGCATTAATGCGACTGAGAGATTCAGTTAAAGTTTCTCCATCTTCAGTCTTTTTGGCAAAATTTTCACGATAGGAACCTGGTGAGTAAAAAAAGTATCATCCTAAATTATTCAGTATTATAAAATCTAATAAAACCAAAATTGAATATATGTGGCTTAGTTTTTATGATACCCATTTAATTCCATTTTAAGTTAATATTATCATTTTAATGATGCTACGTTTACCATATTTTCTAGAACAGTGTTTTCCAAAATGTTGGTCGTCAGTCAGTAATCGGTGGGAAGAAACAAGGTCTTGAGAGTATGTTAAATGTTTGGGAACCATTTTTTTTAGAACTCATAAATAAATAAATGGTTTTTTTTTCATGACAAAATTTGAAAACATACATTTTTTAATCCAGCAGTACATTTCTAAACTGTTTTAAAAATTTGAATTTTTTTTTCAAAAACTGGGGTGATTAAAAACTTGTATTGAACCAAAACTAGCATAACATTATTTTATTTTATCTTAACTTATAGTCCTCAACGTCGTTACATGCATATCCGCTCATAAAATGTTATTAAATATTAATAGACTAACTGAAATACTAGACCCTAAAATTTTGTTTCTAGAAAATAACTCTTTACTTAATTAGGGTAAAAAATCAATAACAAAATTAGTTACCCCCATTTATTAGTCCACTGAAAATAGCGAAAAATAGGGCCGAACCTCAAACAAATTGCAATAAAAGGTTTCTCAACGGTTTTCACTAAGAAATGACCTCAATAATAACATACTAAAAATCGGCCAAAGTCGGCCGGCCGGAAGTTTAATTTTTTTCAAATTTTAAAAAAATGGCCGAAAAAAATTAAAAAAACCCAAAACAATAATATAGACATGTGATACATGTTTATAGGTTATTTTTGAGTGCTGAAACCGAATATTGCATTTAGTTTGTAAAAAAAATTGAAATTTCAATTTTTAAAATTAATTTGAATAATTGGCTATATGAAAAAATTAAAAAACCCCTAAAAACCCAACAAAAACATCAAAAGAGATAAATCCAACGGTTTTCATTTAGAAATGACCTAAATATTAACATACTAAAATTTTAAAATTTTACGAGTTTAAGAAGTTAAATTTTTTTTCAAATTTCCATTTTTTTTTCGTCTTGATGAGTACTATCATCCCTGAAAGTTTGTTGCACCATTTCAGATACACCCTGTATATATAATTCATGATATATATAATATATACAGGGTGTATCTGAAATGGTGCAACAAACTTTCAGGGATGATAGTACTCATCTAGACGAACAAGAATCGATATAAAATGGGGGTCCCAGACCAAATCCCAGGGAGTTAAAAATGGAGCGACACCCCAAAAAATCATTGAAAAATTCAATTTGTAGAAGAACTATTATTGGTAAAAACTTAATTATGGTCTCAAAAATTGTGGTTTAATATGATCCTTAAAATTACCTCAAAAGTCTTCATTTTAAAATTTTTTTTATTATGAAAAAAGTTTAAAAACACAAAAAAAGTGAAAACTCTGCCAAAACCTTATTTTGTATTTCGAAATCCTTTCTTTTGGTTTGATAATCTGAAAGATCATAGTTGAAAACCCTTAAGTCCAAAGTTTCACGTAAATACAATCAATATTAAACGCTTGAGATCCTGTTAAAGTTCGTTTTTTGCGTGCGCTAACAGCTGTTCTGGAAACAGCTCTAGAAAACTGCTTGCGCACCCAAAAAACAAACTTTAACAGGTTCTCAAGCGTTTAATATTGATTGGATTTACATGAAACTTTGGACTTAAGGGTTTTCAACTATGATCTTTCAGATTATCAAATCAAAAGAAAGGTTTTTGAAATACAACAAAAGGTTTTGGCAGAGTTTTCACTTTTTTGTGTTTTTAAACTTTTTTCATAATAAAAAAAATTTTAAAGTGAAGACTTTTGAAGTAATTTTAAAGATCATATTAAACCACAATTTTTGAGACCATAATTAAGTTTTTACCAATAGTAGTTCTTCTACAAATTGAATTTTTCAAAGATTTTTTTGGGGTGTCGCTCCATTTTTAACTCCCTGGGATTTGGTCTGGGACCCCCTTTCTATACCGATTCTTGTTCGTCTTGATGAGTACTATCATCCCTGAAATTTTGTTGCACCATTTCAGATACACCCTGTATAATGATGATATATATAATTAATGAATCTGACGTCTGATATGTAATTGGAACTTCCTTCCGAGCGAAGATAAACAAACTATATAAAGCGAAATAGTTGGTGTACTAAACCCGGAATAGAATGATGCTGCTATTTTACGGCCTGATTTAAAATGTTATCATTTCGCGTCGGCATAAGATTTTTCTTCGTTTAATGAGATAGAATAAAAATTCATACAACACAGAAACTACGTTATACGGGAGGTCTTACACGGTTCTCCGCAAAACGGACAGTTTACGGTAGCATTTTTACCGAAATATTTCCGTCATTTGTGAAACGTTCGTCTTTTCTTTTTCCATCATTTCAGGAAACGTCCGTTTTATAAGTATAACTTTTCGTCATTTGAAGCAGTTCGGTGGATTTTAATTGCTGTGATTTAAGAAACCTTCTTAAACGATTGTAAAAGTTTTTTATCTTAAGTAACCACACTTTAACCCTGAAAAAATACTTGAGTAGTCTTAATATAAAAAGTTTGCACACTGTAAAAAATACGGCACGTTACACATAAAAAGGTGGAGAGAAATTTCCACCATATCATTGAGAGATATTACACTGCGATACGGAGGGATGCTATCCAGAGGGAGATACCGCGATACGGAGGGAGGGGAAGATGTTATCCCACTCGGAGGGACCTCCCACCTAGACTCGGAGGGAGGTCCCTCCATATCGTAATGTATCATCTCTCAATGATATGGTGGCAATTTCTTTCCACCACTTTTTGTGTAAGCGTCAAGTCAGACCTAGCGTCTTATGACCGCACGACCCATTAATCACCATAAAAAAAGCATGGGAAAGCCTAGTCCCCTATCTTGATAGGAATCAAGATTCCTGTCAAGATAGGGGGAGTTTCAGGCTGAACTCCATGCTTTCTCCCCTATCTGATTTACGATTCGGGCGTTTCGAGACGCTTGTAGTATGGCGCGCCCCTAACGTGCCGTATTTTTTACAGTGTATTAGGCGTACTGTATTAGGCGTAAGAATAGTACACTGGATAAGTTTGAAAAATTACAAGGTGAAATTCCGTTTTCTAATTTACGGAATTTATCCGTAGATAATCAAGGAAATGAATGCCAAATATTATTAAAAAGAGATAATGGCCCCATATTTGTCTGTATAATAGCTTAGACTTACATGATGTTTTGTCTTGAGGTTTGTGAATGGCGTATCCTCGCTCCAGCAACATCCGCGTGATTTCGACGTTCTCCGCCGTCGCCGCCGCCATGGTGGGGGTCAAATTGGTAGCTGCCACCTCCGGCAAACACTTCTTGCACTCTCCCCCGCCGCACATGATCTCTTTGAGCTCGCTGTGCAGCGCCTCGTTCTCCTCGGCCCTGTGAGGGATATTTTCAAAACCTTACCCAATGCAACATTTTATATGCTAAAAAGGAAATCATTAAGTTAAAATTTAATAAAGATTGAGTGAGATCATCAGAACATGACAAATTTTCCGGTTGGTGATTAAAAAAAGTCAACAAAAAAAATTATTCTTTTTAATCTATCTGTCATTACACTTGAACTACTTAACTTAAACTTATTTTTTAAACATGTCTCTTTAAATTCGAACTGTCAATATCGAAGCATTTTTCCGAGAAATTTTGAACTTATGGAGTTTTTAAAAAACTTGTACAAGGGGTGATTTAAAACTCATATGCCAAAATAATGAGTGTAGATTACCAAAAGACAGTTCAGAATTACCCTGGAAATGTTGTTCCTCGAAGCATTCCTAATCGCTATAGCATGGACGAAAGTTGTCAGAAGCGCTGAAAAATGGGTTATTGTGGGCAAAACGTTTGGGGTAGAAATATTAAACTGAAGATTCAAATACTGTAATGATAAAAAATGCTTTAGCACTTGAAAAGAAAGTAATTTTTTATTGCTATGATTTTTTTAACTTCGAATCTATATTTTCCCCTAAATAGTTTAAAATAATTTGTTTCACAGTAGAAAATTTGGTTTTCACCATTCTGTCTTTCATCATCAATTCATTGCTCCCCAATTCTTCCACCTCCATTCTAAATCCCTATCAGTAGACGCAATCTCAAGTAAAAAGCATTCAGAACATATAGAAAACATTAAGGGGAAGTGTGCTCAAAATACACTTGTATTTATAGCTCATATTGGATATGGGGCTCCTTACAGGATAATCTAATTTCAACGCTTCCGATTTCTTTGCCTATTTTCGACTCTAGAAAAAGAATACAGGATAGAAAAAGGAATTAGGTGAAAAGTTAAATAAGTTAAGTTTCAATAAGTTAACTCTTAAAAAATCATTAACAATTAAAAAATTTGGTACTTCCATATTATTCCATCGACCATTCCACTGAAAACTAAAATGTACAGCCAAAAGCCATTAACTGTGCCACTGAAACTGACGGTCGACGGGATAATAAGTAAGAACCAAAAAATCTTTAGAAAGAAAATCAAAACGCAAAAGAATTTACCCATTTGCCAACCCTGTGAATAGACTCCATAAATAATAACTTGCCTGTCCAATAGCATTTCCAAGATATCGGATTCATTTTCAAAGACTGCTCGAAGAACTGCACAATAGTAGTGTGTCGTTGTCACAGGAACATTTTCCAAAAGGAAAGTCACTAATTCTAGATCTCGGTTGATTATTGCTATGTCTAAAGCTCTTTGTCCTCGATAATCACAGCAATCGGCGTTTATAGTCACAGTCTGAAATATCAATCGACAACATTTGTTAAAAGAGTAATACTTTAACATTAATAACACAACCCAGATAGCATGTAACCTTACGGGTAAGATTATCTTTTCATTTTGATTGGGTTTCTTAACACAAGGCCTGACCTAGTGTTGAGATAAAAAGACTGACTTTAAACGGGTGAACTTTTCGCAGAAAAATAAGACCATGGGGGCTTAAAAAGTCAATGAGGGAACTGACCCTCTCGTTAAGCACATTTTAGGTTTTTTAACTCTTTCCTTACCTAAATAACTTTTGCTTGTTCACTTTTTTTAGCTGACTAGGAAGGATTTCAGTCAGGTACATTCTTTTAGGGTTTGGTTTGGTTATTGTTTTATGGCGCAAGCACTCTTTTAGGGAATTTCCTTTAAATTATCTAAGCTTATTAATGATGTTTTATGGGGAGGTTGATAAGTAAGCCATATTTTAAAATGGTTTTCTCTTATATAGTGTTTACCTTCAAATACTTTTGGTGTAGAATGCTATAACCAAATCTAAATTTAGCACACTAATCGACAACTAATATATAGTAACTATAAGCTTTGCTAAACTTTCTCGACAAGGTTCCTAAGTTTAGGTATAAAATATCGGATTTCAGAATAAAATTTTATGTTATCTATAAATTTTGAGTTTACTGGTACCAAATTTATTTCTCTTTCTCAACGGGAAATAGTCAGATGAACTACATAGATAAGAATATCCCTTGTTGATACAAAGGAAATGCATCAGCAGAAAGATAATGAACTTGATTTACAAAAAGGTAAAATTTCAGTGAGTAAAATAAATGAAAAATAACTTTCCAAAAAATTAACTAGTCCGTAATATCAAAATAGCTATCATTCAATTAAAAAGTTACACAATTATAAATTACCAACAACTTCAAACTTTTCATTAAAAACTTCATTAGTTTCAACAACATTAATTTTCAACATTTCATACTTTCAAAAGAGTTATTTTTATTATGTGTATTGCTTCAATAATCAAAACTCTTGTACAATCCGACAATACAACCTTCATAACCAAATAATAGAATTTTACACGAAAAAAATTCCATTTTAGGGTAGGTATTTAGGAAATTGGTAAAATGTAGTAAAGGAATTCAATGAATACATTTATGGAACAAGAAGCTCATTCATCATATTATGCCACTACCACCCCACCTAAGGTGGGATTCCCCCTGAATAGAAGTTGTGACAACATACCTGGTTAAATTAAAATCTAATTTTTGCACCTTACTTTCATATTATTACGTCTTAGAGCTATAACACATGAAATTGCGCATAGAAAGAACACTATATCAAATTCACAACAAATATGCCCCATATATATAAAATCATTAGGGTGGGTTGGGGTAAAGTGGGTCTTGGGGTAAAATGGGTCAGTTTTAATTAACTCGATATAAATAAAATTTAAATTGAATTATTTTCGCTCATTTTTTGTATTGTAATCTTTTATCTGTTAGCAACATTTCCCGACTGTCAAAAATTTAGATTCATGAATTTAAGAACTGAAAAAATATTTTATTTGAACGGTAAATGGTGTTGTCGAAAAAACAGGGTTTACCAACTTCCAAATATCTATATATTGTAATAAATTACAGCAGACTTTTGTAATATTTTTCCATAAAAGAAAGTCTGGGAGACATTTCAAGCCAATCAGCTTAGAAAAATATAAAATATTTTATCTTTTATAACAATATTTTGTACTTGGGGTAAAATGGATCATAGTTAGGAGGCCTTCTGTATTAAGTAAAAACAATGTTTTTAACTTATTTCCTTCAAATATACATTGAATTGCAAACAAGTTTATTTTTTTCTCCAAATGAAGTATTTTAATTGCTACATTTGAACAATGTTCATTAACTTCGGACTTTTACAATTTCATTAAAGTACAACTTAAAACAAATTTTTTCAGATAAAAACGGCTTAGCCGATTGCCTTTTTTCTTATTTTCATGTATTTAGTAATAAATATATTTTTGACGTCTTTTTGCAATGAAACCCATTTTACCCCAAGTTGGGGTAAAATAGGTCATTATTTTGATGCCAAGTTTAACCAACTTGTAACTGAAAAATATTTGATAAAATTAGATGAAAATGTTTTGAAGGATTGTAATGTCAAGATCCAATTGAAAGAAATCATTAAAAAGTAATAGTTTTGATGATATAAAACTTAGAATGTGAAAGTACCTTAAAAGTGACCCATTTTACCCCAACCCACCCTATAGAAAAAAGCGTGCATATGCAATCACATAAGTAAAAAGTTATGAGGGAAATATAAAAAGACAGAATTTAATTAAACATGTTTAGAGTGTTTAAAATGAATAAAGAAAAGCAGTTTTAAAGTTTGTACTAAATTACAATAATTAAAATGGTCAATTCAGTAACCTTACCTTCAAAAATGCCTTTATTCCTTCCAGATCTCCAACCCGCACCAACCAAAGGAACTCTCTCTCATCTTCATTTAAGAATCCTTCTACATGACTGATCCTCTGTTGAAGAAGACCAAGAGAGCACACATTAGTGATCTGATTTAAACTATTAATTGTACAGTGCATTTCACGCAGACAAACCCATCATGACCACCAGTTAACTCAACTTTCAAGGCATGATTCACTTTCTGCCGACAACTGAACAAAGTCGAGCTGAACATGGTAAAACTTGCAGAACGAAGTGCAATAAAACATTAATGACACTACAGTTCACTGATCATGCAGTTCTTGCAGTCTGAGTAATTTGCTGCCGAAGTGGTCATATCTTGATCTGAAGAGTAAAAGAAACGCTTATAAAGCCATCCAAATAATCTTGTTGGGTGATGCTATTTAAGAGATCAGAGAGGCCTTCAGGTGGAATAAGTGCTTGTGAACAATGTTAATCTAAAAGTTAAGAGGATTTACAACCAATATTCCTTCGAGGGGTGATCGTTTAAAAATATGTAAATGTAACAGATTAAATGAATTGCACCATTAAAGATAATCAACATCTTTTTGGATGATTGTTATTTCTCTCATTTTATTAATTAAGTGTTAATTGAAATCAAGATATGCGTTACGTTTGTGTTATTTTCTATAAACTAATAGCATCTTAAATTTAAATTTATAATTCAAGATTTCCATAATTAATTCTAACAGTAAAATATTTTGGAATAATTGTATAATTACACGAACTTAATAATGTAGAAATTTAAGATTTTATTCAACTGAATAGCAGATTAAAATGTCACATTTGATGATGAACTGGTAACTGCATACAAAAAACAGTCAAAAGCTGATTTACTGAAACCCCTCTTCATTCAATAATAGACAAAGAGGGTAAAGGATCCAATCAAAAATCAGAATACTGTGGTTATTTTTAAATTAAATGCCTTTGAACACTAAAAGTGAGATAACTGTTTAATTTTATTTTTACGTAAAAATAATGAAACTTCAAATCAATGACCAAATCCAGTATCCATAATCAAATCAATTTCCTAAACAGGATATTTTTTTATTATACTGAGATCATAGTTTTTAGAAGCGTTTTTCTCATTGATCCGAATATTGTCCCTAATTCATTAATAGTTTGAGTTAGTAAACAAGCTTAACCAACAGAAAAGAGCAAATTCCATGCCTCCAAATCTCTCCAATTCCAAGAGCGAATCTCAAAATCTATCCAATATTAAAAGCTTACTATATCAATTAGATGATCATCAGAAAGACATAACTGACTATTAGCATAATAAGGCAGTTAAAAAGGTCCGTCGACAACTGTACATTAGCATACTCTAATAATAATTAAACGATCAAAGTCACCGGTCAAGTAGTCAGTGATTGAAGTGAACTGTCATTAAAAGGAAAACTTATAACAATGTAAAATTTAATGTAACTCTATAGCAATCAAAAACATACAAACAATCGGAAAATAATTTGTTATAAGAAAAAGAAGATATTAGCAATATAAATATCAAGAATAGATTCAAATGGGATTTAAAAGAAGGGCAAAAAGGTTTAAAATGTCTTTAATATGTATATTTTATGCTATAAATAATTACATAAAAATTAATGTCTAAGATTCTTTTAAATAATAAGCATATTTTAAAATCATAGGATCAAGATCAAATTCCAATGTTTACAAAAAAAAAGATCAAAAGGTAAACAAACCTTAGCATCGGTATTGTCCACCACTTCCATCCGCAGAAAAATCTTGTCCCCATTTTCAGGCATATTTAGAATTCCACAACCAAAACCGCGCTTTCAAATCGACCTCAGTAACCAAACATTTTCATCAAACATTATTTACTAATTAATTAATCATTAGCGAAAACCGCACATTATCAACACCAAAACCGGCGAACATCAACACAGCAAACATCTCCACTGTCCGACCTGGATGACACTACTTTCTCTCCGGCCGGTGGCATCAGCTCCAAAAACCGGACGGACAGCTAAATTCCAAAAAAAGTTCAAGGCGGAATAATAAAATGATGCAACTTCCGATACCACATTCGGCTCTTCTTACAGAGAAGCGATTACAATAGCGATACGCAAGTCACTCTATCACCGCATATGAATTGTCTCAATGAAGAAAAAAAGAATGGCCGATGCGGACTTTAGCATAATGCATCGTTGACGGTCAAGGAGGTTTGGTGTTTTCCTGAGTGGGAATTCCACTGTTTCCTTTCAGTGACACAATGAAGGCCTGTTAGGGACAATTGAAGTTGTTAAAATTGAAAATAGGGTTGGGATCCGAGTTCTTTAACCTTTGCCGAAAGATTCAATAGTGTTTTCAATTTTGAGTGTTTCGTTGCTATTTTTTCTTACTTCCATAAAAGACTGGGTTGAGTCTTTTCCTTTGAGTGGAGAATTGTTTATCCCTTGTAGGGGGCAGGTGGAGTAAAAGGTCGCATTTTAAAGATTTTTTTCAAAATTTCTAAAAGACGGGAATTTTTAATTTAATGGTTCTATGCATCGTTTATAGCTTATTCGCAATACTTTTTCTGACAGAAACTGCGATCGGGAAAATATCCTATCGTAATTTCAGATATTAATTTTTTGCGACCTCGTGGGGCAAAACGATAGCAAAAAAGGCTCAAAATAAAATCTAAGACTTTATCAAATATTTTATTATAAATGAATAAGAGGTGACTGACTCGTAAAAACAGAAAAATTTTCTGAAATATATTCAAAAATTAAACATTTAAAAAAACTTAAAAATTAAAATGTAAAAATTTAATTTTAAAACAATTGTTTTCTTTCCAATTGGATTACTTAGAAAAAGGTTTTTAATACTTCAAAAAATTACGGGTGAAATACTTGCGAACTGCTTTTTTTATCCCAAAATCAATTTGAACTTATGCTTCAAAAAGTTATTTTTCACTAATATGAGACAAGAAACTTGTTAAGCAACGGAAACTGGAGGTTTTTTTAAATTAAATTTATAGGTTAAAACACTGGTTGCTAAAGTTATAATCCTTGACCCTTTTGATTTTATTTAAATTAATCCCTACAGATATAGTCATAAAAGGGTCTAAGTATAATAAAGTGACCATGCCCTATCCGATGCGACAATTTTCAACGCCCTCTAGCGGAAATATTAGAAGTTAGAATTTTTAATTTTAAATCTTTCAGATATTTGCTAAATTAGTCAATTACTAATTTGTATAGCAGCATCGATTCAGTACAAAAAGACACCTTGTGCAGAAAAATCCCTTGAATGAAACCCCTAAAACGCACGCTCAATGAGGTAGAATTTACGTCCTAAAACGCTCCTCATATGGCAAAAATGAGTAATTTTCATTTTTGTGATTTAAATAAATGACAAAATATTCTTCGATTTATGGAATGAAGAACTCTTCCCGATTTTGACAAAATATGGTAAAAAAGATATAATAACTGAGCTTAAATTTCTTAATACAAGAATACTTCTTGCAATCTATAGTTTCCTAAACTTATAAAATGAAATAATAAGGATTAAAGAGGATACATTACTGTAGAAATGAAAATTAAAAAATGGTATAATGAAATATAGTAAAATAAAAACAAACTATAAGTTGATAGGATGTAATAAGGGCAGAAAATGAAAAAATTATAATTAAAAGTAAAAATGATAATTAAAAGTAATTAAAGTTCTTCGTTGCTGCACTTCAGTTTTGAAACGTCTCATCATATTCCAGAAAGTAATGTGTATTACCTATAGCAAATTGACAATGCTGAATTCATTGAAGCAACTTACATTATTTCTAGTGGCGAAATACGCTGGTACAATAAATTCTTTGTAACAGTGTAAAGGAGGTAAAGAAAACTCCATATAAAGATTTTGTGCAATATTACAATGAAAGCACTAAAAATCATCATGTAACACACCCCCGACTACTACCCCGATTGGCTTCTTTCATAAAATAAATAACATTCGTTTCTAAAATCTGATTTAAAACTGATATTTTTTCAAATCTTTATAATAATTTCTCTATAACTGAGATTTAGAGAAAGAGAGAGAATAAGGGAAATTAAGAAACACAGAATGAATATGAATCGATATTTAAAAAAATAATTTCGGTTTATCTGTTAGAGGAACTGGAGTTCCCTAAAATTATCTGCCGATATTATTAAGTCTATAGTTAAATAAAAACAAAGAAACTTAAAGCACATTTCTTTGGCGCCAGCAACTAAATATTTTGTAATAAGTTGTTCTAATGTTTTTACCAAGGCTATTGATAACCTAAACAATAATATCGAAAAAGCTGTCACAAATCAATTTATTTTCAACACCTTTGTCAAATACAATATATTTACGGTATTAGTGATACACTCCTATTCAAGAATACCATCTTATCTTCAAAAGAGGCGAGCAAAGCACTTTAGTAAGTCAACACAAAATTGCAAAGGAAATACGTTGGATCACCAACATTCTCTTCTTGTAACAATGACTCAACCAAAGACACCGCTCCTGGAAGATGCAGAAGGTTCCAAAGGCTCTGAAGGGATGCACGATCGAGATATTCATTTTCGACCTTTCCATAGAATGAGCTTTGTTGACGATGTTTTAACATCAGATGAGAAGAAATACTTGAAGTTAGTAGAAAATGGCGATATTAGCGGATTGAAACTCTTCTTGAAGGTAAACTCATATGAGAGTATGTGACTGTGTTTGAGTGGAAAAAGAAAAAATGACTTATTCATGGTGTGTAGAAATGCATAAAAAGTCATTATCAGTGTATAATTGATTTATGATATTTTTAATAGATCCGTACTAAATACGTTTTCTTCCCTTTGGAAATAGTATTTTTGACACTTCTTATTCTAAAAAGGTTCAGTTACGTACCATCCCGTTGACCGTTCAGCGACTGTCAAATTCAGCGGCACAGCTATAGAACAGTCAATGTTATTTGATAACGATTTCGGATTAAGCGGCCAGGTCGACGGAATAATAAGTTAAAAATAGTTCATAAAGTATATTCATACACTTTTTTTAAAACTATAATATTTCAAAGTACATTTGAAATTTTTTACGATGAATTAATAATGAAAAAACACATTGGGTTTTTTGTAAGTAGTTATCGTAAAAATTACTCTGGCAAATACACCATAACTCTAAAAACCCTCTTGAAGTTTGGGCATCTTTTTCTGAGAACTCTTAGAAAAAATTCTTCCTCGCATCAATATCTACGATTTATGGGTTTATAGACCCTTAACTTCTTTCCCTGGATAGTGTAAGGAAGAACTTTGATATGTGCTTGTCACACTTGAATTTTTATAGTGCTAAGGATAATGTATTATAAGAATTTTTGTCAGAAACTTTTCAGGGTGAAAGATTTATTTCAAATTGGTACGACAAAAAAACTTCGTTCCCGCGATATTTATTTGTTCTTCAGGTACTTTTAATGTTGTTTAGTGTTTTATATCATTCATCATACCATACTCAATTTGTGTTCATTGTATTTTAAAAACTGTTAAACATTCTATTTCTGTTTTAAAGAAGGAATTGCTAACATAAATAGCAATAAGACCATTTTTAAAGAAGAATGAATGGATTTAAAGAGTAACATGAGGCCATACAATAAAAGATAGCTTTATAAAAATCAACAACTTTATTATGAACTGTATCTTCCTTTTATGAGACATTTCTTTAGTAGAAAATCTTATACCTTAAAAAGCGGGAGCACTGCATGGAAACATAACTTATTTATACCAAGCTTAACTATTTTATTTATTTTTAGTCTAAAAGAAAAATCAGTTTTGATTGCTGTGATTTCAAAGGACGCAGAGCATTGGATATTGCAGTCAAAAAAAGAGATATTACATTGATTGAGTTCTTATTACAAGAACTAGAAATCAGCGCTTTACATTACTACTGCGCTATACTCACCGCAGTCCTTGAAAATGATGTCTACGTTATTAAACTCCTACTTACAAGGTAATCCTCTTTACTGTATCACCAGAGTTTCATCTAAAAAATTATTTCTCTTAGAGTTAACAAAAATTAATTGCTTACTTTTTATAATTATGTAAAACGTTTATAATTATTAGGTGAAATTGAATGTAACTTTGAATGTGAGAATTTTTTTCTATTCTTATAAATAATTTTAATTTCATGTGAAAAATATTATATGAAAGAAAGTTTTTACAATATCTTTATCTTAAGGGGCACTTTTTTCAGGTCTCTAAAAACAAAAAGTTTTTCAAATTTAGAAACTTTTTAGTGTTATCATGTAGTTTTGCGTTTTGTAGTTCTAAAGAAAGACGAAATTTAAATGAAGAATCGAAAAAAAACTTCCAAATTAGCGAATTGTTTTTTGAGGCCCAAAAATCAGTTATTTTTTATCAGTCAGTTATATAAGATATTTCCATGAAACTTTTATTCAGTTCTTTTGTTGTGTTTGTAAGCACACAATTTTCTACCTGAAGTTTTCGTTATATTTCCTTTAATTCTGAAATTGATTTTATTAACTTCCTTATTTGGAGTCGTATGTCTCAACGGATTCAGTAATATAGTCACTTTCCTATGGGTACATAGAACATGGGTACATAGTCATTTCCTATGGGAAAATAGAGTCAGCGCAGCTTTGTTGCCTAGGGAGAGTTTTTGGTACTGGGTACCATGGACGAGCTACGAGCTCTTTTGGTACTTCAAAACTACTATTTTCTTTTTGTATGTATGTGTTCGTCTTTTTTGTGTTGTTGTCGTCTCTTCAATGTTGTGTGCGTATTATTCCATTGTTTTTTTTCTCTTTTGTGTAATTTTTAATTATATTTTGTTGAAATAAATCCTTGAATCCTTGAATGCATTTTATTTCTATAACCCTAAAAGACGTTGTTTTCAAATAAAGCACATTATTTTTGCCAACGCTATGAAAAACTTACTGAAAAAATTATGAAAATATCGCTAATATTCGCGGAGATATTAATTAGCATGTGAAAATAGCACTTTTTCAGACCTCAAAAAAGAAAAAGTTCACAAATGTGCAAGTTTTTTCTAAATTTGTTCATTGAATTTTGTCTTCATTTAACTAAAAACACACAAAACTACATAACAACTAGCATAAAAGTGAATGGGGATCCATGCTTTATGATTTATTTCACTTTTCCATGATTTGTTTTATTTTTCAGAGTATCAGAAATCGACACTCTGGATGAATGCCTCCATTGCCTGATAGGGGGTGGACCTGAGTGCATTCGATGCCTCCCAGAAGTGGCCGCATCCAACCTGACTCCCCTCATGGTGGCTTCGTTAGAGGGCAACATAGAGATCGCAAAGATGTTTCTGGAACGAAAATACGTCATCACTAAGCCACATTCTCCTCACTGTATGTATTTCAAAATGGTAATTTTCTATTTCCTGCGAAAATTTAGGGGTTTTATACTGTACTTCACTATACATACAGTGTTTCAAAAGTCGGTTTCACGGCTTTTATTTCGAACCAACATGTCCTAGGGTCATGGAAATACGGTGTACCCCTAAGGAATTTATCATTCTAAATCCATAGATGACTTGCAGCGTCCATAGTGGGGAATTAGGGAAATTAAAAAAAATAATTAAAAAACTAAAAGACATAGAACGAAAAGATAAATGAGAAAATTGTTAGCAATAAAAAACGCACAGAAAAAATTGATAAAAATTAATGATACCAGTATCGCCCAAAAATGTAGTAATGTTAATTTTAAAATAAACTAATTCCAATATCAATATCCAATCACTAGTTTTATACATCAAATCAGGACCAATTTTTAAAATATTACAATTTAATCACCAAACCAGATTTTGGCGCATGATCATTAAATTCTCAAACACCTACCGAAAATTAATCTTAAAAATTAAAATTTTTTAAATAAAAACAGATACTTAGTTTTTACGTACTAACTTTAGTTCACATGAGTAAAAAGTTTTATTTTATTTATGAGATAGTGCACGTGTTTTATGCTAGTATAAACTTTCAGGTGCTTGTACGACATGTTGCTCAAATAGAGAAAATACTGGAGAAACTCTAACTGAATCTATGAGTCGAATGAATGCCTATCGCACCCTTGCAAGTCCAACTTACATAATCCTAACTTCATGCGATCCTGTACTGTCGGCTTTCCAGCTAAGCAACGAGCTAGAAAAACTTTCGAGCGAACTCCCAGAAAATCAGGTATCGAGATTTAATATCTGTCTTTACTTTTGCTATTATGAGAGCTTTATGAGAAATATATAGAAACATTTATAGATTATTTATGAAAAATGGAATTATCAAGTTTCTCCTCTGGGACGAAATTTCTTCAAACCTTTGAATTTTACAGAAAGAATATAGAGAACTCAGTCGACAATGCTCGAATTTTGCAACGGATCTGCTGGACGAGTGCAGAACGACTGAAGAAGTGAAGATACTTTTGTCTCAGAAGCTCGGTTGCCCAGATAACAAACCACAGAAACTGAATCGGTTCGTTACAGCTGTATACTATGGACAAAAGCAGGTTGAAACACATTTTTACTCATTTAAACGCAATTTAAATGAAAAATTTTTAAAACAAGTTTGTGTTTTTTGGCTTTAAATATTACTTATTAACATAAAACTTGCCTCACAAAAAAATTAGACTTGTATGTTTCGCAGTATCTCCATTATCTCCAAGTTGTTCGAATAACCTTGGTAAATAATTCAGGAAACTTTTAGGAATATACCTTTAAAGCTGCTAATAACCCTTGACTTTTATAAGGAAAACTTTTATACAGATCAACAACACTTTAAAAAACTCTGCATTGTAAGATTTAAAAATTAATTTAAAGATAATTCCTATTTTTATTTTCCTTACTTTTTGACTGCCTGTTAAAATCTTAGCATCGTGCCCCCGAATAAATGGGAACCTTACTGATCCTTATAAAGTCATTTTACAGAATGCGGTATTGCATGGCAACTCAATAGGATTTTCTCGTCAAAAGCTGGCTTTGTTTCATACATCAACTTTATGATTCTTCTCGTTAAAACCGGGTTCCTGTTATAACTATAACCGTATAGACTCTTTAAGCTGAGTCTGATATAGTTTTAATGACTACATGTTCTCTTTACAGTTCGTCACCCACCCGAATTGCCAGCAAGTCTTGAGATCAATATGGGTGGAAGGTCTTCAATGGTACTGCTGGACTTCCAAGAAACGTGCCCTGCATGTTCTGAAGCAGTCTTTCTTTATGCCAGTCATCTGCATAGCGTACGCCATTGCTCCTAATGCCAAAAAGATCAAAGCTTTAGATATACCAATCAACAGATTCATTTACTTTACTGCTTCTTATTGCATATTCTTATTCTTGCTCCTTCTGACTCTCTTGTGCGACAGGTAAGGGACCGTGGTCCATCCAGGGTTTTAGTATCAACCACCGACTGCGGGCTAACATTAGTCTAAAAATTTTCACATATTCACAAGTACAATATTTTTTCTATGAGGATCTCCTGCTATCCAATCGAGCTTCATAGAGTAGATCTACCCATGGGTTTAAGTTCCGCCATCCAGCTTGAAATGTGGCCCTTGGGGTTTGGTAGAGTTGTAAATGTGACCTAGAAACTTCAGATACCCTCTATTTATAAATACAATCGAACCTCGAATTACAAAAATGATAGATACTCAGATAACTTTTTAATATGATATCCTTTTTAATTTGCTACATTAACTTAATTCCCCGAACAGAAAAGTAGATTCTGAAAACCGCTTTATAGCTGCATTTCTATATTTTCAATGAAGTTCCGTCTAGTAAATATTTCTTATTTTCTTCCATTATAACTTCACATAAAAGCGATTCACTGATGTAATATAATTTGTCTTATTTCCAGATTAAAATTAATTTCAAATTAAAACTTACAGAAATGA
Organism: Tetragnatha versicolor; assembly: GCA_024610705.1. NCBI lineage: Eukaryota > Metazoa > Arthropoda > Arachnida > Araneae > Tetragnathidae > Tetragnatha > Tetragnatha versicolor. The sequence goes on from JANDEH010000009.1 coordinate 43,244,651, forward strand.
ACATTCATTTTCCTTTCAGATTCAATGGATCAATGAATGCTTTAATTACAGAAGTATTAGTGGGACTATGGATTCTTGGATTTTTCCTCGATCTTGTTTTAAAATACTGGAACGGTTGCAACAAAGGAATCATCTCTTTTTACAAAAACCACAACTATGATTCTGTCATGTCTCTTCTATTCGTCCTATCAGAGATAATATTCGTTCTTAAAAGACTCAAGATTCTAGGAGGACCAACAAATCGAAGAGACATGTCTGGTTACGATCCAGTTCTAATAGCCGATGCAATTTACGCAACGGCATCTATCATGGCCTACAGCCGTTTGATAATATGGTGCAAGCTGAATTGCCATCTTGGGCCATTGACGGTATCATTGAGGCATATGCTGGGGGATGTGCTACGCTTCTTCGTACTCTTCAATGTCATAGTGTTGGCCTTTTCTATAGGAATGAACTCTATTTATAAGTACTATGAAAATTCTGAATTGTGTGCGAAAAGTGGAGGTTTGCATTACCATGGTAATGAATTTCAAACGTAAGTAGTTCGTGCTTTTTTAGTTACCATATTTAAGAAAACAACGACGGAAGTAATACTTTTATGTAGTTGTTCCTTTTTTCTTTTACTGTGTTTGTTTAATAGTGTAAATGATATGGAATAACTAATTTTAATTGTTTCAGTAAAATTGAATGCCTACACTGTTCTCAAGACATCTCTAATATACTGTTTCCTTTGCAGCCTTTTTCAAACAGGCAACAATCTGTTTTGGGCCTTATTCGGAAAAGGAGAGCCTCACTTCGCTGACATTTACAACTGCCGCAACATAACCACGGATGACACTCCTCACGGGGAAGTGATCATTGACGAAAACAGACATTATTTTACAGAAGCCATAGGATACGCTATGTGGGGCATGTATCATTTCATTGCTTGCCTCGTCATCTTAAACATGCTCATAGGTATGATGGCTGAAAGCTACCAAAGAGTACAGGTAAGTAGTCCTCAATTACCAGTTATCTATTCCTACATAACGATCAACTATGTACGTAGTTATAAAAAACGGATTCGCGCTCAGAAAGAGTATTTATATCGATTTAAGTATTTAAGAGTATTTTCTCTCTACCTTTAAATTTTAAAAGATAGCTTAGTTATAACCTAAGAAACATGTACATTTAAGGTATAAAAATTGTATGAATAGTCACAGCTACACACAGGTTTTACACGTCCTTATTTTTTGAGAGACATAAAATGTATAGTAAGATAAATGTTAATAAAAAAATATATTAATTCATATGCAAAGCGTATTTTATAAAAGAACTTATTAATTACTTGTTTTAATGTATGCTTTTTTCCTCACACAGTTTTGAAATTTTATTAACAAAAATAACCACGCCACCAAAATATTAAAAACAATTATAAAAATGATTTTTTGTTGTAAGATGTAAACAATTTATAACTAAATGGTGCTATGGGGCTACAGCCTCTTAAGGCTAAACCAAAATCTTTACCTTTTTAAAAGTGATATGTGATTTCTTTTACCATGTTTCATTACTAACATCTTACAATTTAGAAGAGAAAGTTATTGCTATATTTATAAAGACTTAAAAAATTTATTTTAATTTTGAGATACTAAGTACTACTGGTTTTAATTAAGTTATTTTTTCAATAGAATTCCTTTTATTGTTTAGGAAAATGCAGATATGGAATGGAAGTTCGCATGTTCTACACTTTGGCTGAGTGTTTTTGATAGTTATTCTTTAGTCCCTCCACCTTTCAATCTGTTACCATCAAAGGAATGGTTCATGGCACAGTATAGATGGCTGAAAGTATTTGGAGAGGACAAAAAGTGTTCACCGCAGTCTACTGAAAAGGTAGAAAAGCACTAAAAATTAAAAAATTAAAATTTAACGTAATCTTATAAACAAAACTGAAGCGTGAATTCATACATACGTACTAGATGAGAAAAATTTCCTTCGTATTTACTCTATCAATTTGGTCTAAATTATTTAAATTAATTACTTTTAGAGATACACTAGCACTAGCGGAAATAAAAATCCCAACACCAAGAAGGAAAGGAGATATCAAAGTCAAATTTATTTCTATGATTGCACATAGTATCAATGTGAATTGCTTAAAAAATCAGCCTTCCTGGATATTAGGGGGCCGAGAAAAACAGGGAGGAGTGTTGTCTCCATAGGTGTCCATTACCACCATCACACGTCATGGTATTGAGTGACAGGGGCTCTAAATGACTTTTGAGGGATTGGAGGACCAAGTTGCCTCCTCAGGTAGTCCAAATTCATATGGTGCACCAGCGGACGTTGCATACCGGGCTAGGTGATTTCTCCTCTTTCTCCGGACATGTTTTGTGAGCGTTGGTTCTTACGAACGGATAGGCCAGGGTAAAAATGCAACATAGGGGGGTTAAGAAGAAAGCTTGGACATTGCATAAAACATGTGTTTGTGCATTTTTCTCTTTAAATTTGTCCCCAGGACAGGTCTGAAGGTAAGGACGGACAACCGGCTAAAAAACCTCAATGAAGCAGCTCTGGTTGGCCAAAGTACCGGTAGATCATACTGAGGACAAGTGGCAGTGGGATGGATGTCGTTTGCAGTACTGCGGATTGTCCGTTTGGTCTGCATGTCTTCTTACATCTTTGTCTATAAACAAGGGGTTGAAAATGGGGCTTTCTGTTTCCAATAGTGCACGAAATAAGGAAATGAGAATCCCAATTTCATGACATTGTGTTTATGAGAGAATCCTGCTTCGGTTTGGAGCACCACGACGGTTGGGTATGAGTTTGAAGACACAATGGAGAGAACGCACTCAACTGATGATTTTCTAATCGTTCCAAGGAGTGGTGATGCAGGGTAACGGAGTGGGGATGCATTGAATTCCATTTCTGCAACTCCTGAGTATGATTCACCAGTACTTTTTCCAACCAGAGCTGCATCATTGAGGTTTTGCAGCCGGTAGACCGTCCTTACCTTCAGACCTGTCCTGGGGACAAATTTCAGGAGAAACATGCACAACCACATGTTGTATGCAATGTCCAAGCTTTCTTCTTAACCCCCTAGGTTGCATTTTTACCGTCTTTCCCGTTCGTAAGAACCAACGCTCACAAAACATGTCCGGAGAAAGAGGAGAAATCACCTAGCCCGGTAGGCAACGTCCGCTGGAGCACCATATGAATTTGGACTACCTGAGGAGGCAACATGGTCCTCCAATCCCTCAAAAGTCATTTAGAGCCCCTGTCACTCAATACCATGACATGACGTGTGACGGCGGTAATGGACACCTATGGAGACAACACTCTTCCCTGGTTTTCTCGGCCCCCTAACATCCAGGAAGGCTTATTTTTCAATCAATTCACATTGATAGTATGTGCAAACATAGAAATAAATTTGACTTTGATATCTCCTTTCCTTCTTGGTGTTGGGATTTTTATTTCCGCTAGTGTATGTTAAAATGGAACTTACTAAAAAATGATGGGAAACCATAAATACATATTTTTAGGATGGCAGACATCTTGATAAAAACTGCAAAAAAGCATGTCAATCTCCACCCGTGCAAGGTAAATCAACTCTATCAGCTAGTTTTAAAATATTTCACAAATTACATAAATGCGACTAACATAAAATATGCAACAAAAACTTGTACGATACTAATATTCACAACGTATAAACTTATTTTAAAGCAGTATTACAAAACTTTTTTCTTAAATATTCATTGCGTCGTTCTTAGTAAGAAAAATGGGGAAACTTTCAAAGTTGAGACTGATAATGGATGGATTGTTATTGGATTCTTTTCTGTTGTGTACATCTAAAATAAAAAAATAGGAATGTTTGATAAAGGAAAACATAATTACACATTTCTTCCTTTCAACCATTAATGAAACTGAATTCCGCAAGTTTATAACTAAAAAAGGCGTAATTATGCTTATATCTCAAATACATAAGCTATTTCACTTACACGATCTCATCTAATATCATTCTATCTAGTATGTAGCTTGCAAAGCAAATGGTAGAAAAGTTGTTTTTCCTGTATACTGTCTCTTCTAAAGGAAAAACTTGTTTTACAGTGCTACTCAAAACCCATGATACTAGCACATTTCACAGTATCTATTATGCTTACATAGGATTTTTTTGACAGAAGAATTAAATCAAAATCTTTCTGGGAACTGATATTACATTATTACACTTACTCCTAAAAAATAAGCAAAAAGGAAAGATTAGGACTAGTAAATCAATATGAATTTTTGTGAATCAATAAGAAGTTTTGCAGGAAAGAAGCACACAGTAGAAGCTTTTATAAAAACCAACTGTCTCACCTTTCAAAAGAGTTCATTTTGGAGAAAGTCCTAAACGGCAGCCAAGTTGACACTATTTTGGAGCCGATCTCACAACTGTTTCTTAGTTTTTTTCTTGCAAGTTCACCTCTAAAATTTAAGCTTCCGAACAACCTGATAAACTGTGGTTCAGGAAGATGATCTATTTCAAAAGTTCGAAAATTTTAATTAAGGAAAACATACACAGCAAGAGCGTTAATATTGTTATTAGAGATAGAATAAACCACTCTTAAAATACCTATTATTCCTTAGATTGGAAGCGTCATCAAAAGTGGCATGAACAAGTATAATACGGAAGAAAAGGCAATAAAAAAGAAAAAGGAAGAAGAAAAATATGAGGTTTTTAAAGCTATTTTTCACACTTGATTACACAAAAACTAATTTTTTGAGTAATTATCTAAAGTTATGGCTATAGGTAATTTTACATCATTAAGAATACATAATTTTTACTTTTAGATATTAAGTGTTTATCAATAAGATTTTTTTTTGTATGTTTCACAGATTCTGGGTGTAGAGGTTATCTAGAAGTATAATTTAAAACCTCATATGATATCCCTAACCTTGCAAGCATTTTTTAACATTGAAGAATTATAACATTTTCAGTTCTTTTCTTTCATAACTTTATACATAATTAAAATTAGATTGGAGACTTATACATTTTAAATTACTACATAAAAAAGCAACTGTAGAGAAATTACGTAAACAGAATGAAACAATTAGCCCGGAACTATGTGAGGTACTGGTATTAGTACTACTTTGATGTAATCCAGGAATGGCTCATTTTTGAGAATGTAATTAATGAATAATAACACTTTAAAACTTAACATTCTTAAGAAAAACATTTAGATGTGTAAGGACTTTCATAACAAATTAAAGTTACCAAACCAATTACATTGTTGAAATGCTATGAAGCATTCCCAAAGCTCAACAGTTCATATTTCTAGCTACTCAGGCACTGCTTTACCCTCATAAAAACGTTAAATAACACTTGACATTTTAAGTTTTCCAACAATAAGCTGTATTAATACACAGTGCCTGTTTCTGACATACAACGAGGTCACCTTTCGGAAAGTTTACTTCATTGTCCACTCTTAAACAATATCCCTTAACAGTTCATTTTATGAACTCTTGAGTAGACGATACTCACTAGCATGGGCATTTGGTCATTGTAAACAAACATTAAAAAACATAATGGTTAAAAAAATTAAACAGAAGATTTTTGAATTGAAATTATTACAGGTTAATTAAAGTTTAATTTTAAGTACAAAAGGTTTAACAGGTTAAACTTAAGTAAGGAGTGTTTAAAGTACAATTTAATATGCAATAATCACAACCTAAAATCCATAATACCAATTCATGAATCTTACAGAAACTTATGGTTAAGCTCATACGGCGATATCTGCACTCAAATGGACTGAAAGAAACTCCCATTGGAACAATGCAAACTCGTCGCTGTTGCTGGAAAGTGCAAAATGAAACTGAATGGAAAACAAGATCAGCATCAAATATAAATCTTAGACCACGGATTTGAAACAGCAAGCATTCACATTTTCACTACAATTGTCACATATTCAACTCTACCACCATGAATGATTGTTTTCAGTGTTAATAAGATGAAATTTAAAGTAACTCACAAGTTATAAGAAATAAAAATAATTTTATTTTGTACATAACGTATTTTATAAAATAAATATATTTGTAGAATTTCAATAAATAAAATATTTGATTTTTTAAACACTTCACATTACACTTTTGTGTAGAAAATACTATATAAATCATCACAATATGTAGGTTCCAATTAATGTATAAGTCCAATAAACTATAAAGCTGTCTTGGATGCAAACACAACAATAAATATCTCATGAAGTAAAAAAGCATGTAATTCATAAGGGGCCATCCATAAATTAAGTGAGGTCAAAAAGGGGGGGAGGGGTTTGGAAAAATCTCACCAAAGGGGGAGGGGGGTCGATTAAAATCTCACATCTACTTTTGAAGTTAGAAATTAAACGATTTTTCAAGTATGAGAAAGGAATAATACCCACAGATAAGATACTGTGGTGATTTTTAAGCGGAATAATGACCTTCCCCCCACAACATTAATACTGGAAAAGTTTTAGGTGCTGTGAAGCACAAAATGCAAACGAATAGGATAGAAAATTATTTTTAAATGTTGTAGGTAAATCTCACGTGGGGGGAGGGGGGGTCCAGCAAAATCTCACTAAATCTCACCAAGGGGGAGGGGGTCCAGATTTTGGAAAAAACACCTCACGTAATTTATGGATGTCCCCTAACAAATCTTCAAGGTAAATTAGACAAATTCTATAAAAATGAATGAATGATAATTACAATAGTTTCATTTGACTTTGCATAGTAAAAAGGGAAGGGAAGCATAAAAGATCATTATATCACAAGTATCAATTTCCAAGTACCTTTATTTCAAATTATGTTAGTGATGAAGGTTCTTCCTGATTTAGCATATTTAGTGATTCAGTTGTTAACAAGTTTTTTTCCTGCTTTATTAAGCTTTATTCAAACAGCTGCTGCAGAGTCTTTTATAAACAGGAATTAAAATTATTTTAGTGATTCAAATAAGTTGACCCATAATTATTTGTGCAGATCATTTGGCAAGTTCTTCTGACATGCAAAACTTGATGCCAAATCCAAATCATCAATACTTGAAGAATTTATATTTTTTAACCTTTTTCAAGGAATGTTCCTTGAGGTTAGAAGTAGTAAATGGACTCGGATATCAAAAACAAATTGCTTTTAATTCCCTAGTTAGACAATTAAGTTTCAACACATAGATCCACACACATATTTTTTGGTAACTTCTCCTTTTAGGGTTTCCAAAATTATTCCTTAGTAACATTTAATGACTGAGGAAGATAATTGACATACTGAGAGGAAGACCTTGTACCAAAACCATTCCATTTTAGATTTCTGTCGACTTGACAGCCAAGACCATTTCTAGATATCATCCCAAACTGAATGAACAAAAATGTGTTGAGGAACATTCAGTTAGAGCAGTTAGTTTGGGGGGAATTCAGTGTGGTTTTTGTATTAGAAGCAGTTATTGGAAGACATTTTTTCAAAACTTTTTCAATTATATCAAACGGTGCAAAGAAAATTATCAAAATTGTTTTTTAACAAGAAAACTTATTTAAAAAGCTTAAAACTGTATTCTAAAAAGTCATAATGTTTACTAGTGTTACACCACATTGCTTTGGTACGTACAGTTAGCTTATAAATTTTTTCTATTTCTGAATTTTTGAAAATGCTCATCAGTAACTCTTAGAAACGTTTTTTTAATTTAAACTTCAATATTTTCTCATAAATATCTATAAAATGCTAAATAAAACTAACAAGATATTCTCTAGTAATGTACCAAAAATTGCATTTAATTCTAAAAGTGTATTTTGTATATCAATAACTAATTAAATGCTGCATACAATGGAATTCAAAACATGAGTGTGTGGAAGGGAAACATACTCGAAAATACTTTATAAAATATGGTCAAGGCACTTAATAGCATACTTAATCAGTGGAATGTACAGGGTGCGTCAAAAGTCTGGGTAAACTTTAAAAATTAATAATAAAAAAACTAAAGGAAATAAAAATGTGCCGTCTTCTGCTATCTTCTCAATAGGCAGGCGGATTTTTTGTCACCAAATTTTGAAAAATCGTAGTTCCCTGACCTCTGGGAAGATGGCAGCACTATTTTTGGGGATTTCAACAGCCAAGTTCCCTCTTCTATTTCGTGTAGGGAAGTATCGAATATTGCAATTGAATCGATTTCAGAATCGAATGAAACTCAACTTTCCATAATCCAATATAGCCAATTCCGGTTTTGAGGCATATTAATCTTTTAAACATTTTATTAGAATGCAAAATGATATTTTATGATCCTGGCTCTCATACACATTTAATCTTTTCAACGCAGTTGCAAGTGAATAACGTCAAATTTGAATCTTTTTTTTCGGTCTAAAAGAAAGAGATCAATCGAATGGCAAATCAAAATTAGGAATATTTCGATTTCTTTTTTTCTTTAGATATTTTAAAGTTACTTTATGAAGTTTTCAATCAATCAAAGTTCATAATCAGGGTCAGGTTAATCTAAACTTCTTTTATTGTGTTTGCATTTGATTTATTTGTTAGAACTATTGGAGAATATCAGTTTAGATCTTCAGGTAGAAGGAATCATTCAAATGACAAGTGTAAATTGTCGTTTTGAGGACTTTTCACACTCCCGAGTTCCTATGCGATGGGATTTCTCGGTGAGGATCACTAAGATAAACATTGGAAGTGAAACAGTGCAAATTAGCCACTAAAGTTACTAATGACAGAGAAACTTTATCAATATTTTTAAAATTTTCAGTTTCTGTTTGCTTGAATATGATCGGAGAGGGAACAGAGGGGCAATATATGTTTTTTAAGTATAAAAAATATTCCAAAACTAAACTACTAGCTGAATTTTTCATCGTATGACGTATTGATCGTTGCGTTAAGCACTATGTATCATATCTTCCTCGGCACCCAGATCATTTATAGATTTAGGTATTAGGTGGTCCCTGGGGGGGCACAGTGGAAACCTTGAGGGGGATTACCCCCATGACTCCCCTGAATCTGCCCATGACATAGATCCAACCTTGGTTATGAGAGGGGAAACTTTTTAATCTACAAGAAGAGAAATTAATATCTGTTATCTCGTGTAACGAGTTCACAGAGTATGGAGGGTAGAGATTGGAATGATCACACCCATTAAACAAATGACAGATAAAAAATTTCTGAGAAATAATAAATGTAACAGATTCCACAAAATTAAGTTAAAATAGGTAATAGGCAAACTTTTAAAAGTTTTCTGCGGAAGGGACACCATCCCCCACCCTACCTCGTTACCATATTACCCACGAATTATAATTTTAATTACACCAAGACTCAAATCATTCCTGTATGTGTTCTAAAAACCTACTTTATTAATTTAATCATATAAGCGCTTGGGGGGACTTCAGAAATATTTTTAATCCCTTTCTCCAAAAACAGTAGATTTTGGCCAAAAGAATACCCCACTCTGAACCGATTTTTTGGAAACACCACTGATTGCCCCTATGATCCTCTGATCATTTTCACTCGCAAATATAAATTTCATCTTTGTATTACTTTATTTCATTTTACCACTCCCTGAAAGATATAGGATCCGCATCTAAAACCCTTCGTAAAATTTGATCATGTTCAATGAATATTAAACCTTCATTGAATAACTCAAAAATAACTAGTGAAAATGAAAAATTGGAATATTTCTAAGATTCAATTCGATTGATCATTCTCTTCTGAACAGAAAAAATAAAAGAGTCGGCGATAAATAAAGATCTAGTGACTTTGTTTGCGATCGAACTAAATTCATCCGTATTTGCGTTGAAAAGATTAAATGTGTATGAGAGATAGGATCATAAAATATCATTTTGCATTCTAATAAAATGTTTAAAAGATTAATATGCCTCAAAACCGGAATTGGCGATATTAGATTATGGAAAGTTGAGTTTCATTCGATTCTGAAATCGATTCAATTGCAATATTCGATACTTCCCTACACGAAATAGAAGAGGGAACTTGGCTGTTGAAATCCCCAAAAATAGTGCTGCCATCTTCCCAGAGGTCAGGGAACTACGATTTTTCAAAATTTGGTGACAAAAAATCCACCTGCCTATTGAGAAGATAGCAGAAGACGGCACATTTTTATCTTCTTTAGTTTTTTTATTATTAATTTTTAAAGTTTACCCAGACTTTTGACGCACCCTGTATTTCAAAATATAGTAATAGCTAATTCAAAAGAATATTTATCTTAAAATTACCCCAATCTATTCATCATTAACACTGACTGCCAACTACGAGATGCCTCATAGATTGTTTACTCACCCAGGATACCTATTACGAGTTATCTTGTCCCTTCATTACTTGCCATATTTGTACAGATACAAGGAAATTCGTAGCATAACAGTGTAAATATGAATTTATAGCCCCAGGAAAGATAGTAAAAAATCAGGTTTGGCTCAAATTAACAGAAAATACAATTATACAAAGTTTATTCAAAGAAGAAAAAGTTTATACAAGTATATTTAAAAGCAGAATAAGACAACAATTTATGCTTTGAGATAATTTTTAAAACTATCTTTCACACAAAGTGCTGGCTCTCAGCAGATTGGACAGAAGTTACGTGTCATTATGATTCCGCGACGTAAAAAATTCTGTGGTAGTCAATGTGTTAAATGTATTTTTAAACGTGATTCTTAAAATCTAATTTCAATTTATGTAAAAAAAATTACAAATGTCTTCCACATTTTCCAAATGATTATTTTAGAGGTTTTAAACATGTAAAAAAATAAAGGCATCTACACACAGCAAGTCTTCTAAGAGCAATTTTCAAAACATGTAAGGACAACAACTATATTAAGAGGAAGACAAAATAATTATCACTTGTTCATATTATCAGCATTTGCGTCCTTTTTTGGTAATTTCAATTGGAATAGTCATTTGCTTTCTAAGTATATTGACCCACTGAGAATTTTTACCAAGGTCACAGAAAGGTACAAAAAACAACAAAGAACTAAAAATAAAACTAAGAGGAAGCCATGATGGGCACAAACCACTGGAAAAAGCTTTCACATTAGCCACACATCCTGCAGATTCTTCATTCTCAAATTTAAGCTGTATTACATGAACATTTCTACATTTAGTGAAAACAAGAATTTCTACTTTGCTGTGCTCTGGTTTTTCTTCGACGTAGTCTACAGTAAAAACATTTCCACGGAGACTTCGCCTGCGAAGTTTTGTAACTGCTTGAAGCACATCTTTTGAACATACAACTGGATTAGCAGCAACCTTCCAAACCTCATGGTAAAGGTGCAAAGATCTCACTAAAGGAATCCAGATGCCTGGTCGAATTTTAGCTTGAATGCTACCTTGACCGGCACAAAGACATGAAGCTTCTGGAGCTTCAGGTACATCAGGTTCATTCTTCATGACTACAGAAAAGGAGTTGCTCTGTTAATACACCATGAGCAAAATTTTGATATTGAGAAATTAAATTAAATCATTCAACTTATTTTTGCAGAACAAAAAATACAATTTCTGCCGAAATTTGAAAATGCAAATTCAAAAGATTTAGGGATAAATGTATTTTACAGCAAAAATTTTATCAAATAGATTTTTGGCATTGATGAAATGTGCCACCCATACTTTTTAGTTGAATTTTAGTTACATGCCAACATTGAAATTGACCAGCAATATTTCGCTCCATCAAGCAATTAACCAATTATCCATCAACACTTTATCAACCATTTTCAATGTCTCAGTGTAACCAAAATTTGTCTTATTAATGCAATATATCGCGACAAACTATAGCATATCCTTCATTTTTAATCAACATTTCTTGTCTAGACTGGTGATTATTATTATTAAAAATAAACATACTTTGTAATTAACTACCAAGCTCAACTTGAACCAAATACAATTTTTAATATTACCAGATAAGAAAAAAATGATTCAGACCCTTTATAGAGTGAAGAAAATTAGTCTTCATTTAGCAATTTCCTCAAAACTATGTTAAAAAATAATTTTAGTTATAATTTTTTTAAAATCTCAACCTTAAAGTTTGTATAAATACAGGCTGTTATAATCAAAACTGTATATTTAGAAGGGGGAAAATCAATATAAATATAAACTTCATGATAGTGATGTAAAATTCTCGGTAATAATCTTTTGGAGAATATTCTTGAGAATATTCTCGAGAATATTCTCCAAGAGGAGAATTTTCGAGAATATTCTCCTAGAAGCTATTAAAATCATTTTTTTTTTAAATTTTAGAAGGTATATATTAACTTCAAATCAGGAGAATATTAAAGATTATACAATTAGAAGCCATCATAAAATTTAAAATGTTTTTAAAATCACTAATATTCTTGATAATATTCTCCTAGAAACTACTAAAATAATTTGTTTTGAAAAATTTTTTAGCAGGTATATAATATTTACTTCAAATCAGAAGAATATTAAAGATTATAAAATGAGAAGACAGATTTAAATAAGTCAAATTTAATTTTAAAATGTTTTTTGAAATCACTATTAAATATGAAAGACAACATGTTTAAAAGGTAAATGCAGAGCAACCAAGATGTATTAAATTAACTAAAAATTTCCGACTATTAGTGTTTCTGAAGAAAATCATGTACATAGAAATGTTTTTCTAAAAATAATTTTGTAGAATCCTAATGAGAATATTCTCATGAAAACATGAGGAGATGCAATTATACACGAGTGAAAATTTGAAGATCCTATATATTTCAGGGACACACACAAGTCTTAATAAGTAAGAAATAAATTGAATTGCAATTTTGGGAATATTCTCATCATAGATTTTTCCTCAAATGAAACACTTCAGGAACTTCCCATGAGGAGTTTTGTGGTGGGGGAGTATCAAAATTTGTTTTATTTAATACTGTACAACCAATGCCTCAGTTTTGATATTTTTAAAGTATGGGAAAAACTTAATTTCGAAATTGGATATTGTTCCATTAATTATGCTTTGACCTTGACCAATTATGAGCGCGTCACAAGAGCCCAACAACATTTAGCTATTTTTACCGAATTTTATTGAGAATATTCTCATGAAGGGGAAAATATAAATGAATCTGAATTTAAAATTAAAATTATACAAACAAAAAATCTAGCCAAATTATTCTTTCAGAAATAATTTTTATCTTTAAGCAAAAAGTAAAGTGAACTTTTCGAACCCACTTTGAGAATCAATATTCTCATGATAAATTAATTATATATATTTCCTGTAAAATAAATATTAAAAAATTGGAAATATTTTTCTCAACAGATAATTCTAATGTGATGTCCCTTTCTTTTAAGAATATTCCTGATTTTACAAAGTTATATCAAAATTAGCTAAATATCAGGTTTAAAAGGTCCTATAGTTTGACAACTATTGTTATTGGTGCAATGAGGTATTCTCACGTTTTGGGATTAAATTTTATTAAAATAGTAGATAAAAAACCATGAAGAATGACGTTTACATCATGTATTTTCGTAGCCTAGTTTCTGAGACATAAATTTTTGAAATTTCGTTTTTTGTTTTGGCGCGAAAACACTTTCGAATCACAAATCATGCGCTGTGAGGTCACATCCAATAGGAGCCCGTTTTCTGATCACGTGAAAACAGAAAACACAATGGTTTTCATGCGCTGTGACGTCACATCCAATAGAAGCCCGTTTTCTGATAACGTGACTTTTCTGACGTTTTGGCAAAAATAAAATTGAATTTTAAATTATTTAAAACGCATTTTTGAACTTAAAAATCAGAAATTTGGGAGTTTTAGACCATAATGTATTGAAAAAGTATAAAATCAAGCAAATCCCTCACTCATGCAAGTACCTCATTGCTTTCTCAACAACTATATGGAAAGAATTTAGACTCCTTTTTTTATAAGAGTATTTTCTCCCATTAAAATTTGCTTCTAATATACTTTAAAAAATACTTTTTTACTCAATGAAATTTACTTATTTATTAAAAATAATGCGAAATAATGAAATTACAGTTCAGAGAATATTCTCTAAACTAAAGATGACTTTTTAAGGGTAAGTTTCATCAAAGTTATTATTATTTTTAGGTTTTTAACACTAATACTAGATGGCCATTTCATATTATTAAACATATTGACATTTATTTCCATTTATCTGTCAAAAAACAGAATATTCTCGATTATTCTCAAAATTCTCGCCCCTGGAGAATATTCTCAGAATATTCTCGTTCTCCGAGAATATTCTCCGGAGAATATTCTCGCTTTACATCACTACTTCATGATCATAAACGTCATGACGGGAAAACATTCATAAAAACTTTTCTTGCAGTTTAAATTATGGCTAATTTTGATTGAATGTATAATAATGTAGTAACCAATAGATAAACTATTGGTTTTAAACTTGTTACAAAATTGAAAAAAATTAAAACTTTTGCATATTTTCAAAAGTGTGAAATTTGTCACCATTCATCCCCTCTCTCTTAATATTTTTCTAGAGGTTCAATAGTCTTTCCTTCGGTAAATCCTAAGAATCCGAGCCTAGGCAACATTTTGGAGAAATTTGGTGTTGCCAATGCTGTTTATTGGCCAGTAAGCGATTCATGTTCTATTATAGAACTGGGTCACCAGAATCCACTATTTTATCACCATTTTTTGCACAGGCTCAGATTCTTTGGAAGAACCCCCTTTCCGGCACAGCTTTGATAAGAGCCTAACAGCCGCTATGTTTACCCACAGCTCAAATGATGACTGACAAGCAGGAGATTTAACTATTAATATCATTATTAGATCCTAAAATAATAGCAGCTACTAAGTATTATTATCTTAGGATCCAATAATAATGATATTAATAGTTATATCTATATGGTTGTGTGTCATCATTTGAGCTGTGGGTAAACATGGTGGCTGCTAGACTTTATTCGAGGCTGTGCCTAATTATCTACTAAATATGTATTATCTTAGGCATACTTGTATAATATACACGAACGCGCGAACGGAGTTCGCAGAAAATTTTGCCCTCTGCAGAAAAACTACAAAGAAAATTTTTTTTCAGAAATTTTTCTGCAGAACTGGATGGATTTTAATACATTTTACCTGGTAAAATAAGGTATAAAATATATTGAAAAATTTTAAAAAGAAATTCTAAAGCCATAACTCCACCCGTGCAAGGCCAGGTATATTAACTAGTTGATTAAATTTTTCAATCCTGCCGATCTATCAAAGATTTTACATCTTTCATTTTTAGATAGAGCAGTTATTAGGAATCTCCAATTATGATAAAAAATACAATAATGTAAATTATTTAAAAGTTTTAAAATCACTAGTATGAAAAATTAGTATCAATGTAAGTACAGATAAAAATGATTACAGTCCCAATTTGGGTATTTCAGTAATAATGTGTTTTTTTAGAGAGAGGGATTTAAAAATATGTAAATTCTTGCAGAAAATTTTTTGGAAAAATTTAAGTTTGCAGAAAGGTTTTCATTTTATACAAGTATGATCTTAGGATCCAATAATAATGATATCACTGGGGAACAATTTGTAATATAATTTCTGTTGAGTTCAATTTTTTTGCTGTTTTAGAGTTCAATGGGCACACTGTTAAAAAACTGTTTTTAGTTTTCTTTTACCACGTCAACTTTTTAAGATACAGAGTACCCCCAAAATGTGAATAAAAAGCACAATAAATTACAGTAAACTCTCGTTAGTACGCCCCCACTTATTACGACATCCCGCATATTACGACGTTTTTCTCTGGTCCCTGGTACCACGGAATGGGACGATTCGGCGCGGCCGTTTGGGCGCGGCCGATTTGGCGCGGCCGTTTGGGCGCCGGCCCGTTTCGGCGCGAGACAAAAATTTTTTTCTTCGAATTTTTAGAAGGATTATGAAAGAGTTCTATTTAATTTCATTTTATTTCTGGCGCCGAAACGGCCAGCGCCGAATCGGCCCGCGCCCAAACGGCCGCGCCCAAACGGCCAGCGCCGAAACGGCCGCGCCGAATAGTAGTAGACCGCTGGTACCAATAGGCCTTTTATCATTAAAAACTATCCGCTTGTAGTGCCCCCGCTTATTATGACTTCCCGCATATTTCGACGCTTTTCTCCAGTCCCCCCAAGAAAAATCCTGGTTACTGCGTTGTCGAGTTCCTTTCAAATAATGTATGAGCTACAGAACCGTTGAAAACGCGTGTAGAACAATATGGTAACACTGGTTTTTCACAACCGTTCCCCTTTTTCCCCGAATGGCCCCCTGTTGCGCCCTCAACGATGATCAGTGTCTTGCAGGGCAAGTCAGTTGTCCTGTGACGAATCAGAACACTCCATAAATTTCTTGGAAATTCTCCCCCTCTCCTCCAATTTGACTTCCGCATTCCACAGCTCAGTGTTCAGTCCACTGTTGTATAAGTTCAGATACCGTATTCAGTATCCATTCTTTCTCAGCATAAGTTTAAAATGGCAAGTTCTTCTGGAAGTAAAAGGGAAGCTTCGAGTTTCGATGATAAATTGAAGATAATCAAGCTTTATGACGAGAAGAAAGGTGTTATGAATAAGCAGCTATTTGCAAATGAACAGGGGTTGCCTGTCTCTTCTATTTTAGTGATAAAATCCCGCTTAAAAAGGTTTCTAGGCGAGATTAGGTATAACGGGTTTTAGGTATATCGCGGAACCGGTGTTTTATGGAACTCAGCATATAGCGTCGTACCGCTTATTACGACGTTTTCACAAATCCCCTTGAACGGTGTACTAACGGGAGTTTACTACTTTGAATTTGATTTTCAGGGTCAAAAACCATTGCTTTAGTCTTTAAATTACACCCGAGAGGACAAGAATAGTTAAAGTTTCTAAAATATGAAAATTTGTGGTGAATAGATAGGTTTAAGGGGTTATTACCCCCTAAAAACGCAAAAAAATCGCTAAAAATGATAGAGCTTATTTCACGCTATTTTTTACACTTATTTTTTACGCAACTTCTTTTCAAAAGGTCCTAACCCATCCCCAAGGACCCAAATTTACTGAAAATAAGCAATGATTTTTACTAAAAGCGGTTGAGGCATTAGCGCCCCTGAAGGACCCGCAACGGGTTCGGGGAAGACTCTCTGGCGCTAGGGGACGCTAACAACACCTCAACGCTTTTAGTAAAAATCATTGCCTATTTTCAGTAAATTTGAGTCCTAGGTTATTTTACGCTATTTTTTCTCTCATTTTTTTTACGTAATTCCTCTTAAAAGGTCTTAACCCTTCCCCTAGGACCCAAATTTAATGAAAATAGCCAGCAATGATTTTTACTAAAACCGGTTGAGGTGTTAGCGTCCTCGATGTGTCAGAGAGTCTCCCCCGAACCCTTCGGGGGCGCTAACGCCTCAACCGCTTTTAGTAAAAATCATTGCTGCCTATTTTCAGTAAATTTGGGTCTTTGGGGATGGGTTAGGATCTTTTGAAAAGGAATTCCGTAAAAAATACGTGTAAAATAACATCTATCATTTTCAGCGATTTTTTTTGCTTTTTTAGGGGGATAATAACCCCTTAAACCAGGGTTGCTTGATTTAAATCACTTGATTTTTAAAAAAAATCATTGATTTAAATCAAAAATGTTAAACTTCCACAATTAAAATAAAAAATTTGTTGTGTATGCTTTAAAATGGTTTGCAAGATTATTTGCATTTTACAATTTTTTTAAATTCTGCTAGATATGTAACTGGGAGATAGGTTACTCTACATAAAATTGCCTGCAATTTCAAGAACAAATTTTACCACCAATAACAAAAATATTTATGACAAAAAGGGGTAAGTAGCAGGGTTTGGAATCAATAATTGTGATAAACTAAACAAGAATTAAAATATTTTAATTTTTTTATCGGGCACATCAACTTTTTAAAATACAAGCATGTGAATGATTTTATCGTAAGGGGCCGTCCATAAATGACGTCACCCTCAGAGGGGGGAGGGGGTTAATCAATTTGTGACAAGGGGGAGGGAGGGGGGTTTGAAAGTTGTGACATCACACCTTGCAGCTGAAAATCAACGAAAAAAACCTTGGTTCCGGGCACTTTCCGGTAAAATCCTATTTCATGGGTACGCCTTGGCGCGTTTTTTGGCGCTAAGTTTTTTTTGTCGCCAAAATCAAAAGGCGCCAAATTCCAAGCTGCAGACAGCTAAAAACATAGTCTAAACTGCTTAAACGTAATAAGGAAACAATTTATACATATTATGACATAATTTAAAGTATTTTTTACTTGATTGACGAATTATTGACGATTGACGATTGATCTTGATTGACGATTTATACAAATATCCTAATTCAACTTAATAACTCTTCATTAATGCATTTTAAGTAATAAAAAACACAAATAACATACCATATTCCCGTACTGAAAACTTACACATCTCTGCCTTTCAAAACAAAAGAACTGTTTTGAAATGCGCAGAGACATCGTAATATTTGAAATCCGCGCATATTCAACGCGATTGCCACAACTAAGTTTTTAATATTTTCTGAAGGGATTCCGGAATCGAACCCTTGAAGGAATCGATTGCAGCAGAAATTGAATCTTAGGAATCGTACTTAACAAATTTTCTTTCTTTATCTGTATTAATTTAGAAATAATAATATATTATAATTATACATTTTTCTATTATATATTTTTATTATTACTATTTTATATTTATATTGTTATTATTATTAGGGGAGAGGAGGGAGGAATGGGACAATTTTCACTAAATATTTTTTTATTCATTATCCCTTGCTTATTCATAGATGCAAATGGTTGGATAATAAACTTACATGTTTTAACTTAATTTTTTAAAAGTATACAGTTCTTAAATGTTGTTTAATTTTATCACTTTTGATCGTTCAAATTACAAGAATTTTGTGTCCCATTCCTCCCTCATGGGTGGGAGGAGTGGGACATGAGTATGGGAGGAGTGGGACACTTTTGAAAAGTAAAGAAAATTAGTAAAATGTCATAATGAGAAAGGGCCTAGTATTTTACCTACTATTCTTTTAACCTTTGCCCACATTGTTAAACAGCTTTCATTCTTATATCTATTATAGAATAATTTTTAAAAAATATTTAGTACACTTGAACTCTGTCCCATGGTGTTAAGAATCAATAATTGAATTACAATGTAGTACTTGGAATTGTTTATTCAAGAAAAGAAAAGCACTTCAATTGAAGCAATAGAGATAGCTATCAGAAATTAATATTTTCAAATTTTGTTTACATTTTTGCAGATTTAAACACATAAATTAAGTTTGAGCTGATTTTTGCAGATGATTTGCATGTCCCATTCCTCCCTCTTCAGAGTGTCCCATTCCTCCCTCCACACATTGCTTTTAAAATATAACTTGTCACATAAACTATGCTGGTGTTAGGCTTTATGAAATTGCAGATTAGCATGCATTATATCTTTTAGATTACAATGGCATTATATAATGTTTGTTCTACAACTTACATGAGAAATTAAATAAAACTAAAGATAGACTGGAAATTTACTTTGGAGGTGGGAAAATCAAATTTTTACAACTATAAACAGAAACTTGCTGCTGGATAAACTAAATGAAGGAAATAACTAGAAGCTATAAGAAGGCCATCTAATGACCAAACTGGAAATAAAATAAACTGATTTATTTTGCCATAATTTCATCTGTCCCACTCCTCCCACTGTCCCATTCCTCCCTCCTCTCCCCTATTACTATTTTATATTATTATTATATTACTATTTTATATTTTATTATTATATTACTATTTTATATTATTATTATTATTATATTACTATTTTATATTATTATTATTATATTACTATTTTATATTATTATTATTATTATTATTATTATTATTATTATTATTATTATTATTATTATTATTATTATTATATTACTATTTTATATTATTATTATTACTATTTTATATTTATATTATTATATTACTATTTATATTTATATTATTATGATTATTATTATATTACTATTATATATTTATATTATTATATATTATTTTTATCTCTTATAATATCCGTATTTTTTAGTGTAATATCCGTATTAACTAATTATCCTTGATTTTACTAATTTTCCTTCCTACTTGGCCCTAAGGAATCGATTCTAGGTTGGAATCAAGCCTCAGGAATCAATTCCGGAATCGGATGAAACGATTTTTTAGATCCCTAAGCACATGACAGCTGATTGGTTTTCCGAGTCATTTGCTTCATCACTCTTCAATTGGCCATTTCGGAATGTTACAATACAACGCAGAACACAAGAGCGCATTCTTACGTCAATTTGGATGAATCGCGCACAGCATTCGTCATTCAACTCGCGATTGCCAGACTTGGCAATCTATCTCTGACTACGTCATCTATCGCCAACCCGTACCCATCAACTAGGCTCGATCCCACTTTCCAATTAGTGTATTAGACATATTGTTGGTTTAAGAGCGTGACATGTGACAGGGGGGGAGGGGGTATTGGGAAGTGTGACAGTTTGTGACAAAGGGGGTCAAAAATGGGCAAAAAAAAGTGTGACATCATTTATGGATGGCCCCTAAGCTTGCTTTTATAGTTAGTCATGTTTTCCAAACTGTTGTTTTCTTTTACATAACTACAGCAAATAGAGCTCTATTATCTATGAACATGTCTGTCAATAAGTTGTTTATTTTATTTTATTTTTATTACTAATTCTATTTTAAAGAAATAAGTATACATAATACTTTTAGTAAAATTAATTTAACTGAATTATTATAATTCAAAGATTGATTAAAATTTTTATACAAAAATGAGGCATAGATTTTTTTAGAAATCATTATCACAATTTCTTTTAAAGCTATTATTGATTTCACAATTGGGCAAAAATAGTTATAGAAAGGATAAAAATTTTAGTAATTGATAGTATAATTGTTCATTCACCATTATAGGATGGGCTTGGGCATTTCACCATGAAATGGCAGCGAACCGCGCCCCTTAATTAATTCAATTAATTAATGCATAAAATAGATCAAAATTGGGATATTAAGTAATCCTAAATTATACCATTGAAATTACAATATCAGCATATTATTAACCAGTTTCAGGCAGTTCAGAGCTAGTTATTCATTTAAATCAAAAAAATCTGATTTAAATAAAAAAAATCCGATTTAAATCAAATAAATCCGATTTAAATCAATCGTTTTGGTAAAATCACATGCCTGGGAGATGAATGCACTGCGTAATTGATTTAACACGATAAACTTGGCTTTAAATATGTATTGTCTTCATAAATTCTTTAACTTCCGAAACAAAGCATAATAGCATATCGGTAACTTTCATAAAACGAAACTTTCAACTTAATCAGTTTAATTATAAATCCGCAACTGGCAAAATGTTTAGAAATAAAATAAAAGAATGACTAACTTAAAAGTTAAATCCAGCACAAGTAGTTATACACAGTAAATCTTTGACCTACATGCACTAAAATCTTTTAAATATATTAAAATTACTTTAATAATGCCCCTTCTTTATAATTCTTATTCCTCACGGCTATTAAGGAAGAGGTAAATAATAATAAACACGGTAGAAGTTGAGTTGAGTATGTTAGAGCTTCTGGATAGAAAATAATGATCAGAGGGTTTACTTTCTGAACTGTTTCTATGGACCAATGGAGACAATAGATGGCGCAAGTTCAGACTTGCGTATGCGCCAAGTTTTTAGCGTTAAAGATGACAAACATGGTAACCCTAACTCATGTTAAAAGAGTCATTTGGCTTCTAAATGTGCCGCTAAACAGCCAAAAATCGCCAAGCATACGCAACTCTGAACTTGCGCCAAGTATTTAGCGGTAAATATGACCAATATGGTAACCCTAACTCATGTTAAAAAAATTATTTGGCTTCTAATGTGCCGCTAAACGGCGCAAGTTTAGAGGTGCGGATGCGCCAAGTTTTAAGCGGTAAAGATGACTAATATGGTAACCCTAACTAATGTTAAGTGAATGATTTGGCTACTAAATGTGCCACTAAACAGCCAAAATTTGCCAAGCATCCGCACCTCTGAACTTGAGCTCGCTAAACAGCTAAAATTCCCAAGCATGCGCAACTCTGAACTTGCGCTCAATATATGACGCTTTGGCCTTTGGCACAGGAAAAACAAGAGCATGTATAAAGAGTTAAACACACAGATAATGGAGTTTTTTTTCACTGGTTTATTTCAAAACTTAAACGCATACTTATTTCAATTATCGAATTTTATTTTCCTCTTGTACCCATCAAATTCCGAAGAATTATGTTATGATAGGATCGCTCTGTATGAAAATTAAATGTAGGAATCCCATAGAAGAAATCGCAGAAAACCAGCATATTTTTTACAACACTGTTTCCCAAGTGGTTTTATATTTCAATTTTTGAATAATCACTAGGCATGTACCAACTTTAAAGTGTCCCAGTACAGACAGCTTCTTCCAAAATCTTGCCAAACTTAACTATAATAATTAATTGTTAAAAAAATTGCCAAATTTGTTGTAACCTCACACAGAGTATATAGTAGAGTCAATAGCGACTTAAGCCTGACTTGAAGAGAAAAGCAAAAAAGTTAATTAAACTGGAAGAGTCAATGGAGAGCAGAAATCCAAATTACCCCTTAAATCCGTACCAGCAATTAAATACATGAATAAATTTTGTAAAGATACATACAGTAGCTCAAAATATAACACAGTACCTATATATTCTTTGTTATAAATTTTAAAAATATACCTATTAAGTTCTAGTGTAATCCTACTCAGAAAAGTGAGAAAGAAGCTATTTGAAAGTTTAAAATTTGTTCAAGTTGTTAATAGTGAAATATTCTAAAAAACAGTAAGGAACCCAAAAGTTTTGGAAAATATTTATTTTTCTTCACATGTGACAAGATTAATAAACACTCTATACCACTGACTTTCCACAAAAATTATCAGTAAGATTAATGAAACAAAAAATCAAAGTTTTGCATATTGATATGTGTATCAGTTAAACAGAGTTTAAGTGATTTCTTTTGCACCATCATTACATTAAAAATTGGAATGATTATTTTATTATGTTAAGCTAGAAAGAATACAAAGCAAAGAATATTAATCTAACATATTTCCATGGATAAATATTTACTATTTTAAAGTTATTAGGTTTTTGAAAATTTAATACCAATGAAAGTGGAAAGGAGATGGTCACTGCATTATAGGCCAAATTGGCCTGAGCAGTATTTGATTGATTAATAGGAGAAATATACCAAATATACATAACTCAAAAAACTGAAACAGTTAAAAAGACATCAGGAATTTTAAATTCAAGAGTTTTCATCTTTTAAAGATTCTATATGCTAGAAAACTAATAATACAAACTCAAGCTTATGAAATATTATAACAATCATAATTAATAGAAGTTACTATAAGAACGAATTAATGCACCCCATTTCCTATAATCAAATTTATGCAAATAAATGTTCAATAGTATTTTTCACACAATTATTGTAAATTGTATTCAATAGGTCTTATTAGAGATTCTCACATTAATGAAATTCATACAATCAACAAAACCCTATAAATTTCCACACAGAACATGCAATACATTTTTAAAGAAATTAAAACAAATTTAACATCAATAAATTTTTTTATTGAATTACATCTACTTTGTTAATGGAAAATCATTTTTTTAAATACAGTACTTTGTAACTTTATAGAACATACCAATTTAACCAACATATCACAGTCTCCCTAGGGATGAAACTGGTTTGAATCTTAAAAAACTTTGAAATTCGAACTTGAAAATTAACTGTCAAACCAAAAAGGGAAAACACCAAATAATGCATTAGATAAAGTCTAGATAGATTTGATAGATTAAAAATATAATTCAGGTCCCTCAAATATTGGTTGAAGCAGAATGTGCATTTAAGAATGAAACAGTTCTAAAGCATATTCCATGTATAAAGTAACAAACCTTAACATTTATTAGATTGCAAAACTAATATTAAAGTAATAGTGCTACTGATCACATATATGAAAAACAAATATGTGTTACTGCTAAAGCTCAAAAGCTGTTATCCACATTACCAAGCTAATCTGCAAATTAACTGATAAATGAGCAGAAGAAAGAGTTCTCTCGCGTTTTATTTAAGAAATGGGAAATTATTTAGGAAAGTTTTACTCCACCAAATGTAAAGGAGGAAATGTGCAGAATACCTAGATGATTCAAGAAATGAAAAAGTTTTCTGTACTTTAATGGATCACCCTAGTTAATCTGCACACAACCTAGAAAATCTGTAGAACAACATATACCTGAACTTTAGCGATAACAAAGGTAAAGGGTGGTTATAACATAATTTACCATGTTTGAACCTGCATAGTGCTAGTTCTAGTAGACAGATGTCAATGAAATCTGGTAAATATACATATGGACCAAGGGAAATCAAAATATGCAATATAAAATTGGATGAATTTCTGGCGATAGATAGCATTTTTTACATTTTTAATAGCTAGTATTTTGAAGTTAAAAAAGTGTTTAAGATTAAATTTAGCACTCAGGAAAAATATGGTAAAGATTTGATTTTCAGAAGCTAACCAGGGACGATGGGAAGTTGTGAATATGGATGGGATCAGTTTTATGCTTTAACGGTTCTTTTTCAATGAAATATTGAATATGGTCTCAGACTTCCAATTTTTCTGTATGATAAACCTCGACACCTTTCCAAGCAATACTTTTTCTAGTGAAAAACACCATCTATATGTCAAAAATGGAACTAACTTTTTATAACATATTCTACTTCTCATGGTCTATATTACGTAAATACCAAATTCCATTGACATCTGTCCACTAGAACTAGTGCTAAATAGGTTCAAAAAGGATAACTTATTTTATACCCTTCACAGTATACCTTCTTAATACTTAAGTAACTAAACAATAGGCAGAAGACAAACCACAACCCTTAAATTCATATGACTAGAAAGAAGTAAATCTTCATCAATGCATCTATCTAAAATATAAAAAACAACATGATACATTATGTACAACCAAGTTTCAAGATGGTATTGCATATGAGAATAAAACAATCAAGAAGCAAAGATAATTCAAAAACTATATAAAGGCAATGTTCAACCTCCTATAAAACTGAGGGCATTTCAAAATATAATAAAGGTATAAAATTTAATCAAGATTACATTCATTAAAAATAATTTCAATGCTGAAAAAGAATAAATAATCTCAGAAACTTTCAACTTCAATACGTAGTCATAGCAAGTGAAATAGTTGATGGTACAAAAATTTGTATAACTTGGTATAAAAATTTACATGGAGTTCTTAGAATATCCTAGAAAGAATTAAGATAAAATAAAGTGGAAATTCATAAAATTTGGTAACATCTTTTTTGAATTTAACAATGTTTTACAATCAATATGCACTTTTTACTTAGAGAAATGCATTCAAAATAGTAAAAATTTTTACAGATGTCTGTTCCAGAAAATGTTAACATCACTGTTTCATCACTAAACGTTGAAGTGAAATAGTATTTACTTTACAACACATCATGGTAGAGAACCATCACACCATTTCTAATACAAAGAACAAGAGTTATGTGTATAGGCACATTTTATTACACAGCACACAAAATATAAAACATAAGCATTTAGGATGGTTATGTTTTCTTAACCATTATAAAAATCTGTCATCATTTAAAACGAATAGTAATACTTGCAGATTCATGATAAGATTAATGAAGTAAAATATGATTTGACACAATACAAACATGAATTACAATAAATAATAAAAATTAAAATTCTTTCCTTATTAAAAATTTCTACATGGAAAAAAGCTCTACCTTATTAAGTTATTATTTTAAAATAAAATAAAATTGAAAAATGTACTAACAAAACAATCTGCAAGTGTCTCCAAGTTTTTTATATAAAAACTGAGTACAAAAATACAGCTCAGAAATTGAAATAAATTTTCTGGTACAAATCATTTTCATCAAAAGAGTTACTTGAAACCTCATTTGTTATTGAATATTAGAAAATTACTAAATTCAATTAAACAGCATTTGAAAATGACAATAAATTAGTTTTGGACTTTAAAAGAAAAATTATAAGTTCCGAAACTTATTGGTAAACATAACAATGTCATGTTTCAATCCAAATAATAAATTAAACACACTTTTAAGTAGAATTTTCTGTACTTAAAAATATATGCAGTTTTAATTCTTAATAAGCTCCCAAGAACATAAATAGTTTATAATTTATTTTTTAGAACAAATCTAAACATAACACTAAATATGATAAACTTCATGTTTTCAATAAATACAAACTACTGCATATTTACATAAGGAAAATATGAATAGCATACAACATTATGAAGTATTCGTATAGTTCCAATGTAGTTTATAAACAAAGGATGATATCACATTTTTGTAAATCACAATGAACATTATAAATGAGCTAAATATGTAAATGGACACCTCAGGATAAAATTATCACTTTTTGATATTTGTACCACCATCATCTTTATCATCTCTAACAGCTGAAATCATCTTTTCCATCACGACTGCTAATATTTTATCAAGAGGATCCATACATCCTCTTTGCATCCATTTGGGGATTGTAACTCTGGCATGTGCAAATCCAAGTTTTTGCAAAATGTAATCTACTCCATATGGCTCGATACCTTTTCCAGCCCAAGACAAAAGTCTAAAGAATAAAATTTAAAGTTAGATGCTTCTGCAAAGTAAAATAATTTTGATACTGACACAATTGAAACTGAAATTAATATTAATAATGCTCCAATGTTTTCATTCTACCTAGACACCTCAGGAGGGTAAGACTGGCAGTTTTGTTATGCTTATTGAGGATTTTGCTAATCCATCCTACTTATTAACTGCTTCCCTTTTACTTATTTTAAATAAAAGCTAAATTCGATAATGTAATTAACAAGAAAATAACAATGATGATAAGTAATCCCTTTTGTAATTCAAAAACACTTAGAATGTCATATACAGGGTGTTTCTGAAATGGTCCGCTGATAGTACTGATGGTCCTGATAGTACTGATCAAGACGAACAAGAATTGATGCGGAAAGGGGGGTCGCAGTTACACCGTTAAAGAGCTAGGTCCTAATGTAGTGCGATAGCGTTACAAAAGGACGTTTTGCCAAGGCCCGTTTAACGAAAAAAAACATAATGAAATGAGAAAATTTATTGCATGAGGTACAGCAGTATCCGTACTACTTACATCATAAATTTGATAGAAATTGGACCACTTGCTAAACCGTGGGGTGAGTTTTAACACGCACAGTATTAATCTTCTAGCCAAAGAATGGAGTTCCATTAATGGTATTTAGAAAAATGATGATCGGGTAAGGAATTTTCAATGATCATACATTGATCATTGAAACTGTATGATCATTGAAAATTCCTTCCCCGATCATCATTTTTCTAAATAGCATTACACTAATGTAAAGGACCTCCATTCTTCGGCTAAAAGATTAATATTGCATGTTTTAAAACTCACTCTACGGTTTAGTAAGTGGTCCAATTTCTATCAAATTTATGATGTAAGTAGTACAGATACTGCTGTACCTCATGCAATAATTTTTTTCATTTCATTATGTTTTTTTTTCGTTAAACGGGCCTTGGCAAAACGTCCTTTTGTAACGCTCTCGCACTACATTAGGACCTAGCTCTTTAACGGTGTAACAGCGACCCCCCTTTCCGCATCAATTCTTGTTCGTCTTGAGTACTATCACCCCTCAAAGTTTGGCGGACCATTTCAGAATCACCCTGTATACTGGAATATAGAAGAAATCGCAAATTTACAACATATTTTAATAGATACAGAATTAATCTTTTAAAAAAAGATGTTAAAAATTACTAGGGGAGAGAGGGGGTTATTAATTTGTGATACTTTATGACAAGGGGGGAGGAGGGGTTTACAAGAAATGCGACAAACAGCCCAAAAAGAATAAAAACCAAAACATTTTAAACAAAAGTCATTATTTAATGCGCAAGCCTCGAAATGAAGAAATCCCTTAACTTATAATTTTGCCACTTTACATACATCTAACTAATAAAAGAAGTTTCCTTTTGTAAATTATAAGGTAAGGATGATTTCAACTTAAATGAAAGGGCAAGTCCAGGGTTATTACTAACCCTGTGCAAGACATATTGTTGGTAAGAAAGCATGGCATACATGTTAAGTAATTAAGCAAGTTATTGCAAGGAAACCAAATAATTCATACCTGACTGTAGGTTCTAGATGCCATGTATGACACTGATAAGTTCTCCAATCTTTTTGGAAAGATTCTGTTGGATCACCCAGTTTTGACTTTCGGTCACTATCAGGCGAGTGAGTTTTTCCAAAAGCACTAACAACTATAGGTTTATAAATAAGAGTTTCATCAGAGAGGGAAACAATGTGAGTGTCAAAATTTCAGTTCAAGTATAAAAACTCGATAGAAAATATATTGATAAAAATACTCACTTTCTTTTTCTTTGATATATGATGTTATTAAATCATGCAAGAAAAAGAATGCTTCAGCATCTACAGCTACAAATATGTGGTCATCAAATTCAGTAACAAAACTGCAGTCCACAGTAGGTTTTAACCCTGGCAAAAATTCAAAAATAAAACTTTATTAAATACATTATAATAATACAGAGAAAAATTCATAGGAAAACGTTAGATAAAAAGCTTCGACACATAAACAAATGGTGACTTTAACAAGAACAAGCTACTTTACCAAAAAATAGCTTCTAAATTATACTACATTAAAATGTTCAAACAGAAGAGAAACTTAAACGAAAATGTTGAATGCATTAAAAATACAACCTTATTTTATTTTACCAAAGAATAAGATTAAGGATATGAGAGGCATTACCTCCAGTAGAATTGGGTTTAGCAGGTTGAATATGTTCTGTTTTCAAATGAAGTTGCATACTGGGAAGAGCAAAAATTACTTCCATGTTATGATTAAATTCAGGTCCTTTGGATGGCATTGAGACACGGCGATCATTAGAGCTATCACGGTCATGATCTAAAACAGGAAACCTACCAACATCTGAAAAAATAATCAAAACTTGATTACTGATTTAATAATTTAAAAGCTAACAGCAACACATTTTAAAGCTTAAACAGCACTAATTTCACTGACACTTATGGTTCTATTCACCTCTAACCTAACCAAAAGGTTAACCTGAAGCCAAACCTTTTTCCAACTGTTTAGCATACAACTAGTTTTCCCTCTTAAACTACCAATCAGATATTTGACTTCAGGTCAATCCTTGTTTAGGTAAGCAATAAATACAGCCATTAGTTATGTACAAAAAAAACCTGTACCAAATAACATGACATACCATCTAGTTCACTAGTAGCAAAGGCATAATGAAACCATTCATGCATGCTTCGAAATTGTGGAGGAAACAAAACATTTCGTGATATACGGCAAACAGTAGCCATACTAGCATGCTGAGCAGTTTCAGTTGAACTATGTCCAAGAGCATAAGACAAGTTTTGCACAATGTAAGTAGCAATGCTACCTGAAATTTCAATAATCAATGTATCAATGACATGATATCTAAAATCATCAAATAGATTACTTACAGTAATTTCATCCAAAAACACCTGCATAAACAATTTGATAAAAATTAGAGGAGCATTTCTAATGAAAAATACAAAACTTAAAATCATGCTCGATACGTAGTACCTTTTATTATTTAGATTAACTTTCAAATGTTTTTTAACATGTACTTACCATCATCTTTAACAACATCTTGTGCTTCTGTAGCAAATGATATAGTAGGTTTTCTCATGCTAAAGATAGCCCAGGCTTTTGATCGAAAATTTATACCATGAAAACACGCTAATGAAATATTGTAGCCATGAAGATCCATTGTGCCACCTAGAATAGTTCCCAAATCTGGTAAAGCACTGACCATGGTGTTTAACTGCAAGCCAGATACCATAGATAAAACTTTCTGCCAATGCCGATGGTGTTTAGCTTCAGTTTCTGTAACATTCAAGGATAAATTATGTGCTTAAATAAAAATATTTGCACTTATCACTGATCAGCACTTAAAAAGTCAAAGAATACTGGTTAACTCAGGAATATTTGAATGAATTTACCTTCAGCTGATTTTGATTTTCTTGATCTATTTTTGATTGAGTGTCTTTGAAGTCGAGGTTGTAAAGACGAAAATACCCGCTTGCTACTATGAAATTGTTGAGAGAAAAATTCTTCCAATTTTGAATACATCTTAATTAAATCTGGTGTAGTAGATTTAGATATCAAAAGTTGCAGCTGGTCCCAAGAGAGTTCTCCATTCACAAAGATCAAAGCTGGTCTGTAAGTAATATAAAAGTTTATATTACATCCATTACAAGTACACAATCACTATGCATTTTCAATATGAATTTTGAAATAGCTTCTGCACCTTTTGGTAGGATGACTAGATATATGATCATGACTGAAAGCAGTACTAACTCTCCATTCATCTTTGAGAGTTATATCCAAGGAACTGACTCTTCCCATCAACACACTTGTTCCCATATAATCCAGACGAGATTCTAAAGCTCCTAATTTTAGAGCCATAGTATGATCAGGTTCTTGGCCCCATTCTTCTTTTAAATGCACTGAAAAAATGAAAACACATTTGATACAATGAAAATAGCTCAATGATTGGAGATAAAATAAAAAGAGTAAATTTCTAATATAAGAATTCATAAAATGTGATACTCACTACAGGTGTCAATTCGGCTTAATTCAATGGTTCCTCCAACAATGCCACCTTTGCTATCAAGTGTTGATCCTTCAAGGCCCACAGAAAGAAACAAGTTTTTGTGCCCGCTACTTCCTATTGAAAGTCGGCCTTGAGATTTAAAATATCTGGTGAGCCATCTAAAAAATATTAACTGTGTTATACAAAAACAGAACAGAGCTTAAAAATTGTTTCACAAACTGTTTACATCACAATACTTTCACAGGGTTCTCACTCAATTTTGGAAAAACAATTCCCACACTTTTTCAGATTCATTTTAAAGATTTTCCAGCAATTTTTTTTTATTTTAAGCATATATTTTCAATAAATTTTATACATATTTTTTCCTTTCTAGGAAGTTTATTCCAAGTTTAGGCAAGGTTTTCTTGACTTTTTCGGTCAAATTAAAACTTATTACCTTTTTATGTTTTCCCTGACTTGTGGGAACTTGTTTATTGCAAAAAGTGTTAAATGGGGTTAAATTAAATTGGGGAAAAGATAAATTAAAAGAGGAAAATTAAAGCATGGAAGTAGAAATTATTGACTAATATCATGCACCGTTCAATAGGTGTTGAAAGTTAAACGTATAAAAATGCATAAAGCTCACGTTGTATTTCCCATGACATTTCCCATATTCATATGAACATTTAATCGAGATAAATTGACAGCAAATAACACTAGGGTTTCCCAGGCACTACTATGTCGACCAGAATGGAGTGGGGAAGATTGTTCTGAGGATACACTGTCTTTGCTTTCATCATAGCTAGAAGATCCACTTTTGGAAGGACTGTGAGCATCTAAAAATTTTAAAAATAAAATTACATAGAGGTACAAAAGTATTAAAAATATTCTGACATTTCTGATCACAATTAAACAATGAAAAATCGAATAAATTTAAATAAAGAGTGGAAAAATCAACTGTTAAGATCAACAACTACTTTATCTAGCTAAAAAGACTAAATACATTTTTCTATATTGGATAACTTAAAAGGCAGAACAGATTTATGGTAACTACATAAGTGATCAGTCTTTTAACTAAAAAAGTAAAATTCAAAGTTTTTTAAATAACTATTCTACATAATTATATCGAGAACTAACCCAAACACTTTCTTGATTCTTGTACAGATCTGTCTAAATTCAACCACAGTCTATCTCTGTGATTATGGGTAGATATTTGACTTGATTTCAAGGTCTTGTTTGACTCTTTACTATCTGAAGGCACAATATTTTTCATAGGAGGAGAAAATGTAGAAAATGAAGTCTTTGGAGCAGCACCAGGTATGGATATACCCTCAGAAGTCATAGATGTAGAAGGACCACCAATGGTTGAAGACTGCACATTTACAGATGGTGAAAAAGTCATGTAATCAGCTTTACTAATGCTAGGTGACATGGTACCACTGCTGCTACTAGTTTCCACCGAGTCTTCTACAAAATTGAAATAGTCATATAGTCTAAATTCTTAAAATTAAAATAAACAAATTTTCAGATTTTAAGAAATAATTTCAAAATTATAAAAGTTCTTGAGAAATTAAACAATTTATACTCTAAGTGCATAGCTGGCATTGTACATTAACAAGCTCCTTGCTTTTATGTAGCATCAGTTACTTTGAAATATTTCTTTAAATGAAGAAATACCTTGATCACTGTAAAGAGCTCCAGTGCTTTGATCACCAAGAAACATTCTCCTTGCAATACTTCGCCTGTACCAAGCTTTAGGGAATGCTAAAATTTCAGTAAGTCGTCTCATATCATATTTAAATGATGCTGAACCAATGTCGCAAATAGCTAAACAAAAAATTACACAATTATGTTAACATTTCAAGCATGTAAATATACAGATTGAGTAAGACAACAGAAAAGAGCTACGTTGTTGTTGAATTTTTTTATTGTTTTGCAATAGTTAATAAACCTTTAACTTTAGGTATTAGCAAATAATTAGTGAATTTAGTGAATATCCCACTGCAATAGCTTAATTATTACATTATAGTAACTAGCTTATATTGAGGGGGAAATTTCTTTAAAACAACATCTAGTGTTTTATTAGCACAGGAATGATAGAATGTTTCACTATTTTAATACAAATTGCTACTATTACACTATTGTTTCCTTTTTAAGGTGCCAAAGTTTTAAGTTCCAGAATTATGCAAATTGTTCTTCAAATTTTCCCACATAGTAGGTCCATTCACATAAAACTATACATTAGTTTCATATTGAGAATCTTTGAAGAGTTACCTGAAAAACGTATAAGAGCACCACCAGAATCAAATGTTCTGCCCAGCTTTTGAGAAGTTGCCCCAAGCTCTATATGGGACAAGTTGATTTTCCGACTCCGTGATATATTTACTTTAACAAATTCTACCTGAAGGCTAAGGGAGTCCTTTCTCTCACTGGTAGATAACGGAGATGTTTCACCTTCTTTTGTACTTCCTACAAAAGAAATTCCTTTAACAAAACAGTTTTTACCACTCAAAACTCCTTTTCATTTCTGTATTATGCTTACATATAACATATTTATTCATGTACATTTTGTACTGATGATTACAACATGAATTATATCCTCTCTAACACAAAGTAATTATGAAATTTAAAGGTTACTTTAAATTTTATTAAAAGAGCATACAACAAGTAGTGCAGTAAAACACTGTTGCAAATTAGATAACTTCCTTGAAAATAAACTATATCAAGAAGTGAATGAGCAAATTACTTTTTGTCTTTTGTGTATTACAGGAACAGAAGAGTGTACCAGATATTTATAAGTTAAAGACAATTAAACTTACCAGATTTTTTAGCTCCCCCATATGGATGAAATATATACAATGAAAAGTCTGCTAAACAACCTGTCATGCTTAAACCTCCAACAGCTGTTTGACAAACAGATGATGATTCAAATATAGGTCTAGAATGATTTTCTTTAACATAACCTATAAAAAATATAAATATATGTAAATTTATGGGGGGTTTCAAACTAAATTTGTAATGGTATTGTGGTTAAAAACTTTATACTCAAACAAGGTAATTTTAGATAGAAATACATAAGCAATAGAATTAAAACTGCTGAAATACCTCAACAAACTATAAAGTAGGAGAAAGTGAGTATCATAAAAATTTTAAGGCAATGGTTTTAAAAATAATTTTGGAATAATCAAAACTACATTCTAGGACACATCTTCTGAAGTATCTCATTTTCTTTTATCAATTCATTGCATTGAAAAATTTAAATTTTTATTTTTTCTGAAGGTCTATGTACTTAAGAAATAGGGTAACAATTTAGTTATCTTCAAATCAAAAAGATTTACAAACAGTTTTGTTAAGTTAACAAATTTTCAATGTCTAGTAAGTCAACTAATGCAACATTCTTTTCTGGAATATCTAAAATTATCATGGTTCCACTAAATCTTAAAACAACAAAAGCAATCATTTGATTTGGATGTTAAAAGGGTATTACTCATTCATATTCAGGCTGAACATGAATAAGCAATTGTTTTTTTCCCCATGGATTATACATGGATAAATATAAGCCTTTGTAAATATTTATTTTAAACTTACACATAACTCAATATTTGTGTTAAAGACATACAGCGTTTTCAAAGTAAATATAATGCTATAATAACTCAAAATAAATATACCATTAAATAACACAGGTTCCAATATGCCTATAATCATACCTTTACACTTAGAGCTAGGTTCTAGGGAACTAGTTGCATACAAATCATCTTCAGCTCTCTTGGAAGAAAATACCAGATCAACCGATGGCAATCTCAGTATACATTCAACACGAGAAATAGGTAAACAACTAAAGCGGAGAATAGAAGGTTGCATTCGAAAGTAAACTATCACATCCACAGGGAATGAAGCATAAGCATATTGACTAGGTGTTGCTAAAGAAGCTCCTTCATCCTCTACTTTATTAGGTTCTGAAATAAATAATGACCAGTTAAATAGGTGCTTTAATTTTAACAATCATCTGGATAATATCTGTCACTTGACTTTATTCATAAATTGATAAAATATAAAAAAGTTAAATCAATTCATTATAATAAATTTAACTGGAATAAATGGATTCCCAAATATTTAATTAGCTAACTACATAAATAACATCTTGAAAAAATGTTGTACCATAGTATACTCTGTTCCACTTTAACTTGTCAGCACTGGGAAAAGCAGAGAATGTACCGATCCGCACAAAAAAATAGTACAAGGTTGTATTGCAATTTAAAATAAAGAATATGAAGATACATTTTTAAAAATGTGTCATACATTATTGTTTTTTGGGATTTTTATCATATAACTTAATTTAATCCTGCATTAAAAGTCTTTAAACCCAAGGGAATGAATTTAGTCTGTAGGGTAGAGCCAGGTAGAACGGCGCAGGACAGGTACCTCATTCCGCCCGATTGGCTGGAAACTGGTTGCCTATCTGTAATTCGGTCGTCGTATCTTTTTTCCACTGACATGTTAAGGTGGAACAGAGTATAATTACTTGAAATAGCATACAACAATAAATTTGTATGAGGATCAAAAGAATACCTATAATAGGGGCTGTTTTTGTGAGTTGAATAGGTATTGGTTCCAAGGCTTGTTCAAGAAAGTCAAGGATATGAGGACTTACAACAGCTTCCTAGCAAGCAAAAGATTTCCATTTAAAAAAGTATGGAATTTCAAGTTAAAAATTAGATATTTTTAAAATAAATAACGTTTTATTTCAATAATTTATTTATGATTTAAATATGGTAAACAAACCTCTGGAATGCTTTGCAATGTGACCCAGGCAAAAAGGCAGGCCTTTTTTATTCCAACTTTTCTAAGACTACTGCCAGAAACTTGAGATGGGTCAGCAGCCAAAAATGAACGGTGAGAAAAGGTATTTAAACCATGGTCAGTTTCTGGACAATACTTAGTTGTTCCACTAATACTTGTAATAGGACTGTCGCCTGATACAGTTCTTGAATTATAATGCACCTAAATTTAAAAAACCTTCAATAAAAAAATCTTGACTAATCTTGTTTTTATTCCCTACGTTCATAAATGAATAAAGTGATGCATGAGAAGACACATTTTTTTATGTAATATAGGAAAATTATTTTTAAAATATTTCTTAAGTAAACTTATCTTCTAAGGAGAGTGACTGAATGAAAAGCATAAAGCAAAAAAATTTACTTAACTAAATAAGTGTAACATCATAAAAAAACTTAAAACTAAATGAGTAAGTGATTAGCTAACTTACTTTAACATCAAGCCCAGGAATTAAAAATATAGTGAAATCTGCTACTTGATTGGGAGGAGCATTCTGGACATAACGTAAACGAGAAGCAGATACATTATTTCTCATACCACTTCCATGGCGCTTTTTTGTATGGCTAGGGGAAGAAAGATCAAATCCTCCTCCTGAAAAGCTCCTTTCTTTTCTCATAGACCTTAAGGAAAATTGAAACATCCCTTTTTTAGCAGAATGAAAATTAAAACAATACCTTTCAATCATAATACATCAAGAACAATTAAATGCATTTTAATCATTAAATATAAAATAGTAAAAATTAGTCTTTTAAGAAATGGGTAGCTTAAATTTAAGGAAATAATAATTATTTGTTATTATTGATTAAGGGAATGATCATCATCCCCTTTAATTAATGGAAAATTCAAACTGTCACAAAATATGAAAATTCTCTTACACCTTAAAGTTTAAATAAACACCTAAAAACCATTGGTCTTATCAACATTTATTCAAAAATTGTTGAATTTGTTTCCGCACAATGTTTTTTACAACTAAATGAAAGGTTAAGTTGCTAAAAAATAAGCTAGTAGTTTCTAGGGGATTTCTTGGAAGTAGTCATAATTTACCTCTTCATGAAGTCTTCTTCTTTGTTGAAATCTTTAGTATGCAAGACACATTTGCCACTATTAAAGAAAACTTTCACATCTAATTCAAAATCAATATTTGGTTCTGATGGAGGTAACTTAAATGAACTAACACCACTACTAGCTCCTCCAGGAGTTGTTTGGCCTGTTTTCCTACTTTCAATATTTTTTCTGAAAGAGAAAAATGGGAAAATGCCTTTAATTTAAATATTGCAGAACTGCATCTGCATGAATTTGATGTTAGTAAGAAAAATTACTTTTGGTCAGCAAAATCCCCTTTGGCATTGTCAACCCCAGGATCAGTGGAACTGCTAGCTGGAGACTCAGATGATGTCATATCTGCATGACAAGGAGATAGATCTGTTGGATTAGTAATATTACTATCCAGAGTATGAGAAGGAGTTGGAGTATCACTGTATCCCAAATCCGCAACAGCACTTGTTGTAAATACACTATCTAAGGATAACTCCCTGAAAACACCAAACACTGTTAGCTTTATACAGAATATTTAACACTGATATTTGAAAATATCAGAGTAGCGACATTAAACTTATTTCAAAATTCCCTGATGATTCCAGGAGTGGATTCCAACATTGGATTGCTTCTTTGTAAAGTGAATGGAAATTCTTAAAGCACAGAAAATATTTCTGTGCATAGGGTTTTTGAAGAATTTCTTGATAGATTTTAGTTTGTGGGTAGGAGCATAGAAATGCACCTTTTAAAGACTTTAAAATAATAATAAAGTTTCATTTTCAAAATTTCTCAGATTATTATTGGACTTTCAAAAAATTTCCCAATTTTCCCCAGATAATTCCAGTTTTCTAAAGTTTTCCAGGTTTGTGGCCACACTGAAAAATGTACCTTGACTTAAAAAAGGAAAAGGATTTCTTGTACTCTTAAAAAGTTATCAAAATTATTTTATTGCACAACAAATGAAAATTATATTGAATTGTATATTACTTTTAAAGCTTTAGATGCATTCTTTCTATATATTGAAATGAAAAGAAAAGAATACTTAAGTATAACCATAAAATATCAGTATTAAACTCACCTATGAACTGACTTCTCAGGTAATGTTAAATTGGGTAGGTCGGACATGTCTAATGATCCTGTTCTAGTATGAGCATGACTGGGAGAGCTTTCTTTGCTACTAGGTGTCTGAATGATTTCACCAAACCTGTTAGATTTTTTATGGGAAAGTATAGTTTAATTTTGGATGGTTTGAAAATAAAATGTGAAGATACAAAGAACAAAAAGTAACAAACCCAGGTTCAGTGCTTTCTTCAGTATCCGGAAAAAATAAGGACATAGATTGTAGTGGTCCAGCAGTAGATCTGGTTCCAAGGCCTAATTTATCTTTAAATGATGTAGCCTATGAAAAATGAATAAAATTAAACTTATATGCAAGATTCGGCATCATCAAATTATAGCTAAGCTTATTAAGTTATTAATCATAGCTTATTAAGTTATCATCCAGATTAACTTAAGATGTTAACAAGATTTAAAGCAACCAATCAAGTAGAAACACTAAAATTGTAGAATATAAGTAATACCTTAACACTCTGTCTGCGTAACTTTTTGATAACATCTCTCCTAAAATCATTAAAAACTGCTGTTTCTAATTCTTGGAGGCGACGCACTTCTTGTTCAATAGTGCTTTGACTAGCCCCAAGCAACCTGAATAGTGCAAAAAGAATCCATAAAATTAGATAATTATTAGAATTATTATTACAAAGATACAATTTTCCAACTAACAAAAATACTAAAATCATAAAACAAAAAATACTTAACATTAGTATAATTAAAATACTAAAATACTTTAAACAAACTTAAGTTTAAATTTATGGAAGACATGAAGAGGGCAGAATAACAAACCAGGGTTCGTGAACAAATGAAATGCGAAATTCATAAAATTTTTAACTTAAGTTCAGAAAATACTGATACAAACCTCAAGTCATTGATAATCTTAGCTTGTTCATTCATTTCTTTTTCAATGAGCCTTGATCTTTTCTTAGCATCCAAACTAGGATCAAGAAACAATGGAGGCAGAGTCTCAACAAATGTACTTCCTTTCCGAGCTACCACAGGTTGGTCCTAAAATTATAATAGGACAATTTTGGGAAAATATTCTACCTAAGGGGGCATCCATAAATTATGTGAGGTGTTTTTTCCAAAATCTGGACCCCCCCCTCCCCCCTTGGTGAGATTTAGTGAGATTTTTCTTGACCCCCCCTCCCCCCAAGTGAGATTTACCTACAACTTTGAAAATTTTTTTCCAAAAATTATTTGCATTTTGTGCTTCATAGCACCTAATTAAGTTATAATTAAGTTAAAAAAAAGTTGACGTGAGATTTTAATCGACCCCCCTCCCCCCTTGGTGAGATTTGGTGAGATTTTTCCAAACCCCTCCCCCCCTTTTTGACCTCACGTAATTTATGGATGACTCCTAACTATCAAATGTCATGGAAATTCTATAAAATTATAATCATTACAAATGTAAAAATAATTTAGGGGTAAATCCTTAAATGTACAGAAAAACTACAGAGGAAGTTATTTTAAGGGAAAATTAAAGGAAAAAGTATTGAAACATTAACACCCATGTTCTCTGTAAACGTTGTAACAATTATGACATTGTTTACAACTTGTCGCCAAAGGAAGGCGCTGTGTTGGTTAACAGCATTGATAAATATGAACTTTGACATTACATGTTGAAACACAAAAATGCATGGTATGGTTTACAATCTGATATGCTAAAATTGCAAAGAATATGACTGTAAGAGGTATTTAATAAGAATCAGGATAGATCACCCAAAATCCTAGTAATATCTAAAAATCTGGGCTTAGC
The DNA here is from genome assembly GCA_024610705.1 of Tetragnatha versicolor. Taxonomy (NCBI): domain Eukaryota; kingdom Metazoa; phylum Arthropoda; class Arachnida; order Araneae; family Tetragnathidae; genus Tetragnatha; species Tetragnatha versicolor. Next base: position 43,284,010 of record JANDEH010000009.1, read on the forward strand.
ACAGATACCTGAACAGATGGGCCATGCCTTGTTTGCTGTTCCTCGTTACCCCCATCAGGATAATCAATGCCGTCTCCTTCATCTTCAACCCCAGTTATAGCAGTAAGAGTTTTGAACAAGGCAGACAACTGCTTCCCAATATTAGTATCTAAATGGATGTCAACACCTTCCATCTGCCACTGAACATTCAATATCCATTTTGCATTATCTAAGAAGAGATTATTTTAATCAATTATTTTAACACAACACTCATACTTCTTTTAGAAAAGTGGAAAAATGCATACTTAATCCTTGAGGCGCAACTGTCCTGGAACATATTTCATAGGTTCCTTCTGATACAACACATAAATTCATTATATTTGAATCTGTAGGATCAGGTTTCCAGTCATCCAATGAAGTTTCAAAATCATCAGCAAATCGAATACACAATCCTAAAATCAGAGAAGCATTAAAATGAAATAAATATCAATATAGAAGTTTATAAACCTTTTACCAGACTTTCCATAATATACAACAAAATCATCATTTAATAGACTAACTAATCTTATGTGTTTTTCAAGACACAATAAAAAAAACTTAAATAAGTTACTTTGGAGAATAATTGAATTATTTTCTCAAAAATTACAAGTCATGGTACATCAAATACCTAGAAGCACTAATGATATTTTTACTAAAAATTCATAAGAATATAAACTTATTTTTCACAGAACAATTTAATCAAAGTACACAGCAGACCAACCAGTAAATTTGGCTTTGCTCACTAAAGATCCACACGAACATGCTGATATTCTTGTACTTTCCAAAGTAACTACAACAGCAGCTTTAAGTTCAGTGTCATACATTTTGCTAACGTTCTGAAATACAAAAGCTGTTATAAATTTACAACACAAGTTACAATTTTTTTGCAAACAGCGTAATCCCCTTTCTAATAAAGGTAGAAAGCACCAACTAAAGCACAATTAAGTAATACTTCCAGAAAAGCTTGTTAGATAGCTAAGCGATTAATTTGAATACAAAGATAGCATACCTTTTTATATCCTTCCTTTTTCTAAAAAAACACAATTTTCCTAATTAGTAGTAATACTCATGCAGTATAACTTATCCAAGACAAAAAATGGATAAAAAACCTCTTTTTTGTAAAAAAACCTATGTAAATCTATTAAAAATTTATTATATTAGAGGGAATATTATTATTAGATCTTAAAATATTATTAAGTATTTTGGGATTCTTATGAGTTTGAACAAGTCTTATTGTATTTTTTAGTTAAAATAATAATCATTTATTAACATAATTAAAGAAAAAATAAACATTAATACAGAAAAACTATGTTATACACCAAGGGGAAATAAAAAATCCCATCCAGGCATAATAGAAATTAAATACATAACGGAATAACGAAAATAAAGAAAAAAAGGGAAAAAATACATTAAAACTATAAAATAAACACAAGAAAACCAAGACAAATTGGCAAAAGGCTGAATAATATTTAAAATGAAAAATTTGCTTCAAAGTCAGAAATACAGATCCAGGTCGTCGATGTTAATTATAAATTCAAAAAGATTTCTTTTGAAAACAGAATAACTATTTGTTTGAATTAAATTTGTAGGTAAACTATTGTACAATTTAGGTGCAAGATAAAAGTGTTTACGAAATATGTCCTTTGAAAATGTTGGAATTTCAAAAATTTCAGATGATCTAGTATTATATTGCCTGGTTCTAAATTTACAAAGAGATTTATTACGAAAAATATAAAGTAGAATGCGATAAAAAGCATTATGCCGTAATGGTAGAAATTTAATATTCCAGTTGTATAGTTATTTTAAAACATTGTAAACTTCTCTAAACATTATTTACACAAATATTTGCGATGCAAAACAGTTATTAAAACTTATAAGGCATACCCCAGTATATGGATTCATAGGCAAGCAGATTCCCATATCATCAACAGTGAGTTGAAGAAACAATGTTCCTAAGGCTTGAGACCCAATCTGTGAAATCTGAGGAACTCTTTCAAATACTTGTTGTGTGGCAGTAAGTACCTATCAAACAAAATTGTCACTCTTTTTGCACAAACTACAAAATAACAGTAATAATAAAAATTAAAATAGCAACTTTACCTCTTTGTTAAGACTAGCTCTTTGTTCATTCCAATATTCATAAGCATTTTTATAATTTAGCCAGACTAGAACAGCTGAAAAGTAATGTAAAAAGTAATATAGTATGTTTAAGAACTCATTCTCAAGCATTGAAATTAAACTTTCCTATTAATGTGGCAAGAAATAAAATTTAGAAGTGAGAAGAATTTTACAAACTTAAATAAAACAGTGAAAATACTTTTAGAATTGTATACAGAACAGGGCATGAAATTTCTGCTCACCAGCTTGCTATTGGGGAGTAAATATTCAAGGCTGATGAATAATTTTTATAATGTTGTGTTTCAAATCAATCAATTGGTAATTTCAATCCAAAGGCAAACAAAAATTTTTGCCTTACTTTTGAGAAAATAATGGAACTTACCTTTATCTAAAGCTATAGGCTGTATGTACATCAATGGTCTATTCAATGTAATTAATACAGCTTCCTTATCTTCAGAATGACTAGATATCATTTCATCCTATGATAAATATAAAAAAACAGAGGAAAGATTTAGCTGTGTTCCCAATGAAAAGCGCTAAACAAATGTTGATACAAAAATGAGGTTATAAATACTTAAATATGATCTGCCTTTTCTTTAATTTTCAGTTCAAATTACAACTTAGTATTTTAGCCAATGACATGCCAAAGTTCGCAAGTATTGGCTATTTTAATTATTGTAAAAAACATATGTTAAAGGGATCAACAATACAGCCAGCAATTCTTAGCTTAGCACTAAAAGTTAAAATAAGTCATTTCATTAGGTAACTTGTGACTAAAAATGCATGGTAAAACTTTTTCTAAGCAGGGTTGAAAATTGGGCCTATCATGTATTAGTTCTATCTGCCTTGTACAACGCACAAGATCGCCCATGAGAAACAAGTAATACAAATTTTAAAGATGACATCAATTGACAGATCATTTGGAATTTCTATCATTTCATTTGATTTTTAGAAAGTAGAAATCAGCTCTCCCAAAAGGCTTGAAAAGATTGGTTTGATCATAGTGTTATGGCATAACAAAAAGAAAAGGATGAATCTTTTCTAATGTAAAAAATAATCCTTACTTGTAAAGCATTACGCATGCAAATTCTGGTTTTGAAGTAAGCAAACTGTTGGAATTCAGGCTCTGCTTCTTCAAACAGTGCATTCTAAGGGTGGAAATTAAAATAAACACAGAATAAAAATACAGTTTTGTCTCCATACCAAGACTGACAAATACAGGGAAACAGGTATCACCCTTTAGAAATAAACAAAGTGTATTGATGTAAGGTTACAGAAAATCATGTGGGATCATTTGCAAAACACAGTAAATCTTGTACACACACCCATCCTACTGTTTTCTAAGAGATAAAAACCAGATCATAAAGGTTTCTATTCTTTATTACATTAATAGCATTGTCTAGAAAGAACCAAAACTTAAAATTTTGGCAAATAACAATTCGAGGGAAATTCAAAACTATCCATAGGCAAATTTTAAATGATCCACAAAATTTTCTAGGAAAATTTACAATAAAATAGTAGTAGAAAAATAGTTCATCTGGTTAATAATTAATTCAATTGAGAACTGCTTAACTTTAGAGCGAAATTAAGTTGGTAAAATTAAACACTTTTATAATTAACATAATCTCTCTGATTAATAAGTCAATCACCTGAAAAGTAATTTAAAAGTAACCAATTCTACAACAAATCATTTAAAATTAAATTACTTTTATGAGTTGTCCAAGAGCCAGATTGACATCAACTTGAGCTTTTCCAAAGAGTTTCATGTAACTTCCTAAAAATAGTAATAAACTAACTAAGAAAATATATTTAACAGATAAAACACCAATTTACTTTTAAACCAAATCAACAAAATTCAGTAAATTTTATTTTTTGAAGTATTGAAAAGTATATTAAAGCTACACAAAGTGAACTATCAGCTAAAGTAAAAACATGGATTATGAAAATTCTATTTGAAAGAAATAAAAAATTGTATAAAAAGAAATTCCAATAAAAATTTTGTTCAGTAAAATTTTTGACATTTATTATTTTATTTATTTTTTAGTTTATTATTTTAATCTTCATTAGAATTAAATATTTTGTAGAATTAACTATCTCCCTTTTAAATCTTTTCTCAAAAGACAATAGAAACATTTTTCAAATTCAATATTATCTTTATTTACTCTACTTAGCAAAATTGTTTTTATTTTATGACTTCCAAAAAAGACCACCAAAAGATACATGCTTTGTGTTTCATATTAAGTGAATTTTTATTTGGATTTTAAGTTGAACAATTTTATTACCATAGCTTCGAGTGCAAAGAGTATTCAACATTTATAAATTTACTTTGCTTCTACACTATGATAGTGCTTTTTCGGCATGGATTAATTAAGAAGAGGGGACTATTAAATACAAGTTCATGGGGGAATAACGTCCAAGATTGTTTTTTAATATTTGAAAGAGGGAAACTTTGAACACATCACTCCTACAAAATCTGAGCAATAGTGAGTTAAAACTTTAATGAAAAGTTCCCACAATACCTGTATATGGACAGCTAGATGACATATTTTGAACTCTGTTGGAGAGTTGTAACTCAACAACTCCTGTTTCTAATCTAACAGCACTACTTGTAGGTGTAGTTGCAGTTATTTGAATTCCCTGAAAAAATATAAATCTTTTCAATATAGAAAACCATAGTAAAACAATAGCTCACTTGTTTTTAGACAGTATGAAACATCATAAAAATACAGCAACCTCAAATGCCAATAACAAACTGCTTACAAGCAAATCTGGCAAAAGAATCCATATACATGGGCAAAACTGCAAGCAGGCTTATGATCTAATAATAAATAAAATTAAATCTATAGAAAGTGTTTGGCAATAATAACCAGTTAACATAGTTACTGTACAAAGTCAATACATGAAGTGCCACTGGTGAATATTATATTACCCTTTTTAAGAGTACCACATAATTTTATGGACTACAAGTAATACGAATATTATTTATTTTTAGGATAAAGCAATAATTTGACTTCCAAAATTTGAGGTGTTTGTGGGATCAAAGAGCTAACGTCAATGTAAAACTGTTGGAGTTAGCTCAATGTTGCTGCAAGCACCTCATTCGTTAAGGTAGGAATAGTCTTATGTCTTAGAAAAGGAAGATTTTTGAAATTTGATGTAGTATATCATGATGCTATTTTAGTAACATATAATATTACTACCTTCAAACGTAGTAAAAGGGAAAATAGTAGTCTTCTTGGACGCATGTGAGAGGATTTGTCTTGGTCGCCCCATAAAGGAACAGGTTTATCAGCACCTGACATCTTTTGAACAACTTCATTCACTTCCTATAAGTAAAAACATAAAAAATAAGTAGGTCAATATAAAGTTCAAGCAAAATGAAACTAACACGATTCCTGTACATGAAAGTATTGCAAACATTTAATCATCTAAAATTTTCAAAATAAAAAAATCTAAATTTTTTAACTCTTATTTACTTGTTATATATTTGTTTAAATAAATAAGTGCGTTATTTTTTAGTATCAACAGCATTATACCTTCATAAAAACTTTCTGGACAAGAACTAAATGATTCAATAGATCAGTAGTTAAACTATGTTCAAAGGATCCTATCTCAGCCAGAGCACTTAAATAACTTCCTTGACAGAGGACAACACCATCAGTGAAAGACTCTAGTTTGTTGGTGACAGTGCTAGCTGATGTTGGGTCCAGTATGTATTCAGCAGATATATGAACTGGGGGTAGATCAACACTTGCAGATGAAGGCATATTTCCTTCAGAAGGTTGAATCTAAGAAAAAAGGAAATGTAGGAGAAAATTTCATATGATAGTTGATTTCCTGCATTTGGGGAGCTGATGATATTATTTATTTCAATGGAAAGACTTCATGATACAAGTTCTTTTAATTTGAAATGTTTCTTTTGCAACCATGCTTAAAAATATTAACTTTATATCATAGTTAAATGAATATACATTAAAGAAAGTTCTGATATGGAAGCAAGTGGGAGAGAATACATATCTAAATAATTTGTTCTTCCTATTGTATTAGGGTCATTCACAGCATTTCTGCCTTATTAACATGTTATTTGGTCCATAATATGCAATATTTATACTATTTGAATTTTCCCCTAAAATTGTCTAAGTTAGCACAGGAAACACTTAAAATTTTAAACATACAAAACATTCAGGGAAAAATCGCATGATCTACAAAACATCACAAATACCAAAAAATGCCCCATCAGTTATAAAATTCTTTAATTTGTTTGCTTAAGGCAGAAAAGATACATAAAAGTGGATCACTATACCTTAGTATTAAAGCTCAGTGTATGTTGTGGTAGGTCAACAGTAAATTTGGCTTTGTTGCCAGTCACACCTAAACTAGTAACTTGGCCCATCTATAAAAAAATCAATCAAATTTTAGCGATATTTTTTACAATGTTCTGACAAAATATTCATAAATATATTTTTTTAAAAAAGAGGTAAAGGGTAAAGTATCTAAAAAAGGGTTTCAAATAGGATTTTGCCCTATTTATATAGTAAGTTAAAAGCACTTTTACTAAGCAAAATAGGGGTATCACAAACATAATAAAACTATAAAACTTATGACAACAAAAAATATTGTATGACAAGCAAAGAAAATGAAACTAAGGTCATTTATTGAAAACAAAATTCAAACCAACTTTAAAAAGTTAAATAAAACAAGGTGATAAAATTTTAACTTACTTGGTATTGTGCTCGAAGAGAAGGTAAAACAGCAGCTCCAATAGTCAGGCTGTCTAATATTATGCTAAATTGTATTATTATAGGTTTAATGAGCTCATGACTGTGCTCAGGAACTCGATTTTGTGGAGTATCCCATGGAGGCTGAGGTGAATGATTAGCAATACTTGCACTGTATTCATCAATCTGACATCTGAAATGATACATTCATTGATGATATAGTAACAGACTTTAAATTATGCTTACGAATTAAAACTAAGGTTATTGAAAAACATGGGTCATTCTGAGCAAGGAATAATTGAAAAACTAGAAATAGTCGGTTTTGATGTGACAGAAAAGTGTAATTTTATGCATGCTTTCATTTCCTCCATTTATGAAATGAATTAGAAATTGAGAAATCTTACTTGGATCTCAATGATGGCTGTCTTGTAGCTCTTAATTCTTGTAAAGTGGTAGAAAGTTGACGGCTGCTGCGGGTCATCATTCCATGTAATACTACTGGATGTTGGGGTATATCAATATTTATAGGACCAATGGTGATCAATGCTGAATTCCTGTCTTTTCCTTTCTTATTTTGGCTAGAATACAATGCTTGAGATTTTCCTACAGTCATCTTCACCACAGTTCTGGGAACAAATGATTATGCACAAAAAAATTAAGAAACATCTCTTTATACATCACCAAAAATAAAGTCATTACAATACATTTTTAATTGGTTATCATGGTTTTATTCTTGAAAATTTGTTTCAAAAACTTATACACTATTCCCTGAAAATACTTCTGGTAATATCAAGACAAAAGAGCAGATTTCATAATTAATGAGCTAGATGGTTAAAAGATACATAAAAAATTACTTTGACAAAGTAGAATATTTCTAAATCATTAATATAATTCATGAACTACCACCCTATTTATAGTTCTGATGTTATTCAGAAAAGCAAATAAAATTACTAAAATTTGAAATGCTTAATTGTTATTAATTATACTTTTTTGAAAAAATTTGAATTTTGAATTGTTATTCAGACAAGCTAAATAAAATTACTAAAATTTGAAATGTTTAATTATTATTAATTATACGAGATTTTACTTTAATTTTGTTAGATTACAACCTTTCATGACATTTGACAATGACATTCTGATTAGCAGAAGGAAATTTGAGTAAACAGATCATCTGTGAGTTCTCATTAGCTAGCACATTCAATTCTAAATGAATGTACTAAACCACAAAATTGAAAATACATAACTTTTTAGATCCAAAAACGCATTATATGGATGAATTTAACAAACTATCACATTCTTATAGAAAGTACCTAATTTCCCTCTACATAGCACAGGGAACTACTTCCTCATCCTCATTTGCTCTCAGCTAATTTCTCCATCGTCAATAAATGTTGGAATCTAGTACAAACAGACTTTGGGTACAAAATACAACTTACTGCTGATTGGGCGGTACACCTTCCAACACAACAACCATTGCTTGTCCTAACTGACCAGCCAGAGAGGACTCGCTCCACTTTCGGGATGCACTACGAACTCTTTCTTTATGGGTAATGCTACAATGAAATCCATTTAGTTCTCCTTCCAACTTCAGCCCACTTAACATGGCCAAAAGACGGGTTTTATGCACAGTAGCTACTCCAAAAACTACCAGCGGTGTCCAATCTCTAATAACCAAAGCTGAAATGACAGAAAAAACAGTCTATAGAAGCATATTTTGACAGTTAAGAAACAAAAATGTAGATAGTAAAATAAAGGAAAACCTATGTAAAAAATTAAATTTAACCACTAGATATGGATACAGCAAAAAAATTTTAATCATTTAAATGCCCTTGGAACAGTGGCGTATATAAGGGGGGGGGGGCGAGGGGGCCCTGCCCTCCCCGAAATCCATACTTGGTGTACCAAAACCGAGTAGAAATCCTGTTTTTAGGGTAAAATTTCCAAAAATTTTCTAAGAGAGGACCGACCCCCAGACCCCCCTTTATTTCTTGGAACAAAATTACTCAGAACTTTTTTATATATAATATAAAAAGTTACATTGGACGTTATAAATTTTCTTGGGAGGGGTGAAAAAAATTTGGGCCCCTCCCGAAATAAATTTCTATATACGCCACTGCCTTGGAAATGCAGAAAATAAGATTGCCCAATATATAGAAAGCAAAACTCAATATTTACAGTTAAAAGAAATCTAAAAGAATATAGGAAAAGAGTAGCACTTATAAAAGCTTAGAATTATTTCAATACAAAAACAGTTGGATCTACCTCTGGAGAAGCCTGTTTCATATTTGAGATCCAATGGTTTTACAAGTTCATTTCTTTGATCTTTAAGTTAAAAATTACAAACATTTGTAGATTTGACAACAAGATTTGAATGCAGCAAATATTATAGTTCTTATTACTAACATATACTAGGCAATACAAATAAAAGTTGTTAAGATTTAAGAAGAAAATCTAAAACCCTTATAATGCTAAATGCCATTCATTTGGCCAAACACCCAGGTAAAAAGTGAATTAAACAGGATTTTCCAACTCAGCTTCGTCTATATGGGGGAAAAAGAAAATATGCATTGATTTTAATACATGGTCTAATAAACAGGGACAACTCACTCCCAATAGGACAAGAGATTTGCTGGAATCTCATGTCAATTTGAGCTTGCATATAAATGGGATCTCTTATCAGATTTCTGGGTTTTCCATCAAAAATCCCATTTACCCTTAAAATACCTGGGTTAGTTGGTTTAGCCATAAAAAACTAACTTTTACACACAGTAAAAAGAAACATAGCAAAATAAGCCTAGAAAAAGGACAAACCATTAATAAAGAATGAAATGTAACTGATGATGATGTAATTAGATCTACCTTTTGAAAATCCTTTGAAATGTTCTTTATTTAATAATGGAGATGCTGGTTTTTCATGTTTGGAAGCAAGATGATTTACAGGTGCATCAACACCATCAACTTGCTGTTCTTTTAGAGGTTCATACTTCCCATTCCCTTTGTATTCTTCAGATACATCTACAGATTTTCTATCTTGAGGAATATGAGCAGCAGAGCACCTTTAATATTTATAAAATACATTGCAGATAAATTAAATAAATACACTTTACATTTTAAAAACGTGTATCTAAACTTAACCTTACCTTTCATTCACAGTTTTTGGCTCTGGCATAGTATCATACAGATCTAATAAGTAAAACATAGTTCTCCAACACCGAGGGTGCATTTCCTTTATCTCACCAAGTAGAGTATGTTCAGAAGCAGGAGCAGAGCATGTGTCAGGTATGTCTATAGCTACCGATTCACTCAATGTGAAACTGAGGGGACTACTAGATCTTTCTTCTTTTGAAGTCATTTCTTGTAAATTGGTATATCCCTTCGTACTTGCTCTTAATCTTTGAGAAAGCGTATGAGGTCTTCGAATACCTGCAGTTATGCTAGAAACACCCACAGAGGATTTTGTGGGTGTAGGAGTTGGAGTATTGAACTTAGCAGGAGGAGGTCTAGGAGAATTGAGTCTATAGCTTCCAGTTTGACTCTCTGAAGGGGAGAATTCTTTTTTCTCATTTTTTATACTTTCTTTAAAAGAACTTGGCCTGTTTGCTTTTAACTCCAGGCGTGTTTCCTTAATATTTTCATACATAGTAGAAAACTGATGTAATAAACGTAGCAAAGGCATATTTACCTGTTGAGCAACAAAATTAACGTCAATTGTAAAGTTAATAACAGTAGAATGTCTAGAATCATGTGATAAAAGCATAATGGCTGGAGCATTTAAGAGAAGATCAGTGCTAATATTTTCTGCCCTTTGATGAAAAGTTTCACGTAATTCCATTTCTAATGAAAATTTATCACATATAAAGGTAGGCGTGTCCATGCTGGTATCAATAAAAAACTTTCCATGCATGTTTGATTGCTTTCGACTAGTCTTTTTCTTTTGTCTCATATTACTTTGATATTCAGACTCTACAATATCAATTTTTAACATTTCAATGGCACTTGAAACTGATATCTTAGGTCCAAACATCACACTAAAAGAGGCGTGATGAGCTTGATTGGGAATACCGATGCTATTCAATAAAGGCTGAAATATAACATGAGCATCAGCAAGCTGAATACTTAATGGAGCAAAATTAACTACTGCAGATTTAGGTAGCTCGGCTTCAAAACTATTCTCCGTAGGAAATGTGCTCTTTTTAGAGTCTAAATGAGCACGCTCAACTCGTTTTTGATTATTAGTATTACGGATGTATTCTTGCTGCCTTGCCATCCAATTGTACAAGTCTTCATCCATTTGGTCTGCATCTCCAGTTGAAAAACCTTTATGGGGAGTACCAAATACTGAAGATTGTAAATTTGGTTCAATACTGGATAAACTCCAAGTTGTGGACTTGAGGCTATGTCTGCTATCATTTCGTTTGAGCTTAGAAGTACCACATTGTTGTAGAACAAAACCATTAGTCTTGCCATTCATACCACCAGCGTACCGACCAGGAGAGTCCAAAGGACCACCTAACAACGGGAAAGCAACACTAGCGCGAGACGTACGAGGAGGGTAACTAGGGAGCTTTCTTCTGCTTTTATGAGGTCCAGATCCACTACTCACAGCTTCTTCTGTGCCCTCATGTTGACTACTGCTTGAATGTGAGCCTGTTTCAGGGTTGGAATAGGATTTTATTGGAGGAGTTCCTTGAGTTGGTGCTCCTTTTTGACCTTGGCCAACAGCCCAAGATCCACCTTCTGCTTTCAGTAAATTTGTTGTTTCATCAGTCACGTCACAATCATCCATTGATATTTTATCATCATCATAACTGGATAGCATGGCATCAATTTTAGGTGCTGAATATGATAAATTCAATGGTCTCATATTCTTGCGGAATCTTATATTTTGCTCAACAAGAAAGGGCATGTATAAAACATTTTTCCACTGACGACTAAGAGCAATAAGACCACGATGAAGAACATTGGTAGTTGGTATGTACTCATTGGTTAAGTTCTCTTCTATGCCTTGAACACTGACTTCTTTTAAATACCGTCTCAAAACCATCAAAAGTTGACAAGAGGGATCTTCTTGAAGTGTTTTTGCTAAAGGTGATAGCTTGAACTCCAGGTATTTACTCTGAAAAAGACAAAAAATATTTTTATCTTACAAAAACCTATCTGTTTTTCTAAATTAATAATGAAATGGATTAAAGTAAAATTGATTACATTGTTAAATGAGTTACCTTAATGGGCATATGGATACTATTCACTTCTAAAGCTTCAGCCATAAGGCAAGCCATAGCAGCTGCAGTTCTCTGACTAGACTCTTTGGCCATTTTTCTAATAGATACTAAAAGTCTATCACTGGGTTTCAACCAAGCATTTATAGAAGGAGTAGCTGTACTCAACAAATGCCAATCCAACCTTGAATGAAACAAATAAATTACAGAATACTACTTTATTATTACTACAAAAATAAATAATACCCTTTAATGCCTTAGTTTAGAATCAAATAAAAAACATCAAATTTTTGTTCAGATATAGTTAAGTTTTAAAATCTACCTAAAAAATTATCTGATTTACACATTTTTGAATTAGTGGTACAGCTTCATTAAAAGATAAAAGTTGATCAGAAACTATTGAAAAAGTTCAATGCATTTAATGAGATTTTTAGGATAATCTTTTGTTCTTAGTTTTTAAAAGAGCTTGTTAAATGTGTTAGTTTTTAAACACATTTTAACGAATAATAGTTATCAAACTAAACATTTTATTAAAGATTAATAAAAACTTATTCAGAAATTTTAGGGAACAGATATTAACTTCCAAAATTTATATTCTATCATTTCTTTAAAACAAAAAATGTCAACTGAATTCAATATAGAATAAAAACTAAAAATGCACTTTGTTATTGATACATAAAGTTTTTTAAACCCTAGTTTTTACTAACAAACCAAATAATAGAAAAGATAAATTAGTGCTTTACTCACCTTGTAAAATCTATTTTACGAGTATTAGGGGTTCTTGGGGGAGCTGCAAAGTTGAACCACACAGTTTTCAGTTCAATTATGAAAGAAGATGCATCACCCTTTAAATTTCTATGACTTGCATCAATGTTTCCTTCAGTGCTGGCATAGCTACCACATTCAGAAACACAAGAGGGAAAGGACCTTTTCATATCCCCAGCATCTTCACCACTACTTTTGTATGGTTTTGAGGGTGATTTTTGCTCAGAAAGGACAGATGACTTTTTTCCTTTAGATTCAGTAGGTGTTTTTAAAGGGTGTTTAATTTCATCATGATTTAACACACCAGTTAATGAGTTATAGCCCCACCGTTTCACAAATTTCACTCCTATGTCCTCAAGACCACACTCAAACATGATAAATCCCATTTTTTCTTCATCCATATACTGATTCCATTCAGAATCAATGAAAGAATCCTGCTTTTCAAGTTGTTTAGGTACCTGTCGCCCTAACAAGGAGTAGTTCTCAAATGTAAATTGAACTTTACTTCTATGATAAGGTATCACAGTTAACATAGCTTCCTTCAAAATACTACTGTTATTTTTCAATCGTCGTAGCTGGCAATGAATACAGGTAACTGAAGCAGACAAAATTGTTTCTTCTTGTTGTGTTTCACTAGTTTCAACAGATAAGAGCTCAGTAGGTAAAGAGTCAGCTTTAGACTTTTTTGAAGAACGGTCTCCTATTTTAGTACGTGTAACGTTGTCATTGTAGTCAGTAAAAGTCTGAATAACTTTTTTTGCTTGATAACTGTGAGATAACTGAATGACAGTATTATCCACACATATTGATAAGAGGGATACACAAGTTAAATCTTTCAAGTTATCCAATGCAGAAAAGGCTATGACTTCTTCCACAATTGAAGCTTGCATAATACTGATATTTATCTAAAATAAAGACATCATGAAATAAATAAATAGCAGGATAAACATTATGGTAAACACATCATTAGGTCTGAATATATAAAACCTTTTTACACATAAGTAATTGCCAGTGGCGGCTCGTCCATAGGGGCTGCGGGGCTGCAGCACCCAATCAAAATTTCCCAAAATTCCAATTTTTATTTGCTTTACAATATTGAAAAAATTATATATTTCACCCTTTAATCTTTGTCCTTTATAATCCTTTTTCAATTAATAATTCTCTGCTATGCCGTCTCGCCAACATATTTCTTTCTGGGTCGATCAGCCCCCTCAGATGTACCTATTGTGGTATAAAACTCTATCTCTATCATATCAAATGAAAATATCAAGAATTTAGCATGCGAATCTGTTAGGGGAAAAGGGGCTGCTTTTCAGCAGCCCCAACCAAAAGAATGTGATATATTTTTCTCTTGAGAGAGCTGTAAAAAAAATTGAGGGAAGAAGAAAAATATACGATTTCTTCTACTAATAAATCCCATTGGCTTTTTAGCTTATTTCTCACTCCAACACTGGTTTAATATTTATTCATAGCTTCTTTTTTTCTTTTCAACAGAGGGAAAAAATCTTTTCTGATGTTTCGGCAAGTCAATAAAAATTTATGTTTACTTTTTTGTAGACGCGTTTTTATTTCTTTTTATAATGAACAAATTGAATTCGAAATGTGGATTTTAGTTCATATTCTCTTGATAACCTGATCTTCGTAATAATCAGCTATATATAGGTAAGTGACAGTTTTTGAATACTTAATTATTAAGTGGGAAATCGAAATTTTATATTGTTCCCATATTTTCTATTTGATTTTTTTCATGTTTTTGTTTAAAAGAAATATAATTTGGCATTATATTGCTTAAAATACGTTGCCAACTTGGTACCGCCGGAGCAGCACCCCTTATAATTTTACCTTCGAGCCGCCACTGGTAATTGCTGATCTCTTATCTTTAAACCATAACACCACCTAGATCTAAATGACCAGAGCACTGTGTCCCAGAAATTATGTGGCTGTATCCCTCTGAGCATGTTTTTTTTTCATTTGAAAATTTCAGTGAATGCTTCTCGCATATTTGGGAGCATTTGAGCAAAAACATGCATTCTCGAAAGTCTAAAAACATAATCACTGATATTAGAGCTCTGGCCCTATTTTCAAGTGGCTATGCTTTAACTACTAAGACAAACCATTTAGAAAAAAAAGGGATACTATATCCCTTAAGTAATAAAAAAAGATTACCTACAAATTTTTCTAAAAAAGTTGTACTTAAATATTCCATTTATATCAATTGCTAAAATGTAAAAATTTGTGTATTTACCACATCTAAAAAACTTGCCTAAGAAAGTAACTTGGAAAAATGAGAAAAGGTAAACCAGAAATGGCATTGAATGAACTAAGTGCTCACTAGAATGTTGGTAAATGACAAATTATTTTAAATAAAACATTTTCATGGACACATGCTAACAACTATTGTTTAAGCATGGTTGGTTGGTTGTTTTGGGTTTTATGGCGCAAGAATGTTTAAGCATGATAATAATAATATAGTATTTAGACCCAACACCAGAACTTATAAGCTTAAACAAAAAAAATTTTTTATTCTGGCTTCAAACAAGTTAGCATATTTCAGGAGAAACAAATTTTATAAATTTTTAAACTGATTGTTAAATTTATTTTCAAGATTTAAATTTTCCTCACTTATTTTACTCTTCAACCTAAAACAAAATTAACTACATTTCCAATAAGGTTTAGGAAATTTTTACGAAGAAATATAAAAACTGATAGCATGCACAAAACAATAATAATAGATCCTAGCGCTAGACCCGGCGTTGCCCGGGCGGGCGCAGTAAATTTTTATATATACCTACTCCTACATGCATTTAAAACTTAACGTCCTTTTCTAGTTGAAAAAATTGAACTATATGAAAAAAAAAAGACAGAAAATTGATCTAGTTGAGAAAAAATTCAGAACACCTGTCATTAGGGTGGTCCTAAGTATAATGGTAAAAAAATTTTTTCGGAATTTTTCAAGTCGCACCCCCTAAATTTTTTCCTTATGGGGTATTAAATAACTGGTAAAAATTTTATCCGAATCGGTTAATATTAACACGTGCCGCAAAAGGGATGAAAATCTGAAAAAACATCAAAATTCTCAAAACTTTGAAAAATTATTAAATTTATTTAAAATAAAAATTCAATATATTTCTATACTTTTTTTAACATAAAATGCTTAAACATGAAGGATATTGGCTTTTATAGCCTTTGACAGTTTTTAAAGGTATTGTATTTTCTCCTCATTATGCGTTAAAATATCGTTATATTCTTCAAAAAGCTTGATTTCCCTTTCTGCAGCATTATTTACAACAGATAAGTTACTGATGACTTTAAACCCTTCCTGATAACCTCCAATAATCTTCACACGTTTTAAAGGATCCCTAGAAATAAATTTTGAAGAAAACTTAAAAACCTTTGAAAACAGTTTGCGGTTAATTTTGACACAAAATTGGCTTGATTTTTCTTAGAGTCCTTCCAGTTTTACAAAACTAATTTGCAACCACCCTTACACACGGGTAGATTCTTTCCCTCTAAACTATTTGGAAATTGCTCTGTGGGGACAGACTCATCAAAAAAGGCTAAAGCAACTGTCTCCTCCAAGAAACCATATCCATGACTAATCATTTTTTCTTTGATGCTGCCTTAGATTATATTTTCATTAATTCCTCCGTAGAAAAAAAGGTCCCTCATGAATTTCAATTTTTGAAATGTGGCTTTGTGATCCATTTGCACATCAAACCAGGCCTTTATGTATAGCTTAACAATAATACTCATACCTTGTAGTATTGGATTATCCAATCCAAATTAACCCTCATTTCTAAATATAAATATCTTTAAGCAATAAATTACTTAAGACATCCACCTAGAATGATGGATAGCACCAGGTCGTTTAAATTTAATCATTTTAGCTTCATAATAATCTAAAAGTGTTATTGTCAACAATAGAAACTTTTGGTAGTCATCTCTCGATTGGTGTTAGAGCTTTGTTTTAGCCAACTTGTGAATTTCTTCTTTGTCTCTTCCATCAATGGTGTTTCTTACAACTTCATTTTTAATACCTGATGAGTACTTTGATTTATAGATAACATCCCAAGATTTTCAAAACGTTTAAATAAAAATGTAGGTCCATGGGATGCAGTAACGCAAGCTCCAAAGGCCTCTTTTAACACTAATTTAAGAACATTAAAATGTATTATATGAGCTTAGGCTTATAAAATTCAGTGTAAATTTCAAATCAAACCTTTAACTATGATGAATTACATTTAAAATCTAATTTTCATTGTTTTGAACATTATATTAAAGTTTTGTTCTATGTCCCAACCTTCATTCAGGGCTCCCAGCAGACATTTGGTTTGTCTTTAGGGAAAAAAGAGACCTAATATCTTTAAAAAAGAGAAAAAAGAGACCGAAATTTTAAGTCAAAATTTAACTGTGTCATGAAAAAAATAGGTCGATGAAACAAAAATTTCAGAGTTTTACCCTCACAAAATAGTTAATGTTATAAAATTAATGTAGAAATTAGATAAAAAGGCGATTGATAGCCAAAGATTGAGATCCCAGGTGGCTATGTGAACTTGTAATTGTGCTTTTTTTATTTTTGGTGCAATAAAAAATTAAATTAAAATAATAAAAAAAAGTATATTTTCAAGGTAATTTTTAAATGTTGAAATGAAATACGTGTTGGGATAATCCTTCAAAACAGAAAGTATGCTTTTCGTAACTTGAATCAAATTAAAATTAAAAAACTGAAAAGTTAAGATTATTCTTGAATAAAAAAACAGTGCCGTTGCCAAAACTGGGGGGGTTCTTTGGGTTCAGACCTAAAATATTTTAGACCCTATAGTTTTGGTTTTATAATAACCAGTTGCCACTCAAGGGAGAAATTTTGATACTGTGCTTCTCATAAAAATTCTACACTTTAAAAGAGCGATCCTCTTTACTAGTAGTTGTAACCCAATAGGGCTCAAATATGTGAGTTTACACATTACTCTTTTAATGTTTAAATAACTAAGATTTTCTATGGGAGGACCCCAAACATCCCTTTGAAACTTAGTGTGGCTTGCAAGGAAGTCTTTGGATGTAACTGAAAAGGTCTCAAAATGAGCTAAAACACTGCTTCAAAAGATCAAATTTCCAAAATTTTTCTGGTTAAGCGCCCTCAAACTTAAGACTTATTGTACACAGATTAACATCCTATCACAGTAAGCGTTTTAAAACAAAGCATGTAAAAACACTCATAAGTAAATAGTATTGAGTCAAATCCCTGAAACAAATATCTAGTTATGGGCCTGACGCCAAAAACGAGTTCGACACTGTTTTCAAGGGGCAAATTCGCAAAAAGTTTTTTAGGAGAGATCCTAATTAAGAGGTTAACTTCTGTGTGTTAATTAACAGAGAGGAGTATAATTAAAAATGAAAATTTTTTTTTTGGGTAACTACAGAAAATTCGTTGATTTACAATAATGCATTTTTTGGACCTCCAAAGGAAAATCCTGGCTATGCCGCTAAATAAGGATGTCATAAGGTCATAATTATCCTTCATACCCCTATAACAGACTATTTTTCACATAAAATTTTTTCCATGGCTTCCGTAAAATTTTTGTATTTTACCCTAATAGATGCCTTAATTATACAGGTCTGCAACCTAAAAGTTTGTTGTTGAATAATTTTAACGAATTTCTATGTATTTTGGGGTGCTAATAACAAAATAAATTGTTTTGAAATGTACTATACATTAAGATTTGACAACAATTACAAATAATTTTCAAATTTATATTAATTGCTTTATTTCACACTTGAAACCCATAACCAGACTATTGTGGGGGGGTTGGAGGGGGGAAAATTGATTCAAACTAACAGACCTTGTAAAATTTTGTTTGCAGTTTGTATAAAATATGAACCCCAAGTATAGATACAGGGATGAGGGTTCTTCACTGGAAAGTTAGGGGAAAATTAGCCTTCAAAGTATTGTTTCAACTAATATTGTTGACCCATTGATAACACCCAGACAGATATATCTTGTAAGTCAGAATTTTCTACGGAAAAAGGATATAAAGAGACAAAAATTTCAAAGGTAGAGGGGGTCTGGGGGCGCTCCCCCAGAAAAATTTTGTTAATCTAACCCTTAAAAGTAGGGAAAAAGGAAAAAAAGAGACCTTGATCCTAAAAAAGAGACTTTTAGAGACCTCAGGTGAAAAAAGAGACTTTTAGGGAAAAAAGAGACCTGCTGGGAGCCCTGTTCATTGGAAAATCCTCCACTTTACCTTAAATCCTCCATTGGAATCCACATATAATAATGAATTTCACCCTAAAATATGTGCAATAATCATAGTGTAGGAGGTTTTCAAGTTTATCATAAATACATGAAGATATCGACTTTGATGTGATCTTTTGAGAAAGCACGCGCAGCGTCCACTGTTGCGGCGGAAAGTGCGCATCGAGCCGGCATACCTCCCTCAGTGTTACGGAGTCCCGCGCATCTACCGTACTCTAACTTCAATCGGGTTGCGGCACATGTTAATATTAAAATATTTGAAAAATATTTGGTATACATTCATTTCATACCTTAAGTAAAAAAGTTGGGGGGTGCGACCGAAGAAATTCAGAGTTTGAAAAATTAGGACCACCCTAACCTGTCAAAATGAAATCTAAATTTCCCTGTGCCCCCCCCTCTTGTGATCGACACTGCATGCAAACCCAATAAATATGATTACTCAAGATAGTATGTTTAAAAAAGTAAAAAACTACATAAGAATGTTTAGTGTACAAAAATAAACAATGCATATTAAATTTATTCATCGCATTGCCCTCTGATAACCACCGTGAGCAAGTTTTGTGAAATGGAAATCTACACTCATAAGGCTGTTGCTAGCCGACCGTCGTACGACGGACGGCTAGTCCCACGGCCATGGCGACCGACGTATTGTTTTGTACTGTATTTCACAATCCCTGCAAGATTTTTATACTTTATTAGCAATGCCCATCCATGTGGACTTGATTCTTGCTGTTTCTATAAAATATTTTAGCGAAATAATTTTATTTTCAATAAATTAATAATTTAAAATTTAAAAAAAAAATTAGACTAAGTAAAACATTTAAAAAAACACAATGAATTTAATTAAATAAGGAATGACTGTTAAACAAGAGCAATTAATTCTTGCAATTTTTAATGGAATAATAAAAATTAAAATTAAATTTACTGAAAAATAATTCCTGGGTTCGAACCTACGACCTTCCGCGTGCCAGCCAGACACACTACCACTTCCCCATCCGGGCCACGCTTGATGCAATCCTAAATACATCAAAACCACGCCTTTAACCCGAGCATGCGCACAACGGTTACCCGACGGTTTGCTAGTCACTCCCCACTCATAAAGCAAAACATAATAAAATAATGAGCGTCGAAGCGAATAAAAGAATCCGTGTAGGAACGAAAATGGAATAAAAATACACAAATCAATCAATGCATCAAAAAGCGCTCATAAAAAAAACGCTGTTCGTTTGCCGGCGCCGCGCCTCAAAATCATTCCAAGAGGAAGTGAGATTTTTGTCGACCAATCAAAAGCCTGAAACGCACACACAGACAGTTTCCAGGTTTCTATTTTATATATTAAGATCGAACTTGATTCACCAAAATGTTTATTAGGTTGAATAACTTTTAACAAATTGTTAAAAAATTAGTTATATTTTAAAATTGAGAAAGAAAAATTGCTTTCATTAAGTTTTTCAAATAGAAAAGTTATAATATTTTATAACATAGGTCAACCTCTACTTGATAACATTATTAATTTTTAACTATTACTATGTTCAACAAGTTTTTTAAGTGATTTAAAGCAATATCAAATTTTGATGAATCAGATCAATTTGAATATAGCATTAATTTTCCTACACAAATTATTCAGAAAATTAATTACTAACCTTCGAAACTTTAACAAGAGTCCTTGTATGAGTTGTGCGTGTTTCTTCATAATTATTTCCAAGATTTTCTGAACTACCATTTGGATTTTTTCCAGAGTTGACCGTGAGTCTCTTTTTGTATTTCTCGAGTATTTGTGCCCGCAGCTGACTTAAGTGCAACACTTTCTCTTTCTTCAATTGGTTGCTTTGCTGGATCTCTCTTGAACACATCAAATGTAAATGGTTGACTATTGTTAGAGGGTGGAGTTGAGCCAAAGTAGGTGTTAGAACATCGATAAAACTGCAAATAGTTTTCATTAGAAAATATTAAAAGAAAATTTCATGGCAAATGTCAATAAAATTTTCTAGTAATAAAGTTATTTAAACATACCTTCTTAAACTTTCAACCAGAAGAGGAGAGATCATAAAATGAACATCACCACTTAATTTAATAACTAAAACGACCTTAGATGAAATCTTAGTGCTGTTATCATCATTAGTATGTTGTTCGTCTGAAAAATAAAGAAACCAATCATTCACACATCAAAACCACCATTAATGAAACTGTTTCAAATTCACAAGCATCAGAAGAAACCAACTTATTTTTTACCTTTTTTCATATCTGAATGAAAACATCCTGGTTGAAATTCTTCCTCAGAATGAGTTGATGCAGACTTCTGTACATGGCAAAACTTTTGGCGATAACCTGGCATTTTATTTTTATCTATCATATGGATTGACGTAAAACCTTCAGTTAAAGGAACAAAATTTGGTTTCCAGGCCGAGTGATTTCTGTAAAATATAAAATCTTTACACAATCCACTGTGATGGCCATTGGATTGATGCATAAACTGGGGCAAAGGAGGAGGTTGAACCCATTGATGGCATTGATGCTGCGTCATGTGAGCCATATAACAAGACATTAGCAATGGAGATTCGATTATAGGCTTGTCCATTTGGTTATGCAAGTCAACTAAAGCAATATCTTCTTGAGATGACATAGCAGACAAAAAAGAGGTACTTGATATAGAGTTCGAATCTGATGGATCGTGGTGATTACCACATGATGGAGTTCGTTGTAAAACTGTTACATGTATATCACTATCGCTGGATTGCTGCGATGGAGTCTCTTGTATGTCATGAAGGGATCTCCGAGTAGTTGAAATTTTTCTATCTACTGAGTTAGTTCCGTTTTTCAAAATTACATGTCTCTTTTCATCCTCGTGTCGTATGGTATCATCAGAAGTGGTATCGCTAGTATCAACACCACTTGATACATTTTCTTCGAAAGCTGAAAAATAGCTTTCGGTAGAATGGGTAGATTCAGTAGATGTGGCTCTTCGAACTGATCTGGGAGAATAGCTCCGGGCAGCAATGTTAGCCAATGAATGTCTAGAACCATTAGTGTCTCCTCTCCCAGTAGGGCAAGTGTTGAGAGAGATTCGAGAGCTGTATCTATTTTGAGACAACCCAGGGCTGATACTCCCCTCCCTGACCAAAGGGGGGTGATTTACAGCAGATTCAAAGGTGTTCCGCCAATCATCGCTCTTCATCAACATCTTCCGCTCATGCTTCCCAGATACCGGAGCAGATTGAGCCATACTGATTTGGAATGAAGACAAGACAGATGAACTGGATGGCATCGACATGTGAGTTGGACTGCTAAACTGTCTCTTGATGCATCGAACTTGGCTGTATCTATGCTCTCTAGAGAAGGAGGGAACAGTGATATCAGACTGAACACTTTCTGTGTGTGTCTCAGTAATTGTCTTAGCTTGGTTATAGGATGTCTTATCATCGAGAAAGCTTTCCGAAAATGCACATTGCCCTCTTGTGGTAAACTGAGAATCAATATCGGAGGTTTTTGTTAACGGTTCATTCATTTTACTTCCACTATGGGCGTTAGAGCTATCAGTGATATTCAAGGATTTTTCAGAGTGACTAGGGCTATAACCAGTATTTATAATAGGGAGGTTTTCTGGAGTGTTGAACACAAAATGACCCTTGTGCAACAAACTTTCCCCATAACCCAAACTGTTATCTGAGCTGATATGGTACCTTGCAGATACTGGCCCAACATCTTCGAGATGGTTACTAATAGAAAAGAAATAGGGCCCGTTTCTGTTGCTTCCGAAAAAGGCACATCCACCCACACATCCGCACTTTCCATTAACTGCAGACGCGGGAAGCACTTCGGATGGCCACAAAAACCACAGCTTCTTTCTCTTAGAATCGTGAATTTTGAGGAATTTGTCTTGCTGAATAGCCTCGTCTTTTTTCATTTGAGAAGAAGCAGCATCGATGTAGATAGGACCAAAACTAAATCCTCCTACTTCTAACCATACTTCAGAGTTTGGCTGGGTTCCTGTCCCGTGACTAACAATACTGTACGCTGAAGAGCAGACTAGATTGGAACTTATTTTAGCAAATTGCTTGAATTGAATATGTTGAAGCAGCATACTCAAACCTGAAAGGGTATCACCTCCATGGAGATTGCAAGTTGCTAAACGTAACGGATAAACCTGAAAAAAATTGCATGAATTAAATGTTACATTGAACAAATATATATTCAAATTTTAGAAAAAGTTAATTAACTTAATTAAAAATATGAAATTTCAGTCAATCACAAAATGCTATTAAACCATCAGTGAATAAAAACACTCTAATTTTAAAATAATATTTTAAATTGTTTATTAAGATGTAATGTAGGTTTTCAAGAATTAATTATTCATTTGACTGTTTTGCTTTTGTTTCATACTTTATTATAAGCAGACCAGAAAAAGATGGAGTTTAGGGATGCTTTATTTTAGTATTCTAAATTTCAAAATCTTGTTACACCATAGAGTATACACTAAAACCCTACC
The DNA here is from genome assembly GCA_024610705.1 of Tetragnatha versicolor. Lineage (NCBI taxonomy): Eukaryota > Metazoa > Arthropoda > Arachnida > Araneae > Tetragnathidae > Tetragnatha > Tetragnatha versicolor. Next base: position 43,307,587 of record JANDEH010000009.1, read on the forward strand.
TATAAAGTATAGACATTTAAGTTAATATGTATCTGTTATGGCTGCTCAAAAAATTGAAGAACTACTTGAATAATGGTCATTCAATTTAGTACACTGCAAATACTTAAATTTAACAAGCCATATATTTATAAAATTCAACAAGAAGTATCTTACTTCAATTTGAATAGCAGTTCCATTTTCAACAATGCACAAATCCAGAGCATCGACTGATAGGCGAGTCATCCTGTACTTAATGTCATCAGCACAAGGGCAAACCAATGAGGCAACTGTATGTGAACAATTCGTTTGAGGTATATCATGTTGGCATAGCTTAAAAGCATGAGGAGGTTGGAGATCACAATCAGCTTGTTGAACTTGGAATACAAACAATTCAATGCCTGTAACTGTATGATAAAGCTGCAATAAAGAAATGACAATTATAGAGTTAAAATAAAGAAAAATATATATTTAATTGTAGAAAATAATACAGTAAATCTTTTATGAGTAACCACCCCTATATTTATTTTGTTTGAAGGTTAAAAAGAATTTTTCGAAGAAATAACAAAGATGTCTAAACTACATAAACAAATAAATCTCAAAGACTTTGCTGTAGGTAATATTGTTATGGAGAAGTTTGCTAATAATAAAGAATCAGTTAACCGACACCTGGATCCTTTTATTTTTTAATTTAGATCAGACTATCAATGCATCAAAACTTATACTTAGATAAAATAATGTTCGCTATTCTTTCTTTGAATATATTTCACTTTCATTTAGAATTATCTCAATTTCTTTACATTAATACAATCAAATACAAGTAGTGGATCATTAATACAATTAATTTAAAAATATAATTAGTTTTATAGAAAAAAATGTTGACTCATTGATTCTTTTCCAAATTAAGATTGAGATTGACTTAATGTTTAACTTAAAACTGAAACTTATATTGAATATAAAATGAACCTGAGGGATTGTAATCCGTCCTGTAATATCTCCAACCAGCACTTCAACAAGCCAGGCATACTCCAGAGTTTCACTTTCCAAGGGTCTGTCAACTCCAGAAAACATAGCATGTCCTCGGACCTAAAAAAAGTAATGTTTTTTTAGTCTAGGATTAAAACTTACTTTAAACTCCCTATTAAAGTTAATAAAGAAAATATATGCAATTTCTAACCTGCAAGGATGAGAGTGCAATGTGTCCATCTTTCAAGTGAGAATGGCAATCTGAACGAACAACAGTATCCACAGTACTTAAAATTAAGGGAGATAGTAATAGCTGTAGAACAGTTTCTTCATATGTTTTATGCATTTCAAAAGCAAGGCGCTCCAAATACAAGCTTGGGCAAGGTGGATCATTATCATTGCAGGACTATAATTTTTGAATAAATGAAAATGAGATTAGAATTTTTTTAATGACATCATATTATCACTAAATAACACAAATTTAAAAAGTACACATTAGGAATTAAGATTATATTTAATTTTATATAGCAGAGTAGGGATGTTACGGTTCCACTGGAACAGTTCCATGGAACCTAATCCCAGCATGGAACCGTCAGAACCGGTTCCACGAAGAACCGCTTAACGGTTCCACCCTGGAACCGATAAAAATCAATAACAAATCCAAATTTCTCTGCAATCCTATCCAACATTGAACGAGAACGCCTCAAATAAAGAGGCGATTTCCAAACGAAAAGATAAGCAATGCCCGCAAACCGCTACCGCAGATATATTCTATAGCAAAAAAACGCAGCGAGGCAAAAACGCAACAATCTATTCGCACCATAGAGCACATCTGCCCAAAACTGAATCTATAATTAATCAATCCCTTTTCAAAACAAATATGCTCTTATCTCACTGAAAAAACGCAACGAGGGAAAGTAAATAAAAAAGAAAGACATCTGCCTCCTTCGGCCTTCGGCGAGAATATGGGCGAGAAGCAGCTGAAGAAAAAACGAATGACTGACAGCCGCCTGGACCAACCAGAAAGCTCCAAAGCAGTTGATAGCTTTTATCCCTGCCGCCCGAAATTGTTATGGATTTTCCGTTGGAACGGGGCCGGCTTCGTGAACACCCTGAGTTCCACGGATTATGAGCTTTCATTACTGCCGCCCGAAATTCCTATGGATTTGCTGTCGGAATGGGCCGGGTCGGCCTGGAACTGTTAGCGATCGCTAACGGTTCTGAGAGAAATAAGTTCCAGTGACAGAACTCTTTACGGAAACTAATACGTTCTCGTGGAACTTGTTTCGAGTGGATTAGTTATGCTGGGAGGAATTCGCGTAACTGGAATGGAACCGGAACTTGATTAGAACTTCTTTTGGAACTTATAACTGGTAAGAACTTTGGAGCTATTTTGGAACTTATAACTAGGTTTAGAACTTGGGAACTCTTTGGAACTGGTAAGATAATAATACTAATAAACCTGGAACTGGAACGTATAAGCGTTTGTTTCTGTTTGGGCTTCGTTGGGAAGGGTATAACTGTCTGTCTGTGAGAATGAGAATTAAATCTGGAAATTCATTTTAAGTTTCCTGTAGCTTGACCACTGGTCAAGATGACTAAAATTCACTTTAAACTAAATGTTGGAGTTGCCAATTTATCTTTTGTAATCCTTATTGATATAACGTGTGTCTTTGGTTCCGACTGACCATTGGTCAGTCCGATCCTCATTTTGCAACTTCTGTGCTTTGGCACTGAAGTAGGTCATATGGGGGCTCAAACCAAACGCCTTGAGGCGGGTAACATTTTGGTGTTGACCACTGGTCAATATCTCTTGACCAGTGGTCATTCCACTTTTTCTCACTATATGTAACTTTTCTGACTTTCTCTTTTTGTCTCTTGATTGTTTTGGGGGTCCTGGCCTTTGGTCAATCTCATTTGACCACTGTCCAAGATGACTAAAATTCATTATAAAATAAATTTAGGAGTTGCTAATTGATATTTTGTAATCCCTATCGTTATAACATGTGTCTTTGGTTATGGTTGACCATTGGTCAGTCCGGTCAACTTTTTGCAACTTCTTTACTTTGGCACTGAAGTAGGTCATGTGGGGTATCAAACCAAATGCCTTGAGATGGGTAACATATTGGTGTTGACCACTGGTCAAGATCTCTTGACCAGTGGTCAATCCATTTTTTCTCGCTATATGTAACGTTTCTGACCTTTTCTTTTTGTCTCGTGGTTGTTTTAGGCGTCCCTGACCTTTCCTCAACCCCATTTGACCACTGGTCAATTTTTGAATTTTTTGACTTTATTGCTCCTTTTTGTCTTTGGGACCCTTGCGTTTTTTATATGAACGGTTTTAAAGTTGGAACCGTTTGGAACTGGAACTGTTAAGGGAACCTAATCCCACCTTGGAACTGGAACTGTGGAACCGGTTCCACACTTTAACTAATACGTAACATCCCTATAGCAGAGTAAAACTAGCTATTTTTAAAGCAAGATTGTAAAGCAGTATAAAAAAGTATTTTTAAATTTTTATATTTTATGTTTTTATTTCATATTCAATGCTTTTAAGTGTAGAAAACTTTGAATTGATATAAAATTTGTTGCAAAAGGGCACCAATGTAACCTAAATTTAAGACTTTAATAATTGTAAATTATAGATATAGTTTACTTATCAAGTATAACATGAAAATCTAGTTTACCTTCATGATATGCCCTTGGATATCATGCATTGTTACAGAGACTGTTACTTCCAGAGGACGATAAATACGAGGATCAAATTCCTTATTATCACTTTCATTTGTAGAGACTGTTTGCACTTGACTAGGAGTGATGATCGGGGAATCAAACTCGAAAAACTTTTGATTTTCCCCAAAGTAGTTTTCCTGTGAAAAGAATTAAATAGAAAACTTTATTGAAAAAGAAAAGTAGAACTACTCATTTCAATTTCCATAGAACTAAATTTTTGGAAGAGATTTAAATGTTGACTCGATTACATAAACAAATTACATTTCTCACTCCATTACAAACTACATATTTTTTAACTTCAAATCTTTATTTGTTAAACGTAAATTTTGGCAAAAACATTTCAAATCCTCTTACTTTTAGATGCATTAAATTTCTCAGTAATGATCCATATAACTTAAGAACTGATGGTCCTATTTCCAACTCAAGATGAACACCATCTGGTGTCATGGACATTGGATCAAATTCTGAACAAGGACTGCATATCTTCTTTGTCCTACTATGAGAACCATTCGGTCTTATAGGAGACAAAAGAATCTCTTCTTTCTCTGGAGTAGTGATATCTAAATCAAGACCTGAAGGCCCACACGGAGGAACAGGATGGTAAGTATACTGAATACTCAAAGCAACAATAGGAACAGACCAGCACTCAACCCAACCAGCGCTAAATGAGAAACAAAATACTGTAAGGATATAATATATCTAAAGAGAAGTACACACAATGTTATTTTAGTCTTGAAATAGTCAAAATATCTTTTAGAGTTACAAAAAATCTACTATAATGGTAAATTAAAAAGCAATAAGAAAATGGACCTAGTTTTAGCCATATTTCTCCACTTTTTAGAATTGTTATCTTGAGAGGCTGGAAGACCATTTCTTGAAGTCAACTTTGAACATTTTTCGACCATTAATATTATGTTTCTGTTTGTATTGACTTCGGGAAGAAACATAAGCATATCAACACTTTCACCCTGAAATAATTTTAATCACTTATTTTTAAATATTCATGATAACTTTAAGAAGTTAAAAGTGGTTTATTGATAAATTACATGAAATAATCAAATAAATAAAACTAACCTGTATCCAAAACTTTAAACCAACAGTAGGCGGAAGATATTCATTGAATGGTAAATCAAATGATAGTTCAAACTGTTCACCAGATATAGCCAAATAAGCTAAAAAGTAAGCAAACATTTTTAGATACAAAATAGTATACCTAAATAGATATAATAATATAAATTTAATATGTAGATATTAAAGAAATTAATGGGGAAATTCAAGCTGAATTGATTTTGAGAAAAATTTTATGCTTTCATAAATCAGTATTTAATTTTCAAAAACTTTTAAATCTTAAGTACTTGTTTCACTTATATGAGGAGTGTTTAAATGTAAAGGTACAAAGCAACACTGGATTTATTTTAAGTTAAAGTAATCACCAAAGGGCTGAACACAACCGTCGCTGAGTTTCAGGAGCACGTAAAAAAGGGGACAAAAAAGAACTTTCAGTTACATTTTAAAGACATCTTCTTAAAAACTAAAACTTAATCTAGTTTTTATAAATACATTAATGCACAATAACTGAAACTTTATATCTAACTATTTGCCCACAATAGCTCATCTTTCATAACTTTTGGCAACTTTTGTCTGGGGTGTGTTCGGGACCTTTCTACCTAGGTGTAGCCTTATAATAGCCTTAGGGATAGTCTACATTCTTTAAAAGTTTAGCAACTACCCTTTGAGACACCCTGGAAAAAAGGAAACTACAGCCAAAAATTTTATTAAAATTTTCTTTAACCCAAATAATGAAAGGAATACACTAACCAAGGGCAGATAAAAAATGATAGATATTTTCTTACTATTTTCTTGATGTTGAGATGAACAATCAATCCAGTTGTATTCATTTACAACTGTGATAATCTCAAATTCTTTCAGAATTAAGTTGAAATGCCAAGTGTAAGGAACAAAATGTAAAATATCTGGACGTGATTTGCTAGCCCAGTCTTCCATAAGAGCTGTAAAATAGGAGAGATATTAAAGTGTATTCTATAGGTATTGAGTTTCTTTATGCTTTCCATAAATCTTTACTATTTAAAGTCATTAAACTATATCATACCATGGAAGAAATATTTATGAGCATATATTAGATGAACTGTAGCTTTGCAGCCAGTAAAAGTACAGTTCCATGTTTGGTGATCATTCCATGCATGAGGATACATTATTTGCACATCAAACTAAAATGAAAGAAATCATTATTTGTACCATGATAATAAAAATAATCTTAAACTTAGGGAACTGGATCTCACAACTTAATCTCAACTTAAGAACTTGCATATGAATTGATTATTGTAAATTCTAACTCAGATTTAAATTATTAAACAAAATAGTATTAAATATCTTATGAAGAACTTCTTTATGAAGAACTTCTTTCTTCATTTGTTTAAGAAATACTGTCTGTCTCTTTATAAGGGTAAAAATTTCTTTCAAACATTAGTTATTTGTCTAGCCATGTCAAGTTATATTAAGCATCTCTATACATATCTAAATTGCAATTTTTACTCATAACTAGAAAAATGAGATTTTTATTTTGTAATTAATATATAGAAAGTTGTATTTGTAAACTTAATTCATTAAAACTAAGAATGCTTCTCAATCAAAATTTGATATTAAATAGCAGATTTATAAAGATAGATTCAACACCATCAAGTACATCATTTTCTATTTTAGTACTTTTTTTAAACAGAAATCTCGTTATATTTAGATAGTTACCATACCTCAAGAGTTTCACTTTCCACTAATGAGCGATACTGAAGACTAGTTGAAGCTTCAAGATGTAGAAGCTGACCATTTATTCTACTAGTGTATCCATTTTCAGATATTCGCAATGGAATGGTAACTTCTAAATAGGAACCTTGTCCAACATTCATATGTACAGCATTTGTTTCCTATCACATAAATATTTTAAACATAACATCAAAAGTTTAAAAGGGTTTTTAGCAAATTGACAGAAAAATAACTAGCAAAATATCAATAAATATTAAACATCAATCAGTGCAACCTAATGTGATGTTTGAATGAGTATTTATTACCTTCTCCTTGGAGAATAATATATCAATTGTTGCTTCTGCTAAAGTACTAAGGCGTATGTCAAAACTTTCACAAAACCTTTTATCTCCAACTGCAATTGGTTTTGTTACTTCTAATTTTTGATAATCCTGTAAAAAATGCATGAATCAAACAAGTGAAAGATTGTTTAAATATCAGTACAAATAATAGTTACAAAATTATTGCTACTTCTCAACCTATTATTCTAAAAATAAAAGTAAAATAAAGTATTGCATCTTCAAAGTTAGAAGCTTATAGCAATAGTCAAATAAGAAGTTTTTTCTACAAAGTTTTTGAGCATTAGTTTATCTTCCAAAGGTTTTTTATTATATACCTGAGGGTAGAAAAATTTGTACAGATGTTCTCTTTGTCTATCAGCCCATGGCCCATAGCTAAAGTCAGTGCCTTTACCACATTTGATATCTAATCCCCATAAAGGGGCAGTAGAGCGTTCTATAACATCCCCATCAGCCAGTTCAACCATCTCTGGCTCTCCAGTTACAATACCTAAATTAAAAATAACACGTATAATGTCTGCATTGAAAAAATAAAAAGGAATAGAAAGTTTCAAGGTAAACAATTTTACTATTGAAAACATAAACAAGAATAATTGGGGCCTCTTTTATAAGAGGGGTGAACTTAATGAAAGTGATTTTGAAAAAAAACAGGTTTGAAAAGTTTCCGTATAAGGGTACATTAGTAGTTTGGTATTATTTTCTGGGTATTTCAAGAGGGAAAGGAAGGTGATCTGAAAATGAAAAAAGTTTACTAAAATAAAATAACTTAATGATCTTAACATGAAAAAGTGTAAAATTGCATGATCAAATGCTTTTCCATATTTAACGCAAATATAATCACAGCACTGTTGCCGTTTTCTTCTAAAAATATAAGGATAAAAAATATTAACATCTGAAACATAAGCACATTTGGTGAGTTTGGGAACCTCTGATTTAAACTGTTATTAAAAGAATTTTAAAGCCTTAATAATAAAATAATATTTTTGGTTTGCCTAAAATAATCTTACCATATGTTTAAAATACTAACCAGCTTCATCTTGATAGTAATAAAGATCCACAAAGTTGGACTGGAACACAACAAATCCTTCCCCCATGTACCTAGGTGGTTCATCCCTAAGACCAGTGTATTTTGGGCTGGGAGCTAAGATGACTTTGAAATTTTCAGCTTTGCATTTAGCTATATGAGTGAATTCATCCAATCGTGAAGGGGCTGGTTTGGTGGTATAAAGAATATGAGCTTCTTCAAAACTTATAGATAATGTGGTAGGTAATAAACGGTTTCCGAACACTATACGACCCTGTAAGAAAAAGAAAATACTTTGTCGTATTATACAGGATTGATATCAATCAATGCAAATTTCAAGAAGCTTTCTTTGAAGCTATTTTGTTGAATGTGATATATACGAATTTTGTGATAGAAGTAAGTAACAATGGTTTTATTCCAAGTAACAATGGAATAATTATTACAACAGATCATGCTTTAAAGATGTGTGTGCTTGAGAAACATTTTGGGACTACTTCAACTAAATTTGAACTCAATCAAACTCATATGCCAAAGGTACAATAGCTCGTAACTTGACACAAGAATTTAAATGACCCACCAAAAACATGTGTACTATTCAGTTTTTAGCCAGATGACTTAAAAAGCTAAAGCCCAAGGGTTTTGTTTTCCCATTTTGAAATGCTTTCAATGCACTTGGAAATATTTGGTTCAGTCTTTTCAAGCAAAAATTAAGAGATTTAATTCCGTAATCTGTCTCATTAAAAATCACCAAGTTGTTTTGGGCGTCAAATAGCAGAAACATTGATAATTTTTAGTTTTTATTCATATAAAAGTTTATTTTAGTTAGTAAACTGTTTTGCAGTTTTTGGTAATATTTGTATTAATTTCATTCAAAAAAACGGCCTCTTAGTAATTAACGGAATTGTATCATCTAAGGATTCATAATAACTTACAACGTAAGGTTTTCCTTTAACCATTAGGTATTTCATCCAGTATTTAACTTTTTAAAAATATTTATGATCTTATCTAATGCTTATTAAAAATAATAATAAAACATACCGTAGAAATCTCTGTTTTTATTACAGGAATCAAATCCCTCCATTGAAAATTGGATTCTGCAACATTTTCAGGTCTTTCTACAGGAGTTGTACAGGTTCCTGTATCTCCCTCCCCACCTGAATCTTGCCAGTAAGGTTCTGATCCAGAAGGCACAATAGATGGTTCCAAACCAAATAAGTGTTCCAATCGAGAATATAGTTGTGATCTGTTGTAAACATGAAGCTCAAACCCATTCAATAATAAAGATAGTCTTGTATCAGAGTGAGATAAATCTATAACAGAATATCAAACATTAACTTGATTTATAAAGTAAGACACATGATCTCTACCATTTAAAAAGCTATATATTAAAACCATAGACTAATAAATATTGAAGGCATCTTCTCTATAAAAGTATTATCACTCCCAATTAAAAAATACGAGCAGTAGAAATTTAATAAAGGGTTGTTCATTATAGAAACATTTTACCAGATTCAAATAAGGACCTATTTTAACAATTTTGATGTGTTAGCAATAAATATTACACAAATTTTATATTTAAATATTTATTTTTCTAGCAGTAACACTTTATTTGGAATATTTCCAAAAGTGAAAACACTCCACACAAGTAATGATATTCCTCTTTTACAAATAGTATAACCTTGTTTGAAAGAATATTAAATCCAGCTTTATAGGTTTTTAAAAGTTTTTATTTTTGAAAATACTTATTTATTTACTTTATTGAAAATTCTATTACCTTATATTTTATTTAATAAATAATTGAAAAAGTTAATCCCGAAATATTGAATAACACTTACCTTCACTTATTTCCTTGTGAACATAAGGATACCACCAACGAAAAATAATCCAACCATCTTGAGCTCTCCATGTACTATCTTCCGTAATATAAGCTACATCTCGAAACATGATTTTCCCAGACAATACAGAAACTGACAGTGAACCTAAGTACAGATAAGAGTACATAGTTCTACATCCTTAATTCCACAGTACCTCATTTCAAAGTTAATATCAGTAATTTTAAAAACATACTCACCAATGGTAATGTAACCCTGTTGTAAAAAGTGATTTACAATTTTTGTCACTATTAAACCTATGACACGTGAATTGTAATAGGTAATGTATATTACCCAAGTCATACCCAAACATAAAACCCCAATTAAAAAAGCTAAATTTGAATCGATTGGTATGTTTTTTAGAGGAAAAGTAGTGTTCCATGTTGGGGCAGGGGTTCGAGATGTTGGAGTTGTGGAAAAGGTAACATCAGACCTGAAAAAGTAAAATTGAGACAAATTTAGAGAAATATTAATTAGGTAAAACAGTAAAAGCAAATTTGGCAAAAATGTTCAAATACTGGGCAAACACACCTTCCTAATGTTTGAAAAAGGGTTCCCACTCATTTTTTTAATCCCTGACTGTTCCCAGTTTGACAGTTTAATTTCAAATAACTTCTGGTTGGAAAACAAGTTAATCTGATTCACTGCAATTTTTTTGGCATTAGCAGTAAAACATCTAATTCTGCTATTTTGTTTATTAGAACTACATGTTTTAAAACCAGAGTTAATGCTTTAGCAGTCTCCTGATGACCAATTTTAAGTGCTCCCTTATATTTGGAATAATCAATTAATGGATTAACTAAGATATTTTGGTTCAAACCCCCTTTCTGGAATCACAATTAAAAGGGAAGTTACATCAATTACTTAGAAGAAGGGGTAAACAAACCACCTTTCACTTTCCCAAAATTTAGTTTTCCCCATCATCAGAAACTTTTAAAAATATACCATTATTTAATGTTCATTTACGTGAATTATAAACAGGACATTAAGACTGGTATAGTTAAAGCCCTCAATATGAGGGTATTTAACATTTTAAAGGTATCCAAAAATCTGTAAATGCCAATCTTTCTTGTAGCACTCTTCATTATATACCATGGCATCCACTTATGAAACCTCTGGTATAATTCCTTTTTGTGCCAGAACTGGTTTTGGAAAGCAACTGGAAAATGCATGCTGTTTTTCCTCAAAATTGGACCTGAAACCACCGATGCGAAGAACTGTATTTTGCTGTATGGAAAGTGTTCATTCGAGTTTTATTATTAATAACTACAAAATGGGTTTCTTTTAATTTTAGAAAGGGATCACAAGAAGAAAAATTTTGGGAACAACTAGGCTTGATTATAAGTTCCCAATGACTAGTTTACTAACTGTGAAGAGTGTTCAAGGGTAGTAAGAAAGGTTTTTGGCCACACCCATAGAATGCAGTCAAATTTTTCTCTCTGTTATAGCAAATATTTGTAAGAGTCTGGAATGAATTTTTAATATCAGAAGGTATTCACATAAGTTGATATTAATTTATTCATAAGTACAAAATAAAACTAGTAAATGACTCTGTAAGGAATTCTTTTGAACTTTATAAAAGCTTGGTAAAAAACTAATTTTGAATTTTATAGCTTTTTTATGAGCACTTATTTTTTTCAAATGTTCCTGAAGAAGTCAACTGAAATTATGTTTTTCGCCGTAAAGGTAAATTTATAAACATGTTTTATCAGCATCTAAACTAATATTTAAAAAATCTTTTGGCAAAAAAACTTCTTTTACTTTAATATTTTTGCTGATTTCTAACTCAATTAGGATAATTTGGGGTTATTATAGGAATAAAAATAAGACTTAAATAAGCTGAAAAAATATAAAAGATTAAGTAGTAACTCATCCATTAGTATGAAATTATTTTTTTAGTGGGGCATGTTAACCTTTGATAGACATAAAGTGTTTTGAGGGTTATTTTTATATAACAGATGAAATCAATTTTCTTCTTGATATTGAATTTTGATAAACATCATGTTACGATGTGCAGATGTTGTCTACCTAAAGATGATGGTGTTGGTTATATTGTCACACCTTTACTAAAAAAACGTGATTCTCATACGCAGGGCTTAAATTCTAACCAAAGAAGTACCGGAGCGCAATTATTTTGTAAAATCGTAAACGGATATAATCATATCCAGGGTGATCTAAATACTAGGAAAAATTAGAAAAATATATGCGATTAATAAATTTTCAAGTAAGTAAGGGGGGGTCTGAGGGTCCTCCCCCAGAATTTTTTTTGAAATTTGACCCTTAAAACAGGTTTTTAACTTGTATTCGGCATCTAGTCCAATTTTAGACCTGTATTTTTAGGTAGGATTTTAATTTTGATGAAGATATTATATAAAATAGAAAATAATAGAGTTTGAAGTAAAAAAAGGGGGTGTCTGGGGGGTCCTCCCCCAGAAATTTTTTTGAAAATTTCACCATAAATAACAGGGTTTTAACTTGTTTTTGTATACAAGACAAGAGTTTTCACTTACCTACACATTTGTTAAATTTCCTGTGAATATATGAATGTAAGATGAATGAAACTTTTTTCTCATGAAGGAGATTCAGATTAAGTAAAATACATAAATGTTTTAACAAATTTTATGTAATTTAGTTTATAGTAATTTTATTTTCACTGTGACGAAAATTGTTTACCCAAGTTTTACCTATGCTGCTGTTACTTCTTCCAAATGATTTTTTCCAGAAGAATAAAGAAATTTTGCTTATAAACCTTTATTTAATTATTGGATTTTATATTAACCCCTGTTAAACACAAATATATCAAATACCTCCTCAGTGAATAAATATCATGCATATAAATTTCAAATGCTATCATTATTATACAATATACATATCAATTATAATTCAGCATAATAAACATAGTTTCCTGTTTCATTACTTCATAAATTTATATTACACACAAAATCTCTCCTTCGCGTACTTCGTGACAAAGGTTTGTTTATACCCCAGCCACCAAAATTTTTGAAATTTTGATCTTAAAAAGTAGTGTTTCAACTCATTTTTTGGACATTTTGAACCCTTTCTTTACACACAAAAGAACCACTCCTTGTACCCACCAGAATTTTTTGCCACAATTGTTGCCACCTTCGGTGGTGTCTAATTTTACCGTGCACGTATCCATGGACACGAGAAGAAGAAGACCAGAATTTTCAACAGGGGACAATACATATTTTATAAAAAGCCAAATTTTCAGGGGAGTTTGAACCCCTAACAACCTCTTTGGATAGAACCCAAATTAAATAAAACTTAACCCAATTTAAAATAAAATTTAGGTAGTAGTAGTTTTGAATTCGCATATTTTCATATAAATTGAAAGAAAACCAATTTTTAAAAATGTAGAATGAAGTGCTAACAGATATTGAAACTTATAAAATTTACTTAGTGTAAAAGGAGTTGTAAATAAAGTGCTTTAGAGACGTACACTTAAATTAAAGTGCTAATAAGCCCAGTATTTTAAATATTTAAAGAAATAAAAACCACACCTGATCATTTGATTCTCCACATGATCATTTTTAACTTGATGTAAATATTCTAATTCTCTGTCCTCGCATCCGTATCGTATGCTTTTATCTTGAAACCAACTACTCAGATTAATTTTGAATTTAGGATCTAATTTAAGTTTTAAATAACAGAAGATAACTAGGCGCGCGAACAGCAACCGCTGAGAATGATAATTGTTTTGAGCCATCATCTCTCCTCTCACAAATATTCCCGCCTCTTTTTGTTTTTACTTTTTCTGGAAAGGAGATTATGTGCTCTCGGTTAATCTCTGTGGCATACCTTTTCTGTAACAGGAGGAGATGGGGAGACGGTTGTTTATACTTTGAAGGGTCGAAGCAGCGTTCTCTGCAATTTGTTTACACGATTTTGTAATGCAATGACAGTCTCCCGCTTGTGTATTTTCTAAAAAAACACCTGGAGTGATTTGAATAAACCTTTCAAACACTTCTCGGAAGATGAGAACAGAGGGACCTCCCTCCAGGGGGAACGGATGTGTATTTTTTCGACCCGGTAGTCGTCGAGAGAGTCGGGGGTAGTGAGGTGAAAGGCGCTTGTAATTTTCGGTAATTGGAAAACATCAAGGGGTAAATTTTGGTCTTTCCGAACGCGATTTTATGCGCTCCGGTGCGTTCTGGTTAAAATGTAAATATTTACTGAAAACCAAGAAGTACCGGAGCTCCGCTCCGGTGCAATTTAAGCCCTGCTCATACGGATGTTTTGTTCAGCACAATTGGGCTATAGATTGTTGACTTCAATAATACACTTCATTTCTTTTTGATTGGAATATGAGGTAAAACTCTTGCTGCACAACCTTTGCTCTGTATATGAAGACCAATCTACTGAAAATTATCTCTGATGGTTATTATTTTAGAACTTAAAAACATGACTTTTTGCAGGACTTTAATCTATATAAATTGATTTTTAAAAAATATCATTTTCGTGTCAATGTTAACTTTGGTTTAAAACACCATTTCTTGGAAAAAAATTTTCATTTTAAACCTTAAAAATTACGACTTTGATTACGTACAATCAATACAGATTTAAATCCAGCAAATATGTCTTTTAATATTAAACAGTTAACACTATTAAAATAAAATTAGCTATTCAAAATGCAAAAATAAAAAATCCCACTGACTCTCAATAACCCCAGATTTTTACCAACAGTCTGTTTACTCCAATTAGGGTTCCCACTCAATTTTAGAAATAAAATTCCCAGAACTTTCCAGGTCCATTTTGAAGATTTTTTGGTCAAAAAAACTAAAAACTCACTGCATATTTTAGATAGTTCTACATTTTCAGAATGAATATTTTCAGTAAATAGTCGATTTACTTTGATTTATAGATCCAAAAATGAGACATAAAGATTAAAAATTGATAATTTTCCAGGTATTCTGAATGATTTTCCAGGTTCTTGGCAAAAATAAGCAATTTTACCTGACTTTTTTGGTGAATTTAAAATTCCCTGACTTCTGCAGGTATTCCCTCACCCTTGGGAACCCTGCCAATGGTCTTTAGAGAAAAGGCAAAAAAAGAAGTTTGTACATTTAAAAACGTCTTAGAGTATCTGTGTTAAAAAAGGATAGCGAAAAAATCTGAGATCAGTTTTGTACTTACACATCGCATAGATTTTAGTGAAAAGTGTTATTTTCAGCCAGGCACTTTTTGGCAGATGACTTCAGTCACAAAAGCATTTTGACTTTCAGTTTTACAATTAAGGTAGATTAAAACTTACCATAATCATACATAATAGAGTAGACTTTATATAATAAGATGGATCTGTCTACAATTTTAAAATTTCTCTTTTTTAATAATAGATAGATTTAGAATAAGAGACCCATGATGTCAGAAGACGGTGATACATAATAACCTAGCATCTAGCAGTTTTGGAAACTGGCACAAGCATTATTAACAAACAAAAACTTCGGGCACAAGTTCAGGGTAGCAGATACTTGGTGATATTAATTTTTTGGCATAATATCAGCACATTTCAGTTTACCTTAGATTTTTTAATTAGGGTTATAACTGGCCTTATCTCATCTGAAATGAGCTGTCTACTTGGCAATTTCCTCACTCTGAACTTTTGCCAATTTTTTTCACGAGGAAGTTGAGTAATATAGATAATTTAAAAAAGAACTATACACTTTTAATACAGCTATAGAAACTATATGAATTGAGAACTTAGGTAAATCCAAAGCATCCAGGCCTTGTCGACATTTGTATTTAAATTTGGTGTTGCCAATGGCATTTAAATTCAATTTCTATAGAACTGGGTTGCCAAAATCCACTCTTTTATCAACATTTTTCGGCACAGGCCCGGATTCTTTGGATGAACCGTAAGCTCATCGTTTGGTCCATAAGCTTATCTCGTAGTTTTCCTCTCAAACAAGGGACTGAAATGATGGGAATAAAACCTGCTCATTTAAAAGACCGAGTAGAGTATATTACTGTTTCGGTCAGGAATAATTTTAGTGACACTGAGTCAAATTGTTATTCTGTGTCTGGTTCTTCGGGGAACCTTTCAGAAGTCTGCGGACAGGGACTGTATTCAGTCAGGAGGTTGGCACAATGGACCTTTGGTCGAGGTGCCTGGCTTTTAACTATTTGCCCCTCCTTGTATATTATTATTATATTGGATGAACCGAGAACGGTAAATCCAAAGCATCCGGGCCTGGGGGACATTTATAGGTAAATTTGCTGTTGCCAATCGTATTTAAATTCAATTTCTAAATTTCAATTATTAAATTAATGAGTAAATAGTAGCTCAGACCAACTAAAATTTAAGAATGAAAAGTAAAAGCACATTTAGAAAAATTTTTAATTCACATGTTATAATTTTTAGCAAAAGAAAACAAGACCTGTTCTCATTTGTGAGAAATCAACAAATGACACTTAGGATTATAATTTTTAGCACCAGCTGTTTTGTACCAAATACTGTAATTCACAAACATATTTATAGAAAAAAGGGAATGAACATCACAATTTTATTTTAAACCAAAGGGATGTACTTTACACCAATAAAATGAAAACGTTATCAAACGATAACCAAAAGTTTGAAAAAAATAACTAAAATTAACAATATTACACTTACAAAAGAGATGCCATTGTAAGTGGTTAAATTTTAAATAGGTCTAAGTGTGTGTGTTTAAATTTTGCTACGAAGTAACCAGAAAGAGTTCATAAAACTCATTTCTACAGTAAACTTTGTTTACATTTTCCGCATCTTCCGCAGAAATAATAACAAAGAAATTACTCAATTATAGAGTAAAGATATTACTTTTCACAGGCAGTTACTTCAATAAATGAAATATAGGTGTCACTGTATCACTGAATTAAAAGCGAAAATGGAAAGTATGTTTGATTTAAACAAAATATTGATAAAAATAAATTTTAAAATCCATACAGTTTTTATTATATTTGAATTTATAATGTTCTGATTGGGTTTGATTCGGTTTGATTAAGAGAAGAGTTTAATATTTTAATATAAATAGTCCGAGTATGCTTTAACTGTATTTGTATATCTGTCATTTGTATTTGTTTGGAATTCGTTTTGCATTTATTGTTTTTTTGGAATCTGTGTTTTCATACATGTGGTGATTTTATACCTTCCTCTTTCTACATTTATTTTGTGCTGAGCGCTTAAATGTATAATCGTATTTTTCACTCTTCATTCATTACTGCAAAATCACTGAATTCTTCGAATTTTATCATGTGCAAACTCTTTCTATTACTCATTGTGTGTGGATTTTCCTTATGCAGCCCGCATAGCCACAAAAAAGTAGGTAGTCAAGAGACAGTAGAACATGGAGCTTTTAATTCTCGTGACAGCCATCACTACAAAAATGGAATTCATGACAATGAATTTGATCATGAATCTGTATTAGGTAAATACTTTTTCGGAACTCACTTTTCTTATTTCATGCATTGTATGCAGTTAATACCTTATCGGCTCTATTGCAAAAGTTTTTTCCATTATTATTGTGACTTATTAAATTAGCTAAATCCACTTGCTAGTTTCACATCTAGTGACTGACTTAACAGGGGAGAGCGGGGAGGGATGGGACATTTTTACAATAATATTTTTTTTAATTTAGTTTACCTTGTACAAATTTGAAACTTTTAAAATAACATCTTGAACCATTATAACATGTTCAAAAAATATAACCAATGGGATAGCAAACAAGACTTAAGATTTATAAACGAATTAAAGTATCTCTAAAAATCAAAATTTATGATTAATTTTCAAATGTAGGGTTAAAAATCACAAAGACAGAAATATTTTACACATTCTAAAGATTTATTACAAAAAACAACCTAACTGTTATACTAAACAATTCCAAAACAAAGGTATCTAAAGAATTGTATGCAATTAAATGCAATAGCTTGTAGGTATTGCTATTGAGGGGAATTAGGCATGTCCCATCCCACCCCAAGTAATAGTGTCTCATCCCACCCTGATAGCAACAGTTTTAAAAGATAGGTTGTTACAAAAGGACTGGGGCTTTTAAGCTTAACTCAACTATTTATTCATAAAGAATAACATTATTCCGTTTAGAAAACAATATTAAGGGCCGTATTCAGAAACTTTAGCACAAGATGGAAACGAGACGGTAGCAATGAAAAATCCACGGCCACTCCGAAGGCACTTTCGAGAGCTCAAGTTATCATGCTGCCATCTATCGAAAAACGTCAAAAGTAATTATACACTGATAATACAAATTTTTACAGGCATTAGATGTCCATTATTTTCGTAATATATTAATATCTGAGGACTTATTTTGGTAATAAATAGCTGTTTTAGATTTTTTGGAACTATTAAATGGGCCACAAAAAGTGTATAAGCAATCGGACAGCGCTTCGAATCTCAGAACAATATGGCGGACGACAGCTGTGGAGTAGAAATATCACGTTTAAAATATCTCGTTCCCAAAATATCTTGTTTCCATCTCGAATTAAATTTTCTGAATACTGCCCTAAGAAAGCAACCAAGAATGAGATTGAAAATTCACTTTAAAAATTTTATACTTAGTTACTTTTGCTATAGTGAAACCATCTTTTTCATTCAGAAACTTTTAGGAGCTTGCAACTAAAATAGTAAACAGCAACAAATATGAAGCTATGATGGTGGATTGACCTTATAGAACACTCAAAAACTAATTTTGTTTTTAATTATAAGATTTATTGAAGGTGTCCCGTCACACCCCAATCTCCCCTAATTGTGACCAAATTATCAAAAAGCGAGCTCAAATTATCAAACATTTAACACTATTTTAGCTATGATAAGTCAAGTTTTTCCATATATAGGTTGATCGGGAGCTTGTGGTATCAAAGATATCTCTTATAAGGTTTTTTCTAAATTTGCTGCAATTTTCTTGACTATTAACTTTTAATATGTGGTAAATTTTCACTAGCAAGAGTTGCGCTTTTAATCTAAGTCAGAGTCCTGCATTTTATCAAAATTCTCCTCCTTTCTAAAAATTTCCGCTCCTTTTTGTACTATACCGTCAACCATGCCGCTTAATACAAAAATGCTATCAAAGCCCATTTGAAAGTTCTATTGCCGTGCCGCTGATTTAACAGTCGACAGTATAATACGCAAGTACCAAATATCCTAAAATATCTTCAGATTTTATGGATGTTATTATATTTTGACTTAAAATTTGTTTATTAAGAAATGAGCTACTATTGCATTACTGGAAAGGTAACTTTAGATCTAAACGCAGGGGTGGAAAATCTGCGCCAAACTGCGCCGAAATTGGTTACCTGCGCCAATCTGCTCCAAAAAGGGCAAAATTCCCATTTTTGCGCCAAACTGCGCCAAAAACGCGATAATCCGTTCAATCTGAATCAGTAACCCTGAAAATCCAACTGATAAAAAAAGAACCAATCTTCAAGTGGAGTTACCATCTCCGGTATTTAGTCAAATCAACGAAATCCTAGCTCTCACGCGCATCGGCGCGGCACGGCGATACGTTCACGCAACTCGGCCTGTAAAGGCGCCTTCTCCTCCTTCGTTTACTGTATTACGGAAAAACTACTTTTATTGGAAGAAAGCCGTGTTTATGCTGTTCTTACCATGCAGCCTAAAGATAAGGAGAAGCCTATTTTACGGGGTGTAATCGCGTCGGTAAAGTCGGCTTCTCGCATTTGGTGTATTGTGGAAAACGGACTTGAGATTTTTCATGGAAAGATATTTTTAAGTCAAAGATTTGCTTATGAAGTCTTATTTTATTGGTGCTCAAATTAAAATTATTTTAAGTAGAAAAATTGAAAGATACTTTATTGGAAAACTTGAATTACTCTGCTTAAGTCTTAATTTAAATTTAATAATTTTACAGTTATAGTATGGTTGTGAGTGATAGGTAGTTTTTTTCCTCAAAAAAATATAACATGATAAGATTTTCAGCTTCTTTATGAAAATAAATAATGAAATTTCTTTACAAGGTATCTTTATACACAAATAGGATCCTTTACTTAAAATTGAAGCTTTAATTTTTTCAGTTAAATTTCTGAATAATTTGATACTTTTTGAGCATTAGCCTTTTAAAGTTAATTTTTACTGAAGGCTCCTGATTATCAATTAACATTTCTCAATTTTGGTTTTTCAGAATAATTTGAAGATCAAATATAATCTGACTTCAGTTTTCATTAAAATAATTTCATTTCGCAAAAATGCACCCCAAAAATTAAACCTGGATCAACACCCATTCTAGCCAGTGTATTGTATAGTCATTTCTCAAATCTTGTATTCCTTTTACCTTTTGAGCTCTTGCTCAGTCTCAGAATTAGTCGAAGCTTTTCTTGAGAAAAAGAAAACGGTTTAGTTTTCTCAATGAGTAAAACATCTGTAAATTAAATGTCTAATTTAAAAATTAATGTATTATTCAACCAATTAATACTAATCTATAGAAGATATTTTTTAAGTTATTTTTTTTCAAGTTTATTTAATATATGGTATGAACAAAATGAAAATAAAAGTTCCATCTTATCACAAAAAAAAAAGAAACCCCTTAAAGCTTTAGTTTGACCGAACCTGGATGATCAAAAAAATTGTCCTGGAAAACCTGGAAAACTCAGGGAATTCTTAGCTTAGAATTAAGTGGACACCCTGTCCTTGAATTTGGGTTGTGCTTCTTAAAAACTCTTTTATTTTCATCCTGAATCGCGATATTTCGCGAAAGTTTCGTGTGGGTTTTTTTTTCGGGATGTTTCGTTCTTCCCGCGACTTTCGTTGACGGCCGCGGGTGCCGATCCAAGTTGGCTTCTTACTGCATCATTATTGCGATGTAGAAAAAACAACTTTGCCATGGTTGTTAGAAGCCCACAAGTCCGGTGTTCCGGAAGCCGGAAGAATAGCAATTTTTCGGAATTTTTTTTCGCGGTGTTCCGTTTTTTCGCGACTTTCTTGGACGGCCGCGGGTGCTGTTTCAAGTTGGCTTCTTCTTGCGTCATTATTGCGATGTAGAAAAAACAACTTTACCGTGGTTAGAAGCCCACAAGTCCGGTGTTCCGGAAGCCGGAAGAATAGCAATTTTTCGGAATTTTTTTTTGCGGAGTGTTCCGTTTTTCCGCGACTTTCTTGGACGTACTCGGGTGCTGCTTCATCTTGCGTCATTTTATAGCGATGTAGAAAAAACAACTTTACCGTGGTCAGAAGTCAACAAGTCCGGTGTTCCGTCTAGTGTTCCGGAAATCGGGAAAATAGCTACTTTTCGCGAAAGTTCCGTTTTTTCCGGGACTGCTTTTCCTACGGACTTACGGACGTCTGTTGAAGTTAGCTTCAACGGCGATGCAGAAAAAACAAATTTACTTTGGTCGGACCAGCCTGATAAGTCTAATAAGATGATTTTTTCTCCATTTTATTTAGTATTTTCAACTTAAGAGAATTTTCTAAGTTGTAAATGTTAATGAATGGTCGCTTTATAGCAACTTAATAAGTTGATAATACAGTGGGTTTTTTTAATCTTGTTAGATTATTACCTGTTTTAGGTATCTGATCTGATTCATAAGTTTCTAAAAATACCTTCAAAAATAATAATTTCTTACTTTTTTCTACTTAACTAAAAGTTTTTGACAATATCGTTTTTGCAATTTAATTTTTACTTACATAATTATTCTGTTAACTAATTTCCTTTATTTTTAATTGATTTTAGAATTGATTAGATTGATTCATTTTGACTTTTAAAGTGGTTTTAAAAACTGATTCAGGAATGCAGTGTGGTGTTTGAATCTTTGTAAAAAATTTGTCTTTCTTAAGTAACAGTACTCCTGGAATTTTAAAAAAACTCTCCTTGAAAACTCCTGCAATACTCCTTGATTTTGATTTCTGAAAATTTGTATGAATCCTGTTGCATTATATAAAACCTAACTATTAGATTCGCCTGATGCAGATTCACTGTAAACTGATACGGAAAGGAAATTTGCTTTGATACAAAACCACTAAAAGCTGATACAAAAATGCATTTTGGCTTGATACAAAACTGCCCTAAAGCTGATACAAAAATCATTTTTGGATTTTCCACCCCTGTCTAAACGTAAAAGACATCAAAGTTATTCAACAACTTCTCTGAATCCTGTAATTTTTCACATATTTCCTCTGATTTCATTATATTTTTCCTCTCCAAGACTGATTAGTTCAAGTTCTCTTGGAGGGTACCTGCTTTAAATGTTGGCTTTTCCTCATTTCAGTCATTTTGCTGAGAAAACAACGATACCTTGGCAATATTGAGGATTTTCACTCAGAATCTCATTTATGTTTACTTGAATCAATGTTCTTGACCTAAAAGGTTGGTTAAAAAGGAAAGTTTCCCTGAAGTCCCAAATGTGTGCATATGTTCTGTAATCCATAGAAAATAGTTTATTATGCTATTTTTGGTACTGTTTTGTTTATAGTATCAGGGAACCCTGAGTGTGCAGAATCTTTATTGCAACTTAATATTTCTAGACTTTTTCTCTAAGGAATGAAAACAAGTCTTATGTATGTATTTTGTACTAAATTTAGAAGTATGTTCTCAATTTTTTATTTAATTAAACATCATGTAGCTTCTACATATGAAAAAAACTAGTTTGGGAAAAATATCTGTTGTAAAGTGAAACTAACTAAATCAGGATGATTCTAAAAATTTTCAAATAATTTCTTTATTGAACAATCACATGCCTGTCATGCTTTTGCAAACAAAATTCTCTGTTTGAAATAGGAATTAAATAATAAATTGAAAAAGTTGCACCAAGCTTTAAAATATTTAAGTGTCAAGAAATTGAGACGCTTGCAGAAACAACGAGCTAATTCCTCAATTCTTGAACTACAGGGAAATCCTGTTACAACTAACCGATACAACAAAAAATCCTGTTATTACAAAAGTCCAAAAAGTACCCAAACGTTTTTATTTCAATTATCAAAATACTGTTACAACGAAGAAATTTTACGGTCCCGTGAAGTTCGTTATAACGGGATTTTACTGTATCATAAGGATTTTTTTCTTTTATGATCTGCATAAATTTATCATGTTGTTAAATATATTTGCTCTTTTTTTTTCAGGAAGTCATCACGCTGCAGAAGAGTTTGACCATTTACCACCTGAAGAAGCAAAAAAGCGACTGTTTTCCTTAGCTTTAAAAATGGATACAGATGGAGATAAATATGTTGATAGAAAAGAACTAGTAAACTGGGTATTGAGGTCTTTTAAGTATGTAATATCTTGTTAGGCATGCATTTTTATTTTGAATTTTTTCTCTGATTCGCAAATAACTAATTTAACCAAACAATGCATGATGTTTTGCATTTATCTGAAAAATTTTTATTCCTTTTAGTTAATGTAAGTCAATGAAAAATTACTTTGAAAATAAACTTTATGTTTAATGTTTTTACAAAATTTTCTGTGTATGAAGTGGATTTTAATATTGTATCTGTTAAAAGCAAATTTAAAGTAACTTTTAATACAGGTTGTTGACTGAAGAAGAAGCCATGGATGATTTTGAAGATCGAGATGCTGATGAAGATGGAATAGTCACCTGGGAAGAACATTTTGCTGAAACATTTGGTTTAAGTGATGATGATTTGGATTTAAAACAAGATAAATCATCTGAAGAGCTTAAGGTCATTTCTTAGCTACAGCTAATTCATTTTACATATTATAAATTATGAATACAATACCGGAAAAATACTGGAGTATATTATTTTTCAAAATTAAAATCTTTTAAAGAGCTTATTTGTCTAAATGTTTGCTGAACAGCTCCTGACTGATTTTTTTATCACCAGTGCAGTAAAAGGATTTTTAGACAAAAAGAAAAATATGTATTTGTTTCTTCCTCTTGTGTGCAGAAAAACAAAGTATAATTTATAATTTTACCAATGCAAGGTAATCATGTAAAAGTAGTGTCCTTTTTACCTTAAAAACTTTATTGAAATGCCCACTTAGGACTGTTCTTTTCTTCTAAGGTGTTTAGAAATCAGACTAAAATTTTGCAGGTTACTTATCTCTTATGGTTGTTTTGTTGTAATTCTTCCTTTTAAATTTTTTAAGAGTTCAATAAATTTAAATAAATTACTAAAATATAAATCAAACTAGTCTTGTATGTCAAAATACCATGTAACTTTTCAATTAGATGCTAGAAGATGATAAAGAACTCTTTCTGGCTGCTGATTTGAATGGAGATGGAATGTTAGATAAAACAGAATATCCTGCATATTCAACCCCTGAAGAATTTGAGCACATGCATCAGGTATTGAATTATTCTTATTCCATACAGCAACACACATAAGTTGTGTAAATTTAAAATATTATTATTTTTTTATTATTATTTATAAGTTTTGTTTTTCATTAATTTAAGTTCAAGTGTCATCTTTTAGGTAGTGTATCAGCAAGCTATGAGAAAACGAGATCTAAATAAAGATGGATTCTTGTCTTTTGATGAGTTTATTGCCAATAGTTATGATTCATCAGCCCCTGTACCAACTACAAAGCATTATGCTATTGAAAAAGATTTATTCAAGAATGAATATGATTTAGATGGGGATCATAAACTAAACAAAGAAGAAGTATTACTTTGGCTTATTCCTAATGATGTGTAAGTTTTTTCCCTATCAGAGTTAATTCAAACCTTGTTTCAGCAATTCATCTCTTTTATAGATCTAACTAGTTTGTTGCACATCAGTTTAATTGCATTTTCGTCTATTAGGGAAACTGCTGAAAATGAAGCTGATCATTTGATTGAGAGATCTGATTCTGACAGTGATGGCAAATTATCAATTCAAGAAATAGTTGATAACCATGACATTTTTGTAGGAAGTGAAGCTACTAGCTTTGGTGAACAACTCCAAAACCATAGGAGCTATGATGAGCTGTAAGATGATCTCAAATCAAATATTTACTTATGTGCCATTTTTACATATAATCATTTTTATCTTGCCAAACTAAATTCTATTTATTGCTAATAAATATGTGTTTGTATAGAGGTATGTCCTCCCAAGAATTACATAACATTTATAATAAGTTAAATTTTTGAAACAATCATTGGTTGGTTCATTTTTAAGAACAAGGCGCAAGAACCAAACCAGGTCAAATTTTTAAACAAAGTATCCAATACTTAATAATATTGTTTCTAGTTTCTCATCATTTGACATTAATATCGTATTTTATTATAAGCATTTTTTTACCATCCAACATTAATGTCATATTTTTGTATTACCTACCAAGTAACTTATTTTTAAGTTTAACTCTTCAAAGTAATACAAATTGGCTTTAAAAAGCCAAACATACCCTTCCATTTGTCTAACATCATTGTGCATTTTCATACCCTCACAATATTATTTGAAATGTATGTATTAGAATTGTGGTTGAATAATATTGGCAGCTGTAGTATAAGTTTTCATTTCATCCCTTGTTTTTATGTAGATTATCAGTTTTATATATAAAACATTTTTAGAAGTTATTGTGCTTGTACAATAAATTGCAAGAAAAATACTGTCACCATTATTTAGTTAAAAAACTTTAATTACTTTTTGTATGAAATGAAAGAAAAATCTGATGAACCATTTCACATAAAGTGCTAAAATTTTTCATTTGTTTCTCTAGGCATAAAAATAGTCACTTTTCTCATAGAATTTGAATTTCAGGTAGAAAAATTTTATACTGCTTGATATTTGCATATTTTTGGTTGTTTATGATGATTGCCTTTTACTTACAATCATGAACACATCTTGATATGTATCTGAAAAAAACATGTTGTATTCATAATCACTTTTCTGGTATGAACCAGAATCCAGTTTCAAAGTTAAATGGCTTCCTTTTCTGAACTTATAAGCCAAAATGCCCAATTTAAAATTAGTATTTGAAACTTAACTAGGCTGTACTCTAACCTTGCAAAAATTTCCTATTTTTTGCCTATAAGCAAGTGGTTATATACAGGGTGTTTCAAAAGTATGTGTCACTGCTTTTATTTGCAACCAACATCTCCTAGGGTTATGGGAGTAAGGTGTACTCCTAGGTAAGTGACCATAGGGGCTCTTATGTTTAAGAAAATAGCTATCAAGATTCCTTACTCTTAATATGAAACTGCAACCCCATATAGAAGGTATATTGTGTAGTAATTAGATTTTGTATCCATAAAAAGTAAAAGCAGGTATTTCCATAAAAAGATGCTTGTTTTTATTATTTTTACAAAAAATTTTTACATTTTTAAAAGTTTACAATATAGAGTATATTTACATAGAAATGTGTTATTCAACATAATATGATGCTGGTTGTCCTCTAACACCAAGCCCTGTTACTGCAAAAACTGCTCCAGCTTTAGGGTATATTGCTTTTGCTTCATCAGATTGAAACTTTATTGCAGTTGTCACATAAAGAGTATCAAAATGTGGTCCTCCAAAACAGCATGATGTTACATTTTTGCATGGGATGTCGACTTTTCTTAAAATATTTGCTAAAAAAGGTAAGAATGATTAAATATGTACTTTAACATATAAATATTTCGATTTTATAAAGGGTAAAAATATTAAATAGGGTTGGGTGAGACAAATAAGGTTTAGAGGGGTAAGTGGATACATTGAATAGCATTTAATTATACAGGGTGTTTCAAAAGTCTGTTTCATGGCTTTTAATTGGAAACAACATCCTCTAGGTAGAGTTAAAATGTACCCCTGGAGAATCCATTGATATTACTTACAGCACACCCCTAGTAGAAGAATGAAAAAGCTAAAAAAATATTAAAAGTGTAAAGGAAATATGGCAAAAAACTAAATGAGATTATTTTGAAATTGTTATGAAACAAATATCATGAATATTTTCATAAATGTTTTTAGACCTCAAAAAAGAAAGGTTTGCAAATTTGCCAGTTTTTCAGTGTTATTAGGTAGTTGTGTGTTTTTTTTAGTTAAATGAAGGCAAAATTTAATTTAAAAAATCAAAGAAACTTGCACATTTGCAAACTATTCTTTCTTGTATTTTACATGAATGCACTTACTTGTTTCTGGATCTATGCGAAGAACGCAAGCTCCTCCAAAACAAGCAACCCATAATTTCCCTTCTATGTCTATTGTCATTCCATCTGGAACTCCAAGATCAGCATATTCTTCTTTAGTGTTGTAATCCAGAAGAACTCTTTTGTTTGCTAAAAAATATTGGGAGATTTTGTAAAACGTTACGAAATTTAAATATGTTATCAAAACATAACTATAATGAGATAAAAGAAATAGCAGTTACTTGCAGTTCCATTTTCTAAGTTAAAGTCGAAGGCATAAATTTTTCTTGGAACTGAATCTATGAAGTACATTGTTCTGTTATCCAGGGACCATGCAATTCCATTAGACAGTGTTATCCCATCTGATACTTGAGTCAATTTGTTTTCTGGATCCAATTTGTACAAATGTCCCTTTTCTTCTTCGTTTTCAACCAAAGTACCTAAACAAGTTAAAATTTCAAGTATAATTTACATAAGGGCTAGGGCATAGTCGAGGTGGGGAGATTTAAGATTTTTTGGAGTTAAGGGTACATGGGATTTCAGGAATATACCTACAAAATTAAAAAGATTTCCTGTTTTTCACCATTGAAAATCAACTTCATATAAATGACAAAAAGTGCTTTTTAGCTACTTTAGGGGGGGTTTAAATTGTTTATTTCTGACAGTCTTGGCAGGCTGCTGGTTTCAAGGATGTAGCCAGAGTGGGGATATATCCCCCAAATTCAGAAATAGAAATTTTCCTTTTGACCATAGAAAAGGACAAACTTTACCTCATATCCTCCTCTCCCATAATTCCAATATCGCCCTCGGGAAAAACAATTCTGGCTACTCCACCACCGGTGGTTTTAGGGCTTTATGGGCCACTAGGCATGAAATGTTAATTGGTTTGTCAAAAAGATTTTATTATTACGGAATTCCAAATTGCTCAGCAAAAGCTGATTGGACATTGAGTGGTGATGGGAATTTGTAGCTGTTCAATTAGGAAATACACCTACGTAACATACAGGGTGACTCTAAAAATTTTAGGTGCGTAGACTGCGAGAATCCCCCGTTCGATGGAGTAATCCTGAAGGAGCTAGAGCGTGGAAAACGTTGCCAAAAGCAATGGAAAATGTTTTATTGTGACAAATTTTCTGGGCCCTAATAACCCTTTAAGACCGGACTTTAAACCGGAATCAAACAATTTTGGTAGCGTTATTTCAGAAAAAAAACAATTGAAACACTTAAAACTCAGTTATTGTCTAACCTGCATACTCGTCTCGGTCGTAAAGGGATTATCTTCTTTAGATAATCCCCAAAATCTAAAAAAAAAATCTTTTTACGATCTAGAAAGCTTTATTTACCAGAAGAATTAGTGCTTAAAATAATGACCCCCTGAAAACAAATGTCTAACTACGGGCTTGATGGCATGTTTCATGTCAAATTTATTTCTCACGTGAAATCTGAAATTCTTTCGTTCAGTAACATTTTTGACGACAGAAAAACCGAGTCCGTGTCAGCGATGTGTCCGGACTTTTAGTCTGAAAAAATTTGGTCATATTAGCTAGGACTTTGAGACTCTGACGGCCGTATTCAGTGCTACTTGATCAGCGGTTAACCCCCAATCAAAGAAGAAATCGCCGACTCTGATTGGTGGAATCCTACTTTGATTGCTGTTTAACCGCTGCTGGTCAGAAAGCACAGAATACGGCCGTGAGTATAGTCAGTTTAATTTGAGGCACCCTGTATTATGCAAAAATTGTCTATTTCTAGAAACTCATTGAAATTTAGCATTAATAAAAGCAAGAAAAGTTTTAGTATCGTACCTGCCCATAAACGACCTCTCTTGTCACACTTGGCATCGTTGAAACGTGCTTCTGAGTGTCCTTCACTCAGTTCTGTGAGAAACTCCGAATCTCCGGTATTGAAATTGAGTTTTCTTAAACTTCTTTTGTAACTGATCAATACATTGGATGGGCTTATTTTGTATGGAATAACAAATGTCACTAATCCATCTGAAATGAAATACTCCATTAATATTCAATTGAATTTAGTCTGATGAGCATGAAATCTGCTTAGATCTCGGAGAGGCCAAGTAACTTGGACATAGCCTGAAAGGTACTTCTGGCTTTTGCCCCTTGTTAATGATAATCTTATTTAAGAACTGTCAGATTTATTCAACATTCTATTTTATATTTTCTACTATATCAATACTTTATTATGATTTTAAGCTAATTCAAAAGCAATATGAAAATTGTTTCCAACAATTTCATACACTGAAACATTGCCATATCCACCACCCCAGTAACAAAATCTAGAAAGGGGCCGTTCAAATATTACGTAAGCACCTAAGGGGGGGGGGGGTTTGCTCTTTGCTTATTTTTGCTGACAAGGGGGATATGAGTGCTTACGTAAGATGGTGCATTTTCGAAAATCTCTTGTTTCTTGCATAAATAATTTCAAAATTCAACCAAAAATAAATGTAACAAAAAATTGAATTAGGAAATCTGACGTAATCACTTTTTTCTGGAGATGGACCACCCGAACATTTTGAAATTGTAACCCCGAAAAGTAGTGTTTCGACTCATTTTTTAACCCTTAGGGTTACACCCAAAAAGAAAAAGGACAACTCCTTGTACGAGTCACCTAATTTTCAAAGGAAAAAAACAGTACTTACTAATAGGGATGTCAAAACTTCGGGGGGGTCCGGCAGTTTCTTACGTAATTATGGTGGGGTGGGGGGGTTTGAGGTTTGCTTATCTTTGCTGACAAGGGGGAGGGGGGTTAAAAATGACCATAAAAGTGCGTACGTAATATTTGAACGGCCCCAAATCCTGAATTCTACTCATATCGTGAAAATCATGGGTAACAATCCTATTAGGTTGTTGCCCAAAAGTGTTCCAAATCAGTTAAATCTCTTATCTTGAAAGAAAAATTTTCTGGTGGAGGACCCCCAGACCCCCCTCTTTTTAGTATCGACTAGGTATATTAAAAACTATTATTAGAGGGTGTTAAAAATACTACGCACAATACATGAGTGAAACATAAACTTCTATAACTTTGAACCAAACCCTCCTCCCCTCGAAACAAAAAAAAATGCCTGATTGAAAACCCAAAAAATTTTCTTGGGCCCCCCTTGAGTTTTAACATATGGGCGCCCATGGTAAACCTTACTTCCATGATCACCCTACTAGAGACGTTGGTTCTAAATAAAAGTCGTGAAAGGGACTTTTAAAACACACCATATCTGATTAAGATGGAAATTCAGTGTTAGTTTCGTGTGTAATATTGTGCAGGGCGTATACATGTTTGGCTTCTGGTGGGCACCCAGGATTTTCATAACATCTTTCGCTATAAAATATTGAAGGATATTACTCGATTTTAGCCCTAAAGATACATATTGAAGCATTTCACACCTCCAAAAAGTTCTTATTTACTAAGAAATTTTCTTCAGATGTCATTTTTTATCCATTAAAACTATTACCCTCCCGGCAGAGGGGAGATTAAAGAATAAATCCCCCCTCTTGAAAAGTCGGAAAATTTTCTTTTTGACTATAGAAAAGGACTGAATTTTTTGCCATATCCCCCAAATTCTAATATTCCTCTCCGGCTTCTCCTATTTCTGGCTTCGCGCTACGGCCACTGTCCCTGAAAGGCACGTGCTTCCGTGTCAAACCTCCTCCTACCCCGTATTCATCACTGTGAGTTCATAATATGGAATATTAAATATTTTCTTTACAAATAACTAATAAACCATTATATTTGTAAAAAGATATGTGTGCAAAAATAATCGTTATAATAGCAATGAAGTAAGGTTAAAACTTTTTAATTTAAGATTCAGGATAAAGTAAGGTCTTTGCCCTCCAATTAAGAACCCCAGCCATACCTATGAGAAAAAGACTTAATTACTTATGCGAAAGATGATAATTACCAAAGTGTACACTGTCAGTGGACCCAGTGGCGGGGTCCAATCTGCAAACATCCCCCACAAAGGCATCCACGAAGTACAGCTTCTGTGTGTTGACATCCCAGAAGGGTCCTTCACCCAGGTCACACAACCTATCGGACACAGCCTTGACTTCCATGTCTGCGGGATCCCGTCTTGACTGATCTTTTCAGCGAGCTATAAGAACAAAAGTCGCCGGGTCACGTGGGGATCGCTGAGATAAGGCAATCTCCGGAGCTTGTTGTGCAGTATCTTCGCCGGAAAATGTCTCCATGTTCGCGGAGGAAAAAACTTCGGCTTTCCGGAGGGTGAAATAGAAAATGTTTTGTGAGATGGATGACACCAACCGATTTCCTGTCAGATTACTAGATAAAATAGCGAAGCTATTAAAATCGTTATCGATCGTTTGATGCCAAACAAAAGGAACAGGGGATGCTGTTGCGATTGTTATTTGCCCCTTTTCTCATTTTACTTGTGATAAAATTTTGAAATGTGTTTTCGTTTTTCCTAGTGACTCAACTGATACACAGCCCCGGTTGTTCTCGATTTCTAATTTGTATCAACATAGTAATCAGAAAAAATGGGTGACCTGGATGAGGGCAAATTTACGAGTAGGTCATGGGAAGCAGAAGCATTGCCAAACCCAACTTTATAGTGATATTTTACACTCATTGCCATAAAAATAGCCCACCAAGAAGAAAAAGGGTATCAT
Organism: Tetragnatha versicolor; assembly: GCA_024610705.1. NCBI lineage: Eukaryota > Metazoa > Arthropoda > Arachnida > Araneae > Tetragnathidae > Tetragnatha > Tetragnatha versicolor. The sequence goes on from JANDEH010000009.1 coordinate 43,338,908, forward strand.
AGCCAAATTTATTTCCTTGATACACTTTTAAAACAAATTTAAACCTTTCACCACAAACGTGGTTCAAATTTAGCTTTAACCAAAGGTTCGGTAACAGGTTTTGGTAACTGTTACCGAACCTTAGGTTGCAGCTAAATTTTAACCACGTTTGTGGTAAAACAGACCAACCTTTCACCACAAGCTGGTGAAAGTTGAACTGTCTTTAAAGTGTAGTATCAAGATTAGTTGTTAAAAATTCAATCTTCCTTGAAGGGGGGGCGAGAAAATCAGTAAAAAGTGTTGACTCCATAGGTGTTCACATAACCACCGCCACACGCCATGATCTCTGCAAGGGGATCTAAATGGGCTTTTGGGGATTGGATGGAGTACCATACTGCCTCCCCAGGTAGTCAAAGTTTATTTGGTGCACCAGCAGACGTTGCATATACAGGGCTAGAAACTTTTCCTTATTGACCGGACTTGTTTGTGAGCGTTGGTTTTGGGGAATGAGAAGGCAGGGGTAAGAAGAAAGCTTGGACATCGGGCAACTTATGGTTGTGCATTTTTTCTTGAAACTTGCTTGTTTGGTTGCTCTCAGCATATTTCTACAGGCTCAAGTTAAGTTGCAACTGAGTATAACCCTTCTGCGACTTAACTAGATGTCAACGTTTCTTGTCAATGACGTCACACCAACTACCTAATGGGCAGTTCCCACATTTTTATTTTGTTAGAAATATCCAAAGGGAGGAATACACGCGCAGGATTTTTTTAATTGCGATGGTTATTTGCTCTAATTAAATTTCAAAGTTTTACTTTTAAAAGGGGCATGAAAAACCGCATGTGACGTCATTCAATCCGAAACTTTGGTTTTAAACTGATTTAGGATTCAAAGATATTATTGATTTCTACTTTTAAGTAGGGCCAAAGAGGATCTGACGTCCGAAACAAATGCAAAGTGATTGTTAATTTTTATTTTAATGTATTGAATTATTTAATTGGTTTTTTAAACTGAATTTAAAACCACTTTTTAATAGAATTTTTTTTCTGTTTTCTAAAATTGCCCATTGGCGAAAAAGACAGCGAGCAAGAGTCATCTCTGACTTGCCAATTAGGTAGCTAGAACGTGTGGCGTCTTCCCCCTTTTAACCCATGACGTCACTGACTAGTAACCTAGTTGTAATCTAATATAAAATGGTACTGTTTTTGTTCATATGTTTGTAACGCTTGACAGAATCATTCTTATCTTTAGATTAGCTGAAATGAATTTTTGGAAGCAATATATAGTCACCGCTTTAAAAATTTATGAAAAATATTTTAAGTTAAGAATCTTTCTTCTTGATTATCTGAGGATGAAGAGCATGGATCGACCAAGTAAAGAGGAGCTTCTAGAGAAATTCGAGATTAAGAGCAAGGCAAACTTAGTCATAGATGCTCTCGAGAAAGATGCTTCCCGTGGCGTCGAGATCGGCCAATTGGAAATCACCTCGCGTATCCATGAACTCTATCCAAGCCTCACTGGACGCGTAATGCAAAGAATGTACGACTATGTGAAGGCAGAATTGGACTTCGACTCCGATGACGACGAGGAGGATGAGAGGCAAGAAACACTCCGCTCCCTCCGTGAATTTCACGAAGAGATCAAGAAGAAAATACCTCCACCCACCCCTGAAACGGCACCCAGCGAGACAGAAGCGCTGCCGGACCAGGCAATGGAAACGGAGACGACGGAGTCTGCCCCTGGTAGGCGAACTGCCCGAAAGAGAAAGGCTTTGACCGAAGTGTCCCTGGACACCCGGTCCGCTTCCCAGCCCAGGCTGAGCACTCCTCCAGCCAGCGAGAGATCTATCACCCCGATCCCTCTGACGACGGAGGGGCCTAACCGCGATCGTGTCGCCTATAGTTCCTATCCACAATAGGCGATACGGAGTAGGCGACAAACATCTCTTTTCTTAGGCGATACGTGCATTTGGCCCGACCGCGAACCGGTTATCCACAAGGAATTTCTGGCGCACTTCGCTTTCGTGGGGAGAAGGGAGCTGGCCAATCAAAAGAGAGCAGCCTATTCGAAAACAGTGTAGCCATCCGCGCGATCCGATTGCTTTTACACTTTTTGTGGCCCGTTTTAATAGTTTAAAAGATCTAAAACAGCTATTTATTACCAAAATAAGTCCTCAGACATTAATATATTACGAAAGTAAAGGACATCTAGTGCCTTACTTGTACTACTTGTGTTACAAGTAATTACTTGTCATGTTTCTTAACAGATGGCAGCACAAACGAAGCTATGTGGAAACGATTGAATGAGCGGCTCATGAGATTTAATCGTTTGCGTTTCGTGTAGGTTCCAGGCATAATGATTAATGAAAAAGAGACTTCACATTAACTATCCAACTATTATCGACCAGACGCCTTGAGGTAAACAAAACACTACACCGCATCACTCCTCTACCCAAAGTAAACCGTGCGCATACATAGATAAATAGTTCTCACACAAAATACTTTTAAAAGTACAATAGAAGATTTTTAAGTATACTATAAAGTATGATAAGGTTAAAAACTTAAAAATAACGCCATAATGGAATGAAATAGTAGCGAAAAAAACAATACATAACGTAAAGGACACTATGGACAAGAGCTTGGGGATAGCTCCCGAGGTATCCCTTCGTAGGGGAGGGCGAATCGGCAGTAGGCGATAGTTCTCTAACTAAGCGATAGCTTCGCGGTACGACCATTTGCCTAACTGTCGTTATGTGACGTCCCGAGGTCGCCTAGACTGGTATCCTCTACTAGGCGATACGATCGCGGTTAGGCCCGCTGGGCCTAACCGCGATCGTATCGCCTAGTAGAGGATACCAGTCTAGGCGACCTCGTGACGACGCCCTTAGGGACCGCTCAACCGAGAGGTGCGAGTACGCGGGGGAGCCTGAAAAGGCCTCTCCGAAGAAAGCCCTTATACGGGGAAGGCGGTTTGTAAGGGTCGTCCGAGGAATATCATCAATGGACACTCCATCCTCTGAAGTTAAGCAGGACCTTGAGGTTCAAGGCCTCAAAATTCTCTCCTGTTTCCGGATGAAAAGCCGGCGTTTCAAGGGGTTCCTCCCTCTCTTCCAAGTAGAGATAAGGGGAACTCCGGGGAGCGTGGTCGGCATCACCCGGATTCTGGGGGAGAAGGTATCCTTTGAGAAAAAGAGACGGGTTGAAACCGTCCTCTGTTACCGCTGTTGTCGTTTCGGACACGTCGCAAGGGACTGCACGGAGCGGCGGCAGCGGTGCATGAGGTGCGGTGGAGACCATAGGCTCAAGGAATGCACCACACCTAGGAGCAATAACGTCAAGTGCATCAACTGCAACTCTCCAGGTCATTTGGCGGCCTGGAGAGCCTGCCCTGAACATCCACGGCACAGGAGGGGACCAGCGACGGCAGCAACAGAGCCAGCTTCCCGGCACCCCACCAGCCAGCCAAAGCCCAGGGAGAACCGAAGGCCAATCCGGAGGGACCAAACAGAGACGGAGGAGCACAAGTCCCGCCCCCAAGCAACTCAGTCCTACCGGAGACTCCAAGCAGAACACAACTTCATGCAGGACTTTTTCCAAGAAGTTAGAGACAGCTTCAAGGACGTTGGAGGCTTTGAGAAAATCCTCCTGCAATTCAGGAGACTCAAGACACGGCATGACAGATTGTCTTTCCTCCTCACACTAGCACAAGACTAGTTACTCCGGCGCGGACGCCGCATGGAGCCACCCCCGCCCTTTCTTCCCTTGCCACGACAGTGACAGGAGACATGCATCTTCAGCGATTCGTTGTTTACAACCAAACAAAGTCATCAATCCAGGATGAAAAAATCTGCGTTGCGGTATGCGGCCCCTTCGGGGCCAGGTGACCGTTCCTCTGTCCGAAATCCGAATCTTGATTATCTTAATATGAAAAAGGTAGTGAATTATCTTGCTCCAACTACTAAAAGCGGGGTCTGAGGGTCATCCCCCAGAAAAATTTTGAAAATTTGACCTTAAAATAAAAGGGTTTTAAGTTTTAACTCATTTTGGTGAATAAAATGCCCTATTATATAGTGTAAAACTTTTCATTTTGGGGGGCTTCAGCCCCCCAAAATAATAATCAAAATAATAATAATAATAATCTCCCCTCTAAAATTTTCAGACTCCTGTTATAAAGTGTTTTCCCCTTAAACATTCTAGTGCTTCCAAGAAGCTCTTCCCCAGAGTTTGAAATTTCAAAATAAATTTCTCCTAGCCCCCTTGAAATTTTTACGCTAATAGAAATTTTTTTCCTTCGAAAATTATGTGTTTTACAAGGAACTGCTCTCTTTAGATGTAATCCAAAGAGTCTTAAAATGCGCTAAATCACTACTTTTAGAGGCAAATTGCGAAAATTTTTCTGGGGAAGAACCTCCGAACTCCCCTCCAAAATTTAGACGTCGGTTATGCAGTGTTTTCCCCCTTGAACATCCTGCGGTCTCAAGAAGCTTCCTTTGGGTGTTCCACAAAGAGTTTGAAAAGGGGATAAAACACTAGCTTAAAGGGAAATTTTTAAAAAAATTTCTGAGGGAGGAAAAATAGTTTTGCATGGACGCTAGGGGTCCATCGGAACTTGGACTTTCTCAAAAGGGTTCCGTGAGAGTAAAAAGGTGGGAAACGCTGATTTAAAATACCCATGTCTTATTATTTTAATAAAAAACAGCTCCAGTCACAGATCGGATGACGCACTGTAAAATAGGAAGTGTTGAATTTAAATTCTAGATGAACTTTAAATTTAATTAATTAATTTTAAAGCGGTGACTATACAGGTGTCTCAAAAGGTTGGTATGAAACTTAACATGCAGGTCTTCCATATGCCATGACAAATTTTCAAAAAACTCATTTCCGCATATGTAAACTGTGTGCGCTAGTGAGGACAATACTCGCCGACGAAGGAACAATGTTTAGCTCATTTATTCTACAGAAAATTTCAGTTATTGCTTCACATTCGGAGAAAGAACCCCTAAAAATCCTTGGAAACCGAATTTCATTAAATTCTGCCGGTAATGAGAATTGAAAATCACCTCCGTTATTTTCTTTTCAATGTTTTACAGACCGTCCTCAAATTAGGAAGTGATTATCTTTGCTAATTACTGGCGGCAGAATTTAATGAAATTTGGTTAGCAGGGGTTTTCAAGGGTGCTGTTCTCTCCGAATATGTAAGAATAATTCAAGTTTTACGCCGAATAAATGAGTAAAACACCGTCCCTTCGCCGGCGAACATAGTTTACATTTACATTACATACAGTTTACATTTGCGGACATGAGTTCCTATATGAAACTTGTTTGTCATGGCATGACAAACCTGCATGTTAAGTTTGGCACCAACCTTTTAAGACACCCTGTATAGTCACCGCTTTAAAATTGTAAAAAAGATTTTAAGTTCATCTAGATTTTTAATTCACCACCTCCTGTTTTACGGTGCCAGGTTGTCATTTGTTCTGAGACTGGAGATGTTTTTTTATTATAATGCAAGACGGGTGAATGTTTTTTGTTGTAATAGATTATAGTATAAGATATTTTAAAATTCCGCATTCACCACTCAAACTCAAAAGTATCAAAGAATTTGGGGGGAGGAAAGGTTTTAAATTATAGCTTATTTCTCACTCGCCCAAACTGTACTTGCGCTGTCTAATTAATCTGAGAACGTAAGTTATGCTCGCTCGTTAATTGAAGTCATTGAATGATGGGAATGTCACATACGAAGAATATTTTTCAAATGATTTTAGCTGAGGAATTTTACAGAATAGTATAGGTGGTATCGATAAAGCGAGTAAAAGTATCTGGACGAATTTTCTTCTTCGACTTTTCAAGATTTTTAAGTTCATAATTTCGTTTCCGTCGCAGAGAGAAGGAATCGTTAATTAATTAAATACTTGTAAATATAGCAATATTATAGCAGGGCAAGCAATAAGGACAAATCTTTAATGAAACTGTGTTGTTGAAAATTAATTTAAAAAAAAAGAGACAAAGACGTTTTGGTGATAGATAAATGACTGTCCTGTTAACTACATATTTATAAATATAGCTGAGTCACCACTCAGAAAATTAAGAAAAATTTTTGAAGTAAAATGGAATCGCCAGGGCGGTGGTTGGGGTTTGCGGGGGAGAGTTCAAATTTTCTAAGACTCTTAAATTTGGGTTAGTTTCCGTCGAAGACAGAAGGGATAGACTTCGATTATGCAAAATAAAATCAAAAATCTGTAAAAATAGTAATATTTTTAAAGAATTTGACTGAAACGGTTACAGTTAATTTTCAAAAAAGGGAAACGTTATGACCCCCCTGTGTATAGGCAGGAAAATTTATAAATACTCAACTGTATTTATTTCCGAGTGCTATACCCGGGGAGAGGCTCAGATTCGATCTGAGGGCCTTATGGATCCGGCATACTGGTGCACTAACACACCAAGCCATCCGTTCCTACAACCAGAAGTGTCTTCTAATTAATTTGAAGTTGATTATCCACAATTTAAAAAAAATTGAGGACCGAACCGTGGACCTAATGAACAGAATACTGGTTAATTAACCAACCATGCCAACTGTTCCATGCACCTCGTTATTTTTAAGTCAATGTATAAATTCTTGAATATAGAAAATTACCTATAAAATGATTACGCGGCAGAATCCAGGTTTCGATCCAAGGTCCTTCCGACTCGAAGCCTTGCGCTCTAGCACACTAGGCCATCAGGCTACTTGCTATTGGGAATTTAAAGAAATATTCAAGACTTACACTTTAAAGGTAAAATTTCTGAAGGCTGAAAAAAAGTCCTGAATGTTTATGAAAATCAATTGTTATTTATAAATTATTAAACTTTATATTATTAGAAACAACAATTGATTTTCATTAACATCGAGAAATTTTTTCAGCCTTCAGAAATTTTGGTGAAATTTTACCTGCAATATTTTTTTAAAATCGCCACTTTCAGAAACATTTTATTCTTTACATCCTTCTCAGATTAGATATTAGATTTTGTAGAAGAACTACTATATTGGTAAAAATTTAATTTTGGTCTCAAATTTTGTGGTTTAATATGATCTTTAAAATTATCTTAAAAGTTTTTACTTTAAAATTTGTTTTATTATGAAAAAAGTTTAAAAAAAACACAAAAAATGTGAAAACTCTGCCAAAACCTTACTTTGTATTTCGTAATCCTTTCTTTTGATTTGATAATCTGAAAGATCATAGTTAAAAACCCCTAAGTCCAAAGTTTCACGTAAATACAACCAATATTAAACGCTTGAGATAGATCCTGTTATGGTATGTTTTTTGCGTGCGCGAACAGTTTTCGAGAGCTGTTTCCTGAACAGCTGTTTGCGCACGCAAAAAAACAAACTTAAACAGGATCTCAAACGTTTAATATTAATTGTATTTCTTTTTTTTCAGAAAACACTTGCTCCCCAGGACTTTTCCTATTATCTTTTGTCCCACTAGGGCAGTTGCGCCAGTGAGTTTAGTTTATTAGAACTTAATTTTAATCCGTAAAGATCGGAAATGACGTGAATGATTCCTGTCCTTTTCGATTATACTAGTAATCAGAAATACTAATCGGAATCGGATTATACTAGTAATCCGAATTAGGGCTAGTAATGGGCAGATATCGATACCAAATATACTTAAAAGAATCGAGTGTGTTCGATACCCAAGAAAAGTTTCCATACTATATTGTCCTAGGCTTACAATTTTTTCAGGAATGATATTGTCTTAAAGTTTTTTTTAAGCTCAACAACATTTTGAATACCTCCCACATAAGAATACCGTTAATTTCTCTCAAGTTCTATCTGAGAGAGATCCCTTTAGTTGTTCTTGTATCTAGTCTGAGGAATAAAAACTACTGGAATCTACAATTTATGTACGAATTTTATTTTCAAAATAAATTTAAATCCCATTTGTGATAAATGTCTCTACGTCTCTACCCAAACAAAGAAAATCGAAATGTACTCTTAAAAAGTAATTAAATTCATCTCTGCACTGTCTACTACTGTATAATAGTTAGTAGGGTGTGTCCATTAGATGACAGAAATTTTTTTTGCGAATTTAAAAACTGTTACCCTCTACTTTTTTTATAAATGCTTTGACCTATTCAGATATAAAATTTTATCCCTTTACGATGATATTACCCTGTGTAAAATCTTAATTAAAGAGATGGTCAATTTGTCTCTTTTACCACAGAACTTTTTTCTCTTTGCGAATTTGAAAAGAGATACCCTTTACTTTTTTTTTATAAATGTGCCTTGACCTAATCAGATATGAAATTTCATCCCTATACGATAATATTAGCCCGTCAGAGTTGCTTGATTTAAATCACTTGTGATTTTAATAATGAATAAAATCATTAATTTAAATCAAAATTATTAAACAAATAAAATTCATTAGTTAGTGGTATGCTGTATGCAAAATTGGTTGTATGTAAAATTTGTAAAATATGCTGTATGTAAAATTTATTATTAAAAAACTTGTTTTTTTTATCTATTGTTCTTATATATTATAACTTAAGAAAAAATAACATTAACTTGTATTAAATTTATTTCCAAAAGTATAGAACAGTAAATACATTATAAGATCAGAGTTGCCCCTAAAAGATTATTTATCAAAGAGTTATTATATTGTTATACAAAATCTAAATAATTTTAATTTTTAAGTTTTATAACAATTTTTGATTTGATATTTTATTTCATATTACTTCCATTTACAATTTTTTTAAATTCAAATACTTAATTCAAATATATCAAGAAAATCTACCATAAAAAATAGTGCATCTGCCAGGGCACGCGCACTGTGAAAGAGACTCATTTGATCAACCTAAAATACTACGTATCTACCTTCCCCACCCGCGAATAAAATGGAACGGTCCTCTAGGCTGGCAGGTGCCTTGAGATAGACGGCCTAGTCCCCAACTTAAACTGAATAGTATTGGCTCGAGTACCAGTTCTTGAAACCGTAAACTTTCGGCGGGATTATATTTTAACTGAGAGAGATCATTTAGTGCCAATGATATTACACATAACATGCGGATCTTTCAATACGGGCAAATGAGTAACATAATGGAGTGCTTAGAAAACATAAGAATAAATAGAAACAAATTTAAAATCTGGTGAGTAAAGTTTCTTTACAAACGTTCGCACTAATGGGTATGAAGTTAGTCCGCTTTCCAAACTCAGTTGTACAAGTATGATATTTTTTTTGAAGCTCCGTTTGGATTGTTTTTACTCAGCAGTTGACATGACAGAAAAGAGTGTTATATACGGTGACAAAACCAATAGTTAAATGAAATGAACAAAAGGTTTAGAATTTGAACAATAGATGGCGCATTTTATAAAAAAAAATAAAAAAAGAAGCTTGGTTTGGCGACTATGGAAAAGAACCCTTTTAATAGATCTTTAAAGATTTTACATAACCGGATACTAGTTTTCTGAACTTCAGATACAAATTTATCTTACCTTACCAGATGGAGCTGTGTTAAAATATACCCAACAACGATATCCTAAATATAGGTTTACTTCTTCACAAAACAGAAGTAACTTTCCATTAAAATAGCAGTAGGTATACAAGATTTTAAGTTATAAATAAATACATGTCCATGCCCTGACAAACACATCTAATAAAGGTAAATAAAACGTGTGTTAAATTCTTATTTTAGCTAGATTAATAATATAACAAAACTGTCAATTTTTAATCTGAAATACCTACTGTTATTTTTATTGGTTACGTTATTTTTCTAAAGGAATGACACGCGACGCACTTTATATATAGGGGAGAGTGTTGTACCTATGGACAAAAATCACGTTTGGATTTTTCTAAGACAGGTAAAATCACATTTTCACCATTTAAAGTGCCCAACCTATAGTCCTAACCTTTGGGAGTAGAGATATATTTTTTATTAGTCAAAATCTTGAAAATTGGATTTTTAATCATTTATAATAACTTGGAAAAATTTGTGTCCAAAGGTACAACAACCTGTTGTACCTATGGACAGACCCAGTTGTACCTGTGGACACCCTTAAAAAGGGAAGTTTTAGTTGAAAAAGCTAAGAATGAACATTTTTATTGATGAATTACCTTTTAATAACCTATTTCAAGCCTTTTTAAAATTGAAAATAGATTTTTTAAAGTAATGTAGTTTTAGATCGTAAATGATCATTAAAACGAAGTTGAATGATAAAAGTCTTGATTTTTTACTAAAAACACAAAAATCACATGGTATTTTCAGATCAGAATTTAAGGTAATAGTTTCATCAATCATGCTGATTGATCTGACAACTTCACTGATCCAAAAAAAAACAATTCGATCGACACTTAGTTGTGCAAGCATTTGGTGGTAATAACAATAATAATTTGGTGTTAAATCTTCTTCAGTGGAAATTTTAAGTGTTTTAAATCATCATACTTAAATGCGATAGGGTTCTTAGGGTTTTACACCATATTTTACATTAAATTCCAAGTAGAATTATAAATTTAAAAAAGTAGTTTATATCACAAAATATTTTATTTTTCATCTAAAATTCACTTGAAAATAACCGCTGACAAATAGATTACCATTTAGAATTAATTTAACATTTATTAAAATGTATTCAGTTAAATGAATCCTGATTCTAAAACGCCGATTAGCTAAAGACACCCACAAGAACGTGTCCGTAGGTACAACACTCATGGTGTCCGAAGGTACAGCATCAGGTGTTTTTGAATTCAAAGTTCTATAAAAGATAAAATAATTGAGATCTGACGATTTCTAATATCAAAACTAAAAAGTCAAAATCTCGGGGATTCCCCCATATATCTCATTTTATCATATCATAATCATAGAGGAAGAAAATAATTAATGTAGTGATGCACTAAAAAAAACTTTGAGCACCTAAAAACAGTATTTTTATTATAGAAAATTTAAATAATATTTTAAACAGCTGATTTCACGTTAGCAACTAGATAGCATCTGTTTACATTCAAAATCGACCACAAATTCAAATTTACATTTTTTCCCGAATTTTAAAATGAGGTGGCTGAAGGTACAACCGTCCGTAGGTACAACACTCTCCCCTACCATATAAATTTAGTTTTAGGTTTATATTTGTAAAGAGCTGAGTATTTTCTGATAAACAAAGCTTCAGTTTCTGAATATTCAAAATAACTACATATTTCATTCAAAAGAACTATAAAAGAACGGTGCTTGCTATCTCTTGTATTAACGGTTAAAAGTGTGACTGTAACCGATCTAGGGAGAACAAACGGATTGCGTGCTGTAATATTAGTAATAACTACTTTTCCCCTTTACCATGTAAATAATATTGTAAAAAACAACAAAATTAAATGTATAACCCTTAAACCTTTCCTGTGCCTAAAATTCCGTCTTCAACACGCCAATTTAAAATTTAAAAGTGTTTAACTTTTTTTATCAAAGGAATGTTTGACTCCATTCATATTCACTTATTTCATTGATACTGCCTTAATGACCCATAAAGGTGGAAACAAATTGGAGCCGAGCGGCGTAAGCGAACAGCCACGAACACGCTCTGCGCAAGCGCCGCTCTTAGCGCTTCCGAGTTGCGCGTGCGCAGAGCGTGTTCGTGGCTGTTCGCTTACGCCGCTCGGCTCCAATTTGTTTCCGCCTTAATGCAGTGGCGGATCCAGGGGGGGACAACAGGCCTTTTGCCCCCCCCTTGGGATCTGGTACCTTTTTTAAAAATTACGGTAAGGAAAGAAAAAAACGGAAATCAGACATCCGAAATTTGGACAAGGTATACAAAAACAAGTTAAAACCCTGTTTTAATGGGTTAAATTTTCTAATACTTTCTGGGGAGGACCCCCAGACCCCCTTTTGTATTTGGAACTCAATTATTCACAACTTCTTTACATTCTGCTCATCGAAATGAAAATCCTACACGAAAATGTATGCCTGAAATTCGGGCTTTAGGTACCAAAACTAGTTAAAAACCTGTTTTTACAGTCAATTTTTCTACAAAATCGTGTGGAGGAGGGCCCCCAGTCTCCCTTTGGTACATCAAACTTACTAAATTACTCACAACTTCTCTTATTCTGTACTTCTTTAAGACGCAAATTATACTTAAAATGTGTTACAAATTTTTCATTAAACCTATTAAATATGTGTGGGAGGAATAATTTTGGGCTTCTCCTGAAATAAATTTCTGAAGTATACGATACGCCACTGAAAGGTAATGTCCACGAGACCAGTTAATTATTTGCTAACCCTGCCCATTGTTGTTTTTTGGTAAACATGATAATGACTAATTTTTTAGGGGATATATTTGGAGACTCTTTCCAAAAAAAATCTATATACGCCTCTGGAGTGTTGAAAAAAGAGAGGGAAGAAAATTGGTGACATGTGGAGCAATCATCCACAAATAAGGACCGGGCCCACCCTGAAAATCGGGTTTTTTCTTTGGGTACCAAAACGAGTAAAGACCCTGATTTTTACGGTCAAATTTCCAAAAATTTTCTCGGGGTAGACCCCAGATCCCCCTTTTTGATATTCAAAATATACTTTTCCTTATTTTTTACATTTACATTTTTTTATACTATAAATATACTATACATCAAAATGCGAATCTTCCCTATAAATGCATTAAAAAAGTACATAAAACCTGTGAAGGAATTCTATGAAGGAAAACCTATGAGGACGCTTTTAGGAATAATTTTAAGTCCTCTCCCTTGCAGAAATCTAGCTTTTCGCCTGATAATAAACTTATTTTTTGGAGGATTTATTTTGGTTCCTTCAGAAATAAATTTATATTTACGCCACTGCCATCTAGAGCAGTGATGACCGCTCATCTGAGTCTCTCTGGAAGGATGGGACATTAAAATGATATCCTCCGATCCCATCTTAAATGTTCAAAAATGAGTCAAAAGACTACTTTTTAAGGTAAAATTTAAAAAAAAATTCTAGGGGAGGACCCCCAGACTCCCTTTTTCCATGGGACGTCATCCAAGTATTTTCAATAATAGACTCAAATTTTCAAAACTTTTTCTGGACAAGAACCTCCAACCTTCTTAAATTGTGGTTGACTTATCAACAGAATTTTGCAAAAAAAATATCTGATCCCCAGAAACTTGCTACCCCTGTTTATTTCCGATACATGGCCTCTGTGAACTAGTATATAAGAAAATAAGAAGGGGGTCCGGTGGGGGTTTCCCCCTGAAAAATTTTGATATAGAATATAGGGCGCAAGTTCAGAGGTGCGGATGATTGGCGAATTTTGGCTATTTGGCGCCATATTTAGAAGCCAAATGACTCTTTTAACATTAGTTAGGGTTACCATATTAGTCATGTTTACTGCTAAAAACTTGGCGCATCCGCACCTCTGAACTTGCGCCTTAGGATTGTATTACAAGGCCTGACAACTCGGCCAAGCAACGTCATCACTTTCACTCATCTTTACGTCACCAACTAGACTTAACATGGCAAATTCACCGATTTTCCCTCTCGTCACGTTTGACGTCATCGTCATCGTCCGATATATTTTTCTATATAATATATATTCTATATAATATATTTTTTCCCTTGAAAAAATATATTATATAGAAAAGAGAGACGATTTATCAGGACAAAAATCACCATGAAGAGCGCAGGTGCCTGTGTTTAACGTCTAGTGTGCTTAACTGTGCGTAAGATTTGAAAATTAAGGGAATTTGACTGAAAAAAAATTGTTGTTCAGGCTTATGGGGGGGTCCGGAAACTCCGTGTTAATAAATTGGCTGTTCGTCACCATGGCAACAACGTGGTAGTGCCTAGTGCAATAGAATTTTTAATGCACTCCCACGTCATTCCCAAGGTGAAGAGCCGACAATTGGGCCGTGGGGAGCCTAGTGGTTAAGGCATCGGCCTTGGGATCGGAGGGTCCCGGGTTCGATTCCCGACACCGCTGAAGACCCATCGAGTATATGCGGAGTACGTGCTCGTTAAATCTGTGGGTCCGAAAGTCCTGAGGTCGGTCATGGCGCAGTTTACCTTGGGTACAGGTGTCTGGAGACTATTTCCCTCCCCTTCAGACGCATGTCAAAATTGTGGAGGTGGCGATAGATGGTGGTGGCATTTATCATCCGAGGCTTAAGTCGGACTCCTGCCTTTCATGGGCCTCACTTTCTCAGGAGCCGCACCCCCTTTGCCTTAAATCCTGTACGCACTGCGGATGGAGCTTGGATATTCCAAGTGGCATTAGAAACAACAACAACAACAACAGAGCCGACAATTTTATTTACACGGACTATAGCTAACTACTACAACTGCATATGGACTGATGTTAACCGATGAATGTAACATTTAAGAAATTTAAATTAAACACATAGGGGTTTTTGCTTCATTATTAATCCAACAGATGGCGCTGTTTCAAAGAATGTTATTTTTGGCACATGTTCAGATTCAGAGTAGCAGATATTTGACAATGCAAACTTTAAATCTTTACGCGTTAATTGATAACATTTGGTTAATATTTGCATGCTGATAAGGTTTTGAGTCTTCCTAGACACTAATAATAATAATGGCGATCCTAAATTACAAACCATGATCTTCTGCTATTTTGTACAATCTCAGTCACTGCAATTTTTTCAAATTTATTTAATATGATCACTTCATTATTGGAATCACCATTTATAATGTAATCGTGATAACTATTGGTTGGTTTTTTTATTTTTAAACAGTCAAAACATGTCTAGAAATTTTCTGTTAATTTCACAATACCTGTTATTTAACAACCTGTTATTTTGAATTTTACACAACCGATGCCTATTAATAAAAAATATTTCCGTTTTGTGAGAAGGAGCTAAAAACGGTGTCAGTAACTATATTAATATTGTAAAACTAAGGATTTTTTATAGATGTTACTTTTGTCGTCCAGCCTGTTACTCCTGTTCTGATTTTCGGATGCATGGGGACACTGAAGATTAAGGTCTTGATTATGCTCGTATTTTTACAAATTTAAACCTATATTAATGTGAAGGGGGTAACAATTTTTTAAAAGCTTTAAAGTATTTTATTTTCTGGTAGATTTCATGACCTTATTTGGTCATAATCCCACCTCTATAGTTAAAGGACGGCGCAAGTTCAGAGGTGCGGATGCGCCAAGTTTTTAGCCGTAAAGATGACTAATATGGTAACCCTAACTAATGTTAAGTGAATGATTTGGCTTCCAAATGTGCCGCTTAACAGCCAAAATTCGCCAAGCATCCGCACCTCTGAACTTGCGCCCATAGGGACACCCTAAAGAAACCAACCAATCATACCTCTTTGGTGAATTCAAACAATCCAATGAGAGACTTGCCTTAGCGAATAGACGGCATTAGTGTGACGTCACTTGCTTGTTTGGATATACGTTGAATCTATCTGTGATTGGTTCCATGATTGGAAGTAATTCCATGCGGAACCAATCACGGATGGAATCAACGTATCCAAACAAGCAAGTGACGTCATGACTAATGTCGTCTATTTTTTTGCTCCTCATGGCGCCAGGCCCGAATTTTTCAGTTTAACTTTAACCAATTTTAATTTTAATTTTTTCAATAACCTAGCTTTTTTAATGGAAATTAGAAACGCAACATTATAAACTAAAAACCGCACAGGTTCACTCTTCACTGGGATTCTGCGAATTCTAAAAATTAATAATTTAAATAAACAAAAATATAAACGATTTCAACTCTGTCAAATTTGAAGGGGGAGTGGAAGGCAAAGGTTTGTTATTTATGGTACGGATTTAAGCTTGTTTCGAGATATTTGGTCATAAATTTTTTTGTCTGTATTTTTCAAGACATTGTGTTAGTACTAAAATTTAGCTCTAAACTTACCCTATTTATCCACTAAGGTTACTAATCTTTTAAATGTCATACCTTCTTCCCCACCCTCCCATTCCATTCCTCTTCAGAATCTTGGGTGTTGGTAGCCTCTGGCTGTGCCCATAACCCTTAATTAAAAAGAAACACCTATTTAACAAGTTTAATTTATTTTTTAGCACATTAATTTTGGTTCATAGTTGTTGAGCACTTTTTTTCTGTAAACATTATTGCACAAAGTTTAATCTCATCACTTAAATTCAAAATCAAGAAACCTAGATTACTATTTAATAATTATGTTATCCTATGAGATGATTAAAAACTGGACCAATATCTAATTTCCTTAAAAGATTAGATAGATGAATTTAATATATATAGACAACACAAATAAAAACAATTTTTTATTATACAAAGATTTGAAAATTTCCCATTATACTATATGAAAAGAGTTCTATAAATAAGTTAATGAAATACAATTCCACATTATTTATACCATTGACATTTTTATGAATTTTTATCAATTTCCTCCATATTATTTTACAGAAAGTCAATTCAGATAAAAGTACACAAAATCTACAATCTATAATCAGGGCTATTTGATCAGTCAGGGTTATAATATGGAGTAACAGTATCTAACATTTCCCAAATATGCAAAATCTACAAATGACAGAAAACATCAAATATCTCTAACTTGAATACATGAGTTCAGATGTCTATTGTGAAAGTCAAATTTGAAATTTATATTAGTTGATACAGAAAATAACATACTGCTGTAATTTTTTTCACGCACAGAATCTATTCTAAAACTTAAAATGTTGATACTTTTTCAAGGATATTCACCCGCATGCTCACCACTTAGAGTGTTTTCTAAAAAAGAAAGCGGTACTAAATTTTCATTTCACAGAAAAATACACATTAGAAAATTGCACTATATTTTGTAAAATCTTTAAAAACTAAAAAAAACACTTCAAAAAGCTTTTTTAAGGATATGTAAATAAAATATTTTCTATCTACCTCTAAGTATCATACAGGCAATAGCATTGAGTGAAAAGCAACAAATTACTATGCATATATCTTTTGTAAATGAAGCTCAATATTAAGAAAATGAAACTATATTTTTAGAATAAAAAAAAGACTTCAGGTAACCTTTATTTTTTAATGAACTATCTAGGAATCTCAGACTAACATCGAGGTTCCGATAGAAGAATGTTTAAATTTAGGTCTGTGTTATAAGAAAGTAATAAATATTAACAACAGTTTTACTCAAATAAACAAGTGGGCAAAAGTTTTATAAATTTACATCCTGGATACAAATATGTTAACTTGAGAAGGGGTAAACTAAAACTTTTTTTTCAATTGAAATTTAAAACCTTCTAATGAAGATAAGTGTTTTCATGTTGAGATTGCTTTAAGGAAAAGGATTTCAAAAGCTTTTATTTCAAACCTTTGTATTCAGACGGGGTCATATCCTTTTTAGTTTTACTTTTATGAATAATATTAAAGTTAGTAATGTTAAGTTTTATTTGAATTTATTGAAGCCTGATTTAATTATTAATCAATAAACTTATGAAATAAAGGATTTTCTCAAAGATATTATCACTAGAATATTGTTATATATATTTAGTAAAGTGTTTTATACATGGAAAAATCAATTAATCAAATATTATTGTTAGAATTTGTATTATTAAAAAAATTTTTTTCATTGATGAAGAAATCTTAGAAGATTATAACTACATAAAAATACAGTTAACTTGACTTCAGCACATTTGAATTAATCCCTTTTGAAAGCACAAAGATGTTATCCTGAAGCTAGTTAAGTTGGCATTCTTTATAACCCTATTTAGGTCATAACACCTTACCTTTATTAAAATCTATTCTAAAAATATCAAGAAAATTTTCTTATCTGAAGGAGGAGATAGCGAAAGATCTTTAAAAATAATTTAAAGCAATTTACCTCAAAAAGTATATTTTGGTTGCTATTCAAAATTTGAATAAAGTGCATTTGAAGATTTTTTATATGGTTATATTGTTTTGTTCACTTAAACACTTTTAAGTATGTATAGTAAATCACATAGAACTTGGTATTATCAAATACTCAATACCATCCAATTTACTAATTGGAAATGGAAACAAATTTATTTATGAAGGGGAATAATATACCTAATCTTTGTATGTAAGAAATTTGTATATTCATATTGTTTGTTTGATTTTAAGCAGTCTTTTATTTCAAAATTTATTTTATTTAAATCTAAGTACTTTTACTAGAAGATTTAAAAAGAGTGGACCAATAGTTACTCCCTTAATTACTACTTTTTGAGAAATACTGATACACACACAAGTCTAATGATTGGACAAACTTTTTTTTAAAACTGAAATTTTTGAAATTGGATCAGTAGCAGTGGCCAAACAAAGGTAGATTGAGTCCTGTGAATTATCACTAATTTCACATGATATCTCTATCATTGGAAAAAAAAGGATGGGTGACTGTTTTCAGATTGATCTTTTTAAAATAAAATAGATTCTTTAAATGCCGATTACAATCTCTTAAAAGAAGGAGAAATTTCAAATAAATCAACTGAAATATGTATGAGATAAAATAGTAACCTGAATTGTTCAAGATAAAAATTTTATAAGGTTGCTATTTATTTTTTTTGTCTTTATTAAGTCTAATATTATAATTTAACACTTAGCATAGTGCTTAAAGAAAGATTGGGCACATGTGTTTTACTGTCCAAGATAGTTTATGGATGATTGAAAAATATAGAAAACAAATTTATCATAGTCCTTAAATTTTTAGTGCTTTCCATGGTTCTAGGCCTAACCAAATTAAACTTGATTGGGTATTTTGGTCAGCTCTCCAAGTATGGAATATTCATTGAAGGTTTCCTTAAAAGAACATACTTTTTGTTTCATGTTTAATAAAAAGATGACACATTAAGAACAAAAACTTACCGTAGTTTATAAACAAGTTAAATTATAAAAAATGACACCTCATTTATATTTGTAACCAAAACCTTAAACTAAACTCCTTGGTGAAACAGCCCATGGGGCTAAGTTCTACATTGCCCAAATTCAATCTTGCCTGAAGCACAGAGTACTAGAACAGAGAGTCCGTCGCCATAGGCGCTATTGGAAATCGAAAAGTTGGATGAGTGTGGGGCTATTTTGGCGCTGCGATCGCATCAACGTCACGAGAGGCGGGACGGAAAAGCCTGATTGGTTGAGAAAAACTTTTTCCTTCTCCTTCGAAAATAGAAGATTGAGTGACAGCCAATCACAGGTTTGATCTCTCTGTCAATCATTTAGTTCATCGTGGCGCCCTCCAAACCATCCAACTTTTGAATATATCGTTTTGGACCCTCTGTTAGGATTTTTCTCTGTGGCCTGAATAACCGACCTGAAGTGCTAAGTCTTGATTAACACAATATCTTCAATGTTAAGTTTCCAAGCATGCTCCGTTCTAAGTTTATCAACCAACTTTTAATATGTGTCTTACTTTCAATAACCTACCACAACATTCACAAACAACTGCAATAGAATGGTTATTTATTACTGTTTTTACCTACCCACAGTAGTGTCTAAATACCCACAGTGTGTGACATAATACAAAAAGTGGAACTTTCAATGAAATATTCAACAAATATTTTATTGATACATTAACTTTTCATGTACAATATAAATTTACTTCACATATTTGAATTAATCTATTAATTTGAAAGTTAGTGCTTTAAAGTTCAAAAAACAGTTTCAGATACTTTAAAGATTCAAAAAGTACCTAATTTGTCTTTGTAAACCAAGATTGTCTAAGCAATTCAAATATATTAATAAGTAATTTTTATTATTTGAACCTGTTACTTTTAAATACATTATGTAACTTTTACTTTTATTAATTACTTTATTAATTTTAAATCGAAATCTTTTTCAAAGTTTTTTAACTGAATGATTTTAAAAACATTTGTTGTGGGAAAACAGTAAATTATTGGAGGTTAGCAAGTATCAGTAAGCAGCAGACAGATCCCTTCAGTTACCTTAAACTATTTCAAAATATCTCACAGGTAGATTCCCCTGACTGCTTATGGAAGGATAGTAAAATATAAAATACTATAGAAGTAATAATATAAAGAGCTAAAATAAATTAGTCCCAAGGATTCAAAGATTGTATCTGAAGGTACAACACAAGCCAATTTGCTTTTTAAAAAGGTCACACATTTACATTATGGTAAGGACTGTCAATCTTCATTTTCTAATTCCATATTGAAATGTCCATTGCTAAACTCTCAGCATTCAACTTGACATATTACAATGGATTCATACTAGCATTTAATATGGACTGTGTAATGTCATACCTTACCAAGTTACCATACCCTTGTTACTTACTAGCATTTAGTCTTTTTAAAATGAAGAGTAAAAATTAATATTGAGTAACAGTGGGCATTTTTTAAAACTGTTAATTATGTTAACCATTTTATTTCATTTAGTTTTCCATAGCTATATATAGGAAAACCAAAAAATTAACTTATCTTCTCTATTTAACAGCTAAATGCTAACCTGATATTAAAATGAAAAGTGCAATATCTTAAAAGTTTAAGTCATAACAAATAAATATAAATTTTCTTCACATCCTTTGGGTATGGCATAATGATGTATAGGTTAAGACATTTTTATTAGAGAAATCTGTTTTCCCTCTAGACATACACAGGTCTATCTGATTTCAATGGTAGAGTAAGGTCTTCTCCAGTGGTATAGTGTTAATTTCATTAATTTTGTATCCAAGTTTCAGTAGAATAATGTTGAAGAATCAGGATCTACTCTAAGACGTGCTAGTTTTTTAAAGTAAAATGGATTTGAGAAATTTATCTAAAAATTAGGGAAATTAAGACATGCTCAATTTGCACAGAATATTTGAGAGGCCTGCAGATTCCATGTATGGAGGCCATTAAATTCTGGAAATCAGTATTTAATATGGTTGAACTGATTAAAAGTCTCCAGTTTTTAAGAGCTTTATTTAGTAATGAAATAATAACTTTTTTTATGATTACATTTCGGGACAAAGTTCCATAAAAAGCTTTGTTAAATTTGGTTTAGTTTAAGAAGTTAGTTCTATAGAATATAAGTAATTTATTAGGTGTATATTTTGTACATAATTTTGTTAAGTGTTATTACCAATTTCAATCTTAATGATACTTAGAAAAAATTTTATTTGCTATCTTGGAAAACTTGAAGCAAATTTAAGAATTTCAAAATTAATTTAGGCTTATTTAGAAAATTATAAATGCTCAGAAAATAAAATTCTGAGTTAAATTTTAAATATGTGCTAATGTATAAATAAAAAATAATCAAATAAATAATTCGGATTATATAATTTGAAACACAATTGGCGAAACTTACAGATATGGCCTTCCAAATGCATATCCTACATGTTTTCGATTATGCATGCTATATCTGATATCTATCTGCTTGCTGGCAATGAAATTGCATTGATAACCTAAATAAAAAGTCATCCCATTTCATTTAAAATACATAGTAAGTAACATGACTTCATTTAAAAGCTTAAAAGGTAACAATTTAATAAAACAGAGGCATAACTGAAAGAATGCAGTGAAAATTCAAAACTGTTTGCAAAGTCAAGCTTTTTTAGACAATGAACATTAATCTATTCTAAAAATCAGGCCTTTTCAACACTTTAGAGAGTTAAAAAATTATAAATAACATTTAAACATTGTTGGGAAAGCCCTTTTCAGGTAGTGCTAATAAGTGAGAATCAAAAAATTTAGTTTTTTTTTAAATTTAAGAGGGGTGATATAGTGCCCATTTGATTTATTTGATTCTTTTAAGGGGATAACATTTTTTGATGAAAAAAAGAAATTCATAAATAAGAGGAATGCTTATAAAATAAAACTTCACTACTACTGATTCAATTGATTTCACTCCATGCTCCTGTACAAGTTAAGATTTAAAACAAAACATTTAAAGCAAGGCTGCAAAATGTTTACATACCTGAATTTAAAGAAGATAATGATATATTGACAGGTACTGAACCTCTTCTTTGTTGATACCTTATTTGTTGACCTAAAGTAGATATGCTTGAACTTGTGCTTAGAGTAGAGTTAATGTTTCCTTCCCCCATTCTCCATGCTGTCCATGCTTCCAATAGTTGCCTACGTAAAGTTTGTTTGCTGGCCATACCCACACTCATAGATGCATCATTAATTCGTGATTTCCACAAGCCACTAAGCATTTCTAAACCACCTGATCTCCTCCTTGAGCTGTCTTGAGCAACATTACATGGTCTCTCACAGATTGTCTGACCACTGACAATACCATGCATTGTATTGAGCATGCCAGATGGTCCAATAAGTACACTTAAGAGATCACCAGGAGAGCCATGCCTGCGAGCATGTTCTAAAATGTAACTAGATTGGTCACCAGTTCCACCAGATTCCTTTAATAATGACTTTTTCTCAGAACTAACATAAAGATTAGTGGGTAAAGAACCTCTTCTTTGTACACATGTTTGGGGGGTGGATGAAAAGGGCAAAAAAGATTCAGAAGATGTAATAGGCTTGCAACTTCTGTCTTCGGCATTTTGCTCATGACTGGAAAACATATGACAGCTACAATGAACGGGTTTATGATTATGCCTGAGGGAACAATCTGCCTCCATTGAAGACTTGGCTAAGAGTGGTTCCAACAGTCCAAAACTGCTTCTTCTAGCACTTAATATAGGACGACATCCTTTCTCAGATAAGTTGGCAGGTGGAAGAGTTCCATGAAAACCTTTAAAATCGATAAAACTAAATTAATAAATTACTTTTTTTCAGAACACACAAGTCTGTTTATAAAAATAATAACTTTGCTCACTTAAACTGAAGCTTAAAGGTAAACTATTTTGTGATGTAGATTATCTTATAGCAAATATTAAAAGTACCTCAATTGTTTTACCTTGTTAATATTAATATACTTGAGTTGGTATATGCATACAAACCAAAATTTATAATTTATATACCCCAAACTTGAGTTTCATTAAAATAGACTTTAATAGTATACATATATTAAAAGTTGAGTAAACAAGTAAAAAAATATGCACATGGCTTCCGGAATAACCAAAATTTCTGAACTGTTAACAGTGTCTAATTATGTTGTTCTTTAAAATAAATAGATAAAAATTATCTGATCAATTTTTTTCTGATAAAGAGATTATTACTTACTGCCTGTTCAGAACAGAGTACTCAGAAAATAAAAATTAACATTTTAATAGAAAACTAAAGGCTGACTGCTAAGCTATTTTAGAGCTTTAATAAAAATTAAGTATTTATAAGTTCATAATAATTTATATTAAAAAGTTCAGTGATAAATTAAGATAAAATTATTACTACTCATTATGTAAATACCCATTTCTTTTTATCCTTTTATAGAACAAATTTAAAACTTTATCCTCATAATAAATATATGCATTTAAAATTAATTAACTATAAAGAAATTTTGACTTGCCAGAAGCTTCAGTTGATATTGACCATCTTCGACCAGCAGCACAGTTAACCTCTGAACCACCTCGTAGTCCACCCTTGGCTTCTATGTCTCCTAGACTACAGACATGATTTGCATCTTCATCACTCTTGAAAGAGTAGGTGACAGGAGCCGAACCTCTTCTACGGTTATAACCGTTGTAGCTTAGACTAGATACAGAACCTGAAGGTATGGGAGAATCAAACTCATGTGTTGGTCTAATGGGTCTTTCTGCGGAGAAGCTACGACTGATATGCCAACACCATGATGGAATCTTTTTCTCTGAATCTGCTTGACAAATGCAAGAAGTTTGTGTACAATGGACATTGGAACAAAGATTTGAAGTAAAAGTGTTGGATTGATTACTTTTACAGCTATTTATAAAAGACTTTTTGGAAGTTTCATCTCCATCCCTGGAGATGGAAGGCAACAGTTTTCCATAGCTGTCTTCCAATTTACATACAGTTTCATTGTTTGAAAGGGATAGTAATAGGTTTGTTTCTGGCATATTATTATACAAATAAAAGTCAAAGTCAGAAGCTCTCCGATTTTGTAAATTTCGAACACAATGCTTCAGCTCATCAGAGCCGTTAACAAGAGAATGTGATCTTTGCTTTGTTTTTTGCAAACTCAACAAGTGCAGTTCATCAGGGGAAGTTGGGGTTCCACAACCATTATTGGGACATGGAAGATCTACAAAGCATTGAGCACTAGAATCATCCTCTATGTTAACATAATTTGAGCAAATCTCTTCATCAGCTGGATGAACATTGTCTTTTGAAGATTCTTCCCTTGTTAGCGTGTTTGTACTAGTAGGTTGGAAAATAGTAGGGCATATAAGATGACTTTCTACTTTAGTCGTAGCATAAACTTGTCTCAATTGAACAGCATTAGTTATACTAGAAAGAGAAAGCAATGTGGTGCTAGGATGAAGCTCCTCGGTTGAATAAGTTTCCATATGGATTTTAGGAGGAAGTAAACCTGGCGTAAGTCCGCTGTCACTTTTAGACCTATGTTGCTTAAGAACCACTTCAGAATTAGCTGAAAGTAAGTTTTCTCCTTCGGCATTTTCTTGAGTTGAGATTATTTCAGATGACAATGACGAAGAGTCTACTTTGATTTGAGGTATTTTGCTTTCCATAGTTTCACACTTACTAGCCTCTTGAAACACACGCTGCTGCCATTGAGAAAAGTTATGTTGGAGATTTTCTAACAATTTTTGTGAGAGGGGTGTCTGTAGGAAATGGTCCCATGTTTCAAAAAGTGGAGACACAACAAACTGAAAAAAATCTGCAAAGAGCTTAATTTAGTTGACAAGTCAAACTTCAAACTGGATCATAAAATGTAAAATTCACAGCATTAGAAACACTTAAATTATATTTAAAAATGTTGTATTTTTCCAAAAAAAAATTACCTTCCAAGCTAATCTTTTATAATAAATGTTTCTTTAATTGTAGACAGAAATCCATTATTTTAATATTTATTATAATAAAAGATATGAGTTTTTAATCCAGCTAACTTATTTGAGAGTTTATTTTTTGACAAAAATAGTTTATTTATATATTTTTGAAGTAAATAAGCATGCCTGAATCTGAAAAAAAGTAAAAGTAAGATTGTGAATCAATGACAATTATAACTTACCAGCTTGAATTTTTGCAACCTTTGTTTTACTGCAATCAAATGTAGGTGTAAGAGGTAACTTGAGCTGCCTCTCATAAGCTCCTTCAAATAAAGTATAACTTCTAGGTTAATTAAATTATTTAAAATAACAATTGATTGGTAAAAGAAATATTTTTACCTTGACGATAAAATTCTTGGCACACTTGATAGCTCCATCTTTGACTGATTGCCCATGGACGGCAAGGGTTACATAGGTCCGCACATTTCAGTGCAATCTATAAATAGTAAAATAATTTTTTATGCTGACTATAGTTTAAAAAGGTAAAATTGACACATTTTTATATCCTAACAATTTTATTTTAATTTCAAATGAAGAATGTTGTCTTAAATGGATGTATTCTGTGGCAAATTCTTTTATTTATATAATTTAATTTAATAAAAATTTTAACATGCTAACAAGCAAGAATTAAGTAATTATAATTTATCTATGAAAACAAGATGAGTACTTTTTTAATTTTTCTGTTAAATTTTACTTTTTTAGAATTATTCAAGAACAATCTTCATTTATATTAGTACTTTCTTCATTTACTAAATAAACAAAATATTTTTCTGTAATTCTAATAAGCATTTTTTAAAACTATGCTGCTTTTGGGATTTGTTTTCCAATGTATCATTAATGTATTCCTCACTACATAAATATTGTAAAAATGCAACAGGATATTTGTTTTTAAATCATCAAATTTGTATCAAAAATATTATTTATACATCTTAGTCTATTGAAATTAATTTAAGTTTAAAAAGTACTTGTAGAATTATTCCAGTGATTTAAAACATAAATGCAACAAAATAATATTTAAAACACTCATTGAAAAATCTGGAATGCATTTAGTTTAAAATGTTTAAAAATTCAGGTTTGCCATTACCTGCAGTGCGAAATGACGATATTGAGTTTGCTGCATGTCTAAAGATTCTGAACTTAAGTAGCTCTGAAATATAGAATTAACTTTGTTAATGAAATAAAAATCACAGTAAAAAGTGTTATAAACTAATTTGAATAAAACATACTTTAAATCTAGCAAGAAATTCTTTCTGTCTTGTAATATCAGTTGCTAAAATAAGAGACCTAATTTGCATTTGAATGCTGTGCCTGAAAAATTCAATTAATGTCAATTAAATATTGAACATATCTAAAACTCTTTAAAGCAATACTGTTTGTGGTTTTTACCTACCACACATCCTTATCGAGATGGTTAAAGATACCAGATTCACTTAGACAAGAAATTGCAGTTCGCCAATGGTGATTTTCCAACACAGATGAGTTCTATAAAAAGTAAAATTTAAACAAGTTATTACAAATAATATACCCTACAAGAGATAAATAGCTTGATTTTTTGAAAATTGATTGCCTTAGATGACTTAAATATCTTAACCAAAAAATAAATATAATTTTATTTCATTTTGAGACATGTAAAATGATAACAATGTTTAATAGTTTAAAAAATGTCCTTGAAGGATTCATTCTTGTAACAATAAGGAATTAATAGTCAAAACCCAAACTTTAAGAATAAGTTAAACACATAAATATTATTTATGAAATAAGGTTTTACAGGATATTTAATTTTGTTATGACCTTTTTACTTATATTAGTAAATGATAATAAAAAATAATTACATGATAAAGATTCACAAGATGGTTAGATGTAGCAACTAAGAAAGCTTGAGTTACTCCAGGGTGATCAAGATCATGAGCAACTGCAGCTATAACTGAAGACATAGCTTCCAATGGTGTCAAATAAGCAGAAAACTAAAGAAAGAATAGATACTACCTTAGAAACAGATTCAATTTATACAAGTATTAATGTTTAACTTGTATTTGTAACTGATTTGGGGAAAAAAATCCTGATATATTTCTTATTAAAATTAATTAGACAGTTGGGAGATGTGTTTTATGTTTATAAGTTTAAATAAAGTGTACTTAATCTACTTTTCATCATTGAAAAAATCTTTTATCAACCTTAAAATAGGTTTTGTAAAAATGTTTAAAATTCTTGGGACACAAATCCTTTGATCAAAAGGGTGGAAAGGAAAACCTTTGTTAATTATAAGGTAGTATTTAACAATTATGTAATACCAATTAATATTGTATATATCCTTCCTTGTGTTCCTGTAAACATGAAATGCCAGTCATTGATTTTGCTTTTCAAGTTCATTTTAAAAGTTAAGATTGAAAATATATTAATTTTCCTAAATTTAATGTTAGTAATTGCTGTGTATTATCCAAGAAGGGCTTATATTATTTTATAAGCCACCTTAGAATCAAAGAATTTTTTAGTCTACCTTATTCTCTTGGAGAAAACAGTGCATAGCTTGAGTGACATCGGCTGCATGGACTGAGTTGTGATAAGGATTGTGCCTATGATACGCAGCTTCCATTAAATCTAAAAGATAATTGCAGTATAAACCTTGTAAAATCAGTTAACGTCTTCTTAAGTTCAACTTTCTCATAGCAGATAAGTATGTATGAATCAGCCAAATAATACTAAGAAATCACTATAAGCTATTGTAAATTGCTGTAAAAGCTATTGAGAAAGCTATAGCTAATGTAAATAATCAATTTTTTAGTTCATGAGATTTTTTTTTGAAAAAGTTAAAACAATAATTTTATTATTGGAGCACAAAGGCTTATACACAATAATATAAAATTCCAATTATGAATAGCAGGAAAGAATGCAAGTGACTCTTTTCTCACTATCCATTACAATATACTTAAACTTTTAATTCATTGTCAAATTAGTTTTTCAACATATATACATTGTATGCATTTATAAAAAAAACAAATAAATGGATAACTGTTTGGGCCTATTCCCCAATGCAAAAAATACAAATACTTTGAAAAAGGTAATAAGCTTACTAAAACAGTGCCAGACTTTTACGATGTCCAAATTGAAATGGTCAACAAATCCATATTCTTGGAATAGGTGCACCAGAAGGTAGGACAGAGATCGGCCTCCAGTTGAGACATCAAGGTTAAAAGTGTTGAAAGCCCAACTGTTACATTTGGAAAGTAGTGTCTATAAAAATATATCTAAATTAATTTTATTGGTTTTCAATGACTCTCCAGTAGAAATTCAATAGAATGAATAAGTCAGGTATTTGAACTGCCAATTAAAGAAATACTTAAATAAAATATTTTCAAATGAAATAATATTTCTTAAATTTAATACTTTTATAATAATAATAGTCTACCACTTTTATAATATAATAATAGTCTACCGCTTATACAAGTAGTACTAACAAAAACTAGTTATATAATTGATACATTTTACAAACTATTGGTCTAAAATGTATCAATAAATTATATAATTAGTGTTTGTGAGTACTTGTATAAAGAGGTTCTATTTCTTTATTTCATAACTATTTTTATAAATTGTCCTGATAAAATATATCAAGTACAAAACATATCGCTGTAAGGCAATAAAAGGGCAGATCCAGGTTTGATAGAAGGGACTCTTTTTGTAATACAATTTTAAATATTTTAGATTTATAATTTACATTGTACGATTCAAGGATAATTTATATTATATAGAGATTGTCTCTCCTGCAACCCATTCAATCTCTTTAACAAAGATAGTGGATCCCGCATAAGCATGATAAAAAATCCAGTCAAAAGAACTAATACGCAATTATTACTAAATTAAGAAGGATCGAGTGTTGGCTATTCCTCATAGCTCCGTCCTAACCCAAGGCAAGACAGTAGTGTCCACTGTCCAGCCAGTAGTTCATTTATTAAGTAGTGCTGCCATCTAAAAAAATATTAAAGCCTTTAAGAGATAACAAATTACTTACTTGGTACCAGTGGCGGATCTACGGGGAGGGCTTTCGGGCTGAAGCCCCCAAAACGTCTAATATTTTACTAAGTTTGTCAAAACGCAAATAATCTATATCCGAAATTCGGATGAGGCGTACCAAAACGAGTTGAAAAAGTGGGGTTTTTGACTTAAATTTCCAAACATTTTGTGGGGGAGGACCCCCAGACCCCCCTTTTAGTGGTTTGAGTAGGATAATTCACTACCTTTTCCGAATTTCCATTAACAAGAAGATTCAATTGGAAATTGGATTATGAAAATTCTTAGCCCCCTCAAAACCAAATCCTGGATCCGCCACTGCTTGGTACACTTTATTTACGCTATCATTTTAAAATTAAATTTTCCCTTTAAAATTTTTTAAAAAGGTTATAAAAATCGAACCCTAAAATATACTGTTAGGGTCTAGTAGAGTGTATTTATTGTTTTAATCGCTCAATGCGCGGGTTAGAAGATAACCTTTCGTGACTAACGAGATCGACAGATGGCGCTTTGTAAGCCGACTAACAGAGCATAGATATTTCTTTACTATATTCTTTCACTTCACATATCATATCACATGTTTATTTACTTACTTCCTTTTGAAACTAGAACACTCACTTTGAATTTAATAGAAAGGAGAATCAAATTAGGAATTCTGTAGTATGCAAGGGGCCATTCATTAATTACGTAAGGGTCCCGAGGGGGAGGGGGGTTGGAAAAATCTCTACATACCCTTACTTGGGGGTTGGGGGTGAAACCAATTCTTACGTAAGATTTTCCAAGTTAATGTAAACAAATTCCAATCAAATAACTATTGAATAATCCCAGAAAAACTTAAAAATGCTAATGATCTCGGTATATTATCTAAGCTTTAATTTAAAAAAATGAAGGTATATCAGATGTATCTTTTTTATTGGAGTTTAAACTGATTAAACGAAATGGAATCTTACGTAAGAATAGGGGGGAGGGGTTTGAAAAATCTTTGGTACCCTTACATGGGGGTAGGGGGGGCAAAAATTGCCAAAATCATCCTTACGTAATTAATGAATGGCCCCCAAGGTGTTTCATATAGAGTGAAACCAATAGGTTATTTCCTAAAATGTTTTATTGTTTTTCCAGATCTATTTTAGAAGATGCAGAAGTTAACAGTTACCTTTTTATACGGCCGACCCGACGACCCCTGTAGAATAAAACCCCAATTAGAAAGTTTTTCTTCCATTTATCTCTCAGTAAGAAATAAAAATTTCATTTCTATATCTTCAGCACTCACACTGATATTAAAAGCTAAATTTCCTTACTTTCCAATACCACTCTTCTTGATAGAAAACGTCCTAGCTTGCTTGGCTTTTTTGGTGCCCCCGCCAGGGCCGTGTTTAATAATCTTAAAAAGAAATAAAGTCTTGGCACAAATTTGGGGCCCCCTGAACACGTTTATCTTGAAGAAATTTAAAATGCAATGTTTTTTATTTTGGTTTAACAAGGTATAATGGTTTACAAAGGTTTGTCTATACCCCCCTCAGCACCAAATACAGAGGGGGTCTGGGGGTCCTCCCCCAGAAAATTTTTGAAATTTTGATCTTAAAAAGTAGTGTTTCAACTCATTTTTGGACCCTTTTTTACACACAAAGGGAACCACTCCTTGTACTCTCCAGAATTTTTAAGAAGGGACAATGCATATTTTATAAAAGCCAAATTTCAGGAGATTGAACCCTTTATTAACAAAAACTAAATAAAACTTAAATAATTTAAAATAAAACTTAGGTAGTAGTATTAAATAACAGATATTGAAACTTATAAAAGTTTACTTAAAATAAAAGTAGTTGTAAATAAAGTGCTTTTAGAGAAATACACTTTATTTCAAGAGGCCCAGTATTTTGGTATTCAATTTAAAGAAATAAAAACCACACCTGATTACCGTTAATTTGATTCTCCTCATGATCTTTTTTTAACTTGATGTAAATATTCCGCTTTCTATGTCCTCGCATCTGTATCGGATGTTTTTATCTTGAATCCAACTACTCAAATTAGTTTCGAATTTAAAATCTAAATTAAGTATTAAATAACAAAACTAGGCGCGCGAACAGCAACCGCGCGCAGGATCCAGTTGAGCCTTGGTTTTGAGCCATCATCTCGCTCTCTCTCCTCTTACAAATATGCATCCTCTATCTTGACAGGAATCTAGGGAAACTAGGCTTTCGCCATGCTTTTTTAATGGAGATTGATAGTTCTCGCGACTGTCTTCTGGTGTAGTGCGTTCCGAGCCTTAGATGCACCTGTGTCAGGCGGGGGAAAATACGGTTTGGTTTGACCTCAAACAAATTCCAACAAAAGGGTTTTTCAACGGTTTTGGACTCTACTAGGTGTCCTTATTGACCAAAAAAAAGTTTACCACAATCTGACAACCGGAAGTTGTTTTTTTTTTTAATTTTTTAAAAAATTTTAAAATCCATAAAAAAACGATAAATAGGGCGAAACAAAAACTTTTTTCGGTGTTAAATTATATATTCGATGATAGTTGACATATCTAAGCGAAGAAGTTCATAAAAATTTCATTTATAAGAATCTGGCAACCATTAAAGTGCATTTTCCAAGATGGCGGCCTACGTTTTCATTAAATGACAGTTAAATCGGTTTTCTCGAGTAAATTCCATTAATTGCGATGAAATGCGATGTTAATTAACTCAATAACTTCAGATAATGCTGTAAATTTGGTCTATCCGATTGAAATAATAAAAAAATAAGCAATAATATGCGCATATCTGCGGATGTTCCGAGTCCCGATTTCACTGGGTATAGACACTTTAAAAGTCATTACAGCTTGGAAAAAATTCCAACAAGGATTTTCTCAACGGTTTTAGACAGTACTAAGTGTATTTATTGCCAGGCACTGTATATTTGGACGGCTTTTTTCAACTAAACTCTACTCTAATTTCCACGGCTAGGCTACAGCTCGGCGTTTCATTGGTTCAATCACTAAGCGCCGAGACTGCTACGTAATCACGAGACCTACAGCGCATGCGCCACTGGCCGTTTTGGCTGTCCAAATATACACTTCGTTATTGCCATGTAAAAAGTTTACCAGAATCTGACAACCGGAAGTGGGTTTTTTTTTCAAGATGGCCGCCGATGCTTCAAATAAAGAGATATTCGGGAAAGAACCATAGTTTAATAGCTATGAAAATTTTTTATGGGTTCAAAAAACAAATATAAGGTACTAGTCAAGTTTTCTTCTGATACTTATAAATATAAATTTCTTTTACAAAATCTAGAAACCAGAACAGGGCTTATTTCCAAGATGGCGGTGTACGTTATTTTCTAAATTGACGGCGTTTTGTAAAGGTTCATCAAATTAAAGAAAAAATTCCTAAAAGCATTTTCTAAACGGTTTTAGACAGTACTAAAGGCGGCTTTAGACCACGCGGTTAGCGACAGCGATTCTGCGACATCCGATTCGCGACAAAAAATTGACCCTCTTCCCTCAATTGAACAGCGCCATCTTTCGAGAGGTCGCTGAGTTACTGCGGTTGTCGAAATTCCCGAAAACCGCGGAATCGCTGTCGCAAACCGGGTGGTGTAAAGCCTCCATAAGTGTATTTATTCTAGTTATGAAAGTTTACC
This sequence comes from Tetragnatha versicolor, assembly GCA_024610705.1. NCBI lineage: Eukaryota > Metazoa > Arthropoda > Arachnida > Araneae > Tetragnathidae > Tetragnatha > Tetragnatha versicolor. The sequence continues at coordinate 43,371,281 of JANDEH010000009.1, forward strand.
AGAATCTGACAACCGGAAGTGGGTTTTTTTCAAGATGGCCGCCGATGCTTCAAAGAAAGAGATATTCGGGAAAAAATTCCATTTTAAGTGCTATAAAATTTTTTTATGAATTCTAAAATCAAATATCAGGTTATAGTTAAGTTCTCTGATCATAGTGGTAAATATAAATTGCGTTTATAAAATCTTTTAACCAGAATAGGGCTTATTTCAAAGATGGCAGCCTAGGTTTCTTTCGGAATTGCCGGCGCATACTGGATAATTATAAAGGTTTATTAAATCAAAGAAAAAATTCCAACAAGCATTTTCTCAACGGTCTTAGACAGTACTAAGTGTATTTATTGTCGTTACAAAAGTCTACCCAAATCTGACAACCGGAAGTGGGTTATTTTCAAGAAGGCCGCTGATGCTTAAAAAACTAGAAAAGAGCCTAGAAAATTGAATGTTTAGCGAAAAAATACCTTCTGATATGTATGAATAAAAAACTTGATAACTTTAGACTTTTTTTACCTAAAATTAAGAACCTAATATTTAATTTTGGAACCCATAAAAAAATTTATAACACTTAAATTAGGGCTTTTTTACGAATATCTCTATTCTTTAAGCATCGGCGGCCATCTTGAAAAAAACCCACTTCCGGTTGTCAGATTCTGGTAAACTTTCATGACTAGAATAAATACACTTAGTACTGTCTAAAACCGTTGAGAAAATCCTTGTTGGAATTTTTTTCTTTAATTTGATGAACCTTTACAAAACGCCGTCAATTTAGAAAATAACGTACGCCGCCATCTTGGAAATAAGCCCTGTTCTGGTTTCTAGATTTTGTAAAAGAAATTTATATTTATAAGTATCAGAAGAAAACTTGATTAGTACCTTATATTTGTTTTTTGAACCCATAAAAATTTTTCATAGCTGTTAAATTATGGTTCTTTCCCGAATATCTCTTTATTTGAAGCATCGGCGGCCATCTTGAAAAAAACCCACTTCCGGTTGTCAGATTCTGGTAAACTTTCTACATGGCAATAAATACACTTAGTACTGTCTAAAACCGTTGAGAAAATGCTCTTGTTGGTATTTTTCCCAACCTGTAATGAACTTTTAAAGTGACTATACCCAGTGAAATCGGGACTCGGAAGCTCCGCAGATATGCGCGTATTATTGCTTGTTTTTTTATTATTTCAATCGGATAGACCAAATTTACAGCATTATCTGAAGTTATTGAGTTAATTAACATCGCAATTAATGGAATTTACTCGAGAAAACCGATTTAACTGTCATTTAATGAAAACGTAGGCCGCCATCTTGGAAAATGCACTTTAATGGTTGCCAGATTCTTATAAATGAAATTTTTATGAATTTCTTCGCTTCGATATGTCAACTATCATCGAATATATAATTTAACACCGAAAAAAGTTTTTGTTTCACCCTATTTATCGTTTTTTTATGGATTTTAAAAAATTTAAAAAAGAACAACTTCCGGTAGTCAGACTGTGGTAAACTTTTTTTTGGTCTATATGGACACCTAGTAGAGTCCAAGACCGTTGGAAAACCTTTTGTTGGAATTTGTTTGAGGTTCGGCCCTTTTTTGAGCTATTTTCCCCCGCCTACTTGTGGAGTGAGCATTTACTTTATTTGATAACGCACAACTTTGTCATGCATTTTGCTTGAAGCAGAGTAATTACTAAAGATTAATCAACACTTACAGAGCAACACTTGAGCTCATATGCTTAAACAACGTACTCTTTTAGTGGTGAGCTTAGCTTTGCTAAAGGGAGCCATATAGTGCAGTCATGAGTGCAGTAAATAGAAACTTATTTAGGGATTGACCCAAAGTATCATCCAGCAAGCAGGCCGAAAATTCTGAAATTTTAAAAGACTTAAGAAAAATTTAATAAAATTTAAGAAAGTTTGAGGCATAAAATTATCCTTTTTAGGGTTAATGAAGCGAATCCGGCCAGCAGATTTATTTAAAAAATCATAAAAGTAAATTTTTTCGTGGACATAGTCAAACTTTATATCAAATTAAAGCTTGCAAAATTATCTTTAAAACGAGGGGTGATATATTTTTCTCGGAAAAATATAACTGGAGTTATAATACATTATAGTCCGAAAAATTGCATTTTCTTCCTTTTTCCAAGAATTAAAAAAAATTACTGATAAAGTTGAATAATGAAAACATTTTCTCATTTATATCATAGAAGGGAACAATTCCTGAAAGTTTCATTAAAATCTGAGAGGGTCAGGTTGAGTGCCGCGTTGATTTCACATGGATGGAATGATGGAGGCTTTACACCACCCGGTTTGCGACAGCGATTCCGCGGTTTTCGGGAATTTCGACAACCGCAGTAACTCAGCGACCTCTCGAAAGATGGCGCTGTTCAATTAAGGGAAGAGGGTCAATTTTTTGTCGCGAACCGGATGTCGCAGAATCGCTGTCGCGAACCGCGTGGTCTAAAGCCGCCTTGACCCACATGTGAATTTTGATGTAAATAAAAACCATGGAACTGCGTTGATAAAGTGTGGAGGCTCAGCGTCGGGAACCCCGGGTTGAGAACCTAGTACCTAGGCAGAACGTCTAATCACGCTTATTTCAAAAATAGCAGTTGCATTCAAAAGAGGAAAAACAGGTATAATTTATAATTATCAAATTTTGTTTCTGAAATAAACAACTCAATTAGGGATAGCTCAAATAACTTAACAGGAAAAAAAAAACAAAATAACTGTTATTGCAATTCGATTGATACTGTTATTCGTTTTTTATAACTGTTCGACATAAACCTGTTACTTTTCTATCTGTTATCAGAGCCTTTTTGTGTAATTCCTCTTTTATCAATGCCGCTAATGCATTTTCGATTGAATTATTTGAATTAGGAATTGGTTGAATAACACATTAGTTAAAAATAGCCGTTATGAAAGAAAAGAAAATAACGAGTATTGCATTTTGACCGATACTGTTATTCGTTCTTTATAACAGTCCGATATGAACAGCTGTTAGTTTTTCTGTCATCAGAATGCTTCGTTTTTTGTAATTTCTTTTATAATTGTAACTTTAATTGAATTAATTTGAATGAGGAATGGGTCAAAACGCGCAACAGTTACAAATATAACTGCAATGAAGGAAAAAAAAGAAAAGAACTAGTATTGCATTTTGACTGATATTGTTATTCATCTTTTATAACAGATCCGACCTGAACCGCTATTAGTTTTTCTACCCGCGAGTCCACTTTTTTGTGACACTGTTGCTGCATTAGCAACTTTTATATTATTATTACTGAGGTTTTTACTCTCTTTTGTAGTTCTTAAATTAATTCTTATAACTTTTTTATTTTACCGCTAGGGGCCGCTGTAAGTCAACTCACTGGATTCTCCTAGGTCACTTACATAGGGGGTAGACCTTACTTTCGTGACCCTAGGACACGTTGGTTCCAAAAAGCCCCGAAACGGACTTTTGAAACACCCTGTGTATCTGTTTTATGAGAGGCCTATATCCAGGTGCAAAGCAGAAAAATATTAAGAAGGGAAATTTGATACTTCCTTACTTTTAATTTAATACTTATCAAGCAAATTAAGTCATGGTTTACCAGGTATAAGAACCATGCATTGGTAAATGGGGTACCTGATGAACTTACTTTTGTAACACCAGCATAGGTGTCGTCCAGAAGACCCAGATCAATTATTCGAGTTATGACAGGTGTACGAGATCTCCGACCCACCACTCGGACCTCTTGCTCAGCATAGTTCACAGAAAATCGTTCCATCGTTTTCACCGCTACAAATTAAACACAAAAAAATCAAAAAAAAATGTCACATCTAAGAACTTAAAATTATAATAAAAACAAAATTGACTCTCAAAATACTGCCATCTCTCTGCAAAAGCAGTGGTAAATTTTTTTGGAACGTTTCTTGGATAAACTGTGCAGCCCCCACTAGTGGGTATTATAGTTTTCATGGTTGGCGGCAGGGATTTTTGATAGATTTAAGTATTCAGTAATGTTTTATTCTTCCCAACAATAAAAAGCGAAAGTCCTATAGTGTATTTTTGTAAGTAGTACCCAATTACTACAAGTAGTACCTAATTATGATCCTCTTTAGGTGTTAACCTACAGTGGCGGATCCAGGATTTGTTTTTTTTTTGGGGGGGGGGCTAAGAATTTTAAAACCAATAGTCTTCCAATTACCTTAATGGGGGAAGTATGGGGTCACCCCCCAAAAATTTTTGGAAATTTGACCTTAAAAACTGGAATTTAGCCGGTTTTGGAGTCGCTCTCCCAAAGTGATTAATTGGGCATTATTAATAATGCCCAGAGTTGAAATGGGCAAAGAGATAAATTTCATTGATAAATACCATTGAATTTATCACATTGCCCTCCTCCACTTCGGGCATTATTAATAATGCCCAATTTATCACATTGCCCGTAACATATAGTATACATTACTGAAATCCGACCTCCCCTCTTTCTCACTGTGATTTCTCATTCCATTTGGGGGGTCTTAAGCCCCCCCCCTGGATCCGCCAGTGAGCCAAAGGGTATCAAATGGACAAAAAAGTACATAGACATACAATAATAAAGGTCCGTTTGCAAATTTAAAAATTGTCAGTACTCACACAAGTGACCTACTTTAAAACCTTAATTAAGGTTAGTAAATGTTAAACTCACTTCAGGAAAGGATTTTTGGTTACGTCTCGTTACGAATTTAAATTTACATTTACAGCGTTCTTGATAAGCTTAAGTAAACATTTATAAATGTAAACTTACCTTCAAGCATACAAATTTCGGAAGTTGAAAGGGTTGAATTAATGCTTTCTTCCTTTTCATTTCCTAAAAAAAATCTTCTTTTAGTTGTTTTAAGTTTAAGCCACTTTAATTTCAAGATTGAAAATGACTCAGTTTAGGGTTAACATTATTATACTATATTATATTTTTTATCAATAATCCTATGCATAAATACAAATATAAAAAATTTAATTAGTTATATAATATAAATGTGAAATATAGACCTTTTCTTTATAAAATTTATGTAACAAATATTAAATATTAGATGATTTCTAATTTAAGACTTAATAAAAACCACAAGTTTTTATCAAGGCATTAAACACTATCTTTCATAAAAACGTTTGATATAATATGATAAAAAACTGGTACAGTTGATTTGTATTGGTATAGATCAGTTATAAAACACACCATTCCCCCGAAACAAAATTATCTAAATTTTAAATCCCAAGGTACGAGGCAGGCGCGGATTCAGGGGGCTGGCACTCTGGACAGAGCCCCCTCCAATGGACCAAAAAATTTTCTCAAAATAAAACAATATAAACAAAATAAAATATTTTAGTATTTAAATATTACTTATTTTGTAAAACAACCTTTTTTAATACTCTACGGCACTGATTATTGCACTTTTATCCCTGAATATTTGAGCTCTTATGTGTTGGAGATATTAGGTTTTCTTAGGGCACAAGAACAACTGAACATAAAAATCCCAAACACGACACATCATGAAATCCCTTCAAGACAAAAGGTTTTTGCCCTATAGAGAAAGCTAGGTTCCCAAATTGGGCGCCGCCCGCGAACTCTACTGCAAATATAACCATCCTCTTTCAAGGCCAACCCGCAGCCCGCTTGAAATAATTTTGCGGCCCGCCAGATCTTTTTAAGTAAAAAGTTAAAGTTTTAAGTTAGGTAAAAAGACCACGGAAATTCGGAATAAGTGTACCAAAACGAGTTAAAAACGAATTTCAAAAATTGCTTTGAAATTCGACCCCCAGACTCCCCTTTAGTACTTTGGACTCAATTACTCACAATTTTTATAGTGACGTTCATACAGGTGCGAATCCTTCCTAAAAATTTATTTTAAAATTTATTACATTAATTTCTATATGCGCCGCAAGCGGTAGCCTAACCTAGTTTCGAGTAATTCAAATTGTTTTTAACGGTACCTGTTAAGTTCCTATAGAGAAGGCATTCTAAGGGGCACTCCCTATAAAGTCAATTTAAATTAATATTTTATTTTTAGGAAACTGTAAAAGTAACCAAAAAAGGATCTAAAAAAACTCCCTAATCTATACCTAGTTTATAGTGTTCGGCAACTACTGGTCAAAAAGTAGTTAACTACCAACTAGTCTGGGCAAAAGTAGTTGTAACTACTAGTTAACTACTTTTTCTTGGAAGTACTAGTTGTAACTAGTAGTTGATTATTTCACAAAGTAGTTAACTACTAGTTAACTAGTCTATTTAATTTCATAAGATATTTTTCCCCAAATTTTCGATTACTTTTTCTAACCTAGCAAAAATATCATGGCTAAAGATTCGCCAAATTTTGATAGGTGTACAGGTTTTTGGTGTCTTAAAGTTTTCTAAGTTGTATTTATATTAGTCAGTACAGTGTCGTATAAGGGGGGTTAAGGGTTCTAAACCCCATTCTCTGTTTTACACCAATAAAATCGTTTCATACTGTAACTACAGCCATTTTATACATGCATCAGTTAAAAAAACCGTTGACAAATTCATTGTCAACTGTTAAAAACATTGAACGTAGCATTCGTGTGCTAATTATTAAAGAATTTAAACATATAAAATAATATAATCACAAATACTTCACGATAAGCAATCGAAAAAATTCGTTAACGATCCCCGTATCTTTCAGCAATTTTAATAATTCAAAGATCAAAGAAATAAAAATTACAAATTCACATGAAAGAACTTACCTTAAATAATGGTCATTGATGATTTCACTTTGTCATCTGATACGTATACTAGGGTGGGCCGAAAAAACACTTTTTTTATTTCGAAGTTGTAATAGCGCGGAAAAGTTGCGAATTATACAGACAAAGAGAAAGAAAAAAAATTTTCAAAATCGGTTAATACCTTCCGATCGCGCATAGGCCCCAAAGTTTGACAAGATAGGAAAAAACTTCATTTTTGCGATAATTTTTTTAAACCAAATCAAAGATTAAACTATCAAATATTGTTCATGATTTTGTGGAACTTATATAGTTATAGACATAATCTTTCAGGTTCCATTCTTCTATCACTCTTGTTTCGTTAGATATAATTTTTCATACAAATTTTGTAAAGTTGTTTTTCCTGCATTTTTAAACAGCTAATAACTCTAGAACTATACAACTTAAAAACCTGAAATCAGTCCCATTTTGTTCGTAATTTTTTTGTCGTTTATTTGGTGTGCTTCATGATCATCATTTTCAAAAAAAAAATTTTAAAAATTCGAAAAAAGTGAAAAAAATTAAATAAAAAAATTTGAAAACTTTCTTTTGAAAAAATAATAATAGCCTTTTAACTCTTAAAATGAACATCACTACCAAATTTCAAGTTGAAAATAAAATTTAATCATATATAAAAAAATAAAAATAATCGAAATTTAGGCAAGTCCCTAAACTATCCCTATAATTATACAGCAAGAGCGATTCACTCACAGAAAATTCATAAACTCGCTTGAGGGTGTTCATATGACTTAACATGTAAAAAATATCACATTAATTTCAGAAAATACGACAATTAATAGATTCGGTACAAAATCTTACAGTGCTAGTTAATTCAATTTGCATGCATTTCTGCTGAAAATTTCTAAGAATTATGTTTATATCTAATTGTTTTTACTTTTAACTTGTCAAATCAAAGTAAATTAAAAGTTTGAGAACATAAAAAATTGGATATAAACACATTTCTAAGGAATATTCAGGTAAAATTCATGCAAATTGGATTAACTTAGAGTTGGGAACTAGCACTGTAAGATTTTGAATCGAATCTGTTAACTGTCTTATTTTCTGAAATTCATGTGACATTTTTTACATGTTTTAAGTCATATGAACACCCTCAAGCGAGTTTATGAATTTTCTGTGAGTGAATCGCTCTTGCTGAATAGTTATAGGGATAGTTTAGGGACTTGCCTAAATTTCGATTATTTTATTTTTTTTATACATGATTAAATTTTATTTTCAACTTGAAATTTGGTAGTGATGTTCATTTTAAGAGTTAAAAGGCTATTATTATTTTTTCAAAAGAAAAATTTGTTAAATTTTTTTCACTTTTTTCAAATTTTTTTGGAAAATGATGATCATGATGCACACCAAATAAACGACAAAAAATTTACGAACAAAATGGGACTGATTTCAGGTTTTTAAGTTGTATAGTTCTAGAGTTATTAGCTGTTTTAAAATGCAAGGAAAACAACTTTACAAAATTTGTATGCACATTAAAAAAATTATATCTTACGAAACAAGAGTGATAGAATAATGGAACCTGAAAGATTATGTCTATAACTATATTAGTTCCACATAAAAAAATCATGAACAATATTTGATAATTTAATCTTTGATTAGGTTAAAAAAATAATCGCAAAAATGAAGTTTTTTCATATTTTGTCAAACTTTGGGGCCTATGCGTGATCGGAAGATATTAACCGATTTTGAAATTTTTTTTCTTTCTCTTTGTCTATATCAGTGGTGCCCAACCTTTTTTTTTCACGAGGGCCAATTTGCGAATGAAAATTTATCTCGCGGGCCACATAAAAGACACTTTTAAGGATTTTTCTAAGAAAAATTACCCGTTTTCAATAAGTTTGCATCGATTTTGAGGATACTAGTTCTTGTAAATTCGGCTCCAAATTTGTAACACTTATCCTTAAAACTGAATTAAGATGATTATTTGTAAGTCGAGATCGCGAGCACTAGTTTTTATTCTTTTCAGAACAGACAATGTTTGTTCTCAAACACACAGTTTGTTCACAGTCTCCTTACATATAAGACACAACGGTTTATTTTCTCTCTGAATGAAGAAATATGAATTTGTCCACATTTCTTGAAAGTTTTGGCATTCCGAGTGAATCTTAAACTTTTTACGATCGGACATATTTTCGAAGTTTGGTACTAAAATAAGATCCTTATAAACTGAATTCAAATGCTAACTGATACTGAAAAATATTTATCCAATGACAAATTCCCCGTATCTAGAAAAAACCAAAACAGAGAAGTAAAGAAAAACATTTTTACTGGATGTTGAAGAATTCCTTTATCACACATCTTTTTTTAGATGGAAGTGCCATAATGTCTCGCACGATTTCGTGGTTTTCTTGGAAGATTTCGGAAAGGGGTTTTTGTTTTTAAGATTTAATGAGTCCGCGGGCCACATTTGGCCCGCGGGCCGTAGGTTGGGCACCACTGGTCTATATAATTCGCAACATTTCCACGCTATTACAACTTCGAAATAAAAAAAGTGTTTTTTCGGCCCACCCTAACGTATACGTGCAATCCAAACGCTAGGTCTGAACTAGCAAAATGAAGATCTTCTTATAAGACCATTAATTTCGGCGCTCTTAATGCTTTCCTTTTAAATTTACGCCAAGCTGTAAAGTTTACTCAAAATGTTCGCATCTATCCCTTCATATTTATCCTTTTCTTCCGGTCCTACCCACTCGATATTGCTTTAAGAAAAAACTGCACGTGTTAATTGGAAAATTTTAGGGCTCGACCGATGCATCGGCTTGGCCGATGTATCGGCGCCGATTGTTTGAAAAAATAGCCATCGGCATTGACATCGGCGGCCGATGCTAAAATTTGAAAAAATCGGCCCATCGGCCGAAAAAAACATCTAATTTCCGATGTTTGGCCGATGGTTATCAAATTTTTGAAATAAATTTGAATTGATATTTCAATCTTAAAAAATTTAAATAGAATATTTGTATCAGCAGCAGTGAAAAATAGTCTATAAACATCATTCTCAAGTGAAAACCGTTAAAAACTAAATGTTGAAATTTTTACTGGTTTTACCCCTTTTTCTTTTTTTTTTCGTTAGATTTACTGGACTAAATTAGTTTAATGCAATTTTTACCATCGGCTTTAGCATCGGCCATCGGCATCGGCAATCGGCCTCGTTAAGACCCATCGGCCATCGGCTTGCCGATGGAAATTTTCGAACAATCGGCATCGGCCCATCGGCCCAAAAAGTGCCATCGGTCGAGCCCTAGAAAATTTTTTCCTCTCCTCCCTCCTCCTTCTATGATATGATCGGATATGATGCATTGATGCTGTGATTTACTTAAACAGAGCACAAAGTAAAAAAATAAAAAGGAAACCATAACTTAACCTTCCTTTCCCGCATGGGGTGTGAGGCGACCCCAAAGGCACTTTGGCGTTTGATATCTCCCGTCTATTTTAGTTTTGGGGGTTTTCAATGCCAGTATTCTTTAAATACGTGAAGTTTTACAATGGGTAAAAATTTTGGGGCTATAATTCAATTTTGAAGCATCATGGAAGAAAGAGACACATATTCCCCCTCTGGGGTCTCCTCAGACCCCAGGCACGAATATGGTAAATTAACAATTAATGGAGATGTTTCATATTTTTGTCATATTCTTGATAAATCAAGGTTCCTGATTTCGTTTTAGTAGTATAGAGATTTCTTGGAGGGTCACAATGTGTTCATATTTTGATTTTTGTTAGAGTATACAGATTTGGAGAAAGCGTTTTGAATTTCGCATTATTTCTTAATTTTTTCTTTCATATTCTGAGAAAATGAGATATTTTTATAATTTTTTTTCTAGGAACTGATAGGGGAAGCAAAAAAATAACCTTTAGACAACTGGGCACCACTATTTCCTGTGAGTAGGTTCGTTACAAAAAGTACATAAATTTATGGCATTTTCATTCGGTTTTCATGGAAAAATAACAATGTTTGCAAAGATTCAAGAGTATTTATTGAAGTTCAGAATGTTATTTCGAAGAAATAATAAAAGAAAATACTAATTTTTTGCGTGGCAGTCTTAAATAACGTGGAGAAGCTCTCTTTCCAAACATTTCTGAGCCGATCATTTTTCACTTGGTTATTTGAATTTTAAAGAGTTGGTCCGTATTTAAAATGTGATAAAATAATTATACAAATTTATATAGAGCTGCTTAACATACCTGCAACTTCATATAAAAAATAAACAAAATAATCAAAAATCATTTTAAAAATAAACTAATAAATTATACCCGTGAAAAACCGGGGTTATCAAGTAGTTTACCCTTAAGCACTGTAATTATAAAACATTTTAAGTATATTAATGAATTGTCATTGTTATTTCCTGTAATTTAATTTTTTTTAAGTTTCAGACCTTATAAAGAAATTTACGTCATAAAGTTTTAAAAAGACAAAATCGCAAAATGAACAAAAATCGAGAAATTCAATAAAAACTTGACAAATTATTCAGAACGATGATTTTTGAAGTAAATAATGATAATATTTGCAATTTAAGATATAATTACCCTCTTAAATGCGTAAAAGAAAAGTTTTACGCATGGGGTCTAGATAGACCCCACGAGGGGGAATATGTGACTATTTTTTCAACAGGGTACGAAGGTTAAAGGGTTGCATTTATATGTCAATTGCTGCTGGATGAAATATATTTCAAGGTTAAATGTATCACGAAAAATGGCATTGTTAGTAGATGTAACATATTTTTTAAAATTTTGATCTTTCAATATTTTTTGAAGTAGTTGAACTTTTTGAAAGTAGTTGGAACTAGTAGTTGGTGAAAAAAGTAGTTAAACTACTAGTTCAACTACTATAGTCGTAGAATTTCACTTAGAATTGGCGCCTGAAACAGGATCAAAAACGCCTAATAACGCTTATCACACAACTTCACGGATCGATTTTTTTACAGTATTTTAACTACTTCGGTGTCGGCTACCTTGTTATTGCACAAGAAAAAATTTTAGATGATAATTACAGGAGTAACTGCTTCTAATACTATACGTCTCAGGCGCCAATTCTAAATGAACAGAGTATAGCTGCGGGAAGTGCGATCACAGAGCGGCCATTTTCTTGAGCCGGCGGTAGATCTGGGGTGTCTGGATTTCTCTAATAGAGAGAGAGAGAGGGGGAGAGAGAGAAAGAGAAAGAGAGAGAGAGAAAGAGAGAGAGAGAGAGAGAGAGAGAGAAACGTAATTATATTCTAATATCAATTTCGTGCTTTCTTGAAAATCAAGGGCTGTTGCATAACCAGTGTTCCGATTAATTGAGAAAGTAAGTATTGAAAGGGCTGTGGAGGGCCACATAGGGCTGTGGAGTCAATGAAGAAGAAGTATTGAAATTGAAATCCTATTCATAACATATGTGCTGCTATCTAGTTCAAATGAGAAAATTCCTCAGTACTTCAACAGCAAAAAAGATTTTTTATCAGCCCCAGTTAATTATTTAGGCTACTTGTGGATACATAAGCTTGATTTTTTGTTTTCAAATGAAAATTTTAATATTCTGTTTGACATGAAGTCACTTAGAAAGGGACTGTAGGAAAAGTGAGCATAAAGAACGTAAATCCCGGCAGCGATAAAAGCGGCAGCCAGCAACCAAAGAAATCAAAATCACCCGCTCTTGCAGTTTTTGACGCTATCTATTGCAACGCCATCTGTTGGCAGTTCTGTCGTAACCGAAAATGTCTCTTTTGCAGCAGGGCCCACTGCTGCAAAAACGACATTTTTTAGTACTACCGACTGGCAAAAGATGGCGCAGCAATACCCAGTGACATTTTCGGTATCTCGCAGATGTTCGTTGCTCGCTTATCCTACAGTCCCTTTCTAAGTGACTTCATGCCAGACAGAATATTAAAATTTTAATTTGAAAACAAATATCAAGCCTATATATTCACAGCCTAAATAATTAACTGAGGCTGATAAAAATTTTTTTTCGCTGTTGAAGTACTGGTGAATTTTGTCATTTTAACTAGATGGCTGCACATATGCTAAGTCAAAAGGCAGGCATCTAGTGACTAGGATTTCATTAATTAGTTTCTCAATTAATCGGAACACTCTGGTTATGCAGCAACCCTGGAATTTCAAGGAAACACGAAATTGATATTAGAAGATAATTTTTACATTTCTACTTGAGAAATTCAGACATCCCGAAACTTAATCTTTCCGTACCGCCTCAAGAAAATGGCCGCTCAGTGATCACAGTTATGTCGCTGATGTCGCAGCGATTTTTTCCGAGCGATTGTTTTTGAGGCCTCTTATTGGTTCTTTTGAAAAAAATTTTGCCGGTCTTGTCGCAAATCGCTGATGTCGCTTTTGCAGCAGTGGTGTAATGGAGGATTTACACCACTGCTGTAAAAGAGACATCAGCGATATTTTCGGCATATTTTAGTACCCGCTACTCACAAAAGATGGCGCTCGTCAATTGGTTTATTGGAATAACAATTCCCGTTTCTTCCGAAAATATCGCTGATGTCTCTTTTACAGCAGTGGTGTAAATCCTCCGGGGGATTTACACCACTGCTGTAAAAGAGACATCTGCGACATTTTCTGTAACGATATTTCTCCCAAAAGATGGCGTTGCCAGCGAGAGTGGGAAAAGCGATAGGTTTTTTGATCGCTCGGCGGGAAAAGCGACTCCCTGTGAATCGCTTTCAGTCGCAGGAATGGCGGCCCGGATTTTCCTTCACGTTGCTTGTGCTTTTCCTAGTCCCTTTCTATGTGACTTTATGTCAAACAGTATATTGAAATTTTCATTTGAAAACAAAAAATCAAGCCTATGTATTCACAAGTAGCCTAAATAATTAACTGAGGCTGATAAAAAATATTTTTGGCTGTTGAAGAACTGATGAATTTTCTCATTTGAACTAGATGGCAGCACATGTTCTGCGACTGCGATTTCATTACTCCTCAATTAATCGGAACGCTCTGGTCAACTCTGGTTATGCAACAGCCTTTGAATTTCAAGGAAGCACGATATTGATATTAGAAGATAATTTTTGCATTTCTATTAGAGAAATCAAGTAAACCCAGATCTCCCGCCGGCACAAGAAAATGGCCACCAGTTGATCGTAATTATGGAGGATTTACACCACTGCTGTAAAAGAGACATCAGCGACATTTTTGGCATATTTTAGTACCCGCTACTCACAAAAGATGGCGCTCGTCAATTGGTTTATTGGAATAACAATAGACGAGCGCCATCTTTTGTAAGTAGCGGGTACTAAAATATGCCGAAAATGTCGCTGATGTCTCTTTTACAGCAGTGATTACGTCGCGGATGTCGTAGCGATTTTTTCCCAGCGATAGTTTTCGAGGCTTCCTATTGGTGCTTTTGAAAAAATTTTCGTCGCTGTTACAGCAAACCGAAAATGTCGCTTTTACAGACTAGGCCGTCTATCCGAAGACACTTACCAACCTAGAGGACCGTTCCATTTTATTCACGGGTGGGGAAGGATAGAATGAGGAACTTAGCGTTTTTTCGGGAGCACGTGTTTGTGCGTTCATTGAAAAATGAATTCAGAGTTGCTTGATTTAAATCACTTTGATTTAAATTGTGATTTTAATAATGAATAAAATCATTAATTTAAATCAAAATTATTAAACAAATAAAATTCATGGAAATTAATTAGTTAGTTGTATGCTGTATGTAAAATTGGTTGGATTATTTATAATTAAAAAAAACTGCTTGTTTTTTTATCTATTGTTCTTATATTATATAAACTAGAAAAAATAACATTAGCTCGTTTTAAATTTATTTCCAAAAGTATAGAACAGAAAATACATTATAAGATCAGAGTTGCTCCTAAAAGATTATTTATTAAAGAGTTATTATACTGTTATACAAAATCTAAATAATTTAATTTTTAAGTTTTATAACAATTTTTGATTTGATATTTTTTAATTTTAAAATGAAAAGTTTATGTTACTTCCATTTACAATTTTTTAAAATTCAAATACATCAAGAAAATCTAGCATAAAAAATAGTGCATCTGCCAGGGCACGCGCACGAGCACTGAAAGAGACTCATCTGATCAACCTAAGATGCTATGTATCTACCTTCCCCACCCGCGAATAAAATGGAACGGTCCTCTAGGTTGGTAAGTGCCTTCGGATAGACGGCCTAGTCTTTTACAGCAGTGCTGTAAATCCCACATAAATCCGCCCCTCCATAAATCTTCTCAATGGTCACTTACTTAGGGGTAGGCTTTGTTTCCATGACCCTAGGAGACGTTGGCTCCAAATAAAAGCCCTTAAATTAAAGGGACTTTTCAGCTCCCTGTATGTTATGGACAAAGTGATAAACCAGGTATTTATAATACTGCTGGGTCCGAAATGTCGGGGCATTATTAATAATCACCAGATAGATCACATTGCCCCCGAAACATGTATATTTCTAATTAAATTACCATAGATACACTCCTAATTAAAGTGGCGTATCGTGTAGACATGTACAACTGTCTTATCCGTTGGCTAATAAAAAAAATAAACCTACAAATATAATTTTAAAAATATTACTAAAAAAACTGGTAGATAAGTTGAAAATCATAAATTTACTGTTCGGTAAATCTTGTCAAAAATTCGGATATCTACTTAATTTAAAGCGTCCATCTTTTATCTCTGTCCAATTCAGTAAAATTTAAAGTATTAAAATTTAATACCACCACATAGCACCACGAGAAATCTATTTGTAATTTTACTTCTCCCACGTGCTTTTATCTAGTTTTGAGAAAACGAATCAAAAGCTTGTTAAAGAATTGTCGTTTCCTCAAGATAATGATACTTCATATATTTAATATTTCAGAAATAAAACATGAACATACATTTCGTTTCCTATCTAATTTTTTTTTATACGGAAGGGGTAGTTCGTAAACCTTCCAGTAGATGGCGTTGAAAGTGGGCGATCGCATCTCATCGGAAATGAGGCAGAATAGCGAAAGAAAAAAGAGCACTTGAACTCGAGAGATGGGGCTATAAGCCAATTAACTATTCCATTTCTTATAGTATAATATTTCCTTATTACGGACCTAGAAAAAGTGCCCGAACTTGCGAACCTGGTTCGGGGGAAACCACTGCCAGCTTCCATAGGTGCAATACATAAGGTTCGGGTAAATTTCGGTTAGGTTCGGGGGGTTACAACTTTTTCCAGGTCCGCGTTATTGTTTTTTCCTTTGATTTTAAAATTGTCCGAAGTGTGGTATTTAATATGTAAATAGTTTGGAGGTTAAAATAGTTAGGTTAGAGGGTTAAAAAGTGGCCATTCACCTTTATGGTTACTTCCCTGCTACAAATATTTATGTCCTTAATAGTTTATAGTTTTTTCGACCCCTTTAATGTCTATCTAATCTAACTTGAGTTCAATCAATTAATACCTTTAAGTTCGACATTCATGTTGAAATTTCGAAATTCCATAATTTTACACAAATATGGTTATTTATACAGTGAAATCCCGTTACAACGAATACCGATACAACGAAAAATCCCATTATTACGAAAGTCCAGAAAGTCCCCAACCGTTTTTATTTGAATTAGCGATAGTACGGTTACAACGAAATTTCCGTTACAACGAAGAAATTTTACGGTCCCGTGAAGTTTGTTATAACGGGATTTTACTGTAAATGATTACCACACATTTTTAGCTCCGTTTTCAAGTCATAGCTTGAGTGGCGGCTCGTCCGTAGGAGCACAGGAGCACGTGAACACCCAGTGAATGAGTAGAAATAAAACCAAATATAAAGATACGCAAATATCAAAAGAAAACAATATAAATCATTCTCAATTTCTTTTTCATACTCAGAATCAAGTTTCTACCCCCCCTTTCATCTGTCAGTAAAATGAACTAGAAAGAGCATTTGCGGTAGGCATTCGGCAACGGTATACGGCCCCTTAAGATATTCGTTTTTATCAAAAACTATTGGATAAAACGGATTGAAATTTTGGGTTCCTACATAAAATTACTACCAGAATCGATTACCATAAAAAAATTTCACGATTTCAAATTTTTTTTAAAGTTTATTTGAGAATTTTTTTAAAATCAATCTGGATGAAATTGGGTATTTAAGGGTTTGGGGGGATGACCTTTCAGAAAAACTAATAACAATTGAGGTCCCCATTGGAAAAAAGTTTATGTTTCGTTTAATCTGAAGACGACCCCCTGAGGACTCAAAAATTTTTTTGGTAAAAGAACATTTTAATTAATGAAAAACGACCCCTATTATGTCTTCCTAACCCAAGTGGTTCGCCAGAAATCACAACTGAGTCATTTTTTCCTCAACTGTACATTACGATTGTGTTGTGCTCAAGTTTCAGGTCGGAGAATCGACTATAAGCGCACAAATACAGAGTTCAATTATAATTACAAATAAAAAAACACCCCTGGTATTGGATGAATTTTCTACAAACTCAACTAGATGGCGCGACGGTTGGACGAATTTTCTACAAACTCAACTAGATGGCGCTCCTATTTTCACTTCAAAGTCAAAATCAAAATGTTATCGTGGGTAAAAAAATTGTAAAATGTAAAATAAATGATGCAAAATGCGAGTAAATAAAGCTTTGTTTATCAGAAAATACTCAGCTCCATACAAATATGCAAACCTAATAAATTTACATGGTATAAAGTGCGTCGCGTGTCATTCCTTTAGAAAAATAACGTAACCAATAAAAATAGCAGTTGGCATTTCAGATTTAAAATTGACAGTTCTGTTATATTATTAATCCAGCTAAAATAAGAATAAACACGTTTTATTTTCCTTTATTAGATGTGTTTGTAAGGTCAAGGCTATGTATTTATTTACAACCTAAAACCTAGTATACATACTGCTATTTTGATGATAAGTTACTGCTATTTTGGGAAGAAGTAAACTTATATTTAGGATGTCGTTGTTGGGTGTATTTTAACACAGCTCCATCTTGTAAGGTGACAAATTTGTATCATAAGTTCAGAAAATTGGTATCCGGTTATGTAAAATCTTTAAAGATCTATTAAAAAGGTTCTTCTCCATAGCCGCCTAAACATCCAAGCTTATTTTTTTTCATAAAAAACGCTATCTACTGTTAAAAATCCAAACTTTTGCTCATTTCAGATATCACCTACCTATTCTATTTTCACCGTATATAACATGCTTTTACGAACAACTGCTGACTAAAAACAATTTAAACGGAGCTTTAAACAAAATTTTAAATTTAATTATACAACTGAGTGTGGAAAGTGGGCCTTATATTAATACGATCGTTTGTGAAGAAACTTTGCACACCACAATTTATATTTGTTTCTATTTATTCTTATAGTTTATATTTTTCTTAACAATAAATATCTCTACATCAATTGAACTTATTGAGATATCCATACTTCAGAATAATCTGAACTTTTTAATAGCAGAACGTGACATGTGAAAAAGCAGGGGGTTTATGGTGAGGGGAAGTGATCACTTCACCGTATCACCACATGAGTTCACACGGGGTCGGGGAGTGTACAAAAATGTTGAAAAAAAGTGTGACATCATATGAATCGTCAGTTTGAAGAAGGGAATAAGTCCAAAAATCAAGTTTTGAGAAAATCGAAAAAAACTGTATAAGTAATGGAATTTTCATTGTATAACCGCCAAATTTTTACTGCAAGTTCAGAACCCTATTTAGAAAACAGAGCAATCATCAAAACAAATATAACTGTATTCAAAAATATTTTACAGCCAAAATAAGTTGATGGACTTATTCCCTTCTTACACCTTATGAAATTTTTCTGATGAAAAAATCTTTAAAAACCCTTAAAATCACATTAAATTATATTTCTCCTTAGTTTACACCACAAAAGGGTGAAATAAAAAGAATAAGACAAATGAAATTCAAAATTATAGTGAAACTGGGTTATTAAAGCAGTATCAATGGAGTGAGTGAATATGAATGGAGTCAAACATTCCCTACATAAAAAAAGTTTGAAAAACATTGAAATTAAGAGAAAATTTTATTTCAACTTAGTTTACAGCACAAAGAATATGAGGAGAAAGAAAATTTAACTTTAATTCCAAATTAGCTTAAAAAATACAATGAATGGACATCGATTTCACATCTTCAAGGGGCGATATCTCCCTATAGGGGTTAGTTATTGTTCCCCTCTTTTCACCCATGTGTAGAGCAAAGCTTAGAGATTGTTTTGAGCACAAAAAGTCAATTTGTCATTTTTTGGACTTATACCCTTCTTCAACCTGACGATTCATATATGGATGGCCCTTTTTAACAAAAACTGCGGGCCTTAATGATAACACTGTAATTTAAATTCTCATACCAGATACCAGTTGTTTGATTCAATAGTTATTAAAAAGTTATGGAAAACTTACCACTGAAATTTTTATAGGGCTCTTCATTTCCAATCACAAAACTGGTACCCTCCTGCAAAAGGAAGTATAAATTTAATTGAAAGAAAATATAATGCAAATTTCAACAACTTTTATAAGGGATTTACTTATTTTATTAATTTTAATATAAAAACTTTTTAACCCACCATACCTATTTTATATAGAACTAATTTCATAACTATTGCGTAAAATCCTTCCAAACATTTTATTATTACAGCCTTTTTTTTCACAAGCTAATATGTGTTTACAGAAACTTCACACTTTTATAGTTTATTTCAAACTTTCTTCCGCGGAAAGGGATAAAAATATTAAAACACGATTTCAAGCGGAATAATTTTACAGAGGTATCACAACAAATCCGATAGTTAATATGATAGAAAACTGAAAATTTTATTGCACAGAATTAGAGTATTAAAATATTCTACTGCTATATCACATAATATTTGATGCACGTACTGCAGCGTGGTTCTCAAACGGGGGGGGGGGCGCACCCCCAAAATTTTTCTGGGACTGGGGGACACAGGGTGTAATGAAAATTATGAAAGGAAATTGGGTCACCAATATTGAAACTTTGAGAAGCACTGGAGTACTAGTAAAATTACAATTAAAATATTTTTTTATTCACGTAATAAAAGTCACGTAAAGTTGCCCACAGCCCAAAAATTGTGTGTGGAAGGATCCTTAAAAATAGACGACGTATGCTAAAGTTTTGAGAATATTTGGGCCCGTTCACAATAATTTTTCTCTCTTCTGAGATAAAACAAAATTGACGCTTTTAAAAAGCGTGTTTAGTGAAACTTGAGAGGGACGAAAGAAGTATGACGATTGAATGACGAATACAGTGACGTCACGAGTTTGAGTTTCCGACGTTCTTGCCGGTGAATGAGCTTGTTTGAATAGCAATGGAACAATGAATGGTGGCGCCATCTATTCAAGAACCTAAGAAACTATAGATCTATCACTTGATTCTGGGAAATAAAATTTGGAAAAGAGAGGGGAGGAAAAAAGGATCTATTTTCAATTTCTTGCACAAGCCCCGATTCTTTAAAAAGAAAATATTTAATCGAAATAATAATAGACTTTGGACTGCATAAGAAATAAAATGATTATATTTTTCTTAGATAATTTACGTTGAAAATAAAATCATTTTATTTCTTACAATTAGAATTTTAAACACAAGAAAGAATTTTCAAAAGTATTAAAAGAGAATATTTCCAAGGAAGTAAAATGATACGTACAAAAATTATATTATAATGTCTCTCATTATAACACTCTTAAGTAAGGATATGTATTTTTTGCAAAATTCAATAACCGCAGATTTGATGGAAAGAAAAAAAAAAGCTTCGGGAGAATACGATTCGGTCTGAAGGGTTAACAGGATTTAATTGAATCTATTTTCTCCCATGTTGTCATATATAATCCTACTTTTCACATTTTGGACAATAATCTAGGCAAAAATATTTAATTTTTATTTTACACGAGGAAGATGTTTTACTACATTTGCTATTTGCTAAACATAACTAAATGACTCATTTTCATTTTATTTTATAATTGAATTTCTCTTAGGCATAGGTATATATATTTTTTCAAATAAAAACTTTTATATTTTATATTTTTATTTATATTATTTTCTCAATTGATGATCTGTATTTGAAAGAGAATTAAAATTTCATTAACATATTTGTGGCTATTGAACAAAGATTCTATTATTTATGCAGCTTTTTATTTTCTCAAAACCTGGTTTTTAGACTTCAATTTCTCTAACTGTCAATTTAAAAAAATCAGGAAAAGACTTGGATATGAATATAATATAATTTAAAAATATGAAAATAATTATTATATTTGAAATTAATATTTCAACTCTAATTCAGATAATTATTTAATGTACTTTATAAATTTGCTTAGTTTTATTCCATTTGTTGCTGCAGGATAAAGGGAGTTAGTTGTTAGCAATGGGTAGGCAAGATTGGAGCACCAAGGATAATGCTGTTTAATAAGCGGAACTTATTTATTGTTTAAATTAGCCTGGATTTTTGTTATAATAAAGATTTTTAAATACTATGATGGGGTTAAATCTTAGATTCTATCCAAGACCTGGGAATTCGCCCTCCCTACATCCTAACACAAGGGTTTTAAGAAAGCCGCAATCTTGGCAAAAGTGTTAAGATACGCAGCCCCCTTTCAAGATAGATAATTTTAACATCTATCTTCATCTGCCAAGGAGCAGCCAATCAATTTAATTGATGGAAAACTAAGCTGAAAGGAGTCACTTAGATAGGGGAGCGAAGCTAAGTGCTAGACGTGTCTGTTAATTGCCGAGTGAAAATTCATTTTATTTTTAACTCGATTAATCGCGAGGAAGCTAAACGGCATTTTTTACATCTCACTATTCTGTGAAGAAGAGTACAAAGCTGCTTCACACATGGGGTTGACAGATTCCGACAGATGCTTTGTAAAACTGACGCGCGCATAGTGGTTGAATTTTTTTATGCATATTTTATGTGAGTTATGTGTCAGGAAGCTCACATGAAGTTAAGCTGCACTCGGGCAAAGGGAAGTGAAAGAACCACTTGTTCTATTCCTTCCCTTTTTTTCGTATTAGGTCAAGTACAAAAATGCCACATATATTTTAAATAGCGCGATAAATTGAAACTTTGCACAAGTGGATATTTTTATAACGAGTGAGGCTAGGATATCAATGTATTCACATATCTTTGGATCTTAATATTGCTGAGTGTTTTATGGCTTGGATATGTAAAAATATGCAAATAAACCACAAATTAAGTGAAATATATAATATATTTCACATTTATTATTGTATCATCTATACCAGTCATACCCTGTTGAAAAAGGGGCAAAAAAACCCATGCCGATGATGGGAAAAGGAAAAAGCATATATTTTGCTTATTACTCTGAAATAGCATCGTTCCATAGCGCTCTAACCATACAAATTGGATGATATTGGATCGCTTCCAGATGGTACAAAACAGTGTTAGAACCAGATCATGAGATCACCTAAGCTATTTGTTTGAGAATTTGAAACTCAAGGGCAAGAGAGAGATGTTAAATGAGAAAATGTTTTAAAGGTCCAGAGATATTTTTTTGTTTACAGACAGGGTTTATTGAAAAATGTTTAAAACCTCACATAATGAACCCTCAAATCTATCAGTTTTAACCCAACAGGGGACAAAGCGGTCAAAGGAAATAACGAGACGTCACTGCACGATTATTCGCAAAACTTTTCAGGAGACAAAAACACTAACTCCTTATCTTTCATTTTAGTTATGGTTTCCAGAATAGTTTTCTTAAACATTTTATACACATTTCTCATGATCATCATTAAACACTAATTTCATGGAAATATCTTTTCAATGTTTTGTCAGAAATGGTAACTGACAACAATTGGGAAGAAAAGAAAACTTCCACCTAAATTTATAAACAAGGTTAAGTAGCAACAAATTTTATCCACCCCGTAATTTTTGAAAACCGCTTTAGTTCTAACACTTTCCCCAAAAGAGATAAAAAGAAAAAAATCTATTTTCCAGAAAAGTAAATACAGGGTGTATCTGAAATGGTGCAACAAACTTTCAGGGATGGTAGTACTTATCAAGACGAACAGGAATCGGTATAGAAAGGGGGGTCCAAGACCAAATCCCAGGGAGTTAAAAATGGAGCGACACTCCAAAAAAATCATTGAAAAATTCAATTTGTAGAAGAACTACTATGGGTAAAAACTTAATTATGGTCTCAAAAATTGTGGTTTATTATGATCTTTAAAATTACCTCAAAAGTTTTCACTTTAAAATTTGTTTTATTATGAAAAAAGTCAAAAAAACACAAAAAAATGTGAAAAATCTGCCAAAACCTTATTTTGTATTTCGAAATCCTTTCTTTTGATTTGATAATCCAAAAGATCATAGTTGAAAACCCTTAAGTCCAAAATTTCACGCAAATACAATCAATATTAAACGCTTGAGATCTTGTTAAAGTTTGTTTTTTGCGTGCGGTAACAGCTGTTCTGGAAACAGCTTAGAAAACTACTTACGCACCCAAAAAACAAACTTTAACAGGGTCTCAAGCGTTTAATATTGATTGTATTTACGTGAAACTTTGGACTTAAGGGTTTTCAACTACGATCTTTCAGATTATCAAATCAAAAGAAAGGATTTCGAAATACAAAATAAGGTTTTGGCAGAGTTTTCACATTTTTTTGTGTTTTTTAACTTTTTCATAATAAAAAAAATTTTAAGTGAAGACTTTTGAGGTAATTTTACAGATCATATTAAACCACAATTTTTGAGACCGTAATTAAGTTTTTATCAATAGTAGTTCTTCTACAAATTGAATTTTTCAATGATTTTTTTGGGGTGTCGCTCCATTTTTAACTCCCTGGGATTTGGTCTTGGACCCCCCTTTCTATACCGATTCTTGTTCGTCTTGATGAGTTCTATCATCCCTGAAAGTTTGTTGCACCATATCAGATACACCCTGTATAATTTGCAAAAACTATCGGCTATTTCTATTCAGGAATTTCTCACCGCATCAGAATGAATAAGGGAAAAAATTAACGCGTTGCATAGCTTTGGTCCGATATAGTTAAGTTAAAAGGTTGCCAGATTAAATAGGGAAATAACTCTAACTGGAAGCAAAAAATAAATTAAAAACATGTATTTTCTGAATAAAAATTAAATATTACTCTTTTTTATTACTTAGACCTGATTCTCAAGGGGCCATGATGCCCATAGCCACCGTAAGCCGAAGTTTATTGCGTGCCGGTTTCCAAATCCTTCCTAGATTGCCGATTAACTCCTTAATAATGCTCTGCTAAGCTACAACGTAAATAAACTGCACTAATACAGGTCTTAATACTCTTATCGTACAATCTTGGATACATTAGAAATACAGATAGGCATTTTCCGCTTGAAAAATAAAACATCACACGCGACAGAGTTTATTATATTCAAGAAAAAAGTTACCAAAGAAGACTGGAAAAAGTCCTTTATCTTTCATAAATTTCCTAAGAGATTATTTAAAGTTGGAGATGTATATTACTGAATATAAGCCGTTAGTTTTTGGAAAGTATACGGCTTATACGCGGAAATATGCGGTAAATGAATAGTATGAATGAATAAAAAATATATACTGATAAATTTCATAAATTTCAAATACCTACAATAATTTGTAGCAATTAATGATTGAAAATATTATAAAAAACATTGATTGTGAGTTAAAAAACCTATATCGAGTTTTCATACAGACATATGGCCTAGTAGCACCGTAAATTACATCGGTTGAGAAGCCTCTCATGCTTGAACATGCTATCTTTTTATTATAGTCTTATCATTTAGCGAAGTTTTTTTGAACATAGAAATTAAGAGATATTTTCCGAATAAATACAAACTGCTTAAAAACTATTTCGTATCCGGTGTAATGTAAATAACATTTCTATGCCCATTTTTTCCTCATAAACATTGGCAGTGAATTGAACGAGCGAGGAGAAAGTAAACCCCCTGCCGTTAGCCTAAGTGGGCCACATAGTGGGAGTCCTTCACATCCTTTCGGGTTCTAGAAAAACATCTAGAAACTGTGAATTTAATATATGACTCTTACACAGTCATTGCAATAAACATTAGCATTTTTACATGTGGTTGCCTATAAACTACATTAAATACGATAGTGAAAAAACCTCGTTCAATTTCAAAACCAATGAGTTGAGAATTCCAAGGAATTACTGAGTTTTGGTAGAAAACTGACTTTTTTAAAAAAAAAAGAAAGTTTTTAGACCAAAAGATGCTGTAATATCATTGAATTTAAAAACAATTAACTTTTTTAAGGCGTTAAGGGGTAATTAAGCTTTAACATAAGCAATCTTTCCCATACTAGCAAAAATAATACGTAGTGTTCGGATAAATTATATCCAATAACCACTTTAATGATAACAAAAATTATTAGTGAATGAAAAGTAGTTAACCATCTCTAGTTTAAACTCTTCAAATGAGTTGCTCAGAATGAGAGGAATGCCCATACTGCCCACAAGTTATCTTTTTATGACCCGATAAACTCAAAATGGATCTAAGAATTTCAGTAATCCCTCGATATATCGAACTTGGATATTTCTATAATGTTAATTTCAATTCCTATTTGAGGTATTGAAATTATACCGAGAGCGATAGAGAAATTTTAATTCAAAGATAATTTTTCGCCAAAGTTATAAGATGGCTTGTTAAGTGCACCTAAATTTTAACCCGCAAAGTTAAAGCTGTGCTGTGCAGGCTTGTTTTAATAATAATTTAAGTGGCTTTATTTTGCAATGGTGCGTATAAAAACCAATGTTGATTGAAAGAAATGACTGATGAAATCATAAAAGTTAGAATCGTATACATGATGGATAGTACCAAAAGCGTAAATATATTTAAAAATAAATTAAAAAATACGCTTTGAATTTATAAAAAAATTGAATACGGTAGATGGAAACATAGAAAACGCACTACCAATGATATTTTGGCAAGAAACATTCTAATACCTTATACATATACAAAATGAATCCCTTCTTCAATGATTTTTATAGTTGGTACTAACATAATATTAGCATGCTTAAAGTCGTAAGACTCTGAGTGGTTTGCAACAAGCATTGTAACTCGAAAGTTTATGTGCCTGAAAAATAAGCATAAAGTGTGGAATACTTGCCCACGAATCTCCGGAATTGTAGGAAACGAAAGGAAATAAAACCTTAGTGGTCTCAAATTAATAAAATATTTTGACCGAGTTACGAAATGCAAGCATAAATCACCAAACAATGCCTTATAGATAGTAATTGATTCGTAGGCATTTCTTAATAATAGAATTAGAAATTTATAAGTCTGGATAATATGTCCGTGCTTTGTCTAGAAGGAACTCTTAAAAAAGTTTCATCACAAAGAACTTGAGCCTTTACTTATGAAGTGGCAGCATATGTTCACCGCATTGTAAAGTTATTAAGTTGTAGAACAACAACTGACACACTGTTGCCATCCTCTTAAGACGGGGATTTAGGAAATTTTTTCAGTAGCATCTTATGTCTACTTGTTGAATATATTCTAAGCTGAGAGGACAGGAGCTTACTAAAACAGAAGTTGTGCTCTAACGGCCAGAAGGTAATAGTACTTGCAAGATGCACACAATGAAGGAAAAATAAATTAAAATCCACTCCAAATTTGTATTGGTTTAATTTTTGATATATTTAACTTAAATTATAAATAGTATAACAAAACTTTCTATAGTTTGATGATTTTGGTCTTGTGACAAATCCATAATGTAATCAATAAATGAAGTATTTCAAATTGCATGTGACTTTTAATAAATATTACCATGCCAATCATTTTACATTTGTTAAATATAATCCCTTTATAAATTTAATTCCCCGTTTCGTATTTAAAAAATATAATTTATTGGTTTTAACTTTATTATCGATGCTTTTGTATTGTTTCTGTATTGTATGAAAATTAATTTTATTCTTAAACGTTAAAAAATGTAAAGAAATAAAAAAATAACTTATCAGATTAAATTATAGTTGATAATACTAAACGAAGTTTTGTACCAGAAAAATCAATGGCGACAACGTAAAGAGCAACGCATAAGAACGGTTTTCAGGCAAAAAACACTTCCAAAAATATCCAAAACTGCTGGTCAGAACTGTAACAATATCTTTTAAAAAAGACACAAATTTACCTCGGAAATTCAATGTCGGCTAAAACCAAAAAGAGAAACACCCAAATAATTAGCCAAGTAACTTGAACCGCAAAGAAGCTAAGAAACAAAGAAACTATCGACGTAGGAGGAGTAATGAGAGACTTAAATACGCACAAGGGAGCGAGTCTACCGAAACATTGACAAGGAACACAAAAGGTAATACAGTGTAACTGGTCATCGCACACCACGGTATTAATACATGGACAAGGCCGTATCCAAGGGGGGATTTTAGGGGTTCAACCCCCCTCCCCGAAACTTTGACATATATTTTTATAGGGTTATTAGGGTAAGTGGGCCACTGGAGTAAGTGGGTCATCCCTTTCAAACTAAAATATGCACAGGACATTTCATACTTACTCGCATTGATCATGTTATATTTTGTAACACTGATGGGTTTCGCGTATATATTTGAGTTTTTTCATTTCTTTTTAAGATTGTAGGAGTATTATAAAATATATTTCTAGAATGGTTTGTTTATCAAGACCCACTTACCCCCTCTTAAGTTTTGTTTGCTTTCAATCTAAATAAAGAGTGGCTTTCCCATTTATCGCCTCTTATGGGGTAAGGGAACACCTATCTGATTAAAAAACAATTAAGAAATATGTAAAGCATTATTATAGAAACTAATGGTAATAAATTTTTGTTTATTAATACAGTCTGAAATAAAATAAGCCTATAAATTCAAATTTCACCATTTTAAAATTTTTGAGTTTCAGAAATGTAGTGTTCCAGAAAGGGGTTCCACTTACCCCAACCAACTCTACTGTTTTTTCAATTCAAAATTCTGCAACTTACAAGGAGCAATCCTCTACGGGTGTAACCCAAAGGGTCTCAAAACGAATAAACACAACGCTTGAGTGTCAAATTTCAAAGATTTTTCTGGGGGAGAACCTCTAGACCCCCTCAAATTTTGATACCTATGTAACCCTACAATGCATGATTTTTTAAATTCACTTGAAAATCATTTATGTGACTTCTATTATGGTGTAAATTAGTAAAAAAATACTAAAAAAATTAATTTAATTTTTTTCTACTTTTTATTTGCAAAAAACTTTGTCCTTGAGAATTTAATTTGTATCTCTTGTGAAATTAATTGTGAAGTGAAACAAAACCAAATGCTCTAAAAATATAAAAAAACAACTTATCTTTTCAAAAAAATTTTTTTCAAGCTGAAAATTTTTTTATTTTAATTTATATGGTCCTTTTATTTTGGCGTTTTCTGTGTCTTGACTTTCGTCTCACTAGCCACTAACAAATGTCTCAAAATATTGCCCCTGCTGTGATCTACTGGCAGTCTTAAGTGCTAATACTATGAAATGTTATATCTATTGTACTTATTGCATGTTGTTGCCGTTTGGAAATGAAAGTTCGAGTAGGAAATGGGGAAAAATGTCGTGTTGCCAAATGGCATCAGTATGCACTGTAGGGTTAAGTTTTTTACTTTGAAAATTAAGTGGTTTAAAAGGAGTTGTTCAGGGCGGATGTAACCCAAAGGGTCTCAAAATGAGCTGAAACACTACTTTTAGAGGCGAATTTTCACAATTTTTCTGGTGGGTGACTCCATATCCCCCATTTTTACTTGGAGTAATTGTAAAATTGATATAATGAGCAGCAGAATTCCCAAATACTACTTTTAAGTGATCTAAAAATTATGTATTCGTTAGGGGGTACCTTAGAAATAACGTTAAGTCAACCCCCACCCCGAAAAAAGTCTGGTTACTGCTCTGGACACGGGAGCTTTTAACATAACAGATCGATGGGAACTGGCCATTCTGTTCACTCGGGCTTTGCCTTTCAAAGTAAATTTGGCGGATGACATGTGACAAAGAAGCAGTTAATCTCAGCCACTTTATTTAAGCTGGCAGATGCCATTGATCGAGGCGGATACAATAGTGGTGATTTAAGTGGAGGAAGATATAATTGCTGTTGGGGAGACTTTCCGAAGGGAAATCTTATTGGGCGGGTGAACCTCAGTCAAGACCAGGCGCGGATCCAGCACGGCTCCAAGGGGGGCACTTTTCCAGACAAGATCCCCTTGTGGTACCATTGGGGGTATGGGGGTCCTCCCACAGAAATTGAAAATTGACATGTAAAAGTAGGGTTTTAACTCATTTTTAGAAACGTTTTGAGTCTAAGGGGGGCACTTTTCAACACTATTACCTTTACTTTTTGACGCAAAATGTCAAAATTTTGAGGATTTCCTAAAAATAAACACTGAATACCCCATTTTGATACTATTGGGGGTATGGGGGTCCTCCCCCAGGAAATTTTTTTTTGAAATTAGACCTGTAAAAGTTGTGTTTTTACTCATTTTAAGAACCTTTTTGGGTCTCCAGGGGGGAGCACTTTCCAGACTGCCACCCCCTGGATCCACCACTGGTCAAGACTAGGGCAAAAAAAAGAGCCGGAACATGAGGACTATCGTATCTTTAACAACCAAATTAACGAACTAATTGATCATGGGAGATCATAGTCAGATATTTTTCAGTCAGATATTATATTTTTTTTAGATATTTCTAGTCTGTTTCAAGATATAAAATTTTTCTTATAGAGGAGGGTGAAAATACCGTAACGGAGCTTGGTACTAAGAATCTTTAATTACATACGAATGCACGTAAACGAATGTAAACAATTTAGCACAAATGCTGAACTTACTGCTTTTTTATTCTCCCTATACATACAGAGTATTTCAGATAAGTGTTTCATAACTTCTTAGGAAGGGTAAGACACACCTTAGACGACTCAAAATCACATAAGAATGAGGGGTCGGAAATGCACCCCTAAACAGCTAGGGGTTTTTATAAGCGGGCATGGGAAGTTGTAAAATTCCCTGTGGAAATTGACACGTAATCTTTTAAGATCGAATGAAACATATAGATAAAGGTATTTATTCCATAAAACTAATTAAAGAGCCGAAATTTCAGCTCCTAAATTTGTTTTATGTAACAAATGCCGGAATTGAAAGATTTTGCTGGTTTTAATCCAATCATAAAGGTTATGGGTCAATTTCCACAGTGGATAATACAACCTGCCATGCCGGCTTATAAAACCCCCTAAGTTGCTATGGTTGCATTTCCAATCCCCCGTTACTAGGTGATTCTGAGTCGTCTATAGGTGTGCCCTACCCCTCCAAGAAGTTATGAAACACTAATCTGAAAGACCCTGTATTTACAAATACCTTTAGGTCGAACCCTCAATATTATTCTATCGGGGAGACCGGGCAGGGATGGGACACGGGGCGGACCTTCAATAAATCTTATAATTAAAAGCAAAATTAGTTTTTGAGTGTTCCACCAGGTAAAGCCATCGTAGCTTCATACTTGTAGCTGTTTACTATTTTAGTTGTAAGCTCCTACAAGTTTGTGAATGAAAAAGACATGGGCGTAGCCAGGGTTCCACGTAGGGGGGGCAAGCAGGGTTGACTTTTTTTGTTTTTGGAGAACAATTTTAAAGCCATGTGAGAAAGGGCCGTAACCACAGTATTATTTCGAGAGGGATATTTGACCTTTTCAACACTTTTTGAGGTAAAATTTGTGTGAAAGAAAAATTTTTTTTGGAAATTTGACCCTGGAACAGGGTTTTAAAC
The DNA here is from genome assembly GCA_024610705.1 of Tetragnatha versicolor. Taxonomy (NCBI): domain Eukaryota; kingdom Metazoa; phylum Arthropoda; class Arachnida; order Araneae; family Tetragnathidae; genus Tetragnatha; species Tetragnatha versicolor. The sequence goes on from JANDEH010000009.1 coordinate 43,401,690, forward strand.
TGTTTTTTAGTACATGTAAGCCCAAATTTGGACAAACATTTTTAAGTAGAATTTTGATTTTAATGAACTTATTATAAAAAAGTGTGAATAATAAAGTTTTAAATACTAAAGGAGTGCCTGACTGCCCACCCCCAGAAAATGTTTCGAAATCTGACCCTAAGAACAGGGTTTCAAACTGTTTTTTGGTACACGTAAACCCAAATTTGGACATAGATTTTTAGGTAGAATTTTGATTTCAATGAACTTAATACAAAAAAGTGAGAATAATAAAGGTTTCAAAACTAAAGGGGGGCCTGGGGGCCCTCCCCCAGAAATTTTTTGAAAATTTAACCCTAAAAAACTGGGTTTTAACTTAATTAAAAGTATATTACTTAGGACTTAGGGGGGGGTGCAGCTGCCCCCCCCCTGCCTTCCCCTGGCTACGCCCATGGAAAAAGATAGTTTTACTATAGCAAAACTAAACTAAGTATTACACTTTTCAAAGTGAATTTTAAATCTCATTCTTGGTTGCTTTTTTAATGGTTTATAATATTTCCTGAACTGAATAATATATCCTTTATGAATAAATAGTTGAGTTAAGCCTAAAAGCCACAGTTCTTTTGTAAGAACCTACTTTTAAAAAATGTTGCTATCGGGGTGGGATGGGACACCATGACTCGGGGTGAGATGGGACATGCCCAATTCCTCTCAACAAGCTATTGCAACTAATTGCATACAATTATTTAGATACCTTTGTTTAGGAACTGTTTAGTATTGCAGTTGAAAACATATTTTTTTAGATTAAAGAAGAATTTTAACTATTTTGTATTTTTCACTGTTAGATTTTTTGAAGTAAATATAAGATAAAATAACTGATATTTTTTGCAATAAATCTTTAGAATGTGTAAAACACTACTGTCTTTGTGATTTTTAACCATACATTTGAAAATTAATCATAAATTTTAATTTTGAAAAAATGTCCCATCCAACCCCGGCACCGGGGTGGGATGGGACATTTTTAGAGTTACTTTAATTCGTTTATAAATCTAAAGTTTTGTTTGCTATCACATTGGTTATATTTTTTTAACATGTTAAAGTGTTTCAAGATGTTATTTTGAAAGTTTAAAATTTATACAAGGAAAACTAAATTTTAAAAAAATCTTGTAAAAAATGTCCCATCCCTCCCCGGTCTCTCCTACTATACATGACATACATACTATATATAACATACCGTAAAATCCTCGATCCCACACATATATACAGACAATTCAAATTTATTATCTTCAAAACGGTTTAAGAAATCGTCCTTTTAAAAAGATATTGTTTACTTTGAGAAATAATAAATCCCGTTACGTAGGTTTATTCTATGGGGTGCAAACGTACATATCACTTGAACAGTTTTTCTTGACAAATGAAGAATTACCAGCATTAAACAATAGGGTGGGTTGGGGTAAAATGGGTCAGTTTTAATTAACTCGATATAAATCATATTTAAATTGAATTATTTTCACCCATTTTTTGTACAATAATCTTTTATCTATTGTTCACATTTTCCGACCCTCAAAAATTTAGATTTATGAATTTGAGAACTGAAAAAATATTTAATTTGAACGGTAAATGGCGTTATCGAAAAAACAGGGTTTACCAACTTCCAAATATCTATATATTGTAATAAATTACAGCAGGCTTTTGTGATATTTTTCCATAAAAGAAAGTATGAGAGACATTTCAAGCCAATCAGCTCAGAAAAATATAAATATTTTTTCTTTTATAACAATATTTTGTACTTGGGGTAAAAGGGGTCATAGTTAGGAGGCCTTCTGTACTAAGTAAAAACAATGTTTTAACTTATTTCCTTCAAATATACATTAAACTGTCAAAAAACTCTATTTTTTTTCTAAAAATGAAGTATTTTAATTGCTAAATTTGAACAATGCTCATTAACTTCGGACGTTTACAATTTCATTAAAGTACAACTTAAAACAAATTTTTTCAGATAAAACCGGCTAAGCCGATTGCCTTTTTTCTTATTTTCATGCGTATTTAGTAATAAATATATATTTTACATCTTTTGCAATGAGACCCATTTTACCCCACGTTGGTGTGAAATAGGTCATTACTTTGATGCTAAGTTTAGCCAACTTATAACTAAAAATATTTGATAAAATTAGATGAAAATATTCTGAAGGATTGTAATGTCAAGATCCAATTAAAAGAAATCATTAAAAAGTAATAGTTTTGATGAAATAAAACTTAGAATGTGAAAGTACCTAAAAAGTGACTCATTTTACCCCAACCCACCCTATTATAAATTTGTTGAGAGAACACTTTTCTTTAAACAGTTAAAGGATAATAAAGAAACAAATAACACTGTTCTACACTGAAAAAATTTCCTTGATGAAAATAGTCATTTCTTATAGATTTTGGGTCGCTGAATACTAAAATCACCATTAAAATTCTCAATTGACTCAGGATTTTCGGGGAACAGCCCCTCCCCCTTTTCACGTTTTTTAACGACTTTATAACTTTGAACTCGATTTTCAGGGTCAAAAAGCGTTGCTTTAATCTTCAAATTGCCCCCCAGGGGACAAGAAATGTTCAAATTAATAAAATATGATAAATTTATAACAAATGGATAGGTTTAAGGGGTAGTTAACCCCCTAAGAATGCAAAAAATTAGCTAAAAACTATAGAGGTTTTTATACGCTATTTTTTCCTCTTATTTTATACGCAATTCACGTTTGAAGGGTCCTAACCCTTCCCCAAGGACCCAAATTTGATGGCAATATGCAGCAATGATTTTTGCTAAAAGCGGTTGAGGTGAGAGCGCCCCCAGAGCTCCCACGGAAGGGTTCAATGCCGCACTTAGAGTTTAACTGTGCTGTACAAAAAAAAATTTGAAGCCACTTACTGAATTTCAGCTGATTCTTGTGTAAAATGATCTGCTGAATTCAAACATGACACCCATTTTCCTCCATCACCCTCAGTTTTTAAGGGGATGCCCCCTAATTGTTATCCACAGCCGTGCATCTATTAACATCTTGAAACATGGAATCCTCACTCCCGAAAACCGGTCAGTTTTTAAAGAACTGAAGAGTTTCTACTTAGGATAGACCCAAAATATAAGAAAAACGTCATTTGTAATCTTTTCAAAATCATCGATATTAATTCCTGAACTCGCGAGTGCCTTCGCGATTCTGGAAGTCTTCTGAACTCTTCCGCGGGGACTTCTGGGAGGCTAACACCTCAACCGCTTTTAGTAAAAATTATTGCTGCATATTGTCATCAAATTTGGGTCCTTGGGGAAGGGTTAGGACCCTTCAAACGGGATTTGCGTAAAAAATAAGAGGAAAAAGTAGCGTATAGAAACCTCTTTAATTTTTAGCTATTTTTTTGTATTTTTAGGGGGTAATTACCCCTTAACCCTATCCATTTGTTATAAATTTATCATATTTTATTAATTTGAACATTTCTTGTTAACTGGGGAGCAATTTGAAGACTAAAATAATGCTTTTTGACCCTGAAAATCGAGTTTAAAGTTATAAGGTCGTCGAAAAACGTAAAAAGGGGGAGGGGCTGTTCCCCGAAAATCCTGAGTCAATTGAGAATTTTAATGGTGATTTTCGTATTCAGCGACCCAAAATCTATAAGAATTGACTATTTTCATCAAGGAAAAAATTTTGAAGGTCGAATTTGTAGAACAGTGTAATCTAATAAATTAACAACGAACCGATCGACCGATTCAAACCGATCGACAGTAATGATAAAGAACAGAAAACGATTAAAAAGCAGAAATTACTTGAATGAGATATACGAATGCAAATTTAAATTTTGTAAAAAACCTCACAAATTACAAATACAGCGTTATAATAACTTTAAAACGTGTAAGTTGAATACCTAAAAAATTGTTTCTTAACAAGAGTCGTACAATGCTATCAGAAATTAAGATTTAGACGCGATCATAAAGGGGGGGCTCGGAATTCTCCTAATTGGTAACTCATCATATAATCCACAAATATGAAAAAGCATATTTACCATCACTAAATTTCTAAACAGCGATCCTTCAAATTCAGGAAAAAAACATGAAGCAGTTGATCAGTACCGTTCCTTTCCAATCCAAATCCTCACTGAAGTTTGGAATCGCCACAAGCCATATTTAAAAAACCTACTCCAAAATATATGCAGTCCAGAGTTCACAGGCCTCCTGGAACTGGATCAGAACTCCTTCAACTGGATCAGATCAGACCTGCATTAATCAATTCTCAGAAAAGACAGATCTTCAGTTGACCGAGGGCACCATAAATGACAGAAATTGTCACGATCTACACACAATTCCTATTATTACAATATCCATTACTTTAAAGTTCCCCATTTCAATGCATATAAGGATATCAATAGAAAATATCGAAAAATATAACATTTACCATAACGAAATTTCCAATCACGATTCTTCTTGGGACCGAGGATAAAAAATACTAGGAATAAAGTTGACCTGCATCGTTTTTATATAAACCTAGTCACATCTGAACCGAAAAACAATAACTGTTGAACCCTGCATCTCAAAAACGTTTTACTGTCCAAAGCTCCAAAACAATCGGTGATTTGTAAGTCCACAGGTCTTCATTCAACTGGATCAGTTCCACATCAATCATTTCTCAGAAGGAGCAGGTCACAAGTTCAAATTAGTTGACCGATCCACATAAATGTCCAACCATCGTCACGTCCAGCGTTTCAATGCTCGAACTTTTGACAGCGAAATAAGCTGACTGATAGTTTCCAATACAAGGCAGGTTCCAACCCAAACTGCCGGAATTCTTTTGTTTCCAAAAATTCCGAGCGCATTCGGATTTTATTGTTCGTTGCCAACGCCCGGAGTGAAATTGTTTCCAGCGCTCCGAAGCAACTATAAAAGCCGAGTAGCGTTCGAATGAAATGGATATACATTAATCAAAAGTCTACACTGGAAACAAAACGAAGAATTCGAGAATGGAAATCCAATGATGATTCTGAAAAAAAAATCCTTTCGACTCGTAAATTCTTTTCGACACGTGGCGGTGCATTGAAGTCAACAGTCTCGCTTAAATAAACGCGCATTTCTTTCGATACATCAAACACACGCGAAGTCTATGAACATTTCAATACTGGAAACTTTTTCGGAGTTTCCACCAGGGATCCGAGGCCACTTTGACACTTCAAATGGAAAGTAATAAATCGATTCGCGGTTTTTGGGGAGTAAAAATGCAGCGAGGCTTGCCAAATGACGAATTCGCAGTTTTTATTTTTCTGTCTGGGGAAAGAGGGAAGTAGGAGGATTATCAAGCATATTGCGAACCCTAGATGGTATGATTTTTTTTCATTACGCGACGAAGTAGTTATTAAAGTATAGGGCACAATAGCTAGTCTTTTTGAAGTTTCATCAAATTATCGTAAAAGGTCGATTTCCCTTTCAACCTACTTTTTAGTCTATTTCGACTAACGGCCGTATTCACCACTAACCTAATATAAGGTTAAGGGGTCATAGGACTGTTAAATCCTCAAAAAAATCGATTTTTTGAAAAAAAATATATGTGATAGCCTAGATATTTCTTAACAATTTAAAACAAACCGCATGCAAAAATTCGTATTATTTGAGAAGTTATGGCTAAAATTCTGAAACAAGAAACCCATGGAGATTACTAAAAAAAACTTTGAGGTCATTTCTCTCAAAATGTGATTTTTTTGTGGTCCATGCATGATAAAATTTGAAGTAATAAGAATATATCCTTGAAACTTTGAGAGCATCAATATTTAGTAGTGAAAATAAAGCCCTACCTCTTTTTAGAGTTTTGAACCTATATTTCATTATTTTTTGAGATTGTGAACTTATAATTTTTTTTGTGTTTTTGACACCTAAGTTCAAATTATAATAAAAAATATTAATTGACTGTCAAACTCAAAAATCTGGTAGGGCTTGATTGTATACTCATATAGTATATATGTGAATTGAAATTTTGAATTTCCATTTAATAGTTAGTTAATTATCTTACATGAAAGCCACTGCATACTAACATTTAACCGTCAAACTTGCTTTTTTTTCGACTCAATGTATAAACTTAACTATGTCTATTAAGTATTCAATTATTTTTTTTACATAAAGTTTAAGAAATAAGGATTAAAAATATGTTTAAACTGAGTCTTTTCATAAATTAGAAAAAAAGATATTAATTTTTTTGGAAAATGTAAAGTTTTTTTCACTGCATTGCGTTTTAACAGTCCTATGACCCCTCTGGAATAAAGGGTTCTAATTGGTAGTTGAAAGAGGGGGAAACAAGTTTTAAGCCAATCAGAGTTGTCCAAAAATCTTAATTTCGAAGGAACGCGAACCTCAATGCAATGGTTGTATTTTCCGTTCTCATGAAATAAAATTTTACCAACTAATGCCCACTGAAAGAAATAACAATGGATTTTTTTTCAAAATTAAAAAAAATTAAACTGATGATTGAACCTAAACTTTATCAATTACAGCCCCTGAAGGTGCAATTATTGCTGCAATAACTTAAAACATTTATTAATTTTATGCTAAAAATTGAAGGTTAAACTTTTGGTAGCATATTTGCTACCATGGGCTTGGGCAGTAGAGGGTTAATTCTTAAACGAAGGTTACAATATTATGAAAGTTAAATTTGTGAGTTTAAACCTCCAAAAGTTAAACTAAAAAGTTGATAAAATGTACCACACGTTATAACTATCCTTAATTGATGTTGAAAAGGGAGGAAGGATCAAGGACCTTTGAAAATATAAGTACAATGGAATGAATTGCTTTGGTCTATTTATATATTAGTGATAAATTTATACAATTAAAAGAATGAAAAAGTCACGTACCTTCAAATTTTACTGAAAATGTTTTAAATTTTTATACAAAAAACCTAAATTAAAATTTTTCAGACGGAAAACTTGAAAAATATATCTTTAGCATTTTTCGAAATTGATGCAGAAAAGTTCACTACATAAATGTGCCATAAGAAAGCCGGATTTACAAAACTTTTAAAGCAACAAGAGTTTCATGTTTTTAACTAATGAAAGGTTATGTTTAAAGCAAATGAACAGCAGAAATAACAATCGATGTTGAAAAATGGTTAACAGAATTGAATCGCCAGTTTTAAGTCCAAAAAATGACAAATTGACTTTTTGTGCTCAAAACAATCTCTAATATCTTTGCTCTACACCTGAATAAAAAAGAGGAGAAAAATAACTACCCTCTATAGGGAGATATAGCCCCTTGAAGTTGCGAAATCGATGTCCATTCATTGTATTTTTTTCAATTAATTTGGAATTAAAGTTAATATGTCTTTCTGTTCTTATTCTTTGTGGTGTAAACTAGGCCGGAAAGGAAAATTACATTATTTATAGTTTTTTTTTCGATTTTCTCAAAACATAGTTTGGGACTTATTCCTTTTTTCAAACTAACGATTCAATTATCAGAAGTTGAATACATATACAGAAAAAGTTCCGAAATTAAAAGATTTAAACACCTAAAAACACATAAGAAAAACAGAATCAATAATCTTAGTTGCTGGATAATATAGATCTATACTATCTATAAAATATAGATAGATTGTTGGGGCATTTCCACGCACTTTTTTATATCTTGCAAAATACGATAAGAATACTAATTATTGTATATAATTACACATGAGTAAAATATTCGAGAACAAGTTTTATTTTAAATTGTACTAGTTATTTCGTCCTTAGTTTTATCAAGATTGGCATAAGGTGATTCCAAAGGCCAAAGATCACTCACTTCGAAGCACGTGCACGTAGAAAAAGTGTAATCCTTGAAAATGGTTGGTATATTACCAGATATCTAGCCATTAACCATGAACTATCCATCATTAATTTCCTTTCTTATATCGTAGAGATAGATTAACTGGTGGTCAACTAAAAGTTTCCTAGGCAGTTATCTCGTTCCCGTAACATTTAATTGATTTAATGTAACTAGATAAGCAGAAATGAAAAGGTATGAAGAATGTACATGTTATCACTATAATTAAAACGGTTATTTTTTTCTATTAAAGCACTGGGGTATTAGTTGAGATATGCAATCACATTTTTATCTCTAAAATTTAAAAGCAACTAATATAAACCGATTGAGTCATAGGTAATTGACCAAAAACACTTTTAGAAGCTTTTCTTTTGACGATAATCTTACCCGATAAATATCAATAAATGGGTAAAAAATCTTAATTAAAAAGTTGTTAATTAAAATTAAAAATACAGTAGAATCTTATACCAGATGTCTCATCTTTTGGCACACCAGTTAAAAACATCACATTAAAAACGTACTTTACTCAGAAATTAAAGGAAATGATCAGACACAAGAGAACTGGTTAAAATATCCTAAAATAATTTTATACTTCCTATCATCAACAACTTCATAAATTCCCCCTAAAAGACAAACAAGTAGAGAAAATGAAGTTTGACAGGTTCAATATAATGATGTTTTAGGATGTTTTTGTATCGACGTTACTCTTTTTTCGCTGATCAATTTCTTCTTAATTTAATTTATAAATTAAAAGATAAGAGTTCTTTATGGGAATGTTTTTACCAATATACAGAATATTTAAAATAGTTTGACGTATTTAACCATGTATTTTTTGTGCAAATATACGTTTTTTTCCCAATGGTTTATTTAGGAGCCCCTGAGCCCTATGCACTCAAAATGTACGTTATATGGTAAGTACGTAACATAAAAATATTTAAAGTTTAGTTGATATCATTAAAATAAAAGGTTCATAACTAGGTTACTAGGTTACCTCTAGGTACATCCACTAGAATAGCGAGAAAAAATTAAAAAAAAATCTATCCAAAATATAAAATTAGAGATTAACCTGTCCTTTGCTTGTGATAGCATGCAAACAAACAATGATGGGAAGTTTTTTTTAATTGTATTAAAGATAGAGTAAAGAGTAAAAGAATAAAAATTGCAATTATTACTAAAACACTGTAAATGTGATGATTATACGGTCCGAAACATCAGTTACTTAGGAGCTAGCAGCTAGAAAAATATTATACAAAAAATACATATCAGAGAATGAAACTTTATAACCCTTTTATGTTCTTTCTCTGCAACAAGTGTATGCTTGCAAAGAAACAACCTTTACAGGTATTATTCTGTTCATTGCTAGATTGCTTCACTGCTGCAAAAGCCTCACCTAGAGAAAAACGTTATTTCAGCTATTTTATCCTCAATACTTTTACAACAAGAACATTAACCAGCTGTAGAATGTTACAATTTTTGGGGAAATTTCTGTAGAATTTGCAATAAAAAGACAACGTCTCTATCCGTCATTTTTGCAATCTTATAAACTCAATCCTTCATTTTTACAATCTTAAAACATTACTAGTTAAGTCAGAATCTGGTACTTTTGAGGATATAGGTGCATTTACTATATTCAATGCCGGAAGTATACTTTTTACAACAAGAGCATAAATAAAATGAAAACCGCATTTCTGAGTCTAGAAAAATACAACAAAACAAGCGAAAAAAAAAGAAATAATCCATGTTACCCAACCCCACATATAGTACTTCCACAAGCCACCAGAGGTTATTCCACCGTGTAACTGCAGTACTTTCGTTTCATTGCCACGATATTTGGTAATGAATCATCGGCCCAACTTAAAAAAAACGGCGTCTAAACCATTATCAAGCCATGGCCCACACAATTCAGTATTTCACCCTATTACCCTTGAGTGCCAATTTTTCGTGGGGCTACATCAAAATTCTGGTCAGGGAATTCTCTCCTATTGGTTTCGCTCTGCTTGGCAAAGAATTCCCAATCCCAAAACTCCACACACAGTCAGCAGGATAAAGAATTCGGAGAGGTTTGGAGCATTTCACGCCTGGAGAATCACCAGGGTCCAGTATACCAGGTTCCCTTATAATTGGCCGAGAGATATAAGCATGGCTGAGCAAGGGTTAACTCTGTGGCCGGCGAGAAAAGTTTAATTTAATAGTTGGGAAAATCGGCACGCTTCGAAAGTTTTTCTGGCAGCGAAAGTATTTGCATAGTTATGCTTTTTAATGAAATAATTAAAAGAAGGAATTTAAGGAAAGTTAGGAATTCACGACCCACAGGTCAGTTATGATTCATTTTGTCATTTTCATGTGGAAAGCTTTAAAAAAATAGTGCAGATAGTGATAATGTGATGCAGGTAGAGAGAGAGAAGAGAGAGAGAGATTTTGGGAAACATAGTTTCCCTAAAATCCCAATGAGCAGTGAACATTTGTTTCACAAAATGAAATTTTTTAATAGAAAAGTCACGCATCTTAAATACAGTGTAGCACAATTTTATAAAAGTGATCGATGATACAGGTTTTAATGGCTAAAATAGTAATATTTTAGTATGTTAATCAACATAATTGATCCCTTGTCTCTATTATTGTGTTTTAAATAATTAGGAATTTTAAATTTTGAATGGTAGTCATGCCGTCATTAACCTCTTAATGAGAAATATTCCATAAAACTAGAGTACCGCTGTTCTGGAGCTCATCATTCATATTTGTAATCTCCAGTGAATACCTCCCGCTCGCGTGAAATACTTGAATATTCAGCAAAGACAAAAGAGTACCAGAGCTGAGGACCAACAACAATTAAATGTTGCTTTAGCACAGTGTGTCTTGAAACTACGGCCTGCGAGACCCTCTTATTCGGCATTCGGATACCTTTTTATAAACGAAAAAAATTACGATATACTAAATAAAAGATCCAAGATCACTCGAAATTTGGACTAAAAGTATACCGAAATGCGTCAAAAGAGGAGAGGGTTTTTTAAGGGTAAAATGAGAGTTTTTTAAGGGTAAAATTTCTAAAACTTTTTCGAGGGAGGAGCCCCGGACCCCCTTTTTTGTACTTTTCAAAACGGAGCTCGATAATTTTAATTTTCACATTATGAGGATCCTACCTATAAATGTATTAAATAAGTTTTTAAAACCTATTAAATATACATAGGAAGGGCTTAGGGGGAATTTTAGGTGTCCTCCTTGGTACGAAAGTCTAGCTGGGTTGTTGATAAGGACTTAACTTTCTTAGAGGATATTTGGACCCCTCCCGAAATAAATTTCTGTATAAAATTAATTTATATTCCACTGACATCCAAGATGTTACAAAACTATTTACTGATTATTATTTAAAACTGATCAATTTTCAATTTACTAGATACGCATGTGCATAATTCAAATTTAAAAGTTTCTTAAATGCATTTTTATCACTTTCGTAAATGATAATATCTGTAATTAAATTGTAAGGTTGTTACTTGTTAAAATGAAAAAATACAACGGAGTTTTCTTTTATCCTCATTCTTATTTGTTCTTGTACTGATAAAAATAAAGGCCAAATGTTCAAAAACTTACCGTTTTCGATAATAAAATTATATAAATTGTGATTGGTGGTTTTTATAATCCGAAACAGTTCGGTCATTTTTAGCATTATTGACAAGATATTTATTTTTGAGACTTTAGTAGTAAGAATAGTGATTTTTTTTCTAAAACTTGAGCTCACTCAGAGGAAAAAAGAGATGACATCACTTATTTTTAGATAATATGAGTAACTTTTTGATGGTTTGATACATCATCTAAATATCATTTTTTAAATTTTAGAATTACTCAGAAAATAAATCTGATACACTCAGTAGGTAAGGTAAATATAAATTGGAATTCACTCGGTTTATCAGCAATTTCTTAAATTTCTCTTCCGCAAAGTGTTTTTCTGAAACATCTTTTATAAATTATGAGAACTGGGAAAGAATGTTGAATTTTAACCTAAGCTCCAAAAAGTAAAAAATTTCTCGTTGGACCGTAATTAATTCCATTAGTATTTATTTTTCCTTATAAATTCGTAGCACAGAAACACCTTCCAATACTGCTTGACTCTGCAAATTCCAACCCCAGCTCCATTTCCTCAAACCGATCAATCTCCCATTACTGCTTCCACCCAAACACAGCGGAATACAATCTCGACCATCCACAACAAAAGCGCAGCAGTTTTGAATGGCCACCGTGGCATTGGACACCATCCAAAGGGGATAATAGCAGTTAGACAGTTATTAACGAGCACGACGCAGTGACAGGATCCAGAGGCCAATACATCCCCTGTCACCTACTTCTCGAGCGGCCGACCTCCCCCTTGTGCTTTCCCGCTTTTCTCTGTTCTCTCTTTCTCACTTCATGGCAAAAAGATTAAAACAATGTTACAGGTCTCTTTCCGAAACCAAAACTTTACCCTTTGAGCACTAGTACTTTCAGCATTTATGATCCTGAACAAAATCACATAAAAATTTAAATTCGTTTCTCCTCTAGTAATACCGTCAGGAGAAAAGCTTTGACAGAAAACCCATAACTCTAAAAAGAAGTATAAAGCCAAATGGCAACCCATGCAGATTTTGCACTAAAAGTTTTTTTCGCAGTTTATAAATTACCGTCACCTCTGAAGTTGAGTGGAAAAATCTGTTCCCATAACATTCGCATCAATTTTCTCCTGGTGTTATGACTATAGACGCTTAAATTTTGTTCTAGAACAGATAAACTCCAGCTTTGATAGTACCAGCTTTGATTTTTGTACCGAAGGGAATTAAACGATTGCGGTGTGTGTGGAGTTAAACTAGCTTTTAACTACACACTTTCCACTAACCACTTTAACCACTAACTTTCACTGAACTGAATAGCTGAAATTTTGATACATTAGTTTTGTTCCGAAACGCAACTAAAACGCTTAAGTTCCGTTTGAGTTCGCTGAGGGCCAAAACTAAAGAGTAAAGGAACACTGAGTTTCGCTCCAGAAAGAAACTGAACCCTCCAACTTGTATTTAATTGTGTTTAGGAGCGAAATTAAACAAGATTTTGATGTAGTTATATTCCGGAAACAAAACTATAAAACCCCAAATACGCGTTTAATTTAGTTCCGGAAAAAAAGAAAAGAATCAAGGAGGGAATTTAGTTCCCGGAACTAAACTACAATTCCAAAATCTTCTTCATTTCTATCTAAAACCAAATAAGAAGCGTTAGGTTTTTTCCAACATCGGACTAATACTTTTGAATCACACAATCTGCGCGTAATTTAGATTCATTACCAAGGCCTGTTTTCGACCTTACTTTGTCACATAGTCCCTTGAACATTGACATACTGCGTTCTCATGGGGGACAATCGATTTTTAGAGAGCTATGCTAATACGCGGTGGGCACGCAGGGTGAAGTGATTCTTGTTAAAGACGGAGGCAGTCGCGCAAGGGGTTATGCATAATTAATGTCATAATTTCACGGCATTTAAGCACAGATGTCACACTTTTTCTACTTAAGTGTCACCTTCTTCCACGTATTCAATGTCACACTTTTGAAGTGCGGTAGTAAGGGGTCATTTAAAAATTACGGCTGATTTATACCAATTCCTTTTTACATGTCCTAAAATATCGCATTTCTTTCCTTTCTTTCAAGTTTGAATTGCATGTTAATTTGCGCGTTTCTTACAATTTAGCATTTGTCTGATCTTTTAAGCGATGCTTATTTGCAGCATCCCATCAAAGGGTTCATAATATATAAACCAATGAAAGTGATACGATTTTAATGTCAAGATTACAACATAAGAGCGCATGTTTAGCTTAAAACTAGACAATAAGACCTTTAAAGCTCCATTTTTAAAAACAGCATTAGTATTTCCAGGAATTATAAATGTGAGTCAAAGATGTAAGAAACTGTAAGTTTCCTATTGTATAAGAGTAAATTAGTGTAAAAAATTAATACGTTTTACTAAACAGCACATTTAAATAATAAAGCAAAAGAGCGACTTTTAGAAATTATCATACTAGTAAAAAAATTATTACAGAGTATACATTTATTGGGTTTAAATGTATTGCATAACATAGGAAGTCTTGTTTGTATTAAGTGATTTTTAATTGCTCAATAAACTATCAAACTATTCTAGAACATCTCTACAATAGGAAATTCATCCTATTAGTATTAGTGTTGTCTTCACAGTTTAAGTCAGGGTACTCAAATTACCAAACAAACCGTTCATTAAGGAAAGCCAAACGGCTTACTTCTTGAGCAACGTCAAACTCTAACTAGACTATCAAGTTATAGAGACAGGGAATATGAAACTATTACAAATCCATGCGAAATCTCAATAAAACAAGCGACTCATTCTGAAGAGTTTAAAACTAAACCTGACAAAAAGAGAAAAGGGGATTAAGTAACCTTTTATCTGTCTAATCCTGGCAGACTACATCCAACTCCGGTTCTGCCACTGCTGTTCCGCTATCATTTTTCATCAAGGACAGGAGAACACATTCAGATTGATTCATGACATGAGAAAGCCGATAGCCCACTACTATCTCGTGATAACCGTCCGTGTAAGTAATACCAACAACCACTATCAAATAATTAGAACATGATAGATTCAGCAAAACAGTAGCTATTTGTCATCGTTACTGAGGAATTGCTCGGAAAAATCGATGAGGACGACGGAGGAAGGGAAGTATAAAATATGGTTTAATAACACTGTCAAAAGAACTAACCTTCCGCAGATTTTCTCTGGATAGATTTAGGTATCAGTTTGAGAAAAAGAGGGATTAATAGAGATAGATATTTTTAAAGCGCTCAGAATGTGTCTTTTATTGGGGAAAAATCATTTGAGAAAATAATTATGTGAAGTGATCTTAGAATTTGAAAGGTGAGAAATCCCTATTTAGAGAATGAACGTATATAATGTAAAAGAGATAGTTTTAATGTCTTACTTTAAATTTCTATTTAATTCTTTTTTTTTCATAATTTACATATTTTATTCGAGTTTTAGAAATTAAGAATAATGGTAAATGAATATTTTTAACACACTAATTATTAACTTATTACCAAAGATATTGTCAGAAGCTGTCAAAAACTTTCAAATTAATAAGTTTAATTAAAAATTTAGGAAAATCATTTATGTTAAAACAAATACTAAACATTGTCGAGTCAAAATTTAGTTCTAAATCGTTCGACTAGCATCCATTACATTAAAAATAACAGAAGTTGTAATGGAAAAGTATTCTAATAATTTTATATAAATATCCTTTCAGTGGGTGATATTCTCTAAAAACAACCAAATTTTAATATAACCTACAAATATATAATTTATATATTTAAGGTTTTCGTACCATTAGTATAATTAAATGTTAATCTCTCTATTCTAAAAAAAAGTTTTTGGTGAACGGTTTCCAGAGAAAGGCTTTTTAATTACTGAACCAAATGACACATATATGGTATCAAAATGTCCGAATTCTATCCGGATTTCCGAGTAAGCCCTTCGATTTTTCAAAAAAATTCTTAATTTTAAAATATTTCCATTTTTTTAGATTTCGGATAAGGTCGCAGTTACAAAGCAAGAAACTATGAATTTTAAAACAATTGAAAATATATTTCACTGGTTTTTTAACATTCAAATACATTAAATAATCATCTTTCTATTTATCGCACTAATTTAAAAAATATATATTGGATTCTTTTTAACAATATTTAGATTTTTGCTGTTCAAACGATTTTAATTATATTTAAAACTAATGTATAATTAATTTATCTTTTATTTTTAAATAATTAATTCATATTTATATATTTATCTTTGTCGTTGTGGCAACCTAATCATTACTATATTTACAATAAAATATAAACTCGCTTTCAGAAATTTTGAACTTTTGCATTTATTTATTACAATAATAAATATTTTTATATCCTTTTGCAAGTTATATTATTTAAGGTAGTAAAAGGTAACTTTTTTTTATAATGCCAAAACGCAAAACTATGGCGAGGGAATGTTTTAGAAATAAAGATAAAAATCGAAAGTCAAAACATTCGTGTCATTGCTATGAAACTGACACAATTTCGATGTTTATTTGTTCTCATGAAGCAAAATTCTAAATTTTCGTGATGTTTACGATAATTACTACATTTTTCACAGACAATCAATGAAAATCATTACAAATTTTAAAGAAAAACAGACCTTGGGTGAAAAACATTACCTTGGGGAAATGGTAAAAGAAAGTTTACACTGCTTTGTTACTAATTTTCTTGGAATTAAATGGCGATCCGCCAATTCATATTGCCATAAAGGAACTGTTAAAATTTCGCCGCTGAATGAATATTCCCCTTTTTTGAAAGAATACCCCAGAGAAGTAGTTCCCCTGTTTTAAGAATGTTTTATAAAATGAGTAAGTGCTGTGAGCTGTGTTTTGTGAGGATGGCAAAGAGATCCTTAAGTATCAGCGTCAGCAGTTAACGGGGGTTGGCGAGCGATAGCGAGCAGGGGGCGGTAGCTCCCTAGTACCTTAAAAATATCTTTAAAAAAATTTTTCATAAAAATTTTTTTATTTGATATTGATCTTTATGACAAAAATATTAATTTCTAATAATTTTTAACAGGATAAAAAAAGAAGTGTTAAATTAGTTTTCATAAATTTTTTCACCATTAAAACTTTTCATAGCTTTTGTGACAATTCCCAATTATACAAAAATATATATTTTGATCACTGACAAGATACAGGAATAAAATTATACCAACGCACCCATTTGTCAACAATAAATATTTAGCAACTTAGCAAACATTAGCAACTGTGAAAAAAAATGAGCATGAGCTTAGTTTTAAAAATAAAACCTCTCACTAAGAATAAATTGTTACTCTTCAATTTAACTGTTTCTAGGCTTGAATAAGGCAAAGTACGTCACGTAACAAGATATAAAAAATTGCGAGTGAGGATTAACTTTTCCCCGCATACTGCAATTTCGCTCTAACACTTAAATTGGATTATAACAAGGCCATGATAGAACAATGGTTGATGGAGAAGCCAGACTATTGAATTTGTCCTTTTATCTAGATTAAAGTAAATTAAAATCTTCAGAACTTTAGAGAGCAAACCCATTACAGTTGTTAAAATGCAATTGAAAAGTACAATTAAATATGGCATCTTTTCAAGACAATAATGCAACGAATTTAGTTAGTATTATTATAAATGTCAACAACTTTTCTATGCAGCTGTAAACAACAAAATGTTAACTATTTTTTATAGGGATTACATTTAGAAATTAAGGTCATTCATGCGTTAAATCTTGTTATAAAGTAATGTACAATTTGAACAGATAGCACAATAACTTTTTATAACCCCTTAAAACGGAGTGGGAATCGTAAGGTTAATTACAGTATTTTTATTAGTTAAATTAACGGAAACTAATGTTGTGTTATGTTTCCGAAACAACCAAATTAATTGTTTTTGTTGCCGAAACTTACAGTAGTGAAATTAAATGAACGCATGAATATGAGGAAAAAAATAAAGGACAAATTTTCATAAACATTCTTTTATTATTTTTAGAGCAGGAAAAGGCGTATCTTTACAAATTAGGCAGAAAAATAACGCAAACAAGAATCTTTAAAACCCTCCCGATCCTCCTGCTTGCTTTGTGTTGGATATAGAAATTTAAATGAAAGGTATTCTTTATGCTTATTTACCTACTCAGCAAACAAGGCTGAGCACGAGAATCCGTAGTGATACAAGGTTAAGGATTTTTACTTTAAAGGATACGAAAAATCAAAGCAGGAAACATATTTTAGCATAATGACCTCGCATCGTGTAGCTGCTCTTCTTTGGAGGATGGCAGCTCGGTAAAGGTCACTTCAAAAACTAAAATAAACAGGAAACCCTACTGGCGTTCCGGTGAACCCGAGGGAACTATTATAACTATTTCTACACACAGGTAGTTGACGTGAAATAGTAAATATATATCCAGTTTTTGTGTCGAAATCGTCGTAATAAACATCGACCGGCTGATATATCAACTATTTTTGGACATATTGCAATGTTTTATGATATGTGTAGAAGATTTATAAATTGCTATCTCAAATTTTCATCATCCTTTGTATACGATTTGTAACCTGCAAATTTCGGGAAAATATCAAGTTCCTGTTTGTATTTATAATAGTTAAGTAGAATTATTGAAAAAAATTAGTATATAAGAGTTTGTAGGTTTTTGCAATTGTTAAACTGAAGAAATACAATGGTTGATAATTGTTTTACTGTTTATAAAGTTTTAAAAATATTTTAAAGGGAAATTCTGTCTATTCTAGGATTCTATTGAGCAAACTCAAAAGGCAAAAAATAAACCATACGCTTGGGATTTCGCGCTTTGCATAAATTTATCGATCAAGATTTCTAAAAAACAATCCCCTATTATAAATTCCAAAAATACATAAATATATATTGATATTTTGATTAAAACCATAATTAATAATTCTTTAAATTAAACGATGAAAATGGATGACACAAATTTCGTCTTCCCGAATCTTTAATCAAGCAAGTTAGAATTATTAGAATTTAAATTAAAATTTAATGTGATGTATTATTCATTATGTTCAATTCCAAGGGGAACCGTAATTTCTTTGTGAAAATTGCAATAACTTTTTGAAATCCTCTATTAAAAAGAATGTGGAAAGATAATTTATGATAAAATGCTGTCACACTTTGAATTTTTTGATTGTATTCAAATTAAATCGTCAGTTTTAAGTTGAGAAAATAGCAAAAATGACTTTTCCGCTCTAAAGTGTGTTCAAATCTTTTAACTTTACAAGTGAGTGGTAAAAAGAGAACAAGTAACTATCCCTTTTAGGGAGATATAGACCCTGAAATTGAGAGAGCTAGGCAACATTTTTTTTGCTTAAAGTTAATGTACGGCAAAACTTTTTCTGTCTTTCACATTTTAACAAGAACTAAACAAAAATGTAATTTAATTGTTAATCCAGTGAATGCCGAAGTCATTTATATTCATTATACTGTCTTATTGACTTGCATTTCATTTTAATCTTTCTACTTTTCCCTATTGTGTTGTAAATTAAGTAAAAACTTAAACGTTCAATATTTATGCAATAGATAATATAGATTTAATTTTAATTTATTTAACTGGATCTATTTATGACCTAGTTTCTATCAATAATTAACTGAATTTGCTCCATCTATATATATAAAAATCAATGTCTGTATGTATGTTTGTCTGTATGTATGTCCTTTATAGTTTTAAACTTTTCGAACCTACATTAACTATTAAACTATACCACGTTGATCTACTTGCTCCAGGGAAGGTTTATGAATAAAAACAATTTAAATTCGAAGCGTTCCAACAACTTTTTTGGTCAATTTTATGCTTAAAAACACATATTCCATGCCTAACTTCAGGGCAAAACCATATTGTTGTAAAAATAACAAGAGAAGATGTAACATTAATTGTTGTAGGCATATTCTCGATTGTTGCAGTTTAAAATCCAATGTTGTAGCACAAAAGTGGCTCCTTTATCTAACTATTTCCACATTTGGACTGGCGAAGCCCATCTGTAACGCAACAGAAGAACTTTTTTAAAATGGACTGGCGAAGCCCATCTGTAAGGCACAAGATGATATTTATAAAAAAAACTGAATCCCGGGCGAAGCCCGGGTCTAGTGCGTCAGCGCTAGTTCTTTATATTTTTTACATTCGGGCTGTAAACTAAGCAAAAAAATATAATTAAATTTCAAAATTATATATAGTAGACAGTAGAGGATTGACTTTATTGATATTCATCAATTTGATTTAGGACTTACTTTCATTTCATTTTATAATTTAGTTTGTCTTAGGTTTTCTAGTTTTTCCATTTACGCATCAGAAAAGGGAAAATATAACTTCATTGAAAAGTGCTTTTTATTAACTAGGGAGCTACCGCCCCCTGATCACTGTCACTCGCCAACCCCCGTAAACTGCTTACGCAGGATTGTCACATAACTCAGGTCATTGAACTTAACTCACTTCATAAAACATTAATAAAAATAGCAGAAGAAATGTCTATCAACTTTCCAAACATACGTCACAGGTCATCTCCATGAATAACACTCTCTTAAAAGTTTAAATATTTATTAACTCTAACTCATCAATAATTTAATCAAAATGTTTTTCTTAAAACATATCCAGCAGGTCTATTAATAACTATTGTTAATTTACACTTTGGAAAAAAACATACCCAATAATGTTAAATTCAATATGGTGCCGCCTAATAAGTCGTTAGTATACCTAGTGTTTTATCATTAACATTTTTATTTAAACCCAGACTTTTTAAACAATACTCTTTAAGCCATTAAAAATAATAGGAGAAAAACCTACATGACACTCAATGTTTACAATTAACTTCGATTATCAGACTAAAAATTATAAATTTCAGACAAAATGAGTATAATTTTGGTACAGAAAGTACTTTTGTAAAACGTGAAAATATTATTTTCTTTCATCATAAAATATGGCATCGAAGGGTCGTTGGGATTGGTTGCATAACAAATTGTTTGAAAGTACTTGCTTTGTAACTGCGACCTTATCCGTAATATTTTAAAATTGAGAATTCTTTCAAGAAATCCAATAGCTTAATCGGAAATCTGGAAAGAATCCGGACATTTTGATACCAGATTTGTGTTATACGGATCAGTAACTAAAAAGTTTTTCTCGGGAAACCATTCACCAAAAACTTTTTTTAGAATAGAGATTTTAACCTAGTGTAAAAAAATTCAACTTTTTTTTGTATCTTTACGGTTTTTTATCTCTGATATATGCTGTACTCTAGAAGTACTCAGAATTCTAGAATACAACGAGTTTCATTTATCTTCCAATTTTCTCAAAACTTGGTATTTGCACTTATTCCTTTTCCCAAACTGACTGACATTTCAATTTTTTTCTGTGATGGTAGTCATTACTTGTGCAATAAACGATTTGGAATTTCATTTGCAGATCTTTCCTTTCACTTCACTAAAGTCGTTCGTACAGATGCCATCTAATCAATTTTTCATGAACTACTTTTTGAGCTATAACTCTCCATCCTAAACTCCACTTTTCTTGGCCTCTTTTAATTTTGCTCTAACTTTTCGAAAATTAAAAAAAAATTTTCATTTCTGATTCTACCGCAGATTCCTAACCACTTCAATAAACCCACAATGACAAAGGAGCCGCCGTAATAAACACATCACCTTAAAAGGTCCAGCAGCAGGAGCCAACTCGTTAAACCAAAAGCCAGGCTGCCTACGGAAAGAGTTGGGCAAAGCCATACTTAGTAGAAACTGCAATGCAAATGTGGAACAACTTCAAATTATGATGGGGGAGCAGACTCCTGTTAGGGCAACATCAAATTGGAATTAATGACTGTTTCCGACAGGTCCCGGTGCCCTAACGTTTAATGAGTGGATGGTGAGCTCCAACTCTTCGTAATTGCACGGTATCCTTTTTTAAAGACACGTAATTCCTTTTCCAGTAAATAATTGCAGAAAGTTTGGGATTTGGAGCCGCACACAGTAACGCGGGGAAACTCAGGGTTGACTTGAAATGGAAAGGCAAGGAACGCGCTTTTGTATCGGTTAAATTATCCTTGGTTGAGTCAAGTGGGATGGAGATTGCCTTGGTTTAGCAGTGTAACAGTGTTCAAGAAAATGATTTACGATTACATTTTTGATGATGTGGAACCTGATTGCATTTTTATGAAGAACGAAAATGTATTGTGGTAACATGTTTTGACGGGAAGGATGATTTAATATGCTTTGATTACATGAGAAATTTTATCCTTCTATGATATGACACGATATATTTAATACTTAAAATACAGAAACTTTTTGTTATTTCGATAATTTTAACACATGACAGAATAGTTTGATTATATGGAACTTATGCTGCATTATTTAGAAAAACAACTAAATTTTAAACCTAGTTTGAAAAATATAAAAGAAAACGTTTTTGGGAGTAATGAATAATTAACATTTTCTGAAAATGGAATTATTTTCAAATGAAGTACAACCTTAAAAATTATCGTGTGTTAAGTAACGGTAAAGAAAAATATAAAAATACTTTCTCATGCATTATAAATTATACATCATTAACATCATTCAAATACTTAGTACCATTTCAGATTTCAAATGTGTATTAAGTGCACACACAAATCCGTAAAGCAATAATAGAATATATGTAGTAAAATTTTTTAATTTAAAAATGTTTTTTTTCCACCTTAAGCTAACTTCTTTGGATCCATTAATATTTTTAAAATCAATGGGTTCCTATTATGTTCGGAAATAATCCAATTAAAACAGAAAGTTACAAGAAAATATTTACAGATCTACCTTTGGAATTTATTTTGCTTGGAACATAAAATTTCAGTATTTTAAAATAAAAAGAAAAGGTTCATATTTATTTTTGAAAATAACCATTCTTAAAATCTAGACTGAAAATTGTGTTTTCTCTCAAGTAAATGGAAAATTTTTTCTCTAAAAGATTAAAAAGGAAAAACACACCACGTCTTATAAAAGTAATCTTACAATTCATAAAGCATTTATTGCAACAGTAAAACAAAATATGAATAACCGAATAGTAAAACTCCGATTTCCATTTAAATAAGCAGCAAAGCAATTTGCCGTTTTTAAAGGTCTTTATAAGCAAATCATACCCCCAATTACATAAAATTATCGTCATTAAATCCCTCTTTAAATATTTTACGAGTAATAACTTCTCTAAAGGCAACCGCATTACTATTATACTATTTACTCTGAACTCTAACAGTTTTTTATGATTGAACAATAGATTGTTTATTTGAAATTCATTCAAATTCTAGATTAGCATCTATTTTAATTAGTATTATTTCCCTCTTATTTGATATAATATTTCTCCTGACTTTTAAAGACTCTCTGAACGCAATTTAAAGGGGTCCTCATAAAAACAATACTACAAGAGATAGGTTTAAAGCTTCGAGAAAAATAGGAAGACATTTCTGAAAAATTTTTAAATGGAAAAATGTGATAAATTTTTTTGAATAAAATAAATACAAGTTTTAACAAGATTAAAATTTTATTTAATAAATTAGTCTGTTATTTTTTAAATTTTGAACTGATTCGAAGAAAATTTCGACAATGGAAATTTTTGTTGGTTTAGTTCAATATTTTTTAATTAATAACGCTTGTGCTTTAATATTTTATCCTAATTACGCTTTTTTAACCTCTGCTTGTATTATTCACAATTATTTTTATAATATATTATTATACTAAACTTAAATAACAAATTTATTAATCAAAAATATTTCAATTCTAATTTTGTTATTTTAAAAATATAACATTTTAAGCATGATTTCATCCTTTTGAAAGTTAATTATGTTTAAAAAGGAAAATAGTTTTACAAAAATAAAGGAATAGAATTTTCCGAAAAGAGTTTACACATAAAACTAAATCATAAATTTAATACTTTCATTTTACTCATTGCATAAATAAACACTTATAGATAGTACGTTATTTTATTTTTATAATATTGCTTTAATTTGTAAAACATTATGACTTATGAAATAAATAAGCATATACTTAAAACGTTTAATTTCTATCTTGGTTTCAAATAATAATAATAGAATTGAAAGACTGATGAGAGTAATAAATTTGTTATTTAAGTTTAGTACAATAAATATGCTAGAAAACTTCAGATAATAAAAGCAGAGCTTGAAAAAAGCGTAATTAGGCAAAGCACAAACGTTATTTGATAAAAACATTAAATTAAACCAACAAATTCCCATGATCTAAATTTTCTTCAAAACATTTCAAAATTTTAAAAATCAAAGTACTCTCTCTGAAATTAATTTTCTGTGAAAGCCGAGAAACCTCGATTAAGCTACTCGAAAAAAACTACAAATAAAGCAACAAAATGAACAATTTTAAAGCAATATTATTTCAAGAGATAAAAAATAATAAATTCTCAAGAAAAGAAACCAAGTAAGCAACCGTAACAAGTTAACAATTTTAAGAAAAAACTTACATCAAATCGGTGAATTAACGATCAAATATTATCTAATATACTCAAAGGTAAACACTAAAACGGTAAAAAGTGGTTAGTAATAATGTCAGAGTGGTATGGTTATCTCCGTGGAAGAATATCTCAAAAGTTTGTTTTGTCAACCTAACGGAAGGTAAACATAACGGTAAGGTAATGGAAGGTAAACATAAGAATTTAATTGATTTTAAATGACCTAATCATATTATCCTGTAACATCCACACTTTTAGGATACATAATTTATAACATCTATGAACAGATATTCTTACACATTATTCACACTACAAAACAATCCATAAATGCCACTTACGGACACTCCCAATCCCTAGAGCCCAAAATGACAATAATTTACGACAAAAATCAACATACCGAGCACTGCTGAACCCGAACCATTATAAAAAAACAACTATCACGGCAGCAAACAGCGGAACAGCAACTTCTAGAGAGAGAGCATCCAAGGAAATAAAAAAACTGCTGAACGGATCACCGACTGCTTACTGGAGAGAAACAATTGCAACAGACACCTCTTCTCTTACAGATCCAGATATTACCCAACGCTCGAATATAAGGCACACGAATACCGGATAACGGATCTATTGTTTACAAACATGCTTAGCCGAATGACGAAGAGAGTACTTCCAACCTCAGGTAAGACACTTCCTGAAAGTATGTGGTGTCTGCATGAGCCAACAAAAGGTTTTTGATGGGAAGGTCGATGACCTTTAGATCCACCTGTTGAAGAGTGGAGAATGCACATAGGGAGATCACATACGTTTCATTGTAAAGTAAATATTTCCGAAGCATCGTTTTATCAATGGCTGATAAGAATTTATCCCAAATGCGGAAGAGGAAGACCAGAAGGAACGGATTTTTTTATTATGGAAGATTTCATGGACGTTGGGGGTGTGCGTTTTACTAATGTGTGTCGTTACAATTAATGCACGCTTAATTGATCTATGTTTTTTCAATTAATGTAGGTAAATTTTAGTTAATGTGTGGTGTAACAGTATTAATGGACGTTTGATTGATGCACATTGTTACAACTAATGTATCTACGTTTTGAATAATGTAGGTTAAATCAACCTACGTTGTTACAATTAATGTTCGTTTAGTTTAACTAAGTTGCTACATTAGCGCACGCTAAATCGATCTACGCCATTACAATTAATGTATGTACGTTTTAATTATTACTAATCTACCTTGTTACTACTGAATTATTAATACACGTTTGTCTAAAATATTTTCTAATGGAGTAGAATGGAAACTGCTGAGAATGAATAAAATACAGAGATGTTATAAAGTAGGACAAGATAGAGAAGTAATGGTAGTAAGGTTTTAACGAGCAGTGCAGAGATTCTCAATACGTAGTAAATACTGTTTTTTTGTTAATCTCCAGCGATCATGTTTATGGCTACGGACCCGATTACTGTTTAAAGCAAACTTTTTGCAAGTTAATTAGGCCTTTGAATTTTAAAGATGTCTGAAATAAGTTTAGATAAATACTAATCAAAATATCCAGTAAATTAAAATAAATCAAAATTTTATGTTAAAGCCACCCCTTTTTTCTTTTCAGATTAAATTTGTATTTTAAATTTTCTTTAAATTCAAATATTCCATCAAACGCAAAGCGCTAAATATCTCGCAACAATAAGAAGTGGAAGACCACTTCCAAAATCAACGGCGAAATTTATGGGTAGTTTAATGAACAAATAATTAATTATCAAGTTGTATTTGAAACTGAATAGATCGAAATTTTTTCAAAAGACTTTTTGGGTAAAGATATATTTATTAATAAAAAAAATAAAGAAAATCTAAAAGATATTATCAATACTATTTCCAAGAGAGATACAACACTCCCAAAAAAAAGGTTTAGCATACACAAATAAAAAAAACTATTTGTTAATCTCAAAAGAGCCCTTGCTCACTCCTAGTTCATAATAAATGTCTTTGAATTGTGATTAGTAACATTTAAAGGGGAAAATGGGGGTATGCGCTGGTAGAAAAAAAACTTTAATTTAAAAGAGTACCGAAAAAAACATGTATGTATTCATTTGATTGATTCGAATATTTCGGCAAATGTTTATGTGACTAATAATAACGGAAAAATAAATGAATGTTTGATTCAATTTGAATTTTGCTATGAAATTTATTAAAAAAAAGTATCAATAATTTTTAAAAATGTTTACAAAATTAGGAATAAAAAAATGAAAAATCTAAGTACTTTAAATGAGTGCAATTTAAAAACAGAAGATGAAAAGGGGGTATGGGTTAACTCAGACAATCATTCGAGCTACTAATATTTTAACACACTTAACAAAAACACGATTGAAGCACGAAAGAGAATATAATATTTTTAGGAATTGATCCAGAAAGTTTATCTCTATGGGTAGAAAAAAAATTGCGTGAAATTTCTTATCGAATTTAGAATATTCCGTAAACGCTTCGTAAATTCCTTTTTTCTGATTATAAATAAAAACATTAATAACAATGAAGCGGGAAAAGTGTGTTGTCATTGAGATAGATTGCAATACAAGTTTATGAGACAACGTCGTTTGAAACATCAGTCACTTAAAGAGATACATTTGCCAATACAAAACCATGTCCATTTGACTCTCAACACTGCAATTTTATGCCATTAGAACTCAGAACCAGTCGGCACACGATAAAACGCTCAATCAACAAAAAACAGCCTTTCTCAACAAATAATAAAAATGTCTAAGCGCTAGGAGACAAAGAAATGCGAAATTGTGACAAATAGAAGAAGCGTGACCGATTGCCTCTGCCAGAAACTTCCCAAATGGTAAAATAGTAGCATGATTTATTTCTTTGTTTCAAATCGAACCTATGCAACGTATTACTTTCTAGTACCAGTCTTCATCTAAAATCTAGGAGCGGACATAAACCCGGTGTTAAATTAACCCAACGTTCATCTTCGAGAGCAAAACCAGTAATCCACTCGTAGAAAATGGATTTCTTCTATCAGGGAATTTCTGACTGGGGTTGATTTGTTGGAAATAAAATCGAAAATGTGCTCTCCATCTAATCTTGGGGAATGTTAATGCTGGCTGGAACATAAATATGAATCAAGAATATGTTCTTCCAATTTAGCCAGCCTCCTTCTTTAGCAGAAAGCCACGGAGGATTTTTGGATCGAAGGGAAAAGTGAACTTGGGAGTAGCAATATATCTCTACCGTCCTTTCTAAGCAGAGTTTAAATAACCTTTGTTGTAAAAAATATCTTAATAAATTTGGAATTAATTTTTACTACAGTATGATATTAAAATATTAAATTTTGATTTGCTAAATACACTGCAGTCTATTATTTTAATTTATAAAACATTGACGATAATTCGAAAGAAAGTAACCTTAAAGTCGACGCTCGTTTTACAAAATCGTAGGGGATTCTCAGTTAGTACGAAAAACATACATATAAGTTATACGTTACATCTTAACTTTTATGTATTCTATTTACTCCAAATAGATAATTATCAATATAAAATAAAAGAAAACAATCCAAAATACTCTAGTCATACTTAAAATATTTAAAAATTGCATTAGTTTGAATTGAACTTTACTTACAAAAAAAAACAGGAAAAATTAAAGAAAACTATGAAAAAAGAAAAGAAGCTCCACAGAAATCTCTTAAGTGTTATCTGACTATTTTAAGTGTGAAAATGAGTTCTCAAAATAGAGATTCGTAAAAACGTTTCCTAACGGGAATTATCAAATTGTTTATGAGACTAAGTTTTGAACCAACTTACAGGTCATAAAAATTATAGCTTTTACAGTTTTAGAAGAATGATAATATTGTGCATCATTCACAACAATCTGTATGAAGACTGATGAGTATTACTTTGTTCCTTAAAAGTTTTATTAAACTTGCTTGATAGGTGTTGGTAAATTTGAAAAATCTTTTTAATGCTTATTAAATGCAATTCAATAAAGTAGGAGATTAATTAAGGCGGGACGTTCTAATACATGTTAAGGCTCAAATGAATGATAGTGTTTCAAAGCCTTACTATATGCAAAATGCACTCAATGTATATTATTCATGCAAAAGGGATATTGAAAATTTTTTTTGTGAAGACTGCATTAAGAGAAGATCAATGTATTTATTTCTCTTTTTTCCTATTTTGTATACTTTTTTGTCATAGTGTTTTGTATTCTAGTTTATTGTAATGATAAATTTGATGTTAAATTTGAAAAAAAACTTTATTCCAATGCCTCTGAATCTTGTATATATGTTTTGAAATTATTCATAAATAAAATTTTCCATTGAAAAGATTAAAATTTCGGGATTCATAGACATTGGTTGTGAAAAAAATTAATAATAAAATTATTTCAAAGTTTCAACCCCCCCCCCAATAAATTTCATTAAAAGGGTTGAATGTGAATACTTATTAATGAGAAAACGCTCAGTTAAGACCAAATGTTAATAAAATAATAGAATTATATACTCTTTTAACGCACCGTGTAAACTTATAGTAATAAATACTGTGTTACCTATTTGTGATCCTAAGGTTCTCAAAATTATATTCTCATAAACGAGAAAACAAATATTGAGAAACGCGTCTAGTAAAATACTAATATACCGGTAATTGAAAGCAAAAGAGTGCTTGACATATTCACTTAAACTATTTTCTTTTACATAAGAGTCATTGAAGAAATGGGCTCTTCATTTCCCTTCGTAAGCTGACTTTTTCTTCCAAGACAAATTCCCGCACTTAATTAAAAAAGACGAAGACCCCCGCGTATACACCCTATTTCAACGATAAACGCTCGAACTTCTTACGATGTATTTAATGAACTACTTGTTCGGGACTCTCAATCTTATAAAACTCTTCGAGTTAATCAATATGTAGTTCTATAAATTGCTCCAAGTTCTCGCTTCTGGTTTTGCGATTTTTAGAGGAAAGTGTGCAGAGCTTTGAACGAGCTGCTGCTTTTTATGGCCCAGTTAATTAAGATCCATAATACACTAATTGAATCAACTCCACTGAAATTTTCCTGAAGGCATTTTGCCCTATAAATAAACTGCTTGGTGTCAATATTTTTTGCCAATAGAGAAGAGAGAGACTGCTGTAGATACCTGCTGTAGAAACCTCGGAGGTGTAAACTTTTAACTGACCCCTGTTTGACATTTATTTTTAAAAAACAAAATTATTTAAGTGTTATAATCAAAAATAGTTTATCACTATAATTTCTTTTCTGTGGTTATAGTTAATAGTTTACTGTAGAAAGCAAAAAAGAGAAGTCCGTATAAATACTGTAAATACTCCGCATATACGAGTAAGAGTAATACTATCTTTTCTAGAGTGTATTTTAGGTTTATCAAGAAAGTATAACACAATAACCCCTCAACATAAATTTTCTCCGTACCGAATCGAAACTAATTTTCACACTTCACTACTTTTCTAATTTCACTACTTTTCATTTTACCTGACAATCATTGAAAGGGAAATTAGAAGGCAATGTTGCTAAGGTGGAAGAAAAAACTCATTTAAAGATTAAGATGAGAAAATCTCATTTAGAGATTGAATTTTGGTGAAAGTATACTGCGCTTTAGTGTCCAAAGATGCGTATTACTTTTGTTGTGTAAGTATTTTTTTACAAGATTGTGTATTTGTCTTTTTACCTATCGTCAAGGTATTAAATTTTTCATATATATAAAAAGCATTTTTATGCAGTAATGTAAATCACATAAAGCTAAATATATGAATAAAAAAGGACAAATATATTTATCTTTTCTTAAAACTTTAAATTTTTAAAGTACAAATATCAACTAAGATTATATAGTTTCATAAGCGGTTCAAAGAAATTTGCGAAATTAAAATTATAAAATGCTAAAAGTAGTTATACTGCATCCCAAATCAAGGGAGTTTCGGGCTTTATCCGGTAGTTTTTATAGCCACTTCGGGATCATTGTAGCATTTATAAAACGCTAATATGAATTAAAAATGAAAAATATTTTTCTACTAGAATATGTATCAGTTATTTGACATACAGTCAGAATCAAAAGATACCTACAAAATTCGAAAACAATCTTTCCAGAAATTTTCCGATGGTAAAAAAGTTTTCATCACTTGTTTTCAAACATTTCCATGAGTATCAAGGCCATCACTGTGAGGGCTTTAAAACATTTTTGGCACGATATTGGAGTTCAAGTACAAGATGCGCATTTTTTCAAACACTGGCTATCTGGCCAAAAATAAGTCGATAATTCGTTTTTGAAACTGTTCCAACTTTCATTATTCTAGTCTCCGTCAAAATGTTTGGCAACATTGTAGTAAGATGAACATTTTGGAAATAATTCAAAATGACTGACCCTTTAAAAGAAATTTAACAAATAAAAGGAATCTTATAATTTGATTTTTTATCAAAAAATAAAAATGATTTTTTGTATTTACTTTATAGTTTTTAAGTTTTCTCACCTACATTAACTTTTAAACTTTACCACATTGCTCTACTGGAGCCCGGGAAGGTTTCTGAATAAAAATAATTTAAAATCGAAGCATCCTACCAACTTTTTTATTTCATTTTATGCTTGAAAATCAACATTTCAGCGATAGTTGTTTTATAAATACAATTGAAAAAAATTGAATACATATTAGAAAAACTAACATGTTTCTTATCGTAGCAGTTTCTGTAATATTATGGCAAACAGAATGATAGAAAGTCCATTTCAGATATCTAGTTTAAAAAAAGTATCACAGCCAAGAAAGAAATGTGTACTTACAAGCAACAAAATTTAATAAATCATATAAAATGTCTTCATTGCTACCATTATTTTTTCTAGATCTAATTATAATAAAAGTAAGGAAAGTAAAAACACATTTCCATTCAAATTTAAAACATAAGTGAAACTTGTGTTGAGTATTTGGAATAATGAACTAAACACGTACTTGGTCAAATTCAAAATGATAAATTTGATAAGCTTTTCTCCATGTCATGCCTTGTGCAAAAGAATTTTAGTAACAGATGTTTCGTGTAACAAATAGCATTGCAAAAACACTTATGATATAATCCGTATGGATCTACACTTTTATCTTAAAATGAGTTTTAAACGCAAAGCGTGTGTTCTATCACCAAGTTCTTTCTTCGGTGGGAACTGACATAGTTACGGGTGGAAAAGGGGTGAGTACGATGAAAATTTCCAGGTGCGAAATGTTTTCGCAGTTTCGTGAAAGTAACAATAAAAGGAGGTCATGCAACCTTAAAAAGAAAGATAAAACAAAACCATGCCCACAAATGAAGTATATAAGGAAAAATAAATTTCTATATAGCGAGGTTTGTCGTACGTTTCCATTCCCCCCACTATTTGGGGTCTAATTCATGGGAATGAGGATGGATTTCACCTTTTTCTTATAATAGCTGGTTTTCACCAATAGCTTTATGAGTTTTCATAAAAAAATTTGTTAGCTATCAGAAAGCAGAAATGTCAGAAATGCATAAGATATAAAAGAGGTTAATTAACTGCATTTACGATAGCTAACTTCGTTGTTTGATAAATTAAGAAACAGTATATAAATATTTATTAAGCTTTTTGATGAAAAAAAATCATAATTTCAAGTTATTCCTTTGCACAAATTACATTATACAACACTCGTATGAAACCTAATCTACTAGTTAAGTAAAATGCCGACAATAATTTCATTTCTGTAAACCTTTCATAACATTAATCTGATATCGAATATAGCTCACCGTTTTGACATCAGCCAAGCTAAGTCGACAAAATGTATTTCAAAACAGGTAATGACAAACCCGCCGAAACATACTCGAGCATGACCCAACAGTTGTTTCCAGACTAAAACTTTAAATCTGATACAATATTTTCATGTATAAACACATTTAATCCCCCTTTAACTGAAGGAACGACTTAATAACAAAACCAGTAATCTTTCAAACTCACGTAAATTGGAGTATATTTGTATGAGGTTTATTAGAATTGAAGCATGGGAAGGACTAAGCAAGAGATGGACTTAAGATGATTCATTTAACAGAAAGTGCGTGTGTGTTTCAACCATATTTTCTCAAATTAAAAACTCTTAATGGATGTCTAGAAATGGTTATTTAAACAACCAAGAACTGGTTTCATCACCCATACTCCAAACTATTGAAACATTTTATAAATAAGTGTTTGTGTGTCTGTTACGTTTACTTGATCAAAATTCATTCTAAGGGATTATCGGGATTGTAATAAAAGGAATATATTGAAGGAATAAACGAATTCAAATCAGTGGCTTGAAAAATTTGATAACAGTTGTTTAAAAGTTTTAAATCGAAACGTACACCCAAATGTTTCTTACATTTTATAATTCTAGTTAGAGTGAAAACATTTATCTAAGGCTGTATATTCTAGTGTTTTTTAATAATTTCAGAAAACTATAATGAGCCCATTTTATATATAGGTTTGAAACACATAAAATCAATAAACGTGAAATTTTACTTAAAAAGTCGCATCTATTCAATAGATAAACTCTGATTAATTTCTTCACAACTTTTTAAGTTTCGGATATTTTAATAATTTTAATGTAAAAAAAGGTTATTTATCTACTTATTGATTAATATTTAGAAAGTAAAAGTGAAAGAAAGCTGAAACATTCTGTTCATGGAAAAAAATTAATCTTCTTCAAAGTAACGAATTCCAACTTTCAAACTTGCAGTTAATCAGATTGGTTTTCTTGTTATCCTTTCAAAACAGGACTTAATCCTTAAGAAACAAATTCTTTATTTTCTGAGTACTTAAATAAATACCTGTTTTGTATCGTCAAGTGAAAGGCAATTTTTTACAATCCTATTACAAAAATCATCTCAATTTAGTAATTTTAAAAAATGCCGCAGGCTGCGTAATAATTAACATGGACTAGGGTATTTAATACTTTCGAGTTCTTTCGCGTTTTAAATACTAACTTTTATTTCAAAACTAAATAGAAAATAATCCTAACTTAGAACAATAAAAGACAAGACAATAAAAACCTTGAAACTGCTGTTTATAGTTTCTAAAGACTGAATTGCTTGAAAAATTCGAGCAGTAAGAAAACTATTTTTTCTTACCATGTTCTTAGTGAAAAATTAAGATTAAGTTCCAAATACTTTCTAACTTTATTTCATTCCTCAACTCAGAGCTTCTTTTCCGTTTAAAATACCAAGAACAAAAATTATTTCCAGACTTGGAAATACGAAAAATACCAGAAGGTCGTTCTTCCGTGTATGCTTAAATCTACCGTGCGAACAAAATTATGGCGGAACTTAACATTTATTTGCGGAGAGTAAGAAATGCTGATGGTCTTTCAGTATTGCATTTTTGTTCTCCTTCTTTGAGTTAATAAAATATCACTAATTTCAAAGTTGACTCTAGAAGCCAGTTTCCGACTGCGGTGCTCAAAATTACAACGACTTGAGTCTAAGAGGAGACAAAATTAGCATGGATTTGGCTTTATTTCGTGTGAAGGTTGTTTAAGTCAATGTTTGGTCTAAACACTCTAAAAAAACTTGTTGATTTAACAAAGAAATCCTGTCGATTATGCAACTGGAAAAATCTTATAATCCGTGTAGGGAAGTTCTGTTATATTTATACAGAATCTGTAGTTTTTCTACAGATCTGTCTGTTTATCTACAGAGAAATCGTAACCTGGTGGTCATTATTTTTGTAATTTTATAATATTTGTGTAATTTTATGCGACGAGTAATTTATTTCCACCTGAAAAAAGCAGAAATAGTAGAAATATTTATTTTTAAAAAGTCAAAAAGCTTTAAATTTTCTTAATAAAAAATATTTTTAAAAAATTCTTTTTTTTTTCAATTTGAAATACAATTTTGAAAGAAAGTTGGTCATGATGCAGATTAAATCAAATAGAACAAACGAAAAAAAATTTACTAATTTCAGGCTTCTAAATTGTATAGTTATAGATATTAGATATTAAAGAATGCAGGAAAAGCAACTTTACAAAATTTCTTAAATATTCAAAGAAGAATGATAAAGAATAAGACCTGGTACATTATATCAAAAAATTGTAGTTCCTCATAAAAACATGAAAAAAATGTGAGGGTTTATTTATTGATTTTTATGTTGATGTGACTGATCTCTAACAATTAACTGATCTCTATCATGATTTGGGAACTGATAACAAATTCAATGTTTCCTAACAAAGCCAATTAAAAGTTTTTTCAGAGTAGAACCTCAAAATATCATAACACCCAACAGAACTCCATGTTAGTCTCAAGGAAACAACAAGAAATTCCAAACAAAGCAGTCAAAGTCACCTATGGAGGATAAATATGGAAGGAAAAAGAAACTTTGTTTTGCAAAGGTTCAACGTGCCAGCTTTCGTTCTTTGGCGCCTCGCATGCGTTTACGCTGGAATGTGAACCGAGAAACGCGAATGCACCTCAGAATGAAGTTCCACGGGGGAGAGAAAGCTACTTTTGAACCTGCCTTTGAAAAAATATCATTCCCAAAGCGTTTCAATTACTGTATCCTGAAGCGGAAAAGACAGCGCCGAGGAGCGAAAAAATTGTCATCTCGTAAAATAGCTCGACCTACATTGAAAGCGATGGATTGCCCCACTTCTACAAAAGCGAAACTCGTAGAACACGGGTAAAAGCATTCGTCACGAACCTTTGTAAAAAAAACGCTTTGATGTGTCATGTGTAATGCGTAAAGTGCCTGAGACAGGTTGTCGATTGCTAGTCAGATTCAACAGGACCAAAAACCTTACGTGACAAGGAAATGTTTGGGCTCTGTAAATCCCATGGATTTGGATGCTAGTGTTCCATGTATGGCGTTGTCCGACAATGTCGGTGTAACAAGTGCCTTCTGCAAGAGATTTATAAAAGAGAAGTCAATGCTCTGAAGTTTTTTCTTAGAATAATATGAAATGGTAACTCTTCTATTTGGAAACCAGAAGTGCCGTTCATGAAAAATTCCTTTCCAAGGGATTATTGGAGGGCTGGGGATCGAATAAGGAAGAGTTGGAAGGTAAGGAGCCAAAATGTGGTCCCCACGGCAACCATTTCCAGCATATTTCGTCCCCCGATACGGACACTTCGATTGACTTTTCACTTTTCCTCGCACTTTCTTTCTATCGTTAAGAACCTATCTTCAGATTAAAACTAGGGTAGGTGGGGGCAGAGCCCCGCAGTTTTTAGTATTTTTAACATTGGGGTTGAAAGGGGGTAAAGGGGGTAGATAATCCAGAAATTTCAGTTGGAGGTGTTAGATTGAGATCTTACCTATAAAACCAATCCAAGTTTAGACTCTTAACGATGGTATTTTAAGAGAAATTTACAATTTAGTAGGAAAGAAAATAGCGGGGCTTTGCCTCGCAAAATGGGGGAAAGACCCGCACTTGCGAATCTCTGTGCCATAAACATGGTTAAACATAATTATTTTTGTAAAAACACTAGAAATAATCCTCTTAATATTGTTTTAATATTTCTAAGTCAACCAACAATATTAAACATAAATATAATCAGTTTTTAATGAAAACTGTCAACCTGTTGTAG
Source organism: Tetragnatha versicolor (assembly GCA_024610705.1). Taxonomy (NCBI): domain Eukaryota; kingdom Metazoa; phylum Arthropoda; class Arachnida; order Araneae; family Tetragnathidae; genus Tetragnatha; species Tetragnatha versicolor. The sequence continues at coordinate 43,437,020 of JANDEH010000009.1, forward strand.
CAACTCATTTCAAATTGCCCACTATCTTTCAAAAGGGAAAAAGGATGGTTTCAGGTCTAAGTTTGACATCTCGGAAACCTTTATTCAACTTTTTAGGGATCCTGTAAATTTCCTTTTGGGGTGAATTCCCAAAGTTTTAAGCTGCGGGTATTTGCCCCGTTTCACTTTATTTTGAAAAACAAGCCTATTTATTTTTAGAGACATGTTGAGGCAATTCTTTCAAAACGAAACTAACTGAAGTATAAGTGCTCTATCTAATACATTGGGTTATTTGTTGAAATTTCTCTTCAAGCGCTATTTTATGTCGTGTTAAAGTAAAAGATCAGAAAAATTACATTTAAATGATGAAAAACAAACTTACAGCATTTTTTGAACTCATTAGTGACTTAGGGGTACGAACTTTCATTGAACAATGGGTAACAATGAGACAAACCAACCACCTGGGAATCAATTTTTGAATCGATTATTAACAATTAAATATCGCGTTGCGTGGTTTTGCCTCATGCGGGTTTTTACCCCACCTACCCTAATACTGTTGGCTACAAAGAAATGTATGTAGAAAAGACAAATAAGTAAGGTCAAAGGGTTTTTATTTTCCTGCTGATCAATTACAGTAATCATTAAATCATTGTAAAGTAAAATCATTCCAAAATCTTAGGTATGGAATGTGAAGGCGTTGATTAAGTCATTTTCACAAGATAATAAGAGTTGTTTCATAAGAGCTGTTTTTACACTAATATCTATGTACCTCTGTGCTATTAGTACTTTTGAACATAAATTTTAGGAGCAACAAAATTAGTTTTCATTAGCTATAACTTTTACTGTAGACTTTAGTAAATGATTTCATGTTAAAAATTTCCAGTAACAAGAACTTAAACTTTAGCTCTATCACAGTGAATAAGTTGTTATATCCTTGCGTTAAAAAAACAAAAATTAAAAGACATTTTGGATAAAAATACAAATAGTTAAATATAAAGAAGAATGAGAAGTTTGTCAAAACCTCAACCGTTATTTTAAAAAGAAATAAAATGTATCATCAATTTCATTAATTTATGATATAAAAAAGCAAAATATAAAACCATTGTACAAGTTTATCGAATCCACTAGTTTTGAATGACTTCTTTTCTACTTTTGTATGGTTGGACCTCAAGAACAATACAAAAATAAATCATACTAAACTTTAAAAGCAAAGTGAAGAATAAAAACAACCCCTATTCGTAAGAAAAGAAGTCTGAGATTAAATGTTCATAAAATGCATCCTTTTACAAACATCATCAGAGAACATCTTTCCGCACGCATGTAAAAAGTAAAACAAGAGAGAATCATACTAACATCCAACTTAAAAGTAACATACACGAAACTAGGTTCCCTCTTAGACAGCCAGCAATCTTTAATAGTTTATTCATACGCATTGCACATAAAATTCTGATTTACGATGTTTGAACGGCTGCTAACAGATTTCTTTTGTTTGTGAACTTGGCAAACGTTCTGGAGTCAATCAAGTAAAGCAGAAATGGGAGGACCAAAGATCTTTTGCGAAAAAAACTTTCCTTTCTTGCTCGTGATCTAGACCAAGATGCTATTTATTGTGAAGGATTGAATGGGAGTGGTTTCTCTCAACAATCTAATTGAAAAGGGTCGCCTAGATAAAAGCGGAAAGTTCGAAGGAATCTAGTTTCCCAAACCGATTTGTATCTATTCAGATGAAGTTGAATATAAAAATTGAGACCAGTCCAAAAAATGTCTTTCTTTTTAGTTCGTCATTCAATCGTAGAAATCATGACTTACTGGTAAAAATCAAAACATATTGTGTGTTCCAGCGTCGGGCTAGCCTGGACACAAGCTAAGTAATAAGCACCCCAGGCCCAAAGGCTAATGAAACGGAGATGGGCACCGCCTGATAGGTTACTAGGCCTGGGCAGATTTGATTTTTTTATTGTTGTGTGTTCAAAAGTACTTTAAATTCAACCCTAGATAAAAGTAAAAGCCGCAGTTTAAAGTAATTCTCCAAGTTATGTAGAAATATCACCAAAGAAAGATGTAATTTTCTAATGCATTTATAACTAGTAGCATGGTAACAGTACCAAAAATCTAGGATTATAGATTTTTTTGAGAGGGGTCACGGCAAACATATTATAAATTTAGTATAAAATTGAAGTTAAAAACGACTCGTTCTTAAAAACACTCTTGACATCACATCTGTCATAGGTACTCCATTGAAGCCTGATGATAGAAAAAACTAAAGCGACAGTAACTTTGGAAGTCCTTTTGTACTTAATTTAATAAAAAGAAAACTTTAAGGATTTGAGTATTTTGGGACACGAGTTACACACAATGAGTCTTAAAAATTAAAATTTATTTCCTAAATAATATTTTCAAAACAGGAATCAATAGCAACCAAAAGTGTATGAAAAAAGGATAAGCTGGATCAGACTGGAAAATGGATAAGCCGGAAACTTATCCCTTTTAACCCTTTATGCCCAAAATTATATTCCTCATTATGTCAAGTTTACGTAACTGCAACTATTTGTAAACTAAATTTGGCCTTACATGACGAAAATTGGACGAATTTGGAACATTGGGAAGTGGGACTTTCTATTCCCATCGGGACATAAAGGGTTAAACAAGTTTGAAGTAGAAAGAAACACAAACTTTTGCCCCAAAATGTGCAAACTGGTCTAAAATGGGGTTTTCTGATTCTGGTTTGAACCAAAATCCTCGCCCCCAACCCCGAAATTTCTCCCCATTGTACACCACCATCTTAAGCCTTAAGCGACAAACAAGATAAAAGATCACTTACCCAACGAAATATCATAATTCTCCTTATCCAAAGCAAGACGTAACTCAAAAATGAATCAAAATACGGATAAATATCCCAGTAGTAGTTCACAATATATATCTGAACCCACTATACGACCGCCTTGCTGAGTCCCACCATCGCATATGACAGATATAGTCAAAAGCCAATCACTCAGCCATGAATCGTCTCTTGAAAGTATCCCACCGCACTCAGAGAACCGGAAAGGACGTCACTGCCTTCATATTCAATGCTATAATATAGAGCTTTTAAACCAGTTTTGCAAGAGGATGATGAAAAGTTCATCACTCTCCACGCGTGCGGTTTCAAAAGTCGTCTGCGCGGGGAATTCGATTTCGCAAATTAGAATTGGAAATCGAAAGGGTGATGGGGGTGCTCTAGCCTCCCTTAACTTTATGACTGGCGTATTACGTGTGAGTGCATCATTGAGATATTGAGTTACCCGCGTAGGTTTGTGCGTCATGTTTTCGTTAAATGGACGACCTGCAGCAATTAATGACATCTACCTACCAAGTTCTCACCTTAGCTGCAAAATGTAATTAGTCATTTGAATAAGTGCAGAGATTTGCATAAGTAGCAGTATCGGGATAATAACGTGGTTCAAAGTTCCAGAACACTCACAAGGGAACTGACTCGTGTTGAAGGCAATATCAGTTTTTCCTCTTGGGAGTTTCCCGAATTCGAAGTTGTTGTTGGGATGGTGGAACAATCATTCAACTTTTATAGATGTTTTTAGATTTAGTTGAGTAATATATTAACTAAAATTATTAAAATAACTAATAAATTATTAAATTAATTAATTTTAATTATTAAATTATTAGTAATTATTTATTATTAAAATAATAATAATTAATTAATTTTAAAAATATTATCATAAAAAAAACAGAACAGTTTGATATATCTTACTCAGACAACAGAAAATCCTTTACTAAGCGTAAGCATTCAAATCGATAAAATTTTCAGGATGTATTTCTAGAAATATTATGTGACTTAAGAAATTTTGAAGAAGTCATTTTTCATAGTTAAGAAATAATATTAAGTATCAACTAATAAGCTTTTACCCAAACAAATGCATTCATTTTCAGAAATCAGTTACACATGGCAATTTCTTTAAAACTACATTAAAAATTGGTGGTCATAACTAAAGTTTAAAAAGTATTTCATACCCTCAGAACTAATAGAAAAGGTAAATCTCATACCAATACTTTGTCCATTCTAAAGTGAAGACATGTCTGCCGTACATTTTAAATGACATTTTCTTTAAAATAGGACATAATTTGCGTAAAATATCGGTTAATTCCATCATAGTTAAGTTAAAGACTTTCAAAAACTAAAAACACAATTTAATTAGTTGAAACTTAATTATTTTCTAAAGAATTCGAAGATCCAAGTATAGACCATAACTTAAGAAGTAGTTTAATTAAGGCAAAAGGGGATATTATAATTAAATGAAGATATGACTGGAAAGGTTTTTCATGTAATGGAGGAATTTTTGATAACATTTTACAAAATACTATTTTTTTTCAGGAAAAGCGTTAAAATTTTTTAGCTTCAATTAATGTTGATACTTCCAGGTAACTTGAAAATCTTCACAAAGGAAATTGGATTAGGGAAAGTTATCAAGTAGAAACATACAGATGGGGGGAGTAAACCCAGAATTATAAAATATAAATAAAAACTAGTTGTTTTTCATGTGGTGGAGAAAACATCAATTAAATATTTTGCTTTGCATGGCATGAATGAAAAGTATATTTAGGAATTTCAGAAAGAATAATAACAGTTAATACAGAAGTTATTTCTATTATACCTGATTTTGAGTTTGTAATAAATGAGTTTTGTTCTGTTTAATGTTGTACCCGAACACTTTTATACTTCTTCAAACATTCAAAACATACATTTTTTATTTGAAAATATTTTTTAGTTAATTTTCAACAAGCTCTTTAATCCTTTATTTACCGACGGTACTTACAAGTACCGCCAACTTTAAAATTACATAGAATAACCATCCTTGCGAATATATTGACGATAATTTGCAGGAACAATCTTTCAGTTATCCTCTTCCAGGATAAAAAGCAGCGAAGGTTCTATGATGAGTATTTTAGGGGGAAATGCGAATAGATTTAACTGAAGTTGTAAGTTTAGCGTGAGATTTCGATCGGACTCACATGATTGTCATTTTTTTCCCGCAAAAAAGTAGTTAAAGTCAAAAGTTAAGTGTATTATTTTGTAAGACTTATTACTGCGATAAAAAAAGCTATGTTTTTCTTGTATTGTGAGAATATTTTAGCACTCCGTGTACTGACTGTACCCAAAAGTATCAATTTAAGTAATTGGCTCTAGCGGCTTCAATTATCCAAAGATGATTATTTTATTTATGTATATCCCTTAATTTTCAATTTAGTGACTCAAAAAAAGTATTTGCACGAAAAAAAATTGCAGCGAATCATAATGCGGTAAATAAAGGGTTAAGAAGTACACTCTACCAATAGTCAAACTTTAATTTAAATCGAAATCAAAAAGTAAGAAAAACATTTCGTACAACAAATGAACAAGCGAAATTACAATAGAATAAAAGCGATTTAAAGCAGAGATACGAACGAAGCCATCCAACACCGAATCTTCCCCCACGCTTAGAAAAGTTTCCAATAGCCCTCAAAAAAGAGTCTTTCTAACATCTAAATTGCTTTTTTTTCCCAGAGCCCCGTTAAATAAACTGCAACAGTCCTCGCAGATAAATTGAAGGAGGAAAAAAACGCGGAGTCTTCGAAAGCGAAGTCTAAGCTTTCCACCTGTCATGTTCGGGGTGTTCGCAGCCCATTTCCAACCTTTTGTGTTTCCCTCCCACACCCTGACTTAAGAGTTTTGTTGATAAGAGCCAGACAGCTCAGGCCTTCTTCTGTCAGTTTATTTGTCGTTGATTGGGGAAAAGTAGGAAAACAGCGCGGAAATTTAAGAGCGGTTGAAAGTTCAGCGTCTCCTTCCATGGCTTGAGATTGGGTTTAATGGTAACACAGAGCTGAAGCAGATTGGGAAAATGAGCGTTGGCGGTTTTGTTTTTGGAAAGAAGAGATGAAGCTCATTTTGGATGGTAAAATATCCAGTTTTTAATATTCCCTATCATATTAAGGTGAATAACATTGGGAAATAATATGTCACAAATTGGATTTTTTTTATTTTTCTACTTATTGTGAACTTTCTACTGAAAGAAAATTTCTGAGAGCCTATAAAATTCTGAGTATACTTATGCAATTTTATAATTTAACAGGGTGGCTACAGAACCTGGAAATCAGGGGTTTCAGTGAAAAGTCAGGGAAATTCTTAAAAATATGTTAAATTCAGGGATATTTCCTGATGAGATCCCTTTGTGCTACAATTTTTCTTCCTCTGAAACAGTGTGAATATCTTTTACTTTTCCTAGCTCAATCAGAAACATATTCTTCATCTTATAATTTGCTAGGGCTCGGCATAACTCCTAGTCAAAATTAAGTTTTAATATTTTATACGTATTTTTTTCATTTTAAATAACAAGTAGTGATTTTTTAAAATTATCTTGTTTGCACATAATGGTTCTAAGTACAGAGAAAGCAAGAAAAAATTAATGAAATTAGTCCTCGCAAATTAGGGAAAAAGCTGTAAGTTTAGTCCTGGAAATCAGGGAAAAGTCAGTGAATTTGTTTTATCAGTTTCTGTAGCCACCCTGTTCAAATTTCTTTCATATAAGCATTTCTAATTTGTCAAACAGGTTCAAGTTTTGAAAAGAAAAAACACTCCCAAGTAAGACAATCACCAAAACCTTTTCCTTATGTTTAAAGAGTGAGATATTATTAACTGTTTAAGTTACAAATGCTGCATAAATTATCAAACACTGGGTATTTTACCGTATGTTACGATAATAATTTATTTTATAGTAATAATTTATTTTTCCTTATTGCATAAAATATTTCGGAGGAGGGTTAGAAAATATAGTCAGAATCCCGGCGTTCCAGATATGACAAAATAAGTTAGGTCTGGAATTTTTTAAAAATATAATTTAACTAAGAGAACAACAGCTTTCAAAAATTTTTTTTTGCTTATTTCTTATCTACTTATATGGAAGTCGCAGAAAGTAAGCTAGTCGAACATAATACTTACCAACAGAAATACCTAAATGAAGTGCTTTTAGTAAAAACTTCACTATTTCCCAAATCGTATAAATTTTTATAAATTTAATAATCAAGTCAAACTATATCTCTTGAACAATATCACTTGAATATCAATGTCTTTAAAGGAAGTGTGAATTTGAGTTCAAAATTTTTAAACAAGATTAATTGCGATATCCAATTGACGTTTATCATTAAAAGCAGTATTATGTCTGAAATATTATATGAAGTGAATGCAATTATCTCAAACTGTCTCATTAATATTCATTGACATGACCTCTAAACGCTACGAGTTTCAGAAATGTAACTCGTTCTTAGTTCATGTCAATTCCAGAAGTTTTCCCTCGATGTGTAATATTAGGCTTCCTACATTCCACACATTTGCGTATGAGTATCGTAATTATATGCAATCTTCTATTATAATTGTAAATAAATTATTTTCGGAGCCTTCTAAAAGCTAACGAGTTTAAGGTGAACTTTATTTTTCTTTCTTAAAAGGATGTTTGACTAATCTTAGTCAGTCATAGCGTAATATTTTCGATGAATATATCATAGAACAAAGATTGCATTTATTAAAAACTAGAGAAACGAAAAATGCACAAAAAGGGGTAAACATTTTTTTCGCATATGAAAATATTTATAGATTTTTTACCAATGGGAGATTTAGTTAAATCTGCTCGGTGCTAATTTAAAAAAAATATCTTAAAACATTAGTAACTTCAAGCCATTCGACATTAAGAGGTTTGACTACCAATTAATCACCGGTCAAGTTAACGGTGAATATAGCCGTAAGGGCGAAAAAATTTTACACATTCCTATTTTCAAAGTTTCTCTGATACTATTTTCAGCTAATCTCGGTAGTAAAGCAGAGCTAAGTGCGTATCTGCAAGTCAAACTTAGGAACTGGGGAGATTATTTCAGGGAGGTGTTAAATTTTAAACACTTGTTGACAAAAGATACGAGCTATTTCAATGTCAACATTGAATAGAGGTATTTAGAAGCTTGAGAAGGAATTTAGAACTTCATTTTTTTTTGTTATCTCAATGCGCTTTATGCCAACGAGTAGAGAACTGAAGTGTGAGTGGCAATTTTTGGTACATGGTTCTTTTAAAAATGACTCATAAAATTATCATCTCTATTAAGATACCTTTACAAAGATAAAGTTATGCTACTTATTTATCAAAAATTTATTTTGATATTTTCTTTTTAAAGGCTTTCATCTTGATTTCAACATGTTTAGATAAAATTTTTTTATTTGATTTATGTATTCAGATACAAATCTACATTGAACAATATTAATGTATATATTACGGGCAAAGTGATTAATTGGGCATTATTTATAATGCCCAGAGTGGAGGAGGGCAAAGTGATAAATTTCATTGATAAATGCCATTGAATTTATCACATTGCCTTCCTCAACTTCGGGCATTGTTAATAACGCCCCATTTATCACATTGCCCGTAACATATATAAATGTAGATATTCAATCAAAGCCCATCAATAGAATTTGCACATACATTTATTTTTAAACTAAAATTTTAAAATATTACAGATTTACAAATTTTTAAAATGCTTTTTAATGCTTATAAGGTCACACCTTTCAAGTTTTAACAAGTTATGTTTTTGCAGAAGAAAAAAATTATTAATTGAAAATCATGAAAACAAATGATTGTTAAATATATTAATATTTAAAGAAATACTCATAAAATATAAATGCGTAAAAAAGCAACAGGAATTTAATTCCATCAATCCAATCTAAAGATTAACACTAAGAATAAGTCTACCTCATTAAAAATTAATTGATTGTAAAATTAAAAAATTTAAGACGTTTTATAATAATAATAACAACATAAGCTTTATTATCACACAACATAAGAGAAAATAAGGTAACATATTCGTCACCAAGGGGACTTTTTCCCGTTCAGGTGACAGATAAACTTGAATATAAATAATGTAATACATAAACTTTAACTTAATGAAAATAAATTTAAGATAAATGTATATAAAAACACACACACTGAAAAGCAATAGGAACTAAAAAAATATTAAAAATTGAAAACAAGGTTACAAAATTTACAGTCGTACATAAAAAAACAATAAAAAAATTAAAATTAAAAATTAAATAAATTGAAGGCATCATTATAAATTAGACAATTGAATAAAAAATGAAAAGCAAATAACATAGATTTAATAATACAGGGTGTCCCATAAATAGTGGGTCACACTTCTAGGGGGGATAGTAGACACCTAGACGAGTCAGAATCACATAGGATTCGGGGGTCCCAGACCAAATCCCAGGGAGTTAAAATTGGAGCGACACCCCAAAAAAATTATTGAAAAATTCAATTTGTAGAAGAACTGCTATTGGTAAAAATTTAATTATGGTCTCAAAATTTGTGATTTAATATGATCTTTAAAATTATCTCAAAAGTCTTTGCCTTAAAATTTTTTTATTCTGAAAAAAGTTAATAAACCACAGAAAAATGTGAAAATTCTGCCCAAACCTCATTTTGTATTTCGAAATCCTTTCTTTTGATTTTATAATCTGAAAGATCATAGTTGTAGACCCTTAAGTCCAAAGTGTCACGTAAAAACCATCAATATTCACTGCTTGAGATCCTTTTAAAGCACGGTATAAGTCCGTTTTTTTCGTCCGCAGACTGTCGTTTTGGAAACGGCTATAGGAAACCACTTTGCGCACGCAAAAAACGAACTTTAACAGGATCTCAAGCGTTTAATATTGATGGTTTTTACGTGAAACTTTGGACTTAAGGGTTTACAACTATGATCTTTCAGATTATAAAATCATAAGAGATTATTTCGAAATACAAAATGAGGTTTGGGCAGAATTTTCACATTTTTTGTGTTTTTTTAACTTTTTTCATAATAAAAAAAATTTTAAGGTGAAGACTTTTGAGATAATTTTAAAGATCATACTAAACCACAATTTTTGAGACCATAATTAAATTTCTAACTTAACTTTTTAACTTTTTTCATAATAAAAAAAATTTTAAGGTGAAGACTTTTGAGATAATTTTAAAGATCATACTAAACCACAATTTTTGAGACCATAATTAAATTTCTACCAATAGCAGTTATTCTACAAATTGAATTTTTCAATAATTTTTTTGGGGTGTCGCTCCATTTTTAACTCCCTGGGATTTGATCTGGGACCCCCGAATCCTATGTGATTCTGACTCGTCTAGGTGTCTTCTATCCCCCCCTAGAAGTGTGACCCACTATTTATGGGACACCCTGTATACAGAGTTGGCAAAAGTCTGGTTATTTTAGTTATAGTTGCTTCGTTTTAAATCTGAAAATAACGGTCTATGTCGTCCAAATTTATGATGAAATTAAAAAGTTCGCGTTTAAATGTTGAATATGTCTTTACATTTTGAAGACAAGAAGGCACATGGTTATAGATTTTAGGTCCTAAAAAGTAAAAATGCTTCCGAAATATTTCTTTAGAAAAATGAAGAATTTTATAAATTTCATTAGGTATTCTTTGAGATACATTTAATTTTAATTCACACATTGATTTGTTTCGGTACAAAAAAAGAACTACACTGAATAAGAAGTCATACTTAAAAGGTAGTAAGTTCAAATTTCTTAAACTATAAGCATGTGAATGATAGGGGTTTAAAATTTTGAAACACTTGTTCTGGATAGAAATTAGTGGTAGTAAATAATAAATATTAAATAACAAATATTTATAATCACCTCCCCAAATAATAATGCCATAATTTAACAATGAGTAGAACCAAGAATAATAAAGTGCTTAAAAAAAATGAAACAATGAAATGCATTTCTAAATTTAAAGACAAAGAATAATTACTGCTGATGCCACTGAACGCTAAATAAAATAATAACTGTAAAAGAAACACTATAAGTGAAGTGAAGCGAGATATTGAGGTTCTTATACATTAAGGATATATCCTACGAAAGGAAAGATCGGTGAAAGGAATAAAAGGCTTACACAGGAAAAACTTTTTGAAAGAAAACTCTAGGATAAAAAGATCTTTTTCCTTAACTCAGCAAGATAGTTGTTTCAAATTTGTGTGATTTTAAGATCAGTAAAAAAATAAACTTTTCTTATTCCATCTTTCATAACTGGGTGCTCAAAAGTTGGAGCAAAATATTTTCAGGATTAAGCCGCTATGAAAGTCTAGCGGATTTGAACCTGTACAAGAGCACTCTAACTCTCAGTTAAGAAATAAAGAAAATACATGGAGGGGAAATATTTATTTTGGGTTTATTTGAAAGAGAAATTGTGCTTCTCTTCCAGCATATATTTTTTTGAGTGACAGGACGAAGAGTGTAAGTGAACTTTATATTAGAGGGTTCCCCAGGGGTATCTTTAGATGAATTTAAAAAGGTATTATCAAAGATAGAAAAAAATGTATACGTAAAGATTTTGATAATCTATAATATAATTATCAATAATAAAAAAATCCATGCCGTATGAAATAAAATTTTTAGTAAGTACGACTTTAGATCATATAACTTCTCTATTAAGAGATTCATAATTCTTCATTTTAAAATATACTTCAAATAATATAGAATGATGATGAAAGAATTATGGAATTTAAAACCAACGAAAATCTGGGAGTTACAAAGGCTTTAAAACAATATAATATTTCTGAAAATGTGTTTTAAATTTGGGTGGGCATGTATATTTTTTTCCTTTCAAAAAGCGTTTTAAAATGTGGAATTCAACAACTTAGAAATACAAAGCGTATTATACATTTTTCCGTGTGATCGTGTATCGTAATTTTTAAATTAAAATATAAATCTAAATATGTTCAGATTTTACTAACACTAAATTTATTCAAAGATTCCCGAAACAATTGTAAGTGTTTAATGCATTTATTTATAAGTTATTGTGTAATGAACTATGTTGAATTGTTTCCTGCTATAAATTGATATTTTTATTTTCTGTTTATTATTTAAATGTTTTTTTAAATAAAGTTGAATAGTCTGTGTATATTATAAATTCAATGTCTTTAATAAAGTTTCCATGACATATTCTTGACATATTGTATAACAATTAAATTGATTCACCATAAAAGGCAACTTGAAAATTATCTAGAATATAATTTTTAGGAAAGAATGATTATTTGATTGTAGTTATTCTTAATATATTTTGACAGATCATTGTATATCATTGAAAACGTATTCACGAAACTACAGTTTTTAAGAATATTAATACCTATTTATTAGTGAGCATTTTACGAACTTGACCTTCAAATAACCTTCAACCCCCTTGGCGTAATGACACAATTTTTATTTTGGCACGCTAAATTTGCACTACGGGTAATTATATAGCTCAGTGAATTTAATAGGAATATTTCATTTCCCCTTTATTGACATTATTCTTCACATACTAATTTACTCAAAACTTTGACATTTATTACAATTATATATCAGTAAAATTAAATGTTTTTTATACTAAGTGAAAAAAGCTTGCATTAAATATAGATTAAAAATGTAAAACGATTGCAACATCATTTGCTTTTTATCTTTGATGGAAAGTTTTGGGCGTATTTATTGTCTGAGTCCCATGTCTACATTGGGAGGGAGACCGAAATATTGACAGGTAAGTTCACATAATACAACCCTTTTGCGTCTTAATACAAAGACTTTAACTTTTAAGAGGGAAAACAATTGAAAACTTTAAAAAGAAACTAATATAGGAGAAGTTATGACACTACAGTGGATAGAAAATAACTTTCCCTCTAAAGAAAAATAAGGAAATAAATCAAGTCAATTTTTTGTTCTGTAGTTATCTAAACTGAAGAAAGTATTTACGATATAAATCTTCCACGATATGGTCCACTTGCTCTCAGAATACTTGGGCTTTCTGACTATATCTATCTTAAGATAAGTAGCCGAGAATCCCCAATGTGAACTTTTTTAGACTTCGCCGAAAAGACCAATGCTCAAGAAAATATCCTTCATTTTCTTTAAATAGAGTAAGTTATTAGTCTGAATTAAATCAAAACTAACTGCCATTTCTTTTTATAAAACACAAGTAATACAGATTTATACAGAAATTGTGCAGTATATGTTAATAACTGAATTTTATGGAGAAGATATAAGGGATTTTAAACTATTCCATTATTTTATTGTCTTACAAACAGTTGTAATATGTAGAATATTCTATTTAAAAATTTTATTAAAAATTAAAAAAATTAAAAATTAAAACTAACTGACATTTCTTTTTATAAAACACAAGTAATACAGATTTATACAGAAATTGTGCAGTATATGTTAATAACTGAATTTTATGGAGAAGATATAAGAGATTTTAAACTATTCCATTATTTTATTGTCTTACAAACAGTTGTAATATGTAGAATATTCTATTTAAAAATTATATTAAAAATTAAAAAATTGTAAAATATTAAATTAAAAACCTTTTCCGTCACGTCAAGAGAAAAGTTAAAACGTGCATTTTAAGGACAGTCTTAATTTCACTAAAGGAATCTTGGAACATTTGAATTAAAGTATTATGAGATTTGAAATGTTTTCAATACCTTAACCCCTAAACTAACTGACGCTTTACAACTAATATGAACAGCTATCTAAATATTCATCAGGCCGTCATACAATAATAAAATTAGAATACAATTGCAGATAAAGTAAAATTTCTTGTTTCCGTTATCTTGAAAGACAAGTTAAAGCTAATACCTCAATAACTATTAAATTAATAAATAATATGCATCCGATTACTTTAGAATCACAAAAAAGAACATATATAATTCTCATAATCAAACCTTGATCATAGAGTAACATAATAACGGATATATTTACTTTAAATCCCTGGTAGTTAATATTTGTGTTTAGAAGGTTCGGAATTGTTACTCCCACGTCACAGAGTTTATATCAGGAAAGTGTGGTTAGTATATGACCCAGTTCCGGAAAATATCCTAGTTTTGTGACGTCATATCAGACTTAACTAGTCCGAGCATAACTCTAACTCGGTCATTTTATCTCTTATGGGCACCAGCTGGAACAAATTTGGTCGGTAATCGGCCTTGAGGGGGTTTTATTAACAGATTTATGGAAGGGTGCAAAAAGGAATATACTTAGTGTCTATTCGGCTTGGTTAAGATTCAGATAAAGATTACAAATTCACTTACACGAAACTTTTTTTTAAGATTAAGGTCTTAAAAACAAAGGTGTGTAAACACACGGCTTACAGCTTGCTATTTTTAAGAGGGTATGGTATTTTAAGTTGAACTTGTCATTAATATATATTTGTCACGTTATATACAGATATTAAAAACGCAACAACAATTTTCACAAATGTTAAATTTTTAACAGAATGATACTAGAGGTTAAAATTTTGTTAAATAAACCTAAATTTAAAAAGTCAATTACTTTTTAAGAAAAATTATACATATAAATAAATTTATTGAAGATGAAAAATATTAAAAATTGCAGAATGAAATTTTAATTTTTGAAAGACATTTAAATAATGTATTCATAGTCTAAGTTTAAAAAATGTTGATAAAAGAAATTTTTTATCGAAAAAGTTAGATGGTACCACTGAAACAAGGTTTTGTCGTATTTATTACTACACAATGATTACATTTCTTCCTTTATTTGCACAATAAATTTCAATTAGTTAAAAAAGGCTTCTTTTTCTACTTGTTAACATTTCACGCACTACATCAATTTTGACAACCATAATCATCCCAAACTACAACTGGTGTCAACTCTTAATTTACGTCATGAAATGATGGTTATTGTATTTAGTAAGCCAAGTTCAACGTCGAACAACACTAACTCTTTGTATTTTGAATGAACTGGAAATAGATCCGAGTGTCATACATTGGATGCAGTGAAAGGCTTTCACTGATGATCTAAACGGCATCGAAGAAATACAGCACAAAATCGTAAATGGTTGTTTGCTGAATCAATGTTGAATTTAACGAGTTGTATTGGTAGTTCAATGACCCAGATATTTGCCCACCATTCCATTTCTTACGATTGATCCTTTATAGCCCATCAGGCAAAAGAAAGTAATCTACTAACAGTTTTGACAAAAGACCGATCACTTGTTAAAATGTCGAAAATGTAGCCTTTGGACTATAATGGAAAAGAAAAGTCTAGTTTTCCGATAATCACTTTCAATTCAACAAGGTAATAGAACAAGCAGAAAGGTTTGCCTTAGGAACGAACTACTTGAATATAAATATACTTATACTGTAATCCGTAATATATTTATAAACTATTTACATTTTAAAATGAGTTTTAATGTAATCAAATCAAACTAGCTAAGTAAAAATAGTTTAATCCACGCCCCCAAAGTTAAAACTACTTTCAACAATTTTTTTGGTTTTCCAGAATTTTCTTGGGCTAATGAATTGAAAAATAAAATATTTAAAATCGAAATCTAAGTTCATTTTTTGTACGGAAAAATAATAACTTAAAAAAAGGGGGAAAAGTTAATATACGTATTTAAAGAGGGATTTATTATGAAGCCAAATAGACATGAACATATCAATAGAATTTAACTACCTAAAAATGATAGGGCAAATTTCCCATATCTCACTAGATCGCATAAAACGGGAGTAGGGGTTCAAATTTTTGAAAACACCTTACGAATGGACTTATGGAGTCCTAATGAAACATGGAATAAAAACAAGACCAGTTACAAATAACTCATTTGTAGTTTCATGCAATAACTTCCAGACTATGGGAGAGAAACATGGAACAGTGAACGCAGCGTGGGATTGACACATTCAGGGGGAATCCGGTAACGGCATTGATTTTTGGCGCTCTGAAACGATTACTGCCGAAACAAATGGAAGGACCAGATTCCCCCTTGAACGTGGGGATCCATGGCCAACTAGGCTCATAAGGCCAGAGCAGCTCGAAAGTGTGATGTGTGATATCACTTTTGATCGTCCTTTGGCAACAACTCAACTTTACTCTGAATTATATTAAATTATGTATTAACATTTAACATTTTCATTTTGATGATACTACAATATATTATCAGGGTGAATTTGAATTAAATTGTGACCCAGTAATCAATTTCAATTAACCTAACAATCATTCATGCTTTGCTTCAGTTAAAAATTACCTTGTCAATATTATTTGAAACTTCGAAATTTGTACCACCTACCCAAAAGGGTTTTAGGACAGGATTATTTTGGTTCTCAGTTGATTGCTATACTTGAGTTGGTATCCAAGGGGGCGATAAATTTTGATCACAAGTCACAATTTTGATCTTCTCTGGTAACGCGAGTCTAGTTGGCCACAGTGAATCACGCTGCGTTACGGGAACCATGGCCATCCGCCCGCTCCCAAATAACGTTAGCCTTTGCGCATGTTTAATGAAGAGGAGACATCAATGAAGTGAGTCATGTTTCCCTGGGCTATTCGCTAAGCCAGACAATGGCACAACGGAAACCCAGCCTAAACCTGGTAATGGAAATCGCGATAATGAAGCCTCATTGCGTAATGCAATTACTCACAGGACAAATAACGCGACAATTGAAAAACTAGTTTCCTACAAAAGAGGAAAACAAAGGGGTTACGATGGTTTTTACAAATGATCGCCTAATAAATGGGCTCGCCTGATTCAGAAAGGGAAGGGGTTATTGGCTTTAGTATGCAGAGCCCCGCGTAACCGCATAGTTTCGGAATGACGCGTATAGACAGCTTTTTGGATGTGGTTTAGTCATTTAAAATTGGGAAGGATGTCGAAAATATGAAATGCAGTTGGAAGGAAAATGTCCTTTGCAGCTGTTGCGGTATGAGTAACATTGTGCAATTTTTATTTGAGTCACAGATCATAAATTTAAAACCACAAAAAATAATTGTGTGGGGTTAAGATGTTCCCCCCTAGGGTATTGAAAAAAGATTAAAAATTTAAGTCATAATCGATAACTTGTATTGTGAAGCTACTTCGAGTTTATTAATGGGATGCTATCTTTTAGGGAAGTATGATTCCAATCCGTGAAAATGTAGTTTCATTACGAACCAAGGAATGTATGAATGAATATTATAGTTTTCACTGCTGACTGTAAGCTAAGACATCTTTTAAAGAGTCTGGGTTATTGGTTTTTATAATAAAGAGTAATTACGGGCTAACATTGCCATAGCTTAACTTTAAAATCAGTTTCTTCTACATCCCATTACCCTAAGTCCGTTAGTCATTAGTCAGGAACTACTAAATTTAATATACAGGGTGTTTCAAAAGTCCGTTTCGCGGCTTTTATTTGGAGCTGACGTGTCCTAGGGTTAAGGAAGTAAGGTCTACCCCTTGGTAATAGACCCTGGAGATGGAGAATCCATTGAGAAGTCTTACAGCGCCCCAAGCGGCGCAATAAAAAAAATTAAAAAAAAAAATTAAAAACTAAACGAGAGGGATCAAAAATCTCAGTGTGAGTATTGTTTCCAACGGTATGGAAAAACTCACTGAAAAAAATTTCATGAAAATATCGTGATATTCGCGGAGATTTAAGCATGCGCACTTAAGATAGCACTTTTTCAGGTCTCAAAAGAGAAAAAAATCGTAAATTTGCAAATTTTTCAGTATTATTGTGTAATTATGTGTTTTTTAGTTGATTGAAGACAAAATTTAATCAAAAAATAAAAAAAATTGCAAATTTATGAACTTTTTCTCTTTTGAGACCGGAAAAAGTTCTATTTTCACATGCTAATATCACCGCGAATATTCACGAAATATTTTCAGGAAATTTTTTCAGTGAGTTACAATACTCTTACTGAGGTTTTTGATCTCTATCCCTCCCTTAGTTTTTAAATTATTTTTTTAAACTTTTTCATTTCGCCGCTAGGGGCGCTGTAAGTCATCTCAATGGATTCTCCAGGGTCACTTACCTAGGGGTAGAACTTACTTCCGTGACCCTAGGACTCGTCAGTTCCACAAATAAAAGCCGCGAAACGGACTTTTGAAACACTCTATATGTTGAAAAATTTAAAAACTAAAAAATACCGTGTTCTTAGATAAAATAAAAGGTAAGGGAAAGATTCTATATTTGGAGTCACGAGACCAAATCTTTTATATCACTCAAGAAATCCAATACCGCTACAATTAAAAACCAAACAGATAAAAAGATCAAATCCACGAAAAATACTTTCGAATAACTTTCACTAGGAAGCTAGAAACGAGTATGAGAAGAGATTTAAGGATAAAGGGAAAGTAAAACCCTTCATCCTGGATTTCACAAGGTTTTTTTTCACGCTTGATTTCATGGTACACTTTGAGAAGGAGGATAGTGAGTAATTGCAGATACTTTCATCCCCAGTAAAACACAACACTTTAATTACACTTAATAATCGCATGCCGAAGATTACTCTTTTGTGTAAGCTTTAATTTAATGTTACTTTCTACGTCAAACTGCTTCTTAGTAACTTGAAAGGAGGATATCTAACACCCTATTCTTAGCTTTGAGTGAGTAGAAAATATCGCTTAGCAATTTATCCTTCCGGTTATTTCTCTTTCAAGAAGAGTCAATGTAGAAAACTAAGAAATTACATAAAATATTCATTTTAAAATGTAAATAAATGTGTCTTACAGTAAATCATTTTACAGATAATGAGTTATGAGTTTGAATATGGGAAAAAAGTGCTATTAAGAAAATAATTAACTTGAATAAAACCTCTTTAATGTGTTTACGGGCAATTGTCCCTTAAGATTATAGAAAGAAATGTAAAACAAGGGATGGAAAATTTTAAAAAATGTTTGGTTTTAGGGTTTTTAATGTTATCGATAAAAAATTTTTCAGTGTAAGGTAAATGTGGGTATAGTGGACACTTTAAGGAAAATTTTTGCTTAAATTCTTAATAAATACCAACCTATTTGCTTGGAAACGGTTATCATCCTATTTTTAGGTTAATTGGATCTTCTTCTTTCGATTTTACCATTAAAAATATTAATTAGATTGGGTAAAGTATTTTTAATTAATTTTTAAAAAGTACTCCAAATTGCATCTATAGTGGCCACCTTGATGTAGGTGTTGTATCTATGGTGGACACCTCTTGCATCAATAGTGGACACCTCTCTTTTTCGGCCTATATGAGGGGTTTATGCATGAAATTGAGGGTTTTTCTTGGTATAGTCGTTTAGTTCTAATTAAATCTCCCTTCCCAACGAAATGTATTTTAGATTAAATCAAATTAGCTTTATTTAAAAAAATACTTGATAGTTTCCAGCCCAAAGCCTACGCTGTAGCTGATTTGAGAGGAATTTAGCATGTAATTCAATGCTTTAGAAACCTTGGTTCCCAAAGCCAGAATGAAACCAAATTAATACAACACTTATTTTAAAGCGCAATCAACAGTTTATGAAGAAAAACTGATTCAAATTAATATTATTTATGTTTCTTTTAGAGGCCATTGCAGTGGCCACTATTGGAAAATCTAAGATTATGTGTTGGTATAGTGGCCACCCCCATAAATCCTCGTAAAGTCAAAATTTTCAAATAAATTTTATTCAGTATCATTTTATATACTCTTCTTTATCTAAATATAAATTTAAAAGTCAATCAAACGGTAATAAATACAAAAAAATCAGTTCCGAAATACCCGTTTCCTTACGCGATTCAATAAGCGAAATCAAATTTCAGTCACTCGGCCGATGTTGTTATTTTCAAATATTTAAATATCCTTCCCATGCTGATCTGTGGTATCGGTGATAATTTACCAGCTTACCTGATTGTACAATCTACTATGCCTATGAATTTTGACGCTGTTTGATGCCTCTAACTCGTTTTATTTAAAATTAATCAGCTATGTGGCCACTATTGGTACAGTGTCCACTATACCCACATTTACCTTAAAGGTTTTTTTATAGGATCAGATATGAAGATGAAGAGAAAAAACTTACACCGATATATAATGCTAAATTTTATTAGTTACATAATCTATATATAAAATATCCTTTCATTAAATCTCCGCCTTAAGATTGAACAGAAAGTAACATTATCATAGAATAAATAAAACAAAGCTGACAAACCAACAGATAATAGAATAATTTAGAGGAAAATTTAAAAAGTATTATGATTTTAATAAGTACGAATATTTGCATTCACAATGGACCTAGCGAACGGTTAACCTGTCCTTCATGTTGAAGCAAGCCTAAAAATAAATCGGAGAGGGAAATGAAACAGCAATTTGAATTGAGGGCTAATGAAGTAATGCGAACCACATGCGATGATAATTATCGAATACGAAGATAGTAACATGAAGCACATGTTTGAACCTAAGATTTTCTCATTAAATAAAGAGAAGACATATAATTTTGCTTTAAATTTCACCACAAAAGTTTCATTAACCATATGGTTTTATTTTTATTCTTTATGCAATAACGGATGCAATGAAACAAGAATATTTTCATAACATAATTCCCCTTAATTGTGATACTATGAGAAAATGATAAAAAAATATTAAATTTTGAAAAAGTTATTTATACGGAATATTATACCATAAATTTTTCGTTCTTTTACAGAGTTTAAGGGTTGAAGTTATTTTGTTTTTAATGCTTAAAAAGGTATTATTTTGAAGGAAGATAAGTTTCATTCTAATATTAGGAGTACACAGTTTTAAGAAATATTTTAAATTAAAAAAAAACTACATTTTAAACGCAAAGCATCAATTTATTATAATTACTTAAAGACATGTACTTAAAGTTATATGAATTCAACTAATACTTTTTTCCAACAATTTTCTAATTTATCCATTCGAATTTATTTGAAATTAATTGACTCTTGATCGGAGAAATTCATATAAAATTAAATTACATTACAGAATTTATTCGAAGACTGTATGCTTCTGGGATGTTAGATATATTTTCAAATTATTTTAAGAGTAGATTAGACCTAGTAACTAGTTAGTAACACTACTTTGAAAGGCCCCTAAAAGGGTTACTTATTTTCAAGTATTACATTTTAATTAGTTTAATCGAACCATAATGTAAAATGCCTTCTCTTTCTGATGAATGTTTCGTTTATCATACATGTGAATACTCTGACAATAAATTTGCGGAAAATATTTAAAAAAAATTCTGTGGCACCTAAATTTTCCTTCAGTTTAAGTATAGAGGGGGTCCATCGGCTTCTACTTCCCGAGATCATACGATTCGATATGATAGTCATATTTTTCAGCTTAAATATTAACTAGTTTTCATATTACTTCGATATTTTTTTCGATTTTACTCAAAATTTATTACTAGGCAACACTTGCGGGCCAGAGTTTCCAGTAAAAATCTATTGGAAAATAAGAAAGTGGAATTATAGTTTTGCAAATTGAATTGTCTGATTTAATTTTGCTTAACAAACAGGCGGATTTCCGCCAATTGGCGGAGGTATGGTTTATTTAGATAAAATATTTTGATACACAAAACCAACTTATTTTAAA
Source organism: Tetragnatha versicolor (assembly GCA_024610705.1). NCBI lineage: Eukaryota > Metazoa > Arthropoda > Arachnida > Araneae > Tetragnathidae > Tetragnatha > Tetragnatha versicolor. Next base: position 43,458,371 of record JANDEH010000009.1, read on the forward strand.
ATACGAGGGGGAAAAGAAAATAATTTTAGTATCGCATCCCTTAAATTAAGAGCAATTATTAAGTTTTTCTTCACCTTGAAGAGGGTCGATGGCCAAAGGTAAAAGAGTCTCCGCTTAGGAGTGAATTCTCTGGAAACCTTTGAAGAATATTCCTCGTGTCTTCAACAGAAAGCCTTCCGGTTCTTTATTAAGAAAAGAAGGTGCGACGCTGAATATTCTCACTCAGCATCGAGGCGCCAACTGCGCTCTGGAAAACTCCATGCAAACTAATCGATCCGACTAATCGGCACACTTAGGTCTACTAAAGGTCGCAGGGTCCCAAAACAAAGTTATCCGGAACCAAGATTGTTCGACGTTAAAATAGAGCCCCATTTAATAGAGAGCACAATAAATCACCAACTTAATAAAGCGCATTTTAACATAGTTCTGGCATTTTTCCAACTGGTCCGCCCTCAGAGCGAAGGGTGCAGCTTCTTTGTTTTTCATCGAGTTGGTTCCATGGCCGGCCAGAGTTATCCTGTCCCACGGTCGGTCGCGAGGAATGTGCTTATTGATTCGATCGTAATTGAATGAATCATCTTCAATCGATTCAGGCGGATAAATAGGAGCTCCGGCCGGTCAAAGGGGGGAAACGCAATTTTCAAATTGATGGAGGGGTCTTGGCTTCATCGGAAATTTATTAGGGGCCTTTTGGAGGGCGTGGTGCTAGGGGGAAAAACCTGAAGGAGGGAAAGGTCAAGTAAGAAGACAGGGGTTATGCACGAAAAAGTTAACTAAACTTTCAGAGTGATGGAAGCATTTATGCTTTTTGGCAGAGGAGAGGTAAAGAATCGAATGGGACGGTTTCAAGTGCACTTTTATAACTAGTTCCCATTCAATCTTTACTTTACACTAATTTTTTATGGATAAAAAAAGTTAAGTTTGATTTGTAGTCGTTGCCATAATTATTAAATTTAAAATTTACTCTGCTACTACACATTATATTTTTTACAAGTATATTGTACGCTTATTTATTTTTTAATACTTACTATATATTTTTTTCATTTAATGTACCCTTATTATTTTTCTTCCACGCATATATCTCTATCTTTATAGCTGACCACCTGGTAGAGTTTGCGACTCCTTAGTGGCTAATATGTAAAATCATTCATTTTTTCTGTTTAATCTTGTTTTACAGTATTATGTTATGTTTAAATATTTCCTGTAATAATTTTATTTGACATGATTTCGATCGAGTATTGGGTCATATTGAACCAAAGCGAGCGAAATTCAGAAAGAGAAAATTTTACAGGGGGTCATTGACCCCTTGGTTGATATTTCAAGTGATGGTGACCAGGTGTTTCATATAAATAAAAATTTTATGAACATTACCTATAGAAGGCCGAAAAGATTTGAATAAAAGTACTATAAATCCTCTAAAACAGCTTTTAACAAAGTTAACCCCCCTGAAAAAATATATAACACGAAATTTAAGTAATTTGATATCATGTTATTTTATTGACACCTTTTTTAGAGAGAGAAATTGTTAACTAAATATTCAAATGAATCTGAATAAAACGCGATTGTTTTAACAGTAAAACTATTGATACATTAATTTTTCAAATTTTTCACTTGACGTAGGTGGTAAACCCTTAATGTCTATCAAAATCTCCCTAAAAGCTACAGAATTAATTGAATGCATTTTAAACAGTACAGATATACTACTTTGATGCAAAAGTAAAAGTAAAAACAACTTTAAAACTCCACCGAACTTATAGAAAACAGCCCTTTTTAATTTTCTATAAAATTAGCAAAAAACATCTTCAAAAACCCATTTTTAAACTTAACTAAAGAAAAACCTGATAAAATTTTAGAAAACTGGAGAGAATATTTAATAACACACATTTTAAAAATGTTAAGAATTCTAGGAACTAATACATAGAAACTTAAAATAAACAAGCAAAACAATATTTCATACCATGCTTCAAATAACTAAGAGTTAGAAGAAATTAGTTTTTACTCGATTAGTTTGAAGACCCTAAATGAAAGAAAGTTTTCCAAAGCCGTGGAATAAAACCGAGAGTTTTTCCCGAGGAATCTTTTTCCTTAAATCTTTTAAAGGGGCATGGATTTAGGAGCTTCTTTATTTCCAGAGCCATAAGCAAACTCCTCCGAAAGAGGAATTCTATTGCACGCAATTCCAGGGATAAATGGTAGTTTGCTTTGGAGATGAAAAAAATCTTCCAAAGTAGGAGGAACTGAGTGCGATTCCAACAAGTAATGTTTATACTAGACTGATGGAAGTTAGCTTTCCCGTTTCTTTGGGAACAGGGGTCCCAAATGAATGGCCCGCCGGTCGGATCTCAAATACTTTCTGTGGCTCGCAGAAATTCATATTATTTTATTTTCTTTATTTACATCTCCACACAGAAAACTCATTTTACATGACATGATGGTTTTTTAACACTAATGCCACACACATACTAAAAACGAAAATATTTCAAACGAAAATAAACTAACGAAAATTGTAGTTTGTGTTTTTTAGTTCTTTCATAATTTAGAGGGGAAAGTTTTCTAAATTGAAACAATTACAATGGAAATCTATTTTAAATGAGAAGTTTTTACTCATTATTAAGATTTTAAATAAAATATAATAATATCTAATTGTTACTATATAATTAAGTAGATCTACGTTAAAATAAGTAGGAATGTCCAGGACAGTCTCTCGGGTATGTTATTTTTATTTTCCGTTCATTAAATTGGCCCTTACAATTACAATCCTTACAATCACATATCTAACTTAAGTTTCATAATGTGTAATAACTAACATGATTATTTTTGTAGCCAACAAAGCAGATTTAATAATTTCAATAGTAATAAACTAACGGAAGAACAACATTACACACAAACTATCCAGAAATAGATGATACCTAAAATACTATTCCATTGTTACCAGAGAATGGATACAAAACATCTAACTTAACACCATAAATCTTAAATAACTATCATCTTAAGTAAGAGGATTCAACACAGCTATATTAACTACGAGAAACGCGCTTCTTCATTATTTTCTGGTAAAAAAAAATACACAGTTCTTCCTCTAAGAAACGAATAATACAGTTTTTTTAAGAGGCAAAACAAATCAATTCCCAAACTACAAAGAAACATTTATCCTTATTGTTGAACAAGCGTAGATGTTTTGAGAAAATTAGAACATAAGAGAGTCCTTTTGTGTTCCTTCTGGTGTAGCTCATCAGGACTGTTTTCCTACCAACTAGCATCAATAGACTAAACAAATGTTTTCTTCATTAGGCGATAGACCTTGTCCATTGACGTTCCTTTGTGTCTCAGATTCTGCATTCCAGGGGGTGGGATGTACCAAGAGTGGAAAGGAACGAATATTTAGCGTTCCTGCTTGCATTCTCGTGGTACTGTGTTTACTTAGAAATAATATCGTAAGAACCCCCATGTATGAAAAAAAACTAGATATTGTACTCAGGAAGTAATAAAAGCTTACTGTTAAAAGTTAATGCTTGGATGTATAGATGAGTAATCTTTACAAGATAAACAATAACTAACTTAAATATTTAATTTTATTTCGAAAAGGAATTTTTAAGCAAATACAAATATTTCACACCAAACTAATGTATTCGGATTTAAAAATCTATAATGGTTACTTTCTTAATTTAAATTAAATAATTTATAAAATTGTAAATAATTATTTACAGAGTCGAATTTGTAATAAAAATGATTGTACCTGATACAAAACTTTAAAAAAAACTGAAATTTTCTTTATAAAATAAAGTTTATGAAAAAACAAAAGTTGTTTCAAAACTTAAATTTATAAAAAAATTATTTATTCACTTAAAACGGGTTTATTAAAAAATCTAATGCTGGCACAATTTTTTTATCTGATGCTATATGATTTTTTGAACAGCTTTAGAAAGACAGAGTCCTTCAGCCGCCATGCTTACCCCCTGTCAAACGATTACTGACAACCATGAAGATCTAATATTAATGTTGTTACTAGATCCTAAAATAATAAGCTACTAATTATTATTTTAGGATCTAATATTTATAAAAATAATATTAATAACTAGATCTCTATGGTTGTCAGTCATCATTTGAGCATTGGGTAAACATGGAGGCAGGAGGACTCTTTCTAAAGCTGTACAGATTTTTTTTCCTGTGATAGTTCGAATTGTAATTTCAAGCCTTACATTCAAGAAAAAATAAATGAATAGTATTTTAGCAAAGACTGTTAGCAGTTTTTAATGTTGCTCTGAAAAGTGTCCTAGTTTTGTTATCGGAAGATACTACTCTCCTAGAAAACAGCCTGAGGACACAGGATATTAACAATTATTTATAGTACTCTTCTTTGTCTATATATTTTATTTGCCATATTTGTAACAGTCTATCTTATCATTAACTGATTAGGCGGTTGACCAAACTTCCAAGTAGGTAAACGAAGACGAGAGGTAGAAGCCATCTGCTTAATCGGACAAAAATCCATGGCAGATAAGATAGCAGAGGTGTCAGAGAGGCGCCGAATACAAAAGTTACTAAACCCCGCTGTCAATCACTCTTCAAATAAGCTTCAGATTTGCAGGCAAGTCGCCACTATGCTGGCAGTATGCTTCAGATTTGAATTGAGGTATCCACAAACATAGAAGAATGCAACAAATTTTAAGTGATCTATCCAAACATAGCAGAATGGAACATATTTTAAACAAACTATCCACACTAACATCGGAGAATACAACAAATTTTAAGAGTAGACTATTCCCACGCTTACTAAAGAATATAACACATTTTAAGTGAACTATTCCCAAGCTTACTAGAATGCGACAAATTTTAGGTTGATTGTTTCCAAACTTAGCAGAATGCAACATATTTTAAGAAAAGTATCCACAAACATAGAAATGCTCCATGCAAGAATTATACTTCGGTTCACACCATTGTGAGGTTTGCCCCAAACACCGAAAATCCTCATGGCCACCCGCTTAGACTCATAGATCCATATAAGCTCGAAATTGAAACGTGATAGTAGTCCCCTTTTATCGCTCTTTGATCACAACTCAACCCTTTCCCCTGAATTAAATTATTTATTTAAATTCATTCATATGAAACTTTCGAAGCTTTTCAAATAATACTAGCAGGGTGGTTTTTCATTAAATATTTGCGAAGGTACCAGTTGCAATTAGAGTAGCTAAATTTTAATTTTAATTCAAAATTTCAAAGTTGAAAAAATCTTGAAATCGCTCTAATTAAATGATTACTTCAAAAATTCGAATTAAAATCTAAAATATTAGTTTTTTCTTAAGGAGAAACTAAGCCATAAGACCTTTTGGTTCAAAGGTACACAATTTAATTTAATTCGGAGTGTGGTCAAAAAGATCTACTGTCACACGTCACAATTTCGAGCTTTTCTGGCTTAATGAGTATCTTTGTCTAGGTGGCCATGGAAGTCTCCCCAAGTCTCCCCCTCCTTTGTGAGTTTACCACCTGCCACCGAGACACCTGGCAGTTAGAAAACGCGAACTAAATAAAAATAAAGAGTCAGATGGGGGAAAGAGTTACCATTTATGCTGGCCCAGTTACTATTGCGTAAACTTGAATTTTCCCTAACAAATTACGGCCCGCAGACATACATAATCGTTACGTTTTGCATTGTTTTAGTGAAAATTACATACATTATTTTCAGATGTTGCCATAACTTACATTAAATCATAATTAAAGGCTGTTTCTCGATCTTTTTAACAAGGTACTCTTTCATTTAAAAAATTTACTCGGTTTTACCTTTGTAAAGGAATGTATTTTCATTAGTGTTATTGAAATTATGAATGGAATAGGGCACTGCTTACGTTTATTACGGTCTTGTATTATTCGTAAACATATTAACAAAGTTAGAACCAATAAAAAGAAAAATCACAAAATTTTTTTAAAGCTTTGTAAAGAGCAAATATGATTTTTCCTCACAGTTTTTAGTTTAAAGCTAGAAACTAGTCATTCTACCAAACTTAAAACTGACCAAAATGATTTTAGGTTACAGTATTAGTAAAAGAATAAAATAAATTAATATTTTTTTATAACTTTTATAAAAGGGATGTGTGCAACCAAAGATTTAGATTCACTGACCATGACTATCTTTGATCATCAATTACATAGGTACATATCTAGGGATAAGAATAAGGAAATGCTTCAAATATGTACGCTTTATCTTACTTAACGCTCCAGACACTAGATCAGAATAACAATGAAGTTAAAAATAAGTTTCAACTCTCCATTTCTTTCATCTAAAACTAGCCTTACAGGTAAAATATCAGCAACAAAACTTCATCGGTAAAATGATTTTTAAATATACTGTGTAGCTCTTGCATTTGATACTAATACTCCTACATGACAACGTATTCCACCATTAGAGAACCTTTTTCGTTCTTTTGTAGTTTTAGCAGCTTATTTGAACAAAACGCGAATTCGGCTCCACAATGGCCGAGCTGATTAATGCACTTTTCTGTTTTCCGGTTCTTTCAACTCGCGCAAGGGCAACGAGATCCAAAGCAGGTATATTAATTATTCGCTTTTTAGAACGCACTATGCTCAGCTCATCACTACGCCTTTTGCCACGAGTTGGTGCGCCGCAACTACGCTTTTCTGGTTAAAGTCAGAAGATATCCTAGAGGCGAGCTAGATTTATACGAAAATAAGAGGTATGCGCTTTATAATAGGAATAATGCATTGATCGTCAGAAATGGGAATGGTTGGAAGTGGAATTGATTTAGGAAAGCGAACATGGGGGTGCAATAGTTTTGAATGAGCAGATTTTCTGAGGTATATGAAGTATTGAGTATTATATATGGGGGAGATAATGAACTTTTTGTAGATTAGTAGTATTAATATGTTTCTTTTATATGGGTTCAATGAGACGTGTGTGTAACGATACTTCGATCAGTCTATACTCTCATGGCTCCGGCGAAATTAAATCTAAAATTTTCAAACTGTTAAACATAACCTGTTTGCCATAACAGTTTTTCTAGGTCCCCTTAGTATCGTTACAGACCGGTTTCAGGTGAAGTTAATATCCTTGACTTTTTCTAAGAAAAGATAACACAAATATCTTAACTTTTCTCTTAAAAGCTAAATGTCCCGAAAAAAATCGTAATTTTTATTCATTTTAGTAAATGGATTTTTAAGTAAGGAAACTGATTTTTTACATAATTTGAATTAAAACATTATAGATATATATTCAATTTAAAATTCTTGATTTTGTTTAATTAGATAAACAAATTTTCCAGATCGTTTTAAAGATAAAGTTTTTCTAATTATATTTCAAAACACAAAAAGACTACACTGTTAAAAAAAGTAGTTCAACCTTTCACCAAAAACTTTCAACCTTTCACCATAAACTGGTTCAAATTTAGCTGCAACCAAGGTTTGGTAACAGGTTTCACCAAGTTTTACTAGTTAAAATACCAAAAATTGGTGCTTGCACTAGTGAAAAACCGAAAACTTGGTGAAACCTGTTACCAAACCTTGGTTGCAGCTAAATTTGAACCAGTTTATGGTGAAAGGTTGAACTAATTTTTTTAACAGTGTATGATAAAAATGTTAAAAAAGTATAGAGTCTGAGAGTGTTCTCACTAATTTTACATTCTGCCATGGGTTCTTTTTAAAGGATTCTTATTAAAAAATTTCGAATGAACATCACTAGGATATGGAGAGAAAATTTAAAGAGAAAGATCATATGAAAAAAAATCTATAAGTATTCACGTGACTGTAATGCCGGGTATTCCATATCAGCTAATAACATATTGAAAAGGATTTGTACTTTAGTGTTAAATTTTTATATCAGTTATGATTTATTTATTTTGATGTAATTTGACTGACTAAACTGTATTATGCACAAGTTTTTATAAGCAATACATTTTAGTGGTGCAGTTTTGGGTTATTTCTCCGCTTATATACTTTACGTAGTTGTAGTATATTTGTTTTTATCAACCTTGAAGTTTCTCATTTTCATGGAGGATTTGTTCTAGAGAAGTCTAATGGCATTATTCACTGTCACATAACCAGTAGTTTAACAGCAGCTTAAGAAAGAAAAGATGCTTTTCGCTGACTGATTGGTGGAATCTTTCTTTAACCGATAATCAACCGCTAGTTAGGTGGCAGTTAATAATGCCATAAGTGCCAGAAACGTCTCTTATTGTATTGACAATCCACTAGAAATACTTTTTTGAGATTTCCGAAGTAGTCTGACCCTTAATAAAAAGGAACTACCCAGAAAAATTCTCTTCAGCCCTCTCACATTTCCCCTTCTTAATCTCAATGGAATTATTCCCAATAAAATTAGACTACATGCCATATTGTTATCTTATGATTCTGCAGCAAAAGTGCTAACATAGAGGTTATATTATTGGAGGTTAAGTTAGACAACCTGTGTCGGATGTTTTCTAACATAAAATAAGAAAAATTTGAACCATCAAGTCGAAATAACTAATCTTTTACCACGATAAAAACTAATTTAAGAAAGTTATGAGAGAGTTAAAGTTCAAATCTTTGCTATATATTGTTTCTCAAACACCCAAGAATTTCAAACAAAGCAGACTAAGAAAGTACTTCAAGAGAACATTTAAAAGATTCATGTGCATTACGAAAAAGGAAGAGCAGTTCCAAACGTGTACAGTTAACATTGACGCTGTTTTATTTAAAGGCCCAAGTTAGACTGGTCTGTCGTCCGAATTGATAGAATGTTATCTGCTCCTTCTCGTTTTCTTACGTCCTTATGTTATAGTGAAGAGAATAACTCATAGAAATCATAATAGATTTGTGAATAGTATTTATTTAGTAAACAATGCAAACAAGCTTTTACTTTCTTTATTCTTCATAAAAAGCATAAAAGTATGATAAGTTGCTGAAGTATGTACATGGAATTAACTGAAAACAAGTGAATTTTGAAAATTTGAAACGATTGGAGGATATTAAGTTAAAAGGTAAATAAAAGATTAACAATGGGGCTTTCTACGATTAATATATTAAATACAAATAACTGATGTTTCACAATAAGGATTTATGTCTTATTAAACATAATCTAAAAGTATTGAAAGGTAGAATAAAAAGGCTTAACGTAGAAGTTTCATGAGAATGTGAATGATCAAACTTCAGACAAAACATTGTGTAACCAATGTTTTTATTAACAAACCAATGCAATTATTCAACAATTGAATCTTTAACGAGTGATAATAGCCGAAAACGCAATAGTCGGCACATCATTTTGATGTCTTCAAGAGAATACCTGCTTTTGCAACCGCACTTTTTCACCGAAAAAGCCATTTGAATTTGAGAACTCGACAAGAACTTGCAAAATACTCGTATAGTGGTGCATCCCGCGTCCACTGCTTTTGATATTGCCGGCGAAGACAGCCGCTGAAATTATTTAGAAATGAATCCATCAGGTTTCAGCACAGCCGGCTGACACGCTTTGTGCAGAGCATCCGCAGTTCTCGACCTTGTAATGGAGGATGAAGAAAAGAAGGTTTATTGCCGCCAAAAAGTTTCAGCGATAATTCGCCTTTGTCACGCTACAAGGGTGTATCACGAGGTATATTGGGCTACGGAAGTTTATCTGATACAGATTAAAAGGGCTCCGATTAACACTTTGTAAGACGCCACTTCTCAGCTACAAACGGGTGCGTACCGCATTCAAGGGCTTATCAGCTTTATTACTTACTGACCTCATGAGATGTTCTTGGAAAAAAGTAAAATGCCCATTGAAATCAAACAGAAGTGCCGAATGAACGAAATTTCCTCTTCAGAAAAGAAACTTCACCCACTTTTTTCAAGTAATATTGATCATAATCTGAGTGGCTCGTATTGAAGTGTAACAGGGTTCCCACTCAATTTTGGAAACTATTTCTAGTTTTATTTCAAGTAATTTTCAGGTTGAAAAATTACCTATCCACAACATGTTTCATACTTATTTCTCACTCCAAACATACATGTTAATTAGCACATATATTTCCTTCCCGGATGAAAAATGAGAAGCTTAGAAAAAATTGAGTCATTCTCTAGGAATTCTGAATGTTTTTTTTCTAGGTTTTAGAAAAATAAGTAATTTCATCATACTATTTGCCGACTTTTTTGGTGTTATGGAAATTCCCTGAAAATTCCAGATTTTACAGGTTATTTCTGGATCCATGGGAACCCTGGTACAACTTCTAGGGCTTGCTCAATAATTCAGATGAAAAAGGAAAACTTCGACCTTGCCCAATTAGCAGTAAATTACATACATAACAGCAGGGTTTAATTTTGGGCAAGAGCCATATTCGGCTATTATGCACAACGGCGGTGCAGAAATAGTATCTTATACGATTTCATTTTCAGAGCTTTAACCAGAAGCCTACAAATTACAACACATAGATTAGTTTTTTAGTTATTTGGAGATTTATGGCATAAGGCCTCTATTAAGGTATATACGACACATAGACTGGATCTATTTCTCTAAATGATTCCTTATTGCTTGCAAACATTAAATTCTGCACTGTTTTGCAGAAAGTTAAAGTACCCTGCTGTACTTTCAGAACAAAAGTTTAAAAATATAATTTGGGGGGACAAAGAAAATCATCTTTATTTTTAATTGTGGCCTTCCAAACATAAAATTTGGAGATTCCGGTTTAGCCTATTTATAAGGCCTGATAGAAATCCGTGAATTGAGTTAACATGAAAGTAGATGAAAAACCATTAGAAAAATTTCCTATTTTTCTCTGGTAACGACGGCAATTGGTTCTGTGCGATGTTACTTTACTACTAATCGCACAATCATTTCGAAATCACCTCTACATTTTATCCAGAAGCAAAACGGATGTTGAAGAAAAACATCCATCGCAAATTATCACTCCCAACAGAATAAAACGAACTTAATTTGTTTTCGAAAGGGTATAAACAGAAATAGTATCTTACCCTTACTTTTTTTAAAATAATTTTACGAATTTGACAATTAGTTGATTCAAGTATTATCTAGCCAAATTATCTGTTTGTTTCTCTCTAAAGTAAATGTTCTATGACAAGGTTAAACGGTTAAGCATACAGTATTCCGTTCAACAGAAGAAAGTGATGCTGATAGTTCTTGTTTCATTTATCGAAACCGAAACCCGGCCAAAAATGTTAACGCAATTAGACCTTTACTCCGAGTAGATAGTTAAGTAAAAAGTTTGTTTCTTTTTAATTGCTGCTTCATTAAATTCAAGGGACCCCGCGAATCCTTCCGAAAGAGATCTCATTTCTAATCATGCTCCAGTTTAAATACAATTAGAACACATGAGCTTCATGAGATTACTTTGCAACCAGTCTCATTTCCTCATTTCTGTTTACGAATTCAATAGGGTCACGGCTTTGGATTTTTTAAATGCTATTACAGGGAAGTTGCAGAACGTAAGGTGCTCATGAAAATGTACCAATGAAAGATCGACATTTGCCTCATTAATATTAATCGGCGTTTGTTATTGGAAGTTGAAGAGGGGTTATTTAAAAAAATGTACTGTGGTTGTTATGTTAATGTCTTTGCTTAAAAATATAGCACAATTTTGTTCCATCTCGCAAGATAGGTTATTATTTGAAAGCCCAATATGTAATGATGCGCAACAAAACAATAAAAAACTATTTTTTTCATCTTAAATAATATCTGTAGCTGTAAAATCTCAGTACACTCGACGACTAAAATTGATTCCTAATTTACATTTATTTAAGGGCATATGGGAGTGTTTAAGATACTTAAAATGAAAAGATGGAAGGACGTATAAAGAAAGCCATTATCACAATGGTGCAAATAAATTGTTACCGAGTGTGCAAATAAATGATCGAGCTATTTAGCTTAATTTAAAAAAAATCCTAATCCAAGATAAAACCAAGCTTCAACCAGTTATATTTAAACTACATTTACAAAGAAACCCCCCAAGGAAGTATCGAAAGTATTGGGTTAAGGTCACTTCCAATACTTTCGGAATTTTCTACTTAGGAAGGGAAGAGTACGTTATTGATCTATCTCAAGCGAAAAGCTAAAACATTTTTACTCTTTCCAGATGGCGTTCGGGCAGGACTCGTATCACGCGGGCAATTTTAACTTTCGGTTGTCACAGGGGGTCACACACCCCGATCAATACCCCCCAGAACCTCCCCCACGGGGGAATGAGTTTCCCGTTTCCCCACCCTCCTTCCCGCGCGTTCAAATAGACGACACAAAAGTTCGAAAACTGACCGGCAAAAACGTTCCTTTTAGGCGAAATGGGAGCACGTTAGCTATCGTTTGAGGTAAAGCGATTTGTGTCATACCTTAAAAGTTAAAAGCTGCGCGTTTTTTCGTGTGTGTATTGAAATATGTCGGTGTAGTGTTTAACTGATGTTTCGAGGAACATTTTATGCTGAGACCAGAGAAAGTGTATCGTAAAACTATGAAATCCAGACAACATAAGGCTCAGTACGAGATGGTGTCCCGCGATAAACTCGTTAATACTTAGCGCCCCGTCATAGTGAAAACATGACAACACAAAGGTTATTTCAAACTCAATTTTACGAGGGTGTTCCACGAAAATCAGAACGTGTTCTGTCAGTCTAACACACATTAGAAGCACTGGTATAGTTCATAGAAATCCAGAACTTTTCACCAAAAGCTAGGCATTGCACTTCCTCCGAGTTTACTTAAAAAAAAGCAGTTTTGACAGGTGCATCTCAAAACTACAATATTTTCGCGAACATCTAAGTTCGAAGAAACCGAAACCCACACAACCCGATCAGTGCGAATGCACTCAGCAGCATCTGACGGTTCACAATAAAAAAAGTGAGCGAAGAACTAACTCGCCCCGACGGAAAGTTTAGCAGGCCCATCCGGCATGGAAGCACCCCACCACGCGGCCTGTCGCGCCAAGTTTCCTTTTCAAAACAACACAAGTTTGCTGAAGCGTTGGGAACGAGGAAATGGGCCCCCAAAAGCATGGAAACTTTACCTGAGCAGTGAGGAGTTTCCACGGCCGGCGGCGCCTACCCTCTGTCCCGAAACAAACGCATGCCGCGTACGGGATCATGGCTCACATCACCGCGAAACTTGCCAAGGACCGTGCGGCCCAGGGTCCCTCTGTTGACGGAAGAGAGAGCCGGAGAGGTGTACCGCAGTCCTCTGGCATGCGGCCAACTCCACATCGATCTGGCCGCCAGGCGGCGCTGCCGGCGGAGGCCGAGAAACACAAAGGGGGATAGAGATAGAGAGGGCGTCGGCGGCAACACGGCGTGGCTGCCTTTGCGTGGCAAATAATTTTTTTAGGGTTGGAGTTGGAAACAGTAGCGTATCCAGGATTTTTGTCTGGGAATGAGGTATCCAAAACACGTATATTTCCATGACCTTCTCGTTTTAAAAGGATTTAATTTTCACACTTTAAAAGTGTTTTTTAAAGTAACATCATAAATTCCCCATTACTACCGGTTTCGCATGAAAAATGTGGGAAATTTACAAAATTTTGAAGGAATTTCAACTTAAAAAAAGTGGAAATTTTTTTTAATTATAGGGGGTTTTAGCCCCATAACCCTTCCCCTTGGATTCTCCCTTGGAGGTAAAAACTGACGATTGAAAGAATGGAGAATTTCCGGCTTGAGGGATTAATTAATCATACTGTGCCAGAAAAATAGTCTCAATTCTCAAATTAATAGTGGCTTTCTAGTAGGTATAGGCATCAACACAGTAAAACCAGAAAGTATAAGTATTTCATTAACCAAAATCACCCTTATTCATTTTCTTTTTCCGTCTTTTCCTGTTTTAATCTCTTGTACCGATCCCTCTAATTTACTTTCTCTCGTCCACCCACTTTTTCTTTTCGTCCCTTCTCACACTCTCACAATCATTCACTTTTCTTCTCTTCGTTCATTGGTTGATTCTTTTTTTTTAGTTTTTTTATTCTTACTCCTCCCTCCTTCAATCTCCCACACATTTTAAATTTAAGGCAAGTAAGTGGATACGAAAAAAATTATTCATGAAAAAACAGTTTAGTCTGCTTTATAAAGATAAAATCCTTAAGGAAACCTTTGAATGAAATTAAAAAATTAAGTTTCAGGTAAATAATATTCCAAAATAAATGTATGTATTCATATAATTTTTTTGCGTTTTTTTAAACGCAAAAGATATATTTAGATGGAAACCCCATCAAAATCAAAGTTGTTTTTGTGGTTGTTGTGGGACTAATTTTCATTTATAATGCTTCGCACATTGAAACACACACATCCTTTTCCTTCGCTTTAAATAACTTGCAAATTTTTGATGTCAATATTTACGAGAAAAAAATTATTTCTTTCCTTTTCTAACAGCACTAGGGAGTGGAATTTTCTAGCCTGATGAACATTATAAGGCACGCTAATTTCCCTACAAAACTTCTAAAGGAAAATGTTCAAATTGGACCAGTTTTCGTTTGTACAATATCATTGTACATACTTTTATTCCATTAAATAAATTTTAAAAGGCCACACGTAGCCCAGGTTTTGATTAGATGACCTCAGTATCGCAGGGTCCGATCCACCGTGCTGCTAAAGACTGGGTATATGCGGAGTATGTGCTCGATAAATCTACGGGTAAAAATCATGTGGTCGGTCATAGAGCAATTTACCATGGGTCCTAAACCATATGCAGACTTTCGCCTTCGGACACATGGCTAAATTGTGGAAGTGAAGATAGTTGGTGGTGCCACACATCTATCATAAGGTAGAAGTCGGATATCTGCGATTGCTTGGCCTGTTTTTTGTCGCTCTCAGGAGCCTTACCCCTTTTGTTTTAATTCCTTTCATCAGCTTGGGTCTTTCAAATAACATGTTACAACAATCTCCCTTAAGTAAATACGGGTAAAAAGTCCTATGGTCGGTCAGAGCAATTTACCATGGTTCTAAAAAACCATATGCAGACTTTCGCCTTCGGACACATGGCTAAATTGGGGAAGTGAGGATAGCTGGTGGTGCCACACATCTACCATAAGGTAGAAGTCGGATACCTGTGATTACTTGGCCTGTTTTTTTGTCTCTATCAGGAGCCATACCCCCTTTGTCTTAATTCCTTTTATCAGCTTGTGTCTTTCAAATGGCATATTACAGCAATCTCCCCTAAGTAAATACGCATCCTAAAAGTAAACATGAAAAAAATCCCCAAAAAAGCGGTTTTGTCGCCAATTTTGGCTAGAAGGCGCTAGGTTGGCACAAGGGATCCAATGGGGAAAGAGGCACCCTATTCCTTCCACTACTCCGGTGAAAAACGAGCCAACTCTTTTTCTTTCTCATACAGGAAAACCGTTAAAAATAAAAAAAATGAACGCTCGCCTTATGAGCGAGTGTAATAAGCACAATTTGAGAGGAGGCCCAAAACAAATAATAATAATAACGGTAGAGGAGAGGGAGGCGATTTTTTGGGGGGAAATTGGGGGAACGAGGGGAAATAATGAATTGTCACTTTTGTTTTGAGTTGCGCGGAAGGCGACAGGGTTTAATAATGAGCGGGCGAGAAACAATGCAAAGTTGTCTAATGAAGAAAAAGCTGTCAGTTTTTGTGATGAAGCGCAGTCGTCAGTTTTTTTTTGGAAAATGAATTTAATCTACTTCGATGGCAGAAGAGTTACGTTTCGCAAATTACATAACGCTGAATT
This sequence comes from Tetragnatha versicolor, assembly GCA_024610705.1. NCBI lineage: Eukaryota > Metazoa > Arthropoda > Arachnida > Araneae > Tetragnathidae > Tetragnatha > Tetragnatha versicolor. The sequence goes on from JANDEH010000009.1 coordinate 43,474,012, forward strand.
AATTAAATCCACTCTTTGGAATCAAAACGTTGGTTATTGATAAAGTAATTAATTTAAAATAACATTTTCCTAACTTACGATACAATTTTTAACGATTCTTTAAAGTTTTGTTTTTTTACAAATGTAAACCTTTTAAATGTCAATCAGGTGTTTATGTTAAATGGGCAATTCCAGTATTTTTATTTTATTTCTTTTATTCGATAGAGATATTCAAGAAAGGGATATACGCGCAATTCGTTTTAATTAAGCTGCCCATATTTGTTTAATTTAATTTCAAAGTTTGACTTAAATAAAGAACGCGAAAACAGCATCTTACGTCATTCAATCCGAAACATTTTTTATAAACCTATTAGGATTCAAAGCGATCGTTGATTTTCACTTGTAAGTAGGACCGAAACCGATCTGACGTCATTCAATCTGAAACCAGTCCAAAGGGATTGTCGATTTTTATTTTAAAATACTGAACTAACTAAATTTTTTTGAAACTTTTAGTGTCGATTTTTGAATTTAGAACCTTTTCTTTTACTGGAAAATGCATTTTTCTGTTTAAAAAAAGGGTATTGCCCATTCTCTTACTTTTAAGGAAATTTCCTACGGGAGCCATGGTCAATTCTACGAGCTCATAGAATCTACGTAAGTAAAACTACTATCTAATGTAAAGCCATGTAAAGAAATATGTAAAAAGCATTTCCGATATATCTCCGCCGTGTTTCTCAATAAGTTCCCACGCGAAATTCAAACAAAATCAAATTTTCGTCTCTAAAAAGCTTTTCATTTCTTTCATTATCAACTTAACAGAAGTATTTCAATCAGTCAGGTAACTTCGTTTCTGTAGTTCTCCAAATTTTAAACAAATTATCATCATTGTCCAGGGAAGTCCCCTTTTTATTTAGTTATGTATTTTTATTTTCGTATTGATAATCTATGAGCCCATGGAAGAGATTTTAGCTCCCCTTTGAGAAATCTCTCTCACCTACATTTTCTTTTTTGTTTCCTTCCTGTTCTTTGGTGTGATGCCCTCATGTCTTTTTTTGTATTGATTATTTCTTTTTGTTAATAGTTTGTATTTGAAGTTGAAGTTATCGACAGGTGGAAGACGTAGGTGAAAAACATTGCATTTTAGTGCTTACTTTGGTAGGTTGGATGCAAAATCACAGAGAAGACGTACTGAAAGAAGTCTCGAGAAGATCAAAGTATTTTATTTTCGAACAGACACTATATTTTTTTGAAAGTTTGAAACTTTTTATTTACCTATTAGCCTTATTTCTATGTTATTGAAATAAATTAGTAGTAAAACAAAAAAACATACGCCTACTTTTTTTCGAAAGTTCCGCTGTGCTTCTTATATCAGATTTCTTGAAAATCAGTTTCGGTGATTTGATTGAAAAGAAAAAAAATACATCCCGGTGTTGACTTATTCAAATCAGGAGTCTTAGACATTCTCTTCAATGATATTAACAGCCAGACGTATTTGTTTCCTGAAACATTTTCTAAAATTTCAGGACGGAAAAATTCAGACCTAACCTATTAAAGAAAGTATACATCAATCGATATGCTATAAAAAAAATTAGTGAGAAGATATAGCCTGAGTGATGCGAAATTAGTTTAAAATTTGGAAAAAGCTAATTTTGTGTTAGGTTAGGGACACCAAGGAATATTTATTTAATTTCATAATCTCCTACCAAAAACATCATTTAAAAGCAACAGGAACTTAAAACTCGAATAACCGTGGGAAAAAAGGGAAGATCAAGATAACATTTTTGTAATCACTGACAAATTCATCAATTAGTTACCTCCTTTACTTTGCATGTGTATTTTCCAAAATCCAATTGATCATTGGAATGAGGAAATGCGGAAACCCCTAACTTCGTTCTCAAAAGTATTTCAAGTCATCTAGATGTCAATAAACTCCTAGACTGTTGTGTAATTACAGAAAAGCTTTCTTTCGAAAGAGAATTTACTTTTACAAACTTCATTAGAAAGTGTATGGGTTTATTTCGATGGGGGCCATGGAGGTTCTCAACCTTTAAATCAGTGGTTTTTAACCTTTTCAGTCTTCCCTTACAGTTAAAAGTTTGTTGGAGCATTTTCTCGAATCTTACACAACATCTCTTCACAACTAAAAGGGATTCCACAATAGTCCTCCATTGAACAAGGGTAATAGACCCATGGGTTTTATTTCTTGGAATGGTATTATTAATCTGATAAATAAAACTACTGGGATTTACATGTATTTTCATATATTTTAAAATACTACACACGTTTTAAGCGGTTTTGGATTCTTATACCATTTTTATTTTACATATTTCGGTTTATTTAGATATTTTTCCGTATTAGATAACACTTGTTAATGAATAGATGTAAAAACTCATATATACTTATCCTATTATAGATTTCTAACATAAAACAGTAAAACACATAACTCAACTTTAATATTTATCCAATATCCAAATTTTACGAACAGAACTTTTCAATAGGATGTAATATGGGATAAAAATAATTAATTCTGTTATATAAGCCTTTGGTACATAATTAATTACCCTTACTTAATTTCGAAATACAAAGCTATGTCTCATCATTTTCCCTATCCTGCATAATATATAGTAAATATATCCTTTAAGTCAGTTAAACCTATATCTGCAACATTCTTGCGTCATTACATCTGGCTGAATTCAATGGCTTAAATTGCTCACATTCTTTCTTACCCCATTCTTTATAAGAATGGGGTGATTTAGCTCCGACGATTGATACGATGAAGAAAGGAAAGACCAACTTCTTCGAACGAGCCCGGGGACGGAAAGACGTCATTTTTATTTCGTTAAGTGTCTCAATCTGGGAGCTGACAAGGCAAAAAAATCCTGCCTTATTTATATTTTGTATACATTTTCTGGCAAATTTTGCTAGCTTGTGGAAACGGAGGTTGACAATTGGTTTCCTTTATACTTTTTTTTGTTGTATTTGATGGATGGTTTTCTTAAGTAATACCTGTTTATTACTGGCTAGGTTATTAGATAAAGTTATTGTGAATGGGGTTACTTACCTCTTTCTTAATGAATATTCTATCATAAATCTTACACAAGAGTTGATTTGAGATATTTATTACTGAAAGTGGTATTAACCTCAAATGCTTAAAACAATAGAGTTCGTTAACCTCTTGTGATCACTGGCAGCTCGTAGTTATAATTAATGGATCTGATAGGGACACTCATTAGCTTTTGTTTTAGAAGAGTGTAATAATGTTTGGAAATTGTGCAGACATTTAATAAAATTTAAAGAAAAGTCAAAACCTTTTACATTTTAACCGATATTTTTACAGTTCAAGATTATTTATTCATTTAAAAAATATATTCTTGTTATTTTTGATAAAAAATCAATAGTTAAAAAGAACTGAAGAAATTTCTAGCCAATAAAAGTATTGCAAGCGCATTTAATATTTTAAAATTTAAGTGTGTTGTAAAAAGCGGTTTATATGCTCGGAATTGAAAATATAGAAATTAGTTAGACATTTAATATTGTTTTAAATATATTTAGAAAATAAATATAAATGAAATTGCCCTTCAACTGGAATACTCAACTAAATCATAATACTAATTTAATTATTAAAAATTAAAATTAGGCAGACTAAAATTTCTAATTGATAAATCACATTTTACTAAGTATAATTTTATCAAATTTTGATTGATAAAACAAATTTAACTACCTATAATTTTTTTCATAAAGACAGGTATTTGTGTTTTCTTATTAAAGAAGGAAGAATTGCTATTGGTAATTGATTTTCTTGATCAAGGTTGCTGGTTTACTAGCATAACTTTTCTCATTTAACGTTTCCTTCTTTAATGCAGTGAAGAATGGAAAAATTTCAAGCATAATTGAAGAAAAGGTTTGATAAGGTATGTAATCTTTTTTTGCCACAAGCGTAATAATCTAAAAGTGCTGTTGATAAATAAGTCCAAATACTATAATAAAACACGTAAAATAGAATAAAGAAATTCAAATTTTTAAACATAAATAATCTATTAAGATATATTGTGTTTTAGTTTTTAGTAAAAATCCTGTTAAACTTGTTTTAAAAAGTCTGAATATTTTCAACGTAGGTAAAATTAATAATATAATGTTTTAAATAAGTACCATAGACTGGTCTACCAACTAAAAATATGCATAAATTTCAGAATTATGGAGCATGCGTTATGAACCGGATATAAAAATAAATGCAGAGAAACGCCTATAAATAAACATGTAGTTTGAAATTTTAAGTACATTTTTTCACGGGAATATACTACAACGAAATATTTAATTATACTATTTCATTTGAGTTCTTTGTTGAACTAAAACTAGCAAGCGATAAAACTAAATAATCATGTAATAAAAGTGAAGGCTGTTAAAATTAAAAAGGTATTCAAGAGATTTAATAATACTTATTCGAATATCCTCCGTTTGGCTTTAACATCTAATTTTACACTTAAATGAATCAAGAAAATGCTTCTTTTAAAAGGAGATTATGACTCAATGAAGGAAAATGTTTAAAAAAAACTTGAATTCATTTAAAGAAAAATTTTAAAAGTAAAAATGTTTAAATTTTAATTGATTCCGCAAGCTGTTGAAGGCTTTTGGTATGTAGGATTTCACAGATTCGAGAATTTTTGTTGAAGAGCCCAGAAATATCATTCTCTAGAATTTATGATAGCGACTGAATGTTTATTTTATTCATGAGAGCTATTACCTCAATTTAACGCTCGGTTCAACTTATGGTGCGCATATCCATAGTACTGATTAAAATGGTGTCTGACATATCAGAAACAACCCCATAGTTTGTAATGGGAACATTAGCGTTTGGTCCTTATAGAGCCTTAATTGGAAGATTGCACCATTAAAGTTATGTTCTTAGCTCTTCTTAGACAGTAGCTGTTAACATACAATATTAATAATTAAAATGTGAAGTTTAATATAATAGTAAAAACATAAAAGTTTAAAAGTTCATATGTATCTTGTTTATAAAAGACTTATTAATACGATTTATTTAAATTAATTAACAACATGAATAAAAATTATATAACTAGTGCTGCATTGTTATATTATTGGTAATTAAATAATGTTTAAAAAATTACATTATTCGAAGTGTTAAGTTGATCAGAATAGCATGACATTCGAACAGCAGAAAATTCACGTAATTTCTAAATTCAAAGAATTAAATTACATTAATTTAGGTAAATTTTAAAAATTATCAAAATGTGTAGCATTATAGGACTGAATTTTTTATTATGAAATTCTAAACATATAATTTCAAGCATCTTTTTCAAGTTTAAATCGGACTTACTTCTATGAGTGTGGCTTGTTGTGGGTATTTCTTCGTTTTAAAAAGGAATTTGTTTTCGTCTCATTCTAAAATAAGGCTTATGGTATTAATTAAAAAAATTAATATCTACAATTTCCCCCTGAAGAACTTGTCCATACCCATGTTTAAATAAAATTTGAATAGTTTGAAAAAACCTTTTCAAAAAAATTAACTAAATAGAAACAAAATAAAAATTTGAAGATAATTTTAAATGTAAAAATAAAGGACAAGTATCCTCTTCGAGAATTAAGCTGCGGACATTCGACTAAAAAGTTTTGTGATAAACTCAAAGAAATTCTTAGATACCAAAACAAAATTTTACGGGCTGTTAAAAGGAATTAATTTATTAGATGATGATTTATTTTCACACACAAGTATGTAATCAAACGATGATAGAAGCAATCAAAATATATCTGAGGTAATGTAAACTGTAAAAATCAACCAACCACCTTAATCTTAAAGGATCTATAAAAATTGGGTCTTTAAAAAAGAAGAGAAGATAACAAATATCTTTGATCTTAAACCGATTGTTTTTTTTTCCCAGGAATCGAATAAAAAATTACATTCAAATAACATTCTTTAACATTCCTTAATGAATAATTCCTTAATAAATGTCCTTTTTAAATTTATTTATTAGTTTCTTACAAACATAGAAAAATGAAAAATTTTTGAAGTCCCCTGGGATATCTTAGGTTCCTTTGTAGGGACCAAATAAACATTAAAAGTAAGAAAAGAAAACAATTACTTTTCTCAGTCATTGAACTAGATGATACTAACGAATATGCAACAAAGAGAGAAAAATAATACCAAAAGCAAATAGTAGAAAAATCAAAAAGCAATTAGTATAAAGGGGAAAAAAGAAAATATATGCAAAAAAATTATATTCTTAATAAATTTATTAAAAAGTTTAGAAGCTTTGGAACAAAACTTTCTAGCGAAGATTTTACACGCTTTGGGACTGTCAAAACTGTACAAGCAGTTTTTAAATATTTTAACTTTCATATTTTCTTAGGATTTAATTGCAAAAATATTTTAAAATAGAAAGATGAAAAGCGGAAAATATGTAACAGATATAAAATGGTAAGTATTAAAATTACGTGATTAATTAAAACCTCTTTTTAAGTTTACATTTTTATGTCCACATAGACTAAAAAATCTCCCCATATCATTGCATCATAATTTATTGGAAAATTAACTGAAAAGACAGAAAAATCATTATTATATATTTAAAATTTAAAAGATAAACACCATTACATTCCAATTTTGTCTGAATTTCATAGCATTTGAGGGATACCTGACCTGAATAAAGGAATTTCGTTTTGAGTTAAATATCATGTATATATATAATTTTTTTCTGGTGCTTAAAATGTTATTTAAAAAAGTTGCGAATATTATTTAGATCTTAAATTATCCCGTAGTTGAAGTTGGGATTTTCTGTTGCATCAGCTGAATAAATACGGAATAATGTGTCAATTACAAAACATTTCTCGATATAAGTTTGAGTTACATAGATTGTTAAGAATAATTCAGGGCCTTTAGCAGTTTAACTCTGAAAAACACCGATGTTGGTTAGGAGGCACTTACTAATTATTAACATGTTACCCAAAGAACTTTCAGTAACATTATTACGAGCTCGACCTATCTACCCTTGTTACACTTTATCAGTCTTTAGCAATTAACTTGTCTATGATACCCTGAAAGTTTCCTCTGCAAGTTAAATTATAAAAGTTGTTACTTTTAACTACTAAAGGCGCAACTATCATGATAAAATGTTAAGACTTCATTTGGATTCTTTGTTCTAGTTAAATGTCTTCACGTAACAATTACGAGTTTAGATTATGCGGGCTTCGTGTTCTTGTTTTTAAGTGCCGAACGATGATCCTAAATTTATGCGAACTGTTCCAAATCTGTCGTTTTGAGTAATTTTAGATTAACCACCCTGGGTGTATTAGCTTTATACAGTGTGGTTAGGAATAAATTTCAATTTCGAGTTATATAATCCCCAAAAGCATATTGCTTTGGAATCATGTCATGAATACTTTAGCGAACCCCATTAATTTTTTCTGATGACATACGTGAGATTATCTTTGTTTTCGTTTCATTCGTTAAACTACCATTAAGAAGATATTATTCAGAAACTACTCTTTAGATTTTAGGTCATTTCAAATTGAGAATGTTTGAACCGAAATTTTAATACCTTGTACCACAAAAGCAGTAAACATGGATAATTTATCTACTAATAAATCCCATAAGCTTCAAGAAGCATAAAATACTCAAATACGTACACTGCAAAGTTTCAGCATAAAACACACTTAATACCTAATTTATCCTGGAACAGAAATTAAAGTTTCAAATTCTATTCTAACAAGCTCCTTACTTTCAAAAAACGAAAATTTATCGCATTCCCTTACTCTCAAATCCCTTACAAAAGAGCAAATTGGGTCGTTTACTACAGTGTCTACGGCAAAATCGATGGATTACAATGTTTGCGGTGTCAGTTACAATTGTTCTCATTTTGTACCATATTGTTCGTTAGCGCTTCCTTGTTTATCACAGATTTTTTTTATTGCTGTTGGATGGTTTTAGAGTTCTAATTCTAAACTTTTATGGCCGGCCACACAAATTGCGGCGCATGTTAACGACTTTATTAGCGCTGTAGTGGGGATAGCGAAGTACTTTTATTCATTTAGTAGGGAAATGGGAGTGTTTAACACTTAAAAGGGGGACCCAAAGGACTCTAAGGGATGTGACAACCGATTGCCATGTATCATATGAGTTTAATTCCGGCTTGTTACGTTACTATAAATGTTAACACGTTGACTGCCATGTGAGTTGCATTTAACTCACACTTTTTGTTTCCGAGAGGCTGTGTGAGTTAAATATAACTCATACTCCTATAGCTTTCACACTACGAATAAATGTAGCTGAGGAACTTTTTTTATATTGTGGCAGTCAACGTGCTAAATGAATAAATCAATCTATTCCTCATAATGTAGTGCAACTTGGAGTTTTCGAAATTGAAAGGACCAATGAAAAACTTCAAATGATCCAAGACTTCGAATTAAAAAAGTTCCATCTTCTACTTTTACTTTCAGATTCACTGAATGATGGAAAAGATTACTCACATATCTTTTGACCTATCACCAATTGAATCGTCAGTTTGAAGAAGGGAATAAGTCCAAAAAATGACAAATTGACTTTTTGTGCTCAAAACAATCTTCAAGCTTTGCTCTACACATGGGTGAAAAGAGGGGGAAAATAACTAACCGCCATAGGGAGATATCGCCCCTTGAAGTTGAGAAATCGATGTCCATTCATTGTATTTTTTAAGTTAATATGGAATTAAAGTTAATTTGTCTTTCTTTTCATATTTTTTATGCTGAAAACTAAGTCAAAATAAAATTTTCTTTTAATTTCAATTTTTTTTCAAACTTTTTTATGCAGGGAATGTTTGACTCCATTAATATTCACTCACTCCATTGATACTGCTTTAATAACCCAGTTTCACTATAATTTTGAATTTTATTTGTCTTATTCTTTTTATTTCACCCTTTTGTGGTGTAAAATAAGGAGAAATATAATTTAAATGTGAATTTAGGGGTTCTTAAAGATTTTTTCATCAGAAAAATTTCATAAGGTGGAAGAAGGGAATAAGTCCATCAACTTATTTTGACTGTATATTATTTTTGAATTTACTTATATTTGTTTTGATGATTGCTCTGTTTTCTAAATAGGGTTCTGAACTTTCAGTAAAAATTTGGTGGTTATACAATGAAAATTCCATTATTTATACAGTTTTTTTCGATTTTCTCAAAACTTGGTTTTGGACTTATTCCCTTCTTCAAACTGACGATTCAATTCTTCTATTAAAAAATCGTTACATTCTTGTTCTGAACGTGGTGGCTTCCCAGAGACATAATGAATGTTCATTTTGAAACTATCTTAGGAATATCGCTGCGTTAATTTTGCGATTCCGGTGATGATTTTATAGCCATGAATGATAAAAAATCGTTATAATTTGAAAACTTCGAAAAACTTCGAACTATCCACGATTTTTTTCACATTGATTTAATATAGTTTGGGGTAAGAAAAAACTTTGAATTAAGGATATTCGAGTTATTCGTGTTGCACTATACTTTCTTGTTCTTAATATTTTTAATTTTATAACTTTTATACTATAGTAATTCTTACTAATACTTTTCAGTTTCACGGAGATTTCTCTCTATTTTCAATTCTTGTAATAATTTTTACTGTAAAATAAGTTTCATACGTAAAAAGTATGCAAAAAGCAGCTTCTTGTCTGCTTCAAAGTATCACCTAACTGTCATGTTTTGGTGTCGAAGATCTTAAACGCTCTTGATCGAAGAGACATTTATGTTAATTAAGAATAATAACTGCAGAGTATAGGAAACTAGCAGAGGTATCATTAATCTTTTCCACTGAATAAAAACAATTTACTGTAACTATTTGCATATCCAGTTTGGTTTTAATGCATATAATAGCTGTAGTTTAATAAACTCATTAAAAAGGTAAAATAATTCCCATGAAATAAATTTCATTTTCGACAAGAATTTGTCTGATTGATGAAATTTTTAGTAAATATACCTACTTATAACCAGTTTCTATTCATTTATTCGCAAAGAATGAAGCTCGAAAGGCATACAAATTAGTTCATAAATATTATTGTAAAAATGATCTAAAACTTCAGTAGTTTTAATAAATGTAATAAAATATCATGTCCAAAGAGGAATCACTTTATAAATCAAACAAAACAGGAATATAATTTATTCACTTATTGCATAATCACTCTTAAAATTTAAATACCTAATTATAAATGCGACAAAACTTAATACCTTCATGAATGAAATAAGCATGAGAGAAATATATACATAAGTAAAATTTGGTGCTTTGTTCATTCTTGCATTAAAAAGCATTCATTAATTTACAATAGTGACTAAAATTTATGATCCCTAAGGCAATGACATGTATTTTTTTCTTGTGAAAAAAAAGCTTTTCCGTAAAGCACCCTACCGAAACATGAAACACTATTTACTTCAGCTACTATCTCGATTAGCTTTTAATCAAAATAAATACCCCCGTTCTGCTTTCACCGGCATATAATCCCCCGTAAAAGCCCCGACTAGGCAAAAGTAGTCTGTTTATCAAGCTGAAATATTGGTCTGGTTAACTTTTATTTTTTGTCTGGTCGTGTTTATCGAATTGCTGAGAAATGTTAAATGGGTACCGAGAAGCTTGTGCTCTAGGAACGTTTCTGGGTAATATTTTAAAAGCTATATTTGATTAAATTTTGACAGAATGAACCACAATCCAAAAATAAAAATTGGAAATAAAATAAAAATGGAATATATTAATTTAACTATGGAGAAGAAAGTCATACCTTCTCTTAAAATCCATAACTTCAACATAATTTACAAACAAAAACACTGATGTTCATTATAACGTGAAAATGTTTAAAGATTAAATTAAATTTGTCGGAAGAATTGTTTTATGAATTTTCTCAACCGGTGTCTTTTTCCAGTTTGTTTCAAAGAAACTAAGAATGTACGAAGCTTACTCTTACTTAGCTTAATTTAAGCTTCTTCATATTCTTTGCCTTTGATAGTTGTTATTGTTAATCATAACTTTAATATAAACTCAGTTAAAAAACAATCTTTAAAGATTATTGTACTATCTACAAGGAACCTAGTATTTTTTTTAATTAAACACTTTGGTTTTATTAATATTTAATGCGTGAAAAGAAACTAAACTATTTTACTTGTAATATTTTCTTCTTATACAAAGTACCATCTAGAGGGAGAACTATTTTGAAATAAATTAAAATTAGAACGAACAATAGCAATTTTAATCATATTGCGTAAAAACTTCTCTGCACTTAGTTCTAAAAATTTGAAAATATTATTCCTATTCAAATCAATTTCAAATAATCCTCACAAAAAATTAGGAACCAAATATTAAAATATTTTTCATCTACATAATCATACCAACTCATGAAAAGTCATTACATTTTTTAATATACTTATTAAATTTATATTTCCTCAAGATCGATAGTGATATTTTATTTATTAAGTTCCATTTATCCTTTAGAATGGTTTCGTGAGAATATTAGGAGTTGAAGATGCTTTTTATGATTTTCTAATTTAGATAAAAGCATGAGAAAACTCCAGCTCTCAAGCGTCACCTCCAACCGTGGACCGGTTTCGCCCTTGTTAGGGCTCATCAACATAAGATAAAAGCATGTTTTGATTGAGCATCTTACAAGGTTTCTTCACCTACTTTATTTATTATATTGGAAGAAAACTTCTTACGACACATTAAACTTTATACAGTAAATTTTCTTTAGGTTCCTTTTTAAAACGGTTAAACTAGAAAAGCATTGGTTTCTTTATTTAGGACGAGAACTAGAGGTTCATTTCTTTTCTTATTCAAATGAGCTTTTATCCAAAAAGTAGAAGTAATTGTTAAAAATAAATGAATATTTATTATAATTTTTTTTTAAATACTAGGGGGATCTGCCCCCAGCTCGCAATCTCTCACCAACCCCCGGAAATAACTTCTTTTCTGTTCGTTTCTGGCGCTTATGTATTTCAAAAACAAAATAAATGAAAAGTTAAATTAGTAATTAAATTATAGATCAACATAGTTTAAAATATAACTGAAATCGTTCGAATAACAAAAATATAAGAAATTCTATTTAAAAAGAAGTTCACTAACACTTTTAAAATTCTTATTATAAATAGAGGGAGAATTAATGTTTATTTGAATATTAAAAAATATAAAGTATGTTTTCGATTAAAATTCAGTTCCTTGCTATTCAGTTCCTAGCATACTTAACTGCGAACTTATCTGTAATCTAAAAAAATGGAAATATATTTCAAAATTGAGAATTTAAATAAAATTTAAAAGCTTACTTGGAATCCTCAAAACAACATTAATTACCTTTTTCTTTTTCCAAAGTGTTTATTGTAAGGCAATAAAACTAAACAAAATATCTCGCTTCAAACAAGTTTAACTTTCACACCTCAATTTTTTTCTCAAAATATCGCATATCGTGTCCTTATATCGCATATATCCATTTATTTAAATAAGAAATCAATCAGATGTAAATCTGTCGTAGCGTTTGAAATATGATTTCGCTGTATAAAAGAACTACTGAAAGGACAAAGCATAAAAAATTTCAAGATTTTAACGAAGTCCAAAACAATTATAAGCCATGTTTTTATATGCAACCCGATTTTAAAATCGTGGTACAACAAACTCTTCAACTTCTTACCTACCACTTCTAACTCCCCAACCGCTATGGATCCTCTATACCCTACTGTAGAAATAAATTCGGAATAGAAAAGGAAAAAGGTAGGAACCGTGTGCTTGAGAAACTGAGATTTCCCATCGTGTTGGATTTCCCCCATAGAACATTCCAAGCTCGTTAGAGAAGATTCTTTGACTCTCCTATAGCTTTGCCTCCCAATTTCCCCCTCAGAGATCTTAAAAAGAAAATCTGCCTCTTCTCAACTTCAGGCATTTCAGCATCGGCGAGCCAGCCTTCCAGCCTATAGTAAGTCACATTTCTCTTTTAAGTAAAGAAGCTTACAGGACCGTTAATTTTATTTAGTGTTCATTTCAACAATAAGTGAATTTGTGGTTATGTGTGGTTGGTTTTTATATATGGGACAAAGGACAGATTAGGCCATCCTGTCCCAAGAAAGACCAGGACAATCAAGTTAAAAGTGAAGCAAGCAAGAAACTCTTGTCGGGTGTAATCTATTACATTAGCAATAAAAATATGATAAATGATGAATTAAAAGGTGGATGAGTATAAAACTGAGAGAGAACAAGTTTGAAATCAGAGTCGTTTTCATAGAGATTTAAATTTGTACATTTAAAAGCATGTAATCTTTGGAACAGAAAGACATTTGACAATGTTGACATGTGTGAGCACCTGCACCCCCAAGTGGTTATTTGTGATATAAATATTAAAAGCTTTTAAGCATTATTAATATTATTTATGCATAAAAATTAGTTTCATGAAGAATTTGAGTTAATTGAACACACACTTTAAAAATGTTTCCATGGAAGTTATAATTATAAATTAAGTTTTTTGCTATTTTGAAAAATTGTTGTTATTCAAATTGTTTTTGTTAATTTATTGAAGTTTTCCGTTTCAATCCGTTTAATATTTTAATAACATTGTCATTTGATGGAACTATTCAAGATTTGTTTCTGGAGAAATTTAAGGTTCATTGGAATAAGTGTTACCATTTCACTAATAAATTTATTGCATTTATTTCTTAGTTTTCAATTAAATTACTTTTGGTAGTAAATATGAAAAAAATGAAAATGTGTGAAAGTATGAAGTTGAACATAACTTTCGAATTTGGATAAATGCTAATAATAACTTTGACTTTTAAATTTCACTTGTACATTTTACCTTTTATATTTACCCGCAAATTGACTTTCCTGTTTAAGGTATCCGCCTACCCCTAAAATGACGATTTTCGACTTTTTCGTCGAAAATTTGGTTCTTACATTTTCAAATAGTTTAGACCATGCTTGTCTAAAGTGCGGCCCAAAAGCCTTTATAATGCGGCCCAAACGCAAATTATGAAAATATTTAAATTTGCACATTTTTATTTTAAAAAAAATAAATGTTTGCAATATTTTTCATATGAATCGACTCGAACTGAAATAAAAATATTTATGGTAACAAAAGGGGAACCCCCTATGACTGAATTTAAAGACGAAGATTGGGTTTTAGATTCAAATTTTTTTAGTAGACTTAACAGAACATTTGAATAGTTTAAATTTGAGGCTTCAAGGAAAAAAATCAATTTATTAATGATATGTTCCAGAATCCAGACAGCGTTTGAAAGAAAGTTGACATTTTGGCACAATCAAATAAGAGTTAAATATTTGACACATTTCAGTACTTTGGCTGCATATAGCCTGTGAATTGCACAAAATAAATTCTGCATTAATTTGTGATTTGATTCAAGAGTTTAAAAGTAGATTTCAAGATTTTTGAAAAAAGGAAGGTCATTTCAATATATTTTTACCCCATTTTCTTTAGAAGATAAATTACCTTCAAATAGAATGCATTGAACTGCAAAGCGACATTCAACTGAAAGAAAAATTTGGGAATGTTTCTTTACTGGAGTTTTATAAAGATTACCTACCCCGCAATAAATATCCTAATTTTCACCATCATGTTTTATTAAAGTCTTCAGCTTTTGGCAGTATAGTACCTATATTTGTGAACAAATACCTTGCAAATGCATTAAGAATTGCAACCTAGTCTATTGAACCCTATATCAATTTGCTTGTTCAACAAAAGCAAATTTATCCATCTCATTAATTTGAATTATTTCTATCTTTATGGAATCCAAACTAAACGAAACGAAACTTTTACAAATTTAAATTAAATATCTAATTAAAATTTTAAAAAATTATAATAAAAAGAAGTTAATTTATTTTAATAAAACTACAGAGTAAGTTTTTATTTCAATTGTTGAAAAAATATTGTATGTTCGGCCCAGCAAATTTTTTTTCGTTGCAATGTGGCCCTCAAACGGTCATAGTTTATACACCTATGGTTTAGACTTTTATCTTTCCAAAACTGTTTTCATTTTACTTGTAGGTGAATTAGAAAAGAAATTACAGCATTTTAAAAACAGATAGTCGTGTGCGATCGCATACAAATATAAATTTTAAACCTTAATTTCTCAGAACTAAATTTTATATAAAAACCCTCCACTATTTACATGATTACTCAAAAATTATCCAAGATATTCACTCCAAATTTTAACAGTATATTAATCATATTGTTATTAACAAGATGGACTACAGATTTTTATGTAAGTTTATATTTTGTATTTTTATTAACGTTTTATTGTTAAATGGTTGTAGAAATTTTGAAATTTTTCACTTACCTTTACATTTTATGCTGTAAAACAACTAATTTTCAAAATATGTCTTAGAAAATAGTCCATTCTGAAGATAAGTGTTATGCGATACTTGTGTCCAAAGGAAATTTATATAGGGGTAATAGTTTTTGGGCAAGAGTGAGAGGGGTTTTATAAAAGTTCTCTTAAATTTTACACTAATTACCCCATATTTTAGAAAATAATATAATTAATTTTGTTTTTTTAGCATTAATCAATGTTTTGATGTACATTTAAACTAAAAATTAAAAAAAATTTGTAAATCAAGTATTTCAAAAAAATGGTCTCAAAGGTAGGCGGATACCTTAAAGTCTACCTTGGGGCAATATGACCATGTTTGATTCTTGCGCTATAAAACAATAATCAAACCTGAAAAATGGCTGAAAAAGACAGTTCTAAATATTTAAAAAATTAAACAATTTCTAACCAAAAAAGTCGAGCGAGAGATTCACAAAATTTAAAAATTCTCTCAAACTTAGCAAAAAGAAAATTAACCTTTAAATAGCCATAACATTTACACAATTCAAAGCCGATCTCCTCCATACGTCCACTTATTTAGAATTATTTGGAATGCGAAGGAGAAATAGACTGCCCGGGAAAGTTTTATCTCAAACCCAAGAAATCCATCCCCACTTCCTTCGCTCCATTGAAATATATTATGGAATTCTGCGTTATTGAGTTTCCAACAAGAAAAAGACCGACTAGATGCCTCATTGTTGACATTCTTTTTCTATTGAAGAACCCCATTCAGACATACTGAGCAGACATTTGGTCTCGATAGATTTCCAAAAATCTTTCATTCGGCCTCAATCTTGAAATGGAGGAATAGGCACGGGAAAATATTACCAATTTTTTGAGTTAAACGCTATTTTTTACGGGTGGCTCAACAGCCTAGAAGGAAAACAGCCCTTTGAGAAGATTAGAAATATAAGCATTTCAGCGCTTTGCTTCGCAGGAGTGCGGGAGCAATCACATTTTCTTTCACTTCTTATTTTTGAAATTGGAGGGGGTTGGAGTTGGAGGAAGATTTCTGTCTTTGTCATGTGGATTTTCATTTTATGGAAGGGATTGGGAACGAACTTCGATTAAAGAAATTTTATTGAAGTGTTGTTTTTATGTTTACTCACATGTACTCTGGGGATTTATCATGTCAATTTTTTGTCACCCGCAGTTTGGAATACCCCCGCATAGCTGAAATCTTTAAATTTTTGTCGGCTATATTTGATGTACAGATGAGCCGGAAGCTCTTATAACAATTTTAATCCTTTCACAAGTATCAAGAAAAGAGTAAAAAATTGGTAGTAAAATACCAAAGAACAAAATCTTATTTTAACCATTAAAGTTAATTACCTCTAATGTTTGATTTAGCTATTAATTCACGTGGTTAAATATTGCAAGTAAAAAAATAAATTTTATTGATCTAAAATAAAAATTAAAGCACCCAATCTATAATAAGTCATGGTTACGCTAACTTCATGGTTAAACCTACCAACTTAACCCTAGTCAATTTTGGAAGTTTTACGTTTTTAACAAAGGTTCATTAAATATATAATTACACAACATAAAACAACTTTTAAGTGCTTAAAATCATAAATATTTATCAAGCAATATGACTGAATTTCTACGATACGATATGAATACGGAATGAACTAAATGAATTAATGGATATCTTACTAGCACTGTATAGGGATTTATACTTAAATTCCTAAAATTAATTTTTTAAATAAAAAGATAATGAATAAAATTAGATTTTGTTAAGATCCAAAATAAACCTAAAATGCTTCATACTTTAAGTTTCTAAGCGAAAAAACGAAATAGTACAAGTACTAATTAATTAATATCCTTTCCTATATACATTTGTTAAAAATGCTTAAATATGTTAGGAGAATTTAATATATTGTCATATTGCTTGATAGATTTTTAAAAATCTATGCGGGGTGTACTAAAATAAAATACTAATTTAAAATAACTTAAGTGCATTTTAGAGGAATTATTTAGTTAAAGAATGTAAAAAATTAAGTCGATATTAAGAGCAAACTTAGGATTGTTTTTATTCAAATTGCGATTTTGTTTTGAAATAACACCTTACATTACAAGTACAAATTAAATCGACCAACTACAGGCGTTTGCCCAGCACATATTTACATATTACCCGTAAGCACATATTTACATAGCTTTTACTATGTTACCTTAAAGAAATGCCTAAATTAGAATTTGAAAAATACAAATTCTCTTAATGTACTTAAGCATTTTAATAATAAAAGTACATAGAAAAAAATCCTACACATGAGTACTTGTATAACGTTTCGTTTTTCATCTAAGAAACTTAAAGCATGAAACATTTTAAGTTTTTATTTTGAATCTTAACAAAATTTTGTTTTAGTCACTAATATGAGAAAACTTTAACGTTAAATTTTAAAGATAAATTATACACGACATTAATTTGTGTATGAGCTGTTTAGGCTAGTACCCAAACCCTGAAACTTTAGCGAGAAAGATTAAGCAGTTTGCTTTTAGCTGTTTAGGAAAAGCCAAAAAGTGTAATTCTGTGCATGGAAGTTGTTAATGAAAACACAAGTTAAAAACCAGTTTGAATTGGTAAAGTTTTATGTTAGCTCAGTTTTCCAAATTTAAATTGTTTCTAATTGTACTTCTTTCAAAGTCTTGCTTAATAAAAAAACGTTGAGAAATTTATGAAAAAATATAATGCTGAAACTATGCATTAGAGATTAAAGAATTTCACTGTAACACAAAATATTCTTAATATAAATACCATATATCATGCATTGTTAATTAATATTAAGAATTATTTAAACTAAGGTTAAGATGTAGAAAATACTGCTTCTTAAATAATATATTACTTCAATGAGAAACTATTTTATTGCTAAGTAGTATCCTATCACGGGAAATTCTCTGATGGGTTTAGAATTTCAGTAAAAGTTGTTTCATTGCAAATATACACTTATTGTAGGAAAGCAATACAAATTTTTATTTATGTAATAGTATTGTATAAATGCACCATATTTAATATTAGTTCTTGTACCAAGATAATTAATTATAAATTTTGAAAATATGAACAATAATATCATTTATAATAATATTATAATTAGCAAAATTAGCATACATGAAAATATTATAAAATACCAACAAAGTTAGCATTCTCGCTCAATCTATGAATTTCTCTTGTGAATTTGAAAATATTGGGGTAAAATCTTAGTGTAGTTTTTCTCCCTTTCCCTATCTTTATTTCGCCTTAACATTGTTTTTGTAAAGGGTTTATGAGAAATCTCTCTCTGAAGTGTACCTTTCCAACTCAACGCCATTTATGATTTTTCAATGTGCTGATCAGTTTACAAAGGAAAAAAATTGCGCGAAACTATTCAAAGTTTCGGTTAAAAATTCACCACATTCAAAATCTATTCCAGTGATTCAGAGAGGATGCATAGGGGCGTTGAACCCATTTCGGGCACCAGGGGGGCAGTTGGCCTCTTTTGGGCGGTAAGGGGGCGATGAGCATGGATTAGTGGTAGATACAGAGGGTGACTGTAAGAAATAGCTTTAATTCACTTTTTTCATGCTAAAAATCGAAACAATTTTCTGGGGGAGAACCTCCAGACCCCCCTTACGATGGCGGTAGTTTCAAACTGGTGGTCTTCACACTATGTGTGATTCAAAAGAGTGGGCTGCAATTTAAAAGAAGTTCTCTGAGAGATAACATTCACCAACTCTTTCTTACCGTGAACTTTCGCCACTTAAAGCAGCCCATTATCAGTTTTAGGTAGCAAGGAAAGAGAACACAAGAAAAGGAGAAAAACACATTCTGTTTGCATATTTATGTGTAAAAATAAATGTTTTTACTCGAAAGGGTATAATTGGGTCGCCCAGTTCCAATTTTAACAAATTTGGTGCCTAATTTTGCTAAATAATGTACTAAAATTACTTTTCGCCCTTTCACATACCCTAAATTACAAAATTTTTGGCGTTTACAAATTTTTCACACCTTTAGGAGGCGATAGCATTAAAAAGATTGAGAACCACCAATCTATACTTAAAATTCACTATATTTTTAAAAATAATATTAGTAAAATTAATTTACTTTTCTCTCAAAGTAGTAGTTTCCTTTTGTTAAGAAGTATATTTTCCTGTTCTTAAAATATCGTATTTTCCTTTTCTTAAAATATCGTATTTTCCTCTTCTTAAAATATCGTATTTTCCTCTTCTTAAAATAGCTTCAACTCCTCCAAAACTATCTTAAAAACTCCTAAAAATGAAATTACTACCACCTAATTTTCACCCCTTACTTTAAGATAAATTCATAGCGAGTAAGCTTGCAAAAACCACCGGTCGAAGTTTTATCACCAGCGCGTCTTAGCCTTCCTCAAAAATATTCCTGGATTTCAATCTGGGCGCGGAAGCTCCAAAACGAAGAATAAATTTGAAAACTAATATTCTTCACTAGTGCATTGTATATGCATTACCGCAGAGACCCGCTTCGATCTTCGGTGAAATTTATGACACTCAGGAGAAAAGAGTCTGCAGAAGAAAACTGAATCTGATGCCATATTTGACAGCTATGGACGCATAAATATTTAAATCGGGAGAGGCAAGACGAGTCCCGTAACCCGAGACTTCCTTTGAAGTACTTGAGATTGATTGAAGGGGTGTCCCAGTACTTTTACGCCGCCTCTGGATCAGATTAAATGGGATATAACTTCTTTTCTATCTCTAGTACTTAGAGAAAGAAAAAAGGATTTCCATGATGTTAGACAGATGGAAGTGCTTTCAAGACAAATAACGGATGAACAATAGAAAAATATTTGGCTTTTGTTAGCATAAACATTTGAACACTTTAGTTCCAGAGCCTCGCCAAAAATAGACTCTCCGTTGGCTCATGTATTGCTATTAAAGAATTTTGCACTTGTTTAGTATGGAAATACATTTGATTGCCCTATTATTTCCCATACTCATCTTTGAAGAAGGGTAAAGAAGTTTTAAACCTCGCCGAAAAAACTTTTAGATGGTGTAGTCTATCCAAAAAGGATTCAGTCAACTAGGAAAGTTGGAATGCAAAGTAGGCAGAATTTGATTTGATTCATTGAATTACATTTATCTTAGTACGAGTTAAATTTGAATAGGTATCACTACAAATATCGTCATTTATTTATTGATAAGATGTTATAGGTAATGGTTTTGAAAGTCTGAATTTTTAACAGTTAACTCATCAAGGAACTTTCATAGGTCAGTAAGTAATGTTAAGATTCTTTAGGTTTCATAACCTTACATAAACTTCTGAAACTAAATGTTACGCACAGCAATAAAAAAATAAAGGAGAAAAGTTGTCTCGTCTCCCATTCAATTGAAAAGAATCATCCAAATGAACTTATCCAGTATAGCCAATCTGATTTTATGAATGCTCAAAATAAAATACTGTCTGTATTTAAATTGCTTTCTTCTAGGAAAGCTAGCTGGAACTGATCAGAGACTGTTTAATGTTTTTAATTGAACCTTTTTCTCAATAAAGTTAAAGATTCCAGTTTGATTTTTGGTTATTTCTTTACGCAATATTTAACTTCACTTCTTCTCGTCATCGGTGTTGAATGACTTCATTAGGTCATTGGTACTTAGGCTCAATCAATTGCCTGCTTTTGAGTGAATTCATTGGGACTTAAGTCTTCTTTATGTTAATCATTTCTCTTAAATTCCACCATTTTACCATCAGTGCCATTTCATCATTACCACTAAATTGAATGCGCGCAATAAAGAACGAGCAAAATGCATTTAAGAGCTAGTGATTATTTCTTTTACATAACCAGACAAAAATAAACTAAGCCTTGGATAAAAACTACGCAGAAAGTGTTTTGAAATTGAAAAGGATTATGGAGTTTTAATAATATTTCAATAAGTGAACACTTTTATTTTATTTCAGAGGAGGAGGGAAAATTTACGCATCCTTAATTAAGCTGCCTTATAATAACAATCTTAATTTTTTTAAATCTATCGATTAATCAGACTAAATTTTAGGGAACCCCACATCAGATGTCCGTTTTAACAAAATATGATCCAGTTCAAATGAAAAATTGTGCAATTATTTTTGTGGCATAGATAAGCAAAGTAGAGCGTGTAATTTCTAAGTTTTTTAGAAGTCTTATCAGTCCAGTTTGTAGCGACGCCGTCCAGTTTTTTCTAGGAAATGCCTTACAAATGGTCATTGATTTTTGACACATCCCTGGGCCTTGAACCGACCATTATCAAGTAGTACTAGTGTTATCTAGTAGACCTTTGAGCGATCGACTTCATAAGTTGAATGCGAAACTCAAAGATGAGGTCAAGATACTCACAGATATATCTCGTCCCCCTACTACACACACAACTTCCAGATTCGTTCTTGTTATCAAAGTACATAAAGCGCATTATTTACAATGAAAATCTTATTTATCATATCGCCATGGAAAATAGTGTTGACGTAAGATTCTCACGTAAAAGACGTTGCAGTTTTTATCTTATTTTTGTTACTTGAGATATTTAGGTTTGGATTTTTATGGTGTTTGTGTACACTTATATCAACTCTGAGATTATCTATTACTACTAATAGTAATCGAGGCGTTTGCAGCAAGAAGCTAAATACACTGTAAAGCTGTGGAAGTTAGTTCGTTGTTACTGCCTAGAGCCTCATTTATTCTAAATTTATATATGTCGTAGACAGATCGTGAAATTAGACATTTCTTGAACTCTGTCTAGACATTTCATGAACTGCATCCAGATTGTGTAATGGTTGATCAGTTACAGGAAGTGGCTAGAATTTTTAGACAGTTCATGAAATGCAATTGAGCCTTAGACAGATCGTGTAATGTTCCAGAATTACATGAAATGTCTAAATTTTTTAGACAGTTCATGAAATGTCTAATAGCTGTGAATCAGGTGGGGATTCATAACTTGATCATAAAAGGTTGGTTCCGGCCCGAAAACCTTTTTCCAGCTGACTCTCAGTTCTTTACACGAGATGACATGGACTTGGAAAAACTTCTTTCTCTGAGAGAAGCAGTGAAAAATTAAAGTGGAGGGCAAGGATTTTTTCAATGCTCGTGCAGAGCTTCTGACGTGCAATGCACTACAAAACGATGTGCGTGCAAGAAAGCTAACGTTATGTGTAACAGTCGATGTCACTCAAGTTTACACGATCAGCAAAACAGCTATTTGACATTTCATGAACTGTCTAAAAAAATTAGACATTTCATGAAATTCTGGAACATTACACGATTTGTCTAAGGCTCAATTGCATTTCATGAACTGTCTAAAAATTTTAGCCACTTCGTGTAACTGATCGACCATTACACGATCTGGGTGCAGTTCATGAAATGTCTAGACAGTACACGAAATGTCTAATTTCACGATCTGTCTACGACATGTATTAGGTCATCCCGAAAGTTTTGTCGCTTAAGGGACAATCTGTATACAATGTATTTTTTGGTACTTTTCTATTACGGTAAACCAGTAAAGTACTTCTACTTCTATCTAAAGCCAATTTGGCGAATTTGGCTCTTTTTTTGTTTGCTCACTTCTCGAGCTTTCCTATTTTCTACGATTAATAAGATTTTGTTAACTTCAAGTTGCCATTAATTGAAAACTTTCAAAATTAAAATTCAAAGGGATTTAACTTTAATTTTAAGTCATATTAAGATTGTACGGAAGATCTTATTTATTTCATAAATTGGAACTCATTTTATACTACTTTTTAAGAGCGGCGGTAGTATTTCCAGCGATCTAGATTCCTGCAAATGATCATCCGGATCTTTCCTAATAGAGGATTGCATCCAGGGGGTTAGGGGTAGCAATCCAGCAATTTAATATGGATGATTGTGATCAAACTCTCCGGATGCCTCAGAACTAAGAAAAAATTAAAATTTTATTTAAAAATAAAAATTTCCATACTTGTTAAAAATACTTAAAACCTTAATTGTTTTATGGAAGTAGCCTGTTAATTTTAATTTAAAAATCTTAACTTTAGGAAAAATGCAAAATTTTGAGCTGAAAAGAAATGAAGTAACAAGTTATCATATACTTAAGGAAAGCTCAGTTGTCAATCAGTCCCCAAAATCAAGCCAAGATGCCAAGTTGACGGTAGATAAAGTTACAGTTTATATTGGTATCACATAATGGAAAAGTGTAAAAAATATCTTATATACAGATGCTCCCAAGAGCGACAAAACTTTCGGGATGACCTAATATAAGGGAGACCGGGGGTTAGTTGGCATAGTGTTTGTTTTTGATGTAAAACTATTTCTGTAATACTTAGAATCTGTTTAATTTCTAAGGATAGATTAACCTTGGGCTAAAAATACGTCGAGTTTATAGTTTTAACATGCGTTTAATTAAAATAAAAAAGGAGCCCTTAACCGCCTTTGAAAACTCTCCTGACACTCGGGACCAGGTGACATACCCTCTGGGGTGAATTGGAATAAGCAAATTTACATAATAATACTTCGATAAAACACGGTTAATTTCCGGAGGAAAATTTTATTTACTATTATTCCTCTTTTTAGCCTCGCTTTCGATCCTAAATAAATGTTCTTGTTTTATTTTTATTTTAAAATAGCAGAACTCCTTTTCAGCCACGGTTGATATTGATGTCGCTGTACAGCACCAACTAGCTCCATGTTGATATCCAAAACACAATTGATTCTACAGAATCCCAAACATTTGAATATGGATAGTTCTATTGGAGAGGTGCCCAAAATTATCAAAAATCCGATAAACGAGTATGCATTAAAAAGGAAGAATGTACAAAGCGCTACATCATGCCACGGGAAAAATTCCGTAGCGTCCATACAGAAGGACATATAGACAGGCACGGTTCATAGTTCACTTGTGTCACAGATTGCTTCCCCGCACCATAGATCCTCATTTTGTCGAAATTGGGCGCAATTTCGAACCTGGCCTTGCCACAGTTGATAAGCTAACACCGGAAGGTCTCTTTTATTGCTGCGCTTCTATTAGGCCGGTACTGGGAGGTGGCGTGGACACAGAAAGGTCACACGAGGAAGCTGTGACAGGGGAAAATTAACTGCTTTTGTCTCCCGCAGTTGATCTTTTTGCCATTTGTTGCATGGATTGGCCAGAGATCGTTCTCAGTCGGGAATACTTTCATGCAAGAAATAATAGTGATGCGGGTTTAAAAATGTAAGTAGCAGAGATCGAGCCCGGTGTGTAAAAATTCAACTAGGGCATGAAAAATATTATCAGAAAATACCTATAAATTAAATATTTTAGTTAATTGTAAAAAACCTACTTAAATGCCACATTAGACATTGTTATACAATGTTCTGCTCTAATCTTCCCAGTTGAGACTTTCTTCTAATTTCGTATTATTGATATCCTATTTTTATAAATATTTGTTCCCAATCGTTCAACCAGAGATCTCCGCTTTAACTGGCTGTAACAAGTTTAGTGCAACTGTTAATTTAATTAATGTGATTTTTAGGGTTACTTTTTATCTGGTATGATTCTGAATGTATCATTAAAATTGTTTGATATAATTAAGTTGGCATTGTTACAATGTGTCAGAAAAAAACTCGAACGTCTGTAGAATACTCATGTTAAAAGAAATAAAAATTACAACAGAAAGATTTACTGGATATTTCAATACTTTAAAGGATCTAAAAAACTAAATGTCATTCACGAACATAATCAAACAATTTTAATTACAATAATATCTTACTATTGATAAATACTTACTTCATAGCAAAATAAGATCCAGACATAAATTTTTCCTTTTCAGTAAGTTATTTTGACATCCCATTCGGCAATTCATGCATGTCTCAAAATATTTTAAAATAATTAATCAAAACGAGCCGAGCCTACTTTAGCATGGGCGTAGCCAAGGGGGGGCAGGGAGGGCTGCCCCCCCCTAAGTTTCAAATAATTAACTTTTACTTTACTTTTAGTTAGTTAAAACCCAGTATTTAAGGGTCAAATTTTAAAAAATTTTATGGGGGAGGACCCCCAGACCCCCCTGTAGTATTTAAACCTTTATTATTCACACTTTTTTTTTAAATAACTTCATTAAAATCAAAATTCTACCTAAAAAAAGTCCAAATTTGGGTTTACGCGTACCAAAAGCAGTTTACAACCCTGTTCTTAGGGGCAAATTTCCGAAATTTTCTGGGGGAGGACCCCCAGACACCTCGTTGAAACTTGACGGCCCTCTCTCACAGGGCTTTAAATTCGTTCTCCACAAACATAAAAAATGTCGACCCTCCTTGCTCCCCCCCTAAGTTGAACCCTGGCTACGCCCATGTACTTTAGTGAAAAGATTTCTAAAAAGATGTTTAGACGGATTTTAAATCTCTAGTTTGATATATTTTCCATTTTTTTAAGTTCTCTGCAAATATATTACAGAGACTTTTCTCAAGTATACTTCTAAAGTAATAGTGATAGAGTAATGAGGTATTTGCATGAGTGAGGGATTTGCTTGATTTTATACTTTTTTGATACATTAGGGTTTAAAACTCCCAAATTTCTGATTTTTAAGTTCAAAAATGAGTTTTAAGTAACTTAAAATTCAATTTTATTTTTGCCAAAACGCCAGAAAAGTCACGTTATCAGAAAACGGGCTCCTATTGGATGTGACATCACAGCGCATGAAAACTATTGTGTTAACTGTTTTCACGTGATCAGAAAACGGGCTTCTATTGGATGTGACCTCACAGCGCATGATTTGTGATTCGAAAGTGTTTTCGCGCCCAAACAAAAAACGAAATTTCAAAAATTTATATCTCAGAAACTAGGCTACGAAAATAATACGTGATGTAAACGTCTTTCTTCATGGTTTTTTATCTACTATTTTAATAAAATTTAATCTCAAAACGTGAGAATACCTCATTTTAACTATTCTATAAAGAAAAAATAATTTAAAGATGAATAAATTTGTATTTCGTAAAAAATTTTTGAGATGAAAAAATAATTAATGGGTACATTGTTTTCATGCTGAGTGTTTAAAATAACTAATTTTAAGTTTTTTTTAACTCAAGTCAAGATACAACTGATTTTAAATGATCTTGGAGGATGTCCAACATAAAAATTGTACATTAGGAAAAATTTTAAAAAGATACTTTCGGAATATATGAAAGGTGTTACTTTTCGGATTTATTTACTTAATTTTCCAGAGGGCACTTATTCATCCAATCCCGAACATCTTGTTCCTCAGCTAAAGCCCCCCCCACTACTTGGGGAGCATAACGTTCATCATTATGCTACATCTGCAGAGACAATTTGGACTCCTTTATGGTCCAATTTTATGGAGGTTGCTAAGCAATCGGGTGTGGTTGCTAAATGGACATCAGGTCACATCCACATTCCTAGGGTACCCCATAGTTAACAATAAGTTTCTTTTGCACACGAAGAGATAGGAATAATAAAGCAATAAGGAATATTCACCACAATTCCAACAAATTTGAGAAGTTTTATTAGAAATATTATTGATGATCCTCAAATAATTTATACTTTTAGAGAGTAGGATCTTCACATATTTAATATTCTTTCTACAAGAACCATGTTTAACCTAACCATTTTTCTTCGGAAATTACACATCCATTAAAAATTTTAATAAATTTTTAACGGATGTGTAATTTTAAAAAAATTTATTTTTGAGCTTAACCTATTAGACTTAAATCTCTATATATTCTTTGTCACACTGAGCCAGGGGCGTCATTTAGGGGGGGCAGGGGGGGGCAACCGCCCCCCCCCAAGGTTTCCACTGTAATGTGAAAAATAGCTGCAAGTCCCTGGAAAATTCTGTAACTTCCACAAGGAGCTTTGGGCAAACTAAAAATGTCTCAAAAGGAGTTAAAACACTACTTTTGAGGTTCCAATTTAAAAAAAATTCTGGGGGAGGACCCCCAGCCCCCCTCTAAAATTTTCACGTCTCTTATTTAGTGTTTCCCCCCTTGAAAACTATTCCTCATACAAGAAGCTTTTCTCTTTAGAAGCTCCCCAAAAAGTTTGAAAAAGAGATAAAACTCAATTTGAAAGGGGAATTAAATTCCTGGGTGAGGACCCCTAGCCCCCCTTGAAACTTTGACGTTTTCTTATAACACTTTTCCCTGGAAAATTATGTGGTTTACAAGAAACTGTTCTCTTTGGATGCAGCCCAAAGGGTCTCAAAACAAGCTAAAACACTACTTTAAGAGCCAAATTTTCAAAATTTTCCTGGGGGTGATCCCCCAGACCCCCCCTCTTCCCTTGAAGTTTACGTTGTCAAATTTTGACATGATATTACCTTAAAAATGGAGTTGAGGTAACCCCCGTCAAAAAAAACCTAGTTGCAGCAAGGGCCAGTCCCATTTAAAAACAATTCCTGCCCCCCCCCCAACCAAAAACTGAAATGACGCCCCTGCACTGAGCTATTTACTCTCACAAAATTTCATTGCAAATAATGTAAAAGATAGAAAAGGTACAGTTGAGGGAAAAAAATGACTCAGTTGTGATTTCTGGCGAACCACTTGGGTTAGGAAGACAAAATAGGGGTCGTTTTTCATTAATTAAAGTATTCTTTTACCAAAAAATTTTTCGATTCCTTAGGGGGTCGTCATCATATTAAACGAAACACTAACTTTTTTCAACGGGGACCCCCAATTATTATTAGTTTTTCTGAAAAGCCATCCCCCCAAACCCTTAAATACCCAGTTTCATCCAGATTAATTAAAAAAATTATTTTTCAAAAATAAACTTAAAATTTTTTTTTTAAATCATGAAATTTTTTTATGGTAATCGATTCTTGTAGTAATTTTATGTAGGAAACCAAAATTTCGATCGATTTTATTTAACAGTTTTGATAAAACGAACTAGAAAGAGCATATGCGGTATGCATTCGGCAACGGTATACGGCCCCTTAAGATAATAATTCGTTTTATCAAAAATTATTCGATAAAATCGATTGAAATTTTGGTTTCCTACAATTACCATAAAAAATTTTCACGATTAAAAATTTTTTTTTTAATTTATTTTTGAAAAATAAATTTTTTAATCAATCTGGATGAAACTGGGTATTTAAGGGTTTGGGGGGATGGCCTTTCAGAAAAACTAATAGTAATTGGGGGTCCCCTTTGGAAAAAAGTTAGTGTTTCGTTTAATATGAAGACGACCCCCTAAGGACTCGAAAATTTTTTGGGTAAAAGAATACTTTAATTAATGAAAAACGACCCCTATTTAGTCTTCCTTACCCAAGTGGTTCGCCAGAAATCACAACTGAGTCATTTTTTTCCCTCAACTGTACGTCTTGCATATTAAACTGCGCGACTGAATACAACCAAATTTAAAAAATTAATTCGAGCTTATACTACCTAACTATCATCCACTGTGTTTTAATATAAGTTGATCAAAACCAATACTTAAGTAAAAAAAAGTACGTTTGGGTACCGAGTACTTAAATGTGTCGAATGGTACTTATAAAGCAGAAATTCATTTCAGATACCCATTTTAATGCAACCCCTCCCCTAAAATATAAGTATTTAATACTTAAAAGAACTCGATATTGCATCCTCAAATTTTATGGCTTCCACTTACATACACTATCCCCCGACACCTATTATAAAACATTCATAAAAACACCCTTAGATCATCACCAGACTTTTCCACCACTCACACTCTTAACCCACCGTCCAGATTTTGGAAAAAAAAACCACCAAGGATCTGTCCACAGACATATCCCACGGACCTCCCGCTGAACGGACTACCCTGTCCAGTCCATCCCTTTCCCCCACTGACCGGAAATTCGATTTCCCAGCACGGCAATCCCGACAAGTGGCCCCACACCGATCTAATAGCCCGTCCCCACAGGTGGTCACTTTAGACTGAAGAGGATCCATCTCATTACTTAGCCCACAGAATCACGCTAAGATTTCAAGTTACTACCTCTCGGGGTCGTTTTTTATCCCATCTCCTAGTCATTAATAAAAGCCCGCGTCAAGCTGGCTCGGGAGACAGCCCTTTAAATTGATTTCCTTTCATAAAGTCTTTTATAGAAGTTTCGCCCAAACAACTGCCTCTAGATTGCATTTTCTTGGAAGGGCGGGCGCATTCCGGATTTTCTTTTTCCCCTCTCCTACTTTGGCTGATTGTTCAGGGTGAACGCTCCTCGGTGTTGGGGATTCTTATTAGCGCCGTTCTTTCGCGCCGATGAGAGCCGCTTTCGGAGCGAGGGAATATTGATGAGGCGAAGTTTATCCCAGAGGAGACGACGCGTTTTGAAAATATTTATAAATTTTGAATTGGTGTCCCTTATCCCGGAGAAAACGGGAAACACGTTTTAAAATGTTTATGAAATTCGGCTTAGTGCCCCTTATCCCAGGAGACAGTAAGGTTGGGGTTTTATTGCGCAAGGTCCGTATTAGTACATTATGCGCCCACCAGAGGAGACAAAAAGTGCGTTTTGAAATCAGTGAGAAATCTTGGAAATTTGACCCTTAAAAACTCATCCGACTCGTTTTTGTCTATATAGTCCAGGGTTGGCAGGATTGGACCCAATGGGTTTTATCGATAAAACCCATGTGAAAAAACCCACATTTTGGACTAATTTTTGGGTTTTTTCAAGAAAAATCAAGATTTTGTCAGTTTTAGTACGAACACGACGAAATAACATACAAAAAACTGCAGTTGAGTGGGTTTTTTCAAAATTTAAGACGTTTAAGTTCAAAGTAGTTATAAAAAACTAGGGAGGATTTTGTAGATTTCGGAGATTTTAAAAAAAGTTAAATTGGTTCTTTCGTTATTCAGTGGGTTTTTTTCATTATTGAATGTTTTTTTTTAAATTTAGGACATTAAAAGTTCAAACAAGATTTAAAAAAAAGGAGGATTTTTTTAAAATTTCATTGGTTTTTTTAAAGTTAAATAGATTTCTTTCAATATTGAAAGGGTTTTTCAAAGTTAAGGATTATTTTTTACATTTTAGTGGGGGTTTTTCAAAATTAAAGCCAGGTTTCAGTAATTAAGGGGTGTTTTTACCATTTAAATGGGTTTTTTCAAAGTAGTTTCAACTTTGAAAAAACCCATTTAACTATAGAAAAACTGACATTACTTTGACAGAACACATACCGAAAAAACCCAACCCACTTGGGTTTTAAAAAAAAACAGGTTTTTGCCAACCCTGATATAGTCCAAATTTCGGGGAGGGCAACCCTAATTGCCCCCTCTTATATATGTTACGGGCAATTTGATAAATCAGGCATTATTAATAATGCCCGAAGTGGAGGAGGGCAATGTGATAAATTCAATGGCATTTATCAATGAAATTTATCACTTTGTCGGCCTCCATTCTGGGCATTATTAATAATACCCAATTAATCCCTTTGCCCGGAATATATACATTCCTTACTTAAAAATGCTTATGAATCCTTTTTGCAACCCTGATATTTCAAAAAAGACACGAATGTTCGTTCTAATTATGAAAATTGTATTTAAACCAGAAGAATCCTTCTTAACTGCCGGTCTCCGTTTAACCAGATAATTCCTTTACCCGGTCAAAATTAATTTAAGCAACAAAATGCAGAAATTTGTCAAATTTTTAACTTTTCATTAATTTTTTAAACTTTTGAATAAAATAACCCGTTCAATAGACGGTTTTAACTATGAAATATTTCCATTAATAAAATATTTGTGCTTGTCTGCTACAGCCAGTTTCTCTCATAGAGAATCGTACGTAATGATTTTTATATAACGATTAAATAAACATTTGATCGCAACGCTTATATTATATTTTCTTCCTTTGAGCATTAATTTTAGAATTTACTCTATTAAAAAAGCTGCATTTATAGAGAAATAACAAACTAAAGTGTAAAAGGAAAAAATCAAGAAGAAAAGCTTATAATAGAGATCATAGACACCATCAAGTCTTAATCCTATACGTAGCGATTACACGACGGATTCACCGATGTTTGAAGACACACTTGAAAGGACTTATCTTACCAGTTTTATTATTTTGTTTAAACATAAATGCTTTTGGATTTGCATTTTCGAATTCATGGTGATTGGCGACATTTTTCATAATCGCCCCCAAACGTGATCAAACTACCAAAGGTTCAATTTTTATACACAAATGAACGCAATTCCTACACCAGTAAAATTTGTGCTACCAATAACATAATATGCATAAAAAATTATATTTTAATTAATCCACACTTACCAACTTCATTTTTCTACTTTTGTAAGAGATCGAATCTTTCTTGTTGATGTCAATTTCAAACCGAATTTACAACTTTGGTTGATTACTTCAAATTCAAATTCAAAATGATAATTTCCAAAAGTTTAGTTATAAAAAAGGTAAGCTTTTCACAAGCAACGTCAATAAATAGTTCTATTAATAGTAAGATGACTTTTAGGGTAACACACTTCTATTTGCGACTCTTCAATCATATAAAATTACTATTAAAATTATTATATTTTTAATTATAAAACCGCATTTTAATCTCAGATTAATTTAACACACAAAAATATACAAAACATCGAACACATCAACACAAAACATCTTCAAAGAACAGTTTGTGACAGTTGCCACCAATTTTTAATGCCTCGATTAATTTTTTTATTAATGTTTGAACAATAATCATTTCAGCTACTCAAGCAGTTTTTAAAATGTCTTCTTTTCGAAAAATTTTTAGACGTATTCTGCAGTCTATCAATAAAATCATATATCAAATACATAATATCAATGAAATCATATTAAAATAAATTCCAAGCTTTGTAATAGCAATAAATAAACTTTTTAATAAGGTAAGGTGGATGAAAATGGGTAATTGGTGGGATAAAATGGGTAATCGCTTAAAACACAATTAATTTATCGTTATTATGTTATATAAATTAATACAAATAAAATATTGTTTGGAATTTCATTGTCAAAATAATGTCGTTTGTTTTGATAAATAAATATTGATAATATTTGAAAGTGAGATTTCAACTTAGAAAAAAATACAAGGAAAAAAAGAGGACTAATCGGCCACTGTCGGCAAGCAAATGTCTCTACACTTTTCAAGTATTGAAGTTCAACTTTATGTTAATGTAACCTCTAAATAACTTCAGATGGCTATTTTTAATAAATCTTTGAACTTTGGTAAAATTAACTTTTAAATTTATAATTTAATTAAAGTTTAAATAAAAAATTATCAATAAAACCTTAATTTAATAATTTAGTTAATTTCTAAATAGAAATAAACTACATTTTCTAATAGAATGCACCACTTTTTGGACTATTTTCAAGATTCAATTTTACTTAAATTTTATAGGTATTAATATTAAGTAAATTTTGAATACATTGCTAAACCTAACGATTACCAATTTAACCTCACAGCACAAAATCACTTATAAAATAGTAAATAAATATTTTTTTTTCGTTTTTTTAGAAAACATGTTTATTTAAAATTGATTTATTTGAAAAGCAAAATAATTCTATTAATATTTTTACCAGTAATAATAAGGTGCACAGAAGTTATTAACACCTTCGAAAAGCATGTAAGATTTCTTATAGAAAACCTGCATTTTATCATAATCAAAATATCAATGGTGCAAACATATATCCATAGGTGCAATAAGATCTGCTAAATAGGGTTAAAAACGCGCTTTGATTGAGGAAAGAGGAGGATTGCGGGCGCTTGTGGGCAGGAGGTGAATAAATGCCTTCTGGAAATTTTATTGACACTTTTTCTATTTTATATAGCTGGCATCATCTGATAACCATATTGATCCAGCTCACACCCGCAAGGCCGCAATCTCCCACGAGCCTCCTCTTTTCTCGGTCTGAGTGCGCTTTTAACCCTTAAGGAACTTAGCCCCAGCAGGTGCCATTAAATGTTTTTCCTATAGGATCTTGGGAAAATTATATCCCAAAGGTTACAAAAGGTTTTTAATTCATTATTTAAAGCGATCAGGCTTAAAAAATTAAAATTCAACAAAAATTGAGGTATTTTCGATATTTTCCCTATACATTAAGTAAGGTGATTGAAAATAATGTTACATTTAGGCAAAAGGGAATAGCGCGTAAATTGACACCCATGTGGTTTTCATGGGAAACAAGAAAGGCATTGAAGTTGAAACAAAAAACCTATAAATTGTACAAACGTACTGGGAAGGATAGTGATAGGGGGGCTTATTTAAAGGCTAGGAAAGACTTCAAAAATATCAGTAGGAGGCAGAAGATGGCTTTAGAGGAAAAACTGCCTAGGAATATCATTAAAAACCCAAAAGAATTTTATGCTTATGCAGGGCGGGAGAACAATAAGTCAAGCTCTACTTTGGGGCCATTAAAATTAGGAGAGGACACAATTATTCAGGATGATATAGGTATGGCAAAGGTGTTAAATGATTTTTTCATGGAGGTTTTTAATAAGAATTTTAAATTAATGGGTGACTATGCATTAGAGTATAATGGAAGGGTGGAAATTTCGGACTGTTGTTTTAATAGGGAGGAAATAATACATCTTTTAAGAAGCATAAAGCCAACTAAAGCTCCAGGACCAGATGATGTTTATCCAAAAGTGCTTGTGGAATGCGCAGAGGAATTAGGGGCATAATAATGACAATTTTTAAATCAACATACGAATCGGGTTTGGTGCCAATAGATTGGAAATTAGCTAATGTAACTCCAATATATAAGAAGGGACCAAAATGGGATCCAGGCAATTATAGACCAGTAAGCTTAACATCAGTCATTTGTAAGATTTTCGAAACTATACTTAAAAAGCATATAATGTTAAACTTGGAGGAGGGTAACTTACTTTCAGACAATCAGTTTGGATTCAGGAAGGGTAGATCCTGTCAAACTAATCTTTTAAAGTTCTATGACGAAGTAACAAAGGAGTTGGATTAAAAACATAGTGTAGACATATTTTACATAGATTTTCAAAAGGCATTTGATAAGGTTCCACACGAGGCATTGCTACTCAAATTGGAAAAATTGGGTATCAGAGGTAAAACACTACTGTGGATTAGGAATTGGTTGATAGGTAGGAAACAGAGAGTGCAAGTCAAGGGTAATTATTCTCAGTGGGCAGAGGTCATGAGTGGGGTGCCACAGGGGTCAGTATCGGGGCCAATTCTCTTTATAATATTCATTAACGATATTAGTCAGGACATTAGGAACAAGATCAGCATCTTTGCTGATGACTTAAAAATTTGGGGGAGGGTAGATACTCAGGAGCAGGTACAAAATTTACAAAGGGATCTAGATATGATATCACAATGGGCTGAAAAATGGGGTATGTCCTTTAACATAAGTAAATGTCAGGTACTTCATATAG
Source organism: Tetragnatha versicolor (assembly GCA_024610705.1). NCBI lineage: Eukaryota > Metazoa > Arthropoda > Arachnida > Araneae > Tetragnathidae > Tetragnatha > Tetragnatha versicolor. The sequence continues at coordinate 43,508,580 of JANDEH010000009.1, forward strand.
GGTGGGGGAATGGTAGGGCAGAATTTTATCTGCAAGGGAACAAAGTTAAAGAAGGTAATATGATCAAGGATTTAGGGGTGATAGTAAATAAAGACTTTAAATGGGTTCATCAGTGTTCATCTGCTAGTAAAAAGGCTAATAGGATATTGGGATACATTAAAAAAACTGTTTCTTCAAGGTCCGTGGATATTATTTTGCCACTATACAGAGGCTTGGGGAGACCTCATCTAGAGTATGCTGTTCAGTTTTGGTCTCCATACTTAAAAAAATATATTGATTCAATTCAGCATAGGGCTACTAAAATGGTCAAGGGTATATCCAGTTTAAGTTATGAGGGAAGATTAAAGAAGCCAAATATGTTCACTCTAGAGAAAAGAAGGATTAGAGGGGATTTGACTCAACTTTTTAAAATGGTAAAGAAAGGGGACACAGAGGGACTAGATTTCAATACGGGTAATAGAACAAGGGGTCACAAATTCAAATTGAATAAAGGAAAATTTAAGACGGATTGTAGGAAGCATTATTTTTTTAATAGGGTAGTGGATAGATGGAATGCGATGCCTGAAACAATTGCAAATTCAAGTGGGGTAAACGAGTTCAAGAGGAAAATTGACAGATACTGGGATTCCGGTAGTGTGGGTTAAAAAGACTGGACCAACCTTGCTGGGCTTACGCCTGTAGTTGGTCGACTTAATTTGTATTTGTATTTGTATTAACACGGGAAAACTACTTTTGAGGGGCGTGGGGGTAAAAAATTGTCCTAGAGACCTGAAAATTTGCGGGTAATAATGTTTTAGTATTTGTCACAACACGAGAGGGGTGAACCTGGGAAGTTCCAAAAGAAATTTTTTGCAACTGGCGGAGTAACGGTAGTTTAAAGAAGATTCAACCGTTTCCATTTTCTCAATAGTGCATTCCTAAAACAGGAACTTCGGTTTGGTTCTTTGGCAAATTAAAGCTAACAGTGTCACAAGTTGCTACGCAAACGAAACTAATGCAAGCTGACATGTTGAGTCAATCATCATAATTATGTGAATCAATACAAACAGCATATTCCTTACACACATAGCGTAACATGGGATGTATTAATTAATCTGAGTGAATAGAATACGTAAACATGGAATAATGCTAGCTAAAGTAGAAGCGAGTGGGAATTATATCCAGATGACATAGATGACAAGATATCTGAATATTTATGGAAGGTTTGGATTAATACTTCACATCTAGAACTGAATCTCGTGAGAGCGGTTCAGATATAATTTCTTATCATTATATCTAATAACTATGTCATTGCATTTTCTAGTGGTATTGAAAACCCACTTTTGTCAGATTTTTAACTGTATTAATTGTATGCATCTCCTCAATACTGCTCTTGATATTGAGAATGTAAACTAGGGCTACTTATTTTCAGGCCGATGGAATATAACTACACAACCTCTCCGGATTTAATTACAGCCACTGCCCCAATCTTTGGAAGATGACAGACCCAACTTCAAACTTGATGTACGTAATCACAGCGCTATTTCATAGTAGTTTGAATAAAAGAAGGCGATAAAAATTTTGTGAGCAATTTTGCTATACTAAATTCTTTACAATCGTAACCTTCCCATCGCCGAAGAAAAATTTGAATTTAGAGTGAACTTTATGGGAGATTTATAAATGTTACGGGCAAAGTGATTAATTGGGCATTATTAATAATGCCCGGGCAATGTGATAAATTCAACGAAATTTATGAATGAAATTTATCACTTTGCCCGCTTCCACTCTGGACATTATTATTAATGCCCAATTAATCCCTTTGCCCGTAACATATGTTCTGAATGTCTTTCTAAGCTATCTAAAGCATGGTTAGGTAATAACTTTTTTTTTCGTTGGACCTTTAATGAACCAGAATTAAATTATTTTTAAAGGTGGCTTTTCGAACAGAAGTGGTTTGATTATAAAATTATATCGGTGGTTACGGTACAAAGATGAGGTGTCAGTTTCCACATTTTCTTGAAAAACTATAATGTCAAAGAAATTATTCTTATTGAAGTAAAATAAATAGGAAAACTGAAACCATTAGATAAATAGTAGGTAAGCGCGATGCACCGCTAACCAAGCCAACCCTATATAGTCATTTAATCACTCTTAATATATTATTGCGATTCTTTGCAACAACGACCACTCGGGTTTGAAGCCTTATTATCTATCTCTTACGGCCGTATTCACGGGTAACTTAACCGGCGGTTAAACGACCGTCAAGTTTCTGATTGGCCGTTGAAGAGGAAAAACTAGTTTTCCACCAATCAGAGGTTTGACTCCCGGTTAACCGTCGGTCAAGTTACCGGTGAATACTGCCGTTAGTGGTATGTATAAAAAGTCATACAGAGCGTGTTAAAAGTTTATGCACAACACAATTTTTTGAATAAAGAGTTAAATATTAATTATATTTTAATGTACTAGTACAATATTTATACTAACCTTTTGAATCCTAAGATTATTATTTTTGATACAGTCTAGTTATTTTATTGCTATAGAATATCAAAATACTTCCAAAATACTTGCATCAAAAGTTTAAGCACATAAGTTTTTTAAATAAATTTTACTGAGTACCTAACGAAAACAATTCCTCATGGAAATGAATTGTAAAACAACAATTCTTCACTTGGGAAACTTCCTAGTTGAATGTGTTTCCGATAGAATCTTGGGAAAATGATATCCCCAAGGTGATATATAGGTTTTTAACTGAATATTGAAAGTGTTTATGCTTATAAAATTAAAAACCACAAAAATTGAGATATTTTCCCTATACATTAACATGGGAAAAACCTCATTATGAGGGGCACGGGGGTCAAAAAATGTCCTAGAGGTCTGAAACTTTTGCAACGTCCCACTTCGCCTGATTGTTCTGGTGAGCCCACGACTAAAGCCATGCGACTTTTGCATGCGCCAATACATTTTGTAGCTGCGCACTCCTAGATGCCACGCTGACGACCAGAGTTGATTTTACACCGTTTTTTCCGAAGAAGTGAGGTGAAAACTTTTCGGCTGGGTGGTGAGAACATCCCAGGAGTGATCAAGGGTAAGGAACAATAAATAAACACAGTACTGCTTAACTAACGATAGTAAAAGGGTCACGTGATTTTTACAGACTTTGCACGGCCGATAGTACTCGACTTGTATGAAATAAAATCTCCATATTGATAATTATCGATATAAGGCTAAGCAGTAGTGATACAATATCTCAATCATGAAATGAAAAAAAAAACATTGAATTGGCTTTAAATACCCTTAATACATTAAATAATATATTTTCAGTAATAGATAACAGCCTCATAGTTCTTAAGAGAGTGTAACAGTACCTATACAGTAGCAATAAACTTTCACGTATAAAATAAAACGTGTTCACATACCTGGAAGAAAAAGTTGAAAGAGAAAAACAATGTTATTGTTTTTGGCGATGGATAACAACTCTGTGTAGCTACTATCTCCCTAAACCTACCATAACCCTCGCTTGTGTCCCCTCTAACATCTCTTAAAGGTCCCGGGTCCTTACACATTTCTCGCAAAGTTTCTTCCAAATTGCTCCCAACTTCGGCAGCCAGTTTGAGATGGAAAATAAACAACCCAAAGATTTTACGACTCGGATATAACGAGGAACAAAAATATTTACGGAAACTTCTCTCTCTGAATAAAAAGCCCCGTGAAGAGCATCGACTGTAATAAAACTCCTACTACATTATTTGGACTTGTTGAAATTTTATGCCAGAAATAAAGAAGTTCTTTCCTTTTCATGTACTCAAAGCCATGTTAAGTTCTCTCCTAACTCTTGAGTTCCCAAGTTTCCGGGATAATAATATTGGTTATTATAAAGCAATGCAACTGCAGAGCTGAGGAGCTAACCCTATTTATTTTCCTTGACCGGGGGAAGGCTCTTGAGGGCACCCTCTTAGTTTCCTGTTCCTGCTCCAGAAGATATTGATCTCATTTGTTTGCATTGCTCTTGTTAAATGTGTCTTTTAAATGAATAGAAGAGTTTTCATTGAATATCAGTCTTAGGAAGTATCCTAGAATCATGTTTTATCTGCAAATGTGTACGGTAATACATTTTTAAGATTGGTGCTATCGTACCCCTATTTATAGTTAAGAATATTTCTTTTTTCATACTGACTTTTCAATCTATAACAACGGTACTTGCAATAAGTGTGTACTATTCTTGTATTAAATATTTAATTCAAAACTTTCTCGAGTTAAAGAAAAGTTTTGTCATAAATTGCTTAAAATTTTATTTTCCCGGTTTTAAGTATTTTTGGATGCTTGGTTCTATTGTAAACATTATATATATGTATTACAATTGATTAAAGATTGGGATGTTTAAACATGAATTTATATTTGTAATAATTAACTATAACCCAAGTTTTTATTATTCGTTTTGTTGGGTATTTCGGCCAGTTCCGATAGCCAGGTGGCGCTCCAAGAGAGGTGCTACGTCACCTGGCTATGATCATTTAAAAGCACAAGCCGAAGATGCTGTGTTTTTTAGCAATTCAATTCGTATGATTAGCATTTAGTTATTTGGATCTTCGATCGGATTGCCTTTAGAACTTTATGTTGCGGTAGAAGTGCTGCCATGATCTTGCCTGAAATAAACTATTTATATTATTATGAACTTTGCTGTTTTATTTAGAGGCCCAACACATTTTTTTTGGCAGAACTATATTCCGAACGTTTATTTTTTAATTTCATGGGTGAGGAGAAATTTATTCTTATAATACATTCTTCATCGGTAAATATTGTTAAATGTCATAATAATGTAATTCTTCATATTTGTTTAATGGCAAGCAAGATGGTTTTTTAGCTGGAAGAAGGACTTGAAATTTTATGGTCTTAAGGGGTTGATGAACCTGTAATACGATATCCGTTATAAGATTGAATGTTCCGTGAAGGGCCAGAAAAAAGGACGATGATCAAATGCCAAAGGGGTAACATTTGAAACCATTATTGATGAAATTATATTTTACGCCAATGAAGTTTAACATTTAGCCTCAATCAAGAAGGCCATAATTTAATTAAACGAGGCATTTTTATTTAACCATGGAGTGCTGGTATTGATCACTCATAAAACACTTCTCCTCCAGGACGTTAAGCAATAGCTACTTTCACAATTCTCAATATTGTGTGTGTGTGTGTGTGTGTGTGTGTGTGTGTGTGTGTGTGTGTGTGTGTGTGTGTGTGTGTGTGTGTGTGTGTGTGTGTGTGTGTGTGTGTGTGTGTGTGTGTGTGTGTGTGTGTGTGTGTGTGTGTGTGTGTGTGTGTGTGTGTGTGTGTGTGTGTGTGTGTGTGTGTGTGTGTGTGTGTGTGTGTGTGTGTGTGTGTGTGTGTGTGTGTGTGTGTGTGTGTGTGTGTGTGTGTGTGTGTGTGTGTGTGTGTGTGTGTGTGTGTGTGTGTGTGTGTGTGTGTGTGCGTGCGTGCGTGCGTGCGTGCGTGTGTGCGTGCGTGCGTGACTGTGACTTTATGGAGAAGATAACTTACATGATTGTTCATTACTTTGCTCGTAAATTATGCTAAATTACCTTTACGTTGCTTAAGGTATCCGCCAACCCCTCGACTTTTTCCTCGAAAATTTGTTTCTTATATTTTCCAGTAGTTTAGACTTTTATCTTTCAAAAACTATCCAAGATATTTACTCTAAATTTGAACAGTATATTAATCATACTGTTATTAACCAGACTTATTACTTTTATTATTTTTGTTTATTACTTTTGTTTTTATTGATGTTTTTTTGTTAAATGGTTATAGAAATTTTGAAAAATTTCACTTACCTTTACATTTTATGCTGTAAAACAATAACATTTCAAAATACGTCTTAGACAATAGTCCAGTCTGAAGATAAGTTAGTGTTATACGATACTTGTGTCCAAAGGAAATTCATATAGGGGTAATAGTTTTTGGGCAAGAGTGAGAGGGGTTTTATAAAATTCACTTAAATTTTACACTAATTACCCCATATTTTAGAAAATAATATAATTAATTTTGTTTTTTTAGCATTAATCAATGTTTTGATGTACATTTAAACTAAAAATTAAAAATCTAATTTTGTAAATCAAGTATTTCAAAAAAAATGGTCTCAAAGGTAGGCGGATACCTTAAATATTCCTTTTTGTTATTTCAAGTAAAGCAGAAAATTAATAAATACACTTTTACTAATATTATTTGCAAGGTGAGGCTTATTTATCAAATTACATCTCAACTTGAATGGAGAAATATATTAAGCTCATTAACAAGCTTTTACAAATCTCATCAAATTATTATCATTAAAGAGTTTATATAAATTGTATTAAATAAATCGTAGAACTACATCCCTACCTTAATTAGAACCTATTTCAACTTCATTCCAATTATTTCTACAATAGTACTAAGACTGTAATACAAAGCAGCTTTAAATAGAATCGAGATGCAATATTTTAAGAAATTATTAGCTAAGTTTTATCCTCTGGTGTTATCGAAAATGATCAGACATCTTAGAGTGGAAAACAAAATGGGTTCATTAATTCCTGTTAAACATTTCCGTACATACATTTCGGGATAACTTAAGAGGATAAAAGAGTCAATAAAATCACTGATGAGTTTGGGAGTGTGTTTAAACACATTCCTTTATTGCATGGCGAATCAAATATTATCAGCATTGACTCTCCTCCTTAATTTTAAGGCAAATTTGTACAATAGACTCCTCTCAAAGGATAGAAATATTAATATTTCGTCTAAAGCAGTGGTTCCCAACAGGTGGTCCGTGAGGCCTTCAGAGGTGGTCCGTGAGAAGATTTTTAAACTTATCCAAAAAATGTGTGGATATTTAAAAAAAATAGTTTTCCTAATCACACATTCCAAGAAATAGTAAAAACACCGCAGATGCAAAAACAAAAGTAAAAAATAATACGTCTCATAAATAAAAATGTTAAGTTCTCTTTCTCTCATAATCATTTGTTCATTTCTCTTATTTTCCACAATAATTTTATTCAACAGTAGTTTATTACAGAGTAAAAACGAAATGTGATGATGTGGAAAAGTATTGCATCGGAGGATTAATTAAAACTAATCCGTAGGGATGAAGCAAATAAAGAATCGAATGATCGGACTATACTTGGTTTGATACGAAGCGAAGCGTGGAAGTGTTGAAAGACACTTCAAACTGGGATGCTATGGTCAGACAGATGGTCTCCAAGAAATCATGGTATGAAAAGAGGAAATTTCTGAGATACAAGTGAAATAAGTTTGTTCGAAGATATGAGAAAAATTTATTACCCAAAATGCGAAAGTTTTATTATAATTATTAATTAATAACTATTAATAATTATTTTCTACTTTAATCGCTCCTTTGAAGTAATTATTGACTTTCGACGCGGTTTCTTTCGGGAGAACATGTTAGTCTCACATGCCTAGCCTATAGAATTTCCTCTGCCAGAACTCAGTCAGTGCGTGTCCAGTTTACTTTTTTTAAGGTATATTGCTGAAAAAAATCCTAATTTAGTTTTACGGAATTAAATAAACAAACGTAATTGAATCGCTTATTTCAGAAACGTGTTAAACGCAATGTTAATCCTATGGGGTTTGACACGTTTCTGAAATAAGCGATTCAATTAATAATGGATTCTATTTTATTCGTTGAATCTCGTGAGAGCTTGATAAAAATGGTAAAATGCCTTTTATAAAAGGTATATTTTTAAATAATTAGGTGTAAAATTAATATGTAATTATTTTTCTTTTAAGTTTAATAGATTATTTGATTTTCTAAGTTCCATTTCAAAACATTGTAAGACTCGGTTTTCCTTACTTCAGAAAAAAAGTCAAAATTTTAGACCCTCTATGAGGAATGAATGCACTGAAAAAGTTCAAATTTTGCAGATATAGTGAGGAATAGAGATGGTCCGCAGAGGTTCAAATTTAAGTGAAGTGGTCCGCAGACATATTTGAGTTGGGAACCACTGGTCTAAAGGGACTAAGTAAAACAATTTAGTTGATGAACAATAGGGTGGTTAGGAAAATAGTAGCTTTCATTCAAATTTTTGTTGATGGGTACAGTAGGAAATGTGCCATTGGTGTTATACATTGCACGAAAAAGAAATTGGAACTTAATAAATTAAATTTGGATAAAATTTGAGTTCGTTAATTCCCTTTAAAGTGTTCACATGATTTAAAAAGTGTAAAAAACATTCTACGGTATTATCCGACTACCTATAAAATATTAAATTTTCAATGTTTTTATCGAAAATAATTTTTTGATGGGTAATAGTAGATCAGACTCTGTAGTTTCCAAACGTTTTTTTTTTATAAATTTAGATGAAATAGAAGACAAGTGACAGAAATTAGAAAAAGAATCTTAGCATAGTGGGAAAAAATTTGAAGCCATAATCCTCAGAACTTAATTTTGCATAAAACCTCTTCACCATTTTCCCGATTACTCAAAATGTAAAGAAGATATTCGCCAAAACTTTTCTCTATGCGTTTATGACTGTATAAAGAATCAGTTGAATTAAAAGCTTAAATATGATTTTTTAAAAGTTAATTTTTGATATTTAGAGTAAAAAGCGAATTTTTCGGTATTTCATGTCAGTTCAGATTTTACCTTGTAAATGTTTTCAGTTTCAAACCTCACTTTAGATAATAATCCATTTTTAAGGCAACTGTTAGTTTTATCTTCAGACCAAATAACATTGATAATCACGAAATATTTTTTTGTACACAGTGCTAGATGTTTTAGTAAAATTTTTATAAAATATTGCACTAAAAGTGCACATTATCAAAAATTTTAATTAATATTTACAAGTTTCAACGCTTTTCTTCATTCTAGATCTAATTCAAACCAAAAGGGTAAAAAAATAATAATCAATAACTGTCATTCTATCCCTCCCAGTTCGTTCTACTCACTTTTCCAATGGTTCTCATTTCCCCCTCATTCTCTCTCTGATTTAATATTTATCATTCTGTACAGGCATCTATATTATATCCCTTTCCTCATTTCCTTCTTTACTCCCAAGAAAGAAAGAAATCCAAAATATTGAAAACAAGTAATCAATAATGTGAACTTTCTAGTTATCCCAACATCGTGACTCCTTAAGGAATCATCTGACCTTCTGTAAAATATTGTTTTATGGATAAATCACCGGGGAAAACACCCTTTCATCCTCCAAAAAAAGCTCTCAATCAATCTAGAAATCTGGAAACTCAGAATGTCCACCATTTATAGTAGGTCAACATCTGCAGTAAGCTGATCCTCCAGAAAAACGAAGATCGTGGTTTACCATGTCTGTTAACTGCACTACCAGTATTGACATAGCGAAATGGGATGTCTTTCTCTCAACACTACCCAGGGCTATTAGTACTTTCACATTCTTCGGATTAGCTAGACCATTTGGTTAAGTGTCTCCATTGCTTTCAAAGATGTTTAGTTATGACTGTTTTCAGTAGAACCGGCATTTGCACATAGAAGGAACATACACTGGAAAAAATGTTACTTCAATTCAAACTAAGGCTCCATGTTTTGCCCGTATTCATCAGAGACACAGGTGGACATTTTTGTGTTTGTTTCATGGATAAAAAGGAATATGAAAAATCGTTCTGGGGGATATAAATGCAAAAACTGATATATTTCGCTAGAAGTTCTTCCACTCATTTAAATACTATAGCATATACAAATTCAAATAAATTAGAAGATTGACAGTATGTAAACGTGTATATTTGTGTCATTCGGTGCGCATTTGATGTTTTTTTTCCATGGGAACAAAAACTCTCCTCCCTGAAGAAATCTTTTAAGCAAGAAAGTTTTTAAGAATTTAAATTAAAGGCAGAATTTTCGGGTGAAGTGAACCATTTAACAAGTGGTCAAAATGTGAAATAAGAACATATAAAAAAGAAACATATTTAGAGAAAGCGGGGCTATTCGATACAGCAAAATTCAAACCAATTTTTTGAGTAGAAAAAATTACTCATCGGATGCTTTTTTTTAAAAAAAATATCTTAAAATTATTCAATTTTATGACACCAATTAGAAAATGAATGATGAAAATTAAAATATAACGACTTTTGTAAAAAAAATCATTTTTGTGTCGATGTGCTCCGCCGGTGAGAAAGTTGGATACATTGCTTGGGGTATTTTGATACAGTGATTTATTGCTCAAAAATAGTAATTAATACAGAAAATTTCTCGGAATATACTAATAAATGTCTTTTATTGAGGGATATCCTAAGCCCACTTTTACACATTTACCGTTTCTTTAATATAAATCACAAATTCAGCACTCAACATCGAAGGATAAAGAAAATCATAGAATTTAACGAATGATAATTTGTAAAAAATGTCTAATTAAGGAAGTAAGATGCAATTTTCATAGGTATAATTCCTCCTGAATTAGTTGAATAAAAAATACGTTTGTTGAAAATCGCCCAGAAATAAAAAAAACTACGACACTAATAAACTGTTTTTTTTTGCCATTTCAGAGTACCTGATTTTATCGTTTGGACATTTCTTTTTATCAACTGCCTATTATTTTGCAAAATATAGAAATGCACATAGCTACAATGCAAGCAGTTTCCTATCTTAAACACTTGATAAACCCAAAGATTCGAAATTTGACGTATAAATATCCTTCGCTGTATTAGATTGGATCATTAAACTTACGTTTAATTGATTTTTTTTAAATTACTGAGCGATATTCTTCACTTAACGCCAAGTATGGGAAATTTTGTGAATCAATGTGCCCCACGTGTGTATCAAAGTACCCCACATCAAAGTGTATCAATTTGCCCTAATCGTTATTTTTAAGAATAAAGAATGTACTTGCTTTTGGAATTTACAAATATCTGTATTCAAAGTAGAATAGCGTCAGGAAGATTTTTCATTTTTCTTAAAAATTTACTTCTGAAAATTGTTAATGTAAAAAATTAATAAACATTTTTTCATTTAAATTTATAGGCGTACTGCAGTGGATAACGGTTTCAGATATAATGTTTATGCATGTAAAGGGAACTTTTAGAAGAAATTTGACCTAAATAACTTGAACAGTTTTTGAGATATTAAAAGTGCATCAATATGCCCCTTGTATCAAATTGTCCTTTTTTACCTTACACATTATTTTGTAAAATAGGAAAATGATTTTATAAAAAATTTCAATGAAATGTAAAAATAATTAAAAAAAGCATTGTTCTCAAAAATCCCTTTTAAATGAAACCCGAAAGAGGAAACTATATCCTCCCATCAAGAGCATAAATACGTTATTCATAAACTTTATCCCATTCAGTAATCAGAAAAGTGCTTAAATTTGTAAAACCTATTTAAATTCATGCAACATTAAAGTTCATTCAAAGAAACATATTTGAAAAAGAAAAGTCTACTGTTCATTATTTACCTTTGATTTCCTCTTCAGGGCATTTCCGTTTTACTTCGCAAAAACAACAGAAATTAGCATGTCTGCATTGACTTAAAACGATTCGTGTCCTATCACGGCATTCTTAATACCAAGCTCCTTCTTCCATGTATCTTTTTACTTCTTAACTTCAGGCGTATTTATTTAACGCCTTGTTTGGAGACCACAGCTCATTCTGTTTGTTTTAGCACTTTAGTTTCGCAGCCAGAGGCTTCAAGATATTCTCCATGGAATTACGCTACACACCTATTCTCAGCATTCAACACCGAAGTACTAATGAAAGCATGTTACTTTAACTATACTAACGAGCTTGACTCGTGTATTCGTATTCTGATTGGATGTAGTTAGAAGAGACACGAGAGAATCTTAACAATGCAGTAAAAACAACATTGTTAAACCAGCAATTAAAATAAATTATATATATTTGGCTTGTGGATTATCCGTTTGAAAAATGGCTACATTCACACATGAAAAGTTAATCTAGTTTAAGTGTTAATCCATCTTAAGTCGAACATGTCTGAACGAATTGTCTTAGATTTAATCTAGTTTAGCGAAAAGAAACTAGTTTAACTTTAAGCTAGTTTCCTGAACTCTCTTAAGTCTTTAAACTCGTTAAAGTTACCGTGGTGCCATCTACTAAGAAGAAAAAAACTACTATAAACTACCAACCTTTTTTTATTTGATACTACATTGGCACAATCGTTGTTAAATTAAACATATTTTCGAAATTAAATATATTTCGATAAACAAACTGGACAGCACCATATGGTTTGAGACAGTTGTAGTGTGAACACTTAAAAATAAGACAGATTAAGGCTATCTTAACCTCTCTCCTAAGTTATACTAGATTAGTTTTTCATGTGTGAACGTAATATTAGGAAGATAGTATGTAATTTTTTCCCGTTAAGGATAACTTATACAATAAAAAACCAGTATCTGGATGGTTTTTTAAATTTTATGGAGTTTATAATACATAACATTATCAGTTACATGAAAATGCATATTAGCTGTCATCAAAATAGGGGAATGACATTTCTCAACAATTAAGGAATTCCGTTTTCAATTTTTCAGTTAAAAATATTTGATTCTTAGGAGAATTTGAAAGTTTAGAGTTCACACAGATGAGGAGGTGCGTCCAGAAAGGGTACGTGCCCGACATATTTGCTTCGCTGTGACGTGCCCTCCCCCTGAATATAAGACAGAAAAATATAAGCCCACACACACAAGCTAATTTTTCTCAGAGTAATTTCTCTAAAATTAAGGAATTAAGATATTTTTAAATTTTAACTGGTTCTATCTCTGGAAGCTGTATAAATGTTAACTACGGGAATCGAGCAAGCACTAAAATATGTCCTGAAAATAACATCTAATATAGGCTAGGTCGTTAGGGGGAAACACGGGTAGTTCCAGTTTAATTCCTGTTTTTACCATTTAGAAAATTACCAATTTGTTAAATAAATTTAAAGTTATTTATTACTTACATTAATCAGTTATATTAGAAGTATATAACTTACATTATATTTTATTCCAACTTTTTAGAAATATTTAGTTTCCTTACAAAGCTTGAAAATGTTGTTTATCAATAGATCCTGATGGGGGAGAGAATCAGGGCAAATTTCTATCCTCATATTTAATATTTAATGAACGATATAATAGTTTTTTATGTACTTATATTTTTCTTAAATTAAGTAACAGTGTGTTTTAATGTTTTCAATACCGCATTGTATAATTTTGTATAATCAAAAACATACTCTTTATTGGGAATTCAGTTTCCTTAAGAAGTGTTAGATCTAGGAAATAGTCTGCACATCATATGCACACATAAAGAATATTCAGCACAGCTTACATAAAGAATATTCTAAAATTTTGAAAATCTGGAAGATTATTCAACAAGAAAATTAAAGGTTTCTTACTTCACAAACTGGAAACTACAATACCCTGTATCAGAAAAGAATAATTTTTGTCTTCAGCATAACAAATGCGACATAGATATTTCCTCAGTACTAATACCCCGCAATTTAAGTTATGTATTCCTCCTTTATAAGGTAAGCTCTCTGTCGACTCTTCTATCCCTGGCCAAGAATCTTTCATAATAATCTCCCTACGTCACATAATAGCATAATCCAATATGAATCAATCCCCAAGGGAAGTGGTATCTGAGGTATATTCTGAACACAGAGAGAGAAGGAAAGATCTAGGAACCTCTGGGGGAAAACTTCTAATTCTAAGAGCTTAGCTTTAGGCCAACATTAATTGGGAAAATGCATGCAAACATATTCGTGTCATTCCTTTACCTTCCTCTATAAAGTAATCTAAGTTATACTGTGTGCATTTGCAGGGCTCGATTTCAGCCGGAACGGTCCGGAACGGCGTTCCGGAACCTCTTTTTCGGAAAAAAAGTTATATATTTCAGGGGTTTCCCAACTACGGCCCGAGAGACCCATTCATGAGGCCATCGGATACACCTTTTTATGCACGATAAAAAAATTCCTAAAATGAATTAAAACCCTGTTTTTAATGTCAAATTTCCAAAATTTTTCTGGGGGGGGGGCCCAGACCCCCCTTTTTGTACTTACAACTAAATTTATCAGATTTATTTTAATATTAAGTTCATGGCAGTGAGAATCTTACCAAAAAAATATAAAAGAAGTATATTTCAAAATAAAAAAAATTTAATGCATTTTTAGCTTTTTTGTAAATAATAATATTTGTGATTTAATTGTAAGGTTGTTACTTAATTGTTCTATTAAAACATGATTGCGAACCTCTATTTGAACTACCCACAATCCGCACCTGGGTGTTGATTCTTTTTTATTTGAACCAGATTTGCCAGATCGCTGGGCAAATTTGTAAAGAAAATTAGCGATATCTTAAATTATACTATTTAAAAACTTTAACTACTTACTTAACTACTTACTTAACTTAACTACTTTCCTTAAATTGGCAAAATATACAACACTAATGGTTCATTGATGATAAGCCATCCAGCTTCCTACAAGAGGCAATCTGTTGGGAAAGTTTTTTTTAACCCACTGTAAAAAAAGGTGAGTATCCTTATTCAATAATTAAGTTAGAACACCCTTCCTAATCTAGTACAACACATTTGAATTTATTTTTTAAATTTAAATTTGAAATTTGAAAATAAATGCTAAGTTTTGGTATTAAAAAGTATTCGCTTTTCCAGTTTTGATACCAATAATTTTATCGTTCCGGTACCTCTTTTTTTAGAAATCGAGCCCTGTGCATTTGTATTAGTTATCACTTTATAAAAGTGTACTTTCGTCGAGAAGATATGTTACTTAGTAGATTGGAAACTAAGTTCATTAGAGTAAGAGGAAATTAACATAATTGAATTTAGATTCTTTCTTTTGGAATCTAATATTTCCTCATGTGTGTTTGAAGAAGAAGGTTAAAAGGGGGGGGGGGAATTCCCTAATTTAAAAGGGCATTTTGATTAATAATTTCTTATCTTTTACTTGTAATCGTAAAAATAAAGTAAAATACTCATTTTATAAGTGTATTTGTATCACTTTTAAATTTTAGACTTGACTTTATTACATTAAGGAAACTATTCGAAATTGTGACACACTTGTTTCTGAATATCATAACTTTATTATTTAAACTATTAATTTTTATTAATTTAATTTATTGTGTTACCCTAAACTCTTGTGATGTAGTAGTGGTGAAAAGCTTGTTTTCCCAACTGTAAGTAAACTTTCTGCTTAAAAATTGATACTATGGTAATTTCAGAATATACAGGTTGTTTCAAAAGTCCGTTTCGCAGCTTTTATTTGGAATCAACACGTGTCCCAGGGTCACGGAAGTAAGGTCTACCCTTAGGTAAGTGAACCTGCAGAATCCATTAACAAGACTTACAGCGCCTTAGTGGCGAAATAAAAAAGTTAAACAAATTAATTTAAAAACTAAAGAAGATAGAGCAAAAACCTCAATTAGAGTATTGTTACCAACGTTATGAAGAACTCACAGAAAAAATATTTCATGAAAATATCGTGAATATTCGCGGAGATATTAGGATGTGAAAATAGCACTTTTTCATGCCTCAAAAAGAAAAAAGTTTTTTTATTTTTTGATTAAATTTTGCCTTTATTCAACTAAAAAACACAAAACTACACAATAACACTGAAAAGTTTGCAAATTAGCAAACTTTTTCTTTTAAGAAAGTCATCTCAATGGATTTTCCAGGGTCACTTACCTAGGGGTACACCTTACTTCCGTGACCTTAGGACACGTTGGTTCCAAATAAAAGCAGCGAAACGGTCTTTTGAAATGCCCTGGATTGTATATTCAACTATTATTCCGCCCATGTTTTTTTAAACATTTTAAGTAATAGAATTTTTAAAATAAAATATACCAAACAGTGTTTAAATAATGTTTGAGGATCAAGTATTCTGAGAGAAATTTTACGTAAAAAACCTTCCAAAATAAACCCCCAAAGTATCTTTTATACATCCACTTAAACCCAATGTTGGATGAAAATTTGCTTTTTCAGAAAAATTTGACTCGCAAGAAATTCTAAAATAAAAAGTTATAAGCAAGTCAGTTTTCACGTAGTACTACCTAATTTTCTTATTAATTGAGTATCTACTTCATAACACGTTATTCAGTTCCTTTTTTTTTATTTTCTACCACATGTACTTGGTACCAAAATTTTTATCACATTCAATATCATATTTCTGATTTGATAAACTATTATCAGAAAATAATCAGCTTTTTTCATTCGTGAAAATGTGTGCAAAAGTATACATCAAAATGTTAGTTTTGTTTCACCATTTCATTAAAAAATGAAATTCCGCTCTTAAAAAATCCTCAACACGTTTATAAAGGTACTAGATAAGTTTTTGATCATATCCTAATTCTTGTCTTGTTCAAATAGTGAAAATTTCAAACCCTATAACAAGCTCTTTCTCATTTTTAACCCGCAACCAGATCGCGTCGTTCAAGTTAACCTCTTCCTCTCACATCAGGAGAGAATATTGATGATGGAATTCGAATATTATTGACGACCTAAGGCACATAAAGGATTCATTACTCACCGAAAAACATTAATATGCATAGGGCTCATCGAACGAAAAGTTTGACAACAGAGTTTTAGTTTAAATATAAATAGGGAAAGATAAGACCTGATTATGGACCTGATCCGGAATTCTTCGGACTAGATTTAAGGAAGATTAGTTGAGGTGTATAATCTAGGGTTTTGAGATAAGATCTATCTTGATAAGTCTGGATAAATTGGTAGATTTACTTGGCCACTTGGGGTTTTCTGATCGAACTCGGCTAGAGCAGTGGAAGAAAAGGATGTGTTGAAGATAATCTTATAGGGTTTAAGGAAAAAGGATTAGAAAAGAAAGCGAGAGATAGAGAGAGATATTCTGCCTTTTTTATCATTTATTGAACTATGATGTGTTTAGCAAACTTAATTTTCACAACATATTCATTCAGTCAATTTTTTATAAGTTATTAGACCACTGAAAAAACATTGAAAATGCATAGTACGATTGTTTAAAATGGGCAGGCGATTTTTTTTCCTATTCTGTGGTTTTAAGAGTATAGGGGAGAGTGTTGTACCTATGGACAAAAAAACTACGTTTGGATTTTTCTAAGACAGGTAAAATCACATTTTGACCATTTTAAGTGCCCAACCTATAGTCCTAACCTTTGTGAGTAGAGATATATTTTTTATTAGTAAAAATCTTGAAAATTGGATTTTTAATCATTTATAATAACTTGGAAAAATTTGTGTCCAAAGGTACAACAACCTGTTGTACCTATGGACAGACCCAGTTGTACCTGTGGACACCCTTAAAAAGGGAAGTTTTAGTTGAAAAAAGCTAAGAATGAACATTTTTATTGATGAATTACCTTTTAATAACCTATTTCAAGCCTTTTTAAAATTGAAAATATATTTTTTAAAGTAATGTAGTTTTAGATCGTAAATGATCATTAAAACGAAGTTGATTGATAAAAGTCTTGATTTTTTACCAAAAACACAAAAATCACATGGTATTTTCAGATCAGAATTTAAGGTAATATTTTCACCTATCATGCTGATTGATCTGACAACTTCACTGACCCCCAAAAAAACAATTTGATCGACACTTAGTTGTGCAAGCATTTGGTGGTAAATATTCTTCAGTGGAAATTTTAAGTTTTTTTAATCATCATACTTAAATGCGATAGGGTGCTTAGGGTTTTACACCATATTTTACATTAAATTCCAAGTAGAATCATAAATTTAAAAAAGTAGTTTATATCACAAAATATTTGATTTTTCATCTAAAATGCACTTGAAAATAATCGCTGACAAATAGATTACCATTTAGAATTAATTTAACATTTATTAAAATGTATTCAGTTAAAGGAAACCTGATTCTAAAACGCCGATTAGCTACAGACACCCACAAGAACGTGTCCGTAGGTACAACACTTATGGTGTCCGAAGGTACAGCATCAGGTGTTTTTGCATTCAAAGTTCTATAAAAGATAAAAGAATTGAGATCTGACGATTTCTAATATCAAAACTAAAAAGTCGAAATCTCGGGGATTCTCCCCATATATCCCATTTTATCATATCATAATCATAGAGGAAGAAAATAATTAATGTAGTGATGCACTAAAAAAACTTTGAGCACCTAAAAACAGTATTTTTATTATAGAAATTTAAAAAATATTTTAAACAGCTGATTTCACGTTAGCAACTAGATAGCATCTGTTTACATTCAAAATCGACCACAAATTCAAATTTACATTTTTTCCCGAATTTTAAAATGAGGTGGCTGAAGGTACAACCGTCCGTAGGTACAACACTCTCCTCTACTATTAGTTCTTAATAATTTTTGGCGATCAACATATTTTTTATTCAAAGTTTTTTTTAAACTTGTTAGGCAATTCCAATAAATAGATTTTAAGGATGTCACAACCACATGAAATTTTGATGGAGTAAAGATGTGGATATGATTTGAATGACAATAAATAACTGCTTCAACAATTCAGTATAATAGCAGAAAACTGGTGTAAGGAACCTTTTATTCTAATCGCTAGAGCACATTTTTTACATGATTTGGGATTATTTACTTTTATGAACATCTTAAAAATGATTGTGACATTAATTGCGATATTTAAAAATACGATTGTCATAGTTTTTCTCTAGTGTAAAAAATGATTGGTATATTTTCTGATCATTTTTATGGGAGATTTATAGATTTTTCTAGACCAAAATCCGCCCGCCTAATCTTTCATTTTGCCAACCAAACAATTTCGACATGCGAGGTTGCCGTACAGATCGGAGCAAGCTATCTCTATTTGTATAGTAAACTCAATAACTAATAGAAGATTTTTCCAGTAACAATGTCAATTGATTGTCAAGGATATAGGGTGGGTTGGGGTAAAATGGGTCACTTTTACGGAACTCTTTCACATTCTAAGTTTTATTTCATCAAAACTATTACTTTTTAATGATTTCTTTCAATTGGATCTTGACATTACAATCCTTCAGAACATTTTCATCTAATTTTATCAAATATTTTTTAGTTATAAGTTGGTTAAACTTAGCATCAAAATAATGACCTATTTTACACCAACGTGGGGTAAAATGGGTCTCATTGCAAAAGATGTAAAATATATATTTATTACTAAATATACATTAAAATAAGAAAAAAGGCAATCGGCTAAGTCGTTTCTATCTGAAAATATTTGTTTTAAGTTGTACTTTAATGAAATTGTAAAAGTCCGAAGTTAATGAACATTGTTCAAATGTAGTAATTAAAATACTTCATTTGGAGAAAAAAATAAACTTGTTTGACAGTTCAATGTATATTTGAAGGAAATAAGTTAAAAACATAGTTTTTACTTAATACAGAAGGCCTCCTAACTATGACCCATTTTACCCCAAGTACAAAATATTGTGATAAAAGATTAAATATTTTTAATTTTTCTAAGCTGATTTTATGGAAAAATATTACAAGTCTGCTGTAATTTATTACAATATTTAGATATTTGGAAGTTGGTAAACCCTGTTTTTTCGACAACACCATTTACCGTTCAAATAAAATATTTTTTCAGTTCTTAAATTCATGAATCTAAATTTTTGACAGTCGGAAAATGTTGCCAACGGATAAAAGATTATAATACAAAAAATGAGCAAAAATAATTCAATTTAAATTTGATTTACATCGAGTTAATTAAAACTGACCCATTTTACCCCAAGACCCACTTTACCCCAACCCACCCTAGTACCCATCTACCAGTAGCAATATTATTTCGAAATTCCTACTACTTTTTTTTCAGGAGCAAAACAGAAGTTAAAAACACACCCTTGTGATATAACTATCAAAAATCTTTTCAAACAAACTTCAATGAAAGATCGACGTGTACCACTATTGTAAATAGGTCGCAATAAAATGATCCTTGCGGTGTACATTTTTTTCTTACTCCCAACTAGAGAATTTTTGTGGTTTATTTACATTATATGAAGTCTTTTTATTTATCTGCAACACATACAAATATCGTTTCTACACGCTTCAGTCATAAAACTGTGGCTGGTGTCATTCAGAGCACTAAAATCTTTGGGATTTAATTGTTATTTATCCAGGCTGTTTTAGTAATACGGAAATGTCAACGCGGCTTTAGTCAATAAAACTGGAAGAAACTTTTTCTTTTTCATTGTCCTTTCCTGAATGTAATTTATTGTTTCGTTTAAGTGCTGTATTGTTTCGAATCCTAGTTTCGTATTTTACTAGGTGTTAAGAAAACACATACATGAATGGACTGTAAAAATAACAGTGAAATATAACATTAAAGAACTACTTTTTATTTGGGTAGCAATATTATTTAGTTTAGCTATAATCAAACTGTGAATTTTCAAAACATTTAAAAGAAGTTTAGCAATCGAGATAATTTCTTACGTTGTTTTAAACCCACTAATCTTAACATAGTATTTGAAAATATCATATGTACTACTACAAAAAAATACCTAAAAATCGAATGGTATAAATTATTTCCAAAAGTTTTAAGTTTAATAAAATCGTATAAAAATTCACCTTTTCTATAAAATTGCAATCCGTGTATGAATAATACCTCCTTTTTCAGAGCAAGTGATAGTTTTTAAGAAAGAATAGAAATCCAAATAGTCGATAGAAATTTAAACTTTGTAACTAATTTGAAGGAACTTCAATTTCTTCCATCTGTTTTTTTCATTTTATGCTTTTTATTGTACTGTAGTGATAACACAAGAGAAAAATATTAAAAATACATGTATTTAATTTATTCTGAACGGATTTTTTTCTTTTGAAAATTATTTTTGCGGTGCTTTATAGCAGATCAAATTTTACTAGTTCCATTAAATTTGAAAACTTTTCCATCCATAAAGTAATTCATTAAACATTCTTTAATTTATGAGTAATTGGCAGCTCATTAAATATACATCGTGCATGCATAAATATCTAATAATGTATGTACATTTTTAAGAGAAAATGTATTTCATTTGGTACCCCTTGTTAGTATCCTAGAAAATAAAATATTCATTTAACAAAATTAAGTACAGTTACTCTTTAATCAAGAACACTGTCTCAATACCTTAAAAGAAGTAAATCATTCTTCAAAAGGTTCAGCATAGGATTTCATAATTAAGATTTTCTGAGAGTAATTATTTCGCATGGTTTAAATGTCTTAAAAGCGTTCAACTTTTGAAAATAATTGCTACCTACTTCATTAAAGTCTACCTCGTTTTACTTATTTTATACGTTGCTAGTATAAAAAGTTTACTTTAAGTTTATGATTAGAACTTCCCGCATTATTTCGAGAAGGATCTAATTACTTATAAGTTGCATTTTATTTTTTAAAAATAGAAAAGATAGAGAGATTTTTCACTAATAGGTTAAGTCAGTTTAATAAGTTAAAACTCATTAAAATCAAGTAAGATCTAAGTAAGCTCGGTTCAATCAAAATTTTGGAATTGATTAAAAACTTTTTCTGAAACGTTTTTGCAAAATTAATATTGTTGTATGTGCCCGGGAAAATGTTTCGTCAATTTTATTTATGTGCGAGTTTATGGATAGGTTTGCGTTTTTTTCGATGTTACGGTTCTTTTCCACTATCTAAGGATCATCTTTTTTATCATTAACCATATTCTTCTTATTCTTTCTTATATGCCAGTGGTTCACGACCGGTGGTGCGTGATATTGTTTAGAGTGGTCCCTAGAGAGGTCTGGTGCTACGACACTTAAAAAATTAGGATCACAAAGATATATTAAAATATGCATGGGTTTACGTAAAAATGGAGCAAAGGGAATTAAGTTCAAAATGCTTAAGAGCTAATGGACGGCTTTTATCTTGGGTTCTCCCTCATTTTCTTTGAGATCAAAATCCATGAGTTTGAATGACATAAAAATATAATGGGTAAATACATTTTTGTTTTTAATTTCGATAATTCTTTTAGCATTTTAATCAAGGTAAGAAAAGGAAAGCAATTCTAGGTAAGTATAGAGACTAAGTGATGTGCTTTGAGTATAGTTTTTTTTTCCAGATGTGCTCTTTCAGGAAACCCTCTAGGTAGGAGGCTTAATAACTCTTTGAATCAGACTGGAAAATCGTCTATTTCAAAGTTTGGTAACCATTAAATAAGTCAATGGATTTATTTCTACTTATAATTTTTGCATATTGCTTATTTAATTTCATATGCAGCTGCTTTCTAAATTCTTAGAGTAAAAAGTGGAGTGTAATTACAGTTGCTTTTTGTTAAGACGTCATTCATAAAATAAGATGAAATTCTCTTTACTAATGTTTCATTCTTGAATACTTTTTTTTTATCAAGGAAGTGATTTAAAAACTTAAATTACATAAATTTAATTCTTCTACTTCAATTACAATTTGATAACCTTTAGTAGATTTCAGTTAATTAAAATAATTTCTAGTATTACTTATTAAAAATAAAATGCATAAAAAATAAAATAACTTTTAAAAGTACTTTATTATTTATATAGAGATAAACGGAAAGAAATATTTCAGTTAATGAAAATTGTTATAAAAGCTTTTTTTAAATTATATAAACGGAGTTGTTTAAAATATTTATTTAAAAATCCTATCTTTTTATTGATTAATCTTTAATTTATGTAAAACTTTTGATAGATGCTAAAGTAGATTTTAAAAGCGTAAGTTTTAGTACATGGAATAGGCGATACTGTTTGAAATTTTGATCACTAGTTTTTAGCTATATCACTCAGCTTTCCATCATAAACACACAAAAAACAACTGTACAACACTAAGTTTTAATAGAAATTACGTAGTTAATATCACAGAACCCTGTGATGAAAAGAACGTGGGTGGTCATTCAATCCTCTCAAACCCCGAACGAGAAGAAACAAAAAGAAAAAAAAACCTTTTTCAGTTTTCTGATGGCCCCCCCGCAGTCACCGAATCGAATAATTTCTCGAATGAAAATCTGATTAAAGAAACTGAGAAGTGGCACAAATCCTGGGTTTCCACACTCCAGGGGGGCCACAGCCTGATCAGACCGGAAATAGAAAGCTGCGAGGAAATCAGGGCGGTAGTGACGTTGGTTGTGACGTCAATGTTTGGTTCCTGGCTTTCTATTGGCGAGCGAAGTGAATAGGACCATGCTTCCAGGATTTTTGCTTTGAAAGCCTTTTTCTTTTAGTCCCCTTTCCTCCCCATAGGACCTACACAGTTCAAGGAGCAAAAACGGGCAAGCCAGAGTGACGTTTCGGGGTGGATATATTGATCTCATAATCGCTAAGAGGGTGGCAGATTCGATTATCCGTGGCCTTACCCCCTATTTTAATTGATTTCAGAATGCACTTTTTATTTGGGGGAGGGTTTGGGGAAGAGAGTTGGTAGGAGTATCAATGATAAGGAAATCAATTATATTGGTAAAATTATTAATCATTAGTAACTTATGTGTGCGATCAGGGGGTCATTTCAGTTTTTGCCCGAGAGGGGTCAGTTTTTTGAGGGGAATAGTTTTAAAATGTATGTGTCCCTCAGGGCTCCTTAATTATATTAAGTTAATATTGATGATTCAATGAACTAACAATTAATAAATTAGTTTAAGAATTTGTTAATAAAGAGCCATATTTCAGTAAAACTGATTAATAGAATAATTAATTAATCCCAATTACAAATGCTACTTTTTGTGTGTTCTTTAAAGGAAGGACTTCTGCGATTAATCCTTGAAAATAATAAACTTAGGCAATAACAATATATCCATAACATATTTTAGAACCTCTCTTTACAGACCCTGGTTGTGATTGTTGAAATAATCACTGTCAATAGAGTGGTTTTCTAACACATTTGATGTTAGACTAGATGATAGGAGCCTACGTCACCTAATTAATTCACTCCCCAAATTGAGGGAGTAAAACAATGTTTTCTCCCTTACCACAGAAATTGTAAGTACGAGAACATTCACACTCTTAAAACGATAGTTTCAAAACTGAGTAAAAATTACTCAAACTGGCTCCAAATCAAATTTACTCAAATTTGAAAACATGAATATACTCATTTCTGAAAATGTACAGATACTCAAAAATGAAAATGAAACTTCTTGAGTTAGTGCTTGGCATTCTCATGAATCGGAGTGCGACGATAGTCACTATAACGTGCTAAGTAGTTTTATAATAGTAGTTACTTTCGTTGCACTCCGATTCCTGTGAATGCCATGCACTAACTCAAGAAGTTTCACTTTTGAGTATCTGCACATTTTCAGAAATGAGTATATATTCATGTTTTCAAATTTTAGTAAATTTTATTTGGAGCCAGTTTAGTAATTTTTACTCAGTCTGTCGTTTAAGAGTGTCTGTAACTCTTAATCACTCTTAACTCTTACTCACTCTTCTTATCACTCTTAAACTGTCGTTTTAAGAGTGGCAGTTTAACCACTTATTGGAGAGTAAGGAAAAGGACGTGAATTTTTAATATAAAGTTCAGACAAGATAGCCTATTGCATATTTATATTAAATTCAGAAACCCCAATAAAGAAGGGCTTCCCAAAGGATCTCCCCATGAAAATATAACAAACACAAAAACAAATATAACACAATTTGGAGTAATTCAAACCAATTTTTACATGTTTAAGGAAAATTGAAAAATGATTCTAAGGGAAGGGAAACTGACCTTCCTGCTTTCCCTGTTATGCGAAAGTAAAATTACCTGCGGATCACAATATCCTGAAGATGAGATGATTTCAAAGCAAGGGGTAACCCAGGGATCCAAGGCAAATCATCATTATTTTTCCCCTTTCTATCCTAAACCGCCTGAGATTACCATTTAATCCTACGGAAAATGGAATGGCAATGAATATAACGGCTATGAAAGGTTTAAGATATTCTTAACTTTTTTATGTGTGATAAAAGTTTAGTGTATTCATTCCTTTTCGCTCAAAATAAAATTTATTGAAATTTTATCGGTTAAAAACCTAGAGAATGAACTTATTTTTGAAAATTTTAATATATTTTTACATTTCTAGACAAAAAATCTAATGAATGGTATAAACCAGCGGTTCTCAAACTTTCTATCGTCACGGACCCCTTTATGTAGCAGTCAGACGTCGCGGACCCCCAACATTTTAAACACCAAAAGCCGTAACCAGACTTTTGTTTTGGGTTTTAGATTGATTAAAATTAGTTTATATATAAATCATAATAAAATTTTACAATTACTCAAGAGGCGTATATAGATGTTTATTTCGGGAGGGGACAAAAATTATTCCTCAGCCCCCTATGTATATTTCATTGGTCCAAGTAGCTTTTTAGTACATTTTAAGTAGAAAAATTATGCATTGAAGTCAAAATTTCAAGGGGGCTGGGTGTTCTCCCCTAGAAAATTTTTGAAATTTGCCTCTTAAAACTAGTGTTTCATTTCATTTTGAAACTCTTTGGGGAATTCTAAAAGTAACTTGAGGAATTCCCCAAGGTAACTCGCGGACCCCCTAGGAAGGCGCCGCGGACCCCCAGGGGTCCGCGGACCACAGTTTGAGAACCGCTGGTATAAACTATGTATCTATCAAATAATCTATATCTGTAAATATATCTATTTATTGGTTATTGTTATCTGATTTAACATATCAATAAATTTTTATTTTTTTATAACTAAAACTGAAAATTCATAAATTTTTGCTATTCAAGTTAATATTTAATCTATTCTAACAGGGGAATCGGAAAATTTTTTTTCTTTCATGGTTAATTTATAAAATAATTATAATTTTTAAATGTCATGATACACAATTTATGAATTATGCACCTAATAGGTTCTTTCGAAAACTTTAGTTTAATTTTTATTACGCAAAATCCCTTTTCCATAATAACTAACAAAACAATATTTTAGATTGCAAATATGATGTAGGATTGTCCTATCGACAACAAGAAGTGGGTATATCTGTAAAATCTAATATTTTAAAAAGTAGTATTTAATTAATAGTAGGATACCTCTAAATGTGATATTAATATGGGTACAGAATATTTTAATGACTTTTGAAAACTCAATAAATTTTAAACACCTTTAAAGGTCAACACACTTTCCAGAAGTTTTAAAAAGTAAATCTTTATATAATTTAGCTTAAAAAACACCTTAAAATGTGATTTTTATAAGTTAGAGATTTTATCCTCAAATATAAACCTGCATAAACATTATCATATGTATTCAGTCATAAGCTCTTAAAGAGATAAAAACCAAGAGATAAAGTCATTACATATTGAAACACCTGTTTATATCTAAATAAAATTGTTTCTGTATATTAGTTGACAAGATTGAGTTCCTTCTGTTGATATTCAAAGAAAATGCCTCTTTTTTCTAGTAACTCAATTTGGCATAAAAAGGTCTTGTGGACGTAAAGAAAAGCTAAAGAAATATTTTTATTATATTCTAATACTTAATTAACGAAAATCAAAATTAATTTTCAATTCATAACTATGAGGTGTTAAAGTTCATAAAGAAATGTTAATCTTTGAAATTCAAATTTTATTGTTTATTAAATAGATAAATTTTTTGTCATTAAAATCTCAAGTTCTCTGAATAAAAGATTTGTGAAATCGATTTTTCTCCAAAAATGTAGGACAAAAAATTAGGAAATATGTTAACTTATCAAAGAAGTACACGGCAAAATTTTCTTTTGAATATTCTATCGCTGAGTAAATATTAGGGTGGCCCTTATTTTTCAAAGTTGGATTTTTTTTTCGCGCCGGGCTGATTTTTTTCCCTTTTACTATAGAATGAAAGTGTGCAAAAGGATTTTCCAATATTTTAATATTAACACGTGCCTCATCGGGGGTGAAGTTTTCCAATAGCGCGCCATAGCAATAGTATGGCTTACGACGGGAATAGCGTCTCCGCTAAGAATTAAGAAACATAAGACTTCGTAAGACATAAGAATATTATTAGTATGCATATATTCATTAAATTCGGGTTCTTGGGGAAGGGTTAGGACCCTTTAATGATAAATTGCGTGAAAAAGTAGAGGAAAAAATAGCCAAAAACAATCTTTATAATTTTTAACAATTTTTTTGCATTTTTAGGGGGGTAATAACCCCTTAAACTTACCCATTTGCTACAAATTTGTATATTTTAGAAGCTTTAACCTTTCTTGTTCCCTCGGGTGTAATTTAAAGGCTAAAGTAATAGTTTTTGCCCCTGGAAATCGAATTCATCATTATGTCATCGAAAAACGCAGAAAGGGGGAGGGGCTGTTCCCCGAAAATCTGTACGTGATGGAGAAAAACGGGGGTCGGATTCGGATTCAGGGGGTCATTTTACATAAGAATCTGCTGGAATTGTGTCAGAAGCATTCTGACCCTATTTTTTTGTCAAGTAGTGTAATTGTTGTTTTACGTTAAGCAGTTCTGAATTATATGCAATATGTATGGTTTTTAATTTTTTTTCAAATAAATACTTTTGTTTAATTCTTGACTTTTTAACTAATTTAATGCATACTAATAATATTCTTATGTCTTACGAAGTATTATGTTTCTTAATTCTTAGCGGAGACGCTATTCCCGTCGTAAGCCATACTATTGCTATGGCGCGCTATGGGAAAACTTCACCCCCGATGAGGCACGTGTTAATATTAAAATATTAGAAAATCCTTTTGCACACTTTCATTCGATAGTAAAAGGGAAAAAAATCAGCCCGGCGCGAAACAAAATATTGAAAAAAAATTTTCTCCATTATAATAAGGGCCACCCTAGTAAATATAGTAGCCAATTGATTAAATAATAACAAAATTAAGACATCTGGTCAGGGAGAATCAAATTTTTCTCCGTCTTATCCAGTAGAATTTACCAAAAACGACAAAAAAATGAAAACAAAGTATAAAAATAAATCTTTAAATTCTATAAGACTAATTTAAGGAATAACCTCGATTATTTCAAAGGGATAAAGAGCTTTGAATATGGATTCAAACTAGTATTTTCACTTTAACACAGTTTTCTCGGGAAAATGCAGGCGTTCACAATGATTTCCTCATTAAATACGATCAACATAATAGCAGGCTTCAAGTGCGAAAATGTGCTCACACGAAATGTTAAAGTGTGTAATAAATTTGAAACAAAGTTTAAGCTTACACTCGGTTACCTATACTCTATTCATGTTTTATTAAAAACAAAATTTACTAGTTAAAGATTTAACACTGAGTTTGTATAAAAAAACCTTTAATTTAGTTGACAAAGGAGAGCGCAGAGGTTTTTCTACTTGTAGGAGGTTAAAAAATCCATAAAGTAAAATTTGGAATTTTAAGTTGAAAAAGTTTCAATTTTCATTGCATTTACATAGTTACGGATGAAATGTTATCCAATTAAATTATTATTTATGATTACTTACGAGACAAAGAACTAAGTAGTATCTGGTCTTTCTATTTAGAAGTTTGTTACTATAATAATAAAATGGAGAAGATATAATAATTTTATTATGGTTGGGAATTTAAGTTTTAGACACACACTCTTAAAACTACAGTTTCAGAACCGAGTAAAAATTACTCAAGTATGAGTATATCACCTACCCAAACTGGCTCCGAATCAAATTTACTCAAATTCGAAAACATGCATACACTCATTTCTGAAAATGTGCGGATACTCAAAAGTGAAACATTGAAACATCATGTGCTTATTTTTTAGTTATTAGTATTCTCATAAATCGAAGTGCGACAAGTGCCATTACAACGCGGCAAATAAAACACGCTGTGTAGGATGTCGCAAATTTGTGTTTCCCGCTGCCGCCAAGACAAATAATAAAACTGGGGATATTGTTAACAATTTCCCAAAATTTTGATTTTCAAAGATAAGTTAAAAATGAGTATAATTTGACTGGTGACAAAAGAGTTGATTGAAACTTGAGTATGTCTGGTTAGGGTGTCCCTTGTATGACAAAAAAAATTTTTCTTGTGAATTTGAAAACGGTTACCCTCTAATTTTTTTATAAATGCTTTGACCTATTCAGATATAAAATTTTATCCCTGTTCGATGATATTAACCTGAGCAAAATCTTAATTAAAGATGGTCAAAGAGTCTCTTTTTGTCTCTTTTACGACAGAATTTTTTTCTCTTTGAGAAATTGAAAAGAGATACCCTCGACTTATTTATAAATGCTTTGACCTATTCAGATATAAAATTTCATCCTTCTACGATAATATTAACCCGTGCCGAATCTCAGTTGAAGATGGTCAAACAAGCTAAATTACCGGCACGATCCCGCTTAATACTCACCACTTTTTTCAGGCTTTTTTTATATATATATTTATTTGGCCATTATTTTGCCATTGAAATGTAATATTAATCGGTCTGAATTGTCGTCTACCGCTAAAGTATAATTTCACGAATGTTAAAAAACAGCACCGCAAAAAATTGTCGATTACTTCGTAACTTAGATCCACTAATCTGGTGACTAAAATCGCCAACTAAGTAAATTGGTTTACCTTCATTTTGCTTCCTTCTTTTAAAAGCGGTAGACGACATTTTAGACCGATTATATTACATTGATATGGCAAGCCCTATAATAAAATATGAAAAAGTCAGGAAAAAGTAGGAAAAAAGTGGTGATTATTAGCGGGCGCGTGCCGGTAATTTACTTTTTTTGACTAATTTCAATTGAGATTCGGCACGGGTTAATATTGTCGTAGAGGGTTGAAATTTTATACCTGAATAGTTCAAGGAATTTATAAAAAAGTAGAGGGTATCTCTTTTCAATTTCACAAAGAGAAAAAAATTATGTCGTAAAAGAGACAAAAAGAGACACATTGACCATCTTTAGTTTAATGCACAGGTTAATATCATCGTGGAGAGATAAAATTTTATATCTGAATAGGTCAAGACATTTATGAAAAATGTAGAGGGTAACCGTTTTCAAATTCGCAAGAAAATTTTTTTCAGTCATATAAGGGACACCCTAATGTCTGGTGTTTCAAAATTGAAATACACTGGTGTTCAAAATTAAGAGAATTTGCACATTTTTTCGATTTCTCAAGATCTACTGAATAGATTTTGATGAAATTTGGTATGAACGTAGGTTGATATAATACCAAATAAATAATCATTCAAAAATTGCAATACACACGCATGCGCAGAAATAATAACCGCCAGAGTTGAAAGGTATGAAATAGCGGTTCCAGAATAAAGCAAAATAGTGGGTTTATAAGGGATATGACACCCTCTCACTATCATGCATACCTCCTTGAGTGATTTCATTGCGTGAATAAGGAAGATTATAAAGTTTCCTGTTCATTAAGCCTAATTTCTCAGAAACGCCGTTTTGGGGCTCTGAAGGGTATGTGGAGGGGGGTAGCAAGATGCAATTGCCTTATATAGAGTCCCTCATACCTCTTCTAAAGGGACGATGTCTTTGAATCTGGCTGCCTATTTCATATGGCGAATATCTTCCGTTTTAATGAAAATTTATAACCTGAGGAGCTCCATTAAGTGAAGGATTTCTATCGATTGAAAAGAAATTAAGACCGATAGAACCCCCTAAAAGGTGAATAAATGTCTCCAAGATATTAACACAATACCTTCAACCATGATTTTCTCCTTTTGAAAGATGTAGGGGGTTGGCATAGACTTAACAACATTCCTAAAAAGAGCACCAAATCTCCGATTACAAAATGGTCAGTTTCTCCTACATTAAAGGACTGACAGATCATTCTGGTTCTTTCCACATGAGATTGCATCGAGAATCAATGGTTTAATTAATTTGAGACCTTACAGAGAGGAAAATATTCACCCTTTGAATATTACCTTATTGAAGACAATTTTTTGCATATTTTTGACAAGTTGCAGATCCCTCCCTGCCTTTGAAAGAGGAACATTGACAGTTTCGGGTAATTTGTTGATATCTTGAAGACCTTTGTTCACCTTTTGGGGGTTCTGTCGGTCGTAATTTCTTTTCAATCGATAGAAATCTTTCACTTAATGGAGCTCATCAGGCTAGAAATTTTCATTAAAATGGAAGATATTCGCCATATGGAATGGGCAGCCACATTCAAAGACTTCGTCCTTTTAGGGCAGGTATGAGGGACTCTATATAAGGCAATTGCATCTCGCTATTGCATCTCGCTGGAACCGCTATTTCATACCTTTCAACTCTGGCGGTTATTATTTCTGCGCATGCGTGTGTATTACAATTTTTGAATGATTTTATTTTGTATTATAGCAACCTATGTTCATACCAAATTTCATCAAAATCTATCCAGTAGATCTGGAGAAATCGAAAAAATGTGCAAATTCTCTTAATTTTGAACACCAGTGTAACTGGGTTGTCATATTTGAAACAAAACGTTTCACATCAAAATGATCATATAGGTTTACTCAAATTTGAAACTGTCATTTCTCTCAGTGCATGAAGTTAGTTAGACTTCGTTAATAAATTTTTCATTGTTACTGTTTAATTTTTGTATAGATCAGGAAAGGAACTTTTTATAGATTAAATTCTTAACTATGACTTAATTTAAAATTTCAGATTATTGTTATTTATATGAAAAACAGTTTATGACAAAAGGTTTGGGACAATTTAAAGAAAATTTAAACTAAAATGATTTTTGAGCTATAAATACCTTTCATATTTTGTTATGTGAGATGAACATATTTATTTTATAAGTAAACAAGTAAAAAATGGTTATTTTTCTTCAGTTGGAGTTATAAATTTTCAACCACTTCATGCAGGTAAACTACAGTACTCATTAAATTAAAGTTACCAAAAGTCAGTCATTTTTAAAACATGATTAATAAAAAATTTATAAAAAAATGCTTATCACTAAATAAAGCCTTTTCGTAACCGAAGTAGTATCCTTTAAAAGAAGATGGATTTGCAATTCCTTTATTGCCTTGCAACTTTGAAAATTTGATGTGAATTAAAACAAACTCCAAACTTAAAATTTTCAAATTTATAGATTTTAAGGATACTTCTGATATTTTTCCATATTTTATTCTTTTATTATTTTGTTGATATATGCATTAGGGTGGGTCAAAAATATTTTTTTCACATTTTCCCAGGGGCACAGCGACAAAAGGGTGCCAAATGGTCTCAAACTAACATGTGTAAAATATTATTAGATTATACTAACTCTTTTTGCCTCCGGATTGGCCTCAAAGTTTCGATTAATATAGTAATTTCATGCAAAAATGGACGAACGAAAATCAAGCTTTTACCTCGATTGCACAAATCTGTCATGAATATAAATGTGCACAATGGTATAAAAATCATCATTGAAGACTATAAAATAATTATATATGAAACCAAAATTGAAATACTTGACTTGTAATACAACATATTTTGAAAAATCTCAATGGTTAGAACTGGCAATCAAAAATTTCTTGCTGGAATCATAAAAATGTGCGAAACCTTTATTGTCGGTTGAGTAGAATGGTAAAAACATTAAATTTTTAATAAAAATGGATATGTCAGAAAGTAGATACCTTTTTTGGGTTATAGGTTTCAACCCCATGGAAAACATTTGGATAATAGTTTAAAAGTTGGGATTTCCTTGAAATTTTTTGGCATATTAGGAATAGTCCATCCCAAGTGTCTCCATGTGATTCCCTTATGTCCAAAAATAAATTAAAACCACATTTTAAGAGTCAAATTTTGAAATATTTTCTTAAGAAGAGCGGTAGATCCCCGTTTTAAGCATAAAGCTCAGTATTATCCCATAAGTTTTTAAATAAGCTACATTACTTTTCAAAACTTACTTGTAATTATCCTTAACAGTTAAATTTGCAATATTTTAACTTTTATGAACGCATAAGGGAATGCTAAGAAGCTATTTTGAGTCAATCCTCAAAGAAGTATAATTTCATGGGCCTGGGTTTCAGTCAATTGCTATAGTAAAAAATTAGGTAAATCATGACTGAGCGACTCATAACTGATATTGCCTATGAACGAACTATCCATTCAACAGTTGTTTAAACATATTTTTGCGATCATATTTCGATCCCAAGACCAGCCAGTGAAATAACTGTCCGCTGAATTTCGAAAGCGCGGCATATTTATGAAAAACACAACTGTTTCTATTTTGAAAAATTAAAAATACCATTTTATACTGACCAAACTTGAGGGATAATATCTATGAACTAACCAATATTTAAAATCTGTACCACTGAAAATCCACTATAAAAAGAGATTCATATTTTACGGCTCTTGTTAATATGATAGCATATTATATTGCCACTTTGGCAGTTATTTTTGTATGAATAATGCATGAAGGTAACTAATGTGATTAAAAATGCCTTTTAAATACCCTTATTTGTGAACTTTAATAAGTTTTCGACAAAAAAATTTAATTCATAAAATTTTTTAAAAAAATTAAAAATTACATATTTTTGTTCTATTTGAGGCCAATCCGGAGGCAAAAAGAGTTATTATAATCGAATAATATTTTACACATGTTAGTTTGAGACCATTTGGCACCCTTTTCTTGCTGTGCCCAATAGAATTTGCAAATTTTTTTTTCGCCATAGGAAAATGACCCACCCTAATATGCATACATCATCAATTGCGTTTTAAAATTATATTGATATTATATTCCTCACTTCACATTTTATAAAATATTATAACTTTCAATTTAATTTTCTAAAATAAATAACTATTATCCCTAACTTTAATCTACAACGTGAAATCAGGGAATTTTCCATGCATGTTTTAATTCTCAAGTTCATCAATATGATGAATTGATCATTTTTCAACAACAGCATTTAGAAAAAATATAACTATCAAAAGTATTAGTACTTTTGAAAAACTACTTTTAATATTAATAAACCAGTATCAGACTTATAAAAGTTGTGTCAGCCAGAAAGAATACTAGCAAACATTCGAAAGGATCATTATGACAGTGGTATTAGGTTCAGAAATGAACACAGTTCGAAATAAGCATGAATTCAGGTTTCAAAAATCGTTATTTGTTTCGTGTGGTAGTTAGTTGCCTCCACAGAGTAGTTGCCTCATTCAAAAATTTAATAATTGGCCAGTAACCTCATGGAGCAATATGATCTTTTTCTGATTCTTTCGCCATAAAACAATAATAACCAAGCCAGTGACATCAACGTCAAAACATATTTTCTTCTATTGCTTGAAACGCATGTTCACAATACATACAAGGTTTTATTACTTTGAAAACAATGCGCATGTGTGTGGATTTTATTTTTGCTGGGTTTTTTTTGGAAATTTTAATAAAATAATAAAAACTGGATATAGAATCCCAACGTTCTGCCCGATGCACGATCTTGCAAGCATGCTACCACTGCTCCAGCGGAAAGTAATTAATATTATAAATGGATATCTGAAGGGAAAATACATGATGCTTATAATTATACTGAGACTTTTAAAAATCTATAAATTAGGGGAGAGGAATGACTTAATTTTGAGGTATTGGGATACACTTATTTCAAATATAAATAGTCAGTTTCGCCTTTGAGATAAAAGGGTTTCGCTATTTTTTGGTCGCATATAGGAATAGTGCCACTTTTTGGTTATTTTCAGAGCTGCATTTTAATTTGCCATTGATTACTATGTTGCATCATAAACGTTATAACCCTATCTATTACTCGAATATAAACTTTGCTTTTTCTTACAGTATTCGTTTCTTCCCTTTTTCGTAAGTCTTCATGTGAAGTTACAAGGTTTTTCAAACCAGTGGTTCTTGTTTTACAGATTTTTAAAAGTCTCAGATTATTTATAACCCCCATGTAAATAATTTTGTAAATAATTATTTAAAAAAATGCAGATATGTAACTCAACTGACGATCTAGTAACATCAAAACACTCATTCTGTGTACTTTGCCACCGATGTAAATATAGTTCAATTTTTTGGTTTTTTTTAAATTTCAAAGCAGGGTTTTAGTTTAAAAATAAAATTATCATCATTTGTAACACAAAAAATTGTATCAACTTCTGTGAATGTTCGTAAAAATTTTCATAGTTAAAAGTTAGCCCCAAAAGTAAATCGACGAGTGAATAAATGAATGAATACGCTTTATAATGACAGTTTTGTAAGATATAATCTAACTGCTGTTTCATAAGTTAAAATGTTTCAGCTATAATTTGCTTTCAAAGAAAAAATTCCTACTTTTCGAAGATTTCTTTACATAAAGCAAAGGAAATTCTTTACTTTTATAATAGGAGACTTTTTCAATGTGTAAAAAATAGGGTAAGAGTGGTCCAAATATTGTCCTTTTTAGATTAAACAAAAATTTGCAACTTTTGACTTTAAAACTTAGGATATTTAAATTGAAAAGTGTGCATTGCATTTTATTATCTGAAATTATAATCGAAAACCTGAAACATCCGAATGCTTCATCTTAAACTATGTGTAAGGAAGGGGATTAAGATTTTATTATCTTGAGAAACAACTAAGTAGAGTTCCTATAAATTTTATTTTCTGAAAATGTATCAGGTGAAAAATGAATAATTTTACTGCTAAAAGTTAAGGTATTTTTAGGTCTTAGAACTGTGTTATATGAGGTTACTATATAATTAAATGTGAATGTAATTGTGAATGCCCTCTCAACTTTCATTTTAGTTTTATGCAAGTTAAAATTTTACCAACTCCTATAATTAATTTCTATCCTACTTAAAATGACTAGAATAATGTAAGTATTCTAGGATGTATATTTGTGTTTTATATGAACAAATATTATTCCTTATTAAAGCAGCCAGTACTACAGGGT
Organism: Tetragnatha versicolor; assembly: GCA_024610705.1. Classification (NCBI taxonomy): domain Eukaryota; kingdom Metazoa; phylum Arthropoda; class Arachnida; order Araneae; family Tetragnathidae; genus Tetragnatha; species Tetragnatha versicolor. The sequence continues at coordinate 43,544,152 of JANDEH010000009.1, forward strand.
GATTCAGAAATAATCATCAATAATTGGGGGCGAGGTAGAGGGGCCCTAAACAAGCATATTTCGAATAGGGATGGTGGGGCGCAGCCTTACCGTTAAAGAGCTAGGACCTAATGTAGTGCGAGCGCGTTTCAAAAGGCCTTTTTTAGAAGGCCCGTGTGACAAAACAAAACATAATAAAATGAAAAACATTATTGCATGAGGTACATGAGTATCCGTACTACTTAAATCCTCAATGTGATAGAAATTGGACCACTTGCTAAACCGTGGGGTGAGTTTTAAAATGTGCAATATTAATCTCTTAGTCAAACAATGGAGTTCCCTTAATGGTATTTAGAAAAATGATGATCGGGGAAGGATTTTTCAATGATCAAACAGGTTCAATGATCAATGTTACGATCATTGAAAATTCCTTCCCTGATCATCATTTTTCTAAATACCATTAAGGGAACTCCATTCTTTGACTTAAAGATTAATATTGCACTTTTGAAACTCACTCCACGGTTTAGAAAGTGGTTCAAATTCTATCTAATTCATGGTGTAAGTAGTAGGGATACTTCCTTACCTGATGCAATAGATTTTTTCATTTTATTATGTTTTGATTCGTCACACGGGCCTTCTAAAAACGGCCTTCTGAAACGCGCTCGCACTACATTAGGTCCTAGCTCTTTAACGGTAAGGCTGCGCCCCACCATCCCTATTCGAAATATGCTTGTCTAGGGCCCCTCTACCTCCCCCCCAATTATTGATGATTATTTCTGAATCACCCTGCATAATATTGAAACGAAAATTTTTAGTGGCTCTTTAAAAACTGGGAAATTTTGTTAAATTGCAACTTTTGGATCTTCCTTTTCAATAGGTTTTCGATCCCTGGTCTATATAACTTTGACACTAAAAGTATTGCACAAAATTTATTCGTATTTATCGAATTAAAAAAACTTAAATATCATAAAAGTAGACTCATAAAAAGTTTTGCACCTTCTTTTAATCTTTTAAATTTTCCTTGGCTTCATAAGATATTAACATTACATGAAATTAAGACTATCCTTTCATAAAGCTAAAGTTGTAATTGATTGAAAACATATTATCGAATTATTATTTTTACATTTATTTGGAATTACACCGATACTGCTTATAAGATATAATTGTTTTCAAGAGAACAGGATTTCGTTGAAAACTCTTAAGTTTTGTACCAAAGATCTTTTTTTTCCAATGGGCGGGTAATACTGGACATTATCCATTTACCACTAAAATGCTCTAAGAAGTACCTACTTAGTGTTACCCAGCGAGCACCTGTGGACCGAAGCCACGGAGGTGAGGTACTGGTTACCCGAGCCACACACACATTTACTAGCACATCCCCTTTTTACAGGGGGCCACATTCATTCATCACACAAGGACAGAAATTAACATCCATGCCAAACGGGGATTCGAACCCCGGACGTGCGTCTTCGCAGTCAGATACGCTCACCACTCGGCCAGCACGTCGGTCGGTTTGTACCAAAGATAGGAAATAACAGTTCAAGTTATTCAAGTGCTGTGTAGTGTACAAATTGAAGAAATAGTATTTGAAAAAGTTTTATAGCAATTATGAAATACGTATGGAATTTTTGTATTATAGGAGAATCAATTAGAAAATAAGGGATTTATAATTGTAGAAAAAGTTAGAAAATGGGAAAACTAAGAAAATTGATTTGGGAAAAACGCTTAATGGGTCATTTTCACCATACGCTTACATTTCAGAATAAATTTTTTTTTCAAACTTCATAATTTCGTAATAATATTAATATAGGAGTTTTTATATATGTTTCAAGTATATGGAACAGCAGTTGGTCATACACTTTTGCCCATAGTTTTGTGTAATATATTAATTATTATGTGTTATGTATTATGTGTTAGTGCCCATAGTAGGTAAAATCCTATGAAATCAGCTGCTCATAATAGTAACGGGAGTTGACAGGTAACGGGAGTTGACATTTTTAATAAAATGACAGAATAAAACATACATGCATGGTTGGAAACTGAAATAAATATCCAAATATCCTATTTATATCAATAAATAACTATATTTCTGGGGTTGAAATTTCCAAAAAAGTTTATTTAATATTAAAAATTACTCAAAAATTACCGTAACGGGAGTTGACATTAATAAAAATACGCTACCTTGACGACAGATAATTTCTTTGAAAACACGATAGTTTTCGAGCCGAAGAATAAAAACACGGTTTAAATATATTCTTAAGTAAACAAACAATCGTTTGGAATGTGTTTCTACATTTTTAAAGAATAATTATTATTATATTTTTAAAATTAATTCGCCTGTAACGGGAGTTGACATAAAGTGAGGGACAAAATATTTTATTGATTTGTAAAAATATTAAATTCAAAAAATTAATTTTTACAATTATAATAACCTTTTAATAGTTCATAATTTTGATATTTATCGTTTTTTCTTTCAAAAAGTCAAATTAATAACAATAAAACTACTTTTAATTTCGTGAAAATCGTTAGGGACAAGCGTTTTTGGCTATTTTCGTATTTTTAAATATCTTTATTTACATAATTTTAAAGCTTTTCTTATTAATTAAAAGCTAGAAATATTTCATTTAGTCTACTTTACCTAAATCCAAGGTATATAAACTAACAAGGTATGCTCTTCCGGCGAAAAAGGCGTGGCTTTTGAAAATGACGTCACCCAGGATATATTTCCTATTCACAGCATGGAAAAATGTTTATTTTTGGTGATTTTTATTAAAATAAGGACCAAAGAAACTTTTTAACAGTTTACACTGGACACAATTACGAACATGTTTATAGGTTATCAAATGTTTTGAATTCGAACAATAATTTTAACTCAATAATAGCCGATCAAAAATATGAACCTTTAGGTCTACAACGATGTGCTTCAATCTCTCTGCTTATTGATTTTAATTACTAACTTGTATAAATGAAATTAAAACAGCTGCTGATACAAAGAAAACAAAATATTAAGCAAATATTCAATCATGAAAACTTTTCAGAACATTCTTGTTATGATAAAATTATTATCGCTGTTCTGCTATGTCAAACTGGAATATCCATTGTATCGAAGCTGTTTAGATTTTTAAAACAAAAAATATTCAGTATCTAAATAAATCAAGTACTTGAAAATATGGAAAACAAAAATTTAAGAACTAATTAATTTAATTTAATAATGGATTTATTCAAAATTTTAGTGCATTTACCTTTAATGATCCTTTTACAGTCCAGTCAGCTTGTTTATTTTTATTTGAGATTCAGAAATAGTATTCTTAAAATCGTCTGTCACTTTAATTATCTTTTTTAATATTTTTATACCAATTTTTTTAAATAAGTTGGTGATTGTATTCATAAGTTTTAAAATAATCTAAATAATGAATTTCAATAATATCGACCCAATTAATCCTGATGTATCTATAATCTGTTGCAATGGCGTTTATTTTATTAGCTGATATGCTCGTCATTGATTGGTCCGTTATTTTATATCCTGGGTGACGTCACTTATGAGCATACCTTGTTACTTTATATACCTTGACCTAAATCAAAGTTTAAACAGAAATTTTAATAAAGATTAATTGTTTAATTTTCATGTTTTACCTTCGGGACAGCAAATGTAAGCAAATTTTGAAAATGACCCTTATATTTTTTATTTTCCCTCTATAAATGTTTAATACATAAAGTGCTGGAGTTGAAAAAATCAATTAATAATTTCTACACATTTAATAAAAACCAATTTTAAAAACTACGCGATGTTTTTTAAACATAATCGTTATTTAAATATTCCTCAATTTTCAGGGAATACAGAAAAGCCAGGGATTTTGCCAATGAGGAACTTGCATGATTTTTTTTAATCTATTCTTCACGCAAAAATTAGCCACTACACAAAATTTGAGGCCGATTGAGAAATTTTTTGATTGCAAAAAAAATTATCAAAAATAGTCTTTTCCGAAGCACCTGAAAACGCTTAATTGCATGCATAGTGACGTCACAATTTATTGACATTGCCTAAAATGTTTGATTTGGATTTCTCACCGTCACCAGAAGTGTCTAGAAGGTAAATATTTGTTAAAACATTCATATCGGACACTTCAGAAAAAGAAATCATCAACTAAAACATAGAAATTCAATTTTGATTGCAATTTTGCCCGATGGAATTCTACGTCACTATGCATGCAAACACACTTCGCGTTTTCAGTCACGTGTTTTTTTCTCGACTTTTAAATTAAGATATTTAATTACTTATACACTTTTTTGAAAAAATGACAAAATATTTCATTTTGTTTTCCAAAAAACTATACGGAACACTTGAAAGTTTATGAAAATCTGACACATGCAAGTTCCTTATTAGGCTATTTTGATAGATGAGAAAGTTATAACCACAGAGAAAAATCCTAACAGAGGGTCCAACACGATATATTCAAAAGTTGTATGGGTTTGAGGGCGCCACGAGAAACTATAAATGATTGACAGAGAGATCAAACCTGTGATTGGCTGTCACGCAATCTTCTATTTCGAAGGAGAAGGAAAAAGTTTTTCTCAACCAATCAGGCTTTTCCGTCCCGCCTCTCGTGACGTTATGCGATCGCAGCGCCACCCAACCCATCCAACGTTTCGATTTCCATTAGCGCCTATGGCGACGGACTCTCTGTTCTAGTACTCTGTGGTTATAACCATCTCTAAAATTTCACTAAGATGTTTTTTGGCACAGTATGATCTTTCCTGATTTTTGCGCCATAAAACAAAATCCAAACCATTCACTAAGCTGTTCCCTCATTAACTGTCAGAATACTTTTTATAATAAATCTATAATCATGGAGTTCTTAGAAAGTTTAAATTTGCAAAAAGAAGTTTTGATTATGTAACTTATACCGTACGCAATACTTTTATGTTACAGTGAAATTTTCCGTATTATAGAGAATTTCATTGATAAAATTTTCAGTTACGCGTGCTTTAAAATATGCACTCCCAAAACTGTACTTCAAAAATAATTTGTTAGATTTTTTACAACAATAAAATAATTTTTATAATCAATCATTTAATGATTGGTGTATTTCATTACAATTATTTAAAATTTTAGTGCGAGTCGAATGCAATTAGAACTACTGCAAATTAATATTTAATTACCTCTTTAGAGTTGAGCACTTTCTTTATATTTGAGTTTCATTGGTAATGTGAATTTTCAATTAGTATTCAAGCGCCAGGTGCTTATTTCAATTCCCCCAATGAAGAATTAATTTAAAACTAACCACACAAACTTCAAGTTTAAAGGAATAGTTAATGCATTAAGAATGATTACTGAAACATTTAAATTCTCAGACGTACTTCATGGATGTTCAATTAATTACTTCGATGATGGGCGATGTACTAAATACTTTAATGAGTTCTACATTGTTATTTGTGCTGTTGATTTTGAAAGTGGTACAGGTCCACATTTCATTGTTCCAAGCTATACTTATTCGAATGTTTTAAGGAAAAATTAATATTTAAGAATGGAAATGGTTGCCATTATTACTAGGTTTCACAAAAATGAAGATAAAAAACAGACATGTTTCTTGAACCACTTTTAAAATTAACGGTACAAGGTTATTGTTTTGAAATTAATGTTAAGTCCAGTGGTATTTTTTCTTCAGAATTTAATGAGTTAATGAATGAATATTTTGTGAATCACGCATATTTATGCTGTTCAATTTTAATTTATTTTTTGCTACACAATTTTACGTAAGTAGGAAAATATTTTTTTTATTTAGAATGATGACACTTTTTGCAAGTTTTTAAAGAGAAAGCGACACAGAAATTTACAAGTTAATTGAATTTGGGCGAATTAAGTCAAGTGTCAATTTAAATTATGAAATTTATTTAATAAGTATTAAAGGTAATTATTTTAAAAATATTATTTATTTGGGTTGTTAAGTTTTAAAAATATTTATGAAAAAAAACAACTGAATATAAGTTAATAAATCCATATAGGTATATAGCTGTATGTAGCACTTGTCTATATTAAAGCTTTGGTAGTTTAACGCCTTCGAAAGATTTTGGGGTTTTTATTGGGAGGTATCTTAAGTTTTAAAATGCATAAAGTTTCCATTATACAAGATATGGTTATTTCTGTCCAATGGATTTTTAAGAGAAAAAATTTCTATCTATTATTCTTTTCATCTTTAATATTGAAAATTATGACTAATTAGCATAAGTTGCGCATAACTCTTTTCAAAATTTTAATTAAATAACAGTAAAAGTTAGTATTAAAACCCCATACATCTAAAAATTAATAAAACATTAATTCTTTTTAAACTGTCCTTGTTCAAAGTAAAATTAAATTACATAAATATTACATTCGTTTTAATCAATAATAGGTATATTTGGATATTTATTTTAGGAACGAAAACAAATCTTAGAATGGAATTGTTTTTGTAATTTAAGTTTTATTGTAATATTTTTTCCAAATATCGTTTGGTTTGTTAAAAAGAATGTAAATTGAAAGTGATGGTAAAAAATTTAAATATTTTCAATTAGCCATAAATAACTGCCATTGGACTTGTGTGTAGTACCACTTTCAAAATGAATTATATCGCAATGAGGTATTTGCATGAGTGAGGGATTTGCTTGATTTTAAACTTTTTTGATACCTTATGGTTTACAACTCCCAAATTTCTGATTTTTAAGTTCAAAAATGTGTTTTAAATAATTTAAAATTCAATTTTATTTTCGCCAAAACGTCAGAAAAGTCACGTTATCAGAAAACGGGCTTCTATTAGATGTGACCTCACAGCGCATGATTTGTGATTCGAAAGGGTTTTCGCTCCCAAACAAAAAACGAAATTTCAAAAATTTCTGTCTCAAAAACTAGGCTACGAAATTACTTGATGTAAACGTCATTCTTCATGGTTTTTTATCTACTATTTTAATAAAATTTAATTTTAAAACTTGAGAATACCTCATTCCGTTAAACGTAAAAAATATAATCTTAATTAAGGGTGGAAAATGAATCTGCGCACTCTTACCCTCCTTTTTCCCCTACGTTTTATTTTTGAAGAAACAAATGTGTTTTTATATAGTAAACAATATGTACACCATTGAATTTATTAGTAGTTTAATAGATTCGACTACGCACAGCTGTTGCGTTAATTAACGGCAACAAATTTCAAAAGCTCGAATTTTTTTTACTTTTCTTGAAAAATCGCTAATACGTGGTGAGATTTTGAGTCATACCGTAAGATTTTAACTAAACAAAGGAAAATATTTGTTGAAAACTTACATAATTTAATCACCAAAACACTACCAAAGATCCTATGTTTCTGTTTTTATACGTTTTTCTGTATTTGAAATTTTATGGAATTGCAGCACTTCAGCTTAAAAGTAAATCACTACTGTGTGACCAAGACTAGTGTACTACAATTTTTGCATCTGGAAAAACCTATAAAATTGCAAGCATAAACACTGAATGTGCTGACATGAATGAATATCGAGAAATTGAAAACGGTTCCGGGCTCTATGCTCGGAGCTCCATATACGGAACTTTCTTGGATTCGTCTCATTTTTAGTGTAGATTCATAGTAAGAGGCAAGTTAACATAAATTTTGAATGTTTTTAGAAAACTGGAAGAATAGATTTAATAAAGCCACTCTTTCTCTGGAGTTTTCAAATTTCAAACTTCGCCAAAAAAAAAAGGAGTAGCGAATGTTGGTTACTTGGTTGGTTGGTTAAGAAGATTCTTTCGCGAGATACTTTATGTTTTATTCATACATTTAAATGCATACACCCAGGCTTAGTTTGTATACATAGTGTATATAGAAGTTTGAATACGTTACATATCATGGTAACGCGGTTGCTCCGGTAAGGTCATATTATATTTTGTGTTAAATAACCCTAGTTGGGTGGCGCTGCAGTGCCTAGTTCGATGGGTCCAAGTTGGGTGGCGCTGCGGCGCCCTAACTCCTAACTGCATCTTTGACTGTTAAATTTGTGTATAAATAAGATGAATGTGATAGATTACGGAGATTTTAGATTGATATTTGGAATGTTAGAATAAAGGAGATTATTTAGAAGATTCTGCGTTGTGTTGATTTACAGAAATTCCCACTTTTAAGAATCTAGATTAATTTTCATGGTGCCGAAACCCGGGATGGTCAATTTGGTTCCAAGTGGGCCAGTTCTCAGGAGGCAGGGTGATCCAAGGAGGCCCTAGCCACCACAGTTTGTCCTTCAAGACATCCTCGGCGCACACCCCTCTCGTCAATTTATCAGCTGGGTTTTCAGGACCAGGACAATGATTCCATTGACCAGATTCACTCTTCCTCTGGATCTCTATAACACGATTCGCCACGAAGCGCTTCCATTTCCGTGACGAGCCCGCGATCCAGTGCAACGTTATAGTAGAGTCAGTCCAGAAAAACACTTTTGCTTCCGAAAATTGATGATGTATCGAGCTGATGACTCTGGCTCCAATCACCGCAGCCATGAGTTCCAGTCTAGGAAGAGTCAATTCCTTCAATGGAGCAACCCGACTCTTGGCCATCACCAGGCGAGAAGATCGCCGAGACAAGTCATCGCCTGCTGTCAAATATACAACAGCACCATACGCCTTGGGGCTCGCATCACAGAAACAGTGTAATTCTACTTTCACAGGATCCGAAACCTCCAACAGCCATCTAGGGATTTCTATATCTTCCAGGTTAACGAGTTGCCGATACCAATTTCTCCATTCGAGAGAAATATCCTTGGGCAACTCCTCATCCCATCCTATTTTAAGGATCCAAAGCTTCTGGAACATCATCTTAGCCTGTATTACCACTGGTGACAACCATCCAAAGGGATCAAAAACTCTTGATACCGCTTGCAGTAATGTCCTTTTAGTAGCGGAATTCGAATAGATGAATTTCAATATATCTTTAGTCTTGAATCCGAAACAATCATTTGTTGTGTTCCACTCCAGTCCAAGAACTTTACTCCCTTTCAGTGGTCCAGCCTCAGATATTCGGAATTGGCTATTTAATTTTCCAGAATTAGAGTTCCACTTCACTAGGTTCATTGAAGCCTTTTTCATTATGTCCACAGACTCTTGATATACTTTGTGCGCTTTTTCTTCAGAATCCGTAGAAAACACAAAATCATCGACATACAGATGTCTCAATCTCTGAACGGTCTCTGGGTATTCCTCCCTGAATTTCTCCAGATGGTGTTGAATACATGCACCCAGCAGATAAGGGCTGCAAGTTGCTCCGAAAATCAAGCGACAGCACCTGTACACTGCAATTGGTACTCACGTATTAACGCAACCAGGCCAAAATTCGCATAAATCGCCAAATTTGGCGACTTTACTTACGGCAACCCGACGTGGCCAAAATTCGCATAAATCGCCAAATTTGGCGCTCCAAGTAACGGCAACCCTACGTGTTACACGTGGCTCTTCGTAAAGAAAATATTATGCTTACTGATTAGATTGAAAGTCATTGTAAACACTGGGTGAGTGGAAAAGTTATTTTCTGACGTTTTTAAGAGTGTTTTATGAGGATAGTAATTTATTTTATTTTATAATGTACTTAACATGCGTTATATAGTCTGGTAATTCAAAACAATGAAGTGTTTAAAATGAAGTGAATTAATGTAATAACGTTCATGTTTGGTATCGTCGGTATCGTAATGTTTGCGTGGCGTAAGCGAATTGTTCGTAAAGGTACAAGGATATTTTAAAGGGTAAATACATTTTAATTTATATTGTGCTGTAAAATTATCCTGTTTTATACAATTGTATCATTGCTTAATTTATCTCATAACCTATAAGATGCCGGTAGTGTATTTTGGATATCCTTTTATTATAGTATTACCTAGTAGCATAGCTCATACCAAATATGTAAAGTTTACGTAACTGCAACTAGAAGTAAACAAAATTTCGCCCTATATGACTAAAATTCGACGAATCTTAAAAATTTGTGCTGCTTGGAATTAGTCGTAGAATTCGGTCAATTGAGTAAATAATACTTTGAAATTATGTTATAACAACCTTAATTTCTTCCCTATTTAAGTTTTAATTAGTTTTGTCTACGTTTTTAACTTTCCGCAGCTTTAAATTTGGCGCGTTTCGCTCTTGGCGACAGAAAAAAACTTGGCGCCAAAAACGCGCCAAGGCGCCAAGTTGGCCAAATTTCGCCAAGTTGGAGCCGACCTGGTTGCGGTAATACGTAAGTACCCTGCAATTTTAGGGTTCTTCAAATTGCTTTCACTGTCAATCCATAAAAATCTCATAGCATCTCTATCTTCTGGAGAAATCGATATCTGCAAGAATGCCCTCCGAATGTCCGCTGTTACAGCAATTCTGTGCTTTCTGAAACTAAGCAGTACTTGTAACAGGTCGGGCAACAAATTGGGACCTTGTAGCAGGCAATCATTCAGAGAATCCTTACCCCGTTCTCTTGAAGATGCATCATAAACGACTCTTAATTTGGTAGACTCATGATCAGGGCGAATCACTGCTTGATGTGGCAAATAGTAAACCCGATCACCAACAGGGTGTTTCAGATTCACTTTCTCCACAATGCCTTCCTTTAGCTGTTCATCTATTACTTGCTTATAGGTCTCGTAAAAGCTCGCATTTGCTTTAAACTTTCTGATAAGTCCAAACCTTTCCTTCAATATTTCGATCGCCGCATCGTAATTCTGATCGCTGAGTACAAACCCCGAAATGGCCGCCAGAGCATTTCCCGCAAGAAGTGCCTTCAAGTATACAAACTTTTCTGTTTTAGGAATGTCGTCGTTTTCATGCACAGCAATTCTGAATTGGTTAAAAAAGTCGCTGATTACTTGTGGAGAATTACTAACCAAGAAATTAGAAGAGTTAGTGAAGCTGCTGTGGCCATGGAAACTATATTTGGTTGGTGCGTTCAGGGACAGATTTCTTGCTCTGATCTACTACAGATGAATGTAGGTGTCAACTTAACAATTGAAGAAAAACTCTTGAGGACAGTAGAGGCCTTTTGGAACGTGGAGGCGATTGGTATTACGGATGAAAAAGAAAACAAGACTGAGGATGAGCACGCCATAAAGATGTTTGGAGATTCAATAAAGATGAGGAATGATCGCTATGAAATAAAGCTGCCCTGGAAAGAAAAAGAAATTTGTCTGGATGATAACTATAGAGTTGCAGAAAAACAACTGAATGTTTTATACAGGCTTTACGTAGGTTTTTTGCCCGCCGAGGGATAAGTAGAACTATTTATTCGGATAACGGTAAAACGTTTAAGCTAGCTAATCGTGAACTAAAATATTTGTATAAAAAGTGTAAAGATTGTGATGTTTTGGATTTTCTGGAGAGGAATGGCTTGGAATGGAAGTTTATAGTGGAAGGTGCCCCCTGGTGGGGTGGCTTTTGGGAGCGTCTGGTAAGATCTGTAAAAAGAAGCCTAAGAGTTACGTTAGGGAGAGCTTCGCTTTCATACGAGGAATTGTATACTGTGTTGGTGGAGTGTGAGGCAGTTATAAATTCTAGGCCAATCACTTATGTATATAGTGATTGTGGTGAGCCAGATCCTTTGTCACCATCACATTTTTTGATTGGTACTCGACTAACGAGTTTACCTGACCTAAAGGGTAAGGTTGATTTGGAACCCACTGGATCTGTTCTTTCAAAAAGGTGGAAACATAGACAGCTTTTATTGGAACATTATTGGAAAAGGTTTAGAAAGGAATATTTGTTAGAACTGAGGTCAGCTATGTTTTCTAAACCACCTGAGAAGTCTCCAAAATTTAAGGTAGATGATGTTGTTTTGGTTAGAGAGGACAATCAAAAAAGAAGTAGTTGGAAATTGGGTAGAATCAAGGAAGTATTTATTGGCAGAGATGGGAGAATCAGATCTTGTGGGGTCCAAACTGCAAAAAATTGTGTTAAGAGACCTATTGAAAGACTATACAATTTAGAGGTACATGAGTGATTGATTGTAAATGAAACTGTAAATGTTTTTTGTTAAATGAGTTGTTATGAAATTCAGATTTAAGTCGATTTTATTGAATTCAAATGGTTTTAAAATGTAAATATGTTTTATTGGAAGTGTTTACTTAATAGCTTAAAATTTTAGGTTATTTATTGTGTTTATGCATTCTTAAAAAGATGCATGGGGGGAATGTTAAATAACCCTAGTTGGGTGGCGCTGCAGTGCCTAGTTCGATGGGTCCAAGTTGGGTGGCGCTGCGGCGCCCTAACTCCTAACTGCATCTTTGACTGTTAAATTTGTGTATAAATAAGATGAATGTGATAGATTACGGAGATTTTAGATTGATATTTGGAATGTTAGAATAAAGGAGATTATTTAGAAGATTCTGCGTTGTGTTGATTTACAGAAATTCCCACTTTTAAGAATCTAGATTAATTTTCATTTTGAGAATTTTTCATGTTCAAATATTTTAAAGGAAATTTCAAAGGGTCAAAAATATTTTTTTAAGATAACTTAATTATAATTGTTATTCCTTTAATGGAGAATTCAATTATTTCTAGTGAAGAATGTGAATAGATGTACAAGAAATATATATTTTCTTAAAACAATATTTGAGTCGTCTAGTTTCAAAACCAGGTAGATCCATTTTGACACAGCTTTGATAAAAGGGTTGACCATTTAGCGACCGTGAATCGGTCGCCAAATGGAAGACTAGTTGGCGCTATATCACGGCTGGTCGCCGTTCCGACCGCCATGTTTTACCACGACTCAAATGAAGGTTAACCCAAGAAAAAGGATGTTCAGGCTCGGACTGGCCATGGGGGCATTTGGGCAAATGCCCGGTGGGCCGCTACTCATCGAGGGCCGTTTGTGGGCCGCCTACAACCAAAATATTTTGCAGTGTTATGAATGAAAAAGATCCTTTAAAAATGAATCCGCACTCCGCTGGATTTTCCAACTAGCGGCCCACAAATTCTTTTTGTGCGACCACCAAACCATTAATTTACCAGCAATTAAATTCATTAATGATGGCATAAATTACTGAATTCAAAAACATATTACATTATTTAAAATATTTTTATGAAAGAATTTTCCTGGTTTCATCTTCAAAAATTCTACGGCATAAAAGGAGCGAACCTTTTCGGATGTCACCGAAAAGTGTCCCAAATGAGTTAAAACAGTACTTTTAAGAGTAAAATTTACAAAGTTTTTCTGGGGGAGGACCCCCAGACCCCCCTTTCTATTTTTAGCTATATCATTCATAAATTCTTTTAATATTAAGTTTGTCAAGTTGGAAATTCTTTTTACCCACTGAATTTACCAACAAAGAATTAAAAGTCTATATTGAGTTTATTACGTATCCAATTAAGGACTTCAAGATTGATTTTAGACTATTTCTTAGGGGTCAATTTTCAAAAGAATTTCTTGGTGGAGGTACCACGATTCCCCCCCCCCGAAATTTTCAATTCTATGAATTTATATTTTCCATAAAAATTATGCGGTGGGCCGATTCAGACTTAAAATGCCCGGACCGAAATTTCTTCCCAGTCCGGCCCTGAGGATGTTAACCCTTTAGGCGTCCTGCCTCAAAACCTCATCTACCCCAAGATCGGCCAGCAAAGGCTTTGGGTCCAAATGCCTCCCCCCCTTCTTCGGCAGTAAAGTTGTCAGTTATCGATAGCTGTGATTTATCGTTTGCGTTCCGAGCGATTAGCATATCCGGGCATTTGGTTACACACTTTCCGGCGGCAGCTATGGATCCACGAGTGGTTTACTTTCGATCTCCATCTCCATACATTCGTATTCTTTAATTTCATGAAAATATACTGGACATAATTCTGGATACTTGTCATAATTCTGAACTTTTAAAAAATTCTCTGTATTGACAGGAAGTTTTAAAGGAATATTAAGTTTAATTTTTTGTTACGTAAATGAATATTTTTAGTAATTAGCCTATAGTATGGATGTAAATATTAGATAATAAAGATTGTAATTAATTCAGCATTTATATATAAAGTTTTTTTTTTCATTTAGAGAAGGGTAGAAAAATCCTCTATACACGGTTTCTTCATTTAAATTTTAAATTAGAAGATTCTTTCTCAGCAAAAAAATATCTTTCCTCGTGAGCTGAGATTATGGTTTTAAAATTAGTATAGTAAGAAGTTAGCAATCGGTAAACGATTATGAGTTTCATCGCATTTGTGTATCATAATGATAACAAGTAAGATTTTTTACTAAAGAAAAATTTAGATAAATCTCATATGCATCGTTTTAAATGAAATACATGTGATCGAATATGGTTATAAATTATTACACAAATCGAAATACATTATAAATATTAGTCAATATCTACCATAAAGAAAATTATAAACGTATCAGGTAATAAATGTTACGCGAATTTTCGTTAGGTATTTCTATAGTATGGATGCGCTTTAAAAAATAACAAAAATTGTATGATTATTTTGGTTATAAGAACATAAATTTTTTGATTATAGCTTAGCCTTTAATGCCATTAAAATAATTTTTAAATTAGATCAGATTAGTTCACAATGGTCAATTACTGTACTTTCATTATCTCCCAAGAGGAACACATTGAGGGCATCCAAGTGGGCCCTTTATTCCAATTCGGTGAATGTAAAATTTAGTTCGATATTGTAATGTTAAAATCTACCTTCAATCTTATGACCATTTTAATCGGATAGAATGACGTCACATACTATTTTTACCTCTCTTTTTAAAAGTCAAAGTTTGAAATTCAAATAAAACAATCATTGTTATTAAACAATATTTAGATTTTACATTTCTGTTTTGAATACCTCAATCAAATAAAAATACTTATTTTAAAAATGCAGGAATTCCCCTTTACGTGTTTTTAAAATTCAGTTTTATTTGTTTTATTGATAAATATAGTTTTTCACTACGTAACCAAATACTGTGTATAATTAAGTCTACATTAATAATCTTAAAACGGACAATATATTAATTAGAATTTTACACTTAAAAAATAATACTTTCAAACATCACCCTATTTGAGTCAGAATTCATTTGTTTCTATAAAGAACATGACCAAAAAATGTGGATTAAAACAAATTTTTATAAATCAGTGGCCTTTTTTACATTTGCGCCCTAAAAGAGTTCTCTCCCATTGCCTGAAAATAGTCATTATGACACTGAGGACATTCTGTTTACTGTGCTCAATCAACAAATACTATTACACTTTTGGGAAAATTCAGCTCTTCAAAGTTCGTTGTTGCATTTATTTGTACTATAAGCACAGTTGGGGCTGCAAAAGTATATTTCCTGGTGATGATTACGAGGATATTTCCTGTTCACTTCCGCTACTCCCTCAAACATGTTTACAAAACCCACCTTTGATGTCTTACCCACTGGTTCGATAATTGGTGTTTTTACAGTTATAGTGTTATTCAACCCGATAACTAATTTTCTACTTGATATTTTTCAAACATGTCCGTTATCGAAACATTCCTTACTTTTTTTAAAGCAATCATTATAAACTTAAAATGAATGTTTTTAATATGCTGACAAAATAGTTGGAGTTTTATCAACATAATTATTGGTGAACGGTAAAGTATAATACGGAAAATAGCATTATGACAAAGAGGCCTTAAATTAAGATAAGAGACCTAAAATTATAAGGAGAAGACTGTTGATTAAGAATACTTAATTTTGAATTGAAATTATAGTATTGGGTCTATATTCAATACCTTAAATATAGGCACCCATATTAAATTAAGGAATAAACCCATAAAAAAGTTTTAAAAAGTGTAAACCTATTTTACTTTTGATGTGGTAGAGGTTGAATAAAATAAAACTTAATTTTTCCCCAAATAAAAGATATGGGTTTTCCATTTCAGGTTTGAATATAAAATCCAAGATATTTGTAACTTCCAACTGATTGAAAAATATGGCAATGACAGTTTTTAGTTCTACAAGATTAAGTTTAACATTTTTAATCAAAATTTAACTCACATTGTCTTAAACTGTAATAAATGGACTTAGTTTTGTTAAGATTTAAAGAAAAATCCTTTTCATTAAACCAGGTTTAAATTCCTATTAAATCAGTTTCAATTTGAGTAATTAGATCAATAGTAATGGAGCTAAGAGTATAATAAAACTGAATCATCAGCGCTGACTGAAATCTTTTATAAAGG
This sequence comes from Tetragnatha versicolor, assembly GCA_024610705.1. Taxonomy (NCBI): domain Eukaryota; kingdom Metazoa; phylum Arthropoda; class Arachnida; order Araneae; family Tetragnathidae; genus Tetragnatha; species Tetragnatha versicolor. The sequence continues at coordinate 43,560,263 of JANDEH010000009.1, forward strand.
TTTCAGTTGACAAAAATAGTTTAAAAAATTGGGGAAAATAATGGACTTGAAATACATCCCTGATGAACTGAATTCACTAAATCAATTTCCCTTACTTTTTATTTGCTAGATACGAGATGAAAATTATTTTATTACCTCCCTCTAAAACCTGCTTTCTCTATATAATAAATCAATAAAAGATTATAACATTATCAAAAACCTTCACTGAATGAAAGGGAAATACGCATGCTTTCATCCAATTATAAAGTTAATTTATACTTAACGTCTACAAGATTATTGTTTTGTTGTTAACTTCAAGGATAAATTACCACCTTAGCTTGGTAACTATATTTTTACAAAGTTTTTAAAATCCTTTAAATGTTTCAAACCGATAAAAATAAAAGCATTGGACTCTCAAACCCCATGGCATAATACATTTCCCCCAGTTCCGAAGTATTGTACGAGTAGCAAGCCAACTGCTAATGACTTTTGACTCAGGTTTCTTCCCCTGGGTCCCCGGGAAACTGATAAAAACATCAAGAGGCGGAATCCAACTGTCAACCCACTCCTCCCAGCGCAGGGGAAAGCACACACGACACATGTCGCAGTGCCGATTTTAGACAGGAACTTGTGGACGACAGGGTCCGGGAAGGACGGCAGGTGGGTTAAACAAGTTATTTACGATTTCAGTATATTCCGTTGGCTCTGAGGTATGGTGCACGCTCTGCATGCGGGAGATATATATTTCGATCCCCGGTAATTATCTAATTTAAAAATAAGAACAAAATTATCTTTCGTAACTCACTTAAGTGTTATCATTTGAGTCGTGGTAAAATATGGCGGCCAGAACGGGTGACCGTGATATAGCGCCAACTTGTCTTCCATTTGGCTTGGCGACCGCGTCGACTCTTACTGAAGCTGTGTCAAAATGGATCTACCTGGTTTTGAAACAGATGATTCATTTATCCTTTGAAAAAAAATAGAAAATTAAAATTGCCGAATATTTGTAAAATACAAAATTTTCTTAAAATATACGTCCATTTAGTTTCAACCCAATTTCATGATGCAAAAGGTCAACATTGTACCACGCACACTTTTTTTTGCATTGATAGCCGTGTATAACGAACCTAACTCATGAAGTGTTTTTAAAGGAAACTTCGTCTCCTTTTTAAGAGATATTGTATACGCATAGTTTATTAGCTCAGAGCTGTAGCTAGGCCTCACTCTCAAAGGGAAATAAAAAGAAAATTGATGTTTAGTTTCACAAAATTTAGTTTAATAATTTTAAGTTTAAGCGTGCGAAGTTTATCAGTAAACAAAAAAATAAGGTTGATCAATACATGGTACGCGAGGCCTCTTGAAAATATTTTTTTTGTTAATAAATGTATTTTTTATAAAGGTTTAGAGTAGTACGAAGCCTTTTGTGATAACACTTGCGTGTGTTTGAGTAATTATAATAAGGGATCGCAAAGTAACTTTGCCCTAGCTTCCTGATAGAGTCTAGAGATGCCCAACTGTATCCTCAGCATATATCTTCGGCTGCCCAGCATATTCAGGCCAGACTTTTCAGGATCAGCCTTGAAGAACCAGATGATTTGTTTTCTTCAGACAAAGCTGTTGAGGTATCCGAGGCAGTCTTCCGACTGCTTCAGCGCGATCTAAAGTTTTTCCATTTGCACATCATGGACACGACAACAACATGCCACAGGCATGGAAATATGCGTTTTCTCATCATGTCCTCTCCTAGAATCGTCCATTCGGTGAGGAAGAGCGTATAATAAAAAATATTATCGTCAAATTTAACCCTTTCCATACTGACTTTAAATTTACATTGAGTAAATAAATCCCAATTACACATTACATACTTTTATCAAACCATAAATCCCAAAATTAAGTATGGATATTAGTCATTATCAATTTAGTAAATCACTTAGTTATTATAAAACTATTTAGAAATTGGAACATTTTTACCACCAAATATTTAAAAAAATAATTACTTTTTAGAATTTTGATTAAAATTTTGAAATCCTGAAGTTAGTATCAAAAAAACAGTTATGTTAGAAACAAATCAGAAGGAACACAAATTGTTTATTTAGAACAATACAACTGGTCAATATGCAAGTTTATATACACATTACAGTATGAAGTGGAGAAAACAATCAAATTTTCAAATATTAAAAAAATTGTTTAACAAATGCTTGAAACGTGTAAATGCATAAAATAAAAATAAATTAAAACGATTATAAATAACGTAATAGGCATTTTACAGAAGAAAAATAATTTAGTTAAAAACTATTAATTTTAAAAAATGATTATTTTTTTTACAACAAAAACGGAAAATATGTAAAACATTATATAGCACAGAAACACAAAAGTATCTTTGAACTAAACAAAATTGTTTGTCACATCACTATATAATTTTCTATTTATATAAGCTCTCCACACACACACACAACATTCTTCTACAATAAATAACATTCATAAAACCAAGACTTTTTTAAAATAATAAATACTTTTTTATCGCATGCTCATTTTAATTGTACAAGAACCAATTAAATATTTAAAGATTATCAAAATACTATCAACTCTTCAACCAAACATACTTTCTGGAGATATTAAATTTACACTTAGAAAAACCATTGTATAAACTGCGATTTGTATGTGATTTGACTTATGAATCTCATATAAGTTTCCTTAAAGTTATATCATTAATAAATCATTAATTATATCATGAATTGATTAAATCACAAAGAAGGTTTAACAACAAATTTTAAGGAAAACAATCACCCTCAATATGAGGGGGATTCAGTTATATAAAAACTTTTTAAATTAAGTTTTTATTTCATAATGTTAGTAATGATTATGACCTTTTATTTATAAAATATATCCAAAAATAAATTGATTAAATAAAATTTAATTTTTTAACTATTTGAAAATTCTCAACAAGTTTTAATAGTTTGTTGATGGTACAAAAAATTCCTGATAAAATGAGACAGATACAGTAAGGTAAATATAACAACATATACTGAAACTAACATGATAAGTATACCTTTTTGGATTTACCTCCCAGGAAACAATAAATAAACATATATAACAAGATAACATGATTAAAAACTCTTAAACAATAAAAAACACAACTGCCATTTGTCATCACTTACTCAATCTTCAATAGGGCACAGGTAATGTTTGAAATCCGGTCTTTCATAGAATGTCAAAAACTATGTGACAATGTATGAAAGGATAATTTATTGCTTTACACTTTCCAGTTAATTCTATAGAATTCCAAATCACCAACTGGCCATCATAATTTATTTCAAATATGAAGGCTTTATTTTCAATAACAAATCAATTAATTTAAAGTAAAATTGTTTCCATGAATTTTTGATATTTTATCATTTATTATAATAACAATAATATTTTTACATACTTAATATAAAAAAATTTAAAGCATAATTTTTTAAATTTAATTTTACTTACAAATTTTAAATGAAATGTTGTGATGGCACTTAACTATTTTTTTAAAGTAGTATTTGTATATTAGAGGGATGAATGTCTGTTTATTTTATCATGACCTCTTTTTCACACTTTGCCTATATCATCACCATTATTTCTTTCATGCCCAAAGACATATAAGGTCTTACTTTGCCTGTATATCATTTTTTATTCTATAGAATGTCTAGGTATTATAAACAATGCCTAGAGAAAGCATATAATTATAAATTAATCTGTTTCATACTATACCTTAAAATCCCAGACTTCAGTAATCATTTAAATATTTAATGATAAAAATTCAAATTAGAATGGTCTCCCATTTGACCTACTGAATTTATCCACAAAATTAATTTCAAAAGTACTAGTAAACTGAAATTTAAAAGTCTATTCTATCAATTTACACAAAATTTGTAACACACAAACTGCAACATTGAATCTAACATCATAATTTATACTTTTTCTACTAATTCTATATTTTCAGCAAATGTACAAATTTCAGTTTGTATTAAGCAAATGGTAACAGCAGGGTTTTAAACTTTTATACAAATAATTCTTATTAAAAATTTAATGCGATTCATATTTTTTTCATACTTAACATGTTACAAGGGGATGCATTAAAACCACACACTTTCCAAGCTGACTGGTAAATACATAGAGACCATACCAAATAGAACTTAACCAATTAAGTATACAAATGACTGGGCATTTTCTTATTATCCAACTTATTTACTAACAATAAATCAAGTTAACAAAATAAGGTCTAATCATATAAAGTGTTCCTTACTACTTTTTATAGATGTTTGAAACCAATCCATCTTAACAGCTAATCATCTAGATTTTGAGCATCAAGAAATGTTTATCAAAAACTAAACTTTCATATAAAACTATTTTTTAACAAAGCATAAAACATATTGGCAATACACTTACCACTTTAACTTGAATATTTACAAAATAACTCATATAAAAGTAACAAGTTTAAAATGATTAACAAAATTTTGTAAATGAGAATTTTAATAGATCAATATAGTGTCCTTCAGGAAATATCTCATACTTCATTACATTTAAGCTTTAATGTCTTATATTGATTAAAATAAGAAAAATTGCTGCTATTGTAACCATTGAAAAAAATAATATCCTCTAAACCTGGAAGTTTTCAATATTATCACAGCCTTCTCAATTTAAATACCTGAAACTTAAGGTATATTTAGGCATAGTGATCTTTAGTTCTTCTTTCATTGATGATTTGATTGAGAACAAGCTAAATAATTAAGGAGGTAAGATAACCTGTAAGCTTTAAAAATTACAACATTTTTGCTGCGTGTGAAATTTAAATTTTTAAGTTAAGAAATATTACGTGCTCAGCAATTTAGGAGTTTTCAAATTTGTACTTTGGATAATCGTAATTTTTTTAATAAATTAAATATAAAATACCATTTATTTATTTAAGAAACACAAAATATTTTATCTGAACAAAATGTTAAGTGGATCTTTAAATGTTTGACTTAAATCAAATTAATGCATTTAAAGTGCAACACATTTATAAGTAAATGACTTTTAAAATTACGTTTTATAAATATACGACACATAAAATTAAATTAAATGAGATATCTTACATAGTTCAAAAATTGTATTGGAGATACTTGATAACATTTTTAGAAATATATTTCTAAAAACAATCTGTATTTAACAATTGAAATTATTTAAAATTGTAAAAATGGCAAGCAAGTAAAAAATTATAGTACAGACAAAATATGAGTAATTGGCAATAAAAAAAACCTTCACACATCATCAAAAATACCAGCAGGAGGTCTTCCTATTCTTGACCATGAAGAACGCATGTATGTATTACCATCTTCCCCCAAGTACTCATCATTCGATATAGGTCTGGCAAAATCATCTAATGAGCGATCTCTTTCCTCAGTGTAATCTATTGGTTCAACATCTCGGAGAAGTTCTGCTCGAGAATTTTCTTCAGGAGAAGAACTAGCCATGCCTAGACAAGATTTCAAGTATTAATAAATAAATTATTAATAAAAAAATTTGAAAATCATGGTACTTAAATTTCAAACCTACTTTAAAAACAACAGTTTATCTTAGTGTGTTCAGATTTCAAAAAATTAGTATTAATAAATAAATTACTATTAAAAAAATTAGAAAATCATGGTATAAATTTCAAACCTACTTTAAAAACAACAGTTTATCTTACAGTGTGTTCAGAAAAGAGCTTCCTGGTTTTAAAATTGTTTATCAGGAACAAAAAATGAAACCGCTAGTATTATTGTTGTCAGATCCTTGAATTTTATAAGCTGTAGTTAAATTCCTAAAATCCCTAATAGATGGGGCCTTGTTAAAACTGACTCAAAATTATTTTAAAACTACTGAATCACATTCTGGAAAATCTTTCTATACGGAAAAACTCCACACTTTTGTGAAACAGTATTTTCCAGTAAAGTTAAAAATTTTTATTTTCTTTTAATAGAACATTTTGACTTTTTTTAAACCCAAATTAAGAATTTCTTTTGCTTGGAAAGATTTTTTTCTGACTCCAAATATTAATTGTTTCAGTAATTCTTATGTAATTTTGAAACAGTGGAGATATCTTTAAAACATTTTGAGATGTAGTTTTTTAAAAACTAAGGCATATAAATAAAAAAGCTCTCACAAAAATGATACTGTTGGTTGCAAATTTTTATTTATTCTTTATCCCGCAAACAAGGGAGCTCTTTGCAGGACACTTTGTAATAATAATTGAAGTGTTTGAGGCAAAAATGAGTTAAATTCGAATGTAAAGCTGTTGGGAGTTAACTTATTGTTGCCACAAACACCTCAAGGTTAACAATACATCTTTTATTAAAATACCTGTATCTTGTGATCTTTTACTAGACCTTGATGATCCAGTAAATGTTGATCTAAGTTGATGCCTTCGAAGTTCTCTGTTACTTCTTTCTTCAAACCTCTGACGTCTATTCTTTTCTAGATGATGCATGAAATGAAATAGCAAGATTAAAATAATACATAACACATGTTATATTATTGTTCACAGAAACATAATGATAGCTTAAGTTTAATTTGTTATAGATAATTGTGAAGGATATAAATGCTTTCTTTCTTTGGGATGGCTAGTTAGTTTTCTTTAAAAAAATATTAAAGCAAAATATTTTGCAAAAAAATTAGGAATCTATGCAAATTGGATTTTAAATACGAGTCGTAACAAAGATTACTTTCAAGAAAAGCTAGCAATAATAAAAGAGCTATGATCATCTAAGTCTTAAAAAACTTCTTAATGGAGTTAATATGCTATTACTATATATATGAAAGATATTTTAAAAAATTATCTCACCTCTTTTAACTAGTTCAATGCCCTCTTCAATTAAGTCAGTTGTCATTTCATCATCCCCAATGAACTGCTCAAATCCAATGAAATGCAATACTCTACTGCAGATATTAAAATAAGTGGCCAAACAAACAAAAAATATTAACATTGGAAAGTAGATATTAAAACCATCAGATATAATTGGTATAACATCCATATGCCCCATGATCTAAAAATAAATTAATTGCTAATATTAATAGAACAATAATAACAATCCAGGATGAGAAGTTTGCAAAAGCATATTTTACAAATTTTAAATAGTTAGACACTTATTTACAAAGTTTTCCCATTATTTTAGAAAATTACTGGAATGGATTTTTGTGAATAGGCAAAACATTTTATTCTTGTATTTAATAATGCCATTTGCCATTTGTTTCATTTTTAACAATTGTTAGACAGTATATTTGTTAAAGCAAAAATTTAGTACATTTGTAGTTTTTTTAAATGAGTTATTAAAAAATACCAATGAAAATTTTAGATCGTATATGATTTAAATAGTTGCACTTACAACAGGGAAATGAAGAATGCAAAGCCATAACTAAGATATTTAATATATAATCTTTTATTTATTTGGTTTAATTTCCCTCTAGCAAGCAGTCATGTACATATGGTTTTGGAGGACAGAACTAAGCAAATGATACATAAAATATAGCAAACAATAGTGGCAGACTTACTTTAGTGTATGATGTTTCTTCAATATTTGAATTTTTTGTTACATGACTATCCAGATGAATTAAACCCAGAAAATTCAGACATAATGGTGGAGTCAAACGACAAAGCAACCTTAGTAGAAAAAAGGTTTAATTACACATATTTGCAGACATTTTTAATATATGTGCAAATAGTTCTTTAAATTATTTATATAATTCATGAAAATAATAAATTCAGAGAAAGCACATTTTTGTGACCCAGGCAAAGTGCACAACATTAAAAGGATATAGTTATATTTTTTAAATGTACATTAAATTGACTTCTTGATACTTTTTTATATAGGGATTTACATAGCAAATTTCCTTTAGAAATGTATATGGTAGTTATATGCTTATTATCTTTGTACCGAATTAATATAAATCCTTTTTTTCAGACATTTATGTCAGTTTTGGAGTGGGGTATTTTTAAAGTCTATCAGTGGTTTATCCTAACTTAAATATATTAATGCATAATGAAGAGTAACAAAAACTTACATTCCACAAAATATTAAACTGTATTCATTTGTTTGATGATGAGGAGCTAAATAATAATAGTTGAGAATTCGGATTCGAAACACACTGTAGTAGGCACAAACACAGAGATAAGCAATGGTTAAGGTGGATATAATCTGAAAAATATATATAGCTAAGTATGAGGTTTATTATAAAAATGTAAGTGGTATAAGTAACAATAACTATAAGTAACAGGCATTCAAAACATAGATATTTTGTAAGCGGATATATTTTAGCATAAAATTTTATACTTGTCAGCACAACTATGGTTTACATTTTAGAAAGAAAATAGGAAACAAAATTCATTGTATAGCAACCAGAAGTAGTTATTGCTAAAAGAATTTTCAGATTTAAGTCATATTATTACTTTTACATCATCAGATGCTGAGAATTTAACAGTCACAGAGTACACATTCACCATAACGAGTTCACACCGAATTGTTAAAAATATTGCAAAATTTACAAACACTTTAACTTTAATTCAGCCAGTATTATTCAAGACTTCAAATATTGTACTGCAACTTCATATCATTACATTTTCAAGTAAAATTATCATACTTGGCTTTCAAATAAAAAATGAAAGCAAGAAATTCATAAACTGAGCTGATCAGTATAAAAATAGAATCCGTCCTAAAAAACACAATTTGAGAAAATTTTATTTTACATTTTGTATTTGAGGAATGTACAAGTACTACTAATAAATATGAAAATCTAAATTTTTCTTACTTCTATAGCAATATAATTGTAACTGGACCTTGCAGATGAGAGGAATATAGCAAAGAAAGATAAAGTGGGGCTTTGAATAAAGAAAGTCAGTTCTGACCATACAACAGCAGCAGTGAAAACAGTAAGTAGAACGCAGAGAGTTCTATAGACCCAATTTCGAACCATACAGTACCAGTACCATTCTGTAAGAAAAAAGATTTCCATATCCTAAATTAAAACAGATGTTCAAGTTTTTTAGATGCTTTAGATTGCAAGGTATGACATTTAAGTATACGACATTGCTTTTTCAATGAAACAATTAGTTCAAATAATAGAAAAGAAAAACTTACTATTATTTAAATCATTAAATTAAAATCTTAGTACATTAGTACTCAACAACATTGATGTATTTTATGTGTTATGGTTTCTAATAATATGATCGCTTAGAACAATGATAGATCATAGTCTAAATGAAAATAAAAACAGCCAAGCAGAAAGTTTATTGCACTAAATATTTGCAAGAACAAAAAATCAAGAAGAAATAGTCAGTTAAAAAAATTTTTTTATTAATCATAGTCAAAGTTGTTGATCAGCCAAAATTTTTGAATACTTTTCATTTTTTTGCTGAATATTTCTTGCTTTCTAGGAGAATTTCCACTGGTGTCTGTTCCTCTGGGAAAAATTGCTATTTTTCCAATTTTGATTTGATATGTTTTTTTCTTGTTCATACAATATTTTTATTGTGGCTTGCTCAGGGGTCTCAGTCATCAAGAAAGTTTTGTAGCAAGGAAATCTAAGTTTTGTAGCAGGTAAAAATTAGTTTTGTAGCAGGTGAAACTAGTTTTGTAGCAGGTAAAAATTAAGTTTTGTAGCAGAAATCATAATTAATAACATCAAAATCAACCTTATTCTTAACCAAATTTAAGAAGATTTAATAACTTCAGTAGTATGACGAGAAAAAAGATCCATCTACCTTTTCATGATTACAAAACTAAATTTGTAGATGATTTTCATTCAAAATTCTAAGGTCACACAACATTCAGTTCCATATCATTTCAATAAAAACATTACATTACCTCTACAAAATATGAAATCCATAAATAAATGAAGCAAGCTATATTTTACAGGGTTCATACAAATTTTCAGAAATCAAAATCAAGGAGTATTCCAGGAGTTTTCAACGAGTGTATTTAAAAAATTCAAGGAGTACTTTTCTATATAACTTCAGAAAGACAAATTTATTACACGGCTTTAAACACACACTATGCCAATTACATTCCCGAATCAGGCTTTAAAACCACTTTAAAATTCAAAATGTAACTAAAATAAAATAGAAATTAGTTAATAGAATAATTATTTAAGTAATAATTAAATTGAAAAACATTGTGAAAAACGTTTAGTTAAGTTGAGAAAAAAGTAAGAAATTGGTATTTTTGAAGGTTTTTTTAGAATCTGAAATCAGATCAGAACCTAAAACACAGATTAAAAAAACATTGTATTATCTTATTAAGTTGATATAAAGCGAACTTTCAGTAAAAATTTACAACTTAGAAAAGCCTCTTATATCTGAAAATACTGACTAAAATAGAGAAAAAAAAATAATCTTATTCGACTTATCAGGCTGCTGTAGGAAAAGCAGTCACGGGAAAAACGGAACCGTCGCGAAAAATCGTTATTTTCCCGATTTCCGGAACATCGGACCTGAGGGTTCCTAATTACGGTAAAGTTGTTTTTTCTACATCGCAATGATGACACAAGAAGAAGCCAACTTGAATCGGCACCCGCGGCCGTACACGGAAGTCGCGCGAAGAACGGAACACTCCCGCAAAAAACCCGAAACTTTCGCGAAAAATCGCGATTTTTCAGACTTTTTAACGGACTAAACGCTGCGGATTTAAACCTATTTTATAAGGGAGATATACTTAAAAAAGAAACGTTCATGATGAAAATCAAGGAGATGCTTCGAAATAGCGCATCACATAAAAATTTCGGAAATGTCACTTGAAATCTAATTTTGGCGCAGTTTTGGCGCAAATAACACAAATTGTAGCAGTTTGTAGCAGATTTTTTGATTTGGCGCACTTTGGCGCAATTGGCGCAGGTCTGAGACCCCTGCTTGCTAGATAAATAAATTCATGAACCACAAACTTGGAGAAAGGCCAAATTGAAAGTCACTCAATTTAATCATTCTCTGATTACTGCAGGGTATTGGCTTTTAAACAGTAAAAAATTTCTGAACACTTTAATCTAGTCATCACACTTTGGTTACATGCAAAAAATTCGGTGTGAAAGTTTACCAATTATGATCATGAAATTCTATATGTACGCGTAGATATAGTTTATATTAAAAATTAAATTCAAATTTAAGGATATTTTGGCCATGGAATTTTGGTTAAAAGTTTAATATTGCTTACCAACTTTGGGTGTGCAGATTGATTTCATTAGAAATGACCTGCAAGACTTAACAGAACCTTTGAAGATTCTATCCCTATTGCTCTCATTATGCACTATATCTTCCCAGTGAAAAATTTGTTCTAAAAGCATATTCCATTGACACTGAGTACGGCGATACATTTGGACTGCTCGAATTATCTGCAATGGAGTAAAACTCATTAATATGTACAAAAATTAAAAAACAATTACCATAAGCAAATTAATATGAGATGGTTTTTATTATTCTGTTTTGCTCCAAACAATGTTGTGTGAATTTTGAAAATTTGAGTGGTACAGTAATCCTATTCAAGAAATTGGCATTGTTACTGAGGAAAAGGACTACTTCAATTCTGGTTATCAAGCTTACCAATCATGTCCTATCATTTTTTTTACCAATAAAGAGATATTTTATGCAATAAGATAGTCTAGAAATAAATTTTTTTACTCATTGAAATTTTTTCTCTGATGAGATTCTGTATAAAGTTACAAAAAAAGAAACTCACCTGTAAACTAAAAAACCAGTAGAAAAATTATTTTATTTTTCCCAATAACATCATCAATTGGTTGTCTGGTATGTATGTACTTGTATAATAGTTAAGTTTCCGAATCAAAATTCTAACAACATTTTTCTTAGGGCAAAATGAAAATTAATAAAAAAATAAACATCCCTCAAAAAGAAGAGTGCATTTCAAGCATTTAAACTGATAAAGCAACTGTTTTTAAATCTTTTTGGGCTATTATATACACAAAACTATCACAATATATACAATATTGCACTAATTTAGCTTCACTTGGAAGTTAAGTAATAGTAAAATAACTACAAAGATCATACTGTGTTTAAAAAAAGTTTTCAATGGAATCTTCAAAACTTGAGGACTAACAGATATGCTAAATCTGTTAATCTAATATTAGAATAAGAAATATGTTAAATCAATAATTAGAATAAGAAATATGCTAAATCAATTATATTTTCTAGAAACTACCTATCATTTCTAAAAATTTAGGCATGTTACCTGTTTATGAACTTTAGCAAGGGCTTTAATGCTCATACCATCAATTGAAAAAGTTCTTTCTTCAGGAATTCTTTGAGTACGGCTATTAGAACGTCTTTCAGCAGGGATCTGTAAAAAGGTGTAATCGGCAAAATGTTAAAACTAGTTCAAATGTTTTAACAAACTTAAGCTGATGTAGAATGCAAAGCTTTTAACAGTATATAAGCAGAATAACATGGCTATGTAATCACACCTATTACCAATGGGAGGACTCAGGGGTCGCAGTGACATTTCAAAAAAATATAGGATTTTTAAAAAAAAAATATAGGAGTCTCAAAAAAACCACGAAAAGCTTTATTTACATTTTATTACCTATTTGCTTAACTCAATATTACACAAAAATGTAGTATAGTGCTATAAATTCTTCAAAATATGAAAAATAAAGACCCTTAATTCAACATTGCAATGAAATATGACAAATACTTTTTTTTAACAAAGTAGAAAACAATGTTTTCTCTTTTTAGTACAAAAAAACATAAAATACCAGAACTAAGAAATGAAAAATAAGAATGCATTTCTAGTATCTAAAATCCATCAGATATTTAAAACAAGTTATTATCCGACATCCCGCAGCAGTAATAAGCAGTCGCGGAAAAAACGGAACTTTCGTGAAAAAAATTTGCCCGCAGGATGTCCAAAAAAGCACTCGGCGAGCAAAACGAAACTTTCACGATTTTTCGCGATTTCTTATGATTTTTCACAGAAATCTTAAAATTAAAAAAGCAGGGATTATCTGCAAAATCGAAACTTATGCCTGAATAATATCACACGTAATCATGGCGAATTCAAAATTTACATTTTACACTACTTCATCAGAAAAAAAAACTGAGAAATGATAAAATCGAAAAAAAGAACCGTACGAACTTACCCTCAGAATATCAGAGTTCAAATTCTTGCTTTTCCGTTTTTAATCTAACGGAATTATAGTAAGAAAAGAGGTGCTTTTATTTTACATATTTAGCTGAAGAAAGTAGAGCCGGCAGATGTCCAAATCGAACAGAACAGAACAAACCACGCAACCACGTGCGGAACAAAAAAAACTAATTTAGTTGCAAATCGGAACCAAATAATTCGGAAAGAACAAAATTCCAGAGAGGAGGAAACGGCGGGCGCGCATCAGAAATAAGAAAACTAAAGGAAAAAAACTAATCCCCGCCCTTTCTACGTCGATTGGAGGAGAAATGACCTTGAACATGATATAATATCGTTTCCGATCACTTTCGTCTCGCCCGGAGTCACCGATGGGAGAAACTTTCCCGTTCGTTAAGGAATGGGACGTTTTCAGCGCAAATTTGAGCGCGCCGAGCAAAAATATAGGATTTATAGGAGGCTTATCAAAATATAGGAGAATATAGGAGGTTTTTTACTAATATTTCAAAAATATAGGATTTATAGGAAATATAGGAGGTCTGCGACCCCTGAGGACTGGATTCTTTATAAAAAATTTTTTTGATGCTGCAGTCCTGCGCTTATTTTTTAATTGACCTAATTTTGTGCTTTCTTGTTAAGCTCTAGATTTACAAAAATTTTGTTAAAACCCAGAATTCTGGGATTCATACTGTTGGAAAATTGGATTTCATGGCTACCCCAGAAACGTAGCACCACGGTTAAATATCAAATCTTGATAAACCTATAAAAAAGTTAGAAAAATATGAAAAAACAAACCTTTTCTAATATCAAGTCAACAAAAGGCCTAGTGGGATGGCTAGCTGGTGTAGTATTTGATATTTGATTTATTTCCTGGAAAAAATGATGCAATGCTTTATAGTATAGTTACTATTAACTGTAGAATCTATTTGATAATTCATATCTACCTCCATCAGATCATCCACTCTTTCCTCAGCTTCACAACGTTCAGCACTTAGTTTTGATGCTTTGAAATATAGAAAATTTAGCATGTATCCTTTTTTTGTTGTGTTCCATAAGCGACGTGGAATTTCCACAAGCCCATATCCTTCCAAAAGCACTAAAATTAATAAGCCCCATGTGTTACTAGCTGTTATACAAATGACTTTTAAATGGCCCCTGAAAACATAAAATAAAAACATTATTAATACATGAATAAAAAAGGCAGTGTCCAAACATTTAGAAACTTGTTTCTTTTGTGATTTAGAAAAGCAATAGTAGGTGAAACATTAAAAAGTTGATCTTGATACATAAAACTGTTTTATACTAATAATATTTATACTATGATATTTTCTATTTAATAATGGGTGTGTTAATAAAGCCGTAGCTTTATAGTATCAAGTATTTATTACTTTATTAAATGCAGAATTAATAACTGTTCAATACAAGATTACTTTCTTTCCAAGTTTTAATACATTAGTTACTTTGTTATATTTAACAAATTACGTCATATCCAAATTTGAAATTATTGTCAACACTGTTCAATTAACTCCTAGATCTGGATCCTAAAATATTCTTGAGCTTGTCATATATATCGACAGTCACGTTGCAAAAGCCTGTAAGTGAGAAACCTCAAAGTTTTCAGGAGACGAAAATAATTGCATATTTTTCGTCTTAACATTTTGTCACATTAACAATGGGTTTGATGATAAGGATTTTAAAATAACTCTATATATTCACATTTTTCTGAGGACGACACGGCTTCCCCTAAGCGTCACTGCAACTTACAGAGTTTTGCTTGGTGATTGGGAGGTTCCCAACTTACAGGTTATTACAAATCTTCATGGAAAAGTTATGAAGCGTCTTTGGCCGATTTTGGTGGCACTGAGATGTGCGCAAGGCCATCTTTAACAAGTAAAACTCAAAACCTTATTTTCGCCAAAAAATGTTCTTACAGGCTTTTGCAACGTGGCTGTCGATATGCTACAGGCAAATAACCCGGGCAATGTGATAAATTCAACGAAATTTATGAATAAAATTTATCACTTTGCCCGCTTCTACTCAAGGCATTATTAATTATGCCCAATTTATCACTTTGCCCATAACATATATACGAGGGTTGTTTTTTAATTAACTTCCGTTTTTCTCCTGAAAAAAAGTAGGAGGAATTTCGAAACAATTTTGGTGCTGGTAGTTAGATACATCCTTCAGGTTCAATTTTCCACTTTACTGGATAAAATCGGACATTTTTTCTATTTTTTATCAATTTTACAAGCGTGCTCCTCGAACAATTTTCCCGCCAACCCATAGAGAATTCGTCTTTTTTTCCTCCCGTCGCTCCGTCCGCGAGCAGGCATTAACATTAAACAATGGGTGGGCAGGTGATCGCGGACGGAGCGAAGGGAGTAAAAAAAGCCGAATTCTCTATGGGTTGGCGGGAAAGTTGTTCGAGGAGCGCGCTTGTAAAATTGATAAAAAATAGAAAAAATGTCCGATTTTATTTAGTAAGGTGGTAAATTGAACCTGAAGGATGTATCTAACTATCAGCACCAAAATTGTTTCGAAATTCCTCCTACTTTTTTTCAGGAGAAAAACGGAAGTTAATTAAAAAACAACCCTCGTACATAAATTATGATAAACTGGCTAAATACAGAAGATAAATGTTCTGTTATCAATTTCAATGAAATATCATTATCATACCTACATTTGAGGAGTACAAAATGTTAAAGGTTTGAAAAGTCAACTTTTTGGACACATCCATTCAGGGAATCAGTTAATCCCACAAGCAAGGGATGTCATTGATTTAAAAGGAAAAAACTATACTTTTTTTCAAATGCAAGTGATAAAATCCCAATCTAATAAAATTTGACAGGTTATATAAATGCATGTAGACGAAAGTTAGAAAAATTAAGGGTTCTTACGTATTATGCCGTCAAACGTGCCGCTCAATCTGAAAACATTTAAAATCTCATTGACTGTTCTATAGCTGTACCGCTGAATTTAACGGCTGCTGAACCGTCGACGGTATAATACGTAAGTACCAAATTAAGTAGTTGGGCACCCATGGTATGTTGCAAAGCTCATTGTCATAATTGAATTTTTTACCACTTTAATATTAGTTTGGAAGTATGTTTGAACCTACAAAATAAATATACTAGGAGAAATAAACTTTAATTTTTTTCTTATACATTAAAAATCTGAAGTGGTTAACTCCACGATAGTGGAAGCATGCGCAGTAACCAGCTAGATAACATTAAAATTATATTATTGAGCAATCCTGGCATCAGCATTGATGGCTTAGTGGTATAGTATATGTTTATTAACACAGAGGTCCCTGGTTTGAATCCTGGGTGCCACTTTTGTTAATTATGCTTTTATTAGCAAAATTCATTAGAGTTTAGTTGTTACTTTCTTGGGTTAACCAGTGCCTTAAAAATCATTACAAATTATTCCATTAAGTTTAGTCCAAGTGCAATATTTTTAAAAAACTGGGTTTAAGTTGACTTACCAATCAAGATTAATATTTGGCTGCAGTAGAACATAAATTAGAAGAGTTCCAAAGATAAGGAGATAAGTCCCATAGTAAATGGCATTCTCCACAAGAGCAGTTTTAAGTTTACCAGAAATAGTAAAGTCAGCAGCAGTAGAGTAAGACTGCATGAGTGGAAGTATTATCCTATAATGATATAAAATTATCAAATCAATTTCTATATATTCACTATCTTTAATTATTAACAAATGTACTACTTGACCATATGAAAAATATTCAAGAATATAAAAGCATTAAAATGGCTTTTCAAAACGTAACTATAAATAAATTTCAACAAAATGGCAGATTTATCAAAACACTAAAAAGTTATATATATATATAACATACAGATAATATAATGAAATATATTTAATTACATTTTAATTTTAAGATACATTATTGATTACATTTTACTTCTTTAAAAAGAAAATGGAGTTAAAATTCAATTATTTCATTTAGAAATTCAAAGGCATTCCTATGAGTCAAATATCCAGATTAAGCTTTTGGTTACATATTTATTAATGATCAACCATATTTTAAAAAAGTAAAAATATAATTGACCTACAAATTGTTAAAACGTATTGATTTAATTAAAATCAACCCACCATGTTAACAGTTGAGAAGACCAATACACAATCCTCCATAAGCTTTGAAAGACTCGATCAGAAATATAACTCCAAGGCACAACACAGTTTGATGATAAAACTGAAAAAAAGGAAATTAAATCTATCCAAACAAACCAAATAAATAGATTTTTTATTGAAGGAAAGTAAATGTATAAAATAATCAAGAAGTTAAAGTTAAATTTAATTTAATTTTGTTAATCAATAAAAACATAAGTAAAATAAAATATGTAGTAAAAATATCATACCTTGATATTTTCCATGATGAATACTGGTAGCCTGATCTAAATTAGTGATGTTGGTAGTTTCACTAGTATTGGCAAATGTAACTGGTGTGTCATAGGGTAATGTTGTAGGAGACAACTCATTGTCTCGTAAACACTGACGATATGCAGTCTGGAAAATTTTTTGATCTTAGCGTTCATATACTTAAGAATTTTTAAAAATATAAGTAAAAGAAATGAGACATACCGATGACACATCCAAAGGCAACATGCATATAATGATGAAGGCAAAATACCAAGCAATAAATACACAGATAGTGACCAATAAATGATGTTTTCTAATATTTCCATATTTTTGTAATAAATAAGCTACAACAAGAAACATTCCTACAAACTCTAGAAACATCCCACCGAGCATCATGGTGAAGCTTGGATGAACAGCTGGCTGAGAACAGATTCAGAACCTACAATTTTGATGAAATTAAAAATAAATAAGAATAATTTCTACAATGGTATCATTTAGAGACAAACAAAGATGGAAATAGTTTTAGCTTCTAAAACTAATTCAGAAATTATTTCTTTTTAAAGCTTAAATGTGTTAAGATATCAATATGTTAAACTACCCCTGACCGATACGTTTTTGAATCAATATGTAAAAAGGGCCCATTTGAACACCTACTGCATTATTTTAATTAATTTTTCAATTAATGTTTTTAGTTTAGCCACCCAGAAATTTTAGGCAATAATATAATAGGTATTATCCATAATCTTGACTTTTGATGAATTTCGGAACTCTCATTTACAAAGAGGATTAAAAGGAATGCAGGAAAATATATTGAAATTTTAGAGTCTCTATCAAGAATTATAAAGGTGGTCAGCTGTGTCATGGGGATGCAAAAAGTCTTTTAAAAACACTAAACAAACATTTTGAATGAACACATTCACAGACTAAAAAAAGTGCTTTTCAAGGGGGCCCAAGTAAGGCAAAATAAAATTAAAAATAAGTTTTCAAGGACAGTGGAAACCCAAATCCTATTTGTAAAGGATCTAAACTAGTACACTTAAGCAATAATATAGGAATGATAAGGGACCTTAGAAATAATTTGGAGGCAACATAATTATGTTGTGAACACTTCATGAGACATCTCTGCACCTCTTATTTAAGAAATCAAGCCCTGAAAAAATATTGAATGCTTACAAATGCATTGAAAACTGGTATACTATTCTTGATCCCTATTCTTGTTTACACGAATAGGTTCTAGAGGAATTAAATTCTATAAAACTTGAGGCATTAAAATTTAGAAAACAAAATCCATATCCTCAATTAAATGACTATCACTCTTATATAGCCAAGACAAGAAACTTTATTGTAATGTGCACTGCCTGTTTACAAGATCACTCTTATATAAATATACTTGATTTTTATAAATCATTTTGATTGATTTCAATCCTTGAGAAAATTGGATTGAAAGGTAATATTATAAAAACAGCTGCGAATCAGCAAATCTGAACAAAAATACTCTTATATAAATATACTTGATCTTTATAAATCATTTTGATTGATTCAAATCCTTGAGAAAATTGGATTGAAAGGTAATACTGTAAAAACAGCTGCGAATCAGCAAATCTGAACAAAAATAATAATCGATTCTATTCTATGAGATGTTACTTTATTAATTCAACCAACACATAAAACGTATTCCGGAATCAGTAGCATGCTTATTCAATTTCACCAGTAATATGCAGGATGGAGTATTTAAAAATAGTAAAAGTAATAAAACAAACGTAAACGAATCACATTTGCCGCAAATAAGGAAAATTGAATTGAATCATTTTGTAAACATTGAACTGTTCAAACTGTGTGAAAAATTAACTCACTTAGAAATGTATTTAAAAATGCTGATTGGTAATCCAATTGTTTCTTGTAAATAGAAACAATGTTGGAATAACGAAACTAAAAATTTTCCAAACAAATGCTCCATCACACCAACATAACATCATGAAAGTTAGAGATAAGGAGATGACTTTCCAAAAGAAATTGTGAAGCCATAACTGCCGCTGTTTGATGCCTTCTCTATCTATCCAAAACAAACGAATAATATTAACTTTAAGTAGTATGAAACGGCATCAGATACATCGATAGAGAGGCACTTCTCAAATTCCTATTTTTATGCACTGCATGAACGCGCATAAACAAATACTTTTTTTTGTTGTTATTGTCAATTATAATAGCGCAGATAGAAAACTAGCCAGTGGGTGCGAAATTTTCTACAGCTTAGTGTGCCCCATTGACAAAACATGAACTGCGAAAAAGAAAAAGAGTATTGACAAAACCGTTCGAATATTGAAAATATTTCAAAATAAGAAATAGTTGAAGTGATTATGCGTTAGTGAGGAAAAGATGTCTCCTGAAGGTTCCCCATGCTATCCTATGGAGCGCGCAAGCCAAAAAGACCGGGAATTTGTTTTTCGCCCCTCACTCCTACCAAGTACGGCAAAGTACGGATTAAAGGGGGGCGACCCCCCCGAGAAAGGAAGTAAAGGTGGATAAAAATGTGTTAAAATCATTAAGGGGCTGTTTAAATCATTTAAGGGGCCAAATTTCCAAAATTCTCTGGGGGTGACCCCCCAGACCACCCTCTTGGATTTCTTTGTAAACCACAAATTTTTTAAAATAACAGAGTAAAAACAACTGGTTTTACCAAAAAAATTTCTAAAACACGGACATTTTTACAATTCATCAATACATTTGAAAGGGCTTGAGGGAACTTTTTAGTGACCTGATCTTCTCCAGTAGCGCAAAAAGAATGGTTGCGGTGCTCAAGTTGTCAGTTGGCTTGTCCAGTTTTAAAGCTTATTCAGTCCAATAAAAAAAGAGGCAAATATGAAAGGTCCTTAAAAAGAGGCAAATATGAAAACTGATTGTTTTAAGCCGAAGGTTCCACCACATTGGGACGATCTCGACGTTTACATGAGAGAAAACGTTTTCATTGAAGATGCCTGACATAGTTTCAGGCGAAACGTTTGAGCTTTTACCAGTAGGACCTCGGCAATATCACTCGGAAAATCTTAATTCAAATTTTGCCTGCCGAGAAACCCTTCCTGTTTTGATTTTTTTTGTTTACAACGTATTTTTCAGGGGAGTATAGGACGAGGGTTCCCTGTCCCCTTCAGATTAGAGATTAGACATACCAAAGCAAGGTAAAAGCCAGTTTTTTAGGGTCAAATTTCCAAACATTTTATTGGGGGAGGACCTCCCAGGGCCCCATTTTCACTTAATCATATATTCTTTATTCACAGTTTTTAATAAATTCATCAAAAAATCAAAATCCTACCTAAAAATGCATATGTCCAAAATTTGGGCTACGCGTGTGAAATAACAGTTAAAAACCCAGTTTTTAGGGTGAAATTTCCGAATTTTTTCTGGACCGATTTCTTCCTGGTAAGGTTAGGACTCATCAGCTCGGCATAGAAAGGCAACGCAAGAGAGCGGAGGTTAAGAGGGGGGAACTTGCCATCCGCGCCCCTTGCTTGCCGTGCTGATGAGTCGTAACAAGGACGAAACCGGTTCATGGCTGGAGGCGACGCTTGAGAGTTGGAGTTATACTTATTGTCCTCTAACCTACCAGAGGTAGTGGTGAAATACTCCCTTTATCAAACTACTAGACAAGTGTATTAAAATACGTATAATCGATAAGGAAGATATAAAGAAAAAAATATAAATTTTTTTCTTTCATTGAATATTTTATTTTTTTAAATGAATTTATTTAGTTTGTTATATATTTCATATCAAATTCGATAGTTTGAAGTTAGTTAAATGCTGTTATAACTCCCTCTAACAGTAATCCTAAAAAAAATCTCAAAATTATTACTTTAATGGCACATGTAGCACCGTAAAAATTTTTTTGTATCCATTTAAAAGAGGAGTAAAAATTCCAAAAAAATAATAAAATAAAAAATACCACAAAATTAAATGAGACGATGGAGAAGTGAAAGCATTGTGTGCAAATAAAGCAAATGATTTTTTAAAATGTGTTGTCGTAAATGTATCAGACACTTTATTTTTTATAAGCATAAACGTGAAGCGTTCACGTTGAATTCCAGTCTGTAATTAGATTTAATCAGGGAGCTGAAATAGTTAAAAGATCAAATTTTTGGATTCGTGGAATTATTTTTGACACGGAGAAATTTCGCCGTGCTTATTCTATTTAGCTCATTGTTTCGATAGATTCCACACTTTTATTACATTTGCTTCTGTTCAAAGGTATAGACTTAAAACTTAAACTGTTCAACATATTTTCTCGATACTTAGTAACACAATATTCAATTATAGTTTTGATTTTATAATTATACATTTGTATGAAAATATTCCTGAAATGTGCTGTCGACAAAGGATAACAAAAGACGTGCTTGTGTCTAGTGTAAGTGAAATATTTTAAGTAGTATATTTTTTAAATGAATATATTTGAACTTAATTATTGAAAAGTCTTGGTATACAGGAGTGTACGAATTCGACAAATTGTTTTAGTGATGACGGCATAGAATATTATATTTTCACCGGATGATCAGAAATTTGTCTGTTTTTTACCAAAGAAAACGACTAAAATATTGCGCCGAAAAATTCCAGTAACTTCTTCCTAATTTTTTTAGCATCGCTACCGGATTTACCATTACCATTTAAAACATAAAAATAACATAACCACGGATGCACAAAATTTTGGCCAATTCTGATATTATGCCTTTATATTGAAAACTGATGATGGATGGATGTGTTTGATTAATGAACTATATTACTATTTTACTTTTGGTCGAAAATAGTTAATAAACTCATTTTTAAAGCTTTTCTGACTAAATCCACTGGCATAGTTAAACTGCAAAAATTGGTAGTTTTACACTAAGTTTTCTATTTTTTTTATTATTTTTTTTGACAAAAATTCTCCGTATGCCTAAAAAACATGCTTTTTCCGTGAATTTTTGCACAAAGATAACTAGGATTTAATAAAATCGCCCCTAAAAGAAATAAGTTTGAAAACTAGTATGTACCAACGTTTCTATAGTGATAATTTTATAGAAATGAGGTCAATATCTTCATTTAACTAGGTGTAATTGTGTTTGCCGATGACGTCACTATGTCATTCAGGATTATGAATAGTGTCATAATTATATTGAAATTGATTGTTATAAAGGCCGCCTCTCTTGGGACTAATCTAAAAGAACTCACAAGCTTCTTTAAAAAAACGGAAAGTTTTTCTCATTTGACAGAAAAGAAAAAAAAAACACAAATATTTCCTCTCAAAATACAGAAGGATCCGTAATCTATAGAAATAATATTTTTCAGTGTAGCTTTAGATATCACTAGTGGAGCAAGTTGGAAGTGTCACCCACATTATTTTTTTCTCTTAAAATTTTCGGTAATTTCTCTCTAAATATCCCCTTAGGGAAATAATACGAAGGTCTTTAATTCTGAACGAATTTTTAAATGAAAAAGCTTAGACAGTCTTGCCCAAGTTTTCCATTTCGAACAAGCTCTCCCGTTTGATGAAAATTTAAATCCATCGGATACAATGCGTAGGCTTACCATACGTCCGGGTTTACCCCGGACAGTCCGGGGTTTTTAGTGCTGTCCGGGGAAATGTCCGGGGTCGCAATATGTCCGGGGTTTTCATACTTTGAAGATTTGTAGATTTGCCAGACATTTTTATGAAAAATCGTGAAAAAACTCTTAAAAATTGCGTTGTTTTACATTATCTAACATCTGTATTAATTTGGAGAACTTACTTTCAGTGAATTTTATAATAAAATTAAGTCAATCAAACAATTTTTGAAAAAAATAATGTAGAATAAAAAAATAAATTTGATATTTCTGTTCAATGTTTATTAGTTTGAATGTTTTTTCTTATTTTTTAATCTTTGATGATTTGATATGGTACTTATTAAGAAATTTCAAAAATATGTCCTGGGTTGGACCCAAGAAAATATGGTAAGCCTAACAATGCGTCACTTGAATTTTATTTAGGATTGAATCCTAGAAGTTGTCTTGGAAATCTGTAATTTTCTGGATATAATTCCATATTTGTAAAGGATTCGGGTCCTGGAAATTTAACTCTGCTAGGATTTTGCTCATGCTAGGTCATATGCGCGAGACCAGGCGTGGACCATTGCTCTAAACTTCATTTTCAAGTTTAAATAGAAGTCTGGGTGTTTTTCACCTTTAATTTTCCAGCTTTTTTTCAGTTGGCAGTTATCTTTATTTCATCCTTCTGTTGGCTGGGTAGTGCAGCAGTTACTTGCTATCCAACATTTTGTGACAGCATAGAATGCCCTACCTTCAAATGCAATTCTCACCAAGTGATCCGAAGAGGGAGTGGGGTGTGTGGCTGCTGTGATGTCTGTACTACATTACTTGGTAAGTGAGAAATAAAATATAAGAGTAAACAGAAAACGGACTCTTTCCAAATAAATGGTTGTATTTAAAAATTATCAATTTAACCCTTTATCTACTGAAGGTACTAACAAGTCCTACCAACTGTAAAATTAAATAGAATAACCATCCTAACGAATATACTACTGACAAAACTTTGCAGGAACTAGTCTTCCTCTTCCACAGGATAAAAGTCAGCACGGGTTCTGTGATGAGTATTTAAGCGGAAAATGTGAATCGATTTAAAATGAAGTTGTGCTTTCAGTTGCCATTTCGATCGGATTCCCATGATTGTCGTTTTTGTTCCCTCAAAAGTAGTTAAAGTCAAAAGTAAAGTATTATTTTTTAAGACTTAAAACGGTACTCAAAAGTATCAGTTTAATTAATTAGCTCTAGCGGATTAAATTTTCCAAAGATGATTTTTTTTATTTATGTATATCAGGGGTTCCCAAACTTTTTTGGCCCGTGAACCCCCTGACGGCATTTTTCGTACCCCGTGGACCCCCTGCCCTAGGGACCGTTCCAAAAGTAGCTGAAAATATAATGTTTACGATACTACATATCTTTAAACCAAGCATAAATTTTTAATTTTTTTCAAGTGTTTTTTCGTTCATTGATGAGCATTTGATTTCACACTTCAACATATTTTTTGCCATTCATATGGTTACACAATATTTTTCAGGAAATTATAACAATCAAACATTTAAAAAGTTGGAAATAAAAACAAATCTAAACTTTTAATATCTTTCACTACATTTCAAGACACAAAAACTTAATTTTAACAATAAGTTTTGGTCGGAAGCATGTCAAATTTAATGGCTAATGAGTGAGTTATTCATTCCCAAAATCATAAAATTTAAGAAATAATTACAACCAATATATGGTATGTTAAAAAACAACTTTTATTTAAGTTCAACTATGAAAAGAAATAATATGTTCAGAAATTTAGTTTTAATGTATGACACTGTGAAAAAAGGTTTTTGTACATTAAAAAATATGTGCATTTACATATGATGTTGAACAGCATTTATAAATTTTAAAAGTAACTTTGAGTTTTTCCACGGTGGAAAAAATACTGATAGTTAAGTTTCACCAACGTAGACTCAAAATGAAAATAATCAATTGTGAAAAGCTATTATCAACCTTAAAATATTAACAAACTGATATTTAAAGTTTAAAAATTAATTTCCTGTGGACCTCTAAAAGTGGCTGTGGACCCCCAATTTTCATTTTCTTGCCTGTGGACCCCCTGAAAGTCACTGTGGCCCCTTGGGGGTCCATATGGACCACTTTGGGAACCGCTGATGTATATCCTTAATTTTCAATTTAGTGACTCAAAAAATATTTGCACGAATAAAATTGCAGAAATATTATCATAATGCAGTAGATAAAGGGTTAAAATACTTTTAAACATACTTTTCTTAAGCAAAGTAGGGTAACTTAAAAGGCGAAATACTTAAAATTTCATTGTGAAATTTAGGCGTCTAGCGAAAAAAATCCTTTTAACAGCTGTGCGAAAACTTCATTCGAATCCCCTCCTTTGAAGAAATAGATTGATTCATAATTACATTTTGAATTCTAGCTTTTAACCTTGAAATACTGGCATTATTATTATTTAAACGTGAAATCTATACTTGGACCAGAATAAATTTCTTAACTAAAATTGGTACAAAGGTTAAACTGCTGAAATAAAAAAATTATAACTATATTTCCCCTTTTTAAAATATTTTCCTCTTATTTAATAGTGAATAATAACTAGAATTTATTTTAAATAACCATTATTTAAACTTCACTTATTAAACCATGCTTCGTAGCCTGTTTTAAAGCTAAAAAATAGTGTAATAAGTGGTAAATAGAGCAATTATCTTTGCACCTGATGAAGATTATGAAGCGTATTGATAAAAGTTTTTGTTCTACTTGTTTTCTAGCTTCATTCTAGTTGGGCATTATTTGTATTTTGAAGGGAATATTATTTTTTAACCTTTCAGATAAATAGCTAACTTTTCATTTTCCTTTCTGCAACGAAGAATATACTAATGAAAAACATTTATCTTTAATAAGTAATGTGCGTTATATGGAAAACTTTATTATATATGCTACCATTTTACAATAATGTAACACAATAAGGTTATGTATAAATAATTTATAGGCATGCACATAATCCTATATTCATTAATTGATTTTATTTTGATTTTGAAAGAACGAAAGATAGAAGTATTCTAATTACACTCACTACTGTTAAGCAATTCATAAAAATTTTAACCACTTAACTAACTAAAATGTCCATGTATTACTTTCAGGATTAGGCGACCCTTGTATGTCACATCTGGGGCCTCCAGCGACCGCTCAGTGTGGCAAGGGTCTTGTTTGTATGCATAAGCATTGTGTACCACTTCATAGGCAACATTTAAACCGGTAGTAAACTTATTTGCTGAAAACTTATTTGAACAAAAGGTTGTGATTTTTAATAAACAAATTTATTTTATTATTCAATGGCGTTTTGATAAGATTTTTGCTTAACATAGTATATCTATATATAAAAATGAATGTTCGTCTGACTGTCTGTCTGTCTGTCTGTCTGTCCTTTATAGTTTTAAACTTTTCAAACCTACATTAACTTTTAAACTATACCACGTTGATCTACTCGCTCCAAGGAAGGTTTCTGAATAAAAATAAATTAAAATAGAAGCGTTCTTATTGACGGATTGTGACTAACCTTGGATTGTGACCATCTTCCACATAATTATTATTTTTATTTACTAGTGTTAGGATAACTTTGTGTAGACGTGAGTGGCAATAATGAGATTAATAGTTTTTTATTTTAATTCAAATATTCATATTCTGCTTTGTTTTGAGAAATTGTCGTATGATTTTTTGAGCTTCCTTTTAAAGCCAAATTATTAAGAATTTTAAGTCATCCAAAGTTAAAATCATGTACATTAAGCAACTGAAAATAGCTCCTCATCAATAAATCGTGATCGTCTTCATAAAGTGTTGTGTTCAATTTTAACAAACTTCTGATTTGAGCTTACAAACGGAACACTTATAACTTTTTTGGTCAAATTTATGCTTGAAAACCCATATTTGATGCCTAAGTTCATGGTAAAACCACATTGTTGTAAATATAACAAGAGAAGATGTAACATTAATTTTTGTAAGCATATTATGGATTGTTGAGGATTGAAATCGATTGTTGTAGTTTAAAATCCATTGTTGTATAGCATAAACATAAAAGTGGCTCCTTTTAACTATTTCCACATTTGGACTGGCGAAGCCCATCTGTAACACACCAGAATAAACTTTTTAAAATATGGACTGGCGAAGCCATCTGTAACGCACCAGATGATATTTATTAAAAAAATGAAACCCGGGCGAAGCCCGGGTCTAGCTTGTCTCAACGCTAGTATATACTATAAATATTTAAATAACCATTATTACCATTCTATATATATATATATATATATATATATATATATATATATATATATATATATATATATATATATATATATATATATATATATATATATATATATATATATATATATATATATATATATATATATATATATATATCTATATCTATATCTATATCTATATATATATCTATATCTATATCTATATATATCTATCTATATATATATATATATCTATATCTATATCTATATCTATATCTATATCTATATCTATATCTATATCTATATATATGTATTTAAATCTACATAAAAATAATACATTTATTATTTTTAGAAGAACTTCAAAGTACATTCATTGACCGAAAAATTAGTGTAAAATAAGCAAAAACAATAAAAATATCGATAAAGATATTTATCATCCTTAAATTAGCGAGTGAATTAATTTTAGCATAGCTTAATGCTGCATAAGTGTAAAATATCTTCTATGTCAATGGTTATTAATCTCCTCGAAAACAGGGAGAAAATATTTCAAATTACTATTTAGAGTTTTTTTTTGGACACCCACTATGTAATAAAATTACGAACTGTCATTACACTTTTAACTTAAACAGTTTTTTTATTTATAAGTTATAGGGAATCCAGGTATAAATTTTTTATCAACTGTTATGAAATAAATAATTTTGTTTTATGAATGTGATCACCGAAGGTTATGATTCATTTAATATCGACCTTCACCACAATAAACGCAAATCAATAGTGTATAGAACCACGGGAAGCTAGAAGTTCCGAGAGCTTCCGTTCTTTTAGTATTTTTTCCGATTCGTTTTAAAATACATTATTAAATGCTATTTTAAGGATGTCGTAAAAGGATAAGGTAAGCGAATTATTTGTATCAGGAAGCAGGCAGAAAAAACGTTAATAAATACGGTCCAGCAGGTAACGAATGTTTACCTTGACATTATGTAATATTATGGGATGTGGAACACATTATTTCAGCCGTAGATATATTTTAGTTCATCTCTGGACGATTCTTAACAACATGCTATGAGAGAAAGACTCAAATAAAAGATACTAATGGAATGTTTGGAGAGTTGTTAAACCTATTCAAATGCAGTTTATAAGTATTTAACTATACCAAAGCATAACAAAACTAGAATTTGAAGATGCAATTACTTTTTCAACTTAAAAAATAGATTCTATGTTTGATTGTTATGCTTTGTTTAATTTGAAATCTTGAAATTATTACAAAAATTAAAACAAATACAAAATGTAAATTTGATAAAAAAAATGTGTAGCGTATGGATTTTCTAACCTTTTAATTGAGATCTAAAAATTATTTTGCAAATATTAATAATTTAATTCCATATGCAAAGGAAGCAGCGGTTTAATGGGCTTCTCGCTGACCAAAGTGTCCTATATAGGTGCTTTTTATATGTTATTCTAAATATACATTTTCAATCAATTTTATTCCATTCTGAATATTTTTTGAAAAGGAACTTAAAATATAATCTTTAATCCCTGTTTTTAGAAATTATTGATGCGTATTATTCCTTTTTTCTGCACAAAAATGATACTGGATAAAACATTTTAAAATATCTACTCATTTTTATTACACTTCAAAAAGAGAATAATTAATATTTTGGAATTGAAAATTGATGATACTTCACCATAAAATTTTAGTAGAGTGTATTTTTACTAATTCTTTATTCAGAAAAAAACTGTATTCCATAAACTTTCTCTTGAAACAGACTTTTGATTGTAAACATCCTGTTTATCACCATTTCCTGAAGAATAAACAATCGAAGAAAAAGAAATGCAGTAGTAAAAATGGAGACTATCAAAAGGATATGGTGTTGAATTTCTAAATCTTTTACTTTTCTCACCGAAGAAAATATTATATACAATACAGAGAGAGTGTGTGAAAGAGATCAAATACGAAAGAAAAAGTAAGATGCTTTAATAAAAACATACGCATGTCTTAAAGTTTAAGACATGCGCATGTTTTTAATTGTTCAGGTTTTTGGAACATAAACACTAACCATAAGGCATGATCTAATCATAATAATAATAATGTTTTAATCCTTTCTTTCCACCTTTGGTATATTTCTCAAAATACCCACTGACTTAATAAACACTAAAAGAGAAGATGATATACGGAAGAAAGAGATGCTTTTAAAAGGATGGTGGTCTTGTTGTTTTTAATTTCCTCTTCAGTCTTTATTTCGGTTATTTTTCATAAGTGTAAATATTGACCAAACAGAGGTTTGGATAGACTCTTAAGGGTCCATGTTGAAGGAATGATGTGCCCAAAAATCAGGCACTTTTAATCACGATATTCTCCTTTTTATCATAGAAAATGACTAAACCAACTCATGAATATTCTCCGGAAGATTTTAGGATCCAATGGCCAGGGGTCCGTAAAATAATAGCAATCTTTGCTGGTTGTCTCACAGAAACTTCAATCAAAGAAAGAGGTGCTTGCAAAAGGATGGTGTCGTTTTTCTAAATCTTCTTTTCGGTTATTTTTTTAAAAAATAAATACAGACAATGGGAGATTTAGTACGGAAGAAGGAATTTTCTTAAGGATCTCCTTGTCCTTTTAGTAAACACTGATCCTATCGGAGGAAGGGATGGTTCTCGAAGAGGATGGGATGGGGTTGAGTTTCCGGGATCGCCCGGAGCAGTGATGTCAGAGCTGCAGACTACACGTGCCCTTTCCGTGGAGTTGAGGCAAAGGCTGAACCCGGGAAATTGACCACTATCATCATCAGCAGACGTATGGGTTTCCCGGAAGTTTCGATAAATAAAACGGAAGTTTCTGAGTTCCCAATTACTCTGTATCGCGACAGCGAACTGCAAAAGCAATAACACAGATGGAAATCACAGAACGCAGGGATATGTCATTTCGAATGATCGAAAAATGACAGCGCTTTAGGAACAATGACTGTGAAAGAAAGGGGCTTAGCAGGATTGGATTACGTGTTGCTTCATTCATTGCTTTCGTCATTGTTTTGGGCTGCCGGATTAGCAGGTGAGTGACGTGGTTTCTGATTTTAATCATTGCGATCAGGAAAGGTTTCTGATTTGGATTTGTAGTAAATAATGAAGTTGTAAATATAATACGTTTTTGTAAATAATGTAAAAAAGAAGCTATTGTGGATAATATTGCTTTTATTGAATAGTCAATTAAATGAAAATTCTTTTTTAATTATGGATTAAATTTTGAGTATTTTTTATTCGGGGTATTTAGGATAAAATTTTAAATAAGAAAAACAATTATCAATTTAAATATATCATGTTTCCATTGTTTATTAAAACGAATAAATTATTCGAGAATTTTAACTGAAATTCATTTCGATACTTGGATTGCATACACTAAAAACAACATGTTTGTTATTCATACCTGTAAATAAAAAGTGAATGGTTTTATGCAAAGTATTTAGTTCTAAATATTCATCCAAATTAGGTTCATAAAAATTTTTTAAAGTTGGTGTTGCACTGTTTTTAATTTTTTATGTAAGACTTATTCACATCCCCATTTCTCCTTTTCAACAAAAATAAACTAATGGCAAAACCACTCTTCCCTTAGGTATGAAATATTTTAACGGACACTAACAGATCACCATAGCAGTAATATTTCTTCCTTTCGTCCTTAATACTGAATGTAAATAGTAATAACAGTATTTTAATATTAAAAACATACTGTAATTGTTTATATTTGTTAAAAAGAACACAGGCTTTATCAGCTAATTTCTGAAATTAAACTGTTAAAAAACAGTTAAAATTGTGAAGCATTGACAGAAATACTCCATTAAAAATCGAAATTATGTGAAAAATCACAGAAAATACCTGTGAAATAACTAGAAATAAACTGTCGTCCTGGCTGACAACTGTGTTCTGTAAATTCAGAATAGTTTTTTACAGTGTAGTACTAACTAATGTAATACTAATACAACTTTTAGAGGTAATTAAGTGTGGAAAACCTGGTTCTTCGACTCTCTGTAAACCTCATCTTTATGGTGATGATGGATATGAAGTTGGAGCCATCGTGGACTATCAGTACAAAAATGATACAATGGTTTACAGCAGAGGACCCTTAAGACGAGTATGTCTTCCTGAAGGTGTTTGGAGCGGAGAAATGCCTTATTGCTATTCTAAAATAGGTAAAGTACCTTTGAATAACAAGCATTGATATTTTTAAAATGAATTTGAGAAAAAAAAGTCATCTTTTATGCCTAAAAGTTAATTATTGCTTTATACTTTATAAAAGAAGGTATTAACCTTCCTACCCTCTAGAAAAAAAATTGAAATATTCCCATAAATTTCATTGATAAATGCCATTGAATTTATCGCATTGCCCTCCTTCAGGCCCGTATTTAAGGTTTTTGCCGCCCTGTGCGTATCGATTCATTGCCACCCCCTTTTTCAAATTCTGTTTCAAGAAAATACCCCCACTTTGTTTCTTTCAAACGTCTACAGCTTAATGGTGGGGTGAAATTAGACTTTAATTCTATTTAATATGAATTAAGGTTTAAATTTTCTACAGATTACAAATCGGGAGTTTAAAAAATTAAGAAAATATAATATCCTTGTTTATATATTTGTTGTCCTTGATGCAGTGTTGTACATAGGAATTTATTTCGGGAGGGCCCCAACATTTTTTTTCACCCCTCCCAGACTAATTCATTACGTCTAATGTTGCTTTTTAAACATTTATAGTTAGAATTTACATATAAAAGATTACATAAATATTAGATTTACATCACATTGCCCTCCTCCACTTCGGGCATTATTAAAAATGCCCGATTTATCACATTGCCCGTAACATATAAACATTTCCACTTTTCGTTACTTAAAAAGTACTTTAAAATGAAAGGTAGGTCTAGGCATAAAACATAATGAGTTATAAGTAAACTGAAATTTCGTGTAAAGGTATACCATCCCTTTTTTTCCCCCAGAAAACAGAGAGTTTTGGCGAGAATATGTGAATGGAAACACACCAACTCCTTTACATGATGATAATAAATCCACTTGCTTTACTGTACCCGGTGAATATTCTCTCGAATTAAAGAAGCAACTCTTCATTCGATCCATATTAATATCATTGGAAGGTGAGTAAAACGAATTTGTCATGTTCCCTACCTATTTGTTTCATTAGAATCGAATCCTGACCATATTATACATCCTAACAGCTTCTTTGAAAATCTATAAATTTTTCCTCCTCAGGACGGAATGTTCCAAAGGTGGATTCCCATAATGAATCATGTACTTTTAAGAAAATGGAATTAATACACCGAATCAGTTCAAGAGAGAGTAATGTATTTGCCTTTTAAGATTACCGTATTTAACCTTTTAATTTTACTGATACTACTTAAAACTGTTTAAACCTTTAGGTAAGGCCTGCTCGCACAACTTTAACTGTGATGTTGGCCAAGCTAAGGCAACTTAACTTGTTGCGGGTCAAAATTTTGATCAATAATTCACTGGTTTTTCTCATGGTATTGAGATTAATGAAGAATAATTGAATAATAGAGGAAAAGAGGACCATATAATTTGTAATGATGTTAAAGTTTTGCATTATAACTTCAATGAAATTTTCTGTTCTTTCAAAATTTCTGTAACCTCCTTTTCATTTATCTGCATTTATACTATTAGGTGAACAAAAGATTTAAACGTTTTTCCATAGGTGTTTTTTACACATCTTTAAAGATTAAAAAAATAATAAATGCTTACCGTAACTTAGGCCCAAATGGAGTGGGGTTTTCACATTAAAAGCAAATAAAAGTAGTTAAAACAAATTTGAGAAATTCAGTTTTATATTATTTTTAACATAATCCAACTTATAATAAAACTTAACACCTTTCAAAGTGTGGATTTAAGTTTTAAATATTTTAATTTTTTTTTGAAATTTTGGGCCTAAGTTTTCTTGAATTGAGGTAGCTAATGCTGTCCCAGACCTTAAAAACAAAAAAGTTGTGAAAGTCAGGCCTACTATGGACTGAGAAGAAATTGCACTATAAACATCTTCAACCCTAATTTTTAGTATCTAAAATATTTTTTTATTCGTCTCTTGTGTTGATAAAAGAAAATTTAGTTTCCACGAATTCATTCATAGTCGCCTCATATTTTTGAATTAGAGCAGTTTATTTTTTTAAATTTCGTTTTGTTTAAGCAATGTAAAAAACTCCATCATTCAATGAATAGAGTATTTTGAATTCTTTTTCTTGTCCATTACTTTTTTGAATCTATTACA
Organism: Tetragnatha versicolor; assembly: GCA_024610705.1. Classification (NCBI taxonomy): domain Eukaryota; kingdom Metazoa; phylum Arthropoda; class Arachnida; order Araneae; family Tetragnathidae; genus Tetragnatha; species Tetragnatha versicolor. The sequence goes on from JANDEH010000009.1 coordinate 43,593,811, forward strand.
CTAGTCAACACTCATTTTGGTGCCGGGAATGTTAGAGCTATTTTTGTATATTTGACCTCCTGAATCGGAATATGGCATCCATTTTTGAGCATCAGCTCTTGTTTTTAAGATATTCTAAAATTACGTTTTTAAGACTTTTGCTCTATTTTTATACAATATGGTGATATAAAGATGTCTTAAAAAATAAAACCCTTCAAGGCTTTTCCTATTCATTTGGGTTTCAATCTCAATAGATGGTGTATATGGCCCTAAAGTTATAAAAAATCGGGATTTTTTTCAGAATTAAAAAAAGGAATTTTTTTGAGTTTGCTATTGTGATAAAACTGGCTAATATGTGTTTTTTAGTACTTATTTAGACAGAATAAATTATTTATACTTATAAATTTGACTTCACGTAAGACCTATTTTCTAATTTTAAGGCGAAAAGTAGGGTCACTTCGCTCAAAAACACTTAATACGAATAATGGTGGTTAAAACGAATAAATTTAGAATTTTTTAGAAGTAAGTCCTCAAAAAAGATGTCCTTTGATGTAAAACTGATAAATATCAGTGAAATAACAATAGAAGTTGCTCCAGAGCTTTCAAGCCCTAAAGTTTGAATAAGTGGAAAAAATTCCCTTTTCCTGATCTTTATCGTATGAAATTTCAGTTTTACATCAAAAAACATCTTTTTGAGGACTTACTTCTGAAAAATTCGAAATTCCTTCGTTTCAACCACCATTATAGGTATTAAGCGTTTTTGAGCGAAATGACACTACTTTTCGCCTTAAATTAGAAAATAGGTCTTATGTGAGGTCAATTTTATGAGTACAAATAATTTATTCTCTCTAAATAAGTACTAAAAACATATATTAGCCAGTTTTATCACAATAGCAAATTCAAAAATATTTTTTAAAAAATTCTGAAAAAAGACCGTTTTTCCAACTTTAGGGCGCTATAGGTACGTCTTATCCTAAACTTCATACACTATTTATTGGGACCCAAAGGAGTAGAAAAAGCCTTGGAGAGTAAGATTTTTATTTTTTAAGAAATCTTTATATCACCAAATTAAATGGAAGTAGAGCAAAAGTCTTAAAAACGTAATTTTAGAATATCTTCAAAACTAGAGCTGATGTGTAAAAATGGATGCCATATTCTGAATTAGGAGGTCAAATATAAACAAAAACAGCTTTAATATTCCCGGCACCAAAAAAAGGGTTTTTTTGTAGACCAGTGTTATTCTTAAATTACAGTTTGAATTTTAATAATTTATAGTTATGTTCTTTGGTTGCGCATCACGTAATTTTAAACAATAGGAGATTTTAATTTGAATACAGAATAAGTTTTTAAAACAGGTTAAGACCACAGACAATAAGAGACAGACCGGTCAATAGGCGTGGCTTATCCAGAGAGCTCAAGTGGCGCCTGCGACAAGCGGTACCGGCATTAATCGATTAATTTAATATTTTTTAATCGAAATCCTTATACATTTTTTGTTGACGAAACTTTCAATATTCGGCTAAGTTTAGTCTGTTCCCTGCTGTCGCCAATACGTCGCCAATATACACAATATTGGCGATATTGTAGCTATCGCTCTAGCTTTTTCTAGTCCATAATGGTATATTTATCGCCATAAATTTGGCGCAGGGAACAGACTAAACTTGCGCCCAATATTCGATTTCAAAAGTAAACATGAAGTTAGTGTAAATCGTTTAATCGTACTCTTTTAAATTGTTTTCAAGATTTATAAATCATTTTAACAGTGTCTTATTACATTAAGGTACATTTTATCTCGTTTCTTCTCTATTTTGCAATAAATTGGAAAATCTGTGTTGCATTCTTGAACTTGATTTCTAAGCCTGATAAAATTCAGTATAATTCGCGTTAATTATAGGCGTATGTATTAAATTCAGATGAAAATGTATACTAGTATTAAACTAGTATGTGCCTGGGATCTGGGATTCGTATTTGCAAAAGATGTGTTCGTTTAGATTCACGAGGATTGCAACTTCATTTACACATCATGTTCGTCTTAAAAGGCCAAGGGATTATAACATTTGTAGTTATTGAAATATGAGATTTAATAAAATCATTTAGATTCATTATTTACTTGTGTGATTCTTGATTACTTTATATTTAAGCTTGTATTTTTACAATCAAGTTTTTCATCATATGCGATCACGAAATTTTGTTGATGAACAAACCTTAATGATTTAATTTAAATTTTCTATTATAATAGCAAATTTAAAAAAATTGTTGAAAAAAAGGTATTTTTTAATTTTAAAAACTATTTAATGGCTTATGTGATCGCCAAGGATCGCGATCCTGGTGATCATATGGTCGATGGATTACGTCTTCGCAAAACGTCTCCATGGTTGCCAGACCTAAAAGCTTAACTGTAACCACAGTTTTAGTGCAGGTACCACTGGTTGAGGGCGTTCGTGTCGTGGGCCGCCCATTGACCGGTCTGTCTCTTATTGTCTGTGGTTAAGACAAAAGATATTTCATTTTTAAATAACGATTTTTATAATTTGTTTCTTTCCTTTTACACAATGAGGTCACTGAGCTATAAAACAAACTGGAGTGACAACCTCCGATACTATAACAAGCGACCAAACGTGCCGGCGCGGAAGGTTACAATGCCCCGATTGCTCGCAGCAATCGGGGCATTAGGGGCTAGAAGCAATCGGGGCAATCCCCGCATGACCCCCTTTTAATGCGCCCATGCCTGTTTTTAAAAATATTATGAGCAAAACTTAGAATGGTCGTTTCATTCTGTGTATACAACTGGGCTAACAGATGGGGAAAATTAAAAGAAGATGGAAATCCTTTCCGTGGTGTGATGCGGTTTCAGCACGCTCGCTAGTCACTCCAGTTTGTTTTATAGCTCAGTGAATGAGGTATTCTCACGTTTTGAGATTTCATTTTATTAAAATAGTAGATAAAAAAGCATAAAGAATGACGTTTACATAAAGTATTTTCGTAGTCTAGTTTCTGAGATATAATTTTTGAAATTTCGTTTTTTATTTGGGCGCGAAAACACTAGAATCACAAATCATGCGCTGTGAGGTCATATCCAATAGAAGCCCGTTTTCTGATAACGTGACTTTTCTGACGTTTTTGCAAAAATAAAATTGAATTTTAAATTATTTAAAACAAATTTTTGAACTTAATAATCAGAAATTTAGGAGTTTAAACCCTAATGTATCAAAAAAGTATAAAATCAAGAAAATCCCTCACTCATGCAAATACCTCATTTTGAAACACGCATTAGTTGCATAAATGGATGAATGAATGAAATTACACGAAATATTGTACATGAAATAATATTTTTAAAGATTCAAAAATCAAGCACTACTTGTTCAGTTTTTTTTCTTATTGGATGTGAAGGTTACCAAGTTGTTTTTTCGAAAAATAAAACCCAAAAGTTTTTAGGATACTGTCCCTTACGGCATTATGTGCACTCCCTTGAATTTTTTTCATTTATGATTCACTCAGTTCAGTGAATACTCCATACAATAAGTTTTATCTGACTTACCTCATTGAATAGTTTATTCTCTAATAGTAAGAAAACATGATATATAGTGTATAATATAGTATAGAGTATAAAAGTAAAATCACAAATGCATTTCTCTTTTATTTAGTTTCAACTTTCAACTTTGAGTGCAAAAATTTTCGAAGCAAAACCATTTTCATAAATCCAAGAGATTCGACAATGTGTGAAATTCAAGTTAACGCTGAAATTGGTGCAGGTAAAATATAAAATTTTTCATTAGTCTGTATGGGTGATTCTCTAGAAATGTGAAAAATTCCGGTCCAGGGGTCAAAAATCCATGTATTGTCTTAAAATTAATTTTTCTTTCCAACATTCTGATAAATAGCCTTATGATAAGTATGGCACATAAATATAACAAATTTTGAAAGCAAAATTTAAGGAATAAAAACTTGAAAGCTCAAAATTTCATCATTTCGGCTTGTCCCACTACTGACATATGCTCAAATAAAAGGAATTTTAGTGTACTAAAAGCATATTTTCACCCGATTTTTTTACATCATATTATTAATCATATCTTATTGTATATGTATTTGTGGAAGAAATTTTTTTTTAATTTTTTAAATAACATTTTCGAATTGAAACATGGTTGTCCCAGGCAATAGCGTTATTTACCGGACATGAACATTTTAGTTAATTATGAGGCATATAAAAATGACAGAATAAAGCAACTCTTCTTTTAAATAATTAATTACAATAAGAATAAGTGGATATTCATTTTTAGTGCAATTATAAAATGTTTTACTTGGAAAGTTTTTACTTTGAACAGTTCATAACAGAGCGTATGCTTTTAAAACATCATTATCCTGTTCTCCATATCTTCTAAACGAAAAGAAGTAAAAAATTGAAATTTGGATATGTTAGAGGTATTATGATTTTATGGTGAATGTGAAATTTGTAGCCCTAAATATCAAAAAATAAAAAAATGGCGAAGGAATTACTTATAAAAACGTCATTATCCTGTCCGTCATTATCCTGGCATCCACATCTCCTGAACGATAAGGAGTATATCATTGAAATTTGGATATGTTAGAGGTATTATAATTTTATGGTTTTTGTGAAATTTTGAGGTCTAAATATCAAAAAATAAAAAAATGGCGAGATGCTAAAAATCATCATTTTCCTGACGCGTCATTATCCTGTCCTCCATATCTCCTAACTAAACGAATAGGAGTATATTATTGAAATTTGGATATGTTCGAGGTATCGTCATTTTATGGTTATAGTGAAATTTTCAGGTCTAAATCTGAAGAAATAAATAAATGGCGAAATATTTATTTCCCACGGTGTCATTCTCAAACTAGTAGCGGACGCTCAAGAACTCTGACTCGGCGTACCGAAAATGCCCATCACGGTTAATTGCCGTAAAATTTAGATAGGAATTTTTTTGTCACACTAAATGTATTTAAACTTTACTGCCGCTTATTGTATATCAACTAGGACGTGTTCATCTAACATTTTAAAAAATTCAGAAGTTTTGAAAGAAATTTTATTTTTCAAAATTTGTGTTTTCATTTTTTTTAGATTTCCAGAGAATCACCCGTATGATAATCTGACTACGCTTTCTAATTTCAATTCCATTTGAAAAATTTTCAGTCATTTTAATAAGAATTTTCTTTTTTTCTCTTTGTCCTAGAATGTATCTCACCAGATCTTCCATACAATGCTGTGAAGAGAAAAACAATTGGTAATCCTACTCGGTATACGATTGAATGTAATAAAGATTACCAACTTATTGGTGCGAGTGAATTGACTTGTAACGATGGAACCTGGACCCCACCTTCTCCGAGATGTGAATGTAAGTGCGCAGCATATGTATTCAATTTACCAATTTAATGCATTCGTACTATTAATTCATTCTTGCCATAAAATAACGTAAAGACTAAAAGGAAGAGATCAGAGGTGATTATTAGGTAATATTTTTACGGGTACTGATTTAAAATAACCGTTCACATTTGGACATTATCCTTTTAAATCTTGGTCTTAAAATTCAGCGAAAGGAAATAGAAAATCAAATTAAAAATATTTCAAAAGCAAAAAGCAGACATTTTCACCTATTTAAAATTGTTACAGTTTAATCTTAATCGAATATTCCTGTCATAGAATCAAAGCAATAAAAATAATCAAAGACAAAAATGTGTCAGGCTGAAAGGGTGTCGGTTTTTGTTTGCTCTTTTAATAATTCAACCCCTCACCCCTCCAATACCATGTATTAACACTATTATTGTTAAATATAAATAAATTAATGTAAGTGTTTCTACATAAGGGAGATGTTCCTCAAGCGTCTGGTTCTATCAAATAATTTTAACGACGCTTATTTTAATGTTACGATGGTGTTATTTATCGTAACATTAACATGGATTTTTTACATTTGACTTGGGTCACCAGTCTCTTTAATCCGACTTCCCCGGGGTAGGTAGGATATATGAGACTACTGTTTAATTGTTTATACTTTACTAGCGCTGAAGCGCTTGACCCGGGCTTCGCCCGGGTTTCAGTTTTTTTATAAATATCATCTGGTGCGTTACAGATGGGCTTCGCCAGTCCAAATGTGGAAATAGTTAAATAAAGGAGCCACTTTTATGTTTATGCTACAACAATGGATTTTAAGCTGCAACAATCGATAATATGCTTACAACAATTAAAGTTACATCTTCTCTTATTATGTTTACAACAATGTGGGTTTGCCATGAAGTTAGGTATGAAATATGGGTTTTTAAGCATAAAATTGACCTAAAAAGTTGTTGGGACGCTTCGATTAGAAATTTTTTTTATTCAGAAACCTTCCCTGGGGGAGCGAGTAGATCAACGTGGTATAGTTTAATAGTTAATGTAGGTTCGAAAAGTTTAAAACTATAAAGGACATACAGACATACATACAGACATACAAACATTGATTTTTATGTATATAATAGATAGACTAATATTTCTTTTACAGTGATTGTTGATTGCGGAGAGGTACCCGAAGTTCGTTACGGAAAACTAATATACAACTCTACTAAGGTAAACAGCACAGCTTTGGTGGATTGTGACGAAGGCCGCATGCCTTCGAATGGAAGAGAAATTCACTGCCTCCCAACAGGACAGTGGACGTCATACGAGGTTTCATGCATCTGTGCGTATATATTATTATTTAAGTTCTTCTCGCGTTCTTTTTATGTTATAATTTTTACATGTCATCGACTGTTTGATAGCTTGTGATTGTATTGTTCAAGAAATAGGCGCATTTATGCTGTAATAAATATTGTATTGTCTTTTTAGATATTGAATGTGATCCCAAACCGTCTATACCTAATGGGAAAGGAGTGCTTTTGCATGGCTCGACATTATTAGGCTCCAAGTTGCTAATAGAATGTGATAAAGGTTACGCAGCTAAAGATTGGGGAATTCGAGAATGCCTCGATAATGGTACTTGGGGTCATATTGCCATCTGTGAAGGTATAAGAATATTTTCTATGAATAGCTACTTCCAATTTTTTAATTTAAAAGAATCAAACAGCAGACTACCATCTACAGAGTGTTTCAGAACTATAGTTCAATAATGAATTACATGTAGGTCAGGAACGCATCGACAAGCATAAAAACGTAAACAGAGCACGCTATACCCCCACTGAAAGATGTGAGACCGCGAAAAAAAACAATGATAATTTACTGCCTAAAGATGAATTTATACGATACTTTATTTAACGAAAATATATAATGCAGGTTTTCAAGAGTTAGGGGAAGTTATTGCCCATACACCTCCAGGCATTCTTGCGGCGTCATCGCAAGATGTGCAGGCCACAACTTTTAACACCTGCTTTAAAACATAGTTGTAATCAAAGAGGAATATTAAATGCTGCTTAAATCTATCATTGTGTAATTAAGGTTAACATTTTTTAACGAGTCTTGTATCTTTTAGTCTCGGGATTTGTGGGGGTGTAGCAAGTTCGGATCACAGAGTACCAAAGAAGAGAGTCCATGGCCATAGGCCATAATGGAAATCGAAAAAAAACCATGGGCTATGCCCATGCCCATGCCCTATACCCATCTGTCAATCTGATGGGTATAGTCAGTACTGTCCTCATCATTTGTCCAATTTTCAGTACTGGTGTCCTCTATCATAAAAGGACATTTTAAAATAGCATTTTGAACCCTTTGTTAGGATTTTTTTACGGTGGTCCGGTTTGCGCCGTTTGCGACCACGCCTTTTCCTCTACGATTCTTGCTTATTATTATGTACTGGACCAACACGTAAATTATTGAACAATACTTCTAAAACACCCTGTATGTCTGGGTAGATTTAGAATGCAGCCTATTTGTTATCTTTTCAGAAATAACTTGTGATTCTAAAAAAATGAAGAATCCATCTAATGGAAAGTGGATATCTTTTAACACGGCTGATTACGTTAAAGTCCTTGTTTGTGATCAAAAATACTATATAAAAGGAACCCCGCCCGTTTCCTTGTGCCAATCAAATGGATCGTGGAGTTATACAACTGCTACTTGTATGAGTAGGTACCTTATTAAAAATACGTACGTATAGGGGTGAGATACTGGTAGGCTAAATAAGAACAACTTATTATGGAAAGGATAAAGAATAGTTTTAATTTAAGACGAGGTAATGTTAACGACAGAATAGCTGTTTCATAAAATAGATACTGAATCATTAAGAATTTAGGGTATGAAAATGTTTTTTTAAAATGCATTTAGCTTCAAAAAAAAGATTGAAATTAAAAAAAATAGAAACGTTAAATAAAAAAATCTAAAGATTAGTTTTATTTCTTTTGACATCTTTTCAACATCAGATCTTACCTCCTTATCTAAATATTAAAACAAGATATTATCTTATTTTCTACACAATTTCACTTAGCTAATTTTACCTGTGTTTTATATTATTTTTCCACTAATTTTTTTCCGCATATTTTAGGGATTCCTACAAATGAAGCATATATAAATGGCTTATCTCCAAACACTATACTATGTAAGTACAAATTCCTATATGAAAAAATTGCAAACAACCACAGCTTGTTAAATAAGCTTTGTAAATTTTACAGTGATAGCAGTCGCAGTGGGTGCTGGAACTGCAATATTTGTTCTTTCGTTAGCTATGTGTGTGTTAATAGCAAAGAAAAAGTAAGTAAAAAGTAACGTTTTTTTATTATAATTAAATATATTTAGTTTTTTTTAATGTAACTCAAGCCTAGATGTTATTTTTAAATATTCTAGTAATAATACTTCAAACAATTGAAAAATTAATTACATTTTTTCAAGTAAACTTAACTTAAAAGGTTATGTAAATCATGTGTATCAATCATGTTGTGAGAAAATCTTAAACAAATAATTGGATAAAAATGCATGCTTATAACTAGAAAAATATCAGCAAATGTATTTAGGACAAAAAATAATGGACCTATTCAGAAAAATCCATATTGAAACTTTTGACAATCACTATGTTTAACAAGCCAGAGTCGTGAAAAGATTTTAAAGGATCAAAATTCCTCTTCTAGAAAATACAATGCAATCTCATTTAGAAATAGCAGTATGGTTTCTTGAATCAACAATTAGTGTTAATCTTCATAAAAAATTATTTTATGCCTCTACCTCACGAGCAAAGTCAAATTTGTAAGGACATTTGGAATTAATAAAAGCAAAAGGTTTAGTTTGGTTATTGTTTTATGGCGCAAGAATCAAATATGATCATATTGCACCAAGAGAGTAAAAGCTAACGAAAAGGGATTTAGGGAAATGAGTGATTCAACGTTTTATCACTGGGGAAGGGATGTATCAAGAGTTTTTCTCTAATTTTATAAGCCTTTAATCTACATCTTATGAAAACAAAATCTCCAATTGAGACGCTTGGGGCGACTAAGAGCTCGCAGCTAACTGCCTTGTAACAATGTTGAAATTAATCGTTGTTGCTGCAAAGAGCCTCAATTCTTAACATTCAGAAATCTGTAACATATTTAAAAAAAACTATTTTTTTGCAGGAGGCATAAAATGGCTAATTCGTCCGTGTTCCATGTGGGTACAATGGAGTCTACAGTGTATGAAGACACCAACGACAAAATGTTTTTTAAAACTAACCCCTATGAAGAGGTTATTGAAATGAGGAACAATCCAAGTGCCGTACCTCGGAAACCTACTGGAACCGCACTACCCCTCATACCCATTGATACAGACCCAGTTTACGCACAACCCTTTGAAGCAACGGGTGAAAAAGTAAAAACTCCCGCTAAAAATACAGCTGATTTATATACTGCTCACATATATGCAGAACCAGTTGATTCCCAACTGCCTACATCAGCTTTAAGGACTTCATTAGCCAAAGAATCTTGGCTACAAAACGGAGCAATAAATCTAGGGAGAAAAATAAGCTTGCCTGGACAATCACAGACAAGTGAGCCACACTTAGATGACTATGCTGAAATTAGTAAATACAAAAATTGTTCTTCGAATAGAAGTTCAACCAGTGATACTTTCAAAGAGCTTAATATTTTTAGTCCCAAAAGGCCTGACACGTTCACGGGACTTATCAACAATTCCATTTATTTGGACATAAAAGACCGAAGTTTAACTTTAAAGGATGATCCAGAGAGACTGAACATGATAAATAATGAAATTTACCGGGAAAACTTTTCTCATGCTTAAATAGGAACGTACCTAAACGGGCGAGATGGTGGAAAAAGTAGTTTCACATGTCTACAAACACAGATGAAATCTGAAAAATGTATGTTATTTATATGCAAATGGTATTTTTTGTAGATAATTCGTTTTCTAATTATTCAGAGGTTTTGGTGAGTTTAATTAAAGGGCAGATATAAAAACAGTACAAACTCGTGCCATATCAGATTTAATTTAAATTAGATTTACCTCAACTAACGATCCGATTAATAAATATTTTTATCGAATGATCATTGGAATTTTAGAAGAATTGGGGGGAGCAAATTTCCCTCACAAAATCCTTAAAAAAAAGCTTCTTACGTAGTCAACTAACACTTTCTAAGTGAATTGATAGATGGCAGCACCACAATTAAAACGGACCCGCTGAGTCTTTTCCGAACAGTGGTTCACAACGAGAACAGTGGTGCCTACGGTATTCTCGAAGATCTTTTTAAAATTACCCTCGGTTCACAAAAGAGTACACAAGTACCAAGATAGGAAAGTTTCCTGTGGGGAAAACGTTCAGACAAAAATTTTCAACAATATCCGAATTTAAATTGTCAGTTGCCAGAAAGTTGTCTGTGTGAAGTCACAAAGCTCCCAAAGATTTTCGTCTAAAAACAAAATACGATTAATCTTCAGTTCAGTGATAAGGAGTCATACATAGGAAGCGCTTGGGGGCTTTGGTCAACTTTTGAATAAACATGACTATTATTTTAGTTGTGCATAAACACTACTAAAGTATCTAAAATGTACTTAAAATAACTGAAACTTGTATTGAGTGGTAAAAAAAATCCCCATTAATGTTAGTTTTTAGAAAATATAAGATTTATAGAAGGTGGGGGCTCGTACAGGATTCAATTTTAGGTCTATGGATTGGTTGAGAACAACCTTATTTGCTTTTTGTGATAATCTTGTTATTTTTCAAATTTTAAGGGAGAAATACATGCACAGTATTTTGTAAAAAGAACATAACATAATGATGAAGTATTTGTTTTTTATATACTGTTTTCCATAAAATGTCGCATTTTCTATTATTTCAATGTTTCTTTGGTTGAACATGATGATTAATATGATAAGTAAGGTACTGAAGTTAACCCTTTATTTACCACATTATGAATTTATCATAAAATACATATAAAGTATTTTTTATAACTGATTATGCGTTAACTTAAAGATAAATGCTATCATAATAATTATTATTACAATATTAAAATATTTAATGAGGATTTAGTGAGATGGTACTTGTAAGTACCGTTGGCACTAACAGGTTTAAAAAAATAAGGACTTGAAAATTTCACAGAATGAAATTTATTTTTATTATTTATTTTTTTACTAATATTTGCGTACGAGGGGATACCAATTACCCCGATACTAACTACCTCAATATTATAGGGATTACCCGATATTAATTTTACGTACAAAAAAATCCTAAAACGGAAAATAAATTCATTTGTTAAAAAAGCAAATTTAAATTGATAAATTAAGGTAATTATAATTGAAGTACGCAATTTTAAATTGACTTGCAAGATATAAGTGAAAATTATATAGAAAAAAACAAAGTAGTCATCACTTGAAATTCACACTGGTAAGAACCAACGGTACTTGTAAGTACCGCTGCATAAAAACAGTCGTAATTTTTTTATAAATGGAAATTACTAAATTTCAAACAAAGCATTATCATTACAAAAGTCATATTTATCGATAAAAAAATGTTTTGGACACTTATCATCAATTCACAAGGTACTGCAGAAATTAGTACTAACACATGAGACGTCAGCGAGAAATAGCACTTGAAAGCACGTGTCAGGCTATAAAAGAACCTTTCTAGAACAAATACTACTTTGCGGACCCCCTAACGCCTTCTCCTGAGTAGAAGGGATACTATGTAGAGTAGATACGTGCGAGTACCGAAGGAATTGGATTCATCCAGCGGATTCTATTTGCTTTTAAATCTAACGGTACTCAAAAGTACCGTCGGTAGATAAAGGGTTAAACGACATCATGGAAGTACTGTAACATTTAAGTAAATATGCTGAATCCATTGAGATGACTTACAGCAAGATAAGGGAGTTTATAAAGGTCAGCCACAAATGTAGAAATTATTTCGTCACAAAGGGCTTAGTTAACACTTTTGACTAACACACAATACTGGATTTGAAAGAATCAACAGTTTAAAACTATTATACAGGGTGGCCACCAACTGAGCTTAGTAATTTTCCCTGCTAACTCCAGGTTTTAACTAAATTTCCCTGATTGCACTCTATTAAATGCTATAATCTTTATCACAGAAGAAATCCAAACAAAGTTATTTTTATACAAATTACAATTTTGTTAAAAATTCAATTTGAAATAATAAATGTATGATTAACTTTGAAACCTAGACATAGTCCCCTTAAAAAATAGTTCTAATCTTACAGTAAAATAAATAAATGTAATTAAAATTGATATCTTTAGATTTAACTGCTAATAAAACGAATTACACCAACAAACCGAAATGAGACGATTTTTCACATAGCGATTCATTTCACATGTATAGAGAAGCGCGAAAGCGAGAACTTTTCCTTTAAACAGCGAGCACTCCTTTTTCCGCAGCTCCGTTAACAAACCTTCGCTCTTTTGAAAACGAAAGTGAATCTGATCGGAATTCAGATTTATTTACTCATCGCCCTTTAGAAATAAAAAAATTTCTACGCGATTCAACCAACAGATTGGTAACTAATTTTGTAAGATGGCAGGAAAATACTTAAAATTCCCCTGACTTTTCCAGAAGTTTGAAATCCCCTGATAATTCCATATTTCTCATATCAATGGCCACCCTTTATATGCATGTTTAAAGGTTCTAAAACAGAAAAGGTCAATTATGAAATTTCACTAACACCAATAATTTTAAGAAATATGCTAACAGACTCTTTGGGGATGGGAGAATGTGGAAAAATCTTAATAAAATAGGTCTTGGATAAAGTTTGTTAGCCACTGGCATACATTTCATATGGGTAAAACTTCAACATTTTAGATTTCTTTTTTTACAAACAAAAATACACAGCAAGATATAAATTTAAATTTTTTTATTTTACAAAAATAAGATGAGTACACGTATAATAACATTTTGCAATACTTTAAACAGATGCAATTTTAACATTATGAAGTCCAAAATGAGCATATTATGACAAAACATTTTTTTATTCGATAACATAATAAACTAATGCATTTGTAAGAGGATCAAACTGACAGCTTAAAAGCACTTCTAAATTCGTTGGAAGAAAAATACATAACAGTAGTGTCATTTTGATAAATCGTTACAAAATAATTTTTTTAACACTCATAACATGAGTGACTGCATTAACTTGAATATCTTATAGTAAAATAAATGCATTTAGATATTCTTAATAAACTTTGTTATAGTTGAATAAAATGATCCATTTATATTATTAAAATCATTGGTCATAAACAAAACCAACATATTTTTGAATATAATAATTTACTAATAGCATTTCAAGACTATAGATTATAGACCAATATAAGTTTTTTCTAAATTTTTCTGCCATAACTAGTTTTAATACCACAGAAAAACTAAATATCATTGCATGAGCAAAGTTAACATTCTATAGGAGATTTACAGTTAATTGTAACATTATTCATTAATAAGAAATTTTAATAACTACATAAACATAATTTAAATTAATTGCTAATTGAACAACTTTTTCCAGGTAAAAACTCTGTCAAGTCTAAAAATACCATGTAATAAATTTTAGAAATGCAACAATGCTTGCTAGGAAAATTAGAAGTTTAAAATCTATTTGCATAAATTTGACAATTTTATATCACAATTATGTTTAGCCTTAGGACGGTTGAAATTATTTAAGATTTGATGACAGGAAGGTGCTTAAATATGATAAATATTAATCTCCCTCTAGATACTCTGTCTATTATTAAAATTACAACATTTAACAAATTTTGACCCTTTTCTTATTTTAGCAAAAGGATTAGTGAGATTTGAAGATTTCTTAGGAAAATATAAGCATAGTATCTTTTGCAAAAGTCATAAGATATCTTCATCAGAATTATTATTAACTTACTTGTGTTTTATAAGGTTACAGTTCTCTATTGCTAAAAGCATTGACTTGGAGTTGCAATAGAAATAGAGAAAACACATCTGATTTACTTCTATAAGAATAAGATGGATCCTAGTAAGAAATTAATTTATAAATATCTTAAAGACAAATATTACAAAACTAAAAAAATCATAAAATAAATGCAGTGAAATCTTCTAGTCCAGTAAATCTGCTAAAAAAGGGGTCAAACCAGTTAAACATTGCAATATTTGTTTTTTTTCAACAATTTTCACTTTGGAATGACCTTATTAATAACATACTAATATTCAGACAAAATTGCTCTGCAGGAAGTTTAATTTTTTTAATTAAAAAAAGGCAATTTTTTTTACAAAAAATAAAATTATAGTAATTGAGATTTCCGATACATGTTTATAGGCCATTTTTAAGGGCTGAATACGAACATACCTTTTATATTAAAGGAAATATTAAAATATCGATTTTTAAAAAATAATTCAAAATTTTGATAGTAGAAAAAATTAAAACATCCCTGAAAACCACAAAATAATTGCAAAAGAAGTCATTTAAACGGGATTCAATTAGAAATGACTTAAATAATGACATACTAAAATTGAAAGAAAATCGGACAGTAAAAAGTTTAATTTCTTTCAAATTTGAAATTTTTTTGACCTCAAAAATCGACCTTATTAAAAATTTTTTGTTAAAAACGTTTGAGGCCATTGCAAAGGTCATTTTTCCATGGATGTTGTAGTTATTATACCTACTACTAGAGTCAAAAAGTTCCCGGAATTGATCAATTACCAATCATTAAAAAGTAGAACAATAATTTTTCTTTTGTGGCCTAAGTACTTTCCTCCTGCATCCACACACTTCTTCCAGCGTTCGTATAACTGTTTTAAACACTCCTGGGATCCATTTTTTGAGACGATCTTCAGATGCTTTGTAGTATTTTCCATCGCCAAGTCAATGGCGCCCAGTCATAGGAGAATCTTGGGTGTTCGTGCGGTTTTCACGAAAACGTTTGATTTATCAAACAAAGTGCAGAATTGTAGGTTTTACACTGTTCTGCAAACGAAATTATTTTAAAATCCGAGAAATTGAAAATTTGCTTTATCAAAAATGACCTGCAGCTAACAATGAGAGCACCGGAAATTTATTTCAGATGGATGAGTGTTTTCCTTATTAGTGCTACAAACCTCCATAAAAGATATTTCCCCTGAAACAAACACCTGCTTGAATATAGGTGACTATTCCAGGAACTATTTGACTCTAAGTATGTAACATAAAAAATCACAATTGATGATTAAATCATTAGCTAATTAATTTATTTATTAAAATGAACATTGAGAATACACGTAAATTCTTTCAACTAAGTAACACAGAAAATATTTTGACAATATTCGGTAGTAAATCATTTAAAAAATAAGACAAAATATATTTCAAAAAATTTAAATTTTAACTAATTTAAATTTTGTAGTATATGCACGGGATACATCTCAATAGGCTATATTTTAGTGCTGTTAAAGAATATCAAGCCAACTTTTCAATAAATTTATAATTTAAATTATTTGAAAGATATTTTGTGTTTTTTCAATTTAATTATTTTAAAAATGATTTATTACCGAATATTGATGAAAATATTCTTTTCTTGATGGAAAGATTTTTACCTGTATTTTCAACGTTCATTTTAATAAATTAATTAACTAATGATTTAATCATGAATTGTGTTTTTATGTTATATAAGTACATAAATACAACATCCATGGAAAAATTATCTTTGGAAATGCCTCAAACGTTTTTAACAAGAATTTTAAAAAGGTCCATTTGTGAAGCCAAAAAAAATTGAAAATTTAAAAAAAATTAAACTTTTTAATGTCCAAATTTTCTTCCAATTTTAGTATATAATTATTTAAGTCATTTCTAATTGAAACCCATTTATATTACTTCTTTTGCAATTATTTAGATGTTTTCAGCCGACTGTTGAAAATCTAATGTTGCAATTTTTACCACTTAAGTTACAGATTGCCTGGACTATTCAAAGAAACTCATATTTGAATTAAATTGTTCAAGCTGAAAATTATAGTAGTTTGATTAAAATACTTTATTGATTAATCTATTACTCGATAAAATGTAATAAGAAAAATTCAAAATAGTTATCTTTAGAACATAACTTAAGTCCAACTATAGTCTGTTCATTAGGGTGGTCCTTAAAATCGAACTTTCAAAATTTGCACGGGGCACCCTCTTATTTTGTTCCATGTATAAAAAAAGCAATTACACCAAAATTTCAGAATTTTTGAAAAATATTTAGGGGTCGCTACCAAAGTTCAAAAAAATTAAAAATTTAGAAATTTCATACAATTTGTGATTTAATTATAAATTATTGCACAGGAATCCATAATTATTGCTAAAACAAGTCATAGTATTAACTAAAGATGTAAATACTGTCATCTTGGGAATTTTTTCCTGAGTTTATTTACCATTTTTTAATTGTTTCGTATTTTTAAAGTATTTTTTCGTTTCTTGTGATTTCTTAACAGGCCTAAGTAATACCGAAAAGTTAGCTTATTTAATTGAAAATTGTACCAAAATCAATTTAAAATGTGTTAAATTATGATAATAAATATTAACATTGTATTTCGTTAATTAATTGAATGGTTACGCAAAAAAATTAGTAAAATTATTGATTTTTTTGTTCAGAATTTAATTTTTTCACCAAAAAGGCATATTTATTCCATAATAGAAGTCAATTATCAACTCTTCTTTGGACAAAACTTTTTTCAGTAACGGAAGTTGTAGTTAAATCACTAGGGGTTTCAAGTGGACCAGACATACTGCTGTTTAAAAGGTTCAAAACTTCGTGGATCTCTATCGATCATGGAAAATTTCAGACTTCCATTGCTGACGATTTAATTAATGAAAAAGTAACAGAGAATGCATTTGAAGTAATCAAGTTTTCTCAAAATCAACTTCATGATTTACAACCCAGGGATGATTATAAAGAACTGCTAGAGCTTTTAATCATTTTCCTAGGTGGAGTACCTGAAAGAGGTGTTAAATTTAGGGCTGGGATTGCATTGAGCTCGATGGCTGGCGAAGTCTATATTCTCACTCAAGATTTTTTTTAGAGATCGGTTCAAACTCTTTAAGCAAGAAGGATCTGGAATACGTCAAGTATGCTCATTTGTAGTGAAAATTTACAGGTATCATGCTCAATATACTTGCTCTGCACCCATAAATGATTTATTGCTCTGGAAAAAATTGAAATATGTGAATAAAGACATATATGCTGAATTACTCATTAAAAAAGTATATGCTTTATTAGGGTGATCCATATTTTATAAGTTTGAGTAACGCCCTATTTTAAAATATGTTTATATCTAATTGTTTTGTGTTCTAAAACTATTAATTTACTTGGATTTGACTTGTTAAAAGTAAAAACAATTAGATATAAACATAAATTTTATGAATTTTCCGGAGAAATGCATGCAAATATTGAATTAATTTAAAGCTGGGAACTAGCACTATAAGATTTTGTACCGAATCTTTAATTGTCGTATTTTCTGAAATCTATGTGACATTTTTTGCATGTTTTATAGGTCATATGAACACCCTCAAGCGAGTTTATGAATTTTCCGTGAGTGAATCGCTCTTGCTGTATAACTTTAGGAATAGTTTAGGGACTTGCCTAAATTTCGAATATTTTTATTTTTTTATACATGATTAAATTTTATTTTCAACTTGATATTTGGTAGTAATGTTCATTTTAAGAGTTAAAATGCTTTTAATATTTTTTCAAAAATGTTTTGCAAAAAAAAATTTTTATAAATTTTTTTTCACTTTTTTTTAAATTAAAAAAAACTTTCTTTAAATGATGGTCATGATGCACATCAAATAAAACACAAAAAATTTACGAACAAAATGGGACTGATTTCAGGTTTTTAAGTTGTATAGTTCTAGAGTTATAAGCTTTTTAAAAATGCAGGAAAAACAACTTTACACAAGTTCTTTTGATATTAAAAAATTATTACTACCGAAAGAGGGGTGATAAAATAATTGAACTTGGACCATTTTATCTATAACTATATCAGCTTCTCATAAAAAAATCATGAACAAGATGTGATGGTTTAATCTTTGGATTTATTTTTGTTTTCCCTATTTTAAATGAATAAGCTGAAACTTTAAAGGGCGGTAGCGACCCCTAAAAAATCTGAAAAAATTACCAAAATTATTTTTCAAGAAGTAGATCAAAATGACAGGGTGCCCCGGTTAAAATTCC
The DNA here is from genome assembly GCA_024610705.1 of Tetragnatha versicolor. NCBI lineage: Eukaryota > Metazoa > Arthropoda > Arachnida > Araneae > Tetragnathidae > Tetragnatha > Tetragnatha versicolor. Next base: position 43,612,337 of record JANDEH010000009.1, read on the forward strand.
AAAAAGAAATTTTTAGCCCTCTTTAAGGACCACCCTACTGTTCATTTAGAATTGCCGCCTGAAACAGGATCAAAAACGCTCAATAATGCTTAATAACGCTCATCACACAACTTCACAGTGACCGATTTTTTTATAGTATATTAACTACTTTAGTTTAGGATGCCTTGTCATTGCAGAAGAAAAATTTTTTGATGGTAATTACAATAGTAACTGCTTCTAATACATTATTCCTCAGGTGCCTATTCTAAATGAACAGAGTACAGAGATATGGCCTGTTAAAGTATAGACAGTCTGACAGTCATAACTTCAAGGCAGTAAAAGTTTCTGCAAAATGATTTAGAATCAAAAACACATTATAAAAAGAAAACAACAAATGAATACATTCATAGGTGTAATCTCACAACTCTCAAGCGTCACCTCCAACCGTGGACCGTTTTCTCCCTTGTTAGTACTCATCAGCACGGTATAGGATGGTAACGCAAGAGAGCGGAGGGCAAGTACTAGTCTAGCCGACTATAACTGAAAAAGTGGTGACCATTGATTAGTCCTCCACTCATCTGCTGGAATGACAATTCGAAAACATTCATTTTTAAGAAAATACTTACATAATATGAAGAATCCAACAAGCTGCTTTCATTCTTAGAGAGCAGTTAGATAGAAAAGATTTAAATATAAAATAAATTTTGATGATGAGATTTAGTCACAATATAGTAAAGGCATACATAGTAAATGCAAACAAGAATAAAAAACTCTACTGGGAAGTTGAGAATGGATTTTGATAATGTGAGAGTAGACTAATTATAAATTCATTGACAATAGAACTAAAAAGCTAGTAATTCATAAAAGTTAAAAATAAGTAAAATCATATAATAGGGATAAAAATACATGATAACACTAAAAATTAAAAGAGATTAATACACCACACTAAGTTTTGGCTGATTGTTCTAGGTCAAAATTTATCTCAATAGTGAGTTCTTTTAGTTACTTTAAAAAAAGAACTTGCTATGATGTAAAATTTTACTTTCAACCTAAAATGAAAAGGATGTAAAATATTTATTTACAAAATACTATAAGAGCGAGTACTTGATTAACGACAAATAGAAGTTGTTTGTAATTATTTTATTACATTGACTGTATACTACAGATTTTACTAGTCTTATCATTAATTAAAAGAAATCACATCCTTATAATATTTTGTTCAAAACAATTAAAATATTAAAAATATTTAATTTCTACTTGTAAGCTAACAGGTAATACCTCTATTTATGAAGCTGATAGAATAAAATAAAACCCAGAAACACTTACATTGTCTATATTTATGGTGTAAAAACAATAAGATTTCAGAATTAAGTAGCTTTGAAACCTTTAAGTATTAGAAAGGATTAAGGAATATGAAATAAATGTTCTCTATTTTAGGCATGTCTGTGCAGTACAGGGAAAGGTCTAATACAGGAGTTCTATTGAATTTCCAAAATTAATCTTAGATTACACAGCAGTCTCTTTAAGATATGCATAAATCAAACATTAAATGTGGAAAGGCATTTTGTAGTAAATATAATTTGTATCAATACATTGAATTCCTAAGATATATACACACATAAAGTTATATATGAAAAATACCAACATAATATGTTGTTTGAAGTTTTCAAACCTACTTCTTCGGCTATTTGTAACAGTAAGTCATAAACTTTAGCTAAAAATATTAGCCATAACTTATTTTCAACAGCTCAATAAGTATAAAGAAAAGGCATATTAGATTTATATAAAAACATTCAAAACTTAACAAGACAAAAATTTGTCATAAGGGTATATAGAGATTCTAAAGCAAATATAAAATCCAAATATCAACAATCCTTACAAAATATTATAAATATTCAAAATAAATTGATGTTTGTGTGGTATCAGATTTTGTATATCAGACATCTGTTTGCACACTAGGGCTAGAAATTTGTAGTTGTTCTCTAAAACTTATTAAGGAAACTAAGAAAATAAACCAAATTATACAAATAAAATGTTAATCCCTTATTAATTTTATTAAAATACATACAAAACTAAATAATTACAAAACTAAAGAAAATATTAAAAAATAGCAAGGCCTCACTTTCTCAAGAACCATCCCCCTTAATTTCTGTACGCCTTTAGAATGGAGCTTGGATATTCCAAGAGGCATTAGAAACAACAACAAAAAATAGTAAGTATAACTGTGTGGAAAGTAAATCTGCATTTAAATTTTAAGCGATATACTCATGTGGTAAAAATGCATAAATAAGATAGGAAGAAGAAATGTTTCAAAATAACCAGCTTTTCCATTACTCTCAAAGCATACTGAAACAATTCCAAGCTCTGCTATACTATGTTTTTTTTTAAAATGCTTTGTACTTAATATAGTATTAGAGGAAAATTATGATACCAATTGTTTTTAATATTAATTTTAAGTTTAACAGATTATTATTCTGAAAAGTAAAGCCTATCAAGGCCTGTTGATGTACAAAAAGTTTATGAATTTGATTGTACTAAATTTTATAAAAAGGGAAGTTTCAAAAGATAATTGAAATTATAAAAAGAAAAATGTTTTCTATTGTACAATACACAAAATTTAGAACTTTCAACTTATCATAGAAAATAAAAATTATTACATGATAAATATCATTTTCTTTTTTCGTACCCAAAAGGCCTGAATATTTTTTATATTGAGAAATCTTTTTTAAGAACTGGGTAAAATTGAGCTATTGAAGATTACATGTTAAACTTGAGAAAATTTGAATTTTTAGCATTCTACATAAAATAGTGCATTGTGGTATTATTTTCTATTCTTGTACACTTTTCTTTTGAAGACCACTGAAAGATTAGGACGGACTTCAACCAGACTTACAAAAGGATACATGCTATTGCTCAGCTGCTGAAGCTAAAACAAAAAATATATATAATGGTTTAAAGGTGAATTTAAATATTAGTTTAGAAGGCAAAAATTTTTTTTAAATTTTTTATTTAAACAATAATATTGAATAAAGTAAATATAACTATAAAGGGACAATATTTGTAGTTTCATACATTTTCAATTAGTTTTCCCAGGTTTTCTCTTCCAATACGCCTTTCTTCCTCAGACTGAGGCCTAAAAAATTATTTATTTAGAAGAAATAAATTTTTAAAATGAGACAGTATGCTAATAGAAAAAGAAACACTACAGAGAGTATTTAATAAGTCTTTTTAGGGACCTAATTCAAACTGAAAATCAAAATGAAAGAAATAACCCGTAGATTTCTTGCTGGGCATTTAGTTCTAAATGAAGTCTAGCTAATCTCTCTTGTTGCTCTCGAACTTGTTCCATTTTCTCAAAAGTACAATCTTTACCTAAGGAAAACATCAGAACTTAAACTTGAGAATAATCATAATGAAATTAAAATGTTTTGAAATAATGTAGAAAACACTCAATGGGATCATTCCAGGACAAGAGAATTTTAACTACAATAACTAACTAATAATAAAAACACAAGGGAAATAACTATGTTTTTGCCACATGATACAAGGAAAAAAACTTTTATAAGCCTATCTAATATTAATTTATACAGAAATATTTAAAATTTATGAGAATAACTACTATTGATTCTTACGTAGCATCCCGTCAAATGTACCGCTGAATCCGAAAACAGTAAACAACCCATTGACTTTTCTATGGCTGTGTCGCTGAATTTGACAGTCACGGAATGGTTTACGGGATAATATGTCAGTACCCAACTATTTAACTTTAAATTATTTTTGTTTTCTGTATAATTAGGAAAATAGCAGCCCATCCCATTTTTAAACAAGGGGACATTTAGGATATTTAATTGCACACCACTGCATAGGGATCCAAAATATTAAAAAACATTAACATTTAATAAAACAAATTAAAAACAGATTATTTACCAAATGCTTGAAGTTTTCCAGAATGAAAGTCATCTAAAAGTCTTAAAAGACCTTGTTCCATCTGCCGCACTTCAGTGATATCAGTTAGAAATGTATGTTGCTCGCATGGTTTTGAGCTAGGAGATTCAGATTGCTTAGGTTTGCTTCCAGCTATAAAAAGTAAATTATCCCCATTGAAACAATTTCTAAGTTAAATTAAGAAAAATCATAGCAGAACAATGCAGTTAACTATTTTAGCTTGCAACTACTTTTTTTGTCCATGATGGTTTATTTCAGGTGAAAGTTTTAATTTCTTTTAAATTGAGAATTTCTTCAAATGAAAATAATCACCACCCCATAACACCCATGATAGCGAAGACTTTCATTTGAAAACTTAGATAGGGTTTGGAAAAATTCTTTGAAGAGTACTGAAATAAAATATTTGAAAAACAAAAAAAAATTTTGTACTTTTTTTAATTTTATAATTTAGTACTCAATGAGTGTTAGTTGTCTTGATTCTTGATGCTAAAACATTGGAAATTGTTTTGATTCTTCATTTATCACATGAGAGAACTTAAGATATTATGCAATATTTAACCCTTTGCAGGACTGGTTTTGCTTTCAACCCCATATCTATGCCATTTTACTCTCCGTTCAAATCATCGCAAAACTAGTACAATTTTCTTCAGTGGCGGATCTACGGGGGGGGCTTTCGGGCTGAAGCCCCCCCCAAAACGTCTAATATTTTACTAAGTTTGTCAAAACGCAAAAAATCTATATCCGAAATTCGGATGAGGCGTACCAAAACGAGTTGAAAAAGTGGAATTTTTTACTTAAATTTCCAAAAATTTTCGGGGGGAGGACCCCCAGACCCCCTTCTTAGTGGTTTGAGTAGGATAATTCACTACCTTTTCCGTATTACCATTAACACGAAGGTTCAATTGGATTATGAAAATTCTTAGCCCCCCCTAAAACCAAATCCTGGATCCGCCACTGATTTTCTTTATCCTGAAAACCAATTTTATGATTCCCTTGAATCTTCATAGATGCCTCTCGGGCTAGCAGGGGATAAAATGATGATACTAAATGTTTGAATTCTGCTGCATTTTATAAACTAATCAATTAGTTAAGGCAAAATCAGAGTGAATTTTAATTGAATGATGACAATTAAGTTGAGTTTGAGGTCATGAAAAAAGGAAAGGATTGCAACAATGGTGAGTTATAAGTAAGAAAGGAGGAGCAGGTTCATTTTTTAAACCGTTTTGAAAAGTACTAGGTGTCATAATTTTTTTTTCACTTTTGCCATAGAAAATAAAAAAAAGGTATCATAATTCGATGTCAATATTCACGCAAGACATTAAAATTATAGGTACCGTAAAAAGCCCACAGCTATTCATGTTATTCCAGCTTCACAGAACCTTAAGTACAAATGATACTTAATTGATTACTTAATTCAAATTACCTCGGGAATTACTATAATGTGCGCGTCGAGGAGTTGCTTTTGACTCAACTTTGGCATGTTTCTGTTTATCAGATAACTGGTAGTTTGGATTACTTATTGACTTGTTGCCGTTTTGAGAGGTAGATGATTGAGCATCCGGAGCACTTCTGTTTGTTCTTCCTGACCATGATTGATTATCGGAATTCGGAAATATAATCGGATCTTCATCACCACCTTCAATATCTATAGAAAGTTCAGGAAGTTTTTCGCTAGGTTCACCTTCACAAGTCATTTAAATTTTGAGTTAATAACAAAAACAAAGAGATGAGTTGAGTAATAATGGTTCCTGATCAATCATTTCATTTCAAATACAGACCACAGATCAGAGCACAGACAATTAGAGACAGACCGGTCAATGGGCGGCCTACGACACGAACGCCCTCAACCCACGGTACCTGCACTAAAACTGTGGTTACAGTTAAGCTTTTAGGTCTGGCAACCATGGAGACGTTTTGCGAAGACGTAATCCATCGACCATATGATCACCAGGATCGCGATCCTTGGCGATCACATAAGCCCATTAAATGGTTTTTAAAATTAAAAAATATCTTTTTTTTTTTCAACAATTTTTTAAAATTTGCTATTATAATAGAACATTTAAATTAAATCATTAAGGTTTATTCATCAACAAAATTTCGTGATCGCATATGATGAAAAACTCGATTGTAAAAATACAAGCTTAACTATACTATAAAGCAATCAAGAATCACACAAGTAAATAATGAATCTAAATGATTTTATTAAATCTCATATTCAATAACTACAAATATTTGTTATAATCCCTTGGCCTTTTAAGAAAATCATGATGTGTAAATGAAGTTGCAATCCTCGTGAATCTAAACGAACACATCTTTTGCAAATACGAATCCCAGATCCCAGGCACATTTGAAATGAATTCTTGACAATAAAAATATATAATACTAGTATACATTTTCATCTGAATTAAATACATACGCCTATAATTAACGCGAATTATACTGAATTCTATCAGGCTTAAAAATCAAGTTCAAGAATGCAACACAGATTTTCCAATGGATTGCAAAATAGAGAAGAAACGAGATAAAAGTGCCTTAATGCAATAAGACACTGTTAAAATGATTTATAAATCTTGCAAACAATTTAAAAGAGTACGATTAAACGATTTACACAAACTTCATGTTTACTTTCGAAATCGAATATTGCAAGTTTCGTCAACAAAAAAATGTATAAGGATTTCGATTAAAAAATATTAAATTAATCGATTAATGCCGGTACCGCTTGTCGCAGGCGCCACTTGAGCTCTCTGGATAAGCCCCGCCTATTGACCGGTCTGTCTCTTATTGTCTGTGTTATAGGCTATCTAGGAGGTGTTTCAAGGGTTTGTAACGCCTATCTTTGGAAAAATTAATGCTATAAAAAGTTGTCTTAGCGGCACGCCGTCCATAAATGACGTCACGCTGAAACTATCAGGAGAAGTGAAATTAAGCTCAAATGAAAGAAGTTGGTTCCGGGCACTTTCAAATTCGTGAATTAGACATTGTTGGTTTAAGAGTGTGACATGAGACAAAGAGGGGGTATGGGAAAGTGTGACAGTTTGTGACTGTGACAAGGAGGGGGTCAAAAATGGGCAAAAAAAGTGTGACCTCCATTTATGGACGACCTCAATGGAGATGCACCCTCTGTTATTCTAGACAGCAACGTTAGTTGACCCTACTAACGTCACTAACAAATAACAAACAATAATAACAAAGTATACTGCTTAACCCTTTATGCCCCAAATTATTTTTCTCATCGTCGTCCAAAATATGTGAAGTGTACGTAATTGTAACTATAAGTAAACTAAATTTGGCCTTACATGACGAAAATCGGACGAATTTGGAACATTGGGAAGTGGGACTTACAAGTCGCGGGCAGTTGATAAAAAGAGGAAGGTACATTTACTCCCTCTTACCTTAGTTAAACCAAGACCCTCTATATTAGGGTGTCCCTTATTTTACCGAAAAAAAATTTTTTGCGAATTTGAAAACGATTACCCTCTATTCTTTTTATTAATGCCCTAGGGGGCTATTCAGATACAAAATTGTATCCCTCTACGATGATATTATCATGTGCAAAATCTTAATTAAAGTTGGTCAATTTGTCTGTTTTTGTCCTTTTTGTGACAGAATTTTTTTATTTTTGCGAATTTGAAAAGAGGTACCCTCTACTTTTTTTTATAAATGCCTTGACCTAGTCAGATATAAAATTTCATCCCTCTACGATAATATTAACCCGTGCCGAATCTCAATTGAAGATGGTCAAACAACCCAAATTACCAAAGCCCGCGCTCACCACTATTTTTCTGCTTTTTTCTTTTTTTATAAGGTTTTCAACTTGGAGCAAGATTTTGATCACTTTGAAACGTTGTCTGTTACAGAAAGTTCACACATTGAAGGTAAATCAATTTTCTTAGTTGGGAATTTGAGTCATCAGATAACTGGATCTAAGTACCCAGCAATCAACAAATTCTTGCGGTGCTGTTTTACAACATTCGTGTAGTTCAACTTTCTGTTAAACAAAGTGCCATATTAACTGTTCGTGAATGTATTATTTTTGGGGAGAAAGCAAGGATACCGACGAAATTAATTGCTAACCGTGTAAGGAAAGTTCTTAAACTTTATAATGTTTGGCGAAAACTTAAAAAAAACAGCACAAAAACGCAAGTTATTCACAAACGGAGGGCCGAGGAATTTCTTGCATCTTTGGATAATTTATTTGATATTGCACACATCGAGGCCTTAGAAATGATAGAGATAGAAGATAGAATTTTCCTACTAAAGCAGAGGAAGTCAGGCCGTCCAGGCTGCTTATTAGGCTTATTTTTTCAGGAAAAAATTTTTAGAAAAAATTTATTTTAAAAAGTGGTGAGTATTAGGCTTTTTTGTGAGTAATTATTGGCTTGATTGGCCATGTTCAATTGAGATTCGGCACGGGTTAACATTATCGTAGAGGGATGAAATTTTATTTCTGACTAGGTCAAGGCATTTATAAAAAAAGTAGAGGGTACCTATTTTCAAATTCGAAAATATAAAAAAATTCTGTCACAAAAAGGACAAAAACAGACAAATTGACCAACTTTAATTAAGATTTTGCACATGATAATATCATCGTAGAGGGATAAAATTTTGTATCTGAATAGCCTAGGGCATTAATAAAAAGAATAGAGGGTAATCGTTTTCAAATTCGCAAAAAAGTTTTTTTCGGTAAAATAAGGGAAACCCTACTCTATATACATGGCCATCCAACTCCGGGTGATGACGTCAGACGAGGGTGAAAATTGCCATGTTAAGTCTATGGAGTGACGTCAAAGATGAGTGAAAGTTATGACGTTGCACGGCCGAGTTGGGAGGCCTTTATCCTTTATATAGAGGGTCTTTGTTAAACCCTCTATAAACATAAAAAATCAGTATATTTTAAATAAAATAAAAAAATACTAAAAAGCAAAAAATCACGTGGCCCTTTTACTATCGTTGTCCAAGCAGTATAGTTCCCAATTCCCATCGTGGTCAATTTTATCGTGGTCAGAACGTCAATTTTAAAATATGACTAAAAAAGAAGAATGTAAAATTATCAAATTTCGAAGTGCCCGAAAACGCAAATACGCGACGTCCAAGCCTACAATGTTTGCCTTGGATTTCTGAACTTCACCAGAACTGTCTAGAAGGTAAATATATATTAAAACACTCATATCGAACACTTAAGAAAAAAGAAATCATCAACTAAAACATAGAAATTCAATTTTGATTGCAATTTGGCCCGATGGAATTCTACGTCACTGTGCATGCAAACACACTTGGCGTTTTCAGTCACGTGTTTTTTTCTCGATTTTTAAATTAAAATATTTAACTTTTTTTACTTTTTCCATACTTCGATACTGGATACTTTTTTTAAAAATTGACCACATATTTCATTTTACCATACTAAAAATCATACGGAACACTTGAATGTATAATGGAAGAAAATCGACGCATGCAAGTTCCTTTCGGTTCGGCCTTTTATTTTGTTATTTTCAATGAACTATTATTATAAAGAGCAGTCGATAGATGGCAGAGCACTCGAAGACGACGTCTTGGTTTGTTTACGTTAGTTTTGTTTACTATTTTGCTTTTCCGTTCCTGCTGAAACTTTTCTGAAATAGCAATGCAAATGGGGAAAAAGGAAATAACAGAAATAGATTAGTTTTCTTAATACAATTGTAGAATTTATATGCATTTTCTTGTGAATCTCACAGATAAAACCGCTTGTGATAGGGTGCGAGTGAGCACACAGTTGTGTAAATGAATTAACGTAAAACTTCTTGTCTAAAATTATGGTGTTCTGACAAGACTAAAAAAATGGTAAGAATTTATTTTTAAATTTTATTACTTTATTTTCTAACTTATGCTCTATTCTTAATGCACATTTACTTTCTTTAAAAAATATTATTTCTTTTTATATTTTCTAATATTTTGTGTAAATAATATCCTTATAGGAGCTATTTCATTCTTCTTCTAAAGAAGAGTATCAATTTCCATCAGGTTTTCGCCACTCTATGCTTTCGAAACTGGAAGAAGATAGTAAGTAACATAAAAATCAGAAGTTACTTTATTTAGAAAAATATTATTAGCTTGGTTATTGTATGATGAATTTTTTTTTCGGAACAGCTTTCTTCTACGGGTACGGCGATATTTTAAAGTCGCCAACGGCGATAACCCCTTGGGTACGTGGTATTGATATATGGCCACTTGGTGTCTTCTAAAAGCGCCAAGTGGATTGAAAGTCGCCGTACCCGTAGACGAAAGCTGTTCCTTTTTTCTATTCATTTTATCAAAATCTGCCATCAAATCATTTTTAAAAATAAGATGTTCCAGAATCTAATTATGAAATTGGAAGTTTCATAATCCCCAAATTGCATGATGCTGGTCTTGGATTTAGTGATTACTCATCCTCTTCAGTAAGCATTTGATCAATTTTATATTACGCAGCTGTTGCATACTTCAACTGACAATAAATTGAAAAATCACATATCTAATGAAGTTATTTTCTTTATTTTTTCTTTTTCAGCTTAAACCTCGATTTGTTTTGCTTCAGAGGAAAATAAATTTAATTGCTGCTAGACAAATATCTGAACCTACAAAAAGTAAGTGTCAAAAAGTTTTTTAAAAATAAAATATTTGGTGCTTTAACCTGGGTATTTATCTAAAAGTTTAGAATGTATTGGTGGTCCGAGGTGTGAACATTGGTTTTATCTTTTAGCATATTCTTTCAATTTAATATTTTCCATCCTACAAATAGAAATGCTTTCTTGATTGAAGTGAACTTTTTCCTTTCTACATTTTTCTTTCAGATTTTTCAGTAGAAAGTCGATTTGTGAGAATGTGTTTGCATGATGGAAGTGAGGTAATTATTTATTCAATGTAGTTTCAAGGCTTGCAAATCACATTGTTGTGTCTAATAGTTTAGTAATTTTTTTTGGAATCATTAAAGAAATTTCTTGTTCTGAAGTTTATACATTTTAAATAAAGTAATTTTGATCATTTTGTATTTATGAATTTGTGCTAAATTTATTTGAAATAATTTTTTTTAAATATTTGAAAAGTTAATTTTTACTTTCACAGGTTGTGAGCAACATTCATGTGGTAAAAGCAAAGTGGAGTCAAAATTCTCCTAAATTATGGACATTTAACCTTAAAGTAGGTTCATTTTACCTTTAAGTATTGGTTGAAAAGTTTGTTTTTATAGAACAATTCAACAGTTAGATTCTCTGTATGTTTAGAATTACAATGAAAAAAATGTGCATGTAAAATTATTCAAATATTCTAGATTCAAAAGTCAAATTTTCTTTTGTTTACCCATTTCTGAGAATTTTCTATGTATTAGATAAATATCAATTTACTTATACATGTCTTCAAAAAAAGTTGTCTGGGTAATTTTTCAGTTAATTTGAATTGAAGTTATTAACTATTTATCTGTATTGTTGAACCAAAATAATTTAATAATGTTATTGTGTTGACAAAATTATTGCAATCACCTAAAAATATTAAAACTGATTACACTGGTCTACAAAAAAAACTTTTTCTGATGCCGGGAATATTAGCGCTGTTTTTGTATATATTTGACCTCCTGATTCCGAATATGGCATCCGTTTTTGCTCATCAGCTCTAGATTTTAAGATATTCGAAAATTAAGTTTTTTGACTTTTGACCTACCTTTTATACAATATGGTGCTATAAAAATGACTTAAAAATAAAAAAACCAAACTACCCAAGGCTTTTCCTCTTCCTTAGGGTCCCAATAGATAGTGTATAAAGTTTCAGCTCCCTAAGTTAATTTTAAGGGGTACCTATAGGGCCCTAAAGTTGAAAAAAAGTCGAAAAATTGGTCTTTTTTTCAGAATTTTTAAAAAAATATTTTTGAGTTTTCTAATTTGATAAAACTGGCTAATATATGTTATTTAGAACTTATTTAGACCGCTAAAAATATTTTTACTTTAAAACTGCACCTCTTTAGAGCGATTTTTTAGTTTTAAGGCGAGAATTAGGGCCATTTCGCTCAAAAACGCTTGATACCAATAATGGTGGTTGAAACGAATAAATTTAGAATTTTTCAGAAGTAAGTCATCAAAAAAGATGTCCTTTGATGTAAAACTGAATTTCACATGATAAAGATCAGTAAAACAGTAGAAGCTCCTCTCGAGCTTTCAAGCCCTAAAATTGGAAAAAATGCCTTTTTTCACTGATCTGTATCATACGAAATTTCAGTTTTACATCAAAGGACATCTTTTTTTGATGACTTACTTCTGAAAAATTCTAAATTTATTCGTTTCAACCACGATTATTGGTACCAAGCGTTTTTGAGTGAAATGACCCTTATTCTCGCCTTAAAACTAAAAAATCGCTCTACAGATGTGCAGTTTTAAAGTAAAAATATTCTTAGCCTTCCAAATAAGTTCTAAAAAACATATTAGCCAGTTTTATCAAATTAGAAAACTCAAAAACAATTTTTAAATAATTCTGAAAAAAAGACCAATTTTTCGACTTTTTTTCAACTTTAGGACCCTATAGGTACCCCTTAAAATTAACTTAGGGGGCTGAAACTTTATACACTATCTATTGGGACCCTAAGGAATAGGAAAAGCCTTGGGTAGTTAGGTTTATTATTTTTAAGTAATTTTTATTGCACCATATTGTATAAAAGGTAGGTTAAAAGTCAAAAAACTTAATTTTCGAATATCTTAAAAACTAGAGCTGATGAGCAAAAACGGATGCCATATTCGGAATCAGGAGGTCAAATGTATAAAAAAACAGCTTTAATATTCCCAGCATCAAAATGAGTGTTGACCAGTGTTATAGCTAACACAAAGCATTTCGGTATCATTAAATAGTCTATGGATGAAATAAGTTTGATATGCATGTACAGTCGAATCCACTTAATGTGATCACAATAATGTTATCAATCGGATAATGTTACAAGGACGGATTAAGGGGGGGCGGTGGGGGCGATCGCCCCCCCCCTTGCCCTGAGACGAAAAAATTTTTTTGGTTTCAAACGGACCTGGAAAAAGTTGTAACCTTCCCCCGAACCTAATAAAATTTCCCAAAACCTTATGTATTGCTCCTATGGAGCTAGAAGGGGCTTCCCCCGAACCAGGTTCGTAGGTTCGGGAACTTTTTCCAGGTCCGGTTTCAAATAACAAAATTTGTTCGTAATAAATTTCGAAGAAGTAAAATAGCTTTCAGTAAACCACGCAAGTGAAGAAGCTCCTGTGTTGGATGGGTTGAAAATAGTCACCAAACAGGCCCCCTTTAACCTTGGCTGTCACCTTGAAGAGGTCTTTCAAACAAGATAACCGGACAGTCGTTCTGTCGTTTGTTTATCTGCACTCCCGTCCCCTATGTTGTTTTAGGGTTTCTTCCCTGTTTCCTCTGAGGAACTGGGAGAGAGGGAGATGATAGGTGGCAAGGAATGGAGGGAATTCTCGGTAAGGGGATATCGCCCCCCTTCTAGTGAAAATATTCACGTGAGGTGCTTCTCAAATACCAGTGGTCACTGCCTAATGAGACAATTTCAGTGCTTCGGGTCGCGAGTGAAAATTGTCATTGCTGTTGGAGAACTTTCGAGCTGTGGCCTTTGGGACATCAGGGGCATTTTATCTTCAAGCGTTTGCCTACCAATTTATATATTTTTCTATACGCAAGGAGAAAAATGTAAGTTTATACTCAACTCTTTTAAAAGAATGTTTGTTTCATGTATTTAAAATTATGACTAGGTCCTGGAAGTTCCATGTTATTACATTTATTTTATAATTATTATTTTGAAGAGTTCTGTTTCGAACATTACACGTTTCAAGGGATTTTCGATCGATTTATACTAGCTTTATGTTACTTACTTCGTTTTATTCACATGCTTTTACATATTTAAGCGCTTTGCTACTTATTCAATCCATCTAATTTTAGATTTGTCATCAATAATCACAAATTTTTAAAATGAACTTTATAATTATTGTAGATGAAATTTAGTGAACCCAATGCTTAATTTACTAACCAAAAGTTGTGTATACATAATTAAGAGTAATTGAATGTGTCAATTTTGTGTTTTTCAAAACTAAACTGCTTAAACGTCTTTCTTTCGTTTAAAAAATGCTTTCTATAAGAATCATTACTCTTTCTCACTTCTCTCTCCTAATCATTACTCTTATATCTATTCATTTTGTTCCTATGTCCTCTTTTTATACTTTAAAAACACTTTTATTTTTTCTACTTGGGAAAATACCCCTGAACAAAGGATTATTTAGCCGATCATTAAGTTTTGGCTTTTTAAGCTTGGTATTTTACCCGCTTATTCCGGGTTCAGATATAGTATTTGAGGGATTTGAAAACTATCTGGAAGATGAGCTTTTAACAACGCCAAAGAGTCAATAAAAATTAATTTAAAATCCATAAAACTAATTTTTACACCTAGGGTATTGTTGAGCATTGGTCTATGTTTATTATACTTTAATTATGCATGCTAATTTTATTAAATCCCTTATTAAGATAATGAAAACCCCTCTGAAAATATTCTTGTAAGGACATATTAAGAAAAATTGCTTCAGATTTTGACACAATATAAAAGTACATCATGAAGCGATCGTCGAGTATTACATTTTTCTTTAAAAAAAAGAAGAGTAGAACGGGTAAGAGTTATAAAAATTTTAATTTGAATTGTATAATATAAGTTGAAGTAGAAGGGTAAGGCAAGGAAAGAAAGAAATTAAAAAAAACCCAGCTTATGAAAATATTTGCATTACAGGAAAGTTTTTTGTTGAGAATAAATTACTATGTGGAAGAATTTTAAAACATAATGCTCCTATAAAGTCAACAGCCGTGGCGGATCTACAGGGGGGGCTTTCGGGCTGAAGCCCCCAAAACGTCTAATATTTTACTATGTTTGTCAAAACGCAAAAAATTTATTCCCGAAATTCGGATGAGGCGAAGCAAAACGAGTTGAAAAAGTGGGGTTTTTGACTTAAATTTCAAAAAATTTTCTGAGGGAGGACCCCCAGACCCCCCTTTTATTGGTTTCAGTAAGGATAATTCACTACTACCTTTACCGTATTACCACAAGAAGAATCGAATGGATTATGAAAATTCTTAGCCCCCCAAAAAACCAAATCCTGGATCCGCCACTGGTCAACAGGAGATACGAATGCTTAAAAGGGTTTGAATAGTTATTTTATGTTTTCTCAATTTAATCTTTAAAATAATCTTCAACATGCAGAACAATCATAAAATTAAAATTACCCTAAAAAAATCGGACCGCCCCCCCCTTGAAAAGTTTCTTAATCTGTGCCTGTAATGTTATCGAAACAGGTCCCGATCATTCCTATTTAATTTAATGTAAAACGCATTGTTTAATGTGATCAACTTAGTATCAACACTCAGCTTAATGTTATCAAAATTTGTATGTATCCCCTAAAAAACGTCTGTTTTCAAGTTTCGTTTTGAAGGTCAATTGCTTTTGTTCTGAAGCTCAGTATTATTTTACAGTTTACAGCTGCACTGTTATATTTCTTTGGTTTGATTGTAATAAAAAGAAAATATTCGATGCTCTCTGCATACATTGAAAGAAAACAAGAAAACTGTTAAGGGGAGGGGGCGAATCACTGCATGTGATTGGTAATCACAGACTTGCCAACTCTCCGGATTTTGGCGAGAGACTCCGGATTTTCCCTCTTTCTCCCACCCTCCAGATTTTCTCCAAAAATCTCCCGCTTTCTCAGTTTTCTCCCGCTTTTCTTCGTTTATCAAAATTCTGCGCCAACCAACCAACCTGCAGAGGCAATGGATTGAAAGTTAAGTCAGTTAAGTAGAGAGCATTCCAAGTCTTAAGAAGTTTTTTAAAATGAAATGAAAGGACTTCAATATATATTCCTATTCAGATTATTGCAATGGAAGAAAGTAAGGTGCTTCAGTAAAAGCAGGAACCAGTGTCCTGAAAATCGGGGAAAATAGTGAATTTTCCCGAAAGTTTCGGGGGGGGGGTTCGGAGTGTTCCGTTCTTCCCGCGTCTTTCTTGGACGGCCGCGGGTGCCGATTCAAGTTGACTTTTTGAGTCATTATTGCGATGTTAAAAAAAGTTCACCGTGGTCAGAAGCAAAAGGTATGTTAGCATTAAAACTCAACATAAAATTAACTTTTATTCAACTTTTTTACATGGAGATAATTCCTTTTCTCAAGTTTTGTATTGTTACTTATTATTTTTACACGTTTATATTTTTAATAACTAAATAAAAAATATTAAAACCGTTAAATTTTTATTTGGAGCCCATGGGAATATATTACCTTTTTATAATTGGTTTGCAAAAGGGCTGTGCGTCGATAAAAATTTCTCCTGATTTCTTGGGAAAATCTCCTGATTTTTGACTTTCAGAGGTTGGCAAGTCTGTAATCACCATTGGCGCCTTGCAGAGGTTTCTGATAAGAAATTTTGTTTTTTCCTTGTTTAGTGGAATTCAGATTAATTTCAGTGATTTAGGTTTTAGCCTTTTCCATGTAAATTTTTGATAGTTCCCGTTGATTTTGTTTGGATGTCAAAAGAAAACGAATGTATGAGCGGAATTACATAGGTGTAGTATTCACTAACAAATGAAGTTACAAAGTAAGAGATTATTTTATTTTTATTTCTTGGATTACTCTAATATTTTACACTAAAAATTATTAGTTGCCAAGTACATAGTGTAAAATTGTTTCAAATACATTAACTGCAATTACATAATTTTTTGATTTTAAAGCAAACAATATAGTTACACCGTTTGTTGCTTTTTTAAATGGAATCGCCTATTTTTATCAATCGGATAAGGTTATCAATTTCATCGCGTACAATTGCGATCACATTAAGCGGACTCGACTGTAATACATAGGGTGGGTTGGGGTAAAGTGGGTCATGGGGTAAAATGGGTCAGTTTTTATCAACTTGATATAAATCAAATTTAAATTGAATAATTTTCACTCATTTTTTATTATACTCTTTAATCTGTTGGCAACCTTTTTCGACTCTCAAAAATTTATATTTATGAAGTTGAGGACTGAAAAAATATTCAATTGGAACCATAAATGATGTCATCGAAAAAGCAGGGTTTACCAACTTCGAAATATCTATATATTGTAATAAATTACAGCAGACTTTTGTGATATTTTTACATAAATGAAAGCCTGAGAGACATTTCAAGCCAATCAGCTTAGAAAAATATAAAATATTTTATCTTTTATAACAATATTTTGTACTTGGGGTAAAATGGGACAGTTAGGAGGAGGCCTTCTGTATTAAGTAAAAACTGTTTTAACTTATTTCCTTTAAATATACATTGAACTGTCAAACAAGTTTATTTTTTTCTCCAAATGAAGTTATTTTAATTGCTACATTTGAGCAATGTTCATTAACTTCGGACGTTT
The DNA here is from genome assembly GCA_024610705.1 of Tetragnatha versicolor. Classification (NCBI taxonomy): domain Eukaryota; kingdom Metazoa; phylum Arthropoda; class Arachnida; order Araneae; family Tetragnathidae; genus Tetragnatha; species Tetragnatha versicolor. The sequence goes on from JANDEH010000009.1 coordinate 43,629,653, forward strand.
ACAATTTTATTTAAGTACAACTTAAAACAAATTTCTTCAGATAAAAACGGCTTAGCAGATTGCCTTTTTTTATTTTCATGTATGTTTAATAATAAATATATTTTTGACATCTTTTTGCAATGAGACCCATTTTACCCCAAGTTGGGGTAAAATAGGTCATTACTTTTGATACTAAGTATAACCAATTTATAACTAAAAAATATTTGATGTAGTTAGATGAAAATGTTCTGAAGGTTTTTAATGTTAAGATCCAATCGAAAAAAATCATTAAAAAGTAATAGTTTTGATTAAATAAAACTTAGAATGTGAAGTACCTGAAAAGTGACCCATTTTACCCCAACCCACCCTAGTTCATAATGCCTGCATTTCATACTCCCTTTTTATATGTTGTGTTTCTAATTGTGTTTATTAAGCTTTCTTCAAAGACTCCCTGTATTGAAGATAGTGGAATATTCATCAGAACTGATAAATGTGTTCCTACATTAGGTTTGTATTCAATTAATTTCTAAGCATTGTTACTCTATCTTTTGAGTTTGTTAAGGTGCCTGCCTACCTATAGAGGCTTTTTTATAATAATTAAAATTTTGACCTAATTTGTAGTTAATACAATTAAATGAATCTAAAAACTATGAATAACATAAAGAAAATTAAAATATTGATTAAAATTTTCATATTATTGAAGAATTTATGCAGGAAAATCACAAAAAAACGTTTTTCCGCAAATCAACATAACTCAAATTCATACGAAGATATTTTTGTTTTGTAAACTTTGTTATCCTCGTGAACTTATATTTTAGGAGGCCTACTACTTTTATGTCTAAATTTATTTAATATCAAAAGTTACAGAACCAAACGTGAAAAATGAAAAAAAACTCACCAAAATTCAGTAAAGTTATAAGTTATACTATTCATAAAATAAAAAATATTACACCCACAACCAGGCCCGTATTTAGGTTTTTTGCCGCCCTGTGCATATCGATTTATTGCTGCCCCCTTTATTTCATTTCCTGTTTCAAGAAAATTCCCCCTTGTTTCTTTTAAAGTCTACTGCTTAAAGGTGGGGTATTTTCCTTTTGACACAAAATATCAAAATGTTGGGGATTTTTTAAAAAGTATCACGTAAGATCCCCTTATGGTACCGCTGGGGGGTATTGGGGTCCTCCCCCAGAAGAAATTTTAAAATTCGACCTTTATAAAAGTAAGGTTTTGACTAATTTTGAGAACCTTTTTGGGTCCATCACATTTATCTTTTGACACAAAATTTGAGGATTTTCTCAATAGTGTCACATTAATATTCCATTGTGGAACCGCAGGGGGGTATGGGGGTCCTCCCCCAGAAAAATTTTTTAAATTTGACTGGTAAAAGTAGGATTTTAACTCATTTTGAGAACATTTTTGGGTCCAAGAGGGGGCACTGTCCAGAGTGCCCCCTCTTGGACCCGAATGGGTGAAATTAGTATTTAATTCTATTTAATTAAGAATAGAAAACCTTTTTTCTCACCAACCTTTTTCCTATACGCAGATCCACTCGAGCAAGCCCATCCATCCATTTTAGCAAACAAAAAAAACCCAATTTCTTTTCCCTGAGATGCAGGGTAACAAACTGACAATATCAGGACAAAACGAAAATGACCGTGCCATCTGATCTGGTGTCTTCTCCATGCTGGGATTGACTCAACTCTAGAAACTAGGATCCACCCGTTGTAAAAACTGTGTGGTACATTTTTTTCAAAAGTAGCATTTTGAATTGTTGTTATCTGCCGCCCCCCAAAATTTTGCCGCCCTGTGCTATAGCACATGTTGCACGTGCCTAAATACGGCCCTGCCCACAACCAAAAAAATAGTAGAGCTCCTAAATCATATTATGTCAAGTATTTTCCCCAATTCTTATAGAAATCCATTCATAATATTTTGAGTTATGCAGTTTTGCGGAGAAGGGAAATAGCAAAAATGTGATTCTGAGAAAAACGCGAATTTCTTTATTTTTTCCTTAATAAAATGCCTGTTTAGCTGTAAGTAAAATTTCTGTAACTTTGGTTCTAGGAAAGATAAAGACAAAATTCAAACTGATTTGGAAAGCTAAAGATGTGCTCTTTGAAATAAGGTATTAAATTTTTTTTAAATTTTGGGTCCAAAACGGCGTTTTTTAGGTAGGCAGGCATCTTAAAGCACTCTCAAGTCTTAAAATCAAGCCTTTTTGATTTTACATTAAGTTTAAAATTATGCTGTTTGATGTAACTTGATTTATTTTCAAAAGTAATATTTAAAATAAAACAATTAAAAAAAGAATGTACTTTTTATACAGGGTGTTTCAAAATTGTGTTGCACGGCTTTTATTCGGGGTCAACACCTCCTAGGGTCATGGAAGTAAGGTCTACCCCTAGGTAAGTGAACCTGGAGAATGCACTGAAATGACTCACAGCGCCCCTGGGCATCGAAATTAAGTACTTAAAAAATTAATTTAAAAACTAAAAGAGAGCAAAAACCTCAGTAAGAGTAAACCACTGAAAAATTTGCAAATAGGCGAACTTTTTCTTTTTTACCCCCTAAAAAAGTGCTATTTTCACATGCTAATATCTCCGCTAATATTCAAGATATTTTGTTCAAACTTTTTTCAGTGAGTTCTTCATGACGTTGGCAACAATACTCTTATTAAGGTTTTGCTCTATCTCCTTTAGTTTTTAAATTGATTTTTTTTAACTTTTTAATTTCGCCGCTAGGGGCGCTGTAAGTCCTCAATAGATTCTTCAGGCTCACTTACCTAGGGATAGACCTAAGAGATGACCCTAAGAGGTGTTGGTTCCAAATAAAAGCCGTGCAACGCAATTTTGAAACACCCTGTGTATCATGTTTCATAGTCTTTTCATCAACTTTGCCTAAATTTCTTTGGACTTCAGTATCAAGTATTACCAATTCTGGTTTATGCTTATTTCAAAATGTCTAACCAACTCTTTTTCCATCTTCAATAGGTATTCTATTTGAACTGTGTATTAAATACTCCTCTGGTACTAGTGTAAGTATTTATTTCTTGTCTCTTAATTTTTTTTCTCAGTGCAATGTCAAATAATTCAATAAATATTAAAGTTTATAACAGCTGCAAGCAGAGATATGTTTAACGCCTCTGAGAGTGTATTTCACGCATTGAAAATCGGAAATACGCTTTTAAAAACTAGCCAGGCGTATTTTCATGGTTTGAATTTTTAACAAAGGCTTTTCTTAAAGAAATGTATGGCTTCCACTGAAATCGAAAAATAATTATTTTTCTACCGAAATTTGTAATTTTAAATAAATATTTCATTTAGAATGTTTAAGGACAAATTGTTTTATTGATAATGCTTAATATTTTCTTTTAATTTTTAAAAGATGCTATTTGTTAAAAACCAAAATAGCATCCTCATTTTTTTCTATTTCATTTTGTCCATTAAAAATTTTATATAAAAAATTGGTTGCCCTTTGTTTTTTATTTTAGTATTTCACTCCTCATAAATGAATTTCACGCCTTCTTGAAAGGTCAAGGAGTATACAAAAAAGTCGCCAAAAAAGAATAACGCTGGCTGCAAGCAAAATATTGCCAATTTCATTTATATATTGCACTGATTTGATTTATGTCAAATTATAAGATAATTGATTTTTCATAACAAGGATCCAGAGAGTATTTTTTAAAAAGTATTTGATTGCCTTATATTTTTCTTGTTTTCTTTCTATATGCAAGTAAAAATAAATTTGAAGGTGTTAAAAAGAATGCTTGTACTAATTTGTAGAGCTTACTTTTAAGTAATTTCTCTCTTGTTTTAGACTGGTGAAATGTGTGCGGGTTGGGCATTTATGAAATTGTTAGATGACTCAGGTGCACCACTCAGAAGCAAGTAAGCAATTAATTTTTCCCCTTCTTATATTTTACAGAAGTTTAAGTGAGTAAATTTAGAGGGTTCAAGTAGGAAATGATTTTTAAAAATTTCGACTGAAATTATCAAGGGATTTCTAATAAGAGTAGAGGAGATCCTATTCGCTTAATAAAATGAAACTAATGATAACTTAGTTATGAAGGGATTGTCATTTTTTATTTCCATTAATCTAATAGCAGTTTATGATTCCAGGACAAAAATTTTAAAAGTTCAAGACACAGAACCATTTGCACCATATGTTTCCAAGATGTCAACTTCAGGTAAATTCTATTATTGGAAATTGAATTTCTTCGCCTTAAGGGCTTGATTAGGTGTTATTTTCCTGTAGTTTTTGTGTTAATATTTCAAAATAAAATAGTTTTTAATTATCTTTGTTTACTTCATAACTAGCATTATTTTTGTTTCCTAATTTAGTTTAAATTATTTAGGGAAGTCTGGGTTCTTGAAAACTATTATGACTGAACAAAAACTATCTCGCCTAGTTGTTTCAGTATGTAGTCCTGATAGAAGTTATAAGCAAAAAATGTGGTAAGTTCCTTTAAGATTGCTTGGAATATTGTTGCAAATGAACATTAAAATAAAATTAATATGACTAATTTATTATTTATTTAAATTTATCTCCAATTTTATTTTAGCTATTTTCCATCTACTTTAATCGGACCATGGTGTTGCATACCAATTATTGCTTTGTGTAGAAAGGTAATTGATGACGACTTGATGCAGAAATATACAAGTGGAAGCAATGGTATTTTATAATTTTATTAAAATATTAATGACATGGATACTTAAACTTACTTTCATGCTTCTAATGACATACGGAAGTAATGAAAAATTAGTTTCTTAACCCTTGAAGTTATATGATTTGTAATTGAATATATGCCATCAGTTTTTATCTATAGTAACCCATCATTTTTGTTACCTTCTAAATTTTATGGTTTGAATGATTAAGAGTTAACTTAATTAAAAGCTGCATAATTTATATTAGTCAAACCCCTATTAAAAGAAACTCAGGCTGTAGTGATGAACCTTGTTACTAATATTGACTGACCATTTAAGACAATTAAATAAGTTGTACTACAGAACCTTTTGTTATACCAAGTCTAAAATTATGTGAAGATTACTATAATAGTGTTTGAGTGTATAAGATGTGGATACTCAATAAAAAAGTTTTTTTAGAAATTGCATACTTTCATAAACTGGTACAGCTAATATAATATTCATGAACCTTTGTATTTATTGTGTAAAGGAGAATATTTATATTACAGCAGACCTTATTCAGACCCCTTTTCTAGCAAGTCTTCCTTTAGTGTTTAGTGAACTCGATCTCGTAGATGTTTTAAGAGTATGTATGCCTTAATACTGACTTTTTGCTTGCAATAATTTTATGCTCAATGTAATAATTACTTAAATTTGTTTTTTGAAAGAAATAAACTTTAGTAATTAGTAAGGTCGAACAATTGTGCATAATCTATGCTTGAAATTATGTATTTTAATTTGTATTAGTTGCTTTAAAAAATTCTTTTTGTCTTAGATGCACTGGGTTTCTAAGACCAAAACTTTCAATATAAATGAAATTGTAAGTATACTTTTTAAATATCACTCTTAATGGTAATTATAATTTTACAATAAAACATGTTGTCATATATTTCACACTATTTTAGAGAAGAGAAAATGTTAAAAAACAAGCATTTCGTGATTTATTCATGGAAACAGTATTCATAATGATTAACAGCAATAACTTGCCTCCCTATAATTTTGGGAATGATTCCAATGAAAATGTAAGTTTTGTAATTTTCTACTGTATTTTTAAAAATGAATCACATTATTTTACTATATTTTTCTTCCTAATTCATTCCTATTTCTTAGGATAGAAAACTAGCTATCAATCATCTAATGAACACTTTGACTCAACAAGGAGCATTAGTTCCCTCAAATGGAATTGAGTTTTCACCACTTTCTTTTGAGAAATTGTGCAAAAAATTTCACTAAAATTGTTTGTATGGAAAAATCGTGATTAAATTACATAATTGTATATGTAATTGTAAATTGTATAGCTTTAATATAAACACCTTCTATTTATCAATTTATTGCGTTACTCATTGTAGAAGAAATTTTATAGTTTTATTTAATCTTAATTTCATTAAAAAATAATTTACTTAACACGTTCAGTGCCAAGGATGCACTGGCGCGTCCTGGAAAAAAAAGAGCGCTGATGTCAACTTTAAAATTTTATCACTTTTTGGGACCATCATCTGTGTTTAATGTATTAATCCATACTCTTCCATTTCACGCAGGCAACATGTGCAACTTCTATCTACTGCCAAGCTGGTGTCTTTTGGCAATATTTTACTTAAAACTTTTGCCAATTTCTACTGTTTGTTAAATCTCGTTTTATTTGATGCCATCTAGTAATTTATCCTTTAACATCGGACTAAAAACCAGCAAAGTCGTTCGATTCCGGCATTTTAAAAAAAATCTTTATTTTTCATAATAAATTTAAAATAGATATAACATTTTATTCAATTACTATTCTTATGATACTATTTTATTGAAATTAGAGCTTATTTTACTCATACTGAAATTAACAGCTAGGATTATGTTTTCATTAAACCAGCTACGCTATCATAAAAGGCCTGTATAAAATTCTGATCTGCATGATGGGTAGGGATGTTACGGTTCCACTGGAACAGTTCCATGGAACCTAATCCCAGCATGGAACCGTCAGAACCGGTTCCACGAAGAACCGCTTAACGGTTCCACCCTGGAACCGATAAAGATCAATAACAAATCCAAATTTCTCTGCAATCCTATCAACATTGAACGAGAACACCTCAAATAAAGAGGCGATTTCCAAACTAAAAGATAAGCAATGCCCGCAAACCGCTACCGGCTACGGCAGAGATATTTTATAGCAAAAAAACGCATCGAGGCAAAAACGCAACAATCTATTCGCACCATAGAGCACATCTGCCAAAAACTGAATCTATAATTAATAAATCCCTTTTCAAAACAAATATGCTCTTATCTCACTGAAAAACCGCAACGAGAGGAAATAAATAAAAAAGAAAGACATCTGCCGCTTTGGCCTTGGCGAAGAACGAAGAAGCAGCCGAAGAAAAAAATGACTGACAGCCGCCTGGGCCAATAAAACGCTCCAAAGCAATCGATAGCTTTTATCCCTGCCGCCCGAAATTGTTATGGATTTTCGGTTGGAACGGGGCCGGCTTCGTGAACACCCTGAGTTCCACGGATTATGAGCTTTCATTACTGCCGCCCGAAATTCTTATGGATTTGCTGTCGGAACGGGCCGGGTCGGCCTGGAACTGTTAGCGATCGCTAATAGTTACACGAAGTCTTAACGGTTCTGAGAGAAATAGGTCAATGATAGAACTCTTTACGGAAACTAATACGTTCCCGTGGAACTTGTTTCGAGTGGATTAGTTATGCTGGGAGGAATTCGCGTAACTGGAATGGAACCGGAACTTGATTAGAACTCTTTTGGAACTTATAACTGGTAAGAACTTTGGAGCTATTTTGGAACTTATAACTAGGTTTAGAACTTGGGAACTCTTTGGAACTGGTAAGATAATAATACTAATAAACCTGGAACTGGAACGTATAAGCGTTTGTTTCTGTTTGGGCTTCGTTGGGAAGGGTATAACTGTCTGTCTGTGAGAATGAGAATTAAATCTGGAAATTCATTTTAAGTTTACTGTAGCTTGACCACTGGTCAAGATGACTAAAATTCACTAAAAAATAAATGTTGGAGTTGCCAATTGATCTTTTGTAATCCTTATTGTTATAACGTGTGTCTTTGGTTCCGACTGACCATTGGTCTGTCCGATCCACATTTTGTGCTTTGGCACTGAAGTAGGTCATGTGGGGTATCAAACCAAACGCCTTGAGACGGGTAACATATTGGTGTTGACCACTGGTCAAGATCTCTTGACCAGTGGTCAATCCATTTTTTCTCGCTATATGTAACGTTTCTGACCTTTTCTTTTTGTCTCGTGGTTGTTTTAGGTGTCCCTGACCTTTCGTCAACCCCATTTGACCACTGGTCAATTTTTGAATTTTTTGACTTTATGGCTCCTTTTTGGGACCCTTGCGTTTTTTATATGAACGGTTTTAAAGTTGGAACCGTTTGGAACTGGAACTGTTAAGGGAACCTAATCCCACCTTGGAACTGGAACTGTGGAACCGGTTCCACACTTTAACTAATACGTAACATCCCTAATGATGGGCATAATATTTTTTATTTCCACGGCAGGGTAATAACTATCATATCAGTGCAAGTAAAGTTTAAGTAAGGGTAAGTGTTTGGCAAGGTCCTGGGGGTAACGTATCTAAAATCAAAGCACAAAGCACTCATTAAAAGCCTAGCCCATCCTAAATTTCTTGTGTGCCCTTCAGGTATCTTACCTAATTTCACCAGTGGTACGGATGGCACAGAATGATACAAATAATATTTTTCTGGAATCGAACCTTTACCCTCTTATTATGAGCTTGGTACTCTAAATACCATTTACTCGCTGCCCACCACGCTAGCAGCTTGAGAGCTGTACCGTCGTCGGTTCGATTCCGGTCTCACCCTAACCTCACCTAATAAAAAGAACAGCTTCTAAAAAATCTAATTGAATATCTTCAAATACCATAAAACTTATTTTAAATGTTTAAAACATGTAATCTAATGCCTAATGATTTCTTATAACATTCAAAAGATAACAGGGATTTCTTTTGTTTTAAATTAATTCTAATTAATACTGTAATTATTTTATAAATGCCACACTGCATAAAATAGCTTCTATGCCATGAGTGGATGTAATCTCCAGTTCTTCTTGATAGGACCTCTTTGTGCAGGGCATACATCCAAATGTTCTGCTGTCATAGACTGACCAGTCACAAAGAAATACAGTCAAGTAAGTTGGTAAAAGTGATATGTTAGAGACAAGGTCTCATTTCCAAAAAAATTCTCTAAATCAGTGGTTCCCAACAGGTGGTCCGTGAGAAGATTTTTAAATAATTTATCCAAAAAATGTGTGGAAAATTTAAAAAAAGTTTTCCTAATCAGAAATAGGAATTCCAGGAAATAGTAAAAACACTACAGATACAAAAACATAAGTAAAAAATCATACATCTCATAAATAAAAAATGTTATGTTCTCTTTCTCTATTATGAATCATTTGTTCATTTCAATTATTTTGCACAGTTTGAAATGTGATGATGTGAACAAGTATTGCATCAGATTAACTAAAACTGAGAGGTGTCGGGGTGGGGCTAATAAAGAATCGAATTATCAGACTTATACTTGGTTTGATACGAAGCTAAGCGTGGAAGTGTTCAGATACTTCAAACTGGGATGCTATGGTCAGACAGAGGGTCTTCGAGAAATCGTGATATGAAAAGAGGAAATTTCTGATACACATGAAATAGGTTAGTTCGAAGATAGGAGAACAATTTATTGCCGAAAATGCTAAAGTTTTTGAACACATAAATTATTTTCTATTTTAATCGCTCCTTTGAAATAATTATTGACTCTAGACGCGATTTCTTTCGGGAGAACATCAGCCTCGTCCGCCTTGCCTAAAAATTTCCTCTGCCACAACTCACAGTCAGTGCATGTCCAGTTTGCTTTTTTGTGATCAACAGAATTCCTGGTTATCTCATTCGTCTTGCAGTTTAGTTTAAAGCTTACTTTCTTTCAAATTTTAGTAACAATATATTACCTTATTTGTTGGTTTTGAAAAAGAAGAAAAATAACTATTTTATACTGTTGTTTTTTAAACCTGTAACTTTTTTGTAGGTGTGAACCCTTCCAGGGTTAATAGATAAAAAGGCTTGATATAGAATTAATGTAATTTTTAATTTTTCTTTTAAGTGTAAAAGATTATTTGATTTTCTAAGTTCTATTTAGAAACATTGTAAGACTCGGTTTCCCTTACTTCAGAAAAAAGTCAAAAATTTAGATTCTCCATGAGGAATGAATGCACTGAAAAAAAGTTAAAATTTTGAAGATAAAGTTAGGGATAGAGATGGTCTGCGGAGGTTCAAATTTAAGTAAAGTGGTCCGTCGTAGACATATTTGAGTTGGGAACCACTGCTCTAAATCTAGCCGTAATTTAATCTAAGTATGGACTACAGGTTAAAAATAGTTAAGGAAATTATTTTTATAAACACATAAGTGGGACCAAGCAAACTTAGGAAGGAAGTATAACAGAAAGTACTGAACAAATGACCTTGACCCTCAAGACATGTGTAAAAGTATAAGTAATAATTCTTAATATATAAATAATTCTTAAATGTGAATAAATTTATTAAAAACTGTGATTAAAAATACTTTTAACAGTATATATTTTTTAAAAAAAAGTATATGTCTTATTAAGTACCCGAAGATACGTATTTGTACCCAATTTCATGTTTATAACTTGAATAGTTTTTGAAAAATCTTGCGCCCAGTGAATTTTTTTTTCTTTTTTGATTACTCCTATAAAAACCGTCAGAACTTTTTGAAATTTTGGGTACTTATGTATTGATATATAGTTATTATGCGGTAAAAATTTAAAGTTTCTACAGAAATTAGTTTTAGTGTAATACTAGTTCGACCCTAGTTAAGAGTCCTGAGACCCCTTATTAAGAAAACTCCCTTTTGTGAAACTTGACGAGTTTAACAAAAGGGGATTTTAAAGGGACTTTATAGAATGATTCCTTTCTTAGTCATTCAGTAAAGTAAGAGGATTCTACCTCATGTTGGTGTATACGACCTGTGTAGCATCCACATTACCAGATCTTATAGATTTGTTTTTATTTTGTAATAGTTGCCCAGAGACTTGAAATTTGATGTGTTTGACAGTTTAAAAATGGAGCATCCTTCGGATAGATAACACTGTTCAACAATGAAAAAATTTCCTTGATGAAAATAGTCATTTCTTATAGATTTTGGGTCGCTGAATACGAAAATCACCATTAAAATTCTCAATTGACTCAGTATTTTCGGGGAACAGCCCCTCCCCTTTTTACGCTTTTCGACGACTTTATAACTTTAAACTCGATTTTCAGGGTCAAAAAGCATTGCTTTGATCTTCAAATTGCTCCCCAGGGGACAAGAAAGGTTCAAATTAATAAAATATGATAAATTTATAACAAATGGATAGGTTTAAGGGGTAATTACCCCCCTAAAAATGCAAAAAAATAGCTAAAAATTATAAAGGTTTTAATACGCTATTTTTTCTTCTTATTTTTTACGCAATTCACGTTTGAAGGGTCCTAACCCTTCCCCAAGGACACAAATTCGATGGCAATATGCAGCAATGGTTTTTACTAAAAGCGGTTGAGGTGAAAGCGCCCCCAAAGCACCCACGGAAGGGTTCAATATCGCACTTAGAATTAAACTGTGCTGTACAAAAAAATTTTTTAAGCCACTAACTGAATTTCAACTGATTCTTGTGTAAGATGATCTGGTGAATTCAAATATGACACCCATTTTCCTCCATCACTCTCAGTTTTTAAGGGGATGCCCTCTAATTGTTATCCTCAGCCGTGCATCTATTAACATCTTGAAACATGGAATCCTCACTTCCTAAAACTGGTCAGTTTTTAAAGAACTGAAGAGTTTCTACTTAGGATAGACCCAAAATATAAGAAAAACGTCATTTTTAATCTTTTCAAATCATCAATATTAATTCCTGAGCTCGCGAGCGCCTTCGCGATTCTGGAAGTCTTCTGAACTCTTCGGCGGGGGCTTCTGGGGAGGCTAACACCTCAGCCGCTTTTAGTAAAAATTATTGCTGCATGTTGTCATCAAATTTGGGTTCTTGGGGAAGGGTTAGGACCCTTCAAACGGGAATTGCGTAAAAAATAAGTGGAAAAAAATAGCATATAAACCTCTTTAATTTCTAGCATTTTTTTTGAATTTTTAGGGGGTAATTACCCCTTAAACCTATCCATTTGTTATAAATTTATCATATTTTATTAATTTGAACATTTCTTGTTACCTGGGAGGTAATTTGAAGACTAAAACAATGCTTTTTGACCCTGAAAATCGAGTTTGAAGTTTTAAAGTCGTCAAAAACGTAAAAAGGGGGAGGGGCTGTTCCCCGAAAATCCTGGGTCAATTGAAAATTTTAATGGTGATTTTCGTATTCAGCGACCCAAAATCTATAAGAAATGGCTATTTTCATCCAGGAAAAAATTTTGAAGGTCAAATTTGTTGAACAGATCCAAACAAAAGCTTGTTGAAAAAAAGAGCAGTTTTAAGTTTAGATTTAAAGAATAATTTAGAAGGGCAAAAGAAGCTATAGGATTGAGTACTCCTTATAGTCTTTACAAGAGGATGCGAAACAGATAGAAAAGTTCACTGATCAAACGCTCCCTTCCTACTGCCTATAAAGAGATTGATTTTATAATCTGAAAGAGCATAGTTGAAAAACCTTAAATCTAAAGTTTCACGGAAGTACCATCAATATTAAACGCTTGAGATCCTGTTCAAGTTTGTTTTTTGCGTGCGAGAATACACCGGCGGAAATAATAATCCCAACACCAAGAAGGAAAAGAGATATCAAAGTCAAATTTATATCTATGATTGCACATAGTATCAATGTGAATTGATTAAAAAATCAGCCTTCCTGGTTGTTAGGGGGCCGAGAAACCCAGAGAGGAGTGTTATCTCCATTAGGTGCAGGGGCGGATCCAGACCAAATTTTCGGGGGGGGGGGCATTTGGAAAAATACGATACTTCTCTATAAAAACATTAATTTGTATGCAAAATGAATATTTATAATTATATCATTATACTCAGTTGCAACTTAACTTGAGCCTGTAGAAATATGCTACTGAGAGCAACCCAAGAAAGTAGTTCCCCGCGAGGTGTCTGAATTTTGAGTGAAATTTAGAGCTTCAATTTTGAATAATGATTAGTTTTTTAAATCCACATATATTAAGCATCTTTTCATCCCGATATGCATAAAATGTTCAGTATTATTATTTTTTAAAGTGGCGTAACTCGTAGTAGTACAACTTGCTCTCAAACTCGCCAGCCAAAAAGAGCTTCTAGCAACCCAGCAGGCTTACTGTTTACTCAGATTTTCTTCCGCGTGGCCATGACGTCAGGCTCAACTTAAGTTGCATTCGATCGAGTATAGAAGAACTATGTTTTTGAAGTGAAAAACAGTTAAAATATGAAATCAAATTTATCCCGTACAAGAAAAAATAATTTCAAAAACTTTTTGGCAAATTAATGGAGGAAGGAAATTTGTTATTCGAAAGCATAGACTTAAGATTTATTAATTTTGAATTCATCAACTCAATATTGCATAAAATAGTTAATTTGTGTAACTATTAATTACAGGGGGGGTTTGGCCAGTAATTTCTTGAAACTTTAGTTCGATTTTGGTGATGACCAAGGTAAGTAGACAGCGGTGGATCCAGGATTAGTTTTTTTTGGGGGGGGGCATCCCCCAGAAAATTTTTGGAAATTTAAGCCTAAAAAGCAGATTTTCAACTCGTTTTGGTACACCTAATCCGGATTTCGGACATACATTTTCAAGAATTTAATTTCCATTTAGGTTGGGTTTTTGCATTTTGATGAACTTTTTACAAAAACGTTGTTAATAATATACTCCTGTTCATAAAAAATGCAACACCATGAAGGACTTGTTAGATTTTGATGAAATTTACACAGAAAGTGATATTTGTGGATGCAAATAAATGATAAAATTTTCAGAACAAAGGAATAAAATTAAATATCGAAAATCGGTAATTAATGTCTTCCATACGCACTGCAATGAGAGCCTCTATACGACAGGTCATCGAATCAAACAGATTGAAATTTTGACTGAGGAGGGGATTTTCATCTAAGATTCATCCCAAACCCAAAGTTTGCCAATATTGGTAACATAACACGCATTTTGAGTATGAGGACAAACCAATGAAATTTTAGTCAAGCTCCATATGTGAAATTTTGGATGAAGAAATCTGTCGAGAAATAAACTGTTTTTATTGGATGTAATGGAAAATTGGAACATTCCAAAAAACATGTGTACGGGATTTGTTCTGATGAATTACAGCTTCAGGATCGCTTTAAAGTTAGGGTATAACTTTTGGCTCCAAACAATTTTAGAATTTTTTTAAGAAATGAGATTGCCCTCATTTTTTATCTAATGAGGTTGCCCATGGTACCCAATAGTGCTCCAGGTCAAAAAACTTAACTTCTTTACCACAGACTCAAGATAAAACACTCCAAAAATGGCGATTTTCGGCATAGCGTCCAAACCCAATTTAGGTGTCATGTTAACCCAAATTGAAGGGGGATTTGTTTAAAAGGACCATCATTTTTTATCAGTAATCATGCGAAACTATTTTTTTCTGGATCCCATGGTAGCTCTATGCACCGATGGAATTCCATCAATGGAGCGCTGTAAAGAAAACGATATTTGGTGAGTCTAGCTACAATGACGACCGATTAACTGATAGAGCAGACAATGATAGACCTGTAGCAGTATTCTAACAATTTGAAACATGTCGATAAGTCACTTAGTGATCCGGCACTGCCATGCGAATGAATTCTCTTTCATCCCGTGCTGACGTGACTATGAGGGGACCAGAACCCAATTTTCAACTCGCCTTACCATCTTTGGACCTCTGCTCTCAAACTCATATCACTATTGTCCTGTTTCCATTCATCTGAGCAGCTGTAAAATAGTGTGAAAAACACCCTTCCTGGAGGCCTAAGATTAATCCTCTTTTAAACTCGGTTAAATGTTCGTATGACATCCTTTAAGGTCTAAGGGGTATAATGACATCTAATGACAAGATAATCAACGGCAGACAATCTTCTTACAACTCCTTAACGTCCCGTTACAGCCCCCCATATTTACGACTAAATCAGTGGTTGAGAAGACACTGCTCAGCTTACGCATGCGCTGTAGCTCTGAATTTCTTATCATTTGATAAGCAAACCATAATGAACATACCCTGAAAATTTCAAGTTGATCGGACAATTATTTCTTGGTGTTGCATTTTTTATGAACAGGAGTATAGAGTTCCCAGTTCCAAAGGCGGGTCCTCCCCCGGAAAATTTCTGGAAATTTGACCCTAAAAGCAGGATTTTAACTCGTTTTGGAGTCACTTTTCCCTCTTTTTCCTGCCCCTCCTAAAGTTTTCAAGGAATTACTGTAATCTATAATAATAGATTTCAAAATTTCAAGGGGTTCTCCCCAAGAAAAATTTTGAATATTAAAAGTAGAGGTTTTATGCTCACACATTTTAAGATGAATTTTTAAAGAAAAACAATCTTTCACACACACACAAAATTCAAAAATTTCGGGGGGAGGGTGTTTGAACCCCCAAACCCTGCTCCTTGGATACGGCCCTGATTAATTACTAAAACAACTTGCCATTACTGAAGCTTGGGACTGAAAAAATATCTTTTTCCTCTAATCCAGCAGCACTGAGGTACCAACTTCTCGAGAACAAAATTACAAATAATGAACTGACCCACCTTTTCAAGTAGAAAATGTCACCCCAGTCGTCCCCTGGTCAAGTCACGTGGGAAGCGTAAACAGGAAAGGGGCAATACAACAATTTGAAACTGTACCTGAACGAAATTGGACACTCCATTTTTAGCATTCCACACCAAGTCCCAGGCATCTCCCCGTCCGAAGATATGGTGACAAAACAGAAAGAGGTTTTAACTATTTTGGAATTTTTCTCGGGAATGGCCCCCCTTGCGTTGTTTTTATTCATGTCAGACATCGCATGAATTACAATGAATTTTTTTTGAATTATAGCTCTGAAAACGGGGTTTTTAACTATTTTTGAAATTTTCTCGCATGGCCCCCTCCCTGGATCCGCCACTGATTAGGTGTCCATTAATATGTCATGGTGTTCAGTAAAAGGGACTCTAAATGGCTTTTGAGGGATTGGAGGACCATGTTGCCTCCCCACCCCAGGTAGTAAAGTTTATATGGTGCACCAGCGGACGTTGCATACCGGGCTAGGTGATTTCTCCTCTTTCACCGCGGACAAGTTTTGTGGGCGTTGCGTTGGTTCGTAAGAACGGAATAGTCATGGTAAAATGCAACAAAGGGGGATAAGAAGGAAGCTTGGACATTGCTTTCGTCATGTGGTCGTGGTTGTGCATTTTTCTCCTGAGAATTGTCCGCAGGGGAGGGCTGCAGGTTGCCAAACCTCAATGATGCAGCTCTGGTTGGTCAATGTACCGGTAAATCATACTGAGGAGGTGTGGGAGTAAAATCCAATGCTTCACTACCTCGTTACTCTTCGTACAGAAAAAATCTGACGATTACAATATCATCAGCTGAGTGCTCTCTTTTCTCGCTGTTGTAAAAGTATATCCAATTATCGTGTTGCTCCAGACCGAATTGGGATACTCTCAAACTCTGTGCAATCCCATTGAAATGTTCTTTTATTATTTAATGCACTATTGCCAACGCCAAATCATGTGTTGAAGATTGGAATTTTTCTGAAGCTATGCTTACCAAACGGGTAGTCCTCTGCACTGTAAACGACATACACACACATTCCACTCCCACACCTCCTCACTATAATTTACCGGCACATTAACCAACCAGAGCTGCAGCATTAAGGTTTGGCAACGTTTTGTCTCTCCTTACCTTCGCCTGAGGACAAGTCTCAAGAGAAAAATGCACAACCACGTGATGAACGCAATGACTAAGCTTTATTCTTATTATCCTGACCTACCCGTTCTTAAGAACCAATGCCAACAAAACATGCCCGGTGAAAGAAGAGTAATCACCTAGCCCGGTATGCAACGCCTGCTGGTGCACCATATGAACTTTTGACTACCTGGGGAGGCAACATGGTCCTCCAATCCCTTTAGAGCCCCTTTAATTCAATACCACGACGTGTGACGGCGGTAATGAACACTTGTGGAGACAACACTCCTCTCTAGTTTTCTCGGCCCCCTAACATCCAGGAAGGCTGATTTTTGAATCAATTCACATTGATACTATGTGCAATTATAGAAATAAATTTGACTTTGATATCTCTTTTCCTTCTTCGTGTTGGGATTTTTATTTCCGCCGGTGTAGAGTGTAGATCCAGTTCAGGGAAAATGTACGAGTTACGGATTGATGCTCGCTAAATTTCTCACCATTATTTGCGATACGAGATTCCCCGCCAACTTTCGCCAACAACAGTTCCTTAGGAAATTAGGCATGTTTCGCCAAATTAATCGAGCATCTAGAAAAAAAAAAAACAAATGGGAAACATATTTTATACAGGGTGTTACAGATAAATGTTTCATAATTTCTACGAGGGGTGAGGTAGGACCCACCTAGACGACTCGGATATCAAACATAAATGGGGTGTCGGAAATGTACCCCTGATGAGCTGAGTTCTGAGTTAACCAACTTTAGTTGGTTTATAGAGGCATGCGCTTGCTCCTACGAGCCGCTTACGCATTCTTGCTAAGAATATTTTTTTAGAAGTGATAATATGA
Source organism: Tetragnatha versicolor (assembly GCA_024610705.1). Lineage (NCBI taxonomy): Eukaryota > Metazoa > Arthropoda > Arachnida > Araneae > Tetragnathidae > Tetragnatha > Tetragnatha versicolor. The sequence goes on from JANDEH010000009.1 coordinate 43,647,035, forward strand.
TGAAAGTATGAGATGACCATGATTGATTGAAAAATGAAAATTGACTTTTATTTATGTTTTCTTTACAAATTCTCCCGGAATTTTTGATCTTCCTCTAGGAGGGGTTCTTAATATCTCATTGGGGGAATTCTTAGTCTTTCCTTGAGTTCTTTCATTCTTTTCTCTGACTCTTCATTCATTTTGGTCATAAATCGACTAAAATTTGTACCCCTGATGAGCTAGAGGTTTTATAAGCCGGCATTGGAGGTTGTATAATCCACAGTGGAAATTGACTCGTAACCTTGTATGATTGGAATAAAACCAGCAAAATCGTTCGATTCCGGCATTTGCTACATAAAAACCAATGTAGGATAGGAGTTGAAATTTCAGATCTTTAATTGGTTTTAGGAATAAATACGAAATCTTCAATTCGATATTAAAAGGTAATGTGTCAATTTCCACAGGGAATTTTACAACTTCCCATGCCCGCTTATAAAAACCCCTAGCTCGTTAGGGGTGCATTTCTGACCTCCCATTCCTATGGGATGATTCAGAATCGTCTAGGTGTGTCCTACCCCTCCTAGAAGTCATGAAACACTTATCTGAAGCAACCTGTATTTATCATAAACTCATCCAATTTCCATAAAAAGGGGAGGTCGCCAAAAACCAATTTAAAAGCTGAAATTTCTGTAAATGCTTAACCATACCCCAATTAGCACTATCATTGAAGATTCGTCAAATATTTGTCATGCATGGCCAAATTTCGTTTACTTCTACAGGCCAAAAGTCAGTACATTTTTGAAAATTCCATAAAAACGGGGAAAAAATCGGAAAAATAAACGGTCTTCACTTTCAGCATCCTGAGGTCAAGGATTTTTTAAGCCAATAAAAAATAGTTAAAAAAAACGCTGATGTCACCCAATTCCTACCAAATGAAACCAACAAAAAAGTTTGTTTTCAAACAAATATCAAAATAAAATGTAGTTCACTTCAGTTCAACAAGAGAATCCACGGTCATAAGAATCACAGAGTAAGTTCAACTGCTCATAGTACAGTATAGATTAGGGTGACTTGGTGACAGTCACACATGAGATCAGTGGGCGGGCCTATCAATTGGACTCCATCATGAAAAACCGGAACTCATTACCGCTGTAATAATAATTTTTAATGGCTATAGCTATTAAAATCTAGGCTTAAAGTAAAATTTGAAAGTAGCAGAAAAATTAAAAATGTCTTTCAATTCAACAAATTGGCGGAACAAAAAAGAAAAACGTGAGTGCTATTATACTAGTGCATTGCCTTTGCTATAAATGGAATGCTTGATTATCATCAGTTTAAATTCTAATAATAAATTAAAGAATTTAATGTAGTCAAATAATTTAGGCACTGTCTAAATCCACGAAAGTAACAACTCAACTGTAACGAATTTCGCTAATACTTAAACATGGGATAACTTTCGTGGATATAGATATAAACACTTCGAATAAAAAAAATATTTAATGTTGCAACAGTTGAAAAATTTGAAGATTTTTTGTTTTTAAATAGTTTTTACATTTTTATTTTACCAGTGATTTTTTCTAGATAAACTTAATATTGTGAGAAAAAACCTACATGACATTCATTATTTGAAAACATCCCCATGTTAGTCCTAAGGCTAAAAAAACTGAATGAAAATACAAAAAATCTGTATAAAAGGGACAAAATTTTGATTCTAAACAAAAGATTTTTGAGTTTCAAGAACAGTGTTATCAGCCTCGAAGAGATACATAACGGGAGAAGTCTAGAAAGTAAGTTTTTATGCTCCAATATACAGTCGAGTCCGCTTAATGTGATCGCAATTGTCCGAGACTAAACTGATAACATTATCCGATCGATAACAATAAGCGATCTCATATCAAAAAGCAGCAAACAGTGTAACTAGATTGTTTACTTTAAAATCAAAATCAAGTAATCGTAATAAATGCATTCAAAACACTATTTTTAAACTAGGTAAAATTTTAAGGGGGAAATATAGGAGTAGTTCTTTAATTAATAAAAGTAAAATAATCGCTTACTTTGTATTTTTATTTGCATGGAAAGATTTCTCCTTTTTTCCACCTTCCACTCCAATAAACCACTTATTTATTACAATCTGAATTCCAGTAAACAAGGGAAAATTCAAATTTCTTATCAGACACATCTGCAAAGCGTCGATCTTGGTGGTTTCTTTAACCAATCACAAGCTTGGATTCGGACCCCCCCATAACCTTTTTATTTCAATACTTATGCGGAATGTTTTCTTTTTCTTACTGGTACTGAGTTTCAGAAAAAAAGAAGCACCAGATGCTCTCATGGAGCAGATGTTTACTTGTAAAAATTGACCTTCAAAATGCAACTAGAACTCAAAAGCGGTCGTTTTAAAGGGGATATGGACAAATTGTGATAATATTAAGCTGAGTGATGATTCTCATTCATAGTTGATCACATTAAACGATGTATTTTACATTAAATTAAATAGGAATGATCGGGACCTGTCGATTTCGATAACATTATCCGATTGATAACATTAACCGTGATCACATTAAGCGGATTCGACTATACTTAACATGGGGAATTCTCCAATTTTCTCGTACGTTTGACGTCATTGTCCGAGTTGTGAGGATTTATATAGAGGGTTTTGCGCTCTCTATAATTTAATATTTGTGTTTTTGTCTAAAAATAACATCATTTTCGAAAGTAAACACAATATTTGTCTCTTTTTAAATCTTATCCTTTTTCAATTTTTCATGATTTAAAAATCTGTATGATGTTTTTTATATTATACTTAAAAAATTTTTATAATTTCTTCTTTACTCTGCAATATTTCGACAGCAGAGTTGCAAAAGCCTGTAAGAAAATTTTTTGGCGAAAATAAGGTTTTGAGTTGAACTTGTTAAAGATGGCCTTGCGCTTGCGCACATCTCAGTGCCACCAAAATCGGCCAAAGACGCTTCATAACTTCTCCATGACGATTTGTAATAACCTGTAAGTTGGAAACCTCCCAATCACCAAGCAAAACTCTGTAAGTTGCAGTGACGCTGAGGGGAAGCCGTGTCGTCCTCAGAAAAACGTGAGTATATAGTATGAGTTTAAAATGCTTATCAAACCCATTGTTAATATATTGGGAAACATAGACTGATCAACTTCTGCAGTTTTTTTTTTCGTCTCCTGAAAACTTTGAGGTTTTGCACTTACAGGCTTTTGCAACGTGGCTGTCGATTTGTAAAACTTGTGCTGCATTCTGAGGCTTGGGATTTCTAAGCATATATCCGTACATAGCCATATTCCGCATAAGCATATTCCGTACTTAGTTAGTGTTAATTATAAACGGGTAAACGCACTAATGCGAAACAAACTAAGAAAAATTTAACATTCAATTTTTGGAAAAACTCCTCGAAAAATTGTTTGAAAATTTTATTACTTTTGCTTTTTATTAATTAAAAATACTACAATGGTTATGAAAATTCAAGACCACCCTAAACTGTAAGCAGATTTCGAAAAAAATATCCGACGTGTATCCAAGTTTGACCCACCCTCATGGTCACCCTTTTAATTTTACCTGATTCATGACAATTTCTGCATCTTGCTAAACTCATGGGGGCGGGTTACACCCACCAGTCAGTAAAGTGACCATGCCCTATCCGATGCGACAAATTTCAACGTCCCCTAGCGTCAATGTCAGGAGTTATGATTAAAAAAAACTTTTGGAGATTTGCTGAATTAGTCAATTGCAAAGTTGTGTGTAGAGCAGCAACGATTTAGAACGAAAATACATCATGTGAAGAGAAATAAATGTATTGAATAAAACCCCCAAAATGCACGCTTAAATAGATAGATTTTACGTAGTTTTTACGTCTTAAACCGCACCTTTTAATGAAATTTTCATTTTTATGATCTTAGAATACTTTAAGCCATTTTCCTAAGTTATAAAATAAAAATGTCTCATTTTTGCGTTTAGAGAAGCGTTTTAGGATGTAAAAACTACGTAAATTTTACCGAATTGCGCGTGCGTTTTAGGAGTTTTATCAAAGGCATTTCTCTGGCCAAGGTGTCTTTTTTTTACTAAATCGATGCTGCTCAACAACTTTGTACTTCACTGATTTAGCAAATATCTATAAGTTTGTAAAATAAAATTATAACTGCTGACACTGACGCTAGGGGGCGTCGAAATTTGTCGCATCGGCATGGTCGTTTTCTATACCTAAACCCCACTTTTTTGACTAAATCTGTAAGGGTTTAAAAGTTAAAGGGGGTTGACAGCTATCTTGGGACACACTGTATATCATATCATGAGGCTGAAGTCGGACTCCTGTCATTTATGAGCCTCACTTTCTCAAGAGCCACCCCCTTGCCTCAAATCCTATGCGTTGCGATAGGAGCTTGGATATCACAAATGGCATTAGAAAGAAAATGTTTTTCCCTAAAACTTACAACGGGAAAACTTCTTTTAAGAGGCTGAATTTTCAAGGGTAAAACACAGTATAACAGACTTCAGAAATTTTAGAGAGGGGTTTGGTGGTTGTCCCCCAGAAAAATGTTTTAAAATTTGTATCTTAAAAGTAATGTTTAAGCTCATTTTGATGCCCTTAGGGTTAGATCCGAAAAGAACAGTGCCTTGTAAACCGCATATAATTTCCTAGGGGTGGGGGACGGAAAATTATTCAGTTTCTCCTGTTTTAAAAACCGACGATGCAATGGAGGGGTTTATATCTATAATAACCCCCCTCGTTACGACTATGTATATCTGAACCTCATACAGGGTGTTTAAAAAGTCTAAAGTTAATATCTCCACAAATATTCAAGTTATTTTCACGAAACTTTATTCTGCGAGTTCTTCATAACGTTGTCAACAATACTCTACCTGAGGATTTTGCTCTATCTCCTTTAGTATTTAATTATTTTTAGTATTTATTTAGTATTTAATTTAGTAATTTATTATTTTAGGCCGAAGGTTGGACCACACTGGGTTATAAATACAGGATTTATTTATTTTTCTAAAATATTGGATTGTCCCATAAGTTCTGTTACTTTTTACAAAGTTTCGTGTTTGAAAATTTTTTATGAAAAACTGGTAATAGGTTGAGATTTGAAACAAAAGGGATTTAGATATATGTATATTTATGAACATAATGTGGGATTTTGGTAGTTCTCGTGATATTATTTCTTTTCAAAATGGTGGTTTGAAAAAAAGACCACAAACGACGATTTTCGCGTAATTTTTTTCTTTTGTTTAAAAAATTAGGAAGAACGCATAATTCAGGGCTAAAAAAAGTTTTACTATATATTTGAAATGTTTAGTTTAAGATGTCATAGTTTCAAGATAATTCGATAAGTTTAACTTAGGAAATTTTGGTCCCAAACATAACATCTATTGCAAAAACTTACCTCAATAATGTTAGTCATTTCAAAGAAATTTTTACGAAAAAAGCATCAAAATCAATAAAAAAGCTTAGGAAAGACCCAAGTATTCAAAATATGCAGTATATTAAATTATATCTGAACTTAAGCTCAGAAAATAGTGCGCACAATGCAAGCGCGCAACGTTTTAGCTTATCACAATTACACTCGCTGAACTTAAGCTCAGCGAACAAAGCAATTTTCTTCGCTTCATACGAAAACATTACAATAAAAACAACTTGATAGGATAATGTTATGGCAGACCGGATTCAATGATAAAGCAGTGCTTTAAAAATAAACATACTTTATTTAGTGAACATAAAATAGGCTGTCATAATCTAGCAAATCATCTCACTTTGAGTTAAATACAACATATATATAGTGACACAAATATATTAACTGTAATATTAACTGTTTAAAAAAATTAAAAGTAGCATTTCCCATGCGGCATAATACAGTCTTTATTTCTGGGCCGGAATCGAACCCTTGTCAACTTAACCAACAATCGGCCCCACGGTCCATAAATAAAGTTATGAAAACAATTTCAAAATAACTTTTTGAAGATTATTCTTAAGAAGAGGTTTGGTAAGAAAATCAGCATTATTACTTTTGCTGTTAATAAACTTAAGCTCAAATTTACCTTCTTCTAAGTATTCTCTAATAAAATGTAACTTAACATCTATGTGCTTACTCTTAGAATTTTCAACACTATTCCTACAAAAAAAGATTGCTGATTGATTATCAGAAAACAAAATAGGAATTTTATATGAATAAGCATCCAATTCATAATACACGTTAGAAAACCACACCAATTCTTTAACGGCATCTGTAAGGGCCACAAATTCTGCTTCCATTGAGCTGAGTGCTATGCATTTCTGCTTTGTGCATTTCCAACTAAATGGAACACCGGCAAAATAAATTATATGCCCACTTGTAGAATGCCTCTCACTGAGCTGACTTCCCCAGTTAGCGTCTGAAAAAGCAATCAGATATGAGTTTTCCACATTTGATAGATTTATACGATAATGTCTTGTATTGAAAACATAATTTAGTAAATCCACAACAATATTCCAATGTTGAAAGTTATAACAATTCGAAAATTGAGACATTATATTTACAGCATATGCAATGTCCGGACGACTTCTACTTGCAATAAAGGATAAGCATCCAATGAGAGTTCTATAGGGATACTTAATCATGAGATCACTTTCTAAATCTTCTCGATTCTCTACACTTAACTTAAAGTTAACTTTCAAAGGTAGACTAACATTACTTCTGGGTAATTGATCAAATCTTTCCATTAGTTTTTCTATATAAGTTCTTTGATGTAAATAAATTTGATCATTATCATCTTCAAAGTTAATTCCCAACAAATATTTAATTTTCCCCAAATTTTTAATATCCAACTTACTCTCAAGCTGTTTTACACTTTCTTCTAAAATTAGTTGAGTCTTACTGAATAGACAAATATCATCCACGTATACTAAAATTACATTTTCCTTTTTGTAAACGCAATTTGACCACATTAATCTTTCATAGTCAAGAGATTTTAAGATTATGTCAATCTCCTTATTCCACATCCTTCCGGATTGTCGCAGTCCGTATATAGACTTATTTAAAAGACATACCTTTTCTTCAGAATTACGTTCAGTAAAACCAGGCGGTTGTTGCATGTAGATCGTTTCAGTAAGGTTTCCGTACAGGTAAGCTGCCCTGACATCCACTTGTACATGTTTCCAGCACAATACTGAAACTAATAGAATAAACAAAAATCTGATTATTGAAAAATTAACAACAGGTGAAAAAGTGTCATTATAATCCTGAAACTTTCGTTGAGCATAACCTAGACATACAAGTCTTGCTTTGTACCTTTCAATTTCATTTTTTTCATTTCTTTTTACAGAAAATACCCATCGATTACCTAAAATCTTTGCATCTCTTGGTTTTTCAACTAGATCCCATACTTTCCGTTCCTTCATGACCTTCAATTCTTCAGTCATCGCTTCTTGCCACTTCTTCCTCTCTGGTAGCTTTAACGTATCTTCAAACGTTCTTGGAATCTCTATATTGTAGACTTCTTCCTGAAAGATATCTTCAAAATGGTCATACACATGTGAATTTTCATTACTCACACTTTCCTCACTTAAAGTAGAATCTTCAGATATATCATCCTCAGATATTTCAAGTTCTTTTACATCAACTTTTTTAGTATTCGGTTTGAAATTAAATTGCTTCTCATCAAATTCAATTTTGTTCTTTTCACAATACAATTTTGCATCCTTGATTGATCTCAACCTAACGTTGTCTGGAGTGTAATAATATACATCGATTCTTTTGCTTCTTTTTCGAGGTCTTTCTATTCTACGCCAATCTGCTGTATTTAGAGCTTTAGATTGTTCATCTTTAGTTACCTGTAGTTCATCATGCCCTGACTGTGATGGTTCGAACGACTGTTCGTGTTCATCCAAGTCTTCTAAATCATTACCAAAAGGACTTTTTAAACTGTCATTTAAAAATAGTTTTTCAGCTTTACTATTTTGACCAAAAAGAGTTTTTACCCCGTTTTTAGATTCATCTATCTTAACATCAATAGATTCCTCCGTTTTACGTTCTTTTGGTAGCCATATTCTATAACCTTTAGTTTTTCTCGCATAACCAATCAAAATTCCAACTTTTGCGTTTGATTGCAATTTATTCCGTTTTACCTTTGGAATATGCACATAAGCTAATGATCCAAAAATCCTAAAATGCCTTACCGACGGTTTAAATCCTGTCCAGATTTCAAAGGGAGTTTTACCTTTAGTTAGCTTGTGTTCACTGCGGTTCTTTACATGAACAAAGCAATGCAGTGCTTCTGCCCAGAATTTCGGTTGCAGTCCACTATCATGTAACATCGCACGTATACCTTCAAGAGCAGTGCGGTTGAACCTTTCGGATACACCATTTTCTTCCGGCGTATAAACTGATGTTCTTTCCATCTTAATACTGTTTTTATCTCCCACAAGAGCTTGAGTAGACTTCATGGATCTGTAGTTAGAGAACCAATCTCGACGATTACAGAAATGAGACGTGGCGGCGGAGTCTATGAGAAACTCAGCCATCTTATCCTGACTTTTCTCTAGGTCTGTTGCACAAGCCTCTGGTACTTTCACGTTTACCTTCTCTGTAACTTCACTAAATGCAGTTTCAAATTTATTTTTACTTGCTTCCTTTCTCTTTCGAAGAAAACAGTTTTCTATGCTATGATTCTTCTTCTGACAATAGTTGCAATGAAGGCGAGGTCTACTTGGTTGTTTTGTACTTCCCAGGTTCAGGTCCAGAACGCGTCCACTGTGTTTACTTGATCGATTCGTCTTCTCTGCTGTACGATATCTTCTACCAGTATTAGCGGTTATAAAAGCGTCTGCCAAAATATCCTCTCCTCTGTCCTTCATCTTTTGCTGTACTCTCCCAGCTTCTATTAAGAGCTCCTCTTCTACTTTCTTGACTGTGAATTCTTGATCTGGGAGGCGATATAGCATCTGAACGATTTGGTCGTATTCTTGTGGTAGACTTCTGATTAGTTGAAAGCAAACCAGTATCTCCGGTAATTCGAATCCAGCATCTTTAATGAGACTTCTTTTCTCAGAGACTTTCTTGCAAAACAATCCGATCTGCGTTTCTTCTCCAAACTTCAAATCAAAGAATTCATCAATTAGACCAGCTAGACGAGCACGAGACGTCGGCTCAAAGTTCTCCTTCAGAATCTGCCAGGCTTCTTTCCCGCTTTCCGTGTTGGAGATGAGCGGTTGCAATTGTGGCTCTATACCTTGAAATATGGTGGTATAGCTTCTTGCTTTCCTCCAATTGTACGCTCTTTTGTCTCGCTCGGGTGCAGTCTCAGGATACGGTTTTTCCTCCTTTTCCGCGATGAATCCCCATGATCCTCTGTCTATTAGAAGTACCTTCATGTTCACCTTCCAACTTGTGTAGTTGAAGTTATTCAGCTTCGGAAATCCAAATGCTTGATATGAGCTATCCAATTCGGCCATACTTCTGTCTATAGTTGATTCAACTCAGCAACTGTCAATTTGCAATCAGAGCGGCCCCAGTCGATTTACTCATTCATCTACGTAGTTTCGCTCAAGGTTACTTCGAGGATCCAAAACAAGCTTCAATTTAAATTTCTATCCTATCCATTTCCCTACGGCCCATAACCTGATAGGATAATGTTATGGCAGACCGGATTCAATGATAAAGCAGTGCTTTAAAAATAAACATACTTTATTTAGTGAACATAAAATAGGCTGTCATAATCTAGCAAATCATCTCACTTTGAGTTAAATACAACATATATATAGTGACACAAATATATTAACTGTAATATTAACTGTTTAAAAAAATTAAAAGTAGCATTTCCCATGCGGCATAATACAGTCTTTATTTCTGGGCCGGAATCGAACCCTTGTCAACTTAACCAACACAACTCCTTGGCAATTAGAAATAAATCAATTGAGTGATATTATGAAAAGGTACTTTCAATGCATTAATGGCATCAATTCAATGCATTAACAAGCATTATGGTTCAAAAAACACCTGCCTTTAATTATTTCATACCAGGTGCTTAGAAAAACAATAGGCGTGCTTTAAAAAAACACGTGAAATTGCCAATATATGAAGTTTTAAAGCCAAAATTTCCAACCTTAAACTTATCGAATCATCTTGAAACTATGACATCGTAATCTAAACATTTCAAATATACAGTAAAACTTTTTTAGCCATGAATTATGCGTTCTTCCTAGTTTTTTAAACAAAAGAAAAAAATTACGCGAAAATCGTCGTTTTTGGTCTTTTTTTCAAACCGCCATTTTGAAAAGAAATAATATTCCGAGAACTACCAAAATCACACATTATGTTCATAAATATACATATATCAAAATCCCTTTTATTTGAAATCTCCACCTATTACCAGTTTTTCATAAAAAAATTTCAAAGACAAAACTTCGTAAAAAGTAACAGAACTTATGGGACAACCCAATACTTTTGTTGGATATACTACTTTATCTTCAAAATGGACGATTCACAAAGCCACATTGAATAACTTGAACGAAATTGCATAGTAAAAATAAAAAGATAGTTTTAATATTTAAAGTCACATTTATTTTCATTTTTTAAAAATAAAGTATTGTTCTGTCACATATTTTATACACATACACTTTGCTTCTATTAACCCTGAAATTAAGTTTTCTTAGGATTCCCTCTAAATAATATTTAGCTAACATAACTGAACGAACATTAAACCTGTTGTTAATGGTAAGGGGAAATCATAACTAGTTTTATAAATCACAACGCAGTCTCCCCTATAAGTGGAGGCCAGAATTGTTCCATATCTGTACCTTTCAATTTCCTTGTCATATATTCATTGAATTTTTCTACATGAGCTGGTGTGAAATGATTTTTCCAATCTCCAATTACTGCCTTCCTAAAGAAAGGAACTTCCACAAACCCCATTTCTGTTGCCTTTTCTCGGTCAACCTCTCCCATCTTCGACATGGCTACCCGACTATTTTCATCCTCATCCCCTGATTTTGGAAAGAACATACCCATTTCCTTCATGTACTTGAAATCTATGTGCTTCAAGCAATTCTGCATGACTCCTTCATCCTGCAAATCTTCATGGTAGGAATCACCCAAAAACTTTGCAATCTTCAACAGGGAACACCTAGTATCCTTCTTCAGCTCTTCGTATGTAAGGAAGAGGATATTATTATCGCACCTGTGTTTAGACCAGGACAAGACGTGGTCAAAGTAATCACCCCATCCTACTTCTCCCTTGATGAAGCAGTTGAAGTACTCTTCAAAAGTTAGGTCTGGCAGAGAAGTATCCAAATTGTTGTGATGGAAGTACGACACGCAGCAATCCCATGGGTTACGGACAATGTATATGTATTTGGATGCTGGATTATAAGGATTCAGGTGGAAGGGGAGATGGGTTTTCATGACCCTTGGATGGCTGAGTTTTTCAATAGATTCCACACCTGTGTATTCCAAGAAGGGTATGTATTGAAACATCATTTGGTTCGGATTGGGCGGTGGATCTCCTTTGTGCAGTATTTCCCACACCATAAATTGCATCCACGTAGTTCCACACTTGGGATAAGTCACAATAAAGATGTCGCTGTCATCTGGTTTGAAGTCCATGACCTTTTCGACGAGAGGGACATCGAGGAAGGGTTTGGGGAGTGGAAATCCTCGAACTTTAACTAGAGGATATCCTTTGGCCTCCTGAACATCTGCATCTGTAAATAAAGGTTCTTAAAATTTGAACCAGGGTTGGAAAAAACAAATGTTTTTGTAAACAATTTTTTCCTACCGCATAAATATAACTATTTCTGACTGTTATCTATTATGAATGCATTGGATTAATAGTTTATCAAGTCAACTATCAAACAAACAAACAAACAAACATAATATCATTACATATCATAATATCATTACATAAACTAAGGAGAGAAAAAAAAAGAACAAGACAAATCAGGAAGGGGAAAAATACATATGTGCAGACTCATTCGGCAGCTAAATTATGGTTGTATATAAATACATCTATTGACAAAAAAGGAAAAAAGCAATGCAAAATTACAAAAGAAATACAAATTTATTTTTTTAAAAATATAAAAAAATAAATAAATAAAAACAAAAAATTTACTTTTCATTTTTTTCTTCCTCTTTTTTCTTTTTTTTAAATTTAAATATAAGTATTGTGGCCATGCTGTTAGGTTAACCCCAGTTAAATAATGCGTATTAGAAATACAAATTTAAATTCAAACATATTCTTCAATGTTGTTAATAGAATAAATAAATATCTTTAATAATTTTTTAAATTTTAATGGAGATTTTTCTAATTTTATATAATCTGGTAGACTATTATATAGTTTGGGAGATAAATAAACATAGTTTTTATGAAGAATTTCTTTGTTTGCTTTCGGAACTACATAATTGTTTTTAGAGCGTAAATTGTAGTTTGAGCTTCTTAATTCTATGCTATTTTTATGTTTTCCTCATACTGTTCTAGATTTTGAAGTCTACTTTTTTATTACAAAAGAAAATTGATTCAATTAGTTTGCAAGATTTTATTTCAAGAATCCCTTAATTCTACAAACCTGTTGTAGAAATAAGGGATCGTTAGCTTAACAGATTAGTGATTGAGAATGATCGTTAGGTTTGATTTACTTGTATCATTTTGAGCGATAAGTATACGACGGACGTTCCTCTCGTTGCCGTTGATTCCTCGCGATCGACGTGGTTCGACACTCTCTCGTACCGGCAAGAGCCGGGACGCGTCAACCCAACACTAAGAACGCTGCCTTATTTAAGAAAAGTTGATATATTTTTTCGCACGTTTCGTGCGATTTAATTCATTAAGATAGTGTTCTGGGGCGTTTGACACAAAGCCATTGGCGCGTTCCAGCCCTGTCATTGATTCTTGCCATTTAATACGCGAGGAACCAATGGTCAGACACATCATGTTTGTCACGTATACGTGAGAACGAGACATGCAAATTTTTTAACCTTCGCGGATGCACGTCGCCATCGCTCTAGAGTTGAAAAGCGATAGGGATGACGTGTATCGTGGTGATCAGTGATCCCAAGGGTTTTACTTTTTTTTCTGGTGCCAGTAACTACACCTTCAAGATAATAAAAAATAAATCCGTAGGGGTGACGCGAGACGCAAATCACCGTTGCATTTCCAATAGAAAAATGCACCCTTAGAGATTGGTAGAAGTGATTGACTGAGGGAGTTTCTTAAACGATTTGACCTCACCTCCAATGCCATGCCAACACGCGTTGATCCTCGATGTTAAACAATCAGGTCCCATGCTTGGTACTTATTAAAGCTCATTAACCCTGTTTTACATTCTCTGTTACTCCTGAGTGATTCTCACCTGTGAATGGCTATAGTTTCCACAGAAAAGTGAAGGAGTAAAGAGTGAAACTCCAACTCACACAAATAGTGATGCAGAATGAGCCTTTAACTCCCCCTCCATCCAAACGAAAAAAATATAAAACCAGTAAGGGCTTGAATAAAGGTGTGACTTCGAAATTCAAACAATCTGTGAATACAGAAAAGTGTGTGTTGGCATAGCGATCCATCTAAATATCAATTTTAAACAATAAATCAAAGACCATTTTGGATGGGTCAAAAGAATTAATTTTTCAAAAAGCAGCCCATTTTAAAAGTTTATTCAATAATCTAATAAAAGTTTAATCGGTCAAATTGTTTTAAAACTCGCCCTTCTAACTGGAATGAAGATTTAAATCAAGTATTCAATAATTCTTATTCGATTCTAGAATCGATTTAATCACCGATTTCAATATCCCTATGACGTTTTAGAAAGAGGGATTTGGGCTATTGTTCTTCTCTATTTTCAAAATTTTTTTGGCGCCATCTGTTAAAACGTTTGAGAACTACGAATTTTTGAAATTTGGTTTGAAAAAATTCTATGGCGAATTAAGTAGGTTGCAGCAGACCTCATATTTTTAGAATCGGTATAGAAAGGGGGTCCCAGACTAAATCCCAGGGAGTTAAAAATGGAGCGACACCCCAAAAAAATCATTGAAAAATTCAATTTGCAGAAGAACTACTCTTGGTAAAAACTTAATTATGGTCTCAAAAATTGTGGTTTAATATGATCTTTAAAATTACTTCAAAAGTCTTCACTTTAAAATTTGTTTTACTATGAAAAAAGTTAAAAAACACAAAAAAATGTGAAAACTCTGCCAAACCTTATTTTGTATTTCGAAATCCTTTCTTTTGATTTGATTATCTGAAAGATTATAGTTGAAAACCCTTAAGTTCAAAGTTTCACGTAAATACAATCAATATTGAATGCTTGAGATCCTGTTAAAGTTTGTTTTTTGCGTGCGCTAACAGCCGTTCTGGAAACAGCTCTAAAAAACAGCTTGCGCACCCAAAAAACAAACTTTAAAAGGATCTCAAGCGTTTAATATTGATTGTATTTGCGTGAAACTTTGGACTCAAGGGTTTTCAACTATGATCTTTCAGATTATCAAATCAAAAGAAAGGATTTCGAAATACAAAATACGGTTTTGGCAGATTTTTCACATTTTTTGTGTTTTTTAACTTTTTCATAATAAAACAAATTTTAAAGTGAAGAATTTTGAGGTCATTTTAAAGATAATTTTAAACCACAATTTTCGAGACCATAATTAAGTTTTACCAATAGTAGTTCTTCCACAAATTGAAATTTTCAATGTTTTTTTGGGGTGTCGCTCCATTTTTAACTCCCTGGGATTTGGTCTGGGACCCCCTTTCTATACCGATTCTTGTTCGTCTTGATGAGTACTATCATCCCTGAAAGTTTGTTGCACCATTTCAGATACACCCTGTATATATATATATATATATATATATATATATATATATATATATATATATATATATATATATATATATATATATATATATATATATATATATATATATATATATATATATATATATATATATATATATATATATATATATATATATATATATATATGCTTCTTTTTTATTATCAAAATTTTTATGAACAACAACTTTTTTGTCCTTTAGTGGATTAATTTTCCCGTGTTCTCGATTTTTAAGGAGAATCGACGTTTAAAACGTATATGAAAGTGGGGGCTAAGGGGACATTTTTTAATAAATGGTACTAAAAAGAAGTATAGGTAGGCTATAATTTTTATAAATTTAAAGCAATTTTACATTTAAGTTCATAAAAACATTCCTGGAAATTACATTATTCATCAATGTGTCATGTCAACTTTTGTAATTTAATACTAGTGTCTTATTTGTCTCCATACTTGGGGTCTATTTGGACATAGTGTAGGGCTAATGGAACGTGCTATAGAATTGAAAAATAAAAGTCATTTTTGAATTTTAAATGCCTTTTTTTTATTAACATATGCTTCTATATTGAATATACAAAAATTGTTGTGAATGAAATTTCAGCATTGAACATTTTAATTCCACAATGTCCTCCTGCAGTGTTTAGTTTCACTAATCCTCAGTATCCTCAATGGATAATTCTAAATAGGATTAGTCTACATACATATACAGGAAAGATTTTGAGGCTAAGTAGTTCTTTTTTAGTTTTATAATAATATTAATGGCTGTCAAGTTCTGTTTCCATCAAACCTAATTAAGTATATGTGCAAAGTCAAATAAACACTACAATGTTCTTTTAAAGCAGGGGTCTGAAAACTTTCCAGTCCGAAGGCCAGTTTGGCGGCCGACTACTTACTCGAGGTCAAATTAAAACGAATAAAAAAAGTGGGATCTCGTGGGTAGTTCAAATGGGGGTTAAGAATTATGTTTTGAAAGAACAATTAGGTAGCAGCCTTATAATTAAATACCAATTATTGTTATTTACAAAAGAGAAAAAACATGCATTTAAGAAACTTTTAAATTTAAAATATACACACACACACGTGTATCTAGTGCAGGTATGGGCAACCTTTTCAAATCCGCGGGCCGGATTCAATGATTATAATGACGTGGAGGGCCATAGAGTAGATAATAGGTAATATTTTTTAAAGTAAAAAATGAGTAGTTTTATTATATATGTGAGGTGGAAAGCGAAAAGGGACCTCTTGTCGGCGTTCGTCGAAATGGAGTTATTATTTTTTTCTCAATCTGTACAGATTTATGAAGATTTTAAGACCATCATCATCCTTGTAGCTCAAAAAATGACGAATCACCAGTAATTAAAAGTTTTAATAGAATAAGTGGATTTAGCGAAGGGTCCAAGGATCGATAATCGAGAGAAAAAAAATTCGATAGTTTTGACCTTCTTCCGGTTTTTTGGCTTTTTCTCGAAATCAACTTTGCCGACAAGAGGTCCTTTTTCGCTTTCCGCCTCACATATATTTACGAAGTTTAATACTAAAGTTAAAATTTAATCTGGACTTATACAATATATTGATTACAAACAATAATTATAATGAAGTTAAATTAATCTGGACTAGAATAATATTATATACGATAATTATAAAGTTAGATACATTAATCTGGACTAAACTAATATCTTGAATACATACAATAATTATAATGTTTAAGTTACATTATTATGATGAGCTAAAATAATATTCAGAGCTCATAGTAATGAAAAAATATTTCAGGACAGACTTTTAACAATTGTCATTACATGATACAGGAGAATTAATGGAGGAGGAATTAATGTTCAGGAGGACAAATTAACTTTAGCAGCATTGGGAAAGGCAGAGAATTAAAATAGTTCGTATGGTAGAGCCGGCAACAGCCGGATTTTTTTGGGTAACTCTCCGACGCTTATAGACGCCTCCCAAGAACGAAATATTAGTTGCACACCACGTTTTAACTGCTAAAATTAAGTTATTTTGGGGGAAAGTTCTGTATCCCCTCTTTCGCTCTTGTTGACGAACACCAGAGTGATTATTTTTGTAAAAATTTTTAAAATGTTCCGCGGGCCGGACCAAATGACGAAGCGGGCCGGATCCGGCCGGCGGGCCGTAGGTTGCCCATCGTTTGATCTAGTGAATAGTTGAAATAAATCAGTTTTAAATAGTAACCAGTAAATAGTTTTTTAAAATCTTGGATCTCAGTACCGTATATAGAAATTTACAATCATGTCCAAAAATTAAGGATAGACTGACTTTTTGGGAATTTTGACAAAAATTTTTGTTGAAAAAGTAAATCAATGAAATTACTCTTAGAACTTTATGATTCGGCACTTTTTTTTAATATTATGCTAACGCTTAAAATTAACCACCAAAAAGTAAGCATATAATTTTTGATTTCCATTTCTACGCTATTTGGTCAATCGCATCCCTGGAAAGTTATCGAAAACGAGATTTTTTGACACTCCTATATTTTCCTTTAAAAAATCAAATATTTTTCTGAAATGTCACTGCTACCCCTGCCTTTGGTTAATATATTGGATTTGATTTCGGAGAGGGGCTAAGTAAGAATTTTCAAAATCAATTTTGATCATCTCAATGAAGGGCATGATGAATCGTGTTCTAACTACCCAAAAAGGGGGGGTCTGGGGGTCCTCCCACATAATTTTTTTTGAAATTTATGTCTAAAAATGAGGTTTTCTAATCGATTTGGTACACCTGATCCGAATTTAGGACACATTTTTAAGAACTTAATATAGTTTTTGGATTTTAAAGATTTTATTTTAAAAAAAGTTGTAAATAAAAGAGCTCTAAGCACCGGGGTCCTTCCCCCGGAAAATTTCTTAAATTTGACCTTAAAAAAGGGGTTAGCTCGTTTTGGTACACTTATAGTTTCCTCTCCTCTAATATAGGCCCCTGAGTTCCGACCTCCCCTATTTCTGACTGTTAGTTCTCGTTCCTTTTGGAAGAGGGGGCTAAAGCCCTCTAACCCCCCTGGATAATCCAGTGTAAATATACTATTATTTACTTATCGAAAAAAGTAGTTTCGATATTACTTAAACTCCCGGCCAACCCATTAAATGATGGAGGAAGGAGCTTTTTAAAGATAAAAAATTTTATTTGATTGGGCAAGATTCGGTTTTGACAGGTGTCAAAAACTGTCTGGAAAATTACGAGAGTAAAAGGAAAACGCTACAAAAAAAACTCTAAATCTGCCCTAGTCCGAATTTAGGGGGGGGATTTCGCATCTTTTTAGTATACAACGTATTCGTAATATTTTTCGTAAGTAGAAAGGTATCCGGGGGGCCGGATGAGAGGGCTTTGCGGGTCGCATCTGGCCCGAGGGCCGTAGTTTGGAGACCCTTGTTTTAAGGAAGTAAACATCCTCATAAAGATGTCCCATCAGCCCCCACATTGTGAAAATTTGCAATTCTAAAAATAGTTGTTCACATGTGCAATTTAATACTTTTGCTGTAACATTTTCTCCTCCAGCATTTTTAAAATCTAAAACTGTGTTTAAATAAGATTAAAATATTCTAAAAAAACAAAATCAATTACAAAATTTAATACTTGCTACCGGTTGTTGAAAAAATTTGGCGTTTTTTCTGCTCAACAAAAACCTGTCATGAAAGATATTCCATGCTTCAAATGTTTGCTAGACCTGTTACCAATCAGTGATGCATAAATATTGACTAAAATATTATAATATAGAAAAATTCCTTTTGTCCAATTAGCCCCCACTTTACTCTATATTTAAGGGATTTTGATTGAAATAGGGAGGCCTTCTATGTTAAGAGTATTGAATAGTTTTGATAAAAATAGGAAAGAACAATTTTAAGTACTATGCAAAAGGTTTTTTCACATTATATCTCACAAATAGTCGTATAATTAAATGAACATTCTAACAAATTAACACTACAAACAGTCAATGCAGGAAGTAAGTCCATAAGACAGTTCGAGACAATGTTTAGTTACTGAAATAGAACTTGAATAAGATCCAAATCTTACCAGGCTTCGTCTCACTCATTTTAGTTCCACTGAATGAAAGCCGCGAATGAAAGGTTAATTCATACAGGGCAGCGGAAAGAAGCTATTATCTTTCACTGATAGAAAAAAGCGGATAAGCAACGTATTGTCTCAATGACACTTGACGCGACTTCACTTCTGACACTTAATTTCAATATATATAACCACATAAAAATATTCTAATAAGGAGCAGCGAAATAAGTCTTAACGATGTAAAAAATTTACCTGGGTTTCCATGTATAATTAAATCTTTTGACCTTCATCATTTCTCGTAAAAGGAAGTCCTTGTTTTCTCAAGATATGGAGGAGTTTTAAGTGCAGAGATAAAAAAGTTTTGAAACCTTAAACAGTTCATTATTTACTTCTTACTCAATGCGGAGATTGATCAATATGAGTTTATCAATACAGCAGATTTCACAACAAATGGGAAAGTATTTAATAATCAGGGTGGTCGCTGGTCGTCAAGAGGAATGAAATTAACTTTCGGGAATTACTAAACATAAAACTGTTTCCTATTAAAATCATTTTGTAGCTGTTTGCTCATGATGAAAGAGGTATAAGAACATAAAATACAAATTTGGAAAAGCAAGGATTGGGATATCTTCTATGTCCCTTTACCTATACTCTATTCATTTCAATTTTTTCTTTCCCCACCACGGAATCGGTAACCATAGCAACTATCAACGTCAAGTGACAAAGAAATCTTACTATTGGCTAGTGTTCGGCAACTACTGGTCAAAAAGTAGTTAACTACCAACTAGTCTGGGCAAAAGTAACTACTAGTTAACTACTTTTTCTTGGAAGTAGTTGTAACTAGTAGTTGATTATTTCCCAAAGTAGTTAACTAGTCTATTTAATTTCATAAGATATTTTTCCCCAAATTTTCTATTACTTTTTCTTTCCTGTAGCAAATATACAGGGGCGTCATTTACGGGGGGCAGGGGGGGGCAACCGCCCCTCCCAAGGTTTCTACTGTTATGTGAAAAAAAGCTGCTAGTCCCTTGAAAATTCTGTAACTTCCACAGGGAGCTTTGGGTGCAACTCAAAAAGTCTCAAAAGGAGTTAAAACACTACCTTTAAGGGTTAAATTTAAAAAAAATTCTGTGGAAGGATCCCCAGCCCCCCTCTAAAATTTTACGTCGGTGGTAGATTTTTCCTCCTTAGAATTCTGCCATTTACAAGAAACTTTTCCCTTTACGAGCTCCACAAAGAGTTTGAAAGAGATAAAGCACTAGTTTAAAGGGGAAATTTCAAAAAAAAAAATTTCTTGGGCATACCCCCAGCCCCCCTCTATAATTTTGACCTCTGTTAAACAGTGTTATTCCCCTTGAAAATTCTGCCGCTTTCAAGAAGCTTTTCCTTTTTAGTGCTCCCCAAAGAGTTTGAAAAAGAGATATAAAACGAAATTAAAGTGGTAATTTCAAAAAAAAATTTGGGGGGGGGTATCCCCAGCTCCCCTCTAAAATTTTTACGTCGGTTACACAGTTTTTCCCTTTAGAATTTTGCCACTCTCAAGAAGCTTTTTCCTTTGGGTACATTCATAAATTACGTGAGGTCAAAAAGGGGGGAGGGGTTTGGAAAAATCTCACCAAATCTCATCTAGGGGGGAGGGGGGTCGATTAAAATCTCACGTCAACTTTTTAAGTAAGAAATTATAGGATTTTCTTTTTTTTTAAGTCGGAGAAAGTAATATATAAGAAGGAAGGAGAATAATTTAAAGGTTGTTGGTAAATCTCACGTGGGGGGAGGGGGGGGGTCCAGCAAAATCTCACTAAATCTCACCGAGGGGGAGGGGGGTCCAGATTTTGGAAAAAAACACCTTACTTAATTTATGGATGTCTCCTTTAGGAGCTCTCCAAAGAGTTTGAAAAAGAGATAAAACACTAGTTTAAAGGCGAATTTTAAAAAAAAATTCTGGGGGAGGCCCCTTGATACTTTGACGTTTATTTACAACTCTTTTCCCTAGAAATATTTGTGGTTTACAAGAAACTGTTCTCTTTGGATGCAGTCCATAGGGTCTCAAAATGAGCCAAAACACTACTTTAAAAGGCAAATTTTCAAAATTTTCCTGGGGGCGAACCCCCAGATTCACTTTTTCCTTGGAGTTCATGTCAAATTTTGACATTATATGTAATATCATTCAAGTACTATTTTTCAGTGTTCTAACACTTAACCTATAAATGTGCTCGTTAGGGGATACCTTAAAAATGAAGTTGAGGCAACCCCCCTAAAAAGTTAGATTCAGCGTGATTCAGACCAATTTAAAAAAATCCTTGCCCCCCAACCAAAAACTGAAATGACGCCCCTGCAAAAATATCATGGCTAAAGATTCGCCAATTTTTGATAGGTATACAGGTTTTTGGTGTCTTAAAGTTTTCTATGTTGTATTTATATTAGTCAGTACAGTGTCGTATATAAGGGGGGTTAAGGGTTCTAAACCCCCTTAGCCTGAACAACAATATTTTAAGCACAAAATTGTACCGTTAATTTTAAGTATTGCCTTACTAATTTTTAATGCAGGAAAAGCATCTAGAATCCTCATAAACCTAGCCTAAAATCGCTTTTCAAAGTGCTGGAATTTCCAGGAGAGAAAACCCTGAACCCCCTAATTTCTAGAGAGGATTTCAAAAAAGGGTTGCATTTATATGTCAATTGCTGGGATGAAATATATTTCAAGGTTGCTAAATATGAAAATGTATCACTAAAAATGGCATTGTTAGTAGATGCGACACATTTTTAAAAATTTTGATCTTTCAATATTTTTTGAAGTAGTTGAACTTTTTGAAAGTAGTTGGAACTAGTAGTTGGTGAAAAAAGTAGTTAAACTACTAGTTCAACTACTCTAAACCAAAAGTAGTTGAACTACTAGTTAACTAGTAGTTGAAACTAGTAGTTAACTACTTTTCAACTACTTTTAGTTAACTAGTGCCGAACATTACTATTGGCTGAGCGAAGATAGTAACTATGGTTACGCTTCTAGCGAGGTGTAAAGCACTATTTTTCAGCCTCCTATTCTAAATAAACAGAGTATAGTGTTTTAAAAGCCTAAGCCAAACGCTAAATTATTGGCCCGTAAGAGCTGCCTAAAAAGTGCAGTCTCCATAGTGGAACAACACAGGCGCCGTTCTACCCGGTTTTAACATAAAGAGTTGAACTAGTTTAAGTGCCAATCTAGCTTAGTACCCGGTTCACACATAAAAAAATAAACTAGTTTATGTGCCAATCTAGCTTAAGTTGAGCATGTAATTTATGCTAGACTTAAGATAGATTGGCACTTAAATAGTTTAACTTTTTATGTGTGAACCGGGTATTAGAGAAAACATTTTATTACTCAAAACTACCGTTCAATAATGGACTTACACCTTTTCATTCTAACCAGCTCATTTGAATATTATCTCAACAATGTGAAATGTACTAATTATAAAATGAAAAACCCAAGCTGGCCAAATTAAAATTTACACGCTTGCAGAAACAGCGAGATAACTCCGACTCAAATGTAAAAATGAGAAGGTGTAACTTGTTATTACTGGGTGGTCCTGCTCTTTAGGGATCTTTTGTGAATGCCGGCAAATTGGCAAAGTCTTACGCCCAACCAAACTTGTCCAATGTCCATGTTTAATCAAAATTTAATTAGAAAGCAACAGAATAAACACAGGCCTGCGAAATTTAAATTTTTGAAAAACTAGGGAGTTACCGCCCCGTGCTCGCTATCGCTCGCCAACCCCCGTTAACTGCTGACGCAAACGCTTTTGGACCGCTTCGCAATTTCTCAAAAAACCCAGCTCACTGCACTTACTCACTTTATAAAACATTCTTAAAGCAGGGGTAGTACTTCTCCGGGGTTATTCTTTCGAAAATGGCGGATATTTATTCAGTGGCGGAATTTTGACAGTTCCTTTATGGTAACATGAATTGGCGGATCGCCTTATAATTCCAAGAAAATTAACAACAGAGCAATGTTAACATTCCTTTACCATTTCCCCAAGGTAATGTTTTTTTCACAGATCCATTAAGGAGCACTGAAACATCTCAGGAATAAATTAAACTTTCTTAAAATTTGTAATGATTTTCATCGATTGGCTGTGAAAAATGTAGTAGGGTCACTTGGGGTAAGTGGGACCCCTTTTTGGCCTAGTACATTTTTGGAGCCTTACAGAAAAAATTTGAAAGGGTTTATTTTGTACTTGTTGACTAATTTCGTTAAAGGGTCTATCGATAAACAAAAATTTATCAGTAGTTTCTAAAATAAAGCTTTACATTTTTCTTAACTGGTCTTTTTGTCAAAAAGGAGATGGGTGACCCACTTACCCCAAGAGATGGGGTAAGTGGGTCACCCCCTCTTTATTTATATTTAAAGCAAACAAAATTTAAAAGGAAGTGAGTGGGTCTTACTTGATAAAGTACAGTAAATTTCAATACAAAATATTTTATTGTAACTGTGTCCATGAGTGAGAAATATACTCACATCAAAATCAATATGACAAGGTAAGAATAGAATAAAAAGCAAAATAAGTATTTTAAAGAAATTTGAAAGGCCAAAGGGATATGTTTTACTTTAGCATATAAAATAGTGTTTAAAAAACATAATAAGGTTGATTAAGATTTATTTTGGCACTTTAATACACATTGTAAGATAAAAAAGAAATCACACGCACTAAATGAGAATGAAAACTATTGATGAGATATTTAACTTTATCACCATAACTTAAATTAAAACCCAAACTTTACATAAAATGTTGATCAAACTATTTATAAATTTTAATGAATTTTGAAGTGGTGAGTACCAGGTCTTGCTACTTGCTACTATAAATCGAAATTTTCTGAAAATATTGGGGGGAAATTGTCCCTATAACCCCCTTAAAATCCGCTCATGTCTTCAGTAGTAGTTCCTATATCATATGGGACCCTCTAGAACCACTTATATCATAATAAAGGGTCCCACTTACCCTACACTAAGGGGTCCCACTTACCCCAACCATGCTAAAACTATGGGGTAAGTGGGACCCCCCTGTTAAACACTTCAAAATTAAAAATTTTGAAAAATTTCACATTGCCGTATGTAATTTAGGTCAAACTCTGCAAAACAGTTCAATAAACATTAAAATGTAATGAAAACTTACCTGGAAATACTTCTTTGAAAAATACGTCTTGAACTCTCCAAAAAATCCATTCTTTGAATCTATTTTAAATTAGTTCTATAATCTTAAAAATAAATTAAACAAATCCCAAATATATGCAAAACTCATCGGTGTGACAAGCTGTAACATAATCAATGCGAGTAAGTGTGAAATTTCCTGTACATAACATAGTTTAAGGGGGGTGACCCACTTACCCCAGTGACCCACTTACCCCAAGTAACCCTAATTACCGTAAACATCACGAAAATTTAGAATTTTTTCATCATGAGAACAAACAAACGTCGAAGTTGTGTCAGTTTCATAGCAATGACACGAATATTTAGACTTCCAACATTTTCGATTTTTATCTTTATTTCTAAAACAGTCCCTCGTGTTATCTAGTTGTTTGCGTTTTGGCATTATGAAATTAAGTGTCACATTTTACTACCTTAAAAAACATACTTGCAAAAGCATATACAAAATAATAATCTCTCTATTCTAAAAAAAAGTTTTTAGTGAACGGTTTCCAGAGAAAGGCTTTTTAATTACTGAACCAAATGACACATATATGGTATCAAAATGTCCGAATTCTTTCCGGATTTCCGAGTAAGCCCTTCGATTTTTCAAAAAAATTCTCAATTTTAAAATATTTCCATTTTTTTAGATTTCGGATAAGGTCGCAGTTACAAAGCAAGAAACTATGAATTTTAAAACAATTGAAAATATATTTCATAGGTTTTTTAACATTCAAATACATTAAATAATCATCTTTCTATTTATCACACTAATATAAAAAATATATATTGGATTCTTTTTAACAATATTTATATTTTTGCTGTTCAAACGATTTTAATTATATTTAAAACTAATGTATAATTAATTTATCTTTTATTTTTAAATAATTAATTTATATTTTTATATTTATCTTTGTCGTTGTGGCAACCTAATCATTACTATATTTACAATAAAATATAAACTCGCTTTCAGAAATTTTGAACTTTTGCATTTATTTATTACAATAATAATTATTTTTATATCCTTTTGCAAGTTATGGTAGTAAAATGTAACTTTTTTTATAATGCCAAAACGCAAAACTAGATATGGCGGGTGAATGTTTTAGAAATAAAGATAAGAATCGAAAATATTTGAAGTCAGAACATTCGTGTCATTGCTATCAAACTGACACAATTTCGATGTTTATTTGTTCTCATGAAGAAAAATTCTAAATTTTCGTGATGTTTACGATAATTACTACATTTTTCACAGACAATCGATGAAAATCATTACAAATTTTAAGAAAGTAAAATTTATTCCGGAGATGTTTCAGTGCTTCTGAATGGATCTGTGTTAGAAAAACATTACCTTGGGGAAATGGTAAAATAAAGTTTACACTGCTTTGTTGCTAATTTTCTTGGAATTAAATGGCGATCCGCCAATTCATATTGCCATAAAGGAACTGTTAAAATTTCGCCGCTGAATGAATATTCCCCATTTTTGAAAGAATACTCCAGAGAAGTAGTTCCCCTGTTTTAAGAATGTTTTATAAAGTGAGTAAGTGCTGTGAGCTGTGTTTTGTGAGGATGGCAAAGCGATCCTAAAGTTTCTGCGTCAGCAGTTAACGGGGGTTGGCGAGCGATAGCGAGCAGGGGGCGGTAGCTCCCTAGTTATTGTAAAAAATAAATGCAAAATTTCAAAATTCCGAAAGCGAGTTTATATTTTGTTGTAAATATAGTAGTAATTAGGTTGCCACAAGGACAAAGATAAATATAAAAATATTAATTTGTTATTTAAAAAATAAAAGATAAATCAATTATACATAAGTTTTAAATATAATTAAAACCGTTTAAACAACAAAAATATAAATATTGTTAAAAATAACCCAAAATATATTTTTTTAAATTCGTGTTATAAATAAAAAGATGATTATTTAATCTATTTGAATATTAAAAACCAGTGAAATATGTTTTCAATTGTTTTAAAATTCAAAGTTTCTTGCTTTATAACTGCAACCTTATCCGGAATCTAAAAAAATGGAAAAATTTTAAAATTGAGATTTTATTTTGAAATTCTAAAGGCTTATTGCACATCCTCAAAAGAATCCGGATAGTTTGATACCAAATATGTGTTATACGGATCAGTAATTAAAAAGCCTTTCTCCGGAAACCGTTCACCAAAAACTTTTCTTAGAGTAGAGAGATACAAAAGAAGTTCGAGGTAATTTTTATGGAGTAAGCTGTTTTCTCTAACATAGCCCCTATTTTTCTCTATGGCAGCGGTTCTTAAACTTTCAATTGCCACCGCCCCCTCTTTATGCAACACCCAGACATTTCGGAATGAAATTCAACGGGTAAAATATATTATGGCAAATTTTATAAAAATCCAAAAGTTGATTTAAAAAAAACAACCTTAACGTGTTCAAAATTTTTCATTGCTTTTTCTGAAATAAGCATAAAAAATATATAAAGTACAGGTCTTACTTCTTTTGTAATTTTCTATTCGCAGACCTGTGTTATTTAATTATATCCGTTAATTTATTTCATCTTATAATGAATACAATGATAGATCATCTTTATAAACATTATGAGCAGTATACTATAGGTCAGGGGTGGGCAACCTTTTGAAACAGAACAGCCAAAAGTTACAACTTACAAAATTTCCCAGTTTTCAAAGAGCCACTGATTTTTTGTTTCAATTTTATATAGTATATCTGATTACATATTTGATTTTAGATCGGAGATTTTAGTTGGAGAGACTGACCCAACATTTTTTCTGAGGTAACCTCCTTTCGGGTATTTTTTTACATCAAAATTTAGATGACTTACGTATACATTGTAAATTAATTTTAGTGAACTTAATTTCCAAATTTTGTATGAACGATGTGAATTCCTGAAAAAATAAGAGGGTCTGGGGTCTCCCCCAGAAAAAATTTGGGAAATTTCCACTTCAAAATCGCGTGTTAGCTCATTTTTGCCTTTTTTGGTTGCAACCTAAGATCACCTCTCATTATTTAAGTGGCAGAATTTTCAAGGAAAATAGTATTATAGTTATATAATAAACAGCAAAATTTCGAGGGGGGTGATCCCACTTCAGAAAAATTTTGGAAATTTGCCCCTAAAAATAGTGTTTTAATTAGTTTTTAGAACTTCTATAACAACCCCAAATAAGGATCACTCCTTGTAAGTCACAGAATTTTCAAGGAAAATCAGCACATATTCTAAAACTTTTAGGAGTGTTAAGGAGTTATCCCCCAGAAATTATATGGGATTCTTATCCTTAAAAATAGAGTTTTGATTTAGACTAATCTTGAGAACTTAAAAATCTATTTTCTGATTTTTTAAAAGTTTTGATTAGTAAATTATTAATTTTTTCCTATGGAACTGGAGAGCCGCAGCTTTACATCGAAAGAGCCGCAGGTTGCCGACCCCTGCTATAGGTAGATACATCAGTAGGATATATTCAATAAGATCGGATTAGATCAGCGGGTCCCAAAGTGGTCCATATGGACCCCCAGGGGTCCACAGTGACTTCAAGGGGGTCCACGGGCATGAAAAGGAAAATTGGGGGTCCATATCGACTTCTAAGGGGTCCACAGCAACTTTCAGAGGTCCACGGAAAAAATTTCATTAAAATGAAAAAATGTTGATAAGTTTCAAAAATTTTGTCTTTTTTATAATCAAATGTTAGTAATATGAAAAGATGGTTATCACGGAGTTCTCGCAACGCGAGCAGGAGCGATGAAATATTTTCTCTGTTTCGGTGGATTACCGAACGGGGTAATTAGAGGTTAAACCTCACGTCGCGCGTTGTTTAAACCTAATGTCAAAGCACCAGGTCCATTCCTCCCATTAAAAGTATGTTGTAATATTCCAGTTTTAACTCTCTGTTTTATATAATATCTTCATATAATTCGTATTCCCCACCTATATTTTTAGAAATTATTAAATGAGTCAAAATTGAAATGTGGGTTTTATTACTTGTTTCTATTAATAACATTTTATAAGGAGGATTTTTATGAACAAAGGGTGCTTAGGGGCAATACGTTTTTACATTTTAAAAACCTTTGACTGATAATTTTTTTGTATATTTTATGATTAACATGGTGCTACTGGAAAGTTTCAAAATTTGTCAAAAATTAAATGTTATATTAATAAAAAATTAAGACCTTAAAAAAAACTAAACTATCATTTGACTTTTGATACATTTCCCCTTAGCCATTGGTGGTTAATTTCTCATGTGTAACTTGTTAAACGTCAGTAATAAATAAAGGTGCATTTTCAATATTTGATTCCAGCTAATCCTAAAGTACCTAATTTTTAAAATTTAAATATCAGTTTGTTTATATTTTAATGTTGATAATCACTTTTTACAATTGAATATATTCATTATGGTTCTCCCTCTTTGGTGAAACTTAGCCATCAGTATTTTTTCTACTATGGAAAAATCATGAAATTATTTTCAAAATTTATAAATGGTGTTCAATTTCATATGTAAATGCACATATTTTTTAATGTTATGTATAAAAACAATACATATATTTTTATTGCAAAAACATTTTTTTCCAATTTCATAAATTAAAACTCGATTTTCGTAATGTATAATTTGATTTATCTTTATATAGTTGAACTTAATTAAATATCATTTGTTAGCATGCCATATATTAATTGTAGTTATTTTTGACCTTTTTTGATTGGTGAATGAATAACTCACTCATAAGCCATTAACTTTGACAAGCTTGATATGAGACCAAAACTTATTGTTAAAATTAAAAGCTTTTGTGTCTTGAAATATATTGATTAAAAGTTTATATTTGTTTTTATTTCAAACTTTTAAAATGTTTGATTGTTATAATTTCCTTTAAAATATCATGTAACCATATATGAATGGCAAAAATAAAAAAATATATAAAAGTGTGAAATCAAATGCTTATCAATGCACAAAAAAACACTTCATTTGCAAAAAATTACAAAATTTTTGCGTGGTTTAGAAAAATATATCATAAGCATAAGATTTTTAGGTATTTTTTGAATGGTCCCTAAGACAGGGGGTCCACGGGATACAAAAAATGTCGTCAGGGGGTCCATGGGCCAAAAAAGTTTGGGAACCCCTGTATTAGACCAACTGATCATAACACTTGTGTCACTAATAATAGTTATCAGTAGTGTAATCAATGATCAGTAACTATAATAATGGTTTATATTGATATGATTAGTAGGGTGGGTCAAAAATATTTTTTTTCATTTTCCCAGGGGCACAGCGACAAAATGGTGCCAAATGGTCTCAAACTAGCATATGTGAAATATTATTCCATTATCATAACTCTATTTGCCTCCGGATTGACTTCAAAGTTTGGATTCATATAATAATTTCCTGTAAAAATGGACGAACGAAATTCGGGCTTTTACCTCGATTGCACGAATTTTCCATGAATGTAAATGTGCATGTGCACAATGGTATAAAAATCATCATTGAAGACTATAAAATAATTAAAAATGAAACCAGAGGTGAAATACTTGAGTTGAAATACAACATATTTTGAAATATCTCAATGATTCGATTAAAACTGTCAAAGATTTTTTGCTGGAATCATAAAAATGTGCGAAACCTTTATTCCCGGTTGAGTATAGGAAGATAAAAATATTAAATTTAATAAAAATGGATTGGTCAGAAGGTCGGTACCTTTAGTGGGTTTCCTTTGTTTTGTTTGTGGTACCTTTTGTTTTGTTTCAAAGCCAGAAATAATTTGGATAATATTTAAAGTTAAGGGTTTTCTTTGAAATTTTAGTGGCATAATAGGGATACTCCATCCCAAGTGTAAATAAACTTATTAATTATTATTATTATTATTTTTAAAAACTTTTCTAAAACAAAACTTAACGTCTTAAAGGTTCTTGTTAGGATGTAGTACCTTAGAAATATCTTTGAGACCACCCTCTCGAAACAAAAGTCTGGTTACGGCCCTGACTTTCATAAAGTGAATATGAGCAACCCCACTAATTTTCAAAACACGGCGCCCCTGCCACTTTCATTAATTATTCTAACCAGCTCAATTTGAGCTGGTTAGAATAATTAAGCTTCGTTAGTTAGCGTCTTCTCTTTGTCCTTTTTATATGGGGGCGTCCTTTATTTGAGCTGCTCAAATAAAGGACGCCCCCATATAAAAAGGACAAAGAGAAGACGCTCCAAGTTTGGTGTCGCCATCTAAGTTGCAGGACTTTTACCATTTCCAACACGCATAAAGTAGGATAATCGAGACATCTTGTTAATCCAGGATTGCTTGCTGCACGAGAGGATTTTATTAGTTATCATTCATGCTTCATTATTATTCCTGCTTAGTTATCATTCATGAGGTATACAACATCGGTAGTGAACCTTGGACCTATTTTCAGTTATTTTTCTTTCATTAATTACGTACTGAAATACTTCAATTTAAATTCCAAGAAAATATATGTTATGTATGAAAGGATAAAATATCGAGGGAAAGTTGTTTCTTTAGTTTATTTTCAATAAATAGGAAATTACGGGGTCAAAAGTAAAAAAAAATAGGTCTGAGGTACACTACCTTATCCCCTGTTATCCAGAACTATTTTGCACTTAAATTTAAGTTGAGATATCTATTTTGATAGAGAGATCATAGATGGCAGCGGGTCAGTCGCTTTTTCTTAATAGATTATGTGTATATTTTACACCTTTTTTTAAAAAAGAGATTCCTTAAACTTAAAAAAAAACCTTAGTATTTGACAAAAAAACCCCCGATATTATTAAACTGATTGCATTTTTTAAATGGCTGATTAAAAACGACTAAATATCGGCATTATAAAAAAGCTTTAATTTACACCTAATGATAATTTTTTCTGCAAGTGCTAAAATGGGCTGAGATAATCTAAACATTCATGTTTGGGCAGATCCATGCGGGATACCAAAATTTTTTTTGAAATTTACGGAAAATACTTTTAACAATTTTTTCTGAAACTATTACTAGAAATCCTACCTTATTCTAATCATGTTATTAAAATAACTTTTTATCTGCTTTTAAAATTTTTTTAAGAAGTACAGTTTTTCTCACAAAAAATCTTTTATGTCATTCTTTAAAATATATAATAGGGTATATCGAAAAATATATAATATCGAAAATATATAATAGGCGGTGATTGTGGGTTCAAATTTGAACGAGGAAAGACACGATTTTCGACGAAATGTGAGTCCACAAAAAACGTAATATAGAGATTTAAGCTGTTTTCAAGTTTTGTTGGGTAGCATACACCAGATAGGACCCACAACTCGAGTGAAGACATTCATCTTGTGATTAGAGTAGGAATGAGGGGTGAAAAACCAATTGTCGGCCTTTTTGGGTTGCGCCGCTCCGTAGGATAACATAGGGAACCTTCAGGGCCATGTGGCACCTAAAGATATGATCGGAAAATTCTGAAAAAAATCACAGGTACTCTCTGCCACCTTAGACAACTTTTCCGCACTAGTGCATCATTAAAATCCAAAAAAAGTTTTTCGATACACCCTAATAAGGGTGTTCAAAAGTCCGTTTCGCAGCTTTTATTTCGAACCAACGTGTCCTAGGGTCACGGAATTAATGTCAACCCCTAGGTAAGTAACCCTGGAGAATCCATGAGATAATTTACAGCGCCCCTAGCGGTGAAATAAAAAAGTTGAAAAAATTAATTTAAAAACTATATAAGATGGAGCAAAAGTATCAATTAGAGTATTTTTGCCAACGTTATGAAGAACTAACAAAAAAAGTTTCATGAAAATAACTTGAATATTCACGGAGCTATTAGCATGGGAATATAGCACTTTTTCAGACCTCAAAAAAGAAAAAGCAAATTTGCAATTTTTCAGTTGTATGTGTAGTTATGTGTTTTTTTTTAGTTGTATAAAGGCAAAATTTAATAAAAAAATTGAAAAAACTTGCAAATTAGCGAACTTTTTCTTTTTTGAGGTCTGAAAAAGTGCTATTTTGACATGCTAATATCTCTGCGAATATTCAAATTACTTTCATGAAACTTTTTTCTGTAAGTACTTCATAACGTTGTGGCATTAATACTCTCACTGAGGTTTTTGCTCTGTCCCCTATAGTTTTTAAATTAATTTTTTTAACTTTTTTATTTCGCCATTAGGGGCCCTGTAAGTCATCTCAATGGGTCTCTTACCTAGGGGTAGACCTTACTTCTGTGACTCTAGGACACGTTGGTTCCAAATAAAAACGGACTTTTGAAACACCCTGGATAATTTGACTAAAAAAACACTTTTATTTTTCATATCTTTAACGTAACAATAATTTTTGAGAATTTTTTTGCCAAGAAAATGCCGCTTGCTTTTTATATAATTACCTATTATTTAAATAAATACACTTTTAAAATATCGTTAAAATTTTTTTCATTATGCCCAGTGTGGTTCGTAGAGATATTAGCATGTGAAAGCAACACTCTTTCAGGCCTCTAAATGAAAAGTTCGGATAATTGACAGTTTTTTTATTCTCTGATTAAATTTTGTCTCTATCTAACTGAATAAACACAAAACTATACATTTAAATAACACTGAAAAAATTTGGAAATTTGCGAATTTTTTCTTTTCTGGGGCCTGAAAAAGTGCTGTTTTCACTCGCTAATACCTCCGAAAATATTCACTACATTTTCATTAAATTATTTGAGTGGGTGTTTCACAACATTGACAACGATACTCTTATTGAGGTTTTCTACCCCAGGCTCCTTTATTTTTTTAATTGATTTTTTAAACTTTCTTATTTCACCACTAGGGGCGATGTATGTCATCTTGATGGGTTATCCAGGGTCACTTACCTGGGGTAGATTTTACTTACATGATCCTAGGAGACGTTGGTTCCAAATAAAAGTCATGAAAGGGACTTTTGAAATACCCCGTATTCTGATTTTACCCTCACTCTTTTACTTTCTCTCTATTTCATTGGGCGGTAAAGTTAGCCGATTCAAGTTTTTTTATTTATAAAATTGTAAGTATTAGTGTACGAATTTACAGCTGCTAGCAAATTTTCTTGAAAATTTGATTTTAAGTAGGTAGTTATCTTTATTACCTAGTTATCTTTTTAAATTAAGAATAATAATAAAAACATTTTTTATTGAATTGTTTCATTAGTATCTGAAAGCATTCAATATTCGTGTTTTTAAAATAACATCAAATTGATATTATAATTGAATTGTCATGCGTCAGTTTAAAAAAGGGAATAAGTCCAAAAATCAAGTTTTAAGAAAATTGGGGGAAAACTGTAATGGAATTTTCAGTATAAACACCAAATTTATACTCGAAATCCAGGACCAGGACCCTATTTATAGTACCAAAAAATCATAGAAAAAATATAAGTATATTTAAAAATATTTTGCAGTTCAAAAAAGTTTACGGACTTATTCCCTTTTACAACGTTATGAAATTTCAGACAAAAAAAATCTTAAAAATCACTTTATTAGACAACTAAAACATATTTCTGCTTATAGTTAACATCACCAATATGAAAAATAGAAACACTAAGACGAATAAAATTAAAAATTATTATGGAAATGTATCATTAAGGCACTATGTAAGTGAAGTAAGTTAAGCAAGTGAATATCAATTTAGTCAAAAATCCATGGGATGAGAAAAAAAGAGAAAAACACTTTTAAATTAAAATAAAATTTTATTTTGGCTAAGTTTATGGTACAAAGAATAAGAAACGAAAGACAAATTAACTCATACTTCAATCTAAAAAATACAATGTATAGACATCGATTTCACAACTTCAAGGAACTATATCTGTAGATCGGGTAGTTGTTTTTTCCTCTTTACTTTCTTATTCTTACTTTATTACTTTCCTTCTTTTTCTTATGTGTAGTGTGAAGCTTGGGGATTTTTTTTGCCCACAAAAAGTCAATTTGACATTTTTTGAACTTATTCCCTTTTTATTTATTATACTAGGGAGCTACCGCCCCCTGCTCGCTATCGCTCGCCAACCCCCGTTAACTGCTGACGCTGATACTTAAGGATCTCTTTGCCATCCTCACAAAACACAGCTCACAGCACTTACTCATTTTATAAAACATTCTTAAAACAGGGGAACTACTTCTCTGGGGTATTCTTTCAAAAAAGGGGAATATTCATTCAGCGGCGAAATTTTAACAGTTCCTTTATGGCAATATGAATTGGCGGATCGCCATTTAATTCCAAGAAAATTTGTAACAAAGCAGTGTAAACTTTCTTTTACCATTTCCCCAAGGTAATGTTTTTCTCACACAGATCCATTCAAAAGCACTGAAACATCTCCGGAATAAATTTTACTTTCTTAAAATTTGTAATGATTTTCATTGATTGTCTGTGAAAAATGTAGTAATTATCGTAAACATCACGAAAATTTAGAATTTTGCTTCATGAGAACAAATAAACATCGAAATTGTGTCAGTTTCATAGCAATGACATGAATGTTCTGACTTTCGATTTTTATCTTTATTTCTAAAACATTCCCCCGCCATATCTAGTTTTGCGTTTTGGCATTATAAAAAAAGTTACCTTTTACTACCTTAAATAATATAAATTGCAAAAGGATATAAAAATAATTATTATTGTAATAAATAAATGCAAAAGTTCAAAATTTCTGAAAGCGAGTTTATATTTTATTGTAAATATAGTAATGATTAGGTTGCCACAACGACAAAGATAAATATATAAATATGAATTAATTATTTAAAAATAAAAGATAAATTAATTATACATTGTTTTAAATATAATTAAAATCGTTTGAACAGCAAAAATATAAATATTGTTAAAAAGAATCCAATATATATTTTTTAAATTAGTGTGATAAATAGAAATATGATTATTTAATGTATTTGAATGTTAAAAAAACAGTGAAATATATTTTCAATTGTTTTAAAATTCATAGTTTCTTGCTTTGTAACTGCGACCTTATCCGAAATCTAAAAAAATGGAAATATTTTAAAATTAAGAATTTTTTTGAAAAATCGAAGGGCTTACTCGGAAATCCGGAAAGAATTCGGACATTTTGATACCATATATGTGTCATTTGGTTCAGTAATTAAAAAGCCTTTCTCTGGAAACCGTTCACCAAAAACTTTTTTTTAGAATAGAGAGATATATTAATTTATATTTATTATTTCACCATTATCGCTGGTTAGCGGACAATAAGAGTAAACTAAAACTCTCAAGCGTCGCCTCCAGCCATGGACCGCTTTCGTCCTTGTTAGGACTCATCAGCACGGCATAGGAAGAAATGCCGTGCTAATGAGTCCTATGCCGTGCTGATGAGTCCTAACAAGGACGAAACCGGTCCATGGCTGGAGGCGACGCTTGAGAGTTGTGAGTTTACAATTAGTAAATAGTCTTGTTTTACCCTTTCCTAGTATCACACGCTATTAATCAATAATGCCTGACTATATTACGCCATTAATGGACTATTTCGAAGCAATATTCGTTGAATTGTCTGCAGTTAGGAAATGTCAAAATTCTTTAACGGCTTATTTTCTTTTGCCAAAACATATAATGAAAAAAT
This sequence comes from Tetragnatha versicolor, assembly GCA_024610705.1. NCBI lineage: Eukaryota > Metazoa > Arthropoda > Arachnida > Araneae > Tetragnathidae > Tetragnatha > Tetragnatha versicolor. Next base: position 43,682,513 of record JANDEH010000009.1, read on the forward strand.
TTTTTTTGAAAACTTTTCCTTGATAAATTCAAGTCAAAAATGAGGCTCCATGAGAGGAGAAAGGACACAGAACCTTCCTGTTTTCAATATGTTTTAAGAACCTATATGCACACCCCGATTCCTATAAAACCATCTGAAACATTTTGAAATGTCCTCTCCCAAAATAGCGTATTTCATAGTATGCATCACCTTCTTCGTTTCTCCCCCTATAGAAGGAGATAGCCTTTCATTTATTTCATTTCGCTAAAAAAAAGGCCGTGGAAAGACTCCTTTCCTGAGCAGGTCAACCCTGGAACCGCATTTTGTTTTCTGTGAGTGGATTCCAAGTCCTAGTCGCATTCAATCCCTCATCAAAGCATTATTTACAGCAGAATGAGAGTCTTGTTCTGAAACTAGTCTTCTTATATGTATGAATGCATGGGAAAGAAACAGCTGTTTGGAGACCGGATTTCTAAGAAACCGTTTGCGAAAACCTTCATGTTCTTCATTTCTGCGGTGCTTTCTTTGCTGCAATTCTTAACTCTATGTTTTCATACTCTTATAAACCCGATTTTCTCGCTCGGGTTTTGACGCTTTGACAATTTCAAGTGAATGTTTGGAGGTTTTAGATAAGATCGGGTAAAATGGAAATGGTCGTAACACGCTGATGGAGTTAAATCAAATTTCTATTAAATTGTTGTTCCAAGTTACTTTGATTCTAAAAATGATGGGAGGGTGATTTAAAGTTTTTTTATATTTTGATACACAATCAGGAAAGTAACAATTAAATGATATCCTGTTTATTTCAAGTTCCTTATTTGTAAAAGCTATTAATATTACTGTTTTATTTTGTGATATAATTAAAGGGGAAAAATCTAATACTATATTTAATACAAAGATATTATTAGTTTTAATATTTTGATGCGTATAATTATAGTTCAATACTGCTATTTACCAATTAAATAAAATAGATGGTGGCCGAAAAATTATCTCGCCATAAGCTGCAATCTTTCATCAAAGATGTTCCCCAGTCATAAATATGTCCACTAACTTCTAAAAAAATACAAATAAAGAGAACGGGAGGAAAAAAAGCTAATTATACAAGGTGTTCAAAAGCCCGTTTCACTACTTTTATTCGGAAACAAAATATCTCAAGGAAGTAAGGTGTAGGTATCCCTATGAAAATGTCCACGCTGAATCTGTCTTTGTTTAATTAATAAAATTCAAAACTACATTAAGACTGGAAAATTTGCAAATTTATTAACTTTTTCTTTTTTGAGGCTTTAAAAAGTTCTAATATTTCTCATACTAATATCTATTATCAAATAGAAATGAAAATAAATTCAAATGAAATAATATTTTCTTATAGTGTTTCTCTCGATCCAAATTTAAGACTTTCAGATTTTAAACACATTTTATAACACGATTTTTAGAACACATCTCTAACACTTCCCAAACATTCAGAACACTATCAAAACTCAATACATTGTTTTTTACCTGACAACACAACAAAAAAAGTTGTTAAATTAAAGAGAAAAGTGTTAATAAATGAGCGTAAAAAATGGGTTTATTTTTGTGGGGAGCGTTCGCAGTGTTCTAGTGAAAAGCGTTTTGATTGTGTTGCGATTGTGTTGCGAATGGGATGCGCGAGAAAAAGTGTTATTTTAGATATAGTTGGGTTTCTATCCAAAGTTAAGGGTACTTACATATTTTTAACACATTTTATAACACTATTTTTGAAAAACATTCCCATTTTTATTAATTATTGATTAAACGCTTTTATTCTACTTGCTTTGGGCGGCGTTTTACGGGTGGAATTTTAAAATTTGATTTTCGGGCACTTCCCGATATGTTAGGGTCCCGAAACATCGGTGTAACCCTCATGACACTCCAATATCCAACCATTATCTAGTCAAACAACCAAAGGATTAAGTTAATTAACGAGTATTTTTAATTAAAAAAAAAACCGGAATTTGAGACCTTTCCCAAAGGTCTATGCCCCCTAAAACGTGCATAATTGTGTATTAGGCATAACTTCATCATATTCAAAAGTCAAAACAAGAATTGCCCAGTAATTATGATAATTATAGATGATTAATCACTTTTTTAATGCATATTTTGGATTCTTGTACATAAAATTTCAGGTACTTCCAAACGATATACAGTTCTGAAACTTTGCACCATGGTAGAATTCCCATGACAATGCAATATTCAATCATCAACCAATCAAAACCACTGTAATTAAGTTAATTAAGGAGTAATTTTGATTATACGAATATCTCTAATTTGAGACCTTTCACAAAAGACTATGACCACAAAAACGTGTACAATGATGTATTACATATAGCTTTACAATATCCAGTCATCAAAATGAGAATTGCCTAGCAATTATGTTAATTATCGACGATAAACCACTAATTTCAAAAACACATTTTGGATTCTTGTACATAAAATTTCAGGCACTTCCAAACGATATAAAGTTCTGAAACTTTGCACCATGGTGTAAACCCAATGACAATGCAATATTCAATAATGAACTAGTCAAAACCTCCGTAATTAAGGTAATTAACGAGTGTTTTTAGTTATCCGTTTAATTCAAATTTGAGACACTTCCGTGAATCCAATGGATCCCAAAACCTGTAAGATAATATATTAGGTATATCACTACAATATTTAATCTTCGAAACGTGATTTCTTTCCTTCCAATTAACAATTAAGATTCTTTATTCACTATTTATTCTAACTTCTTTATTCTATGCTATGTTCTATGAGGTTAAATTTACAAATTTCTCATTTATGAGGTTTGGGTGGGATGGATTCACTTTAAATTCCTTATTAGGTATTTTTATTTATGTAAAATTATACATAAATGCCGACGTAATGGCCTAGTGGTTTGAGCATCTGACTGCAAACCCGTACGTCTGGGGTTCGAATCCTCGGTCGGCATAGATGTTAGTGTTACTGTCTTTGCGTGTGTTGAATTTACCTATACGGGTCCATACCTTCAGGTGAATTTGAAAAAAAATTTTAAAAATAAATAAAAAAATTTAAAATTAAAAAATATATATAAATGAGTAGTGCCCACGCTTTTATTTTTAGTGATTAGAAAATCAGTTATTTTTTACTTACCAAAAAGTTATTTTCTTCTTCCCAATAAATTATTTGTCAAACCGAATAAATTATTTTGACTTTTTAGAACACTTCAATAAAAGCGTTTTTTAAAAAATCTGTTTTTTACTTATTTTATTTCATCCTTTCTAACACTTCCCAAACATATTCAGAACTATCACAATGCAATAAGGTGTGCTAAAAAGTTCTACCTAACAACAAAATATAGTGTTGTTACTAATTTGAGGATAAAAAATGTTCTTAAATATGTTTATAATGTGTTTATTTTTTGGTGGAGCCGTTTGCAGTGTACATTATGTCTAAAATATAAATGCTTTTTATTCTTTAACTAGTGAATGCATGAGAAATTTATACAAATACTATTTTCTTTTTCATGTTAAGCATCGCTTATATTGGTAAACCTGTAACTACTTTAATATATGAAAATACATCTATACATATACACACAAAAGGAATTTTGATAAGCTATTTCCTCACCAAATATTAGTCAGAGCATATTAGACTGAATTTTTAATCTGCATTTAAAATTCTTATTAATTTAATTCAGTTTCCAGCTTACCCTTAACAGCTGCTTAGCATAAATGGAGAAGATTTAAAGATCCCTATTCAAGCTAATATTTCAATTTTTAATTTCCAAGCGGCGCCTAATATGCCTTGAGGCTTATTCTTTTGATTAATGTTCTACGTGATAGGAGACAGAAAGCAATCAGCTTTCTTTAAAGCATACCCTAGCATGAAACATTCATTATTTAATTTTCCAGTTGTTTCCCTCATTCTACGTGGCCCATTCGCTTTCCGTGTTAGGAGCATACTTTGAATTCCTTCTCACCTACGCCTGTTACAGCAAGCAGGATTCCCCTTTGAATTAATCTCAATACAAAAGTCACGAAATGAGAGAGAAGTATTGCTTTTTACACTGAACTGGGGAGATTTAGTGACGTAAATGTGTTGTAAAAACATAGGATTCCATTAATTTTACTGTCATGACTGGATATGGCTTTATGATTATAGGGTATGATTTCCATTGAGGACTAGTTTTATGACTTTATAATGAAGGGTATGGGGGTATATCAATGTGTGGGTAAGATCAATTGAAGACGTTGGGGCAAACACCAGGTATTTCCACTTTCAAACCAAGATTATTCACAGTGAGGTTCGCCAATATACACTTCCAATCATTATTCCCTTAAAATGTAGATCTTTGCCTGTTTCCAGATATGGGTTCATAAACTGCAAGCCTGCTAAAAAAAGCTTAGGCCTACTTTAAAATTTCTTAGAGATTAAATAGACATTTAAAATTGATAGAAATTGAGGAAAATCAATAAGTAGCTCTACATTTTGAAAAAAAAACACTACTCAACAAAAAATAGGGTCAAAATGCTTCTGACAGAAATCAAGCAGATTCTTATGTAAAATGACCCCCTGAATCCGAATTCGACCCCCGTTTTTCTCCATCACGTCCAGATTTTCGGGGAACAGCCCCTCCCCCTTTTTGCGTTTTTCGATGACTTAATGACTTTGAATTCGATTTTCAGGGACAAAAACTATTACTTTAGCCTTTAAATTACACCTGAGGAAATAAAAAAGGTTAAAGCTTCTAAAATATACAAATTTGTAGCAAATGGATAAGTTTAAGGGGTTATTAACCCCCTAAAAATGCAAAAAAATCGTTAAAAATTATAGAGATTGTTTTTGGATTTTTTTTCCTCTAATTTTTTACGCAATTCATCATTAAAGGGTCCTAACCCTTCCCCAAGGACCCGAATTTAATAAATATATGCAGCTGGGATTTTTGCTAAAAGCGGTTGAGGCGTTAGCGCCCCCGAAGCAATCGCGGAAGATACTCTCTGAATCGCGCCGCCGCTCGTGAACTCAGGAATTAATATTCATATTTTGAAAAGCTCAAAAATGACATTGTTCTTATATTTCAGGTCTATCCTGAGGGAAATTGTTCAGTTCGTTAAAAACTAGCCATTTTTTGGGGATGGGAGTTCCATGTTTCAAGCTGTTTATAGATGCGTGGGCTGTGGATAACAATTGGGGGTGTCCCATTAAAAATTGAGGGTAATGGGGGAAAACGGGTGTCATATTTGCGTTCAGGAGGTCATTTTACACAAGAATCGACTGAAATTCAGTCAGTAACAGTTGGATTTTTTTTTGTATAGCAGTTTAACCCTTAAGTATGGCATCGAACCCTTCCGTGGATGCTTTGGGGGCGCTAACACCTGAACCGCTTTTTGTAAAAATCATTGCTGCATATATTCATTAAATTTGGGTCCTTGGGGAAGGGTTCGGACCCTTTATTGATGAATTGCGTAAAAAATAAAAAGGAAAAATAGCCAAAAATAATCTCTGTAGTTTTTAACGATTTTTTTTGCATTTTTAGGGGGATAATAACCCCTTAAACTTATCCATTTGCTACAAATTTGTATATTTTAGAAGCTTTAACCTTTCTTGTTTCCTCAGGTGTAATTTAAAGGCTAAAGTAATAGTTTTTGCCCCTGAAAATTGAATTCAAAGTCATTAAGTCATCGAAAAACGCAAAAAGGGGGAGGGGCTGTTCCCCGAAAATCTGGACGTGATGGAGAAAAACGGGGGTCAAATTCGGGTTCAGGGGGTCATTTTACAAAAGAATCTGCTTGATTTGTGTCAGAAGCATTTTGACCCCATTTTTTTGTCGAGTAGTGAAATCTAAGCTGGTCTGAATCGTAGATTTTTGAAATTAGACTTAAATTTAAAAACCGAATTTTCTGGGTTTAAAAACTCGTTTTCAATAATCAGGTTAAATTGAAGTTAAAATTTCTTAAGAAAATTACCGAAATTTGTAATTGCTCACCCTGTAATTGATACCCTAGGTGAGGGTTCCGCCTAACGTTTAGAAAGAGTTACTAAATGATTTTAAGAAAATATTTATGCTAAATGAATTGATATTTTAGCAGTTTTTCATAACTTGTCTTTTGCTTTTAGTTTTAAAGCCCAGTTACAAAGTAATAAAAATTAAGAGCAAGAAATAAAGTTGGACAACCCCGTGAGCGAGTATTGATCTGATAAATTGCTAAAAACAGTTAGTTAACAGTAAATTAAAAATTTTTATTTGGAATTTCTGCAGAAAATGTAAACAAATCATGGCTGTTACTCGTCTGCTTCAGTTCCGATCGGTTCCATTTTAAAAATTAGTAATTTAAATAATATATTTCATAGAATTATGAATAAAAATTATATAAAAAGAAAGAATAAGCTTTGTTTAACATTATGTGTAGCCTTTTTTATTGAAAACTTTCCATATTTTCAATAAAAATTATTTAAGAAAACTCTATCATTGGCCTATGGGACTGGGGCTGCATTTGGTGCTTCACTTTCGGTATTTCGGTCTGGGAGTAAAAAAATCGGCGCAAGTTCAGACTTGCGTATGCGCCAAGTTTTTAGCGTTAAAGATGACAAATATGGTAACCCTAACTCATGTTAAAAGAATTATTTGGCTTCTAAATGTGCCGCTAAACAGCCAAAATTCGCCAAGCATACGCAACTCTGAACTTGCGCCAAAAAATCACCTATAGATTAGGGTGACTTGGTAACAGTCGCATGTGAGGTCAGTGGGAGGGCCTATCAATTGGACTCCAACATGAAAAATCGGAACTCATTACCGCTGTAATAATAATTAAGCAAAAAAAAATCTAAGCTTAATGTAAAATTTGAAAGTAAGCATAAAAATTAAAATTTCTCTCAATTCAACAAATTGGCGGAACAAAAAACAAAAACGAGAGTGCTATATTCTTGTGCAATGCCTTTGCTATAAATGGAATGCTTTGATTATCATCAGTTTAAATTCTTGTAATAAATTAAAGAATTTAATGTATTCAAATAAATTATTTAATGTTGCAACAGTTCAAAAATTTGAAGATTTTTTTGTTTTAAAATAGTTTTTAAATTTTTATTTTACTAGTGATCTTTTTTATTTTCCTAGATAAACTTAATATTGTGAGAAAAAACCTAAATGACATTCATTATTTGAAAACATCCATGTTAGTCCTAAGGCTAAAAAAACTGAATGAAAACACAAGAAATCTGTCCAAAAGGGAAAAATTTTGATTCTAAACGAAATATTTTTGAGTTTCAAGAACAGTGTTATCAGCTTTGAAGAGATACATAAAGGGAGAAATCAAGAAAGTATAAGTTTTTATGCTCCAATATACTTAACATGGGAAATTCACCGATTTTCCTGTACGTTTGACGCCATTGTTCGAGTTGTGAGGATTTATATAGAGGGTTTTGCGCTCTCTATAATTAATTATATTTATGTTTTGTCTAAAAATAACCATTGAGGAAAATAACTTTGAAGCTTGTGATCTTCATTTCCGAAAGTAAACATAATATTTCTATCTTTTAAAATCTTATCCTTTTTAATTTTTCATGATTTGAAAATAAATCTGTATAATGTTTTTTATATTACTTTTAAAAAAATACAATTTCTTCTTTTTCTAACTCCTCGAAAAATTGTTTGAATATTTGATCACTCTTGCCTTTTATTAAATAAATATACTACACTGGTGTTTAAAATTAAGAACCACCCTAAACTGTAAGCAGATTTCGAAAAGAATATCCGGCGTGTATCCAAGTTTGACCCACCCTCACGGTCAATCTTTTAATTTAACCTGATTCATGACGATTTCTGCATCTTGCTAAAATGAAGTAGCAGTACGTTTACCTGCAGTCCACCGCTGCAACATATTACTCTCTTCAAAAAGGCTGTCCACCCCCTTTAAATTTTGAACCCCTACAGATAATGTCATAAAAGTGGCGTCTAGATATAGGAAAGTGAACATGCCCTATCCGATGAGACAAATTTTAACGTCCCCTAGCGTCAGTGGCGGATCTACGGGGGGGGGGCTTTCGGGCTGAAGCCCCCCAAAAACGTCTAATATTTTACTAAGTTTGTCAAATCGCAAAAAATCATATCCGAAATTCGGATGAGGCGTACCAAAATAAGTTGAAAAGTGGGGTTTTTGACTTAAATTTCCATAAATTTTCTGGGGGAGGACCTCAGTTTCTTAAATAAAAATTATAACTCCTGACATGGACTCTAAGGGGCGTCGAAAACAACTTGGTCAACAACTGACATGGAATTCAACAACTGACACGGTCACTTTCTATACCTAAACCCCACTTTTATGACTATATCTGTAAGAGTTCAAAAGTTAAAGGGGGTAGACAGGTACGTATCTTGAGACACCCTGTAATTTATATCATGAGGCTGAAGTCGGACTCCTGGCATTTATGAGCCTCACTTTCTCAGGAGCCGCCCCATTTGCCGTAAATCCTATATGCGTTGCGATAGAAGCTTGGATACCCCAAATGGCATTAGAGATTAGAAACAACATTTTTTTCACAAAACTTACAACGGGAAAACTTCTTTTAAGAGGCTGAATTTTCAAGGGTAAAACATAGTATAACAGACTTCAGAAATTTTAGAGGGGGGTTTGGTGGTTCTCCCCCAGTTATATATTTTACTTAAGAAATATATTTTGTAAATTTAAAATACAACACAAAAATATTGTCTGGGTCTAATTAACATACTTTTTATTTATTCCAGTGAATTTTTTTTGAGCCAACAATTTAAACACTATTTTCATAAAATTAAATTTAAAACGAATTATTTCTTATTTTTTTAATCTGTTCTTAAAAGAAATAAGTCTATTAGTGAAGAGAAAACCGTCAGAAAATAAGTGATTCACAACGTTTAAAAAGCTTAAGAAGAGCTTAAGGTTTAAGGGCGATTTATAGGTAAAAGTGTCATTTCTAAATTAGTTCATATCCAAAGAAGAGGTTGTATTTTTTCTCAAGAAATTAGGAACTTTAAGTTATCAAAATTGAGTTATAAATACATAGACACAGCGCTTCTAATGACTTGATAACTCCTTTTGAATTTTAAGTCATGTCAAAAACAGTTTAATGGGGTTCAGGGGTTCTCCCTGAATTTTTTTTGAAAATTTGAACGAGAGAACCGGTTTTTAACACATTTCTGAAATAAAAACTGAGAAACGAACCTTCTATTTAGTTTGATTAAGCATTATACTTTGTGGCCGAATGCCATGAAAATTTCTTCGAGGGCCGTGGGTTAGACCCACACTGGGTTATAGAATTAAATTCTATAGTAATACAGGTTTTTTTTATTTTCTAAAATACTTCTGTTGGATATACTCCTTTATTTTCAAAATGAAAGATTCACAAAGCCACATTGAATAAAATGGGAGTGCTTCACCACTACCTCTAATTAGAGGAATATGTGATAAAACTCCAGCTCTCAAGCGTCGCCTCCAACCGTGGACCGGTTTCCCCCTTGTTAGGGCTCATCAGCACGGCAAGAGAGCGGAGGGAGAGCTTTTAGTCTAGCCGACTGTAACGGAATAAGTGGTGACCATTGATTCATTCCGGCAGATAGTGAAGGACTAATCAATGGTCAACACTTGAGAGCTGGAGTTTTCTCACCACATTGAATAATTTGAACAAAATTGCATGGTAAAAATAAAAAGATAGTTTTAATATTTGAAGTCACATTTATTTTAATTTTTAAAAAATAAAGTATTGTTCTGTTAAATATTTTATACACATACACTTTGCTTCTGTTGACACTGAGATTAAGTTTTCTTAGGATGCTCTAAATAATAATATTTAGCTAACATAACTTAAAGAAGCATTAAACGTTTTATGCTGCACATGCAAAACATTTAGAAACCCCAGTGTTTAAGGAAAGACATTTTGCTTATTATTTATTGACAAGAAGGACTTATTGCAATTTCGAATGGTAAGGTGAAATCATAACTAGTCTTATAAATCACCACGCAGTCTCCCCCATAAGTGGAGGCCAGAATTGTTCCATATCTGTACCTTTCAATTTCTTTGTCATATATTCATTGAATTTTTCTACATGAGCTGGTGTGAAATGATTTTTCCAATCTCCAATAACTGCCTTCCTAAAGAAAGGAACTTCCACAAACCCCATTTCTGTTGCCCTTTCGCGGTCTACCTGGCCCATCTTCGTCATGGCTTCCCGACTATTTTCATCCTTATCCCCTGGTTTCAGATAGAACATACCCATTTCCTTCATGTACAGTACTGGAAAAAAAAATCGACTCAGACCCTATATCTCCGGAACGGCTTGTGATATAAAGACAAATAAGGTATCATTTTTCATGATTTGAAGTATTCTATATAAAGAAAAATTTTCAAGTTCTTAGGGGGTCGTCTTCATATTAAACGAAGCACCAACTTTCGTTTTTCCTATGGGCGACATCAAAGATTTTTCCAGATTCTGAAAGAGTACCCTCTAAAACCCCCAAAACCCAAGTTTCGTGTTGTTTGGGGGTCAAACAAGGCCAGGAAGGGGGTTTGAAAACTTTGGTAATTTAACTTCAAAGAGGAAAGATTGGCGACAATTGTTTAAAATTCTCTAGTAAAGTTAGAACAGATTTGGCTACTTATCTGTGTTTTGGCAAGATTCCTACAAAAGTTAATGCAGATTTGGCTATTTATCTATATTTTGGCGCAATTTCGTCTTCCAATTAGAATACCCTTAAGTGCTAGCCCACTTGGTAGAGTCACAAGCTCGTGATCACTAGGTTGCAGGTTCTGCCCCGCAATTCCGCGTGTCTCATTGTTCAAGGTTAACCTATAGGGATACAGGCAAACACAAAGATGAATAGATGTTGAATACTTTTTTAAAATCTAAAGCCTTTAAAACAAATTTATACAATTTTTATTGCCGTTCGTTTACAAATAATAATAATTAATTGAGAGTTATTTAAAATTAAAATTTTTTTAATTCTGGAAAAAAGGGAATAAAAATTTAAATAAAGATATTAAATAATCACGCTAAATTATGAAAGTGGTTTTGTTGATAAGAGCAAGAAATTTAACTAATTAATGAAACAATAAATCAGGCTTTTGCGGCTCAAAAATTCCTATAAAAATACTTAAATACAGATAGTTAGATTGATTTTTTGATGTATTTTTAGCATTTAATCGATGTTTCTAATAATTTTCAATTTCCACTTACGAAAACTAACTTATCTTGAAAAATTAAGGCAATTACAATGTTTAAAATTTGCTTATACATATAGGTGTAGAAAAATTTTCAAATACTGATTTTAATGATTCTGCAGTCACTTTTTTAGTAATTAATTACGAGTTATGTTTCATTAGGTTGGATACAGAGTTTATTAATTTTTTAGGATAAACATTGAAGTTTCTGAACCTATGTGCTTGATGAATAAGATACCAAAATATAAATATGAAACATGTTGACTAGTCAATCATTAAATTTGAAAGTTAATAAACTTGATGAATTAAAATTAATTAACTTTAATCATATCGACGATTTGGAGCTTCTTGATATTTTAAACAATTGGGGTTTTAAGGAAAAAATGAAAAATGCATCATCACATAAAAGGCAAAAAGTTTATTTTATTCATCTTTGTAAAGTTTTTAATATACCATAAAATGAGTGAGTGAGTGAGAGAGAGAGAGAAAGAGAGGGAGAGAGAGAGAGGGGGGGGAGGGGAGTTGGGAACGTTTTTTACTGCCGAAAATATGGGGGGGTGAATGGAAAGGGATATTGGAGTTTTATTTTAGGGGTTGGATATTTTTTTCTGTTTGTGTTTTTAAATTTGAACGTTAATTGGCATGCTGATTTTTCTTGAGCCTCAATAAAAATCAGCATATTAATTAATGTTAAATTTTTCAAAACTCAACCTGGTCAGTCCCTATTTCTATTTAACCTCATCTATCCCACTTAAACTAGTTTAACGTTTTCAAAATTAGTTTCCAAATCCGATACCGGTAAGAACCAACGATTTGATCCATATTTGGTGACAATAGCGGATGGATCTACTGTTCTCCCAATTCCAGGTTGAATGCAAGAAATGAAAGACTTTGACTCTACGTATAAAAAATAACATTAAATTAAAAAGTGGTAGCTAAATTTTTATTATAGTGTTAATTTTTTATTTTGTAGTCACCACTATTTTATTTATTATTAGTTAATTATGTAAGTCAACTTTTTTCCAAGCATTGAGCCCTCTGGCTGCGTAGGGTATATTTAATACGCTGCTTGCCTTACCCCTGAAAACTACTGTAGGGGTAGGCGGCTGGTGCAACCCTTGGATGTGCCAGTTAGGGAACGTACCCATACTACATGACCCATTTTTACCCTCCTCCCCCCTTGGTGACCATCCGTAGTATATGCCAAGACCCCCTCCCCCTTTAGTTTTCACGTAGTAATTCATTAATACGGTTTGACATCGTTTTTTGCAAACAGAAAGTTGAAAAAACTAATTTTGCTTAATTTGTCTAATTTTAATAATTAATTTTGCCTTATTAGTCTTAAGTTGGCAAATTTCAATAATTAATTTGGCTAAATTTTGTCGTATTGACTAGAAGAAATTGACTACGGGACAAACCCTTAAGCCCCCCCTCCCCCCTGTGACCGAGCGTGGTAATTTGAAGACCCCCTCCCTCCCCTAAATGGGTCACGTAGTATGGGTACCTTCCCTTATAGGCAAAGAGATGGTGTTAACCCTGGGGTGCATCATATGGGAAAGATGTATGATCCAAAATTCACACACAGCAACACGATGATATTTGTGTCATGGTTAAATTACTTAATTCATGTCTTGATAACATTTAATATCAAAGATAAAACGTTGAATTTCTTTTAATAAACAATGCATGTAAGAAGAGACCGTCCTTATTAAGCGACGACTCTTCTTGACCTTAGATTTATATTTAAAACCACAAATATCTGCATAAAATCTGTCATGAATTCGAATCTTTATATCGAATACTCTTTTTTGAAACTTTATTCGCGTAATTCAAAAACATTTCAAATTTCATGCAGGTGAAATTTGTGTCGAATAATTAAGTATTGTTTCAAAAGTAAGTGTTAAGTATTGTTTCAAAATTTTTTCATCTGAAAAAAATGTATTTTAAAGATTTTTAATTTGTAAACTTTTATTTAAAAATATCATCAAAATTTAAAAAAACAAATAAAAAATATTACATGCACAAAAAAATAGGTTAATTTTCCTTTTACTGAAATTAATAGAGTAAAAAATAAGAACTTATTAATTCTAACTCTATCGGTAGTTTAAGTTCGAGGCATACACAAACTTCCAAAAGCAAAACAAGAACACGGAAGCTATGCGGTTCGAACTTGGCTCTAAAGATTTGCGACCAGGCACACTAGCCGTTAGGCCACACGGCTACGTTCAACATCAAGGTTTAAACAATAAATGTGTTGATTTCAGTTAGTAGATTATGGTTACCGTAAGGTTACTCTAATTTTCATAAGTTGTATGTCTTTGGCGATATGAGATGGGCGCAAATTTTTCTAATTGAAATTTCCTACAGTGTGCGTGGGGTTAATGGTTGTAAGGACCAAAATCTATGAAAAACGAGATTTCAACGTAAATTCAACGAACTTCAACCCCCACTCCTGGCTTCATTTGGGGACCAAATGACATGAAAACTGGTTTTGGGGGGTTTTAGAGGGTGCTCTTTCAGAATCTGGATTAATCTTTGATGCCGCCCATAGGAAAAACAAAAGTTGGTGCTTCGTTTAATATGAAGACGACCCCCTAAGAACTTGAAAAATTTTCTGTATATAGAATACTTCAAATCATGAAAAATGATACCTTATTTGTCTTTATATCACAAGCCGTTCCGGAGATATAGGGTCTGAGTCGATTTTTTTTTCCAGTATTGTACTTGAAATCTATGTGCTTCAAGCAATTCTGCATGACTCCTTCATCCTGCAAATCTTCATGGTAGGAATCGCCCAAAAACTTTGCAATCTTCAACAGGGAAGACCAAGTATCCTTCTTCAGCTCTTCGTATGTAAGGAAGAGGAGATTATTATCGCATCTGTGATTCGACCAGGACAAGACGTGGTCAAAGTAATCACCCCATCCTACTTCTCCCTTGATGAAGCAGTTGAAGAACTCTTCAAACGTTAGGTCTGGTAGAGAAGCATCAAAATTGTTGTGATGGAAGTACGACACGCAGCAATCCCATGGGTTCCGGACAATGTATATGTATTTGGATGCTGGATTATAAGGATTCAGGTGGAAGGGGAGATGGGTTTTCATGACCCTTGGATGGCTGAGTTTTTCAATAGATTCCAAGCCTGTGTATTCCAAGAAAGGTATATATTGAAACATCATTTGGTTCGGATTGGGCGGTGGATCTCCTTTGTGCAGTATTTCCCACACCATAAATTGCATCCACGTAGTTCCACACTTGGGATAAGTCACAATAAAGATGTCGCTGTCATCTGGTTTGAAGTCCAAAACCTTTTCGACGCGAGGGACATCTAAGAAAGGTTTTTTGTAGAATGGAAATCCTCGAACTTTAACTAGAGGATATCCTTTGGCCTCCTGAACATCTGTATCTGTAAATAAAGGTTCTTAAAATTTGAACCAGGTTTAAAATTTTTTTTTCAAAAAACCCAAATAAACCAGGTTTTTTTTGGTTTAAACTGGTTTTTTAAACAATTTTTTCCTACCTCATGAATATAACTATTTATGACTATTTATTTTGATGTTTTCCATTATGAATGCATTGAATTAATAGTTTATCAATTAAGCTATTATAACAAAGTGATTTAACTAAATAATTAATTAAAATTTATTTTAAAAAGGTAAATTATATGTAATTATATAATTAATTAATTATATATTAATTATAAATTATATGTAAACCATCAGGTTTCTTTTGCTGCATTAAAAATCCAACTGTTTTTAGCATGGAAAAGAAATAGTAGTTATATGAACATTTTTAACAATATTTTAATTTGTTTATAAATAAAAACTAACTGGGGTTTTTATAATGGATTCAAATATCTGGTGTTTATATGATGAAAAAACCATATTGGTTTTTATATATAAAAACCCCGCTCGGTGTTTTTATTAAAAAAACCCAAAACATAAAAACCAAATGGTTTTTATAATGCATATTTAAATATTTAGTGCTTAATGAGTTAAAAATTCAATTGGTTTTTATAGTGCATTCAAGTATCTTTTTCTTAATAAACTAAAAGACCATACAGGTTTATATAAAAGAAACCCAAGAGTTTCTTTTCAAAGCATAAAAACCAAATGGATTTTGTAATACATAATTAAATATTCAGTGCTTAATGGATTAAAAAACATACAGGAATTTTTATAAAAAAACCCAGAGTTTCTTATCAAAGCATAAAATAATATTTATAATTATTATTTATAATTATTTATATTATTATACATTAATAAAAATACATATTTAATATATGGTGCTTAATAAGTGAAAAAACCCCAATTGGTTTTCATGGTGCATTCAAATATCTTTTTCTTCATAAATCAAACAAACAAGGAGTCTTTCCATAGCATTTAAAAACCAACTGGTTTTTTTACAGTGTATAAAAATACCTGATGGTTCTTGGATTAATCAAACCAAAATAATTTTATAATGTATTAAAAGAACATGGTATTTGTTTAGGATTTAATATATTTTGTTCAAAAGACAATATTTTTATAAATGAATTACTCTGCACAAAAGTTTTTTTTTAAAAATTATGAAGTTTTTTTTTGAAAAAAATTTCATATTCTTCAAAAATTACAGGGAACTGTTTGCTAAATGACTCTCAGATAGACGTTTCTGTTACCGTTCTGAATGTGTATGGAACTCCAATGGAGGGCCCCTGCACTATTGCCTGGGCAATTTGATCTCGGGTAACATATTCCTTCTCTTAGACTATGCTATGGCAAGAAGTTTATTGATAAGGAACAAAAATTTGTGTCAAAATTCCCAAAAGTCAAACTATCCTTAATGTTTGGACACGAGTGCATTTCGGGAGGGGACCAAATATCCTCTGATAAAATTAAGTGATTATCATAACCAAGCTAGATTTTTCACCAGACAGACCTTAAACTATCTGTAAGCCCCGCTTATGCGAACATTAATAGGTTTAATGTACCTTTTTAATACATTTTTAGGTAATAAAATGGGGTAACAATAAAATAAATAAAATTTTGACCTGTGTAATCAAAATAAGAATCCTATAGGATTCTTATTTTTATGAATTTAATATGAAAATGAATGTGTTTAATTGAGTTAATAGTACAAAAAGGAGGTTCTAGGAGGTTTCTTCCAGAATATTCTAAAAATTTCACCTTAAAAAACCATGCATTTAGCTCATTTTGGTACCCCTAGTCCAATGGTTCTCAACCTTTTTCACGATTGTACCCCCAAAGGAAATATATATTTCCCTGCGTACCCCTCGCATGCAGTTTGCAGCTAGTAGTTGAAATATCACCTTCGTTTAAATACACTCATTGCCATAAAAAATAGCGCACCAAGAAGAAAAAGAGACATCAAAGCCAAATTTATTTAGATGATAACCCATAGTATGAAGGTTAGTTGATAAAAAATTCAGACCTCCATGAAGTTGGGGGACCGAGAAAATCAGTAAAAAGAATTGACTCCATAGGTGTCCATTACCGCCGCTACACGCCATGTATTGAGTGAAAGGGTCTCTAAATTTGCTGTTGGGTATTGGAGAACCATGCTGCCTCTCCACGTAGTCAAATTTTATCTGGTGCACCAGCGGACGTTGCATACCGGGCAAGATGCCTTTTCCTCATTGACCGGACTTGTATTGTGGGCGTTGGTTCTGGAGAACGGGAAGGACTGGGTAAAAATTCAACCTAGGCGGGTAAGAAGAACTGTTGGACATTGCGTGCAACATGTGGTTGTGCATTTTTCTCCTGAAACTTGTCCGCAGGACAGGTCTGAAGGTAAAGGCGGCTTTAGACCACCCGGTTTGCGACAGCGATTCCGCGGTTTTCGGGAATTTTGACAACCGCAGTAACTCAGCGACCTCTCGAAAGATGGCGCTGTTCAATTGAGGGAAGCGGGTCATTTTTTTGTCGCGAACCGGATGTCGCAGAATCGCTGTCGCGAACCGGTTGGTCTAAAGTCGCCTTAAGAACGGATAACCGGCTGCAAAACCTCAATGACCCAGCTCTGGTTGGTCAATGTACAGGTAGAACATACTGAGGACATACGGGAGGGGGATGGAAATAGTTTGCAGTACTGCGGGTTGTCCATTTGGTCCGCATAGCTTCTTACATCTTTGTCTATAAACAAGGGACTGAAAATGGGCCTTTCTGTTTCCAATAGTGCACCAAATAAGGAAATGAAAATCCAACTGCCATGACATTGTGCTTATGAGAGAATCCCGCTTCGGTTTGCAGAAACACGACGGTTGGATATGAGTTAGAAGACACAATGGAGTGGGCGCACTCAGTGCTCTTGATTTTCTAATCATCCCATGGATTGGTGATCCGGAGTAACTGAGTGGTGATGCATTATATTCCATTTCCGCAACTCCTGAGTATGATTTACAGGTACTTTTACCAACCTCAGCTGTGTCATTCAGGTTTTGCAGACAGTTGTCCGTCCTTACCTTCAGACCTGTCCTGCGGACAAGTTTCAGGAGAAAATGCACAGCCACATGTTGAACGCTATGTCCAAGCTTTCTTCTTACCCCCCTAGGTTGCATTTTTACCCCGTCCTTCCCATTCTCCAGAACCAACGCCCACAAAACAAGTCCGGTCAATAAGGAAAAATCTTCTTGCCTGGTATGCAACATCCACTTGTGCGCCAGATAAAATTTGATTACGTGGGGAGGTAGCATGGTCCTCCAATCCCCAACAGCCCATTCAGAGCCCGTTTCACTCAATACCATGGCGTGAAGCGGTGGTTATGGACAGCTATGGAGTCAACACTTTTTACTAATTTTCTCGGTCCCCCAACTTCAAGAAAGTCTGAATTTTTTATCAACCAACCTTCATACTATGGGTTGTTGTTGTTGTCGTGTGCCACTTGGTGCTACCCAAGCTCCACAAGGATTCAAGGCAAAGGGGGTGCGGCTCCTGAGAAAGTGAGGCCCATAAATGGCAGGAGTCCGACTTCTGCCTCATGAGATGATAGATGCTGCCACTATCTATCGCCACCTCCACAATTTTGCCATGTATCTGAAGGGGAGGGAAATAGTCTCCAGACACCTGGACCCATGGTAAACTGCGCCATGACGGACCACAGGACTTTCGGACCCACAGATTTAACGAGCACGTACTCCGCATATACTCGGTATACTATGGGTAATCATGGAAATAAATTTGGCTTTGATATCTCTTTTTCTTCTTGGTGCGCTATTTTTTATGGCAATGAGTGTATGTATTGGATTTGGTTTCGGGGGGGGGGCTAAGTAAGAGTTTTCAAAATCAAATTCTCAATTATAGTAAAATTCAATTCTAGTAAATCATATTCTCAATTCTCTAAATCAATTTCTAGTATATTCATGTAAGTTTTTATTTTTAGGTAGCCTGAACGGGATTTCTAAATTTATCCCTTTGGCTACTAATATGTATACTTAATTTCTGTATTTGTGTTCTTTTCATGTGAATAAAGATTATTATTATTATTATTAAATTTGATCTTCCCAATAATATTAAAAGGGCATGAATAATCGTGTTCTAACTACCTGAAAGGGGGGTCTGGGGGTCCTCCCCCAGAAATTTTGTTGAAATTTATGTTTAAAAAGGAGGTTTTCTAATCGTTTTGCTACACCTGATCCGAATTTAGGACATACAGTTTTAAGAACTTAATATATTTTTTGCATTTTGACGAACTTATTATAAAATAGTTGTAAATAAAAGAGTTCTAAGTACCGAAAGGCCGGTTTGGGGTCCCTCCCCCTACCTCCCCCCGAAAATTTCTTAAATTTGACCCTAAAAAAAGGGGTTAACTCTTTTTGGTACACTGTTTCCTCTCCTCTAATATACGCCCCTGAGTTCCGACCTCCCCTATTTCTGATTGTTAGTTCTCGTTCCTTTGGGGGGGAGGGGGCTAAAGCCCCCCTTGATCCGCCAGTGTAAATATACTATTATATATTAATCGAGAAAAGTAGTTTCGATATTGCTAAAACTCCTGGCCAACCCATTGAATGATAGGAGGAAGGAGGTTTTTAAAAATAAAAAATTATTTGATTGGGCAAGATTCGGTTTTGACAGGTGTCAAAAACTGTCCGGAAATTTATGAGAGTAAAAGAAAAACTCTACAAAAAAACTTGATAATCATTGAAAGTTGAAAAAAATCTTAGCTTACCCCTTAAAAGCTCTCGGCGTACCCCTGGTTGAGAAACACTGCCCTAGTCCAAATTTAGGGGGGATCTTGCATCTTTTTAGTATACAACATATTCGTAATATTTTAGTAGTTAGAAAGGTATCTGGGGGGCCGGATGAGAGGGCTTTGCGGGTCGCATCCGGCCCGCGGGCCGTAGTTTGCAGCCCTGTTGGTGCTTATTCTCCAGCATTTTTCGAGTCTAAAACTGTGTTTAAATAAGATTAAAATATTCTTAAAAATACTTGCTACCGGTTGTTGAAAAAAACTTGGCGTTTTGTCTGCTCAACAAAAACCTGTCATGAAAGATATTCCATGCTTCAAATGTTTGCTAGACCTGTTCCTGTTACCAATCAGTGATGCATAAATATTGACTAAAATATTTACAATAAAGAAAAAATCCTTTCGTCCCATTAACCCCCACTTTCCCCTATATTAAGGGATTTTGATGGAAATAGAGAGGCATTCTATGTTAAGAGTATTGAATTCATTTATAACAATATAAATGATAATAGAATAGTTTTGATAACAATAGGAAAGAACAATTTAAAGTATTATGCAAAAGGTTTTTTCACATTATATCTCACAAATAGTCTTATAATTAAATGAACAACCTAACACATCAACACTACCAACAACAGCCTACGCAAGAAGTAAGTCCATCAGGGAGTTTAAGACAATGTTTTGTTACTGAAATAGAACTTGAATAAGATCCAAATCTTACCAGACTTTATCTCACTCATTTTAGTTCCACTTAATGAAAGCCGCGAATGAAAGGTTAATTCATACAGGGCAGCGGAAAGAAGCTATTATCTTTCACTGATAGAAAAAAGCGGATAAGTAACGTATTGTCTCAGTGACACTTTACGCGACTTCACTTCTAACAGTTAATTTCAATATATATAACCACATAAAAATATTCAAATAAGGAGCAGCGTAATATGTCTAAACGATGTAAAATTTTACCTGGGTTTCACTGCGTATACATGTATAATTAAATCTTTTGACCTTCATCATTTCTCGCAAAAGGAAGTCCTTGTTTTCATTATTTCATAAAATTATGTAAATAGTTCATTGTTTACTTCTTACTCTTACTCAATGCAGATATTGATCAATATGCGCTTATAAAAACAGCAGATTTAACCAAAAATGTGAAAGTATATAATAAGGACGGGTGGTCGTTAAGAGCAATGAAATATACTTTTCGGGATTCACTAAAAATAAGAAATTGTAGCTACTTGCTCAGGATGAAAGTGGTATAAGAACAAAAATACAAATTTGAGAACAGCAAGGATTAGGATTTCTTCTATATCCCTTCTCCTATACACTATAGGGGAGAGTGTTGTACCTAAGGACTGTTGTACCTTCGGCCACCGCATTTTAAAATTCAGTAAAAAGTTTAAATTTGAATTTGTGGTCGATTTCGAATGTAACAGATGATATCTAGTTGCTAACGTGAAATCAGCTCTTTAAAATATTATTTAAATTTTATACAGGGTGTCCCACGAGAAGTGGCCCAACCCCTTTAACTTTTGAACCTCTACAGATATAGTCATGAAAGTGGGGTCTAGGTATAGTAAAGTGGCCATGCTCTATCCGATGAGATAACTTTCAACGCCCTCTAGTGGAAACTTTAGGATTTATAATTTTTATTTTAAAAACTGTTTGAGGTATGTGAAAAAAGTCAATGACTAAGTTGTAGAGCAGCATCTATTTAGTAGGAAAAGACACCTTAAGCAGAAAAATATCTTTAATAAAACCCCTAAAATGCACGCTCAATTAGGTTGAATTTACGTAGATTTTATGTCTTAAAACGCTCCTCACGAGGTAAAATGAGAAATTTTCAATTTAATGAACTAAGAATACTTTTAGTCATTTAATTAAGTCATAAAAATAAAAATTTCTCATTTTCGCTTTGTGAAGAGGGTTATAAGGCGTAAAATCTATGTAAATTCAACCTTATTGAGCGTGCATTTTAGGTTTTTATTCAAGGTATTTTTCTGCTTATGGTGTCTTTTCCTACTAAATCGATGCTGTTCTACAACTTAGTCAGTTACTTTGTTCACATACCTCAAATAGTTTTTAAAATAAAAATTATAACTCCTAAATTTTCCGCTAGAGGGCGTTGAAAGTTATCTCATCGGATAGGGCATGGTCATTTTACTATACCTAGACCCCACTTTCATGACTATATCTGTTGGGGTTCAAAAGTTAAAGGGGTTGGACCTCTTCTCGTGGCCCTGTATAATAAATTTATCGTTTTTAGATGCTCAAAGTTTTTTTAGTGCATCACTACATTAATACTTGTCTTACACTATAATTATGATATGATCAAATAGGATATATAGGGTGAATCCCCGAGATTTTGCCTTTTTAGTTTTGATAATAGAAATCGTCAGAACTTAATTCTTTTATTTTTTATAGAATGCAAAAACACCTGATGTTGTACCATCGGACACCATAAGTGTTGTACCTACGGACACGTTCTTGTGGGTGTCTGTAGCTAATCGGCGTTTTTGAATCAGGTTTCATTAAAGTAAATACATTTTAATGCATATTAAATTAATTCTAAATGGTTATCTGTTTGTCGGCGATTATTTTCAAGTGATTTTTCGATGAAAAATCAGATATTTTGTGATCTAAACTACTTTTTAAATTTTTGATTCTACTTTGCATTTAATGTAAAATATGGTGTGAAATCTTAAGCACTCTATCGCATTTAAATATGATGATTATAAAAAAATTAAATTTTCACTGAAGAAGATTTGCGAAAGTTATTATACCACCAAATGCTTGCATAACTAAGTGTCGATCGAATTGTTTTTTTGGATAAGTGAATTGATCAGATCAATCAGCATGATTGATGAACTATTACCTCAAATTTCGATCTGAAAATCCCATGTGATTTATGTATTTTCGGCAAAAAATCAAGACTTTTATCAATCAACTTCGTTTTAATGATCATTTACGATCTGGAACTAAATAACTTTAAAAAATCTATTTCCAATTTTAAAAATGCTTGAAATAGTTTATTAAAAGGTAATGCATCAATAAAAGTGTTCATTTTTAGCTTTTTTCAACTAAAACTTCCCTTTATAAGGGTGTCCACAGGTATACAACTGGGTCTGTCCATAGGGAGAGCACGTTGTTGTACTTATGGACACAAATTTCGTCAAGTTATTAAAATTAATTAAAAATCTAATTTTGAAGATTTGAGATGATAAAAATATTACCCTATTTGCCAAGGTTAGGAATATAGGTTGGGCACTTTAAATGGTAAAAACGTGATTTTACCTGTCTTAGAAAAATCTAAACGTGATTTTTGTCCAAAGGTACAACCCCTACTCTATTCATTTTCAACAGGCGGCTGAAAATTTTTCCTTCCCCCACCACGGAATCGGTAACCATAGCAACTATCAACGACAAGTGACGAAGAAGGCTTACTATTGGCTGCACGAAGAGAGTAACTATGGTTACTCTTCTAGCAAGGGGTAAAGCACTACTTTTCAGCCTAACCTATTCTAAATGAACCTATTCTAATAACCTATTCTCAGCTTAACCTATTCTAAATGAACCTATTCTCAGCTTAACCTATTCTAAATGAACAGAGTATACCTAAGTGTTATACAGAGTGTTAAAAGCCTAAGCCAAAAGCTCAATGATTGGCCCGTAAGAGCTGCCCAAAAAGTGTCGTCTTCATAGGAACAACACACGCGCAGTTATAGAAAACCTTTCACTACTCAAAACTACCGTTCAGTGGACTTACACCATTTCATTCTAACCAGCTCATTTGAATATTATCAACAATGTGAAATGTACTTTTTATAAAATGAAAAGCCAAATTAAAATTTACTCGCTTGCAGAAACAGCGAGATAACCCCGACTCATATGTAAAGTTGCGAAAGTGTAGCTCGTTATTGCTAGGCGGTCCTGCTCTTAAGCGATCTTTTGTGAATGCCCGCAATTTGGCAAAGTTTTACGCCCAACCAAGCTAGTCCAGTGTCCATGTTTAACCAAGATTTAATTAGAAATGAACAGAGTAAACAGGCCTACGAAATTGAAATTTTTGAAAAATACAAAAGAAGTTCGAGGTAATTTTTATGGAGTAAGCTGTTTTCTCTAAAAAATAATCCCTATTTTTCTCTATAACAGCGGTTCTTAAAATTTCGATTGCCGCGGCCCCCTCTTTATGTAACACCCAGACATCTCGGCATGAAATTCAACGGGTAAAAAAGGAAAAAAATTGGTTGTGTATTACACAACCAATTTTTTTCCTCTTCTCTCGCGCCCAACAGTCTCGTCATTCTCCTTTTTTTTTCGCGCCGCCTGATCCGATCACTTCACTACCCCTACCTCAGTATAACGGGACCAGGCGGTCGTTACAGTAACAGTAATAATAGTGATCAGTAGTGTAATCAATGATCAGTAATTATAATAATGGTTTATATTGATATGATTAGTATACAATATAGACAAGACATGCATCAGTATGAAGCATCCAGTATCAGATTCATTAATTGATCTGCTGTGCTAAACGTTTTCAGTAGCATAGGTAGCTAGAAAAATTATTTTAGCCTTAAATATCTTTCACATGCTGATTCATGGTACGGTAATTATTTAGGTGTTCAACTGTTCATACATATAACAGATAGAATAACCTGCTATGCTTAGCAATTTTAAAGCTATTTGAGGAGCAAACACAGTCCCCAAACCGTGTTTTCTCAATAAAAATAATAATAAATGAGTTACTGCTATTGAGTTACTATCTCCACATTAAATTGCACAAAATTATGCTATTATCTTCAACTAAAACAAGTTTTAACCTATTCTAAAACTACTTAGAAAATTGATGTTTCAATCAAAAAGTGATTATTCTAGAGCCTGTTTTCAGTCAAACAGTGACTCCTCCAGTCAGCCAATCAAAGCTGTTCTTACTCGTCACATGACCCACTCATTGGAAGTTAAATTGACTCACTCATTGGTCAGCGTAAAATAGGAGATGTAAAAATATTGTGGACTGATTGGGAACTTTTTGATACGTAAATGTTTATTTTTAAAATTTACAGTTTATATCAGAATTAAGAAGAATAGTTTTAGAGAAAAGTGGAGTAAGTGTTAAAGTCAAAGCTTCTTAAAAAACGTACTGCCGTAGTAAAAAGATTAATGTATGGTGAAGAGTGGCAATCAACCAGAGTTCATTTGGTATAAAGAAATTATTACAAATAACTTAACTGCAGGCAATGAGGAAACGCAGGAAGTATGTGATTGCTTGGATGAAGATATTGGATTAAATATTTAGAGGTTTTCTACAATTTTCAGATATATTTTTCATGTCCTTGTTAACTTCATTTCATTATTGATATGTTAATATTGCTCTTATTCAATTACAAAATTATTTAAAATAACATTTTCAATAAAATGTGTATTACCTTATTTTCATTCAAAAAGTGTTTTATCCATGTTGGAAACAATCACACCATGTTTCCTCCTCTGTGTTCGGTCAAAACGTGATTGCTCCAAATTTCAAATGCATTTTTTGATAATTAAGGGGACGCAGTACCATTTTTGCCAAAATCTTTAAAATTATAGTTATTTACTACTTCTTTCTATTATTATATGTATTTTTTTTGTCTTATGTAAAACATATTCCAAACTCAAAACACCTTTGAAATCAAATTTTATGAGTTTATTTTAAAAAATCTTCAAATTTAAGAGGTGATTTTAAAATGCTACTCCTCCTTCAATAATCTATATACATTCTTGAAATTTGGTTTTCAAATATATCAAACTATGTTTAACAAAAGTTACCATCGATTTAAAGTTTATGGTGCTTTGAATTCTAAATATAGTGGTTTTTCTTGAATCACTAGCTAAAAAAGCCCTAAAATGCTAAAATTCTCAATTCAGTAATTTTTTAAAAACCAATGTTTAATGGTAAAACAAATGCCAACTTTTGTTATACTCACTTCCAACAATAGTCAGAAAATTTTCAAGAGATTTGATTCAATAGATAAAAAGCCTTAGCATTGTAAACAATGAGTGATTCTGAGTAAAAGGACTTCGAAGTTTTTACTAGCCATAGAGACCTTAATACTTTCACATACTTTTCAACTAGAACTTTGATATTTATCAATGAAAAGTTTTGAAAATTCGTACGATGATAGACAAATGCATATAAATTAGTTATGAAGAAAATTTTTTTATCCGAATTTTGACGAAAAATGGTACTGCGTCCCCTTAATTTTAAGTTTTTAGGTAAATTATGACTACAAATCTTCCCAGTAACTAGTAATATAACTAAACAAACGATAATTGGGTTGAAAAATTAGTTATTTTTTAAGTTATCAGTTTTTTGTTTCTTGAAAATATGTATCCGAAGAGGAGAAAGCATGGTTTAACTGTTTGCTCCTCATTTGATGCCTCTAATTCTAATAATTTAAAACTAATCAGCTAAGTGGCCCCCTCACACGCATTTACCTTATATGGTGAATTTAGAAAGGGATTAGGAGCACTTTTTGGAGCACTTTGTGTTTTGTGGTCAAAATGTAAGAACTTTTCACTCTTTGGAGAGTATCCTGGAATCCTCCTAATATCGTTAAATTAGTTGATTTTGAATTGAAGGCGGGCATGGACAATCTAAAACAATAAAAGGAAAGCTTTCACAGGCGATAGACATGGTGAAATCTCACTGAAACGGTTAGACGTTGAAGAAGGGCCAATCTTCTTCTAAAGGTATGATCTATGCATTTCGATCTAGGTGTAGGTGTTCGTAGTAAAAACATTAGAAAACGTATTTGCTGATACCAATACAAGGCATCTAATGTTAAGAACCAAACTTAATTTTCAATGTTTAATTTAAACTCGTTTATTTATGAGAAGGAAAAGCTTTAAATCTGAACTCACAACCAGATCCACAATCGGGATCCCCAATTCGGGACAGTTAGAAAAAGAAAAAGCCAGCTTGACGGTGGTTACTGATTAAATTTTAGCCAGGTTAGCCGTCAATATACAGGGTGTTTTAGATAAGTGTTTCATAACTTCTAGGGGTGATTGTCGACACATAGACGAGTCAGAATCACACAGGATTTGGGGGTCCCAGACCAAATCCCAGGGAGTTAAAAATGGAACGACACCCCAAAAATATTATTGAAAAATTCAATTTGTAGAAGAACTACTACTTTAACTACCTTAAAACAAACTTTAACTGGATCTCAAGCGTTTAATATTGATAGTATTTTAGTGAAACTTTGGACTTAAGGGTTTTCAACTATGATCTTTCAGATTATCAAATCAAAAGAAAGGATTTCGAAATACAAAATAAGGTTTGGCAGAGTTTTCACATTTTTTTGTGTTTTTTAACTTTTTTATAATAAAAAAATTAAAGTGAAAAATTTTAAGATAATTTTAAAGATCATATTAATCCACAAAATTTGAGACCATAATTAAATTTTTACCAATAGTAGATCTTCTACAAATTGAATTTTTCAATAATTTTTTTGAGGTGTCGCTCCATTTTTAACTCCCTGGAATTTGGTCTGGGACCCCCAAATCAATCCTATGTGATTCTGACTCGTCTAGGTGTCTACTATCCCCCTAGAAGTTATGAAACACTTATCTGAAACACCTTGTACTTTGTTTTTTAAGTTATTCTTATCTTTCTTTTTGAATAAATTGTGTGTATTTCGTACACAACTTACAGTTTTTTGATATTTTGTATATCATGAGGAGATAAGGAAAACCCGACAGAGTGGGATCAAGCCTTAATGGACGGTCCAAACATTTCGGGGACGGCGTTCCCGTGTTCCCCAAATAGTTTCAAAATGAGATAAAACACTAGTTTACAGGGGCGAAATTCCAAAATTTTTCTAGGGGAAGATCCCCCAGCCCTCCTTGAAATTATGACGGCTATTTATAGTTTCTTTCTTTGAAAATTGTTTACAATAGAGAAACCCTGTTTCTTTTTGCATGTTACCCAAAAGGGTTTCAAAATGGAGCTAAAACACTACTAGAGGCAAAATTTAAAATTTATATATATTCAAAATTTCAATTTAAAACAATTTTTTTGTACCCCCAGCCCCCCAAATTTTACTTGTAACCTACATCATCACATTTTTATTTTATGTGCAAGACAATTCAAATGTTATTTTTAAAAACTCTTCTAAAACTTAACGCCTAAAGGTTCTTGTTAGAGTGTAGTATTAGACTTAGAAATATCTTTGAGACCCCCCCCGAAACAATACGGCCCTGACTTTCATAAAGTGAATATGAGCAACCTCACTGATTTTAAAAACCTGGCGCCCCTGCCACTTTCATTCATTCAAGTAACAAAAATTAGAAATAAATTCAAAAATTTGTAGCGACCCACAGTTTGGGAGCCTCTGCTATAAAGCAAGGAACTGAACAGCACAATTGAGGTGTTTGCTATTAAAACCAGCTCATTCCTTTTTTGTAAATTTTACAGGAGAGACAAAAAACTTCTCCCGTCCACAGTTCTAAAGCTAAATTTCTTTTTAAAATTTTTAATTGTAGGTATAACCGTCTATAATTTGATTAGTTTTTCATTTTCATTCCAGGTGCATTACCTTGGGCGTAATTACACTAATTAGGTTGGAATGAGCTGATTTTGATGCAAAAACACGATTTTTCATGCTTTTTTTCAATTTTTTTTGTTCAATTAAGTTGCGTAAAATTGTTTTTTTCAGTTTACCAATTAATATTTGTGTCTTTACGAGTTTTGAAAAAATGACATCCACTTAACTTTTTCAAATGATCTGAAATTTCACAGTTGAGATCACAGTTTTCACCTTTTCATCTAATTTTGGGTTGGAATGAGCTGGATTTGAGCTATATCCCTCCGTCAGGTTATGAAGGACCCTCTAAACTTTCAAAATATGCAAAAAAGTGGATTTCAGAAAAATATGGAATGAGCTGGTTTTGATAGCAAACACCTCAATTGAACATTTAACTTACAAAAAAGGATCAACGTTAGAAGTGGACTATGAAAACACCCTAATTTGCTCTCCCCATTCAAAAATGACTGCATAAGTTTAAGGAGGAGGAATTTATTTGGAAGAAGGCGATGAAAAAATTCCCCAAAATCTTTGGAGTGAAGTGAATGGCAAGCAGAATGATCTCCCTATTTTTCTTAGACTCTCAACTTTAAGATTTTTGCTCTCCATTAAAACCTCCCCCCGATATTTCGCTCCCTTTAGAACCCCATAAAGGGCCCCGGCACATAACCTGCATATTGAAAACTCCCCAAACCCGAACGGAAGGCCCGCTCGATTTCACTTTTATAATGTCTTCGCAGTCCACATCGATTGTCAGGGAATGTTTATCGGGCCTCTGAATGCGTTATTAATAAGTGTGGTTAAAACAAAAGGCCAAAATGCAGGTAGCAATAAAAGCAAGAATGGGGCCTCGTAAAAAGCACTACACTAACCGCTAAAAGTGCCAATAAAAGAGCTAGGGGTTTTCGAGGCCGAAGTTTGGCGGACCTTCTTTATGTCTCCCTAAGCCCAATAACTTTGAAGAGGGAAACAGAAGAAGAGGGAGCAAAGCGTCTTGAATAAAACACTCTTCCCACGAGTAACACGACCTCCCTACATGGGAAATGATTTTAGTAGACCTGTTCACGCTGGGGCTTAACGATCTGGGGTATAAAAATTGAAATTGTATCACAGAACGGGATCTGGGCGTTACTCTCTGTAGTGTGGGTTCATTAAGCGGATTTCAGGCGAGGGAAGGTAATCTATGGAAGAAGCGCTTTTTAGAGTGAATCAGAGTCATTTCAACCCCCTGGTATATTTTTTCCTAAGTAAATTTTTTTCTCAATGTTCAGAGTGAGGAAAAGTCAAGTTTAACGTTGGAAAATATGCTCCCTTTAATCATATCAAGGTGCTATATCAGTATTCTAATTGGAGAGTTCCAATGAAAATTCCACTCAAAAATTAAGCAAAACCATGTGTTAGTCAGTACTTTAAACCCTTTAATCTGATTTTTTTTCAAATAAAGCACAGTTAATTTGACAAGATTCTTTGAGTAACGATGGTACTGACATTAGGGTGTATCGAAAAAAACTTTTTTTTGATTTTGATGATGCCTTAGTGCGGAAAAGTTGTCTAAGGTGACAGAGAGTACCTGTGAATTTTTTCAGAATTTTCGGATAATATCTTGAGGTGCCGCTAAGGCCCTGAAGGTCCCCATGTTAATCCAATGGAGCGCGCAAGCCAAAAAGGCCGAAAATTGGTTTTTCGCCCCTCATTTCTACCCTAATCACACGACGAATGTCTTCACTCGAGTTATGGACCCTATAAGATCTAGGCTATCCGACAAAACTTGAATAATAGCCTAAATCTCTATATCATGTTGATTTTGGGCTCTGATTTGAACGAGGAAATACGCGATTTTCGACGAAATTGGAGCATACAAAAAACGTTATATAGAGATTTAGGCTATTATTCAAGTTTTGTCGGATAGCCTAGATCATATAGGGTCCATAACTCGAGTGAAGACATTCGTCGTGTGATTAGGGTAGAAATGAGGGGCGAAAAACCAATTTTCGGCCTTCTTGGCTTGCGCGCTCCATTGGATTAACATGGGGACCTTCAGGGCCTTGGCGGCACCTCAAGATATTATCCGAAAATTCTGAAAAAATTCACAGGTACTCTCTGTCACCTTAGACAACTTTTCCGCACTAAGGCATCATCAAAATAAAAAAAAAGTTTTTTTCGATACACCCTAACTGACATCCTATAACCTTGTCAGACCAATGAAGCAATATGTCAAACATCTGTACGAACTACGTCCATTAGTTCAGACCGCGATGGCATAGTAATAGGATATCTCTCATATAAAAGCCCACGTCACTCACTGACTCACTGACTCACTGATTCTGGAACGCTCGC
The DNA here is from genome assembly GCA_024610705.1 of Tetragnatha versicolor. Lineage (NCBI taxonomy): Eukaryota > Metazoa > Arthropoda > Arachnida > Araneae > Tetragnathidae > Tetragnatha > Tetragnatha versicolor. Next base: position 43,712,743 of record JANDEH010000009.1, read on the forward strand.
ACACTATGATGCCATCTCGCAATAATCAGAAAAATAAATAAATAAAAGTAATTAAAATTAAAATAATATAATAGCTTTTAAATATCTTTCAAGAAAGTTGGTTTACTTAATAAAGGTTAAAAAGTTACTTTTAGGGAAGTTGGTTTCTAATTCAACAATAATAAATCTAATAAATAATCGTATAAAAAGCGCTTTTTGATTTTTTTTTTGGCAATAATCTTTATTTACTTTCGGAAACGAAAAATTAATTATTTCTTAAGTAAGTAAATAATTGAATTTTATTTATTTTTTAACTGATTTATATAACTTATTCACTTTTAGAATCAGCTTTCAATAGTAATCATCTCAATTTTTACTATTCATTTTTTTCTTTCTCATAGTCATTGTCATGGGTGATGATGAAGATCCTACCTCAAAAAAACGTCGCTTAGCTAAAGAAAGAAAGCAAAGATGGCGTGCTAGACCTAAATACGTGGGCGCCGTAGGCGCCCCATAACAAACTATCTTCAAATAATGAGGCAAATTAAAATCAAATAATAATTTAATAATGGAATGTTTGGGGAGAATGCCATTTAAAATGAGTTTATATAAGGGTAGTAAGATTTGATTTAAGAATAAATTTGCCCAAATCAGCTCGGTGGTGGTCAGCCGAAATTGAGTGACTTATTTGAATATGATAAATTAGTGATATTTCAGCGGTAAGATAAAGAAGTTAAACTTCTTATTTAATGTATAATTAATAGGAACTTGAAGTAGTAACGAGGGAAGCTCGCATAAAAGGCTAGCCTAGCTGTAAGACCCGGCTTTGCCGGGTCGTAACAGCTAGTCGTCATTATAATACTGTTGAAAATATAAGGATTTACAGATTACAAATTTAGCGAATCTTCAGGTAACGACGTTTGACAATTTTCAATTTTTTTTTATTTTTAGGTTTTTTTGTATACAATTTCTTCTTTGAATCTATTTTGTATTTTACAGCCGGCATTTGAAGTATTCATCTCTTTACTAAAGATGCAACGAATTTAAACCAAAGAACATTTTATTTTACGGAAGTCTGTAATTTTGTGTATGCTATTTATGCAGGCTTTAATGTGTTTCTTTTTGAAATCTTTTAACAATTATTTCATTATATGCTGGCGTTTGAAATAATCGCTTCCTCAAATGGGATCTTTTCAAATAAATCTTTATTTTGTGTAGATTTAAAATGAGTGGGTGAGAAGCCCGCTCACATTTTAAATAAATGGGGGGAGCACAAATGACAATGGGGGATTAAGTTTCTATGCCGTAGTGGATAAAAAATACTACAAACTTATATTAAGAAGTGTCTGGGTTTTGATATGCTGTACTTCGGTTTATAAACCTCTTTTAAAAACCAAGGGAAGGTGAAACTTGGTAAGAAAATCTCGGAAAGCTCTCTAAAAAGAAGTACAAAGCCAAATGATAGCCACACGGATTTTGCATAAAACGTTTGTTCATTGTTTATGAATTACCATCACCCCTGAAATTAAGTGGAAAAATCCAACAAGCGCAACAATATTGTAAGGCGTCCAAAAGTTTTCCTCCTGGCGGTACGACAGTTCAGAAATTATCCTCCATTAGTATTATTTCTACCCCTTTGCTTCTAACCTAACCCATTCAACTAACCTTTTCTGTTGATTCAGGCTTTAAAAATACTTTATTTTCATAATTAAATTAGAAAATATTTTCTTTTTACAAACTCTTCTTCAGTACACACAAGGCTTTTAAAATTTTTCTCCACCTTATCAAGGTTTAAAAAATTATTTTTGAAGGCTGTTACGACGATACTTCATTTTATGGAGGCTTTTAAAAAATTATCCACTTTATGAAGGGTTTAAAAATTTTTTTCGATGCAGTACCCCCAAAAAAAAAGAAACCGTCCTATGGTAGGTATTCGAACCGGCTACATAGCAATGAAAGCGCACGAAAGCAAGATTGCCGTCACGAACGCTCTTCCAAACGGTCTTGTGATCAATCTTCGCGCAGCTACAGTCCACCGACGAAAGAAACGTGTCACCGAGATCACAAATCCAAACCAACATAACAAAAGATTATTCAAACACAGCTATGGCAACAACGGGAATCAAAATAAACACATGAAAATCAGCCGCTTTTTAAAAGAAAACGCATTATTAAAAAAGCGTTCATCGGGTTTTTCTTTCACAGGGGAAGCGCGCACGGGAAAGACGTGAAGATGGCACGAAAAGAAAGCATTAGTAACCGAAATTGGGTGGAAACTGCAATTCGCGAACGCGCATCTAGGCAATAATAATGGCAAAAAACAATGCCCAAGTTCGAAGCTGAAAGAAATGCAAATACTTTATTTTTGTAAGCAAAGATTCAAGAAAATGTCTTTATGCGTTTTGTCTAGTATAAGGCGGGTGTTTTTTTAAGTATAGGGAATGTAATCCACTTTATGCAATATAATGTTTTGGTTGTTGTATATTTGACATTATTTTACCTGTATTATTCTTGACTGTTTTTGAAACCACAGTTTCACTCAGTACGCTTGCTTTTATAAGAGAAAAATTTGCCGCTACTATGGTATTATAACGAAGAATGAAAAGCATTCTTATCTTATCATTTTACTATTATAAAGGATTGGAAATTTTTTAAACACTTTCCTGGGAAATAAAGCATATCGTGTGATGTATTTGTACTTCCATCAAAATAATTACAATATTTTCAAAGTTCGTTCTCTCTCCCTTTTGCGAATTCTCAAGATACCTACAAATTATGCAGCTAAGTAGTATTGAGGATTGTTGCCCAGTTCTCTAAGGAAAATGAAGGAACGCAAAGTTTGGATAATTTAATGGGTTGTTTTTGAATTTTCGACAAAAAGATAGAAAAATGTGTTATTTTATTCTTGTTATTTTTGTCCCTATTTATTGATTAGTATTGGGTTGTCCCATAAGTTCTGTTACTTTTTACAAAGTTTCGTGTTTGAAAATTTTTTATGAAAAACTGGTAATAGGTTGAGATTTCAAACAAAAGGGATTTTGATATATGTATATTTATGAACATAATGTGGGATTTTGGTAGTTCTCGTGATATTATTTCTTTTTAAAATGGTGGTTTGAAAAAAAGACCACAAACGACGATTTTCGCGTAATTTTTTTCTTTTGTTTAAAAAACTAGGAAGAACGCATAATTCAGGGCTAAAAAAAGTTTTACTATACATTTGAAATGTTTAGTTTAAGATGTCATAGTTTCAAGATAATTCGATAAGTTTAACTTAGGAAATTTCGGTCCCAAACATAACATCTATTGCAAAAAACTTACCTCAATAATGTTATCATTTCAAAGAAATTTTTACGAAAAAAAGCACCAAAATCAATAAAAAAGCTTAGGAAAGACCCAAGTACTCAAAATATGCAGTATATTAAATTATATTTGAACTTAAGTTCAGAAAATAGTGCGCACAATGCAAGCGCACAACGTTTTAGCTTTTCACTATTACACTTGCTGAACTCACGCTCAGCGAACAAAGCAATTTTCTTCGCTTCATACGAAAACATTTCAATAAAAACAACTCCTTGGCAATTAGAAATAAATCAATTGAATGATATTATGAAAAGATACTTTCAATGCATTAATGACATCAATTCAATGCATTAACAAGCATTATGGTTCAAAAAACACCTGCCTTTAATTACTTCATACCATCTGCTTAGAAAAACAATAGGCGTGCTTTAAAAAACACGTGAAATTGCCAATATATGAAGTTTTAAAACCAAAATTTCCAGCCTTAAACTTATCGAATCATATTGAAACTATGACATCGTAATCTAAACATTTCAAATATACAGTAAAACTTTTTTTAGCCATGAATTATGCGTTCTTCCTAGTTTTTTAAACAAAAGAAAAAAATTACGCGAAAATTGTCGTTTTTGGTCTTTTTTTCAAACCGCCATTTTGAAAAGAAATAATATCCCGAGAACTACCAAAATCACACATTATGTTCATAAATATACATATATCAAAATCCCTTTTGTTTGAAATCTCCACCCATTACCAGTTTTCCAAAAAAAATTTTCAAAGACAAAACTTCGTAAAAAGTAACAGAACTTATGGGACAACCCAATATTTACCCAGTTTAGTTACACTTCTTTAAAGCTTTTAACCCAAGGGTCGGCAACTGACGGACCGCGGTCCAGTGAAAGGTTATTTCATGGACCCCCAAAAATTTTCTCTATTTAAATGAGTAATTTATTTATATTTACGTATAGTAGAAATTTGTATGAGGTGTTTGCAGCAACAATAAGCTAACTCCAACAGCTTTACGTTAAAGTTAGCTCATTGTTGCTGCAAGCACCTAAATGTTGTTTGACCACATTGATATGCTTTTAACCTTTTCTTGTAATCTATATATTTTTTAACTACTAGGGCAGGGGTTCCCAACCTTTTTGCACCTGCGTACCACTTGACTTTTTGAGAAATTTTGGCGTACCACCCAGTACCTTCTAAAAGTTTTCAAAGGCTTTTTGAATTAAATTCCTGAGAAAACTGCATATTTAAAGGTTAGATATTTGTTTATTTATAACATGCTCTTATAAAAAAAGAGAAATATTAAGATGAAAATGGTAATTAATTTACAGTTTTATTTATTATACCCCATAGGTCTAAAAACATACAAATATATCGCTTTCACTCACGCGTACCACCTGAAACGTTCCCGCGTACCACCAGTGGTACGCGTACCACCAGTTGGGAACCCCTGTACTAGGGGATCTAAAATCCACTGAATATGTATTATGTTTCTCCTATCTTCCCACAGTGTGAGAGACCTTTCAATCTCTTATACTTACTGATTTCGAGCTTTATTTAGGATAATTATCTCCACTCGAATAAGATTTGGGGCCCAATCATCCAAAATATTTGAGCTGTCCCCTACTTAGTTTCTAGTAAAAATGCTTATTTTTTCGAACTACAGCATTAGTAGAAAAATTTAAATGATTTGAAAATCCATAATTTATACTATATTTTTGGCACACCAAAAAATAGTTAAATCGTCTTTTTAAGGGTCAAATTTCCAAAAACATTTTCTGATGGTAACCCCCAGACAGCATATTCAGAGTACTCCCCTATAAGTATCGTACTCAAATAACATCAATGTAATAGTATGTGTATCTGAAAATAATAATTTATAAATGTAAAATAAATACTAATTTTTTTCTCTGGACCTTGATAAAAGTTTACAAAATTATTAGGAATAAAAAATTTTTGCCGATCCCTGGTTTAACCTGTTGAGAAAGCAAAAGTATAAATTTATAGACTGAAAATAATTTGTTCAAAGCAATTTGTTAAAAAAACCTACGAAAATATTTTTATCAGTAAACACTAAATTTGATGGACTCGTTGATTCAATTATAACTTTATCGATCAATTATTTGGATTAGGTCATTAGTTGAAAAGGCATTTAAAGCGAAATATTCAAGGAAATTAAACAAATACTTTTTAAGCGGAGATAAAAATGCTAGATTGTGTTTTCTCTTACTAACTCTTCTTAACACAGATAATAAAAAGTTTTTACAAAAGAGGAACTCTCCTTTTATTTATAAATTTATTTAATGAATATTCGATATTAATTTTCAGCATAATTAAAGATGGTCCAAATTAGAGTAATGTTTTAATGAAAGACCTTTTAAAACAATACTTTCCAAATTACCTTCCCTCCCTTAAATTGCCGTTTAAAATAATTTCGGAACAATTTACAAACCGCTTGTTAATTTCGATTGACTCAGGCCCACCCTTGATCGATGACAAGTCGAACGACGCAGATCCCGAGAAAAATTACCTCAAGTACCATATTCTCCAAAGAACGATTATGAATAGTATTATAGAACATTCGAAACGCAAAAGAAACTGGAGCACGCCATTACTTACCAAATCGAAAAGAACGAAATTCTTCCCCGAAGTCTCTTTTTATCAGGGTGCATAAAAAGTGCCCGCGTTAATGGTACAGGGGGTGGAAAAAAAGGGAAGACACTTTATCTGTAATCCAGCGTCAAGTTTATAGGTAGCAAATTAAGCAAAACAGAAAGTTTAACGAATAAGAAAAAAACCATCCAGTGATGGAGTGTCCTCTAATAAGATGTAACGAGCCTGAAGTTTTTGAAGTAATATCCCAGTCATTAGGGTTCCTGCGAGGTTTAGCATGACATATGAGCTATGGAAGACACCGTAGGTTTTGGAAAGCGAACAGAATGCGACGTTTAAGAGAAATAAAGGATCGTGTTCCTTTTAAATGTTTCCGCGGTCTTCAGGATTGATTTATCAATCATCGATTCGGCTCTTAACTGGTTCTCTGGGAGCGATGGCTAGCTATCTTTAACGAAAGAATCCTCCGGTTTTAGTTAAAAAAGAGCGTTCGGTTAAATGTTTTCACTGGTTCTCTTTTTTTTCTGAGGAGGATCGGTGCTTCGAGTGTTTTGTTCGGATTATTCCGCTTAGTTTCTTAGCCAGTAGAAATGTTTGGGTTGTGCTAATAAGCTTCAGAGTCAATATTTGCTTTTTGGAGCGAGTTTTTATAATCTCGAGTGTTTTATGACAACATATTTCGGAACAAAGTGGAAAATGTTTTGGAATGGATTTTTTAAAAAACTGAAGCGATGTATATTTTGAGATGTGTACCAAAGTATTAAAATGCCGTTAGTAAAACCACTGTTAGGAATAAATTATTAAAATCGAGTACATCTTAATTTTGGTACCCCATTCAAGAATTTTGTTTTTTTATCGCAAATTTGTGTATTTTAGCTATTTACATACAAATTATGATCAAGCTTTTTAATGGAAAAAATTGGTGTCCTTTTTGAACTATTTAATAGAAGTTTTGAAATGTTTAATATAAAGAAATTATTTCAATGAGATGCTTTTGCAAAATTTAAATAATTGAGAATGAATTTAATTTGTTAAGACATTGTTTGTCACAACTAATGAACATATTTAACTTTAAAGCAATTATCTTTCGATATTCAATGAAACTTAATACGTAAGATTGCATCTTGAAACATTTTATGTGAATTAGCAAACATAAATTATTGAATTAAATTGTTTCATCTAACTTTTTATTTTTTTATCTTAACTTCGAATATATTCGTATTTTAAAAATGACAAATTATTATTTCTGCTAGTCTCTAGAGTGCTTAATAGTGTTTCTTTTAATCCTATTCCCCAAGTCACACATCATATTTCAAATTTATTTTCATCGCATTTCCATGCTCGTGCGAGGTGGAAAATGCATTAGATAAAGTTATTCTCACATAATGTGTTCATTCCCTTTTAGTTTGAAGCTAACGCAAGGCCAGTCTGATGAAATAATTGAAGTATTAAGTGCTTCAAAGAAAAAGAAGCGAAATTTATGTCCAGTTGGGCGTGGTACCCAGGGCAGGCGATTTAGTTTTTACACAGAAAATAAAAAACGATAGTTAAAACTTTGATTATATGAGCGCTAGTGCATGAAATTTGCTATGCTTTAGGAATATATGCATGGGGAATTCCGTTTTAATAAGCTTTGAAAGAAATATAGTTTTCGTACCTCCACAAATAACGTTTTTCCTTCGAAACTATAAGATTTTAACGTACTGCGTTACAGTACATGTCTAATTTAGAGTTATTACGTAGAATTTAAAGAAAATTAGATTGCCGGAAAAAATGTAGAGAAACGCTTTTTTCGAAAAAATATTTACCTTATTTTTAAAACTTTACAATTACAACAAATTTTTAAAGTTGAGAAATGGGAGTCTATACGTAAAGTAGTTGAAAAGATAATAACAAGTGAATCATCTTCATTAGCTTTATTCCTCTGTACAGAGGAAAATAATACTTAAATCTTTTGGTTTACTTTATTTTCTAAACCTTTATCAAGGTTCATTTCTACTTTTAACATTAATTTCTACTGAAGACTTCGATGAATTTAGAAATACTCGTTTCTTCAAATAAACTTGAAATAAACTAAAGCTCTTAAATAAACATTTCGATTGTTCAACATTAGCTTCTAACATTCATTTCCAGATTATTTGTGTTTAAAACAAGACATGTGTTTGAACAAATAATTGAAATAAAAACCGAGAGTTTGAGATACCTAATTATTATTTCTTAAAACACCTTAAAATAACTATGCATCGTATATTTATTATGATAAACCTGGAAATGTGTGTGTTAGCTTAGAAAAATAAGCAGATGGAACTTGATTGTTGCTTTCTTAAACAAACTATAGTTTGAAAGTATTAGCAAACATATCAGCTAAAATAAAGTAGATTCAATGGTTTTAAAAATCAATATTCATTATGAAACGCTATCTAGATACCAAATTTATTATGTTTAACTTTTATTTCAGTCAAACTCTCGGTATGAAAAACATGAAAAAATGGGTTATAGGATATAACATAGAAATTTTCAAAAACTGTGTTTTATAAAATTTTGTCACATGAGAAACAACATTTTTAAGGTTTTATAATTCAACATTCCTTCAAACATATATGAATAACTCAAATTTTTATACGTATAATACATTGGAATGCAACAAACATATTATTTTTTAACTTTTTCTTTAAAAAATCATATTAAATTTTTATAAAGAAATTGGAAATTCCTTCTTTCAAACTATATTCAATAAGAGTTTTCCCAGTAATAAAATTAAGCCAAGTTTAAAATAGCTTTTAGAATGAAATCTTTTACGAAAGTCCCAAACCCGTTTTTTAGAAAATTAGCTACAATACAATTTCAAGTTGATTTTTTTAAATTTCAGAAAACTACAAACAAATTGAGAGAATGTAATAATGATACATCTCCACTTAAATTACCCGACGATAAAGAAAATTCTCAACTAGGAATGAAAGCTAAACTAAAAGGCATTTGAAACTTAAGAAAAAAATTAACTGTAAGTAAATATTTTCGTTGAATAAAAACTAACTACGGCACTTTCAATCAAAAAATTCATTTTTACATTTATAGAACTTCAAAATGAAAATAAATCTAATATCCTCGCAAAAAACACTTCACCTTTTTTTTCAAAAGGCACATTCCAAAATCGCATTTTTAAATACGGTCTAAGCAGCTTTCCTTGCACAAACCTAATTCTTGCCCTACAGCCCGAAAATTTCTTCCCGAGCAAGATAAAAGCATATTTCCTTTCAAATCTCATGCAGGGCAGAAAAGAACATTCCCTCCCGCGAAAATCTCCGTCGGTTAGGGATATTTAGAAAATCTTTTTATCTCTGCTTCACAAAACCAGGCTCAGCGAAGTGAGATGAGAACAGAAGAGCTGCTGTAACAAGGTTTCGATTTCGCACTATGGCGAAGTAAGTGTTGGTCGCGTACTGTTAGGTTGGTCAATAGACCGAGCTTTCCTTTGCTGAGCAGTGTACATATTTTACCAGATTTTCTCAATTTACTCTAATAATTTCTTCTGTGGCAGGGCTCTAAAACGGTTTAGCTCTTTTTCTTTTTCATTTTAGTGTATTTGCGGATCAAAGAGCAATCGAATGGCCTTTGTTTCTTTTTACGTGTTGTGCCCGTTGAAAAAAATGCTTTAGAAAATGTAGTTTTTGATGGCATTAATGGAGGAAAGTATGAAGTAAACGATTTTGTCAATTTTCGATTTTAATTCTGTAATTATAGACCAATGGATTTATAGATTGTGTGAGACGTTTAAAAGAACATGATATTAAAAAAAGCATTATGTCATTTTGGCAAAAAGCATCAGGGTAAAGATTTCACTTTATTTTGGTGAAAACTTCTTGTGGGCCGATTTTGAAAGAGTTAATATTTATGTAACTCTTAAGTTACAAATCGTTGGATAATGTTAAAAGCTTTATTTTAACGTTTTAAGAACTAACTAATTAAATTTGTTTTTAAGTTGATACTTTATTTCGTTATCAAATGAACTACCATGTGTATTCAGAACTTAATAACATTCTGTCGTAAATATCTATGACTGTTATGAATTTATTCATATATTTTCAACAATTTCCTTTTTGTTCATACTAAAAATGTATATTAGGTTTTTTTGCGCAGCGGTTGTAGCTGAGTTTTATTTTTCTATAATTAAGTCTCTTCGAGTAAAAACGGTTAAAAACTTTCGCTGAAACAACAACTTTTAGTTACTGCCATTTTCAGTTCACTAGTGATTAAATCTAATGGCACAGGAGTCAAAAAGGATAAAAAGCATGTAGCGCATCATTTAAAACCTTTCAATCTAATTACATTGTTTAATTGCGAAATTCTATGTCTTTTCTCCATTAAAACTTTTCGGTTTTGACGGAGGAATGCGTTCGTGTCCGTATTCAGCACAGCAGAAGAGAGACGCGAATTTGCATAAAGTCAACAGGTCTGAAGGATCCGTTAACAATCAAACAATCACGTATTTGCTTTTGAGTCACGTCACTCATTGTTTAATCAAGGATACACAATGGCTTCTCTCTGTAGATCGATAAGTGCGAAATATGACACGCAAGCTTCTTCGGCCATGTGAATGGGGGAATCTTGATCATAAATGCTGAAATATGAATATGAATAAGGAGTAGAGCTGCCCTAAAGAAACGCGCAACTTAGAGACTTGCACGATCACATTGATGAGCGAACTAAACATCTTTGAACTCTTAGTTCAAAGATGAAAATGATGATTATTAAATTAGATATAGTATTTCGCTGGCATCATCGGATAACCTCGTATAGACGGAGTACAGGAGTCGGGACGTATAGATACAGTATACGTGAGCGAGATTCGTTTCCCCTCCCTTAAGACCGTTTTTCGAGGTCGACAGGTGAGGGGGGTAAATTTTAAAGATATGTTAAAACTTCTATGGTTAAAGCTAAACAGTAGGTGTTTCTATCTCTCACAAGGAGACTAATTTTTTGTTCCAGCTAGCTGTCCAAACAACGAGCAAGTGAGAACTGTTTTGTTACTTTTAAGATGTGAAGAAAAGTAATGTGCAGATGTCAAATCATAGCAAAAAGCTTCACTTCTTCTAAGGGTTACAGGATTATTACTGGTGTTCCCAGCGGAATTCATTTAACCCTCGTTTTGGCGTTTATGACTTGACACTCGCGAATAAATTTGAATAATTTCTCATTGGCGCAAATACACTCTCTCCAATCTAGAATACAGTATCCGTCCCGACTCCGATTTATACGAGGTTATCCGATGACGTCATCCATTTGATGTAGGTTTAATTCGAATTTATTAGGGTTTGAGATTTGCTGTTTTAAGATTTTAGGGCTTCCTGTGACTCAATGTAAAAAAAGGAGAAGGGGCGATTCGGATTTTAAAAGTTTCGGACTCAAAGACAAAATGTTAAAGGAGGCATTTCCCCCCTGTGTACTTTTAGATTTGATAAAAGTGACAAATACAGGGGTAGATGCTATTGGGTGCAGCCCCTAAAGATATGCCCATTTTTTCAGATTTTAATGAAAATTCCTTTACAAATTTGCATTTATTCTCTTTATTCTGATATAATTTTGTTATTCTATTAAAGAAAACCTCATCGTTAACTCTTTTACAATTTGAAAATTTCCCGCGATATAAACCTTTTCGCATCTTAGCTTTTCAGAAAAAGAAACCGCATTTCCCAACTGTTTGATAGCCGGTAATAAACGAGTTACTATTTTACAAGTAAGAAAAATATTGAAATAAATTTAAAATGCCAATTTCTTTTTTTTTAAATTTTCAATAGGACGACATAACTATGGGGGAAGAAAATAAAAAAAATGGGGGTTGAAATAAATTATATTTTACTTCTTAAGGTTTGCCTTCTCTTTATCAACCTACCTTGAATTAACAATCCCTTTCTTGAGTAAAATGGAACTCCAAAGGCGTTACCTATAAAATTTCTAAGAAATACTTAAGCCAGTGTTTTAAATGGTAAGCTTAGATTTATTAATTAACAAATTAATTAGATTTTCGGGAATTTATTTTCAAAAAGAAACCGTGAAACTTTACTAGAATTTAATTAACTGCATATTGCTCCGAATTAATTTCCTAATGTTTGAAAACTTAAGGCCAACTAATATTAATGTGGAAACTCCGCACTTTTGGTCCGATTTCTTTTTACACTTTACATCAGATGTGTTTACAATCTACAATGCGAATTTTATCAGATTAGATAAATTCGTGATTACCTGGCGGATTTCAGTCTATTACCTTTTATTGAATTAAAGGGAATTTAACAATATTTTTAGGATTTATTTTCATCCGTGCCTTTGAAACGTAAAACAATCCATGCTATTTTTACAAAGTATGTACTTAATTAGTATTCTGAATTATTAGAAACCTTGAACACGCCCTACAAACATATGGATAGAGGTTCTTTCAAAGAAAAATTTACAACAACTTCATTAAAAATATAATAATGTATGAAAAATATCTTATCACTTTTTTATTTATAATTTACATGTTTTACTATTCCTCAATACCACACGGAATAATCTCTTACTCCTTTTTAATTAGCTGAAAATGAAACCAATAAAATTTAATTACCCCGGGATTTTTAATATAAATATTTTTAATACTATATCTTAAAAATAGCATTAATATAATAATTTAATACTTCGTATAGAGATTATAGATGGTCAAAATGGCCTAAATCCTGTAAGATCCATAAATTTATATTTATAGGTTAGTTTCATTGTGTGTAGTTTTTGTGAAACTCATATGTTTTGGAAAAAGTTTCAATGCCATTTATTTTAGTCTCCAATTAATGGAATTGGTTATTTTAGCTAACCAGAGATAGATATAGGAACCTCCTCAGTTCACCCTAGCACATATATGTTATTGAAATCTTTATTCAAAAGTGAAAGACCAAAATCATTACAACAATAGATGAATCAAAATAGTTAAATACACTTTTTTTGTTGTGTTAGGTAAAAATTTCCCCCCAAACTTCGTTCACTAAAATCCCAGAAACGAACGCATAACATCCAAACCTTTTCAAAACCTCGGTATCTCGAACTACAGAATCACAAATATTGAAATCAACGTGAACAAAACGTGTTTTGAAGCAGCTTTCCTTTCGAACTTGGCTAACCATGGTCAATCTTGAGTAAATTGAAACTACTATACCAAATACGAATATCATTAAAAATGTTCTTCAAAACCTGGGAATCTCGCATTACCACGTATTAAACAAGAATCTAAATCGCCGTAAAACGTAACGAAACGTTACTCCTAACGAACACTCTCTCAAACTGGACCACCCAAATCAAAGTGGGTGAATCCCCAGACAAATTCCATTGGCGCTTTCTTTTCCGTACAACCCAAATCATCCCGCTCAACCTGAGTGAATATTCCCTCCCACACTTCCCGTCCCTCGTGACTCGGAAAAATCGGAGGGTGCAACAATTCAAGGGAACAGTGCAATTGATGAATGGCGTCTGCTGGCCCCACCCGATTGATTAATGGACACTTGATGTGGTATACACGACAGACAATCGCAGCGAATGTTTGAGGAGACACTCCAATTTTTCAAACATTTTGCTGGGACGGGTTTAAGAAGCAACTTCGCGCGCGTTGTTTCAATTACCGTAATTGCCAATATTATGAGTGAGCTGGTTTAACTTTGAGGTGCGATCGTTTTAATGGACTTTCTTAATTGAGGTTTAGTGGATCACTTGAGTTGTGTTTGCAGTTGTTGATGGTTGGATTGTGTTTTGAAGTCTGATTTAAAGCTCGTTAACCCCGGAAGAAAGTTGTATAATTTAACGAACACTTATCGACCGCATATACAGTTTGGAATAAACTGTGGAAAGGTTTATTTAATCTGTGGGTGATAGATTCTCTCGTCACTCAGATGTAATGTGTTTAAATTTTTAAATTATAAGTTTTTACATTTTAACAAAACAAGGTATAATTGTAAAATGACTTAAACTTCATAAGAACATCACCCACCAACCCAAAATATTAACCTTTTAGAATTTCTTAAATCATATAGAATTTTCTTTGAATTTCAAGAAAGTAGATTAAAATTGAAAGAGGCAAGGAATTAAGAAGCTCCGTAGGCGTATTGGAGTAAACAAACAGCTTAAATATTTTTAAGAATTGCCTTTAATTCAATGTGCATAAATACGTTTTTTTCTTGCTCGGCATTAATAAATTAATAGGTATTTATGAAATATAATTAGTACATGAATATAAAATAGTTGTTATCAAATTGATAATAATTTCATTATTTTTTTAATTTAAATAATTGTAATAAATTTCCCCCATCTTTCGAATTTTAATTTTATATTTTAACTTACTATTTGCTTTCTTAATCACTCATTAAAATGATCTAAAACCAGCTATTCGTGTAAATTTATGATACATTCTAAGAAACAAATTTTAAATTTGTTTTACCACCATCTTAATAGTAAGATAACATATTTTCATTACAGTTTTCTATACCCATTGTGTCCAGAACTATCTAACAACTGAAATTCAGAATTATAAATTTGTTTGTCATAATATATTATACTCTCATAATTTATTAGTGTCGATGCAAAATTTCTCCTTCAGTGAAAACGTTAAGACGCACGAGTCTATAGAAATCCTTCAATGAAGACGTTGCAAAGCGCTGTTATAGTTTAGTGAATATTGCATAAGTTTGCAGACATGGCGTTCCCATTCAATTCAATTGCATACACGGAGCTTACTGATCGTACCTTTCGTAAATTCTCAAACAGATGGTACATGGGTGTAGTAATAATCCCTATGTGGTAGAATATAGTAAATGAGTTTTCACATCAGTATAATGTGGTAAATAATTGTGTTGTTATCTGGGAAAAATGTCCGGTGTATTAAGTTTAGAACCGTTATTAACGGAAATAGCACTGAGCATATTGGTTGCAAACTCTGTAACTCTTCAGTTAAGAATTTGAACTTCAAATGAAATCAGTAATTAGTAACTCAAATATCTAATATAGGCTACATTTAATCATTCAAACACATCTAATCAAGCATATTTCTTCATTTATCTACTTTAAACGCTTTACGTGGAACCCCTTTTCAACGGCCCAGGATATAAAGATATCTTTGCTACAAAGACAAAGATTTAAAGGTATCCCATTTGTTAATTATTTTAAAATTTAACTAAAAGAAAAATAATAATAACTTTTAAATTTAAACTTACCTTGAAGATTTTTCACAGTTTTCAAGAAAAGGGGTAAAACAAATCTTAACTGAACTGAACTTTCAAACTTGAGGAACGATATAAAAAATGAAATTAACACAAAATGAAGGCAAATATAGGCTGAATACTGAGGAATCTCTTCTTTATTTATCCTTAATTTAAAATAGGGTTATGCGAAAGGCAATTTTAAGAAGGATCCACAATTCTAAGTTAACGAACAAAAAGTTAAATAAAGAACCCTTTTAACCTCAAAAATTTCGCTAAAATTTGAAAGAGAATTCACGGCCAAAAATTACAAATATTGCAGTAGCTGGGGAAAAAACGTGAATTACGGTAGGTAAATTAACTAGAGGTATCAACTTCAACCGATAATTTTTCTGAAATGCTTAATCCAAAACACAAAAAAATGTGCACTCACACAAACCGGCCAAATAAAAAGTTACCTACCCCCTTCTCTCCCTCCTAACCCTTTTTAAAACAATTAAAGACCCCATCCCAGAGGTCTTCCACCCGCCAGTCCTCCCTCTCCCCCAGTTCATTGAAAACCTTTCAAAATCGGCTTACACTTTTTACTCCGCCTTCACTTAAAATTACTTTGAATGAAGCGAATGAGTTCCGGGATCACACTCTCCGGTCTCATTAACCGAAAGATTTGGGGCCGCGATTAATCCTTAAATCGGTGCACATCGTCATCGGAAAGGATAGGACGGTTCTGCAGCATACAAAAGGGAGCTCTCCGGGTAGATTAGAAAGGCCGAATCCCCGGTGGACCTCCCGGAGAGGTAGCCTTGGCTTGAACGCGCTTCGGTTGTAAACCCTGTGTGGCAGAGAGAAAAATTTGTAACATGGGAAATCTCATAGACGGAAATAGTTTAGGGATAGAAATATCTGGGAAACGATTGAATAAGACGAGACTTCCTTGCTTACTTTACCTTGAGCCCTCACAATGTACTGGTTCCACGCAGTTCCACATTTTGGGTATACAAAATGAGGACGTCTGTTTTGAAGTCCATGACTTTTTCCTACCTGATCCTAAAAGATAAAGGGTTTAGAGAGTGGTAGATCTCGAACTTTAACCGATGAGCATCTTTTGCCTTCTCTTAAAGATTCATCGGTAAAAAAGGGCAGCAGTTAAGACTGTAATAGTCTCCGTGACATATATGTTTACCCCTTAACAGAGTCGCCCGAACTGAGCTCGGGCAACTACTACGTGCAGAATTTGTGATGCCCGAACTGAGTTCGGGCTGGAGAAAAATTAAAGTTTTCGCTTTGTGAAGCCTAAATGAGTTCGTTTCGATGATGATAGGTATTTTTCTTCGTTTAGAGATCGGGAGACATTATGTTTGGATAATCTTTTCCTAATTGAATAATATGTGTGTGTAATCCAATACTTTCTTATGTGTATGTTAAAATAATTAATACGCTTTTTATTTCATTTAAATTTTGATATTTGTTATAAAAAACTATTTTCTAACACCATTAAACAGTAAAAAAAATTCCATTTTTGGTCAATTTTTCTGAAATAAATGTCACTGTTAAGGGGTTAAACACTCAACTTTTCAAGAGAATTGGGGAAAGCGTCTTATTATAATATGTTAATAAAAGCGAATATGACTCTCGGAACTGTAGAAAAATATAGACCCCCTGGATTTTAAAGCAATAGCGCTCTTTGGTAATGCGGCTTAGTTGAATTTCGTAAATTTATTGTAATTACTTGATGATTGGCTGCATACGATTGGATATTGTATTGTCACTAAGATTACACGTTTTGCTAAATTTTATGGCCTGAGCTCATTTAAATGTTTCTTAAAGTTGAATGACAAGAATCCAAATTAAAATTTGAAAAAATGAAAAAATATAAATTAACTGTCACCATTTAATTCGTCACTAACCAGTATACTGATTAAAAAAATATCATATTGTCATCAAATTTAAACTAATGTACAAAATTTTCAAGCCCGGTGTGATTATAAAAAGTTTAAAAATTAAGTTTAATAGAAAATTAAAAATCTTGGTTTTCTATCGAAATTAGTAATTTACTGAAAAAGGAAGCTTTGAATATTTAATTGCAAAATAATTACTGACAAACGCATTTTCAAAGAGCACAAAAAGGACCAAAAATATTACTGGAGCTGATTGCTTCCTATAAAACATTTATGGCACCAGATACAGCACGTAATCAAGTATCACGAATCCCACAACTGCTCACATTAATACGAAACTAAAGCTACTAAGAGTACAATTTTCACAACACGTATGCACGTGAATTCGTGAAGAATTTAATTCAAAGTGAACTTGAGTTGATGTCAAAGAGCTATTAAAAGAGTTTTAAGGGCTTCTATCAAGCGTCACAATATGGAGCTTCTCTGGCCTTAAGAGCCTACACTGTAAAAAATAATTGTCAAAAAACGATTGATATCTGTTAAATCGACTGTTTCTTTACGCTTACACTTTGTTAACTTACATTTTGCAGAATTTTAATAGTTTTTCTGTAATTTTACACATAATTTAGCTCATTTTACGGTTAACAGAAGTTTTACGTATTGAAACTGCATAATTATGTAAAGAAACTTGTAATATCTGTAAAAGTGGTTGTATTTTTACAGATCTCGATTATTTCTCTCGTTTCTCTGTTAGATGACGCTACTGGAGCTTATTTAACTTGTTTCTGTTACCAGAAATTTTCTGTAAGCAGAAATTTTCCGTATTGATATCGTTCGTTTGCATCTGGCATCAAAACCGTGTCATATCCCGCCATTCGCTCGAACCGAACAAACAAACTTGTCGGCATAAGTTCTGATGATGGTTTTCTGGTTCTCTTTCTTGACATGGAGAATTTATCAGCAGTGTAAGCTCTGTTCTTTCTCTTTTTTTAAATATCTATCATATTGTCTTTCAATTCTATATATTCTTTGGATTTTTGGTTCAATTTCGGGTGGTATCGAAATCCATTACCCTGCTGATGGTGGTTTCTTTATAATTTATTGATGGTTAGTCAGTTCGGCTGATAGGGTTAAATGTCGTTTTTATATTCAGAAATACCCCTTCTTGTTTTGTCCAAACCCCTACACCTTCCTGTTTAGTCCAAACCCTTTCATCTTCTTGTTTTGGCCAAACTCCTTCAGTAAAAATCATTCGACGGATTATCTGTAACAACAAAACGGAAAGTCGACAGAAAATTTCTGTAGACTACAGAAAATATCAATCGACAGATTATCTCCGTAACAACGGAAAGTCGACAGAAAATATCAATCGACAGAAAATTTCTGTCGACTACAGAAAAAATCAATCGACAGAAACCGTCTGGCAGCAAAAGTTGCCAGAGCGTTTCTGTATACAGGATTCATCTGTGTATAGGAAAGCTCTGGCAACTTTTGCTGCCAGAACTTTTCTGTTAATTGACGGGATTATTTTTTGCAGTGTAGTTGGCCATGGCCTATGCGCGTTCTGCTCCTTATCAGTCCATGGGACCAATTCAATTAAAACCCCCAGCGTAATATAACTTAAAATGCCTTCAAAGTTTCACTAAATGAATTTTAATAACTTAATTTAATTCAGAGTGAACCTGAGTTGATGTCAAAGAGCGATTAAAAGAGTTGTAAGGGCTTCTATCAAGCGTCACAATATGGAGCTTCTCTGGCCTTAAGTCTAGTTGGCCATGGCCTATGCGCGTTCTGCTCCTTATCAGTCCATGGAACCAATGCAATTAACCCCCCCGCGTAATATTAGTTAAAAAGCCTGCAAAGTTTCATTAAATGAATTTTAATAATTTGATTTAATTCAGAGTGAGCCTGAGTTGATGTCAAAGAGCGGTTAAAAGAGGTGTAAGAGCTTCTATCACACTTCACAATTTTGAACTTCTCTGGCCTTGAGAATCTAGTTGGCCATGACCTATGCGCGTTCTGTTCATTATCAATCCATGGGATCAATGCAATTAACCCCCCCGCGTAATATAACTTAAAATGCCTACAAAGTTTCATTAAATGAATTTTAATAACTTAATTTAATTCGGAGTGAGCTTGAGTTGATGTCAAAGAGCGATTAAAAGAGGTGTAAGGGGTTGTATCACACGTCACAATTTGGAGATTCTCTGGCCTTGAGAGTCCAGTTGGCCATGGGCCTATGCGCGTTCTGCTCCTTACCAGTCCATGGGACCAACCCACCGTTACGTTAAACGTATTCCTACAGTACACCATCTTGATTATCACTATCAGACGGGATAAAAAGAGTTCCTACCCTGAAGAGAAAGACACGGAAAGACAAATCGCACGATTTCGAATCAAATATTAATAATAAAATCCCCTCGTTCATTTATATTTCATCAGAGCAAATTAGATTTGATTCCTTCCAGAGTCTTTCTAGTGGTTGCTTAATTTATATCATTAAGTAAGGATTTGCCCCGGAGTGCTGTTTGTGTGGCAACGATTTAGGTATTGTGTTTGCGGAGGTATCGGAGCTTAGGAGTTCGTTAGTTTTTGTTTTAAGGTTTTTTTGGATTTGAGGAAGGATTTTTTTTGTGCGTAATACGGTGAATGGAGATTGTCTTAACAATCTGTGAAAATAATAAGAGTTGGAAATGGAAATTCGGGGTTGTGAAAATACTTAGAGAGCATATTTAATGAGACGTGATGAAAAGTGGCATAAATTATTATGATTTCGGGGTTCTGAAAAAGATATACTTTGAAAATTGAAAAATAAAGTTATTTCTGGTTAGAGAGTAAGATCAACTTAAAGGATAAAGTTAATTATTTTTAATTCGAAATTTAGAACTATACGAATGAGTAGATAACGCTCCCTTTTACAAACTTTTGTTTGTAATTAAGGGTTTCTATTTGTTTTATGTTTTTGTGAGAACATAAGTCACGTATCTCTCTATTCTAAAAAAAAGTTTTTGGTGAACGGTTTCCAGGGAAAGGCTTTTTAATTACTGATCCGTATAACACATATTTGGTATCAAACTGTCCAGATTCTTTTGAGGATGTGCAAAGTGCCTTTAGAATTTCTAAAAAAAATCTCAATTTTAAAATATTTCCATTTTTTTAGATTACGGATAAGGTTGCAGTTATAAAGCAAGAAACTATGAATTTCAAAAAAAATTGAAAACATATTTCACTGGTTTTTAATATTCAAATAAATTAAATAATCATCTCCCTATTTATAACACGAATTTAAAAAATATATTTTGGGTTATTTTTATCAATATTTATATTTCTGTTGTTTAAACGGTTTTAATTATATTTAAAACTTATGTATAAATAATTTATCTTTTATTTTTTAAATAACAAATTAATATTTTTACATTTATCTTTGTCGTTGTGGCAACCTAATCATTACCATATTTACAACAAAATATAAACTCGCTTTCGGAAATTTTGAACTTTTGCATTTATTTTTTACAATTATTATTATTTTTATATTCTTTTGCAAGTATGTTTTTTAAGGTAGTAAAATGTGACACCTTATTTCATAATGCCAAAACGCAAACAACTAGATAACACGGGGGACTGTTTTAGAAATTAAGATAAAAATCGAAAATGTTTGAAGTCTAAACATTCGTGTCATTGCTATGAAACTGACACAACTTCGACGTTTGTTTGTTCTCATGAAGATAAAATTCTAAATTTTCGTGATGTTTACGGTAATTACTACATTTTCACAGCCAATCGATGAAAATAGTTACAAATTTTAAGAACGTTAAATTTATTCCTGAGATGTTTCAGTGCTTCTTAATGGATCTGTGAAAAAAACATTACCTTGGGGAAATGGTAAAGGAATGTTACATTGCTCTGTTGTTAATTTTCTTGGAATTATAAGGCGACCCGCCAATTAATGTTACCATAAAGGAACTGTTAAATTTCCGCTACTGAATGTATATTAGGGTGGTTACAAAAACACCGACTTCCGAATTTCTTCGGGGGGACCCCCCTAAAATGTGATAATGGACTAGAAAATAAGATTGGCAAAGTTTAAGCTCAATTGGATAATATTAAGACCCGCCTCATTCAGGTCAAAGTTCAGAAAAAAAGCGAAAAAACGTAGTTTTTTACCCATAAAATCGGAACTATGCGTCCTAAAAATATAGTTCGCATCTCATTTCATCGTTAATTTTATTGGCTTGAAGATAGATCTCGTAAACTTTTTTTATTAAAATTTCTAGAGCGAAATATCAACATTTTTGTCAGGTAAGGTTGAAGAACTCCCTGTAAAGTTAGCTTTCCAGCAAACTCGTAAAATCTTCTAATTATTCAATTAAAAAGGTTTTTTTGAACTTTTTTTGGTGTTTTTCAATTTGTGCATCAATAAGTGTTCTTCAGTTAGAATCATGGACGGATTCCAATTTTTTCAGGAAATTCCGTTTTTATAATGGAATATCATGTTTCCAAAGCCATCGGGGACATATTGCCCCCCCTCAAGGTTTCCAGTGTGCCCCCCAGGGTCCACCACCTAAATCCGCCCATGGTTAGAAGTATCTTCAAAAGAATATGCAACAAATAATTAATTGAAAGTAGTAAAATTAGAAGTAAAAAAGAGGAAACGTAAATGTGGGAAATAACTTCAGGTAATCAAATATATTGAAGGAGATTAACATTTATTTAATTAGAAAAACAATTTGATCAGTAGGATAAGTTGAAATAAATACAAACGAAATTTCAAACGAAAATAAAAGATAAGAAATAATATAACCAGTTTTTTAGATTTTTCTCTTGGTATTTTTCATTTTGTGCATTAAAAAGGCTTAACTTAGAGATATTTTCAAAAAAAATATGCTACAACATATAAGTTTAAGATTGTAAAATCAGGGGGGAAAGGCGAAGAGAAAGAGAAATTACAAAATGTGTTCTGGATGGTAGGGTTTCCAGGTCTCCTTCTTGCTGAAGGCCCCACCACGGAGTATCATCGAGCCCCTAGAACTATTTTCTAGATATATTCGCCTTTACTAGCCCCCAGAACTATAGAGCAACGGGAAAATGTTCTGGGGGCTAGTAAAGGCGAATATATCTAGAAAATAGTTCTAGGGGCTCGATGATACTCCGTGGTGGGGTTAAGCCTTCAGCAAGAGAGAGACCCGGAAACACTACCATCCAGAACACATTTTGTAATTTCTCTTTCTCTTCGCCTTTCCCCCCTGATTTTACAATCTTAAACTTATATGTTGTAGCATATTTTTTTGAAAATATCTCTAAGTTAAGCCTTTTTAATGCACAAAATGAAAAATACCAAGAGAAAAATCTAAAAAAATTGGTTATATTATTTCTTATCTTTTATTTTCGTTTGAAATTTCGTTTGTATTTATTTCAACTTATCCTACTGATCAAATTGTTTTTCTAATTAAATAAATGTTAATCTCCTTCAATATATTTGATTACCTGAAGTTATTTCCCACATTTACGTTTCCTCTTTTTTACTGCTAATTTTACTACTTTGAATTAATTATTTGTTGCATATTCTTTTGAAAATACTTCTAACCATGGGCGGATTTAGGTGGTGGACCCTGGGGGGGCACACTGGAAACCTTGAGGGGGGGAAATATGTCCCCGATGGCTTTGGAAACATGATATTCCATTATAAAAACGGAATTTTATGAAAAAATTGTTGGGGGGGGCACTGCCCCCCATGAACCCCCTTAAATCCGTCCATGATTCTAACTAAAGAACACTTATTGATGCACAAAGTGAAAATCACCAAAAAAAGTTCAAAAAAACCTTTTTAATTGAGTAATTAGAAGATTTTACGAGTTTGCTGAAAAGCTAACTTTACAGGGAGTTCTTCAACCTTACCTGACAAAAATGTTGATATTTCGCTCTAGAAATTTTAATAAAAAAAGTTTAGGAGATCTATCTTCAAGCCAATAAAATTTACTATAAAATGAGATGCGAACTATATTTTTAGGACTCATAGTTCCGATTTTATGGGCAAAAAACTACGTTTTTTCGCTTTTTTTCTTATCTTTGACCTGAATGAGGCGGGTCTTAATATTATCCGATTGAGCTTAAACTTAGCCAATCTTATTTTCTAGCCCATTGTCACATTTTAGGGGGGTCCCCCGAAGAAATTCGGAAGTCGGTGTTTTTGTAACCACCCTAATGTATATCCACCATTTTCGAAAGAACCCGGAGAAGTACTAACCCTGTTTTAAGAATGTTTTATAAAGTGAGTAAGTGCAGTGAGCAGGGTTTTGTGAGGAATTGCGAAGCGGTTCAAACGTGTCTGCGTCAGCAGTTAACTGGGGTTGGCGAGCGATAGCGAGCAGGGGGCGGTAGCTCCCTAGGTTTACTTAAAAAATAATATTTATTTAATAAAGATTGAAAAAATATAGGTTTATTTGCGGTATTAAACTTTAAAAGAGATTTAATACAAAGGTAATTCCTCTTGACATAACATGAAAATTTTGTTAGTTTGAGTTTTGTATGAATTATACACAGTTTGGCGCAAAAACATCTGAAATTAACAGCTTTGCGGAAAAAACCCATTGGTATGCCTTGGGTTTTTGGTTTGCCTTCATGTCTAGAATTGTAAGTTAAAGAGGAGAGGACTACAACTAGGTTTTGTTTCTTTTAAAGAAATGAAGAGACTGCTATTGTAGGAAGTCCTCAATTTATAGAAAACTATCTAGAAACTAAATTAACAGAAAACTTGACAAGGTCGTAGAATTTCTTCTTGGTATAATAATAATGATAACAATAAAAATAATAGTAATACTAGTAATAGTATATGAAGGTTAAGCGGCTCGCAAAGTAAATACCTCTATCCACTCAATCTATTCAAATAGTAATAGTAATAATAGTAGGAATGATAATTTTGGATTAATAATTATAAGTAGAAATAATAATTATGGCAGTTGGCATTATCACTAAAACATTTTACTGTATATTTACAAAACAACCCGAACTACCAGAATAAAAGAATCCCCTAAGTTACTTGCATACATGTGGAAATTTCATAACATGATGACGAAACTCAATCCACACGAAATTAAACTAACGATTCTACACACGTAAACAAGGCATTTTTCAACGCAATGCCCCTCTCCATTTACACCTTTGTCGCTTCGGTTTACGAGTGTAGAATTCTTCCCGCCGAAACAAAAGTGACGAAATTTGAGGCCCCTCTCCCTCGTTAGCGTTGGAGAGATTTCGTGGCAAAGATGTTGACTAAGGAGGAACTTTGGGTCCAACTCGTTTAAATGGCTCTCTTAAACAACAAAAACCCTTTAATCTTACGGACGAGGTTTCTTGACAATGGAGTAGCCTGGATTGGGGTGCTGCTGGGGAGAGTTCGTCATAGGTTTGGGGGTTTTAATGTCCGTTACTTTGATGTCCAATTAAGCTAGTTTTGATCTTTGAGTATTACAGGGTGAGTTTTTGACAAAGGAATGAATGAGGTTTTCAGTCTTCTTTTGTTTTGAAATTCTATTTTCTTGAGTAATTTCAGAAAGTAATTTTTGAATGGTGTATAATTTTGTTTTAAAACTTGGCAATTTCAAAAAATTGCCATTTTCCAAACTATGTTAGCTTTAAACAATGCGTCTCTTGGGAAAATAATTTTATTTTAAAATTTTTATTTTGAAATCACAAATTATAGTTTTATTCTGAAACTTATGTTTTGAAATAATTTGAAGACATTTTCTTCCCATGCAACAAGTATTCTAGCTTTTTCTAATCTACTACTTTACAACTAGTTCTGTTTCTTCTAAATTAATTCTTCTATGAAACTATGGAGATAGTTTTTCTAAAGGAAGATACATTTAAAAATCGTTTTAAATGTGGTTTTGCAAAGTTTTGCTAGAATTATGGGACTGAAACACGTGAGATAAAAACTTGTAAAAGTCTGAAGGGAGTATTTCACCATTATCGCTGGTTAGTGGACAAAAAGTACAAACTCCAACTATCAAGCGTCTCCTCCAGCCATGGACACGTTTCATCAGCACGGCATAAAAAAGTAATTGTAAAAGTCTGTTTTAAAAGCTCTTAGGAATATTACAAGACAGCTACATCTCTATAATATTTTTTCAATAAACATAAATATAGTTACATTTTTTATTATTAAATGATTTATTAGAAACATTCGAATCTCCTAATATATTTCAATTTTGAAAACTATTTCAATATTCCAATGACAACTCATTTCTTCGAACAGTTAAATTAAGTAATATAAAAAATGAGACTAACAGAAGTTATTATACAAGACATTTACAACAGTAAAGCTACATGTTGTCTTTGGACTTTTGAAAGTAAAAACTATGGATTTTAAAAAGAATTATCTTCCATAAAATCTATTATTAAAGCATTCCAATCGTTTATATATTTTTCACTCCACATCAAAGAATAAAACCCTTTAAAATTTGGAAGAAATAAATTTTCGATTAAAAATGTACACTAGAAAACTACAAGAAAAAATAAACCATTACTTGTGAAAATAAGCTACTCAAGAATAAATACCGAAATTATCTCCTTTTCTTATTAGTAAAAAATCCTTTCATGGTATATTTTATTCAATAAGGCCATCACAAAAATCCTTTATGTGAAAGTTCAGTGAACTGAAATAAAAACATAAATGATTTTCTGTTTAAAAAAACGCATTACATAAACTTCTCCCATGATTTCATTCGACGACAATTTTTAATTCTTTATTTTATTCATGAATTCTCTTTCAAAAATCGTTTTAAAAGGATGTCAAATCGATTAATTTTCTGTTACAACATCAGGCAATATCATGTAAGTAATTGGTGTTCTCAGTTATATCTTTGTAAATTTGTTATTATCAATCAGGGCCTTAACCAAGGGGGGGTCCTCCAAAATTTTACCGTTTTTTATCTACTATAATTATTTCCTAGAAAACTTAAAGGTATACAAAAAGCAGCCCTCTTGAGGTGTCACTCAAAGTGTCCAGAACTGATTCCAAACACATCTTTTAAGGGACTGAGTACAATTTATTTTTATTGGGGAGAACTCCCGCCCGGACCCTTTTTCTGCTTGGAACTGAGTAATGTACACAAAATTTTCTCATTAACGCCCGTATTCACCGGTAAACTGATAGGTGATAAAACGGCACCCAAGCTTCTGATTGGCCGTTAAAGAAGGAAAACTATTTTTCCACCAATCAGAGGTTCGACTCCCGGTTAACTACCGGTCAAGTTACCAGTGAATACGGCAGTAAGTGTACCAAAATTCAACTGTTGCCCAAATGTGTTTTGAAAAACTACATTTGATCTATATAACATTGCGTTAGAAAGGGTTCCTTAGAAATTGTTTTTACCCAACCGCTCCCCTTCTAAACTAGCCTAGTTACGAGGTTGATCTCAATTTTTCAAAAAAAAATCCTTTCCTACATATTTATTATTATTTTTGTTATGTTTATGATCCCCCTAAGAGTTTAACAAATAAAAAAAAAGTTACACCACTCATGACTGGGTTAACTACTAATTCTCAGCGTATTATACGTCAGAATAAGCTCCAAATTTACCAACAACTTCAACGTATCTCCCATTATCATTCTTTCGCTAATAATTGAAACTCAATCGCAAAATATCTCTCGCCCTTAACCCGTACGTTCCCTCTCTATAACATCCTTAAAAGGGGAATTCGCTCCAAATTTACCAACAACTTAAACATAGCTCCCATTACCGTTCTTTCGCTAATAATCGAAACTCAATCGCAAAAATATCTCTCGCCCCCAACCAGTACGCGTTCCCCCTCTATAACATAATTGAAAACCCAAACGTTTCCCACCGCAGTTTCATTCATACTTTCCTCGGGATTAGTCGGAAAACAGGAGCGCCTAATACACCCGCAAATACGCGAATTCCCTCCGAAATCAGCAAAAAACCAGCCTCCGCCTCCGATTTGCCTCTCAATCAAGCCCGAACTCCCGCACTCCGCCAGCCATAGCGAAGCCCGTTTCCATACGGAGGGGGCAATGGGCAAAGTTTTGGGCTCACGTCGCTGCTCCATGATGTGCGATTTCTTTCGTTAAGCGCCCTTTCGATCAACTTGGGGCTAAAGTTTGTGCGGGGGCGCTACGGTCGGGGCGGAGATGTGGGGATGGCCGCTCGCTGATTCCGCGGCTCTTTGGTTTGGGACCATGTGGGCTACGTTACTCTTGCTTCTGCAAGGTAAGTGCGCCCCTTAGTTTACCTGTGGACGTCGTGCGCGCTCTTTTTGAGGGGGTTTGAGGGAATGCATATTGGGGAGTTTGAGTTTTTTTGAAGGGGAAAATTTAAGGCTTTTTTGTCGGGAAAGTCAAAACTTTTTGAGAGTAAGTTTGAGGGTGGGAGTTCTTTTTGGGGGAGGATTCCTTTCTTTTTTGTTCGGGGGTTAGTTAGAACTTTTTAATAGTTTAGGTGAGTTAATATGCGACTGTGATAGGTTTTTTTCGTTGGGAACGGCAAGTGAAACGTTTTAGAGGTTATTTTGAGGATAAAAGTTGTATTTAGGCGAGTTAAATTTATCATTTTTTGTTTGAGGTTTGAGGTAAAATTTTTTCAATGGTTAAGATGAGCTAATTTGTAGTTGAGTGTTGGGGGTTTTATTCGTACTTGAGCTTTGATTTGTACGTAAAACTTTTTAATGGCTAAGGCGAGTTAAGTAGTGACTTAACAATGTGGGTTT
Source organism: Tetragnatha versicolor (assembly GCA_024610705.1). NCBI lineage: Eukaryota > Metazoa > Arthropoda > Arachnida > Araneae > Tetragnathidae > Tetragnatha > Tetragnatha versicolor. The sequence goes on from JANDEH010000009.1 coordinate 43,740,473, forward strand.
TTTTTCCGAAGGGAGTGTAAGTTGAACTTTTGGAGAGGTAAGTTTGTGGGTATGATATCTATTAGAGGAGTTAAATTTGAGTTTTTTAAGGTTTGATTCAAAACTTTTTTAAGGGTTATGGCGAGTTTATATGGAAAATAATAAGTTGTTTTTTTTTGTTCGGACGCGAGTTAAAACTTTTTAATGGTTTGATGATATGAGTTATATTTAGGGGAGTTAAATTTTATCATATTTTGTGTAGATTTATCGTAAACCTTTTTAATCGTTAAGGTGAGTTAGTTTGAAAGTTAATGTGGTGTTTTTTTGAAAATTGGTTGTGGTTAATATACCAAATGGTGAAGTGTATGGGTGAGGTAATTGTGTTTGAGGTGGGGATAAATCGATCTCGATCTCATTAAAATGTTTTGTTGTGTTGGAAAATTTTAATGCCAAGTTTTATTAATTTATACAATTTATTATATTGTTTTAAAATTTGCATTTAATGTTTGAGTTACGTGATTGGAAATTTAATCATTCATGATCAAAATAAGTTAACTGTAGTTTAAAATGAGTGATTTAAAGGTGGGAAAATATTTTGATGGCACACACTTATGACTGTAACTGGAAAGTTTAATTAGTCATAAAATACTTCTAGCATTTTTAATGGTTATGTTAAAAGAGAACTCAAAGGTTTTGTGAAAAACAGGACCAAACAGGCACATAAGGTGTTTAAGTGAATATTGAGTAGACTTGGACCTATCACAGGATTTTGTGGAGCTCGAAAACATCTTATGCCAATTTTTAAAAAATAATTATCTACTTAATATATAACCATTAGTTAAGATATATCTTGTTTTACTCTTGGTTTAATAAAAAGCAATTTTCTATTAACCCTATCGCCACCACGGGCCTCATGAGGCTCCTACTTATGAGCTCAATTTTCGCATGATATAAACAGGCAAATTTATTTTCTTTTCATCAGTGACTTCACTGATTCATGTAGATCACATATGGAGCTTCTGCATGGTTTCTGAATTCGTTCCTAAATGGCAGCAAGATAATTTATACCTCAATGTTTACATTTTAAGCTGTGATGCTTGTGAAGAGAAAATACTAGCTATAGATACTAGCTTCTGTAGAACATTTTGTATAGGTTGGTAGATATTTTCTTATATCGTAACCTTCTAATATTATGATCATGTCTTTTAATAAGTTCTAAACCAAGTATTGTCTGTTAAAATGAAAAAAATATGGCCTCAATGAGGCTCATAAAAATAACTAGGAAGGAGTGCACACAAGAAAATTTTTTTTCCCAAACAAATTATAGGGGCATTTTGGATGTATTGAGAAGAAGAAAAAAAGTTTTTTTTCCCTTTTTTGATGTTCTGGTGCCGAGAGGGTTAATGGTCAGCATAAATTTAGTTATAATCTGATATAAACTATAGTACTATAACTTTACCTGTAATCTTCCATCTAATATTTGGGAGTCAAAATAAGACTGAAATGAAGGATGCATTACAGAGTCATAATGAATTAATAAGTTTTTTAACTCTTAAAAATGCATTTTATTTTGTTTGAAAACCTAAGAGCAATTAATAGGCTGGGAAACATAAGGCTAGAAAGAGTTTAAAGATTATCTAAAAGTATCAAAAATCCCCGATAATTTTCCCATTAAAGTTGAAACTCTAAATATAATTTTTTTTCTGTTTAATAAATCCAGAGTTAAAGCAATCATCTAACATACCTGTGTTTTCAATAGAGAGTTAATTGAAAAACCAAGTAAGAAAATGCTTAAAATATTGCGATTAAATGTATGTAAATTATGTTTAGAATTAACAGATGTAACTGATAAAAATGATGAGGGAATAACTATTTTTAAGCTATTTTCAGTTTTAAGAAATAGAAATTTAACATATTTTTCTGAAAACTGATTTATTACAGGGTAGCATGAGAAAACGATTGGTTATGTTGTAGAAAAAGTTTGAATAAAGATAAAAAATAAAGTGCTATTGCTTTTTTTAAACAACAAGTGTGTTTTATATAAGCAAGGAAATATAATTCGCGAATGGGTTAATTCTAACGAAAATTAAAAATATTACTGTTTGAGAACAATATTTTTTGAAATTCATTAATTTAAAATTTAAGGAGAAAGAAAAAAAATGTTTTTTTGTTCATCGAAGTATAAACTTTTATATAGACTTACGAGAAAAGGGAAAATTTGTTTTTATTGCAAGTCACTTTTACCTGCATATTAGACTAACAGCTTTTTAATTCTTGGTCTTGGGTAATTTTAAGAAAAGTTGAGAATAATAACTATGTTTTAAAGATAAAAAGAAACTTTAATTCTTAGTCATAATTAATGATGGGGGAATATGAAACCATCAATTAACTTGAATGTATCAGGGTTTAAATATTCGGTAAAAGTAAACGAACAGGTAAAACGGCCAAGTCATGTTAACCATTTCATAGATCATGTTTTAGTAAAACCTATTGCATGAAAGAAGAGTGCTTCCCATTAAAAAATAAATTCAGTCACATGTAGAAAACTTCATAAAAAGTTAAATTAAGTTCACTTAAGTTTTGTTCTTTAAATGTTTCATTAAAACTGTATGGATTATATATATTTTGAAACTTGTTTTTTTAAAAAACTTATGCAGTTTTAAAACCGAACTTTTGATGTTTTATGTTAGAAAAAATATTTAATTTAAAAAATCTACAGTTTCTCTTATGTTTGAAAAGCTTTGCTTCAAAATTGAAAAAAAAATAACATTAAATACATCTTCCATCATTTTAAGGAATTATATTTATTCCTGATACCAATGTAAAAATACCAAGAATGCTAAGTTTAAATAGTTAAGTTTGTTAATTTTATAAAATTGATGTCTCTGGAAAATATTCAAAGAAATTATGATTTTAAAGCTTTTTAAAATAAAATACATTTCATACGAATAATGTAAAAAGCGAAACCATTGAAAAAAATAAAGTACATTGTATTACGTATCACGCGTAAAAATTGTATCGCAACATAAATTTGTGTACCTACATAATTTTATGAATTTATTCTAAACCGAATGCATCATAAAATTTAAATTTAATTTCTTTTTTACGTGTTTTTAATTTTTGACTACGATCTAAAAACTGATGAATTTAAGATTTTTTAGAACTAAAAATTGATTTAATTTAAATTAAAAATAATTTAAAATGTACACATAAAATAAAAACATCAACTTCTAAAAAAATTTTGAACATGGTAAAAGTAAACAACATATAATACTTCCAAATAATTTTATCAGTTTTATCGAAACGAAAATTGTATTTTAAAGATACAAAGACTCTCTCCAAAATGCAGTCAATGCCGAAGAATAAGGTAAAAATCAAAACACGTATGCTCGTTTAATTCAAATATACCTCTTGCCTTTTATAAATCCCTCTTTCATTTAGAATAATACTTGGACCCTACATTTTCTTAAAAAGCAAACGCCCGTTCTGAAATTTCCGTCGTTATCAGAAAAAAGATAAACTCCCGAATTTCCAAATTCATCGGCAATGCATTTACTCTCTAATGCATACAGATAAAAGTAAAGTCTCTCTGATTAAAAATAATAAAACAGCGAAACTCAAGACCATTTGAACCCCATCCCGCTTTGGCTAACGCTCTTTTGCTGCCTCCAACTTCTTTTTCTCCCCTTAGATTTTTAATCAGGCCGGTATCTGATAAAACTTCCATTTTATACTTAAAAACGTTCCAGGGCCCGACCGTTTTGTAATCATTCAAAAAATTTGCTCATCAATGTATAAATTAGAGCTGAATAAGAAATCTGATCTTGCGCGAAATTCCACTTCTTAAGGGAAATTTTTTTTGCCGCTGGAAAAAAGCCAAAAAATCTCCATTACCCTACTGTCACGAGAGCTTCAAGCCTTGACACATCCCTCCCATCACCTGCAGTTAGCTTATTTAGTTTCTACCTGTATTTGAGTCACCATTCTCAAATTATTTTCGTTCAAATTACCGTACCTGTGAGGCATTTCATTCAATTTCTTAACAAGGTAAAAATCAAGCAGTAACTTTCCACTGCACTCTCATTATAAGAGGAGGGAAAAAACCGGACATTTCCTAGCCTAATTAAGTGAATTTATTTTTATGGATAACTGCGCCGCTCTGGATGAGAAATACGTGGTGCTAATTATATTTTTTAGATGGAGTAATTGATTGTGAACTTCTTTGTGAGGCAGGGTCTGCGCTATGTATCGGTGCATGCCAATTACAACGGGGAGATGAGAATGAGGATTGCTCTTTCACTAAATTTTTATGGCAGATCGAGGAAGGCGAAAGGTTTTTATTGGGATCTTTAGCCTCATTCTTACTTTAGTTGTAGTACTGGATGGATGTGTATATTTTACATTGTAAAAAATATCTTAAATTTCCAGAAAGAAAACTGTCAGCGAGGACGCCAGTTAATATCCATTTATTTCACAGATCTTCTATGACTTTTTTACGAACTTTCAATTTTTAATGGTTTATTTTTGCCAATGCCAATAAAGTTTAACTGTTTTTAAAAGTTTAATTTCAGGAATTAACGGATCAAACCTTATCATTTAACCCAGTATTCATTAATTTTGTTAATATTGGGTTGTCCCATAAGTTCTGTTACTTTTTGCGAAGTTTCATGTTTGGAAATTTTTTATGAAAAACTGGTAATAGGTGGAGATTTCAAACAAAGGGGATTTTAATCTATGTATATTTAAGAACATAATGTGTGATTTTGGTAGTTCTCGTGATATTATTTCTTTTCAAAATGGCGGTTTGAAAAAAAGACCGCAAACGACGATTTTCGCGTAATTTTTTTCTTTTGTTTAAAAAACTAGGAAGAACGCATAATTCATGGCTAAAAAAAGTTTAACTGTATATTTGAAATGTTTAGATTATGATGTCATAGTTTCAAGATTATTCGATAAGTTTAACTTCGGAAATTTCGTTTTCAAACATACCATCTATTGCAAAAAACTTTCCTCAGTAAAGTTAGTCACTTCAAAGAAATTCTCACAAAAAATCATCAAAAACAATAAAAAGCTTACAGATAGACCCAAGTATTCAAAATATGCAGTATATTAAATTATCTCTGTAATTAAGTTTAGAAAGTAGTGCGCACAATTCAAGCGCGCAACGTTTTAGCTTATCCGAATTTCACTCGCTGAACTTATGCTATGCGAACAAAGCACTTATTTGCTTCATACGAAAACACTACAATAAAAACAACTCGTTGGAATTTAGAAATAAATCTATTCATTCTACTATAATATGAAAAGATGCTTTCAATGTTTAAACTGTGTTAAAAGGCATTAGGGTTCAAAAAACATCTGCCTTTCATTTGCTTCATACCAGCTGCTTAGAAAAACAATGGGCGTGCTTTAAAAAACACGTGAAATTAGCAATATATGAAGTTTTAAAGCCAAAATTTCCTACCTTAAACTTATTGAATCATCTTGAAACTATGACACCTTAATCGAAATATTTCAAATATACAGTAAAACTTTTTTTAGCCATGAATTATGCGTTCTTCCTAGTTTTTTAAACAAAAGAAAAAAATTACGCGAAAATCGTCGTTTGCGGTCTTTTTGTCGAACCGCCATTTTGAAAAGAAATAATGTCACGAGAACTACCAAAGTCACACGTTATGTTCATAAATATACATAGATCAAAATCCCCTTTGTTTGAAATCTCCACCTATTACCAGTTTTTCAAAAAAAAATTTCAAACACGAAATTTCGTAAAAAGTAACAGAACTTATGAGACAACCCAATAATTAAATGCTGTTACATTTACATCCAGCCGTATGACCGAAAGCTATTAATCGGTCTATGTGCCTAGGAAAAACCAATTCAGAGGTGTATCAGTTGCTTTATAATGGGGACGTTGTTAAATATTATTTGCCTCGTTTGTTTGGGCATTAAAATCAGTTTGGGAACTACCAACTACATCACAAATATAAACAGAAAAAACTGAACACATTTTTCCTGAAAAAAATACTGTTCTGAAAGATTTACAGATATTTTTTACAGTGTAGCTATTGACAGGTCTGGTTGCTTTACAGTAAATGTAGCAACGTTTTTTTAAATAAAAAAGGCCTGTTACCTACTATTTTAAGTACCTATTAGATAAAAATTTAGTCTCTATAAGGTATTTTTAAGTTCATGAATACAAATTTTAGTGATATTTACACTACTGTTCATAAATTAAGGACGGAACTGTTTTTTCAACATAACACCTAGTGAAATTATTTTTCATCAATGAAAATTATACCAAGAGATGTTCAATGGGTGGGAATACAGGGCCCGAAAGCAAATTTTCTCTACCAATATTTTAAGGGGGTAAATGGACCCTCCATTGATAATGGAGTCCCATTACAATTTGGAGCTGTGGCAGAAACGTCTGTGTAAGAGGTATTTTACCGAAACCTTTATGGTTATTGTAATGAATATGATTACTCCTGAACTCAGTGCATATTTTTAAAAGCCTGTGTTACCTTTAAATGGTATTTTTTATGTTTTATTGATAGAAATCGGTCTAATCATCATTTTTGGCAAGTTTTAGCTTCTGGGTCATTTTTGGTAATTGGTATCTTACCGTCAACCATTTTTTTTAGTAGTTCTTACATGTGCTAGATTATGTTTAGGTCTGGAGACCCTGAAAGTAAATTATTTCTTTCAATATCGTGACTTTCAAGAAACTTTGAGATAGCCAAATTGTGATTTTGTGCAACTTTTTCTCTCATAAAGAGAAATTCTTGATCTGAAATTTCTTCTAAAAGAAGCGAATGGGACATGAGAACCCAGGCACGTGATCGCAGACATCAGAGAAAATTTTTTTCGTGTATAGGGAGTGTTGAAATGTCTATAACAGTAATAGAGTATCAATGGAGAAATTATATATCTTAAAAACTCATTTCAAAGGTAATGGAGATATTTTTACAACTATATGTTTCTTTTTAGGTATGTCTACGTCCATAAACACTAAAAAATACTTTTTTTTCAAACATTAATTACAGATGTCCTTTCTGTGAAACTATACAATTATGTTGTGCCGTTTGAGCACCTCGTATACACCGCAGATATTTTCACTGATGTTTGCTATTGGGTACCTGTGTTCTCATGTCCCATTTGATTCTCTTAGAAGAAATTTCAGGTCAGGAATTTCTCTTTATGAGAGAAAAAGTTGCACAAAATCACAATTTGGCTATCTCAAAGTTTCTTGAAAGTCACGATATTGAAAGAAATAATTTACTTTCAGGGTCTCCAGACCTAAACATAATCTAGCACATGTAAGAACTACTAAAAACATGGTTGACGGTAAGATACCAATTACCAAAAATGACCCAGAAGCTAAAACTTGCCAAAAATGATGATTAGACCGATTTCTATCAATAAAACATAAAAAATACCATTTAAAGGTAACACAGGCTTTTAAAAATGTGCACTGAGTTCAGGAGTAATCATATTCATTACAATAACCATAAAGTTTTCGGTAAAATACCTCTTACACAGACGTTTCTGCCACAGCTCCAAATTGTAATGGGACTCCATTATCAATGGAGGGTCCATTTACCCCCTTAAAATATTGGTAGAGAAAATTTGCTTTCGGGCCCTGTATTCCCACCCATTGAACATCTCTTGGTATAATTTTCATTGATGAAAAATAATTTCACTAGGTGTTATGTTGAAAAAACAGTTCCGTCCTTAATTTATGAACAGTAGTGTATTAGATGATAAAGTAAAGCAAACAGTGCTGATGAAATACACAAAAAATATCTTTTAAATCATTAAACACATTTTATAATAAAAAACCGAACTTTAAAAGCTTCATAAGATTAAGTATTTGTATTAATGAGGCATGTTTCTTTCTCTTAGCTTAGATATGTGTTTAGTTTTAATCCTCCATTTAATTAAATTATTTGAAGGTCATAAAATGGATAAGTCAAGGATTTAAATTATTCGTTTTTTCATTCTTAACTTGACTATAGAGATATGAATTTTTTAAGAAAAATAATTATAAAAAAGATTGATACAAAAAGTTAAGCATATTTTTATAACATATTTAAAATCTAAGATTTCATTTTCAGTTTAATTTCAAACCTATAAATATATTGCAATAGTGCTTCCGATCAGTTTTATTTGAAAGTCTTTGCTAAAAAGAGTGTGAAAAAAGTATTTTGAATATTCTTATTAACCTTAAATTTAGGAGCATCGAACAAAGTAAACCTTATAGGATTATCTTAGAAAGTTAAATTCTTTCCTTAACTTTTAGATTGAAGGATAAAATCTGTGCATGTTAAATCCAATATATATTGGTTAGAATACAAGGACAGATTATAATCTTTGAGATGAACCGTTTATTAACTTACTTCAATTCGTTTAAATAAAATAGGTCAAGAATATGCTTCTAAAATTTCAAAAATACTGAAATAATAATATTATTAAAGCTTTATTAATTTAAAAATGTCTTTTAAATTATTATATGGATTGAAAAAATATAAATATAAAGATCTTATACTGGCATTTTATCCTTGGCATACTTTTTAAAAGTGCAGGTAAATCTAAGATGTAAACATTTTGAAAAAGTGATATCATTTAAAAGTTATGTATCTCCACCAATTGATTTCACGACCAAGTAATATGAATTACGTCTGTTTTACAAGTGAGGGTCTACTAAAATAAGCCAAAACACTTTTCGCCTTTTAAAAGAAATTAAACTTTAAAGTAATAAAAGCTGAAAATATTTGTTTATTTGTTTGAAGTTCATTTTCTTCCTGTTTTATTCAAGAGCGTCTTAGATTATTTTGATTACTTTGGTGGATCGGGCAAATATCTTTGTAATGATTATTATTGCTCCTAAGCATTAAAATGAAAAAACAAAATAAATAACAGCGCAAGTATCATCTTTACTTACGACTTTCTTTTTCTCCTGCGTTTCTTTTTTTGCAAGATTGGGCGATTTTCTCGCTTTAGAAAAATTGTCATAAATACTCTCATAACTAGGGTTGTGAAACGCAAAATATGTATGTATGATAAATAGTATTTATTTTTAACCAAATAAGCACATAAAAGGGTAAAGTATACTAATTTGTTTAAACAACGTGAAAAAGAAATTTTCTAAATTTTCAAAGTGAACTCTAAAAACAAGCAATATGGATACCTCAGAAATTAATATGCGATCATTAGATATAAAAAATATTTTGAACTTTCAAAAGAGAAACTTCAACTTAAAACTGCTTTTGCCACCACTGAGAGACCTATCCTTCAATATTAATTTTTCAAATATTTTTTACTAATTTTTAATAGGAAATATACAGCAAAATATCTTATTATGGCTCTAATATGTAGAGATATATTAATATGCAGAAATATGTAAAATTTTAAAATAAAAATGATCTAAATAGATCCAAAATCACACAAATCATGTAGTATTATTATAGAACACTCGTTTATATAAGGGGGGTCTAGAAAACGTAAATTAATAAAAGTCCCAGCCATATTCTTAAGTATCGAGTAACAATATTGTGAAACAATTAAAAACAAGCAATACAAACAACTTGAAGCTGCACTTTTTCTAACTTGTACAAGGATTCTGAGTTTGACTTTAAATGTCCTTCTATAAAATTGGAAAATCTAGCTTTTCACTTAAAAAATGCTCCGTGACAAGTTTTTCGTAAAAGGTGTTCCGTGGCGAATTTTTCACCGCAAAAGAGATATGTTATTCAAAATGATTAGAAGATAGTAATACAAAGTTTTATAGATTTTGTGATCTATGAGATCTATGAAACTTTTTATAGAGCTTTGTTGATAGTGAGTCATATGATCTTACTTACTGGAAATGCCTAACGATCAAGTTTAGTGCTATGCATAACTTGAAGAAATTAACAGATTGTATTTATTGAGAGAGGAAGAAATACTCTTGTACAAATCGATGTGATTCATCTTTTGTTTTTTATGTATGTGTTACAGTTAATGTCCGAAATCCGGTAATGTTCAGAAAAACTAAGGTAAAATGAGAATTACCTAAGGTAAAGTACAAAATATTTCATACTTTACCTAGGTATTCCGAACATTACCAGATTATGAACATTAACTGTAACATATGCATTAACTTAGTTTATAAATAAACTTAAGAAATTCTAAAGTACCATAAAACTTGCAATTTACATTGTTTTACTATGAATGAAGGAACTTTTACCTAGCTTTTACTTTCAAAGCATTGAAAAACATTATAAAAGTTTGATTGATTTTGTGGTCAACGAGATTTTATTTTAAGAATTACCTATTACTTATATCCATTAAAAAAGTTCTTTTAATATGGTTTTACACAACGATACGTCATATTAATGTTATGATAGTATCCGAGAAAATTGAAATTTTTGAAATATAAGCTAATTATAGTATATTGAACGGCTAACCACTGACAACTTCAGTATATAATTTAATATTGTGAAATAATAGATTGGAATTTTCAAATATCTTAATATAATTTCTTTCCCATGAAGAGCTTATAAATTTCATACAGAAAATAGGGTTCATTGTAATTTAACTTACTTCCAGTGTTTGCTATTTTAAAGAATAACGTCATTTCATATAACTCAATAAGAGTAGACAATATGAAATTTTCTAAACATTCTCGTTTAACACATTAATTAAGTTCAGAAATCTGCATTTGACTAAACAACTTTGTCTAGAAAACCTATACAAAGCGCGTTGAAAGAGTACTTCATTTTCCTCCCAAACAATTCAGTATTATGGAGACCCTTCTATCATTTTGTTTTACTTTGAATTAATTTTACGATAATATTATACTCAAATTGCTTTCACATTTTAATGGAAATAACAAGTATGCAAATGTTGTTATGAACTGCGTTTAAAATTTAAAAGATAGCGTTACAATATGTAAAATACGTAGAAGCGACCGGGGAATTCCGTCCTTTTACAATTCCACTATTACCAGTCTAAAGAGAAAAACGAAGGCCTGAAGGAAAGTCTTGTTTAGTTCATAGCATTAGTAATGATCAGAGGGACTTATCAGAGGGATCCTATCGTATCAAGGTTTTAACTAAAGCCTTGAGGAGTTTTGTAATTGCTATACATAACATTTCTTATCGATTATTTAACATTTACTTGGCCAAAAAAAATACAAAATTGAGCTGATATTTACTGTTGTTTTTAAAGCAAACATTTCATATTTGGTGTACAACGAATGTTAGTCAAACATCTTATAGTAAATATAACTAATAATAAAGAAAAAAGAACACATTTTTAAATGTATCCTCCGAACGAATAAAGTAATTAAATTAAGAGTAAAATTTCAACTAAAGTAAGATAACAATTACATTAATATTGGCTTTGTTTTCCCAATTTCTTTTTGTTAGAGTTTTTACATCATTTCATCTACTTTTCCTTTTTGCCAAAAAAAAATTTAAACGCTATTCATTATGAGTTTCAAAGAAACCAAAAGTAATCTGATTTTTTATAAGGCATTTTAAGCCTGTTTGATTTGTGTCAATCAAACCTATTTTTACAAAAATAACAAATCAATGACTTATTTGAAAGATTTAAACCCCTTTTAACATTCCCCCACAATCTCTTTGAAATTCAAAGCACTCTTAGAAAACGCCGCGTTTATGACAACATTTTGTGTCATCTTACTGTAGCTCAAAATTGCTTTGAACGACATGCTTTCAAGCTGCGCACTACACCAGTAAATCTACAAATCTAATACTTGTCAAAATCTAGATACCCTTACTGCATACCATATTTGAACAGCACACTATAACAACTAGCCGTTGGGTATGCCCGATGTTTGTAGAGTGTCCACTCGACCAAAAAATTCAACAAATCGATTTCGAAATATTTCGGTTGCTCTTTTACAAAAAGGAGACACCCTTACTTATAGAGATGGAAATGAAATGGATAGGTAATGCTAATACGATAACAGCCTTTATATTTCAATACGATCCCCCTTAGCACTCACGCTGAAAAGTCATATTTTTCTCGAATCCCCGAAGACCAGCAATGTCGAGTTTTTGTGAATTTTGTCTGAACCAAGCGTTAAAAGTAAGTTGAGAGTTATTTTGGAGGGGTACGCTTTGGATAAGGGTTAACAATGGGAAATACAACGATTTTTCAAATTTAATTTAATTCGAAAGAGCTTCTTAAAAAATATATTTGATTTTTTTTCAAAATCTGATCATTAGGTAATTTTTTAAAAAGTTACAATGCGCAGAATGATTCTTGGTTTGGCGCATGACGTTACTTCTGTCTTCAGCACGACACAGTTGTACGAAAGCGTTTTCGGCATTGGTTAAATTCTTTCCTTTGAAAGTATTGATTGGTTGAAGATTCAGCAAAAGCAGAGGTGACGTCATGTAGGCCACACCTCCAATTCTAGCTAGCGTAATTTTTGAAGATTAATTTAAAAACTAATCTCTCTATTCTAAAAAAAAGTTTTTGGTGAACGGTTTCCAGAGAAAGGCTTTTTAATTACTGAACCAAATGACACATATATGGTATCAAAATGTCCGAATTCTTTCCGGATTTCCGAGTAAGCCCTTCGATTTTTCAAAAAAATTCTTAATTTTAAAATATTTCCATTTTTTTAGATTTCGGGTAAGGTCGCAGTTACAAAGGAAGAAACTATGAATTTTAAAACAATTGAAAATATATTTCACTGGTTTTTTAACATTCATAAATAATCATCTTTCTATTTATCACACTAATTTAAAAAATATATATTGGATTCTTTTTAACAATATTTATATTTTTGCTGTTCAAACGATTTTAATTATATTTAAAACTAATGTATAATTAATTTATCTTTTATTTTTAAATAATTAATTCATATTTATATATTTATCTTTGTCGTTGTGGCAACCTAATCATTACTATATTTACAATAAAATATAAACTCGCTTTCAGAAATTTTGAACTTTTGCATTTATTTATTACAATAATAATTATTTTTATATCCTTTTGCAAGTTATATTATTTAAGGCAGTAAAAGGTAACTTTTTTTATAACGCCAAAACGCAAAACTAGATATGGCGGGGGAATGTTTTAGAAATAAAGATAAAAATCGAAAGTCAGAACATTCGTGTCATTGCTATGAAACTGACACAATTTCGATGTTTATTTGTTCTCATGAAGCAAAATTCTAAATTTTCGTGATGTTTACGATAATTACTACATTTTTCACAGACAATCAATGAAAATCATTACAAATTTTAAGAAAGTAAAATTTATTCCGGAGATGTTTCAGTGCTTCTGAATGGATCTGTGTGAGAAAAACATTACCTTGGAGAAATGGTAAAAGAAAGTTTACACTGCTTTGTTACTAATTTTCTTGGAATTAAATGGCGATCCGCCAATTCATATTGCCATAAAGGAACTGTTAAAATTTCGCCGCTGAATGAATATTCCCCTTTTTTGAAAGAATACCCCAGAGAAGTAGTTCCCCTGTTTTAAGAATGTTTTATAAAATGTGTAAGTGCTGTGAGCTGTGTTTTGTGAGGATGGCAAAGAGATCCTTAAGTATCAGCGTCAGCAGTTAATGGGGGTTGGCGAGCGATAGCGAGCAGGGGGCGGTAGCTCCCTAGTGTTAAAAAAGTTTAAAAATTTGAAGAAATGCGATTTATAACCCCATCAATGATTTCCAACAGTCGAAATCTTGAATTTCCACAAATGTTGTATTCCTTATCGGATCTTTTTTGTTTTTTTTAATGAAAACTGTTCACAAAACGTAACTGTTGTGCCAAAGTTCAAAAAGTTCAGAAAAAACGAAAAGTCCAGAAAATAAATAAAAGTCAGTAATAATAAGTGTATTTGAGAAGTTGAATATAAATCTATTCCAAATAACAGTGTTTTCTTTATTATCCTTTATATTTTCTCTGGGTAAGTCGTTTATCTTAAATACTTCATCATAAAAACGACATTACTAAATTTATAATAATACAGTTATGCATCTGGATTTTTGTATTTTTAAGTTTTTTACGAGTAAAAACATGATGTCTTTAAACATTCTGTTCGGTAGCTACTTAAACAATTCAGATACTTGAAATTTTTTACAAATTGAAACTATTAAAGTATTTCCTTTATAAAATGAGACTAACACAACTGGATACGTCATGTTTTAATGAATAAATAATAAAATACTACTATCATTAAGCTTAGTATACATGCTAAATTATACTTTCGAAAAATATTTATTTCATACTGCACAATTATAACAAATATCCATAAATTATTTATCCACAGCTATTATATTATAAATTACTTTAGGTTATAAATGTGTGAATTAATTTATTTTTAATCAATAAATAACAAAGAATAAATAAATAAATAATCGTTATAATATAAGTATGATTTTACCTTTTTTAAGTTTATTAACATTTTCAAAAATTCTTCAATTTAAATTATTTTTTGAATCATAAAAAACGCAAAATATTCTAACTGACATGAATCAGTTACATAAAAGAAGTAATTTATGTAATTTTTATCACATTTTTATCAAAAGTAATTTTACAATAATCTTATATAAACACCTCAAGAAACTACGACAACAAGAAAACTCAAGATGAGAGATTACTTCGTATTTGAAAAAAATTTCAACATATCACGTTATTATCAGTGTGTAGATTAAATTAAAGATTCTACCAACTGAATTATAATTTCATTACTGATTTAAGTATTCTACATTAACAATTATGCTTTCAAAGACATTTTCTGTGTGTGAACTCTATCTAGAAAAATTCTTGAACGTGAAGAATGTTAGATTAACGCATTTGCCTATTCAGAGTCCTTTTTCTTTTTTGTTTGCCTAATTTTATTTCTATTAGTTTTTTAGCTACGCGTAGAGAAGTATGAATGAAAGTTATTTGAAGAACGCATTATCATCTTAGCAAGTAATAATGGGAGTGACAAAAAAACGTAATTAAATATTTTATCGACTATACTGACTACCCAATCTTTGTTCATCATATTTCGAATCTTAATTAAAGGCTCTCATGACTTATTCTGCCTTTATTTGCAAGGACAAATTAGATTTCAAATAAAGTATGAAGTAAATTAAATCTTTCACTTGCTTCCAGCAATGTAAATTCCCGATGCCAGTGTTTGTGTTTTATGTATAAATTGTATTTAACTTTAAAACAACTGGTTCTAGGAGTTCAGCGGTGGTGTGCTGGAGATTTATTTTGTGAAGAGAAGGATTACACCTCTAAGCTTATGGGGTTGAAAGTTGTATTTAGAATTGAAAAGGTTGTATTATTTTCAAGCTTAAAATCCGCTCACTTGTCGACAACAGTGGTTTTAGTTCTAGTCAGGATTCCTAAATGTTTTTTTGTTTACTTATAAGTAAGAATAAATTAATTGGACGAAATTATTTTAAAATCAAAGTTTCGAATAATATTATTTTAATTTTTAGTTCATTTCCATATTAAGATGATTAGCAAATGTTTATGAATTGTAATACATTCAATTTATACTTCAAACCTGGAGCGTATTAAATATATGAAAGTTAAATATGAAACTGTTTTATAGTTTTGAACTATAATTATTGAAAAATTCGTAGTTTCTAACAGAAGACATGTTAGGTTATTATTTTTTATTTTACCAACCATCATCTTTACTCAACATACAAAGACAGGTTTATATTTTATTTTTTGTGGGTAAAAATTAAAAATGCTATAACATTTTATAGATTATTAGTCTTAGATTCCTAATCAAACATAATTTTAAACACATTATTTCTGAGTAGAATTATTGACTATGTTCTCCTCTTAATATGAGCCTCTGGTATATTAATGAAGGCCCCTTTATAGTATTGTATTAACTTTTATTAAAATATTTTACCTGTATAAAAACATTTCCCAAATTTAAAAAATATTTTATAATGTAGATTTAAAAAAATGAACTATTATAATCAATATATGATTTCAATTATTAACTAACGAACATCCATGTATAAAAATCCATTTTTAAAAATATAAATTAAAGAAACATTGAAAAAGTTCTAAAATACCCGAAAATTGGATATGAATTAACAAACAACTCTATTTAGACTTAGTCGTTTTGTGCACAATGAGCTAGAAAATTCTTCAAGAAGGTTTTTGAGGCCAAATATCGCTCAAAACCACTTGAACGATATCATTAGCCGCAAACTTGAAATATAATTTTACTTTTCCAAAGAATGTTCTTTTCTTCCACATGTCTGACGTAAAGCACTTAATACTTACCAAGCAGAAGCACATGATCATTAAACCTTTCATTCATATCTACGATTTTACGTCCAGATGAACACATATTAGTAGCTTTTTTGGCATTTAAATAAGTTATTCGCCGAAAGTTTACGAAATATTTCTTTAAGAACACCCGTGGGAATGATTTCAGCTCATCTAACGACATTCCTTAATTTGATCTGTTTTTATTCTTTGAGCTGAATAATTCCTATGCTTGAGAACCATTAGAATCGTTTGCGACACTTGAGTAAATAAACTTTTGAAGCTATTCGTCCGCGAGCATTTGTTAAAATGTGAATGAATGCTTCAGGAGTAGCAACACGGAAAAGAAAAACCAAGGCTCGGAGTAGCCGTCCCGCATTTTTAGTGGAGGAAACCATTCATAAATTAAAAGGAAAAATTTTAGGTTTGTTTAATATAAACGGGGCTCTTATTTCCTTTCAAATAAACCGGTTAAAAGGACGTGTATTTAAACTTCTCAAAATGCAAGTTTGGGAATCTTTTAGTGTCAAATAATTGCGCTACGTGATTTATTCCACTTGCGCTGAATAGAGGATTCAAATTTCTTTTTTAGATGGCTATATTCTTATCATTACAAAGAGCATTTTTGTTGTCCATAATTTTTATTAATTGAATTATTTATTTTTATTTAACCTATTTCTGAGTTTGGAGTTTCATGTTATCTTCCTCAACACTTGTTATCTCCGTATTAATGAAATTTACTCATAGCTAATTAAGTAGTAAGATAATTTTATATCTGTATCATACCTAAAAATTCCCTTAATATCATCTATGATTAAATAAAGATGCAATTTGTTTTTAAACTGTGATTCAATATAAATGTAATTATTCTTTAAATATATGATTAAGTAAAAATACAATTGATTTTTAATCTATGATTGAATATGTGAATGTAATTTATTTCAAAATTTATAATAATATAAAGATGTTAATACTTTTTAATCTTTGATAAAATTATAATGTTAATGATTTTTATTACATGATTAAATAATAAAAATTAATCAACTATTGAACAAAAATATAATTGTTACTTCTTAGTAACGGGAATCAAATTAGCTATTCCTCGCCATTAGATAGTACCAACATCTCAGATAAGATTGAAACATTTAATATTGCCTCAAATTTTTATTATCCTCTTAAATGAAGCAGCTTACTGATGGTAAGCTTGGCTTCCAAATTAATTGTTATTTGAATCACAATATTTATTTACTAATCAAATTGATTTTGCCTGTAAAAAAGAAGTTTTACTTACTCCCATGTAATTTAATCATGTTTTCTTATGACGTGTTTATCAAGAAAAAACTAATTCAACGAACTGATAACAATATTGAAAAGAATGTAGATTTGTTTGAATAGATCACTGGAATTGATTGAAAAATTACATATCCTGATAAAAATCACGTAATGTCGTATTGCGATAGAAAATGAGATTTTAACTCGTGCGAAATGCACGATGACTAATTGCATTTCTTATTTGAAAACAAAAGAAACGCTATCTTAAGTGGTTTTCCTGGATACACAAAAATATATAAAATCGAAAAGCGGAATGAGTCAGATTTCTAATATATTTCCCGAGAATTCACCCCCAACGCCAATAATAAATTGAAATTTTCTAGACGCAGCAACAGCGCAAACGCAACACAATATCTCTATTCCAGTTCTTTCCGAAAATAATTTTGAACACGCGTCGTATTGCGCCCTCCAAGAAACTAATCATGCGGTATCAGCATTAATCTAAAGGAGTCTATCTGTTTTACTTATCTGTCCTCTAATTGCAATATGAAACAATGGGATAATTCCGCTGCGAAACCGTCGATCTTCCTCGAGAGCTGCTTTTCTATTTTGGAGTAATTTGTCATTTCTCAAAGTGGTTGCCGGATTTTTGTTTGGAGGAGCGAGCGGGTTCAATAATTAAAGCAAAAGGTCGTTCTTCAAGAAGGTCCTTTATCATTATTGCTCTCTTGTTCTTAAGCAGATCCACGTCTTTTATGCCATGCTGACAATCACAGCATGTCCTGGTGTGGCATTCTTCAATTAATAAAGAATTCCTGCGCCGTTTCTTAGCTGCAGTTTAATATTTATGAGGAGTTGAGGTTATATCCCCGAAGATGTGCATTAAAATGAAAGACAACGCCCTACTGGGCGCCAAATTTAGATGCGATTTGAAGTGTGGGAGAAATTCTTCTTTTTAAGGAGGCGGTTTTGTACTGAGCTTTTCTTTTTTACCTTGTAGAAAATGTATTATATGGAGTTATTTTTATTTAAAGTTGGTTTATAGATTCCTTTTCCCAGTTGGAATAGTTTGTACTGTTTTTATTAGTGTTAACACATTATTTGTTAAATAGTTAGGTTTTTACTCAAAACTAATATTGGGTGAGTGTTAAAAGAAGTTCCCATTTAAAATTTTTCTTCTTTAAAACTGAAATTTTGTGTTAAAAAGTTTCGTTCTCTATAAGAAGTTTTGTGTTTACATTTTCTATATAATTTATATTTACTTCTTGTTAAGGCTAATTTTCTATATTTGGGGAAGAGACAGTTTTTTAAAAAATTAGTTATTATTAAAAGCAACTTATTTTGATCGGCTAGGTTTGCTTTAATAATTTCGTTTCAAATGTTTCATTCTTGCTTACGTTTAAAAAATGCCATAATTAACTTATATTCTTCGTAAGTAAAAATAAGAATTCATATTATTCATGCCAGATCAATATTATTAGAAAAAATAACGATTTTTATCACTTGAAAGACGAGTTTGCAAAATTGTGTAAGAAAAAACTTTTTTTAACGTTGAGTTAAAGAAGTAACTTGTCTACAACTATATCTCAAACATTTATTTTCTATTCAATATTAAAGGCTTAAAATACTTGTTATACAAGTTCAACTGTTAGTAGCTTATGTAATTACTACCAACTTATAAATTATAAATATACAGATAATAAGATGGTTTTTTATTATTAATTTTTACACCTTACCATTTAAAAATTTAAGTGCTGTTGATAACATAAAAGGGAATTGTATTTATTATTTACTTTCAAACCAGAGTTTTTAATATGGAAAAAATTCCTTTATCAAAAAGCTAAAATAGATAAAATCAAAGCAAAATTTCTAAAATAATAAATTAGATAATACGTAATTTTTGATGTATAATTTATATAATTTAATTAATAAAAATTACCCAAAGAATTAATTCAATGCTAAATATTTTTATTAAAAATCCTTGTATTATATTAGACGAACAGCATTAATTATTTATATTGTTTAAGTGTTTATAATTATTATAGTTTTCATTCGCATTTTTCGAAAATGATCTAAAATATATATTCTGAGGTGGAAATTCTTTCGCATTTTGCAAATGAAGCCATCAAAGTGGTAAGCGAAATCCTTAAACGAAATGTAACCTTTAAGTTAGAATTTTCGTTAAAAAATTGAGTATGAATCATGAAATGTTTTAAACCGTATATTTTTGAGAATAGATGGAAAAGGTTTTCAATGGTTTCCATTTTGAAAAAAAACAGCGTCTAGAAGAAGGAAAGATAATTTAAACCGTTTCTGATATTTCAATCTTATCACTTACTGTTAGCCATTATTTTAAAGTTATAAAGTGTCGATTTATAATAGTTTTTATTCGAGTAAAACCATCACAAGAATTTATTTCGAGGTTTTATGATTTGCACTTATATATAATTGCTAAGGAAGATAAATAATTTAAAATGGCTAATTGATTGTTTATAATATATAAACGATTGTGTTAATACAAGCCACAACCTTAAAAATATACTAAAAACAACAGCTTTAAGTTGTAATTACACCAATGCAACAGCTTTTAAGTTGTATCAAAATTGATAATTCGTCTTAAATAATTTTTAGGTAAAACTGAGTAACAAGACTTATATACCAATTGAATAAAACTTAGGCACTTAAGCTTGCATAGAGCTAGCTAGATTCGTGATCATAATTAATTGAAATAAATCACATAAAAATGCAAACTGAAAGTAACACTTTCAACACTGAGTGGTAGACATTTCTGTAAAGACTTGGATTTTATTTAAACGACAGATAGGATTCATTATCAGAAGACTAGTTTCTAATGACAATTTGAAGATAATTGAGTAAATTACAGACAATTGTATTTAGTTTTGAGTTAATGGAACCCTGCAATGAGAAAATTACCTTCTGATTTGAGTTCGAGAAATTCTCCAGAAACACGTCTTAGTTAATTAAAATGAAGCCACGTATAATGAATTAATTCTTTTAAAAAAGGAGTTGCATGAGAAGAATAATCAAACTTAAATTAAGTTATTGAAAACTTCATTTAATTAATAATAAAGAGTTATTTAACTATTTTTCATATCGCATCAAAGTGGTCCTATTTTAATTTTTAAATATCTACTCAGGAATGTAGCATTTTATCTTTGCGATAAAGAAAATAGAACCAAAAGAAATCTAAGATGCAATCGCTCTAATATTATGCAATCCGTTCTGTGCTATTAAGTTTTAAATATCAAATCAAAGATTGAGATTGTAGTTTTCAGAAAAATCATCACAAGCAAAACCAATGATTTACTGTAGAAATTTAAATTTTTTAGAAGTAAACATTACAAATTTTCATAGTATCGATTGTCTTTGAAAATCAATTAAAATTTTTGGGTTCTTTATAATTTTAACTAATATAAGGATTAAAAAATTGTTTCTCATTGCTATTCAGTTTTAAAGAGTTATAAAAATGTTTTAATTCCAAGTTTTAATGAAAAAAACAACTGATATATAACCTAACTTAATTTCTGTTGTCTCTTGTTGCTATTGTAAAAACATTTTTTAAGTACCTTCTTATGTGTTTCATTAATTAATAATTACCTGCTTAAACATGTTTATGAAATCTAATTTAAAAATATCATTCGTATCTTGTGTTTGTACTCAAGCCTTTTCCATTAGTTACGATAACCACGACACTAAACACGTGCATCCAAATTAAACTTAGCACCATCTCTTTAGGCTTTCCTTAAATTTTCGGTATTGTAGAAGAGGAACACCATCATTTGTTAAAACCAAAGCGGATCCCCTAACTGTACGAATCTTAAAACAGCTAGAATCTCTATTCCGATCTTATTAAACGTATTTATGCTTGTTTCACCCTGTTCAATTATATTCTTCCATTGAATAATTAAATGTATTCTAGTTGAGCGAATTAAATGAATCGCCGAATCGGATTGCCCTGCGAAAAATACCTATCGCTGCAGTGTGTTTCCTTAAATGACAATTAACTCCAGAGGAAGAAACATCTTGAGTTTGTGTCACTTTCTCACGAGCGTTCTATTTGTAATAGCTCTTACGTGGCATCTTAAGCCCGTCCTTCCGTCTTAAACTTTTCCCACGCAGCGTCATCTTCTGATTATCTGATTACAATGCATTGCGAACCCTACTGATGCATTTAAATGGTTTTGATTATAAGTATGTTTGTTAACTGGAGCGACATTACCTATTACTTATTTATTAAAAAAATAATGTTGGAATAAAAGATGATACGACTTTTGATGATATGTAGTTTTCTTGTCATTTCATAAAATAATAGTCTATCTGCTTACATTTACTTAGACATCTTTATTAAGAAAATCGAAATAAATTTTATATCTTTAACGTTGAAGTTTAATTGACTTTTAAAACTGTAAGTATAATCATGAAACAAAATAGTACAATTGTTTATAATTATATAATAGTAGGGTTATTTGGGGTAAGTGGGACACCCCCTAAAACTAAAAACCCCCGACCTTCCTTTGTTACTTTGTATTTTATTATTAAAAACTTTTTATACATAGGTTCATCAAAAATTTTGATGAATTTATTCAATTTTGATTCAAAATTGAAATCCTACCTAAGAATATAGTCTGAAATTCGGACGAAATGTATCAAAACCAAGTTAAAATCCTCTGTAATTTTAGGGACAAATATATCTAAAACTTTTCTGAGAATGACCCCAAGATACCTTTTTTGTTCTTAAAACTCTATTTTTATAAACTATTTCTTACATTAAGTTAATCAAAATGCAAATCTTGCTTAAAAATTTATATTCAAAAAATTCTAACTAGGGGTATCAAAACTAATTAAAAACCTGTTTTTCTAGTTGAATTTCCAAAAATTTTCCAATGAGGACCCCCCAGACTACTAATACTAATACTAATTTTATAACTACTACTACATACTAATTTTAATTAATCTTAAAAAAAACAAAAGTCTGGTTACGGCTTTTGGTGTTTAAAATGTTGGGGGTCCGCGATGTCTGGCTGCTACATAAAGGGGTCCGTGACGATAGAAAGTTTAAGAACCGCTGATATAAGTCGTTCGGGTCCCCAAATGGTATAGGAACTGTAACTGAAGACATAGGCGGATTTAAGGGGAAATACAGGGACAATTTTCCCCAATATTTTCAGAAACTTTCGATTTATAGTAGCAAGACCTTTTACTCACCACTTCAAAATTCATTAAAATTTATAAATAATTTGATCAACATTTTATATCAAATTTGCCTTTTAATTTAAGTTATGGTGAGTAAAGTGAAATATCTCATCAGAAGTGTTCATTCTCATTTAGTGTGTCCGATTTCTTTTTTATCTTACAATGTTTATTAAAGTGCCAAAATAAATCTTAATCAACCTTATTATGTTTTTCAACTCTATTTTATGTTTAAGTAAAACATATCCCTTTAGCCTTTAAAAACATACTTTAAAATACTTATTTTGCTTTTCATTCTTTTCTTACCTAGTCATATTGATTTTAATGTGAGTAGATTTCTCACTCATGGTTACAGTTACAATAAAATATTTTGTGGTGAAAATTTCTGTACTTTATCAAGTAAGACCCACTTAATTCCTTTTAAGTTTTGCTCACTTCCCATATCAATGAAGAGGGGTGTCCCACTTATCCCATCACTTGGGGTAAGTGGGACACCCATCTCATTTTTAAATTAAGACCAATTAAGAAAAATGTAAAGCTTTATTTTAGAAACTACTAACACATTTTTGTTCATGGATAGTGTCTTTAACGAAATTAGTCAATAAGTTCAAATTTAACCCGTTCAAATTCTTCTATTGTTCTCCAGAAATGCACTAGGCCAAAAAGGGTTCCCATTTAAATAGTAAATTTAATGTAATAATAAATTAATAAATGTGATTTATAGTAATTAGAAATATTTTTAACTAAATAGAAATACTTTAACTAAATAGAAAAATTAAAAAGTGTAATAATAATTAATTTTTTATTTCTAATATATTTTTAAAAATATTTCTTTGAGCCTAAAATCCTTTCAGTCCTAGAACACTCGAGATTGCATTTGAATTCTATGATAAATTTTGAGAGGCTAGGATTGAAAGGGTTCTACCTATAAGCATTAATACTCATGAAATTAAAACATATTCAATGTTTTCAACCGTTAAACTCATTCTAACATATGTATAGATATAAAACTGTTTTTTTGCCTGAAAAAAGCTCATTCTTAGGAATTTTTGGTAAGTTAAAAAACTGCTACTTTCAAAAATACTTTTAAGAAAACATATTACTCGTAAAAACTCTACTATTTAAATTTAATCATGAATAGTAAAAAAAATAATATGTAATGGCCAAATCCAAGAGTAATCGAAAACAATTGAACCCACGCATGCAAATGCCACTTAACAGGTAGGAAGGGGCAATCTGCACTCCCCCAACGCTATTTCCCTCCCTCATAAATATGTGTTCCTTCATTCCAATCCATATAAATATTATATCTCTCTAAAAATCTCGGCGGATGAAAAAGAAATAATGATCTCTTTAAGTGAAAGAATCCAAAGAGAAAGGCGTTGAAAAATCAATTGTTTGAATTCGGTTGTGGTGTTGCATAATGTAGAAGGGAGGAAACTTTCCAACAATACTCGTTACCGTCCTAGCCTTGTAGCCCATTTGTTGTGGGCTAGCAGTCCAAGTCCATTAGCCCTGTTCACATTCTTAGCTTTAGAGAGCGGTGCAATTACCCGTTGATGAAGACGATACCATTTGTTACGCATGGAAATGACTCTGGCCTAACAACAAAAAACCAATAACTGCTGCTTTCGTATATATTGATTGCGTTTCTTTTTGGCCCTTCTTCCTCCTCCTTGTTCTTGAAAATTTACCTCCTGGCCTTGTATGAATTAGACTTAAGTGATATCGGAGTAGACCTTCGGATTTGTCTGCGAAATTATTTTTGCTGCTCGGAATGAAAGGAAAACAATTACTTTTTATGGGGGCTGGGAAGTCGCTGAATTTGAATTGGAGATCTTGAGGTTATCCTTTTTGCAGGTTTTGCATTCAATGCAGATTAGTTTGACTTGTGGTGTATTACTGTAGCGATTAATTATATATTTTGAGCTGAAAAGGTACAAAAATTATGCATTCTAGCTTTTACTTGCTGTATTTATTTTGTGTTTCTAGGGGCATGCATATATAAATTAAAAACGTATGGTTTGCATGGTGTTGAACTCTTTGTCTTTTGCATAAAATGAATGGGGATAAAATCCCTGATAAGAAGTAAAACAACTTACATTTTCACAATAAAATGTTTTTCTGATAACACATTTTCTTTTTTAATCACTTTTTGAATTCAATGCAAAAATTCCTACTTGGTTACGGGTACTTAAAAACAACAGTCCGTTAACATGAAAATGTTTAGCTGCTTTTTTATTAGATAGGTATAAACAAATTTGACAAATATGAAGTAAAATATTCCAAAATTGCTTTGAACAGATTGGAAAATCTGGTTAAAAGGGTAATATTTATTGAAATATTTTACCAAAATCTCAATTTTTCACAGTAAATTCAAATAATTTTCAAAGATAAATCAACAGTTTCAAACAATAAAAATATTAAAGTGCTATTTCTATTTTATACTAAATTTTATATGTAGCTAAGCCAGGGTTTATTTTTATTGACTTTTATAATGCTGTAAATATTTTTGCGATTATAATAAAAAACCCTAACATTTTATAGGAGAAAGATATCACATTAACAACACATCACTTTGAAATAAAAGCAAAAATGTGATGCATGACATAAACACCATAGGTAA
The DNA here is from genome assembly GCA_024610705.1 of Tetragnatha versicolor. NCBI lineage: Eukaryota > Metazoa > Arthropoda > Arachnida > Araneae > Tetragnathidae > Tetragnatha > Tetragnatha versicolor. The sequence goes on from JANDEH010000009.1 coordinate 43,765,817, forward strand.
ACAGAAATCTGCTCATTTTCAGGTCTTTAACACTTGTACCATAACTTAATAATACATAAACCGAGAATCTACAGCTAATTTGAAAAGGATAAGCTGAGCGTGTTTAGAGGCATTAACCAAAAATGGAGCTTTTTAAACATAAATAATAAATACCAACCTTAAATAGCGCTTTAATAATTCCGTTTAACCCAAAAGTATAAACGCGAATGCTTCAAGTTTCAGTTAAAATTAGAGACTAGATCCAACCCATCTATTTCCCAAGAGTAACCTACACAACAACACCCCGTATTATACGCGTCCCCCCGCATCCAGCGATTTTAGAATATCTATAATGCACACTGAGGTTTGGCCAAATGGATAACTGCTAAATCCTCCCTCTAGTTGGCAAGAGGAAAACTTCCACCTTCCTCGGCAGAAGATTGGGCGAGGGAGGTGGAATTTCTCTTAAGAAAGTGGCGAAAGTAATCGAAATATAGGGATGGGCGTTGAATTGCATGCCAGGACTCGCACGAGCGAAGCGTTTTGGAAGAAAACCTAATAGCATGTTATGGAAATAAACGTACTTCTTTTCACAGGTGTGGCAGGAAGCTGGGAAGAGTGGTGGACATACGACGGAATATCTGGTGAGTTGGAGCCATTGTGTGGCATTATTTTATTCCCCTCTCTCTCTTTAAGGATATAAAAAAGGCCCTTAATGCCTAGGGAATATTGTGGATTGAATGTGTCGACCTTTTAAGTTTTGACCTAGTTCTTTGGCGTTAAGGTAAATTTAAGTACTTGTAACTTTGATGTCGTTTCGCTTTAATATTTTATAGCTGTCCTGATTTTGGAAAGGATTTTATGAGATTGGTAAAAGAATAGCGGATATATCCAACTTTTTATACTCCAACACAACCTTGATACAGTAATGATGAGTTTATCATATCGGGGAAAGTTAGTGATATTGAGCATTTTCATCGATAACAATTGAATCGCTTATTTTGGAAACGTGTTAAACGCAATGTTAATCCTATGGGGTCGTTTCTGAACTAAGCGATTCAATTAAGTAATTAGGTCCAATACAGATATCTCACTGCATAGTACCTTCACCTTTGTTGTCTATTATGGAAATTACCCATACATCATATGAATTACATATCCAACGAACACCTTAAAAGTTTTTTGAATCTCTTGAACTTAATAATTATTTAAATTGAAGTCAGGATTGGGGGATCCTCCCTATTTTTTACCAAATGCACTGGATTTTCAGATTTTCTTAGGAAAGGAATCTTCTTTTGAAAGGAATTCTTTCTTTTGAAAGTTAATTAGAGATTTCTAGGTTGTGACGTTTTTACAAAAACTGGCTATACATGGAACTGAAAGAAATAATTGAAATTCCGTGTCAAATTTGTTTTGAAATAATTTTCAGAAAACATATATTTCCTTATAGTTAGTTCTATTTGGAATATATCGAAATTTTTTTTAATTATGTGCTGAAATACCCGACCTATCAACTTGAACTGGTAAGAATTACAAATAGATTGAAATTTTGCAAAAATGCTTATCATCCCAAATTTGCATTAACTATCTCTCATAAATAATCCGCCATTCTTTAAAAAAAATTATTAATCCAATGGAATAACAGAAAATAAAAAAATATTTACTAATCATAAGATCTTTTGTTAACTTATTAAGAGAGAAATCTGTATGCCAAATTATCACTATGCGTTTTAAAGACTTACAGTTCAATCCCGGTATTCCACCCTACCTAATCATAGAAAATTTCTATAGGGAATTCGAGATATTTCACTAAATTTATGTTTCTATAATTCCAAATCATGTAATTTTAGATGCTAACTTGCTTTTAGTGAATGAAAAATGTATAACAACCATTTGCCTACTTCACCCTATATATGTTATAAACTTAAACATTTTCAATTTCTATGAAAAATGAAACGTGTAAACAAAAACCAACGTAAACATGTTTGACGCGATAGTTTGCTTACATAATGAAACATAAGTAGTACATCTAAACACTTAGTTTTTATCGTTTGTGATGACGGGGATGTTAAAATATTAAATTTTATTTATCAAAAACATTTATAGTGAATTTAGTTTTTTAAATATGCCACACGTCGGTTAGCAGTTGAAATATTCATTAAATCCGTATAAGATGAATCACATGAAAAGCTTCATTATTAAAAACCATGTTTATAAATGCAAAACTAATTCTAAACCAATTTTGTTTTAAATATTTTTCTTTCTTTAAACCAGTTCAATGTGGGGGTTTTGTACGTCTCGTTACAATTTGTGTTCGATATTGTTTTTTCATTTTCTTATAATTTTCTTTTAAACAATTAATTTTAATTGGGGAATTAAAAAGTTACGAGACTTTTAAAAGAAATAATTTATGTTTCTCTTTTATTCTCTGTAAAAAATATTACTGCATAAAAAGTAATGTTTCCAAAGGAAATTTGATTTTAAGTTTACTATCACAGTTATATCAAATCTCATAGAGATCTAGAAATGTAGCTGCAATGATTTTTTTAGCTCTGAATTTCTTTTTAATTATAGGAGTAAAAAGTGGCGTAGCCAGGATTTTCCTTTGGGGGGTTCAGTAGGAAAAATTTACTGTTGGATATCAAAAAATTTCAACAATTAGTGAAATAAAGTTATAATTTTCACATTACTTTTAATTTCTTATCAATATTAATTAATATAGCTAATAATTTATTAGCAATTAGTGTAATAATCAAGATTAAGTATTACTTCGATTGAAAGTTCTCATCCACATAATTTTTTATGAGGTACAGAGACCATCAAAAAACAAATTCAGAGTTTTCAGTAGCTCGAGCTCCATATTAAAAAGGGGGTTTGGGGGTCCACCCCCGGAAAACATTTGGAAATTTGATTTTTAAAAGGAGTTTTTTACTTCATTATGAGGTGATACCCGAAGAGCACGTCAAAATTTCTGAGGCAGTGGTTGATCCAGAATTTGGTTTTGGGGGGCTAAAAATTTTAAAAATCAAATTGAATCTTCTAAACGATTATAATATTAAAAAGTTTAAAAATAATCGTGTTCGAATTACCGTAACGGGGGTTTGGGTTTTGGGGGACCTCCCCCAGAAAATTTTTGGAAATTCAAGTCTAAAAAGCAGGTTTTCAACTCGTTTTGGTACACCCACCTAATCCGAATTTCATACACTATATTTTCAGGAATTTATTATTTGCTAGGAGTTTTGTATTTTGATGAACTCATCATAAAAAAAATTGTTTATTATAAAGTTCCAAGTCCCAAAGGGGGTCTGGGCCTGCTCCCCCAAAATGATTTTGGAAATTTGACCCTAAAACAGGGTTTATTCGTTTGGTACCCTATGTCTCCTCCCCCTTATATAGCCCCTCAATTAATACGTTTGTTATGAGCGAACCGGAGGTTCCCTAGAAAATTTTAGATTTTAGTATGCAAAAAAGTGGATTTTAGGCACTTTTAAGGAATATATACGCCCTCTTTTGATTAGCCCCTGGAATATTTCATCAGAGTTAAAGACGGGAAAGCACACATCCTGCTTTTATTTAAAAAATAAAGTTTTTTATTTCTCTACAATACGAGACTACAATACGTATACTCATTTGGAAGAATGTAAGCAGTTTACATTATTTAATGCTCAATAATAAGAATAAAAGATTATAAAGCAAGTTTTCCAATTTTTTTAATTCCTACCCATTTTTTATAATTTATTTTGCAATGACGTTTCTTTTGAAAAAAGATTTATTTAAAAAAGTAGTTTTTTATGTCTGTTCATTATTAAAGTAATTCAAAGTGAAAAATTCTGGGAGTTGCGATAAATTTTATCTCAGCTCGTGTTAAAACTACGTTTAAAATTATAAATTTTTTTACAAAAAAAAATTACTTTTGGAGACTAAGGGAATACTTCCTACACTGTTTGTTTTTATAGAAAGAGAGAGAGCTAGTGAATAACTCCCGAATAATATTTATTTAAATGAATAATAAATACGTCTAAATTTTTGTTCCATTTATTATTATGTTTTTTCACTCCTCCAATCATTTTTCTGAATATACCGTTCTTAAATTACCAATATATTTTCGAATTCTTCCTAAATTGCCTATTTATGTAAACAAACTAATTGAACCCTTTAAAATTTGCATAATTTAAGTGTATCACATTTTTATTGCATGATGGCTCATAAAAAATTGCTTTAATCAGTGCATATGTTTAATTTCGCTAAAACTTACTAGGGTTTATTATAATAGTAGTAATTTAGTGCACTTTAACTATTGTAGTATTTATCAAAACATTTTTTGTGATGAAGATGCTCTTTAGAGTATAGTTTTGAAATTTGATTTTTTTAACGTGTTTTCAAATATTTTCTCTTCCTTAGCTTTTCATTAAAAATTTCACCACATCAGTTATAAAAAAACTACATGCAAATTAATTTTAATATAAGCTTTCAACATTTTTAAAGGCTTCGATTTATTCTAGTTTTGAATCCTATGCTTAATTGCATACATAAAATAAATGTTTTACAAATAGAGGTCAGGCTTAATAAAGAATTAAAAACTCCAATGAAAAATTTGGTTTATTTCCTGCTAGTATTTCATCTTAACCCAATACAGCCAACTAGAACCGATCGGGATTTTATTCTTCTTCTAACAATTTACATTAAACCCAATACAGTCAAATGAAGCCTCTTAAGAGTCGGTTTCTTTCCCAGCATTTTCCCCTTTAACCCACTAGAGCTTAACAAAATTAGAGCTTTTCTAAAAACTGAGAGCATGCGAGTCATTTCTGAAAAGGGGAATGCATCATCTCCTCTCTGGTGAGAAAACTCATTCTTAGATAACTACTCCCTTGTAAATCGTGAGGGGGTTCAACGTATACCTATTTGCATATTAACAATGGTTCGAACAAGAAAACATAAATTGTTCACTTATAATAAGTGGCAGACTTGGTTAATTACAGGGACCAGTTCAGGGCCGAATTTAGGCAGAAAATTGTCCTGATAGCAGAATAATTTTAATCTCCCTTGGTAGAATTAGGCTTTTATTTTAGGTTAATGGCCGAATATCCATGCAAGAATAACACAAAGGTGCTTATTTAATGAATCACATGAAGAGCAGCACGAAACCTCGCGTGTCAATATGGGAACTTCTCATCTTGGGGCTCTAATTTAATTCAAGTTTAGATTGATCACAACGAGGAAATAGGCCTTGTGCACAGAATAGGGTATGAAACGGAGCGGTGATCCTATTTTGGGAGCCCGTTCTTGCATGTTGGCTCTGGATGTGCGTTTTGTAATTTCTTGGAAATACCGCATAGGTGAAATGCCATCAGCTCTGACTTGTTACGTTTATACTCATGAATCAAGGTCGGGAGTGCCTGTGAAATCGTAATTTTATGGTTTTCACACACTATTAACCTTTTTGAAAAAGTTCTTTGAATATTTTTTTTCTTTCTATAGAATTCAATATTTTTTCTTTCTTTCTTTTTCTTCGTGTTCAATGCAAAGAAAGAAATTACTAGGGGTAAATAAAAAAATTCGAAATTAAAATTAATTATGGATTATCAAAATTTTAAAACAACACAATACTTAGGTACTCTTCACTTATGAAATTTTGTAAGTAAGAAATTTGTGTAATGAAAATATTTATAATGACTATTATTTCATAACAAGTAGTAACAAAAACTATTGCTCTTTTGTATAATGATTTACATTTTTTATAATTTTCATTAAAGAAAAAACCTTGGATTATTTTTATAAAGCAAGTTTTCCAATTTTTAAATCCATGCCCATTTTTTATAATTCATTTTGCATTGACGTTTTTCTTCAATAGGTCATAAAAAGTAATATTTTTTGTCAATGCCATTTAATAAGTAAATCAAAATTTTAAAAAATCTAATTCCTTGTTGTTCTCTTATCCGAGATAAAGCCGTTTCTGAACGCCCGCTTGACAAAGACACTACTGTATAACATAACAGCTCACGTTTCAAAACCACATCGTACCAAAATACTATTTAAAATAATTATATTTAACACCAGCTATGAAACTGAACAACTTCATTCAAGATTCAACTCATTTATATCTATGTAGATAACTCTAAATTTCAATTTAAAATCCTTCATTTAAATTAGTATTTAAAACTCAAAAAAAATATCACAAATATTAACAATTTTTCATATTTTTACTGAAATAAGTAAAGCGTTCTCTAAGGGGAAAATAAAATAAAATCCCCATCAATAAATCCCCCAGAAATGACCTCCGATATGTCGAAATAAAAAATAAAATCCAATGATTAAAACCGCTGCAAAATGCTTTGAGTTTGTGAAACTTTCTTCTTCAAATTTCAGAGTTCTGCAACTCCCCAGACGAAGCAGAAATCTTTTACATGTTCTCTAGAGTTTATTTCTAACCTTATGGAAACAGTTCAAGAAGAATCTTTCTCGTGCATGTTTGTGTTCCTTTCCTCTAAGCGGTATATTTTCGCTACTATCTTCTTTTCTTCCCATTGCCTCTTTCATAGCACACTTTTTCACCCTTAACACCTCTAATACCGCTATGAAAAATGCCAGATGCCTTCACGAACTTTTCTCGTTGCATATTTCGATTTTTCGGTTGTTCCTTTTCTGGTTTTTAAATTAAGTAAACTCTCGATAGTATATATTTTTGTCAATCAATGGTCGAAGTTTTATTTCCGTTAAATTTTAATATAATTGTGTGCGTTTGAACAAATAGATATAACATGGCATAAATATGGGTTGAATACCTTTTTGCACGATATTTTTAATTTATGTGAAGTAGCAAAAATACGCGTTTAGATAAATTTGCTTGTGATATAGCAAGCAAAATTTTTCAACTATTCATATTGTTGGATTTAAAACGGTATTGTTTGTGTAGATAAAAATGTAAATTTTGATTAAATTATTATTTAGTAGAAATTAACAAAAACTGTTAATGTGGGCTATTTACTATATATATTTAACTGTTATTCTTAAATTTGGGCATTAAATTTTTTACAGTATGCCTTGCGCGTATTCTACTTGGGAAAGATTGTTCATTATATATGCTCAAAGTCGGTTTAAATCATTTAAATTGTAAATTTCGATATTTTACTACCCTCATTTCTGAAGAGGGCTGGTGCAGAATAAATAAAGGATAGGTAACAAATGTTATTTATCTTTAAATTTTAGCACATTTTAAGTACGGCCTTGAAAAATTGTGGAATCGAATTGTGTGTTAAAAATTAGGAAAACATTTAAAACTTTGCACAATTTTCTATACATAGAAAACAATCCTTTCTTATCGTAATAACTTAAACTTACGTAGTACTATCTTATAATCGAGAGCATCCATACTTTCTTTTCTTTAAGATCGAGATGCTTTTCTATGGATAACATTAAACATATATCATAAGAAGTTTGAAACTAATTCAGTAATTTTTTTAAATTGAAAGCTTCGAAAATTGCTACAGAAAAAAGTTATTCTAAATTAAAACTGAGTTAAGACATTTGGTTTCAAAATATGTTTTTATTGAGCTAAAGATTGTGGATTACTGTGCCTAGTCTACTCTAGGGGGAGTAACCTTTACTTTGCAAGTACGCAAAGGTCAGAGAACTGAGCATTCTAGTATGAGATTACTTCCCTTCTTGATGGATGTAATGAAAGAAGAAACAATCTTCGCATGCTATTTTGCCGATTGCGAAGAATAAGAATAGCCATTTCCTGGTCGAGATTGTTCCCCAACATTACAATAATTATATATATGAAAAACAAGTTTTACGTAAATAACTTGCATGCAACTAGGATAGTTGTAGATACTTTTGAAATTTTTTTCATCTATCTACTTTTCAATTACACAATATTTTAGGTTGTTTTACTCTTAAAATCGTTTGTTCATAAGTACCCTAAAACGGGGTACATTAAACACTTTTCAACTTTCAACCTTAAAAATAGGGGGTTATTTTTTATTTTTATTTATTTGTTTATTTTTGAAATTTTTGGGGTTTTATTTTTTAATTGTGAGCAAAAAATGGGTTTTGAGAAAGTTCAATCCCTTTCAATTTCTTGGTTTTATTGGTGTTACTTGGCCCCGCAGGTAGGGGTGAATTGCATTCTTCTTATTCAGATTTTTTAATAGGAATAAATATTAATGAGGGTAGAATACGAACATAATGTATGCTCATATTGACTTATTCTGTTATTTTGTCGTGTTGTGGGGACTGAGATCCCCAAAGATGATCCCCTGATATCCATGTTCTCAACATTACTCCTAAAAATATTAATTTGTGATAAGATTTATCTTGTGTGTGTGCTTACCCACTTCCCTCAGACGGGTTACTCGCTTTAGGCCACCTAGTCGGGCAAAGGGGTTTTTGATTTTCGGAAATAAATCATTATTTTTCCCAAATTGACGTTATCGTGCATTTTTATTTTATAGTTCATTTTATAGCTTAATGTACAAGTTTTTGTACATTAAGAATAAGACATAAAATTTTAATGCAGCAATATAAAAGCATTTTTAATTTGCAAAAGTTAAACAAGTCTCAGTGTAAAATTTAAAATTTCTTGCTAACTGCGCGCGCGTTTCGTGTTTCAATTTCAAACACGCATAAGTAGAGTAATATTTTATGACTACTTTTTTCAAGCAAACTGTTAAATACTTTGTATTTCGTTTCCACTGATAATAGAAACTTTCATTTCAATGGATTATTTAAAAGTTCCGGAGATAAAGAATCGAGAACACTGTAGCTAAGTAAATCGATCCCCCAATCGAATCCCTTGAGCTGGCTAAAAAACTGTAAAAGGATTTTGCGTAAAAGTCCTTAAAGAAAAATCCGATGAATAAAACAGAAGGGAAGGAGACTATCGCCCATTTTCAGAACAAAGCTATTTATTTTAAAGGATTAGTAATTTTCCTTTGTTTGAAACAAGACCACTGTCTATTTTAGTTAATTATCTAACTCGGTCCTGGGCATATATGAATGGAACTGGAGAAGTTTTCCTTTATTCTTTAAATTATCAATTTGTCTTCAATATTAATAATGGAAATTAGGCTTAATTCCTTGTAATGGAGGAGGATAGATAGATCCGCGTAAAAAGTGAGCAAATATTTTATGAAGGAGAAGTTTCGCGTTGAATAAAGAATAACTCGTTGCAAGGATTAGGCTTAAATACATACTGACAAATGAGAGTCTTGCACTGACATTAATTTAGAATAGTAAGTACGTTTCTATTTAACGTTTAAAGAATAAGTTTATAAGTAAGAGAAAGACGTGAACTTTTCATAATATCACCTGAATTATGCTGTAATAAATGTTCTGAAATAATTACGGAGTTTAAGTAATGCTAAACTTATTATTTTAAGCAAAAGTATGACAGAGTCACATGATATGAAACTTTTTAAATTTTCTAAAATGGTTATTCGGATTTTAAATTCTAAAAATATTTTTTACTTCAAAATAAAATTAAATGACGAGAAAACAAAACTTACAAAACTAACTTATTTCCTTTTGATATCAATCCAAAAATTGTTTTCCTTAATATTAAAATTTCAATTATTTCATATGATTTCATTTCATGATCAATTTCCATATGATTTTAAAAATCTAAGTCCATTACCCATTCGTTATAATGTTATTGTTCGTATAATACTTTTTATACCGAAATAAATGCGTACAATTAAAAACCTTATTTCTGTGAAAGAAGGCGTACTGAAATTTTCCAACTACCTCAGTTTAACTACTTTTCAATTGTTTACCTTATGAGTAAATTGTAGATCATAACTAACTTTAACACTTTTAAGCGTTTATTTGTTCCATTTCAGAATAAACATAAATTGATCTTGATGTGTTTTTCTCATTATAATAGAAGCAATAGTAATTTAATAATGGCAATACTTTTTTGCCTCCGCTGTGCCTTTTCAACTTTTGTTCATTTACTTCGTCTTGTTGTCCATTTACATTAACATTTATTTGAGTATTATTTCATATGTTTATTAATGGATTGTATTTTATTATTGATGCACTTTTTCTTTCGACTCTACGGGATCTGTTTCTGCCCTTTAGCAATTCGTACGTTTTTTCCTCTTGTATATCTTATATTTAAATATAATATAATCGCCTGACTCAATAGGACCCAGACAATTTATTTGATGGAGAAATTGGAGAAATTTAAATTTTTAAATCACTCAAAATAGAGCTTTTATCACAGGGTTGAATAAAATTTTAAGTCCGCTTTGAAATTCATTTATTTAAATTTCAATTTAAATATTTAAAATTTGAAATTTTACACATTTTTTGGGGGATGATCTAATAAATATTATCTATTTAAACAAATTTTTAAGAGTTAGACAGAATTTTTTTTGTTTTTTTACTTTTGAAAAAGTAATTAAGTTTAAGTATGTTTTAGCAAATTGTATAACAACACTAGTCAACAAAATCGAACTTTTTTTGGCCTAAGAACGAAAATGGGCGTTTCTTATAGAACTTTTCACGCTGAATTCAAATATGCAAGCAGTTTTTCTCCATCATCCTCAGTTTTTTTGAAAACGCATTTCAATATTTATGAAATGCATAATAGCATTCATACTAATAGGGTGTACCAAAAAAACGAAATTTCGTTGATCGCCTAGTGGTAATGATGAAAACTTGTAAACTACCACCATTATTTGATTTGGGGTTGCGCTTAAAATGTACTGTTGTTAACCAACTACAACTACAAAAAATTTTATACTTTAGGTTTATACGTTCTTTTGCCTCAGAGAGCCCCAAAATTTGAAAAAAGTGACAAAGGGCTATTCCATATGAACAGGGACATGATCAAGAAAAATGAAAAAATAAAATAATAAAATTTTCTAATTATTTCAGGGAATAATTATGCAGTATTGATCTATAATTGTGTTTTACATTGCTTAAATTTTGTGTAAAATTATTTTTTATCGGAATGTCAGCATCTAAAGTCAATATTTAGATATACTTGTTTTAAAGGTTAATTTGTTAATGAAAAATATATGTTTTATTTAGAAAATGAAAAATTCATTAATTAGTTTTTACAACTTTTTTGTTAAATATACTCATAAACTTTATAGTAAAAAGGAAATAAAGTGTTCAAATCAATTTAATTATATTTATATTCATGAATAACTGAACGCTTATACACATGTAGCGTGAGTTACGAAGTACTGTAGCGTGAGTTACGAACAGCTTTCTATATTTTATTTTATTTCTGATTTTCTTAAATATTCCCAGTTAAACTGTTTGCTATTTTAGAATAAGGGAAGTATATTCAAACACCTGACAAGCATATAGAATTATTGAAACACTATTTAAGCAGAAAAACAAATTTGAATTTTATACTCTTAAATCCATGTCTTTTTCTTGTAGCGTGAGTTACGACTCTATTTTAATTAATATTTAAAAAACTAAAATTCTTAAATGATTCGCAATACTTATTTTAAATTATTAGCATAAATTTCAATATGCATGATTTTTTTAGAAAGAAAATAATAGTTATTTCTATATTTAAAAATTTTTTGAAATTGCAATTTCGAAAAAAATGTAGCGTGAGTTACGGTGGAATTGCCCCAAAATGACCAATTTTTGAAATTTTTGAAAAATATATTTCAAGATTTATATTGTGATAAAACTGATTCGAATGTGTTATTTAGGACGTATTCAGATGGATTATATTTATTTACGTTCATAATTTAAGATTAAAAAGGAAAGATACACCCTTGAAGTACCAGCAGACAGCTTATTTGCGGCAGAGCTTTTCTTGAAATAGCGTAGTGCCCTTTTCGACCCCTTAGCATTAAATATATCAACAACTGGAATTATTTTAGATGGTTGGTGTTTATCGGTCCCTTTTTGCTTCATCCCACCTAATTTGTGTCGGCGAACTTTTTGATCTAGCATGTGAGGAGTTGGAACTTTAACTGTGAGGGAAAATGGAACTTTAATCACGGTTTAAGTACACAAAAAATTAGAGCCTATACAGAATGTAGATGTCTTTGTGTTCCCATAATATATTCAAATAAATACATCAAGAAAAAAATTAAAAAAAGTGTTTTAAACATATTTTTTATCCCTAAATGTATCTATATTTATACCAAAAATCAGTAAATCAAAAAAGCTGAATTGTGAAAAATCTGAGGGTGATGGAAAAATTCTGATTGCAGATTCGGAATCAGCTTGAAAAGTTGCCCTTGAAACACTATACCATGTTCTTGGGCCAAAAACCTTGTTTACCAGTGTAATTAATAAGTAGGTTTTGGTGGGTAATAATGGGTTTTGATCTAAATAAATATCAACAACAAGACAAAATATTTACTATCTGCGTTCTTTTACTTATAGAAAGTAATAAGTTTATTTAAGTATGTTTGAGCAAACTTTTAATTTATAAATAAGTGTTTATGGAATTTTCTAGATTTTATAACAACATTTTTGGAAAAAAGGGGATTTTAGAGTGTTTATTTTAAAAAGACCAAAAAATTATAAGTAGTAAATCATGAATTTTTAAAAAAAAAATAAATAAACCCCTGTTTTTGGCAATCCGGGTCTCAAATGTAGTGTTCCATTGTTTTATACCCATGCCACACATTTAGGACCTTCCCATCGATCGGAGACATGGTCTTTCTGCAAGAATATCAATTACCCAGCAAAGAACTCTCTCGGCCTGCCCTTTGCCCTCGTGGAATGACTCTGCCATCAAACCACCTCCTTATTTGTCCATCCCACCGTCTTCTACCCAACGCTAACACAAAAGTATTTTTCCCACTGAGTTTAATCTTAATTTAACTGTCTGTCGATGTTCAGTAAATGTACGAGGTAAAATCTCGATAAATGGCTATATTACTTGATGTTGCATTGAGAGCCAAAATTTGAAGTGTTTATTTTGGAAAAAACGAACGATAACTTTTTGTAGTTGAACTTTTATAAAAAATAATATGTGTATTAACGTCTAAGGGTTATACTCTTAGTGAAAGCATAATTGACTAATCATTTTAATTTAATAAATTTCTTTTCTTCGGTAATTTTTGAATTTTTACGAATTTTTTGCGTATTTTTATCTTTACTGACTAAACTATAATCATTAACCCTTTCACACCTAGCCGCCCCAAATTTCCCCATTGGATTCAATGGTAATCTAGGGGCGGTATAAGATTGAAAATGTAATGTATATTATTCACTGTAAAAATCTTCATAAAAAGCACTTTGCACAGTTCTAAGGAAAATCAGCTTCACATTAGTAGTTTCATACCAAATTAGTAAATTCTTTTGGTGAAAATTTGTTCAAGAATAAATTTTAATTCAAACAAACGTTTTCAATTATTATAACTTCATAATTTATATAAAAAGCTTAATGAAAGGGAAAATAGGGAAAGCCTTCTAAAGCTCCCTGTAAGCCTTATCCTATCCATCCTCTATGCTTCACATCTAAACCATCCCTAAATAGAACTTACCGGTTTCTTTATTTGTTGAAGAACAGCACCTTGATCCTGGAATAATTTGGCAAGGTTTTTCATTTGCTTCATATATTTTTATAACCTTGATCTTAAACAATGAATTTAAATCTGATTAAACAAATAGTTCGCCACATTTGGTCTTAAGCCCATTTATATTTAGAACTGAGGAAATATTTTACACTTAATTGAAACATACATATAATTGACATTGAAAGGAGATTTCATCCCTATTCGAACTATTTATTTTTGGATTTCGTTTCAAATTATATCATGCATCTAATAATGAATCTCTCATATAAAAGCCCACGTCACTCACTGACTCACTGACTCACTGATTCTGGAACGCTCGCACACTATGATGCCATCTCGCAATAATCAGAATCTCTCATATAAAAGCCCACGTCACTCACTGACTCACTGACTCACTGATTCTGGAACGCTCGCACACTATGATGCCATCTCGCAATAATCAGAAAAATAAATACATAAAAGTAATTAAAATTAAAATAATATAATAGCTTTTAAATATCTTTCAAGAAAGTTGGTTTACTTAATAAAGGTTAAAAAGTTACTTTTAGGGAAGTTGGTTTCTAATTCAACAATAATAAATCTAATAAATAATCGTATAAAAAGCGCTTTTTGATTTTTTTTTTGGCAATAATCTTTATTTACTTTCGGAAACGAAAAATTAATTATTTCTTAAGTAAGTAAATAATTGAATTTTATTTATTTTTCAACTGATTTATATAACTTATTCACTTTTAGAATCAGCTTTCAATAGTAATCATCTCAATTTTTACTATTCATTTTTTTCTTTCTCATAGTCATTGTCATGGGTGATGATGAAGATCCTACCTCAAAAAAACGTCGCTTAGCTAAAGAAAGAAAGCAAAGATGGCGTGCTAGACCTAAATACGTGGGCGCCGTAGGCGCCCCATAACAAACTATCTTCAAATAATGAGGCAAATTAAAATCAAATAATAATTTAATAATGGAATGTTTGGGGAGAATGCCATTTAAAATGAGTTTATATAAGGGTAGTAAGATTTGATTTAAGAATAAATTTGCCCAAATCAGCTCGGTGGTGGTCAGCCGAAATTGAGTGACTTATTTGAATATGATAAATTAGTGATATTTCAGCGGTAAGATAAAGAAGTTAAACTTCTTATTTAATGTATAATTAATAGGAACTTGAAGTAGTAACGAGGGAAGCTCGCATAAAAGGCTAGCCTAGCTGTAAGACCCGGCTTTGCCGGGTCGTAACAGCTAGTCTAATTATAAAGAGCTATAGTCCACTGAAAATAGCGAAAAAAAGGGCCGAACCTCGGACAAATTGCAATAAAAGGTTTCTCAACGGTTTTCACTTAGGAATGACCTCAATAATAACATACTAAAAATCGGCCAAAATCGGCTGGGGGGAAGTTTAATTTTTTTTAAATTTTTTAAAAATGGCCGAAAAAATATTTCAAAAAATCAAATTATAAAAATAGAGACTTATGATACATGTTTATAGGCTATTTTTCAGTGCTGAATACGAATATACCATTTAAATTTTAAAAAAATTAAAATTTCAATTTTTAAAAATTAATTCAAAATTTGGAAAGTCGAAAAAATTAAAACATCGCTCAAAACCACAAAAGAATTGCAAAAGAAATAATTTAAACGGTTTTCAATTGGAAATGACTTAAATAATAACATACTAAAAATGGAAGAAAATCGGACAATAAAAAGTTTAATTTTTTTCAAATTTTCAATTTTTTTGGCCTCAAAAATCGACCTTTTTAAAAATTCTTGTTTAAAACGTTTGAGGCATTTACCAAGGTCATTTTTCCATGGATGTTGTAGGTATATACCTCTATAACATAAAAAAACCACAATTGGTGATTAAATCATTAGTTAATTAATTAATTTATAAAAATTAACGTTGAAAATACAGGTAGAATCTTTCAATCAAGTAATAAGGAAAATATTTAGACAATATTTGGTAATAAATCATTTTGAAAATAATTAAATTGAAAAAGGACAAAATATCTTTCAAAAAATTAAAATTTTAAATTAATTTAAAAAATTTAAATTTTTTAAAATTTTTAAATTTTGTAGTATATGCATGTGATACATGTCTCTAGGCTATATTTTAGTGCTGTTTACGAATATCACGCCAACTTTTCAATAAAATTTAAATTAACTGTGGAAAAATTGAAGCATTTTTCTCAATAATTTTGTTTTTTATGCTTCAATTTTTCCACAGTTAATTTAAATTTTATTGAAAAGTTGGCGTGATATTCGTTAACAGCACTAAAATATAGCCTAGAGACATGTACCACATGCATATACTACAAAATTTAAAAATTTTTAAAAATTTAAATTTTTTAAATTAATTTAAAATTTTAATTTTTTGAAAGATATTTTGTCCTTTTTCAATTTAATTATTTTTAAAATGATTTATTACCAAATATTGTCTAAATATTTTCCTTATTACTTGATTGAAAGATTTTACCTGTATTTTCAACGTTAATTTTTATAAATTAATTAATTAACTAATGATTTAATCACCAATTGTGGTTTTTTTATGTTATAGAGGTATATACCTACAACATCCATGGAAAAATTACCTTGGTAAATGCCTCAAACGTTTTTAACAAGAGTTTTTAAAAAGGTCGATTTTTGAGGCCAAAAAAATTGAAAATTTGAAAAAAATTAAACTTTTTATTGTCCGATTTTCTTCCATTTTTAGTATGTTATTATTTAAGTCATTTCTAATTGAAAACCATTTAAATTATTTCTTTTGCAATTATTTTGTGGTTTTGAGCGATGTTTTAATTTTTTCGACTTTCCAAATTTTGAATTAATTTTTAAAAATTGAAATTTTAAATTTTTTAAAATTTAAATGGTATATTCGTATTCAGCACTGAAAAATAGCCTATTAACATGTATCATAAGTCTCTATTTTTACAATTTGATTTTTTGAAATATTTTTTCGGCCATTTTTTAAAAATTAAAAAAAAATTAAACTTCCCCCAAGCCGATTTTGGCCGATTTTTAGTATGTTATTATTGAGGTCATTCCTAAGTGAAAACCGTTGAGAAACCTTTTATTGCAATTTGTCCGAGGTTCAACTCTATTTTCAGTGGACTACTACCATAAGACAAAAACTCCACTTTCATATTTGTTACAGAGTGTATTGATGAATTTCACATAGGGGCAACCTCCGGCCTGCCACGTCATTTTTTCCGGCCCGCGGAACATCTTAGTACCAAAACAAGTTAAAACCCTGTTTTTTTAAGTATAATTTACAGAAGTTTTCTGAGCGGTCCCCCAACCCCCCTCAGGACTTGGAATTTAATAATTAAAACTATTTTACTATAACTTAATCCAAATCCTTCCCAAAAATGCAAAACTAAAGCATTCAAACTAGGTGAACCAAAACTAGTTAAAAAACTTTTTTTTGGAATCATATGTCCGAAAATTTTCAGGGAAGGACCTTCAGACCCCCCTTTGGTAGTGGAACTTTATTACTAAGTTCTTTACGACGCAAATTCTACCCAAAAATGTAGTACTGTAGTGCTATTAGACCTATTAAATACTATAGGAGGGGCTGAGGAATAACCTGGGAAAATAAATTACTCCCTCACGAAATAAATTTTAAATTTACACCCCTGAGATTAATGTAACTTATTATACTTAAAATAATGCTTAATCAAGATAATATAATATTCTAGTCCAGATTAATGTTTAACTTTAGTACTAAAACTCTGTTTTTTAATAAAAAACTGACTTTTTGTTTCAAAATTACTTGTTAGTATCTACTCTACGGCCCTACACGTCATTATAATCTTTGAGTCCGGCCCGCAGATTCAAAAATGTTGCCCATACCTGAATTAATCATCTCTGAGTATCATAGCCAGCATTAATGAATGTTGCGATAAAAACTCTGTAGGTACACCACGAATCACAATGCTTCAGATACAAAATTTTAGACTGAATTATGCGTCACACGAGTATAACTTCAATAACAGAGAAAGTGTTGTAAAACGTTCATCCAAACCCCTTTTCGTTCGCTTCTTATTCATATTGATCTCACGAAGTTCAAATTCAATTGACTATTAGTGTTGGTAAATCCCCCAGATGTTTGAAATCGAAACAGTCTCGTAATTTATGCTGAATTGTTACTTAGTTCAAAAGGCCACCTGCTTTCAACTGATTCGCTGACTCCACAATATTCGTCGCGGAGATTAATTGCTTCGCTTTGCATTAAGCGATGCATAACACGTGAAGACGTATAAGTAGGCGGTCTCTACTGTGTTTCCATTGCGAGTGATTGTAGCCCTTAATGTGATTTTCAAGTAAATAGAGCTTATGCTGTGTGCTCACTACAACAGCTTTGTCCACCTAACTCAGTAAGCTACCGTTCGTTACAAGAAAAACATTTTTTTTATATTTATTTAATTATTGTCTGGTTTAGTGTGTGATTTAAATTACTTCTGATGTTGTGTGGATTCTTTCTTTTCAATACCTATCTATTCCTTGCTCTTAATACAGGGTGTCCCGAAATAACTGGCCACACCCTTTAACTTTTGAACCCCTACAGATATAGTCATGAAAGTGGTGTCTAGGTATAGTAAAGTGACCGTGCCCTATCCAATGAGTTAACTTTCAACGCCCTCTAAATTCCTTCAAAAAAGCGTCAAAAGTGCAGTTTTCTCTAAGAAGTCTGTAGTTATTTTGTAGCAATAGGACAGCAAACTTGCAAATTTTTTTTACAGGAAATTTGAATACATTCTAAAGGAATTTCAGCGGTCTTATAAAAAACTACAGAGTTTCTAAAGAAAACTGCAGATTCCATAAAGAAAACTGCAGACAAAGTGTCCAAATAATTCCCTTCACTTTTTTGAAAAAATTTTGCTGATTTTTTTTTTGCTGGGTAACGAAGGGAATGAATCGGAAATTCCCCATTAGGCTTGGAGAGGAGCAACAATTTCCATCATTTTTGGTTCACAGGGAGGTACTAGTGGAGATTAAGAAGGAACCAGTATTAAAAATAATTTTTTTAACGGAATTTTAAGAGTTTTTCCAAAACTGTCGATTTTTTGCAATTTCTAGTCACAAAATCCTTTATAATTCAAAAATTTAGGTAGAGAGTTAATTCATATCTCATTTTAAAGGTGTTTTATGGCCTTTAATATGATGTGCAGCACTTAGTATTTTTGAGTTAAGCAAAAAATTTTACAAGCTTTTAAAAATTTTAATTGATCTTCTGAAAAACACCCCCTTCGATTTTTTGAAGAAAAAATATGTTATTCTTTGACTTATTAGCTTGCTACACGTATGCAAAATTTCAAGATGGAGAAATGATAGTTTTCGGAGCTATGAATTTTTGAATAACGCATAAAATTTTGTGTAACGCATAAAAATTCCAGAAAATGATGCAGTAAAAGAACAATTTTACTAATTTTTTAAGCAAATCTGGAAGGAGGCTCATTTCTTTTCATTTAGTGCAAAAACCCCTACAAAAAATATATTAAATTCTTAAAAATGTATGTCCGAAATTCGGATTAGGTGTACCAAAACTAATGGAAAGCTTGCTTTTTAGACTTAAATTCCCAAAAATTTTCTGGGGGTGAACCCTCAGACCCCCTTTAAGGAAGTTAGAGCACGATTATTCATGTTCTTTTAATATTATGGTTGCTATGATGATTAAATTTGTGATTTTGAAAATTCTTCGTGCCCCCCTAAAACGAAATCCTGGAACCGCCAATTTACGTATTATATTTAAACGAAGGTGATATTTCAACTACCAGCTGCAACTGCATGCGAGGGGTACGCAGGGAATTGTAATTTTCCTTTGGGGGTACAATCGTGGAAAAGGTTGGGAACCACTGGGATAGGGCATGGTCACTTTACTATACCTAGACCCCACTTTCATGACTATATCTGTAAGGGTTCAAAAGTTAAAGGGTGTGGACAGTAATCTTGGGACACCCTGTATATTGCATTGCCTTTATTCAATAAATGTTCAATGTTCAATACATCAAATGAGATCACAATATGAAGAAACTTCAAAATAATGCTTAGTTTAAAAGCGTGCCTTTTTCTTCATTTCATTATTGAAGTTTTTTTACTTTCTTTTTGCATTTATTTGTAATACTTCTGCACAATAAGATTAAATCAGTAATTCATTGTTTCGTGCAAAAGCTTAAAACTTAAGCTGCAAAAGGTTTATAGATTTAGTTTGATTTACTTAAGACGGTAATTTTTTTTGCACAATTATGACAGTTTTTTTATCCCAAACTAACCCACTTATAAAAAGCATGATGGATTTGTCGTTTTTTTGCTATCTAAATTCAGGTCCTCGTTTATAAATAGGTTTTTAAAAATCCTCCTTTATTGGATACAGGTTTTTAACAAACTGAAGTTTCACACATTTCTAATACCTGACATTAAAGAACAGGTTAAAGTATATGAAGTTTAAATAAATACGCTGTATCTATATAATGCTATTTCATCTGGTATAGAAAAATGTTACTATTATCTTCTTAGGTTACTTTTTTAATTATTTGATTATTTATTTAAGGATTAGTTATTTTTGTATGACATAATTAAATAAGGAAGAGGCATTAGGAGAAATTCAGATTGAAAGAATGTGAGTCACAGTCCAAAAATTTTTGCTTGTTATGACAAGATTTTTTTTGGTGATAATCGGATTTTCTATGCATGCTTTTACGTTACGTGTTCTGAACCAAATTATTTCGATTTACACACTAAAACCGAATAGTGCTCGTTTTATCCTAAATTACTATAAGTGATTTAGATTCAATGCAGCTCTCAAATGGTTTCCTTTAAAATAAAAATAAAAGTAAAATGATATTTTTCTTTTAAAGCAGTACAGAACGATACAAGTCGCTGCTCTGAAATTTTTTACCGGGCTTAACTTTTCAGGATGAAACAGTAGTTGTCTTAATACTGCCAAAAGCACTAAGCAAATTTGATTTTTTATTTCATCAAAACTTAAAAATTTTCGCTCTTTTTCCACCTTAAAAAGATATGAGGGTAACTAGTAATCTTAGGTTAATTTTCTGGTTGTAAGACTTTTCAACAGACGGGCACTACTTACGGCCGTATTCAACTCTAACCTATAACCTATGGTTAACCTGAAATCAAAACTTCTAAAAAATTGGCAGTAGAAAAACCTATCCAAAAAACCTGTCCAAAATTCCTTCAAAAAAGCGTCAAAAAGCGTCACAAGTGCAGTTTTCTCAAAGGAGTCTGTAGTTATTTTGTAATAATAGGACTTCAGCACGTAAGTCTGCAGTTTTTTACAGCATTTTTGAATACATTCTACAGGCATTTCAGTGGTTATAAAGACTGCAGATGTTCTAAAGAAAGCTGCAGAAAAAATGTCCAAATTCCCTTTACTTTTTTTGAAGAAATTTTGTTGATATTTTTTGCTGGGGAGGACAACAAATTTTAAGCCAATCAGAGTTGTGAGTGACTTGATTCTAGGTTAACTTAAAGTCGAGTTAGTATGAATACAGCGGTCAAAATTAACTTTTTGAGTTCCTTTACAATATCTCCCTTCTCAAAACTTCCGAAATCCAAAACACAACTACCCAAACAAATGTAGTCAACAATCAGTACTTAAGTTCATTTAACTAGGAATAAAGAGCTCCCTAATTTATGTTGACTACTGAGTTAAGCTCAAAAGGCCGCGTTCCTTTAAGTAAATCCATAACTCAGCGATATTCCTTGCTGAAATTAATTACCGTGCTTTGCAGGAGGTTGAAAGTGAGGCAAAACACATGAGACGTTTCGGTTAGCAGATTCAGCAGAAGCTTACCCTTCCTTTTTCTCAACCGAATGGTAGTAATCTGCAAAGGGATTTTAAAGCAACTCGAAGCTTAGTTACGGAAACTCACGAGATAGTGGGCCTCTTCAGTTATAGAGGCTGTCACGCAAGGAAGAAAAGCGCAGCAATTTAGTAAATTGCCGAAACACTCTGATTTGAAAACATCGATAAAGCATATGCTTCGTTTTATTCCCCATAGGAATAGTAGGCAGTAACGCGACGCCTAATGTCTGCCTTGCTTATGGGATGAGACTTTTAACAGCAGTCGTTCAGATTCTTGGGTTTTGAGACGGTGAATAAGAAGTCGCTAAGGTAGTGTGCTTTGGTTTTTGACTCACTTGACTGAAAACAGCAAAGGTCTGAATTATTTTAGGCAAGCGCTTAGTTTTGTTATTTTTATATCTATTCAATGTTTCGTGGTCAAGCCAAATACTGTAATAGTGTGCTGTACCGTGCTGGATGTCAAAGTTTACTGTGCCTCAAAAGTTTATTGCAGTTGATTTTTTGAAAGTATGATGATAAATTAGTTTTTCATCGTAATTTTGTGGTTGTATATTGTACACCGAACTAATAAGTTAGTTACCATATTAATAACGTATCCTAAAAGTACACTATACCGTTGCGTATAAAAAATAAGTATACTTCACAGTAAAAGTACCGTAAAACGGAGGGAATAGGAACAAAACTTCCCTTTCATATAAAAAATTCCCAAAAATAAACGGGTGGGTATGATAAAAAAATTTTTTTCATGATAAAAGCGCAACCGGCTCTTTAAGAGGACTTAAAATAAGGACCCCATAAAAGTGACTGATTTTATTATATGAGAAACTATTTCCAAATTTGTATCCTAAACAAAAGACGTCCATGCAACAGTATTTAAAAATGTTCAACAAAAGTTATAAATTCGAAGTGTTTTTTAGGACATAATTCGTTATTTTTTCGATCTTGGATCTGTTTTAATTTAAAGTCTGATATCAAATCAAAACCATTTTTCCATATCTTTACATCTATATTTTTACAATGACTAATTTTAAAAAGTGTTTGATAAAACAGCTAAAAAGACTGTATGCTTTTGTTTGTTTGTTTTCTGTTTAATGTTTTTGCTATTTAGCTGATTTCCACACACATTCATTTTACTCCTCTATTCTAGTAATCAATAAGGACAAAGCAATAAGCAAGACACATCTAGATTAATTTATTTGTTATACCTAGGCATTTTCAAAGATGAAAAAATATATACGTTCCATGTACTAAAAGTAGGAAATTTCCTACCTCGTATCCTCTAATGAAGGTTTTAAAAATCATAAAAATACATTTTGAGAAGTGTCCTATCAAGTCAATTCGTTAAGAGTGATTAAGAAAGTATTACAATCCCCCATCAACGAATCTTTCAGGGATTTTCAGCCCCCCCATTACAACGCAATCTTGATAAACCCTAACCAAAGCAAGACTAAATCTATTCATCCCAACTTGGACTAAAAAAAGAAATCAAACGGCTAAGAAAAATCTTTTCCCCATACTTTTTAAACAGAAAATTCCGTTTACTACATCATATTCCGGTGAGCAATGTTGAATAAAGTGTTTCAATGCTCGTTTGCCTGGCTGTATAGAAGTAAAACTAATAAGATGTTTCCTCAGCGAATCTTAGCTCGTTTCTTCATTCGTAGTCTTTGTGAATGTAGTTTTCATTTGTGGGGAAACTAGGAGCTAATGACATGATATAAGAGGATGACGTCATTTGAAGAATCTTACAACAAAGCATTCAGGACCTAATTAGGATGATTGACATTTATTTTTATTCACTTTTAAAAGAATGTCCTAAGCGATTGTTATAATTTTGAGAGAATGAGTACATTTTTACCCGAGGAGTTTCCAACTGTTTTTTACTCCTCGAAAAAATCTTTTGTTCAAGGTGCTAAATGGAAGACGAAGTTAGAAACTAGCAAGGATTCTATTTAAGAAATGGTTCTTGTATAATTAGCCTTTAAAATAAAGAAAGTGTATATTACCTTTGAAATATGCATGAATAGAATTTCAATACTCTTTTCATTATGAGTCTCTAGGTAGAAAATGTGTTTTGCTCTTGTTAGATATTTCCTTTTAAAGAAGCAATAAATCTTCTCTCGGGAATTAACTCAAAGGAAAGTAAAATGTCAGTTTTGTCATGAAACAAAGCTAATATTCTTAATTGAAGTATGATAAAAATTCTTATGAAGTATTTGAAATTAATAAATACACTGTCACAATCTTTTAGGGAAGCAAAATTTGAGAATTATCGTCACTAGACTTTACACTGTGGGTAACACTCGTTGCAAATTACACTATGATAAATCTGCTTTTGTAAAAATAGTTAAGAATATGAATATTTCATTATTTTTATATTTATTAAAGATTTCTGAAAATGTCTGAATTTTTTTTTCATTTTGATTCTTATTGATGGTGACATTAACGATGACGTGGACATTTAACATATGAGAACACGTTATGCATTTAAAATATGTTCGCATTGTGTCTATGAGGGTCTTAGGTGCAAGAAACTTTGCATTTACATGACTTTTTTAAATTTTGAGTGAGTTATAGATTAAAATAGTTACAGGCTTTTAATAAATTTTAGAGTAAAAAGATCTAGATTTTGGACTGAAACAAATCACTGAGACTCTTTCAGTTTGAACACTTAAATAATCAAATAAATCGTATTAAAATAACACAAAACAATTTCCAAGTTTTATTTTTATGGATTACCTCAAATTATCTTATCTTTTAAAATAAAAAAATTAACTGTACTCTAGAGAACATGGGGTCATATACTACAGCCCATTAACTCGTAATGATCAAATAACCCACCTAAGATACAAAGACGTGAAACATACGCGAGACATAATGAGCACTGTTCTGTTGTTGAAATTACTCTCAGCACTTCTTCCATTAAGCATTGTATGTTCCAGGTTACGGAGAATGTCATTCCGACAAGGAACACTAATGATGATTTGCACACTGATTAAGTCTTTAGTCATCATAAACTATTTTTTATTGTCGTGTTCCTTACTCAAGTTGGACATTTGTAACAACCTGAATCCTATTTTTTGTAGAGGCCTAAGTTGGAAGAAACTAACTACCAAATGGGATGCATTACATTTTGCTTTGACTTACTTGTGATAGGTTTTTATTAATATTTATGTGAAGATTCCTCTTGATTATTTTATATTAATTAAAAGTCCGGGATTTAACTATTAATATCGTCATTATGAAGCATATTCCGGAATTCCATTTCATAATTCGAAAGACTATTCGTGGTAAAAAAATAACTAAAAACTTATAAACTTACAAAATCTAGAAATATTTCTTTAGTATTATTTTTTTAATAATATATACATACTTAAAACAGTACTAAAAATCTAAACAATTGAAAACTGATATTTCATTTCTCTTTCAAGTTTAGTTAATTTTATGAGACTAGAGTTAAATACAGACAGGATCAGTTTAATAACTTTTATGCTTATGTTACATATCTTGTTAATATTGGTTTCAAATTTAAAAAAACAGACAATTATTTCAGAATACCTTATTTACATGTCTCCTTTTACTTAAGTGCGAAGCATTGTTTGTTTAAAGTAATGAAGTCCAATTCTAATGCAGTTAATCTGAGTAAAATTATTGAATTAGCTATAAAACCTTTAAAATTTCCCTGAAACCCGTTTAGAGAAATACTTGCTATTATCCCTTTCACAATCAAGTCAATGCTGCTTTGCATTGCGGTAAAATTTCAAACTTGTAAGATTTTTAAACCTTCTTAGTCAAAAAATTTTTCATGTTTACATCGTTGAGAAATTTAAATTCGTTCTAAGCATGAACATTCATTTTGGCGATATTTTTGTGGTGCTGATCCAATTAAAAAACATTATTTTGAGTTAATTTAATCTAAATTGTGTGTATATACATTCATTTATATTTTATAAAAAATTGCAATTAAAACAAATAAGATAACTGAAATAACCATTTTCCAACTTTATTCATTTATTATAATAATGACACGGGTGATATGATTTACACAAGTTTCCTCATTCATATTTACTAAAACTAAATAATGCATCTTGTTTAAGTTCAATTCTTAGAAACATGCTAAATTGTTTTAAAACTCAAACAGTTGAATAGTTTTGTCGTTAAACTTTCTGTATTCCAGAGAAAACTAGACTTTGATAAATAAAACCCACTAATAATATTTCTAAAATATACAAAATACTCGAAAAAAACAACTATGCAAAATCCTTTTTTTTTATTTCGGAAGAGAACAATACTGCATACTAACACCACATTTATTTACGTAAACATTCCTCGAATTTGCTCGCTTTAAAACATTCCTCTTTATCCGAAACTTGCGAAACAAATTGTCAGTAAAAAAGACGAATAGCAAACAAAGGTTAAAAGAGAGGAAGTCATTTAAGTGAGCCACGAACGAGCCTAGTCTTTACAAAAGGTGCCAAAATCAATATCAATAACCATTATCACCGCCCAACAAGAAGCAGCGCAGAAAGAATTACTTTCTAAACTTCTGTCGAATTTATAGCCGACCTATTTTGCTCGTGTTTATCTTTAATTTGCTGTAACGTACGCTACAAATGGGTCGTGAACTCCCTGCTGAAAATTTAATGCAAGCTGCCCTGTTCCGAGATCTTTCGCATTTCCCTCTGATTTTGGCATTAGAAATTGAATTGTCTTGATGGGCAGCCAGACAATCGAGTTTGCCTCCCGATCTGACTCTTACCCGAGGTGTGAATCAATCGAGGCACAATCAGTTCTTCGTCTAATTCTATAATACATCGAGTAACCTTTGCCTATACAACGTGATCGGACTTGGGGAATACCTGTAGGATTTCCAATAGTTTGCATTTACGCTTCAGTTAACCGATGCTTTTGCGATACTTTCGCTCCCTATGAGTGATTGGAAATAACCGCGTTCGGAACAGATAGTTTCCTTTCGGAAAACGGGATAACTTTGCTGTGTTAGGACGTGGTTCAAAATTTATAAATAAATGCTCCTGGTTTATTTGTAATGGTGGAAACAATGAATTTCAGGTTTCATTGTTAGTTTATGTTAAAGGACGATAAAATTCTATGAAGATAGCCAGAGAGTTGGGCATTACAGTAAAACTTCGCTTATTTAGATCACGTTTGTGGATATTTTTTTATCGATTTTGCAGATTTAGATGCCTTATGCGTGTTTGAAACAGAACGAAGAGTACCGATTCTTATTAGTTATGAAATTATTCGATAAGTCATTTAAATTGTTTATAGTTTCATTGTCTTTCTTTCGTTACAAACATGTTTTTATCGTAATGAAAGCGGCAATTTGTTCTTAAGAAGCTTTTAGATCTACTCCCCGTATTATCTGGATGTTAGATTTTCCGCGTGCGTTTCTCTTGGTACCAGTTAGTTTTGAGAAAACTAGGTTGTATTCCATTAACATTTGGAGGGCTCAGAATTAAAATGGACCAAGTCCACTTTTTGTCATTTTTGAGTTAGCAACGCTATAACATGCACCAATTATGTAAAATTTCAGTGCAATAATGAACCAAGTCCTAGTTCTGATAATATCCGCTTGGCAGCAGCAAGTTCTGGTGCGTTAACATGTAATTTCCTATGAAGCTTTAACTTTAAACGTCTGTAGCTCAAAAGTAGCTAAAGTGGACTTGGTCCATTTCTATTCTGAACCCTCCAATTTATTTTACACCTAATTTATCGTTGTGATCGAATAAAAGGATTAGCTGAAACGGGTCTCCTCTTTTAGAGATAAATCAACTATTAAGTATTTATCATTATTTAATTTTATAATTAAAATTGGGTAATTTAAAATAGCGCTTGAAAACAATACTTAAAATAAATCGCTCATCAATTTATATTTTATTTAAAGTTGGATATTATAATCTGAGGGTATTTGGGTATTGTTTGGTGATAATAAACTAAAAAAAAGTATCTCAGAATCATAAAGTGGATTTATAACTTGATATTATTTTATATGATGTAGTTTAATTTGCATTAGAGTGTGTGTAAATTTGTATTTAATGCTATATTGCTTACTACAACGTTTGGCATTCAATGCTTGAGAGTATTGCAAAAAACTATTACACGATTGAAATAAGTCAATAAACTTAATTTACTATTAACTGTCTATAATTCCATTTTACAAGATGTATTTTCAGAAAAAAAACCATCAACATTTTTTCTTGCCTACTTTATGGGGAACGAACAAACATTTCAGTTACCAAATATTCACATGTAGCATGTTTTTCAAATGAGGGTGAGGAGAATCAACAGTAAAAGAGGGTTTTCCAACTATCTTAATCTCCCTAGAACAAATCAATACAAAAGCTTCCTCAAAAATTTCTATCAATTTCCACGCAGAAATTACTATCCTATCCATGGAATAGAGAAAGAAATCATACCATCCTATGAGCACCCGTAAGTTCCAATCACTGACTGTTTCACCCAATGAGCCTAATTTTTCGATCCGAAAGTTTTGAATGCTTCCTAACTTCCATTCGCTCCGTCTGAGTCACGCGATTTCCGGATAAGAACTTTTTAAAGTACTGCCTCTTCTATTAATTATTCCACGGGCTTCAATACAAACTTTCGTGACTCTCCAATTACTGGAGGACCACAAATGAGTTTGCCCTCTTATTTTTCAGCATTTCAGCAAAACCTAGTTCAAGTCAAGGCGTTTGCTCCCTCGTACTTTTAATATCAAGAATATCGATTCTGATTTCAAGAGTGAAAGAAGAGTTTTTATATTTCGAGTTATTGTATTTATTATTTCCGACATTTTTACGTCTTTATAGTTGAAATGCGCTTTCCCTTTATAACTCAAGTATACAATTTCGTTATTTTTCGAGAGAACCCGTTTCACGTCACTGGTTTGAAAGAGTAATTAAACTGGAGATGGGGATAAAGAAAAACATCTCGTCTGAGGCAGTCAAAGCGGTAAAAAAAGCATAAAAGTCTTTCTAGAAAATTAACCTCATTTTCAAGTACCTTCACAATATCTTTTATGTGGAGTTTGACGTTGAAGCACGCTATATTGTACGAATCTCATACACGCTAAATCAAGCTATTGTGGAACTGCTCTTTATGAACATAGTTCAAAAAATAATGCTATCTTATGCACTCTCTCAACATTCTCTTTATGGTGGTTTTCCAGGTGATTTATTTATTATTTTCCCTATGAAATAAACATCTAAGCGCTATTTTATCCCGTAGTAATTGAACAATGAACAACCATCTATGTTAAAAAATATCCCCAAACATTTACTTTAATAAGTTTAAATAACTCTAATTTAGTAAGAGGTTGATTATTGATTGGGAAAAAGGGACACATCATGGAAAAATCATATCTTTCAAAATTATCATAGGTCCAATTTTTAAAAAATCAAAAAATATTAGACCCATTTGTATTCTAAACTAACAAGATTTTATAGGTATATATTCAAGAAGAATTCTTTTCAGAGTATAGGACATTAATTGCAAAAAAATTATGTCCGAAAATTTTGTAGAGAAACTTTTAAGGCAACAAAAAAAACAGCTAAAATCCTTTATTTGAATATTAAATTTACATATATGTGAAGTATCCTTTTTAGAGATAATTTTGGCTTAGAATAAATAATTTAATCTTGTTTTTCTTCTCTTTTGAATGCGTATATTTTATAAACTTTATTGCTCGTCTAAACAATATAATTATTAAATGAGATTTTTTAAATAAGTTTCATTTCCTCATAAGTTTGTCATTTTGAGTTTAATTTAAAAAATTTCTTGTATTGTTTTAAAGTAAGTGCAAACAAAATGTAGTTCCGGTCAACTCAATTCAGATTCCTCAAAAACCTGTATTCGTATAAATCCGAACCACAAGGCGTATAAAAAAGAATTACAATAAAAATGTATTTTCTCCAGAAGAAAAGTAGTTTTTACTAAATATTCTGAAGAGAAATGTCGAAAAAAAGAGCAGAAATTTTCAAGCCTGGCAAACATTTTTTATCGTTTATCTAGGACTTTTAAGGGCCCGATAACGCTTATTCTCGAGAATATTTCTTTTTCGTATATACCTCGATGAACTTTCTGTTTAAATATCAGAGAGTTAAGGAATTAAAAGTGCATTCTACGTATTTAAATATAAATTACTTGATCTAGAAAAGTGTCTGAAAAGTTTAACAGCTAAAAAATTTACTTTTGTAGAAGACTTGTATGTAAATACAAAAAAATTAATTTAAAATACATTTTTAATAGGAAGATCAATTAAACATATTAATAAATATTTGCAAATTTAATTAATGTCTGTAAATATCACTTTAGCTTTTGAAAAAAAAACATGGTTTTAGATATTTCTTACGTATTTTTAAAAATAACTTTTTATATCAACCCAGACATGTGGTTGCGTAAATACTTAGAAATTTTCAATTGAAAGCAACAAAATATATTTAACTTTGTAATATCTTTGTAAGCTTTAAAGTTCTATCCGTGTTCTTATAATATTGATTGAGTTTGTTTGATGAGGTGAGTTGCATTATATTGAGAAAAATTCTACTGTTTACTTTAATTAGCTTTAAATTGAGACGAAGTTTCTATGTAAACTTAAATTTTTGTATAAATACCGAATTAATTTGGTGACTGTCTTTTTAACTGTTAAAGGAATTAAATCATTTGGCATAGTAAGTAAGTGACAATTAAATATTTTAATGGGAATTAAGTTAGTATGAACATTTTGGTACTAAATAAATAATGTAAGTATGGAATAAATTTAAACTTAAATTTTGTATCATAAATAAAAGAAATGTAAAACTTGCGTAGTTATAAGCATTTTAAAAACTAAAAGTTTAATATTCTAATCTAATTATGATTTAAGTAACAAAATATATATAATATTATACTTCTCACATCGCTTTAATTTAAAAAAAAATACCATGAAAATGACATTTAGAATCAGTGTTATTTTGAACTCAATCATAGTAGAGTATGCCAAGAAATTATAAACTTTCGAAAAATCAATCGAAAAATAAAATCGAGTACTTTTATGCAGGGAATACAGTCAGATATAAGAGGATTTAAAGTAGGTACTTAAAAGTATTATTATTATATTATATAAATAAATTTAAGTATTCTCCATCATAAATAATAGTTAAATACTCCCCATCTCCTCCTATCAAATCAATGTCATGTATATATTATACGCCTGTTACCTTTGCATTGTATTATCCATCATCAATACTTCACTCGGCTATTTCAACCTAAGCAGATCCATGGCCCCTCAAAGTTTATACTCAACAAAGCGCATTTAACAAAGAGTTTAATTTACTTATGCTAATTGTAGCTTTTAAGGAAATTACTTGCTACTTAACAATGTGCAATCCATCACATTGAATACGAATGCATAGGATTCTCATTCCCCAGAGAACACAATTATAAATGGGAGATAAAGCGTAATCATAGAGAGAAAACGTGCCCTATAAAATTCTATTAACGCTCAGTTATAAATTCAATGATTGTGTAATAACTTTGGAACTTTTTACTTCTATCAAAACCAACGCCCTTTAAAGACTTCTTCCCACTGTGGCAATAAGTGTACTTTAAAATACCGAACATTGATATATTCTATCCTTACTCTTCCACATGCGCAAAACATAATAATCGCCATTTAACATTCATTATTAATAAAAATAAACAAAAGCCATAAAAGTAATGAAATGAATGCAAAAATTAATAAGATTTAATGAGAAATCTCTCTCTGGTAAAGAATTACCAGATATTGCCACGCATTTAAATGCAAAAGTATTAATAAGTCAAACAATCCCAAAGCTACCATCAAGTGACAGTAAAAAATCACCATAAAACCTTAACAGAAATTTTTTTTAAGTTTTAAATTTTATTTTTGCTTTTGAAAAGAAGATGGTTGGTTAAAAATTCTTATAACTCAAAATATTAAAACATTAAAATAAAAAATTCCAAAAATTTATTAATATGCAACACATTTTAAAAAGTCAAATTTTCTGAAATTAAGGTTAAATGATAGTATACTCATAAGTTCAACTCACATTATTGGATCTTAAATTTCAGAAATTTAAGATAATAAATATTATAAAAACATCATGAGAGAAAACTGCATTCAAGCTAGAACATGGAGTGCTACCAAAATGCAATACAAATATTATTGTATAATCAGTACTTTCCATTTATAAAAGAGGCATTTAGTGCTTTTTTGGAGATAATTTTTTAAAAACTATTATAATCAAACTTTATTATTATTTTCAAAAAACAAGTAAGTAAAACAAGGAAAAAACCTACGCCAAGTGGATAACAATTTTTTAAAAATGCATAGCAAACAAACACGATACGAACAACAAAATACTACTATAG
The DNA here is from genome assembly GCA_024610705.1 of Tetragnatha versicolor. Lineage (NCBI taxonomy): Eukaryota > Metazoa > Arthropoda > Arachnida > Araneae > Tetragnathidae > Tetragnatha > Tetragnatha versicolor. The sequence goes on from JANDEH010000009.1 coordinate 43,797,515, forward strand.
TAAAAGAAATCAAAGGGAAGAAAATGGCCCAACTAGTATCAAAATAAATCCTTTTGTTTATCAGTATTATATTAAGTCAATGTTTCTGAATCTCAACACAATAAATTGTCAAAATATTGGGCAACAGCTTCTCAGAAATTTTGAAAAAGGCACTGTCTAGCTCCACGAAAGTAACAATTCAACTCTAATAAATTTCGCTATTAAAACCTATGGCCCTATCTAGCTCCTCAAAAGTGACAACTCAACTCTAACGAATTTCGCCAATACTTTAGCATGGGTTAACTTTTATGGATATAGACACTTCGTTTGATTTGAAAATTTTAGGCTATTTTACAAATACAAATACAAATACAAATTTTGTCGACCAGCTACAGGCTCGAAGCCCAACAAGGCTGGTCCATTTTTTATTAATTCACCCATTCCCACTGACTGTCTAGTTTTAGCTTAAACTCATATACACCCTTCGAAAATAAATCTGATTATCGTACAAGGCAAATCAGTGCGCACGAGTAAGCGTTTTAGAAACGTTAGTATTTATGGAATTGATTTCAGTTAATTGTAATTATAATATCTTTTATGAGGCATTAATTATTATTGTTTTTTAATTGAATAATTGAAAAAATTGACACTTTTCAGTGACACCTAGGTATTTGGATTAGGGATATTAATGTTTGGAATACTTTTGTGCAGAGAATGATGTTTGGAATACTTTTATGCAGAGAATACAGTCAGATATATGAGGATTTAAAGTACTTAAAAGTATTAGTATTAGGTATTATTTACTTAAAAAATCTGGACTTTTCTTATGATCTTGTTCTATTTATTTGATTTATTCTGAATAATTTGAATTACAGAATAACATACATATTTAAGAGTTAAACAATTAAATATGTATATACAGATAAATGATATGAAAAAAACTGATAATTTTACTATTGTAAAAATACTAATCATAAGGTAAATTTGATTATGATAAATAATTGTAAGTTGATTCAATATTGTTTAGTCACAAACAATTCTAATGAAAAACCAGGTAATACGTGACTTATGTTTTAATTCAATTTTTTACAACGCAAATTAATTTAAATACTTGAGTAGGAATAAAAGGTTAAAATTCAGATCAAACACTACAAAAACAAACTACACCAATTATACTCTTTATACACAAATACACTCTTACACAAATATACTCTTACATACATAAATTAAATAATTAGCATTACGCAACTGTTGAAACTGGCAACATTTTTTCTTTAAAAACACACAGTCCCCTTAATCTCGAAGCACTTTCTTCACCGCTTTCCTCGAAAAGAGAAAACTCAAAAAATTTTCTTTCCACAATCATTACTTTCCTCGTAATCCACGGGAAAAAGTTTTTATTCAATCTCCCAGATAAATCAACACTTCGCAGACATATCCACTTCAACAAGTCTGGAATTGCCCCCCCCTACTCGGGGATGCTAATGAAGCCGCAATTAAAAAGATTCTTGCGTTACGAAAAGAGAAAGGGGTGCTGCTTACTTATTGATTGTTTGGAATACTGGAAGCTCACGCGATCTTCCCATAAGGGATGTGCCTCAGGAAGAACCTTTTCACCCTTGTACCGAACATGGTCCAGTTATGCTAAAAGGTAGCAGGTGCTTTTTTCGGAACTGGAGGGTCGTGGGTCCATTATGGAAACTGAGAGAATTCTGTGCTGAGAAGTGGTTAGAGGCCGCAGAAATGGAAAAAGAACACTTTCCTTTATTGTAGGAGAAAAATGATTCTGGAATTGTTTTGTTTTGCGCAATCGTAGCGTGTGAAAAATGAATTGAAACTTTTAATCAGCTTTCAAATGCATGCTACTCGAGTTGAGAAATATTCCTACTACCCCTTGAGGTTCTAAGTATTTCTTTATTATGTTAATTAACTATTTCGGTTGTGTAATTTGTTTATTTCTTTGTTCATCAATATTTGCTTAGTTAGCTAATTAATATTTCGCTTATCATCAAAAATTGAGTTTCAGTAAATTAAGTTTTTTTTGTAAGAAAGTTTTTCTTTAGTTTTAATTTATTATTTCTGTGAAATAATCTTCAAACTGATTATAAGCTTAAAAAAATGGTTACATCCACTTCTTTATGTTAATTCTGGTGTAATGTTTAATTCACTAACCTCTAATAAAAATTTTACCTTTTTAGAGAAATTTCAGTTCCTTTATAGTTTAGTTTCTCCCTATTTTGCTCTATAAGGGAATTATAATTTCCAATTATTTTCTTTTCATTATTTACGACAGATTTTAAAAACTGTCCAAGTTATGAAAGATCAATCATAACATAAAAAATGACAAAAAGATATTCACCCCGTACTGAATGAAAGCTGATTCAATCATTACATTTAAGTTCAATCATTCATAAACTCTAAATGCATTGGTCAAAAAATGTTGCAATGATCTTATTCGGATCTTTAATATAATTGGAAAGTTAGTATTTGTAATGTTCCAATTAAAGAAGATGATACCAAATAAATTAATTTTACACACACACGATAAAACTCTTCAATTATCTTACGTAATCTCCCATGCTAATGGAAGATTTCCCTTCTATACAAACAATTTGGTAATTAAAAGGCGTTGATACCAGCCTGTGCAAACAAGACCTTGCACTGAAATTCTTTGGAGATGTCTTACTCTTAAATGATGTTTGTTAGATGTAATGATTGTTGAATAAGTTCTTTTAATGAGAAATTAAAATTATGCAACTGAATTTTAGTTATTGGTGAAACAATTTTGAATTTTTACGTAGGCAATCGGAATGTTTTTCATGAGAATGCTTTTCAGGGTAAAAAAAATCAGCACTAAAATTTGTAATATAATTTATTATGCAGTTAGGGACAGATTAGAGGTGCACATTTAATCTACTAAAATTTTATCATGCATACGTGATGCATAATTTAATACTAAAGAGAAATTCATGCAACATAATTTTTGTCTACGGGGTATTTTGTTAAATTTTTGATGTAGTTCGAAACCATGCGTTCTTTTTCTATTATCAATTTATTTATTATATAGTACACAGGTTTTTATTTATAACATCGGCTCAAATGCCTGGTCCAGCTAATTTTGCAATAGCTTTTTTTACATCCTTTCGATATAAGCTAAGTCTCTGGAGTTTACCGTATTTATTAAACTAAATAATGAAATATAATTACATACTTGTGTTCAGTGTTATTCTTAGGATTTTTTTGGAGAAGTAAAAATACTCCTTGACTTTTTTAGGAGGCGTGAAATTCATTTATGAGGAGTGAAGTACCGGAAATTGCATAAACTATACAGGGTGTATCTGAAATGGTGCAACAAACTTTCAGGGATGATGGTACACATCAAGACGAACAAGAATCGGTATAGAAAGGGGGGTCCCAGACCAAATCCTAGGGAGTTAAAAATGGAGCGACACCCCAAAAAATCATTGAAAAATTCAATTTGTAGAAGAACTACTATTGGTAAAAACTTAATTATGGTCTCAAAAATTGTGGTTTAATATGATCTTTAAAATTATCTCAAAAGTCTTCACTATAAAATTTGTTTTATTATGAAAAAATTTAAAAAATACAAAAAAATGTGAAAACTCTGCCAAAACCTTATTTTGTATTTCGAAATCCTTTCTTTTGATTTGATGATCTGAAAGATCATAGTTGAAAACCCTTAAGTCCAAAGTTTCACGTAAATACAATCAATATTAAACGCTTGAGATCCGGTTAAAGTTTGTTTTTGGGTGCGCAAGCAGTTTTCTAGAGCTGTTTCCAGAACAGCTTCACTGCTTGTGTTACATAGCACAAGAATCTATAGTAATATTATGCCGTCTACTCGTTTATTGCTCTTTAATACATGCATTCATTCCATTATTATTACATTATTATTTAGAATTTAATACACCCATATTCAAAATTTGAGAATAACTTTTGTCTTATAAACCCTAAGGAAAATTAATTTTATTACTTTAAAAAATGAAAGAAGTTTTATTGCATTTGGTGAGAGGGTGCTAAATGATGTTACAATACTGTATTAATACACATTAAAACCTAATAAAATAGTTTTGCCAGCGCTAGTAGGCTTTGATTGCATTTTGACTATAAATGCGTGGGATGTTCAATGAATACGATAAAACATAAGGTTCTATGATTCCATAATTTAAACACCCTGAAAATAAAATTTCAAAAGAAATAAATTTAAGTAACACATTTGAAAAGAATAAGAACTTAATGAAATGTAAGACTTATTAAAAGGAAAATACATCCGAAACATAATGTGATGCTCTGAATTCTGTCGGAATTAATATTCGAGCTATAAATTTTTCTGCGTAACGTTTCCCGTTAAAATGGGATGGATAAGGATTTAATTTAAAGGATAGAAAATTATCTGACTAGAGAGATAGAAAGGTTTCTGATATACGAAAGTTTAAGGGAAACGAATTGTTCAAGATTTGAAAACCACTAATATAAAACAAATATTTTTAACAGGGCGTTTGATTTATACTTAATTCTAGATTTAATTGCTAACAATTTGGTAAAAAAAACGCTTAAATAAAACTATCTTTTTCATTTCCGATCCGATTCAATTCATCCGAACATTTTCAACTCAAACTCGACAGTTTTCGTTATGAAAAACTCATTTCACCTTCCAATCCATATCACCCTCGATGAAAAACATCTCCTATTTCCCAACACCAATTTACAAACAAGAAGAAGACTCTCCACTCGAGTGGGCGCCATCAATTTTCTTTTTGAGCACCAACTTACAGGAAAAACGGGACACTTTTGATCAAAGCGGGGGAAAAACTGGAGATTCTCCGGTACAATGACACTGTTTAATGAAGTCAGGAATGCTGTTGACATACTAATGCTTTTCCTCTATTCCAGGCCCGGAGTTCTGGGGCTTATTAAACCCGGAGTGGAGTTTCTGCACCAAAGGCCGGCGGCAATCCCCCATCGATCTTGACCCATCGGTGCTTCTGTACGATCCTCATCTCAAGAGCCTCCATGTTGACAAATACAGGGTGAGTTTGTAATTTACACTTCAGGCTCTATTAAAAAGGCTCGCAAGAAAAGAGCCCAATAAAAGTGACAGCACAGAGCTCATATCCGCGACAAAAAACTCTCTGAATTATGATGGCGTGCTCGGAGCCGGGAACTCGAAACTTCCTGTCGAGGCACACGATGTTGGAGTGGGTTTGCATTGCAGGTCGTTTGGAAGGATCAGATCCCTACTGGACTAAGTCCGTTCCGTCGAGTTTTGGAAGGATCGTAAAAAGAGTTAAGATTTACGTAGTCTGGGGTTAGGCTCGGGATCTCGTTAGGCTCGTTAATCATGTGAAGGCAAGCTCTTTAATGGATTGACGCTGTTGTGGTTGGGTGAAAAGGGTGATTTTAGGCGCAAATTGTTAAGGATTGGGAATTAGTCGATTTGTAACCCTTTCAGCCCTAGACCGATCGAGATTTTCATTGAAAATTTGAAGCGGCTAGGGGTTAACTTCGACCTCAGATCCTTAAATTTAAGGAAGGTGATTTTCGAATTGATGTGGAGTGTATTATAGTCCGACGTCACAAGAAAAACTTTGGCAGGGAAAAAAACTTTGAAAAGAAGTTCAAATCTAAATGATAGTCACACAGATTTCGCACAAAATGTTTTTTCAGCGTTTACGAATTACCCCATCTACCCCAAACTTCAGTGGAATAACCCGTTTCCATAACAATCACCACAACATTGTACGGCATCAAAAGTTTTTCTCGTGGCGGTTGGACTATAATAAAGCGTTTAATAATTAATTTTTTATAGGAAGCATCTTTTAGAGTTTGTCTTATAAATTTTATTAGGATAGTAAACAAATGTTGACTGCTTTCCATGAGTAGAAAACTTAGCAAAGAAAAATTTTGCTACGATTTGTACACATAAGGACTGCTACAAAGTTTGATATCGTGTTGAAGCAGGGGCTGATACAGGTTCGACTTAGGGAGGGGGTCATTAAGATTTTGAAAACATATTTTTCAGTAAGAACTGCATTACCTTGGAAAACATTGATAGATTATTTATATTTTTTGCCATAAAGCAGCACATTGAACCATATAAAAACTTCAAATTATGTATTGTTGAGAAATCATCTTTAGATGTCCTTTTTTGCAATTGAATTACACAAGAACACACTTTCCCCAATGTCACCCCCTGGATCTGCTACTGTGTTGTAGGTACCTATTCTTGCTGTTTTCATAGTTCTAAGAAAATTCTCAGCAAAAACATTTGTTTGCTTGGCTGAAAAGGAGACGTTAAAACTTTAAGGAAAGAGACGATTAAGTAAAAATAACTGCGTTATATAGTCGAGAAATTCAACTTAGTTTTTAGCCAAAGAAATACATAATGTGAGCTTAGAATGGATATATCTGTTTAAATTGACGCTCACTTTTATTTGATTCAATAACTGTCTTAGGGTTTGAGATTAAGAACTTAGATATTCAGTTTCTAAAATATTTGTTCCATCATATTACTTTAAAAAACTGTTTTAATTTAATTTTATTAATGTTTATAATGTTATATCTTAAAAATAAAATTTCTTCATAAAAAGAAATTAAATTTAAAAAAAAATTTTAAATGCTGTCACACATCAACAATAATATTTAAAAAGGAAACGAAATTCCAAAGTTTTGGTTTATAATTCTACCGTCATTATATTAAACGCCTACAATTTATCCATCGTATTGTTCTAATCGCAAAGAGAAAAAAAATATCTGTTATTACACCTTCATAACCCTGCATAAACAACAACATAAGCTTTAAATGAAACTTAAAACTTTTATTTAAAGTTGTATATTAAAAATGTGTATTTATCTAAAGTAAAATATTACACTTGTGAGAAGAACCCGTGTACATAGTTCCTTTAGACATCTTTTTATGAAAGATTAACCCGATATGCTGAATTGCGTACGGAAAGAAAAACTGAAACTGAATTCCAGGGGAAATGAAGAATTACGAAATAACTGCCCCTAGCTGAACATTTTCCTTTCTACATTGTAGCAACTCGAGTACCTTCTACAAACCTAAAAGACACGTGAAGCCATTATACAGATGGTCTCCTAAATTGCCTCGTTTACTGATGGGTGCACGTCCTTCACTATGGCTGAGATGTCTTCTCAACCTATGTAGCTACGTATATAGAATATTTTTTAACAAGATTAACCTTTGTGAATGTATTTAAAGAATTGAAATGCGCTGTAAAAAATAATCTGTTTTAGTGAGTTAACATCCACTTTATCGTTCAAATTGCGTTGAACTCAATTATTTAAAAGATAAATAAGCTTTTTTTGTAAAACTTTTTTAGTTCTTCTTGTTCTATTTTCCCACTGTTTTAGGCCCAGAAGTTGTTAACTTAAAAATTTTGTAAAAGATTTTGTATTTTATATATGCTTGCTTTCAAAATAAGTTTCGCGAATTCATTTTTACTTCAAAAATAACATCGTTCAAAAAATTTTTTAAATTTCTTTACTTGAATTGATTATATAGTAAGTTTGGTTTTTTCTTTATAATTTTGTCATTAAGCTATAATAACTTTAGCTAAACTTTCCTGGATAAATCATTCATCAAGTAAAATGTGCATTTGAAACATGTTATGACCCTCATTTGATAAACGGTTTAGAACAGTGGGGATTCCGAGACATAACATTATTCAACTATGAAAAAATAAATTAGCGTCATTTGTCGTTTTAATTATCTCAGGTGAACAACTCCGAAGCTCTTTACTGTAAATCGAGAAAAAAATGTTTTAAAGAATCTAGAATTTAGAAACATTATAAATTTGAGGATAACTTCATCAACTTAAAATGTCTTGGTAAACTTTTCTTTGGGCGTCACCAAAGTGATATAATTAATATATTATATTAACTATAATTATTAATCAATTATATCAATAAAATTTTTAAGAAATTTTGTTGAAGCTAGTTTAAAACTTATCAACCAGTTTGAAATGCAATTAAAACTAGGAAGTCAAACTAAGAGTAATACTTTTGTGATACTAATGCGATGCTTAGGGTGGAGGGTTTCAGAGGATAATATAATTTTTTATTTCTGTTTTGTACTTTTCACTAGAGTAAATTACTTATTTATACAAAAGATTACATATTGTTTTATTCTTTATTTTTAAAGAGTAGATTTTAATTACGATGAAATTGAATTAAAGTTTTGAATCAAACGTTGTAAAGGTCTCCAAAGCAATGTAAATTGATTCACAAATTAAAATCGAATCAGTTGTAGAGGTTTAAAAAATTACTCGACCGAGATTGCATCGAAATTAATTACAATTTTTACCTGTCAAGAGCAGCGATTGGAAAAAAACTAAAAAGAGGCTCATAAAACAACGTAAAAAAGAAATCCGACAGTTTATCTTATTTTTTACCCCTCCTAATTCACAGCATTTTGAACATCTCCTTCTTTTTCTGGAATTTTCGATACTTCGTGTTGAATTCATTTTATTTCTTTTACTTCCTTTTCTTCACTTTTTTTAGCTCTTTTTTATATTCCAATGCCATCTTCTTGCTGTTTTCCCGATTGTTTAGGCGTTGCATTTACTGATAGCCGCGTAGCAAATTTCTTATACCTCCAGAAAATAATCTTAAGCTTTACTAGTTGTTAATTCTTTAACTGTTTTCTGTAAGAAAGCAGAAGAATCTATTAAGCCTTAAAAGTTCTAGTATCTTGTCATTTCTTTTTAAAGAATATTATTGTGGTTTGATGAATTAAAAAAAGAAACCGTTCTAACAACTTCTTAAGTTTTAACATTGAGTTAAATTGCTTACAAACACAAATTGTAAGATCTAAAATTACTGGATAATTTTACGAAAACGTTAATATTTTTTAACTTGGATTATTCTATTAGTTGTGATAACATAGCATATTGTTTAACCCTTTATTTACCGCATTATGATTCGCTGCAATTTTTTTCGTGAAAATACTTTTATGAGTCACTAAATTTAAAATTAAGGGATATACATAAATAAAATAATCATCTTTGGAAAATTGAATCCGCTAGAGCCAATTACTTAAATTGATACTTTTGGGTACTGTCAGTACACGGAGTGCTAAAATATTCTCACACTACAAGAAACACATAGCTTTTTTTATCGCAGTAATAAGTCTTAAAAAATAATACACTTAACTCTTTTTTGCGGGAACAAAAATGACAATCATGTGAATCCGATCGAAATGGCAGCTAAACTTACAACTTCAGTTAAATCTATTCGCATTTCCTGCTAAAATACTCATCATTGAACCTTCGCTGCTTTTTATCCTGGAAGAGGATAACTGAAAGAGTGTTCCTGCAAATTATCGTCAATATTCGCAAGGATATTCATATAATTTACTCATTACGATATTAAAATACAATTTTCTAAGAGAATTCAAGTTTAAATTCTTAACTTCATTGAAGAAAATCAAAGTATTGATAATTAACTAATTAATCAAGTAATTTTTAAAATATAAAGTTGTTTTGACCAAAAAAACCTAAATTTTAATTATTTACTTCATTCGAAACATTTTTACAACCAGAAGTTGGGATTTTTAGCAAATGGTTTAAAATTACCACCGATTCAACTATAAGAGAATAAATTAAGTATAATATAGTTAGTTTTAGGTGTAACTGTAGTAATTACACAATAAAATGTGCAGTCCAATCTCTTCAAGTAAAATTTTTAAAAATTAATAATGTAGCATAAACTTTAAATTATTTGTACTACGTTTGTATTATATTAAGCTTGAAATGTAAGCGTAAACCTTTTAAGGTGAAGTGATATTAAAGTATAGAAAATTATGAATTAAATATATTAATATGCTGCAGTTAGCTTCATCCATTTTGTTTCAATTGTGAAATATTAATCCGACACAATTTAGGTTGTCTAACAACGCTTTGATGACATGAGTGTGTAAAGTACTTACAGCTGCTTTACTATGCTTGGACATCAGGAAATACAGAATTATGAATAAGAAACGAAATATTTTATCATATTACATAAGTTGTGATGATGCTTACAAGCTGGAATGTTTGAAATTCCGCCAAAAACAGACACTAAAGTAAATGACTGTTATTTTGTGTGTTAAAACGTTCTTTTGAATATTTTCTTTTTCTGAAAACGTTTAATACCTTTGAATACTTCTTAACTTTTTGTAATTAATTTAAGTTTTTCTTTCACTTAAAAGGATGAAGACTTATAAGTATAAGATTTAAACATTTTTATGAAATTACATATTGGTAGCAATATAACTTAGAATAAAATTATTTTACTTTACTAAATAACTTAGAGATTTTATTTTGAAAATGTTTTAAAATTTTTATTTAAATGATTTCTGATAATTATAATTTAATTATTTATTGATATTTAAGTCAAAACTCATTTTGAGTCGTATATTTTTTTTAAAAAACTTCAGATTTGTAATGAAATGAGTTTTAAATTCTGCACTAAATCACGAATTTAATTTCATATAGATAAGGGTTAAACAAGTATATTGAAATATTTAATGTTATATTTATTATTTAAGGGAAAATTCTGTGTATTAATACTAAGATTCTTCAAACGTCTTAAAACTTTAAAACCCCTATTTTTTCACTTTTTCAAATTCATTCATTAAATAAGAAATTCTCGACCATAAAACCTAATGACTTTAACCCCCTTATAAATAATACTTTATTGATCGTGGTAAGCTTATAATACGTGATATACGTATATATTGTTCACGTTAAGCACATCATTATATGTGCGAAAAGAACCTGTAGATCCTCTTAAGGGATTCAACAGAAAGCACGAAAGATGATAACGAGGTACTAATTAGACTCCTGATAACAGTAACTATGTTCGTCTATTCTGATATAATAGTACAACCCTTTTGTTCCATAGTTCATAAGAATTTTTTTTGTGTATAACAGAATAGAAAAGCAGGTGGGAAAACTTTCCGAGTACGTGTATAAATGACATTTTTCTAACTTTTAAAAAGAATAGGTGTAGATGAACTGTTATTTGCCCATACACAAATAAAACTTGTGAGATAAAATAAATATGCAATAAAAATAGCTATTTTCTTTTCTACACTAAATCCAACCCCTATCCCTTAAAAGAAAAACATGATTTAAAATAAGAAGTCACAACTAAAGCGAATAAAAAATATTATCCCCGCGCCATTTCTTACCACATTCCTCTAGATAACCGGAGAGAAAACCAAAGCACTTTCACATAATCTTTAAAGGTATTACACTAATCAAATCAAAGCTAAAAATTAAAAGAATTTCACTGAACCCTAATCCCAAGAGCTGTAATTACTCTATTCCTATACCCAGTACAGCAATCCAATTGCCAAGGCAAGTGCAGCGGCAGTCACAAAACCCCCATGCAAGCTTGTCCCTGCCATTTCCCCATCGATTGCTAATTAAAGAAATGTGCCATATTAAGCGAGGGGAAAAAATTCTCAAAAATTGATTTCATTTCAACTTTGCAAAGTAACAAACTTTTCAGTTAATGAGTGGAATCGATGGGCTGCGTAAGAGAATTCCGGAATTAATCTTCATTTGCATGGGTATGAGCTGCTGCTTCGAGTGGAGAGTTATTGCTTCCGCACAAAAATCGGAATTTAAAATGGACGTTCTTTTGGAGTCGAAAACAATTGCAACCAGAGTTGAATGACTAATTTGTTCTCCAGCACCAAGTGAGACGATATTCAGTGCGTTCAAAACTTGGGAATTAATGACTGAGAGTTTTGAAAAAATTTTCCGTTAGCTCAAATACAGAACATTTTCATCCTAAGAAGCAAAACCAATTGATGCCATTACCTTATAGAAATTAAACGATAGAGTGGAACACCTTGATATAGTTAACCGTCATGAGAATTAATTAATAAATATATTTTACTATTAAAGGATGTTTATCTCTATATCAACCAATAAATATACATACAAGGTTTTTCAAAAGGCGCTTTCACGGCTTTTATTTGAAACCGAAGTCACCTACAGTCATGAAAGTAAGGTTTACTCCTAGGTAAATGACCCTGGAGAATCCATTGAGATGTCTTGCAGCGCCCCTAGTGGTGGAATAAAGCAAAAAAACTAAAGGAGATAGGGTAAAAATCTCAATGAAAGAAAAGCTCACCGAAAAAAATTTAGGAAAATATCGTGAATATTCGCGAATATATTAGCATTTGAAAATTGCCCCTTTTCAGGCCTCAAAAAGGAAAAAGTTCGCGAATTCGCTCGTTTTTAAGTATTTACTATGTAGTTTGTAGTTAAATGAAGACAAAATTTTAAGTCAAAATATAAAAAAACTTGCAAATTGGCGACCTTTTTCTTTTTAAATAAATTAATCACCATAGAAAAATAAAAGACTTTTGATGTTACAAGCATTTGGAGATTTTTAATTAAATTCTTTTTGAATTTATAAAAGAAGAAACATGTTATCATTTTCTATTATGGTCAATAATGACCTGTACTCATTTCATTCGCCTTAAGTTCGAAACTACCTTAACATTCTTCAATAAATTGTGAAATAAAATACAGCAGGAACATCCAGCAATCAGCGAACTTCTCTCGAAAAAGAGATGGTACTTCTAAACATCAAAGCTCACCAGTCAATTATCATGTAACATATCGTAAAGTACGCGGATGACAGGTTCTTGAATGTTTTAAAATAGAAAATGAAGTAGTTATTTAAGTACGACCCTTAGCAGGGGTCGTACGATTCGAAAAGAAAGCGTGTTTAGGTGTGAGTCAAAGGTTGCATTCTGCGCTGAGATATAACACAAGGGTCTCCAAACTCTCAAAGAAAGTAAATGAAAGGGGAATTTCACCATTTATTGCTGGTTAAGCGGACAGTAGGTGTAATCTCACAACTCTCAAGCGTCACTCTCAAAGAAAGTATTGTTACCAAGTCTATAAACGTTCGCAGAAAAAAATATACGAAAATACGAATATTCACAAAATTATCGTGAATATTCGTGGAGATATCAACATGTGAAAATTGCCCCTTTTCAGGCCTAAAATAAGAAAAGGTTCGCAAATTCGTAAGTTTTTAAGTATTATCATGTAGTTTTGTAGTTAAATGAAAATATTTTTAATCAAAATATTTAAAAATTGCTAATTTGCGACCTTTTTTTGAAGCCTGACAAAGGGCTATTTTCACATGCTAATATCTCCATTTAATCTAGACCAGTGGAAAGATCCATTAACCGGAGTCCTCAAGTTCAGTTTTCCGGGATTCAACAATATAGTACTGTGGCTGCTCACCAAAGAAAATAAAGATTTTGTACTTTAACAAGCATTTTAATTCTTGAAAGCAGGATTTTTTATTAAATTTCTTCAGAAATAGCATTACGAGGAGTGAAATATATTATTTTTTTTCATTTGTGGTTACATATAAATTATCCAGAGCGACTTCTCATTTTCAGACGTAAGATGTTTGCAACTACCTCAACATTCTTCAATATTTGACTTCATAGTCAATCAATGCCGAAGTCTTAACTTCAAAAAGATTTGAAAACATTTAAAAATAATTATATTCTCAAATATGTTTCTTTCGCATCAATTAATTATACATAATTGAAATAAAATCAAGAGGAACGTCCGGCGTTCGTCGGCAGAACACTCGTCGAAAAGAGATAGTGGTGTTATATCAAAGCTCAATAGCGGTTGAGCCAAATAGCGGTTGAGCTGTTTAAGAAGAAAGTAGGGTTAGGTATGAGGGGCAAAGACATATTCACTCCAACTCCTAATTCCTACCTAAAAATGTTTGTCCGAAATTTTGACTAAGTGAACCAAAATCAAGTTAAAGCCCTGTTTTTAGAGACAAATTTCCAAAACTTTTATGGGAGAGGACCCCCACACCCTCCCTTAACCCTTACGCACCGGATGGGACATATGCTGTCCCAGGCAGGAAAATTTTTGAAATTACGGCTGGGACAACATATGTCCCAGTTACTGACAATCATCTAGGAACAGAAAATAACTCCAAGTTGCGCTGCCAAACGCATCATGATTCTTGTGTGATCCCATAATTATCTAATCTCAGTTCTCCAAATGATCAAACAAGCGGGGAAAATCGCCAATATTGTTCGATTGTTGACTCTTATGCTAAATTATTAATTTCTGTTGCAAAACTACAGTCACCACTATAAAGTTGAAACTTTCGCCAGTTTATTCATTCGATTCCAACGCTAAGCTCTTGCATTTTTGCACCTCTATTTTCTTCAAATTACGGATCTAACGACTATTGGTGGTCTAGTAATAGGTGTGAGTTTGCAATTAACAAAGAGCGGCAGCGGGACAAAGCCTGTCCCAGCAGTATTACGTCCGGAACATACCTTGTCAGGTGCTCTATGGGTTTACGGCGGGACATATGCTGTCTCATCAGTAAAGCTTGCAATATAGTTGCTTTTGTTGATGCGTCGTTATGGGATCGTTTATTCGTCTCTTGGACCTTCAGACTTTCATACAAAAAGTTATTTCATCGTAATAATCACTTGGAGGAGAAATAAATGTTCCCGGTATTGAGGCGCACTATAAACTGATTTTTTCGCAGTATTGAAAAGGCTAATACTCGGAACTTCTTTATTCACAACTTCTCAACTTAATGTCTTACATAAGCATTCTTTACTCCTCTCTCTGTCGGCAAATAGCGAAAACCACCCTTCCCTACTATGTGCTTACGTAATATTTTAATAGCCCCTATAAAAAATTACTTAACATTTTTTTATTATTATATATTTGGAATTTTTTAATACATATTTTACTAAAATAAACACATATTATATGTACGTATTTGGCTTTTTAATTACATCAAATCACAGTTCTAGTCATCATTTTCACTCATCTTTGACGTCACTCCATAGACTTAACATCACAAATTCACCGATTTTCCTTCACGTTTGACGTCATCGTCTGGAGTTGGAAGGCCTTGTGTATAGAGGGTTTTGCCCTAACTCTTCAAAGAAAGATTACTTGCGTTGAGTTGTATTTTTTAAAAAAAGGGAAGTAATATCCGATAAAAATTAATTTCACGGTGCGCGCATGCATGTGAAAATATATTTCTTAAACATATAGTCTGTGTAATTAGAATCGGCGGTTGAAAAGTCACGTGATTTCCCCAGTCTCCCCCACCTTTCCCTGTGCGTTGCCATGGTTTCTACCAGTCTTATTTTTTCCCACATCACGCCAAGCCCACAACCGCCCAAGATTGTCATTGAATCGAACTCGTGTCGCAGTAGCCAATGAAATAATCGTAACACTTTTTTCGTTATAAAAGAAAAACTAATCATGGTAGAAGTACAAAATTTTAAACAAATATACAATTATTTTTTTTCAAAAAGATTGTCGTTTCGTTTTTTAAAAATTCGAATTCTTTTTATAATTATTAAGATTCAAAGTTTGAATGTAATTTTACGCCCTGCCTTAACTGATGTGCAAACATAAAGCAGTACCCCTTACGTTTTCTCCTTCGTTACCATGGCGACGAACTTCAACTGATGACGTCCAACCGCCTATTTTTATTACACAGACTATAATTGAATTGTCAGTTTGAAGAAGGGAGTAAGTCCAAAAAATGACAAATTGACTTTTTGTGCTCAAAACAACCTCCAAGCTTTGCCCTACACATGGATGAAAAGAGGGGGAAAATAACAAACCCCTATAGGGAGATATCGCCCCTTGAAGTTGTGAAATCGATATCCATACAATGAAAATTCCATTTCTTTTTTTCGATTTTCTCAAAACTTGATTTTTGGACTTATTCCCTTCTTCAAACTGACGATTCAATTAGTCTGCAAACATATCCAAATAACCACTTTCACGTTTCCCACAAACCATTTTTAGCGTAAATGCATAGGACGTCATATCTGCCATGATTTTCTCAAAAACTTTTATTTGAAAATAAATATTTTACCTGTAAATTACAAACACTTAAAACTAGGGTTTGAATTTAATGATCACAATAAATCGCCAAAACCAGCTTTAATGATTAAAAATGGAGTAAAATCGTAAAAATCAAGCCTGGTTTGAGGCATAAAACTCATGATCAGATTTTGAGTTTAATCCGTTTCGATTTAAAACAATGATTAATTTGAGCGATACGGTTTTACTCAGATAATAATCACATTATTTGTGATAAATATAGTATATTCGACCAAGAAATAAACCTCAAACAGTGCCAAAACATTTAGCTAACACCTCGCCAAAACCGCCAATCTAACGTTTCGAGGATAGGCGTTCTCTTTGGAATTTTTCAGAATAATCAAGGAATCTCTTCCATTGGCGATTTGGCGATCTTTCATGATTTTTATTTCTGGAACGAAAAATAAAACTCAAAAAATTATGAACACAAATAATAATTATAAAAAATCACCAGTAATGATTACGAAGGGAGTATTTCTTTTCTGATCGCTAAACGATGATTCTTGTTTGATGAAAAACGCTGTACGATTTTTAAAAAAGTGGCAAATAAAAATTTCGATCTCATTTTGAGTTTTTCATTCGTCTCCGTAATTATTAATTTCAAACTTTGCATAATCATGCCGTATCAAAACGTTTTGATTTGCCTAAGCACCGAGAATCATAATGTCTTTACAGTGGATTAATTTTCCTTTTAATATTAAATATTCAAGTTCTAAAAACAATAAAACTTTGTTTATTGCTTAGTATTATTTTTTATTACATATTCAATTTAAAAAATGTTATTCGTCATCATAGTCGAAATGAATGTTTCACATTCGAATTAAGCTCAACTTGTGTGTATTAAAACTAAAAGGTAATATTCTCTTTTTGCTGTTTTCTGGCCATCGCTTCCGTATAATAGAATTTTAATGACCATCGGGTAGATAAAAGTTGGACCACACTGGTTTATAATATCCTATTACAGTATACATCGGTCAATTAGTACCTTAATTTCAAATATCCTAGTTAATAAATTAATCGCTACACTGTTAAAAATATTCATTGAAATTTACGGTTTAATACTGGCAGCTTGAGTTGGTTGTGCAAAACCGTAAAAATTACAAAGTAAATCCGTAACTACAGATTTTTTTGCACAAAAAATGCGGTTTTGCACAACCAACTCAAGCTGCCAGTATAAAACCGTAAATTTTACGGTTTTTTTACAGTGTAGGGAAAAATAAAATATTTTTGATGTTACAAGCTTTCGGAGACTTGAAATCGCGAGATTTTTAATTGAATTTTTTTCAGAATTTATGAAAAGAAGAGATAAAATATTATCATTTTCCATTATGATTAATAGTGACTGCAACTCATTTTCATTCACAAGAAGTTTGAATCAAAACTACCTTAACATTCTTCAATTGTGAAATAAAATAAGGTAGGAACATCTGGCAATCAACTAACTACTCTTCAAAAAAGAGATGGCACTTCTAAGCATCAAAGCTCAATAGTCAATTATCATTAAACATATGGTGAAGTACTCGGACAAAAATTATGTTGAATATTGTAAATACTTTACTCTTTAACGTTCGTGTAAAGCGCAACCTATGTTGTGGTCGTGAGATTTGAAAAGAGAGCTTGTTTAGGTCGTAATTTGCGCTGAGATATAACACAAGGGTCTCCAAACTTTCAAAGATACTATTGTTATTATTACCAATCCTATGAAAATTCAAAGTAAAAAAGTTCATGAAAATATCGTGAATATTTTAGCATTTGAAAATTGACCTTTTTCAGGCCTCAAAAAAGAAAAGGCTCGCAAATTTGCAAGTTTTTGATATAGTTTTGTAGTAATATAAAGACTAAATTTTTAATCAAAATGTAAAAAAATTGCAAATTGGCGACTTTTTTCTTTTTGAAGCCCGATAAAGGGCTATTTTCACATGCTAATATCTCCATTTAATCTAGAGCAGTGAAAAGATCCATTAACCAGAGTTCTCAAGTTCAGTATACCGGGATTCAACTATATAGTACTGTGGCTGCTCACCAAAGAAAATAAAGATTTTCTACTTTAACACAAGCATTTTAATTCTTGAAAGCAGGATTTTTTGTTGAATTTCTTCTGAAATAGCATTAAGAGGAGTGAAATATATTATTTTTTCAATTGTGATTACATATAAATTATTCAGAGCGACTTCTCATTTTCAGACGTAAGATGTTCGCAACTACCACAACATAAACTGTTTCTTCAAGGTCCGAGGATATTATTTTGCCACTATACAGAGGCTTGGTGAGACCTCACCTAGAGTATGCTGTACAGTTTTGGTCTCCATACTTAAAACAAAGATATTGATTCAATTGAAAGGGTTGAGCATAGGGCTACTAAAATGGTCAAGGGTATATCCAGTTTAAGTTATGAGGGAAGATTAAAGAAGCTAAATATGTTCACTTTAGAGAAAAGAAGGATTAGAGGGGATTTGATTCAACTTTTTAAAATGGTAAAGCAAGGGGACACAGAAGGACTAGATTTCAATACGGGTAATAGAACAAGGGGTCACAATTTCAAATTGAATAAAGTCAAATTTAAGACGGATTGTAGAAAGCATAATTTTTTAATAGGGTAGTGGATAGATGGAATGCGTTGCCTGAAACAATTGTAAATTCAAGTTGGGTAAACGAGTTCAAGAGGAAAATTGACAGATACTGGGATTCCGGTAGTTTGGGTTAGGAAGACTGGACCAACCTTGCTGGGCTTACGCCTGTAGTTGGTCGACTTGATTTGTATTTGTATATGTATTTGTATTTGTATTCTTCAATATTTGACTTCATAGTCAACCAATACCTAAGTCTTAGCTTCGAAAGATTTGAAAACATTTAAAAATATTTATATTCTCAAATATGTTTCTTTCGCATCAATTAATTATACATAATTGAAATAAAATCAAGAGGAACGTCTGTCGTTCGTCGGCAGAACTCTCGTTGAAAAGAGATGGAGCTGTTAATTATCAAAGCTCACCAGTCAATTATCCTGTGATATATCGCCAAATACATGAATGAAAAGTCAATTGAGAAAGTCTGACAAGGAAACATTCTTAGGGTGAACTCACAGAAATGCACGAAAATTTTACAGGCATAAGAAGATGACTCAAAACACTTACTGTGAAAAAATTAGCTGCTGAATTTCAATAGGAGAGGAGTTATTTAAATTTAAAATTTGGGTTCTGAGTTGCCAAACACATTCATTTAGCACCACTTGGCGACTTTCCAATCGGATGGAATGAGAAATTTGATTCGAAGTGTCTAAATCCACGAAAGTTGGCCCGTGCTAAAGTATTAGCGAAATTTGTTAGAGTTGAGTTGTTACTTTCGTGGATTTAGACAGTGCCATAAAATATATAGTTTCTAATGCATTTTCTAAAAATATGCGGCCAACAGATAACTCCTAAAAATTAAATGCTAAATAGATGTTGGATTCTTTTTAATTTGCATATAATTTTGTATTGCTTCATGCGTTATTTGTTTTAATTTTCCTTCTTTAATTAATTTCTATTCCTGTTTTGCATTTGATGAACTTTTTTTATTCGCTCATTTATAAGTGGCAACAGAGAAAACGCGGCCAGTTCATTCTACCATTTGGCGTTCTCTCTGCGTTTCTCGCCTTGTAGGGTTACATTTGGCGTTAAATATGACAATTTTCAATAATTTTTTACAGCTTTTCTACTGTAATTCAGCAGCTAATTTTTTTACAGAAGGTGTTTTAAGTCATATACTAACCCCTGTAAAATTTTCGTCCAATTCTGTGAGTTCATCCTGAGAATGTTTCCTTGTGAGAATTGTTTTTCAATTTCAAAGAAAGGTGCAATCCCATATAGCGGTTGCACTGTTTAAGAAGAAAGTAGGGTTAGGTGTGAGGCAAAGGCATATTCACTCCAGCTCCAAGTGCGACAGTATTCAATGATTTTCAAACTTGGAAATTAATGACCGAAAGTTAATATTAAACGCTTGATATCCTGTTAAAGTTTGTTTTTTGCGTGCGCAAACAATTTTCTAGAGCTGTTTCCAAAACAGCTGTTTGCGCTGTTTTGGCGCAAACACAAACTTTAACAGCATTTCAAGCGTTTAATATTGATTGTATTTACGTGAAAGCTTTGACTTAAGGGTTTTCAACTATGATCTTTTAGATTATCAAATCAAAAGAAATGATTTCGAAATAAAAAATAAGGTTTTGGCAGAGTGTTCACATTGTTTTGTGGTTTTTTAACTTTTTTCATAATAAAACAAATTTTAAGGTGAAGACTTTTGAGATAATTTTAAAGATAATGTTAAACCACAATTTTTGAGACCATAATTAAATTTTTACCAATAGTAGTTCTTCTACTAATTGAATTTTTCACTGATTTTTTTGGGTTGTAGATCCATTTTTAATTCCCTGGGATTTGGATCCCCATTTTTTAACATATGTGATTCTGACTCGTCTAGGTGTCTACTATCATCCCTGAAAGTTTGTTGCACCATTTCAGATACACCCTGTATAGATCAATTAATACCTGAATTTCCAATATCCTACTTAATAAATTAATCGCTAGAGAAAAATAAAAGATTTTTGATGTTACAAGCTTTCGGAGACTTGAAATCGCAAGATTTTTTATTCCTTCAGAATTTATGAAAAGAAGAGAGAAAAATATTCTCGTTTTCCATTATGATTAATAGTGACCGCGACTCATTTTATTCGCAAGAAGTTCGAAACTACCTTAACATTCTTCAATTGTGAAATAAAATACGGCAGAAATCCGGCAATCAGCGAACTACTCTTCGAAAAAGAGATGACATTTCTAAATATCAAACTTACCAATCAATGATCATTTAACATATCGTGAAGTACGCGGATGAAAGGTATCTTGAATGTTAAACTCATTCTCATTTTACATTAAGTACATGTATTATACTCTATTCATTTAGAATTGGCGCTTGAGAAATAGTGCTTTCCCCCACGCTAGAAGCGTAACCATAGTTACGCTCTTCGAGCAGCCAATAGTAAGCCTTCTTCGTCACTTTGACGAGGATAGTTGCTATGGTTACCGATCGGTGGTGGGAAAGGAAATATTTTCAAGCGCCAGTTCAAAATGAACAGAGTATAAAGTACGACCCTAAGCAGGGGGTCGTACGATTTGAAAAAAAAGCATATGTAGTAGGGTGGGCCGAAAAGACTTTTTATTTTATTTCGAAACGCTATACCTCGGAAAACTTGCCTCTGGGGTAGAGAAGTAAAATGCCACAAAAAATTTTTAAATCGGTTAAAAATTGCCATAGCGCATTGGACCTAAAGTTTGAAAAAATTAGGCTATTTTCATAATTCTTCCAAAAAAATCAAATTAAATCAAATTACTTCTATAAAACGTATCTAAAGGCATATATTAGACGAAAAATGTGGAGAAAATATATTTATTTGAAAATAGCTTGAATTTTACAATTTATTGGTAGTATACTTAAAAATACACGTTTTTACCAGAAATCCACATATTTCGTATAAAACAAAAAAAATTGTGAAAAAAAATTTTTTATTAATATACTACCTTGATAGCTATCACTCACCAACCCCCTTAACAGTTACACCGTTTTTTACAGATCGTTTCGCGATCGGAGCTCGCTGGTTGCACAACAAAACCGCATCAATATCTCTCGCCGAAAAAAAAATTATTTTTTATTTTGAAACGCTATACCACGGAAAACTTGCCCCTAGGGTAGAGAAGTAAAATGCAACAAAAACTTTTAAAATTGGTTAAAAATTGCATGCACATTGAACCTAAAATTTGAAAAAAATGCTATTTTCATAACTCTTAAAAAATCAAATTAAATCAAATAACTTTTATAAAAAGTATCTAAAGGCATAAATAAGAAGAAAAATTTTAAGAGATTTAATGGAAAGAAAGAGGATATTCTACAATATAAGGTTGCACTTGGCATTTCACCTTTTTTCTTCAAAAACCGCATTTTTCCATCATTGAATTAAAAAGTTACTTTTCAGATGCTTCATAAGTTTGATGTGTAATAAAATGTAGTTCTTCACTGGTTAGTAACTTCTTTTGGTAGTTAGAAAGAAGATTTGCTTGAAAAATTTGGCAGAGAAAATCTTGAAAGAAAAGTAGTTATAAACCCTTCTCTGGGATTCATACCAACGATTTTTCGTGATGCCTGTTATCAATTTTGCACAACGTTCCACTGTTTGTTTGTGTGTGACATGGGAATCTGTCAAAGTTCCAGTCATCTGCTGTTCCATTAGATTTTATCATTGATGATATTTCTTGATTGGTGAATCTTCGTAGTATATGTGGGGGAAGAGAAGCAGTATTCCAGCTAATCATTTTAATATGGTCTCTCGCTTGCAAATTAAGTTTGGGGGAGAGAAACTAACTGACTTTCTTTTAGAAGCTGAGTTTCTAGCCTTAATTCTTCTTCTGAAACCTAACTAACTCCCTAATTTGATATCCCTTTTATCTACGATTATCCACAAACGCAAGTTTTCAGGATGAGCAAAAAAGGCACTTCATTCAATCACTGGGTCAATGATTTCTAATAACTTCTCTTAACTTTTTCTTATATTACCTTATATTGCAACCTTATATTGTAAAATATCATATTTCTTTCTCAATACATTTTTCTTCTAATTTATGCCTTTAGATACTTTTTATAAAAGTTATTTGATTTAATTTGATTTTTTAAAAGTTAGGAAAATAGCATTTTGTCCAAATTTTAGGTTCAATGTGCATGCAATTTTTAACCGATTTTAAAATTTTTGTTGCATTTTACTTCTCTACCAAAGGGGCAAGTTTTCCGTGGTATAGCGTTTCAAAATAAAAAATAATTTTTTTTTCGGCGAGAGATATTGATGCGGTTTTGTTATGCAACCAGCGAGCTCCGATCGCGAACGGTTTAACTGTTAAGGAGGTTGGTGAGTGATAGCTATCAAGGTAGTATATTAATAAAAAATTGTTTTTCACAATTTTTTTTGTTTTATACGAAATATGTGGATTTCTGGTAAAAAAGTGTATTTTTAAGATGTTATAGGGTCAATCCATATCAATTGATCCAGAAAAAGTAAATTTGGTCGCTCGACCATTTTATAATCGAATGATTTTTTGTGTGTTGATTCTTATATCATTAGATAGTCCAAAACCACAAATTTTAATTTTTTATCTTTATTTGAATTTTTTTAGCAGCCATCGATGTTCTACGGAACAGCGATTGTAAGGGTTTACGTTAACTAGCTTTATTCCTAAATGGTTTAACTTAAATTCATGGAACAAAAGCCATTTTACTCAGAAAGATACAGGCTTTATGATGGTTGAATAAAATATAAGGGGTATTGAGTCCCAAATAGAAAAAATCCCCCTTAAAGTCGAGCTTTAAGATGGTCATTTTTCACTTTTCAAACGTATATTTTTGTTAAAGGAACTATTACTTTTCTATTTTTTTTCTTGATGACTGTGTAGTATACTTCCTAAACTTTACTTTAAAAAAAAATTTGACCTCGGTACATGTTTATTTTTAGAGTTATGAACTTTAAAATCGGATCATTTCAAAAAATTCACCACTTTGACCCCCAATATCTCTGTTGGAACAAAGTTTAAAAATCTGAAATTGTTACTGGTTAAACCTTTCTAGGGTATAATCCTGTTTTAGAAAGGACATCTTTGGTATTTGCTCACAAGTCGAGTTACAGGTCCTCGAAGTTGCCATAAAAAAGCTCAATTTAATGGTTTGAAAAGTGCAATTTTAGGTCAAATGCTCACCACTTTATTAATTACAATTAGGTTTATTTTATTTCTCAGTGATTTTTATTTTTTTTCTGTGAGGTGACTTAAATTTCTGTAAGGGTTATTAAAATCAGAGCAAATTGAAAACAGCTATGGAAACTCAGTGTTCTATGTGAGTACCACAAAATATTTTTTAAAACAAAAACATATTTTTTCCCGTTCGATATTTCCTTTTTTATTTGGGCGCGAAAACACTAGAATCACAAATCATGTGCTGTGAGGTCACTTCCAATAGAAGCCCGTTTTCCGATCACGTGAAAACAGTAAACACAGTGGTTTTCATGCCCTGTGATGTCCCATCCAATAGAAGCCCGTTTTCTGACAACGTGATTTTTTTGACGTTTTGACAAAAATAAAATTGAATTTTAAATTAACACATTTTTAAACTTAAAAAATCAGAAATTTGGGGCTTTTAAACCATAATGTATCAAAAAAGTATAAAATCAAGCAAATCCCTCACTCATACAAATTTTTGTCAGAAATCAAAACCGTAAAAAAAGCAATGAAAAACCAAATAAACCTAATTGTAATTAATAAAGTGGTGAGCCTTCAAACTAAAATTGCTCTTTTCAAACCGTTAAATTGAGCGTTTTTCTGGCAACTTCGAAGACCTGTAATTCAACTTGTAAGCAAATACCAAAGACGGCATTTGTACTACAGGATTATACCCTAGAAAGGTTTAACCAGTAACAATTTCAGATTTTTAAACTTTGTTCCACCAGAGATATTGAGGGTCAAAGTGGTGAATTTTTTGAAATGATCCGATTTTGAGAGTTCATAACTCTAAAAATAAACGTATACCCAGGTTAAATTTTTTTAAAAGTAAAGTTTAGGAAGTATACTACACATTCCTCAAGAAGAAAATAGAAAAATAATAGTTCGTTTAACAAAAATATGCGTTTGAAAAGTGAAAAATGACCATCTTAAATCTCGACTTTAAGAGGGATTTATTCTATTTGGGACTCAATAACCCTTATATTTGATTTAACCATCATAAAGCCTGTATCCTTTTGAGTAAAATGGCTTTTGTTCCATGAATTTAAGTTAAACCATTTAGGAATAACGCTAGATAACGTAAACCCTTACAATCGCTGTTCCGTAGAACATCGATGGCTGCTATAAAAATTCAAATAAAGATAAAAAATTAAAATTTGTGGTTTTGGACTCTCTAATGATATAAGAATCAACACACAAAAAATCATTCGATTATAAAATGGTCGAGCGACCACCTTTGGATCACTTGATATGGATTGACCCTATAATAATACCAATAAATTGTAAAATATCACCTACCTTTTTTCAATAATATATATTTTCTCCACATTTTTTGTCTAATATAGGCCTTTAGATACTTTTTATAAAAGTAATTTGATTTTTTTGAAGAATTATGAAAATAGCCTAATTTTTTCAAATTTTAGGTCCAATGCTCTATGGCAATTTTAAACCGATTTTTAAAATTTTTGTGTGGCATTTTACTTCTCTACCCCAGAGGCAAGTTTTCCGCGGTATGGCGTTTCAAAATAAAATAAAAAGTTTTTTCGGCCCACCATAATGTTTAGATGTGAGTCAAAGGTCGTATTCTGTGCTGAGATATAACACAAGAGTCTCTAAACTCTCAAAGAAAGTATTGTTACCAAGGCTATGAAAATTCACAAATCCGCAAGTTATTAAGTATCACTATGCAGTTTTGTAGTTAAATGAAGACAAAATTTTTAAGCAAAGTATTAAAAAACTTGCAAATTTGCGACTTTTTTTCTTTTTGAAGCCTGAAAAAGGGTTATTATCACATGCTAATATCTTCGTTTAAATCTGGACCTGGGAAAAGATCCATTAACCGCGGAGTCCTCAAGTTCAGTATACCGGAGTTCAACTATATAGTACTGTGGCTTCTCACCAAAGAAAATAAAGATTTTCTAATTTAACAAGCATTTTAATTCTTGAAAGCAGGATTTTTTATTGAATTTCCTCAGAAATAGCATTAAGAGGAGTGAAATATATTATTTTTCAATTGTGGTTATATAAAAATGATCCAGAGCTACTTCTCATTTTCAGACGTGAGAAGTTCGCAACTACCACAACATTCTTCAATATTTGACTTCAAAGTCAACCAATGCCGAAATCTTAGCTTCAGAAAGATTTGAAAACATTTAAAAATAATTATATTCTCAAATATGTTTTTCTTCTTGATTTTATTTCAATTAATTATATAATTGAAATAAAATCAAGAGGAACGTCCGGCGTTTGTCGGCAGAACTCTCGTTGAAAAGAGATGGAGCTGTTAATTATCAAAGCTCACCAGTCAATTATCCTGTGATATATCGGCAAATACGTGAATGAAAAGACAACTTTGTTTTATTTCCTTCAAGTTCAAAAGAAAAGTGCAATCCCAAATAGAGGTTGCGCTGTTTAAGATGAAAGTAGGGTTAGGTGTGAGGCAAATGCATATTCACTCCAGCTCCAAGTGCGACAGTATAAAATGTGTCAGTAGCGGAGCTAGGTGTCGGCGACCGCCGACGACCTCGCGCCTCGGAAAGGCCTCGCGCTCAAGAAAGAGAACCTAAAAATTAATGAACTTTTTCAAATTTTTTAAAAGTACATATTTTTTTAGAAAAATTAGTAAAAGAGATCAAATCAGAACTCAAAATGAGCAAACCCAAAAAATCGTTCTTTCCAAACCCTCGAAAAACCAATCAAGGGCACATAGCTCACTGATAACTTACTAGGTAATTTGATTTGCAAGGGGACGATTGGGTTACTCTTCCCCTGTGTGTCTTGCAGGTGTGTGTGTGTGTGTTATCTTGCTGGCCCTGAACGGTTTTGAGGGGCCGTGTACATATTTGTGACTACAGGGAATAGAATTAATTAGTAGTAGTAGTAGTGTTTATTTTGGAATGAAATGAACCCCCAGTCGAACTAACCTCTGACTGCCCCTATCACTGGTCGTTGTCGACTTTCCCTCTTTCCAATAGAATTTGTTTTTGTTGTTATTTCCACGGTGACACACGGCCCCTGGTTAATTGGTTGAAAATTCCAAGAAACAGTTGGGGTGCTGTATTTTTTACCATTACCACACGTCCTTTGCCCTACAACCCTTCTTTGAGATATGTTGTGTTGTTGAGGCTTGACGGGGTAAGTGCGGATAAGGATCGTCTTGCTTCAACATTTACGAAGAGTATTTTACAGTAAGTAAAATTGTTTATGTTTGTACTTTAATTAACCTATGGAAAAATTACCTTACAAATGCTTTAAACGTTCTTAACATGAATGGGCAAATCCTGCATTTTTATATTATTTTTTATTCAATAGGGAGGAATATGCATCCAAACAATTTTTATTTACGCTGCTGAGTTTTTTAATTTAATTTCGAAGCTTGGATTTAAAAAAAAAAGAGCGCAATGAATTCAAGGCGGTTCATTTTTACTTTACATTTTGTTACATTCAATCCGTAACAATGAATTTTAACGTGGTTTATCAATTCACTAATAGTTTGTCAATTTCTACTAACTCTCTTCGTTGTATTAACTATACGTACTTTTCTTCATAAATTTCAAGCTTCGATTTTTAAATTTGGAATCATTCTTTGTACTGTAAAAACTTCGTTTTTGTGTTTAAGAAATTCAGGAATGTTTCATTTCATTTTTAAAGTCGATTTCAAAATAAAGAAAATTAAAATTTTAAAAAGTTTAACTGTATTATATAGTCCGTGTAACGAAATATGGCGGCTAAAAACTAGATATTTTTCACTTTCACACGCTTTTCCTATGAAAAAGGTGACAAAAAACATTATTTTTTTCAGTCACCAAACTTGGTTACACTGACTAGTTTCTGTCAAATTTTAGTTTTCATTTCGGTCATTTATTCTGAATGAAAACTGAAGGAACCATATTTTTTTGCAGTTTTTGTGGTTTAAGAGGATGTTCCAGTTTTAATTTTTTATTTTCAATGAGCTTTTTTAATTGATGTTTTAATTTTAAATCAAACAGAATATTAGTATTTTTGGTAAGCTGTCATTCAGTTTTTAAATTTTTGGAAGGTTTAAGCTTTTTCTCAATAGATTAGTAGATTTCACCGAGTTATAGGGATTCGGGAAAAATGATTAAGAATACTTAATTTTCTATAGTTAAGGAGAAATTTTAAGTTTTCGCAGGATTATATATTTTTACATATTTATGGTTTTTGGTAGCAGTGATACGTGTTTAACACAACAGCCAGCAGTCAGCTTTCAAGGTTTCCTAGGTGAGTTAGGAACACTATAATTACTTTCAATAAGGTAAAATAACTGCAGAAAGGTCAGGTTTTTTGTGTTTCAATGCTTTTTCTTTTGATGGTTAAAAAATGAAATTTTCAAAGCCTATAAAGTATTATGATATTTAAAACCTTTTTATGAACGAATTTTCCTGATTTCATCTTCAAATATTTTACGGCATAAAAGGAGCGAACCTTTCCGGATGTACCCAAAAGGGTCCCAAATGAGTTAAAACAGTACTTTTAAGTGTAAAATTTCTAAAATTTATCTGGGGGAGGACCCCCAGACCCCCCTTTTAATTTTCATCTACATCATTCACAATTTCTTTTAAAATTAAGTTCGTCAAGATGGAAATTCTACCCACTGAATTTGCCAATAAAGAATTAAAAGTCTATATTAAGATTATTACGTATCCATTGGGGGCTTCAAGCTGGATTTTAGACTATTTCTTAGATTATTTCTTTAGACTATTTACGCTTTCTTTCAAAAGAATTTCTTGGGGGGTACCACGATCCCCCCCGAAATTTTTTATTCTATAAAGTTACACTTTCCATGAAAAAACTTAAAGGCTTCCAAACTTTTTAAGGCCGAAATTTCTTCCCAGTCCAGCCCTGTCCAGAACTCTCATTTCTCAGTCTCGCAATCACTCTCGTAAATATCAAGTGTGGACCCATAATTATATTATTTTATAAAACCTATGAATAACTACTACATTAAAATACAACTGCCGTTTTAAAAAAACTTTGGTAGGAGGAAGGGCCTCGCAAGAATGTTTCGCCGACGCCTTCTTATGGCCTTGCTCCGCCACTGAAATGAGTTCAAACTTGGAAATTAACGACCGAAAGTTTTGAAAACATTTTCGTTCACTCGTACATACCCATTCCATTCTTTTTACGGAACAAAACCAATTGTTGTCATTATCTTATATTAGAAGTTAACCGATTTAGTCAAACCTTGATATAGAGAACTGTCATGAGAACAAATAAATATTTCACTATTATTAGAGGTTTACTTTATAACCAACCAAGGTGTTTTAACAAGTCCCTCAAACCAAGACAATCTGTAGGGGAGAGTGCTGTACCTAAAGACGGTTGTACCTTCAGCCACCGCCTTTTAAAGTTGGGGAAAAAATGGAAATTTGAATTTGTGGTTGAATTTGAATGTAAACAGATGCTATCTAGTTGCTAACGTGAAATCAACTATATATATAATTTATATATAATTATATAATTATATAATTGATATATAATATATAATTGATATTCACATTTAATTTAATAAATTTACTGTTTTTAAGTGCTCAAAGTTTTTTTAGTGCATCACTACATTAATATTTTTCTTCCCTTTAAATTATAATACGATAAAATGTGATATAAGGGGCGAATTCCCGAGATTTTGACTTTTTATTTTTGATATTAGAAATTGTCAGATCTCAATTCTTTTATTTTTTATAGAAATTTAAATGCAAAAACACCTGGTGTTGTACCTTCGGACACCATACGTGTTGTACCTACGGACACGTTCTTGTGGGTGTCTATAGATAATCGGCGTTTTAGAATCAGGTTTCATTAAAGTGAATGCATTTTAATGTATATTAAATTAATTCTAAATGGTTATCTATTTGTCGGTGATTATTTTCAAGTGATTTTTAGATGAAAAATCAAATATTTTGTGATCTAAACTACTTTTTTAGATTTTTGATTTTACTTTGCATTTATTATAAAATATGGTATAAAATCTTAAGCACCCTATCGCATTTAAGTATGATGATTACAAAAAACTTGAAATTTCCAGCGAAGAAGATTTGCGAATGTTATTACCACCAAATGCTTGCACAACTAAGTGTCGATCGAATTGTTTTTATGGATCAGTGAAGTGATCAGATCTATCAGCATGATTGATGAAACTGTTACCTCAAACTTTGATCTGAAAATCCCATGTGATTTATGTATTTTTGGTAAAAAATCAAGACTTTTATCATTCAACTTCGTTTTAATGATCATTTACGATCTAAAACTACATTAATTTAAAAAACCTATTCTCAATTTTAAAAATGCTTGAAATAGTTTATTAAAAGGTAATACACCTATTAAAATGTTCATTTTAAGCTTTTATCAACTAAAAATTTCCTTTTTAAGGGTGTCCACAGGTACAACTGGGTCTGTCCATAGGGAGAGCACGTTGTTGAACCTACGGACACAAATTTCGTCAAGTTTTTTCGTCAAGTTCAAAAGTTTTCGTCAAGTTCAAAATTAATTAAAAATCCAATTTTGAAGATTTTAGCTAATAAAAAATATTACCCTCTTTGCTAAGGTTAGGACTATAGGCTGGGCACTTTAAATGTTAAAAATGGGATTTTACCTGTCTTAGAAAAATCCAAACGTGATTTTTGTCCAGAGGTACAACACTCTCCCCTATACAAGGCCTGACAACTCGGGCGTGCAACGTCATCATTTTCCCTCACGTTTGACGTCATCGTCCGGAGTGGAGAGGCCTTGTACAATAGAATGTCTTACCCAAACTCTTCAAAAACAAAAAGTATTTTTTTATATATATAACTATAAACCTAAAACTGTCCAATCATTATGTGTTTAGTAAATGCACTTTTCATCTAAAAACAGCTTTAACTACCAAACTTCATAAGCTATTATAGTATTTTGCTAAAAGTATGTATTAAACTAATAATTTATTCGCAAATTTTATAAATGAATTCAATGATTTTTATTATTCTGGAAAGGTTTTGAAACGTAAAACCTCTTAGGGCGTGTTCTATTTTTATTAGTTTACAGACACAATTGAATTAAGTTTTTTATGGATTCTAAGTGCATGTAGTTCATTCTTGTAAAGTCTGTCCCGAAATTTCCATATTTATATCCTTAACATATCTACATACCTAGTAGTAATAAAAACAATTCCCTTTCTGTAATTGCTATAACCCATATTAGTCTTACCACTCTGTATGCAGTTGTCTAATCTGCATTAAATATCCAGTTGTCTATAACAGATGCGACTGCAAATGAAATATCCCACTGGTTAAAAATTATTTCCTGTCTGAGGAAGATTATGTGGCAGTAAAAAAGTTTACGGATACTTTTGGAAAAATCATTACTTGACGCAACAGACGTGTCTAGTAGTTAATAAAAGCTTTCACATCAAAACAGTAAGACAAGTGACATCGAAACTCCCGATTTATGAATGTCCCAAATTCGTTTCAACTCTTAATTACTATTATTAATGGAAAACGCATAGGGTGTTTGTTCACTCTAGGAAAGTTTTTAAAGATTTATAGAGGTGAATCATGCATAGCCTGTATAACATCTTTAAATCGAGTTTTGAAATGAAGCATGTCAGCATGTGTGTTGAAAAGAATTTCAGCTCGAAAAAATATTGAGTTTATGATACACATAAACATGTAAGTATAAGAAATTTTATTACCATAAAGAAACAAACAAGTTTTTCCTTAGCAACACGCAGAAAACAAACAAGCTTTATAAACTATGAAAAGAATTAGAAATTTTACTTCTTCATAAATACGGAGATAATGCATTACTGACATTAATAAATATTTTATTTAATAATTATCATAATTCAGATTTGTTTACTTTAATCTTATTGTTTAAATACCATATAGTTTAAATGCAATTCAATAGTCGATAAGCTAAACTTTGAAGAGAATATCCCATTGATTCTTTTTCGGCGCTACGTTTACAAGTCTTTCTCGTCGCGACCATTCTGAAAATTCCTGCCTGTAGCTTATGTTTTCCATTTCCATTCAAATTTTCTACTATTAATTCAATAGTTCATAATATAGCGGAGTATAACTAAACAGTATAACTGAGTATAACTGAATTTTTTTGGTCCTGTCTCCAACATTTTCGAGTCTTCCTCATGACTTTCAAGAGGATTCAATAGTTCATGATCGCATGAGCTAGCTAGCTTATGATCTGTAGACCATTCAATAGTTTATGAGCTCATGAATTAACTTCCTTGTACTGTAGACCATTCAATAGTTAATTTTCGCATGAGCTAGCTAGTTTATGGTCTGTTGACCATTCAATAGTTAATGTGCGCATGAGCTAGCTAGCTTATTGTCTGTTGACCATTCAAAGTCCATAAGCTGGCTAAGCAATTAAGCATCTGAAGACTGTACCATTGATTCGCTTCCGTCAATTCCCCAGCGTAAACAAGTACTCCTCACGACCATGCATGCCTGAAGCTAATAAATTTGACCATCCCGCCCACAGACAATTGTTGCAAGATGAAGAAATTCCCAGCCCTCTCCAGGCCCGCTCCTTCAATTCCATTAGGTTTCCGGCCGTCCACCGGCCAGGTGTAAAACGCCTCTGCGTGATCGGAATCGCAGCTAACTAATGACATGCAATGGATGTTATTAAGCAACCGTGACGTGACACAAGCGGCAACCAATAGCTATTAAAACCAGGGCCCTTCCATTCACTCCTGCCCGCCCTTCAATTAGACACCAACATGGGGACACGAAACGCTGGAAAAAAATTGGGGCCACTTATTCCACCTTAGACTGGATTTGAAATCACGTAGTCCGATTAAGTAAAATTTTTGGGAGCCTCTGGCTTTTCAATAGCAGCTGGATAATGAATTCTTAATAGAGTGCACTTTTTCGAATGGGTTCCGATAATATTTCGGGATGTTTCTTCCATTTAGGCCAAATATTGGATGAAGGCTTGCTTGGACGCTTTCCAATGGATCGCTACCGTTCGAGAGGGCCTGGCTTCTATTCAAATGACGGCTTCATTATTGATAAGGCTGTGCATGATAGCTGCGTGTGTGCTAAGCGGTTGGATTCGGAATATCAGATTGTTAATTGCTAGTAGTAGTTTTACCTGTTTCGACGATCAATGATTCCGAAATTTTTATTCCCTTACGTACTACCTACCGTTTTCTAAGCTGTACTCATTTTACCATCTTACTGACTTGCAATATTTTGTGAATATTCTTAAATGCATCATCTGGCTAGGTTCATTATTATCTTAATTTAGTCACATTTATATTACTACATGAGGCTAACTCTTTTCAACCCAGAATTGGTTGACTACCGGAGCAAACCACCTATAGTAGACTGTGACGTTACTTGACCTTGGAGTAAAACAAGCTGAGATCCAACAAAGAAGTTCCCAGCGTAGTGTCTGAATTTAAAGTGAAATTAAGAATTTCAGTATAAAAATATGAATATTTTGTTAAGCCCATGTAGTAGATTTATCGGACGGTCATGGGAGAGAAATCTCCCCCATTTTTTCAGGATAATCCAATTTTTTAAGTAAATGATATTTTCAGTGCAACAATTGTAGGTAGTGATTCTCAACCTTTTAATACCTAAGGACCACTAGATCAAGACCCTCTATATAAAGGCCTCCCAACTCGGCCGTGCAACGTCATAACTTTCACTCATCTTTGACGTCACTCCATAGACTTAACATGGCAATTTTCACTCACGTTTGACGTCATCGTCCTGAGTTGGGTGGCCATGTATATAGAGGGTCTTGACTAGATGCTGTGCCAAACCAGTGGCGGACTATATTCACCAAATAATGAAAACCTTTATTGTATAATGGGGTAGTTGGAAAAAAACATTTTTCGAAATCAGCTTGCGATTAGGTTTCATTTTGGGTCATCTAGCTTCAAAAAAGCATGTAAAAATTCAAACTCCATGCAAAAATTCCTTCTGTTGCCGTTTTTCACCTTGGAATTCGGGACATGAATAAAAAGGAGTCTTATATTCGATAATTTTTAAAAATTATTGATGAAAACTTCAGTTTCTTACATACTTTACTTTTGTCGACTAGCACCCCAAAACTTAATTTCCGTTGATTTCCCAATTTTAAAACTGAATTTTCACAACGAATTAGGGTTACTTGGGGTAAGTGGGTCACCCCCCAATATGTACAGGAAATTTCACACTTACTCGCATTGATTATGTTACAGCTTGTCACACCGATGAGTTTTGCATATATTTGAGATTTGTTTAATTTATTTTTAAGATTATAGAACTAATTTAAAATAGATTCCTAGAATGGATTTTTTGGAGAGTTCAAGACGTATTTTTCAAAGAAGTATTTCCAGTTCAGTTTTCATTACATTTTAATGTTTATTGAACTGTTTTGCAGAATTTGACCTCAATTACATACGGCAATTTGAAATTTTTCAAAATTTTTAATTTTGAAGTGTTAAACAGGGGGTCCCACTTACCCCATAGTTTTAGCATGGTTGGGGTAAGTGGGACCCTTTATTATGATATAAGTGGTTCTAGAGGGTCCCATATGATATAGAAACTACTATTGAAGACATGAGCGGATTTTGAGGGGGTTATAGGGACAATTTCCCCCCAATATTTTCAGAAAATTTAGATTTATAGTAGCAAGTAGCAAGACCTTTTACTCACCACTTCAAAATTCATTAAAATTTATAAATTGTTAGATCGACATTTTATATCAAATTTGAGTTTTAATTGAAGTTATGGTGAGTAAAGTGAAATATCTCATCAATAGTGTTCATTCTTATTTAGTGTGTGGGATTTCTTTTCTATCTTACAATGTGTATTAAAGTGCCAAAATAAATCTTAATCAACCTTATTATGTTTTTAACACTATTTTATATATTCTAAAGTAAAACATATCCCTTTGGCCTTTCAAAATATTCTTTAAAATACTTATTTTGCTTTTCATTCTATTCTTACCTTGTCATATTGATTTTGATGTGAGTATATTTCTCACTCATGGACACAGTTACAATAAAATATTTTATATTGAAATTTACTGTACTTTATCAAGTAAGACCCACTGATTTCCTTTTAAGTTTTGCTTGCTTTAAATATAAATAAAGAGGGGATGACCCACTTACCCCATCTCTTGGGGTAAGTGGGTCACCCATCTCATTTTTGATAAAAAGACCAGTTAAGAAAAATATAAAGCTTTATTTTAGAAACTACTGATAATTTTTTGTTTATCGATAGACTCTTTAACGAAATTAGTCAACAAGTACAAAATAAACCATTTCAATTTTTTTCTATAAAGCTCCAAAAATGTACTAGGCTAAAAAGGGGTCCCACTTACCCCAAGTGACAATATATTTAGACATACTTACAAGGCACTTTGAGGGTGCCACATAATTAAATACTCTAATACATATTTTCCTTAAAGTGTAAAAACACTGGAAAACAATCAACAATCAGATATTTAGACACTAAAGTAGACATCAAATCATTATAGTATCCTAATCATTAAGTAACCTTAATTGTTTTTCCTTTTGGTAGATAATTTTTGTCCTAGTCAATAGAGAGGAACTGAACATTCTTTTTAAATCTATGAGGTAACTATTCTATCTATATTTAAATCTATGAGGAACTGAATATTCTTTTTAAATTATTGTATGATCTATGAGGTGCACTCAATATTTTTCCTAAATGTGCGTTTTTAAATGTTAAATCTGTCTTTTAATTTTAAAAAACAAGTTTCTTTATAAAAGAACATATATTATATTCGTGTCCTTTTTTCTTTATTTTATGATCTATGAGGTGCACTCAATATTTTTCCTAAATGTGCGTTTTTAAATGTAATCTGTATTTTAATTTCAAAAAACACTCGCCATATGTTGAATAATTGTAACTGCTTGAAAGCCTATATTAACAATGGCTGTAGAACAATCAGTATCTCATTTTTTTCGACCTTATACAAAACATTTTAACCTTCCGAATAGGAAAAAAGTCAGACATAAATTTTTCATGTTTTGACTTCCTTAGACATTTTATTGATGATGGATGAAATACAATTTTTTAAAGAAAAAAATGCATCATGGACTTCTAGAAAAAATTTTCACATCTTAAATTAACCCCTAAAACGAAATACATAAACAAAACTAGTCCAGTGTTTTGAGATTCCGAGGAGAAAAAGGACCAAATCTATCTTCCCCATCAAAAGCTTTCAATTTTCTAGGCATTTCTTAAAAAATAATATTCCTCTCCAAAATGAAAAAGTGTCCTGATAAAAAATACACTTTGGGGATCAACGTTTAAAAAGATTTCTTATGACTTTGAATTTGTAAGCAATAAATCATTGCTGGAGGAAGCTTCCAAAAATATTTTAGATTCCAAAATAAACATTCGCAGGGAGATTTCGCGAGCAAGTAGTACAATTTAGAACTGATCGAAAATGGAGTAAAACTAGAAAAGTTTAAAGAGTTACACCTCTTAAGTTAAGGTTTTAAAAATTAATTCGTTGCATACGTTTTCAAATAGAACTTATAAAGTGGAATAAAATTTCGTTATAGTGAACCAACGCTAAATGTGAACTATCAGGTTACAATGAAATTTTTCAGATATCCTGAATAACAGCGAAAAAACATTGCGATTGTAATTATTTTTATAAACAAACCTCCAGTAAAAGCGTGAACTACTTATTTAATTCAATGACGATTCGCTATAACGGGATTCCATACACAATCTAAGAAAATTAGAAACTTTTTACCTATCTTAAGTGATATTTAAGATCGTTAAGTCTAATGGGAATGTATAGCATCTCTTATTTTATTTGTTATAAATTATGATTTTGTAGTTATTTTATCTTGATGTTTTTTTAATTGAATCTCCAGTTTGAAAAAGGGAGTAAGTCAAAAAAATGACTAATTGACTTTTTGTGCTTAAAAACATCTCCAAGAAAGTGAAAAGAGGGGGAGGAATATCTACCCCCTATCGATAGATATAGCCCCTTGAATTTTCGAAATCGATGTTCATTTATTGCATTTTTTATTTTAATTTGGAATTGAAGTTAATTTTTCTTTCTTTTTCTATTCTTTGTGCTGTAAGCAAAGCCAAAATAAAATTTTCTTTTAATATAAAAGTTTTTTCAAACTTTTTTATGCAGGGAATGTTTGACTTCATTCATATTCACTCACTCCATTGATACTGCTTTAACAACTCAATTTCATTATAATTTTGAGTTTTATTTGTCTTATTCTTCTTATCTCTCTCTTTTGTGGTGTAAACCACAGAGTATAGAGCTTAACAGAGTGTTCATCTCCATAGACGCTAATGGCAACTTTTTTTAACAGGGCTTTTCCCATTGAAAAACCTTAGGCCAAAGAAGGACCCGCCCTCTTTAATACCACGTCATTCCTGCTAATTCTGTCATTCGCCCACTGAAGCTGTCACTCAAATCCAAATCGCCTATAATCAGAGTTTCGCGTTCTCTGATTGGCTGCTAGTGAACTGAATTATAATCTGCAAGCTGAATTAAATTAATTACCTAAGGAGGAAAACGGCCGTTTGGCATCTCTGTTAAGCTCTATACTCTGTGGTGTAAACTAAGGCGAAAAAGAATTTAAATGTCAATTTAACGGGGTTTTTTTAAGATTTTTCTTCAGATAAAATTTCATAAGGTTGAAAAAGGGAATAAGTCTATGAACTTTTTTTACTGTAAAATATTTATGATTCCAGTCTTAAATACCCTTCCCCCTCTATTAGATAATCCCGAAAATGTGTACCAAAGCACTTGCTTAATTTCATATAAACTCGATGCGAAATTCACGGAATTCTGCAGAGGCAGGACGTAAAGCCCAGTGGTGAGCGTTGGCACGAGTAAAAACCATTTTATGCCATGAGTAGGAGCAAGGGCGAAGAATAAGGGGAACATAAAAGGAAACACTTGGCATCCAGCTCTTAAAGGTGAAAGGGGAGGAAACAATCACAGGATCCTCTCAGAAACGTGAAAAGACCTTCTCTTCTTTCAGAACTTTTTGTAGGTGAAAAATAGGCGTGTGTTTATTCCTCCCTGGCTATTTGTAAAGGAATGGTGCTGGAGTAGCGGATTAACGTCCATGAATTTATGATGGACAAATGAGTAACCTCTTTTGTTGCACTGCGAACGCTTACAGACAAACATAAATATATTTAAGAATATTTATTCGTCCCCTAATTAACAACACTTTCGTTCTGGTTTTAGCTAGAACACTGCAACACTTTATTTGTTGTGATAGGGGTCTGTATATGCTTAAAAAGTATTGCTATCTAGAATGCTCGGTAAATGCTGTTGTAAAATGTGTTTAGAATCTGAAAGGGCTCTTGAATTTAGATTGAAACACTGTAAGAACATATTTTCCGTCTCCGTATATTTTAGCAACACTTTTACAGCACTGTGCCTTTCTTATCAATCGCTTATTAATCTTAACGCTTTTGGTAAGTGGAAGTGTTCAATACTGTGTTTACAAAGAGCTGCATAGTTTTTCAAGCATATGTATTTATGTAAATTATAAGAGCTTAAGTATGCGCTTAACATTATGCCTTAAATACTCATATCTGGATTATGGGGCGATAAAATGACGAGTCCTGGTCTGTCAAATCGGGATAAAAGTTATGCAAATGTTTTTTCTTCATTTAGTTAGGTGTGTTTGTAGATTTGGAAAAACTAATTCGATTAAAATGAAACACCTTAAAATAGCAACAGAGTACATTTGGATAGACTCCAACCCCGCCTCAAAATCAAATATACTAAGGATGTTTTAAAATTTGGATATTTACTAAAAATAAGAGAAATTCTACTTAAATAATTGCAAATTTATGAATAACCTCCCTCATGTCTCTGTACAAAAAGGTATTTAAATTTACTACCAACTCTCTCTCTCTCTCTCTTTTATATTTATAATATTATTTCTTATAGAACAAGCGTTTTCAAACTTGTTTTCAACTCTTTTATTTTTAATTTCTAATTACATAATTTTCTATACATCTCACCTTTATTATTTATTTTATTTCCTTGTACTATAGTATTAATTTAAAATGAATAAGCATAAAGATTTCTTCAAAACATTCTACAAATTCAATTTCAGTTTTTTCCAACACCGATACGCATTACCATGTGAAAACTTCGTATGTGTAAGGAAATAATCCTCCTTAAGGAATATCTCCTTAATATCTCCTTAAGGAAATTTTGCATTGGCTTATAAAGCAATAAACACTGAATAAATACAAAATAATGCTTATTTAGGGAACTTTGTTTAAAAAAATAAGTAATTGCAATATCAAAACATTATGTGTATAACTGTTTGGACACAAAATCCTGTTCACGCTTAGAATAGCCAATAATTTGAATATGAAAAAAATAAATCTGGGGAAAAAGTGAATGAAGATTTATTTTATACGAAGTCGCTAGAGTACATTTACTGCCCAATTAGAGAAAAATGATCCTTTGGGTCACATATATTTACAGATCATTAAATGCTACCCATGGATAAAACCCTCACGCGACTATGTTATCAAATACCCCAGGCTGAGTTAATGCAATGCATGCCTTCTATATTTTCTACGTAAAAAATTCATGTATTCAAAACTCTTATAAAATTATTTATTCAACAAAATTAAAAGAGGAAATACTTCCTTTGTTGCTTAATTACGCCTTAAGTTTTTTATTGTACTTTTTTCTTTTTTTTTTCACATACCTACTTTAAATCTTGTTAATGCAATATGGTGGTGGGCACACTGTGTATCGTGTTGAAGAAACACTCTTAACATTGAGTTTGTAAATAAGTTCATGTTTCATTCATCAATTTCATTACATAAAGGCCTGCGCGTAAAATAAGTAGAACTTAACTGATTTACATATTCATATTAAGAAAAAAATTATCAGCGTTTTACCATCTTAAATGTATTAAAAATTAATTTAATATGTTAGATATCTCATCCATATATTGGAATTTTATCGACATAAAATGTGGTACATTTGTTCCATTAAATGGCGATACATGAACCAAGATTAAATTTTAAAATGTTGTTCAGTTGTATTAAGTTTTATTCCAAAGACATCATAGAATGATTTTTATGGTTTAACAAGAAGGAAAACAACACTTGATCTCTTTCGTGATTTACTACACAAATGAAATTAAAGAATGTTCTCCTTAGCCTAAGTTACCATACAATTTTTAATTTGCTTCTGAATACCATTGACAATGCTTTTGAAAAGTTTAGATTCGAAAAAAATTATCGATTCATCTGATGTCCAAGTGATCCATAAAAAAATTTTTTTTTACATAATATGGTTTCATATTTCAATAAAAAAGATTTTATTTAATCAGAAAAATACTAAAACATATCTGGCATCTGTATTTGTATGTCTCTCCTTCACATATAATGTGTTAAAATACCTAATTATAGAGTTTAGGTTTGGATTTAAGAAACTTAACAATACTTCTTATCTAAACTCAATTTTTATGTATTTGATTTTAAAGTTGATTGACCTACTTTACTTAAATATAAAAACCTAAAATTCTCGTAGGTTTTCTTTAGTTCTTGAAAACCATTTATCAGTCCCTAGAGTAGGAACATTCCAGTTAGCTCCCCAATTTCAAATTACGCAGCAATGCTCATATTTTTACGTGCTGTTAAATTGTTTGTCAAGACTTCCTCAAAATACAGGACTAAGCGACTTTTGTGAACATTATTATTCCAAGCAAGTTTTGATTGCATGCAAGATTTGTTTAAGTAGGCGGTTTAAAAAGGAAAGATATATACTATCCAGACTAAAATTCAACTCACGTGGAAACTTGTAACCCCAAAATTAGAATTTTTTTCTTACACTCTAAAAAATGCCTAACGAGTCGTGAATCAGTAAAAAGGTGAATATCCTAATCATTTAATTTTCACGAAAATTCCGTTAGATGTCTGCCTTTATTTTCATGTAGAATTTAATTCAAGGATAAGGTGATATTTAGAAAACTGTGCTAATAATGTTATAAGAGGTTTAAATAGGCAGTGCCTTTTGAAGGTGTGAGGTTTGAATTTGATAGCCAAAATAAATACTAAATTATACCTAAAGTTGATGGGATGATTCGTATATTTAATTTGATAAAAAAAATCTCTATTTTCATCAACTTTATCTTTTTATCTATGCCATCATAATCATCTTTTTCTTCTCCATCACATTTGTCTTAATCCATCATTTATATTGTTTTCTTTATCATCTTCATAAAATCATCATATCATCTCCATATTCTAAAAATGTTTATCCCATCAACACATTCTCATAATAATAATAATTGAAGATAATGTAATAATGATTATGAAAATATGATGATTCATCATGTTTTTGTAATCATTATTACATTCTCATACCCAAATTGCAAGTAACCCATCATGTTTTTGTAGTCATTATTACATTCTCTTACCAATATTGCAAGTAACCTTACAGTTAACCTTTTATTTTCATTGTCATTGGGTTTCCCAAAGTAAGGTTTACCAAAAACCATTCCGCAATACTCTATTATGGTTTGAATATGAAGAATGAAGATTATAGAAATAAATTTAAAAATTTATAGGCTGAAATTATAGAGAGACCTTCTCCTCAAAACTCGTCACCTCAGTTTTTAACCTTATTTTAAGGTTTTCCTTAAGGTTATTGCTAATCTTAATATACGCTTCAACCAGTGCGGGTTGTTTTGATCTTGTCTCAAGGTTACAGGTTGTCAATGACAACCTTACAAAAACCTCAAATGGGTTACTCCATAAGCTTACAAAAATGTTAATAAAAATTATATTTCTATCTGGGTATATTCATAATCATATCACAATATTCTCAGAACCTTCATTATATATTCGGCCAATTCTTAAAATCAATTATCATATTCTCAAAATTATCCTTTCCATCATTATCATTTTCTATAATCATTACTACATCAACAAATATTCATAACTATTTCCATATTTCCATAACCTCATCCTTTTATTCTCACATTCGTCATCTTATTTTAATAATAATTACAGTATAACCTCGTTATTTCGAACTTTGATACCTCGAAAACATTTATATCTCGAAAAAATATTTTCCCCTTGAAATATAGCACTAATAATTAATATTTGGGGTAACCTTATTATCTAAAAACTCGATATCTCGAAAATTTCTTTTCTCGTCCATTTGATTTCGAGGTTATATTGTATCATCCAACTATTCTTTGTTCCGTTCAGGTGAGTGGGAACATCATGAACACGGGCCACAGTGTGATCTTCCGAGCAGAAGGCACTGACTCCGACACAGCCGTAAACATCACAGAAGGACCCTTGTCCTACAGGTACCGCTTCGAAGAGATCCACCTGCACTATGGGAGGACAGACGATTCGGGATCAGAACACACACTTGCCGGGTACTCCTTCCCAGCAGAAGTAAGTGCCATGTTTTAAGAGATTTCTAAATTAATGATGTTTCAATTCATTTTTAGTTATGGAGTTACTTGCGTTGAAAATTTTATACTGAAAATAGTTTCCCTCTTCTCAACTTCAAAGACCGATTCTTTTACAATATTTTAACTACTTCTGTTTAGGGTGCCTTGTCATTGCACAAGAAAAATTTTTCGCTGATAATTACAATAGTAGCTGCTTCTAATATATTTCGTCTCGGTCGCCTATTTTAAATGAACAGGTTATAGTAGGTGTGGGACACCTCAAATAAATACAAAAGCTAGTTAACAACTAACAACATTTATTAACATAACAACAAACAACAACATTTAAGAACATCAAAAGAAATAACAGAAAAACATTATATAGTTTGAGTTCCAACTGCATAATAAACAGAGGTGTGTTTTACTAACATCAAGTTCGCCTTTTTATATGGCTCTCTAGACGGTCACGGTTACATGAAACTTAGTCACCGGGTGCGACGCCACAGTAGGATATGATAATCAAAAGAATATCATTAATAATATCATTTAGAAATAATCAAAGAAAAAATATTGTTAGATATTTTCAGTTAAATAACTAGTTAACTCCAGAGTTGGGCACTCACGCGAATGAAAATTTATTCGTCAATCGTACGAATAAATTCTGCTTCGAATAAATCAATTGCGAATAAAGTTATCTGTCACCGTCGAATGAATTTTTATTCGCAATTGAAAATTCATTCGCAACTAACTTTATTCGTGGATGACGAATAATTATTCAATTGCGAATAATTTCACCAGACAAATAAATTAATTACAGAAGGTACATATAGGGGTGCAAAAAAATTCTCAGGGTTGGTACGGAAGGGTCCACAACTTTACCGGAGTGGTCCGTAAATTTACGGAAGTGGTTCGAAAGTGACCGGAAGTTGCCCGAATTCAACCGGAAGTGGTCTAAATTTAACCGGAAAGTGATCCGTATTAAGATGAAAAGTTCCACAACTTACCGGAAGTGGCTAGTAAGTTACCGGAAGTGGTCCGCAACAAACCGGAAGTGGTTCGTAAGTAACCGGAAGTGGTCCACAACTTCCCGGAAGTGGTTCATAAGTCACCGGAAGTGGTCCGTATTTAAACGGATTTAACCGGAAATGGTTCATCTTTAACCGGAAGTTATCCGTATTAACAGGAAATGTTCTGCAACTTACCGGAAGTGGTTCGTAAGTTACCGGAAGTGGTCCGCAACTTACCGGAAGTTGCCCGAATTTAACCGGAAGTGGCCCATATTTCACCGGAAATGGTTCATATTTAACCGGAAGTGGTTTGTAAATTACCGGAAGTGGTCCGAAACATTCCGGAAGAGGTTGGTAAGTTACCGGAAGTGGTCCGCTACATACTGGAAGTGGTTTGTAAGTTACCGGAAGTGGTCCATATGTAACTGGAAGTTGCCCGAATTTAACCGGAAGTGATTCGTGAGTCACCGGATGTGGTCCGCAAGACCGGAATTGGTCCACAACTAACGGATCACTTTCGGTGACTTACGAATCACTTTCGGTAAGTTGCGGACCACTTCCGGTAACTTACTGACCACTTCCGGTGACTAACGAACCATTTCCGGTAAATTACGGACCACTTTCGGTGACTTATGAACCACTTCCGGTGACTCACGGACCACTTCCGGTAAGTTGTGGACCATTTCCGGTTAAATACGGATCACTTCCGGTTAAGTTCGGGCAACTTCCGGTTAAATGCGGACCACTAACGGTGACTTACAAACCCCTTCCGGTGACTTACGAACCACTTCCGGTATGTTACGGACAACTTCCGGTAACTTACAAACCACTTCCGGTAAGTTGCGGAGAATTTCCTGTTACTACGGATCACTTCCGGTAAAAGACGGACCATTTCTGGTTAAATATGGACCATTTCCGGTGAAATTCGGGCAACTTCCGGTTTAATATGAACCATTTCCGGTTAAATACGGACCATTTCTGTTTGAATACGGACCACTTCCGGTTAAGTTCGGGCAACTTCCGGTTAAAAACGGATCACTTCCGGTGACTTAAGAACCACTTCCGGAAAGTTGCGGACCACTTTCGGTGATTTCCGAACCACTTCCGGTATGTTGCGGACAACTTCCGGTAAGTTGCAGACCATTGAACCATTTCCGGTTAAATACGGGCCATTTCCGTTTGAATACGAACCACTTCCGGTTAAATTCGGGCAACTTCCGGTTAAAAACGGACCACTTTCGGTGACTAACAGACCACTTCCGGTGACTTACGGACCCCTTCCGGTGGGTTACAGACCACTTCCGGTGACTCACGGACCATTTCCGGTGACTAACAGACCACTTCCGGTAAGTTTCGGACCACTTCGGTAA
The DNA here is from genome assembly GCA_024610705.1 of Tetragnatha versicolor. NCBI lineage: Eukaryota > Metazoa > Arthropoda > Arachnida > Araneae > Tetragnathidae > Tetragnatha > Tetragnatha versicolor. Next base: position 43,842,035 of record JANDEH010000009.1, read on the forward strand.
ATTTGAGAAGCGATCCAATAAAGCAGCGTTATTCGTAAGTTCTCTCACAACTACAGATGAATTATTTGTCAATCGTCTCCTCTGCGATTGACGAATAAATCAATCGTTATTCGTATGCTCGCTCGCAATTGACGGTTGATTCATTCGTTATTCGAAGGTTCATCTAGATGATTTATTCGTTATTCGTTATCTGTAGTTGCTCGAATAAATTTTGCCCAACACTGGTTAACTCTATATCAATTAAAGACGTTTTATATGAGATGATGGGAAGTAAAGTCATTTACAAATTATTAAAAACCTAAAAGTTTGTAGTGTTGTAGATGGCTCAGTGACTTAAATTTTACCCGTGTTTGGAAAAATCTAGGGAACTTATACTAGTTTTGAAGAAAATTAGTCATTACATACTCACAAAGTAATCATGATTTACAAAAAAATCGGAACCAACTAAAAGTCAAAAAGTAGGATGCATATTAGAAAAACAAAGTTTCCAATTTTCGAAATAATTTATCACTAAGAATATATTGATTGACAGAACAACCTGAAAATAAAATCAATAGTTTTTAAAATGACTCTAAAATACAAATTTTATGCTTATAGAACCATCCCAGTTATAGTAGAAAAAGTGAAAATTGAATTTTTCCATCGGACGAGAAAATTCAAATAGGCATGTCAAAACTATATTATTGTACGACCTTCTATACCCCATCAGTCATCCTAACCCTTTCAGTCAGACTACATACCTCACCCAAATCGACAGGGAAGCAACACCAGAGCAATTCATATCGAAAACAAAAACATTTCTTTTTCCCTGGGATCTTAATCTCTTTTCTTTCCGAAGAGCGTTTTTTCTGCCTTTTTTCGCAATTTATGTGGACTAGACCTTCCCCCTCCCAATTTCGATGTAATTGAGCATTCTTCGGCTTAAGACGCCCGAGGAATGGTTGCTGAATCTAATGCATATTGTATGGAGACTTTTTGCTGTCTCTGCCAATGACAGAAGTCGTATATCATTACAAGAACCCCTTACGACAAATTATTCCACAGCTAATGGATACTATTCAGAACGGGGCAAAAAAAATGGGGAATATTGAGATGCTGAATATTTATCAAGCTGGTTGGTTGTGTATTCTAAAGTTTTCTATTACGTGTAGACGATTGTCTTGTGTGGAAAGATTGATCAGTTGCCAGTCGTTGAGGGAAGTCAGGAACAGTGGCTTTCTTTAATTGGAGATGTTGGTTCCTCGATTTTTTGTAGCGTTTTGTTTTGTCTGTATGAATAGATATGAAACAAGTTAGTTAGCTCTATACAGCTTCTTTATATTTTAGAACATATCTGTATTAAAGGGGAAAATCAAACTCCATCAAAATTAAGAAATTTTACGTGTATGGGACTAATAGTTAGTGCTTTTGCCTGAATTTTATGAATATATTGTGTCTTGTATAATTATCTTAAACCTATTAATTTTCTGGTATAAAGAATACAAGAGCTATCTAAGAGATATAATCTTCTGATGTATTATTTTATGAGATAATCTGTAAACTTTTTTTAAAATTTATGAATTAAAAAGTTAGTTTATTTATTAATTTTTCTAGTCAACCAGCATCAAGAGTTTTCGATATGAACTGACAAAGTATTTTGTATAGAATAAAATAGTATTTAAATGTAACTGAAAAAATAATGAAATTTAACAAGGCATTACTGCAACATCAACTTATTATTCGATATCTCGAAACCTGTTTGAACTAACATAAACAAACACTATACAGTCACTTATTTTACCCTTATTTAACCTTCTACTGAATTGGAGGGCATTTATTACCTTAACTGGAACTTTATGAAGGTAATAATCATGCTTATATTTTTTTGTATTTGTGTGTATTAAAATTATTGTTTTAGTTACAGATTTTTGGTTACAATTCAGATCTTTATAATAATATTTCTGAGGCTCTAGCAGTCAGAAGAAGTGAAAGTGTTGTTGGTATTGCAGTATTCTTACAGGTAAGAGCAAATTTATGTTAAATTAATTACCTTGAATATAAAATTAATTTAGTTATATCTGCTTATAACATAACGAATTTTAATGAAATAGTTGAGTAAAAATATTTGAAAGATTCTATTCTTTTAAAAGGTTATACCAATCTACTACTTAAAAATTAGGTAACTTTTTTTAATGATTAAATTTTTAAAAATGTAACGCCTCTTGTAGTCAAATGTATTATAACTCCAAATTAAAATAATTAATAAGTAAAATAGGTAAGTCAGTAAAATTAATTTCATTGATACATTTCATTCATACATCTCATTCCCAAACAAATAAGAGAAACATAGATTAAATGGAATCGATGTTTTGTTGAAAAAAACAAATTTTGTAATTATTAAAATTTGATGTCAGTAAAATTAGAATTAATTAGGTTATTATCTCGCAAGTGGTGTCTTGAAGAATTGTAGTACTTGTGGGAAAATAGGGGAAAAATCATCCCTTACTCTGAGATTATTTCATAATTTTAAGAAAAAGGATCTGCACAAGAATTTTGAATTCAAAATGGCTCGGTATCACTCCATTATATGAAATAAATTGCTTTTATCATAAAAACTAAGCAGCTAGTGTTAAGCCGTTAGGGTTTTGAGAAACATGAAGCATAATATTGTGCAATTAGGCGCTATCTTCAAACATTAACTCAAAGTGTTGTTAAAAATATTGGTCACCTCCAAAAAAAACAGTAGTTAATTTGCTAAAGCAAACTTTCTAGCTTTCACGACTAGGCTTCTTTGTTTTACAGATTGGTGATTTGTCAAATGCAGAGCTCAGAATTTTAACGAGTCAACTCCATAGAATAGTTTACAGAGGTAAGTACCTTATTTTATTTTAACATATATATAGAAAATGTTTTAGTTAAATGCTGTGATGTCATTTTTTCAAAAATATTTCTATATACCTTCTGACCATTGATGATTTCGTTTCATTAAGAATCTATAGAATATTTTGGAATGTTTATTATGAGATTATATTTACCTTTAAATTGAAGGATGCATTTAAAGAAACAAATTCTTTCGCACAGATGTATCCTTCATTAAAAAAGTTATTTTAAAATTTTCTTACGTGCCTTAACCCCCTCATTTGTTTGTGAGCATGAAGATTTGAATGGTTCTATCTTGGAAAAATATTATTTTCTCAAAGTTAAGATTTTAATCCTTAAAATCTACATTACAGGGGTTGATTATAATACAAGCCTATTTAGTTTGCGTAAAAGTGTCTTAAACTAAAGCACATTGTACTTAAACCATTGACCCATTCTTTTTTGCCTTCATCAATCAAAACCTCATACATCGCCAAAATTAAGAATTTCTCCCAAATTCAGAAGTTCAACTCTCAAGATTAGGTATCGAGCGTTACATTAAACACAGGTCAAAGCGCTCATCACCCCACATTCGGATCTTGAACTAGATCGATTTGATAATAATAATACACATTAAGGGTCATTACGCAATTTCCATATTCGCTTGAAAATGTGACAGATTACCTAATCTCGCTAAAAAGCCTCATTTCCTATAGGCCAAGAGGCACACTTGCAACACTTATCCGTCAGAGACCTCTTGCCGGACACTCGATTCTTCATGACGTATGAAGGTTCCTTGACCATGCCCGGATGTCAAGAAACAGTCACGTGGATTGTGATGAATCGGCCAATTTACATCACCAAACAGCAGGCATGTATTTATCTCAATTAACTTTATACATATTATTGGCTGGAAGCTTCAAGCTTAAAACTAACTAGTTTTAGTTAACACTTTCAATACGGGAAAAAAATCAGTTGTAGTGCGATTCATTGCCGTGGGAACAGTTATTTCTCCTCCAAATGATTATTACGATGAAATAACTTAGCTGTTTGAAGATCTAATAGACGCATACACGATCACATAAGGACGTTTCAACAACAACAATGATGTTACAAGCTAATGTTTAAATTTATTGATGGGATGGCATATCGCACCCTTGCTACAAAAGTGCCACAACTCAAAAAACTACGTATGTTTTCCAGGAATTGCAAAAAACTGACTAGGCACATTTTAGTATTTTTGAATTTGTCAATACGAAGAACGATACATCTCAAACTATGATCGTTATCCATTGTTCTAGTAGTTCATACTCAACGACGGCTGGACGACAACTCAAGATGTGGCATTTCAGTAGAAGGAATCATAGCCATCTTGATTACAACAAAACGCCATAACTGCCATCTGGCGGCTGATTTTTTAATGCAACTTCTGGCTCTTTTGAAGATTGGTAGAGATGTGAAAACTACACCTAATGGCGGTTATAACTCAAAAATTACAAATTTTGAGTTGTGGCACTTTTGTAGCAAGGGTGCGATATGTCCCGCCGTATTGAAAGGGTTAAAGTAGAGATTTGTTGATAAAATACGCTGAGTTTAGTGAAAAGAATACAATACCTAATTAATGTTTTTGGCATCAAGTACATTTAATATTTTTAACCCTCTCGGCACCAGAACATCAAAAAAGTGAAAAAACTATTTTCTTCTTCTCAATACATCCAAAATTCCCCTATAATTTGTCTGGAAAAAAAATTTCTTGTGCGCACTCCTTCTAGTTATTTTTATGAGCCTCATATGAGGCCATATGGGCTATAATATTAGAATAAAGTTACGAAATAAGAAAATATCTACCAACCTATAAAAATTTTCTACAGAAGCTATTATCTAGCTAGTATTTTCTCTTCACAAGCATCACAACTTAAAATGTAAACATTGAGGTATAAATCATCTTGCTGCCATTTAGGAACGAATTCAGAAACCATGTAGAAGTCCCATATGTGATCTACATGAATCAGTGAAGTCACTGATGAAAAGAAAATAAATTTGCGTGTTTACATCATACAAAAATTGAGCTCATAAGTAGAAGCCTCATATGAGGCCCAGGGTGGCGAGAGGGTTAATGTAAGGTTCACAAAACCTATAACTTTTATATGAAGTGTACAACTGATGTTTTTGAGGCACACAACAGGAGTTGAAGATGCAGCTCCCTAAAAGTTAATTTCTTATTACCTTAAGCAAATGTTTTGTTTAAAGGCACATTAACACTGTTTCACCTTTGATCTTCATTTTGGAGGAATTTTTTAGAGTGAAAAGTGTGAATTGGCGTTTCACTCTATATTCCTTCACTATTCTATGCAAACTAACGGTTCACAAGAGTGAATCACTCAGGAGGAACAAGAGTGAATGGGCCTAAGATATCAAACATAGCGTCTGATACCTCTCCCATGTTAGCGACACCCAATGTGGTTTTATATCCCTATATAATATCCTAAGTTAAGTGTTATAAGATGACAACCCGATATTTTTGGTGTAAAATGAATAAGGTTTTCTCTTAAACGTTTAATGTAAGTTACGTTACCCAGTTTGTACATGTGTTTTCCACTTTACGTTAAAATCCCTGATATTTTAGCCGTATACTCCCAATTTATCCATTAGTACAGAGAAATGCATGGATGAAGTTTTAAATCAAACTTGCGAGTAATTATTTAATATTACATCATGCCTCTGGATATAAATTCAGTATGACTATTGTTATGGTTATAGATCTGTTGGGAAATCTAAAATCGCTATCATAATTAACTCATATTGTAGTATTACAATAATCCTATGATATACAGTGTAAATAGTCGAACTGAGTTCTACAGACATGAAACGTTGGAACGATAACTATCTGAAGCTTCCTTAGAATTGTTTGATTTTGTCAATTATGTACTCTGTATTTTATCCAATAATAAAGATAAGAAGCCAAAGCTACGAGTGATGATATACTCTTTCAGGCTTCCGGAGATAGTTAAGAATCAATTATAAAACAGAGCACATTGCAGACAACTTTCAGACGTCTGTTAAATTAAATTTTCGGTGTGTTAAAAATTTTATACTATTTGTCACGTTTTTTTATACTATACGTCACTCTATCCCTTGGCTTTTTATCCACATATTTGTCATGAGATTGGCTGAGCATAAAATTACAATTTAATTTTAACTTACTATTTCTTACGTTTTTCAATTCTAAATCAACGTTCTCTGCTTTTTTATACCTAAATTTTATTTAAAAATTGGAGTACGCTTTTAATTCATCAGGTACAGATGTCTAAATAGTATCGGGTTATCAAAAAACAATTTTTTCAGTTTGCTGGTACTTAAAAGATTAGTTTTGGTCAAGCAGATTTTTGTAGGCAAAAATCAATACAGTAAAGGGAAAATCAATTTTACTATTTTTTAAATGTTTGGTCGAACGTTTTGAAAATATATCTCTGTTTCTGCATCTACGACAAAACACTCAATATCTTTTAAAAGGGGGTATTCTTTTATTAGTGTGCATAATTACAATTTAAATATAACAAATACAGGAAAACTGTGGAAGATTTAACTAAAATATAAAAAAGCAATAAAACCAAATAGCCGAATACTTTTAAAATTTCAACCTACCTACTCAAAATTTTTGATTGATACGTAAAATCCTTTATATTAAACTAATGCATCAATACTTAAAATCCTCTATACATTATTTATTGCCTCTATATACATCTATCACTCCCCCTAAAATATTAGCCAGCAAAAATGCTCATCTACCCGAGATCATTGAAGTGGTATATCCGCAGCTGATCTTCCCAACCTCTCGCTAACAAATACATTTCCTTGCAGCTCTACATCCTACGGAAGTTGGTTCAGGGGGCTGAAAATAACCAGAAAGCCCCTCTGGGGAATAATTTTCGGCCCCCTCTCCCTCTGAATCAAAGGGTCGTCAGAACGAATATCGACTTCAGGAGAAGCGAGGTAAACTAATTTTGCATTCCGTAATATGTTACCTCACGAGAATTGGAATCCCATTTTGCTTTTCACACAGGTAATCTCGGAGTTTAGAGTCGGAATCAAATCGATTCGGGCAGCGCTTTTGCTTTAGAGAGACTTCATAATCTTTTATTCAATTAGTATCCTAAGACATGGGGGATAAATGATGTAAAATAAGACTTTGGGCATGGGAATCAATAATTGAAATCGATGGGGAAGCAGGTGCTTAAGGTCGAGCTTTACACGTCCGGACTTGTCCGAATGTGTGGGTTCCGCCGCGAAGTTGGATTCGGAAACAAATTTTGAACGGGTTCAAAAGGGAGATAAGCGTTTTTCGAGAGGTGAAGTTTCATAGTTTCGCTGATTACCGGAATTTCTAATTCGGTTAAGTGGTGGGATCTTTTAAGATCTTTCTCTGCGAAGGATATTTTTTAAGTTTATGTTAGAAGTGAAGCGAATTAGTTTAAATATCCATGGGGTTCTAAGAGGAGGCTTGAGTAACCTTCGAGGACTCTTTAATCCCACTTCAATTGATTTTCAATTCTATACCCTCTAAGTTTTTTTCATTAAAAGGCCTTCCCAGATTCATTTCGTTACAAAAATTTTAAAATTTGTTATAAATAAATTTTGAATCTTCGGTTGGAAAAAATGTTTAAACATTCTCTCTTATGGTATATACAAAGCTTTTGAATTAATTTTACTCATTTACAAGTCTATCCGACGCGTCACATAGTAGTCTACGGTAATGAATTTAGAATAAAGTTTAACATTGCGAAAAATTTAAAAGTAAATCGTTTAAGTTAAAATCTAAATTAATTTATTAGCATTTATCCTTTTAGTATTATTTTGATACTTCTAAATATTTTTTAATAGAACATATATGAAAAATAAAATTAAACTAGGTATTATTATCCCAATTTCGAAATTTCTTTACAACATTATTGGTCACACCCTTTTCAAATCGTAATTCATGGTCTTAATTAAAATAAATAGCGAATCTTCCAACAATCCATGAATTGTATATTTTAATAAACTTCAAAATTGATTTTGTTGAAACTTTAACATATTGATTACTTTCAAACTGCTATAAATATAAAGATTTTACATTTTTTGATTTGGTTCAGATTTGATTATCTTCTTTTATTTCACGAAATCTCTTTTAACCATACAACAACTCAAAATGCTAAAAGACACGCAAGGTTGAAAGGTACCGTGTTAAGGTACGCAATAAAATAAAACAAGTGTAGTTCTATTATAATGATTTAATGACATGAATTATTCATCCGGACAAATTACTCCCCTCTTCCTCGAAAACAACAATGTTCGACAACATTTCCTGAACACTTAAGAACAACCGAGCAAACAAAGTTTGAGGGGATGATATCAAAAGTGTCCTTAAGGTTTAGTTAGAATATTTAAGGCTTTTGTCGAGGTTCGTAAAATCATACTAGTCACCTGCCAATTTTCAAGCTTGCAGCTCTTTATCAATGCAGTGAGTTAACATCACAGAGCTTGTTCCTTCCTTCGGTTGAGAAAAATTTCAACCGAAGAACAATCTGACAGTTTGCGTAAGAAAAAGAATCGATAGAATGAACGCATATTGATCCTAGAACTTGTTTAAAAGAGTAGAATGTTAAAAACAACGAAGGGGCTACTAAAACCTTCTAGAGACTCTAAAGGAAGCTGGTTTTTTCCCTCTTCCGTACAGACATGAAGAAGATGGCAGGATTAAGTGTTTAGCTCGGTATTGACGAAAAAAGTTTCTAATAAAACACACATGGTGAAAATGCTCCTCAATCTTTCCCGGAAAGGTGATTTTGTAAGTAGATTGGGGCATTCAAACTGAGCGGCTAGAAGAAAAAAGAGAAAACTAAATTGGAGAATTTTGTCAAGAAGTTAGTATGCGAAAAGATCTTACTCAAAAAGTAATGAAATTTTCTTTTTTTTAAAACTCTGTCTTGGTTTTATTCATTAATGCTGTCGTGTTTATTTCGAAGCAATGTACTATGTTAAAACAACTTTCATACTTTTATTTCTTGTTAAAAAAAGGTTATAGATTAGAATTTTTTGAGGCATTGCTATTTCTCCATCTAATGTTAAATTCAAAATATTTCGTTATAATATATAAATAGTTTGTATTTGGAATAAATTCGAGTAATTATACATGCTCTTAATATTTTAAATACTGTTTTAAAAAGCATTTATTGAATATTTTTACTTAAATTACTTTTTAACCTGAAGATGATTTTCAAACTCAACTTTATAATTTTTTCTACTTTTTTCCAATTAAAGATCTGAAAAGATACCTGTTAATACCTGTATAAACCTGCTGACAATAAAAATTAACAGTACTGAAAATTATCACACGACGTGTAAATACCACTTTTAAGTATCAAAATGTTTTATTTACTTAAATTTTACTAATGAGATTATTCCATTCAATACAGTTGCTATTTCAAAAGTGATACGTTCATTTTTTTAAAGCTAAATTATTTTAAGCCTTAAAACACTTTGAAAAGTTTCTATTGGTAATTATTGTAAATGAGTTTTTCTCACAAACTGTCTCAAAGATTGTATATTTTTATTGAAGAGACAATAAAAAATGTCCCAAAATATTTAAGGCAATATCAGCGTATTTAATTAAAGATATTTGATTTGGTTGGAAACTAGTCCAAAACCTCCCATTCATCATTATTAAATATCCCCTTAGAGTTCGGAAAACAATAGGTATAACTGCTTATTCAACAGTTGATTTTTAACATATATTTTATTTTTTCTCCATCAAAATTTAAAAGTTATTTTTCATTCGTTTTGTCTCAACAGATTTTAAATTCTATACAAACGTAGAAATAAGAAGAAAGTCGCAAAATACGGATTTTTATACAAGCATTAAAATGCATGCCTATAGGCAGGAATCGATTTCTAGAAATACAGGTGTCGGAACGGTGAAATTCATTGGTAAGATGAGAGAATCCCTTAGTAAGGAAATTCTAGGGGGTATTCCAGTTCCTAGTGAGAGAGGACCGGAAAAAATCGTAACATTTTGAGTGCTTGAAAAGTAAATGTTCATAAAGCGAACGTCCACTGAATTATATTAATGACAAGCAAATTTTATTGATTTATTTATTTACAGAAATAAAAGTACAGCGCAGAACTTGAAAATAACATGTCAATATCAACTGGGATCAGTTGATCCATTTAGATGAACAAATAATCTGTAAATATATTAATACAAAATTGAATACATAAACAATAAAATACACAATATACAAACAATGATTTTATAAGCTTTTTTACACTCGTGTAGAAAAATTAAAGATAATTTTACTTTCAGAATATTGTGATCCTCATCAACGAATTTCAGGCCTTGGATGATCTCCTGACGGTCGTATTCACCGGTAACTTGACCGGCGGTTAACCGGGAGTCAAACATCTGATTGGTGGAAAATTAGTTTTCCTTCTTCAACGGCCAATCAAAAGCTTGACTGTCGTTTAACCGCCGGTATAGTTACCGGTGAATACGACCGTAAGAGTGGAAATATATGGTCTGGGATCAAATTACCCTAAATGTAGTTTAAGGGGGGTACAGAGGCTCTCCATTGATAATGGAGTTCAACACGATAGAAGCGATAGCGTAGCAGAAGCGTTCACCTCTCCCTGTTATTTGTCAAGGGTATAATCCTGAAATCCGTGCATGATTTTTATTGTGTGGAATACCTTGAAGTAGGATTTTCAGACGATATTAAGAGATACCTCCTCAATCTTCATCATTTTGGGTGGATTTTAGCCTTTGGATATTTTATTGGTGGGTGATTACCATGTTGTTTGAAGCTCTCATGTGTTTTGTTATGTCTGGGGCGACCCTGAAAATTACATTACATGAACTAAGATTTTGTCATTATTCCCCAAAAGGGAAATTATCCTTACTGCCCGTGGTAACAAATATGCTACCATAAGTTTAGCTTCAATTTTCAGCATAAAGCAGCAATTTTCAGCATGTTTAGCTATTGCAGCACTAATTGCACTTTCAAGTGCTATAGTTTATAGAGTTTAGGATTAGTCCCTATACTTCACTGCAACGTTTCCTGAACCCAGTAAGTCACTACGCGGAAGGAGAAAGTGGGTAAACACAAAGCATGTTGGGTTGATAGGAGGAGTTTCGGTACGCTAATCCCGATAAAAAGACACTATATATACATGGGGTTAACGAATTCAAATTGACGTTCTTTGTTTCACTCGAAATTCATACACCGCGATGGGAGCTACTTATTTTGGTAGTGACGTCGTAGGGTCAACTAACTTTTCTGTCTAGTATAGTTTCAATTTGTTTTTAAATTTTGAATTAAAATTTTAAAAAAAATGGGGAAGGCCATTTTTATTTTATTTCGCCTTAAACTTCATGAATAAGGCAAAAAGATAATATTTCCATACTTATTTCTGGTAGTTGGCATTAGATGGTTAATTTTTGGACATGAGTGTACATGAAATACTTACTCACAACCTGTAGTGGCTACAGTGTCATATACATTTCTTTCTGTTGCAGGGAAAGAAATGCCCCACCATGCACAGCAACATGCACTACAAAGGTATGTCCTCTAATTGCTCCTGCACCGTAATAGGGGCGTATTTAATAAAATTCATTACTCGAAATTGTATTTTTGCCTCTTAAAGCGTGTGAATGATGAGGTCATTCCACAGCTTAACGAGGCTCCACAAATAAAGCGATTTGCGAACGGAAATCCATCAGGGCCTGGGTTCCTTTATTAGAGCGAGTGGGGTGGGTCTAAATCAATTGAAGCAAATGTACGAACTCTTTTTAAATTAACTCGCGAGGTCCCATTATCGTCAGATCTAATTAAGTGAATGAAATGGTAGTGAAACAGAAATTTCAAAAACAATATCCTGTCCCTGAAAACTTTACTATTTGAGAAGCAATTGCCGGCCGCGCTCTACTTTTATTCGGGGAAAGAAGTTTCGGGGGTTTGTCTTGAAAAACTGCTCGTTCTGTTAATTCCGAATTTGAATGTTTATTTCGTGAGTTTAATTTCAGGGGTGTTTGATTCCTAGAGAGGTATTGCGAGTTAACAGTCGTAAAAGAACAGTTGCTAATTTTTGGGTTTTATGAAGGTACAAGTGTTTGGGAATGTTTTCCCCGCTGTTGATTTTTCAAATCGAGGTAATTAAATAATAGCTTTGATTAATTCATTCTCTGTCGAAAACCAGAATATCAAAATGGGTTTTCTTGTTGTTACTATTTATTACTTAGAATTTAATCCACTATTTTAAAGATTGTATAGTTATGTAACAGAAAACCAAAAATGGGGCTTTTCAAATTTTACTTCTATCGTAAATTATTGATTCCAAATAGTATCATATTAATTAATAACTGAGTCTTGTTCTTTGATATTTTGCAAAAAAAACTAAATGAAGGCATGAAAAGTAATTTTTATGTGGTGCAAACCGTGAACAAAAAATGGGTGTAAAAACTAACTTTATTAAGAATCGATACTTTAAGGTTGGCCTGCAAATCTAAAACTGTGGTTCGGCCAAATTATGATAACTTAAATTGCCGTTTAACAATGAATCTATCTAGTCTTATATCCATGAACCAGAATATGGAAACAAAACTCACTATTATTTACACGTGATATTGAAATAAATTATAGGTATCTAACTGAATAATTGAAAAAACTTTATAGAGAAATAAAAAAAATGATAACATAGACTGCATTTTTAAAACAAACCGTAAAATGGGGTGGTAACTTTGGAGTGTTTTTATCATATTTAAAGCAAATAAAAGTAGTTAAAACAAATTTTGCAAAGTCAGTGGCTTATAATATTTTTAACATGTTCAACTGTAATATAAACCGCTTTCAAAGTGTGTTATTTAAGTTTTAAGTATTTTTTGAATTTTTTTTAAAATTTTGGGCCAAAGTTTTCCTGAATTGTGGTAACTTTGACTCAGACCTCAAAAACCAAAAATTTAAGGAATTGAGTTACCTTTAACTAATGCTATACTGTTTAGATATGTTGCTAAGTTACCTATCAATAATAATAATAGTCAATTACAAGTTCATTTTAAGTTTATATTTATAAGAAAATCAAGCAATAAAGCATGTTTTCTTATACAAAACAGAGTTACTTAAATAATTTTTAAGGAAAACATATAGATGAGCAGTGAACAGTATTTTAACATCCTTGGTATATATTTTGATGAATTGGCTAATTTAATTGTAGAGAAAAATCCACTTTTTGAATATTTCTTCGAACACCATCGATTTCATAATAATGATACAATCGTCACCATACTATATTTGAGGTTTGTGTAGATATAAATTGAATGTATTTCTTGTTAAAAATTAATTTATCAACTATGTTTGACCGCTGCTTCTTTAAACTCAATAAGTATTTCACTTATTTCAGCAGATACCATTGGGCCAAAGTTACCCCAACGTAATAATTGTCAAACAACGAAGTGAAACAAAATAATGGTTTTGAAAACTGTTAGAGGACTTTATAAATGACATAAAAATATGACCTAGCTGTTTTGAACCATGTTCTTTATTGCCTATCTAACGAAAAGTTGTAAGCGAACAAAAATAGACATTTTGATAATACCTTTTGGAAGACACCTAGTGATCTTATTTTATGAATATCAAGACACCACTTTAAGGATATCATGACAACAATTCTACCTGTTTACCTTAGCATTGGATAAGTGTTAATCACATTCTTTTATATAGATAGGTCCAGCACGTAAAATCTCTTTCCGACGGATGGGCCAAAGTTACCCCATTTTACGGTACTGCAAGTTTTAGCACATAGCTTCAATGAAATGTCTATATTTTCTAAATTGATATATATTTTTTCTATTCTAAATTCGTTTCTACTTTACGTAATTTCTGAAACCTCCTTTTTATTTATTTGCACTTTTAACCGGTGAATCAATCAGTTCAATATTTTTAACGGATGGAATTATTTTCTGCAAATCTTTAAAGACTTGCAAAATAAATTCATCTTTTCAATCAAATTAATCACTAAAACCATTCACCTATCGGGCCATATGTTGGACATACCTGCTTTAAGGTATCGATATCCAATTATTAAATATTTGAAATAAAACAGAAAACACTAATATCCGTTTCAAAGCGGAATTTCAAGAAACCTTTCCTCTGAAAATTACATTTTCATACCTAAATAATAAGCTTGTTACTTTCAAATCGCGCACTCTAAGAGTGCAAATTGGAGAAATAAGCCACTTTCTCTGTTTCTTTTTGAAAGCTAGGAAATGGAGCAAGAACCCATGACCATGACTGTTTACTCGATAGAACACCATCGGAGAAATGTTCCTGAAGAACTGCGTTCCTCATCCCTTCACCTGCTCAATCTCTGGTTTAGAAACCTCTATCATTTTTAAAGGTACGATCAGACATTCACGTATGAATATCTTTCAAAGACTGAACAAGACGGCCATTCCAGAGTGCTGCGTGTTGTTTTGGGGTACGTAACCTTTTTAGTTGGTGTCGTTTTTTAAAAGGGAATGTGTTCCGTAGATTAAAGATACAGTTTTCCCTTTTTGTTTTCCCCTGTTAGAACAGTTGAATTACGGAGGAAAGTTTCGAATTTAGGAGGAAAAGGTAAACTAATCGGTAACAGACTTCTTCTGCTGTAAAAATGTATCGAATTTTATTTTTAATTATTTTGCATTTTTTGTTCGGGATAAGTTAAGGGCAAAAATAGAGCGAATCGGCTCTAAACTTCATGACTAGGAATATATGTATTCCAAAATTTTTCATCCCTATCGATTTCATTCATCCCATCATTAACCCCATCGAATTTGAACTATTTAAGGGTAAGCTCTCCTATTCGTCTAGCAATTGGTGACAAATGTAGACTAAATTTCGGTTAAAAGAGTCACAATTTCTTTCGTAGCGCTTAATGTGTGGAGCGCTTATCTAATGTGGTGAACAACAATCAACACCATGACTTTTTAGCTATAAAAACAGCATATATGCAGATTAGGAAAAATTGTTCACCTTAATATTATTCATAAATTAGTGTTTTATTTTAAAACCTTTCCTAATCCACCCTAAATGTACCTTCTTTTCTAAATTTAGATGTAATTAAGATAAGGGTTATCTAAGGGAAGGAATATGGGTATTTTTCTTTTAAAATGCAACGTTCACCTTTCTATTCGGGAAAAATTGCTGGAACACTCCGCTTTCTAAAAAAAAAGAGATATTTTTTCCTTCAACAACTATAAAAAGAAAGTATCATCCATTGCAAAAAAACTAAGAAAAAAAGTACATGCTTTTAAAATTCAGGAAACGGAAGTAATTTAATTATACAACATAGTATGTCAGAATACTTTCAAAAAGAGTTGTAGTTTTTCCGTACCAACTGGGTAACAGGTAGTTCAAATAAATAATTAGAAATATAGATAGAAAAATAGATAGAGAAGTTATAAAATATTCGTTTAAGAACTAAAAACCGGTGCTAAAGTAATGTTCAGAATTTTGAATACTTTGTTTTTATTTCCTAAAAAACTACGCCATGCGAAAATCGGTAGAAATAGGCACAGATAACTTGAGCAGGATTGGCGTCAGATAATAGTCCAATGCCCAATCTATTCTCTACCGTGAAGTAAAAGGAAACGCGTCGAACTGTATCCAATGACATTTTGTTGAACAGGGATTTAACTTCCCCATGCCGTATTGGAACGAATTTGTGGGGAAATCTCCAGCTTTATACGGGATTTATTTTTCCCTCAAAAGCATGGGAAAAGGCAGCTAAAAGAACTTATAAAAATAAAATGCTGTGTTTTATTTTATATTATGCGCTAATTTTTTTTGCAATCAGCCTATTATTCACCCAGTCTAAAAATTATTGACCTTTTGAATATCAAATTTCAAAGATATGAATGCAATAACTTGATTTTAAGTTTTCGCCTTTATATAGTTTTTTAAGAACTTTGAAGAATTTCCTTTTGTTCTCTTTTTCTAAGTAATGCAATTCAAGAACGGTCTCCTAATATTTATAAATGTGTAAGTTCTTGAGAACATTTGTTTATAAGATTCTGTGAGATGTTGTCCTCTGGTTTCATACCTGGATGTGGATCAGAAGAGATAATAGTTCATCAATAAGAAAATAGTCTTTCATATTTCATAATACTATACAATCAAACGAAAAACACAAGGAATAAAATAAGTAAAAAAAAGATTTTTTTAGAAGATTTTTATTGAAGTGTTCTAAAAGGTCAAAAATAATTTATTCGGTTTAAAATAATTTATTGGGAAGTAGAAAATTACTTTTTGGTAAGTAAAATTAACTGATTTTCTAATCACTAAAAATAAAAGCGTGGGCGCTAGTAATTTAAGGTAAATGTGGGTATAGTGGACACTTTAAGGAAAATTTTTGCTTAAATTCTTAATAAATACCAACCTATTTGCTTGGAAACGGTTATCATCCTATTTCTAGGTCAATTGGATCTTCTTCTTTCGATTTTACCATTAAAAATTTTAATTAGATTGGGTAAAGTATTTTTAATTAATTTTTAAAATGTACTCCAAATTGCATCTATAGTGGCCACCTTGACCTCAGCTGTTGAATCTATGGTGGACACTCTCTTTTTCTGCCTATATGAGGGGGTTTATGCATGAAATTGAGGGTTTTTTTGTTATAGTCGTTTAGTTCTAATTAAATCTTCCTTCCCAACGAAATGTATTGTAGGGGAAAAGGCTACGACCAGACACATTTACGACAGATTTATTAACAAAAAGAGGACAAACACAAATTACAAATTAAGAGGAAATTAAAAGACGTCGTCTCTTCTCCGCTCACAGCTAACGTCTGCCGCTCAGATCAAAATGCTCATGTTGGTTCAGTGTGTCAAAAAAGACAAAATTTCAACTCAAAGGCTACACAGTGGAGCGAAACTAGTCAAAAAGGACCAACTTTGGAAATTGAAAACGCCTGAGGTGGGAATAGGTGCCATTTACGATAAAACTTAGAAATTCAAAACTTGAGTTCGATCAATTAATATCTTCAGGTTCCACATTCACGTTAAAGTTTCGAAGTTTCATCAAAATTTAAGTAAAAATGGTTATAAATGATTCCCACACAATTTTAGCTCCATTTTCAAACCATAGTTGGTTAAGTTTATATTCTTAGGATGTCAAAGAACATTTTAAGACCTCCCATGGGCCTGAAATGGCGAGGATTTCCAATTTTTCAAGCCCGAAATAAGGGCGCATGCCATTAAAATAGGCTAGCGACCTAAAAACAAATTTTGGAATATTGGTGCCAAATAGAGCTCAAAAGTTGCGTTTTAATCTCCTTATTCATGGAAAAATAATAAAAAAGTTCGTAAAAAATAATTTAGGTGTGTTTTGGCCCTAGAATGTGAAAAAATGGATCTTTTGCATATTATCGTATAATGTGAAAAGTCTTAATCAATCAAATTCAGGTTTTAAATGTAATAGAAACTTATAGTTGCCTTAATTTGGTGTCTTCATAGTCGATAATACTTTTGAGTTCTTTATTAAAATTTTTAATATCAAGTTAACAGCCTTAAATTGCAAATTTTGATGAAAAGGCTTTAAAACCCCTAAATTTATAAACTTTAGGTTCCAATATTTTATTTAGTCTTGTATTTAGTCTGTAATACACATTCTTGTTTACATAAAATGCTTTTAAAACACTAAGGTTGATATTTTTACTGAAAACAGACAAAAAAGCGTTATATTGCACTATAGGCATTTTATTTCAAACTTTAACCTTTCAATAAAATAAAAATAACCAATCATAAGCCCAGACAAAAATAAAACTCAGAATTAGTGTATCAAAGAGCAAACAGTATTATCCAGTCTTTTCAGTAGTCCATAAATTATAAAAGTAGCATATTTTTCATCTCTCGCGATTCCTCGGGATGGGACACCAATTTTCGGCGATTGCTCTCTCTTCTGGCGATTTTTTTCTCGCGGTCATTATCTTAAATCGCTAATTATCTTAATTGGAAGGTAAGAAATCACGTTTTGAAGATTGAATATTGTAGTGATATACCTAATATATTATCTTACAGGTTTTGGGAGCCATTGGCTTCACGGAAGTGTCTCAAATTGGAATTAAACGGATAATTAAAAACACTTGTTAATTACCTTGATTACGGAGGTTTTGACTAGTTGATTATTGAATATTGCATTGTCATCGGGTTTACACCATGGTGCAAAGTTTCAGAACTTTATATATTTTGGAAGTGCCTGAAATTTTATGTACAAGAATCCAAAAAAAGTGATTAATCGTCAATAATTATGGTAATTACTGGACAATTCTCGTTTTGACTTTTGAATATGATGAAGTTATGCCTTATACACAATTGTGCGCGGTTTAGGGAGAATAGCCCCTTGGGAAAGGTCTCAAATTCCGGTTTTTCTGTTAATTAAAAATACTCGTTAATTATTTTTAATCCGTTGGTTGTTTGAATAGATAACACTGGTCAACATTCATTTTGATGCCGGGAATGTAACAGCTGTTTTTGTATAAATTTGACCTTCTGATTCCGAATATGGCATCCGTTTTTGCTCATCAGCTCTAGTTTTTAAGATATTCGAAAATTAAGTTTTTTTTTACTTTTGACCTACCTTTTATGCAATATGGTGCTATAAAAATTACTTAAAAATAATAAACATAACTACCCAAGGCTTTTCCTATTCCTAGGGTCCCAATAGATAGTGTATCAAGTTTCGGCCCTCTAAGTTAATTTTAAGGGGTACCTATAGGGTCCTAAAGTTGAAAAAAAGTCGAAAAATTGGTCTTTATTTCAGAATTTTTTAAAAATATTTTTGAGTTTTCTAATTTGATAAAACTGGCTAATATATGTTTTTTAGAACTTATTTAGACCCTAAAAATATTTTTACTTGAAAACTGCACCTCTTTAGAGCAATTATTTAGTTTTAAGGCGAGAATAAGGATCATTTCGTTTAAAAACGCTTGGTACTAATAATCGTGGTTTAAACGATTAAATTTTGAACTTTTCAGAAGTAAGTCATCAAAAAAGATGTCCTTTGATGTAGAACTGAAATTTCGTATGATACAGATCAGTGAAAAAAAGGCATTTTTTCCAATTTTTTCAAATTTTAGGGCTTGATAGCTCGAGAGGAGCTTCTACTGTTTTCCTGATCTTTATCATGTGAAATTCAGTTTTACATCAAAGGGCATCTCTTTTGATGACTTACTTCTGAAAAATTCGAAATTTATTCGTTTCAACCACCATTATTGGTATCAAGCGTTTTTGAGCGAAATGACCCTAATTCTCGCCTTAAAACTAAAAAATCGCTCTAAAGAGGTGCAGATTTAAAGTAAAAATATTTTTAGCGGTCTAAATAAGTTCTTAAAAACATATATTAGCCAGTTTTATCAAATTAGAAAACTCAAAAATATTTTTTTTTTAAATCTGAAAAACAGACCAATTTTTCGACTTTTTTTCAACTTTAGGGCCCTATAGGTACCCCTTAAAATTAACTTAGGGGACTGAAACTTGATACACTATCTATTGGGACCCTAAGGAATAGGAAAAGAGTTGGGTGGTTAGGTTTTTATTTTTAAGTCATTTTTATACCGCCATATTGTATAAAAGGTAGGTCAAAAGTAAAAAAAATTTAATTTTTGAATATCTTAAAAACTAGAGCTGATGAGCAAAAACAGATGCCATATTCGGAATCAGGAGGTCAAATATATACAAAAACAGCTTTAATATTCCCGGCATCTGAAAAAAGTTTGTTTTTGTAGACCAGTGTAATGATTGGATATTGGAGTGTCATGAGTGTTACACCGATGTGTAAAGTTTCAGGGCCCTGGCCTATTGGAAAGTGCCTGAAAATTGAGTTCTAAAATTCCGCTTGTGAAACTCCGCCAAAAGCAAGTATAATAAAAGCGTTTAAGAAATCTAATAGAATAATCTGGAAACTAAAAATATAAAATAAATTTAAACTTTAAAAAAGAAAAACAGGCTTTTAATTAAATAAGCTGATAGTTGACGAGTACTTCGGACTCATGTTGTTTACACAGCATACAAAGTGATAGCAAAAATAAAGCTTCGGGTATTGTATGCTAGTAACACAATCTAAGAAACAGCAACTCTATTAATAAGCTTCTAAACTCTATAAAAGCATAAAAACATAATTTTGAACGCCTCACACTTTTAGTTTTAGTGAGATAAGAGCATAAAGCAAGAGCGCTAGCTTCTTTTCACTTTCACATAAGTTTTAAGAATGTAGTAATTTTATTGTTTGTTTGTATTATTTTGGTTAAGTCCTTAACGTCTAATTTAAATCTCTTTATAAGGTTTAGGCGGTTTTAAGGCCTAAACTAGTGATTCTCAACTTGTTTATAACCATGTACAGTCGGCTGCAAAAAAATCGAAACAGAGACGATTCTGAGTGATTGGTAGGGGTTAGAAGGATACTGTAAACGCCAATTTTCATGATTTAATGTCCTCTTTGAAACAAGCTATAATTTAAGTCCTTTAGTGGCCGTCTACATATTAAAAGAAGCACCAACTTTCGTTTTTCCTATGGGTGACATCAAAGATTATTCCCAAATCTGAAAGAGCACCCCCTAAAACCCCCAAAAACCAAGTTTCGTGTTGATTGGCCCACAAACAAAGGCAGGAGGGGGTTTGAAGTTCATCGAATTTATGTTGAAATTTCGTTTTGATCCTTACAACCATTAACCCCGCGCACACTGTAGGAAATTTCATTAGAAAAATTCCTAGGAAAGTTAAAGCAGATTTGGCTATTTATCTATATTTTGGCGCAATTTTGTATTCCAATTAGGATACCCTAAAGTAGTAGCCTAGTTGGTGTAACAAGCTCGTGATCAATAGGCTGCAGGTTATATCATCGCAATTCCGCATGTCTTATTGTTCAAGGTTAACCCATAGGGATACAGGCAAATACAAAGATGAATAGATGTTGAATACTTTTTCAAATATAAATCTTTTAAAACAAATTTCTACAATTTATATTGCTGTTTACGAATAATGATAATTAATTGAGAGTTATTATATACAAATAACAATTCTTTCAATTTGCTTATATGTATAGGAATAAAAATAATTTCAGAATTTTTTAATACTGATTATAATGATTCTACAGTCGTATTTTTAATAATTAATTGGGAATTACGTTTCATTAGATTGGATATAGAGTTTTAATAATATTTAAGGTAAAACGTTGTGCTTGATGAATAAAATACCAATATATAGGGTAGGTGGGGGTAAAAACCCGCACGAGGCAAAACCACGCACCGCGATTTTTAATTGTTAATGATCGATTCAAAAGTTGAAAACCAGGCGGTTGGTTTGTCTTACTGTAACCTATTGTTCTGCGAAAGTTCGTACCCCTAAGTCACTCATGAGTTTAAAAAATGCCGTAAGTTTGTTTTTCATCATTTTGATGTAATTTTTCTGATATTTTACTTAAAAATTACATAAAATAGGGCTTGAGGAGAAATACAAACAAATAGCCCATTGATAAGATAGCAATTCAACTTCAGTTTCATTTTGAAAGAATTGCCTCAACATGTCTCTAAAAATAATAAGGCTTGTTTTTCAAAATAAAGTAAAACGGGGCAAATCTACGCAGCTTAAAAAGCTCAGGAATTCGTCCCTAAAGGAAAATGGGACTACTTGATCTCTAAAGAGGTTAATAAAGGTGTCTAAGAAGGTGTCTAAAGAGGTTAATAAAGGTTAGTAAAGGAGATGCCAACCCTCTACCTCAGTGTTTCCCAACGTGGGGCGCACGCCCCACCGGGGGGCAATATGATTTTCTATGGGGGCAATTTGAAAATTTTCAACCAAATTGCCCATCTGATGAGGCATGGACTATCAGGTTTTATTTACTTCCCAAGAAGGATTTTCGAAAAAAAAAAGACCTAGCAGGGGCGTATTATAAGGGGAGTTCTAAAGGGACCATGTCCCCCTTAAAATTCGGACTTGGTGTACTAAAACAAGTTAAAACCTGTTTTTAGGGTCAATTTTTTTTAAATTTTCTGGGGGAGGACTTCCAAACCCCTCTTTAGAACTTGGAACTTTAATATTCAAAACATTTTTTAAAAGAAGTTCATCCAAATTCTACCTGAGAATGTATGTCTGTTGTCTGATATTCGGACAAGTTAAAAAAAACCCAAGTTGAAACCCTGTTTGTAGAGTTAAATTTATTAAACTTTTCTGGGGGATGACCCCAGATCCCCTTTTTTTTAGAATGCATATATTTCCAACTTTTTTACATGAAGTTCATCAAAATACAAATCTTACCTCAAAAATTTATAACAAAAATTCTAACTTCGGGTACCAAACTAGTTAAAAACCTGTTTTCTAGAGTCAAATTTCCAAAAATTTGCTGGGGGAACCCACAGACCCCCCTTCCACCCTAAAAATATTTTTATCTATGCCACTGAGAGCTAGGGGGGCATGGAAAATTTTGAAAGGCTTTGGTGGGGCATGGACCGAAAAAGGTTGGGAAACACTGCTCTACCTGAAACCATCCTTTCTCCCTTTTGAAAGATATCTGGTCAATCTGAAATTAATTGGTGCAACAGATTGACAATTTTTATTAAAACTGATCATATTTATATTTAATATTGTTGGTTGGTTTAGAAATATTAAAACAACATTAAGAGCATTATTTTTAGTGTTTTTATAATGAAAAATTCTGTTTATCACTGTTTATTTCATTTGGGCACCAAGATTTGCAAGTGCGGGTCTTTGCCCCATTTTGCGAGGCAAAGCCCCGCGAATTTTTTTCTACTAAAATGTAAATTTCTCCTAAAATACCATCGATAAGAGTTTAAACTTGGATTGGTTTTGTAGGTAGGATCTCAATCTAACATCTCCAATTGAAATTTTGGGATTATCTACCCCCTTTCGACGACAATGTTAAAAATACTGAAAATTGCGTGGCTTTGCCCCCACCTACCCTAAGTATTAAATCTGTTGACAAGTCAAACATTAAACTTCAAAGTTTGATTATTTAATATTAATTAACTCTAATCATACTGACGATTTGACGCTTCTTGATATTTTAAATAATTTGTGGTTTAAGGAAGGGAAAAAATTCACCATCGTGTGGTCATTGATAAATTTTCAAAAATTATATTTTATTCATTTTTAAAATTTTTAATAATTTCCATAAAGAAAAGAGCAAGAATAAGTCTTTATAAATCATGGTGAGGTTTTTTTTGGGGGAGGGGAATCGAAAACATTTTTTACTGCCAAAAATTTGGGAAAAAATTGGAAGGGGTATTAGAGTTTTATTTTAGGGAAGAGGAATAGGATAATTTTTTTGTTTTTTTCTGAGGTTTTTTTCATTCCGAGCATTAACCGCACCGCATCTTAAATACTTCCTCCTATAACTCTGAAAACCACTATGGGGTAAGCGGCTGGTGCAACCCTTGGATAATCCTGTTATATGTAAAAATGGGGTGGTAGTCCAAGGGGAAGGCAATATATGTAAAAGCTGTGTGATTCCGAATTATGTTTAGTTAATTTATATCTTGATTACATTTATTATTAAAGATAAACCAAAATGTTGAATTCCTTTCAGACAATGCATGTAAGATGAGACCGTTATTATAAAGTGAGCGACTTTTCTAAAAATTAGATTTATATTTAAAACAAAATTCCTTTTGTGAAATCTATGTAACGAACGAACTTGTATAGTATACTCTTTTTTGTTTTGAAATTTTATTCATATAATTCAAAAATATTTCAAATTTAATGCAAGTGAAATTTTTAGACGAATATTGTAAAGTATAGTTTCCTAATCTTTTCATCTAAAAAAATTGTAATTGTATGTAAAGTTATTTAATTTCTTAAATTACTTTACAAAGGTAACTAAATTTTTAAATAAAAATATATCAAAATTAAAAAATACATATTACATGCTCACAAAAAATCGGTTGATTTTGTCTTTTACTGAAATGAATATTGTAAAAATATAAAAAAATTTTTAGTAGATTAAATTCAAGGCATCTTCAAACTTCTACAAGCAAATAAAGCTCACGCTAGGTGTGCGATTCGAACTTGATGCTATATCTTAGCGAACAGGCACACTAACCGTTATGCCACACGGCTACATTCAGCATGGTTTTAATAATAAATGTGTCTAACAATTTTTATGGTTACCGTAAGGTTACCGTAATTTTCATAAGCTGTATGTCTTTGGCGGTAAGAGATTGGCGCTAATTTTTCTAATTGAAATTTCCTACAGTGTGCGCGGGGTTAACGGTTGTAAGGATCAAAATCTATGAAAAACGAGATTTCAACGTAAATTCAACTAACTTCAACCCCCACTCCTGGCTTTGTTTGTGGGCCAAACAACACGAAACTTGGTTTTGGGGGGTTTTAGGGGGTGTTCTTTCAGAATCGGGAATAATCTTTGATGTCACCCATAGGAAAAAACGAAAGTTGGTGCTTCTTTTAATATGTAGACGGCCCCTTAAGGACAAATTACACAGGTCTGCAAAAAAAAACTTTTTTCGAGCTGTTTTGGTTATTTCACCTGAACTTTATGTATTTTGGTGTGCTGAATCCAAAAAAGACCTCCATTTTGTCGTGGGACGTCACGTTTTTTTGACAATTCAGGTTTTTAGGTGTTATTGGGAAATACCTTAAAATTTTGAAAAATTGACTCTTTGTACTAATTTTTTTATTCAAATTTTTCCATAAAATCTTTTTTAATGTTTTTTGAAGTGCTGAATCTAAAATAGGCCTCCGTTTTATCATAGGACTTTACGTTACTTCACAATTTAAGTAAAAATGCAAATTTTTTAAGAAAATAAAAGTATTTATTTTAAAAAATTATTTTTGGACTCAAACTTTACCTGAAAATCATTTTAAATGTGTTTTGGTGTGCTGAACCCAAAAATAACCTCTTCTGATTTTTAAGACATCGAATTTTGTAATGAATTGAGCAAATACAGCAACTTTTCACAAAAAATGTGAGTACACTTAAGAAGTAGATTTCTTAATCCTAATTTACTATCAAGGTCATTAGTTATATGTTTTATTGGTGCCCTGAGTTCAAAAATGGTCTGTTTTGCCCTAGAATGTCATGTTTCCTGACAATTTAGGTAAAATTGTAAAATAAGTCCATATTTCAATTTTAATGAAAATAGGTTCATAAAATAAATTTTTTATTACATATTCTTCATGAAAATCATTATGTAACTAAAATAAACTCATTTACACACTCTAAAGCCATTTTTTTCACCTTATGAAGCTCATCTTGGTACATTTACCCTTGTGAGTAGCAACAAGAACGTTTCTTTGAACTATACAAGAGAAATTCTTCATTATTGCACGATTAAAGCTTCGCTAATAATTTCTTTCCATCTCTATAATGTACTGATGAGATAGTTTACTATGTGCATCATTCATAGCTCCTAATTTTAAAAAATAAAGGAGCTAGAAATGTACAAAAACTATGAAAAATGGGCAAATTCGAATATAATTTTGCAATTTGTGAAAAATCCTGACGTATAGGATTTTTTTCAATATTTTTTTCGTTATCAGCACACCAAAATGCATAGGAAATGGCTCAAATTATTCAAACAGCTTTTTCATTGCAGACCTGTGTTATAGCTTGTTTCAAAGAGGACATTAAATCATGAAAATTGGTGTTTACAGTATCCTTCTAACCCCAACCAATCACTCACAATCGTCTCTGTTTCGATTTTTTTGCAGCCGACTGTACCACTAGACACTTTACCAAATCAATAACACCTGAAATCCTCCCACAGACCACATGGGCTTTAGTCGAAGTTATAGTCCCCTGAAAATAGCGAAAAATAGGGCCGAACCTCAAACAAATTGCAATAGAAGGTTTCTCAATGGTTTTCACTTAGAAATGACCTCAATAATAACATGCTAAAAATCGGCCAAAATCGGCCGGGGGGAAGTTTAATTTTTTTCAAATTTTTAAAAAATGGCCGAAAAAAAATTTTAAAAAAAACCAAAACAATAATATAGACATGTGATACATGTTTATAGGTTATTTTTGAGTGCTGAAACCGAATATTGCATTTAGTTTGGAAAAAAAATTAAAATTTCAATTTTTACAATTAATTTGAATAATTAGCTATATGAAAAAATTAAAAAACCCCTAAAAACCTAACAAAAACATCCAAACAGATAAATCCAACGGTTTTCATTTAGAAATGACCTAAATATTAACATACTAAAATTTAAAATTTTTACGAGTTAAAGAGGTTAAATTTTTTTTCAAATTTCCATTTTTTTTTTTGCGAAAAATGCATTTTTTTTTTCAAATTTGTGCAAAAAACTTTAGAAGCTTTTGAAAAGGTCATTTTTCGGTGGATATTGTCCACAGATAGTTATATAATGGAAAACCGGTGGTATTGACCCTCAATGAATTAGTTAATTATTTTAAATTCTGGTGTAAATATGCCAAAGTATTACCTTTTTTTCACTTTTTACTACATTTTACCAATTTCAAAATTTTAAATAAAATAATTAACTAATTCATTGAGGGTCAATTCCACCGGTTTTCCATTATATAACTATCTGTGGACAATATCCACCGAAAAATGACCTTTTCAAAAGCCTCTAAAGTTTTTTGCACAAATTTGAAAAAAAAATGCATTTTTCGCAAAAAAAAATGGAAATTTGAAAAAAAATTTAACTTCTTTAACTCGTAAAAATTTTAAATTTTAGTATGTTAATATTTAGATCATTTCTAAATGAAAACCGTTGGATTTATCTCTTTGGATGTTTTTGTTAGGTTTTTAGGGGTTTTTAATTTTTTCATATAGCTAATAATTCAAATTAATTTTAAAAATTGAAATTTCAATTTTTTTTCCAAACTAAATGCAATATTCGGTTTCAGCACTCAAAAATAACCTATAAACATGTATCACATGTCTATATTATTGTTTTGGGTTTTTTTTTAATTTTTTTTCGGCCATTTTTTAAAAATTTGAAAAAAATTAAACTTCCCCCCGGCCGATTTTGGCCGATTTTTAGTATGTTATTATTGAGGTCATTTCTAAGTGAAAACCGTTGAGAAACCTTCTATTGCAATTTGTTTGAGGTTCAACTCTATTTTCAGTGGACTATTACTCATAATCAAATCTAGTGATTCTCAACATTTTCATACACTGTAAAAAATTTTCAAATAACGAAATTAACTGGCAGCACTGTTGCCGAATGATTTCTGTACTTTGAGGAAATATCTGAATTTTCTTTTCTGTCAAATGAAACTTTCCGCTATTTGAAGCTTGATAGTTCTTTTAGATTACAGTTGCACACAGGAGGTGACCATCAAACAATGAATATAACCATAACAAATACTATAATTCTGAATGACGTTTTGGCGTCACTCGCAAACATATTTATTTTGCCAAAAAAAACATTGTTACTTGGCACGACTTGTACATATTTGTTTTTAAAACTTATTCTTTTTGTGGTGATTTTATTAATTTTAAATTTTTTTTGTTGAAAAATTCACGGAATTCACGGCACGTTTTCTAGGCATACGGAATTTTTTTTGTCAGAAGCAATGGAAAATTTAGTGTAAAAAGGTACCCATAGGTACTTTATCAAATCAATGAAACTTGCAATCCTCCCACGGACCAAAGTTTGTGAATCACTGCTCTAAACTGTCGTCCTTTTCATCTATATACGGGTAATTCCCCTAGTAAAATAATGTTCCCTTTCTTATTACACTAAGCAACGTCTTCCTATAACCCTCCGCAGTGGTCATCACAAAACACTATTTCTTCGCCGAAATGCCACAGGCCTACACCTTACAAAAGATGAAAAAGGGTTAATGAAATTATTTTGAAAGTCAATGGTTTCTGGAACCTAAATGGGTTTTCGGTATTTCCTCTCTTTGATATTTCTTTCAAGGAAATAAAAACATATAGCAAAAAGAAAGGGAGCTTACATCTATTGAATTCTACTGAAATCCGATTTCGATATTATAGTTGAAAGTACTATATTCAATACTATGACTTAAAAAGAGGGAAATAAAAAGACATAACAAAAAGGGTTTGCTATTTAACTCAATATGCCCTGCGCTTAACTTCTGAAAATTTTAAACACTGAATCCATAAATTTTGATTTTTAAACTCGCTTTTAAATTTCAAGTAAGAAGAAAAATCTAAGTATGGCAATTGATACATAAAGTTTTAGATTCGTTACTCACATTAAGATAAAAATAAATACTGAATAAACTCGTTATCTCGAACTTTGATATCTGAGGAAAATATTTTTTCCTCTTGGAAATTAAGTATTTCTCTATTTGTCCTTGTTATTTTGAAACTCGCTTGAAATTTTTAGGGGGTGCCTTTTCGATTTCAAGATAGGTTATATATTTTTGAGGTTATAATCTAATTCTAATCGTACTCTAATTATTTATCTAGTAATAGCTATAATTTATTAGAGTGTTTTTCTCTTTATAAGAATATTAATACATTCAATATAGAATACTTCCCCAGTAAAATTGAGTTGGTTTCTTTTATTTAATCCAAGTTCCCTTACATTAATGTCAGCAAACCTTGTTTTATAGGGAAAATTATTAAAATTACAGTAAGAAAATAAATACAAACATTGAATATTTCCTACATTAAGTATTAAAAATTAGAAGCAAAAAGGTCCAAAAGGTCCTTTTCCTTTGCTTCAAATTCTTCCAATTACTTGATTATTGGAAACGTTTCTTGAAGTCCAAGATCTGAAACTTTGGCTTAATTCGATGTATCTGTGATTAATATTAGTCTCTAAAGAAGCCTGCCAATAGAACTAATTAGGATATCCGTTCTGAGAGAAAGTTCTTCGATGTAGAAATTTCTTCCTTGGCATATATCACGTTCATGTCGATGCTTGAAGGTTCATAGGTAGTACTTAATATTAATGATTTTGTCCAGCCGAATTTCCGTTTCAATTTGTCCAAGAGAAATTTTATCAAAGTGATCTTCCCTTAACTTTTGTTTGACTAAACTGTTTCAACTTAAACTGTATTCATATCGATTACGCATGTTTGTCTTTTAATTTTAGGATACGTTTTGGTTTTATGTCAGTTTAGTAAGATTATTTGGAGCTGTTCAAGTAATTACGAAAGCATCTAGTACAATTTGCCTTTTTTTTGCTGACAAGGAGATAGGATGTTTATAATAAATCACTGAAAACCTACTTATTTAAACAGTCTTATTCCTAAATTAAATAAAAACAACGAAAGAAATTGCACATGAATTTATTAAAAGCCATACGGCGTTTCGGGGTTTCTTTGGATCCCCTTCGTCAGTGGTAGTTGACATTACAAGAAAAATCAGCTTTTATACCCCGCAACAAAACAAGCGTTGCCAAAATGCAAAGGAGAAAAATGTATACAAAAGATTCAATGACAAAAATACAAGAAAATCACCAAAATGCAACATCAAAAACAATTATTCGCTCCAAATCGGAGAAAGAAAGGGTGTACTGGTTAGGTCATTAACTAAGACAGATGCATATTTATTGATTAAATAACCTTCGAAAAAATCAAGGTCAAGGGTTGAATTACAAGTTTTTATGATACTAGCGGACGAAAAATCAAAACAATGATCATTATCCCAAACATGTTTGGCTATAGACGATTTATCGTCTAAAATCGTCTATAGCCAAACATGTTTGGGATAATGATCATTGTTTTGATTTTTCGTCCGCTAGTATCATAAAAACTTGTAATTCAACCCTTGACCTTGATTTTTTCGAAGGTTATTTAATCAATAAATATGCATCTGTCTTAGTTAATGACCTAACCAGTACACCCTTTCTTTCTCCGATTTGGAGCGAATAATTGTTTTTGATGTTGCATTTTGGTGATTTTCTTGTATTTTTGTCATTGAATCTTTTGTATACATTTTTCTCCTTTGCATTTTGGCAACGCTTGTTTTGTTGCGGGGTATAAAAGCAGATTTTTCTTGTAATGTCAACTACCACTGACGAAGGGGATCCAAAGAATCCCCGAAACGCCGTATGGCTTTTAATAAATTCATGTGCAATTTCTTTCGTTGTTTTTATTTAATTTACAGTATTGCACAGTTTGTGGCGTTATCCTCAGTCTTATTCCTAGATAAAAATTTAATGTGGAATGTTAAAAATACCATAAAAAGAGGGGAGTATCATAATTATATCTTTTATAGTATTTCACTATAAAATATGTGGTGGATTAATTAATACCTACATTGCGTAATATCAAGGCGGTGTTTATTGTTTAAAGTGAGGTATAATTGGATTAAATTTTGGAATAAACAACATTTAGTAAGGGGATAATTGTGTCGAAAATAATTCAATGAAGCAAACAGTGGAATTTTTTTTAAACTAATTCTTAGCAGGGGTCTGAAATTGAGGTAAATGCAATAAAATAGTACAATCCCATACTAGTTAGTGTATAGAAACCACCAGAAGGAAAATATAGAAGAATCATAGTGGAGAATTTTAGCTGTGAAAAAATGTGTTTTTGCACTTAGTGTGTGGTAATCAATAAAATCCTAACACCGAACTTCTTTTTTTAATTAACAATGCAGTACTGTAAAAACTAGTTTCACGTTTTTACTTAAACTTTCCGCTTTCGATTCTTAGAACGCAAGGCTTAATTCCAAGGAACTTAAAAAGCAAGTCACTTAATTTGGTGTTTGATTCGACCACGAAACTTTAATTTAATATCTTTATCCCGGTTCCAAGTAAGTTTGTTACCCACTCCGTTCTTTCTTCATTTTGTTTTTAATTAGAGTGTATATTATAATTTCTGAAAATAGAAACAAGTCATCCACCTACTGAGTGAGCGGGTAAGTCTTTCTCTTAGATACTATTTCTATTTTTTTTCGGTTTCGACGAAAAAAACAGTAAAGAAGTGGACTTTTACTTTGCATTCTTTTAAAATTCTAGTTTTTACAAATTTCTTCATTTCTAAGAACCTTCTTCAAGATGAAGACAGTAATTAAGATGTTGAAGTGCATTTTATTTGCGTAAGAGAAATTTGTATCCGTTAAGGAATTTCTTTCTTACTAGGATGCTAAAGTTCAGCTCAACTTTATTAGTGTCACATTTAAATTAATCATAGAGGTATCTAGTTACTGTTTGATACTTTCTAAGCACTGCGACAGTAATGATAAATAAAAAGAAACAAGTTATTTTGATGCACATGATAAGAAGTTTACAGAAGGGGGATTAAAGAACATCTTAAACTTTTGCATCATTAAACTTAAATGTGAAACTTGAGAACGTATCTATTTAGTTGCTCTTGAAGTAACATGTGTATCTTATGCTTGCCGTTTAAATAAGTAAGATTTTTTTAATGTGAAAATTTTTTTCTAAGCAATTAGTTAAGTGCAACATATTTTTTTAAATTTTTGCTGAATTAAATTGAAATAGATTTTAGAGAAACGGAGATTGAAAAATCAAAACATTCCTGTAATTCCAGTACAAAAAGAAGTTTTCAAAAAAAGTTTACTTTGCCGTGGAAAATAATCTTTAAAATATTTAACCATAATAACTATAAGACCAATATCCAACCCACAAAGTATAGAGCTTAACAGAGATGCCAAACGGCAGTTTTCCTCTTTATATAGGTAATTAATTTAATTCAGCTCGCAGATTATAATTCAGTTCACTAGCAGCCAATCAGAAGAAGCTAAATGCGAAAGTGATTCCTAATTGGATATGGAACTTCCATCAAGCGGCATTTTAATTTCATCTGTGTTGTTTTTCCCCTCCAGTTCCGATTTGCATTTGAGTGACAGCTTCAGTGGGCGAATGACAGAATTAGCAGGAATGACGTGGTATTAAAGGAGGCGGGTCCGTTTGGCCTAAAGTTTGTCTATGGGAAAAGCCCTGTTAAAAAACTTGCCATTAGCGTGTATGGAGATGAACACTCTGTTAAGCTTTATACTCTGTGATCCAACCGTACAACGCTAATGGTTTGCTGACGAAGGGGATCCTTGTATCCTCGAAACAATTGTACATTTAATTTTTTTAATTAGACGTGCAAATCAATTCTTTGTATTTTTAAAATTTGTCATAATACTAATTAAAAAACTAAAATAGATAGACCAAGAATATCAAGTGAATCATTGTTGCCAATGTTACGAAAAACTCACTGAAAAAATTCATGAAAATATCTTACTCGCGGATATATTAGCATGGGAAAATAGTAGTTTTTCGGGTCTTTAAAAAAGTTTTTCCAGTGATATATAATATATTGCGTTTTTTTAGTTAAATAAAGACAGTAATTAATAAAAAAACTAAATTCGGTAATTTTTTCGCTTCAAAGGTGCTTGCTTCTAAACCCTATTTTGCCACTTGCATCCCTGTTGACGTTGTACTACTAGTATTATTTTGTTTTTGAACATTAACAAAACTACATAAGGGACACCTTGAACAGCAAGAGTGAAAAATCGAACGCTAATATACCTACCTCTCGAGAAAACAAAAATTGTAGGGTGGATTGCCCAGTAAATGAACATTGGCAATTGGGATTTGGGATTTTCCCACTTAAAATATCATTTTCAGGGCTTTTTCTCGGTCAATTCTAAAAATAGTATGTTTCTATTCGGGCTTCTTCTCTGCAACATGGTAAAAATAATTTAAGATTATAGAAATTAATAGTATTAGGGAGTTTTAATTTTAGTGGAAAAAACATTGGGATATACCCCAGAAAATGAAATGTTTGCCTTAAATATAAACACTGCTTTTTCCCAGTAAGTGAACATTGAAAGTAGTCACCAGTTTTAGTATTTTGGAAAAGTCTATAATATTATTGGGTTTATACGTGGTTGAATAAACCAAACAATTCTTATAACTATTTTAAAAATACTAAAAAACTGGTGACTAATTTCAGCAAACATGTTTTCTACAATATGTTTTTGTATTATATTTTTTAATTGAAATTGCTAATTGGGCTACTAAGATCGCTGAATATTCGGCTGATGGAAAATGTTTCTTTCTTATTCCTAGAATAATGCTTTGTGACCATGACTAGTCTTTCATTATTTTGTTAGATTATTTGTGGTTAAGTTCTCTGACACTCTGAGAAAGGAACCATAATGAAAAGTCATATCTGAAATAAATTAATTCCCCTAAGTGGTCTAATAAGAGCATGAAACCGAGATATCCAAACCCCTATTCCTGACAGTACAAAATACATGTCCGCGCTTCTGATATCATTGATCTCTAGAGACAGATTTGTTTTAAAAATACGCGCTTGGCACCTAAGAAAAAAAATGAAAATAATTCCCTTTTAATAGGAATATTGTCAAACACAGCTAGCAACTCTCGAAATACCATACTATTGTAAAAGGCTGAGATAGGAGCACTTACTTTTACCCTTCAAAATTACCATAACGGTTCCTCTGCGGCCCCCATAAGAACTCTGTGCAGATTGTCACATACATGAAAATCCTCTGATAAAAATAATGGCCGCTATTAAGTAAAGAAATGTCCCATTTCCACCCAGAGCACGCAGTAATTATAGTTTTAGTCTAACTGCCAGCTCTAAAAACTACCTGTACTCCAACTCCGATGTCATCTTGGCAGTTCATAAGGCTGATTCGGTTTCAGCGGTTGTAATTTAGTAAATAACTCACTAGGTGAATGATACATTATGGGGGAGCTGAACATGCAATCCCGTCATGACTGTCAGCCTATCAAAGTACTTTATCATCAGCTTCTCAAAACTGGAGTCACTCCTTTATCTTTACTTAATTGCAT
The DNA here is from genome assembly GCA_024610705.1 of Tetragnatha versicolor. Lineage (NCBI taxonomy): Eukaryota > Metazoa > Arthropoda > Arachnida > Araneae > Tetragnathidae > Tetragnatha > Tetragnatha versicolor. The sequence goes on from JANDEH010000009.1 coordinate 43,875,645, forward strand.
GATTCTTCAAATGACTGTTTACTGGTTTTAAAAACAAATGTCTGCGTGGTTATTACTTTTGAAAAGAGGCTCTTTTTAGACGTATCGTTTTAATAAGGTTTTGTTTTTGTTTTTTGAGTTTAAAAAACAGTACTAAGTTGAATTCTGGAATTTTTGGATGAATTATAAAACGAAATGAGAGTTCATGGAGGTAAATTTTGAAATTTAACTTATTTACTATTTTTGTCGGATCTTTCAATAGAATCTTTACCTATTTCATCGGAAATAACTATCCTTGAAAATGTTTTGCTTTAAATATGTCAAGGTTTTTGAAAAATAATTTCTTTTTTGGGGCAAAATTTTATAACCTTAGTACCGCTATACACATATATTTAGAAATTTTTTATCTTACTCTTTCCATTATTTAACCAATTTTAAACTTTAAATTTTCACATCATCCTAGTATTTATATGTAAATAATTTAATGATAATGTTTCTGCATAAAGGATAATTAAATTCAAGAAAGGTAAAGCAAAATGAGGTTCCAACTTTATCAAATTAAAATTTCCACATTTTAACAATGAAAAAACTAAAAAAATATAAATAAGGAAACCTCCCAAAATATTTTGAATTCCCCAACTTTATTCATTAATTAATCTAGACAAGAAACTTAAATTATATTAATCAATAAACTTACCTCCAATAAAAAAATTGAACTTTGTTACGATAAATTCTTCAGAATTTATTTTTCAACTTTCTCATTTTGGTGTAAATATATATCTGAAGCCTGAAACTAATTCTGCGTAACATGCATAGATAAAGCATTCATCAGTTTATTATCAGCCTGCGAAATGGAAATATTTTGGTCAACGTCCAATTTCACCCGCAAGTTGAAAAAGACATTTCGTGCAGACACTCTTATGTGTGACACTTGTCTTATCCTAAAATTTCTCATTCGCACGCGTCCTAAATGTTTGATTTGCTCTGCCGAGAATATCCCGAGTGAAAAAGCAAGATAGAATGAACTTCAAACACAGGTTTTCTATTTAATTTATACCGAACTAAACATAAAGCAATATAAAGGAATCTAAAAATTGTAATAATATTGATATTCGATGGTTTATTATAAGCCTTATTTATGAATTTTTTGAAAGTATTGGTTATGCATTCTTGAATAGTAAGTAACACGCGGTGTATGAAATAAAAATGGTTTGCTTCAGATTTTAATAAGTCTGAAAATGTAAGTATGTTCTGTGATAATTGATTATAGAAATTTACAATTTACATTAAAAAATTCACATTATGCATCCGTCATTGAATCCACGTGTTATAGCATGGAATTATTAACATCTATTTGGGATGGATTTAATGATGGAATCGTAAATTTTGTGTTGAAATTCTACCAAGAAATACTCAGGTGTGATGAGAGTTCAATATTAATTATTTAAGCCCAAAAATCAAGTGAAAAGTTTTAATTTTTGGAAATGCAATTCAACTTTATAAAGTAGCAATTTATTTATAAAGTTTTCATTTTCTTTTTTATAGGCTTTGAAAATAAGAAACTTCTAAACAGAAAATAAATTTAATCTCTTAAGAATACTTTATACTATTTAAAAATATTTCAAACTTATTTCAGATATCCAATTAGTTTATTATTTAACTAATTTTAATCTACTCATATGTGTATATTACCGTGCTTTTCAAGCAGGTTGTTTTGAGAATCCTTCTAATAACAATTCGTGGAATACACATTAAAATTTCCTTCGCGTGTTGCTCGAATCAGATTTTTAAAGTTTGGTCCACATTTGAAAAACGAATAACTGCTTGTAAGATGAAACGCAAAACATGTGTCAATGGGTGTAGAAGTACATCATTTTTCACTCTACTCATATGATTAATACCCCCGTTTATATACCTGCATAGACTACGTGACGTGTCAGTAAAATAACCCGCTCAGTTTCCCATCGCATAGTTCACACTCATAGAATAACCATGGTAATAAGAATATTATATGAACGACCATGTATGGCAATTTTTCGGTTATCACATTTTCATCTTCCCCGTGTAGTTCGTGCGGCGTTTGCAAAATGCGGTTTAACGCTAGCACTCGGTTAAAAGAACCCGCGATCCGTAATCGTAAAAACGGTGTTTGTCTTCTATTAACCGTCCAGCTCAAATACGTTCAGGGTACTAAAGCACCTGGTTAAAAATTTAGGTTAACACTTAATGCGAGTGCTGTTAATGCGTTCTGAGATTTGGTCGGAGTTGGGGAAATTAGAAAGGTAGCTCTGAGGTTTTATTTCGTTTCCGCGTTTTAAACTCTTGTGGGGTATGATTTTACTTTTTCGTTGAAGCGTGGGTTATGTAGACCTATAGACAGCTTCATCAGATAGGGTTGGATTACTTTGCGCTCAGAAATTTTTCTCAGATGTTAGTGAAAAGTTTGGGAGTGAGTGAATTTTTTCTCTCATTTTGAAAGAACTTGTGTGTTTTGGAAAACTTTTAGGCTTTAAACTCCCTTCTTCTGCTGGATGACGTTGAGTTTTTTTTAAAGTTAAGTGTTTTTTAAGTAAATTTTTCTAAAGGTAAAGTGAAATTACTAAGATATTTACTTAGAAAACAAATAGTTTTGGTAGATTTTTCGTTTTTTAAAATTAACCCAAAATTTTAAGTGGTATTTACTATTTAATATGGTTAGGAGTAATCCACATAAAAACGCCATCAGTTTTAAGTTTTTGAATATTAGAAAAATATAGATGTTGGAAAAACCTCTAGTTCCAGAAAGTATTGATTTTCAAAATGGTTTAAATGTTAAATTAATATTTCATTCTTTAGAACAGCACCACAGACGGGAAATACAAAGGTTTGAATAGCTATTTTCTTATACATTTTCTTACATTTAAACCCGAGGAATCTTTAACAGTAGGTATTCGTAAGTAGATCATAACATTTTAAATATACTACAATTGACTGTATGCAGTGTAGTTTTACTGCGCCTGAATCATTGAATAGTATTCCCCTTATAACGACTTAGATCTTTAATTGCCTTATTTTGAAAATTGAGTAAATGGTGCTGTTATTTAGAGCAAGACATGAAGAATATTGTTATTTTTGTATTGTTTTTCTTATTAGTAATTACAATTAAGGAGCATGTATTTAAGTACAAGTTTATGGTCAAATGACTGAATACAGGGTGTTTCAAAAGTCCCTTTCACGGCTTTTATTTGGAACCAACGTCTCCTAGGGTCATAGAAGAAAGGTCTACCCCTTGGTAAGTGACCCTTGAGAATCCATTGAAATGAATTACAGCACCCCTAGCTGGAAAATAAGAAAGTTAAAAAAACTAATTAAAAACCTAAAGGAGATAGAGCAAAAGCAATATAATTTCATGAAACTACATAATACCACTGAAAAACTTACAAATTTGTAAACTTTTTTCTCATTTAAGTCTGATAAAGTGTTATTTTCACATGCTAATATCTCTGCGAATATTAACGATACTTTCATAAAAAAATTTCCAGTGAGTTTTTTATAGTATTAGCAACAATTTTCATATTGAAGTTTTCGCTCTATCTCCTTTAGTTTATAAATTAATTTTTCTTAACTTTTGCATTTCGCCACTAGGGGCGCTGTAAGTCATCTCAATGAATTCTCTGTGGTCAGTTACCTAGGGGTAGACTTTACTTCCATGACCCTAGCAGACTTCGGTTTCCAAATAAAAGCCGTGAAGGGAACTTTTGAAACACCCTGTAATAGTGTTTTTTCAGCCTGATTTTGTAAACTATTCGGACCCTAAATAACGTCAATCTTAAGTCCATGTTAATTACCTTGTTAAGCTATATCTACCCATAAAGGAACGTAAAAGTTTTCGCAAACAAATCTTTTGACTCTATTTATAGAAATAATACTCGGACAAATTAATGAGTCGTATAATAAGCAATTTAATGCTCATTTGCCCCTTATGAAAAGAGTTTTTATCTTCATGAATCATTTGGCATTAGTAAACTTTCCTCGTACAGTAAGATTCTTTGTTTTCATTTCAGGTCTTCGAAAGACATCTTAAGTGATTGGCTTTGAATACCTTGAGAGAGCTATATATTGTTGTGTCTTCTAGACTAGATATGACCTCTATCTAGTTACGTGGGACGATCCTAGTACAGCATTATCTCAGGAATTTCAAAAAAAAATAGTGTCAAGAACTTACATGGAGTGCGGCCGCAATATTGAAATACTTTTTAACAAATGTGCAAGCTGTAAATATAATGATTTGTGTGGCCTTTTCTACTTTGTAAATAAATGTTCATTTTTTTCAGTCTGGTTTTCTCAATACTTTTTCAGATTGGCTAACATTACTGACAAAAAAATTAAAATACACATTATATATAATTGTTTCCCATGTTCTGTGGAATTTCACGAAATTTTTGAAGGCTGTTAAAAAGGTCCTTAATGTCGATGAGAATCTATTTTCTTTTCTACAATGTCAAAATAAAAAGTCTTTAATGGTTCTTTAAATTCATTGGAGCAAGCGGCCGGATGGCCTAGTGTATTAGACCGTAATGCTTCGAGTCGAATGGACCTCAGATCGAACCCCATCTGTAGCTTTGTGCTATTTTTATTAGCATTTTTTTCATTTATGAATTTTATCTGAACTTTAAATCAATAAGAAACACTGAAATGGGAGCAGATGGCATGGTTGGTTTATGCACTAGCATTCCGACTGAGAGGTTCCCAGTTCGGCCCCTTGATATTACTTTGTTTTTTTTAACAGTGAAGTATAAACTTCAAAATAATTATAGAACCTGACTGGTTGTAGGAACCGATGGCTTGGTGTGCTTGAGCACGTACCATTATCCATCACAAAGGCCCTCAAATCGAACCTCCTTAGGTTCGAGTCTGAGCCTCTCCCCGGGTATAGCACTCGGAAATAAATGCAGTTGGGCATTTATAAATTTGTTCCTGCTTACCCAAAGTGGGGGTGATAACGTTTTTTTTCAACCATTAACTGTAACCGTATCGGTCTAATTCTTTGAAAAAATTACTATTTTTCCAAGACTTTATTGAAAAAATAATACTTTTGCAAGACAATCCCTTCTGTCTTCCACTGAAACTGATTTGAATGAAGAGTGTTGAGGAATGATAAATACCTTTAATGCAGTCACCCGTCCACAAACCCCACCACCGCCCTGGCGATTTCATTTACCTTAAGGAATTTTTCCTAATTCTTTGAGTGGTGACTAAAGCACAGGTAATGTTAGAGGAAATTAAAATATGCTTAACTTAAAAACTTTTTCTTAATTTTTTAAGTGGTGACTGTGAACATCAAAAAACCATTAAAGGAAAATTCTTAAGTACAATATATGAACCTCAACAAAAAAATCCTTTGAGGGAAAATTTTCAACTACGATAATCTTATCGTTGCCTTCAGCAAACAATCATAACCTCTTCGCTCTCAGAAGAATAGACAGCGCAGATAGCATTAGGATGGTAGGAAAGAGGCTTTACTTAAAAACTTTTTCCTTATTACAAAAGTGGTGACTGAGAAAGTAAATCAAAACCACTAGCAGAAAATAAGCGTAAATGTCGTCGGCTTAGAGAGAAGAAAGGTCTTTCTAAACTGTTCCAGAGTAAGAACTATACCACCAAAAGGAGCAAAAGCTTGGTGTATTTTACACATCTGTACCTAGAAAGCCTATTCTTCGTTGCTAAGGTCTGTCAATCCAACAGGATCCGGACTTCGCAGGCTGGGAATGGCAGAAGGAAGTGAACCGCGGGCAGCACAATGAGCATAAAAGCGATGCAGAGGAAAGGAAAAGCGGTTGTAATGTTTATTCGTCAACGGAAGAAAATATCCTGGAGCAGGAGGTGGTTTCAGATTGGAAGATGCAAAATTCTGAGGCGTGGTTTAAACTTAGGAAATACAGGGAAACATTCTAGGAAGCCAGATGAGAGACCAACAGCTTTGCAGTTTGATTTAAACACGATTCTCTTCAGTAACTTAGGGTATGGGACAGTCCTTGAGGGGAAGAGGATTACCGCATTTCGGATATCTTTCCCTCCTGTGGCAGTTTTTTGGCGATATGCGCGAAGCTATTGCAAGAAAAACATAGAATAAGGTTGGTAAGCTGGATTCGGGCAAGACGTTTAACATCGATTATGATTGATAAAAATTCCTTCAACCTGAAAATGCCTTGTTTTATCATTCATCAGAAGTTCCCCCTAAGGTAATCTGAAGAGGAGAGGTGGCGATAAGAACACCCCGAATGACGGCTCTCTGTTCTTCTGGATACGTCAAAGAATTCAGCGTCCATAAGGAATTTAACAATTTGAGTGTGATGGGTGTCAGAAGTGTTGGAGTTGTAAAGTATCTAATTAAAGTATTAATTGGTGGCATTAATTTAAAGTATTTAATTGGTGGCAGTTGCAACAGTATTTAATCGTTATTGGCAGTGGTGTAGTGGGACAATCAACCTTTGAACTTGTTGTTCAACTGAAGAGGTATATCTTGGGCATCCCGACACATCTTGGACTACGGTGAAGTCATCATCAGAACAGGTAGGGTTTGCATTATCTGTGGTGGTGGAGTGGGCATCGTTTGGAGGAGAGATGGTCAGTGTAGCTGGTGGCACTGTAGCACATTCGGAGGTGAGGTTCTATGTAGAGGTAAATTCTTTCGAAATCCTCCGCTTGACACAGGAAGGATAGTAGTTGAAGCCAACGAGTTCTTAGACAGGGCTGGCAGTATATCGTAGAACTTGGTCTTTTGATTCTCAGTCACTGAGAACGTAAGCGTAGATAGGTCAAAGAGAGATTCCTTGTTGTACGACTCTGGAGGGTTATCGAATTCACGGAAAAGGTCGATCGGGAAAGAAGTCATCCTTAATCTTTTTGAAGCCTTGGCAGTTCCCAGTATACACAACTTTCGGATCGATGCCTGTTAAATGGTATGATGCTGCATTAAAAGTAATTTATTATTATTTAAGTGGTGACTATAATAGCTTCAAATAAAACTTGTTTAAGATAAATTCGCTGACAAATTATTTACCTATTACAGAAAACCTTATTGCATTATAAATAATTGAAGGGCTTGGGAGATGAAGGGGTTATGTTACAAAATCCTAGTTTCGAGTAATTTAGGTTCAAAGTTTTCATGTTGCAACTTTTTTGTTTTCTGGTTTTGTCGTTAAGTGAGCGTATGAAATTAGTCTAATGACATCTATTTTTAGTGTACCAAGTTTTATTTACTTACCTGTATCCATAATATGTATTTTTATATACACTGCTCACAACAATTAAAGGATATTTTTGGTTTTGGTTCATATTGACAAGCAAATAAAAAATTTGCAGTGGTTCAAGCATTTTTCATAAACTTTGGGCCATTTCAAAGCTAAATCCATGCAGAAATCAAAATAAAAATTTTATTTTTACTTTTTTTTATCAAAATTGGAAAATGCACATTTTGCAATGTTAATGCACGTTAAGCAAAAAAACTGAAAAATCTATCAATACTTAATTGAAACCCCATTTCGCTTGGGGTATGCTTTCTTCTGACTTGAAACAACGTTATGGGACTGTTTGCCACCAGGTTTGTTTGTTTATTTTTGAGGGGCTGTTGTGTTTTCTCCATTTTCCCCTTTTAGAGCATTTTTCAACACCTGAGCTGTTTGGGAGATATTGGATGGTCAGAAATTGGTTTCTCAAGCATGTCCTAGACTTGTTCTATTGGATTCATGTCGAGAGAACGTGCTGGTCAATCCCTTTCTAGCGATTTCTTCATCCTGAAGAAAATCATTAACTAAGGTAGCACAATGTTTTCTCCAATTACCATCCCTGAAAGTTAAATTATCACCGATTTCTCCTGCATGAGGGGCAATCAGATGTGTAAGGATATTGAGCTTATTATCCTGAACCACCAGAAACGGCCCCTTTACCGGTGGGGGGTCTTTATTCCATAGATAGAGATGGTGCTCTATTTCATCACTCCGCATCTTCAAATCTGACTTCTTCATGTACAAAAAAGGGGTTATTTTGTGTTCCTTGTACCCACCATACAAAAATCAGAAGTTATCAGGATGAACTGAGGGTCAGATTTGAAGATGTGGAGTGATGAAATAGAGCACCATCTCTATCTATGGAATAAAGACCCCCCACCGGTAAAGGGGCCGTTTCTGGTGGTTCAGGATAATAACATCAATATCCTCACACATCTGGTTGCCCCTCATGCAGGAGAAATCGGTGATAATTTAACTTTCAGGGATGGTAATTGGAGAAAACATTGTGCTACCTTAGTTAATGATTTTCTTCAGGATGAAGAAATCGCTAGAAAGGGATCGACCAGTACGTTCTCTCGACATGAATCCAATAGAACAAGTCTAGGACATGCTTGAGAAACCAATTTCTGACCATCCAATATCTCCCAAACAGTTCAGGTGCTGAAAAATGCTCTAAAAGGGGAAAATGGAGAAAACACCCCAGCCCCTCAAAAATAAACAAACAAACCTGGTGGCAAACAGTCCCACAACGTTGTTTCAAGTCAGGAGAAAGCATACCCCAAGCGAAATGGGGTTTCAATTAAGTATTGATAGATTTTTCAGTTTTTTTGCTTAACGTGCATTAACATTGCAAATGTGCATTTTCAAATTTTGATAAAAAAAAAGTAAAAATAAAATTTTTATTTTGATTTCTGCATGGATTTAGCTTTGAAATGGTCCAAAGTTTATGAAAAATGCTTGAACCACTGCAAATTTTTTATTTGCTTGCCAATATGAACCAAAACCACCAATATCCTTTAATTGTTGTGAGCAGTGTATTTTGTGTACATAACCCCTTCATCCACAAACATTTTTTAAAAATCTGTAAATTTATTACCTAACGAATGAATGAAGCAAGATGTAAATAGTAAAAACATTCGAAACATGTTCTATATCTATAACAGAAACCTTGACATCTTCTATCTTCACTAGTTTTTTTGGGTCTCACATTATGTCTACCCATTTTATCAGGTTGAGGAGCACTTGCGCCAGATTTAATTTTATTTTGTATGATTTCAATTTTTTTTCAGACATAAGTTCAGATATAAGTTTGCCAAAGCTTTTTACACACCCTAGTTCGGACACCTCCTTTGTGACTATGGTTATGTTATGATTTACAGCAGTGGTCCCCAACCTTTTTACCACCACGGACCGGTTATCGTTTGATAATTTTTCCACGGCCCGCTGGGGGGGGCGTTGATTGTTTACATTCTAAATTAGTTTGATTTATTAATTTTAATTTAATTGTATTCAAACATGATTTGATAATAAAATACAGTTAAACCAAAAAATAAATATTAAGTGATTTATAATTCATTTCATTCATTAATTTGGAGTATAAACCTAGGAATTTAATTTCATTTTCAATGAAATGGTCGGCCCGCGGCCCGGTAAACGTTGATCCACGGACCGGCACCGGTCCGCGGACCGGGGGTTGAAGACCACTGATTTACAGGAGTTAAGGGCACATATCCCTTTCATCCTCTATGGCTTTAGCATGAAAATGTTACATAGCCCCTTCATCTTCATATTTTTGTTTCTAGCTGTTTTGAAATATTCAGGTTTTGCTACGTAACACTTCTGCGCCTAACTATTTCATCCATTGAATTAGATTTTATTTTCAAAAAATGTCACATAACCCCTTTATCGACCAAACCCTTCAATTATAGAACAATTTCAGCTGCAGTTTGGTCCGCATCAGGCTTAGATATCGTTAGCCGGGTGGTCATGATGCCTGGACTGTTTTGTTATATTAAAAGTTATTTCAGTTAGATAAGAACTTGTTAGATGCAAAAAAATTATTAATAACTTAAGCATTTCAGCAAAATGAAGCATCTAATGTAGAAACTGCACCACAGAACACTGTCAGACTCATTGGATACGCTGTCAGTAAATCACTGTTTTTACTAATTCAAACTACTATTCGAACACATTTATGGATTATTTATTTTTCGATCAGAATAATTACCAACAGAAATCCTGAGAAAATTCTAAGATATAGAAAATTAATGGCTTAATTTAGAAATAGGCTCCTCTTGTAATTTGAGAAAATTTCTTTAAGTTTATAAATATGGGACTCGGTATATACATATTAGGTCAATTGGGATATCAGCCAATAAAGAGAAAAAAAGAATTCTATAATAATTTTTATGGGTTAGTATTTAATAAGGAAATATTATTTGCAACTAATACTCCTACTTTTATTAACAAATCCTTAAATAAATTAGAGTTAAGCTATGAAAATAGGCTTGAATACTCTGTTTATTTCAGAAACCTGTCAAATGCAAATGTTTCAATAATTTATATGAAAAGAATAAAAACATTAAAAAATTCTTTTTGCTTGTAAAATATCCAAATAAGGTCTAGTTTCATAAAAAAATTACGTAACATCTTCATAAAAATGTAGTGAGCTTCTATACAGTTTTTCTCGTTTATCTCAAAACAAGAAAAGTGGCGTTTGACATGTTTCAGAAATAAGCGATTCAATTACGTTTACGTTTCGTTAAATAGACTAGTTGCAACTAGTAGTTAAACTTTCGGAAGTAGTTAACTACTAGTTGCAACTAGTCCCAGAAAATAATAGTTAACTACTAGTTGAAACTAGATTTTCCCAGGCTATACTCTATTCATTTAGAATTGGCGCTTGAGAAATAGTGCTTTCCCCCACGCACAAGAAGCGTAACCAAAGTTACGCTCTTCGAGCAGCCAATAGTAAGCCTTCTTCGTCACTTTGACGAGGATAGTTGCTATGGTTACCGATCGGTGGTGGGGGAAGGAAATATTTTCAAGCGCCAGTTCAAAATGAACAGTATAGCTAGAAGTTGGTAGTTAACTACTTTTTGACCACTTGTTGCCGAACACTTAATATCAGCAACGTAAGCTACGTTTAGACTTTGAGTTAAATACGAACCGAGTCTTGAAATTGTTAAACTTAACAAATTTTCTAAAAAACTATAACTGGTGACTATTTCATGTTTTATTAAACTTTACAAAGAATAGGGGAGAGTGTTGTACCTTCAGACAAAAATCATGTTTGGATTTTTTTAAGACAGTTAAAATAACATTTTGACCATTTAAAGTGCCAAACCTATAGTCCTAGCTTTAGAAAATAGGGAAATATTTTTCATTAGCTCAAATCTTCAAATAATTGGATTTTTAATTTTAATAACTTGACGAAATTTGTGTCCATAGGTACAACAACGTGCTCTCCCTATGGACAGACCCAGTTGTACCTGTGCCACCCTTAAAAAGGGAAGTTTTAGTTGAAAAAAGCTAAAAATGATCATTTTTATTGATGCATTACCTTATAATAAATTATTTCAAGCATTTTTAAAATTGGAAATAGATTTTTTTAAGTAATGTAGTTTTAGATCGTAAATGATTATTAAAACGAAGTTGATTGATAATTGTCTTGATTTTTTACCAAAAATAAATAAATTACATGGGATTTTCAGATCGGAATTTGAAGTAATAGTTTCATCAATCATGGTGATTTATCTGATCACTTCACTGATCCAAAAAAGCAAATCGATCGAGACTTAGTTGTGCAAGCATTTGGTGGTAATAACTTTCGCAAATATTCTTTGGTGGAAATTTTAAGTTTTTTGTAATCATCATACTTAAATGCGATAGGGCGCTTAAAGGTTTTACACCATATTTTACATTAAATGCAAAGTAGAATAAAAAAATTTTAAAAGTAGTTTAGATCACAAAATATTTGATTGTTCATCTAAAAATCATTTGAAAATAATCGCCGACAAATAGATAACCATTTAGAATTAATTTAACATGCATTAAAATGTATTCACTGTAATGAAACTTGATTCAAAAACACTGATTAGCTACAGACACCCACAAGAACGTGTCCGTAGGTACACTTATGGTGTCCGAAGGTTACAACATCAGTTGTTTTTGCATTCAAAATTCTATAAAAAATAAAAGAATTTGAGATCTGACGATTTCTAATATCAAAACTAAAAAAGTCAAAATCTCTGGGATTCACCCCACATATCCCATTTTATCATATAATTATAGAGGAAGACAAGTATTAATGTAGTGGTGCACTAAAAAAAAACTTTGAGCATCTATAAAGATAGTTAATTTATTATATGAAATTTAAATAATATTTTAAAGAGCTGATTTCACACACACTTTAGCAACTAGATAGCTTCTGTTTACGTTCAAAATCGATCACAAATTCAAATTTCCATTTTTTTCCGAATTTTAAAATGCGGTGTCCGAAGGTACAACCGTCCTTAGTACAACACTCTCCCCAAAGTACCGAAATGCGGTACCTTGGAGTTTTTCTAGATAGAAAACTGCGGCTTAAAGCACATATAACCAATTTGGTTTAAAAAAAAGTTACCAATACACTCAATGTACTTACCAGATTGGCTAGTAACACCTGGGGAATCAGCTCAGAAGCCTTGAAAACAATTTACGATGGTGCTCTTTTGCAGTTGTTAACATACGCTGATCCGGTCTGGGTCGATGGTTTGCATTACAAGTATACCAGACTAGGGTGGTTACAAAAAATCAACTTTTGAAATTCTTAAGTCTTACCCCCCTAAAATGTGCCAATAGACTAAAAAATGAGATTGGCCAAGTTTTAGCTCAATCCGATAATATTAACCCGTGCCTCATCGAGGTCAAAGTTCAGAAAAACAGCGATTTTTTAACAATTTTCGTAGTTTTCGCCCCATAAAACTGGAACCGTTTGTCCCAGAAATCTCGTTAGGGTGTCATTTGATAGGAAATTTCATACACTTTAACTCTGAAGTTACGGAATTTTATTTGCTAAAACGGATGGGGCGCTATTTAGCATTTTCATAGTAAAGGTCCGTGAAAAAGCGACTTCATTGCTAGAAAACTAGAACATTGCAATGTCACAAAAAACTTTATCCTCCGGGCTTTTTCTATTACTTTTGGTCCCAATAGATAGTAAATGAGTTTTAAACCCCCTAAGGGAATTCTAGGGTATAATTTCAAACCCCCTAGTGTTTGAAAAAAAGGAAAATATATATATATATTTTTTAATTTTTAAACACGCATTTTGGGACTGAGAATGTGATAAAGTAGGTCCAAATACATTATTAAGAGCTTAATTAGATAGAATACCAATGGTATAGGGCCTTAACCTTTCCCTATAACCCCTATAATCTAAGCGAAATAAGCGCGACTGCGAGGTTTTGCTAAACAAAGGCTTTAATGCCCATTAAAGTAATAAACAGAGCTAAATTACAAAATTTTCACAAAAACCTCTAGAGATCTGTCATTTGGTGTCAGAAATGACGTTTGAGATTATATATGTGGGTAAAATTATAGTAAAAGCGTCCTTCCGACTCCAAATGTTAAAAAAAACCTTTTTCTACCAAAGTTACATGTTTTCAGCTAAAAGTGATCTTAGAAAAGTGTATAAATTTATTTTAATGTACCTCGAAATTCATTTGCCTATCGTTCAAGGAAAACGATTTTCTAGAAAAGTATAATAATGTTTCATTATACTATGTTTGATCTATAATCTAATTACTTAATATTTTGTTCTTTATTCGTGAATTGTTTTTACACCTGTGTGAAAGGAGACATAATATCAAGTAAGAAAATGAAATATTAAAATATATTTTTGATTTTACAGTAAATGTTTCTATGCTTCTCATAATTAATTTTTGTAAAAAAACCATTTAAACAAGATTTCTCGGAAAAATATACTTAAAGACACTCCAACAGTATATTCTCTGTAGTTTTCACTTGATTTTTAAGGGCAACCAAGTTACTGTCCTAAACCTAAAGTTGAATAAACCCAATTTATAGAAAATCATTATAATTATCCAAAAACTTTTAAAACTATTTTTTTAAAATTACAGTCGAGTCCGCTTAATGTGATCACGGTTAATGTTATCAATCGGATAATGTTATCGAAATCAACAGGTCCCGATCATTCCTATTTAATTTAATGTAAAATGCATCGTTTATTGTGATCAACTGTGGTTCAACACGCCGCTTAATGTTATCGAAATTTGTCCACATCCCCTAAAAAACGCCCGCTTTTGAGTTTCGTTTTGAAGGTCAATTTATTTTTTCTGAAACTCAGAATGAGTTCACAAATGTACTGTTATTTTTCTTTTCCTTCTATGTTCTTCGACTTTATACATTGAAAGAAAACGGTTAAAGGAGGGGGGAAGAATCCATGCTTGTCATTGAATATCACCATCGGCGCCTTGCAGATATTTCTGATAAGAGATTTTTAATTTTTTTAGTTAAGTGGAATTCAGTGAATTTCAGTGGTTATTTATGTATCTGAGCCTTTTCTATGTAAAATTTTGAAAAATACAGATGATATGTATCTTGTCTGGAAGTCGAAAGAAAACAAATTTATGAGCGGAATCGCATAGGTGTAGTAAATACAAAGTAAGCGATTATTTATTTTTATTAATTGGACCACTTGGACTACTCTTATATTTCACCCTAAAACTTTTAAGTTGCCAAGTACATATGTAATGTAAAATTGTTTAGAAAACATCAATTAGGGTTACATAATTTTAATATTAAGCAAATAATTTAGTTACTCGGTTTGCTTCTTTTTATATAGGAAATCGCTTATTGTTATCAATCGGATAATGTTATCAGTTTAATATCGGACAAATGCGATCACATTAAGCGGATTCGACTGTACTTGGTAAAATTTCACAGAGAGAAAATTTTTGAAATCATTTACTATAGCATACCTTTCAAAAAAATTATTTTCCTTGAATGATAGGCAAAGGAATTTTGTGGTATATTAAAATAAATAAATTTATACATTTTTATAAGATCACTTTTAACTGAAAACATGTACCTTTGGTAGAAATTGGATTTTTTTAACATTTAGAGTCGGAAGGAAGCTATTATTATAATTTTACCCACATATATAATCTCAAACGTCATTTCTGACACCAAATGACATATCTCTAGATTTTTTTGTGAAAATTTTGTAATTTGGATCTGTTTAAAAATTTAATGGCCATTAAAGCCTTTGTGTAGCAAAACCTCTCAGTCGCGCTTCTTTCGCTTAGATTATAGGGGTTATAGGGAAAGGTTAAGGCCCTATACCATTGGTATTCTATCTAATTAAGCTCTTAATAATGTATTTGGACCTACTTTATCACATTCTCAGTCCCAAAATGCGTGTTTAAAAATAAAAAAAAATATTATATATTTTCCTTTTTTTCAAACACTAGGGGGTTTGAAATTATACCCTAGAATTCCCTTAGGGGGTTTAAAAACTCATTTAACTATCTATTGGGACCAAAAGTAATAGAAAAAGCCCGGAGGATAAAGTTTTTTGTGACATTGCAATGTTCTAGTTTTCTAGCAATGAAGTCGCTTTTTCACGGACCTTTACTATGAAAATGCTAAATAGCGCCCCATCCGTTTTAGCAAATAAAATTCCGTAACTTCAGAGTTAAAGTGTATGAAATTTCCTATCAAATGACACCCTAACCAGATTTCTGGGACAAACGGTTCCAGTTTTATGGGGCGAAAACTACGAAAATTGTTAAAAAATCGCTGTTTTTCTGAACTTTGACCTCGATGAGGCACGGGTTAATATTATCGGATTGAGCTGAAACTTGGCCAATCTCATTTTTTAGCCTATTGGCACATTTTTGGGGGGTAAGACCTAAAAAAAATTGAAAAAAATTTTTCCCCATATAACTTGTGACCACCCTAATACCAGACGCAAGCTTATGACTCTTCAAAGGCTTATTGCTTTGCGAATTATAAAAGGTTTTCGAACAATATCGCACGAAGCCTCTTGCGTTTTGGCGGGAATTATTCCCATCTGCTTGAAGATACAGGATTGCGCTAACGTTTATCGCAGTATAAAGAATGTTGACTCTGATAGTATAGACACTTATTCCCCCTAAGTTATGGCTTCACCCTGGAAGACAGATTGCATTAACTAATCATTTTTGCAGCAAAAATAATGTACAAATTTATACTGATGGCAGCGAGATAAATTTTGGCACAGGCTGCGCTTATGTTGTCTATCAGAACAATAGTATTGTCACTGAAAATAAATTTAAGTTGCATTCAAATTGCTCAAATAATCAGGCAGAAGCTTTTGCAATTCTACAGGCCTTGAAATGGATACGTGCCAGGACTGATCGTCAACTCAATATTACCCTATAGACCATTGGTTCCCAACTCAGAGCAGACCGTGGACCACTAAGTCTAAAATTGGAACCTTCATGGACCACCTTTTGTAGCTTAAAATCTTATCTTTACAAAATTGCAAGATTAATGTTTATTATCCCTAATAAGGCATGGAAATTTACATAATTCTCTGAAATATAATATATTTTAAGGAAAATTTAATTTTATCTCACCACAGTTACTAATTTTTGTGGTGATATAAGTAAATCTTCAGAACCCACAAAATAATGGATGTTTTTATCACAACTCTAAATTTCATTTTAAATATTTATAGCAGAAGAAAGTACTGTAAACGATTTAGTGTTGACTGTTATCCCACAAAATACACTGCCGAAAGTTATAATACTACAATATGTACTTGTTTAATTCACTCCAATTTCTATATATTATTTATTGGATACCCTCCACGGACCACTTCCAAGACTCTCACGGACCACCAGTGGTCCGCGGACCACCGGTTGGGAACCACTGCTATAGACGGAGAGTCAAATTTCTCAGTATAAAATAAAAAAACGAAAAAATCACGAGAAAACTATTGAGAGGATCCGCCACCTAATGTGGGAACTTTCTGAAAGGAATTTCAACCTTTCCCTTGAGTGGGTCAAAGGTCACTCTGGCAATCTCGGGAAAGAAAAGGCGGATGAGTTAGCTAAATCTGCTGCCCAATCTTTTCTTCCGATCAGCTTTGAAAAAGTCCCAATTACCTTCATTAAAAGACAACATCATGTGAATACGATGAATTTGTGGCAGCAAGAATGGACTTTAACTTAGAAAGGCGCCATCACCAGAAAATTTTTCCCTTATCTCACCGACCATTTCAAGTGTAAACTACATCATACTTTTAAATTAACACAGATTCTGTCAGGTCATGCCAGAACCGGGGAATATCTCTTCAGATTCAACCATGCAGACTCTCCTGTGTGTTCTTGTGACCAAATTTCCATTCAGAACATCGAACATTTGCTATTTACTTGCCCGTTGCTCGAGTCTGGGAGATATAGACTTTATAAATTAATCATAACGAGTGGGTGGCAGTGGCCACCAAATTTTGACATCCTCATGCAACCAGATTATTTACCAGAATTTTTTAATTTTATTGAAAATATTCATAGTCTTAACTTTTAAAATGATTATTATTATTCTACTTATGTGTTAAAGTAATTTTATAGTGTTTGTTACAGTTAATGTCCGAAATTCGGTAATGTTCAGAAAAACTAAGGTAAAATGAGAATTACCTAAGGTAAAGTACAAAATATTCCATACTTTACCTAGGTATTCCGAACATTACCAGATTATGAACATTTACTGTAACAGTGTTTATTGTAAATTAGAGTTGTGTATTATGTTACCGCTAAAGTTGATAATTAGTTATTCTGAAGAATACCTAGGTAAACTTAAGATTAACTGATTTCTGTCGTTAATGTGCGGATTTTTGAGTTTTTCGCATTTTACCTAGGGAATCTACACTATAACGGCCTCTTGATAGTTAAAGTTCAAAATAGTTTGTTTCGTTCAATACTTTGTGTTAAATGTTGAGATGCTCACTGCGCCATGCGCTTACCCCTGCGCAGTTGGGTTTCAATACGTAGTTTGTTGTCATATTTGGTGTTTTGATTTCAAATTTAGTGCGTAGCACTGGTAGTTGTCATGTTGAATGTTAAAACAAAATAATACAAGCAAGTAAGTGTACTGTAAATTTACATGATTAAGTACAGTATATTACTACTAAAACGGGTATTTTGAAACAATTGTGTTGAAGCTCCGACTTCAGAGTGATAGAGATTTCTTTTAACGAAAGCAAATGTCCCAGCTGTTGAAATATCTTTTCAACAAACGTTAATTCAACAATCGCTGGAGCCTGGGCAAGGGTTTAACATATGTAATCGATCGCGGATCCTAGCAATAGTTCAGGGCAGGCTGCCAGCCGATTACACCGCGCTTTCATTAAGATTTGCTAGTTTAAGTGCTCATTGAAATACGCTGTCAAATCGAGATCGAAAACCACAATTGATACAAATCTCAGTTGGTACTTTAATATTCTATTATTATTGTTTTTATATTCTAGTTTTAAAATTGCTATTTCATTACTATTTTTGTGGGATTTGCGTGTTTTGTGTAATATGAAAAAAGTACCGATCCCCTTTTTTGATTCGTCATTGTTACTGTTTACCCCCAAAACGAGTTTGGTTATAGTTAGGGCAGGGCGGTTTGGGGGGGCGGCAGCCCCCCAACCTCCTTAAACTTTTTATAAAATAAAATAAAATTTTGTACTTTAGCGGATCACCCTCGTTAATATGTAAAATAACTGATTACAGGTAGTATGCAGATTAACGAGTGTCTAGTCGGTAGGGTGCAGAATACCTAGGTAATTTCAAGATTACCTAGGTAATCTTAGAAATTGAAAAAAAATTCGCTCTTTAACGGATCACCCTCGTTAATCTGCAAATTACCTAGGTTATCTGTAAATTAACTGATTTCCGGACTTTAACTGTAACATATATATTTTAATCCAGATGTGTATGCATGGTTGTATGGCTCATGGTGCATGCTGTAAATAATTTTCAAATAAAAAAAACTCTCCCCTAAGTATAAAATTATTCGGAACCTTTGTTAATAGAATAAATATTTGCAATATTTTTAAATTCTCGTCCAATGTTTTATTTATTACTTATATTCAGAGTCAAGAAACCTTTTAAAAAGAAAGAAATAAGAGTAAGATAGTTAGATGATGTGTGTGTAAATATAGTTTTTATACACTTAAATACAGTTAGTTTCTTGGGGCCTAAAACTTTAGTATTACAATTACTTTAAAATTTAATTTCATTTTAACCCATTAAGGACGGTTGGTAAGAAAAGTTGCCAAGGGACATTTCATTTTTTACTGACTCTAATAGAGGACATTAAAAGTTTAAATGCCTGATAACAGCTTCTGAAGAATGTATTTATTCAGATAAAAATAGAAATTTATACCTTCCATGCCGTTTTGGTGGTAAAATCTCAGTTAGAATGAGAGCGTTTCACTACATTTTGGAAATAGCTGTAAGATCATTTGGAAAACGCCAAAATAATCTAATGTTTTGGTTATTTTTGTGACTTGTTTCTATTGCAGCATATTCACAAGATCCCATTCTAAATATTATTACCAATTACAGTTGGAATGAGGTTATTTAAATTGCCCATAGCATGAGTTTTCTTCTACTGGCAACTTTTGTTGCCAATCGTCCGATGTGTGGTCTAAACTTTTACGAGTTACTCATAAGAAGTTTTTGCTAATTAATTATTTTTAATGCTTTTTTTTAGTTCTTATCATAAATGTAGATCTTATTGATACTTTAGCATGATGAAATGTTTCCCTTGGATCATAATTTTAGTGGGTTTTTTTATAGATTTTAGATTTTTACCGATTCCTAACACATTTATTGGTTCAATCTCATACTAAATCATTTCTGGATACATTTATTTTCCTTGAAAGGGTTTTCTGGAAACTTACAGTAGTCAAAAAGTAAAATTAAATATCACTGGAGTTATTTAGCCTATTTTGAATGTGCCAATACCTAGTTTTTATCGAGTTGATGAGTAATCTTCAACATTTTCTGTGGGGAATATGCAAAATCAGGAGCCATAAAGATGAATATTGTAATTATGATGACTTTTTGATAGAGAATGACTATCAAGAACGTAGAATTCTAATAAGAGAAAAAGCTTCGGAAGGCAAAAAAATTAACCAAAGGTATAAAAAAACGAAAGTTGAGAAAATATAAGACTTTCAGGTAAAAAAATGTCCCTTTGTCCCAGACTGGGAGATATAAATAAAACTATTTCAACCTGAAAGTTAGCTAAAGTGCTGAAATCAAAGGGTTCCGACCATTCAGACATAAAAAGTACTAGTTCGGCTATTTTTAAAGCCTGAAATTAGGTGAATATCAATATTTCGAACTGAACACCTGAACAGGTCCTATTCATTAGGGGTAAAATACCCTTTTTTGGACCCCCTATCAGCAGTATAATCCCCATTCACTTTTATTTTTGTATTATTTCTTTAAATTATGTATGACAACATATTATTATCAAAATCGTAAGCATTCTAATTAGTTTTTTCGACTTTTCATTTGTCAGAGTTTGGACCCCACTAAGGACGGTTGGCAAGAAAAGTTGCCAGTTAAAAAATCATAAAAATTATTTTTTGAAAAATCTGAAATGGGTATTTCTTACTATATTCGGTCCAAATGAACAAAATATGAAAGAAAAAGTTACTTATTTTCATTATTTTAAAGTCGTCCTTAATGGGTGAAGAATTTACATACGTTAACGACTTGTGCATTGTTAAAACATTAAACATAAGATAAAAGCGTAAAATACTAGACATAGAAAATACCTTCGTTCACTATTTCTAAAAATTTCCAGCCGTAATATACTATACAATTTGTTATGAAATCACCCCTCAGACAAAAATCCGGAATTTGCCACCTGTAGGGGATAAATTATTTTCAGAAAATGTGCAAACTTCATTACAATTTCTACTTTCGAAAAATATTTAATAATTTAAACACATTTTTTTAAGTTTCATTGGAGTAAATTTACAGCAAACTAATCTGTAAATAGTTTTAATGCATTAATGCTAGTTTTAAATTTTTAAAAATGGAAAATATCTAGTAAAAAGTTATTAACTTAAAGCTGCCGGATAAAATAAATGTATGCATCATGAAGTTTCTAAATATATAAAGTATGCTGCATTATAATCAGCAACTTAAAGGTTAGACACATTTAAAAGTTTTGATAAGTAATAAGCTATTAATAAATCAAGGCTTTAATTAGGACAAAATGGGAAGAAACAACTTCTTTTAAAACATATATCTATAATGAAGAATATAAATTTAAAATATGAGGTCTCATTAAGTATTTACAAATATTTTAAGCGTACGGTAAGATTTAAGTGCAATGTAAATGCATGCATTAATATTTCCGCCAGTAGCTTCGCTGAATTGTTACAAAAAATATTCATGATTCATTAAAACTACAAACTTATCCATGCAGATTTTTAGCAATTCCTTTTAGAAGAAGTTAATTAAACTTGGTTTAAAATTAGCAGAACTATACATAAGAAACTTCAAACTTCTCTGATTCCGCGAATTCTTAAACTATAAATTCATTCACGTGACTTTAAAAAATTTCCTTCATAGTTAGTCACATCTAATTTTTCATTGATATTCACAAAAACCCCACCTCTTACTAAAACAACGAATAAATTATTAACGAAACCCTCCAAAAACAAATGGGAACATCTCGCAAATGGAGTTTTGGCTCAAGAACCGATTCCAGATCGTTCTCAAAGGCAATTGTGGTATTAAAACTCTGGGAAACCACTTTTCACTCATGGCTTTTTAAATCGCCGTTTAGAGAGCAAGTTAAAAAGCAGCGGTAATTACTTTACGGTTAAGGCAATCAAGTGCAATAATCATAATTATTACTATTCCTGAGAGCAATAATGAAAGCAATTCCAGTAACGAGGAGAGGAGTGTGAAAAGTTCACCTGGAGGAAGAGAAGGGTGTTAAACCTATCAGATTTAGATTATTGATGATCCAGCACGTTGGCTGTGATAAATGAATAATGAAAGAGCTAGGGCCCTTATGTAACCTTTTAGAGGCACGCTATTAGGAGGGCAAATACATTTCTATAATTTAGATATTGTGATTCCGGTCTGAAATTCGGAGTCATGTTCGTGAAAAATGATTCGCCTTTCTCTCTCTTGAGGCTGTAGTATTGGTTATGTCTACTTATTCGGGGATTTTTTTTAGCAAATAGTGTTTTTGCGGTGTGTCAAATTTAATTAATATTTAATTAATATATATTAATATTTTTAATGTTGGAGGCGACGCTTGAGAGCTGGAGTTTTCTCACACATTCCTCTAACCAGAGGTTACTGGTGAAGAACTCTTCTTTTTAATTAATATAGTTTCGTTTTTTTTAATGCAGCCAAATTTAGGTGAAAAAGATGGTATGTTGTATGATACTAAACGTTGAGATGATTTTAAACTTTAAAAATAAGCACTCCCGTTATAGTATTTTGCACTGCATTGTAAAAAAAATTTCTTCAAATACCGGAAATTAACCAGCAGCACTGTTGCCGGTTGATTTCTGTACTTTGAGGAAATATGTTTTTCGTACTGTCAAATGAGAGAAACTTTCGGTTATTTACAGAAGCTTGAGAATTTTTTTAGACTAGTTATTTAGGTTGCTGGCTTTTATACCAATCATTATATTACACCGAATTTCATAATCCCGAATACCTTTGAGACATCACCGGCAAATATCGTTCACTTCTAGCTATACTTCACAGCAACGTTTCCTGAACCCAGTACATAACTACGCGGAAGGAGAAAGTGAGTAAACATGTTTTGGCCAGGGGCTAGCTAAGTTGTTGTACATAGTTTGGCCCGCATCACAGTTACAGCTGTGCATGTCTGCTTTAAACGGGTTGTATTATTATTATTTTTTTCGAAAAACAAAATTCAAAAATTATTTGTTTAATACACAGAGTATAGAGCTTAACAGAGATGCCAAATGGCCGATTTCCTCTTAAGGTAATTAATTTAATTCAGCTCGCAGATTATAATTCAGTTCACTAGCAGCCAATCAGAGAACGCGAAATGTATTTGATTTGATTTTTACTCTGATTATAGGCGATTTGGATTTGAGTGACAGCTTCAGAGTTAGTAGGAACAGAATTAGTAGGAATGACGTGGTATTAAAGGAGGCGGGTCCGTTTGGCTTAAAGTTTTTCAATGGGAAAAGCCCTGTTAAAAAAGTTGCCATTAGCGTCTATGGAGATGAACACTCTGTTAAGCTCTATACTCTGTGGTTTAATACAACTTTGCACTCATAAAGTATAATTAAGATGAATTTCAATTATTCATAAATTTAATTAGCTTCGACTGTATTTCATTTTAATACTTAATGAGACACAACGTCTCACCGGAGAAAAGTGATATATTAATTTAAATGCTTCGAATACATACTTCACACACATATAAATGCATTTCTCTCCATTTCAACTCATTTTCAACGGCCTGAAAAAGTAAAGAACCGATGTCAGCTACTTCCAGAACCCCTCACTTTTGTGAGCCAGGAAGGGCGTTACCTGGCATCAAGAGAGGCTGAAGGAAAGTCGAGGCTATCACGCTACGTCTTATTTTTCAGTATAAAAACAAACGTCCAAAATTTGTCCACTTTTTGTTGGCAAAAGCCGTCATGATTACGAAAAAATTGTACTTAATTTCCCTAACTAGGTTATTATGGTCGGAGTATAACCCTACAGAGCAAATAGGAACACTTTTTGTCTTTCAATGTAATAAAAAAAGTAACTAACAATATTTTTGAATGCAATATTTGGTCTTGTGATTTGTTTAAAATATTAGTCGGGAAGAGAGATAATACCTATTGTTATCAAAAGTTTACTACATCTCGGGTTTTATATAGTAGATAGCTCCATCTAAGGTCTTTACTCAATCTAAAGTTATAATTAATATGCAATGCTTCATAAAATATTTTCAATTCACAGTGATGGTTAAATAATAATTTTTGATTCAATTCAATGTTATTGAGTTCATTTATTCATTTAAAAGAAGCTTAAGGAAAAGCATTAAAAAACATCTGAAGTGGTTAGATTACATAAATGACTCCACATTTAGTAATTAGTACTAGTTCAAAATAAATCGTATACTAACACCTATCCATACCATTACATACTAACCATACCTTACTAACTCCATAGGTTATATTCAAAACTTGAATATATTCCTTCATCTTATACAATTAACGCTTATCCGTGTGAATCCCATGCCGGAATATGTTGGAAGCACTTCTACAAATCAATAGGGAAGCAAATCAAGGATGGGCAAACGAAGAGCACCTCGCTATTCATCACATAGCTATATTCAAACGCGATGCGAATATATTAATGGAATCTATAATCCTAAAAAGTATGAGGGATTATTTACAGAAAATAAATGTAATACCATAATGAATTAAAGTAAGAGTTTCTTAAATTAGATTAGAGTAAGAGAGAGGAATATGATATTAACAGTGAATTTAATGTCTTCATTATCTTTGTTATTTTATACATAATTCAAGGAAATAAATTGATTGAAAAAGGTTTTAATGAATACCTATGAATATAAAAGACATGTGAGATATCAGTAAAGGTTTTAAAGAATCGGCGTAAGCAGCAAATCGGGTACTAGGAAGATTAATGATTTTAGCTATTAAGGGGAGTTTTCTTGGAGAGGGGTTAAAATCCTAAAAATAAATTTTAGTTTATTTTTTAACTTTGAAAATTCGATTACAGTAGATGAAAATTAGAAAAAAATAATAGTATAGTAAGTAAGTAGGTAAATAAAATAGCATTTTTATTATAAATAAATCAGTTGGATTGTTGCATATCAGTTGCATTTTCAAAGACAAATAAATTACTAAATTAGAATATTTACAATTTTTAAAAAATTTAAATGTTATTGGAAAACACTAATCTGGTAAAACGTAGAAAGAAAATATTAAATTCAACCCCTTTACGCAAAATTACACATGGTTTATCTGGTCAAGTTTCAAACTTTTACAATTTACAACAGTGTTTGCTTTTGAATTGGATATTCTTCAATTTATAATTAAAAAGTTATAAAACTTTTGTGGCGCCATCTGCTACACATAGTATGAAACATTTCTTAGGTCTTATCTTTAGAAGAATTCAATTTGAACAGGCATGAGAAAAATTATGAAAATAAGAAATTTTTGCTATTAACTAATATGTACTTTGTTTTTACTGTTTATGGAAGGTTATTTAATTTCTTCCCTGCATTATATCCTTTTAGAAAATTTAAAAAAAATAATTAATAAATCCATTTTTAAGCACAAATAATAGGGATTAAAACTAAACTATAATGCTATTTTTTTCATAGTTTATGTATTGATACATTAATATTGGTTGTAAGTATTTTTGTTAAATGGATGCAGATTATTTTTAATTTTGGAAAATCTTATAAATATTTTCCAACTTGTTTTGCTTATAGGTTTAGTTGGAATATCCCTGATAACAGGGCCATGCCTAAAGTAAAAATTTTTCTCGTATCCATCACAGATAACTCTTGATTTTGAATAATTATATCTACACCTGAACAAGGCATAAGGACAAATTAGAAATGATCACAAATTGGTATGTCAAGAGATAGGATAACGATACGGTATTTAGGTAACAGCTGAAAGACAAAACAAAACTAAATGAGCTTGTGAGAGATCCCAACACGTGATAAAGCAGATAGAGTTCACTATCATAATATCCGATAAAATATGAACAAATGCAATGAGCAACTTGTGATTCCTTTGTGTAATTTCTATGGAAAATAGTTGGTCTTTCACTGAAAGAATTTTAGAAGAATGGACGCCAAGGAGTTCTGCGGGACTCCCTTTTGGGTTTGTACATATTTTTATAATTATTCCTATTTAGTTTAATCAAGACTTAATTATTTCAAATTACCAGTATTTTATGCATATTTCAGAGTGATCAAAAATATTGTATTGTTGATTGGTTAGGCAAATATAGCGCCTTTTTTCCTCCATATAAAATTATCTGACAAAACTTAAAAAGGTTAATGAAAGACTTGAGTAAATAACAGATTGAATTCTTTTTTTTATTGAATTCATGAACGTATTAATAATATAATTAGGAAAATAGCTGGTGTATTTATACCATCATCCATTATTTTGTTATTCATTAAATTATACTTAGAGGTAAATTTTAGAGGGATAGGATACTTACAAATATTAATAGTTGAAATTATAATACTATGGCAAGAGTAGGAGCATAAATTATCATAAATTTTTACCTCTAAGCCTATTTAAAATGCATGCATACTATCTATAAATTGACTAATGAAAGTGTTTTGTTGGTTTATTTTTGGTAAAAAGAAAAGTTGGCAACTTTTTTGTAGGAAGATGGTAAATATTACTACATCCTGGTGGTGATATTTTACCATGGTCCTGGTCCATATTAGTATTATGGGATACCTTCAGTTTTCCTCGAAAATTAACTTATTATCCTAAATTGTCAGAAAACTTTAGAATCGATTTTGATTAAGCGCACAAAAACCATTTATATAACCAGAGTGATTTTTAGAAAAATATGACTGAAAATTACTATTTTATAAGTCTGTTTACATTTTTCATTTATTTTTACTTCAATAAAACATTTTCTTTATTGTAACTCACCCTCTCTTTTTCGTCTTTGGTAATTTCCATTCGATATATGTAGGACTACATAGACATATTTAGTTACTGTATTCCATTGACTTGTTACTTTAATTCTCTAATCCCATCTCATCACTTCAGGTGGATCACAGCAAATTCTTTTTTAGTCATTCAGAATTCTGCATCAATCTTTTATTCAAAATTCGACACCCATATAGCCTGAAAAAAATCTCTGCATAATATCCAAAGTATTTTAGTTTTGGAGTTTTGTGTTTTACCTTATGAGAAATTGGAAGAAAACAAGATTTGCCTTTATTCAGATTAAGAACACTGTAAAAAATTTGCCTTTTTGCACTAAATTTTCTATTGTTTTTTATGAAAATTTTCCTTTCAGTTAAGAAAAAAACGTGTATTTTCCATTTAAATTCTTCCACGAAGATAATTTAGATGTGATAAAATCACCACTAAAGAATAACTTTTAAAAATAAGTATAAGTTTGTGTTAGTCAAAATTGCTAGGGATCATTTGATTCAAACGAGGACAATCTGCTTTTGGCTAGGTGTGTAAGCTGGTGAAGTCGCAATGTAATTTGGGGTTATGAAATTTATCATAATTATATTAATTGTTATAAAATCCGCCTCCTGTAACCAATCTAAAAGAACTCTCAAGCTTCGTCAAATAACGGAAAGTTTCTCCCATTTGACAGAAAAATAAAGACTGAGATATTTCCTTAACCGTAAAATTAACCCGCAAAAGTGCTGCAGTTTAATTTCTGTTATTTGAAGAAATAATTTTTTACAGTGAAAAGATCTGCTTTTTATGTACTTTATTTCCCGTCGGAAATACTTTCAGTTAAGGCCATAAAAGGTTAAATATGTTTTTAAAAGAACTTACAATTTTCATTCTAAGTAATGATAACTTGTCTTTTTTTTCTTTAGAATTCAACTGAATCTTGGGAAGCCCAAAAACCCTACATCAGTCAATGCTTCCAGAATCTGATTCTCGTCCTCGGTTCTTGCGGAGTTCTGTGGCTAGTTGCTCCAGTAGAGTTCTATAAGGTCTACAAAGCCCGAGGAAGTCCAACACCATGGACAAAACTGTCGATTACTAAAATGGTAGGCCTACTGTGTTCTAAGCTACTCTGGTGACTTATAGTATACATGTGATTTTAAAATAACTGACCCAATTTAACCGTAATTAAACATTTCAAATGATATTAATTGATTGGTACACTCTAAACATTCTTGAAACTTCATATTTTTAACTTAATATGCACTGTAAAAAATCCTAGCACCTTCCTTAGAGAAACTGAGCAGTTGGGTTGCCCATTTTTCACATATAATGTTCCAGGAAAGTCACGAAAACTGTAAAAATTTAAAACGTTCCTCAGAAATATCTAGAACTGGTATTTTTAGGAACGTTTTTGAATTTTTACTTTAACATTTCTGCCATTTTCCAAGGAAATTGTTATGATATTTACAACGTTTTAAATAAGTCCTTTCAAAGTGAATCAGTTGTTTCTGAACAGTATGTTAATGCATATATGCTTTAATTTTTTTTAATTTAATGACTCATTCAAACCATATGTAAAGCATGTTGATCGTTGATATGATTTATAATGAAACTGAGTACCATTGCAAAACACTTGATTAGTAGGAACTCAACTTTTGCTGCATACCATGAAGATACCATCTGAACATATCATTTCACAATATTTTTTTCCAATTTCCACAATATTCATCCAGTTTATTTTTATTTGGTTGTCAGTGTTTTATCCAGTAAATATAGAAAAATCATTAATATTTGTACCTTCTAAAAACTCAACATACAATAAAAGTAAGTAAGTATCAGTTAAATCACTTTAAAAGTCTTGTATGCAAAATTTTGGAAAATACTTATCCCCACCAAAAATATAGGCAACATCATCCATATTATGCAAAATTGCCATTGATTCGAAATTCGAAATAAATTTACAAATTTCCATAAAGGTTTATAAAATTCTTTCTCCCTGTTAAATACATACTCTTAATTTAAATTGGCATGACCAATAAGTTGATTAGTATGTTACGCAGTAGACTTAAACGGCATTGAAAAAAATGTAAATATTTATTTGTTATAGATATCTTTGAAGTAGATTTTAAATGACAATTATTTATCATCCTTTTATTTTAGGTCTTCAAAGGCATTCTTCTTGTTATATGCACTCTAGATGTAGTTAAAGCTACGTATTCCTACATTAACTATCCAAGTTATGGACTTGACGGGTTGATAGCAGCGTCTGCTTATTTTCTCACAATAGTAAGTAAATAAGTGTAAAGTTTTTTTAAACAACAAAAGGAGTGCATGTCAATCCTGAAGAAAATATTTGCAATAAAATACACCTCTGAGAGAAACTTCTCCTTTGGAATTTAACTCCTCACATGCTCGCATCAATCGGAGCAATGACAATCTACTTTCAGTGTACTCTAAATACAAGATAGAAAAAAATTACGAGAAGAAGACTAAAATATTTATAATAGAATTCTTGTCTTTTTAGTTTTTTTATTTTAGTTTAAAAACATTAGGGGCTTCATACACACTACATAAACTACTATACAAAAACAATAAACATATTTTGTAAACATCATAATACGCTAACTTAAAAAATCTACAACTTCTTTAATATGAAAGTAATGTTGATTTGAAACCGTCTGAACACTAAAGGCGGAATCATCAAAAGATAGTTTGAGAAAAAGGCTTTTGAAGAGTTCCCCCCCCCATAATAATGATCTGAATATGATACCACCTCAATATGAAAAATAACGGTATACCTGTAAACTAATCTTAATACATGTGAAAATATGAAAAAAAATTGCCCTGATGTTGAATTTCCCCTTTGTATCCAGATGACCGCATTTATTTTATAAATTTTTTGACATCCTTCGGTATCATTTCATATAGGTGTTAACAGTGGTCCTGACATTGATGTGTAAAAGCAAAGGACTAAGAGTTTCTTTAGTTTTACCATCTTTTTGGATGTTGTCTACCCTTGCAACTCTCGTCAGCATCTACAATGACATTCAAGATTTTCAGCATGTAAGTTACAAAATCTTCTATTTCTTATTACTCTTTAGTCCTAAAGGGAACATAGTATTATTATTGTAACCTTCATTAAAATTATATCTTGGTTTCTATGATTTAAAAAATAAACTTTAGATAGTCTTCATAAATGGGGAAAAAAAGATGCTGAAGTCGTAATACTTATAGCTTTCTTCAGAATATTATAGCAAAACCAATAATAAGACTTTTGTAAATAAAAAATTAAAAATTTTAATTGTATTTTCTTAGAATGAATGGACAAGTATAACGAGCTTAGTAAATGACTGCTTGGTGTTTGCTATATCTGTAATTCAGCTCATCATTTCCAATATTGCAGAATCGCCATCGCCTCAACATTCAACTAGATTACAGGTAAATTCAATTTTTTCGCGCTCTAATCCAAAATATGAAATAATATCTTAATTTTTTTCCACTATCCCCCTGACACTCTAACTTTCAGGAAAAATGTCCTTTAGAAGGTGTTTCATTTTCATCACGTTTGACACTTAGTTGGCTCGTAAGGTGTGTAATATTTATTTATTTTTAGTTTTGTCTAGTTCCTTGTATAAATGCATAGTCTTCTTTCATAATTGAATCGCTTAATTCAGAAACGTGTCAAACGCCACTTTTTTCAAAAATGAGTTATTGGTGTCATGGTATTCTGTAGGGGTAAACGCACATCACATTTTAAAGTAAAAATTATAAAAATAACTTGGTTTTAAAATAGTTTTCCAGCATGTTAAATTTCAGCTTTAGTGCAGAAACATGTCAAACGACGTCGGTTGACAGGTTTCTGCACTTAAACTGCGGGGAATTTTGTTCATGCCGTCTCATCTGTAGCTTGCTTGGGACTGCTGTTTTTCATTAATCGCATACAAACACTAAAGGCGATTGGAAAAGTCATTCTTTAGAGCAGCGTTTCTCAACCGGGGTTCCGCGGAACCCTGGGGTTCCGCGAGGCTTCCTCAAGGGTTCCGCGAGGGATCCGAAAATCTCTTTTTCTTTTGTACATTTTAGGATAACCCTAAATAAATTAAGGAACAGCCATCCAAATGCGAGCCAGTGTTTTTCCGTTGAACATTTTCTTCTGCTTCCGTAGCTTTTCGGTGTTCTACGAAAAGAAGATAAACACTAGCTTGAAGGGGAATTTCAAAATAAATTTCTGAGGGAGGACCCCTAGCCCCCCTTAAAATTTTGACGCTAATTACATTTTCTCCCCTTGAAAATTCTGTGTTTTACAAGGAACTGCTGTTCTTTTCAAATGAAACTCAAGGGGTCTTAAAATACGCTGAAACTATTTTAAGAGGCAAATTTCGAAACATTTTCAAGGGCGAACTCCGAAATTCCCTCAAAAATTTTGACGCCTGTTGTACAGCGTTTTTCCATTGAACATTCTGCTGTCTCGAGAAGCTTTTCTTCTTGGGTGTTCTACAAAAACTTTGAAATGGAGATAAAACACTAGTTTAAAGGAGAATTTACAAAATAAATTCTGAGGGAGGACAAATCAGCAAGAAAAAATATTGTTGCATGGCAGTGGCGTATATAAGGGGGGTCCTCCCTCCCCCTGAAATTTGTACTAGGCATACCAAAACACGTTAAAACCCTGTTATTTAGGGTCAAATTTTCTGGGGGAGTACCCCCCAAACCCCCCTTTAGTACATGAAATTGTATTATTTTTTATTATGCTTTCATGTGAAAGTTATAATCCTACCTAAAAATGTATGTCCAAAATTTGGATTAAATGTTCCCAAAACAATTTAAAACCCAGTTTTTTGGGTCAAATTTCTAAAAATTCTCTGGGGCAGGACCCCCCAGACCCCCTTTCCTACTTAAAGTTTTATTAATCACAATTTTTATGATATTAAGTTCTCTTGAATGCAAATTTCCCCTAAAAATGCATTAAAAAGCTACGTTAAACCTATTTTAAATATGTATTGGAGGGGTTGAGTAATACTTTTGGGCCCCTCCCGAAATAAATTTCTCTATAGCCAATGTTGCATGGACACTAGGGTTCCCCGGAACTTGGCCTTTGTCAGAGGGGTTCCGTGAGAGTAAAAAGGTTGAGAAACGCTGCTTTAGAGGTTAGGTCCATCAAGACATAGTAAAAACCACATTTTTTAAGTTTTTGTAAGGACGTTTTGGTAGCTATATATTTAAATATTCCATGCTTGTGGCCCCTTTTTTACATCAATGTGATTAAGATTTTGGATCTATGAATCACTTTATTAAAAGGGGACATCAAATCTATACGCCAGATCATAATATTAAACTAATTAACTGATTTTGTAGCCTTTTAAAGTAAAATCGTTTTACTGGCCCCAAAGTTACATCTAAACTATCTAATTGACTTCGAAGATGTCTATATTAATATTTTGAATTGGCTGACCACTATTTTTAAGTCTAGAATTGAAATTATTAAAAAATAAGCATTTATACATGTACTAACCAAAAGAGGAAAAATAAGAATCATATAATAATTTAGTGGGTTAGCATTTAATAAGGAAATGTTATTTTCAACTAATACTTCTACTTTTATTAACAAATTCTTAAATAAATTAGAGTTAAGCTATAAAAATAGGCCTGGATACTCTGTTTATTGCAGAAACCTGTCAAATGCAAATATTTCAATAATTTTTTATGGAAAGAATAAACACATTAAAAAATTCTTTTTGCCTGTAAAATATCCAAATAAGGTCTTCTTTAAGAAAAAAATTACTCAACACCTTCATAAAAATGTAGTAAGCTTCTATACAGTTTTTCTCGTTTATCTCAAAAAAGAAAAGTGGCGTTTGACATGTTTCCGAAATAAGCGATTCAATTAATGTATTAATTCATTCTATGGAAAAGCTATTATGCACGGAAAAAATTTCAAAACTTCCTAAAGTTGTTCACTGTAAAAAAATAATCGTCAAAAAACGGCACCGATGCCAGAGCTTTTCTGTACTTAGGGCTCTTTCGACTTGAACATTTATGTATACAGGAATATTCTAGCAACATTTTCTCCCAAATCATTTCGGAACACATGCCAATAAAATTTCCGAAGTTGGAAAAAAATTAGCCACCAGTCTGTAAAGAGACAATATGTATTTAAATAAATAGAATATTTCTGTAGAATCTCCCCGAAAATTACAAAAGATCGTACCATACAACAAATGTTCAATCAACAGAAATCCTATGTAAAGAAAGTATCTGGCAACTTTTTTGTCAGAGCTTTTGTTTTCACGATTACTTTTTACTGTGCATATGTTACAGGCAAAGTTATAAACCAGGCATTATTTATAATGCCCAAAGTTCAGCCGAGCAATGTAATAAATTCAATGAAATTTATCAATGAGTACTTGAGGAGAAAACAATCAAACCATGCTTTCTCCTTCAAATACAAATTTTCAGGAAACACAAAAAACTAATAACTTAAAAATAACTAATTTAAAAACCTAATTATGGTTTGTTTAGTTCTATAACGAGTAACTGAGAAGATTTGTAGTCATAGTTTACCTAATAACTTAATATTAATTATTAAAAAAATGCATTTGAAATTTGGAGAAATCACGTTTTGATCGAACACATAGGAGGAAACTTGGTTTGAATGTTTCCAACATTGACAAAACACTTTTTGAATGAAAATAAGGTAATACACATTTTACTAAAATGTTATTTTATATCATTTTGTAATTGAATAAGAAATCTATTAAGATATCAATTATAAAATGAAGTTAACAAGGACATGAAATATAGATATGAAAATTGTAGAGAACCTCTAAATATTTAATCCAATATTTCATCCAAGCAATCACATACTTCCTGCGTTTCCTCATTGCCTGCATTTAAATTATATGTAATAATTTCTTTATACCAAATGAGCTCTTGTTGATTTTGCTACTTTGCTACATTAATTTCAAAAGCTTATCTACATCTTTTTTCTTTTCGAGTCCTCGGATGCAACACCCATTTTAAGAAGCTTTGACACTTTCTCTACTCTTCTCAAAAACTACTCTTTTTATTTCTGATATACACTGTAAACTTTTAAAATCAACATTAGGTGATTTCCTATCAAAAAGTCCCCGCCAATATTTTTACATCACCAACTTTACGCTGACCAATGAGTGGGTCACTTGACGAGTAAGAACAGCTATGATTGGCTGTGACTGGAGGAATCACTGTTTGACTGAAAACAGGCTCTAGAGGAAACACTTTTTGATTGAAACATCAATTTTCTAAGTAGTTTCAGAATGGGTTAAAACTTGTTTTAGTTGAAGATAATAGCACTATTTTGTGCAGTTTAATGTGGAGATCATGAAAATAGCAGTAACTCATTTTTCATTTTTTTGGAGAAAACACGGTTTGATTTTTGCTCCTCACTTATTACTTTGCCCGAAATACTCAGGCATTATTAATAATGCCCGGATTTAGCACATTGCCCGTAACATATATATATTCTTTGCAAAAAAAACTGGGTATCTACTGTTGACTTAAAAGTAGTAAAAATTAATGGCCAAGATTTTCATTATTTTCTTACTCAACTAAATCGTTGTATATTTATTTCTTAATATTTTAAATATTAAATACTTAAATATTTTTATAGATTGTAAATGAAACTCTTGTAACATAAAAGAGTAGTTTTTTCATTTATTTGTAAATTTATATACAGGGGATTTTGTTTCTTACATCTTGCACAATACTAACAATAATTTAGAAAGACAATTTCATAGATTATATAAGGGAGATATTTGTTGGATCATCAAAAGAGAAGTTGTACTTTTCAGTCAGTTCACTGTTGATATTTTTTTAATAATGCGGTGATAGCTGAATCTAGATAAGATAATGTTGCTTCATAATAGCTTCCTTAGAAGATATGTTATTCTGATCTAAATTTTTCATTATTATTTATTTCATTAATTATTTCATCTTTTATTTATAATATTTTTCAGATTAAATGGCTTAATTTAGGGAAAAAACAAGGGTTTTTCTTATGTATTTATTTATAAATTTTTAACTAATCTTATCATTTTATGCAAGTATTTCTGAAAACGAAAATTCAAAGTTTGATATATTAAAATTATACAAGTGAAATGCATTCAAATGCACATCATGTTAAGATAATTCATAAAAGGAAAAAAACATAGTTAAAAAAACTTTTAAAAAGAAGCCATATTAGAGTTTTTATAGTTATTCTGGGAAATTTCTTTGTTTTAGTATTTAAATTGTATGAATGTGTGTGTGTTTTGATTGCAAGATGTATGGAATTTTATTTTTTCAGCCTCTTCTCAAGAAGTATTCAAAATAGTTTACATCAGAATTTTTTGATTACGTTATGCTATGAGCTTAAAAGTTCTTCGGTTGCCCGAAGCTTTCAAAAAGCCTGCTCCATAAAGAAAAGGTTTGTAAAAAAACTATCCGCTTTTATAAAGTTTTTTAAAGATATTTTGCTGTATGCGGTCAGTTTTGAAGATTTCTATTGTTATTAAAACATTTTTAAAGTTCAGATGCAATTGATAAATGAAACGTCATAAATGTTATTCTTGCACTTACTTTTCAAAACATATAAGTATGAAATTTCATCTCCATATTTTTACCTATGCTTTTCAAGAAATAAAATGGTCAGTCAGTAAATATAGTTTTAATTAAGGAGTGCTAATATTTTTTTAAATCTTCATAAAAATATAATAATAGCTTGTTTCAAAAATAAAAAGTGCTAGAATTTTCACTATTTTGCCCAATACCCATAATTATTATTATTATTATTACAAACTATTTTAAATCATAAAAAATAATGATAGCAATAATTTAGTATTTTTTGGATCTTTCATTTAGCCATTGTGACAATAATTTTGCTTTTTTATGGATTTTAAATAATTCAGTATTTTACATTTATCATTAGTTTTCTGCTTATTTTGTTTGTAAAGCAAGGCAAAAATCCTATCGCATCACATAAAAATGGACTAGGAAAGGGATGATGAATATGATCTTGTTAATGATAAATGAAAGAAATCTTAATTGTGTAACTGGAGAATGTTATCTGCGTAAGGAAAAAATAAGGTTAGTTTGAGACACATAATGATACTAAACCCATTTTTCATGATTTCAGTGAATCTTCAACGCCTCCATTGGAAGAAGTCGAGAATCTCATGCAGCCCGAATCAGAATCTCATGAAACTAATAATACAAACTCAAACTATCCCAAGGGAAAATATTTACTACCGATTTTACTCAGGTTGTCCCGAAAGTTCCTGCTTATCGCTTCATTTCTGGAGGTTCTGTACACTTCCCTGTATTTTCTGCCTGCTTACATTCTAAGGTAAACGCGTTTGATCCTTAATTCCCCCACAATAATACTCACAGTCTATTTATTTGATTGCAAAAGCAGTTTAGTGTTCTATTCTTTACGAGATAATTATTCTTTTCTTCTTCGTAGTCTACTTTTAGGCAGCAAAAACGAAAAACAGGAATGGCACAATTACCTTTATGCGATGGCTCTTTTCATTACATTGCTTTTTTCTGCTTTAGCCGATTCACAGAGGAAGTACTATGGACTAATGGCGGCTGTAAGAATAAAAACTGCAGTAATGAATGCTCTCTTTGAGAAGGTTTGAACGCTCTTTTTATAGATTGAACTAAATGTTTATTAGTGAGGGGGGTTGATGTATAGAGGAATCTGTTTTTATGCAAGAGTATCTTACTTCAAAAACAAATAGGTTCTTGCTAACTGAAAAACAATGTAGGATTAATCTTCGATTCTTTGAAAAAGTAGATTGATATTGAAGCTAATTATATGCTTTGGTCAGCGTTTTTGAAACTGTTGGTTACGCCCCCTTAGGGGGGACTTGTGTTGTTGAGGAGAGATAGCAGGAAAGTTTTTAAGGCATTTTTGTAAAAATAAACTATAACATTTATATTAATTCGCAAATCTAGTAATTGGTAATTTTGTGCTTTGATTTATATCAGGAGAAACTACTCTAGTTTTTAATGTAATTTACTTATACTTTAAAAGACGTTTTAAAAGAAATTTTACTAGACCAAAATATGATTATAAAATCTATACGAGTCAGTTAACCGAATTTATAAATATTAAGTCCCTAAAATTTTAATTTTACAAATAAATTTTTTACCGAAAATTCATATAAAAATGCTAACACTAATACCTAATTCAGTGTAATTTTATTAACTTTCTCAATTTAATATTTACAGAGTGTCCCAAAAAAGACTGAACATTTTAAAAATCAATAACTAATAATAATAACGTATTATTATCTTTTTAGCACGTATTTTATCTTTTTTAGTTTTTAAGTTATTAGTTATGGATTTTTAAAATGTGTCAGTCTTTTTGGGACACCCTGTAGTTATTAACACAATCGAAGCTTATATTCCTACAGATTATTCGACTTTTAAAATGCGACTTTTTTATTTCATCACCTTAAGCATAAAAACATTAATTCAGTAATTCGCTAATTGACAACTAATTTATTAATCTAAAAACATCACGTTTTATTGGTAAAGTAAATTTTAAAAAATATTGATATGAATCGTCAGTATCATCACATACAAGAATATTAGCCCAATTTACCAAAAGTAATCAAAGCCGAAATAAAAAGAAGCAAGATGCAAAAAAATTCCTAAATTTCAAGATATTTATGCCCTTCTTTTACTGGAAAATGATTCTTCATTAAATACCTCTTTCTCTCTTTAGGCACTAAGAATCTCAAAAGAGTCCGTAAAACTCAAACAGCTTATTACAAATGAAGTAAACTATGTCTTTCAAATGGTGTGCATGATGACTGAAGTTTGGGGAGCTTGTATACGGTTATTGATAGGGGTTTACATCCTTTGGAGCTTTTTGGGTTCATCATGCTTCGTCGGACTGGCAGTTGCAGCTCTCTTGATTCCAGTCAACGTGATTGTAGAGCAGTTAGCTGGTCATTTCCAAGTAATCATAATTTATCAGTTTTTTCAATGACACATGATTTCTTTAATTTGTGACTCAAAACACACTATTTTGTTTTTAGGAAAATTAAAAATCTAGTTTTCCCAAAAAACGAAAGGTCCCTTCTGCTATTAGCCTACTTTTGGAATTTAAAGAATTTATAGGCTATTTTTATAGGTTATTTTTTATAGGTTAGGTTTTATAGGTTTTATTTATAGGTTATTTTTAAAGTTCCGTATTTATTCTGAAGAAATTTATTAAAGATAAGCAGCAGGGCTACAGTTGAGTCAATGCACTTAGAACTAAATTTTAATTATTAAAAATTCCTAAAACCTCTAGAGAAAAATCCAACACCTTTTTGGATATAAACTAATTTTGAAATGACACTTTTACCTGTAAACAAAACTTAAAACACTGCCTGCTCTTTAATTCTTAAAACGTTTTAAATCTCCAATTTGAAAAAAAAATGTTTGAAATTTTAATCTCCTAAATTTGAATATAAAGTAAAATAGTGTGTAAAAATGACACAAAATAGATCCCCTTGAATAAATAAAAAGTTAATGAGAACCAGCCAATAGTATTTTTGCATTACATCTTAAATGTAATATAACGATATTTCTTAAGTAAAATGCGTTTTAGTAAATTTTTATAGTTGAAGTAAAAATTTTCCAGTGTAAAAATGTAAGCTTGATTTGCCTGTTTCCTGTTTTAAAATGGTGAAATGTAATATTTAATGTCACTGGCACTCGACTCCCTATAAAAAGTTTAATTGGTACTCGGGAAGCTTAAGGTTGGACCTAACTGCTTTAAAATATTAATAATATTGGTTTCACTGTTTAATAATTCAACGTAAATAACAAGAATTCAGAAATATTTGTCAGCTTCATTAATTCAACACATTAAGCAAGTAAGTAAAGAATAATAAGGCATTTATGAATGTTAGTTTGCATTAGGTTTCATATTACCGAACACCAATCCTTAAGGTGACTGAAGCGATAAGTATTTCAGACAAGTTATTTATATATGCTAGATATACAACATGCATGTTTATTTTCTCATCTTTTATCTAGATTAAAGCTCAAGAAAAGAAGCAAGAGAGACTTAACATTATTACTGATTGCATACAGGGAATGAAAGTAAGGTATTTAAATTTCGCATTAATTATTCTTGTAGAGGAAAACGTAAAAT
Source organism: Tetragnatha versicolor (assembly GCA_024610705.1). Lineage (NCBI taxonomy): Eukaryota > Metazoa > Arthropoda > Arachnida > Araneae > Tetragnathidae > Tetragnatha > Tetragnatha versicolor. Next base: position 43,914,265 of record JANDEH010000009.1, read on the forward strand.
TCATTTCACTGAACATATTTCAGGTGTTAAAGCTTTACGCTTGGGAAAATGTATTCTTGAAAAGAATATTAAACGTACGAAAATCGGAAATTTCTGAAATCAGAAAAGCAGAATTCTTGAAAATGACGTTTAAGTTCGTCGCCCTTTCAGGTTCTTCTTTGGTAATATACAACATTTGATTCATATATACGTGCCTAATTACACATTTCATTAACTTACTAATTGCATTTTTTCTTAAATAGGTAACTTTGGCAACTTTCGCCGCCTATGTGCTCATGGGGAACAAACTTGATGTAATAGGCGTCTTCGTTTCGTTGTGTTTAATTAATATGCTAAAGATACCTTTTAGGAGTCTTATTCACGTGATAGCTCATTTTATTCAGGTTTGGTTTGAATTTTATAGATAATTTATTTGGGTTTATAAAAGGTAAGGATTTATTGTTAAATTACGTTCATGCTTTCGTCTTACAGGGTTTGACATCAATATCAACCATTCAAAGTTTCCTAGAAACAAATGAGCTTGAGAATACTTTGTCAAGTACTGATGATTTGGATGGTATGAACCTTTTTCAGCAAACGTATTTCAAATCCAAGAGGAAATCCTGGTTAAATGTTACTTATTTTCAAGTCATTACGTGTTAATGAGTAGCAAGAATCAAATTATTACACGAAATAAAAGGTCTAGTCTGAAAATTAGTCTAATTTTGCAATTTTTTTGAATTTATAATGGCTGAATTTTTCTTAAAAATTACCTAACTTTTTTCTGAGGAAGATTGTAGTTTAATAGTTTTAGGAAGTTTTTTTAGATGCAAGTCAGCAGCAAAAGGAGTTATGTTATCGAGCTTAAATTTTTCCAAGTTTTATTGAAGCTATTAAGCCAAAGCAGAGCTGCAAGCAGTTTTTAAATAAAAAAAATTGTTTATCCGGCCCACTCTAATATGTTAGTAGTTCTTCACTTTCAGTAAATATTACTCAATCAATGAGGGATATCATCCTATCTTGTAGCCTAATTTTGAATTCATCGGAATAAACAAAAGGTAAATACAGTAAAATCTAGATAGATAAGGGACCCGAAAATAAATATATCACGTTTTTACACAAGACAGCAAGGTTTCTCCAAAAGTAAAATTGATTACTACTTTAATATCAAGGGAAAAATGCTTTTTTCGAGATATAAAGGTTTTCGATGTATGAGAGTACGAGATAACGTGGTTATACTAATCAAAATAAGAATCGGTAGTAGAAAACACCAAATTTATTAAAAAAAACTTTGTGAAGCAGTTCAGAGGAATAAAATCAAGCCCTGCTGTGCGACATTGAATAGGATAAATGGCCACGGCAATGCAGCAAGTGCGTAATTAAGTGTTACCATTGCAGGGAATAGCGTGCGGCTGACAAACGCTTCTTTCTCGTACGACGGAATGGATACTCCTTGTCTGAGGAACCTAAATCTTCACATTCCGAAGGGATCTTTGATTGCTGTTGTAGGAGAAACAAGAAGCGGTAAATCGTCTTTACTACGCGCCCTCTTAGGCGAACTTGAGAAAGTGGATGGGATGGCCCATGTAGAAGTGAGTATGCTTCACTTCGAGATCTTTGCATCAAACAATTCGATCTATTGAGAATAGTTTGGTGTCATAGAGTAAAGGGGCCTTGATACACGATTCTCCACACATTCGTTTTTCGTTTCGTTGCCAAAAAAAAGTAGTTTTCTCTTTTCTTCTCTTTGTTTTAATTTGACGTCGTTTTGGCTATTTAGATATTTAATCATCGAAGCGTCTAAATCCACGAAAGTTGGCCCATGCTAAAGTATTAGGGAAATTCGTTTGAGTTGAGTTGTTACTTTCAAGGAGCTAGACCAGTGGTTCCCAACCTTTTGTGGCCCATCGCCCCTTTCTAGAGGTTGACTAACACCTATCGCCCCCTTTTCATTCTCATTGTATGTCCAATTTTAATTTGAAATAAAGTGTAAATAATAAAGCAATTTTATGTCCGGATGTCCTCCCCCAGAAAATTTTTGGAAATAGGGGTCCAAAAAACAGGTTTTTAATTAGTTATGGTACATCTGTTCCGAATTTTGGACATGTATTTTTAGGTAGGATTTGGATTTTGATGAAATAATTATAAAAAAGTTTTGAAAAATTAAGTTTCAAGTACAAAGGGTACAAATTTTTGGAAATTTGACCCAAGAAACAGGGTTTTAACTGGTTTTGGTACATTTAGTCTGAATACAGTCTGTCAGTACAGTACTATTTTATCTTCCCCCTTTGAATACTCATCGCCCCCCAATCTCCCCTCACTTATTTATCGCCCCCTTAATAACCCAAATCGCCCACCTGGGGGCGATCGCCCCCAGGTTGGGAACCACTGAGCTAGACAGTTCCATAGGTTTTAATAGCGAAATTCGTTAGAGTTGAGTTGTTACTTTCGTGGATTTAGACAGTGCCTTTAATCATTTTATACAAGGTGCTTCAAAAACTCTTCACCTTCAGATTACTTGCTAAGAGAAAGTAAAAATCTCTCGAATAATTTTCTCGAAAACTATGGGTCTTAGGTTCTTGGGGTGTTTTCAACGCTTATCTTCGTATATAGAAATCTTGCTGGGCATAGTTTAAACGTACGTGTTGAAAAACCCTGTACTTTTTTTTAACTGATAACATTTCGTAGATATTAATCCAACCGTGCAGCGAAACACTAAAAATTTCTTTAAAAACTGAATTATATCGGATATTAAAGAATCTCACACACAAACTTTCAAACAGTTATATAATTATAAACATAATTACAAAAGGGCTCCTTCTAAAAAGCTATTTTCCCTTTCTTTATTATATCAACGAGTGTTATATTAGTTTTTCTCAATATGTTTTATTCTTTTTCAACTTAGTCTAAAATTCTACTGATAAGACAGATAGTTGTGGGAGAATTTCACGTAATCATAACTTTACTCAGAACAAAAAGAGCTAAAATTAAGAAGAATAAGCTAATACGTTCATAAGACATTAGTGAAATAAAAACAAACTACCCGTTAGTAGAAAGGAAGGCCGACTCCTTTAGTAGCATCAGGCCTCTATTTAGAGGATACTTACAATTCTCAAAAAGGTAATAATGCAAATATTTCTTTGATATAGGGATCCTTATCATTTGTATCTGACCAACCATGGATACAAAATATGACTCTGGAAAAAAACATCCTGTTTTTGAACCGCAAAGATGAAAAAAATTACTACAAAGTGTTGGAAGCATGTGACTTACGCTCAGATATCGAAGGTTTACCCGCCGGAGAAGAAACTGAGATTGGTGAGATGGTAAAATGCTCTCATTATAATTTGAAAGAAAAAAAATTTGGTGAATACTATACTTGTGTTTTATATTAACGTCTGTTACAAAAAAATGCGCATATTTTGAATAACTTTTTTCTAGGCTGGGATGTAAGTTTTCTCCTCAACACAATTAGTTTTGTTACAAATTTTAGTTAAACATGAATAAATTATAAAATAGTACTTGAAACTATTGCTGTGACTGCCTGCTAGACGTAAAAGACCAAGCGGAAAGATAGATCCGATCGTCTACAGCTAACTAGATCAGTGGTTACCAGCTGGAAGGAACTAGTAAACCACTTTGCCTAAAGAAACACTCTTACCCTTCACCCCTTTGTTCCTCAGCATCCCTTTGCTCTTGAGCCTCTCTGTTTCTTAAAATTCCTTCCGATAATCTTTGTCCTTGAGACTCTCTTGCTTCCTAGTATCCCTTTCCTCCTCAGCATCCCTTTGCTCCTTGAACCCCCCTAACATCCATTCCCATAGTCTTTGCCCTTGAGCCGCTCTTGCTTCCTCGTACCCCTTTGCTCTTGAGCCTTCCTGTTTCTCTCTTTTGATACTCTTTGTTCTAGATCCTCTCTTGCTTCCTAGTATCTCTTGGCTCATCAGCGTCTCTTTTACTCGTGAGCCTCGTTCTGGTATTCAGCATCACAAAAATCTCCCGCATCTCTTTGTTCTTGAGCCTCTCTTGCTTCCTAGTATCTCTTTGCTCATCAGCATCTTTTTTGCTAGTAGGTATTCGTTCTGGTATTCAGCATCTCAATAACCCCCCGCATCTCTTTGTCCTTGAGCCTCACTTGTTTCTTACCTTTTGATCCTCAACATCTTTTTTGCTCTTAAGCGTCTCTATGTTATCTGGAATCATATTTCTCTTAAACATCTCCGGCACCTTCATAGAATTATTTTACTTCTCAGATACTCTTTGATCTGGAACCTCTCTCCATCTTTACCATCATCCATTTGCTCTTTATGGCATTTTTTTTCTTTCAACGTATCTTTGTTCTTGGGGGTTTTATACTTCTTAGCACCTATTAGCTCTTCAGCATCTTTTTGCTCCTCGGCGGCATTTTGACCTTAATGCTTTTTGCTTCATTTTTATTTAGACCCATGTATGACTCTCTCGCCATCTTTATAATAATATCTTCAGGTAATCCCTAATTTTTTCCAGATCTTTAACACCTAACCACCTCGCAGATCAGTTTAAACAATCTCATGAACCAATTTTGCTTCGTGTACTAATTGTTTAGAACCACTGACTAGATCTAAATGGCCAAAGTATACTAGGTCACTGAAATGATGTGGCTATAAAATCCCTTAAATACATTGAAAATATTTCAAACATACTTAAACATCTTAGAAACGTTTTTCTATGGGTTTCAATGGGACGCAGCTCCGCAAAAAAGTCCAATGAGTTGAGTTGAGATGCGCTACACTTCTCATAGCAAAAGGCTTCTCGCACACAACCGTTCGTTTGTTCATTTCTAGTCCACATCTGTCGCGGTATTTAGCGAATCTATTTTAAGTCTGGTTATTTAGGAAATTTGAAAACTGAATTATTTTTTCTTATATAAAATTGGAGTATAGCAATCACGCAACATCGATCAGAAATATTGATATGACAATTTAACTTTTAAACCCAAGCCAAGTTTTTAAAAACGTGGATTAAGATTTTGTAAATAAACAAGCAAGCACTGTGAGATTTCAGTTTGAAGTGGATTTGTTGGAAAAGATCTATCAAACACATATCGTGACGTCACGTTCGAGCTTCTATCACCTGATTCGTAAAATCAACAATGTTACTACACGAACAGTTTGACAATGTTTAAATCAATTAAAAAGATTTTCCTTCAATTATAATAATACTATGAATTGATATTTTTTACTTTTATAATAATGTTCAATTGTCCAAAAAACCTCGATATGTATTCTGAAGTTCATTTTAGAGATAATTTTTCTCTAGATACAAATCTTTATCACAAAATCAAAACAATAAAGCCAGAATAATCGATATTTTAATTTTAAGGATTAAAGTATCGTAATTTATTAATTTGAATGAAATTCCACACTCAGATTCTACGCATCTAGGCCTAATAAATATATGTATGTCGTTTGCAACATTTAATGGGTTTCTTTCCATTCGTAGGGGGTTCATTTATCAATGGAACAGAAGTTAAAAGTGGAGCTTGCAAGATCTGTGTATCAAAATTCAGACATTTACTTACTAGATGACCCAATGAAATATATAAATGAACCATCTTTAGCCGAACATCTCTTTCACAGGGTAGTAGGTAGAAGTGGTCTTCTAAAAGGAAAGGTGAGTGAGGCTTATCAATTTTTCCAATTTTGATATCACTTAAAACTTAGGTAAAATAGAAAAATGACAGAATATTTTTTCTCTTCTTCTAAATTTTATTACAGACGAGAATTTGGTCGACAGTACGAGAAGAGTTTTTGCCTTTGGTTGATCACATAGTTTTTCTAAAGGATGGGCGAGTTGTAGAGCAAGGATCTTATTTTGAGCTTACTGAAAAAAATGGTTATTTCTCTGAGTTTATTAAAACCCCTCGACAAAGTAGAACATCATCAAGACTTTCACCAGATGTAAAGACGCATTTAAGGTTAATATCCCTAAACACTTTTACTATGGTTAAAATTCTTAGAAAAGAGAAATTCATATAGTTAATATTCCTTATAAGGCCAGAGATACTTTTCTAAGTCTTTATCTCTCGCAATTATCCTCTATTCTCAGGTTAAACTTGGTTAAAGTACATTTTATCAAATTAACCAGATACCTATTATGGTAGTTTGTTTCTAAGATAAGGGGGTATCAAAATCTCTCAGAACTACTACATTCATTATATAATGTTAAGAAACATTAACCATTAAAAGGGTTTTCCCTTAAAAATATTCAGTGTGGAGATAAAATAAGGTTTTTGTAACTAATCTAGTTAATTCTCTTAACTATTAAGAAAATTAGCTGAATCATTAATAAAACATATTTTTAAAGTTCAGAAAACTTAGGATGCAAAGGTGACTTGTGGTATTCGGCAACTGTAAATCCAGCCAAAATTGAAACGGAGCATATGATATGCGAAGAATCCTTAGTTTCAGCGAAGGTAAAACCATACTTTTTCCCCATGATAGCATTACTGTAACAAATACTTATTCACAAAGTGACTCAAATATTTTTGTAGGGACTAGGACACAAACTGTGGCATTTGACCAAGACTGTTGGTTCCCTTTCCATCACAATTTCCTTACTACTAGCCGGATTAGCTTGCGCCTGTGAAGTAAGTCCTCAGAAAGGTTTTACCTTAATCCACAATTTACTGAACTGAACACTGCAGATTTTACTATTTGAAATATTTATTCTTTACCGTGATATTTTCTAACATGATCTCTCTAAATACTTTCTTTAAGGCTGCGAGTGGAGTATGGTTGAGTGAATGGACAGATGGGAATGGCGGCGGTAAAAAGTCAAGCTTCAATCTCACTATTTTCTCGGGGTTCATTTTTTCTCAAGGTATACAAATTTACGAGAGATACTTAGATTAAACAGTTTTAAAAACAGTGTCAGTTCTGTAGGAACTATAAACATCAACTAAATAAGCTCATTGATTAGAATTATTAACCCTTGTTGATAAAAAACACATTCAATGATATCCATCATACACTTATTATAATTAACAATTAAGAACTTAAGTCTTAATTTGTACAAGAATAAGTACACACGATGTGTTGTTTAATTGGTTCCTTTGTTAATATTTAAATCAACATAATTTTGGCTTGTAATAATTTGATTACTTGGTTTCTATACCACAGTTCTGTTAACGATCCTCTGTGGAATATTGATATTCGCTTCAACGACAATAACAGCTGGTAAACTTCACACGTGGTTGCTTCATCAAATAATGAGAGCTTCTCAAATAAGCATTGAAATGACCCCAGCTCGGAAGATAATTCAAAGGTAGATTCGTATGTGGTTCCTCTCATAGTTTCTAGAAAATTTTTTACTTAATAACTTGAGTATTCTTTCCAGTTTTGATAGAGATTTCCACTACGTGGATGAAAAGATAGCTGAAACATTTTTCGTATGGTTAATAGCAGTTCTCAGATCACCAGCTCTGCTTGTAGTGATTTTTGTGGTATCGCCTTACTTGGCTATCCTTTCTATACCATTGGTATTTGCATTTTTGGCTGTTCAGGTAAATTGTTTTTACTATTAAACTTTTATAAACCCTCGACTTATTTATTAAGGCTTATTACATGGATGTAGATTGTTTTTTAATGTATAAAAACATCCTTGGCATATGTTATTTCTCCTTTATTAGTCTTTTAACCTTCGTGAACTTTTTTGAAGTTTTTAGTCAGTGATTGGGATTTAAAACTAAACCCTGAGAGAAAGCTGCCGTAATCAAATCCTTAATAATGAATAAAATTTAAATATAAAAACTAATTACCTTAATAAATAAATAAACAAAAATAGGTAGGAAGAACGTTGAGTTCCATATAATCTAACACAATCCTCTAAGGTTCACTTTTTGAAATAGTTCAAGATAATAAATTCATTTCTCCCTGCTAAACTTATAAACATTTAAATCATGTGCTTTAAAACATGCTTTCTGTTACCTCTTCACTTAATATAATTTCAGAAACTGTATTTGAATGCCTGGCAGCAGTTGCAGCACTTGACCGTCACAACAAGTTGTCCACTGTCCAATCTGCTGGACGAAACTATTCAAGGAGCAACAAACATTCGCGCAACAAGAAGCTCCTCCCACTTTCTCGAACGTTTTCGCTTAAAACTGGACACTCACAACAACTGTACATTCATTTTTCTCTTGGCCACCAGGTAAAGTAAAGTATAGCATAATATCACTTAAATTTTAAAAGTTTGAAGTATACTAATTAAAACCCGCAATTCAATTTAGGTGGTTGAACTCCAGTGCCGACCTGATCTCATCTTTTCTCGTTCTCTTGACTACCTTGATGGCATTCCATGAAGGACATAAATGCACAGGATTTATAGGTTTGGCCATTGTGTATGCAATGCAGGTATTTCATACTTTTTTATAATAAAGATTAATTTAATTTATTTACATTGCTTACTTTTAGATAATTCGATTTTATCAATTTTTTAGATGGCAGATAACCTAACTACTATGGTTTACATGAACTCCATGCTGAGTAATGATTTGGCAGCCTTTGGACGGCTAAAAGGTTTTTCTCAACTGAAACAAGAGGTAACGTCGATATTTATATAGATTTTTAGGAATTTTAACACAAGATTTTAAAATAAATCAAGTAATTCCAAAAATATATTTCGATTTACAAACTTTAAAAACGTTTCTAAAAATTAATAAAAGATTAAATAATATTTAAACAGCTTACTTATTAATTATTTTTCAGTATTGTATTGCAAAATTATAGTCTCATCTTTACACTCATAATGTTGCTTCCTGTAGGCGTTAATATATAAATTTTTTGTCCATCAAATTTATAAAAAAAGGAAACTCGGAGAAGATCAAATCAGGAATTAAACATGTTTCGCGATACTTCGGAGAGTCCCCCTTCCTCTAGCCCCATACATGATATTTATCCCCTAATTATTAAAATGCTATTCAAATAATCGAAATAAATATGTTATCCCCCAAAATATAACGTACAATGGCTAATAATAGCTATATAACAAATACTCTTAAATTGATACTCTGAATTAGCACTTAAGCTAAACAAAATTCGTCATTTCAATCAATAACTTTCTAGAACGATTTAACTAGAACCCAGCTACCTTATTTTAATAAGATCAATTCAATGCATATCATGTAAAATGTTTCTATAAATTATATTTGTCGTCTGCTTCCTATGTATTGCATATCTGTTATATTAATGATTTTATTCCAGTCTGAGTGGAATGATCCCACTAACGAACTTCCCTCATCATGGCCTGAGTCAGGGGAGCTATCTGTCCAAAATCTCAGCACTTCAGGGGAAGGGATGAGTCCCCTCCATCACATCAGCTTTTCTATTAAGTCTGGAGAGAAAGTAAGTGTTGATATGAGCGCTATATTTCGAATTTTTTATAGGAGTATTAAGTCTATATGTGGAATTCCTTTTGGGAAACTTACAAAGATATAATATCCCAATTATTAGACATGCTTAGGACATGAGGGTTAGGGTGTATCGAAAAAAACTTTTTTTATTTTGATGATGCCTTAGTGCGGAAAAGTTGTCTAAGGTGGCAGAGAGTACCTGTGAATTTTTTCAGAATTTTCGGATAATATCTTGAGGTGCCGCCAAGGCCCTGAAGGTCCCCATGTTAATCCAATGGAGCGCGCAAGCCAAGAAGGCCGAAAATTGGTTTTTCGCCCCTCATTTCTACCCTAATCACATGACGAATGTCTTCACTCGAGTTATGGACCCTATATGATCTAGGCTATCCGACAAAACTTGAATAATAGCCTAAATCTCTATATTACGTTTTTTTGTATGCTCCAATTTCGTCGAAAATCGTGTATTTCCTCGGTCAAATCAGAGCCCACAATCAACATAATATAGAGATTTAGGCTATTATTAAAGTTTTGTTGGATAGCCTAGATCATATAGGGTCCATAACTTGAGTGAAGACATTCGTCGTGTGATTAGGGTAGAAATGAGGGGCGAAAAACCAATTTTCGGCCTTCTTGGCTTGCGCGCTCCATTGGATTAACATGGGGACCTTCAGGGCCTTGGCGGCACCTCAAGATATTATCCGAAAATTCTGAAAAAATTCACAGGTACTCTCTGCCACCTTAGACAACTTTTCCGCACTAAGGCATCATCAAAATCAAAAAGAAGTTTGTTTCGATACACCCTAATGAGGGTGCCCTCTCCTTAAGTTTTGAGATACTTTTATAAACTAAAAACTCTGATTTAGAAATTATTTTCCTAATACTTTAAAGCGCATAAGTAGTGTGCATTTTTAAAATGTTAGTTACTATAATTCAGAAAATACTCGTTATAGTATATAGATACACACATATTATTCATAACTAAAGTATAAAAGTATGAAAAATTTTCGATAAGGAAGATTGACGAAGGCAATTTTTTATATCAGTAAATGTAGAAATATGGTAAATCGGGGAAATTTGATACAAGGGGCACATTGATGCACTTTCAATATCTCAAAAACCATCAAAGTTACATATTTAGGTCGGGTTTTTACGAAAAGTTGCCATTATATGACTAAGCATAACCTATGAAACCGTTAAGCTCTGTAATAAGTCTAAATTTTAGTGAAAGAAATTAATTTTTTTTCGTCAAAAATTTCCAATGGCAAAGTTTTAAATAAAATGTAAAATCTGCCTGAAGCTATTCTACTTGGAACACAGATATTTGTAAATTCAAAAAACAAGTTAATCTTTGTTAAAAATAGAGGGTATACTTAAATTTTAAATAATATTTGCCAATTTTTTAAATAAAGGTTTTAGTTCAAAAACAACAAATGAGGCAAATTGACACACTTTGATGTGGAGTACTTTGATACACTCGAGGGGCACATTGATAATATAAAAGTTTCCATATTTTTCGTTCAGAGATAAATATCTTTCAGCATTTTTTTTTAAAAATCAGTTTAGCGTGTTAGATCTACAGTGAAGGATATGTATGTCAATTTTTGAGTATTTTGGTTTTATTAAGTGTTTGAGATTAGAAAATGCTTGCATTCTAGCTATGTGTATTTATAAACTTTCTAAAAGAAAATGCAGTTGATAAATATAAAACCAAACGATGGAATCAGGGACTCTGAAACATCTGAGAAGTTCTAATTACTTTTACAGGTAAAAACAGTGACAAACAAACTAGCCAGTTAATTGGTGTCGTATTTTTTTATTTCTGGATGACTTTCGACAAAGATACCTTTCAATTTCATTCAGCTAATTCAGGAGCAACTATACCTATAAAAATTAGCATCTTATTTCCCTAATTAGATATTTGTTAAAAATGACCATTTTTTAAATTTTAGATTTTTTATCCTTGAATGTCTAATGGAAAATTTGTGATTTATATTCAAAAACAGTAATGTGTAAAAGGGCTTAGGATCTCTCTTAGTAAAATAATGTTCATTATTTTCCAAAATTTTTGTTATTAATTACTATTTTTGAGTAAGTTGATTCCTGTATCAAAATGCCCCAAGCAATGTAGGCAACTGCCCCACCAGTGGTGGACCTGGACATGGAAGCAAAATTTATTTTTTACAAAAGTCGTTATATTTTAATTTTCACATATAACTTATATTTTTTCTAATTCATTTCATAAAATTGATTCATTCTTAGATATTTTTAGAAATAAAATTATCTGAATAAGTCATTTATCCACTCAAAAAATTTATTTGAATTTTGCTATATCAAATAGCCTCGCTTTCCCTTACTTTATTTAATAAAACCTTTTCATTCAGAAAAAAAAAACGTTTTGTAATGAATTCAAAACTTTTTATTCAAATAAATATTAATATTTTCTAACCATGTTTAGCGTTTTTGAGGGAACAAATTTTTATATCAGTCACAAGATTCAAAAATATACTTCGTCAGTTTACATCGTAAAAAGTTTACACATATCGAGTTATCACATATCGAGGAGGTATTCATTCTTTTTACTGTTATAAAAAATTGCCTTCGTCAATCTTCTCTAACGAAAATTTTTACATACTTTTATACATTAGTTATAAGTAATATGTGTGTATCTACAACGAATAGTTTATAAATTAGAAACTAATTAAAACTTTAAAAATGCACACTATTTTTATTAGTCGAAAAAACATAAGACTACTCTTGCAAAAAGACTAAAAACCTTAAGAATTTCTCTTTGGATATACACCTCTGCCTCATACCTAAAGACCATCTCATCGAATCAAAATCAGTTAATCTTCTATCCTTAGAACTGAATCCCAAAAAATTTATTCCCGAAATGACTTTTCTTAAGGTGGCAATAGTCGGTAAAGAAGAATCCGGAACATCTACTCTCTTGTACTCCCTGTTCCGCCTAATTGAGCCATTGGAGGGACAAATTGTTATTGACGATGTTAACATCAGCAATCTGGGTCTCCGAGATCTTCGTTCCAAATTAGCCATCGTTCCTCAGGTAGGATAACATTAAATGGAGGATTCTTAACTGTCTCCTGGCACAAGAAAGAAATTAATGACCTCCTCTCTGTTTCCAGGAAGCTCTAGTGTTTGATGGGACGATTCGTCAAAATCTTGACCCATGTCACGAGTACAGGGACGACGAACTGTGGTCGGCACTGGAAGTCTCCGATTTGAAAAGCAAAATCTCGAATCTGGATTCTGCTATTGAAAGATGCATGAGGTAATTCGGCGTGTTTTACCGGCTGGGGGAAAATGTGGGGTTTTTATAAAAGTGTCCTGCCTTGTGTGGGTTAATTGATTATTAGACGTTGCGGTGTAGATATTTTTTGAGTAAATCCCACTTAAAAAGAATTAGAAAAAAGGAGATTGTACAGTCGTAGAAAAAAAAGTGGGACAGTTCGCATTGTAAGCGAACTACTGGGGTTAGAAAGATACTGTAAACGCCAATTTTCATTATTTAACGTCTACTTTAAAAAAGCTATAGTTTATGTCCTTAGGGGGCCATCTACATATTAAACGAAGCACAAACTTTCGTTTTTTTCTATGGGCAACATCAAAGATTATTCCCGATTCTGAAAGAGCACCCTCTAAACCCCCCCAAAACCAATTTTCATGTCATTTGGTCTCCAAATAAAGCCAGGAGTGGGGGTTGAAGTTCGTCGAATTTACGTTGAAATCTCGTTTTTTACGTTGAATTATCGTGCGGGGTTGATGGTTAAAAGGATCAAAATCGAGAATTCAACGTAAAGAACGAGATTTCAACGTAAATTCGACGAACTTCAACCCCCACTCCTGGTTTTATTTGGCGACCAAATGACATGAAAATTGGTTTTGGGGGGTTTTAGAGGGTGCTCTTTCAGAATCGGGAATAATCTTTGATCTCGCCCATAGAAAAAACGAAAGTGTGTGCTTCGTTTAATATGTAGATGGCCCCCTAAGGACATAAACTATAGCTTTTTTTAAAGTAGACGTTAAATAATGAAAATTGGCGTTTACAGTATCTTTCTAACTCCAGTAGTTCGCTTACAATGCGAACGGTCTCACTTTTTTTTCTACGACTGTACTAAGTGGTCATAAAAGAGTGACCCTACTTTAAAATTCTCTATAGACGAAACTATTGGTAAAAAATCTGAAATTTTAAAAAAGGCAATTTTAAGGGATGGGAATTTTTTTTAAACAAAAAAATTGTTATTTTATTTCCCCCTCACAGATGTCACTTTATCTAAAATTTTGTCTTGGTTTTCGGACCGTCACCAGGAGTCTAAAAGGTTAATATCCAAACCATCAAATCTGAGACTTGGGAAAATTTTTAACTATCTGTGCTCAACAAAATTGCGTACTTTCTTAGAGATTTTTTAAAATGTCTATTAAAAACAAGATATTTAAGTCTATGAACAGCAATAGATAACACTCTAACTAAAATGTTGTTAAATCGTAACTAAGTTTCTATTTTATTCAAATTCTATAGTCGATTTAATTTATTTAACTGAAGTTCTTATGTAATAACTTGTTTTACTTTTAAATTTCTTCCAAATCTTATAATAATTCATTTGATTTACTAAACCGTTCAAAAAATGTTAGAGAAACTGACTGTTAGCGAATTACCCAAATTGTAATTAATTTTTTTCAAAGTTTTCTACTTGCCTGATCTCCTTATATTTAAGTTTTGTCAACGTTGTGTGTATCTCTTTCATCATATTTGTCACTTCTTCATTTATTATAATGTTTTTATATATTATCTTGTTGTTACTTAAATACTTTACGGGATACTTTTTTTACTCTTACATCCTATACATTTATTTTTTGTTACATAAACATTATTTACTGCATTTACTGTGATTTTTGAATAGGATTATTTCCTCGTGGTTATACAGGGTGATTCTAAAATGATCCGCCAAACTTTGAGGGGTGATAGTACTCATCAAGACGAACAAGAATTGATGCGGAAAGGGGGGTCGCAGTTACACCGTTAAAGAGCTAGGTCCTAATGTAGTGCGAGAGCGTTACAAAAGGACGTTTTGACAAGGCCCGTTTAACGAAAAAAAACATAATTAAATGAAAAAATTTATTGCATGAGGTACAGCAGTATCCGTACTACTTACATCATAAATTTGATAGAAATTGGACCACTTGCTAAACCGTGGGGTGAGTTTTAAAACGCGCAGTATTAATCTTCTAGCCAAAGAATGGAGTTCCATTAATGATATTTAGAAAAATGATGATCGGGGAAGGAATTTTCAATGATCATACATTGATCATTGAAACTGTATGATCATTGAAAATTCCTTCCCCGATCATCATTTTTCTAAATAGCATTACACTAATGTAAAGGAACTCCATTCTTCGGCTAAAAGATTAATATTGCATGTTTTAAAACTCACTCTACGGTTTAGTAAGTGGTCCAATTTCTATAAAATTTATGATGTAAGTAGTGCGGATACTGCTGTACCTCATGCAATAAATTTTTTCATTTCATTATGTTTTTTTTTTCGTTAAACGGGCCTTGGCAAAACGTCCTTTTGTTACGCTCTCGCACTACATTAGGACCTAGCTCTTTAACGGTGTAACTGCGACCCCCCTTTCCGCATCAATTCTTGTTCATCTTGATGAGTACTATCACCCCTCAAAGTTTGGCGGACCATTTCAGAATCACCCTGTATACAGTTAGGTTTGTCCATTTTACTTTTTGATATAATTTGTGGCTAGTAAAAATTACAATAAAAAAGTTGAACTTTCATTTTTTTACACTTTGAATGCTTTTATAGTGAAGAAGAAAAGGAGTTACTGTCAATAACCCGATGTGTGTTAAAGAATCCCAAAATAGTCATAATGGATGAAACCTCTCAACATTCAGAATCTAAACTGCAAATATTTCACGACAGCACAGTATTATCCTTTTGTGAGCAACCTCGTTCCGATTTCAAAGGAAGGTTTGTATATTTGTGCCTTTTCTTCTACTTCTGTACTTTTATGCGTTATTTCCGGTTTTCCCCCCTTTAAATTTCCCCCTTCTTTTTCGGCAATAATTCTTGAAATAAGCTCTTTGAATAAATTTACTGTTTTTGAGATAGTGAATCACTTCATAAATATTTTTCTTGCCCTCTTAAAACTATATTCGCCCTGGTAAAACCAACTGAAAGTGTCCAACTCTCATATCCGAAAAAATTTTCTGGTTTTTTGCCTTGGGGGATCAATCAATTGTTTGCTATACTCCTTGCTTATTTATACTCAAACTATGCTTGTGTTTTTTTCAGAATCATCAGACTTTTAAGTGGTGAAATAGTCAATGAAGAGTTTTCAACGGTCTAAGAAACTCACTTCTACATATTTTGCTTTCATAGGAACTATTTATTTCACTAGCTTTTGTTACATGAATTGTGATATTTTTACTGATATTTTATGTTTACATTCGAATAAATTTGATTGTTCTTAAATTTTACCATGTGCTTATTTAGGACAACTTACACATTTTAGCTTTTTTTAATCAGGTATTTTATGAATTTTTGCCTTAAAGAGGTTGAGAATTTATATATTCTAATGCTAGAGAAAAATATAGAATACAGGGTGGGCAAAAAGTCAGTACATTTTTGAAAATTCCATAAAAACCGGGGGGAAATCGGAATAAAAACGGTCTTCAGTCTCAGCATCCTGAGGTTACGGGTTTTTTAAGACAATAAAAAAATTTTAGTTCAAAATTATGTTACTTCTCTGGAATAAAACACGGAATTAGAGCATCAGATAATTTTTTAAAAGTAAAGAATGTGTTTGAAATGTAATCACTAATCAGTTTATCAATCATTCTTTTCAATGCCATTTGTGAGTCTTTCTGCCGGACATTATGGCCGGTTATTTTTGAAATTGACCATGTTAATGCCGTCTATTAACATAATTTTGAACTAATTTTTTTATTGAATTATAAAAATCCCATGACCTCATGATGCTGAACAGAGACCGTTTTTTACTCCGATTTTTTTTCGGTTTTTGTGGAATTTTTAAAAGTGTACTGACTTTTTGTCCACCATGTACTTAAAGAACTAATTTAATCGGCTATTTTGAAACAGGGACATCTCCACTCTTTTAAGTCGCTAGGAGAAACGAAAATCTATTTAACATCTCTATGCATTATTATATTGGTTTAGTTATGATGTTTTGTGTTTATAAGGCACATTCAATCCTGATTATATAAACTAAGTTTATTTTTAAACAGAAGGGAGACTTAGATAACAACTGTGTTCAGGGTTTGAAATTTATAATTATGGAAATTTAAAAAAACTCAAAATCAGATCAAAATTTTTATTTACCACTTTTAAAAACCAAGCATCGTTTTTCATTAAACACGGATCATCGTTTAACGATCGGAAAAGAAAAATTGTGTAGTTATCTAGAAGAAAATAAAAATCTTTTTAGGTCGTCATATTGTCAACGGAGAGAGATACCTTGATTATTCTAAAAACAAAATACTGAAGAGAACTCGTATCCTCGAAAAATTATATTTACTGAACGAAACCTTTTTCATCATAAATTTATTCGTTATTATCCGAGTTAAACTGTATCGCTCAAAAGTAATTATTTTTAATCAAAACCAGTAAAACTCAAAATCTGATCATGAGTTTTTTGCCTCAAACCGGGCCCGATTAAGATTTTACTCAAAATTTAATCATTAAAGCTGGTTTGGCGATCAAGCTTGATCATTAAATTCAAATCCTCATTGGATTGAAATGACCCTTTTTTCCCAAATAAACGTGGGTTTTTCAATAATAGAGACCACTGTTTAGGGGTTTTAAAGAGGTCTAAAGTTTCAAAAGTTAAGGAGAATTTTTTAATAAAATCGGCTTAATCAGGCAAAGTGAAAAATCAAACTTACGTATACGACGATGAATCCAAAGGGCATGATACGTCGCGTCGTTGAAAACAAGGAATCGAAACTGCACTCCATCGACTATTATAATTGCACTTAGGCGATAACATAATATAGATCCGGGGCTAAGCCTGAAGAATTTAAATTAACATACTGGTGATTATTACAGTTAAACAGGTGAAATTAACATGAAGGCTTTGATTACAGTTAAGCCGATAATTTTTTTCTATAACGGAATCAATGGAAAATAATATGCACGGTATTGAACTCATTCATCTTCTTAATTATAAATTTTTAAATTTATTCATTATCCCAAATAACTAAAATATTTAATGTCTCACTTAAAAATTCTTGAATTTCTATGAATTTATCACATTTGTAGAAGTTTCAGTTCATGTTTTTAGTTATGAAAAACTTAGCACATAACAATAATCTTTTGGTAATATATTGAAGCTTTATTTTAAAAAAACTTACCATTTCTCTAATTCTTTTTAAACTAATAAAAATGACAAGAATGATTTCAATGTATTTTATTCATTACAATACAAAATGCTATAAACTCAACAATAATAAAAAATAAGATGATTATGTTAAGGTTATTTGTGTACTTTTTGAGACTGAAAAGTTAAACAATATCACATTTTTTTGTAATAAGGTGCATCAAAATTAACAGTTAAAAACCCAAAAATAATCTTAAAAAATGCTAGGTGACTAGAATTCATCTGGCCAAAACACTTTCACA
Organism: Tetragnatha versicolor; assembly: GCA_024610705.1. Classification (NCBI taxonomy): domain Eukaryota; kingdom Metazoa; phylum Arthropoda; class Arachnida; order Araneae; family Tetragnathidae; genus Tetragnatha; species Tetragnatha versicolor. The sequence goes on from JANDEH010000009.1 coordinate 43,932,304, forward strand.
CGCAAAAAAAAGATTATTCCCTCATTGATTGCAACACTGAATTCAAATGTGCAATGTTTTGTTTCTAGAGGGAATTGGATTAAGCCTCCCTGTGTAAAAAATTGCTATAAAGATTAAAATGTTTGGTATCAAATAAAATAAGAGCTAAATACAGCATCGTTGCACTTTAAGAAATATATTGCAGCAAGTATCAATAGCACTGTGAATAACTTGGACTGGTAAATAAACTATAGTGATGCAAGCTAAAGATTTTGATATGTGTTGTTAAAAAATTCCATTATGAAAAAAGCACTTATAACAGTCTGAAACTGCTCGTATCAAATTTCAGTTAAGTCATCAAATTTTCCTTAAGTCATGAAGCTTGGAAACTATTTTCTTGCTTATTACCGGATTTAAAAGCGTCTTTTAACCTGAATCTTCTTCAGAATTAGAGCTTAACACTATTAAATAACAACTGGAAATGCTTCAAATTTAAATTTGGTACGTTCAATTTAAGACCATTGTAAAAGTTTGCACAAATAAGTGCCGAAATAGACATAAAGAGTAAACGATATGACATAGCAGAGTTGTCTATGACTAGAATAAAACAGTTTGTTCTCTCAAGTTAATAACATGGACTTAGAGAAATATATAAACGTGTTCTCTCTTTAAAAGCGCTGCCTCCAAGAGAGTTTTTCAAAAGTGTTGATTCATATAAGGTCGCAAAAGTTTGTGATTAGGTAAAATATGTATTGTTTTGGAGGGAAAAACAACTTTGCTGGGAAGGATCATTTGTTGTGTCTGCCATTCCCTCTTTCTTGAAATCGATAATTTTGAAAGCCATACTCACCTCGTTTACGAAGGGATTTATTTTTAATACAAATTAAAATCATGAAAGTAGTCCGTCGGAGTAAAACCGTTGAAAAAAGTTGGTATAAGTTCCAAAAATACATATTTATTTATTTCACACAGCGTAGCGAATAAACATATAAAGAATAAAAGATAATAAGTTGTTTGAATTTTATTTATTTACCCTTTTGATAGAGAATTGAGAATAGGCTATCATGGGTAGACGAATGGTTAAAGCGTTTGCTTAAGGATCGACCCCGGACAATAGTTACTATATGTGAAGTACGAGCTCGTTAAATTATGTAAATGTCCTGTGATCGATCATAACGCAGTTAAACATGGATCCAGATGCTCTGGAAATTTTCCCTCCCCTTCAGACACATGGCAAAATTGTGAATGAGTTAATATATGGTGGTGCCATCTATCATTCGAAGCTTAAGTCGAACTTCTGATATAACCAGGGCCTCATTTCTCAAGAACCGCTGCCTTTAGCCTTAATTCCGGCACGCATCACGGATGGAACTTAAGACTACCAAAAGGCATTGCTAACAACAACAAGCCACACTTACAGCTACATTCACTGACATCAGCGTCGCGGTTTAACCAACAGCTAAAGAAAAAAAATTGGCTTTTCGCTGACTGATTGGTGGAATCCTTCTTTCACCAAGGCTTTAACACCGACGCTGATCACTGTGAACTCTTGAAACACGAAAAAAAAACAGTATTAAAATTAACGACGTTGAAAAGAAATCCGAGTTAAAATGAATGAAGGGTCAGGTGTACGCATTAAATAAGTGACAATGTATGCCTTTTATACGGTCCCTTTTTTAGCGCAAACACGGGTTTTAAGATGATAAAAACTTGCATATAACCCTAAAATTTCCCGACAACACACAAACCATCACTTTTTCCAACACATTCTCAAGGAGGCAATGTTAAAAACACACATTAGGAAGGGTCTGGTGACGGCGTAAAATTCTGCAACGGATAGTCACCAAACTCTTCCATGCCTTGCGGCGGCAACGGAATAAAAGGTGGCCACCCCATCAGAACCGGGTCCGGGCAAAAGAAGGACCCTGGCTCTTGGTGGCAACCATAGTCATAGTAGTCATACTCGAATCCATCGTCTGAGCCTGTAGTGGACAGTTCCGACACCGAAGCGGTCAGCGGCGTGGCACTTTCCCTCTGCTGGACGTTCTTGATGGCCGGCTTCGTTCGCCGTCTGACCGGAGAGGAAGTGCTTGAAGGCTCGACCTTCGGCGGGAGCTTGTCCCACTTGAGCTTTGGCTGCTGCAATGATGTAGACGAGCGGAAGATGAAGCTATTGTAAAGGTAGTCTTCAGGACTTGCTGCGGACGGACTCTTGACGGACAGTTCTGATGTGGACGTTAGAAGTTCGGGACAGCCCAGCGTTGGCGAGCTGTCGTTGGCGCGTTTCAGCCTGGACTGGCGGCAGAAGTGAAAGATGACCAGGAAGGCAGTGGTGGAGCAGAGGACGGTGGCGAGCATGATGATGGTCACGTGGACTGCAGAGAGGTTTGTCGAGATCTTCACGCTGTCTATCTTTTGCCGGACCATGGCTAAACTCTCCCTTGGCGTTTCTGGAATAAAGGGAGGAATAAGTTAGATTTGGTACGATAGGCCGATGATAGGCCGATTTTAACTGCTTGAGAGAAAACTCAGCCAGTTCATGGCATTTGGCGATTTCTCTGCATTTCTCGCCTAGTAGGGCTGCATTTGGCGTTAAAAATTATGATTTTTAAGAATTCTGTACAGCTTTTCTACTGTAATTCAGCAGCTAATTTTTCACAGTAATAAGTGTTTTGAGTCATCTACTAACCCCTGTAAAATTGTCGTCCATTTCTGGGGAGTTTAGCCTGTGAACGTTCCTTGTAGGAGTTAAATTTTAATATTTGTTTGGGAGAGGACCCCCAAAGCCCTTCTCTTTACTCGGGATCATATCCTCAGAATTTGCACATTAAGTACATAAAAGTTCACATTTCTCCTTGTAATACGTTCGTAGATTTGTTTACTTTCATTTAGTAGATGTTTTATTATCCATTTCAAAATTATTAATTAGATTGTTCATTAGGAATTGCTAAAAAAGTTACCTGATCGTGAAATGGATAAAACCACCTCAACTCCTTCGATGAAAGATGTGTTACTAACATGAGCTTCCAATCGTATCGTATCGCTCAAAGAATGCACTGGAACAGGAGTCGTATACGGACCGACAATGGATAAGACAGCACCCAGATTCGATATCCCATCTCGAATGGTCAGCCAGTGGTCAGCAGTGGGGAAGTTGGCGCTCACTATTTCCACAAGGACGTGTCCAGTTGGCCAGGCCTGGACCATCCATGTGGCCTCCGTCTCACAGTGAGAGATCTGTAACCTCAAGAGGAGAGTGTCCGTAACATTTTTTGCGCAGCCACATGGACAGTCCCAGAGCATGGGTTCTTCTGTTGTAGTTGTTGTGACGTCTGTAAAGAAAAGATAACAACTTAGAAACAAAACTTGAAGACAGGAAAAGACAATCATAGGAAGGTCAGGCGGCTTTAAGTTTATAAATTCACCCGAAATTATTATCTACATCTGAATTCTTTCTTTCGAAGAAAACTCACCTGGACAGTCTTCTTTTTTGCAAGACTCTGTCTGAACGGCTTTCCCCACACAGTCCGAACTGTTCATGGGAGACACGCAAAGACGATAACGGCTCTGCACCCCAGGTCCACAGGTTGAGGAGCACTCACTCCACGGACTCCAGTCGTTCCAAGTAGCTATCAAGCCTTCTGTAAAAAGTAATCAAGACTTTTCTAATTTCAATCAACCGTAAAATAAAATTTCCCTCTAATACACATACAACCGATTATTCTACTACACTAAAATAAAGAACTCCAGTTCAGTTAATAAATCCCTATTTACGTTACGGGCAAAATGATAAACGATACACCGGGCATTAATAATATACCCAAAGTTAGGCGGGCAATGTGATAAATTCAATGGATTTTAATGAGAATTTATCGCTTTTCCCGAAATACGAGGACATTATTAATAATGCTCGGATTTATCACATTGCCCGTAGCATATACTTACCTTAATTTTATGACATTTACATTTTACACGATTCAAACAAACATTTTATCGCTATAAACTGAACAACCACCTTCGAAATTGTAGAGTACGACAAACAATTGATTTAATATGTCTTAAAAATAGTAGACATTTAACTATGATAGGATTACAATAGAGGACTCAAATTTTATTAAGAAAACTTCACTTACTGCTATCAGTGAGAGTTGGCAAGCAATGAGTCTTCAAATCAAACACAGCGCCATTCCTTGCAGTACTGACAAAACTAAAGCAGTATTCTTGGTACTCGTCTTGAAAAATATCACAGGACAGTTTTGTAGAATGCTTTCCATTCTCAATACGACTTTCCCGAATGTACTTGAGAGGACCTCTCAGAGCCTTGCCATAGACTCGGATTCGGTCTTGGTCACGGATGCAACGAGGGTAGTGGTATATGACGGATAGACTTCCATCACAGGGCTGTACGGAACTTTTGGCAACACTCACGGAGTACCGATGACTCCACATAACTAAAATCGTATCACTCACGGCTATCACTGGTACGTCTTTGAGATTGCTTCGAACTTTAACCTACCCAAGAAAAAGAGAAGGTAAATGGACAAGAAATAATTTAAGTACAGTAGACTCTTTTTTAACCTGCCCCTGTTTAACCGAATCTTTACTTTAAACGGACCTTATTCAGTACGAAGTTTTAAGAAAAGAGAAGAAATTATGGAGAAAGTTCACATCCAACTTCGAGCCTTCAGTACTAAAAGAGTGACTGAATTTTTCGAAAACCCCTCCAAATGAAGTGTAATGATTTGAGGCACTATATGAATATGTATTTTAACTGTCATGAAAGATATAAAAGCCTTATGATAAACACGCTAGTAAGATTGGTACATTTTCCTATTTTAACTTTAAACTAGAACTTCGCTTAATACTCCGCCCTATTCGGTTCATTGAGGAGTCTACTGTATTTTATGTAAAAAATACCTAACTAGTAGTTGATATCTGATTGACTATCACCAGTCTCTCCATAGTACAGGGTGTCCCAAAAAAGACTGACACATTTTAAAAATCAATAACTAATAACTCGAAAACTAAAAAAGATACAGAGATACACGAGGTTTATAGCATACTACACCTAAGACTCCCAGGATGTAACAAACCACGCATTTTTATCTTTTTTAGTGTTTGAGTTTTAGTTATTGATTTTTAAAATGTGTCAGCCTTTATTGGGACACCCTGTACAAACACTATCTGAAATTTAAAGCATCTCCAACCATCTTTTTTATAAGAGGTCAAAGGAATGCAAAAGTTACACTCACTGTGTAATTCCCGGCTCTGTCGAAAAACTCACAATCGAGGATGACATCAAAAGCAGATTGCCACATCCAGCCACTCAGTTCTTTGCTAGTCAACACTGAAGGCTGGTGCCATGCAGATAGAGAGGATCCTTCGAACACTAGGTCAGCAAAAAACGTGTAAGTTCCTCGAGGTTTGCAGTAAAGCGATTGGACGTAAAGTTGAACTATAACATTTGAACTGTAGGTTTCTACCATTAAAGGCACATGAACAGTCACCTCCGGCCATTGGATAGATATTTGCTTGGACTCCGCCACAACTTTTTCCTGAAACGAAAAGATTTCTAAGTGAATGAAATTTCCTCGAAAAGTTCTCAATTGTTTTTGTTTTTTGGTGTTATGTAGGTTTGCATTTTTTTGTTTTAAATAAAGACAAAGTTGAATAAAAAACAAAGAAACCTGCAAAATTGCGAACTTTTTCTTTTTTGAGGCTATTTTCACATGCTAATATCTCCTCGAATATTTTAGAGATTTTCATGAAACTTTTTTCTGCGTGTTTTTCATGAAATTGCAAACAACTTTTTAATTGAAGTTTTCGTTCCATCTCCCTTAGTTTTTTAATTATTTTTTAATTTTATTATTTTGCCGCTAGGGGCGATGTAAGTCAGCTCGATGGATTCTCCATGGTTGCTTAACGCCTTACTTCCTTGACCTTCGGATAATTTGGTTCCAAATAAAGTCTCCCAGTATACTTAAGAGGCGATTTTGAATAAGTGTATTCATATTCTTAATTAATCATGCTGCTTTTTTTCATTAAGTTGATGATTCTTTGGTTCTTACGTATTATCCCGTCGACCATGCCGCTTATCCGAAAACTTAATCAAAGCCTATTAACTTTTCTATTGCTGTGCCGCTCAATTCGACGGTTGCTGAACAGTCGGCGGGATGATACGTAAGTACCCATTCTTCATTCTTTGATCGTACCTGGTCTGCCGTGAGCAGCTTGAAGAGGAAGGTGCCGGCGCGTTGGAAAGTGCCACAGGGGAAGATGATCCTGCCGGTGGAGAGGTGGCCGGGCACGTCACGCTTGGCCACGCTCTTCTCGCCGTCCACCGCCAACCGGAACAGCTGCAGCCGCAAGTCCGGGCCGCCCCCCGGAACGCCGCCGTACAGCACCTCAAAGTCGCCGGAGAGCGCCGTATGGCTCTCGCGGCAGGAGAGCCAGTACTCCGCTGCACGCACTGCAACACGGAACAATGTTTTATTAATGGGCGTAGCCAGGGAGCAGCTGCCCCCGTAAGTCCGTCCCGAGTAATTTACTTTTGCTAAGTTAAAAACCAGTTTTTTAGAGTCAAATTTTCAAAAATTTTCTGGGGGAGGGCCCCCAGGCCCCCTTTAAGTGTTTAAACCTTTATTATTCACACTTTTTCATGATAAGTTCGTTAAAATCAAAATCCTACCTAAAAATTTGTCCAAATTTTGGTTTATGTGTACCAAAAATCAGTTTGAAACCCTGTTCTTAGGGTCAAATTTCCAAAAAATTTCTGGTGGAGGACCCCCAGACCCCCCTTTAAAACTTTAACCTTAATTACTTAAACCTTTTCTGATAGTAAGTTCTCATAGACGCAAATTCTGCCTTAAATGTGTTTAAAAGCTACATAAAACATATTAATCTGGATGAAAGGGGCCATCACTGTTTCAAAATTAAAAATAAGAGCTCCCACACATAGTCGTATCGAAGGGGGGTTAGGGAGTTGTTCCCCATTCCAAAATTATTAAGTCTATTATGTTGCTTTTTGCCTTCGAGTGATCCACCTCGAGTGCAACCTAAATGGTCCCCGATGTCCAAAACGGAGTCACAAAACTACTTTTTAGGGTCAAATTACAAAAACTTTTACCTTAAAAAACAAAAACCTTCTTTGTTTCCACGTGACCCACAAAACTTTTACATTAATTTCATTGAAGGTCAAAAACCCCTCTCAAAACCTTCTCACCCTCTTATTTTACTCTAACCCTCTAATGCCCACTACCAGAAATAACTATGAAAAAAAATACTTTTTTTGCCTTATTCACGTAGTTTGGGACCAAATAAAATAAAAAAAGAAATAACTTTTCCTTAATTTAATAAAAAATTAAAATTGAGGTTTGGACCTAAACTTTATAAATTATAGCTCCTGAAAATTGTAGCTCAACTTATGGTAGTATATTTGCTACCATGGGCAGTATATGGTTTAGGTTTGTATCTCTATTGTAAAAAGTTAGGAGATCCGTTTTATAAACAATCCACTTTTTTGGACCCCGTAATCTCAAAGCTGAGATTGTACTGGTACATCGAGATATATTTTCAGCCTTTTCGCAATTCAAACTTAGTGATAAAACCATTCGAATCAATGGTTTTTTAAGTTAAAAATTTTAAAAACAAAAATTAAAATTGATCCGCGTTTTCTGATAAAACTCCGCTATCTCTAAGTCTCTAACAGTATAATCCTGAGCATTACAACTAGTTAATACCAACACCATTATTTACGAATAATCAATATTGCAATAAGCAACAACAATTGAGAAAGACACACAGTATACTAGGCCATTACCTCCCCCACTGCCGTCCCATTCCTACTATTCAGTACTGTCTAAACTTAATGATAGATATAAATCAGTCATTGATAGCTGGTAAACTGATCTGATGTAATCAGACTAATCTAATTAAAGCAATGTAGCATAGCTTCAGCGTAATGTTGCGAATCTGATTACATCCTCTTAGTCATTTAATTTGACTTACTGGTAAATATCCGATACATTTAACTAATGGTCTAGGCATACAAATTAAGATGTTTCACATGAGTGAAGTATTTGTAACGTTTCCCCCCATATACCTGCCCCTCCCCCTTTTAAATAATTACAAATCAACAAAATTATATTCCGAGTTCAATTAAAACACAATATTTTATTTTAGTTCCTAGTCAAACAAATCTGAAAAAGTTAATATAATGTCTTGGGAAAACGGGATGTTGAATAAATTTTAATTAAATATCCATATCCAATAGGTGTCGAAGCATGTCTACAGCAGGATTTAATTAATAAATTATATATTTCCATATGCTACTAATGTCTAGGTAACCACCAGGTGTGATTAAGTATTGTAATGTGATATTTTCAAATCACATTGTTGCCTATACAAGCAGGTGGTTTAATTCCTATAAATTAAATTTCAATATCCTATTGATATTCAGCCAAAAACAGGTGGTTTTATTAAAAGAGAAACAAAATTTCATAGACGAAAACAGGTGGTTTAATTTAGATAAATTAAGATATCATATTGATATCTAGCCAAAAATAAATGGTTTCTGGTTTGATTGAGGTAAACTAAATTCCTATAGTCTATTTATGTGTTGCCAAAAACAGGTTTTATCATAAAGATAAAACACAAATTACATTATTTTATAGATGTCTAGTTAAAAACAGATGATAGATAAATTTCAACATCCACATCGGTGAGGAGCAGGTGGTTTAATTAAAAAAATTAATTAAATATGTAATTATATTGGTGTCTAGCCAAGCAGATGGGGTTTGATTAAGAGGAAATTAAATTTTTACACTCAACGGGTGTCTAAGCAAGCAGATGGCAAATACTCACCTCGGATCGATGGTAAAAGTGCTGCGAGCAGAAGCCACATCCACATCACTCCCTCAGCTCCCTCCCGCCTCGCCTGAAAGCACACAATAGAAGGGCATAATATTCAATGCGTGACTCAAGTTCATGCAAATAGTGCAACACGCGAATCCCACCCACGGTCACTAAAGAATCACAACGGAAAGTGTTACCCGCACTGCTTCAACGGGGGCAACTCTTTACCTAAGTGCTATTACGTTTTATTGGCGAAGCACTCGTTGGTGAGCGAAAGTAAATGGAATCAGGGCGGCGAAAATTTCATGACAACAAAACCTGATGACAGTGTGTGGTAATGGGGTCTTTCAAAGGGGAGTAAATCATGTTAGTTTTATTATACCGCTGCATAATAACAAATGTTATGTACTTGGTGGCAGGGACCAAATTCGAAAATTTGGTTTAAAAGGTTCCATACGTAGGAAGGACCCAAATGTTATATACTCATCATCAAAATTTATTTTGTTAAAATAATTGGTAACTTATACTACATAAGCCTGTCGATCATTTTAAAAGTGGATTGCAATAAACTTGAATTTTTATTTTCCTTTTTGTAATAAAATTGAAAATATAAAATATAAGAATTACGTTTTGGGATACTATTTAAACTTATAGGCCCCTAAATTATAAGGCCCCCTAGGCCAGTGCTTCGCGGGCATATAATAGTAAATCAAGAGCTTGCTTGGTGGTAGAGAAGAAAGATTGAGTTATAAGATACTGAATTTCTCTACAAGATTTTACTTTCCTTTTAAATAGTGAATACTAGCATGCAACATATTTATTTATCAAATTATTTTTATAATAAAAAATGCATTCAACTTAATTATTTACTATTACATGAATATGTCTTTTGAAGAAAGGACTAAAAAGCATATCACTGAAAAAAAAACCTTCAAAACTGTAAGAAAATTTTCTAAAGCTAACTCCAGAGTTTTATACTAGATCCCTAACACCATGCGATATGTTAACAATTAACTGTAGAGACCTCTAGCTATCTCCCTTTATAGCACATAAAATTTCAGTAATGAAATTTTCCAGGGTGTAGAAAAGCTCAAATGTAACAGAATCGACTAAGGAAATTTAAAGGTCTTCAAAAGTCGAAAGTAGAAGTTAACCCAGACGAAATAAACGGTAACAAAGCATGTCAAGATCAAAGAGAAAGGCTTCCTGTAAAAGCTGTTTCACTGTGAAAGTATACTTGTTGCAGTAAAGCTCAAAATCATCTTTAAGGGGACCAGGGACCTTAAAAGTAGTAAAATAAGCAATAGAAGTTAATGACTATTCAATAATGCTAAGTTAAACTTTCTCTCATAGTTTGATAAATACATCTAAAAAACACTATAAACTGAAAATTCAAAAGAAAAAACTTGTTTTTAATTTTTTTTAAATATTTTAATTTTTTATTTCAAAATGCTCGTTGCGCATTCTTAATTGGAATGATGTAACCAAAGTTTTACAACATGTTTAAAGTATGAAGTTTAAGATAACTAACGATTGAAATTTGGTTCCGACAATAATTTTTAATTTTTTAAAAATATTTTAATTTTTTATTTCAAAATGCTCCTTGCGCATTCTTAATTGGAATAATGTAACCAAAGTTTTACAACATGTTTAAAGTATGAAGTTTAAGATAACTAACGATTGAAATTTGGTTCCGACAATTTTTAGGTTCCAAAAAATGGATTAAAGTAATTTTTTAAGAAAAAATACCAATTTTTTTAGCTTAAAAGCTTTGTAATTAAAGAAATTACGTATGTATAAAGAATATAATCCTTTATTTTGTTTCAAAGTACTGTAGAAACAATCAAAAAAGTTTTGAAGGAATTGAATGAAACTGAACGCGCGAGGAGCATTTTTAAATCAAAAATTTAATTTAAAAAATTAAAAATAAAGTTTTTTCTTTCAAATTATCAGTTTATTTAGTGTTTCTAAGGTTAATTTATAAAACTATCATAAAAAGTTTAATTTCGCATTATGGAACGAATTGTAACTTTTGATTCAACTGACACACATTTAACAGGTGACAAGAACTTTTCTTGAAAACTAAAGGCATTTAATTTGAAAAATCATTGTTTTCCCAGACACACGAATGATGTTGCTACGACAACGCAGTTTAGTCTGGGTGTATCGCTCTATTGCATCATCGATCTATGAACCTTCATTTCACTTTGACATCATTCTTATTCACAGGAAGCCCGTTAATGAGAAATGCCTGGAATTAGAATTTGGGTTCTCAGAATTTTTCGCTGTTTTTCTGCTTTATTGTATTTTTTTGAGTACCTTATCCTCAAGATACCAAACTATGATAATTTTACTGTGTTTGTTTTTCACAACAGCAGCATACCGTATTAATAAAGAAACCATGTAGGCGTAAATTTTAATAAACATGCTTCGCCAGCTTCTGTTGGATTTAATAAGGAGGTTCACAATATATAAGATAAAGATAGCGAGAGCCCTTGAACAAGATTTTAGCACTGATTTATTGATGATGATGATGATATAAGTGTTTGAAAGGTAATTACAACTGCCAAAAAGTAATCAAAGGGTGTGAAAAGTGGTCATCAAAAAGTGAACTTAATCATTTTTAAGCTAATGGTATTATTTTTAGAGTTTCATACCATAAAATGGGGTACCTTTGGCCCAAATGGAGCATTTTCTTCGCATTAAAAGCACATAAAAGTAGTTAATCAAAACAAATAAGACACAATCATTGGTAGTGATGTAGGGTCGGAAAATTTTCCACTATGGTTTTAATGAAAATTTTCCACTTTTTTCCAATTTTCCGCTTTTTTCCAGAAAAAATGTCAAACAATGTATTAACATTAACAGACTGCTTAAGGGCATCAAAAAATCTTGTTTTTCACTTTTTGCACTAATTTACAAAAAGTGTCAAAAAAATAAATTTTTGTATCTGTTAGATGATAATACAAATTAAATTGTGTTTTATATAGAATTAGTCATCTCTTTTATTTTGTTAAAATAATTATTTTCATAGTTTTGAATCTTTTAACTCTTAAGTACGAAACACATACAAAGCCATATTGTTTGTGATCCACTCATCTATGATATATTTATTTGCTTTGTTTTATTAGTTCCATTTTGTATCCAATTTGCTTTTCTATCAAAGGAGTAGAATTAGTTTGATATAAATTGAATGTTTTTGATATTTTTTTTGCATTGAGATCATTGTCTTTAGTGACTTTGGTATATTGGAACTCAGAAATGTTAATAAAAAATTTATTTAATTTTTTGTGAGAAATATTTGCCCCTGCCAGTAATTTTAGAATACTATATTATATTGTATTAATTTCAGTTATTCATAGGTCATTTTAGTAAATGAATAATGAAATAATTTCTCCTTATGTGACATCTTTTAATTGAATATCGAGACATTTTATATACATTATATATAGTTTTTAAACATTATACATACATTATATATAGTTTTTTTGAAGTTTTTTTACATTATAGGGTTACTTGGGGTAAGTGGGTCACTGCGGTATGTGGGTCATCCCCCTAAAACTGCAATATGTACAGGAAATTTCACACTTACTCGCATTGATTATGTTACAGCTTGTCACACCGATGAGTATTGCATATATTTGAGATTTGTTTAATTTATTTTTAAGATTATAGAACTAATTTAAAATAGATTCCCAGAATGGATTTTTTGGAGAGTTCAAGACGTATTTTTCAAAGAAGTATTTCCAGGCAAGTTTTCATTACATTTAATTTTGAAAATTTTAATTTTGAAATTTTAATTTTGAAGTGTTTAACAGGGGGTCCCACTTACCCCATAGTTTTAGCATGGTTGGGGTAAGTGGGACCCCTCAGTGGTGGGGTAAGTGGGACCCCTCTTTATTTAGTAAGTGAGACCCCTTATTATGATATAAGTGGTTCTAGAGCAGTGTTTCCCAACGACCGGGGGGCTATACCATTTTCTAGGGGGGCAATTTGAGAATTTTCAACCAAATTGCCCCCAGGTGGCACCAAACCCAAGGGGAAAACTAAAAAAAACTTTTTAAAAAGAAGTTAATCAAAATCTGATCTTATTATCCTATCTGAGAATGTATGTCTGAAATCTGGACCAGTATGTATCAAAACCAAGTTGAAACCCTGTTTTTAGAGTAATTTCCAAACCTTATCTGGGGATGACCCAAGATCTCTTTGTTTTTAGAACGCTTGTATTTGAAACTTTTTACATTAGGTTCATCAAAAGCCAAATCTTACCTAAAAAATTTTATATCCAAAATTTTCCAGCTAGGGGTACCAAACTAGTTAAAACCCTGTTTCCTAGAGTTAAATTTCCGAAAATTTGCTGGGGGAGGCCCCCCAGAACCCCCTTGGTACTTAGAACTTAATTACTCATAACTTGATTTAGTTCTTTAGCATGCAAATTCTACCTAAAAATGTTCTGAAAAGCTTCATAGACTTATTTAATATACATAGGAGGGAGGGGCTAAGAAATAATTTTGACTCCCTCTCAAAATATATTTCTATATATGCCACTGAGACCGGGGGGCGTGGAAAATTTAGAAAGGCTTTGGTGGGGCATGGACCGAAAAAGGTTGGGAAACACTGTTCTAGAGGGTCCCATATGATACAGGAACTATTACTGAAGATATGGGCGGATTTCAGGGGGGTTATAGGGACGATTTCCCCCAATATTTTCAGAAAATTATTTCGATTTATAGTAGCAAGACCTTTTACTCACCACTTCAAAATTCTATAAAATTTATAAATAGTTTGATCAACATTTTATATCAAATTTGCGTTTTAATTTAAGTTATGGTGAGCAAAGTGAAATATCTCATCAATAGTGTTCATTTTCATTTAGTGTGTCCGATTTCTTTTTTATCTTACAATGTGTATTAAAGTACCAAGATAAATCTTAATCAACTTTATTATGTTTTTTCAACACTATTTTATATGCTAAAGTAAAACATATCCCTTTGGCCTTTCAAAACATTCTTTAAAATACTTATTTTGCTTTTCATTCTATTCTTACCTTGTCATATTCATTTTGATGTGAGTATATTTCTCACTCATGGATACAGTTACAATAAAATATTTTACATTGAAATTTACTGTTCTTTATCAAGTAAGACCCACTTACTTCTTTTTAAGTTTTGCTTGCTTCAAATATAAATAAAGAGGGGGTGACCCACTTACTCTTGGGGTAGGTGAGTCACCCATCTCATTTTTGATAAAAAAAAAGACCAGTTAAGAAAAATGTAAAGCTTTATTTTAGAAACTACTGATAAATTTTTGTTTATTGATATAATCTTTAACGAAATTAGTCAACAAGTACAAAATAAACCCTTTCAAATTTTTTCTATAAAGCTCCAAAAATGTACTAGGCCAAAAAGGGGTCCCACTTACCCCAAGTGACCCTATATACTTTTTTATTTAGTTTTATATAAACATTTATTATATTCTAACATTGAATATGATTTAAAATTTTAAATCATGATTTCAATGCTTTATTAATTAGTTTTTTGATTGTGTTTTAGTTTTGGATGAATCTCAAAGGAACTTCATCCAGAATTTAAGAAAATACTCCAGTTTTACTAATTTGTTGCCTTCAGTGATCGGAAGTTTAATTTAATAATACTTAGTTATAATTTAGTGGCTTGTAAAATTTTCCGGAAAATTTTCCGGAAAACCCACATCTCTAGTCAGTGGCTTATAATATTTTTAACTGTATATTTTTATTCAACTGTAATGTAAAACTCCTTTTTAAAGTGTGGATTCAAGTTTTAAATACATTTTTAAAATTTTTGAAATTTTGGGCCAAAGTTTCCTAGAATGGGGGTAACTTTGGCCCCTCAAAAAATTAAGGCATTGAGTTACCTTTAACCGATGCTATACTGTTTAGATGTGCTGCTAAGTTACCTATCTATCAATAATATTAATTATTTCAAGTTTAATTTATAAGAAAATCAAGCAATAAAACAGGTTTTCTTATACAAAACTGATTTCACTTAAGTGTTACTTAAAGAAATTATTAAGGAAACACATAGATGAACAGTAAGCAGAATTTTAACATCCTTGGTGTAAATTTTTATGAATTGGTTGTTTTAATTGTGGAGAAAAATTCACTTTTGGAACAAAAAATGATATTTCTTCGAACATCATCGATTTCATAATAATGATACCATATCTCCATCATACTATATTTAAGGTTTGTTCAGTTATAATTTGGATGTATATCGTGTTTAGAATTAATTTCTCATCCATATTTGACCAATTCTTCTTTAAACTCAATGATTATTTCACTAATTTCAGCAGATACCATTGGGCCAAAGTTACCCCCAACGTAATAAAAATTTAATAATTGTCAAGAAACGCAGTGAAACAAAATAATGACATTGAAAACTGTTAGATAACTTTATAACTGACATAAAAATATGACCTAACTGTGTGTGTTTTGAATCATGTTCTTTATTGCCTTTTCAAGACAGGTTGTAAGGTGGATTAGAAATGTGAATGTCCGGAAAAAAACCGGAAACTTTGGAAAAAAAACGTTTTTTTCTGGGTTTTTTCCGAAGGGTTTATTTCTTTCCGGAAAAATTGAAATGTTAATTTCAAATACTTAACTCAGAATTATTTAACAGATATCAATTAAAAAATGTTTTAGATTATATTCTTATACAATACTTAAAAATGAAGTTTTAATCATATATTAAGCATTTTTTTTCCAAAAAAAAGTTGGATTCCACTCTGGGAAAAATTGAAAATTTCTAAGTTTGTAAAAACAAAATGTTTTTTCATAAACATTAATGTTACCTTGCAATGATTTTTCTTTAGATATTTAATATCACACATGAAAACATTTAACTCAAAAAATGTAAGCTGCAAGTGATTAACTAATGTACATCTAAGTATTACTGGCAATTTTTCTACGTAAAAATGTACATTCAAAATTATATTAGTAAACACAGAACAGTTGCACGATGCACAATTTAATGCAATTTATGATAAATTTAACAATGCATTGATAAAAATAACAATGCAAGTTATGGTAAATTTGATAATCTTATAAACAATTATTAAATTCAGTACTTTAAAAATAAAATTTTAACTATGTAATAACCATTTTTTCCACGTTTTTGTCACATGGGTTTATTTTTACTTGAAAAATTGTAATTTTATTTGGGAAGACTTATTAATTTTTAATGATTTAATAACTTATGATAAATGAATTTTCATCAACTTTTAAAAATCTTCATATAATACATTAATTTAAACATTGTTGATGCATTATATCTAAAGTTAGTTGATGTATTAGATTAGTAGGTTATTAATAATTTTATTATTTTTTATTGAGGCTTTTCTTTGAGGATTTCTTTTAAATATTATCTTCTAATATTACTATTTTAATTTACTCTTTAAAATATCTATATTTTAATTTACTCTTTAACTTATCCATTTGTTATAAATATAGGGGTAATTACCCCTTAAACCTATCCATTTGTTATCCATTTATCATATTTTATTAATTTGGACCTTTCTTGTCCCCTGGGGGCCAATTTGAAGACTAGAGCAATGCTTTTTGGCCCTGAAAATCGAGTTTAAAGTTATAAAGTCGTCGAAAAACGTAAAAAGGGGGAGGGGCTGTTCCCCGAAAATCCTGAGTCAATTGAGTATTTTAATGGTGATTTTCGTATTCAGCGACCCAAAATCTACAAGAAATGACTATTTTCATCAAGGAAAAAATTTTGAAGGTCAAATTTGTTGAACAGTGTAATATACTGAAACACTTCAATTAAAAAATTCCGAAAAATATAGGTTATGTGTGTATGAAAGGCTTAAGTATCGAGGAAAAATTGTTTCATCAGTTTGTTTTCAATGAATAAAAAATTACAGGGTGAAAAGTAAAAATAAGTTCAAGATACACGACCTTCCCTATTTTTAGAATAAGTTATAGAAGTAAATAATTAAAATTTAAAAAATTTATTAATAGAATAAATTAATTGTGATTGTTATTGTATTCATTAATTATAATTTTATTTATGAAAGTTAATTTTGAAACGCTTTTTTCTCTTATGGTTAATAAACTTTTAAACAAATAATGTTCAGTGCTTTTATTGCCAGCGAATAAAATTTAAAAATAACTCCTAAATATAAATTATTATTTTTTAAATTATTTGAATAAAGTATAATTCTTTCTCCAGGGGATCAGTTAAAAAACTAAAAAAATAACACCAAAAATTTTTAACGCATATTAACTTGAAAATTAGCAATCACCTATAATATAATGTTTTAAATCACACAAAACGTCATTTCTAAAAAGAAGAAATAATATTTAAATAGATATAATGTTTTTTTATTAAAACGGTACCTTTCTTTAAAAAAATGCTAAGTTACAAGCCAAGAGCGAAAAAATTCACAATTTTGTAATTATTTTTTAAATCATCAAACTTACAATTTATATTTATCCTTTTTATCATTAATTTTAAAAGTTTCATTATAATCATCCCCTGTATCGTTGTTTAAAAACAAAAATTCGGATTCTAAATAAACTCAAACATGCAAACTTAATGACATTCGCTTTAAAAATGTCAACATCATCCCTTATTTGATGCTATCTCAACAACTATCTTTAAATACATCATCAAGAAAAGTTACTAGATTTACTTCATTCCACACCCACACCTATTCGCAAAGTTACCTATTCAGCAGGCACACGATGCATCTCTCTCAAACCCCATTCCCCCCCAAAACACCCACAAAATTTCTCGAGTTTACACCGAAACTTTAGTGAGCATCTGATCAGCGCAAGCTCCTCCTCCTCCAATTCAACGGTCGGATTCAATTCAACGGAATCCTCACCGGCAAACTCGGCTCCTAAACGCGGAAAGTTTCAAAAGCATTCCACAAACGACAACACAGGTATCGCGAAAAATCAAACAAAGGTAGCACACAAGGGCAGAAACAAAGCAATTAAACTCACCGATCTCCTGTACGCCGCGCATTGCCGCTGTGACTTCGGCTACCAGGTAGAACTGACGGCTCTGGGACGATCGATGCAATGAGTCACAGGTACGGATCCAGCTGCTTGTGACGTCACGAAACCCTCCCCTATTCTACGAGGAGGCTGGGGGACAACCCCCGGGCATCCCCCACTCGACTCGTAGTAAACTGAGAGCGATTGTGAAAGAGTAGTATAATAGTGAATGAAAGTCCGCGGTGAGTGACGTATTTCTCATAGGAGTAATAACTCATTCATAAGACTTGTGGATTCAGGTACGGAAAAAGCTCATACTAAATTGGACTGGAAACGTGGTGATGGAAAATACTCGAGTTTCTGCTTTCCTCTCATTCTCTCTTATTTTATTTTCCTTAATCTTTTCCGTTTACTCTCTTATTACTCTTATTAATATCTATCATTTTATTTTCCTTTCTTTTCTGACTATAGAAAAAGACAAATACCCCCTTCCGAAAATCGTTTCACTGTTCATTGGTTCAACCTGAGTGATTCACTTGTGCGTATCCCTATTTTGCATTTAAAAGTGAAGGCGTAAATATAAAGAGTGAAACGCCAATTCACAATTTCATTTTGGATGCTTCCTCCAAAATGGACACAAAAAGTGGCAAGTCTGAATGAGCCTTTAGCTTTCTTGCGCCTTTCTTAGGAATGAAAGAGGATGGTAGAGAGAAAGAGAGAAATAAAAAAGGTGGGTAGGAGTAGATTTAATAATGTGAGGGAGAGTAACATCTTTTGAAGGAGAAAGGCTGAGGGGAAATGAAAGATAGGAGAAGTAAGAATAGGAGAGAGAGTTTGGGAATGCGAAGTGTGAGGAGAGAGCACGAGGGAGAAACAGATAAGGCCCCAATGTAACTCCAGACAACGTTAGGGGGTTCAGCCCTTCAGCCAACTGAAATTTTCATGACCAGTGACGTAACGACAAGGGCGGTTCGCCCTGAGTGTCAACCCGGAATATCCGTGGAATAATCCCTTTAGGGTGTGACACCGAAGCCAGTAAACTTAACTTGGCACTTTTTTCAAGTTTACTTGGAAAAAAATAAGAATTCATTAAAATAATGATATATATACAGAGCGTTTCAAAAGTCCGTTTCGCGGCTTTTATTTGGAACCAACGTGTCTTAGGGTCACGAAAGTAAGTTCTACCCCTAGGTAAGTGACCCTGGAGAATCCGTTGAGATGACTTAGGGTTAAGAATTGACTTATATAATTAATAGTTTCTAGGGGTAATATTGGGGGTCACCTATCGAGCTTTATTGAGGGCATACCGAATAATTCCAATTTTCTATATCGTTTACACAAAATGTTTTTATTGAACGAAAAAAAAAATTATTAAATTAGATATCAACCCGTTTGAGAAGGGTGTCCTGTCACCCCTTTCGCTAGGGGGGACATCAAAGTTTTCCAATTAGTTCAACAAAACAAATTCAACTTAAAACTGCAATGGCCCCGGATGTTCCACATTCAGCTAGCTGAGAAGTGACATATTCAAACAATTTAAATTCGCATTTACCTCAAGAAAACTGTTTCATATTCTTAGTTTTGGTAATCACTAGAGTTCATAGTTTGAAAATTTTTTGCAGCATAAGAAGGGGGTCTTTCACAGGTGTTACCAATAGTGTCACAAATATCAAAACCTTAGTTTATAGGTACACTATATTTAAAAATCAAATGTCGAAAAAATTTTCGTGGGAGGGCCCCCAACCCCCTCTTTTGGTTACTTGGAACTCTATTATCTACAATTTTTTAAGTTGTTCATAACGCAAATTTTACCTACAAATAATGTATTAAAAGGCTACATTGATCCCATTAAAAATGCTTTGGAATAATATTTCAAATCCTCCCTTCCGGTGCAAAAAATATAGTTTTGGGCTAAAAAATGAGTAACTTTTTTAGAAGGCATTTTAGGCCCCTCTCGAAATAAATTTCTATGTGCGCCAATGGATTTAATTATCCGAAAGTTTGTAACTCGTAAAGTATCATAACTCGTTGTAGCAAAGTTGGAAAATTAAAAGCAATGGTAAATTAAAACTGTTTAAATTTTGAAATTAAATTTTTAAATTATAAATTATATGCCATAAGAATACAAATTTAAAATGGGGTACCACCCGAGACTCTCAGTTCCAGACTGGGGTATCGCAAATTTAATTAGTTTTATAACCAAATTTATAAGGGGGTGAGTTTAAAAACGGAATAAGTCCAAAAAATGACAAATTGACTTTTTGTGCTCAAAACAATCTCCAACTTTTTCTCTACACATGCGTTACCTTTGAACATGCATACTTTTGAATGTACTTATATTTTTTTTCGATAACTGCCTTTCTTCTAAATAGGGTCCTAAGTTTTTCCAGTAAAAGTTTGGTACACGGAAACGGAAATTCCATAGAGAAAGAAATAACCAACCCTTTAAGAGGCCCTAGAAGATGCGAAATTGATGTCCATTCATTGTATTTAATTTAGGATTCAAGTTAATTTGTCTTTCTCTTCTTATTATTTGTGGTGTAAGCTAGGCCAAAATAAAATTTGCACTTAATTTAAAAATGTTTTTAATATTTTTTTATACAGGGAATGTTTAAGACTCCATTCAAATTCACTTACTCCATTGATTGTGCTTTAAAGACTGTTTCATAGTATTGTTTAAATTTTATTTGTTTTAATTGTTCTATTTCTCACTTTTGTCATGTGAACCAAGTAGAAATATAATTTAAACGTAAATTTAAGTGGTTTGTAAGATTTTTCTTTACTTGAAATTTCATAAGGTTGAAAAAGGGCTTTTTGAAAAGGGCTAAGGTTGAAAAGGGCATCAACTTTTTCAACTTTAAAATACTTTTGAATGTACTTATATTTTTTTTCGATAACTGCCTTTCTTCTAAATAGGGTCCTAAGTTTTTCCAGTAAAAGTTTGGTACACGGAAACGGAAATTCCATTATTAATGCAGGGTTTTTTTCAAAAAACTTGGTTTTTGGACTTATTCCCTTCTTCAAACTGATGATTCATTTATAGCAGCGGTTCTTAAACTGTGGTCTGCGGACCCCTGGGGGTCCGCGAGTTACCTTGGGGAATTCCTCAAGTTACTTTTATAAACCCCAAATAGTTTCAAAATGAGATGAAACACTAGTTTTAAGAGGCAAATTTTGAAAAAAAATTTCTTTGGGAGAACCCACAGCCCCCTCGAAATTTTGACTTCAATGCATAATTTTTTCCTTGAAATTTAT
The DNA here is from genome assembly GCA_024610705.1 of Tetragnatha versicolor. Lineage (NCBI taxonomy): Eukaryota > Metazoa > Arthropoda > Arachnida > Araneae > Tetragnathidae > Tetragnatha > Tetragnatha versicolor. Next base: position 43,953,380 of record JANDEH010000009.1, read on the forward strand.
ATGGTTTGCAATGCAATACACTATTCTTTTCAAGTTTAACCAAAAACCTGCCTCAAAATGAGCATAAATACTACTTTTTGAGGCCAATTGTCGAACTTTTTCTGGGAGAGATCCCAGACGCTCAAAGACTTAGAGTAATTCAGGGGCGTATAAAAGGGTTGGTGAAGGTGCCCTGCCCCCCCCCCTGAAATTAGGACTTGGCTTATCAAAACAAGTTAGAACCCTGTTTTTTGGGTCAAATCTCCGAAAATTTTCTGGGAGAGGACCCCCAAACCCCTTTTAGTACTTGGTACTTGTATTTTTAAAAACTTTTTTTTAAAATAAGTTCATCAAAATCGAAATCCAACCTAAGAATATAGTCTGAAATTCGGACGAAGTGTATCATAACCAAGTTAACACTAATTGTTTTTAGGGACAAATTTATAAAACTTATCTGGGAATGCCCCAGGTACCTTTTTGTTCTTAAAACTCTATTATAAGCAATTTTTTACATTAAGTTTATCAAAATGCAAATCTTACATAAAAATTCATATTCAAAAATGTTTGTCTTTCAAAAATTTGTTTTTTCGAGTCGAATTTCCAAAAATTTTCTGGGGGGGCCCCTAAACCCCCCTTTAGTAGTTACAACATAATTACTCATAACTTTTTTATATTAAGTTCCCTAAGACACCATTTCTACTTAAAAATGTACTAAAAAGCTACTTGGACCTATGATATATACATCGGGGCTAAGGAATAATTTTGTCCTCTACCGAAATAAATTTCTATATACGCCTAATTTTAATTAATCTAAAACTCCAAACAAAAGACTGGTTACTGCTTTGGGTGTTTAAAATGTTGGGGTCCGCGATGTATGGCTGCTACATAAAGGGGTCCGTGACGATAGAAAGTTTAAGAACCGCTGATTTATAGTACTGTTTTCTCACTTGAAAGCTAAGCGTACAAGGAATGGTTTTCAAGTATGGTGTCAAGGGTCTCTAAGGATGTAGGGTAGACTAGGAATACTTGATCCCTTGCCAAAAAATGCACTAAAATAAAATGTCAGATCTTAAAATCTGGCAACAATTTTTAAGTTATACTTGTACACAAAAACTGGCAACACTACATCTTTTTCAGTCATTTTATTTCAGCGCAAGAAGTGATTGCTTTAATCTTGCATGGAAAACTTTTTTCTAGGTAAATATGTTATTTTGTGTATTGTCTGTATGTTTGGCTGTATGTCTGTATGTTTGTCTGTATGTCTATTGTATGTTTGTGTATTGTCTGCAACTTAAAAACTTAAACTAAGTGTAATTTCAAAGTATAGGCTGTCTTTAACAATTAAGTAATTTCATTAAAGCATCCTTTGATTATTTACTATTAAAAATGTATGTTTTGTATGAATCGCATATTAGGGATACTTGATCCCGTTCTTTCGAGGGATACATGATCCTAGGATCAAGTATCCCCTTCAGTTGAGGATCCTTCTTACATCTTACATGATGAGGTTGAACAAGCTGAAGTAGATGATCCTTCTTTAAATAAAAATGATTTTGTTTTAGTTAGATTTGCCACAAAAAGGAGGGTTTCCCATTATGTTGGTCAAGTAGAACGTAAAGTTGGATTTTCAGAATTCGAAATCAAATTCTTAAAAAGAAAAGGTACCTCACTCAACCAATTTATTTTTCCTGAAATAAAGGACAAAAGTGTTGTAAAGGAAAATGATTGTGTTAAGTTGCCTCCTCCAGTTAGGATGAGTGGAACTTTAAGAACTGCATCAACTCTAATGTTTTTGTTTGACTTTTCTGATTTTGAAAACATTTGCTAAGATTTCTTTTTTTCCCAGGTAATGCTTTTACCTGCATACACCTCCACTTTTATTTTCAACAAATACAAGTATTGTTACAAGAAGTAAATATGATTTTATAATTTTTATTGCAAATTATTTGCATTATTCGTTGTAGTTTTAGCTCCATTAACAAAACTACTTACTATTTGTGTACAATTTTCATGTTTGTATTGTTATTAATACCTAAGAAAATGAATTAAAATTATGGTTATTTTTAAAAATAATATTTAGTAAACTAAATATATAGGTAAATTGCTTGTATGACGAATAATAACGTAATTTCTGAGTGGGATCAAGTATCCCCCACGAAGGGATCATGTATCCTTAGGTGTTGGGATACTTGATCCCTTTATAAAAAAAATTAAAAACTAATTTTGCTAAAAGTATCTGTTTACTTTCTAGCAATTTTTTTGTCTTTTGGGTAGAGGATAGTGTTACCAATGTTCATGCCAAAAATTTCTGAAAAGTGATGATTTGCAGCTGAGAAAACAATTAAAAACCAAAGTGGGGATCAAGTATCCCTAGTCTCCCCTATATAAAGGAAGGGCTAGGGCAGGGAAGTCATTTCAGTTTTTAGTTGGGGGGTCAAGGGTTTTTTAAGTGGATCTGGGCCACGCCGTAACTATACTTATCGGGGGGGGGGGTCGCCTCAACTTCATTTTTAAGGTATCCCCTAGCGAGCACATTTATATACGAGCATTGAAAAGTAGTATTTAAATGATATTAATTATAATGTTAAAATTTGACGGTGGGGGAAAAAACTTTGGTCTGGGGTTCACCCCCAGGAAAATTTTGAAAATTTGCCTCTAAAAGCAGTATTTTAACTCATTTCGAGACCCTCTGGACTACATCCAAAGAAAACAGTTTCTTGTAAACCACAGAATTTTCTTAACCCTACAATGCATGATTTTTTAAATTCACTTGAAAATCATTTATGTGACTTCTATTATGGTGTACATTAGTAAAAAAATACTAAAAAAATTCAATTAAATTTTTTTCTACTTTTTATTGGCAAAAAACTTTGTCCTTGTGAAATTAATTTGTGTCTCTTGTGAAATTAATTGTGAAGTGAAATAAAACCAAATGCTCCAAAAATATAAAAAAAACAACTTATCTTTTCAAAACATTTTTTGTTCAAGCTGAAATTTTTTTTTATTTTAATTTAAATGGTCCTTTTATTTTGGCGTTTTCTGTGTCTCCACTTTCGTTTCACTAGCTACTAACAAATGTCTCAAAATAGTACCCCTGCTGTGATCTACTGGCAATCTAAAGTGCTAATACAATGAAATGTTATATCTATTGTACTTATTGCATGGTGTTGCCGTTTGGAAATGAAAGTTCGAGTAGGAAATGGGGGAAAATGTCGTGTTGCCAAATGGCATCAGTATGCACTGTAGGGTTAAGAAAAAAAGTTGTTAAAAGACGTCAAAGTTTCAAGGGGGGTTAGGGTTTCTCCGCCAGAAAAATTTGCCTTTAAACTAGTGTTTTATCTATTTCTCAAACTTTTTGGGGAGCTCTTTAAGGGAAAAGCTTCTTGTAAGTGGCAGAAATACTGTATAACCAATGTAAAAACTTTAGAGGGGGCTAGGGGTCCTGCGCTGAAATTTGTTTTGATATTTCCCCTTTAAACTAGTGTTTTATCTCTTTTTTCAATCTTTTTGGGGAGCTCCTAAAGGGAAAAGCTTCTTGTAAGTTGCATAATTCTAAAGGGAAAAACACTGTACTACCCGACGTAAAAAAATTTTTTTGGGGGGGGGGGGCTGGCAGGGTTGGCTGTATTGGACCCAATGGGTTTTTTCAATAAAACCCATCTGAAAAAACCCACATTTTGGACCCATTTTTGGGTTTTTTTAAAAAAAATCAAGATTTTGGCAGTTTTAATATGAACACGACGAAATAACAAACAAAGAACTGCAGTTGAGTGGGTTTTTTTTCAAAATTTAAGACGTTTAAGTTCAAACTAGTTATAAAAAACTAAGGAGGATTTTTTTCGATTTCAGGGATTTTTTTAAAGAGTTAAATTGGTTCTTTCATTATTCAGTGGGTTTTTTCATTATTGAATGGGTTTCTTTAAAATTTAGGACGTTTAGAGTTTAAACAAGATTTAAAAAATTAAGGAGGATTTTTTTAAATTTCAGTGGGTTTTTCCAAAACTAATAGATTTCTTTCAATATTGAATGGGTTTTTTCAAAGTTTAGGATTATTTTTTTACATTTTAGTGGGGTATTTTCAAAATTTAAACCAGGTTTCAGTAATTAAGGGGTGTTTTTACCATTTCAGTTGGTTTTTTCAAAGTATGAAAAGTTTCAACTTCGAAAAAACCCATTTAACTATAGAAAAACTGACATTAATTTGACAGAACACATTTAACATAGAAAGAACTCACTAAAATTTGAAAAAACCCACTTACTATATAGTAGAAAACCACTTAATTTTGAAAAAAAAAACACTTTTTCCGAAAAAACCCAGTTTTTATGGGTTTTTTCAGGGTTTTATTGAAAAAACCCAACCCACTTGGGTTTTTTCAAAAAAACCCGGGTTTTTGCCAACCCTGGGGGCTGGGAAACTTTTTGGGGAGCACTAAAAAGGAAAAGCTTCTTGCAAGCCGTGGAATTTTCAAGGGGAAAAACACTAAATAACAGACATTAAAATTTTACAGGGGGGCTGGGGGTCCTCCCCAGAAAAGTTTTTGAAATTTGACCCTTAAAGGTAGTGTTTTAACTCCTTTTGAGACTTGTGGAAGTTTTAGAATTTTCATGGGACTTAAAGCTATTTTTCACATAACAGTGGATACCATGGGGGATGGGTGGTTGCCCCCCCCGAAATTCGGGCTAGGTATACAAAAACAAGTTAAAACCCTGTTTTTGGGTTCAAATTTCCGAACCTTTTCTGGGGGAGGACCCCCAGACCTCTTTTTGTATTTGGAACTTTATTATTCACAACTTTGTTTCGTTAAGTTATTCAAAATGCAAATCCTACCTAAAATGAGGTATTTGCATGAGTGAGGGATTTGCTTGATTTTATACTTTTTCGATACATTATGTTCTAAAACTCCCAAATTTCTGATTTTTAAGTTCAAAAATGTGTTTTAAATAATTTAAAATTCAATTTTATTTTTGCCAAAACGTCAGAAAAGTCACATGATCAGAAAACGGGCTTCTATTGGATGTGACCTCACAGCGCATGATTTGGGATTCGAAAATGTTTTCGCGCCCAAACAAAAAACGAAATTTCAAAAATTTATATCTCAGAAACTAGGCTACGGAAATACTTGATGTAAACGTCATTCTTCATAGTTTTTTATCTACTATTTTAATAAAATTTAATCTCAAAACGTGAGAATACCTCATTGTACATCCAAAATTTTCGGGCTAAGGGTACCAAAACTAGTTAAAAACCTATTTTTGCAGAGTCAACTTTTCTTAGTTTTATGGAGGAGGATTATATTTACCCCCAGACCCCCTATGGTACTTCAAACTTAATTATACACAACTTTTCTCATATTAAAGGGACATGGTACCTTTCTTTGACAAAAATTCATTCAAACTAATCTATATGCATTTGTCTATCATCCTACAAAATTTTTAAAAAAATTATTGAAAATTATCCAAGTTATGACTAATTTCATGTTTGATCGTATTCACTTCTCTATGGCTATAGGAAACTTCAAGTCCGCTTTTCTCAGAACCACGTTTTCGTTGTTTAAAATGCTAAGGCTTTTTATCTATTGGACCAAATATCTTGAAACTTTTTCTGGTTATTGTTGGAAGTGGGTTTAACAAAAGGTGGTATGGGTTTTTGGATATTCAAGCTAGATTTTTTTAAATATTACTGAATTTTGATTTTCAGCATTTTTAGGGTTTTTTTGATAGTGATGAAAGAAAAAAAATATTTTTATTCTTAAAATTGTACAAACCCTTAACCGATACCAACTTTTATTGTATATAGATTGAGATACTTAAATACAAAATTTTATGAGGGTAAGTCCATTATTGTAGGAGGAGTAGCATTTTAAAAACACCTCTTAAATTTTAAGTTTTTTTTAACTCATAAATTTTCAATTTTTTGGTATTTTCAACTTGAAATGCATCTAATATAAGGCAAATACATTTAACCAAAAAGGTACCATGTCCCCGTAAGTTCTTTAAGACGCAAATTTTACCTAAAATGTATTAAAAAGCTTCATTAAACTTATTAAATATAGAAGAGGTTGAGGAATAATTTTGGGCCCCTCTCGAAATAAATTTCTATATAACGCAACTGAGGGTCTCAAATATGTCCAAAATGAATCAATTAATGGTCAAATTTTTTAAAAAAATTTGAAGGAGCTCCCCTAAGTTCCCAACTTTGTACATTGTCTACCAAGTTTCAATAGCCTAAGCCCTAAATGACTGCACTCAGCTCTCGGATCAAAATTATTGGGATGTCTCAGAGCCTTTCATGAGGTATTGACTTCACTATTTACGTAATAACTCATCCTCGACTTTCCCAAGTCCGGATATTGTTCACTCATAACAATACCCATTAATGTTGAATCGAATTCTAGGATTTGTACTCAAAATCTGAGAAATCTGACAGCGTCAATCGGCGGATTTCACGAGAGTTTCCAATTCCAACAGGGGGGGCGTCTACGAAAGAGGCTAAAGCTCTTGGGATGGCAATGAAATAATGCATTTGTTGAATGACGGGCGTGGTACCGATCCTATGTCACGCAGTTATTTGGATAAGTAATCCACTTACCGATATCTTGTAGGTGTGACTATTTCAGGCTTTTGAGGTGATTGCGATCAGTAGATTCACTTAGTTAGAATGCACAAAATAGACAGTGAAATCAAAATGAAAATTTGTTAAAATTAAAAGTATCGTGATTTTAGCCTTACTAATTGAATTTAAAGCTATCTCCCTCGGCTAATTGTCTAATTGTTTATTCCGTAATAATACCCGTGCCAGCTCGTGCCGCTTTGCAAGAAGAACATTCACTTGTTTTGTTAACTTCAGAAAATTCTCTAAATGATTCCTACAATACGTTTCACCCAAATTTAGGTAGTGGCTAAGGATGCATGCATTAGCAACTCTGCACGGCATTAAAGTTCGCCAGTGAAAACAATATCCCGTAAAACCACCGACATGTGTTAGTAAAAAAATTTAACCATGCTATTTCCTAACAATATTAATTTTTAAACAGCACGTACTAAACTTATCTAATAAACAGCCTAAGAAAGCAGCAGAAATAAGACAGAGGCTAATTGTAAATAAAAGAAAGGAAGTTTGGAATCGGCAGGTCCAATGATGCTTGCCTGTTCGGAAGGATGTCGCTTTGACTTCTCTATCTCTATGATTGTTTATTGTACCGCCGGGGATTGCCATAACTTATTACATAGTACAAAGGATAAGTGAATGAAATAAATGCTTTAATTTCAGACATCACGCACATTCCTACGATTTCATCGAGCACACTCTGAACCCCCCCCAAAGAGAATATAAGTAGCGAAGGACCGAAACACCACAAGCAATGTCTCCTTAAAACACTTAGAAATATGCCACAAAAATTGGAATAATTTGAGGGCATAAAAGCTAATGGTAAAACGTGGAAAAATAGGCCAAAATTATGCATCTCGTATTTAAATAATTGCAAAGTACTCGAACTTAAACAGGATTTAATTAACAATATTATTCAGGCATGTGGAGTAGCACAAAATACTTTTAGGAGATAAATGAATTAAGAAATACGAATAGGGCTAGGTGGGGTAATTGGGAACACAATTCGTTACTTTAACTTCTCATTATCACTGCAGCCATAAAGTAAAAGCATGAGACTTTTTTTTTCTGTATACACTTGTCGATCCAGATCACATAGAACTTCCTAACGTGTCAAAGATAAAAATTGAGTTTTTTAAAGGCTCAGTTTTTCATGTTCACAATTACCCCATATATTCCTAATTCTCACATAGGGTAGGGGGTAGTTGAGAATGGCTAAGTTTTTGCCCCTGGGTCTATTAAACGAACCCACACCTTCAGTAACAATGACTTTCAATTCCTTTTACGCCTCTTACACTTTGAGATTTCTAGCGCCTTGTTCTTAATTACCACAATCCATTTGATGCGTTGGAAAAGAATCGTTTTGGGGACTTCATATCCATACACATTAGCAGCAGCGAGGTTGGTCAATTTGCGAGTTAGAATATCTTGGACAGCTGACCACATCATCGACCGTGTATAAGTAATTTGGGGCCATCCTGGATCACTACAACAATCAATATTTTCCTAAGGACTTCATTACTTATTCTATTAAATTTAGCCATTTGCAAAAAAATCTCTGTATTACACATTAAAATTGATTAAAAGAAAGGACTGGCTCGTTCAAGAAATCTTCCACATTCCACAAACTAATTGTAATTCTAAACACAACATAATTCTCTTGTAAAAGGATATTATATGAATGAAATAAAGTATGTAATAAATTAAATATTTATAAACTTAAACCTTCAAAAAGAAGTTAAACTATTTTTCAAAGATGTTAATTTCTTTCAAGCAAAATGGGTCCAATATTCATAACAAGTTAGAATAAAGAAGTTTGAAATTCAGTTCCCAGTTACCCCTGCCCTGAGGTAAAAATCTCAGGGGTATTTGAGAATAGATGTACAAATGGTAGTAAAAAAGTGTTGAGCAAAAAAAAATACAACATATTCTATTAAACTAAAGATCAAAATTATTAACAATGAAAGTCTCTTAGCTGTGAAATCTGTAGTAACCAGCAGCTCTTGAATGAAGGACGCAAACTTTGATTACTCTGTTCAACAAATTTTACCTTCAAAAAATTTTTTCTTTGATGAAATTAGGCATTTCTTTTAGATTTTAGGTCGCTGAACACGAAATTCACCATTAAAATTCTTAATTGACTCAGGATTTTCGGAGAACAACCCCTCCCCATTTTTACGTTTTTCAATGACTTTATGACTTTGAATTCGATTTTCAGGTTAAAAAGCATTACACTAAGTCTTTAAATTACATCCAAAGGGACAAGAAAAGTTCAACTTTCTAAAATATGAAATTTTGTAGCAAATGGATAGGTTTAAGGAGTTATTACCCCCCTAAAAATGCAAAAAAATAGCCAAAATTATAGATTTTTATACGCTATTTTTTTCCTCTTTTTACGCAATTCACGTTTGAAAGGTCCTAGCCCTTAACCATCAATTGATAGCAATATGCAGCAATGATTTTACTAAAAAGCGGTTGAGGTATTAACGCCCCCAAAGCACCTACGGAAGGATTCAATGCTGCGCTTAGAGTTAATCTGCTGTACTAAAAAAAAGTCAAAATACCACCGACTGAATTCCAACTGATTCTTATGTAAAATGACCTGCTGAATTCAAATATGACACCCATTTTTCTTCATCACCTTTAGGAACGCCCCCTAATTGTTATACACAGCCGTGCAGCTATTAACAGCTTGAAATATGGAATCCTCACTCCCTAAAACCCGTCAGTTTTTAAAGAACTGAAGAGTTTATACTTAGGATAGACCCAAAATATAAGAAAAACGCCTTCCGAACTCTTCAGCGGGGGCTTCTGGGGCGCTAACACCGCAACCGCTTTTAGTAAAAATCATCAATGCCTATATTCATCAAATTTGATTCCTTGGGGAAGGGTTAGGAACCTTCAAACGTGAAATGCATAAAAACAAGAGGAAAAATAGCGTATAAAAACCTCTATAATTTTTAGCTATTTTTTGCATTTTTAGGGGGGTAAAAACCCCTTAAATCTATCCATTTGCTACAAAATTTCATATTTTAGAAATTCCAACCTTCCTTGTCCCTTTGTCAGTAATTTAAAGACCTAATGCTTTTTTATCCTGAAAATCGAATTCTAAGTCATTGAAAAACGTTAAAAGGGGGGAGGGGCTGTTCCCCGAAAATCCCGAGTCAATTCAAAATTTTAATGCTGATTTTCGTGTTCAGCGACCCATATAACTATGAAAAAATTACTATTTTCAAAGAAATTCCTTCATTATTAACAGTGTTATCAGAAAAATTGAACTTTCTGCTAGAGATCAGAAAGTGCGGTAATACTTTCAACCACTTCGTAAGGATAGAAACTTTCAAGTTTCATGCCACTTTGTCCACCAAACCCTACACTAGTGGTACTAGCCTTGTTCCCACTCACCCGATTGCCAATTGCCCCACCTGACGCTATAAAAAGTGCTTTTAACTTTTCGATTAATGAAAATTTCTTAGTGAGAAAACAGTAAAAATTTATTACAACAGACATATACAATTTAATATATTTACAAAGTAAACATTTCATTAAAATTCATTTTTGTCTTAAATTTTTGACAAGATAACAATAAATACATTCTATATGTATAAAATTCAGTCACAAATATTGTAATAGAGTATATTGAACAAAATATTCATGTATATGAATCATTTTGAAAAACATCTATATTAATTTCAAAGATGAGCAAGATATATTTTATAAAGCACGTAATAGGCTTATCACAGCAGATGCAGAAACATAAATACTATGAGTATTTTTAATCAAAAATATAGCTAAACACTAACAGAAAATTACATTTTCCCATCATATTGTGATTATACTAAAATTCTGCACCACACATAGATTTGTATATAACACATACTTATTTTAAAAATTTATATAACATTTTGTACTTCCATAAGATGTGCACAAAACAATGCAAACCTACTTCTAATATTAGCACTTAAAACTTTTTTCTTCTAAATTGCAAACATTCACAGAAGCCCCTAAGGGGTAAAAACAAGCATTTAATTATCTATGGGTGCAATTGGTACTTTAATGAAATTTTAATTCAAGTTGGCAATTATCTAAAACTATAATGCAAATTTCCTTATTCCTTGATATTGAGAACTAGCGCTAAATCCAGCAATGTCTGGGCGATATAAAGTAAAACAAAGAGCAATTTGCCCTGCTAGACAGGCTTTGCCCATACAAAAGACCTTTTGGTTCTTATTAACCCTAAATCCCCGACCAGACAAAGAAATGGAAAAAGAATGCAAACCTAATTAATTCTGTTATAAATAATTGAATGCTTTAAAAAATAAAAGGCACTTCCGGGTAAAAAAATCGTTACCACTTGGAGAGCAGAAAGATTTTCGGTCATATACATGTCAGACATTCCTATTATAGAGGTAATTTTAGTCCTGAATCCAAAATTAAGTTTGAGTTTAATGAGAAAAAGAAATTACAAGGGAAATACACTGGGCACAATGCCTAAGCAGTATATTTGTGAACAATATCCAATAAATAATCCACTATGTTCACATGTTAGCTAATTCAAGTTCATAGAACATTTAGCCTAAGCTGGATTTTTTATTACTTCTTTCGTATGTATGAAAAATTAAATAACTTCAATATTCCAGCATAAGTTATCATAGATACGCATTCTCGCATCAACTCGCTATACTAAGGAAGTTTTAGTTAAAGTCAGCTATAAGTACTTAAATAATTAAGTAGTGTAACAACTTTCAAAATACGAGCTATATTAAAATAGAGTTTTGTAATATAGAAAAGAGACTAGTATAAGAATAACTAAACTTCAAAATTCCGTTAACTTCGTTGCTCAATCTGGTCCCAGCAAACTAAACATTTTACAAACAGAGGTCAATCTTTTTAGATATAGCTGCCACCAAATAATAATAAAGAAACCTTGAAAGAGTACGAGTTACTAAGTCCTAATTGAAATACCATGGTATCTTTTCAGTTTTATAGGGTATTTTACAGTAGATAGAAGACATGCGAGATAGTTAAGTATAATATATTTAAGTATAATTCTCTTCAGATCTGTCTTAATATGTGCATACAAAAATATTTGTCATAATTAATGAAAGGTCATACTGTAAATTAATCTATAGTATAATAAATTTAGAGAAAATTTGATTTTAATGATACAATTGAAGTACCTACTTGAAAGATTAGATTTACCTACATAATAGATGATAATCTTACTGTAGGGAAAGATATTTGCCAACTCATAGGAGGAAAATATTCATTGCTCAGTTACATTAAGGACTAACCCAAAATAAAATTAACTAGAAAAAAATGGTTATTAAAATAAGGGGATGACATTATCAACAGTCGCAAATGGTACAGATGGAAAAAATTTTAATTTAAGTATTAAGTTCTCTAAATACCTAAACTGTAAATTTATTGCAAATACATGTAGGACATGCCTATATCTGAAAAAATTAGCAAAATTTACAATGCATTACATATTCTATGGTGCTTGTGTAAACGATTTTGGCATAAGCACTTATTCATAAAACACAATCTATTGCACTACCGAGTAATAAATACAGTAAAACATAAATTATATATTATACAAGAAATTAAAACCTATAAACTCTTAATAAAAAGAGGATAAAACCTAATAAAGAATAGCATTTTTTCTAATTTCTTGTTTTTCATCAACATAAATATTTTGTTTCAAACATAGTTATGTAGTAACAAAAGCAACCCCAAAAATTGAACTCCTAATCACTCAACACTTACATGGGATTTTTCCAATAGGGTTTTCAACAGATATCAAACAAGGAAGACAAAAAAAGCAGCCACCTAATCATTAAAACCTCGTCACCTAATTAGCCCCCCATCTGTACAAATAACCCAACATTTTGACACATATTTACAAGGTGAACCATCGACACCATAATTTAAAGGTGGAAAACCAAAAACTAAGCATTTTAAAATATACAAAATAGTAACAGACATATAACACGTTGAAAGAACTGCTGATGCAATCAGCAGCCTGTTATTGCAAACAAATAATAAGACCCATTTCAAAACAAAACAATTCAATAAATTACAAAAATAGCTGCTTGTATGCATGATTGTTTTTCATTGAGTATTTCATACAGAGGAAAAATAATTTCCTATTAATCTGGTATATAAAGAAATGCACCAAAGTTATTTTTTACAACAGATTTCAAAATGAAATTTGATTGTATATTAAGTGAAGTGGAAATTAAAAAATTCAGCAACAGAAAAATGTGCCTTGTCAGGAGGTTCTACAACCTGGTCATTTTGCTCCATGACTTAAGAGTGGAGTAATTAGTTATTTTGCTTTTTAAAACACAGGCATGAGTTTAATATGGCAAATTCTAACAGGATTAGATTTACATTTTAAAATAAACATCACAACTGCTATGAACAACCTAAAAGCCACATTTAGATAAAGATGTTTTGATGATTGATTGGATGGGAATTATAAATAATGAAGTTATTCATATGACATTTACAAGTCCTTAATCATTATTTCTATTACTTTTTAAAGTTGTTCAAAACAATGGATATTGAAAACTGCCTAACTTAATTATATTCTAAAGGAATAAATATATATACTTATAAACTACTTAAGTACTTAAATCAAAGAATCAAATAGTCAATACATTTTCTCAAGAGGTTCTGCTAGCATATCTCCAACATCAATCCTCACCACAAATCAAGTATAAAGATAAGTCATTCACTAATTCAACTTGGTGAATTAACCATTTTCCATGCTATGCAACTGAATAAACAGTAAAATAATTACATGTATAGTAAAATTTTAAATACTTTTATAATAAATATATGTGCACATAGACTAATTTTACAAGTTTAAAAACACACAAAATAATTTTTTACAGACCAAGTCTGATTTTTTTGCCTGAATTACACAACCTATTAAAAATAAAACAGTACCCATCTCCAGCACTAAAAGTACTCATATCTGAATTTGGAACACAAAAATAGGTTTTTTGATGCCATTTCATACAAGTTTATATTATAACTGAAAGTTTAGCAACTTTTCTTTTAAAAGTTTTCAAACATCTGATTTCAAATTTATCAATTTCAAAGCTTATATATATTAATCTATATCACTTTGAATGGTCAAACCAAAATTTAAGAATACTGATGTAATGACACATCAAAAGCTACACTAATGATAGTTCATCATGAATATGGAAAAAGCATATTGAAATGATCACAAGAGACACGACAATACTGCAGATTAAATAAAAAATACTGTTAAGAGAAGTACTTCTCAAACATTTTACAGTAAAATTTAGATGTAACATAAATGTAGGAACTTTGGTTACCAAAGGCAGATCTCATTCATATCTCTTAAGCATAAAATATTTGGATATCTCATGAGTAAGTTATATGTATTTAGGCTACCATAGGGGCTGGACAACTTGGGTAATAAAAATGGTGAAATGCAAAATTAAACAATTATGCATTTTAAATATTACAGAATGGACTTTTATTTTGGGTGAGCAAAAAGACTTGATTTGCCTAGCATTATAAGGTCATATGAAAGTAATCAGATCATTTTAAACAGAGAAAGCAAACCCAGATTATTGTGTGAGCAGCTATTGAAAGCAAACTGCGTTTTAAAATTTTTCAGTTATTAACTACTTAAAATTGCACAAAATTAAAACTAAGATTCATGTGCTTGCTTTATTTTTACTTTTGAGATTCATCAACTTGATTATTAGAAAAAAACTCATTAGTTTCTTTAATACATTCATTATCAACATAATAAATGCAAATATTTTTCAAACTTGAAAAACTACAATAAATTATATCATACGTTATTGTGAACCAATTCCTTTGAATCAGAAAAAATTCAGCATTGCTTCACATTCATTAAAAAACTCAAACCTTAGAATGGACTTTGATAAAGGCACTTGGTAAATGTACAGGCAACAGACAAGTAACATGAATATTTGCAGGATTTCACATAAGTTACAACCTTTTTCTATTGGAAACATGTCTAAATTATTTTTCATTACAGGAAAAAACTTCAGAAAATAAAAAAAATTCTGTATCAAGGATTTTCATATTCATAAAAATAAACTACAGCTATTCATACTTGTTTATCCTATAGAACATTTTGTATTATTTCAATTTTTGTGGTAAACTGTCATATAGACCAAACTTTTATGTATAAAAAATTTAATATTCTAGATCAGCAAGTGGTCTCTTAAGTTTTAAGCTGGTAGGCGATATTTACTACTCCAGAATGTTCCGAGAGTCATTTGTGTTTATTCAAAGCCCAAATACATCCACACAATTAGGTCTTAATGGACTTATCACAAAACCCAAGGCTTTATATGGAGTATGTTGAAGGACTATAACAAGGGATTGTATACATCTTACAGTAATTATGCATCACACAAATTTTACTTAAAAGCCAATATAATATTTGTACACTTCTTTTCATATTGCAGGGTTTATTATTAATTTTAAAGTGAAAACATTTTAAATCCCACATTAAATCTTTCATACATCAGTAGTAATTATTTGTCACAAAAGAAATTAAATAATTTAGGACTAGAATGATAAAATTGCATCCGGTGGGCCAGATACAGTAAATCCGATTCTGTCATGATCCAAACTTTGGAGACCCTTGCCCTGATTCAAGAATACACCTCATTCAAAAATGTTATCCATGATCCGTCTAAGCAAAGTAATAAATACTCCTTACAAATATAAAATTCAATACATCAAAATTCAGAGTTACTAAATTACGTGACATTTAAATAAACATCAAAAAGTAGCATTTCATAATAAAATATATTTATAGACATACAATGGTGGTATACACCATCTAAAACATTTGAGGAATTCTTAGGTTTTATAGAGAAGTTTAGATGTATCAGCATTGCATGTTTCTGGCATATATTTGCAAAAATAAAACAAGACCTTTACATTTCTGCAGCTTTACTGTTTTCCTATCAATTTTACCAAGTTTTAGGCACTCAGTGTCAATTTTGTTACTCTACCTTTCACGGAACATAGTAAACTCCCTGCAAAACCAGTTTCATGCAGTAAATATTAATCTGTTAAAATCAACCAGTAAAGCACAGAAACCCAAGTTCTCAGGGATGTGCGATAAAGGATATTTTTGGCAAAAATGAAGCTCATAGGTTCAACACTTATCTACAAGCATTGGGAGGATGATAATTTTGCCAAGGTCATTCAAACCACACATCTTTTAGATATCAGTGATTTAAACTACTAACCAATTATGAAAAGAGATTTCACTTAAAACCCTTGTAAGCCAAACAACCTCAAAGAAGAGATCTGGTTACCACACCTAGTAAGGTGAAAATAGCAATTAGAATACCAATTTTAAGCCTAGCAAGAGATACCAACCTTTGGTAAAATCAGACATTCTTTGTCCATAACACAAAATTCATGCAACAAGAAAAGTCTGTTTAATGGTAAGGAGTGGAAACGTGCAGAGGCTATGCAACAAACGTCAATAGATTTTGGTATTTCAAGTCTTAAGCTACTTTTAAATAAGACTCGACCATTAATAATCAGTACAGCTGAAGTAAAAGGGATAGCCTAATGAATACTAAAAAGTACCAAGAGAAAATTTTAGATATTCTAGATCTTATAATCATTTAGCCACCCGAGTTACGAAATTTTTCGTTTTCCATAACTTTCCAGGCTATGTCTTGAATTTCGTAATTTGGGCAAAATCGAAATGGTTGACATCTCTGCACACCAATTTGAAACTGAAGCAATTAAGTGTTAACTTTCTACAAAGAAACCTAGTTAGGATAGAATACTCCTGCTTTTTTAGCTAATTAGTAAATTATGTGTGTTAGTATATTTCAGGATGTATATCATGAAATGCAAAATTGATGCAATTCAAGAAATGAAAAGCTGATTTTACACCATAAAAGTATCTAAAAATATTTTAAGTAACAGGTTATAAATATGCCTTAATCATTAAAGTAATAAACACGAATTTGTGAATACGAATTAAGGTTTTTCAATATTTACAAGTCATAAACTAGTAAATTAACTATTGAGAGTATTGACAACTAAATCACATTAGCAAATCATGAGGTAAACCGGGGCAGAATATGAATAAATCACAGAATTTTCTATAATTCTAGAAAAATTCAAGTTTCACACCTTATATAACAAAAACTCATTTTTACATCAGAAGTAATTTCTTATCAGCTAGGGACACGCCACCATACTGTAAAATACATAAATCACAGAAGGAGGTTTAAATCGTGCATACACAAGATTCCATACATAGCCTTTTTCACTATTAGCCAAGTCTGCTTTGAATGGTTAAAATTTTTCATTTGATACGAGTTAGTAGTTAAAAGTTGTAGCAGAGTTTGCAGTTAAAAATTGTAACAGAGTTTGTAGTTAAAAATTGTAACAAATTATTGATTACTAAGACGGACATGGTAAAATTATTTATTTTGCCAAACAAAGCAATAGCCTGACAAGAAGTATTTTTATACTATTATAGAGGAACTGGTGGGTAATTGGTAAATTTTACAAGAAACAAAGACAAGCAAAAGGTATAGAAGATTGACTACCTGTCCTTTTGCACATTCTAATATCATAACTTATTGAAACAACTTTGGATTCACCCACAAAATTTTTAAGCTAAAACCTTTTGCTGGTTAAGCAAATCTGATAATCATACAATACTACTACTAAAGTACTATGGACAAATACGTTAGCCGCTAAAGAAGTTGACAATTTAATAATCTCATACAACTGATGAATATCCATTCGATTGCTGATATCTACAGCTAACCACAGCAGACTATACTAAGTGACAGGCTGACACTAGAATCAATAAAGGGATACAAGCATTCAAAATGCATAAATGAGTAAAATGTACACAAGTGAAGTTTAAATGAGTAGGGTTTAAAATGAGGAATTTTAAAGTAACTGATCTTAACTTTACAGTATATTGTTGTTATTGCTTTTAGAGTAAATAAAATGTGACTTGGAACATAAAACAATAAACATTTCTAAGGCAATTCGTAAACACAAGGTTATCTTAACCTGGATTTCTGATTGTCAAATGCTTTGTATTCAAGTAATTTGTAATTATAATGCAAATGAATACACTTACACAACTCAACAAGACTCATTTGGCATAAATAAAACCTGATTTCAGCATGACTGGTGTAAATTAAATACACAATATATAAATGTCTATACTGTTATAAACAGTAACAAGCCAGCATTCAATTTATAAACCTGTACTCATGCTTGCACAAGAGTGAAAACCAAAAAAGTTTTCTGCTAGTTGGCACTCAATATTCATGACTTCATGAACAAATGAAGAGTATATGATGAAGGCATTAAAAACAAGGTTTTCCCAAATGTTCAGGCATAAGGCACTTCATGTAGCCTTCTCGAAATAATATAAAAGTACAACGAATTTTTCTACATCAAACCTGAACCCCTAATTCTGAATCAACAACATACTCAAACCTTTGTTGAACATTTGTCTCACTATTCTGACTTCCAGAAGGCCTTAACTGAGTGTTTTCTTTCTTTGATTGAGTGTTATCTACAGTAACTTCTGCAGGTAACAAGGGAACAGTCATATTGACTCGAGTAAAAAATGCCATTTTCTCCCTGCAAGATTCAATGCAAGAATTAATATTTATTAATTCATGTGAGTAACTTATGAATGATACTTTTCATTTAACCACTTAACAGTTTCCTTTTTTTGACAGAATAGGTCCAAAAAAAAGCATATTTTTCAAAACAATATTCGAGCTTAGATTAATTAACTAATACCAAAAACATAATCAAAACACTTTTAAATCATGATTTTAACAATATATGGCCGTTTTTAATCTTAGCGAAAATGCGGCACTTTTACTTAAAGTTGGCTTTTTCCGAACATCGGGTTCAGCCAGAAAGCCGATTTTACAGAAAAGGAGGGCAAAGAAAACATTTTATGAAGTGAATTACTTACATTTTACTCTTAAAAACCTATTTTTGAGTGACAAATTTTAAAACAGGGTGTTAAAACCAATGCTACGTTGCAATCCGGACCGTAATAGCGCGCTTTTTGGTGTGTGGGCATTGAAAATCAATTACTCTATGTCTAGCTGGTTTTCTAGCAAAAACACAGCTGCAGCGGAAATTGCACCTCTTGATAGAAAGAAACTGGTGTCCCCCGAATATTTTTCCTTAGAAAAGAAAGGGGAGATATCGGTAACAAAAGCGTAAAGGAATGCATGTCCAATTGGTGTACTTCACGGTTGAATGAACAAAATTGGTCATGCCTGCCCCCCTCTGACAGGAGGGGAGAGGTCTCCTGGACAAGTAGTGGCATCTATGTAAAAAAAGAGAAACTAAAACCGTGTAAATGCGGTAAAAAACGTAGCATAAAAAGCGAACCAGCGGACGAGCCATGCTCGGGATAATCAGGGAAGTACCTCGCGCAAGCGGACGAGCGGTGCTCGGGCAAATCAGGCAAGTGGTTAAATTAACAAAGCTGAATAGGATCTATTATTATACATTATAAATAGTAGAAATTCTAAAAAAAAATCAAGACCAAATGGAAAAAGTAAGCAAACTTTATGGACCAATTAGGTGCAACAAGAGAATGAAAAGGCAAAAAAACATGGGTGCTACTCTTCAAAAATTGAAAGACTAAACTTTGAACCATCTTTTAAATCATCCCCCACTTCAGCAGATTTTTTTAAAACAGCAGAAAAACCAATAAAATATTGCATAAACAATTATATAGGTCCTTAAAATATAAGTTAAATCTGTAAATATGTAAAACAGGCTTATTTTGTGGCAAAATATGCAAGGTTAGTACTGTAGTTCAGTACAAATAGCTGCTAATTAGTGGGAAATTTTACACTTCATGTTTAACCTGAGACCGAATTCTGTTCAAATTTTTAGACTGAATTCAGGCCCCAGGACTGCACCCATGAAAATAAGATGCTTATCAAAAATCTCCTTTTAAAACCATGTCAAATAAAAGAATTTATACAAAGAAAGTTTTGGTTCTGTTATTTCAGAGACTCGTTACTGTAAACTTTATAATTTCTTATGGAGAAACCATTTTACAATAAACTATTTGAGATTTATAACTTACCTGAATGAAGTTATGTCAGGTTGTTTTTTACGACTTTTCCTGAGCTTGTAAATTTCTCTAGAAGTCTTTTTTAGTAATTTTTCTATCTTTTTATCTTCAGAGTTAGGTTTAACAGCCTAAATAGAGGTAGAATTATAAATAGCATACAACATATACAAGAAAACTCAACTTTGATCTAAGGTAAATTTAATAGTTAACACAGGTTTTGAAAACCGACTGCATAATAAAATCCAACACAATATTTTTTCATTAAACTGAACAAACATTATTTTAGATTGTATTTTAAGTTGATGAGGATTGATGTCTATAACTAAAACAGATATAAACATGGGTAAAGATTTTTCATACGTACTCCTTTGCTCATATCCGCTAAGATATACTGTAAATTTTCATTCTCAGACACCCATTGAGGTTCATCACTATCCCCTATTTATAAAATAAAACGGTTAAAAAGTAAAGACTTCAAAATAAGCACATGTACAATTTGCATGATTAACCAAAAATTTAAACATTATAAATATGCTACCCTGTTTGGTAATGGTAATTTAAATTAAATCAGCTATCAGGCCAAAGAAGCAACCTAGAAAATGAAGTTGGGGCAGGAAACCCACATCCTTGTGTCTTATTGCAGAAAGAATCAGGACAATTTATCAGTACCAGGGTACAGTTATCATGTACATAGTAAACAGAAAGTAATTCAAACAAAATTTTGGTAATATTCTAAGTTTTAATACATATAGGGATGTTTCTCAAAATTATTTGATGGAAGTAAAAATAAAAAAAATATTAATTAACCTAAGGAACTATTTTTTAGATACATTCTTGCTACTGTCAGAAATCTAACAAAGCAGATATAACATTTATGTAAAAATTAGTTTTTACCCTCAAAATTGCAAATACCTTTAGTTTTAGATTCTTCTAGGCGTCGCTTTATTTCTTTTAACCTATTTATTTCTTCTTGTTGTTGATTAAGACGTCTATGAAAAGCTTGTAGATCTAAAGCAAGGTCTAATGAAGTCCTAATGGTAGCAGATCTTGCATAACTAGATGATCTATGTTTAGAACAAGCAACTGGGGGCTATAGCAAAAATTATTAGTGAGGCATAATTAAAATTGAGCAAGAATTTAATCAATTTAGACACAAAAAGATACAAACCTTTTTCCACCTCAAACTCCGCCTCTCTAAGGAATTCCTTTGAAAAGGTCCACCTCTACGGTACAATGGCATAGAGCTATCACTATCACTTCGATTCAACTACAAAACAATTACCCCAATCAAAAAATAATAATTTTAAGGAATTATATTTCATGCTACCTAACATTGAGCAATACAAAAAAACTTACTCGACAAATATACTGATGTTTATTGACAGCTGCACTAGGCGAAAAAGTCTGCGACCTTTTAATGGCAGCACACTTAGTAGCTTCATCTAATCTTTTCTTTAACGCTTTCTCAGGAAGGAAAACACACTCAGTATTTGTTTCTTTGTCGCATAACTGCACAGACTGGGACATTTCACTTTGGTGTGCTAAACGCTCACTTTCACAATCAACACAAGTATCCTATGAAAATAATTATTTTTAAGAAGGTAAACAATTTAATTTGTACACTTAAGCATTAAGCATACTATATGCAACCAAAGGAAATTTTGAGATGTTGATAAATATCTACTCTGAATACAAAAAATATATATTGAATAAAAATAAAAAAATTATAGAGAAGTTTTATATACAGCATGAATAACGCCAATAAAAATTCAAACAAATAAGTTAATAAAATTTAATATAACCAATATTTAATCCAAAAGTATAATAATTTCACAGTAATATACATAAAAACTTAAGTAAAACTTAATGGGATATAACATTAGTAGCTCAACTTTTCAATAAAATTAGTCTAGGCCTTTTATTATTTTGAAGTCCCATAGTATGAAAAGACAATTTCAACGAAAAACAATCTAATATAACTTGAGATTATCATCTAAATTTTCAAAGCATTGAAACAACAATTTTTCTTAAAACCTTACATGAATATTAAACAAGACTTACTAAATCCCCCATCACAACTTCATCATCATCTTCATCATCGTCATCGTCCCCACTATCAAGATCATCTGCACCAATACCACATTCAACCATTTCTGAACCTATACAATAGAAAAATTGCCTTTATAAAAGTCAAATTTGGCTAACATTCAAAGTATACTTTAGAGATGTACAAGAAATTACCTTGATTCCTAGTTAAAGTAGATGTTTGTGAAGAAATTATGGTTGACTCATCACTGCTTTCTTCCTTAAGATTGAAGGCTTTGGAATTAAGATGCTCAGCAACTTCAGATTGGACATCTGTGTCTTTTCGCTAAAACATACTCATTTTAAGCAAACTATTATAAGAAAACCAACTAATTTCTGGATTTTTATTTTAACCAACTATTATCTATATCTTTATCTTAACCAGTTGATCAAGCCACACTAAAAAACAATTTTTCCAAAATAATTACTTTTAGGCTAGAGAGAGTTGAAACAAAAACCTATATGCATTTTCATCTTTGCTTATACTAACCTTATGACACTTTTCTGGAACTGAATCCAGTTGCATAAACCTAAAGCTTAAAACATTGTACCACTTAGTACTTGTGTTTTCAGGACAAAAGTCAGCTAGACTAACTTGTGAACTGCCCTGTAAAATAAATAAAAGCTCATTAATTAAAATATCACCAATTTATTAGTTTAAAAATCAAGGTGTATCTTAATTCACATAAGTTTTAAAATAAGGAAAAATCCTTGCATTACATCTTTTTTGACATTTAAAAGTAATTGTTTAGGTTAATTTACTAGCAATAATTATGCATCTGAAAAGTGTTTATATAAGTCCACCACATTAGAGGAAATTGCATTTAAACAAATGCTGTATATAATTAATGCTTTTTTACAAACTCATCAAGACATCTACTTCATAAATGTATTCTACTATCACATGACAGTCGATGCTCATTTTTAAGAAACTCTTTTGAACAAATGTAGGGGGTCCATCTAGGCTCTTTAAAGAGGTACCTTTTTATTAAACAGTGAATTTGTGAAAGCACCGCAAAAGGTAGTAAAGTTGTGCTAGACAGACCATAGAAACACTTGTATTTTTGTGAACTGTTTATGTAGCTAGTCCATAAACATAGTGATAATTTTAATTACTTTACTAGGAGTACTTAAAACTATGAATGCAGTTATATATTGATGCTCTTAACATTATGTAAAACTATACTGAATACAAGATTAAAACAATTTTGAAAGAAATGGATGTTAGCAATAGGATAAAGCCGAATGAAGTTTGGAAAATTATTTCATAGAAGAAACCAACAGTTAGGCAACTAAAAATATATCGCTACAGGGCTATGTTTAAGACCAGTTCCCTGTTTTTAAAATAAGTGTTAACTGTAACATTCAAATATTTCTGGAAACTACTTATGTTTCCTGTCAGTGATGTCACAGGCTGATGTAAGAACACACCCCACTTTCTAGCAACCTTATTAGCGAAAAAGATAGAGCTAGTGAGACTCTCCAATTAAGTAGCTAGAAAGTGTGGTGTGATCTTATATCAATCAGTGAAGTCACTGACAGGAAAGGTAGATACAATTTAAAAAATCAGAACATATCTTACCAAACATTCTTCTTTTAAAGTACCGTTAACAGACCAGATATTAACTTGAAGTGTTTTCATGCATAATTTATTAAGTGGAACATTGAACTTAAATGTTTCCCCTATCGTCGGTTTATTCAAATTTTCAAGGGGGCTAGTAGTGAAAGTGCTCAATTCATCAGATGAAATTGGTAAAAGGGCTACTTTTATACACCTAGAAAAGAAATATTTATTACACACAATTTACTTACAAATAATAATTGATAACATAACACTTAACTTTATACTTACACTTTATAGTATTCAGGAACAGACAAAGCTGCTAAATTACGAGCTCTCTCAATCCCTACATGTAACAATCCATCTTCTAATGAATATCTATAAATATAAGAAATCGTTTATACTCAAGACAACTATAAATATTTCAAAGCTGGTTCTTTACATAAAATTAAGGATTTATTTTAATGTTTTATTTTTTAAACCCTAGAGCCAAAATTGAATACCTCATTCACTAACTCTTCTCAAAATACTAATAAAGCAGTGGTTCTCAACCTTTTTGAAGCTAACGCCCCTAAGGTGGGGAAAATAATTCAACGCCCCCCATTAAGAAAATTCTGGTTAAGTATGTGAAAGGTCGATTACTTAATATTAAAAGCAATTTCGAATATATTTTAAGTAAATTTAGGCATCAAATTTGTTTAACTCTGGATTTGGCGACCCACTGATATGCTTCCAAATAAAAACATTTATTCCTACACATTAATATGCCTACTGAATATATGTGTTTTTATTCTTTTTAGTGTGTTTTCATTCCTTACGATTAAAACTGATAATGGGCTGCTTAAAAAAGCCCAAGTTAGAGGTAAAAATGTGTTGGCGACCGTATTCCTCAGACTTCTATTCAATATTGTCTTTTGCAACCCACATTCAGAGCTCTCAAGGATCATCCGAGACCATTAGTTTAAAACCATTCCCGTAAAAGGGGTCTGGGGTTCCTCCCACAGAAAATTTTTGAATTTTAGCACAAATAAGTGAATTTAAGCACTTTTTATAGACCCCTCTCTGGATCCACTACTAAGTTTGAATGCCATAATGCTCAATGCTTATCGCCTCCTTACCCCCAAAAAAAGTCCCCTATAACTGTTTAAAAATCTAACGCAAGAATCTTTGATATTTGTAAAGTTTCAGAGAATCCATATAATATCTTGCATAACTGTGTTTTATTATCCATGCTAAAGAATAAAAAAAACAACCTTAATTTAACTTGTACTTGAGCAGTTTCCAAATTAAGTTCACTGAGACCAAGACGATCTTCTGCAAGCCTGAAAAAAGTTTTTACTTCAATTTTTAGCATATAATAAGGATAAATAATCAAAAGAAAATCTAGGAAAGGAGCTCCGATACTTTTCCGTTATCTGGGCGCGAATGTGGCCAATTGTGAACCAAATGCGAGCCAAATCGCCAAGTGAAGCTTACCCATTCCCCTTATGGTTGTAAGTAATTTGGGGAAATTCTACATTATTTGGTGATTTCCGCTGACTGAAAAGTACCGGAGCTCCTAAACGCAAGCAATGGCTTGAGCCTTTACATAAAATGAAGGCTGCACATCTTTAAGTAAATAGCTCTATCCCTCTTCTATTAATACAATAAAATTTTGCAATAACAATTTATTCTTGATTTTATATTCACACAGGATGAAAAATTTAATTGCACTCAAAACAAGAAACTAAAATTTGGGAAAACTCACACTAAGCAAAAATTTGAATATTTTCAAATGCAAATTCATAATTTAAAATTTAGCTAGATAAAAATTAAAACCAGACACTAAACCTAGTTTTTTGATTGATTCTTTGGTTAGAAATGGGTAAAAGTAACAACGCAGGATAACACCTATATACAAATAAGAAAACAACAAAAGTAAAGTAAAAGTAACAACCCAGGATAATATCGATATACAAGTTGGGGCAGGAAAACGTAGGGAATTTTTACTTTTCAATCAGATTAAAAAAATTATAAACAAATTGGAATGCTCTCAGCACTGAAAAAATTATTTACAAAACAAATTTGGGGATAAAAGAACTTTTACAACAAAAAAAAAGCAATTAGCATAACACAAGAAATTGGTACTTCCGTATTATTGTACCATCGACTGTTCAGCAGCCGTTAAATTCAGCATCACAGCTATATATAACAATACAATAAACTTTTATAACGTTTTCGAATTCAGCGGCAAGGTCAACAGGATAATACGCAAGAAGCAAGAAATAAATCCATATTGAGGAAAACACAACTATAATATTTATTTGACTTTTGAATATACAGTAGGAATTCCTGTTGACCGTACCACTGACTGAAAATGTTATCAAAGTCAATTGACTGTTGTAAAGCTGTGCCGCTGAATTTGAAAGTAATTGAACGGTTGATGTGATAATACGCAAATACCAGAATTAATTACTAGGGGTAATTTATTTTACATAACTAAAATGGATTCCTTGAGCAAAAATTAATCAGTAAAGCAAGCATAACATTAATTGGTTAAGTTAGTTTTAAAATGTGGTGTATCAATACATTAGCAAACAAGAAATTAAAATAACAGAAGTTATGATCGTAGCATTTAACAAATAATTTTAGCAATTAAATAACATAAGAAAATTTTAAGAAAAATATACTTCTTAATTCTACAGAATTAGGAAGCAAATTTTCGCAATGAATAAAAACTACTGGAAAGAAAATTTTGTTTTAAATAGTTAAATTTCAATAGGTGAATTTAACATCTTGTGGGGCTCATCATAAAAAATTATTTTCTGAAATACAGTGTAGTTTCTTCTAGAATGACCAAAATCTAATACCCTAACTTCAAAGAGAAAAACAATTTAATAACAGAAGCAGTGTCTTTGTAAACTCTGTTAAATCCAAACAAAAAAAACGCATGTTCATTTGCATACTAAAACAAGATTCAAAGATGGTAAAAAAAATAAAAAAGAAGGTTGCTAGAAACTAAAAAATTGATGTAGTTTGTAGCCTACCACTTTTTAGTTGGATTTTGTCCAAGATGTTTTTTGGTTGATATAGTGCAACATGATTGATCAATCCCAGTACTGCCATCAAACCAAAATTCAGTCAATTAAAAAGTTGTTGGCAAAAACCACATCAATGCCAAAACATGAAAAACTATTGTCTGATACAAAAACCACAGAAAGAAAGGCATGATAGAAACAGGAGTCAGAAGGGGGAACTTCAATATAAAGAAGGGCCTACCTTTTGTTGGATGCCTCAAATACTCCACTATCTCCAGCAACAGATTCATCACTGACAGCAGCAGAAACACTTCTGTTATTTGAGTTTGAATAAGTACAAGGTGGTAAATCATCACTTCCTAACTCACAAATTGGACTTAGAGGAGGATTGCTATGTGAATCAGCCGATGCTTCTCCAAAATTTCTAACATTAAGATTCTGTTCACTGGATAGGAATACTCCACATGGCCTGAGCTTTTGATCAATAAAAATACTTTGTTCACTTTTCAAACAATCTGTAGAACTAGATGAAACTTTTAGGTCAGATAATTGTTCTTCGATACTAGTTGGCAGCTGCCTTTGTAAGCGTTCCAGATGAGTCTGTTCGTAACTAGGTGGCGGACCATATTCATATGGTGATACAGGTGGTGATATTGAGGATAAAGATGAACGAGGTGAAAGGGATGGAACACTGTGCCCAACAGAGAGGGACACTGCTGCTGAGTCTTCGAAACTAGTTGGAGCAGTTGCTTGTGAATTGCCTTGAATTAAATGACCAATGCGCTTATGTAAGTCCTGAAGTGATGGATCAATTGAACACTGAGGAAGACCATAAATATCAGTAAAACTTAGACTGCTGAGTGAGCCCTTGCTGCTTGCAGACAGTGAACCCGTACTCAAGGACCCAAGGGAACTACTTGAAGACACTGAGAGTGTACTAGCAGATAAGCTAAAAGGTTAAAAACAAGTATTAGCTTGACATAAAATTTTGGAGAAAATGCAAATAAGTAATATTTCCATAAAAAATACCTTTTCAGTTGAGATTCTAAAGACATGGTGACCCGCATGGAATCTCTAAGTTGTAACAACAGTAAATTCTTTTGTTCGTGAAGTTTCAATCTGAAATTATATTTTTAGAGTTAAGAACAAAACTATTGGAACAAAATGTTTTGAGCCTATAGGACCCTATAAAATAAGTTTAGTCAGTAACTTTGTGTATTGATATAATTAAACAATTATTTCGAAATAACTATTAATAAAATATTTTCTTTTTTCCTTTTCCTAGCTTTTTCATCACTCCATAAGCACTTCAAACAATTCAAAAGTTAATTAAGTTAAAAGTTAATTAAGTCAAAAGTTAAACAATTAAAAAGAAATTTTTTTAAGGAAAAGAACAGAACTTCTAACATTTTGGGAAGTTTAGTACAATCCACATAGCAATATACAAGTAACTCTTCATATGAAAATGCATGGTTTAAGCAACCCCTGTGATCACTTAACTAATAAAAAAATTGTTAAGTGATATAAACTGCATACCATTACCATTTTGCTTTTGAAATTTAATTTAATGGCCAAGAAAAGTACTGAATGAATTAAAGTACAAGATACCACTAGAAAGCAGTAATGAAAAGAAAAATAAGAATAACTGTCACAATGAAATAACACAAATTAAATTTATAAAGCTGGCTATATAAAATGACAAGTAAAGGCATGAAAGGTAATGGAGTACTCAAGTTACCTTTTACTTCTATTTACACATTCATGCATCACTTGCTAGCATTAAGGCATGATAATATTCAAAAGGCAGCAGTTAGAAATGCCTTTCATAAGAAAAAGCTTGAACATGTATCTCACATACCTGTCAGCTATAGCTCTGTTGGACATTTCCATAGCATTATCAAGTTCCTGTTCAAGTTTGCATATTTCGGCTTGAATGGAAAGTATCTCTGCTTCACTACGCCCCTTGATGTTGATACTGCGCAACTCTCGTAGGAGTTGCTCTTTTTCTTGAATGAGGAGCAGTCTAGCCATGCAAGCAAAAAGAAAAACATGCAAAATTTGCAGAGGCAAGGCAGGTATATCAATATAAAATAACATGCAAAGAACAAGAGAAAAGTTCAACTAAAAATAAAGACAATAGGAACTTTCATGCAGATATTCAGTACTAAAAAATAGATTTTTATATGAATATTTACTCCGTCAACATATGCAATTAAAAAGAAATATTTGCCCAATTCAGAAATAACATCTGCAACGTCAATATACGGAATCAATAGAAAATCCATTTAATAAAAATATTGCATTTTTTAAGTTGTACTGCGATAGGAATTCAAAGGTCCAAATTAATAAAAAACAGACCCAATCAGGGTAATCAAATATTTGGACGATTGTTCAACTATAACAAAAAGCGGAATACAGTTCAAATTATTGATTTGTTTCAGACTAAAAACCAACACAATTAACTTTTTAAGATAGATTCAGCATCTAGTTATGTACCACATAATGTAATTAAATAATCAACATTTTTGATAAATATAAAACTACTTATATAACAGTAAATAAATTGTTTTTCAAAGTGATTTGGACGATTGGCAGATAATATTATAGTTTTGAATCATATTAATATCGTAAATATCCACTATCAGCACGTTTTATAAATAAAAGAATTTTAAACAGCAATCCGCAACCATGAAAATACCTGTCTTTGTCCGATTCCGTTTGACCAGGTGACATTTTTTCTTCTAGATCAGTTAGATCTTGTTGAATTCTATGAACTTCTTTTCGTGCTTCATCATATTGCAGTCTCATTCTAGCCATTTCCGCCAATCGAGCTCCAACAGGCGCAAACTGAAACAAGTTTCGTAAGTAACCATCAACTAAACACAAATACAGAAAAAAACAACCTTCAGAAGTTCTACATACTTCGCCAGATAAGTCTGTTTGAGAGGCCGTACTAAATTTTTCTAATGGAATATTGAGAGTTGATACATCGGGAGATGAAGGTTGAAGACGAGAGAGATCATCCTTAAGTCTGGATAAACTCTGAAAAACAGAAACATTTCGCTTTTTACTAAATTTCTCTTCAAAATCTTCATTGAAACATCGAGTAAGAGAAATATTAACCTGCATTAGTTCAGCTTTTTCTTTCTCCCCACTACTAAGGGATTTTTGTATATTTCGTAGCTCTTCCATTATGGCTTGTGCTTCAGCCAAAGTGTAACTTGTAGTTTGACCAGAAAATTGTTGATCAACCCTATAGTAAGAGAGTGTTTATACAAACATCCCGACTATGAACTAGCTTAAAAACAAAGATTAAAACTTGTTACTTACTGTGACAGAGCTTCAAGACCTTGTTCCTTGTAATACATTTCGGTACGAATCTGTTCCAATTCCCTTTTTAGTCTTGCAACTCGGTCTTTGGCTAATGCAACATCCGCTTTTAATAGATCGGGATCGAATTTAGTAGTGCAACTACTAGTAGATGAGGCAGCAGATCCCGATGAACAAAGACTAATATTTGATGTACATGAGCTTAACCCTTGAAGAGCAGCTGTTAAATGATGGTACTCATCTTGGGCAAGTGAGAGTCGTTGCTGTTTTATGTCGAATATTTCTTTTTTGGCCTGTGAAAAACAAAAGAATATAAAGATTAATCACAGCAGTTTTAGGTTATAGAATTTTAATACTCTAAATCTGTTAATTCTATGAAATACTGGAGACTTAATCTTCTATGCACAGAAGCTTTGGTTCTGTTAAGAGAAAATTAATACTTTTAAGTGAAAAGCAGATAAGTCTTTAGAGAAGGAAGTTTAAAATTTTCCAGTATTACAAAAGAAAGTCTGTAGACAGCAATAATGCACTTGATGCAAATATTTGCATAAATTAAAAAAGCCAAAAAATTTTTAAACAGTAACAAACCAACACAAAATAAGAATTATTAGTAAAACCCCAATTCAACATTTCCCCCATTCAAAGTTCATTAGTCCCAAATAATTCTCCATTTTGTAATGCTAAAAAACTACTTAAATTTATAACATTATTTCTAATTGGTTCCAAAAGAATGAATGTTAAACAGAGTTTCACTGTATCCTTCATAAGAAGTGGTTATTTTACCAAGTACCCCATACAAAATAAAGCCCTAATCATATACAAAATAAAACACTTTAACTTACAGCTAGATCTTCTTGAGCAGTTAGTAAATAATCTTTTAACATTGCTTCTTGAAGTTGTCTCCATTGAAGTCTAGGATCTTCTATTTGATTTGATTCTATAACAAAGAAAAGACAACCCATTAAAAGAAAACAGTTTAAAATTTATTTTTTAAAAACTTAAAATCCTCTAACGTTTATTTAAATACATTTAGTTGAATGACGTAAGATAAGAAGTTCCAAGAACAGGGTCCTTAGCTATCATAAGAAAAAATAATTAAGTATAAAAACCAAATAACACAGCCGCTACAATAAAGTAACAAAGGCTTTGAAATCAATATTTTTATGGTAGTTTTACACTTGAATTGCCAACTAAAGTTGGAACAGTCAAAGCTCTTTTTATTTACAAACTGAGATGGTACCAAATTTAACCCCATTAGGCATAACATGAATTTAAATTCCTATTTATCACCTTAATTGTAAAAACCTCTGGTTCAATTCAGTTATCTGTTAAATCACATCAAGCTGATTCAGATTAGAAATATCTCCATAATTAAAAAAACAATCAAAATATATAATTAAATGAATGACAGTAAAAAATCGGCAACTATTAAATATTTGGCATCTAAAATATTTTAATAATTAGCAGCACAAAAAACAGCTGACAGGTGGGTAAGAAGCCGTTAGAAACTGTTTCTTAAGCTATAGGTTAATCTTAAGCTCAAAATTTAATGATTGCATTTATTCAATTTTTAAAATCAAACTTACGATTAATGTGATCGATGTAATAGACACCTATCTGATTGTCAAAACATTCTTCCCATCCAAATGGCAACTCATCTCCGACACAGTCGGCAAAGGTCTGAGGTTTGGTATACCTGTAAATAAACTTTACTGTAAAAAGGTTTGTGAAAACAATTGGTTCTTGCGTATTATACCATTGACCATCAGGTTCAGTGGCACAGTTAATAAGCTATAGCTTATATTTTTGTTTTTCAGCAAACAGTCAACGGGATAATCATTATGTTCATAAAATGCTGTGAAACTAAAAAATTTTTAAATGTGGATAAAGAAAAGATTGATACTTTTACTTAAATGAAAATACAGAATCATTTCCATGTAGAAATCCTTGGTTAAAGTGTAATTAAGAGTTAAGTAAAGTGTAAGTACTAGCACCAAAATTGCGGTAAACCAGGACTGGTGCCAAAATTGCGATAAAATAATGGATTATGGCAACCCAGCTCTATAGAAGTTAAAATGCTTGCTCGCCAATAAAGGGACAATACAGGCAACTTCACCAAATTTTGCCAAAAACATCACTCCCCCATGCCAGTTTTTTTTGGATTTACCAGTGATTAAACATGTCAATTATAATGAAGAATGAGTGCTTTTAAACCTGTAAATCCAATAAAATGATGAAATTAAAGATGTTTCCTGCCATTTAAACCAAATTTTAAAATAAGCTGTTCATAAAAAAGGTTTGTTTACAAATCATAACCTATACTGTTGCTATCATTTACCCTAATTTGCCAATCAAAACATAATTTAATAACTAATCACTTAAGTTGTTGGAAATGCTAATCATATAATTTAAACTGAGTGAACAAAGAATAAAATAAAATAATATAAAAACTAAAAGAAGTTTTCATTTGAAATCATACTGTTTACAAATGAAGAGATGGCAAGGCACAAGATCAAAATGAGCAATCTCTACAGAAATTAACAGTATTTGGTGCATATAATAAAAGCTGAAAGCATTATCCAATATAACATTCTATATTGATGTAGAATAGTTTATTTAGAGAGAAATGAACAAGTCAGTGAAGAGAAAGACGAGTAAAATAGTGTTAGAAAATTCCCCCATTATTAATTTATAAAACATTTCAATATTTGCATTCAATGCAACACTTTAAAGTAAAACTTAAAAGTTCATGCGAAAACAAACACCCCTCGAGTCAGATCAGGGAGCATCTCGTCGGTGGACAGCCGAATGAAAACATAAACAAAAAAGTAAATAGCATCGTCCCATTGATACCTCGAAAGAAAACAAGAACCCCCACATGACACTAGGTTCGGTTAAGCATCAAAACATTTTATAACGAAGGTATTTTATACACACACAATAGAGAATGCTAATTAAGTCATTAAAAAAACTCTGCGGGAAAATAAATAGAAGAATCTTCGGCGATACTTCCAAACACTGTAAGTTGCACAGGACGTAAAAAGAAAACAAAGAAGACAATGTGAAATCATAATGAACAAATTACACTGAAATTAATTAATTATATAAAATAAATGGAATCTACGACCGATGAGGCCCACTTGGGCTCACATTCCTGCCGTAGGCTTATCATTGACTTTACCTGTCCCGAGGATCAATCCATGTAGTTTTCTTGTTGATGTGATCGATAAAATAGATCTTGCCGTCGAAATCTTGTCCCACGTCCCATCCGTCCGGTAGAGGTATTTCCCCATTTAATCTTTTCGGCATATTTCGTAATTAAAATCCAAAAATGACTTAGATGCTTTCTCCCCGACATCAGCTAGTCTATCTTAAAGAACTCCATCTTGAATACCTCATTAACATAGGAATTACTCGTTCAAGTGACGTCATCTGACTTTTAGCTCTCCACCATATTGTAAGCCAATCAGGTTTCAGTGCCGGTGGCTATACTTGAACTAATAACAAATGGATATTAAGAGAAAGGAATGTAGCATTATACATATTCCCGTCATCAGATGATAAACGCAATTTTTAAATTAGATAAAATATATCACCCTTTCCCTCAGATCAAGAAGGAAAATATTTAGAAAAGCCTGGGAAAATTTAATGAACGGAGGGAGAGATACATTCTGATTTCTAAAAGTAAATAACATTTGCTGGAAAAGAAAACTTTGCTTAAAGTCACTTCCGCTCAGGGTGTTGCCACAAGAGAAGTTAGAAAGGGAACGGGAAAAGGGAAGTTTTAATTAATGGGAAATCTAATGGAAACAAAGGGGATTTATCAAGTATCTTAATATTTTTAACAGCATGCTCATGCATTCGAAAAAAATAAACTAATTTCAATAAAAAAAGGTTATTTAATTCTTAATTTGCTTTACATGTATATTTATTCAAGCAGGAAAAGTTAGTGTTCCTATGAATAGAGAACGTGATTGTACTGGATGGAATGCTTCGATGGGAGTAAAAAAATTCGAAAATTAACGATTATTCTACAAATTTCGAATCAGTATTAAAATTGATAATTAAAAAGTGGTGAGGTTCAAAATACATGTAAAATTATTTATTTTTAAAGTTCATTACAAACAAGGGGAATATTTTATATAAAATCAGCATTATTTCCGCCATAATTATTAAAATTATGTGGTCCTATAGTGAATTTTTAGATATACTCACACAAGTGGCATGTCAAAATTTCGGGTGGGACCACAGTGAGACCCAAATATCATCTAAAGAAATTATTAATTTATATCGGAAGACCAATTTCTAGGGATTTTTTTCGGGAAGGATGAAAGTATTCCAAAGCCCCCTACTTAAAGGTTAAAGCTTTTTATAAATTCTGAGAAAGAATTTGCACTTCGATTAACTTGATTTACAAAAAAATGAGAGTGATAGAAAGTTCCAAATAAAAAGGGGATAGGGGGCTTGGGGGTTTTCCCCCGAAAATTTTTGGAAACTTACCCATAACGGTGTTTTAGTTCATTTTCCCCTGAAGTCCAAATTTAGGGAGGGGCTCCCCGAAAGGGGGCACGAATCACAGTTGGAGAACTGCTGCCCCTTAACTAAAGATAATAATTCTTATTGTAGTATTTCCTCCTTAAGCTGTAAAAATATATTTTAATATTTCATATACATTTTACTATTCAAATTTATACACTGTTTCTTGAGGGGTTCAAGGCCGTATCTAAGGGGGGGTTTGGGGGTTCAAACCCCCCCCCAAAATTTTGACATCCATTTTTTACTTTACCGTTTTTCCTTAAAAATTCGCCTTAAAATGCTTAAAACCCCTACTTTTAAGGTTCAAAATTCAAAATTTTTCTTGGGGAGAACCCCCAACCTCCCTCGAAATTTAGAAATCTGTTATAACAGTTGTTCTTTGAAAATTTTTGGACTTACAAGGAGTGGTCCTCTTCGGGTTAGTGTAAAAATGAGTGAAATCATAAAGGGGAAGTATCCAAGGTGAGTTAGGAGTTCTACTCACACTAACGGATCCAGGGTGGCTAGGTGACTTAAGTCCCCCTTCCCAAAAGGAATAAGAACTAACAGCGAGAAAAAGGGGAAGTGGGAACTCAGGGGTGTAAAAAAGGGAAAAGCTACTGACATACCGCCAGAAGAAGAGCTATGAACAGGGTTGCCGTGAGTATACGAGTCCAAAAGAAGAGGGAAGCTGGAATGAATTAAACTGCAATATTTGGCATTTTAAGCGTACATTTGGCGAAAAAGAAAATGCGTTTCGCGAATGATAAGATAATCAACTTTTATTATAGATTATCTTTGAAGTTTTTCGTCCGTAAAAATCAAAAAATACTTTTTCGCGTAAACCCTTTTTTAACGTTTAGTATGATCCTTTTATATAGCTATTTTGAGGGAATTGGTTATATTTAGTTTTATATAGCCGATATTACTTAAGTTATAAATTTTAACTTAATGAGCATCCCTGATAATTAAATAAGGAGTAAAAAACTTGTGAAGTGATAAAATATAAAAAAATATTTAATCATTATTATTATTATTTTATTTACTTATTTTTTTGATATTTTATAACATTGGGGATAGCTTCAACCCCCTGCTCACTATCGCTCACCGACCCCCGTAAGCTGCTTACCCAGAACCTTTCGGATCGCTTCGAAATCCTCACAAAATCTTGCTCACTGAACTTATATATTCACTTCAAACTGAACTTAAATTCAAAAGTTAACAAAATATCTAAAATCAAATCAGATCATATAGTATATGATCTGATTCATTCATAAAATATATGATTCATTCATATGATATAATTATGATCTGGTCAGATCTTCATATTATGAAGATCAGACCAGTTTATATAGATCAGATCTGATAAAATTAAAGGTAGCTAATATTATTATTATAAAAGTTACTGTAGAGATTAGAGGAAAGATTAATGATGATCACGGTATATATAAATAAAAAAATACAAAATATCCAAAATCAAATCAGGTAAGTTGATGTAAATCAGATAATAAAATATCAAATCAAATAGATCAGATTAGGTGAAATAGATCAGATCAGTCAAAAAAGATGGTATCAAATGTAATAAATTAATCAGATTAGAATTATTTAATCAGATCAGATCTAGTAATGTAAGGAAATTCCCAAATCCGTGACTATGGAATCGAAAGAAGTAAAAAGCTGAAAAATAGTCACTCAGATTTGGCGCAAAACCTTTATTTAAGCGCCAAATGAATTACCATCACCCCCAAAATTCAGTGGGATAATCCGTTTCTATAACAACCGCAGCATCATCGTATGACGTCAATAGCTCTTCTCCTCGCGGTATGTCAGTACTCTAAAACTAGTTAAAATCCTGTTTTAAGGGTCGAATTTCCAGAAATTTTCTGGGGGAGGACCCCCAGACCCCCCTTTGGAATTTGGGACCCTATTATTTACCACTTTTCTTTAAAAAGTTCGTCGAAATGCAAAAATCCTACAAAAATGTAAATTAAATTCTTGAAAATGTATGTCCGAAATCCGGATTAGGTGTACCAAAAACGAGTTGAAAATCTGCTTTTTAGACTTAAATTTCCAAAATTTTTCTGGGGGAGGACCCCCAGACCCGCCTTTCAGGATATTAGAAGAGGATTTTGATATTGAAAATTTTTAGTCCCCAAACACCAAATCTAGGATCCGCCGCTGTCTTCTTAACAAGAAAATCGAACTAAAGTTTCTAGAAAATTTTCTGCCAAAACCCCCCCCGAAAAAAAAGTCTAGTTACGGCCCTGGAGGGGTTAATAATGACAGGGGTAACACGGATCCCAAGCGGTTTTTTTAGCCGACAAGCAGGAAGAAAGGTGGGGTTTACAATGCGAAGTTAGATTCCCCCTCCTTTTTTCACACCTCCACTGACCCTCCACTACCCCATTCCAAACACTTTTATTGTAAAAGGGGGTGAACGGATAGTGAAGTGAGGAAGATAAATGACACTGCTCCCAACCAGCATGGGATATCTCTTCAGACAGCTGACCGCAACTCTTGTTTTTGTTTACATTCGTCCCCCTTCCCCGTTGTTGGGTTAAAGACATCTAATAGATCGTGAAATGGATAACAATGTGTGGAGAACATGTCAACTTACTACATATCTGTACTATCGGTATGGGAACCACATGCTTACAACCTTTCTCATATACCTTGTTTGCAGACTGTATCACTGACTGTGTGTTAGCAAATGGTTTATACAAGATAGCTTATCTCTTTTCAAGAGCCATTTTCTTCTTTGTTATAAAATAAATTTTATTGAAAATCTGTAGAATTTAATTAAACTTAGATGAAACTTAATCAACTTATAGACTCGTAAAAAAGTGTAAAACTTTCAATTGGCAAAAATTGTAAAAAAAAATTGATTCTATTGAAATTTCATGTTTCCATTCAGAATTTTCGGGAGGATATGGAGTATACGTCCAGCTAGTTGTTTTCAATGGTAAAAAAGAAAAGAAGATTTTCTAATTTCAGGGGGAAATTAAAAAAGGAAGTTATGGGGAAAGGTAAAATAATGGTTTTAATTTCATTACAATAATTTTGTAAGACATGTAAAGTCAACTTACAAGAAACCTCAAACTTCAGCAAGGGAGATTAAATTTCAGACTAAGACCTAGAAAGATAATCGAGTAGCTACATAAAAAGTATTTACACTTAGTCTTTTTTTTTCAGAATTTTCATACTCCAGACGGAAAAATGAGAATGTCCGAAGAAGTGACAAAAAAATCCTTTTTTAAACTTTCCTCCTTGTCTTTGGTCTTCATATGATTCCCATCACTCTTATCCTCTTTACCTCTCTCGCCGTACTTTTTATTCCGCTTGTTTTCATCTCTATTATCCCCTTCATCCCACAATATTTTTTATCTTGATCATTCAATTCTTCAAGTAATGTTTTTTGTAGACTCTTTATAAATGGAAGTTTATAAGCCAGATTTAGTCCATTATTTTAAACACTCGTACCCCCGGACTGTTTCAACGAACGCATTTTGTCTTCATCTCTTCCGTGTCATCCTGTTAGTTTTTAAAAAAGAAACTAGTTAAACATAAAACAGGGACGTGATCAGGAATAAGTATTCTTTGAAACCAAAAACTAATATTCTTACAGCTCTCAATAACCCCCATATCCCTCTCCGGTATTATCTTATCAACCCCGAAATTTTTCTTTGGTTATACGGCTCTGGAAAGTAAACCCAGAAATGCTGAAAATATTGAGATAAAATTATATACACAGAGAATCAGTCCATTTACACAAACTATGTACTATCAAGTAAGGAGATCGTTGATCGTTGTCTGTATACATCATGTCTGTATGTCTGTATACATACCATCATACCAAACATATGAAGGAT
The DNA here is from genome assembly GCA_024610705.1 of Tetragnatha versicolor. Lineage (NCBI taxonomy): Eukaryota > Metazoa > Arthropoda > Arachnida > Araneae > Tetragnathidae > Tetragnatha > Tetragnatha versicolor. Next base: position 43,991,487 of record JANDEH010000009.1, read on the forward strand.
TATAATTCTATAAAAGGCATTTTGCCTCAGTAAAAGTTTGCTGATATTTATGTTTGTATAAACCAAAATAAGAAAAAGTACAATAGGGATTTTTACGTTTTACACCTTCTGTATTTAAAATAGGATTTGTCACACATGTTGCTAGATTTACTTCAATCGAAATAATATCTACCGTATAGTGAATATAACAAGCTTAGTTCATCCTAATTTAAAAACAAGGAATGTTATCCGCGTTTAGGTTCCTATGATATCTTTCGTAAGGATGACGTAAAAGAAAGATAGTGTGAGGCTCCTGAGGGGCAGGAATGTGACCATCCGTGGGATTAGGAATTCTGCAGAACTGCTCAGGAGAGATAAATCTGGTAACCAATTAGAATGCCTCACATTTTGGGAAGAACTTCAGAGATAGGCAGAAACTCACCGGAAAATGTTTCGGATGCTCTTCATTTCTCTTTCTCTCACCTTCTTTTCCTTCTCTAATGATAGTTTTGTTTCTGTTTCTCAAGTTTCTGGCTTTCTTGCTCTTTTTCTCCTTCTCATGAGAAGTATAACTTACAAACTGTAAACATAACTTTTTCTTTCTCCTGTTTTCATTCTTTCTTTTTTATAAAATCTCTCTTTCAAAATTCGGAAATATAATCGCTGCAATTTTGTTGGGAAACATTTTTAAAACGGACCTTTTCCCATTTAACAGTTTCCTAAAAATGTTGTAGTCAACTTTAATTAGAGAATTATATATTAAGTATAACTCAAGGATTTCCAACCACCCCCTTTCTTCCTTTACCTAAAGAAACTCACTTGCAGTTTGCATTAAACAAAAGAAAGTTAGACTAGTGGTTCCCAAAATGGGCGGTACCGCCCCCCCCTGGGGCGTTGAAGAATTCTAGGGGGGCGGTGATGAGATGAAAGGAAAATAGGGGGCGTTATAAGAACCAAAGGGGGCGTTGACTACTTTTAAACTATTGGGTAATATTATTTTTATGGGTATAAAACATTTAAAAAATCCAGGTAAAAGTAGCTTAAACCCCTTTTTCAACAAGTTAAAATATAAAAAATATAAAATATAAAAAAATTTTCCTGGATTATGACATATCAGTAATTTCATAACTTTTTAAGATGAATACAGGAACTTTTCAGTAGGGGATACCAATTCCCTTTAGACGTAAACAAAGTTTTTTCAGAATTTCGGTAAAGAATCATTTTTAAATCAAAACTTTTAAGTCTTATAAAATGTAGAATTATTACCTAATTATTTTAAATTAAATATTAAGATGCATAGAAAACAACTTTTGCTCATTGACTACCTTTTAATTTGTTTATTTTGTTTGGTTATAAATAAGTCTTTTTATTACAAAATGTTTGTATAAAATTCTATAAAGCATAAGCTAATTTAGGCAAAAATATAAGGGGGTGGTGGAAAACTTTCTCGTTGAAAAGGGGGCGGTCGTCCCAAAAAGTTTGGGAACCGCTGAGTTAGGTTAGACTAAGAACGTAATTGGGAAAAAAGAGAAGGAATGGAAAAAGGAATAAATGACACAAGGGAGACAAATTTTCCGGAACGGAACGCCGTTTCGGTAAATTTTGACACAAATTTATGGTCCTATAAATTTTTTCTGAAGATAATATAGTAATATTATTTTTTCTTTAAAAACTTTATCAATTTATGGATTACGGAAGATGACTGCTGACTCTTTGGCTTACTTTTATATTATTTTCAAAAAAATTAAATGTAAATTTTAATGACAATTTTTTATCCAATTTTATCATTCTATTTAAAGTTCTAGATATTAAAAATTTGTTTGTTTTTAAATTATTTTCTAAATTTTAAAACTTAATTCATTGTTTTTTAGTAGGTATAAAACCATTCATTGGAGTTTCAGGTGGAACATAAAATACAGTTTAAAAGCTAAACGTCTACAAACGAATGGAAGCATTTTCTGTTTATTTCATTTATGTAGCGTGTGAAAGGAAATAATCCATAATGTGTAAATAAAAAGATAAAAAGCGAAAACAATGAATCTCACCTGAAATAACCCAAATCGTGTGAAACGAAAAATTCCGGGAAGATTACTAAATAATCGAATTTATTGTATTGAAAGTTTTGGTAAGATTTAATTTTTGATATTTTACTCTTAACTAAAGGTTGAGTTTATTTCCTAATGTAAGTTGAATGTTCTGAGGTTCTGAATACGCATTCATATAAGTAAAAACAACAAAACCATTTGGGAATATCGAGCTCGTAAAGTTCATCACAATTTGCGGTATTCTATAACAGCTTGTGGATAAAGGAACTAGTGTTTCCTTCGGTTTTGAATCACCTCGCTGTTAATTAGGTTTTAATTACGACTTATGCGCAAAGCGTATAGCACCTTATTTGAATGTTTAAGACGATTACATCTAAAACATTTAAAGAGAGTAATGACTCTAGGACTCTGGGCCTATTATATTCGAGAAAAGAGGTGATTGGTCAAGTCGCGTAAAGACACTGCTTTTGCTCATGGGATATGGTATTTACTTTAAACGGGGCTTGAAGAGGGGCAGTGTACACCATAAAGATAAGGCTTGTATCTGAGCTTTGAGGCGCTGGATCGGACCACAACTTTTTTTTGGAGAAATGTAAAGGATAGGAATGGTTACTTTAGAAATATGAGGAAGAATGTTTTACCTTTATTGTGAGAAGTGTATAAACAAAAGCATATTTATCTAAGTACTATACTATAGGTATAGAGCTGAATCGTTATGACAAGATTCAATCTAGATCCATTTCCTTTTCTATTTGACTGAATAGAAAATTTACAAATTACCTCAAGAGTATCATTTCTCGACATTCGACATTCAAACAACCTCAGAATTTTTTTAATTCCACCATTCTCAAGATTTGTTATAATATTCTTTAAAAAAAAACAAGATTTTCATCCAATGGTTGGGAAAGGTCATGAAAGATTCTTACTGTCGTGACGTTTCAAAATTCGCTAGCAAATTTTGGATCGATTAATAAAAAGAATACATGAAAATACGTGCTGTATTGATTTTTATCTATGAACTTCTTCTTTAAAATCCTTTTATTGTTTTCTCTGTATACTTCGGGTAACAATCAAATTACTATATTTTGTTCAAAGAAGTCAAAACCTAAGTAGCGAAACCTTTTAAAAAAGATTTTTTACTAATTTGTATATTTTCTGCGGTCACAGAAAATTTTAAACTTGATAAAGTGAATAGAATAGTTTTTTTGTTTTAAAATATGCTTATTCATTTTCCAAATGACTCATTCAATGTTATAATATTCTTTTTAAATCTTTCTCTCCAAAAAAATATAAATGTTCTCTTTTCGATGGCGATGTGTCAGTCTCACAAAATCTTAATAATCGGTTTAAAATAAATAATTTTTGCCAATTTTTGAGAAGACTACCTCGTATGGCACCAGAGTTCAACGATTGGAAATAGTATGTTTTGAAAGAAAAATACGGCTTAATTCGTTATAAGATAATTCTTATTGTTTATTAAGCTAAATTAAATCCCCCTCAGTTCATAGATTATTTTCATTTCAAGATAAATTGTTACATTGCATTATTTAAGATTAAAACTAAAAACTTGGTTGTTTTTATATTTACCAATATTATATCCGAAATTGTAAAGAGGGAGATATTAATCACTATGGAAAAAAACTAATTGAATAACTGCACCAATATGTTTCCAGCTTTTATTATATGTTAAGTAGAAGATTAAAATCCTAGAAAATATATATTTTATCTTAAATTAAAAATTGCATCATCGTCATTCCTCTATTTATAATTTTTATTGCCCATTTTTTATCATTTAATTATATTGAAGAACTTACAAAACATTTTTAATTTTAAAACTTTTAAATTTTCTAATTTTTTTCTGCTTTTGAAAAAGTAAGATCATCTTCAAGAATGTTCAAGTTTTGAAATTATTATTACAAAAAAATATTAAGAGTTCACAGTTCAGCTCAGACTGTAAATTTTGTGTTCATAAATCATAATTTCAAAAAAATGTCATGTAAATAAAAAAATTCTTAATTTTTTCATCGTCTCAACATTTTTACTTTAATTTATTAATGGAAGGGAAGTGTTTTCTTTTTAATTTATTCTCATTTTCGGCTTCTAAAATTGAAATAAATAGTAGTGTCGCCATCTACATGCATAGGTGGAATACTATTAGATGCCCTACATTTGTAAATAGACAGTTGCAGCAAAAATTTAACAGAAATGTAAAATAAATATTTTTTTCAAAACTAATAAAGATTGAAAAACTTCTAAATTTTGTAGGAACAATTGTAATATTTTTACTAGAATATTTTACAATAATATTTAAATTTAACTTAAAAAATTTGGGTTCAATTCCAATCAAATATCATGAATTTTTTTATTATTGGCATCGGTATAATGTATATTTTAATCGGTTGTTTGCTATTTAAGGTGATATTCATAACCTTAAGCGTCTAAAACAGCTTGTCGATATTTAATGGGACGAAATTGACATTTTTTGCAATAACCTTTACACAATTAATAACTATATCTTCATCTTACAAAATTTAAATTGATTACTTTTAACAGAAATTATTTTATACGTTTTTAGAAATTCTTACCATTCCATCCATTTTGTACACTAGACACTACTTTAATAAGTTTTAATTTATTTAGCAAATAAAAATAATTTAGCCGCATATTTTCTTAGATCCACTACAAAGACCCATTGTTTAATATGGATATCCAAATAAAATTCCCTATCAAAATTCCATATTAGTTGCGATAAAACAAAACATCAACCACAATCCAGTGAGATTGTTAGAGGCTGAAACTTATAGGAATTACAAAAAAATAATTGTTACTAAAAATAAAAAAAACGAAATCATTAAATTGTTGCCGATAAACCTATTCATTACAAACCTCATAATTGAAAATGAATTTCCTCAAATATCCCCTTTGATCACCCCACTTGAACTAACCCCGTTCGAATCTCTATGGTCCGAACTTTTCTCAAGAAATGCCATTGGTCTAGTTATCCGTCCAGTAATATAGAAGAAGCAAGGGGAAACTCGAATAAGCGACAGCTCTGACCCCCCACTGACCGGGGACCGGGTGATATAGCCATAGAGAATGACACACTGGCAAATCGGTCAACATAAATTAACTGCAGGAAAAAAAATCCCTGAGCTAATCCTCGCTTCGATTATTATAAATATTATTATTAAATATTCGATTATTATAGACATGGAAGAAGAACTAACTCGACTTGAATAAACTAGGAAGGAGAAGTATAATTTATAGATGTGTCATTTAATAAAAATAGTTTTGATGTATTAAAATTTTGATCGTTTTGATACGAATAAACGAACACTGGAACATAATTTGATTTTCAAATTTTAAAATATTTCCCATAAAAACATCATAAATTCCCTATTACGTACTATCTGTTTTCATGTAATATGAGGAAACAATTCATATTAATGAAGGAATTTGTACCAGTGGCGAATCCAGGATTTTTGTCTGGGGGGGGGGCTGAGTTTCACAAATAACTTCATTGCTATTATGGGCTGTTCAAATGTTAATGTAAGCAACTGAAAGGGGGAAGGGGGGTTCCCAGTGCCGTAGCATATTTTGTTTAGGGGGTTACTCAACATCTTTTCTGAGGTCTAATCTTAGGAAAACTAAGTTTTAGGTGAGATGACTTCGTAAGGTTTTAATTTGGTGCACTAAATATCATAATTGCGTAAAAATGTTAACTCCAAGTAAAAGGGGGTTCTGGGGGTCCTCCCCCAGAAAAATTTATAAAATTTACCCCTCAAAATAGTATTTTAGCTCGTTTTAAAGCTTTTAGATTCCACCCAAAGAGTATCACTCATTGTAAGCGGCAGAATTTTTAAGGAAAAAGTTTATAGGATTATGAATTGGAAAATTTCTAGGGGGTTTAGGGGGCTCCTATTCCAGAAAAAATTTTGAACTTTGCCCCTAAAAGTGGCATTTTAACTCATTTTGAGAACCTTTAGGGTACATCAAAGAGGATCACTCCTTGTAAATCCCTAAAGTTTAAAGGAAAAACCGTACTTATTAGATTCCGAAATTTCGAGGGGGTCTGGGGGTCTTCCCCCAGAGAAATTTGGAATTTTTACCCTTAAAATAGGGTTCCGATTCATTTTGAGACCCTTTGAGTAACACCACCGAATGTCCGCAACGTGTTTAAATTTTTTTTTGGCTTTATTGCTATTACCAAAACGTGAATGTCTTATTCCTGGGGGGGGCTGCAGCCCCACAGCCCCCCCTACTGGATTCGCCACTGATTTGTACTAAACTTAGAATATTTTTTTTAATTTCAGGGGGACTGGGTAGCTCCATAGACCTACCCCCTTGATTCGCCCTTGCCAGGAAACCCAAAGTTTAATGAAAAATAAATTTGATCAAATTTATTACAACTTATACAACTTAATTGTGTACAAAAAGGTATAACACAATTTACAAAAAAAATGTATAGACCTAGATAAAATTTCATAAATACAAAATTTTAAAAACACATGGCCAACCAAATGTCCATCTCATGGTCCGTTTGGTCAACTAATTATGCAATTTTCCTACTCCTTATTCATTTCTTTGCTTTCACTACTCATTTTACGGGGCTCGATAAGAAAGCCTAAAACTAAAAAATTATGACCATTAGTTCACTTAAAAAGTTTTACTACTTTCAAAAGACAAATCTTTGTAGTCCAGACAATCTATGACTTAACCGGTAAAATATTGCAACATTTGGTTTTTGAACGGTTTTCACTTGTAAATATGTGACCTCAATAACATACAAAAAATCGGACAATCGGTAAGCGGGAAGTTTTTTTAAAATGGCCGAAAAAATCATAAAATTAAATTATAGTAATCTAAACTTTTTTGATGCATGCTAATTATAGGCTATTTTTAGTACTGAATGTGAATATTCCATTTTAATTTTAAAAAAATAAAAATACCAATTAAAAAGTTAATTTAAAAAATTTTACAATAAAAAATAGTATAACATCCCTCATCACCACAAATTATCTACAAAACAAGTAATTCAAACGGTTTTTCAATAGAAATGAAGTAAATAATTTAGGGTCACTTGGGGTAAGTGGGACCCCTTTTTGGCCTAGTACATTTTTGGAGCTTTATAGAAAAAATTTGAAAGGTTTTATTTTGTACTTGTTGACTATAATTTCGTTAAAGAGTCTATCGATAAACAAAAATTTATCAGTAGTTTCTAAAATAAAGCTTTACATTTTTCTTAATTGGTCTTTTTTATCAAAAATGAGATAGGTGACCCACTTACCCAAAGAGATGGGGTAGGTGGGTCACCCCCTCTTTATTTATATTTAAAGCAAGCAAAACTTAAAAGGAAGTAAGTGGGTCTTACTCAGGCCAGTATTTAGGGTTTTTGCCACCCTGTGCATATCGATTTATTGCCGCCCCCTTTATTTCATTTCCTGTTTCAAGAAAATACCTTTAATATAAAAGAATGTTTCTTTTAAAGTCTTTAGAAAGGTGGGGTCTTTACCTTTTGACACAAAATATCAAAATGTAAAAGAAGAAATGAAAAAATGAAGAAATTTTAAAATTCGACCTTTAAAAGTAAGGTTTTAAATAATTTTGAGAACCTTTTTGGGACCATCACTTTTTTCTTTTGACACAAAATTTCAGGTATTTCCCTAAAAGTGTCACGCAAGATTCCATTGTGGAACCGCAGGGGGGTATGGGGGTCCTCCCCCTTAAAAATTTTTAAATTTGACTGGAAAAGTAGAGTTTTAACTCATTTTGAGAAAATTTTTGGGTCTAAGAGGGGGCACTGTCCAGAGTGCCCCCTCTTGGACCCCAATGAGTGAAATTAGTATTTAATCCTATTTAATTAAGAATAGAAAATGTTTTTCTCTCATTAACCTTTTTCCTATACGCCGATCCCCTCAAGCAAGCCCATCCATTTTAAGAAAAAAACAAGCTCCTTTCCCTAAGATGCAGGGTAACAAACTGACAATATCGGGACAGAACGAAGATGACCATGCCATCTGATCTGGCGTTTTCTCTATTCCGGGAACAAAAGCCATCGTTTGGATATTTTGGGGGATATGACCGTTGGATGCTGGGAATGACCCAACCCTAGAAACTAAAATCCACCCGTAGTGAAAACTGCGGTATATTTTTTTTCAAAAGTAGCATTTTGAATTGTTGTAATTTGCCGCCCCCAAAATTTTGCCGCCCTGTGCTATAGCACATGTTGCATGTGCCTAAATACGGCCCTGGTCTTACTTGATAAAGTACAGTAAATTTCAATATAAAATATTTTATTGTAACTGTATCCATGAGTGAGAAATATACTCACATCAAAATCAATATAACAAGGTAAGGATAGAATGAAAAGCAAAATAAGTATTGTAAAGAATGTTGAAAGGCCAAAGGGATATGTTTTACTTTAGCATGTAAAATAGTGTTAAAAACATAATAAGGTTGATTAAGATTTATTTTGGCACTTTAATACACATTGTAAGATAAAAAAGAAATCGGACACACTAAATGAGAATGAACACTATTGATGAGATATTTCACTTTACTCACCATAACTTAAATTAAAACGCAAATTTGATATAAAATGTCGATCAAACTATTTATAAATTTTAATGAGTTTTGAAGTGGTGAGTAAAAGGTCTTGCTACTATAAATCGAAATTTTCTGAAAATATTGGGGGAAATTGTCCCTATAACCCCCCTGAAATCCGCCCATGTCTTCAGTAATAGTTCCTATATCATATGGGACCCTATAGAACCACTTATAATAAGGGGTCTCACTTATTAAATAAAGAGGGGTCCCACTTACCCCAACCATGCTAAAACTATGGGGTAAGTGGGACCCCCTCTTAAACACTTGAAAATTATAAAATTTGAAAAATTTAAAATTGTAGTAGTAAAGCACCGTTTATACGTCTCTCATTTATACGTCTTTTACATTTATACGTCATTTTCGCTAAAGTCCCAATTCATTCAAATAATCAAAAAATTTTCAATTATACGTCTTTTCATTTATACGCCGTTTTACGTCGGTCCCTTGAAAGTCGTATAAACGGTGCTTTACTACGTATTTTAGGTCAAACTCTGCAAAACAGTTCAATAAACATTAAAATGTAATGAAAACTTACCTGGGAATACTTCTTTGAAAAATACGTCTTGAACTCTCCAAAAAATCCATTCTGGGAATCTATTTTAAATTAGTTCTATATAATCTTAAAAATAAATTAAACAAATCTCAAATATATGCAAAACTCATCGGTTTGACAAGCTGTGTAACATAACCAATGCGAGTAAGTGTGAAATTTCCTGTACATATTATAGTTTTAGGGGGGTGCTGACCACCTTACCCCAGTAACCCACTTACCCCAAGTAACCCTACTAAAATTTAGAAGTTTAATTTATATTTCAAATTTTCTTTTTTTCCTTTTAAAATCAACATTTTAGAATTCCGGTAAAAAACTTGTGAGATATTTGCCAATGTCATTTTCCATGGATGTTGTATAATTATATATATATATAGCTATTTAAATAAAAAAACTACAATTTATTGTTGATTAAATTATTAGTTAATTAATTTATTTATTAAATTGAACATTGAGAATATAGGTAAAATCTTTTAATCAAATGAAACAGAAAAAATTTTAGCAATATTCATAAATAAATCTTCTAAAAAATTATTAAAGTAAAAATATTTTTAAAAATGAAATTTTTAACAAATTTAAAAATTTTAAATTTGGTGGTAAGGGGAGTGTGGGACACCACTTTTCAGACGCGATTTTATAGTTATGAACTCGTGCTTGACCCTAAAATCTAGTCTTCCATGTGTTTTGGAATCTTTAATGCGTCTGGATAATTAATTATTTACATGAGTTTCTTGTTATGCGTTGTGTAAGTTACAATCACGTGTATTTCCAAAAGCATATTTTTTTAATAAAAGAAGTGGATTTTTATGTTATTTAATTATGTTGAAATTAAAATACGTCTATCCATTAAAATTTTAGAAAATAAAGAGACTGTTTTTCGCTAAACCTAAAAAAGCAATTAAGTTAACATCCAAAGAGTCGAGTGAAGAACCTTGGGACAAGTCAAAAGATACACCAAACCTCAAATGAGTGAAAAAAAGTTTTTATTAAAAAATTAAATAATTTAAGAATGTAGGGAATTATAATTTAGAAATTGATGTATATATAAAAAATTCGGGAAGTAGCCAAAGCAAATTAGGGATTTATATGTCATGATAAAAATGAGAAAATTAGTGATAGGGGAGAGTGTTGTACCTCTGGACAAAAATCACGTTTGGATTTTTCTAAGACAGGTAAAATCACATTTTGACCATTAAAAGTGCCCAACCTATAGTCTTAACCTTTGTGAGTACGGGGATATTTTTTATTAGCTAAAATCATAAAAATTTGATTTTTAATCGTTTTTAATAACTTGAAAAAATTTGTGTCCAAAGGTACAACAACCTGCTGTACCTATAGACAGACCCAGTTGTACCTGTGGACACCCTTAAAAAGGGAAGTTTTAATTGAAAAAGGTAAAATGAACATTTTTATTGATGCATTACCCTTTAATAACCTATTTCAAGCTTTTTTAAAATTGGAAATATATTTTTTAAAGTAATGTAGTTTTAGATCGTAAATGATCATTAAAACGAAGTTGAATGATAAAAGTCTTGATTTTTTACCAAAAACACATAAATCAAATAGGATTTTCAGATCAAAATTTGAGGTAATAGTTTCATCAATATGCTGATTGATCTGATCACTTCACTGATCCAAAAAACAATTCGATCGACACTTAGTTGTGCAAGCATTTGGTGTTAATAACTTCCGCAAATCTTCTTCAGTGAAAATTTTAAGTTTTTTTTAATCATCATACAGCTAAAATGCAATAGGGTGCTTAAGATTTCACACCAAATTTTACATTAAATGCCAAGTAGGATAAAAAATTTAAAAAAGTAGTTTAGATCACAAAATATATGATTTTTATCTAAAAATCACTTGAAAATAATCGCCGACAAATATATAACCATTTAGAATTAATTTAACATGCATTTAAATTGTATTCACTTAAATGAAACCTGATTCTAAAACGCCGATTAGCTACAGACACCCACAAGAACGTGTCCATAGGTACAACACTTATGGTGTCCGAAGGTACAACATCAGGTGCTTTTGCATTCAAAATTCTATAAAAAATAAAAGAATTGAGATCTGACGATTTCTAATATCAAAACTAAAAAGTCGAAATCTCGGGGATTAACCCCATATATCCCATTTCATCCTATCATAATTATAGGGGATGAAAATAATTAATGTAGTAATGCTCTAAAAAAACTTTGAGCGTCTAAAAACAGTAAATTTATTATATAAAATTTAAGTAATATTTTAAAGAGCTGAGATTTCACGTTAGCAACTAGATAGCATCTGTTTAGATTCAAAATCGACCACAAATTCAAATTTACATTTTTTCCCGAATTTTAAAATGAGGTGGCTGAAGGTACAGCCGTCCGTAGGTACAACACTCTCCCCTATTATTAAACAGAGCTTTTCGTTATTTGTGTTATATTTGTATTTTTCAAAATAAAATCTATAATTTTGTACTATGTATTATTTAAAGTGTCCCAAGGTGGGCCACTAGTGGGCACCATGGGACATTAAAAGTAAAGATGTGTTTTAAATGTTATTATGAATTCCCTAAAAGAAATGATTGGTTGGAAATTGTTTTATTTTATGCACAAAAGAATATATTTAATATATTAGCTGGATTTGAAAAAATATCATTATATAAAACAATTTTGAAAAATAATTTAATAAAAGTGTCCCAAGGGGTGCCCCACTCTCCCCTATAGGCATGTGACGCAAGTCTATAGACTGTGTTTTAGAGCTGTTAATATTGTTTCAACTGTAAACAAACTTTTTTTAAACTCACATGTGAGTTTTCTGCAATACTCTTATTCATTCTAATAAGCACCAAAACTTTTAAAAACAAACTTAAGTATTAAATTTAACTCGGCTTTTCAAAGATGCAAATTTCTCTCCGATTTATTATGCATATTTTCTTTTCAGCATTTTCGAAAACAAAAAAATGCATTTTTCCAGTAAAAGAAAAAGATCTTAATTCAAAAATCGATATGAAAAGTTTCAAAAATATTTAGTTAGGTAATTCAATATTTTAAAATAACAATTGAAAATGCCTTTGCATTTGTGTTTAGGATTGAATGACGTCAGATCTGTTTCGGCCTTACTTTAAAGTGAAAATCAACGATCACTTTGAATCCTGATAGGTTGAAAACAAATGTTTAGGATTGAAGTACGTCACAATTTGAAGTTTAACGTTTTGCGCCTATTTTCTAAAATCAAAATTTGAAAATAAATTAAAAAATAAATAATTATCGAAATTAAAAAAACATTTTGCGCGTATATTCCTCTCACAAAAAATTACGGTTGAAAAAGTTATTGAACTTATTCCTTTTTTAAAACTTAATAAAGTTTTATTTAAAAAATCTTAAAAACTACTTTTATCGACAATTATATTTGTGAACAATGGGGAGTCAATCATTTACTGGATAAAACATTAAAATCACTTTTAAATTTAAAACAAGTTTTATTTTGGTTTTGTTTACAGAATAAAGAATAAGAAAAGAAAACAAATCAACTTAAATTTAAAATTTAATCAAAAAATACAATGAAAGGACATCAATCTTACCAAATTAAAGGGGATATGCGCATTAAGGGGCAGTTATTTCCCTCTTTTCACTCATAAGTGTAGATTTCTTAAGCACAAAAAGTAAATTTTCTATTTTTTGGACTTATTCCCTTTTCAAACTGACGATTCAATTAGAAAGGTCTCTCTCCAAGTAATTTATGTATTAAAAGTATTCTTTCGGTTAACAATATTATATGGGAAAAGGGATTTTAATTTCTAATGAAACCTGAATTAGATTTTATATTATTTAGTAAGGTCTATTCAATTCGATATTTTTTAAAAACTTCTTTCGTTTATCTTCGTTTGTATTACCTATTCTTAGTTTTTAGTAGGGAAGTATTTCAATTAACACACTCTTCTCTCGTAGAAAATTTGTAGACCTAAAAATTGCACTTTTTTAAAAAAAAAAAGTCTTGAATAATCCTATAGGAGCAAAGAAGTTGTTTTACATAGACTTTTTAAAGCGTTTTTTAAACCCTTTCAGACCTGACCGCCCCAAAATTCCCATTGGATTCAATTTAATCTCGGGCGGCGCTTAGGATTAAGAGTTACCAGTAATTGTAATACTAATAGTCAAGAAATTTTATTTCACGAAATTATAATTTTAGATAAAAGATATCCCGCTAGTTTTATCAGTCATAAATGCCCAAATATTTCGCTGTAATACTAAAAATATTGACCTACTTATTAGATATGACAAATGAAACATGAATTCGACCACGCCCATTAGTTGAATAGAGTAACCCCACCTACTTTGTTTAGGGACCACCCTATATCGTATCCACACAATGCAAGGAATTTTAGTTTTCTATCAATGGATCTTGATGTTAAAAAACGTCTATGCGGAGTGCCTTTTTGGAAAGGCGAGTTAACAAGATATACATAATTACAGGGTAAATTATGATTTCGCTTACTAATATGTCAGTGGCGTAGCTACCCATATAGCTGCCGGTGTCACCTACCTTATTTTCATTTTTGAACGCAGGCATTTTAAGAAAATTTACAAGATCAATTCTATCTCATCTCCTCTATCTTCTATCCTCCTCTAATATCTACTTAGACGACGGGTTAATTTTGCTTAAATCTCAAGAGAAAAGCTTACTTAGCTCCCCCCAAAAAAAGATTATTCAGATTTGTACAAGCTTTTTCGTGAGATAAAGTCATAGGGTTACTTGGGGTAAGTGGGACACCCCCTTAAAACTATAATATGTACAGGAAATTTCACACTTACTCCCATTGATTCACTAGTCGACAAAATTAAACTTTTTTCCCTAACAAAAATGAGATTAGGTATTTCCGACTAATTTGAGGGTGTAGAATTCAGAAATAGTTGTGAAAAAGCTGCAGCACGTACAGTTTTTGTTACAAATATAGCACCGATACTGTAACAAAGGAAAAAAGCGTTGAAACCACTCGTGTTTTAACAGTTAATCTCAATATTTCAGCATAAAATACTATCATAATTGAGATTATATACATGTTTCAGATAATATAAAACTAAAAACCATTAAAAATTCATTAAATACGATGCAAATTTATCAGTTTTTGCCTCTTAAGTGGCGTCAAATCTCCTCTTTTAATGAATCAAGACCTGTAGCCCAAAATTGCTATTTCTCAATGACATTATGTATCGAGTCAATGTCCTAAGGGAATCTATACCATTGTTTATTATTGAATACAGTGAGATTTTCCGGAAATAAATTCAAACGTGGATGTAAAATATAATTTTTAAGTGATGTTCAACGTTCTATGGCTTGGTAAGACTAAAACAGAACCTTCTATTGGGATTAAAACATTTTTATCGGTCCATTTTTCTAAAACTTATCCTATCACTCTCCTAAAAAACATTTCCAAGCTGATAATGAGTTTTGATTAAATTTTCCTCCAAAAGCAAGGTCGTGAATCCTTTTTTAATCAGAGGTTCATACTGACTTTGTGTTAGCCTTCACTTAAGGGCAAAAAAAGTCCTTTTAAATACTTTTTGAAGTGTTTTTTTTGGTATTTGTCATTGATATTAAATAATCAAGATAATTTGAATGCCCTCCCCATACTATATGGATAGTAATTTGCATAGAACTACTGTTGACTCTATACGCACTTAAAAAGAGCCACATTCTAACTTCTGTAACATACGTGAGGAGCCCAGATTTCATTTTAGCCACTTATTTGGACCCAAATCCATGGGAAAAAACCTTTTCCTACCTTTTCTGTTAAATATTACCGTTGAATTGTAATTTAAACCTTAATCAAATTTTGCAAAACGTATTGTGTATAAATGTGCAAAATCTACTCTGAAAACTCGTTATTTTTCAAAATTAACTGCAGTACAAAAACATAGCCACACTTTTAAAATAATGTCTACATACTGGGATACTAGAAATAAATTAATTGGATGGGATTGCAGGGTTGCTATTGGACAAAAATGACGCTTAAAACGCAAAAATTATGAAAAAAAGCAGAAAATGGAAAATTTTTGTTACACAAATATGGGACGTGGTGGAACTTTTTTACTTGCAGATATTTGAATAACTATATGAATTAGTAACAAAAATAGTAATTTGGTTGTTGTTAGAAAACCACTGTCGACTAGTGTTATGTTCACACCGATGAGTTTTGCATACATTTGAGATTTGTTTAATTTATTTTTAAGATTATAGAACTAATTTAAAATAGATTCCCAGAATGGACTTTTGGAGAGTTCAAGACGCATTTTCAAAGACGTATTTGCAGGTAAGTTTTCATTACATTTTAATGTTTATTGAACTGTTTTGCAGTGTTTGACCTAAAATACATACGGCAATTTGAAATTTTTCAAAATTTTTAATTTTGAAATGTTTAAGAGGGAGGTCCCACTTACCCCATAATTTTAGCATGGTTGGGGTAAGTGGGACCCCTCTGTGTGGGGTAAACTATTACTGAAGACATGGGCGGATTTAAGGGGGTTATAGGGACAATATCCCCCAATATTTTCTGAAAATTTCGATTTATAATAGAAAAACATTTTACTCACCACTTCAAAATTCATTAAAACTTATAAATAATAATTTGAGCGACTTTTTATATCAAATATGCGTTCTCATTTAAGTTATGGTGAGTAAAGTGAAATTTTTTTATTGGGATATTAAAATTTGGGAGAGTAGCTCTCCTGAGGAAAACATAAATTCTTGATAAACCCACCCTCCAATTGAAACATATAGACTGAATGTATAGAAAGCATAATTATATGTTTCTTAATGAAAGTAATGTGTTGGGAGAGACTTAATACGCCTCCACTTTTGAATTGCTTCATTTAACACATCCTGAATTACTACAAAGCGATAACAGCCCACCAGTAATTTGAACTTGAGTACTAATTCACCCAACCAGGCCTCCATTAAATCTGGCTTATCGGGGGAAAACCTGGTCTCTGCATCTTCTCCATTCTTCCAAAAAAAAGAAAGAAAGAAAGAAAACGCCGGCTTGGAATGCCGCAACTTTCTCAGCTTCGACCTTGTCTCCGGCACCGCTCTTCTCAACTTTATTTGAGGTTGCGATCGGCCGAGCGTTAAAAACCGGACTGACCCCTTGTGGGAGACACTTGTTGAACTGGCCAAGCCGGTCGCCGACCTATCTGATGGGCCAAGTGGAACTTCCCATCAGACAGGGGAGAGCAAGCAACAGATGTGGATGCTGACCTTACCCGGTGGACGAGCCAGGTGAGAATTTTCAGCTGTCAAAATGATGTTTGGGGCTGTGTTTCTCTTGAGCTCTGGTTTTGGTTTCTGGCGTTATTTGGTTCGTTGGTGCTCGAATTGTTGACAAAACATGCTCAGTGTAAAATGAAGATGAATCAGGGGGAGATAATTGGAATTTGCTTTGTTCTTGGATTGAGATTTATTGGCAGGAAGCAATTTATAGTTAAGTAATATTGCAGGAAGTAATAAATTTCGTGAAAAGGTTGGGTTGAATTTATTTGGTTTGATAGAAAAGCCTTTTTGATTATTAAGATGGTAAGTTTTGTGCTTAAGTTTTCTATGCTTTTGGCTCAAAGTGTGTCTAATTTGTTGATGTTTCACTTGATATTGGTAATTTTGTGGTGGTTTTCATTCTCTTGTGTATGTTTTGAAATATAAATTCAACATTTAAGTTGGTAGAGAGAATTAATAACTCCAAACAATACTCATTAAACAATTTGTGTTCATGGCACACAAAAAGTATTCATTATATGATGATTAAAAAAAGCATGTCTGTGATGTATAAAGATTTTCTCAAATAGGTGGTAATTTAGGGAGTTTTTTTATTTGAAATCATGGTTCTTTTTATTATAATTCCTAATTACCTTAAATAAAAGTAAAATAAAAACCCTTTTAAGTGTAGTGTTGGGGGCATATAACATCTCCCGCAATAAATCATTATTAGTGGAATCCAATTTCATTGATACATTGAAATTTAATCATTGTTATCCTTTTTTTTAAAGTCAGAGCAACCAAATGCTTGACAATCTGTTAAATTAGTGCCCAAAATCTGGTTTTCAGAGAAAACTGGATTAAGTTACTTTTTCTAGAAAATGCATGTTTACTTGGAGAATTAATTTTAAAAATGTAGAAATAAATTTATTTAAAACTACTAAATTATATTTAGTACATGACATTGTTTATGGCATTGTTTTAAAACAACTTACCTTTCTATGGTGTTATATTTGATGGGACAAAATGTTACATGATAATTTTATTGAAGAAAAGTTATTAATGTATTTACAATGTCTTTTTAATTCCCTTATTAAAAATATTAGTTTTTATCTCTGCTCAATTTTTTGTAGTATTTTACGAGTTTGCAGATTAACAATTTTAAATAAAAACAATATTTTCTAAATTTTGCCGTTAAGTTAATTTATAATATATTTAAATGTTGCCGTTTTTTATTTTATCAAATCAAACGATCTTTCATTTTAAAAACAGCTACACGCACGATTGTTTTGCTATTAAAATACCCAAAGGGGGTGTGAGGTAAATAAATTTTATATATTTTTAATATTTAATTACGTTATTGTTATGCATCATAAAAAGAAAATTAACTTAATATTTTGAAAATAAGTTTAAATGTTTTAATGATTATTTAATATTTGCTTATTTTTAATTACAAATCAATAAAATCAGTACTGCCTAATATAAATTATAATGATTCAACAAGATCAAATAATATTTTTTCGCCAAAATATTATAGCATAAGTATAGCAAGGAATAAATATTTATGGAAACCCATAAATATCCGTGTTACATAATTTATTACGTTAACTTATAAAATCTGAATATAAAACAGTGAACTTTTAGTTTCAATATGATAAACTCATTCCGTTCATCTTGAAAGTTAAATGGTGCAAGCAACATCGGCCGTTTTTAAGGTGGTTGCCTACCTATGGAGGCTTTTTTTAATAACTAAAATGTTGACCTAATTTGTGATTTATACAATTAAATGCATCTAAAAAATATGAACAATACAAAAAATAATTAAATTTTAATTTAAATTTTCATATTATTGAAGAATTTATGCATAAAAATCACAATAAACAGCCTTTCTGCAAAACATCATAACTCAAATTTATATGAAGATATTTTTATTTTGTAAACTTTATTATCCTCGTAAACACATATTTTAGGAGGCCTTACTATTTTTATGTATGAATTATTTTAATATCAAAAGTTATAGCACTAAACTTGAAAAATAAAAAAAAACCACCAAAGTTCAGTTAAGTTTGAAGTTATACTATTCATAAAATAAAAAATATTACACCCACAGCCAAAAAAATAGTAGGACTCCTAAATCATATTATGTCAAGTATTGTGCCCAAGTTTTTTATCGAAATTCACTTATAATATTTTGAGTTATGTAGTTTTGCGGAGAAGGAAAATATCAAAAATGTGATTCTGAGAAAAACGCGAATTTCTTTATCTTTTCCTTAATAAAATGCCTTTTTAGTTTTAAGTAAAACTTCTGCAACTTTGGTTCTAGGAAAGATAAAGATAAAATTTAAACTGATTTGGAAAGCTAAAGATGTGTTTCTTGAAATAAGATAATATTTTTTTTTAATTTTTGGTCCGAAACGGCATTTGTAGGTAGGCAACCACCTTAATGATAATTTATTAATATTTATTTTTGTAACCTTTCATGAAATAAAACTTCATTCTTTAATCTTAATTACTCCTTAAAACATAAGAATAACAAGTTGGGTAATAATTTTTAATTAAATCGAACGCAAAACATTAAATATTTTGAAACTATGAAAAGAAAACTTGTACCAATTTCAAAATTAAAGGTACAGTTACAATTTGTGCAAATATATAAATTTTCATATAAAATGTTTTGTTATAAATTTTAAATAAAAAAACTTTCAATTTACATAAGGGGAGAGCGGGGTATAAGATGCAAATGGAGTAATAAGAAACATGCAAAATTCCACATAATTTTCCTTTACGTTTATGAAGCTGGTTTTTACAGCATGTTTTTATAACAATCAGCTTTTTTTGAAAAAATATTGCATTTGCTAAGTAAAAAGTGTAACAACAGGAGAAGGGGCACCTTGCATTTTGAAACGTCTTAGTGAATATAAAAACGAACTTAAAATCACCATAACTTAAATCAAAACGAAAATTTATTTAACAAATTCCAATAGAATTGCGTATAAATTTTTCAATAATATTTGAAGTGGTGAGTAAAAGTTAGCTTTACCTACCGTTTTCAGAAAATAAAGTAATTATAAACCTAATTAAATTTAACTTTTTAACTTGATAAAAGAAATAAAAACAATAAGATATTAAGGTAATAAAGAGTAAAATTCGATAAATAAATTTTCATGGATAAAATGCGTGTTTGTTACCATATTTTTGTTTAAATGGGGTAATAAGAAGCAGGGCACTTTTAAGAATGATCCACAACCCTCACTAAAAATCCCAAAATAGTTTAATTGCAAAGACGAGATAAATTGAAATAGATTTGTAAAAACATGACTTTAGGTGGACAATTTTTCTGGCGGCATCAACTTCAAACGGGAATTTTTCAATGAAATGATTATTCTAAAACGGTAAAATTTTTATGGGTTATAAAGTATGTCTTATAAAGATATTCTGTATTTTTTTCAGATTTTTAGGCCCACACACAAAGCATTAAATTAAATGTTTCTTTATTACCCCTGTGTCCTCTTACCCCATTCTCCCCTAATATTTTCATATTGTTTACATATTGTATTGGTAAATTGTTTCTTTTTGAGGATCGTTTTTATAATAAAAGGTTTATTTTTAAGACACTTTAAAGTTTTAGAGATTTTGCTAATATGATATTCAGAATTAAATTTCTTACCAACTGAAATAAAAATAATTTGGTATAGTTGCTATTGTAAACTCAATTTTTACTACTACTAAACAAAAGTTGAAAGCACCGTAAAATTTAAAGATAATAACATTAAAAATCGCGAAAAACGTATTATTTTTCATACATATAATATTTAATTTGAATGCTTATTAGCACAATAGTTTCAAGCATCATTTTCTGTGAATTGGTGTACTATTCTAATTCTTAAAAATGGTTTAAAAAATTTTTGTTCAACATGTTTGAGGTTAAAGTTTTCTTAAATTTAAAACCACGTTCTATAAAACCACTTACTAAATCCTCACAACAATTTTTGTTAGGTATTTTTAAACAAAATTTAAAAACATTTAAAGGTAGAGCACTTCACATGAACTCAAAAAATCCTGTACATATTACAATGCGTCTTAATAAAAATAAGAGGACAATCTGAAATCTTAAAAATCCAAAGCCCTTTTAAGGTCTTGAACTTGACATTACGAAACATTTTTCTTCTTGTGTGAACTCGTTCTTTTCAATTTTAAACCCCGAGCAATAAGACTCCTGGGGCGAGCTTCTGGTTCAATGTACGTACAGTACTATCTTGCCTGACAAGCTTTCAACTTTCCAGTAATATCTTTTTGCTTAACATTGCACCATTAAAAGCTGGTTTTAGCGGTGCAATGCTTAACATTAACACTAACATAAAGAACCGCTCTTTGTCAAGAAATGATGACAGTGGCCTTTTGATTTCACGTTTCTTTAAGCGGATCTTTCATTCAACAATTAAATGTTACTGAACCGTTGCGGAAAAGGCGAATTTCAAGTAAAAGGTATTAGTTGTTTCTTAATGATAATAACTTTCCTTTATTTCTAAAGAAAATTAATTGTGTTTGTATATAAAAAGTAGAAGATACGATTTTTTTATAGAAGGGGTGGTAGTAGTTTAAATAGGGACGGATTTTATATGATATAATGAGATGATTTGTGGACGTTAAGTTTTTATTTAATTTCGAAAGAAAATTTAATTAAAAGAGTTAATATAGAAACGATTGTGACTTATTTGTTAACCTTGTTGTTCTTATAAATATTTTAACATCTGCTTAATGAGATAATTTTATAATAGATACATCAGGAAGAGTTAATTTCCACACGTTATGAAATAACTTGACTGAAATTTTATTGTTAGGCTAACACTTTTCCTTTGTACTTCTTGTAGGAAAGAAAAAGTATTCCTAGGAATATTCTTTATAGTATTTCTAGGAAGAATTATAGAAGTATTTTTTATAAAAGTATAACTAGGAATATTCCTTATTACTTCTTACACTTCGAAGCCTTTAGAAAATGCAAAAATCAATTATAAACCATCAACGAGTTCGAGTTACAAAATTAAACTTGATTATTATTTTTTTCTTTAATTGTAAGTAGGGATTAAGCCTGTCAAATAAATTTTCGTTGTCTTTTAAATATTAGAGAGCTATAATTGTTTTATACCTTAAATATTAGTTTTGGAAGTTAAGAACTAAATTTTATAGTTCAAATTTTAAGTTAGCTTGTGTTTTTAGTTTTCTTTTGATGATGGTCCCATATATATTCCATGAGGACAGGTTTAGGTATCTCTTGATCGATTTTTCGATGAATGATATTGTTCAATATGGATCCTGTGTTCATATTCCAATTGTTCTCTAGAAACAAGAACAGACCATCTAAACTCTTAAGTGTCATACTTCTTTCTTCTTACCAATTGAAAACTGTTTTCCTGGTTTTTGTGCATTATTTTACTCAAATGACATACTTAGGAATTGCTTTTTTAGATTAATAGTTTTATATTTTAGCTATTGTAGTACACGCAATATTTTTATTTTCGGCAACATTTTATATCCACCATATATAAAATGTTTACCTACATTTTTATAACTAGTTACGAATTTTATAAAAAATTTAAGAAATTCTCTCGTATTCAAAACCTTCTTGGGTTATCTACGCGTAGCTTGTTTTTTCAATAACTTTCTTTAAGAACTCATATATATTACTCTTTTTGTGCATTCCTTTACTCTTTATGATCTTAGTTAAATTTTTCCATTCATGCTCAAATCTTAAACTGTAATAAGGAAATATCTTAATCATGAGGGGTTTTTTTTGCAATTTTTCATATTAATTAGAGAATACTCCTCAGTTTTATTTTTTATTGAATTGAAAATGTTTCTGAAAAGTTATTCACTACTAAATTTTTCCAAAAATTTGTGTTCTGAAGATAAGCTTCTCATATAAGATATTTAAAAAAATAAAGGATAGGGGAGAATGGGGTAATATGAAACAAGGATAATAAGTCCCATCAAAATTTATTGTTTTAGAATAATTATTTCACTGAAAAATTTCCATTTAAAAGTGATGCTGACAACAGAATCATAAATGTAAAGTCAGGCCTTTTCAACTATTTCAATTTATCTTGTTTAAACTACAAAATTATTTTGAAATTTTAAGTGAACTTTTTAGGAGGTTAAAGGGGTTATAATATATATTTTTTGTTCTTCAATTTAGGGTTGTGGATCGTTCTTAAAAGTGGTATGTTTCTTATTGCCCCATATAAACAAAACTATTTAATATGTTCTTATTTCATTTATAAAGTAAAAATTTTAATTTCAATTAAGTTTATTTTACTTCATTTTCCTGAAAACGGTGACAACTTTTACCTACAACTTAAAAACGACTTTACTCACCCCTTCAAAGTTTATTGAAAAATTTATAAACAATTTGATCGACATTTATATCAATTTTTGCGTTTTAATTTAAGTTATGGTGGAGTAAAGTAAAATATTAAGTCGTTTTTTTTTATATTCATTTTTGCAATAAGTTAATTAAAAACAATATTGAAACACAGGGGGTGAGGGGAATGAGTTCGAGTTTGTCTTCATAAACTTCCTGAACCATTCGAACCTGAAAAAAGTGGTAATGATAAAAACATTCTGTAAAAAAAACAGCTTTATAAACACAAACCAAAATCCAGTGGAATTTTGAATGTTTCTTATTGCCCCATTTGAATCTTACTACCCCACTCTTCCTATTATTAATTTCCTTGAATATTTTAAACTTTTTCATGCAGATTTTAAAGGGATACATACTATATATTTTAATTAAATTTAAGATTTATCCAGATGTTACTGAAAGTTATCAGTTGTCCACATACTATTTGCAAAAAATTAGTAAGAGTAGAACTTAACTTGAAAACATACCAAAGTACGTTTTTTAAACTATGCATTTTCAAACAACTTAATATTTTTAGAAAAACTTCTATTGAAAAAATGATTCACATTTTTGATAACAATAAAAAATGTTGACTCCGAAAGTTCAAGTATATTATGATTGTAACTAATGGAAGGAATTTATCAGATACCTCAGTGATGTATTTTTAGTCATTTATTATATGTAACTCAGCATATTTTAATGGAAAGATATTAACCCAATTTAGACTTTGTTCCAGATCAGGTATTTAAACCCTCAAAGGCCAGCTGTGGTTTTTGAAATTTTATTTAGAAAATAAACACGATAGTGTAAAACGAAACAATTCCCACTGATAATTATTGAGTATTAAAGTATTTAGCCTCAGATTAGATATCGAATTATCGGATCACATATAGTATACTATCAGATACAAAGTGTCACTGAAATTTTTCTTCTGAACCATGTTGCAGATGAAAGTCTTATAGATAATGAAATTATTTATTGAATTTATTATTAAAAATTCAAATGTATTCAATGAAAAATTATTCATTGAATACATGTTAAAGACGAATTTTAAAAAGTACAAATAAAGTTAAACGCACAACAACTTCATTAAATAAAAGTAATAACATTTTTTGAGTCAAAGTATTGCTTAACTTAGTACTTACTTATCAGATTTTTGATAAATCTAGAAAGATTAAAAATTATATTATAATTTTTTTATTTAGCCTATACAGTTTAATTGTTTAGCAAGAAACTCTTCTCCACTTACGGTATGGCAAGGAAATACAAAAAATAAATGTGCTTAATATTTTTTTATTTATGCTTTTAAATTGTAAACAACCCTCTAGTATCCCATAAAATGCATGTATTTTTTCTATGGATATTTGGATATTCTGTGGATTTTCAGATTTTCATAAATTTGAAGCATGTTAAACACAATAAAATGAATTTAAAATAATATTTTATTATAACTTGCAACAAATTTGAAAAAAAGAGTGAAAAATAAAAAAAACTGAGATAAAAGTTGTAAGTTTTAACACTTTCTTCAAATTTCAACAGAATACTGATTTGAGATTTAACTACAGCATTAAATTTAGCGTGTACATTAATCACTAGCCTAAATCACAAAATTTAACACTTTTCAAAAATTTTTGAAACATTCATTTTTTTAAGATTTCTAGTCTTTTTAAATTTAATTACTATCTAGATGATTTATTACTAAATATTGTTAACTATTTTAACTTGTTTGAAAGGTTTAGCTAGATTTTCTGTTTTCAGCACCTTTTTAGTCTAGTATTGACAAGAAGTATATACTATACTTTATATTTTATAAAAAAACAGTAGAGAACTCCGCAAAATGTAACGCCTGACTTCCGCTAATAAAATTACATTCTTATTTTTAAAAAAAATTAAGCTTCTTGACATTTCATTAAGTTACAACCTCGACCCTCCCATGTTTTTCCCACTAGACATCACGTAAACGCACTTTTTACAATTTATTTTTATGGTTTTTGGCACCAAATTTTGTGAATTTCATCATTTTGAAAAACATGGTATTAACAATTTATAAGGCCCATTAAATGCATAAATTTTAGAAACATTAAAATAACACTCGAACTTTATTTCTATCTTTCCCTTTTTCCCATCTTGACACTTGTTTCATTTCACGACGCAGTAATTTTTATATGCTCTCGAGCATCTCTTATATGTTTCGACCTTCACCTCATTACCTACTAAAATTTTTAGTTACTCATGACTGAGCAATTTGTTTGATTCATTTCCCCATTTCTAATCATTCGAAGAGCTATTACTTATAAATCTTAAAATTCCATCCCAAAGGACCTCTAATTTTTCAAAAAGCAATTCTCGTAAATTGCTCTTACTCACACAATGTCCTCAAATATATAATAACACCCGACCAGTGCAGAGCCCAAAAGACCGATCCTGCTGATCACTGAACTCTGAAATTCAAATTGTTTTGGGTAAAAATCACTGTGTTTTGATGGTCGCCCCTTCTACCTCAAGATGCAGCCAAATGCTTTCTAAGACGAGGTCACACACACAAAGTATAACCCGGCAGCTTGCAAACACTCCAACGGCCCACATTCCAATATGGACCGCTTTAGTACACTGTTCCCCCGTGAGCGAAATATTCCTAAATCATCCGACTGTTTGGGAGTCCCTTCCTTTGAACGGGTCATTGAACACGAATGTCAGTGAAGGTACAAGCAATCCGACAATCATTTACTGATGCTACCGTGCTTTTTATCGTACTACTCCCTCGCGCAGTAAACTCTGGACTAACAATGGGTAAGCAACAATGTTTTCGTTGCACTTTTGCAACAATGCCTGTGATGGAAAAATTGTTATTTAAATTTTCAGTGATGTGGGATTTTCATGGGATGGGGTTTCATTTCTCTACTACAATATTACTTACTTACCTCTTCTGATATAGTTTATTTAGTTTTTTGTGGCAACAATGCTTGATGGAAAAATTTTTAAATAGTTTTGAGAATTGGTAGTATTTGTGTAATTGGTCCTTGCTTTCTATTTTATGATTTTAAATTTTCAGTGATGTGGGATTTTTATTGGATGGGGTTTCATTTCTCTACTACAATATTACCTACGAACCTCTTCTGGTATAGTTTATTATAGTTGTTTGGCAACAATGCTTGATGGAAATTTTTTTTTAAATAGTTTTGAGAAGTGGTAGTATTTGTGTAATTGGTCCTTGCTTTCTTTTTTATGATACTAAAAGCCTTTCTTATGATACAATTGCTTTTTAAATTAAAACTAACATCTTCCACGTGATACTGTGTGTTTTAGTAATTAGGGCGTTGCCTGTTTCAATAGTGTTGTTCAATTTTAACTAAGTATGGTTACTCTTGAACAGATTGTCCTCTCTTCTGGTGTAAACAAACTGTTCAGCTTATTTGTTAAGCTTTCTAGGGTATTAAAATTTATTTTGTTTAAAAACAATACCTCCATTTCAATAATAAATTATTGTTAAAGTAGTACCAATGAGGTGGTTGAAAGTTTTGTGGTGGGTTACTTAAAATGTAAATGCAATTGAATTTTTATAATTTTAAAACACGCATGTATATAATATACACTCACTTCCAAAAGTTAAGCACGGAACTGTTTTTTCAAATTAACACCTAGTAGAATTATTTTTCATACATGAAAATCATACCACAAGATGTTCAACTAGTGGGAATACAGGGCCCGAGAACAAATTTTCCCTACCAATAATTTAAGGGGGTAAATGGACCATCCATTAATAATGGAGTTCCATTACACATTTGGAACAGTAACAGAAACGTCTATGTGAGAGGTATTTAAAAGAAAATTATATATTTTTTCTAAAGAATATTGTTATTCCTAAACTCAACGCATGTTTTCAAACGTGTGTGCTAACTTTAAATGGCTTTTTTAAGGTTTTATTGGGAGATATCGGTCTAATCATCATTTTTGGCAAGTTTTAGACTCTGGATCATTTTTGGCAAGTGGTATCAGACCGTCAACCATGTTATTTAGTAGCTCTCACATGTGCTTGAATGCGTTTAGGTCTGCGAACCCAGAAAGTACCCTTATTCTTTCAATATCGTTACTTATGAAAAACTTTAAGGTAACCAAATTGTGATTTTCTGCAGCTTTTTCACTCTTAAAGATAAATCCTCGACCTGATATGTGTTCTAAAAGGAGCAAATGGGACATAAGAACACATGTGAATGATTGCAGACATCAGTGAAAAGCTCTGCGGCATATAGGGGGTGTTGAGACGGCAATAGTTTCAGAGAAATTCGATCTCTTAAAAACTCATTTTAAAAGAGAATCGATATATTTTTAGAGATATTTCTTTCTTTTCATACATGTATACATCCATAAACACTCAAAAAATATCCTTTTTTGAACGCTAATAACAGATGCCGTTTCTGTAAAACTATAAAATTTTTTGTGCCGTTTCAACACCCCCTATATGCCACAGAGCTTTTCACTAATGTCTACAATTGTATACATGTGTTAACATGTCCCATTTCCTCCTTTTTAAAGACATTTTGGATCAAGGATTTATCTTTCAGAGTGAAAAAGCTGCAAAAAATCACAATTTGGCTACCTTAAAGTTTTTTTATAAGTAACGGTATTGAAAGAATAAGGGTACTTTCTGGGTCCCCAGACCTAAAAACCTTCAAGCACATGTAAGAGCTACTAAATAACATGGTTGACGGTCTGATACCACTTGCCAAAAATGACCCAGAGGCTAAAACTTGCCAAAAATGATGACTGGACCGATATCTCTCAATAAAACATTAAAAATTCCATTTAAAGGTTGCACACACTTTTGAACGTGTGTTGAGTTTATGAATAACAATATTCTTTAGAAAAAACATAAAATTTTCCATTAAATACCTCTCACATAGATGTTTCTGTCACTGCTCCAAATGTGTAATGGAACTCCATTTTCAATGGAGGGCCCATTTACACCCTTAAACTATAGGTAGGGAAAATTTATTCTCGGGCCCTGTATTCCCACTAGTTGAACATCTTGTGGTATGATTTTCATGTATGAAAAATAATTCTACTAGGTGTTAGGTTGAAAAAACAATTCCGTGCTTAACTTCTGGAAGTGAGTGTACATAAAACTATTAAAACACCAATTAGACAATATGAAAAATTTTCATGTTTTGGTAGAGTTGATTCCATATTTGTCAAATTTTTTTCATGCGAAAGGTTGGAATTTCATAGATATATTTATTTATAGGTACAAACATTTTTTATTTATACTACTTGCACAATTCGGAATAGAAATATAGAGTGCAAACTATTTTCTTCACAAATAAATACTATAATCTTGGTTTAAGTATTACGAAAACGTATAATAAATGTTTGCTGTTTTGTGAATTAAAATCATAAGTAATTTAATTATTTTGATTACTTTTATTTATTCGTTATTTTCATTTCCCTGCATCTAAAAACTTCTAGTCTTCAAATTTATTTTTTTCTTTTGACATTTGTTAAAATCTTTTGATAATTATTTTCTTTTTAACAACTGAAGAAGATCATAACTGTCTTTTTCTTTTTACGCAACCTTATAACTTTATATGGATTATATAAATGTCCTGTTTTCGTTTAGTTTAAGTAATGGCATAGATTTGAGATTTGGTAAATAAATGTGATAATCATTTAGCGAAAAGATCAGGAAATCAAACCAATTCTAATGGCAATAGCTTCGTCACATGTTATTGAATTTTAATAGAAATATCTTTCAACATGAATTGGTTAACTTTTATAAAATCAAATTGAGCACAATTAACTAAAAGTTTAGGTCCTCATAGTTTTTATAAAAAGGTCCACGAGACTTGAATAACGGAAAATTAGCACTATATTGCATCAACACTTGTCAGAAGCACCTTATAATTAAAACTGCAATGCTAATTAAGCTAATTAATGCTCCTACGTTTGTCTTTGAAAAAGAACAACTTAATAATACATCAACGTGCTGAAGTAAAGATTTAAATACAAAACTCAACTTCTGTCCTCACACTCATTCAAATTAAAAATTAATTATCTCTGAGCGCCTGTTGTTTCTTGATTGATGCGTCAAAAACAATTCATCTCAAGAGAATCCTGATTTACCTTTATCTCTTTCTAAACATCAAAATGATGCATCCAAAACATTACTAAACATCGTAGGTCAGCTCTGGCATTGCGAACCTCCGGCACTCAAAAGAACAGCTTTGTTCCATTGAAGAGATGTTCGAAGGAAACGAACGGAGAATTCCCGCGGTTTTCATGTCAAGGTTATCGCAGTGATCCAGCTTCCAAGGGCTTAATCCGCAGAATGGGAAAAAAGAGATCCCTGAAACCGTGCGTATAAGTCTCGCTTGAAAACACAAAACACGTTTTGTGGTATGCGACAAGAAAAACAATTTGTAACGCATTCTAATTGAATCGAACCTAAAAGCGTTCTTGTCAGATAGCGTAGGACGTTGCTATGATGCCTTGCATGGGGCGAGCTTATACAAGAAGACTGGTTGTTCTCAGTTGGTTTGACATGCTTCTTTTTTTTGCTCTTACACCGAGTAGACTGAAATGAGGATGAATTTAACATCCGTGAGAGTTAAATTTGCTGAAATATATGTTAGAGGCAAGCTATAGGGGAAAAGCATATATTAAGTGGATATTTGATGGAAAAGGTATGAAGTATCAAAAATTTATACTCAATTGGTGCTCTCGGTATTATAAGTATGTTCACGCGAATAGGGGGAGTTTTTTACCATATCAATCAGCTCATAACCCTTTCTCTTCTCTGAAAAGTGATTCCTTTTTTGGTAACTGGATCCTCTACGCTTTAGTATTGTGATATAAATTTTTTGATTTTGAAAATTATAAAAACATAATAGGTACCACTTAATTGGCAAACTTGTTGAAACACCCTGTATATACAGAATTTTCAATATGTTTGCAACAAAAACTCCCTTGTGATTTTATTCTCTAGTCATCTAGTCGGCAATAAAACAAACTTTCATTGTACTGTGAATAATATACCTAACTTCTTGATTTAATTTATGCCAAGAAATTCGAATATTTTCCTTGTAATTGAATGTTAACCCACGAAAGTACATATAGAGTTTAAAAAATTACTACTAATACTAATATCCTGTTTCGTAAAACCATAAATGTCATTTATATAGGTATACTTTTAAAGATTTACTTGCTAAGTAAGTCAACAAAAGAGTTTTCTTCTGTATGCCACATCTACGATTCAGTGTACCTTCCTTTTTTCTAAAAATATTAAATATGTTTCAAACTTATTTTGCAGTACTTTGTGAAACACAATCAATCTATCAAAATTGTTTGTTCTTTAAGGGTCATCCTTTTTGAATTTCTATCCACAAATACGAAACCCTTCCCTTTACTGTTGAGACTGGGTGAAACCGATCTTCCTTTGCAAATAATAACGCCAAAAGCAGCTAAACTTTGGGACCAAATAGAGCTTTGACCTTCTTGTTATTTGTTTTTCCCCTTCACGCAAAGCTAAGGAGGAGAATTTTAAATAACCTGTTGGGAAACAAAGATAAAACGTGGCTGAATAGAAAAATGACTCCGTATTCATTTATTGTTAAACGGTTATCTTTGGTTCAATGAGGACTGAGAAAGACGGGTCAGTTTTGATTCTTGTGGAAGAAAATAAAAGATTCTTACAATATGATGTATTTTTTTCCACATTTGCCTCATTTTAAAAGTATTACTTTTGCTAGATTAATACGGAATTCAAAAATTCAAAATTATCAATTTTAAAGCAATTTATTCTTTTAAATTTTATCGTGGCTCGTTACCAAAATAAGGATACATAAATTCACGATTTCAACTTAATTAAATTTAAAGACTGGTTTTACAGTTCTACATTCCTATCATATAAAAGGCGTAATATAATTTATTATCCTTTAAAATTAGCTGTTTATTGTAATG
The DNA here is from genome assembly GCA_024610705.1 of Tetragnatha versicolor. Classification (NCBI taxonomy): domain Eukaryota; kingdom Metazoa; phylum Arthropoda; class Arachnida; order Araneae; family Tetragnathidae; genus Tetragnatha; species Tetragnatha versicolor. Next base: position 44,022,250 of record JANDEH010000009.1, read on the forward strand.
GTGAAATAACTTTAGAAAGAAAATATCTTGTTTTTAGAATGTGAAGGTATCACCATATCCAACCAAACCCACTTGAAACTTAAAGTGGGGTTATATTTGCTATTTTAAATATTACGTTTATTTAAATTTGGTATTTGATTAGTTCTTAAAAAGTAAACTCTTTCCTGTTTGCTTTTCCCCAGGCCACAATCTGTTAATTGAAACCTTGATCTTGTCTTCCGTCCTCTAACCATCACATTGGTGGTGTCACATTAAAAACGAATTAATCAAGAAGGAAAATTTCCTTCGTGTGAATATATATTTGTAATACCTTAACTAATCGATTAATTGGAGAAGGTTCTTAAATTCCTTTTGCAAGGGGATTTTTAATGACTTGTCTAGAATAATCATTTAAAAGTTTTATACGTAAAGAATTTATTTTTACGTGTTTAAAAAATTTATGAGCTGTATCACACATATATGTTGTGATCATTGTGTATATTTTTAATGTTAAAAAATATCAGCCTGAATTTTTCTGTTGTTTTTAGAACTTATGGGAAATGAGAATATTTTTTATCGAATATTTCCCTTAAATTTATCCAACTGTACTTCAAATTTTAAATTTTAATTTAACCCTCTAGTTTTGATTTTATAGCAGCACTTTTTATAATTATTCATAAAAAAAGAAATTGGGACTAAATGAAATCAGAATTTTTTTTAATTCTGAAAGCATATCGTATTGAATAAACACCTCTGAATTTCGTATATTAAGAACAATTTAAACCACTGACTAAAGATTTCAATAGGAACCCGATTATAGTGATTATTTTGTTTTATTTTGTATGTAATTGTTTCAAATTGGGTGTACATTAAACTTTTAGAATGCAGATGTCGTGTCACTTCTTTTACTATTTACTTTTTATTGATAGTGAATTAATATTTGCAAACTATCTGAGAATTCTAAGATTTAAAAAAAAAATTCTTGTTTTCTTACAGGTCAGAAAAATTGCAGCATAAAAGACGAGGATGAGTTAACCCAGATCATTGGGAATTACAGAGTAACTTCAGATATCGAATGGCTGAACATCAAGGCTGAAATAGACAATCGCATCCACAAATCAGCTTACGAGGATGAAAACAGCAACTCTCTGGATTCTTTCGATGCATCATGTAGAGAGAGTGGAATTGGTGTAGAAGACGAAACCAACAGCATTTACAAAAGAGAGTTTTCTGACCCTTATCTTGGAAGAGAGATGAGTCAAACTAAAAAAGTAGACACTTCCTCCAGCGAAGTAGACACGGATAGTCTTCTCTCAGACCCCCTGGTGGAGGGAGATGTCATATCGACCACTACTCAGTACAACTGTTCAGAAGTTGTAGAAGAGACTGAGACATTGTTGACAGACAGTATAACGCAATCCGTGGATATCAGAATTTCTCCTTGCAATTCTACCGTTGAATTGATTAATTTCCAGTGTGATGATTTTCCCACCGAGTTTTCCCTTGTCGCCGACGTTGAGGTGAAGATGGATGGTTGCGATGGTGATTTTCCACCAGTGGTTGTTGGGAAAGATGTCCTCACCAATGGAGAAGTGGCTGAGGAGAAACTAATAAACTTTGATGATGAAGAAATTGTGCCGGTGAAGAAAGATATTGAGATTTCCACCAACGGCGATGTCGTCAAAGATCAAAACTGCAGTGTGGTTGAGAAGGATTTCCAACAGAACGTTGGTACAACGTTGCATTTCGAGCACGTCAGTGTTAAAGACATCCCTCCAAAATCATCAGTAAAGAAGGAGAGTAGGAAGTCAGGGAATGCAAATACTTTCTCCGTTGAAAGCAAAATTGCCCAGGAGATAAAGGAGATGAAGCAGAGGGAAGAAGATCTCCGAAAAATGAGAGAATTGCTGGCGAAAGAGATACCATCCACGCCAGTCAGCAACGGCCACTCTGAAGGCGGAAAGACTCCAAAAGAACCCGCCAAACCCAACAAAGAGAAAAGCGTCAAGATAAAAACAGAACCAGAAAAGATTGCCTCCCCCAAAGCCAAAACTGTGAATGGTAATCAAAACTACAACATAGCGAGTGTTTTTGGACATAAACGTAAAGAAGAAACCCCACAGAAAACGGAGAAGAAACCAAGTGCCACACCAGTGCAAGAATCTCCAATTGAAAGGGAGATCAGGATAGTTAAGCAACGAGAAGAAGAACTTAAAAGGGAACGTGAACAAGCTATGAGAATCAAAATGCAGTTGGAGGCTTGTCAGCAGAACCAAGACCTGAGTGACGACGAAAAAGAGACTATAGACACTTTCGCCTCAGTAAGTCTCTGTAGTGATTCTTCATTCGATTCTGGCTCTAAACTAACCCCTTCGGGACACTTCGACGAGAATTTATCCCCCGTGACTATGAACAATAAAATCAACGCCATGTACTGCAACTCGTCCAACGCGGGAAGCATCTGCTCTCTCGATTCCATCTCTCAGAACGAGAGAAGCAACAACTTCAACGGATACATGAAAGCCTATTCTCAAAATGCCTCAAAAGACTGTTCTCACAACAACTCCATGCGGTCGCCTTCGCCGGATTCTTCGAGTTCTTCGTCCGTTTCGAAAATGAGCTTCCCCTTCCAGAAGCCAGGAACTTTGGTGCAAAGCAAGAATGTGAACATGGAGAGGTTCATTGCCAGCAAGGGAAAGCAGATAGTTTTCAAGAATGCTTCCCCCATCACTCCTGTGGGGGGCTCTGACTACCTGGAGATTAAGCCTCCACAAGTCAAGAAGGGAGATCACCCTCAGAGGAAGTTCGTTTCGGCAGCTACGAAAATCCAGTCTGAGCTGCAGGAAATGAAGGAAAGGGAAGAAGAATTGAAGTAAGTGTGATTTCTTTAAAATTCGTTAGAAATAGGTTTTTTAATACCATCTGTTAGAGAAATCTACGCGTCTACAAATACGTATTTGGATATTATTTTGTTACCAGATCCTACAAACAATTAAATTAACTAATGTCGAATAATTTCGCTGATTAAAAAAACATGAAAATGTTGAAAAACGATTGCTCTCACTCTTTCCTTTCAAAAATATTCTCTCAAAAGTTGAACACTAAATTTTAAAAAGGGAAATGTACGGGCTTTTTTAAAAGATACATTATGAATAATAAGGGTTAAATGATTCATCAAAAATAAGTTTCTATTGAAAAGCATATTTTAATTTAACTGTTATTTTATAGTAACTTTTCAAGACTGTTTACTCGGAATCGTTGCGTAATTATAGAAAAATTGGTAGGGTTTTTTGTAGTTTTTTTTTAATTTTCATGAAACTAACGTTAGGTATTAAAACTATGTATCAAAATGTCTCTCGGGAGCAGTACATACAACTAAAATAAATTTTTCTCACAAATGATTGTAAATCCTTGTTCTTTTCTTGCTTGTGTATATTTTCTCATTGATTTCATAAAATTGATTCATTTTGTTAAATTATAATTGTTATTAAAAATAATGTTATTCATTAACTTTTAAGAAAAACTTTTATGATTAGGTAGTTTTTCTCTTCATAAAAATTGGGCCTTATTTTTATGTATCAAATTTTTCCCTTTACCCCATAAAACTTAAGTATATTTTATATTTATTTTAAATTAGTTATTTACTACTTAATGTTTTAAAAATTGTTTAAAAGTGATTACAATGATTAAACTTCAGCGACACATCTCTTAAATTTGTAAAAAGATCTCTATTCATGATATTTGTAGAATGTTCACATTGGAGACTCTTTATTTCAAAACCCTTCCTGTGGAACTTTTTAAATCTTACCTCATGTGTTTTGAGCTTGATTTACGAGCGCGCATTTAAAATTTCACTAAGAAATTAGGAAAACATACTGGGTGATTTTAAAACACATGAGCAAAAATGCTAGGGAGTGTAGACTACATAAATACAATTCAGATTAAACCTGGTTTAGGGTGGGCGGCAAAGATGCAATAAAATATTGTGATAATGATTAAGATAGTGATTTTAAGAAAGATGAAATAAAATATTGTGGGTTGGAGGTAGAAATAAAACTTCAGTGCCAGTTATCATGTTTTAGCTTATATGGGATATAAACCATGTTACGAAGACCTGTTAAAGACAAAAAAGTTTACTAAGTTTTTATAAATGAGTTAAAAGCATAATAATTGGCATTAGAATTTTTTTCTTCCCCCAACCGTTTGTCCTTAACCCATTTTTGGTTGCCATTTGGGTAATTAGCACCCTCCAGCATTTTTGCCCAAGAGTTTTAAATAGAGGTAGTAGTAGTACAAATTAATTAATTCAGCGGTTTTTTTATGCGATATGTATAACCTGCAAAGTAATATTTTATGTTATACGTTTTAGTATTTTATAATTTTTTCAAACATGGATTTTATCGTTAATAAACAACAAAATGAAACGATATATAATGCGATATTTTTATTTGAATTTTTTATCAGTGCAAATCATTTTTAGGAGTTTATTTTTACCGGTTTAAACTTTAAAAGATGGGAGGTTGTTGATCATAATAATTTAATCTAAAGAAATTATATCAATATAATTCCGATATTATTATTTTATAATTTACATCAGGAATTTATTAATCAGGATTTTATCAAATAACAAAATCGTTAACCGCAAAACACAAAATTATATCTTTGAAACCCCCTCCCAAAGCTACTGTTATTACTGTTTCAAACAATACGCAAATATGAAAATTTGATTGATTTATGCAAAGCGTTCAAAAAATAAAATTATTAATTCTTTTTGACAAAATTGTGATAATTTAAAGAGAAATGACCTACAACAGCTGAATTATTTTGTTATTGTGCCCTTGATATAAACTCTAAAAAACTTGGTGCTCATGAAAAAATTTTTGTTGCGCTGATAAAAATTGTTTTTTTAATATTTATAAATGTAAAAAAGTCATAAATGTCATTTAAATTTAAGCTTAGTTTTATTTGTCATTAAGATATAGTACGTACTATTAAATTTAAACATTATAAAGTTATCGAAAGTAAGATAAAGTTAGATAACCTAGACTTTCTTGCCATTATTTCATTAAGGAAAAGTTATTAAGCAGTGACTAAAATCTTATGTATACTCCCAACTTTCCTGAGTTTTACGTTTCACTAACTTCGTTAATGTAGCATCCTTTTACCTTTACACTGCTTACACAAAACAACTGAATGCTCTGATGATTCAACTGATGCGCAAAGATTCAAAAACGGTAAACCTTCTAATTAATCCCATTAAGATTGCATATGTTAAAAAGGGTGGTAGCTTGTGTAATGATTTTCTTACTCTTATATTTGATAGGAGATAAATGATGAATTCTTCAAATTATTTAACCCTAATGGGTTTTGGTGTATAAATCCGAAAACTCTTGGAAAAATCTGTTCTTAAAAATTTTTGTTTTCTATCTAGTAGGGTAAACGCACCAGTCACCAGTACCCGACTAGTTAAGGAAAATTTAACATTCAATTTAATATAACTCCTAGGAAAAACCTTTAAGTACCTAAAATTTTCCTTAATAGTATGTATGTTTTCAAAAATAATTTTAAAAAACATTAAGCCATTAAATTTTACAATTTATGAATTTACTCCTATATTGCACCAGTAGTCGACCACCTTACCCCAATATCCGACCAGATTAAAAATTTATTTTGCGACTTTAAATATTCTATTTTTCCACAGAAAAATCTTAAATGGCAATTGAAAAGTGAAACTATTACTTTTTATAAATATTGTTTCAATTTAAAGGGTTTTTCTAAACGAAAAATTGATTATTATTTTCTTAGCTCTGATTTATGCAATGTCAATGAGTGTTTAAGTAGAACTTTCGAGCAATGAAACGGCAATAAACTAAAAACCTGTAAATGCTAAATGGAATAATAAAATCATGAGTGATAGAAAAATACGTATATATTACTTAATATATACGTAGATATTACGTAATTTATGATTTTTATTAAACCTTTTACAGCTGATGAAAACATCGACTATAGCACTGGATTGCCAACTGATGTTGTGTAAATTGGGCTTAAACGTTTCTGTTTTAATGATTAAAATTAATATTTTTAGAAAAACTAGCTTTAATAGTATTAAGCAAACAAACAACATTAACAAAACAGACTGAAAGTGATCTAGAACCACAAATAAAAAATATAATAATCGTTTTCTGATGGCATTTTTTTGAAGCTGAATGATTTTTTAAATTTTAATGTGAGTTTAGCGAGTAATTTTTTCGTAAATTTTTTCCCTGCATTTTATTTTTTATTAAAGCAATGCTCGGATATTGGTACTAAGCAAAAAGTACCATTTTCAGACCACTCTGGTCCGATATTGGTAAAGATTGGTAAAACAACGTTCCAATAGCCCCAAACACTATAATGACCATTTAAAAATTTTTTTGTTCAATAATTTTTGTTTGCTTGCTATGTTTAGACCAGTATCGGCGTAGTAAGCAAATTTACTAAAAACTAAAAAGTAAGCAAATTTTGAGATGTCTTCACATTTTTGTTTTCTGTACCTTTTATATACAAATTTTAGGGGATTTTCTGATGGTTATATTTGTTTATCCATAATTTTTACGAATTTTTAGTGTTGACAGAAAGTTTTTAATTCTTTTAATTTTCTTATTCTGATTAAATAAAGTCGCTTAGGACGGAAACTGGTGCGTTTACCATATATGTAATAAGTAATAACGTTTAGTTAGAATACCCAAAAATGTGTTTCAAAGATTACGTATAAGGAAGTTTTTCTTTTTTGAATTAGAATACCTATAATCTTCCCCAAGAAGACTCCCCAAAATTGTTTCCCATTTCAGCGTTTTGTTTTCACATTTTACAGTTTTACTGCACGTAATTAAATGTGTATTGTGCACTTAAACTTTATTACGTTTTTAAACCAAAAATCGGTAAGAAAATCATTTAAAATTAACTGTAATTTTACATAATTTACTTAACATCTATGTGAATAATTATTTTATTTAATCTATTTGTTATAATAATTTATTTTGAATTTTGAATTTTCATCTAAGAAAACAAACTCAACTTTTTTTTAATCAGAAACCTTTTAAAATGAAATGTTCATCATAATAGTGATAATATTCTATTAGTAACAGGAAACAAAACACTGATTTGATAAGAAGATTATCGGTATAATCACAAATTTAAACTAGTCTTTAAAATGAGGAGTTGCAAATAATTTTTAATACCTATGTGTGTTTTATCGCAAATAATAAATTAGTCACTCAACAAATTTAAAATCTCGTAAAAATATATTAATTAATGATTTGCTTGATACAAATTTTAGTTTCGCGGGTTAGATAATTTCATATATTTACTTAAAATAATAAACAAACTGATAACATGACACTGTGTGTTTTTTGCTGGTTTCAAACAATAAATATTCAGTCTTGGTCCAAAGAACACCAGCTTATCAATTTGACTCGACTTCTAATCTGGAAAAAGTCACGTGTGACCCTAGCAGACGATTTAACCTGGGTGCCTCCAGCAGCTTAGATTCATTCATGTATAAAATAAACTCAGGACCTTTAAGTGTTTCAAAACGTGCTACACTCTCCAACGTGTATTTACCCATTCCTTCATACATATTTTGATACATAAAAAGATAATGAGTGAAGATAATGAATGGTTTCGGTAGATTATTCTTTAGAATACGCGTTATTTTAAAACACATTTTGAGGGTCGTGATTTATTATTATTCTGAAACATAAAAATTAAATCATAGCTATTACTGTAAAAACTTGTTTTTAGCTTTTATTTTATGGGAACGTTTATTCTCTTATAAAAAAATTAAAAACTGAAAAATATGTGTGTAAAAAAGCTTTATTTATTTCTGTTATTTATTCAAGCGATATATTTTTTATTTCGGTATAAAATGTTTGTTCGCACAATTAATACCTAATACAAGTAAAATATAAATGCAAAAAAAATTCTCAGAGCATTTTTAAACTTTGAATACTCAACTTTTGTATAGGAGAGATAAATATTAATTTTTTACTACACATAATATCTTCCTAAGTCCTTTTACTGAATGCTAGCAACCTGATAGTATCCAGTCCTATCAAAGCCAACGCAATTTTATCATTTGATAACAGATCAGTATTTTCTGTTATTTAAAAATAGTTTCACCCCAAGTTTTTACTTAAAATTTACTACGCTAAAGAAGAAAGAAATCTTACTGCGTTTTTAAAGTTTGGTCAAATTTATTCACGGAAGGTAACGATACGAAATATTTGTCTCAGATACAAGCTTGGTTCAAACTGAATAATACATAACTAGTTTCTTACACATTCAAATAAAGTATTTCTTATAACCAAATAGTTGTCTAAATATAAAAAAGAGTGTGAATATAATTCATAGTAATAAATTGATCACGAGATTAATTAAATGTTTTTAAAAGTATGTAATATTTTCCCTGCACATCACTTTGACAGTCTTTTGACTCCTAAAACCGAAATTAAATAGTCAATTTTTACCAGAGCCAAATACCCGGTGGTCAGTATCCCTAACATTTTAATAAGGATGATTTTAATAGATTTTAACACTTTTATTACGCTTTAATAATCAGAAGGTAAACTACTTTCAAGTTCCTTCATTCATTCATAAAACCAACAGGTTATATCCCTACTCCATCTTTAACAAATAAAGATTCATTATAATTTTCTATAAGGTTACCGAATGTGGGTTGAATGGGGATTGGGCTATAATTTATTATATTGCATTGCGTGAAAATACGAATCTGACAAGAAAATATCCCGAAGGCAAAAGAAAGTACGACTCCAATCGGATTTAAAGACACATAAATTAATTTCCTGGACGATTCTAATTCCGATGTAAGACTGTTTTGATGGAAAAATCCCTCGTGCGACCATTGTGAAGTGACCGTGAACTTGCACAGTTCCTTAACCAGTAGCACTCGAAGAATCCGTCTCTAGTTAACGCACACACTGTCGCACAGTTGGGTCCTTCGTGCGTGACGTGACTACTTCACTGCCAAGGAAGCCAGCGATCTGCTGCCTGATCTTCAGTCTTTCAGGTCATGTTTTGTTTTGCTGCCTGTTTGCTTCCCTGCAAAATGAAAACGAAACAGCCAGGAATGCGCTGTGTCTTAATTAAAATGCTCGTCTCTTGTGCGCTCCACAGATGGTTGCAATCTGAATCTGACGGGAGATAGTTCGTGAAGTGTTTGTTCATAATGGGATGATGTTTCTTAGAAATGCGAGGATGTGTGTTTACGAGGGTTTGGTGACGTTTAGTATATGGAAAATGCTGTTTGGGGGTCAGAACAGTATTTAAGACATGAATAAATTGATCTGGGTCTGGTATAGTGCATACATTTTAGACACTAACTTAGAAAATGATCAACATTTTAAAAATGGACTTTTAAACTCATTTTTTATTTTTCATGGGAAAAACTGAATTTGAAGTGATGAAATGTTACTTTTCAAAATTTGAAAACCCGCATAATTGTGTCATTTAGTTTTCTTATTTAAGTACCCCTTTTCTAACGCTGAACTAAATAAATTATAAATTCCATTCTAATATTTATGAATAAAAATCACAGATAGTCGGATAGAATCCGATATGATTGGGATTGGTTGGATGGTTTCCTTTCAATGATTTAACTTTAAACCTAAATTAAACTTATCTTATGTAATTCAATTTAATTGCGTCTAATTCTACCCTTAATGTCATATTTCATTTCCATTCTTGTAACGATCTTCTTTCACAATGTAATTGTCCTTCGTTAAACCAATTGTTTAATAGGTTTTATTATTGATTCTAATCCTAAATGAATTATCTAAAAAAATTCGCTTCGTCCTATATAAATTTCATCACCTAAAATATAAAGTATATAGATAGTTCATTTTAATAACCCTTATATATTACTCTTGGTTTTATTCTTTAATAAATTACAGAATTATCATTTGGGGTGAATATGAAGCTAATTTATTTCCCTTAATATCAATCCAAAATTTACCTAGTTGTGCCACTTTTTCTTAAGTTTAATTCATATTAGTTATTTTATTATTTTTCCTTATTTTGTTTCATATATGCTTCATCTTACTTGAAAAATATTTCAATAATTTAATACTTACTCATAATTTGATTAAAATCTTTATTTCGCCTGCTGAAATGAAAACAACTCTTAGATGTTTTTTTTTCAGAAATGTAGTTGTAGAATACTAAAAACAAATAATTATTAAAAGATAGTTTTAATGCATTCATTCATGATAATAACAAGTTGATAAAATCTCCATAAAAATTATTTGATTAAGATAATTTTCAGTTTTAGAGAAAAAGTTGCTTTTAAGTTGCTTCTAAAATGTTATTTCTCCTTACTTTCTGTGTGTTTGCATTTTTATATGAATGTATTGTCAAAGAAAAAAATTGTTTGATTCTCCCTAAATCACTTAAAGCTTTAAGGTAATATGAAATTTAGGATTTACCTCTAAATTGTAAAAAGGCACTGTCTATTTGGACGGCCTTTTTTCAACTAAACTCTACTCTAATTTCCACGGCCCGGCGTTCCATTGGTTCTATCACTAAGCGCCAAGACTGCTACGTAACCACGAGACCTACAGCGCATGCGCCACGGGCCGTTTGGGCCGTCCAAATAGACACTTCGTTATAAAAATATAACAATTATTCTTTCATAGGAAAATGATTTTTAGTTTCTTTTTATTCCTTGAAAATATATCTTATTTAAGTTTATTTAGATTTTTTATGAAAAACAATTACCCGTTTTTAAATTTTTATCAAGCATTATTTTCAATTGAAAATAAAATAAGACACCATTACATAGTTTCTCATTAAATAAAAGAAAAGAGAGTAACTGCACTGCACAAGCTGGGTTCTAAAGTTTCTTAATGAAATCGAGACATTCCAAATTCGTCTTCAGTAAGTTTCTTCCCATACACACCTAAGTTACGAGTCCGTTATAAAATGAAACCAACTGAATCGAGTTATTTTAGATTCAAGGCTATAACTGGAAAAAGATCATCAATGAAATGCAAATGCATAACACACAGTGAAGAGAGAACTGTCAAGGTTCATATGCTACCCGAATAAGCGAAGTGGAACAATTTACTGTATCAAACCCTTCCTTTTGAATAAAAACAATGTTCCGGGTGTTTATTCTGTTATTTCGATTACATTCTACCTTTATAATTTCCTCACTCTGTTTGTTAAAAATAATTATTTTCGATTAAAATGAAATTTATCATTTACATAATTTGATAAAGAAATGCAAATTTAAGGGGAAAAGATAACAATAAATAATTAAATGCTTTAATTTTTTGTATGAAATTTGAACGAACGAAAGACGTAAACGGGGAACTAATTTAAGTGCATTTTATCATTTTCAGTTTATATACATTTTACTACATACTTAATGTTAATTACATTACAATATTGTCTATATTTTCTGGTGAAATTTTCTTTTTACATTGCTGGTAGTGTTAAGTTTTTTTAAAATAGAGCAGTGTTGCGGTGTAAAATTTGTTTTTTTATTATTTTTTTTATTTTATTTTACCACCAAACAGACGAAGTCCATTTAAATGGAAGGAAAAGAAAACACACAAGTAACAAAAATCAGGGAAAAAAACACAAGTACCGAAATACAAAACTCAAATATTAAAATACAAAAAACATACAAACACCAAAGCACAAATCTATAAAAATCCAAATAGATTAGAAAATACGTATGTAAATTTATTATTGTTAGACAGTTTCTTCTCAGAATATGTTCAGCAGAGTGTAAGACTCTTTACCCCCGATGAAAATTCATTAAATTTATTTAAAAATATTCCACAATTTATATTTTTTGTTTATACCTTACTGATATTTCATTTGGTTGAATGTGTATTTGGGTCTCTAAAAAGAGTTAGTTAAAACACTTTTATTAAATATCTGATTATTAACTTTCCATTATGCCGTTAAAGTGAGGAGCAGAAGACCCCTTTCAAAAACACTTTTAGCATTTATCTCAATTATACAAAGGTGAATAAAAGTCATTAAAAGCAACAAACTTTGAGCTAGTAAAATAAATTGAAAGTAATTGTAAGTTTATATTTCTTCGTAAGTTTTGTGTTCGGTTCTCTTTCTCTCTCTACTCAAAACTTTTCCTACCTTTCAAAAGTAGATCTGAGTATGGGGGGAAACTCGTCCCGAGAAATGTGAATCTTCTGGGTAATCAGCGCACTTACTCATTCTGAAAAGGAAAATAATGACCTAAAGGTGTGGTTCTTTTGTATTTATTAAGCAGAAGGTGAGGTTATGCGTAAGGGTTAAAGCAAAATATAGAGGTAGTTCAAAGAGAAAGATAATAGGCTAATAGAAGAAAACCGCATTCAAACAATAGGATGGGAAGTAAAAATATAAAATTGGGACTTTTAAAATTATATTCAGATATGTATGACCTTTTTAAGAATGGATTTACCGTGTAACTTATGATGTTTTTATGCATTCAGGTGTTTTATCGAAAACTATTTTAAGGTATAATATGAATACGGATAATAGTATTTTGAATATTTCTAAGCTTAAATAAAATGGGTCATTTCATTTGAATATTTATTTATCCCATTTATTTTTGATGAAAAATACCTAATCTTTCAAGGATATAGCTGTGCTATAATTTAACAATTTGCATGTAAAGCATTTTTAGGGTTAGTTTTTAGTTAGAACCTGAATACTGTAACAAATTTACCGAGTATTTATGTTTAATTTAAAGACATCAAGCTGTAGTTTAATTTCTGTTTAAGTAATCAGATCATATTTAAAGTATTTTTATCTAGTTTTGGAAATGTCTTTATTAAACTGGCTTAAATTTGTATTCTCTTAGTAGTGCTCCCTTCTTCTACTCAACTTCTAACGATCTGATGCATGCGAAATTAACACTAAATAATATTTTATAATTATTCATTACTTAATGTTGCTTGGAAGTAGATAAAAATTTCCTTTATTATTTTGAATGTCTAAGTTGAGGGAGAAAGTTTTATCCACTTATAAATATCAAATTACTCACAAGAAAAACATAATTTTTTTTACATTAACTAGAAAGGTTATTTATTATATTAGAGTTAATAGTAAAAAGTACTTGCAGCTATTGTGTTTACTTAAGTTTTTAATTTCACATTTTCTTCTTGAAAGTGGAGTGTCTTATTGTTGAGAGTCAAAATATATTGTTTTAATTTTTCCTTGTCTTCAGCTTAAAAAAAACTTGCTTTTATTATCACAATAACATGTACATTTTAGTTTTCAAGTTATTCGTATATAAAAATGGCTTATTAGATCTTTCTTATTAATAAAAACTTCTAACTTTGAATTTTTTTTCACTGAAATTTGTAGTAAACTTACTGGGTATCTGATAGTATTATTAAAGAATCTTCTGACAAATTGTGGTATTAAAATGCTTTAAAATTTTAATTAATTTATAAGAACAACCGCCCACATTTAATTAACGCCGTTTCCCCTTTAAACAACATAATAACAAACTAACCTGTGTTCTCTCTCGGTATTTATGAAAAAACTCATAGTAATATCTAAACTTCATATTCTATAGAAAAATGCTTCTGAGGTATTCTTCTGAGGAATCCTATTCAATTTTCTGATGATTAAATGGGAAGCTTCTCGAAATAAACAATAAAAGCATACTGAATGTATCGTATATATTTTTATACATTGAAGATTTTTAAGGGGACTTGGTACCAAAAAAATTAATTTTTTTTTTTGAGTTTTTTATTAGTTTTTTGTGCCAAATTATTTGTTACCATCATGTAATGGAATATTAAACAGAAAAAGTATAAAAAAATTTTATTATTTTTAATATTAAAAAAAACAAAATTTCACAAAATTTCGAAACGCTACTCCTTCATTTTTCCCTTTTCTTACTAGCTTTTTTCATTTTTATGTTAAATATGTTCTGCAGTATAATTTAATGTGGGGGATTTTGGATAATTATAGTAGTTTTTGAGAAGAACAACCTTTCGGTGATTCCAATTTAAAAACGTGAAAATTCTATGATTTTTACCCTATTTTGCATGATAAAAAAAATTCTGGACCAAAATCATTAAATTTCGGAACATTTATTTGATAAAATTACCCTATTGAATATAAATACCAAGTTTCATAACATTTGGTTCAGTAGAAAAAAAGCCTTAGGGTTTTAAGTGCTAAAAAAGTAGTTTTGAGAAATATCTCTCTATTCTAAAAAAAAGTTTTTGGTGAACGGTTTCCAGAGAAAGGCTTTTTAATTACTGAACCAAATGACACATATATGGTATCAAAATGTCCGAATTCTTTCCGGATTTCCGAGTAAGCCCTTCGATTTTTCAAAAAAATTCTTAATTTTAAAATATTTCCATTTTTTTAGATTTCGGATAAGGTCGCAGTTACAAAGAAAGAAACTATGAATTTTAAAACAATTGAAAATATATTTCACTGGTTTTTTAACATTCAAATACATTAAATAATCATCTTTCTATTTATCACACTAATTTAAAAAATATATATTGGATTCTTTTTAACAATATTTATATTTTTGCTGTTCAAACGATTTTAATTATATTTAAAACTAATGTATTATTAATTTATCTTTTATTTTTAAATAATTAATTCATATTTATATATTTATCTTTGTCGTTGTGGCAACCTAATCATTACTATATTTACAATAAAATATAAACTCGCTTTCAGAAATTTTGAACTTTTGCATTTATTTATTACAATAATAATTATTTTTATATCCTTTTGCAAGTTATATTATTTAAGGTAGTAAAAGTTACTTTTTTTATAATGCCAAAACGCAAAACTAGATATGGCGGGGGAATGTTTTAGAAATAAAGATAAAAATCAAAAGTCAGAACATTCGTGTCATTGCTATAAAACTGACACAATTTCGATGTTTATTTGTTCTCATGAAGCAAAATTCTAAATTTTCGTGATGTTTACGATAATTACTTCATTTTTCACAGACAATCAATGAGAATCATTTCAAATTTTAAGAAAGTAAAATTTATTCCGGAGATGTTTCAGTGCTTCTGAATGGATCTGTGTGAGAAAAACCTGTGTTACCTTGGGGAAATGGTAAAAGAAAGTTTACACTGCTTTGTTACTAATTTTCTTGGAATTAAATGGCGATCCGCCAATTCATATTGCCATAAAGGAACTGTTAAAATTTCGCCGCTGAATGAATATTCCCCTTTTTTGAAAGAATACCCCAGAGAAGTAGTTCCCCTGTTTTAAGAATGTTTTATAAAATGAGTAAGTGCTGTGAGCTGTGTTTTGTGAGGATGGCAAAGAGATCCTTAAGTATCAGCGTCAGCAGTTAACGGGGGTTGGCGAGCGATAGCGAGCAGGGGGCGGTAGCTCCCTAGTTTATTAAAAAAATATATGTGGTTACTATAACTATGCTTAATAAACATTGGAAATTTGTTATGCTTAGAATTCGCGCATAACTATGAAATTTGCTGAATCAATTTATGAGTATAAACATGGATTTGAGAGCAAAATCCTTAACTTGATATTTTGACCGATTTGGAGGTACTGAGTCCCCTTAAGTTATCAATGGTAGATTGTGTTAAATATGTTAAAATACTCGAGTTAAAGATTATCCCTCTTTATATTACAGGAATGAGCGAGAACGCCTCTTGGGTTTGAATGGACAGGTGTCTGATCTAACGCCAGAGACGAAGGACATAAATGAAAATAAAAACTCAAAGGATATCTGCTCCAGACCAGATTTCCTCGAGAATGAAAACGAAATTCAGGATGAAAATGAGAAAGAGGCAAGTATAGCAGCTTTTCATCTTGGTAGATACACTGTTGTAATCAGTGAATGCGTAATAGATAAACTGCGATGCTGTAACTTCAGGAATTTTATGTGTTATCGCTTAATACGAAGGAGATAGGCACTTAAGAGGATTTTCCTTCGCACAATTTTTTAGATTTGAAAAAGATGTTTTCAACTCGTTCGATTGTTATCTTAAGTGTTTTTTTACTTGGTTATTGTTCAATTTTTGTATGTCTTCATTGGAGTTGTACGTTTTTTCATATTTTCTTTTATGTTATTTTTGTTGGGCTTTGAGCCTGTAGCTGGTCGACTATATTTGTATCTGTATTTTGAAATCTAGCTTACTCTGGAAATAGTACTCAAGAAAAGAGAAGGCAAATTATTCATGATGTTCATATCAAAATATTTCAATGCTTTTTTTACTCCATGACTCTGTAAATTTTTACATGTAATTTACAAGATAAATAATTCATAATTTGTACGAGCATTAAATTGAAACACTCGTCTTATTTAATGCAATATCAAAAAAGTGTTAATAAAGAAATCTGAATTATTTGAAATTTAATAGTAGGTACATGTAAAAAAACCTTCAGAACCCATATGCCTAATATGTGATGAATATGACTCCAATGATTATTTACTATTAAAATGTAAAAAAATACATCTCTCAAAGAACCGAACATATGAAAAATCTCAACTCAACGACTTCCAACTTTTCAGAATATTAGAAACTAAAGATAATAAAAATAAAATGTGAATATCTAAAAAGTAGACAAAGCGGCTCTTCGGAGTGAGCATACGTCTAATTTCACTTGACTTGACTCAATGTAAAAAAAGCTGTCTGATATTTCATCTTAATTTATGACTTTTTTTAATTAAAATCCGAAACTTTTTTTAGCCCGATTGGGATTAATCTAACTAACAAAAAAAATGTCCTCTATAAATTTTTTTTACTGCACGGATGCTGTTTTAAAGCATTTTCTTACTGAAAATTCGAAATGTTTCTTAAAATTTTCTTGAAATATTTAAGTTAAAAAAGAGAAAATGAGATTAACTATCTAAAGCTCAAAATTTTATTGAAAGCAAAACGTCATACCATACCAGATAAGAAAAAGCAGCTGATCTTATATTGCTACTGTTCTAGTAAGTTGATGGAAAGCAGATGATAATATAGAAAGATAAAATATTGCTAATTATTTCCATTTTTCTAAGCAAGATTCTTTCAGATAATTAATTTCGCTGAAGAATCGGTAAAATTTAAAATTTTCTAAATACTTTTAATGTAAATATTTTTACTTTTGTTTTCAAATAATATAATACTTTCTTCTGTGGACATGAACTAAATGGAAATACCCATAACCAGTGGCGAATCCAGGATTTTTGTCTGGGGGGGCTGAGTTTTACAAATAACTTAATTGCTATTAGGTGCTGTTCAAATATTATCTGAGCAACTGAAGTGGGAGGGGGTGGAGCCAGTGCCGTAGCTAGATTTTTGTTTAGGGGGTGGGGTTACTCAACATCTTTTCTGAGGTCTAACTTTAGGAATATTAGGTTTTAGGTGAGATGACTTCGTAAGGGTATAATTTTGGAGCACTAAATTTCAAAATTGTGTAAAAATGTGAAAATGTCAAGTAAGAGGAGGGGGTCTGGGGGTTCTCACCTGAAAATTTTGGAAATTTGCACATCAAAATTGTGTTCTAGCCCATTTTGAAGCACTTTAGATCCCACCCAAAGAGCACCACTCATTGTAAGCGGCAGAATTTTCAAGAATAAAAGTTTACGGTATTATATGAATTGGAAAATTTCTAGGGGGTTTAGGGGTTCCTATTCCAGAAATTTTTTTTGAAATTTGCCCCTAAAAGTGGCATTTTCACTCATGTGGAGGCACTTTAGGTTACATCAAAGAGGATCATTCTTTGTAAATCCCTAAAGTTTCAGGAAAAACTGATTTACTAGATTCCAAAATTTTGAGGGGGTTTGGGGGTCTTCCCCCAGAAAATTTTGGAATTTTTACCCTTAAAAGTAGGGTTCCGATTCATTTTGAGACCCTTTGGGTAACACCACCGAATATCCCCAACGTGTTGAATTTTTTTTGCTTTAGTGCTATTACCAAAACTTGAATATCTTATTCTTGGGGGGGCTGCAGCCCCACAGCCCCCCCTCTGGATTCGCCACTGCCCATAACTCTTGATATTTTTCTTGGTTTGAGGTTTGAGTTAAGAAAAAATATTATATTTAAATCAAGAAACATTTTTGATACAAACAGGTAAAAATATTAAGTGAATTTAAAGAACTCATTGCTATTTAAGGGGTACAAAAAAACGATAATTTGAACTCATTTGTGATACATCTGATCTGATACTATAGTTTTAATCATATATTTTACTTCGAATGCATTAAGACTAGTTTATTCTGTTATAGAGTTAAAAATAAAAACAAAGAATTTTTTCTGATTTTCAACAGCGATGATTATATGTATGTGTAATCATGCAAAATTCAATTATTAATGTTAGATTATTTTACTTGAATTATGATACTGACATTTCGAAAGGGAAATAAACTTTCGTAGAAAAAAGGGGCTAATTTATCTTCCCGCTTTACTTAATATTACAAATAGGTATCGAATGATACACTTTCTAGCAAATAGAAATCATTGCGATGTGCATAGAAATAATCAAACGAAAATTTTAATTTGTTCTCAAAATGAAAAAACATTAGTTGTTATGATTATTCTCTCGTATACCTTTAAATATTTTGATTTGTCTTCTTTATTTTTACAGAGTGGATTAAAAAAGAAAAATAGAAAGACTACTAAAAACTGTTTTTAATGAAACATACAATACTAAAACCTAGTTCCAAAAAATGAGTAAAACTTTGTTACTTCAAAAGGGAATACTATGCGCAGTTTTGTCATTTTGATAACGATAGTGATAGAAAAATAAAGGAGGAAGAAGTGTTGTTCTTCTACAGGGTGTTTCAAAATTGCGTTGCACGGCTTTTATTCGGAACCAACGCCTCCTGGGATTATGGAAGTAAGGTCTACCCCTAGGTAAGTGACCCTGGAGAATTCATTGAGATGACTTACAGCGCCCCTAGCGGCGAAATTAAAAAGTTAAAAAAATTAATTTAAAAACTAGAGGAGATAGAGCAAAAACCTCAGTGAGAGTATTATTGCCAACTTCAAGAAAAACTCACTGAAAAAAAATTTGATCAAAATATCTTGAATATTTGCGGAGATATTAGCATGGGAAAATAGCACTTTTTCAGAGGTCAAAAAAGAAAAAGTTCGCATATTTGCAAATTTTTTTGATTTTTTGATTAAATTTTGTGTTCTTTCAACTAAAAAAACACAAAACTACCCAATAACACTGAAAAATTTAGAAATATGCGAACTTTTTATTTTTTGACCACTGAAAAAGTGCTATTTTCACATGCTAATATCTCCGCGAATATTCAAGATATTTTGATAAAATTTTTTTCAGTGAGTTCTTCTTGACGTTGGCAACAATACTATCACTGAGGTTTTTGCTCTATCTCCTTTAGTTTTTAAATTAATTTTTTTAACTTTTTAATTTCCCCGCTAGGGGCGCTGTAAGTCATCTCAATGGATTCTCCAGGGTCACTTATCTAGGGGTAGACCTTACTTCCATGACCCTAGGAGGTGTTGGTTTCGAATAAAAGCCGTTCAACGTAATTTTGAAACACCCTGTATATGAGTATTATTCTCTTATTTATATGAATGATACTGAATACTGATTCAAATTTAATATTATTAATGATAGTTATTGAGATGGAAATAAATGTTGGGGATAAAATATTTTAATAGAGAAAATAATTAATTTCTATAACTACAAATGTATTTAACTTGTGTTTTAATGGTTTTTTTTATCTCTAGGATGGTCTAGTAAATCAGATCAGAAGACGGAGTACTCTGATCGAAGAATGGGAACGAAGAATTCAGAAGCTTGGAGTTCAAGCATGAAACTTTCGTACCATATTGTTTGTCACGAAAAGAGATTATCTTTGTAAAAG
Organism: Tetragnatha versicolor; assembly: GCA_024610705.1. Classification (NCBI taxonomy): domain Eukaryota; kingdom Metazoa; phylum Arthropoda; class Arachnida; order Araneae; family Tetragnathidae; genus Tetragnatha; species Tetragnatha versicolor. Next base: position 44,042,087 of record JANDEH010000009.1, read on the forward strand.
ACTGCCTAAATGTTTTTGATATATATAAATGTGTCATGTGTGTTTTAAATGGTAACCGGTACTAAATTATATTTTAGCCCATTATTTAACGATGTTGCGAGATTGAATTTTGGGTATTAATGACTTATTGAAAACCATCTGTACAGTGTTGAATAAAAGCATTTTCTTTACCATTGTTGGATATTGTTTTCTAAATACACTCTACTTCCATGTTTTTGCTGTTCGCGAATACAAAGTCTAAAAACAAAACTTTCCAGATGAAGGAAGACATGCTATTGCAAAATGAGTCTTCTCTTTTAGTAAAATATAAGCAATTTCCTCACGATACAGTGATTACTATACTAGTAAAAATAATGTATTTGTGATCACTTACTTTATAAGCTCCCTTTAATGTGCGCCTTTAATGTTTAGTAAAATATAAGCAATTTCCTCACGATACAGTGATTACTATACTAGTAAAAATAATGTATTTGTGATCACTTACTTTATAAGCTCCCTTTAATGTGCGCTCATTATGCGGTTCACTCTTAATTCTTTTATGCGATACAGATGGTTTCTTATGAGCGTCATAAAAATTTCTCATAAAATTGTCAGGTGCTACGATTACCCCTTTTTTTTTTTACGAAACCATGCTTTTTTAATGAAATTTTGACCCATAAAACCTTAACATGTTAGAGAGATCCAGAGATCCATACTATGATGAGAGAGAGAAGTTTAGATCTTTCTAAGGTGCAACGGTGGTGGTTCGAAAATAAATTTTAAAATTTAAATTCCCGCCTACCGCACTATACCCTGTCTTGGGTCCCCTTACATTTTTCAGTACACATACTATTGTTAAATAACAATTTCCTTATGTAAAATGTATTGAACTCTCATTTTTATGCTACATTTTGCGAGGTAGGTGTTTTTTGCTAAAAAGAGCACGATTTAATAATAATAATAAGAAGAAGAAGAACAAGAACATTTATTTCTTTTCAATTATTACAAAGAACAAATGACACAAAAACAAAAGCACAAAAGCAAAAATGTACATTACAAAAAACACATATACTATAAAGAAAAAAATTATTAAAGTTGTTTGGGCTACTCAGGGGTCAACGCAGTGACCCATATGAGTAACTAATAAATAGGTAGAATTAAAATAATTTTAAATAAATATAATTATATTTGAAGATATTTAATTTAAAAAAAAATTACACTGAAATTCAAGTGAACCACCGCAAGGTGAGCTTAAGTGTGATAAGATTAGGTTAAAAAAGAGCGTTCGTGACGAAAAAATCAAAAGAAATCTTCAATTTTATCTATTGTCATTACAAAAAGTTTAAGTTGTTTTTTAAATTTAATTGGGGATCTCTCTGATTTCAAGTCATCGGGTAAAGAATTAAAGAATTTAGGTGATAGGTAAACAAAATTTTTATGAAAGATCTCTTTATTTGATTTAGGAACGGAATATAGGTTTTTTGATCGTAAATTGTAACCAATATCTCGGTGGCGAATCGGTAATATATTAAATTTTCGGTATAAATCTATTATTGTTGACTGATGATTACTACCATTCAAAAACTTTATTATTTCATTTTTTTCACAAGATTTCTTAAAGCTTTCCTGTAAATGTGCAAGTTTCATGCCTTCCCATGGGTAAAATATGCAAATGTATTCCCAAAATAGTTTATAGTAAATTTATTACATTTCCTTTCTATGTGAGAATAGGTAATTAATTTTTTAAGGTTGATTAGAGACATTTAGGCCGTTGGTTTACCCCTTTAAGCATCAAATATTACCATAAAGAAGTAAAACTTTAATTTCATTAGTGAATCCACTCGATTTCGGCAGTTAAAATATTTTACTTTTGAAATATATGAGTAACAATTCACCAAGCAACAAAAATAGTAAAGCCGGATGCAGAAGTGAACGGATCATGATTCAACATAAAAAAATCGCTAAAAAGAATAGAGGGATAAATCCTTACAATGGTTGACAATAAAACAGAGCATACGATGAGGAGTGCTTCCTTTTCACATAGAGATAGTCGGTGAAAATCATACAGATCGCGATTTTACACGATACTTTTATTTTAGGGATGTTTTAACAAATGGGTGAATGAATTCATACGTAATGAACAAAATTTCAAATAAAAATTGGTTTGACCATTAAAATTAATTGAATTCCTCTGATTATTTTATTTGATTGTCTGGAAAATGAATAAATTATCTTAAATAGATGCGATTTGACTATAATTATCACACTTTTTCGATTGAAAGTTCTGTGTTATTTTAGAGGCACAGTGAAAACACTTATAATCAATAAGCTACAGTATAAATCCGGTTTTTCTTTGTAAATTAGTATTTACACTTACGACGACGTAAGGGGTCATCCATAAATAACGTGAGGCGTTTTTTCCAAAATCTGGACCCCCCTCCCCCCTTGGTGAGATTTAGTGAGATTTTGCTGGACCCCCCCTCCCCCCCAAGTGAGATTTACCTACAACTTTTTAAAAATAATTTGCAGTATCTTATCTACTTCTCATACTTAAAAAAAGAAAATCGTATAATTTCTAACTTAAAAAGTTGACGTGAGATTTTAATTGACCCCCCTCCCCCCTTGGTGAGATTTGGTGAGATTTTTCCAAACCCCTCCCCCCTTTTTGACCTCACGTAATTTATGAGTGACCCCTAATGAAAATACTCACCACACAATTCAAATATTTATCACCATAAGCATATTGCATTAATAGAACTCATTTATTGTTTTACATTTTATTAGTTTGCATTTGTAAAGCACTTGTTCATCCTGAATAAATATTTTAGGTTTCGTAAACTATTTTCTTACTATGGTCTTACGGTAATTTGATTTACCTCTGAAAGGGTCTATCATGGGAGTTTTTTTAACAAGATTGTATCTCAGTTTAGCTATTCAAAGAGTAATGTCAAATTGATGATGCTATATTAGAACCATTCAACTTTATAAAGTTGTGAATAACCTTTTTCCTTTTATTATTAATTTTAACCTTTATCAAATCTGCTGAAATTTGAATTCCGTGATAGCTTTAGTTATTTTTTTAATTACTACTCGAGACTTCAAAAATGCGAAATATTAATTTTTTTTCAAAAATAAACTTATTAAACAGCCATATCATTAACTTAAATTGGCTAGAGTTTTTCACGTTTACATAATTGTACAAATTAGTAAATTATCTGATACTTACAGAAAATAATATTGAAAAATTAAGGCATCATAATTAAAGGAGTAAACAAATTGTTGAAAATTATTTCATTAAATGGAAAAAATAGTTATACAGATTGAATTGAACTTTTTAAAATATATTAATAATATATATATTTATTATTTATGTATAAATAATGTATAAAATGATTTATAAATTAGTTTAGTGGATATTTCTGAAAGGCAGGTTTTAAGTTTTTAAATTATCTTTTATAAAATTAATACTTCAATTCTTGAGAGAAATATGTAACAGATATTTGTAAAAAAATTTTTAATTTTCTATTTAAAATGTTTTAAGATAATAATGATACAGGTATTTAAAGCATTCAAAAACCATTTTCACGCAATTTTCCGGGGTTTTATACCTCTTTCCCGATTTTAATGACCCTTCTCTTCCCATTTTGATGAACAGTTTTAAAGCTAAAATTTAACTCAAAATCAACTTATTTCGATTCTTATTTTTTTAGTTGCTTGATACTATATTTAAAACACTACTGAAGCTAAATAGAACTATACTAAATTTTAAGACTATTTACTTACTATACTCTATTCATTTAGAATTGGTGCTTGAGAAATAAAGCTTTCCCCCACGCTAGAAGCGTAACCATAGTTACGCTCTTCGCGCAGCCAATAATAAGCCTTCTTCGTCACTTCGACGTGGATAGTTGCTATGGTTACCGATCGGTGGTGGGGGAAGGAAATACTTTCAAGCGCCAGTTCAAAATGAACAGAGTATAGCAAATGAAAGAAATGCTTTGCAAGAGCAGTTCAGCAGTAAAGAAATTATTTAAAGTGTTAAGTCAGTAATGTTTGAAGTTCCTCTCTCCCTTGGTGTCTCACATACATGCATGATCCCTTCTTCCCTTTCTCTTTAAACAATTGACGTTGTTTGTGAATGACCCCATTGCCCTTATTAAACCATCAGGTTACGTTTCACATATCTCTCACAAGCAGCGCTGTAATCGCTAAACTTTTCTGCCTTATTATTTACCAAATTACTCTACAAAAAATTAAAAAACTTTTCATCCGAATTACTAAAATGTTAAATAATACTTCGCATTTGTGAAAGATACACATAAAGACATGGTTAAACCGTTAAACTTCAAGGTTTAGTATATATACACAACTTTATGGCATCATTAAAATGTCAACAGAATATTATTCAAGTAGCAGACAGTGGTAGGGAGGAAAAAACAAAACCAGGCACATGTGTTTGTTGAGGGTTGGATGTTTTGAGTGCTGATGTGATACGTTGTTTTCAGTGGTTTTCTAAGTTAGAATTCCGTTTAGGAGAAGACTAGGGTTGGAAGTAGATTGAGTTGGAAGTATTTTGTTTCTAGCAAGAGAGCTAAAAGAAGTTTTTAATTTTCCTTAAAGTTTGTGTTTACCGACAATCCAAGTCGGATGTGTCGACTAGGGCTTTACCCCTCAAAGAATGGCGGGTAAGCACTCTCTAGACGAGGAGACAGATTTACAAAATGATCAAAGACAATCTAAGATAAAGAAAACAGAAAGAGTTTATATTAATCAAGAACCTACTGAAGACCAAATCAAGACAGCGAAGAAAAACGGAAGCAAGACCATAAAATTCGGAATATCAGGGATCGAAACTGAAATACCAACTAAACACACGATCCTGAAAAATACGTTTTGTAATATACTAAAAAAAGAAGATGAAATAATAGTCACAAGAGCAAAGCGTCTAATCATTACCACCCAAAGCGAGGATACAATAAGGAAGATATTAGAATTGGAAAAAATCAACGAAGTCAGAGTCAAAGTAACTACTTTTGAGGATTCCTTCACATCCCAATACATAATACACGACGTGGACCAAGATATATCACTCGAAGAGATAGCAGAAAGCCTGAAACACCAAGGAATACGAGTAAGAAAAATCATAAGATTTAACAACAAAAAAGGGGATCTATCACCAACAATATTAGTTAAAGAATTGGGAGTGGCAGAAAGAAAAAAGATAAAGATAGACAACATATACCACAATGTAAACACCTTTGAAGAAAAACCTAAGATCTGTCATAAATGCCTGAGACTAGGACATTTTGAGAAAACCTGCAGAGACACTCAACAAAAATGCTACAAATGTGGCGGAAAACACGCACCTAGCGAATGTACAGAAGAAAATCCAGCTTGTTTTAGATGCGGAATAAAAGGACATACAGCAATCGAAACAACCTGCGCCAAAATACAAACGGAAAGAAAAATACTCAATAAAGTGAGAAACGAAAACATAACATTTACAGAGGCCAGGAAAGCGATCGAGGGAAATACCTATGCGAAAGTAGTTGCAGGAAACACGACCCCCAAAACAGTGGGATCAATCGAAAAACCCCAAACGAATGAGCTAACTGAAATAGTCAAGGAACTAAAAGAGGTAGTTAAAAATCTCAAAGAATTGACAGAACTCAAAGAGGTAGTAAAGGATCTTAAGGAAGTAACAGAACAAATCCTAAGCCACACAAAAGAAGACAGATTGAAACACCACGAAAGTGGAAGTAAACAAACAGGAGACCAGAGTTTTGCCATAAGGGAATTCGAAAAGGAGAAAGCAAAAAAAGACTTGGGACAAGTTATCAAATCAGCAGCACAACCGATCTTGGAATTAACGTCAAAAATAGAAAAGTTAGCCCAAACAGTAGATAATCTAGAACAAAAAGTTGGAAACCTTCAGGTTGAAAAAATGGATGACACATATGATCTCTCACCTGGAGGGAGCCCTGATCACTTATATAACGTGTAGCGAAGAATCAACAGAAACGGACAAAAAATAAACAAATACCAACAAAAGCAAACAAAAAAATGAACCTTAATATAAGTGACAACAATGTGTATTTTATACAATGGAATGCTAGAAGCATAAAAAATAAAGGCTTCTGGTTAAATCAATCTATATTCGAAAATGCAGATATTTTGTTAATACAGGAAACCTTCTTAACTCCTGAAGACAATTTGAATATAAAAAACAAAGTTACGTATAGAGAGGACAGACCTTCAAGAGGTGGAGGTCTACTAACAGCAATCAACAAAAAGTTACCTTCTCAAAAGGTAAATTTAAATCCACCAACCTCAGAAAATGAAATTTTATGTGTTAAGGTAAACATAGGAGGGAAATGGACAACATTTGTAAATATATACTCCCCTAAGGGCCGATTTACAAAGAACTGGCTTAACTATGTTACCAAACAAATACATGATCACACCTACCTAGTGGGTGATTTCAACATCCATCACCCCCATTTGGGAAGCCCCAACAAATCCCAAGATGGGGATAGGGTAATGGACTGGATTATGGATAACGAATTAGTCTTGTTGAATACTAAACAACCAACCCACTTCTCAAGGAACTCCCAAGCCTTATTGGACCTGACCTTGGGCTCAAAAGATTTGGGGCTACATACAGATCTAATGGTTCTAGAAGAGTTATATGACAGTGATCATTACCCAATTCAAATCAAACCGCAGCTAAGATTATTCAAGAAGACAGAATGCTTAGAGGTAAAAAGAATCCATTGGAAAAGATTTCAAGAAAACATTAATACCTCCTTGAACAACAAAGACAATCTGACATCCATGGAAGATTTAACCAAAACGATCAGAGAAGCCAAAGATGAAAGCCTACAATCAAAAACTAAAGTTTATGAAAAAGCTCCCCCATATTGGACACTCAAATGTAACGCATTGTTACAAAAAAAAAGATATTTATTTAAAGAAGCTAAGAGAAATATAAATAACACAACATGGAATAACTACAAAAAAGCAGCAGCTCAACTAAGAAAACTAATAAAAGATTTGAAGGAAAAGTATTGGGATAACATATGTAAAGAGGCTGGAGAGAACGGAAGAATATACAAGATCCTGAAAACAATAAAAGAGAAAAATCTAAACACTGGTTCCAGCAATCATGTAATAAAAATTAAAAATATAGAACTATTTACACCCCTAGCACAAGCAAACGCGTTTGTGATGAAATATACAAGAAGTAGTGATCTTCCCGAAGTCCTACTAAACTATAACAAGACTGGAGAAAACCTGAAAGAAAAGTTCAAATTAACCGAACTACAAGAAGTAATAAGAAAAATGAAAAATCGATCCCCGGGTCCGGACAACATATCAACAAAAATGATAAAGCAGTTGTCAGAAGATAACTTAAAAAAACTACTAGATCTCTACAACAACCTATGGGAAAAAGGTGAAGTACCGGATGAATTCAAAAGAACCACGGTAGTGCCAATCAGGAAACCAAATAAAAACCGGGAAGATATTGATTCATACAGACCCATTGCATTGACGTCAATCCTGAGCAAAACCTTTGAAAAACTAATTGTGACAAGAATCACTAAACACATAACTAAAAATAACCTACTAAACCCATACCACTATGGGTTTTTAAGAAATCGAGGTTGTGAAGAAGCACAGGTCGCCATATTCACTAAAATTCTAAACACCAGAATAAATAAAAAAAAAGTAGTGCTAATCTCTTTAGACCTCAAAGAGGCTTACGACTCTGTGTGGCCATCGGGCCTTATGATGAAAATGATAAAAATGGGTTTACCCACAGAAATCACACAATGGACTCATGAGTTCATCAAAAAAAGGAAAATAAAAGTGAGATGGAGAGGAACACTTTCAGAAGAAAGAGTACAGAATAGAGGTGTACCTCAGGGTAGTGTCATTAGCCCTATCCTATTCACGATATTCATGCACGACGTATTCGAAAATGTACCTGAAAACACCCAGATTGTAGTCTTTGCAGATGATATAAATATGATAGTATCGGGAAATACCACAGAAGAGATAAAAGCAAATTGCCAGGAAGCAATAGATTCAATAAGCAAATGGTGCGACAAATGGAAACTAACTTTGCAAACAAAAAAATCGGTCATAATCAACATGTCGAAAGGTTTAAACAACCCCAGTTTTGACACGATACTAAAAGGAGAGACAATCCCCTGGAGCTCCGAGGTTAAGATTTTAGGAATATGGTTTACCCCCAATCTTTTATTCAATCACCACATCAAGAAAACATGCGAAAAAGCAAGCAAGCAAATAAATCTACTAAGAGCTATTGGAGGGGTTGGATGGGGAGTCCGCAGTGACCACTTGCTGACAATTGCGAATTCCTGCATAAGAAGCAACCTGGAATATGCACCACAGATCATCATGAATGCATCAAAAACATGCAGGAAAAAACTAGAAACAATATACAACAACATGCTCAGACAAGCATTGGGGTTACCAAAATGGACTCCAATACCTGTTTTATATGCGGAATCAGGCCAACCAAATCTTACAGAAAGAATAAAACAAAGAAACCTAACTGCCCATATAAATCTCATCAAGAATAGATCGCCAATTGTGGAAGAAATGGAACAAATAAAGGATCATTGCACAAATAGCGTTTTCCAAAAAACGTCTTTCTGCCTGGAAATAGAACAAAAACTAAGGGAATTGAAAGTGGAGAAAAGAAATATTCTACAAGCAAGCACTACAAAAAACCTTGAATCAATAAAAAATCTCAACATATATACGGACAACCTACAATTTCAAGTACCAAAGAGAAATCCCCATGAGGGAATCCAACATTTACTGAACGATTATCTAAATACAATGCCTAAGACTGCGACAGTAATAGCAACAGATGCATCGAAATCAAAAGAAAACTGTGCTGTAGCCATAATAAATTTTAGGACACAAACCAAACTAAGTGGGACAATTCATCAAATCAATTCAATTTTCTCAGGAGAAGCCATAGCCATAATAATTGCTATAGAAAAGTATGCTAAAAGACAAGAAGAACTTTATATATTCACTGATAGCTTATCGGTGCTGTCGGCGTTGAAAAGCGGACAAGAGAGGAAAAGCACAGTAATAGAAAGATTAAGCTGGGCAATAGAAAAATCTAGTCAGATTTGTAACCAAATAAACCTAATATGGATTCCGGGACATTCAAATTTAAAAATCAATGAAATAGCAGACAAGGTGGCAAAGGAAGCACGCAACAAAGGAACAATCCTAAGATGGATTGTCCCAGAAGACATAGCACAAGAAACTAAAAGAAGAACAAGAAATGCAATGATAGAAGAATGGGAGAAAAGCAAATACACTATGACCCACCCAAACCTAACAAAATTAGATAAAAGAACAAAGAAAAAGATAGGAAACAACAGAAAACAGGATGTTCTATTAACTAGAATACGAACAAAAACCTTGCCCACAAATGGAATATTGAAAAAAATTGGACTAGCAGAAAAGGATGAATGTACATGTGGAAGAGAAACAGAAAATTTAGAACACATTCTATTATCATGCCCATTATATGAAAACGAAAGAAATCAAATGAGAAAAAGTATAGGAATAACGCCATTATCTTTCGGATGGCTAGCATCCTTCGAAGATGAAGGGGAAACAAAAGCAAGAGTATTAAAAAAGTTCTTCAAAGAAATAAATAGGTTTTAAGAGGAAAATAACAAGAGACACAGAAAGTTGAAACTTTGACTCAATGGTAAAAAAAAAAAAAAAAGGATACCTGGTATAAGCGCATAGCAAAAACCAGAGCAACTAAACCAACCAACCAACGACAGTGGTAGCAGACGGATTTGCAATCAGAATCAGTTCAATCGAAATCTCTTGATTGGGAAATATTTGTTGTTGTAACTTTGTTCACAAGTATTTTAACAAATTGATCGGTTGTTTGATTTCAAAAACGTGCAGCTCCTGGATGATTGAGAAGCTCAGCAATGAACAAAGAACATTTTTTCAGTGCTTGCGATTTTGAATTGTTACACCTGTCTGTGGTTAATAACATTGATTATTTTTACTATATTCGTAATAAGTATTGGTATGGAGAAAAATTTGTTATTGTTCTTAGAGAATTATTATCCCAGATTCATTGGTATGAAGAGAATTTGAAATTATTGTATAAAGAAGCTCATTGTTATGATTTCTCTGATTCAAAAGGAAATGGATTTAGAAGCTTTTGTTTGATATTCGACCGCTATTTTTCAGAATGTTATAATTTCTGCAAAAGATTGAGTGCAGCTCACGAATCAATGTTTTTTAGACCTCAAAGCTATTTAAAAGAAGCAGAAAGTCTTGTCAATATTCTTATTGGACTAAGGCCAGGATTGAACCTAATTAAGAAGATTATACTTGATAATGAAGATAAAAATCTTTTGATGCCTGAAAAATCATATACTGCTGAAGAGTTAATCAAGGAATGTGGAGAGATTTCTCAGTTAGGGTTTTATGGCCAATATCAAGGTTTTTACGTGAGTATAATTATTGTATTGATCTTTATATTGACATAGTATACTAAAAATAACCTAAGAACTATCTTAATTACTTAGATCATTTAGATAACTTAAAAAACTAACCAGCTGTTTGTTGAGCTAAAAATTTTAAGACCAGTACAACGGAAAATAATAATCCTCCTGCTCTTCTGGTGGGTTCGCCATACTTATGCCTTATCCCGTTGGTGAGATCTGTACTATTCTTGAAATTTTAACCTGTGTTGATCAGTTATAGAAATGCTGACCGACTCAAAAAATCTTAAAATAATTTTGTTTCCTTACTTTTCCTTTTGTAAAGTCTTTGCAGAATACTTAGTTGGCTTTAAACTAGAAGTGGGTTCAATCGCCAAGTGAAGTAGTAGCGCCAAAGTGCACCAAGTATCAAAGTAAAGCTAGCGACAAAAAAATTCTGCAAGAGGCGCCAATTTGAACCCACTTCCAGAGTTTTACCACTTAGTTTTTGATCGACCGTATTTGATTTGTTACCATTTTATTAGCCTTTTAGAATATCCCAAAATTCTTACAACTAATTATCTAGTTAAACAACCTAATAAACTATGTAAAACTAACCTTTACTTTAGTACAAAACAATCATAATTGATCAGTATAATTGGTATATGTGCGTGGTTGAATAATAAAGTTAGTGAATGAAAGGTTCTATAACTGATGTGCTTCAGTGCATGAATGTATTATTTGTTTAAAAAAAATTTAAAAATAGTACTACAGTGATGTATTTCTACTTTCATCTCTTCTTCAAGTTTCTCTTTTATCCCTATTTAATCATATCTACCATCTACCTGATTTTATTAAAGAATTTTTAAGTTAAGCTTGTGATATTGTCAAACAAATCTTGTATGTAATGGAGGTTTTTTTTGTTGTAGTATTGCACTTCAATGAGAAGAATCTTGCAAGGTGTTGGTGTGATTGTAGCTACGTTCAGTGACCTATACCAAAGCTCTGGAGGCCCGATATCTAAAGCTGCTCTAACTATTCTGAATGGACTGAAGTATATATTTAATCCTGAACTGCGAGCAGAACAAATTGTGGATGTTGCACAGAATTCGTCCATTGAATTTTTAAAAGCCTTTTGGAGTCTTAGTGAGACACAATTTATGAAGGTTTGACTTGTTTCTTAAATTTATTCTCTTTCCCTTTGTGGAAGCATATTTCAAAACAATTTAGCTGCCATATATGTGAAAATATCTTGAAAATACAGTAAAACCTCTCTGAGCGACCACCCCTTCTAACGACCTGATTTTGAAGGCACCGATTTTTTCCCTATTCTCCTAATGTTAAAATACCCCAATTAGCAATCATTAAAACCCCTCCCAGCGACCAGTTTTTTAATTCAGAATAAATTTTGTTTTTTTAAGGCTAGGAAATGGAAAAAACATAACTAGAACCGGATCATCATTCTAAATTATTATTTTAGTAAAAAGAATCAAAACATGCAAAATTATGGACGAAGAGCAATTCTTTTATATCATTTTTGTTGATACTTTTTTCAATCTGATACGAATGTGATTGAAAATAAATATGATTTTGTCACATTAAAAGGCTAAAAATTAAAAATAAATATTTAAATTTTAATTTAATTTTTTACTGTGGATCAAGTTAGCTCAATTCTAAAAATCCATTCATTTAATAAGTCAATTTCATATTAAATACATAATTCAAAACAGAGTTTTTTAAAATCACGTTGTTCTAACAAGAAATTATTAAAGATCTCTCAAGATTGGAAAATGAGAATACCATTGCTTTTAGCTAGCTATAAACACGATGAAATATTCAACATGGATAAGACTGTTCAAGTTTTTTTTAGAGATTTGTCTGATGAGCGCATAATGATTAAATCGGCCGACTTCAGTGGAATCGTACATAATAAGTTGTTTTAGAGTTTTTGATCACTAATTGTTTGAAAAATGTTTTGAGTAAGTTCTAAAGCAACTGCTTTCTATTTTTAAGATGACCCCTTTTGAGCGACCACCCCTCTTAACGACCGATTTTTCGTGGAACAGAGGGTGGTCGCTCAAGAGAGATTTTACTGTAATTAGTACTGTAAGAAAAGATTTAAAAAATTTTGTTCTTACATATTATCCCGTCTACTGAGTCTCTGAAAATGAAAATGTATAGCCAAAGGCCATTAACTGTGCTGCTGAAACTGACAGTTGATGGGATAATATACAAGAACCAAATAAAATCAATAAAACTTGAAATAATTCATTTGTATAAATTTATTTATATATGTGGTCTTTTTTAGCTTTAAAAATAAAAAACAACTTAGAAACTCAAAATAATATAGTTTAAAATATTAAGTGTTAGTATTACTTCAACAATAATTTGTATATGCAGTTATGCATTGCAATTAGTTTTGTTTCAGTAAATTAATAGTTAATATAACATAATTGGAATAAAATATTTTTTGGGGTTCAAACTTTAAAAAAGTGAAGTTTTATGATGGTATCTAAAGGCAAAAGTACATAATGATTAGTTTTCTTTTAAAAATTTGAACCCAATCAAAAAAGACACAAGTACCCTTACCTTGACTTCTAAATATAATTTATGAATAAATTTAAAAAATTCTCAGAAAAATAGTAAAACCAAGTCTTGTATGAATAACTAGAAATTGTAGTTACTGTGATTCCTGTGTTTGAATTCTAAAAAAATATCTTTAAGTGTGGCTTTCTTCCATAGATGCCATTCTTCAGTCCTGGGGGACAGAATTCTGTCTCCTTAAAAGTTCTGTGCATGGAGTTTCGTTCTGGGTCTAATACGAAATGTAAAATAGTCCAACTGATCAGCAATTTGTACAAAATTTCAGTACTTACATTGCACATTTTGTCAAGAAATGAGCTTGTTTTACACAGACACAGCTTTTACTTAATTTTATGGAACTATTTAATTGTCCATATAATATTTTATAGGTTTTTCTACAATTAAAAAAATATACTAGACTGGTGGAAAAACATTATAAAGTTAGTTCAAAGTTCAGTCTTACAATTTTTGAAGAGTAGCTACCATGGTAGAGTTTAGAATGAATCTAAAATTAAGTATTAAATGGCTTGACTATTATTCATTTAGGCACTGCCAGGATGGGTATGCCCAAGGGTTCAAGTTAGAGAAGAAATATTCATACCACCTGTTCCTATTTTGTTAAAAGCCTTGAATTCTAATGAAGATATAGTTATTCCTGTGCCAGCATCTCATACCCCAATTGCTCCTGTAAGGTGTTTACTTTTGTCCTCTACCCACCGTAATGGGCAAGTATGTTGAAATTATATTTTTATTTTACAGTTTTTCATGTCTAAAATATTTTGTTTCTAGGTACATTTATGATTTGCTTTGAATTGAAATTCTTAGTGAGATTATTTTTTTACTCACAAGACAAATTCCAACAGGATAGTTTCTTAATGTTTTAAACCAAAGACAGTAAAATTGAACAAACTCTAGGGTCAAAAGCAGCAAAATAAAACAATTTTGTGCTTTTGTAAAATACAAAACTTTTTCTTGGTAAAAACTGTGTGTGCAACATTGGTATATAAATGTGGTGTGTTTTTTATAAGTTTACTCATTATTTTCAAATTTCTTCTTTTTATGCAGCTGCATACAACATTTCATTTGTGGTGTGTATAACTGTTAACATTTTTTACGACTTTCATTATAAATGTGAATTAATTTTTATTTCTAAAGCTTATTACCATTGTAATATGTTTTTACAGGTATTGAAAAACAATAATAAGTGTTCAGACCTTAAATCTAAATGCATATTGTTTCATTGTCATGGAGGAGGGTTCATTTCACAAAATCCAGAATCACATGAAGTAAGTAATCTGAGTCAGTATTAAATTTTTCCTTTTAACCTTTTAAGATGGAACTTATTAGTTATAAGAATAACTTTTTCAAATATTCTCATTGATTCATGTGTATTGTCAAATAAATTTTATTACTTTTTTTAGTTCTAAAATAAAGCATTTATTAATTAGTTATTTTCTAATATTATATATAAAAATATTCACACAATGTAGATACTTTGTGTAATTTATTATTATTATTATTTTAGATTTACTTGCGACATTGGGCTCATGATTTAAATGTCCCAATAATATCTGTTGACTATTCTCTCTCTCCCCAAGCTCCATTTCCCAGAGCATTGGAAGAAGTTCTTCTTGCTTATGCTTGGGTTCTAAATAACCCTGAAAAGTTAGGTACAGTTTTTTTTCCTAATTAATCTAGCATTGTTTATGGTATTCATGAAAAGTTAACTCACTGAAAAGTAAACCTGTTTGGTTGTTTAAATTAGAAAAACTATAAATAACACAATAGTGCTGTAACAGATATGAATATGACTCGTATGTTCTTGAAGACTGGTAAAATCTCATTATAACGAACTTCACGGGACCGTAAAATTTCTTCATTATAACAGAAATTTCGTTGTAACCGTATCATCGCTAATTCAAATAAAAACAGTTGGGGACTTTCATAATAACGGGATTTTTCGTTGTATTGGTAATCGTTGTAACGGGATTTCACTGTATATCCAGTTTCGAAATTATATACTTCCTGATTCAATGTTTAGAAGTCATTTAAATGTCTGTTACTAAATAGTTTTCCTATTTTAGGATGGACTGGTGAAACTATTTGCTTCGCTGGTGACAGTGCAGGAGGAAATATCTTGATGGGATCGGTTTTGAAAGCGATATCTTTGAATATTCGTTTACCTGATCTGGTTCTCTGTGCATACACTCCTTTGATTCTTGACATCGTTCCATCACCTTCTCGATTGCTGTGTTGGATTGACCCTCTTCTTCCCCTAGGGTTCATGATAAGCTGTTTGGATGGTAAGTTTAATGTGATTTATAAATTGAGGGCTGTTGGATTTCATGTGATAGCTTAACTTTTTTGTTTTACTGAAAAAGCAATTTTTAAATCATTTGCTATATTTTTTACAATGGTACTTGTTTAAATCACTGTTGACTCTTATCTTTTAAAAGTTAAGTCATTGAAGTATTTTTAATGCCAGTTTTCTTTGTTAAGATTTTGATAAGTTGATTAAGTTAAGATTTTGATAAGTCTATTGAAGTATTGATTCAAAAAGCTTTTTTATATTCAATTTTAAAGTAAATGTGTTGAATTGTCAAAATTGTAAGGTTAAGATATATCAACACCTGAAATGTTGGGAGAGCTCTACTATAACAAACATTTCTTGATATTTTTCTATTCTTTTGTCCATAAGGGGAATCTTGTGCGACTCTAAATGGTTTTCCTTCTTATGTGGATTTGAAAAAGCAAGCTGTTTTATTAAACGAAATTTTCTATCTTAATATCAAGGGAATATAAACATGAAATCAAGAGCTTTCATCACATTTCTAATGATAACATCTTTTGACCCACAAGTTCTGTTTGAGTATACATTTAGAGAAATGATATCTAATGTTTTAATTCTGTTTGATTTTTCAGCAACTTTACTTAAGTTTTCCTTTTATTTAACTTACTTAAATATTAATTTTTTTCTTTTAACAGCTTACTGTGGTGCATTGGAAACTGATAGAGATGAATATGTGGAAGATCATGGATATAAGTCAAGGAAAATATCATCTATTAGTGATATACTTGATTCCAGTATGAATTTCATTAAACAGTGCTCAAGGGTTGATGTAGATGAAAATGTTCTATCAGACTGTGAAACAGATAGTGCCTTTTTCAGCTCTGAATCTTCTTGCTCAAATAGTTATGTTAAGGATTTTTCAAAACTAATGGCTGAATCTGATGAAATAGACTCAAATGAGCCTTACCTTTTCAGCAAAGACTTTACTGTATATGATTTTACCAAAGACATAGCTTTTGATCTAAAAGAAAAGTGGAAAGGTACTTTAAATTTAGGGATCAACAAAGTGTCTGATATTATAATGTCATCACCTCTTTACAAAAAAGTATTAGCCCCTTTCTTACCTAACTTCAGTAACCCTTTTGAAGAAAAGAAGGAATATAAATGTCCTCCTAAGTCATTTATTTTAGAAAAGATGAGAAAACTTAAAATTGTTTCAAAAAATCCTTTCATGTCACCATTGCTGGCTTCAGATGATCTTTTAAAGAAAATGCCTCCAATTCAATTTGTAGTAAGTAATTTTATGTTGTAATTTTTTTCTTATACTCGGTGCAATAAAGCAAGTTGTTTTAAATATAGAAAAACTGCCAAGAATCTAAAATTTCTGCATTTTAAAGTATGTTATTTCCTTGAATGTATAGCTGTTTTACTGAAATACAGTAAAACCTTATTATTGGAGTCCCAATAATCTGAGTTATTGCTTTAATTGAGCCATCAAATATTTCTAAAATTTTGTTATTGGTTCTTTAGAAGGCTTCAGAAAAACGCTAAAGTAGCATAAAACACTAAATATTAAGGAATTTTAAAAATGTAGAACATATACATCTTATTCGTAGTAACAAAATGAATAGCATGGGGTGTATCTGTATAACCTTTGTGTGTATTGGTTAAAATATACATTTCAAAACATTAAAAAATTGTATTATTTGCAATATTTGATTTAACTGAGTTTTTCAGTTATCCAGGCTAGGTCTTTGTCCACATGGACTCAGTTAATGAGGACTCTACTGTAATATTATCTTATTATAAATAACTAATCACATGATGGAAAATTATGAGAGGAACAAAATTCAAGTGATATAGTCTTACCACCACAAAAAAAACTTTGAAAAGGAGAACAGAGATAAACAATGGCCACACAGATTTCGCACAAACTTTGTTCGTCTTCAAACTTCATCGTTTTTAAATTACCATCACCCTCAAAATTAAGTGGAAAAGTCCGTTCCCATAACAACCACCTATATATTACCCGACGTTAAAAGTTTTTCTCGTGGCGGTCTGACTATACCAATATTCCATATTCACTGTAAAAAAATGTGGCACTTTCCACAAGAAATGGAGGGTAGAAATTGCCTACATACATGAAGAGATGTTACACAGCCATAAAGAGGGACCTCCCATCTAGACAGGAGAAGATTCCACTAGGTCCCTCTTTATCGCGGTGTAACATCTCTCTATGTATGGAGGCAATTTCTACTCTCCACTTCTTGTGGAAAGTGCCGTATTTTTTTACAATGTTATTACTTCTTCGTGTAGCACACATTCTGTTGTTTTTATGTTTTATTATGTGCCTTATATTTAAATTGATACATTCTATTTCAGTCTCTCAATTTTGATCCATGCTTAGATGACTCCATTGCTTTTGCCAAAAAACTGAAAGCTTTGAACTGTCAGGTTGTAATAGATGTCTTGGATGGTCTTCCTCATGGATTTTTGAATTTCCTCCCTTTTAGTAAGGAAGCTCATGACGGGTCTAATTTATGTGTTCGTCGTTTAAAAGAAGCAATGAAACTAAGTTAAAGGTTTAGTGTTTCTATCATGACTACATTCCAATTTTTATTAAATTGTTTATTTATTTTCAAATTATATTTTATTTATTTAAATAAAGTTTCTTAATTATATTTAATAAACCTGGTCATTATTGAAATTTAACTCTTAATTGAATTCTTATAGCTGATTAATATGTTCTTCAAACTGGAAAACAAATGCAGGTAAAAAAAATTCCTATAGTATATAGGTTACTTTATAACTTGTTTAGTACAACTTATCTAAGTTCAGCTTTTATATAGCCATGTAGGTATTATTTATACAGTTCATTGGGTTAAAAAACAGTATTTCTCCAAAACTTTTATTCCTCTATAAAGGGTGTTTCAACCAGTCTACCCAAACTGTGTACAGGGTGTCCCCCTTTAACTTTTGAACCCCTACAGATGCAGTCATGAAAGTGGGGTCTAGATATAGTAAAGTGGCCATGCCCTATCCGATGCAACAACTTTCAAGGCCTAGTGTCAATGTTAGGAGTTATAGTAGGAAAAGACACCTTGTGCAGAGAAATGCCTTGAACGCACTAGCGGGTGCCTAAAACGCACACTCAATTAGGTAGAATTTACGTAGTTATTACGTCCTAAAACGCTCCTCATCGGGCGAGAATGATAAATTTACTTTCGCATTATGAGGAGCGTTTTAGGACGTAAATTCTACCTAATTTAGCGTGCGTTTTAGCGGTTTTATTCAAGGCATTTCTGTACACAAGGTGTCTTCCTACTAAATGGATGCTGCCCTGCTCTACAACTTAGTAATTGACTAATTTAACAAATCTCTAATAGTTTTTAAAATAATTATAACTCCTAACATTTCCGCTAGAGGGCATTGAAAGTTGTCGCATTGGCTAGGGCATGGTCACGTCACACTTTACTATACCTAGACCGTAGACCCCACTTTCATGAATATATCTGTAGGGGTTCAAATGTTAAATGGAGTGGACAGGTAGAAAGATTCCTTGCCTGGAGGTTTACAGTTTTCTTTTTACAGCATGCACTTGCACATACATGTTGTGCCATGGATATTTTTTAAGGCTCATACATACTGTTTCATTGTTCATCCTAATTGATTCTCTGCACTATAGATCACTAGTTTCGATAGAAAAGCGAAGGATTAAAGTGGGAAGTTCCAAGTTACACTTTGGATGATTCCTTTAAAATGAATATCAAAAGTGATAAGTCTGAATGAGCCTTTAGTACCTAAACAAGCATGCAAATAACTGTTCACTAGGGTGGAATGAAAAAATAAAAGGAATTTTGTCTAATCCCTTTTGTAATAGCCTGCAAAAGTTACCTTTAGCCACCCATTAGTATCAATATGTGGAAACCGGAAATTCATAAAAAAAAATATCTTACGGGACAGCTAAGGCCATGAAGTTTTGAAAAAATGCTGATTTTTTTTACAATATAACTAAAAACCATAGATTATAGATTAAACCCTCACGTTTTGTTTATAATTCTTTAACTACATTTGCCTTAGATAATCTCATGGATTTCCTCTTAATTTTCTACAGATCAGATAGGTAGGGGAGAGGAGGGAGGAATGGGACAGTGGGAGGAGTGGGACAGCTGAAATTCTGGAAAAATAAATCAGTTTATTTTATTTCCAATTTGGTCATTAGATGGCCTTCTTATATCTTCTTGTTATTTCCTTCATTTAGTTTATCCAGCAGCAAGTTTCTGTTTATAGTTGTAAAAATTTGATTTTCCCACTTCCAAAGTTAATATCCAGTCTATCTTGAGTTTTATTTCATTTCTCATGTAATTTGTAGAACAAACATTATATAATGCCATTGTAATCTAAAAGATATAATGTATGCTAATCTGCAATTTCATAAAGCCTAACACCAGCATAGTTTATGTGACAAGTTATATTTTAAAAGCAATGTGTGGAGGGAGGAATGGGACACTCTGAAAAATGTAAACAAAATCTGCAAAAATGTAAACAAAATTTGAAAATATTAATTTCTGATAGCTTTCTATCGCTTCAATTGAAATGCTTTTCTTTTCTTGAATAAACAATTCCAAGTATTACATTGTATTTCAATTTTTGATTCTTAACACCATGGGAAAGAGTTCAAGTGTACTAAATATTTTTTAAAAATTATTCTATAATAGATATAAAATTGAAAGCTGTTTAAAAATGTGGGCAAAGGTTAAAAGAATAGTAGGTAAAATACTAGGCCCTTTCTCATTATTACATTTTACTAATTTTCTTTACTTTTCAAAAGTGTCCCATTCCTCCCATACTCATGTCCCACTCCTCCCACCCATGAGGGAGGAATGGGACAAAATTCTTGTTAATTTGAATGATCAAAAGTGATAAAATTAAACAACATTTAAGAACTGTACATTTTTAAAAAATTAAGTTAAAACATGTAAGTTTATTATCCAACCATTTGCATCTATGAATAAGCAGGAGATAATGAATAAAAAAATATTTAGTGAAAATTGTCCCATTCCTCCCTCCTCTCCCCTAGTATATTTATGAATCTGCCTTTGTTTGCGATACTGAAACTTTTGGCGTCATTTTCGTCAACTTCCGGTTTACATCGCCTTGTTAAATAGAGATGTTTTATCGCCTAAAATATAGCTGAGATAGGCATGGCTGAACTTAACCTAAAAGAAACTTTCATATTTGTAGTGCTGACATCTAGCATTGAAATATAGGACTACATCTAATATGGTTTTCATTAAATATAAGTTTCACTTCTTGAAAAATTCTGATATATTCATAACATCTCTTTATTAAAAGTTTGTTGAAATGAAATTATTCTATTCTTTATTAATACCAAAAATTAATTTTGTACTAATGCAGTTTCTCCACATTAAAGAATCGAATTTTCGTATCAAATAGTCCTTTTTCATATTAGTCGGAAGACCAGATTTCGGCCATATCAAAATAAAAACGGAGGCTCAAAGTCGATATGACTAAAAAGGTACTCCTAAATAATAAAAAAAGAGTTAAAAATTAGTACTTACATGAGATAAAAGCGGTTATTTTACTTGTTTTTTTTTACATTATTTCCGAATAAGTGAAAAATACGAACAATAGTATTAATATTTTCTAACCCAATAGTGTCTCTCTTCTGTAAAATAAGTTTTTCCTTGATTATGCTTAGTATGCAGAGAAAGCAACTTTCAATTTTTGCATGCTCTGGCTGGAACGGCGTAGCTGTTCGCACAAGGCCCCCAATTCTGTTTTCCCATAAAAAAAATTAACTCGTATTAATACGAAGGGGGTCTGCAGCGGAACAATTAGGTTTTCAAACGTTTTCCTTCAATTTTAAAAACCTGAACTGATTTGATTTTAAATAGGGGGTTAATATTTTTAAAATTTGACTTTTTGAAAATGTATCCCTTATTTCATTTTCGGATATCAGAAATATGCGTTTTAACTCATTTATGGGACATTGGCATGGATGTTGCGGCTGCGTTAAACTGCGCCGATTCCTAATTCCTGTGCTTACCTGCTACAAAAACGCTTTTTTAAACGAAATTGGGCCGAAACTGCGCCAAAAAACGATTTTCATTGATTTAAATTTTCATCCATGCAGATTCGCTGTTTTGTTTAAAAAATATTTCTTATTTTTTCGTGTTTTATATAATTTTGTCTTCAATTTATCAGAATAAAGTAATTTTCTCGCTTTCTTTACCTTGTGGAGCTGCCATATCATCCGGTATGTTGTCTATAATAGCTCGCTCGCGCTTCGGCGATAGGTTCGCTCGACTCGGCCTGTCAGTGTTGGGCAAAATTTATTCGTGCAACTACAGATAACGAATAACGAATAAATCATCTATATGCACCTTCGAATAACGAATGAATCAACCGTCAATTGCGAGCGAGCACACGAATAACGATTGATTTATTCGTCAATTGCGGAGGAGACGATTGACAAGTAATTCAACTGTAGTTGTGAGAGAACCTACGAATAACAATTAAATCAATCGTTATTCTGAATGCTTCCATGGCAATTAATTAGGTATTACTGGATCGCTTCGCAACTTCATCGGAGTGGTCCGCTGCTTTATTGGATCGCTTCTCAAATTTACCGAAGTGGTCCGAAACTTACCGGAGTGGTCTGTTAGTCACCAGAAATGGTTCGTGAGTCACCGGAAGTGGACAGTAAGCCGCCGGAAGTGGTCCGTAAGTCACCGGAAGTGGTTCATAAGTCACCGAAAGTGGTCCGTTTTTAACCAGAAGTTGCCCGAATTTAACCGGAAGTGGTCCATATTCAAACGGAAATGGCCCGTATTTAACCGGAAGTGATCCATAGCAACAGGAAATGCTCCGCGACTTACCGGAAGTGGTTCTTAAGTCACCAGAAGTGATCCGTTTTTAACCGGAAGTTGACTGAATTTAACCGGAGGTGATCCGTAATAAAACGGAAATGGCCCGTATTTAACCGGAAATGGTTCATATTTAACCGGAAGTTGCCCGAATTTAACCGGAAGTGGTCCATATTTAACCAGAAATGGTCCGTCTTTAACCGGAAAAGATCCGTAGTAACAGAAAATGCTCCGCAACTTACCGGAAGTTGTCCGCAACATACCGGAAGTGGTTCGTAAGTCACCGTTAGTGGTTCGTAAGTCACCGTTAGTGGTCCGCATTTAACCGGAAATGATCCACAACTTACCGGAAACTGACCGCAACTTACCGGAAGGTGTTCGTAAGTCACCGGAAGTGGTCCGTAATTTACCGGAAGTGTTTCGTAAGTCACCGGAAGTGGTTCACAACTAACATTAAGTGGTTCGTGAGTCACCGGATGTGGTCCGGAAGTGGTTCATAAGTCACCGGAAGTGGTCCGTAATTTACCGGAAGTGGTCCGTATTTAACCGGAAGTTGTCCGAATTTAACCGGAAGTGGTCCGTATTTAAACGGAAATGAACCATATATAACCGGAAATGGTTCATACTTAACCAGAATTTGGCCGAATTTAACCGGAAGTGATTCGTGAGTCACCGGATGTGGTCCGCAAGTTACCGGAAATGGTTCGTTAGTGACCGGAAGTGGTCCACAACTAACGGATCACTTACGGTGACTTACGAATCACTTCCGGTAAGTTGCGGGCCACTTCCGGTGACTAACGAATCACTTTCGGTAAGTTGCGGACCACTTCCGGTAACTTTCGAACCACTTCCGGAATGTTTCGGACTACTTACGAACCACTTCTGGTAAGTTGCGGAACATTTCCTGTTCCATTTCCGGTTAGAGATGAATCATTTCCGGTTAAATACGGACCACTTCCGGTTGAATTTAAACCACTTCCGGTTAAATTTAAACCACTTCCGGTTAAATATGAACCATTTCCGGTTAAATACGGGCCACTTTCAGTTAAGTATGGACCACTTCCGGTTAAATATGAACCATTTCCGGTTAAATACGGGCCACTTCCGGTTAAATTCGGACCACTTCCGGTGCCTTCTGAACCACTTCCGGTAAGTTGCGGACCACTTCTGGTGACTTACGAACCACTTCCGGTAACTTACGAATAACTTCCGGTAAGTTGCGGAACATTTCCTGTTAATACGGATCACTTTCGGTTAAAGATGAACCATTTCCGGTTACATACGGGTCATTTCCGTTTAAATATGGACCACTTCCGGTGACTTACGAACCACTTCCGGTAAGTTGTACACCACTTCTGGTGACTAACGAACCACTTCCGGTGTGTTGCGGACCACTTCGGGTAACTTACGAGCCACTTCCGGTAAGTTGTGGAACATTTCGTGTTAAGACGGATCACTTCCGGTTAAAGATGGACCATTTCCGGTTGAATTTAGACCACTTCCGGTTGAATTCGGTCAACTTCCGGTCACTTACGAACCACTTCCGTAAATTTACGGACCCCTCCGGTAAAGTTATGAACCCTTCCGTGCCAACCCTGAGAATTTTTTTGCACCCCTATATGTACCTTCTGTAATAAATTTATTTGTCTGGTGAAATTATTCGCAATTGAATAATTATTCGACATCCACGAATAAAGTTAGTTGCGAATGAATTTTCAATTGCGAATAAAAATTCAATCGTCGGTGACAGATAACCTTATTCGCAAATGAAATCATTCGCAAATACTTTTCACCCGCAATTGATTTATTCGAAGCTGAATTATTCGTACGAATAACGAATAAATTTTCAATCGTGTGAATGCCCAACTCTGGCCTGTAAAGACTGCTTCTCCTCGTTCGGTTACTGTATTACGAAAAAACGACTTTTATTGGAAGATACTGTTGAACCAACGATAGTAAAAGGGTCACGTGATTTTTTGCTTCAGTATTTTTTATTTTATTTAAAATATACTGATTTTTTATGTATATACACTAGCGGAAATAAAAATCCCAACACCAAGAAGGAAAGAAGATATCAAAGTCAAATTTATTTCTGTGATTGCACATAGTATCAATGTGAATTGCTTAAAAAATCAGCCTTCCTGGATATTAGGGGGCCGAGAAAACCAGGGAGGAGTGTTGTCTCCATAGGTGTCCAATACCGCAGACACACGTTATGGTATGTGTGACATGGGCTCTAAATGACTTTTAAGGGATTGGAGGACCATGTTGCCTCCTCGGGTAGTCCAAATTCATATGGTGCACCAGCGGACGTTGCATACCGGGCTAGGTGATTTCTCCGGACATGTTTTGTGAGCGTTGGTTCTTACGAACGGATAGGCCAGGGTAAAAATGCAACATAGGGGGTTAAGAAGAAAGCTTGGACATTGCATAAAGCATGTGTCTGTGCATTTTCTCTTGAAATTTGTCCCCAGGACAGGTCTGAAGGTAAGAACGGACAACCGGCTAAAAAACCTCAATGAAGCAGCTCTGGTTGGCCAAAGTACCGGTAGATCATACTGAGGACAAGCGGCAGTGGGATGGATGTCGTTTGCAGTACTGCGGATTGTCCGTTTGGTCTGCATAGCTTCTTACATCTTTGTCTACAAACCAGGAGCTGAAAATGGACCTTTCTGTTTTCAATAGTGCCCGAAGTAAGGAAATGAAAATCCCAATTTCATGACATTGTGCTTATGAGAGAATCCTGCTTCGGTTTGGAGCACCACGACGGTTGGGTATGAGTTTGAAGACACAATAGAGAGAGCGCACTCAGCTGATGATTTTCTGATCAATCCACGGAGTGGTGATACTGGGTAACGGAGTGGGGATGCATTGGATTCCCTTTCTGCAACTCCTGAGTATGATTCACCAGTACTTCTTCCAACCAGAGCTGCGTCATTGAGGTTTTTTAGCCGGTTGTCCGCCCTTACCTTCAGACCTGTCCTGGGGACAAATTTCAAGAGAAACATGCACAACCACATGTTGTATGCAATGTCCAAGCTTTCTTCTTAACCCCCTAGGTTGCATTTTTACCCCGTCTTATCCGTTCTCTAGAACCAACACCCACAAAACAAGTCCGGTTAATGAGGAGAAATCACCTAGCCCGGTATGCAACGTCCGCTGGTGCACCATATGAATTTGGACTACCTGAGGAGGCAACATGGTCCTCCAATCCCTCAAAAGTCATTTAGAGCCCCTGTCACTCAATACCATGACGTGTGACAGCGGTAATGGACACCTATGGAAACAACACTCCTCCCTGGTTTTCTCGGCCCCCTAGCATCCAGGAAGGCTGATTTTTTAATCAATTCACATTGATACTATGTGCAATCATAGAAATAAATTTGACTTTGATATCTCCTTTCCTTCTTGGTGTTGGGATTTTTATTTCCGCTAGTGTAGATGGTATAACTAAGGTTAGAGGGAGTAAATGTATCTTCCTCTTTCAATCAACTGCCCCTCAGCTTCTTCCTTTCTCCCCTCCGAGTATGTCAAAGTCACGTGACCCTTTTACTATCGTTGGTTCGACAGTAGCTTGTTCTTCTGTTCCTATGTAACCTAAAGATGAAGAGAAGCATCTTTTACAGGACGTAACCGTCAGTAAAGTCGGCTTCTCGCATTTGGTGTATTGTGGAAAAACGGACTGGAGCTTTTTCAGGGAGAGATATGCTTAAGTCAAAGACTTGCTTATGAAGTCATATCTAAATTGATGGCTCAAATTACAATTATTAAGGGGCACACCTAGTGTGACAGCCTAAAAAAAGGCAATTTTTGGGAATTAAAAATAAAAAAACTAGTGAATCAATCGTTTTAAAATTTTGAGGGTATATTTATACATGTTTTGAGAATACACAGTTAAGTTTTTGAAATAAAATATTAAATATTTTTGAAATGACACGCGATCTACGGCGGCGCCAAAAAAAAAGGTCCTCCACTGCTGGAGTGATTGCAGCCTTCTCCGTTGATAAAACCTAAAAAAAAAGAATTCTCGTTAAACTAAAACATATTGTCTGTACGATGACCCTCGGGCGAACAAAAAAAATCAAAAATTGACAAAATGGCGGCAAGTTGAAAAAAAAGTTAAATTTTACCCAAAATTTTGGTCGTTTTTGGCCTGCCAAAATTCGATTTTTGATCAGATCAAAAACTGGAGGGTCATCGTATGGAGAACTATATAGAGAAGATGCAAAAAAAATTTGATAGCGATCGGATCATTTGTCTCCGAGTAATCACTCCAGCAAATTCGAAAAATGCTGTTTCGAGAAAAACGCGTTTAAAGATAAAATGATCGTGTTCACTGCCGAGCGGCTACTCTTTTAAATGGCTGTAACTCAAAAATTATTTAAGATATCGATTTAAAATTTTAGTATGTTATTTTTAAAGGTATAACCTATCGAAATATAAAAATAAAAAAATCGATTTTTTGAAAATTTCACACTAGGTGTGCCCCTTAAAAGTAGAAAAACGGAAAGAAATTTTATTGGAAACCTTGAATTTAAAAAACCTAACTTGCTCAAGTCTTAATTTAAATTTAACAAAGTTATGGCTACTCGCATGGTCGTATGTGATGTCCTTTATTAACATTATTACATTTATTAACTTATTTTGCTCATGGAGGCAATTTTTTCCAAAAAAATATAACCTCATAATATTTTCTGCCAATTTATAAAAAAATATGTAATAAAATTTCTCTTTGCAAAGCAGTCTTAATACAAATAGAATCTTTTAGTTTTACTTTAAATTGAAGTTTTAATATCTATTGCAATTACTTCCTTAAAATAAAATTATTTTTAGTCTATAATTAACTGAAATGTTTCATCAACGAGATAAGCAGTAGTTCACTAGGGTGTATCGAAAAAAACTTTTTTTGGATTTTGATTATGCATTAGTGCGGGGACGTTGTCTTAGGTGGCAGAGAGTACCTGTGATTTTTTTCAGAATTTTCGAATTGTATCTTTAGGTGCCACATTGGCCCTGGAGGTTCCCCATGTTGTCCTATGCAGCGCGCAAACCAATAAAAGGCCGAAACTTGGTTTTTCGCCCCTCATTCCTACTCTAATCACACAACGAACGTCTTCACTCGAGTTATGGACCCTATATGATGTATGCTACCCGAAAAAACTAGAATAACATCCTAAATATCTATATATTATGTTAAATGTGGGCTCTAATTTGAACGAAGAAAGACGCGATTTTCGACGAAATTTGAGCCCACTAAAAACGTAATATAGAGATTTAGGCTGTTATTCAAGATTTGTTGGGTAGCATATTAGTACCCATAACTCGAGTGAAGATATTCGCCATGATGTGATTAGAAGGAATGATGGTCGAAAAACCAATTTTCGGTCTTTTTGATGGATTATGCACTCCATAGGATAACTTGGGAAACCTTCAGGACCAATGTGGCACCTAAAGATATTCAAAAAGATAAAAAATCACAGGTACTTTCTCTGCCACCTTAGACAACTTTTCCGCACTAATGCATCATCAAAATTTACAATACACCCTATAGTTCACCCTTTGTAACTTTTTAAGAAGTAATGAGATCAGTAAAAATAATTTTTCTCCGATTAAGATTAAACTAAAATTTTCTCTTTTGGAAGTTTGGAGAAATGAGATCATAGTGAAACAATTTTTAACTGTAGAGGACTTTTTGATACAGGGAGGGCTAGTTTTGAGAAAGACGGTAGTGAAA
Organism: Tetragnatha versicolor; assembly: GCA_024610705.1. Lineage (NCBI taxonomy): Eukaryota > Metazoa > Arthropoda > Arachnida > Araneae > Tetragnathidae > Tetragnatha > Tetragnatha versicolor. The sequence continues at coordinate 44,070,068 of JANDEH010000009.1, forward strand.
GTTTAGCTACTTCTAGTTTAATGAAATGAAGTAATTATAGGCAGTGGCGGATTTCCAAATGTGCCGCCTATAGGCTGAACCGAAATTTGCCGCCTATATGCAATACCTCTTACAAAACTAAACAGGGGTGTCATTTCAGTTTTTGGTCGGGAGGGGGGCAAAGATTTTAAGTGGGTTTGTATACACAGCGTGACTTGACTTTTTGTTTTTATTTTTTTGGGGGGAGGGCGACAAGGGTGGATCCAGGATTTGATTTTTGGAGGGGCTATGAATTTTCATAATTCAATTAAATCTTCTTTATGATCTTAATATGGGAAATACTTCTAAAAGGGGGGTCTTGGGGTTCTCCCCCAGAAATTTTTTGGAAATTTTAGTTAAAAAACCCCAATTTTTTTAACTAGTTTTGGAACGCCTCATCCGAGTTTCGGATATAGATTTTATGGTAGAATTTGGACGAACTTAATATAAAATAAAGTTGTAATTATAGAGTTATATATACCACGGGGGTCTGGGAGTCCTCCCCCAGAAAATGTTTGAAAATTTGACTTAAAAATAACAGGGTTTTAACTCATTTTGGTGCATAAAATGCCATATAGAATAGGGGGGTCTGGGGGGTTTCCACAGAAAAATTTTGAAAACTTGCCTCTTAAAGTAGTGTTTCAGATCATTTTGAGATCCTTCAGTTCCTTGAAAACCACAGAATTTTCTAGGGGGGAAATTTATAAAAACGTCCACAAGGTCCGGAGGCCCTCCCCCAGGATTATGAATTTGGAAACTTCCCTCAAACTTGTGTTTATCTACTTTTTAAACTCTATGGAAAGAGCAGAGCCGTGCCGTGGTAAAACGGCGCCCGGGGCGAAGGGCGAAGGTGGCTCTCTCTCATTGGCACCCCCCTTTATTTTTGAAACCACATCTTTATGTCCAATTTTTTATGTGGGAAAATTTTAGGGCTATAACCAGACTATTGTTTCGGGGAGGGATTGACTCAACGTTTTTAACGTTAATGTACTTGTAACGTTAATTATCACTTGAAGGAAGCTCTTGAATGTGTTGCACAAATTGTCGAAATTTTTTAATGTGAGCTTAAGTAAATCTGGGGGGTCTCCCCAGAAAAATTTTGAAAAATGTCTTGGAGAAAAAGTGTTTTTAGTTCATTTTGAGACATTAAAAATCACTGAATTTTAAAGGAAAATAATCATAAATAGGCGTAAAATTTTGGAGGGGAACTGGAAGTCTTCTTTATTTCGACACACTTTGGGGAAACACCTAAAGGAGACCTCTTCATTTAGGCATCAGAATTTTTAATGAGAAAAACACTACCTAAAACCAACGCAAAATTTTGGGGATTGGGGGTTCTCTACCAGAATTTTTTTTCCTTTTTCAAAAAATTTGATCCTCGAAATTAGTGTTTTAACTCAAGGAAACCATTGAAATTATAACCATTGAATTATTGCATAAAATATAATAAAAAATCTGCAATAGTTTCTAAGAAATAAACAAATATTTTCTTTCATCTAGTTTCTAGTAAATGTTTTCATAAATATCACTCGTATCAACTACTACTAAGGGAAATAACATAAAACATTGATTGAAAAGAAGTTTCATGCATCCAAGCATCTTTCAGGGTCTTATCTCGGTTAAGTTGTTCTTTTCGCTAACAAGATAAGCAAACTTACCCGGAGAGTGCCCATCAAGACTCAGGAGACTTGCGAGCGAATCCAAGGCTTACAAAAAAGTCTAAAATTAATTTAATAAAAAGACCAAAATTGTGAAAATCAAATAGACAGGGATTAGCAGAGGAATCTGATTTTGAAGTGAAAAGAAACACAATAACCGCAGAAATTTCCGATCCATCAGTAAGACCGTAAACTAAACGAAAATCCGAACATTTTACGGACAAACCTTAAAAGTTGGCAAGAATATCCAATTATTTTTATGAAATTTATTGATTAATATAATAAAATACGAAAAACAAATAGGAACTTACTAGAAAACGATGTTCCAATTTGTATTTTTGAACTATACATTACACTAATTTAGAAGGTCTCTCTCTGTTCAAGGCTAAACTCTACTTACTGCCAATTGAGAAGCTAAACAGAGCTTATATGGAAGCGGTCTCGTGAACAAATTCAATGAAAGGGGATGAAAACCAACCCCCGAATACACAGGATTGGTTTTTCGTAGAATGTACCAATAGCTGATGAAGAGCTCAAGAAGCGGAATCCTTTATCTTCGATTTATTTATGACCCCTTTGAGCAGGTGGCAATGGAACTAATTGAACGTTCTTTCCATCCCTGAGCACTCAAGATTTTCCTGGTATTCTTTGGTCAAGAAACCTGAAGGTGCAGCGTAGACTTTTCCACTGGCTGTAATAAAACGATTACTGCTAGGCGTCCAGCACTTGCGGTTTAGGGGGAGATATCGGGATATCTCCCCCTAAACCGCAAGTGCTGGACGCCTAGCAGTAATTGTTTTATTACAGCCAGGCACTGGCTGTAATAAAACTTTACGTTGGCCCGAAATGTTTGTTATCACAACAGCACCCCCTTTGAAGTAAGCCCCAGGCAGAACAAAACCTTCCTGGTCCGTCTGGTCCATAAATCTTTCACACGTCTTACCCCATTCTCTGTCAATTGTCACCCCTACTGTGTCTTAAAACAGCATTGCAACCGAAGACTGGACATCTGGTTTACCAAACAAAAAGCGACGCAAACAGGCGACCCCCATGGCGTCTCTCCCAAAAGGCTTGTGAGTGTTTAAAGTAGTGTTTTGGCTCATTTTGAGACTCTTTGGGTAAAAGCCGCGTTCACAGCCGTTTAGAAAATTGATAGCTCGTTCACAAGAGCACTCGTTCTACCAGTTGAAAGAATCACGTGACGAGCGAGAGAGCTCGCAGAGTTGCATGATAGCTCAGGAAAACGGTAGTTCTTTTTTCAAAAATTTCATTTTGAAGGGTTTTTTCGACGGTTTTGAATGTTTTCGAGGGCGCTGATTACGAATATGAAGTTTGCTCCCACGTGGGGGGTTGGCTTCATATCAAAAATCGCAAAAAATCTATATTTTTTTGCTCATTTTTCGATTCTTCGCTATATTTCAAAAACTATAAATTTCTCGAAGATATTTTCCATTACAAAGTTGAAGTAAACAAATTTCTGAAGAATGATTTTGCTGCTAGAGCGCGCTGAAAAACATAGATTTTTTTTTGCCTTTCCGCAAAAAAAAAAGGAAAACGCGCGCTTCTACCCTCTACAAAATGAAAACTATTTACGTGATCAACAAAAATTTTATACCACGTGAAAGAGCATTTAATTTTCTATAAATAACGTGTTTTAGATGATCATTTTTTGTGAAGGGGAGGGAATGAAGCAAAGATAAGATCAATAATAAAACTGTCGCGCCTTGCAGACCAAACAGACTTTTGCGGTTGTTTATCTGCAATCTACGCTTTATTTCCGGTATATTACAAATAAAATGGGTTGTTTTGGATTAATTGATGATTAAGCATGATTAAAAAAAGTTTTAAATTTATATTGGGTGTTTTAGGCGGAATTTCAATCAATTTTTTAAATTCATAAATTAAATTATGGCAGTGTTTTAATGAATGAATGTTTTTTGCATCTATAAATCCGAATTTCAAGGTTATTTTCATTTTGAAAGTCATCTTCAGATTAAAAATTGCAAAAATCTCAAATTTTTTGCTCTTTTGGTCGGTTTTTCATCGATTTTCTGAACAAATATTCATTTTACGAAAAATAGCTTGAAACCAAATTAATGTACGTAAAATTTCCTATAAGATACACTGGTTCATTTTTATTTTGCGAGGAGCGGTGTACGTTTTATAGCGCCTTCATATTTGTAATTAGGCGTTTCATCGGTTGTTTACCGGCCTCTGGACACGGAGAAAATTCCATCGCCTTCCTTCCGCGCTTTTTCCCTACCGTAGGGAGAGCCGGGGAAGTAAACCGGTTTTTCTCCGCCTTTCTTCCGGAGAAATGGCTGTTGTGAACGCTGTGTGGTTTACAGTTCCTTGTAAACCACATAATTGATTTTCTGAAAGAACGTTCTCCCTCTTTCCAGAGCTTATTTTTAGTGTTTCCTTTATCTTCTTTTTTATTCAGAAAAAAATTCTGCTGTCAAAAATTTGCCGCCTACTAAAATTTGCCGCCGTAGGCTATAGCCTAGCTAGCCTATTTAGAAATCCGCTACTGATTATAGGGATACGAATTGAATGAAGTTTGTATATAGGGATACAGGAAAACAATGAAAACTCATTTGTTTCTTTTTCCATTGCCAGTTATAGGAATTATTTTTAATTCTGTTCTGAAAGTGAAGAATTTTTTCAAGTTCAGACGCATTTTTATGTCTTTTTGAATTATAAGAAAACAAAAGTTCTTGATTATACTTTTTCTTTTTGAGAAAATAGTTAAAAGAGTAGGTACAAAATTTGGATTGGTAAGCATTTTGGATTTTCTGTTCTTAAGTAATTAATTGTATTAAATTAATAACACACACGATTGATTTCCTACTACACTACTATTCATAAATTAAGGACGGAACTGTTTTTTCAACATAACACCTAGTGAAATTATTTTTCATCAATGAAAATTATACCAAGAGATGTTCAATGGGTGGGAATACAGGGCCCGAAAGCAAATTTTCTCTACCAATATTTTAAGGGGGTAAATGGACCCTCCATTGATAATGGAGTCCCATTACAATTTGGAGCTGTGGCAGAAACGTCTGTGTAAGAGGTATTTTACCGAAAACTTTATGGTTATTGTAATGAATATGATTACTCCTGAACTCAGTGCATATTTTTAAAAGCCTGTGTTACCTTTAAATGGTATTTTTTATGTTTTATTGATAGAAATCGGTCTAATCATCATTTTTGGCAAGTTTTAGCTTCTGGGTCATTTTTGGTAATTGGTATCTTACCGTCAACCATGTTTTTAGTAGTTACATGTGCTAGATTATGTTTAGGTCTGGAGACCCTGAAAGTAAATTATTTCTTTCAATATCGTGACTTTCAAGAAACTTTGAGATAGCCAAGTTGTGATTTTGTGCAACTTTTTCTCTCATAAAGAGAAATTCCTGACCTGAAATTTCTTCTAAGAGAATCAAATGGGACATGAGAACACAGGTACCCAATAGCAAACATCAGTGAAAATATCTGCGGTGTATACGAGGTGCTCAAACGGCACAACATAATTGTATAGTTTCACAGAAAGGACATCTGTTATTAATGTTTGAAAAAAAAGTATTTTTTAGTGTTTATGGACGTAGACATACCTAAAAAGAAACATATAGTTGTAAAAATATCTCCATTACCTTTGAAATGAGTTTTTAAGAGATATAATTTCTCCATTGATACTCTATTACTGTTATAGACATTTCAACACTCCCTATACACGAAAAAAATTTTCCCTGATGTCTGCGATCACGTGCCTGGGTTCTCATGTCCCCTTTGCTTCTTTTAGAAGAAATTTCAGATCAAGAATTTCTCTTTATGAGAGAAAAAGTTGCACAAAATCACAATTTGGCTATCTCAAAGTTTCTTGAAAGTCACGATATTGAAAGAAATAATTTACTTTCAGGGTCTCCAGACCTAAACATAATCTAGCACATGTAAGAAAAGAACTACTAAAAACATGGTTGACGGTAAGATACCAATTACCAAAAATGACCCAGAAGCTAAAACTTGCCAAAAATGATGATTAGACCGATTTCTATCAATAAAACATAAAAAATACCATTTAAAGGTAACACAGGCTTTTAAAAATATGCACTGAGTTCAGGAGTAATCATATTCATTACAATAACCATAAAGTTTTCGGTAAAATACCTCTTACACAGACGTTTCTGCCACAGCTCCAAATTGTAATGGGACTCCATTATCAATGGAGGGTCCATTTACCCCCTTAAAATATTGGTAGAGAAAATTTGCTTTCGGGCCCTGTATTCCCACCCATTGAACATCTCTTGGTATAATTTTCATTGATGAAAAATAATTTCACTAGGTGTTATGTTGAAAAAACTGTTCCGTCCTTAATTTATGAACAGTAGTGTATTAACAGGCACTTGATACGCGCTGTCTTCAAAAGGGCTGAGTGTCATAAAATCTTAAATCAAGCACTAGGCTGATGAAATTTAATAATAAATACTGATATCATTTTGAAAAAAAACTCCTTGCAATAGTGTTAGTTTGGTTATGATCTTATGACGAAGAATCAAGTCGGATTACATTGCGTCAAGCAAGAGCAATAGTTTTAAGCCATAATGACAAGTTAAGTTAATGTTTTAGTCTATATTCAAGGTCACTTTTAATCTAACTTTCATAATAAAAGCAGCTATGAACAAAGGACTTGTTCCATTATTCCCTATTTCCTTAGTAAATTAGTTATTTTTCCATTTTAAAACTTTGGTGTCACCATGATATTATTAAATCTATGAAAAATTAGTAAGCGACATACCAGACCAAATTAATTAGTTTTTATACAGCATATATGGTTAATTATTAATTTTCTGAGGGTTTTGTGCCGCAGGCGTAATATATCGGCCTTTTCCAGTGTTTTTTTATTTCGGTTGCAAGAACGTTCGAAATCGAGTAGAAGCATAAATTGGATTCGTAAATGACCCGCATACGCGAAAGAAAATAACCTCCACAGGGGTTTAAGACCTTTGGCGCTGGGTGGAGAAAACTTACGAGTTAGGATCATTTTCTCTCAAGCCTCTCAATGGGAGGCAAGAACTACGGTATCGAAAGATTCCGTTAATACACAAGATCGATTATGAATATAAGTTTGTTTATATGCCTAAAGAGTATATTCAATCGAAGCTTTTATGCGTGACTGAAAATATTTTGAATTTCTTATCGATTTTAAAACAAAAAGCTTAGATGAATTTGAGGTCGTACAGTAATATATGGTGTTTTTTTTGAAGGAATTAGTTTTGATTTTTTAAAATAACTGTTCACTAATAACTGAGGTTTTGGAGCATAAATACTAAATGTACGGGGTTCATCTTTTTCATTTTTTACATGGGGGTGCATCAAGGGCGCATTCAGGATTTGGTTTTGGGGGCTAAGAATTTTCATAATCCAATTGAATCTTCTTGATTATCTTAATATGAAAAAGGTAGTGAATTATCCTGCTCCAACTACTGTCTGGGGGTCCTTTCCCAGAAATTTTTTGAAAATTTAAGTCAAAAAACCCATTTTTTCAGCTTGTTTTGGTACGCCTCATCCTAATTTCGGATGGTAGAATTTGTGCGTTTTAACGAATATAAAATAAAGTTGTATAGAGTTAATAGTTGTATAGAGAAAATTTTGAAAATTTGAGCTTAAAATAACATGGTTTTAACTCATTTTGGTGAACAAAATTCCATATTTTATAGTGTAAAACTTTTCACTTGGGGAGGGGCTTCAGCCCCCTTACCCCCTGGATCCGCTAGCTATGCGCATCTTGGTAACTGGGCTATTTGGGTAGGATAAAATGTAGCTTATAGCTTTTTAGAACATTCGCTGGTAAAATTTGAATGTATTGGTCAGGGTTGGCACGGTTTAATTCAAATGTTTTTTTTTACCAAAAAAACCACTTGGGGTTTTTTTTTTGGTTTTTTTAGAAATTATAAAATATTTTCAGGATTTTTTAAAAAAAAAAGTGTTATTAAGTATAATCTTTTGCACAAAATAAAAAGGTCAGATTTATCAAAAAATTGACATTTTATGGTGATTAAAAATTAGAAATCTTTTAATTTAAGGTCTTTAATTATTAAATTCTCTCTAAACTTAACCTTAAATGCTTAAGTTAAACTTGTTATATGTTGCAAGAGATAGTTTATTTATTAATTTCCTTTAAAATGAAACATTATTTCAAAGAGTAACTAATGATACACAAAAGTACTCCGATGAAATTTCTTAAGTTCATAAATAATCCATATAATAATGATAATTAATTTGATTATTTTACCATTTAATAATTAATCAAATTAATTATCTCAATCAATTATCCAATTTCAATTAACATTAGTTGTTTACATTTCACTTTTACTTCTTATTTAAAAAATAAAATTTTCTCTTTCTGAAGAAATTTCTTAAGCTCATAAATTAATCCATATATAATTGAGATAAATAATTTGATTATTTCAACCATTTACATTAGATAAATTAACACTGATTTTTATTCACTACAATACAATTAGATATTCAAATTGGAATATTTTAAAAACAAAAATTATTTTTTAAAACAAATTAACTTAATTTTAATTAGCTAATTAAATTAATTAATTGAAATATACAAATCATTTATCAATTATAACCAACCCCTGAAATAAATGTCTCATTTAACACTCAATTTCAAACATCACTGCTAAAATAACTTATTCTGAAAAAAAATTATAAAAAAAACTTGGTTTAATCCAAAAAAAAACCAAATATATCCGGTTTTTTTAAACCGGGTTTTTCCAACCCTGGTAGTGGTGTACTGTTATTTTAAATCTTAATATTGCGTGTATAGGTGCAGTGTTAAAAGTGGAAATGCATTGTCTGGGGAATTCTCCCCTCAAAAGTTATTTACCCTTAAAAGTATTGTTTTAGCACCTTTTGGACCTCTCCTTACACCGAAAAAATTTGAAAGAAAAAACAGGTAATTAATAGTTGTCAAAACCTGAAGGGAACTGAACCTTTACTTCCCCCTTTTGGGCACAACCATGTTAGGGTGGGTTTTTTATTGTGTTGGACACGTTTTTGTGTTTCACCTTGTCCTGGATCAGTTGATGTATTAATTATTATTATTTTTTATTAAAGATTTTTGAGATGTTTTATTTTAAATTGTGCACATATATTAGGTAAAACTTGAACGTTTATATCTTTACAGAATGGACAAAAATCATTTGAATTTAGGTTTCTTCTCTACCGTTGGAATAATATGGCAAAAAATAACAGTATGCAAAGTTTCAAATTAACTATGCAACATCAAAGTTTAATTAATTCTTCAAGAAAAGTAATGGTTTTACGTGAGGTGTTGAATAATTATTATTATAACTTTTATACAATTTTCAATCAAACGTTGATCAGGTTATCTAAATAAATTGCATTTAGTTCAGGGGTTCTCAACCGGTGGGTCACGACCCCCTGGGGGGTCGCGGGGCATGCCTAGGGGGGTCGCGAAACAAAAATTAAAAACAGTCATATAGTTATAGATTATTAGAGAGAATAGTTTGTTTCATGCATGAACTATTTTGAATAAATACAAATACAAATTAAGTCGACCAACTACAGGCGTAAGCAGTAGTACAATACAACAATAAGTGTAAATATAGGATGCATCGGCAGCGTATTGCGAGTGAAATGACAACTAAATGGTAGATAATTATTGGTCTTAACATTTTAGGTCTGAGGGGGTCGCCAAAATCTTTTCCCTGAAAAGGGGGTCGCAGAGTCAAAAAGGTTGAGAACCCCTGATTTAGTTTTATGAAGACAGTTTGCCACCTCTCTAATATGAGATAGCAATTCTGAAAAATATTTGCTGCATAATATTTCATTTTAAATTGAAATACACTTAAATAGTAGGAAAATGTTAAATTCGTCCAACATTCTAATCGTAATTTTTGATTAAAAAGAGAATGTAATACGGTTTAGTTGTCTTCTTTACCTTGAGAAAAACACAATTAATAACCAGTTGGCGTTTGTAAGAGAAATTGACTTCTTGGAATAAGTGATGACTGCTATTAGGATGACAAAGAGTTTTAAACAGGCCCTGATGTCTATGACCCAACACCTGCCTATTCTTCGTATTTACTCAAACCATCCATCACTAGTCTTTTTGTCAATAGGGCATCCCTCTCTTTGTTTATTGTTTAAGACATAACTGCGTTTTCATAGTTAAAAAATTAACCAGTTTTCAAAATAATAGCCTGGTTTTAGACACAGATTATAGAGCTTAACAGAGATGCCAAATGGCCGTTTTCCTCTTTAGGTAATTAATTTAACTCAGCTCGCAGATTATAATTCAGTTCACTAGCAGCCAATCAGAGAACGCGAAGTTTATTTGATTTTATTTTTACTCTGATTATAGGCGATTTGGATTTGAGTGACAGCTTCAGTGGGCGAATGTCAGAATTAGCAGGAATTATATGGTTTTAAAGGAGGCGGAGAGAGAGAGAGAGATATCGTTTGGCTCGAGGTTTGTCTATGGGAAAAGCCCTGTTAAAAAAGTTGCCATTAGCGTCTATGGAGATGAACAGAACACTCTGTTAAGCTCTTATACTCTGTGGTTTAAGACACATTAGTAGAAAGGAGGATAAAATTCAAAACTTCCAGTAATTTTTGAATTACAAAAATAACGCTCGAATTTATTTAAAGTTTGTTTTTTAAAAACACAGCTGGCTATGATAATATTATTTCACAAAACTAAAATGACCGAAATTATAACAAAGTAAAATCATGAAAAAAAATTTTCACGTTTGAATTGCTAACATATGTTCCTAACAATTTTGACAAAATTTTGTTTCGCAAAAAAAAATTACCGATATACTGAAAAAATATCGTAATTTTTTCTTTCACTTTTAAGTTTCGTAGAATAGAACCGTAGATATTTGTAGTCTAAATAAAATTCGGTGAACGGTTTACAGAAAAAAATATTTTAACGAAGTGTATATTTGGACGGCCCAAACGGCCCATGGCGCATGCGCTGTAGGTCTCGTGGTTACGTAGCAGTCTCGGCGCTTAGTGATGGAACCAATGGAACGCCGGGCCGAGGAAATTAGAGTAGAGTTTAGTTGAAAAAAGGCCGTCCAAATATACAGTGCCTATTTTTAATTACTGAACAAATGACACATTTTTGGTATTTAAATTTCCGGATACTTTTGGGAATTCCGAGTAGCTGGTACATTTTTTTAAATTCTCAATTTTAAAATATTTCTATTTTTTTATATTGCGTATAAAGTCGTACAAAGCAAGAAAGTATGAATTTTAAAACAATAAAAAACACTTCACTGTTTTTTAAATATTTCAAAAATATATTTATCAATTGTTTAAATAAAATGCGAAATTAATTAATATTAGATGGCTTCTTTTTAATTAAAATTTTATATTTTTGTGCTAAAGATTTTAATAATTGTTTTAACTATGTTGATTGATGTATTTAATTAATTTATCTTTATATCTATTTTTATTTTTGAAGAGAGAGTGAGAGAGAGAGAGAGAGAGTTTTCAGTGAAAAACCTTTTAATTACTGGTCCAAACGACACATTTTTGGAATCAAATCGTTCGCATTCTTTTGCGAATTCAGAGTAAGCTTTTATATTTTTTAAATATCTATTTTAAAATATTTCCATTTTATTATATTAATACGGATAAGATTGCAGTTATTTAAGTTGTCTTCATTCTAAGATTCCGATTTTCCTGTAAGGTTTAGCAGAACGTAAATGATACTACAAATGTGATTATGATACTTTTTAATTGAAATATACCATAAAAAGAAAACTGATAAAAAAGTTATAAAAATTTTCTTGCTATAAATAATTTAAAAAAGGGATCTATTTTAAATGATATATAGGAAAAATCTCTGTATAGGATCGTGAACGAACTTCGTTGTTTCTAAAAACTTGGTAATTGAATAAAAAATGCATTTTTTTAAATTTGATACTTATGTGTGTGATTTATCTTATACAGTAAAGCACCGTTTATACGTCTTTCAAGGGACCGACGTAAATCGACGTATAAATGAAAAAACGTATAAACGAAAATGTCCTTAATATTAGGTTTATAACGCTCCTAATGCAGATTTACAAAAATACGTTAAATTTTAGGTTTTTCTAAAGAAAAAAATTACTTCAAAACAGTCTATAAATTGAAAAATATTAACTAATAAACTTTAAAATAGTATTAAATATTTTTAAATATTAAAACATTTAACATAAAAATTAAAGAAATCCTACCTTTATAGTGATAGGGTTACTGTAAAATGACTAAATTTTGATGATGACTAATGACTATTAATTTTTGTTTTTGCAAGAGCCCTGGCAGTCGCTAGTTCACATAAGCAGTGATAAGGCTTTTTTAAATTTTTGTTTTTATGATCTAAGAACATTTTTAGTCATTTAACTAAGTCATAAAAATGTGATAGACAGACAGTATATAACGGCAGTTTTATAGTCCCGCTTTCTTTGTGGGGTCATTTAGCGATCAAAAGAATTCTTCTCTGCAGGGGGTGCTGGAGACCCCCTAACCAGAGATAAGGGCCATAAAACTGTAGTTTATCAGTTCAACGAACTGCCCTTTTACTCACCCCCACTCCATTGGTCATGCCCCCAACAACGGCCAAGGAATGCAGTGTTCTTCAACCTTTCCTGGGGAAATTTTCCCACGGAATAACAACTGATACTGGATATTTTAGAATTTTAAGACAGCCGAAAACGACGTATAACCGATATTGCGCGTCGTATAAACGAAGAATTTTTGTATTAAAAAGAATAGGAATGAATTGGGACTTCGCGAAAACGACGTATAAATGATAAAGTCGTATAAATGAGAAACGTATAAACGGTGCTTTACTGTATCTATATCTCGTAAACTCTGCATGTCTAAATATTCAGAATCTTCCTTCGCTTTTGAGATATTGAATTCGAACTTCGTTTTTTCGAAAAACTTAGTAATTGAATATAAAATGTATATATTTTTTAATTTGATACTTATGATTTATCTGTCTGTTATTATGTCTCTATCTAGTAAACACTATACATGCCTAAATATTCAGAATCTTCCTTCGCTTTCGAGATACTATTGAAAATATTTCAATGATATATTTTTGATACAATTAAAATGTGTAGCTTATTTCTTTCTTTGCGATATTATCCCATCAAATATGGACTATAATAGTTTTCGAAGTTTTTTGTTTATTAATTTGCTTTTTTAATGGAACTTTCCGTGTAATTTTCCGAAGACCGAAGTTCCGGGATCACCTGTTTTCCAAACCATTCTTTCCACGTAAAGCGTAACTTTTACTGGCTCAGGTGATGAGGGTGACTGTTAGTTTATTAATGATATTGAAAGTGGGACATTTTTTGCACTTTCTCAAAACGCTAAAAATCAGTTGTGGTTTCCCTCTGGGACGTTTTTCAATGTTTCTATTGTAGATAGACGTCGTAGGATTTTTCTGATATGAGGGGAAGGTTAAAAAAACACGACAAAATTTAATGAATTAAATCTTTGTGTCCCTTAGTTATACACTAACTTGTAATATATTAACTATGAAATGACTTCTTCCCATTAAATTTCAATGGGATATATCCCAGAGAGAAGATATTTTCTCTCCAAGCTTCCTTTTAAATAGGGTAAGTAGATTGTAGACAATTTTGAGGGGCACTATATTATATTGGAATATCAGGAGTATAAATATGGTAGTCTATGGTCAGGAAAGGATTTTTTTTAATTTTGGAGGATATTTTGCGCGGTAGCCTCTCTCGTGTATTCTTCTGAGATATTTCACAGTCACCTTGACGGCTCTTGTAAGATCTAAAGGCTCTTTAAGCTGATAAAATTCTCGTTATGCTTGATAAACTAATTAAAGAAGGATTTCATATCAGGATCGAGGAGAGGAACTCCCTGTTCTCTTTTTGAAAAGGTGTCAGTCATTTCATTTGATTTGAATGATATTAGAAATTAAAAAAAAGACTTATTAATACAACAGGTTATTAATACAACGCTCGAAAAACAGGAGCCATAATTTTAATGTTATTTCCGTTTCAAATCTAGCCATGGTTATCAATATCAGTAATGTTAATGGACCTCATGTAGTGTTAAGACTACAGTCATCTTTTACTTATTTTTCCCATGTTGAGGTCCTTTATAGATAACTTGTTTTTTTATACAAATATCTCTTATTCTCACTTCTCTCTTTCTTACAAAAACTTCGCTGTCAGTCAGTTAATAACAACACCTTAGAAAAACGCTTAAGTACACATAATTCTGACAGTTTTCATCAAAGAAGCAAGGTTTTGCAGTTAAAATTAGCCATTTCATGAGAGCAGTAAAATCTAAAACTGTTTTCAGTCACCATTAAAATAATACAGCTGTTTCCCACCTTTTTGACATTTCTGCAGTCTCATTACAATGGGAATAGATTTTATGAGGGTAAAGAACTTGCTTTTTTTACCTTTTAAACTCAAGACAAGGTCACTTCGACAGTCCTTCGTCAAAAGCAAGGAATGCAATGAATCTTAAGGAATGGAAATTGGAATCATTGATAGAAAGCCAAACAAAATTAATACTATTTCAACATTTTTAGTTTTCTACAGATTAATCAAAAACTCAAAAAAGCATATTTGAAAATTCTGTTAAATCTTATTGTTTAGCCAGATATGAGTTATAAAATGTTTCATTAACTTAGATCTTATAGATTTTGGCTGATGTAATATCTGGAGAGAGGGTGTTCATTAAATTGTTACACGCATAAGGATAAAATACTTGAATTTTGCATTTTTAATTCATTGGCTAAAAATAACTATCAAAAAATGATGTTTGTATAACCAGTGAAAGTAATATAGAAGTACAATCCTCTATTATAATAGTTCTGATGGATACTGTATCATCAAATTAATGAAATAAATTAATGCAATTACTTCGAGAGGAATGGAATAACTGATCAAGCCGAAAAAATATAAGAAAAATTTATGAAAGAAAAGAGAAAGTGTCAGAGGAGCCTCTTTGTTAGTGTAACAAGGCATTATTTCTTACATAATGATCAAATTCAGATGTATTTCTCCTTTCAGAAACGTTTAACTTTTAAAGTTTTCCTCAAAAGCTAATATAAATCCCGGGTACTTCTTAATAAGCATTTTGAGTTTAAATTTGCATTTTTACATTTTGAGTTTAAATTTGCAAAACAAAAGCAGTAAACTACCTGAATAAATTGTTTATTGAATAGTTCATTATGGTTAAAACAGAAAAATTAGATTATTTTAAATAAGTTATAAATATAAAATAAGTGTGTCGATTCCTTAACCTCATTTATTTGTTCAAATCCTGTATTTTTTAAAATATAATACAAATCCAAATACTGTTTACCTGTCTTAACCGAAAACACGAGTAACGGAAAATCTTTACGAAATCTTAGTTTCGATTCAAAATATCAGTTACAAAATATCTTGAAGTATAAAGCTGGAGGAAATAGATATATTCTCTACATACTGAACAATGGTTTATTAACAACTTAAGACCACCATAGAGAACAAACAGTCGAAACCTTATAGCTTTCAAACTCATATAACGGAAATTCAACGTTCCAATAAAGTTAAATTCCATGTGTCAATATTGTGCCATTTTGGGCAGTAGTAAATTTCTAAACAGTCTGACATTTAATTAAAGATATATAGGTTCATATGTTTTCCCAAGACTAGACTCAATAGCTCTTAATAAGTGATGAAGATGCAATAGGTGTCAAAAGAACTTGAAGGGCTCTGTTATTTTAAGATTTGTGAAACCCTGGAGAAAATTATTAGAGCCTGGATGTCAAAGATAGGGGTTTAAAGCTTAGCAATACAAGCCGAATGTTTCGTATTATGATTCTTAATATTTAAGATATAATTATGAGCGTAATTTGAACATGTGTTTACGTATCTAAGCTTAAAATTTAGTATCTCGTTCTAAACTAACTACCAAAAATATTTTATTGAACTGACGAAAAAAGTTGCTTATTTAAATTGAAATATAAATTGAAGGAAAATAATTGGGTACTTGCAAACAATTTAGATGTGAGAGAAATTCATTCTCGAAGCATAGTGTTGACAAACCAAATGTTACATACGTCCATATTTGATACAAGAAGTTGGCTAATAATGTCTTCACCACAGACATAATCAAATTACCATACGGTTTATTTCACTCGCGTCCTGGGAGTTGAATAAGAAAATACTGCTAAATGAAAAAATGATCTTATTC
Organism: Tetragnatha versicolor; assembly: GCA_024610705.1. NCBI lineage: Eukaryota > Metazoa > Arthropoda > Arachnida > Araneae > Tetragnathidae > Tetragnatha > Tetragnatha versicolor. The sequence goes on from JANDEH010000009.1 coordinate 44,086,006, forward strand.
ATATTGCCTGTAAATTATGGATATTGTCGATAAACAAAAACCAAATAAATTTATATTTTTTACATTTTATTACATATTTATTACTATACCTACCATTTATTATATTTATTTATATTTTACTGGGAATCACACAATTGTTCATTCAAACTAGAATCACAATATATCTACAATATGTGATAACTTCACTTAAAAGTGAAGTGATTATGTAATTTATATACAGGGTGATTCAGAAATAATCATCAATAATTTGGGGGTAGGTAGAGGGGCCCTAGACAAGCATTTTTTGAATAGGGATGGTGGGGCGCAGCCTTACCGTTAAAGAGCTAGGACCTAATGTGGTGCGAGTGCGTTTCAAAAGGCCGTTTTTAGAAGGCCCGTGTGACGAAACAAAACATAATAAAACGAAAAACATTATTGTATGAGGTACAGGAGTATCCGTACTACTTAAATCCTCAATGTGATAGAAATTGAACCACTTGCTAAACTGTGGGGTGAGTTTTAAAACGTGCAATATTAATCTCTTAGTCAAACAATGGAGTTCCCTAAATGGTGTTTGGAAAAATGATGATCAGGGAAGGAATTTTCAATGATCAAACAGTTTCAATGATCAATGTTACGATCATTGAAAATTCCTTCCCCAATTATCATTTTTCCAAACACCATTAAGGGAACTCCATTGTTTGACTAAAGGATTAATATTGCACTTTTGAAACTCACTCTACGGTTTAGCAAGTGGTTCAAAGTCTATCGAATTCATGGTGTAGGTAGTAAGGATACTTCCTTACCTCATGCAATAGATTTTTTCATTTTATTATGTTTTGTTTCGTCACACGGGCCTTCTAAAAACGGCCATTTGAAACGCGATCGCACTACATTAGGTCCTAGCTCTTTAACGGTAAGGCTGCGCCCCACCATTCCTATTCGAAATATGCTTGTCTAGGGCCCCTCTACCTCCCCTCCAATTATTGATGATTATTTCAGAATCACCCTGTATAGAGAAGTTCTTTAACCACATAACTAATGTGACCATTTATTTTTTGACTCAAAACGGGACATTGGTTTATTTAGGTTAATTAACAGGTAGTCAATAAAAAAACATTTATTCAGAAAAAGTCAGCTTAAAAGTTACGAATTAAAAAATATATCCGAAACGTCTAGTTATATTTATATTTATCAGAGGAACAAATTTGCTCTCATATAGCTGGTGATGATTTTAAGTAAGAATGAAACTCTGGGCACGTTTTTTATATTCACCTTAATTATCAACATCGCCTTTAGAACTGAAGTTTGTAACTGGGTCTTCTCAGATGGGTACAATTTGCTCATCACATAGAAAATACTCTTTCTACTGGAGCATTTGTAGCAGGCAAACATAAAATATATTCAATTAAAATAGAAAAGTTTTCATGCTGAAGATTGTTGGCTTGAAAGTGTTTGAATACTTCCAACCCAACGAGTTTTCGTGGAAACATTTAGATTATTCTATTCGGTTACTTTCTGCGATGTAATGTAGTTACAAGTTAACAAAAATTCGTCAAAAACACTCAAATTTTCGCGCGGTTTCAGAAAACGGGACAATTTTGCGTCCCAGAGTTCATTTCGGGGACACCGGGACTCGTAACTCTAAAAAGGGACAGTCACGTTCAAAACGGGACGTCTGGTCACGTTACACATAACACACAATCAAGCTTTAATAAAGTCAGAATTTTCGTACCCTTAATAATGAATAAACAGTAAGAGTACAGTTTTTCTTTAATATAATAAGATTTGAATTTGAATTTCCTAATCAATGCTTATTCTAGCATAAAGGCTATAAAATAAAGAAAAATGTGGATTTTTAAATGAGTAAATTTCAAAGTATTTTTAAAAATCTGTAGACTTAAAACAGATTCACACACACAAATGAAAAAAAGGTATTTGTGAACCATGTTAATCAAAATTTTATTAGCTTTTTGAACTAATCAATCATTTTCTTAAGGGGGCAAACTTTCGACTCTAGAAGAATTAATATAAGCTGGTAGAAAAAAAAATGCAATTTTGGAGTTAGTCTGTTATTGTAAAACTGAGGAGATCACGATGCGATATTTAAAGACAGATCCTTCTTGTTCAACTGGAATAACTTTTTTAAAAACATCTTATCTCTTAGCCTTACTAAAACTGCTGCTAACTTAAATAACTGCTATAAACTGAAAAGTTAATAAATATAAACGTGAAAATAAATTCAAGAACCTCACACAGATCCAGAAGATGGTACCTCTAAAATTTTATTTAAATACTAACACTAAAACTAACTTATTTTTAAACTAAATGCATGCGACCACTGTGGACAACTTCTTTAGGGGTGCAGTAGTTAAAAATGCATTTAGTTTAAAAATAAGTTAGTTTTAGTGTTTGTACTTGATTGATTTCTATTTTTGTATTTAGAAGCTTTATGCGCTGGTACAGAGTAGAATATTCAATATATTTAATATATGTAATCATAAAATTATATCTTTTCTCGTAAAATTTTATTTGCTTCAATATTTTATATAATTTGTCATCTTAGTTAATGTATCTCTTTAAACGTAAACGTGGTGTATGTACTGATCCTACTAAATGCCTAGGTGCTGTTTCTGGTGTAAATCCCATGAAACACTTAGCTGCACAATGTATTGTACAGGTTCAGTGAATATAAAATTTAATGCTCCGCACTCCAATTCCATCGCCTACAAACTACGAGGCTATGGGGTTTCAATTGAAAATGTTCTTTAAATATTGAGATACCCTCTTCCAATCCGTTTTCAACATGGATCGGGTTTTGAAAGGAAGTGTCCCTCATGGGGCAACTTTCGGGTGTTATTCGAGATGAAGTAGCTGCTGTGAAGTTTCCACACTTCACTCTTTCCCGTTGCTAGGGATACGAGTTGGCGTCCCGGTGGTTTCTTTTTATCTCACGCGTAGAGGGATGATGGAAGGAGAATAATGTATGAGAAAATTCCATTTAAAGACCTTATATATTTATTGACTCCTATTTAGATACAGATCAATGAACTTACCGATGGAATGAAGAAAAGAACAAGGGAAAATATTTTGATCCAATGAGGAGCTTGCAAGCCAGGGTCACCACAAAAGAGTGGGGGGGCATTACTAAGGAGACTGTTAGGAGCCAATGAAGAAATGCGTTTTGGTATAGAATTATAATATTATTACGTGTAAGAATCTATACTCGTTTACGTCTATTTACTGTCTTTTATTTCACGAACTAAAGAGTTGAAATTTTACGGGTAAAAATATATGGTCTTGTTGGCATGGTTTACTTTAAAATCCATTTATAAATGGGATGCTTTACAAAGGGAGTTAAGTGAAACACTACTTGTGTATATCACGATAAAGTCATTCATGATGTTGCATTCCCCATGGAGGGAGGGTATAAAATGCTTACTAGGGTGGCCCATTTTTCTATGGGAAAAAACAAAGTGTTATGAAATTGCCCCGGCACCCCCTCAATTTTTTAGACCTACAGAGAAACGATTTTAGCAAAGTTTGGCTCTGTACCTTAATTAGAAAGCGATGCCAAAGAGGAGTGAAAAAGTCCAAATTCGAAGATTTTTATACTAAACAACTAAAAACCAAAGATAAAACCATCTCATTTTGCTCATGATTTTTTTATAAGAAACTACTAACGTTATAGATATAATGTTCCAGGTTTTGTTTTTATCACCTTTATTTTGGTTGTAGTAATTTTCTAATGTCCAAAGAACTCTTGTAAAGTTGTTTTTCCTGCATTTTTAAACAGCTAATAACTCTAGAACTATACAACTTAAAAAACGAAACCAGGCTTATTTTTTTAGTAATTTTATCTTTCATTTGATGTGCATCATAACCACCTTTTTCAGAAATTAAAAAAATTAAATAAAAAAATTAATTAAGAAATTTTGAAGCTGTTTAACTCCTAAAATAAACCTTTCTATCAAATTTCTAGTTGAAAATAAAAAAATTCATGGAGAAAAAAATAAAAACCCTAAACACCCTCAAATAATACAACAAGAGCTATTAATTAACATGGAAAATTCCCCTCCTCTTTGGCATCGACTTCTAATTCGAATGCAGAGTTGAAATTTTGGCTATGAGCTTCTATTTGCTGTTCAAAAAAAGTAGAGGGTGCCCAGTACTCTACCTGAAAAAGAAAGTTTTTTGGGCCACCCTTAATGCTTACTAGGGTGGAACGAAAAAGGGCCAAAAAAACTTTTTTCGAATATTCAATTAGTGATAGTGCGGAAAAGTTGCCTTAATACATCAGTGTCAATATGTGAAAATCTGAAATTGATCAAAAAATTTCTTGAGGTGCCTCAAGAGCCTTGAAATTTCAAAAAATTGTCACTTTTTCTACAAAACAACAAAAAACCAAAGATTAAACACTAAAATTTTTTTCTTGATTTTTTTATGTGAAACTACTACTATCAGAGATATAATGGCACAAGTTACGTTTTTTTATCGCCCTTCATTTGGGAGAAATATTTTTTTAGAGTTACGCAAATATTGTTAAGTTGTTTTTCTTGCATTACTAGAGAAGGCATAACTCTGGAACTATTCAGTTTAAAAACAAGAAATGGAGCTCATTCTGTTCATAATTTTATTCTCTTTGTTTCCTTTCTTCTTGTTACCTTTCTTCAATTTTTTCACAATTTCAAAAAAATATATTTAAAAAAAATTTTAACCGAAAAAAGTTATTAACCTGTAAAAATTTAATACCAATCAAGAAATGCTTTGAGATTATCACAAATTACTAAAAAATTGTATAATTCTAGCTAATTCCAGCTATGAGGGCTTCATTAAAAAACATTTTCAGTTAAAAGTTTTCTTTTAAAAGCATTAAATACTTTCACCAAATACTGATCAAAATTACTTATAGATTGTAGTTTTAGTTAAGTGATTCTCAGGGGTCTGCAAACTATATACTAAATATGAATTCTTAACAATTATGGTAAAGCTTTTACTGTTTTTGTCTTATTATACTTTCGGAATTTTATAAGTAGTTATGGTTCAGTTACAATAAGTTGACACAGACTAGAAATAAAAAGCATATATTCAATTAAATATTAAAAGGAAATATAATTGATTATTATTGATTGAAGTATAATGATTGTTATTTATGACTTCTGATTACACAATGGTAAGAAATTATAACAGTTTTGGAAAACAATCAAGAACTAAAACAACGAAAAGTATTCTTGAAAAATATCTAGTGATTTATTCTATTTTACATTTAAGTTGACCAAGATTAGAGATAAAAACACATAATGATTTTAATTAATACATAACATTTTAATTGAATTATAGGGAGTGAGGGTTCCATGTTTCAAGATGTTAATAGATGCACGGCTGTGGATAAAAATTAGGGGCATCCCCTTAAAAACTGAGGGGGATGGAGGAAAATGGGTGTCATAGTTGAATTCAGCAGATCATTTTACACAAGAATCAGCTGAAATTCAGTTAGTGGCTTCAAATTTTTTTTGTACAGCACAGTTTAACTCAAAGGGCGGCATTGAACCCTTCCGTGGGTGCTTTGGGGGCGCTCTCACCTCAACCGCTTTTAGTAAAAATCATTGCTGCATATATTGCCATCAAATTTGGGTCCTTGGGGAAAGGTTAGGACCCTTCAAACATGAATTGCGTAAAAAATAAGAGGAAAAAATAGCGTATAAAAACTATAATTTTTAGCTATTTTTTTGCATTTTTAGGGGGGTAATTACCCCTTAAACCTATCCATTTGTTATATAATTATCATATTTTATTAATTTGAATCTTTCTTGTCCCTTGGGGGGCAATTTGAAGAATAAAGCAATGCTTTTTGACCCAGAAAATCGAGTTTAAAGTTATAAAGTCGTCGAAAAACGTAAAAAGGGGGAAGGGCTGTTCCCCAAAATCCTGAGTCAATCGAGAATTTTAATGGTGGTTTTCGTATTCAGCGACCACAAATCTATAAGAAATGACTGTTTTCATCAAGGAAATTTTTTCACTGTTAAACAGTGTAATCGTTCTTTTTCTGTATTTAATAAGGGGTGTTAAAACCTACTAAAATTTCGATTAATTATATTTTTTCTGCACGATTAAATTATATTTTTAACTAGAAACTTGGTAGAAATGTTTATCATAGATAAATAAAAATAAAAAACTATAAAAATAATAATAAAAATTAAAAATAAAAAAAATTTAGATTTTTTCACATTTTATTTTAAATTAAAATTTTTTTTGGGAGGGGATTGTCAATGATGCATACCACTGTAAAGAGAAAAAAATATCGGACAAAAGGAATCCAATTTCACGTTTTTAGGTTTGATAGTTCTTGAGTTATTGATGTTTCAATAATGCAGGAAAAACAACTTTACAAAATTTATTTGACGTTAAAAAAATATTACTACCAAAAAAAAGGGTGATAAAAAATGAAACCTGGAATATTATATTAAGAATAATAGTAGTTCCTCATAAAAGAATAATGAACAAATTGTAAAGATTTTATCATTGGATTTTTTGTTGTTTTGTAAAAAAACAGCATTTTTTCGAAACTTTAAGGGCTTTGAGGCACCTCAAGATATTTTTGATCATTTTAAAGTTTTAAACTATTGATACTGATGGTTTAAGGCAAATTTTGCGCCCTATCACTAAACGATTCGACAAAATTCGTTTTTTCGTTCCACCCTAATTGCTTACCTACATATTTTCTACAACAATAAAGTGATTACCAAGTTGTCCATATGATGAATCTTCAGTATAACTTCTGTTCATAATAGAAAAATTAATAGCTCTCATTTTTTTTATTTCTGGCCCTTTAGTATTCCTCTCATCTTCATACTTCTACGCAAAACTGAACCATGGGTTAGATTTACTCTCATAGTCATAAGCGGATTTACGAGAAGTTTGCTTCTCCAACAAATTACATGGTTCAGAGAAGCTTTTCAAAATCAAGACGTATCAGTCTAGCGCTAGCCCTAGCGAATAAGAAGCTAGACAAGTTGACATTCACTTAGAAAGGTTGGGGGAACTCCCCTAAAATCTGATCCAAACTTAAACAAGGGGGCACATGAAACCAAAGTCGGTTTCTCCTACAATTCACTATGGAAAATTATATTTGAACTTACTCATGTTGACTCCATTATATTTGATTCAAGATTTTCTTTTACAGTTTAACCTGATGAGGGTAAATTCAAAGTTCAGTGAAGATTTTCCTCTATAACACAGTCTCGGGAGAGAACAAGACACTTTGATATCATTTCTTTCATAGGATATATTCTCAATGTTTCTCAAACATTGGTGGTTCAAAAATTCTTCGAAATTCCCTTCTTGTTTCACTGTTGGGGTTTCTACCTCGAATGTGGAAAGTTTTAACGTCATCGAATGTTTTTCCCTTGACACAAAAAAAATCGCAGTATTTTCTATTAGTGCTCCCTTTAGGTAGTAGGTTTCCAAACTTTTTGGGACCACCTCCCCCTTTTCAAGAAGAAAGTTTTCCACCGCCCCCTTAAAAATTTTGCCTCTAATTTGCTTATATTGTATATAATTGTATATAATAAAAATATATATTGTATATAATAAAAAGACAAATTTATATAGCCATAGCAAAATAAAAATTTAAAAGCTAGCATATGGACAATAAGTTAAGTTTTCTATGCATCTTAAAATTTAATTTGAAATAATTAGGTAATAATTCTACCTTTTATAACCTTTTTAAAAAAGCTTTGATTTAAAAAATAATTCTTAAATAATTCCGAATGAACTGAAATATTTGTATATTTCCAAATGGAATTTGGTATATCCATACTGAAAATTTCCTGTGTATTCATCTTAAAAGTAATCAAAATTATTGATATCTCAACCAATAGATATAAGGGCGTGTGGGGTCCTCCCCCAGGAAAATTCTTGAATTTTAACAAGGGTTAAAATTAACTAACAATGGTTTTGTTAAAAAGGGATTTTAAGATACTTTAACCGGGATTTTTTAATAGTTTTAATTATAAAAATGCAATGGTTTAAAAGTAGTCAACGCCCCCTTTTACTCTTATAACGCCCCCAATTTTCTTTAAACTCATCACCACCCACTTTGGAAGCCACTGCTTTAGAACTTCAGAATGTATGCAAAAGTGTTAAAGAAGCCTCCAATTAAAACTTTCCTCTAAATAGATGGGGTAGAGAAAGAGCAGTCTCGGATAAAAGGATGGCTGAGGTCTTCAAAGGGGTTGTAGAAGAAGATCCCATTTCCCTTTCGGTGATGCTTAAAGAGTATGCAGACGAGCAAGAGAAGCCTCCAGTAGAAGTCTTTCCAACGGTCTTTAGTAAATAAGATGCAGAAGAGCAAGCCGCCTCCAAATGAAAACCCTGCAGGATGTAGGTGAGCAAGAGGCCCTGAGATTCACGTTTTATATTTTCCTCATAGACTGTGAAGTGAGTCCTCGCCATATTAGGTCTTAATCAAAGTCATAATTACATATGTTTTCTTTAAAATTTAATTATGAATTAAATTCTACAATACTTAAGCTTGACATTTTTCCCCTTTCAAAATTTTTGCGATTGCGATGTTCTTTGGTACGTTACTTTTTTTTTTGAAAATTCCACTTAGAAAATTGAAATTAAAATCAGTTTTATATAGAAAATATATTAATTTTTTTACAAATTTTAATTTGATAATATGTGATTTGAAAAAATACTGGGTCGCAACCCTCTTTCGGAATTTTTGGGGACCGAAAAAAAATTTTTTTTTGGAAAAAAGGAAAACAATAGGGGTATTCTAAAATCGTTAGAAGTATAAACTATAAACCATAAAATTTTCAGCAAAATCAAAAATGGTCACAATAATGACCTCCGCATTTCTTCCCGCTTCTTATAAATCTGCCTCTTAAGATTTAATGGTATTATTGATCTATAACACAGGTCTGAAAAAAAAATTTTTGAAAGTTGTTTGGATTTAGTGTGTTGAATCCGAAAATGACCTTCGTTTTTTTCCAGGGACGTCACATTTTTTAACAATTTAGGTTTTAAGTTTTATTGGGGTACCTCAAAATTTTGGAAAATGGACTCATAAATTGTGTACTAAATTTTTTAATAAGATCATTTTATGTTTTTGCTATGCTGAATCTAAAATCATTTTTTGATGTTGTTTGGTTTTCTGAATTCGAAAAATACCTGTTTTGGTTTCTAATACATTTCAGTTTTTAACAAATTGAGCAGATATAGCAGTATTTCACAAAACATAAGCGTATGCATTACAAATTAATTGTGTAGGTGTGTGTTTTATTCTAATGTTTTATTAATTTAATTTATTATTGTTTTTTTTTAACTTGGAGTTCGAAAATGACTAGAACGTCATGTTTCTTAAGAATTTTGATAACTTCGTAAAATTAGTCAATACCTTAATATAAATGAAAATAAGGAAATAAAACTAATTTTTTATTATTTATTTTCCATGAAAATCATTATTTAACTGAAAAAAATTGGTTCATTTACACAGTCTAAAACCACTAAAACTCAATCATGTGAGGCTTCTCTTACCCTTGTGAGTAGCAAGTAGCATAAAGATCGTTTCTTCCAAGTATACAACAAAAATTCGTCGTCATTACACTATTTAACCTTCCCTGGGATTTTCCCTGGAAAAATTATCTACGTTGGACTAATTATTCATAGTTAAGATACTATGGACGATACAATGCATTTAAAGTTGTTATTATAGTCTATGTGGCTTTTCGCCCTTATTTTAATCTCTTGTTTCCCTTGAATTAGAGAACGATATGAATCTTTAAAATTATTAGAGCAAAATCATGATCCACGGAAGGAGATAAGGTAAATTTTTTTATCCATAAAAATTTTCTTATAGATGTATTATGATTTGCAAGTTCTTATATTCTATAATATTAATAACAACTAATGAATAATAAAACAAACTAATTTCTTCAAGGATGTATCTTAAGTAATAGAAATAGACACTAAGTTTTGTCCTAAAAAAGTTAATAATTTACTTTGGGCGTGCCCACATAGGCTCATAAGGACAGTGAAGTTCGAACTTGTGACTTGTTACAGTAATCCTGACGTCACTTTTGATCGCTCTTTGACAACAATTGTTAAAATACCCAATTTCAATTTAAGTAACCATAATTATTAAGAAATCTATTTTAAATTTAAAATTACTCCTACTAATATTATTTGAAATGCTTCGAAAATTGTACTTCAATAAGCAAAAGGTTTTTTTATTAAAATTTTATGTTTTACTTCGAATTGTTGAAGTAATTATTTAATCATTTTTTATTTTATGTATTAATTACATTTAAACTTTTATAACTTCAAAAATTCGAAAATCTAAAATTTTAGTTTTTTTCTCTTCATGAGAAACTAAGCGATTGGACCTTTTTGGTTCTGTGGTACAAAATTTAATTTAATTAGAGTGAAGTTTAGTTTTAGACAAAGAGCGATCAAGAGTCAGGACTACTATTATACGTCACAATTGAATTGCCAGTTTGAAAAAGGAATAAGTCCAAAAAATGACAATTTGATTTTTTTGGGCTAAAAATAATCTCCAAACTTTGCTCTACCCATGATTGAAAAGAGGAAAGATATAACTACCCTCTATAGGAAGATATAGCCCCTTGAAATTGCGAAATCGATGGCCATTCAATGTATTTTTTCAGTAAATTTAGAATTAAAGTTAATTTGTCTTCTTGTTCTTATTCCTTGGGGTGTAAACTAGGCCAAAATAAATTTGCTTTTAATTCAAAAGTGTTTTAACTTTTTTATCCAAGGAATGTTTGAATCCATTCATATTCACTTACTCCGTTAATAGTGCTTTAATGACTCTGTTTCATAATAATTTTTAAATTTATTTGTTTTAATCGTTCTATTCCTCACTTTTGTCATGTGAACCAAGCAGAAATATAATTTAAACGTCAATTAAAGTGGTTTTTAAGATTTTTCTTTATTTGAAATTTCATAAGGTTGAAAAAGGGAATATGTCCATCAACTTTTTTCAACTGTAAAATACTTTTGAATGCACTTATATTTGTTTCGATGATGATTGCCCCTTTTTTCTAAATAGGGTCTTGAATTTCCAGCAAAATTTTGGTGGTTATAATACAACGAAAATTCCGTTATTTATACAGGTTTTTTTTTGATTTTCTCAAAACTTGGTTTTTGGACTTATTCCCCTTTTTCAAACTGACGATTCAGTTTCGGGCTTCTCTGACCTTATAAGTCAAGGTTGCCATGTTTGGGTAAGCCTCCGTGGCAAAGTCTTCTGAAGTTTTGGAGAGAGGCGGAGTTTTGAAACACGCGCCAGGATTGGCACATTTTGGCGCGAAATTTCCGATCTTCTCAAAATAAGTTTCAACGCTCTCCCGGCGCGGCAGTCTTTCCGTAGTGCAATCGACAATGGCCATAGCCCGCTCTTCCAAATTTGTCCGCAACATGATTTTCTTCACTGTTTGCTTCTTGACATCGAAAAAATGTGTCACAGCTGAAGAACTTAGTGACACGATGCCCGAAGAGGATGAAATCATTTTTAAAGAGGGTAAGTTAACAACTTTTTCGGAAAGTTTTTTCCTTTAAATTGCATGCCGCAAGAAACACTTGTCAGATTCCATACTAATGATCTGATCTTTAATAACTATACATAGAGATGGCAAATTTTGTTTTGGTTTGGTTGTTTTCTTTAGGTATATTAGTTTGAAGCATTTCTTAATCAGAGACTGTGCTTCAAGTTGTTTTATCATTCTTTAAAATAGATTTAACATTTGTTTAAATAACTATATTTAAATTTATGTATTTATTTTGATAAAAAAGTAAATTTAATCACAATAATTTTTAAAATTACTAATTTTTTTTTCTTGAGTTATAATATCAAACTTAAGAATACCTTATGTTTCAACAGTTCAAAATCGAACATTATTAACTATTTGCAGTTTTTCTGTTTCAAATATCCTATTCTTTATTTACACTGCCTCATTTTTATTGGGATGTTTTCCTCAGAAAATATCGTATGAAATAAAAGTAAAATTAAATTATTTAAATTCCTTATGAATCAAAAGAAAAAGTAGGTCTACATTAATTAAATTAATATAAAAATATTTTTAAAAAGATAATTAAAATTATTCCTTGAGTCCCAACCAATGATTGTTGCACTGAGAATACATTTTAGAAGAAACTCTCCTGGGTGTTCTCTATATGTTGTTGTCTGTGGTGACCCATTAAACCTTGTTTTGTTTCCTGACCTGAAATTCTACCGACATTTGTAATTGACCTACGATTCAACTGCAGTTTTAAAGTTTATTTAGGAATATAATTATTTATCAAACCAACTATTGATAATTTTTCTCTTCGTGTGTCTCTCCCACATTTAAAGTTCCCCTTTGATTTCAAATACCCATCAAGAAAAGGGGATTTACAACTAGTTTTTATGTTAAAGAATTTTCAAGATAGCCAAAAATAATATGTTTTTTTTTTCATATTATATATCCGAAAATGTTACATTAAGTAGGATTTCACGGTTTTGTGAGATTTTGAAAAGAGTCTGTAGCATATAACTTTGTCTTTTAATTTTGTACATATTTTTGTTTTTAGCAAAAATATCTATGTTGATATAAACATAACCGGTTAACATAATATTATTACAGAAAATTTTCAAATTTATATAACCTTATGAGACAAAAGTTACGTACTACGAATTTTTCCAATAGTCACGATTACAGTGAAATGCCCCTTATCCTTTGGTACATTCTTTAGAGTATTATTATGTACAATTACTTCTTTACATTGAAAGTAGTAGAAAACTTCTTGTCATATTTTATAGAAAGTAAATCTCCCTAAAAAGTACAAAATTAAGAAACCATTGTAAAATTCTTAGTGCTGCAAGTTAGTAACTTAGTGTTGCAAAATTGTTTCACGCTTTTACATGATTTGAGTATGATTTGGTTTCTATTACTGAAAAATTTATTATTATACTGAAAATTATTATTCTTTGTAAGTTTTTCAAATTCAAAAATTCTATCTCAAGCGTTTTTCTAGCGTGTTTTATTACGGACTTTGGAAGGTTCTTTTATAGTTAATTTAATCTTTTTTGTTAATTCCCTGAAAGATATAAACTATGAGATAAAATTTTAACTCAAGAAAAGTTCAATGGAATTTCATCATTTATCATATTCTTAACCTCATATTGTTTTATTCCTATCCCCATTTCTTTAAAGAGTACTTATTTAAAGTCACTTCCACAGGTTACACGGGTGAGAAAAAAATTCAACCATTCCTATAAAACTAAACGAAATTTTGAAAAAAAAATGTTGGCCAACGCATAAAAGGTCTTTAAATTATTACGTAAGAATGAATTTGTTAATTTCACTGTTCAACAAAATTAACTTCAAATTTTTAAAGAGATGAAAATTGTCATTTCTTATAGACTACGGGTCGCTAAATACGAAAATCACCATTAAAATTCTGAATTGACCAGCATTTTCAGGGAACAGCCCCTCCCCCTTCTTATGTTATTTGACGACTTAATTACTTTAAATTCGATTTTCAGGGTCAAAAAGCATTACTTAAGTCTTTAAATTACTTCCTAAGGGACAAGGATGGTTGAAATTTCTAAAATATGAAAATTTGTTGCAAATGGATATATTTAAGGGATTATTGCCCCCTAAAAATGCAAAATATCGTTAAAAATTATTTTACACTATTTTTTTTGTTTTTATTTTTTACGCAATTCATCTTTAAAGTGTCATCATAACCCTTGCTGAAGGACCAAAATTTTATCAATATATACAGCAATGATTTTTACTAAAAGCAGTTGAGGTGTTAGCACCCCCGAAGCACTCGCGGAAGACTCTGAATCTTTTAGTAAAAAAATTCTTCCACGAAAAGTAGCTATTTAGATTTAATGAAATCGCCAATAAAACGAATGAGTTTTAAAACAATTATATTTATAACAATTATTAACTTAAAATATATTCATTGCTAGGTGTGTTAAATTTGCCGCGGATGTCCTAATGTCATTCGGGTCAGTAAAATAGCTAAAATTATATTTTTTGTTATAAAGATCGCCTCCTTTGACTAATAATCTGAAAGAACTCTTAAAGTTTCTTCAAATAATGAAAAGTTTATTCTAATTTGATAAGAATATTTAAGAATTAAAAGTATTTTCTAATTTATTTATACATTTTAAGGAAATTCTCCTTTGATATCTTATCGTTTTCGATATCTCAGAGGTAGGATGCGTGCCCACACAATAGTCCACTGAAAATAGCGAAAAATAGGGCCGAACCACAAACAAATTGCAATAGAAGGTTTCTCAACGGTTTTCACTTAGAAATGACCTCAATAATAACATACTAAAAATCGGCCAAAATCGGACGGGCGGAAGTTTAATTTTTTTGAAATTTTTTAAAAATGGCCGAAAAAAAATTAAAAAAAACAATAATATAGACATGTGATACATGTTTATAGGTTATTTTTGAGTGCTGAAACCGAATATCGCATTTAGTTTGGAAAAAAATTGAAATTTCAATTTTTAAAATTAATTTGAATAATTAGCTATATGAAAAAATTAAAACCCCCCTAAAAACCTAACAAAAACATCAAAAGAGATAAATCCAACGGTTTTCATTTAGAAATGACCTAAATATAAACATACTAAAATTTAAAATTTTACGAGTTAAAGAAGTTAAATTTTTTTTCAAATTTCCATTTTTTTTGCGAAAAATGCATTTCAAATTTGTGCCAAAAACTTTAGAGGCTTTTGAAAAGGTCATTTTTCGGTGGATATTGTCCACAGATAGTTATATAAGGGAAAACCGGTGGAATTGACCCTCAATGAATTAGTTAATTATTTTAAATTCTGATGTAAATATGCCAAAGTATTACCTTTTTTCACATTTGTACTACATTTTACCAATTTCAAAATTTTAAATAAAATAATTAACTAATTCATTGAGGGACAAATCCACCGGTTTTCCATTATATAACTATTTGTGGACAATATCCACCGAAAAATGACCTTTTCAAAAGCCTCTTAAGTTTTTGGCACGAATTTGAAATGCATTTTTCGCAAAAAAAATGGAAATTTGAAAAAAAATTTAACTTCTTTAATTCGTAAAATTTTAAATTTTAGTATGTTTATATTTAGGTCATTTCTAAATGAAAACCGTTGGATTTATCTCTTTTGATGTTTTTGTTAGGTTTTTAGGGGGGTTTTAATTTTTTCATATAGCTAATTATTCAAATTAATTTTAAAAATTGAAATTTCAATTTTTTTTCCAAACTAAATGCAATATTCGGTTTCAGCACTCAAAAATAACCTATAAACATGTATCACATGTCTAAATTATTGTTTTGGTTTTTTTTTAATTTTTTTTTTCGGCCATTTTTAAAAAATTTTAAAAAATTAAACTTCCGCCCGGCCTATTTTGGCCGATTTTTAGTATGTTATTATTGAGGTCATTTCTAAGTGAAAACCGTTGAGAAACCTTCTATTGCAATTTGTTTGAGGTTCAACTCTATTTTCAGTGGACTACTAGGCGCCACATAAAAATAGATGTGACTCAAAGGCACGATTTAATATTGAGTGGTCTCTTTATGGGATTTTATAAGTTCATGTTATTTGTATTTAATTCAAAATTTGTTGAAAAGGTTTCATTAGGAAATCCTCATTTCTGTGTATTCTCAAAAATTGAAGTTCATTTCAAGTGCCCTTGATTTCAATTTTCAATCCAATCCAATCCAAACTACTATATCCTAATACTATTATAATTGTGAATGTTTGTCTGTATTTTTGTTACTCTTTCACGCAAAAACTACTGAATGGATTTTAATGAAATTTTACAATAATGTAGCTTATACATCAGAATAGGACATGGGCAATAATTTATAAAGAGAAAATCAGTCTTTCATTCTTTTTTTTCCATTTTTCCTGCTTTTTTTCACTTATTTTTCCGTGTTTGAAAACCTGTTTTACCAGTCATGCAAGCCAATAATAGGAAATTTTAGTACCAGTGTTGTAGTTACTAGACAATTTTATTAATCTCTATATAAATAAAAACGTTTGTGGCTGTGTGTGTATATATGTGTGTTCCGCATCTCCTTTTAAACCACGCCGAAGGCGGGGACATTTCCTCCATTTCAAGATTTTTTTCTTTGAAATAAATATATTTACTGAAAAATAAAATTTTTTCATGGAAAACGAGTTAAAAATAAAACATTGTTTCAAATGAGAGAGATCACTAGACTTTTTCATTTACAAGACTTTTTTTATTATAGTTTCAAATTTGCTATTTTATAAAGGCACCAAGATATTTTTAACATTATCAGGAACATAGGGATTGTAAAAAGTGACAAGAACACCGGGATTGGAAAATTAGCGGGAACATCGGGATAGGAAAAATTACCGGGTTATAAAAATTATCGAAAACACCGAGATAGGAAATTTACCATAAAGACACCGGGAATACCGGAATATAAAAATTACTGGAAACACCGAGATAGGCAAATTACCGGGAACGCCGGGATTAGAAAAATTACCGGGACCACCGGGATAGGAAAAATTACCGAGAACACCGGGATTAGAAAATTACCGGGAACACCGGGATAGGAAAGAGGCGCCTGGGATACCGGGATGATTTGTAATATTGCTAATTTACAAAATTATAAATGTATTTTAAGAAAACTTTTAAAAAATAAATTTATACACCCCACCCGTGCAAGGTCGGGTATAACAGCTAGTAGTAAATAAGAAGAGCTCAGTAATAGGGAATCATAAATTCAAAGAAAACTAAAATTTTCCGAAATTCTGATTATGACAAAGAATAGACGAATGGAATAAAAAGCGACGTAATATTGAAGAATACCGAAGGAATTATTCTTGTAGACACTTTTTTAATGATAAGAATTCGGAACTACACTACTGTTCATAAATTAAGGACGGAACTGTTTTTTCAACATAACACCTAGTGAAATTATTTTTCATCAATGAAAATTATACCAAGAGATGTTCAATGGGTGGGAATACAGGGCCCGAAAGCAAATTTTCTCTACCAATATTTTAAGGGGGTAAATGGACCCTCCATTGATAATGGAGTCCCATTACAATTTGGAGCTGTGGCAGAAACGTCTGTGTAAGAGGTATTTTACCGAAAACTTTATGGTTATTGTAATGAATATGATTACTCCTGAACTCAGTGCATATTTTTAAAAGCCTGTGTTACCTTTAAATGGTATTTTTTATGTTTTATTGATAGAAATCGGTCTAATCATCATTTTTGGCAAGTTTTAGCTTCTGGGTCATTTTTGGTAATTGGTATCTTACCGTCAACCATGTTTTTAGTAGTTCTTTTCTTACATGTGCTAGATTATGTTTAGGTCTGGAGACCCTGAAAGTAAATTATTTCTTTCAATATCGTGACTTTCAAGAAACTTTGAGATAGCCAAATTGTGATTTTGTGCAACTTTTTTTCTCATGAAGAGAAATTCCTGACCTGAAATTTCTTCTAAGAGAATCAAATGGGACATGAGAACACAGGTACCCAATAGCAAACATCAGTGAAAATATCTGCGGTGTATACGAGGTGCTCAAACGGCACAACATAATTGTATAGTTTCACAGAAAGGACATCTGTTATTAATGTTTGAAAAAAAGTATTTTTTAGTGTTTATGGACGTAGACATACCTAAAAAGAAACATATAGTTGTAAAAATATCTCCATTACCTTTGAAATGAGTTTTTAAGACATATAATTTCTCCATTGATACTCTATTACTGTTATAGACATTTCAACACTCCCTATACACGAAAAAAATTTTCCCTGATGTCTGCGATCACGTGCCTGGGTTCTCATGTCCCATTCGCTTCTTTTAGAAGAAATTTCAGATCAAGAATTTCTCTTTATGAGAGAAAAAGTTGCACAAAGTCACAATTTGGCTATCTCAAAGTTTCTTGAAAGTCACGATATTGAAAGAAATAATTTACTTTCAGGGTCTCCAGACCTAAACATAATCTAGCACATGTAAGAACTACTAAAAACATGGTTGATGGTAAGATACCAATTACCAAAAATGACCCAGAAGCTAAAACTTGCCAAAAATGATGATTAGACCGATTTCTATCAATAAAACATAAAAAATACCATTTAAAGGTAACACAGGCTTTTAAAAATATGTACTGAGTTCAGGAGTAATCATATTCATTACAATAACCATAAAGTTTTCGGTAAAATACCTCTTACACAGACGTTTCTGCCACAGCTCCAAATTGTAATGGGACTCCATTATCAATGGAGGGTCCATTTACCCCCTTAAAATATTGGTAGAGAAAATTTGCTTTCGGGCCCTGTATTCCCACCCATTGAACATCTCTTGGTATAATTTTCATTGATGAAAAATAATTTCACTAGGTGTTATGTTGAAAAAACAGTTCCGTCCTTAATTTATGAACAGTAGTGTATTTCGCAGACGCAGCAGACAATTATCGGAAAGCGATAACAAATGAAAATGTGTATACATATTTCATAACAAAAATATTTGTAAATAAATTTCAACAATATTTCATTAGTTATTAATTCATAATTGGAGGTTTTTAATTTGATTCTTTTTACTCTTGTACTTTTCCATGCTTTAAATTGAAGGTATGTACCGTGTATAGGGTTTTTATATTGAGGTTTTCAAAAATCACTAAAAATCAATCTTGGTATTAATTTTCGTTTCGATAATATACACATACAGGATGTTTCTTCACAAGTCCGTTTCGCGGCTTTTATTTTGAACCAACGTGTCCTAGGGTCACGGAAGTAAGGTCTACCCCTAGGTAAGTGACCCTGGAGAATCCATTGAGATGACTTACAGCGCTCCTAGCGGCAAAATTGAAAAGTTAAAAAAATTAATTTAAAAACTAAAAAAGATAGAACAAAAACCTCAGTAAGAGTATTGTTGCCAACGTCATGAAGAACTCATTGAAAAAAAATTCATGAAAATATCTTGAATATTCACCGAGATATTAGCATGTGAAAATAGCACTTTTTCAGGGGTCAAAAATGAAAAGTTTAAAAATTTGCATTTTTTTTTTATTTTTGATTAAATTTTGTGTTCTTTCAACTAAAAAAAAACTACCCAATAACACTGAAAAATTTGCAAAAATGCGAACTTTTTCTTTTTTTACCCCTGAAAAAGTGCTATTTTCACATGCGAATATTCAAGATATTTTGATCAAATTTTTTTCAGTGAGTTCTTCATGACGTTGGCAACAATACTCTCTGCAAGGATTTTGCTCTGTCCCGTTTAGTTTTTAAATTAATTTTTTTAACTTTTTAATTTTGCCGCTAGGGGTTGCTGTAAGTCCTCTCAATGGATTCTCCAGGGTCACTTACCTAGGGGTAGGCCTTACTTCCGTGTGACCCTAGGACACGCTGGTTCCAAATAAAAGCCGCGAAACGGACTTTTGAAACACCCTGTATCTGACTCTTCATGAGATTTTTTGCGAATTTCTGTGAGACGCATTATTATAGAACAGGGATTTCCAAGTGGTTGCCCGCCAGGTCATTTTGTGCGGCCCGCGAAGGTTCCTGAAAACCACTCAAAATTTAGCTTCACAGAACACTTTTTAGCATTCTGAAATTCAAAAATTTTTAGGGGAGGATCCCCAAACCCCCTACTTAAGGAACTCTCAGATTATGGAAAAGCTTCTGACGGTTTCTATGGTGTAAAATTAAAAGTATCATATCTCAAGCAGAAGATTGCATGCCCTGAAATTCCCTCTGAGTGTAGCAAGGGACTATGAAGGCTTTTAGATCAACCTTTATCACGAAAAGGGACAATAAAGTGAAACACTATTTTTAAGGAAATTAATAAACATTAATTTTAAGGAAGACCTCCCCCTTTAAGTAATATTTAGTATTATAAGTTGTATTGGGTAAAAAAATTATATATCCTCAGAAATTTTTGAAAATACAGTCTTCACAATATGTAAATAACCTTCGTCCCCCTGGAAAAGTTTCATATTAAAGATTCTTCCCCGAAAATTTATCATGGATAAAAAAACAGATTATTTTGCGGCCCGCCACCTGACTTTTGATTTCAATTGCGGCCCGCGAGTACTTAGAAGTTGGAAACTCCTGATAGAAACGGATCCTTTGAGGCTTCTTGGGTGTTTTAGTAGATTTATTTGTAACGGATTTATTAATGATTTATAACACAAAAAGGGTACACTTTTCAAAATGTTGGGGTTTTTCGAAATCATTTTGCTTCTAAAAGAGCAACTCTGCGAAGAAAAGGTTTGAGAACCACTGCTATACATGATCCCTTATTTATCTGTTGCCAGTATACAAATTTATCTGTATTTATCTATAGAGAGGTTCTGTTAGGGGCACTGGCACCTCATGATACGACCATCTGTCAAACTAACAAAGTAATCATAATTAATTCCCGATGAGACGAGATGAGAAAATTTTACCACCTCTCACTTCAGTATATTACCCTATATTCATTCAAATCTTTAACATGTGTTAAAACCCTTTTTCTGAAGATAAAATTTCCCGGAACCTTTTAGACATTTAGAGTATAACACTCCTCGATAATTTCCTTCCTCGAGGTTTTCTATTAAAATATATAGAATTATAAGTTTTTTCCTGTTATACAACCTTAAAATCGTAATCCTATGAATGAAAATTCTCCTCCAATGGGAAAATCTCTAAAAGGGTTAAATAACGTTTTTTTTTACTCCCTCCCTTCGGAGTTCAATAGAACCTGTTTTTAATTTGGCTATATTTTTGTGGAAATCAATGTCTCCAATCGTCCAAAAATGTATTGAAATTTATTTCAAGTGTAATCCCTAGTCCAATGACCTTTGGAAAAAAAAGATGTTCTACTTTTTTTTATAAAAAGTAGGTTTTTTCTTAATTTATTCACGAAAATTAATTGAGTCCATAACTAACAATATTTTTCAATGAAAAAGTTATCCCACTTTCACTTTATAAAATTATAATACCTCACAACCTTGATAATATAGTAATTAATTCTTAAAAATCAATTTTTTAATTCTTTTTTAGGTGTGATTAATTTACTTATTTCTTATGAGTTTGTATTAATCACTAAAATCAACTTAGACTGTCATTAATAAAATATTAGTGTGATTATATACCTAATACTTTTCACAAAATTTTCTTGATAGCTTAAACGTCCTGTTTATTTTTAGATTTGATCAAATTTATAATTTCGCAATAAAACTGCAAAAAATATCAAACTATTCCTCTTCCAGGAAAGTTTTGTCTACAGCACCAATGTGGTTTTAAATTCATGACTTACTAAGCATCTGTAGAATACCTTTTGCTTGAAACAATACTTAAATATTTTTATAGCTTCTATTTCGTTGACGCAAAAAAATACTTTTAAAATGAAAAAGAGCTATGAAAATAAAGTTTGTTAGTTTTTTCTTTTATGTAAATATTTTAGTTGCCTCTGCTTGAAAGATCTGATTTTAATAGTTCTGAAAATAAACAGCAAAAAATAAACCTTTGAAACTTTTGAAATTCTACACTTTTTCCTGATTTTTTCAAAGGTTTTAAATTCATATCCGGAAGAACATGAACTTTCAAGGCGTCAGTTAACTTTCAACTAAATAATCCTTCAAACGTCAAACTACCGTAATTATGCTGACGCGTAAATAAACTTTTTTAGAGTTTTCTTTTCGCGCTTATTACTGGTAATTTGTAACAGTAAACTAGGAGATAATGTTAGTGTGTATCGTATATTCATTATTATTTACTTTCAACCTCATTTAACTTCTATTTTTTCTTAGTATAAAGTATTGAAGGGAAGTAATTTTTTCTAATAAATATATTTCTCACCTCTTACATTTTCTATTCATTCAAAATTCACAAAACTTAGTAGGTCTTTCAAAAGTTTTAATCATCTTTAACTTAATCTAAGGGAAATTAGAACCCCTCAAAATTTAAGATCATTTAATAAATTGTGATACTTACTAGTTGTTATTTTTCAACATTAAATTCCATTTATTTCTCCATTTTATGGAATCCTGGTGCTGTTAAGGAATCGGGGTTTTTTTCGGATAGGGGCTTGCACCTACACCAAGGGAGTAACCTAATAGTGAAACTGGCCTTGAATCTATCAATTCTCACTAACACAACACTGATTGAACTCAAATTCAATTTCTTTTGAGTGCTTTTGCAGTCTAACACTAAGAAATTTTACTTCCATTCAGAAACTATGGGTATGGGAAAGGTACAACTTTTTTTACTATGTCCGAGATTTATTAAAACATAAAAATTAAATTAGATTAAAAATGTATTTTATAGTGAACATTAAAGTAAATGGCAACAAAGTGTATTAATAAATCAAGCGCAGAGTCGTAAGAAATGAAAATTACTATGAAGTAACCGAGTATTGGCCGAGGAAAAAAAATAGTATTTGAAAATTGCGGTCTGTACAGCACTGCCAATCGTCCAAGTTTCTATCTAGTCTATATTTAGAAATCCTCTACTTTGATCCACAGAGTACTAGAACAGATAGTCCGTCGCCATAGGCGCTATTTGAAATCAAAAAGTTGGATGAGTGTGGGGCTATTTTGGCGCTGCGATCGCCTCAACGTCACGAGAGGCGGGACGGAAAAGCCTGATTGGTTGAGAAAAACTTTTTCCTTCTCCTTCGAAAATAGAAGATTGAGTGACAGCCAATCACAGGTTTGATCTCTCTGTCAATCATTTAGTTCATCGTGGCGCCCTCCAAACCATCCAACTTTTGAATATATCGTTTTGGACCCTCTGTTAGGATTTTTCTCTGTGCTTTGATCCAACACTCCATAATATGGGAAAAGGGAAAGTATTATATTTGGTTCATACCTCGGTTGATATTGTCGGGACTGCTGATGAAAGTTTGCATAAAAACGCGTCCCACTATTAACTAAATGTATAAAAAACTTGCCAGAATCACGTGATCAGTTAGGTTGCACAAATTATATTCTTTGGCGGGGATTTCCTTTTCCGGTGTATTTCGATTCGATATCTAAATGTAACAAAAATGTCAACGGATTTAAATTATTTCAAAAACCAATTACCAAGTAATTATTTATACTGATGAATTCTTAGTTAGCTGAAACAAAAAGGATGATTATAGATTCGGTACGAATGAACTGTATTTTCTTTATCCTACTTATATTTATTGCAACCTTTCATAATCTTAATTTAAAATGCGCTTTCTTTAAGGTTTCTTTAAGGTATAAAGGTTTTTAAGTTTTTTTTTAAGATTTGTGGTAGCATAAGGTTAAGCATCATAACTAACCTTAACCAACCTCTAGTGTGCAGACGTTCTGAAACTGTGTGCCGTGAGGGTATGCCAGGGGTGCCGTGCCAATAAATAATAATAAATTTCATTTCAAATTATAAATTTATATAGACCACAAAGGGACACGCGCAGGTGCCCTTCCAAGTGGTACACAGGTCACTTAAATGGACATTTAATTATTACAGCACAAAAAAATTAATCAAAACAAGCACAGAACAGAGAAGTACATACAGAGATTACATAAAAAGAAATACCCCTATAATCTTGAAAATCAAACCTAAAAGAAAGAAAAAAATAATGAATACACCCCTCAAGAAATAATCAAGAAAATTTGTAAAAAATTGCAAAATTTGTACCAATGGAAATGGCAAAATTTGTACCAATTTGTAAATATGGAACCAATGTAATCAACTGTTTATGGGGGTGAAAGCAGTGAATATTATATAATCCAATTTTCAGACATTTTTTTCGTGTTTTATCTTTTTTTTTCAGTCTTTTTTCCATTTCTTCTATTCAATATTTTTTCCTTCTATTCCAGTATTTTTTTTTACAACTTACACAAAAAAACGATAAAAAACATCTTTTCACAGAAAAAGGGACAAATATATACCTTATTTTCTTTTCTATTTAGTAGAACTTCAGTTGTACAGAAATAACAAAAAAATGTGGTGTAAATGGAAAATAGTTTGGACCTCTCAAGGGCATACATAAAAAGGAGGCATAGGGGCTTTCCCCCGAAAATCAGGCTTGGTCGCTTGGTGTACCAAACAAGTTAAAAGCTGTTTGTTAGCCCAAAATTTCCAAACATTTTCTGGGGGAGAACACACCCCTAACCCCCTTTTGTACTTGGAACTTTACTATTCGAAATTTTTTTATAATAAGTTCATTAAAATCCTAATCCTAGCTAGAAATGTATGACCGAAATTCGAACCAGGTGTACACCAAAAACAAGTTTAAACCCTGTGTTCAAGGGTCAAATTTCCAAACATTTTCTGGGGGAAGATCCCCTTTTGTACTTGGAACACTACACTCACAACGTTTTTATGTCATATTAAGTTCATCAAAATACAAATCCTGCCTAAACTTTGTATCCAAAATCTCACAACTTTTTTGTGTCATATCATCAAAATACAAATCCTGCCTAAAAATTTTCTATCCAAAATTCAGACTTGGTGTAACAAAACTAGTTTTAAAAAATCCCCCGATCAACCGATGATTATAAATTTACAAACAGTTTTTTAATTCAATTGTTTTTTTACATTTTTTGAGTTTTCAAAGTTTCTACGGACACTTCATGTATTAATCTGTAATTCTGTGCACTTTTTACATAGATAGAATAACTAAGTTGCATATAAGAAGGAAACTAATTAAATAACTGGTAGATATAAATTTATGTTTAAATTGAGAAAAAAATTGGGGGATCTAAGGTATGCCCTTGTCTATGTATTGGCGTTAAAAAAACGTCTCCAGAGTCAAAATTGCAAAGTATGGATATTTTTAGGTTCCATATTTATGCAACAATTATAAAAATTAACAGTGTGAAAAAGGTTTGAAACTTTTTTGTGAGGTTTTTACTTGTGTGTGAAAAAAGTGTAAAACTATCTATTTTCAGGAATTTAAAACTAAAAAATAATTATCTAATATAAATTTAAGAATGGGATTTAAGGAGAGCGAAATTTCTTAAAGTAAATAATTAGGGTTTTAAAAATATAATTTTTTTTACAAAATGTTACATGTACCATGCAAGTTCAGCGACGGTTTAGTGACAGTCCCAAATTATTAATGATGGACCAATTTTTTTAAGTTTTCTATTTGGATTTTTTATAATTGGTGATAGTTTATTAGCTTCTCTCCCAGAGACGTAGCCGATAAAAAAAAATCAGAAGGGATGTTGGGTTGCCTTTTTGGTCAAAAGTGGATTTTTTGAGTTTCAAGGGGGATACACCCCCAAGCTACGGCCCTGGGCCCCCCCCAATATTTTTCCGAAGTCGGCGCCCCTGTACGAGTATCAGGACCTGACAACTCAGTATAGCGTGCGCAGATCGGTAAACAGGTTTTCTGTTCGCCATAGCCGGTTCCCTCCATAGGATTAGCATTGGACTCGAGACAAGCGGCATGATACAGTTTGGACAGAATTTTGGACAGAACTGGATGCGCATAGACGCTTTTAAGCGAGTTGTCGTCTCTCTCTCGTATACAGGCTCTCTAGGGGCGATAAGTCTTCAACCGCTTTTTCCAAAAATTTTTGCAATGAGGTATTCTCACGTTTTGAGATTAAATTTTATTAAAATAGTAGATAAAAAACCATGAAGAATGACGTTTACAGCAAGTATTTCCGTAGCCTAGTTTCTGAGTTATAAATTTTTGAAATTTCGTTTTTTGTTTGGGCGCGAAAATACTTTCGAATTCCAAATCATGCGCTGTGAGGTCACATCCAATAGGAGCCCGTTTGCTGATCACGTGATAACAGAAAACACAATGGTTTTCATGCGCTGTGACGTCACATCCAATAGAAGCCCGTTTTCTGATCACGTGACTTTTCTGACGTTTTGGCAAAAATAAAATTGAATTTTAAATTATTTAAAACACGTTTTTGAACTTAAAAATCAGAAATTTGGGAGTTTTAGACCTTAATGTATCGAAAAAGTATAAAATCAAGCAAATCCCTCACTCATGCAAATACCTCATTGTGTGAGTCTGGCACGGGGGAGGCAATATTATTGAAAGAATGAATGAAAAAATCTTTGTAAAGCTCCAACTGAAAAATCAAACTCAAGTTTTTATGGTTCAGGAAACGCTCATCAAAGGCGTAATAAGTGTTTTGATAATTTAAAAGTGCTCACTCTGTGTTATTTATTTTGAGGCTTAGGAAAAAACACTTTCACTCTTTCTGTTTTAAATGACGTCAGATATTCGGGTCTTGACCTTGGTCTTGACCAATGAAAATTAACGATATGTGAGTATCATGTGCACGCATGCGTGTTAGGGTTTATTTGGTCGTAAAACCGAAAATAAACAAATACAAATATGTCGCGGGAAAGGCATGGAAAATGGAGAGGTTTTATTTTTAAACTGCTTTTATGTACCAGAAAATTTAAGGAAACACATAAGGATGGTTATGTTGGATCATGACCTTAGAATAGATTGTTTTGGGTGACCTGAAAATTTAATTAAGAACGAAATGTGACTAAATGGTTAGAACTAAACTGAGACTTTTTGTTCTCACAAGCCTTGCAAAGTTTAAAGTTGAAGATTATTTAGAATCTAATGAGTTTATTCGATTTTCTGTGATTAATCATTTCAAATTTTGCATCCAATTTTATCATCACGTAAGAATTGTTTTTCCCAAAATAAGCTGAAAAACTTTAAAAGAATAACCAGTTAAGTGTATTAATATTTTTGTTGATTTCCTCAAAATTCGTTTAAATTCAATAATAATTTTTATTATTCAAAAAACTTTTAAAATTCATTATATGAATTACTTAAATTAAATCCTTAATATCACTTCTGTTGGGACATTCATAGGTCACAATGGTTTTCCTTTTTCATAACTTCTTTCAGAACTAGTGTCTTTTCGGCTGTGTGCATTTTTTCCAGCATTCAATTGAGTAGTATGCTACCATATTTTCTTTCCATCTGCCAGGGTGTCCTCTATTAAATGACCCTATTTTAAAAATTAACTGCAGACAATGAATCTATTGGTTGAAGAAACAATAAAAGGAAAAAGGACATTATTAACAAAATATTTTTAACTATTTAAAATAATAGTTAATTTTTTAAAGCATTTTTGCAATGACTCCATCTATAAGAATATATGCAAAGTCTTTTTCCTTTCATTTTCTTTATTTCCCATAACTTCCATTCCATTAAGTCTTCTAAAAAATTTCAGTTCTTGCGTGTTATCCTGTTAACTTAACCATGAGTTTCAGCAGCACAGTTAATGGGCTTTGGCTATGCTTATTGTAACAGAAAAAAATGTTCCTTTTACTTTAATTTCATTGCCTTATTCCAAAATTCTGGTCTTCAAAAACATTTCTTATATCATAATATTTTGTTAAAGTTTATAAGCTGTAACTAACCTGAGATCTAAACTGTACACATTTTTAAAAAAATTATTATTTACCTTTAAGGAAGGAAACAAAAGTTTAGTTTTTTTTCAGAAAACACCTGTAGAGATGAAGAATTTGCTTGTGGAAACTCATCATTGTGTTTGGATCGTTCCTTACATTGTGATGGTAATGCAGACTGTGATAATGGGGAAGATGAAGAGAATTGTTGTAAGCTTTATGTTTATTTTTAATTAAATGTCATTAAACTGTATTTAAAAAAAATCATAACTCCTTTATTTGAGAGATAAGAAAAACACATTACATACTGTATGTATTTATTAAATCATACATCCCTAGCTACATTAGTTTATACTTAAGAAAGATAAAATCCTTAGGAACCTACTTTTCTAATTAATTTCTAAAACACATTTGTTGCGATAAAAAACAGCACACCACCAAGAAGGAAAAAAGGATAATATCAAAACCATAAATATTTCCGAGGAAATCATAATGAGTGTTGTCTCCATAGGTGTCCATAACAGAAGAAGGGCACTCTTGACAGTACCCCCCCTTGGACCCAAAAAGGTTCTCAAAATGAGTTAAAACCCTACTTTTACAAGTCCCAATTCCAAAATTTTTATTATGGGGAGGACCCCCAGTGGTAACACTAGGGGATCTTGCAAAATACCCAACAATTCAAGAGGTAAAAGTGATGGTCTGGTAAAGTGCTCCCCTTGGAGATCCGCATCTGGGAAAAAACACTGTCCAAAACCATAGACTGTGTGCCAAGCAAGGTGCTCTTTTCATCATTGACCAGACATTTGGGTTGGATGTTAGTTCTAGCAAACAGGCTGGCTGTGGTCAAACTGCAGTATAGGGGGATAAAAAGAAAGCTTGTACATTGCATACAACATGTGGTTGTGGTACGTCTGAATGGTTCTGCTCTGGCTGGTAAATGAATCGGTAATTTATACAGAAGCAGTCCCTTCTTCTTGGTGTGCTGCATTTGTGTTTATCTTTTGACTGATATATTGATCTTTTGACTTTCATGATACTTAAATCTTATAAATTTAAGGTATTATTAACTCATATACCGCCCTACTTATATTTCATTACTTCACTCAAGCTGATGTACATGGAAGTCTAAAATCTCTTTTGAAAGCTATTACACAACATCAGGAACTAAAGGATGTAATACTGGACAAGTCACTGCAGTTTGAGAATTGCAGTAAGTTTTTTAAACTTATTCTATAAAGCAAAATTCTAAGTTAAGACTAGTTTAAAAGACAATAGTATATTTTTCTCATCAAAGTTTCTAAATTGAATTACTTAAGTCTTAGAAAAACACAGACTTTTGAATATTTAGAGTTAAGCAGCAAAATTATCTTTATAGCATATGAATAATAAAAAAAACCTTCCTTTTTAAACTGAAAAAACTCAAGCAAAGAGCTTGAACCTGATCAAACTAGATCTTGGCATATTGTTAATATCTATTACTGTTTCTGTTATATTATTTATAACATGATATTATTCTTATGTTTGGGGCCGTTCAAATATTACGTAAGCACCTAAGGGGGGAGGGGGGGTTTGCTCTTTGCTTATTTTTGCTGACAAGGGGGGAGGGGGATATGAGTGATGCTTACGTAAGATGGTGCATTTTCGAAAATCTCTTGTTTCTTGCATAAATAATTTCAAAATTCAACCAAAATAAATGTAACAAAAAATTGAAAAAGGAAATCTGACGTAAGCACTTTTTTCTGGAGATGGACCACCCTAACATTTTGAAATTGTATCCCCGAAAAGTAGTGTTTCGACTCATTTTTGAACCCTTAGGGTTACACCCAAAAAGGACAGCTCCTTGTACGAGTCACCTAATTTTCAAGGAAAAAAACAGTACTTACATAGGGATGTCAAAATTTTGGGGGGGGGGGGTCCGGCAGTTTCTTACGTAATTATGGTGGGGGGGTTGAGGTTTGCTTATATTTGCTGACAAGGGGGAGGGGGGGTTAAAAATGACCAAAAAAGTGCTTACGTAGCCCCGAAATGATAAAAAAGTGCCCCGAAAAGTAGTGTTTCGACTCATTTTTGAACCCTTAGGGTTACACCCAAAAAGGACAGCTCCTTGTACGAGTCACCTAATTTTCAAGGAAAAAAACAGTACTTACATAGGGATGTCAAAATTTTGGGGGGGGTCCGGCAGTTTCTTACGTAATTATGGTGGGGGGGTTGAGGTTTGCTTATATTTGCTGACAAGGGGGAGGGGGGTTAAAAATGACCAAAAAAGTGCTTACGTAATATTTGAACGGCCCCTTATTATTGTTACTGTTTACAGCTGTCATTATCTGTTTTACAAATTTATTTATCTAAATAACCAAAATAATTGGAAACCTTTTTTATCTTATAATGAGGTTGAATCAAAACAAGATTAATGAAATTATATCGTTGGTATTGCATGGGGCTGTTTGCTGTTTAGGATTTTTTTTTGTTTATGAAAATTACCTATTTTTTGAAAATTTAGAAATAATTTGAAAAAATTTCAATAAAATTTAGAAAAATAAAAATTATATAAGTGTATTAAAAATTAAATATGTGCATAATTTTTTTGAATATAGTAAAAACTTACTTTTTAAACAGATTTTTGTATTTTTTACAACAATAATTTTTTCATAATAATTACAAAACCTTGCAAAATTTTTCTACATGACATGTTGAATAATTTTGCAAGGTTTTGTAATTATTATGAATAGGAAGAGATATAGATACATTGTATCGCTCTTTGTATTGGCACTAAAAAGTAACTATTTTTGATTTTCAAAATACTTTTTTTTTAGAAATTATTACTGTCATTATACCTTACTCCATGATAGCCAAATTTAGCTCAAACCACTTCTATTGCTTGTGAGGGATAAACCTTGAACCTTTTTTATATGTATTTTACAGGTTTGACAGAAACACCCAGTTTTTGTGTCTGTCGCTTTTTCACATTCATCTATTGTGAAAATTCCAACTTGACTTCTATTCCTGATGGAATTCACAAGATGGTTACAAAATTGTATCTATTTTTTGATATTACTATTAAGTTTATAAATTTATGTTGCTATTTATATAGTATAAATATATAGCTTTTAAATTATATTTTAAAGGGTTTTAACCAACAACTCATTGAGGATCCTACCACCCAGAGCGTTTTCCAATTTGTTAAACCTCAAAATAATGTAAGATTTCTCTGATTCTGTTTTTCTAAATTATAATAAATATATGCTCTTTTGGTGAATTAATATGCAGCCAAAACATATTTGGTGTTCATTATAAATATAGATGAACAAATATTTGCAAATTAAGAGCAGAACTAAAATGTTTCATTCACTTTAAGGAGTAAAAAAACCTTGTTTGATAAACCACAATCTTGCATCGATATGATCCAAGACTGGATGAAATTTAGGATTGAGTAACTTACCTTTATCTTCAATAACCTAACCAGAAATTTTTGTAAAAAATGATTGGTATTATTGAAAATGTGGGGAAATTTTAAAAGTGAAAATTCTAGAAACAAAGAAGGAAAATCCTGATTTTCTGCAGGAGGGTATTTTCTCGCTACACTCCTTTTTATTCTAATGACTTTAATAGATTCAAACATTTCTGAGATAGCTAAAATATTTCTCTAAATAAGTCCTCTAATAGCTTAATTAAAGTAGGATAGGGTGATTTAGCTGGCCATGAGAGGATATTGTTCGAGGTGCACAGATTTTTGTTACAAAATGTTTTATTCACAGTTCTTAGTACATGTCTGTC
The DNA here is from genome assembly GCA_024610705.1 of Tetragnatha versicolor. NCBI lineage: Eukaryota > Metazoa > Arthropoda > Arachnida > Araneae > Tetragnathidae > Tetragnatha > Tetragnatha versicolor. The sequence goes on from JANDEH010000009.1 coordinate 44,117,133, forward strand.
TAATTTATTACTGTGCACGTGTTTTAATTATCTGAAACATATTATGAAAATTTATTTATCTCTATAGACATATTGAAGGAAACCAAATCCCTGTGCTTACCCCAGGACCCTTTTTAGGAATGCATAATGTTACATTTTTGTAGGTATTTTCTTTCTAATATTTTTATGGTTTTTAAATCATTATTTAAACCTCTCTTCACCAAAATTTCAATATCTTTTTAAATATAAGTTGAAAAAGCTTTGATATATTGTGTGTTGAATAATTTGTCCTAATTGTGTTCATAATTCAAACATGTTTATTTTGTTTTCTAAAGTAAAACTTTAAACATGGTCCTTTTTGCATTCTGGTGTTTTTGTTAATAGTCTTAAAAAACACAATCTTTCTGGAACAATTTAACCCCTCAATAGGTAAAAAGCCAATAAAAGTCATGCATGACTTACTTTTCTTTGCTGATTAATTGGTCTTGGTTGATTCGATAGGTGTAATGTTGCACATGTATTCTGCTTGAAAAGGTTATCATTTTATTCAATTTTTGAAAATTTTACTATTGTTAAATACTAATTTTTTTTGGGAGTGTTTCTCTTTGGGAATAATATTGCTCTCCTTTTATAATTTTTTTTATATTTTTGGTATAACTTACATAGCTAAACTGGGTATGAAATCTCAGCTGTAAATGTATTGGCATGGAAAATTTTTTACTCATCTGGTACTAATAGCATTTAGTTTGAATCACAAAATTTATTGGACAGCCTTAAATATAAGCTTGCCAAAATAAGGTCAATGTCACACCTAAGGTTAACTAAATAAAAAAAATTAATGTGATCTTTTAATTTAATCTCTTTTTATCTTGATTAAAACATTGTCATTAAGCTGTTTACTTATTATCTAATTAAGGTTGTTGATGCGAAATCAAATAAAAGTCATAAAGCCTGGAGCATTCAAAGGGCTTCAAAATTTACGTTGGTTGTAAGTACTTTAAGTTAAACTCTCTCTTTGATTGGAGCTTTTCTTCTAAATGCTTACATTTCATTTCCCCCCTTTTTTTTTCATTAGACTAATGCAAGGAAATTTACTTGAAGATTTAAATATGACTGTTTTGATAGATTTGCCTTTCATTGAATTTCTGTGAGTATTTTTTTAAATAGCTATGGGAGAAAACTATTTACAATTCTAGTTTTTAAAATATGTTGTACTATTTATTGCTCATGATATTTTTCTAATGCCAAAAATAACATAATTCATTTGCCACAAATGAAAGTATTTCAGTATAACCTGAATTATATATCTTTCTTTGCCTCTCCATTATCACTTATTATATTACAGTCTTCCTAACAGAAATAATAGAAAAGAATTCAAGAGTTATAATATCCTTATTTGGGTACCAACATCATTTGACAATTATGATCAAAGGATAGGCTTACCCTACGTCCGGGATTACCCCGGACAGTCCGGGGTTTTTAGAGCTGTCCGGGGAAATGTCCTGGGACGCTAAATGTCCCGGGTTTCATACATTTAAGATTTGCCAGACATTTTATGAAAAAATCCTGACCAAACTATTTAAAATTGCGGTTTTTTTACGTTTTCTAACGTCTGTATGACTTCAGAAAACTTACTTACAGTGAATTGTGTGATAAAAATTAAGTCAGTTAAACAGTTTTTGAAAAAGTAATGTTAAACGTAAACAAAAATATCAAACTTTATTTTTTATGTTTATTAATTTGAATAGTTTTTAATCTTTGGTAAATTGATATGGCACTTAAAGAAATTTCAAAAATATGTCCTGGGTTGGCCCCAAGAAAATATGGTAAGCCTATCAAAGGACATTGTATTAGTAACATTATTAATAAAATAAAACATAGTATTTTTGTATGCATAGTATTATACTATGTATAGAATGTAAAACATAGTATAAACTCAGTATTTTTGTTACCAGTTTCGTTAAATATACCAATAATTAATAAAATTTTTTCCCAAAAATTTCTAGAGATCTGACAGAAAATAAGCTGAGAGTCTTGGAAGAATTCAGTTCTTTTGAAAGACTCATCTGGTTGTAAGTGTAATTTGTTGAATTCTGGAAGCAAGTTCACTGGAGCTCTTAAGTGGACTTTTAATTTATATATTGTTGCAAATTATTCTAAAATTAATTTTGTTAGCATTTGTTGCACACTCTTACTCAGTGCTGTTCAAAAATTAAGGACGGAACGGTTTTTTCAACATAACACCTAGAAGAATTATTGTTCATCCATGAAAATCATACCAAAAGATGTTTATTGGGTGAGAATACAGGGCCCGAGAACAAATTTCCCCTGTCAATATTTTAAGGGGGTAAATGGACCCTCCATTGATAACGGAGTTCCATTACACATTTGGAGCAGTGGCAGAAATGTCTATGTAAGAGGTATTTAACCAAGAAGTTTAAACTTTTTGCAATGAATATGATTATTCCTGAACTCAATGCATATTTTTAAACGTTTGTGCTGCCTTTTAATGGTATTTTTTTAGATTTTACTGAGAGATATCTGTCTAATCATCATTTTTGGCAAGTTTTAGCTTCTGGGTCATTTTTGGTAAGTGGTATCTTAGCGTTAACCATGTTTTTAGTCGGTCTCACATGTGCCTAATTGCATTTGGGTCTGGGGACCTGAAAAGTAACTTTTTTCCTTCAATATCGTTACTTATGAACAACTTTGAGATAGTGAAATTGGGATTTTCTGCAGCTTTTTGACTAATAAAGAAAAATATTTGACCCGAAATGTTTTCTAAAAAAAGCAAATGGCCCATGAGAATACAGGTATGCAATTGCAGACATCAGGGAAAATCTCTTTTAAGTATAGGGGGTGTTGAAATGTCTATAAGGATAGTGCAGACTCAAAGGAGAAATTCGATCTCTTTAAACTTCATTTTAAAGATAATGGAAATATTTTTACAGATATATCTTTCTTTTCAGACATGTATAAGTCCATAAACACTAAAAATACTTCTTTTTTTTAAACGTTAATAACAGATGTCCTTTCTGTGAAACCATGCAATTTTTTGTGCCGTTTCAGCACCCCTTAGACAGCACAGAAAATTTCACTGATATCTGCAATTGCGTACCTGTGTTCTCATGTCCATTTTACATCCTTAAGAAGACCTCTCGGGTGAAATATTTCTCTTTATTAGTTAAAAAGCTGCAGAAAATCACAATTTCACTATCTCAAAGTTGTTCATAAGTAACGATATTGAAAGACTAAAGTTAATTTTCAGATCCCCAGACCCAAATGCAATTAGGCACATGTGAGACCGACTAAAAACATGGTTAACGCTAAGATACCACTTACCAAAAATGACCCAAAAGCTAAAACTTGCCAAAAATGATGATTAGACCGATATCTCTCAATAAAACCTAAAAAAATACCATTAAAAGGCAGCACAAACGTTTAAAAATATGCATTGAGTTCAGGAATAATCATATTCATTGCAAAAAGTTTAAACTTCTTGGTTAAATACCTCTTACATAGACATTTCTGCCACTGCTCCAAATGTGTAATGGAACTCCGTTATCAATGGAGGGTCCATTTACCCCCTTAAAATATTGACAGGGGAAATTTGTTCTCGGGCCCTGTATTCTCACCCAATAAACATCTTTTGGTATGATTTTCATGGATGAACAATAATTCTTCTAGGTGTTATGTTGAAAAAACCGTTCCGTCCTTAATTTTTGAACAGCAGTGTATTTGTGGAAGTTTTTTTAATTGCTATTTCTTATAGAGGCCTTGGAAAGAACAAAATTACTAGAATAAAAGAAAGGACCTTCAGATTATTAACTAACTTAGAAGTATTGTAAGTATTTTTTCCTTGGCCTTAAGTGTTTGCAGTTATAATTGTCAAGTTGCAGGTTTTAAAATCACCTTAAAATTTTAGAATATTGAAACACAATTTAATTGAAGACATTGAAGAAGGAGCTTTTTCTAGCCTTAATAAGTTATTAGAACTGTAAGTACTCTGAATTCATCTTTTTACTTTAATGTTAAGATTTATTTCATTTTTCTATAAACAAATAAAATTTTATGTTTGTAAAACTAGATTAGTCAATGTATATATGATTGGTGGATATTTTAAGCAAAGCATATACCATTATAGTAAATATCTAAATTAGCACAGTGTATGGCTTTGGCAGGTTAGATGGGAGACATTTTGAATTAGATAAGTTTTTATTTCCACCTAATACTTCTAAATGTTTAATAATAATCAATTTATGTCATCAAACTCAATACTTGGTTAATATGCAGTAAAAATTTAAACTATTAGTTACAAATTTTTTATAATTTTGAAAATGTATAAATTATTATGAAAATCTTAATTTTTCTCCTTTGTTAAATAATATATCAAATACAAGTAGTGTCATGTAACCAGCTAAACCTAACATTATGCCTATCTGGATACCAACTTTCTTGGATTAAAATTCTAACTAAAACATTTCTTTTAAATTAGATTAATTCACTTATGAATAGAAAAATAACAAAACTTTCTAAATGTAGCAAGTAGCAATACTATCCATCAACATTTTGTAAGAAAGAATATTAGTCATTTTAATATATTAATTATTGTTTGGGTATATAATTGTTTTTTACCTTCATCTTAATCAGCATAGACAGTTTACTAATCGGCATATTAATAAGAAGTAAATTATTTAGCAAAATAGCTGTTATAAAATTTTAAATGTATCGTAAAAGTTTTGCTCTCACATTTGTAATATTTGTTTCTATCATATTTAGAGATATTTCCCACAACAAATTAACTTTCATAAGGCCAGGATTGTTTTCGAAATTGAAAAATTTAAATAAGTTGTAAGTATGTTTTGTATACTTATTTAAAATTTAAGTAGAATAAATTTAATCTGCAATTTAAAATTGTTTTTATGACATGACCTTTCTAAATATATTTTAACTGGCTTTGTACAATTCTTTATTTATAGTTTTGTTTTAAAAATTTGTTTGAAAACATTAAAGACATGCAAAATCAGTATTTGTGCCAAGGTTCTAAAAACCACAATATACATAGACCATATATTATATGCTGGAAAGTATGAAATAGTTCCGTTAACATTAGAAAAATGATTGAATAATGTAAAGTTTTGAATTTTTGCATATATAATATTTAAATTTATTGAACCATGCTATATCTATTAATCCTGTATTTATTTATTTTTAAATCAAGAATATTTTATGTAGTACTTATATTAAAGCTTTAATTCATTATTTACTCACAAAAAGTGTAAGGTTTTTGAAGTAGAACCAAAAAAATATTAAATTCAAAAATAGATATTCAGTTTTAGCACTAAATTTATGAAGTTTGATTGTTAATAATGTCTTTTTTAACTTAGGAACCTTGAGTTTAATTCGGTTACTTTCTTCCCCCATGATGTTTTTAAAGGTTTGGTTGCGCTAAAATCACTGTAAGTTTTCATTATGCAAATTTCTTTAAGATTGATAAGCATTTATTTCTTATTGCTCAAACTCCCTATTTCAGAGATCTTCAAGGGCTAGACATAATAAATATCGACACAGACCTGTTCTTTCCAATGAAAGCATTAAAATTCATGTATGTATATAATTTTTTAATGTATTTCTTCTCTGCTTGATATTAATATTACTTATACTTGAAATTAATTCTTCCATTCAATGAGCATGTCCTAATTTATTTAGCAACCAGCTAAAGCTTCCTTTCATAAACAGTGCTAAAATCCTAGCATTTTAAACCTTTAAAAATAAGAAGTTTTCACTTATATGATTGAACACTTTGATATTTACTGATTTTATTTATGGCAATTTATTATATATTCAAGCAACAACTACAAACTGATATTTTTGTTATTTCTTAAACTTATTAGCATAACATACTTTCAGTCAATTTTTGAATCCTCTTACTATGGTGATTCCTTTCATCCTTCCAGACTAACCTGTTCTTTTTTTTTAAACTAATTCTTATGATTTCTCATTTACTCAAATTATCTCTTACAAAATACTTACAATTTATTCCATGGGGAAAGGGAAAATTGATTTTATAGTGTGTACTTGCCAATGTGTATTTTAAAAATATTATGTTTCTTTCCTTAAAATGTTTTATGATTTTCTTATTCTTGAATGTTAGATTTGTCCCTAAAAAATTTTTTCTGCTTTTCATTTTATGTTATAGTAATTCCATGAAAAGAAAAATTTACCAGCACTTAAGACCTTATTCAATATCAATCCTGATTTTTTAATATACAATGGATTTGACTTTCAACATCTGGTTTATTTTAAACCTTATTAATTTATTAACCAAGCAGCAATCTTAATTGCACTACATATATCCTTGGCTAACAATAAACATCATTGGGCGATTAAAAATATCCTTCAAATTTAGGTACAGCTGAGATCTATAATTTATTTCTAATTTTTATGTTTAATATCTACTGCTGTTGTAACTATAAATAGTTTTTTATTTTTTTAAAAGGTCTTATTTCCCCCTGAAATCTAAAACAGAATACATTTTATTCTGTCTCAAGGTTTACTTTACTGGATTTTTTAGGATTTCTATAGTACTTGTTAGGTGTTGAAAAACACTGTGAAGTTCGAATCCTTTTATCAAAGTATCCTTGTAAAATTCAAAGCATAGAAATGTGCTTTTTCAGATTTGGTTTTCTTTTTAGGTGATGTTTATTCGTCTGAAAATGGTTATTCTATTTCTATCTGGAAGGGTGGAAGGTTCTTCATCATGATTAAGCTAATTTTGAATGAAGCTTAACTGATTAGGACAGGTATTTTTTATATTTACAATAAATATTATTGGCAACAAAATTAAACAATCATTATTTTGGGGAACTGCCAGGAAATAGTCTGACAGCCAAAAAATACTAGTGAAAACTAGAAAGTTTTATTCCTTTTTACCCTCAAAAAATATCAAGGATGTATTTCACTATCTAGATTAAAAGCATTCTTGTCTATGTATTTTAAAATTTTTGGAACCATCACTTATGCTATTGTTTGAAAAATATTAATAAGCTTTAAAAATAAAATAAAAAAATAAGGGGCTAGAACTATCAATGTAAAGGTGAATTTTCAGTATATGTATCAAGCTTTATTCTACAGTTCTAGCAACTTTACATAGTGACCACCAGGCTTACTTTGTTTAAATTATTTATTATTTTTCCTAAAATGTTTGTTATGTGTATAGATGTTAACATTAAATTTATTTTTCTAGTTATTTCAAGAAATTCATATACTGTAGTTATGCTCCAAAAGTTCGCGTCTGTAAACCTGTCTCTGACGGCATTTCGTCGACTGAGCATCTTTTAGTTTGGCCTTTGCTTCGCCTCTCAGTATGGGTTGTCTCTTTTCTTACCATTTCTGGCAATACTTTGGTGATTATATGGCGAATGGTATCTCACAGAGAAGATAAAGTTCTTTCATTGTTCATAAAAAATCTTGCATGTAAGCAAATTTAAATTAAGCGTTTGATTTTTTTTAAAATTCCGACTGCTTTTTAAAACTTGAATTTCTTTCATTTAGTTGCAGATTTGCTTATGGGTGTGTATCTTTTGGCAATTGGAGCCAAAGACATCTCTTTTAGGGAAAAGTACAACTTTTTTTCACATGAATGGATAATAAGCTGGCAGTGCTCATTCTTGGGCATTTTAGCTATGGTTTCGAGTGAGGTCACTGTTCTTATTTTAAGTGTTATAACAATTGAAAGGTAAGGGTTCATTTTCATTATTGTGATTAGGTTCAGGGGTTCATCTAGAAAGAAAATGGGTCCGTTTAAGACCCTTCACAAAATTCAAATTCCCAAAAAAGGACCCTTTCCAAAATTCCAGTCTTAATAAAGGGACCGACCCTTCTCAAAATTCTTAAGATCAAAAGTAGTTTGAAAATTGTTTTTAAAATGAGTTTCCATCATTTTGGAATGGAATTTGCCAAATTTTGGGCCAATTTCCAAAAGTTATGAATGCTGTGGTTGTACTACAAGCCCTTCAGTTTCACAAAATTCCTTTGATTTTTCACAAAATTCCGTTTAACTTTTCACAAAATTCTTAAAACAGGACCCTGACAGAAAAATCTGGATGAACCCCTGATGTTAAAATGACTGATTTATGGTTTAAACTAGACAGGCATGATTATTCTAAATCATTATTGGGGCATTGTCAAGTGAATTCAATGGCCAATCATGTTACTATATTTGTGATTAACATTCAGGAAGGGCAAGCCTTGGCATACACATTTACAACAATAAGTATAAAAACTTTGGTTTAATAATTTCATTAGAAATTTTAAATTATGGGTTTTAAAACATGTTAAAAGCATTATTAAATTATATACTCTTAAATTTCCATGAAATGTGCAGAATTAAATAAAAAAGAAAGAGTATACAACCAAACTTTTTGCATGTAGACTCATTTTACTTTGATTGATCATAACATTTTGTTTTAGGCATCGCTGTATTCGTACAAATGTTCGATTTGTCAGTGTCACTGGGGCTAAACACTGTTTGGCAACGATTTGGTTCGTTGGATTTATCTTAGCCATCATACCTGTTTTTAAATATACAGAAGATCAAGGATTCTACAGAAGCAATGGACTATGTTTTCCTCTTCACATTGACGACCCTTTTACTCTTGGTTATGAATACAGTGCATTTCTTTTCTGCGGTATCAATTTTTCAGCAGTAAGTATGGCTCTGGATATTACATTCAAATTATCTTATTCTATACCTGTATGGGAAGAATTTTCACTGTAAAACAACAGCTTCATTCAGCAAGACTTCCTGTGTAGGCAATTCACCAATTAGATAGCGGTTTACAGGGGTCGATCAAGGTTTCATTTTTGAGCCCATTTTTGTGTAAAAGGAATGTTTTTATGAAAAATGTAGGTAGTGATAGCTAGCAGATCGGTGCGTAGTAAAAATTGACTCTCAAGCCAAAAAAGTTGTGAAAATTTCTAATATTTTGTGAATATTCTTTTGCATTAAAGCTAATCTGAATTTTGTGAATGGGCAGCAAAAGGTACCCATTTTTCGCCTGGATTGACCCCTGGTTTAGCACTTCCTTAATACAAGTATAAACCATTACACAGAATGTGATGTACCTGAAAAGTGAACAGAAATTTCTAATATAAAAGTGTGTTTCACAATGCACTGAACTTCTACCATAAGCCACAAACCTTTCAAAAGAGAATTAATTGTAAGCGTTTTGGTTCAAATCGTACAATTTATATTTTTTATTCACATTTTCCGTAGCTTATGTTGACAACCAAATCCCCATAACTAAGTATAACTAGATGTGGTGTATAAGAAAAGTTGCTTGGTAGTGCAATTTAGATAGATCCTGCTGAAAATTCCTCCCATAAAGTTTTTTAAAACTTTTCATTAAATATCGATAAATAAGTTTTGATAATTATTATTGGCTGATTCCATATCAAAGTAAACCCTTAACAGAACTTAAGCATTAGTTTCTAATTCCTTTTTTTGTAAAGAACTGGTTACTAAATTGGTTTAGCTTGTTAATTTGGTTAAATAATTGGTTTTTTTGTCAGTGTATGAATTTTCATTAAAATATTTAGTGGAGTGTAATTTGAGCTTATTGTCACAAAATAAATTCTATCTTACAATACAAGTTCAATAAAACTTTAACTTATGTTTTAACAATATGAAATTAAAGTACCATTATTGTTGGTAGCAGTCATCTAAAAAATTAAAGTCAATAGGAATAAACAAGAGCTCACTTCTTTTTCATGTACTGTTTTCATTTGCCTTACATTGTGTACAAAGACTAACCGATAAAATAGATAAAATTTATTTGCTAGTATACATAATCATCCCAAAGAAAATTAGTCGTCAATATCATTTTATTGTAATAAAAACCCCTTTTCATGGTAATTTTAAGATACAAGTTTAGCTTTCTTGTAGTGTGAATCACATTTGGAGTATTAATCAAGATAATAATGCATTTCTTTTATCTAACTGTAATTCTTATTTTTAAGGTTATGCTTACAATATTTCTTTACATTAACATGTTTGCTATCATTAAACGGGACCGTGAGTCTGCTCGGCCAGTCCTTTTAAAGAAGAATGAAGATGCTATTTTGGCTCTCCGATTTTTCTCTATTGTAATAACCGACTCACTATGCTGGGTACCCATTGTGATTATAAAGCTTTTAGCTCTTCTTGGTGTCCCCATATCACGTAAGTAGTGTCGAAATGGTCAAAGATATTTAACCCTTTTCGAAGTTGACTCTTTCAATGTCTAGAAATAATTTACTATGAAGTTCTTAAAGCATGTTTCCTATAACATTTTTGAAAGAAAACAAAAATAAATTGTAACAATGAGGTGGACAAATTAGAGCCAAGCAGCGAAGGCGAACAGCCGTGAACGGGCTCTTCAGCGTGATTGGCAAATATTGCGAGCATTCACGGTTGATTGCGGTTTTCTTGAAACATTACGGGAAGCAACATTTTCACCTGCACCACACTACAAGCGCCAAACCAGTTTACAGCCATTCACGGCTGTTCACTTACGCCGCTCAGCTCTTATTTATCCACCTATATAATGATTGTGTTGCAATTTTTTAATTACCACATATGAGCCAAAAGTCGCTTCCATGAATCACCAAAATTGGAGCCAGAAAAAAGGCGGCTGCAACAAAACTTCCATTCAATCCTACTAGGATTCAAACCAGAACATCACGATTCGTACTTCATTTGTACGCATAGTAAAATCTTGTAATGTAATAGATGTAATAATAAATAAAATAAAACTAGTAACTATAGTGGATCAGGATATAAGCCAACACCCCACTTTTGAATTGGAAATTTTTCCAAAAATTCTTGGCTTTGATGTGAAAGTAGGATATTTCTATGGTTTTGTTTTGTGTACCTAAAACATTGGTTCCCAACGCATGAAAGTCCTTGGACCACTAAGCTTCTTAAAAAAGGAACATTCACAGATCACCTTTTATGACTTAAAATCCTTCACCTTCAATTTTCCCCAATTAAAAACGAAAATTTACCTATTTAAACTTATTTTTAACTTTATAATTAAATCTTTGGAACCCACAAAATATGATGTTGGTTTTTTTCAGGGCCGTTGAATTCTTTTTTAATATTTACATAGTAGAAAGTTCTGCTAGCAATTTAGTGGTGGTGACTGTTATCCCCACTAATAAAACAGTTGAAAATCATCGAGACCGCTATAATTCAATCCTTGTTTAATGCACTCTAATTTCTATTTATGGAAGTTTTTTGTGTGCCATCAGGCCCTTTCACGGACTGGTTGGGAATCAGTGGTTATAAAACTGGAGTTTTTGCTAAATCTACCTAAAAAAATTTTCAATTTTAGTTGCATTTTATCGTTACTTTTTTATTTAATTTATAGATTTTAAACTAAGAATCAAAACTGATTGGTTTTATTAAATTTGTTCCTTTTTAGGTAACCTCTATGCAGCCTTGGTTGTATTGATTCTGCCAATTAATTCTGCTCTCAACCCCATTTTGTATACAATTGCTGCTCCAACTGAACTCAGAAGGCGAATAGAAAAGTGGCTATTAAGAATGCCGATTTGGTTGCAAAGATTTGATTGTATTCTCAAAACAACAAGTAATACGTTTAAAACTATAGGATCCTATTTTTTATCAAAAACACTATCTCACTTTCACAAGTTGTCATTTACTTGAAAAGTAGTTACTAGTATTTTGTCACTTAACGCGCAACATGACATGACTAACATTTTAGCCATTTTGAGTTATACATCAACCTTTATGTAAATTTTGACCCCGAATCACCTGGCACAAATGGTTTTGCGAAAAGCGACTCAAATCGCTGCAATAGTAAATTTTGTCATTTTAGCACAATTGCAATCCTAAGGCAAAATGACATAATTGCAGGCCTATGTTAGGGACTGCGGCACGACCAAGCAATTCATCTCAAATCCCGGTCAAAAAGGCTTAAAATTAAGTTTTACAAACTTTATTTACACACGCTTTTTATTAAGAACGAAACAGTTTTTTTCATCTCCTGTAAGGTTGGGAAAATGCAGTTATGTCATGTTGCGCCTTAAGCGATGATTTGTATCTACTCTTTTGTGTAATTTTGTTACAGTAAAACTTCTCCGAGCAATCACCTCTTTATAACGACCGGCTTTGAAGCAATAAGGTTATCAAGTTTTATTGTACTTTTTAGTAGTCATTGTTTGCAAAATGTTTTAAGTAAACCAATTAAATGCTGAACAACCACTCCTCTTAATGATAATTTTTTATGAATGGAGGTAGCTTGCTTTCAAAATGTTTTGCTGTTGATTTGATTTTGTTACACTGTAAAAAAAGTAGTACAGTGGAAAATTCACATAGTTTTGTCCTTTTATGTTTCAGTATAATTCTGAATTTTTAAATACCTATTTTTCTCATTCCTTTAATTCTATTGAAATTTCTTTACTACACCAAACATATCTTGTGTTTGTTTAATTACCAAAAAAATATAATAGATAGTATCTTGATGAAAAATGTACTGCAATTTGTATAAAGAGGGTCTAATCTAATGCTAGTATACCACAAAACACTGACGAAAGGGATCCTTTGATCCCCGAAACAATTGTATGCAAATCTCTACTCATGTTGATTGTGGATTAAAACGTTTTTATATCTTCTGCCTTATCCTATAATTTAAAAGATTACTTTTCTTCAATGTGTTGATATCCTTGCTTTTATACATAGCTTTTCTTAAATGTGTATTAAAATGAATAATTTTCTTCCGATATTAACTATAAATAATTTACATTAAAAGGGCTAATTTTCTTGCGTAGTCGCAGAAATCAGTTTTTAACAGCATACATCTCGGAATTCCAAGCTTTATCGAAAATTTCGAGCTCAACAAGATAGTTCAAAATTTGGTCTAAATAAGTGCAGGGCTACAGCATCAAAAACATATTTTATGGAGAATTGTTTAAGTTATTTAATTAAATTTTGTGGGAAAATACCTTCAGAACAAGAAATTTTTGTAAAAAAAATCTACAATCGTTCCAGATTTTCGAGCATTCCAAAATCCGGATAAAAGGTTTGTTACTCTAATAGTTCTCCAGGATATTAAGTTGAAGTACATAACACCATTCACATAGCATTATTCAGCTTTATGTTCCTTCAGCTTATGTTAGCATTATTAGTATTTTCTAATATAAATTATTTAAAATTTTTTTCAGGTGTTGCTAAAAATTCAAACCTGAGACATAATGCCCCACCTGTATCAGAAAACCGATTCATCCCCTCTGGTAACAAACCTTATGAATTGGAAATGTGTATTACAACAATTTAAATGTCTTTTATTATTTATAGAATAAATTTTTTTACAAAATGAATTGTTTTATTTGTTCTTAAAAAAGTTGGTATGACTGGTTGTGCAAAAGAAATTTAGCAACAAAAACAATTGCAAATTCCCCAACATGCATGGTTATTTTGTTTTCATTAATTTATATTCATATACAGTGGACATTATAATGATATTAAATATGGATGATTTGATTGAACTAACAAACTTGAATCAGAATGCATGTGAACACTTTTGAAAATTTTAATTTTTTGTTTTTTAATCATAAAGAATTTATAATTTTAAAATGGTTGCATAATACTTATTTTGTAATAGAAATTTCTTTTACCCAGAGTTTGTTTTATCTAAGGTACTTAATCATCCACAAATAGCTGGAAAGATTTTCAGGGAAAAACATGTTTAATTTATGAGAGAGAATAAAATTTGCATGTTCATATAAAAATTATCTATTTAAAAATGATAGGTTTTAATTGTTTTATTCCATTAGACACTTTTTATATGAATATTGCCAAGCATCTGCAAGTAGATGAGAAACGTTCAAAATTCCAATATTTTTCCAATTTAAATTTTTAAAATTATACATAGCTATAATTTGATCTTGGAGCAGTGTGAGTTGATGGCTCAGTGGATGTGTGAGGGGCTTGAGTCCTCCAGTTCCTAGGTTCAATTCCAGTATTTTTCTATTTAAATTTAAAAAATTAAAATACACATCTATAATTTGATTGTGCTAATGTGTGGATTGGTGGCTCAGTGGATGCATGTGTGTCTTTGGTGCACCTGTGCTGGGATCAATTCCAGTATTTTTCTATTTAAATTTAAAAAATTAAAATACACATCTATAATTTGATCTTGCATATGTGTGAGTCAGTGGCTCAGTGGATGCATGTGTGTCTTTTGTGCACCTGTGCTGGGTTCAATTCCAGTATTTTTCTATTGAATATAAAAAATTAAAATACACAGCTATAATTTGTCCCTGCATATGTGTGAGTCGGTAGCTCAGTGGATGCATGTGTGTCTTGAGTGCACCTGTGCTGGGATGAGTGACCTGTGCTGGGATGAGTTCAAACCTAGGGATGAGTGAATCCAGGTGGAAGGTGTGATTTTTTTTAAATATTGCTGGCAGTTACGGTCACAGTTAACTGCAAAAGTAGAGCTCTGACAATGGTTCAAAAAGGGTTAGGCTTAGCGAAAAATCGTAACCTCATTAATTATCAGTTATGGTTACAGTTAGCATTTTTACCTTTCAAAACTTAAAATAGCAAAACCAACTCCTCAACGGACCCTTCTCCGCTATGCCCCTGAAACCCTTGGCGACAAGGGGGCGTCCATCCTAAACCCCCAGGCCACCAATTCGTCCAGGGGGAGCAGATAAGGTCCATTGAGGTGACCTCAACTTGGTCACTGGATTCCTCCCCTAGGCAGTGAACATCAGATACCCAGTGTAAATAAATTATTTATAGGTAACAATTTACCAGTTAGGTTATAATGAATTACATTAGACAGATATGAAAGATAGATTGTTAGGTTAGTGGGGTTTGAACTGAGTACCTTCTGCACACAGGCCACGACTCTATCAACTGAGCCATCAGGGCACAGATACTCCTGAATTTTCCATTTATTTAGGATTAATTTTTCATTTAGAACTGGTATATTTGACCAAAAAAGTCTCTCCCAAGGCTGGAATAGAACCTAGGACTATCATGACCACCAGATAGTCTGTTTAAGTAACAGCCTTTACCAACTGAGCTATCAGGAGACATGTACATTTATTTGATTTACTTCTTTCTTTGTTGCTAAGAAATTTTTATTAAATTATGAATTTGCAGCAAAATGAGCTAACTCCACATTCAGAAAAAATGACTTATAGTCAATGCCATTTTGATTCATAATTTCTCATGTGGTAAATTGTTTTACATTGTGTACAATTATTCTAAGAATATCAGCCATGTTCAACTCAGCCGTTAATATGACTCAGATGCTGATCATGGTTAAATTTTATTACAAGTAGTCTGGGTTTAAGATATTACCTGATTGACTCAAATTTGCCATTTCTTAGTTTTTATTTTTCATCTTATGTTAATCACAAGTTATATTTTAATTTTATTCTTTTATCTAGTTGTATTACTTCTTTTGTAATTTTTTACTTTGTAAAATTCTTTATTTTGAAGGATCATTTAAAATTAAAGCAGGATTTTAAAAATTTAATGCAGATCTTATAGTAAACCTCTACTTCTCTGTATTTCTTTGTTTAACCCGAATCTTTCAAGGAGAGGACTATAGTACTTGCCCTCACCGATTTGGTTCATTTTTCGTTTGTGATTGATTAGTCATGGCTAGGACATCAACTTCTGATTAAAATTTTAAGAAGCACTTTTCAGAATTTTTGGAGAAAATCACGGTTGAAAAATTTTACGTGTGCTTTTATATCTAACACTCTGCCAACATATCAAGGTCCGAGGATATTATTTTGCCACTATACAGAGGCTTGGTGAGACCTCATCTAGAGTATGCTGTTCAGTTTTGGTCTCCATACTTAAAAAAGATATTGATTCAATTGAAAGGGTTCAGCATAGGGCTACTAAAATGGTCAAGGGTATATCCAGTTTAAGTTATGAGGGAAGATTAAAGAAGCTAAATATGTTCACTCTAGAGAAAAGAAGGATTAGAGGGGATTTGATTCAACTTTTTAAAATGGTAAAGCAAGGGGACACAGAGGGACTAGATTTCAATACGGGTAATAGAACAAGGGGTCACAATTTCAAATTGAATAAAGTCAAATTTAAGACGGAGTGTAGAAAGCATTATTTTTTTAATAGGGTAGTGGATAGATGGAATGGGTTCCCTGAAACAATTGTAAATTCAAGAGGGGTAAACGAGTTCAAGAGGAAAATTGACAGATACTGGGATTCCGGTAGTTTGAGTTAAAAAGACTGGACCAACCTTGCTGGGCTTACGCCTGTAGTTGGTCGACTTAATTTGTATTTGTATATTACCAACCAACCGATCGATCACATTACTTGACCAGGTTTTGGGATCTGTCTTTCTGTTGGTTTCATTCTACCACTTTCAAATTATTCATCAAAAGTGGTTAATCCAATTCCATCTTGGAAAATTTTCTTAATTTCACCCATGACTGGTGTAAAAAAACTAATACTATTAGCTACCAGCCAAGTAAAGAAAGTTGAACCCTAATTTTCAATTTACTGTGCACTGAAAGCCTAGACCTTTGATGATAGTGGATGGTTTTTTGGGGGGGTTATGACACAAGGCCCCTATTAGGACATTCTGCACCAACCAAGGATAGAGTGGCATCCCATGTCATAAAAATAGTTCACATAGAAAAATAAATGCCTATAGTTGAGAAATTGTAACAAAAAAGACTATTGAAATTACCCAAGCCAAAATGTTTAATTTGGTGGTTGGAATGCTCTCATGTGTATTTTTTCTAGTATTTGATTAAGATATTTAAAAATATTGTGAATTTCCCCCTTCAATGTGAAAGTATTTTTATGGAGCTTACTAAAATTATCCTTACAGGTGAAAATTTTGTGATGTCCACTTTCAGACACAAGAATGTAACCAAACTCTTTGTAAGAGCATAATATAGTTTTATTACATTTTAGTATTTGTATGAGTAGCTCAGATCACTTGCAACAGGATATTGATGAATATAACCCTTATTTACAAAAGCTATCCTGGCAGTGATAATTTCAAATGAATGTAATGATATAGCTACTTTATACAGTCCTTATTTCATATGTAAAAGACCACTTGAACATAATAATCTGTTCCCTAATATATTATGTACACAAATTTCTTTATAAAATTGAACATGCTTTTATGTACAATGATTACACAAATGTTTTTATTAACAAACAAAATTATGATGGTAAAAAGATCAACATTCCTTTTTCAAAGCGACACATGAAAATTTACACTATGTACAAAACAACTTGATGTCATGGACATAACAGATTATTTATGTACATATAAGAGATGTAATTGTGAAACATCATCCCAACAAATGGCCTCTCTTTCTAACCCAAGGCAAACCAGTGAATGTGTTTGACCAACTTTGCTCTAAGAACAGTTCGTAAGGTATACACAAGTAAATTAACACTGAATGATGAGTAAAGCAATTCGAATTTGTACAAATCTTTGGAAGGTTGAATAATTTTTCTCGGTTTTCTTTCCTTTTACAGCAATCGATGTTCTTTCACCTCAAACTACAAACCAGAATACAGAATCTTTATGCCCTAAATGTATATAAATAAAGGTTTCCGATGTTAATTAACATTGAGCAGTGAAGATTTTAAATAAAAATATACACATTTGAGGGGAAACAACCATAAATATTTCTGAAACAGTTTTATAACCAAACAAACCAGTTTGTAGTCAAGCTCAACAATAACAGTTGTCTGATGACCAAAATAAATATAATAAATAAAATTATATTTCACAAAAATCTACTTTTTATACATCTCTTTTTGAATATTCTGATTCAATACACAATATTATCTTTTTACACAAACACATATTCATCATGAATCCATTAAACAATAACAATACATATAACAATAAAAAATAAATAAAATTTATGATGATTCTGATATTAACACTGTAAACAATGACATTTGGTAAACTGTTTTCACATATATACACTCAACTAAATTGAGATATAGATTTCCAATTTAAATAAATAAGATTTTAACAATTACTTTACAAAGATTTGTCATTGAGTAGGCTTTTTTTAGGCTTAATTAGAAATTGGAATATTTTTGGATTGAAATAATTTTTTTGGTTGTCATGTTTATAAGTAAATGAAAATATAATCTGGTATACAATTTAAGAAGTGTGTGAGTAAATATTCTTGTCTACAGGTAGAATACAATAAACAAATGTAAAATTGAGAATGAAATTGAAACATGAATAATTGTACTTAAAAAATAACTCAACACTGCAAGTTTCATAACTATCGTCTTGATTTTAGATGTATTAATAAAACCATAAGCAAATATAATACAAAATTAGGTGATCTCATAAATATAACAGTAGTTATGTTAACTAAAATAATTTTTTTAAATGCTTCATTACAAAGTAGAACCTTGATTACCTATAACTTTTAACCAGATTCTTGTTGATTTATAATGGTCCAGATTCATAATGGCAGTTACAGCCAATGAATAATTATGTGTAAACATTTACATGCTCTTTCTCTGACTAGACATCTACTGTACAAATTTAATATTTATAAATAAATATACAATGCATGACTTGATGCATTTAATTAATAATTAACTTATGACTAAGGATTAACCGTTTTTTTATAGTACCCTCATTTTCATCATTTAATGCTGTCTTTTTCTTACACATATAAGGACCTAAAGGTTTCAGGTGACTGAAAAAAATTATGTTTGGAAACTTAAAATGAAGCATAAAAAATTTAACAGGATTGCAACTCAAATCCTAAAATAAAACTTTCTGCATTATTTCTCATGCTTGTGATTAAAAGCGAATAATCCCAACATAATGCAGTTCCTAAATAGCTTTTTCAAATTTAAATAGAATTTTAAAAAAGTCATTGTAATAGGATAAAGATACACTAGGAAGAAATATAATTTTGTAAAAATTATTTTATATTTCAAAGCATCTTCTGAAAGAAAAAAAATACTATAACAACAAACTTAAAGGACTACCCAGATTTTGAATAAAAAATAATAATCGAAACAATAAAGATAATTCCACATTTAAAAAAAATTCTTATACTAGTTTGTAAATGTCGGTTGTACAGAGCTTTTGTTTTATATTTTTCTTTCAACATTTTTATTTGAGGAGGCATTTTATTCTTGTTCTGTTTAAAACCAAAACTTGGTTTTAGATCAGGGTCTCCCAACCTTTTTATACCATCAGACCCTAAGCGAATTTTAACCTAGTCATCGATCCCCAACACTATTAAAATAAAAGCTACCATTCTTAAAAAAATAATGTTAAAGGGTAAAAATGGTTTATTACCATTATTTGCCTGGAAATTTGATAAGACCAATAACTTTCATCAACCTCTTGAGCTTCATTGATCTAATTTGTAGACCCCATCGACCCCTTTAAGAATAACAGAATTAGACCACTCATGCACCGCAATAGGGACCCTAAGCAATTAACTCATTCACAGCACCTCCTCCTTTGCCTTGTAAGATTATCACCATCATAGTCTGTGAACAAAGAGGTAATTTTAATCCTTGGAAGCTTCAATTTTAATATGTCCCTTTTGTCAAAATCTGCATAAGGTGCACCACCATAGAATAATGGAGGGGACTGAGATAAAAAATGGATCTTATGCAATTTCACTTTTCCTGGTTTTAATAGAAAATCTTCCTTTCCCAGTTATTTCGAAATTTCCCTTATGTTCCCCAGATAGCAAAGTCACCCTGTTTAACTTAGTTATTACCATATTTAAAATCCAATGTAAAATTTCGAGGCTTTATAACTGCTATTTTTAAGCTCCCTCTTTGTCCGCATTTTCACTTCACCGATAGAAGAGTCCAACTCTGATTAGTTAGGATAATCAAGGTTCTATTGTAATTGAAAAAGCTTTTTGTTACCAAGAAAAATTCTACTTTTCCATTTGCCTTTTTACTTAAACACAACCAAATAACTGAAAACATTATTTTGTTAATATAATGCAGAATGCTTGCACAACTACTGGTATCAAAATAAGAGAGAACTAAGGACAACTTCAAAAAATAAATCCATGCTCTTTTGGAAATATTGGAATTTTCAACTGAATAAACTAATTTAACAAACTAAGATCATAGAGTATCATGAACCGATCTTCTGGAATGTTACAATAGAGATGAGTATGACACATTTCTAACATTAATCACAATTATGGTGACAGGCCATGTTTGTATATCACAAAAGAAATAAATATTCAACTTCCATTGGTAAAGATTTTTTAGCTTAATCATATATGAACTTAAGATTACTTTTAAATGATGTGCGTGTGTTTTAACTTGTTTAGAGAAGATCTGTACAAAATAAATACAAAAGATGCCCATAAATCCGATATCAATTGGGAACATGAGATCACTATTAAGAGAATAGTATAAAACCAAATTATCATTAACAACTACCTTGTAATTCACGAGTGGTATTAAATATGAAAATTTTTTAACATATCATCACAAATTCTATAAATAAGTATTGCAATTTCTCTCAGTAAAAAAATTATAATTCATATGACAGTTTATTCTGGAGTTTAACTAACATTGGCCCGATATAAAATTGGTTATAAAAGTCCATTAAAAATCTGGTGCCTAAAGGTATTGCGCTGGTCAAATAAAAATAGAGGAAGAAAGCGATAAAATTTTGTTATAAGTTTTCAACATATTTATCAAGCTGCTCTTCTCTAGTAAGATGAGCTAAGTCTATATTGTCTCTAGATGTCAGCCCCAGTTCTTGATTTACAGGGCTTTGTAGTTGACTGGCTATACTAGGATGAGAAGACACTGGATTGGTGAGATGCGTCAGCATCATGTCATTACTAGAAGTCATTTGATCAGGGCCCGTCAGCCCAAGACTCGGATGAGGCGATTGAGTTTGTGCAGGGTAATGAGGGGAAGGGGTCGGTTGCTGCCGGGGGGAGGGGATGGGCTGAGTTCTGGGGGACGCGATGGGCTGGGGGGAACGGACTGCTTGTGCAAACGTAGCAGTGGGGGGAGGTGAGCGAACTTGTTGCATCAGTTGCTGCGATGGAGAAGGAACTGGCCCTTGCGGGTGATTCAGAATGTTCTGCTGGGGGCTGACAGGCGGATGAGTGGGCGAGGCCATTTGCTTTATCTGAGGCTGCATGAGTATCTGCTGCTGCTGTTGTTGGAACTGAAACTGCGAGCTGTCGTTTTGGAACCCCTGCTGGTGGGGGAAGTTCATAGGAATTGGCATTCGTGGACGTTGAGCATACATGGGGGGTTGGGGGTGAGAAAACTGGTTTGACGGCGGCTGCTGCTGTCTCTGCATGGCCATTAAATGCTGCTGCTGTTGCTGCTGCTTGTACCACACGTTGGGTTGCGGCGGTGGAGGGCCAATCATATTGCTATCGTTCAGCAGCATTTGCTGCTGCTGATGAGCAGTCCTTTGCTTGATAAAAGCTGCCATGAGATGAGGATTGGATTTTAATATAGCGAGGACCTGCTCCTGCTGTTGAGGTGATGCAGGGGATTTCAAAGTCTGGAGCAACTGCTGCAAGGCCTGCGACCTTTGCATAGTGATGGAAGGTCCTGGATTTGGCATTACCTGAGGTGGACCTATGTTGGATACAGTGTTACCCATAGAGTTAGGCATGCTGCTGGGCCCCATGAGTTGCGGCGACTGCTGTCTCATCCCCATCTGCTGCTGCAGGGGCTGAGGACTTTGATGAGGCTGCGGACTTTGAGTGTAGTTGGAGCTCTCACCCCAACGCGCAACATTCCCCATTCCAAGCATTCGGTTAGGCACTCCTGGTATCATCGGGGTCATTGGTTTCTGCATTTGTGCTTGCATCTGCTGTTGTGAAGAAATCAAAGCTGGGTTCGGAGCTGGAGGGCTCACGACAGGATTGCCTTTTCCGTAGTTGACAGTGGCAGCAGCAACCATGTGAGGAGCTGTTTGTCTGGCGGCGGCCGCTTGCACTTGCTGGACTGCTTGGAGGGCTCCGACCGGAGGTCCAGAAGAGGGCTTCATGCCAATCCCGGGTTGAGGGGGATGAGGTGAAGTATGAGATTGAGCATCAGGAGATGGCTGACTTGCGGAGTTGGAATTCCCAGGACTGGACTGCGTGACAGCTCCCGATTTGCCCTTCTTCGTCATGGTAGCGATTCTACGCTTGAGAATCTGGGCTTGCTGCAGTCTTTGCTGGAACTGCTGTTGTCGCAATTTATGCTTGATGTTGAGACAGAATGGCACTGGGCACTTAGCCTCCTAGAAAAATAGAGAACTCTTTTTAGGCTAATGTAGAAAATTTGAAAAGCAACACAACTTCAATGCATACTTTACAGCACATAAAAAGTAAGGGCAGGCAAATTGTCCAAAAAATGATAAAGTTTTTAATCCAAGGGTGTGCTGATTTTAAAATTTGGGATAGACTGGAAAAAACAAAGCGCACAGTACACTAAAATTAGGAGGTCATATGACTAATTTTAAAGGCCCAAGCCAAACTAAAATTTGTATCTTCCACTGGAGGGAAATTGATATAAACGATCTTAAATAATTTGACAAGAAACACATTAAAGACAAAATTAAATATTAATTAAAAATAAATATATTTTTAAATACAAAAAAACTTAAATATTGTGTACCAATGACATATTTTGCACCATCATAATGCTTGAGGAATTTCAGTTTCTTTTACTGAATGCCTTCCTCAACTCTTTCTTTGAGTACATTGAGTATTCTTTTCTCATTTACAATTATAAAAGGTTAAACTTAAACGAAAAATAACTATTTTGTACTTATAGTTACAGCTTCTTTAAGTGGTGCATCACTTAACATCTTACTATCCCAATCTATTGAGATATGGAACCATCGACCTTAGATCACAGATAGACGGAGCATGCGCGCACATCCCCATAGCGGTGAGCCGGTGCTTGTGTTGCCTGAGCGCTGTACCCGTCGTCGGTTCGATTCCAGCCAACTGGCTTGATCACGTGATTGAAAAGGCTCCAATCTCAATACCTACAAGGTCACGTGGGATGTGAAAAACTTCAGAACATGTTTCAACGCAGGCCACGCCCGCTTGCTCAGTCTATCAGTATTCCAAGGTCTATGTATGAAACACCTAAAAATACAAAAGAAAAACATAATAAAAAGGCACAACATTATATACCTGACAATGTTTAGCATGATAGCAGCATAATGCAATGAGTTGTTTGCAAATGGGGCATCCTCCATTGGTTTTCCGCTTGCAACTCTTCGCATGCTGGACAACACGCTTCATTTTCTGACAGCTTGGTAAACGGCAGTTAGCATCTCGACATTGACAAGCATGCACAAGTGACTGTATGCAACGCTGTATCGACAGTCTCCTAGACTCTTGGGGATTAGTTTGCTTCTGGTCACAAGTTCCAGAATCATCATCCAGACCAAAGCCCAGTTTTTCCATTTTATGATGATGCCCGTCTTTTTCGAAACAATTAACACACAAATCAAAATCCTGAAACAAAAATTACATTAAAACAGGAAACTGCCATGGTGAAAATATTATGCACAAACCAATTATGTCATGGTATTATCGAATTATTATCAATCTGAAGTTACCAAAACTGACTGGTTCCGGGCACTATTATTTAATTTAATGTAAAATGCATCATTATGCACGATCAGCACTTTGCTTAATTGTTATTAAAATGTGCGTAAAAACATCAGTTTTTATACTCCAATTTTTAGGTGCATGGTTAAGTATTCCTAAGCTTGATAGCAACTTGAGAAAAGAAATGCAATGAATAATTCAAGGGTGATTAAGATCAAGTCCACACTCAGGAGGTAGTTATGTAACTTTAAATAAAGTTGTTACCTGTTATTTACTTATTTAAAGCATTTATTAGTATTCAGGAAAATTAAGCAGAATCATTGTTTTGGTTTGACAAGAAGGTACATGTAGAAGAGAAAGTGTTGCCACTCATACAATTAGAAATTATATTGAACTTACAAACAGATGGTACATTAGTCTCCTTAACTAATTTAAAACTTGGTTGGTTGGTTTTTTTTACTGATTTAGTCCGCATTTGTATTTAAAACTTTTTATAGCCTTTATTATTAATCAGGAAATATAACAGAAGCATTGTTTGCTTTGACAAGGTACATGTAGAGGTGGAAGTGTTGCCACTCATACAATTAGAAATTATATTAAACTTAGACAGATGATACATTAGGGGCCATTCATTAATTACGTAAGGGTCCTGAGGGGGAGGGGGGTTTGAAAAATCTCTACACACCCTTACTTGGGGTGGGGGGTCAAACCCATTCTTACGCAAGATTTTCCAAGTTAATGTAAACAAATTCCAATTATTCTAATCAAAAACTATCTATTGAAAACCCCCAGAAAAACTTAAAAATGCTGACGATCTCGGTATATTATCGATAAGCTTTAATTTTAAAAAAAATGAAGGTATATCAGATTAGGGTGGTCCAAATTTTTCAAACTCGGAATTTCCTCGGTCGCAACCCCTAACTTTTTTCCTTAAGGTATGAAATGAAAGTGCAAAAAATACTTTTTTAATATTTTAATATTAACACGTGCCGCAAAGCGATTGAAGTTATACTACGATAAAAGCGAAAGACCGTCACACTCTGGGAGGAAAGCCGACTCCGGCGCTTTTTCTACCGTATGACAGTAGACGCTGGCGGGTGTTTTCAAAAAGAGCACTTTCAAAGGCGGTATCTTCATATATTTTGTGATAAACTTGAAAATCTCCTACACAATGGTTATTGCATATATTTTAGGGTGTAATTCATTATTTTAAGTAAATTTCAATGGAGGATTTAAGGTAAAGTGGAGGGTTTCCCAACGAGGGTTGGGACAAAAAACAAAACTTAAACATTATGTTCAAATCAATGAAAATAAGATTTTAAATGTAATTCATCATAACTAAAAGTTGAACATAGAAATTTACTCTGAATATTATAAGCTTAAGTTCAAGTAATACATTTCCATTTTCTGAAATTAGTGTTAATTTATGAATTTGTTTTAAAAAATTCTTTTGAAGCTTGTGTTACTGTATCCCTTGGACCTTATGTACTTTTATTTAAACGTTTTCAAAAATATTGGGATGCTATCGATAAATCAAAGTACCCATCTGGTATTAAAGATGAATAAGCTGTAAAAAACACCATCGGAAGAGACAAAGAAGAAATTCGTAAGTTTGAACTTGGGGAGTGCTCTTGAACACCAACCAAGGGATAGCTGTAAAGAGTTTCTACAGTTGACAATAGCACTTTTAGAATATCAAGAAGCAAAAATGATTATTAATTTAGACAACATTGGTGCTTTCCCTCATGCTAGGTGGATGACTAAAGCAATTTATTGCTTAAAAATGTTTATTTTTAGAAACGAGGTTAGTTTTGATAATCGAGAATTACAAGGATTAAAAGGTACGAGTATTGGGAGTTAATGGGTCTGGTTTGATGTGTAAATGGCTCACAAAGACACATTTCAAGATTTGAAATTCATGAGGGCCTGTTTTCTATAGAGGAATTAATGAAAATATATCTACAGCAGCATTGAAAATTATTAGTCATGGAGGGTTTCTTGATGGAGGAGACAGTTGCCTTAGCCTTTTTTGATGCGATTGTCCCCACACAACAATGAGTTGCCAAAGAGTTTAAAGAGAAAGAATCCACCCATGTATCAGTGGTCACAAATTAGTTTTGAAGAACTGGCAGAACTCTCTGAGATAAATCTAGTCTATTTTGTGGGAACCGAAATTTGTTTAAACCGAAAACTTTTTTCTAAGGTTTTTAAGTTATCTTCAGACTTTATTCTAGAAATACTTTAACATGAAACTTGTGATGAAATTATCAGGAAGGATTTAAAGTCGTCAGTAACATAGCCTGTTGACATTGGCTGTTTTTCTTTCTTTTCCCCCAAGACTACATGAAAAGATACAACTTCATGGGAACCCTCTCAAAAATATTGCTCAATTGGCAAATATTCGAGGAAATTAAAAAGATAAACTTTGAAATTATCTACAGTAATCTAAATTCTGAAAAAGAATAAGTTAACACCCAAAGAGGAAGGAAGATTATAAAAATACTCACATCACAAATGGTACAATGATATCGTGTTTCCACATTATGCCGACAGTTATTACAAGTATACACAAATCTGTCTTGGCCCTGATTATGCAACTCATATAACATAGCCATGGTAGAAAATTTTGTACGACGCAGAGATGAAAATTCATAATGCTTTTCCCTTGCTAGTGTAAGGAATGCATCTCGACCGTCCATCATATCACATGTGATAAAAGGATCAGGATCCATTATTGGAGGTAAACTTGCTGCAGCTTGGACAGAATGTAGTCGTATCACAAAGAAAACCTAGAAATGCAATAAAAACAACCTTAATAGGACTTTACTTTGTTATTACACTCTGAAGGACAAATAACATTTGGTAAAAGTTGTAGAATTTATCATACCATTAAAAGGTTAACTAATTGAATTTCAACTAAATGAAATTAAAACCTTCACCCATTAGCATTTAGCCTGGAGAGAATATTTGAGAGTAAATCCTAATTTTTCATTTTAATTGTCCCTTGCACGATAAGAGAAAACTTAAATATAATTTTAAAACTTGGATAATTTTTGTATCCAAAGACAATGCTCTTATTATCTTACAAAAACTTAGATAACTACTTACCTCTTTATGTTTTTCCATAGTAGAATATATTTTTGCAGATAAATCATTTCCAGTATAGGGAACATTAGATTTCTTATTGTTCTTCCTCTGATTATTCTTGCTTTTATTTGACTTTTTGTTCCGACCACTCTTTTGTCCTTTCTTTTTACCCTAGAAAAGGGTCACCGTTTTATAAAAGAAATAATAACTGGGAAGCAGGGTAATAGGAGGAAAAACACACATAACAGTAAATATCTGAAGAATCTAACAATATAATTAAGTATCTTTCAGTAACAAGAATTTCATAATTTTATTTAACACTTTAACAGAAAGGAGTAACAACTATTTCTGCTAAATAAATAGTATGAAGAAGTTAAATTGCATAATGCCAGGAAATCTGAAAAATGACTGAGCTCAAATTACAACACTTCAAGGACTTTGAGGGCCACCTTAAAAGTTGGATTAAGCTAAAATTTCACTCATTATTTTTTTTAGGGGGAGAGGAGTAAAGTTTTAGCTTTTGAAACGCCACATATACTAAAGGGCCACCTTAATACTTAGCTTGGGTCCAGGTAGAAGGCCTTGGACCCTAGTTGATTCCTCAAGTGAACTCTGAGCTTATTTATCCTATTCCACATTTAGGAACTAGCCACTGTTCTAACAATCAACCAGGTGAACAAATGAAATTCCTTCTTTTCTGAGAATGGAATGTGGAAATCAAAATTTAATTTTCTTGGGATGTGGAAATCAAATTTTATCCCTAATTTCTTGGGGGGAAGGAGTCAACACAAAAGCCCCCAAACATTAAGACCAATCAAACAAGAATTTCACCAATTGCTCTTTTAACTACTAAACATCTATACAAAAAATTGTGAAATAGGAAAATTAAAGGTAAAATGGGCAGAGAAGCGCATATGAGTGAAGTCCCTGTCTGAGGTGTACAAAAGCTGCTTTGGCTTGGTTGAGTGGTCAAGAGCAGGGATGAGATTTTTCAGACTTTTGTAGGATTTTCAGGCTTTTGAAAACTTTTCAACAAAAATTGCAGACTTTTAATGGAAAACACATCAGTTTTTAAACTGGAATTTTCAACTGAAAACTACATATTTTTCATTTTTAGTGAATGTTCTTGGTTTATGAGGATCTTTTTCCTATGGTAAATTTTCATATCTGAGGCAGCTAAATAATTTTATTTGGTTTACGATCTTATCGATTCTAGCAGTTTTCAGAGTTTTTGTCAATCTCATCCCTGCAAGAGGCACTGAAGTCTTCCAACACAAAAAGATACTCACATCCATGCTGTCTTCTCCTTCCCCATTTGCATCAGATGAGGCAGCTGCAGCTCTTGCAGCTGCCTCAGCAGCAGCAGCTGCAGAGGCTTCTGCTTTCCTTTTTTCTTCCTCTTCTTGGTCCAACTCCTTTATGCTTTCTTCCAGAACATTCGGCCAAAAATCCCCTTCAAAGTAGGGTAGTTCCGAAGCACTCTGAAGATTGTCTTCAGTAGCTTGTTTCAGAATATCCTAAAACACGGCATACTCGGATTAATATCCAACATCAAGGATCACCCTGGATCAAGTTAAATGATTTTTAAGCACACTATAAACAGCAATTATAAAATAGGACAGAATTATAGTCTGTGTAAATAAAATAGGTGGTTGGACGACGTCATTAGTTGAAGTTCGTCGCCTTGGTAACGAAGGAGAAAATGTAAGCAGTTCTGCTTTATTTTCGCACATCAGTTTTGATTCAGCAATCAAATTTAATAAAAGAATCAGATGTAGCACAACTAACTTTAATGCATAAGAAACTTGATATTTGCCTCAAATTTTGTTTCAATATAGTATGCAAGACTAATACTAAGCCTTATTTATCAAACCATGTGCATAGGATATTTTTAACAGTATGTTATACAGTATAGACTATAATAATGAGTACACCTAGTTTACCTTATAATCAAGCACAATCCTGTCAATTATGCCTTTATCGAGCATTTTCTTGTACCACTCTTGTAATCGTTTTGGCTTTGGGATCTTTTGTTCTGTTGGATGGCAGTGGAATATGTAATCGTCCCCTTCACTAGGTGGACAAGCCCAGATATGAGCCATAGTGTACCTAAGTAAAAATTAAAGTAAAATGGTTATTATAAATTGAAGATATGTCTACCCTTCAACATTGATTAGTATGATCACAAAACCCAAAATATAAGTAGGTATTTTAAAAATATTTTTATCTAGTATATTTTTTCAAGAACATACCCAAGTTGTTTAGCATAATCCAGGTAGCCCAGAAGAATTTCATGGTAAACAGCAGTTCTTATTTGCTTTGGTCGAAAAAAATGGACACTGTCCAAATAAGCTATGTAAACTCGCCTGAAAATCAAATATTTCATTATTCAATGAAACAATAAAATATCAATTTCAAGCTTGTAAGTTTAATATAAAAACAATACAATAAGTTTAATGATTGTGTATATTTTAAGTGCTTTAAATTCACTAGGGGTAGAGAAATAATATCAGTATAACTTTTTCAAATAAATCATTAGTCTCAATAAGTATACCAACATAACATATCCAAATTCTCAATAACATGAAATTAAAAGTTTGATAATACTTTCTAAATTTTTAGGCTGCAATACAAATTAAAGTGACACAGTAAAACCTCGTTCATCCAGATCAGAATCGTAAACACAAATGTGCTTCATTCAAATGCCACACGTGTTTGAAAAAGATCTTAAGAAATGATTTAAAAAGTTCTTTTTACATTTTTTAAATGCCTTTTGAACAATTCTATATGTTATTTCTCTCTCTGGTTTTTTATCATAATAATATGAATACTTCAGAATTTGATTTGTCCACTACTAGATTTTAAATTTTCTGGATTGCCTTTACCTGGGTAAACAAGGTTGTACTATAATTCAGATTAAGCAAAAAGCTCTAAATATTTTCAATAAAAGTATGAGACAAATAAAGTACTAATAAAAATTACCTTGTGTTGGGTAGAGAACATTCTGATCCATATTCTTGAACATGCATACCAAAGAAGCAGGTATCTACGCCATCTATCTCTTCAAATGCAAATAAAGCTTTCGCACGATAGGGGAACGTATCAGGCCACTTACCACTATCAACATACCTACATCAAAAGTAAAACAAGAAAAGTCAGATATTTTTCTAAGCTCATAAGATAACTGCTAATTAGGGTGGCCCACTTTTCAATGGGAAAAAATAGTGTCTTGAAATCACCAGGGCACCCCCTCATTTTTTAAATTTGCTAAGAAAACTCTTCCTACCAAGTTTGCGCTCTGTACCTTAATTAGAAAGCGATGGCCAAAGGACCTAAAGTTTTGTAAAAAAGCGAAATTGTTAGGCACTATAAGTTTAACTTGGAATGTGTGAATCTGAAACTTTTCCCGCATTTTTCTTAAAAACCAATCATTACTTTATTAGAAATCACAGTTAGTTATCATTAAATTATAACACATGTTTATTTACAAGCATAAGAGTTCTAAAAAATCCCTGTTATACAATGAACCACCATGAAAAAGGGTTACTTACAAATTATTTTGAAATTGAGTCCAACAATCATATTTTCCGTACATTAATGGGACATATTTTTTTATTTTCCCCTAATATTTAAAAAATAATAATTTTTATTTTTTGTGAGAAAACTCCAGCTCTCAAGCGTCGCCTACAACCGTGGACTGGTTTCGGCCTTGTTAGGACTCATCAGCACGGTATAGGAAGGTAACGCTAGAGGGTGGAGAGCTTTTAGTCTAGCCGACTATAACGGAAAAAGTAGTGACTATTGTGATTAGTCCTCCACTATCTGCCGGAATGAACTGCGCATTCCCTAGAACAAATTTAATTCCCGAAAGGACAGGTAGACTAAAAGCTCTCCCCGCTCTCTTGCGTTACCTTCCTATACCGTGCTGATGAGTCCTAACAAGGGCGAAACCGGTCCACGGTTGGAGGCAACGCTTGAGAGCTGGAGTTTTCTCACATATTCCTCTAACCAGAGGTAGTGGTGAAGCACTCCCTTTTTATTTTGTCATTACAATGAATTTGAACTTTTTCACTATTTTTGGTCATTGACTTCTAATCCGAATACAGGCTGAAATTTTGGCAGTGAGGTTCTATTATCTATTTGAAAAAAGTAGAGGGTGCCCAGAACTCTCTGAAAAAGTTTTTTGCGCCACCCTACTGCTTATAAATACTGATATTCATGCAATAACCTAAATGCAAAGCTTTTTTTAAATACTTCTACAACGATAACTTAACCCTTACTATATAATGCTTAAAATTGATAAAAAGAAATGGACATACTTGGGTGTTAAATTTAGAGATATTTGAAAAATCAATTCAGACATAAATTATTACAACTGAATGTCTTAACACTTAGCAAACACAAGAGATAGAATAAATCTTCAATTTAATGTAACAAGTAATACTGTATTTTCAATACTAATCCCTAATCTTCTAAAAGATTTTTTTATGTATCAAAAATATAAACCACTACAGTGGAATTTTTTCAACTGCACATGTTAACTTACCTTGCTTTCATACCAGGTTTTACTTCAACAAATTTTTCAGAACTTGATACGACTCGAATTGTGACTTCACCAGCACTACATTCTTTCTTTTTCAAGAAAACATTCACTCTATTTTCAATATATTGCCCCAGTTTAGACTGCTGTAACCCTGCAAAACAAAATAAGTTAGAAAGTTACTCTTATTGCTCATAACCTCATTCTTCACATACCTCATCAACAAGATCAAAAATTTATAGATTATTACAAGACTAAAAATGTATAATTACAATTATTATTATTAAAAATTTAGTTCTTGTTGTTTCTTCCAATATCCAAGCTCCATCCGCAGAGCGTACAGGATTTAAGGCAAAGGGGGTGCTGCTCCTGACAAAGTGAGACCCAATGAATGGCAGGAGTACGACTTAAGCCTTGGATGATAGATGCTGCCACCATCTATCACCACCTCCACAATTTTGACATGTCCCTGAAGGGGAAGGAAATTGTCTCCAGAGACCTGGACCCACGGTAACTGCGCCATGACCGACCACAGGACTTTCGGACCCACAGATTTAACGAGCACGCACTCCACATATACTCGGTAATTTAATTCTTAATTCTTTTAATTGGAAAGAAGAGATTTTACTTTTTTTACTAATTAACTTAACAAACCACTGTGGGAAATATTTATTTGAAAGGAGTAATAAAATCACTTATTTAAAGTATTAAACTAGGGTATTTAATATTAATCAAATTAGCTTAGTATTATAAGTTCAGCTCAAGTAAGTTCAAAAAGTATATTACTTGTCTACCGTCGCTTGGTGGAGAAAAACCGGTTTCTCTGCATTGTGGAAGGCAGAGAAAATCGGTTTTCATCTGTCTTCCGACGATAGACAAGTAATATTTTAGAATGTCTATTTCAATCTTCAATAACGCCACTTACTTTTAGAAGTAAATTTATTTTCTTTCTTTTTCTTCCCTTTAGCTTTCAGACAGTTATCACAAGTAAATCTGTAAAATCCATAAAAAATATAATTATAATCTTATTACTTCAAAATAAAAAAACAGTAGTCAATGATTGCTGAATTGCTGTAACTAGAAATTTCAATTCACATACCCTTCAGGCCAAATAACTTCAAAATGAAGAACACAAATTTGATGAAGCTTTCTAGCACAATCACTACATTCAACAAACCTGTGAAGGAAAAATTAGGAATTCATATTTAAAATATAACAATATAAATAACCAGCTTAAGAATATTGAGAAAACATTAGCTAAAGGCTAATAATGCTAAAACATTTACTGCAGACAAATTTAAAGATAAGGGTATAAGTAAACAGTGGTACCTTAAATACTAAAAATATCATTTCAATGCAAAATTGTGTGAAATGAATACTTACGGCTCTTGTTCCAAGTGGTCATTTTTCATTTCAACAAATTGTTCCTTTTTGATGTTCCTAATGATATAAAAGAATATATATTTATTCTGAAGGCATCTAAAAGTAATCACAGAAGGTTAATTTGAAACATCCAAACTTACGTTGGTGGCTGGGTAGGATCATCTCCCAATGTAATTGTATCACCAGGTATTTCAGAAAAACATTTTTGACAATAGGTGTACCTGCAATACAAATTTACAATAAGAAACTACATGTTAAGAAGAAAAATATATTTCTTAAGTTTTTTAAGCAAAATATGCATCAAGGTTTTTAAAAAATAGTTTAATCATCAATATACAAGTTCACTACAAAGTTAGAGAAAATCAAGAACTTTTACTAAGTATTAGAAAAAATTCATTACACAATAAAAAATTTTTCCCTAAAAATTTCTAACCTGTTCTGGTAACTCCAGTACTTAGCATCCCTAGGTATTGTGCAAAGCTGCTTTCCATAGCAACACAACACTTGAGGCTGGAAGACATACTTTCGTCCACAACAATAGCCTAATGATAACATCACAGGATCTATTTCTTGTTCAAACACTTCAGCAAGCTAAGAAGAGAGAAAAAATATTATATCTGAAAGCACAATCATGAAATTAGAGTTCTGTGTGTGGATTTTTTCTTACCTTAGAACAATGTCTATAAACTTTCGATGTTTTACGGTTATACAACCAAGCATTATCAAACATTAACCACACATCTTCCACATATTGCCAAGGATCTTGGTATTGACCAGTATCCAACTTTCTTTTAATGGTAGATAAATCCATAGGTCTTTTTACAATATCAAAATAATCCTGTAAAAAAGTTTGAATAAGATTGAAACTTAATTTCAGATTCATAAGGTAATGGAAATAACAAAATGTCCATGTAATTGGTACTGGTACTAATAAGTTTACTTTATTATTCATTTAACCAAGGGGGTAGAATTTTTTAAAACTCAACCTATAATTGCCATTAATGGGCAGAGTTAAAAGAAAAACAAATTTCCAATAACCTGTTTTTAATGAATAAATGACCTATGTCCATTTTTGTCTGGATAATTTTTAACAATCGCATGTAATTAAAATTAAATGGCAATAATATAAAATTGCAAAAATTGTTAAAAGTATATTTATAAGCTTGTTTTAAAACAAATAACTTCCAAGTTGTCAGTTTAGAAATATGAGGCATTAGGTTCAATGCATCCACAATTTAATTACCCATTTTTAAAGTTATTCCCAAATGAAGCAAGCGTTTAGAATGTCAAATTACATTACAGAAAAAATCAAATTTTGACTAGATAAAAAAGCAGTTTGAAATTCCAGATTTTTAAGTATACTAACAAAACTTAACTTGGATCTGGTCTTGAAATAGGACCATGGAATATTCTAAGTATGATCACTTTGGATTGTTAAATAAGTTACAGGAATGACAAGTTTCAGTTATGCCATCTGTTATCAACTACTCTGTTCGAAAAACATGCAACAGAAGTGGATCACGAGAAAATCCAACTTTATGGTGATGTACTCACTGGAGCTTCGCTAATAGCAAAAATGGTGAATAAATCAAAAACTATAGAGTTTTCAGATTTTTTTAAAATTTTGGATCAGACCACATGTGTTTAAAACAAAACACATTGTACCAATTAAGACTATCAAGAAATTATGTTAAAATTAATTTATGGTTTTTTAATGTCTCAAGCAATTCTTTGCAATTATGTAAATAAATGTTTGTATCATAATGAACTGGTGCGGGCCACCTGTGGACCGTGCCGCCCGATGAGACGGTCAAGTGTGGGCCACCGGTGGACCGCGTCGGCGTGAACGTGTTAAACAAATTTTTCTACTTTTCGACTTGTAAAAAGTTTTTGTTTATGAGCCCCAAGTTGGTCTGCATAAAATTTTAAAATATTGTTGTTTCATCATGGACACTTTGTATTTTCCACTTAATCAAATACCCTACATTTTATCTTCTAAACAAACTAAAAATAAGAATGTGAAGTACATTTAATATCAACATGATAAATTATGACTATAGACAAGGTTTGAAGAATTCACCAACATGTATCTTAAACCTATTTCTTTGATCTGATAATCATAAATTTAAAACACAAATTAATCATAACAAACACAATTGACAAAATTTAAATCTATAGTGCAAACAAAATCATGCATTTATTAAAAAACTAAAGTACAGAGTAAACCAAAAGAAAAGAATTGCATTAACTAAAGAAGTTAAGCATATAATAACATGCTAAAAAATGAGTGCGTAAGTTTCATGCGCTTAAATGTCAATGCTTTAAAAACCCATGCAGGGAACAAATATGCAACACAAAGAATACATGCTTTGAAGGCAAAAGTGGATTGGAATACAGTTAGGCAGGGAATACCATACAGCATAGAATCTCATGGTTATATTTGCTTATAACCCAAATTTTATTTTCCAATTTTTAATAGGTTAAAAAATTATTGATAAAATAATATTTTTTATAGCTTAAAAAGTTTTACAACGAATAACAAGCCAAAAAGAGGGAACTAAAATGTTATACATTTACAATTTTTGTATATCAATGATGACCAATAAATCAATTTTTGACATTTCAGTATTTTTCTCCACTTTTACAAATCAATACTTATCACAAGTCAAAGGTGTTTGAGAGTTTCATACTGCAATACTCTCTTTTATGATAGAATATTTATGTAAGTAAAAAGATAATATAGATGCTAAGAGTTGCAAGACATACATATTTGAAAGATAAAATAATTGTGAGAAGTTTTAAAGCTCAGATAATTGTTTTGTTAACATAGATATGAAGAAAAATCAGACATGCCACAATCAGTATCAAGTGCTGCTTTGATTTCTTTTAAATTAAGAAAGTATTAAAGAAGTTTTTTTATCAAAGCTAAATGTTTTGAAACCCCGACAAGGAGCAGTTTCGTGTTTAGAATCAGTAATAAAATTATTTCACTCTTACAACATATAACATGCAGGCTAAAGAAAAGTTTAGTTATTTTTTGGAACTGGTCAAGTAAAAAAATAAATGAGAAAAAACATTTGATTAAATGACAAAATAAAGGGAAAACATTTCTTAATGGCATATTCTAAAAACATGTTAAAATTAACTCTTAAGGTTTATACTTTTTTTGGGATCAAAAGTCAATATTGATTAAGCTTTAAAGATAACGTTTAAACCCAAATAACTAAAAGTTTAATACTCCCATGTTAATAAAGTATAAAGGCTGTACTCGTACCGGTGTCTCTTGTCTTTTGATATTTGATGGTGAGTCTTTGCCTTTAGTCTAAGTAGAGGAGAGACCATATTTGGGTAAAGATTTATAAAACATGGATGTTATATTGTTATAGCCAGCGCTAATGCACTGTAAAATAGCTATACCTTCCTTTCAAAGTCACATCCATGTTCATTACTTAGAGTAAATAGAACTACTAAGTATGTAGTCTGTACCACATACAGAATTGCATGTAAAGAATAAAACTTATCAGCATAAAAACTCAGGTCATTAATATTCCCTCTCAATATTTTACAAATAAATTGATAAAGGTAAGAAAGCCAGAAGAAGATTAAGTGTGTTTAACTAAGTTGCTTAAAAATTATTAAGAAAATAGCAATTCAGTTTAGTATGGGATTGCAGACAGTGAATGGAAGGATATTGCTATTATGCATTCATTATTAAGCAATATTACTAAGTTATTCAAGCAGCAAACTATATGCAGGTTACAAAGGAAAATTCCCAGCTATTTGGACAGCTCATAAAGCATTACCTCCACAAATCAAAATATAAAGCTGAAAGATTTCATAAGTATTAGAGAATCAGGGGTTTTATGTTAACAAGAAAGGAAAATAATATATCTAGTTTACAAGCTCTCCAAAAGCAATAGATACTTAAACACAATTATGTTAGCGGCCATACAAAGAGAAAACCAGTCGCTAATTTCTAAAACCACATGCATTCAAAAGTCAAACTAACACCCAAAACTGCTAATGTGAATAAAACATTACCAAAATTGAGTGCAGTTCTCTCTAACTCAAAATTAATCAAGGAAAACAAACAAATCTAGTGCACACACTATTACCATGTTTAAAAAAATTAAATCAACAATTGAAAAGCAGGTTAGCCAGAAAAGGGAAATAAAAAGTACCTTATTTTTACGTTTGAAATAAATTGGTAAATACTGCTATTGAAGAGTATTTCAAACATTACTTCCTCAAGGTAAGAAAAAATATTTTTAATACTGCTATTACGAATTTATACACTTGTAACATACCTGTCATTAAGAAGTTACATTTAGAGTGGTTTCCTATGGAAGCACATTACGTTGCCTTACGTTTAAGGCATCTTAGCTACACAATTATCTGTTAGTTTGATAAGGTTTTTTAATCTTATGCAAACGTGTGACACATGAAATAAACTTGTCAAACCAATAAGTAACAAGAAAGGGCCAATACTGACTAAAACAGGTTAAACTAAACAAATATGAGTATGAATAAATATATCAAATAAAAACAACCTGGGTGTGTCTTTAATAAGTAGTATAAAGCCATCAAAGTTGATAAATTTTACTCAAATTCAATCAATTTCATAAAATCATAATAAAAAATTTAATTGAAATTTTTCAAACTGAATCAAACCAGAAGCTTATTCATTCGCCTTGCCTACTTTTTAGTATACATAAACAAAATGATAGAATTCCTAATTAAATAGCTTCATACTAAAATTAAATATCCATGCTAACAACTCTTTAGCAATCTAAAATTACTTCAAATAAATTTAACAAAAAATAACAGAAATAATCATTACTAGTTAAAAAGCACACTAATCTATATATTTTAAGATCAAGTTTATCTTACTTATACAAAATTAGGGTTCCACAGATTTAAGAGGGTATGCTGAGGTACACTGTGCCACCAAGGGCATAAAGTACCAGTTTGTGTAGATAGAATATATTTAAATAACTCCCATTATAGAAATGTTATAGCTACTTTTTTTACGAGTAACATTAGAGAGGATTTTTATGCAATGTTGTGACATTCTTATTCACAGGTGGTTAGATAAAGTAATTGCAACATTAAAAGTAAGCATTAGCATGGTTCCCACTCTTTGAAAACATTGAAAATAAAGGACTTTTCAAGGGCCTCGACTAAATTTTTCAAGGACCTTTTTCACAGACATTTAAAAATTAGTTGTATTTCAAGACAAGTCATTTTTCCCGCATAAAATTGGAACGAGAGAAGTTGCTCTTAACTGTCAGTTTGTAAAACTGGCCGCAAGTTATGTGCATAAGAGTAGTTTTAAAGAAAATTTCTAGAAAAAAACAAAGAAAGATCTGCAAAAATTAAGTTCGATTAGTGGCTGAGTGAAAATTCAAGGACCTAAGTCATTTTTCCAAGACCTAGAACGTTTTTCAAGGACTTTCAAGTACCTAAATATAGCCTTAAAAAATTCAAGGACTTTCAAGGACAGTGGGAACCCTGATTAGTCATAATTTGGCTAAAAAATTGTTGGACAAATATTTATTTCTCTAGCAATTAATTAAAGCTTATACAAGTTTGAGAATGTTAGGGAAACTCATTTTGCTTACAACTGTCTAACCTAACTTTAAACACCACTAACTGCAGGCAAATTTATGTAAAATTAGAATGTGTGTGCACTTTTTTTGTGAGTGATGTAATTTTTTTCCATAACATTCGAGTAATTTATTATGGACAGAAAAAATAGTTACACACTTAAATAACGTAGTAAAGTAACCATATTTCCAAAATTAGAAAAGATAAACTAATGGACTTATTCAAAAGCTATAAAAAAGAAAAAATTAAGTTATACAGTGAGACTACTACTTAAAAGATATTCATAAAACCTAGAGACAAAAGTTTCTTATTTAATACTAACATTTAAAGAAATGAAAAAAATGGATTGCAAATAATATTTTAAAAAGGCATTTAAAATGACCATTCAACACATATTTCATCATTATTGATTCCATAAATATGAAATAATAAATTACATAACACAAAGAAATAATACCATGATCAGTTTATAAAATAAGTTACAAGAAAAAAAGCAATAATTTAACACATTTGATCAAAATATTTAAAAACATAACAAATTCTCAATATTAACTGAGATAAAACAAGAAAGATGACCTTGACTTAACAAAAAAGCTGGCAACTCTTTCAGTAGAAACATGGAGTTATTTATTTTATAAATAATTACAAAAGGCAAATCAATAATTGAAATAAGATAATATCTAATAAGGTACTTATCATGTTAATTAGGTTTGAAAAGCAAAATTTATAGTAAAAAAGATAAGAAAGAATGAATTCCAGCAATTTTTGAAAAGCAAATTTAAAAATGATCTGATTGTGACATGTTGATTACTGAAATACCAACATCGATTTAATGTAGGAGGATATCAAAGGGTAATTACTGGTATCTGCAGCAATTGAGGATCAACTGGTCGCCGGAAAGGAAGAGACTCGGGATCTTGACGGTAGAGCTTCTCTAAAGTGGGCATCAGCGCCTGGCGTAATTCATCTGGTTTGAAAGCTGTTGTGAAAATTGAGATTAATTACTAATTTTTCATTCTACAAAATACAAGCAATGTAAAAAAATAAAAGATTATTCCCCAAAATGGTACATGTACATTAACAGGGTTTTTGCATAAGAGAGTGTCGAAAAGTAATGTTTTGCTAGCCCCCCTTATAGAAACAAAAGCCCACATACTGCCCTGGCATGTTTAATGAAAAGTTTATTCCTCATGTAAAATCTGAAATTCCTCCATTTGGTTAAATTTGAGTGGGGATAGTATGTACTAATGTTAAGTTTTAAAATTCTGGTTACATGAGGGTTAAGAACAG
The DNA here is from genome assembly GCA_024610705.1 of Tetragnatha versicolor. Lineage (NCBI taxonomy): Eukaryota > Metazoa > Arthropoda > Arachnida > Araneae > Tetragnathidae > Tetragnatha > Tetragnatha versicolor. The sequence continues at coordinate 44,156,650 of JANDEH010000009.1, forward strand.
ATAGCATTCTCAAGAGGTAAAAAGTTGATAATAAAACCACTGAGAAATTCTGGTTCAAGCAATCAAGCATGAAAATAATTGCATATGCATAAATTAAAGAAAAACAATGTGTGTGTGAACAGTTTCTTAAACTAATCATTAAATAAAAAATGTATAATGTACAAATATATTTTTTATGTGAAAAAATATATGCAAATAAAATAAAACAATATGACTGCTGAATGTGTGTCAAATAGGTTGTTACACTTACTTTTCTTATTTGGTTTATGTTTAGGTGTAAGGTCGGAAGCATCGCTTGATGAATCAGGTTTAGTTTCAGAACTATTTTCAGCCGAACCTCCAGCAGGCAGAGGAGTAGATGGTTCTTCTTTTATGGCCCCAGGCTCTTCTTTAATCGATGGATTTGCAGAAAAACTGTCATCCATTGTTTCTTTGCTTTCTCTACTCATTTCTGGTTTACCCGCTGACTTAATATCTGTTGAAGGCTCACACTTACCACCACTGACGCTCTTGACATCCGTTTCAATCTCAATTTTGACTTCAATTTTTTCAATACAATTTGCTTCTCCGGCAGACTTTTGAGAGGCAAACGAGAACACTTTACCCCCAGTCTGAGCAGACTCGGAGGCCGCTGAGGACACAGGAGTATTCTGCTGCGTGTCCATTTGGCTCACAGATGAAATGCCTTCTTGGGATATCGACATCAGCGGTTTGAAGTCGTCATTGCTGTCATCAATGTTAAGTACGGAAGGTTGAACTTTGCCATGACTTTGCTGAGGTTGTTGCACTTGAGTAGGATGGGGTTGAGGAGTAGAGGGTGTTTGGGGACGCGTGCCTGGAACTGAAGCGGCTCTCGGGGGCTGCTGAACTGGAGTCTGTTGGGATTGAGGTTGAGGAGTAGACGATTGAGGGATTTGAGTTCCGTTCGGGAGGGAAGCCATTTGAGGAGACATCACTGATTGCGACTTTGGAATTAACTGATTCAAGTGAGCTTGGGGTTGTTGAGGGGGAACTGGAATCTGTGATTGCTGCTGCTGCTGATTTATTAAATGTATCTAGTAAACAAAAGGAGAAATATTAGAGAACTGCCATAAAACATCAGTGTTGCATTAAACTCAAACAAAAAGTATATAAACAGAGAAAAGGTAGGTAATAAAGTACACAAAGGAAACTTAAAATTTCCATTGGTAAAATGTAAAAATTTTGAAAGAGTGGTGAAGTGACTTCTAGTAAAAATATAAAGTAATGAATGGATAGGGTTCATTTGCTTGTTTGGAATGTAGTTTTCAATGTTCACGGCAAAATTTAGGAGGTTTTACATTTTTTAATATATAAAGAAAAATAGGATAACTTTGAGTTCCTTAATATTTCATTTAACCCCGTTTGGTTTATAACCATTTTCTACCTACCCTGTTTACACATTATACTCACTTGTGCATTTATGTTTGGTGTCAGCAATAATTGTTCTTGATTTGATGGTCCTCCCATCCTAGGTGGTTGTTGTGGATGTTGATTTCCAATCTAAAGATAAAATAAGAGATAGCTTAAAAAATCGTAAGGTGGGGAATATGAAAAAAAATGAAAAAAACTCTTTAAGTGTACAAATACAACTAACATTTTCTCTATATGATAATGGTTAGAAAAATACATAACTAGCCCTATAGATAGATATAGCCTTAATGACCTGTTTTGACCCAACCAGGAGATGGAAAATTTGACAGTCTTAAATTAAATGAGCTTAAAAGTATTTTTACTATTTTTAACACAACTCAACCTTAATAAGTACTAAAAAGGAAAACTAGACAACCTTTTTTCATATCAAAAAAATTCCTTTCTTTTTCATTCTGAAGTTCCAGTAAAAGTATAGTGTTTATAGAATCCAAAATTCTACTTTGAATAGTTTTTTTCATAAATTTTCTGAAAACTTTTAACTGATGTCTGCAATCTGTAGCACTTCATTTAGAATTGCTTTCTTCTAAGCTTCCTAATAGTTCTTAAATATTTAGCAGTTAACATTGATTTTAGGTATCAATCACAAAATAAAGTTTAGTTACAAAAAACATGGGTAAAAGTAATAAAATTTTCCAGGACAGAGAATTAATTAGATTAAACCACTTCACTTAATATTTTTGTGTGTGTTACAGTAAGCTGAGTGTTAATTTTTCTGCACTGAAGAAATTTCTAGGATGGATCAACATCTCTAGATGGCAAACTTTCACCCATATTCACAATTATAAATAAAATGCTGGTGGGTATGTGAGAAAAAGTTTTACAAATTTTCTAACAGTACCATTACATAACCAATACATACGGCTATTTGTCTCGTTTTAAAGGCATCAGATATTTGGAGATGACTTTGTGGATGGGTAGAGTTGAATTGCGAAACAGGAGTACCACTAAGTGTTGAAGGTATGGAAGATGGGTCAGCAGAAGGCGCTGCTATTGTTGTAGCTGGAGAGTTTAGAGTATTAAAATGCTGCTGTTGCAACTGTTGCTGTTGAAGGCTTGATGCAGGCAGTGGACTCCGCCTAGCTTGAGGTTGGTTAAACTGACTTTGATTCAAGTTCATATTGATATTGGCATTTAGAGAATTAGGGAGTTGGGAACCAGGGGTTGGAAAGAGTTCTGAGCCACGAGCAGCATTTGGAGGAACAGTGATATTTGGTGGCGGCATTCTTTGCTGATTGCCAGGAATATTCAGGTTAGGTAAATGGGATAAAGATATTGCACCTGAAAAAATATTTTAAGGAAAATGTAACCAAATAACTATCAACTTTCAAATAAAACTAAAGCTCTAGCTTTCATTTAAAAAAACTTAATAGATCACATTAAATTTATGTACACCGCACAAAATCTCGGAGAATTCAACTAAATACTTTCAAACAATTATCAAAAATTAAAAGCAGTTTTTTATTTTTGTAATACACTAATAAAACAGCTTTTAAGCATATACAATTGAACTTCCATTAATCAAACTGGATATTATTTGAGCTTTGTCCATCGATCCTCTAGTTTAAGAGAATACTTAATCTCGAGTTTGAAGATAATACTTAAGCTACAGAAAACTGATGGAACTTAGTGTTTACTTGGATTGGGTGTTGTAGCACTATTCAGAATTGGCCCTAATCCAGGCCCAACCTGTTGTTGCATTTGCATTTCTTTCCGTTTTTGACGTTTTTCTTCCAACTCTTTTTGAATCTTGTATATCTTTTCTGCAAGCAGTTGATAGTATTCCTCCTAAAAGAGTGAAACTCCATGAAACATTTGTACATAAAAGTTTGAATACATGATTTAAACTGCTAATTTATTAGCTCAATGAACAGCCAGTCTAAAATACTAACTCTCGTGTTTGCAGCTTCATACATATCTCCTTCAACTTTTCTGGCATATGCGACTAGATTGATCATTCTTTTATCTTGCAAGGCTGAGATATCAGTTGTAGGAAATATAGCCTGAACACTAAAATAGAAAAATATGAGTTAAATAAGGCTACATTTATCTGTAAATTAATTATACAAATATTTCCCCCCTTTGGCACAGTCATAGCCCGAGTCCACCATACATTGTCTGAGATCCCATCAAAGAGGCAAATTAACTTTATAAAAATCTGTTTATTATAAAGATCCAATTAAGAAAGGTATGGATAACATTTGTTTTAAATACATATTTATTTTTAAAGATAGTTTTCAACTTTTTATAACAATTTTCCAATTTAATATTTATCAAAAATTTCTTTTAAAAACCTAAAAAAACACCAACAAAATACTTTTTAACATGTTAAACATGCTCAATAAATGTAAAAATTGACAGAATTTTCAAAAAACTGGCTTTGACTGCATAAAAATTATATAAAAGTAACTACAAAAATCCTAAAATGTTTCTACAAGTCAAAACATCTTAACAACCTCACATACATTTTTTGCACTAGATGGTGTCGTAAGTCCTGAGCAACAGATTGGTGCCAATCCTTTGTAGTGCTTGGATTGTCTGGTACTGCACCAGTGACAATGGGTGCCACTGGATTTTGAGGAGGATTTAATAATGCAGCATTGGTGGCCTTCACTTTAGATTGCAAATTATCAGGAATAATGAAACTTTGGGCAGATGGGTTTGAGATGCCTCCACTTCCAGTATTCTGTAGTATTGGCCTCAGCTGAACTTGAGATGGTTGTGTTGGTTGAGCAGGTTGTGATGCCTGGATGTGGTTCATGTTTTGTGGAGAACATTGAGTTTGCTCATTAACTGTAAGAGAAGACAAGAGTATGAGACTGAATGTCATGAAAATATGAAGAGGGGCCCTTGCCTCAAACCTACAACAATTGTTTGAAGAGCAAGAGTACCAGTAGACCACACTAGTCTAATGCTCAAAATGGTTTGTTAAGTAGGTTTGTTTACAGTATTTACTGGCTTCATTGAAAGTTTATGTTTACTAGTCAGTTATAAGTCTTTTTGCTGTTTTAAATTCGATTTAAGGTACCTTTTTACTAAATTTGGTGTCACTGTATTCAATTCACGTAAAGGTTTAAATTGTTTTCTTTATGAAAGAGTGTTAGTACAGGTTTATGCAAGGACAAGGTCTAATAAATGCTACATGATTTACCAGTTCTATGTAGTTGATTAATATGAAATACAGAAATATCTAAATGTATAAATAATTAACAAAATAAAGTATAAATTTGCAACAAACCATGAGGAACTGCTACGGACTGACTCCTTTGTATCACAGGATTAATATTTGCACTGCCATTGCCGGCATTGAATGGAAGTCCAAGAGCCGCATACGCCCGCTGCATGTCTGCTGGAGCAGGGCCTTGACTTGACTGACTTGTTTGAACTGCAGCTGCTAATAAAATTTAATTAACTCCAAGACATTTTTTAATTACTTTTTTCATTTAAAATAGTAAAAAATATATTTATTATTTTTTTCAGGATACTTTTTTTTAGCAGCAACACAAGAGGAAAGAAAAAGTAAATGTATGGAACTGAGATAGGATGTACAAAAACTCCAACCTCTTAACCAAGATTTTTCTGCAGTTTTTTTAAAGCTACCCTTTTCTTATGTCTAATTATGTATTTAATTTTTAATTGATGAAGTTCAGATAATATAAAATAATTATTGTTGTTAAAATGCATGAAATTGGGGCTTTCCAGTTTTCTATAATAACCAGTTCCAAATTTATAAGGAACTTTAATTTTTTTACTTGAAAAGCAAACAAAGGCAACATGGCATACATAGCAATAGTACAAACCTGCTTGTTGCCTGCGGTCAGATGCTTGCTTTAGAGGTAAGCACACAGGACAGTCACTACGAGTACAGTTCTTCCAATGAGAAATGATTTGCCGAGATGAAGAGCAATGTGGAACACCACACGACTTTCCCGCTTGACAAGTGGTCATATGACTTAATACATGTTTCATAGTTCTACAGTGGGGTAACGAGCACTGTCTCACTTCACCATTTGACTGATTTTCTCTTCTTTGACACTTATGAGCATGAAGGAGAAGCACAAGCTGTTGCTGAATTAACTTTCTCTTCTCAGGATCTGCCGTAGGAGCAGGCGTTCCAACAGATGACGGGGTGACACTAACAGTTCCAGGAGAGCTTTGCTGTACAGAGCTTTGAGTAAGAGGAAGGTTGGAAACTGTCATTTGTGGCACAGTTGGCTATATTAAGAAAAGGAAAACAAGTTTAGCTAATAGTCAAACGATAATGTCTCAAACAATTCAAGTACTTGATTTAAATCACATGCTTTTAAAAATGTAAGCATATTTTGGATACACAATGAATTATGTTTTCTGTATTTCAACATTTTCTGCATTTAGTCCCACACACAAATTTCATTGATTTAAAATAATTTCCTTTTGACATAATGGCTAAGAAAATCCTAATAAAAAAATTTCAGCCCTTCAACAGTTTTTTACAGTAAATAAGGCTCAAAGCGAATTTTCAAAAATATTACTAATTTTTCTCCTACCCATTAAAACTGCACCATTAGTGCAAACACTCCTTTCATAAAGTGAAGTCCAGTAAAAAAAGTTTAATCACCACATTGACTGTAACATGACAAATTTGTACTTATATGTACTTAACTCTGCATTATATGTTTTACATTTACTATTACATTTACATATTTTTTTACATTTACATATCCCCTATTTAAAATTTATTTCCTCAGTTCCTTGAATGAAATTAAATCAGGGTTTCACTATATCAAAATAGAGTAATTTTTGAAGATCACAGAATTATCTTAGTTAATCTACAACCAGTTTAGCAAAGTGAAATAATATTCTTTAACTTACATTTCCTATGTTTGAATCTACAGGAGCAGAATATCTGGGAGACACATTTAATGCAATGCTTGTAATAGCTTGTCTTTGTCCACTAACAGTGATGGAAGATATTGAAGTTGGTAGTCCTATTTGTGATGCTGATACAGCATTATATACATGAAAAGGAGTATTGTTTGTTTGGCCTAGTTGTGTCACAACAGGAGCCTGAAAACAATATTAAAGATTTAAAATGCAATGCAAAAAAGTCTACAAATATCAAACATTAAAAAAAGAATAATTTCCCAACTACATCTATTAACAAACAACTTTTCAGGGTGATAATTTTTTAATCAATCTACTTTAAGTTTATAATATCCTCTTAAGAGGAGAAAGGGGTTAAAAAGACTTCCTTCATACCATTAGAAAGACACATGGACTTTCACTCCATACCAGACTACATTTTGCTAATTGCAGAGGTTTTTAAAACATTTTGGCTCAAGTACCACAATGGCAACTCCACCTGCTATAATTTACACTACCCCAATGCTTCCTGGGCAGAGTATTTACATAAAATCTAGTCACATGTCATGTTAATTTTAAAAAAATACCAGCATTTATACATGACCTACATTTATTAAAATAAAGTGATTGTTTTATTAAAACTATCTTTCTTTCTCACTGCAGTTTTCTTACCAAGATGATGTAGGATAGAATATTATATTTTATAAAAGATTGAATATTTAGAAAAAGTACTATTTTAGGTGTCCATTCAGCAACTATCTCTTAGAAATTGAGCCCCTATTGACGATGTTATGTATGGGTTCAAAAAGGTGCATGCCCTCAATTTCCATGGATGGGTTACTGCACTTAAACCATCAGCAGACATAGATCACTCTTCCAGTCTGATTGGAAATGACAATTGGGGATGTTACGTTAATTGGGGATGTTTTTAAAAATTGTTCTTTGGTGTAAAAACCATACAAGGGTACCTAACATCAAAAAGCCCTTAACATTTGAGATATCTAAGCTACCTACATTATTAATTCTACATTATACTTCAAAATGCTGTAAATGAGTATTTAATGTTTAAAAGCTTGCACAAGCTGTTTAAAGTTCTTCAAATGTATCAAACACTTAGTGATTTGAATACTGCAAAAGAGACTACAAATGACACAAATTATAATTTAAACCATTCAGAAATGTCACTGTTGTGTGGTGTAGGAATTCTGAGCAACGAAAGGTAGGGTTACTTTTTTATAATATACACACATTTAAAAAATCTTTAAAAATTTTATTTTAAAAGGGAATTTTAGAAAAAAATACTTTTTATGGTTTGTTTTTAATATCAGGGTTGCCAACCTGAGACAACGCTCATCCGTAATCGCCCCCCCAAAAAAAAACCGTGGCGTGCGGCTTGCCGACCTACGCCCCTACGCCGCGTATTCTGCATGTAGAAAAATGACCCTATCTTTTGATAAGTTTCAGAAAAGTCCTGAAAACGCAAATATTTTAGAACAAAATGCCTTTTTTCTCCCATGAATCAATCATCCATGCAGATTAGAATATTCCGAATTCCAATTTATTCCCCCTTCTTATTACCCATCTCATCAGTAACTAGCGACTAGCGTTATCGTTTTTATTCGCAATTCTAACTAAGTAAAAAAATATGTATTGTAAGGATTGAAGCTAAAAACAGAGAATTCAGAAGAAAAATTTAATACATAGTCGTTAAAATATAATTAGCGTAGTTTCCGTAATTTTTCTAGCTTTATCCGTAATTGCGGAATTCTGGGCCGAAATGCGGAATGATTCCGCAGAATCCGGAATGGTTGGCATCTCTGTAATATGGTTCTGATTTTTCATGTTATAAAAATTGATGAAATTATTAGAGCCAAATTGGCCCCAACAATATATTTTACTCATTTTTACAAAATAATTATTCAACTCAATCATTTTACATTACTTAAATCCTCTTCAACATTAAATTCATTGTAAAGTTGTCATATTTGTTACTCTAGCTAAATATTTTAATAGGAGTTCATTTTCAATATTTCTCAGATATGAAGAATTTATTTAAAATTAAAACCCAGTTTGTTGTAATTAAATCTTTTTGCTAATAAGAGGAACTTTATTTGAACTTGGATATCACCTGCAAGTGAGCATAAGGTCAAACGATAAAGGGGCAGAAAGCTTCCAGACATGCCAAAATTAGTTTTATAGCAATTAGTTATCAACCTCCATATAAAAATAAAACAAGATTCCTGCACTTTTTTGTAATGATCAGCAACAAATGGGATTAAAAGAAAACATGATTGTATAGTTGTCGAAAAATATTGAAGTTTCTGGTAATTTAAATTCTTCTAAGTTTTTTTAGGGTTTTAGTAACCCTAGAAATGAATTTTTCTGTAATTCCAGGAAACAATAGTAAGTAAAAAAGAAAATAAATGCAATGTTTCTTTAGAAGACATGGGTTGCTGGAAGAGATTTTGTGTGGATTAATGTTTTATTTAATTATTTCAAATTTTTACGAATGTGATATGGGATATTTAAAAAGTTGAACTGACGATGTTCAAATATAACTTTTTAATTTTCTAAAAAGCTACAATTAACCTCTGCATATATTGTAAGAAAATATTTCATAGGTTGTTTAATCATCATAATAAATGTGTTTAATTTTATGACACCGCCTTGTTTTTTATTTACTCCGATTGTTTTGTGGTTTGCTTGTCTGAAAGGAGCTTGTGAAGCCCTGTTCCTCAGACTCCATTCTCCAATGAAGATTTTCCATGGCACCGTTATGAATCTTTAATCCATAAATCTAAAATCCGAAATCACCCTCCCAATCGGCAAGTTTTCAAATTTTTTAAATATCTTATATTTCGTTTGAAAATATTTTTCTCACAGGTTTTATATTACGCCCGATGAGTCTACTGCAGGGAGTTTCAACTACCATGCATACAATCTGAAAAGGGATTGGATTGTTTATTCATACAATTTTCGAGTCTTAAGTTTATTATAAGGAGAAAGCTTTAATTTTTCAGAATCAATATGCAGACCGTCATTAGCCACAATGTGCTTGTACATTATGTGGCGCTGTGTTACATTAGCATTTTTCCGAAATAGACTTGGCCACACAGGCTGTAGGAGGGTTTCAATAATTTTCCTAATGATTTCCATAATCTGCAGTACCAAAACACAAACTGCAGAAGCTACGGAGAATTGGTTGTATTTCAGTCTGTCTTCACAAGTTAGAAAAAATAAGTGTGTGCTTAGGTTAACAAGTATTGCTAGCTTGCTGTTCTTAGGGGTCCATCCACAAATTTAGAATTATCTCCAATTTTATTGCGTGATTTCTTTGATGTTTGAATTCAAATTCATCATCACAACATCAGGTATATTTCTAAATTAGTAGATGGTCCCCATTACAAAACCCCCAAAAGTGCTCCAACTTTGATCCAAATATTTCTTTGAATATTACAGATATTTTCATGATCTATTTTTGTCCTTTTTAATGAGAAGTTAATCCAAATTTCTATTTGAAGTTTTTGTTCTATCCCTTTTAGATTTTTAATTTTATTACACTTGTAAGAGTACTGCTGAACCAACGACAGTAAAAGGGTCACATGATTTTGACAACGCTGGAACTAGTATTTCGGAGGGGAGACAGGTGGAAGTTGAGGGGCATTTGATCGAAAGAGGAAGAGAATTGCTTGTATATAGAAGCAAGACCCCAACTATCACCAGTTACCCAACTATCGGCCGTGCAAAGTCTAAAAATCAAGTGACCCTTTTACTGTTGTTGGCTGATCAGTACTGTAAGCTGTCTAAATCAATTCCGCAGTGGTTTTCTGTTCCTTAATTCCATAACCTAAAAGACATTGCTTCAAAATGAAAGCTGTGAAATGGACTTGTGAAGCAAGCAACAGATAGTCATGAAAGTGGGATCTAGGTATAGTAAAGTGACCATGCCCTATTAAATGAGACAACTTTCAACGCCCTCTAGCGGAAACTTAAGGAGTTAAATTTTTATTTTAAAAACTGTTTGAGGTATGTGAAAATAGTCAGTGACTAAGTTGTAGAGCAGCATCGATTTAGTAGGAAAAGACACCTTAAGCAGAAAAGTGTCTTGAATAAAACCAATTAGGTTGAATTTACGTATTTTTTACATCTTAAAACACTCCTCCAAAGGCAAAATTGAGAAATTTTCAATTTTATGACTTAAGTAAATGACAAAGTATTCTCAGTTCATTATACAGAAAATTTCTCATTTTCGTATTCTCAAGACGTAAAATCTACATAAATTCAACCTAATTGAGCGTGCGTTTTAGGGGTTTTATTCAAGTTATTTTACTTCTTAAGGTCTTTTCCTACAAAATTGATGCTGCTCTACAACTTGGTCATTGACTTTTTTCACAACCTCAAATAGTTTTTAAAATAAAAATTGTAACTTCTTAAGTTTCCGCTAGAGGGCGTTGAAAGTTCTCTTGGGATAAGGGCACATTGTCACTTTACAATACCTAGACCCCACTTTCACGACTATATTTGTAGGGGTTCAAAAGTTAAATGGTGTGGCCACTTTTCCTGGGACACCCTGTATACCTGATATTAAAGCTAGAAATGAATAGAAAAGATGTTGTGATTTTTTGAAATATACAGCAAATTAACTTAATGCTGAACATTCATACTGACTTATTTTTTGAAACACTATTTTTTCCCTCTATATCTATACTGGGTTCCAATATAATGATATGGTATGAAAAGTATTTTTACATCCTTTTATATGAAAGAAAGGAGCAGTCTTTTGAATTTCAGAATTCTTATAATAAAGTACCATCCCCATAACTTTGAATTTAATTTACTGTCCAAAAAATGATTAGTTTTTTAAAAAAAGACCACTTATTGGTTAAGCTAAAGTGGTTACCAGAAAAGGTTTACTATCAATGCTTTCATATTCTGTGCGAGTTACGAAAGGACAAGACAGTTAAAGATCGTCCTTATAACGGTTAAATTCCTATAAAGTGTTATTTATTTAAGGGATAAACACGATTCAACTTTGACTAACTTCTGAAATGAAATAAAATCAGAAGCCACAAAGTCGATTTGTTAAAAAAACAGTCTCACAATTGCACCTAGGAAAAAAACTAGCAAGTGTGAATTGTTTTTCTAGTATTTTATAGCAGAACACTTGGTGCTTTTTTATCTGCAATTGGTAGGGGAGAATACTTCAAAGAAAGCAATATTTCGAGGTGCTCCAAAGATTCTCAAGGCCACCCATGGTCCCCAATTCCTATCCCCATCACTGATTGTGAGGCCATACACCAGAAGTTTAACTGCATACACATAGCATTTAAAAATACAAGTTACTCATTCAAGTTCATCAAGCAAGTTAATTGATAAATTGGGAATTTGTTGTGAATTATGTAACAAATTTTAGATATAGTCATCTCATCAATACTTTATCTAGGTTTATTTATATCATACAGTACACTCTTAATATATCTCAAAGTCAAATAAACTTCTTAAAAAAGCTTATAAATACAATTATAACCAAAACCTATGTAAAAATATGGAAAAACATGAAAAACCCCTTTGGTTTTAAAAAGTTGAAATTGATGCACATAAGATTTAATTTAATCCTAAGAAAGGCATAGAAGATTTAATTTAATCCTAAGGAAGGCATAGCTGCCAACTGAGTTCATTCAATATCGGGAAGATTTTTAATGTACATGCACACACTGATATTTCATAAAAAAACAGCCTTTCATGAACTAAAAATGAGGAAATTTTTAATGTTTATAGTAATATTCTCAATATCATTCATCATTTCAACTGTTTGATTTTTCCTCGACTTTATACAATTCTGCCATATAAGCACACCTTGAATCAGTATCTGAAGAAAATATACTTAATTAAGACTCAATTGAGCAAAAAATAGGTAAAACTTTCTCAAAAACAGAAAATTTTCCTGAAAAATGTGAAAACCCGGGAGAAACTAGTTTCCGTCCATAAAATCAGAAAAGGATTGAAAAACCGGGAGGATTGGCAGCTATGGGAAGGAGGCCAATAGGATAATGAAAGCAAATGAATAGCAGTGTAGGCCTATTAACTAAAATATTATTCAACCATGTTTTTGGATTACAGACTATCTTGGTATTCAAAGGGTTAATACTGGCTTTCCAGAGATGCCAATCTTTGGTTTGGGTAATTTATTTCAAAGATCCTAGCGGTAAACAAGATTCCTGAAACACAAACAGATCATCAGGAAAACCTGACTTTACAGTGAAGCACTTGGCTAAGGAAACTTTCAGGCGCTTTGCTAAAAGAATTGTTGTTACAAAAGCAGTAAAAAATCTGAACTCATAAAAATAATTAGGTCTTTAGAAGAAAATTTTTTTAAATACAGAATTATTTGCCAGATTCAACAAAAAATATGTCAAATATAAATTCTATATCTCATATTAGAAATTATAAACTTTTTAAAAAGGTGAGGTATTGAGCATTTTTGTCAGGGAACCGGCCTAACAATTTATATTTTTGATTTTTTACAATGACCCAGTTTGGACTTTGATTCTTCTTTCTGATCTAAAAACAGAGAAATCATCTTTTGTGATATTGATAATTCTAAGCTTGTCAACAGTCAGATAAAAGATTCAAGATGTCATCTATGTGCAATATTTTACAGAAATGACTGTTATAAACCGTTAGCATTCTGGAAACTGACACCAAATAGTTGCTTAGGTTTCAAATTTGAAATTAGGGTTTTTCAATAGGTTATCCCCACCTGGCTATGTTATTATTATGTATGAAACAAATATGCATTGGCCCTGAACTGAGAATAACATCTCAAAACTATGGGTGTGATGATAGCTATTGATTTAGCAACTCATTTAAGAGTAATTACTATTTTCTGCATTAACAAGTCAAACCTAAGGCTAAAGACCAAGACATATCCAAGTAAAATACAAGCAACCATATTAAATACAGCATAGAATGTCTCACAATAATAAAGCTAATTACATAAACAGAAAGAATAATTAAAATAAAAAGTATTTACTAAGGAAGTAAAGTTAACTGGATCTGCTAAAATTTCAAAAACTGCAGCATCATAGCTTGACAGGATATATTTTGATATGGTTCATTAAGCAACTTTTTGACTTAAATATAACAGGGCCAATTTTTCAAAGGGAAATTTAAAAAAAATGAATATTTGAAAATTGAACATAACAAGGTTTGAGCATAAATGTATTTATAAGACATAAATGTAACATTAAAAGATTACATTTCAATCATGGGAATTTTTAACAAATCACTGGGTTTGAGATATAGAGTGCACTGTAATTTTTTTCCAAAAATTTTAATTTTATAAAGTTCAAGCTATTCCTTTTCTTCTATCTTTTACAGCAGCAAAAAATTCACCTTCAGTGACACATTTTTTCCAAAAGATGGCCAAAAATAAGGTTATACTATAAGGAATAAACTCTTAATACGAGAAACCAACTCTACTGTAACAAGTGTCTGACTAGAATAGGAGGCAACACTAATACAAGAGATATCTAAACTAGCGGTTCTTAAACTGTGGTCTGCGGACCCAACGCCTTTCTAGGGGGTCCGCGAGTTACCTCCGGTTACTCAAGGTTCTCCAAAGAGTTTCAAAATGAGATAAACACTAGTTTAAAGGGGCAAATTTTTAAAAAAGTGTCTGGGGGAAGACCCCCAAACCCCTCGAAATTTTGACTTTTATTTATATTTCTTTCCTTGAAAATTCTTTGGTTTATAACATGGTTCGTACAGAAGTTTGAAAGTAAAATTAAGCACTTTTTCTAAGGATTTATGAGAAGCTTTAAGAACCTTCCACAACACATTAAAAACCGTCATTAAAATGAAAATAGTAATGAGTTTACATACTAAATATTTAAATTGCATAATGACTGCAAAAAGTTTTTAAAACGCCGTATATCAAGTATCCACACATTTTAGGCTTTATATTTTTGAGGCATTTTTAGCAAGCCAATTTTTGTATTAATCTTTTCATATCCTCCTCTGAGCATATTTTACTTTACAAGGCATATTTTATGCACTCACAGAAAAATACATAAAACATTCATAAAACGAAACAACACGGGATCACTGTGATAATGATCTATAAGTTGTGGGTGATTAGAGACATTTCCTTCCTCTTTTTCCTCCACTTAGAAGCAAGCGATGCTAAGTGAAAAAAGGTTACTCTAGTTGTTTCAGTGAAATACCCTAGTTAAAATTGAAATTATTGAAGAAAAATTTGTATTATCATACACTTGATAAAAGCACTAGAAAATTTGACTGTGTCTGCCTACAAATAAGCACTTTTTTAATGACTAATGTTTTGAGAAAAAACTAAGAACCATAGTTAAAATTTAAGCACTTTATAAATGACTACAAAAAGTAAGCACTTATCAAGGTTTTTAAGCACCATACGAACCATGTATACGGAGCTGTTTTCTTTGAGTGTAACCAAAAATGTCTTTAAAATACTACTTTTTGAGGAAAACTTTCGAAATATTTCTGGGAGACCCACATTATTACTTGAAGCAGTTGCAATATTAAGGCATAATGTGGGACATAATTTAAATACTACTTTTAAGTAACCTAAAACTGGAGGTATAAATGTTCTCGTTGGGTGTAGTACCTTAGGAATAACATTGAGTCGACCCCCCAAGCAAAAGTCTGGTTACAGCTCTAAATGCTCAAAATCTTGGGGGGTCCTGATGCCTGGCTGTTAAATAAAGAGGGGCCGCGGCGATCAAAAGTTTAAGAACCGCTGAAAAGAAAAATAGAGAAAATAAAAAAATTGTTTTGAAACAAAAAATTAAAAATGTACAATTTTGTTGTACAAAAGATTCTACTCAAATATGTAAAAACACTTGAGACTAAAGGCTAGTGATAATAGTTATCTCTTAAATTTAGAGTATTTTAGGTTAGATATTAATCTAATAATAGCATATTCTTAATTGTTGTAAAATAAAAACATTATAGAACATGCTCTAAAATATCAACCTCTCTCAAAATTACTAAGGAATCTTATCTATTAAGGAATTATTAAGGAATCTTCATTTGAAATAGTAAATTATATTGCAAGATTCAGATGCAGAATGATACAAAAAGTTAAAGAAAAATTAAAATAAGAAAAGTAAAAAGTGCATGAAATTTTACTATGCAGCAAGTGTCCCAGGAAAAAGCTTCGACAAACTGCAGTACATAAGCCGAAAAAAGTCACTGTCAAAGAAGCAAGATTTATTAAAACGCAAAGCCGATACAGCCCTTTTTTTCGTTTTCACTTTTGCCCATAAATACAGCATGGATACAAACGGAAGAGGGAATATGCAGAGGTAGTTCAAATTAAAAATAATTAGTAAGAATAAGTGTAAACTCAAACTCTCAAGCGTCACCTCCAGCCATGGACTGGTTTCGTCCATGTTAGGACTCATCAGCACGGCATAGGAAGGTATCGCAAAGGACGAAACTGGTCCATGGGTGAAGGTGACGCCTGAGAGTTAAGAGTTTACACTTATTGTACGCTAACCAGCAATAATGGTGAAATACTCCCTTCAATAAGAAAGAATGTTTAACCAATCAGTTTTATTAACCTAAATCTCATAGATTGAAAAATTAATTTGAAACCCTGGTTAATTTTATCCTCAAAAAGATAGCTTTTCAATGGTATGACACTTATAATTCGAAAATATTTTCGGATTATCATTTGTCAATCAGACTAGCAACTTGAAATCACTTAATAACAAAAATATTTTTAATAACATACCATTATTTTGAGAAGATAAGCCATCACTTATCCAAGCAAATATACATTAAAGATATTGTAACTAAAGAAACCGCATGACATCTTGGAACTCAGCCACCACAATTTTTTTGCTTCAGTAAAAAATTTTTAAAAATTTTGGCTTAATAAGTCATTTTTCATTTGCAGTTGACATGCACCCACATATTTAACTTTCACCGATTTCAGTTTTGGGACACAAGTCAAAAAATGAAAAATAGTCATATTAATTAAAATTTGTCTTCCAAAAGCATTTGACCCAAAATTCACACTAACAGCAAATTTATAAATACTGATTTCCGACAGAATTTTTTTAAATATTGAAAAAAAATCCTACATATTATCCCATCGACCGTGCCACTGAATTCAAAAACTTTGTAAAGCCTTGTGAATAATACACATAAGGTGTGGTTTTCTAACAAAATACTTTTACTCCATTATTGTGTATGCTATAACCAGGATGGCTTATCTATCCAAAATAAGTCCATGCAATTCATAGATACTACAATATTAAAACTAAACATGTATATAGATTAAATGAAAATGAATACCTTTAAATTAGCACCTTGGTTACTTAATGAAGGATGTCCTAAAATATTTTGATGAGGAGAATGAGGAGTATTCACAGAACTATGAGTTGCAGCAGATGAAACAGATGGATTCACCCCTCGGTTCATATTGAGTGAGCTAGTGTTACCGAGAGGCATATGACTACCATTGATTAAAGAAGTTGTGTTCGTTTGCTGATTCACTTGAGACTGTACAATTGAAGGATGGTGCTGAGTATTATTTCCACCAGTACTTCCTGCCACAGAAGTAGAGAGAGAAACGAGGTTGTTCTGAGAACCCATCGTACTTCCTTTACTTTGCATTAACAGCAAGTTACTGTTTATACCTAAATTTTCAGATGGATTGCTTAAACTATTAGCTATACTATTGGAAATATTAGTGTTCAATGAGTTTCCATCACTAACACTAATATGAGAAGATGAAACAGGAGTACCAGTCTTATTTACAGAAGTGTTCGTAGGAGTCAGATTATTTGCATGTGGACTTTTTACACCAGAAATACTCGTTAAAGAAACACTGGGACTGGGAATACGTTGCGTAGAAGGTATTCCACTGTGAGTAGGAGTAGGTACAGTACTATGCGAGACATTTGGCTTAGTTTGCAACAGCTGAGAGAGCTGTTGGTGCCTTTGAGATGTTGAGCTTCCAACAGCATTTCCTTCAATAGGAACACTATCGCCTGAACCATTCAGCAAATTTTGTTGGGTCGAAGACTGTGAGGCTTGATTTTGAGATGAAATATCAGATGGATCAAGAGCTCCTGAACCCATGAGTTCTTCGGGCAAGGAATTTTCTAGATCCCACAGCCTAAAATTAATGTCTGAAAGAGAAAAGAATAAGTTAAAAATCTCCTTTAAAAGCTTTACAATAATGACTCTATAATTACACAAGACTCTTCAACTTAATTAGGTTGGATGGGGAAAATGGGTACAAGGGGATATGGGCATAAATTGATAGACCCTTATTATAGACATATCCAACATCAAATGAGACTGATGAAATAAGAAATTTCTTTATTTGTCCCGTCAAATACTGCAAAGATGTTTTAAATGTCAAATGTTAGAAATATCGCTTAAAATTGCAAACCAACTAATGATAAAAATGAAAGCTGGAAAATTATATCCATAACAGTAGTAGTTCAGGGCCATAACTAGACTTTTTTTCGGGGGGTATTTTGGCACGAAAAATTTTCTTGAAACTTTAGTTAGATTTTTTGGTGACCAAGGTAAGTAGTCAGCGGCGGATCCAGAATTTGGTCTTTAGGGAGGGCTAAGAACTATCAATATCAAAATCGTCTTCTATTATCCTAAGAGGGGGTCTGGGGGTCCTCCCCCCGAAAAATTTTTAGAAATTAGACCCTAAAAACAGGATTTTAACTAGTTTTTGAGTCGATTTTCCCATTCTTTCCACCCCCGAGTTCCCATTTCACCTCTTTCTCACTGTTAGTGCTGCTTAAAATTTTCAAGGAATGACTGTAATAGATTTCAAAATTTCAAGGGGGGTTAGGGGTTCTCCCCAAGAAAATTTTTGAATTTTGAACCTTAAAAGTACGAGTTTTATGCATTTTAAGACAAATTTTTAAGGAAAAACAGTAAGTAAAAATTGACGTCGAAATTTCGGGGGGTGTTTGAACCCCCAAAACCCCCCCTTGGATATGGCTCTGTAGTAGTTCATCATACAAATGTCATGACCAAAGTATAGCATACATGTGATTACACAGACAAAAAATTGGCGGAAAATATTTAAAAAAAATTTTGATGGCACCTAAATTTTTCTTCATTTTAAGTAGAGGGGGTCCATTGGCTTTTATCCCCGAGATCTAGGATTCGATATGCTAGATTCATATTAGCTTAAATCTTAACTAATTTTCATATTGCTTCGATATTTTTTAACTTTTCTTCGATTTTTCTTAAAATTTAGTACTAGGCCCCACTAGCGCTCATAGTTTTTAGTATAAAATTATTGGAAAATAAGAAAGTGGACTTTCAGTTTTGCAAATCGAATTGTCGGATTTAATTTTGCTAAGCAAATTGGCGGAAGAATCACATGTATGGTATAGGGTTTGTGTTTTGAATGAAAAATTAGTTTTTTTTTAATTTCAAAGCATTTTTTCACTCCCACTATCATTAAAATCCACCGCCCCCCCCAAATTTTTTTTAACCAAACCAGTTTATTGATTCAGGTTATTATTAATAGTTGAGTAGAAAAGGGACAGCAAAGAAGTAACACAAGAAAGAAATCCCTTAAACACATCTCTGTACTTTATAAATAAAACCCACAAGAATGGGAAAGTTTGAATCAAATCTAAGTAGCAGCTGCACTCTTAAAGAGATAATTGATAATAACATAATACTCTAATTGAGGCAAACATTTCAAAATATAGAAAAAAAAGAAACATAAGCAAGAAAATACCAGAAAAAATCAATACAAATTAAACACTTAAAAGTTTTTCAGAAAATTCAAAACATTTATGTCTTTAACAAAAAACTTGAAATAAAATTATTTTTAGTTAACCACACTACTGTAGTGCTGATGTTGAATATTAACATCTCATACCTATACCACAAAATTTCAAATGAAAAAAAATTTTAGATATTTCGGCCTTTTAAAATTTAAATATTTTTAAATTATTTATTACTGAATATATTAAAATATTAACTGTTTCGAGATTCCAATAGTATTTTCAATGTTAATTTTATTAAATTAATAAACTAATTATTTAACTATCAATTTAACCACCACCACAACACTGCAGATTGCTAAAGTGGTGGCTTATGATGTACTAGTATTAATCTATTCAAATATATTTATGGAAAGTTTACTTTCTACAGTGCATTATGGAAAATAAAATATTTATTTATTGTGTTTTTCTATTATTATAGTATAACTAAAATAAATCCATGGAAAAATTAAATTTGGAAATGCCTCTAACATTTAACAGGAATTTTAAAAAAGGCTGAGGTAAAAAAGTTTTGGAAAAAATGTATTGTTTAACTTTGACTAATTTTATCTTGATATTATTTAGGTAATTTCTAAGGGAAAAACTGTTAGAATTAATTCTTCTGCAGTTTGGAGCAGTTTTAATATTATCAATTATCAAATTTTTAAAGTAATTTTTAATTGATATTAAAATTTTTTAAATTTAAGTTGAATATTCGTATTCAGCAATGAAAAATAGCATATAAACATGAATCACAATTCTCAATTACTGTTTGAATTTTTGACTAACCAATTTTTTTAATTATTTGAAAAAATTAGATCTCCTGCAGACAAATTTTGTCTGATATTTAGTATGCTATTATTGAGGCCATTTCCAATTGCATCGTCTGTTAGAAAAAGGGAACAAGTCCAAAAACCAAGTTTTGAGAAAATCGAAAAAACTACAAATAATGGAATTTTCGTTGTATAACCACCAAATTTTTACTAGAAATTCAGGACCCTATTTAGAAAAAAGGGCAATAAATCGAAAAAAATATAAGTATATTTAAAAGTTTTTTACAGTTAAAAAAATTTGATGGACTTATTTAGTTAAGGCAATCTGTAACTTAACTGGTAAAAAATTGCAACATTTGGTTTTTCAATGGTTTTCACTTAAGAATGACCTCAATTATAACATACTAAAAATCGGTCCAAATCGAGACTTGATAAATAAATGTAGGCTATTTTTTAGTGCTAAATATGAATATCCCATTTAAATTTTTTTAAAATTTAAAATATCAATTTTTAAAAATTTAAAATTTGGAATGTCGAAAAAATTAAAACATCGCTCAAAACCACGAAATAATTGCAAAAGATGTAATTTAAATGGTTTGCAATTAGAAATGATTTAATAATAAACTTAAATAGAGAAAAGTTTTTTTAAATTTTTTTGGCCTAAAGAATCTACCTTTTTTAAATTCTTGTTAAAAACGTTTGAGGCATTAACCAAGATCATTTTTCCATGAATGTTGTAGTTATATACCTATATAACCTAAAAAAACCAAGATTGGTGATTAAATAGTTAGCTCATAAATTAATTTGTAAAAATGAACATTGAAAATACAAGTCCAAAAAATTTAACCATTTTTCTTAATACTTTTGTTTTTTATGCTCCAATTTTTCCCACACTTATTCAAAATATTATTGAAAAGTTGACTTAATATTCGGAAACAGCACTAAAATATAGCCTATAGACATGTATCAACCATGCATATACCAACAAAATTTTAAAAATTTTAAATTAGTTTAAAATTTAAATTTTTTGAAAAATATGTCTTTTTTCAATTTATTTATTTTAAAAATGATCAATTACCGAATATTGTCAAAATATTTTCTGTGTCACTTGAAAGATTTTACTTGTATTTTCAACATTCATTAGGGATTTAATCACCAATTGGGTTTTTTTAGGTCATATAAGTATATAACTACAACATCTTTGGGAAAATGACCTTAGCAAATGCCTCAAACGTTTTTAACAAGAAAAAACGTCAATTTTTGAGGTAAAAAAAATCGAAAATTTGAAGACAAAAATTCACCTATTTTCTTTCAATTTAAGTTTATTATTTAAGTCATTTCTAATATTGCCAACCATTAATATTACTTCTTTTGCAATTATTTCGTGGTTTCGAACGTTGTTCTAATTTATTTGACTTTCCAAATTTTTAATTTATTTTTAAAAATTGATATTTTAATTTTTTTTAAATTTAAATGGTATATCCGTATTCAGCACTGAAAAACATCCTATAAACATGTATCAAGTCTCAATTTCTATAATTTGATTTGTCTAAATTTTTGGCCATTTTTTTTAATTTAAAAAAAATTAAACTTCCAGCGGTCCAATTTTTAGAAAAAAATTTTAAGTGGTGTATGTTATTATTGAGGTCATTCCCAAGTGAAAACCGTGGAAAAACCAATTTTTTACCGGTTTGACCCTTTTTTTTCAGTATAGATTTACTCTCTCTCTCTCTGGACTAATTCCTTTTTTTCAAATCTAATGAAATTTCAAGTGAAGAAAAATTTTAAAACCACTTAAATTGACGTTTAAAATATATTTCTACTTAAGACAAAATAAAATTTAAAAACTATAATGAAACTGGGTCATTTTAGCAGTGTCAATGGAGTAAGTGAATATGAATGGAGTCAAACATTCCCTGTATATATAAAAAAGTTAAAACTTTTAAATTAATAGCAAATTTTATTTTGGCTTTGTTTACACCACAGACAAAGAATAAGAACAGAAATACAAATTAACTTTAATTCCAAATTAATTGAAAAAATACAATGAATGGACATCAACTTCAAGGAACTATATCCCCCTATAAGGGGGAGTTATTTTCCCCTTTCCCCTTATGTAGAGAGCAGATCTTGGAGATTGCTTTTAAGCACAAAAAGTCAATTCGTCATTTTTGGACTTATTCCCTTTTTAAACTTATAGTCCACTGAAAATAGCGAAAAAAGGGCCAAACCTCGAACAAATTGCAATAAAAGGTTTCTCAACGGTTTTCACTTAGGAATGACCTCGACAATAACATACTAAAAATCGGCCAAAATCGGACGGGCGGAAATTAATTTTTTTTTAATTTTTTAAAAATGGCCGCAAAAAAATTTCAAAAAATCAATTATAAAAATAGAGACTTTATACATGTTTATAGGCTATTTTTCAGTGCTGAATACGAATATGCCATTTAAATTTTAAAAATTTAAAATTTCAATTTTTAAAAATTAATTCAAAATTTGGAAAGTCGAAAAAATTAAAACATCGCTCAAAACCACAAAATAATTACGAAAGAAATAATTTAAACGGTTTTCAATTAGAAATGACTTAAATAATAACATACTAAAAAATGAAGAAAATCGGACTATAAGAAGTTTAATTTTTTTCAAATTTTCAATTTATTTGGCCTCAAAAACCGACCTTTTAAAAAATTCTTGTTAAAAACGTGTGAGGCATTTACCAAGGTCATTTTTCCATGGATGTTGTAGGTATAGACCTCTATAACCTAAAAAAACACAATTGGTGATTAAATTATTAGGTAATTAATTAATTTAGAAAAATTAACGTTGAAAATACAGGTAAAATCTTTCAATCAAGTAATAAGGAAGATATTTAGACAATATTTGGTAATAAATCCTTTTAAAAATATTTAAATTGAAAAAAGACAAAATATCTTTCAAAAAATTTAAATTTTAAATTAATTTAAAAAATTTAAATTTTGTAGTATATGCATGTTATACATGTCTCTAGGCTATATTTTAGTGCTGTTTACGAATATCAGGCCAACTTTTCAATAAAATTTAGTATAAGTGTGGAAAAATGAAGCATTTTTCTCAATTTTGTTTTTTATGCTTCAATTTTTCCACAGTTAATTTAAATTTTATTGAAAAGTTGGCGTGATATTCGTAAACAGCACTAAAATATAGCCTAGAGACATGTATCACATGCATATACTACAAAATTTAAAAATTTTAACAAATTTAAATTTTTTAAAATAATTTAAATTTTTTTTTTAATATTTTGTCTTTTTTCAATTTAATTACTTTTAAAATGATTTATTATCAAATATTGTCTAAATATCTTCCTTATTACTTGATTGAAAGATTTTACCTGTATTTTCAACGTTAATTTTTACAAATTAATTAATTAACTAATGATTTAATCACCAATTTTGGTTTTTTTAGGTTACAGAGGTATATACTACAACATCCATGGAAAAATAACCTTGGTAAATGCCTCTAACGTTTTTAACAAGAATTTTTAAAAAGGTCGATTTTTGAGGCCAAAAAAATTGAAAATTTGAAAAAAATTAAACTTTTTATTGTTCGATTTTCTTCCATTTTTAGTATGTTATTATTTAAGTCATTTCTAATTGAAAACCGTTTAAATTATTTCTTTTGCAATTATTTTGTGGTTTTGAGCGATGTTTTAATTTTTTCGACTTTCCAAATTTTGAAATAATTTTTAAAAATTGAAATTTTAAATTTTTTAAAATTTAAATGGTATATTCGTATTCAGCACTGAAAAATAGCCTATAAACATGTATCATAAGTATCTATTTTTATAATTTGATTTTTTGAAATTTTTTTTCGTCCATTTTTAAAAAATTTAAAATTTCCGCCCGTCCGATTTTTATTATATTATTATTGAGGTCATTCCTAAGTGAAAACCGTTGAGAAACCTTTTATTGCAATTTGTTCGAGGTTCAACTCTATTTTCAGTGGACTAACTGGCAATTCAATTGAAAACAGTTGAAAAACCTTTCATTGCAATCTGTTTCAGGTTTGACCCGTTTTTTAAGAACTTATGACTTTCCGGAGGAGATTTAAATCCCTCCCTAGTCCAATAAGTATTCTTTTTGGAACATAAAAATGGGCTAAATTTACCCCATATCACCCTCTGAATGTTTTTTTCCTAGCTACGCAACTTGCACGAGAAGAAGCCAACTTAACAGGTGAGCCCGCGCCAAGACGCTTGCGGCGTGGACAAAGCCTGAAAAAAGCTTCACAAAAACGCCCAAATTTCACTCAATAAATGGACTGAAATTGGGAAAATCTAAAGGATTGTTACTCTAAAAATTGAAAAACTGGAAGGCGTTTATTTCCAGCCGAAAAATAACATTAGTCTGAGAAAATGTGGGTTTTGACGCAATTTAAGCTTGAAACTGATTTGGAGCAACTTGGCAATACTATACTAAATTGGAAGAGTTTAGCTCAGTGTCCAACCAACACCCTCTATATATACAGCCTCACAACTACGTCACGATGACGTCAAATGTAAGGGAAAATCAGTGAATATGACGTCAAATGTAAGGAAAAATCAGTTAATTTAATTCACTGATTTTCCCGTACGTTTGACGTCATCGTGACGTAGTTGTGTGGTTTTTACAAGAAGTTTTAACAATTTTTGAGGTCAAAATATTAGAAAAATAAAAAAAAATTTTAATGTCCGGTTTTCTTTTAATTTTAGTGTGTCGTTATTTAAGTCATTTCTATGGGAAACCGTTGAATTACTTTTTTTGCAGTGACTTTGTGGTTTTGAGCGATATTTTAATTTTTCCGTTTATCCGATTTTTGAAATAATTTTTTAAATTGATATTTAATTTTTTTAACTTAAATGGAATATTCGTATTCAGCACTGAAAAATAGTCTACAAACTTGCATCATAAGTCTCAAGTACTTTTAATTGATTTTTTAATATTTTCCGGCTATTTTTTCAATTTAAAAAAACTTCCCGCAGACCAATTTTTAGTACGTTATTATTGAGGTTATTCCCAGGTGAAAACCCGTTGAAAAATAAACAATTGCAATTTTTTTTATTTCCAGTAAATTTAGTGGACTAAAGGGGTTGATGTGCAAGTATTGCAAGGATTCATCCGTCAGTTCCGGGTTCTTTTAGGAAACCGCCGGACGGAGAGCACTGAGGGAAAAAAAACCTGAAGATTGGCAAGAAGTGACGTCATAAACGAGTTCAGAGGCCTGGATCGAGAAACGGTCAACTGCTATAAAAAAGAGGAAGGATTGTGTCCCAAGTGCGTACACAGGCCCGGACTAAATTTTCAGTAGAGGAAATGGCGGAGATATTACTCCGATTGCCCCCAAAGATATAACACATGCCAAAGACTTCAACTAAAGGAATGAAATGCCCAGTCAAACGGTTTTAAGACAGGCCTGCACAACTTCAAACGTGAGGCGGGCCAAATTTTGCCATCCGTGGGTCTAAGTTTTAATAAACTTAGAATGTGTCGTTGAGTTCCTTCTTTCATTCGCATTAAAAGGATGAGCATCATAACCAACTTCTTTTGAAAATAAGTTTTTAAAATATTATACTTTTAAACTAAAGATTTTGTCGCTTTTTAACTTCAAAAAGAAACATTTCTACCAAACTTCAAAACAGAATAAAAAAATAAATTTGGTTTGGTCCCCTTAACACCTCCTCAAAATACAATAAGAGATCAAGAAACTCTTGAAACCTTCGTGTTTATTATTTTAAAAAGTATTTAAGAAAATACAACTTTTAATTAGTTTACAATATCTTGGGGCTCTAACAGCAAGTTCCTTCCCCACCCTATATTTTGAACCTTAAATATGTACAACTTTGTATCATTAAATCTGACCTAATTACAAGAAAAAGTATTTAGGAAATGGTGCAATCACATAGATATTTTAAGTCTTGTTCAAACAAGTAAAAAACAACATGTTTAATCCACACCCATCTTGTCTGAAGACCAGTGGCGTAGCCAGAGGATTTGAACTATCAAACGAACACTTTTTAAAATATTTTCTCAGAAAAAAAAAGAAACTTTTACAAAATTTTTCATCCTAAAAATGGATCTTGTACAAAATATTTCAGCTTAAAAATGTAGCTTCACAATATTTTTTCACTCTAAAACGGATTCTCTCTCTCTTCCACCTTCTAAAACAATAATTCGATTTAGTGAAAGGTTGGTTGGTTGATTGAAGTTTTATGGACCAAGGGCCAGATTAGGCCATTCTATGCCAATAAAGAAATTATAAAAGGATACATTTTAAAGAAATATCCAATTAAGGGCGTTGGCACCTCCATTTTCAATTAAAATTTACTTCAGATAATTTTAATGTGCTTTAGGGTTGGTGTATTAACTTTGCGTAGGATAGGATAAATACGCAAGTCAAAACAGCAACCCTTGCATTTGTAATATGAGCCCTCCGTGCGTAAGAAAGTTCAAGTTAGTTTTTGCGTTTTTAAAATTTCAAGCTGACGATTATAGACCTGCTTAGATTGTTTTTTTAAATGCAGCTACTTATTTACTACCCTCAATCTTAAATATCTATCATAACATAGTTGTTTTCACTCAGAAGAAAAGTCTATGAAAGTTTATCAATGAGGCCCAAGTTTTTTCCCCACACTTGTATTTTAAGAACCCATTTATGCCAACGGGATGCATTTTAAGGAAACAATGATTACAATAAGGAACACTGGTATAAGCGACGATCCTCAAAATCGAGAGCAAAACCAATTAATTCAACCAATCAACCAAGTGAATCGCTCAGTTGGTGAATTTCATTATGAACGAACTTTGTTTTCGAAAGTGGGGATACCTGGTTCTTGCCCCCCAACGGTCTCAATAATTATCCTATATGTTTATAGTACCCCATACTAATAATGAAAGAGGTAAGCTCTACAAGATTTTGTAGTGACTTATTTAGAGTTGCATTTTCTTGAATACATATGAATGTTTTCTTTGGTTCTGAATCTAAACATCAAGATATTTTTTTAAAGTTATTTGTTCTTTTACTGTATTTATGTGTTAAGAGACCAACTTAAATTTTGCAAAATTTTAATTTTTCCACTATGATTAAAATTGGTTTAAAATTTTAATTTAGTATAAGTGTTTCTTTCAGAAGTTAACAATCAGTAAAATTTTAAATATCAAAAAATTGAAAAACAAAAAACTTTTTTATTTTTTAAGTTGGTTTTTACGTTTTTAAAATTTCAAGCTGACGATTATAGACCTGCTTAGATTTAAAATGGTATAAATGTAATAATTTGATAAATGTTTCTTTCAGAAGTTAAAAATCAGTAAAATTTTAAATATCAAAAAATTGAAAAACAAAAAACTTCCTTAATTTTTTTATTTTTGAAAAAAAATAAAGAAAATTGATCATGATCCACATAGAATATAAAATTTTAATCAAAATGACACGAGACTGGGGATGGATGGGACACCTTCAATAAATCTTAAAATTATAAATAAAATTAGTTTTTGAGTGTTCCACCAGGTAAAGCAACCATGGCTTCATACTTGTTGCTATTTACTATTTTAGTTTTAAGCTCCTACAAGTTTCTGAATGAAAAAGATAGTTTCACTATAGCAAAAGTAACTAGGTATTACACTTTTCAAAGTGAATTTTCAATCTGATTCTTGGTTGCTTACTTAATGGTTTATATTGTTTTCTAAACAGAATAATGTATTCTTTATGAATATATATACTTGAGTTAAGCCAAAAAGCTACAGAGTTCTTTTGAAATAACCTATTTTTTAAAACTGTTGCTACCGGGGTGGGATGGGACACCAGGACTTGGGGTGGGATGGGACATGCCCGATTCCTCTTAATACCTAAATATACAAGCTATTGCATACGTGTTTCTTTCAGAAGTTAAAAATCAGTAAAATTTTAAATATCAAAAAATTGAAAAACAAACTTTGTTTTGGAACTATTAGTATTGCAGTTGAAAATATATTTTTTTAGATTAAAGAAGAATTTTAACTATTTTGTATTCTTCACTTAAGTTAGATTTTTCGAAGTAAATATAGGGTAAAATAACTGATGTTTTTGTAATAAATCTTCAAAATGTGTAAAATACTTCCATCTTTGTGGTTTTTAATCATATATTTAAAAAGTAATCATAAATTTTAATTTAAAAAAATATGTCCCATCCCACCCCGGGCCGGGGTGGGATGGGACACTTTTAGAGGTTACTTTAATTCGTTCATAAATCCCAAGTTTTGTTTGCTATCAATTTGG
Source organism: Tetragnatha versicolor (assembly GCA_024610705.1). Classification (NCBI taxonomy): domain Eukaryota; kingdom Metazoa; phylum Arthropoda; class Arachnida; order Araneae; family Tetragnathidae; genus Tetragnatha; species Tetragnatha versicolor. Next base: position 44,184,782 of record JANDEH010000009.1, read on the forward strand.
TTATATTTTTTAAACATGTCAAAATGTTCCAAGATGTTAGTTTGAAAGTTTCAAATTTATACAATGAAAACCAAATTTAAAAAAAATATTCTTGGAAAAAGTGTCCCATCCCTCCCCGGTCTCCCCTATCAAAATTTGGTAAGTCCCCTAAAAACCTCCTTTTCCCCCTTTGAAGGCCAATTTTTTTATAGGTAACTAAACTTACAAAATGAAAAATGAGTAATTTATCACACTACTGTGCAAAAATTAAGGACGGAACTGTTTTTTTCAATGTAACACCCAGTAGAATTATTTTTTATTCTTGAAATTTGACCATGAGATGTTCAACGAGTGGGAATATAGGGCTCGAGAAAAAATTTTCTTTACCTTTAATTTAAGGGGGTAAATGGACCCTCAATTGATAATGGAGTTCCTTTGCATATTCTGAGCAGTGACGTTAAAGTCTGTGAGAGGTATTTAACCGAAAATGTTTTATTGTTCGTTAAGATTATGATTATTCCTATACTCAACGCATGTTTTTGAACGAGTGTGCTACCTTTAAATGGTATTTTTTAGGTTTATTGAAAGAAATTGGTCTAATCAACATTTTTTCAAGTTTTTTAGCTTCTTAATCATTTTTGGTAAGTGGTTTCGGATCGTCAACCAGTTTTTAGTAGTTCTCACCCATGTGCTAGATTGTGTTTGAGTCTGGGGACCCAGGAAGTAACTTTATTGTTTCAATATCAAAACTTACAAAAAACTATAGGAGGCAAATTGCAAATGGGACACGAGAACACAGGTACACAATTGTAGACATCAGTGAAAATTTCTTAGGTGTATGGGGGGTGTTGAAATGTCCATATGGATAATAAAGTTTCAAAGAAGAAATTCGATCTCTTTTAAAAATCCTTTTTAAGAGAATGGATATATTTTTAGATATTTGTTTCATTTCAGACATATATACATCCATAAACAGTAAAAATTGCTACTTTATTTGAAGGTTAATGACAGATGTCTTTCCTGTGAAAGTATACAATTCTTTTGGTCCGTTTCAACACCCCCCATGCACCAAAGATATTTTCACTGATGTCTGAAATTGTTAACCCATGTTCTCATGTCCCATTTGCTCTTTTAGAACACTTGGATCCATATTTTCTTTTTTTGAATAACAAAGCTGTGCAAAATTACCATTTGGCTATTTTCAAGTTTTTCAAAAGTCATGATATTGAAAGAATAAAGTTACTTTCCGGGTCTCTGGACCCAAAAGCAATCAAGCACATGTAGTGAGAACTACTAAAAAATGGTTGACAGTCCGAAACCACTTATCAAAAATGATTTAGAAGCTAAAACGTGACAAAAATGTTGATTAGACCGATTTCTTTCAATAAACCTAAACAAATACCATTTAAAGTTAGCACACTCGTTTAAAAACATGCGTTGAGTACAGGAATAATCATAATCTTAACAACAAAAAATTTTCGGTTAAATACCTCTCACATAGACTTTAATAACACTGCTCACAATATGCAATGGAACTCCATTATCAATGGAGGGTCCATTTACCCCTTAAATTTAAGGTAAGGAAAATTTGTTCACGGGCCCGATATTCCCACCACTCATTGAACATCTCGTGGTACGAATTTCAAGAATGAAAAATAATTCTACTGGGTTTTACATTGAAAAAACAGATCCGTCCTTAATTTTTGCACAGCAATGTAGTAATAGTTCCACAGCCATATTTTTCTCTAAGAATGTTTAAATTGCAAAATACAATGTAGGGAATTGTTTTAAATATTTCATAGTTTTGATTTTAATGCAAAATTCGAGTCAGACTGTTTGAAACTTTTTAGTATCAAATCGCTTATTGTTATACTGTTATCAATCTACTCTTGGACAAAAACGATCACATTAAGCGGAGTCGACTGTAGTACATATTAGAAAAAATATAAAGTTTAAACAAAAATTTCATCTCGGGTACTTTTGGTCAATTTCTTGAAAAATGACGGCATGTCGTAAACTTTGACTCGATTCAATGGGATCTAAATATTTTTTTATTCCACTGAATTTTTTTCTTTTTAATATGTGACCACTGAGGCAACTTTTTTTCAGTGTGTGTGGATCCCCTTTTGCATGTCCAAAAAAGGTTTTTGTGATACAGCCTAGAAGCAGGGTTCCCACTGGTCAGGCAATAGCTGGAAAAGTCAGGGAATTAAAATTAGACCAAACAAGTCAGGGAAAATTGCTTATTTTTACCTAAAACCTGGAAAATTATCAATTTTCAATTTCAACATCGCTTTTTTGCCAAGTAAAGGGAAAGATATTAAATTTATTGAAAATACGCGTTTGAGAACCCCAGAAATATTTGAAAAAATGCCATGGGTCGCTAGCTTTTTTACTGGAAACACCCGAAAAAGTCAGGGAATGAACCTGGAAAAGTGAGGGAATTTTATTTCCAAAATTGAGTGGGAACCCTGTAGAAGATACATCGGCCTCCAAAATTTTCTTTTTTCACTACGCCAATGCCGAAGACCATCGGTTTAGAACCACTGCCAAAAGGGGGAGTCTAGGGGTTCTCTCCACAAAAATTTTTGAATCAGCACAATAAAAGTTTTTAAGCTATTTTTTTAGGATTCTCGAACATGGTCTCTCTCTGGACCTGACCTTTTCTCGGTCAAGAAAATGCATCCAACACTTTTCAGCATCCTTGCCAAAAAGGACTGCTTTTAATGTTAAAAATGTTGATTTTTATTTATTTTTAAAGCTTTTTTTATTGTAATTGATTATGCAGTCATTATTTTTATTTCTTTGAAAGTAGAAAGCAAAATCTGTTAACGATAAAACTGGTTTAACATTAGTTCCGGCGAATATGAATTAATCCCATAGAAGTAACCTTAAAATGCAATAGTACTTAGCATAATTATCACCTTGAGAGATCTACTACAGGGTGGTCAAAAAGAAACTTTAAGGATATCATATCAGAGTACCTGGAGGAGGACTATCAGCTCAGCACATTGATGTGAAATTTTGGACACAGCTATTTATTGATGACTATTGAAATTGTGTTGGCACAGCTTCAATAAAAGTCTACCAGCCACCATGTTTACCCACAGCTCAAATGATGACTGACAGCCAGAGATTTAACTATTAATATCATTATTAGATCCTAAAATAATAATCTACTAAATATTATCTTAGGATCCAATAATAATGATATTTATAGTTAGATCTATATCAGGGGTCGGCAACTGGCAGACTGCGGTCCTCATCCGGACCGCGTGAGGCCATTTCCTGGACCGCCAAAACATTTTGAAAATCATTAACATGTATTCTTAAAACAACAAAAATTAATTCAACTCACTTTTTAAAGGTCAAATTTCTTATTATAAAGCTCTTAATAACATACAAGGTAGGGTGGTTCAAAAAAACTTTTTTGAGCTAGAGTCCGGGCCACCCCTTAATTTTTTTAGACTTATCAATAGTATAGTGTAGAAAAATTTTTAGCTTCCTATTCAAATTCTAAGAGGGTGCTCAATGACCCTCATATTTAACATTAGCGGGCCCATAGGGAATGTGACCAATAATTTAATATTCGAAATATTTCAAAATTTTCACATAATTCTTAGGTAGAAACTTGATTTGTAGTAGTATATTAACATTATTATTATTTCTTAATTATTTTTAATGCCAGTACACCTTTAATTCTTTATTACTTCTACAATGATTGTCAAGCGTGAAACACTAAAGCAAAACAAGAACTAAACCAAAACAATAATTCTAACTCGGGAATCATTTTCTGATAGAAGAATATCTAATTTTACAAAATAATGTTTATTTTAATTAATTTGCTTTTATTTATTTATTTTTAAATTCTGCATCTTGAAACAAAGAACGGTTTTAATTACATTTTGCATATATATAGCCATTCCTAAGTAAAGAGAAACAAGTAAAAGTAATATTTTGAGTAGACTTAATTATATATGTACAATGTAGGAGTTTTTTTATTTGTAATTAAGCTTTATTCTGATCTGTGTAAAGAAATTTCATAAGAAATTTTCTATGGCTTTACCTTCAACTTGCTTCAGTAATAAAGTTTTTCTGATTGGCCTAAAAGCAGTAGATACATTAACTACATTGAAACAACTAGATACCACAAGAAAAGTGCTTCAACGCTTTCCTTACCATTTGTGAAAGAATCTAAACGTTACAGACACGCTACTTCTCTGAGGTTTTCACGGCCATTTGGGGGTTGTGAAAGGAACCTACTGTATCGATGTAGTCAATATAATCGATTATTATCATCAAAAAATGGCCGTGCGGATCATTACCCCGTGCAGACAATTACCCCCCTACCCTACACTTTAACTCAAATTTGGACATACATTTTTCGGTAGAATTTTGATTTTAATGAACTTATTACAAAAAAGTGTGAATAATAAAGGTTTTAATACTAAAGGGGGGCCTGGGAGCCCTTCCCCAGAAAAACTTTGAAAATTTGACCCTAAAGAACTGGGTTTTAACTTAACTAATAGTAAAGTAAAAGTAAATTCCTCAGGACTTAGGGGGGCATCTGCCCCTCCCTGCCCCCCTGGCTATGCCCATGAAGATAAGCAATTATTGCTGCAGGTTGTGGTACTTAACAGAAAATGCATTCCATCAGAAACTACCAAGAAATCCATTTTAGACAGTATTGCGCAATAGTAGAGTTTTGTTGTCAAGGGGCAAAAAATACCACAACCTTTCCTTTATACTTTATATAGTGATTTATTATTATGTTAAGAGATAGTAAAATAAAAATGCATACTTAATTTTGTAGTTTTTGGTTTTTAAAACAATTTATTGAAACAAATTGCAGTAGAATTTGCTAACTTATAAAGTTTGGGGGGCTTGAGCACCCTCTTGCAGTTGAGATATGATGTTGAAATTTTTCCAGAATATTACTGTCTACAAGTCTAAAAAATTTGAGGGGTGGCCCGGTTTATATTTGAAACTTTATTTTTTACCATGTATTGTTGAACCACCCTAATACAAGGGTTGTTTTTTAATTAACTTCCGATTTGCTCCTGTAAAAAAAGTAGAGAATTTCGAAACAATTTTGGTACCAGTAGATAGGTACATCCTTGAGGATCAATTTCCTACTTTACTGGAAAAAATCAGACCTTTTTTGTATTATTTAATGAATTTACAAGTGTGCTCCTCAAACTTATTATGTTACAGTCAAACTTAAACAGTTACTTATTTCTGTTTGCATAAACGATAGACAATCGGCAGGCAGGTGATTTTTGCAGCATGCTATTGTGCATGTTTAAAACCATGTTTTGCATCTGCCAAGTTACAGGCATTGGGGATTCTGGAGCTACAGCCATAATAAACAAGGCAACAGTGATAGATTCACAGGCCAAGTGTGTGCTGAGGGGGAAAACGGCTGTACAAACCGATGCGAAGCTCAACGAAAAATCAAACTTTTCATGAAGCGGGATCGAACAACTTGTGAAAAGTACGGTAAATGGAAGGTGATTACCTTGAAAAGTAATTAAAGATGTTTGTAACCTTCGGTAACAACCTTATTTTTAAATATAAATTTTTTTTATTTTTAAACTATCAAAAAGGGGAAAATTTTGTAAAAGAGGATTTCTCTATGGGTTGGCAGGAAATAAGTTCGAGGAGCGGGCTTGTAAATTCAATAAATAATAGAAAAAATTACCAATTTTTTTCAGAATTGATCCTCAAGGATGTACCTATCTACCAGTAGCAAAATTATTTCGAAATTCCTACTACTTTTTTTTCAGAAGCAAAACGGAAGTTAATTAAGAAACAACCCTCGTACATGTACTTAAGAAAAACGTTCATTTAATGATTTTAAGTCTTATAATTTAGAAGGAGTGCTGAAATATTAGTACGTATGTAAAAAAAATATCTGTATCTGAAGATAAGAATTCAGAGTATTAATAAATATCTATTTTTTCTCCTGACCTCGATAAAAATTTTCTAAATTATCCGGACCCCAAGCAAAACTACTTGCCGACCTCTGATCTATATGGTTCTGTGTCATCATTTGAGCTGTGGGTAAACATGGCAGCTGGTAGACTCTCATCGAAGCTGTGCCATTGTGTCATTTAATACAACAGAGCTGGAAGGGTTCTGTTAATGTGAAAAGTTTTGGACTGGCAAGTAGGGTGTCCCTTATTTAGGCGTTTTTTCAAAAAGTCCGGAAAACTTTTGCGACACCCCCCAATTTTTTTCCTTTTGGTACCCTAAGAAAGTGTGCAAAATTTTAAATCAATCAGATAATATTAACACGTGCCCCAAACGGCCTAAAGTTAGAAAAATTTGACTTTTTTTCTCATTTTTTCGAAAATTTTTAAAAATGTGTTTAATAAATCCGTTGCCGAATAATAGGGATCTAATACATTTAAACAATCTTATTTGACCGTTTTTCATTACTAGTTAGGCCAAAATGCCCAGTTTGTAACCTAGCCATCAAACAGAAAATCATCAAATTTGTCCATTTTATACTGAGAATAGAAGAATCAAAAAGCGGTGGTAAATGACTTAAAACCGCAAAATTCCATGATTAAACACCATTTGTAGACCATATTGATGTGGAGATAAATTATCTGGAGCTCAAATTAATTATGGGTTGCTTAATTACAGACGCCATATTGGATTGGATTAAAACTAAAAAAAAATTCTAGAAAAACGGTATGGGCATGTTTGATATCGGATAATGGGTGTATGAGGTTTCTAAACTCAATTAAGACTAATAAAATCATCTTACACTCCTCTTTAAGGCTCTTTACCCAATTGTAAGGGCCATCAGATCTCCTAATACAAGTGCAAACCATGATTTCAGAACTATAGATGGTAATAAATTCTATACACATAAAATCGGCAAGAGAAATTCTGGAAATAAGTTAATAATAAGAATCTACAGTGTGTCCACAAATATTTTATTCCGTAAGTTAGTTTAAAAGCTGAAGAAGATACCAAATTAACCCGTTCATCATAATGATTGAGTTATACTCTGTGAAGATAAGCAATTTACCATGTTTATAGAGACTGTTCTTGTATTTTATAATAAATTTATACATTAACATTAAAATACCAGCAATTCGACAAATTAGGATCATTAAAAACTAAGACACTTAAATTGGCTACGTGATTATAATAAATATTAACAACAGTTTCTGAAAATCATTCCTTCTTTAAAGTCTGTTTTTAAGTTAGAGCTATTCTTCGCTCTAAGTTTCCTACCTCTACATTCTCAAAGAAGGCTTTGAGGGTTTAAAATAATTTAATTTCATAAACAATTTTCATGAAAAACTTACTCAAAATCTAAGTACTTCTTCAAGGACGTTTACTGATAAGTCGACAGCGCGAAGAACTATGGATATAGTAGAAGAGTTATAGAAGCTGAAGTTTATATTTAACATTCTTACAGCCTCAAATAAAATATCAGTGTTTAATTGTTTTAATGACACTGATTTGTTAAATTGCAGGTATTTTTTATGTTTATGTATAAATTTATGATGAAATACAAGAACAATTTCTATAAACATGGTTAATTGCTTATATTCACAGAGTATAACTCAATTATTATGAAGAGCGGGTTAATTTTGTATCTTCTTCAGCTTTTCAACTAACTTGCGGAATAAAATACTCGTGGACACACTGTGGAGTCTTATTATTACTTTTTTCCAGAATTTCTCTTGCCGGTTTTATGTGTATAGAATTTATTACCATCTATAGTTCTGAAATCATGGTTTGCACTTGTATTAGGAGATCTGATGGCCCTTATAATTGCGTAAAGAGCTTTAAAAATATGTCTAAGAGGATTTTATTAGTCTTAATTGAGTTTAGAAACCTCATACACCCATTACCCGATATCGAACATGCCCATACCGTTTTTCTAGAATTTTTTTATAGTTTTAATGCAGCCCAATATAGTGTCTGTAATTAAGCAACCCATAATTAATTTGAGCTCCAGATAATTTATCTCCACATCAATATGGTCTACAAATGGTGTTTAATCGTGGAATTTTGCGGTTTTAAGTCATTTACCACTGCATTTTGATTCTTGTATTCTCAGTGTAAAATGGACAAATTTGAGGATTTTCTGATTGATGGCTAGGTTACAAACTGGACATTTTGGCCTAACTAGTAATGAAAAACATTCAAATAAGATTGTTTAAATGTATTAGAGCCCTATTATTCGGCAACTGATTTATTAAACATATTTTTAAAAATTTTCGAAAAAATGAGAAAAAAGTCAAATTTTTCTAACTTTAGGCCGTTTGGGGCATGTGTTAATATTATCTGATCGATTTAAGATTTTGCACTCAGTCTTAGGGTACCAAAAGGAAAAAAATTGGGGGGTGTCGCAAAAGTTTCCCCGACCTTCGATTTTAAGGGACACCCTACTGGCAAGTCACTTTTTTACTCTGATTAGCACATCAAAAACCATAAACGGCATGTTTATGATGGAGGAAACTTTCCTCAAAAAGCATTTTTAAGGACCAAAATATAGGGGAGGAAAAACACTTCCTGGAAAATAATTGTTTACTTTCTACTACAATAGGGGTGGGTAGAAAAACCTCTCTAAATCTGCTTATGAGTAGCGCAGTTTTGGAGAAATGGCTTCAATTCAGTGGCGGATCCAGGGGGGAGTGCCCCCTTTGGAGACCCAAAAAGGTTCTCAAAATGAGTAAAAACACAACTTTTACAGGTCTAATTTTAAAAAAATTTATGGGGGAGGACCCCCCTTTTAGTATTAAAATGGGGTATTCAGTGTTTATTTTTAGGAAATCCCCAAAATTTTGACATTTTGGGTCAAAAAGTAAAGGTTTAGTGTTGAAAGGTGCTCCCTTTGACTCAAAAAATGAGTAAACCCTACTTTTACACGTCAAATTTAAATTTTTTTCTGGGGAGGACCCCCATACCCCCAATGGAGCCACACAGGGATCTTGTCTGGAAAAGTGCCCTCCTTGGAGCCGTGCTGGATCCGCGCCTGCTTCAATTAGGGTGGCATTTTGAGTAAACAAAATCTTGCTCAAATAATCAAAATAGCTTTAACTTGAATGATTGAGAAATGGCTAAATACCTTAACTAAATTATGCTCTTTACTTACCCTTGTCCTTGAACTTAGCGATGTTTGACCTTCATAGACAAAATCACTCATTGGTAACTGGAATGCAATTACTATGAGTCATTCATGAATTACACTGTTCAACAATGAAAAAATTTCATTTCTTATAGATTTTGGGTCGCTGAATACGAAAATCACCATTAAAATTCTCAATTGACTCAGGATTTTCAGGGAACAGCCCCTCCCCCTTTTTACGATTTTGGCGACTTTATAACTTTAAACTCCATTTTCAGGGTCAAAAAGCATTGCTTTAGTCTCCAAATTTCCCCCCAGGAGACAAGAAAGGTTCAAATTAATAAAATATGATAAATTTATAACAAATGGATAGGTTTAAAGGGTAATTACTCCCCTAAAAATGCAAAAAACAGCTAAAAATTATAGATGTTTTATACGCTATTTTTCCCCCTTATTTTTTACGCAATTCACGTTTGAAGGGTCCTAACCCTTCCCCAAGGACCCAAATTTGATGGCAATATGCAGCAATGATTTTTACTAAAAGTGGTTGAGGTAAGAGCACCCCCAAAGCACCCACGGAAGGGTTCAATGCGGCACTTAGAGTTAAACAGTGCTGTACAAAACAAATTTTGAAGCCACTAACAGAATTTCAGCCGATTCTTGTTTAAAATGATCTGCTGAATTCAAATATGACACTCATTTTCCTCCATCAACCTCAGTTTTTAAGGGAATGCCCCCTAATTGTTATCCACAGCCATGCATCTATTAACATCTTGAAACATGGAATCCTCATTCCCTAAAACCGGTCAGTTTTTAAAGAACTGAAGAGTTTCTACTTAGGGTAGACCCAAAATATAAGAAAAACGTCATTTCTAATCTTTTCAAAATCATCAATATTAATTCCTGAGCTCGCGAGCGCCTTCGCGATTCTGGAAGTCTTTCGAACTCTTCCGCGGGGGCTTCTGGGAGGCTAACACCTCAGCTGCTGTTAGTAAAAATTATTGCTGCATATTGTCATCAAATTTGGGTCCTTGGAGAAGGGTTAGGACCTTTCAAACAAGAATTTCGTAAAAAATAAGAAGAAAAATAGCGTATAGAAACCTCTATAATTTTTAACTATTTTTTGCATTTTTAGGGGGGTAATTACCCCTTAAACCTTTCCATTTGTTATAAATTTATCATATTTTATTAATTTGAACCTTTCTTGTCTCCTGGGGGCAATTTGAAGACTAAAGCAATGCTTTTTGACCCTGAAAATCGAGTTTAAAGTTATAAAGTCGCCAAAATCGTAAAAAGGGGGAGGGGCTTTTCCCCGAAAATCCTGAGTCAATTGAGAATTTTAATGGTGATTTTCGTATTCAGCGACCCAAAATCTAAAAGAAATGACTATTTTCATCAAGAAAAAAATTTTGAAGGTCAAATTTGTTGAACAGTGTTATTTGTACTATTGGTTGGTGTGGTTTACAGTGAGGCTCATCAATTTTCAAAGAGATAAGGTTTTGTGGAGAATAGCGGAGACGGGGTAGAGTTGAAGGTCAAACAGAGGATGAATGGAAACGTGGAATGTACGTTTGAAATGTTCATGATGAAAATGAAGGAGTTTATCTAAATTCAAGGTGTTTCCAGTGCTTGAAAATGAGAGTCCTTTTCAAGGAGCATACGAACCTTGTAGTTATAAATGAAGGGCTGGGGTATTATCTCTTTAACAGTTTGGGAGGTATTGGACGGGCAGCAATTCACCTCTGTAGCAGTCCCAGATGTGTTCTATTAATAAATTCATGCGGGAGAGCATCCTGGTCAATCCATTCTTTCAATTTCTTCATCCTAAAGGATATCATTCACCAAGGTAGCACTGTTGACTGTAATTATCATACCTTAAAGTAAAATTAGCCCCTTTCCCCTACATAAGGGAGTACCAGAGGGGTAAGGATATTGACCTTATAATTCAGGACAACCAGAAACTGTTCCTGATTACGTAGGGGGTCTTTACTCCAGAGATGTTACCTTATACCATCACTCCATCTCTCTAAATCAGATTCGTCTCATTTAGTTTCTCCTAACAACAGCTGATTTTTGTCTGGAGGGAAAGCAAGGAACCCAAAACAATCCAATGTTTGTGTGCAAGAGGGGCACAGATTTGGAGTGATGGTATAGTACAGCATCTCCATCTATAGAATAGACCCCTACATCATTAGGAATGGTTTCTGGCAGTCTAGAGTTATAAGGTCAATATCCTTACACCTCTGGTACTCCCTTACGTAGGGGAAATAAGGGATAAATTTACTTTTAGGGTATGATAATTGCAATCAACATGGAGTTACCTTGGTGAATGATTTTTTCAGGATGAAGAAATCGCAGGAATGGATTCACTAGAACACATCTGAGACATGCTACAGAGGTGAATTGCTGCCTGTCCAATACCTCCCAAACAGTTAAATTGCTAGAAAATGCTCTAAATGAGTAGTTGGTAAGGGGTCTGTCCAGATAAAAAATTACGAAAATCTACTTATAATTTTGTGAATTTGAAAGTTAACTTTAAATTAGGTTTTTATTCAGCCAGGTATCATACAGCAACATCAAAAACAGAAAAAAACCCTAGTTAAAACAAGCAACTAAATTAAAAATAAATTAAAGTTTCGAACTCCACATTGGAAGGGACGGCCTTCAAATATCAGAATGAAGAAATGCAAACCCAAAACATTTTGGGATATCCATTTTGCCACATATCCTGTAAGCAAAGTAGTCGACAATTCTTGATGTGCACAGGCAACTAAACCCCAAAGCAGTCATAAAGATTCAAACTTCATTTATACTTCCAGGCTAATTTTATCAATTTACCTAAAAACAAATAAGTGACAATAACCCAATCGTTAACCATTTCAAAAGTCAACGCAAACAACGAATTTAAGATGGCAAATAAGTGCAATCAACAAACTGTCACAACCTAAAAATGTTCCAAACGTACAACAAAATATTAACATATGAAAATGGAGTACTTTTCGATTATACTGGCGATAAAGTCGCCAATAATGATGCAACGCCAACGGAAGTTGCAAAAAGTACCGAAAATAGTAACATCAGAACCCTTTTAACACTTTCGAACAACAGTGATGGAAAATTCTGATCAAAACAACCGGCTTGTTTTGTAAACTGATAATCAACAGCCACATGCAAGAGAATTGCATATATTGGATGAAAACCCTGGGGAACTATGCTCCTGTCTTTCAGTAGTGCTTGTGACCATGTAGAATACTGACATGTAGGCAGCAGTCAGTGATGATGGTCACCAAGTTGGATTCATAATAAATTCAGGAACATATTTGAAACAGGTTGTCCACAGCAACTGCCAACTGAGCAGCCGCCAGCTTGGCGGCAGAACCATAGCAACGGCCATTCAGCCGGTCTCTAGTTGCTGGCTTCCATCGCCCTTTCCACTATTAAGGACCTGTTTTTATTGTTCCTATAGTCCGAGTAAATAAAATTGGCGGCTCATCACCATGGCAACACAATAGAAATGCAATGGGAAATGACTAGTAATGAGCTACCAATTTTATTTACACAGACTTAAAATTAAGTTCAATTTGAATTATGCTTGTTATTGCCACATCTTTAATAGTGTTTAAAAAAGCACCTAGATACAAAACATTTATTGACTATAATTAAACCAGTTAAGAGTAAACTGTTTAGATAGAAACATGGTCTGAAGCACAACACGTATGATTTGTCCCATTCAGTAGGTATATGTACACAATTCAAGTAACAAAATGTTGCTTATCTAAAAGTTTAAAATGTAGTTGGTTTGTGTTTTATGGTGTTTAACATGTTAGTAAACCCTCCCCCCCGTTGTACCAAACATCCAGCAACCTTTAAAAACTACGCAAAAACATTGGGCTCATATGTTAAGGGTCATCCAAGGGAACCGCTCCCTTAAGTGGTCATCAATAATGAAAGAGATCCCCATGTAGAACCCATACTATAGTTGCACCAATTATTAAATAACTTCAGAATTGACAAGAAAGTATAATATACACAGTAGCCAAAAACCAGTCTGAAAAAACTTGAAACGCATCATAAATAGATTAATATTAACATTGAGTGAGATCTTGGATTGTTTTGTGTATTCTTAATGTTATGATAAGTAAAACTAGCAAACATGCTTTATAAAAAAACACTGTTCATATTTAAGAGAACATTAATTATGAGTCAATGTCAAGTATGTGCAAGTATGACAGACGCAAGTTCAGACTTGCTAACAAGTAAATTTGGCTGAGTATTATTGGTGATAAAAGGCTATTACATAGCCTTAACTAACATGCCAAGGGTTACCATAAACCTCCAGTCTTGAAAAAAATATGGGCATCACTGGCATCAGACCACGTGGGCTGTTGCACCAATGAGTTAGTTCCATCAGGGTTTTAAATCAGCTGAAGCGAAACCAAAAAATTCAATATCCCCAAACATCAGTCAGTCTACACGCCATAGGAAAATAGTATAAAATCAATATATAATATTGTTTATAACAATAACTAAGATAATAATTAAACCTAATTAAAACTAAGTGATAAATATAGAAGAAAAGAATCATGGCATGCATATATAAATCTAACACCCATTTTAAAAAGTAAACATTAGGACGAATTCTATAGTTAATATCTCATAATACAACATTGGAACAGCTTTCGTCTATGGGTATGAAGACGTTCAATCCACTTGGCGCTTTTAGAAGACGCCAAGTGGCCATATATCAATACCACGTATCCAAGGGGCTATCGCACAGGGCGACTTTCAGAAATCGCCTTACCCGTAGAAGAAAGCTGTTCCACAACATTAAAACTAATCTAAGTGGCCACTATATTTAGTCAATTAAAACAGTAGTATCATTAAGTAACAAAGACTAGAAACTAATTCAGACATGCAGTTTGTTTACTTTCATATGTCTATACACACAACATTCAAAATGCTACTTCCAATTCATAACAGTCACCAGAAATATCTTATTCGACAGAAAAATAATTATTCCTCAAAACGGAGCATTTCCATTTCGCTTTAATAAAACAGTGAAGACACTCCTCATGATCATATACTAACCAGACTAATGTTTAAAGTATAAGATAATAAATTCATTTTTTGTGAAAATTATTTCCTGACAACAACCAACATGCAATGTTTCAATAAATAAAGATGTAAAATTATTTATTTTCTTTTAAACCATGTTTGTATCAACTGTTTACATAAGCCAACCAATTTGTAATGATCAGCTGATAGTTTACAAACTCATCTTTCCTGTCACACAAATGATTTAAAAGCACATGATGAAAGTAAAATAAACAACATCCATCAACAGGAAGTGTTTGTTGATAAATACACAACAACCATGTGGGTAAAGAAAATCTAGTACAGCTAATACCCCCTAGAACATTAGTAAACAAATGAGTACTACCAGTCTAGTTATCAACCGAAAAAAACATTAAATATAAACAAACTTTAGAGCGATTGCACAATCATACGCAGAATGGTATAAATTTCGAAAGAGGACACGGACGTAATAGATACGTTACCTGAATTCTCAGAAATAGCGTTCTCACTTAGTTTTGGGCGCTTGCTCGGCGGTCCATCAACTAAGTGGTCAGCCATGTTGACTAAGCCTAACTGGAAGTGAGTATACCTTAGTCCTATTCAATTCACAAATGGCGAAGATTGTCACGATTCCAAGAGAAATGACATTACCGTGTAGTTATATCTTAACCACACTTTTCGACACGATGAGTGCCATTGATTTTCGATGTAGAACTCCATGGTAAAGGCACACAAGGCAAATTATCATCGCGATGGTTGCAGTTGCACCAAGTTACATACCGCTGCAGCACTCAGGTTGAGTAAATACTAATCCGAACGGGATCTCGCCGTCCCTCCATCACTGATGTTTGTATATACCATCATCGGATGCGTCTAAGGGTCTACCATCGTCAACACCATGCACCATGCTATTAATAAACAATCACTAAACGTTGAAAATCACACACTCCAAACACACTCATCAATACGAGACTAGACTACGATTTTTCTACTCATAATGACAACAGAATCCGAAATACCCTTCGCCCTTAACAAAATGGCGGCGGTAGCAGAAAACTTTTCTGCGCTGACAGACCAGGCGATTACTCCCGAACATATTCTACACACCTATCGCTAGAAGGCTATTGGCCAGGACAAGTCACATGACTCGTGATTTTATCTTTGGTTGGTTCATTTATTTATAACTCCGCAATTACTTCTCCGAAAGGTTCCGAATTTTACCGACATGCTTTTACTGACAGAGAGTAGCGGGTCTTCAGATATAAACAAAACTCGTAGTTTCGATTTTGCTGCGACTGTCCGCTGTGTAAAATACACACTTTTTCGGCTCTGAAACTAAATATTTAAAATTAAATCATGTCACAAAACATCTCGTGTTCACTAAATTTCAATGTGGATTATGGTATAAACAGTAACGGCATCTCCCTTTTATAATATTAATATTGCCGCGCTTTTTAACCCGGTTTCTATGTTATAAATTTTCTTGTAGTTTTTGTTGTAACTTTATTGATCCCCTCTCATTCTTTTAAAATAAATATAAAAGGGATTGAGAATAGATATTTATAAGTTTTGATGAGTGTGTACCAAAAAAATTTTACTAAGAAAAAAATCTTGTGTTTTGTCAGGTATGTTTACTTTTCTGTTATGTAAAATATTTTGACATTGCCTCTGTATATACTAAAAAGTATACATTTTTTAAGCATGAATTGTAGTTTGATCGTTGCTAAGTAATATTATGATCAAGAAATGTTCGAATATACACTCGTGGTTGTGTTGTAGGCAACGATTTTAACTACCCTGTGTGTTCTTAAAGGGGATCAAGTCCTTGTAAATATTCCAATGTTTACTTTTATCACAAGTTATCGACTTGTTCATTTAGAGTCTTTAATTTTTTCCAAACATATTATGGTTTAAATCTTGGGGAGTAAACTTTAGTATGTGTATGTGTATATCTATTTAACTACTTAACAGTTGCATTATTTTACAACACCAAGTCCAAAAATAAGCTTATTTTATTAGACATTGTATAGATTATGAATATATTTATTTGTATTATTTTTGCAAAAAGTATGGACAAGTTTCTTTGATTTGTTTTTCTCCCTCTGCTTAAAACAAATAATTACCAGAAAATAAAATAAATATTTTTCATTTAAGATAAAGGGATTTGGAAACAAAATTTTCATAGCCCCTATTTCTTTGAAAAGTAAACAGAGCCAACATGAATGCAAAACCAATGAACCATTCAAACAAGGGATCTGGAGGATAAAAAGGCCAAACCTTGTCATCTACTACACTCCTTTAGCAATTTCGGAAACTATACTCATAAAATTATCGAGAAAATTAAAAGGAAGACAGGGTAAATAAATGTCCAAGCGCAGCACTCAGGAAAATCAGGGAAGACACCCTGTGAAATAATGAGTATCATTTGGGTAGGTAAAAGGTTAAGATAAGTTCAAACACATACAGAACGTACTTCTTGAGGAAGAAATGTATTTTATATTAGAGATAGTGTACACTTTTCAAGGTAAAAAAACTAGCATAGTGCATTATTAAGATTTTAAAAAGTATTTAAAAGAACAGAAATATTTTTTGTCTAATGCATTGCTTTTAATATGTTATTATTCAAGTTGAATCTGAAGAAAACCTTTTTTCTTTGCAGAAAGTAGAGTACAGTCAAACCTGTTTTTGTGCGAGGAATAGGGACCGCACAAAAAAAATTGCATAAAAAATACGCACCAAACTTCGTTAGTAGCTATGAAAAATAGTTTTTGCAGCACATTTAAGAAATCCTTTTTTATGCCGCGAATAAGGACCGCATAAAAAAAGTTTCACGTAGGACCGTAGCGAAAATCCCTCAGCATAGCTGAATTGAAAAACTCTTTATGTTCGGACCGTAACGCAATCCCCATCCTACAGCTGAATTGAGAAACCGTTTCTATACCTACCGCAGACTTTTTTTCAGTTACCATGTAGTTGGCGATGACTGTTGCTTCACGAGACCCATGTATGTCTCGGTAGCCAGATATACAAGATTTTTCTAATTTGAAATTTTCATACACCACACAAAAAAAGGCGAAGGGAAAAATCGCACAAAAACAGGTTTGAGTGTAGATGGATTTATTCATAATCTAAATTACCAATTTATGCCATTAACCTGCATGTTAATTACATTGAAATGCAAAGAGCAACTTAGTTTTGACTCAAATTTCTTTTCTTTGACCCTAGGTAAAGAAAGGGTATGGGTTCTTAACTTATACTTTTCTCTTTTCTGAGCATCATGTTATAATATTTTTTTAACAAAGATGCTAGTTAATTTTAGTTCTTTTGTTTCATTCCATTTCAGGATAATTTGATTTTAGCCTAATCCATGCACTATTAAAATGTCTTAAAAATTGTGTTCTGTACTGTTCTTTTTTCTTTGTGTTCCTTACTTTTATCTATATAAAAATGAATGAGTAAAAAAATATTTTTTGCGTACAATTATCATTAATCTTTTTTGAAGCAGTATTTCTTTTTTGGAGCATATCTAAGTATTTAAAAAAATTATATTTGCATACAATTGCATTTGCTTCTCAGACTCTTTAATTTTATAGTTTAAAAACTAAATAGATATTTTGTCTGTTAGACTATTTCTGAAGAGTTCAAAGAATTTTTCAAAACCGTTATTCATTAACTTATTGAGAAAATGTTAAAAACAGGTTTTTAAAGTCCTATGTTTTGAAAGTAAGCAGGGATGCAGAAAATGTTTTTACTTCCAAGATTTCCCCCAATCAATACAAAATTTCCCCAAAATTTTAAAAAGTGATAAAGATTTTTTAAAAAATCAGATTCATGTTTACAAGTAACAATTGGAAACGCAAAACAATAGGGAACCTTAGATCTGTGGTGAAGGTGAAAATCTCCACTTAAATTTTGATTACTGAACTGAATAATACTCTTACACTAAATTTCCCCACATGACTAAAATTTCCCCCGATCCTAGATCGCCGGATCGGACATATTCTGTATCCGTGAAAGTAAGCACAAAAGTATGATTATGCATAAATTAGACCTCTCTAAGGAAAACAGATTTGAACTGAAAATTTTTAGAGTCCTAGTGAAAGGTATGGATTTGTTGATTTTCCTTACACCCTATTTCCCTTAAATCTATCCATGGTAAAAAGGTTTTAGTGTTTCAATCATGATTGGATAAATATAAAAACAATTTCATGATATTCTAAGTATTATATTGTAATTTCAAGGTTAAATTGTTTATAACTTAATTAACATGTTAATAAAGCACTTAAAAATGAATTTTGGGAAGGTTTTAGCTTGAAAAATGTTGATTTTTAATTGGATAAATATTGTGATATATATGGGCCAACCTTGGTCTAAATTTGCACTCATTTTGTTCCAAGTAGTTCATGATTGTGTTATTCTTCTTTTACCATTATGATAGTTTTGATACATCATTAAGGTTTAACTGGTTTTTTGTAATTTTTTTAAATGTTTGCAAGAGTTTTATAGAGTTAGAGTTAGCTAAAGAAATGCAATAAGTAATCTAAAAATTAAAAGATCCAAAGAGAATTAAGAAAGTGAACATGCTCAATTCTTTATCTCAAAATAGTCATTTCAAGTAAATTAAGCAATTTTATTTAAGACTATTAAAAAAAACATTAGATGAACTTTTTAGATAAGATATACTTGAAATAAGGATTTTGAAAAATTATTTTTTTACTTAAATGCAGCTCATACCTTTATTACACCCAATTTAATTTCTCACAACTGAATATAACTTAAGATAAAATTCTTTTCGTTTAAAGGAAATTAAACGATTGCCTTTAAGTAAAATCCTTATAGAGTTAAAACTGAAATTTCAAATGAATAATCCTTGTGTTGTCTTGAATTCACATAGATGAACGTTCATAGATTCAGATAGTTGAACGATTCACATAGTTTTGATATTTGAATTTTAATGGGGAGAAAATCCCCATTTTGTGATTAAAATCCCGTAATAACGTTCACCAATCAAATATTAAACAATGGCCAAATATAACTACGAGATAATATTGGCCCGATATATTGGAGATAAGAGATGGAAAATTTCAGTAAATTTCGGGATTGTAAAAATCACCGGTTTTTCCGGAAAAATGGAAAAATCTTTTTTTGTAATGTAACTGTAATACATTTCTGAAAACATTTTTTAAAATTCCAAACTTCAAAATTTCCATTTCTTCCGAATCAATCAAATCGAAAAATCTTACTTCTTTGGAGGGGGGAATGCTTGTTTTATGAATAAAACTTTATTTTCAGTACGAAGAACATCTAAAGCACGTATGGGCAACAACCTCCGGCCCGCGAAACTAATTAGATTTTAGTACCAGAACAAGTTAAAACCCTGTTTCTTAAGATATAATTTCCAAAAATTTTCTGGGGGGATCCCCCAGCCCCCCTTAGGACTTGGAATTTAATAATTCAAAACTCTTTTGCAATAAGTTCATCCAAGTCCAATTCCTACCCAAAAATGCAAATCTAAAACATTCCAACTATAGGAGTACCAAATCTTCTTAAAAACCCGTTTTTTTTTTAATCAAATCTCCAAAAATTTTCGGTGAAGGCCCCTCAGACCCCCCCCTTTGGTAGTTGGAACTTTATTACTAAGTTCTTTTAGAGGCAAATTCTACCCAAAAATGTACTGTAGTGCCACATTAGACCTATTAAATATAGATGGGAGGGACTGAGGAATAATTAGGGGTCCTTACGAAATGATTTTTATTTACACCCCTAAGATTAAGCATTAATGCTTAATCGAGGTAATATAATTTAATTCTAGTCCAGATTAATGTTTAAATTTAGTACTATAACTGTTTTTAATTATTTATACGGCCCTTCACGTCATTTTAATCTTTAAGTCCGGCCCGCACCTGATATAAAGCTTACATTTCTCAAGTTAAATATTTTCATGTGTGATATAAAATGTAAAAAAAATATCTAAAGAAGGAACATTATAATGTAACTATAATAGTTTCTTAAAACAATTTTTATTTCCTGACTTCAAAATTTCCATTTTTTGTCTATCAAATCAAGGAATCAAACCTTGGGAGAAGAATGCTTATTATACGGTTAAAACTTAATTTTTAAGTGCTAAATTATATAAGAACATCAACTAAAACATTTTTTAGTTAACATCAATAAGTAATAAAATTTAAATACTAATACTTTTTTAACTAAAATTTTAAATTTTTCCGGAAAGAAATAAACCCCTTCGGAAAAAACAGGTTTTTTCCAACCATTCCCATCTCTATTTGGAAGTATTAGTTGATCTTAAACTCAGAAATGTCCCTTTTTAAACCAATGACACTACTTAAAAGTATCCCATATCCAACCCAAAATTCCAATATCAAGTCCTAAATATTTTCTGGCCACGCTACACTGGTTGATGACTTAAAATAAACTAGAAATTTGATTTATTTTTAAAAGACCTCTAGGCAGTGGCGAATCCAGAAGAGGGGGCTGTGGGGCTGCAGCCCCATCAGGAATAAGACATTCAAGTTTTGGTAATAGCAATAAATCCAAAAAAGAAATTTCAACACGTTGTGGACATTCGGTGGTGTTACCTAGTGTTACCCAAAGGGTCTCAAAATGAATCGGAACCCTACTTTTAAGGTTAAAAATTCCAAAAATTTTCTAAGAGACCCCCAAACCCCCTCGAAATTTTAGAATCTAATAAGTACGGTTTTCCTTGAAACTTAAGGGATTTACAAGGAGTGATCCTCTTTGATGTAACATAAAGTGTCTCAACATGAGTTAAAATGCCACTTTTAGGGGGCAAAATTCAAAAAATTTTCCGGAATAGGAACCCCTAAACCCCCTAGAAATTTTCCAATTCATAATACTATAAACTTTTTTCCTTGAAAATTCTGCCGCTTACAATGAGTGGACGCTCTTTGGGTGGAATCTAAAAGGAAAATGAGCTAAAACACTATTTTGAGGAGACATTTTTCTGGGGGAGGACCCCCAGACCCCGCTTTTACTTGGAGTTAAAATTTTTACACAATTTTGAAATTTAGTGCACCAAAATTAAAACCTTACGAAGTAATCTCACCTAAAACTTAGTATTCCTGAGATTAGACCTCAGAAAAGATATTGAGTAACCCCCTAAACAAAAATCTGGCTACGGCACTGGCGACTTCCCTTTCAGTTGCTTACATTAATATTTGAACACCCCATAATAGCAATAAGGGTATTTGTGAAACTCAGCCCCCCAGACAAAAATCCTGGATTCGCCATTGTAAAAACACGATTTTGGGGTTGAACAGTCAGTGGTCATAAAAATAACCTTAATGTGGCATGGTTTAATATTATTGGATTGAACTCAAACTTGGTCAATCTCATTTTCAACCTATTGGCACATTTTAGGGGGATGTAAGACCTAAAGGAAAGACGAAAAAAATCTTTATGTACCTTGTGACCTCATAACTCTTAAAAAGGCTGTGCTGCCCCCACTTGAGTCTTAACTATTTTTCAATATACTCCTTAGGAAAAATTAAAATTCTAGTAATGGTTAGGCTGGTCACAAGGTACATGGAGAAATTATTTCTTCTTTTCTTAGTTTTACACCCCCTTACAATGTGCCAATGGGTTAAAAATTAGATTGGCTAAGTTTTATTTGCTAAAACGGATAGGGCGCTATTTAGCATTTTCATAGTGAAGCTGCAATAGTTTATAAAAAATAAATTCCTAATTTTTTTTTCGATGAAAACCTCTAAAAAATGTCCTTAGTGTTAAAAATGATGGTTGGAATTGTTTAAGTTAATGAAAACATAAGAGCTAACTTTCTTGACTTAAATGTTTTAAAAGCATATAGCACCCCCTTTGCCTTGAATTCACCTTGTGGGGCTTGGGTATTCCAAGTGGCACACGACAACAACATCTCTAATAAGTTACTCGTTTTCAGCTTATTCCAATTAACAAACTAAAAGCATGATCTTCGGAAAATGTATAAAGTGATTTTTTCAGTAAATACTTCAGGTTTTAGTTCTTTACCAATCCAGAAAATGTATAGTTTAAAAAGACATAAAAATGTTTCAGTATATATTCAGTAAATATATAAAACCCAACCCACTTGGGGTTTAAAAAAAAACCGAGTTTTTGCCAACCCTGGTTTTAAGCCTTCTTTAGCAAAACCTCTTGTATTCGCGCTTCTTTCGCTTAGATTTTATAGGGCTTGCTTAAAGGGAAAGGCTATTGCCCTAAATCATTGTTCTTTTATCTAATTAAGTTGTTAGTAATGTATTTGAATCAATTTTATCACATTATCAGTCCCAAAATAGTATGTGTTTAAAAATTTCTCTTTTCGAACCATAGGGGGTTTAAAAGCATGCCCTAGAATTCAGTTAAGGAGTCTAGAAACTCATTTTCTATATATCAGGACCAAAGAAATAGGCAAAGAGCGAAGAAGAAAGCTGTTCCAAGTTTCTTGCATGAAAATTCGTTTTCGAGGACCTTCATTATGAAAATGCTAAATCCCTATCCGTTTTAGCAAATAAAATCCAATGACATCAAAGTTACAGTGAATAAAATATCCTAATAAATGACACTAAAACCAGATTTCTGGGTTTGGTTATTGTTTTATGGCGCATGAACCAGATTTCTGGGACAAATGGTTAGTTTTGAGTCCAAAACTGGTTGTTTGTTAAAAATCGTTGTTTTTCTAAACTGCTCATGCTCAATGCGGCACGGTTTAATGTTATCGGATTGAGCTGAAACCCTTTTGGCACATTTTAGAGGGGTAAGACCTAAGAAATTTGAAAAAAAAATTTTGTAACCACGTAGAGGGTTTACAGGGTTTTTCAAAAGTCCGTTTTTCGGCTTTTATTTGGTACCAACGTCTGTTAGGTTCATGGAAGTAAGGGAACGTACCCTTACTACGTGACCCATTTTTTATTATTTTTGACCTCCCTCCCCCTTGGTGACCATCCATAGTATATGCCAAGACCCCCCCCTCCCCTCTAGTTTTCACGTAGTAATTCATAAATACGGTTTTCAATCAATTTTTGCTTACAGAAAGTTTAAAAAAATTAATTTGGCTTAATTTGTCTAATTTTAATAATTAATTTGGTTAATTTCAATAATTTGGTTTAATTTTGTTGTATTGACTAGAGGAAATTGACTACGTGACGAAACCCTAAGCCGCCCTCCCCCTTTTTAACAAGAATGGTATTTTGAAGACCCCTAGATCGTGCTGAATCCATTAAGATGGCTTACAGCTCCCCTAGTTAGGAAAAAGAAAATTGAAAAAAAAAACGCACAGGAAAAAAAGTCTCATGAAAACATCCTTAATAGCCAGATATACAAGTATAAGCATGTGAATATAGCACTTTTGCTGGCCTCAAAAAATGTCGCAAATTTGCTTGTTTCTTTGATTTCTTAATTAAATTTTTAAAACCAAATAAAAGCCGTGAAACGGACTTTTGAAACACCTTGTAAATTTGGCACTTTAAAAACTTCAGTTGTACTGAGAAATTCGCTTCCGAATAAAGAATTTTTTTCAAGTCCAAAAAAGCCTTATTCTTCCGGTTCCTTGTTAATTTGAGGAATTGGCAGGCGATTCAGTATGAAAAAGTATCCACACAAAATACTTTATCAACCTTGCTATCTTTAAGAACAAAACAGTTATCGGTTATCTCTTCGCTATCAACTTGAAACAGCTTTTTTATCAACTCTAAAAACCTCTTAATTGGCAACATTAGCGAAAAAAGAACATAGTGTGTAAAAAAATTAAGTGTATTGTATAATTCTATACAAAAAGGACCCCTTATAAGAATATCATTCTCTCACATGTGAATAAATTGAGTGTGTGAGAAGCTTTACTTCATTCTAATCAGTGTTTGGCATTAAAACTGAAATTAATGTGAGTTTTATTTTAAAAAATCTGCCCCCAAAATGCCAATTTTTATACTAAATTAACTAATCCATCTCCTCTCTAAATTTTTTTGGCTTGATTTTTTTATTACACATAAATTAAACACACGTTCTTAATTTTATGTATGGATTCTTAAATATCTCTAGGTAGTTTCCGAGTAATTAAACTTTTCTGAAATTTTCATGTGAGAACAGATAAAATTTCAGAGAAGTTTTCATCGAAGAGGCTGGATACCAGGTTAACCTTTGGTTAAGTTAGTGGTCTATACAGTCGTTGTCCTTTTAATGCACTAGAACTATAGGCACTTACGTATCTAAATGAAAGATTTTCTTTTAAACAAAAATACATTAAACAAGTAGGGGCGAGTGGGGCTATTTCGCACATGGGGCACATTCGGACAGACGGCATTTCCCCTAATAATTATTAATTTAAAAATCTGAAAAAAATACACCAGTAGATGGAAGCATAACTACCACCTCCTGCATGAATTTTCAAAGCCCTGGTCCATTTTGTTGTATATGTACTAGAAATTTGCTTGCGTTAGAAGCAGCAAAGTAAATTTTCTTGTCATTTTGTTGGCGTAAAATATCAATCAAAAATAACTCAAGTGGAGATTCAGAATTTTATTCAGTAGAGGCACTACTGAAGTAAGTTTCTAGAAAGGCTTTATTTCCCTGCTTTAATTATAAATATCTTGTTGGGACGTGGTAAGCTTGAACTGGTAGATGGGGCACATTCGTACACCAAAAGATGGGGCAGATTCGGACAGGGCAAATATGCCTCATATTTCCCATTTTGATTATGAAAGTGATTTATATGTTTATAAGTGCAGTATATTTAAAAACCTGAAAGTTAATTGTTTTTTATTGTAATTGTTTCAAAATTTGGAGATAATAGAAAATAACATCTTAGAGTTTCTGCGGGAACCGGTCCGGTTTTTTGATTTTTTAAGGATTAATGGACTGATGGGCCTGGTCTAACTCCGCTAGACCTGGGGGATGAGAAACAACAACAACATCTTAGAAAGCTTCAGTTTTAAGGAATTTAGACCCAGATTTAAACATTGAAGAAATAAATGTCCCTGATAATTGTTTAATACCAATTGACTTGGATTTAAGTGATTTTATTCTAGTATAATTTGCTACTAAAAAGAAAATTTTGTTATGTTGGTAAAATAGAAAATTTGGAATTGAATGGTGCTTATTTAAAATTAATGATGAAAAACTAAAAACTTTAAAATTAATGACGAAACTATTATTTTCCCAGTAAGTAATGATTCAACATTCATACAAAAAGATGTATCGTATTCAAAGTTCCCCAACCGTCAGTTTCAGGTGTTAATAATGCAAGCTGTTGGTTCACTTTTCTTTTCGAATAAAACCTGACAGTTAAAATATTGTGTGTGTGGTTGAACTTTTTCTAACTAATTATATTATGTGAAGTATGGCAATATGCAATATACTCTTCATTACTACAATTGTTTTCCTCATCAAAAACTTAGGTGTTCAATATTTTCTGAAGCTGTTTTCTTTTTGTAAAAAAATCTTCAATTTAGAGGAAAAATATGTTAAAGTGCCAAATATTTGGTTTAATTATTCTTACTTTAAAGTGCTATAAACTTTTTAATTTGTAAAAATAATTGTTGTACAATTTTTGCATGTGTACGAATGTGCCCCACACGTGTGCGAAACTGCCTCACCCATGGGGCACATTCGCACGAAATTTCTCGTTTTTTAGATTGATGATATAGGTTAGAAATTCTAGATGAATGCGACCAATTATCGTTCTAAAATATTGGGAAAGGTCTTAACTTTCATTTGAATCCGAGTTTGTTTCAATATCTCATCTAGATCCAGAGAAATATGCCGAAATGCATTTTTTGTGCGAATGTGCCCCACTCTCCCCTATATAAAGTTCCAGGATTCAATAGTAATTAATTAGAACCTGGCTCACACATTCCATAAAAAATTTAACATAAAATTTGAAACGACGAAATTCAATTAACGGTTTTAATCCACAATAAATAATTCAAATAAGCATACAATTGTTTCGGAGATCACAGGACCCCCTTCGTCAGTGGTAAAAGAAACACAGACCAACATCAGAACATATATACAAAATACAAATCACGCCTCAGCATGGAACAAGGGAGGAAATTACAGTTACAGACAAAAAGTTAAGTGTCGAAAAAAATTATTGAAGAATTAGGATACATGGTTAAATTACTAAAATATTTATGATTTTCAAACCGGAGTAAGAAAAGGTACACAATTGAATTTCGTCGTTTCTCTTTACCACAAGGACTTTGCCTGTATAAGATTTGAAAATTTCAAATTACTATTATTACTACAAATTGTACATAAACCTCAGTAACATAAACTTAAAAGTTTAGACAGGACCAGTAGGAAATTGAGTTGAGAGCTAAGCTTGAAAAATTATTCATATGTATATTTTTTAGGCTCCAAGTAAGAAAAATATTCAAAACTTCTCAAGTGTGCAAAATAAGGTATATTCATCTTGACAAAAACAATAATAAAAGCAGCCTGGTCTGAGATAACAAAGTTTTAAAGCCGATATCTCGTTCGTATAAATTTTAAAGATATACTTTTAAACATAAATTCAAAATCTTGTAGCGAGAGAGAGACCCACTGCTTGGGAACTCTGTACTAGAGAAAAAGACCCCAAATAAAAAAAATCGACCCCAAAAAATTTTAAACTGTAAAAAAAGTGTTAGTTTATAAAAAATCAGTTTGTATGTTGGTTATAATCAAGTTAAATGTCTATATTGATCATTGTTTATTTAGTAAATAGCTTTAAAATTATAAAATTCCACAATCCAGAAAATAAATTCTTTTAAATTAAATTAATGAAACTTTATTACCATATTTTTGTGTTCTTGTCATGAAGCATTTACATATTTACAGCAATTGTCACAAATGTGTAGGTAAGTGAAAACTCATGTCCCAAAGGTGACGCTACATTTAAAAAAAGTTTTTGTTCAGTCATTCTGGTACTTAATGGAACAACATTTTAAAAATATTTCTCAGTTATATTTTTTGTTAATTTATACCCAAAAATTATATGTATTTAAATAAACCTCTGAAATTGTGTCCGTCTCACCCATAGACTAATACGGATTTCCGTATTATAATAAGTCTATGGTCACCACCCGTCACGATGAATGGCTCTATTAAAAAAGACAATTGCTCTTGGGTAAGAATGTGTATCGGATATTATACACATGAGAAATTAACTTTGATATGACTAAAAATATATGGGATGAAATTAATATAGATACATTAAAATAAATGGAAATAAAATATTTAAATGTATCATCAGGCATTTATTTTATTTTTAAAAACCAGCTATTTTACAAGTATTCAAAACTATTTCAAGTATTATAAAAAGTACTAAATGATTTATATATGATAAAATTTATTCTATTTCTAGTTTTGATGAGAAAATTCTACAATAATAGAATGACTACAAAATAATTTAAATTTTTTTTTTTTAGAGAAGAGAAGGAAATGATAAAATGAGAATACAAAACACAGAAATTTTATTAGATTTGACTTAATATTTACGAAGCTGATTATTGTACCTTTCTATAAAAGAATTAATGCACCTGCTATAGTATAAGTAAAAGTGGAAAATAATTCATTTGTATCTTATTATCCCACTTGGGGGATAAGAAACAAACCAATAATTTCACTAATTAAAAATCAAATGAGGGAATTGGAATAATCTCCAAAGTATATAAAACCCATGTGTTTTTTAGCTAAAATATAGTTTTTACACAATTCTTTATCTAAATTATGGAAATGAAATTAAATTTGATTTAAGGTATAAAAATACACTTTTCAAAAGGAGAGGTTATAAGAAACATAATTGAATTTCTCTTAATTAACAATATTAATAAAAACATAATCACAAAATAAAAGCAATAAGGGGCTAAAAATCTTTCTGAGGTTAATAGTATAAAAGTTCTATTAATTCTAAATTTTTTTAATAAAAGAGGTAGTAAGAAACTATCTGGGTATTTTTAAAAGTGATCCACAACCATTAGATAAAAAGTTAGTTATCTAGCACATTTTTAACTTAGAAAAAAGTTCCCTTAACTTGCGATTTGCATAAGTAGTTAACCTTTATGCATTACAGACAAAGAAATATTTTAAAATTATGTAAATTTAGTTGAATGATATATATAATGTTTTCACTGAAGATGACATAGTCTCTTCTCTGATGTTTATTTGATTATAATAATCTTAATTGAAGAAGAAAAATTTCTTCCGTGAAAAGCACATTAATTTTAAACTCGCCTTTATATTTTAGTAAGGGGCCATCCATAAATGATATAACTTTTTTTCAACATTTTTTATCCCCTCCCTTATGTCTCAATCACAAAGTGTCAAACTTCACTACCTACAACCCCTCCCTCCCCCTTATAGTCACATATCACGCTCTGCAACCCATAATAATTTAAGAATAAGGTTGGTAAGATTCTGGGACCAATTTTTTTTGTTTGAGTTTAAGTGCCCCCCACTTTATATTTTCAGTGAACACTTATTTTGTTATCATAAATTTTATAACAATTTCATTCAAACTACATTTTGCAGAAAAAAATTTATTTAGGTTTTTTTATTTTATTATGTGGGATGTATCCTTTCTTGAAACCCCCTCTCCCCCTTGTCTCAAACTTTCACAGATGACACGATTTCCTCAAACTAGATAACTAAATATAAGTCTAATAAAGTTGTATATTATAATTCTTAGGTCCCTCAAGAACCTAAAAGCTTATATTCTTAGTATTGAAATTTTGTTAAAATTAAATAAGCTTTTTAGGAATTATTCAGTATTTTGCTATGTTTTTTATTTTAGATTTATCATTTGAGAAATTTGTCTGCCTTACGAATGTATTCTTTCATATTTTCTTTTAGTTAAGTTTCAGCATCTTAAAATGCTTTGTGAAGAAGTGGATAATTTGTTTGGGAGCATTGTGTTCTCTATTTCAAGAAAACGTGCTAATTACTGTACTAATAGTGTTTGAGGATTATTTGAATCGTCAGTATGAAAAAGGGAATTAGTCCCCAAAAACCAAGTTTTAAGGAAATTGAAAAAAACTTTATAAGTAATAGAATTTTCGTTGTATAACCACCAAATATTTATTGGAAATTCAGGACCTTATTTAGAAAACATAGCAATCATCGAAACAAATATAAACACATTCAAAAATATTTTTCAGTTAACAAAAAGTTGATGGACTTATTCCTTTTTCAACCTTATGAAATTTAAACTGAAGAAAAATGAAATTGACATTTAAATTATGTTTCTGCTTAGTTCACAGCACAAAAGTGAGAAATAGAAAGACTAAGACAAATAAAATTCAAAATTGTTATTAAACTGGGGTCATTAAGGAATTATCAATGGAGTAAGTAAGGTAATTCCCTGGATGAAAAAGAAAAGTTAACACTTTAAATTAAAAGCTAATTTTATTTTGGCTTAAGTTTACTGAACGAAGAATATAAGAAAATAAAGACAAGTTCACAAGTAAAATTCTATATGAATGGACATCGATTTCGCAAATTCAAGGGGCTGTATCTGCCTATAGGGGTAGTTATTTTCAATCTCTTTTCACTTTTGTGTAGAGCAAATCTTGGAGATATTTTTGAGCGCAAAATGTCAATTTGTCATTTTTTGGACTTATTCCCTTTTTTAACTGGCGATTTATTTTGTTCTGGCTTTCTCATAAACGTTCCTCCAAATTTAAACGACATCTTTTTAAAACTACCTCTAGATCCAAACTTAATAAAGTTTAATTTAGTGGTGTAAAAGTTTAGGAATTTTGATATACTAACTGAAAAACCTTAGAATAAATGCAAAAATAATTTCATTTGTATTTTTAAAGATTTTCAAACTTTCTTCATTGAATTAAAGTAGTATGAAAGTTTTTCAGGTTCCGTAGAGATTAATTGAAAAAATTCCTTTTTTTTAAATTGATCTTAATTTTTCAAAAATATTATACTGAAATATTCATGAAGTTTATTAGGTTATTGAATCTTATATACTAATTAAAATATTATAATATTTTTTGCGAATTTTCGATTAAAAAATAAATTGGGGAGACCAGGGTATAGTTGGCATAGTTTTTGTTTGTGATGTATAACTCTTTTTCTGTAATTTCTTAGAGAAAATTCGTTTTATGCTGGGGATAGGTGAACCTTAGAGATAAAAATAATTCGAAATTCATAAATTTATTGCACGTTTAATGAACCTAAAAATTAGTTTTAAAAAATTAACTCTCGACTATGCCAATTCGCCCCACACTTGAGGCGACTTGGCATACTTTCTATGAGGTGAGTTGGCATATCAATACTTCGATAAACGCGGCTTTTTTTGTTACATTTCTTTTATTTCACATTATTATATACCACCATTTCATATCATTTAACGTTTCTGTGAGAGACCATGTAACCCTTTTTACTCCCTCTACATAGATTTTATAGTCTACCCTATTGAACGCAACTTATTATTTTATAGTCAACGGGCTTTAATAACATTTTCGGATTCAACTGCACGGTCGACGGTATAATATACGTAAGAACCTAATTTTCTTAATTCAGTGTTTTTGGTACAAAAACTTATTTTTTTACGCAATAAAATTTTGTAGCTTCATTGGTTGGGGATAGTTTTTGGTGCTTTTTGCAACAGAAAAGTTCCGGCATACAGCACACATGGAGAAGAGACAAGTTTGAAAAAAATAGTTCAGAGGAAGTGGAGATGTAAGCTTAGTGGTTTAGTCTTTTTTGTACATTGATCAATAAAATTACATACTATATAAAGACCAATGTTCTCATTTTGTTCCAATTTGTATTTCATATTTGAAGTTATTAAATCGAACGAATGAAACTTTACACAAAGCATTCAAGGTCTAGTATATGTCCATATTACGAAATCGAAGGGACGGGTAAAAAATTTCGAGGTAAATTGTTTTCGGTATAACATGTTTAGTTAGAGGAATACCTAATTTCTCTAGGGAGAAATATTTTTCGAAAAATAGAGGTTTTCTACATAACGAGGTTCGTCTTATCGAGATTATACTGTATAAAGGTAAGTATTAAAGAAATAGAAACTGGAATAATGTTAAAGGAACAAGAGATTTAATTGGTGAAACCAAAAAAAAAGGTAAGTCACTATGTTATTTTAATCAGAAATTATTTTGATTTGTTAACCAACAATTGCAGAGGAAGTAACCAAATAATTGTCGACTAATGAAGTTGTCATTTCCTTTTTGATGTTAATATAAATCACTCATTAAATTAAGTAATATTTAGTATATCTCTGAGAAGTATTCCGAGGATTTTTCCCCACAAGAATAAATACTTAGTTGCTATTCAATAGGTAAGTGATTTCAAATCCTAGCCCAATTCTGTTCTAAAGATATTATTTCCCTTAAAAGTTTAAAAAAAAGAATAATTTGCTAGATATTTTCTTATACTATATCCTTCAACTTTCTATCCTAGTATACAAGGGCGTAGCCAAGAGGGGTCCCATGGGCCCAACCCAAAATATTTGGACCCTATTTTAGGCGTCAAATATTCCAGTAGCTGTTCAAAAGAGAGCGTCTGTGTCCTTTAAAGTGCCTAAAAACACTTTTTGCATGTTAAAATCTGAAATTTTCCGGGGGAACCATCGGTTCCCCCATAACAGACGTATTAAATGAAGGGTTGGCGGTCCAATTTCCAAACATTTTGGAGGGAGCACCCCCAGACCCCCCTTGTACTCTGAATTTTTTTATAAAAGACTTTTTTTATAATGAGTTCGATATAATGCAAAACTCCAAACAAATAATAAATTCATGAAATTAAATGTTCAAAATTTGGATTAAATGTACCAAAACGAGTTGAAAACCTGCTTTTTAGACATGGATTTCCTAAAAAATTTCCGGGAGGTCCTCCAAATCCCCCTTAGGTAATTCGAACACTATTATTTTCAACCTTTTTAATATTAAGTTCGTTTTGAGAAGATTCAATTTAATTTTTAAAATTCTTAGCCCCCAAAACCGTACCCTGGATCCGCCACTGCCTCAAAAATTTTGACGTCAGTTTTCCTACTGTTTTTTCTTAAAAAATTCTCTGGCTTAGATAAGGAGCGGTGCTCCTCGGTTATAAACTCAAAATGAACTTAAAAAACTCCTTTTAAAAATCAAATTTCCAAAATTTTCTGGGAGAGGACCCCCAAACCCTTCTTTTCAATATGGAGATGTTGATAATAAACACTAAAAACTCTTAATTTTTCTTTTGATAGTCTCCTGTACTTAATAAAATATTATGTGGATGAGAACTTTGAATCGAACTAAGTAATACTTAATCTTAATTATTACACTAAATACTAATAAATTTACTATCTATTAATTAACAGAGAAGAAATTGAAAGTAATGTGGAAATAAAAAAATTTATTTCACTGATTTTGGAAAATTTTTAATATCCAATGATAAATTTTTCCCACTGGACCCCCCAAAGGAAAATCCTGGCTACGCCATTGCTAGTATAGAACTAGTCCCCCTGGCTCAATACTTTCAAAGGGATATTTTCTGCAATTGACCTTTCAAAGGACATATAACAATTATGGAAATTTAAGTCCTAGAAAGTTCTGGCTTTTCCTGTCTCTCTAACTAAACGTTCCTCGACCTCAACAAATGATAATCATTGCTGATAATATATTGTAAAACTCAATCTAAATTTCAATAACACTGGGCAAAATTAGGGTAGAACGTGTATCATCTTAAGATAGTATTATAGTGTGTGTGGATGAAACTTTTTTTGTAATAAAAATCATAAAGCTCTGTAGGACATGTCAATTCCATAAGCAACCCAATGGCACTTTTTTTTAACTCAATAAGTCTTTAGTGATAATATAAATACCAAAACATAAAGGAAATTTGATAAAAACCACCTACCTAAAAAAGATCAAAATCCGTGTTTCTCAACCTTTTTCACTCCATATGTATCCCCTGGGCTTTAGAGAAGACTCCCCTTTAAGGCTCCCTAATATTCCCATATATAAAACCCTACAAGGCCTTAACCAGACTTATGTTTCATGGGTCTGCTTTTATCTCACCTTTGTGAACTTCCAGTACGGTAGTTGAAACAAAATAATTTGGGGACTCGCCCCCTTTTCTTTTTCCCTTTTTAAAGATACTTATTACCAAAAACCATAATTCGGGGGACGTTCCAAATATTTTGCAGGACGGTGTCTCACTTGTCCATACTACAGTAAAATCTCGTTAAAACGAACTTCACGGGACAGTAAAATTTCTTCATTGTAACGGAAATTTCGTTGTAACCGTAGGGGAGAGTGTTGTACCTACGGACGGTTGTACCTTCAGCCACCTCATTTTAAAATTCGGGAAAAAATGTAAATTTGAATTTCTGGTCGATTTTGAATGTAAACAGATGCTATCTAGTTGCTAACGTGAAATCAGCTGTTTAAAATATTATTTAAATTTTCTATAATAAAAATACTGTTTTTAGGTGCTCAAAGTTTTTTTTAGTGCATCACTACATTAATTATTTTCTTCCTCTATGATTATGATATGATGAAATGGGATATATGGGGAGAATCCCCAAGATTTTGACTTTTTAGTTTTGATATTAGAAATCGTCAGATTTCAATTCTTTTATCTTTTATAGAACTTTGAATGCAAAAACACCTGATGCTGTACCTTCGGACACCATAAGTGTTGTACCTACGGACACGTTCTTGTGGGTGTCTATAGCTAATCGGCGTTTTAGAATCAGGTTTCATTTAACTGAATACATTTTAATAAATGTTAAATTAATTCTAAATGGTAATCTATTTGTCAGCGATTATTTTCAAGTGAATTTTAGATGAAAAATCAAATATTTTGTGATCTCAACTACTTTTTTAAATTTATGATTCTACTTGGAATTTAATGTAAAATATAGTGTAAAACCCTTAGCACCCTATCGCATTTAAGTATGATGATTAAAAAAACTTAAAATTTCCACTGAAGAAGATTTACCACCAAATTATTATTGTTATTACCACCAAATGCTTGCTAAGTGAAGTGTCAATCGAATTGGGTTTTTTTGGATCAGTGAAGTTGTCAGATCAATCAGCATGATTGATGAAACTATTACCTTAAATTCTGATCTGAAAATACCATGCGATTTTTGTGTTTTTGGTAAAAAATCAAGACTTTTATCATTCAACTTCGTTTAAATGATCATTTACGATCTAAAACTACATTACTTTAAAAAATCTATTTTCAATTTTAAAAAGGCTTGAAATAGGTTATTAAAAGGTAATTCATCAATAAAAATATTCATTCTTAGCTTTTTTCAACTAAAACTTCCCTTTTTAAGGGTGTCCACTGGTACAACTGGGTCTGTCCATAGGTACAACAGGTTGTTGTACCTTTGGACACAAATTTTTCCAAGTTATTATAAATGATTAAAAATCCAATTTTCATGATTTTGACTAATAAAAAATATCTCTCTACTCACAAAGGTTAGGACTATAGGTTGGGCACTTTCAATGGTTAAAATGTGATTTTACCTGTCTTAAAAAAATACAAACGTGATTTTTGTCCATAGGTACAACACTCTCCCCTACTATTGTTAATTCAAATAAAAACGGTTGGGGACTATCTGTACTTTCGTAATAACGGGATTTTTCGTTGTAACGGGATTTCACTGTATTTCAAAATTAGAAATATCCGTTCATCAATGAAGGAAGAGTGAGAAGAATTATTTGAATTGAATGTATAATTACTACTATTTTTAAACGCGATGTAGTTATGTGATACAATGAGGTTCATGCCAAGAGATAGAAAAACTTAAATCTGCTGAAAACTGGGGGCCAACAATAGAGGTATTCCACTCCAGTGTGATTTTACGGGCTGTTAGTTGTTAATGTCCAGTTACTGGCAACCTCAACTGGTAGCTGAACTGGTAACGAGTGAACTCGGTATTAAACTGTGAGCTGAAATCCAATGGGCCCCCTTTGTTGGCCCATCAATTTTGAAAAAGGTTCTAAATCAGTGTTTCCCAACCTTTTTCGGTCCATACCCCACCAAAGGCTTTCAAAATTTTCCATGCCCCCCCCCATCCTTTTTTTTCTCAAAAATCCTTCTTGGAAAGTCAATAGATACTGGTTATCCATGCTCCATCTATGGGGAGCGATTTGGTTGAGAATTTTCAAATTGCCCCCCTAGAAAATCATATTGCCCCCCGGTGGGGCGTGCGCCCCACGTTGGGAAACACTGTTCTAAATTGAAAATTTGATTATTAAATTTATTACAGTTCGTGTTCCATTCCACAGCTTCAGTTCTTAAAAGTAAAAATAATATAATTACAAGTTTTTTATCATCCAGTTGAAATTTTAGAAATACAATAATGTTTTTGCACAAAACATTCTTTTGTTAAATCTTTTCCAAGTTTCTTTTATCTACGTGTCTGGTTGTCAAGTGGTTATGAGTTCAAGCACATTTATTTAACTCTAGAAAAATTTCTTCTAAAATTTAACTATCTTCTTGTAAGTTTTTAGTTACGGTGTAGTGTAGGAAGTGTTTTACAATGAGTAGGGTATTTTTTCTTATTGCTATTTTTATTCTTTTTACTATTTGGTAACTTGATAAATTTCAAAATCCTTCAATACATTCAATAAAAAGATATGCAATATATTTAGACCAATTCAAAATCTTATCGTGACCTACAGTTTGATAACCTGTTTCAAATATTAAATTGAAAAAAACTCCATTGCACTTGAAATCTCAATGTTCTCTTTAGTTCCACTTATCGATTATAAAGGACTCAAGAATCGATATATTTATTGATCTTCTTTAAAGCTTAATTTGCTACATGGTCAATTATCTTCACAACATATTTTTATATTTAATTCATATCTAATAGCAGTTGAGTTGAGATATTAACCAAAGGTTGAGGTGGCTAAAAAGATGAAGAAATTTTTGTAGCTGAAAATTTTCATGAAAGTGTTAAGCAACCATGTTTGTCAAGCTGTTGCCACTACAGTTCGGAGAAACTTAGCTTCTGGTTATTTCAAATCCTTCTTTTAAAACAAATAGTATTAATTATTTCATAATGTAGATATTTTTTAACCATCTTAATATTTTAAGAACGGCATTTTCTCATTTACTGTTATATTAGTAAACTTTTCCAAAAACTTAATGATGTTTTGCCATTTCAAATCATTCCATTTGTTTAGTTGTATCCAGTGTTATTCTTAAGACTTGTCTGGAGGAGTAAAAATACTCCTTGACTTTTTTAGGAGGCGTGAAATTCATTTATGAGTAGTGAAATACGAAACTTAAAGACAATAGGAAACAAATTTTTTTAATGGACAAAATGAAATAGAAAAAATGAGGATGCTGTTTTGGTCTTTAGAATATATCATCTGTTAAAAATTAGTAGGAAATTTTAAACATTATAAATAAAACAATTTATTTTTCATTAAACATTCTAAATGAAATATTTATTTAATATTACAAATTTCAGTAGAAAAATTATTATTATTAGATTTCGGTAGGGCGCCATGCAGTTCTTTAAGAAAAGCCTTTGTTAAAATTTCAAAGCGTGAAAATACGCCTGGCTAGTTTTTAAAAGCGTATTTCCGATTTTCAATGCGTGAAATACGCTCTCAGAGGCGTTAAAAATATCTCTGGTTGTATCGTACCTTGAATTAATGACACCTAGAAGCAAAAAAATCCTTTAAACCCATATGTACAAACTCGGTTCTAGCATATTTTATGTTCAGTTAAAGACTTGTTTTTCATTTTGAAAGATTGTTAGATGAAATGGTTATTTGATTTCCAACTTCTCCCTTGCTTGTATCCAATGTTTATTTTTTATAACGTCACGAGCTACGCCCTCCACTTTAGTATTAAATTTTGTAATCACTGTTTTTTTTTCAAGTAGAATAAAAATATATGGAGGGATATTTAGTTTCTTTTTAAATGTTTGTATGTGTTTTTCATTGTTTGCATTTTGAAAAAAATACTCTTCAAATTACTCAGTATCCAGTATTTTCACGGAAGAGTATTATTAGTGAAAATCCTAAATGCAAAGCAGAAAGTATTTAAAATCAGTTTTTCTGAAATAAAATATTAGGGGAGAGTGTTGTACCTCTGGACAAAAATCACGTTTGGATTTTTCTAAGACAGGTAAAATCACATTTTGACCATTTAAAGTGACCAACCTATAGTCCTAACCTTTGTGAGTACAGAGATATTTTTTACTAGCCAAAATCTTGAAAATTGGATTTTTAATAATTTATAATAACATGGAAAAATTTGTGTCCAAAGGTACAACAACCTGTTGTACCTATGGACAGACCCAGTTGTACCTGTGGACACCCTTAAAAAGGGAAATTTTAGTTGAAAAAGCTAAGAATTAATATTTTTATTGATGCATTACCTTTTAATAACCTCTATTTCAAGCCTTTTTAAAATTGAAAATAGATTTTTTAAAGTAATGTAGTTTTAGATCGTAAATGATCATTAAAACGAAGTTGAATGATAAAAGTCTTGATTTTTTACCAAAAACACAAAAATCACATGGTATTTTCAGATCAGAATTTAAGATAATAGTTTCATCAATCATGCTGATTGATCTGACAACTTCACTGATCCCCCCCAAAAAAACAATTCGATCAATACTTAGTTGTGCAAGCATTTGGTGGTAATAACAATAATAATTTGGTGGTAAATCTTCTTCAGTGGAAATTTCAAGTTTTTTTAATCATCATACTCAAATGCGATAGGGTTCTTAGGATTTTACACCATATTTTACATTAAATTCCAAGTAGAATCATAAATTTAAAAAAGTAGTTAAGATCACAAAATATTTGATTTTTCATCTAAAATTCACTTGAAAATAATCGCTGACAAATAGATTACCATTTAGAATTAATTGAACATTTATTAAAATGTATTCAGTTAAATGAAACCTGATTCTAAAACGCCGATTAGCTACAGACACCCACAAGAACGTGTCCGTAGGTACAACACTTATGGTGTCCGAAGGTACAACATGAGGTGTTTTTGCATTCAAAGTTCTATAAAAGATAAAAGAATTGAGATCTGAGGATTTCTAATATCAAAAATAAAAGTTAAAATCTCGGGGATTCCCCCCATGTATCCCATTTTATCATGTCATAATTAAAGGGGAAGAAAAGAGTTAATGTAGTGATGCACTAAAAAAAACTTTGAGCACCTAAAAACAGTAAATTTATTATATAAAATTTAAATAATATTTTAAAGAGCTGATTTCACGTTAGCAACTAGATAGCATCTGTTTACATTCAAAATCGACCACAAATTCAAATTTACATTTTTTCCCGAATTTTAAAATGAGGTGGCTGAAGGTACAACCGTCCGTAGGTACAACACTCTCCCCTATAGATAAGTATAATTTCGGGTGATATCGATATATTCCCATTGATAATTTACATCATAGTTAAAATATTTATATTCCAGTAACTTGACTGCATTTAACTGAATATAGGTAAGACCATAAAATCTTGAAACTAATGACGCTGAGATAAAACCAAAAAAATTTTCATTATGTTTTATGTGTCACGCCACTCTAGGGTAAATTGTTATTTTTGACTTCAAAAGAAATAATTTAAACAACGTTCTAAAGAATCATTGCGGCCAGTCATTTTCAGTAGTAATTAGAAAGCGTAAAAACTTATTAATTAGAAATAGAGAAACAAACAAAAACATAACTGAGATTTAAGGACTCGAAAACTAAAAAACCTCATAACTTAAAAGTCCCGTAATTGCCATGTTGACTCTATGTTTCAATGCTAGACCCAATTAATAAACTAAATTATAAATTTCATGAAAAGAGAAAATCTTGCATTGTATATTAACTTTTAATGAACATTCGTGATTACTACAGACCTGAGGAATGCTAACTCGTTAAAGTTCTTCTATAGTCTTAAAAACGATAGTATAACTCGAAATACTTTTCCTCGGTTGCATCATCAGATTCAGGTTTTCTCAGAGCTTCTTACGGAAAGAAGGAAAAGTGGATATCTTTATAGCCCGTTATGATCCACTAAATTTTACCGAACAGTTCACAATTTCCTCTTGTGTTGAAAGGCGCTAATACTCGAGGTGTAGGACAAAGTAACGAAAAACCAGTTATAAAAGTGATAATTTTTCGGTACGTCCTCGTTTTCTTACTCGGAATGTGAAAATAATTGTTAAAACCTTCATAATAAGTCAACATGATGAATTGGTAGGAATAAAGTAATTTTACCATTGAGTTAATAAATCAACGGAAATATTTTGTAATTTTTAACTCATAATCACAAAACAAACTAGGTCGATATGACCGCTTGTCAACAGTAGAAATAATTTTTTAAGAAACTTTTTTATATTTTCTTTTTCTACAGCCGCACTGTTTATAGTAAACTTAATAAATGAACAAAATTTTGGACAAATATTTTTATAATTATTTTAGTGTGGTCGACTATTGGAACGCTGTTTTATTGCAGTGGTTTTATATTATTCATTACCAATATCCGACAATTGCATAAAAATAAAAATGCAAGGATGCAAAAATGAGATTTTACAAAAAAAAGTACTCACAAAACATTTGGAACATTAAAAAATCATTTAGTTTCAAATACATGCATTAGCAAACAATATTTAATAAAAAATAAAAAAAAATTACTTACAGTTCTAGGTCACTTTCAGTCCATTATGTTTACTATTTTTTTTTCATTTGAAATTCAGTGAATTTCTATTAATACTTCTAAATTGTTTGCAAAGATTATTTTCATTTTATTTAAATTTAAGATAAGAATGAAAATAGTCTTAACAGAATTTAAATATTTATTGAAATTAAATTTATTTAAATAAATTATAAGGACATTCGCTGTATTAGTGTTTTTCTCAGCAATCTTTTTTATCTTATCTTATTTTTTCTCAGATTAATTAAAATTCGCAATTGTTTTCTCGTGACTTATTTAAGCAAGATTGTAAATATTTGAATAATAAAGTAATTAGATCTCATATTTTGTATGTGCATTTGAACAAACGGCAAGTGTACGCAGTACAATATCAATATCAAGATAGTTTCTATATTTTGACATTTACAGATTTTCATAAGACTTTTTCTAAGCAGTCTTTACTGCCAGGCAGAGATTCCGTCAAGGGTTTTTTCTTCGGAAAATGAGAAAGACAACTTCCGAAAGCTTAAGTATTTTTGACCATCTTCGCAAAAAGGCGAATGAAAAATGGGAACGTTTTTAACAGTTAAAGAATGTAAATACTGTAAGTTGTTTCAATTTCAATACACTACATATAAATATTTGGATGAAATATTTAGCACATACAAATTGAGTTTGTTCTTCATGTAGTTTCTATTAATTAAATTTTCTAGCACAAAATTTCTTGCAAAACAAGTTTTTTATTTAAGTATTTCGCAATTTTTTTTTCATTTTAGCATTTTTGATAAAGGATTTTTTCACTAGTCTTTCTCTACATCCTGCCGCCAGTAAACAGTTAAAAATTTTCCTTGGGTGAATTCTCCTACAAATTCTGATAAATATTATCAAAAAGCTCTTTTTTAACTAAATTTCCTCAAACCACTTTATTTTTTAGAATCATTAAAGGATTATTGAAAAAAAGAGAGCTGGCAGGCCTTACGGAACTATTTTCTATAAGCTTTCAATCTTACTCAGCCTCCCTTCAAAATAGTAAATTAACGTACTACAAATTCTTAGGAAATCACTGATATACTATTTTTTAGACAAGAAGGTTGTATCGTTACCTTTCGAACAAAATAGCGCATTTAGTTGAAATTCAATATGCCTTTTTCTTCACCATAAAAAGAAATTTCATTTAAAAGTCTATTGACTTCACGTGTTATTTATCTTATCTGAAATCTATCTTATCTGTGTTACTATTATCTGTTCTTAAATTTTGTAATGCTTATGACCCAACAAACTCATTGAAATTTACTTTTTGCTTAAAATGCACTTTTTTGAGTATCCTAACATGAAAATGCTTCACATAAACTGTTAAATTTTACATAAAATGTTTGAGCAATGATTAGATTTTAAGTAGACCATTCCCATTTTTACAATTTATTTGTAGTTTTACGAATTTGATTTGTTTGAGTTAATAACGTTTAAAAGTAATAAAAATTAGGTTACTATACGTAGTCTCTCAATGATGAACTTTTATTCAAATGGGCAGGTTAATGGCCGTAAGAGAAGAGAGGATAGCAGATCATGGTGACCCAATTTATCGGCAAAGAACGCTATTAGGGGTACAATTCATTATCTTCACTATGATGAACATAAACTAATGTAACTTTGTTACTGAATTCATATCAGTGTTGGTGTCGTTTCTTCAGTATTGCTTATTATTATATTCAGTATTACTTTTTTTTAATTTCGTCGTCTTTCGCTCTCCACTCCATAACACTCTGAAAAATTTCTTAATTGTCAATCATGGTGTTATACAATGGTCATACAAGTTATTTATTGTAAATTCTGAAAAAAAAATTACCTTTTAAGAATGTCCTTTTTTATTCACGCGTTCAAGGGCAACTAAATGGTCATCAAATAGTCATCGTACTCTACGAATCCGGATTCCAGTGGCGGCTCGTCCAAGGAGCCCCCAGTGTAAATGAAATAAGTCGATTAATTAAAATAAAAGAAAAAGTAAAAAATCTATTCCAACTTGCATTCTAGTCAGAGGATGAGCTTCCAGTATTACAAAAAATCTGGGAGGTTTCAATGCTTGGTACTTTTTCGCCTTCAAGCGGAAGAGAGCAAGCTCGGGGAGGAAAGTCCTTTTACCCAAAATTGAATTAAATGTTTTTAGCCAAATTGGCATACTTGTGAATAAATTAACAAAGAATATTTATGAAATTTTACCTCCCGTTGAATGAGTTACCTCGTACCTGTAAAAATTTATTTTTAACAGTTAATATAATTAATTATAATTATGATTTTTTTCTGAAATTGTTACTTAATTGTATTTTGAAAATATTTTGTTAACCCACATTTGAACTACTACCTCTACTTCCGGGTTCCTAATACTATACACAGTCTGTTATAGTATATTATTTTCACTCACAACCACACACATTCCACAAATCCGGGTTCGTAATACAATATCGTCGCGCTTGTTATTTATGAGTTCAAGGTCAGCTCATAAGGTTCAAGGTAAAATAATCACAGCCTCACATAGTACTCCACAAATCCGGGTTATGAAATCACAATGTTTTGAAAAAAACCTCGCTACGAGTGCTAATAATACTAATAATATTTACTTAAGCTTCTCGGGAGAGATTGATCAATTTTAATTCATGAATTTTAACCTCTCCGC
Source organism: Tetragnatha versicolor (assembly GCA_024610705.1). NCBI lineage: Eukaryota > Metazoa > Arthropoda > Arachnida > Araneae > Tetragnathidae > Tetragnatha > Tetragnatha versicolor. The sequence goes on from JANDEH010000009.1 coordinate 44,227,230, forward strand.
AATATGTTTATAAGCACATCATTTCGCAACAATTACGTGGAAACCCCGCCACTCACTCTTTTCTCTAACAGAATTTTTATCACAGTTCTCCCTCTTCCGAAAATTAAAAATTGGTCATAAAAGCGGGTTATTAACCCATTTAGCTCTTTATAGTAGATTTTTTTAGATTAGTTATGATTGTATTCTTTTTCATTTGAATTCATAGAACTGCAATTCGAATAAGTTTTTAAATGCCTTTAGGATTAACACATAAAATATTCGTTATATAATGATTTAACAAAAGGATTAGGATTTTAACGTCTTTTGAAGGTCGTTTAAGAAGGTATTTTGTATGACTAATCCGTGTTTTTTGAATGTGTGTAGTTGATTTTCTATATACTACTTGCCTAACCTTTTAAACCTTATTTCGCAATAATTGAAAAAAGGGAGAGACCATTTATTATAGACATGTAAGGGCATTCTCTATTTTCTTACTGCAAAGCACATTTTCCATCCTTTATATATTAAGATCCTAGACATTTATGTAGCCGACAACTACTTTTCTCGGGTTAGTACTTTAGATTAGAAATCCCGTCTTTTGTTTTCTAGTCTAGAAGATGAACCTCAATTGCTCTTTTTAAACATTGTATCAGGAAGGATATTGTACTTCCCTCTACAAGGGGTTGTGAAGCCTTTTAATATCTAGAAGTAGCTCGGGAAGAGGGAATCTGGTTCTAGGAATTTTATCTGAAGTGACTTTCCTCAACATTATTGAGCAATTCTGCAAGAATGGAGAAAACTTGTTATAACAACTGTTGCGCGTGTTACACTTTCTTTAGGAACTAGGGGCTTGACAACCTCTTTTTCCGTTTATATATAGACCAGAGTTCTGTGAGAAAGAGTAGTTATTTGAGAAGATTTATCCCAAATGAAGATTTTACTTTGTTTCTTTTCACAGTACTGCTTAAAAGCTTAATCACCTTCATCACCTTTACACATCATATGTAATTTTTACACTTTAACTCTACTTAAATTAATTAAAAGTACATAGAATAAATTTTGGAGATTGCTCTAAGTGCATCCTCAATTTATGCACCAATGTGTTTTTGTATCAAGTTGAACGCTACTATAAAGGATGCGCTTATCAGCTTCTTTAGAGACCATGTAGCATGTACTAATATGTAGGTCTGGGAGTTCTATGTATTTATACTACCCATGTTTTCAATCAGGAACCTGATATTGCCAAGTGTTCGCAAATACTGAACATTTTAAAATTATTTTGGATCGATTAAGGCCACGTTTAGTTAAATTTAAATATTTTTACATCGTTCAGTTTTTTACGTAAGTCATAAATACAAATTGATTTATTTATGAATTTTATCTTTATCAACCAGCACGCTTTGTAGAATATTAATAAAACAAAAATAATATTAAAATTTAATACGACAGGAAAACGCGTTGGAGAATCGGAAATAACATATTATAACTAATAAATGAGAATATCAAAAGATGTGTGATGAACAAAATATAAACCTGGAACATTACATCCATAACAATAGAAATTTATTATAAAAAATAATATACTAAATGTGATGGTTATGTTTGTTATTTCTGTTTTTTTAACAAAATTGTTTCAAAATTTGGAAGTCAGCAAACAAAAGGGATGTCATTATAATTTCAAAAATTAAGGGGAAAATATTTTTAATAATTTTGAAAAGAAATTTTTAATACTTGTTTGGAAATTTCAAAACTTATTTGAACAATACGCTTACGCCTGTAGTTGGTCGACTTAATTTGTATATTTGTATTTGTATTTGTATGATACCTATCACTTTAAAAATAATAAAAAATAAATTTAAAAGTTTAGAGTAGTAAAAAAGACTAAAATTCCATGTTCTTTTACGTATGATATTTCTAGACAACAACCAAGTTGATCGTCGCCGTCGTCGGTAGGATACTCATGTTGAGCTGATGGGGAAAAGTTAATGTCAGTTAAGTTTGTTTCCTTTCAAAAAGCATACCCTTGCAGCGAAATGGGTTTTACATGAATTCCCCGTTTGACCAGGAAAAAAAGTTTACAAACCATAAGATTTTTTTGTATTGTTAGTAGTTTATTTAAATTTTTATTTCCTTCTAATATTGTTTTATCAAAAGAAGGGGCAGAAGTTTATCTACTTATCCGATGTATTGGCAACACAGTCCGAACAAAACATATTTAGGTCAAATGTAAAAAATAAGATTCATTGTGCAATTTGAAATGCTTTGTATTTTTGTATTGACCTATCAAACAACTTTCTTAAAAAGATTATAATATTTGTATTTATAATGCTATCTTCGATGATAACGAATAAAAAATACTCGTGCAAAAATCTTACTTTTAGTAAATAAATATATTTAATTTTTAAAATTACTTTCAAATGAAAATTTTTAAATTTGATTAAAATTTAAATTAAAGTTGGAAATTGTATTTTTGTGGTTGAAAAACCAAACCACCCTTCAAAGCTATTTTGAAACTATTATTTGATTCTATTGGTTGGATAAAATGTTTCAAAAATCTTGATGCTTCCCAGAAGTTAAACCTGGATTCCTCCAGTGCCCTTTTATCTATAGAGGGTTGACTGGATTTCAATGTCATTAAAATATTTCAGATTACAGACAGTCAACATTCCGTTCGTTGCTATCAGAGAAAAGACATTCACGCACACCTCATGAAAATAGCATTGCTTAATTTCGATTACTCTGGCGCCCTCTTTTAACAAATATAACTGTAGTTACATTGTTTGCAAGAAAAATGTTTTTCTTTCTCTCCAATTATAAGTATACTAACTTATAAAATTGGGGAAAACTAAAAACATTTTTCCCCATTTCGTCTGTTTTCTATCTCTGATTTAACGGGAACGGTTTTTTTCATATCTTTTTCTTAATCCTGGAAAAAACGTTAATTTTCTTATCAAAACTGTTAACTTTTCAAAAGTTTTTTAAGCTTTTTTTATCTACAAAAATAATTTATTTCTTAAAGTAATGATTAATTTTAATTGCAATTAAATATATTGACTGTATATTTTTTATTGAATTGATAATTTTAGATTTTAAAATAATTTGTAAATGATTTTAATTTTTAAAAATATATTAAATTGTTTAAATTTGTAGATAAAAATAAAAATAAAACACGATATTTTTTCGATGAAAAATTCATTATTAGAATGAATAAATAGTTTTTAAATATTCGGTCCAAATATTTGTTTTTGCGGGTGCTGTAATTTTCTTTAAGTATTTTGGAAGGTAGTAATAAAACTTTAAATTAGATTTCAATCATCATTTAAGAAATTTAAGAAAAACTTTAAGCCTTTCCATTGTGAAAAATGGATAAAACTTGATTTAATTTTCAATTGCTAATTCGCTTATTTAAATGGAACAAAAGAAAATTAGTTCACTATTTCTATCTTATATGATTTTGCAAAGGAAAAAGAAATTTTATTTTAAACTATATTTGAAAAGTCCATGTTTATCTAATAATATCTCTTCATTGAAAGTATAAAGGGGAAAAACGTAAAAATATAATTCATGAGATGACTCATCTAACTTTCTAATTTTAATATAAGAGATAAAATATACTTTTCGCTCTTTTAATAGGTATTTTCGTATTATATTTATATTATTAATATTTTATGGAAATAGTTTTTGAAAAACTTGTGAATTATTCTTTGAAATTTAATGTAAAATATTTTAATACATTCCAATGAGACTATCTTTTAAACTGTATATCTAATCAGAACAAAAACGTACTTAGCACACTTAAATCAAAAAGTAAATACTTCCTTTTCTAGATATTTCTTTTCAAAAATATAATAAAATATCAAATAAGTGTGGCCTCTACTTTCATTTCTCCAGTTGGCGCCACTGACCAAAGAGAAACAAGTTTGGTGAATGACCGTTTCTTTTTATAATAAACCACTATTAAAAACTAGTTCGTCTGAGAAAAAAACTTTCTAAAATTTTATTAACAATAAGGTAATATATTCAACATAATATATTAACATAAGGGAGAAGATATTATTATATTATTTGATTTTCCAAAGATAACAAAAATCTAATTATCGTCTTTTTTTGTTTTAATGTTATATGTCCTAAGTTGTAACTAAAAATACATTTTCATTGCTACTTATACGATTCTTCTAATTGATTATTTATTTAAAAAGCAAACAAAGGACAAAAAATTGCCTAATTTCATATTTTAAGAAACATTTTGACTCTATACTTAAGAGAATCTTAATTTAAAAGAAAACCAATTCATTTTCCTTAACCACTTTGTGAATGCGTTTTACAAACTAAAACAGTTTTTAAAAATTTTTTACTCAGGGACGATAATTTTTGCACTTAAAATTAAAATAATAATATAAAAGGAACATTTTTTATTCCTTTAGTTGAGAATAAAATATTTTTGCGTGAATTTCGGTTCCCCTCAATAGGTCCAAAAAGAAAAAAACAGGTTGTTGACGCCCCAAGTATAACAACGTATTTTGGTTTTTGACAGCAAAAATTACAAATTATAGCTAGTATAATTAATTAACAAGTTTAACTTCTGACTACTCAATTTGTGGACCGAAATCGTTTCAAAAATTGTGTTGTGGTTTTTTTGCATATTTGAAATATATATTGACAGTCTTTACACCAGATTCATGTTTCTTTGCGAATTTTATTTCTACATTTCCATCTTTTCCATCAGTGGCGGCTCGATGGTAAAATTATAAGGGGTGCTGCTCCGGCGGTACCAAGTTGGCAACGTATTTTAAGCGATATAATGCCAAATAATATTTCACAAAAACGTGAAAAGATGGGAACAATATAAAATTTCGATTTCACACTTAATAAGCATTCAAAAACTGTCACTTACCTATATCATGCATGTGATTCTTCCGCCAATTGGCGGAAATCCGCCAATTTGCTTAGCATAATTAAATCCGACAACCCGATTTTCAAAACTGAAATTCCACTTTCTTATTTTCCAATCGTTTTATACTGAAAACTCTGACCTCTAGTGTGGCCTAGTACTAAATTTTAAGAAAAATCGAAAAAAATATCTAAGTAATATGAAAATAAGTTAAGATTTAAGCTAAAAAATATTAATCTAGCATTTCGAATCCTAGATCTCGGGCCTCCCTATTGGAAAAAAATTTTCTGGTATTCCATAAACCAGTATGAATTATACTGGATCCAGTATCATTTATACTGGTTCCAGTATCACTTATACTGGTTCCAGTATCACTTATACTGGATCAACTGGATCCAGTATAATTCATACTGGTTTATGGAATACCAGAAAAAAAATTTCCGATAGGGCTGTCTTGGGTCTTGCGCCATAAAAACCCAACCAACCTAGATCTCGGGAAGTAGAAGCCGATGGACCCCTCTACTTAAAATTAAGAAAAATTTAGGTGACATCGAATTTTTTTAAAATTTTTTCCACCAATTTTTTGTCTGTGTAATCAAATGTATGCTATATTTAACTGATTATTACGAATATGAAGAATCAAAGATGGAGTCTATTTCATTTAGTATCTCAAAAGCAAATGAAACTAAAATCAACATTTCGAATTCAATTTGTTCATTATAAAAAGAAATAAAAACTTGGCTACAAAAAATTAAACATAAATCTTTATTGACTTGCCGAAACATCAGAAAAGATTTTGTTCTATCTGTTGAAAAGAAAAAAGAAGCTATAAATTAAAAAATTAAATTTATAGCTTAATTTATTATATTATTAAATTAAATATAATAAAAATTAAAACAGCGTTGGAGTGAGAAAAGCTAAAAAGCCAATATGATTTATTAATAGTAGAAATCGTTTATTTTTCTTCTTCCCTTAGTTTTGTTTTTCACAGCTCTCTCAAGAGAAAAAGCTATCATTCTTTTGGTCGGGGCTGCTGAAAAGCAGCCCCTTTTCTCTTAACAGATTCGCATGCTAAATTCTTAATATTTTGATTTGATATGATAGAGCTAGTGTTTTATACCCCGATTGGTATATCTGCGGGGGCTGACCGACCCGGAAAGAAATCTGTTGTCGAGACAGCATAGCAGAGAATTATTAATTGAAAAAGGATTATAAAGGACAAAGATTAAAGGGGAAAATAGATAATTTTTTAAATATTGTAAAGAAAATAAAAATTGGAATTTCGGGAAATTTTGGTTGGGGGTGCTGCAGCCCCTATGGACGAGCCGCCACTGATCTTTTCTTGAATAGAACAAGCATTGCTCTTTAATTGCATCTTTTCTCATGATTGAATCTTTTCTCCGTCTTCGAGGTTCTCTTTTTATAGGGTTTTATTCCGCAATTTAGAGAACAACTAACGACATTTGTTGGTTAAAACGTAAATTATATGTCTAACACTGTATATAATTTATTTCAGTAGTTAAACGGAGAAAAAACGAGATAAGCTCCTCAATAAAGGAAGAAAAACACATGCCCGTGGAAATGACGGGATGATCAGCCAGATGATTAGACTCTATGGTTAAAGGAAATAAATTACAAAAATAAATCCTAACGATTTAATAATTCCTTTCCTGCTTCAAAATAAAGTTTTTTAAGATATATTATGCTATTTATTTAATTTATTATCAATGAATAGTTTTACTACAAAAACCTAACTTTTTTCGGGCGAAGGAACAACGTCAAGTAAAACATTTTTTCAAAACTTTTTGGAATTTTGAGATTTTTTAAACTTAAATAGCAATAGATTGTTAAATTGAACAAGACGTCTTGCGTTTTTATTGAGATTAAAACAGTAAATTTTGGAGTGAGATACATACACAAAGACCTAAGCCTTTCAAGTTTTACTTGATAATCAGAAATTTAAGCGTTGTGTAGTAATAATCACTCTACATAATAATCATGTAGAAAATTTTCTCACTTTAGTTTTTCTTTTCTTGCCACAAATTTATAGTTTTATCTCATTTCGAAAATACTAAATACTATAGATAACGCTAGGGAGTTCCGCAGTCCAATTACAACCGAAAATAAAGTCATCCCCGCAGGAAATCACTTACATTGAGAGTAGCCCCCCTATGGTTTAAAATAGCTTTCATTGTAACCGTGTAGATTCCATTTCAATTTCCTGTCCGTATAGTGGCCGCAGACCGAAATACCCAAACTGAAAAATCATTACTTCTGGATACTGTTTTGAGTACTTTTAATATCTTAAATATACATGATGTTCAAAATACAGGTGATGTGTACTCCAACGTCACTTTAAAAAAATAACCAATAACAAAAGAATTAATTATTACAAATTAGCTGACGTGAAAAGTTTAATGATACTTTCAAAAGGTTCTTTTCTCGTTTTCCAATCCGGGAAAAAAATCCAGACCACAAAAAAGCAAGCTTAACCTCAAAACCGTAAGCCTCGGCACACAAATGTTGTGCGCACGGGGATCTCCAATGTGTTGCCGTAAGCCCAAATGTTCTCCGGCGAGAAGTCGAGGTTTCTTCCGACTCATTCCGTTTCTTCGCTCACACGTGCGTATAAGGAAAGAAAAATAAGAATGTAGTATTCTCTTTTTTGATAAACACAAAACTTTCGCGTTTCCGGCAATAATTTTTTTGCTGACAGGTGAAGGGGGGTAGAAACTTGATTCTGAGTATGAAAAAGAAATTGAGAAGGATTTATGTATTGTTTTCTTTTGATATTTGTGTCACCCAAATATAAAGAAAAGATATTTGGGTTTATTTCTACTTTTTCACTGGGTGTTCACGTGCTCCTATGGACGAGCCGCCACTGCATAGGAACTATCCTCGTCAAAGGGACGAAGAAGGCTTACTATTGGCTGCGTGAAGAGCGTAACTATGGTTACGCTTCTAGCGTGGGGGGAAAGCACTATTTCTCAAGCGCCAATTCTAAATGAATAGAGTATAGTTAATGGTTTATATTACAGAAGTGTTAAAAATAATATAAACTGCCGATTATATCAAGTTTGTTTGGGTTAATCAAAATTTCTTTAAAAATACTCAAAATTAAATTAAATAGAGATTGAAAGGTATAAGATGTTGGTGTCTTTTAATGACTATAAATTTAATTTGGGAATTTTTTAAAGAAATTTTGAATTGCATTTTGATAATTTATTTTCCAAGCTGCTTTTGCACTGGATAAAGATAATTATATTTGTTATAAATTTTATTTCATTTATTTGAATTATCTTTGAAATAAAAAGATTTCTATTTAATCAATATTTTTTTTATTTTTTTGGGTTAACGTTAGCTGAGTTTTTAAATATTAATAATTTTTAAATATAAAAAAGCAACTATATTTAATTTATAAATACTATTTATATTTTCTTTTAACGTAAAAAACACTTCCTTTTTAGCCAGTTTCCCCATTTTACGGTACAACATTAACTCAGCTAAATGAGTATTATCACTAAAACATAATTTTATTTTCAGTAAACTATTCATCACTGCAAACTTTCTGGGGGGTAACGTTACTCGCGTCCGTAGCAATCCTAAAGCTACACGTGCTCCCCGGGTGGTGCTAAATGAGTAACAGCGCTGCAGCCTGAGATTCAATTGAATTGGTACAGCTTAGGAGTTTTAGGAATGAGGTGTTCAGCCCTAAGATCCACAGGCCTGCTTTCCAGGTACTGGGAGGCGAGGGACTTATTGTGCCAACTTTAGTGTATTTTCCTGTTCCTGTTCTTTTTTTTGGGTCTCTGTTATGGCAATATGATGTATGTCTATGTAAGCCTGCTGCATTGGAAATAAAAAAAAATGCAAACTTTCTAAAAACTACATTAAATGAAAAATGTACATTATATGAAAATATTTACTACTTGTAAAACCACTCGGAGTAAAACACAGAAAGTAATTTTTTTTCAATACCAGTGGCAGAGAAAAGATCCTCAACTCTAACTGTTTAAGAAAAAAATCTAATTGTCAATTTCAATATCCAATTCGATTATAGTCTGTGTAATTAGAATCGGCGGTTGAAAAGTCACGTGATTTCCCCAGTCTCCCCACCTTTACCCTGTGCGTTGCCATGGTTTCTACCAGTCTTATTTTTTTCCCCAGATCACACCAAGCCCACAACCACCCGAGATTGTCATTGAATCTAACTCGTGTTGCAGCAGCCAATGAAATAATCGGAACACTTTTTTCGTTATAAAAGAAAAACTAATCATAGTAGACATACAAAATTTTAAACAAATATACAATTATTTTTTTTCAAAAAGATTGTAGTTTTGTTTTTAAAAAAATTTGGATTAGTTTATAATTATTAAGATTCAAAGTTTCAATTTAATTTCATGCCCTGCCTTAACTGATGTGCAAAAAGTAAAGCAGAACCACTTAAGTTTTCTCCTTCGTTACCAAGGCGACGAACTTCAACTGATGACGTCCAACCGCCTATTTTAATTACACTGACTATAGGTGCTCTAGACTACAAGGCAGCAACAAATAAATTAATAATAATTTTATTAATATCATCATACAAACTGCATAAATAAAGCAGATACATATTAACAATGGTGTGATCAATTTATAATAAAGTCAAGTTTAAACTTTCAGGGGAATTTTTTTCCACAAAATCTGAATTAAAAAGATTTCAGGCATAGGTTAGGAATAATTTTTGTCAAGGCTGTGTTACAACTATAAAACATACTTATTAAACATTTCATCATTCAACAAATGTTAAACATTTACACATTCAATAATATCTGGAAGAATACTGTATATGAATCTGGAACTTCTGCACAGACAATTTTATTTACAATTAGGATACATTTATATTGAAACTCACCTTCAAAAGAGTTATCAAATGAAACTATTTACATCAAAATCACAACAAAAATATATACTATGTAACTTTGTCAAAATGCAGAGAGATGGTGAATTTATAAGAGAAATGAAATGGAAAGAAACAAAATGGTGATGATTATAATACAATCTTCATACTTTCCTCAAACATAAATGAATTTTCACTTGAAAAGTAAGACTAGTAAATGCAATCACAATTTTAGGAAGGTTGGTTGGTGTTGTCTATGGCAGAAAGCCAATTTTAAACATGCTGTGCTACACAAGACAGTACACTTACACAATAAAGTAAAACAAGTTTTTACCATGTTAGTGTACTATACCTATCACAGATAAACTAAGTAAACACTACAACCAATAAAAAACATCACTTTAAATACTCATAACTGAGTGCTCCAAACTAGGAAAAAGGGATTAAAAACTTAACCAAATACAACTCTAGTTTGTAAAACTTAATTAACATCCAGTACACTCAGCTACTTTAAACATCACAGAAAATCATGAAAGACACAGTAATTCATTCAGTTCAACATTGATTACAGTACTTAATTTTTTCAGTTTCGAAACACTTTAGTTTTAACTTATAGCCATCAGGTAAGGTGCTGTCAATCTTTTCTTGAATACTGGTAACATCCACAATTCTACGCCCATCATGTAAATTGTTAAGAATATTCATATCTTCGTCAGGCAAGTGAAAATCAAAAACCTGAAAATTATACATTTAAATACATTCTTTGAAATGTTTACTATGCAACTGAAGAAAAATCAGACTAAATATGAACAGTATAAAATACTATTACTTAAAAACCAGTGTAACATATATTTAATACAGACTATTTAAAACTCACCTTACAGTTTTCTCTCACACGATTCACTTGAGTAGATTTCGGTATAGTAACAACATCATTCTATAAGTTTCAAAGTAAAATGAGTTATAATTCTTTACATAAATTGTAATTTGCTTAGCAATGTGCATTTGAAAAATATAATATTTTTGGAATTCAAAGTTCCTTGGTTTTTAAAGAATCTTCACAGAAATTGAATGCTTAGATATAATAGTTTAAAATGTCAAAAAATCATGTGTAAACACATAAATGTAGAAATAACTGCATATTAGGTTTAAAAATTTTAATATTACCTGAATAGACCATCTGATAAGAACTTGAGCAGGAGTCCGGGCACATCGTTTTGCAACTTTTTTGACAGCCTTTTCATACAAGAGCTTTCCTTTACCCAAAGGGCAATAACCCTGGAAATTTATTAAAATGAAATAACTCCAGAAAAAAGTATGATAAAAGCATAAAAACTTCATTATATTGTTAAAAGCAGGAAATACTTGTATATATCAAAAGTTGTAACTAAGAAATTGATAATTACTTGGACATTGTTTTGATTGATAATGTTTTGGAACTAAACAAAGGACTAAATGTTCACAAAGGACCCCTAGCTTTGAAAATAAATAAAAGAAAAATTAAATGACAAAAACAAGCAGTGTTCTGCATCCAACTCCCAAAGAACATTCTAACACAAAATTTTAGCCCCAATATATTTGGTCAACTGGCACCACTGATTTTGGGAAAAATCAGTCTCCTCTTATTTGTACTAATTACAGGGAAATAAACTTAGAGGAATTTACAATTGATTTATCAGTGAAAAAACCTATTCATATAAATTAAAACACTCGGTACTTACGTATTATACCGTCAACCGTTCAGAGGCCATTTAATTCAGCGGCACATCAATAGAAAAGTCAATGGGTTTTTATGACATTTTTAATTAAGCGGTATGGTCGACGGGATAATACGTAAGAACCAAACACTCCTTTGAAAAGAGAGGAATTGATAATTTCATTGATATGAACCTGAGACAAATCGGGCCTCAAACTTTTAATACATTTTTAACGAGCAAATAAATTGGAATTCTGCATTCAGTGAAGTGACATTGAAGGTTAGATTCTACTAATCAGCACACTGAATTACAGAAAGTTCTTCATTCTATGCTTTTCCCCCATCAAATAAGCCTAAATCTCGTTTTATCTGAAATCCAAGGGGTTCATTTTAAAAAATTATTTCTCATAATGCCTACCCTTGGCTTTGTAATCCTACAACAAATTAAAATTTCAGATCAAGATTGCTTTACCCAAGAACTCAAATAAAACAATGGTGGTATCTGCAAAAAATTTGTTAACAAAATTTTTTTTAAATTTTGGTTGAGTGTGGATTGTTTTTATCTTTCATTTTAAGTTAGGGGTCCTTCAAGTAACACTGTAAATATAATTATGTGGTAATAAAAAGGATAAGTGGAATACCTCCATCTGTATTTTATTCTGCAGACAGTATTCTCTTATTTCCAAAGGATTTTGAAAAGGATGAAATTCTACTTGGTTTACATGAGGAACAACACTGGCTACATCCATTAACTTTTCAAGATCATCCACACTATAGTTGCTAACCCCAATAGCACGGCATAAACCTAGATAGAAAAATTTACATGAAATTTTTTAACCTGGAGTTTTTAAATTTACACTTTTTCTAATTTAATGGTGCAGAAAAAAACTGCAAATTAAAAAATATAGCTACAATGGATAGACAAAATTTACCTTCATCATAAAGTATTTCCAACTCACGCCAAGTTTCTTCCAAAGTTTTAGCTTTATTAGAGCATGAGGAAGTACATAAAGGCCAATGAAGCATAAAGAGGTCTAAAAAAGAAAGTTTTTATTAAACGAAATTAGAGCTACCACTAAAAACAAATAGTTTTATTAATGTTAATAGAGTTATCGTAAATTTAGTAGAAGTAGAGAGTGATAAATTTCAATTGTTTTCAAAATTTTATACTACCACTTTTCATTATAATTTAAAAAAAGGGATGAAGTGAATAAGTACATCAGGATTTAAATATCTTATAACCTTTAATTTGTACTAACATTCCAAATATTTAATGTAAATATTTTTTAAAGTAATTTGAGTTAAATTTATAAAATCCAGGGTAATATGTTATGGAAAAAACAAATACTGTCATAGAATTTTCTATATATTTAAATATAGCTTATACAGAAAAATCCCGTTATAACAAACTTCACGGGACTGTAAAATTTCTTAGTTTTAACGGAAATTTTTTTGTAACCGTACTATCGCTAATTCAAATAAAAATGGTTGAGGACTTTCTGGACTTTTGTAATAACAGGATTTTTCATTGTATCGGTATTCATTGTAAAGGGATTTCACTGTATAAGCATTCAAAAATACTACTTTTTATAATACCTCCATTGCTAATTTACATAAAACAAATAGTAAAGTAATTCTCCAAATTTGTAACTAGATTATAAGTCATCTCCATCTAAATTAAATTTCTAAGGAATTACATTAAACTTTCTTCTAAATGCCATTGGAAGAAACAGAAAATTTTATGGCAAAACAATCTGAATAATCTTAGTTATGAAGTGTCTCAAATAATAAAAAAATGTCATACCCAGATACTCAACACCAAGTCTCTTTATGGATCCTTGAAAAGCTTTTCTTGTAGTGGATTTTCCATAATCAGTACACCAAAGCTTGGATGTCAAAAATATTTCTTCACGAGGAACTCCACTTTGCTAATTTAAAAATATTAAAGGTAAATAAATCAGTAAAGAAGGAACAGCTTTAGAAAGAGTCCTCCAGTTGCATATAACCCCATCGACATGATTTTAAGTGTTGGCAACATAGATATATAATAATACTATATTAGATCTCTAACAATAATCTACTAATTACTATTATTTTAGGATCTAATAATAATACTAATAATTAGATCTCTATGGTTGTCAGTCATTATTTGAGCTGTGGGTAAACATGGTAGCTAGAGGACTATCTAAAGTTGTACAGTAAATAATTGTTTCAGCAGAAATTTTTCTCCAAACTAAGCTATGATTTTATTTTAACATAAATGAAATATAGTATTAGATGAAAACGTGCTATGTAGAAATGAAATCATTAAAAAAGGGTTATGGCATACTATCCCGTCAACCATGCCGGTGAATTCAAAAATGCTACCAAAGCTTATTGACTCTGTGCTACTGAATTAGACGGCCACTAAACGGTTGATGGGATAAAATCCAAGTACCAAAAAATGTTCTTATAAAGGGAGCAAAGCATTAACCCTTTCACTCTTAGCCACCCCAATTTTTCCATTGGATTCAATGGTAATTTTGGGCAGTTTGTTACTGAAAGGGTCAATAACTAATTAACTGTTTCAAGCAGAAGTGTCTTAACACTAGAACCGTCGGCAAGTACCGCATACCTAGAATCGCCCGATGCAGTCATTTTGACTGCTTATCTTTTTTACCGGAAAAACAATCTTTTGAGCTCGAAATTGCTTCTAATACTTGAAGAAAGGATAAATAACACTAATTCTATTAAAAACAAACACATCTATTTAATTTTACATCTTAAATTTCGTTGTAAATAATAAGAAATGGGTTACTAATTATACAACATTCTAGGGCCAAAAAATAAAAATTATCAACAAAATATTTCTTGAATAATTATGTATTTCTTTCATAAAACCATTTCTCACAACACTAAAAACTAAATAATGAAGTCATAACTCTGTTTTAGTGCGTTTCAATAAATCAATTGTCTGCATTGCTATGTACAGCAGTATTTTGCCTGAATCATTGCATAAACACACTTTTTCCGCATTAAAAGTAAGAACAGTTCATTAAAATGAACTTTGTTTCTTTTATCATGAAAGAAATAATAAATCTTTCATAGAAAATTATAAAAAGGCGTGAGAAATCAAAACCTTCTAGCAAGTGTATATACATGAATTTCTGGGATTTATAATGATATATTGACCATTTGCAGCTGTCAAAACCGTAAAATAAAATAAATTTGTTTGAATAACCCTTAGATAATTCTTAGAAAGCATTAACTGTTAGAATTTAAGGGGTAATACAAAAAATAAATGCGATAAACATCCACCAGTCAAATTGACTGTTTTGGCAGTTCTAGGTAGACCAATAAATATCTCCGGAACAAATAAATGAAATGAATTTTCAAAAATAAATGAAATTTGGATGATGTATATAGAAGCATAAATTAGGAAAAGTCATGAAATCACAAGTGTGTAACTCAAATATCTTTGAAAATATATATAATCAAAAACGCAAAACAGTCAAAATGACTGCTCCAGCGGTTCTAGTGTTAACAGACCTTACTTAAGATGCTTAAAATGAGTTAAAATATCACATAAAATAAGGTACGTTCAAAATGGGCACAAAGAGCAAGAGGTTAAGGTTGATCAACAACATTAAACAAATATTTGTTTGTCTCTAAAATTCAACTACAGAAACAGAAAAAATTAGCATTAAATTTCAGAGCGAAAGATTGTCTGCTTCTTTTCTACTTGGGTATTTGTATTATCTACATGAAAACTATTTAAATAACTTTGTTACATTTCTAGGCAATAGATATATTGCATTTAGTTTTATATGTAAGAGTATATCAGTAATATCTACCAGCACAAAAAAAACTAAGCTTAACTTACTTGAATAGCCTTCGCCAAAAATTCTTCACAACCATATCGTTTTGCAGTATCAATTAACCGATAATTACAATTTTTCAGAGCATAAACCACTGCCTCTTGAGAGTAACCACCACTATGAGAAGTGCCTGAATAAAAGAATTTTTTAAAATTAATAATTCAAAGTAGGAAATATTTTTAAAATTGCATATTTTAAAATTTAACAATAAAGATATGTTACCTAATCCTAGAATAGGCATCTTCACATAGTTGGAAAGTTCTATCTCTCTTGGGCCAAAGTTTCCTTTGGATGTTGTGACAGGCATCTTTGTAATGATAAATGCCGATAAATCCCTATAAAATATTTTTTAGTCAGTACAACATTAATAACCAAGACTTGATTTAAGAATAAGCACACAGAACAGAATTCAGGTACCTCTCTTGAGGAATTAAAAAACCTTACATATATCTTACAGAATAAAACAGTGAACACAGGATAAAAGATACATTTTTTACAAAAAACAAGTCAACGAATCAGACAATCGCGTGAAAAATCAAGAATTACAACAGTAATAAAAAGAATTATATTCAAGAATTAGAGATGTCGTATAATTTTGCAAATGCATAACAAGCAGTAATTTTTAAAGTATAAGTCTGCTAAATAAATTATTATGAAGAGTAAATCTTGATTACTTGCACTTCTTTGATTCCAAATATAAGTTATTTTCTTCTATATTTATGTTAAAGGTATCTACACTTCAATATGAACATAAAGCTATAAATATAAAACGAGCGAAAATAAAAGTGCTTCCTTCAAACTCCTCGCAGTATTTCTAACAACAACCGAACAGCTGGTCAACTAAATACGGAAGAACAAGTTCATGTTTACGGAACAATCCAATGGACCAGAGAAGTAATAACTACTCTTTACGAACTGACATGTGTAACGATACGAGTACGACTTTCATTCAGTTTATAAAAAGAAAGAAGCACATGTTTGATGCGTGGTTATTAGCAAACAACAGAAAGATAAAGGGGTTTCAACGAACCCAGCTTCATTTATCAAGGCAGGGATTAAGAACGTGCCATGATAGAGATAAAGCACTTACCCCGTTTAATTTCTGACTGCAGTTTTAAGCTTGTGAATAAAAAGCGATGCAAAGACTCTATCTGCATCAGATCAGCTGCTTGGCTGCTAAATATTTACCACGTTCGTCCTCTGAAGCTAAATTTAACCTCCGCAACCGGTAATCAAGAGGGTCCAGAAAGCTCGTCACCTCCACCAACCAACAACAAACAGAACCGAAAGTTCGGTACAGCCACAGTTAAAAATGTTAGGGAGATGTAAATAATTTAATTAATGAAGTAGAAGAAAAGAATAATTTAATCATCTGTATACATCAAAATAAACTAATATAAAAGTCTTTTATAGTGTATGGGAAGAATTCTAACAGTAAAAAATACAAGCAACACAGACGTTCAAGATTCATCCAATTTTTGTCATTTACGGCCAAATTTTGTTTACTTCTAGTTGCAGCTTGTGAACTTGTGACGTCGTATTAAGAGGTCATTATTCAGGATATCCAAAACGGCAGACCAAAATATCTGGATTTTTTTACCCGAATTTTATTTTTTTTTGCCAAAAAGACATTTTAGAAATTTGGAATTTAATTAGTTTTAATTCCATAGTTAATGCTTTGGAGAAAAATTAGGAAAAATAATACAAAATTAAATAAAAGCTGATGGAATATCGAAAAAAGCGAAATAATTAAGACGATTTAAGGAAATTTTTATGAATCTCAAATTAAAACAAAAAAGCTAGCTTTAGAATAAAATCCACGAATAATCCATTGTCATGAAAGGTAATCAAAACTGAACTAAACCATCTAAACAAAAAGTTTTCTTAAATCTATTTAACAGGAAATTCCAAATTTTGTATTGTTCCTAATTGTATGCTTTTATTTCTCAATTCGTTCTAAACTTAACTATAGTCTGTATAATTTGAATCGGTGGCTCACTACTAGTGCTTTCCCATGTATTTCTATTGCGTTCTCATGGTGTCTATAGTCTAACTGCTTTGATTACTTTAATACCTACTTTTTGAAAGTCAATAAAATTACGCACATCAGAAAAAAAAATTTATGACCACCGCACCGGGGTGTACTGTGATAAGATGAAACGGATGAAACAAGTGAGCTTCGCTCACTGAAATCAAGCAGTAAATAAAACTTATTTCCTTAGGGGGACTCAGTACCCAAATATTTATTTTCTTTAATATACAAATTTTTTGAAGTTCCTTAACGCCAAAACACTTGTAATGACCATTTAAACACAATCCAAGCAAAAAATCTACTTTTTAAAGAGCAGTTTTTAAGAAATTTTGAAATTTTAACTAAGTTTTAAAACGCTATTTCTTCTTCAATTACTATAATTTTGGTCTGATTTTTTATCCCAACGTAATCTATGTTATTGTATTGTCCATGGAACTATGCATTTATATTTGCGATAATTGTAATAGTTTTTAATAAAAAAACAATTTTCTCCAAACACCTCCAAAATATCATGAAAATAAACACATTTTTCACTTTAAAACCTTATATTATACCCCAAATCCCTAATTGGAATGCATTACTTTATAGAAAACACTATGGTTAATATATGTGCAGAATTTCAAGTTAAATAGTCCAGTAGAAAAAAAGCCTTAGGTTTTAAGTGCTAAAAAAGTAGTTTTGAGAAATATTTATTTAAAAAAATATGTGGTAACTGTGCTCAATAAAAATTTGAGATTTGTTATGCTTAGAATTCGCGCATCACTATGAAATTTTCCGAATCAATTTATGAGTATAAACATCGATTTGAGAGCAAAATTCTTAACTTTGTATTTTGTCCTATTTGGAGGTACTGAGTCCCCTTATAAAAAAAGCGTATAGTTTCACTTCTGAAATCTCTACTTCTATATTGAATTAAGTATATTCTACTTTAAGTTACTCATTAAACTTTTGGAGTTTTTTTTAAAAAGCACTTAGTTACTGTAATAACGGATGTGCGATACATTTTTAATTTTCGTTTTAAGAAACGATTGGAAAAGAAAAAAATAGAGATAGATCCTTTTTTGTGTACTTTTAAATAAAATAATCAATTGGTAATATCACTGATAAACAGACTTTTCCCTCTTTTTTTAAACTTATTACTCACCAATGATTCAATAATCAATACTTTCTGCTATCTAGGGTAGGGTGGGGTAAATTGGCTATAAAAACAAGCTTAAAAGAAGTTGTAAATAAGCTGTTTTATTATTTAACAAAATACTCAAGAAAAATTGAGGCAACTCTTAGATAGTCCAATGTAAAATATTTGCCTCAAAAGTGGAATTATTCCATTTAGTTTTTAAATGACAGCCTTGCGAAGTTAAAAATAGCCGATTTTATAGCCGATTTATGATTTACCTCACCTAACCCTACTCAAATATGATTATGAAGTAAAATAAAGTGTTAAAGACTCCTATACACAATAAGAAAGTAAAAGTATAACAAAACAATCTTTTCCGACAAAAAGTTGTTTTATTGGGGTTACGATAAAAGTACAATTATCGACAGCACGTAGGGAGTTTATTGATTTTAAGATAGCATCATCACCCCACGTTATTGTAGGAGGATTCTTTAATCTACTGATTCAACATTTTGAAAAAGATAGCGAGCCTAACAATTTCCTTAAAAGTTGATTAGTTCTCTATCTCTTCATGTTTATGAACTCGTCCGTAATAGTGTCAATGAATTCTAAACAGATATTTGGGGGAGGGAAAAGAATGCTCTAAATCAGTGAGTTGTAAACAAAATTAATTTAATCCAATTAAAACGAGATAATGTTAAAAAATAGCCAAAATATCGAAATAGACCATGATAGTGAAACAGAAATGCTTCATTTAAAATATTTTTTCTCAATCCTACAACTGTTAATTTAAATACATGTATTTTTCTATACATTTAAATCATTATTTAAATACGATTTTAATCCTTATGAAAAGTTCTCATAAGGTGTGCTTGAATAATTTCAAATCCTTGATAAAATTTTTATCGCAACAAAATAAAAAAACTATGATTTTATTCAAAACGTTTCAATAGGAATTTAAAAAAAATTTGAAGTGTAAATTAGAAGAATAAACTTAAAAAATTAACTTCCACAGATAGTACAAACTAGAATTTTGCTTCATTGAATCAGTGCAGATAAGGTGTTGTGATAAAGTTTTTCTCGAAGCTTTAACCACTAATGTTTGTGTTTATAATGACAAAATTTGTGATAAAATTGTTATAATAAGAAACCGTATAAACAATGCATTTGGTGTTTTATCTTAATACAAACAACCAAGCTTTGTTGGTGTTTTTTCTCCAATAACTGGGGCCCGCCGTCCGGATTTGGCTATTAATATACTCGTGAACTTTAATGTGATTATTTTTCTGAAAACTAGTATTTACTCGAATTTTTTTTAAACAAAATATAATTTTTTTATTTAAAAACAACTTTAAAATTTATGTTGTTAACATATATATTAGAATTATTAGTTCACTCCTCCTTTCTCCGAGTAACTTAGCATGTTTTTTGGCGCGATCCTATAAAAACAGGTTCTTAACTAAGACAGAATAAGATAACATACCTTTTATTCAAGCGTACAAGAGCGTCAATAATCTCAAAATGCTATATTTTTTACGAATACATGAATTGAATCGTCAGTTTGAAGAAGGGAATAAGTCCAAAAAATGAAAAATTGACTTTTTGTGCTAAAAACAATCTCCAAGCTTTGCTCTACACATGGGTGAAAAAGGGGGGAAATAACTAACCCCTATAGGAAGATATCGTCCCTTGAAGATGTGAAATCGATGTCCATTCATTGTATTTTTTAAATTAATTTGGAATTAAAGTTAATTTGTCTTTCTTTTCATGTTCTTTGAGCTGTAAACTAAGTTAAAATAAAATTTTCTCTTAATTTTTAATTTTTTTCAAACTTTTTTTTATGCAAGGAATGTTTGACTTCATTCATATTCACTCACTCCATTGATACTGCTTTAATAACTCAGTTTCACTATAATTTTGAATTTTATTTTTCTTATTCTTTTTATTTCGCCCTTTTGTGGTGTAAACTAAGGAGAAATATAATTTAAATGTTAATTTGAGGGTTTTTTAATATCAGAAAAATTTCATAAGGTGGAAGAAGGGAATAAGTCCACCAACTTATTTTGACTGTAAAATATTTTTGAATATACTTATATTTGTTTTGATGATTTCTCTGTTTTCTAAATAGGGTTCTGAACTTCCAGTAAAAATTTGGTGGTTATACAATGAAAATTTCATTACTTATACAGCTTTTTTCGATTTTCTCAAAACTTGGTTTTTGGACTTATTCCCTTCTTCCAACTGACTATTCAGTTATAGGTACACATTTCCATTTTATTTTTATTTCTGACATAACGTGCGTTTAAAAATTTTAACATTGTATTTTGTGTTAAAAGTGTGTTGCAATAAGTACCTATACAGTATTTTGGTAATAGGCAAACTGCATCTGAATTTAATCAAAATCATCCCTCACAGAGTTTTAAAAAGTAATGTAGAAAGCAATTCAAAGCTTCATACTCCTTTAAAACTTTTTATATTATTAAATTTCGTAAGTGCTGTTAGTTTTTTGTTTGTTTCAAAATTTAACCATTAAAAAACAAAGAAAAACTGCTTAATTTATACCTTAAGATGTATAAGCTTTGGGAAATATTTGTGAATTTTAAGTATTATATTAGCTGTCACCGAATCAACGAGATATTAATAGTTTGTAAAAGTTTGGAGACATGTATGGTTAAACCGTGTCAAATTAATAAACACGTTATTATAACACTCTTTTATTCTTTTAATTTAAGAAAAAGCATGAACTCTTGAATTCAAGCACATCAAGGAAAAGTTGTATTTTTTGCATACTAATTACTTTCAAGGAAAAGATAGTTTTACAGGTAACTGTAGTTTTTTTGTACAGCACATCATATTTTTTTCTGCATACTACATAACCTCAAGGAAAAGATAGTTTTACAGTTAACTAGTTTTTTTGTACAGCACGTCATCATATTTTTTTTCCTGCATACTACATACCCTCAAGGAAAAGAGAGTTTTACAGGTAACTAGTTTTTTGTACAGCAGTCATCATATTTTTTTTTCTGTTTACTACATACCATCAAGGAAAAGAGTGTTTTACAGTTAACTAGTTTTTTTTATACCGCACATCATCATAAAACTGTTTTTTCTGCATACCCTCAAGGAAAACGTGTTTTACAGGAGCCAAGAGTTAATTAGGCGCAACTTTAAAATTTATAACAAAAACAATTAAATGGTCCTTATAACTTCCTATTTAGAAATATTTGGGAATTTTGATGACGGATAGAAAATCGATCATTATGGAATACAAAATAGGTTTCGGAGTTTTCTAATCCTCTCACAAAAAATGACAAACTCGTCGAATCGATGTCCTCTTTTCAAAGTGATTATAAGGAATCAAAGGAGAACTTATATCGATTTCTGATGTAGGAACACTTACAAGGACCTTAGTTTGCCTATAAGAAATTTTCTTTTCCTTCTGGAAAGGTAATAGAGGATATTTAATTACTTACTGGATTCTTTTTTCCAGTGCACTTTTGTCCAAGAACACCTGTGAAGCTTCTGGAAACTTTTTTTGGGAAAATGTTTGCATCATTCACAGATTAGTAAGTTGATACTTTTATTTTTCTTTTTAAGTACATTTTGGTGAAACATTTTGAAAATATCGACACAGAAAATTTAAATGCATTCATAAAAAAATTTTTAAAACTATTTAATAATTAAATAACATTTTACTTAAAGGAATTTTTAAATAGCATACTTATAAGTAGGATACAAAACACATTTCTTATCTTTTTATAGAAAAAAAGGATATGTTCTAAAACTTAAAATCACTCATTGAACCAAATAAACTTATTAAATGCGCATTTACAAAAAAATTAACAAACCTTAAATAAAACTAAAGGTAGGATAAAAGTAAAATCCTTTAAGATCAAGAAATAAAAAAACATGTCTGCGGAATCAGCTAAGAGTTATTTATATTAAAAATATTTATTGTTATCATGACTTTTAATACAATTTAAACATTCAAATCAGTCAACTAAGTATTTGTAGAGAAAATTAATGAAGATTCTGTGAAGTGTGTGTTTACTTTGAATTTGTACTTCATAGTGCTCACGCAACGTCAATACACCTTAGCAGGGATGCAGAATATATGTCCGAACCTCCGAACGAGGTTCGAGGAAAATTCAGGCAGCTGTTGGGAAATTTTTGTCTAACGGCTGTATTCACCACTAACTTAACCTAAGGTTAACTTGGAGTCGGGCTTTAAATTGGTTGTTGAAAAAGGGAAAACAAGTTTTAAACCAATCAGAGTTGTTAAAAAAGCTTGATTCCAGGTTAACCTTAAGTTAAGTTTGTGGTGAATATAGTTATGAAGGAAAAAACCGCTCAAATCATTAGTTTTAAGTATTTTGACTATTGACTTAATTATACCTTCAACTTATTTTGAAATCTGGTGAAAACTACTGAGTTATGGATATAAAGAAAACGACTATAGGTTACGCTAAACATATTAAAGAGTTTTCTATGTGAATACCTGAAAGTTGACTTTTCCTTGCGTTTGAATTGATATATTAGGAAATCAACGTTTCAGTTTGAGGATCGAAGATTTTCTCTTAAAATCGAGTTCTTGTTTAATCACAACGATGTTTTTTGATTAAGAAAGTTAGTAAAAGAGGGGAGTTTAACTGGTACTAGTTTACATTTGAGAAAAATAGGCAATAATGTTATTTTATAATAACATTTTGATACAATAGGATCTTCTGATCTGAGGTGATCTGTGTAAGATTTTTAGGAAGCATAACCGGGTATATATAGATTAAGTCATAAAATTTAAATTTAAGAATTATTTGGAATTTATTAAACTTAACAGAAGTTAATTAGCTAAAAAAATTTATATATTTTACTATAAAAATTCAATTCGAAAAAAATATTTTGTTGATAATGTGAAAGAAGATGAACTAACTTTTAAAGATTTCAAGAATGATTCGCGAATAATAAAAAAGTGTCCCCTGGTGTAAGATATATGATATTTTTGGCGAAATTTTGTACAAAACACAACACTGCTCTGGGGCCCTGAAACATTTTCTGCACCCTAGTAGCTTTCGGTACATTTACAAACTCAGCACTCTTCCTGCGAACAATATGAGGTTCAGATCTTTGTTTACAATGTAGAAGAGGAATGGATGATCAAAAGTGAGGCTGACATGTTCAGTTTGCTTTTTCCTTGCGTCAATTCCAGCTCCTCCAACTCCTGCTGCCACAGTTCCCTGCTCATCTATCTCAATAACCGCTTTGTGGAGTATGAGAGACACATGAAGATCGTTCTGTTTCCGAATTCCTGACAAATCTGCTCTATCTGAGAAAAGCTCGTTCACACCCATATTAATCACATCTTTCGATAACTCGCGCCTGTACTCCATTTTGAACTTAGGAAGCGATATTGTGGCGTCTATGGGCTCTAGGTCACAGCTTAACCTGCCCAAGCTTTCACTGGTTAGTTCGAAGTCAGGGAAATCTCGAGTACCGTTGGGAAGCATAAGCACCATGCTAATGTTACCACTGGAGTACGGGAGCTCGACAAAGTGGTTATCGGTGACTGGGTCTTGGTAGTAGTTAAAACTTCCATCGACGAGCATGAAATATGTATCCTGTGCTCCGTTTTTACCGACAAAAGTACCATTAAAAGAGTGAATGGTCGAAAATGGATACTTCCAAAGTCCTCTGAAATACACCGCATTTAGTAAAACAAGAACAGTTAGAGGATCTAGAGGTTCATTGAGAAGTTGAGGAATCAGACCTTCAGTGGCGTGGGATATCCAGTTGTTAATGACTTTCAAGGATTGTTCACTTTGACTAGTGAAGTCTATGTATTCAACACTCGCTTTGAAGTAGTTTTGTAGCCTAGATGTGTAATCTTTAGAGACAGTATAATCGGAATGAATGAAAATTCCGTTGGCTACTAGAAAATTAAGAGTAGGGCTATTTTGCTGATCCAGGAAATCAAACATCCTCTTAAACTCTTCGCTTAGTTTTCGTTTCAAACATCTTTCTCCTTCAAAATAATATTGCAGTGCATTTGACATTTCGTGTTCAGTTGTGCCCTTGGCTCCGACGTATATCATCGCCAATACAGCAGATATGCTCACTGGAGAGAAGAAGAAATTTTCATCTGTATTTATCCCTTTTACTAATCGAGAACTGAGAGAGAGAATAATTTTCGAAATGGGAGGAACATTTACGGAACACGTTTCTTCTGTGGCTACCTGAGCATAAGTGCTGCCCGATTGAATTAGAATAAAGAGGAATACACCTACACACATTGAGAGCTTCAAACCTGCCATAATACTTCTAGGAAATATCTGAAAAGAAAAGCCTATTACTACAAATATTTTCATTAATTTCTATTATGCATTATAATATGAAATTAAAGAACAAGAAATCGGGAAACATATTTGATAATAAAAGTTTATTAATTAACATTAGCATATTGGTATTGTAACAGGCTCATGTGATAAAAGATTACGTCTAAAAATATAAAATAGATGGACACTTACTATCACAGTGCTATGGTAAATACTTTATACGAGGGTTGTTTTTTAATTAACTTCCGTTTTTCTCCTGAAAAAAAGTGGTGGAAATTTCGAAATAATTTTGGTACTGGTAATTAGATACATCCTTCAGGTTCAATTTGCCACTTTACTGAATAAAATCGGACATTTTTTCTATTTTTTATCGATTTTACAAGCGTGCTCCTTGAACTATTTTCCCGCCAACCCATAGAGAATTTCGCTTTTTTTATCGCTTTTTTTCTTCGTCCGCGATCGCGGACGAAGTGAGAGGAGAAAAAATGGCAAAATTATCTATGGGTTGGCGGGAAAATAGGAGCGCGCTTGTAAAATCGATAAAAATAGAAAAAAATGTCCGATTTTATTCAGTAAAGTGGCAAATTGAACCTGAAGGATGTATCTAACTACCAGTACCAAAATTATTTTGAAATTCCTAATACTTTCTTTTCAGGAGAAAAACGGAAGTTAATTAAAAAACAACCCTCGTATTACGGGAAGGTCGTGTGTACTCAGACCTATTTTTAACACTGTTAAAAAATTCTTTCTTCAAATAACGGAAATTAATAATAAATTATAACTAACGAATAATCTTCAAAGTACAGAAATTAACCGACAGCACTGTTGCCGGTTAATTTCTGTACTTTGAGGAAATATCTGTTTTTCCTTTTCTGTCAAATGAGAGAAACCTTCTGTGTGTTATTCGAAGAAGGTTTTGAGAGTTCTTTTAGAATTAGTACATTAAGCGACTTTTATGACAATCAATATAATTATAACAAATTTCAAAATGCCAATTATGAAAAAAAAATGCCACATATGAGGAGCAAACAATCAAACCATGCTTTCTCCTTCAAATACAGATTTTCAGGAAACACAAAAAACTAATAACTTAAAAAATAACTAATTTAAAAACCTAATTATCGTTTGTTTAGTTCTATAACGAGTAACTGAGAAGATTTGTAGTCATAATTTACCTAAAAACTTAAAATTAATTAATAAAAAATGCATTTGAAATTTGGAGAAATCACGTTTTGATCGAACACATAGAAGGAAACATGGTTTGAATGTTTCCAACATGAACAAAACACTTTTTGAATGAAAATAAGGTAATACATATTTTACTAAAATGTTATTTTATATAATTTTGTAATTGAATAAGAGAAATATTATTATTAGAAATTATATTCGTATCAAAAAGTCAAAAATGAATAACTAATAACTCAAAAACTAAAAAAGGGGGATAAAGATACGCGGTTTATTACATCCTACTCCTGGGAGTCTTAGTCGTATGATGCAACAAACCGCGTATTTTTATATTTTTTAGTTTTCGAGTTATTAGTTATTGATTTTTAAAATGAGTCAGTCTTTTTTGGGACACCCTGTAGCTTAAAGAAGATTAGCTACGTTTTTCTTATAGTTCTTTTTGGACTTCTACATACTTGTTTTTAGACTTCTACATACTTGTTTTTTTTATTCTTTTAGTGGATATTTTATTAAATATAACTGAGATTATAAAGAATTTGTTGAGTAAAATAAAACTAGTATTCAAATTATCGTAAGGGTAATTAAATTATTGGTAGAATTTTTGCATTTTGTTAAAACGTGGTTTTATTATTTTCTAATTATGAGTTATACATTTAAAATAACGAAAACAGTTTTACCACAAAATTTGAATTTCGCTTTCCCCTTGTTATAGTGTATCGCGTATATACATGTATTAAGAAGTGGAGTATTAAATTAAAAATTAAAGAATGAAAAAAGATATTTCTGAACATAAAATGATATATAAAAACATATGTTAAAACTATTCTAACACCATACACAATAATTAAAAATATATATTAACAACATAGTATATTCTATTAAAAGAGATTGTTAGATTTTCTTTGTAATTATGAAGAAAATGAGAAAGGTCTCTAAAAACTTCAGCCTAATTAAAGGGTACGATATAAAAAAAGAGATTCGACTCATTTGTTTAAAAAAATAGAGTTATTTGTTTGTGTTAAAAAGTAACAAAATATAGTTAAAAGTAGTGGATTGTGTGTATCCCGAAAGTATTAATGAATTTTAGTATTCACATCAAGGGTTGTTTGGATTTTAGGAAGGCTACTTACCTTAAGAAGAGCAAAATGCGTCTAATGTAAGATCTTTAAAGCATACGAATTAAAGCAACCTGTAAATAACCAAAAGCCTTTATGAAATTATACACCTCTTAAGGTTTTTAATTTTGAAATTCTCCATGATATTAAATCGAATTCGCACAACTGTCCCAATTGTTTCATTTTACTCTATCGAAACTTATAACTTCGAATGACAAATTTCTTTTATCTATATTAGTGACTGCGTTTCCCGTTCTCGTCAAAGCTATTGTGAGCATCAATTATTATGTAATTTTTTGAAACAGGATTTTTACCAATATCCTCTTAAGAAAAACAAAACCACGGATACGCAAGGGATCATGGAGTTGGGAAAAAACATTTTCTATAAGAACTTGCACGAAGGACTAATTTTAATAGTAGAATACTACTCGGACATCTTTTGTGGTTTTCCAAAGTACTCCTTAGCAATCGGAATTAGCTTGTCTCCTCCAGGACTTCCTCCTATACTCGTTTGTAAATTGTGAGCGCAAACCTCTGTTCAAAAGTGTACTTATAACTGTTATAGATTAAATCAAATTTATAATTATTCGAAAAATGGAAATCTAACTATCCTAATAGATATTATATACATGTTATGGGCAAAGTGATAAATTTCATTCATAAATTTCGTTGAATTTATCACATATCCCGGGCATTATTAATAACGGCCAATTAATCACTTTGCCCGTAACATATGTTTATAAGTGAGAAAATTACATAAACGGTTTGAAGTCTGCTTTATATGAGCTGAGATTTTCGGATGATAAGCATTTATGCAATTTACATTACTTAATCCTATCACTTCAATTATACTTTATGTGGTACGTAAACTTGAAGTATGTAAATAATATCAGAAGAAAACAGTTACAAGTTAAAATCCTATTGAATATTTGGCATAACAATTTATTAGATACTCTCTTTTCAAGAGATAAAAAATACACTGAGTAAGTAATAATAACTTTTAAGCAATAATTATTATATAGAGCAGCAATAATTATTAGGGATTTTCCGGAATTTCAAAGGTCCCGATCCATTTAAAAAGCCATCCATGTAACTAATTTTTTGAATTTCACTTTTAAATTGGTATATTTTTATCTTACAATAAAATATTCCACGTACTTTCAAAGTATACTGACAAGAAATTAAATTGGAGAATTAACATTTTTTGAGAGAGAGAGAAAACTAAATTTTTTATAAAAACTGCTTTTTAAAACTTATTTATATTTTGCTAATTAATCAGGAAAAGTCTTCCTGATAAAAACTTATTCCTTAAAAGTTATTTGAAAGTATTCCTATTTCAGGACCATGAAAATCAAACGAATTTTCCATAAATTATTAATACCGCTGTTTGATAGAGCTAAATTTTGAGGATATAGAATATAAAACGGGGGATCTGTCCTTACCTTAATATTGGTCCCTAGAGTTTCGCTTAAGAGAGCTTCAGAAGTTTCATGTGTCCTACAAAATTTTCAGGTGTTCTCAACTACTATTATCTTTACTCATTGGACATCGGTAATTTCTAGAAAAACGGAACTACGTTCATTATCTTATTAAATATCCGGCTTAGGAAATGGGTATAGTTCCGTGTATGGAAGAGTCAGCAAAACGAACTTTTTGTATTGAGTAATGCCTATAAATAAATGTAAAACCGAGGTTGTCAAACTTACTGAGTAAAAATACCTTAGGAAATAAGCCTCTTTATAAAAATTTTTTATTAAATTTTTTAGTTTAAAAATACATAAAAGACACAATCATAAAAATATGAAAAAAGTAATAAAATATGTTTTTGAGATTAACGTCATGAAAAAAGGGTACGCAAATTATGGTGCAATTTATATTTCAACTGTCCCAAAATATGTATTAAAATCAGAACTTTGCTGTTAACAATATTTCTTATATTTCTAAAAGTACGTATAACATTTAAGCATTTAAAAGTACTTTGTTACTTTTGATTTTAAGCTACACATTAATGCGTATCCACTTATTTACTACTCGCATTACACTATGTAAAAATTTGTTGGTAAGATGACAATGTTTGGTAAGATTCGCCAAACAAATACTAGGCATAGTTCAAATTGATTTGATTTATAGTTTAAAAAACACTCCAAATTTAAAAGTTTAAAAATTCTAATGGTATCGAAATTTTGAAGATTTTATTGCTACACTTTTTAAAATGACTCAACAGCATCGGTGCCCAGTGTTATTCTTAGGATTTTTTTGGCGGAGTAAAAATACTCCTCGACTTTTTAGGAGGCGTGAAATTCATTTATGAGGAGGGAAATACCGGAAATAGCATAAACTATATATAAAAATGCTTTTTTTAGTGAACAAACTGAAATATAAAAAATGAGGATGCTATTTTGGTTTTTAACAGTTATAGCATCTGTTAATATAGGTAGAAAATATTAAACATTATAAATAAAATTAATTTATTTTACATTAAGCTATATAAATAAAATATTTATTTATTACAAATTTGAGTTGAAAAATTTTTGATTTCGGTGGGGTGCCATGCATTTTTTAAGCAAAACGTTTATTAAAAATTCAAAGCGTGAAAATACGCCTGGCTAGTTTTTAAAAGCGTAATTCCTATTTTCAATGCGTGAAATACGCTCTCAGAGGCGTTAAAATTATCACTGTCGGTGCCTATTATTGAAGCTGTTAATTTTGGATTAAAAAATTCTTTGTGTGGGCAAGTTAAAGTAATTCCAGTGGTCACTTAGTAGATTAAATGGTAGAAACACTTCTAAACTAAAAATCAAAAATTCCTGAAATCTGATAATTTGCATCAGAGAAAAAATTTAAAACTGAATTGGGGATCAGGTATTCCCAGTCTCCCCTAAACACGGCATACAAAATAACAAAAAGCAGAAAAAAACTGGTTGATAAAATCCCTGTGGTTTTATACAGTGTATTGCAATTCAGGTAGCAATTGTTAATGTTATCTAGGATCCAAATCTCAATGAGGAAAACAAATGACTTAAAATACTACGTTTTACTTTCATTGTCAATGAAACAATTGTATGGGGCAGGAAGTCTTGAAGTATTCATTCATGCGGTTCGCGGTGCATTAAATATTGTATTGGGATCGCTATTTAAATCCTAAGTGGTCTTAACCCATTAAGTGTAGAAAAGCAGAGAGAAATTAATATAACAAATTAAGAAAAACTTTATAAACGTTAAGCTTACAATTTCACATAATTTCTTTTTCATGTTCACAAAAGTTGTAAATAATAATTGACCTAGTCCCAGAGTACTGAATCCAAGGTCTTAATCTAAGGCGGGGCTGGGCAATAAAAATTTGTTTCGTCGTGACTTCTATAAACGATATTGGGTTAAAAATATTTCTTGATTCATAAAATTATTTAAAATATCCCTTTAATATACATAAAAAACCTCAAAATTTTAGTTTCCATGCCAAAAATCGTAGTAATTTGAATATATAATTTGAAATAATCATTGTTATTCAGTTTTTCCAATCAAAGTTATTTAAATATCTGACTTTGGGGTTTTTATCCTTGAAGCCTCCGAGGCACTATCCGTTTTGTATTCTCTGTTCTACCATTTATTTGTGTCATCTCCCCTCTTTTCTGAACATTTTAGACATTGTTTTTTCAATACGTATTCAAACTTGAGATTTTTAAAGAGACCATAAAAATATAGTAGTATAAACAGTCCAGATAACTCTGTCCAAGTTTTACTATAGATAGAAAATGAAATAAGTATCGACTGTTTTACTCGGGTCCCCATCCTAAAATTTAACTTCCTTAGGGAAGTTATAACGTAGTTAAATCTCTATGATGATCTTGGTCAAATATCTGAACTTTCCATGGGCATATTTATAAGATCCTAATTGTATTTCGGTCTGTCAGTCTTTGCAGGGATACCAATGATGTCGAGGTTATAATTTGAGCTTAGAAGTGAATCAACAAATTTATAAAGAGCTTGGCTATACCACATGAGTCACGATGATATTGACTTTCACAAATATCTCTATTAGAAAGGGATATCTTATGTAGTGAAATCTCCACCTACCTGTTGTTGTTCTGGTTGCTTCGAAAGAACTGAGATTTTCGACCCTGTGGCCGAAACCGGTTTTAAAAAGTCATGACGAGATATCATAAGGTCAGAAAATGGTGGGGGTGGGACATGATTTATTATCTAGAGATTGCCCCTCAAGTTCTTATTCTTCTATTTTTGTTTTCGGATCGGGAACCACTTGATCCTAAGAAACCAGTTCATGGAAAGTCCGTATCACCGATTCAATTATTTTTCGCCCGAACATCACCCTTCAGGGCCCCTTTATTGTATTTGTATTGAAAGAAGCTCTTCATGAAGCTACCCAGATAGTAGTTGTTGACCAAGGTGTCAACATTACTTTCACGCGCAGTGACTAATTTTGCGGAACCTGAAGAGTGTCAGAGTTTCGGTTCTCCCGCTCCTTTTCTACATTATTTTACTGTTCTCTCTTTTCTCGTATTCCCTCTCCTATTCAATTTCTTTTCTCCCATTTCCTAGACTCTTTGTACCTATTTTTACATTGAAATAAGGTATGATTCTCAATATTTCCATACTTTTAAAAACACATTTCATAGCTGAAAGTATTGCCGCGAAATTCAAACCTCAAATGCGCTTCCCAAAAAAACTATACAAAATCAGGAGAAGTAAGTCTAGTTCGGTATTAATTTGTATTTTTAAGACCTGAAAGCGACTGTTTGTAAGCTGAAACTGCTTTTAATGGTCAAAAATATTTTAAGAGGGGCTTTCTTATGTTTTTATCGATGACGTGGAAATTTAGAAAATTTTACAGTTCTTCAAAGTTATGCCGACTTTCTATTATGCAAGATTCATGTTGAGTCTATTTCTACATCGAAATCTTTTAGCCACTGTAATCTGTAATTATATAACTCTTACTCCTAGACCAAGATAAATCGAAGTAACAAATTAAGCATTACAGAAGTAGGGGAAAGTGGGGCAATTCGATACAGCAAAATTCAAATAAATTTTTTGAGTAGAAAAAATGACTTACACAGATCCTTTTTTTCTAAAAATATCTAAGAATGACTCAATTTTATGAAATCAATTAGAAGAAAATTATAAGTTTAATGAAAATTAAAATGCAACGATGTTCCTCACCGGTGGGGCAGTTGGATACATTGCTTGGGGGGCAGTTTGATGAAGTGATTAATTTGCTCAAAAATAGTAATTAGTAACACAAATTTTGTAAATAATAAGCGTTATTTAATTAAGAGATCCTAAGCCCTTTTACAACACCGTTTTTTAAATATAAATAAGAAATTTGCCATTCAACCCATTCAAGGATAAAAAAATCTAAAAATTTAACAAATGGTCATTTTTAACAAATATCTAAATAAGTAAATAAGATGCTAATTTCTATAGGTATAGTTGCTCCTGAATTGTTTGAATGAAATTCAAAGGTATCTCTGTTGAAAATCAACAAAAAAAACGACACTAATTAACTGGTTTGTTTTTAGCCATTTATGTAATACTTTGTCACTGTTTTTTAAATGCAGTTCTTTGTTACCTGTAAAAGTACTAAGAACTTCTCAGATGTTTCAGAGTCCTTGATTCCATCGTTTAGTCATGTATTTATCCAACTGCATTTTCTTTTAGAAAGTTTAAAAATGTACATAGCTACAATGCAAGCAGTTTCCAATCTCAAACACTTAATAAAACCCCTAAGACTCATAAATTGGTATAAATATCCTTCACTGTAGATCTAAATTACCCTGATTTTTTTAAATTGCCGAGAGATATTTAAATCCCAACTCAAAATATAGGATTTTTTATATGTATCAATGTGCCCCAGGAGTGTATCAAAGTATACTCCATATCAAAGTGCATTGATGCCACATTCGTTGTTTTTGAACAAAAACCATTTTTAAAAAAAATTTAAGTGTACCCCTATTGGTAACAAGGATAAACTTGATTTTTTAATTTACATATCTCTATTCCAAGTAGAATAGCTTCAGCAAGATTTTACATTTTCCTTAAAAATTTACTTAGGGAAATTTTCGAGGGAAAAAATTAGTTTCCTTCACTAAAATATATAGACTTATTACAGAGCTTAACGATTTCATATGCTATGCCTAAGCATATAAAGGTAACTTTTCGTAAAAACACGACCTAAATAACCTTGGTAGTTTTTGAGATATTGAAAGTGTATCAATGTGCCGCTTGTATCAAATTGCCCCGTTGCCGTTTTACCATATGGTAATCAAGATCAAGGGATTAAACATTAATAGTGAATCAAGCAAGGTGGAAGAGAATCAAGTTATAAATTTTTTCCCCAACGTCCTCCTTTTGCTAGTTTTTTCTAACTCACTAAATTTCATGAAGGTTCTAATCCGGTCATTTTTATTTCTTGACACGTTATGCCCCTTTAACAAGTAATTTATAAGTAGGAAGTTTGTGGGAAAATATGCCCCAGAAGTGGCATATTCCCCCCTCAGTGATGAAAGTTTCCCCAAAGCCAAAAAGGTTGAAATTAAATAACTGGAAGTAGGATATGTAATAATTATTTGAAATTACTTTTAAAAATGCATTTACATAACAGTATTTAAAAGCGTTTAAAAATGCAGAAAAGTATTTATGACAAAATATAATATGAGAAAAAATTTACAGATTTGCTTTTTCTTTCTGAAGAAATTTTAAACACAATCTCTATTTGTGGAAATAGGTTGCCCCGGTTCGTCAGTAATGACTTCTTTAAATATAAAATCGGCTACTACCGACCGATTGTTGTAGTAGTAGGGTGCCGTTCCTACGTAAACCCAGATAATTAATTCAGGGGCGTCATTTAGGGGGGGGGGCAGGGGGGGAAAACGCCCCCCAAGGTTTCCACTGTTATGTGAAAAATAGCTGCATGTCCCTTGAAAATTCTGTAACTTCCAAAAGGAGCTTTGGGTGCAACTCAAAAGTCTCAAAAGGAGTTAAAACACTACTTTTGAGGGTTAAATTTCAAAAAAATTTCTAGGGGAGGATCCCCATCCCCCCTCTAAAATTTTTACTTCGGTGGTTATAAAGAGTTTTCCTCCTTAGAATTCTACCATTTACAAGAAGCTTTTCCCTTTATGAGCTCCCCAAAGAGTTTGAAAGAGATAATGCACTAGTTTAAAAGGGAAATTTCAAAAAAAAAAAATTCTAGGGGCATACCCCCCAGCCCCCTCTATAATTTTGACCTCTGTTAAACAGTGTTTTTCCCCTTGAAAATTCTGCCGCTTACAATAAGCTTTTCCTTTTTAGTGTTCCCCTAAGAGTTTGAAAAAGAGATAAAAAACGAGTTTAAAGTGGTAATTTCAAAAAAATTTTTGGGGAGGACCCCTAGCCCCATCTAAAATTTTACACTTACAAGAAGCTTTTCCCTTTAGGAGCTTCCCAAAGAGTTTGAAAAAGAGATAAAGAGGGCTAGTTTAAAGAGGAATTTTTAAAATAAATTTCTGGGGGAGGCCCCCTTGAAACTTTGACGTTTATTTACAACTCTTTTCCCTAGAAAATTCTATGGTTTACAAGAAACTTTTCTCTTTAGATGCAGCCCAAAGGGTCTCAAAATGATCTAAAACACTACTTAAAAAGGCAAACTTTCAAAATTTTCCTGGGGGTAAACCCCCATTTTTCCTTTGAGTTAACGTTGTGAAATTTTGAAATTATATGTAATATCATTCAAATACTACTTTTCATTGTTCTAACATAGGGTGATACCTTAACAATGAAGTTGAGGCACCCCCCCAAAAAAAGTCTAGTTACAGCGTGATTCAGACCCATTTAAAAAATCCTTGCCCCCCAACCAAAAACTGAAATGACGCCACTGAATTAATTAATTGCTGATTGTTACCTTAATGCCGAATTCTGAATTTCCTCGTCTCATTGCTTTATGATGGGATTTTAGCTGGTTATAATAAGAAATTACTTTCTCAACAGTCATTAAATGAGGCGATAGAATCATGATGAGGGCAGAGTGAGAACAACGTGTCATCTAGAGCGAGAGAACTTTTCTCTCATGTGAGTCTCCTTCTTGATCATGATTCTTAGGGGACATTGCCCCCTAACTTCTATTACATTAGTTTAGGAGATAAAAGTAAATAATTAATTATAAATGCGTCAAAGCACTGTTTAAATGGTAAGATTTCCAAACAATATTCTAGGGAGACCACCTGACCGACTATTTTAGAGTTTATAAATTTAAATAATGTCACAATTTTTTTAAACTTTTGGTTACAATTATATATATTTTCTCTCTATCCCTGAACCGTAAAACAGATCTGGAATTTTTCCACCATCAATTTCTGAGGTGACAGGGCGTCGCTCCCGCTTGGGAGTGGATAGATGAAAGACCTTTTCATATAGTGGTCTAAAACACATTAAAATCCACTATTGACAGTAATTTTTAAAAATAATTTCAAGGAAGAGCCCCCCTTGAACATCTTCATCTTTTAAATTGTCTAATTTGAAATTTAAGATATTTTGTCTTTCTTTTCTTATTATTTGTGATGTAAACTAGGCAAAGCTAAGTTTTTTAAAATTTGAATTTGAAAGTGTTTTTATATTTTTTATGCAGTAATTGTGGGACTCTCCATTGATAATTCACTAAACTGCCTTAATGACTGAGTTTCATAATACTTGTGAATTTTATTTGCCCAATTCTTTCTATTTCTTACTTTTGTACTTTGAACTATAAGCAGAAATACAATTTAACTGTCAATTTAAGTAGTTAAGACTTTTCAACTTTCAACATCAATTTTTTTCCCAACTGTACAATATTTTTGAAAATAAGTACATTTTTTCGATTATTGTTTTGTATTCTAAATAGAGTCCTGTGAATTTCCATTAAAAATTTGGTGATTATGAAATAAAAATTTAATTACTTACTATACATTTTTTAAATAAATTTTCTCAAAACTTAGTTTTTGGACTTATTCCTTTTTTCAAAGGGACGATTCAATTACTGTAACGTATTATTAGGGGAAGTCCATAAATTACGTGAGGTGAGGTTCACAAATTCTGGACCTCTCCCTCCCCTTCGGTGAGATTTAGTGAGATTTTGCTAGACCCCTCCCCCCTTTTTGACCTCACTTAATTTATGGACGTCCCTTTATCACATAATAATTTACTAGTGTACACTACACAGTGATATCGTGCTGTCATCTATCAACTCCTTTTTCTATAAGTATTTTAAGTCAAACTAAAAATATATTTGTATAATTTTACGATTGTTTAAATTAGTTTTCAAAAATAGGGGCTGTCCATCAATGATGTCTTGCTATAAGGGGGGAGTAATTGTAACATCACACACTCCATAAAAATCTCGCTGCACATCAACCAAAATAAAAAATAAAACTTTTTAAGGAAATATATATGGGTATAATAAAATTATTATAATAAATTACACAAAAAAAGTCTACTTTGAAATTAGAAAATGGTACAGTAACTAGAAAAAAATCATAACAGTGGACATGTAGGCCTGGCAAACGGGGCGTGGGTAACAATAAATATGATCTCTTTTCATGGTTTAGTGTATTTATTACTATTAACCATTTTTCTACAAGAGGTCATCTCCATGTTCATAAGCAACATGATTCTTTTTTATGGCGGCCCCAAATTTTATTTCATATTATGAGAAAGAGGTAGTTTATTGAGGAGTAGTTATATTAAAGGAACATAAACTAAGCCGACGAGCCCAGGATTGTGCTGGACTGAAGAACTAAACTCTTTTTAATACAAAATGTTTGAATAGAATTCTATAAAATGTAAGAAAATTTGAAGCAATGTTGGACAAGGTAGATTCACCCTTTCTAGTCCAGGCAATCTGTAACTTAACCGGGAACAAATTGATACATTTAGTTTTTCAACGGTTTTCACTTGGGAATGACCTAAATAATAACATACTAAAAATCGGACAAAATCGGTTCGCGGGAAGTTTAATTTTTTTTAATTTTTAAAAAATGGCCGAAAAAAAATTTCAAAAAATCAAATGATAGTAATCGAGACTTATTATACATGTTTATAGGCTATTTTTCAGTGCTGAATACGGATATACCATTTAAATTTTAAAAAATTCAAAATTTCAATTTTTAAAAATTAATTCAAAATTTGGAAAGTCGAAAAAATTAAAACATCGCTCAAAACCACAAAATAATTGCAAAAGAAGTAATTTAAACGGTTTTCGATTAGAAATGACTTAAATAATAACATACTAAAAATGGAAGAAAATCGGACTATGAAAAGTTTAATTTTTTTCAAATTTTCAATTTTTTTGGCCTCAAAAATCGACCTTTTTAAAAATTCTTGTTAAAAACGTTTGAGGCATTTTACAAGGTAATTTTTCCATGGATGTTTTCGGTATATACCTCTATAACCTAAAAAAAAACACAATTGGTGATTAAATCATTAGTTAATTAATTAATTTATAAAAATTAATGTTGAAAATACTGGTAAAATCTTTCAATCAAGTAATACAGAAAATATTTAGACACTATTTGATAATAAATCATTTTAAAAATAACTAAATTGAAAAAAGACAAAATATCTTTCAAAAAATTTAAATTTTAAATTAATTTAAAAATTTTAAATTTTTTTAAAATTTTTAAATTTTGTAGTATATGCATGTGATACATGTCTCTAGGCCAGGGGTTCCCAATAGGTAGTCCGCGGACCCCTAGGGGTCCGCGGGCTGTGTCCAAGGGGTCCGCGAAATGTCACCGAGAAATTAAGTATTTTTTATTTTCCTTAATTTGAAGTAACCATTATCTTACTGCTGAGCAGTTCATTCGTTAGTTTTGTTGGTTAATTGTCACTGTAGTACAAATAGATAATTGTAGGTAGCGCAGCCTCTGTTTACCACCAAAGAATCCGTGTTTTGTTTTTTGCAATTTTTTTATTGACTAAAATACGATAGTTTCGGTTTTGAATACATCGAGTTTCGGATTTGAAATCGATTGAAAATTTAAGCCTTTAAGTTGAAGGGGTCCTCGTCAGTAAATTAATTGTAAATGGGGTCCTCGGGAAAATTTTATTGGGAACCCCTGCTCTAGGCTATATTTTAGTGCTGTTTACGAATATCAAGCCAGCTTTTCAATAAAATTTAAAATAACTGTGGAAAAATTGAAGCATAAAAAACAAAATTATAGAGAAAAGTGCTTATATTTTTCCTATTGAAAAGTTGGCGTGATATTCGTAATATTTAACAATATTTCAAAATTAATTTTAATATAAAAAGGCTATATTTATACTTTTAAATTAATTTGAGTTAAAGTATGATATTTAAATTTTTGAAATGATTTAACAACTAACTGCATTTAAATCCCAAATAAAAAATTATCACATTGCTAATATTAATATCCCAATCAGTGATAATTTTAACGCCTCTGAGGCGTATTTCACGCATTGAAAATTGGAAATACGCTTTCAATTACTAGCCAGGCGTATTTTCACTCTTTGTTTTTATTACACAATTAGCTTAAAAAATGCATAGCGCCCCCACCGAAATCAACAAATAATATTTTGTCTAATCAAAAACGAACGGATCTTCGCGGAGACATTTTCGCCCGCCGCGCCGCGTCGGAGCGGAGGATGGAAAATCGAACCGAAACTCGGGAGCATGTCTCGGGCATAGGGGGGGTCTCGTATCGTTCGCGAAAAGCGAAAGAATGCTGCGAGTCTTTGCATGAATCACTTGTTTTATTTTCGGCGCCACTGTAGATAAATTAAAGTTATTTTTTCCGATTCATTGGTTCTGGAATTTGTTTGCGACATTTGAAATTTTGAATGAGATCACGACGATTAGTTCTAAATCAATCAAGGACTTCTTAATAAAAAAGCCGTCAAATGTGGGAGAAAGTCAAGTGCCGGCCAGCTCAGAACCTCCAGCAAAGAAACCCAAGCATAATGATGAGCAACCAGCCGAAACTACTTCTAAACATGATAAGTTTTTAAGTAAGTGGCTTAAAGAATTTCCTTTGGGTCCTCTTCAATGAAGAGAAAATAAAATGTTTTGTAAAACATTTCAATCTGCGAACGTGAAGAATGGCATGACTGTAATGTTTTAAATTAAATATAATTAAATTAAATTAAATTTGTAATATTAAATAAATGTTTCATTTATAATATTTAATGAAATTATTTTATTTATAATATTTCTTAATATACTACAAATGTTGAAAACCAAAAACGCATTCTCAAACGTAAGCATTTTTATAGAAAATTTGTCTTCGCATATGTAGTTTATGCTATTTCCATATTTTACTCCTCATAAATGAATTTCACTCCTCCTAAAAAAGTTAAGGAGTATTTTTACTCCTCCGAAAAAATCCTAGGAATAACACTGATCACAATAAATCTCATTACTAATAGCTAACTTTTATTACTCTCACTACAATTGTTCTACAAACAAAATGTGTCATTGACATAAAATATTTATGAATAAAATTAATTGCATTTTTAATATTAAAAGCCTATTTTATATTTTTAAAGGAACTTGAGTTATATTTTATATTTTTAAAATGATTTAACCACAAAGTGTATACAGGGTGTCCGATAAATGTTGGGTCACACTTCTAGGGGGTATAGTAGACACCTAGACAAGTCAGAATAACATAGGATTTGGGGGTCCCAGTCCCAGACCAAATCCCAGGGAGTTAAAAATGGAGCGACACCCCAAAAAAATTATTGAAAAATTCAATTTGTAGAATCTTGAAAGCGAAAGAATCTGCCTGTGGGGTAGAAAGGATTAGAAATTTTGTTCCCCCCACAATTAAATTTTAATGCAACGGAGTACATAGATATTATTGACTGGAAATCATGCACTATCTATCCTCCACCAATTTTAAAAGACGTAAGTGTTGAAGATTTGAACACATTAGTGCATTCTAACACAGAGATCATTGCATACATAATGAAGTTCCCCTGCCACACTCAAGCGGTTGAGAGGTGCGTTAAGCTTGTAACTGAAGCATCAACAAAAGTGTGTGGTCAGAAAGCAAGAGATGGCTTCATAAAATCAACTTTATATTCAAGATCAGTAATGCCAGTTTTTCGAAAAAAAACCCCCGGAATTTAAATTTATTCCTGTTAAATATTTAATTAAAAAAATCACAAAAATTATGGTCGGTTGGTTTGTTGGGTAGGGGGTGGGTGGAACTCGACGTGCAGCCACCTCCCCGTGGTGAGTTGGGCCGTGAGCGTAACGGGCGAAGAGCTGCACAATGAAACAGCTAACCAATATGATTCGAAAATTTCGCATTTTTCAAGCAAAATTGCGTACCCAAATATTTTTATATGAACATTAAAATTAATTTTTTTACTTTTTTGAGCTTTTATAAAGAGGTTACATGCGAGAATATTTCTATAAATTTTATTTAAATATTATCTTAAAAATTACGGAAAAAGTTCATTTTTAAGCATTTTTATAAACTTTCAGCTCGATGCGCCAACTGAGATATTAACCGATTTCAAAAATTTTTGCGCAGTTTTTCATCTAATTACATAAGACCACTTTTGCCTTAGGTATCTTTTTGAATTTCGAAAAGAAAGTTTTTTTCGCTCCACCCTAATATTCATATATAACAGGAACAGGGATTCCCAATAAAATTTTGTCGAGGACCCCCTTTACAATTAATTTACTGACGAGGACCCCTTGAACTTGGGCTTAATTTTTTTTCCGAAACTCGATGTATTCAAAACCGAAACTATCGTATTTAAGACAATAAAAAAATGGATTATCTTTGGTGGTAAACAGAGGCTGGGCCACCTACATTAATCAATTTGTACTACAGTGATTTTTAACTAACAAAGCTAACTAATGAACTGAGTAGGATAATGGTTACTTCAAATTAAGAAAAATAAAAATATACTTTCGCGGACCCCTTGGAAACAGCCCACGGACCCCCAGGGGTCCGCGGACCACCTATTGGGAACCCCTGATATATAACATCCTTGAAAAGTCATTGAAAACATTTTATTGAGCTTTAAATGCATTAAAGTTTCTTAGAACTTCTCATAAGTCCTTAATTTAACTTCAGTACGATGACCTTTGAGAAATATCAAGTTCAATCTAGTACAAATTCAAAATAAATATTATTTTTGTTTTGGAACAAAAGTAGACCATTGAAGTCTTAAGTTTTTTAATCCAGAACAAAATTAAACCATTAAAGAGCAATAGTTTTCTATGTTGCAAAATTTAAAAAACTTAAAAGCTAATTATTTCAGTCAGATATG
The DNA here is from genome assembly GCA_024610705.1 of Tetragnatha versicolor. Taxonomy (NCBI): domain Eukaryota; kingdom Metazoa; phylum Arthropoda; class Arachnida; order Araneae; family Tetragnathidae; genus Tetragnatha; species Tetragnatha versicolor. The sequence continues at coordinate 44,268,578 of JANDEH010000009.1, forward strand.
CTGATGCACGAAACTGAAAGACTCCAATATTTGAGCTGCTTGGGATGAAAGTGGTATAAGTCCACTGAACTCCGTTTTGTGTTATTGAAGGTTTTCTAAAAACTTCTCCAAAAAAATCAGGATTACTTGCATTTTTACTTTTTGGAGTGGATTTGTCTTAAGTCATGGGCACAATTTTTGCTGCGGATCAACTTTTATCAAATTTAAACTGAAAGTGCTTTAAATTGACTTTAATGGACTTATACCACTTTCATCCCAACAGTTTGATGGGTTTCGGAAAGGAAGATTGTTATTGAGATGTAGTAAATATGACTTCGCGAGCGACTGGTAAGCACAAAGTTTGATGTTATTGTTTCTTTCTATAGATTTTGATGCGTAGATAACGAATATTTTAATGGAAAATTTTTTATGGCCCATTTTGGGGGGGTCATATTCAAAATGGCGACCGTGAAAGGTTCTTCGCTCGATATGTCTTTCTATTTAATTTTTTCGGATTGGTTAAACTAAAGATAAGGTTTAATTTAAAATAGGTTTTCATTTTTTTTAAAACTTGTTGCCGATGGGGTTTTCAAGATGGCGTCCAAGATGGCCGCCGTTTATAAACTGTAGCAGTTTTTATGACAGATGGTTGAGTAATATATCATTTTTTTTTATTTTGAGTGAGGAAATGGAAATTTAAAAAAATTGATTTTTTACAACAATAAATAATTGTTTCAACCATTTATTTTTAATTTAAATTATTTTTTAAATTAAACCAAAATAAAAATACATTTTACCAATTTTCATTTATGACATTTGATAAAAATTACAACACTTCGCTTTGAGTTATTAGGCATTATCAATTTCATTATAACTTTGTATTAGGGTAACTTTCAAAATGGCGTCCAAGATAGCCGCCGTTTATAAACTGTTGCGGATTTTATGACAGATGTGGAGCAATATAGTATCTAATTGATTGATTTTGAGTTAGGAAATATAAATTTAAATGAAATTAAATTTATTTTTTCAACCATTAATTTTCAATTTTAAAATTAAAAAATTTTCTAGTCATTAAACGGTTTTTAAACCTATAGGTAAATTTAAGACAATAGCATGTTTAACATCATTGCTTATGAAAATATATTTACAAATAAAAGTAATAATTTAAATTCACTTAAAAATTGGCTAGTCAATAGAAACTTAAATTTATAAGAATTTCGAAAATTATTCTTATAAAATTAAGCATTATGTTATCGAAAAGGTACCTTTTCTCAGGTTATAGGTAAAATGAAAATTTAGCTCTATAAACTTCACTTAAACCTTTTAAAAATTAATATTTCTATTATAAAATCAATACCAATACCTAAAGTTACTAGAATCCTGCAGGTTATTAGAATCGATGTTAAAATACATACATGTTAATGACTGTAATGGGTGAGATTTGATGTTTATATTCTCTGTATTAGACATGGCGATTAAGGGATTATAGCTTTCCCGCCTAATTTAATAACGCGCGGATTTATTTTCGGATAAATTCTTACAAAAAGGGGTCATACAAAAATATGCAATTAAAGTTTAGAAAAAAGCCTGTCTCTCTAATGAACATATACCAATTATTAGTAAAAGGATCCCCCCTCGTTCACGCAGTTTGCAGCTGTGTTTATAACCTTGAGTTCTCTTATCAAAACACGCACCGAGCAAAACGGGCTGATGGACTAATTCCACTTTCATCCTGACCAAAAGTGCTGTTTCGATAAGTAGTGGTTTTTTGAGTCGGGCTGTAGGAGCGAAAATTTGACATTTTGCTTAACCAACCACTGCACTAAATAAAGGACCTAAAACTCTACCCAAATCCACTTAACTCAACTTTTGTAATTTTTGGACTTATACCACTTTCATCCTGACCAGCTCATTTATTAAAATATAAATACTCTAGTTGCACAAATCATACCAGATATGTCAAGTTTACATAACTGCAACTAGAAGTAAACGAAATTTGGCCATTCATGACAAAATTTGGATGAATCTTCAATGTTTGTGTTGCTTGTAAAGTGGAAAAATTTGTAAAGGGTTTAACCAACCCAAAAGTTTTAGAAGAATTCGCTAAATTTGGGTTTCATAATTTGAACACAAAATAATTCAATAAGATAAGAATAAGCAAAGCCATTAAACTCTTGTTCAAGGAAGATTAACCTTTTGAGCTTTGGACTGCAAAATAAAATATGACTACACTTCAAACCAAATGCAATAATATTTTGATTACTTCATAGAAAATTTTTAAATGATTTTTTAAAAAAAGTACCAATCAATATTAATTTAGTATAAATTTTTTTTGTATTATACTACCAAATATAAAAAGAACATAAAAGAGGAAAATATTTTATGAAAATCTTTATTTTTTTCAATGAAAATAGTTTACACTTACAAAAAATAAGCATCATGAATGATACAGAAATATGAAAATAGTTTACACACATAAAAAATAAGCATAATGAAATGGCACAGACTTACATGTTATCACAAGAAAATAATACCCAAAAGTGAAGTGTTTTTACAAAGATATATGCTTAACAGTTTTAATTGCACTAATTATTTCTTAAAATATTAAAGAAACATCAACAATGGCAAAAAAATTGTAAGAATTAAAACTTTATAAAATCAAGTAGTTATTAAAAATCTTGTAAATTTAATGTACCAATACTCTTAACATTATATGCATATTTAAAATACAAAATAGTAGTTGCATTTCTTTCCATACATGCATACTTTGATTTTTAAAATCTTAACAAGCTTCAAATTACATAACAGGAATAATTACTTTATTAAACTCGGTACTTAACAAGTTATACTCCATTTTGATTTCAAAAGTAGTTAACATTTCAAGTGGAATAAAAAAACAAATAAGGAATGCAAAATAGTTTTATGAAAGTTATGGAAGAACACATAAAAGCTCATGTGATGCCTTTGTTTAAAATTGTTGAGGTGCAAATTACTTAAAAACTTATAGATTTCCATGCTAATTAGCTTATAGAATTTACATTTGAAATTTCTCATTATTGCAAGTTCCAAATAATTGACAGTATCCATAATAATTTAAAATCACCAACATGCTTTTTTAACACCACATTAACATGCGAGTGATTAACACCGGGTTCTTGAAGTTCACATGTTATAGTTAGAGATTCAATCCCTTCAAAATTTAAAAAAAATTACATAAAGTTTCCAACTGTGTTGGATAGCTCAAATCATAACGTTAAAAATCTAATATGTCCAGTATGATTTTAATAAAAACAATTACAATTTTGCCTACCAAAATTTTAAAATACCAACCAGTCAAGTTTTATGAAAATTATCTTTCCCCTTTTTTATGTTCACACATCCTTTAGAGTTTTCAACAAATTTTTATTTAATTTGTTATTATCACATAAGATGAAGTCAAAGCTGAAATGACTCTTTGGTTAATGTAAGGTTTCCTAATCACAGATTTTAATTTTCACCTATCTGCACCTCATAGGCTGTTCTCGATGTAGTGACTAGTTAAAAAAATTTTTTGCTTATAAAAGCATATGTATTGAGCTTAACAAGTCAATAACTAAGCTTTTAGGTTACGAGGCAATGAAGCGATGAATGGATGTTTCAAAGCTGCATCAAGGGTGATTCTATCCATTGGATCATATTGAAGACATTCTTCAAGGAACTCAAAGAAATGAAGGTGCTCTACAGATGTGCTTTTCATGAATTTCTGGGAAAAATAAACATAAGTTTTCAGATAAACTCAGCAATCGAATTAAAGAAATCATTAAAAGGATTCAAAGATACATTCATTTTGATCTTTACTTTGTACCACTGCACATGTAAGGAGAAGGATGTGCATTCTCGAAGACAATTAAAAACAGACAAAATCGAATGGGACAACGATTTTGCCTATGTTAAGTTTGGTGAAGGGGTACCTACTGGTTGATTTAAAACTATTTCTCTCTACCACCAAAATTATTCCTGGGTTCTAATTATTTATTTTTCTTAGGAATACTCGGTTAAAATATCAGGTCATTCTGATCAGCAAATCTTTTATAGCCTTTTGAAAGTGCAACTTTTATTATAAGGTATAATTAAAGTTGCACTTTCAAAAGGGTATAAAAAACCTCCAATGTGCTAGCTTATAAAATTATCACAAAAAATTACGGAAAAAACCCCATGAAAATTTTAGTGTTAAGAGTACAAAATCAATATACTTACTCGAAGATTCTTGCTGTTTTTGCCATTCTTCCTTATCTTTCTGGATGCAGGAGATCTGCTTCTATCCACACACCGACCTAAGCTGAAGAGAAACATTTACCATTCAAATCATTGTTATTTAGCAATGTGTCTATTTCTAAAGACATAGGAATTTTACAGAAAAGAAACACCTAATAGGCTAAAAAAATCCTTACCAGGTATTTTTGAATAGAGGAGGCATGGTACCCAGAGTGTCCTCCATAGCTTTAATATGATCTTCATCAGTATTTACCTACAAAATAAAGTACCATAAAAGTTTTTTAAAAGCAAAATTTGTAGGTTATTTAACATCACTCAAAAGTATCTTGACAAAGACATACAAGAAAAATACATTTTAACACGTACAGAAGGGCATTTATTGCACCTCTTATAATATAAATTTAAGGCCACTGGAGTAAAAAGACTTTAATATATTATTTCTTTTTAACACTGCATGTGATAGAATTAAGACATGGCAAATATTTCACTTCAGAGAAGCTTTTTATGAAATTAACATTCTTCTTTCCCAAAATAATGCTTTTAGCTACATTTAATTTAGAGATCATACTCAAAGATTTATGGCAGGCCAAAACAAAGTTTTGTACCAAGAAATGTACCTTCTATACAAAGTAAAAACAAAAAAGGTCTTAAGAATCATGCAAAAATAAGATGTAGAAACGTTATTTTCATACATCCAAGGCTCACCCAGCTCACTGAACTTAGCTCACTTTAAGAAACAATAGAAAACAATGAGCAAAAGAAACATCAATAAAACTTCACAGGTCTTCTCCATGAATGTTCCCCTCCATGATCTTTTAAAAGTTTATACATTTATTTTCTTTGACTAATCAATAATTTAATCAAAACGTTTTACTTAAAAATATTCAGCACATCTATTATAACAATTGTTAATGATCATTCTGAAAGAAAATGTGCACCAATGAAAATTCAATATTGTACCTAATAACACGTTAGTATTCCTAGTGTTTTATCATTCATATTTTCATTGCAACCGAGACTTGTCAAACAATAGCTTTTAAACTATTGAAAATTATAATAGATAAAAACAATATGATACTCAATGTTTACAATTAATTTTGATTAGCAGACTAAAAATTGTAAATCAGAAAAAATGTGTGAAAGTTAAGTGTGAAATAGTATATCTGTAAGTTTTTAGAATACTTTTATCAGTCTTTAAATTATATTTAATTTGGAAAGTATTTTAAAGTACATTTTAAAAACTTGAAAAAACCCCACTTGCTTCATCATAAAATATGGCGGTCAACTTAAGTTCTGGAGAGACTGTTGAGTTGTATCTCTCACTCAGACAATTTTTTCCGACGATTTCATTGGCTGCTGCGACACAGCATTCAATTTTTAAGTATAGTTAGATACCAATTAAATGTTTACGTCACACAGAATAATTTTTGTAAAAAGTGATTGCTTCTAGAACTTGATTTTTAGGGAATGTGTAAATTAAATAGTTTCTAAACCACTTGACTCTACACAGTTGAAAATATGGAGAGAATAGAGGTATAAAAATGAAAATATTTTTCCTAGCTGTATTTTTCTCAACCCCAATTCACTCTTAATATAAAATATAAAAAAATTAATATTAAAAATGCACTCTAAATGACTAAGAGTGGAAAATATACAAACCAGAAAAAGGCAGGATCCATGATACAATTCAAAAAGTATGCAGCCAATACTCCACACATCTGATGGATAAGACCATTTCATACCTACAGATTATAACATAATATTAGTATAGTAGTACGATTGATGTTTGATAAAATGATAAAAACACTTCTGCCTTACCAAAAATAACTTCAGGACACCTGTAGTGTCTAGTTTGAATTATACCTCTATAGGTATCAGTGAGGTGAATAGTAGAACCAAAGTCGATCAAACGAATGGAAGAATCCTGAATGTACTTTAAACTTCTCTGCCTCTAAAAAATTACCATAAACAATTCAAGATAACATGCATTCTAAATTTAAAACTTTCAAAGTATTTTTTTTGCATGCGAGAAAAAAGTAATCTTCATCTACAGTAACAGATTTTGACGGCCATTTTTTCAAAACCTTGATAGAGCCAAATTTTTAAATTAAACACTTTTAACTATAGAAATTTCTACATTTCAATAATATTAAGATTTTTCATTATTTTATAAAGGTTTATTTGAAGAAATAGTTGGTTTGTAACTTAATGTTGATCACAACAATTTTGCATGCTTTTATTATTTTCTGTATGATTAACAGTAAAAGATATTTAAGTATATATATATATAGTAGAAGTTCAAATAAGCTGAAACATCAGTGCAGAACTATAACAAAATATTTATAGATGTTTTGTGTAAGTAATACTTGAGGATTAATAAAACACCTTAATTCAACCTAATTGAATATTGACTTAAACTTTAATATGCTAAACAAAGATAGAACTTACCAAAGAGTAGGAACCATGGATATCATCAGAGTTTATGAAACATATGTTCTCAGGTTTTAGATCAGTATGAACCATCAAATTATTATGAAGAGCTATAGGTAAAATAAACAGTATTAGAATTAAAATGAGAATTATAATTAAAATTATCAGGTTATAAGAAATGAAATTACCTTTAACAGATGAAACAAGCTGATATGCAATGTGCTTGATTTGTGACAATAAGTAAGGCTGCTCGATGTCTTTCTAAATGCAAAAAATTTTACATATAAGATAATGAATTGTTTATACATTTTATATGAAACTAATATAACATACAACTATTTTTATAAAAACTATGAAAATATGATGGGAAGAAATGGGCACGAAAACACAAATGGTACATTTAACACTTCTTTTAATTATTCATGATACTTGGATACTTTTGGCTTATTTATCAAGGCATCAATTAAAATTCCAAAGCAAAAAAAAATTTTTTAAAAAGCTTTTTTATTCAAAACATTGGTGAAGAGGTCAATAAAAAATATCTAGCAAAATCTATCTAAAAAATATCAATCAATCACTCTGGATGGTTTTCAGATTAGACTAATTTGGATTGTATCAAATACAGATGCCAAATTATATTCCAATGACATCATGTTATTATGCTTTTTTATGCTGTATCTCAGAAATTTCACAACTTGGAAATTTGCATTATAGAAAATTTCTTTGGATAAATTTATACATTTTCAGAATTTTAAGACAACTCCTTTTAATTATCTTACCATCTAAAGTAAAAGCAAAGGCAGTAAAATATAAATTATTCTATGCCTACACATTTAACGAAAGACAGAAACATAAAAGCATATTAGGTTCAATATGAAGCAAACAATACTTCACAAAATATATATAAAAAGAGTATAATTAAATTAGTTCAAGTGCAAACATCTTACCATAAATGTGTATAAATCATCACCAAGCATCTCAAACACTATAAACACATGGCCCCAAAATTCGAAATAATCAAGCATCTTTACCCACCGACTGAAAAAAAAAGAATAAATTAAGGAGTGCAAACTATAGTTTCTTGTTTTAACTACTTTGACACAATTCTGAAATTCATAGATGCAGCAATAAAATAAATCAATCTTTCACTGCAAATAAATCATCAATGAGACAGAACAATGATACAACAGAGCCAAAATAATATGGGGTAAATCTTGATCTCCTGTGAGCAGGGTGTCTTACACCAGATTTAGAAGAGAACTTTCAGGGTTTGCACTTAAATTTAAAAATAAAATTTGACTTTTCTTGTTTAAGTCATGCAATTTTCAAATAAAAAAATAGCTATTCACAAGTTTTTGGATACTTCTTGCTCACAATGAACATAAATTCCTAATAAATATACAAATGAAAAATTTTGGTCTGCTGTTTAGAACTGAATTTTAAAGCTGAGCTACAAAAGTTGTCAGGGCTTGCTTACTCTAGTTTTTCATGCATTGTTATTTAGTAAAATGCTGTACATAAATTTTTTTCTTATAGTAGACTTTTAAAATGAACACTTCTAGCAAGCACTAGGTTTTCAGATAAAAGCCAAGAATTATGTAATTATAACTTACTTTTGACCCAATGGATCAATTCCCCTTAATCTCTTCATTGTATCTATTTCTGCTTCTCCACTTTCACGGCAACTATCTTCATTTTTTACTATTTTTACTGCTACAGTGCGACGTCTATAATTGAAATAAAAGTAAGTTTTAAAAAATTACAAGGGTAGAAATTTTAGTACTTTGGTGACTAAGATACATACTTTTCAGGCAAGCAGTTAAGATTGTATGGCTATAAATATTTTAAGACCAAAAGATAATTACAAATACACAAAACTAATTTTTTTTCTAAATTTCTTACCTTCTTTATCTAATTCATTAGCTTAATAAACTAACAAAAGAGAATTTTTTTAATAATTAAGTTTAAACTTGGAATAAACAAGGTATTTAAAAATTTACCTTACTCAAAATTAAAAACACTTAAATGATTTTAAACTATTTCAAAAAGAGCAACATGGAAAAAGAGGACTTTGTTGAGAGTTTCTGTTTATTATTTTTATATTTTGAGATTACAAGAAGTCTAACCAGTGTAAAAATTTTAAAGCCATCAAAATGATCTGGGCAATGAAATGCATGTGCCCACCATGTAATGAAATAACAAATATGTGGTCAAAGATATATATTTCTTTGAGCAAATTTATCTGCTCCATGCAAGTACTCTTGGGTTGTTGAAATACCCTGTATAATTTAAGAATGGATGATGGAAGGATTTTCAGCTCTACCTTGTAAATGGTTTTGGGGAGTCTGCGTGATTCTAAAAATGGATTTTAAGTATAATCTCAGTCACTAAAGTACTAAATATAGCCCGATAATAAAAATGTTTAAAACATTGCAAAATATCTAAACATGCTCTACTTTAAAATCTAACTCATTAGTACCATTACAAAACAACAACTTTTAAAAGAAAATAATGCAACAAGCTATTGCACCATCACCTTGAAATAGAAATAAAGTTAAGGAACAATACATATATGTTATGGCCGATTCCTTCGCCTTGCCAGAACCACCTCTTGGCTTGAGGAAACTTGTTTTTCCTTGCAAAACTCCTGAACTTTTGAAGCAAAAGTATGAGGTAGTGGTCGAAGGTTATGGCCATTACACATATGCAACTTAGTCCACATGGAATGCCCAAGGAACCCGCAACACACACAAAAGCATAATATTAAGTTACAATACATACATACAGCCAAACCCCAACTTACAAACATGGAAACCATAAAACCTTTTGTATTTGTATATTAAACAGGGAGTTGTGAAGCATTTAAAATGCACATAGGAGAATAGATTAGATGAGCATATTCTTTAACACATTAAGAGTAGTATTCGCTGATATCAAGCAGGTAGTAGTGAAAAACCCAATATTCTATTACACTAACTACCCTTTTACTCATATTTTCTTTTGATTGTGAGCAAATTAATTCCTTTATTATAAAATTTGCTTTAAAGTTTTAATTTAAGTTCCTTCAGTTTTATTTATTTTTTCTGACTATATACACAGAAGTTTCATTTTTGATTTCTTCTAAAATAAAAGTTTGACGGGAGCTTTTATGCAAACCAATGTTATAAGCACCAAAGGGACAACCTAAAAAACTACTAGATTTCATTAAGTTAACTTAAATTGTAGTACCATACAGCACTTTGCTCAGCCTCTGAACCGTGCTCTGGTTCTCATGAAATATAAGTTAATTCGATTTCATTAAATTATGTTTAAAATTTAATTTCAAAGAATATTTCAATCCCACATCACTAAAAAATGTTTAAGGTACCAAATTACATACCTAAACAATCATAAGTATTTATAGAACTTGCTGTTTTATGTAGATGTCTCAGTAAATTTAATGGATATTTCCCACTTTCTAATTAATTTTTTGAAAGTTAATCAGCAACTTAAAGTAGCATCTTTCTAAAAACTATGAGAGCAGGTTTAAAATTTAAGATTAATTTAAATATTAAGGTACTTTAAAATAATTGAAATTTTTAGGTTCAAATACACTAGCCTTTTTTTTTCTTCAAAAAATGTAAAAAAAAGCTTGGATATATTTTGAAAGAGAATTGGGTTTTAAATTAGAAAAATTGAAAGTTGAATGGTCATAAGTGAGGGGCTGTACACATGCAAAAATTAATTTCAATTCATAGCTTGTCACACAAACATCTGCAAGGAATATATGTAAGCAAAAAAACACCTTTGCTGTTGATTGGGTCAAGAGGTGAGCATACTGTGCTACAAAGCTAGTCGACCTGGGTCAAATCCTGCTGTGTGCATGGATGTGATTGTTCTGGTATGTGAATGTCCTTAGAAAATAGTTGTGGCTGAGTGATTGAGAGTGTAGCACAGGTAAGGCTGCTCCAACTCCATAGCTATGGTCCACATGCTCACAGGTAATGTGAAGTGAATCAGCAAGCCACCGCCTTCAGTGTGCCTGTTTCAGGGCAGCATCACATGAGGGTAGAACTGTCAGAGACAGGCGTAGGATAAAAACCTTTATACCTGGTACTTCTAGTCATACATTTCATTTAAGAAGCTAAAACTCCAAGTTTCTAAAGCATTTAAATTACAAGATAATGCCGAAAGGTAGACTGCTTCTTTCCCAAAGGCAGGAATATGAGAAGTCAAAGGTTAACTTTTTTTAACATTTTGATTGAAATTGTAGTAAAGTAAACCAAAAAATGGATGTTTCTGACAGTTATAGTGCATAAATTTTGCTTCCTTTTTAAATTACCTAAGGAAACTTAAATTGTTTTCAATGATAATATAAAGATTATTATCATTTGACACTATATATTAATTAGATAATTACACAAGAATACTTTCAAACTTTTACTTCAGTTTGACAGGAACTTATAAATACAACACACTCATAAAGGTATAAATATATCACATACGTGTATAAGTCTATCGCCCTTGCTACTCTTCCAAATGTTCCTTTCCCAAGAAATCCAGTTAATCGATCTGAAAAAACATAAATTACAATCACACTAACCTGCATTAATTAGAGGTCAAGTTATATTAAATGTAAACACATTATATATATTTAGTACATACCAAGATTTTAATATCCCTGATAATTTTACTATTAACTAAACCTAAACTACAGTATATACTCTCCCCTCAAAAAATTCCCCTTGACATTAGATATTCTTCTAATGTTAATTTCTATTTTTATGTTGAAGGCTTTTATCTAATTACCTTGTTTTATCGAATTTTTTTCTGAACCTAAAATGATTTTTTCTATATTGGTAGTCCTATTTGGCTAGGTGATAATTCAGTTTTTAGTAAGAATGATATTGCGACTATAGTATTATAAAAAGGTGAAAGGCTCACTAATGTATGGTGTGCAATCAAAAATTTGTTCGACATCTGTCCTATAAGCAGATGTTTTCCTTATGTGCCAATGGGTTTTTACTTTTGTTCGTTACTCAGTAACACATAGTTTTTATATTTAACTGCAAAGTTGAAAATGTATACAATGATGACTTTGCTACTTTTTAAAATTGAAAAACTAAAACAAAAACATCCTAATTACTATGTTATTGTTTGACTGTGTGAACTTTTTAAAGAAATTATAAATGCATGTTACATTTTATATAATTTAAGCTTACTGTTTCAAAAATTCTTAACTTAAAAAGAAGTTTATTACAATTAATACTTCCTTTATTTTTGCAAAAATATTATATGTTACTGCATTAAAGCTGAACTTAGAAGTTCTCATATAAAATTTCCTCTTCTTATGACATCATAAAACCATATTTCATATTTTTGGAGGCAATCTTTCTTAGTCAAAAAAACTCTCCATCTCTAAATTTATTACCCGTCCCTTCAACTCTGTCATATGGAGAGTGTACCGTACTATATTTTAACTCCTATTTATAAAAATTGCCACACCATAAAGGAGTGTTATGTTTTGATGAAATTTATACTGAAAATGACCTATATAGATGCAGATTACTACTACTACAAACAGACATAATTTAAATTCTTAGTTTTTCAAGTTAAGAGGCCATCTGGAATCAGTGGTAGAATATGGATGAACAAAAAAGGTGGAATGGCCAAACTCTTTGTGGGAAGCCTTTCTCTCCTCCCTGAATGAAATTTTTACAGTTAAAAAAGTACCATTATTTAACACATTTTTCCATTTTAATTTAAACACAATATTAGTTAATATTTTAGAAAGTAATTTACATTTTCCTATGCCAACATTGGACAAGGTAAGTTTTCTATTTGAAAACTTTCATTCAAATTTAAAGAAAATTCCAAAATATTTCGTTAAAGTAAGGTATAACTAATGGAAATTTCAATTTAAAGTGCCTCTCAAGTTAAAAATGTACCAAGAATAAAAGTGGTAGTTTAAAACTCTTATAACTATACAAAGTAACATTACATTACATGGTTCTACAATAGTATATGGGTACATATTTTTAAAATTCTAACGCAAATATTTTAATTTTATGCAAGTGAATTTTTTTTTCTTTTTGTAGTTTTAAAGAAGGCAGAATGGATTCAGTGGTTTTAGGAGTGGAGGAGGAGTATTTTACTCAAAAGCAGGAAAATCAGGAGAGTTGGCAACTTTGGGACTGCAGGAAATATAGGTATGCTTAAATAGATTTTTAATTAATAAAAAAACAATAATACAAAAACAGTTCCTTACATCTTTCAATGAGAACGTCACCCAGATCAAAATTTAGGTGACCATCATCATCGTCCACACTCACGAATCTGCTACTTCCTGAATGAACACAAACATCCTTTCGCTAAAAATAAAACATAAATTAACTCATTTTCTCATAAATTTTGATGCAATCAATCAGATATAGTTATCAAAATCGACAGGTCCAGACTATTCCTATTCAGATTAATGCAAAGTTTTATGTGATAAAAATATCGTTCAAAATTTGCCCCATCTCCCTCAAATTACTCTTTTTTTCTAATTTTGAAGGTCAATTTATACAAGCAATTGTCTTCTACATTCCCTCCTGGAAATCAGCTAAACTGTCCTGATTCCATGATAAAAGAAAAGATTGGATTTTCTGATTGAAGAGAATGTTGAGGAGGGACGTTAAACCATGCTAATGACTAGGGCTAGGATTTATATGTAATTACTTATTTGTTCAGGAATCTGATATTAAAGTGTGCTCTTGAATTCTATACGCTTTAAAAGATTTTGAATCAATTAAGACCATGTTTAAACATATTTCGGTTTATTTACATATTCAACCAATAACTACACATTTTTATCACATATCCCACGTTTGACCAATTTTCAAATTAAAGTAACCCATAAAATGAAATATGCCTTCAAATTATAGTTAAAATTAGTGCACCCAATGCTAAATTTTACTTTTAAAAGGTTGTGAAGTCAGGATTGTCAGATGAAACGTGTCGGGCACGCCGAGAAGGGAAGTGGACACATGGTTTTCGTTTTTTTCTCGCGACAAGAAAGCAAAGAAAACATGAGCTGTTGGCAAATAGCGAAAACCACCTTTCCCAACAATGTGCTTGCGTAATATTTGAAGAGCCCCCTTTAAAAAATTACTTAACATTTTCTTTTTATTATTACATAATTGGCATTTTTAATACATATTTTGCTAAAATAAACACATATTATAAGTACATATCCATAATGTACTATCCGATGTATTTATCCATAATGTACTCTTTATTTGTTTAAATACATGTTATTTTGCTTTGCTTTGTACATTATGGAAATAAATTATTATTATCATATTTTGTATTTTTAATTACATATAAATCACATCCCTACTAATGACTAAAGGGATGTGATATCACATGCAAGTCCAGGTTAAGAGCTTTACAGATGTGTGCGATTTTCATGGAGCAGTTTGCTTACAGGAATTTAGAATATGCCTGCTAGAAATGAATATGGGTGCTAAGATAAGATTTAGGTTTTTTAGGGGAAGAAAGGATAATACTGAACAATGATAAATTGAGCCAAAGATATCAATTAATCCTATTTTTTATGAAATAACTTTAAGTTGCAAAGAAAATAATGTAGTAAGCAGGATTGCTTGATTTAAATCACTTAATTTAAAAAAAAATCATTGATTTAAATGAAAATTTTAAACTACCACAACTTAAATAAAAAATTAGTTGTATGCATTTAAATTATTTGCATTACAATTTTTTTAACTGCTAGATAATAACTAGTAGAGATAGGTCAAAGTTACTCTACATGAAATTGCAGGCAATTTCAAAAACGAATTTTTACTATCAATAAAAAAATGCTGTGACGAAAAGGGGTAAATAGCAGCGTTTGGAATCAATAAATGTGATAAAAACCAAACTAATTAAAATATTATCTTTTTATTTTTTACCTGGTATCAACAAATTAATACAGAGAACAGAGCTTTTTTCTGTGTGCATGACTGTCAATAAGTAGCTTATTTAATTTAATCTTTTTATCATTAAATAATTATTATTTTAAAGAACTAAACAAATAATTCTTTGAGTAAAATTAATTTAATCAATATTATATTAAAATATCAGTATTATAATTAAAAGATTGATTTAATTTTTACGCAAAAAAATTACAGATTTTTTTTCAGTAATCATTATTGTCACATTTTTTTAAAACCTAATATTGATTTCAAAATTTGGAAAAGTAGTTGTAGAAAGGACAAAAATTTTAGTACCTAATAATACAATTATTCATTAACCCTTTTAGGACAGGCCTCTCCCCAGTGAGATGGCAGTGAACTGCTTCTCTTAATTAATTAATGATTAATGCATTATATAGATCAAAATTGGGTTATTAAGTAATGTTTAACTATTATATCACATTGAAATTACAATATCAGTATATTATTCATCAGTTTCAGCAAGTTCAGAACTAGTAATTCATTTAAATAAAACAATAAGCAACCCTGGTAGTACGTTGCACTGTTTGCCATAACTATTATCAAAATGGTTATCATAAATTGGATAGTAATCAGTTTAATCTTTTTTTTCAGCTACAGATCACATTAATCCAGTCGACTGTACATGCATATCTATAGTACAGTAAAGCACTGTTTATATGTCTTTCAAGGGACCGACGTAAAACGGTGTACAAATGAAAAGACTTTTAATTGAAAACAATTTTGATTATTTGAATGGATTGGGACTTAGGGGTGACGACGTATAAATGTAAAAGACGTATATATGAGAGACGTATAAACGGTGCTTTACTGTACTATAATTAGTCCCCAATTGAGAAGAAAATTGTAGAAAGACTGAAAATATTTTTAGCAGTTCAGGATTTCAATAGTTTGTACAATTTTTAGTCATTTAAATGGTTAAAATAATGAACTGTCAATTATGATTAAATATTGATTAACATTACTCACAAAAGATCAATAATACTTACAATCCTTGTAGGTTTGAAGATGGGATACATGTTTACTTTAACATCCTTTATAACTTGGGATTTCTTCATATTAACAACAGGCACTGATTTTAAACATGCACGCCTAATAGCAGATTCCTTTCTAAAAATATGAATTCATTTTTATTAGGTAATAACGAGGCAAAAAGTAAAAAGCTTAATTAAAACCTGTCCTAAGAATACATTTTTAGGTTTCTTAAAGTTTGTTATCAGAATAATAAAATCAGAATTCTAAACATTCCTTTTTACAGCCAAATGTTGATTTAAGGTATTTAAATTTAAATGTAGGGGAATATGATTCTGAAATTAAATCAATGAAATAATTTTTAAAAGATGAATAAATTTGAGCGCTATAACACATGTTTTTGTTTATACTAGTTAATACAACTTGGTTTCATAGGCTGAAAATAGTGTTCTGATTGGTTCAAAATGTAAGTACCGCCCCCAGTTTCAATTTGCATGTACATTTTGGAATCATGGAAAGAAGTTTCATTTTGATACAATCACACATTCTTGCTATGCTAGGGGGAATATCCACTTCTGGGAGATGTGATTTATTAAAGTGCTACATGGAGTACACATACACGGAGTATACTACATGGAGTAAACCTAGTGGAACTTCAGTCCAAAACGGGGAGAATAAATTTTTGCCTAGGGGTGATGATATTGATTTTAATAAATTTATTCTCAATTCTTCATATCATTTGAAATATGTTTAAAATAGGCTCTTTGCTTCACACTTATATTCTGTTCTTGTGAAAAAACACTTGCCCTTCCTGGTTCTTACCACAAATAACATCATTCCGACTTAAGTTACAAAATGTTACACATAAGCTTTCATTTTAACACTGTTATTCTGTGTCCTGAGGTACTCACTCATTAGTAGGTGCAAGTTAGAATTTTAGAGCATTTGGGTACCTATAAATATTTTATCTATTTTCATTTTCAGCAAAAGGGAAGTATTTTTTCTAGATTTAACATTAAAATCATTTGTTTTATCATGTGAAAAAGATACTAAAAACTCTTGAATGATACTTACATTAAGCTACGGGCCTTAAGAGAAGCTTTTCTTTTGCTTCTTCTTTCAGGAGGCATTACGAGGCAGGTTATTTTCTGAATAAAAGAAAATAAATTATTAGTTCATTAAACAGCAATAACAAAGTTGATGTGATCACCTATTAACACTAGAAGCTCCAGCTGATGCCTCATACCTAGAACCCTCTAAGACAGTCATTTTGTGTGCGTTTATTGAGTGAAAATAACCTTAAAAGCTAGAAATTTGCATGCGATACTTGTAGACATCACTCAGAACATTGATATTTCCAGGGTAAATCTAGGTTTTAATTTTTGGGGCTCATTTTTGTGAAAAATTGAAGAGGTGATGGTTAGCAGATTAGAGATGGGAATGGCTGGAAAAAAATCGGAAACTTTGGGAAAAAAAACGGTTTTTTTCCAGTTTTTTTCCGAAGGGTTTATTTCTTTCCGGAAAAATTGAAAATGTTAATTTAAAATACTTTATTTAGAATATATTTTATAACCGATTTTTATATATTTTATAACCAATATTATTTAAAAGATTATTAAGATGATAATCTTATACAATGAAGTACTTAAGAATTAAGTTTTAACCATATAATAAGCATTTTTTTCCCAAAAAAGTTGGATTCCACTCGGGAAAAATTGAAAATTTATAAGTTTTTATGCGTTTAAAAATTTTCTACATTCACATTCTAATATTTTCTCATTTGATATTTTTATACTCAATATTTCACATGAAAACACAAATTTGGAAAAAGTAAGCTGCAAGATAAATTATTTTAACCTCCAAGTGTTATTTATTTTACTCTCTAAAAACAAAAATAATTATGCAATGCAAGTTAATATCAATAATACCAATTAGGATTAGAAGAAATTTAAATTTGGTATTCTTATATATTAATTATAAAATGCAGCACTTAAAATATATTTTAACCATTAAATCAGATTGTCTAACAATCCTAAGCATATGAAATGACTTATTAATTTAATACTTCAAGTTTCTCTGCTTAATCTGAATTTTAAAAAAAATTTAGATCAGTTTTCTAAGTTTGGGATTATTGGAGGCTTTTTAAAGGGGTTGCTTAAAAAATATTTATGGTGTACGAGTCTTTATTGAACAATGAACACATTAATATCATGAAAATTAAATAAAAAAAATAAGTTACAAAAATATTTAAACAAAACAATGAAAAATTTTTTTATATAATGACTTCAACATTTTTTTTAAATTGGCAGAATGTAATTAAAACTTCTCAACCTTTCTAAGAAAACATGATTGCAATGATTATGTGCAAAAGGGTAGGATCAATTATGTATATTGATGTTAGATATTATAGCAAACATGTTATTTGTTATTGGATCATGTATACAATAATTCATCAAAAGTACTTTGTTTAATTGATAAATATTACATTAATGTTATTTATTACAATCACATGCTTTATATTTATATTGCATATATTATTTTATACAGGGTGTCCCAAAAAAGACTGACACATTTTAAAAATCAATAACTCAAAAACTAAAAAAGATAAAAATGTGCGGTTTCTTGCCCCATTCTTCTCAGACCAAAGAATTTTCATCCCAGAATTTTTGATTTTAGTTCTAAATTTTTCACTAGATGGCAGCACGAGAATTTTTGAGGGACTAAAGGGAAAAAGTATTGGAATAATCCCTGTTAGTTAACTTGTGATAGGAAAACCTAAGTTAGGGTAAAAGATCGATTCATTGAATCGAATGTTGTTCGATTCTGAAAGAATCTTTTTCGATTCTGGGAAGATTTAAGAATTGATCGAAGGAAAGCAGCAAGATTTGGATTACGCTTTGAATTAGTTTGAGAACTAAACCTAACTGAAATCTTCCCGTAAGACAGGTCTCGCATTTCAGCGAATGTTTTACAAATTACTAGATTTGATTTTGTTTTATCCTGATGGTGGATCATGCGCCATGAAACGCCAAACAACTAATTAATTTTGTTTAATATACGCATTAAGTTCTTCTAATAAGTGGAAATCCAAATCTATCCTTTAAACGTTTTATTGCGGGAATAAAAAGTTTAGATGATGTGCTTTGGAAATCAATTTAGATTATGTGCATTTGAGGATCTCCATTCTGAATCCGTTGTGTATCACTTGTAATTTATCGGATTTTACCGATATCGAGGGTTTTACTCTTAGTCACGGCGATCACTCCTTGTACTTTTATTTAAGGAGTGCTCAAGTGTTTTTAGGACCTGAAGATAAGGGGGTGTCGGGGCTGTAAGGGAGATGGTGAGTCGCCGGCTACTGAAAATGGGGGGAGCTCAAGGATTTTTGATTCCTCAACAGAGGGATTTTACAAAATCATGATTATCTACCCTTAAAAAATCTTTTATTTCGCTTAAAGATTTAATAATGCCCAGTAATTTTAAGGTGGTTTTGTGAATCAATTAATAAACTTTCACTTCAAGTTTTTGGGAATTGCTTTTAACTTTCAACTAAAAAGGGAGGTCTGGGGGGGTCCTGTCCCCGAAAATTTTTTGAAATTTGACCTCTTAAAACAGGGTTAAACTCATTTTAGTGCTTTATGATTAGACAATTTCAAAATCAAATTACTATGCTTCAATCAGTGATGTAGCTGGATTTTTTTTCTGGGATAAGGGCTCGCCGTATTATTACGCACTTTTTTCTTCAATTTTTTTATTGAAATAATGTCCCCCAAACTCAGCACTGGCCACTGGCTTTAACCACTTCTAAAAAAACAGTGTTTTAAATCATGGGCAGTCCGTCTCCCTTTTTATGCGGCCCTCTTATGTTAGGTGCCATGGTAAACTGGCACCATCCTTTATGATTGAATGTTGGAAAAGCATATTCATAAAACTTTATGTCTTTCCTCAAAAGTTAAAAATAAAGTTTTTATAAACAATGTTCCTAATTATTGAGGTGGGGGATGCGTCCGCCCCCGGGAACGACGACCGGGGGGACGTTACGTTTGTTGAAAGAGATTGTGTTTTGTTCAGGGTTTTACCTATAAAAAATATGTCTTAATTTCCAAATAAAGTTTGTTTTTTATTGCTTAAAATACTTTTTGAACGTTTAGGTATTTCAAAAACTGAGAAATAATTTTATAGGTCGAGGCTGTAAGCTAAAATAAAAGCTAAAGAAATGTCTGAAAATGGATAAAAATATTTTAAATTGATTAGGGTTTAGGCATTGTCTCATGAACCCTTTGAACCCGCATTTGAATTCAAAAGTTAGCGTAACGCAAAGTTAACCATTTCTCATTGGCTCAGTGCTTAAGAATTTCCACACTTTCACCCAAATTCTTGCTTAATTCATATATTTCTTAAATACCTTACATAAATGCAGTTTCAATATACTGTAACTTAGTCTTTAGTCTAATTGGATCAATACTCAAACACAAAGTCGAAATTGAATATTCCCTCTATTGCATGTTATCTGAAAGATTCTAAAATTTCGATTTTTCCTTAAAAACGTAAAAATATTTTTTTTACATCCTCTGACAAAAAAGCAGAAAAACCCCGTTTCACAAAGAAATTTTCAATAAAAAGTTTCCGTTGACTTAAAATGTGTAAAATCCCCTAGTTTAATTAAACCATTAATGGCGCAGCCTTGGCCAGAAATCATGTGTACGATATAATCATTTTCATGACATTCCTTAAAAATAATTTCCATTTGGCAATAGAAGTTCGATTTCCCGATCATCTGATTATTTAGTAAAAATTCCTAACAATATCTCCTCTGTGCCATAAAAAATCAATTAAACAACCAACCAGCTAAAGCATTTCAATCTAATTCGATTCTGAAATCGATTCTATCTCTCAACTTCGATTTTCCTATCACGAGACAATAGGGATTCCGCTGATAGTTTATACCTAAATTTCAGAAAAAAGTTCTCGTGCTGCCATCTACTAATGCATTTATGAACTAAAATTTTGAAATTTTGGGAGCAAAAATTCTTTGCCCCCTTAAGAAGGATGCAAAAGACCGCATATTTTTATCTTTTTTAGTTTTCGAGTTATTGATTTTTAAAATGTGTCAGTCTTTTTTGGGACACCCTGTAGTTATAAAAACTGTAGTTTTTTGTTTTAAAATTACTTGAAAAATGCTGCATATTTTTATTTCGGAAGAATTATTTTTAATTAATTTTTAATGATTTAATAACTCATAAAAAATTATTAGTCATTATATATTATACAACAAATGATTATTTAGCTTCTAAAAAAATATGTATTCAAAAACCGCTCTTTTCTAAGCAAAAAGGTCAATTTTTCCGACTTTTCCAATTTTTCCGGAAAAAAACCGGTTTTTTTCCAGTTTTTTTCCGCCTTCCCAAAATTTCCGGAAATTTTCCATCTCTATAGCAGATCAGTGCGTAAAAGTAAAATTGACTCGCAAACCAAGAAAATCATGAAAATTTAAATATTTTCTTGCAAACAATCATTAAAGCTAATTTGAATTTCTTGAAAGGGCCATTTTTATGAATGAATTTTGTGAAGGGGTAGATTTAACGAGGGGGAATTTTGTGAAGGGCAGCAAAAGGGCCCCGAATTTTCATCTGAATTTTTTTTCGATTTTAAAATACCTAATATAAGAAAGTACATAAGTACGATTATTTTATACCATCTTCACAAGCACGTTATATTCATTCTAAGAGTTTCAGAACATTTACCACACGCATGCTTTCTAAAATTATTAAATGTATTATTATTTTTAAACAGACCATGTGTTGAATTTTGACCCTGAGGGCATTTTTCTGACGTCACTAATGCTGCAAATTAGACCTTAGATCAGGTATGGGCAACCTTTTTGAATCTGCGGGCCAGACTCAAAGATTAAAATGACTTGGAGGGTAGAGTAGATAATAGGCAATTATGAAAAAAGGCATTTTTAAAAATTAAAAACAGTTATAGTACTACTGCTCAGCCAACGATAGTAAAAGGGTCACGTGATTTTTAGACTTTGCACGGTCGATAGTTGGGTAACCAGTGATAGTTGGGGTCTTGCTTCTATATACAAGCAAATGTGTCTTCCTCTTTCGATCAACAGCCCCTCAACTTCCACCTGTCTCCCCTCCGAACTAGTTTCAGTGTTGTCAAAATCATGTGACCCTTTTACTATCGTTGGTTTAGCAGTTAAGTTGATTAATCTGGACAAGAATTATGTTATCTTGATTAAGCATTATTATTAGTATAATGCTTGAGTTACATTAATCTCTCTCAGGGGTGTAAATAAAAATTATTTAATTGAATTTATTATTTACTGTAGCACTTAGCACTACAGTAATTTTTTGGGTACAATTTACGTCTTAAAGAACTTAGAAATAAAGCTCCAACTACCGAAAGGGGGTCTGAGGGTCCTTCCCCAAAAGGTTTTCACCGACCAGGTTTTTTGCTAGATTTGGTTCACCTAGTTCGAATGTTTTAGGTATGCATTTTTGGGTAGGATTTGGATTAACTTATTGTAAAAGAGTTTTGAATTATTAAATTCTAAGTCCTAAGGGGGGATGGGGGATCCCCCCAGAAATTTTTGGAAATTATACCTTAAAAAACAGGGTTTTAACTTATTCTGGTACTAAAATGTTCCGCGGGCCGGGACAAATGGCGTGGCGGGCCAGAGGTTGCCCATATGTGCCTTAGATCCTCTTTTTCTCTAAATTTGAATACGATTTGAAGTTAACTAAATATTTTACAAAATTTATCATAGTATTGTCAAACCCAAATTCACCCAAAATTCATCATAGTATTGTCAAAGACAGGAGTGGCCAACCTGTGCCCCTTTTCAATAATTTTGTGGCTCATGAGAATTTTATTGAGTCAAAATTTAAAGTTTTAAGCCCCCCGGTATTCATACTAAGTGTAGAAAAATTATCTATACCTAGTTTATTCAACCTACTTCACTGCCATATTCTGAGCAGTTAATATCCTAAAATTTTATATGCATAAATTATAACAAATCCCAGTTTGAAGTTGTCTCAAATCTCGAATTGCCGGACCACAGCATTTCCAGATTTTAAGCCATTTTATGTTTATGGTAATATAAACAGACATTCCCCTTCCGAGTGCCCGTTTAGTTAATTGCTAGTTTTTGAAAATAAAAATGTAAAAAATTTAAAAATAAAAATGTAAACTTTTAGGAGGTACAGTAACGGACCCTTTATCCGGCAAGCTCGGGGCCGACATCATCCCGGACTTTGGAATTTTCCGGATTTTGGGTCCGTTCCGGAAAAAACGCCATCAAAGACGCAGCTGCTTAGTAAAACCAAAATACCCGCCGAAACGGTCAGTTCCAATCGTAAGCGTAACGGATCCAGCAAAAAAAACTTCCGGCAAAGCACGTGGGTGGTCGCGGCAAGAATCTAGCGAGGCAGCAGCCGATTTTGGAACGGTCGTTTAAGCGCGGGGACGATACGATTCGGCCGCGTCGGCCCGCGCCGAATCGTCCCATTCCGCACCGAGACGATGTCACAAAAGGCGCGGCGCATCCAATCGTAACGGATCTAGCAAAAAAACTTCCGGCAAAGCACGTGGGTCATCCCGGCAAGAACCTATTGCGAGGCAGCAGCCGATTTTGGAACGGCCGTTTTAGCGCGGGGACGATACGATTCGGTCGCGTCGGCCCGCGCGGAATCGTCCCATTCCGCACCGAATAGATATCACAAAAGGTGCGCGCAACCATTGCGCGTCGTAACAGCATTTACTCACTAAAAATTCTTCAAAATATAAAAAACAAATTCTAAACGCGAGCCGGATTTCGGGTCCTTCCGGATTTTGGGTTCCCGGATAAAGGGTCCGTTACTGTAATACTAAATAAGCTAAGAAAGCGCAACTTAAAATTAAACTTGTGTTGAAATTATAATCTCAAGAAAGAGAATGAAATTCAAATGGCTTCAGAAACAGCCCAATCCGAACAATTTTAGCTAACTGAAACGTAAATCTAAATTGACCCAGAACGAGTAAGGGTACTTACGTATTATCCTGTCGACCGTTCCGTGACTGTCAAATTTAGCGCGACACATCCATAGAAAAGTCAAAGGGTTGTTTACCATTTTCGAATTCAGCGGTACGGTCGATGGGATAATACGCAAGAACCGAGTAAGAATACTGTAGCGCAGAGGCACAGTTTTGATACTACTATAGAAAATAATCAGTGTTCAGTAACGTTTTAGAAAAGATGTTCCTACAGGGGAATAAATAAAAAACATCCAAAGATTATTGGGAGAATTAATGAAATCTTAAAATCTCAAGCTAAAATTTCTACACCATACCTTAATTTGCAAGTCCCACTATAGTACAAACTGGGTGAAATTCAAAATAGAAGAAACAGGTTTATTCAAGTTGGGTGTGAGCGACAAGAAATTTTTTCCTCCGAACCCTTAAAGACAAAATTCGGGAAATGCCTCTTTAGTGGGGAAGGTCACCTTAAACTTAGCTACACTGGGTTCGTTCCATTTCAATATTAAGGAGTAGAATTTACGGAGCTTTAAAAAACCAATATTGATTTGGCGCGAGTAACTTAGGGTCAACAAATAAGTGCCGTAAATTAACTGAAATTATAAATTTTTATTAATTAGTATTTTGAGCCACCCAAATTTAATTTATGCTATATTGATTCTTCCGTACTATCCCATCGTCCATCAGTTTCAGTGGCATAATTCAGGGGCTTTGGCTGAACATTGTGGTTTTTAGTGGCACTGTCGGCAAAATTTTAAGGCGCCAAGCTACAGAAAGTTGAAAACCTACTTAACTCATTTGATTGATCAATTTTTAAGACTTAAATATTATGAATTCTGATATCTTGCATTCCCTGCAAAAGCTATGGTACATATAAAATAAGATAATTTTCCAAAGTACAATATAATTTCAAAGATTAATTACCCTATATAACTGTGTAACTATACAAAAACAATGCAGATTAGAGTAACCCCGGGGAATTCCCCTTTCGTTGGGGGCGGCAAATATCGGATCATCGGGATGGGTTGGTTCGTCGATGAGGGTGGAGAAGCTGTTGTCAAGGCTCGGCCGGGACTTATGGCATGTCTGGAATTGTAATTAAAAGCTCATTGACCGGGAAGGAGGCTTGGGGTTCCTTGAAAGAAAGAAGCGTCGGGTTTTCAGCGTCCTCTCGTCATTTCTTTGTTTCTCGTAGGAGTGTGCTGGTGTTCTGAGATTTCGGACGACATTTTGAATTTAAAGGTGTTTTTTGGACTTTTGAAGCATTTTGACAGCGTTTTTTCGGAATTTAGAAGCATTTTAGGAGCAAATCAGGTTTATTGTTTTCAAAAATTGAACCAGTTCAACGAAATGGGTATGTTAAATTTTTATTCCTTTCTTTTGCGTGGTCTTTGCGTTTCGTGTGGTTTCTGATTTATTCGAAATCAAAGGATGTAATAATTAGTTGAAGGGGGGCGAAGCCCCCCTTCGGTTCAGTAATCAAATAAGTTTCGGCGCGGGCCGAATCGTTTTGTCCCCGCGCTTAAACGGCCGTTCCAATATCGGCTGCTGCCTCGCTATCGGTTCTTACCACGACGATCCACATGCTTTGCCGGAAGTTTTTTTTTTGCTAGATCCATTACGATTGGAACGGACTAGGTCGTTTCATCGGGTATTTTGGTTTTACTAAAGCAGCTGCGTCTTTAATGGCGTTTTTTCTGGAACGGACCCGAAATCCGGAAGTCCGGGATGATGTCGGCCCCGAGCTTGCCGGATAAAGGGTCCGTTACTGTAATAAGTTTAAGGGGGGGCGAAGCCTCTGAAATCACGTTCTATTTTGCCTAAAAGTGCTGGTTTTTATTCCTCTCTTTTGCGTGTTTTTTGTGTTTCATGTTGTTTCCGAATTGTTCAAAATCGATGGATGTAATAATAAATTTAAGGGGGGGGGGGGCGAAGCCCCCGCGAAATCACGTTGTATTTTGCCTAAAAGTGCTAGTTTTTATTTGTTTAACTTTTTAAAATGCTAGTTTTATGTTCAAAGTGATTTTTTTTCGTTTTGATTTGCGTTCGTTTGATTTCGTTGTAATGATTTGCGTTCTTTTTTCTTAAAGTTTGCAGTTGAAAATCCGCTAAAAAGTCGCCATTTTGTTCGGATGGTCGTTTTCCGAAACCCGTGTTTTGGCGCCAAAAAACACGGCCCCGTACACTAGAGAAATCCCAAAAATATATCTTATACCATTAGTCAATACGATTAAATACTTATATAAACATCAAACACATACATACTTTACTTACAGTGGTAACAAAATACCAACAATGATTCTTTCACCAAAACAAAGAAAAATACTTATGGGTTGCAACGGAAAAGAGCGATCCTCTGTGGGTTTGCCATACTTATGCATTGGCGAGAGTGGCACCATTAGCCGGGCACAAATGTTGCCGATTGTGAGCCAAAAGAAGCGAATGACTATCTGAAAAATTTGGCGGAACTCTTCATTATTTGCGGATTTTTCGCTTGCCCCCGGCTAATGGAAAATTAGCTCTATTGCCAAGGCAAACCATCAACTGGGAACTTCCGGCACTGTGAACAGAATAAAACAGAAGTACCCATATAATTTTCTAACATATTAAAAGTGCAGGTATTGGGTATTATCCTGTCTACCATGCCCCTGAATATCAAAAACCTAAAGTAGACTGTGGATTGTTCTAGAACCGCTGTTGATTGTTCCAGACGCTGAACCGTCGACAACCTAATATGTAACATTAACCAAGAGTTCTTAATAGAAGGTTCCAAATCAAAAGTTGTGATTTTAATTTACCTGTATAGAAGAAACTAAAAATTCAAAATGCAAGCAGGTTATAAATAAATAATAATCTTGTAAAGAAAAATTTCCTTTGAAAATAGTGGCCTAAATCAAAACAGTTTGATTATACATGTATTTACTGGTGTAAGCTACTAAAAATATTTGCAGAAACAAAACTAACAGTATTATTTCAGGGAACATGAAAAAACTGAAGCAAATTTTTACAGATCTTAATTTTTGAAAAGATGATTGAACCAAGTAGTATTCTTAAAATACCAAGTACTAGGATAATTTTTTAACAACAGAAAAAGCATACACGACATGTAATAGATTTAAGAATACGAAAAATCAGATAAATACCAATTTAAAAAACTTTTAAATTCTAAGATTATTAGAAAAAGGAAAAAGTACCTATAGTTTCGATTTGAAATAGCACGCACGAGACTTTCCTCTGTAGCAAAATTCACTGCGTCCGTTCTCGATGAAGAGATGAGCGTAAATGTGAGAAAATGAGTGGAAATCAAAACAATTTCATGAATCGATTCTTAATAGGTAGTTGGTTGGTTGGTTGGATGGTATTTTCTACAATCAAGTTTTAGAGAAGCAGTGATTTATTTAATAATAATTTGCCTAATACAGTATATTTTTCATCTATTATTATGGATTTATTGCTTAATTTAGCCTTTAGTTATTTTATTCGTTGGTGTTCCACTGGCTACTAGTAATATTGTGTAAATTGGTTCTGATGCCAGTCAGCGTGCTAGTAGAATTTTCCAGTAAGGTCTAAAAAATTTTCTCCACAATAATCTGGATAGTATTGTATTTTTCTTCCATCATGTGTCAATTTGAATTCTCATTCTGTTTGGCATTCAATTGTTCTTATTCACTGGCTTTCTACTACTGGAAAGCTCTACTGGCTCAAGCCACAAGCCCCCGGACTGGCATTGTTAACCTTAATTACGGTTATGGGCAAAACTGTAGATTTGAAAGATTTCAATCAGATAAATCGATTTAGAATCGATTCACTAAAAAAGATTGTCTCTTATAAACAATTCGCAAGCATTTGCACTGCTATCTATTGGGTATTATAAGAACTAGTTAATCATAAATTTAAATTGATTTTAATTAAATACATTTAAACAATTGAATATTTTTGTTATGTATTGGCTGAGATGAGGGGTTGACCTTTTTAAGTATTTATTTTATTGTAACAGAGTGTTTAGTAACTGTAATTGTGATGTCTTTAAATTCATATTTAAGCGTGTGATTGTATCTCGTGCGTTGATTTTTATCCTGATCGTATACTTGAATAAAGCCTATTTTGAGTATGGCATTGTGATTATTGGAACTTAATACTGGCGACGGTGCGAACCCGATTTTCCTTCATGCTGGAGTGATTGATTGCCTTACGATGACGCTTGGGAAGTTGGAGGAATTTTCCATTGGAAATACGTCCTGGACTGAGTACAAGGAGCGACTGGACTTTTATTTCGAAGCCAACGGTATTAGACAAGATGGAAGAAAGCGTGCCATATTTCTTAGTGTGGCGGGTCCAGCCCTGTATTCCCTACTGCGTTCGCTGTGTACACCGATGGCCCCAAGCGAGAAACCTTTTGATGACTTATTGGCTATCCTGACTGATCATTTTGCTCCAAGACCTTCGGAGATCCTATCCCGCTACAAGTTTCATAGACGAAATCAACGCACGAGATACAATCACACGCTTAAATATGAATTTAAAGACATCACAATTACAGTTACTAAACACTCTGTTACAATAAAATAAATACTTAAAAAGGTCAACCCCTCATCTCAGCCAATACATAACAATTTTGAACGGAAGAAAATATTTAAAGAAATATTCGGATAATATTTAAATTAAAAAAATTCATTCAACTATTTAACATTATATAATTAAATTATAAAACCCTATATTATTCATTCAAATAAAATTATTTAAAATGTTTAATATTTAATTTAAATAAAGAAAACCTATTAATTTTAAATTAAATTATTTAAAAAATGCGATATTTGTAATTTATATTTAACTATGTAATAATACTTAATTTATAAAAACCTAAATTCTCCCTTCAATTTAATTTTTATCCCTTTAATAACTAGTGAGGATTTGGCCGAATGGGACCCAATTGAGTTGGACTCAATGGCTTTAAAAACACATTTGAAAAAAAAAACACTTTTTGGCCCCATTTTTTTGGGGGGAGTTCAAGAAAAACCACAATATTCCCCAATTTTAAAATGTAAAAAAATATTAATAAATAACTTGTCTAAAATAGCGAGAGGTGTATCTTAAATTAATACATCAGGGTCACCTTGGTATCAGCTTGTGTTTGCACGAGAGCTAATTTTTTTTGTCACGGTATGACAAAAGATAAGGAGCAATATGTGCAACAGTGCTCCGTTTTCCAAAGCACATCGTGCGCTTAAAGAAGCTCCTCTTTTGATGAAACATGAAACCTGTAAAATGCTTTCCAAGGCAAATAGAAATAGTAGCAATGGATTTGTTCAAATTTGGTAGCAATAGCTACTGTCTTCTTGTTGAGCTATATTCGTTTTTTTTTTCGATTTAAAAAAAGCTGCCATTATAATTTACTTAAAAGACTCTTTTGCCACACATGGTATTCCAGATAAATTAGAATCCGACAAAGGGTTCACAGTACACAACTATTTTGTCCTCCCTCAGAATTTTTTTTTTTTAATTTCCCTTTAAGCTAAGCTAGGGTTTTAACCCCTTTTCAAACTTTTTGTGGAACACCCAAGGGAAAAAGCATCTTGAGACCGCAGGATGTTCAAGGGGAAAAACACTGCATAAAAGATGTCAAAATTGTAGAGGGGAAATCGGAGGATTCTTCCCAAGAAAATTTTTCGAAATTTGCCTCTAAAAGTAGTGTTTCATCACATTTTAAGTCTCTTGGGTTACATAAGAAGATATCAGTTATTGTTTTTTTTCAACCTGCCCCGGGGCCCTAGAGTGGGTAGGTGAACTTATTATTCGGGGATTTTCGACGTGCTTTATGAGATTAAAATTCTCTCATTATTAAACAAAACGAGTTCATTAACGTTAAAGCGGCTAAGTGACCCTAGACTTTGAACTAAGATGACTTGGAACATTCACAACTAGCATTCGCGAATCCAAGGGGAACACTCTGGATAAGTACCCCCCGCATGGCCCAAAAAAAAGGTTTCAAAATGAGTTAAAACAACCTTTACAAGTCAAATTTCAATGTATTTTCTGGGGAAGGACCCCTATACCTTCCAGTGGTAGCACAAAAGGAGATATAGTGTAATAAATTTTTAAAAATCCCGGACATTTTGACATTTTTTTGTCAAAAGGTTAAAGTGATGGTCTGGAAAAGTGTTCCCCTTGGACCCAGAAAGTTTCTCAAAATGAGTTAAAACCCTACTTCTCAGGAGACAAATTTCAAAATTTTTTTCTGGGGGAGAACCCCCTTACCCCCCAACGGTCCACAAAGGGACATTGCGTGATACTATTTAGGAAATAACCAATATATTTTGACATTTGTTTGTCAAACAAAAGGTAAAAGTGATGGTCTGAAAAGTGCCCCTCTTGGACTCAAAAAGGTTCTCAAAATAAGTTAAAACTCTTCTTTAACTAGTCAAATTTCAAATTTTTTTCTGGGGGAGAACCCCCATTCCCCCCAGTGGCGGATCCAGGGGGGGGCAACAGGCCCTTGGGCTCAGGTACCTTTTTTAACAATTACGGGAAGAAAAGGAAAAAACGAAAATCGGACATCCGAAATTTGGACAAGGTATACAAAAACAAGTTAAAACCCTGTTTTATTGGGTCAAATTTCCGAAAATTTTCTGGGGGTGGACCCCCAGACCCCCTTTTATATTTGGAACTCAATTATTCACAACTTCTTTACATTCTGCTCATCAAAATGAAATTCCTACACGAAAATGTATACCTGAAATTCGGGCTTGAGGTACCAAAACTAGTTAAATTTATGTTTTCTAAAAAATCGTCTAGGGGAGATTCCCCAGTCCCCCTTTGGTACATCAAACTTAATAAATTACTCACAACTTCTCTTATTCTGTACTTCTTTAAGACGCAAATTATACTTAAAATGTGTTACAAAGGTTTCATTAAACCTATTAAATATGTATGGGAGGAATAATTTTGGGCCCCTCCTGAAATAAATTTCTATAGTATACGCCACTGAAGGGGAATGTCCACGAGACCAGTTAATCATTTGTTAACCCTGCCCATTGTTTTTTTTTGGTAAACATGATTATGACTAATTTTTTAGAGGATATATTTGAAGATTCTTTCCAAATAAAAATCTATATGCGCCTCTGGAGTGATAAAAAAAGAGAGGGAAGAAAATTGGTGACCTGTGGAGCAATCAGCCACATAAGGTCCGGGCCCACCCTGAATATCGGGCTTTGGCTTTGGGTACCAAAACGAGTTAAAACCCTGATTTTTAGGGTCAAATTTCCAAAAAAATTCTCGGGGAAGACCACCAGATCCCCTTTTTAATATTCAAAATATACTTTTCTTTATTTTGTTTTACATTTACATTTTTATACTACAAATATACTATACATCAAAATGCGAATCTTTCCTATAAATGCATTTAAAAAGTAATTAAACCTATGAGGAAGCTTAGGAATAATTTTAAGTCCTCTCCCTCTCGTTGAAGAAATCTAGCTTTTGGTCTGATAGTAAAAGCTTTTCGCCAGATAATAACTTGTCCTTTGGAGGATATTTTGGTTCCTTCAGAAATAAATTTATATTTAAGCCACTGCCATCTCAGAGCAGAGATGACTGCTGATCTTAAGGGTCTCTCTGGAAGGATGGGACCTTAAAATACTATCCTCCGATCCCATCTTAAATGTTCAAAAATGAGTCAAAAGACTAATTTTTAAAGTAAAATTTCAAAAAATTTTCTGGGGGAGGACCCCCAGACCCCCTCTTTCCCTGGGACGTCATAAAAGTATTTTCAATAATAGACTCCAATTTTCAAAATTTTTTCTGGCCAAGAACCTCCAACCTTCTTAAAATGTGGTTGCCCCCCCTTAGGTCCAGGCTGGATCCGCCACTGATTCCCCCTTGCAGTACCACAAATAAGGTTTCTTGCGTGATACTTTTCAGAAAATCACCAACATTTCGACTTTTTTTTTGTCAAAAGGTAAAGGTGATGGTCTGGAAAAGTGCCCCCCTCTCGGAGCCCCATTTTGGGTAGGCACCCGAAATTAGTGATATTCTGCCCTCCATCAACCATTCACTCTGTTAAAAGGTGAGTCCCCCCAAATATTTTTCTCCAATCTCAGCACTAAGAACCTGTGATTTTTTTCAGAATTTTCGGATAATATCTTGAAGTGACACATTGACCCTGAAGGTTCCCCATGTAAATCCTATGGAGCGCGCAAGCCAAAAAGGCCGAAAATTGTTTTATCGCCCCTCATTCTACCCTAATCACCCGACGAATGTCGAATAAGTCTTCCCTCAAGTTATGGACTCTATATGATGTATGCTACCCGACAAAACTTGAATAATAGCCTAAATCACTATATTACATTTTTTGTATGATCAAAATTCGTCGAAAATCACGCCCACAATCAACATAATAGATTTTAGGCAATTAGTATTATAATTGGGTGCCCATTGCGTCGGTCGAAGACCCAAGCTTTTGGTGCTGCCATCTTTTAGGGTAGCTAAGAAAAAAAAGTATTTTGTAATTTGGGGATAGAGGGTAAACTTTTAGTCCTTTTTGATGATTATATAAAGGTAAAATCTTTTGAACTTTTTGTAAACCCAAATATCTCAACTATCTCAAATATTATTATGTAAAATTATATGGTAACTTTTCTTTCTTATCTTGGAAATATGAAATATCTCAAAAACCTAAAATTTTCTTAAAGCCTCAAAAATGACAGGTTTGGTCTAGATGAGGAATTAGTTGTAAGCATAATATAACATTTAAAAGTATTCAAATTAAGAATGATAAAATATAAATTCATTTCCTTAATCACCGCTAACTAATTTATAATTCAAAAATACATTTCTTCATTGGAATCTTCCTCAAAAAGACAATCCTGGATATCCTTAGCTTATATGTTCCACTGCAGTCTCTTTCATAAAAAAAGCCAGTTTGAGAAAAAAACGAGTTCGTATATTTATTTTCATAACCACAATAATACATGAAAATTGTTGCAAAAACTTTAACAAAAATAAATTTATAGGTAACCACATTTAGAGATTATAATATCTTTAAACTTATTTTATAAATAATAATTGATTTAGTTTTTCATGGATTTTTATTTTCAATTTTTATTAGTAATCAAAATATTGAAACGTTTTTCTTATCAAAGAATACTTTTATATTCTGGTAATAGAGGGAGTTACAGTAGATCTGTAATTCTATATTTGAAAATGGCAACCATCTGTCAAACCAATCCGAGTACTCTTTCAAATCACACGGAGGGAAATTCGTACAAGTATCTTTCAAAGAATTGTGGCGCGCTCTGCTGACAGACCCTCGTAATACATAAAATCTCATCTCTGGGGATCTGGCAGCAGAGCAGGCTTACATGAATCTGGCAACAGAACATCACCCCAGTTGGTAAACAATCACTCTCGTACTGCGGCTCATGATTGCCATGCTTGTTTTCACCGCTGGAAATAAAATTTGTTGTTTTACTACTGATCTTTATTCATCGTCTATAATCATCATCGAATCTACACTAAATTGGTGACCTTGTGTAAAAGAGCACGTTTACATCTTCAAGCAACCATTATTTTCTATATTTTTCGCACTCTTCAAAACTTTTCATAACGATGACTCTGACCGCCGGGGACAATCAGCCTGTTCCGCAACAGCCGCAGGTGCACATCCAGCAACATCCGCAGGTGCACATCCAGCAACATCCGCACGTGCACATCCCGCAACAGCCGCAGGTGCACGTCGGCGTAGCGGCGGCAGTCAAAATTCCGCCCTACAATTTTCACGACCCTGCTCTCTGGTTCTTAATGTGCGAGAG
This sequence comes from Tetragnatha versicolor, assembly GCA_024610705.1. Taxonomy (NCBI): domain Eukaryota; kingdom Metazoa; phylum Arthropoda; class Arachnida; order Araneae; family Tetragnathidae; genus Tetragnatha; species Tetragnatha versicolor. The sequence goes on from JANDEH010000009.1 coordinate 44,302,017, forward strand.
CACGTTTGAATTGGGAGTGCCTCGCGCAATAACGGACAGTAAGACTAAATTCAATTATGTAGCTTCAAGTCTTCCTCCGGAAGCTGCGTCACTTGTTCGGGACGTTCTCCTTTCCCCCGACGCACGGGATCCCTACGACCACGTAAAGAATACGCTCATAAAGCGTAGCGGAGAATCTACCCAGCAAGAAATCCGGAAGCTCCTCAACGGTGAGCAGCTAGGGGACCGGAAACCGAGCGAACTCCTCCGTCAGATGAAGCGTCGGGCCGAGAATCACAACGTGCCCAACGAGCTCATGTTGGAGCTTTTCCAGCAGCACCTGCCGGCGCACGTTCAATCGGTTCTCGCCGCGGTTCTCCCCGTCTCACTGGAGAAAGCGGCGGATATCGCCGACCGAATGATGGAGGTGTCAACTGTTCCTGCAACCTGCGCAGCTGCTGCAGTCGCCAGCCCCTACGAGGAAAGGCTCCTTGAGGAAATAAGAAAACTCAACCTAAGAATCGACAAACTTTCACGCAGTAAGAGCCCTCGTCGCCGAAGCCGCAGCTCTTCAAGGAATCGTCTGTCTTTTCAACGGGGACCATCAGACACAGGCATGTGCTGGTACCATGAAAACTATGGACAGGATGCCCGGAAATGCAACCCACCTTGCAACTATCCAAAAAATGGGACAGGCGAGGAATAGAGGCGACTAACACCTTGCCTCAAAGTTCCCGTCGCCTTTTCATCAAAGACAAGCATACCAACGTGAACTTTCTTATCGACACGGGCTCGGATGTATCAATCATCCCGGCTTCTCGACTGCAAAGAAGGAACTCTGTACAGATGACCCTCTCCGCAGCCAACACATCCCCAATTCATGTCTACACCACACAAAGTATCACCTTGGACCTGGGCCTGAGGCGGACGTTCCAGTGGACATTCCTCGTCGGAAACGTCTCAACATCCATAATAGGTGCTGATTTCCTTTCACACTACAATTTAATGCCCAATTTATCTTCTAAACAATTAATAGATTCCACCACTACCCTGTGCTCAACATGCACTGTAAAAAACATCCAAATTCATTCAATTAAAACTGTAACGGGCCATAGCATCTATGATAACCTTCTTAAAGAATTCTCAGACATCACCAAACCTCCTCGCCCAGACCAAGGTGTGAAACATTCCGTGGTGCATCACATTCAAACCACTGGTGTACCTACCACTGCCAAAGCTCGCCGACTAGCCCCTGACCGTTTAAAAATTGCAAGAGCTGAATTTCAGCAGATGATCGATCTCGGTCACATGCGACCATCAAAAAGCAATTTTGCTTCACCCCTCCACATGGTTCCCAAAAAGGACAGTTTAGAGTGGAGGCCCGTCGGGGACTACCGCGCTTTAAACGCACAAACTGTGAAGGACAAGTATGGTGTACCCAACATATTGGACTTCACCTCAGAATTATATGGGAGCACGATTTTTTCTCATATTGATTTGATAAAAGCGTACCATCAAATTCCCATACATCCTGAGGACGTCCACAAAAGTGCCATCATCACACCTTTTGGACTGTTCGAGAGCACCAGAATGCAATTTGGTCTCTGTAACGCTGCAGCAACTTTTCAGCGCTTCATCGATGAAGTTACCCGAGGTCTAAACTTTGTCTACGCCTTCGTAGATGACATCTTGGTGGCTTCAAAGTCTCCTGAGGAGCACCTCGACCATCTGAGACTCCTTTTTGAGAGACTGCAGCATTACGGACTTAGTCTCAAGCCATCCAAGTGTGTCTTTGGTGTTCCCACCATAGATTTCTTGGGATTCAAAGTATCGGCATCTGGCATCGAACCTCTTCCAGACCGTGTTTCTGCCATCTTGAACTTCCCCATCCCTACCACTCTTACTCAATTGAGGCGGTTCCTTGGACTTTTCAATTTCTACAGGCGGTTTATTCCTAGAGCTGCCCACATCCTAGGACCGTTGAACCAGTACCTTGAGGGAGTGAGGAACAAGAAAAAGCGAAGCAGAACTGACTCGCAAGAACACATCGAATGGACTGACACCGCCGATCAGGCATTTAAGGCTGCCAAGCATGCCTTAGCCAATGCCACCCTCCTCCGCCACCCCATCCCAAATGCTGAGTTAAGCGTTTTTGTGGATGCCAGTGACATCGCCATTGGCGGCACTCTCATGCAACTCAACGAGGGTTGGGAACCCATTGCCTTTTTCTCGGTGAAGCTATCCAAGAGCCAGCAGAAATGGTCTACATACGACCGGGAACTGTTGGCCATTTACACTGCAGTAAAGAAATTCAGGCATATGCTAGAGGGCAGAAGATTCGTGATCTTTACAGATCAGAAACCCCTAGTATACGCTTTCCGACAAAACCCAGACAAGTGCTCTCCTAGACAGTGGCGCCACCTCGACTACATTTCCCAGTTCAGCACAGACATTCGCCATATTAGTGGATCCGAGAATGTAGTTGCTGACGCTCTATCTAGGATAGAGGTATCTCCTATTTCTCCTTCAACATTCCTGGACTTCAATTCCTTTGCTGAGGAACAGGAAAAGGACTCAGAACTTCATGAACTAGATCTAAAGTGCAACCCAGCTCTCATGCTGGAACGCATACTGTGCCCAGAAGCCAACAGAGAACTGTTATGTGACACATCAACAGGAACCCCACGGCCATTTGTACCTAAAGGATTTCGTAAAATAATTTTTGATCATTTCCATCAGTTAGCACATCCTGGTGTTTTAGCAACTCAAGAATTAATTTCCTCCAGATACTTTTGGCCTCACATGAAAACTACAATCAAAAATTGGGTTAACAGCTGTCACGCCTGTCAACGATCCAAGGTTCACCGGCACACAAAGACACCTCTGGGAACTTTTGCAACTCCAGACGCTAGGTTTCATCACATCCACATCGACCTCATAGGGCCACTTCCACCATCGGAAGGCAAGATGTACTGTCTGACCATCATAGACAGATTTACCCGCTGGCCCGAGGCGGTGCCTATCGCAGACATCACCGCAGAAACAGTCTGCAAAGCCCTGTTCAGTAGTTGGATTTCCCGATTTGGATGTCCAGCCACCATAACCACTGATCAGGGCAGGCAGTTTGAATCCGCTTTATTCAAGGAACTCACCAACCTCTTGGGTACCAGCCGCGTCAGGACAACATCCTTCCATCCACAGGCCAATGGTTTGGTCGAGCGGTTTCATAGAGTCCTGAAGGGAGCCATCAAAGCACATGAAAATGCCCGATGGACTGAAACCCTGCCAGTTGTCTTGTTGGGGATCAGGGCTGCAGTGAAACCTGACATCAAGGCCTCCAGCTTCGACCTAGTATATGGGACATCAATCAGACTACCCGCCGACTGGTGGTCAGCAACCCAACCGTCAGCTCAGCTACCTGACTTCAACTTCGCCCAACAACTTCGTGAAAGGATGGCTAGCATCAAACCCTGCAATACTTCTTCCCACAGTAAAGAGAGGGTGTTTGTCCATCCTGACATACTCAAGTGCACTCACGTATACTTACGAATAGACAGAGTGCAAGCACCTCTCTCTCAACCCTACTCTGGGCCCCATGAGGTTCTAGATAGGACGGAGAAGACAGTTTCCATCCTCAGGAATGGGAGGAAAACTTGTGTTTCATTAGACAGGGTGAAGCCCGCCTTTTCTGTGTGCAACGATGTCAAGTCAGACCCTCCACCAACCAACCACGTCCACAAACCATTGGAAGAAGAACAAATTCCTAAGCGTACGACACGCTCAAAACGAACTGTAACTTTCCCTAAAAGACTCATCACAGAGATGGCTTAACTATCTCCTAATTGTCATAATTATATATTTGATCTCATTTTTATTCTTATATTCAAGTGCTTAATTTTACTCCAATGCCAAATTTTCCTATTATCATTCATTTTCTTTTGTTTTAAGCATAATTTCAGTTCTAAATTACCTTTTTCAATTCACTTCTGTAAGCCAATTTTGTTTTATGTGCGTATTTATCGTTCGCCTTCTCACTGGGGGGATACTCATGTGGCGCGCTCTGCTGACAGACCCTCGTAATACATAAAATCTCATCTCTGGGGATCTGGCAGCAGAGCAGGCTTACATGAATCTGGCAACAGAACATCACCCCAGTTGGTAAACAATCACTCTCGTACTGCGGCTCTTGATTGCCATGCTTGTTTTCACCGCTGGAAATAAAATTTGTTGTTTTACTACTGATCTTTATTCATCGTCTATAATCATCATCGAATCTACACTAAAGAATATATGGTCAGTGGTTCTCAAATATATTTCATGACTGCATCCCTTGTTTATTGGACTATATCATTTTCACGAAACAGGCGGATGTGTGTTGCATGGTTTGGTAAATTTTTAAAATTTACTTCTAGACAGTGGCGAATCCAGGATTTTTGTCTGGGGGGGGCTGAGTTTCACAAATAACTTAATTGCTATTATGGGCTGTTCAAATACTAATGTAAGCAACTGAAAGGGGGAGGGGGATTGCCAGTGCCAGTTGCCAGATTTTTGTTTAGGGGGTACTCAACATATTTTCTGAGGTCTTATCTTAAAAATACTAAGTTTTAGGTGAGATAACTTCGAAAGGTTTTAATTTTGGTGCACTAAATTTTAAAATTTTGTAAAAATGTCAACTCCAAGTAAAGGGGGGGTCTGGGGTGGGGGTCCTCCCCCAGAAAAATTTTGAAAATTTGCCCTTTAAAATAGTGTTTTAGCTCATTTTGAAGCCTTTTAAATTCCACCCAAAGAGCACCACTCATATTAATGGCAGAATTTTCAAGGAAAAAAAGTTTATGGTATTATGAATTGGAAAATTTCTAGGGGGTTTAAGCATGGGCGTAGCCAGGGTTCAACTTGGGGGGCAAGGAGGGTCGACTTTTTTATGTTTGTGGAGAACGAATTTAAAGCCCCGTGAGAGAGGGCCGTCAAGTTTCAACGAGGGGTCTGGGGGTCCTCCCCCAGAAAATTTCAGAAATTTGCCCCTAAGAACAGGGTTGTAAACTGCGTTTTTATACGCGTAAACCCAAATTTGGACCTACATTTTTAGGTCAAATTTTGATTTTAATGAAGTTATCTAAAAAAAAAGTTGAATGATAAAGGTTTAAATACTACAGGGGGTCTGGGGGTCCTCCCCCAGAAAATTTTTTAAAATTTGACCCTAAAATACTGGGTTTTAACTACCTAAAAGTACAGTTAAAGTTAATTATTCGAGACTTGGGTGGGGGCAGCTGCCCCTCCCTACCCCCCTTTAAGGGTTCCTATTCCAGAAAAAATTTTTTAATTTTGCCCCTAAAAGTGGCATTTTAACTCATGTTGAGACACTTTAGGTTACATCAAAGAGGATCACTCCTTGTAAATCCCTAAAGTTTCAAGGAAAAACCGCCGTAATCATTAGATTCCAAAATTTCGAGGGGGTTTGGGGGTCTTCCCCCAGAAAAATGTTGGAATTTTTACCCTTAAAAGTAGGGTTCCGATTCATTTTGGGACCCTTTGGGTAACACCACCGAATGTCCGCAACGTGTGGAAATTTCTTTTTTGGCTTTATTGCTACTACTAAAACTTGAATGTCTTATTCCTGGGGGGGGCTGCAGCCCCACAGCCCCCCCCTCTGGATTCGCCACTGCTTCTAGAAATATAAAGGTTTTCAACGCGTTTTCTCTAAATACAAAACTAAATGTATTACTAAATGTAACAAAACTAAATGTAAAACGTATTTTAGACATCACGTATTCCTAGAGATTTCAAAGTGGCAAATCCATCCCCATTTTATCTTCTCAAAACTTTTTTAACACTCCTACCCCGCATGAGGTCTATTTAGACCCCAAACGCACTTTGACGCTTTGTATACCCCATATATTTATGTTTTGACAATTTCCAATGCTAGTATTCCTTAATTCCCCAGTTTTACTATGGGTAAAAATTTTGGAGTTTAGTCACATATTCCCCTCTGGGGTCTTCGCTGAGACCCCAGGCACGAATGGCGGTTAAACAATATCAAATAAAGCTTAATGTTTTATTTTTTTGTCATATTATTAATAAAACACGGTTTTTATGTTTGTTTAAGTTGCTTAGAGATTTATTGAAAGTGTCATTTATTTACAAAAAGAAGATTGCGGTACAGTACATTGAATTACTCGCTATTTCTTAAATCTTTCATTCATATTCTAAGAAAAATATGCTATTTATAGAAATCTTTAGAGTATCTAACAGTTGCAGCAAAAAAAACTCAGACATTTGTCGCCATGACTTCCTGTTGAACAAATTCTTTACAAAAACAATATAAATTCATTGCTTGTAAATAAGTTTTTATATTCAGTTTCTTTGGAAAAATAAGAATGCTTATTTTATGAGTATTATGATGATGAGTATTATGAGTAATGAGTATGGGAATTTTTCAATTTAATGAACTAAGAATACTTTTAGTCATTTACTTAAGTATAAAAATGAAAATTTCTCATTTTCTCCTTGTTAGGAGCGTTTTAAGAGGTAAAAACTAAGTAAATTCAACCTAATTGAGCGTGCGTTTTAGGGGTTTTATTCAAGATATTTTTCTCATTAAGGTGTCTTTTCCTACTGAATCGATGCTGCTCTTCAACTGCTCTACACTAAGTTTTTTCACAAACCTCAAATAGTTTTTAAAATAAAAATTATAACTCCTAAATTTTCCTCTAGAGTGCGTTAGAAGTTGTCTCATTGGATAGGGCATGGTCACTTTACTATACCTAGACCCCACTTTCATGACTTTATGTGTAGGGGTTCAAAAGTTAAGGGGGTTGGGCCACTTCTCGTGGGACACCCTTTATAAAACGTACACAACAACTCGATACTACTACTTTGCTTTTCTTTTCGCTGTTGACTTGGGGCGCCAAAATTGGGAAATTAACGAAAAATTAATTTTGGGGTTAAGCAGGTCAACTGCAGAAAAAAGTTTTCTTAGCTGATATTTATTACACGTTTTATAGAATGCTATTTCACCAAAACTCAAAACCAACCACAAAAATGAACTTATACGTAATTAAAAAAAATATTGTAATAATAACCCCCACTTTTCAACATTTATTTTCCAATTTTTTTGGCATTAGTCGGCAGAAAAAACAATTATCTCATCGAGCTAAAAGTTTCATATGTTTTTGAGCCATTTGGTAAAAAAATCTACACTAACTGTAAGCAGATTTATAAAAAACATGGTTTTTGTTCATGGTTTAAGAAGTATTGAAAAATAATGCTTTTTCAAATTTCCGGCGCGAATTCGAGAAATAAATAAAGTGAATGAGTCTGACGTAAAATAGTTGTATGTGTCTATCAACGAGTTAGAACAACAAAAAGACGTGTTTCTGATAAATATTTTGTAGTAGACGAAAATAGAGCGGAGAAATATTTTATCTAATTACCTATTTGGTAAATTTGACGTAAAATATAAGTAAAAATTATTCACTGTCGTATTCACCCCTGACCTAACCGATGGTTAACCAGCAGTTCAATTGACCGCCGGTCAGGTTAGCGTTGAAAACGGCCGTAAATGGGCCAAAATTTTATAATTTTTTATTGGATATTTTAAATCTATATACAGGGTGTTTCAAAATTGTGTTGCACGGCTTTTATTCGGAACCAGCGCCTCCTAGGGTCATGGAAGTAAGGTCTACCCCTAGGTAAGTGAGCCTGGAGAATCCATTGAGATGACTTACAGCGCCCCTGGCGGCGAAATTAAAAAGTTAAAAAAATGAATTTAAAAACTAAAGGAGATAGAGCAAAAACCTCAGTGAGAGTATTGTTGCCAACGTCAAGAAGAGCTCATTGAAAAAAATTTCATCAAAATATCTTGAATATTCGCGGAGATATTAGCATGTGAAAATAGCACTTTTTCAGGGGTCAAAAAGTAAAAAGTTCGCATATTTGCAAATTTTTTTGATTTTTTGATTAAATTTTGTGTTCTTTCAATCAAAAAAACCCAAAACTACACAATAACACTGAAAAATTTGCAAATATGCGAACTTTTTACTTTTTGACCCTTGAAAAAGTGCTTTTTTCACATGCTAATATCTCCGCGAATATTCAAGATATTTTGATCAAATGTTTTTCAATGAGTTCTTCTTGACGTTGGCAACAATACTCCCACTGAGGTTTTTGCCCTATCTCCTTTAGTTTTTAAATTCATTTTTTTAACTTTTTAATTTCGCCGCCAGGGGCGCTGTAAGTCATCTCAATGGATTCTCCAGGCTCACTTACCTAGGGGTAGACCTTACTTCCATGACCCTAGGAGGCGCTGGTTCCGAATAAAAGCCGTGCAACGCAATTTTGAAACACCCTGTATATATTGGGGAATTGAAAATGCATTTCTTTCTGGAAAAGATTTTTATGTAGAATTTTATCATTAGACACTAAGTTGCCAGAAAAACCAATTTCAGATGTTATCACCAAAAAACTTTTTTTAAAACAAATTTCGATTGAATTACAGTTATTTCCTATTTTGTTTATTGAGAAAGTTTATTGAATCATGATCAGATACATAGTTATATGAGGACTATTCCGAAAAATCTATATCACTATCAAAACTAAAATCACTTTCAGAATATGATAAGCTTTTAGGAATTATGTGTTACGGGCAAAATGTGATAAATCGGGCATTATTAATAATGCCCGAAGTGGAGGAGGGCAATGTGATAAATTCAATGGTATTTATCAATGAAATTCATCACTTTGTCCGCCTCCACCTCTGGGCATTATCAACAATGCCCTATTAATCACTTCGCCCGTTATATATACACTCTGTCAATCGCTAAACGTTTTCTAGCAGCCATTTCTGTTAAAAAAAAATGCGGCAAAGTGAAGTTTGAGCGGTAATACCACAAATTCCTTCAAATGCCGCAATTTAGTGGAGGACTAACGACATTTGTTGGCCCCGTAATTTAGTGGACAACTAACAACATTTGTTGAACAAAACGTAAATTAAACGTCTAATAATGTGTAGAATTTATTTCATTGTTTAAACGGGAAAAAACGGGATGCGATCCTCAATAAAGGAAGAAAAACACATGCCCGAGGCAATCGCGGGATGCGCAGATTTGGTTACATTTGAGTTCTCATTGGAAATCGCGGGATGATCAGTCAGAGGGATAATAAAAAAACTATGCGAAGCCTTTTAAAAATTGAAAAGCCTCGGAAAATGAATTATTTTGAACCTTCAGCCCCCTCAGACAAAAATCCTGTATTCGCCAGTGTGAGGGACTGTCTTTAAAAACAGGAAAATCTTAGAATCGGAGGGTTCGTGAGAACAATTCGCTCGGTCCGAAAAAGGCGGAACAAATGGGATGCGTCGGGGTGGAGGGAGGGGGTAGACGGGCCGGAAGTGACACACCTGGCCAACGCGTGTGAACAGCAGAAGCGGCCCAGCTGCCAGTCCGCGCGCGACAAGAATCTGGTCGGGCGACATTACGCCAATCAGCTGTTTACGCGGCGGCATGGCCCAAAACAATCTCCCCGAAATGCTGAAAATCCGTCTGAAATCGACATAAATTCGACATGTCTTTCGCCAAAAAATACGCCGAGTGCACGTGTATTTTCCTGTGGACTACTCTGCTTTTGGGTTTCGAATCCGTCCTGTCATCGGGTGGTTACTACCATGAAGTGTTGGACCTCAACAGCCGTTTTCATTTGTTTTGGAAAGTGGACTCGGTGAATGAAAAAGTCATATTTAGGATTGAAGTAGAAGCGAAGGGATATGTTGCCTTGGGACTTTCGACTAATGGAGGAATGTCTGGAAGTGACATGGCTATAGGATGGGTCAAGAATGGAAAAGTGTTTCTTCAAGTAAGTGTATTTTTACTTTCTATGTTTCCATAAAATTGAGACATGATAAACTTAATGCCATAGTGCCCGCTATCAATTAAATATGAACTATTTCTAAACCTTGATACCATAATTCACAGAGTAACAGATGATGAAATCCCATCATTCTGTTAATTGCACTATCAAAGAAATTTCATTAATTTATGACTCCATGTGTGCGTCTTCCTATTTAATTTCCACCCATCTATTGCGTTTGGAAGAGTTATTTCTCTCTGGCGCTCTCTCAATTAGTGGTGAGGTGAGTAAGGATAATGGAATTACTGAGACTCCCTTGTTAATGAGAAGGAAAACTAGAATTACTGCTTATAAATCCAAGCCAAGTGATCCCAAATTCATTGTACAAACTTCTAAAATTGGTGGTAGTGGTAAGCAGCTCAAAGACGATTCGGAATATGGGGAAAGTGATGTCGCAAACGCAATTCTAGGGCGCTTTGTGTGAATAAATATAATCGCAAGTTAATGAAAGAGATGCCATATTGTAAGCAAGCAACTAAAAGAAAATTCACACAGGTGTCAAATTAATGATTTACTAAACATAGTAATGCAACATAGACCTTTTTTCCTTTGGCCGTCTTAAAATTAAAAATACAACACAAAATTAGTATCTCAAAGGGCAACCCCAATTTTTATTTATGATATGATCTTGGTCCCATAAAGGCAAATTCTTTTAAGAGATTTTAAAAATCCAGATCTTTAAATTTACCTGTCTTCTTGAATTTGGGGAAATTTTCCAATTTTACCAAAGAAAAAGGAACTAAAACTGTATCCCACACACATAATATCCTTCCCCCAATTTCTTTTTTCGGGCTCTTACCCTGAAATTGAAACCTTATTTTATAACCATACGATTCTTCCTTTGCACATTTCGGACCGTTTTCGCGTCATCAACACCCTTTAGAATTATGTTCCATGTATTATAAATAAAAAACTTTGAAATATGATCTGTTAGGCACAATTTAATCTAATTGCACCAGCAAATACAGAGCGAAATTGGGTTAAACAGGGTTTTAACTTGTTTTGGTACATCAAGTTTGAATTTCATGGGTGGAGCCAGGGCCCCATCGGCCCTCCCCCCTTATATACGCCCCTGCCTTCTACTCCCTCCTAAATCCGCGCCCATGCCAGTTAAAGCGGATATCCGGTTAAACCATAGATTCCCAAACTTTTTAGGACCACTGCCCCCTTTTCAAGAAAAAAGTTTTGTACCACCCCCTTACGAATTGTCTCTAATTTGCTTACATTTTATAGAATTTTATACAAACATTTTGTAATAAAAAGACTTTCATTTAAAACCAAACAAAACGAGAAATTTCAAAGCTAGTACATGGACAATATTCAAAATATAAGTTTTCTATTCAACTTAAAATTTAATTTGAAATAATAATTCTACCTTTTTAAAAGCTTTGATTCAAAAACAATTCTTTATCTTATTCTTAATGTACTGAAATATTTGTCTACGTCCGAAGGAAATTTGGTAAATCCTACTGAAAAATTTCCTGTCTATTCATCTTAAAAGACATAAAAATTATATTTATCTTAATCCTTAGATATAAGGGGGGGTCTGGGTGTCCTCCCCCAGGAAAATCTTTGAATTTTAACATGCTAAAAAGGGATTTAAAGCTACTTTTACCTGTTTTTTTTAAATATTTTTCCCATAAAAATGACATTAAGCAAGAGTTTAAAAGTAGTTAACGCCCCCTTTCACTCCAATAACGCCCCCTGTATTCTTCAACGCTCCCAGGGGGCGGTACCGCCCACTTTGAGAACCATTGGGTTAGGCCGATGGTCTTCTACTGTCTAACCAAACAATATACCCTCGTTATTACGAAAATTGATACCTCGAAAAAATTCTTTCGCCCTTGAAATAAAGTATACTAATTAATTTTATATTTGGAGTAACATTGTTACCTCAAAAACTCGATACTTCAAATTTATTTTCAAATTACCTTCAATTACCTTCAATTTACCTTCAAATTATCATTGAGGCCAAAAGGATCAATGAATAATTTCTCCCTTTAAAATTCCTAAAAGTAGATTAGAAATAACTTTTTAGTTTATTAAAATTAAAAAAATATATATTCGAGAGGAGAAACCTCCGGGCCAACACTTCCTCTGTGTGCCTTTTTGTTTAGCGTTTCACAAATTTTGTAGGAGGCACGGGTGTCCCAGGGGGGGTAAGGAGGACTGAAGAAACGTTTTTGAAATTGTTCTTTATAAAATGCTTAAAACCCCCCAAAATTCTGGGTGTTTGTTTAATAATCTGGAAGTTATTTAACATTGTGGAAATTTTTTTAATTATGATAGGTATAAAAACAAACGCTACTTGGTAATATTTGGTACCATTACTTGATTTCCTTGTTCCTTTTTTAAGAATAAATAATATTTTTGGGACTTTTTTATTATTTTTTATTTTAAAAAATTGCAAAGTTGCATAAGACGGCATATACACAGAGAGAATAATTCTCTGAAAGCATAGTGCTATTTTGGTGCCTTCAACATTTTATATCACTGTATTAGTCTGGGGGGACACAAATCCCACTCTAGTAGAATTTTTCCAGATAATATTTACAATAACATAACCTATTCCTGGAAGACTTTTTACTATTTACTATCTTTATTCATATTCCAAAATTTTTAAAAATGCCCATGATTAATGCCCCATATTAGCATTACGATACTTTCAAATCCCACCAATTTTATCTGTGAAACGCAATAAGAAAAGCCGCTAGAGCAACTTAAAAACTAACCTATTTTTTTGTTCTTTACTTTGAATTATTATGGTTAATGTTAGTAGTTACTTTAGTTTTCCAAAAACCCACAGGGTTTAACAACCACTACTCGGGGTATTTCTCGGGCGATTCAGAAACAATCACATCTTATTATGTAATCTCACCCAAATCCTTTCTTGTATAGGCTAGATAAAATCTTTATCCGCTACCAAAATAAAGAAGAATTGTCGCATCTCCTAAGGACACAGGCAGAACTAGCTGCCCACTGGACGGTACAATGGCTCGCGAGAGGATGATCAAAGAATGAGTTGGAATTAAGTGAGGGCGTTTCTTGTTCACGAGCGAGCCGCTTTCATTACCTGGAGACCACCTGACCGTAACACTGTGACGAGCGGTTCAAGGTCTCCACCTGACTCTATTTTGCCTCACTCCACTCCTTCTCGGCTTCTTTAATGCCCTACATACACCCCCAAACGTTTCCAAGGCGCGACACCGATTACCAAATAAACTTACCAACAGTTACTAAAACTAACCCTGTCGCTTTAAGTAAATGTAAAATCTCCTTCAGAATTTTCACTTTCGATGTTCATCTTAGAGGAATCATCCATTATATGACAAGCGTAAATTAAGTCGTCAGTTTGAAAAATGGAAAATTGGTCTTTTGTACTCAAAAAAATATCTAAGGGGTCATCCATAAATTACGTGAGGTCAAAAAGGGGGGGGAGGGGTTTGGAAAAATCTCACCAAATCTCACCAACGGGGGAGGGGGGGGTCGATTAAAATCTCACGTCAACTTTTTTTTAACTTAATTAGGTGCTATGAAGCACAAAATGCAAATAGTTTTTAGAAAATAATTTTTAAAAGTTGTAGTAAATCTCACGTGGGGGGGGAGGGGGTCAAGAAAAATCTCACTAAATCTCACCAAGGGGGGAGGGGGGGTCCAGATTTTGGAAAAAACACCTCACGTAATTTATGGATGACCCCCTAAGCTTCGCTCTACACATCTCAACTTTCAAACATCTACTTTTAAAACTGTACAATACTTTTGAAAATACTACTTATATTTTTTCTATGATTGTTCTGTATTATAAATAGGGTCATGAATTTGCAGTTAAAATTGTGGGGTTATAAAATGAAAACTCTATTATAACTTAATACAGTTTTTTTTCGATTTTCTCAAAACTTGGTTTTTAGGCTTATTCTATTTTTCAAACTGACGATTCACTTGTCGTTTCACTCTTCCCTCGAACACCGAAACTGAAGCAGTGTAAATCAGCCTTATGATGTCAAATGATTAAAGTGCTGTACAATTTCAGTGGTCTAGAAATTTGAGTTCGTTTTCGGATCCACCAAAAAATATTTCATCGTGAAAACGGACACTTCACAAAGTATTTTATCCATTAAATGGACACTATTCTTCGCAATACTACAAAAATGGAACCCTATTTTCAGAAATTCACAAAAACAGGCTCGTGGATGAAAAAAAACTAATTAAGCCTGGACACACCCCTGAACTTAAAATATATTTTATTAAAAGTGTTAAAAAGATTTATTATGCTATATTTTATTCGATAAAAATCCATGAAATAATATAATACATGATATAAAATATTAAATACCTATTAAAATAATTATTATCTGACCCTTTTCAATTTTATTTAATATACAGAACGATCACATCCAAAAATGTAAGTATATATTCACAGAAATGTTTTGATGTTGAAAAAAGATGATGGACTTTCAGCTGAAAAAGATCTTAAAGACCACTTTAATTAACAATTAATTTGCTATGTTCAAAGCACAAAAATGAAAAGTATAAAGACAAGTAAATTTATGAAATTAAAAACTACTATTATGAAACACAGTCATTAAGGCAGTATCAATGGAGTCAAATATTCAATTGATAAAAAGTAAAAACACTCTTAAATTAAAAGCAGGCTTTATTTTGGCTTCGTTTACAACAAACACGAAGAAAAGAAAGACAAAGAAAACCACTTGAATTTCAAATTAAATAATATTCAAATTTAATAAATTAAAATCGATTTCGCCAAATTGAAGGGGCTATGTATTGCAGCAAAGGTTGGAGATTTTTTAAGGCACAAAGAGAGTCACAATTTGTCATTTTGTGGACTAAAATAGTTGTTTTTTGGACAGGACCGGCACGCTTTCCGGAACGGGCTCCCAGCGTTGGACGACCAGCAGGACTGGTATCTCCTCCAGGGCTTTGAGAACGCCACCCACACCGTCCTCCAGTTCAGCAGGAAGTTCGACACTTGCGACCAGCAAGACCTTCCCATCACGGTAAGACACATTTTTCCTGTTTTAGGGGTCATTCAAATAAGACGTAAGCACGTTTTGGGGGATTTTTTTACCTTCCCTCCTCTGGGTCAGAAATGTAAGCGACTCGTTTATCCCCCCTTCTCATGTTTTCGTAAGCAACTCCTTCGTAACCCCACTGTTTTTAGCAGAAAAATTTTGGGATTGTATGGTTTTTAAAATACACAACTTATCATTTTGATGAAAAACTAATTTTTTAAAAAATCATGAATTTTTTTTCGGATAAACTTAACTTTATATCGGTTAAACTTTATATCGGATAAACTTGTAAAATTCTTTTTAAAACTTGGGGCAAGAACTATATTTTACATATAAAAATTCTTATACAGGTGTCCCACGAGAAGTGGCCCAACCCCTTTAACTTTTGAACCCCTACAGATATAGTCATGAAAGTGGGGTCTAGGTATAGTAAAGTGACCATGCCCTATCCAATGAGATAACTTTCAACGCCCTCTAGCGGAAAATTTAGGAGTTATAATTTTTATTTTAAAAACTATGTGAGGTATGTGAAAAAAGTCAATGACTAAGTTGTAGAGCAGCATCGATTCAGTAGGAAAAGACACCTTAAGCAGAAAAATATCTTGAATAAAACCCCTAAAACACACGCTCAATTAGGTTGAATTTACGCAGATTTAACATCTTAAAACGCTCCTCACGAGGCGAAAATGAGAAATTTTCATTTTTATGACTTAAATACATTGGTGTTCAAAATTAAGAGAAATAGCACATTTTTTCGATTTCTCCAGATCTACTGGATAGATTTTGATGAAATTTGGTATGAACATAGGTTGATATAATACCAAATAAATAATCATTCCAAAATTGTAATACACACGCATGCGCAGAAGTAATAACCGCCAGAGTGGAAAGGTATGAAATAGCGGTTGCAGAATAGAGCAAAAGAGTGGGTTTATAAGGAGTATGACACCCTCTCACTATCATGCATGCTTCCTTGAGTGATTTTGTAGCGTGAATAAGGCAGATAATAAAATTTCCTGTTCATTAAGCCTACTTTCTCAGAAACCCCGTTTTGGGGCTCTGAAGGGTATGTGGAGGGGGTAACGAGATGCAATTGCCTTATATAGAGTCCCTCATACCTCCCCTAAAAGGACGAAGTCCTTAAATCTGGCTGCCCATTCCATATAGCGAATATCTAATTTTAATGAAAGTTTTAATGAAAATTTCTAACCTGATGAGCTCCATTAAGTGAAGGATTTATATCGATTGAAAAGAAATTACGACCGACAGAACCCCCTAAAGGTGAACAAAGGTCTCCAAGATATCAACACATTACCTGAAACTGTCAATGTTCCTCTTTCAAAGGCAGGGAGGGATCTGCAAATTGTCAAAAATATGCAAAAAATTGTCTTCAATAAGGTAATATTCAAAGGGTGAATATTTTCCTCTCTGTTAGGTCTCAAATCAATTAAACCATGGATTCTCAATGTAATCTCATGTGGAAAGAACCAGAATGCTCTGTCAGTCCTTTAATGTAGGAGAAACTGACCATTTTGGAATCAGAGATTTGGTGCTCTTTGTGGGAATGTTTTTAAAAGTCTATGCCAAACCCCCTACATCTTTCAAAAGGAGAAAATCATGGTTGAAGGTATTGTTTTGATATCTTGGAGACATTTATTCCCCTTTTAGGGGGTTCTATCGGTCTTAATTTCTTTTCAATCGATAGAAATCCTTCACTTAATGGAGCTCCTCAGGTTATCAATTTTCATTAAAACGGAAGATATTCGCCATATGAAATAGGCAGCCAGATTCAAAGACATCGACCCTTTAGACGGGTATGAGGGACTCTATATAAGGCAATTGCATCTTGCTACCCCCCTCCACATACCCTTCAGATCCCCAAAACGGCGTTTCTGAGAAATTAGGCTTAATGAACAGGAAATTTTATTATCTGCCTTATTCACGCAATAAAATCACTCAAGGAGGCATGCATGATAGTGAGAGGGTGTCATACCCCTTATAAACCCACTATTTTGCTCTATTCTGGAACCGGTATTTCATACCTTTCAACTCTGGCGGTTATTATTTCTGCGCATGCGTGTGTATTACAATTTTTGAATGATTATTTAATTGGTATTATATCAACCTATGTTCAAACCAAATTTCATCAAAATCTATCCAGTAGATCTGAAGAAATCGAAAAAATGTGCAAATTCTCTTAATTTTGAACACCAGTGTATATAAATGACTAAAAGTATTCTTTATTCATTAAATAAACCTAATTGAGGTGCTTCTCTACAACTTAGTCACTGACTTTTTTCATATACCTCACATAGTTTTCAAAATAAAAATTATAACTCCTAAATTTCCGCTAGAGGGCGTTAAAAGTTATCTCATCGGATAGAGCATGGTCACTTTACTATACCTAAGACCCCCTTTCATGACTATATCTGCAGAGGTTCAAAAGTTATAGGGGTTGGCCACTTCTCGTGGGACACCCTGTATAGTGTATATATACGTAATAAAACTATCAAAAAAATTATGCAAATTTTTTTTTCGTAAACATTGACAAACTACTTATATAGTATCAGATTAATCCTTGTAAAATTTTCTTTAAAACGAGAAGAAGACCTATATTTTTTTACATAAAACTTATTATATAAATTATATAAAAATAATTATAAAAAGTATAAAAAAATAGTAATTTTTCCTTTATTTTCAATTTTTATACCATAATATAATTTTTTTCATAAACATATTCAAACTTTTTACCAGATTAAATCTTTTAAATTATCTTTACAAACGAGATGCAACACCTATATTTCATTCATAAAACTTCTTAATTAGTAAAATTAATGTAAAAAATATTGAAAAAAAAATTATTCGCCGACTTAGTCAAACATTATATCAGATTAAACCTTTTAAATTTATCTTTAGAATGAGGGGTGATACGTATATTTTATATGTAAAACTTATTTAATAAAATAATGAAAATAATATATTTTTCTAAACACATGATCACAAACTTTACATTAGATTTAACAATATTTTTTTTGTCTTCAAATGTTTTCTGAAATCTGTCATACCTATTCTTTTGGAGTGTAGTCCATGCTTGGAACAAACCTTACTTTTTTAGAATGATGCATTTGTGTCTATTTTTTGAACGGTACATTGATATATATATACAGGGTGTATCTGAAATGGTGCAACAAACTTTCAGGGATGATAGTACTCATCAAGATGAACAAGAATCGGCATAGAAAGGGGGGTCCCAGACCAAATCTCAGGGAGTTAAAAATGGAGCGACACCCCAAACAAATCATTGAAAAATTCAATTTGTAGAGGAACTACTATTGGTAAAAACTTAATTATGGTCTCAAAAATTGTGGTTTAATATGATCTTTAAAATTACCTCAAAAGTTTTCACTTTAAAATTTGTTTTATTATGAAACAAGTTAAAAAACACAGAAAAATGTGAAAACTCTGCCAAAACCTTATTTTGTATTTCGAAATCCTTTCTTTTGATTTGATAATCTGAAAGATCATAGTTGAAAACCCTTAAGTCCAAAGTTTCACGTAAATACAATCAATATCAAACACTTGAGATCCTGTTAAAGTTTGTTTTTTGCGTGCGCTAACAGCTGTTCTGGAAACAGCTCTAAAAAACTGCTTGCGCACCCAAAAAGAAAAAGTTTGCATATCTGCAATTTTTTTTGATTAAATTTTGTGTTCTTTAAACTAAAATAACACAGAACTACAAAATAACACTGAAAAATTTGCAAATATGCGAAATTTTTCTTTTTTTGACCCCTGAAAAAGTGCTTGTTTCACATGCTAATATATCCGCGAATATTCAAGATATTTTGATAAATTTTGTTTCATTGAGTTCTTCATGACGTTGGCAACAATACTCTCACTGATGTTTTTGCTCTATCTCCTTTATTTTTTAAATTATTTTTTTAACTTTTTTAATTATTTTTTTTCGCCGCTAGGGGCGCTGTAAGTCCTCTCAATGGATTCTCTAGGATCACTTACCTAGTGTTAGACCTTACTTCTGTGACCCTAGGAGGCGTTGGTTCTAAATAAAAGCCGTGCAACGCAATTTTGAAACACTCTGTATATATATATATATTTAGAGTGATCCGTAGTATGTAAGTGTACAGTATGTGTAATAATATTTTTTACAGGCCTTTTGATAAATCCGGGCATTATTAATAATGCCCGCGTATTTCGGGCAAAGTGATAAAATTCTCATTGATAAATGTCATTGAATTTATCACTTGCCTGCCCCACTGCGGACATTAATAATACCAGGTTTATCACTTTTCCCGTAACATTGTACATTATATCTGCTGTTTTAAAATGATGTCTCATTGATATATTGTATATTTTTTTTTTAGAACGACACAGCTCGTGTGATTTATGCTTTCAATGACAATGATCCCCTCTCAGACGATATGTTTCTTTACCATGGGAAGGGAATGCGAGGGTCCAAGAGTATCCTCCTACTTCAACCCCCCACCTCCAAAAGTCAGCTTCCCAACGATGTCAAAATCTGGAACATCCGACTTCCAAACGTAAGTTTCAAGATAAATTTTACTAGGGAATTCAGAAGTGAAATTTGGAGTAAATTTCTTTTCTTAATAGAATTTATAATACAAAAAATATTTGTATATGTATTCCTTAAAATTGTATTCATTAATGTTAATTTGTATGTATTAATTAATTATTTTCGGCGGAATATCCTGTTTCGAAATGATGACAGAACTTGCCTTAAAATCTTTTAATTAGAAGAGCTTCCGGGGGTTCATATAGGGGGAAAACGGGTTCGTTTAAGGACCCTTTAAAAAATCCAATTCCCAAAAACGGACTCTTCAATAAAGTCCCAGGATCAAAAATGGTATGAAATTAGTATTTAAATGTGTTTCTCTATCATTTTAGAATGACATTTGCAGATTTTGGGCCCATTTTAAAGCGAATGAACTTTACCATCTATCAGCTAAATAGGGACGTTAGTTATTCTAAAAGTTTCGGAAAAATTTTAATAAAAGTTTTGAATTTATTGATGATTTAATCAATTGATACTTATAAGTACTGTTTGTAGATAAAGGGTTTGTTAAATATTTTCATTATATAAACATTTACAGTGCTTTTTTAGTTTTACTAATATTTTTTTAAGTAATTTATTTTTATTATGATAATATACTAATTTGTGTGTTTCAATCCAGTGTAAAGTTAAATCCAGTGTAATTTTCTCTTTTATCGGGATTTTCAATTATCCGCTGTAGAAGGTGATCCGTTTCCATCCATATTAGTTAATCGAGATTCTACTGCTTGACTAATTATTTTATTAACTTAAGGCTTTCATTATGCACAAACTTTTTTCTTTCTATATAATTTGGTAAAGAAATTAGGTACAGGTAATACTATTTTAAGCAAAAAGTATCTAACTTAAATCCCCTCTGGTTTGTAAATGCTTCATTTTTGAGTATACACATTTTCAGAAATGAAACGGAGCCTGTTTGAGTACTTTTTACTCGGTTTTGAGACTGTCGTTTTAAGAGTATTGCATTTAACTAATATTATTTATAATTAATAATAATGAAGCGCATGTAATTTATATGTGTCTCTTTACAGATAACCATTCCTGATGATTCAGACACTACCTATTGGTGTAAAATAGTCAAAGCTCCCCCTTTGAATAAGAAACATCACGTCATTCAAGTAATTATTTTTTCTCATCTATGTTTATCTAATTTGAACTCGTGTTTAAAAAATATCACTTGTTTTAGGAAATTCGCCAATTAATGCTTGTGTTCATTGAGCAAACAAAGATTTTACCTTCAACTTATTGATTTTATCTAACGTTTAAAAGTCATTCAAAGTTAAATGTGATATAATTTAACATCGTCTACTTTCAGTTTGCCGTTAACTATGGTATCAAAAAGAGAGCATATTGAAAGAAGACATTTTATTTTTGTTGAAGCTTGTTTATTTATTCATATAATTACAATATACAGTTGAAAAAATAGTATAATGAACATTAAAAAACACGTAATTCATAACCAAATTTTAAAATTTAAAAGAAAACAAGTAACAACCAATGTGACATCGAGTAAAAACTCTCCAGCAAGAAATTATTCATTTAATGCGCGGATTCAAATTCAATAAAATTTCTAACTGAGGAAAAAATTTCTACGAATATGAGCGGAGCCAAAAAAATATTGCGGTGAATCATTATATTAGGAAAGTATTTTAGACTGGGCACTCGAAACACACGCGTTCTTCGTTCTAACACTCTAATGTTTTAAAGTTGCAAAATTTACAGGTGAGTTTAGGATGTATCTCAAGAAATTTTTTCTTCGAAAAATAAGTACCTTTGGTTTAACTCTAATTAGAAAAAAATTCTCTCGACCGAAATATCAACTCTGGAGATATTTAATCTTCTATGAAAAGATTGAATTTGGTGTTTTCATGATGAGTACAACATGGGGAATCTTCCAAACAAGGCACATCTATTCGAGAGTATAAATTTAACCCGTAAAGCCGATTATGATAATTATCACGTGATTGAGAGTTCAGTGGTGAACCTACTTTTATGTCCAATCCAAATGAGGCGATCACAGTGACTTTCTAGTCCCGTTAGGATGTCACATGCCGTTTTGCCACACCCTGCTTCTTTGAAAGGGAGAATAGCGTTTGCATAATTGGCTTCCCTCCGACCGCAAAACGCATACATATGATTGATAGTCCAGAGATTTATTTTAATGCATCATACCTTGTCAAACCATGTTCTGTACGCTTCAAATTAGCTCGCCCTGTTTATATATCTTTAGCTTCCTCACATTCAAATTTTCGGCACTCACTCAATCTTTCCAATTACCCAGTAAGTGAATGGAAGGGCTGCTAATTGGGATCTTACCTCTGGGGTATCTCGAGTTATACGAGTGACGTAAAGTATGAAAGATGAGCTTTCGATTTATAAGAGATGCGATTTCCACTTCCATGTGCGGAGTTGACTACATGAAAAAATTTAAAGGATGCGTTGTGGTTTGTTTTTGATGGTTGTTTCTGCAATTAATTTTTGACTGTAATGTCATATAGAGGAACGAGAAATCTGCAGTAACAGACGCTTTAACAAGAGCTATTTTCTTATCATTTTACTTAATTGCGGCTTCAAATTGCAGTTTTGTTTAGTTTAAAAGGTCTTTTTAGGCGTCCCTCTTAAAAAAGAGCAAATTTCGAAAAAAAAGTTTTAAAAAATTTTAGACTGCGTTATAAACCAAATTATTTGTTGTTCCCTTGTTGATACTATTAAGTTCAAAGCAAATGAAATGTATACAGACTTTCAAATATTTTCTACTGTTCTCAAATGTCTTTTTATCAATTTTTATTACCCTCCCCTCATAACATCTTAAAATAAATTTTGCATAATGATGATAATAAAATCAGCTGAACTCTATTGATAAATTGAGCTTAAAGTTTCCTTCTCAAATTTTTTAAAATTTTTTACGTTTTCGAATTATAATTTTTAGTAAAGATAAATAAAAGCGGATATACAGGGTGTATCTGAAATGGTGCAACAAACTTTCAGGGATGATAGTACTCATCAAGACGAACAAGAATCGGTATAGAAAGGGGGTCCCAGACCAAATCCCAGGGAGTTAAAAATGGAGCGACACCCCAAAAAATCATTGAAAAATTCAATTTGTAGAAGAACTACTATTGGTAAAAACTTAATTATGGTCTCAAAAATTGTAGTTTAATATGATCTTTAAAATGACCTCAAAAGTCTACACTTTAAAATTTGTTTTATTATGAAAAAAGTTAAAAAACACAAAAAATGTGAAAACTCTGCCAAAACCTTATTTTGTATTTCAAAATCCTTTCTTTTGATTTGATAATCTGAAAGATCATAGTTGAAAACCCTTAAGTCCAAAGTTTCACGTAAATACAATCAATATTAAACGCTTGAGATTCTGTTAAAGTTTGTTTTTTGGGTGCGCAAGCTGTTTTCTAGAGCTGTTTCCAAAACAGCTGTTAGCGCACACAAAAAACGAACTTTAACAGGATCTCAAGCGTTTAATTTTGATTGTATTTACGTGAAACTTTGGACTTAAGGGTTTTCAACTATGATCTTTCAGATTATCAAATCAAAAGAAAGGATTTCGAAGTATAAAATAAGGTTTTGGCAGATTTTTCACATTTTTTGTGTTTTTTAACTTTTTTCATAATAAAACAAATTTTAAAGCAAATAATTTTGAGGTAATTTTAAAGATCACATTAAACCACAATTTTTGAGACCATAATTAAGTTTTTACCAATAGTAGTTCTTCTACAAATTGAATTTTTCAATGATTTTTTTTGGAGTGTCGCTCCATTTTTTACTCCCTGGGATTTGGTCTGGGACCCCCCTTTCCATACCGATTCTTGTTCGTCTTGATGAGTACTTTCATCCCTGAAAGTTTGTTGCACCATTTCAGATACACCCTGTATAAATGCAAGGAGATGCCATAATTTCAGTGAGTGATTTTTTTTAAATCTTACTATTTTAAAACTAGTATAAGACAACCACACCACTATCATAAAAATTTAGATTTCAGGGATAATATTCTAAATTAGAAGAAAATGTGAAAATTTTTGGAAGCACTTTTAGCTGTCATGTCGGGTAAAAGTTTATTATTAAGCAATTTATTATTTTCTTTGTAATTTTTAACATATTTTTGTAAAGCCAAGACTTTCGTTTCTTGTAGGTAGGTTTTTCAGTCAATAAACTTACATTCAGTAAATTTTTGAGACCCTGGCTTTTTTAAATTATCAATTCTCAAAATAATTTGCGTGCGTACTCTTACCCTCCTTTCCCCTATCCATCATCGGAAAAATTTAGCCCTCGATAGAATGGTTGAGCGGGTCAGTGTAGATAACGCTTTCGTTCCCAGCTAGCTCAAAACTTAATGGCTGGAATTTTAATGATGGCCGGTGATTCAGCGAGTGAAAGTGATAGTTAAGGTATGCAAACGAGCTGAAAAAGCCGGGCTGAAAATTCGTTACCCATTCAAATGTGGGCAACATAAAAAAATATCACCTTGAGCAAATGAACTGTGGAGGCACCATAATTGAGGCGAGTATCATTAATGTCCGAAGAAGAAAAGCGGGTAATTATTGGGAATGGTAACTCAATTATTAATCCCCACATGTGTTGACTCCAGACGGAGACTCTCAATGTCAAATGAATGGAGCTATTAAAATGGTTAATGTGTTCTTCGAGGGGGTCAACGCTTTTTAGGCGTTCCGCATGGCTTTTCCCGATAACGCTTCCTCGCCGAGGACTCGTTTTGGGCTGAAGACGGCCGAAAAATCGCCGTTCGGACAACAACTCCGCCGTCCGCTCGCTCGCTCCAGCGGTCGAAGAAATCGGTTGGAATCTGATACAGTGATTTATCCCACTCGGGTGGGTTAGAACTTTTAAAACTTAACTAGTTTATTCAGGGCTCGATTTCAGCCGGAACGGTCCGGAACGCCGTTCCGGAACATCTTTTTCGGAAAAAAAAATTACATTCTATTTCAGGGGTCTCCTAACTACGGACCCCCTTTTTGTACTTTGATCTCAACTTATCAGATTGTTTTCAGTTCATAACTGTAAGAATCCTACCAAAAAAATATAAAAAAGGCATATTTCAAATTTTAAAAAATATTTTTAATGCACTTTTCACTTTTTTGCAAATAGCAATATTTGTGATTTAATTGTAAGGATTTTGCTTAATTGTTCTTATAAAAAACATGATTTTGCAAAGAAAAAAATTGCAAAGAAAATTTGCGACATCTTAAATTCTACCATTTAACCCTTTATTTACCACATTATGATTCGCTGCAATTTTTTTCGTGCAAATACTTTTTTTGAGTCACTAAATTGAAAATTAAGGGATATACATAAATAAAATAATCATTTTTGGATAATTGAATCCGCTAGAGCCAATTACTTAAATTGATACTTTTGGGTGCTGTCAGTACACGGAGTGCTAAAATATTCTCACAATACAAGAAAAACATAGCTTTTTTTATCGCAGTAATAAGTCTTAAAAAATAATACATTTAACTTTTGACTTTAACTACTTTTTTGCGGGAACAAAAATGACAATCATGTGAATCCGATCGAAATGGCAGCTAAACTTACAACTTCAGTTAAATCTATTCGCATTTCCTGCTCAAATACTCATCATAGAACCTTCGCTGCTTTTTATCCTGGAAGAGGATAACTGAAAGAGTGTTCCTGCAAATTATCGTCAATATATTCGCAAGGATGGTTATTCTATGTAATTTTAAAGTTGGCGGTACTTGTAAGTACCGTCGGTAAATAAAGGGTTAAGGACTTTAACTACGCATTATATTCTTTAAATTGGCAAAATATACAACACTAATGGTTCATTGATGATAAGCCGTCTCACCTCCTACAAGAGGCACCCTGTTGGAAAAAAAGTATATAACCCACTGTAAAAAAAGGTGCATAAAGAGTTCATTTATACAATTAACAATTAAGTTAGAACACTCTTCCTAATCTAGTACAACACATTTGAATTTATTTAAAAAATTTAAATTTGAAAATAAATGCTTAAGTTTTGGTATTAAAAAGTATTCGCTTTTTCAGTTTTGATACCAATAATTTTACCGTTCCGGTACCTCTTTTTTTAGAAATCGAGCCCTGAGTTTATTTATGTAAGACTAGATCTTGAAAACAATTACTATGCAGGGTGTTTTAACAAGTCCAGTGAAACTCTGCACAGCCATATCCTTTGGGTGGAGTATATAAAAATGTCCAGAGAACTATACCTCTACGACCCATAGTTTTTGAGAAAATATTGATAAATGTATGACGAATGTTCTTCGTATGTATGACATAAAAATGTCCAGAGAACTATACGTCTACGACCAATAGTGTTTGAGAAAATATTGATAAATGGATGACGTGTGTTCTTCGTATGTATGACATAAAAATGTCCAAAAAACTATACGTGTTTTTGAGAAAATATTGATAAATGTATGACGTCATATCCGGTTTGCGCTAAAAAGGATTTTGGAAAATAAAAGCATGTTTGTTTGGTTGTTGTTTTGTGGTTTATGTTTGTTGCAGACTACGGTGTAAAAAATACCCACTGCGCGGGTATTCCGACACCGTGGAATGAAATAATTAAGTTTTTATTGTATATGACGACGGAATTTTTGAAAAATACAAGTTGTCGTAGAGGAAAAATTATTATTGTGAATATCCATGTGTAGAGTGAGGGTGGACCTGTAGAAACACCCTGTAAAAACTTGGTCATAAGAGGAGAGTCTTGGTGGGTCCACAGTTTTGCAATTAATTGACAAAGCCAACCTACAATATTCTTGCATTGCTGAGAGATCGGCCAGAACATACCAAAATAGCGCTCCGCAAAATATTTGTCATTCGCTCCCCTCTTTAAAAAAGTCTATCTTTCATTATTTTTCCCTTTCCACTTTTAGCTATAGAAGAACGCTTGGGATAGATAGTCAGGAGAGAAAAAAATGTGACTATGGGGCTGCAGCAGAATTAAAACTATTTTCTGGATTTAAATAAAACTTCCATTCACCTATATATATATATATATGCACATAAGGGAACGTACCCATACTACGTGACCCGTTCAGGGGAGGGAGGGAGGTCTTCAAAATACCACGCTTGGTCACAGGGGGGAGAGGGGGCTTAGGGTTTCGTCACGTAGTCAATTTCCTCTAGTCATTACGACAAATTTAAGCCAATTTAATTAGTAAAATTATCCAAATTAAGCCAAATTATTAATTAAATTTATACAAATCAAGCCAAATTAAGTTTTTTAAACTTTCTTTTTGCAAAAAATGATTGAAAACTGTATTTATGATTTACTACGTGAAAACTAGAGGGGGAGGGGGGGGTCTTGGCATATACTACGGATGGTCACCAAGGGGGGGAGGGGGGTCAAAAATAGTAAAAAAGGGGTCACTTAGTATGGGTACGTTCCTTAATTTCCTTGTAAAAAGTACTAAATAATGAGGAATTTCTAATAAATAAAACAATTTTGTTAATCCTTTTAAAATTTTAAATATTACGATGGTACAAACCTTTTAGGACATCAGCCTCAGAACATGATATTCATATGAATAATAAGTAATGGATAATGATAAAAAATAATAGTGATAAAAACCTGAAACACAGTTTGTCCGATGTCCGTGTCATGTTGTTCCCTTGTTACAAATTTTATAACTAGACACTCTTGATTTGGAACTACTAAAATAAGTCCTGTTTTTTATTGGGAATGTTATTTTAATGTGCATTCAAACTAGTGATGGGCAGGTATCGATACCAAATACTTAAGTACTCGATACCTATAGGTATCGAGTGTATTCGATACCCACAAAAGTATCGATACTTTATTGACATATTTCGTTTTAAATTTTTCAATGAAGTAATCTTTATAATACATACTGTAGATCAAACGCAGCCTGTTTCCGTTTTCATTTTGCAATGCTCAAACCCAAGTCGTTATCATCCGCTAGAGAAATTTGACGCGGCTAGGTTTTTCCCCCGCCAAATCCTTCGCCTCTATCCACCTCCAGGCCCGTAGCTACGGGGCTTTTTGATGGATCGCTTTCAGTTTTTTGAATATTAGTCTGATTATGGATAGGCCCTAAAAAAATTGTCCCTTCAGGTTCATTTCCCGACATTGAAAAAAAGTACTCGATACCTAAAAGTACTCGATACCTATAAGTATTCGATACCAAAGTATTCGATACCTATAAGTATTCGATACCAAAGTATTCGATACCTAAAATTATCGATTTTGCCCATCACTAATTCAAACGGAGCAAAAATTTCTGATAGCTAAATGAAACCATATTATTTCCGCATTTGCGTTGGATGATAAAATACATGTAATGAAAAATGAATGATTTTTCTAAAATTTTTTTAATTATATCTACGTCTTGAAATTGTTTTTCTTGATTTTTTTTTTTGCAAAAAAATTTTTTGAGTGTGAGGGAAAGGAGCACGATTCTCATGCCTTCTTCACAAAGCATTCTTCATCTGACTACGACTCAAAACCACAAGGTCGCTTAGCATTTTGTTATTGATAGGCGAAGTTAATCAACTTTTAATAACGTAACCAAACAGGTTGAGGCGAGGAATTTCAAAAACTAAGAGCTCATCACCACGGCAAGGGAAATTATCCCTCTTTTAGTAAAACACGTGAAAAGATAGCCAAAGGAATATAATAATAGTTAAGTACTTATTTAGCGTCTACACACCAACATAAAGCGTAGACGAGGAGGTTTAAACCATGCTTTTAATGCGTCCGTTAAGTTGATAGTTTTATTCTGAAAAATATTTTTTAATAGTTTGCGACTAATTCAAACTTAAATATCATTTTGCGGTCAAATATAACTTCGTTTTTCCTGCATGGCAATAAAAATGTTGTGTAAAAAAATCTGTAGAATTTTTTTGAAAATATATTTTTCGGTGTGTAGATATATTAATTCACTTAAAGTCTTGATACTGGATTCTGGGATTAAAATTACTGCTGTGAAGTTAAAAGGAATTTTACAACTTTCAAGTAAAGAATTTAGCTTATACGATTTCCTTCTTTTATTTGCAATATTAGCATTTAATTATTAGCAAAATACATTTCTTTGGATTAAATATAGTTTTATAAGTTAGTAAATGTTAGTTTCCAGATACTGGAAACAATTAAATCGTAAAAATAGTTTATGAGGTTGTAAACAAAGCTTTCATGATTTTCGAAATTAAAAAAAAGGCAAATTTATAAACCAGTAAAGTCAACACTGGGAATCGATCTCGGGGATACCGCTAAATAGTCGAGTTCACTAACCATTGGGCACGACCTAATATAAAACTGTAAAAAACATTAATGTTGAAACACAAAAGAAAAGGAATCAGAACACGACAAAAAACATGGCACTGAAGAGAATGCAGCTGAGTTACAGAGTCTGTAAAAATAACAGGATTGCAGATAAAATTTGTATTTTACAAAAAATGACATACTGATATGCTGTTAAATGTGTTATTGAATATCCGTTAAAACAACATTTTTAAGAGTGTAGGTAAACTTAAAATAAAACAACAATAAAACCTTGTTCTCGTCCGAATCAAATTTGTATATAATACTTACTTTTTTTCATATTTGTAGAAACAGACATTGATGTGAAAAGTTAATTATTGGGTTGTCCCATAAGTTCTGTTACTTTTTACAAAGTGTCGTGTTTGAAAATTTTTTTATGAAAAACTGGTAATAGATATTTCAAACAAAAGGGATTCTTAAACTTATCGAATCATCTTGAAAATATGGCATATTAATCTAAACATTTCAAATATACAGTAAATCTTTTTCAGCCATGAATTATGCGTTCTTCCTAGTTTTTCAAACAAAAGAAAAAAATATGCGAAAATCGTCGTTTGCGGTCTTTTTTTCAAACCGCCATTTTGAAAAGAAATAATATCACCAGAACTGCCAAAACCATACATTATGTTCATAAATATACCTAAATCAAAATCCCTTTTGTTTGAAATCTCCACGTATTACCAGTTTTTCCTAAAAAATTTTCAAACACGAAACTTTGTAAAAAGGAACAGAACTTATGGGAGAAACCAATATACAGGGTGTTTCAAAATTGCGTTGCACGGCTTTTATTCGGAACCAACGCCTCCTAGGGTCATGGAAGTAAGGTCTACCCTTAAGTAAGTGACCCTGGAGAATCCATTGAGATGACTTACAGCGCCCCTAGCGGCGAAATTAAAAAGTTAAAAAAATTAATTTCAAAACTAAAGGAGATAGAGCAAAAACCTCAGTGAGAGTATTGTTGCCAACGTCATGAAGAACTCACGGAAAAAAATTTGATCAAAATATCTTGAATATTCGCGGAGATATTAGCATGTGAAAATAGCACTTTTTCAGGGGTCAAAAAGTAAAAAGTTCATATATTTCCAAATTTTTCAATGTTACAGTGTAGTTTTGTGTTTTTTTAATTGAAAGAACACACAATTTATTCAAAAAATCAAAAAAATTTGCAAATATGCGAACTTTTTCTTTTTTGACCCCTGAAAAAGTGCTATTTTCACATGCTAATATCTCCTCGAATATTCAAGATATTTTGATTAAATTTTTTTCAATAAGTTCTTCATGACGTTGGCAACAATACTCTCACTGAGGTTTTTGCTCTATCTCCTTTAGTTTTTAAATTAATTTTGTTAACTTTTTAATTTCGCCGCTAGGGGCACTGTAAGTCATTTCAATGGATTCTCCAGGGTCACTTACCTAGGGGTAGACCTTACTTCCATGACCCTAGGAGGCGTTGGTTCCGAATAAAAGCCGTGCAACGCAATTTTGAAACACCCTGTATGTATTAAATGCTTTTTAAACAATTCTACGCAATTTTGTTACGAAGCAATTTGTTTTGTCGTAATAAAAGGCAAATCTGAGTTTTGAAGATTGGTACCAGTTTTATCCGGATTCTTTGGCTTGACAACTAAGACCTTGTGATTAATGTAGTGCGCTGTGGTATAAATAAAGGAAAGTGCTCTTTTCGATAGGTGGAGCCCCTGGTGTCAGCTATGCAACACGTGCACCACATGGTGCTGTACCGGTGCCTGGGGGCTACGGCCAGGGAGCTGGAGCCGCATGTCCACCACACGGGCCAGCCGTGCTACGTGCCGGACACCCCGCACACCTACGCAAAGTGCGAGAGCGTCTACGCTGCCTGGGGCATCGGCGGAATGGTCAGTTACTCGCGTTTGTCATACTAACATCTAACATTACCGTAATTTAGGGTGAATATGGCCTCATATTATTTTTTTAATTTTTTTATATAAACACAAGCTGGAAACTCCACTTATTTCATAAGTTTTTAAAATTTAAAATTTCGATTTTTTCGGGTAATAAATGTGCAAAATAATTTAATTTTTTTTCAAGTAATTTAGATGTTCTTTTTCGTCTTTTCATCTTTCCTTTTAACAGCCATTATTTTTGTATGGGTGATAATGCTTTCTTAGTTGAATCTTTCATAATTTATGGAGATTAAAAAGATAAAGGGAAATGATTTTACAACTTTATTAAATGTTTAGATTTTATATTTGTTATAAAAGGTGTTTCAAAAGTCCACAGCTTTTATTTGGAACCTACGTTTCCTAGGGTCATGAAAAATTATGGAATAAGACAGGTCCTATAAATCATAAAATATTCCGCTATTATTAAGCATTATCACCCATTATATATGTTATAAAAATTATGGTTGTTAAAAAGAACAGGTAAAATGAAACAGTGTAAGAAGACAAATTATGTGAAAAAATTTAATTATTTTCCATTGATTTAGCCGAAAAAAATTGAATATCGATGTCGAAATTATAAAAACCTACAAAGTGATTTTTTCCAGCTTATGTTACGATAAAAAATTGCAATATATAGTTTATAAGAGATAAAAAATATATCAGAGGCGCTTCCTTGGTAGATAAGCCTCATTTTCAACTTTTAAAAATGTATAAGCCACAACTTATCTACCCGAAATTACACTGCTAATGTCTGTAGCGGTCAGTACTCTTTCCTGTCTATAAAGTTATACCGACATTACAACATTATGTGTCAAATTACACTGTTCAACAAATTTGACCTTCAAAATTTTTTCCTTATTGAAAATAGTCATTTCTTATAGATATGATAGGTCGCTGAATACGAAAATCACCATTAAAATTTTCAATTGACTCAGGATTTTCGGGGAACAGCCTCTCCCCCTTTTTACGTTTTTCGACGACTTTATAACTTTAAACTCGATTTTCAGGGTCAAAAAGCATTGCTTTAATCTTCGAACGCCCCCCAGGGAACAAGAAAAGTTCAAATTAATAAAATATGATAAATTTATAACAAAGGGATGGGTTTAAGGGGTAATTACCCCCCTAAAAATGCAAAAAATTAGCTAAAAATTATAGAGGTTTCTATACGCTATTTTTTCCTCTTGTTTTTTACGCAATTCCTGTTTAAAGGGTCCTAACCCTTTCCCAAGGACCCAAATTTGAGGACAATATACAGCAATAATTTTTACTAAAAGCGGCTGAGGTGTTAGAATCCCAGAAGCCCCCGCGGAAGAGTTCAGAAGATTTCCAGAATCGCGAAAGCGCTCGCTAGCTCAGGAATTAATATTGATGATTTTGAAAAGATAACAAATGACGTTTTTCTTATATTATGGGTCTATCCTAAGCAGAAACTCTTCAGTTCTTTAAAAACTGACCGGTTTTAGGGAGTGAGGATTCCATGTTTCAAGATGTTAATAGATGCACGGCTGTGGATAACAATTAGGGGGCATCCCCTTAAAAACTGAGGGTGGTGGAGGAAAATGGGTGTCATATTTGAATTCAACAGATCATTTTACACAAGAATCAGCTGAAATTCAGTTAGTGGCTTCAATTTTTTGTTTTTGTACAGCACAGTTTAACTCTAAGAGCGACATTGAACCCTTCCGTGGGTGTTTTGGGGGTGCTCTCACCTCAACCGCTTTTAGTAAAAACCATTGCTGCATATTACCATCAAATTTGTGTCCTTGGGGAAGGGTTAGGACCCTTCAAACGTGAATTGCGTAAAAACTAAGAGGAAAAAATAGCGTATTAAAACCTCTATAATTTTTATCTAATTTTTTGCATTTTTAGGGGGGTAATCAAATCACCCCTTAAACCTATCCATTTGTTATAAATTTATCATATTTAATTAATTTGAACCTTTTTTGTCACCACCTGGGGGGCAATTTGAAGATTAAAGCAATGCTTTTTGACACTGAAAATCGAGTTTAAAGTTATAAAGTCGTTGAAAAACGTAAAAAGAGGGAGGGGCTGTTCCCCGAAAATCCTGAGTCAATTGAGAATTTTAATGGTGATTTTCGTATTCAGCGACCCAAAATCTATAAGAAATGACTATTTTCATCAAGGAATTTTTTTCATTGTTGAACAGTGTTATTTGAATTTATTTACGCATTTCAATCAATCTCTCTAAAATCAAGAAACCAATTATTAACACAATCTTTATCTTCTTTTCTCGTTAAGCCATATTCTTAACTAAAACGGTAAATAATAACCAGAGCACCATACTCTCAATTTTAGTTGAAAGAAAATAAGTTTTTAAATTTACAACTTTCTCGACAGTTGTTTCTAAAATTTTAGAAAATAATAATAATAATCATTGCTTGGTTTACAGAATTCATTTTTGCTTTCTTTTAATTCTTAAGGTTAAAACTCAATCATTTATCTTTTATTAGGCATTGGTAATGCCAGAACGGGCTGGACTACCTCTTGGTGACAAGCCCAACCTATATTTCTTATTGGAAGTTCATTACGACAACAGTGAATTTACATCAGGTAAGATAAACGTACAGTACATAAACATATAAGCTCTAGGTCTAGATATTAATAATAAAATAAGGATATTAAAATTAAGCGTGCATCTAGAGTTTTATGATACCAACGACGACGATCCTTCGGGGAATCAGGGGAGATTAAGGGATAATCTCCTCCATCTCTTTGTATGGTTAGTGGGTTTTCCTCAGAGGAGGGGAACCTCTTTTGTTCGTTAATTGACCTCACCTAACCCCAAAAAAAGATGGGGGAGTTTATCAATGCCCTTAATCTCCCCCGAATCCCTGAAGGATCGTCGTTGGTATCATAAAACTCTAGATGCACGCTAAGAAGTTTTTACAAACGAGATGAAATTATTGTAAAAGTTAAAAACGATGTGAATTGTGATGTTTTCCTCTACGTCTTTTATTAGGGTTTGTTGACCAGTCCGGTTTCAAAGTGTACTTCACCCCTCACTTGAGGCGCTACGACGCCATGACCCTGATGGTGGGTGCCTCTGTGGACCCCTGTGTGGTCGTACCCCCCGGGCGAAGGAAGTTCACGGTAACTGGACACGCCGATCCTCGATGTCTAGGACCGGTAAGGGAAACTTTTCATGTAGCAAGCAAAGATGCGCTCAGTTTGAATATCAAGCAAACAATTGAAGTTTCAGAAACCAACATCTTCCTCAACTATTCGGATGAATATTTTTTTATATTTCCAAAGTTATAGTTTAAAATATCCTGCATGTTTCCTGTAATTGTTACGAAACTTTATTATTTCAAAAATATTTTCAACACATTTTATACCTACATAAAATTTTAACAAACGCCTTTTTTTACAATTAAGGAGTCATAGTTATTTTACCTTATTTTCATTTATAGTTTTTTTTAACAATTTTGAATAATTGTATAAACAATCTGAAAATTTTTTTTGAACAGTCCACCAATTTAAAGATAAAATCGCAATTGTAAAATTATTTATTTCTTTGAAATATTGTGTGTTTCAACAAGTCAGCCTAATCTCTGAACAGAAGGATTCTTTACATAGAGTACAGAAAAATGTCCACAGAACTATACCTCTTTGACACATAGTTTTTGAGAAAATCGTGACTGAAAAGTCATGGTTTAAGCCAAAAATGGTCTATGGAAAACGTGAACATAGTTATATGGATATGTTTGTACACTAAGATGTTGAAAATATCCACTGCGTGCATGCGAACAACGTGGAATGAAATATTTAAATTTTTATCAGATATGACGTCATATTTTCTGAAAAATCAAAGTCGTCATAGGGGTGTAGTTTTTGGACAAATTGTACATACTCTACGCAAGGAAACCTTCTGTGTACAGACGGACTTTTTGAAATACCCAGTACCTATATTTTGTGTGTGTGTGTGACAGTGTGACACTTTTCATGGTTACCTCCTGATTTCCAGGCGATTCCTCCTGAAGGCATCCGGATATTTGCAGTATTCTTACACTCACATCTTTTGGGTAAGGAAGGAAACATTTTTTTAAATTATATTTTGTTGGTAAGTTTTCCATAAAAGATTCAGTATTGCATTGAACATTTTAATACTAAATTTTTTTATTTTTTAGACCTCAAAAAGTAAGGGTTAAAATCAGACTAAATTTGATGGAATTCTAATTTAAAAAGTCCTAATTTAAAATTTCTCAACACCGATACTTATTTTAAATCTTTTCAATGCTTTCAAAACCTCACTTTATGTTAATTACTTTTCTTTATTATTACATTTTATGCGTAAGTCTTATTAATCATTGAATGGAATAAAACTGCAACATCCGCCATCCATATTATCAATGAAGTCATATTGATAGTAATCACGCTCATAGTTTCACTAATTTTAGTTAAATACGGGAGGGGATACTCCTTCGCTGTCACCATCATCGAATAATTTAGCACGAAGGAAAGTTGATTTTGCCGCATACTATCTACCATAAAGGAAAAATGCGTTCTACAGGTATCGCAGAGGCCTAAAAAGCCTTCGCAAAATTGATAAGAAAGTAGTAGGCTAGTATTCCTTTATATCGCCTTTATTTTAGGTAGTTAAATACTTTAGTTTAATTTAATTAAATGCTATAAAATATGCCTGTAAAATTCGTAAATACCTACGCGCTGTTAATAAATTAGTTAGCTATCTGTTAATAAATTAGTGTGAAGTAAAGTTGGTTTTACCGCATAGTATCTACTATAAAGGAAAAACGCGTTCTACAGGTATTACAAAGGCCTAAAAAAAGCTAACTTTAAATTGATAAGGGGTAGTAGTAATAGACTGTTATTGATGCTAATTGTTTTTCTTTTATATAGTCTCTATTTTAGGTAATTAAATATGTACTTTCTTTTGATTTAATTGATTAACTAAAGCAGATTTTTGCAGAGTTTGCAAGTTTTTAAAATCAACTTATCCGTCTCATATTCCTTTTTGTATAACTCTTGTTTATACTCAAATAAAAAAACATTTGCTTTCATATAATTTATTCATGTATAGTAAAATTTTCATAAAAGAGTCATAAAATTTTCATGAAGAAGTATTTTGCAAGCACTTTTTTAATTTATTCTAAAATTAGTTAACGATTTACTACCTTTTGAGTTGAAGATTTTTAATTTACAATCATTTCAGCGTTTATTCATTAATTTGATGATTGAAATAAATTATTTAAATTTATTTCCTCCTTTAAAAAATCAAAAGTAATCTTAATGCCAAAGCTGTGCCATTTTCTTCATTTTGATGTACTACCTATTTTTTTCATATTTACGCGTTATTGTACTATGTAAATATTTTCTTATAGTAAAAGTTATTGATTTAAATAATATAGCTTTTTTATATAGATTGCTATTTTTCTTTTGCCTAAACGAGATTTTTCCCCTTGGCTATTATAAAGTTTATATGCGTGTATGCTGTGTTTCTTGTTTGTTAACGATTCTATAATAAAAAGAATTTATATTTATATGCACCAACACAGATCTCATGAAAAATAAATAAATTAATCTTTAGCATTATATATTTTTTCATGTTATGCATATTTCTTTTCTTTTGATTTTTGAAGATCACTTTTTTATTCAATATTTAGGTCGTCAGATGAAATTAAGACATTTCAGAAACAACATTGAACTACCTTTCATTGCATCAGATCAAAATTATGATTTCAATTATCAGGTATATTATATACATACTTTGTATTTTACTTCGATATTTTTTACTTTTAAAAATAAATTTTATCTGTGTTTAAATTAAATATCTTTAAAACAAACAATTTTGTAATTTTCTGAAAATCTTTCACTGTAAAACCCCATTTTTATGTGAAAAATCTTGATAGATTAATTAATCTCTTATGTTGCATTTTACACACCCAAAATAATTTTTTAAACATTATTATCGTTTTTTAGGATTACAGATACTTGCCCCAAGAAGTGATTGTTAAACCAGTAAGTATAATAAAGTAAATAAAACATTCTGAAAATTTTATCGATACAAAACAAAATTTATCACTCTATACGTATTTTAAAATAAAGAGTAATTTTCAATCCTAAGTCACTTTCGTATGATTTTTACGATATTAGTAAAGGTTAGTATTATTTTTAAAACATTAGTAGTAGTATATTCAAATAATTTCATTGAGCTTCCAAGAATATATTTCTTGTGCCCTTTTAGAAAAATTACAGAAGTAGAATAAAAACAGCACCTTTAAAACTAAAGAAACACACATGCAAATTTAGGTATAAAACTGTACTTTTAGTTAAATCAGATGAGAAAAGCCGAAAATATATTCTATTTTCGTATAATTTAAATAACTAGATTTGAAAGAGGAAAACCTGGGGTAAGCATCAGCATAAGCTGAGAACAAGCATCAAAATTACTACAAATCCCAACATAAATAAACAACTAAATCTTACATTCACATAATAGTTAGGTACCCATTACTTTATATTTTGAAACTAATTTAGCTTTTATTTACAAATAAAATAATAAAAATCAAACTTTTTAAAACTATTTCAATATTAGTGTAATCTTTATCCTATTTATTATATTTTTAGGGTGATCATCTAACAGTAGAGTGTACTTATGACTCAACTGGAAGAAATATAACAACTTTTGTAAGTTGTACAAATTTAGTTATACTTTATTAAATTTCTCCATAAAAACTGTCAAATTAAATTCTTAAGTAAACAATTTAAATTAATAAACTGTATTACATCCTTTCCTTACGGGCACATTAGTTGTCTTACCTTATCTATTTGTTCAGAATAAATAAGGCTTTTTGATGTTGCAGGGGGGCCTGGGCACTGGCCAGGAGATGTGCCTCGCTTTCGTGCTCTACTACCCACGGATCGCCCGGGCACGAGCACTCAGCAGTGCAACCTGCGACCTGGTCAAGAGCTTGGCAGGGATGGAATCCAAGTACGTCTCTTCTGCACGACTCCGTTAAATAAATGAAGGATTTTTCGTAACTTTCGCTTTTATCCCTCCCTCTTTTGAGAAATATCAGAAGTTTCTTGTAGCCACAAATATAGATGTTTAATTGTTGGTAGCCACACACATAGATGTTTAATTGTTGATAACATCTATACTTTTACTGTTGTAAAGGCTAGAATCGGGCGTTTTTTTGCGTTTCTGCATCAAAAAATAAAAAAAGCTGTGCTTCAGCGCGCTCTAGCGCCAATACCGCTTGTCATAAAATCAAAGTTGAATTTTGCAAGAACTTTTGTCTCCTTTAATTTCGTCATACGAGTCTTGATACTTCAGCCCCCTATTAATGCATGAATAATTGTAAAAATATACTATATATGAATTTAATTTTGCTGTTTACTTGTTTGCAACTTTTAACACAAATTTAAAACAAAGGATAAAATGTCTTACAGCAACACCCCAATGAAAGCTATGATCCGTCTCTTAGGGATTTTAACGAAACAATTCGCATGCTATTGCCTTCTAATTACCATTTCTTTGTGAGGAGAGTAGATTCAAATTTCGCAACGTACATTTGTAAATTATTCACGCTTCAATTTTGTTTTATTATAATGCTTTACAGGAACCTCAATGCTGATGACGACAACTCCAACTTTACATTTTATCAACATTTTCACACGAACAATCCATGGGACTCCCACTATGCTGGGATAGCGGAAGCTGCCATGCGGTTTGGCTACCACCAAACCCAATGCTACCTAGGGGATGGCCGAAGACTTCAGGTAATCAAATCAAGTAATTTTTAATAAAGTACCATCATTATGTTCCCCCTCGTGCAAAGAAAGCATAATTCCCAATTCACTTCGTAAGGTGTCAACCTTCCCTTAAGGACCAATCAGAGCGTTTGAAGAGCGACCGGCAATCCTATATTTGGAATGGCAATTATCTGACAAACCTATCAGAGCTCTAGCTCTCAACTTACAAAGTGGAGTTGGGAAATAAACGTGCAGAAAACGTTCTGTGTGTGGCTAACACTCTTCTCTATCTCTCTCCCAGGTTCCTGGTCTCATCACATATCCCAGAAACATCCGGCCGTACATTGAACCTTCCAGATGCACCTTCTCATCTTCATCCCAGGAACAGTGGAAGGATAATTTTCTATACACTTCCTACTCAGCGTCTTCCATAAACTCTATTCACTACTTGATAATATTCACTTGCATTTTGTTATTAATGTAAAGTCCTACTTCAAAAATTGGACTTCCAGAATGTATGCCATGCTTGCAAGGGTGTGTGCTTTCTCATCATTGTTTCAAGTGTATGTACTACTGGAGCATAGTAGCGCATTCACTGAGCTTCTTTGTCATTATTCAACACAGGGTAATTCAAAGGAAGTATGCAAGTTCTCATCAATGCTTTATTTATTGCAACGCACATTTTATACTTAATGTTTGTTTCAGAAAATGTATGTCTTCTTCTGAAACTGAAATAAACTATTTTCTCACATTAATCAGAAGTATTATTCAGGATGCAAATACGAAGAAAGTTTAATAAAAAACAGCACGCGTGTGTGTGTGCAAGTGCATCGGTTAAAAACCTGTGGCATAAGCGTTGCACGATTTCAGTTACTATGCTTTAAAACTTTATTATACATGGATGGATTGATTTTTACAAATTATATTTTCCGGTTTGTGTGCTTGATCTCTCAAGGATCCGATTATGAACCTTCGTCAAGTAAGACAGACACAAACAGAAATTTTACTGACACATACAGAGAGAGAGAAAATACACCCAGGGCAAGGCCGGAATCGAATCGAGACAGGTACAGTAGGTAGACTACTAACGTAATGGGCAGCACGCAAACCCACTAAGCCGCCCCCAACTTTATAAGATCAGGTGAGGTAAAATGGAAAATTTTTATGAAGAGTTTCCAAAAGAGGACACTGTTTAAAAATAATCTTTTTTTCACCGTAACACAACTCAGAGAGCTGTCCTAGCTCTCACAAGTTCTAAAATTAAATATCTCGAGAGCAAGTATTAATAAAAATATAAAATAAATTGTATTTTTTTTGGAAGATTTAAGTTTTATGTTTCGTAGTTTTAAAAATATAGTTTCCTAAATATTTAACTGATAACACCCCAATGTTGTGGGTTAAAATGTTAATGATTAAGGTCAAGTATTTTAATATATTTTTGAAAACTGTGTTTGAAATGATCTCGATGAAAATCCAAAAAAATTAAAAAACATCTATCCGAAAATTGGCAGCCGTATCTAGTTTAAAGAGACCCAACACCATAAAAACTCCTAAAAATGATCTTTAAATGTTTTCTTATAAAATTAATAAAACCAATCTATAGGTAGATTAAAGTTACAATTGTCTTTTGGTCATACTTTTATTCATTGCGCTTATCTGAAACACCCTGTATAGAGAATGCAACCTGTTGGTTGGTTAGAAGGTTTGTCCTGGTTTAAATACAACCTGTTAAAAACAAATACAAATAATGAAAAAAATCGATATTTTTTAACAATATAAACTTTTATCATTTAGAAAACTAGAGTTTCTAATCGTTCTAGAAGTTTTGGTGGTCTATTTGAAAATAAAGTATCAATAGATAGAATTCATTGGTAAGTTGATTGTAAAAGTAAGTACGAAATATAGCAATATTTTCTAATAATCTAATTCAATCCTGAATTAAGTAGACTCTTAAGTAGTAGTAGTTAAGTAGTTTGTCCAGAAATTTTAGTGGGACTTGTCTTCACTTTGAAAATGTAGCCTAAAGCGCTTGGCAACAAAATAATCGCCAAATGTCTCCAACCCTAATTTAGGAGCTCCGGTTAATATTTTCTGAAATAAAGTGATAGGCTTCTGATACATATTTATTCGCTATTTTCAACTATGAATACAATTAGGATTCCCTTTAATTAGAAGAAATTAAAATATGAATCAATAAAATAATTTTATAAACAAGTCCATTAAAAATAAAACAAAGCTTTGAACTTCATGCGAATTGCAAAAGAAATATTTCCAACGTTTTCAATTAGAAATGACCTTAATATTAACCTTCTAAAAATCGCCACAAATTTTCGGAAAGTTAAAGATTTTTTTTAGTTTTTTTGGCAACTTTATTGAACTTGACGCCATTTAAACCATTTTTAATTAATTAAAAAAATCAGTGTTACAAGTTTGAGGCATTTTCCCATGGTCATATTCCTATATGATTATTGCAGGTATACAGTTATATATTGCGAAAAAATATAGTTGAGACTGAAATAATTAGTTAATTAATTAGTTTAAGAAAATGAAAACTAAATATTAAGGGGGTAATTTTAAAATTTGTGAAAACTGGTAAAATTTCAACATATTCTTTCAAAAATCATTTAAGTAATAATTAGAGTTTCAAAAGATAACTAATTGTTTAGAAATTGAATTTAAAAAATAAAGTTAAGTTTTTTTGTACAGGTTTGTGGTTGAAATTTATAAGCTAACATTTGGATCAGAGAATAAATATTATACCAATTTTTTAAATGAAATCTGAAAAAAGGAATGAAAAAATCCAAAAAGGGTTAAAATATCAAAAGAAAATCTGAGTTCGGAACCTGAAAAAAAATTGCGAAAGAAATCTCATCGAGTTTCATCAAATGTCCTATGTACAAAAAATCGGCCATGATCTATCTCTATATAGCATTTAAATATTTGAGAAAAAAAAGGTACTTACACTATAGGGGAGAGTGTTGTACCTACGGACGGTTGTACCTTCAGCCACCTCATTTTAAAATTCGGGAAAAAATGTAAATTTGAATTTGTGGTCGATTTTGAATGTAAACAGATGCTATCTAGTTGCTAACATGAAATCAGCTCTTTAAAATATTATTTAAATTTTATATAATAAAAATACTGTTTTTAGGTGCTCTAAGTTTTTTTTAGTGCATCGCTACATTAACTCTTTTCTTCCCCTATGATTATGATATGATAAAATGGGATACATGGGGGGAATCCCCAAGATTTTGACTTTTTAGTTTTGATATTAGAAATCGTCAGATCTCAATTCTTTTATCTTTTATAGAACTTTGAATGCAAAAACACCTGATGTTGTACCTTCGGACACCATCAGTGCTGTACCTACGGACACGTTCTTGTGGGTGTCTGTAGCTAATCGGCGTTTTAGAATCAAGTTTCATTTAACTGAATACATTTTAATAAATGTTCAATTAATTCTAAATGGTAATCTATTCGTCAGCGATTATTTTCAAGTGAATTTTAGATGAAAAATCAAATATTTTTTGATCTAAACTACTTTTTTAAATTTATGATTCTACTTGGAATTTAATGTAAAATACGGTGTAAAATCCTAAGCATCCTATCGCATTTAAGTGTGATGTTTAAAAATACTTGAAATTTCCACTGAAGAAGATTTACCACCAAATTATTATTGTTATTACCACCAAATGCTTGCACAACTAAGTGTTGATCGAATTGGTTTTTTTTTTGG
This sequence comes from Tetragnatha versicolor, assembly GCA_024610705.1. Taxonomy (NCBI): domain Eukaryota; kingdom Metazoa; phylum Arthropoda; class Arachnida; order Araneae; family Tetragnathidae; genus Tetragnatha; species Tetragnatha versicolor. Next base: position 44,344,204 of record JANDEH010000009.1, read on the forward strand.
ATCAGTGAAGTTGTCAGATCAATCAGCATGATTGATGAAAATATTATCTTAAATTCTGATCTGAAAATACCATGTGATTTTTGTGTTTTTGGTAAAAAATCAAGACTTTTATCATTCAACTTCGTTTTAATGATCATTTACGATCTAAAACTACATTACTTTAAAAAATCTATTTTCAATTTTAAAAAGGCTTGAAATAGGTTATTTAAAGGTAATGCATCAATAAAAATGTTAATTCTTAGCTTTTTTCAACTAAAATTTCCCTTTTTAAGGGTGTCCACAGGTACAACTGGGTCTGTTCATAGGTACAACAGGTTGTTGTACCTTTGGACACAAATTTTTCCATGTTATTATAAATGATTAAAAATCTAATTTTCAAGATTTTGGCTAGCAAAAAATATCTCTGTACTTACAAAGGTTAGGACTATAGGTTGGGCACTTTAAATGGTCAAAATGTGATTTTACCTGTCTTAGAAAAATCTAAACGTGATTTTTGTCCAGAGGTACAACACTCTCCCCTATAGTTTAAAGAGGAATTATTTTTTCTGAAGTAGGACCTCCAGCCCCCTCGAAAATTTTATAATTTACAAGGTCTTGAAATGAGCTAAAATTTTACTTTTTAGAGGCAAATTTTCTAAATTTTTCTGGAGGTTACCCTTACCTTCATTTTTACGTACTTGGAGCGCAAATTGTTGAATACAGCCATTAAGTGTAACTTAATTCGAATGCTGAGGCTAGCTTCCCTTCCCCTTAGCTTCGTACAGGTTTATGTGATATTTTTACTTGGGCATAAAAATTAGGGTTTTTTAGTGTTAAAGTTTCGTTAATGTTAACATTTCATTTAAAAAATTTAAATTTTAAACTCAAAAGACATTTAAAATTCATTTCAGCTAATTCTTCTTTGAATTTAACAAAAACTTTATGTATAAATGTACTTGGGGGTACCTTAGAATCAAAATAATGTTGAGTCTGAAAATAAAGTCTGGTTAACGGTCCTTGTGAACTGTACTCAAAAGAGTAGAGCCGAATCTAAGGGGGATGGGGGACTTCCCTCATTCCGAAATTAAATAAGTGATGATCCTTATACCTCTAAGGTGTTAAGCCAAATTTAACAAAATTTTCTGGGGGAGTGACCCAAGACCCCCCTTTTGTTTTAGAGATATTATTATCTGAAATAACCTTTTCATACTTATACAAAGTTTCGCATTTAATTTATTATATAATCGGAAAATACCTTCGAAAAAAATTGGGAACCAAAACACCTCTCAAACAAATGTCTGGTAATGGCCCTAAAAAATTATTTCGTCCTGTTTTCTTTGTTTTTCTCTCTCAAAAACTCGGCATGTCGTCAAATATTATCTGCTAGAAAACACTGCGCGATACTAAAATTTAAAAAAAAATTCTGAATACCTAAAAATTTGGAAAATAACATGCCTTCCGATAGGCCTCCCTCGAAAATCTGGTCTGGCATGCGGTTATAAAAAAAGTAAAAATCTTAATTGACCTGAAAAATTTAGTTTTCAACAAGATGAAATAGTTCTTATATTAACAAAGTTCATAAATTAATAATTTAAATATAAGAAGTAAATTCTTAATAAAACGACTCTTTACAAAAATAATTCAAAAATTTATTTTAAAATTTTTTTGATACATATTAAGTCTAATTTTTATTGCTGATGTTGTATGTAGGGTGGTAAGTTAAAAAAAATACTACAAAAATGTTCTATGATGACCCTAATAGGTTCAAATGAAATTTAAGTTTTTAAAAATTTGTTAAATGTGTCTTATATGAAATAATGAAATTTAAAACCAATTATATTTTATAATTGGGGCTATTTTCTGGCAAACTTTCTATTCCGGCTGCGGGCTATCGTTACTTTGGCCTGTCGATAGTTCACGGTTTATTTCTTCTACAAGAAAGGCCAAAGCTAGGTGAATCATCCACAAATTATGGATTGTGAAAATGTCTGGCGTAGGATATTCATTTTATTCACTATTAATAATTTCTGTCAACCTCTTTGTGTCAGAAAGTGAGACTACTTGTGCTGTGAAAGTAATTAATTTTATGAATAAAAATGCAAATAATTTTTAAATCTTAATTAAATGAATTAAAATTATTAAATTTTAATTTTTATTAATTTAAATTTTAATTAAATTTAATGAACTGAATTAAAATTTAATTAAATGACAAAATTTTCTAAACCTCCAAAAATAAAAAAAGTTCCAAAATTCATTAAAAAAATGTACCATTGATTTCACGAAACCAATAAAAAATTAAAATTCTTATTTTGTTGCCATTATTTTTTTTCAAAACCTTGCCAGTCCCTAAATTTTTTGATAGCATAAAATTATAATGTATTATTTAGCGTACAAATAATACGTTCCAAACCCACCAAAAGATGGCGCCGTCTCTACTTTGTTTCACTTTCTTCTCCCATTTTATTCGTTTGAATTAAAACTGTTTCCAACACAAAACTGCCTAAATTCACCTGAAGTCTTTCATTGTTTTGATAAGTGTATGGGTCAATTCACCAGTTCGGCTAATTGGTCTCATCTTACTTCCCGCCCTGTCAAAACGAGATCCTTTTGAATTGTGAGTCGGGCGCTCCTTGCAATTTCGAACTCTCGCCATGCTCCATGCTCTCCCACCATACTCTTTTCTGAGGGGTCGTGAACTCTAACCTTTCAGTTGACGATTTTAGTGGAACCTGAAACACACACTGCAGCTGAGTCTCCACATGAAAGGTAGCGATTTTTTCCAGTTTCTGCATGATTATCATCGCTTTTCGCCGGTTTTTTGTTCATTTTCTTCTGTTTAACATGCTGTCGTAGTTTATATTTTCAAAAAGCATGTACTAGCATTCTGGTGCTAAAAAAATGGGTGTTTTTGTGAGCGCTTTCTCCAATTTGTCAGTCGTGTTTACAGCATATGATCAGAATCGTGATGCCCCCAGGATCTTAATTTCTGATCCCGCTCTTCTTTCTGACATTGTGACTAGTTTTCAGTTTGTTTACTACGGTAAGCAGTTTATTTACATTGAGTTGTTGATGTTCGTGTTTTGGGTATTTTGTTCTTTTTAAAGAATGTGTTTCTGGCGGAAATTTTATAAGAAAAATAATTTAGATAAGAATGCTTGTAAGAGAATTTTACACATGCTTATTACGTACTTGTATTTTTCCCCATTTTGTTATTTTTAACTCGAGAATCTGGCGTATCCACCTTATATGGAAATTCTTCTCCTTTCCACCTGCATGCTGAAACACTTAAAAGTTCAGTAAATAAAAATGTTGAAAAAATATATTTATTTATTTACTAACATTTAAATAATGTAAATCTTTTTATAGCTTTTTTCTCCTTCCTGGTAACAATATTTCTACAAGTTTATGTCTGATTAATGGGAGTAATGTGTTGTTTAATTAACTAATTAATTAAGCCAATTTTTAAATTGCTATTTAAAACGCTTTGTCTATGTTAATAAAGGATTGGGTTTGTATTTATTTATTTAAAGAATTTGGTTACTCTTTATTGTAAAATAAAATCTGGGTTATGTTTAGACTAAATATAAAAAAGCTGATAGATATGCCGAACTCATGTATTACTCTTGTTCTATTTATTTAAACTCTGAAATAAAAGTACATGGAATATAGTATTCAATGCCTTGATTTTTGCTGTCAAAAATATTTACTGTCGGAAAGAGAAAAATATTCAGTTGGATGTGTTCTTCTGGCATTCTGAGAGAAACAGCTTGGAATATAAATAAATAAATCATGGGAATCAAATGAATATTGTTGAAAACCCTCTTTAATAGTGAAAAATATCCTTGTAAATTGAAAATACAAAAATGGACTGCTGCGTTAAATTCAGTTATTGATCTTTATTAAGCATCACACACAATTAATATTTTTTATTTATTATGAGTAGTTAAGCATATTTAAGTATGATGTTAATTAATATGTTAGTAAAATATTGTTCAATTTTACACTTACCCATACAATTTTGAGCTAAATTAGAATATCATTATGCACATCAATAATATAGTTTTAACCAAACCAAATCTTTAACTTTTAATAACTTAACATGAATACAACACACAATTCTAAAAATATTGTTAATTTAGTGAATATCTGTGAATAGCAATAATATTTATTCCTCTTACACAGACAAATATGTTTTATTTACTGGAGGAGTTTTAATCTTTTTTCATAAACAAAAATCTTTGGCTAAATATAACTTTCAATAATATAAGTTTATTCTCTGTTTCCTATTTATCTCTACCTTCTTATACTTCTGTCCTCTTAATTCCACTTATTTTAATATCACATAGATATTTCGTTCCCTCTCATTATCTTCATCTATCCTATTATTTTGGTTCTCTTATCCCTTAATCATTTTAGGCTAATATGTATAATCATTTAGGCTTTATATCTCTTATTCTTAGCCTCTTTATTTGAATCCATTACATTATCTTTACTCCTCATTAGTCTTTGTTCCCCTTATCCTCTAGATCTCTATCCCCATTTTTATCCTTTTCTTATCAATCACTCTTATGCACTTTATTTTTCTATTCCTCTTTGTGTCTCCCTTATCTTCTTCATTCTTCCTCTCATACTTTTTATCCCTCTTCATCTACCATATCCTTTATTTCACTTTATCTTTATCCTCATCATCTCTTTCCTCCTCTTCATATCCCTTATCCTTTTTAGCTCTCTCTTCCTCTATCTCTCTTCGCCCCTTTTCTCAATCTCTCTGTTCTTCATCTCTTTTTATACTTATGATTTCTTACATCTTTATCCCTTTCTTCTCTCATCCTTTTTATACATATTCATCCATCTCATACTCTTAACCCCTTCCTCTCATACATACTCTATATCCTCTCTATTCCTCTATAATTCATTCCTCTTCATCTCTCTTTTTCTATCATCTTTCTCTCCTTCTTTTTCTTACTTTTAATAACTTTCAGTATCAATTTTTAAATAGAAGTCGCTTAAAATGTGAATAACATAATGATTAATTTGAAATCTTAGATGAGGGAGAAAATTAAGAGTTAAATAAGTAATTTCGGATTTTTTTCTTAGTCGTAAAATTTACTCAAATAATTTTAAAGAAATTCTTTACATTAAGGGTTACATTATTGTTCTCTAAATGAGTTAAAACATTTTTTTAAAGAAAATCAAAACGGAGAAAATCTTATCATACAGTTGAAAAACACCAGAAAAGATATTTTTTGTAATGTTTCATTAATACATCCTTAGACTTTTAATAAGGGCGTTTTTGGTTAGTAGCTGGAGTTCTCTCAATTATAAAAGTTGTTTATTAATTTCTGAATAAACGCAGAAAAACTCCTACTCTATTATACAATTTGGTAAACTTTTTGATAATGGAAATCCGATGAAAGCCGAAAATTCGTGTCCTTACCGTTTGAACAAGCTCTCTAAGCTACAGAGAGTATGATGCATTGCATAAGTAGAGGCATGCGTTGTGTGAACGTGTATTGCTACGTAATACGACACTCAATATGAGTAAATTTCTTTATAAACTTCTTTCGGCTTCTGTGGGAGAAAAATCAAGACCTTCCGTCGTCCCCTTCTTGATATAAGTGGGAGAAATGTTATAATTTTCTTTTGTTTTATCCCGGCATAATTCAGATCCGATGTCGGTACTCTTAAATACAGTACCTACGGGCATTAAATTTTTAAAACCTTTTAAGTGACAAAGTTTTAAAAAGTGATAAATAGACACTTGTAATACATCGACGTAGATTTAAAACTAATTTCAAAATATTGTAAAAAAATTAACCAAGCAACTAATAAAGATAAGTTGTTACTTATCTATTAAAGTATAAAAATTAAGTTTAAAAGTATCAAAAAAGGTAGTTTTTACTGCTTTCTAATAACCCCTTTCAACCCTACACAACCCGAGGTTGTTATTTGGGGAGACTACGACCGAAAAGGTTAAAAAATTCATTGAAAATATACTCTAAATCTAAATTGATCGAAATCATCGATTTAAATCCTTCGGAGGTTATAGGTCTAGGTTTTAATAGGAGATATATGCTTAGGAAATTGAAAAAAATCCTTATTTTACTGTATCAACTTTAAAATTCATAGAATATTTGGTGGCAAAGAGACAGACATCCTTTCGTAACAAAAAATGGCTCCTTGTTTTTAATCCAGAAGAAATTCCGGTAATAGTACTTGCTGATAGGTGCAGTCATTATTTTTATGGATAAAAAATTATACTTTTTCATTTTCTTAAGTAAAAACTTTTTTCTAGTTTTATTGAAGATAGTTTCTATAAAATGTTAGCGATTTAAATAACATCAACACCTAGTCAACTTAGTTTAAGTTCTCCGCATCCAAGTAATCAGGGCCTTTTTTTTAATAAAAAAGCAGTGAATTACTACCTAAAACCAGGAACATAAAGCATCAGATATCTTTCTAAAGCCAAATATTTTTGTATAAAAAAGTAGTTATAAAGACTTTTTATTATATTCAATATTAAGTTCACTATTAATAGATTTTAAGAGAGTGGGAACTTTAAGGCATAGAATGGCGGAGGTTTGGCAGAATGCCCTGGTAATTCCATTTTACGATAAGGCTTTAAAAGTTACATTTTGAACAATACTATCTATGCCGATTCGTTTTGTTGTGCATACCGAAAAATTAATTTTTATGTGTCTCGTCTTCCCCTACATATTGGTGTACGGATTCGAGGCATTTGTAGGCAACACCTTTTGATGAATATTTTGATTTAATGAAAAATAAATGAGTGTGGCATATAAAAATGCTTTTAAATATTCAGTGTGATTTTCCAGAAATTAAATGGAAAAGCTCCATCATAAATCATATACGGTCGCTGACGCTATGGAGCTAGGCTTCCTGCTACTCTTTCAGTACAGCGATAGGTAATAGGCCCGTGCTTTAAATCGATATAATAAAATAAGTCGGTTTAACATTAACATCGGTATACCGGTTTAAAGTCCATGCCGAACTCATTATATCGAAAACCGGAATTATATCGGTTTGAATTCCGATAAAACTTGGAGATTCGATTTATTTTGTTAAACCGATCTCTGATCCGATGAAAAAGATCCTGAGGTAATTTGCTTTTTATAATTGGATCTGAATAGAGCCTGCTTGTTTTTATTCTGTGTAACTCATTTATTTGCTCCTTTTTAAGTAGGGGCCATTTAAATATTACATAAGCATGTTTTTGGTCATTTTTGAACTTCCTACCCCTTTGTCAGCAAAAGGTATTCTCACGTCCTGAGATTAAATTTTATTAAAATAGTAGATAAAAAACCATGAAGAATGACGTTTGCATCAAGTATTTTCGTAACCTAGTTTCTGAGATATAAATTTTTTAAATTTCGTTTTTTGTTTGGGTGCGAGAACACTATTTCGAATCACAAATCATGCGCTGTGAGGTCACATCCAATAGAAGCCCTTTTTCTGATCACGTGAAAACAGTAAACACAATGGTTTTCATCCGCTGTGATGTCACATCCAATAGAAGCCAGTTTTCTGATAACGTGACTTTTCTGGCATTTTGGCAATAAAAGAATTGAATTTTAAATTATTCAAAACACATTTTTGAACTTAAAAATCAGAAATTTGGGAGTTTTAAACCATAATGTATCAAAAAAGTATAAAATCAAGCAAATCCCTCACTCATGCAAATACCTCATTACGGAAGAAAACTTGAGTTTTGAAATTATTTATGGAAGAAAGAAGATATTTTCGAAAGTGCAGTGTTTGTAACATCTTACGTAAGCATCTCTCATACCCCCTCTCCCCTTGTCAATAAAAATAAGCAAAGAGCGAGCCCCCGCCTCCCCCCTTTGGTGCTTACGTAATATTTGAACGGCCCCAACTGTTAATTTTAAATTTTAAAATCGTGACATGCTTCAACAATGCAGTGGAGAGGGGACGCTAGAATAAACAATGGTATTAGCATTAATTTTGGGTTGACAAACCCCCTATAGCTCTTCTGTCATTCATGGGGGGATACCCCCAGCTAAAGATTTCTGACTGAGTTCGCTGACTATATGCTCAGCCATTCCGGCTTTTCTCTCAAGTTGAGTGCCCTGTAAGAGTAGGATATAGTGGCCCACCTGCCACCTGCTCTCGTGTGTCCTGAGAATTTCAAAACTTCGCCACGTGTCAATGCTCCTTGGGCGGTTACGACCTTTCCTCTGCCCTTTTCGTTGCTATGGCAACCAACACGCAGAGCAGGCATTCGTACAGAAGGTAAAGTATAAAGCACACAAAAAATGCCTTTGAATCCAGTCGTCTCTAATATCTTGTGTGTAATCAGATGCGAAGACAGGTCGGCACAAAGAATTCGAACTGAGCCGAGTCTGTTTCTGACGTCCCAAAGCCTTATTGCGTTTCGAAATACTACTCGGCAAAACCAAATTTATCTATTCCTTTCTTTGTAGGGATAACCAAAGCTTGCTGAGTTACAAACTTTCCTTTCACTCAATTCGAACTCTTTAGATTTTTGGGCTAGACTTAAAAAAAAGTTTAGTGGCTTAGGCTCAAATTTTTTTTAAAAATTAGACCTGAGCCATTCACAAATTAGGTCGTACGCTTAGGAGGTGACACAATATGACAAGGGGAAGGGAGCAGTTCAAAAATGTGTGGCATCACACCATAAACTATTTTTTACTGTTGATCAAGTGCTAAAATAGGGATTTCTTCCATTTTTTGGTTCTGATTAGTATAAGAGTATCACATTATCATGTATAATATATTAAAAGTGAAACAATTTTAAGACATCACAATGGAGGCAGTTGGTCACTTAAAGGGGACAATGTGTTACAGGGGGAGAAAGTGGTGTAAAACCCTTGGAAATTCTGCGATGGGATGTCCATAGGTGATGTCACACTTTTTTACCTCATTTTTGACTCCTTCCCTCACCTATGTCACAAAATGTCATATTTCACCATGCCCCTACCAACCTTACCCATTCTTCACCCTCTCTTACCAAAAAATGTAACACAAGGTTGGCGAAAACTTGGGATCCCACATTTTTATTCCAGCTGGAAATATACAGAACTGGAAAAAAAACGACTCGGACCCTATGTCTCCGGAACGGCTTTTGTTATAAAGACAAATAAGGTATCATTTTTCATGGATTTGAAGTATTCTATACACAGAAAAACCCCTAGGAAAATACCCTTAGGAAAAACGAAAGTTGGTGCCTCGTTTAATATGAAGACGACCCCCTAAGAACTTGAAAATTTTTCTGTGTGTAAAATACTTCAAATCATGAAAAATTATACCTTATTTGTCTATACAGGGTGTCCCATAAATAGTGGGTCACACTTCTAGGGGGATAGTAGACACCTAGACGAGTCAGAATCACATAGGAATCGGGGGTCCCAGACCAAATCCCAAGGAGTTAAAAATGGAGCGACACCCCAAAAAAATTATTGAAAAATTCAATTTGTAGAAGAACTGCTATTGGTAAAAATTTAATTATGGTCTCAAAAATTGTGATTTAATATGATCTTTAAAATTATCTCAAAAGTCTTCACATTAAATTTTTTTTATTATGAAAAAAGTTAAAAAACCACAAAAAAATGTGAAAATTCTGCCCAAACCTCATTTTGTATTTAGAAATCCTTTCTTTTGATTTTATAATCTGAAAGATCATAGTTGTAAACCCTTAAGTCCAAAGTGTCACGTAAAAACCATCAATATTCAATGCTTGAGATCCTGTTAAATGTTTTTTCGTCCGCAGACTGTCGTTTTGGAAACGGCTATAGGAAACCAGTTTTTGCACGCAAAAAACGGATTTAACAGGATCTCAAGCGTTTAATATTGATGATTTTTTCGTGAAACTTTGGACTTAAGGGTTTACAACTATGATCTTTTAGATTATAAAATCAAAAGAGATGATTTCGAAATACAAAATGAGGTTTGGGCAGAATTTTCACATTTTTTTGTGGTTTTTTAACTTTTTTAATAATAAAAAAATTTTAAGGTGAAGACTTTTGAGATGATTTTAAAGATTATATTAAACCACAATTTTTGAGACCATAATTAAATTTCTACCAATAGCAGTTTTTCTACAAATTGAATTTTTCAATAATTTTTTTGGGTTGTCGCTCCATTTTTAACTCCCTGGGATTTGGTCTGGGACCCCCAAATCCTATGTGATTCTGACTCGTCTAGGTGTCTTCTATCCCCCCTAGAAGTGTGTCCCATTATTTATGGGACACCCTGTATATCAAAAGCCGTTCCGGAGAAATAGGGTCAGAGTCGTTTTTTTACCAGTACTGTACAAGTACATCCAACTTAATTTCAAAGAGTTTTTGAAAAAATATTATTTATACTTCTGGTGTAAGCTACATTTCCCCAAAATATTTGTTCTATAGCAACGTTTCCTGTACGCAGTACGTCACTACGTGGAAGGAGAAAATGAGTAAACACAAAGCCTGTTGGGTTGATAGGAGGAATTTCGATACGCGAATTGTGATAAAAAGACACTATTTATACATGGGTTTAACGAAATAATCATTTTTTTAATTGACGTTCTTTGTTTCACTCGGGATATCACAATCCAGTTGTAACCCTTCTCCCCTTGTTTTGACTGATGAAACTCTCCCTCTCCCCTTCAAGCGTGACGTAATTTATGGACAACCCCAGACATAGTTTGTAAAAGGCCCCTTTAGTTCTAAGATCGTACGCTGGAATTTTCAAAAATTATAGTCTGAGCTACACGAAAAACTCCTTTACGGTTTTCCAATCTCTTTTAATCTTTAGCTTTAAAATAAGATCCATACGACTTTGTTAACGCCAATGAGAACCTGTTTGTGTTTACATTGCCTTTTAGACGGAGAAAACCCCTAATGTTAAAAAAAGACTTTCAGACTTAAGCTAAAGATTTCGCGGGGATATGTTATCCTAAGAACATCATTTAGCATAGTTTAAAAAGCAAAAAGAAATTCTGAAAATGTTAAATTGACCAGAACCTCTTCGTAAATTCAGATCCATTCATGTTTTACTTGAACTTAATGCAATTTATTGTTCTTTTTGCCACCAATGTTTTACAGTTTTCTCCTTGAGATTATTTTCTGTTTTCCTGGAACTATTTGTTTCAGTTTGTTTGAATATGGATGTTAGTGGTGTTAACAACAGACCGTTCTATAATACAGTATTTAGTCTCGATATGACGAAGTCGAAGGGACGGGTAAAAAATTTCGAGGTAAAGAATTTTCGGCATTACAAATTAAATTAGAAGAATTCCTAACCCCGTCTAGGAGGAAAATATTTTTAACGAAGTTCATCTTATCGAGAGTATATTGTATTAATTGTTGTTGTTTTTTATTTTTTTAGTGGGGTTGCTATTTCCTTTTTTTTCTGACAAAGGGGGATGTGTTGAGAGGCTTACGTACGTCATTATAAAAGAGCATTTCATTTTCGAAATTTCGAACAATCTTATAATTAGAAAAATAATCTAATTTAAATATTAGTCTCAAGCCTTTTACGTTTTTCCGATCCCTTTTCATCCCTTTTAAAATAGTAAGTTCCATACTATTTTTTTTGGTAACACCAATGAGAATAATTGCCGTTTCGTTTTATTATAATAGCAAGTATCAGGGTTGGCAAGGTTTTCCTACCCCAGTCCTGGAAAAACTGTTTTTCCCACATGGAAAAACTGATTACTAAAAAATGTAATTATAAATTCAAAACCATCTTTAAAATGTCAAAATTGAGTCCCAAGAAGTAAAAATAGCTTAAAAAAAGAAACTAAGGAAGTTCGACAATATAGTGCATTTATTTAAATATTTACACAGATTTCTAAATATTTACCAATCGTTAATCGTGCTCATATTATTCGTCTTCCACTTTTTTAAATTTAATACAAATTATTCATTGCTTCTCTTGATGCGGTGATACCTTTAAGTTAAATAAATTTATTTATTTTGTTTTAAGATACATTTATTTAAGAAATTTATTACTATTAGAAAAATGTTTTTGAGCAAATTTTGTTTTATTTTAGATTCCTTTCCTACAGAATAATTTAAAACCAAAGAGAAATCAGTAATAACTAAGTATATCTATAATGTTGCACATCAAATTCATAAAGTCAGAATATTTCTTACATATTGTCATTTGGAAGTTTTCCTCGGCATTTACCACTTTTCCCGGTTTTACCACTTTTTCCCAGTGTTATGTTTTTTGGACGAGGAAAAGCCAACCCTGCCTAGTGTATACTGATTTTTAAAATTTATCCATTGGATACGTACTGTCCGTCTATTAAGCTCACAAATAATCATGTTAGGTTTCCTCTTTTAGTACTTTAATCTAAATAATTAATTTGATTATAATTACCTTGAAAAAGTGGGAAGCTAAAAGATTTATACTCAACTTGGAGAGTCTTGTTCAATGTGCATATATTATCAGATTTTTGCTCTACTGTAATGAAACTTTATCACCTTTAAACTAATACAGTATACCTAATGGATTTTTATACTGTGTCCAGCTTTTCATTGACATTTGACATTTTTATTTCAGACTTTCGAGTGTCATAAGCCAAGTACCCTCCATGAGGCCCTAGAAAATGCTTAGCTACAGCGCCTCGCCTCCCTCCCCAGACAATGCGCATTCTTCGTGTGAGAATGCTGACGATTCTTACACATGAGTCCTCAATGTAACATCCAACTTGTTTCGCTATTGTTTCTTGTAAGTATTTTAGATTCAAACATAATTTATCCTATTTAGTTCATCAGACCTTATAGCCATCGTTGGGGTTCTCAAATTTTAGGTGAAGTTGAAGTTATCGCTAGAAGGGCTGAATGAATGAGGTGAGGTTAGCTTTCGTTGGGCATTAGGATGTACAGAAAAAGGGAGGGAATCGTCATCGGTCAATTTTAAAAATACTATTTATTTCACACTGGAAATGGGGATCTGTGGATTCAATTTTGATCTTCCGTATAATACAAAATTGTAGTAACGTCATATAGTATATCACTTCACGAAACATGATGAAGCCTTGCCTGTTGATTCTATACTTAGTTGTCATAACACCCTCGTTAGTAATTCATTCTATAACTTATATTCTCAATCAGTCTGTACAGTACAGTACAAATGCAGCCTTCAGATTCACTCTTCTGCAATCTGAATAAACACATTTTCGTAACTACTTTGCCATAAAATTTGAAAAGTAACATAGATTGAAACAGGATTGAAGTTACTTTTTTCGACATTTTTATATTGGTGAAATGCGTGATAACTCAATTTATGCAAAAACCAAACTTAATTTTGATATTATTTTAGAAAACTCAACTAGGCTCAAGTATTTTAGCGTACAGTGATTAGCTTGAAACGAGGAGCGATCCGCCGGGGGTTGGTAAATAATAATCGCCTAGTCTTTATAATTACACACTTAATTGAGTAAAATGTCATGAAAGCTTTTTCGTATTGGCTGATGGCGAGAATTTGGATGTAATTGGACTTCCCTTTGAAAACGCCGCCCCTTCAGTTTTGTCTTTATCTTGTACTCCACCATTTCTCGAGTATATAGTAGTTTAGCAACTGCGTCGAGTCGTCAAAGGAGACGTGCTGCTGTAGACCCGTGTCTCTTCTGTTTGCAAATTGAATGTGGATACAATACCGTATTATCAATCAGTCGAGACTTTCCATTGTCTCCAGCATGGGAGACAATGGGATTCTTCTGACCCGAGGTCAACATGTCAAAGATCCTGGTCTGCAGCTAGATTAAGTGCGTGCTCGGCAATCTTTATATTACAAAGCGTTTAAAAATAGCCTCTCTCTTACTGTGCTGTGTGATATGAGAAGGTAGGTCTTGAAGGGGTCCGAGATACAAAAATGGTTAGGTCCTCCCTACAAAAAAAATTACGTTCTTTAAAAAATGCTGTTTCTTGTGCTTTAGTAAATGAAATGATGTTTAAATCAGATTTCTATCTTGGAACCACCAGAGATCTAATCTACTTTTGTGGGCTGTTTTATGAAAATTATAATTCTTAAACTTAAAGTATGTTTTGAACGTGCACTAATCTTCTTTGATAAACAAGACTAATTTCTACTTTAAAGTATATAAATTTATCTTTTCTTTATTCCTCTCATCCTCACGTTCGTTCCACCTTTTTTGATCCCCTCATCTCATTCCTTTTTTATTCTCTTCACTACACTACTAATTAATTTCATTCCTTTCATCTTCATCATCCTCTTCGTCTCATCCTCTTCATTCTCACGCGATCCTTCCATCCCCGTTAAATACTCCTATCTCAATTCTTTTTACCATCTTCATTACTATCATCCTTTTCATCCCTCCCTTCCTCTTCATGTACTATCCCATCTTCTTTTTATCTCATCCTCTCTTCATCCCTTATCTATTCTACTTGTGTGTGGCCCTCTCTTCCTTTTTATTTCTTCATCCAGCTGAAAAACACAATTATTTTGTGAAGAAAAATTTCAACTAATATCGGCTTTATTTCTGTTGTAAATTTTAATTAATATTATAGTACAGTATTTTAATTAATAGGGAGCTTAAAATTTAATAATTCAATTTTTTCGAAATATATTTCTTTTAATACATCATCATCATATGTATTTGGCCAGACAGCCCAGGGTGGGCCAGTGCCTTCCTTTGAATTTTTCCCCTCAGCGCTCTATTATTGACAACTTGGCGCCATTTCCTCTCCCGGATGGCAAGGAAGTCCGATTCCACAGAGTCAAGCCATCTTAATCTGGGTCTTCCCCTTTTCCTGCATGATAGTGGTTTATGTACACGAATCTTTTTCAACGGGGAATCATCATCCATTCTAAAAATGTGTGCTGCCCAATTCATTCTATTAATTTTAATGTATTTTATAACATCTGGGTCTTTATAAATTTTGTACAGCTTCAAGTTATATCTTCTTCTCCAAACGTTGTTAACTTCTACGCCACCAAGAATGGCTCTAAGAACTTTCCGTTCAAAAATGGCTATTTTACTTTCTTCAACCTTGGTAAGAGTCCAGGTCTCTGAACCGTATCTCAATTCTTTTTACCATCTTCATTACTCTCATCCTTTTCATCCCTCCCTTCCTCTTCATGTACTATCCATCTTCTTTTTATCTCATCCTCTCTTCATCCCTCATATATTCTTGTGTGTGGCCCTCTCTTCTTTTTATTTCTTCATCCAGCTGAAAAACACAATTATTTTGTGAAGAAAAATTTCAACTAATATCGGCTTTATTTCTGTTGTAAATTTTAATTAATACTGTAGTACAGTATTTTAATTAATAGGGAGCTTAAAATTTAATAATTCAATTTTTTCGAAATATATTTCTTTTAATACACATTATGAAATATTATGGCAACTCGTCATCAATAATGGCAAATGATGTTTAACCTTTTGATCTGGGTCGAGTCGCGTTTACAATTACATACAGCTGTTGTTAAAAGATTCCCGACCGTTCTGTCTCATCGGTTCATCGGGCGCGCCAGAAGTTTTGTGGGGAAAATATCATCAGATCAAGAAATCTGTAAAGGTTCCATATTTTGGAGCATTCCGGAATTTGGTATTCCGGATAAAAGGTCGCTACTCTAATAGTTTTCCGGGATTTTGAGTTGAAGTCAGTAGCACTCATGATAATTTCTTTCAATTAAAAAGGGATTAAATAAATTGCCTAATTAGGGCCCTTGGAGTTCCTTGTGAACACTTAATGAGGTTTACAAAATAGTATATGAAAATAAAAAGTTTTGATTAAATTTTAATTTTAATTAGTCCTGATATGATTTTAATGAGCAACTCTAACATAAGAGAAAGAGAGAGGATGCCTTATACATAAATGTTTACGAACAAGTAATGCGAATCACCTTTAGCCTTTGAAGAATACTATTTCCAAAACTTTTTTTAAGTTACATAAAAATGTATAGAAATTGTTTTTTATGTTTTTAAACAAATGATAAAAAGCCTCTTTTATTAACTCGTGGTTGAAGCTAAATTAATTTGAAAAATTTATATTTTTAATAAAAGATTGTCTCTTTAAAATTTGTGATTTACAAAGATTATGTAGATATATATTACAACCATTATTACTTTACAACCATTTTTTTTCGGAAATCACCAATTTACAATAAGACTTCGAAACAGAAATGTCTAAGAACTTCGTCGATAAATCGAAAAATAAAGCTTATCTCAAGGGAACGACTCTCAAGTATGTGTCTAGTAAAACGCGAATGTTACAAGATCGACAACGTATTGAAGATCATGCTGACCTATGGAACCTCCCCAAAGTTTCGAGGAAGTTCCTATTCTCTAAAATGAATAGCTCCCAAGAGGAAAGTGGTGGCACCCCGTGCTTGCCTTTTCATTAACTCTTATTAAATGATAGGGTGTGGCTTAAATTGGTGCATGAAAGTAATTATTGCGTATGTATCGAGTTTATAAACGGCCATTTAGTCGTTTCTTTTAAAACTAGTCGACCGACAGTGGAAAAAAATCCCCGTTTCTCTCAAGTCTGGGAATATTTTAATACCATCTGGTGGGCCTTCTAGACTAGACCTACTAGTTTTTACCTACTACTACTAGTTCGATGTAACGATTGGCACATATATATTACTCTTTTCTTTATAAAAAATTACAAACTGCGAACCACCATAGGAAGTGAGGAGATTTTATTACTGGACAGAATCGATAATTTTTAGGTGTCTGATGGGATACTTTTACGTTTCATAATTCTTGTTTTTTTATTTAGTACACTCTCGATGTTTCGTAATGAAGAGTTTTGAGATAACCCCAAAACTTAAAAAAATAGGAAAAGAAGTAAATTGTGTAAGGTGTTCTCTCTAAATCAGATAATCCAGCTGTACTAATCTTTCTAGGTCGTTCTCTTGCTTGCTCAAAAAATTTTAGCCGATTCGTCTCTTTTTCACTCCGCAAGCGCTTTTAACGTCTTTCTCACTCCTTTCGTTGGTGGGTGACAAAAACTTAAAATCTGAACACAGTATAGCGAAATTAAGCATTAGAAAATAATAGCTGATTGGGGAAAAGATTACAACTGTACACACACGAAGTAGTGATTTTCTAAATGAAATTAATTTTTTAGTTTAAAAAATATTTGGTGTTCAAGTGTTCATTTCGTATCGTTTTCAAAAGTGCATTTCAATATCGACGCCTAAACGGTTTTATTGGGTTTTACCCATCATTACCATCATCCCACCTTTAAAATGGCTTTAAAATTGGGAAAACTAACTTGAATTAGTCGCCAGAGCCCAAATCCTCCCCCGACCACCAGTTGAACCCTGTTTTCTCTTGTTGAACAGTTGTTCTCGATCGATTTTCTCAATTGTTGACGAAGGAAGTATGACCTCGGTACTAAACGTAAAGGCTAGCAGAAAACGTTTTACTTTGTATGAGGTGTACTTTGTATGGTTATGTGTATGACGTTCCCGAAAAATCCTTGTACGAATCAAGTCTAAAAAATCTGATTTTTTCTCTAAAATTATCTCTCTAAATAATTTCGTTTGAATACCATTTTAAAATCAACTAAGTTAAGTCTAAAAAAGTAAATTTCATTGTGAATGTTGCGGGGTTTTATTTTTCTTCTCCAGAATATTCCTTTCGGATTAAGTCTGATTAAATTTAAATTATCAAAAGGTTTGTCCGAAAAAAGTGTAATAAAAATTACGTATAAATCTACATTATGAATAAACTCTGTCCCAAGTCTTCCCTAAAGATGTCAGTATCTACACTAGGGTGGTCGCAAGAAATCAACTTTCGAATTTCTTTGGTGGCAACCCCCTAAAATGTGACAATGGGCTAGAAAATAAGATTGGCAAAGTTTAAGCTCAATCGGATAATATTAAGACCCGCCTCATTGAGGTCAAAGTTCAGAAAAAAACGAAAAAAACATAGTTTTTCGACCATAAAATCGGAACTATTCGTCCTAAAAATATGGTTCGTGTCTCATTTCATAGTAAATTTTATTGGCTTGAAGTTAGATCCCCTTAACTTTTTTACTAAAATTTCTAGTGCGAAATATAAAAATTGTTGTCAAGTGAGGTTGAAGAACTCCCTGTAAATTACCTTTCCAGCAAAAATGTAAAATCTTTTAATTATGCAATTAAATCGGCTTTTCAGATTTTTATCTTTGTATTTTACATTTTTTTAATTAAAAAGGTTTCAGTTAGAGGTATTTTCAAAAGAATATGCTACAAAGTTTTAATTTAAAATAGTAAAAATAGGAGAAAAAGAGGAAACAAAAAGGAGAAAATTACAACACATCATGTTCAAAAGAATTTAAAAAGAGAAACATTATTTATTTGAAGAAATAATTTGATCAGTAGATGACATAAAATAAGTAAAAATAAATTTTTTTACGAAAATAAAAAAGATAAGAAATTTTTATATTTCTAGAAGAGAGAAAAAGGTATAAACACGAACAAACTCAAAAATACGAAAAAAAAAGAAAAAAAATCACAACAAATAATAATTACAATATTTAAGTGACTGTGCTGCAGGATAAACTTCAGTATAAATTAAAATTTAAAATGTATTCTTCGATATTTAATAAATTTAATACAGAGTAATTAAATATTTTCAGCAATTCTTAAAATTGTACTTATCATATAGTTAAATTAAGGAAATATCATTACATTTGTATTATTTAAAACTTAAAATCAAGGTGGTAATATCTTTGATAAGGTAGCTTTTGATGTTTCCGGAAAAATATGCCTGCATTCAGATACAATTTGTAACACAAACTTTCGCTGTTCTTCGTCTTTTGTCCAAGAAGAGTTAAAGTCTTGGATTAATTTTACTCTTCTCTCTGCAGTGTCATTAACAATCTTTAATCCTTTCACTATTTATTGAGCTTTTAAATAATTTTCCTTCTTACACCATACATCAGGGTCAGTATTCAAAAAATCTGTATCAATTTTAAACTCCTTGAAAAAATTTACAGTTCGAGGAGAAACAAAATAATCGATTTCTTTATCCACTAATTTATCATCTTCTTGGAGTTTGAGTTTTACTTTTATTATGTCCCTTTCATTACACTCTTCTTCTTCTACCTGGCACCTTAATTGAATCGTCAGTTTGAAGAAGGGAATAAGTCCAAAAAATGACAAATTGACTTTTTGTGCTCAAAACAATCTCCAAGCTTTGCTCTACACATGGGTGAAAAGAGGGGGAAAATAACTAATCCCTATAGGGAGGTATCGCCCCTTGAAGTTGTGAAATCGATGTCCATTCATTGTATTTTTCAAGTTAATTTGGAGTTAAAGTTAATTTGTCTTTCTTTTCCTATTCTTTGAGCTGTAAACTAAGTTAAAATGAAATTTTCCTTTAATTTAATATTTTTTCAAACTTTTTTTATGTAGGGAAGGTTTAACTCCATTCGTATTCTCTCACTCCATTGATACTGCTCTAATAACTCAGTTTCACTATAATTTTGAATTTTATTGGTCTTATTCCTTTTATTTCACCCTTTTGTGGTGTAAACTAAGGAGAAATATAATTTAAATGTGAATTTAAGGGTTTTTTAAGATTTTTTCATCAGAAAAATTTCATAAGGTGGAAGAAGGGAATAAGTCCATCCACTTATTTTGACTGTAAAATATTTTTGAATATACTTATATTTGTTTTGATGGTTGCTCTGTTTTCTAAATCGGGTTGTGAACTTCCAGTAAAAATTTGGTGATTATACAATGAAAATTCTATTACTTATACAGTTTTTTTTCGATTTTCTCAAAACTTGGTTTTTGGACTTATTCCCTTCTTCAAACTGACGATTCAATTTTCTTACCATCCTTTTTTAAATTCTTTTTCCAAAGTGTCATCAAAAAATAATAAGGCAACTTGTCGTTCGAACAAAATATTCCGAGTAGAAAAATGTAAAGCATTGATTTCGAGGATATCTTATATGTTCTGACCTAAAAAAAAGCTTAATACCTCTCTGGCAAAAATGTTAAGTCAAAGTTATTCAATAAATTTTTTATGAAATGAGACAAGAACCCAAGGTTTTTAGCACAAATAGTTTTAATTTTAAAGAATGAAAAAGTACGATTTTTCTGCTAAAACATCAGATATTTTCTACATTTTAACCTTATTGATGGAAAGGTTAACATATTTGGTTTAAGCATTGTTAATGAGCAAAGTAGAGAAGTGAATATAAATATTCCATGACTCTTCAATTCCTTTTTTGACAAAAAAGGAAAAACAGCGTCAGTTTCTCTTATATGTTATAATTGAACATGGGTACATTTTTCCGGACTCATCAAACGCTACCATATCTTTACCAGTAACACCTGAATTTGTAGTTTTAAATAATAAAAATGGTAATTCAACTATATATAATTAATTACATACATTTGAATTTTTTGTATTGTTATTTCCCTTTCTGTTCCCCCTTTCCCCATTATTTTTACTATTTTAAATTTATTTGTTGTTGCATATTGTTTTGAAAACATCTTTAACTTAAGCATTTTTAATGTACAAAATGAAAAATACCAACATGAAAATCTAAAAAATAGATTTGGTTGAATAAAATGACGTTTTATGGTTTTTGCAGGAAAGCTAACTTTCAAGGCGTTGTTCTTTGATTTCACCTGAAAATATTTATTTATTTATTTGAGATACTGCAGCCTATTTAAAGGCCAAGCAGGCTGATATACCCCTATCATTTTGAGTTAAAAAAAAAGTGGATGGAGTCTAACTTAGACCAATAAGATTTACTATCAAATGAGATTAGAATCATGCTTCTGAGACGAATAGTTTCAGTTTTATAGCCGAAAAACTACAATTTTTTGCTGAAAATCGCTGTTTTTCTCAACTTTGACCTCAATGAGGCAGGTCTTAATATTATCCGATTAAGCTGAAACTTTGTCAATCTTATTTTCTAGCCTATTGGCACATTTAGGGGGTTGCCATCGATGATCCGGTGAAAAAAAATTTCCCCCATGTTACTTGCAACCACCCTTATCTACACCTACAGGATAAGATACGTTACCGTGTTTAAATCTACGTACCGCTAGTTCTTTGAAGTCAATGAAATTTGGTACTAAAAGGTCATGGACAATGTGATTAATCGATAATTAATAATAATAACCGTTGATACTGATCATCCCTATCCTCCCCTTTCATCTCTTCTCTCTTTTGTGTTAATCCTTCTCATCCTCTTCAAACTTCTTATATTCATTCTGATCCTTTTCATTCTTTTTCTCTTTGTCTTCATCCTTACACTTTTATAATTTTGATCCTTGCCACGGACGTCGCCGCCGGGGGGGCGGCAGGGACGCGTCCCCCCAATAATTGGGAACATAGTTTAAAAAACTGTTTGTAACTTTTGAGGGCGACCGAAAATTTACTGAATATGTGTTTCTCCGACTTCCGACTTTAGATCATAAAGGATGGTGCCAATATACCATGGCACCTAATTTAAGAGGCGTATACAAGAGGGGACGGACACCCCATTTTTAGAACACGATTTCATTAAGAGTATAGGTTGAAGCTAGTAAGAGAGTGTTAAAGCATTATCCGAACAAAAAATTCTGTTTCTAGATAAAAATAATAAAATTAATTTAATGAGACCCCTAAAAAAATCCAGCTGCAGCACTGGTTAATGCATAAAAATTTGATTTTAAAACTGTAATAGTACAACACTTAAAGTGAGCTTAAACCTGTATTTAAAAGGTCAAATTTCTAAAATTTTTCTGGGGGAGGACCCCCACACCCCCCTTTTCAGTGAAACGTTACAAACGGTTTATAAAACATTGGGACAGAAGTTAATTAAATGATTCAAAACCACCTTAAAATTGTTAAACGAGGGCGAAACTTATTATTTTTGGAGTAGTTAACCAGTAGTTTGTAAAAAAAATTTTGGGGAGGAATCCCGAATCCTTGAGGCGTCCCCCCAATGTTCAGGAGTCGACGGCGCCAATGATCCCTGCATCATCCTTCATCCATAATTCCTCTCATCTTCCTTTTCATCCTCCTTTCCTCCATCTCTTTATAAAACATTTCCCAGAGTTATACCCAATTTTTAGTACCCATTCTAAAAAGGTTTAATTTTCGAAATAATTTCTCTTCATTTAGTACATTCATTTTACGCTAAATGTCGACTAATTTTCGTATTCGAAAGGTTGGATTAATCTCATAACGTTATACAAAATGCGAAATTATTTTATATGTTACCCGAAGTTGGAAAAAAATGCATGGTGTTAGGGAGTTCTGAAATTATTCTGATCATTTGCCATGCTTCTCAAGCTGAAATTACCAAACCGCCTCAATAGACAGATGAGACCGCACTCCCTAATACTCTATTGTCTTCAAAATTCTGAGAAATTAATTGGCGCCATTTTGACTCTAAGTCCTCTCAAAAGCTAAAATTAAAAAAAAAATATGCTATTGATAGATAACGTTAGACAAATAAAAGTGTACCACATGAAATAGCTGACTAATGAAATGAATTACGAAGGATACTTTCCCTAGGCTAGACCCTCCTAAGTATAGTAGAAATGTTCTCAGAATGAGAGGAGAACGTCTTTGGCAGCAACCTTGTTCTTGACGCGACCAATTGCGACACTTTTAATAGGAGGGAACTGGTTTGGTAGTCAACATATCTTTGTTGAAGGAGCAGACCTTGCCCGACAGATGTGAAACGGGAGCCTTGATTCTACACTACCTCTTGCCACTTGAAATCTATGCAAGACTGGGTTCGAGGAAATAAAAAGGTTTTGTGTATAAACACTCTCGGGGGAAAGAAAGTTGTCTATGTCGATGGGTCGGTTTATAGAGTTTTACGGCCCTTCCTCGGTTTTATGGCGCAAAAGAGTGCGAGAGGGCACTAGTGGTCAATTAACGCACTAAAAGGAAGGCCCTCCTTGCCCCTAAACCAGTGTTGCCAGATTGGGCTATAAGTAGCGGATTGGGCTCCTTTTGTAGGTCCTTTGCGACAAAAATTTCGTTTTGGGCTACAGGCTACTTTTGGGCTACTTAAAAATTAAATTTGGGCTACAGCATTTTTAATCTGCGACTTTTGTGTTTTGAAAAAAGTGGGCATACTAATTAAAAATGCACACTTCTAGTGCAGAAAGGAGAGTCATAAGTAATTCATCTGCGTCTCTTCCAACTCCTTTTCAATCCCCGCCTTGAAGCCCTGGACATTTCATAGGGACAAATAAGGGAGTTGGAAGAGAAGAAAGTGGGTAGGGTCAGGGTAGAAAAAGGGCAAGAATTTTCCGTATGAAACAAGTATTGATCATATCCTTATAAGGTTTTTGGTATAATGAAATATTTATGTTATGCAAGAGTTCCTTTTCGAATAGCAATTGATGAATTACTTTCAACTAATTCGTTTTTAGATTAACAATGTATCTAACTAATTGAAATCTAAAAAGTTCTAATGATATTTTATTCCAAAAGTATCATTTTTTAAAAATAGAATCTGGAAAAATAGCTTTATTCAAGTCAAAATAGCTTTAAAAAATTAAAAGATTATTTTTTTAAGTTCTAGAGTATATAATAATAGTTCATTAACAATGTTAAAAGTGTGTTTAACTGTAATATTACCACTCAAATAAAATTTGGGCTCCAAAAATTTCAAATCCGCTACTTTTAGAGCTTTGTTCCGCTACTTTTTCGTCAAACGGTCTAGCAACACTGCCCTAAACCATGCAAAGGGTTCCCCACTCTTTCCTTTGTGTTCTGCTATCCAGAGGATGAAAAAAATGTCCCCGGACATATTTCCTCACAACACAGTTAACTTTGTCCAAATTTCCCCTAAGAAATGTCTTTTCTTTCCAGTCCATACTTACATTCCAGTTTATGTTACTTATGTGCAATATGTTTCATTATAAAATATAGTTTTCTTTATTACTGAACTTCTGTGAGGTTCAATAATTACCAAATAATCCATAAGTTTTAATTTTTATGAACTTTATGTCTTGTATACATTTCAACTCAATATACATTTCAACTTAGTACTACATATTACTCAAAAATATATAAATTCTCAAATTGTAGCTATAGTAAAACTATTTTAATTTAACTCTATGAGTCAAAAACATGTAATTTTACGAGAACGCGATTTTTAGTGAGAATCGTTGATCCTATATCGCGGATACGTTGTTTTTCATGCTTAACAATCAAAACACAAGAAAAAGCCAACTTTCATGTGTTCACCAATGAATCTTGTTTTTTCCGCAGATAGATATCGTAGTTTTTCACTATCAACCGTAATTACCACATAATTTCCGTAGAATTTGAAGGGTATGATATTGTTAACAGCCAAAATATTTGTTACTTATAAAAACTTGGATTTGAAATTTTATTTTCTTTATTACTAAGCAATCTCCGGATGAAAAATGCAGGATTTTTACCGATCTCGTCTTTTTCACCCAGTCTCGTCGTCCATAGCCGATTGAGTATCGATACCTGAAAATATCGTCCGATATGGACGGCGGTCTAGATAGCCCTTGCCTTTGACCTTGTGGCAAGTGTTACGAGGTCGGCGGGCGCCCGAGGGGCAGGAATCGCCCGCGGGCTTCCTTGTGGCGGGGCGGGGAGCGACCCGAATCAAGGTCCCTTGTTTACACCGCTTCTCCGCTAATCTAGGTTGCCGACCGTCCGCAGCCCTGACCCGATCTTCAAAAATTATTCACGACTTTCGATACGAACCCTTTCTGTCAGTCGGTGGCAGTGACCAGAGACTGACTTTGGGGCCCCCGACGTATCTTAAAATGAAACTGCAATTTATTGAACGTAAAAAATCAAATTCAATGATCTTATACGCTGTTCATTTAGAATAGGTGCCTGAAACAGGATCAAAAACAAAACGCCTAATAACGCTCATCACGCAACTTCAGTGACCGATTCTTTTACAACAGTGGTTCCCAACTCAAATATGTCTGCGGACCCTTCACTTAAATTTGAATCTCTGCGGACCATCTCTATCCCTAACTGTACAAAATTTTAACTTTTTTCAGTGCACTCATTTCTCATAGAGGGTCTAAAATTTTGACTTTTTCTGAAGTATGGGAAACCGAATATTACAATGTTTCCAAATGGAGCTTAGAAAATAAAAAAAATTATAAACTTAAAAGAAAAATTAACATTACATTAATTTTATATCTAATTATTTAAAAATATACCTTTTATAAGAAACAACCATTAAAATCAAGCTCTCATGAAATTCAACAAATAAAATAGAATCCATTATTAATTACGGTTATTTATTAAGTTCCGTAAAACTAAATTAAGAAATTTAATAAGAAAAATTCTTTTTTTTTTCAGCAATATACCTTACAAATAAAAACTTCAATATGTCTATAGGAGAGGCTTAACCATGTAACTTTCTTAATCTTTAATGTATGTATAGAAGAGGATAATACTTTAAAAATGGCAATAATTGTTTTGATGAGTGGAAATGGTGTTGGTTTTAATCAATTCCAATGTCCTCTCGTGGATATCTGGAAAGGTTCTCACCTACACACAAGTTACAGGTTTAAAAAACATCAGTATAAAAATTGTTATTTTTTTCTTTTTCATAACCAACAAAAAAAAGTGATATTATATTAGTGGTTCCCAAACTATTTTGGTCTTGGAACCCCCAAATTTGTTGCCAATGATCGCGGAACCCTGATTATTTCCTAATCAGACTTTTCAAAATTTTATATCTGATATTAAATTAAATCAGACGTGGATCCAAAGGGGCACTTTTCCAGACAATCACCTTTACCTTTTAGAAATTCTTGGGGATTTTCTAAAAGTATCACACAAGATCCCCTTGTGGTGCCGCTGGGGGTATGGGGGTCCTCCCCCAGAAATTTTTTTGAAATTCAACTGTTAAAAGTAGGGTTTTAACTCATTTTGACCCTTTTTGTGTCCAGAGGGGGGGCGGCACTGACCATTCTTAATTTTTTTACAACATTCTTATCTATTTAATGAAATAAAGTTAGTCACATGACACCCCTCAATTTTTTCGTGGAACCCCAGGGTTCCGCGGAACCCACTTTGGGAACCACTGTATTATATTATTAGTAGATTTAAATTTGAAGGAAAGTGCTTAGCTTGAAATTAAACTGCAGGACATATGAGATAACCATGAATTGTGTTGATCACAAAAAAGCAAACTGGACATTCACTGACTGTGAGATGTGGCAGAGGAAATTCTATAGGGGAGGCGGGCGAGGCTAACAGATATTCTCCCGAAAGAAACCGCTTTGAAAGACAATAATTATTTCAAAGGAGCGATTAAAATAGAAAATAATTTATGTGTTTAAAAACTTTCACATTTTTGGCAATATATTTTTCTCATATCTTCGAACAAACCTATTACTTTGTATCAGAAATTTCCTCTTTTCATACCACAATTTCAAGAAGGTCCTCTGTCTGATCATAGTATCCGATCATTCGGTTCTTTATTTGCCCCACCCCGACGCCTCTAATTTTAATTAATCTGATGCAATACTTTTCCCCATCATCACATTTCCCGTTTCTACTCTGTAATAAACTACTGTTGAATAAAATTGTGGAAAATAAGAGAAATGAATAAATGATTCATAGGAGAGAAAGAGAACTTGACATTTTTTATTTATGAGACGCATGATTTTTTACTTGTGTTTTTGCATCTGTGGTGTTTTTACTATTTCCTGAAATGTGTGATTATAGGAAAACTATTTTTTTTAATTTCCACACATTTTTTGGATAAGCTTAAAAATCTTCTCACGGACCACCTCTGAAGGCCTCACGGACCACCAGTGGTCCGCGGACCACCTGTTGGGAACCACTGTTTTACAACTTGGGTACACGAAATAATTATGGCATTTTAAAAATCATGGGGCGTTTAATGTACCTTAATGTTGTATAGTATAATGCAATAAAGAGTTAATTTGACAAAGGTAATGAAAAGTCCTAACGCCAGGCTGGGAATTTTTTTTAAAAAACTGCAAAAATACTTTAATTTTTACCTAACCTATTTTTTTCTGGAAATTAATATGTAAAGTAAGGATTTTCAATAAATTAAATAATTTTTAGTTAAAAATAATTTATGTGTTCTACTTAAAAGGCAACCCGTAATCAGTGGCGGATCCAGGGGGTGGCACTCTGGAAAGTGCCCCCCTTGGAGACCCAAAAAGGTTCTCAAAATGAGTAAAAACCCAACTTTTACAGATCTAATTTCAAAATTTTTTCTGGGGAAGGACCCCCATACCCCCCATTAGTATCAAAACGGGTTATTCAGTGTTTATTTTTAGGAAATCCTCAACATTTTGATGTTTTGGGTCAAAAAGTAAAGGTAATATTGTTGTAAAATGCCCCCTTAGAGTCAAAACGTTTCTAAAAATGAGTTAAAACCCTACTTTTACAATTTTTTTTCTGGGGGAGGACCCCCATACCCCCAATGGTACCACAAGGGGATCTTGTCTGAAAAAGTGCCCCCCTTGGAGCCGTGCTGGATCCGCGCTTGCCCGTAATAAGAGTTTTAATGAAATGCATCTTAAATATACACTACTGGTTTTTTCGAAACCTACAATTATCTTCGTGAGGCATATGATTAGGTTTTAATGAACGTGATCAGAATTATCTCACCCGACTATATTTCCATTCATTGCTCATAAATTAAACAGAGTTCCTTGAAATAGCAGTCAAAATATCCAAACCAGTCCCCTCTTCTTTTTCATCTATTGTGCCTTTCAAGTGCCCCTGTATATCTTTTTGCATCACAAAAAAGATTCGTTGATTAAAATGTTTGTGAATGCTAAAATTTAAACATTGTTGTACCGTACAATCCAAATGTTCGATGGCTGTATGACTAGACAGGTGCTTCATCCGAGCTATTTTATCGAGAAAAAGGCTTTATCTCAAGCGTCATACAAGAATCTCGATATATTACATTTATCAATCTTATTTAAACAAGTTCAGTTATCTCTATCTTTTGATAGCTCGATATAGCTATTCAATAAGTAAATATACAATGCATCTTCAAAGTTTAAAAGTCAATTAAAAGGGTAAACGACCCTAGCTAAGTTGAAAGTGACAGTTAAATTATGAGATATTTGTAAAAATATGGCTACGTGTGCATTGCTTCCATATTGTGTTCTTACATTTTTACCACTTCCTCTTACTAAACGTTTTCATTATAACACTTCTAAATGAGTTTTGGAACTTAAACAATTTTAAAACTATTATTGTAATATTGGTGACCTATACTGTATACTACATACAATATTCAATTGCCATTAAGTAAAGAACTTAATGTGCTACATATATCTTGTATCTTTTATATTAAAACCTTGTGTTTGTTTTTAAAGCTAAATTGCCCGAGGAACTATAATTCAACTTAATATTCTATCTCTTCCATAACCAAGACCCATAACAAAACCTGTTGAGCTTGTGGGAGTTGAGAAAATTCTGAAACAGAACAGACGTCTTAAAAATATCTTATTTAAAAGCTTACCAGCTGTTTTAACTACTTAGGTTAAGCACGTGCATTTTCGTGCTTCCTGAAAGTCCATAGTGAAATCTCTGAGAACCGAAAAAATGTCTATTGTACAATAGTTAGTATAATTTTCTTTCGTCTACACAGGTTTTTCCTTCTGGCGAATTATAAATTTGTTTTATTCGTTCTGTATCAACTGTGTAATAACAATTATAAAAAATAATTAAAAAAACATCAAAAATAAAAAAAATAAACTTATTACTGAAACTAATAGAGGAGAGGAGGGTATTATGGAATAGTCGGGTAATATGGTACACCTGAGTTTCTGCTCCCCCTCGTGCTGCTATCATGTAGCAATGCCTAGCTAGAAAGTCTTAAGAAATCCCCGATGGTGCAGTGTGCAAAGAGTTTAGCTTCTTGTTGTTGTCTGATCAGTCGCAGCAAAGCAAAGTGTGTTTTAGGATTTTCGAAAGTTTTTGACGGTAAATGTTCAAACCTTTTAACCTACCAGTAACTATGAGGCTTTGAGCATAATGTACACTAAAAGATCAGTAGTTTATTATACTGCAGTCGTTTTTTAGCTACCCATGTTTTATCGGTCAGTAAAAGGGTTCATAGTACAAGCTGGTGTGTCGGGTATTATGGAACACTAGGTCCATTCTGATGTGCCATATGAAATTTACTTCCTGTCATCAACTAAAGGTCAGGAAAACAAAGATGCTGAAGCATCTTAAAAAAGATCTTTTGTAATTAAAAATTTTCCGAAGATCAACGAGGAGAAATTTGAATCCAATGTATTAGCTGTTTTCTATGGGCTCATCTTGACTGTACTGGAGCAGAAAAGACGATTATGTTTGTGACTATTGCAAATAGACTCATGAACAAAACTATTTGAACGTAAATTGTTAAATACACTAGCGGAAATAAAAATCCCAACACCAAGAAGGAAAGGAGATATCACAATCAAATTTATTTCTATGATTGCACATAGTATCAATGTGATTTGCTTAAAAAATCAGCCTTCCTGGATATTAGGGGGCCGAGAAAAACAGGGAGTAGTGTTGTCTCCATTGGTGTCCATTACCAACGTCACACGTCATGGTATTGAGTGACAGGGGATCTGAATGACTTTTGAGGGATTGGAGGACCATGTTGCCTCCTCAGGTAGTCCAAATTCCTATGGTGCACCAGCGGACGTTGCATACCGGGCTAGGTGATTTCTCCTCATTGACCGGACTTGTTTTGTGGGTGTTGATTCTAGAGAACGGGAAAGACGGGGTAAAAATGCAACATAGGGGGTTAAGAAGAAAGCTTGGACATTGCATAAAACATGTGTTTGTGCATCTTTCTCTTGAAATTTGTCCCCAGGACAGATTTGAAGGTAAGGACGGACAACCGACTAAAAAACCTCAATGAATCAGCTCTGGTGTGCCTAAGTACCGGTAGATCATACTGAGGACGAGAGGCAGTGGGATGGATGTCGTTTGCAGTACTGCGGATTGTCCGTTTGGTCCGCATAGCTTCTTACATCTTTGTCTATAAACAAGGGGCTGAAAATGGGCCTTTCTGTTTCCAATAGTGCACGAAATAAGGAAATGAAAATCCCAATTTCATGACATTGTGTTTATGAGAGAATCCTGCTTCAGTTTGGAGCACCACGACGGTTGGGTATGAGTTTGAAGACACAATGGAGAGAACGCACTCAGCTGATGATTTTCTAATCGTTCCATGGAGTGGTGATGCAAAGTAACGGAGTGGGGGTGCATTGGATTCCATTTCTGCAACTCCTGAGTATGATTCACCAGTACTTTTTCCAACCAGAGCTGCATCATTGAAATTTTGCAGCCGGTAGACCGTCCTTACCTTCAGACCTGTCCTGGGGACAAATTTCAAGATAAACATGCACAACCACATGTTGTATGCAATGTCCAAGCTTTCTTCTTAACCCCCTAGGTCAGTGGTTCCCAACCTTTTTCACGATTGTACCCCTAAAGGAAAATTACAATCCCCTGCGTACCCCTAGAATACAGTTGCAGGTAGTAGTTGAAATATCACTTTCGTTTAAATATACTACGTAAATTGGTGGATCTAGTCTAGGATTTCGTTTTGGGGGGGGTACGAAAGTACGAAGAATCTTCAAAAACAAAAATTTAATCATCTTAGTAACCATAATATTAAAAGAACATGAATAATCGTAATCTAACTTCTGTAAAGGGGGGTCTGGGGGTTCACCCCCAGAACATTTTTGGGAATTTAAGTCTAAAAAGCAGGTTTTCCACTCGTTTTGGTACTCCTAATCCGAATTTCGGGCGTAACATTTTCAAGAATTTAATATATATTTTGGTAGGGTTTTTGCACTTAATGAAAATAAATGAGCCCTCTTCCAGACTTGCATAAAAAATTGTAAAGGAAATTGTAAGAAAATTAGTAAAATTGTTCATTTTCTGCATCATTTTCGGGAATACCAAATTTTAAAAATGATGGAAATTTGTTGCTCCTCTCCAAGCCTAATGGGGAATTTCCGATTCATTCTCTTCGTTCTACAATGGAAAAATATTTTAATTAATTAAATATTTAATTTTTAATTTTTAAAAATGTTTGGATTTTGTTGTTCGGAAGAAAACGCTACAAAAAAAACCCTTGAAAAATCATTGAAAGTTGAAAAATATACAGGGTGAACCAAAAGTCCTGCCCTGTTTTTAAAAATTAATAACAAAAAAACAAAAAAAGATAAAATAACGCCGTCTGCTGCATCCTACTTTCAATAATCGGGAGTTTTTTTACACAAAATTTGAAAAAGTGTAGTTCTCGACTTTTCTTACAGATGGCAGCACAAAATTTAACTATTTAAGGATAAAATAATCGTTTTTTCCCTGTGCTACGAATATTATGAATAGAATCGATTAAAAAATCGAATGAGTAATCGAACTTAGCATCCTATGTTTCCTTTTTAACACTGATGAAGGGGATCATGGGATCCCCGAAACAATTGTATGATTTGCTTATTGATGATGATTTCATTGTTGATTGTTAAAAATGTTGATCGGAAATTTGCTTTTTTATTGCAATCTAGCTGATCGAGAACTACACTTTTTCCAAAATTTTGTGTAAAAAAACTCCCGATTATTTAAAGTAGGATGCAGCACACGGCGTATTTTTATCTTTTTTTGTTTTTTGTTATTAATTTTTAAAAACAGGTTTGGTTCACCCTGTATATTTCGTGGAGTACCCTTTAAAAGCTCTCGGCGTACCCCTAGGGGTACGCGTACCCCCGGTTGAGAACCACTGCCCTAGGTTGCATTTTTACCCCGTCTTTCCCGTTCTCTAGAATCAACACCCACAACACAAGTCCGGTCAACGAGGAGAAATCACCTAGCCCGGTATGCAACGTCCGCATGACGTGTGACGGCGGTAATGGACACCTATGGAGACATCACTCCTCCATGGTTTTCTCGGCCCCCTAACATCCAAGATAGCTGATTTTTTAATCAATTCACATTGATACTATGTGCAATCATAGAAATAAATTTGACTTTGATATCTCCTTTCCTTCTTGGTGTTGGGATTTTTATTTCCGCTAGTGTATATTTTTATAGTTAAGATTAACTATGTTCTCTAAGGTTTAATTAATTTTCAGTAGCTGTAAATCCAACTGTTCCATATTACCCTCCATTTGTCGTTTTTTCTTAAAGTACATTTTTTGGTTAAAAAAATAAATGCTGATTTATTTGACCATTGGCCCTTCATTGTCATTAGTTATAGTATGTACTTAAAATGACTGGGCGGATTTTTATTAAAAACCAATAGAGTTTTTCTTAAATATATAAAGGGTGTTCCATAATACCCTCCTCTCTTCTATCTTTTATTTATCTATATCAATACCTAATTCATTGACTTCAGAGAGTCCTGCCGCCTGGGGCACATGGGTATTTCAAAGCCTGAAAATTATATTTTTGAAACAATCGTTTTTTTATTCGAACTTCCAATTTGGTAATGGGAAGTTTCAAAAGATTCAATCGCAGTTTTGAATAGGTTCATCAAGTTGTTGCCTCATAACATATGAATCAAAAAGAAAGCCGACAAATCCTATCAACTTTCTTAGAACATTTCTTCGTTCTTTTTAATGTGTTGAATCCAGTTGAATGTTTTGTGATTCCCGTTTAATTTATCTAGAAGAAATTTCTTTGATTCTTCGAAGTTTTTTAGTTTTTTTAACCAAACTACAAAAATCTCCATGATAACACCGGAAAAACTTGTAAATTTGAAGACGGTTCTTTTAGGGCCAAAAAAGGTAAAATTTCAAAATCTCCATTGCAAAAATCTCCTTGAATACTAAATATATTTCCCAGTGCTCTTGGTTTTGATAATGCGCACTTTTTTCTACTGAAGGTTTTATTCCAAATCTTTCAATTTTATAATTATTTTGTAACTTTCGTATTCGCTGCACTTAGCGCTCGCTGTTAGCTGCGTGTCTCAATGGATTCAGAATAGATTCTTTACTTTATATAGATACATCTTTTTTTGCTTAAAGAACTGCTAAGAAAATGGAAAGAATTTTTAAAGTTTATTTTAACTTAACTGGCGTTTTTCGCGACGAATGGGGAACATCGAATACGTGGAATGCATATTTTGAACGGCTTTTGAAGTAAATCTTCCCCGTTACATAAGAAGAGGCCCCGCGTTTCCCAATCCTTTCGACGCAATATTTCTCTGATGTTTGAGTTGAGGCTAGAAAAAGTGGTAAAATGATAACGGGTTACCTTTGCGCCTCAGATAAGTTATCTTTTTAAGCTTAAAACAGGTGCATTGCTTCAACTTTCTCCTGTGCAATGACTTTCCCTCATGCCGGGTCGAAAGGTTTTCTACACCTAAACGATAAAAAAATTTCGGTTAAACTATCAACAGATAAACTAGCATTAAAGAGAAATATTTTTTGAAGATGCTACCAGAGATGATACAACCATGTACTGTTTGTTTGTTTTTTCAATTCTTCGGCTCTAAGTAATGTGGGGCAATTTTTTGAGAAACATACTTAACCCTCTCGGCACCAGAGCATCAAAAAAGTGAAAAAAACTTTTTTCTTCTTCTCAATACATCCAAAATGCCCCTATAATTTGTCTGGAAATTTTTTTTCTTGTGTGCACTCCTTCCTAGTTATTTTTATGAGCCTCATATGAGGCCATATTTTTTTCATTTTAACAGAAAATACTTATTTTAGAGCTTATTAAAAGGCATGGTCATAATATTAGAAGGTTAAGAAATAAGAAAATATCTACCAACCTATAAAAATGTTCTACAGAAGCTAGTATCTAGCTAGTATTTTCTCTTCAGAAGCATCACAGCTTAAAATGTACACATTGAGGTATAAATCATCTTGCTGCCATTTAGGAACGAATTCAGAAACCATGTAGAAGTCTCATATGTGATCTACATGAATCAGTGAAGTCACTGATGAAAAGAAAATAAATTTGCGTGTTTACATCATACAAAAATTGAGCTCATAAGTAGGAGCCTCATATGAGGCCCAGGGTGGTGAGAGGGTTAAAAAGCCTTACTTTTTTTCAGTTATAACTTTTTAAAGTTCAAAAATTACATGTTTAAGAAAGAATACTGGAGAAAAACGACATTTTTTAAAAAAGGAAGCAACTTATATGCTTGTCTTCAAATGAGGGACTCCCAAAAATTTGTTCTGAATGCGTTGTTGTCTGTGTTATTTTTAAATTTCTAAATTTAATCTCAATGGTTTAATAATGTTTTATTCAAGTAATATTTTCCGTTTTATCATTTTATTTTGATTTTTCGGGATCAATTTTACAGAAAAAAGCATCACACACATAGAATGAAAAACGTTTCAAATTTTGAACCGAGACACTTCAGAAGTTGATAGTTTCGTTGATAGATTAACCTTCTTTTGATTGGCCATAGGAGTTCAAAAAATAAGTTACTTTTTATAGTTAATAAATACTTAAAAAATACGTAATAACAAAGGGAGCGAGCTATTTTAGTGTTCCATATAGTATATAATTAATTCTAAGGGTATTTGTATAATCAGTGAGATGCTTCTAATTTATTGTTGGTAGAGTATTTTGTTTTTACTTACCCTACATCCTTGGCTCAAAGGTAAAAAAGAACTCAGATAATGTCTTAATAAACTTTAATCCTCGCACTATCAGTTGACACTTACATGACCTAAACCCGAAATACTCGAATGCTGTTGCATTTGTGCTATATACTTGATGCTTAAACTTACCTCGCTCTCAAACTAGCGATACTTTCATAATAAATGTCAAAAAATTTACAGGTAAAAAAAGTTAGCGACTATTTGATATATTTTTATCCTTTTTGGTTTTATGACAGGAATCGGTTTATGACCTCAGAATTGAAAATAAAGTTCCTATAAGAAGTTAACTCAACATTTTAAGGATTCAAAATAGGTTTACCAAAATTTTTACGGGGTCTTTTAAATAAAATGACATAATTTAATTTATAACAATTTTTCTTCAACCTTTTTTTAATACAAAAGTGGGGTTGGACTTTCCATGTTTTAATGGACCTGATATTGTGTGTGGCGAATATTCACTAATACTTCATACGTTTTAAGTGGTTTTGGATTGATTTAGATCATTGTTATTTTACTTTTTTATTCATTTTATTTCATTTACATATTAATTATTAAATATTTAGTCATAAAACCATATTTTTTACATGTTTATTACTTTAATCTTTATTAAACATTACGCTGTTTCAAAAATGAGCAAAATAAATCCATTTGACGTGAAAAGAAAAGCGCTGAACGATTATTTAGCTGATACAAAACAGTTTTAAGACCAGATAGTCTTTTTTAGAATTTGATACCATTCGATAATGAATGCGAATCTAGAATATTTTTTTAAATTTAAATATTTAGACTTATTGTTTGTTTTCCTGCATTGAAAAAACTTTTAAATTTCATATTTTTTTCCATTTTTCTGTGTCATTAAAATTACTCAATATCTTTTAAATACACATTTGCTTAAAATAAGTACATTATTTTTCTCCAAGGTGATTATAAGCCCAGTTTTTTTATCGTAACTTTTCGTTAAAATCTTCCAAGCTGAGCTTATTAAAAATTATTTTCTAAAATTCGCATAACTCTTTAATAATGAAATTTAGAAATTGAAAGTAAGCTAAAAACAAAATAAAAATTTAGGTATCAAAGAATGGAAAAAACATTTTCCAATTAGCTGAATTTACTTTGGAGATTTTTCAGTTTTCAAGAAAAGGGGATAAACTTAACTGATATTTATTGCTATAATAAACAACCTAACAATTACGAAATGTTCCAAATTAATGGCAAATTGGCTAAATAATATTTAAATGGTTAAACTTCTAATTTTTCTCATTGGCTCTTAAATACATTTACTACTATAATTTTACAATAACAAAATATATTAATCATCACAACATTGATATCATAAAAAATTTTCTAAAAAGAAATATTACCAAATAACTAAAAATTAGTTTTAAATTGAATCTTCAGTTTGAAGAAGGAAATAAGTCCAAAAACCAAGTTCTGAGAAAATTCGATAAACTGTATTATAATAGAGTTTTCGATGGTATAACCACCAAATTTTTATTGGAAATTCAGGTTTGGTCAAATTGGAATTTAATCCACCGCTAGGGGCGCTGTAAGTCATCTCAATGTATTCTCCAGTGTCACTTACCTAGGGGTAGACGTTACTTCCATGACCCTAGGACGCGTTGATTCCAAATAAAAGCCGAGAAATGGACTTTTGAAACACCCATGTACTATATATTGTGTTAATTACTAATTAAAAATTAAGTTATGTCTAAAAACTAATCTATTTCTAAAGCGTTTCATGCGATAGAAATAATGACTGTGATGTTTTTATGGATATTTAGAAATTTAGAGACTGTGGAGTATTAAAAAATAGCTTAATTTTACTTGTTCCTCAAATCTATATTGTATTTCCACCACCTACATGTTACTTGTGTTTCTTAGAAACTCTTTTATTTTCGAAATCAATTGAAATAGAACACCTGTCATCATCCCATGAACCAAAAAAGCATAATTTTTTTTATTTATCATAAAATTATTTTTAACTCAAGATATTTTAAATTAGAAAAATTTAAAAAATTAGAAAAAAAATGATTGTATGTAATTACTTTTAAGGGAGTTGTTAGTTATGGGGTTGTTCTAGTAATTTTTGTAACATTTTTGACACCAGCCCCCACCAAATGTAAGGGGATGGATCTCTCCATTACACTCATTCCGATCTGAGGATTATTTAATCATTTTCGCGGACAAAAAAAGAAATTTCTTAGCATCGGAAGGGGTGGTATCTAAATCTCTCCTCCTTGGCCACGCCCTTTCGTAATCTTATAATAATAATAATAATAATAATAATAAAGGATTGATTTATAACTTGGATATCTGCGGATATTTTTGCGGAGGGGGTTCGTCGATACTTGGGGGATGTCCACCTGTTCGGTTGGGAGCCGACCTTGCTCGTCTGCAGGTGTGGTCGCTGGACTAGAACGCGGGCGGCGATAGGCCAAGGCCACGCGGCCACCTCTACACTGGCCCGAGGTCACAGCCACCCGCTCTCCCGCCATTGTCTCTCTTGACCTCCCCCCGTGGAGAATCTCTCGCAGCCGATTTCACTTGGGGCATTTTGGGCCAGTCGATCGCTTCATGGGATAAGAATCCGTCGTCCTATGGGAAGATCACGAGATTAATACGTCCTATGGGATGATCACGAGTCCTATGGGATAAGAATCTATGTGTTGTGTAATGGAAGCTTAGTCGATTTCACTTCGACCCAACGGAGCATTTTCATTTAGGCGGCAGCAGAAAAATCAGTCGTATGGGATAAGAATCCGTCCTATGGGATAACCACGAGTCCTATGGGATAAGAATATTTGTTTTGTGTACTGAAAGCATAAGAGGAGTACTTCGACCTTCATGAGCACTTTCACTTCGACGCAACAGGGCATATTTAGCTTGCTGAAAGATCAATCGCATTGGATAAGAATCTTACGGGATAATCCCTTATACCCGGGATATGTATCTTAATTTGTGTTATTTACTGGAAGTATAAGAGGACCAGTCGATTTCACTTCGACCCCAGAGGGCATATATAACCAGCTGAAAGAACAATCACATTGGATAAGAATCCTACGGGATAACCCCTTATACCCTGGGATAAGTATCTTTATTTGTGTTATGTACTGGAAGTATAACAGGAGCAGTTGATTTCACTTCGACCCAACAAGGCATATTTAGTCAGCTGGAAGATCAATCGCATTGGATAAGAATCTTACGGGATAGCCCCTTATACCCTGGGATAAGTATCTTTATTTGTGTTATGTACTGGAAGTATAACAGGAGCAGTTGATTTCACTTCGACCCAACAAGGCATATTTAGTCAGCTGGAAGATCAATCGTATGGGATAATAATCCTATCCCACTTACCCTCTATGATAAGTATCTTTATTTGTGTTGAAGAGCAGTCGATTTCACTTCAACCCAACAGAGCTTATTTAACCTGCTGAAAGCTCAACCGCATGGGATAAGAATTCTATGGGATTAATCACTTATCCTTTGGGATAAGTATCTTGTACTGGAAGCTTAAGAGGAGGGTCTGTTCTCCAAGTTAAAAAATCCAAAAATAGCCCCTCATACATGAAAGAAATTTCCCCCTGTGTTAAGGGAGAGGTGTGGTCCCCCCACGTGGAAACCCGCGAAAACCCTTTCCCAAAGGGAGAGAAGAGCGCGCGCGAACTCATTGTTACCTGCCTCTAATCTAACGGTTTCATCGCCAAGCAGTTATCAGCTGCCAAAACGCCTGTGAACTCTGGTGACATTTCGCCGAGCAGTTTCTCTTCGTCCGCAACCTTTGTCTCCGCCAGTGTACCTGTGGCAGCCCAACCTCGCTTGACCTCCGCTCTCTCTCGCTCCTTCTGCTGCTTCGGATACCCATGGTGCAGGTGAGAAGCGCTTCCCCGGCCGCGTTGTTTTATTACGCTGCGTTCGTTTGTTTTTTTTTTGTAAAAGTGAAACTTCGTGGGGGTTTTTCTTATAGTGACTCTTTTCCCCTTTCTTTCGGTAAATATTGTTGTAAATATTGGGTTGATTGAGTGATTTGTTTTCTCTTTGGGTTGTTTTGTTTGGGGTCGTTCGTTATGGGTGAAGGGGAGGAGCGCGGTTTTTGTGTTTTATGAGAGAAAAGTTTCTTTAATTAAATTTTGTTACCATCGATTGGGAACGTTTTTTGGATTTGGGAAAAGGGGGTTGTTGTTTTGATATTCGTTTCGTTGTTCGTTTGTTTTGATTGCAAAACAACACTTAGTTGCACGTTTATAAGAATCCCTTTTATCCCAGCTAACGCTTTAAATTTCACGCAGTGTTTAAACCCCCTCTTTCACCCTAAAGTCTTTAATAAGTATGTTTTGTTTACATTTCAATAATTGAAAGGAATTATGGAGTACATGTTTAAAAGAACCTCTTTCATTCTAGCTAATACTATTTAAATGTTTTACATAGTATTTCATTACAATTTAACACTTTTCAGTTTGTTTACATTTTATATAAATGAAGGGAATACTGGAACAAGGGAATACTTTAACAAGTTGCATTCCGAAAGCGATGCTACATTTTGTAAAACAATAGTTACATGCAATCTGGACTCATTAGACGCAAATTAATGATTCTCTCACGTATCTGAATATTAGTCAGCGTAATGTATAAACAATAGATAGAAATGTCATTCCATTTAAGCATGTTGCCAATCACGTGTCACGTCTGGGGTAAAGAATAGTTCATTGATCATGAAAATCTAGTTAGTGTTTTTTAGTCAAAATGTTAAGTAATATCGCACCGGGACTATCAGCGTTCATTAAATTTTTAAATCACATAGCGTTACATTTTAATTGTTTGGGCCAAATCTTAATTCATATTTACTTAGATCGCGATGTGTGCCGGCATGCGTTGTTAAATTTAGGTACAGCTGCATAAACAAAACGTCAACAATTGCACAGTAGTCCTAAAAGAATGTAAACGCATTTTCTCGTGCTTGCTAAAAAGTAGAGTAGTATAAATTTCCGAATAAGTTAGCTTTTTACTTGACTCAGAGGTCACGCTTGTAATGCTCTGTTTCCTTTGAACCTTGCGAATCCCATTTAAGTAATAATCGGGTTTTAGTTGACAGTTCAAAAAATACAAATGCCGGACAGGGATTTCATAAAATTATTCTACTGTCTTAGAAATATAGTAATTAGGAAAAACAATCAGGAAACTTACATAAAGTTCTAGAGGTATGAGGTCATTCCCTTTAAAGTAATACATAATTTTGTATCATAGTTTATATTCCCCCTTTAAAACGTATATTTTTTATCTTAAAATTACTTATTTATAATTTAGAAGTAAATGTCATTGTTATATGTTTAAAACATTTCGTTTAAAATACTCCATTTAAAACAATTTTTTAAATATATGCAGTGTTTAATTCTTTCTTGCCTCAATTTCTTTCTGCAGTTCTACACAAATTTTTATTTAGTAGTTTTAAAAATGTTTTTCTCCTTTCTTATTAAAATTGTAATAATTGAACTGATTTAATTTTCAAATATTCATGCTTCATTCATATATTCATTCAAATATTCATTATTAAATATGCATGTCTCATTTCCCCTACTTCACTTAATTATTCTTTTGAGAAAATGTACTTAAGTATAGAAAACTTTATTTCCCTTTGTTTTGAAAGTTTAACTATTTGACTTGGGGGCCGTCTATCAATTATGTCACACTTTTTCTCCACATACATTGAATTCCTCCCTCCCCAATGTCACTAAGTGTCACTCTTCATCTTACCCCACAAGGTAGGCAAGAACCTGGGTCCCCTCATTTATATTCAAGCTGAAGTGTGTGTACCCCACCATATTGTTTCAAAATGAATTATTATTATGTTTGTATAATTTTTATGATAATGATATTTAAACCTCTGTGTAAACTACGTTTTGAAAATATTGTTTTGATTTTTGTTAATTTTAGTGTGAGGTGTCACAATTAATTTTTACACCCCTCCCCCTTTCTTCAAGTGTGACATTTATGGACAGTCATAATAAAGTAATTCAATGAAAACACTAACTTTTTTTATATTTATACGTTAATCGGGTAACTGGTTTTTTAGAAAGCATTTTTTTGTTGTTTTTAAACGAGTTAAAAGGTTAATAGTTAATAAGGATGTCAAACTCTTAACTTTTTTAAAGCATGTAATATAATAGGGTTGCCACGGAACCGGGAGAATACAGAGAATTTGAAAATGGCATAAAAAATCAGGGAAAATGCAGGGAATTTTGGGAAATATCTAATAAACAGGGAAATTTCAGGGAATATCAGAATTTTGAGTTAAGTTTTTTTAAATGTATAAAAAATCAATTCAATTCATTAAAAAAACACCAAAAAATTACTTTGAGACCATATAAATATGTAATTTTAATGACAGAAAATGTGGATAATTTTTAGTGCATTTGTCTTTTATACAATGTTACCAAAAACGCATGGATATTTATAACAAATTATATTAACAGTAATTGATAAATTTCACGGATTTACTCAAGACCCTCTATATACATGGCCATCCAACTCCGGGTGATGACGTCAGACGTGGGTGAAAATTGCCATGTTAAGTCTATGGAGTGACGTCAAAGATGAGTGAAAGTTATGACGTTGCACGGCCGAGTTGGGAGGCCTTTATATAGAGGGTCTTGATTTACTACGTATGGAAACAGGGAAAGCACAGGGAATTTTTTTCCAAATTTGAGTGGCAACCCTGTATAATTAAATATTTAAATAGAACGAATAGTAAATTATCAATTAATGTTCTACAGCTATTACTTCCCCCTTCCTTTATCATAAAATTTCCTTCCTTTATATAATTTTTACCCAATTTTATTGAAAATGTGTTTCGCTATGGAGAAAAAAAAAGAAGAAACATATTTAAGCAAAAAAACTTTTTTTATTGCTGCTTGTGCAAAACGCTTTTTTATTCCCAACGCTGTTTAGAAGCGATTTCTTGCATTATTTTAGCCAATGGGAGTTCGGAACCCCCCTCGAAAACACAAGCATCTCCCCCTTTCTACTAACGAAAAACATATGCAAGTTCTTAATATAATTAACAAGTGCATTAAATTCTAA
Organism: Tetragnatha versicolor; assembly: GCA_024610705.1. Lineage (NCBI taxonomy): Eukaryota > Metazoa > Arthropoda > Arachnida > Araneae > Tetragnathidae > Tetragnatha > Tetragnatha versicolor. The sequence continues at coordinate 44,385,799 of JANDEH010000009.1, forward strand.
TTATATGATGCTAATTAAATTGTAACTAATGGGTAATTACATGTAATTTAAATCATTTTAAATTTTATACTATATTAACCTTTCTAAATGTAGTTTAAGTTAGAACTTTATCTATTTTGAGACCATACGAATGTTTGACAAGTTTACCCATAATTTGATATTTCAATATTGATGATGATTTATACAACACAATACGGCTTGAAAAATTTTGTTGCTTAAATATTTTGTAATATGTCTATTGTATTCCAATGTCTAACCTTGGCAAAAAAAAAGTAAAAATATTTATTTTTTTAACCTTTTAAGTTTTTATGTTACTTAAATTGTACTTGCTTACAAATTTTTCTCAGTATCAAAACAAAACTAATCATGTTTGCATTAACTTTTATTTCAATGTATAAATTAATATATGTTATTTTAAATTTAATGAAAAATAGATGTTTTTCACTAAAAATTTACAAACTTTAGATCTTTATAAATTTATATCTCTGACTTACTTCATGTGAAGAAAAAAAATTTAAAAATGAGGTTTATAAATAATTAGCCATAAAAAATTTCAGCTTATACTTAGAGGAGAATGAGAATTACTAGCTTACATTAAATGAGATTATAGTTATAGTTGATATTTAATTTTTTACAATAGAATAGTTAATTGCTATTTAAGCTATTTTACGCATTATTGTGTTTCCTATTTTGATTCGTACGATTGAAAGAAACGCTCAATAGTTTTAAATTAATATTCAAAGCTAGATTTGGCATCTGAAGGGTCACCGTTGATTGGCTATGTTTAATTTTAATTCAAATACAGAACAAACTTTTCTCTTGATCTAAAACTATTGATACGTATATTTCCTTGAAATCATTTATATAAACCTGTATCCCACACGTATTATTAATTCAAAATACTGTATTTTATTCAAAAGTATAAATATTTCATGAGTATAATAACCCTCCCCCATTTTAAGTTAAATTTTAAATAAGAATGTATAGATTCTCTTCTAGACCCTATTAGAGCAGTGATTTCCTACCTTTTCCCTTCTTGATGTATGTTTTAAATTCATTATTTCGTTATTTTTACATCTTTTTTAAAATTTACTAATACAATATATTTTGCGAATATCTTTTGTACAGGCATCAAACCACCGACCGGTTAGAAAACACTGCTCTAGTGGTATCATTTCCGTTAAATTTTATGAATATCTACTCACACTTTTATAACTTAACATTTCGTTAATATTTCATAAATGTTGAACAATTTCTAGCTGTGCTCAATAGATTTAAATTGCTTAATGTGTAAGGATAACCCTTACGGAAGTATAAAAAAATAATTATGCATTTTTCTCATAAAATTTTCTTCTTTTTTTGTTTTGATTTTGAAAACTAATTCCCCTCAGGAGTGCTCGTATATCAGCCTTGTAAACCAGGGTTGCTGATTACTTTGATTTAAAAAAAAATAAAAAAAAAATCGGATTTATTTGATTTAAATCAGATTTTTTTTATTTAAATGAATAACTAGCTCTGAACTTCCTGAAACTGGTTAATAATATACTGATATTGTAATTTCAATGTGATATTATAATTTCGGATGACTTAATAGTTAATATCCCAATTTTGATATATTTTATGCATTAATTAATAGAATTAATTAAAGGGAGTGGTTCGTTGCCATTTCATGTTGAAATTCCCAAGCCCATCCTAAAATGGTGAATAAACAATTACACTATCAGTTACTAAAATTTTTATCCTTTCTATAACTATTTTTGCCCAATTGTGCAATCAATAATAGCTTTAAAAGAAATTTTGACTATCATTTCTAAAAAAATCTGTGCCTCATTTTTGTGTAAAAATTTTAATCAATCTTTAAATTATAATTCAGTTTAATTAATTTTACTAAAAGTTATGTATACTTATTTCTTTAAAATATAATTAGTAATAAAAATAAAATAAACAACTTATTGACAGTCATGTACATAGAGAATAGAGCTCTATTCGCTGTAGTTATGTAAAAGAAAACAATAGTTTGGAAAACATGACTAACTATAAAAGCAAGCTTACGATAAATCATTCACATGCTTGTATTTTAAAAAGTTGAAGTACCAGATAAAAAAATAAAAGTATTTTAATTCTTGTTTAGTTTATCACAATTATTGATTCCAAACCCTGCTACTTACCCCTTTTTGTCATAAATATTTTTGTTATTGGTAGAAAATTTGCGCTCTTGAAATTGCAGGCAATTTTATGTAGAGTAACCTAAACCTATCTCCCAGTTACATATCTAGCAGAATTTTAAAAAATTGTAAAATGCAAATAATCTTGCAAACCATTTTAAAGCATACACAACTAATTTTTTCTTTAAATTGTGGAAGTTTATAATTTTTGATTTAAATCAATGATTTTTTTAAAAAAAATCAAGTGATTTAAATCAACTTGATTTAAATAAAGCAACCCTGTTGTAAACCGGCATAGAAATACTTAACTAATCTTTATTTATTCATCACAAAAAGGAACTTCAACGGAGTATTCAATTTGACCAAGGATATCTATTTTACTACTAGATATCAATGGTACTTACCCATGATTGACTTAATGAACATCTTAATTTATATTATAAAGCTATAAAAGGGTTATTTAAACAGTCAAACTCTTTAACTTTTATCATATTAAATTTAAAAATACCCGATTTAGTTGCAGATTTATCTCGTCCACTTGCATAACACATTGAAGCTTTTTTTCTTTTTTTAAAAAAAGTTTTATTATAATAAGGTGAATTATCCATCATTTGTTATGCAAAGCGATTCTTCTTAAATTTACGGTTTAAACTTGAGAAGATAGTCCGTTGTTTATACAAACCAAAGAGGAAATTTTTAATATAGGTAAATAAATCAAATTATAATAAAATGTATAATAAATATTAATTAATAAATGTATAAAATAAAACCCCTTTTCAATATTCCTTAAATCACATCATGAAATTTTAATATTTTTATCTTAATATGCCATTCAAAGAGGTAGGCTAAATTTTATTTTGGAAAGAACACAAACGTTTTATTTTATTATTGATAGAAAGTAAAGTTGTGTCATTGAAAATCAACCACAACCATTTCAAATCCTACTTTACGTAATAATGAATTGAAAATCCAAAAATTGAATATTGCTCTTTACAAACTGTTGTATTGTTTCCCTTAATGGATTTTGCAAATTTGAGAACATTTCATACATTGATTCATTTAATGTGAATCTAATGGTATCAGTCAAGGGTTGGTCAACCGATTTCTTCTTAGATGCTTCAAATGTATTGAAATGCGTAGCACAGACCAGGATACGGTTGAAGACTCGTTCGTGGTCTTGACCTAAAACTGAACATGCATGACGTTTTTCATTTTTGTCTTTTAGTAACTGTTTATCGACGACTTGAGTTTTTCGGATTCACAGGACTAGTCGGAGAGCTTTTTTTGTTGTTATGAATCGTTTTTTAAAAGAGGACAGTTATGTGTTAGAATGGTACAATATGGTTGTAACTTGTAATCGTCGTTTTAATTTTTTGTCACTCAGGTTAGAGATGATAATTTCTTTTGCATTTTGCTCTATTTTGTAAAAAATAACTTTCTATAATTGTAAATGTTTCACCAATTTTTTAACGCGAACATTTTAGTTATAAGTATAATTAATAATAAACTTTCAGCATATTTGTGTACTTATGAAACAGTTTGCCTACCTTTTAAGTATACAGCGTTCACAAAACACACGAAAAAAAAGAAACATTAAGCATAAATAATATATATTTAATGACATCTATTTACATCATAAGAAATGCGATGTCTCAAATTAAAAAAGGTCATATTTGGATTCAGCACACCAAAAAGTCATGCATTTTGAACGACCAGTTAGTTATCAGTCAACGTTAACGGAAATCCCTGAATTGAATATTGAAAGAATTATCGAATGATTACGGATTTTATCTTAAATTTAATATAAAAAGATGCTAGAAATAGGTCCAGATATTATGAATTGTAAAAGGCTATGTCTGTTTTCTTTTATTTAATTTTTGTGAGATTTAGGGGGCAGACCCATACAAATACTACAACGTCATAATAACGTAAAATATCACTTTAAAAGGCAACTATTTATTACTTAGAGCTCATAAAATTGAAAAGATCATAAAATTTTGTTAGTAACTTTTTTACGTAACTGTTGCTCTTTCTAAAATGCTTAAAGTTTATCGTGTGATGAATATTTAATTTTAGATATATACCGTACAGTGATTACTAGGTTGCAATCAATCTAGTAATTATTGAAAAGCGTCTATGCATGGTTTAAAGAACGAGGGCCTGATGCATTTATCCGTTCTTACGCAAGGAAATGAGTAAAATTCAAAAACCGGTCCCTAGTAAATGTGACCTTGTAATCAAGATGCTTTTTTTGTAAATATTTTGAGGGGATGGGTATGGAGACCGTTTGGCGTCGATTGACTGGTTCTACCTCAAACCACTTAAGGTAGCCCTGACAAAATTTCCCTTCTTCTCGTGTGATTGATGAGTAACTCACGGAAACAGATGACCGAAAGCTGATTTCAAGGGACCTTTTTTGTGATAAAAGCTTTTGGAGAAAATAGTTAATTTTACTGTAAGACAGCCCCTGTAATTAATGATATTCGTCTCGATTTTTAATAAGCAGGTTTTACTCGCTCGATTTTTTTTCGTTTAGTTTCGATTAGTTTCCTGCAGCCGGGGTGATATTGTACTGATTCCCAGGGAGTGCTGAAGCTAGTTACTGGGAGTAGGGGGTCCAGTTCATTAAAAAGTTGCTTAAAGTGTGCTATTTTTTATATTTAATTTTTATATTGTTTCAAATTTCTTACTTATTTTAAAAATAAGTATTTTATTTATTATTTGTATCTACTAATTATATTTATTTTGTCTCACGTGGAAGGGAAAGAGTCCCTTGGTGAGCAATATATTTGTTAATAAATTATAATTCTAAATTCGTAAAAAATCCAGATCAACGTAACACCCTTTAATAAGATTTTATTATGTTTTAAATAGTGTTACTCTCCCTTTTGAAATTGGTTTCTTCCTAGAAAGAATATGGAAAATGTTTGCTTCGTAAACTTAGGAACATTTCAATTAAAAGGCATGTATTTAAGTTACTTATTAAAAAGAAAACTGACTTTGTGTACATTCAAAATTCATGAAAATTGTTTAATATATTTTTAAAATTATAACTTAAAAAGAAATAACTTGAAAATAACTTATTATTCAATAATCCCAGTAGCACAGAGCATTGCCTAATATTACTGTCGCTAATAAATTGGGCATTGCAAGAAAATTGCTTATTTTGGGAAAGTTGCAAGATAATTCTCTAAATTAAAAAAAACTAAAAAAGGTGTTTTCTTTTGCTATTTTTACGAGTTTTCTTAAAACTGAATTTTAAGGATGATTTTGAATAGATCTACTATATATTCAAACTATAATTCAGCCTGTAAATTATTTAAAAAGTAATATGATTTATAGTTCATTACAGGTTGGTATACAAGCTTTTAGTTAACGAATATCTAATCCCCAAACCCCCAGATGTGATATGTTTTGGGAGCATTAATTGAACACACCCTATCAAAATTTTGAATATTTCTCACTGATCTCTATTGGATGTTTTTCTAGTACTAGACTTAAATGATAGCTACCACCCCATTTCATTTTAAAAACAGTATTTGGATTTCATTCATTATAAATGTAAATTAAATATTAAATGTTAACCTAAACATTTTATCATGTAACCATCTCAGCTTTTTTAAAGTTAATAACTGTGTGTGTAATAAGTAATAAATATTCAAATGTTTTAATTAATGTTTCAAAATTACATTTTCAATCTATTTTTTATCAAAACTTTTGCATTATTTTAAAAACAAATCTATGTTTCAAAACAAATCAAAAACAAATCATTATTCGAAGGGTGTATATGAGTTTAAGCTAAAACTAGACAGTCAGTGGGAATGGGTGAATTAATAAAAATGGACCAGCCTTGTTGGGCTTCGAGCCTGTAGCTGGTCGACAAAATTTGTATTTGTATTTGTATTGTATTTGAACACAGTGAAGAGCAGAACTATTTTTAAGGAAATTTTGTGTCTCTTTTTTCTATAAGTAATTATTATTATTATTAGTTATTAAAATTATATTACGTTTACTATTAGATTTCTTAATTAATATTCAGTCTGCACTCCAACTCCGCCAATAGATTCCCATTTTTAAAATTTTAATTTTAAATAAGTTCTCAACTGCTGAAAGTTCATTTAATTTAGCAGAAAAAAGGGGCCCGTGTATTTCATCTTTTTATTTCAAAATTTCTTCCTGCCTACACTAACTGTAAGTTGTGTTTTGAAAGGATCTCTTCTACCTTTGTTGCATTAGAAATTCCTTTAAATTTCACAAGGGGCAATGCAGTGTGCAAGGCAATCATTCATAGACTATGCACCTGTGTTAGTCATCCCCATTGTGCAGGGATTTTTATGCGCTTTCCTTCCTTCTGCCACCTGATCGTGAAAGCTTGTTCGTGCACTGCAAATGGAAGCTCTTTTGAAAGCCATTGCTTAATTGTGGTCACAAGCAGTTTATCCTTTTCTGACCTCAGCTGTTCTGTGTGTCTATGCTGTATATCCTACCTTAACTGCCTCTTTTACTCTTGATTATGAACTGCTCAAAATGAAAGTGTTCCAAAAACATGAAGTTTGATATAAGCGCGGATTTGGATCCATTATTTAGTGTGGTTGTCGCCTCAGTTCAATAACTGTCTTGTAAAAGCCGTTCAAAAAATATTTTCTATATAGGGTCTTCTATATAGGTTAAATATTTTCTATATAGGAACTAAATGTAACAAATGATAGGGTGGTTAGAGCAGGGCCCCAAGGGAGGGGCACTTTTTCAGACCATCACCTTAACTTCAGACGCTAAAATCAAAATGTTGGGTTTTTCTCTTAAAAGTATCACTTAAGATCGTCTTGTGGTATTTTGTCCCCCCTACGTATGTGATTAAAAATATAATCCAGGGAAACAACAATATGTATCATAAACTATCATTGAAATCAAAACCTAGTAGTATCTTTGAAGAATGTAGATTAATTGAAGAATGTAGATTAGAATGAAGATTAAACATTTTGTAGACAACAACGTATAACACTAATTTAGATAGTTTAGGGGGGCAAAACATAATTGGAGTGAAAAAGATTCATTGCATAAGGTACAGCAGTATTCATACTACTATCACCTTAAATTTGATCGAAATTAGAACACTTTTCAAACCGTGGGATGAGTAATAAAAAGTGTGATATCATGAATTTAGCCAAAGAATGGAGTCATATTTGTCTGATGATATTTCAATCATAAGACAAAAATTTCTTTTGGTGCAAATATGGGTGAAAGTCACTGGGAGAAAGGTCAAGGCTGTGGAAATCCATTCTTAGGCTGAACTCTCAAAATTGCACTTCTATAATGCATCCCATGGTGCAGTTTGGGCATGGTTTTTGTATACAAGTATTATTTTTTCTGAAATAAATATTGTAATTCTAAATGTTTTTACCTCTTTGTGTGTAAGGGGTTCGTTAACTTCGACAATCGCTTAAATTTTTTCATTTTTACCGTTATTATTTTTATCATATTAAAATTTGGATACTTTTAGTTGCACGTTTCTTCCCAAGCGTCGTGGTGGAAAATGAAATGTTAGGGGGTAATAAGTAAAAGCTTAAAACACAATTGAAGGGCTTGGTGGATGTAGGGGGCTATGTTACAAGGCCTGTCCCGAAAGTAACGAGACTGAATTCCCTAGTTCTGACTGGAATTCAGTCTTGTAACATAGCCGGGACAGGCCTTGTAACATAGCCCCTTCATACACCAAGCCCTTCAATTATTATTTACAGTTAATAAATCGAAATAGTTTCATTAAGGAATGAAAAAAGCCTATCATTTCAGCTTCAAAATGATATCGTTTATTTTTGATTTTTTTATTCAAAATTATTTTTTTAATGTCTATAACCACTGAACAATATCATATAAAATTTCACCTTTTGCTATGTATTTGGCTGAACCAGTTGGGATGAGAGATATTGGTGACGATATTGTTCTTTCAATCACCTTTTAAACCACTAAAAAATTATTAGTATAAATACTAACCAAAATCAAAGCTTGCTAATCAAGTTCTTACTCACGCATCGTCCTAAATATTTTGAGTTTCTTCTTGACTCAAAATTTTCAATAACAAGCATGAGACTTTTTTCCTAGAACAATTTTTTTGAAAAACTTGCGGATGTGAAGGAAAACTTCAGGCTGTTCTTCCTTTTTAACTAAAAAAAAACTCTGGAATTTCAGTTTAATAATGTCTAAAATCACTCCCACTCCTGAACCCTAATCTCCGAAATGGCCCCCTTTCAAAATTATGTTGTGGAACTTCTCATAGATAATTTTCTCTAATCGATACCAATGTGGGTATAAATTCTGATAAACCCTTTGACAAATAATGCCATTTGATTTAAGTGGGAGAAAGGCTTTTGTATAAGTGATGCAATGATGACTATGGGGAGTTTAAACAAAGTGATATTACATTTTGAAAACTATTCTTCCTCCGAAAAAAGTAATATCATCCTCTAGTAGTTGTATGGCCTAAACAAAGCTGCTCTCCTTATATTTTAACGTGACGAAAATAGGTATGTGTAAAAATTTGTAATGGTAAAGTTAAAAAGCTTAAATGTAAAAGTTTTCAAAGTGTGAAATTATAGTATCAAGGAGGGGCCTATTTGAATGTGACATGAGTTTAAACTCCTTGAAATAATGGAATTTGTGAACGGTTCTCTAACTCTTTGAACATCTTAACCCTACAATGCATGATTTTTTAAATTCACTTGAAAATCATTTATGTGACTTCTATTATGGTGTAAATTAGTAAAAAAATACTAAAAAAATTAATTTAATTTTTTTCTACTTTTCATTGGCAAAAAACTTTGTCCTTGAGAAATTAATTTGTGTCTCTTGTGAAATTAATTGTGAAGTGAAATAAAACCAAATGCTCTAAAAATATAAAAAAACAACTTATCTTTTCAAAAAAAAAATTTTTCAAGCTGAAATTTTTTTTTATTTTAATTTATATGGTCCTTTTATTTTGGCGTTTTCTGTGTCTTGACTTTCGTCTCACTAGCTACTAACAAATGTCTCAAAATAGTACCCCTGCTGTGATCTACTGGCAGTCTAAAGTGCTAATACGATGAAATGTTATATGTATTGTACTTATTGCATGTTGTTGCCGTTTGGAAATGAAAGTTCGAGTAGGAAATGGGGAAAAATGTCGTGTTGCCAAATGGCATCAGTATGCACTGTAGGGTTAAATCAATTGTTGACGACAAAAAAATTGAGTACGGTAAAATGAGGTAACTTTGACCCAAGCATCGGAAAGAGATTCTACGTGCTCTGTCGATAGGAAAGAATGTGATTATAACTTATCGAATGCTAGGGCAAATGAGTAGAATTGTTGTCATGATATCCTTAAAGTGCTGTCTTGATATTCCAAAAATACGATCACTAGGAGTCTTCCAACTAAAGTAGTATCAAAATGTCGGAATTTTGTTCACCTTAAAACTTTTCTTTGGAAAGGCAATAAAGAACATGACTCAAAACAGCTAGGTCATATTTTTATGTCAGTTATAAAGTCCCTTAACAGTTTCCAATGCGATTATTTTGTTTCACTTCGTTGCTTGACAATTATGTAAGTTTTATTACGTTGGGGTAACTTTGGCCCTATGGTATTTGCTGAAATAAGTGAAATAATCACTGAGTTTAAATAAGCAGTGGTCAAATATGGATGAAAAATTAATTCTAAACACAAAATACATTCAAATTATAACTAGACAAACCTCAAATACAGTATGGTAAAGATGGTATCATTATTATGAAATCGATGGTGTTCGAAGAGATATCGTTTTTTGTTCCAAAAAACTGGATTTTTCTCCAAAATTAAATCAACCAATTCACATCAAAATATATACCCAGGATGTTAAAATGTTGTTTACTGTTCATGTATGTCTTTTCCTTAGAAATTTCTTAAATAACTCTAAAATGAAATCAGTTTTGTATAAGAAAACATGTTTTATTGCTTGATTTTTTTATAAATTAAACTTGAAATGAGAACTTGTAATAGATTATTATTGTTGATAGGTAACTTAGCATCACATCTTAACAGTATGACATTGGTTAAAGGTAACTCAATGCCTTAAATTTTTGGTTTTTGAGGTCTGTGCCAAAATTACTCCCATGCAGGGAAACTTTGGCCCAAAATTTAAAAAAAACCTTAAATCCACACTTAAAAACCGGTAGTTTTGAACAAGTTAAAAATATTATAAGCCACTGACTTTGTCAAATTTGATTTAATTAACTACTTTTATTTGCTTTTAATGTGAAAAAAACCCACCCCATTTTACGGTAAGTTAAAATTAAATTAAATCTACAGTATAGTTGTAATATTTTACTCGTAACTTACAATCGAATGTAATTTATTTAATAATATTACTACACATTACTTAAAATATATTTTAAGAAATAGAAATATTACTACAAATCACTAATTTAAAAGGGTTTTTATCCAGTGAATGTTGGGACTTCGCTGGTATTCATTAAACTGCCTTAATGATAGGGTTTGATAGTATTACTTTTGAATTTTATTTGTCTTGGTCTTTCTATTTCTCACTTTTCTGCTGTGAACTCTAATTTAAATGTGAATTTGAGGGGTTTTTAAGATTTTTTTAGCTGAAATTTCATAAGTTTGAAAAAGGGAATAAGTCCATCAACTGTACAATATTTTTGTGTGCGTGAATACTGAATATGCCTATATTTTTTTCGGTGATTTTTCTTTATTCTAAATAGGGTCCTCAATTTAAAATAAAAATTTGATGGTTCACTATAAAAATTCCATGAAATTCCATGGCTAACCCCCTAGTTGGTTTTTGCACTTATTCCCTTTTTCAAACTGACGATTCAAATTCCGATTTATCTATTTTGTTTTGCCAGAATTTCGGGTCCCTTTCAGGCACTTCTTGCGACCTTCCAGGGGTTCTCGAACCTTTGGTGGAGAACCCCGCAACCGATACCCTGTCCTACACTGTTCACAATACTTTATTTTTTCTAATTACACTTTTTATTGAAGGAAGTTTTCACATCTTCCTCTACAAGAAGTGGTTTTGGTCAATTAGTATCAAACTTCACAATCCGTTGGGTGCACGTAATTAATATTTAGGTCAAGGGTAACTGTGAAGTTGGGTGGAGTGAAAAATAAAAAACGAAAGTAGGAATGTCGTTTTTGGGTAGCAGTAAGAAGTTTCCATTAGTACCAATAACACACGGGCAGAATTTCATTAATTTTTAATATTTTGTAACATTTGTAAGAGGTACTATGAGCATATTTGCGCTGACTAAATAAAGATGTGCAATCAACACTTTGTGAACTTAACTTTATTAGCATATTTTTGAGCTTAATGAAAATGGGAGATTTTCTTTAATAACTAGTTGTTGTTATGCATAATCCCTTTTTGAAACTTTTTCACATATTAGCTTCTCCTCTCCAAGAACTACAAAGAAAACTTCTTTCATCCTAATTATCTTGAAAATAATTTTAAATAGGTTTAGTAAAAAGACTTGTTATATTACAGATATTAATACTTACAGCTTTAAAAATAGTGAAGTAGGTAACTTTTTTCTTGTTTTTTTGTTTTTGATGTGGCTGTACTTTCATTCATACTCGATTAATTTAATAGTAACTTAGGGAATAAATATGGCTGGAACATTTGGGTTTAAGAGGAAATAGTTCTGTTTACGGCATGGGTGTCTAAACTATGACCGTTTGAGGGCCACATTGCAACGAAAAAAAATTTACTGGGCCGCACATACAATATTTTTTCAACAAATTGAAATAAAAAATTGAAAAAAATTAACTCTATGTAGTTTTATTAAAATAAATTAACTTCTTTTTACCATAATTTTTAAAAACTTTAATTAGATAAGTATAGGTACATTTTTAATTTAAATTTGTAAAAGTTTCGTTTCATTTAGTTTGGATTCCATAAAAATAGAAATAATTCAAATTAATGAGATGGATAAATTTGCTTTTGTTGAGCAAGCAAATTGATATAGGGTTCAATAGACTTAGGTTGTAATTCTTAATGCATTTTCAAGATGTTTGTTCTCAAATATAGGTATGCCAAAAGCTGAAGACTTTAATAAAGCATTATGGTGAAAATTAGGATATTTATCGCGGGGTAGGTAATCTTTATAAAACTCCAGTAAAGAAACATTCCCAAATTTTTCTTTGTATGTCGCTTTGCAGTTCAATGCATTCTATTTGAAGGTAATTTATTTACTTCTAGAGAAAATGGGGTAAAAATATGTCAAAATGATCTTCATTTTTTCGAAAATTTTGAAATCTACTTTTAAATTCTTGAATTAAATCACAAATTAATGCAGCATATATTTTGTGCAATTCACAGGCTTATGTGCAGCCAAAGTACTGAAATGTGTCAAATATTTTACTTTTATTTGATTGTGCCAAAATGTCATATTTCTTTCAAACGCTGTTATTGTCTGGATTCTGGAACATATAATTAATAAATTGATTTTTTCTCTTGAAGTCTCAAATTTAAACCATTCAAATGTTCTGTTAAGTCTACTAAAAAAGCTAAATCTAAAACCCAATCTTCGTCTTTAAATTCAGTCACAGGGGGGTTCCCCTTTTGTTTCCATAAATATTTTTATTTCAGTTTGAATTGATTTATATGAAAAATATTGAAAACATTTATTTTTTTAAAATAAAAATGTGCAAATTTAAATATTTTCATAATTTGCATTTGGGCCGCATTTTAAAGGTTTTTGGGCCGCATGCGGCCCGTGGGCCGCACTTTAGACAAGCATGGTTTACGGAATGAGATTTGTGCTTGTAAAAAATAATTTCGGTTCTTCCTTCTCTTTAATGACTGAAATTAAGTTATATTTGGTGTAATTATGTTATTAACAGCTGCATTTCTATAAATAGGGGATTGTCATTTTGAGCTTTTAGACTACATTGATAAACATGATTTTCTCCATTGTTGTACCAAGGCCGGCCCTAAACCGTAACTAGACTTCATTTTCATGTGGGGTCATCCTCTTAGGTATGACGCTATTTAATGGGTTACACTAAGTTCAATGCCAAAAAAGGGGATTTGGGGCGTCCTTCGCCAATTTTCGAATTTTGACTCTTACAAAAAAGGATTTCAACTCATTTTTGAACAAATAGGTAACATAGGTAGGGCCGATTACCCTCGCAGTGTACTGAACCTCAAGGAAGGATCATCAAAATTTCAGGGGGTTGAACTCTAACCCCTTAGTAATACCAGGCGCGGATCCAAGGGGGCACTCTGGACAGTGCCCCCCATGGAATCAAAGATTCTCAAAATGAGTTTAAACCCTACATTTTTGGTCAAATTTAAAAACATTTTTGGGGGAGGATCCCTACACCCCCTGCAGTACTCTTTTAGTGTAAGCCAAAAGGTTCTAAATGAGTTAAAATTCTATATTTAAGGGTCAAGTTTCAAAAATTTCCAGGGGAAGACCCTCAAACCCCCTCCACCTTCGAGATTTTAAAGTCTATTTATAAACTCTTTTTTTCTCCACCGTGAAAATTCTGCACCTAAAATTTGACTGTGTTCAGTTTTATGCTAATAAAGCGCTTAAGCTGAACAAAATTTGTTATTTAGTCTAATTCCCAAAATTTTTCTTGGGGATTCCCCAGACCCCCTAAAATAGATAAGTGGTACTTTTTAGAAAGAAAAACATTATAACTTTTTGCATCTAAATATCTAAAGGTAAAGATGGTGGTCTGAGAAAGTGCCCCATGCTGAATCCGCGCCTGCTAGTAATACGCGGCTCTGATTCGGACTGGTATACTATTTTTTAATGACAGAACTTAGCACAGGAAGTGTGCGCGCTTATTCTTTATTTGATAAGACGAAGAAGCGCGGTTTTTGGCTGCTTAAGGGCAAAATGGCCGTCCCGCTCGGAAGGACAAGCTATTTTGGCACACTTGCCTCTCGGGGCTATTCTGGTCCTGTGTCTTTGAACTCTGACACGCGCGGCTGCGGCTCCTCCCGACGAAATCCACGCGAAAATCAATCTGCCTAACGATGAACTGGGTCCAAACCAGTTTATTTTAGAGTATATTCGAATATGCCGATTGGTGTATTTGACCCCTGCTCCGATTCATGCCCCTCAAGCAAGGGCGGAACCAGAGGGTGGCAAGTGCACCCCTGAAGGATGAAATGACGTCTGAAAATTTCTTAATAAGTTAGATTCTTTTTTGGAACCGTAGGAAGCTTTATGTATTGTTTCACAAATGAGTGTATTATTCTTCAGTATTTTGTAAAAGTATCCGATTTTATTAGTAAAAGATATCTTCAAAATCCTGGTGCCTCCAAAAAGGTAGAACCTACATCCTACTTTCCTAAAGTAGGAATAAGTTAGATGCTATAAGGTCTAGCTAGAATAACAAAAAAAATCCAAACTATCGAAAACGACAACGAACCTGTGCAAATCACTGAGTCTGGCAAGTAATATGAAAATGAAATAGCTTTGAATCATTAGTTTCATTTCAAGAATCACTCATTAACTGGACCCTTTGATTAACTCTCTATTAACATTTAAATGTATTAACAACTACACCCAATCATACAAAAATGTTCTTGAGGTGATTTTGGCATTACTGGATGGATATATTGTTTGTCTTTTTATGAAAAAAACTGGTTTATAATCAAAATACTTTTATAAAAGAGTTTAAACATTTAAAAAGGAAGTGAATGTTTGAATGAATGTTTATTACACACACAGAATATTACATAAAATACATTGAAATGACAATTAAAAAAAGAACAAATATTAAACATAAGAAGACAAACATTATAAAAAAATAAATAAATAAAAATAAAAAAATAAAAATTATCATTTATGTGATACCAAATAGGCAAAATTTTGCCAAGTATTGAGTTAAGTATTATATCAGCTAAGATAAAATGTTTTGTCAAGTGTTTCAGTATTAACGTGTGACACCAATTATTTGAAGTTTCAAAAATGTCATTGAGTTTACACAAAGTTCAACAATTTCACATCGTTGTTTTATGAAAACAAATACAAAAAATATTTAATTTCCTTCTTAATTGATTTTAAACTACGTTTACCTCAAAAATGTACCTCAGTTTACCTGTTATTAGTTTTAAGTAAATTAGGAACTCTTAAAATTTCGTTTATCAGATGGACAAACTTTTGTTAATCCTTGAAATTTTATTTCTCATTCATTACATTTTATTAGTATTACTTGTGTGTGTGCGTGTGTGATTTACGATGATTTTAGATTTTCAATCTATGTAATCAATCTTTTTAGTGTAATTTTTTTACAAACTTAAAACATTTTATACTCAAAAGCGAGAAGAACTACCATCTCTTGTGTATATATAAGTAACCCCAAAACTATAGTGGTAGAAAATAATACTTAAAATATAAAAATCTTGGTTTTGTCACTAAAATGGAAAACTAAAGTAAGTGATTGCAGTAGTTGGGGCCACGTCTTTTTTTCTAAGTATACTTACATTCACTAATTTGTTTTGATAAATGTTATATTTTTCATACCATTTTTTCTGATATACTGAAAACTAACATGCATTTTATTAGCCAGAAAACTTTTAAAATATTAATATCTTTTCTTTTCACAATGTTGCTTTCCATCTCATTTTGATATTTTTCCTAAAAAATATTTTATTTCTTTATGATATAAAATTCTTGGTTTATTAATATTTTCGTTTCGGATAGTTATCCTTATAGTTTTAGATTAAATAATACCCCAATAATGGTTACAATAAACTGTGTTATATAACTTGACATTTTTTTATTTATTTCAATCCTGCCATAGAGTCCAATCCAGTAAAAACTACACATAAATATAAATTTTGTAGATTTGCCATACACTTATAATTTTAAATGATAAATCTCGTTAATTTAAACCCAATTTCTCCATATAGAGCAAGAGGTTAACTAATAACAATTTCGGTGAAATTTGATTATACTTTTAAGGAATTTTAAGGGGAAGTTTCCATTTAACATTTTTAACTTGTAAAATAAGGATATTTAAATTCAAAAAAAGGGAAGGCAAATTTTATAAACAGTTAAAAATGATTGACATATACTTAATTAATTTTGTTGGATCTTTAGATCGGGGGTTCCTAAACTTGTTGATTGCAGGATTGTTAAAATGCATTAAAATATCCAATAGACCGGATAAATTCATACTTTTTTTACTCAGATATAGCTTTTGTTGGCAACTTCTTTATAATTTTGTATTAAACACGACATAAAATTTGACACTATTTTAGAAAATAGATCCTATTTTTATATAGATATTAAAACACTTTTATGCGATACTAGTCAAACTAATTTAGAACACTGTCCTAGTTTGAAGATTAGTGATTTTTACTTTTACAATTGCTTATTTCCTCAAGGAATTCGTCACTGATACATATTTAAATGAAATACTGCCGTGAAAGCAAACCAAATAATCTGAATACTGTAACTTTACAACAGGACAATGATTTATTAGTTAATAGATCTTATTTTACTACTTAGTTTTCCCAGAGAAGTAGACTGTTCCTATTTAATCTGGTAATTTGGAATTTTTTTAAGCCATGAATGAAATATACCATTAAAAATAATTTTATTCATCATATAATTAGCGTTAAATGTTCAAATTTCGGTGTTATCGTTACCTTTTGAAGGTCACTTTTTTTAATTTCATTTAAAAATATGTTAAAGTAATTTAATTCTGAAAATCTTTGTTCTCTGAATTCTAGTTTTTATTTCTATGTAGTTTACTGAACGCATACAACGTTGAAGTAGGAGTTCACTGCTGGAGTGTCACACAAAAGTTTTTTAAGTTTTAAAGTACGCTACACAGTGGGGTTTGACTGTATAAAAATGCCAAAATCATCTGGGATCTTTTTAGGGCAACTTTTGGAAGGGTCAAATACACAGCAATTTAAATCCACACTACCGTAACAAGCAGTGAAAATAGTTAATTGTGTGGTAAGGTGTTGATCTTCAATGTTAAAGCTTTATACTGTATTTTATTATGTATTTTTTCATTCCCCTCCATCTATATACTCCAGGATATTATATACCTGCGAATCTCATCCCGAGCTCTTATCGGAGCCGCGGTCACTGAACAAAGGAAGGACAGATTTGTACAGGTCTTTTTTATGAGTCAAGGTCATCGATTGCGTGAGTTTACTTGCTTTCGGAACTGTAATTGCGTATGAGTCGCGAGTTTCGGGGGTGAATTTGGCGGGCGAATATGACTAATTTCTTGATTTTCCTCTTTTATGCATGTGGATAGAGTTGTTGAATTTCGGTATCTTGACTTGCAAGGACATTTTTTGAGTTGGGATTGGAGAAACTTCTGCAAAAAGGGCTTTTTAAATATTGCGTAAGGGACTTAAAGGGGAAGGGTGTTTGCTGTTTGCTTTTTTCCTGGCAAGAGGGAGGAATAGGATTGATGATTATTATCCTATTCTCCCATATATTTAGTGCTTTGAGTCATTGCAAACATCAGTTAAGAAAAATTCCGATATTGGAGTATTATTCCCGCTCTCTGATTTCATTAACTTCGTAAATCTCTGGGGTCACCTGGACCACCGGTGGGAACCTATTGATCTAACTAGATCTAAATTATTACTGTTTTCATTCTATAAAATTAAAACCGGTATTTGGCCACTTACAACTGTCACAATAAAAATCTCTACAAATCCAAGTTGTTTTTAGTAACAAGTATTTTGGCTGCTGACAATATATGTCCTCCAAATTTTCAGAAATTAGGTAAAAACTACGGATTTACGGATGTATAGCGGAAAACTACAGTTCTACGCCAAAAAAAAGTTTCCTTGGTGGAAAGTTGGCTTTTCCTTCGTTTTGATAGATATGCTGAAAAAACAACGTATCTATGATGGGAGTGGCGATTTTTATTAAAAATAGCGTTCTTGTTTAATCACAACAATGTTCTTTGTCGTTATGGGAACATTTTGATGAAAATATGGAGACATTTTGGGGGGAAATTTTGGACAAAATTGTTTTCTGGGGAAATATTGGGAATTTGGAAGATTTTTGCACCCCTTGAAACAATTTTTTAGTTAACTAGAAAATATGGCTTTCTTTCTTTAATCACTCGTAATTAATAGCTTTTACGAAGAAAAAATAGCTAAAACAACAAAAATCGACGTTTTATAGATACATAAGTTTGCAGCCCTCTAGTAGTGATGGTATGTTTAGGAATTTCAAGACAAAATTTAGGGACTATAACCTTTCCTGTCAGTGACATCACTGATCGAAGTAAGATTCCACCATACTTTCTAGCTACATAAATTGGCGAGTCAGAGATGACTCTCGTCGCTCTGTCTTTTTCGCCAATCAGGTAGCTAGAAATTGGGGCGTCTTCTTACGTCAACCCGTGACGTCACTGGCAGGAAACATTGTCACTTAGTATAAGTGTCATGACAGTAATGCCACTTTTTTTTCAATGCAAAAAATAATAATCACGTGCCTTTAGTTAGATACAGCACATGCAATCTTATTTTGTTGGTTGGACAAAGTTACCCCAATTGATGATGCTGTTTTTTCCCTGTTGAAATTTCATTTCTCTTTAAGATGTTGCCTCATTCTTATATCCTTTAAAATTTATTCAATAAATCGAGAGACTCACTTAAATAGAACTTATTTCCCCTCTGTTTTCATTTGCGATTACCATTCCTTTATCATCCTACGCATATCTCACACCCTTGCGACTCAATCTTTAGATTTGTTGGGCTTAATTAAATTGCTACTGCGCTTAAATTAAAATCAGATGATGTATGATGTATCGTCTAGTGCTGCAGTGTTTTCTCTCATGACCTCAAAGTGATCTTATTTTCTGGCCACACATCAAATCTTTGGAGCAATAAAATTGTTTCTATAATAGCAGTGAAATGCTTGGGTTTATATGAATCCACAAGTTTAATAAATTAACATTTAAATGCATCTTCGACAATTAACCTTTTTAGGACTGATGAGGGGGATTAAATTCGGTGATTCCCGATTCATTTGTATCCTCTTTTATTGTGAGAAACGTCGATTCTTTGACGAAGCGAATTCACTTTAAATTAATATATTTAGTGAAAATACCTTTTTTAGTACCTACTACTACATTAAATGTAAAGATCTTAAAATTATTTTTTTTATTTCAGATATTGTTTCCGAGATAATCCTTAGCTCTCTATTCCTGAGAAGGTTGTCATCAAATATGGTGCCGCATTTGCCATGACATCCTTTACAAATGGTCCGATCATTTCATCTACACTAGGTAAATATAACTTCTCTTACATCCTTAACATTAGAGTCTTGGTAATTCAATAACTCTATTTTCAACGTTGTTTCCTTTCACCCATGATTTGCAAAAGAAATAAACCCTATTTTGAGGCAAAAGTTTTATTGAACCTTACTTTTTTGTCGTAATTATGGAGTCTTTCTTAACGTCCCTGTGACATAGAAGAAAGTATTTGGCGAGTTTTAAGTACATACAAGAAGACGGGACGATTATTATAGCGCAATGACCCCCGAAATTCCTAGTAAAACACACCCTAGTTCGCTAAATTATGTACTAAAATACAGGGTGTCCCAAAACCAACTGAACGATTTCAAAAATTAATAAAAAATAAACTAAGAGAGACAAAAATATGCGGTCTGCTGCAACCTACTTAATTCGCCAAAGAATTTGTTCACACCAAATTTGAAAAATTCGTAGTTCACGAACGTTTTAACAGATGGCGCCAATAAAATTTCGAAAATAAGGAAAAACAATAGCCCGAATCCCTCTTCCTTAAATGTCATAGGGATATTGAAATCTGTGATAAAATCGATTCTAGAATCGAATTAGAATTATTGAACACTTGATTTAAATCTTCATTCCAGTCAGAGAGAAGGGCGAGTTTTAAAACAATTCGACCGATTAAACTTTTATTAGATTTTTGAATAAACTTTTAGAAACTGATACTTTTTGAAAAATTAATTCTTTTGACCCATCGAAAATGATCTTTGATTGATTGTTTAAAATTGAAATTTAGATGGATCGCTATGCCAAGACACACTTTTCCGTATTCAGATTGTTTGAATTTCAAAGTTAACCCTTCATTCAAGCCCCTCTACTGGTTTTATCTTTTTTTGTTTGGATGGAGGGGGAGTTAAGGCTAGTGATGGGCAGGTATCGATACCAAATACTTAAGTACTCGATACCTATAGGTATCGAGTGTATTCGATACCCACAAAAGTATCGATACTTTATTGACATATTTCGTTTTAAATTTTTCAATGAAGTAATCTTTATAATACCTACTGTAGATCAAACGCAGCCTAATTCCGTTTTCATTTTGCAACGCTCAAACCCAAGTCGTTATCATCCGCGAGAGAAATTTGACGCGGCTAGGTTTTTCCCCCGCCAAATCCTTCGCCTCTATCCACCTCCAGGCCCGTAGCTACGGGGCTTTTTGATGGATCGCTTTCCGTTTTTTGAATATTAGTCTGATTATGGATAGGCCCTAAAAAAATTGTCCCTTCAGGTTCATTTCCCGACATTGAAAAAAGTACTCGATACCTAAAAGTACTCGATACCTATAAGTATTCGATACCAAAGTATTCGATACCTATAAGTATTCGATACCAAAGTATTCGATACCTAAAATTATCAATTTTGCCCATCACTAGTTAAGGCTCATTCAGACATCACTATTTGTGTGAATTGGCGTTTCACTCTTTACTCCGTCACTTTTCTGTGGAAACTAGTGATTCACTAGTGTGAATCACTCAGGATTAACAGATAATGCAAAACATGGTGATTGAGCAAGTGTAGGACCTGATTTTTTAACCTTGAGGGTCAAGGCGCGTTGGCATGGCATTAATGTGAGGTCGAATAGCTTAAGAACCTCCCTCAGTCAATCACTTCTACCAATCTCTAAGGGTGCATTTTTCTGTTGGAAATGCAACGGTGATTTGCGTCTCGCGTCACCCTTACGGATTTATTTTCTATTATCTTGAAGGTATAGTTACTGGCACCAGAACAAAAAAAAATAAAACCCCTGGGATCACCACGATGCACGTCATCGCCATGGCTGTTCAACTCTAGAGCGATCGCGACGCGCGTCCGCGTAGGTTAAAAAAAACTCCCACAGGCATTGACTTAAACATGACGTGTCTGACCATTGGTTCCTCGCGTATTAAATTGCAAGAATCAATGACAGGGCTGGAACGCGCCAATCGCTTTGCATCAAACGCCCCAGAACACTCTTGATGAATCAAATCGCACGAAACCCGCGAAAAAATATATAAACTTTTCTTAAATAATGCAGCGTTCTTGGTGTTGGATTGACGCGTCCCGACTATCTCATTGGGCCTTGCCGTTACGCGAGAGTGTCAAACCATGTCGATGGCGAGGAATCAACTGGGGATCGACCGTCGTACTTATCGTGCGAAAATGATACATATGAATCTATCCTTACGATCATTCTCAATCACTAATCTGTTAAGCTAACGATCCCGTATTCCTACAACAGGTTTGTAGAAATAAAGGATTCTCGAAATACAAACTGGCAGTCTAATTGAATTAGTTTTCTTTTGCAATCAAAAATTTATGTAGTCTTTAAAATCTAGAACAGTATGAGGAAATTTAGACACTTAAAAAGTTTAAGACCCTCTAAGAAATTTTTATTGAATGTTTAATCACGGTATTCCTAATGATACAAACTAAATGAATGCAAAATGTAAAGTTTAAAAAAATTAAACATGCTGGATTCAGTGTTAAGAAAAATGTGCATTGGAAACGTATGCGATCCATCTGAATTTCAATTTTAAACAATCAAATCAGTCAAATTGTTTTAAAACTCGCCTTTCTGACTGGAATGAAGATTTAAATCAAGTATTCAATAATTCTTATTCGATTCTAGAATCGATTTTATCCCAGATTTCAATATCCCTATGACGTTTTAGAAAGAAGGATTTGGGCTATTGTTCTTCCCTATTTTCGAAATTTTATTGGCGCCATCTGTTAAAACGTTCGTGAACTTCGAATTTTTCAAATTTGGTGTGAAAAAATTCTTTGGCGAATGAAGTAAGTTGCAGCTGACCGCATATTTTTATCTCTCTTAGTTTATTTTTTATTAATTTTTGAAATCGTTCAGTTAGTTTTGGGACACCCTGTATCTCCCTTAATAAACTAAAAAATATGTTATAGAGCAGGAATTCTAATTTATTAGTACGAATTTATTGTTCGCTTGGTTTTTTTAACCATTTTAAAAGTATTTATGATTAAAATAAAAAGAAAAGTTTGTATTATTTATTAATGTTTAGAATTTGTATCACTTATTTTAGTTAATTATACATAATTTCATAGTAAATGGATGCTTGTTTTTAATCACAATATTAAGCCATTTTTATCTTGTTTCCTTATAAAAGTTATTGAAAATTAAAAAAGAGGATGATATGAAGTTTTTGTAACTTCCATTTGATATAATATGTAGTTAAAATAATATTATCTTAAACATTATATGAATACTTAAATAAACTCAGTAAAAACCAGTATAGTCGGAAATTTTGGGGGATATAATTGGAAAATTCTGTTTATAAAAAATTGAAACGAAAAAAATCAAATTTTAAAATGAATAATTGTAGGTGGAGATACCTGGATTGTTTCACCTTTTTTCTCTATTTCTTTGCTCCTATTTAAAAACTTCCCTCGTTTTTTTCGAGCACTTGGGCCGTTGGGTCGAGCCCTCTCGATCCTTTGACCAGCACCTGCCTGGAATGTCTGCTTTTCCTTTGTTGTAATAAGATTGCAAGAAAACCAAATTCGCATCGACGTTTTCCCCTTGTAAAATTAATTAAAGAGGAAAGTTTTCACTGGTAGCTTAAATTTAAACAGTTAAGTTTATACACAGAATTTCAAATGGCTTTTACACTAGCTCAGTAGTTCCCAAAGTGGGCGGTACCGCCCCCTAGGGGGCGTTGAAGTATTCTACGGGGGCGGTGATGAGATCATTGAAAATTTGAGGGGGTGTTATTAGAGTAAGCAGGGGCATTGACTTCTTTTAAACTATTGCATAATGTCATTTTTATGCATAAAAAAGCATTCAAAAATCCCGTGATTAGTAGCATAAACTATCTTTTAAACATGCTTAAAGGCTCCTTCAGCTAGTGCATAAGGTTCACAAACTTTTTGAGACCTCCGCCCCCTTTTTAAGAAAATTTTCCACCGCCTCTAACAAATTTTTGCTCCCGATTTGCTTATTTTCTTATAGAATTTTATACTACTAATGTTTTGTACTTAAATTATTTTCAATTTATATAGCCGAACGAAATAAAATTTTGTAAAACTAGTTTATGGGCTATATTTAAAAGTTTTTTTAATATGGAACTTAAAATTTAATTTGAAATAATTAGGATAATTATTCGACTCTACCTTCCCGCTTCATTTTAAAATTACTTGAGTTATTGATATCTCAATCAATAGGTAAAGATGGGGGGTCTCCCCTGGAAAATTTTTGACATTTGTGGGGTTAATAAAATTTGAAAGAAAGAGGTTCAAAAAATATTTACGATGGTAGACAATATTTTATATTTTTTGTTGTTGAAATCAGGGTGGGCATGGTTTAAACCATGGTTTAAACCAAATGGTTTTTTCAAAAAAAACACCAAAATGGTTTTTTTAGTTTTTTCCAGAAAATATGCAATTTTTTAAAGAAAAACTTTTGGGTTTATTAAAGTAATTTATTTATTAAAATATTGTCTCTTAATATATTGTTTTTTTTTCAAAAATACAAATATATTTATTATAATATATATATTAATATATTAAAAAAAGAACTTGTTTTTTTATGCTTTGAAAAGAAATTCCATGGTGTTAATTCAATAAAAACCAAGTATGGTTTTTTTAATTTATTAAGAACAAGAAATTTTATTGTACCTTGCACTATAAAAACCAAATGGTTTTTTTAACTCACTAAGCACCAATAATAAAAACCACTTGATATTTTGCTTTGAAAAGAAATTCTTGTTTTTTTTTAGTTCAATAAGAAAAGGATATTTTAATGCACCAAAAAAAACAATTTTTTTACTCACTCAGCACCGGCTATTTAAGTGTATGTCTTATAAAAACCACTTGGTTTTTATACATTGTTTTTTTAAATAAAAACCAATATGTTTTTTTTATCATATAAACCCCATTTATTTGAATCCATTATAAAAACCTCAGATGGTTTTTATTTATAATAAATAAAAATCTTACTAAAATGTACACATATAAACACGTTTCCGATGCAATAAAAACCAGTGGTTTTTATTGCAACGTTATGTAGATAATAAGAATAAGAGTACCCTAATATTTATGTCGATTCTTTGGTGGTCGTTCATTTTATTGATTTTAAATCGCTGTCTGCATTTACTTACATACGTATTTACTAATTACAGTAAAATCCCGTTATAACGAACTTCACGGGACCGTAAAATTTCTTCGTTGTAACGGAAATTTCGTTGAAACCGTACTATCGCTAATTCAAGTAAAAACGGTTGGGGACTTTCTGGACTTTCGTAATAATTTCGGTATTCGTTGTAACGGGATTTCACTGTATTAGGTGATATAGTCAATTATTGGTGTTAGTGATTTCCAATTATATTTATTACATACTATTCCATTTTATTTTTTAATTCCAATTTCTCCTAAAAGATAATCTATGAGCCCGTGGAAGAGCTTTTGGCTACTGGGAATTTGGAAGCAATTTCATTATTTTCTTTTCCCTTTTTTGGTTCCTTTGTGTGATACTTTCTGTTTTTGTGTATTTTTGTATTTGTTTTATTTAATAAATTTGAATTGAATTGAATTAAATCTGAAATAAATTTGACGCTGAGGCATTATTATGTTTAATTTGTGTAGTCAGAAGAAATCAGTTCGAATACGATAGTTCTTAATTTGATCGATTCATATCATTTCAGTTTTGCGTCTTCCGAAAAGGTAGAAGTAGTAAGTCACGAAAGCACAATTCTAATGAATTTGAAGTAAAATATTGAATTATATGCTGTAAGTACATCCCATGTATTCCTTATAGATGGTAGCTGTGAATCTGGAAGTGCAGCATCTTCCAACCTTCAAGTTGATTACCCAGAGAGCCCACAATGTTCTCCACAAAATTCCAATCGAACTTATGATAGCAAAGCCAACAGTGACGCCGATGATGTTAATATTAAAGAAGAACCTCCCAGTCCGGTATGTCCATCTACCTTGCTGATACCTTGGACACATTTAGAGTTAAATTTAATATATTTTTAGTCTAATAGAATAGTCATTTTGATACTTATAAAGATAAAGTATTGATCGTTAATTATTTTTCTTTTTATAATCCTTCTATTTTGATCTTTGGAATGTTTCACTGGTTACGATGCTGCTTAAGAAAACGTTTCTTTTTCCATATAATTATAGATTTTTACCTTAATGAAAAGGAGGCATAAGTTAAAATGTAACGATGGCGTTGTATCAAATCTAAGTGAGTAAACAAGTTAGCTACAGGTAGGAAATTCCTACCTGCACACGCGTAGCTACAACCTGACAATATCAAAATCCTTCTTTTAGAGTTGTTTAGTTCGTGGCATGATGAATTGCCAATGATAGGGCCGTTCTGAAAAATCGTTGAAAACTGGAACAAGGCAAAAAATTAATAATAAGGGGCATTAGAATCTAAAAAAGGAATTTAAGACTTTCATGGGATAGTAATCTTAAAATCCCCTCCTTTGCTGTGAAGCAATTCATCGTGTAACGAACTTAAGATAAAACTCTCCAAAAAGGAAGATTTTTGTGCATGAAGATCAAGGGGGATTGCTTGTGTCCATTTCTTAGCAGCGAAGGTATAGAGGATTGCTATAGTCTGTGTAATTAAGATTGTCGGTTCGTCACCATGACAACGCAATAGAAATGCAATGGGAAATGACTTGTAGCTAGTCGCCTATTTTATTTACACAGACTATATGCAATAACGAATCTCCCTGAGAATTTCTATACTGTGAAGATGGGGCTGTGCTGGGGGAATACGAAAATTCTCAAGCCTTAAGATTTCTCAAAATCAGCTTTCATGGACATGTGAACTACGAGTGTGCAATTAATTGATGGGAATACCATCTGGTAGTTAACTCGGTGGAATCAACTCCTCTTTTTCAATTGGAAATAGGTGAGCATCAGCGATGTGCTGCGGGTGACCGGGGCGTTCGGCGGGGGCAAGCCGAGCGACTGGGCCACCAAGGTGCAGGAGTGGCAGACGGCCGAGCAGCTCACCAGGATGCGGGACGAGGAGCCGCTGCTCAAGAACGGCTCTGACCGCAAGTTCAACGAGCTCTGTGTCGTCTGCGGGGACAAGGCCTCGGGTAAGACCTTTTACAACAGCCCCCGACTTGGGTGGGTTTACGGCCGGGGGATTCAAAGGGGTAGATAGACTTTTACAATCCTCAATTTTATGGTCTTCTAAAGAAGAGAAAACACTCCCACTTGCGGTCAGTTACGAACAAAAGAAACCTCCTCTTCGGACGGAGGTCGGAAAGAACCATGAAATTGAGGGCTGTAACAGTTTAGCATCTCCCTA
The DNA here is from genome assembly GCA_024610705.1 of Tetragnatha versicolor. Lineage (NCBI taxonomy): Eukaryota > Metazoa > Arthropoda > Arachnida > Araneae > Tetragnathidae > Tetragnatha > Tetragnatha versicolor. The sequence continues at coordinate 44,412,530 of JANDEH010000009.1, forward strand.
AAACCATCGATTTTATGATCCAAAGGCGGCTGGGGAGTTAGGGCGTGTCGATGGGATGTCTTATGGCCCCGCTTACTTGGTGGGGTCAATTAGCGAACAAAAGAATTCCCCTCCTCTGAAGGGGATATGCTAGGGGAAACCCCCTAACCGTAACCAGACCAAGATATCGGGGAGATTCTTTTCTCTCCACACAGCACGAAGCGCCGAAGCACTGCGATTCTGAACAAATTTACGCTTAATTAATTTAAATTAACATCGTAAATTGAAAATGGTAAACCGAAGGACTAATTTCCAAACAAGAAAAAACGGGAAATATTTCAGGTATACAGGTAATTTTACTATTTGAGGAGTTCCGTAGGGTTTAAGACTTTCAATTAATTGAAGAATAGAGATGTGGAATTAAAGGACGAGCAGTTGCTCCTTTGGGAAATGTATGTACTCGATCAACTGCGTTTGTATTTTTTCTTGTTCTGTTCTTTTGTTTGTCCAATAAAATTATTATTATATTATTATTATAATAAAGAAGCGTTTAGGCTTCTCCTTGAGCTTTCGAATCTTGCAACCCGATTGCATTACGTATGAAAAGCAACTTTAACGTAAGCAAATTCGTCAATTTTTCTAAAATGAAAACATATAGGGTAGCTACTTTCTCTAGAAACTGGAAAACAAAGAAATTTGTGAAAATGTCATTATTAAAACCCGAGAAAGTCATTAAAAAAGTTTTTGAAATCTGTGGCAATGATTAAACTGGATAAAAAATCTAGTTAAAAGAATGTTTCACTTTAACCTATTCCAATTCTATTTTTTACTCATACTTGCCGTTTTCCTAAGATTTTTCTGGTCGGGCTCCGAGTCCTATAAAGGGAAAAAGTTTTTTTTTCTTGCATTTCGAATGTTTTGCGTGAAAAACGACGCAACATGGTAGGAACCTTTCCCCCAATCATTATCGTTTTCTTTTTTATTCGCATTGTCGTTCTTGACATAAAAGGTTAGTTTGAAGAGGTTATATGTTTTTATTGGCAGCTTGAATTTCAACATTAAGTTTAAAAGTTGAATTCTCCCAATCGTATTCGAGGTTTTTTTCCCTGCCTACCGTGAAATAGGAAGGAAAAGCTCGTTTTACAGTTAACGGGGTTAATAGAAAGTAATGCAAGGAAAAAAGTAATACCAGAGCACGTAGATCTTATGGTCTTTAAACTCCTTTCATATAACCTGAATTCATAGCTTGAATTTCTGCATTTGAAGATGGTCTTTACCAGCTCAGGTGCTTTATGTAAGTGAGAGATAATATGAAAGATTTTCAGAGAGTTGACTTTTGGGGACCGTTCATAAATTATGGCATGCTTTGAAGGGAGGAAGGAGGGTTTTACTTACTAATACTTATTACTTACTTAAATTAATTATTACCTTGAGACTAGGGACTATGATGAGATACAAGAATTGAGGTGCTTACAGCAACAATGAGCTAACTCCAACAGCTTTTAATTGGAGTTAGCTCCTTAATTGTTGTTGCAAGCACTTCAATTGTAACAACAGATACTGCAAATCAACAAAGAACTAAAGCAATTTTCAAGTGTTACTTGTACCATTTCTAAGTGAAAACCGCTTAAAAAGCGTTTTTTGCAATTTGTTCCCGGTGTTGAGACTAAATTTGACACTATTTATAGATTTTTTAAATTTTAAAACTTGAAGTCTATTTCAATTTTTACGGCAATAATAATTTTTTATGTGATAGAATAAAAAAAATCAACATATAAACATGTATTACAAGCCCATATTGTAATATTATCCCTCTGACTAACCATCCCGCGATTTCCGCGTCCAACTCCAACTGTAACAAAATCTGCTCATCCCGCGATTTCCGCGTGCATGTGTTTTTCTTCCCTTATTGAGAAGCGCGTCCCGTTATTCCTTCAAAACTATTAATTTCTGAGACCTGGAAATACTTTGATCATATTGCTGAGAAAAAGTCTGTATGGAAACATACCTTATTTTTTAAAATTGACCGAGAAAAAGCCCTGAAATTTTTTTTAAAGTATGAAAATCGCAAATCCAAATGCCGCTAAGGGCGCAAGTTTAGAACTGCTGATGGTTGGCGAGTTTTAGCTATTTGGCGACATATTTAGAAGCCACATAATTCACTTAACATTAGTTGGGGTTACCATATAGTGATTTTTATCGCTAAAAACTTGGCGCATCAGCAGTTCTAAACTTGCGCCATGCTACGTAAGTGTTCATTCACTGGGCAATAAAAAGATACACATTTTTTGAAGCAATTTCGGTCCAGAAATGTAGCAGTCAGAGAGTAAAATTTTAATGTTAAAAAATAAATTATTTTGTTAATTATGTGTTCTAAATATAATTTTCTGGTTAATTAAATAGATTCTGATGGATGGAAGGAAGGATGCTTAAATATTACCTGTTTTTACTTGTTTGGAAATGAGTACTACATTTTGCTAATTTATATTTATTAAATTTATTAATTAACTAATTAATTGAGTGTGAATTCCATTCCATTTCTAGTGTTTACATACATCTTTGTAAAGAGTGGTGCTATGTAAACTTTTTCTTTGATAGGGCGCCACTATGGAGCTGTCAGTTGCGAGGGATGCAAGGGTTTCTTCAAACGAAGCATTCGCAAGCAGCTGGGATATGCTTGTAGAGGAAATAGAGACTGTGAAGTCACAAAACATCATCGGAACCGCTGCCAATATTGCCGTCTTCAAAAGTGCCTTACCATGGGCATGCGTGCAGATTGTAAGTTTACGTCGCTGCTTTAATAATTTTGTATCACTGTAAAATCTTTTTTATGAGAAGCAAATATAGCTATAAATTTCCATCAGTTCTATACTGCAAACATTTTTTATCTTAAAAATTAAGAGTAAGTTGATGTAGAAATTTTCAAATGTGCCAAGAAATTTTGTTTAGCTGAGGAGGGTGGTACCATCATGTCCCATGGATCTCTTACTTTTGCTGATCCATATAGCTAAAATATAATGTATTTTTGTGGACAATGTGATAAATCTGGGCATTAATAATAATACCCAGTTGATCAGTTTGCCCATGACATATATATTTGGTACATTACGCTTTAGTGTGTTCAAACAATTTTATTTTAAAGCTGTCCAGTCTGAAAGAAAACCAGCAGATTCTAGAGAGAAACCAGTCACACCTCCTATGGCAGCAAGCTCACAGAGAATTTATGTATGTTTTATTTGTCATACAATATATTTTGTAATATATTTTATTTTATGATATTTAACAATATATTTTATATATTTTTATAGAATAAAAAATATTTCATTAATATTTCATTTTCCTTAAAAATATTGATCATTTCAATTATTTACTTCGTTTTTAATAGTTTTCTAAATGACTGTGTTTACTTAAGAAGCAATGCATGATCATACTATTTAAAATGGTATATTGGATATTAGTGTTCAAATTCACCAATAATTCTGGTTCTCTTAAGTATAGATTTACATTATAGATTCAAAATGTAAAATTTAGTGGAGATAAAATTGGATTCAAGCATGCTTAACCAGGTTTTAACATTTAGGTTTAAATAGGAATGATGTGTATGTAGTGCTTTTTTCTGTCATGTGCTTTTAACTTTCCATTTACATGTGTTTTATTTTTAGGATACTAGAACAAACTTAAATGTTGGAAAATCAGGTAAAGTATTTCTCAAAATTAAGCTACTTTTCTATTTTAAAAAAATCAAATGTTTAATTGGTATAGATATAACATTTGAATTGTAAGAAACCTTTTCTTTTATTGTTAAGTTGATGTTTTTATTATTTTTAGATCTAAGCACATTAGCCAATGTAGTGACTTCTTTAGTTGCTATGAAGCAAAGCCCAGGCGATTCGAGTCACTGCGATGCATCACTAGTCACTGAGAATGGCGATTCCCACAGTAGATTACTGTCTAAAGACAGTAATAATGTCATATCCAAAGCTTTTGACACAATGGTTAAGGTAAAAAATATTATGCCGTGATAACATACTTTAAGGTTGAATTCAGTAGTGTTTAAATTTTTTGAAATATTTATCTTCAGTTTTCAAATTATTTCCGTCTTCTTTTTAAGGTTGCCGGTGGTTGCTCTGACCAATTGTCTATACCCTTGGAACCTGAAAGTGACTCATTATTTGAGTTTGATGGTGAGGTTTTTTCCACACTTGGGTTACTTTAGTAAAATTAAAATACAAGTTTTTTAAAAAATAACTTTTTAGAAAGAGGTTCTAAGTAACACAAAGGTTGTCATTGCATATGATGTGTTATTAAAGCAATGCATGATTTTTTATTGTGTTTCATTTGCTATGATAGTACCTGTCATTTTAAAAATCAGAATATGGAGGTTTTTTTCAGTATGGTCTTCCAACCAGTGTACTCTTTTTATTAGGGATTAGTCATTTTCAATACCAGAGCTGAACTTTAAAGAAATGTTTTATGCCCCAAATCACTTAGAATCAAACAGCAGTACAGCATTTTGGTGGATTGCATTAGATACAATTAGGACAAGACTTGTAAAAGCAATAGTTTTTTACAAGGAAAAGTAATGGACTAGAGAAAGAGATTACTAGATAATATTAACAAATTTGAGCAAAAAGTTCCTGAGAAATTTCTCTGGTACAAGTTTACATTTGCTGATATACTACGTTAGAAGCCTATTATAAGATATTCAAGACCAATCATAAGCTCATTTAACACGATCAGGTTGTCTTAAATCAGCAATCAGCTTAAATGATATTCTGAAAAATTCAATATTGCTACACATCAGGGAAATTCTGTACTTTAGAAACTTGCATTAAATGAAACAACCCTGGGCTTGAAAATGACTTATCCCTAATAAGAAGGGTACACTAGTTAGAACAGCCAACAGCCAGTGGCAAAATTTTGGAAATGACTGCAAATATCACCATCTAATCAATTTAAAATTGATACCTACCTTCAATGAATTTTGATCAACCTTTATTAAGATGTATAATGTATAAAACTAATTTATATAATAAAAACTTTAATTTTTTAAATGAGTTTTACTATTTTACAGGTCCATTACTACTTGATTCTCATGTTGCATTTCATTTGACAACTCCTAACCCAGGGTCATCGTACCTCAACGTCCACTACATTTGTGAAAGTGGATCTAGACTTTTATTTCTTTCTGTCCATTGGGCTAGATCTATACCTGCCTTTCAACTACTTCAGTAAGTGTCATTAATTTTATCAATCTAATATAAAGATTTTAATAAAGATGTCAATTAAAAATATTATTGTTTAACTTTCATATACTTTTAAAGTTTTTATTTTAGTATGAAATTTGATTGGTTATTAAACACTGCTGGTCATTACTAATCTTAAACTGTAGCTTTTTCTCTTAACTTAATAAATATTAGGAGCTATTCTCACATATTATCAAAATAATTATTTTTTAGACATGAAGTACAAGCAACGTTAGTTCGAAACTGTTGGAGTGAGCTATTTACCTTAGGTTTGGCTCAGTGTTCACAAGTTATGTCTGTAAAAACCATCTTCACTGCGATAATCAGTCATTTGCAGTCAAGTGTTCAACAAGGTAAGATCTGTTCTGTCTGAGTGCACATTATATTTATTGTTCACCTGTTTTTAGCACATCTGTTTGTGATAATCTAAAGTCATTTATCTGGGCAAGTGTTTCTGCCCAGTGTGGCATTTGAAATATATAATAAATTTCTTAACTATTTAAAGCATGTTCTTGTATAAAAAGTCTTTGTACAGTGAAACTTAGATAAATGGTATTTCCCCATGGTCCATGCAGGATCAAAGCCAATAATGGCAAACTGTCTGTAACAGAATTTCTCTAAGCCCTTATAGTGTTATAGATAAGTTTCACTGAAGTATGTATGAAAGTAAAAAGTACATTTTTTACATTGAATCATTGTGTTCTATTTATAACTGAAAGCTTTTTTTTTTCATTTTTAGATCGTTTATCAGCAACCCGAGTAAAACAAGTCACTGATCATATTTGTAAATTACAAGATTTTGTTAATTCTATGCTTAGACTGCAAGTTGATGAACATGAGTTTGCTTATTTGAAAGCAATCGTGCTTTTTAGTCCAGGTAATTAAATATTAAACTCCAATATAAGGTAATCATAATTAAATAGTAGCAAAAATATATTTAAATCAATCCTAGTATTAAATATTTCATGTTCATTAGTTATTAATTACAAGATCCTTACAATGAAAAATTAAAACTTTAAACTAATTAAGTTTTGTACTGCTATTGTAAATAACAAAGGAAATTTACTGTCTTTTTTCAGACCATCCAAACCGTGCCAGTGCAAGGCAAGTGGAAAAATTTCAAGAAAAAGGGTATCAAGAATTACGGTCCTACATTAACCAAACTTTTTCAGAGGGCAATGACAGATTTCCCAAATTGCTCTTGAGGTATGTTACTATCATAGATACTCTTCTTTCTAAGACATGCTGAATATCAGAGGCATGTTATCATTTTTTATGGTCAAAATATGAAAAAAAAATAACTTTCTGAGGGAAGAAGGTTATGGTATCTTGAAATCCTTGTCTTAACTTCACACCTGCTAAACACTATGCAACAAGAACTAAGTGGGGGATGTTTCTTGTATAAGGATAAACAGTGCTTTGAAAATGTGAAAATCTGCTTCTAGAATGTGTAGCTAACTAAGAAAAAAGAAGTCCTTATTAATCAAGTTAAGGGTCTGAAATGTTCTAAAAAATTTGGACAGTATTGTTTGAAAAATTTCAAGGGGAAAACATCTAAACCCCCTTTTATTGCAACTATTTTTATAAGACATTGCCAATCAGGAATAAAGGAGGTTTAGGAATTTCTCAGTTTTAAAGTTAAAGGGATTAGCTACCTTTATGATTCCATGCCTAGATTAAATAGGAATTGTTATAGTAAACTGTATTTCATCTTATTTTTTTATCTTATGATTGATAAATATTATTTTTTTCATTGAATATTTTTTTCTTTTGATCTTAAATATCATTTAATTGTATTTTAGGTTACCTGCATTGAGGTCTCTTCAACCGTCTATCACTGAAGAATTATTTTTCTCTGGTCTTATTGGAAATGTTCAAATTGATAGCATTATTCCTTACATATTAAGTATGGATTCCAGTGAATATACCCCAGAAATGAGTAAGTTTAGTTATACTTAACTTTTATCTGTAGTTTTTGTTCTAAGCTTAATATTATAAGCATGCAAATGCAATAGCATGCACACTCCATATCTTATTCCTAATGTTACAGAATTATTTATATATTTATAAGAGATATATTTTTCTTATAATTTTGTTATTGTCTAATATTCAAATGATATTATAATGCAAAAAAAATCTTTCTTTTCTTCTTCAGATATATTAGGCAATTTAACCATTAGATTTAAAAAGAAAAACATGCAATTTCAATTGTAAGATTGAATATTAGTTTTGAAGATAAAGCTCCTGTAAATTATTTTTTTTAAATTCACTTAAGGTTTTAAGCCTTGCAATCATATTTTTTTAACTAGGAAAGTATCCAGTTCCTTAAAAATTACTTGTTAAGAGAGAGAATCATGAAAAAGATCTTGTGTCATAAGTTTGGTAAAAAGGCAATCCAATTCTTAAAGAACCTATTTATACTTGAAGCACCTAAAAATATAAAACATCTTCTAACATAAAAAAAGTATGGGGACTTAAAAGAATCTACATTAAAGAATATTATCATGGGGAAAAACTGTCATTCATAGCAGCCATTGTTATGTGACCACAGTGAGCAAAAAAGTATTCTGTCCAGAAACAGAAATCCATCCTAGCAATTTTTCGTCGGATTAAAAAAACTAACTCAAGGTTAATTTGAGGTTTAAAAAACATTAGTTTGAATGAAGATGATGTTTTATCCGATTCCATCACATAGAAAAATTTCTAACTTTCACCCATGGTGACAACCTAGTTTGGCAACTCATCAATCTTCTTACTACTTACCCCCTTAGAAAGTATTTTTCCTGAAACTTATATTAAAAATGTTTGTTTTACTTTTCAAATTAAACCATATTTATCATTGTTCTTTGTTTTACAGATCAACAAAAGTGACCTTCCCACTATTACATCATATTTATGTCTATTTCCTTCATATATTTCTCTGGTACAAAAATAATTAGTTTTACTTGACGCTGCTTATTGTAGAAAGAAAAGATTTTTGATGCCCATTTTTGAAAAAGATATTTTAGTACATTGTATATTGTATTATGGGGATGAGATCGGTAACCTTTTCATTTTGTTTTTTATATATATGTTGATATTCTGTACATTTTTGTTTAAGTTTATTGTTCCTATCAACCCAGTGCAAGCTAAGTCTTGGAATAGAAATTATAGTTCTAAATGCTGTTATTTTAGGAGTATATATGTTGAACTATTTCAAGATGTTATTTATGTAACATTTTTTTTGCACTCGCAAGTTTAGTAATTGCAGTACCGGTTATTGAATGATCCATTTGGATCCTTAATTTGATGACATTTCTCATATCCCACAGCTCTTTTGTTTTGTTTTTATATATTTCTTTCTCTTCAAAGACTGATTAAGGAAGAAATTTTCTTTGAAATGTGATTTGGGGGGTCGTGCCTGTGCTTTCATAGAATGTACTTTAAATTTCATCTGTATATAACTTCAAACATTATTAAGTGTACTTGACAATTGAAATGAATATTGACACAGCATAGATATTGCTGGATGTGTATACTTTAAATAGTGCTGTTCATATGTAAACACTTTTATTTAATTTTTATAATCATAAACTCTATTAAATAAAAGTACCAAGTGATGTTTTGTCAAATTATACATTTGAAACCACACTCTTTAAGACATCCATTGATTACTTGAGCTCAAAATGTCTAAACATAAATACTTCTTTTAACTGATATAGAGTGAGAACTGGATGATAATTTCATTGTCCAAGTTCGTAATTTGGATCATCAATTTCACTTCATATCATCTAAAGAAAGCTGTTTGCTATTTGAAGTTATTATCTAGCATATAAAATTAAAAATTATTAAGAAACTTTTATTTGTGGTATAAAAATTCACTGTACCATAAATTTATTTCTAATATATTTTATTCTTTATTTTATATAGTTTTTCAGAATCTCTTAAATTATTGTTTGTACCCATTTAGGATTTGTAGAACTTTGTGATTATTTGATCTACCCAGGAATTTAAAAATTGTGTCTGTTCTTTTATAGACTGCAATTCTTATAGTTGCGAATCATTACAGGAATCATGATTTATCCTGAATGGGTAATAAAATAACTAGGAATATTCTACACTCTTTATACTCCAGTGAATAAATTCAGAGATCCAAACCTGTTTTCTCAAGTAATTAATGACCTCTCTTATCATAGCATGTGTCTTATGTAAACATAAAGCTTAGGTTATGTTCAGACATAACCTAAAAGCCATTGGTGCTGCAGTATTCATTGTACAATATTAGATCTGTGATAATCTAATGTGAAATGTGTCATTTTTTGAGGTGTGTTTGGAATGATTGCGGTTTTGTTACAACTTAGTATTTTTGTAAGTGAAGTTTCTAAACTTTGGCTCGTTTAATGAATTTCTTCTTGAAATAGATTCTTTAGTCGTCTATTTAGAGTTTCAGATGTACTTCTTGTGTATTCTAGTCTTTTGTTTTAACTGTATTACAAAAATTGATTGATTCTATTGGCATACTGTACAAAAATTTAATTTGTTTCATGAAATTTCTTAAAAGTTTCTATTTTTAAAGACAAGACCTTTTACAGAATATTTTTCTTGTCTGAGGGAATGAATTTAGAGGGTTTAAGAATATTCTGTTAAGTTTTTATGTACTGTTTTCTTTGTTCTTTTACAACATAATACTTTATTGGATTAGTGACTACAGCAAATTATATACCTTAAATTTTATTTTAAATTATTTTTCCTGAAGTGCTCTTTCCCTTACCATAAATTTATTCTTTGAATAGAATAATAATATGCTGTTTTGCTTGATGGATAAATGTGGGGACCAGCTACTTTCTCGTCGAGCTAAAACATTAACTTTGGATTTTTAAAAATTTTTATTCCACTGCCTATTGGTTAATTTCAAAAAACTACTTTCATAAATAGTTTTGAAAAAAAATGTGGATCAATTTGAGAGAGTTATGAGACACAGTCATAAAACAAAATATTGCTTATGAGTAGTTTATTGGGTTATCTGTTAATATTTTCTTAAGTCATGTACAAATTTTTAAAGTTATAGCTATAGATTTTATAGCTTGATCCTAGTATTTATTTTACATAATTTTGAATTTCTTTCTGCTATTTGTAAGTTTGAATTGTTCTTAAAAAGCTGAAAATTGTACTATGCATAAAATTTATTCTTTCGAATCAGGGGTATTTTTTGCATCTGTAATTTCAATTTAATTATAATTCTAAGCTTTATTGTCATTTTCAAATATAGCATCTTTTTATCAGTATTACACATGTCAAACTTGTAGAGATGTGATGAATACTGTAAAAAACAGTAAAAGCTAAATTTCTATCTTTGTTATATTAAAAGTGTTTTACCTTTAGTTCTCATTCTTCTAAAAATGCTTTTAATTTTCCCTTTATGTCTTTGTTCTTTTGTCACCAATTTATAAACCTTATCATATTCAATTTTTTTAAAAGAAAACATGTAAAATACTTTTCTCTTATATTCTAGCCTTAAAGTTATACCTTCAGTGTTAAGCAATTTGGTTCTTAAACTTTTGTTGGTAACTAACTGATGTATAAACGTTCAACTTGATGACTATCATCAAAGTACAAATAAATGTGGTTTTTTTTAATTTTGTATTACGTTATGCTGTTAAAGAAATTTTAATCATTAAAATTTAAAACTACTCTGGATAAAAAGATATCTGATTTTCTTATATCTGGACCATTTTGTTTCATACACATGCTCTAGTAAAGTATGCTATAATAATGTACATGGAATCAAAATGACCAAAGATTACTTAATGAGAATTTTTGTTATTAGATTTTTTAATAAGACTATGTTAATATTACAATTCCATAATGTTTTAATGTTTCAATATTAATTAAAACTTTCCTATAATAAGAGCTATCATTATTGTTTAGATATCAACAAAGGCAGCAAATGTATTTATGGAATAAAAACATTGTAATAGGTAACATGTTTCTTCATGGTTGCATTCCTACAAAGGGTTATTGGAAGTCAAAGCACCATACAATGAGTCTTTCCACAGCCTAAATTTTAGAAAATATTTATCCCCTCTCCCAATTTTTAAAATGCATTATAAAATGTCAAAACTTACATATTTTAGGTAGCTACTTTTTCTTTTTAGCTGTGGTCTAAATTTTTAAATGTATAATTTGTTATATGAAGCCTCTTTTAACCAAAACAAATTTCCTGCAGATAAAAAGTTCAGAAAAAAATAACAAAGCTTAAGTATATATCATCTTACTTGATTATCCCCTACATATTTTTACTTTTTCTGTGCATAAAACAAGCATTCCTATAAAGTGCATAAAATTAGGAGTTTCCCCAGCAGTCTGGATTTTAAAGGTTGTAAAAATTTATTTGTCATTTTAAAAAAGTCATTGCTTTTTCATCTGAATTGAAGCTAAGGAAAACAATATCTTCAAATAAAAGAAAATGTGAAAGGTACTTATTAATATGAGTAAGAAACAAGTTATGTAAATATGTTAGTCTTGTAAATGCTCAATGTAGAGATGCTAATCAAAGTAACCTAAATGCTTGATGTAATCCAAGGAATATTAGTGAAGGGAGAGAGACATGCAAGTTTGATTACCTAAGGCATACATTTTAATTATTGTAGTATATCTTAATATATATCCCCTTCTTGCTAATTTGCTCCACTTGTCAATAACTGGCTTCATACTTGCCAATTTTAATCGTGGTTTATTTTGAAGGGGTTTTTATACACAATTTAAAGTAACACCCATTTAAAACTATATAACAAGTTCAGATTTCTTCAGCGTTTTGTATAAATAACTTAAAGAATAAAAATCCATTTCTAATATCATATTTGCATTGATTTATAAAAAAAATTATATTATGTTTTTTAGGTAAATAGTTTACTTTTCTCTTTTCAGACTTGTAGATGTAGAGTTTTGTAGATATTTGGTCTTTTAGTGAATTTACAATCTTGCAATTTGTTGATCTCATATAAATGTTTATTGGTGTTGTCTGAAACTTCACTTGTTGACTTAACCTGGTGTATTTTTTTGTTCATGAAATTATTTTTAGAACCTGTGGTTTTACTGTATTTGGTTACCTAACTCATCCCTGATATTAGTATTGTATCAGAGCACAAACTTCAGTATTTAGAAGTAAATCTCAGGTTTTATATAAAAACTTTCATGAAAGGCTTTTTAAATTGCTGTGTTAAGAATCATTTTCTAGCCTTGTCTACCTTTCATTTATGGTAGTCAAAGAAGACTGCCTTGTGACTTTTCATCTGATCCCGGTTGCTGTTTAGCTCAGCAAAAAAAATGGTTGTATACTAGATAATTTATATGATTCATAGTCTTTGAAATCAAGGATTAAATATATTTGAGTGATTTTCTTGTTTTTTGCTTTTTTTCTTATGAAATGTTAAGTATTTTTGAAAACGTGTTTCTTCTTTTAATCATCATAAATACAACTTGTTTACGTAAGGAAAGGGAATAGTATATATTTTTACATTGAAAGAATGCATTAAGTAAAAACTTTTTCTAAATTTTAAAAAAGATTCTTTTGGTCCGTCTGGGAACAATTTGGTGAGAAGTATTTAAACTTTTCTGTGGTAGCCAGGTTATTTGATACATAATGGTCATCTGAGTAAATCAAATATTTACGATAGCTGAAAACTGGCATAAAATTTGCGAGGGTGATTTTAATTCAATTCTTTCAATTAACTCAGGTGTTATATAAAAAGCGCTTCATACACCAAACCGTGATAAAAAATAAATGCATTTTCTTGTGCACAAAGGTGCATACACACAAGTTTTCTCAAGAGGCCTCATGTATCTAGTCTACCAAAATCTTAACTTTTTAAAGCAAAGCATCAAGTTTTCTTTTATTGTTTTTGCGAGGTTCCTTGGGTGGCAGTGACCGAGAGGGATGACTCCTCGCTACGCCTCTGTTCTGTAGAGAGGATGCAGAAGAGTAAAAAAAAGCTTCCGGATGAAACGTTTCCTTCAATGCTTAGAGAGGATGCTTAGGAGCAAAAGAAGCTACCGGATGAAAGGTTTTCTGAGATGTTTAAGTGCAGAAGAAAAAGAAGTTTCCTGATGAAACGTTCTCTACGATGCTTAGAGACGATGCGATGCAGAAGAGCAAAAAAAAGCCATCAGATGGAATGCTCCATCTCCTTACGATGTTAAGAGAGGATGATGAAGAGCAAAAAAAAGCTTCTGGATGAAACGTTTTCTTCAATACTTAGAGAGGATGCAGAACAGAGAAAATCAAGGATGAACTGCCTATTATGATGCTGAGGAGCATAAGAAGCTTCCGGATGAAACGTTTTCTTCAATGCTTAGAGAGGATACAAGAGAAGCCCAGCGATGGATTGTTCTTTACAATGCCTAGAGATCATGCTGTGGAGCAAAATAAGCTTCCGGATGAAATGTTTTCTATGATGCTTAGAGAAGTTACAGAAGAACAAAAGAAGCCCAAAGATGAATTGCTCCTTATGGTGCTTAGAGAAGATGCTGTGGAGCAAAAGAAGCTTCGGGATGGAAACGTTTTCTACCATGCTTAGGTGCAAAAGAGAAAAAAGAAATCTCCGGATGAAACGTTCTCTACGATGCTGAGATGATGCAGAACAGCAAAAAAAAACCATCAGATGGAATGCTCCTACGATGCTTAGTGGATGCTAAAGTGCAGAAGTCGTCCCAGATGGAGTGTTCCCTACGATCTTTTAGTTTGAGAATGCAGAAGAGCAAGAGAAGCCCCTGGAATTAATGCTTCCTGCCTGTGCCTGCGGTGTCGCTAGACTAAAGGGGAGGGGGTGTCAGAAAAGTTACTAAAGGTTGCGCGAGGCCTCTTTTATATTTATCACACTAACTCACTCAAATGTTCTCTGAAATCCTCGTACACCAAATCATTATAAAAAATTAATTTTCCTAATAAACCAAAGTTTTTTCAAGAGGTCTTGCTTATCAGCTCTATCAAAATTATTTTAGTTATCATTGCAAGCTACAACTTAAATTAAATCTATATAAACTCTTTTTTAAGGGAAAAAAATTTTGCGTGCGAGTCCGTAGGTGGTGACCGACACCTCCCACGCCTCTGGCTGTTAAGGTCTTTTCTGATAAGAAAAGAGGGATAAAAGTACACCTTGCAAATTAAAGTAAAAAATCCTTTTTTACTTCAAAACTTTGGATACTTCTATATAGGTTGTTTAGTCTCTTCATTCAGAAAAATTCTTGAATTATTTTAACTGGCTTTTAGAGGTGTCCATCAGAAGGGAAAAGAATATATCGTCGTGGAAGATGCAATAAGGCACATCTAACATTTGAAGCACCTTTAGTATTCCAATCCTCTTTCTCGCCAAACAGTTTTCGTGACTTCGTTTGGCGGTTTTAATATGGCTGCGCTTTTTTTGTAAACCAAAATTTTTTCAGAAATTGATGCTTAGATATTTGATTACTTGATCAGGCTTCGCACCTAAAAGTATTAAAAGAATTTTTTAAACATATTTATAGCTCTTAGTAAGCCGTGATTTGACACATTTTCACATTGGTCAGAAAAAAGTTGCCGATCTTTCATGATCTGATATTAGAGAATCAATCTGGATGAAACCGTTTGAGAGCGTGAAAGATATTGGTTTATTTTGAATGCGGTTCTATTTTGACAATTCCTCCGAATATTGTTAAAACAATTTAAAAAAGATATTACTGGCTCTTCGATTATGTGTTACTTTTTTATTACATGCACCTATTTTTCCTTTAATTAGCTTTGTAAAGTTCCCGAATAATGCAAATAAAGCATGCTTTATTTTTTGTCGTGGTAACTTACCTGCAACAATTTTATTGTGATTAAAATGTAAGTATAATGTATAAAGTTTTGTAAATTTTTTATGTTCCTATGATTTTTTTTGCTTTATACAACGATAAGAGGCAAGAAAAATTTTCCCATAAGAATTGTATTGAAAATAAAGTTATCAAACAATTAATTCTGATAATAACAGAAAAAGTGCCTATTTACAAAAAAAAATTAAAATTTTTTATTTCATATATCTATGATAGACAAAATTAATAGAAATGATCGATATTCTTTTCTGAAAAGCAGAAAAATGCTCGATGTGGGCAAGAGAACGAGAAATTCTACTAGCAAGTGATGTTCCGAAGTAGTCACCCTCCCAAGTATTGCCCGTACCTGGAAGTGCTTAACTTCGGTGATGAATAAATGTGCTGGTGTTGGTTTTGACTCGATTTAAGCAGCAACCATACGAAACCATATTTGGCTATTTATTTCACTGCCAATTGAAACAATCGACAACTACATCAAACTGTGTCTTTTTCCGATGTTAGATGTGCTATATTGCATCTTCCACGACGATATTCTTTCGTTATTTGTGCATTAAAGCTCGACTAAAAGTAAAAAATTGACCAGACTCTAAGGGGAGGTTCAGGTCACCTTTCGCGGATCACCTCTACCTGTTGACGCATTTTTATATTTTTTTTTATAAAATATGTCTCTAGACCCCCTCATGAGTCTTCCATTTGTCTCTTAAAAATGTATCAAAACAGTTCCTTACTTATGCAACTCCTAGTTACTGAAATTGAAGCTGGATACAGAGAGGTTTTTATCAGTTTAAAATCCAAAATATTTTTAAAGCTGTTTGTTCAAATCAGAAAAACCACGAAGTATGCATTAGAGAAAATGCTTAGAATTTACATTAATTTGATTATTCGAAATTGAAAAAATTAAAATTAAGTTTGAAATTTAGCAGAAAAAGTTTGAGAAACCTGGGAAAATGTCTCACCGCTTGATCTCTAAAAATGGGGAAAAGGAGAGAAGGGAGAAAAAGGAAAGGAGAAAAGAAGAAAGAAGGTAAATTTCGAATGTCCAAAAAAGTTTGAATAAACTAGAGAAAGATCCCCTTGGACTAAAGAAGAGAAGGATAGGGGTTAAAAAGAAAAGGGAAAAAAGTACATTTTTTTGAATCATCAGAAAAAGTTATGTTGTTCAATCAAAATATACTCTTCATCTTTTTCCCCCCTTTCTTTCCCCCTATTTTTTGCTCAAGGGTGCCACCCTTGAATCTGCGGTTGTGTCAATTGGGATGGAAGTCGCAGAATATGAAGAAGTTGTGCAAAACTTCTCAAAATTGAATTATTTTTATTAATAAAGGATACTCCTCGATTTTAGTAAAAAAACTAAACAAAAGGGGGTGTAAAGCTTAATAAAATCTATAATTTTAATATTTATTGCAGCATAAAGCATAAATTATTAATTTTTGTGATCGGCAGTTACGGGTACATTTAATTACATTTTTAAGCAATCTAGAATAAAAATTATCCTCATTTTGCAAAAAGTGTCTTATTACAACTAACTAGTGTACTGTAAGAGGGATAATTACCACTGAATGATCAACACAGAAAGGAGAAATAAGTTTTTAACCAGATTAAATAGTATTTTATTTCATAAATTGTCTAAAATGTAAGGGTATAATAGTAGTTACTATTAAATAGCGAAGTGTATATTTGGACGGCCAAAACGGCCAGTGGCGCATGCGCTGTAGGTCTCGTGATGACGTAGCAGTCTCGGCGCTTAGTGATGGAACCAATGGTACGCCTAGCCGTGGAAGTTAGAGTAGAGTTTAGTTGAAAAATGGCCGTGCAAATATACAGTGCCTTAAATAGCAATAATAGCAAGAAAAGTTAAGTACAACCAATGAGGACTCGAACCCTCATCATCGCATCGCATCGACAACTAAAATAAAATGTCAGTCGGAAATATTATATCCAATCAATGTTGTTGTTGTCGTGTGCCACCTGGAATATCCAAGCTCCATAGGTATTCAAGGCAAAGGGGGTGCGGCTCCTGAGAAAGTGAGTGGGGGGACGGATTAGCCTGGTTGGTTTACTCGCTGCCCTCTACGCTAGCAGCCTGCGCGCTGTACCGTCGTCGATTCGATTCCGGCCTAGGCCTGTAGTGTATTTTCTATCTATCTGTGTCAGTAAATTTTCTATTTGTGTCTGTCTTACTTTACGAAGGTTTATAAGCGGATCCTTGAGATCAAGCACACAGACCTGAAAATGTATGTCTCCAAAATCCAATCCTGAGAAAGTGAGGCCCATAAATAGCAGGAGTCATATTGGCTTGATGTCCAATCAATCAAGCATAATTTTAAATATCTTCGTAATCAAAGCAACCGATACCTTAGTATCTTTTCTCAGTAATTTAGGTGGCAACTTCTATAGTTCAGCCTGATCTTGAAAGAGTTTAGGTCAGAAGATTCCCAGGGCTATCCTGTTGGGCGGTTTTCTATTTTCCAGCATTTTCAAGGTAAATTGCAAAGTTTTTTAAAGTTTGAAGGAACAAATACATAAATGTTCATAAATATTCAAAAACTTATTTACTGTCTGCATGCTTTAAAGTCAAAGGTACTCTTCAATTCTATAGTTTTATTACCTAACCCTTAGTCAAGACTCGATACTAATTTTTTCAGGATAAAAAATGAAAATGTTAATTCTTAATATTGAAAGGAGTTTTTTTTGACGTCGGTTAGAGACACAAAAATGAACACTATAATCGCACAATATCAAACAAATAAAAAACATTTAAAAAGTCCAGAATCCCAAGTAAGGGATTGGGCCGCCTAGAAAAGTTAATCCTTTGATCTTTGATTGCAAGAGTGCTTAGCTTATAAAAAATCGTTAATCACCCTCGTTAACTATACTTCATTTTATTTTTCTTAAACATTGCGTTTTATTTTACTAAGATCTTTGTAACTTAATAAAAGTTTGAATCTTGAGCTTTTTGTGGATTTGGAGTTTTAATTTTTTTTTGCGTTCTGAAAGACTAAATTCATTCTTATGGAGTTTTTCAGACATAGGCTAAGTTTTTTAAAACTCAATATTAATATATTTACACGGGCAAAATATTCAAAAATTAAATATTTTTGTCATCTACTTATTTTACGTTATCTTTTTTATTATCTACTTATTTATAATAAAGAGAAGTAAAGCAATTCCACTCATAATCATGTTTTTTTTACTCGTGCATTGGCGATTTGATCTAAGGTGTCTAAAAGTTGGGGTTTCAGGGAAGATTTCTCTTGCTACTCTTCTGCTATTGAATATAAATATAACTAACGTCCCATTAATTTTAAAGAATCGCACCACTTATTACTTATTTTTGAGTTTTGTTGTCAATTGCAAACAACATTTTGGTGAAAGTGTTGTCAATCTTGCCTCTTTTTCTTTGCTCGCATAAAAATAAATTTTATCAGGCAGAGCGAAACCCAGGTCTCTAAATAATAAAATATTATTAAATATTTTTAATTCATACTTAATATTTTAAAAATTAAGGGTTAAAAAAATGTTTGCCTCTCATTTTTTGAGTCAATCTTTTGAAATTGGGTGTAGTCCAGGGTAGATTTCAGAATATTATCCTACTGAAATTCCACTGTCTTGAGAAAAATTTTACTGCTATAACCTTTTACAGGGTGTTTCAAAAGTCCGTTTTACGTCTTTTTGCAAACAACGTCTCCTAGGGTCATGGAAGTAAGGCAGACTTGCCAACTCTCCGGATTTTGGAGGGAGACTCCGGATTTTCGCTCTTTCTCCCACCCTCCAGATTTTCTCCAAAAATCTCCCGCTTTCCCGGTTTCTCCCGCTTTTCTTCGGAATTCTTCGTTTATCGAAATTCTGCCCCTGAATTTCTGATTAGTGCACTGGAAGAAAGTAAGGTGCTTCAGTAAAAGCTGGAACCAGTGTCCTGGAAATCGGGGAAAATAGCTAATTTTCCCGAAAGTTTCGGGTTTTTTTCGGAGTGTTCCGTTCTTCCCGCGACTTTCTTGGACGGCCGCGGGTGCCGATTCAAGTTGGCTTCTTCTTGAGTCATTATTGCGATGTTGAAAAAACAACTTTACCATGGTCAGAAGCCCACAAGACCGGAAGTCGGGAAAATTGTGATTTTTCGCGGTATATCCGTTTTTCTCGCGACTGCTTTCCTACGAACGTCTGTTGAAGTTAGCTTCAACGGTGGTGCAGAAAAAACAACTTTACTTTGGTCAGAGCAGCCTGATAAGCCTAATAAGATGTGTTTTTTTTCAGTATTTTAGTCAGTATTTTGAACTTAAGAGGATTTTCTAAGTTGTAAATTTTTACTGAAAGGCTGCTTTATAGCAACTTTATATCTGAAAACTTGTATGAACCCTGTAAAAGGCGTTAAAACTCAACATAAAATTAATTTTAATTCAACTTTTTTTTACAGGGAGAGGGAGATAATTCCTTTTCTAAAGTTTTGTATTGTTACTTATTATTTTTACACCTTTATATTTTTAATAACTAAATAAAAAAATTTAAAATAGTTAAATTTTTATTTGGAGCCCATGGGAATGCATTATCTCTTTATAATTGTTTTGCAAAGGGCTTTACGTTGATAAAATTTTCTCCTGATTTCTTTGGAAAATCTCCTGATTTTTGACTTTCAGAGGTTGGCAAGTCTGAAGTAAGGTGTATCCCTAGGTAAGTGATCAAGCAGAATCCATGGAGATGACTTAGCTATTAATGTTCATTTCAAATAGTTTCTAAGACGCAACTCCAAGGCCCATGTTTTTTCCCTTTAGGAGAACCTTTTCATTTTCCACAATGAATTATCACAGAAGAGCGGAATAAATCATTAAAAGTAAAATTTCGTATCCAAGACACTCTTAAAAAGTAGATAGGGTGAACTGACCAGTAATTGACCAGTTAGTGGAAATTCCTCCAAGTTTTATTTTTCTTTCTAAGAAAAAAAATTTTCTAAAAAAATTGACAGTGGTTTAATATCAATGAAGGTATGAGGAATAATAACTGATAATCATTTTTCCTTTCACTTTTATAGAATTTTATTTATTTATTTTAAAACGAATTAATTGAGATTTTTCCAGTAGTTGACCACTTACATCCAGTATTTGACCTCCATTATTCCAGTAATTGACCATTGCCATATTCACCATTTCTAGAATAAAAATCAAAATCTACAGCGCAAGCACAAATCAACCAACTGATCCACAACGCAACCTATCATTTCCAAAAGAACTGTTTGTTCGAGTCCCACTGAAATTTTCCCCATTTCTTTAAAACAGGGTGTTCTTCCTAAAGTTGGCTGAAAAAATACGCAACGGAGAGGCTTGAAGAAAACGTTTCAGAAACCCTTACACAAACTTTCATTCAAACTGATGATTATAAAATTCCCTCACAAAAATTAAGAATAGGCAAATTTTAGCAAATTTTCAAGTTCATAGTTTTTCTAAACAATTTTAAGCGAAAAAATCAGTTGTTTTATTGAATGGTTTTAAAATTTTAAACATATCTAATATTTCATTCTTATAAAACCGTGCCTTTTGTCAGAAAATCCTATGATCTGAAAACCAACTGTTTGTTCGAATCCTACTAAAATTTCTTCCGTTTGTTGAATACGTCTTAGAAAATTATTAAAAATTTTTATTCAATATGGATTTTTAAGATGTATTTGCAAAATCATATATATTTTAAGCAAGAAATAGAAAACCAGATTGTAGGCCACCTAGCGAGCGCTTGCACCGCAAATCGTTCGATTCCCGCGTTTACTACAAAGGGCTATCTAAAAAACTAAAAATGAGTTTTCGTCTGACAACCAACCAACCAGCTACCCGTAGGTACGTATTTTAGGGCTTAGCGAGAGGAGTGACATATTTTTAAAGCGCAGGTGTTGGAAATGTGAAGAACCAATGAAAGAGTTAGATTGAATAAAGAGTCCCTATTAACAAAACTGGTTAATTACTGGAAATGTAACTTTTTTTACAGTAAATCTAAGCAAAAATTGTACTGCAGGTAAAAATCTTTAAGATCGCTCTTGGTTTAAAAAGAAATCTCAAAAGCAAATAAAATCCAGTAGTTGACCACTTTGGTCAAATACTAGCACTTTTTCTATTTTAGACAGCCAGTAGTTGACCACCCCTCAAATATCAAATTAAATGGTTAATATACAAGTAATGATAGTTTTATTTAATTAAACTGTATATATAGGACCTAAATTCATCAATCAATAAACAATTGGAATAAAAACTAGCTGGATGATTTGAGATTGAACTAAATGCTCCATACCATTATAGCTAGTAGTGAGAGCGCATGCTTTGAAGCTTTGTTGATAACTTTGTTTTCAACTATTTATTGCGTCTTTCAAGATCAATACTGGAACTTAAGACTGTGCATGAGCTTTTATTAAAATGTTAGCTATGTTTTCAACGCAACACCTTCGAAATAAACACACAAGAGTTCTTGTTTTTTGTAAAATTATGCTCAAATGGTCAACTACTGGTAGGTGGTCAACTACTGGTCAGTTCACCCTAGTATTGTATTTTCTAAAAATTAAATATCTAAATTCGTATATAATATGGTCTAAAATATCTTAAGTTTGATCATCTTTTTGGTTTGAGTTTTATGGCGTAATAAACAAGTGAGATAATATTGCACCTCAGTTCATCATTTCGCAATTTATAGGTATGACTTTTATATAATTTTAGTAAAGTTTTTGAAGTGCAATCGAAATTAAGGGATTAACATGCATACAGGGTGAGCATATTACATATATACTAGTTCCATTTCATTTAACTAGTTCCTCTCCGTATTCCGCCCGAGGGTTCAAGTATTAAGTAATATTGATTACTTTTTCTATTGATTGGGGATCTCTGACCATTTCTGGAAGTAAAGTTCCAAATCTTACCAAAATTTATGTCTAAAAAAGCCATAGCTTATAGAAACGCGATTTACATGATAGTAAAAAAAGTCGTTTACTTAACTAAACAAAATTCATGCTAGGTTTTTCTTCCCACAGGTTCTAATTGTTACATCTGGCTCAACAAGTCCTCTATGTTAAAATCCCTTATTAGGATTTCTCCTGAATAGAAAGAGAAACTACTTGTGTTGAAGTTGAAAGAACCTAACTTCTAAAAGCGTCTTAGGAACGCTCTCTTTGTTTTACAGGATTTATCCTGGATTGGAACTATTAAAATACCCAGTGGATTTATTATAGGACTTTAAAAGTGGTTCCAAATTATTCCACTCAAGTTTAAAAATGTGAATTTTTCTATTAAAATGTTTTGATATTTTCAGCTAGTCACTATTTGTGTTTTTCATAATATATTTTAGTTTTTTTTATTTTAAAAATCTCCTTGAATCTTGATGAACTGGCTATTGTCTTCTGAGTTATTTTTTTGAGTTGGAAGGTATAAATTCCTTTAGATTTTACTGCCAATATCTTGTCATGTTTTTTAATTAATTGACAAAATTCCTCTTAATAGAATTATAAGTTCCATTGACCTTTGAGGTTTGTTCCTATATTTGATGCATGTAACTTTCTGAATTCAATGGCCACTATTGGGTCCATGGGTAAATGTCTGTTCAGTAAATATTCCTGGAGATGTGCCTTAAAAAATTTTGTCGCTTGCACCTTCACCAAATTTTTTCAGATTTCTCAAAAATATTTAACCTAATCTTAATGAGAATTTGTGTTTTTAGAAATTTTATTTATCAGCTGAATGCAGTGAGTACCTTTTGCTTATGGTGACTTTCATTTTCATAACAGTAACAGGTCTCCCCGCGCATGTTATGACTACGCATCTGGAAGTATGTGTTCGAGGCTCTTCATTGGATATAAAGTCATGAGCGCCTGAACCCAAATAATAGGATTTCCCAAAGACTGAGGGTTCAAACACCTTGTGGAAAATATTTAGTCTCCTAATTTATATTGTATGTCCCTTTCTTTCAAAAAAAAATTTTTGAATTTTAAGTCTACGCGAAGTTTAACCTGCACATTAGGATGTCCCTTTTATGACAGAATTTTTTTTGCGATTTTGAAAACGGATACCCCCTACTTTTTTATAAATGCCTTGACCTATTCAGATATAAAATTTCATCCCTCTACGATAATATTAACCCGTGCCGAATCTCAATTGAAGATGTGCAAGCAAGTTAAATTACCAGCACGCGCCCGCTAATACTCACCACTTTTTTCCTACTGTTATCAGCATGGTTATCAGGCTTATGTTTTCGGCCTTAGTAGTATAATTTTCTGTCTGAATTGTCTGCTACTAGTCTAAGCGGTACAAGTTGAAACACTGCACTTTTTGATGATGGTAAGCCACTTGGTACACTGATTCCATGGACCATAAGAATGAGTTTTCGATCAGGAGTCCGCCGAAATTTCCCTTAGAATTTAAAATATTTAACTTTTTGTGAAATTTTTAAATTCGCGTTTTACACCTTAACTATCAAACTTTTCAACATGTAAGGTGACTTTTCTATACAATTTGAGGTCGTAGATTACAAATATGAAGTCGACAATTTCAAAAAGATGCTATTTGATATGTTTTTTTGAAAAAAACTAAATTTTAAAATTTAAAATCTTCAAAAACACAATGTTAAACATAAGTTGGTATCATGAAATTTTTACCAGTTATTAAGCTATTTGTAACTTTAAAAAATCAAAAATTTCAAAGTTTTACCTTTATTATTCACCGAGATATGAGACTTTAAATTTGGAAAATTTTCAAAATGGCGACCATGCTTGATGCGACCACTCATCGAAAACTTCCCATAACTCGGTAAATTATTGTTCTAAAAGAACAGTTAAAACCTTTTTTGAAAGAAAAGCAATACCACTACGCTATTAAGACATTAAAAGAACATTTAAACCACTTCAAGTTGGTTTTAAATAAACTCTAAGACAAATTAATACTTTACTATGACAAGCATGTTAAAAGCTTTAAAAAATGCTTTCTTGGTGAAAAATTGTTCTAATTTTTTTATTAAATGTTCATCCTGATATAAATAGGCGACATTAAACCATTTAAAGGAAAATTTTGCCTTACAAGGGCCTGGGCGCAAACGCGAAAATACCTAATAAACGCGCGCTTCAAATAAATTTTTTCTGTCAAAGAATCACAAAATCGTGCTTTCTATTATGATTTTCCAACAGCATTTTAGCCACTTAACTTCAAGTTTAAAAAACAAGCATCCCTTACCCTTTGTATAAGAAAAAAATGCTTAAAATACAATTTTCAGGTTAGAAATTACCTTTCAAATGAGTATTTTCTAGACAAACCTTTACTGACTGAGTTAATACATGAAATATCAATGAGATTCATAATGTATTTAAATATGTTATATACATTTAAACTTACCAAACACTTTTTACAATTAGTAATCGTTGTGTATTTGAAAATCGAGTAAGGGTAATACATCTAATCATTTCCTATATGGTAATGCATAACACTATTTAAACTTTAAGCAATTATTTTTTAATCGGTATACAAAATTAATTGAGACTGTATGCGTCCTGCTAGTTTGCTACAAGACTACTTAAATTTAAAGCCCTGGATACTCTACCTAAGGTAGAGTATCCAGGACTTTACTTAAATTATACCAGCCTTATAATGAATAATAGTATTTTCAACTGAAACTTATAGTATTTTCAAGTGCTTGTTTACTTACCTACAACTCTACTATTAGTTTCAATATCTTTACATTTATTAGAAATTAAGAATATCGGGAAAGTCAAATGCATCCAAATCTTTCTTTAATAATCATCGTACAAATATTTGGATTTGATAAGTTAATAAGTAAGGCTTTTTTCTTAAATGAGAGTCGTAGAGACAATATATTTTCCCTGAAAAAAAACATTAAATGTGTACCATGATAGATCAAGATTTTTTCTTTTAAGAAACGTATGCCTCTCTTGAGAATTGGTATATTTTCTATATTAGCTAGATTTAAAAAAATAAAGCATGTACTTTGCCTATACTCCTTTCAGTAGGTAATTACAACACTAAGATAAGAATTTCATTAATTATATAAAGAGTTAAAGGTATTAACTAGCCTTTTAAGGATTTCAAATTATTTTATTTATTCTTTTGGCACAAATTCAAAAGTATTGATTTAATTTTTGAATTTAACGTAAAAGGTTAAGTTATAGGTCTTCCTCTGAATTTTGGCATTCACCTCTACAATTCAGGCACATTAGTGTACATGGTATTCCTGAAGATTTACAGGAACACCTTGCATAATCTATTTCCGCATAACTTCTATGTTCTAATTTTTAAAAATAATTCATAAAAACAGCAAATACACAACGATTACTAATTGTTAAAAAGTGTTCGGTAAGTTTAAATGTATAACATATTTTAATACATTATGAATCTCATTGATATTTCATGTTTTAACGCAGTAAGTAAAGGTTTTTCTAGAAAATACTCATTTTAAAGGTAATTTCCAACCGGAAAAATTGTATTTTAAGCATTTTTTTTTCTGATACAAAAGATAAGGGATACTTGTTTTTTAAACTTGAAGTGGTAAAAATGTTGTTAGAAAATCATAATAGAAAGCATGATTTGGTTAAAATAATGTTAGAAAATCATAATAGAAAGCACGATTTTGTGATTCTTTAACAGAAAAAGTTTATTTGAAGCGTGTGTTTATTAGGTATTTTCGCGTTTGCGCCCAGGCCCTTGTAAGGCAAAATATTCCTTTAAATGGTTTAATGTCGCCTATTTATATCAGGGTGAACATTTAATAAAAAATTTAGAACAATTTTTCACCAAGAAAGCATTTTTTAAAGCTTTTAACATGCTTGTCATAGTAAAGTATTAATTTGTCTTAGAGTTTTTTTAAAACCAACTTGAAGTGGTTTAATTGTTCTTTTAATGTCTTAATAGCGTAGTGGTATTGCTTTTCTTTCAAAAAAGGTTTTAACTGTTCATTTTGAACAATAATTTACCGAGTTATGGGAAGTTTTCAATGAGTAGTCGCATCAAGCATGGCCGCCATTTTGAAAATTTTCCAAATTTGAAGTCTCATATCTCGGTGAATAATAAAGGTAAAGCTTTGAAATTTTGGATTTTTTAAAGTTACAAATAGCTTAATAACTGGTAAAAATTTCATGATACCAACTTATGTTTAACATTGTGTTTTTGAAGATTTTAAATTTTAAAATTTAGTTTTTTTCAAAAAAACATATCAAATAGCATCTTTTTGAAATTTTCGACTTCATATTTGTAATCTACGACCTCAAATTGTATAGAAAAGTTACCTTACATGTTGAAAAGTTTGATAGTTAAGGTGTAAAACGCGAATTTAAAAATTTCACAAAAAGTTAAATATTTTAAATTCTAAGGGAAATTTCGGCGGACTCCTGATCGAAAACTCATTCTAATGGTCCATGGAATCAGTGTACCAAGTGGCTTAGCATCATCAAAAAGTGCAGTGTTTCGCCCTTTTTCGTCGTGTACCGCTTTTAGACTATACGGCTATTAAAAGAAGTTCGTGAAGAGAAGATAAACTAATTTACTTTGGCGATTCTAAACACTCTGGATAACTGGATCTTAGTTATATTTATATCAAGTAATCGACAAATTCTTGCGGTGCTGTTTTTTAACGTTCGTGAAGTTAAATTTTCTGTAAAAATATCAATTAAATTATCCAAAAATGTAAGAAATTCCTCAGCCCTCCGTTTTTGAATTTCTTGTGTTTTTGTGCTATTTTTTTAAGTTATCGCTAAACATTATAATGATTAATAAGTTTCTTTACACAGTTAGAAAATGTTTTTTTGGTATCCTTGCTTTATTCCAAAAAACTATAAATTAACAAATAGTTAGTCTGGCACTTTGAGCCGCCAGAATTTGTCGATTACTTGTAACTTTGATCCATCAGTTATCTGGTGACTAGAATCTCCAACTAAATCAATTGGTTTATCTTCACTTCGTGAACTTCTTTTAATAGCCGTAAACGACATTACATTCAATGAAAATTACATTTCTATGGCCAAAAATATAAGCCTGAAAAAAGTAGAAAGTATTAGCGGGCGCGTGGCGGTAATTTAGCTTGCTTGACCATCTTCAATTGAGATTCGGCAAAGCGTTAATATTTTCGTTGAATGATAAAATTTTATGTATGAATAGGTCAAGGCATTTATAAAAAAAGTAAGGGTATCCGTTTTCAAATTAGCAAAAAAAATTTTTTTTCGTCACATAAGGATTACGCATCTACGTGGTGGAGCTGTGCCCAATGTCAGTATTGTTGAGATGTGTGACTAAGTGGCTGCACTAATTGGTGTAGATTCCTAGATAATTCTTTTATAACCAATCAAGCATTGTCTAATTAGTGAGGCCTTACTGAGCTTTCAACCAGTATTTGGTCCAATAAGGTGAGTAGTAGGAGTAAGTAGCTTCCAGGTAAGTTTTATTTAGACTTCTAATTAGTAGGAAGCTACTTAGTCTTATGGTGTTAGACTATTTACTAAGCTGACTTACTGATTATAGTCTGTTTATTTAGAATAGGCCACTGAAACAGGATCAAAAACGCTAAATAAAGCTCATCATTCTTTATTGAGGTTCACAGTTACCAATAAAAAAAATTTAAGAAAAAAAAATTTTAAGTCGAGCATATTTTAATTTCCTGTAACAGCACCAGTGTTTCTCAGTCACCACTCAAAAAATTAAAAGAAATTCATGAAGTAAAAGCGACGCCCAGGGTGGTGGTTGGGGTTTGTGGATGGGAGATTTATTTATAAACTTAAGGAACTCTAAGATTCTTAAGTTTCCAGTCAAAGGCAAAAGTAATGGCCTTGAATTATCGAGAATTGACTTAAAAGTTTTAGAAATATAGTAATTTCTAATTAAAATCTAAGAAAAATAGTCATAATTTCACTGTTACGGTTACAGTTAACGGTTGAAGAAAAAACGTTAAGTCCCCCACCTTGGGTAAGCAGGAACAAATTTATAAATACCCAACTGTATTTATGTCCGAGTGCTGTACCCGGGGAGAGGCTCAGACTCGAACCTAGGGAGGTTCGATCTGAGGGCCTGTGTGATGGATAATGGTACGTGCGCAAGCACACCAAGCCATCGGTTCCTGCAATCAGTCAGGTTTTCTTATTAATTTGAAGTTTATTCTTACCATTAAAGAACACCAAAATAATACCGAGGGGCCGATTGTCTCACCGGTGTAAGAAGCTCTGCTAAATACGCATGCGTGTGAACTTAATTTTTGCTATTTTTGGAAAATACAATAAAATAATAACTGGGGATAGAACCCAGGAACTTTCGCATGCTATGCAAGAACTCTACCACTGCTCCAGCGAGGCTTCAGTTACATTAAAATTTATTAAAATATCTACTTTCTCTGTGACGCATGCGCATGTAAGGCTTCTTACATTGGCGAGATGTATTAAACTGGCGAACTTTTAGTCGGAATAATAATGATGCATAAACCACCCATGCCATCTGCTCCTGCCATTCCAGTGTTCCCTTTTTGATTTAAAGTTCAGATATAAATTTATAAATGCTGATAAAATTAGCAAAAAGCTATAGACTGGGTTCGATCTGAGGTCCATTCGACTCGAAGCATTACGCTGTACCGCACTAGGCCATCCGGTAGCTTGCTCCAATGAATTTCCCTTGTAGCACAGCTCATCCCAAATGTGTCAAATTTACGTAACTGTTACTAGAAGTAAACGAAATTTGGCCACACATGACAAAAATTGGACGAATCTTGAACATATGTGCTGCTTGGGTTAAACAACCATTGAAGACTTTATTTTTACATTTTAGTAAAGATACCTAATCGATTCTCATCGAAATTGAAGACTTTTTTTTAAACAGCCTTTAGAAATATTAGTGAAATTCAACAGAACATAGGAAACGATTATATACAATGAGTATTTTAATTTTTGCCAGTGATGTTAGCTAATCTGAAAAAGTATTGAGAAAAGTCAGACTGAAAAAAACAATAATTTATTTACAAAGTAGAAAGGCCACACAAATCATTACATTTACAGCTTGCACATTTGTTAAAAAGTATTTCAATATTGCAGCCACACTCCATGTGAGTTCTTGACACTATTTTCTTTTCGAAATTCCTGTAATAATGCTGTACTAGGATCGTCCTCTGTTACTAGATAGATGTTATATCTAGTTATAGAAAACAAGAAGCTCTTAAGGTATTCAAAGCCAATCACTTAAGATGTCTTTCAAAGACCTGAAATGAAAAACAAAGAATCTTGCTGTACGAGGAATCTTTACTAATGTCAAATGATTCATGAAGATAAAAACTCTTTTCATAAGGGGCAAATGAGCATTAAATTGCTTATTATACGACTCATTAATTTGTCCGAGTAGTATATCTTTAAATAGAGTGAAAAGATTTGTTCGCTAAAACTTACGTTACTTTAAGGGTAGATATATTTTAACAAAGGTAATTACCATAGACTTAAGATTGACGTTCATAGGGTCCGAATAGTTTACAAAAATAATCACACTAAAAAAGCACTAAAAGGGTATTTTAAAAGTTATTTTCACGGCTTTTATTTGGAAACCGAGGTCTGCTTGGGTCATGGAAGGCCTATTAGGGCTTTACACTAGGCGAGAAAGACTTCGTGCTGTGGGTGTCCCCTTTCGAGGTCCCCCTTAGTGTACATACGATTCCCTATTCCTATTGCTATCCTCATGTAAAGCTCCACTGAATAAATGAAAAAGAATTCTATAAAAGTTTTTATTAATCAAATCACGCGTAAACGAAATTCCAATAAAGTTTGCCTGAAATAAACTGAAGCGTCAGTTAGAAGAAAGGATGAAGTCCAAAAAATGACAAATTGACTTTTTGTGCTCAAAACAATCTCCAAGCTTTGCTCTACACGAGTGGAAAGATGGGGAAAAAACTATCCCTATAGGGAGATATAGGCCCTAGAAGTTGCGAAATCGATGTCCATTCATTGCATTCTTTCAGTTCATTTGTAATTAAAGTTAATTTTTCTTTCTGTTCTTATTCTTTGTGCTGCAAACTAGTCCAAAATAAAATTTTAATGTGCTTTTAGCTTTTTTTATCAAGGGAATGTTTGACTTCATTCATATTAACTTACTCCATTGATACTACCTTAATGACCCTGTTTCATAACAATTTTTAATTTTTTTGTCTTGGTGTCTATTTCTCACTTTTGTGCTGTGAACCAAGCAGAAATATAATTTAAACGAGGAATTTAAGACGTTTTTAAGATTTTCCTTCACAAGGTTGAAAAAGTCCATCAACTTTTTTCAACTGTAAAATACTTTTGAATGAACTCGTATTTTTTTCCGAAGATTGCCCTTTTTTCTAAACAAGTTCCAGAACTTCCAGTAAGAATTCGGTGGTTATAACAAAAATTCCATTATTTATACAGTTTTTTTCAATTTTCTCAAAACTTGGTTTTTGGACTTATTCCCTTCTAACTGACGATTCAATTGTATTAGGAACAAATAGGAAATTTCAATCAACTATAAAAAGTGACAAACAAATTACTATAATGGAAACATTTTACTAAAATTCTAGATAGATCTTTAGTTCCTATAGATCAGTGGTCTCCAACCCCCGGTCCGTGGATCAAATGGTACCGGGCCGCGGGCGGACCATTTCATTGAAAAGGAATTTAAATTCCTGGGTTTATAACTCGAAATTAATGAATCATTTGAATTATAAATCACTTTAGATTTTTTATGTAACTGTATTTTATTTTGAAAGTATGTTTGAATACAATTAAATCAAAATTAATAAATCAAAATAATCTAGAATGTAAGCAATCAACGTTCCCCCCCCCCATCGGGCCTCGGTAAAATGATCAAAAGTTAACCGGTGCGTGGTGGTAAAAAGGTTGGGGACCACTGCTATAGATGATCAATATTAGTTGCTAATAAAGTGCTATAATAATTAAAAAAAATGAGGTTACTCATTGGTATATTAGTATTAATTATGATCAATCAAGACTTAAAGATAATATATAATTGGTTCTTAAGTAATGAATTAAAAGTAAATATTGGAAAAACAAATTATATTATTTTCAGTTTGAGTGATATGTCGGAAAAAAATTAAAACTCCACTTTTGTCATTGCAAAATTAAATCATGTGATGATCATTTCATAAAATTTAGCCCATCTCTAAATATCTGGGAATTTTTTTGAATTAAAACTGGAAATTTAAAGACCATATAACATATGCAACCATTTAAGATTTATTTTATTTAAATTCTAACACCTAAAAAAAGTAATCAAAATTGAATTTCTTTTTAAACTTTATTTTGCGTGGGTTTAATCAAGAATTGAGTATGGAATTTTGGTTTGGGGTGGGGATTATTTATCAAATCTTAAACCTTTAATAAGTTTACAAAGAAAATTTTTACATTATTTTCCAGAAAATTCAATTTTAAATACACGTCAATTATATGTTTTAAACAGCCTTATTTTTTTAAAAGAAGTTCCCTACCTTGGCTAAAATTAACAATAATAATACTTATGATTTTCGTCTACATAGTTACTATCTAGTACCAACTCCTCATAAGAAATATTTAAAAAACATTTCCAATATCTTTCCGTTATATTTTTTAATAAATTACCATATTCAAAATGAAAAAAGTATTGGAATCTTTAAAAAATTAAGCATTTATTTTATCCGAGACCAATATAACATTAAGGAACTATTTAAATCAGTCAGGTGAAACCAGAGTGATATAGTAATAATAAAGTTCATTCCTTTGTCACCCTTGCCAATCCCTTTTTTGCTTTGTTCCCTATGTTTTTTCTTTTTTTCTCATTTATTCTAGAATTCCATTTTCCCATGGACGAGCTTTGGCTCCTTTGGGATAAGCATGTAAAAAAAATGTTTATAATTATTTTTTTCCACTTTAATTTGTGTTCAGTTTGTTATCTTTTTGAAAAAATGTATTTTGTGGTTCATTGTTTTGTTTGTTTAAATAAATTTTGAATTTGAAATAAATTTTGAATTTGAATTATTATTTCAACTAAGTCTCAAGCATTAAATCTCCAAAACCGAAAACTCATTAATTTAAAATAAACTGAGCTTTACTTAATGTTTATTTTTTTAGAGAAAAAATGATTTAACCTACCTAGAAAATTTATATTTCTATAATTTTACCCAACTTAACATACGCATACATTTAATTGATTTAGATATAATGCTAACTTCAGTCATTAGTCTACAATTCTATTGGTTAAGTTGAATTATAATCGACCTACAGTAAAATTGTTAAAAGTAGATTTGGTTTAGGAACTTCTTGAAAAGATTTTTCAAATTGTATGAAAAAGAAATTGATCTTCACTTTACTTGAAAAAATAGTACTAAACTACATATATTTAATATAATTTATTTGGTTTCCAAAAGTTAATATACGAAAGTTTTATATAAACCTAATTTTTTTAAACTCTTAAATATCCATCCTATCAGGACGTTTAATACAAAAAAAACCTAGTTTTTTGTTATAACAAACTTATTTAAATCGTGTGGCCATGTTTAAATGGAGGCTATTGCATCTTCGGCAAATAATTGCTAGATCTAGGAGCAGTTGAAAAAATTCAGAGATTAGATAAACCGCAAACATGTTAGTAAAATATATACCATAAATGTCAACGCCTATCACAAAAAAAGCTTAAATTTATACGACCCCTAACCAAGGACGAGTTAAAGGGGGACGGAGAGGCTGTCGCGTCCCCTCCGCCCGAGAGAAATGAGTTTAAATACTGTTTTTAGGGTCAATTTTCCAGGGAGGCCGTTTTGTAAATTAAATATTTCATAAATCCGCTTCCACCCACAAAATTGCATTAATCCGTCACTGCACCTAACTGGTCGTACCAGAATATAGCTATAACAAGTTTGATTCAAGTTGTACTTCACATTTAAACTGCTATGATGCGAGGTTAAACAGTTTGAGATTTAACAATCAAAATATTAACAAGGTATTCGCATCTTAAATAAATGATGAATAAATAATGACTTGTGATTAAAAGTAGCCATTTTCAAATGACCGAAAGCCTATTAAATTAAACTTAATAAGATGAACAAACAGAAGTTCTTATATAAAATATTAGACTTTATTATTGATCAAGCACACATACCGGAAAATATATGTTACCCCAACCCAACGACTTTATTATCTTGACATTCTTCTATACTTCACAGCAACGTTTCCTGAACCCAGTACGTCACTTCGCGGAAGGAGAAAGTGGGTAAACACAAAGCCTGTTGATAGGAGGAGTTTCGGTACGCAAATCGTGATAAAAAGACATTATATGTACATGGGTTTAACGAAATAATCGTATTTTAAAATTGACGTTCTTCGTTTCAGTCGAAATTTAAACACCGCGATGCGAACTACTTTGATAGTGACGTCGTAGGGTTAACTAACGTTGCTGTCTAGTATAGGTGTATTTAAAAAGGCTTAAAAAATAAACTTTAACGTGTTCAATCAACATTAAGTAAAGGAAAGAGTTGAACTTACCTTTACACACGTTCTTTATCGCTTCCAACCTGGAAATGACCCGACACGTGTTTGAATGTGCTTGCGTCTACGCCCCCTCACGTGACAGCTCTAGAGCGCATGTTACTGCGCATGCTGCCCAGAAAGATGCTAATGAGTTGCCACCAAAAATGGCAAAACTCCCTGTCTCGAGGTCCAATCCTAAAAGGACTGAATGGGAGGGAGAAAAAAGTTACCCGGCTTTCACGAAGGGGGCCCTTGCGTTCACATTTCGTACGGAAAGACCAGGTACATTCTCCCATCGCCCTGCCACCTATCAGAATTATGAGCTATATTTTTGCCATTTTGCATTTACCTAGATTCGAACCCGCGAACTTCTGAACTACAGAGCCAAGGCTTTAACCACCGAGCCACAACCGGCTCGACTAGGCAGTGCTGAATAATGTAAAGGATGCTACTTATAAAGTAAATAAAATGTTAATAAAATTAATTAATTTAAATACGAATTAATTAAATTTTTTATTCTACATTTTAAAATGTTTGATAAAATCACTTACAAAAAGCCTCGTAAGCGTGAATAGTAATATGGTACGTCCATTAGTTCTTCTCTGAAGGTGAATCCCCATGCAACTCGGGAGTTACGCCATGAGAGATGATACGAAAATCATCATGCTCCCACAGGAAACTCCTGACTGGCATAGGTGCGAACACTTCTGCTGCAAAAACCTGAAAAAGAATGCATAGTTTAAAATACATCCATTTTAGGGTTTTTTTCAGACATAGTCGAGTGGTATGTTAAATTAAACGTTGTAAAATCCCCGTTAAAAAGAGGGAGGATACATTTTTTCGAACTAAGATGTGGCAAAAATTGGATTTTCTTCCGAATTTTCAAACTAAACTTTAAAAACTCACCAAGAAGAAGAGGAAAGTATAAAAGCACTTTCTCATTTATATCAAGGAAAAAAATTCCTGACAGTTTCAAGAGGGTCAGTTAGTAGTTAATTTCTTTAAATTTAAATAAAGTATAACTGCGCTGTAAATAAGTTCGTCTTTTTACAAAAAAATTTTCATTATTTTTTATGAAAATTTTTCGTGTGACTAGAAAACACCTTTTCCGTAAACATTTCCATAGAGAATTACGATTTAATGAAATCGCCACTTAAAGAATACATTTTAAAAAGATGTAAATCAAAATTTCTATGCATGGGAAAGCCAGCTTTGAAAATGCCCCATATGTATCCACATTTTTCACGTTAAACAAAGCTTTTAAACTTAAAATATTTCCAACATTATAGAGCCAGAAAGCCGATTTCGCTATGGTTTTTTACGTATTTGAAATCAATGCCTTGGGTGAGTTTCATAAAGCATACATGAAACTTTCATGTATGCTCGTCGGTATACATAAACATTAGGGTGGAACGAAAAAGGGCCAAAAAAAACTTTTTTCGAATATTCAATTAGTGATAGTGCGGAAAAGTTGCCTTAATACATCAGTGTCAATATGTGAAAATCTGAAATTGATCAAAAAATATCTTGAGGTGCCTCAAGAGCCTTGAAGTTTCAAAAAATTGTCACTTTTTCTACAAAACAACAAAAAAACCAAAGATTAAACACTAAAACTTTTTTCATTATTTTTTTATGTGAAACTACTACTATCAGAGATATAATGGCACAAGTTTCGTTTTTTTATCGCCCTTCATTTGGGAGAAATATTTTATTTAGAGTTACGCAAATATTGTAAAGTTGTTTTTCTTGCATTACTAGAAGACATAACTCTGGAACTATTCAGTTTAAAAACAAGAAATGGAGCTCATTTTGTTCATAATTTTATTCTCTTTGTTTCCTTTCTTCTGGTTACCTTTCTTCAATTTTTTCACAATTTCAAAAAAAATATATTTAAATAAAATTTTAACCGAAAAAGTTATTAACGTGTAAAAATTTAATACCAATCAAGAAATACTTTGAGATTATCACAAATTACTAAAAAATTGTATACTTCTAGTTAATTTTAGCTATAAGTGCTTCATTAATAAACATCTTCAGTTAAAAGTTTTCTTTTAAAAGCATTAAATACTTTCACTAAATACTGATCAAAATTACTTATAGATTGTAGTTTTAGTTAAGTGATTCTTTCTCAGGGGTCTGCAAACTATATACTAAATATGAATTCTTAACAACTATGGTAAAGCTTTTGCTGTTTTTGTCTTATACTTTAGGAATTTTATAAGTAGTTATGGTTCTGCTACAATAAATTGACACATATTAGAAATAAAAAGCATATATTCAATTAAATATTAAAAGGAAATATAATTGATTATTATTGATTGAAATATAAAGATTGTTATTTATGACTTCTGATAAAACAATGGTAAGAAATTATAACAGTTTTGGAAAACAATCAAGAACTAAAACAACGAAAACTATTCTTGAAAAATATCTAGTGGTTTATTCTGTTTTACATTTAAGTTGACCTAGATTAGAGATAAAAACACATAATGATTTTAATTAATACATAACATTTTAATTGAATTATAGGGAGTGAGGATTCCATGTTTCAAGATGTTAATAGATGCACGACTGTGGATAAAAATTAGGGGGCATCCCCTTAAAAACTGAGGGTGATGGAGGAAAATGGGTGTCATATTTGAATTCAGCAGATCAGCTGAAATTCAGTTAGTGGCTTCAAATTTTTTTGTACAGCACAGTTTAACTCAAAGGGCGGCATTGAACCCTTCCGTGGGGGCTTTGGGGGCGCTCTCACCTCAACCGCTTTTAGTAAAAATCATTGCTGCATATTGCCATCAAATTTGGGTCCTTAGGGAAAGGTTAGGGCCCTTAAAACGTGAATTGCGTAAAAAATAAGAGGAAAAAATAGCGTATAAAAACCTCTATAATTTTTAGCTATTTTTTGCATTTTTAGGGGGTAATTACCTCTTAAACCTATCCATTTGTTATAAAATTATCACATTTTATTAATTTGAATCTTTCTTGTCCCCTGGGGGGCAATTTGAAGAATAAAGCAATGCTTTTTGACCCTGAAAATCGAGTTTAAAGTTATAAAGTCGTTAAAAAACGTAAAAAGAGGGAGGGGCTGTTCCCCGAAAATCCTGAGTCAATCGAGAATTTTAATGGTGATTTTCGTATTCAGCGACCACAAATCTATAAGAAATGACTGTTTTCATCAAGGAAATTTTTTCATTGTTGAACAGTGTAATCGTTCTTTTTCTGTGTTTTGATAAGGGGTGTTAAAAACCTACTAAAATTTCGATTAATTATATTTTTCTGCACGATTAAATTAGATTTTTAACTTGAAACTTGGTAGAAATGTTTATCATAGATAAATAAAATAAAAAACTATAAAAATAATAATAATTAAAAATAAAAAAAATTAATAATTTTTCACATTTTATTTTAAATAAAAAATTTTTGGGAGGGGATTGTCAATGATGCATACCACTGTAAAGAGAAAAAAATATCGGACAAAAGGAATCCAATTTCACGTTTTTAGGTTTGATAGTTCTAGAGTTATTGATGTTTCAATAATGCAGTAAAAACAACTTTACAAAATTTATTTGACGTTAAAAAAATATTACTACCAAAAAAAAGGGTGATAAAAAATGAAACCTGGAATATTATATTAAGAATAATAGTAGTTCCTCATAAAAAAATAAGGAACAAATTGTAAAGATTTTATCATTGGATTTTTTGTTGTTTTGTAAAAAAAACAGCATTTTTTCGAAACTTTAAGGGCTTTGAGGCACCTCAAGATATTTTTTGAACATTTTAAAATTTTTAACTATTGATACTGATGGCTGAAGGCAAATTTTGCGCCCTATCACTAAACGATTCGACAAAATTCGTTTTTTCGTTCCACCCTAATAAACATACATGGCGGCTCGTCCATAGGAGCACATGAGCACGTGAACACCCACCGAAAAAGTAGAACAAAAATCGAATGTAAAGATAAATAAATATCGAAATATATTCTCAATTTCTTTTTTAGCTCAAAATTATGTTTCTCCCCCCATCTCTACTCAATAAGAAAAATTTACTGCCAGAAACGCGAAAGAAATCGAAAAAAGACTCAACGCGCAGGAGATCTCCGTTAGCACAGATTTAGTATGCCGAGGCTTTCACTTTTGAGGCACAGCTTTCTTTTTTGACGGCTAATAGAAGTGATTTTATCAGCTAATTGGAAAGTACGAGTAAGAGCACTCCTTAAATACAATTTAAATCTTTTCATCAAAATATTTTAATACTTTTGTTATTAGGATGTTTTTTAAATTATGGCTTTAAGTAAAATTTCCGTGTATGAGTTAAATCATCTGTATTTTTCTCAATTGCCGCTGGAAAAAAGTTGAAATAAAGAACTTCAGACCAACACCTCATCTGACCATTGTCCAAGTTACAGAAGGAAAAGATAGGGACTTTAAAAGAGAATTTATGACATAAACGGATTAAATTAATGGAAATTTTCATTTTTATATAATTGTGTGAACACCCTATTAATTAACTCACGAGCCGCCACTGCATGGAAGTGTGTGAATTTAATTTAATCATGAAAGATGATATAAAAACACAAACCACTGTCTTTTCCAAAGCAATATCATGGCAAAGAATAATACTACATTAATACTATAATACTTTTTTCTTATAGTAGAAACGAAAAACTTTTTCTTAATTCCATCTTCTTAAATGCACCAAAAAGTGTGAAAACTTAATTCAATCTTCAGCTATGACTTACCTTTTTAAATACTACTTACAAAAAAACCCCACTGAAACCCATGAAAATAAATCTTTAAAAATCTTTGAAATAAATTTTAAGCGCTAATAACATTTGTTTACTTACCTTTCTAATCAAATGTTTGAAGAAAAATCCCTTCAAAAACGAATGGCTTCGAAACATACAAGATTAACGGAGTTCGAGAAAACTGCGGTAAAATACCTTCCGCCTCAGAAGACAGACAACTGACAATGGAAAAAGACCCACGGCTTCTCTATATCCAATTTATGCATTTCACTATAAATACGCCTTCCCGTAAAACCCTCCCAAATAAATACAAGTTTGCTCTTCCCTTCTTCCTTTACAAAAAAAACCTCCTTTTGCATTGTTTATTGCTTCAGCTTCCTCTGAATCTTCAGCCTTTACCTGAAGTTATGACACATTTAACATTTCTCACGAAAAAAAATGGTTCGCAAAACCTTTTCCCTTCCTGGAAAACATTATTTCCGAAAGAACGCACAGTCCCGTTGTTAGGAGCCGTCTAGATGTCCATTTTGATGAGGGTCCATTTCGCTACTCAGAAAAGGGAGTTTAAGGTCAAGGCTATTCAGGGAAGAGCTTGGCTCATTTGGTTGAGTCACAATCCACACCCGTTTTGCATGCATCCGTAATAGCATCGGATGCTCTTCAGAAGCCTCCCGATCTTTGCTTGCAAAACCGAATGTGTAACCAGCTGTGAGGGGTGAAATCGTAATTTAGTACTTTTTATTATCATTAGAGTTCAAGTGTAAGCGTTTTTTTTTGCTGTTGGTTCGTAAGAAATGGCTACTCGAGAGAAAAATATTTGCACTGCCTACGTTAAGGATAAAATCATCATCGTAACATTTTCTGGCTATTTTATTACTAAATACTTAAGACAAGATATTGTATAAGCTAAATGATGATTAGAGATGTGGGTTTTCCGGAAAATTTTGAAACAGAAAATTTTCTGGAAAATTTTCCGGTAAATTTTCCGGAAAATTTTCCAAGCTACAAAATTATAATAAAGCATTGTTAAATTAAACTTCCGATCACTGGAGGCAAAAAATTAACAAAACTGGAATATTTTCATCAATGCTGGATGTTGTTCCTTTGAAATTCATCCAAAAATAACACTAAGATCACAAGAGATTTTAAGACAAAGACCTTAAGACAAAAGATAAAAAAAACCTAATTAATAAGGCATTGAAATCATGATTTACAATTTTTTATCATACTTAATGTTATACTGTTATACATATTGAAATAACTATACAGGGTGTTTTAAAAGTCTATTTCGTTGCTTTTATTTGGAACCAACGTGTCCTAGGGTCACGGAAGTAAGGTAAACCCTAGGTAAGTGACCCACTTACCCTAGGTAAGTGACCCTGGAGAATCCATTACAGAGAAATTACAGCGCATTAAGGTGAAATAAATTCTAAAAAAATTAATTTAAAAACTAAAAGAGCAAAAACAACCTCAGTGAGAGTATTGTTGCCAACGTTATGAATAATTCACAGAAAAAAAATCATGAAAATATCGTGAATATTCGCGGAGGTAATATGTGAAAATAGCTTTTTTTCAGGCCTTAAAAAAGATGAAGTTCGCAAATTTGTAAGTTTTTTTATTAAATTTTGCCTTTATAAAACTAAAAAACGCAAAACTACACAATAACACTGAAAAATTTGCAATTTTGCGAACTTTTTCTTTTTGAGGCGCAAAAAAGGGCTATTTTCACATGCTAATATCTCTGCGAATATTCACGATATTTTAATGAATTTTTATTCAGTGAGTTCCTCAAAACGTTGTCATCAATACTCTCCTTGATGTTTTTGCTCCATCTCCTTTATTTTTTAAATTAATTTTTTTAACTTTTTTATTTTGCCTCTAGGGGCCCTATAAGCCATCTCAATGGATTCTCAAGGGTCAATTACCTAGGGGTAGACCTTAGTTCCGTATCCCTAGGACACGTCGGTTCCAAAAAAAGCCGTGAAACGGACTTTAGAAACACCCTGTATAATGTGCATAAAAGGTCTCGATATTCAATTAAAAGAAAAATAGTATTCTAAAATTACTGGCAGGGGTATATTTATCACAAAAAAATATAATTGATTTTATTACTATTTATGAGTTCCAATATACCACAAAGAGAGTCACTAAAGACAACAATCTCAATGTAAAAAAATAAAAATAACATTAAATTTATATCAAGTTAATTTTACTTCTTTGAAAGAGAAGCAAATTGGGAACAAAATGCAACAATGAGGAAAAAATAACAATGAAAAAAATATCGGAAAATTTTCCGGAAAAACATAATGGAAAATTTTCCTGAAAATTTTCCGTTTTGGAAAATTTTCCGCGGAAAATTTTCCGACCCACATCCCTAATGATGATTTGAGTTAAAGACATCTAAAATATTAAAAAATATAAAAAAATGAAAATATCAAACGTCTACCATAAGAATTTTCCTCTATTATTGATTTCTTAGAGCAGCTAATGGGGAAAGAGTCGCGTCGTCCCCCGAAATATTTTCAGGCCTACCTAATAATATAAAGTTAAGTCCCAAAAATATTTTTTCAACTACAGCACTTTCAATTTAAAAAAAATATACAGACTCTTGGTATTATTATTATATTATTGGTATATTATTGGGTATTATTGGAATATAGAACTCTTGGGTAGAAGGGAAATTCGAATTAAAATTTAAACATACAAAATCTTTCAAAAGATTTGAAATTTCAAAAAGCAAACTATAAAAAGTATTTTGAGAAAAATATCTTTTAGTTTTATAAAATTAAATTTATTAGAAATTATTAAATTAATAATAATTTTTAATAAATTATTTTATTAGAAATATGTTCAATACCTTGATTAAAACAGATTTATAAAAACATTAAAAAGAACTTATATATGTAAATTAATATCTCTATTTCTTAATCAGCCCCCATCGATCTTATCATTACAAGTTTAGTACAAAATCAGGGCACCAAGAAAACAATACCGGTTTTGTCTTCCGAACCATGAGGTACAAAATATGAAATTCTTGGAAGTGGGAGAAAAATGGAGGATAAATATTTTTACCAACTTATATGTAGCATCTTATACATTTGTACATAAATATAAAAACTTACAAACAATTATTATTATTATTATTATTATTATTATTATTATTATTATTATTATTATTATTGTTATTGTTATTGTTATTGTTATTGTTATTGTCATTGTCATTGTCATTGTCATTGTCACTGTCACTGTCACTATCACTATCACTATCACTATCACTATCACTATCATTATTATTATTATTATTATTATTATTATTATTATTATTATTATTATTATTATTATTATTATTATTATTATTATTATTATTATTATTAAGATTTTACTAAAAATTAGTGATTGGGAAAGGTTTAATTATAAAAATATGCATTTATTTTGTAAATCTTTATGAATTTGTAGAAGAATGAATTAGACCCGTGTAAAACTGTTATTTAGTTCAACCAATCTCAAATTTTACAGTAATTTCAAAAGTAGCGTGAAATTTTACAGAAGAAGTTATAAAATGCTCTAAAACTAGTATATGATCCTTTCCCCCCATTTTTTCAACTATTTATAATTAATCTCAATGTCATGAGCAAACAATTGTAAACTTCAACCCATATTTTGACCCGCCAAATTAGACTATATAGATTTTTTGACCCGCGGCAAGTTAAACAGTTATAATTTGGCCCCCATCATGGATGAAGTTGTGCAGGCCTCTGGGTCAATCTTCAACCAATAGCGAATCCAGGATTTTTGTCAGGGAAGGGGGTGAGGTACCAAAACTGTGTATATTGCTACGACTTTCCGGTTTTAAAAGGATTTAATTTTAAAATTTTAAAGTATTTCTCTTTAAGTAAGTAACGTCACAAATTCCCTATTATGTATTAACTGTGTTCATGAAAAACTGGAAAAATGTTGAAATGGATGAATGAATTTGCAGTATAATTGGAAGCGATTTTGTGGGGATGAAGCCCCATAACCCCTCCCCTGGATTTGCCCTTGTCTTCCTGAGAAATTATCATGGCCAAGGAAAGCAATTAGAGATGCTCCCATATATTTCCAACCTTTCTGGAATATCTCCCCCGAGGGGTAACACTCCAAGCATAGAGTTACTCCAAGTAATGGTTTCTTATTTAATCTAATGATACCTCTATGAATGATACTTGATTTTCGGAGGGTGGTGCAGCCAAGAATGCGGCTGTTCCGCTCGGCAGCTGTCCCTCCCAGAGCACCTGACCCGCATCACAGCAGCAGCAGCAGGCCCCACAT
Source organism: Tetragnatha versicolor (assembly GCA_024610705.1). Classification (NCBI taxonomy): domain Eukaryota; kingdom Metazoa; phylum Arthropoda; class Arachnida; order Araneae; family Tetragnathidae; genus Tetragnatha; species Tetragnatha versicolor. The sequence goes on from JANDEH010000009.1 coordinate 44,455,098, forward strand.
CCGCCCCTCTGGCAGGACCGTTAATTTTATCGACCTTCTCTCTAACGAATTTATGTGTCCTTTTTGTTGGGCCGATAAGTGGTCACACCACATCACAGTTGGGGACGTTCCGTTTTCGTGCGAACGAGGACCGGCTGGCGGGCGAGTTGCATTGTTCTTTCTGCAGCAAGCCTTGTCCAAGTTTCGACTGACATGCTTGTTGTAAAAGCTACAACAGTCGAATCGATGCTTTTGAAAACACGAAAATTATCATCATTTAGGCTTAGGGGCTTGTCTAGAATTCTGATCTCTTTTGAAAAATTACAGCAGGCTAGAACTTTTTACTGTCATACAAATTCTCACTAGAACTGCCAAGGTAGAACTTTTCGCTGTTTAGCATGCGGCACTCCCTGGGTTCTATCCCCAGTTATTATTATTTTTTTTTCATTATATTTTCATCACAGCCAAACCTTGGCACTAGCATCTTGTTGAAAAATTCCCAGGACACCTGGAGAGACGTATCAGGACAGTAATTGAATCGTCAGTTTGAAGAAGGGAATAAGTCCAAAAAGTGACAAATTTACTTTTTGTGCTCAAAACAATCTCCAAGCTTTGCCTACACATGGGTGAAAAGAGGGGGAAAATAACTAACCCCTATACGGAGATATCGTCCCTTGAAGTTGTGAAATCGATATCCATACAATGAAAATTCCATTTCTTTTTTTCGATTTTCTCAAAACTTGATTTTTGGACTTATTCCCTTCTTTAAACTGACGATTCAATTAGACTTAAGTTTTTTTTGGAGGGTCAAAATTATTTCTTTGGTTCACCTCGCACGTATACATTACTGATTAAATTAAATGTAGCCTTTTAGAACAATAATAGGTAAATGGGGGATAAAAATATGTAGATAATACTTAGTTCCAATCAAAAAGGAGGGATACAAGTGTCTTTTTACCAGAAAATATTTTGAAACTTGACACTTAACACAAGTTTTATTACTCAATTTTTAAATATTAAGGGGCCGTGTTCCCCGCCAGTGCTGTAACCATAAAAAAAATCTGATGAGGATATTGGTATCTTGGGGAGATCTTGGGTAATTTTAGTCGTCATCAAAGGTCAAGAAAGCTTCCGAATTTCGGGAAAGGTTTTGGCATCGCCACTATCCCCCACCCCTCAAAATTCCAAAATTAAAAAAAAGTGTTTTGGCCCACCCTGTACACATTCGTAACAAATTTAAAAGTTAAATCTGTCAGAAAGGGAAAAAACAAACTGAAAAAACATCACAAACGCCCTACAATTAGGGTTTTGTGTGCTTCAGAAGATAGTTTACAAAGTTATAAAGAGTTACGCAACTCAAAAACCGCTTAAAAGGAAATGATAATCAGCTCACTGTCCAAACACGACTCAGAAAAATATGCTAATGAAAATGGACCAACACGGTAGGTCAACAATGAATTCGTCCAATAGTGAATCAGAAAGTTTTAATCCTCACATTTAAACGAGAATTTCTCATAGACTGGAGAACTAGGTCGGCTCATCAATTCTAATTAGACTGAATGGAGACTCGGTTTTATGGTTGCGAGCAAAAGGAAACTCCCTGTGGCTGTCAAGGTCCTCATTAGATGCACCAGGGCTGGCCCAACTGACACCTGGAGACTTCCGTATTTTTTACAACCCCTTCCGGCCGGGGTGCTCCGCCCTCGTTTGATGGTCTAGCAGGTGGCAAGAATCCAAACAAAGAAGTTCGGAAACAGAAAAGCAAGTGATAAGGTTTTTATAGGACAGCTAGAATTTTTTGTTTCGGTGGAAGGCAAAAATTATTTCTTTACGTAATTAAAATTATTTCTTTCTCCAGTACGATATAGTTTTGAATGAGTGTCAAATTTCAGGGGTGGTTGAATTCCTAACATCCCCTTGGATACAGCCTTGATAAAGATAATAAAAACCATTTTTAAAAATTTTGAAGATGTAATTGAAATGTTGGGCAACTTTATAGAGAAAAAAGATTTTCGAGAAGTTGATCTCTAGCCATTGAGTGTACTTAGCTCAGTCATGATTTTTTTTCCTTGGGGGGTTGAGATCCTAAAACATTTGTATCGCCTTGACTTTTGAAATAAAAAAAGGATAATGAAGCTGTTTTCAATTATCGCCAAAATTTCCTTACTACTTTCTCCTCACAAAAATGAACAAGATATTTTTATTCCAAATTTAGAAAATAAATTTATCCTCTACATCCCCACAACCCCTATCAGCTTGAATTCTCCCCAGATTTGGATTCGTGTGAATACTCGGCCGCGGACCAGACTTTTAGGGGGTCGATATTCCTGATGCAACAGGTGCAGGGATGCTCGCGAGCGGCTACCTGTGGATTAGGAATATTTATTTCAACTGTAATCTATACATCAAAGCCGCAAAGAATAATTATACCCGCTCCCCCTTCTTCTCAACCGGCTTCCCCGTGGCTTCCCCACCGCAGAGAGAAACGAATTAAATCCCTTTATATATCTACCGACGCCACTCTATTGAAGCTTCAATAAATTCTTAAGGTTTTATTGAAAGTTTTCATATATTGTAGAAGAGACCGGGGTTAGTTGGCTTAGTTTTTGGTGCATACCTAACTCTTATTCTGTAATACTAGGATAGGTTAATCTTTGGGCTAAACATATACGCCGGGTTTATAATTGAATCGACAGTTGGAAGAAGGGAATAAGTCCAAAAACCTAAACTAGTATATATATACTAGTTTTGAGAAGATAAAAAAAACTGTATAAGTAAGGGAAATTTCTTTGTATAACCACCAAATTTTTACTGGAAGTTCAGAACCTTATTTAGAAAACATAGCAATCATCAAAACAAATATAGGTACATTCAAAAATATTTTACAGTGAAAATAAGTTGATGGACTTATTCCCTTTTCTTCTACCTTATGAAATTTTTCTGATTAAAAAACCCTTAAATTCCCATTTAAATTATATTTCTCCCTAGTTTACACCACAAAAGGGTGAAATAAAAAGAATAAGACAAATATAATTCAAAATTAAAGTGAAACTGAGTTATTAAAGCAGTATCAATGGAGTGAGTGAATATAAATGGAGTCAAACATTCCCTGCCTATAAAAAGTTTGAAAAACATTGAAATTAAGATAAAATTTTATTTTAACTTAGTTTACAGCACAAAGAATATGAAAAGAAAGACAAATTAACTTTAATTCCAAATTAACTTAAAAAATACAATGAATGGACATCGATTTCACAACTTCAAGGGGCGATATCTCCCTATAGGGGTTAGTTATTTCCCCCCTCTTTCACCCATGTGTAGAACAAAGCTTGGAGATCGTTTTGAACACAAAAAGTCAATTTGTCATTTTTTGGACTTATTCCCTTTTTCAAACTGACGATTCAATTTTAATACGCTTTTAATTAATTAAACTAAAGGTTAGTTTTAAAAAAATAAATCTCAGGCGAAAAAAAAATACCGTTCAAAATTTGGGAATAACTTTTCATTTTTGCAGTACGATGCATAAAAATTCGAATTTCCTTTCATTCTCCCGCAAAAATGAACAATGGAAATGGTTGTTACGGTTGAATATGGAAAAATACTGTGGAAAATATTCGAGAAACATATTTCAACTACATTATTTTTTAAGAAATTGAAATTTTAAAACTTTTGCATTTCTCTTAGTTATCGCCCCACAAATGTATAAGAAAGTTCAAAAGAACAGCACTTTTTCAAGGTTTTCTATAATATAATAAATTACGAATAATGTGCGGTCCTAGGGGCTGAAATAAATGGCCACTTTTGTAATATTTCTCACAAAACCAAAATGTATTCGTTTCATAAAACTAGTACTGAAAAATAATTTTCCTCTCTCTCAACATTGTGAAAATCTCAATGTGGCAAAAACTGAAATCTCAATAAAATTATCTTACATTAAAAACAATCACCGATGTACAACAAGTTCCAACACCATGTTCTTAGAAACAATCCCCTCGGTGGGTCGCTCATTTTTGAGTGATTGGGGGGTGTGGCGACCCCGAGGAACCTGAGCAATTTTTTCAAACCCAGCGCCCGTTGTTTACGGGCATCCTCCCCCTGAGGATATCAGAGGGGTTGATGAACGTAGGCTAACAAACAACCATCTCAAGTTAAAACACCTTGTTACAGAAACCGAAACTATGGATTCCACCGTTATGGTTAATATATTCCTCAGGGAAAGAGGGAATGCTGGAAAGTAGGATTTTAAAGGTGGATAAATGAATGCGTAAGGTAATTAAACCAATATTAATAAAATTAGCAAAACATCTGTAAAATGTTTCTTAATTTCTGGAGATCACGTATCAAGCAAAAAACTTCGTCTTTTAAAACTATGAATGCGCATGCTCAATGTGTTCCGCTGAATAGAATAACCCCGTTTAAATCGATAGGAATATAGGAAAAAGGGGACCACGGCGAGTTCCTAAACAAAATAGCATTGTAGTAGCAGGTGACTTGAAACACGCTTGAAAGATGTTTTCCAATGAAAACTGCGTTCAATGTCGTAATATAAAAATTAAACACAGCCCAAAATGGGAACCAATCCATCATATTCCCACCCTCATTTATAAATTAAAAAATAGAAACAAGGGATAAACATTTGAATAAAACTATGATAGAAAATTGGGAGTTTCGACTCATGTGCTACAATAAATAAAACTCATTTACTAGTGAATGTGCTCTAAATTTAATCACCTTTACCACGATTCGCTATTTCATCTGTTATGGTAAAAAGTTTTGCAAAGAAAAAGTAAAGCAAAAAAATAAGACTGAGCATTTTAAGTTTAAAATTTTTGAATACCTCGCATTAATTAGAAATAAATATTAAATTGATGCAATCTTATAAAATGATAGATTCTCTTATAATTAAAAGCACTTTTCTAGAAAAACATCAATAATGGATTATGATTAAGACCACCATTGGAAATGTGAAGTTATTTTTGGTAATACAAAATAGACACCACAGTAAACCCCACATAGAATCGATTATTTTCTTTCAGCGTTAATCGAATAGACCAATAACAAAAAGCGAACAAATAAGTTACTCATAAGTTTTAAAAATGAAGCATGAAAAGGTTTGTATCATTGCACTAAGAAATATAAGCAAGAAAAAAATATTCAGTATACTTCCCTTAAGTTTACAAGATCTAAGGACCCCGTGGGGCCAAATACCTATCCCGGTTGTAGCCTCAGACCAATACATATGCAGGCAACGACAAAATGAATTGCTAATGCCTTCTGGTGGCTTCACCATTTTTCACGTAACATGGGTTGGACCATAAATTGGATCATAATGGTTGGGATCAGTCCCAGCACCTGCGCCCTATTGCGGATGGAGCCAAACGATTTGATTCATGATTTGGGGCAGTGATTTGAAACTGTTGCGTGAGGGACTCAGCAACTATTTGTTTCCTATAGAGGCCCACTGGAGCCAACGACGAAACTCCAGCTGTTGCAGACATAATTCCGATGGTCACGAAGATTGGCCTATTTGAAAAAGCCTTTTCGAAGATTCTCAAAGAAATAAGAAGAGAGCAAGACAATTTGGATAGGCATCAGTCGCGCTTATTTGAAGAAATTGGTTTAATTCAAAAAGAATCTTCTGAAAAAGAGCGAAAGCTTGTCTATCGCATCTAATTTGATGGACCAATTCAAATTTAAATATGCCCCTAAATCAAGAGTTATAATAGTGTATGATAAGTATTTGACATCATCAAAAAAGATGTTTTTAGCATCGAACATTTACTAAACCATCATTTTAATTTTTTGTTTTATTCCAATTGAAAACTCGTATAAATTGCGTACTGGAACCAAACAAATTGAATGTTAGAAAAAATGGTTGCAAAGAATGACTCATGCTTGTGTTTCATAACTATTGTTCCAATTATTGATCCAGAAATCAATGATTCAGCTCCATTACGCAGATGCGTCAGGGGTGACCTTGAAATGAAAGGGGTTCGAAAAAGTGGAGGAACGCGTTGTTGATGGCGATTTCTGATTCTGGGCTTCTAAAATTTATTTGACGTAAAAACAGTGTAGAGAAATAGAGAGAGAGAGAGTGTGTGATCACATTTTTTCAGATTCTTCCTTTTAAACAGATACGCAGACACAGAAAAGAGAAGCACTAAACATTTAGCTACTTTTCAAATCATCGCTTTTTTTGAAGAGCAGTGACAAAGTTATCCATTAATTTTAAACAAAGTGAAATTACAGCATTCCTCACTGTTTTAGAAAAGATAATAAAGTTGTTTTTAAGACGTAAGCAACGTCTAAAGTCCTCAAAACTTAACAGAAAAGGGGAGCTCCACTTACCTGACCGTGAAAACCGCCGACGCTTTGCCGAGAGGGCCGCTGTTCAGTGGGTCAGTAGGGTTATAGGGGATCTAGTCACCTTGACAACCCAATCAAAACATTGTCCCCCATCTGCATTTAAAGTGGGTGGCGGTGTCGCTGGGTCCCCACCTCCACACCGGTCCACCCGGAAATTGCCGTTTTTTCAGCCACCTGTGTTTGTCCACAAAGGGTTGTCAAGGTCAGCCCGTCCAATGGCAGAGCGGAACCCACGGGGGGAAGCACTGCCCCAGCCACCATTGGCCAGAACCGGTCTCCAGCGATGCGGCAAGGGGCGGTAGTTTCAAACGGGGGGGCCGCCACGCTTGACTGGCAGGCCCAGGGGGGATTCCAGGAAACTTCACGACGGTAATGATTCCGACCGAAAAACAAGAGGGCCTAAAAAACACGAGCCGCTGCAATTATGGGTTTCCTTTTGGGAAGGAAGTCCTATTCCGTTAGGTTCAATCGCCGCGGCCATAAACACGAAAGACTGGACCGGGGAGAAAAACAAGGGACCAGCGAGGGAAAGCAAAGCAGATATTAAATATAATCGATATTAAAACGTTTCGAATTCAAAAACATAGTCAAAAACCTTCAGGCTCATTCCCACTCTTTCACTTTCAGTGTTCATCCTGAGTTATTCATTCCTATTGAATCGTTAGTTTCCAAAGTGAAGTGAAGGAGTAAACGGGAAACGTCAATTCGCCCTCTTATCTTTGGGTGATTCCTCCAACATGAACACAAAAAGTGATTTCTGAATGGACCTTTAGATGGACCCCAGTGAATTGCCCCAGACTGAAGCGAAATATGGAGGGAATATTGGGGGCATCCCCCAGAATGTGTGGTTTTTGACGAAAAAATGGGAAAAAACCCAAACCTGAGTTTTCAGAAAATATTTTGTAACTACAGTACTCTATGGATCTTTCTAGTGTGAGCCCAGCTCTCTAATTTTTTGCTCAGGAGTCCCCAATGTATATAGCCAGATCTCATGAGCTCCTCGCCTTCTATATTCCTATCTGGACATCAGACCCGGATTACCCGGTCTTGCGCCCTTTATACAGTAAGCTTTAGAGTAAAAATATACAGTACGCTTTTAAAAGAGGAAGCGGGGGGGATCAGACATTTTTGATATTTATTTCCTCTGAAAATAATTTTTTTTCAAATTAAAAGCGCACGATGTTTAATAAATACATATTAAAAAGATTTATTCGATCACTGAGCTTTTCAAAAATATATTTTGAACGTATGCATGATGAATGAGTCAATCCTTCTAGAAATTCAGCTGTCACGAAAGCTTAATATGCAATTCTTATAACGTCCCGTAAATACTTTTGTTTCAGAGATGGGCAAAATGTTACATTTTTAGTCACAAACTCTATGCACACATATATAAGGTTAAATACAGTTTTTTAGACTATATTAAAATATAAAATTTGAACATTGTGTGTGTATTTAATTTTTTTACCTTTTGAGGTAATACATAGTTTTATGGTTGAAAAAGAAGATGGTTTGGAAGTTACCTCCAGAAAAATTAGGAAATTTGACTCAATCAATATTTCTCAACTCATTTTTAGACACCTGAAACTCTTGTGGGGCCGCAAAAAGCCATTTTGGTGTTGAGATTTGGGGAACTCGAGAGGACGCCATCCCCCGAAATAATTTGTTTCTACGGCCTGTCCAATAAAAAGGAGAACCTCCCAAAGGTGAAAGTTGAGGTATAATAACCAATAATAACATATTTTCGGGGTGAGGGGTTTGAAACCTGTTATTCATGACCGTTTCCCTGAAATTTTTAAGACTATTTTTTTCTTGACAATTCTGCGGTATCAAGGGCGGTCTTCTAAGGGCGCATTGTTATCAGTATTCACGACCGCAGAACCTTACAAAAAATTGGTTTATTTTTTTTATATTTTTTTGGGGAGGCGTCACTCAAGGGGTCCCAAATATAAAAAAATGTGTTGAAACACTTCTTTTAAGGTAGAATTTGAAAAAAAATTCTTCTCCCAGCATTCTCCATCTTCATTCTCAACTTTGATACCCATATTTTAATTATTCATACTTTTTTAGCAAATTGAGAATACATTAGGATTTAAATCCTACTATAGCGCATTTAAGGGATTATGTTGCGAATTTAAAGTTTTAAATTTAGTCTCGAATTTTCTGATATAGCCTTCAACATCGCAGCTTTCAATTATCAAAAAGAAGGTTTTCTTATTCATTGATCCAAGATTAAATATACGATTAGTCACAAAATGTTAATAATGCAAGGATATTTCGATGATCCTCACAAAGAAATAAGCTAATTTCTAAAGGTATTACAGTTTTTGAAATGAAATTTAAATATCATTCAATGTCATTTTTCTTTAATGTGTGTTTTAGAGTTCAGTTATTCTCATCGAAAAATCCTTCTCCAGACTTTGGTAAATTCTGTGAATCAAAAAACAAAGAGGAACTTTTTTTATCACATTGTTATCCGTAAAACTTTTAACGATATTTGCGACTGCAGAACCTCACAAAAAATTGGATTCTTTTTTTAATGATGATTTTTTTCCCACTTGGAACAAAAGGATTGATTTGCTATGGAAAACAATATCAATTAGAGGATTTGTAATACCAAAATTAAGAATAGTGTGATAAAATGATAATTCAAGAAAACTTTTTGCCGTAGAGAACAAGCAGTTTGAAATTAAATTATATACTTAGTTTAATGCTAAAGGAATAATTAAAGATAAAACCAGGATAAACTTACATTATATTCTAAAAACTCGGGAAAGTGATTGTTTCATAACGGCATACAAGAATCCAGTATTTAAACCCAAAAAGCTGTAGCAACGCACCGAAAATGATGTGCAGAATAATATATAGCTTATGTTCAAAAATAATAATTGTATTTTTACACAATGAGTGATTATGTAGCAATCATTATTTTACTAAAGGGTAATATAACCAAGAGTCAGTTTAGGTGTTTAGAAGATGTCCATAAAAGAAAACTTCACAGGATTGTAACTATAGTGTGTATCGTAAAAACAGAATTTTCACAAAATATTTGACTTTAAAAATAACCCTTTACTTTACAAAATACTTTATCGAAAAAGGATCCTTCAATAATAGCTTTAAAATATTTTTTATTTGAAAAATGGAACCTTTATGATTATTTTCTATTATAATTTTACAATAGTAGTCTCGCAAATATTTACAATTTAATAACCTTTTTTCCTTGAAAAATGAATGATTTCAACAACTTTTCACAATATAGTGGAAACAAGACCCCAAATTAACAAAAACAAAGCCTTGTTTGAAAAAATTTGCTTTAACGCTAATTTCGGTTTCTCACAAATTTATAATACCATTTTCACAATTTTATGAAAACGGAAGATTTCACAAAAATTTATGACAGACCCCCCTGATAACAGCATGCGGAATCAGAAAGGAAAACTAGGTACTCATCCGTGGGGCCCGATTCGTAGCAATCGTTCCTTCTGCCCAGAAACAGATATTTTTCGGGCAAAAACGCCCGGCGAAACCTGTTGATGAGAAACAAAGAAGAGGCCACCTTACCTTCTCGAGGGGGTCTTGAGGCCGAGAAACAACATCGAGGAAGGCCAGCGCTAATCTGAGCCGCCAGCCGGCCGGCTCCTCAACAATTCGCCTCTGAAACCGGATCGGGACCTCATAGGAGAGGGGCACTCAGTCAGTACTGACTGACGCCCATCGAGTAGGGCCCAAATAGGTTGGCCTCTCTCTAACTACCGGAACTACCAGGCGTGATCGGGACCTTAATTAGTAAGCTTGATATTAAAGAACGTTTTTTGGGGACAGCCGACATCTGCTCCCCTGAGGCATTCGGATTTTGACAAGGGGTCGCTGGCCTCATCACCTCGGGGGTTCTCTGCCCCCCCTCACTTCTGCTCGGTCTAGGAAACAAAGGAAGAGTCACTTTTTTGAAATCACTAACTCTTTATGTTTCTCGGTTTGGTTGAGAAATCGAGGAAGGTATCCTGTTGTTGGGCTTTAATGCCCATTTGTATTCGCGTCCGCGATGTCTTTTTAGGGAAAGAAGGCGACCACAAACGCTGAAATCCAGAAGAAAAAGAGGTTTGAGAGACATTGGTTGTGAGAAACCGGATTTAAGTTTGGGCATTAATTTTTTTCGGGATTGTTTCAATGGTGGAAATTGTTTCCTTATTTTCTTAAACTGCAATTAAAAAAATATCTGATTCAATTTTATTTTTATCTCCGTTTCCCAACTAAGGTTCCGCGGAACCCTGGGGTTTCGTAAAGAATTTCAAGGGTTCCGCAAAAATATGAGCACCTAATGACGTTTCTGGTAGAGGATGTCATTTAACCCTACAAAAAGTACCATAATAGTTTTTAGCGTGATATAATTCAAATTTTTTCTGGGGGAGTACCACCATCCCTCATTTACCTAGGGCTTAAGACATGGCGTAGTTGAAATTGTTTTTTAAAGGTTTAAAAAGAGTTTTCTGAAATCAGGGTTTTAAAAAAAATTTGAAACACTATTTCTTAATTAAAATCCCCAAACATTTTTGGGGAGAGTATCCCCAAGCAGAAAACTAGGTATAACCCCACAAAACTTAAAAAACCTAAGCCAAAATCCTTTACAAATGTCCAACAGTTTTATAATTTAGTCAGTTTTGACGATTTTTTCTTTTAAGAATTTGTTTCCTTTTTTAGGTTGAGATGTAGGTAGTAATTAATAAGATTTAATTTTTTATTTATCAAGCAGGTAGTATATTTTACTTTATACTTCGATTGTAATTTTTTTAAGCGAACGACTTGATAGTTAGTTCTTGTTATTAAAATCTTTAAATACTGTTTATACGCCCTCGCTATATTTATTAGGGGTTCCGTTGAACTTGAGGTCACGAAGGTTACCATAGTTGCTAATCTTTCAGGTGTTCTTTAAGTTGACTCAATCAAATCAGTACTTCGCCAATTGCATTTCCTTCTAACATTCATTCCTCATACATTCAGTTTTCTTTTCAATAAACTTTCATTGTAAGGGATAGAATTATTTATTGCAAGCAGTGCCGATATTGGGGATGGACACGGGGAGGGAGGGTCACCTTTCCCCCGAATAATCGGGATTTTTGGTAAAAAAAAGTTGAAAAATAAAAATTAAATTGGGTCCCCCCCAAGTATTTTGTTCTAATTATGGCACTGATTGAAAGGTTTATAGAGGGGACTGGACCAGGGAAAATAAGCAGTGGAGTATTGGAATTTCAAAGGGATGTAAAAGATAATTTTAACCGTTATGTATGACCAATGAAGGGAATTTTCTGACTTTCGCGGGGATATACTCTGAAGCTCCCACCCCGACTGCAACTGAACCTAATTAAAATTCTCAAAAAATTAATTAAATTAATTTTTTGAGAATTTTATTAATCTGATAGATATTGATTTTTTTAAAGTTTCATTTTTAGAAATGTTTTAGGAGAGAAAATCGAAAGTCACAAACCTACTTATGAAACGATTTTGGTTTTTAAATCGAAAACACACATCGAAATTGCTTTAGGTGAAGAATAATTATTGTCTCTTGAACATTAAGATTGACAATAACTTATACAAAACACAGCTTTTCATTCAGTTTTTTATACAAAATCTTTTCCCTTCATTATTCATTTTAACCTGCTTTTAAAGGAATTGTTGTAACATATCCAAACTCTTCCATAGTTATAGCTTTTAATTTTATTAGAGTACCTATACTTTAGACCACAGCTGTAAAAATGGCTTCTGATTAAATCTAAGTTTAACTTTTACAATACAAGTCTCTTACGAAGAAAATATGTAGAAAATTAAAACTATTACACCATCAGTTCTTAACATGAAAATATGAAAAAGTAAATTTTTCTGTCAAAACTCCCTTTTTTATCTAAAATTATCTTATCTTACTTTATCTAACTTGACTATAGTATATGTACTCTAGGCGCGGATTTTGTGTTATCAAGGGGGCGATAAATAAGTGGGGGCGATTGGGGGGCGATGAGTATTCAAAGGGGAAAACAAAATTGTACTGTACTGACAGACTGTATTCAGACTTAAATTACCGAAACAAGTTAAAACCCTGTTTCTTAGGGTCAAATTTCCAAATATTTTCTGGGGGAGGACCCCCAAACCCCCCTTTTGTACTTGAACTTAATTTTTCTAAACTTTTTTATAATTAGTTCATCAAAATAAAAATCCTACCTAAAAATATATGTCCGAAATTCGGAAGAGGTGTACCATAGCCATAACTGGTTAAAAACCTGTTTTTTGGAGTCTTATTTACTTTCTGGGGGAGGACCCCCGGACATAACATTGCTTTGTTATACACATTTTACTTAGAATTAAAATTAGGCATACAATTAGAATGAAAAGGGGGGCGATAGGTGTTAGTCAACCCCTAGAAAGGGGGCGATGAGCCAGGGGGTGTAACGGGTCTTTTGCACCCCCAAGTCCCAAACTTTTTTCTTTGTGAAATTAAATATTTTAGAATTTCTTTTATTCCCCTATTCCCGAAATTTGGATTAGGTACACCAAAACAAGTTATAAACCAGTTTTTTTTAAGGTTCAAATTTTCAAAAATTTCACGGGGGAGGACCCCCAAATACTTGTAATTGGTACTTGTAACTCCACACTAGCGGATCCAGGGGGGCTAGGGGGCTCAAATGCACCAAAATGAGTTAAAACCCTGTTATTTTAAGGTCAAATTTTAAAAAATTTTCTGGGGGAAGACCCCCAGATCCCCTTGGCACTTGTGACCCTTTTATTACAACTACATTTTACAAACATTGTGTCAAAACGCAAAAAATCTGTATCCGAAATTCGGGTTAAGCGTACCAAAAGGAGTTGAAAAAGTGTGGTTTTTGACCTAAATTTCCAAAAATTTTCTGGGGGAGGACCCCCAGACCCCCCTTTTGGAAGTTGGATCAGGATATTTCACTACCTTTTCCGTATTAATATTAACAAGAAGATGCAATTGGATAAGGAAAATTCTTAGACCCCCCCCCAAAACCAAATCCTGGATCCGCCACTGTAACTCCATTACAACCCTATTTTATATTAAGTTTAGAAATTCGGATGAGGCCTTTTACATATTAAGATCATCAAGAAGATTCAATTGGATTAGGAAAATTCTTATACCCCCCAGAAAAAAACAAATCCTGTGTCCGCCCCAGCTTATATTTATGATTTTAAGAAAATAAAATGTTCTTTTTTTGACACATTTCATTTATGAGTGTTGATGAAATACTTCATTCTAGTTTTTTAACAATGGATTTCTTTGTTTCATGATTAAAATATTTCATTAATTTATTTTAATATTAAGTTATTCATTCAGAGAGTAAAAACCCTACTTTTACAAGTCAAATTTCCAAATTTTTTCTGGGGGAGGACCCCCAGACTACCCAGCGGTACCACAAGGGGATTTTGCACGATTCCTTTTTTAAAAATTTCCAACATTTTGTGTCAAAAGGTAAAGGTGATGGTCTGGAAAAGTACCCCCCTTGTAGCCGCGCTGGATCCGCGCCCGTATACTCACCACATAAGAAAAAAATAAGTACACAGTAAACAGACATCGTTCATGTTTCTCCATCATAAACCACTGTCACAGCTCTACAGGGTGTTTCATAAGTCCGTTTCGGGGCTTTTATTTGGAACCAACTAGAACCAACGTGTCTTAGGGTCACGGAAGTAAGGTCTATCCCTAGGTAAGTGAACCTCGAGAATTCATTGAGATGACTTACAGCACCCCTGGCGATGAAATAAAAAAGTTAAAAAATAAATTTAAAAACTAAATGAGATACAGCAAAAACTTCAATGATAGTATTGTTGCCAACGTTATGAAGAACTCACTGAAAAAAATTTCATGAAAATATCATGAATATTCGTGGAGATATTAGCGTGTGAAAATAGCACTTTTTCAGGCCTCAAAAATGAAAAAGTTCGTAAATTTGCAAATGAAGACAAAGTTTAATCAAAAAATTTAAAAAACTTGCAAATTTACGAACTTTTCTTTTTTGAGGCCAGAAAAAGTGATATTTTCACATGCTAATAGCTCCGCGAATATTCACGATATTTTCATGAAATTTTTTTCAGTAAGTTTTTCATAACGTTGCAACAATATTCTCACTGAAGTTTTTGCTGTCTCCTTTAGTTTTTAAATTAATTTTTTAAACTTTTTTATTTCATCGCTAGGGGTGTTGTAAGTCATCTCAATGAATTCTCCAGGGTCACTTACCTAGGGGTAGACCTTACTTCCGTGACCCTAGGACACGTTGGTTGCAAATAAAAGCCGCGAAATGGACTTTTGAAACACCCTGTATAAAGCTGAAAAAACACTGTTAATTTTTTTATTACTTTAAAAATCATAACAATCTTTCTATAATATTTTTACTTTACTTTAATAAGTTACTTTTTCATTTCTTGAGGTCTCATTTCCATAAATAATTTTCTGCGACCAGTAAGAAACAGGGGTGGAAGGGGTAAAATACATTCTGAGACACAATTGAATTTTTAATTTCGTAAAAAGATAAGGAAATAAGAAGAATGAAATATGACAAAAATGTTTCTTTAAAAGTTGCTTAAACAATGCTTTTAATGCATAAACATGTAAAAAAGTTAAATAAAATATAATTTAATCAATATTTTTATCTGCACTAATGTGATAGGTGTAGATATCGCGTCTTCGAAAGAAAAACGACGTAACTGCATATTGGGCTTCAGTGCTCAGTAAACTACCCCAATCGTGAATTTCTTCTAATTTTGGCATTAATTTATTCCATCAATAACACATACATCAAAATGTGATGCGGGCCAAAATTTGTCATTTTAACTTGCTGCGAGCAAAAAATTATTTCGTACACTAAAATTACTTCGTATTTCGTCACCGAGCACAAAACCAAAAAACCAGACAAAGTTTCCTAAAGCCGGATCCTGCCATTGAGAGAGATTAAAAATGGTTGATTGAATAATACTGAAAAAAGATCACATTTCTAAAAAATTTGCACTGTGCATTTTCTAAACATATTTAAATGATAAAATGTTGTAGTTGTAACTTAAAATAAATTTATCCATTGATGAGATGTACGGATTTATACGTATATGAAACTACTAATTAAATTTACGTGGTATTAAAGGAGGCGGATCCGTTTGGCCTGACGTTTGTCTATGGGAAAAACCCTGTTAAAACAGTTGTCATTAGCGTCTATGGAGATGAACACTCTGTTAAGCTCTATACTATGTGATATTATAATTATCGAGTTATTTTTTATACTTCGTTTTATTCTCACGTGTTATGTGCTTCCATGTCACTTAAAAATATTCCACAATTTAATAATTATCTATAATTTGATTGTAATCTTTATTTTGCCTGAATAGGTCTTTCCCCTTGGTGGAAAACATTTTCTTTTCTCCCTTTTTTCCTTTTATTTCTTGAGTAAAAATAAAAACGTTTGTTTAAAAGCTGCCTCATTCTGCAAATCGGTGAAGCAAAATGTTCAACATTTTCCTTTGTGGAATCTTAAAACTTCAAAAAGATTAACAAAAAATTTATCTTTTCAAATTTATCAATATTCAAAGGTAAAATTTTAGAATCACTGAAAACTTTTCGGGCCCCATGCGCGGCCCCTTACGCTGAACATCTGCGATTGAATAATCTCATCGAGGAGATAATTTAAAAGTATATTACAATTCTACAGAATTAACTGTTTTTTACTATCTTGATTTAAGCCTTTCTAATTGGTAAAAATTTTAGAAGTTTTGCCACCAAAAGCTCCCAATTTAGTAGAAATTCCTCATTTGCAGTTCGTCGTAGTTCTTCCGGAAAAGCGACAATAATGATTGTAATGGATGGTTTAAAAAAAGTAGTGGTTTTTCCTCATAGAAGCTTCGCAGGTGTTGGATTACCCGCAGATGCAACAAAAACGTTTGAGCCTGCCAACTCCTCTTCATCAATCCAATTATTTTGCCACATGTTAATTGCAATTACAAACCAACGATCTGATGACCCAATTTTCAGTGGTCGCTTTCATAGTCAAGTGCATAGACCTATGTTAAAGAAATATAATAAATTTTCCAAGCAAAATTCTTTCAAATAATCCAAACCTTTAAAAGTATCTTTCTTCAGCCTATAGGATCTCATTATACATTTTGCTAAAGTAATATTCTCACAATTTTTAGGTATTCTATCAACTTTTCGAGTCAGTCCTGCCGTAACGCTATATTAAATGTATTTCTAATAAAGACTTCTTTCAAAGGCTAAAATTCTGTTTCAAAAGCAATTCGAAATATATGAAAGGATAATTTTTTCACCTAGTTGTATGGTAAATTAGAGGAAAGTTAAAATTGATAAATCAATTTTTTGTTCATTTCCCTCACCTAGAGCAGTGACGGTTTTTCTTTAAAAAAAATACTTCAAATCAGTAATAAACCAATGATTAATTTTCGAACATAAATTAAAAATAAGTATAATTTGAGTGGTGACTATTGAATTGTTTGAAATTGAGTATGTATGGTTAGGGTGTCCCTTATATGACTGAAAAAATTTTTCTTGGTAATTTGAAAACGGTTATTCTCTACTTTTTTTATAAATGCGAAAATGCCTTGACCTATTCAGATATAAAATTTTATCCCTCTACGATAATATTAACCTGTGCAAAATCTTAATTAAAGATGGTCAATGTGTCTCTTTTTGTCTCTTTTACGACAGAATTTTTTTCTCTTTGCGAAATTGAAAAGAGATACCCTCTACTTTTTGTATAAATGCATTGATCTATTCAGATATAAACTTTCATCCCTCTACGACAACGATGGGCAACCTCCGGCCCGCGGAACATTTTAAAAAAATTAGAAAAAAAACTAGTTAAACTGTGGAAATTGGAGTTTTTGCATGAAATTTAAAGTTCAGAACATCATTATCAATTTTTACTGCCTTTCCCAATGATGTTAAAGTTAATTTGTCCTCCTGAACATTAATTCCTCCTCCATTAATTTTCCTGTATCATGTAATGACAATAAGGAAGTTGCATGTGTCAGATTTTCAAAAACAAACAAGTGTTCCGTATGGTTTTTTGTATGGTAAAATGAAATATCTGGTCAGTTTTTCAAAAAAATATACAGGTAATTAAATATTTATTTTAATTTAAAAGTCGAGAAAAACACGTGACTGAAAACGTTTATTGTTTAAACTGTAAGATGACGTCAACAATAATACCATCAACTACATTGCTTTTCAACAATGCCTATTGTAAGATGACGTCACATCCAAACTATTGGCGTTTTCGCACGCTATTAAAAAAGGGGATTTTTGTTAATTTTTTTGGCAATCAAAAAATTTCTCGATTGGCCTCAAATTTTGGGTAGTTGCTTATTTTTGCAAGAAGAATCGATTAAAAAAATTTAAAAAAATCATGCAACTTCCTCATTGTTAAAAGTCTGTTCTGAAATATTTTTTCCTTACAATGAGCTCTGAATATTATTTTAGCTCATATTAAGGTAACTTAAACATTATAATTATTGTATGTAATCAAGATATTATTTTAGTCCAGATTAATGTAACTAACTTTATAATTATTGTATATAATATTCTAGTCCAGATTAATGTAACTTCATTATAATTATTGTATGTAGTCAATATATTGTATAAGTCCAGATTAAATTTTAACTTTAGAAAAACTTCGTCCCGCGGGAAAACATACCTGCCTCTACGATAATATTAACCCGTGCCGAATCTCAGTTGAGGATGCTCAAAAAAGCTAAATTACCGGCAGGCGCCCGATAATACTCACCACTTTTTTTTCTACTTTTTTATAATTTATTTTAAATTTCGCCATAGAAATGTAATATACTTAATTGGTCTAAAAATGTCGTCTATTGCTTTTAAAAGAAGTCAGCAAAGTGAAAGTAAACCAATAAGGAACTTGCATGTGTTCCGTATAGTTTTTCCGTATAGTTCAATTTTTCAAAAAGTGTACAAGTAATTAAATATTTTAATTTAAAAGTCGAGAAAAAAACACGTGACTGAAAACGCGAAGTGTGTTTGCATGCATAGTGACGTAGAATTCCATCGGGCAAAATTGCAATCAAAATTGAATTTCTATGTTTTAGTTGATGATTTCTTTTTTCTGAAGTGTCCGATATGAATGTTTTAATAAATATTTACCTTCTAAACACTTCTGGTGACGGTCAGAAATCCAAAGCAAACATTTTAGGCAATGTCAATAAATTGTGACGTCACTATGCATGCAATTAAGCGTTTTCAGGACGCTTCGGAAAAGACGATTTTTGATAATTCTTTTTGCAATCAAAAAATTTCTCAATCGGCCTCAAATTTTGCGTAGTGGCTAATTTTTGCGTGAAGAATAGAATTAAAAAAATTAAAAAAAAATCATGCACGTTCCTTATTTACTTAGTTGGCAATTCTAGTCACCAGATTACTGGATCTAAGTTAACAAGTAACCGACAAATTTTTGCGGTGCTGTTTTTAACATTCGTGAAATTAAACTTTAGCGGTAGACAACATTTTAGACCAATACGGTAATACGGAAAAGGTAGTGAATTACCTACTGAAACCACTAAAAGGGGGGTCTGTGGGTCCACCCCCAAAAGATTTTTGGAAATTTTAAGTCAAAAACCCCACTTTTTCAACTCGTTTTGGTGCGCCTCATCCAAATTTCGAATAAGGTAAATGTAGGTATGGTGGACACTTAAAGGAAAATTTTTGCTGACTTCTCAATAAATACCAACCTATTTGCTCGGAAACGGTTATCATTCTATTTTTAGATTAATTAGATCTTCTTCTTTCGATTTTACCATTAAAAATTTTAATTAGATTGGGTCAAGTATTTTTAATTAATTTTTAAAAAGTACTCCAAATTGCATCTATAGGGTGGGTTGGGGTCAGTTTTAATTAGCTCGATATAAATCAAATTTAAATTGAATTTTTTTCGCTCATTTTTTTCTGTTATAATCTTTAATCTGTTGGGAACATTTTCCGACTGTCAAAAATTTAGATTCATGAATTTAAGAACTGAAAAAATATTTTATTGGAACGGTAAATGGTGTTGTCAAAAAAACAGGATTTACCAAATTCCAAATATCTATATATAATATCTTGTAATATATTACAGCATACTTTTGTAATATTTTTCAATAATAGGAAGTCTGTGAGAGACATTCAAGCCAATCATCTTAGAAAAATATAGGGGAGAGTGGGGCACATTCACACAAAAAGTGCATTTCGGCATATTTCTCTGGATCTAGATGAGATCTTGAAACAAACTCGGATTAAAATGAAAGTAAAGACCTTTCCCAATATTTTAGAACGATAATTGGTCGCATTCATCTAGAATTTCTAACCTATATCATCAATCTAAAAAACGAGAAATTTCGTGCGAATGTGCCCTATGGGTGGGGCAGTTTCGCACACGTGTGGGGCACATTCGTACACATGCAAAAAAATTATACTATACTTATTTTTACGAACTAAACAATTTATGGCACTTTAAAGTAAGGATAATTAAACGAAATATTTGGCACTTTTACATATTTTTCTTCTAAATTGAAGATTTTTTTATAAAAAGAAAACAGCTTCAGAAAATATTGAACATCTAAGTTTTTGATGAGGAAAACAATTGTAGTAAAGAAGAGTATAATGCACATTGACATACTTCACATAATATAGTTAGTTAGAAAAAGTTTAACCAATATTTTAACTGTCAGGTTTTATTCGAAAAGAAAAGTGAACCAACAGCTCGCTATTAACATCTGAAACTGACGGTTGGGAAACTTGTAATACGATATTATCTTTTTGTATGAATGTTGAATCATTACTTACTGGGAAAATAAAGTTTCGTCATTAATTTTAAAGTTTTTAAAGTTTTTCATCATTAATTTTAAATAAGCACCATTCAATTCCAAATTTTCTATTTGACCAACATAACAAAATTTTCTTTTTAGTAGCAAATTCTACTAGAATAAAATCACCTAAGTCCAAGTCAATTGGTATTAAACAATTATTAGGGACATTTATTTCTTCAATGTTTAAATCTGGGTCTAAATTCCTTAAAACTGAAGCTTTCTTTAAGATGTTATTTTCAATTATCACCAAATTTTGAAACAATTACAATAAAAAAAATTAAACTTCCAAGTTATTAAATATACTGCATTTATAAACATATAAATCACTTTCATAATCAATAATGGGAAAGATGAGGCACATTCGCACTGTCCGAATCTGCCCCATCTTTTGGTGTACGAATGTGCCCCATCTACCAGTTCAAGCTTACCACATTCCAACAGGATATTTATAATTAAAGCAGGGAAATAAAACCGTTCTAGAAACTTACTTTAGTAGTGCCTCAGCTGAATAAAATGCTGAATGTCCACATGATAGTTATTTTTGATTGATATTTTACGCCGACAAAATGACAAGAAAATTTACTTTGCTGCTTCTAACGCTAGCAAATGTCTAGTACGTATACAACAAAATGGCTCAGGGCTTTGAAAATTCATGCAGGAGGTGGTAGTCATGCTTCCATCTACTTGTATTTTTTTCAGATTTTTAAATTAATAATTACTAAGGGAAATGCCGCCTGTTCGAATGTGCCTCATGTGCGAAATAGCCCCACTCTCCCCTAAAATATTTTATCTTTTATTACAATATTTTGTACTTGGGGTAAAATGGGTCATAGTTAGGAAGCCTTCTGTATTAAGTAAAAACAATGTTTTTAAATTACTTCCTTCAAATTTACATTGAACTGTCAAACAAATTTATTTTTTCTCCAAATGAAGTATTTTATTGCTACATTTGAACAATTTTCATTGACTTCGGACGTTTACAATTTCATTTAAGTACAACTTAAAACAAATTTCTTCAGATAAAAACGGTTTAACCGATTGCCTTTTTTCTTATTTTCATTTGTATTTAGTAATAAATCTATTTTTGACATCTTTTTGCCATGAGACCCATTTTACCCCACGTTGGGGTAAAATGGTTAGGTCATTACTTTGATGCTTGGTTTAGCCAACTTATAACTAAAAAATATTTGATAAAATTAGATGAAAATGTTCTGAAGGATTGTAATGTCAAGATCCAATTGAAAGATATCATTAAAAAGTAATAGTTTTAATGAAATAAAACTTTGAATGTGAAAGTACCTAAAAAGTGACCCATTTTACCCCAACCCACCCTAAGCAAAATCAAATTTCAGTCACTCGGCCGATGTTGTTATTTTCAAATACTTAAATATCCTTCCCATGCTGATCAGTGGTAATTTACCAGCTTACCTGATTGCACAATCTACTATGCCTATGAATTTTGACGCTGTTTGATGCCTCTATACTATGTTCATTTAGAATTGGCGCCTGAGACGAAATGTTTTAGAAGCAGTCACTACTGTAATTATCATCGGAAATTTTTTCTTGTGCAATGACAAGGCAGCCGAAACAGAAGTAGTTAAAATACTGTAAAAAAATCGGTCACTGAAGTTGTGTGACGAGCTTTATTAGGCGTTATTGAGCTGCGTTATTGATCCTGGCGTTATTGATCGTTATTGATCCTGTTTGAGGTGCCAATTCTAAATGAACAGACCATAACTCGTTCTAATTAAAATTAATCAGCTAGGTAGCCACTATTGGTACAGTGTCCATGTCCACTATTCCCACATTTACCTTATAGATTTTTTGCGTTTTGATAAACTTAGTGAAATATTAGACGTTTTTAGGGGGGCTTCAGCCCCGAAAGCTCCCCCTCCCCGTAGATCCGCCACTGCTATGGCTTGATGGATCTAACCTCTAAATAATGGATTTTCCAATCGCATATAGTGTTTGTGTGCAATTAAAAAAATGCCGTCCCAAACAAGCTACAGATGAGACGGCATGAACAAAATACCCCGCAGTTATACTCCGTTCAATTTTGAAAATATTTCCTTCCCCCACCACCGATCGGTAACCCTAGCAACTATCCTCGTCAAAGTGACGAAGAAGGCTTACTATTGGCTGCACGAAGAGCGTAACTATGGTTACGCTTCTACCGTGGGGGAAAGCACTATTTCTCAAGTGACAATTCTAAATGAATAGAGTATAGTGGGAAAAACCAGTCAAGCGACGTCGTTTGGCATGTTTCAGCACTAAAGCTGAAATTTAACATGCTGAAAAACTATTTTAAAATCACGTTTTTTCATAATTCCTCCTTTAAAATGTGCGCTTACCCCTACAGAATCCCATGACACCAATAACTCACTTTTGAAAAAAGTGGCTTTTGACACTTTTCAGAATTAAGTGATTCAATTTGAAACCGTCTTTTCTCTCAGTGTAACAATAGGGAAAGGGGTCACTGAAATGGGACATTGTGTGACAAGTGACATGGGGGAAGGGTGATGTAATTTGTGGATGTCCCCCTAAGGTAAAGGGGGTGATCCTCTTCTTTTGATACAGGACGTTCAAATAATAAGAAAGCATGTTTTTCATAAGTTTTACCCCCCTCCCCATCTTGTGAGGATAAAAGTTTGCACTTAAGGGGCCATTCATTAATAACGTAAGGATGATTTAGGCAATTTTTGACCCCCCTACCCCCATGTAAGGGTACGCAAGATTTTTCAAACCCCTCCCCCTATTCTTACGTAAGATTCCATTTCGTTTTTCAAAATAATAAAATGTTAGTATAGGAAAAGTGTGGAAAACCTATGGTGCCAAAGCAACCATCAGCGCACGAAATGATTAACGAAAAAAGTTGAAACCAAAACTAATAAAGATTTCTCTCTCTTTTTGCTTTTATTTTGTTTCTACTTTTGACAACTGGAAGATGGATTCTACAATTTTATTTTTTATTTTAACTTAATGCCACTCCAAAAAAAGATACATATATACCTTTATTTTTTTAAATTAAAGCTTCGAAAATATACCGAGATCATCAGCATTTTTAAGTTTTTCTGGGGTTATTCAATAGTAATTTGATTAGAATGATTGGAATATGTTTACGTTAACTTGGAAAATCTTATGTAAGAATGGGTTTGACCCCCCACCCCCAAGTAAGGTATGTAGATATTTTTCCAACCCCCCTCCCCCTCGGGACCCTTGCGTAATTAATGAATGGCCCCTAAGAGGTTTTTCAAAATGTCAAAAAAAAAAAGACTGGAATTTTTAATTTAATAACTTTAGGCGTCGTTTATAGCTTGAATTTTCTAATTTCTGAAGCTTTGAGTTATAGGCTAAATTTTCTCCGATAGAAATTGCGATCGGAATAACATCTTTAGGAGAAATTAGAGAAATCATAATGTATCGGAGATTAGAGTTTCTTACGACCTTTTTGCTGAAAGCTCAAAACACAAGAAAAAAGATCTAAATAAAATTTAAGAAATAATTAATAAAATATTTTTGCTATGAATAATGGAATAAGAGGCGACTTGCTTTAATCGTAAATACAGAAATCTCTTAAAGCAATCAGAAGAATCTTGTCAAAACTATAAAAAATCTATAAAAACCACGAAAGCACATTTAAATACATGATTTATACTCTTAAAAACAACTTTTTCGTCTTTTAAGCATGGATTAAAAAATGTTTTCGATACTTAAAAAAATTACAAAAAAATACTTGCCTCTGTTTGTCTCAAAAACAATTTGTTGCCCCAAAATGTCATTTTCCTCTAATAGTATGAGTCAGGTAACTTGTTAAGCAATAAAAACTGGAGTGTTTTGTTTTTTAAAGCTAAAATAAAGATCATTACCAATTTTTGAAAGGTTGTGATCAATATTTCAACCTGTTTCATATAACATCGAGTCAAAGTTGAAAAAATGATCTCATCTTCTATAAAAATACTTCCATTTTCTTCTCGTGGGAAATATCGAGATATCACTCTGATATTTTATCTTAGGAATTTTATCTCGATATCATGATCATATACTATAATCATGAACTCTATTCTACCTACAGTAAACACACCGATACCGATACCTTTAAGTTAGTGCTGGTGTAATGTATCCAATACATTTCTCCAAAAATAGCAGCCTACTCTATGCTGAATTTTTAATAATTAACTAAAATAAATTATAATAATTATCTTTGCAAGCCACGACAGATTTCTCAAAATAACAATATTTTTATGCCTTAACCCGTAACAGGGGAGGGGAAAAATTGGAACATACAAGGGGACGTGGGGTTTCAGACTCCGCAACTTTCTATATTTTTTAAAAAATCGTCTAACTAAGATAAGATTCTGATATTTCAGTACATTGTTATTTGAACATTTATCTCTTGATAGAAAAATATTTTCTTTAACTTTATGATGAAATAAACATTTTCCCCTGACAATTTTCCAATAGACTTAAAATTATCGATGTTATCGAATTATCGTTGCGGAGTCTGGGAGACCCGACGTCCCCTGCTACGGGTTAAGTGAGCAAGCATCACACACATATCCCATTTTCAGCGAAAATAAGCAATCGTGCAAACCACATCCCTCTTTAGGTGCTAACGCAATATTAGAACGGTCCCCTTTGATCCCAAATGGAACTGAATGGGCAAATTTTACATTTCGCACCATCTCCCATTCTATTAAAGATACAGTCAAGTCCTAAAATAAGTTGAAAAACGGAATATTGATGGTGAGAATCATTGCAGATAATAAGAATAGGTATATTGGGGGCTGATTTTACATTCTAATTGAATTGATAACCTTAATATTTAGCTTTATGATGTTATTCGTTATCGTTATCCATTTCTTTTTCGAGAAGTATAGGTTTGAATTACCCCACGCTATTTCGAAAAGGGCGGGGCCATCGTGAATGGTTAGTTGTCTCTTGTCTTCCGTGATGCACATCATTAGAGTAAAATTCGATTGCTGCAGCCACCTTTCAGCAGGAAACACGCTCGCTAATCGAGATTTTTTACGCTAATCCAGGGTTGGCTGGTTTGGGGGCTCAATAGGTTTTTAGAAAAATAAAAAAACACCCACATTTGAAATCTGCATTTTGGGTTCGTACTCATTTTTCTTTTCATAAATATTTATAATGTTGCCCAATTTTCAAATTTAATCAAACCATTCAATAAAAATAGGCCGTCCAAAATCAAGGCATTTACAGCAACTACGAGTTCACTCCAACAGTTGTACGTTGTAGATAGTTCGTTGTTGCCAGCAAGCCCCTCAATTGTTATACTATCAATAAAGTGCCCATTTAGTTTCTGTAGATGTAAAAAGTCTGTCAATACCGTTTTCCCCTTTTTCGGTGTATCATATTTGAATTTGACTAAAATCAGTTTAAATCTAATTCATACTTATGAACTCAACGCTGTTATAAGTTTTTCTGGTGAAATATGAAATTTTTTAAAATATTTATAACAGCTACTCTCTTACATAAGGTGTTGCAATCATTTAAAAAATCGCCTTATTTTTCCAGAGGGGGAGTTTAACCAATTTTCTAATTTTTTCATGTTCAAAAAATATTTTATGTATAAAATTACTTATTTTGGCAGACTATTTTTGATTGTAAGATAATTTAATCCTACATTTGAAAACCGTGATACATTTTTATATTCATTTTAGTAATTGAATGAATAATTTATTGAATTAGTTCTTTAATTAATCACTGAAGTGAAGTTTTTATAAATATATTGAGAAATTTTTATCTGAATTTTCTTAAAACATTTCTCTTTAACGAGTGGTTTGAAACATAGTAAATTTTTACTTTATCCGCATAAAAATTGTTTCATGAATGTTGCCATTTCTTTTAAAATCTTATTCTAATCGAAATTTCTGAGGGAGAAAAAGATAGAAGCTGATAAAAACGTATTCCGTTTTTTGTGTTATGCAAATTTATAGAAATTTTTTTTAAATTGTGATTTATTTTACCTCCATCCTAACATACACTAAGCCCATAACGGACTAATCTCGACGGTCCTCTGAAAACTTATCCTCTTATACAACATGCGATTTTGCAGAATTACAGAATTTGATATAAACAAATTTTTATCCAATGCATGATTTGTTTATGTTAATCCTGTAAAAATGCACCATGGTTTTTTCAGATCAGAAACGAATTTTCCCAACGCTTTATGGCTGGGAAAATAAACAATTAGAGTAAAGTGTAACCAATTGGTAAACGCCAAACAATGGAAGTCCGAGCGGAACTAATGCAACTGATAGGCAGATGAAACGAAGGGCTCAATTACTACAGAAATCTGATTGGTTATTACGTTGGTGTGCACTTCAGGGGGGGCTTGCGCAAAGAACAAGTGGAGCTATTGAACTGGTTAATTTGTTAACCATTTAAGGAAAACTTCTACTGTCATGGGAGTGTTTCTTTAACTGGAAAAATTATTTTGCTATTCAAATTAAAAGCGAAAAATTGGAAAAGGAAGTTAGTGGATATTTTTTAACCGTGGGTCACTCACATCATCAAACCTTCAAAAGGCTGTTTTAGAAGAAGTTTCAATAAGTTACAATGAGGATCTTCTTATTTTATTATAATTTAAATGTTTCACTCTAATTTTATAACTATCGAATAAATAACAGTACAAAACTGTAGGGCAATCTATTGTCAACATATCTGAACGGTCATCCTTATTGACAAGGATGTTTAAATATATATTACGTTTTGGCGTTTTTTAACACCCTTTCCATGTTATTAAAAAAAGCGAATCGTTAACCCTTCTTATAATTACTAATTGCCCCTTCCACGTTTTTTTTAAACAAGACTTTCAATAATAACCTACTATTAAAATTTTAGAACTTAATTTAGTGGGAAAACTAACTTAAAACAAATACTGCATGTTTAATTCCCTAATAAATAATTTTTAAATTAAACTGCCGTCCTAAGCTAGAACGTCTAAGTCCATTTTTCAAATTTTGAGATAATCGAGTTTTTATACCAAGTACTCTGCCGTCCTCGTCCATCTCGCTGAAGGTAGCGGAATGCTTCTTTCACCATCTTCTTCCGAATCTATCACCATACCTTGCCATTGCGTCACCAATCGTTTAAAACCTCATGTGTGGGTGATACTTAGTTGTTATTGCCTAATGAATGGACATAGGACGTTCTAGCTTAGTAACATGCAGATAGGACAGCGTGATTCTATTTGAAGCTAGGCTAAAATGTCCTATGTCCATATAGCACTTCTCAGTGGAATCAGCTTCAAGGGGTTCGCTGTGAATACATGGGCGGATTTAAGGGGGCGTATGGGGGTGCAACGCACCCCCAACTTTTTGAGAAAATTCCATTTTTATAGGGGAAAATCATGTTTTTAAAGTCATCAGGGGCAGCTTGCACCCCCAGGGTTCACCATCTAAATCCACCCATGTGTGAATACAATGAAATGTCACAAGTTTAGTAACAATATTCTTTATTAAACATGAAGATTTGCATTGTTTAGCATAAAATAATTCCAGTCATTTTGAATCTTTTTGTTACTCCAAATACAGTGAAATATCACAAGTTTAGGAAAAAAAGCGTTATCAAACATTGGGATATCACAAACAAGTAAATTAGCAAATAGGTCACTTGCGATCCTTAGTTAGCCTGAGGGGTGTTTTCGAATTTTTTAAATTCACAACTTTATCAACATGACCTATCAGAACTTTATCAACATATTAAATTTGGAGGTAGGTAGGTACCTGTCCAGTTAGTAATTCTATAAGGTAATGTAACTAAACGACTGGTAACCCGAATATTCACGGCCTAAGGTTGAGAACGAATTATATAAATATAGGTAACACACACACTCATGTACACTCACTCGTCATTCAATGAAACGTCTTCAGTGTTTACTGGCAGTTCTTCCTAGAACTTCAGGCGGTTTTTGGGGATTATCGGTCTCAATTTGGGTGATTAAATTTTCTTTTCTTTGCGCCGCAACGCCGCGGAGCCCAACTCTGTTTTGAGGTTTAGGCAACCCTTTTTTATACGCAGAAGCGGTCAGATAAGTTGAGCTCCCGGTATTCCTCACTGTAGTTCGTTTTGAACTGTAAAATGTTTTTACCCCTCTCGAAGAGAACACTAACAAAGACAGGAATCAGAGGTCTCGGCCTGAGTTTTTCAGTTTAGTTTCGGATTTGTAATCCTTTGGTTCAAGGAAATCCATTCCACTCATTTCATAGACATCAGTTTTGGATGAATTTGCTGAGTCCTATGTCCCTGAATTTCGTGGACATAGGACATTTAAACCTGGTACACCTCACTTAGGACGTTCTAGCTTAGGATGACCGGCAAATCTAGTGAAATGGACATAGGACAAAGTAAATTTTTATGACTTCCTCATGGACATAGGACTTTCTAGACTAGCTCAAAAGATGAACTTGATCGAGATCTACAAGACCACGTCCTTATCTAAAAAAGTGAAAAAATGGACTTGGGACGTTCTAGCTTAGGACGGCAGTAAATTATTTGTGTGCAATGTAGTAGATTTTCGGAAATACAGCGTGTTTAATGTCTTTCGTAAGCGTATAACATCCCTCATATCCCCTCTTAGCAAAAGGCAACCCCCTTGTCCCTCTTAGGTGCTTATGTAATATTTTAAATATCCCTGGTAAAGGGTCCTTTACAAATTTTTACACGTAGCAAGGGAAAATGAATCAATTTTTTGTGACAAAAAAACCTTTTCCAGTTTTGTTGAAGTGTCAAACCAGGCATTTCTTCCACTATTAGTTTTTGAGTTGACATTAAAAAAGGAGTAATTATTCCAGAAGTAATGGAAATAGTGTGAAATAAAATTTACACTCCTAAATTTGGTAAATATATTTAAAGATGTATGGGTATAGTGGACACTTTAAGGAAAATTTTTGCTTAAATTCTTAATAAATACCAACCTATTTGCTTGGAAACGGTTATCATCCTATATTTAGGTTAATTGGATCTTCTTCTTTCGATTTTACCATTAAAAATTTTAATTAGATTGGGTAAAGTATTTTTAATTAATTTTCAAAAAGTACTCCAAATTGCATCTATAGCGGCCACATAGATGTAGCTGTTGTTTCTATGGTGGACACCTCTTGCATCTATAGTGGACACCTCTCTTTTTCTGCTTATATGAGGGGTTTATGCATGAAATTGAGGGTTTTATTGGTATAGTCGTTTAGTTCTAATCAAGTCTTCCTTCCCAACGAAAAGTATTTTAGATCCAATCAAATTAACTTTATTTAAAAAAGACATGATAGTTTTCAGCCCAAAGCCTACGCTGTAGCTGATTTGAGAGGAATTTAGCATGTAATTCAATATTTTAGAAACCTTGTTTCCCGAAGCCAGAATGAAACCAATTTAATACAACACTCATTTTAAAGCACGTTCAACAGTTTATGAAGAAAAACTGATTCAAATTAAATATTAACTATAGTTCTATTAGAAGCCATTGCAGTGACCACTATTGGAAAATCCAAGATTATGTGTTGGTAAAGTGGCCACCCCCATAAATCCTCGTAAAGTCAAAATTTTCGAAAATTTTTTATTCATTATCATTTTATACACTCTTGTTTATCTTAATATTAATTTAAAAGTCAATCAAAAACGGTAATAAATATAAAAAAATCATTTCCGACATACCCGTTTCCTTACGCGATTCAATAAGCCAAATCAACTTTCAGTTACTCGGCCGATGTTGTTTATTTTCAAATATTTAAATATTCTTCCCATGCTGATTTGTGGTATCGGTGGTAATTTACCAGCTTACCTGATTGTACAATCTACTATGCCTATGAATGTTGACGCTGTTTGATGCTTCTAACTCGTTCTATTTAAAATTAATCATCTATGTGGCCACTATTGGACTATTGGTACAGTGTCCACTATACCCACATTTACCTTAAACAACTCTGAGCTAAAGAAGAAAGCGTTTTAAAACCTCTGAAACTATGTAATATAATCTGTAAATGGCCTCAACAGGTGATTTTTCTCAAATCAAAGGGTGGTCAATGGTCATTCTCGTGAATTTTTACTAGGAAATAAATTAAACTTAACATAAATCTTGAGTGTGAAATACCTACACTATCTAACGTAGTTTTCGTTTAATTCCCTCGTGTGTTGGTTTTTTTATTCCATAAAGTTTGCCCTTCTTGAAAGAAATTGAAAACAATGACTAAACACACAAAGAAACTTTGAACTTTTATCATTTTATTGCATTTTACAAATGCAGTTGATGTTTCACACATAAAATGAATTTGTTTAAATAATAAACAGGAACATCAAGATAGATTCAAACCTTTGTAACCAGTGTTTGAAGGCATTACTCAAATAAAATCAATTAAAACACGTTTTATGGCACAAGAGGTCCATTTTATAGAAAAGTTTTAAAATAAATATCAATCACAATAAGTTCAGAAAAACCCAGAAGCTTTGAATAGCAATTCGAAAACAAATACATAACTATAAAGATGACGCTCTTTAATTATTATTTCAAATTTCGCAAGTGAACTGCAATTTTATGAAGTTGTAGAACATAATATTTTGTGTATTATAGGTAGAAAGAAAAGTTTAAACATAAATTACGATAGATTTTTTAATATTTTTAGAATATTGGTGACAAACACTTAGTGTTTACGCTTAAAGTTCAGGTTGAAAATTGTGTGGGATATTCAACAATAAAATGGTCTTTCATGAGTTTTTTTGGAGTTCTTATTTTATAGACTTACGAATCGCCATGCGAGGAAGCAAAACTTTGGAAAGGTTGGGTGATTTTACATTGCAATACTCATGTAATTAAATAAAATTTAGTTAACACACAGCATCAGAAATTTTTTATTACTCTGACAACCAGTTGGATTATTTTAGTTATGTGTAAAACTTCAGATTTTTATAAATAAACAAAACCATCATGGTAGCATAAGTAAACGTTAATAAAAAAGTCATACAGTGGTGGCTCGTGTATAGGCACAATGGAGAATTGCAGCACCCCAACTCTAGTATCCACTTTATATTACCTATATCAGATTTAACTTCTATAAAACTTATAATCCTTAAGTTCAATGTTATTAGCCATTTATATATATCAATTAAGAAACAATGCTCATGACATTCAAACATCTTGATGCTAGATCAGTGCCGCACACAATTGTAGCCTTGAGGTGTTAGATGAGTGCATGCACACTCGAAGCTGTGTTAGGATGAGGGATTTTATCCCCTGAGATATCTAATATAAAAAGGAGAGTCCCAAAAATATTTTATTATCAACTACAGCCTTGCATGCACACATGTGGAGCTTGCATGCAAAGGAGAAAGATAGCTGTTTCTTAAAAAATGTCCTAAGGCAAAATATTTTTCAAAATTTCTGTTTGTAAGATTGAGGAAGGTATTTTCTTGGGATTGAACCATACATATATCCAGAGCTCGAATTTAGGTGGAAGACGCCAGAATGGTATAGGGGGTACCTCTCTTTAGGAATTGAAATATCCCCACAACCATCCTACTTTGGAAATCCCTTATCCACCCACAGAAGTTTACAGTTTAAGCACCAGTACTGCAAATATCTGTCAAAGCTCTGAATTTATCTTTGATTTTTTTGTTATTCAATAAAGATTTCAAAAGTATCAGCCTTCCACACTTATAAACAGTTTTTACTTCTTTTACCCTCACTTTGTTCAAAAAACAATGATTCAATAAAAAAAACATTTTTCAATATTTTTTTTATCACTTAAGTCTTATGAAAGACTAAATAGGCTAGCGTTGTTTTAAAATAGAGAAAATTTCCTTTAATTGTCATCCAGAGACGTGTGTGCGCGAAGGAGAATATATAATTAATCATTATGCGCAAATAAAAACAAGAACATATTTGAATTTTAAACGCTTGAACTGCTATACATTATGAGAAAGTAAATCAAGGGGATGCCCATATAATATATGGACACTGGACAGCCCATATATTACATATATGGATTATATTATATAAAGGATGCCAACCTTGTTCCAAACATGATGAAGGGGAGGGAGGGGGTCAAAAATATTGAAAAAAAAAAGTGGCATCCTTTGTGGATGGCTTCAAAAGTGTTTGAGTTTACTCTTTAATGACTTTTTACCTACTGATAGCTTCCTTTTGCAAATTTAAACTAAGGCTAGCAATTCTCTGGAACAGTGCCCCAATAACATTAGACACAAGTGACCACTGCATATACAGTCGACTCTGCCTAATATGATCACATTTGTCCAAGAGTAGAATAACAATAGCCGATTGATAAGCGATTCTATATAAAAAAGTGGCGAACAGTGTAACTCCAGTGTTTTCATTAAAATCACGATTGTGTGTCATAATTGAAGAATTTAAATGGTTTTCTGGTATGTATTTTGCCACTTAAACACACTCAAAGAAAAATATAGACTAGAAGATCATATAACACTAATAAATTAATGACTCATTTTGTATGTTTAAGTACTTAAAATTGGCCTTGAAAAGGGGAAAAAAGGAGTATTTTAAGGGATTCAACTAAATTTTGATAACATTAATCGATATGTTGATCACATAAAGCAATATATTCTGCATTAAATTACATAGATGTGATTGGGATTGGTCAATTTCGATAAAATTATCCGATTGATAACGTTAACCGTGATCACAATAAGCAGAGTCGACAATATTTCATATTAGCATTTGAAAATAGCTAAACATTTTGCTCCATGGTTAAAATAATGGCTAAGAATGCTATAAATGCATTAAATATTATAAGTAATGCAATTATTTTTTATATTGTAATTATAAATTTAGTGTTGTGAAAAACATGTAGATTTTAATTCCTTATTCATGAAATTTATTATTTTTAAGGAATTTAAATCTCATGAACATAGTTTAAATATAACAATGCTTCAAAAACAGCCAACGAACTTTTCCCTCTTATTAATAATATAAACCATCCCTAAACTGCAAGATACAATTATTTTTACAAATAAAATAATTGGTTATAGCAATATTACGTTTGATATGGTTTTATATTTTAAAACACATTATTTCTACTTCAAAACTGTATTCTTTTTATATAGTAAAAGTTCTTGGGAGAACTACCCCATTTACAAAGGTATTTCCTCAAAAGCTTTTACTGAATTGCAACACATAAAAACTCATTTTCATTGAATTTAAGTGTGTTGTGAAAATCAGATTTTGAATCTGTTCTAATATCATCATCTAGTAGACACTGTATCATAAAGTTTAACACTTTAGAAGTGCAAGTATCAACTCACAATGATTCAGAATCATAGAAATTTCTTGAAATCACAATATATATAGGTGACTTTCAGTCAATTGTGTAATCACACTCAAAGCTCTGGATTGACGTATTGAATCAAAATAAAATACTGAATCATGTTTAAATGTGACTAAACCTAAGTTCATATGATTACAAAACCATGTAAATGCATTGAGAATTGTGAAGAGTGCATGTGTGCTAATTTATTTTTTATTCTAATTACCCTGTAATTTTCAAATTCACATATATCTGAAACCAGAATAGTTAAATCCAAACCCATATATAGGAAGTGTTCATTAACATTTAGTGCAGTGCTCAGTCATGAACAAGAACAGCTATCCTTAAATCATCAAAAGATGATACAGAGGTATCGATAGAATTTCAATATGTAATTCTAAGCAAAACCTAATTTTTAGAAGAAAAATTTAACAAATATTATTTAATATATTTCAATGAATTTACAAATTTCAAGAATTGAAGTATAATTAAAATATATACATTAATTAATAAACTATGAAATTAATTTAATTGAAATTACATAAGTACATAGCATTATTTAAAATATGTACATTAATGCATTTAACTGTTTTGGAACAAAAATTCAAAATAGTTTTACTCATTGAAAAAGCAAGAGATAAATTGCTTAAGAAAACAACTAGTTACCAAAAAATAGCACTTTGGCACAAAAAAGATGGATATTCAGGAACTGTTTTAGAAGTGAAAAATATGTATATACAGTATAATCTCCATATCAGGATGAAGGGAAATTTTAAGTTTAAGTGATTTTTGGGAGAACAAGAGAGTCCTATAAATATTTATTTTATAAAATTCTTTGAAATAAATGCAATAAAAACACAAGTAGTGAGTAAAACTTGATAAAAGATGATAAATATAATTAAAATATCCATAATTTATATTTAATTAACAATTTTTATCTATTTCACAAACTTAAAATCTAAATAGCTGCAAAATTCTTTTCTAAAATGACAAGGCCTATTATATAAACTTAATTCCTATATACATAACTGCTTAAAAAAATTAACTTATTTTTTAAGACAATTTTGTTTTTTTCAAACTGAACAATGCTTTTAGCTTTCTTTCATTATTTAACGAAAAAAAAACCGCTTGCAGTGTTTATGTGTAAAACATACATAAAATTATCAAATGACTACTGCAAGGGAAAGTACTTG
This sequence comes from Tetragnatha versicolor, assembly GCA_024610705.1. NCBI lineage: Eukaryota > Metazoa > Arthropoda > Arachnida > Araneae > Tetragnathidae > Tetragnatha > Tetragnatha versicolor. The sequence goes on from JANDEH010000009.1 coordinate 44,489,785, forward strand.
GCCAACTGGGGAAGTTTAAAATTTTTTTAAAAAGAAAGCCCACTTCCCTCTCTTTTCCAGAAATCATAAAACTCAAAACCCTTCAATCCAAGGATGCTCTTATATTTTCCCCTTTATAGTAAGAAACTAGCTGTTATAACTTCTTTTCATTTTCAAAGAACCCTTTTATTCAAAACCACCATGAAATTTCTAGGGCAGTCTCAGCCATAATAGGATTAAAAGAGTCAATTCTAGGAAGCCCCGAGTTATGGGTGCTCGAGACAGCAGCAGCTTGTTCATTGTAGTACATGAGCTTCCATAGAAAAATCAGCTAATTTTATAAATTAACATAAATAAAATATCTTTTGTTATTTATTACCTCGATTTCTCTTACTTTTTAAATACAGCTAATTAAAATTATTTTACTAAATACTGTTAATTTATAATAGGATCTTCTGGGCTAAAAACACCTGGTCCAACAGTAAAAAATATAAACATTTGGTTTTAAGCTGTATAGACCTTCCTTCAATAGCAATAATTGCTACAATGCATAGTGCTGACCATATTCATTGCAGCTGAGGGTAAGAAGTCCAAATTTAACATTGTAGAACTGAGAGATCTTAGCCCAGAATATCCTATTTTAAACATTGACTCTGGCCAAGGAATTTTGTTGTTACTTTTGTGTGGTAAGCAGTGGACGGGAAAATTAATATTTTCATTTGGTAATAGCTGTATCTATAATATAACTCGCATTAGAAAAGATTTGTGCAATGCAAGAAATGGCTAAAGATCTTATTGAAGACTTTCTTTATAATATGTTTGACACACCGAAGTTTTAATTTAAAAAGGTATTTAATTCAAAGAACAATCAATGTCAAGGGGGATATTTTTTAAGAGTGAGATATTGAGCATATACTGTACTTCTTGTCGTTAATAAAATTTATGACACATTATAATAATAAAAAACAAATTCTACATATATATAGAACTTATTTAAACTTTTAAAAGTTAATACTTCTCACATATAAAAATTGACTTAGATGTACTTGAAACTTAGAAAGAATATTCAAATTTTTCTTCTCCTACTTATTTATAGCAATAAAATAAAAATTAGAAAATTGCCTCATAGTATTTATAATTAATAAAGAAAAAATCGAGTTTAATCCACATATTTTGTCTCATTGAATTTTTAAAATAAAAAAATGCAGTACACTTAGAGCAAATAACGTTTTTTATAAGAATTCAAAGATGAAAATATAAAAAAGAACTACATTAAAAAATACTTCAAAAGAAAAAAATAGTAAGTTTAAAGTTTGTTATTTATATTTTACAAAGTAGTACATACAAATAATAATAAAAAAAACTCTTCATATGAATAATTGAAAAAGAAATATAAATTAACTTATCACAGTTTTTAGGTTAAAACATCACAGTTGACTAGGAATAGATTTCTGAAAAATTATCAATAAAATATATCCTGGATAAAAACAAAAAAGTTTTTTTTGTGTGAATTTGTTGAGAAATAACTAAAGCGTGACAATCTTTACTTTTAAATCCATTCTTATCTACAGCAGGACTTGTAAACTAGCAAAAAAAATATTGCACCAGTTTTATAATTAAGGTAAATGTGGGTATAGTGGACACTGTACCAATAGTGGCCACATAGCTGAATAATTTGAAATAAAACGAGTTAGAGGCATCAAACAGCGTCAAAATTCATAGGCATAGTAGATTGTACAATCAGGTAAGCTGGTAAATTACCGCCGATACCACAGATCAGCATGGGAAGGATATTTAAATATTTGAAAATAACAACTTCGGCCGAGTGACTGAAATTTGATTTTGCTTATTGAATCGCGTAAGGAAACGGGTATATCAGAAATGATTTTTTTGTATTTATAACCGTTTGATTGAATTTTAAATTTATATTAAGATAAAGAAGAGTGTATAAAATGATAATAAAATTTATTTTAAAATTGACTTTACGAGGGATTTATGGGTAGGCCACTATACCAACACGAAATCTTAGATTTTCCAATAGTGGCCACCGCAATGGCTTCTAATAGATATTTAAATAACATTGAATTTGGATCAGTTTTTCTTCATAAACTGTTGACTGTGCTTTAAAATGACTGTTGTATGAATTTGGTTTCATTCTGACTTTGGGAACCAAGGTTTCCAAAACATTATATTACATGTTTTTACTCCTCTCAAATCAGCTACAGCGTAGGCTTTGGGCCGGAAACTTTCAAGTATTTTTTAAATAAAGATTATTTGATTTGATATCAAATACATTTCGTTGGGAAAATTTAATTAGAAATAAACGACTATACCAAAAAAAACCCATCAATTTCATGCATAAACCCCTCATATAGGCAGAAAAAGAGAGGTGTCCACTATAGATGCAAGAGGTGTCCACCATAGATACAACAGCTACATCTATGTGGCCACTATATATGCAATTTGGAGTACTTTTTAAAAATTAATTAAAAATACTTTACCCAATCTAATTAAAATTTTAATGGTAAAATCGAAAGAAGAAGATCCAATTTTTCTAAAAATAGGATGATAACGGTTTCCAAGCAAATAGTTTGGTATTTATTGAGAATTTAAGCAAAAATTTTCCTTAAAGTGTCCACTATACCCACATTTACTTTGCTGTAATATGCTTCTGTCTTCAGTAAAACAAGAAATTTGAAATCCACCATTGCATTCCTAATAAAAGTACATGTACAAGAGCATATAAAAAAGATAAAATAAGTTTAAATGGCAGTATAAAACCAAAGTGAAAGTTTTACCCATTTTTTATACAAGATTAATTCCATGTGTATTGAAAAATTTGTCTCAAGGATGGATCACTTGAAAAAGTATCGATCTCTGAGAAGAGTCAGCTAAAAGAAGATCTACATTTGCAAGATCACTTACGTTTGTTGTCAGGGTCAAACCTTATATTCACAAGGATCTTCTTCATAAGCCAAATATATTCCAAAGGGGCTCTATGCAATTCAAACTTAGGAGAACAGGATTTTCAAGATGATCCATCATTGGTAAAAAAACTCAAGATACATGAAAAGTTATATTGAAAAGGAAAAGAGAGCAATACTATCATTTTTGTTCCACATAGTCATTAATGTCTTTTTGACATCTTGTTTGTGTAACTCAAATGTAACAAATAAATACGAAATGAAATTTTATATTAGCACCTAATTTAATTATTTGTTTAGTAAACTAAATAAAAGAGATTATTTAAATTATGTAGTTGATTTTCACTTAGCATTGTTTTAGGTACATCATGATATATCTCAATTTTCCACCCTCCTGAGTTCAGAATCAAATATATATGAAATAATGCCAACCAGATTACTTGAAATAATTGGTTTTGTAAGTTAAAAAATCTTGGGTTGCTTCCAACACATTGCCATTAGAAGTGCGTGTTATTTTCCTTTCCTGAAAAGTTTGGGAAATAGAGATGTGATGTACCTTTAATGACAATTTATAAATAATATTTCTTCTCAGTAATTAAAAGGACGAATTAGTTAAATGTAAATTATTTAATTTAAATTTCTTAAAAAGACAATTTGTGCTCCTCTAAGTTTGAATGGTCTTAAGTAAAATAAAATAAATGCAAAGCTTTATGTTTTGTAATCTATGTATTTTTTGTATGTATAGGATTGCAAGCAAAAACTTGAAGTTTTAAGACAAACAGTGATGGGGGAAAGCATGTAGGAGGAACATGTGCCAGCATACAATTTATGTATATGTTAAGTTTTGTATACAGGTTATTTTAAAATATGTCTCTGCTATGCTTGAGCAAGGCCAAAAGAAAAGATAGTATTACATAATAAATTGTGGTCCTGCATGCAGAAACAAATTTTAAAGATATGTTTCACGTATCCAAAGAAGCAAACCATTTCTTATTACATCAAACAGAATTTAGCCCACACCCTCTCACTGAAATAAATAAAATAGTTATTTAAAGTATGTTTTATGTCTTTTATATTAGAAACCAAAAAATTTAGTTTAGAAATTTAAACAATAACAAAACTTTTCACATTAGTGATACTTCCTATTTAATGAAATAGAAATACCTTAAAACTGGCCAGCACAACTTTAACAACCTCAGTGAAAGCAATATTTTGCGGACTAAATTTTCTCTAATGCTTAGTAGCTCAGAAAAATTATAAAAATTAAATAATAGAAGGAAAAATCAGGAATACTTTCCATACATGCTAGATGTTTGCTTTGCAATTTCAAAAAGGGTTTTTCTTAATAAATATCCTTATATATCAACTTTGGTAAGCTGTTAGGTATTATAAGTAGTGATTGAAAGAGTTCAAAATAAAATAGATTAAAAAATACTCATACTCTGCAAATGACCAGCAGGCTAATGCTGTGCAAGTCTGGCCAAAATATTTCAAAACCTCTTGTCCCTCAAGATATTTGACCTTTTTGACAAAGGTTGCTTACTATTTTAAATATAAAAATAATTCAAATAATAAAATGTCAGATTTGGGAAAACCAAGAAAACCTGCAATAATACTGAAATAAAAAAAATAACACGAACAATAGTCAGAAACTTTGTTATAAAAATCTAAAAGATTTATACTATTCTATGTTTACAAATCAATTTATCAAAGTTATTTTCTTTTGTACTTCTTTTTTTATAAATTTGGAACAAGACCCAAGATAATGCTAAAATATTTTTTAGCAGATATTTGGTTTGAAGCAAGTGGATATCAATGAAAAAGAAAAACATTAATATTTATCAACAAAGTGAGCAATGATGGAACACCATCATCAATGGATATAAAAATAGGTACATTTCATTGTTGCTAAAATAATCTTAGTTTGATGCATAGTAAGTCCAATAATATTTAATAATGAAGACTAGTTTCATGTATTCAGATTTTAAAAAGAAGAAACAAATACAATAAAAAAGAGTTTTAAAAAATAGACAATACAAGAAAATGTATTCCATGTACCATGACAAGCTTATGATGCAAAGATACTGAACCGAAAATATAGATTTTATCTTTGTATGCCACGATAAAATTAAATACAGAGTTCCCATTCGATTTTTTTAAGTAAAATAAATAAATTTAAAGACAAAACACTAGCCATCAATGGCAAATTCAGGGTATTTCTTACCAGTTATTCAAAAACATTTTTATAAAATCATTTCCCCTAATGAAAAATTGAGACAGACTTAAAAATCATTTTTTTCAGGTTATCCTAATAAACTTTTCTATAATTTAAAAAAATAAGCTTCTCCCTAATCAATGGAAACTAATAGGTAAAAATTTAAAAAGCATTAGTCATTTACTTAAAAGATGGGAAACTTGTATAAATTTATCATGCATTAAAAGTACCCCGGATTAAATACAAAAAATAAATGCAATATATAATATATATTTGGTTTAAAATAAAAAGCTATACATAGAGAATTAAGAAACTAATCTTGTATATCATACTTTAAACTAATAAGGAATAAATACAAACAATGAATATACTAATAAAAACGAAACATTATACAGTTAAATATCAGCAAAAATATAGTAGTAAATTTAGATAAGGTTATATTAAGTTAAATCCCTAAAACTTAACACATCTGGAGGAAACGAGAAGCAAAAAAACCCAAAATGAAATAATTTTAAAGGCTTATAACTAATGATTTTCCCATCATGCCATTTTTAGATTACTTTGCTTTATTAACTTAAAGTTTTAAACACGTTAGAATAAAAATGCAATGGAAGTAAAAAAAATATTTACTTTTAAATGCATCTTGTAAACTCTACAATTTGTGCAGTTAACTTCATGCACACACAAAGGATATACTTATTGCCTACATTGCAACAGTATCCGCTCTTTTGTCGATGAACATTGATTAGGAACACTAATTATTTTCATATAAAAAGTTCCAAAAGTAAACTTCAAGCTCACAAAATATACATAATGAATTCTTCAAGAGAACTTTAAACATAAATGTATCAGGTTAATTCCAGGAAATTACAAAATTATGAGGGTGTATGACTAGCACTCTTGTTAGGGTGTGCTGAATAAGGCAAATGGTATAACAATGTATTTAAAATTGAAAGAAAGCTAAAATTAAAAAACCAAAATAAAAAATTAATGCATAAACAGCATGAGTTGATTAAGTTGTAGGTTTTGAATGACTTGCAGTGAAAAAAATAACATGCATTTCATGCAGAATAGCTGTTTTAAAATACTCAATTCATAAAAAAATTAGACAAACTAACTAAAAATAATGCAATAGGAAGCAACATAATACAATTCTTCAAAACTAACATGTTAAGGTACCTAAGATTCATACTTTCAACATCCATACTAATATAAAGTACCATCACAGTTAATAAAAACAACAATAAAACTATAAAAACACGTAACTAATAGTTCAATTCAACCAAATGCATTACTTATTTTGTTTATATCTAGAAACTATTGAGGTAAACATGTACAGTCAAACTGTATCCCTGTCAACCTTTATTTGATAAGGCCAAGAATTGAGATTTTTGTACCACTCCTTATTAAAAAGGCATACTTTCATATCTCTTAACAAAGTAACATGAAAAATGTAGGCTAAATTTGCATTAAAACACTTTTATCCATAGAAAACTTATCAACTGGATAAATATTCTACAAAACATTTTGAGAGCAATGTTGTGAGAAAATACAAAAACCTTAAAATGGTGGATCTTGTTTAAAAAGACAAACACAAGAAAAACTTAGTAATGTATTGCACTGCTTACATTGTTTATATCTGAATTGTAATATAAATCTGAGGAACATGAAGGCAATATATATTTTCTTAAAATTACCTATTTGAACATTTCTCACAAATATCAAAACACTCAGGATGTAAACGACAAGATCATAAAAACAGCCTATACTATCAGTCAATCATGTGAACAGGCAGTAGAGATTAGACTCCTCAAAAATTTTGGGAGTGAAGTTTCTTTAACAAGAGGATGACCAAGAGACAGCAAAGTAATAAATAATATACTTTACAGACAGCTTCACACACTTCAATATAAATTTCTACATTGATGCAATACAAAAAAAAGTTAAAAACTCTAAAGAAAATATTTAAGACTACATTTAATCAAATTTAAGAGTAGAAAATGTAATTAAAAATATGTAATACTTTGCAGTCTCTGATTATAAGAAGAGGTACATTAATAGGACATGATCATTTACAGATTTGAATTCATTTTGTTAGTACTCACTAAAATTTGTATCGTAACACTCATCTTTAACTTTAGCATATGTATCCGCCTGAGGGACATATGAGCAGTCAGCCTGAGAATAACCCATATATGATCTAGGATAATTTTCATAGTACTGATTATTTTGCGGCTGCTTGGCAGCATGATCATTGTGAGGCATTTGATAACTATGAACAGGGCTCATACTATGAGTTTGTGACTGCTCTTGGAAAGAGGATTCAGATCCGTTTTGGCTTTCCTGCCAATGCTGCCAGCTTTGTTGAGGAGTAGCTGCATCAGCTGCGAAATATGGTGAGGTAACAGTAGATGAGCCGGACCATGATGATCCCGAGGGACTGTAACCACTGTGCTCGACGGGTCTTCGGCCTCTGCCCCGTCTGCCAGACCCCCGACCGCGAGGTCTGGGGGTTGGCACACCGTCGGAGTGAACAGGAACAGGATAGCGCCCCAACTCGTTTTTTCTTTTCCTGCCCCTCTTGCCACGGACTGGAACCATCATCCTCAACTCAGTCTCGGATGTTTCTAAACTTCGGTGAACTGTGGCACTGACATCGTTCCGGCGGTAGTTTGTGAAGCACTCGTCATGATTGTCCTCCTTCACTTCCACTTTCAGCTTAACGTCGGGGAAGGACACTTCCGAGAAGTCTAAATCGGGAAGTGCACCACACAAATGATCTCTCAGCTTCTTGAGGGCAATATAAAATGGAACTTTATCTACAGCTCTTGGCAATTGAGCACATCTTGCACTTGAAGAAGGCATGACAAACACAGACTAAAAAATTAAGACAGTCTAAGATTTGACGATGGATTTGTTAAAACTAAGTTACAACAGTTGCCAATACACACAGAGCAATTTTGTGTGAAAAAAGTATATAACTGTTCCATAATTTAAAACTGACTAAAATCAAGATTCATTATTGTAGATAAGAAATAGCTGTTTCTCAAATTTTAAAGCATGCTGTAATCTTTTCAAATATTTTGTATCTAAAAGAAAACTATTAGCACAATCAGAGGAAAATACCTTTTCACTAGCTATTTTTCTTTAGCAGAAAAACTACATAAAGTTCCACCTTTATATATAGCAGGGGTCTGTCCAGACTTTTTGTGAAGGGTCCGGTTTTTGTAAAAATTGTGAAAATCTACTCATAATTTTGTGAATTTTAATTAGTGTTAAATTAGTTCTTATCAACCAGGAGCCTGTTTTTGTGAAAATAAGCTCACAAATTTGCAGTATTGTGAAAAATAGTGTCCATTTAAAGGCCAAAATACTTTGTGAAGGGTCCATTTTGAAGGTAAAATACGTTGTGAAGGGTCCATTTTGAAGGTAAAATACGTTGTGAAGGGTCCATTTTGAAGGTAAAATACGTTGTGAAGGGTCCATTTTGAAGGTAAAATACGTTGTGAAGGTCAGTTTTTAAGGTTAAATATTTTGTGAAGGGTCCGTTTTCACAATGAAACATTTTGTGAAGAGTCCGAAAACAGACCCATATTTCTTCTAAACAGACCCACCCCTGTGTAGTTTTCCTATAACTTAACCTCCTATAACTTTATATTAGTTTTCCTATTTAACTATACGAAATTCAACTTTTTTTGTTATTAGCAATCAGAAAAAAAGTGTGGATATCTATTATTCCAACTTCCTCTCATGCAGTATTATTAGTGAATACATAGCAGCTTGAAAATTTTATATACAAAAAATTGCATAATTGTGTTAAAATCATGGGTCTATTTTCAAGAGACACTGGTTCCTTTATATAAACAAAGTATTTTAAGATTATGTATAACGAAATTAAGGTAAGCAAAGATTTATTTCTTTGGTCTACATATACAAAACTGCTGTGTGTAGTGCTGTGTGTGAGCTGTGTGTAGCTAAGGATCTTAACTCTCTATTATGTGATTTCATAGATATGTAGTCCAGTTGAAAATGATAATTTTATGGAACATAATTTTAAAATAGATACTGCCATTAAACAATATTTTTTCACATTTAATATCTGCATTCACTAATTAAAGGCTTTTAATCTGCTCAAGTAGACTATTTGAGAATTTGTAATTTTATTAAAGATATTTTACAAGTTTACTTTAGAATATAGGAACGTGAATTTGTAGGTAAAAAAGAGATTTTCGAAAATTTTAGTTTACTAGAAATTAAAATTATCATTATGTGAAGGGAACAGGCAATAGTAAGACTGAAAGCCATAGGAAAATAAAGGTATTTCAAATAGAATCAAAGCTTTTCAGAGCAAATTTTAAAAACTTACAATTCCAGTTCCTTGGATTGGATCTGGTTGACGACCAAAATCAAAGTTTTTCCTCCCTGAGAAAACTTCATAAATCACTAAAATGTAAAAATACCAAATTTTAATAATGTATTTTGTAATGTTCAAGAAAAATCAGTAAGTTCCATCAAGGGATTTTGGTGAATTTATTTCTCGAAACAGTTAATATTGCATGAATTGAACCCATAACAATACATTTATAAAACAAGTAGAAGTTAATATAAAAGAGTAACCAAGTTCAAACTAACTTAAAAAAACCCATGGTTTTTAAAGACAAAATATGGAAATCCTTTAGCAAAACTGAATCAAAAAAGCTGTTTAAAATATTTGAAACAAGCCGTTATTAAAGAAAATAATCACAAAATTTAGCATACTTTTTCCATTAAATACAGCAATTTTAGGTTGGTACTTTCGCAACTTGGAGAGCAATATTTCTGCACCTTCTCTTATTTCTTTCCTAAAATAGGCATACGAACTAAAAAGCATTTTTCACAAATATTATTTCAAAACTATGTTCATCACATTTAGATTTTTAAGTAACATTTTTTTAAATAATTTTTAAAAAACTTAAAAAACAATATTCCAAAAGAAACTACTAACAGAAATGGATGAGACTAAAAACTTTCTGCAGACATGAGACTAAAAACTTTCTGCAAACGTAAAACTAAAGTAAATATTTCTCCAATAATTTATCAAATGGTATACATGATGCATATGGTCAAGTTGTTAGCAAAAAATAGTTGAATATTTACATACAATAAGGAGACAAACTTTCACAATTTTTGTTGTATATACTGGAAAATTTTAGAAGGGGAGAAAGTCAAGCCTCCACACAGATAATTAATCCGTAATTGATTTGAGAGCTAGAAATATACTAATCCAGCCACTGGCATTGGTAACTTGAAAGTTTGTTAGATATGAAAGGTTTTTTTAAGAAAGACTTAAATTCAAACAAATTATGATAACTAATTTACCTTGAATTAACAAGGAATTTTATAGGCAGATAATATGAGAGAGCTGCTTTACAGCACTCAAAATTTAAGTTTAAAAGATGGCTGTTTACTATTACAATGGTAAAGAAGGTATTTCACCTTACGTTTTTATTTTGATACAATGTCTAAAGATAAAAAAATAAAACTGCAAAAAAAGGAAAATCAAGATTTTGATAATGAATTTCAAAACTGGACAAGATTTAAAATTTATAAAGAGAAGGGATAAACCAAAAAAAGTAAGGAAATTGGAGTGAAACATGCAAAATCCCTTTCTAAACTGAAATGTCTTATGTGTGAATAGATTAAAACTAACAGTAAATTTATTTTCGAAAATGCATAAAACCCACCTGCTTAAATCTGCACTTCCCTTGGTCGGCCGAGAAACAATATTTGTAAAACCAATACCATGCGAAATTAATTTAAAATCATCAACAGCACTCATAGGTTCAGGTATAAGACCAGCCAAAAATAAGCATTTCCCTGAAAAAGGTAAAACAACCATATAAGGCATAAATATATAAAGGCATAAATATATAAAAGTAGAAGAAATATCTTTCTTTTTATTTACTTCAATTTGAAAAACAGTAATCACTAAAACTGAAATTAAAAAATTTCTACTTTTCAAAAATAATAACCCATCATATGGTACCCCCCAACTGCACAAAAACCTCAAATTTCAATTAAATAATTTTTTAAAAAGCAGGAGATAGGAATCCAATAAACATTACTGAAATAATGAAAAGTTTGTTTAATTCAACAATTAATCTACATTAAGGAAAATTTAAAATGTCTTACAAAAGTGGTTCCCTGGTCCAGCATAATGATGTCCTTTGTAGGCAGCCATCAAACCAGGATTGATACCAATCTGAAATAAATTCACAGAACCATTAAAAGGGATAAACCATAGCAAGGCTCGATTTGAGGGAAAATGTGCAAGAATGGTGCTCCAATAAATCACTTTAGGAAAGAAAATTACAAGATTTAAATTAACTATTTAATCGACCCTTAACCAGCCATTGCTTGATTGAGACTTAAAGGTTTGCCCTTGAAATTTTCCTTCCATCTAATCTATAAGGGAGAGTGAGGATCAACACGATAAACTTCACATTTATACACACTAGTACTGCCAAACATTTTATATTTTTCAATTCTGCAACAAGTTTAAAATTAAACTATTGGTTACATTTAACTAAAAACTCCATACACAATAGCTCGGTGCATGTGTGATAAATCCTGCTTTTTGTTATTAGAGCTTAAGAGGTTTTTGTATTCTTAAACACTTGAACTGAGTGGAGCATATTTAAAAAGAAAGATCCACACAGAGCAATAGAAGAAGGAGGGTCTGTGTGCACATTAGCTTACATATATAAGTCAGGCTTTAACTTTTGTGGTTTAGGGTTTCTTTTTTATCACACACAAAGAGTATGGTGGTTAGAGCAGAAAAATATATTAAAGGTCAAGATGTACTCAACCCCAGCTGTTAGAAAACTTTAATACATAATATAATAGAAACAAAATAATCTCTTAACAATTTAATATTTCTCCTCTTCTTATCACCAAACTAATTAGATTACTTATTAAAAATAGCAGCATTTGATATGACCATTTAACTTAGCAATTAATGTTCAAAATGCCTAACATAAAACAAAATGCAGGTAAGTATTATCATTTGATGAAAACACTAATTGAAAGACTGATATTTGTATTTATCCTACCAGTACAAATTTCATGAAAAAGATTTAAGGAACAGCAATGAAAGAACCAAAATAAAAATAATAATTCTTATTTATGGTATTTCTTATACCCTTTGAATGCAAGATGACAATGTTCAAAATAAATGTTCAAGTTTTTGTTCCAACATAAAAAATTATATGCTTACTATAACTATGTCTAAACCATGACTTAAATGATCTGGAAGAGATTTTTTCATCACTTCCTCTTCTGGCATTCCATCAAAACGATCCATTCGCTTCCGTTGCTTAAATGTTTCAGTTATTCTTTCTTGTTTCACACACTTTACGCCATCTGGTGTATTGATATATTCATAACTGTAAACAAAGAACATATATATTGCAATTTCTTCTCAAATCTTTTTTATGTTGGATCCAATTTAGTGCAAAAGTTTAACGCTTTTAAAAAGTCTGGTATTCTTAAAAATGAGTGGTAGTTCCAAAAAGGGGGCCATGTCCCCGAAGAATCCCTAAAAAAGTAGCTTAAATTCCTTTTTGGTTCAGGGGGGAAGAAATGCTTAGGAATAGAAATGCTTTTTACAATATGAAAAAGGGAATTACATGAATTCTGGAAAAATACTATGACCTAAAAGAAGTTTCAAGACAGTGGGGATTATACACTGCTCACAACAATTAAAGGATATTGGTAGTTTTGGTACATATTGTCAAGCAAATAAAATATTTGCAGTGGTTCAAGCATTTTTCATTAACTTAGGGTCATTTAAAAGCTAAATCCATGCAGTTATCAAAATAAAAATTTTATTTTTACTTTTTTTTATCAAAATTGGAAAATGCACATTTTGTGTAGTTATGCAAAAAAATTAAAAGTCAATCAATACTTAATTGAAAACCAATTTTGCTTGGGGTATACTTTCTCCTGACTTAAAACAACGTTGTGGGTCTGTTTGCCACCAGGTTTGTTCGGTTTTTTATGAGGGGCTGGGGTATATTCTCCATTTTCCCTTTTTAGAGCATTTTTCAGCACCTGAACTGTTTGGGAGGTATTGGAAGGGCAGCAATTCGTTTCTCAAGCATGTCCTAGACTTTTTCTATTGGGTTCATGTCGAGAGAACGTGCCAGTCGATCCCTTTCTAGCGATTTCTTCATCTTGAAGAAAATCTTTAACTAGGGTAGCACAATGTTTTCTGCAATTACCATCCCTGAAAGTTAATTATCCCCGATTTCTCCTGCATGAGGGGCAATCAGATGTGTAAGGATATTGACCTTATTACCCTGAACCACCAGGCCCGTGCTGGGTACCTTCAGAGGGCGGTGGACAAAGGGTGTAAGGGCGCAACCACATAAATGATTATTAAACCTAAAAAGTTTTTTTTAAAGAATAACGGCATTTTAAAAATTACAAAGCAATACTGCTACTTTTGTTTTTTATTGTTGTTATTTCAACATTTGATTTTTGTTTAAAAAAGAGTATTTTAGCTCATTTTGAGCCCCTCCCATGTGGATGATTTCACCAAAAACTCTTGTACCACTCCTTTTAAGTCAAAATACTCAAGAGAAACAGTAGGGGAGAGGAGGGAGGAATGGGACAGTGGGAGGAGTGGGACAGCTGAAATTCTGGAAAAATAAATCAGTTTATTTTATTTCCAATTTGGTCATTAGATGGCCTTCTTATAGCTTCTTGTTATTTCCTTCATTTAGTTTATCCAGCAGCAAGTTTCTGTTTATAGTTGTAAAAATTTGATTTTCCCACTTCCAAAGTTAATATCCAGTCTATCTTGAGTTTTATTTCATTTCTCATGTAATTTGTAGAACAAACATTATATAATGCCATTGTAATCTAAAATTTATAATTTATGCTAATCTGCAATTTCATAAAGCCTAACACCAGCATAGTTTATGTGACAAGTTATATTTTAAAAGCAATGTGTGGAGGGAGGAATGGGACACTCTGAAAAATGTAAACAAAATCTGCAAAAATGTAAACAAAATTTGAAAATATTAATTTCTGATAGCTTTCTATCGCTTCAATTGAAATGCTTTTTTTTTCTTGAATAAACAATTCCAAGTATTACATTGTATTTCAATTTTTGATTCTTAACACCATGGGAAAGAGTTCAAGTGTACTAAATATTTTTTAAAAATTATTCTATTATAGATATTAAATTGAAAGCTGTTTAAAAATGTGGGCAAAGGTTAAAAGAATAGTAGGTAAAATACTAGGCCCTTTCTCATTATTACATTTTACTAATTTTCTTTACTTTTCAAAAGTGTCCCATTCCTCCCATACTCATGTCCCACTCCTCCCACCCATGAGGGAGGAATGGGACAAAATTCTTGTTAATTTGAATGATCAAAGGTGATAAAATTAAACAACATTTAAGAACTGTACATTTTTAAAAAATTAAGTTAAAACATGTAAGTTTATTATCCAACCATTTGCATCTATGAATAAGCAGGGGATAATGAATAAAAAAATATTTAGTGAAAATTGTCCCATTCCTCCCTCCTCTCCCCTACATAAATAAATAAGAAATTTAAAAGGGGGGTCTGGGGGTTCTCCCCCAGAAAAATTTTAGAATTTTTACTCTTAAAAGTAGTGTTTAGACTCATTTTGAGACCCTTTGAGTTACATCCGAAGGGAAAAAAATGGAAAGAAAATACAGCTTAAAAATATGTCAGAATTTCATGGATTTCTAAAAAAATCTCCAGGAATTTACATTTTCAAAGGTAATTATTATTTTGACTAAGGGCAGCCCTTGGTCAAGAAGCCCTAGGTGCGTGGGCAGTCGTCAAAATTTGGGCGAAGCTTTTAAAATAGCTTGCTTGCATAAAAAAGGGCGCCTTGCAAACACCCCCTGTCTTCCCCTAATTTTTTTCAATTAGGGTGCCCTAATGGAAAACTAATTCTTTTTGAAGTAAGAGGGTCTCCATTTGACAGTTTAAATGAAAGCGCCCAGCGCCCTAGCAATTTCAACGTGTTTAACGGATTCGGTGCCTTGAATATAATCAACTTTACCTTGTTATTTCAGAGTTAATCTTCAAACAAAAGCGCCCTAAAAATAAAAATTCATAACGAAATTTGATGGTAAGGTAAAAATGGGGAGGCTTAAAAAACTTTTAGATGTCTTCATGCTTCAGACTTGATGAACCAAGAATGAATTGTAAAACCACTATTGGTTAAGTTTGGTAAAAAAAGGAACCCATAAAAACATTGAGAAGTTTAGGAGTAAATTACTGTAGAAAAGTCTCTTTAAAAGGGCGCCTGAGCAAAGGGCGCAGGGGGACACGTCCCCCTGTCCCCCCTGGCCAGCACGGGCCTGTGAACCACCAGAAATGGTTCCTTTTGCTGTGGGGGGTCTTTATTCCATAGATAGAGATGGTGCTCTATATCATTACTCCATATCTTCAAATCTGACTATCAGTTCATCCTGATAACTTCTGATGATGTTTGCCTGGAGGGTACAAGGAACACAAAATAACCCATTTTTTGTGCATGAGGAAGTCAGATTTGAAGATGTGGAGTGATGATATAGAGCACCATCTCTATCTATGGAATAAAGACCCCCCACAGCCAAAAGAACCATTTCTGGTGGTTCAGGGTAATAAGGTCAATATCCTTACACATCTGGTTGTCCCTCATGCAGGAGAAATCGGGGATAATTTAACTTTCAGGGATGGTAATTGCAGAAAATATTGTGCTACCCTAGTTAAAGATTTTCTTCAAGATGAAGAAATCGCTAGAAAGGGATCGACCGCCACGTTCTCTCGACATGAATCCAATAGAACAAGTCTAGGACATGCTTGAGAAACGAATTGCTGCCCTTCCAATACCTCCCAAACAGTTCAGGTGCTGAAAAATGCTCTAAAAGGGGAAAATGGAGAAAATACCCCAGCCCCTCATAAAAAACCAAAAAACCTGGTGGCAAACAGACCCACAACGTTATTTTAAGTCAGGAGAAAGCATACCCTAAGCGAAATCGGTTTTCAATTAAGTATTGATTGACTTTTCACTTTTTTTTTGCTTAACTACACAAAATGTGCATTTTCCAATTTTGATAAAAAAAAAGTAAAAATAGAATTTTTATTTTGATAACTGCATGGATTTAGCTTTTAAATGGCCCTTAGTTAATGAAAAATGCTCGAACCACTGCAAATATTTTATTTGCTTGCCAATATGTACCAAAACTACCAATATCCTTTAATTGTTGTGAGCAGTGTACATTGATACATTCACAATAACTCGGCGGGAATATACATTAACAGTAAAAATTACACATAAAATTATTCTTTCTTAACGTGGTGGGAATGCCCTACTGTTTATTAGATCAGGCGGGTATTTAAATTTGCGTGATTTTTTAATGAAATATTGTAGCTTTAAATGTGAATCCATATCACTAGTGTTTGGCTACTAGTGGTAACAAATAGTTAAGTACCAACTACTAACTAGTCTAGGAAAATCTAATTAAATTTTGTTAAATATTTATGAAGTTAAATAGTTTTTTTATTTATCATTGAAATATTTCACATAATAGCAACTATGCATCTTTATAAAAAATCCATTTCACAATTACTTGTAAAATATTAAAAATAGTGATATGAGCTTTATAGTCGAACGAAATTGCATGTAAATATTAAAGAATCAAATAAAGAATATTTGGTTGTTTAGGAAGAGACATTGCCAACCATTGCTTTATCCTTTGAAACCTGACAAAAAAGTCAGTGCCAAACAATTTTGTTGGCAATTATTACATAAAGGCGATGTCAAATCAACAAGACACTATTAGAAAATTTATCACATAAAATGACAATGCAACTATAGATGGTAGTATATTTTGATGTATATCTAATGTGACCATTTATTTTCTGACTCAAAACGGGACATTGGTTTATTTAGGTTAATTAACAGGTAGTCAATAAAAAAACACTTTTTAAAAGTTATTTATTCAGAAAAAGTCAGTTGGGCTTAAAAGTTACGAATTAAAAAATATATATACCCGAAACGTTTAGTTATATACTATTTATATTTATATTTATCAGAGGGAAAAATTTGCTTTAATATAGCTGGTGATTATTTTAAGTAAGAATGAAACTCTTGGCAAATTTTTTTTTGCTTAAATTTCACCTTAAAAGTCAGGGAATAGTCAGGGAAATATGGTAATTTTGGCCTAAAACCTGGAAAATCATGAAAAATACCTGGAAAAAGAAAATGTTTTATGTTTGCGTGTCAATTTTGGCTCTGGTAAGTGAAAAAATAGTCAGTTTTTTTAAAATTATGTGTTCATAAATACAAGAAGTATCCGAAAAATGAAGAAGTATCCGAAGAATTGCTAGTTTTTTACCCGAATAATCTAAAAAAATTGATCAGGGAAAAAAAAGTCAGGGAATTTTATTTCAAAATTGAGTGGGAACCCTGATATTCGCCTTAATTATCAACATCGCCTTTAGAACTGAAATTTGTAACTGGGTCTTCTCAGATTATTCCATTCGGGTTACTTTCTGGGATGTAATGCAGTTACAAATTAACGAAAATTCGTCAAAAACTTCTGTATCTTTATTAAGTTAATATATTCCTTTACAATTAAACGGGAATTTTCAGAAAACGGGACAATTTTGCGTCCCAGAATTCATTTCGGGGACACCGGGACCCGTAACTCTAAAACGGGACGTCTGGTCACGTTATGTATATCTTAAGTTTTTTTTTAAATTTTAAACACAAATTTGTTTTGAAGTAGTTGAAAATTATCTAATCCAATCTCATTAAAATTTACTTACCCTATTCCATTAGGTTCTTTCTTTTTTCTTCCTCTCTTTTTAGGTTGGGGTGGAATTTCATCATAATCTTCATATTGATATGGATCATGTTTAATCGTTTGGCCAAGTGTTTCAAACACCTGTTCATCAACTTGCCTATCGTCATGTCGTTCATTACTGTCCATAGGATAGCCACTGTCAGAACTTATAGGTTTTCCTTTGTATGAAGAACTATCAACATTTTCTTCCCCAGAGAAAAACATGGATGACCCAATACTATAGTCTAAAGGTTCTTGACTTGTACTGCTAGATGTGAGGTAAGTATAGTGATTGTACTGATCTTCAGGTGACCACTGCCAATCTTCATTGTGCCCATAGAGAGTAGATGTAGACAATGGTCCCAAATATGAATATTCAGATGTATGAGTAGGTGATGACATGATGAAGGTTCTAAAGGAAAAATATACTCTTAATCATGAACCACAAATTTTATCATTGTATCATCAGAACTCTAAAAGATACTAAAACACTAGAAATTTAGTAGAAGTGTTTATGTAACGAGTAGAGGGTAAGAAGATCTATAAAACCTAAGTTTTCTCACAATATCAAAACAAAACCGTTTAACAGTTCTTTCTCAAATATTTCTTAACCCTTTAACAGTGTCGCCTGAGCTCAGCTCGGGCAACTACTACGTGCAGAACTTGTGATTCCCGAGCTCAGCTCGGGCAGGAGAAACATTGACATTTCCCTTTGTGAAGCCCAAACTGAATTCGTTTCGATGATGATAGTGATTTTTCGTGGTTTACAGATTGTGAGACATCATGTTTGAATAATCTTGTTCCTAATTTAATAAGATGTGTGCATAATCCAATACTTTTTATGTGTATGTTAAAATAATTAGTACACTAGTAATTACATTTAAATTTTGATTTTTTTATAAAAAACTTTTTTCTAACTTATATTAATATAAAGAACAAAATTAAACAGTCAAAAATTAATTTGATTAATTAGCTATATGAAAAAATTGAACCCAATAAAAACTTAATAAAAACATCAAAAGAGATAAATAAATCCAACAGTTTTTATTTAGAAAGGACCTAAATATCAACATACTAAAAGTTAAAATTTTTACAATTTAAAGAAGTTCAATTTTTTTTAATTTCTATTTTTTTGTGAAAAATGCTTTTTTTTCGAATTTGTGCCAAAAACTTTTAAGGCTTTTGAAAGGTCATTTTTTGGGGGATATTGTCCAGATCAGGGTTTCCCAAAGTGGTTGGTATACTGACCTCCTGGGGGTCAATGAAGGTCTAGGGGTTGATTGGGGGTCGATGAAAGTTAAAAAGTCAAAAAAGAAAATTGCAGATGAGAACAGCTTCTTATTACTGTGGATGATTCAAAGAATTTTCCTGGTCCTTTGAACTTACTTTATATACAAATTTTTAATTTGAAAGGTTAATGCTTCATTGGTGGTCTATTGCTTACTTGGTTCACCTATAAATAATTCAGATTGAACTATACATTTCTAATGAGTGGAGCACTAGCAGATCCAGGGGGGGCTAGGGGGTCTTTAGCCCACCAAAAGGAATAAGAAATAACAGTGAGAAATAGGGAATTGGAAACAAGGGTGTAAAAAAAGGGGAAAAGCGACTCCAAATCAAGATAAAATCCTGTTTATAGGGTTACACTTCCAGAAACTTTATGGGGGAGGACCCCCAGACCCCCTTTAGAACTTGGAACTCTATTATTTACAACTTTTTTGTAAAAAGTTTGTCAAAATGCAAAAATCCTACCAAAATGTAAATTAAATTTTTGAAAATGTATGTCCGAAATCCGGATTAAGTGTACCAAAACGAATTGAAAACTCGTTGACGGGTTGAGTCCCCCCATTAGGATACTAGAAGACGATTTTGAAATTGAAAATTCTTAGCCTCCCAAAATACAAATCCTGTTCTGTCGCTGGAGTGGAACCAGCTGAAAAATTTTAGTTAGATTTTCATTCATAAATAATTTTTCTTAAAAAATTTAGTCGGATTTTTGAAAGGGGGTCAATGGCCTAGCTAAAATACTACCAAGGGGTCGATGCATGAAAAAGTTATAGATGATAGATATATAATGGAAAAACGGTGGAATTCATGCTTAATTAATTTAAAATTTTGAAATTGATAAAATGTAGTACACATTTCCAAAATGAAAACAGGTAAATTTTGGCATATTTCCATCAAAATTTATTTAATTAACAATAAAATTATATTAAGAACAAAATTATCAAATTAATAAATTTTTTATAACATTTAAAAATAATATAGGCTTGTAATACATGTTTATAGGTTGATTTTGAATCCTATAAAAAATATTATTTTTGCATTAAGAATTGAAATATATACTTCATAATTTAAAAAATTCTTAATTATGTCAAACTAGTCTCAACACCTGGAACAAATTGCATAGCTGTCAACCCGTTCCGATTTTTAAGGTTTCTTTTTCAATTTTCAACCCGGTTTTCCATTTTTTAAATTCGGAACAATTTAATAATAGATAGTTGTTTTGTATTCTCTACGATTGTATTATTAAAATTGAATTGTATATTTGTATTATATTCGTTAGGGGACATCCATAAATTACGTGAGGTGTTTTTTCCAAAATCTGGACCCCCCTCCCCCCTTGGTGAGATTTTGCTGGACCCCCCCTCCCCCAAGTGAGATTTCCCTACAACCTTTAAAAATAATTTCGTTTACATTTTTTGCTTCATATAAAGAAAATCGTATAATTTCTAACTTAAAAAGTTGACGTGAGATTTTAATCAACCCCCCTTGGTGAGATTTCGTGAGATTTTTCCAAACCCCTCCCCCCCCTTTTTGACCTCACGTAATTTATGGATGTCCCCTTACAAGAATTGAAAATCGGAACGATTGGCAGCTATGAAATTGCAGTAAACGCTTTTTAAACGGTTTTCACTCAGAAATGGCCTAACAACGTACTAAAAATCAGACAATGGGAAATTTAATTTTTAAATTATTTTTAAAAAAAAAAGAGGCATTTTGGAACAAAAATATTATTATGTTTCCGAGAGGCATGTAATACATGTTTTTAGGTAAATTTTCTATTGCGATACAGAAAAATATAATATTTTTGCAGTAAAAATTAAAATGGACTTCAAAATTTTAAAAATTCTTAATTATGTCAAACTAGTCTTAACACCTGGAACCAGTGGCGAATCCAGAGGGGGGGGCTGTGGGGCTGCAGCCCCCCCCAGGAATAAGACATTCAGGTTTTGGTAGTAGCAATAAAGTCAAAAAAGGAAATTTCAACACATTGCGGGCATTCGGTGGTGTTACCCAAAGGCACTCAAAATGAATCGGAACCCTACTTTTAAGGGTAAAAATTCCAAAATTTTTCTGGGGGAAGACCCCCAAACCCCCTCGAAATTTTGGAATATAATAAGTACGGTTTTTCCTTGAAACTTAAGGGAATTACAAGGAGTGATCCTCATTTGATGTAACCTAAAGTGTCTCAACATGAGTTAAAATGCCACTTTTAGGGGCAAAATTCAAAAAATTTTCTTGAATAGGAACCCCTAAACCCCCAAGAAATTTTCCAATACTAATACTATAAACTTTTTTCCTTGAAAATTCTGCCGCTTACAATGAGTGGTGCTCTTTGGGTGGAATCTAAAAGGCTTCAAAATGAGCTAAAACACTATTTAGAAGGGCAAATTTTCAAAATTTTTCTGGGGGAGGACCCCCAGACCCCCCTTTTACTTGTAGTTGAAATTTTTACACAATTTTGAAATTTGGTGCACCAAAATTTAAACCTTACAAAGTCATCTCACCTAAAACTTAGTATTCTTAAGATCAGACCTCAGAAAAGATGTTGAGTACCCCCTAAACAAAAATCTGGCTACCGCACTGACAACCCCCTCCCCCTTTTAGTTTCTTACATTAATATTTAAACAGCCCATAATAGCAATTAAGTTATTTGTGAAACTCAGCCCCCCCCAGACAAAAATCCTGGATTCGCCACTGCCTGGAACAAATTGCAATAACAGCTTTTTCAATGGTTTTCACTTAAAAATGGCTTAATTAACAACATATTAAAAATTGGTTGAAATCGGACCAATTATAACTTTTTAAATTTTGAAGTCCATTGCAATTTTTGTAGCAAAAATATTACATTTCTCTGCATCACAATAGAAAATTAACCCATAAGCATGCATTACATGCCTCTAGAAAAAATATTGAATAGTTTTGTTCCAGAATGCATGTTTTTTATGCAATATGCAATCTTTGTGAAAATAATATTAGCCTTTCAATACTTTGTATAATTATGAAAAGAAAATTCTTTTTAAATTTGCCTCCTGACTAATGTACACTTAAAAAAAATAAAGCCATTACATAACAAGAAACTTTTATAGCCTTATTCACTGCCACTTAACCAGCAGCTTAAGAGAGAAAAGTTACTTTTCGCCGGAGTCCTTTAACCGATGGATAATCGCTGGTCAGATAGCAGTGAATAATACCATTAGCCCATTATGCTTAACCCAGTTTCCAAGCCATATATTTAGTTTGGTTTAGTTGTAGTTTTAAGCGCAAAAATCAAGTAAGATCATAAGTTAAATATTTGGAATTGGCACTTGGCGCAATGGACCTTTGGTCAAGGTGCCTGGCTTTTAGTAATTTGCCCCTCTCCCTCTTTGTAAATTATTATATATATTTGGAAATATTGGTAAACATTTTATACATAAATATCTTACACTCATGAGCATGCCTTAATTCAAACATCAGTGGAAAATAACTTGTAGCATAAAATTTTTTTGAGGGAAAATTTTTGGATCACAAATTTAGCAAATATAAAATACTAAAGAATGACAGTAATTATTAAAAAAACAACAACTTATAAGTGAATATACACAGGCAGATCAGGGAAAAAATTTATTTTCATTAAAATACAATCAAAAAATGCAATTGCAAAAAAAGTCAGATGCAAAAAAAGGTTTTTGAAACAAAAAATAGTAAATTATGGAAAAGCAAATCCAAAACAATATTATAACAACAAAAAATTAAAATTTTGAATTAACTTGTGTTTTAAGCAAGTGAAATGTCATGTTTAAAACGGTGACAAAAAGTAAACAAAATCGGGACTATTTGCATAAATAAAAAACAAACCACGTGAAGCACATGCTGTCGTGTAAGAAGGATATATTTAAGATAAAAACACATATTTATGGCACGATGAATAACTAGTCATGACAGTGCTGTGATTTGAAAACGATCAATATATTCTTAAGCATACACATCATAATCTTAACATAAATTTATATCAATATAATTTTCTAATTTTATGCAATTACAAATCAACAATATTTCAAATAAATTCACATCGATAAAATCCAAGCATTATATTATTCATAATTCATTGTGATATTATTCCATATTTTAAAATTTTTCAGTAATATTGATTAAAACTAACGATATATGAACGTGCAAATTGAAAAGAATTTCATACATTTAAATGTTATAAAAATGGTTATTTATAATTACTTTCCAAAGACCACAAACAAATCGTCAGAAATTCATAGTTGATTTTAAATGATTCATCTCGAAAGAGATGTAATTATAGATTTTTTAAAAAGAAAAATTAAATAGAATAACAAAAATCATGTAATGATGAACTGTTCAGTGTGGCGCTACTTAATAAAATACAAGAACAAGAACAAAGCAAGAAGATTGCCAGGTTTTAAAGGACGACAGAAGAAAAATTTAAAACAGATAAAATATGAAAAATTTATGATTTAACACTCTTTTAATTAGTACTAATTAAAAATATCTGATTATTTATTCTAATCAAGCCAGTATTTCATAAACGTCCAAAGTTTGTCCCCTCCCCTTTTTTGTCGACTGGTCCACAATATGAACACATTTGTGAAGATTTTTAATGGATTTGATTGATCAATTGCTAACCAAAAGTATTAAAAGAGGTGAGAAAATGTTAACACGGTTAAAAAGTCAATTTTATTTACTTCAGGAAACAATGATAAAAGGAATTTGTGCCGATTTAGATTTAACTCCCCAAAACGCCCAATGGTCTCAACCTCAATGTGATGTCTGAGGTTAAATTTTAACAATAAGTAGTCCCTCAGTTATAGTTAAAAAGTTAAGCTTAGTTAAATTTAAGTTGTCAAAATTTGGGAACGTTTGAGTTTTAAAAATAACGAATACTCAAATCCATGACTCAAATCTCTACCCCGAATCATCTAGTTTTCCAAGTTTTCTCGCATGCAAAGCGCTACCTTTAGCACGTACTTTGAAATATGGATTTGAAATTAGTGGCAGCAGATTCCGCTTGTTATCAAACAAACAAATATAAGCGGGTTTCGGGGGTTTCGGGATTAGCGTAAGCGTAAAAATAAGCTTCAAGTGCCATACAAATATTTGCAATAATTATTTACTATATTAAAAATATTTATTTCCAACTTGTTAAGTAATCACTTGCAAATGTAACTGAAAAAATGCTTAGTTTTTGAATACTATTTAAGTTCCTCTTTTATATATGTTTGCCGGCTTAGCTCTGCTAAACCTCCTTGCAGCTCTTGAGATTTTAATGAATAAAGAACTTATCGTTCACTGCAAGAGAGGTGCGTAAATATATCTTGTTTTCCTTTTTCTGCTGTGTTGGCCTAAATGTTAGAAATCTAATTTAATATTAAACTAATATAAATAGCCAGTTTTTTTAATTGGGTTTTGTAAAGAAGTCAGTGCTTGTTTTTGGTGTATTGCCTTGGGTAAAAAAGTTGAGTGAATGGCGCTAACTATCCAAAAATCGTATTTCCAGAAAAAAATTATCAAGTCAGCACCAAAAAATGTCCCTGTATGTATTTTCATAGAAACCTTACCGTGTGTAAGAGTAAAAATTGTAAGATCCGAATAATAGATAGAATCTTGTGTTGGAGTAGTTGACACTATAGCATGTCTCTAGGTTCACTTTAACATATTTAAAGCCTCTGTGCAAGGCCATCTCTTTCAGTCCTCATGCCTACATGTGAAAGAGAAAGCAAGGTAAATTTTAAGAAGTTGGGTCTTGGCAACTTCTAGGCAGAGTGATAATGCTTTACGGTAATAATAAAAGACTGAAAACTTCCATTACCAAATTTTATTTTTTACTTGTAAAGGATGTAACTCTACACTTATTTTCTTTTAACAGGTGAGATTAAGTAATTCATCTATACATACAGTGGCATAGCTGGATTTTTTTGGGGAGGGGTAGGGTTTGTCTAAAGTTGTTTTCTAACTTGTGGAAGGAAATTTTTAGAGTTTTGGGGAAGGGTAAATCACCTAATCCCCTTTCTTAGCTATGTCCTGCCTCCATCACATACCTAACATTAAAATTCACAATAATATTCTACAATAACAAGAGTTTTAAAATTACCATGTTAAGGAAATCAATAATCCTTAAAATCAATGTGGGCAGAGCTTACCTCATCTAGAGTAGTAATAAAAAATAATCAGTTCTTCAAATGTCCCAGGACATAATCATAGGGCTACTAAAATGGTCAAAGGTATATCCAGTTTAAGTTATGAGGGTAGATTAAAGAAGCTAAATATGTTCACTCTAGAGAAAAGAAGGATTAGAGGGGATTTGATTCAACTTTTTAAAATGGTGAAGCAAGGGGACACAGAGGGACTAGATTTCAATACGGGTAATAGAACAAGGGATCACAATTTCAAATTGAATAAAGTCAAATTTAAGACGGATTGTAGAAAGCATTATTTTTTTAATAGGGTAGTGGATAGATGGAATGCGTTGCCTGAAACAATTGTAAATTCAAGTGGGGTAAACGAGTTCAAGAGGAAAATTGACAGATACTGGGATTCCGGTAGTGTGGGTTAAAAAGACTGGACCAACCTTGCTGCGCTTACGCCTGTAGTTGGTCGACTTGATTTGTATTTGTATAATTATGAAGCCTTTGTGAGTATTCACTGTGTATTCAAGTAAACCTTTAGCAATTGCTGAATAGAAATGATTGTTGTCATTCATGATGATAAGTAATTTCTTATATTTTCACTAAATCTGGAATTGAATTTGAAAGATGAAAACTACTTTAATTCTGACCAGCGGATAGTCAAAGTTTTTTTCCTCCCTGAAAGGAGCACCTTCAGCTTCTAATTATCCAAGTTGCACTGTATCATGAAAATTTGTTTGACTGATAACCCTATAAATTTGTCTCATTTTCCCATTTTAAAGCATTGATCATGAACAGATTAAGAAATTATTTATCAATTACTCAACATTAGACTTGGACCTGGACTTTAATTTTTGTATATACAGTATTTAACTCACTTAATATAAATTTAACTTAGAATGACTGGGGATCAATCTGAACCTGGACCATCTGGTACCACAAGTAGAAGTCGAACTTCAGCAACAGGCTCATCAGCTAATGAAGGAGGAAAAGAATCTGCCAAAGATTCTAAGCTCAATCCAAAACTTTCTAAGGCGCTTGGAACTAGTGCTAAACGGTTAGTTTTTGTCATTTTTAAACAATGTTTTTTGATCTGCTAAAATTGTAATTTATATTCATAACAACTATATCAAAATTCATTGCTTAAAATCTGGTTTTGTAGAGAGTTAAAATTAATTGTCCAAAAGCCAAAACTTTCCAGATGACCTTATTTTTTTCGTACCTGATTAATAAACTGTTATTCACTTTAAAGTAGCATAAGTACATTTTATTATATGCTGTTTAAAAAATACTTATATCCTAGTCATGACAGTTCATGTGGATCTAATACAACTAATTCCTATAGGGGAGAGTGGGGCACTTTCGCACAGACGGCATTTCCCCTAGTAAGACTTGTTTTTGAATCACTTTTAGCCCCTGAATCCAAAAGGAACTGTAGTTTTTGTCTGTCACGTCCACTTTTTTGGCAAACAGCCCCGCCCCCTTTTTACGTTTTTCAATGACTTAATGACTTTGAATTCGATTTTCAGGGTCAAAAATCATTACTTTAGTCTTTAAATTACACCCGAGAGGACAAGAATGGTTAAAGTTTCTAAAATATTAAAATGTGTGGCCAATGGATAGGTTTAAGGGGTTATTACCCCCCTAAAAACGCAAAAAAATGGTAAGAGTTTATTTTACGCTATTTTTTACACTTATTCTTTATGCAATCCCTTTTCAAAAGATCCTAACCCATCACCAAGGACCCAAATTTAAAGAAAATAGGCAGCAATGATTTTTAGTCAAAGCGGTTGAGGCGTTAGCGCCTCCGAAGCACCCGCGGAAGGGTTCGGAATACTCTCTTTCGCTTAGAGGACGCGAACACCTCAACCGCTTTTAGTAAAAATCATTGCTGCCTATTTTCATTAAATTTGGGTCCTTGAGGAAGGGTTAAGACCTCTTAAAGAGGAATTGCGTAAAAAAATAAAGAGAAAAACCCTGAAATGCAAAAAAGGAGCGTTATAAAGGATAGAGGTTATTTTAAGCTTTTCTTACTCTTATTTTTTTGCAATTCCTCTTTTAAAGGTCTTAACCTTTCCCCAAGGACCCAAATTTAATGAAAATAGGCAGCAATGATTTTTACTAAAAGCGGTTGAGGTGTTATCGTCCCCGAAGCGAAAGAGAGTCTTCCGAACCCTTCCACAGGTGCTTCGGGGGCGCTAATGCCTCAACCGCTTTTTGTAAAAATCATTGCTGCTTAATTTCATTAAATTTGGGTCTTTGGGGATGGGTTAGAACCTTTTGAAAAGGAATTGCGTAAAAAATAGCGTGAAATAAACTCTATCATTTTTAACGATTTTTTGAGTTTTTAGGGGGGTAATAACCCCTTAAACCTATCCATTGGCCACAAATTTTAATATTTTAGAAACTTAAACCATTCTTGTCCTCTGGGGTGTAATTTAAAGACAAAGTAATGATTTTTGACCCTGAAAATCGAATTCAAAGTCATTAAGTCATTGAAAAATGTTAAAAGGGGGCGGGGCTGTTTGCCAAAAAAGTTGACGTGATAGAAGAAAACTAACAACAGTTTTCTAATCAGTGTGCCTATTGAACTCTAAAACAGCCAAAAAATCGAAGTCAACAGAAATTATGTTAAAAATTGTTCCCCAGTGTTATTAATTTAAAAATCTGAAAAAATACCAGTAGATGGAAGCATGACTACCACCTCCCAGGGGTGCAGAAAATGTTTCAGGGTGCAAAATTTCCCCAGAACACATTTTTTTCTCCAAAATTTCCCCCAAAATGAGGTATCATTAAAAAAGTAGTTTTTTTCAATTATATAACTTCTTTCAGATTCAATAATTTTCGCATAATTCATAGATTTAAATTTTAATGTTTAGACTCCTTTTTAGTCTTTCTTACACACTTGTAAACTTATAGCTCAGAAGTGCCTTTTCTTAAAATATGAAAAACTGTCTATTTTTCTCAAATTTAAGCTAAATGCAAACTTTTCCTCTCTTAACTTTTTAGAAAATAACATCGGTGGGATTAAACAAGAATCCCACCGAAAATTACCCATCCTGCCACAAATACGTTGTTTTTTCTGCATACCAATCAAATCGGAAAGCAAGGAAAAGCCAACTTTTCACCTAGAAAACTAAGATTTTTAGCGCAGATCTGTCGACTCAACATCTGTAACTGCTCAGTTTTCACCTGATTTTCGTTGAAATTGGAGGTTATGATGCAGTCACTACCCAAAATATTTGTTTGTCAGCTAATGATGATGGGATTTTTTTTTAGTTTTTCTTTCTGTCTTGGGCAAAAATTTTCCCAGAGCTGCTTGAATTTCCCCCGAACCTCGTTCGGGCGTTCGGACATATTCTGCACCCCTGCCTCCTCCTGCATGAATTTTCAAAGCCCTGAGCCATTATGTTGTATAAGTACTAGACATTAGCTAGCGTTAGAAGCAGCAAAGTAATTTTTCTTGTCATTTTGTTGGCGTAAAATATCAATCAAAAATAACTCTCAAGTGGACATTCAGCATTTTATTCAGTAGAGGCACTACTAAAGTAAGTTTCTAGAAAGGTTTTATTTCCCTGCTTTAATTATAAATATCTTGTTGGGACGTGGTAAGCTTGAACTGGTAGATAGGGCACATTCGTACACCAAAAGATGGGGCAGATTTGGACAGTGCGAATGTGCCTCATCTTTCCCATTTTTGATTATGAAAGTGATTTATATGTTTATAAGTGCAGTATATTTAATAACTTGAAGTCTAATGGTTTTTTACTGTAATTGTTTCAAAATTTGGTGATAATAGAAAATAACATCTTAAAGAAAGCTTCAGTTTTAAGGAATTTAAGGATTTAAACATTGAAGAAATAAATGTCCCTAATAATTGTTTAATACCAATTGACTTGGACTTAAGTGATTTTATTCTAGTATAATTTGCTACAAAAAAGAAATTTTGTTATGTTGATCAAATAGAAAATTTGGAATTGAATGGTGCTTATTTAAAATTAATGATGAAAAACTTTAAAAACTTTAAAATTAATGAGGAAACTTTATTTTCCCAGTAAGTAATGATTCAACATTTATACAAAAAGATAATATCGTATTACGAATTCCCCAACCGTCAGTTTCAGATGTTAATAAGCGAGCTGTTGGTTCACTTTCCTTTGGAATAAAACCTGACAGTTAAAATATTGGTTGAACTTTTTCTGACTAATTATACTATGTGAAGTATGTCAATGTACAATATACTCTTCATTTTCTACAATTTTTTTCCTCATCAAAAACTTAGATGTTCAATATTTCTGAAGCTGTTTCCTTTTTGTAAAAAAATCTTCAATTTAGAGGAAAAATATGTAAAAGTGCCAAATATTTCTTTTAATTATCCTTACTTTAAAGTGCAATAAACTACTTTTTAGTTTGTAAAAATAATTATTGTATAATGATTTGCATGTGTACGAATGTGCCCCACACGTGCGAAACTGCCCCACCCATGGGGCACATTCGCACGAAATTTCTCATTTTTTAGATTGATGATATAGGTTAGAAATTCTAGATGAATGCGACCAATTATCGTTCTAAAATATCGGAAAGGTCTTAACTTTCATTTGAATCCGAGTTTGTTTCAATATCTCATCTAGATCCAGAGAAATATGCCGAAATGCACTTTTTGTGCGAATGTGCCCCACTCTCCCCTACATATGATTTAGTAATTAGTTGTTTTGAATCTTTTATACTTATAATAGTTTGAAAAATGTTTTAATTTAGTTGTAAAACAGTCCCCTTCTGTAGCAATCACCCCTCTTAAAAGACCGATGTTTTTTGGACCAGAAGGTGGTCACTCCCCAAGAGGTTTTACTGTATTTTCTTTTGAGTTTTTTATCCTGTTATCTTAAAACCTAGCTATTTACAATTTATTTCTATCATACCCTGCCATGAAAATATTCAGGGAGAACAAACTATTATTTTTTCCTATAAGTTTTTATTTTTTGAGTTGTATTTAGTATTTATTGAAAACTATTTTATTGAAATTTTCAGAATACAAAAAGAATTAGCTGAGATTACTTTGGATCCACCACCAAATTGCAGGTACATTAACCACTCATATAATAGTTGTATTTGCTCTTGTAATAAAAATATTATTGTAGAAAATTATTGTGTATAATAATAATAAATTTGTGTTATTTTTTAAAAGTAATGTTCATTAACTTCCAATTGAGTTTGGAAGCAGAAAGAAGTTTTGGTTCTTTCGTATTATCCCGCTGACTATACCACTGAATTTGAAAATGTTATCTAAACTTATTGACTGTTCTATAGATGTGCAGCTGAATAGTTGACGAGATAATACGTGAGTACTGAAGTTTTCTACAAAGCATTAATGTTCTATTTTTCAAATACTATATATAATAATGTCTGGTGGCATAAGGGTAACACTTCCATGCCAGTGGTTTATGGTTCAAATCTTTCATCCCTACTGTGGTCCTTTTGTCCTATTTTTATTCTGTCTCCTTTTTTTTAGCTTTTTCTCTTCTTTTTAACCCTTTCAATCGACTTTCTTCGTTTTCAAGGTCAACACATCGAAGAATCTCGAACTTAACAAAATTTCATACAAAATGGTTTACCGCTAGAGCGTGCTGAAAAACAGCTATATTTTGGACTCTCCGCAAAAAGAGAAAAGAGTGCTTCCACCCTCTACAATATGAAAAATATTCATGTTATCAATGAAAATTTTTTACCACGCAAAAGAGCAGTTAATTGCCTATAAAAACATGCCTTACATTATTATTTTCTTAAAAGGGGGAAAAGTTTCAAAATCCTCAAATTTTTAATGTTCAGGAAATTTGTTTCATTATTTATTTAAAAATATTTTTATCTTCTCCTTTGCAGTTGTATTGTAATTTTAAGTTTCAATTATAGTGCTGGTCCTAAAGGAGATAACTTGTACGAATGGGCATCAACGATACTAGGACCACCTGGTTCTGTTTATGAAGGAGGGGTTTTCTTTCTGGATATCCATTTCTCTTCTGAATACCCATTCAAACCCCCTAAAGTAAGTTTTAAAAAGTTGTCAGTATACATAAATATTAGTGTTCCACAAAAGAAATTGCAAATATCTGTAGAAAAATGGAAAAGTGTGTGCAAAAGTTGTGTTTTAGATAAAGCTCATAAAATAATGCTGTTGGCTTAATCTGAACCAAATATTAAGTTGTTTGAGGATATATAAAGTATTTACTCTTAATTTTTAAAAATAGTAAAGAGGAAGATTTTCATGTAAACTGAGTACCATAATTTTGTTTCAATACGTTTTGTCTTATGTCTTTTAAAGTGAAATTTAATAGATATGACTTGTTTGTTGAAAATTTATTTTTTAAATAAGTTGTATAAAAAACGGTTTTTTAAGAATTAATTCTCAATATCTTTTGATGTTACTCTAGTTTGATCTCTACTGTAGCACTCAATTCTTACCAAAAGAAATTACCTCTCCATCAATGAAGACCAGCTTTTGCACACTAATTTTTTTTCCTTTCACTTGTTTATGTTCCCAAAACTGTTTCACCTCCTGGTAATATTCTCTTGATAAAGTAATATGTAGTTTTTATAAATAAAATTATACTTATGTAATAATTTTTTTATTAAAGGTCACTTTTCGCACAAGGATTTACCATTGTAATATAAATAGTCATGGAGTGATATGTCTAGATATTTTAAAAGACAACTGGAGTCCAGCATTAACTATTTCCAAAGTTCTACTTTCAATCTGTTCTCTTTTAACAGATTGTAATCCAGGTAAATATAATACTTTTTAAGGTTATTTATGAAAAATTCTTTAAAGATTGAAGTTCAGATGACAAGCATTTAAAATCACAGTAAGGATTATTAGTTTACACTGTTTGGGACAGATTTCATACAGCATATTTTTTAACAGCAGCAGCACTTGTTTTATTGACTTAAATTCTCATTTTTTTGTCTTGAACAACTTTTGATTTATGTTCAATACTGAAATACTTATAAACAATTCCTTAACTAAGGTAGAATTTATTGACTCGATTTATAAGTTAAAGTTTGTTTTTTTATTTGGTGTTGGAATATGAGAATAATGCTTGAAATTTTATGTGTGCTCACATATGCTTAACTCCCAACATTCTTACTACAACCTCAATAATCCAAATAACACTTGGATTTAAAAACATTTCTTGACCTAGAGGTTTTTTGGTGCACAAAAAATAAAATTTGTTCACACTTCTTAAACATTTCCAAGTTGTATTTACAAAATAAGATTTAAACTTACCCTGATATCATGTGTTTAATCTTAATTAAGCTCAATTTGTGTGCATTTTAAATGGGAAATTTTACAGACACATGATTGTCACTTGTACAGTTGTCATTTGGTCCAACCTGCTGATGCACATCTGTTTAGTGCATTATTGTATGATTAGATTATGAAAATTTCTTTATGAAATGCCATAGAATCATAAAGGGGGGTTGTTTTGCTTTGAATACAGTGTAACAATGACTGAAAACTGATTTTTAGGTAAGTGGTTTTAAGTATTTTTTATTAAAATACAAATTTTCTTGTTCTATCATACATTAAATACTGAAATGTCTACATATATTTTCAGCTGATCCACTTGTTCAAAGTATTGCTTCCCAGTACTGCCGACAAAGAGAAGAACATGATCGCATTGCTAGGCTTTGGACAAAGCGATATGCTACGTAATAGTGTTCAGCTGTAAAATAATCCTGCAAAATATATAGAATATTTTATATTAATTTTCAACCTGTGTGTTCAAATTTGTGTAATGAATCTTGCTTATAAACTAAATGTTCTATAATCTGTGTCATATGCTTCATAGCAATAGTACAAATACATCAGCTTTCAGCCTTCATAAAGTTAAAGACCTGTGTTTTAATTTATCACTATTTTTATATATTTATATTGTTTTTATCTTAGATCAACTTATGTTTAATATCATTAGTGTAGTGTTTTGTTGTATATTAGGAAATTTTTTATGTGCTGAAACTTGGGCAGCTACTAATCTTAATTAAGAAACATATGATAATTGTTTTGTGATATTTTACTAGGGATTTTAGTCTGTTAACCACAATCATGGTTGATTGATCTTTATGAGAGCTTTTCCTCATTCATAATTTATGCTTTCATGATAAAGTTTTGTGATGACCTATTTGTGCTTTTATCTGATGTGATTTCTTAAATTCTAGTTGTCTTGAGTATTAGTTTATGAAGCTTTTTATGCTTGAGAACTTCAACAAATTGTATAATTCCTTGAATGTTATGAAATTAAATGCCCAAAAAATTTCAAGTAAAGCAAATGCATTGAAATTGAAATTATGGTTGTATTTGTTTAATGTTATTTTGTGGTTTTTATTACCTACTGCTCTGATGAAAAAATGATTAAAATTTTTATTGTAGCATTGTGTTTTTTAGTTATTTCTTTAGATCTTTCTTTCTCATTCTTCTTCTAACAATGTTTATGAAGTGAGGATTATCTTGTCTTGAACACTGCATAAAGTAAAAAAAGTTACTTTTTTATATTTCAACATGGTTGGATTCATGATTTTCTTATGAAGCAAATTTGATTTAGCCTAATAAAGTTAGTTTTTTTATGCTTTCTTATTCTTCCTGTGAATATTATCTGCACTTGGCTGAATGTTTGCTGATCCTTACTTCACCTCATATGCACAAGTTTGAATCTTAGATTTTGCATAATGGTATTTGCATGACATTTTTCTAGTTTGCCACACCTAAATACTAAATGTTATCATGTGACTGTTCTGAAAATATCTACCTGTTTAATTGAGGTACAAATATATGTCATATTTTATTTTGTGTTCTTTATGTATTTTTTTTGCAAGGATGTCAACTCAAAATTCACTAATCTTCAATATACTGGAACCCCTTGCGACTGAAAGCTTTTCAGACTTGGTTGCCAAGTCATTGTATTGTATAAAAGCAATATTCGGTTCTTATTGAGCTGGTTTTCCTGAGATGCTGCTGATGAAAAGATAATGCAATTGGTAATTGTTTTTCTTTTGTTGGCCAGGGAAGGGATTCGTTAAATTGCTAGATAGTGCATCTGAAGCTTGCCTAAACAAGTATGTCTTGTGTATTCCATTTTAATTTATAATAAAGTGTTATAGTTTCCTTTCAACCTTTAGACCTTATTTCAGCAAAAAAGGAAATTCTTTTGCTAAAAGCATACTTTTATTAAATAGTATAGGTTACCCAAATTTAAACCATTGTATACGAAATTTGGTGACTTTTCCAATTTGGTTAGATAAGCAATTTTTGAGTGGTGATGTTCTACAGTAAACCAGTGATATTATATAGTGAATAGTTGTGTTTGTATTTAGATTTAGAGCAATTTTTTAAACAAGCTGAATAAAATACATTTCTTTAATATTAGTTTCTTTTTTCTGAAAAGATAGTTGATTTTGTGTAAGTATTGAACCAAGTGTTTATAAAAACTGCTTATTTTGAAATTACTGTTTTAAAGTGGAGTGCTTTGGAGGGAAGTGTTTCCCTTAAAAAATTTCGGTATTTTTTAAAATCCCCTGTTTTTACTTTGAAAAATGAATATAATACTCTAACTTTAAGGAAAGAGTTGGATTTATAAAAATTTTCTTTAAGTTTTACTTATATCCCTTTCCATATATTCATTCTTATGTTTGTTGCTGACTATTAATAGGGCCTGCTAGGGTAATAGCTTAGTGGTAGATTAATTACGCTTCCACTGAGTTCTAGGGATCAGTGTTTTTACTGTAGGTAGAATAGTTCTTGTGATAATATCCCAGATAAAATTTCGGAGTGATATCTCGATTTTTACAGGAGAAAAATGCAAGAAACTTTATAGAAGATAAGATCTAATATTTTCCCAACATTGACTTGACATTATGTGAAAAAGGATATGGATATGGTTTTAAAATTTCGAGTATTGATGATAATCCTCTATTCTTAGAATTTCATTAAAGAAACTCAAATTTCCGTTGCTTAATAAGTTTTTTGATTCATATTAGAGGAAAATAACATTTTAGGGCAAAAGTTCATATTGTTTGTGAGACAAAATACATGGCCAAGAAGCAAGTTTTTTTCTGTGAAAATTTTAAGTATCAAACATTTTTTTAAATATTCTAGCTAGAAAAGCAAAATTGTTTTTAAGATTTTAAATCTTGAACTAATGTGTTTTTTAGCATTCGCGATGTTCTTGTATTTTTGAATAGATTCAAGAATTTTTTTCTAGATTTTTTGGATTAAGTCACCCACTTTATTCATTCATAGCAAAATATATTTGATAAATTCTCTGTTATATTTCATTTGGAGACCTTTTCTTGCGTCTTGAACTTATGCCCACTACTTGGGGGAAAAGGTCGCAAAAATTTATCTAAAAATATTACGATTTCTTTTGGGATAGTATTCCGCTCGTAACTTCTATTGTAGAAAATTTAGCCAACTATTCAAGCTACACTGGTGTTCATCATTAAGAGAAATTGACTGTTTGTTTGATTTTCTACAGATCTATTGCACCGATTTGGATGAAATTTGGTATGATCATATGTTGACATAATAACCAAAAGACATCGTTCAAAAGTCGTCATACACACGCATGTGCAAGTGCATGAGTAACTATTGACAGAGTTGAAAGGTATCAAATTGTGGTTCCAGAATCAAGCAAAAAAGTAGGTTCATAGGGGGTATGATCCCCTCCTACTGACATGCAGGCCTCTTTAATTTATTTTACACCGTGAATTAGGCAGATAATAAATTCTGCTGTTTATAAATCCTTGTTTCTCATTAACGTCTTTTGAGGTCCTTTAGGGGTTTTGTTGTTGTTGTTGTTGCTAATCTTCATGATCTAGCAACAGCTAGATCTGATCTATGAGTCCAAAGGGGGTAGCGACTTAAGGGGTTTTGGAAGGGGGTAGCGACTAGGGAGATGCTATTACCTTATTTAGATCCCCCTATCCTATACCTGTTCTAAAGGGTTTGTCTAAAAATCTGGTTTCCCATTCCATTTGGCGAATATCTTATTTTAATATCAATTTTTAATGAAAATTGTTAACCTGTTGAGCTCCATTAAGTTAAGGATTTCCGTCCAATGAAAGACAATAAGAGCAGACAATATTCTCAAAAAGGTGAATAAAGGTCTCCAAGATGTCGACACATTGCTTGAAACTGTCATGGTTTCTAAAGACATGGAGGGCTCTGCAGCCGTTTAGCAGGATGCAGAAATCGCCATAAATCGGGTACATTTCAAAGCTTGAAAATTCTCCTCTCTGTCAAGTCTCAAATCCGTTGAACCACTCATTTTTAATGTAATCTCATGGTGGAGAGAGCCCGAAGGTTCTTTACCAGTCCTCAAATGTTGGAGAAATTCTCCATTATGGCATCAATGGTTTGATGGTCTGTGTAGGAATGTTTTTAAGTTTTTCAAAATGGGACAACATTGGGAAGTGGTGGTTTCAGGTACAGGGTTGACATCTCGAAGACCTATATTCACCACTTAAGGGATCTTGTTTGCTCTAATATTTTTTTTATAAACCTCGCATAAAATTTTTTTCTAATTGATTTGAAATTTACCGTAATTTCGCGCGTATAGTCCGCGGACTATCTGTGTTTAAAATGCGAATTTTTGAAGCTGCAGACTATCCACCAGTGCGGATAATACGCTGGTTTTTCACGGTTAAAATCGTTGAAATTTAAAAAACACGCTGTCGTGAAGTGTTTAATTCTGATACCGATGAATCGGACTTAAGGTTTTCGTTAAAGTAGTAGAATGTGTGATTAAAATATGATTAGTTAGTAAGCACTGTTTTTCATTTGTATTTAGCGTTTTATTTCTGAAGGTATATTAGTAAGTCAGTACTTTTTTCTATTTATACTTAGTTCTTTGTTTCTAAAATACATTAATATTGCCGTATTATAAAATAACGTAATTTCGGACGCATAGCCCGCGGACTATCCGGTGGTGCGGACTATCTGACGATTTTTGAAAAATTTTCTACATAAAATCGTGTCTGCGGAGTATACGATGGTGCGGACTATACGTGCGAAATTACGGTACAATTACGATAAATTAAAGCCTTAGATTCATGCTTTTTTCGTAGAAGTGACTCGTTAGGCCGAAATCACTGCAATCAAAACCGTTTACTTCTGATAGAAATTAAGGCAAAAAAGTTCCTTCTAAAAAGAAAGGAAAGAGGGCGATAAAGAAATTTAGCAAAAATAATAAATATTGGGCTGCTCCCTCATTTTTAATAAAAAATATAATCTTGTAAAACAATATGTTTGTTATACTATGACCAGTGGCGGATCTATGGGGGGGGCTTTCGGGCTGAAGCCACCCAAAAAAACGTCTAATATTTTACTAGGTTTGTCAACGCAAAAAATCTATATCCGAAATTCGGATGAGGCGAACCAAAACGAGTTGAAAAAGTGGGGTTTTTGACTTAAATTCCCAAAAATTTCTTAAAATAAATTACTTAAATTCCCAGACCCCCATTTCAGTGGTTTGAGTAGGATAATTCACTACCTTTTCCGTATTACCATTAACTAGAAGATTCAATTGGGTTATGAAACTTCTTAGCCCCCCCAAAACCAAATCCTGGATCCGCCACTGACTATGACTGCCATAAGAACTTTCAAAATTTTTTTTATTAATATTTTAACTATAGAATTATCTTTGTGAAAAGTAAAATGTTTTAGACGGTATGCAGCATTATTTTTGAAGGATCGAGAGGTCCTCCCCCAGAAATTTTTGAAATTGGACCTCATTACTATCATTTAATTAAGTACTTTTCCTTCATATAAACTGCAGTTTTCATAAAGTAAAAATTATGAAGATTTTAAGCTTAATGTTTCTTTCCGGAAGGTTACAGGTTTTGGGAAGACAAGATGATGAAGATTTCCAGCTTCTTTTTTCCTTTTTGAAACCTGCAGGTGTTTTAAAAGTAATAATTTTTGAAGGTTTCCAACTTTAACTTTCCTGCATAATATTAAAAATTTCTTTCTCGAATTTTCTTTTTATTAATTTACTGATGATATTTTACCACAATTTAAAAAATAATAATCATGCACAAGAAAAGGCTGTATTATCCCATTACATAGAAATTTGCTATGGAAATGAAGCTTTTTAGAAATCGTATATTAGGATTTACAACTTGATTAACTTTGTAAACTCTTAACTCTCAAGCGTCGCCATGGACCGATTTCACCGGTCCATGGCTGGAGGCGACGCTTGAAAGTTGTGAGTTAACACTTATTGTCCGCTTACCAGCAATAATGGTGAAATACTCCTTTCATTGATTAACTTTATTTATAAAAATTGTGAGTGATACAGTATTAAGTATAAATAGGAGTCTGGGGGTCCTCCCGCAGAAAAATTTAGGAACTTGAGTTTTAAAAACAGGGTTTAACTTGTTTTTGCACATTTAGTCTAAATTTCGGGAGGGACCCGGCCTTAGCTCGCACCCCCTCCCCTTAGTTTGAGAACCGCTTTTTTTAAGGGATAATAGGTAAGTGTTGTCTTTTTATACCCTTTGTATTTAAGGAAAAATCCTATTGTTGATGAGAACTTGGAATTAAACTTGTAAGTACTTAATCCTAATTAATCTTCTTCTTCTTCTTTGACACTACAGCCTAGGATAGGCCAAGGCCGTCCTAACAAGCAGGGTTCATAGCTGTCCTATATGTCCTGTATTTCCTATATTTTTGACCCCTGTCCTACATTTTCAATCAATATCCTATATTTTGCACCAAAACTAGTTAAAAACCTGTTTTTTAGAGTAAAATTTCCAAAAATTTTCTGACCCCCCTTTGGTATTTGGATTTTTTTTGCTCAAAACTTTTCTTATATTAAGTTGGATTTTAAAAATACAACTTTACAGAATTGTATCTCAGGTTCTCTCTCCTCATCGCATCTCTCTCAATTTGCGATGATATTTTTAAAGCTTGTTAACGCGGGGGGAGTTTTGCACGCTTTCCAATTGTAACAACGTCAACATTCTGCTAAAAATGTTGATGGAAATTTTAAAGTATTTTTGAAACAGTCAATCATATAAAAACTCAAAACTTATACTAATGAACTCATTATATGCATTTGTTTTAGATAAATATGTGATAAAAACTGCAAAATTTGGGCTTAAGAATAGGGAAAATAGGAAGATTTTATGGAATTTCAAATAATTTTTACTGAATTTTGAAAACAAAAAACTGCGAGCTTTAAGTTCTTATAGGAAGCTATTTCAGTAATTTTGGGGATTTTAATCCCGTAAAGAAAGAAAAAAGAACCAAAAAACCCACCTGTAAAAGTAAAAATGAACGGGGAACATGAAATGGACACCTTCCAATAATTGACAGCCCTGAGTTCACAACTTACGTGTAACAACAACAATTTAGATGTGTAACCGCATAATATGTTACAGTTTTTAAAAACAATTGGGCACAGCTTGTGATTATTTTTGAAAAACCAAAAAAAAGGATGAATATGTAGCAAAAATGTGTAATTAATTTAAAAAAGAAAAAGATTATTATAAAAACGTATTTAAAGCTTAAATATGTAAATGAACCGAATAAGTAAAATTATGTAAAATAAACATGGGCTTAATCTTAATCCAAAATTCTTTGAAACGTAGAATTTGAGAGATCTCCGTAATATCAGTTTTCTGAAAAGATGTTATTACATGGAAATCTTAGCCGTAATCATTAGATCTGAAATTGATTCCAAACATAAATTTAAATAAAATACTACTTAGTTAAGGAAACATGTAAAAGACAGTAAGGTAACCAAATTGCTTCAATAGCATAAATTTGTGAATGATAAGTCAGTTTTTTATAAGATAATTGCTATGCAATTAAAGTAAGCTTATAAGTTTGTAAAAAATAACTTATAAATTTAAACAAGAAAATTTCAAAATTTTCCTCGATTATGTAAAAATTTTTAAATATGTTTATTTAGATAATATTGTAGTTTTGTAATTTATTACGCATAAAGTTTACTTATGCAAAAACAAATTAGAATAGGTATGTCTATGTCGATCAACAATAGTGATAGTTAAGCATCAATTTTTAAACAGCATAGATAATTAAAGGATTCAATTGTTTTTTTTCATTCGAAAGTGTAAAAAGAATGCTATAGATTTTACATCTTAGCTTCATTTTATTTTTTTATAAATGAGAAAAATCTGACTGTTTTGAATTTTTTCTGACATTTGTCCTATAATTTTGAAGCAATTGTCCTATATTTTTCTAATTGTCGCTATGAACCCTGAAACAAGTTTTTGCCATCTTGCCCTGTTAGATGCCACTGTCCTCCATCTTCCACCACCAATCACTTCGAGGTCTTTTTCAACGCTGTCTAGCCACCTAATGGGTGGTCGGCCTCTCTTTCGGGCTTCATCTGGTTTCGATAAAGTTAGTTTCTATGATGGTTCATTGTCGTCCGATCGGTAAAGGTGTCCTAGCCATCTAAAGCGATTAGCTTTAATGACATGGACGATATCTGGCTGTTTATAAAATTTCTTATAAATTTTATATCTGTTGTTTTCGTTGACAGCACCAAAAATTCTTATCATGATTTTTCTTTCAAACACCATCAACCTGTTCTCTTCCGATTTAGTGAGAGCCCAGCACTCACTCGCATATGTCAACACTGGTCTTAAAAGGGTTTTATAGATATTTATTTTTGTACTTTGACGGAGAAGTCGACTTTTTAATTGGATTTTTAATCCAAAGTAGCATTTGTTCGCCTTAGTCAAACGAGTGTTGACGAGTCCTAATTAATACACTTATGAATATTAACTATTAACTTAAAAGTAAGTAAAAAGATAATACATAAAACCCATTTATTTCTAAATAATTAAGGAAAAATAATTAATTAAAATTTTTGCATTGACCGCCCCCAAAAAAGTCATGGGCACGCCCAAGATTATGATTACGTCGACTTCGACGAATTGGAGACCAGTGCTTTAAGCGAGCGGAGATAATTACTACTGCTCTTTGTAATGTATGCTGCTGTTTGTTAGATGATTTAAGTAGTGAGCGTGGTTGTTACCCCTCTTTCCAATACATCAAAGCTATTTACAGGGTGTTTTAACGTTAACAGAACCAACGTCTCCTATCCCAGCAAAAAAAATCAGCAAAATTTCCTCAAAAATATGAAGGGAATTCGGACACTTTGTCTGCAGTTTTCTTTAGAAACTCAGGAGTTTTTTATTAGACCGCTGAAATGCCTTTAGAATGTATTCAAAACTGCAGACTTACGTGCTGAAGTCCTATTGCTACAAAATAACTACAGACTTCTTTGAGAAAACTGCACTTTTGACTCTTTTTTGAAGGAATTTTGGACATGTTTTTTGCTGGGAGGGTTGATTAAGAATCTCTAGGTAAGTGAACATGCTGAATCCTTTGGTATGGATTACAGCGGAATAAGGAAATAAAATAAGAAATGACAAGATAAGAAAGTTTTAAAAAATAAATTAAAAAATTAAGATCAGAAACTTCAGTAAAAAAGTTTTGCAAGTTGTACAAGTGTTATTAAATAGTTATTCGTGTTCTTTTTAGCTAAATGAACAAAATTTAATTAAAAAAACATAGAAACTGGCAAATTTGCGAACCTTTTCTTTTTTTTATGCCTGAAAAAGTGCTATTTTCACTTGAAATATATCATCGAATATTTATAATGACGGACTAAAAATCGGCCAAAAAAGGACCATAAAAATTCAATTTTTAAAAATATCATTTTTTGCCCACAAAATTCAGTTTTTTAAAATTAGTGGTTACATAATTCATAGGCATTTTCCTCAAGGCCATTTTTTCACAGATATTACTGTTATTAAGTTATATCATACTATTTGTTAAATAATTAGTTAATTTTTATAAATAGAAAATCGAGATGATAGTTTTTAAACAGGTTCTAACTGGTACCATTTTAACAAAATTGGTTAATATAAATAATTTAAACTATTTTAAAAACTTTCAAATGTTTGATATACAGGGTGTAAAGGAAAGTCCCTTTACCCTGTAATAAATTGCTAACGGAGCAAGCTAAAGCTATGCAATTAAGGTAACGGTATAGTAAAGTGACCATGCGCAATCGAATGCGAGCAACCGCAGCGCCCTCTAGCGGAAATTTTAGGAGTTAAAAATTTTATTTTAAAAACTATTAAGAATTTGCTAAAATAGTCAATTACAAAGTTGTAGAGCAGCATCGATTTAGTAGGAAAAGACACCTTAAGCAAAAAAATATCTTGAATAGAACCCCTAAAACGCACGCTCAATTAGGTTGAATTTACGTAGATTTTACGTCTTAAAACGCTTCTCACGAGGCGAAAATGAGAAATTTTCAATTTAATGGCTTAAATAAATGAATAAAAGTATTCTTAACTCATTAAATTGAAAATTTCTCATTTTCGCCTCGTGAGAAGCGTTTTAACCCTACAATGCATGATTTTTTAAATTCACTGAAAATCATTTATGTGACTTCTATTATGGTGTAAATTAGTAAAAAAATACTAAAAAAAATTTAATTTAATTTTTTTCTACTTTTCATTTGCAAAAAACTTTGTCCTTGAGAAATTAATTTGTGTCTCTTGTGAAATTAATTGTGAAGTGAAATAAAACCAAATGCTCTAAAAATATAAAAAAACAACTTATCTTTTCAAAACATTTTTTTTCAAGCTGAAAATTTTTTTTAATTTAATTTATATGGTCCTTTTATTTTGGCGTTTTCTGTGTCTTGACTTTCGTCTCACTAGCCACTAACAAATGTCTCAAAATAGTGCCCCTGCTGTGATCTACTGACACTTTAAAGCGCTAATACGATGAAATGTTATATCTATTGTACTTATTGCATGTTGTTGCCGTTTGGAAATGAAAGTTCGAGTAGGAAATGAGGAAAAATGTCGTGTTGTTAAATGGCATCAGTATGCACTGTAGGGTTAAGACGTAAAATCTTCGTAAATTCAACCTGATTGAGCGTGCGTTTTAGGGGTTCTATTCAAGATATTTTTTGCTTAAGGTGTCTTTTCCTACTAAATCGATGCTCCTCTACAACTTTGTAATTGACTATTTTAGCAAATTCTTAATAGTTTTTAAAATAAAATTTTTAACTCCTCCTCCTTTTTAACTCCTCGCATTCGATTGCGCATGGCCACTTTACTACACCGTTACCTTAACTGCATAGCTTTAGCTTGCTCCGTTAGCAATTTATTACAGGGTAAAGGGACTTTCCTTTACACCCTGTATAAGTTTTGTGGTAAGTAACAGGCTAGTTACTGTTGGTGTTGTATTCAAATTTTAACGGGTTTACACCACACAGAAATGTCCTACATAGTTTTCTCTAAAACTGCCAAAATCGGTCCATATGAAAATTAATTTAAAAGTTTGTTTAAGTAGGTTCATGGGCAAGAATATTTTGAAGATTGTAAAATAAATATAACACAAGGTTTAATGGGCACTTAAAAAATAGTAGTTTTTAAAGTTAACTCTTACAATCGGATGTTTCATTGCTCATCAGTGAAGTTTTCCTGCATAGTGTCTACTATCAAGGAAAAACTAGTTTTACAGGCGTGAAAAAACTAGTTTTTCAGGAGTAAAAAACTTTACAGTTTAAAATAACTCCAATACAGTCAAACCTGTTTTTGTGAGATTTTTTTGCTCGGTGTATGAAAATTTCAATTAAATTGGAAAAAAGAACAATCTGGCTACCGAAAAATATACTGGGTGTCCCAAGATAAGTGACCACACCATTTAACTTTTGAACCCTTTACAGATATAGTCATGAAAGTGGGGTCTAGGTATAGTTAAGTGACTATGTCCTATCCGATGCAACAACTTTTAATGCCCTCTAGCGGAAACTTAAGAGATTATAAATTTTATTTGAAAAACTATTAGAGATTTTCTAAATTAGTCAATTACTAGGAAGTTGTTGAGTAGCATCGATTTAGTAAGAAAAGACACCTTAAGCAGAAAAATATCTTGAAAAGCCTAAAACGCACGCTCAAAAAAGTAGAATTTACGTAGTTTTTAGGTCTTAAAACGCTCCTCACGAGGCGAAAATGAGAAATTTTCAATTTAATGAACTAAGAATACTTTTAGTCATTTACTTAAGTCATAAAAATGAAAATTTCTCATTTTCGCCTTGTGAGGAGCGTTTTAAGACGTAAAATCTACGTAAATTCAACCTAATTAAACGTGCGTTGGGATTTTATTCAAGATATTTTTCTACTTCAGGTGTCCTTTTCTACTAAATCGATGCTGCTCTACAACTTAGTAATTGACTAATTTAGCAAATATCTAATAGTTTTTAAAATAAAATTTATAACTCCTAAAGTTTCCCCTAGAGGGCGTTGAAAGTTGTTGCATTGGATAGGGCATTGTCATTACTATACCCACACC
Organism: Tetragnatha versicolor; assembly: GCA_024610705.1. Taxonomy (NCBI): domain Eukaryota; kingdom Metazoa; phylum Arthropoda; class Arachnida; order Araneae; family Tetragnathidae; genus Tetragnatha; species Tetragnatha versicolor. Next base: position 44,534,579 of record JANDEH010000009.1, read on the forward strand.
CCACTTTCATGACTATATCTGTAGGGGTTAAAAAGTTGAAAGGCGTGGTCACTTTTCTTGGGACACCCCTGTATAAATGTTTCCTTGATGCTCCATAGATTCCCTGCAAATTCACTGATTTTGCGCTATGTTTGACGTCATATGTCCTGGTTGTGAGGTGAGGCTATACAGAGGGTGTTTCAAAAGTATGTTTCACGACTTTTATTTGGAAGCGCTCTTAGGGTCGATAAAATAGTAAAACAAATAATTAAACAACTAAAGGAAAGAGCAAAAACTATAAAAAGAATACTGTTGCCAATATTATGATAAACTCATTGGAAAAATTTCATGAAGATATCGTGAATATGTAAAGAGATATTAGCATGGGAAAATAACACCTTTTCGAGCTTCAGTAAAGAAAAAACTTACAAATGTACAAGTTTTTAATTTTTTAAAATTAAATTTTGCTTTTATTTTACTTTAACAAATCACAAAACTACGTAATAAAACTGAAAAATTTGCAAATTTGTGAACTTTTTCAATGAATCGTAGGGATCGCTTCACCCATGCATGACTTCTCTCTTGATCGTCTGCATCCCCTCTAAGTATGATAGGGATCCTTTCGTTTGGGGCTTCTCTGTCTCTTCTTCATCTCTAAAAGTGCACTCCATCTATAGATTTTAAGATAGAAAATATTTTAACCGATCTCATTTGACTTCATTTAGGAAAATACCTTCACGAACTCATTGTTTACTAACAATGACTCCTTTAGGCTTAAGTTTAAGCAAAAAGCAAGAGTTCCATAGAATGTGTGTCGTGTGAATATTCATTAAATAAGTAAACAAATTAAGTTTATCGAAAGTTTTTATTCGCCATGAAAATATATTTGGGGGCCATTCACCGATTTTAATGCTACAGGCTATATTTCTTCCGATGTCATTTTCGATTTAAAGAAAATAAACCCTATTTTCCAAATAACGATAACAGTGAAAAAAATTAAGGTTTAAAAGTGCGACATCGTATTTGACTATGGGGAAGTAGGGGTGACTCTGTGACGAAACAGGGTCCCACCTGACTTGTAAGGCTTTAAGGTTGGGAAAAGATAGTGGAGATTGTCTTGGGGCGGTGGCAACAGATTGTGGCGCATGCGCGGATCGATGGCTGCGGTGGCTGCGGCCGGACTGCAGGTGCCGTCCGGGCCTCCGCCGGAACCACCCCACTCCGGAGCGCTCCCTCCGACCTGTTGCTGCCCTCACATGGCCCCAAATAAAAACAAAGCGATGCCAGGTGAAGGTAAACGAGCCTTTCTACTCAGCAACCCGACACTAATCCGCCGTTCGTTTCTCTACCTCCGAAAACGTTATTCTTCGACTCTTATGAGGGGATCAGGAATTGCCGCGCGTTTCACACGTTAATTATCTTGTTCTTTTTACCGGAGTCAAAGTGACTGTTTTGGAAACGAAGACGGACGATGTTCGTTTGTGTATTAGTGGAGCGAAAGTGGGGGATGGTCTCGGGGAAATACTCGAAAACACGTTATTTAAAATGCATGAAAAGTCTACGGAAATCGTGGGGGGTAGATTAAAAAATACACACTCTGTTTTCAACTGTTAAAGTATACTAGTGGAACGTTTTAACATAAAAATTAAGTTTGGTTTTCCCCGTTTATTGTTGAAATTGAATGTTATTTTTTATTTTTCAGATGACATGATTTCCGACAAGTCATTTATAATGCGTACTTCCTTATAAAGTGAACCTGAGCTGTAGTGGGACAATTGTGAGCAAATGTTGAAGTTTTCATGCCGGAAGAAATCTACTGATATAACCGGAACTGGCGGAATTCAGTGTTTTTACCGAATTTCATTCTTCAAAACTTATTTTTATTTAGAGAAAAAGGACGTTTAAGAGTGAGTAGTTTTTCTTACTTTATAAATACTGTATCAATTACATTTGAGTGACGCTTATATATTCTTTTATAGTCTTATTAATCTTTTGTGTTACAAGTGTGACACTAGCACAAAGTATTAAAATGCATAGTGTTTGATACTAAGTTAAAAGTCAAATTTCATGAAACTTCAAATAAAATCTGCCTCACAGAGATTTTCAAGTTTAAGTGTGTGATTTTCAACTTTTCTAATTTGCGAATCAAATTAATAAAAGTTTAAGTGTTTTAATTAAGTTAAGGATTAAATACTGTGTGTTTTTGAGAATTTTTTGTTTATAGAATTATTTACTTGTAATTATTATATAACTTAAATTATTTGTTTATGTTTTACACACACGTTCTAATATAACTTAAAATATAGAGGCGGATTCTGAAATGGAATATTCCAATATTATGCATTTATTTTTTGTGAAGCATCTTATAAAATTAACGAAATTAAAAGTATTTCTTCAATTTAAAAAACTATTAAAGGTGTTATAACACTATCCTCTTGTTTACAATTTGGAATAACATTCTTATTCATGATTTGAAAATACATTTAGTTTTTTTAAACTTTTAAAAAATTCATTTCGTTCATAGTATAGAGTAAAAAGAACTGTTAATTGCACATGGCTTAAACATGTGTTCTTAAAAAGCGGCATCACGTTTCAATTTTATAATCTCGTCATTTCAAGGAGGTAATATAGTGAGAAAATTATTCAAATTATGTTGTGACAGTATTTTTTCATTCATTATAAGGGTGTTTTGAATTTTCGTAGTACCCTCATTTTCTAAAATGGCCAATTATCTCATGCGTTATCCTTCTTCTATTTTCTTTGCTCCCAGTGTGAGTAATTTATCTTCTTTTTACCTACATTATCGATATTCTTTTTAAGTTAGAATTTGTTTTTTTGTGTGCATACTATATATCTTACTAGATTATGGGATAATTAGTTCTTTGTACTGAATAAAACAAAAACATTGGACACATATTAAAAAACTGTTTATACTTCTCATTCCTCGTTCAATTCAGAAAAATAACTGAATGGAAAAATGCTGAGACCCAGTTGACACTTTCTCTTGATCTCAAAATATTGCTAAATAACAGTCTAAATAATATTAAAATAATTAATTACTTTTTAATATTTCTATTAAAATTATGTATTTTTAAAATTAGCAGTCTTGCTAGTAGTTTTGATCTTGAATTAGCGTATTATATCTTTGATTAATGTTTTTAACTTTATAACTCATATAATTTGTGTTTTAAGTTTTCTTTTATGTCAATTTTATGCTCAGATTATTTTGTGTCAAAATTTATTTACTTCAATTTTGCACAGGTTATTTTTTGTTCTTTAAGTTTATTCATATAAATTTTAGGCATAGGTTATTTCGTCTGTTTTAAGTTTATTCATGATGATTTTCATAAAGAGGGTACCTTTTTGAAGTACTTATATTTAATGTTGTTTCTTTCTATCCGGGCGTAAGTTTGATACCGATTCTCTAATCTTAAATACAAGTTTAGATTTGGGATATAAATGTTAAAAGAAAACCAATTAGCAGTGAAAATAGCCTTTAAATAGGTATTATAAGTATCTGATACTTTTATGATTTTTTAAACAACTTTTTCTGAAGTTTTTAAAATTACCGAGGAAGTTGTGAACCGAACGTGAAAGAACCGCTGCCCAAAATATCACTAATAATTAAATCTTCATCGTTAATTTAAAAATACTTTTTCTGTTGTGAACTAAGCAGAAATATAGTTTGTCAATTAAAGTGATATTTTTCAGTTTTTTTCAGCTGAAATTTCATAAGTTTGAAAAGGGAATAAGTTCATAAACCTTTTTCAACTGCACAGTATTTTTATGCTTATTCATGTAAAAAACTACTATTTATGTATGTACACCCAGGGCTCGATTTCAGCCGGAACGGTCCGGAACGGCATTCCGGAACCTCTGTTTCGGAAAAAAAGAATAATCTATTTTATCTTAGCATTTTTTGTACATAAGCATATTTCACTACAGGGTATTTTTTATAATCCGTTTGAAAATGAAATATTAAGAGTCATTTTACATCAAATTAGCCAAATTGTGTTGTACCTTGCGACACCTTAAATTCTACCATTTAAGGACTTAAACTACGCATTCTGTTCCTTAAATTTGTCAAAATATACAACACTAATGGTTCATTGATGATAAGCCGTTTTGCCTCCTACAAGAGGCACCCTGTTGGGGAAAAATACAACCCACTGTACAAAAAAGGTGTTTTACAAAAAAATTGTACATAAAAATGGTTGGAGGTGACGCTTGAGAGCAGGAGTTTTCTCACATATTCCTCTAACCAGAGGTAGTGGTAAAATACTCCCTTTTTGTACATAAAAAGTTCATCCCTTATACAATAATTTAGTTCGAACACTCTTACTAATCTAGTACAACGCATTTGAATTTATTTTGTAAGTTTAAATTTGAAGATAAATGCTTAAGCTTTTGTATTAAAAAGTATTCGCGTCTTTTAGTTTTCAGACCAATAATTTTACCGTTCCGGTACCTCTTTTTTTTAGAAATCGAGCCCTGTGTACACCTATATTTTTTTGATAATTGTTCAGTGTTCTTAATAGGGTACTGAATTTCCAGTAAAAATTTGGTGATTTGCAATGAAAATTTCATTACCTACAAAGGTTTTTTTCTTCAAAACTTGGTTTTTGGACATTCCATTTTTTAAATAACGATTTTTAAAATTGTTTTAAGAGAAAGTTAGCAACTTTCCTACTATTTTTGTTCAAAACTTTTAACTGTAATAATCTAACTAAAAAATAGGACTGAATTTTGAAAAATAAAATACCTCTTTTATGTTTTTTAATTACTCGGAGCCGAAAATGCATGTTTAATTTCTTAATTGGTGTCTAATATTTAAATTAAATTATTAAAAAATACATGATATTTTCTAAAATGAACTTAACTCACTCATATCCCATCCCCTCTTGTCATTAAAAATAAGCAACTCCCTATCCCCGTGAGTGTTACGAATATTTCAATGGCCACAATCTGTCAAGAGACAAACATTTTTGATTAAAACTGTGAAATATTGTAGGAGGAGAAATAATAAAAAACCCGGGAATTTGAGTAAATAAAATATTTAGTGAATATTTTTGCCGTTAGAAGTATTTTTTCTCACTAACCTAAAACTTACCCCATCAAAAACATAATTTCGGAGGAAACTTAATTTTTTGATGTACCCGGAGTACTATAAGCCAATCCTTGCAAAATGCACCCAAATATCAATACATCATTTTCATCAAAAATGGAAAGCGAGTAGAAAATTGGCAAATAGCTTACTGAAAAATGCATACTCATACGGGGTTTTCTCCCCTGCCCCTCTTTCTCAAACCTGACATTAATTGCAATTCTAAAAGACTCCAATATCCGTCTCCTCAGGAGAGTGTGTGTCGACAGCGCCTGACAGGATACGTCACTCAAACTCCCGCGCCAATATAAGTCTTGCCTTCTCTGACAGCCTAATCCATCGGGCCAGTCCTCCTTTCGATCGATACTATATACACTAAATTATGGACTAATAGACGGCTCTCGAACCAAAATTCAATTGCAGGGCTTCCTTATTGCCCTTCCTTCAGATCCTTTTAGGGAGGATTTTCTGCTTTGTTATTTCTGGCTCCTCTTGAGGGCAAACCATCTGATCATGAAGGCTTTTGCTACAATTTGGAATGAAATAAAACTGCAATCGAACCCCTATATGTTATCATCAAATTGTTTTACCTGAGATATTAATGTATTGATTAAAAGTAATGGAATGTTTTATTAAGAGACCTAGGACGTATAAAAACCATCAGATTTTCCAACTTTTTCTCACTTTTAAAAATTGACTCAGTTTATTTTCTTAAAATGATGTTGGAATGTTTCTATCATTATATAGAACCAGAGATATAATCTATTGGTTGTGGGGTGTTTTAGTAATCTAGTATGTTCTACATTTTTATGTCTTTTCTTTATGAAATGTTTTTCCCCCTATTTTCAACTTTAATTTCATATCAATAAAGAACCATTTTAGATAAAGATACCAATTTTAAACACATTATTTTAAAACATTTAAATTTAATTTTGATTCAGCGAATTAGAAAAAAAATCAATAATTTATCACTTAATTTTTTATATTTTTTATTAAATTAATATTTAAAAAATACTGAACGTAAATTAAAGATGTACAGTCGACTTCGCTTAAAGTGATTACATTTGTCCAAATTGATAACAATATCCGGTTGATAATTATAAGCGTTTCTATACTCACACAAAAATATATATTCTATTAATATAGTTTCTATAAATCACAAAATTAACGATTATCAAGTATGTATTTTGCATTTTTAAAGGAAAGTATTATATGAACGGATCAAACCCAATACTACATTTATGACTTACTTTGTATGTTTATGTATTGAAATTGACCTTCAAACGGGAAAATGATGTTTTTTGAGGGATTTCAACAAATATTGATAACATTAAACGATATAATGATCCCATAAAACGATACATTTTGCGTTAATTTAAATAAGAGTGAACGGGACCAGTTAATTTCGATAACATTATCCGATTGATAACATTAACCGTGATCACATTAATCGGAGTCGAGTGTATTTCTGTTTTATTTGAGAAAAAGGTATTGAAAATCAATTAATAATATTTTTAGCTGTATCAATTTTAAGTTACTATTTTTTTTGAAAAACATTCAATTTTAAATTTTAAAAAATGTTCCATAAGTTTTGCGTAACGATTTTTACAAAAAGTTTCAAAACTTTAAGCTACTTTAATAATTATTATAAGTGTCCCAAACCCCTTCTAAACTATTTTATTTAAAAAAAATAAAAACTAGTACTGCACAAAAGGTACTACAAAAACGTAGACAACATTTAAGAGGCGCAAAACTATTTACAAAACTGGATGTAGCAGATGTCTTATTGGATTTTTCCCAAATCCGTTTGTTTCAGGCCATTCGGCGCCAAATGTTGATTAAAAACTGATTCACACCTCAAACTGAACAAAAATTGAGTTTTGTAATGTTGCGTTTATTTAACGACGAGATTTTGTCATTAAATTAAATACAGTACTTTTAATATTGTATTCTGTTACCACAGCAAATTTTGGTTATTATTTTTTTAATTGCCTTCTTTTTGTTTTAATTCATTCATCAGAATATTTGTTTGTTGGTCCAGTCTCAATAAATTTGGAAGATTGGAGTTCTATTGTTGTAATGTACATGGGGGGATTTCTTCGAACCTGTTGATCTTTTGAGTAACGCTATCGACACTCTAAGAAGTTATTGTTCTTTTACTAGTTTTCCCATCAGAAAAAAACCACCCGCTTTTTTAGAAACGATACCTGTACAAAAATTAAAACATTTATTTATAAGGGCTGTTAAAAGTTTAAAAAAATTTTTAGATAAAAACTATTAGGAAATGTAGGGTGGATTAAAAGGGACTATTGAAAGCTCTCATTGCTACATACAGCTCTAATTAAGTTTTCTTTACCGTCCCTTTATAATCGATTAGCATTTTTCGATACCTCAATTATTTAAGATGATATTTAGGATTATTCTGATAAATAGTAATTATTCTGTTCAAGGAAAAAATTTTATTTAACATTTAAATTTATTTACATTTAACTAACAAGGTGTTTCGTAAATCTTAAAAACTGATAGGTATTTTCCCCTATCAAGCTTCGTTGATTCGTATGGAGTTGCTAAAAGATAATTTTTCTGAATAGTTTCGGTAAATTGTAATAATATTAAAATAGTAATATTGCGATAATTAGCGTTTCATGTTCCTGAAATTAGGTTGGTAAAAGTACCCTATTTTCATTCCAAGTTTTTAAAAAATTTGTTTAAATTTTATTTAACGCACTAAAAATAGTCCTCGCATTTTAAAAAAATATTCATGTAAGGTTAAATTGCACAAATTTTAGTTAAGCTCTGAAATCAAAAACTAAAATATTTTAGAATCACTTATCCAAAACTATTTGATGATTCCAAAATTTCATTGATGCGACGTTGAACTTAATATGATCTTTCACTACACATATCACGATCTATTTTTAAGTAATGGTTCGGAAATTCGATTTAAATGGTGAAACGCACGCCAATATAAAATCCGTGTTTCTCATTGTTTTTAAGCCCCCTCTCTTCTAAAGTATTTTAATACCTTTCGTCTCTTCATTGTGAACCCTTTCTTTGTCGTGACGTCTTTAAGAAGGTGAATGGCGGAGGGGTTGCCTAGCAACGAGGGATTACGGTCACGTGACGGAACTCTTTCCACGAGGAGAGCTCTTTTGCGGCACTCGATTTTAGAAAATTGATGGATTAACACCTAGGAGAATTATAACTTTTTCGTGTCCTAAACAGTTTTATATCCCCATAAGCATCCTTGAATTTAAACAGGATGTTTCAAATGTCCGTTTAACGGTTTTTATTTGGAATCAACGTCTCTTTGGGTCAGGGAAGTACGGTCTACCCCTAGGTAATTAGACATGCTGAATCCATTGAGACGGCTTACGGAACCCCTAGCGGCAAAATTAGAAAGTTTAAAAAAATGTTCTAAACATAAAGGAGGTAAAAGGCGAAAACTTAAAAAAAAAACGCCCACAGAACAAAAATTTCATGAAATATCTTAAATATTCGAGGAGGTATCAGCAATTGAAAATAACACTTCTTTAGGCATTTTAAAAGAAAAGGTTGCGAATTTACGAGTTTTTTCCATGGTTTTTTCAGTAATACCATTTTTAATTTAAAAAGCAAAGAAACTTGCGAATTTGCCAAATTTTTCTTTTTTAGGGCTTGAAAAAGTGCTATTTTCATACGAAATATCTCCTCGAATATTTGAGATATTTTCATAAATCTTTTTTCCACGCATTTTTCATGATATGCAAAGAGTTTTCTCTTTGAAACTTTTGTGTTCTACTTCTTTTAGTTATTCAATTATTTTTTAACCTTCTTATTTCGCCGCTATGGGCGCTGTTCGCCATCTCTATGCATTCAGCATGATCACTTACCTACGGGTACACCTTACTTCCACGACCCTAGGAGACGTTGGTTCCAAATAAAAGCCGTGGAACGGACTTTTGAAACGCCCTTTTTAATTTTTATGATACTGACCACACGATTGAGATCACTAGTTAGTTTGTAGAGAGATATGTCAGCAGTCTATTTTATCCAGTAGTCGATGATCAGTCAGACGTCAGTAGTCAGACAGCAGTCGGTATTTATTAAGCAATTAGTTTCTAGTCATAGCATTTATATTAGTCAGTATCAGTTTATAGTGAATAGTAAGACATTATTTGACAACTGACAACCAGCCTATTACTGACTACCAAATGACAGGTGACTTCTAATTTAATATTGACAAATTTAAATCTGAGTTTTTAGAGACTATTGAGTACTTAATGTCTCGTTACTGTCTAATGACCATTTACTGACTTCTGACTATCGAAGCTTTCTTGCCGAACTTTGTTCACCAAGACTTTCATTACATTTTAAGTTTTCTAATAAACAGTTTAGTGCGAAATAATACTTAGATTTTATCTTCCGAGCTTTTGCAAAAGGGTTTGATAAAACCCAAGCTTAATTAAAAACTCATCCCAAACAAATCATTTAGAAATGTTTTTATATCTGCAGATCCCAATAAGCTGACAAAATCTTTTTGATACCAATTTCACATATATTTTCAGAAAAGTATCATCAAAGAATTTAAATGGACTTTTACAAAATTATCTTAAAATGCAAAGTTTTTAAATGACTACCTCTAAATTTTTTGTTAGAACCTCAAAATTTCTTGCGAGGCCTCTGTTAAAAATACCTAAACTTCAGTTCCTTTTTCCATCTTAAAATAAGTCGAAAATACTAAGAGTTCAAGAAGAGGATGAAATAACCGCTACTGTAAAACCGAGAAATAGCAGGCTCTATATTTAACAGTAAAAAAGAGTCGGGGGTACTACATCCGCCATTCAGTTTCGTCGAGTAGACGACATGTGTGAAAGCTGTTCTCGTTTCAGAAAGGGGTCTCTTGAGGGATGCAGGGCAGGGGTTTGTAGCGTCGTTTATAGCGCCGGGGGTTCTTCTCCGTATATTGGCTTTCAACCGGAGGGAGTAAGTTGGCTGGGCGGAACCGCAATCCAGATTTTTCCGGTTTTGTTTTTTATTAAAGGTGAATATTCATGTGACAAAATGGGCGTGTGGTTGATGACCTAAATGTTTATATAAATCGATATTATTCCTCTAGGGAAGTTGGTACGACTTAGATAAGTGTGTAAAGCCAATTTTATAGCTCTTGTTTTTTTTAAAGAAACTTTACTATAACGCTTTTAGCAAAACTTTACTTTTACTGAATTGCTCCAATTTCTTAGTGTTTTTGGCACATTTGTAAAATTTTTCTACTTTTTAATGTTATTCTCTTATTCGGGCATCCCCTTTCTTTAGATAAGTAATTGATCCACCGGGAACCCAATACACCTTTCTGTTAAATGTGATTAACGAACGAAACCTTATGTTAAACGTTTTGAGGATTATCAATAGCTCCATGTTAGAATAGTGGGTTCAGTGGTTTTTCACCGGAATAGAGAGCTTGGAAGTTTTACATTACAATAAGAAAAAAAAAGAATAATTTTTGAAAAAAAAATGTTTTCCTAAGTATTACTCCTCAATTTAAGTCTAAATTTCGAGGGTAGGGAGACAGTCTCCTTCCCCTCCTTATTCCTCCTTAGTCTCCTACCCATGTAAGTAAAACAATATCCTACAATCTATAACTTTACTTAACTTCAGTAGTATAGCAGAACCATGGCGTTTTAGTTCAGTAAATTTACTAAAAAAAGATCATGACTGTTTTAGCATTGGTTACGAATATCAAACAAATTTTTCCATAAATTTCAGAAAAAGAGAAGGATTTAAAACAAAAGTAATAAGATAAATGCTTTAATTGCTATTCAGCATTGAAAAATAGCCTATAAACTAAGGTAACATACAACTAGAATTTCTACTACGATATTTCTCTCAAATAATTTTGACTAACGTTTCTTTAGATCTTCACACAAGAAAAAGGATTTCCTCTTAAAAAAAACGAACAAAAGCGAGCGTTTCGTTATGTCTTTAATCAGCTCACCTTTTAATTTGGGGTCTTTTGGAAATAAACTCAACCTTGCCGGAAAAAGATCGGGAAAACGAAGAGAGTAGAAATTTAATGACCGGGAATCTTGAAACTAAGAAGGTCTGGCATGAGTGTCGAATAAAGTTAGGAAGACGTTCCAGCCAGGCTTAATGGTTAGGATCAGCCTCGAGTGTTATTTTAAGACGCGTTTAATTAAAAAGGCACTTCTTATTTTTTTTGCGTCGTTCCCACTCTTTTGGAAAAAACTCTGCGTCCCCATTTTCCTCGAGTAAAACCTCGTTTATCTGGACTTAGCTTATCCGAATCTCCAGATTATCCGGATCCGATATGTTTGCATGACCGACCGGGCTTTGAAACAGAAGAGCAGTTCTTTGTTTAGATTAGTGATTAAGAAAAGTTGTTTTTATTTTATATGTCTTTTAAAAAATTTCGTTACAACGCATAGATTGTCATTTCAAGCCTTTTAACTCTGGTTAGATTTAGAAAGTAGAACTGCACAGAAAACTCTTATTACGTATTTTCTTCAAAAACTGGAAAGATTTTCAAAGAAAAATTTTCTTAGATGTGTAGACAGCTGTTGGCAACTTGACGGGAAGAAACCAATTTGAAATGGATTTGTTTGTGGTAACAATGAGCTAACTCCAACAGTTTCACATTGGAGTTCGCTCATAGTTGCTGCAAGCACTTTTTATGTAAATTTGTACAGGGTGTTTCCATCAACAAGTCCGACTAAACTCTGCACAGACAAATTACTTGCGTGGAGTGGATAACAATAACAATTTTTGTGAAAATTGCGCCTGAAAAAGATCGTCGTGTACAGTTTACGCTAACAGGGTTTAAGAAAAACAGTGACGTACAGTGTTTCAAAAGTCCGTTTCGCGGTTTTTATTCGGAACTAATGTCTCCTAGGGCCTTGGAAGTAAAGTGTACCCCTTGGTAAGTAACCATAGAGAATCCTTTGAAATGACTTACATCGCTCCTAGCGGTGACATAATAAAGATAAAAATTAACTAAAAACTAAAGAAGATAGAGCATAAACTGCAACAAGAAAATAGTTATATAAAAAGGCGATATAAAAAAAACGCGTTGAAGTTGGCACGTAAAAATAGCACTTTTTCAGGCCTCGAAAAAGAAAAAGTTTACAAATTTGCAAGTTTGTTTAGTGTAATCGTGTAGTTTTTGTGTTTTTAGCTAAATAAAAACAAATTTTTACTAAAAAATTTAAGAAACTTTTTTTGAGGCCTGAAGAAATTGCTTTTTTCACTTGTTAATATCTCTTCAAATATTGAAGATATTTTAATGAAGTTTTTTTGCCCGTTTTTATGTTATTGCCATCAATATTATCACTAAATTATTTGTTTTAACTTTTTTAGTTCTGTATTTTTTTAAACTTTCTTATTGCTCCGCTAGTGGAGCTTTAAGTCATTAAAATTTTTTTGAAGTTGTATAGGAACATCCTGTACAGTTGTTAGCGTTAGGTCATATTTGGAAACGAATATATTAAAAGCATCTACTGCGCATGCATGGATGTTTTTTTCCAATACATCGTCACACTCTCGAAAAGGTTCGTCGTAGAGGCACGGTTTTTAGGGCATTTTGTGCGGTACTCCCCTTTAAGGAATCTGGCTGTGCAGAGTTTTAACAGACTTGTTCATTCCAACTGAGAGTGTGTTTGTTGGTCATTTCAGTGCTTCTGCTGCTGCTGGCGTGGTGCGTGCGCGGCTGCGTGGGCGGCGGGGAGCCGGGGGCGCAGCTGGCCCTGCAACTGGTGGAAGAGGTGCGGGCGAGCGGCGGCGGCTGTCGGCGCGCCTCTCTCGCCGACGTGCCCGGCTTCGAGTGGCGGCTGGCACCGGGCGCCTTCGAGCGGCAGGCCGCCGCTGCCGCACACACCGCCGCCGTCCTCCGGCACTACTTCCTTTCCTCGCCCAACGACACAGAGGTGGGTAGACAGTTGTTAACTAAGGGCCGGGACGACTCGATTCGCTCCTAGTCGTTAACCCTCTGATGCCCACTAACCGAAATAGCTATGGAAGAAATTCTTTTTTTTTGTCTTATTCGTGTAGTTTGCGGTTAAAATAAAGTAAAAACGCAAAAATAGAAAACAAACTTTTATTATTATTACTATATATTTTTTAAATTTTGAAACTGGGGCTGAATCTAAATTTTATAAATTTTCCCACCTGAAGGTGCAGTTACTGCTGTAATTATTTAAAAACGTGCTGAAAATTGAAGCTCAACTTTTAGAGCATATTTGCAACCATGGGCAGTAGAGGGTTAGGATCCTTATCAAACGGAGGAGAGAAAGAACACTCTTAAAACGACAGTCTCAAAACTGAGTAAAAAAGTACTCTAACTGGCTCCGATCCAAATGTGCTCAAATTTGAAAACATGAATATACTCATTTCTGAAAATGTGCATAGTCAAAAATGAAACATCATGAGCTCATTTTTGAGTTCAAGCTCAAGATGTTTCATTGAGTATGCACATTTTCGGAAATGAATATATTCATGTTTTCAAATTAGAGTACATTTGGATCGGAGCCAGTTTGAGTACTTTTTTTACTCAGTTTTGAGACTGTCGTTAAGGGGAGTTGGTTGAGGGGCGATGCACCAGACTCCCCCTGTAGAGTAGGAAAACGGATGTATCTCCCCTCAAATCCCTTCTGCTTGATAAGGATCTCAACCACTTCGAGCCGCCCAGTAAGGCACTAATGCTTGGATGCAGGGCCTGATTTACCATTAGGCCTACTAGGCCCGGGCCTAGGGGCCCCATAATTTGGGGGCCCCCTAATTTTCAAAAATTAAATTAAAATTTATAGTAGAAATAACTTTTTATACTTCCTAGAAGATTTTTTCATTAATTGTTGACCAAATAAAGCCTAATGTAATACAAACATATAATTAAAAAACTACATACATTTAATGCACGTAAACTTTTATATTTTTACTTGTATTAATACAATCAAAATTACTCAACTTCTGCACGTGGTTGTGATAACACATAGGTACTGCATAACGTGGGGCCCCTTCCTGAATGTTGGGCCTAGTGTCACGAATTTTCTAAATCGGGCCCTGCTTGGATGTTGTTGCAGATTGACCCGCTGTTCGTGCAGGCGCTGGTGCGAGCTACGGTGGAGGGCGACCTGTCGCTGAGTGGCAGCGGCGTGGCGTTGGCTGCGGAGGAGGGGGCGTGGGCGGTACGGGGGGCGGACGGCCGGGTTCGCCCTGCCGACCGCCCACCCGATCTGCCACCCACTGCAGCCAACCTCACCGCCGCCTGGTCCCCGCCCTTCGTCGACTGCAACCTAACGGCCGCCTGGCAGCTCGCTTACGCCCTGCCCTTCTTCGCAAAGGACATCAAGTGAGTCGCTTAGTGTGCTTTCATATACAGGGTGCCCCGAGATAAGTGTCCCCCATTTAAAGATAAGGGCTTTTATGCCTTATCCCCCAGATAAAGGCATAAAAGTGGTGTCTACAGGGTGATTCAGAATTCATCATCAATATTTGGTGGGTGGGTAGAGGGGACCTAGACAATCATATTTCGAATAGGAATGGGGGGCGCAGATACACCGTTAAAGGACCTAATGTGGTGCGAGAGCGTTACAAAAGGACGTTTTCCCAAGGCCCGTTCAACGAAACAAAACATAATAAAATGAAAAAAATTATTGCATGAGGTACAGCAGTATCCGTACTACTTACACCATAAATTTGATGGAAATTGGACCACTTGCTAAACCATGGGGTGAGTTTTAAAACGTGCAATATTAATCTTTTATCTAAAGAATGGAGTTCCCTTAGTGTTAGTGTAATGGTATTTAGAAGAATGGAGTTCCCTTAGTGTTAGTGTAATGGTATTTAGAAGAATGGAGTTCCCTTAGTGTTAGTGTAATGGTATTTAGAAGAATGGAGTTCCCTTAGTGTTAGTGTAATGGTATTTAGAAAAATGGAGTTCCCTTAGTGTTAGTGTAATGGTATTTAGAAGAATGGAGTTCCCTTAGTGTTAGTGTAATGGTATTTAGAAAAATGATGATCGTTGAAGGAATTTTCAATGATCATAAAGCTTTTAAAATAAAAATTATAACTCTTAACATTGCCGATAGGGGTTGATGAAAGTTGTCGCATCGGATAGTTCAGGTTTTTTTTCATATTTTTGACTGCGTTTAAAAGTTAAAGGGGGTGGACAAATATCTTGGGACACCCTGAGTATTTTCACTTATATTTTTCAATGATTTTTTGATGTTATAAATAGGGCCCTAAATGTGCAGTAAAAATTTGGT
The DNA here is from genome assembly GCA_024610705.1 of Tetragnatha versicolor. Classification (NCBI taxonomy): domain Eukaryota; kingdom Metazoa; phylum Arthropoda; class Arachnida; order Araneae; family Tetragnathidae; genus Tetragnatha; species Tetragnatha versicolor. Next base: position 44,549,918 of record JANDEH010000009.1, read on the forward strand.
AGTTTATTCAACGAAAAGATCATTCTGAACCCATTGAGGTGACTTCCCCTAAATAAGAAAGTTAAAATATTATTAAAAAACTAAAGAGGAGAGATGGACGAAAGTTTCAGTGAGAAAATTGTTTTCAATATTGTGAAAAACGTACAGAAAAGTTTAGTTTGTTATTATTATGAAATTTATAATTTAAGCGTATGATATACATGCATTATTTTTGTCTTTTTAATAATTTTTTCTAAAAATTATCAAATTATTATAGAATATAATTGTATTTATTTGTCATCAATTGTTGTAGGCGCTAAAAATGAAAACATTCTAGACAATTAAAAATATTCCTGATACCTTTCCTTATTCCTTTATTACTAGAAATTCTTGATCCATATCATCCCTCTTATCTATCATTTTTAGCCCTAAAGCGCAAGCACTAGAATATATCCTCAAGACAAAGTTCAAAAACTAACTGCTTTTAGAAAGATCGATGAACTTTCCCTTGTCAGTTGTCTATTCTTTTTTATCTTCTTTTTGTTCTTTGACAAATGGAGACTTTTGGAAATAAAATAGAAACTATGTAAGATATATCCACCTTTTCAAATGGATAGTATGGTAAGGCCCTTGCCCTTCAGTGAAACATTTTCCCGTTTCCTTCTTTTTTAACCACTGAAAATAAAATTATAAATCTACATTACTGAGTCGATACCTTTCTAGGCTTTTTTTGCTGTTTTTACTGGAGATAATTTTAAAAAGGAATAAAAAAATGATCAAAAATACATTAAATTTTTAAACTAGATCCATGCTTTTAAAATAAGAGCATAAGCAAAAAAAATTAGGAAATTTTTGAAATGTGTAATTAGATAAGTTTTTCTTGTTTGGAATATAAAATTGAAAACATTTCAATTTTCTTATTTATATAACTTTGCTCCATCTATTAAAATCATAGATTTCCTTGTGTTTCATTTTTTTCATGTTTATCGGAAATTAAAGTAAATTTCATAGACCTTTAAACTAAAACCTTTTTACCTGTGAAAGAGAAAAAAAATGTTCATAAATATTTCAGACTGTTGTATAAAAAATAGCTTAAAAGGAATAATATGCTATTTCAAAAGTATCTTTAACCGCTATCCGTAAAACATTTTTCCCTGTGAAAATGAAAAGAAGTGTTTAAAAAATATTTCAGACAGTTGTATAAACATAGCTTAAAAAGAATAATATGCTTATTTAAAAAGTATATTTAACCTCTTTTTAATGTATTATTAAACCCTTTGAAATAGCCACAATCATAATGGAGAATCTCAGCATCATCCTTCCCTGAGTTTTTTTTTACAAAAAAACTGAGAACCAAGTTGGTTCTAAGAAAGAGCATGTACAGTACAATCCTCTTCTCTGTTGGGAAACCTTGACCTTGATTTATTCTATTCGCTGCCAAGATTTTCCCCTTTTTGTTTGTGAGATCGATTTCTTAAACTGGTCTTTAGCGCATCGCAGTAAATAAAACAGTAGGGTAGAATTCAAGGGGTACAAGTGACCGGGAAAAAGTTTTGCTCGCCGGATGGGTACTTAAACTTACGAATTTTTAATTATATTACGAGGTTGTAATAAGAAACCCAATTAAATTCGATTTTTTTCTTGAAATTTAGTTAGCATAGATACGTTATTTTAGATGGTAAATGCAACAATATTTAATATTAAGAAAGTATTCAATTTTTTATTATTTTATTTTTTAATTCTGAAATTAAAAAAAAAAAGATAGTTTTTGTTAGGATAATCATTTGTTGGAGGAGATTAAAGTACAAACAAAATACTCTAATTTAAAGAAGAAAAAGTGCTCTAGACTCTAGAGTTGTATAGCGGGTTGAAAGAGAAAGGAAGAGAACCAACTTTTACAAACTTCTTTGACATTGAAAAATTAGTTAGTTTTTAGTTCATATCTTAGTGAGTATCTCAGTTACCTAGATATATTCTCCTTCAAGAAACCATAATATGGTTTCTTAGAAAAGAAGAAATATTATTTCTTCGGTAAAGAGGCCGCACTGAAACACTTTTGACAAACTTGTTCTGGAAGTTTTCATCTGAATAAGTGCAGTTATAAAAGGAATTTTCTTCTTCAAACTGCCCTGCAATTACTGAGCGTTTGAAGCAGACCCTTGTTGCTCTGTCCTTTATTCGTTCCCTTTTTCTAGAGGAGTCGTCTCCGTGACCATGCCAGTGGACGGCGTCGACATTGACCAATGTGATGGGGAGTCCAATCTGTCTGCCTTCTCCTCCTCGCACCACTGTGATCTCGCATCTACTCAGGTGAGGCCTTCATCACCTTCATGTGGAGTATCTTTTTGAGTTGTTTGGCGTTATATTTTAAGCCTACATACACCGGGTGCCTTTAATAACTTCTAAAACCGGTCGTTAAAGGTTTTACAAAGGGTTACAAAAGTTAACCTTTTGACTGAGCTTCTGTTAAAAGCTCTAAGTTCGTTTTCAATGTTAAAAAACTAAATGAGTTAGATTATCATTTTAAAGTGTTTAAGATAAACAAAATATTTATTCATGAGCAAAAAATTAAATTAAAATTTTTATATGGTCAACCGTTCCTAACACTTTCTTTGAAAAATTTTCCAAGTTCTTTGTTGATATTTCCCAAATGAGCTCAAAGGGTAACTTTTCATTTAAAAAATTACTTCTAGAGCAGTTCAACTTTAAAAATTAAATCTAAACAATACTTAAAGCCGTATTCACCACAAACCTAACCTAAGGTTAACCTGGAATAAAAACTTCTAATTGGTAGTTAAATAAGGGAAACAGATTTTGAGCCAATCAGAGTGAGGTATTTGCATGAGTGAGGGATTTGCTTGATTTTATACTTTTTTGATACCTTATGGTTTAAAACTCCCAAATTTCTGATTTTTAAGTTCAAAAATGTGTTTTAAATAATTTAAAATTCAATTTTATTTTTGCCAAAACGCCAGAAAAGTCACGTTATCAGAAAACGGGCTTCTATTGGATGTGACATCACAGCGCATGAAAACCATTGTGTTTACTGTTTTCACGTGATCAGAAAACGGGCTTCTATTGGATGTGACGTCACAGCGCATGATTTGTGATTCGAAAGTGTTTTCGCGCCCAAACAAAAAACGAAATTTCAAAAATTTATATCTCAGAAACTAGGCTACGAAAATACTTGATGTAAACGTCATTCTTCATGGTTTTTATCTACTATTTAAAAAAAAATTAATCCCAAAACGTGAGAATACCTCGTTGTCGAAAAAGCTTCATTCCAGGTTAACCAAGTTAGTGGTAAATACAGCGGTTAGAGTTCTTGAATTGAAATAATTCCTAACTGGTCAACTCTTTTTACTGTTTAAGGTAGGATTAACGCTAATCAGATAGCGTATTTAATAAGCGCTAACTAGCATATTACATACATTGTTACAAAGTGGTGTTAATTCTTTCGTAGTTGAAGGTTTCTCCGCTGAGCTTTCAATTTCTGTAAAACCCGTTTTTCCTTTAGTGTAGACAGTGTACAGAAAAGACGACTTTACGATTAGGAACGCGTTTCTGTAAAACGCGTTTTTCCTTTAGTGTAGACAGAATATACAGTAAAGACAACTTTACTTTTATACGCATAGAAAATGTTGCTTTTAATCAGCAGGGAATTTTTAACTAATCGCTTGTTATAGTCGGGTTGCTTTTTCAGCTACTAGAAATCTATTTTGGTCTTAGTCAACTTTAAAATAAAGAATTCTACTATTCCGATACTGAAATTTTTCTTCTGTTACCATATTACATACTTTAGGGGTCAAATTCTTATAACACCCTAGCACATCCATTTTCGTTTCTAAGGGTGTAAAACTCTGAGGAAACTCTGAAAATTAGTTAGTTTGACTTCCGGGGTAGTCTATATTTAAAAATATATACTATATTTCAGGGGACTTTTAATCGTCTAAATTTTTATAAATCGCATTTAGTATGACTGCAAAAATCCTCTTATGTCAACATTCGAACAGACTTCTAAATACTATGTAAAAACGTTATAACATTCTGTAAAAACCTTTTTCACAATCAATGATGTCTTCTCTAGTAATTTAATTACTTTTTCAAGTAACATCACATCTGTTCTTATATTTTCTCCCAAATTTTGAATAAAAATTTTAATACACTGCTGTTCAAAAATTAAGGACGGAACGGTTTTTTCAACATAACACCTAGAAGAATTATTGTTCATCCATGAAAATCATACCAAAAGATGTTTATTGGGTGAGAATACAGGGCCCGAGAACAAATTTCCCCTGTCAATATTTTAAGGGGGTAAATGGACCCTCCATTGATAACGGAGTTCCATTACACATTTGGAGCAGTGGCAGAAATGTCTATGTAAGAGGTATTTAACCAAGAAGTTTAAACTTTTTGCAATGAATATGATTATTCCTGAACTCAATGCATATTTTTAAACGTTTGTGCTGCCTTTTAATGGTATTTTTTTAGGTTTTATTGAGAGATATCGGTCTAATCATCATTTTTGGCAAGTTTTAGCTTCTGGGTCATTTTTGGTAAGTGGTATCTTAGCGTTAACCATGTTTTTAGTAGGTCTCACATGTACCTAATTGCGTTTGGGTCTGGGGACCTGGAAAGTAGCCTTATTCTTTCAATATCGTTACTTATGAACAGCTTTGAGAAAGTGAAATTGTGATTTTCAGCAGCTTTTTAACTAATAAAGAGAAATATTTCACCCGAGAGGTCTTCTTAAGGATGTAAAAGGGACATGAGAACACAGGTAAGCAATTGCGGATATCAGTGAAATTTTCTGTGCTGTCTAAGGGGAGCTGAAACGGCACAAAAAATTGCATGGTTTCACAGAAAGGACATCTGTTATTAACGTTTAAAAAAAAGAAGTATTTTTAGTGTTTATGGACTTATACATGTCTGAAAAGAAAGATATATCTGTAAAAATATTTCCATTATCTTTAAAATGAAGTTTAAAGAGATCGAATTTCTCCTTTGAGTCTGCACTATCCTTATAGACATTTCAACACCCCCTATACTTAAAAGAGATTTTCCCTGATGTCTGCAATTGCATACCTGTATTCTCATGGGCCATTTGCTTCTTTTAGAAAACATTTCGGGTCAAATATTTTTCTTTATTAGTCAAAAAGCTGCAGAAAATCCCAATTTCACTATCTCAAAGTTGTTCATAAGTAACGATATTGAAGGAAAAAAGTTACTTTTCAGGTCCCCAGACCCAAATGCAATTAGGCACATGTGAGACCGACTAAAAACATGGTTAACGGTTAGATACCACTTACCAAAAATGACCCAGAAGCTAAAACTTGCCAAAAATGATGATTAGACCGATATCTCTCAATAAAACCTAAAAAAATACCATTAAAAGGCAGCACAAACGTTTAAAAATATGCATTGAGTTCAGGAATAATCATATTCATTGCAAAAAGTTTAAACTTCTTGGTTAAATACCTCTTACATAGACATTTCTGCCACTGCTCCAAATGTGTAATGGAACTCCGTTATCAATGGAGGGTCCATTTACCCCCTTAAAATATTGACAGGGGAAATTTGTTCTCGGGCCCTGTATTCTCACCCAATAAACATCTTTTGGTATGATTTTCATAGATGAACAATAATTCTTCTAGGTGTTATGTTGAAAAAACCGTTCCGTCCTTAATTTTTGAACAGCAGTGTAGTTTGTTATGTTATATTAAATTTGTAAAGGGTTTCGATAAAATAACAATTGTTGTAAAGTATATCCATAACTAACTTTGGTTTGATAAAAATAAAGAGTAAAATCTCTTAAATAGTAATGTATGAACTAGCCCACTTTAGCAAAATGATCAATTTTTAGTGATCAATTCGTAGTGAGGGTTTTTCCGCTAAGCTATCCATTCCTGTAAAACCCATTTTTCCTTGATAGTAAACAGTATACAGTAAAAACAACATTACAATGACTTATAGGACAGGTTTGGAAATCAAATTTTTTTTCTCGTGGACTTAGAATTTCTAGTGCACATTAATTAATACTTGATGAATATCGAATTATAATTTGTCAATACTTGTATTGTTATAAAGTAATGCAAAAAATACCCAAATAACAACCTATTAATGATAATATTAAAGACAAAAATGTTAATGTTGTTAACTTTTGTTACGGTGGCTTTGGATTTGGGTTTTTTTTAAATTCAACGAAAAAAAATAAAATTTATTTTAATTTCGCCTACTTACTGGCCTAGTGGTTAACGTCTGGAGATGGTACAATTGGGGTTCGAACCCCGTTTGGCATTGATGATTGTTGCTTTTGGGCTTCTGTGTGATGAATGAATGCCCCCCCTTGTAAAAAGTGGTTGTGCGAGCGAATGGTGGTGTGGCGTGGGTAGCAGTACCGTGTCTCCGGTCGTCCACAGATGCATACTGGGTAACGCTGAGTAGGTACTTCTCACCGTGACCAACCCAGTGGTCAAGGATGATAAATCCACTATCCGCCCACTGGCAAAAAATATTAAATTTTTCTTAAAGTAATATATAAATATAAAAAGTCTCTTCATCTTTGCACTTTTACTTTTAAAAAGGAAAAAAATGTTTTTTTACGGCGCCTACTTCTATTCCTTACGATCAACCATTTATCTCCATAGCAACCCGTCACTTTCAGTTTTTATCAGAAGAGAGGGGGATAAAAAGGAGTAAGGAAACATATAGGCTCGTCCAAATAACGTTCTGTTTTAAAAAGGTAATACAATTATTCACAAAAGAACTTTATTCCTTTATCAAAATTTATTACTCTTATCTTATTCAATTAAATTTAATTTTATGTCTTAGGAAATTATTTAAAAATATTTAGGTTATTCTTTCGTACGGTTACAAAGCGTGACTTTTGTTTAATTTGCATGCATTTTAAGGGCGGGTTTGGACCCGCCACTGAGTCCGGGGTTTGAAAATTTTATAACAGGCAAGGATGCTTTAAACGTTAGACTTATTATTGAATTGTCAGTTTGTAAAAGGGAATCAGTCCAAAAAAAAGTTTTGAGAAAATCGAAAAAAACTTGTAAAGTAATGGAATTTTTACTGTAGGTATAACCCTCAAACTTTTACTTGAAATTAAGAACCCTATTCAGAACAATTATCGAAAAAAATATAATACTAACACTCATAAAAATACTGAACCATTGAAAAATGTTGATGGACTTATTCCCCTTTTTTAACCTTATAGACATTCAGCTGAAAAAATCCTAAATACCTAAATTGACAGTTAAATTAAATTTTTGCTTTGTTCACAGAAAAAAAGCGAGAAATAGAACGACTAAAATAAACAAAATTTCAAAAGTATAAAACTAAATTATTAAGGCAGTTAAATGAATATCAATAGAGTCCAACAGTTCCTGGATAAATAAGATAAAAATACTTTCAATATCAAAACAAATTTTATTTTGGGTTAGTTTACAGCACAAAAAAATAAGGATATCAATTTTAACAAATTCAAGGGGCTATATCTGCCTAAAAGAGATAATTTTTTTCCTCTTTCCTCTCATGTGCATAGAGCAAAGCTTGAAAATTTTTTTGAGCACGACAACGTCGAGAGACATTTGCTATTTTTGGGTCTTTTTTCCTTTTTCAAACTCACGATTCAATTTAAAGTGATGGGTGTCTTTTCCTCGAGCATCTGCTTCAATTATAATTATGGGTATAACATTTAATTTAATCTGCTAAACTCATCTGAGTAACTCATTGAATCGTTTCATCTGAATAAACTCATTGGCGCATCAGGCCATGGGGGCAAATCCTTACGATGTCTTTATGCGTTTTCGTGACCCTGGAGTGTAAATAATATGTCCCAGTTGAGAGGTTAACATGATACCCTATGTTTAGTTACAAAGCAGGTTTGGTTCTCTGTTTACCGATTAACTGAAGAAATAAAAGGCTGAATTGACTCTTTCAAGGCCTAGTATCGGATTAAGGCTTGTGACGTGTTGGAACGTGAAGATCTATTACTATTCCACCAGATTTTTGGTGTTACTTTCTTTTGATCTAGGAAAAACCTCTCGCACCTAACATCATTAATTTCGTTTCCGCCATATAGAGAAGTAACACAAGTTCTATGTGTATATTTAGTTTCTGACTTTTTTTAAGATTAAAAAACCTTATTACTTTATTTAGACTATGAGTGCATTGATTCATAAATCCCAAAAACAACTTTTATCTTGCAATATTATAGAAAGAGGTCCTGTGCCCAACGAGATGTGGTATCAGGAGGATGATGCATTGAAAAGCTTTATTCTAGTATACGTAATTGTAACACGGTGTATTTGGAGATGTTTGACGACACATTCTGGAGGTTTTATTGCTTTTATTTATTATTTTTATATGTTATGGCTTTATAGCCATTTTGCATTTTGGAATTCAAGGTGTGATTGACGACGTTTTTCAAAATCCCACCAAGCGTGTTATGCACATTAGGATTTTATCCACGAAAATTCAATTCTGAAAGCTTTCTTGGTAAAGAAATAAGCCAAAAACAAAATTAATTTTAGTTCTTACTTCTTACAAGGCGCGGGAGATTTTTTCACACCTTGGTTCGATTCCGTTTACGGTCCCACTTAATATCAACTTGCTCTTTTGGACACCAAAAAGTAGAAATATTTCAAATAATTTCTAAATAATTTCAAACTCATGGATTAAAATTTTTCGTAAGATCCATAACTGTTCAGTTTATCAATAAAAATAAAAAAATTTTGTCGATATTTAAATATATGGCGCTCAAAAGAACATGGGGATTTTAAGCGGGACCCTCCGGTATCGGAATTGAACCCACAGTTTTGCAAGATGAGTTATTTTTGTGAGTAATAAACCAATACAGGGTGTTTCAGATAAGTGTTTCTTAACTTCTAAGAGTGGTAGGACACACCTAGACGACTCAGAATCACATAAGAATGAGGGGGTCGGAAATGCACCCCTAACGAGCTAGAGGGTTTTAAAAGCGGGCATGGGAAGTTGTAAAATTCCCTGTGGAAATTGACACTAGCCTTTTAAGATCGAATTAAAACCATCAATTCAGGTATTTATTCCATAAAACCAATTAAAGAGCCGAAATTTCAGCTACTAAATTGGTTTTTATGTAGCAAAGGCCAAAATCGAACGATTCTGCTGGTTTAATCCAATCATTACAGCTTACGTGTTAATTTCCACTGTGGATTATACAACCTCCCATGCCGGCTTATAAAAACCCCCAGGTCGATAGAGGTGCATTTCCGACCCTTCATTCTTATGCGATTCTGAGTCGTCTAGGTGTGCCCTATCCCTCTTAGAAGTTATGAAACACTTATCTGAAACACCCTGTGTATATTCATCAATTGAATCTGAAAAAAAATCATACCTCTTCCACAGTGCGTGCCGCTGCGCGGTCACGGGTTCCGGCGCGGCGGCTACCGCTGCTACTGCAAGCCCAACTTCTACGGCGAGGCGGGCCGCGACTTCTCGGAGGGCGAGGCGGCGGAGGCCGGCGGCGAGCCCTTCCGCTGCCTGCCGTGCCGCGCGGGCTGCGACTCCTGCTCGGGGCCGGACCAGCCCTGCTTCGTCGAGTACGGGCTCCTGCTGCGAAGCCTCGTGCTCTGCTTCCAGAGCTTCTGCAGCACCCTCGTCATCATCCTCATCGTCGTCGTCTTCGTGCTCAGGAAGAAGAGGGTGAGTTGCTCTTACAAGGAAACGTAAAACGGACGAAAATTTTACGGGAAGATGACTCAAAATACATGTGAAAAAATAAGCTGCGGGATTTCATTTGGAGAGGAGTAAACTATTATTGAAAATTGGGTTCTGAGTTATCAAACTATCACTTGGCAATTCGATGAAGCATCATGGACCTTTTTTGATTGGCCGATTTAAACTGCTTCAGAAAAAACGCAGCCATTTAATTTAAGAATTTTGCGCTTTCTCTAGATTTCTCGCGTAGTAGGGTTGCATTTGTCGTTAAAAAAGGGTAATTTTGAACAATTTTTTACTGCTTTTCTACTGTAATTCCATAGCTAATTTTTATACAGTAAGTGTTTTGAGTCATCTTCTATCCTCTGTAAAATTTTCGTCCATTTCTGTGAATTTATTATGGGAACGTTTCCTTGTAAGCAAAAGCATCTATACTAAATTGCAACGTTTTCTGTCAATGACGTCACGGATTGACGTAAGAAGAAACCCCACTAGCTACCTAATTGGCGAAAAAGACAGAGCGAGGGAGATTCACCTCTGACTCGCCATATAGAAAGTGAGGCGTCTTCGTAAGTCAACCAGTGACGTGACTGTCAGGAAATGTTGTAATATTGTTTATAGATATGATTTCTAGTGTACTGCGTCACTGAAACGACGTGTGTATAGGCTAGTTTTAGGGAGCGTTTCCAGCGACGAAATACCTGCTCATCCACCTTTGCATTGGGTTTTGGTTCCTGACCAGATGAGTTTTGTCTTCCTGGCCCAGACGGCATTTTTGTATTTCTCGGATTCACCATTTGATGGTCTATCCGGACTGCCGCAAAACAACCAAACGCAAAAAGGGAAACGGTCCTTTACAACTTTAGGCTGGATCACTTGAACTCAATGAAAAACAGAAACTTTTCCCAATGATTTTGGTTATCTAAAACTGTAACTCAGCCCCTGACGTTTGAATGTCCTGTATTTGAACTGGTTGTATTCCCACAAAGGTTACGCAAAGTCACAAATTTAAAAAAATGAGATGAGCACACATTTGGAAACTCCCTATCTCTTGTAATAGCTGTTTAGGTTAAAAGTTAAGTTATTAAACTGAAGTTATTAAGTAGACTCAAGAAACTTCTATTCTGAGCAGCTCATTGGCCAGACCATCAAATGTCAATGATGACGTCTAGAGGCCGAATAACGATTCGACATTACCTAAGTCCATTGGAAAAGTTTCATTAGATTTTAATTATTTGGAGTTGAAGACTTTCCTTCAGCTTCTCTTTTAAGGGACGTTGTTTCTGGCCATTTAAATTTAGGTCTCCATGCTTCACAATACTGTTTCATGCTCAGAATAGAAGAAAAAAACGAGCACTGATGGGTGTGTATTGGACTTAGCGCCTCCGGTTAATAGAGAATCCGATATGTTTTTTTTTTCAATTTGAGAGAGAGTTGTTTGGGTTCCTATTACAGTATGATTAAATGATCCATTTGTAGACCATCAGTCTAGTAAGAAACTAGAAGATTGGATCTAAAAGATCCATCACTTAATTACATGAAAGATAAAAAAGCCGTAAACAATGATCTAATGCTTTTTCCGATAAGGTCGAGTGACCATCTTGGCGTGATCTTGACTCTTCTTTGGTTACTGTGGTAACCATGTTTTCCAATATGATGGGGCTGAGGCTATAAGCGTGCGATAACCTCAGAGAGCGTTCCTTTCTTCTATTTTAAAGGTTCATGAGTACCTATTTCTAGACAATATAACATTATTAATCGTGTTTAATTTTTATCTCTATTACAAAAATTGATAAAAAATATCTCTAAAACGATGTGAAACTAAATGATGTAAAATGAATAACGATGTAAAATGTGAATTTATTTCGAACTCTATAAACATAACAATATTGCAAAATTTTGTTCATTGAACTACAATTTTTTTTCATTTTATTTCACCTGTTTTACATTAACTCGTGTTGCAATTTTTCAAATATAACACTCAAGCTTTGTTTCCTAGATTTTCTCTAGCTCAATGTGGGTGATGTTGGAAACCATCCTCGTTGGAGCACTTTTCCTTTATCAAACTGTAAGTTTATCAGATTTGTTCATAGAAACTTTTCCTTTTTAACGTTTTATTATTGGCCCGAAACGGGGCTCCAACCCCTCTAGTTAAGTGCAATCTACTTTTCAATGCTATTAAATGTAAATTTGGAATAAAGTAAAGAATTGAACGATTTTTCAGAAACGTTAGAAGAAACAAATCGTTTGCATTTGATACATAATAACACGAGGCTTTCCACTCCTCATTTAATGGCCCGTTTTTTGTATTATTCTGAAACTTATAAAAAGTAGATGTGACTGTGACTAAAAGTCACTAACGCGGCAAGTCAATTTGTAAATTAGATGTGACATCGCAACGTTATGCCTTGTTCTACCATACACATAAATTGGGTGCTTCTAATAATTTCCCATAATAAATTACGAGTAAGTATAATTTTAGTGGTAACTATTGAATTGTTTGAAACTGAGTATTTCGGAAATTTAAAAATAAAAAAAATTAGGTCGTTTATTTGAAGCAAAAAGTCACATCAAAATGAAAACTTCGATTTACTCATATCTGACACAATACATATAAGGAGACCAAATGGAACGACATAAAGTACCTCGAGCGCGGGGAAGTGACAACCTTGTGTAATTCCTAATATTCCATGCTATTGATGGATGTTTTGATAAAGAGGATATTTTTTTCCTATCTTAAATATCATTATCTCTGAATACCAAACCATGTCTTGAAGGTAAATAAAGGAGTATTTCACCAAGCGGACAATAAGTGTAAACTAGTGATGGGCAGGTATCGATACCAAATACTTAAGTACTCGATACCTATAGGTATCGAGTGTATTCGATACCCACAAAAGTATCGATACTTTATTGACATATTTCGTTTTAAATTTTTCAATGAAGTAATCTTTATAATACCTACTGTAGATCAAACGCAGCCTGTTTCCGTTTTCATTTTGCAACGCTCAAACCCAAGTCGTTATCATCCGCGAGAGAAATTTGACGCGGCTAGGTTTTTCCCCCGCCAAATCCTTCGCCTCTATCCACCTCCAGGCCCGTAGCTACGGGGCTTTTTGATGGATCGCTTTCAGTTTTTTGAATATTAGTCTGATTATGGATAGGCCCTAAAAAATTGTCCCTTCAGGTTCATTTCCCGACATTGAAAAAAAGTACTCGATACCTATAAGTATTCGATACCAACGTATTCGATACCTATAAGTATTCGATACCTAAAATTATCGATTTTGCCCATCACTAGTGTAAACTCACAACTATCAAGCGTCACCTCCAGCAATGGACCGGTTTCTCGTCCTTGTTAGGACTCATCAGCACGGCATAGGAAGGCAATGCAAGAGAGCGGAGGGCAAGTATACTAGTCTAGCCGATTATAACGGAAAAAGGGGTGAGTTAGTCCTCCACTCATCTACTGGAACGACTTGGCATTCCTGAGCAGATTTAATTCCCGAAAGGCAAAGTAAATAAGCGTTGCCTTCTTATGCCGTGCTGATGAGTCCTAACAAGGACGAAACCGGTCCATGGCTGGAGGTGACGCTTGAGAGTTTACACTTCATGATTTGAAGGCCTGGATGGATTTACTGGTATCTTCAAGTGAGGCGATTTCAAGAGGTTTGATACGTTCCAATAGAGAATACTTATTTGAGATGATATTTGAACTCAACTCTTCCCTTGAAACTACCAAACTCACTGCAAAATCTCCTTCCGTCCCTATTCTGACGGCTTGAGTAATCTCAATTGAACGCGTTTAAAGCTCTCTGGGATTTTTTTCCGTTAGGCTTTGATCACTTGCCCCCACGTCGTTTATCGTATCTGTCAAAAGCTTAAATATTTATCAGTTCTTCCCCCGTGCTAGAGGGAAGGGTCTTAATCTTTTCTGCTTAGGGGGAAAAGAATGTTAGATTTAAAAGGGAATCACTGTTCTTTTTTAAAGCTTAATCTGATTACCTGATTTTCTTATAAAAAGTGAAAATAGTTTCTGAAAATGTTAGTCTGTAAGTGCTTTGGTGACAATGACTACTTAAAGCTAAATGGTGGTGATACTTTGTTGTTAAGATGTGTTAATGGGGGAATTAATTATGACTTTCCTTCTTTTTCTTACCTTAAAGTAAAAACATATTTTCTTATACCTTTTGGTAAAACAACATATAACGAGTAATGGATGTCATATTTTACTCGATGAACATTTAATTTTATTATTCCAGTTAATGGAGGGAAGTCGATGTTTTTTTTATCTAAATATATTTTATTGAAGTTTTTTTAATTAAATAAATATTTCTTTAATTTTGTTGATTCGAAACGCAATAAATGGCCTTTTCTCATTATTGATATTTGTTTTTTTTATTTTGTGACAGGTTATAATACGTTATTTTGAACCAAGTGTTATAACTTGTATGTTAGAGCCCTGGTTTAGAGGACTAGGTTTTTCCATTTGTTACGGAGGCATCACACTAAAAATATATAGGTAAGCCAAACCTTTATTACAAAACTTGAATATATTTTGATATTATACCCTAAGACTTGATTCTGATGTCATTGGTTTTCGAATTTTATTAAATATTTCTTGTATATTTTTTCATACACTAACAACTAGTTAGTATAATTTTAACACCGTATGCTAATTCAAAGAATAACGATAAATGTTTTCAATGCTTGGTTGGGGTTTGTTTTCACGAGCGGAAATTACAACAATACTTCTCCGAGGCATACTCTGATCCAATTGCTGTACTTTTTCTAGCGGAACGCTTTGCCATTCGGCAAGTAGAAGACTTAAATTCTATCACTGATTTTGGAAGGTCGGGGTATTTCTTTGTTAGACGTTTCCAACTCGTCCTAAAGATCTTCAAGTTCATCAGGCCAGTTCTGTCGTTTAATCCCATTTTTCTCATACCAAGTCATGGTGGACTTCGCAACATAGAAAGTGGTATTGTCTGAAATTTTACAGTAGTCTCTGCATTCAGTCTACCAGAAATTACGAGTATGGGTCCCATGCCATGTAATGATTTGCACTGGTGTCCAAATATTAACTGGTTTTTAGGGCGTCGTCTTTGGGATCGAAGGGTGCATTCGAATGTCCTGTGCTGGCAGGCCATGGCGCAGTTTATCAGGATACCAGGTCGTTTACAGACTTTTTCATCCCTTCAGACACGTGGCAAAACTGTGGAGGTAACGATAGATGATAACGCCTCATGAACAAGTTTATGGGGTTCATAGGGGTGCGTGAAATGCATTCCTCAACTTTTTGAGAAAATTTCAGAGGCATCAGGGACAGTTTGTCCCCCCAATCCGCAGTCGGACAACAACAATAAATCATTAAAAAATATTCCTCACGAAATCAGTTTTAGTAATATTAATCAGAAATTCCGTAGGATGATTTTTTTTGTACTGACGTAGTGGTTAGAACATCTAATTGGGGATCGTCTGAGATTCGAATCCCCGTTTGGCATGGTTATTGGTTTCTATCCTCGTGTGATGAATGAATGTGGACCCCATGTAAAAAGGGGTTAGGTGAACAAACGTGTGTGTGGCGCGGGTAGCAGTACCTCACCTCTGTGATTCCAGTCCACAGGTTAACGCTGAGTTGGTACTTCTTAGGAAAATTCAGTGGTCAGGTCAAGGATAATAAATCTGGTACCCAACCATTAAAAAATGTGGTTTTCCTCTGCCCTTACAATCCATGGCACTGGGATTGCATCAAACTCACGCCTCCCTTTCTACGTCATAAGAGGCGGAGAAATAGAATATCAATCGTCGAATCTTCAAATACCCCTTCGTGAGTGACAGATTGAATGAACACGTCACAGCCAATCACAGCTGTGATCTCCATTTTGTACCGCCTACTCTTCTGCCAATCATAAGACATTTGCAGTGCTGCCCTCCATCATACGATGGCATTTGAAAATAGCGTTTTGGACCCTCTTTTATAGGCTTTTTCTCTGTAATCTAGACAGCAACAATAAATTTTAAAAATATTGCTCACATAATCAATTTAAATATTATTAATTAAAAATGCCTCGAGATGATTTTCTTCGTGTTTTTATCCTTTTTTAAGAATCCTGGCGGAGTTCCAGACCCGCAAGGCGCACCGCGTGTGCGTGCGAGACAAAGACCTGCTCAAGTACCTGATGGGCATCATCACCATCGTGATCGGGTACCTGCTGGCCTGGACCGCGGTCATCATCGACAACATGAGCGAGGGCTACAGCGTGGTGGCTCACGAGCGGACGTCCCTGGGCCTCAAGTACGTCATTTGTCGAGCCCTGTGGTGGGACTACGTCACTGAAGTTGGTGAGCCCCACACACTCAATCCCAAGGCCGAGGGGCAGCGGCGAGCTACTCCGATCCCACTGTAGAAAAATACGGCACTTTACAGAAAAAGCGGTGGAACTTCCATACATTGAGAGATGTTACACCACGGTACGGAATAACCTCATCTCCGTGGAGGTGGAGGTTTCTCCGTATCGCGGTGTAACATATCTCAAGATATGGAGGTTCCACCATTTTTAGTGTTCAGTGTCGTATTTTTTTTGCAGTGCAGGGTTAAGCTGCTCCGGTTTGGAGTTAACTTGCTGTTGCACCGAGGTCTTCATTCCTTTATCAGAACCGAAATTAAATGAGTCCATTACCTCTAAACTACACCTCAAAGACACTCCTTTGCAAACCCATTTTCATAGTTTTGTCTACTTGCTTACCTTAATGATTGTTGAGCATCAATGTTTTTTGTCATTAAAAGATTGTCAAGGGCACACCATAGCGCCTTACCGCTATGTGCAGGGGCTGATCCAGGTTTGACTTCAGGGGAGTGGGTACCCGGATTTTTAATATATATATTCAGCAACAGAAACTGCGATGTTTTTGAAAATATTGAAGGATAATATACTTTCTTGGCTATAAAGCTACACCCATTTGAAAGTTTCAAAATTACGATTTTTTTTAGAAATTATCTTAAGAAGTCATTTTATCCAATAAACTTTTACACGTCTAGAGGGCACGTGTCCCCCTGGATTCGCGACTGGCTATGTGGTTTACTATAACGTCCGATTGAATATGTGGTTGTTGTTTATGACAACATTTTTACTTCGGTGTAGTGAATATGTAGCTAAGATAGTAATTCTAAAGTACGTGAGTCCAGATTATAACCTATAGCTTCGAAAAGGAGACAAAAAATTACTAATATTCTCTCGGAAACTCGTAAAAATTACCCTTTTTAGTGAAAAAACCTATACATACATATTACGGACAACGCAAACCCATTCTATCACTCTACGTTTTGGGTATTATTAGTAAATGCACCAATCCTTAAAACTTTTCAAAACAGATGTTAAGCTGTGCATGAATAATTTTTAAAAGATTTACCTACAAAATATTTTATCTGGTTGGAAAACAGTTAATTTTGTTTATTTTTTTAGCCTTTTATGTATCTTATATTTAATATGCATGACAGAAACTCACGTATGATTTATTTAGGAGAGCTTCTGTTCCTGTTATTTGGAGTGTTCCTCACTTACAAAGTTAGAAACGCTCGCTCTGATTGTTTCCATGAAAAAGAAACACTAGCTTGGTCAATATACGTCGAAGCGATGGTATCTATACTCATGTACACAATCAGGTAGGTCATCTTTCAAACCCATCTTAAAAATACATTACTTTAAATCTGTTTTTCCATTGGTTCATCTCTTTTCTAGGCATGTAGTTTGGTCCGATCTTCAGCCTGACTACATTTACCTTTTATATTTCTTTCGTTGTCAGATCTCTGTCACCATCGTTCTCTTCCTCATCTTTGCACCAAAAGTGAGTTGATATAAGCTGCTTTTTATTTAGTTTAACTTGGCGTTTGGTTTTATTGATCTGAAGATTAGGGTTAAGCTCATTTAAAGGATGGTTAGGTGATATTCCACAGCAATGTTAAAATTACATAATACTTTTGAGGAGATGTGTGTTCACACAATGTAACTTCGGGGATGGAGCAGTTAAAACTAGTAAACCGTTCTTTTACTGTTTTTGAATTCTAAAAGGACATTTCTTCTACTGAGTGTCAACTCACAACTCTCAAGCGTCACCTCCAGCCATGGACCAGTTTCGTCCTTGTTAGGACTCATCAGCACGGCATAGGAAGGCAACGCAAGAGAGCGGAGGGCAAGTACTAGTCTAGCCGACTGTAAAGGAAAAAGCGGTGACCATTGATTGGTCCTCCACTCATTTGCTGGAATGACTTGGCTTTCCGAGAACATATTTAATTCTCGAAAGGTAAGGTAAATGAAAAGAGTATTTCCCCATTATCGATGGTTAGTGGACAATGAGTGTTAACACTCATAAAACTCATTTCATTTACCTTGCCTTTCGGGAATTAAATCTGTTCTAGGAATGCCAAGTCATTCCAGCAGATGAGTGGAGGACTAATCAATGGTCTCCACTTTTTCCGTTATAGTTGGCTAGACTAGTACTTGCCCTCCTGTCTCTGGCGTTGCCTTCCTATGCCTTGCTGATGAGTCCTAAAAAGTACGAAACTGGTCCATGGCGGGAGGCGACGCTTGAGAGTTGTGAGTTAACACTCATTGTCTGCTAACCAGCGACTATGGTGAAATACTCCTTTCATTTCTTTTACTGTTTGGTTTGATACCGAATAAGTATCGTTAGAGTATTTAATTTCTAAGTAGGGTCACTTGGGGTAAGTGGGACCCCTTTTTGGCCTAGTACATTTTTGGAGGTTCATAGAAAAAATTTGAAAGGGTTTATTTTGTACTTGTTGACAAATTTCGTTAAAGAGTCTATCGATAAACAAAAATTTATCAGTAGTTTCTAAATTAAAGCTTTATATTTTTCTTAACTGGTCTTTTTATCATAAATGAGATGGGTGACCCACTTACCCCAAGAGATGGGGTAAGTGGGTCACCCCCTCTTTATTTATATTTAAAGCAAGCAAAACTTAAAAGGAAGTAAGTGGGTATTACTTAAAAAAGTACAGTAAATTTCAATATAAAATTTTTTATTCTAACTGTGTCCATGAGTGAGAAATATACTCACATCAAAATCAATATGACAAGGCAAGAATAGAATGAAAAGCAAAATAAGTATTTTAAAGAATGTTTTGAAAGGCCAAAGGGATATGTTTTACTTTAGCATATAAAATAGTGTTTAAAGAACATAATAAGGTTGTTTAAGATTTATTTTGGCACTTAAATACACATTGTAAGATAAAAAAGAAATCATACACACTAAATGAGAATGAACACTATTGATGAGATATTTCACTTTACTCACCATAACTTAAATTAAAACCGAAATTTGATATAAAATGTCGATCAAACTATTTATAAATATTAATGAATTTTGAAGTGGTGAGTAAAAGGTCTTCTACTTGCTACTATAAATCGAAATTTTCTGAAAATATTGGGGGAAATTGTCCCTATAATCCCCCCAAAATCCGCCCATGTCTTCAGTTGTAGTTCCTTTATCATATGGGACCCTCTAAAACCACTTATATCATAATAAAGGGTCCCACTTACCCCACACTGAGGGGTCCCACTTACCCCAACCATGCTAAAACTATGGGGTAAGTGGGACCCCCCTGTTAAACACTTCAAAATTAATAATTTTGAAAAATTTCAAATTGCCGTATGTAATTTAGTTCAAACTCTGCAAAACAGTTCAATAAACATTAAAATGTAATGAAAACTTACCTGGAAATACTTCTTTGAAAAATACGTCTTGAACTCTCCAAAAAACCCATTCTGGGAATGTATTTTAAATTAGTTCTATAATCTTAAAAATAAATTAAACAAATCTCAAATATATGCAATACTCATCGGTGTGACAAGCTGCAACATAATCAATGCGAGTAAGTGTGAAATTTCCTGTAATATTATAGTTTTAGGGGGGTGACCCACTTACCCCAGTGACCCACTTACCCCAAGTAACCCTAATGAATATGCAAAATAAAACACACTTCGATGCGGTTGAAGCTTCAAAAGTGTGTACACTGAAATGTAAAACAACGTTTAGCCTAGAGTTATTGTAATGGTCTTGTAATTGTGTCATTTAGCTGTGGTACCACGCTCGTCCGCCCGAGGTGCTGGATTACCAGTCGGGGCGGCAGCTGTCGTCGTGCGTGGACGTGCGAGACCACCTCCCGGAGGCAATGAAGCTGCACGAGGCCATCACCTCCAACGGGGACGTGGACTTCTCGGACATCAACATCGCCGACATGGACCCAGAGGACATTCGAGTGAGACACTCCTTATACAACTTCGATTTCTCCGAAATACTAAATTAATCACTTGAAGTAGGCCTTCACAACATACCCCGCTTAGTTTTGAATGATTTTTTTTAAGTTTTGAGGATTTGGATAAGGTTTGCATGTGACAAAATTTTGAATTGTTTACTGGATTAAAATTTGAAAACACTCAGAGTAGTCTTATTAAAGCATACGATTTGAAATTATACTGCGCACTCTTGCAGTAACTTTTGAAGTTGCATTACTTGGGGCCCGTTTTCTATATTACTTAATAATTTATGATTTCATTCACTTTCAAAAGCAAACAGTTCTCGTTAAAACGAGGGATGATACATATTTCTCGGTCAAATAGAGATTGAGTTATGTAAGATTAAAGAGAAGTAAGACAAAGAGGATTTTCTTTCAACTTTTAAGAATTTTTTATTAAAAAATACAGAGAAAATTTAAATACAAAAGCATTTTCTCATTTATAACATAAAAGAGAACAATTCCTGAAAGTTTCATTAAAATCCGAGAGGCTTCCGTTGAATGCACTGCTATTTTATTTATTTATTTATTTGTAATACTGCAGCCCATCGAAGAGCCAAGCAGGGGGTTACAAAACAAGAAAAAACAATTCAAAGAAAATCTATACAAGTACACAAGAAAACAAGGCCAATAAACACACCAAAAGAGCAAAGATACAAATTATAAATAATCTTTAAGTTTGTTTTATTTTGACCTGGAATGACCCAGAAACATAAATGCTGAAGCCTTAATGATATGCTGAGACAGTCCTTGGTTCTATGGCCGAGTATTTAATTTTTTTTGCGCTGACGTAGAAGATCCATGTGTATTGTGTATATTGTATATGGTTGTTTGCGCTTCATTTTACATTGTTCTTCTGCACGAATAACCTTTTCGTCTTAACTACTATATGATTAATAATTTCTCACACCTGACTTTTATTGTAATTTGCCCCGCCTGACTCCTATTATAAAAATGAGTGTGGATGCGTTGCAGATCAAGCTGCGAAGCGTGTACACACAGCTGCAGGTGCCACACAAATTGCCTTTTTTTCTTTGCTATATTATTGATAATTTGCCCCACCTGCCTCCTATTCTATTGAGTGTGGATGCGTTTCAGATCGAGCTGCGGCGCGTGTACACGCAGCTGCAGGTGCTACACAAATTGCCTCTTTTTTCTTTGCTATATTGTTGATAATTTGCCCCACCTGCCTCCTATTCTAATGAGTGTGGATGCGTTTCAGATCGAGCTGCTGCGCGTGTACACGCAGCTGCAGGTGCTTCTTTGCTATATTATTGATAATTTGTCCCACCTGCCTCCTATTCTAATGAGTGTGGATGCGTTTCAGATCGAGCTGCGGCGCGTGTACACGCAGCTGCAGGTGCTGCGCAACATGACGATGCGCAAGGGCAACCCGCACATCTCTCGGCGTCGCGGCGGCCGCAAGGGCACCCACCGCCGCTTCTCGCTGCAGACCTTCCACCACCGCCACAAGCACTGCCACGACCACGAGGCCACCGAGGTCTCCAAGACCCCCGAGGAGTCCACGGCCAGCCTGGACGCTGAGGAACAGGCCTAGAGAGCGCCTCATCTCTCTCCTCCTCAATATGGTTGTTGTTGATTTATGTAGCCTACGATAGCTGTTTATGTATGTTACAACGTGTGTTAGCGAAGAGGACAGCATAGATCATCATTTATTACCGGCGACTCCAACAAAACAGTTAACCTTTTTTACCCGTTTGTACAGAATCGGTTAACTTGTAACTAATTAGCCTATTGGTAGTCGAGTTGAATCGAGTCAATCAATTACTTGGACTATCCTTTGCAATATGGTTCGTTTATACCTACTTTCAGTCTTAGCGAGTAGGGGCTTTCTGTTTGGTTTCATGGTCAATGGTCCAACTCCAGTCAGAAACACATAGATGTCTTTACATGGTGATGGGTATTTAGCGCGTTTTAGTTCTTTATTGGTGGCCGTAGATAGATGTTTCATGTTCCGTGTGACGCAGTCCAAGTATTCAGAAGGAAAATATATCTTCACTTGTGCCTAACATTTGTGATTCCTGCAGGAGAGAGAAAGAATACGTGTGGCGGGAGTGTTTACCCGAAGGGATTCCATGTTCAGTTTTGAATTCACGCATGCATCAAAATCACGTGTATAAACGGTTTTTCATAACAATAACAACAACACACAAACCCGTTTTTCGTGAGAAGCAATAATCCAACTAATGTAACTGGGGAACACAAATAAACATTCATCCTCAAGCATATAGCGCAAAGCCCAAAGGGGGTTTAGACACTTTTTATTAACTGAGTTTCCCTTTAAACCGACATTTTTTAAATTGCCAAATTAAAATAAGATTCGGTAATTGAAGATGATCCACACACACACAAAATCCAGAAGGATATTCGCTTAAATGTATTTCAAAATTCATCTGTTCACTAGCTGTTTTGTTCATTCATTATATCATATGAGAAATGAGATAAGGATATTCTTGTCGCATAAAGAACATCACTAAATGGTGCTCAAAGTAACGAAATTATAGTGTACGTGGTGACCTAGTTTTAAGAGCTCTACACCTTTCTTACGCTCCTACTTATATATTCTATGAATTTGCGAACAAAAATTTAGGACCATATGAACAAACGCATTTGAAATTTGATTCAGTTTTTATTATTTTTATTTATTAAGCTTTTTTCTATTTTAGTGAAGAATAGTTCAGTTTACATATTGAACTCAATACTCTCCTGAAAAAAGAAAGTTTTATCTTTCACAGTTATTCAAACTTTTTAGTTTCCTGGTTGAAAGAAATAATTAGTCACCGATACCCTCAACACAATCAATTTTACTTATAGGATGAGTTTGTGTATAGTTCCTTCTCTGTCTCCACATAAACAAACTTCAACAACTTCATGTGTAACAATGCATATATTTTTCAACTTGTATCCTTTTTAATTTTTATTTGTTGTTTTTAATTAATATAACTTTAAGCATTTTGCAAGTTCGCTTTGTTCCAAAGTTATGCTATTAGAATTCTTTACAATTGAGTGCTTTCTTTTTTCCTTGTATATTACTGGAAATGTGCTATTAGTGTTGTGATTATGTTACTTGTAAGCCCTCAAACAAAGTTTAGAAATTTTATAGTCCATACTATTACAAACTTAAATGTAAGGTTAAACTCAAAATATAAGGTTGTAAAAATGTTTTGCTAAAATTGGCTTGTATAAAATGTCTCCAGCAGTTTAATGCTCATTACAACATGGGGGAAAACTTACATAATTTATCAACTTTAAGTGAAAGAAATTACGTGATTGTGCAATCACTAATTACTTTAATTTTCTAAAATTATGCAGGAAAAATTTGTACGGAAATATTATTCGTTTACTAAGGTCAAACATAATGTTAAATTTATTTCCTTATAATATAAATATTATTTTATAGGAAGGGCAAACTGAAGCATTTAGGGTCAGAATATTTTCATCTGTTGAACCTGGAC
Organism: Tetragnatha versicolor; assembly: GCA_024610705.1. Classification (NCBI taxonomy): domain Eukaryota; kingdom Metazoa; phylum Arthropoda; class Arachnida; order Araneae; family Tetragnathidae; genus Tetragnatha; species Tetragnatha versicolor. The sequence continues at coordinate 44,573,396 of JANDEH010000009.1, forward strand.
CATTCATGGTATATTTTTCGTGCTATGTTTTTCCTTCGTTCTCTTTTAAAATACATAGGGAATAGGACTAATATATTTAATTCTTTCTTGGGTGGGTCCTTGTTTGTCGTTGAGTTTGCCCTTCGTATTGGTAACGTGACAAATTATTTTATTTGCAAATACAAATATCTCCCCATGTAAAGCTATATTAATGAAACGAACTCCCAGTTTGATGGGTGTATGATTTTCGGGCAATACTACATTTTATTTCCAAATAATGAAGGAAATGGAATGCAAGAGTAAAGTACAACTCATTTCTTTCATCAGTATCATACATACATGCATTATTGAAACAAACATGAAATAAACACCAAGTAACTTCGTTAAATTGTATTTTAGTGTCGCTATTGGTTCTACTGAACTAATGCTGATCTCACTGAACAGCTATTGGGGAATATGGACCGTTTAAGGGACATGGACTACGGAGAGATTCTCCAAAAACTTTAGCCCACGGGCCACACTCTTCCAAGTATTACGAGACCCTCTAGGCTATTTCATTATGTTATGGGCAAAGGGTCAAGACAAAACTAGCTCATTTTACAAACCTGTAACACTTATAAATTACGCTTTTCATTTCCTTAAATGTGATAAAAAAATTTTCGTTTTTTATTGGAACTAATTATGAAATTTAAAGCCGTGATTTTGCGATCTTTTTTGTGTGGCTGAGTGTGAATATTCATAATTTAGGTATTCAGCTAAGTATTCGTAATTCATGGTTTTATTGTAATCAAATAAACAGAGACCCAACCTATACCACGATTCAAACTAGAGGAGCTCGTGGGCCAAACTTTGAAGACCTATGAACATATTATTATGAACACATTAACATGAACGTTAAATTTGTTAAGGTTTTACAAGGTTATTTTCTGTTTATGAGTGTTTAATACGGTTTTAGTTTTGTAACCAATTCTGTATGAACTATTTATCTATATTTTATTTTAAAATAAAACCTTTGTAAAATAAAAGAATTTCAAACTAATATACCCTATAGCTAGAGTTAAAGCATTATTAAAAGTTCGTAAATAGTTACTAACTTATTTCATTTTCAAGTTTATACCTTTTTAATAAACTTTTAATAGTTTTGAAAAATGGAAATCATACAAAATTATTTCAAAATTTTAGTGGTAATTTTTTTGCTTTTTACTTCTGTTTATAAAGATAGGAAACAAGTACCTTTACTTCTACACTACATTTATCTATTCTTATAATCTTTGATAGTTCTCAACTTGACAACTGATAGCAAAGATGAGGTTCAGTGTGACTAACACATGTATTTCATAACAGCCATGGTTTTGATAACGAATATAGAGAATTATTATACCCTTTTACGGTACATCAATCTATTTTCTGTATTAGTCTCGCAAGTAACTTATGTGTCATAAAGGTTTAGTGAATCACTAAAATGGGTAAAATGTGTCACACACTCACCGATTGGGGTTGGTCGGTGAGCTTCCAATACCTTGCCAAGGCGATCCGCATCGAAATATTACACTGCTCACTAAATTTAGCAAGACATTAAGTTTGGGGTCTTAATTGACATTGAGGAATACACTGTAAAAGAACTTCTGAAACGTTACTTAAAAACTGGGCAGCTGAGTTGCCCATTTTTTCAAGTAATGTTCCTGGAAAATACCAGGAACGTTACTGTAAAATACTGAAACATTCCGCAGAAAATAAATTAATCACGACCGGGATTCGATCCGAGGAACTATCGCATGCGAAGCAAATATTTTACCACTGAGTCAGCCGCGACTCAATGCGATATACATTCCATATAAAATGTAATTAAAATTAAGATCCAAGTCTGGAATTTTGATTGGTTGATACTAATGTAGGCGTGTCAGGTGCACTGCACTAACTATCCGCTTCTGGCAGGATTCAGTGGGATTCAGAAACGTTTTAGAAAGAAAACCAGAATTTGCAAGGAAAGTGTTTAACTGTTGTAAAAACTCATAAGAGCAGGAACGTTTCTGGAATTTATGCGGAACGTTACTAATATTTGTTACAGTGTATTTATTACACTTGCTCACTAAATTTAGCAGGACATTAAGTTTGGGGCCCTAATTGACATTGAGGAATACTTATTCGGTTATTGATCTCACTTTGGTCTTTATTTCTAGAATTGCTTTAGGGTATCTAGTGAAAGGTACTATTGCTTTTCTGAAAGTTTTATGTTTGTTATACTCACACACAGTAGCGGATCCAGGGGGTGGCATGTGGGCACGTGCTCTCCCAGAAAGGGAAAGGTTTGTTGGATAAAATTACATCTGGAGATAGCTTCTTAAAAATTCATAGTTTTTAAGCTTTGAAATGCTTTAATGTGTAGCTTTATGGCCAAAGAAGTATATTATCCTTCAATATTTTCAAACACATCGCATCACAGTTTCTGCTGGTGGAAATGTTTTAAAAATCCTGGGGTGCCCCCCAGAAATCCAACCTGGATCCGCCCCTGGTTATACTCATTGTATTTATTTAGAAATGGCATCCATTTTTACCTCGTTGTCTTGGCAACGACGCGGAGAAAAGAAAAGTGGGAAAATTGGCACTCTTTGATACGTCTATTCTAAATACCAGGAGAGAAGTATAGGATGACATTTTTTCCCTTACTAAAATCAATCGGTTGCACTTTTTCTATTGCTTGCGTTGTGAGTGCTGCGGATATGTACATTTTTGAGTCCCCTAATGGCTTCTTTAACTGTTTCAACAAAAGGGGGAAAAGGTTGAAATGCGCCAAATTTTTCTTTTCTAATATTACCAAGCGGTGGGTTATTGGCAATTTTACCCAATTAAATTCTTACATTATTTGTATAGATATATGTTTCTATTTATATATGCTTTTGATAGATGCATATGAATACACATCAAAACCAACTTTCTTAACACTTCTCATTTAATTGCATATGGAAGAGATCATTTTTAAAATTTCTTCGCTCAATTTACAGATATATTTGAATTTCTATATATTTATGGTATACACATTTGTATTAAATTTACTTAATTGGTTTATCTGGAATTATACATGTATGCTTGTGCAATAATAGCTAACTTCATTTTTCCTGTTCTAAATACAAGTTTGTGTGCTATACATACATGAATTATTGTTATGTTATTTTACCTGTACTATTTTTCGCATGCCGAATGGGCTGTAATTAATTAATAAAATAATATGGTATTTTAGTTTGGAATATTTTTAAATACAGGACTATAGGGAATGCGGTATCTGTATATTTCAATCTGGTCCAATATCATGCTTCGTGTCACCTAGTTGGATGCAAATTGGTGTCACTAAGAGTTATGCTAAAAAATATGTACTAAGTTTATTCAGACGATCAAAAGACAGTACAAAACAATTAAGTCTCATAAACTAAGATAATAAGTAAAAGCAATTAACGTATTCAGTTTATTTTTTCAGTCCTTATACTTCTCGTAGAACTCTTGGTGGAATTGAAGTATCCTTTCTATGATAATCTTCAGTTTATCCATTTGAGGTAAGAAAGTTAATCTAAATAAAAAGATAACTGACACTTTTTAAAAATATCTGACGTATAAACACCGGTACTTTCCCGTTATCCATTAATGGATAACGCAAAAGTACCTCTAAAATTTGCCAAGCCGTTTCAAACGCCAACGATTAGAAATATCACCAAAATTTCCAAACCAGCCGATTAGAAAATATAGTTATATTGATGACAAAATGATAAATATTTGCAAACCTTTGAATATTTTGCGTCTAAAACCACTTGGCAATTTTTAACGAGACTTATAAAGGAATTGTGCATTTGAACTTTAAAAAACTTGCTTGATTTTAACACTTTTCAAATAAGGGACTTCTCACCTGAAATGGTAAGTGTTTGGTTTTTGTCCGAACAAGCAACCGGGCACAACGCAAATTCCGACGTTTTCAAGCATTTCGAGAGCGTAAAACTCATCAGGACTTAGGTTTCTGTCCTTAAAAATAAGAAACAACAAAGATTTATTGCAAAATTGGAATGATCATCAACTGAAATAGCAGAATATTGTTGCTTTTTCTATGTTAACTTACTCGAGCTTCCCTCAAAGCCTTTAACGAAAGATGAACTCTTGGGTACACATACATAGCCCCATCTACTTTATTACAGGATAGCCCCTCAACGCTGTTTAATTTCTGGAAGCAATACTCGGCCCTCTCTTTCAAGGACTGGATGATGCCGTTTTTCTCCTAAAATGAAGATATAGACAAATTATGAGCTCTTAAAATTTCCAACTTCTGATCGTTAAGCAAGAGACAAGCATATGAAAAGGCTACTTGCGTATTCGAAGAGCTCATACGATGGCTGACTGGGCAAAGGTGGATTGGTTATGCAATACATGATAACCTATAAAAAATACTTCAGTTTAACTTCTCTTTTAACTTGTAAAGAAACATCCAAAGGTTCATTTATGGTAAAAAAGTAAAACAGATATTAAGTGTAAACTCACAACTCTCAAGCGTCACCTCCAACCGTGGACCTGTTTCGTCCTTGTTAGGACTCATCAGCACGTAACGCAAGAGAGCGGAGGGCAAGTACTAGTCTAGCCGACTATAACTGAAAAAGTGGTGACCATTGATGCTGACCGTGCTGATGAGTCCTAACAAGGACGAAACCGGTCCACGGTTGGAGGTGCCGCTTGAGAGTTGTGAGTTTACACTTATTGTCCGCTTAACCAGCGATAAATGGTGAAATTCTCCTTTCAAAACAGATATTGTTCAGATTTATAACTATTTTTTACTGCTGTATTATTTCATCAGCTTATAGGAGAATGCACTTAGTCATTTTTGGAAAATCTTTCGAAAGCAGTTGAACGACGCCAACCAACGAGCACACCACTTAAAAGAGATCATCGTATTGGTAAAACTGCATGGTGCAGAAGAAAATTACCGAATATCGTCAAATTTAGCGTAACCTCATACAAAATAGTTGAAATAGAAGCGAATAAGCGCCTTTCTCCAGTAGACGACAGTTTGTAAACTTAAATATCTAATTCTAGGTGAGCGAATATTTCTTACTTGACCCAAGATGGTCGGACTCATCCTCAAAGACAATAGTTTGATTAGCTTCTTCTTGACTTCGCTATCTAAATTCACTATTTCACAATATCCAATTCTTGATCCGCATCTAAGAAATTCAAAAGTAAAAAGTAGGATAACTAGTTTTTACTATTGGTTTCTAATAACACTCTCAATAATATTTTTATAACTCTTTTCTCTTCGCATTTAATTCAAAATATCTTCCTTGATTTAAGGCTAGGACGCGGCTTTAAAAAAGTTAACCCTCTAGTTTGTTAGTTGAGAAACATCTAGTTTGATATTATTCAATATTTAATTTAAGTTGAGCTTTTTTCCTGTCGTTTTACCCAGTATTCCTTATAATGAGGAGTCTGTTGGTTGTCTTACGAGTTCCTACACTGTTAGAAATTTCACCATGTGAAAACGGTTAATGCGACGGCAGCTGACCGACCGTCTGATGCACCGTTAAGTTTACGGTTTGGAAAATTTTGATTCATTGCGGATTTGGAACCGTGGCCAACTGATTAGGTTAAGATACTGTAAAAACAATAGTTTAGCGGTTAAAGAATCATTCATAGCTAGAGAGGTTCTTTAACCGTATAAACAATGGTTTTGCGGTTAAGGAATCTTTCATAGCTAGCGAGGTTCCTTAACCGTATAAACACTGGTTTTGCGGTTCAATAATCATTTATAACTAGCATGATTCCTTAACCGTATAAACAATGGTTTTGCGGTTAAATAATCATTTATACCTAGTTTTGTTTGAAACCTTAAAATTAAATATTTCAGTAATATTTATAACTATGCACTGTCTATCTCCACGAAAATAACAACAAATATCGATATTAAACACTGACTACCTCCTCGAAAGTAACAACTCAACTCTTAACAAATTTTGCTAATACTTTAGCATTGGTCAACTTTCGTGGATATAGACACTTAGTTATAACTATTACAGCTAAAAAAACAGAATTGTGAAATTTATAAATAAAAAATTCATATTAATATTGAAATAATGAAGTTAGATAATCAAAATAAGTTAGCATAATTTATGTAATAAAAATGTAAATATTAAAGTGATCTTTCATTATGAAACCAGTGGTCTGTCCAAGGCAAACTTTACTACCGTTTTCGGTACCTTCAAAACTTTTTATAAATAGGTTCTTTCACAAATTCAGTTTTAGTAAAACACCTATACAAAATACATTTTGAAAAAAAAAACATTCTCTATGAAGCTGTGTTTGAAGTTTGTTATTTTGACTGAAACGTTCACAAATTCTCAGAAAATTTTTTACCAAATTAGCAATTAATTTTCACAAAATAGATACCTCTTAAAAAACCTAGACAGACCCCTGAAAACAAGAATATTTAATTTTAAAGTTAAAGAAAGTATGAGTAAGTAAGATTAAATTAAGTATTAAAGTAAGATTTATAAAATAATAAATTTCAGATGGATAATAAAAACACATGACAAATAGTTCATATTATTTTACTCCACAGTCCAGGAGTCAATTTTTATTAAACACCACTTTTCTCAGAAGTGGTCACATCAAGGATTAGAAAAAATGTAAGACAGTCAAAATTATGTAAAACAGATGGAAATGCTGCTTTACAACTAAATACTTAATATTCGTATAATGTTTGTAAATAACATCAAAATGTGCTTGCATTTCACTTCCTGCTTCCGCACACTCCCTCCCATTGCCAGCGGTATCTGGTGGGGAAGTGAACAAGCGGAACAGTGGAGGAGTAGTCATCAGCGGCTGGGGAGGTACCGTCGAGGGTGGGCCAGAAGCACTTGTTGGAGTTGGGATTCCCCATTTTAAGAACCACTGATGGATCATACACGAGGATCATCTACAAATGCTGAAGATAGCAGGAACGCTGGCTTGCAGCGATCTTGAGGTCACAGAAGGCGAGGGAGAAACCTGCAGGAGATGTCGGGGACTGGAAAGTATCAGTAGACGCCGGGCTACTTCCGGAACGGGTAAAATGTCGCGGATGACTCCAGGGGAAGGATGGCGATTCCGAACTGCTCTGGGAATGCACAGGAACCTTCCTATGGATGGTCCACCATCAACAGGCAGTAGGATGAGTCCATCAATGTTGGGAGTGGGACGATAAACTCTAGGTGCAAGTCGTCGAACCGCTGGGAAGGCTCAAAGGTGGAGGGTGCACGCATGTGCCTGTGCAAGTCCCTGGGTAGAACAAGTAAAAATTAGTCAAATGAAATAGAAACTAAATATACAACACTTTTTGGACGGCAAAACCTGTTTCATTCCAAGTTAAATACAACAAAATCACTTTTTCTGTTTTGAAATTTTACCTGTGAGTGGTAAGCGGCAGCACTGGATCCCGAGTAGCTGGGCAAGGGCATGGACTGTTGCAGGATCACTTGCTCGATCACTACCCCAAGCTCTGATGAGTTAAATATTGATGTCCCTGAAGTTACAAATAAATAAATCAGTGTTAGTGAAAATAAACTACATAAGAATAACAAGACTAAGAATTAAAGTTATAAATATGTTCAGTGGGGTAGCCAGAAAAAAATTTCGGAGGGGGATGTTGATATTGAAATTTCGTTTTTTGTTTGGTCGTAAAAACACTTTCGAATCACAAATCATGCGCTATAAGATCACATCCAATAGAAGCCCGTTTTCTGATCACGTGAAAACAGTAAACACAATGTTTTAATGTAAACACAATGTAATGTTTTCATGCCCTTCAAATGATTTAAAACACATTTTTGAATTTAAAAATCAGAAATTTTGGAGTTTTAAACCATAATGTATGTGGTTGAGAGTACCAGGTAGACAGAACACAGATTAACAGTAACAGGTTTAATTAGCTTATCGAATTAATACAAAAGGGTGCTTTCGCAAAAGCGAACCCAAAAAGCGGACCGCAGCCGCTCTTCTTTCACAGAGAATCTATCAAGTTCTCGCGCATTGAGTAGTTAACATCCTTCTCCCGCAGGAGGAAAATATAATATACAGACTAGACACCGATGTGTATTTAAGGAAGCGGCACAAATCCTCCACATGTATCAAAAAAGTATAAAACTAAGCGGCACAGCTTGGATATACGTCGACCAGCCGCCATGTTTACCCACAGCTCAAATGATGACACACAACAATATAGATCTAATTTGAGCTGTGAGTAAACATGGCGGCTGGTCGACGTATATCTCAGCTGTGCCAATTAAGCATATACCTCACTCATGCAAATACCTCATTCAGCTTTAGAAAATGAGTCAAAAATGTAAATCAACCAAATGAACGTGGTGCAATATATTGGTTAATATAACTGAGAATAATAAAGTGAAATGTTCAATTTGACTTACTTCATAAGCGTCCATGTCGACATCAATCGGCTTACCGCACTTAACATGGCAACAATGCTAAAAAGAAAGAAAATATCTGGAGTTTTCATCAAATTTTGTTTAAAATATGGAAGTATGGTCGGCAAATTTAAGAACTCGTAATAATTTATCCTCCTTGTCCAAAATGCAAAGTGAATCAAGCTGCTTCTGCCCATATTTTATTCTGTATCGATTGTGAAAAGAGCCAGTTGTACTCGGATCTTACTGCTATGCTGCTTTGGAGTATTTAAAAACGCACGGGTTTATGGACTTGGTCTAGATGTTTTTGTTGACCATATACAGTATACATACGTTATTAAAAAATTAAATGAAATTTTTATGTTAAACAAAAAAATAATTAAGGCAATTGCTTTCAAACTTTGGGTTTTAAGGTGCATATTTCGGACATTCCGGCCAAACACAATGTTAATTTTGTTTCAAGGAGTTATGCAGAAAAATTAAAGCCAGAAACACAACTTGATTAAGGTGAATAAAATCGGCAAGTAATTAAAACAAGACACAAGCATCAACAACTCAACTCTCGTTCAATTGTTCATTTCATGGAGGAGGCTGCCATGTTGACATGAATTTTTTTTCTGATGATATCAGATTTGAATCGGTTAATTCTTATAAGAAAATTCATGTAATATTGTACTTTAATAATTATTATTAATGTTTGAAATCAACAAGTAATTAAAACAAACTCTACCTGTTATACCAAAAGAATAACATTGTCAGGAAGGGCTCAGGTCATCATGTGTCTAGAAAAAAGTTTATAAAAGCTTTTAGACAGACAAAATGGGGAACAGCTTTAGAATAGGTCTGCTTTTGGACGACCGTTTTCACCCGCCAGCAGCTGAAAACCCCGCTGCCATGTTTACAGGGTTGCTTGATTTAAATCAACTTGATTTAAATCACGATTTAAATCATGATTTAAATCACTTGATTTTTTTAATAAAAATCATTGATTTAAATCAAAAATGTTAAACTGACACAATTTAAATAAAAAATTAGTTGTATGCTTTAAAATATTTTGCAAGGTTATTTGCATTACAATTTTTTTTAAATTCTACTGGATATGTAACTGGGAAATAGGTTTAGGTGACTCTACATAAAATTGCCTGCAATTTCAAGTTTCAAGAACAAAATGTACTACCAATAACAAAAATATTTATGACAAAAAGGGGTTAGCAGGGTTTGGAATCAATAATTGTATAAACTAAACAAGAATTAAAATCTTTAAAATGTTATTTATCTGGTACATCAACTTTTTAAAATACAAGCATGTGAATGATTTTTATCGAAAAAGCTTTCTTTTATAGTTTTAGTCATGTTTTCCAAACTATTGTTTTCTTTTACATAACTACAAATAATAGAGCTCTATTCTCTGGGTACATGACTGTCAATAAGTTGCTTATTTGAAGACATTTTTATTACTAATTACTATTTTAAAGAAATAAATAAATAATACTTTTAGTAAAATTAATTTAACTGAATTATTATTAAAAGATTAATTAAAATTTTTCACAAAAACGAAGCATAGATTTTTTTAGAAATCATCGTTACAATTCCTTTTATAGCCAATATTGATTTTACAATTGGGCAAAAATAGTTATAGAAAGAAGGATAAAAGTTTTAGTAACCGATAGTTTGTTCATTCACCATTTTAGAATGGATTTGGGCATCTCACCATGAAATGGCAGCTGACTGCTTCCCTTAATTAATTCAATTAATTAATGTATAAATAGATCAAAATTGGGATATTAAGTAATGTTAAACTAATATATCACATTAAAATTACAATATCAGTAAATTATTAACCAGTTTCGAGAAGTTCAAAGCTAGTAATTCATTTAAATCAAAAAAATCTGATTTAAATCAAAAAAATCCGATTTAAATCAAATAAATCAGATTTTTTTGATTTTTTTAAAAAAATCAAAAAAATCAGCAACCCTGCATGTTTACCCAGACTCTAAAAACTAAAACACTACTTACTTACAATAAGTTTGATTTTTGCGAAGCACATTAAGAACCAACTAAAGTGCGACTTAAATCTAATAGTATCTTTAACCTCAGCGGGTGCGCTTATCTCCTAGATACACAATTGTAGGTTAATGAAGCGAATCCGGCCTGCAGATTTTCACGCCAAACTTGGGAATAACAATTCAATGATCCAGGGGCCGCGCTAACCATTCGCCAATTCGCCAAATGCGAGTAAATCGCGAAAATGGCGAGAAAAAAGTAATTTTGGCGAAAGTACTGGCGAATACTTTTCCGTTTAGTGTGAACTTCCAAAAGTAATCGATAAATTTCAGAACTTAACTTTCGTTTTTAAAAGTCACCCGTGTGCGATTAACACAATCTACTGAACATAATTAAAAAATAATCATAATTTTATGTTATTAAGATTCTCAGGTTCTAATACTCCTTTAATATTTAAATACTCCATTGAAAATTTCGACGATTAAAAGAGATTGCGAAAAAAAGAATTTTGTTTAACGAAGCTGCCTCATATTGGAAGGCATGCATTTATTTCTGAGGGAGCATTATTATTATTTAAGTACTTGTTGATAATAAAAAAGTAATCGATCTTGAGAAAAAAGCTTGCTGTATAGATTATTATCTTAATGATTTAGAATTTTTTTACATAATTAATGAGCCGATTGACTTGGATTTAAAAAGTATCTTTTTAACTGATTTTGAGAATCGAAACCTATCTAGTAGATAAGCGATAAATATAGCGCCATCTATATAATGGCGCTGTATTTATTAGCTGTTTTATGTAATGAAGCTACGTTAATACCGGTTTTACCCGATATCCGATTACGCCGGCGCCAGCCACGGACTGCCCGCGAATGCTTTAATTTTTGGATGGAGTAACTTAAAAAATCATGCAATTAGATTTTACTCAAAAAAAATATGGCTAATAGCTAATAAATTTGGCTAATAAATTTATGATTTGGCTAATTCTCTGGCGAATGTTTTGAAAACCTTAGCGCGGCCCCTGTGATCGGATACCATCGGTTTTCCCACTTGGCGACAAAAAAAATCACCAAATTCAGCTTGCGGGCCGGTTTTGCTTGATGTTCCCAATTATAAAATGCAAATTTTCAAACATGTAATTCAAAAACAAAGTTGTAAGGGGCCATTCATTAATTACGTAAGGGTCCCGAGAGGGAGGGGGGTTGGACAAATCTCTACATACCCTTACTTGGGGGGTCAAACCCATTCTTATGTAAGATTTTCCAAGTTAATGTAAACAAATTCCAATTATTCTAATCAAATTACTATTGAAAAACCTCAGAAAAACTTAAAAAGGCTGAAGATCACAGTTATTATCAAAGCTTTTACTTTTTTTAAAATAGATATATATCAGTATGAATCTCTTTTGTAGCAAGTTAAGATAAAAAAAACTGTTGAATCCATCTTCCAGTTGTCAAAAGGCGAAACAAAACAAAAGCAAACAGAGAGAAATCTTAATTAGTTCTGGTTTCAACTTTTTTTATTCGAACATTTTGTTATTTGGATAAGACGTAAGAAAAGGGGGGGAGGGGTTTGAAAAATCTTACGTACCCTTACATGGGGGTAGGGGGGGGGTTAAATATTGCCAAAATCGTCCTTACGTAATTAATGAATGGCCCCTAATAAGTATTTGGTTAATGAGCATATTTATTTAAATCAATATTATTTTTAAAAAAACTGAACAAAAGTAATTATAATACACAAAAAACTCAACAGAGAAATATGAAATAAACTTGAAGGTTGATGAAGAATTCAATTAGGTATTTAGGCTGAACTACTGTAGCTGAACTATTGACTATTAATGAAGCTTCATAATATGAACTGAAAATACATTTTGTTACAATGTTTAGGAACAAAAAAAACTTTTTAATTACTAAAAAAAATCAAGAAAAACTTACATGAACAGTCGCGCGTATCTCTAAAATCCAAACAGATAATCCGCGGGGGCCGGGGATTCCCCTCCCCATTCCCCGGCTTGAAGTGAAAGTTACAGTAGGTAGCATCAGCCGAAGTGTGGCTGTATTATAGCTGCCTACAGGCCCAAACAAACGGGAAGACAGTTCCGTGAGTATCAAAGTTAAAAATCCATTATACATTTGATTTCAATAAAGTACAATACATACCATTATACAAAAGAATTAGCTGATTGATATTCTGATCAGCCAAAAGAACGTTCTCCTCCCTGCATCACACATCCATCGTGCTCGTGCCAGTGGCATATGCCAGTGGTTCGTGCATCGTTGGCTCGATTGGCGGGGGCATGAGAGTTGATTCATTGATTCTTGTGTCTTTTGCTGCAGGAATAACTTGGATTTCACGCAAATGTTCCTTTTAAGAATTTTAATAGGGAATAGGCAGGGTTGGCAAAAACCTGGGTTTTTTTAAAAACCCAAGTGGGTTGAGTTTTTTTCGGGTTTTTTAATAAAACCCTGAAAAAACCCATATAAAACTGGGTTTTTTTTAAAATTAAGTGGTTTTCTCCTATATAATAAGTATGCTCTTCAAATTTTAGTAAGTTCTTTCTATGTTAAATGTGTTCTGTCAAAATAATGTCAGTTTTTCCATAGCTAAGTGGGTTTTTTCAAAGTTTGTCAGTTTTCTGAAAAATTAATGTTTTTGTTTTTATTTTAAAGTGTTAATTTATCACTTGTATGAGATAGGTGACAAATTTTGGATCAAAGTTGGAATCCCTAAGATATTCTTTTACATAATTCGTGATTTATTACTAGTTAAAGACGTTTCCGTAATACTTGAATAAAAGTATTTGTGCTTGAGATCGGTGAATGAAATTTTAATATGTTGTACCTGGCGTTGTGCGGTTTAAAACGGTGTATTGCATTAAGGTGTTCGTCATGCAGTAGACACTCTACAGTAGTCCGAAGTTTCTCCGTAATATTCAAATGACACTATAATAAAATTAATAAATCGATCAATAGTTGATGGAATCTTATAGTTTACTTAAATATGTGCATTATATTAAATTTTTGTTCAAATCGCGCTATAATTATGGTAGTTATTAGAGTTTGAAAAAAAAGTCGACTGCGCTCGAAAAAAACACAAGTCTCCTCTTTTCGCTTATAAATCTATAATTATTATTCTAATTTTTTTTTTGAATTTACTTAGGAGTAAAGGACCGTTGTGGGAATGTTTTTCCAGAATTAAGGGATTCCATGGTGATTATCGCGTAATTTGTGATTTAAATAGCTGGATGGAGCTTACTTGTCCTTAACGCGAATGACTCCGGAATATTTCCCCGATCTCAGTTCAAAGTTTGTTTACTCTTCGCTTCACATGCAAGTGCTTTTCATCGTTGGAAAGATCATTAAAAATGTTTATAGGAATGCTTATAGGCTTATGTTCTCCATATTGGGGGATTTATTAAGGTTGAAAGAAATTTCGTTTTCCGTGAAATTTTTTCCCGAAAGTAATTCCAATAATTTGAGATTTTAATATGTTGTAGTAGGCCTTTAGACAAACAAAAGTATGTATCGCATTAAGGGATTGATGAATTAGTTCTCCACTGATAAATTATTCAAGTTTTTTTAATGTATTATTTATGTATACGACCCCCTAATGATGTCAGCACCTTGAAAATTAAAAGATTGTGCGGTTCACTCCATGAACGACATCAGAAGTAGAGATATAATAATTAAAGTACGTACATTGTACTCACTGAAATTGAGAAAACACCATTTAATTTTATTGACACCAGGTTTAAAATTTGAAAAAAAAAACAATAAAAATTTAAAAAATATCCTAAAATCTTTTTAACTTTAAAAAAAATACTGAAATTTACAAAATTCTCCTTAATTCTTTATAACCATATAGTTTGAACTTGAAGCGTCTTAAATTTTTAAAAAATCCAATCAATAAAGAAAAAACCCACTGAAATTTGAAAAACACTCCCTTAATTATTGAAATCTGGTTTAAATTTTGAAGAAAAAATCTCATTCAACTGAAGTTCTTGGTATGTTGTTTCGTTTAATGCTTTTCTTCAATATTAAAACCAAATCTGCCAAAATCTTGATTTTTCTTGAAAAAACCTAAAACTGGGTCCATAATGAGGGTTTTTCACATGTATTTTCTTGGAAAAACCAATTGGGTCCTACCCAGCCAACCTAGGGCAGAGGTGTTCTCGAGTTTGGATTGGGATTTTAAGAACTATATATTATGTGGCACGGAGTAATTATAATCAAGCCTATGTTATATATACCTTAGGTTCTTTAAGAAAAGATGGCGCCACGAAACACGAAAATGGTTCCTTAACCGTTTTTTATGAGAATGGTTCGTTAACTATTGGCTTTTCAATTTAACGGTTCGAGAACCTTATTTTAAATGGTTATTCTACCTTTTTGTCTGAAAAAAGTAAAATACCCATTAAAAATATGGTTATTTGACCGCTTTCCTTAAGGAATTTCTAACAGTGTACATACACTATAAAAAATTCGTCTTTTTACTTTAAATTTTCCATTGTATTTCGAAGAAAATTTTCCATATGCCTAGAAAACGTGCTTTTACCGTGATAATCCTTTCACAAAAATAATTTAGAGTTAATAAAACCACCACTAAAAGAATAAATTTTAAAAACAAGAGGATTTTGTTCGTTTAGTTAAAACGCAGTTAATCTTCTTTTAGTTTGGTGTGTAATATGTTTACCGGTTATGTCATAATGTATTCTGGTCTATAAATTTAGCAATAATTACGTTGATTTTTACAAAGGCGGCCTCCTGTAACTAATCTAAAAGCGCTCTGAAGTTTCTTTACAAATAACGGAAAGTTTCTCTCTCTTGATCGAAAAAGAAAAAAAAACATAACTCCTCAAAGTACAGAAATTCACCGTCAGCAGTTCTGCCTGTTAATTTCCGTTATTTGAAATAATGGTTTTTTGACAGTGTAGGCGATTAGTAAAAACTAGACTCACTCGCCCATGTATCCTTTCGATGCCGACATGAAAGATGCCAGCTCCATGCCGCTGTAGGGAGGTCCCATTTCGGTCATTACCTTTTTAAACGAGTGAAATTGCAAACTGGGATCATAAACGTTTTGCTGATAAACCTAAACGAAAATGTCTTGATTTGAGAAGAGTTAAAAAATAAAAGATATGTAAATGCTTAATTCTTCTGTCATAAAATATGTAAAAGCTCACAATCTATTTCTGACACCTATAATAATCTATTGCAACAATCCCTTAAAATTTTTTTATTGTAACTTTTACTGTAGTTGCATTGCAAACTTTCATTACATCTGAAACGTTAAATTCGTGTGGGATTCTTCTTTGATGGCTGCAAAGGCAAAGGTCGCTGAATCCCAAATTAACTATACACTGTAGAAAAACCCTTGAGGGCATCTAAATCCTAAGCTAAAAGAAATAATTTTATCACTGTCGGTAAGTTCAAAGCAGAAAACAACTCCAATCTGTCTCAATTATTCAATTTCTCAACAACGTGAAGACAGATTACTTTTAAATATTGATATCTATTATAGACTTTATATGGTTCACACCATATTTAATTGATACGATTTGGTTCGCATTGCATCACAGTTGGCCTGGTGTATTTTAATATTGAAACGAACAAATGAACGGATTTTATTACTCTTAACTTCTTTTGTGTAGTGGGAAAACCATCAGTCCTTACGAAAGAAACCATGAAAGCTTTCTTTGAGAAATGAATTGAGATTTAAATAAAATAACCTCGGCTGGAATGAAAGTGTTTCTAAAGGTAAGGATTAATTTTTATTCGTATAGTCTTGTTTTAATGTTACAAAGAGCAACTATTATTTACTAACTCAATTGTGTTCAATACTAATTTCAAATATTCTTTTATTGAAATTATGATGAACTTTTTGTTGAAGTTGAGTAAAAAATAAAGGGAATTTAAAACTACAAATTGATACATTGAGCTTTAATCTTAGGTTAAAAAGTATTGGAATTATATTAAAGAAATAAAAACTTTCATGACTCACTTCATCAGCTAATAAAAATAAATTTTCTTCATACGCAAATTTTATAATATTCTGTATATCATTTTGAGACATGACGTAACCTGTAATAATTTAATAATTAGAGACTGAAATTTTATAATTTTTTCATCTAGGACCCTCAACTTGATAGTGCAATCACTCCACAGCTTTGTCAAACCCTAATTAGATTTGCTGGTGATTTGAATTAATACGAAACATTTTTATAGGATTAGTTATCAGAGAATATTTGGGGAGTGAACTATAACCCCTTATTCTCTAATGTTTTAACTAACCTGTATTCTTAAAGGCTTATAACCTTGAACTATAAAAATAGAATTGCATTATAATACTGAAGGTGTTTTTAAATTTGTGTGTACCTTTTTCTTCAAGGCATGGTACAGCTTTAATTTCAATCATAAACATATCTGCGAATATTGTGAATAATTTCATAGTTATTTCTACGCTTTTACACACTGGAAATATTTTTTCATCACTTTTACTGGTTTAATTATGTATTCAACTTCCTCATTTCACTGCTAGAAGCGTTGCAAGTGATTTAAATTAATTTAATATAGTCGTTTACTACTTATGTGTATGTTTCATTACTCTCTTGCCTACAACGGACGTTTCAAATTTATAAAAGCCTGTAGAGGACGTTTTCAATTACTGATAAAATTACAGGGAAAACTGATTGGGTTAAAGTGATACAAACTTAGTGGAAGATTGAACTGATATAAAAACAGAAACAAAAAATACAGAATAGGGTGGGAGCATGCTATGAAAGACGTAAAAAAATTCAACAGGAGGAAAAGCTTAGGGATCTGAAAAAAGAATCTTAAGTTTTAGCTCTCATACCACTTGGGTTTCCAGGGTTGATGATGACCAAAACTCTGGGATCACAATGCGCTTTCGATTCATTGATTGCTCTTCGCAGTTCATCAATATCAACCGACCACTGAGTGCTTTCATTTAAATAATAGCTTATCTGAAAGGAAACTAAAATGACCATTCAAGAAAGTAAAGGAAGTGATTTAAATTACTATGATGTTAAAACTCTTAAGATTCTCATTTCTTTAGTTCTCAAAATAAACCTTAAAATTTAACAGAATTACATTTATTTTCAAAATTATTTAATTTTCCTAATGCATCCTGGATTATTGCATTGTTATTGTAGCTGCATATTTTAAAAATTTGTATTTGGATTTTCCCCCCTTAAGATTATGTTATACTCAGCGGAGTTTAATTTTCATGAAATTTTTTTTATTGAAAACACCTTTAGATTCGATCAAAGCGTTTTCATACTTACTTGATACATTCCATATTCCGCTACCGTAGATGAGAATAATGGGTATTGAGGAATCGGTACCATAACTCCAGGTGGTTTATTGTTGGTGCTGTTATTGAACAAGTATAAGACTGTCTAGAAAAATATTTTATCTGTGAGACACTTCTTAAATTTGTTTCTAGTAACATATTAAGTATAAAAATAAATTTAGTTCATATTATGTGTTCGCAATTCGCTTAGCCTAAAACAACCTTTGCTACAAATACAGAAACTTTACTTCGAATATTCCAAAATTATTCTAATAAAAGTGGCGTCAAGAAAAAGTCAAGCTGACCAAAAAGGAGTGAAATATTTAGAGGTATTCCACCGGAGAGAAAGTTCAGTAAAATTTAAAATAAAGTTTTTTATGGTGTCGCCATCTGTGCCAGATATGCAAAACCTTAAAGTTACCCGAGGAATTGAGAAAGAAAGAATATTTAATTCTTAACTCGATACTTAAATTTTTATTGAAATTTCTCTCTCTCTCTCTCGTGTGGAAATATATTACTACTTCTTAGTATTTTTTATGAAACTATGATAAGTGGGAGACGTGTCTTAATCTATGATAAATGTCATCCTTTTTGTTCCTACAATCTTACCATTACAGCTATTCCTAAAAGATGGGAAAGATATTCAAGAATAAATGATTGAGATGAGATTGAAACACTAAGTTCCTCTTCTCATAACAAAAGCATTTTTATCTTTTAAGAGGAGTTACAATTAAAAAAACTGCATGTTTTTCATTTTTTATGAATGTAATGAAAGGCCTTTAGAATAGAATTTTAAATAGTTGGGACCATGGTTTGGACAAATACATTCACTTTTTAAAAACTACACGCTTTTTTTAATTTCCCTAATACTTTTTTTGTGCATACCCTTAAGCCATCTGTTGCGCCAGTCGACAGGAAAATATCTTCATGCGATACTGGTACGCCGTCTCTCTGTTGGATAAACTTGGCAACTTGCTGTCTTACCACTGTCAATCCCGTAAAGCTATCGGTGGATCCTAAGACCGAATAAAGATGTTCAAAGAAATGATCCTTTAACAATAACTCTCTGATGTGCAAGCATTACTAAAATATAAAGTTTAATACATAAAATAGTAAATTGAATTACTTACTATCATTTTTACTTAGGATTGTTGCTTACTATTTAAAGATTAAAAGAGATTGATTTTGAGTTAGTGAATTAAAAATTTATTTTACAAACCTGTGTTACATGCTGTACAATTCGTTAAAATCGTCATAGCTCTATGCTTTACATCAGACGGGTAAAAATCACTCTGTAGAAGATTTGGATTTATACAAACAGCAGTTATCTATAACAATTTCAGGAAGAATGATTTTTTTATCCACAATAAAAATGAAACGAATGATCAAAGTACACATTTTTTTATTTAAAAACCCCCGTAAAATATCAATGATATTTTAAAAATTTCTCCAGTTTTTTTACTTTAAAAAATTAAACGTCTAGTATACATTTTTAAGATAGATTGGACGACAGTGAAGTGACACAGAAAAACTTAAATTTTTGTAAGAATAAGTTAAGCTCACACATGTTAAGTAGGTCATTCTCAAAGAAATTACCGACTGATTCCGTTTACTTCAATTTCATTATAGTATTTTCCTTTTGACAATACAGTATTTCCATTCATAAAATGATAAAAACACAATATGAAGAGTTAATTCTGTATTATTTACAAAAACAGAAACTATATTTAATTTTTTTAAATGTAGGGGAGAGTGCTGTACCTAAGGGCGGTTGGTTGTACCTTCAGCCACCACGTTTTAAAATTCGGGGGAAATGTAAATTAGAATTTGTGGTCGATTTTGAATGTAAACAGATGCTATCTAGTTGCTAACGTGAAATCAGCTCTTTAAAATAATATTTAAATTTTATAAAAAAATTTACTGTTTTTAGATGCTCAAAGTTTTTTTTAGTGCATCACTACATTAATACTTTTCTTCCCCTATAATTATGTTATAATAAAATGGGATATATGGGATGAATCCCAAAGATTTTAACTTTTATTTTTGATATTAGAAATCGTCAGATCTCAATTACTTTATATTTTATAGAATTTTGAATGCCAAAACACCTGATGTTGTACCTTCGGACACCCTAGGTGCTGTACCTACGGACACGTTCTTGTGGGTGTCTGTAGCTAATCGGCGTTTTTGAATCAGGTTTCATTAAAGTGAATACATTTTAATGCATATTAAATTAATTGTAAATGGTTATCTATTTGTCAGCGATTATTTTCAAGTGATTTTAGATGAAAAATAAAATATTTTGTGATCTAAACTACTTCTTTAAATTTTTGATTTTACTTTGCATTTAATGTAAAATATGGTTTAAAATCTTAACCACACTATCGCATTTAAGTATGATGATTACAAAAATCTTAAAATTTCCACCTAAGAAGATTTGCGGGAGTTATTACCTCCAAATGCTTGCACAACTAAGTGTCGATCAAATTGTTTTTTTATCAGTGAAGTGATCAGATCAATTAGCATGATTGATGAAACTATTACCTCAAATTTCGATCTAAAAATCCCATGTGATTTATGTATTTTTCGTAAAAAATCAAGACTTTTATCAATCAACTTCGTTTTAATGATCCTTAACGATCTAAAACTACATTACTTAAAAAAATCTATTTCCAATTTTAAAAATGCTTGAAATAACTTAATACACTAGTAAAAATGTTCATTTTAAGCTTTTTTTCAACTAAAACTTTCCTTTTTAAGGGTGTCCACAGGCACAACTGGGTCAGTCCATACGGAGAGCACGTTGTTGTACCTATGGACACAAATTTCGTCAAGTTATTAAATTGAATTAAAAATCCAATTTTGATGATTTTAGCTAATAAAAAATATTACCCTCTTTGCTAAGGTTAGGACTATAGGTTGGGTAAGTTAAATGGTAAGAATGTGATTTTACCTGTCTTAGAAAAATCCAAACGTGATTTTTGTCCCTAGGTACAACACTCTCCCCTATGTATTACTCAGTACATAATTTAATTTTTTAGTTTGTTCATATTTGCAGAAAAAATATTTTCATAATTAAGTTGCATCTTTATGCATCAAGAATCTGTTTAAATTAACTCAATTAAATTAATAAAATTGAAGTAAGTTAAATTATTATTATCATCTTAGTTAATTTACTTCAGTTAATATTTTTCTGCGACTTCAATATTTTTGTCCTCCAGATTCTGGAAGTTTTCAATATCAAAGTTAAATACTAATGTTCATTGATTTTTCCACCTATTTAAATCACTATTTACCATGTTGTATGCCGCACCTATAATTGCCAATTATCCACCACATATATTTTTTCTCAGAACATACTAACATGAAAATTAAAGAAACTAAATTAATTCACTCTCCGCTATATTTACATCTTTGTGTTGAACTATAGAATAATCGGGATGAAAATAAATGATATACTTTTAGCTCTATGAGATGCAATGAAAATTAGCTGAGTTAAATCTCTAAATATTCTAAAACAACTTGCAAACTTATGGTGAATAATTTTTGTCCTCTCTGTTACCAAATCGGGTTTTTCTACTGTCAAATTTAGTTCATTTCATAGAAGAAAAGTGCGTACATTTTACCAAGATTTTAATAACTTTTCCCTTAGATATCTAAGCGAAAAATAATTTAAAGGATTTGAACTATATATAAGAACTCCTCGAGATTTTTGGAAGTCGAACAAGATAATTGTTTTGAGAATGACCCATTGCTGATGTTCACTAATTTAAATTTTATTTGGCACGTTCTTATAAAGTCATTCGATTAGATACATATGTGAGATAATACGAAATCGATAACTTCATAAACTATACAGTTTTAGAAAGAAAAATTAGAAATGTTAAGTAACTAACCTGTCGAAAAAATGTCATGGGTTTCTGGCCCATTCCTTGGGGGTCCCCAGCATGTGCGTGTATGACTTGTTCAAAAGGAAATTTACCACCCTGAAGGATAATTTCTTTTTTTAAATCAACTTAACAGTAATATTAAATAGAAATTTAAGGCAAGATATTTTGATAAGTATCCACTCTTAAAATCTTATTTCTCCCCAATATTTTCATAACTTCCATTTGAAATACGTATATATTTGAAGAAATGTATTAAAGACTGTATGAAAAAAGATATTTCAAACGCAAATTGTGGTCGAATTCTAGACACTTATCTCACTTTTTGAATGTTACGAAATAATAAGTCTTTCAACCATTCAAAAATAACCACCCAACCATTTCAATTTTTAAAATATCAGAAATACTCACAGTTTTGGAGAATTCAAGGATCACCACTCAAAAAAATATTTTTGTTTTTATATAAAAATTTATAATTAGTGAAACATTGAAAGCATTTCGGTTTTATCTGTATGACAATTCACATTACCATGATGTGACGTTTAGAATCTGACTTACTACCACATCGTAATAACGTTATATTATATGGTCACATTTCATTATGGATTGAGGGAGTAATTTTATCAAAGGCTCGCCTAAGTCATTTATATACTTCTAAACATAAACAGAGATAAACTACACAAGTTTGATTTAGCTCTACTACATAATCCCATCATTGTTCTGATACCCATATATTTGAAAGAAGTAAAAATTCACCAAGTGTTGCGAATGTATCGTATTTACTTAATTAGATCATACAAATATTATTTTAATTAATGCCTGATTTTATTTGTTAAGAACTTCAATCTAGTTTCCATTAATTTAACGCGCTTGTAAAATTTTTCGCTCTCCTATAGACCTTTGTGGAAGAATTTACAAAAAAAACATGTGTTCTAGGCACACGGAAATAATATCTTGAAAAATCAATAATTGGGTGAACAAAGACGAATTTTTCTGGCAAAGTAGTTTTCTTTGATACAAAATGTAAATAGAATTTTTTGTTTCCTGATTTAATCGGTAATATTTATTTTGATACTTATGAGTACAAGATGGCTAAAAAAGTCACATAATTCTAACTTACCACAGCTATCTGCCTTTCGATTTCGTTCCCCCGAGACACAACTAAACTAGGCCAAGGGAATTCCATGTGTCTAAGATTTTGATTGATTGCATCCTCTGTTAAGATGGGATTTTGATCCATCTCTCTATTGATGGATGTTCTAGTAGAAAATAGCAGTTAAAAATTGTGGACATCAAAGACATCTGTTAAGCTACACGTTTCTATCTTGTTCACTATTGTATATTCTACAATTTAAGGTAATTTAATATTGGGTATGGATATTATCTTGACACTAAAAACTTATTCCTATAGGGGAGAACGGGGCACATTCGCACAAAAAGTGCATTTCGGCATATTTCTCTGGATCTAGATGAGATATTGAAACAAACTCGGATTCAAATGAAAGTTAAGACCTTTCCCGATATTTTAAAACGATAACTGGTCACATTCATCTAGAATTTCTAACCTATATCATCAATCTAAAAAACGAGAAATTTCGTGCGAATGTGCCCCATGGGTAGGGCAGTTTCGCACACGTGTGGGGCACATTCGTACACATGCAAAAAAATTATAAAATAATTATTTTTACAAACTAAAAAGTTTATTGTACTTTAAAGTAAGGATAATTAAACGAAATATTTGGCACTTTTACATATTTTTCCTCTAATTTGAAGATTTTTTTTACAAAAAGAAAACAGCTTCAGAAAATATTGAACATCTAAGTTTTTTATGAGGAAAACAATTGTAGTAATGAAGAGTATTGAAGTAAAGAAGTACATTGACATACTTCACATAATATAATTAGTTAGAAAAGGTTCAACTAATGTTTTAACTGTCAGGTTTTATTCGAAAAGAAAAGTGAACCAACAGCTCGCTTATTAACACCTGAAACTGACGGTTGGGGAACTTTTAATACGATATTATCTTTTTGTATGAATGTTGAATCATTACTTACTGGGAAAATAAAAGTTTCGTCATTAATTTTAAAGTTCTTCATCATTAATTTTAAATAAGCACCATTCAATTCCAAATTTTCAATTTGACCAACATAACAAAATTTTCTTTTTAGTAGCAAATTCTACTAGAATAAAATCACTTAAGTTCAAGTCGATTGGTATTAAACAATTATCAGGGATAATTATTTCTTCAATGTTTAAATCTGGGTCTAAATTCCTTAAAACTGAAGCTTTCTTTAAGATGTTATTTTCTATTATCACCAAATCTTGAAAGAATTAATATAAAAAACAATTAAACTTCAAGTTATTAAATATACTGCATTTATAAACATATAAATCACTTTCATAATCAAAAATGGGAAAGATGAGGCACATTCGCACTGTCTGAATCTGCCCCATGTTTTGGCGTACGAATGTGCCCCATCTACGAGTTCAAGCTTACCCCGTCCCAACAAGATATTTATAATTAAAGCAGGGAAATAAAACCTTTCTAGAAACTTACTTTAGTAGTTCCTCTACTGAATAAAATGCTGAATGTCCACTTGAGAACTAATTTTGATTGATATTTTACGCCAACAAAATGACAAGAAAATTTACTTTGCTGCTTCTAACGCTAGCAAATTTCTAGTACGTATACAACAAAATGGCTCAGAGCTTTGAAAATTCATGCAAGAGGTGGTAGTCATGCTTCCATCTACTGGTATTTTTTTCAGATTTTTAAATTAATAATTACTAGGGGAAAGGCCGTCTGTCTGAATGTGCCCCATGTGCGAAATAGCCCCACTCTCCCCTACCAGATAATATAGAGAATCACCTTAAAACCTAAAAGGTACTTTCAACTAAAAACAGCCGATTGAATTTACTTCAAAACTAATACTTTTAACCGATTTTACTTTTTGATGGTTGAGTCTCAAATTCAAATACATATATTAATCTAACATTTTGATGTGACTACACTATAAAGACATTAGGTTCTTTCATGTACCAAAAATATTGAGTCAATTTCAAAATAATGTCCATCAAACCAAAAAGAAATCTAGATGATTTCAAGGTAAATTTTGATACGGAGATTGTTTGATTATTTGCGAATTCATTCTTATGTAAAGAATAAGACGTTCACAACAACAATACAACATTTCATTCAAACCAAACTCCGACATACCTTAAATATTAATGCTGTCATAACAAGTATCCAATTGGGGGATGATGAGGTCACACGTTTTTCACTCCAGTTGACATCAGATGGCACTCACTACAGCATTAAAGAGCGAGTCGCATCGCTGTTTAAAAATAGACCTTCATTATTTTTAACAAGAGGGAAGTTAAAAAGGAAGAACTTTCTTTTTATGAGGAAGATATGCACCTCAACAAATCCCAACTTTGGAAAAGAGATGGTTGTTGGAATTTAGAGGAGTTCTCCTGAACCATGTGGACCATTGGGGTAAATTTATAAATCCAAATATGAATTTATTTATCGAATAAACGGCGGGCGATAAGCTTGGAATCATGATTTTGTACACAAAATATACTATGTATCTTTAAGAACAATTGCTGTGAGCAAGATCATGCAGGAATAGAGTTTTTAAAAAATTGTGTTATGTCTGTCTGTACAACACAATATCCCTAAAATATTATAATAAACTTTAAAGGAAGTGGACCCAAGAATTTTAAATACCATACCTAATCGTATAGTAATTAAAATGAAATAGGAACTGAAGAATCTGTAGAAGTGCCAATTACAAAATAAATTACTGAGGTAAAAACGGAAATAGTAGGTCCTTTTTATGAACCTAGGATTTTTATGGTAGTTATAATTAAGTTTTCTACGATGTATATCAGTTATTCTAAACTCGAGTAAAATATTTCAGGGCCAAAATATTCAGGCTCTAATGGTGCAGTTGGTAGGGCTTGGTCTGCCGGTAAATTCGTAGTTAGATCCTAGCTTTGTAGGGCATTCCTTTTAGTTAAATATCCGTACCTATATAACCTATATGGCTCACTCAGTTTGTACAGTCTTCTAGTATGGATAGCCATGCAACCGTCCTGACGGTGTTTCCAGGGTTAATTTCCTCTTATAAAATTTTCTTTTGCTCAAAAATATAACTAGTTAATTTTGTAGATTATTCTGTTATCACAAAGGAACAAATATAACCCATTGTAAATATGTTTAGGTAAGGATCTATCATAATAATTAATTAACTATCTATAATAATATGATCTTAATTCTTGTGAGATAAAAATGGTTCTGTTAATGTATAGCATAAACAGTTCACCATTCTTTCCTCCTAGAAAACGGTATCTAGTCTCTGAACAATTCTGCGACTACAATGGTTCTGTCATTTAAGCTATTCAAAATAACCACTTTAAAAATCATTAAAAGGATTTTATATTCAGCATCCTTCTACCATCTAACGATATCTCTATTAACTAGGGTGAATCGCACAGTGAAAGTACAGTCGACCTCAATATCTAAAATGAGGAATTTAGTTCCTATGGAGGCTCCAAATAAAGTTCAGAAGTTGCAGGAAGATCTCGTCAATGTGGAAGAATCGTACATTCAGGTAAAATCTTCAAATTATAACTGTGAAAATTTTTCTATTTAAACCCAAATGCATGTGATCGAAAAAGAGGCCTGTATGTTAACTTTCAGTCATATTTTTTGAGTTATAATCGTGCAGCTTATGCCTTTCCTTAATTTAATCACTTTTCAAATGTTTTTCTTTATTAAATAATGATGTAGAAAGCTACATTTTGGAAACTGGGGGAGATAAGGGGGTGTTCATTTATTGGAACGGTAAACTTACATTTTCCAGTAAATGAACGATTGTTCATTCACACTGGGAAACTGAAACAATGCCTACCTCTTGTATCTTCGTGGTTTTAAGCTTATTCGATCTATAATGATTTAAACCACATATGGGCAACCTCCGGCCCGCCACGCCATTTGTCCCGGCCCGCGGAACATTTTAGTACCAGAACAAGTTAAAACCCTGTTTTTTAAGGTATAATTTCCAAAACATTTCTAGGGGGGATCCCCCAGACTCCTTTTGGACTTGGAATTTAATAATTCAAAACTCTTTTATAATAAGTTAATCCTAATCCTACCCAAAAATGCAAATCTAAAACATTTGAACTAGGTGAACCAAATCTAGTTAAAAACCTGTTTTTTGGAATCAAATCTCCAAAATTTTTCGGGGAAGGACCCTCAGACCCCCCTTTGGTAGTTGGAGCTTTATTTCTAAGTTCTTCAAGACTCAAATTCTACCCAAAAATTTACTGTAGTGCTACACTAAATAATACATTTAATTAAATAATAAATTTTATTTACACCCCTGAGATTAATGTAACACAAGCATTATACATATAATAATGCTTAATCAAGATAACATAGTTCTTGTCCAGATTAATGTTTAACTTTAGTACTAAAACTATGTTTTGAATAAAAAAAACGCCTTTTTTCAAAATTACCTATTATCTACTCTATGGCCCTCCAAGTCATTTTAATCTTTGAGTCCGGCCCGCAGATTCAAAAAGGTTGCCCATACCTGATTTAAACTAAGCTAGGTGCAATGCCCAGGGTTTAAAATTGTGCCCTTCTAGTAAATGAACGGGGTGTATTGATCAGAAAGTCTACTACGTAATACATGGTGTATGGTGTTTTAAAGTTTACTTCACAGCTTTAGTTCTAAACAACAACGCCGCTTATAGAATCATGGGAATAAGGTGTTTTTATGGTAAAGTGACCATGGTGATTATATTGAGAAGGCTTACAACGCTCTTAGTGGCCAAATTATCAATTTAATTAAACTTAAGAAAATGTACTAAAACTTCACTTAGAAAAATATTTGCTGAAATTAGTCACCAGTTTTAGTATTTTAGAAAAATTCATATGATTTATTTGGATATTTCCCAAAATATTAAACCTGTGGACTACTTTCTGTTTTCATTAACTGGGAATACTGTGTTCATATTTAGCTCAAACTTTGTACAGGGTATATCTCAGTGTTTTTTTACTTGAATCAAAATACAAACTATCCATTTCTGAGTAAAAAGCCTGTACGAAAACACATTATTTAAAAGAATTGACCGAGAAAAAGCCCTGAAAATTTATTTAAAGTGGGAAAATCGCAAATCCAAATGCTTAGTGTTCATTCACAGGACAATCCAACCTACATGACTGAAATTGTTCCGTAAATGTATAACATATCAGTTCAGCATTATCTTCTCTTGGAAAGTGGTACCTAGCCTGTGAACAATTCTGCTATTGCAATGGTCCTGTTATTTTTTTAAAACGTCTGATGCTGACGTGATTATTCATATCAGTGGATCAGCTTACCAGAGTTTTTGGGAGCAATTTATAGTCACCACTTTCAAAACTATGAAAATATTTTTAAGTTGAGCATCCTTCTCTACCGTCTAATGGTCAAACATTCTGCCGTAGAAATTGTTTTGTTACTTGGTAAGGCTGACTTGACCTGTGAATAAACTAAGCATTTGGATTTGCCCCACTTCAAATAACGTTTTCAGGGCTTTTTATTACATCAATTCTTAGTAATAAGGTGTTTCCATTCAGGCCTTTTCTCGGAAATGTGGAGAAAGTACTTCCAGATCGCAGAAATTGATAGTTTTGAAGTTATATTGATTTCAGTGAAAACATTGCAATTTACCCAGTAAATAAAGTTTGACCTTAAGGTGCCTGCCTACCTAAAAATGCCGTTTCGGACCAAAAATTCAAAAAAAAATTATTATTTTATTTAAAAAAACACATCTTTAGCTTTCCAAATCAGTTTAAATTTTGTCTTTATCTTTCCTAGAACTATAAATTTGAGTTATGATGTTTTGCGGAAAGGCTATTTATTGTGATTTTTATGCATAAATTCTTCAATAATATGAAAATTTAAATTAAAATTTATTTTTTATAGCATTCATAGTTTTTAGATGCATTTAATTGCATAAATCCCAAATTAGGCCAATATTTTAATTATTAAAAAAAGCCTCCATAGGTAGGCAACCACCTTAATATAAACACCGCTCTCCCACCCAATTAAATGAACACTGAAAGTAGTCCTAAGTGTTAATACATTGTAAAAGTTTTTTAGATTGTTTGGTCCCAAACCACTCTTTTAAACATTTCCAAAATATTAAAACTGGTGACTAATTTCAGTAAATATTTTTCTAAATTAAGTTTTTGAGCAGTTTTCTTTAGTTTTGTAATTAAATTGATATTTTGGCCACTAAGAGCGCTGTAAGCCTTCTAAATATAATCACCATGGTTGGTCATGGTCCCTTCACCATAAGAACACCTTATTCCCATGATTCTACTCGCGTTGTGGTTAAAAAACTGAAACTGTGAAGAGAACTTTAAAATACCATGTATTACATAGATAGACTTTCTGATAAACACACCCCGTTAATTTACAAGAAGGGCACAATTTTAAATTTTGGGCATTGCACCTAGCTTAGTTTAAATCATTATAGATCGAATAAACTTCAAACCACGAAGATTCACGAGGTAGGCATTGTTTCAGTTTCCCAGTGTAAATGAACGATCGTTCATTCACTGGAAAATGTAAGTTTACCGTTCCAAAAAATGAACGCCCCTTTAATTCTCCCCAGTTTGCAAAATATAGGACTAACCAAACAAAGAAAACCCCTTAAATAATTGATTAAAACAAGAAGACGACAAGCTTCACATAACAGTTAAAACTCAGAAAAATATGACTGAAAGATGTCAATTCTTAACACACCTACCTACAGGTCTCCTTTTCGTTCAAACGCAGGTGGGTTAAAATTGGGGAACAAATTCAGTTACAATTCAAAAATTATACTAGAAGCTTCGAAGCAATCAAATTTTCTTAAGGGAATGTTACATACTTTGGTGTGCTCAAATTATTTTTTGGCGAATTTCAGTCACCACTTAAAAAGTTGAGAAAAAAAAATTTAGCCACAAGCATCCTTCCATTTCATCTAACGATGCCAGTGCTTGGTCACCTCTCTTAAAATTAAGATAAAAATCTAAAGTTAAATGAAATCGCCAGGGCAGGTGGTTGGGGTTTGTGGATGGGAGATTCCATTGACCTTCTTCTTCATTCATAAGACTCTTAAATTCAGGTCAGTTTCCGTGGGAAAACAGAAGGATAGTCTTGGAAATTGTTATCAAATATACTTAAAAATGTAAAAAAAGTCATTAAATATCAGTATTTTTAAAGACTTTGACTGATACGGTTACAGTTAACTTTCAAAAAAGGTAACTTTATGACCCCCCGTGTATAGGCAGGAAAATTTATAAATACTCAACTGTATTTATGTCCGAGTGCTATACCCGGGGAGAGGCTCAGACTCGAACCGAGGGAGATTCGATCTGAGGGCCTTATGGATCCAGCATACTGGTGCACAAACACACCAAGCCATCCGTTCCTGCGTCTAGGTTGTTCTTCCAATTAATTTAAAGTTGATATTTTACAACTTAAAAAAACAAAAATCATTTTCAGAGGACCGAACCATGAACCTTCTGAACGTGACACCCGTGCATTAACCAACCATGCCATTCGTTCCAGCACTAATTTCTTTACTTCAGAAATTTAAACTTAATATTACAAGTTCATGAATAACAAAAAACTCCAACGAAATATCAACGCCAAAGTAGACGGGGTTCGATCCTAGGTCCTTCCGAATCGAAGAATTACGCTCTAGCACACTAAGCAATCTGGCCACACATGCTATCAAGAATTTAAAGCAATAATTAAGACTTTGAATTTTGAGCTTTTATAAAGAAACCTAATCGATTCTGATCTTTTAGAACTATTTTTCCCCCCAAACTCACCATTTTAACAAACATTTTATTTTTATGTCCTTTCAAGAGAGTAGCCTCATCTTTAGTTAAGGTTGTAATTTTTTCAGGCTCTGGCAGATAATTTAAATTTCAGTGTTTCTCAACCTTACTTTCCCCTGTCCCCCTCAAGGCTACAAGACTTGGTTAGGTTTGATCCTCAACTATTTTTCTTACAATAGGTTTTGGAACCTCTCCTCCAAAACATTTTTCTGCTCAAGTATATAATTAATTCTAAACTTCAATAATTTATTCTGAAATCGTAAATTAACAAATGAATCTTCATAAGAGTGTTCAGGTGGATCAGTTTCAGAGAATGCGGCTTAGATTGTTTAGTGGTGGACTGGTGGTCCAGACATTAGATGGAATTGGAAGATCATAGGCAAAATGAAGAAATGACGCAAGAAGTACTAAGGAAGATAAGGTACTATATGCACTTAAAAATAATACAATCAAATGAAATAGATTGATTAAAATCCTTTTATTTTTCTAAAAAACACATTCAGTAGAGTTTACCACTATAAACATTCAATCGCATAATTTACACATTGGAAATTTAAAAAATTAAAGCAAACATCTATCTGAAACACACGATTTAGATTTTTGCCACCCTGTGTGAAATATAAATAAATAATATCTTCCAACACCGAAGAAAGATAACTCAAAGGTCTACTTTTATGGGCAAATTAAAGATAAAGATGTAAGAAAACCCTGTTTTTATACACTCACAAAACTTTTAAACCCAGGTGCATGGTTGCAAATAATATAAATTTTTTGTCCCAATTTCAATACAATTTGTAATGGATAATTCCCGTATTTTTTTAAAACAGAAGAAAAGACACTATATCGGTAAAAGTTCTTCTAATTAAAAGAATCAGCATTAAAAATTTCAAAAAAAAATTAATTTATTAGATATTATTTGAAAATCAAAATAGCTAAGTTTGAGTGCCTTCGTGATGTAATTTGATACAAACATCAGGAATTGCTGAACGAAAGGATAATCTTGATTGGCTGTTTGTACCAACTGACGTCACCCAACTGTTTGTGACGTAGCAGCCTTTTTCGCGCCCTTCTTAAAAGACGAACTTTGGAATTAAAGAAATAAAAAAAAATAAGCATCAAAATAAAAAATTTTTCACAAAATTTTTTTCAACTATTGAATAAAAAAAATAATCAATGCGGGAATAAGGAACTTGCATGTGTCAGATTTTCATAAACTTTCAAGTGTTTCGTATGGTTTTTTGTATAGAAAAATGAAATATTTTGTCAAATTTTCAAAAAAGTGTACAAGTACTTAAATATTTTAATTTAAAAGTCGAGAAAAAAACACGTGACTGAAAACGCGAAGTGTGTTTGCATGCAGTGACGTAGAATCCATCTAGCCAAATTGCAATCAAAATTGAATTTCTATGTTTTAGTTGATGATTTCTTTTTTCAGAAGTGTCCGGTATGAGTGTTTTAATAAATATTTACCTTCTAGACACTTCTGGTGGCGGTCAGAAATCCACGGCAAACATGACAATCCGAGGTAAACATTAGTGACGTCACGGTACATGCTGTTAAGCGTTTTCAGTTGCTTCGAAAAACACGATTTTTGATAATTTTTTTTGCAATCGAAACATTTCTCAATCGGCCTCAAATTTTGTGTAGTGGCTTATTTTTGCGTGAAGAATAGATTAAAAAAATATAAAAAAATCATGCAAGTTCCTTATTGTCCATTGTTAAACAGTTCAGGGTATCTTCATCACAAAATAAGAGTTAAGAAATCATACGTCACATAATCAAAGTGAATCCTAGTCTCAGTGTTTCATCTAATACAAGCTAGGTAAACAAAATGATTTTTTTCATTTTTGCAGATAAATTAACACTTTAGATAATAGAGCACTTTTTTAACTTTTTACTTCTACAATTAGGCCTTTAAAATAATAAAACTTTTGTAAAACACATGTATTGAATTTCCTGCAATTAAAGGAAAAAATAAAATTCCGAAACGAAACGTAAAGTGCTATAAAAACAGAAGCACAATAAACAAAATATTGCTTTAATTCATATTACTCATTTATTCAAGTTTAGAAGTGACTTTTGTACATCAAG
Source organism: Tetragnatha versicolor (assembly GCA_024610705.1). Taxonomy (NCBI): domain Eukaryota; kingdom Metazoa; phylum Arthropoda; class Arachnida; order Araneae; family Tetragnathidae; genus Tetragnatha; species Tetragnatha versicolor. The sequence continues at coordinate 44,605,984 of JANDEH010000009.1, forward strand.
CTTGCATAAGATGAAACTCTGAATATAGTTTTAGAACTAATTGCAATTGGGTGTCAGCTATATTGACTGTTTTACAAAAGAAACTTTTAAGTAAATGCCACTCTGAAAACAGTCCTTTCAGTACTTGGCAAATTAAAACCATGTCAGCTATACAGACAATAATTTACATATTAGAAATCATGGTATAAACAGAGATGAAAGGAAGGACAGTTCCTCAAACCTAGAGCATGGAAAGTTCAATGAACTCATGAGTTCTATAATTTTTAAAATGCTAAATGTATTTGTAATTTGTAAGTGAAAGGGATAGTGTTAAAATTAATAATTTACTGGTATGTATAAGTATGAGTAGTGTATAATGTAGTGCCTCAAAAGAAAAAGTTTGCAAGTGTTTTTTGATAAAATTGTGTCTTCATTCAACTAAAACTACACAATAACACTGAAAAATTTGCAAATTTACAAACTATTTGAGGCCTGAAAAAGTGCTATTTTCACATGCTAATATCTCTACAAATATTCACGATATTTTCATGAAACTTTTTTCAGTGAGAGTTCTTTATAACGTTGGCAACAATACTATTACTGTGGTTTTTGCTCCTATCTCCTTTAGTTTTTAAATTATTTTTTAAACTTTTTTAAACCATGTATTTTTATCTTTTTTAGTTATTGGTTTATTAGTTATTGGTTTTTAAAATGTGTCAGTCTTTTTTGGGACACCCTGTATATTCAAATGCTATAGACAAAAATGAAACAAACTTAAAAAACTCTAAATCAATCTGACTTGAAAAAAGTTAAATTATTTTGTATGAGATTTAGCAAAAAATGAGATATTCCAAAAAGTAAACTATATTGCTTTAGGGCCGTATTCAGAAACTTTAACACGAGATGGAATCGAGACGGAAATGAGAACGAGATATTTCTACTCCACAGCTGTTGTCCGCCATATTGTTCTGAGTTTTGAAGCACATTCCGATTGCTTTTACACTTTTTGTGGCCTGTTTCATAGTTCCAAACAAAACAAAAACAGCTATTTATAACCAAAATAAGTCCTCAGACATTAATATATTACGAAAGTAATGGACATCTAGCGCCTGTAAAAATTTGTATTATCAGTGTATAATTACTTGTGTCGTTTTTCGACAGATGGCAGCATGATCACTTGAGATCTTGGAAAGTCCTCATTTCCAAGTGACCGAGGATTCTGCAACGTTCCCGTCTCTTTTCCATCTCGTGTTAAAGTTTCTGAATACGGCCCTTAAGCTATTACAGTGCAGCAACCTGCTCAATTAAAATCTGATAAGACCACTAAAAAATCTAATTAAGTAAAACTTCTGCATAATAAAACCATTGATTTAAAAAAAACAAAGGAAACAGTTCAAGAACAAAAAGAAATATCCATGATTTCAAATAGGAGAGGTTTAAAGAAATCAAGTTTCACACTAGCAACTGATTCAGTCATAGGACTTCAATCACTTAAAAAGTATGACATACTTTTAATGACTCTAATATTATGATAAAAAGCATCATGCTTTTATATCTAAAAATATTTTCATTCAAAAAGTTCTGACCAAAATAAGAAATATGGAAATCTATTTCCTAGAAATCCTAAAGGGCAAGTAAAGTGAAAAAAAAATTAGAAGGAAACAGAATAATAACCAAAATAAAACTACTAAATATGTTGTGAATGAGCATACAGAGTTAATGTATAAAAATGTTTACAAAAATACAATAGTTGGCATACAGATATTTTCACAACAGTAAATGCATATTCAAAACACAGACAGATGGTTTTACACAAGTCACACTTACAAAATAGTTTCGTTTTAAATTACTAGGGATTTAAAATTTCAACATAATTTAGAAACAAGCATGAACTGAATTAACATGAAAATTCACCAATAAAAGAATTGATTTGAAAAAGCTTATTGAAAACATTTAATCCACATTATATAAGCCAAATTAAAATTTGAAAAAGAAAATCTTAATTTAAATGACTCACATAATTAACAATTAAAAAATGATAGAAAAAATATCAACATACAGAAAGCGATCAAATCCATCAAAATGTTAAAATATAAAACCTTTATGAAAATTATTAGCACATACTCTAAATATTTTTTAGCAAGTATATTATACATTTAACATTTTTTAGCAAGTACATCATACTGATCATTGAAATCAAGGATATGCATATGAATTCATTCTCTACAGATATTTCAATGTAGAAATAGCATTTGACTTAAACATCAAATTAGTGGCTTTAACATTTTAAACATTTTATAATTAACCACATGTTTTTTTAAAATACTTACAGGTAACAAATAAGAGATTAGTCGCTTCAGTGATTTTGATTTGAAACACTTACCATTTGGAAACTTCATATTTTTATTTTTAGGTAATATAATATTTTACAACATAATTAAAGTGCACATCCTTAAGGAGTGATTACCAAGCTTTTTCAAGTTGCAGTGCCTTTCAGAAATACAATTTTGGATTAGATTGATTTAGAATACTACACAAGATTTTGGTTGTCAAGGTTACTTTGTAAATATTGTTCCATTGTATCCTATAGCTAAAATATTACATTAGTAACATAATATTAAGAGAAAATATTCAATGATAAAACCAACTAATCATGGAGCTATTTTAAATAAAATAAACCTAACTAGATTATGATAATGAGTTTTGGAATGCTTAATGAATTATTTGGATTAAAAATGACAGGATAAAAACATGTAATATGTAGTTAAATGCAGCTTGATAAAAGCCTCAAAGTGTCTTGGCACATTTAGGTAATCACTGGTATGAGTAAATTTTACATAATACTTCACCAAATGCCTAAGTTTGTCTTATTATGTTTCCAACATAATGTACAGGGTGCCCCTAAATTCTAGGTGCATGCACTAACGGCTGTATTCACCGGTAACTTGACCAGGAGTTAAACCTCTGATTGGTGGAAAACTAGTTTTCCTTCATCAATGGCCCATCAGAAGCTTGACTGTCGGTTAACCGCCAGTCAAATTATTGGTGAATACGGCCGTAAAAGGTGATTAAACACACTTAGGTAGGCAAAAAGTATCATACAAGCAACCAACTAGGTGCTAAAGGGTGATAAGTGTTAGGTCATTAAATGATGAGAAACAAGGCAAGGATTGAAAGGAAAATGCACCAATGACGGTAAGGAATGGACAATCAGGCCTTAATATACCATTAAGAATGTTCTGAATTAAATTCAATGAAATTTAAATCTATAAAAACATCAAAATGTATGTGTTTCACAGTGCTTTTTAGATTGTAATACATATATTTCTAATATAATATATTATGCATTTAGGAACACCCAGTATATGAGGTAGCCTTACACACAAAACAACAGGGACTATATCCGTACTTCCAAACTAAGCCTCCTGATACCACTTATACCTTTTTAATGCTTAATTTTTTAGTACTTAAATATCTTGTACCAATGCTTAGTAGTTAAGGCAACCTTTACTATATAAGGAACTGAAACACTTTGATTAATGAATCTTATCACAAGCGCAAATAATTTTACTCGACACATTACAAACACATTTATACTTATGCATATATACAAAAGTTAATGTTTTTATCTGATATGCAGTTAAATAGGTTCAGATTAAATCAAAATTTTTTTAAAGACATGTTTGTGTATTATGCAATACTTTAAAAATATATGAGGTTAGAAGTTTGAAGTCAAATTAACCATGTTTTTAAGTAAACTCTTAGATATAATAACAGCTTAGAAACATCTTTGTTTTTGATTTTCATACCAATTTATGTTTTAAATATTTACTACTTGCATTGATAAATTTAAACTACATTAAACACTAGATGCCATGATTTTACTTTTTCTGTACCAATAAAAGTAAATTCATGTTTTCATGAATTAAAATTAGCTGCATATTTTGTTAAATGCCCAAGTAGAATTATAGGCTTTTAAAAGAAAACACATTCAATATATTAAAATAACGATGTATCATGTGTTCTATGATAGCTTTCTGTGTTTAGTTTTTCACCAAACATAATGGTTTTTGTTATTCAATTCTAGACTGGGGACACTCACAAGATTATTCAACATTTAATAACTTAAAAACATATGGCCAAAGAAAAATGTAATACTGGAAAGTTTTTTTAGATATACTAATTTATGATTAAAAATTTTCACGAGAAGAATAATTAATAAAATGTAATGCATGCTTAATGTCACATGTTGAATGTTTTAATCATGATAATTCTGAGAAAAAGAGGTTAAAATAACATTAAGTTTAGATACTTCATTTCCATATAATTTTGCTTTTTATAGAGCAATATTATAGATTTCGTTAGTATACAAATTTTAAAATACAAAATAAAATATAATTACAAAAGTACTACCCTTAACTTAAAAACAACAAAAAAATAAATAATATAAACAAAATAAATTAAAGGATTTGAACGATTCCATGAAACATGCACTTTTTGCAAAGTATGAAAATTTAAGAAATACGATCTCTATGTTCAGGAGCTCTATAAGGTAATCCCATAAATTGGAATATTAAGCTCTCATCAGACACATGGAGTTTAGACACAGATTCTGTTCCACCAAGCTAAAAATAGAGAAAAAATATACCATTTTATGTACAAAAAGTACTTTTTATTGGAAAAATTTTCAGAGTTATGGAAATAATTTAAAATATTTCGAGCAATATAAAGTAAAAAGGAAAACTATTTTTGAGTGAATCTTAAGTGTCATAATATATCTATCATTAAAAACAAAAAAGTTTGAAACTTGAAACACCATTCGTAGCACCCTTTAAAGATACCAAATAACAAGCATAACTTACTATATTGAGGATTCTGTAGCGAAGAGAATGTTCGTCCAAAACCATTTCCCTCTTTATGGCCCATTGCTGCATGGCTTTATTGAAATATGCAGGTCCTGTTAAGTACATCAGAGCAGTCGGATGCTCTTCTTTAGTGGTTAATGTTATACATAACCGTCTATGCTAAAATAAAAATAAATACAATTGAGATTACTTCAAAATAAACATAAGCACTTAAAAAATGCAAAGTACATAAACACCAGTGATTATGCATAACTTTCTTAAGAAGTGGGTATAAAAATTATAATTATTTTCTACCTGGTAAAATTTTTTTTGAAACCATAAAGGCTAAGAAAAACACAATATAAACCTTATTTTTCTTTGAGAGCCTGCATATACCAACATATCGTGTTTGATCTCCATTTTCTTCATGACGGATAAGATCATCTATGAGGAAGCCTAAATTGAAAGAAAGACTTAGTTAAAAAACAAAAAGCAATAAAAACACACCTATTTTGAAGCAATCAAAAGTAATCCATCGCACAAAACCGGTTTAGTATAAAGTACTATGCTTTAAGTGTTTATGAATTCCTTCCTTACTAGACAGACCTAAAATTTTTAGACCCTATTTTATATGTTATGATTACGTATGAGTTTTTAAGAGTGGATGTTTATGGCATCTAATCCGTTAAAAACACTTTTTCGACATGCTAAAGCTCCAAAATTTTCCGACCCCGGCCCCCCATTACAAAGTAGCAATTCAAGGGCTGGATTCAAGGATTTTCTTCTGTATTATGTCTGAATTACTTTAGATTTTGCTTCTTTTCAAGTGCAATTTTATCACCTAAGCACCACTAAACTTTTACTTCCAGTCTGAAAATAGCTCTACATTCCACCACATGATGGCACTAAATAAAAACCAAACTAAAAGGATCCACAAAGTTAAGCAAAAGAACCGTACAAACCTATTTGATGCAATCTGGCAATAATGTCTGGCAAGATCCTGTGATCATTGGGAACTCCTAGTGGAAGAGAGAGTAATATACATGCATGGCCACACCTTAATTTCTTTCTTCTTAAAGAGGAACAAGCATCAGCCCGAAGATTAGGGTACATCTTAAACACTTCTTTCAAAACCTAAGTGATTAAAAGGACGAACAGTTACTCTCTCTTTTGAACTTAGTAATTCTTTCAAGATATAGATAAATAAATTACAGCAAGTTATTTATAATAAGATATGAATAATTGGGAAATTAATATTTTAAATGGATTAATTAGTTTTATGGAAAAATAACACATAATTTATCTCCTAATTATTTAGAAAGTACAAAAAATAAGCTACCAACAACTAAAAGAGTAGTCCATTAGATTGATGGTTTTTTAGCTTTGTGTAAGTAAAAGTTCAAGTACAATCATAATTTTCATGAAAGTTGTGTTCCCATTCAAATTCATATAATATTTAAAGTACTATTATGAATTTAAAATTATAATGTAATGCAAATAAGTTGTAGTTTTGCTGATATGTAGCTATTTAATAAATTGAAGGCATCAGTATAATGTTTACTTATTTAACTAAACTCAACATACTAAAAATTGAGAGACAAATAGTTGATTTTGAGGAGCTTTTGATGCTTTTTGATTGATTAAGATTTTGAATCAAATCATTAGTTTAAAGTTGCCAGAGGTATAATCTCTATAATGCTGCTACAAATGTTCAAGGAACACATTATATTAGTCTCAACACTAATATTGGTTGGTATTTGAAACAATGAAATATATGGAAAAAAACTGATCTTACCGCAGACACAATCAATCTGGTTTCTTCTTGAGACATTTTTGTTTTCAAGTCTTCATAATATCTAAGGCCAACCAGATGTCCTCTAGATAAATTAGACTTCTTTTGAAGACCATATATAGTGCATAAACCCTGTGGGAAAATTAATTGCATTGAATGTCATAATAACCAATAAAAAATGACATATAAAAACCAAACTCAGCTTCTAGGGATCTCCAGTAAAACATGATAATTTGTTAATGCTTTTTTGAAGTGCATAGATTAATTCCTCAAATTGTGTTCAATAATACAGGGTGAGGCAAGTTTAAGCAACCCAAAGATCAGAGGTCCAGGTTTACAACAAAACACAGCAAAAGAATGGAAATACTATTTATTATAACTAGTTAGGGCCACTTTTATTAGGCCCTATTCCTGTAGTTATATAATTATAACAAATAGCATTTCCTTTGTTTTTTGGTAACCTGGATCATTGATCTAGGCAACTTTATTCGCCCCCCCCACCCAGTACAATATCAAATAGTTTTTTTCAGCAAAATTTACATAGACTAAATATCAATATTATGTTCATTTAGAATAGGCAGGTGAAACAAGAGTGGTAAACCTAATAATGATTTTCAGGCAGTATAATTTTTTGATAGTAATTTTCTTATTTCAGTTTAGGCTGGCCAGTGACTGCTTCTAGTTTGTTACATCTCACCGGCCTATTCTAAATGAACAGACTATAGTTTACGAAATAAAAAAAACACTTTGGTATAAGTTATAGTTTAAGAAAACTTTTAGTTAAATAACAATTTAAGAATATTCTTGAAAATCCAGTGTACAAAAAATCTTCAAACTCTATTTTTCTTTCAAATCTACCAATTTTAAACAAGCATTACAATTTAAATACACGACTTAAAAAGGCAACAAGAATAGAGAAATTTTGGTAAGTATTAAATGTTTAAAATAAGCTAGACCACAAGCAGGTTTTGCAATAAAACTTCTGCAGAAAACTACTTAAAACACCTCAAAATTTTTTTCTTGGAGGAAGGAAAAAAGTTTTCAACCTGGTTTAAAAGTTTCAAAATAACTGTTAATGCAGATCATACGACAGTGTAGAATTCATACCTCTTTGTAAAGTTGAAAGGCTATACGGGGACTAATACCCCAAACTCTAGTAAACAACTTCATAGTTTCGACCCATCTTCTATTATGTATTTCTTGGATTTCCTTTAAATCCCCTGTTTTAGCAATTCTCCATATTTTTCCAGCAATTGTTTTGCCAACACCTTTTAAAGTTTTTGCTTCCTAAAAAATAAACCAACAAAAAATAATCAAAAATGTACTAAAAAGTAACAAATTCATATAAATGCAATCATTGAAAAGGGTTTTTTCACTCTTTCAGTATAATAAAAATATGGAATTAAAAATGCATATATGGGCCTTTTAAAAGCAATTTTACTCTGAGATCTAATTAATTTTAGGAGTAGAGTTTCAAATTATGAGTTAAATTTGGACAATAAGTTAAATTGATATTTAATACTTGTCAGAAATATACTGAATAAAATAAAGTTTTGAGATAAGACTGAGATAAATAACAGCCATATTCTCAAATGGTGTTTATATTTAAAAGTACAAGGGTTTTTTGTTTCAAAACATTAAAAGCCAAATTTCATTTCTTACAAAGTGGGGGATGGGATTTCAGGAAAACCCCTTTACAAGTGTAGACTTTTATAGTTACATATAGTTTACTTTATTCTTTTTGCATTTTGGACATCATAAATATTTGTAATACAAGAAATAAAACTTTCTAGTATCGGATAAATATAAGATTTAAGGTTAAGGAAAAAGAAGATCAGATTAACCCTTCTTGTCTTAGCCATCCAAATCATTCTATAGGATTCAATGACAATATCGGACAGGATTAAAACTAACACAAAACAAAAATTCGTTTTTGAAAAAAAAAAGAAACAGTTAATATAAGGTAAGTGAAAACAATATAAAATAAGTAAAATTATAAAATAAGTTGAAAAAAGCAATATAGATTAAAGAGAAAGCAAAAATAATAACCAGACATACAGGTAGAATGTCCTGGAACTGAATCTGGATACAAATCAATAAAGGAATTCATAAAGATTTCTTTCTTCAATTTCAATCATGCATTCTGTTTTATTCCCTTTACAAAATCATTCACTGAGTTTAGAAAAGTTTTCAGTCTCTGTAAGAGTTGTTGAACAAAAAATACTTAATAAATAAAGCTATGAGAGGAATATAACAAGTGATAAAATAAAAACAAACACAAGTTAGAAATCAACTCAACTAATTAATCAAATTTGTATACCTTAATAGATGACACACGTTTATATTGTTTGGATAGTGAGATAATGGCTTTTTCATAAGCATGGATTCTCCATCTGCACCCAACTTGCTTATGACATTCATACAAAATCTAAATACAGAAAGAAATATTCATTTTATTTTCAAAGTATCATTAACAAATTCGTTTTACAAAAAAGAAAAAAATTGTATGAAGAAAAATTATGCATCAGGTAGTAGGTACATGCATATCATTTGGTTAACCATTTTGCAACGTGAAAGCCATCAAAACTATTCTTAAAATATAGTCCAATGAAATTTCAATGATCTATATAATTCTTAATCGTAAATTGTTTATAAAATTAAGCAGTAAGAAAGTTACAAGTAACCCATTAATTTATAAAATTTTAGTTCAATCATTGACAAACTATCCCAGATTAAAATTTCAATGTTTTATACATAGGTAGTTGGCCCATTGTGAATAACAAATAACCTTAATTATAAAAGCTAAAAACATACATACCTTCAACTTATTAATGATGTCTAGGTTTGGATTATCAGGCCTTGTTGAAATAACTTGTCCATGGGACTAGAAAAATTAAGTGCAATTTAAATGTCAGTTAACTTTAGTTAAATAACGACATTACTTACTCATACTTAATTTAAATATGGTCAAAAGAAAGTTGTTTTAAAAATGAATTAGATAAAAAAGAATTTTTGCACAAATATATTGATATTTCTATTGCTTAATATATTGAATATTTGCAGACAATGCAATTAAGACTTGCAAAATATTTTAGATAACCACACACCATTGTGAGGTGTTTTGATGACAGATAAAAATACAATATTTTTTTAAACACAGCTATTACTTTGTATTGGACTACTTACAGGATGCCCAAGTGCTTTGAAATGACCTTGTAAGTTAGAGGTAGATGGTTCTGGTATAGGGAAAGGAAACTCAGGATCAGATATATTAGTTAGGCTGAAGGACCTTGGAGGTTGATACGAAGTATTGATAACAGGAGAGCTTGATGTGCTTGAAGAATTTTTATTGAAATGATCCAAAGTTGAAATGGTATCATATTCATCATCGAAAGCAGGATTTTCAGAAGATAAGCAATGAGCAGGAATGCCTTTTAGTTGATTTACAATTACATAAGTAGCAGTATCATTATTGATACACTCTCGAAATCTTTCAGAATTAATTCTTTCAGTTGCACCATTTGGCCTTTGAATTGAGAAATTAACCTCAGAAGTGATCCCATCAGTGCTTGATTCTTCACAAGACACATGCTCTGAATCGGCAAACCCAGCAGTGGATGAACAGTATAAATTAAGAGGATAAACCTCATTTTTATCAGTAGATTGAAAATCTGAACTGCCAGTTGCATAAGAATCATTATTGGTGGATGCATTTTGCATTGTTTCACACTCTGAGCTTAATACAACTACACTGTCATCAGATGAATATTCAGAGGAGGAATCAATTATTTCAACGGTAAATTCTCCATCTTTTGATTTCTTAATTGAAGGTTCATCAGATACTTCAGCGCTAGAGCTATCAAATTTTCTACGTCTCGATTTTGATTCAGATTCCTTAGCTGATGAATCAAATTCAGATTCATCCTCATGGTCTTTACTAGATTCCTCAGATTCAGAAATATCATCAGTCTGTTCTTCTTCCATTTTCTCATCTGCCAACTTTCTTAACACACCCATTACTTTACCAGAAAATCTACGACCAGATGCCATATTTAAGCCTTTATCATTTTCCTTAGATTCATTATCACAAACTTGTTTTTCATTTAATACTTGAGTCTTAGATTCTAATTTACCTTCATTTTCAGGTTTTAAAGCATTATTGACTTCTTTTACCAGATTCTTTTCAAGGGAATCTGAGGAGGGGAGTAATTCAGATACATTAACTGATTCAGGAGGAGATTGTTTTTCAGAATGTCCAGATGAACTCATAAGAACCGATTCATCTTTAGATTCAATAGTCTGGTTTTTATCAATCAACTCACAAGTAGATTCAGATATTTGTTTACTTACCAAGGTTTTATCATTAGATTCAATGGTATCATCTTGATTTGATATATTCTGTTTAGAATCACAAAAGCTATTCATGATACACTCATCTGTTTTACTAGGAAGCTGATTAACTTTATTTTCATCTAATAAGCAGGTGTCGGATATATTAGATTCTTTACATTCAGATATAACATTAGAGTCACTTAGTGTTTCTTCAGTGCCTTTAATACTAGAATCAATATCTTTCTCCTCTTTACTAGGCATGCCTTCAACAGACGATTCAGCACTTTTTTCACATAGAATATTTTCAGGTATTGGCAATTCCTTTTCAGTTTCTTTATATTCACATTTAACTTCATGATCGGTGCTAGCCTGCTCGTTGGGATGCTCCTCTTCAAGGGATGTAACACTTATGGAGATGGAACTAGAAAGGTTTAGATCAGATGGTGTAGTTGGGGAACCATTTATTTCATCACTTAAGGAAGTAGAGGAAACATTTGGAGCATTTTTAACCTCAGTATCAATTGTATTACTTGTTGCTTTTGAATCAGACATAGGAGTTTCTTTCAAATCATTAGAAGCTATACAGACATCAGTTTTTACAGGATCTACATTTTTAGTCCTTTCAAAAGGTAAGGGAGGGTCATTTTCATTGTTGAGTTCAACAACAACAGCTTTTTCACCAGGGCCTCTCAAATGTTTGGGTATCATGCGTACCCTGACTTTACTCAAACGAGCTACAATAGGATTTGAACTAGCAAATGGAGCCTCAGTAGGTACTTTTTTCTCAGAGGAATCCTTGGTGCTTACAGTAGATGTAGAAGCAACAGCTACACCATCAACTTTTTTATCTTCACTTTGACATGCTTCCTTCCTTTTAAGAGGAAGCCAATCACTATCAATGGGATTTATTGGTAGTATATAAATATCAGGAGGCTCTGATAATAACCATTCATCTTCGCATGATGTCTCATCGTCGTACTTGCCATCATCAAATGTAGAATTTTCTTCACTAACGTAATCAAATTTTGTACCCTCAGAGCTACCATCTTTGCCATTAGATGAATAAGCAGCATCTTGAATGTATGAGTGAATATTTTCATACAGGTTAGACCTATAATTGCTACGTACACGATAACCAGCAGTGTTCAAACACATGTTGGCATTAATACTAGCGCTCAACCATGTAACCATGATAACCTCCATATGCTGTGGATAAGAAGTCCAAGTAAAGTTACTGCTGAGTCTACCATTGTAAAACCCTTCATCAACTAAAACGTGAGTGACGTAGTTAGATAAAGTTGTAGTAAAACGGCCACCATATTTGTCTATTAAGCGATGAAGTACTCCCCGCCGAGATACATTAACCGTGTCTTGATCAATATAAATTAAAAGATTTTTGAAAATTGGATTCCCTTTTAATAGAGGGTCATTCAACAAATCATTAAAGTTATTTTGGACTCGGCGCCGCTTGGAGCGCTCTTTGTTAGAGTACTTAAACATATGTACCTCTAAGTTAGACAAATCCCCAAAGGGATATTGCCTTCTTATGCAAAAAAAATAAATGAAAATATATGGCTCAAAAAACCAAGGATTGAAACACAAAGGAGAATAAAGTCGATTAGTTAAGAGTAGATTATTCAGATTCACCACTGACAAGCACCCAGACCAGACACTTTGCAAAACAAGAACTACTTTCGAAAACAAACAAACCCTCTTAACAGTTAAGTAGCACATAACCGGAATGGGAAAATAATTAGGATGGCTTGAAGTAAACATTTATCAATACGTCTATGATCAATACGAACATCATTAAAAACATTCAATTGAATCAAATATTAGTTTATTAGAAGACTCAAAATATTAAGATGTTTCTAGGTGGTTTTGATATTCTTTCAAAACAGAAACAGAAATAAATTGATTAGTGGGCGGAGCTTAAAGAGCTCAGGTCTATGGACTAACAACAAGGCCCTCTATAAAGGCCTCCCAACTCGGCCGTGCAACGTCATAACTTTCACTCATCTTTGACGTCACTCCATAGACTTAACATGGCAATTTTCACTCACGTTTGACGTCATCGTCCGGAGTTGGGTGGCCATGTATATAGAGGGTCTTGCTAACAAAGTTCCTTTTCATAAAAATTTTTTAATTACTGAATTTTATTAAATTTACACTTATTGATTCTAAGATATGTTTGAATTTTATTCTTTCGAAGTGTATATTTGGACGGCCAAAACGGCCAGTGGCGCATGCGCTGTAGGTCTCGTGATGACGTAGCAGTCTCGGCGCTTAGTGATGGAACCAATGGTACGCCTAGCCGTGGAAGTTAGAGTAGAGTTTAGTTGAAAAATGGCCGTGCAAATATACAGTGCCTTATTCTTTACTATGTCTAAATAAGTTTAGATTTTGTATCTTTTTTCAAGTGCAATTTTATCATCTAAACACCACTGAGCCTACTGAACCTTTTACCTCCCGTCTAAAATTAGCTCCACATTATACCAATAGATGGCGCTAAATAAAAACCAAGCCAAAAGGGACCCGAAGATCTGATATCTGAACTCCAAACCCGGAGTCACTGCCCGGAGGTTCCCCAAAAAATGCGGTTCTACGGTCATTTCGCCTACTGGGAAATTTCCTTCCCCCCTTTCTTCTTATTATAAGTAGGTTTTTGTTAGGGAATTTGTTATCAAGGGGGTAAAAAAATTTCCAGTAGGCGAAACATCTGTGACACCAAAAATGCTATCCCTGGCTAGAAAAAATAATTGCAGTAGTAAAGCTGATTGTTCTGGTTGTTTTTTAATAAGAAAAAAAATTAAAATATAGAATTGTGTTGGAACATAAAACTTAGTCCAGATTGTAAAAGGTTTGGTATTTAGACTTTACATTTAGACTAGGGATGTTACGTATTAGTTAAAGTGTGGAACCGGTTCTACAGTTCCAGTTCCAAGGTGGGATTAGGTTCCCCTAACAGTTCCAGTTCCAAACGGTTCCAACTTTTAAACCGTTCATATAAAAAACGCAAGGGTTTCAAAGACAAAAAGGAGCAATAAAGTCAAAAAATTCAAAAATTGACCAGTGGTCAAATGGGGTTGAGGAAAGGTCAGGGACGCCTAAAACAACCACGAGACAAAAAGAAAAGGTCAGAAACGTTACATATAGCGAGAAAAAATGGATTGACCACTGGTCAAGAGATCTTGACCAGTGGTTAACACCAATATGTTACCAGTCTCAAGGCGTTTGGTTTGATACCCCACATGACCTACTTCAGTGCCAAAGTAAAGAAGTTACAAAAAGTTGACCGGACTGACCAATGGTCAACCATAACCAAAGACACATGTTATAACGATAGGGATTACAAAATATCAATTAGCAACTCCTAAATTTATTTTATAATGAATTTTAGTCATCTTGGACAGTGGTCAAATGAGGTTGACCAAAGGCCAGGACCCCCAAAACAATCAAGAGACAAAAAGAGAAAGTCAGAAAAGTTACATATAGTGAGAAAAAGTGGAATGACCACTGGTCAAGAGATATTGACCAGTGGTCAACACCAAAATGTTACCCGCCTCAAGGCGTTTGGTTTGAGCCCCCATATGACCTACTTCAGTGCCAAAGCACAGAAGTTGCAAAATGAGGATCGGACTGACCAATGGTCAGTCGGAACCAAAGACACACGTTATATCAATAAGGATTACAAAAGATAAATTGGCAACTCCAACATTTAGTTTAAAGTGAATTTTAGTCATCTTGACCAGTGGTCAAGCTACAGGAAACTTAAAATGAATTTCCAGATTTAATTCTCATTCTCACAGACAGACAGTTATACCCTTTCCAACGAAGCCCAAACAGAAACAAACGCTTATACGTTCCAGTTCCAGGTTTATTAGTATTATTATCTTACCAGTTCCAAAGAGTTCCCAAGTTCTAAACCTAGTTATAAGTTCCAAAATAGCTCCAAAGTTCTTACCAGTTATAAGTTCCAAAAGAAGTTCTAATCAAGTTCCGGTTCCATTCCAGTTACGCGAATTCCTCCCAGCATAACTAATCCACTCGAAACAAGTTCCACGAGAACGTATTAGTTTCCGTAAAGAGTTCTGTCACTGGAACTTATTTCTCTCAGAACCGTTAGCGATCGCTAACAGTTCCAGGCCGACCCGGCCCATTCCGACAGCAAATCCATAGGAATTTCGGGCGGCAGTAATGAAAGCTCATAATCCGTGGAACTCAGGGTGTTCACGAAGCCGGCCCCGTTCCAACGGAAAATCCATAACAATTTCGGGCGGCAGGGATAAAAGCTATCAACTGCTTTGGAGCTTTCTGGTTGGTCCAGGCGGCTGTCAGTCATTCGTTTTTTCTTCAGCTGCTTCTCGCCCATATTCTCGCCGAAGGCCGAAGGAGGCAGATGTCTTTCTTTTTTATTTACTTTCCCTCGTTGCGTTTTTTCAGTGAGATAAGCATAGAGGTATAAAAATAATAGAGACGGCATGGACGGCAACCCTGTGTACCAAAGATCAATGCTAGGCAAAAATAATTCTTTAACATTGGAGCTCCCATAGACGCGTCGATTTCGAAGGTGAAAAATCGTAATAACTCATAGAAAAATGATCGGAAAAAGAAAAAAACACCTGCTTATGATGTAGAAGGAAAAGACTAATTATTCTGAGCTTAAAAATTTATAATATCTCCGAAACATTTTTAGGAATGGGATTTTAAAAAACTTCGCGCCGAGTTCGTTCGACTTTCACGAGCTATATTCGATTAAATTTGACAGAATTTCAGTTAAATCACTTCTAGTATTATAAAATGAAGATTTGTGATTAGATTGGATGTGTTTTTGAGTCATTCAAATCAATATTTCTGGTTGAAAATTGTTTTTTACGAAGTTAAGTCATGAAATGAGCTTTGGCGGCCGTTGGCGATCGAGCTTGGCGCTTGTTTTGTGTTCGTGCGGGTTTAATTTTAGCGCGTTATTATTTTTTATTTTGCCTCTTTCTCAAGAATTCAAGAAGATAATTTCCAATAATTATTAAGGAATAATAAATGCATATTCCAATTACAGTAGAACTCCAATTATCCGAACTCCAACTATCCGAATCGCCGTTTATCCGAATCGATTTCAGAATTAATAAAAAAAAATTCCGCCGCGAATTTTGCCGTTTTTAATGTTCTTTTTCGTGTTCTATTTGACATTTCTATGTTCGCTTTGTTCTTTTTTCGTTCTGTTCTTTTTTCTATTCTAAAAACCACTTGTAAATACTTTTAGTATGTGAAATTCCTTTTCATTTAATTAATAAACAGCTCTTTTTCTTTAAATATAATTTTTTCCTCCTATTTTTAAACTTGCATACAGCAATTAATTATAGTAAACCCCTTTTTTTCGGAAAAAATCCAATTATCCGAATTTTTGATTATCCGAATGGGGTTCGGTCCCAATTGATTCGGATAATTGGAGTTCTACTGTATTGAGATGCAGTTTCTAAATAATTGTGATTTTTTAAAGTTTCTGTGGATTTTTTTTGCCATATTGTAAAGACTATTTTTAGATTGCTGCTACATTAATGCTAAATGTATCAAAATAAGTTACCAATATTTACATTTATGTAATTTTTGTAACAATATTGTTAATAATATTATTATGGATATTTGTACAAGATTTGGGTACTTCTTTTAGAATTTTAATACCTCAATACAATAATGTAATAATAATTAATGTCTCCATCACTGGGGCTGTTTTAAAAAAAAATTTTCGCTTTGATATCCTTGAAATTTCATAACACAAAACCTAATCAATAGAATGTAATCTTATTAATTTAATTTACTAGTTCAAAAGCCATCAAATGTTTAATACGAAAATATTTTTTCAGTTGCGAGTTTGCCATTAAAAAAACTGAAATCAGCAGATTGGTTGGTTGGGGTTTTATGGCATAAGACCCCCCTATTTTCAGAAAAATATTATTTTGAAGCCACATACTCTTATGAATGAAGATTACAGCCACTCTTTTTCCTATTAGTTTTTGGGTATTTAAATTTTGAAGTTTCAAGCTTTTCGGTGCCTTTTCGGTTTTTGCAACATTGTTTGCTAAGATCGCGAAGTGATAAGTAGAGAGGGTTAACGAGCTTTAATGAGAAAGGGGAAGAGTCTCCAAGTTAAATAGGGTAAAAAGTAGACCATCAAATTTCAAAGTGATAATTCACTTCACAAATCCATAAACTTCTTCCCTGTATGTTTTCGGATGTAATTCGCTATTCAAATTACACAATTTATGCACTTCTATATAAAAGCAAAATTAATTAACTATTTTTTATATAAATCTTTCTAACCACTTAAAGTAACAGTTTACTTTAATTTTTGTATTCATCAATTTAAAATTGCTTTCCTTTAAATATTGCGTGTGCTTTATCGTTGTGAATTAGTATAGGATATAGAGTAGTGTTAATTTCATTTGTTTCAGATAACAGATACTGGAATTAAAATTACTTAAATAAAATGTAACCTTTAAAAACAGAAGCTATCACTAATTTATATTTTTTAACTGTAAAAAATACGATGTGGCCGCGGTGGTGTAGTGGTCAGCGTGTCTGGCTACGAGCATTACCGACCCAGGTTCGATGCCTTGCGGCTTCTCCTTGGGTAGCTGGTCATGGGTCAACTCAGCCCTTCATCCCTCCGGGGTCGATAAATGAGGACCAAGCTCGCTTGGGGAATCAACTGGGGGTCCAGCGTCGGGCTAGCCACTCGGCCTGGACACACGCTAGTAATTAGCACCCCAGGCCCAAAGGCTACAGAAACGGAGATGGGCACCGCCTGATGGGCCACTAGGCCCGGGCAGACTTTGATTTGATTGTAAAAAATACGATAGCATTAACAAAAATACGAAACTTATAAGGCAAAAAAATTATATAATCTGAGCGCCGTGCCAAACAGCGCGATAACCTCGCCAAATAGCGTGAAATCTCGTAAATCATAACTTTGACATGCTAGGCAGTCATTGGATCGCTCGCTTCCGTTGAAATCGGACCCGATTCCTCCTCTATTTATCTTTCCTAACTCTATGGAGATAAGAGCATATTTGTTTTGAAAAGGGATTGATTAATTATAGATTCAGTTTTGGGCAGATGTGCTCTATGGTGCGAATAGATTGTTGCGTTTTTGCCTCGCTGCGTTTTTTTGCTATAGAATATATCTGCGGTAGCGGTTTGCGGGCATTGCTTATCTTTTCGTTTGGAAATCGCCTCTTTATTTGAGGCGTTCTCGTTCAATGTTGGATAGGATTGCAGAGAAATTTGGATTTGTTATTGATTTTTATCGGTTCCAGGGTGGAACCGTTAAGCGGTTCTTCGTGGAACCGGTTCTGACGGTTCCATGCTGGGATTAGGTTCCATGGAACTGTTCCAGTGGAACCGTAACATCCCTAATTTAGACCCAAACTATTCCTTGACATAATACTCCAACAAATTTAAGAAATCATTATAAAGAATCAAGTAATTTTTTTGAAATCTTAGATAATTAAGGTTAAAATTGTTTCTTTCGCATATTCAAATGACAAGTGCTGTTTCCTTCAGTCCTTATTTCTTTCCCACTTTCCTCAATTCTTCAGAGTAGCGATCGTGCTGCCATCTAACAATTGAACCTAGTAAAATTTTATATCAAAACGATTAAAATACGATAGAATTAAAAACATTAACTGACCATCTCAGCCTCAATATACAATAACATAGACAGAAAAAAAATACGGAGAGAAATTTAGTTCTGTTTCTAAGTTAAAAAGAAAAATTTCTCTGTGTGAGTGACTTTTTTTTCGGGGAAATTTATCCTCAAATCCCCTCCCTTTGGCTGCACTCCCCGAATATAGCTTTGATCCTTACACATTAGGGTGGAGCGAAAAACACGAATTTTCGAATTTGAATTTTGGTTAGCTCCAAAAAGTTGCCTTTTAGTGCCAAAAGAACACCTGTAAAATTTTATGAATTTTGAATAACTCCTTCAGGTCTCTACCAGGGCTCATATGTTTATAAAAAATAGATTTTTACTATAAATATCCCATTTAAATTGTTTATTGGCAAACTTTTCTGCCAATTTTGTGTTTTTAATATAAAATGTAACTTTCCAGGCCCCTCAATAGATTTTTTAAATGAAAAAGTTAATGAAAAGGCAGTAATAATTGTAAAATACAGGTTATATGTGCTACAATACTTGGGTGGAGCAAAAAAATTTTTCTTCGAAATCGGTGTGCGGCTATTGCTCAAAGATTGTGGTTGGTGGTCCTAATAACCTATAAAAATTTGAACTTGATCGGATAATATCTTCAGGTCGCACTTTTGAGTTGAAATATGAAAATTTTATAAAAATGTAAAAAAATTTGAAAATTTTCCTAATAATTTCTAAACGATCCCGATGTTATTTTATTGCCAATAATTACAGGTATTGCTTGTATGTTGCTTAACATTAGCAAATTAGAATCCTTGAATGACGCAAAAATGGTTTAATAATTCTTCAAAATTCGTCGATGGACTATGTAATGCAGTTATGTTAAAGATATTATATGATTACACTATGATGGTTATAGAAACAATGTTTACGGAACAAATACGGCTGACTCTTTTGTTAAATTACCCCCTGTGTCCGAATATGACCTCCGTTTGCACCACCAACCTTTGCTTTTGGGGGGACGTCCTCAAATTTATTTCAATTCCTTTTCGGTAATTTTATGCCTATAAATTTAGTTTTTTTAGTATTAAGAGATTACTTTACACTTTAAATTTCTCTTGAGAGGTCAAAAAGGTTTCATGTACTAAAAAATCAACATTTTTATCTAGGTGATTTATTTAAAACGCAATTTTTCCTTATTAATTGAGAAAAATCTATGTAACTGATTACGACTGGTTTCGCGTTTTAATGCTATACTTGTATTTTTCGCTTAACCGAATTTAAACAATATCTCATCCACCTCTACACATTCCCAAATAAAAGAAATGGGAAAAGAACAATCGAAGTAGTATTTAGTTAAAAATATAAGAAAAAGGATAGATGAAAAAAATTTTAATGATTTTTTACAAGTAATATGGAAAAATCGCCTTTTAAATATATCACCTAGCTAAAAATGTTGATTTTATAGTACATAAAACCTTTTTGACCACTCATGAGAACACAGGGGGTAATTTAACAAAAGAGTCAGCCGGATTTGTTCCGTAAACATTGTTTCTAACCATCATATACTGTAATTATATCATATCTTTAACATAACTGCATTACATAGTCCACTGACGAATTTTGAAGAATTATTAGACCATTTTTGCGTCATTCAAAGATTCTAACTTGCTAATGTTAAGCAACATACAAGCAATACCTGTAATTATTTGCGTTAAAATAACATCGGTATCGTTTAGAAATTATTAGGAAAATTTTCAAATTTTTTTACATTTTTCATAAAATTTTCATATTTCAACTCAAAAGTGCGACCTGAAGATATTATCCGATCAAGTTCAAATTTTTTATAGGTTATTAAGACCACCAACCACAAACTTTGAGCAAAAGCCGCACACCGATTTCGAAGAAAATTTTTTTTGCTCCACCTAAGTATTGTAGCACATTTAACCTGTACTTTACATTTATTAGTGCCTTTTCATTAACTTTTTCATTTAAAAAATCTATTGAGGGGCCTGGAAAGTTACATTTTATATTAAAAACACAAAATTGGCAGAAAAGTTTGCCAATAAACAATGTAAATGGGAAATTTATAGTAAAAACCTATTTTCTGTAAACATATGAGCCCTGGTAGAGACCTGAAGGAGTTATTCAAAATTCATAAAATTTTACAGGTGTTCTTTTAGCACTAAAAGGCAACTTTTTGGAGCTAACCAAAATTCAAATTCGAAAATTCGTGTTTTTCGCTCCACCCTATTACACATAATACGTCTCATTAACTATGTAAAAATTTTTGTACTAGTACTACTACTACCATATAAAAAAATATCTTCCAGATACAAGGTAACTACATTAAATTTCAACGATTTTAAAGACTTTTTTTATTCACCTTCTGAAAAACTTTTGACTATTTGAAAAAATTTTGTTTGTATAATTAAAAATTATTTTTACAAAGCTGGAAAGGACTTAATTGAAAGTTTTAATCCCAAGGAAACCAAGTTGCCTTAAAAGTTTTTGCAAATTAATTGAGTCCAGAGAAATACATTTTTCATTTTGCATGCATTTTTTTCTACTTTTTTACAATGTAGACATTAATGGCGGTATTGCAAGACAAAATAGGCCGTCGGCAAAGTTACATTGCTGGTTTTTTATATAAATAATATAAAATCACTCAAGTTTTATAAATGACCTAGTAGACAAAACCATTATAAAGGACATTTTTATAATAAATACAAAAGAGGCCTCGCTGTATCAGGTCTTAATCAAAATCTTTACATTTTTAAAAGCTTCGCACGCTTAAGCTGTATCTATGGACAACATTTTTCTAAAGCTAAAAGCTTCAATTTCAATTTGCTATTGCAACTGAGCGATAAACCTGGGATTTCCAAAGGATATTTGAACTAGATTTTCATGGAAAATTGGCATACTTGTGTATGCGAATGAATTAAGAAGTTTTCATTTTCGACCTTCAGTTACTTAAATGAAATGGTTTATAACCATTAATATAAATAATAATAGTTGTGATTTAATTGTAAAGGTGTTAGGTGTTACTCAATTGTTCTTTAAGACATAATTGTGAACCCCCATTTGAACTACCCACGATGGCGCCACTGTAGAGATTCCTACTATTCTTAGGAAAGAAGCAGAAAAGAGCAAGAGAAAAGACCCCAGAGACAGTCCCTTAAGATTATTAGAAAATATTCAAAAGAGAAAAGGAAGAACCCCCTGAATGAACCGCTTTCAATGGTTATTAAGAAAGATGCAAAAGAGCCAATGAAGCCCCTGGATGGAGAGCTCCAGGTCCTAGAAAGGATGCAGAAGAGCAAGAGAAGAAACCTAACAAAATGCTCTTTAGGATTCTAAGAAAAAGGTGCAGAAAACCAGAAGCCCCTTACAGAAATATTCACTACCTTCTATAAGAGAAGATGCAGAAGATCAAGAGAAGGCAAACCGATAGAATTCTTCAAACAGTCTTAGTAGAAGACCATCAGTTATTCCTAAATCAAACGCTTCCTAGTTTTTTAAAGAATGCAGAAATATATGAAAATTGTTCTAATAAAACGCTCACCACCCAGTGTGATTCAAATATTCCCTCACTCAGTCCTTAGAAAGGACGCGCGAGAGCAAGAAAGTAACAATATATATTATCTTCTCATTTCAGTGGCTTCCCTAGACTAAATGGGTTCTTTTGCAGAAATAATTCTAACAATTATCATATTAACTCATGACACCCCCAAAGCTGAAAGGAAGTATGGAAGAGTGTATTATGTATACTCACTCATACTGAGAAAAGCATCCTTGTCCCAATTTATATCAATATTATTTATTTAATCTTTATGTAAAAAGGAAAAAGTAGTTTCAATTTTCCTTCCTTTTGACGATGTATCTATTCTATATATAGGTACTGATTCTCTCTCTAATCTTAATTTAAGAGTGAAAATATTTTTTTCTTGAAATTAGATTATGCTTTGAAAGCAACTCTAGTGAACCGTTGGCTTTTTCCATCTCTTTTGCATGTCATAAATTTTCTCAATCAAAATTATTCGATCCCTCCTCTCTGTTGCCTGACTAGTCATAACTTTTCCATTCAACGTATTTTTTTAATCGCTAATATTTTAAATTAATTGTGGAGATAAGAATACTTTGTTGTAACCCATTTAAAATTAAGTAGATGATTTCTTTATTTCATTGTCTGTTTTTCTGGCGTAAATGAATGTCTATGGAATGAGTAAAGATGTATCATTTTAAGCCAGATACTGTAAAATTTTAAATAGTTTTGAGTGATTTTTATTATAAAGAAAACCTAATGATAACATGATGTCCTTTTCCCCCATACATCATTAATAACACTGGGGAACAGCAATTTCGTTGACTTAGAACTGTGGCTTGTCTTTGAATCACTTTTAGCCTCTGAGTCTAAAAGTAACAGTAGTTTTTGTCTATCACGTCTAGAGATGGGAATGGCCGGAAAAAAACCGGAAACTTAGAGAAAAAAACCGGTTTTTTTTCCATTTTTTTCCGAAGAGTTTATTTCTTTCCGGAAAAATTGAAAATGTTAATTTAAAATACTTTATTTAGAATATATTTTATAACTGATTTTTATATATTTTATAACCATTATCAATTAAAAGATTATTTAGATGATAATCTTATACAATAAAGTACTTAAGAATTAAGTTTTAACCATATAATAAGCATTTTTTTCCCAAAAAAGTTGGATTCCACTCGGGAAAAATTTAAAATTTTTAAGTTTGTATGCATTTAAAAATTTTCTACATTCACATTCTAATGTTTTCTCATTTTATATTTTTTATACTCAATATTGCACATGAAAACACAAATTTGGATAAAGTAAGCTGTAAGATAAATTATTTTAACCTCCAAGTGTTATTTATTTTACTCTCTAAAAACAAAAGTAATTATGCAATGCAAATTAATATCAATAATACCAATTAGGATTAGAAGAAATTTAAATTTGGTATTCTTACATATTAATTATAAAATGCAGCACTTAAAAATATTTTAACCATTAAATCAGATTGTCTAACAATCATAAGCATATGAAATGACTTACTAATATTTCTTCGAGTTTCTCTGCTTTATCTGAATTTAAAAAAAATTTACATCAGATTTCAAAGTTTGGGATTATTAGAGGCTTTTTACGGAGTTGCTTTTAAAAAAAATATTTATGGTGTATGAGTCTTTATTGATACAATGAACACATTAATATCATGAAAATTAAAAAAATAAGTTACAAAAATATTTAAACAAAACAATGAACGATTTTTTAATTTTTTTATATAATGACTTCAAAATTTTTTTTAAATTGGCAGAATGTAATTAAAACTTCTCAACCCTTCTAAGAAAACATGATTGCAATGATTATGTGCAAAAGGTTAGGATCAATTATGTATATTGATGTTAGATATTATAGCAAACATCTGTTATTTGTTATTGGATCTTGTTTACAAAATTAATTCATCAAAAGTACTTTATGTTAATTAGATAAATATTACATTAATGTTTATTTATTACAATCACATGCTTTATATTTATATTGCATATATTATTTTATAGTTATAAAACTAGTTTTTTTTAGTTTAAAAATTACTCCTAAAATGCTGCATATTTTTATTTCGGAAGAATTATTTTTAATTAATTTTTAATGATTTAATAACTTATAATATGTAATGACTAATGATTTTTTTACAACGAATGATTATTTAGCTTCTAAAAAAATATGTATTCAAAAACCGCTCTTTTCTAAGCAAAAAGGTCAATTTTTCCGACTTTTCCAATTTTTCCGGAAAAAAACCGGTTTTTTTCCTGTTTTTTTCCGCCTTCCCAAAATTTCCGGAAATTTTCCATCTCTAATCACGTCAACTTTTTAAGATACAGGGTACCCCCAAAATGTGCATAAAAAGCAAAATGAATGACTGAACTCGATTTTTAGGGTAAAAAACCATTACTTTAGTCTTTAAATTGCACTCTAGAGGACAAAAAAGGCTAAAGTTTCTAAAATATGAAAATTTGTAGCAAATGGATAGGTTTAAGGGGTAATTACCCCCCAAAATGCACAAAAAACGTTAAAAATGATAGAGGTTATTTTACAATATTTTTTTTTCTTCTATTTTTTTCGCAATTCCTCTTTAAAAGGTCTTAACCCTCCCCCATGGACCCAAATTTAATGAAAATAGGCAGGAATGATTTTTACTAAAGGCGGTTGAAAGGCGGTCCCCGAAGCACCCGCGGAAGGGCTCGGGCTTCGGGGACGCTAACACCTCAACCACTTTCAGTGAAAATCATTGCTGCCTATTTTCATTAAATTTTGGTCCTTGGGGAAGGGTTAAGACCTTTTAAAGAGGAATTGCTTAAAAAATAAGAAAAAAGCGTAAAATACCTTTATTCTTTTTAACGTTTTTTTTGCATTTTAGGGAGGTAATTACCCCTTAAACCTATCCATTCTGTACAAATTTTCATACTTTAGAAACTTTAATCCTTCTTGTCCTCTCAGATGTAATTCAATGGTTAAAGTAATAGCTTTTGACCCTGAAAATGACCCCGAAGCGCCAGAGAGTCTTCCGAACCCTTCCGCGTGTGCTTCGGGGACGCTAACACCTCAACCGCTTTTAGTAAAAAACATTGCTGCCTATTTCCATTAAATTTGGGTCCTTGATGGGGAAGGGTTAAGACCTTTTAAAGAGGAATTATGTAAAAAATAAAAGAAAAAACTACTGTAAAATAACCTCTATCATTTTTAAGGTTTTTGTGCATTTTTTGGGGGTAATTACCCCTTAAACCTATCCATTTGCTACAAATTTTCATATTTTAGAAACTTTAGCCCTTCTTGTCCTCTAGAGTGCAATTTAAAGACTAAAGTAATGTTTTTTTACACTGAAAATCGAGTTCAAAGTTGTTCATTTTGCTTTTTATGCACATTTGGGGGTACCCTGTATATTAAAAAGTTGACGTGGTAGAAGAAAACTAACAACAGTTTTATAATCAGTGTGCCCCTTGAACTCTAAAACAGCAAAAAAAAATCGAACTCAACAGAAATAATGTTAAAAATTGTTCCCCAGTGCAATGTAAAAGTTTTAGGTGCTATGAAACACAAAATGCAAACGAATAGGATAGATAATTATTTTTAAAAAGTTGTAGGTATATCTCCCGTGAGGGGGAGGGAGGGTCCAGCAAAATCTCAATAAATTTCACCAAGGGGGGAGGGGGGTGCAGATTTTGGAAAAAACACCTCACGTAATTTATGATGTCCCCATATACAGATCTAGCTGAACTAACAAGTTCTCTCCCTCTTTCTCTTCCATCATTCCAGTTTGTTAATTAATCTACTGTAGTCAAATTTCTCTCTCTCAAAAACAGTGTAAGGACATGGAGTTTATGAACACTCTTTTTCATAGAGGAGTGAATCTGTCCCTTGCCTGTTTGTAATGCCAATGAGGAAAAATAACAAAATTGTTGGCAGATTCTGACAAACAAGCACATGTGTCATAACTTCGAGGAAACTTGAAAAGCTACGGCGCTGGCTGCACCGCTGAGATTTCTACAATGTTTGTCAGTCAAACTTGTTGTGCCTAGTGTCCCTTTGAAGACCCAAGCTCCATAAGGACAAAAGGCAAATGGGGAAGCTCCTGAGAAAGCGGCACGATCCACCTCTCCTCCACAATTTCGCCATGGGTCTGAAGGGGAGGAAAACCTGATATTTTAAAAAGAAAAAAGCACGACTCTGAGTTGAAATGGAGTTTATTTAGCTTGTTTGGGCGCCGTGCATGACGACGTTACAGAAAAGTAGCAGCATGAAGCCAAGGCCCAGGAAGAACACTTTCAGCAGCCTTGGACCGGGCTCCTGGAACTCGGCGGGGATGACCTCGAGGAAGGTGACGTGGATGAAGGTGCCTGCCGCTAGCCCCTGCAGTGCTGCACTCACAGCCACCGCGCCCGTGGACTGGTACTGTCCGATCAGCAGCCCCAGCATCTGAAACGAATCAACCTATTCAGTCTGCATATTTATAGTAGTTCAAAATCAAATCACGACTCTATAGCATAAATGTTTGGTACTTGTTTTTTTGTGGTTTAAGTCAAGTAGTATTTTTATTATTACAAGTAGTATTTTTATTATTTATTAGTTGAGATGCCCCATGCGACAAGGGCGAATCCGCCAAAACTATAGTTCAAGAAAAAAACCGTTGAAGAGTAAAACTAATTTCAGATTTGAAATGACTATAGTGAATGAAATATAGTTTTGGCGGATTCACCCTTGTCGCATGAAAAGCCTCAGTTTACCCTTCCCATAAATACCATAAACTCGTTGGGTCTTATCCCTTAGTATTTATTTGATACGAAAATACTGTTTTAAAATCGTTATACATTGAAAATTGTTTTCGTATTATAATTGATTTTTTTGATTTCATCAATATTAATTAAAAATTAAAATTTTTCTATTAAAATGCATTAATATACAGATAATTATTGGCTATTAATTATGTAAATAATTAATAATAAAATCGATAAAGCTAGATCTCACATTTTCATAGGTATCAAAGCGATTTTATGGTTTTAGATAGATTATGTTTGGATTGATATCGATCAAATATTCTATTGATATAAATAAGGAATATTTTAAAGTTATACCAGTACCAGCTATCCGAAACTTTAGTACTAAGATCAACTCTCACTTTTTGTTGTAGAGAGTGGAGTTACAATATTTCATTCCAGAATCAATGAAATACGGTTTCTATTAAACTCTTAATTTAATTCTTAAAGGCATTTCACAGATTATATCACACAACTTTTAGAGTTTTCTTTACACCTATCTTTCATAATTACACAAGCTATTATATTTTAGGGAATCCCCATTCTAATTGGATATGTGTAATGCCTCACTTTTTAATTTTTATATTATATTATATTAATAGCAAAAGCTTGCATCAAAAAATACAAAAAAATGCAATTTAAATAGATCAAGAGCAACAATTTACTGAAAATTTAACGTATACTTTTTCCAAAGCATATAGAAACATTTTTTTTGAAGTAATACCTTTTGCAGCGTAAGAAATTACTTGGAAAATAATGAATTCTTTATGCTATGCAAGATTCTTTATGTAATGGCAAGATTTTTATGTGATATTTAAAAACAACAATAAAGGGTTTGAAACAGATCAAGATTAATTTTTGAGTGAGTAATCATGAATGTTTGAACTATTGAACTGCCTTTATTAGCCTTTCCACAAATGTGTCACACTGTACAGAATCCCCCCTTTTAAGAGAAATGCTTCTTTTACAGTTATCTAAAATTTCACAACAAAGTAACAAAATTATCTCTCCGAAAAAAAATATCCGTCATACATCAAAAGTTAAACCGTTATAAACACAGGAAACACCCATTAAACATGCTTCATTTCTCTCGAAGCGATGGAAAACCTTTTCGGAGGCCTAATGAAAAGAAGCAACTTGGGAAGATCGGGCTAAACGGCCTAACCATCGCGTGATAAAAGAAACGACGATGAAAAGAACGGAATATCGGGTTACAAAACAAACCGAAATGGAATTTTTCCGAGTCGGACAAAATCTTGGAAACTTTTTGAATAATGTATGAGCTTTTCAAGAGACGAAGAAGCATACACAGCTAATTGAGTTTCTCGTTACTCCACATTGGCTTTGGATTTATGGTTTAGAGCGGCCGAAGCAGCCCTTGTTTCGACCAACTAAAACCAAGTTGTTTTTCGGATACACAAGAAGAGAGGCTAGGAAGTGAGCAGCCACGATTCATTTTTAACGAAGTCTGCTTCCAACTGAAATGTATTTCGAAATTTCAAACGGTTCTGATCAAATAGTCGAGAGCTCCTGTGGCTATGGTGTCCTCAAAAATTTCGGCTCTTAGGAAGATATAAAATCATAATTTTTTTCAGTTTGGCCTCAGGCTTTAAGAGTGTTACTTCTATCTATTGATAATAATAGGGAGAAAGTTTTTCAACAAACGGTAAATTTGTTTTGACATTCTTTTTTTTAAACTCGGATGATATATCTGTCTGTACCTTTAAAAACTGAATTATTTATAACATACTTTCCAATAAGCTAGAGACCTCTCAAATTTTCCTTAGCGGTACGGTATTGACTATGATACATCAACCAAAGAATTTTCAAGTCGAGCTCAAACTTTGTCTTTCGCTGCTTTAATAACTAGTCATGTGTTTTCACATTACCTTTCTAATTTTTGACAGCTTATAAATAACTAAAAGCACTCTCTGTTCATATAAGACTCATAGTCATATAGTATTTTAATGCATTGGCAGGATTTGAAAAAAAATTCACTAATCATACTCTCTTACATGGTTTAAACCTAGTTATAATGATAAAACTTTAAACTAAAACATAATATTAATACTCAGAAAGTCGGAAAACTTGCAGTTTAACACAAATATTAGTGTGGGGGATATATATGACACGCAAACTGTAATGCTTAAGCTATGCACGAGTATGTCAGGAGTAAAAAACTACCATCTTCCAAATTAAACTGAAACTTAGAAATATGTCTTTTATTAATGAGCGAAGGGCGCATTTTTAAGAGGGCAAGTCATAACTCCTTCGTCAGAAGTGTCGCGAATTTGCCCATTTATCAAAACCTAACTCCCACCACCGGCAGAGAGCTATGACGACTTCTCAGACCTCTTTTAAGAGATTAATTGAAGTAAGATGATTGACAGGAATTGTTTCGTCAATTTCTTTCCATTGTTTCCGGAAGGGGGCAGGTTTATTACTGGTGCATAAAAACGAGATTTGAATCAAACATACTATATTTTACTAAAGTAAGGTACTAAAGAGTACGGGTAGTTTTAAGAGTATGAATATTTTATTCGTGAGTTCAACTTTGTTTTAACGAGGGTGTCGATAGTTGGATAAAAAGAATCCCTCTAGGTAGTTCATTTTATAAAGAATCAGACGATATTTTTTATTATATATCAACTTAAAGATTTTTTAATGATAACACTATCATCATAACGATTTTGAAGCAGTATTTGTCTTAAAAATTGTCCAGTTAAGCAGAAAATACGAATTTATTCTATGAAAACTATTCAGATAATTTATAATAACCTTCTAGAGATTGTGATTAGGGGCTTCTCTCAGAACCCATTATTAAAAAAGCCTTAATATCACTATAACTTACGCTATTAGTGAAGTAAAAAGAAACCCTAGGACACAGATATTCTAACTTTTTGGAAGACTGCCTAGTTTTAAACAATTTTTTTCGTCCTATTTACTCCTATTTAAAAAAATCTTTTACACCATTGCCTTTACAAGTTTCTTCCATCCATTTCATTGAACTACTATAGATTACTTAATAATAATGTAATCAGATTTTGAAGGTATTTAAATTATTTTAGTTTTTTTTGACAGCAGGAAATTAACTTTTGAAAGCAGTCTTCAAAAAATCCTCTTGATAGTGTTAATGCATGCAATATACTTTAAACTATAAATAAATTTAGATCAATCTGATAAAATACCATTACCTTTTTATTTAATGAATTAATTTCGATTAATTCCTACAGTTTATACCTAATGGAACCTTAATGGGAAAAGAATTAACACGCACTTTTTCTGGAATAAAAAGAGTAATTTATATGTTAGTTAATTTTATTTCTGTTCTAACAGCCTTGTCCGCTATTTCTTTTTTACAGCAACATAAAACAGAGCTGTCGATAAAACCTCCCAAATGTTCCATAAAACACTTTAATCTCGAACCCATTCGCGTGTGTTGTATACTTTGTCTTTAATTTCCAAGGGAGCTATTAATGACAAATTCCACCAAACATTGCTGTAAAGGTGACAAAGAAAATCTTTACCTCTTTGACTGTGCCGTCAAAATCGCCACAAAAAGGTAAAGTTAGGAAAAGGAGCTTCTTTATACTATTAAATATTATGACTCTCATTTCTGTTTCATAACGTTTAATAAAGTTGGTGAACCTAAATGGTTTGACCACTTAATTCATTGTCTATTATCATCATGGGAATTCCTGCAATGAATGTCACATTTAGAGAGTGCTTTGAGATAACTTCAGGTTTTCGAAAGATCGTTAAGATATTTGCTGTTAAATCTTGATAACTCTCCTTTGTGTAGCTAAGAACTAAAACTTGAAAACAATGGAGGTGAAATTAAGGGAAAAGGAAACTAAAAAAGTAAGAGTGCAAATAAGTTATTCGACTATCAGATAAAATCCCTTCAACGAAAATTTACCAGTTTATTTAAGCTAAAGCACTGGTTTAAACTCCATTCTTTTTGTAATTTTTAATAATTCCAGTTTTCTAACAAAAAAAATTTATATTTTCCCATTAAAATTTGATAAAAATAATTGTGTGTTCTAATAGAGGTCATCCAAAAACTCGACTGGCATTCAGAAGATTTTGGGACTGGGGGAAAACCTCCATTTCAGATTTCAGTTTTCTTTTCACTAATATTGCGAGAGAAAATACCTATAAATGACGTTAAGAAAGTTTTCGTGCTTATGAAATGAAATAAAACTGTTTAAATAAAGTTTTTTATGAAGTAAATTGAAAAAATATTTTCTCGCTTATTTTCAATTTTCCCGCTCATTTAAACTTTTTGCATGCATGTCAAAAAAGTGTGTATACATAATTAAAATCATCGAAAGATCCGTAAAATAAATGTTTGTTAGCACTTTTCTCTACAAGCGCCCATAATGTGGTTAACTTCAATAACTTTTTGTTACTCACAGGTGCATTCTAATCTTCCGCACACGTTTTAACAAAAAGAAATAAAAAGAAACTTCCAAGATGCATTTCGCGACTTCATCAAAGAACGAAAAAGCAATAAACGGCACGAAACTCTAAGAAACGACGAGAATAAGCGTGTTTGCGTGAGGATTCTCATCCCGTTTTTGCATGTTGAAATAACGATATCTGATTATCGCACAAACTATCAATATATCAGACTTTAAAGAACTGCTTTA
Organism: Tetragnatha versicolor; assembly: GCA_024610705.1. Taxonomy (NCBI): domain Eukaryota; kingdom Metazoa; phylum Arthropoda; class Arachnida; order Araneae; family Tetragnathidae; genus Tetragnatha; species Tetragnatha versicolor. Next base: position 44,637,553 of record JANDEH010000009.1, read on the forward strand.
GGTGGGAACTTTCGCGGCTTCTAAGGACCAATAACGGAAGGAAATATCGAGCGATAAAGCAGCAGAAAATTAATTAATTAATCTTACCCGAGAAAGAATTAATAAATCGTAGAGGGGGAAAAAGATGATAAAGGCAATCATGTTCTTAGAATCGGAAAAAAAACATCCTCACAAACAAGTACGTGCATTATGTAGTAGCAATCTTTTCACGCAAATAATACAGCTCACTCATTCCCCACGTTCAAGATAGCAATGAATAAGTCATCGAGATCCTGAACGTGATCTATCCCCTGCAGAATGATATAGCCAGAGAGAGAGACCCCTGATCACAAATGATGATAAATATTCTAAGGGATTGAGAGCACATTTACCTATTACTCGCACAATAAAAGAAAAAAATAGTATGAAACCCAAGAGGAGCAATGCATCGGGACCGGTGACAACTTCTAGTTTCTCCTCACTAGAGACAAGTTGGAAAACTCTCGAAGGATTTTCCAGTGTTTTAACGCTTTCTTTCCCTCTAGCTTTGTGATTGATGTCTTCTCCTTACAGATAAATGCTTTATTGTGAAAAGGACAAACTTTGTTCCCGTCATGCGTTATGTGGTCGAGGTTCAGATGGCATATCAGGACATGCTGATTAGAACTGATTTCCAAAGGGGAAATAATTAATTAACTTGTTCACTGGAGAATTTGTCATTGGCAGTTCATTCAGCATTAGCATTTGATAAGAGCTGAAAAGTTCACCGCGAATTAAAAAGGATGGACATGTTTGTAGGGAAATGTCCTCCATTTTAGGTACCCGACAACGTTGAAATGTTCTTTTTCAGTCGCAATCTTCGTTTGTTTACTTTTATTTTTATTTTGCTAAGATTTTTGATGAAACCTATCAAAAAGAATACAAGTTACAATTGTAGGGGTTTTCTAACGTGTTAGAAAATGTTTATTCTGAATTATAAATGTATAGTAAAGGGAATTTTTTAATGAAAAAAAAATTCATACTAAAATTTCTCGCTTTCGCTTAAAAGGTGATAACTCAAAATATAATCATTCTACTTTTATATAACTAAGAATATCACCTTTATCTTCAGAGTAGTTTTTTTTGGAAATGGGCCACATTTTTTCCCATACCCTCAAAAAACTTTTAATAATGACTTCTGGAATGAAGAGTGTTAAAAATATCTCGAAAGTTCCATTTGAATTTCTTTTTTGATTTTGTGAAAACATTTGATTAAAAAAACTGAAATACCAGTTCATTCCATAATTAAATGTATGCTAAATGATCTAATACCCACTTATGCCTGGATAAGAGAGTAAGTAAGTAGGAGTTTTTACAAAAGAAACTAAAATTTTGATTTGCTTATAAATTAACCAAAATTTCCCCTTTCCCAAAAAAGAAAGGTACTAAAGTTATTTTTATTTTGTATTCACTTAAACAGAATCATATAAACATGTAACCATAATGTTACTAAGCAATTGTGTATTTAATGCTTTCAAACGTGCTCGGATATTTTTTCTTGCAGGAAAGGAGTTTGATTCGATAAAGTTTGGAGTTAGATCAAACAAATAATTTCAGCCTCATTTCAATTTTTTTGAATACCATAATGGTGACATACATGGAATTTCTTTTTCGGTTAATTTAACAGCAAATAAGTTCTGGTGATTAGTGTTTTTAAACCATAGTTTCCAATTAGAGAGGGAGAAGTTATTACCTTTTATTGTACAAGAAGCATTGAACACGCAGTAATTCTAAAACATACTATAACCACCTCAAATAGACTCAGTCAGTTACAGTTATAATGAAGTACTGAGATTTATCTTACCCGTATAAGCATTTATAAATTTAGCATGTAATATTCAACCCTTATGTGCACTGGACTATCAGTCTTTAGCGTTGCTGATCTCTAGGTAAGATAACTTCAAATCAATGACATAACCAGAGGGAAATTCCGTGAGTTGGGTTCTATCCTATTGTTTGGACTAGAAACGTCGCTATTTTCCAAGTTGTGTTTGCATTTTAACTTTTAGGTAATTTAACACATGCCCTTGACTGTAAAACTATGAATAATTTATCGCAGGGTAGAAAAATTTGCGGGAAATCTATTAATCTTAAGAATTATTTGAGGGATAACTTTTAATTTCTACGGTATAATGAAAAATTTAAAGTAATAAAAAAACTTGACGACAAAAAACACGATCAAAATTCTCATTCTAAAAGACCATAGACATTCTAATTCCTCCAAACCTACATTATACTGATTGTATACAATCTAAAATCCCAAAGTTCAAGACAGCATTCAAAACTTATGTGTCATAAGCAGGACTCCCAGTTTTTCTTGTATAGACATAAAAAAATAAAATATCTTTGTGAGGAGTGAATTACCTAGTCATTTTTTATTCCCGAGTACTTGGTATCCCGTCAAGCACAGGTGGCTTCAGTTTTGAAATTCTGCACTCTAGACCCTTTTATGGAGAATCCTGGGGTCGAAACCATGCCTGATTGCATAATCAAGTGCGCAGTAAATTTCTCACCGAGTTCTTGAAAATGTTGTTGAAAGGAAGATTTTTGGATCTACATTGGGCAATTCCAGTATTTTATTTATTCGATAGAGGTACCTAAAAGAGGAATATAAACGAATTTTTCACAATTACAATGACTATTTATTTTTTAATCTAATTTCAAAGTTTGACTTTAAAAAAGGGGTGCGAAAACGTCAAATGTCAAAATGTGACGTCATTTAGTCCTAAACATTGATTTTAAACAAGGGTTCAATTGTTAAAACAATTCAAAGCGATTGCTGGTTTCACTTTAAACCAGCGTTAGAAATCGGAAAAAAAATCCACTGGTCCTGCGGACCAGTGCTTTACCAATCTTACTGGTCCGCAACAAAAATTACTGGTCCGACAAATCAAAAAGGACAAGTTTAAATAATATTATAAAGTAACTATTGCACTGAATGTGAGTACCAAATAGTAATGTTAAAAATTAATACATATGCATGCAATAATAAGTTACCAGCTGTAAATATATAATTTATATAAAATAATTAAAATGAAATTATGAGAAATAAGCAATAGCTCTAAATAATCAAATAATTTTGAAAATATCTTATTAAATACTTTCTTGATTAAATAATATTTCACTAACTGACAAAATCCATTCAAAATCAACTGACAAATTCAAAAAATAAGAACTTTTCTTGAATAATTGATATTGCACACAAATTAATACATAACTTAACTGGAGGGAGGAATATTTTTTCACCACTGGTCCGGCGGACCAGTGAATTTCTGATTCCACTGGTCCGAGCCGTTTTTAAGTTGTCCCGGACCAGCAATCCAGTACAATTTCGAACGCTGCTTTAAACTAATGCCGAAACAGATCTGACGTCATCCAATCCTAAACAAATGCAAAGGGATTGTCTATTTTTATTTTTAAATATCGAATTAACTAAATTTTTTTTAAAACTTTTCATGATGATTTTTGAATTTAGATCTATTTCCTTTACTCGAAAAAATGCATTTTTCTGTTTTCAAAAAATGTTGGTATTGCCCATTAGCTAGAAAAGGACTTCAGAAGGATGAAGGAATGCAATCGTATCCAAATAAGTGCCATGTGGAACTTTTAATTTTGCTGATGCATTCATAATATAAAATTTACCATTAGAAGTAAGTGTAAAAATTATCTGTTATGTTAATATTTGATTGGCCGTTTAGGTTTTTTTTTCCAGAACAGTGTTTTCTCAAATGTTGAAAGGAACCCTTAAATTATGGTATTGTGTAATTTAAAAATGTCAGGAAGGAGGGTATTTCAAAAATAAATTAGTCCTGAGAATTAAATAAGATTTAAAGATAGAAATAGGTGACAGTTCCACCAATTTAAATTTTATCTACTAAAATAACATTTTTCTACAAGTCAAAAGTATAACAAAATAAAATAACTCAACTAAAAAGTATATTACACACAGTGACTTAAAAAACCATTCCAGGTTGAGGAAAACTATTTCACTTTTCATTGTTCCGAAATAAACGACAAACAAACGAACATTTCGAAGGTAGCAGTAAATCATAACTCAACACAAAATCTATACAATCTAATAACTCACTCTCAAGCGAAGTTCAATTAAGAAATCGTTCTTCTATTTCGATCGATTCCAAAGAGCACTCATGCGAAACTCTTTGAATACCATCAAGATTTTGAGCTCATTTAGTTTTCTTTTGCGCTTTATATGGACAACGCAATTACTTTCCATTATCTAAGATCCGTTTTGGTGGAAAAAGAGGTTTTTATGCCGGCCATTTATTTGTATCTAAAGACGTCCATCCCTCTTAACATCGTAGAAAATTACTTTTGTCCTTAGTAGTTTTTTATAGATTTAATTCAAATTTAATATTATACGCCCTGATAAATAACTAAATTTTAGTTTTTAAATAAAAGAGTGAGCAAAAAGAGAGTTAATTAAGCGAACAAACTTCCTGAAACTTTAAATCAAAAATATTAACTTGAAAAAATTAAGAGTACAATAAACAATTTCAGCACCGTTGTTCGAAGTACTAGTATATTTTTATATCACAAAATAGAACTTATTTGCCTGTCTAAATCATTCCAAACTTACCTCGCAATGTTTACCTATGCTTAAGGCCTGGATTTAAGCTGCAGAGAGGAATCATTTGAACAAATATATTGGTCATTAAAATTTTGCCATTATTCTTCTCAGAATGTATTCTTTTCAATACTTTCGGCACGCAACAATGATGCAGCTTAAGAAACGAGTTTTTTAAGTTTCAAAAAATGTTTATTTAATGGGAGGGTTTGTTTTGATTATTTACACAGGTAAAAAATAAATCAAAAACTTAAACACCAAAACATAATTATGGATGTGTATGCAATCTATGTGTGACCTTATTTATGGAAAGACAAACAATTCCTTCATAATCAAAAACAAAATCTAAAGCTATAGATGACAATTAAGTTTTGTATTACATTATAATGGTAATACGCCTCTAAAAACAGCCTTTCTTTATATTCGCAACTTGTAGCTACAATTTTTAAGATTGAGCTGCTCTTCTAAATTTACGTGGGATGAACATTTATTAGAACTTCCTATAGCAGTAATTATTTACGTCAGAATGAATTCTAAACCATAATTAAGTCACCAGATAATTAGTGAAATGCCCTGATAATTAATCGATAAATTGACTATAGATGTATCTATTATCTGAAAGACTCCCAGACTTTAAAACAAAAATATATCATGTTATCGACAAAGTATGATGTGAAAACGGCAAGTATACCTAATATAGCATCCAGTGAAAACGGCAATAATACTTCAAGTACATATGACTACATCTTACTTTTCTCTGTCTTTTACTTCTTATTTTCTCTTTCTCACAAAAATGAAAGAGAGGTAAAAAGAAATGAAATTAAAAAGGAAAGAAAAAGAAAACCCGAGAGAAAAGAGGAAACGGTTGTTAAAATAGTTTTGTAGCTAAAAATTTTGTAGCTTCCCTAATACAGAGAACTGAGAATTACTCATAGTATGTGAAGACACTCTATAGTATGCGGAACTTATACTTTGCCGACAGCATAGTACAAAGAAATGCACTTAGACTTAAGAGACATAAATGCAATAATTTTTAAGCCCAATATCGAAAACCTAAATTTTAGTGAAGTGAGAATCAATACATTGCGTTAAATAAGTTTTTCGTTTAACAACTTCCGTATTTACAAGCATGCCTCTCTCACCAAGCACCCAAGTGAATTTCTCTCGAGTTTTTTGAATCAATAGTTTCTTCCAAGTTTGGTGGGAAACCATTTGGGAGAAAAAGGGACTATTATCATGTAAAATATTTCGTTCGGCCCTTCTGTTTTTCTGCACGTTTCTCTACTGCTCATTAGTAGAGAAAGAAGCATGTAAAGTATAATCCGATCCAGGAATTCTTTTTGTGAATGTTTGGTGAAACTTTTACCCAGTAGCTGCTCGTGGGTTGAATAACAGATGGTTTACAACACTCAACCATTAAATAAATATTACAAAAATAAAGTTTACATTAAGAGAAGGAATTTTGCACTAATACTAAAATCAAACATTTTCAACGGATTTTCTCTCGCAGAGGAATATTTTAAATGATATCTAAATCCTTCCCTGCATGCACTTTCAATTTAAATTTGCATTAAACATAAATAAATAAGCTTTTATCATGCCAAGCACTTATAAAAAGATGAAGCATTTTATTATTTCCTTTTTACAATGTAGAAAAACATTATTAACAAAATTTTTTCTCAAAAAGCAATAATTTTACTAAGATCCCTTTATAAATTCTTTCCCATCTAACAGCTTAATATTTGATTTTAGATCTAACTTTTTCATGGAGATTCACGCGTTCATGTGCTCCTAGGGACGAGCCGCAACTGCTCTTACCTATTGTGTAACATATGTAGTAGTCTGTTATCAAAATGTAAAATACAAATGTAAAATAAATCTTTAAGAACTTCTCATGTGTGAAAGATTTTTCTCGTGTTTCAAAAAAGGGTATAAATAAGGGTTAACAATAAAAGTATTAGTTAACAACCCAGGTAGCATATAAACATCTCTATCAAGGTTATAACCATAGAGTTAGTACAAATATAGAGACAGCTTACTCTTCTCGGTCAGGCAACCTTGCATGTCGAAAAAGTCGGACCTGTGTGAGTGGCGGAAGTCAATTTTAACATGGGAGCTCTCGTAGGCGGGTCAAGTGTGAGTGGCAGAACGAAACCGAAAAACCGGTCACACTTTGAACAGCGTAGAAGATGTTTAAGCTGTCTCTATATTAGTACTAACTCTATGGTTATAACATTGACTAATATCAATAAATGTCAGACATTTTGTGGTGTTTTTATATTTTAAACTAACAAGGTTAAAACATGTTTATAACACTATTTGAATGAAAAACCTGAAAAATAAATTGGATTTTCACCCCTTTTTTGATATGCTAAAAAATATCGGCCAGTAAAATCCAATTCTGAGCAATGTTGTCGATATTTTCCAATATTTAAAAGACAAGAGTGTTGACAAATGCCAGATTTGACATATCGATATTGGTCAATGTTTTTGTGCTACTCCGGAATCGATAATATGTTTATAACACCCTTCGATAACCCTTTCAAATAAAGAGTTTGCAGGGTTTATGCAGTACTTTAATGAATAAAAAATATTTAAATGCGTCACTTCAAAATATTAAAACCTTTGAAAAACTAGAAATTTCTTAAATTTAATCACTAAGACAGTAAGGTTTTTTAAACTGAAGCACACACAAAAAAGAAGAAAAACCTCTTTAAAACAAGGCAAAGCGATCAGTTCACGATTTCTTTGTCCCATGATGAAGAAATGGGTTTACAAAAAATAACACACTAGTTATTTGAATTAATCGTTAACAAATAATACGCTTTCTTAAGAAACCAGTTTTTATTTCGGCGAAAAAACACGAGAAGAATATAGTTTTTGGAATCTTGGCGCTACAATGGGAAAATATGTGTAGAATAAGATCAGAGACATAAGGGTTTTAGAAAAACAAAGCTGGACAGAAGAGTAGGAAATTAGTTTTCACGAATGAGTACTTTGTCCCCAGAAATGTGAAACAACTGAAGGGTTTATATAGTACAGTCCCTGCCATAGGGTCCAGTAGGATATTCGATCTAATTTGTATGAGCGATGGAATTGAATAAAGGACCCATAGGAGAGTCAAAAAAACTTGGGTAGACATCTTGAATTTGCGGACGTTTTTTTATACGCCATTTTCCAAAATGGCGGACGCCGGCTTTATTTTGCTATATCTTTACTTCTAACACACTCACACTCCTCATTTTGGTGTCTAAATATATGTTTTTGAGGTCAAGGAATTGAATAAAGGGTTTACGAAGTTATTATACTTTTATTTTTTAATTAGTTTTTTCAATTTTAATTGACAATGCTTCCCACATTTGCAATATTTTGATTCCCACATTTGCAATATTTTGTGCATGTTATATACAGCTTTTTGCACTTACACCTGCTGGTTGCACATGCTGCGCAACTACATTGCATCAACTGTTCATCAGGCATTCTATTAAGGCACAAATCAGGCTTTAGAACACCATTGATGCTTTTGTACCATCCAAATTCCGTTACTCGAAGACTTTTATCCGGGAATCGACTTTCGGAGAGGTTAATGGATTCCCGAATAACGTATTAACACCTTCGGATATGGCCTTTTCTTATTGAATAAGAGGTGGGAAGAAGATCTGAAAGATGTTTATTCTTATGTGCAATAGATACCGAAGTTCATCAAAGGTCTCACACTTGGAAGTGGGATTGATTACTTGAACGAGGAATCGCTCAGCTTTATCAAGTGTTTCTTCATTCAGGGAATTCTCCTCGGCAAATCCTTGTAACGATATTTCACTTAAAGCTTTTAAATTGACGATTTCGTACCTATTTTACTGGTTACATCACAACCAGTTAAGATATGAGCCTTAATTAAAGTATTGCAAATTGCAGCTCCCAATTCTTTCCCATGTGTGCGTAGAGTAACATAGCGCTTTTTTTTCTCCCACTCCCACTTTGATCGACAATTCTTTCAACCCATGGCAGAATAGTTCAAATATGTATCGAAGGATGAGAACAACGACATCAGTGTCATTTGATAGCACTATGAGGCATTTTATTCCCGACTGGACAGCATTGAACAAATGAATTATTATTCTGCTATCTGCTTCTTCAACAAAGGTTTGGAGTGCCAAGCAAGGTTCAACTTCTGTGTTATTCTTTATGATTATTGAATCTTTACAGTCATTATCCCCTGTGATAACTCCACTAAGTACTGTAGTGAAGTTGTTCAATTTTGCAATTTTAATCGAAAATTCTGGAACACCCTTTATATATTAATTAATAACTCTATTGGTTTTTAATAAAAATCCGCTGAATCATTTTAAGTACATACTATAACTAATGACAATGAAGACCAATGGTCAAATAAATCATTTATTTTTCTTAATCAAAAAATGTACTTTAAGAAAAAGTTACAAATGGAGGGTAATTTGGAACACTCGGGTAATATGGAATAGTTGGATTTACAGCTATTGAAAACTAATTAGACCTCAGAGAACATAGTTGATCTTAACTATAAAATATATTTAACAATTTACGTTCAAATAGTTTTGTTCATGAGTCTATTTACAATAGTCACAAACATAATCGTCTTTTTCTGACCCTTTGCTTATGGAATATTCCATAATACCCGACAGGCCATCTTGTACTATGAACCCTTTTATTGACCGATAAAACATGGATAGCTAAAAAACGACTGCAGTTTAAGAAACTACTGATCTTTTAGTGTACATTATGCTTAACAACAAAATCAAAGTCTCATAGTTACTAGTAGGTTAAAAGGTTTGATTGAACATTTACTGTCAAAAAATTTTGAAAATCCTAAAACACACTTTGCTCTGCTGTGACTGATCAGACAACAACAAGAACCTAAACTCTTTGCGCACTGCATCATGGAGGATTTCTTAAGACTTTCGTGGCATTGCCATGTGATAGCAGCACGAGGAGGAGCAGAAACTCAGGTGTTCCATATTACCCGACTATCCCATAATACCCTCCTCTCCTCTATTATAGCGTTATTAGACTATCAATTGAAGTTGGGTATAAAGTATCAAAAACAATACATTATCAACGAATGGGATTTTCTACGTATATTAGTACTTCTAGCAGTCTTTTCATCAATTGGAATATTTGGATCTGCGAAACGAATTCCAATTTTTTCAAACTTTCTCTTTGTGCATGTGCATAGTGTCAGGTGGGTAAATCATAACAAAAGAGAAGAAAAATAGAATAAAATATTTAAACCGCAATAAGTTCATCCATTCCAAAAGTTAGCGAAATAATGTGAATGTTGAAGAAAACTAACCCTTTGCGTGGGCCTCTAGTGCCCAGTAAAAGTAAAAAATAATTGAGTTTTTAAAATTAAATTCTAAACGAAAGCCCATTTTGATCCCTCATTAAATAATGTGGATCTTTTAGAACAGGCCTGCAAATACAGGGTGTCCCATAAATGTTGGGTCACACTTCTAGGGGGGATAGTAGACACCTAGACGAGTCAGAATCACATAGGATTTGGGGGTCCCAGACCAAATCCCAGGGAGTTAAAAATGGAGCGACACCCCAAAAAAATCATTGAAAAATTCAATTTGTAGATGAACTACTATTTGTAAAAATTTAATTATGGTCTCAAAAATTGTGGTTTAATATGATCTTTAAAATTATCATAAAAGTTTTCAGTTAAAATTTTTTTTATGGCGAAAAAAGTTTAAAAACCACAAAAAATGTGAAAACTCTGCCAAAACTTTATTTTGTATTTCGAAATCCTTGATTTAATAATCTGAAAGATCATAGTTGAAAACCCTTAAGTCCAAAGTGTCACGTAAAAAACATCAATATTAAATGCTTCAGATCCTGTTAAAGCATGGTTTAAGTCCGTTTTTGGTGTCCGCAAACTGCCGTTTTGGAAACGGCTATAGGAAACCACTTTGCGCACGCAAAAAACGAACTTTAACAAGATCTCAAGCGTTTAATATTGATGGTTTATACGTGAAACTTTGGACTAAAGGGTTTGCAACTATGATATTTCAGATTATAAAATCAAAAGAAAGGATTTCGAAACACAAAATGAGGTTTTGGCAGAATTTCACTTTTTTTGTGGTTTTTTAACTTTTTTCATAATAAAACAAATTTTAAAGTGAAGACTTTTGAGATAATTTTGAAGATCATATTAAACCACAATTTTTGAGACCATAATTAAATTTTTACCGATAGTAGTTCTTCTACAAATTGAATTTTTCAATGATTTTTTTGGGGTGTCGCTCCATTTTTAACTCCCTGGGATTTGGTCTGGGACCCCCAAATCTCGTCTGATTCGTCTAGGTTCTTCTATGATTCTGACTCGTCTAGGTGTCTACTATCCCTCCCTAGAAGTGTGACCCATTATTTATGGGACACCCTGTATATGACCCGCATGTGGCCCGGTCGACCCTATTTATGCGGCCCGCCACGCCATGTCTTGAATGATTTTAAAATTTTAAGATTTAGGAAAATTTCATAACTGTCTTCCTTTTTAAGGTTTTACAAAGGATTTTCCAATGTAAAATGTTTAATTATAAATAAAGATGCAACTTTAAAAAGTTTAATAAAAACATTATCATCAAAAATATTGAAAATTCAATAAAATTTCAATGTAAAACTTGAAATATGTATTGAACACTCATTTATACGTATTCAATTTTCCCATATTATTCAATTTCAATGTCATGCACATGTAATAGAAAGTTTAAATTGATCTTTTGCTCGTAAACAATGGTCCAGATCTATTTTTGTCCCGCAACAAATTTTAGCCCCCAACACTATTGAATTTGTACAGGCCTGTTTTAGAAGACTGATGTTAACGACTTACTTTCAAAGAGAAAATACACACGAAAATAAATACGTCTCCTTCATTTATTAGAATCGCAAACGTTCTTGGAAAATAATTATGTCATGAAAAGAGCGCCCGCTTCAGCCTCACATAAGAGACTGACTCGGGAAATCCACTCACACACACTCTCAAGTACAAAACACGCTCCGCTCTAAGGTTACTTAAACACTCTCTAACTCTCATCTCAGGAAATTAAGAACGATTTGGGAGGTAATTTACTAAGGAAGGTCCCAAGTCTACAATTAATTCAAAGTACCTAATGAGATCGGGTGTAAAGTGAAGGCAGAGTGATGAAGGGGATTGTGGATCTGGATTTTTATTTCTCACCGTGCAATTTATAACGGAGCATTACCTAAAAAGAATATTTTAAGACATATTAATCAAGCACTATCCAGGGAATCGCTTGCTTGCATCTCTCTCGAGGAGTATCCTATTTGGAAGGGCTCTGGGAAAATGAAAAAGTTATGTATTTGGTGATGATGAAATATTGGTGGGTACTCGAAGGATGGCTGTGGTTTAAATCATTTTTAAAAGTTGAGGGAAAAAACCCTGCGTAGAAGATATCAGGACCATTCGTCAGCCATGACACGCATGATTTAGCAAATCTTGTTGCGGAAACGATTATTTCTTGAATACATTGCGAAATGACAAAGTAACGAATTTTTTGTTTTTGAGCCTCCTCACTCTGAGGTGCCATTATTAATGAGGTGACGCCTGAGCATTATTGGCAACAACGATTTTTTCACATTGCCCGTTGTTATATATGTATAAAAATTATATTATAATGAGTGGCAACACTCTACTTGTTCCATCCCCATATACATGTATAAGTGTGATTGTTATTATAATAAACGCCTTTCGTTAACATCAACGTGTCAGTTACCTTACCTCTTCCAATACAGTACACCCGTAATACCTTCATAGTAGCTATACGCGGCAAGCAACACTTTGGTTATCACAAAAAGTGTCTTCCTTCTCTTCGATAACAGTGCGTATTTTTATATGAATTGTTATAAATTATTACACATTTTTTACATTAACTCTATCTAAATGACAGTCGTCGCAACCCTCTAACCTTACATTAATTCAAAACTTTTTTCCCACGCATGTTACCCAAGAATGCACCTAATGGGTTTTGGAAGTGTTCTCTTAGTTTAAGACAGGAAAATGTATTTGAAACCATCTAAACTTTTCTTCATCACAATCTCGATTCGAAAATAGATTTCCAGAAACAGAAGAGAATAATTTTGAAATTGAGAGGAAAAGGTAAACAAATTCTATGTAAGTACTAACCTAACATTCATGGTATTCATTCGGATGTTTTTATCGAATAGATCCTTCTTTATGAAGAATCTCAAACTTATAAATATATTGAACTTATAAATATATACCAAAGAACATTTTTTAATGAATGTGACTGTTTATAAACATGCAATGGTGACTTATTTTTAAAAACTTGATTTTATATATATTACGGACGATTCTTAAGAAGAGAAAAACCTTACTTTTAATCTTAATGAAAAGATATAATATTTGCCCCACTACATATAAAAACTCTTGATAGTAAGAAACCTCCAAGAGAAATACTACTAGATATTATGATACTACATAGATATTAGATTCCCCGCACTTATTAAAATGAAGTAAGAATACCCCTAAGTGGAATATTCCATATAACCTGAATTTGATTCCATACTTACCAGGGAACCGCATTAATTTGTGAGTTCCTAGCATTTGCTTTTAAAACAAAAATATTCTCAGTGGAAACGGATTTTCTAATAAAAAATAACTCGATTGTTTTGGTTTGGAGAAGGGTTAAAAATGCAGTTCTTATATCACTTTACTTGGAAAGGTTCCTTTTTCTTGAATATTTCAAAGTGATTTATAACTACCCTCAAAGAACAATGAAAGATTGCCGAGGAGTAGGTTTACTTTTCCACGGATTTTTTCATTGCGTGGGGCACTTGGTGTTAACTCAAAGCGTACCCCCTGGAAATAGTAAAAATTTTACAGAAATGAAAAAAAGACCATTTTGAAATGCTGAGCAGGTCTTATAAGTGAATTAACTTCACCTTTTATGGTTTAATTTTCAACTCAAATGAAAAACTTTGTCAGCTGTAGAAAATATGCTTTTTAAAAATGCTTTTGTAAATTGTACAGAGTCAAAAAATAATTTTAGTTAAAAAAAGACGGGTTTTAGAGGCGGCTACTCCCATTTTTTTCCCTCAGCATCAATATTCGTTTATATAACCAGCATAGGCTAAAAATTCCACTTTTATTTAGCATGAGGTCACAAAAGGGTTAAAACTCTAACTGCACTTTAAATGGATGCTTTTCTTAACCTTTTTACACACGTAATCAAATATCTTTCAAATCTGATAATGTTCGTCCAAACCTCTTTTCTCGCCATCCTCTTTGAAAACCCTTGATCTAGATCAGGGAGTGGCATAGGCAGAAGAAATTTCAGATGGGATTATCGGAATTATTTGGATGATATGGCAGTAGTTTTTTGATAAAAAAGGGAAAATTTCCGAGTTTCGGAGTAGGATAGCCCCAAATTACAGCTAGTTTCTTATGTATGGCCCAGGGTTGATGGCTGCATTCTCCTCGATATACCCGACCCGCCACAGTTTGTGTATTGGTGTCAGACCCCGACAAAAGTATATTTGGTTCCAATTAAAAAAACTAGTGAAATATTCAACGAAATTGTCAGTGATATAATTATAATTAAGCTTCATTAAAAAATAGGTCCGCAAATAATGATTTTGGAATGTTCATACAATGAACTTAGAGCTGGGTCTAAGTAGTTCAGTATCAGCAATGGAGTTAAGTTGTAAATATGGAGCTTGGATTAAAAACTCAGGAGACCGATGATTTTATGAAACCAAAATAACCTCCTCATTATTTATATAGGTAGTTAGTTGCTTAAAAGGCTGATCCCCCTTAAAATCTTTCAAATATTTATTCAACACCTCGTGCTTATTCACCGTTGGTTAGTCTTCCCTCCAGAGGATGCTTAAAGGATTGAGAGAGCTCACGCGCTTGCTTCTCCAGAATGCGAAATTCAAACCTGCATTATTCAAATTTTAAGGAATCCTGTAATGGAATTGAGCTCTTGGTTGAATTACAATCAGTAAAGGGCTCAGAGAGAAAAATCTAAAAAAAAAGTTTTGGGAAAACAGGGAACTACACTGCCAATGCGTGAAACACTTTTGCAACGAACGCTAAGTAAACACTATAATCGAATCGAAACCCTATTGGAAAAAAATTTTCTGGTATTCCATAAACCAGTATGAATTATACTGGATCCAGTATAAATGATACTAAAACCAGTATAAATGATACTGGAACCAGTATAAATGATACAAGAACCAGTATCATTCATACTGGTTTTTGGAATACCAGAAAAAAAAATTTCCAATAGGGAAGTGTTTAAGTTTTAGTGCGATTGTGATGTGTGAGAAAAATATTGTGTTTTAAAGTGTCGTTAAAATAGTATAGGGGCAATATATGTGTTTGTATAGTGTTTCGATCTGAATTTCAGGACACATTCAGATTCTAAACATATTTTACGACACTATTTGTAGAACACATTTCTAACACTTTTGAAACATATTCAGAACACTTTAACAACACACCGATGTGTTGAAGTGTTCTATCTAACAACACAACCATAGTGTTTTTAAGTTGAGGAAAAAAAGTGTCCTTAAATGCATTTATAATGTGATAATTTTTGTAAGGAGCATTTGCAGTTCAATTTTTTTCAATAGGCGTTTCAAACGGCTGGTGCATAGCTTCTCATTACTTAGCAAAAATGGATAATTTTATTAATCGCTCTTTCGCGCTATCAATTTAAATTGTAATATAACTCCTTTCATATTAAAACCAACTTTTTCTTAAGATGAAATTATTTTAAATTCTCTTTAATTTCAAGCGAATATCCATGCCTCAAATTAATTTCATGTAGAAGATTAATTTTTAATTGAAGCATACATAATAAGGTAAGCTTACACTTTTTAGGAAGGATTTCCCGTTTTGTATACAGATATACATTAGATCCTTTTTAGGGCTTATAGTTAAGTGGTTGTTGAATTTACTTGATTCTTTTGTAAATGGATGGTTCTAAGAATTTACGCAGTTGCTTTATTGTAAAATAAATTTTATGTGAAATAATGACGAGCCTCGGCTTGCACTGATTTAAATATGAATAAAAAATGAATTCTCTTTCACTCAACAATTAGACTTTGTGTGAGATCACAATTTAATAAGTAAAAATAACAGTTATAATCAATCTTTCTAAGCTTCAAAAAAGAGTTTCTGAAATCAAAATCAAGTAATTATTACAAAATCCCCTTTTATATTACATTAAATTTAAGTGTTAGTCAATCAAACTGACACAATTTTTCATTTGAGAGAATCTTTCTAAAATGTTATTTCAAAACAAATTATAGTTTGAAAATCCCACCAACCTATTAGTACTGAAAAAAAAAACATTTCTTACAAGGAGAGAATCTCAAGCACTATAAACGAAATAAATTTCTCTGAGCTTGAAAAGCATACATATGCTCTCGTATTTTCGAGAAAAGTTTGTGAAGGAAACCAATATATCACTCTTACAAACGTTAATGGCCGCAAATGTTTCAAGAATGTTATTGGCCTACCTTGCCAACTTATACTGGAAAGCTTCACGAGCATTTACTGATGGGACTGGGAATTGACAATATCTCTTGTTCTTTATTAGGTTTAGAAAATTCGCAACTCGGGCTATGGCAGAATAAAGGGCTACTTCTTCAAATCGATCTAGAAGTTTTCTTTGAGTCTGAGACATCTTTCAAAATAATGCCGAGAAATCTTAGTTTCTGATGTAGTTTCCTACATCATAAATGTCATAAAATTCTATATCCAACTTTGCCAGGGAAAAAGTACAGCCATAAAGAAGTGACGAAGAAACTTTCGAGGAAAGAAATGGACTTTGAGTTTTGAAGAGGCGTGAGAATATTTTAACCTAATCCTAAACGTATTGGATTACAGTATTTGAAATATTTATTGTTACACTAATTTAATGTAACAATAAATTAATAAAAACAATAAAACTACAAATAGACAAAAGATATGCAAACTTAAAGAGGCGCCTGGGTACACGAAGGAAATTTACAAGACATTGCACTTTAAATGTTTTCAAAGTATAGTTCCTTAATCTAGTTACGGGTAGCTTTTTGTCATGATTTATACCAAGAAATACCAGGATGTGTGTATTTTTCACATAAATTTACAGTGATGCAATTTTAAATACAAATTTGGCCTAATTTTAATCGAGAAAGCGCCTCACTATTATTAATATTTATTTTTTAATACACTGTTTTGTAACTATTATATTTTTATAGTCTGTTCATTTAGAATTGGCGCCTGAAACAGGATCAAACTCAATAACGCCTAATAAAGCTCATCATTCAACTTCAGTGACCGATTTTTTTACATTATTTTAACTACTACTGTTTAGGCTACCTTATCATTGCACAAGAAAAATTTTTCAATGATAATTACTATAGTAACTGCTTCTAATGCATTTTGTCTCAGGCGCCAATTCTAAATGAACAGACTATAAGCATCAACAAACCTTTTGGGGAATTTTTTAAATAACATTTATTTATTTAAAATAGTATAAGTTTGAGAGCCGCTGGACTTTTTGTTTGGTAAAACTTTAAAACTGGTTTTTCAGCAGTGAGCGTAAAAAGATATAAGTATATTGTATTTAATTAGTATTATGAAACTAGCATGCAAAAATCCCAATAAAAAATATTAATGTAAAATTAGAACTCACAGAACTGGGGATGATATTCTGTCTGAAATGTATGCCATTTTTTCATTTTAGGTAACACATCGGTGAAATTTGTTTATGCAATAATTTTTAATTTGTTTAAATAATTTTTAATTAATTTTGTTAGAAGACATAATAAAGAATACATATTTTACTGATGGAGTATCATACTATCATTACTTTATTATGTAGTTTTTACAAAACCTGAGATCAATGTGCATGTCGTTTTTTACGACTTAGTGTTTTTAGACAGACATCAAAGCTCCTGATTTATATTCATTTTTTAAACACAGTTTCTTTTTAAGTAGTTTCCCATAAGATTAAACTATATCGAGCTTAGCAAATTTTATCAGCTAAGAATCCGCTTTTGTCGTTTTACAAAAAAGAATGCATGCATGTTCTTAAGATTTTATCCAGTCAAGCATTTCACTGAAAAAAAACAATGCTCTTACGAAATTTGATTTATACAGAAATCAAATGAACGATTAAAAGGTTGTTTATAGCCACTGACATTCTTTATCCGCTCGAAGAACCCTTTTCAGCAGACGGAGAAGATTTCTTGGGGGACATTCCTGGCCAATTGAATGGATCGGTCAGGGAAATGAGCCGATAACTGCGGCTAATTGACCGATCGGACAAAGAAAACAATATTGCTGTGTTGGCTTGAGCAAATGGAACGCCTTTGTTTTATGTCAAGTCTTTGTCAAAGAAAATGGCGTAAATAAATAGAAGAGCTTTGAAAACAATGCAAACAATTGGTAATGGTGATTTTATAATGGAAGAAATCAAAGAGTATTGGGTGATTTCTTGAAAATTACAAACAAAAAGCCTAAATTACAGTTTTGAAGAAAAATTGGTTTTCAATTGTTAAAAGCATTTTTATTTTTCGTTTAAGATACTTTTTGTAAAGATTCATTTTATATTGATAACACTGGTCTACAAAGAAAAACTTTTTTTTCTGATGGCGGGAATATTAAAGCGGTTTTTGTATATATTTGACCTCCTGATTCCGAATATGGCATCCGTTTTTGCTCATCAGCTCTAGTTTTTAAGATATTCGAAAATTAAATTTTTTTCACTTTTGACCTACCTTTTATACAATATGGTGCTATAAAAATGACTTAAAAATAAAAAACCTAACCACCCAAGGCTTTTCCTATTCCTTAGGGCCCCAATAGATAGTGTATAAAGTTTTAGCTCCCCAAGTTAATTTTAAGGGGTACCTATAGGGCCCTAAAGTTGAAAAAAGTCGAAAAATTGGTCTTTTTTTTCAGAAATTTTTAAATAATATTTTTGAGTTTTCTAATTTGATAAAACTGGCTAATATATGTTTTTTAGAACTTATTTAGGCCGCTAAAAATATTTTTACTTGAAAACTGCACCTCTTTAGAGCGATTTTTTAGTTTTAAGGCGAGAATTAGGGTCATTTCGCTCAAAAACGCTTGGTACCAATAATGGTGGTTGAAACGAATAAATTTCGAATTTTTCAGAAGTAAGTCATCAAAAAAGATGTCCCTTGATATAAAACTGAAATTTCATATGATACAGATCAGTGAAAATAAAGCATTTTTTCCAATTTTAGGGCTTGAAAGCTCGAGAGGAGCTTCTACGGTTTTACTGATCTTTATCATGTGAAATTCAGTTTTATATCAAGGGACATCTTTTTTGATGACTTACTTCTGAAAAATTCGAAATTTATTCGTTTCAACCACCATTATTGGTACCAAGCGTTTTTGAGCTAAATGACCCTAATTCTCGCCTTAAAACTAAAAAATCGCTCTAAAGAGGTACAGTTTTCAAGTAAAAATATTTTTAGCGGTCTAAATAAGTTCTAAAAAACATATATTAGCCAGTTTTATCAAATTAGAAAAGTCAAAAATATTATTTAAAAAAATCTGAAAAAAAGACCAATTTTTCG
Source organism: Tetragnatha versicolor (assembly GCA_024610705.1). NCBI lineage: Eukaryota > Metazoa > Arthropoda > Arachnida > Araneae > Tetragnathidae > Tetragnatha > Tetragnatha versicolor. Next base: position 44,656,781 of record JANDEH010000009.1, read on the forward strand.
ACTATTTTTCAACTTTAGGGCCCTATAGGTACCCCTTAAAATTAACTTGGGGGGCTGAAACTTTATACACTATCTATTGGGGCCCTAAGGAATAGGAAAAGCCTTGGGTGGTTAGGTTTTTTATTTTTAAGTCATTTTTATAACACCATATTGTATAAAAGGTAGGTCAAAAGTGAAAAAAACTTAATTTTCGAATATCTTAAAAACTAGAGCTGATGAGCAAAAACGGATGTCATATTCGGAATCAGGAGGTCAAATATATACAAAAACAGCTTTAATATTCCCGCCATCAAAATGAGTGTTGACCAGTGTAATTTAACAAAATTTTAACTCGTTATTTTTTATGGATGATGTTTAAGATGAGACTACCCAGTAAAAAATTTGTTTTAGTTTGTAAGAACAAAGTATCCAAAAATAAGTTTTCTTAAAATGAGTTTTATGATTTCTTAAAAAATTTTTTTTAGTTTGTAAGAACAAAGTATCCAAAAATAAGTTTTCTTAAAATGAGTTTTATGATTTCTTAAATAAAGCTAGTCTGTTTATGTATAAGAGGAAATTTTTATTTTAGTCTAAACACAATTATAAAGAATATTGGAAAGATTGAAAGATAAGAACTGTGCAAGAAGCGATTTTTTGATGAAACATTAAATAGGCTTCAAAAAAATTTAAAATAAATTTATTTAAAATTATATGTGTATTGCGTATTGTATTTAATATATTTCCAATGTTTAGGAGTAACAACAAATATCAGACTTTAAAAAATGAATGCATGAAATTAATTTCCTCTCAAAACAAACCAAAATTTTAAACATATTATCTCTATCAGATTTGATTTCTATTAAAAATATCTAGAAATGTAGTTTATTAGAAAGGTTGATTGTTAAATTTTCAAATTCACTTCAATAACATCTCTTTCTGAAACGCAATGGGTTTTTAGTCCTCAACGTCACCACCAAACTTCTTCGGATAAAGAGTAGTTTGGTTCATTCCCCGCCACAGAATTCGGTCTCTCGCTAAACGTAAACAAAGCAGCCAAAAAATGTATTTTCAAGAGGTCACACAATGTCAGTGTCAAGCCGTTCTGTTGGCAGCATTTGCATCTGAATGGGCCCCGTTTGATTCCGCTTGACTTGTTTCGGTAGGAGGCGCGCCACCCGATGCAAATGACACTTTTTATCTTCACGTTGATTCTCAATGGAGAGGTTCAACTGCTATTTGAGGTATTTTTCAATATGAATAGAAGGGAATTTGCATGTGCTGAATACAAGTTGGTCACGTATTCACACCACCTGGAAAATTTGTGTTAAACTAACAAACTTGGAAAAAAAATAACTTAATCGTGGATGAAGTGATTTTGCTAGATTAATGACAATACTTTCCGGAGATATTTTACTTGGCTATGGAATGGCAGTTCATCGTTAAGGGTACCTTAAAATGTATTAGATAAATGTATTTACTGCTTGGCGGAACTTTATCTTTTTTTATTCCCAAAGGGAATCTATGCTTTAGGCTAGACAGCCACATTGGTGGTTTAACAGAAAATTGGTCATAAATCAAAATAAGACCACTCTGGAAGCGAAAGACACCTTAAAATGTTTTACCCATCATAGAGGTGTTATGAACAAAGAGAGTGCTTTTAAAGGGAAACCCGACGTGACAACTTTGTCAAGTGGGAAAAAGAAACCAGTAAGGATGCGTTTCATAGACACGGAGATTTCGAAGTTAAAACAATCACTCTCTTACTCACAAAATATGATAGAATACAGTGACGGACAATATCCTACAAGAAACGATTTCGAATGATGTTACGAGGGTTGTTTTTTAATTAACTTCCGCTTTGCTCCAGAAAAAAAAGTAGCAAGAATTTCGAAATAATTTTGCTACTGATAGATAGGTACATCCTTGAGGATCAATTTACCTCTTTACTTAAAAAAATCGGACGTTTTTTCTATTATTTATCGAATTTACAAGCGCGCTCCTTGAACTTATTTCCCGCCAACCCATAGAGAAATCCTCTTTTTCGAAATTTTCCCATTTTCGATTTTTTAAAAATGAAAAAAAATAAATGAATATTTAAAAATAAGGTTTTACGGAAGGTTACAAACATCTTTAATTGCTTTTAAACGTTATCACCTTTAAATAGACCTTTTACTGTACTTTTTGACAAGTTTTTCGATCCCGCTTCATGAAAAGTTTGATTTTTCGTTGAGCTTCACATCGGTTCGGACCATTCGGACAGCCGTTTTCCCCCTCAGCGCACACTTTGCCTGCGAATCTATCGATGTTGCCTTGTTTATTATGGCTGTAACTCCAGAATCCCCAATGCCTGGAACTTGGCAGATGCAAAAAATATGGTTTTGAACATGCACATTAGCATGCTGCAAAAATCACCTGCCTGCCGATTGTCTATTATTAATGCGAACGAAGTTTAAAGGAATAGAAATTCTCTATGGGCCGGCGGGAAATGAGTTCGAGGAGCGCGCTTGTAAATTCGATAAATAATAGAAAAAATGTCCGATTTTTTTCAGTAAAGAGGTAAATTGATTCTTAAGAATGTACCTATCTACCAGTAGCAAAATTATTTTGAAATTCGTACTACTTTTTTTTCAGGAGCAAAACGGAAGTTAATTAAAAAACAACCCTCGTACTTAAAAAAATTTCTACACCTAGGTTTGTTTTTAATTTGGGATGATTTTAAAACAATCTGGGTTTTGAACAAAAAACTCTGAACTGCTTTTCCAGTTGTTAAGGGAAGGATTTATTTTTTTAGAGAAAATACTTCCTATTAAGTTATATATACCATGCAGCATAAGAACATCGATCAATGTTGTACCAATATTGACTAATATCGTCAATATGTCGTTTGCAAGTGTACGGGAAATTTCGTAGAATTTTTAATTTAAAAAAATATTTGAATGAAAAAACCTAAAGAATAAGAAATTCGATTTTGGAAAAAGCAATACTAGTCACGGTCTTCGATATTTCTATTCGGATCGTTCTGACAAAGGCCAATATTGACTAAACGAACCGCTATTATTATACTAGGGATAAACCTTCCTAATTCAATTTCAGCCGTTTATAATACGTTTAAGCGAGTATTTATCGAAGAAAATAGTTGTTTTAGAGATGAAGGTAAAAAATAAAGTTATTGTGGCTCAACAGTTGAATTTTGGTGGGAGTTTTCTGAATGGCTTTTCTTCCTGAAGGCAGAAATATGAATCTCTTACACCAGTGGTGCCCAACCTTTTTTTTCTCGAGGGCCAATTTGCTTTTGAAGATTTTTCTCACGGGCCACATAAAAAACACTTTTAAAGATTTTCCTAAACATGAAGAAAAATTTCAAATCCGTTTTCAATGAGAAGTTTGCACCTGTTTGGAGGATACTAGTTCTTGTAAATTCGGCTCCAAATTTGTAACGATTTTTTAAAACTAAATTAAGTTGATTTTATCTGTTTCGTTTCGTAATGTCTCTTGATATTGTGTTCTTTAAACATTGTCACAGTCTCCTTACATACACCACATTAAACACATAACCTCCACACAACGGTTTATTTTCTCTCTTAATGAAGAAATATGAATTTGTCTACTTTTCTTGAAAGTTTCGGCATTTCGAGTGAATCTTCAACTTTTTACGATCGGACATCTTTTCGAAGTTTGGTTCTAAAAAGATCCTTATAAACTGAATTCAAATAGCTAACTGATACCGAAAAATATTTATCCAATGGCAAATTCCCCGTATGTAGAAAAAACCAAAACTGAGAAGTAAAAAAATTATTACAGGATGTTGAAGAATTCCTTTTTTATCATCTTTTTTTTAGGTGGAAGTGCCATAATGTCTTGCACGATGTCGTGGTTTTCTTGAAAGATTTCTGAAAGTGGTTTTTGTTTTTAAGATTTAACGAGTCCGCTGGCCACAGGGATCAACCACGCGGGCAGTAGGTTGGGCACCACTGTCTTACACTAACGTTGGAAATTTCCTCGCCGTAGGATTTTTCGCCGTAGTAATTTTGTCGCAAGTTACTACAACCCGCCGTCAGAGTAGCAAGGAGTGATGGCTACGGTCGCTCCCACAGAGTACCAGAACAGTGTTCTTGACCATAAACGATAACGGAAATCGAAAAAACATAGGGTATACCTTATGATAGGGGCCGTGGTCACTCAGGGATCGCATCTACTGCTCATGAAACTCGCTCCTACCTTGTCACGTGACAAGAGGTGGAGAAAAAGAATCTCAATCATCGAATACCCCTCACTAACACGTCACATCCAATCACAACAGTGACCATCAAATTGTACTGCCTACCTTTCTGCCAATCATAGATATTTGCAGTGCTGCCCTCTATCATACGATGGCATTTGAAAATAGCGTTCTGAACCATCTTCCTTTGTGTCTATAACAAATATCTGAACCGCTCTCTAACTAAAGATCAACTACAGTTTCATCCCAACGGACGTTTCACCGACAAACAGCAATAGATGATGGTAGTAACGACCGCTTTTCCGCCTCCGTGGGCTACGGAAAATGAAAACATCCCTCCGCTAATTTCGCGTCTAATCCCCATCCACCATTTTCCGTTCAACTGCGGCAACCGAACGAGTGAAGCGTTGTCGAGACATGCTCAATTTGCCAGGGAACGCGCTCTCCAGTCACAATAACCGCTCCTTTCGTCTCTCGAGAATCTTTCAAGAGGGCGGACAAATTGCCGGTTCTCCGCGGCGGAACCAGAAATGGTCAGGGACGTTTTTCCTTCGAGATAAAGTATTCCTGGATTGCATTGGAATCTTATATTCTTTACTTCGCTCACCGGAATCTTTTTCGATTGAATCGTTAAAGTGTAATGTCTCCCCAACTATCACGAACATGAATTTCTAAAAGCGCAACTTGTTTACAAATTAGATATGAATAGGAGTGCCAGTCAGATTTAAGGAAAACAGATATTTTTATAACTACGCAAATAAACAATGCGGATTTGGTAAGGATTTTTAATCGCGAAGCCAAACATTTCTTACTTGTTGAGAATATGCATAAAAATTTTAATGTGCCAATTTGAGAAAAAAATTTAATGTTCTTAAACAATGCAGCTTTTTACTAAAAAATTTTTTCTTACGGTCAGAAAATTTCTCTAATTTTAAATTTAGCGATTTTAATTTAATTCTCAATCTTTGATACTTTGATATTCCTGAATAAAAAAGTGTATAAAAGATTTAGATTTTTTTCTGCGTGAGAATTTTTATGGATAGATTTGTCCAACTTTCCCCTTCTCTTATTTTTCTTTTAAAATTTCGACTGTTTTCATTGCAGTTGAGATTCTAAGTTATTCGTGGAAAAAATGAGCTGTTACAATCAACTTATTTCTTAAAAGTATTTCATTGCTTTTACAAATAGTTTTACTCCTTGTACTTTCAATAAACCAAAAGAAACTGAATTCTCGTGAGAAAATTCTGACAATAAAGAAGAATCAAAACATCCTATTCAATTCTGTAAACAACTGCAATGTCAATGCAAAAAAAACTCTTGAAATACCCAAGAGAAATCGAATGTACATGACTTTCGATTCATGAATTCATGACTTCAATACATCGTCTTTCTATGAAATCAAGTTTCTTAAAATATGTTGGAAAATAGAATAGGTATTTAGAATATCTATGAAATCTAATTTGGCGGAATACAACGCATTGTTCTGTTTACAGAAATTACCTAAATTGATTAATTTTCAGACTGTTTGAGACTATATAAAAGGCCTTAAAGATTGTAAAACTAAGAAAAAAATTGTAATGCAATACGTATACTTAAGGAACTTGAAATCGAAATAATATTACATATATCGAGTTTCTGAGCTTGAGTAATTTGAAATTAGGGCACAGTATCATAAAATAAATAGTTTTTATATCAGAAAAGAAAATATTTTTTGATTACTAGTTTTTGAAATTATGTTGTACGAGGTAATATGAGCATACCATACCTAATAGTTAAAGAATATTTGGCGTGGAAAAATTACATACAATATATTAAACAAGCTATGAATTCAATTCTAGAATTGAAAAAACTTCTGAAGTAATGAGGTATTCTCACGTTTTGAGATTAAATTTTATTAAAATAGTAGATAAAAAACCATGAAGAATGACGTTTACATCAAGTATTTTCGTAGCCTAGTTTCTGAGATATAAATTTTTGAAATTTCGTTTTTTGTTTGGGCGTGAAAACACTCTCGAATCACAAATCATGCGCTGTGAGGTCACATTCAATAATAGAAGCCCGTTTTCTGATCACGTGAAAACAGTAAACACAATGGTTTTCATGCGCTGTGATGTCACATCCAATAGAAGCCCGTTTTCTGATAACGTGACTTTTCTGACGTTTTGGCAAAAATAAAATTGAATTTTAAATTATTTAAAACAAATTTTTGAACTTTAAAATCAGAAATTTAGGAGTTTTAAACCATAATGTACTAAAAAAGTATAAAATCAAGCAAATCCCTCACTCATGCAAATACCTCATTCAATGCATCTGTTCGTTTTCTTTAATTTAATTTCCGAAACAAAACAACTCGTTGTAGAATCATTTAAAAAATTATATTAATAATTTAAGAATTTATTAAAGAAAAATCAAAGATAACCTTAAAACTACTAATAACTACTCTTTCTAGTCAAGATTTTAACTTTGTTTCCGTCGTTTTATACAAGATGAAAATGACTTTATAAATTATTAACAGAGGAGAGTGACTCCTACAGCTGCTTGTCTGTCTTGTCTCCCCAATGTCGATTTGACGTCCAATACAGGTGGGAGACTTTTATTGAGTTCCCGATCAAAATAAGGGTTCTATAATTTATCAGCACTTTTCGAGTCGGAACAGATGTTTTACAGGATGCAGGTACTTGATGGGGAGAAGTGATTTAGCAAAGATCGCTAACAGGCTTTTTACTTCTTCTTCTTCTCCATTCGCCATAGATATCATATAAATACGCTAAAGTGAAAAGTATTTATCAAGAGGTACAGTCGACGCACATTTTTACGAACTGGTAGGATATTCAGAGTTCGGATGGATATTGGATAGGTTCATAAAGTTCGAAAAATAGAGAGTTCATTCAATCGAAAAACATTTTAAATTATAAAAATATTTAAAATTTTGAGTCCATTTTTATCAAACGTTATCTTTTTACAAAAAGTATTTTTGGTTATAATACTAATACGTATTATAACCAAGCTTTTTCATATCTTTTATGTAGTATTCCGTTTAAAGTTAATGGAAAGTTATTAACGCATTAATATTTGATACAAAAACTCCTCAATAAAGTCCCACACTTTTATAATTAAATATTAATCACTAATTTCTAAATGGGGATTTTTTGTAATATTTTCAAATTCTTAGCGTTGTTTGATATAAATCAAGTTGGGTAAACGCGAAAAATGAGTTCCCAAAATATATTTTAAAAAGTTTATTTCGTAATTCGGAAAGCAATTATTACTACGCCTATGAATTTTCTAGTTGGTGAAAAAGAGAGCTGACAGTATTAAGTATAAGAAAATAAAATCTGAAAAGAATTTATTTGGTTCAAATATAATTTCCCCGAGTGGAACCTTCGAAGGAAATTTTACAGGCTTCTTAAACTAAAAAAGACCTCAATGATACCGAATCCTATTTTACCAATGAATATCTAAGGATGTAAAAATGATGACATAAAAACTTTTTAAACTTAAGTCTGAACTGAAAACATGTTGAAACATGTGATCATGTGAAAAATTTATCTACTACTGTTTCATATAAATTTTCGCATTGAGCTTTTAGACTATACTAAAAGCAATGAATAATTGGTCATTCAAAATAGATGTTACGTTAGATTTCGCTCAGCCTTTTTCTCTAGGTGTTAAAAGCATTGGTTACTAGTAACGATAATAGTTAAGAAATGTTATATTAAACAAGGATATTTCTTAAGCTTCTTCTGAAAAGTTTGGTTCAAAGTAAATTCGCGTATTTATCAAAAGAGTCTAGGCTTTTGAATTTATTATGAACCCCTATGTCTGATCCTACTCGATTATACTTAAATCCTAAAAAGCTTTAGACTAGACTTCAGTTTCAAGGGATAGGTTCTTCTAAAAGCTCAAAAAGTGCAAATAAAAGGGATAACTCCTTTCTAGTTATCATAATCTCATTCTTAAAATTCAGTTTAAGGTTTGGAAATTTAAGAAAGAAGAAGAAATTAATTATAGGAATCAGTTCATGATATGCGAAATGTAAAACTTGCAATGCTAGTTATCGTTTGATTATGAAAACACATATTTTACTTTTTTTTCCGGGAAAGTAGGGAAGTATGCACACGCTTCTTTTCCTCTGAAATAATCGAGCGTGACCATCATGCAACGAGTTTTCAGAATTCGTCAGAGGAATTTGCGTAATACCGAATCCCATTCTCTTTCTTAGTAAGTAATGGTGTGATCTCTCCAAGAGAGATACGTTTTTTAATCACTAACAATAAATGGTATGATTCTATTCTTATTGTCGGTAAATAAAGAATGTACATCATATTCCCTTTTTAAAACCTTTGAATATTTTAGGTTTGAAAAACATGAAAAGGGAATGACATAAAAATTACAACTATACTAGACAGCAACTTAAGTTGAACCTTACTTTACTTACGTTACTACTACGTCACTAACAAAAAAGTAGTTCCCATCGCGGTGTCTGAATTTCGAGTGAAACAAAGAACGCCAATTTTAAAATATGATTATTTCGTTAAACGCATGTATAAATAGTGTCTTTTTATCACAATTCGCGTATCAAAATGCCTCCTATCAACCCAACAGGCTTTGTGCTTCCACACTTTCTCCTTCCGCGTAGTGACGTACTGGGTTAAGGAAACGTTGCTGTGAATTACACACATCGTTCGCTGGACAGTATATTGACAAACAATCCCGGGTATGTAAAATTATAATCGAGAATGTACTTTTCCCTTTACATTAGCATTTATTATCTAAGCTGGTCCGTCCGAGTGCTGATATGTAAAAAGCTTTGAAATATTTCAAGCACTGGATGCACACTTTAGATTCTTTCAATCACTAAAGCATGTTAAAAATAATGTATACATTTAAGGTTACGTCTTTTGTTAAATTTATAAATCCAAAAATCTCCATTTAACATATAAAACCTATCTATAAACAAAAATTCAAACTTAAAGTAACCCTTCTAGCAAAGAATTAGCGTAAGATAACCATTAGTACAGAATTAGTAAAATGCATAAAATTAAAACTATCACATTATATAGAAATAGTATAAGTTACATTAAGTGCTTACCATTTTCTTTGTAATTATAATAATAGCCTAAATTTCCTAATGGATTACTTAATAAATACCGCAAACCATTCAAGTCGCTTCAATGAAATCTCTTTCAAGTTTAAGCGTAGCTTAGATATCAAAAGCTTTTCTTTTATCTTTTTTCAAACGTCTGTAGCTATTAAGTAGGTAATTTTTATCCATCCGCCCGTATTAAATGACGATACAAAATACGTCGAAACAGTCTCCCCCCGTAAAATGGGGGAGAATCCATCTCAATAAGAATTCTTTGAGATAAGAAAGCATTCTTTGTTACGTTATGCTTATGAAATGACAGCCATCTTCGCCGAAAACATGAAAGGAATAAATAATGACGATATCCTAATAGATTTTGAAGGGTAGAGTTAACGTGCACACCTATTTCCCTGCCACCCGAACATTAAGCCATTTTTAATTTTTGCGGTATAAAAAGATATTTTGACAGAATGGAAAATAAATTGATAAAGTATTACCTCACAAATAGGAGAAGATTGTGTGAAGACTAAAGACACACAAATCAGGGGACATTCACAAATTATGTTACACAGTTTTTAGGTTTGTAATATTTCAGGGACCTTCTACTGGGAGGGCAAAATTTATGAAACCTTTTTACATCAACCCACCCATTCTCATCATTCCATTTACTATTTTATCATCTTTTTAACTTCCAGTGAATTTCGTATGTGTCGATTGCTCTGAAATCAAAACTTCCAGTGATGGCAGAAACTTTCCTTTGGCATTCCAACAAGTCATATTATGAGTTTTTAGTGTGTTTTGTCACAAAAAGTGAATTCCCTCATTCCAATTGTCACGCTACGTCAATTATACTAAAGGACCCTCATCCCCCTAATTATATAACGTCCCTATTGGAAAAATTTTCTGGTGTTCCATAAACCAGTATCAAATTATACTGGATCCAGTATAAATGATACTGGAACCAGTATAAATGATACTGGAATCAGTATAAATGATACTGGAATCAGTATAAATGATACTGGATCCAGTATAATTTGATACTGGTTTATGGAACACCAGAAAAAAATTTCCGATAGGGGTAATAGGTAAGTGTGCACTAGCAGCTGTGTTATTGTGTCAAAATCATTTATATAGAAAAAACAAAATGGAGGTACTGTCAATCGGGATTCACATTGCCCCACTGGGACTACCTTCTCCACGTTCTTCGAAAGTGTTTTGTATCCTCAAACCCTATGTTAACTATTGAATTAGCAAGATTAAATTAAATTGATACTGCAAATTCTGACTTATAAAACTATCTAAAAGTGGATCAGATGGCCAATCTGATGAAGATGGTCAATATGGGGATCTGATGAAGATGGTCAATCTGAGGTGCCTAAATGTGAAGCTTATCATAAATCTTCAAACTGGAGTTCATGGATCTGAAATAGAAACAAAGCTTCACCCAAATCTTCACGGGCAAGCTTCAACCTGAAGAAATCCTCCTTAAAGATAAAGAAGAATAAAGAGTCTCCTTTGAGAAGAAAAATGTCGAAGAATTTCGAAAAGTGGAAACAGGGGCATTCTTTTGACAAACGATCATTTCCGACGCAAAAGCATCGAATTCGTCCCGAAATTCGAAATATATTTGAATAGAGTTCATTACGGTCTCACTCATTTTGATGCGGATTGAATCAAGAATTTGTTCAGGAAAACATTTTAGAGAATGAGATTCAAAATTTACATGATGAGAAAGCGAAGGGCACAATTTAGAGTTGGAATTCATCAAATTTTGAGGAAAGAATATTTGAAATCCTTCCTCTGTTTATATCGATACAGAAACATTTTTCGTGCATGCGAATGTGGTCAGTCAAAGTAGCAAGATGAAAAAGCAGGTAAAAAAGTAGCAAATACGACGTAGTGTCTACTCTTAACGAGGTTTCATAGCTAGTTTCTAAACTAACTTTTCGTTTAAAATGCATACATAGTTTGAAATAAGGTAAAATTCAAGCTTTAAACGTTCTTGATCAAAATATTTTTTTCATAAAAAAAAGTATTTTTTCATACGCTTTCACGGTCTCATCAGTCACATTTGATAAAAACTATATATATAAGACTTAGGTACATGTTAAATAAAAAAGTTCTTACATTTACAGTCCGAGTAAAAGCACTTTGAATTTTTTTTGTGCTTTTTTCTCTCTCTAAATCGTATAGTTTTGCATTAAAGTGCTTAGTTTCTTTGCTTGTAAGTTTAAAATAGTTGAAGCTACGCGAGTATTAACTTTAAAAAGAACATAATTAAATTGCTTTTGATAGGTACTCATTTAAAATGCCATACTTATTTTCCTAAAAGAGAAAGGCTATAACTTTCAAGCCTTGATAAAATTGTTGAGAGCGATCAACTCTCTGAAGACTCAATTTAAACTAAACTCTGAAAAAACGTTGTTTAGGGTAATTTTAAATATAAATGTGAACATAAATAGCTTTCTTACTGGTTTAATGTCAACAATTTTTAGCAATGGTTTGATGCAACGTTTTTCCTATTTCTGAAAATGGAAGGAATTTATGTTGCCTGCATTATGGCGTTTTGTATAGTTAATTAATTGAGAATTTATTTATGTTTTTAAAAAAGCACACACAGGCTAAGGGGTTTATCGAAACTGAGTTTTTAATGATTCGAAAGCAATAACTTAAGGTCACAAGAAAAGTTTAGAAGTATCAGTTCAGGTTAAATAACTCAAGACTCAAGTTCTCCTTCTTATTAAAGGAAACGTCTATCTTAAATAGAAAAATGCTCAAGAAACTTTTTTCGACTTGTTACAAATAATATTCTGGAATAAAAATCTAAATTTGCTACTGCTAAATTTATTATAATTTACATTCGAATTCAAAAACTACGCTTCAATTCATCACTGAAAAATTCGTAAGTGACTACCTAAGTAAGGGGAGTAACTAGCGTGATGGTAACAAATAAGGGTTACAAATCCTTTCATAGGGGCCACAAACAAGGCTCACAATTCCCACGCTCCCCAGAAACATTTTCCTGCATTTAGTCCACTCGATGTAACTCTATAAAATAGGGGAAACCGATTTCTTTACTAGTACCATAAGATACCTATCAACTCTGAACAGTTCTCCAATCATCTAGGTACTTAGCACATTTGTGTAAAGCCACATTTCCCCAGGAAGATGCAAATCCTTTGTTTCCGTGCCTTAATGATGTCTTTAAGCCATTCGAAAACCTAATTACGAATGCTTCTTTATCAGTGGGGAAATAAGTTTTGTCAATCCAAAGGGTATTCCTTGCAAAGAGTTTGATATTACAGATGATCATTAAAAGGACAGTGCTCGGATTTGCTCGGTTTTAAAAATAAAGTGTAAATTGAATACTTGAGTTGATGAAGTAAAGAAAATAAAAGTGGGAGTTCAAATTATTCAAATGACATGATGGCAGTATTTCTTCCGGTGTGTAAATGTAGGGTTCCTTTTCACAGAAGATAGTATTGAGTAGAAATTAGTGGACGTATAGATGCTATACGAACGAGAGAAAATTATTTAGGAAATATGGAATTAAACTTAAAAACCATTATTTGGAATAGATAGGCGTTCTTTTGATACTAAAAGGCTCGTGTATAACGAATGCTATATCTAATATTAATTAATAAAGTTTGATATTATTTAAGAGAGAGGTTTTCTCAGTAAGTAAATTTTTATTCAACAGGTTAAGTCAAATTTTCAAACAGTAAAGATCCCATTGAGTTGAATAAATTGAAAATAAAAAGGAATGAATACTTAATTTTTTCATCACTATCGGATCACTCGCAATTTTGACAGTTTCCTATTATTTTACAAAAACGTTCAAAATGCTTCTCTCTAATGCCTTTTTTCATAACAACAATAATCTCTCCTTACCAGAAAACAACACGTCAGTATCTCTTATACCGATAGAAAAAGCATGCAACATGCAAGCATAAAAGTAATTTAAAACTGAACTTAATTTACTAAACTTCTACTCATAGGTTACAAAAAAGATATCCATAGCTATCAGGGACAGCACGCTTTCCATAGGATCTTCCAATATCCATCGTAGTTTTTGACTGAGATTGCGACGCGAGACATTTTGTGAGGCACTGGAAGTTGTCACCCAAAGGTAGCGATCAACGTGACGAAAAACGAAATTTAGTTCTTAGCACATTCTTATCCAACCGTAAGTACCATACAAATCCCTTCAAGGGAGTACAATTTTATTCTCAAGCACGCTAGCTGGAAAATTGCCAAACAGTCTCTATTGTCCCTTAATCTCGTCACTTGTTCGACACAATAATCTCATGTTTTTGTCCCTCAGTTCGACTCTCGGGGTGAACTCTACAGAGTCCCCTTTGAAAAGCAGTCGAGCCTAAATTTCCGTGTTAGAAATAGGGATTATCTAAGTGTCACTTTGAAATTTGGGGTATGTTTTTTATACTTTTTTTATGTTCAATAGGAAAATAAAGCAATCAGTGTAGAAGATAATATTTTAATTTCTTGTTAGATATAAGGGGCTATTCACAAATTACATCACACAATTTTCAGGGGATTTTATGCCTCTCCCGCACCTTATGTCCCACCTTGTCACATTTCAGTGACCCTCCCTCATTTTATTGTCCCTCCTTAGAATCCGAACTTAAACCCAAATTTAGCATAGTATTTCTTTTTTTTGTGACTTGCGAATTAGTTAATTTTTTTTACCATTTTTAAATCAAAACTATTAGTAAAAGAAATACCTTAGTAACAACACTGAAAAACAGTTTCAAAGGGGATTTCACAAGCTTTTGGATTCCTTTACTCCCTTTTGTCACACTCTCACGATCCCCTCCTCGTCCTCAACGTGTGAGATAATTGAAGAATGACTTCTAAAATCTTCAAGATAAAAATATACGAAGTAACACTGTTTAATTGAATCGTCAGTTTGGAAAAGGAAATAAGTCCGAAAAAAAGGCAAACTGACTTTTTGTGCTCAAAAAAATATCTCCACGCTTCCCTCTACACGGAAATGGAAAGATATCTACCTCCTATAGGCAGATATTGGCCCTTGCATTGAAGAAATATATGTCGATTCACTGTATTTTTAGTTATGTAATTAAAAATTTTAGTTCATCTGTCTTCCTTTTCTTTTTCTTTGAGATATAAACTAAAACAAAATAAAATTTGCTTTTATTTTAAAAGGGTTTTACCCTTCTTTTAGTTGGTGGTTATAAAATGAAAATTGCATTACTTACACAGTTTTTTTTTCTATTTTCTCAAAACTTGATTTTTAGACTCATTCCTTGACGATTCAATTAACCAATATCTTCCTAAGCATTCGAGAAAACTTTCACTGAAAATATTGTTCTAAAACCGACATCTATTGAAAGGGTTGTTTGCTAAACATGAGTTACAAGCATACACACACAGATCGCAAAAATACCGTCGCCAATCCCAAAACGTAAGGAATTCTTTTAATATCAAGAACACACTCAAGAGAGAGAGGGGTATAGAATCGAGAATTCACACTCGCAAGGAATGAAAAAGTGCATAATGCATCACGTGCACTGTGAAATTTAAACTCTGGGGGACAGTTACAGACACTCATAAACCCAAGCTCTGTAAAGTAAAGAGTGTTTATGTGACAACAAGGCGAGGTTCATTGGGCAAGCAATCTATTCGGCGCGTATAAAACTTCGATGGCAAGCGAGGAGAAATTAAGTTTGGATGCATTTGGGAAGATTAAAGTTTTTAGGAGTTTCCATGAAAGTATACCCAAACGGCGTAAGGGGAAACACTAGATGGATATTTTAATTTATTTGCTTAAGCAAAGTATCTGAGGATTCAATTAAGTTTTATTTAGTATGTAAAATGACAGTTTTGTTCGTTTACATTTTAAGGAATGAAAATAATAAAAATATTCTGAATGAAATTATAAAAGAGGAAAAGAAAAAATATAGATAGAAGAAGCAGTTCGGTGAAAAATCTAAAAGCTATTTAATGAGAAAATTCTGCTTTAACGGTCCAAAAGAGATATTCTTTTTAATTGCTTTAAAATTTAATTAAGTGGCTTTAAAACTGTATTATACGTGTTTACTTGATGTGTGGTAAAGTATTTTTATTAGTTTTCCTCTTAATTTTATCCAAAATGAGCATTAACTAGACTGATGAGAGAGATCCAGATGATTGATGAGCATTATCCCATCATTCTTCAGATTGGAAAAGAGCCGGAAAAATTTATAAAATATTTTTAATTTAAATTAATGTATCAATATTTAAGGAACATAAAAGTCGAAGTCCTTGGTGTGCAATAACTATTCCTAATTTATAAAACTTTCATGTTCTACTCTAGTTAAATAGTTAGTTTTTAAGTGAAACAAAATAAAGTAAGTATAAGAGGTTATCTTATCAGGTTATCTTCAAAAACGCTTTAAGGTTGGGAGACATTTGTATTAGGTAGGAAATGAAATATAAGAAAAATTTAAACATTTGCTTTTATTCAATAAAAATGGTTTCTTCGTGCCTAAATATTTAATCTTTATTGCCTAACCAAAAGTCAAGAACTCAAAAAAAATCATACAAATAAAAAAGTTCTTGCAATTACATTTTTATACACCATAAAAATTGATTGCATCAATTGAATGAATGAACAAATATCCATTCTAAATGGAATCTTGTGCAATCAAAGATAAATTCTATTTAGGGTTTAGAAATAAAGGTGATAAAATACGTCGTTTCTCCTTACTTTCCTATTTGAAATCTTGAACAGATTCCGCTGACCCTAGGTCTCTTGAGAATAGACGGAAGAGAGGGAGGGATACATATTGAACTAAAAATAACTTTAAACATAAAATTGGCCATTAAAATTAAACAACTTGCAAGGTAAACAGGTTTTATAAAAAGCTTATATAAAGAGTGTATTGTACATATTAAATATTTATTATTAAACTTTTACTGGAATTTTTATATGGAACTATTTCAAGAAAAATAAATAGGATAAAAATCAAGTTTGATTTAGAAGTAACGAATACACGGTAGGTACAAACAAAAAAAGTAAGGTGTAAAGATTTTTCAAGAGTTAAATAAATTTAAAATTTGCGGGAAAATGTTCAGATCATCTCCACATTATTGTAGGTAAAGAAGATAGTGATGGTGAATGTTTAAAGAAAAAATTTGTTAACTATGAAGAGACATTTATTAATTAGTTTCTATCTCAAAAACTACAAAGATTTGGATGAAACCTTACGTTTATCACTTATTCGTTATTTTTCCTAACTTATTAAAGAAATTTATATTTTTCTAAACAATTTACTTCATACTGCAAGATTTTCTTATCTCCAAGTGCTCCACAGAGAGATTCGCAATATTTAATACATTTTCTTAAAAAGAGCCTAATCTAAATTTTTTACATTTAAAAGGTGACAGGGGAACTAATTTTTCTTTTGATAAGTACTCCATGGCAATTAGTTTCTGATGATGTTACACTGTAAAAAAAAACTGTAGAAAAACAGAAATTTCAATAACAGTGACTTTATGTTTACAGAGATATTCTGTCATGTAACATTCCCACCGCACTTCTATTTATTTTATGTAAAATAACAGCTTTTACCT
This sequence comes from Tetragnatha versicolor, assembly GCA_024610705.1. Taxonomy (NCBI): domain Eukaryota; kingdom Metazoa; phylum Arthropoda; class Arachnida; order Araneae; family Tetragnathidae; genus Tetragnatha; species Tetragnatha versicolor. The sequence goes on from JANDEH010000009.1 coordinate 44,673,658, forward strand.
AGTTTTTTTAGCTTATCTGTACTTAAACAGAAACTTACTGCATTGAAAACCAATACAGCTATTGGCAACGTTATACTGAATCTTCTTTGGTTCAGTGGTAGCGTGCGTGCTTAGCATGCGGTAGGTCGCGGGTTCTATCCCCGGATATCAATTAATTAAAATTAAAAAAAACTCTACTAAAATAAGTGCATGCGCACAAGCAGAAAATTACTGAGAGGCAACAGAAAAATCTGTAGCCCACTTGACAGAAAGTTCCTTTTTTACAGCTTTTTTCTGTTTACAGGATTTTTCAACCTACAGATTTTTTCTGGCAACTTTTGCTGCCAGAAATTTTCTGTTTTTTTGCAGGATTATTTTTTACAGTGTACACGACTCAAAAAGTTCGGAAACTTCTGTTCAGACACAATGAGAGATACACGCTATTCTCCAGTTCCATGAGGAAAACCTACTCAAATATTAATTCAAGACGCCCTTCGAAAAGTACTCAAATTAGTTTGAATCAACACTCAATCAATTGCAGCCTGTGGTATGAACAAGGTTATAAGGCCATTATTGGATGATGAAACCATCGGGAGGTCATCCGAGACCGGAATAGAAACAGGTTATTCAACCGCTTCCGTGACATGTGGATCGAAAAGGAACTCAAAGTGAAAGCTCTGGTCCATCCACTCTGGCAAACAAGTTGATTTTTTTGAAAAACTGGGCCGGCTACACTACTCAACAAGGTTTTTGGCCCAAAATACTTTTACAGTGTTTTTAATATAGTTTTCAACGCTGATTTCAAATGTACAATCGGAATTTTTCCATTACCCAGAGTTTTTGCACCATTTCATTTTTTAAGTATTGCTTCGGAGTACTTATTGCTTTCATGGATAACTAATTCATTCAAAATAAATTTTAAATTATTCATTTGATAATTATGATGATTTTTATTGATATCCACTATAAAAATAACTTGTTTCTTTATTCTCACATGCTTTTAGAAGGTAATTTGGGTACAGCGTTTCTCTTTACATGACAATGTGTCTATCATACTGTTTCTATCTCAAGAGTCAAGATATTGAATGAATGAACTAAACTATAGGAATCTTACTCCTACATTTAGGCAAGGAAATATGAGTGAAAAATAATAGTTTCACTCCTTATACCACCTACCAAGAAATATCCAGACAATTATGTGCTAGATTTCTTACTGATTACTCTTGGACACTTTAATGGAGCATTATAGGAATAAAATACAGAAGGCTGAACTTTCCCACCTGCAACAAATGCTCATCTAATGCGGCCAGCCCGACCCACCTCCTCAGCTGTGTGGAGTTTTCCATGGAAGATTTTCTGCGGGAACCGGTCCGGTTTTTTTTATTTTTTAAGGATTAATGGACTGATGGGCCTGGTCTAGCTCCGCTAGACCCGGGGGATGAGAAACAACAACAACAATACAGAAAAGAATTTTAACCTTTACACTTCAAGCTAGTCGAATACTCTCTTATATGTATGTGAAAGACAACTTTTCGTTCAAAAGTAAAATTCACGTCACAAGAAAACAGGGGTGATGGGAAAAACAATTTGCATATTCAGTTATATAGTGAAAAGTGAAAATTTCTACTATTATCACCTCTTTTTGCTCTTAGGGCAGAGAAAAAGTTCAATTTTGTTGACTAGTGCTATAAGTCGATTCGATCGATTGCACCTAATTGAACCCCGCATTTGAGACAAAACACCTAATTAATAAAAAAATTAAAAATTTGTTTCATGTTTTGTAAATATAGAAATAATTTAGTTTTTTACATTTAAGCATTAAATTCTTGTTTGTTTTATAAGTTCCTGGGTAATAATTCTTTTCAACAACAAAAAAGTTTCAGAATACATTATGTGAAATAATCTAAACATGCCATAAGTTTGAAAATATGCCTAGTAAAATCAAACAGAAAACAGCAAATCAAAAAGCAAATTTCCATATTTAGAGTCTTAATATCTAGACATGACTCTTCAGTCTTAAGTAAAGATATCTTAATGAGTAATTTACATTTCATCGAGAAGTTATGACGTATAAAACTCTAAACAAGCACATAAACAGCGAAACGAAAATATTATCTATCCGAATGGAGTCATTAACATATTAATAAAAATTAAGATAAACGTCGTCTGTGAAAAGCATCGCATATTTATTCGCACATAAAGCTATGCGCTCTCTTGTAACTGAAACCTAATGACTTTTTCCTTTAGAATTAAAGGGAGCTTTGGATTTTCTATTTAAAGAATCGCTATCAGAAAGTTAAAAAGAAAGTTCTTCATCAAATTTGGAGTAAGTCGCCTTTTACTGATATTATGAAAGTTATGCTCAATCAAAAATAGTAAGTTGATTGTGTTTGAGTTGGAGAATAATTTAGAAATCCACTATTTTTTGCAATTTACAATTGTGATTAACTTTCACATAAAGATGATGGATTCTATTTAATGATAAATAAAAGGAGGATAAGGATAACGTTTAACCCTTAAGGATAACGTTTCATGTATTTCTCAAACTAAACGCCCCTCCTCCATAAAATGTAAAAAGGTTTCCTTAAGGAAGGTTTTCCCTTCAATATTCTAAGAAAAATGAGTTTCCTCATTGATACACATCATCATATTTATAGCAATAAAAAAATCCGATATTTAGCATTAATAACCGTGAAATAAATATTTCTATGAGCAAGTAAGAAACAAACCGATCTCCGGTTTTGAAAAAAAAGTATTGCTAAAAATAGTCCTCAGAAAATAATAATAAAACACTTTAGAATGAACAAATTTGCATAAGAGGATTTTTAATACAAATTATCTAATAAAAATCTGTGTAAATTTATTCTTAAATACGTGAGTTTCCCCGTGTGCTTCTAAATGAACCAGTGAAATAGACGTGAAAAACTTTAAAAAATGACGATATACGTAGTTTTATCGTTAATGTGGTAAAACAGTTTCAGACAAAAACACTCATTACTTAAATGTCCAAATAACATAAGATTTAAGACTAGATTCATACTGAGGTACTTTCCGTCTAAAAAACAAAATTATGAGCATAACTTATTTAACTAAGCAACAAGCCGTTTTAAACCAACTATAGATTACTTTAAACTACCACATCATTCATTTTCCAATATCAATATAAAAGAGTTGCTCTTTAATAAACAACCCCTTTCCGCAAAAATATGCTCATCCCTCCCCTAGGTAGAAACCAAACGAGCTACATATCTCATCCAACACCAATTCGGTTCAACGTTTCGAGGAATTTCACCGAAAACAAACAATGCCCCGTCATCACCATTTTTAACGCGCAACTATTTTCCGCTCGATCAGGTCTGTTTCAACCCACTGTAGCACCTCTTTTCCCTTGAATGATTATTGGACAACTACTCATAATTGTCTGGGGCCATGGGGAGTATTCTCGGTTATTGAGCGGAGCAATTAACGTATTTAGTGACCTTATCTCAACGTACGGTTGTTTCGACAAACAAATATACGCAGAAACAACTAAATACTCAACGCTTTGATTTTGGTATCCTTATCATTATGACGCATATTTCAATAAATAAATTTCGATTCCTAATCATAACTTTCGATAACCGTCAAATTACTTCTCTCCCCATAATACTAAGGATGAAGCCAAAGCTTTAACACTACTTATAACTTATTATCTCATTAAGTACCACGAAACCGCCTAAGCTTCAAGCAGGTGAATTAATAGGCTTTGGAAATAAAAACTTTGTTTCACTCTCGGAAACTTATCCAGCACTTAAAATAATGGGTCAAATTTCTGAAAATTTCACTCACTAAGTATCACAAGACTAAGTATCCCAATTACTTTCTTCGCTGGCACCTCAAAAAGAAGCTCCGATAATCACTGAATTTAATAATACAGTCGAGTCCGCTTAATGTGATCACGGTTAATGTTATCAATCGGATAATGTTATCGAAATCGACAGGTCCCGATCATTCCTATATAATTTAATGTAAAATACATCGTTTAATGTGATCAACTTTGCATCACCACTCCGCTTAATGTTATCAAAATTTGTCCATATCCCCTTTAAAACGACCACTTTTGAGTTCTAATTTCATGTTGAAGGTCAATTTTTACAAGTAAACATCTGCTTCATGATAAAATCTTGCGCCTCTTTTTTTCTGAAACTCAATATGAGTAAGAAAAATAAAACATTCAGCCTGTTATATTGAAAGAAAGCGGTTATAGAGGGGGGTACCAAGATCCAGGCTTTGCAGATGTTTCTGATAAGAAATTTTGATTTTCCCTCGTTTAATGGAATTCAGATTATGTAATAAATAAGTGGTTTATTGGAGTGGAAGGATAATGGGGCGGAAAAAAAGAGAGACCTTTCTTTAAAAATACAAAGTAAGGGATTATTTAAATTTTATTAACTGAACTACAGTAGAGCCCCGATTATCCGCGGAATTGGGTGGCAAGGGTTCCGCGGATAACGAAAATCGCGGATAACCCGAAAAAAGACTAAAAATGAGGTGAAAACACGAAACAAATATTTCAGACTAAAAACTAAGTTTTATTGTACAAAAACATATGTAAAACTTTTAAAATATGTACAGTACAGAGCAGAAATCTTTGTTCTACATCTAAAATGTCTCTAATCTCGTCTAAAATTTGCTCTCATCGTTAAAAAATTTTTTTCGTGGCACTCGCGGATAACCCGCACCGCGGTTCATCCGCTCGCGGATAATCAGGGTTCTACTGTACTCTTATATTTCCCCCTTAAAATTTTACCTAGTGTAAATATAGAGTTTTGAATACATTTATTACGATTACATAATTTTGATTTTAAGGCAAACAATCTAGTTACACTGTTTGCTGTTTTTTGATATGAGATCGCTTATTGTTATCGATCGGATAATGTTATCAGTTTAGTCTTGGACAATTGCGATCACATTAAGCGGACTCGACTGTAATACATCCTCTGCTGTTCATTGAAATTCCCGGCGTTTTCTTCAAACTAATTTTCAATCCCAACGTAATTAGCTGGGGAAGGCTTTAGACGCATCGATCATTATGAATTTAAAAAATTAACTTCTTTATTACAAACATGCTAAAAATTTTAATTAAATCTTCTTTGCACTCTGTGTGAAAAACTACATTAAGTAAACATGAAAAACCACGTTTTCAAATGGATTCAGTATTTTTCATTAAGGAATAGAAAAGAAAAATATGGATCTGAAATTATTTTACTATGAACGAAAAATAAATATATTTTTAAAAATACAGATATTTCTTACGTTGATATTAAATATATTTTTAATCTAGAATAAAGAAATAAGGGACAATTTACAAATTACATTAGAAAATTTACAGGTCCATACACCCCTCTGTCCCTCCCGTGTCTGTTATCTACCCTCCCACTGTGATGGAATTCTTTTGAACCTAAAATTAAGCACAAACTTAATATATTTCAAATCTAAATTTAATTTCGTTATGGAAAACTATCATTATTTTTAATAATAAATAACCTTATTTAATTTCTAATAAGATATTGTTTAAATTGAAATGAAATGAAATAATTGAATAGTTTCTATTTATAATTTCAGTTATTCGAAACCAAACCACTCAATAGAAGAAATGCCCCCTTTTGCTCATACCCAAATACTATCTTATTCTTAACCAAAGTATTACTTTCACAAAAACAGCGTAAATGAAAATTACTCCGATTCTATCAAATAATACATAATGTCTATTTTTATATCAAAATAAATTAATCTAGAGGAGCCAAAAGTATATTAAGAAAAGATTTTCATATAATAGTCCACTGAAAATAGCGAAAAAAAGGGCCGAACCTCGGACAAATTGCAATAAAAGGTTTCTCAACGGTTTTCACTTAGGAATGACCTCAATAATAACATACTAAAAATCGGCCGGAGGGAAGTTTAATTTTTTTTAAATTTTTAAAAAATGGCCGAAAAACTATTTCAAAAAATCAAATTATAAAAATAGAGACTTATGATACATGTTTATAGGCTATTTTTCAGTGCTGAATACGAATATACCATTTAAATTTTAAAAAATTTAAAATTTCAATTTTTAAAAATTAATTCAAAATTTGGAAAGTCGAAAAAATTAAAACATCGCTCAAAACCACAAAATAATTGCAAAAGAAATAATTTAAACGGTTTTCAATTAGAAATGACTTAAATAATAACATACTAAAAATGGAAGAAAATCGGACAATAAAAAGTTTAATTTTTTTCAAATTTTCAATTTTTTTGGCCTCAAAAATCGACCTTTTTAAAAATTCTTGTTAAAAACGTTTGAAGCATTTACCAAGGTCATTTTTCCATGGATGTTGTAGGTATATACCTCTATAACATAACAAAACCACAATTGGTGATTAAATCATTATTTAATTAATTAATATATAAAAATTAACGTTGAAAATACAGGTTAAATCTTTCAATCAAGTAATAAGGAAAGTATTTAGACAATATTTGGTAATAAATCATTTTAAAAATAATTAAATTGAAAAAGGACAAAATATCTTTCAAAAAATTAAAATTTTTAATTAATTTAAAAAATTTAAATTTTTTTAATTTTGTAGTATATGCATGTGATACATGTCTCTAGGCTATATTTTAGTGCTGTTTACGAATATCACGCCAACTTTTCAATAAAATTTAAATTAACTGTGGAAAAATTGAAGCATTTTTCTCAATAATTTTGTTTTTTATGCTTCAATTTTTCCACAGTTTATTTAAATTTTATTGAAAAGTTGGCGTGATATTCGTAAACAGCACTAAAATATAGCCTAGAGACATGTATCACATGCATATACAAAATTTAAAAATTTTAAAAAATTTAAATTTTTTTAATTAATTTAAAATTTTAATTTTTTGAAAGATATTTTGTCCTTTTTCAATTTAATTATTTTAAAAATGATTTATTACCAAATATTGTCTAAATATTTTCCTTATTACTTGATTGAAAGATTTTACCTGTATTTTCAACGTTAATTTTTATAAATTAATTAATTAACTAATGATATAATCACCAATTGTGGTTTTTTTATGTTATAGAGGTATATACCTACAACATCCATGGAAAAATGACCTTGGTAAATGCCTCAAACCTTTTTAACAAGAGTTTTTAAAAAGGTCGATTTTTGAGGCCAAAAAAATTGAAAATTTGAAAAAAATTAAATTTTTTATTGTCCGATTTTCTTCCATTTTTAGTATGTTATTATTTAAGTCATTTCTAATTGAAAACCGTTTAAATTATTTCTTTTGCAATTATTTTGTGGTTTTGAGCGATGTTTTAATTTTTTCGACTTTCCAAATTTTGAATTAATTTTTAAAAATTGAAATTTTAAATTTTTTAAAATTGAAATGGTATATTCGTATTCAGCACTGAAAAATAGCCTATAAACATGTATCATAAGTCTCTGTTTTTATAATTTTATTTTTTGAAATATTTTTTCGGCCATTTTTTAAAAATTAAAAAAAAATTAAACTTCCCCCGGCCGATTTTGGCCGATTTTTAGTATGTTATTATTGAGGTCATTCCTAAGTGAAAACCGTTGAGAAACCTTTTATTGCAATTTGTCCGAGGTTCAACTCTATTTTCAGTGGACTATAAGATGATTTCTACAAGTTAGACATAATTTTTCAATAACCGAAGGAAAAATGAGCCTCATCCGCTCATCTCTAAAGAATAGTTTTAACTTAAAGTCAGGATTCCTTCAAGCGCTTGATTTGGGTTTAAAAGAGAAGAAAGAGTTTATTTACGTAATTAAATATTTTAGCGAAACCTAATAGGAGGAAATAATTAGAACAATGACGATTTCAAAATCCAATTTAGACGAAATTTGAATAGAGCTTCACTAATTTTGTTTCCCTTGAATAGAAATTAAGATTTACATGAACTGCCTTATGAATCAATTTTCACAGAACAGATCTATAGACTTCTAATAAAACACTCTTTACGGTCGATATTTAAGCGCAGTATTGCACAATTGTTCCAAGAATCCAGTGATTTACACATTTTTGTGCGTATACTTGTTCGCTAATCTGATTCGTCAAAGCAACGTAGTGTTAGCAGCTTGTGATTTCCAATGGAAATTCCAATTCCACCAATCCAATTCTAATTCCACCAATCAGAGTGGGCGATTCATTCTTTGACTGTTGGTTAACCGCTGGCCAAGTAGCTCAGAATACGGTCTTAATTGTATCCTAAGCCTAAAAGGCGTTTCAAAAAAACTAGCAATCGGGGGAGGAATACAGGGTGATTCAGAAATAATCATCAATAATTGGGGGAGGTAGAGGGGCCCTAGACAAGCATATTTCGAATAGGGATGGTGGAACGCAGCCTTACCGTTAAAGAGCTAGGACCTAATGTAGTGCGAGCGCGTTTCAAAAGGCCGTTTTTAGAAGGCCCGTTCGACGAAACAAAAGATAATAAAATGAAAAACACTATTGCATGAGGTACAAGAGTATCCGTACTACTTAAATCCTCAATGTGATAGAAATTGAACCACTTGCTAAACCGTGGGGTGAGTTTTAAAACGTGCAATATTAATCTCTTAGTCAAACAATGGAGTTCCCTTAATGGTATTTAGAAAAATGATGATCGGGGAAGGAATTTTCAATAATCAAACTGTTTCAATGATCAATGTTACGATCATTGAAAATTCCTACCCCGATCATCATTTTTCTAAATACCATTAAGGGAACTCCATTCTTTGACTAAAAGATTAATATTGCACTTTTGAAACTAACTCCACGGTTTAGAAAGTGGTTCAAATTCTATCGAATTCATGGTGTAGGTAGTAGGGATACTTCCTTACCTCATGCAATATATTTTTTCATTTTATTATGTTTTGTTTCGTCACACGGGCCTTCTAAAAACGGCCTTTTGAAACGCGCTCGCACTACATTAGGTCCTATATAGGCCAGTCAATAACGACATCGAAAATTGCAAAAAATAAGGTAGTTCCAATTTTTGTCTTATGTTGTTAGGACCCATCCCAGTAGTTAGTAACCAATTTTGCAACCCTGAAATCCCTGTGCTAACTTCGCAATCATCAAAAAACCTCAAAAATTTCCGACTTTTTTCAGTTTTTGGCTTAAAACTCATACAAAATGCATCCGCACGAAAAAGTTTCAAATATATTTTTTAAAGTAGATAAAATTTGCTATAATTTAAGACCATCCCCTAGTTTACACGTCCAATAGATTCCGAGTTACATCTCTTCAAAAATGGAAAATTTTTTCCCAAAATTAAAAATTTTGCGTCTTAGTCGCTTTTATAGCAAAAAATAGGTTATAATACTCGTTGTAAAAGGTAAATAAGGGCAATACAGTTGTAATACAGTTATTTAGCTTTAATTTAAGTCCTGAATAAAGTCTCTAGGCCCCATAGTTCTTACTTTATCTTAAGAAACAAAAAATTGCGGAAAACCGAAATTTCGGAAAAGTATAGAGCATGACGTTGTACGGGCATAGTAAATGAAAAATAAAGCTATAACACCATATGACGTTATAAAAATTAATATTTATTTATTGAATACAAAATTATTTCTCTTAATACTTGTGAATTAATGTTAATTTTTAAATTAAATTGAGATTAATTAGTATGAATTTTAATTAAGAAATTATAAAAGGTATATTAATTTATTAGTTTTTTAAGTATCTCTCTATTCTAAAAAAAGTTTTTGGTGAACGGTTTCCAGAGAAAGGCTTTTTAATTACTGAACCGAATGATACATATATATTAAGTTTAGATAGTTGGAATTTGTGGCAATTGCGGGGCAATTCCAAAAGGTCCTGCGTCAGCAGTTTACGGGGGTTGGTGAGCGATAGCGAGCAGGGGGCGGTAGCTCCCTAGTTAGTTTATAAAATAATGGACTTTTGAGGTATCAAAGATCATGTCTCTTTCAAGCATTCAGGACTGTCTTCCTCGTGTCAGACTCGTCTATCTCAATTGTAGGGTTGTTGAGGCATGACTTGCCTTGACATGGTTTACATAGTGCAAACATTCAAGTCCCGCTTTCTGACATGAGCAGCCTCTTCCAGCGCACCCTTTTTGGCACTTGCATGAGATGAATTTTCAGGATAGTTTTTGATGCTGGATCTTTTGTAGAGGTAATAGGTAGCAGACCTTGCTGACTCCTCGTTCAGCCCCAATCAGTTGGTGTTTTGTCTGCACCTAACCATATCTTGCCATATCTGCACCTGGTGGTATGTGCGATATGCGTGTTGAGCTGCAGCCTCTTTTGTTGGAGGCAGACGAGCCAGGTGGACCTGGGTGGACCTTGGTGTTGGCAACTGAACGAACAAAGATTTCGTATCGGAGAGCGTGAAGAGTGTCGGATTCTCCTCCTCCATACAGAGACAGAGCCACAAGACACTTATTTCCAGCAGAGGCTATTTCTTCGTGGCTAATATCAAGCTGCAGGGAAATGGAAACCACACCAACCAGATGTGGATTTTTTCAAGCATGCTTACCATCTTCATTTTCCAGTGCCTGAAAATTACAGAGGTGGTGTCACAGCCAGAGAAAGCGTGCAGGAACAAGTCAAATCCAGGGGGATAGGCCAGCTCTCCGCTATTTAAAGATTTGGAGGAAAACTGCAAACAAGTGGATTCCCACTTGACACCTTTTTGAAAGAAAATATTTTCAACCGTAATCGTTCTGCAGTTTTAGTGCTTCTCTAAGACCCATTGTCTGGGTATTCATCAAATACAAGTGACACATACTTTCCAAAATGGCTAATAGTGTGGCTGATATAAGGGGCTACAATTGTCATGGTTGTGATATTCCAATGCCACCTTACTTTATGAAGTAAGTAGCCGCCATCCACAACAACAAACGTAGTGGCTCCTATAGATATATTTTCAGGAAGAGGGGTAAAAGCTTTGAAAAAACTAGTCTGTTAACCAACTTTCTTAAACGCTACAATATGATCATCATTTGATTTTTCATCCTCGTTTCCATGGAGACTTTTTGCCTTTACGCATCCCATCTTCACAATACAAAGCCATTGGGTAGGGAGACTACTCGAACTTAAAGTGTTTTTTTAAATCATCCTCTGTCTGCTTCGTGATACACAGCCTTTGAAAAATTGTGAGGGGATCTATTTGAACCTTCTGATTTTGTAATTTGATAGTAACTGATGCTAAGGTTCACACTTTATCTTTTCTTTTAAAACTAACTTTTCCATAGGAAATTTAGTTTATTGCCCCTCCCCCCTCCTCAGTCACATCTTGTTACTAATGAAGATAACCCGTGAATCTTTTCGCTGGTCCTGGTAATCAGATCTTCTTAAATAGTGTGTAAATTCAATTTCTATAACTTCATAGTTCCAAAAAAATATATTTTTTAAAGTATAGCAAATATCTAAAACTGTAGGGGATGCGAGTTCTGACACGCCCTTGGAAGCTAACCGAGTTAAAAATTATCTTTCTTCATTGTTTTTACTTTTTAAGGTAAATTAAGAACTATGGGTCTTATAAAACTTATCCAAGACTTATTAAAGTTTTATTTTAAACTAATACTTAAAAAAGCAATAAATTAATGTATATATTTTTAATTTCTTAATTATATAATTAATACTAATTAAACTCAATTTAATTTAAAAATTAACATTAATTCACAAGTATTAAGAGAAATAATTTTGTATTCAATAAATAAATATTAATTTTTATAACGTCATATTGTGTTATAGCTTTATTTTTCATATACTATGCCCGTACAACGTCATGCTCTATATTTTTCCGAAATTTCGGTTTTCCGAAATTTTTTGTTTTTTAAGATAAAGTAAGAACTATGGGGCCTAGAGACTTTATTCAGTTCTTAAATTAAAGCTAAATAACTGTACTACAACTTAATTGCCCTTATTTACCTTTTACAACGAGTATTATAACCTATTTTTTGCTATAAAAGCGACTAAGACGCAAAATTTTTAATTTTGGGAAAAAATTGTCCATTTTTGAAGAGATGTAACTCGGGATCTATTGGACGTGTAAACTTGGGGATGGTTTTAAATTATTGCAAATTTTATCTACTTTAAAAAATATATTTGAAACTTCTTCGTGCGGATGCATTTTGTATGAGTTATAAGCCAAAAACTGAAAAAAGTCGGAAATTTTTGAGGTTTTTTGATGATTGCGAAGTTAGCACAGGGCTTTCAGGGTTGCAAAATTGGTTACTAACTACTGGGATGGATCCTAATAACATAAGACAAAAATTGGAACTACCTTATTTTTTGCAATTTTCGCCCCTTTTTTTGTCTTTATTGACTGGCCTAATAGCTCTTTAACGGAAAGGCTGCGCCCCACCATCCCAATTCGAAAAATGCTTGTCTAGGACCCCTCTACCTCCCCCTAATTATTGATGATTATTTCTGATTCACCCTGTATAGCCTAATAATTTATTGAGATTTCAAGAATTGACTTATAACAGCTTTTTTAAAAACTACAAAGCGAAAAACTAGATACTATTTTTACGCTAACAGTGTTTCCATTTATGGGCTACGGCAATCTAGGGAGAACAATTGGACGAATCGCCGTGAGTTAGGGTCAGCGCAAACTTTTTGACCGACTCGACAACGCCTCTTCGGGAAGTGGATATCTCCCCGATCTATTTGTGTGGTTAGGTGAGGTCAATTAGCGAACAAAAGAGTTCTCCTCCAACCCCCTAACCACACAAAGAGATCGGGGAGATATCCACTGCCCGAAGGGCGTTGTCGAGCCGGTCATATAAGTTTGCACTGACCCTTAGCTGGGGATGACGTAACTTTTGTTTGTTTCTCCGTGATTCGCTCTATTGCTCTCATCGTATTACCCCAACCGCATAAGTGGAAACGCTCCTTTAGAATAATATAGAAAAGTGCGACCTACCTGTCCGGCAGGAATGGAGGCGGCGAAGAAGAGGGCAATCTTGAGGGCGGAGCTTAGCGGGAGGTGCATGCGCGACACACTCACGCCCATGGCAAACGCCACCAGCAGCTCATGCACGGCCACGCCCACCACCAGGTTGATCAGGGTCGGCACCTGCGTCTGAAGCCCCAGGGCCAGCCCCTCGAACAAGGAATGCACTCCCAGAGACACCAGGAGCATGCCCAGCCGCACGCCCCCTTGCAACAGGTGGCCCAGATCATGACTATGTCCATGCCCGTGGTGACCCCCGTCCTTGACCATCGTCCGGGAAGGGCTGTCACTCACGGCAGGGTCCTCCTCCCCTACGGACGAGTAGGTCCCTTTGCGCTCCTGGTACTCCAGCACGCTCTGCTCGATGCCCAGCGCGAGCAGAAACCCGACGAAGATGACGAACTCGGTGACGGGGAAGGCCGAGGTGACGTGGTAGGCGGCGAACACCTCGGCGAACATGGCGCGGACCTCGGGCATCAGCCCCACGAAAAAGGTGGCCACGAACACCCCTCCAGACAGGCAGTTGGCCAGGCTGAGGGCCGTTTGGTAGTGCTTGCCGCCCAAGGCGTCGGGGCGCCGGCCCACCCACCAGTAGGGCAGCATGAAGACCCCCAGCATGCTCGCGAACAGACCGAGCAGGCTGAGGAACTGGACGCCCAAGATGTGCATCTTCTCTCAGTGCTGATGTTGTTGGTTTCTGTCCATGGTTTAGAATAGTTCCGGGCGCATGGCTTTTGTCTGGGCCAGCGAGAGAGGCTGGACAGATGATGCGGTGGCCGACACCTGTTATGAAGGCTGCCAGACGCGGATTTGCCTGGAAGAAAAGAAGATGTCGTTAGAATTATTTACTTCTAAAATTTTGAATAAACGTGATTTGGGGTCTTCTAGCAATAATTCCTCTCTGCTATTGCATTAGAATTGTGTCAGAAGACCCGTTTTATGCCCTTTTCCTTTTATGACCCCGTCCTTTTTCTTCCTCGAGTGTGAAGAGATTACAGGGGTCAGAAAGACTGTTTGGCTATAAAAATATTAATGGTGACACCACTTTAATAACCATTAAAACCTTATTTAAAAGCTTGCTCAAGGGTGAATCCAGGGGGAGGGGTTTGGGGCTTTAGCCCCCTAAAATTAAAATATTCTTCCAACTTTTAGCCAAATTCTATCAACAATTCGAATTTTTTCAAGAATATTAAGTAATAGAGAATTTATGATGTTATTTCAAGAGAAATCATTTAAAATTTGAAAATTAAACCATTTTAAAACAAGAAAAGCCCTGTACCCTATGTACCCCCAGTACATTAACTACTGACAGTATCCTACATCAACTTAAGCGGTTTTAGAACCCAATACTCCCTTCCCGTTTGCCCTACGCCTTTTGTTAAGCTCCAAATTTGTAACTATTTCCTAAGTGCTTTATTGCTTCAACAATAACCGTCATAAAACCGCATCAGCCGATTCCCCCTCAAGATTGCCAAGAGAGGAATGAGTCCTTCTTTCACGTGTCAAAACCACCGAGGGAATTTAATCCCGGCTCATAAGCATTCCCAAACAAAAAGTAACATCTCCCGATTAAGTGGGATGATGTCGATGCAAAAAAGAATCATATTTCGCATCGACCGCCGGCATTGTGGGTGTCGACAGCCGATCCTTTACACGGGCGCGCTTTGTTGGGCCCTAATGGAGACGCGAAAAACCGCCATTAGCCGCTTTCGATTTATTTAAAATACAATTGCCGGGAATCGGTTTCGATGCGAGGATTGAATGATAAGTGTTTTAATTAGGCCCCCGAATCAATGGATTTAATTGCGGCCCCAAAAACGGGAGTTAACAAACAGGACCGCTTCATTAGGTGCGTCCTCGGCAAACATTCCCTTTCGGATTTGCATATTTTAACGGATAAAAAAATGGAGGTTTTTTGTGCATGAGGGGAGACAAAACATACCATGTGGCCAGAGGATATTTTGAGGATCTGAGTGTTATAGTCAGAGGATTAATCATCGATTCGTCGTGAATTCGTGACCATTTGACGTTCACAACTTTTTTCAATAAATAAAAGGACATCCTTTTAACAGCTTTTAATAAAAGAGGAAAATAATGCAAGTATATCTTTTTCTAATTCATTCTACATCAACTGAAATATTACTATGTTCAGCTTATAAGTCCTATACACTTAAAGTGTTTCAATGAGTCCAATGCTCGAAAAACTGTACCACTACGACCCGTAGTTTTCGAGAAAACTGCGACAGAAAAATATAAACGTTATATTTGGTACAAAGAATTAAATGTTTACAGACTAAGATGCTTAAATTATCCAGGATATATCAAGGCATGCATGCGCATGCAGTGGAATGAAATAATATGCTGTTTTTTTTAATTCACCAGATGCCACATTTTCTAAGAAATACTACAATTCATAGATACAGTAGGTACTTCGGGAATTTTTTATGTATAATACTCTCCTGTATCTATAGAATACTCAGATAGTTTACGTTTAGTTTCTAGTCACGTTAATTTTTAGACCTTGCGCTGTTATTCAAATGTATACATAACGAAAAATATATACAAGCGTATTATAAGCAAGCATAAGTATTTAAGCATTCGATTCAAATAAATTCATTTTGGTAATTAAACAAAATAAGTTGGTATGTAACTGGATCCATTATAGAATCAAATATTTGAGCCTTCACCTTCGTATAAATCGTATAGACACCCGACAACAGGGATTATACTCTAAAAAAACGGTCAAACCAGTTCATTCAAATCAAAGTTCGGTTCATATTTTGAGTGCATGATAAAAAAAGAACTACATGGAAACTTTTCTTTGCAATCTTCAGTTTCTGGAAGTTGAAAAAGAAGAAAAAGTATTTCTCAGCCTAATTCATGGCCATGCTCGTGGATGAAATATCAGTTCATTAGTTTGAGAAAGAGCCACTCTCAGTTTTATCCCAACCAGGTTGTATTTGATGGTCCTCCATGTTGAAAGGAGAGAGATGGAGTTTTATTCAGTGTAAGAAGGTTTCTAGAGTTTTGGACAGCACGTGAGGAAATTTTTAAATAATCGAGAAGCCCCATGTTTAAAAGCTGACAACACATAACAGGATATTCCCAAATATTTTTTCAAAATAAAATTGTTTTACCCTTATTAATGGGGAGTTTTAGGGATATTTTCGATACTTCGAGGGAACTATTTTCGACTTTCGTATTTGGATAAAATCCTTCCAGTTAATATTTTTGAATTTAGCATTTTTTAGAAAATATATATGTTTAGAGAAATATCCATTAATTCAATAGCCTATAAGTTTTAAAAAATTTATGTTTAAATTTAAAAAAAAAATAAGAAACACATTAATATTAATAATATACTAGTACAAATACATACAAGCATACTCTAAATTCATCTTACTTTAAAATATTACCATAGCTTCTGGTCAGTATGAATACTTATGATGAATAACTAACTACATTCAAATTATACTTCAAATTTGTTCAACTGGGTTCCACGGATAAGCATTTAATATCGTTTGACAGGAGGTTCTCCCAACTATTTAACGATGCTTGAAGCTTAACTGTTAAACAAAAGCTTTTTGAGTGTTCATTCTATCCATAGAGTACAATTATTCATTTCCTACACTTCAAGAAAGTTTTACGATAAGATGAAAAAGCTAATTACAAACTCACTGCAAATATTTTAAACAAATAAAATATTCTTTACAGCTTTGAGATCCGTTAAATTCAGAGAACTTAGGAAATTATTGTTGCTCCAATAGTTTTCAAATCACTGCCATTTGAAGAGTGAATAAATTCCAAAATTTAAATAACTCAGTCTCGGCATTTTTCTTTGTAAATCGTTATCACAATGAACACAGGTGATTAACCATTTCTGGGGAAATTCAAATTTTCTTACAAAACAACTGATTGCATTCTGTCATATTCATAACTTGGAATTATATTCAATTATATCTTAAAGATACAAAAATTCTATTACAATATTCGTTTAGTCGAAGATAGTATTTTAAAATACCCAATGATCATTTTATGTTGTGTTATTTTTAGCAAATATGTAAAGAAACAGAAAATAGCAATTTGATTCGAAAATAGAAAAATTAGTGTTTACCGATTCTAATGTTTCTCTTTATTGCTATAAAATAAACATATTACGCAAGGGTTTATGTTTTTAATATTTATTCTCCTTTAGTTTCTAACATTAGAATAAATCCTAAAATAGTTACGATGAATTCTCTCATACTCATCTTAGCATTATATTTTTCATGACTTTTACATTCTCATAAAAAGTGATTGGAAATTTAGGTATTTTACACACGTAACCAAACTTTCACGAGAATTTAAAATGAGTTTTTATGCTTGTTGAGTAAGTAATACTCTTATTACCATCAAAAAAAGAAAGAAAGAAAACATAAAGAATTTATGCACCTTCATAAATATGCAAATTAATAGAAAAAAATATCCTTTTTTTATTTCATTTTCTATCAGTTCAGTGTTTCCACTTTTTCGTTCTAACTGAAAAACACAAAGCGAAGCAAAATGAGAATTCGATTTATTGTTTTGAAAGGGCATATCGACTAAAGCATTTTCCTTAATAGCACTGACTGATGTGCTTACCCGTGCATAGCTCAAACGCCCCGTCCACTATGTATAATTTTTACATTAATTCCCAGTGAATCAATTTTAATGTCGATGCGAGATAGGGGAAGGTGGATTAAATATACGCTAAAGAGGTTTCTAGCTTATGCTAATTCACACCCTCCGATGATTATTTTAATGAAATGAAGAACTTCCCTTAAGCAAACAAGAAATCTTAAATGGCAGAAGTTCTATTGAAACCCTTCTCTGTTGGCCTTGGAACAGGAAAGTAGCACGTCCACTAGGTTATTTCAGTGCTTCTCTTTATAGTAAATTCTACGTTTAACTTATTTTGAATGCTCCGGCGTACTGGCCTAGTGGTTAAAGCATCTGACTACAAAGTTCGGCGTCAGGTATGGATGTATGTATGTACTGTGGAGTGAATGTGACCATCCTGTAAAAAAGGGGTGTGCGATCGAATGTATGTGTGTGGCGCGGGCAACAGTACTTTCCTCTATGGTCTCGCTCCACAAATAGGTACAACTGTCGGCTTGACACTGACACCAGGATATTTCCCTAAAGTGGTAAAACAACTTCTTTGTGTGAAGGGACATTCGCAAAGATTGACTATTGATATATTTTTGAGATTTTTAGCCCAGTTACAAACATTGATTACCAAAATTTCTCTTAAAATCACAAAACTTGTCGTATATGTATAAGTTGCAGTTTGTTGTATAAATGCAGATGTTAAATTTTTTTTATCATAACATTACGATTTTATTTTAATACTAATACAAATATTTTTCCTATTGATTCTTGAATAAAACATAAAAACTTCCACACCAATATTAGTAAAATTCACTGGGCATGCAAAATTCAAAATCCGCTTCGAATTTCAAGCGATAGCACACAAAAAACGCGAGATTCCAGAATGAGTAGTTGTAGTAAGTCACCTTTTTAAAATGTGGAACTGAAAGTATGTGTTAATGTTAAACATTTCGGGGGAAATGGCCTACTGGTCTACTCTTGTTGAATAACCCCGTATACTTCATGTAGGAAAGTTTACATTAAGGTGAGGATAATTTCGTTTATCGCTCCATAAAAAGGCTTTAAGTGATAATATGCAAAAATCTTACAAAAGACCGAAGCCTAAAAGCTGAATAGAATTTGACCATAAACCTTAAATGGGAAAATTCACGTCATAAATAATTGTGTAGTATTTCACGGTCCTATTTAAAGAATATGCCTACGAAAGTTTTATACTGAGGAATGAATCGGGAACTTTCAAACTTTTCAGAAATTTCAGGTTCCTTTAAAATTTCCTATTATCACTTGCATATTTTATGAATGTAAATTTTTTAACTATAATCGGTTCTTTTCAAGCAAAATAATTGCCTTATCGGAAAAATTTAAAAATTGATGATTTATTGACAAACTTGAAAATAAATTAAGGTAAAAAAATGACGAAAAACATATATTCATGACTCATTGCTGTGATTTAAGAACATTTAAAATGTTTATTCACTTTTAAACGATTGTAAAACTTTTGTATCTTTTAAATAATCACATTTCGGGCCTGAAAAACCCTTCTGTAGTATCAATATGAAAAGTTTACATTTTGTATTAGGCATAAGAACTCACAAGATAAAATTCCGATTCCTAGCTTACATAACACTAGTCTACAAAAAAAAACTTTTTTTCTGATGGCGGGAATATTAAAGCTGTTTTTGTATATATTTGACCTCCTGATTCCGAATATGGCATCCGTTTATGCTCATCAGCTCAAGTTTTTAAGATATTCGAAAATTAAGTTTTTTTCACTTTTGACCTACCTTTTATACAATATGGTGCTATAAAAATGACTTAAAAATAAAAAACCTAACCACCCAAGGCTTTTCCCATTCCTTAGGGTCCCAATAGATAGTGTATAAAGTTTCAGCCCTCCAAGTTAATTTTAAGGGGTACCTATAGGGCCCTAAAGTTGAAAAAAAGTCGAAAAATTGGCCTTTTTTTCAGAATTAAAAAAAAAATATTTTTGAGTTTTCTAATTTGATAAAACTGGCTAATATATGTTTTTTAGAACTTATTTAGACCGCTAAAAATATTTTTACTTTAAAACTGCACCTCTTTAGAGCGATTTTTTAGTTTTAAGGCGAGAATTAGGGTCATTTCGCTCAAAAACGCTTGGTACCAATAATGGTGGTTGAAACGAATAAATTTCGAATTTTTCAGAAGTAAGTCATCAAAAAAGATGTCCTTTGATGTAAAACTGAATTTCACATGATAAAGATCAGTAAAACAGTAGAAGCTCCTCTCGAGCTTTCAAGCCCTAAAATTTGAAAAAATTGGAAAAAATGCTTTTTTTCACTGATCTGTATCATATGAAATTTCAGTTTTATATCAAAGGCCATCTTTTTTGATGACTTACTTCTGAAAAATTTGAAATTTATTCGTTTCTTTCACCATTATTGGTACCAAGCGTTTTTGAGCGAAATGACCCATATTCTCGAGTTAAAACTAAAAAATCGCTCTAAAGAGGTGCAGTTTTCAAGTAAAAATATTTTTAGCGGTCTAAATAAGTTCTAAAAAACATATATTAGCCAGTTTTATTAAATTAGAAAACTGAAAAATATTTTTTAAAAAATTCTGAAAAAAAGACCAATTTTTCAACTTTTTTTCAACTTTAGAGCCCTATAGGTACCCCTTAAAATTAACTTGGGGGGCTGAAACTTTATACACTATCTATTGGGACCCTAAGGAATAAGAAAAGCCTTGGGTGGTTAGGTTTTTTATTTTTAAGTCATTTTTATAGCACCATATTGTATAAAAGGTATAAAGGTCAAAAGTGAAAAAAACTTAATTTTCGAATATCTTAAAAACTAGAGCTGATGAGCAAAAACGGATGTCCTATTCGGAATCAGGAGGTCAATTATATACAAAAACAGCTTTAATATTCCCGCCATCAAAATGGATGTTGACCAGTGATAATTAATCCGTGGAAATATCACGGAAATGAATTCGTAGAAAGATGTTTTTTACGGTGCATTAACAAAGTTTTAAATATTAGTTATCAGGTTTTGAATATAAAAGTGAAAAATAACTACTTTCCATCCTTTTCATCTCGAGGATTGCAAAAATACCTGTATGAAAAAAGAACATCCCGTGTTCCGAATTTGTTTGTTTTCCAATAAATAATAATAGCATTTAGCTTTTCTTTTCTCGATCATCATCAAAACATTATTTAAGTTCCAATACGGTAGAAGTAAGATGAGAGAACTAGGGGCCCATTTAATTTCAAACACAGTGGTTCATGTTCCAGACCATAGTAAATCGTTAAGAAAAATATAACCACATTAGAAATTGATAAAAGTATTTCCTCCAATCTGAAAATAATGACATAAAACCTCTTACGGAAACATTGTTTTAATTTAATATACTTTTTATGGAAATTTCGCAACGGCATCTTTCATTTCTATTTCCAACCTAAAAAGTATTTTAAAGATAGAGAACTGGATCGGTAAGAAGAGAAAATAGCTTCCCCTATAATACTAAGCACATACTAGAGCTTATTGAATTGCTAGACACCCTTTTTACTCAAAATTCATGTCATAAAAATTGAAATTTCATTAGACTTAGTCTTTATATTTTGCATTGGTTCGTCTTTCTATTGTTACCTTTGAGCTGCAACCTGCGTGAAAATATCTTACTTTTTAATTAAGTTTATAATAGACTTCATAACATTCATTAAATATATTTATTACCAAAGTTCATTCCATTTTAAACTAAATTTATCTTACTCATTAATCTTTTTACACATTTCTTTTTGTAACAGTGGTATCAACTAAACAAATATGTAATTGAAAAGCTTTTAAACAATTATTAGTGAACTAAAACTTCAAAAAAAATCCCTAGAAGAATAGATTCAACTACGTTTTCAAATTTACAAAATTTTTGGATACACTTATAACATATACTATTTTCAATAAACGCCTCTCTCTAACACATGAAAACGAAACATAGGTTATTAAATGAAAAGTGGGTGATTGAAATGTCATTTCTGAAGGGAAAAGGTTTGAATCACATCGAGGAAGGAAGTGATGTGAAGTAAATACACCAAATCCATCCCTTCGCCATCATTGAAATCGGGTCGGAAGAATAGCCGGAACTTTTTACACCACTTCTCCTCGTATTCCGCCGCGGTGACGATAAAAGATGCGTTTAGAAGAATTTAGCCTCAAACCACTCGCCTACACTACCACTCTTTAATGAAACTTGAAATGCCAACGGTGTATTAGACACAAGATGGATAACTCGAATTTCTTACTCTTCTAAAACTTCACACTTTTTTCTTTCCAATTTGAAAATGCTGGTGGCAATTGGTGTAGTCTGATATACACAGCATATCCCATACTTGAAAGCCCCTGGCTCTTTTATAGATATAGGGGAAGTTTAATTTTGAAATTCAGTAACGTGAACCCTTTAAAACTGTCATTGAAAGAAAATTACCAATTCAATGCTTTTGGAAGGTACCCAATTGATTCTTAGAGTCAATTCCTGAATTTAAGAAAAAAAATTTAAATAATTTAGCCGGAGCTGTAAGTAAAAGAACTATCGGAGACCATCAGTAGAAATCAAATTCTCGATCCCATTAAGAATAATTCCAGTATACCACGACCGTCACATTTTGAGTCTTTTGAATTGAACAAAAAAAACCTGTTACCTACATGAAGTGTTAGAAAATACTAATTAAAGCTCCAAAATAGGTATACGTAAAAAACAAGATTTTTTATACCTTCTAACTCATTTAGCTTATTTTCAAATATAGCGGGTTGGTAACTATTTCGTGTGACAGCAAAATAAGCATCTCACTACTTAGCAATTTTTTCTAATAAAGAAACACAAATTTCCTCATCAAGCCAAATTTCCTTTAAGAAGTACTTTGCTCATCAGAAATGCCTCAAATTCAGTTCATTAATACGTAATGAGAAGAGCTTGTATCTCGATGTTTCAGTGAGTGTTTCACTTGTAAAATTCAAAGATATTTTTTTAAAGGGGAAAACTACTTACAACGGGTATGTTTCTCAGAAGCCTCATCACAGGAAAAAATGCATTCTTAAAATATTCTTAAAATACAAATTATATGCAATACAGTGAAACCAGTTAAGATATTGTTATCTGAAAACATTCTCTATAGTCCCGGTTAATTCTATAATTGATTAAACCGTTTATAATGATGACCTGTCCATAAAAATATTCGCAGTTCTCTACAGTATCGTTTTAGTCAGGTTTCACTTTTTCGTTTTGAATCTACCTTCTGAAATTACAGGTCGAAGGGCATTTAATTTATATGAATTTTAATAAGCCCAATTTTAAATATCATTCCTGTTTCTCTAAAACCAGTTTGAGATACTTGGAAAGATTCTGATCGATGTGTCAAGGATAGCATGTATCAAAGATTTCAGTTTAAAAAAATTGATAATGTTAAAACCTTTTAAAATGTTTTCACATTTTAAAATGAAGCATATAAACATCAACATAAAAACTTTTGTAACCTCAACATTTAAAAAAATGTTGTGGTTACAAAAGTTTTCATCATGTTGTTTAGCCTTTCAATTGTAAAATATTTTATTTTAAACATGAAAACTTTGAATTCTAATTACTCATAAGAGATAAATTTAACCATTAAAAATTTTTAAAGTATTTATGGAACTTGCTTATTGTTGAAAACATGTTCAATCTCTTGATTGACTAATTTCGAGTCAAATGAAAAGAAGTTTTACCTTCTACCTTCAAAAAGAAAAATTTTAAGGTTTTGCTTTGATAAAATTTTATTTTGCATTCTTCATATTAATAAAAAGAAGGCATAATTATAATTGTTTAGATAACTTTATTTTCACTCATTTAACCGACATTCAACTCATAAAACTGAGGATTTCCAGAAACATTTTAATTAATATCACAGAAGTAGGAAGGAAAAATAAGTATTATTGAAATGAATAAACACTTTTAGTTTATTCTAATATAATCTGCTTATAAAAGATTATTATATAATTATTATTTATACTTATTAAAGAACATTAGAGAGTAAAATTTTACTCTCTTGTTTTTCTGCATTTTTGAAATTTAATCCACAATGTTTAGTTTTTTTTAATTTGAAAATATTATGACATATGTTTGTAATTATTTCCCATTTATGCAAGGATACGTTAAGTGCTTTATTCTGCAACTTATAATAACACTTATTTCTATCAATGAAATTCCCAATTCCATTTCCTAATTGCAATAAAAAATTCAAAACTAAGTAATTAATTTTTAAGTCTAGAATACTGTTAGTATTTCCATTTAGTGAGATATTAGTAAATACATCAAATAAGGATAAATTGGCAATAGTGTTTTTATCTTTGGGGAAATATATTTTCTAGATGAACTATTGAGACCTAGTTGCCCAAAAACATTATAATTTTAGCTAATATTATTGAGAAAGTTAAGAATGAGACCCCCCATTTTATACTTCCTAATAGAAATACTAAATTCATAGTCTAAATAATGATGTACTTTGCCTGGAATACAGTTAGCATTTTCCCTCTATACAGAGGAGTTAGTACTACTTATTGCAATAAGGGTAAATTGACAAGGGTTTTTAATATTTGGCGAAAGATATTTTCTTAACGGATGACTGTTGACTCAGTCACGAGAAACATCATTATCTCAGCTATACTAATATAGAGAAGAGTTAAGTTTTGATGACGCACGCGTACATCAGCCTGAGCCTGTGCAAAATTAGTTGTTCAGACTCTGTAACTGTTCTCCTCCCCTGTGAGTAAACACGCATTCTGATACATTTCCACGTTTCGTGTATCAAGTACAAACCTAAACCTCGTTATGTTGTGAATTAGTTTCTGAAGAGGTTAGAATATTTATGGTTTTTTGTTCATATCTATCATCTTATGGTAAAATTAAGAATTTCTATATCAGATCATCAAATTCGTTTCACAGCTAAAACATTTATGTTTTAAGAAATTTTAAACATGTTTAGGATTGAAAATTGTGGGGTATAATAGTTATAATATGCGCTTTTACTACATTTACCTTCCATTACATACAACATTTTAGAATGTTTAAAATGTAAGAGAAGTGTTACAAATATCTCATTCGTGGTGATCAATTTTATCAATTGAAAATGGTATCATAATTACTTTAATAAAGCCAGTATAACTGCTGTTAACAAAGATTCATGCATTTGAAAAAGTACAACTTAATTATTATTTACGCTTCTGAAAGTGGTTATAAAACAATAAAAATCCTTTTAATCGTTTGTTTTTTTAGTGAAGGTTCAATGAGAATAAGCAATCATAGCAAAAATACAGTTTTCGTTTCATAAAATAATTTCTCTTTTTTTATTAGTTTAAAGTTTATTTCTCTCTTTTTTGACAGTTACATTTCGTAAAAAAGACTGTCAGCAGAAAAGAAAACCATCACATTCAGCGTAAATTTCAATTACGCAAAAGCGTCCCTAACACGGCGGTTTCAAAGTGTATCCGTCACCCCCTAACCTGATTCTGAATCTGCATACACCTCCATTTCGTCCACTCGGGGGTTGGAAAAAACACTCGAGTCCATTAGCAGCTTCGGGAAAATTGCGAAGCAGACTAAAAAATGGCTCTCGAAGCGCCCCTTCAAGAAATAATAAGCTGAGCACACACGGTTTTTATCACCTCCTCACGACGCACTTTATTAAAATAAAAATCTTCAATAGAGGCTTTTCGCAACAATAACGCGGCCGGGAGAAAGAGTATCGGAAAAAGATAGGAATCTGATGCACACACACCCAACGCCCGTCAGCGAAAGGGGGTGATAAGAAAAGGGAGACTACCCCTGTGAAAAAGGAAAACGGGAGTATTCCGAAAGTACTACAACTATACGTATCGTTTTCTATCACTCAGTTTCTCTCGCGGATTTCCAAGTTTCCAGCCCAGACATTATTCTTTTGACATTTAGGATCTCATTTCGATGCTTCTTTCCTCGAAACGGAGAGATAGGAGGGGATGCGTTTTGATGCTGGAGTGGAAAGCAAATTTCCATCTGTTACAGGGATTCAAAACATTCGGTGTATGCATTCCGACGACTCGTCGAATCGATGTATTGTTCTCAACACCTTGAACTGAGTTCTTTTAATAAACGCGAAGATCGCGAAAGAGTAATCGGCCAGTACCGTGGTCTTTTGAAACGATGGCACTACAGGGCAAAAAATAATTATACTGAGCTGTAGTTCACATTTTGTAATAAAGCTACTGAAAAAGTTTTCATATTGCTTTGCTTAGAATGAAGTAAGGTAAATGTGGGTATAGTGGACACTTTAAGGAAAATTTTGCTTAAATTCTCAATAAATACCAACCTATTTGCTTGGAAACCGTTATCATCCTATTTTTAGATTAATTGGATCTTGTTCTTTCGATTTTACAGTTAAAAATTTTAATTAAATTGGGTAAAGTATTTTTAATTAATTTTTAAAAAGTACTCCAAATTGCATCTATAGTGGCCACATAGATGTAGATGTTGTATCTATGGTGGACACCTCTTGCATCAATAGTGGACACCTCTCTTATTCTGCCTATATGAGGGGTTTATGCATGAAATTGATGGGTTTTTTAGGTATAGTCATTTATTTCTAATTAAATCTTCCTTCCCAACGAAATGTATTTTATATCAAATCAAATTAACTTTATTTAAAAAATACTTGATAGTTTCCGGCCCAAAGCCTACGCTGTAGCTGATTTGAGAGGAGTTAAGCATGTAATTCAATGTTTTAGAAACCTTTTTTGCCGAAGCCCAGAATGAAACCAAATTAATACAACACTCATTTTAAAGCACAATCAACCGTTTATGAAGAAAAACTGGTCCAAATTCAATGTTTTTTAAGTTTTTATTAGAAGCCATTGTGGTGACCACTATTGGAAAATCTAAGATTTTGTGTTGGTAAAGTGGCCACCCCCATAAATCCTAGTAAAGTCAAAATTTTGAAATAAATTTTATATATTATCATTTTATACACTCTTCTGTATCTGAATATAACTTTAAAAGTCAATCAAACGGTAATAAATACAAAAAAATCAGTTCCGAAATACCCGTTTCCTTACCCGATTCAATAAGCAAAATCAAATTTCAGTCACTCGGCCGATGTTGTTATTTTCAAATATTTATTTACCAGCTTACCTGATTGTACAATCTACTATGCCTATGAATTTTGACGCTATTTGATGCCTCCAACTCGTTTTATTTAAAATTAATCAGCTATGTGGCCACTATTGGTACAGTGTCCACTATACCCACATTTACCTTATTGTGTCTTTCATTTATCTTTGTATTTAACCATTTCAGTCCTAGCTGCCTCAAATTTACCATAAGAATCAATGGTGATCTCGGGCGGTCTAGAACTGAAAGGGTTAAACTCAATTCAGCTTAAACTACTCATTTTTAGAGGATATAATCGTTTGAAAAACACGAGAGGGTAAAGTGGGGACGACCTAATAGTGGACACTTAGTTGATTAACTGTGAATGATGTGAACTAGAGGTAAGAAATGACGTTGAACTAAATTTCAACGATTATTACAGCTTCTTATTCCCATTTTTCAGATTTGCCCAACCAAATATCCTCTATTGTGTCATGTTCACTTTACCTTATAGTATAAGTTGATTTAAGATCAGGAAAACATTATTTAAACCTAAAGTTCTCCAAACACTGATTGACTCAACTTATTGACATTCGATGAAAGTTCCTAAGGCCCCAAAATCTGAAGTGCGAAAAGATTTTACGATAAAAAAAGCAGTTTACATCTATTTTTGAGTTCCACGATATCTACATGTTTAAAGTGTTAACACACGCTCAGTTTATTTTTTATCTACCTTTAAAGGTACAGCTCTTAACACTATCAACTAAATACTTGATGTAACTTAAGTCATAAGATCATTTAATTACAGTGAAATTTGTATTATGCAAAGCCGATAGGAACAGCAAAATTTTCAAATGGTTTAAAATTAAATTAAAGAATCAACATTTATTTAATGAGAAATTCAAAGGATCAAGAGAAATTTTCGAAGAAAGACGTTTCAGTTATCCGTGGTGCATTTATTTATTCTTGTTTCTGCCTCAAAGCATTTCATGACATCATGATTAACCCCCTTATTACTAAGTTTTATATCAATCTCATATCAAAACAAGTTTAACTTGAAAGTGTAAGTGCATAATAGTACTTCCGAGTAGGGATGTTACGTATTAGTTAAAGTGTGGAACCGGTTCCACAGTTCCAGTTCCAAGGTGGGATTAGGTTCCCTTAACAGTTCCAGTTCCAAACGGTTCCAACTTTAAAACCGTTCATATAAAAAACGCAAGGGTCCCAAAGACAAAAAGGAGCAATAAAGTCAAAAAATTCAAAAATTGACCAGTGGTCAAATGGGGTTGAGGAAAGGTCAGGGACGCCTAAAACAACCACGAGACAAAAAGAAAAGGTCAGAAACGTTACATATAGCGAGAAAAAATGGATTGACCACTGGTCAAGAGATCTTGACCAGTGGTCAACACCAATATGTTACCCGTCTCAAGGCGTTTGGTTTGATACCCCACATGACCTACTTCAGTGCCAAAGTAAAGAAGTTACAAAAAGTTGACCGGACTGACCAATGGTCAACCATAACCAAAGGCACATGTTATAACGATAGGGATTACAAAATATCAATTAGCAACTCCTAAATTTATTTTATAATGAATTTTAGTCATCTTGGACAGTGGTCAAATGAGGTTGACCAAAGGCCAGGACCCCCAAAACAATCAAGAGACAAAAAGAGAAAGTCAGAAAAGTTACTTATAGTGAGAAAAAGTGGAATGACCACTGGTCAAGAGATATTGACCAGTGGTCAACACCAAAATGTTACCCGCCTCAAGGCGTTTGGTTTGAGCCCCCATATGACCTACTTCAGTGCCAAAGCACAGAAGTTGCAAAATGAGGATCGGACTGACCAATGGTCAGTCGGAACCAAAGACACACGTTATATCAATAAGGATTACAAAAGATAAATTGGCAACTCCAACATTTAGTTTAAAGTGAATTTTAGTCATCTTGACCAGTGGTCAAGCTACAGGAAACTTAAAATGAATTTCCAGATTTAATTCTCATTCTCACAGACAGACAGTTATACCCTTCCCAACGAAGCCCAAACAGAAACAAACGCTTATACGTTCCAGTTCCAGGTTTATTAGTATTATTATCTTACCAGTTCCAAAGAGTTCCCAAGTTCTAAACCTAGTTATAAGTTCCAAAATAGCTCCAAAGTTCTTACCAGTTATAAGTTCCAAAAGAAGTTCTAATCAAGTTCCGGTTCCATTCCAGTTACGCGAATTCCTCCCAGCATAACTAATCCACTCGAAACAAGTTCCACGAGAACGTATTAGTTTCCGTAAAGAGTTCTGTCACTGGAACTTATTTCTCTCAGAACCGTTAGCGATCGCTAACAGTTCCAAGCCGACCCGGCCCATTCCGACAGCAAATCAATAGGAATTTCGGGCGGCAGTAATGAAAGCTCATAATCCGTGGAACTCAGGGTGTTCACGAAGCCGGCCCCGTTCCAACGGAAAATCCATAACAATTTCGGGCGGCAGGGATAAAAGCTATCAACTGCTTTGGAGCTTTCTGGTTGGTCCAGGCGGCTGTCAGTCATTCGTTTTTTCTTCAGCTGCTTCTCGCCCATATTCTCGCCGAAGGCCGAAGGAGGCAGATGTCTTTCTTTTTTATTTACTTTCCCTCGTTGCGTTTTTTCAGTGAGATAAGAGCATATTTGTTTTGAAAAGGGATTGATTAATTATAGATTCAGTTCAGTGGCGCAAGTTCAGAGGTGCGGATGATTGGCGAATTTTGGCTATTTGGCGCCATATTTAGAAGCCAAATGACGCTTTTAACATTAGTTAGGGTTACCATATTAGTCATGTTTACTGCTAAAAACTTGGCGCATCCGCACCTCTGAACTTGCGCCGATTAAGTTTTGGGCAGATGTGCTCTATGGTGCGAATAGATTGTTGCGTTTTTGCCTCGCTGCGTTTTTTTGCTATAGAATATATCTGCGGTAGCGGTTTGCGGGCATTGCTTATCTTTTCGTTTGGAAATCGCCTCTTTATTTGAGGCGTTCTCGTTCAATGTTGGATAGGATTGCAGAGAAATTTGGATTTGTTATTGATTTTTATCGGTTCCAGGGTGGAACCGTTAAGCGGTTCTTCGTGGAACCGGTTCTGACGGTTCCATGCTGGGATTAGGTTCCATGGAACTGTTCCAGTGGAACCGTAACATCCCTACTTCCGAGTATAAATATACTCACAAAACCTTTATTTAGCTCTTATATCTCATTCCACGATCCCCAAATAAAACCTAAAGGAAGATTATTCATTTCTTTTTTATCCAGGCTATCAGAAAAAATAACTTACTACTTTAGGTGCTCAAAAAACCTGTTCTGGTAATCTATCGAAATCCATCAAAAGGATTAGTACTTTCGGGACAATAGGAACGCGCATTAGTCATATCTTTTTGTGAGAGAGTGCTTCACAAAGCACGGTTCCCGGGGGAAATGATGCTAAGGACCCAAATATCCTTCTTTGGCTTTTAGAGCAACTTCACATTCGTAGACCTAATAATGCAATAGGTAATCCTCGGGATTCGTATTTTTTAATATTATTTAAGTTATTTCCTTTCATACATATTTACAATTTAAACACTGACAATTTAACAATAACAATTAGTTAACAATATAATAACAATTTAAACACTGATTTAACCGAGCAATAATTCATTTTAGATCAAAACAAATTTTTGACGTGAGTGAAAGCGTATATAACTATCTAGTTTCACTTGAAACTAACTTTCAAAAATAATGAAACTCACTTTTCGGAACGTTCTGTTATTAAAACACGAATATTTTATGTTTTAGGGATGCCATACAATAAGTGTACACAAAAGCTTCCGATATGGCATTAAGAATTGAATGCTCGCCGTTTCTAGGTACAGTTCAAAGGGGAAAGGTGTTGCCAAAAAGGTCTCTCCACTTGGTTGCCTAACAGCGTGCCGGGGCGGAGTTCCGCCACGGTTCGCTCACCAGGTTTCGGTAAGGCCCATCTCTCTTTGACCCTTAATGTTTAAACCCGTTTGTTCTTCACAAAAGAAAACAGGACAAGTTCCACTGTTCTACACGAATTCAGAGAGACTGAATGCAATTCGAGAGAAGATAATAGGAAGATCTTTAATAATGATTAATATTCTCATAAACTTTGAATTTGTACTGAAGGGATATTTCAAAGTAGCTTCTGTAATATGCTTTGAAAGTAGCTAAAAAAGTTTAACGATCAGATTTAATTATTTTTACCCACCTAAAATATGTTCAAACGTTTTTAAAATTTTGATACATTCCACCAGTAAATAATTTCATAGCCTAACAGTACCTATTCTCTTCCAAATAGAAATTTTTATACTCTTGTTTTTTTTTAAATGCTCAGTTAAATATTACTCAATTTTAAATAAAAGTAGGATCCTTTACCTCTAAAAATAAATATTTTAATAGTATATACTTTAATAATTGAGTTAATTTGCTAATAGGTTTGTTAATAACCTTTGACTTGAAATATAATTTCAAGAAGGTATGAAATACGTTGAAATAATATGAAGTTAAAATTTTAAAAGAATAGTTTAAATAAAATAAATTTTAAGCATTAATATATTTGGAGTTATATTTTAAGTAAATTAATTTTCATTTTCTCAAAAAGCATTCGTATTTCGTGGATTTATTTTTCAGATTTATAAAAACTATTTTAGACCAAGTTACTGAAGTTACTCCTAAAACACTCAAATTTAAAAAAGAAAGTAGTCATTAACCAACACGTCGCATTCAAATTATTCATAATTAATAGCACTTTTTAAACAATATTAAGCATTTCAAAAATATGAGTGTTTATAATTCAACAGAAATACAAAAAAATATCCAAAAAGAACTGAGAAGATAACATTTACCAATGAGAAGCAATCAGTGTACCTTCCAATCGTTTGAAAAACTTTTTTAAAATGTTATTCGTTTTTTAAAATGTTTAAAATCAAACGAAAATAAGAAATAACAGACATGACATATTTAATGCTCAACTAAGTACCAGTTTTTGGAGGAAAAAACTACACGATTCATGTCTATAAAAACCGTCTTCGTATTATGCGTGTCTAAATGCACAAGCCGAGAGATGGTGTAAGATGCTGCGATGAATAATAAATGACATTTAAACAACTAAAATCGTAAATAACAGTCCAAAAAATCATAGTGCAATAGTAAAGCTTGATTTAACAGCATACACAAATGACGTGGTTTATGCATCTTAAAACATCGAGAATGGAAACTATTTTCATGAAAAATTACTTCTAAATCAACTCTTGTTTTTGGTAGGTTTTTTATAGTTTTTTTATGTTCAGATAAATTTGATGCAAATATATATCAGCCTTATGCTACTTTCAGCTGAATTAAATATCTCAATTTGTGATTCGCATTTCTCTATTTATACCCAACTAACACTAACATATGAATAAGTTAAGATTTTAAAATCATGATTTCGGTAATTACCTATTGTCAGTGCAAACTCTCTAACGCAAGAAATCCATGACAATGCTATTTTTTTAATTCTGGAGAAGTTGAACCAACTTAATCAAATTTTTTCAATCAAACCCACGTTTTCTATAGTTTAAAAGGAACGTATAACATCAATAACTAGCCGTAAAAAAGGCTATAAACTTTCCTTTATTACTACAAAGAAGGGTAAAAAAATAAATGATTGATCTCTTATCTCCCTTTATTTTATTTGTACAGTTTAAAGATTTGATACAAATAACGTAGATTTATTTGCTTAAGACTTTTAACTCAACCCCTATTAATTGTTTATTATTGATACTGTTTTTGTCAAGTATCTTACGTAATGTGTTACATTTCTATGGGTTATATATTATTTAGATTTAAAGCTTAAATACTAGGAAAATTTCATTTTTAACTTTATAATTCTGAAGAAAATGAATCAATAATAAGACAACTTTTTAATTTAGGAACTAATTGATAACCAAACATTCCCGTCATCAAAATCTGAACCGAAAGTTTATCAAGATTTAATTTCTAACTCGTTATCTTCCAATATCATTTAAATTATGAAATGCATTAAAAAGGTGATCTTTTGAATAGATCCTTTTATTAGTGAACTGCTGTCAATTCCAATAATCCTTACACCCAGGAGAAAGCCAGCCTGAAGCGTTAGTTTTGTAGGTATTAGTTTTTATTTCGTTATCAAAATCACTGTAGATAACAAAGAATTATGGAATACTGTTTGCGGATAGAAAAAACTATATCCGTGTGAATATGTACAAAAGCAGATGAGCTTTTACGTGCGTATCTTCTCACCTGTTGCAGTCTCTGAACAAAGAGAACTCACAAATGAAGTAAACAACACGACTTCCTTGAATCAACAAAAAAGTACTTGAGGATCCCATTGTAAATATTTACTCCCGGGAAATGAAGAAGAAAACTCACTTCGTTTTTATTTTTACAGTCACAGTTTACTGTCATGAGGAAGAAACCAGGTGAAAACACCTACGAAGTTTTTTTAACGATTCATGCGCAATGACACATTATTGTTTTAATTATTATTGTTAATGCCGGAACTCTTACATCGATAAGGATGTTATTTACTGGATAACTTTTCGTGATTGAATGAGGGATTAGATATGTTTTTTATTCGATTTAATATATAAAATAAAACCAAGATATTTTTTCACTTTTTTTTAACAAAATAAACTTATGACGTGTTTCGCAAAATTTTCAAATTAATTTTCTTAAGTTTAAATCAGAAATTTAAAAAAAATCATAAACCAATTAATAGGTGATTTTTAACTATTTAGAAAGTTAAACCAATCAATAGTTAAAATTTAACAATAACTACTCCATTAAGTTCAAAAGGTTCATTTGATGGGGAAAAAAGATAGCTATACTGATATTGCATTGTGTAAGTTGAAAAGAAAGGGTCACACTAACAGGTGGCTGAAGAAAATCTGTTTTTTTTCTTATTCTTACTCTCTTATTAAAAGTTCGTAATTAATATTATCCTACCCAAAAGTTTCATAAGATTTTGAAAAAGTGAACGCCATTGTAAAAAAGCTTTTTCTCATTTAAATCACTATGATAAACGTTTTGCACAGCTTAAAAAATTTGAACATAAATATATAAAAGACTTGGAAACACCCAAAAAAGTTTGATTTTTTAAATAAACTATTTATTAAAAAGACATATTGGTAACTCCAAATTTGTTTTTAAAGTTTCGAAACTCTTCAACCGAAACCCACTGCACCGAAAATTTCCTCGTTCGAAAGGAAAACCAGGTGATATTGTGTGTGCCTACCTGTAAAGAGTTCTTCCCGACGGGGTGAATGTCAATGTTCCCAAGTTGGTCGGAATGTTGTGCGGTCTCTTAGCAACACAGGAAGAAACTTGCTCACAAGCAGAAGGTCTCTTTTGTGGCCGTTCTGTCTGGCACTGGCGGGGTCTGGCCACGTGGAGTTGCCCGTGGCGCCAACGCTCTCGCCAAACGCCAACCACTTGGCGAATCTTCGCACAGAGGGTCCCAAACAGGGCGCAACATTTTGAACAATGAAACTCTGTTTATAAGAGTTTGTAATTTTTTTGCGGAGAGAACTGCCGTAAGCCCCTCGTTATCTGGAGATAGTCTATATTTTACTCTAAATCGGCGTTAAAGGCTATAGTGAACACTAAAGTTTATTAAAGTTTTCTTTCGCAAAAAATAACATTTACCCCCGTTCAAAATTTCGGAAGTGTATGTTTTATAAACAAATAATGTTTCTATCTTATAAGTGAAACTAAGTTAACTTCGGAATGAAACTATATTTTTAAAACTAGAAGTTTAGAAAAATGTATTAACATGATTTTTCATAATGCTTAAAATTTTATGCTATTTTAGGTTTGAGTTTACAAACTTTGATAAAAATGGTAATTTTTTTATCAGGTATTTTATGATTTTTTTATCTTATCCCCGTCTCCGACCTTTTGGTCATAAGTCAACGAGCAGCCCAATACAGTAAGGAACGAATTTTATGAAATATTGTCTATAATATAAAAGGTCAATTCAAGGTGAATTTCAGTTAAAATATTATAAATTTATTCTATAAAACTATTGCAATAACGTTTAGAACACGAAACTTTTATTACACATTTTATTGAAAGAAAAATTTTTTAAAGTGTGGAGTATCTATAATTCGGTAAAGTCTATCACGCCTAGAACATTTTGAAACCTTGCTCATTGTTAAGGTTTTTAAAACAATATCTTTTTCTCATACAAAAACTAGTATTAGGTTTTAGTAATGAGCTGTAAATCTACACAACACATTTTGGTTAAATTGGTATAGATAGGGTAGGCGAAAAATTTGTGTTTGGAAATTGATTTTGGCATAGTAGAAGTGTGGGGGGAAACTGTTATAGTGTAATTTGAAAGTTAAAACTCACAAAAATGTCATCAATAGTGCTCAATATTTAGCCATGTCTCTCTAACATTGATATCGGGTAAAAACGGGAGTTTTTTTAAAAACAAATTCAGAGGGAAAATATTCAAAAATTAGTTAATAGTAGATTTTATATCATAAACCATACGAAAACTTATTTCAATGTCCATAATTTTAGTTAGCAGAACTTTATTTAGAAAATCCAACATAGTATATTAGACCAATGTTTGGTGTCAGACGTTCGTGATTAAATATATATATTGGCCGAAATTGATATTTTTTGTGGTTACTGACACATTCGTAACCTGTTTATAGTATGACATAAAACATGACATGTTTTCAAAATATTTTTTTTCTAAAACTTCCGGTTTTTCTCAGATTTTATACTTTATAATGTCAAAAAGGAGTAAGAATGAGAGAAAAGGAATAATTATCAATTTCATAATATAGTTAAATATATTAAAAACACCTCCAAACTTACTCATTTTCTTTTAAATGTTTTTCTTACGCGTTAAACATACTTTACTTTTGGTAGGGTATCCTGAAAAAAAATCTAGTTCCAAAAAAATGATCCAGGACTTGAAAGGTAAGAGAAAACCTGATGTGCTGAGCAATATATATTTCGGTCCATTTTGGTCATTGAGATGGGATAGAATTCTCTTTCACGGCTGTCGTAAGCAATGTTATTTATTGATGCATAAAACGCCTCTATGAGTATGAATGGGATGCTTTGTTTTTCTTACGAGAAGATATCTTTTGCTACGACAGTGAACTCTTAGGTGCACAGTCAAGGTAAACAGATTTTATTGAATCAAATTATCTTCGTTGAATTCAAATGTCTAAACTAAATATTATTCAAAACACATGACGTTTCTTTTGAAATATAAGTTCTTTTTTTATTTCCCTTTGAGAAAATACAGTTATTTCTTTTAAATTTTTAACTTAAGACATTTATTTAAGAATCGATTATAGGTATTGGGGAGCTTCCGATAAAGGAATGCGGTCGATTAGTATTGACCTGTTATTGACCAAATTATATTTTGGAGGAGTGTCGTTATATTTCTTAAATTTTAAATTTTTAAATGAAACGAATGAAAAAAATAAACCATTGTAAATTTTTTATCTCTATGTAAATAAATTCACTTTAAAACCAAATTCACCCCTTAACAGTTACATTTATTTCAGAAAAATTGACCAAAAATGGAAATTTTTTTTACTGTTTAATTTTGTTTTAAGTTTTTTATAACAAAAATCAAAATTTAAATGAAATTACAATGGTATTAATTATTTTAACATACACATAAAAAAGTATTGGATTACACACATCTTATTCAATTAGGAGGAAGATTATCCAAATATAATATCTCCCAATCTTTAAACGAAGAAAAATCACTATCATCAAATCATCATCGAAACGAACTCAGTTTGTGCTTCACAAAACGGAAACATTAATTTTTCTCCATCCCGAACTAAGTTCGGGTATCACAAATTCTGCACGTAGTAGTTGCCCGAGCTCAGTTCGGGCGACACTTTTAAGGGGTTAAAAAGTAAATTTAATTACTTTTTATCAATTTACAACTTGGTAAAAATGGTTACAACTTGGTAAATAAAAGACTTAAGTCTTTTTATTAGATGAGATTTCTTAAAGTGTTCAGCAAATCTTAAATTAGATAGCATATACAGAGTGTTTCAAAATTGCGTTGCACGGCTTTTATTTGGAACCAACGCCTCCTAGGGTCACGGAAGTAAGGTTTACCCCTAGGTAAGTGAGCCTTGAGAAGCCATTGAGAGGACTTACAGCACCCCTAGCGGTGAAATTAAAAAGTTAAAAAATTAATTTAAAAACTAAAGGAGATAGAGCAAAAACCTCAGTGAGAGTATTGTTGCCAACGTCATGAAGAACTCACTGAAAAAAATTTCATCAAAATATCTTGAATATTCGCGGAGATATTAGCATGTGAAAATAGCACTTTTTAGGGGTCAAAAAAGAAAAAGTTCGCATTTTTGCAAATTGTTCAGTGTTATTTTGTAGTTTTGTGATTTTTTAGTTTAAATAACACAAAATTTAATCAAAAAATCAAAAAAATTTGCCAATATGCGAACTTTTTCTTTTTTGATCCCTGAAAAAGTGCTATATTCACATGCTAATATTTCGGCGAATATTCAAGATATTTTTGTGAATTTTATTTCAGTGAGTTCTTCATGACGTTGGCAACAATACTCTAAATGAGGTTTTTGCTCTATCTCTTTTAGTTTTTAAATTAATTTTTAACTTTTTAATTTCACCTCCAGGGGCGCTGTAAGTCATTTCAGTGCATTCTCCAGGCTCCCTTACCTAGGGGTAGACCATACTTCCATGACCCTAGGAGGCGATGGTTCCGAATAAAAGCCGTGCAACGCAATTTTGAAACACCCTGTATACAAGGTGATTCAGAAATAATCATCAATATTTTGAGGGGAGGTAGAGCGACCCTAGACAAGCATATTTCGAATAGGGATGGTGGGGCGAAGCCTTACCGTTAAAGAGCTGGGACCTAATGTAGTGCGAGCGCGTTTCAAAAGGCCATATTTAGAAGGCCCGTGTGACGAAAAAAAAAACATAATAAAATAAAAAAATCTATTACATGAGGTAAGGAAGTATCCCTACTACTTACACCTTGAATTCAATAGAATTTGAATCACTTTCTAAACCGTGGAGTGAGTTTCAAAAGTGCAATATTAATCTTATAGTCAAAGAAAGGAGTTCCCTTAATGGTATTTGGAAAAATTATGATCGGGGAAGGAATTTTCAATAATCGTAACATTGATCATTGAAACTGTTTGGTCATTGAAAATTCCTTCCCCGATCATCATTTTTCTAAATACCATTAAGGGAACTCCATTGTTTGACTAAGAGATTTATATTGCACGTTTAAAAACTCACCCCACGGTTTAGCAAGTGGTCCAATTTCTATCACATTGAGTATTTAAGTAGTACGGATACTCCTGTACCTCATGCAATAATGTTTTTCATTTTATTAAGTTTTTTTTGTCACACGGGCCTTCTAAAAACGGCCTTTCGAAACGCGCTCGCACTACATTAGGTCCTAGCTCTTTAACAGTAAGGCTGCGCCCCACCATCCCTATTCGAAATATGCTTGTCTAGGGTCCCTCTACCTCCTCCCAAAATATTGATGATTATTTCTGAATCACTCTGTATAATCTTTTAACATAAGAGAAACAAGTTTCCAACTCTAATATAACATTGGAATAAAGATTTATTAAAATTACATCTTATATTATTCATCTTTAGGGGAGAGTGTTGTACCTACGGACGGTTGTACCTTCAGCCACCTCATTTTAAAATTCAGTAATAAATGTAAATTTGATTTTGTGGTCGATTTTGAATGTAAACAGATGCTATCTAGTTGCTAACGTGAAATCAGCTCTTTAAAATATTATTTAAATTTTGTATAATAAATTTACTGTTTTAGATACTCAAAGTTTTTTTTAGTGCATCACTACATTAATAATTTTCTTCCCCTATAATTATAATAAGATAAAATGGGATATATGGGGTGAATCCCCAAAATTTCGACTTTTTAGTTTTGATATTATAAATCATCAGATCTCAATTATTTTATTTTTTACTGAATTTTGAATGCAAAAACACCTGATGTTGTACCTTCGGACACCAGAAGTGTTGTACCTACTGACACGTTCTTGTGGGTGTCTGTAGCTAATCGTAGTTTTAGAATCAGGTTTCATTAAAGTGAATATATTTTAATGCATGTTAAATTAATTCTAAATGTTTATCTATTTGTCGGCGATTATTTTTAGGTGATTTTTAGATGAAAAATAAAATATTTTGTGATCTAAACTACTTTTTAAAATTTTTGATTCTACTTGGCATAATGAAAAATATGGTGTAAAATAAAGCACCCTTTCGCATTTAAGTATGATGATTACAAAAAAACTTAAAATTTCCACTGAAGAGGATTTTCGAAAGTTATTACCACCAAATGCTTGAAGAACTAAGGGTCGATAGAATTGTTTTTTTGGATCAGTGAAGTGATCAGATCAATCAGCATGATTGATGAAACTATTACCTTAAATTTCAATCTGAAAATCCCATATGATTTGTACTTTTGGTAAAAAAATCAAGACTTTTATCAATCAACTTCGTTTTAATGATCATTTACGATCTAAAACTACATTACTTTGAAAATTCTATTTCCAATTTTAAAAACGGTTGAAATAGTTAATTAAAAGGTAATGCATCAA
Organism: Tetragnatha versicolor; assembly: GCA_024610705.1. Taxonomy (NCBI): domain Eukaryota; kingdom Metazoa; phylum Arthropoda; class Arachnida; order Araneae; family Tetragnathidae; genus Tetragnatha; species Tetragnatha versicolor. Next base: position 44,712,979 of record JANDEH010000009.1, read on the forward strand.
TAAAAATGTTCATTTTTAGCTTTTTTCAACTAAAATTTCCCTTTTTAAGGGTGTCCACAGGTACAACTGGGTCTGTCCATAGGGAGAGCACGTTGTTGTACCTTTGGACACAAATTTTTTCAAGTTATTAAAAATGATTAAAAATCCAATTTTCAAGATTTTGCTAATAAAAAATATCTCCCTACTCACAAAGGTTAGGACTATAGGTCGGCCACTTTAAATGGTCCAAATGTGATTTTACCTGCCTTAGAAAAATGCAAACGTGATTTTTGTCCAAAGGTACAACACTCTCCCCTACAGTTACCATATGAAGATAAATTGGCCATCTTTTTAAGTGCATATTTCTTTAGCTAAGTTTTAATTTACTTAAATATTAGTAAATCCAATGTAATCGCGATTTTTACATAAGACAGTTTTATTTTAAATGACTTCGCAACTTTCTCTATATGAAACAGTGTAACAATTTATACTTCAATACACCAACCTTTTGGAATTAGCCATGCTGCGGCCTGGAAATATGTTAACCTCAAACTTTCTTTTGCCCCACTTCAAAATCCATGAAACAAATACTGCACGGCGAACAGCAGAAGCCAAAGTGAGAATAACATCCGTATTAGGTATTTGAATCATGTCTTTGATAAAAAAATATACAGTTCCTTGATAAAAAAAAATAATAATTCGGGTATAACTGACTTTGTTATCTAATCAGGAAAAGTACAATTCCTAAGCGTTACAGACAATTGAAGGAGCAGATGCATCGGAACTCGTGACGGGCAGACCAAGTAAAACTAAACGAAACCCACAACTCGTGGGAAATTAAAGAAATAGAACCCCGGTGTAATTATAAAACCGTGGTTCAACGCAATGCCTTTGGAATTGTTTTCCCTTAGTGAGGGAAAAGCCGGCATTGCTGATTGGGTAAAGCTCCTTAAATTTTGTAGAAAAACTCATGGGCATTAGAAGGGACTTCTGTCAGTAACCGACTTTTGAAAGGGAAAGGTATTGAGGAAACTACTTTTATAAGGTTTAAGGAGTCACTATTGATTTGGAATTCCTAACAACTCTTCTTAACTTTATTCTAATTAACTGAAACAATTCTAATTAAATAGCAAAAATGCCACTTAACTAATATTTAAACAGTCTTCTTTTTTCATTCATAAGGGACACTATATTTTACATTATAGTTTGAAATAATTTTTACTATAAAACTTTTTATAATTTTGGGGTTCATTTTAAATTAAGCGTTGCCATATTTCAGTTTAAAAACAAAATAGCTCAAAATAAGCATTTACAATGAAAATGAAATGTAAAGGATACAAAACAAATAAAAGCAAATTGAAATCAAATATCAATGGCAAGTATAAAATATCAAACAAACTAAAAAATAAAAAGCATTCATGACCATTAAAATTCTACGAATTAAAATATTGATTTTTAAAAATGTAATAATGGGTATCACGGAATTTTCTTTATTCAAACAACGGATATGCTGTGTAAAAGGTTTCATTTTTGTTTATCTAAAGTTTCAAGTAGAGAATAATTTCGTTTTTCCCTCAAAATTAACTATCACTGACATATACTTAAGAGAAAATTACAAACTTCAAAACCCCTATATGTTAAGAAAAAACCTTAAAAAACAACACTTGTCTTACAACAGATATACTTTTAACGAGGAAATTGTAACAATAAGAACTAAGAACAGCTGTTCAAACACAAATTGTTAAAAGCTCGATTTCGATGGATTGTATACGAAAACGTCTTGTTTGATGACGTTATACGCTTTAGCAATTTCAGGCAACATTTTTGATGCATGAGAATTATATTTAAATCACAAGGTCTTCTCTCAACTCTTTAAAACTACACATTTTAAAACCTTAAACTATGATTTTTTTAAAATTCTGTGTTCGAAAGGAAGCTGATCATTAATATCATTGTCAAGTATGATGCCAAACTCAAGAACCAATTTCGTGTATTTTATTTTTACAAATAAACATCGTCTCTTACACAACCACATAGTTGTTGTTAGCTTAACCCTTTATGTCCCAAATTATGTTTTTCAGAAAAATTGTGCTGCATATTATTTATACGTTATCCTTATAAGTATATTAAGTATATGAGCTTCATATTAACCCTAGTAGCACAGCTCGTCCCAAATATGTCAAGTTTACGTAACTGCAAATAGAAGTAAACGAAATTTGGCCTTACATGACGAAAATTGGACGAATTTGGAACATTGGGAAGTGGGACTTACAAGTCCCGTCGGGGCTTAAATAAAATCAAAAAGTTTTCAAAAAAAATTCTGTTTATCATTTTTACTATGTTGAATATAGACTAAATTACCTAGTATTATATCATATCACGTAGAAATTAGGAAATGATTCAAATCACATGAGGGAAAGACTTGTTGTGTAGACAAGAAATCGTCACCTTAGAATCAAAAACTACTATCTCCATTCGGCAAACTTCGGGAATCCCGATTCTTGGCGTTTAGATCGTTATAGAAAATAATTTGATTGGTTTTGATCTTTTCTACTCGATCATGTCAGCTCTTACAAACCAAAAAACGAGCTTCTCCACCGATCTGATGATCGCCAAGGATCGGGATTCCCGAAGGTTGCCGAATGGAGATAGTAGTTTTTGATTCTAAGGTGACGAAATAGTACTTGGTCTGGACTCTGGAAGGGGTAAAAGACCATCAAACAGCTCTAATTGCGCAAAATTTTGTCAACTTACTACTGGGTAAAGTCAACTGAGCAATAATAGTGTCAAAAATGAAGTTTTAAGATTCGTCTGGAATGTTACGACAGGGACCGGTTCTTCTGCCTAAGAGGCCCCCAATTTTATGACGAAGATACCAAATAAGAACATTGCAAGATTAGACACCTGTGTCAAGAATTTTACCAAGAGCTACAAAATATTTTTATAATAATTACTTTCGCATAAGTTTCTATTTGCAAAGCGTTTTTACTATGACAAAGAATAGATATTGAAATATTTAAGGTGGGTGGGTTTTTCAAAATACAGTGTATAGATGAAAATAAGGGAATTGCATTTTGTGTTTTCTTTTTTTACTAATAAATATCCTATTCAACGAACTAAGAACAAATGACTTAAATTAATGGTAAAACGGTAATTAAAATGGTAAAACGGGACCGATAAAATGCTGTGAAGCTCTAAATTTTTCCATTAACCCAGTTATTTTAATATAGAACCTAGACAGTTAAATAAATGTTTTGGTTAAATAAATCAGAAAAAGAAGCTAAAATGACACAAATTAACACAAAAATATACTTGTTCTTAAATATTTAGAAGATTATAAGGCATTTAACATTAAATTAATTTTTAAGAGGTAATGAATTCAAATAACTTTCATTTCAAATATTTATTTTGTTAAACTTTATAAATAGATAGGGGAAAATATATTTTTTAAATCCAAAACAGTTGCTTATAATTTTATTGTCCTCAACAAACAAAGGAATATGAAACTTCACAAAAGCAATAAATGTGTTTGAAAAACTAATAATACATGTTATGTTCAAAATAAAAAATTTAATTTTACTTCATTTTGCTCACACAGTTTTACCTGCATCATACATATATCAATTGTTTTATTTTTCATTACTACGTTATTATAAAGTTGTGATACAAAGTCTTTGATTTCATAAAACGTGCTTGAAGACACTCACTTAAAATATTCACAAAAAAGATTAATTTTATCTTTAAGTCAGTTGTGAGCTATATTGATAACAACTGATGTGTTTTTAAACCTGTTTGAGTTCCTTTTTTATCCGTAATATCCAGGATATTAAAGGCAATAAAAACTTTTTTCTAATTTAAAATTTAGGATTTTTGAGCCATTATAAACTCTTTGTCTTGATTTGAAAACAATATAATTCTAAATCAAACTTGATGAATAATTTGATTTTGTATAGAAAAGATTGAATGCAAGTGATAAAATTTATAAGTAATAACAGCATGAACTGGATTATTTTTATTGAAGGTACTTCACACCAAACCGTTGCATCTTGTTTGAGTTCAATGTGTAATTAAACTTTTTTATATCGTAATATTAAAACACTTTCATTCAGATTAAACTGTATTATTAGAAGTATAGATTTATGCGTAATTGAGTAGCCAGTCAAATTTTAACTAATTCCTTAGACATTTCAAAATTATATTAACTTTCTATTGTCTATTCCAGTGGTTCCCAACCTGGGGGCGATCGCCCCCAGGTGGGCGATTTGTGTTATCAAGGGGGCGATAAATAAGTGGGGGGCGATGAGTATTCAAAGGGGGAAATAAAATTGTGTACTGTACTGACAGGCTGTATTCAGACTTAAAGTACCAAAACAAGTTAAAATCCTGTTTCTTAGGGTCCACAAATTTTCTGGGGGAGGTCCCCCAAACCCCCTTTTGTACTTGGAACTTAATTTTTCAAAACTTTTTTATAATAAGTTCATCAAAATAAAAATCCTACCTAAAAATATATGTCCGAAATTCGGAAGAGGTGTACCATAACTAGTTAAAAACTTGTTTTTTGGAGTCTTATTACAAAAATTTTCTGGGGAAGGACCCCCGGACATAACATTGCTTTGTTATTTACACTTTACTCAGAATTAAAATTAGACATACAATTAGAATGAAAAGGGGGCGATAGGTGTTAGTCAACCCCTAGAAAGGGGGCGATGTGCCACAAAAGGTTGGGAACCACTGGTCTATTCCAAATGAAAACTCTAATGTAATTGTCGATTTCCCTCTAGATGTTTCTTATTGACAAAATTGTTTTAATCACCGGGTGGAAGCTGAAGAAGATAAGGCCACGATTTATAAAAATATACTATTATTTAATATTAAGTATAATTGAATGTTTGTAGTATTGGTGCATAGGCCAGTGGCCTTTATTTCCAATAAAATGTATTATTTATTATTATTATTATTATTTATATTAAGTATAATTTAGATAAAAGTTACAAATTACTCTCGCACATCATAAATTTCCTTACTTTAGACATTAAACTACCCATTGAATAAAACTATTTTCGTTAGATCCTAAACAATAATAAATATAAACAGGTCAGTTCACTAGTTCCTACACACATTGGGCTCCATTTTCGACACTCCCTACCTTGAGTTTGGGAATGTCAATGCAAACTCAAAACTCCCTGCTCTTCCTCGCATAAATCCTTTGTGAGGGGGGCTCTAAATCATCTATTCATCAAGTCAGCTTTCCATTTGATAAATTTTCTTCCAATATTTACTCTTTCATGTCTTTTTTTTTCTTTCTTTCAGATTTCCATGTTCTCTTCTGTATTTTCATAATCTTAAAGACTGTTCTTCTTGCATCTCTTCTCTCGTCCCTTATGAACTCTTTAGGTGCAGGGGAGACTTCATCCAATCTTGTTTATTTTGTTTATCCGTTTGTACTTTCTTAGGTGGATACACTTCATCCTCTTCTTTTCCAACTTCCCGTATGATAATCTTTTTCTGTTTGTTCTTTCTTTTGTGTTTGAGATGTCTTCTAGCTCTATCAACAGAAACATCTTCATCTCTAAATTTCTCTGGTATTTCCTCTTCATTTCTGTCTTGGTTAACTTCCTTCTTTTCACTTTTCTTTCCATTCTGCTTCATTCCAAAATTCAGCAGACTTCTCTTAAGCAGAACACTCTTCTCCGTCCTTGTCCTTCTCACCTTCTTTCTTCTTTTCATCACTTGGTGATCGCCTTTTACCATCATCTTTCTTTCCTTCATAGATCTCAGTCTCGATCTTTTACTTTACAAAATCTTCTATTTTCTTCTCTTTATCATTCCCATCTTGCCACATCTCTGGTGGTTTCTCGTCTTTTGAAGATCTTTTGTGTTTAACAAACACATCAGCTATAAGCTCATAAGCTTCCTTTTCATCATCGGCAACTTTTTGCGGTTCCTGTTCTGTATTGGTAGCTTTCTCTTTAGCAGAGTTGTTGAGTGGGAAAGCTTTACCTTTAACAGCAGAGGACCTGGCTTTCAAAGAGAATTAACGTGTTTCTTGGCCTTATTCGTAACACGAAAAATCTTATCCTCGAACTCCCCAGCTGTTTCTAGTTCTTTCACTAACTCCGTCACATCTGACATATCTGCTTCTATCTTGTTGTACCGGGATATTAATCCCTCATGTTTGTACGAAAGTTCATCTAAATCTAATTCTAAATTATCCAAGTCAATTTCTTCTTCTTCTATTTTTCTAATAACCTCATTGATTTTAGTTCGTGAAACTGTCCTTTTAACTTGTAATCCTTTTCTTGGCTCCATATTTGCAATCAATGACAGTATAGATAGTTGAATTCTTGATATGAAATTTCAATTCTTAATTTTCTAAAGCCCTGTAGATGTTTCTTATCGACAAAATTGTTAATCACCGGGTGGAGGCTGAAGAAGATTAGGCCACGATTTATAAAAATATACTATTGTTTAATATTAAATATAATTTAGATAAAAGTTACTCTCTCGATCATCATACAATTTCCTTACTTTAAACATTAAACTACCAATTCAATAAAACTGTTTTCGTAAGATCCTAAACAATAATAAATATAAATAGGTCAGTTCACTAGTTCCTATACACATTGGGCTCCATTTTCGACAGTAATGCTTTAAAATCCTTTCTTCACGGGAAATAGACCCTTTTGAAACTGAAAATGTAAGTACAGTAAAGCATTTTAATGAAATATGTTACGAAATATTTGACGTAAAATGTAAACAGTAAAGTTATATCAAAACTGATTAACTTTCTTAAAAGTTATAAGAAAAACGAAAGTATTTTTTGCTTAAATATTTAATATTTTTTAAAAAGAAACATTCATCAAAATTATTTAATTTATTACTTCTTAAGTGATATGGACAACAGGTCACAACCATTTGAAATAAATGTTATTACTATAATTAATATCATAGGTAAGGATGTGTAAATTTAAAAAAAGGTTACTAAGGAGTTCAAATATTGAGGTTCCTCATGTTAAACAGTCTGCGAACGGCTGTTGTGAGGTTTCGACCGCCGTCCAAATGCCTTTCAGACATTGAGTGGAAAATTATAGAAATACCTCGGCCCTTACCGATAAAACATTTATTGGCACTGCTCTTCTATATTTGTCGAGATGCCTTGAAGTATACATTTCATCGATTCAAAAAAAACTTCGGTGGATTTCAAAGTATTTTTATAGTGAAAAATTGAGACTTTCTTCTGATCATGGGAATTTTTTCTTCCCTTTTCCGATTTAAAGCAGAATTTATTTCCAAAGCAGCTATCACCAGAGCTCGTTTTTCTTTTCTTCTTTTCATTTGATAAACGTTCAACGAGTGCTTTAGTTCGTTATTTCGGTGTAAACAGAACTTTCTTTTCTGTACTATTATATTTCTCCATCAAAACAAATTATATAACAAAAACATTATGTGTTCTATATAGTTCATTTTATTAAGGTGCTAAAACAATTTCCTTTGTCCAATTCAATTTTCTTCTTTGCTAGTTTTTGTTTCCTTTTTTATCTTTAAATAGATTACATGGATATTTTTAATGGATATTCAATTTTTTATATTAGTTTTCTTTTTTATGTGTTTTATCAGAACTGAATTTTTTACCCATATGCAAATTTTGCAAAAACATTAATGATACAAGTTGTATGGATTATTTCATTTTTTTTTCTTAACTCAAAACACTCTGTGTTTTTTACTCTGATTTCTCAGAATTAAGAAAATCGAAAATAATTCGCTTTTTATATAATTGTTTACATTGAAAGCATCATTCCACTTTCTTCTGTATTCAGTAGAGAATTAGTAAAAGAAGAAAAATGCTTACAAAACAATAAACGAGGGCTTCGAAAGAACCAGAGTTTTATCAGTATTTTCACGAAGAGTAGAATTATTTTTTTATTCCCTGATGTAACGCTACCAATTCTCACTTTTTGTGTGAGATTGAAATAATATTCCCGTAAAAAAGACAAATTCTAACCATGAAGCATTGAATACAATGAAAACATTAACAAGGAACTGGTAGTCTCCCATCTATTTCTCCATCTTTCATTAAATTAAACGATATTAAATCAGATCATATCTCGGTTAAAACTGTTTTATTAAATAATTATTCTCTAACTAAACTACCGAAGAATCAGTTTTTTTTTGAAAAGTAAATTAGATAAAGAGGTAAAAGGAGCCAAAACAGAGGAGAAATATTTTAACTCTAAGTTTATATGAGCTGCAATTAGAAGCAAGAAAAATAAAGAAGCTAGAAGGGAAAAAATTCGACAATAGCGTAACGAAAAATCATCACCAATTAATAAAACTACCATATTACCGTCTTTAGAAAACTTTTTCAAGATCTATTAAATACTTTTTATACATAAATATATCCCACACCAAAAAAAATACCCTATACTTTAAGTTAAAGTAGTAAATGCTTTTATTTGTTATACTATAAACTGATTCAGAAATCTTAAATGAACTTACCCCAATAAAATAAAATACTTAAACACTGTCGGACTCCTGCCATTTATGGGCCTCACTTTCTCAGGAGCCGCACCCCCTTTGCCTTGAATCCTTGTGGAGCTTGGTAATTTCAAGTGGCACACGACAACAACAACAACTTAAACACTTCACTGTAAAATTTTTTTGAAAATTGTATTTTTTCTGGTGTGATTAGATGGCTAAGAAACCTCCAGTTTTAAACGTATCAAAAATGAAAAAATATATACTTGTGGAAAAGGGTGACAAGTACGAAAAATATTTCAGTATAAATATCTTTTATCTTCCTTTATCATTCATATTTATGTATACTTATTCTCGAATTTTTTTTGAACAGAGTTGGAAACTTTTGCTGAAGATCCAATTTTAATTTACAGGAGGATTTTAAATACGAGGTTTTCGCCTGCAGTAAAAACGATTACTTTATTCTAATGAGCTGGAAAATCAAATATTTTTATTTTAACAATTGCATGTTTATTCTAATAAACAATCCCACATAAAAAAAAGCTTTAAAAGTTTTACAAAGCGAAATATCGTATTGCACCAATTAGTTAAATATATACTTATTTTGAATTCCAAATATTGACTCCTAGTTCCCTAATTTTACTTAAAAAATGTTTTTTTTAAAGGATATAAAATTAATCGGGATTAAAAATAATAGTAACGTAGTATAAATATGATTGAAATCCTTGTTAATGAGTGTTTTAAACACTTTTTCAATAACAGATACTAATCATGATAGTATGCGATTTTTTTAGATTCTAAGTACTTGAATATTTTCTTAAAAGGATAAAAAAGAAAGAACCACTAATCCTCTAATTAAATTGGTTTCTCAACTGTGCTAGGTTTTGAACTTAACGTCACATAATCCCGTATGTTTTAGCTCGCGCATTTCAGGTTTAAAAGTACAAAATGTTTTTAAAACTCTATGGTGGTTAGAGAGTTATTTCTCGTGATGATTTTGTAACAATAGTTGGGTCTTTTCAGTAAATATTATTAAAATAGGTTTGCATAAATATTGTATATAAGTAATTGATTCGTATTACCGTTATAACGGGGCACAAATCGGACCACTTTCAACTTAAGTTACTGATTAGCTTTTTTAAATGAACATTTGCTTATAAGACTTTGCATAGTTATTGCCACAGTAAAGAACGAAACTAAAATCATAACCTCAAAGAAAACCATCAACCCTGGCTTCCATTTTATGCCTTTAAAATTTCAATCATACGTATTTAAAATATTTTTAGATTAAAAGAATTCAAATTGTATTCCTGTTTTTTTAAATAGTATCAGGCAAATACGCCTTAGTTATATTTAATCTGTAGACATATTCCCCCTCCCTTATAATACTTAAAAACTGAAAATTCAAACAGTAAATCATTTTAAGATACATTGCGTTTTACACTAAACTGAAATACTTTTCAATATTTAGTTTAAAATATTCTGGTTATGTTTTTACAGCAGTTTTCACTGATAAAAAAGTTTTTCAGGAAATGATATCGAAAGTAATTAAATTTTCGGTACCTTTAAGACTCGATTAATTTTATTGAATCTAAACTCTAATGAGTTGTTACTCTCACTGGAAAATACTTGTTTAGATCCAACCCACATCGCTAAAAATATTTTGCGAACTCCAATTAAAAATACATTTATGAGACATAAAAATATTTTCTATTTTTTAGAGTAGCGAGAATTATCTCTTGAAATTCCTAATTATTGCAGAATCAGAAGTATTGATGTGTTATTCATTAAATAACTTCGAAGGAAACACAAAATTTGAGATTTTATTAAATTGCTTTAATTAAAGTTGTTTATTAAAATAACTTGCATTGATAAAAATTTTAAATATTTCGTAATCACTTTATAAAATATATTAGTTTTTTAAGCGAAAATTTCTTTGGAATACTCTTAGAAAGATATAAAACTGTTAAATGTATTTCCTTAATGTAATGGAAAACTTATGTTTATTCAAAACTTAACATTTAAAAGCACAAACATTCATATTTATAGAAACTCAATTATTAGCATTATTTTTCTTTCCAATTTTAAACGTCAAGCAAAAAGTTCATCTTTTTAAAAGCATCTTACATCGATTTCCAGATCAAAGTTTGGAAAAAAATATTTAAAAAAAACTATGTGATAATTATTTTATTTAAATGTATACTTTTATAAATTAGGTTTTCTTTATTTTTATAACAAAATAAAGTATAATTATCTTCCTCTCTTTAAAGTAAGATGAAGTGAAGGTAAAAGAACCCTACGTAATTGTGCAAATATTTCTTACAAATTATTATACAAGTCAATTTCAATCTACTGGACAATGTTAAATTTAATTTTTGATCAAACAATCCAACTGTGCATTAAATAAGGTAGTTTATTAGAGCGATAAAAGCTATTTAGTGTCTGACTTCTGGATAATGATTTTCTAATATAGCATTTTCAAACTGTAGATCTATCTTTCAAAATGATACTAAAATTGCCGGAGTTAATTTGATTCTAAAGCTTATTTTCTAAATTATGCAAAGCAAAAAATGATTGAACTCTCCAAGTTTGGGCTTGTTTTATCTAATTGAAAGTTGTAATTTGAAAATTTAAAAAGCTTAGGAAATACGTTTTCAATTTCACACTAAAATTAAAGGGTGAATTCCAATGAAACTGATATCCATTAACCATTTTCAGCTAATCTCTTAGTTGAGAACTGATTGAGTAATTAATGAATCATATTACCAATCAAAATAAATTAGGAACCTCTACTCACACATAAACACATTTTTCCGAAATCTGAAAGTTCAAGTTACTGTTTATTTTCTTCAGCAGCTCCATTTATTTCGGAGATATAAAGAATGGATCTCTCAATCTTATTTAAGTTAGAGGCTTTGATAATGCCCGCATATTTTCTTAACGCTTTTACAAACAGCTCCATCTGAGCTAGATTACCGTGAAACTAATTTGATGCGAATTAAACTAGATCATAATACCTTTGATCAATTAGAATAAGTAACTTTTTTGAATAATTCCCCGCTAAATTTTTAGTTTTACGAAATTAAAATTATTATTAGTTATTTTCTGAGACAAATTTGTTGGTCTCAAAAGTAAACAAAAACACTTAACTTATTGGTTGATTTTAAAGTTCTGTCATTCGACCGGTGGCCTTTTGGGGTTTATTTATTGTGTAGCACAAAAAAGTTTTATCGAAAAATGTCGGTCAATACCTGAAAAAAGTATATTGAAAAATCTTAAAAGGAGGTTGTTATCGAGCTGAAAACTTACCAATATAAAACAGAATAGCAAATAGGCTCGATTACCGCTCATGAAGTGAAGTTGATTTTATTTCCATCGATTCTCTGATGCTTCTATTATACCCTATTAGACCATATATACTAGGGTGGTTTTTTTAAATGAAAGTTCGAATTTTTTTCGGGGCACCCCCTCAAAAGGTGCCATTTGATATAAAACTAATATTCTGAGAGTAACAGCTCAAAAAAATAATATTTAGACCCCGCCCCCGAGCGTCAAAGTTTCAAAAAAACTCTAAACTTTGCACGTTTTTAGCTATAAAATCCAAACACTAATGGTTGTAAAAATACAAAGTGGGTCTCATTTTGTAGATAATTTATTTAGCTTCAACTTTTATAATTGAAACTTATTTTTTTTAACTTATTACTTTGAAACTTATTTAAAAATTTTTTGCTCTTTAATATATTAAATTTTGTACCTATGTTGTCTAAAACTATTATTTATAAGTTATTGAACCATTTTACGGTAGCTGATAAATTTAAAGAAATTTCCTGGCACTTCTTAAAAAATAGATATTGAGTGGGGAGTTAATGAAACCCCTCGTATCTTATGATCTGTAAGCTTCACAAATAAGTTTCAATTATAAAAGTTGAAGCTAAATAAATTATCTACAAAATGAAACCCACTTTGTATTTTTACAACCATTAGTTTGGATTTTATAGCTAAAAACGTGCAAAATTTAGAGTTTTTTTTAAACTTTGACGCTCGGGGGCGGGGTCTAAATATTATTTTTTTGAGCTGTTACTCTCAGAATATTAGTTTTATATCAAATGGCACCTTTTGAGGGGGTGCCCCGAAAAAAATTCGAACTTTCGTTTAAAAAAAACCACCCTAATGTATACACTGGAGAGAAGAAGAAGGAGGGGGATTTGATTCAGCTCTTCAAGTTCTTAAAGCAAGGGGATACAGAAGGTTTAGACTTTAATAGGGATAACAGAACAAGGGGCCATGGGTACAAATTGAATAAGACTCATTTCAATAGGGATTTAAGAAAATGCTACTACTTCAATAGGGTAATAGATATATGGAACGCATTGCCAGAAAATATAGTAAATTCGAAGGGGGTGTTTGAGTTTAAGCTAAAACTAGACAGTCAGTGGGAATTGGTGAATTTATAAAAAATGGACCGGCCTTGTTGGGCTTCGAGCCTGTAGCTGGTCGACAATATTTGTATTTGTATTTATATTTCTTTACACGTTAACTCAATGTTTGAGATTGGCTGGTGATTATTATAATATTCTACATATATCACGCGCAAATCTTCACGTTGTTTGAAGTCTTCATTTTTCGTTCATTCTTAGACCGTATGTTAAAAGTCACACAGTATTCCATAATCCATATACGTAACAACACAAGTATCTTAGTATAACAACATCACAATTCTTAGTATAAAATCTTCTTTCATAAATAATTACTCAAGCTATTAAGTTTTAAATGTAATATGTAAAACTTTGCAGACATTTTTATCTTTGTAAGATTAACTGAGAAAAATCCTCGTTTTATAAAGACGTCCTAAGAAACATTTTTTGTTATACAAATTACTCAAAATAGTTATGAAATTAAATCATTCTTAAAAATTCATTGGTCTACTATTTAATATATATCATACTATTTAATACGCAATTGAGTTCCCATGCATTACATTATTTCTCTGAAAGAGTTGGGTATTTCTACATCTAGGGATATTAAAGGATTACAAAACAGACAGAATCGATATTGTATAGTAAGATATTTTGGTTTCAGAGAAATAAAACTTCAACTTCTTTGATTGCTTTTTCTTTTAATTCCTCAAATCTTTGGAATCTGGCGAAATCTTTTTGTATCAATTAGCCTCTTTTATTGATTCTATCGGTGCTATTTTTTTCTTCCTCTTAATTGAACAACGGAACGAGTCCTATTATATGCAGAATGATTTATTGTTCCGGTGCAGGAAAAACTACTCCCTTCAAATCTTTTTACAAAGCTTAACCAAGACATTGTTCCCAAATCGATTTAAAACGCAGAAAAGAGTGATACGTTTTTTAAGCACTTTTATTCGTATAATACATAGCAAGAGTTTTACACATTTATCGGTTTTGGTCCTTCAAAGACTATTTTAATTTAAAGAGAATCGAGACCAAATTAAATCCTACCAAGTATAAAGTAAAAGAAAGCTTAGTTTTTAAAAGAAGTACGATAAAAAATAAACTTAAAAAAGAATCGCGGAGAATGCTGGGGCATAAATTTTCTCTTGTATTGACACTTAAGTAATATATACCAGCTATAAAAACTAAGCATTTAATCTCCAATTGGAAGTAAATCGATGGGATTCATTTTTTCTAATATTTAAATTGAAAATTCACATTAACCACATCCTATTAAGTCGAACTTGTTTTATTTATTAGTAACTTTCAATCTGTACTTAAATAATGACTATTTGCTTTTAAATCTTTAAAAAGTTGGTAGTTTTCTAGTTGAGAAAATTATTTTGAGCAAGAATTAACACACAAAATATGAGGGAACCTGTTGGGTTGAATCACTTCAACTATGGAACAATAAAATAAAATTTAAATTTGAAAGTTGATTTTTATGCATGAACTCCCCTAGGTGGGATCAAAATAAACATTTAACTCCCTAAATAGCCAATCATACGTGTGAGGTTGATTTTAAAAATGGAATAATAAAAAAAATTTAAAAATGAGTGTTCCTTTACTATTTTTATTTACATAGACATTAAACAGTAATCAAATGAAAAAAATTATTTTTAAAATTAAAATTTCACATTTCCAGCTTCATTTTGTTTCAGTTCATGTACTAAACGAAAATCTTAAATTATCTCGCCTCTATGTGAAGTGAACTTTTCTTTCCCACTTCCAAAGTCAAATCAACGGTACCATGGCATTTAACAGCTTGATAGAGAGTTAATAAAGGATAAATATTCTTGCAAAACGTTTTCAATAATACTTATCTAGAGAAAATGTAGAGTAGAGGTTTTAATGATAGAAAACTAAAGAAAAAGCTGATTTATTACAAAATGAAACGCACACTTACAAAGCAGTTTGACATATCTTTCTTAAATTTGGATTGGTGAATATAATTAAACTTTTTTCAGCTACTATACAAAATTCTTCATGCTCCTCTTGGACCTCTCAGGCTCCCTAGAATTTAGGACAGGATTTTTTAAATTAAAACAAATTTGTATTTTTGTTTGTATTTTGTTTTTAACCGATTCCCATATAAAATTATTTCTTGTTTATGTTTCACATTTGCGTTATTAAAGCTAATTGGATGTATTTATTTAAATTTAATTGAAAGTGAAAATTTAAAGTTCAATTTTATTTAATTTTTTATTTAAATTATTTAATATTTCGTTTTTTACATTTGTAATCTAAACTCTAAATTAAGTGAAAATTAATTTAATTTTCATCTTTTACCCAATAGGTTTTAAATATTTTCTGTTTTCCCCATATTTGCTATTAATTACCTAAAAATTCTTAAATTTTTAATTTATACTCAGTTAGTGATTAGAATTAAAAAAAACTGACATTTTATGACTCATTTTAATAATTTCATTTGCCTTAGAGGTTTTCTATTTCTCATTTTTATGCTTTAAACTAAGCAAAAATTACTAATTAAACATTTTTACTAAAAAGAGATTGATTAAAAGCAACAACTTTTTAACTCTGCAATAGTTTTTAAGACTTATTTTTTCAATTTGCTCTGTATTCTTTCTTTTCCGCAGTGAAAGAGAAAAAGTAGTTTGCGCTGCCATCTTTCGGCAGATGAGAACACAAACCTTACATCAGTTTATTGCAAATTAATTTTACAATAACGCATTAATACCTTTTTAATCAAGTTTTTAAGAAAATTAAGTTTGAATAAATCGGAATTTATTCCTAAAACTTCTTACATTATTTTTAAAAAGTCTAACATGTTATTTAGTGTACATATGTTCAAATTTATTTAAATATAATAAAAGGGAAAATTCGAATGTTGCAATTAGTGTTTACTCTTGCAATCATAAACGCAAAGACCACTCACTATCTGCATCTTAACATAATGCGTACAAGTTTCATAAATAAATAATTTTGAAAACAAATTTAAAATGTACCCTTTATAACATTGATTTAATAAAAAAAATCAATGTATAAATCACTCTTTTAAAATCTACATATTTTCTATATCTAAATATTTACTCTTTAAGTTTAAAATAAATAAATAAATATTAAAGAGGGGAAATAGGTGACATTTTCCTTAAGACATAAGGTGAACTTTGCTTTTACCAACTGCTAATTTTAAGTTATCTACCTTCTTATCTCATTTGCTCTCTGGAATCAGCCGACCATTGTTATTTTTCTACTCAAATTCTTTCCCTTGTATATATCGCCACGAGTTTTGCCAATATTTATTCGCAGATCTGATAGTGAACTCGTGTGTGCAATGACCAAGTTCATGATACAAAGTTCTCCGAAAAGTTGAGCACCTCCTCAATTCCATTATTATCGCTACGAACTTCCATCTTTCCTTTTAAAAACGGAGATAGGTTTTTGCCTGAATTATATAGATTCTTTTTGAAATTCGAAATTTCTTTTAGTTAGCATAATTTAGTTGGCTGTTTAGTTGGTTTTAGCTTAGTTGTAATAATAGCGGTTGATGTTTCTATTTAATTGAGAGAAGATGTATTTTTATAACTTAGTTAGTTTACGAAGTATTCTCACACATGCAAACTACGCAAAAATATTCAAAAGACACATTATTTGTTTTGTGAATGCTTATAGTAAGCTAATTTTTCAATAAAATCAATAAGATTTATCAAAGTTAACGTCATTGTTTTAATTATGAAATGCTAAATAACAACAGCAGGCTGTTGTTGTTGTTAACGTTTAACTGTGCTCAAACTTCAAATTTGTATTTTTCTTGTATTAAGTATAAAATTTCAAATATAGTTTAATATTATAATTAGGATAACGTATAATTAGGCACAGGAAACTTTAAATAGTTAAAAAGTAGCTTCTTGAAGTCTAAAACCATGTCTGACCTTGTATGCAGTGTATGTAATGAGAATTTGGAGGGTGACGTGATGTTAACTTGCACGAAATGCAAAAACCTTTTTCACTATACATGTGGTGGTGTCACTGTGGCTGCTTTCAACAACTTATCTCAGAACAAAAGATCTAAATGGATCTGTGTCGCATGCAGTAACGTCAGTTCCACTAAAATGTCAACCAGAGGTGCCGCAAATCAAATTCCAAATGATGATTCTTCAGCTACTATCCAATCTCAATTTAGTGAATTAAGAGATCTTATTAATGCAAGATTTGCAGATCTCGAAAAATCAATTGAGTTCAACAACTCTTTAATAAACGATCTAAAGTCTGAAATCCAAACTTTACAAAAATCGAACCAAGAACTTCAAGCGAATAATGCCAGTCTTAAAAAGGAAAACGCAGAAATCAAGAACGAAGTCAAGAATCTTCGGTTTGATATAATCGAACTGAAACAGTATTCCAGAAGAACGAATCTTGAAATTTCTTGTCTCTCGGAAAGTGAAAACGAAGATCTAAAGCAGGTTCTTTCAAAGCTAGAGGTTATTTCTGATTTAAAAATGATGGACAACGTAACAGCAGCTCACCGGGTACCTAGCTTTAACAAAGACAGACCAAAACCGATAGTTGTTCAATTCATTTCGAAAGAACTTCGTGATGGTGCTTTAAAATCCTTAAAAGCGTGCTGTTTATCAGCTAACAAGATCAATCCTAGATTCAGCGACTTGCCTATATATTTTAACGAGCATCTAACCCCAGAGCTCATTGAGCTCATTAATTTCATTGATATTATTATTTTATCAGAAATCTGGATATACAGTAATGAAATTAATTATTATGAAATTGATGAATTTGAATCTTTTTATTGCTGCCGTGATATAAATCGCTCAGGAGGAATTGTTGTGTATAGTAAAAAACATCTAAATCTGATCGCATTAGATATTAGTTTTGAATCTGCTGAAACTATTTTATTGTACAGTAATTCTTACAATTTGGCAATCTTATCAATTTATCGTTCTCACACCTTTAAAATAGATCATTTTACAAATGAATTAAAAAATATATTATGTACTCTAAACCAACCGAATATAATAATTATAGGTGATATTAATATAAATCTTCTAACTAAACAATGACAATGATACTAATGAGTACCTTAACTCCTTGTGAGCAAAAGGATATCAAAGCTACATTAACAAACCCACACGTGTCAATATTTCTTCAACTTGCATTGATCATATATTTGTAAAATCAAAAAAATTTACGGTTTCTTCTGCAATTTATATTACTGATATAAGTGATCATTTTATGACTTTCTGTAAATTAATCAATCCCATACCATTAACTGTAGACAATAGTAACTTTGATAAAAGCAAGCAATTTTTTATTAACTATAAGTTAGTCTATGATTATCTACTTGGATATAGTTTTAAATGAAATTTTTCTGATGATCTTGATCATCAGTATCAAGATTTAATTTCTAGAATTTATAATATAAGAAACAGTTTTAGATTTCCCAAAAGAACCTCTAAAAAACATAAAAATAATTGGATCACAGAGCATATACTGAACTTAATTCATAGAAAAAGTAAGCTATTTAAAAAAACGAGAAAATATCCTTGGGACATTGTTTATAAAACTGCCTATAGAACGACTGTTGCCGAGTTAAAGAATCAAATCAAAGCTGCAAAATCTGAATTTTACAATAGTAAGTTTCAAAATTGTAAAAATATGAAAGACAAATGGAATCTAATAAATGGAATTTGTAACATAAATAAACCTTCAAATTTACCTCAACTGTTAAACGACTCGGACACAGCATCTAAATTCAATGAATATTTTTCTGATTTAACTTTAAATTCCTATCTACCACAAAACGACTACACCTCTTATATCCTCCCTAGTTTAAATTCATTTGTATTTCTTCCAGTATGTGACTATGATGTTATAAATGTAATTAACTCTTTTTCAAATATAAATTCTTTAGATTATGATGGTGTTAGCATAAAGCTGGTAAAGATGTTTGCTATTAAAAATATTGGTTTTATAACAAATTTTATAAATGTATCAATTAGTCTGTCCTATTTCCCAGATTCATTAAAAAAAGCAACTGTTACTCCAATTTTTAAATCCGGTAACAAAAATATATTTACAAATTATCGTCCTATTTCTATTCTCCCCACTTTTTCTAAAATTATAGAAAAAACTATACCTAACAAAATGTATAACTTTTTATTTCATACAAATTTCTTTGCTGATAATCAGTATGGTTTTATTAAAGGTCGGAATACGGAAATCGCTCTAATAAAATTCACAAAATTTTTATACAACAGTATTGATAAAAATAGGAAAACAGTTGCTATTTTTCTTGATATATCTAAAGCTTTCGACAGTGTGAATCATTATATATTAATAGATAAATTGCAAAATGCTGGTTTTAGGGGAAACATTTTAGAATGGTTCATATCATATCTTTCAAATAGAAAACAAAGAGTAAAAATTAGAGATTCTTACAGTAACTTTTCTATTACAAATCGTGGTGTTCCACAGGGCTCAATATTAGGACCATTATTATTTATAATTTTCATAAACGATTTTTGCAAATTAAATCTCTTTGGTGAAATGATAACTTATGCTGATGACTCAGTTTTGTTATATTCTTGTCACGATTTGAATGAATTAAAAAGACAAATTGAATCTGATCTTATTTTAATTAGAAAAGGGTTTTTGTCAAATGACTTAACTCTAAACTTAAATAAAACTAAATATATTTATTTCACATTGCAGGAATGCTCCATTGACTTAAATTTCAAATTTCACAGTAATACCTAAAATTTTAATCAAAACTGTAATTGCTATTCATTGCAACGCGTTAATACCATTAAATATTTGGGTATTCAAATAGATTTTAACTTGAAGTGGAAAACTCATATTGGTGATTTATGCAAAAAATTACGCTTTATCTTAATTAGATTTCATCACTTGAAGAATAAGGTAAATAAACTATTTTTAAATACATTATATTATTCTTGGTTTTATTCTCTATTAAACTACGGTATTATTGTGTGGGGTGGTGATTACAAAACTAACTTATTTCCACTAATCTGCCTTCAAAATAAATGCTTCAAAATTTTAAATTACAAACCCTCGCCACCCAATCAGCCCAAAACTATAAAAAACTTTTACCTATACGCCATATTGCTTTCTTTCGTATGATTTATTTTTTATATAGTAATAATACAATATGTGAATATAAAAATCAAATTTTAGATCGGAGACCTAATGAAATATACCAAATACCGTGCTTTAATAAAGAAATCTTCCGCAAACATTTTTGTTATTTAGCACCTAAAATATTTAATGGATTACCTTTGAACCTACAAAACATCTCAAGTAATCAAAAATTTAAGAACTTATTATTTAATTTTTTATTGGACATGGACATTGATGATTTAGAAATTTTTTTTAAGTTATAGAAGCAACAAGTAATTTGTATGCCTATGCTGTTTTGCCATTTGTCTCTTAATATTGTTATTCAAATTATTTTCTCTTATTTTTTGTGTACATACAGGGTGCGTCAAAAGTTCGTGAGAACTTTAAAAATTAATAATAAAAAAACTAAAGGAGATAAAAATGTGCCGTCTTCTGCTATGTTCTTAGGGTGCAGTTGGATTTTTTGTCACCAAATTTTGAAAAATCGTAGTTCCCGACCTTATGGGTAGATGACAGCACTATTTTTGGGGATTTTCAGCAGCCAAGTTCCCTCTTTTATTTTGTGTAGGGAAATATCGAATATTGAATACTGCGATTGAATCGATTTAATCGAATGAAATAACTCAATGTTTTACGATCTAATCGCCAATACAAGTTTTAAGCCAAATTGATCGGTGTTAAACTGTTAATTAGAATGAAAAATGGATATTTTATGATCGCTTACACTGGTTTCTCTCTTACACAATTTTTTCAATGCAATAACATCACGTTAAATTTGATTTTTTTCTGTCTTTAGAAAAGATATCAATCTATTTTAATCTTAGGGATTTTCCGATTTCTTCTTTTCTCTAGTTATTTAGTTATTTTCAAATTATTTTACGTTTTAAAACGCAATGTTCTTGATTAGGATAAAGTTAATCATTACCTTCTTTTTTGGTAATTGCATTTGAATTAATTTTTTATTAAAGCTCATTTGGACTTTTCAGTTTGGGATCGTCACTGTTAAGGAATAATTTAAAATGACAAGTGTAAATTGTAGTTTTGAAGACTTTTCACACCTCCGATTTCCTATGCGATGTGATTCTTCGGTAAGGATCACTATGATAAACACTGGATGAGAAATCATGCAAATAAGCATCTACATTTAAAAATGACAGCGAAACACTAATCAGTATTTTTGCCCTATACGGATCTTCAGATTCAATTTCGGTTTGCTTGAAAATGATCGGAGAGGGAAGGGAATAAATGGGCAACAGATATTTTTAAACATAGAAAATAGTCTAAAAGTATTGCTAGGTGGTTGAAACTTTATTGTATAACTTGTTGATCGTTGCTTAAATATCTCCTTGGGCACCCAGATCATGGGTAGATTTGGGTGGTAGGTGGACCCTGGGGAGGCATAGGGGAATCCTTGAGGGGGCAAGCTGTCTGCGATGGCTTTTTGAAACATGATTATCCCTCATATAAACGTTATTTTCTACAGTTTGGGGAGGCACTACCCCCATGAATCTGTTCTGACCTAGATCCACCATTGTTTATAAAAGAAAGTTTACTGAACAGAGAGTGTGCGGGGGGTAGAGATTGGGATGATCGCACCCCTTGAAACAAATGACATAAAAATATCCGAGAAATAAATCTACAAAAGAAAGTTAACCTCTTAATGAGCAAAAATGTTTCTGCGGGAGGACCGCCACCCCCATCTTAGCTCGTTATACAGCATTACCCACAAAATTGTAGTTTTAATTACACCAAGAATCAAAGCATTCCTGCAAGTGTTCTATGGGAACACCACTTGATTGTCCCTATGATTCGCTAATAATTTTTACTCGCAAACCGTAATTTGATCGCTGTTACTTTAAATCCCCTCCCCTATAAGAAATAAGGTCAGTATCTAAAACACTTCGTAAAATTTGATCATGAACAACCCGTTTTTAAAATTTTATATAATAATTGAAAATAACAGTAGAAAAAGAAAAATTTTAGAAAATTCCTAAGATTAGATTAGATTGATCATTCTCTTAAAGACAGCATATAAATAAAGACTTATTGACATTGTATGCGATCGAACTAAATTAATTCGTAATTCCGTTGAAAAGATTAAATGTTGATGAGAAATAGTGTAAGCATCAAAAAAATATCCATTTTTCATTTTAAATAAAAGTTTAACACAGATCAACTTGGCTTAAAACTTGCATTGGCGATTAGATTACGAAAACATAAGTTTCATTCGATTCTGAAATCGATTCAATCGCAATATTCGATACTTCCCTACACGAAATAAAAAAGGGAACTTGGCTGCTGAAAATCCCCAAAAATAGTGCTGTCATCTACCCATGAGGTCGGGAACTACGATTTTTCAAAATTTGGTGACAAAAAATCCAACTGCACCCTAAGAACATAGCAGAAGACGGCACATTTTTATCTCCTTTAGTTTTTTTATTATTAATTTTTAAAGTTCTCACGAACTTTTGACGCACCCTGTATATATGTCATTTGTATCATTTATGTTTAAGATTCTTTTTTTTATTTTATTTCTCATAGGTACTAATTTTTTATAATAATAATAATTATTATTATTATTATTATTATTATTATTATTATTATTATTATTATTATTATTATTATTATTATTATTATTACTATTATTATTATTATTATTACTATTATTATTATTATTATTATTATTATTATTATTATTATTATTATTATTATTATTATTATTATTATTATTATTATTATTATTATTATTATTATTATTATTATTATTATTATTATTATTATTATTATTATTATTATTATTATTATTATTATTATTATTATTATTATTATTATTATTATTATTATTATTATTATTATTATTATTATTATTATTATTATTATTATTATTATTATTATTATTATTATTATTATTATTATTATTATTATTATTATTATTATTATTATTATAAATATAATCATTTTATTTATTAATGAGCTTTTTCTATATATTTTGCGTAATAAACTGTGTTTTTAAGCAATTTTTAATTGAAACAATTGTTTTTAAGCAGCCCAACGAATTGCCCTCTCCTATGCTTGGACCTGATGGCTTGGCTACCTGTAAATGGAGCGAAGTTTTAAATAAAAAAGGGAAAAGGGGAAACTTAATGAAAATAATTTTAAAGTTAATGAAAGGGGATTTTTTGAATTTTTAGGATTATTTTTTAAATTAAAAAAAATATTGGAATTGTGAAAATTATTTTAGAGTGAAAATAAGTCCTTAATGCAAAAAGAGAACAAATCCTCTTCGTTTACTCCATGTATGTATGTGTTCAGATTAGGTAGATAGACACATCAACACTTAAAAATGCTGGATGGCCACAGCTTTTATTATAAATCACTTTTCGATTTGGAAAGGCACTCTATAAATTTTAAAAAGTTATTCAACAAACCTACTACATTACATGTTTCAATGATAAATAATTTGAAGTGAATACCGTTTATTTTTCAATTTTGTTTACTTTTTATCTCCTGGGGTTGCCCGATTGGGGAACTTGCCTGCCTTCTGGCAATTAGATACTTATCCTAAAACATTTGGAATCAAGATATGACAATCAGAATCATTCATTTCCCAAGACAAAATCAATGTGATAATTAAAACGAAATATATAACAGTTGTTTTTATTAAATTAATGCCGATAAAAAAGTTGATAATTTCCTTACTATGAAAATCAGGAGCATCAAAAAATAATTTTTAATACAAAATTAAATAGTTAGGATTGATTTAATATAGTTTGGAATAAAAAAATTTTTCGGTAGTCTCGAAACAAAAAACAAATCCCAAGGACTGGAATAAGTCTTCCAAAAGGTTTTTACAATATTTTTAAATTCTGAAATTTAATCAGTGAATCGAGCGCTTAAATAGCCTATATATGTTGAAAAAAGTTCAACCTTTCACCACAAACTTGAAAGTCACTGAACCATAGGATAAGAAAAATAGTTAAAACCTCTCTCCTCTACTGGGTATTTATCATTTAAGCAAAGCGTTTGGAGACTCGTAGGCTTTTGATAGGTTATTTTTCGAAAATGGGACATATTTCTGGAAGTTTTATATTTACCAACCTGAGTCGATATAAGAGGGGATATACGGGGCTATTTATCACAAATACTTCCAAATACCTCATTTTTCCTATGGTAAAGAGTATTTTTAATAGTCTTAGGAGACAGTTCCCCCAGTCTCCAGCATGCCTCCCCCATAATTTCTCTCTTAAATTCACACTAAAAAAGCAATAAACGTCCCAAAATCCGACTTTGTTATCAGTCCCCTATCTTTTTTTTTCTAGGTCCATCTCTGGGTAATCCGTGAACTACCCAAAGGTAGTTAAGAGTGCAACTCCTGTGGATACCTAGTCATAAGACAAAGAAGATCATACTTTAAAAAAAATAGACTGTAGGGTAAATCTCTAAAGAAAAATCACTTAAACTAGCCAAACTAACGATCCAGAAACTATCAACTTCTATTTAGGAAGAGGTAACAGGGTTCCTTCCTACTGATTCCGGCCTTAATTTTGCCTAAGTACTACTTGTACGGCGAAGGGCCAGCCAGGTTCAAGGGAATCACGCACTTGTTATCAAGCAGCAGGTGCTTGTGTTAACATTATCAAAGTATCTGAGAGTATCTGGGCGACCGCGGCATGGCCCCGTGCCAAGGCACTTGCAGGGCTTCGGCCGAGCGCCTGGCCTCCTTTCGCCACAGCACACCATGGTCCTGTCCCGAAGCGGTTCCAAAACCTACTGCCTGCAGAACAACTCGGGTACGTAAATTCAATTACCTCAACACAGCCATCTGTGCTCATTAGCGGTTTGTCCTTCGGTAGGGGCTAATGTTTGTTGTACGTTCCCAAAGCTCATTTACATACAGGCGATGCCTTGTTCACTCATTTACGAAGAAATATTGGGGCTACACTGATAGTTTTACTATGTTTCGCCTTCTATTGGTACCTGATCGATTCTTTGGTTCTATAAGGTTATAATAACTTCTTTGGTGAGTCAAAGAAGGTAGAGCCTTGTAGAACCAACGGAGGGCAACATCGAGATGGTTCAGTTGGGCCAATGATTTCATGCCAATGGGATTTGTTTAACTTTGGGTCAAAATGCTGGCTTCAGCTGAATAGCCCGAAAGAAAAAACTTATAAATGAAGATATTGTATAACGATATTGACCAATATTTATATGGTCAAAGCCAGCAATTTCAAACTTTCTATAATTTAACCTACCAAAAGGTTTTCTAGGTCGATACAGTATTGCTATAGACTGATTTCACTTTAGTATTTCTATATAGCACTACAGGTTTGCCCTTCAAAAAGCCTTAAGAAACTTTTAATAGAAATAAAAAAAAATGCGTTTTTGTCTACTGTATTTAGTTATTTTACACTTTTGCATTTTAAAATATGTCATGTTAAATAGCATTCAGTTAGGATACAAAATAAGGCCCCACAGTTTCGTAAATTTTTTCCAAAATTTTCGTTATTACTTATCAATCAATGCCTCCAATTCACGAAGTATTTAACCACAGAACAAACTTAATGATCCACTGGTGTAGAAAGTGTTATACTGTGTGCTGTTGTAAAAAAGCGAAAAATGAACGTGATAAGAACATGGGAAAAAGGTTCATTCTTGGTCACTTTTTTGCAAAGTAAGGAACACAGAAAGAGGAGCTCTAGGTAAAAGCCTGTCTTCATAATCACCAGCTTTAGTTATTTTTTATCTGATAGTTTTCACATTTAATATTTCTTTTAGCTAAAACATTTCTTACTGCTTTTGGGGCAACGAAGTTAAATTAGTTTTTTATTCAATCCTGTTGTAAGGGGTTAGAGGGGAGGTGTCGGGGGGAGAATCACATTAAAAAAACCTGGTTTTTTAATGTGATTAATTTAAGTTAAAAATCATTTTTTAAAAACTAATAAATATATTGTTTCTTGATGAATTTTAAATAAATAAACTTAAAGGCAGAAAGTTTAGAGAGTAAAAAAATTTTATATTTTTAGTTATTACTATGCATCACACACACTTTAAATTGACTCCATAGAGTCTTTATTTGAATGCTTTTGATTTTAATATTTTTTTAAACTGACAAAGCAGACTATCAAGAGGAGGAATAAAGTTTCTCAGTCATTCAAGACCAATAGGTTCCGAAAATTCTGCACGTAAAGTTGGTGCACGTAATATACAACTTTATAAATCCGCTAATTTTTACAGAAGACAAACCGAGAATCAGTTCACAGTAAAGATGAGATGCTTATTGCTTACGCTTGCTTTTCATTTATTCAAAGATTAATTCTAAGATACGAGATTTAATCGATATTTTATATTTGCGGATTAACTATTTCCAAAGTTTCCTAATTTATAAATACTATGTACCTACTAGTAGAAAATCTTCACACCTTAATTTCAACAGTATATTTCTATCTTGACTTTCTCTTTCGAATTAATGATAATTACAATGCCGTTATCTGGTTCTTTTATCTATTCACACTTGACAGAATTTGTTCTATGATTTTGGGGTCACTTCACGTATTATAAAGGAATATCTAAGTAATTTCCTGAAAAAAAAATACTTTGCATGGACTGAAAAGAGAGGGAACATGATTTTATCGAATCAAAAACATGTAATCCCTTTTAAAAAGCCGTAATTTTTTGGTTTATTTAAAAGATCCTTGTGTAAAGTTGTTTTTTCTGTATACTGTGTACTATGAAGGAAAACCTATTTTTACAGATCGCTCCTTATGGGACGTATTAATACAGGGGTTCTCAAACTTTTTTCCTCGCAGGGGACCCTTTTTGGTCTAAAAACTATTTACGGCACCTCTTATTTTTCTGCATATAACTTTTTCACAGAACAGTTGAGATATGTGCAGTTAGGTATTTTTCTTACATTTTCTTTTTAAGTATAAGGATTCCAGCTGTTTTTGTACAAAACTAACTATGAGGTATTTTAATCGGTATCATTTTAAAAGATAATATCAAAATGCCAAATCACTACATACTTCATCCAATTTTCCCTACAAAATTTATTAATTTAATATGTATGTGCATTGTGCAAACATTTTATAAAAGGTAGGATCTAAAAATAATAAACTTAGTTAATGAAAGAAATATTGATTCTTTGATGATGAATTTAAACTGATATAAGTATTTATTTTTTCATTATCATTTGTATCTGTCATAACTTAAAATAGAAATAATTTTGCTTTATAATGCCAGTTATTTTTAGGATAGTAAGCTCGGGCCTTAATCGTTTAAACTTCGCAGATAAAAATTTGGTTTCTGAAATCGTTGCTGCCAGATTGATTCGAATATTCTGCTACCAGGTTAATGGTATAAAAGAACAGTTAGACCTGTGTATATCCATACTTTCTATTATTATTAACTTGTCTACACCAATATTTCCTCATAGTCCCCAATAAGAGCAAATACAAAGGCAAACTGTAGATGTAGATAGGTTTCATTATGTACTAGTACAGCGAAGTGTATTAAGTACAGCATTATGTACTAGTACACCAATATTTCCTCATAGTCCCCAATAAGAGCAAATACAAAGGCAAACTGTAGATGTAGATAGGTTTCATTATGTACTAGTACAGCTAGTTTGATTGCGTTGTGTTTCCAGATGGCATCCAACCGGCGAAAGAAACCTTCAACCAGACTCCGCTTCAATCAAATCAGCAGCCAGGTGGTGTGCTGGATAACCGAGAATGTCCCTTGTCTGTCTTTGAGAAGAAATACCTTCTCTGCTCTGAGCGAGGAGACATTCCGGCCGTACGAACGTAAGCAAACACAACAGGCTTTTTATCTAAAAGTTATAAGAGCACCATGGCATTTCAGTTTGAACAACTCTAGGCTTTGAATAGACAGGGCCGGATTATCCAATAGGCAAAGTAGGCAACTGCCTAGGGGCCAGCTAGGGCCCCCGTCCCCAGAGGGTGGGTGCTCATATGTTTGAATTCAGGAAGGGGTCCAAGAAAAATGTTTGCAAGTAGTAACTATTTTTATTTTTTTCAAGCAGTAACTAGACTATTTTTATGAGGGGCTGGTTCATAACTATTTCAAAGGGACCCCTCACGAGTACTTAATGCAAAAATTCTTGCATAAAATACTGGAATTTCAAGCAAAAAGAGGGTGTCTAAGAGTCCTCCTCAGAAAAAGTTCAGAAATTTTATTCTTAAGAGATATGTTTTAACTTATTTGGGTGACTTCTAAAATGGATCGTGAGGGGGGCCTGCATATAGGCCCCCCTTTGCCCTTTTGTATGAGCACCCATTCCCCAGAGAATTTCTCTTGAAATGTTTCTTTGAGTTAAAATCGAATTTGAAGATTTTTTATGCGAGTCCGGTCCCTAAGCAAGGGGCCCGTGAAAAAATAGTGTAAAATGATTCCACAGACGGATCTATCAGATTCCCTAAAAATTAGCTTAAAAATTATCTTTTGCATGCTAGAAATGCAAAAAACAAAAACTTAAGTTTTGAAAAAAATTATTCTTAAATAGCTTCCTTCTAGCTAATTCTTAAATAGTAATTTTAATTTCAAAGCAACAGCTTCCTGAATGCTTTGAAATCTATTGAGGGTGATAAGACTCAGACATCACAAGTAATACACGAAGCCAGATGTTTAATTAAAGATTTGGGAAAAAAAAGGAAATGCTGTAATGGCAGTATTATGGGCTGCCATCCTACATAGATAGAATCAATGGTGTCAGTATAGCCTTACAAAAACCAACTATTGAACTTCAAATGGCAGTTAATCTTTTAAAATCACTCTTAGATTTTTTACATGAACAGCGAGAATTATTTAACGTTTACGAGATGAAGGCAAATGAAAAAAGTGATACCCAATAATAGTTATGATAATCAGCGTGTGCGAAGAAGTAAAAGGCATTACGATGAAGGATCTACAGATGAAGTTGTCCACACTGGAAAAATTAAGTTGAAAATTGAAACCTATTTGCCTGTCCTAGATATACTGTGTTCGGAATTTGTTGCGGCGTCTAGATACTTACAGGGATATAGATTCTCTATTTGAATTTTTGACAGACTTCTCTACCAAGTCTGACGATGAAATTAGAGAGGCTTGTTCAAAGTTTATGATGCATTATTCAGTGGACATCGAGCCTGAATTTATAGACGAGATGGTACATTTCAAGTACAATCCTATAATTTGATCGTTGGGAATATGGCTCAGTCAACTTTCCCCAATGTAATGACAGCCTTAAAAATGTACAGAAGCTTGATGATAACCAACGCGTTTTATAGCAAAATATTATCGAATATGGTGATAACAAGCCTTCTCACTGTAGTAAAAGCATAATTATGAATAATATTGCGATGCGGTTTTAAAACATATTTTAGAAAGGAAAGGGAAAGAGAAAAGGGGCCCCAAGAGTGCATTGCCTAGGGGCCCCAACATGGTTAATCCGGCCCTGTGAATAGACTTAGGAATTTATCTGCAGATTTAGTAACGTTATGAACATATCTTTGTCCCGTTCCTTTTTTTTTTGTTTTCGTTTCTTTCCTTTCCAGTTCGCCAACAAAATAGTCTCTTCGCATACGGTTTCAATAATTTTAGTTATTTTCAAAATCTTAAGTTTTGTATGTATTATTAAGTGGTTTTTAAAAGTTAAATTAATTTATAAATAATTTCATTTTAATTATCATTGAAAAATAATTTGGGCCTTAAATATAGTTTGATTGACAAACCTGAGATTTTTCAAAAAGATATTTAAACTAGATTTTCATAGAAAATTTGTATGTAGTTTAGTCATATAGCCAGGAGAAAAATGTTTGAGGTCATACAATATTGTTGCGATTGTTATGGGAACAGATTTTTCCATTCAATTTCAAGGGCGACGATAATTTGTAAGCACTGAATAAACGTTTTGTGCAATATCTACGTGGCTATTATTTGACTTTGTGCTTTTTTCATAGTTTTAGTTTTTCTATCGAAGTTTTTCTCCTGGCGGTATATGACTACACATGCGTATGTGAATAAACTGAGAAGTCTTTTTTTGTCTTTAGTTATCAAAATGAAATGCTGCTTCCCATTAAAGGAGTTAATTAAGTTACCAGTAAAACTCATTTTCGTTACCATTAATACAAATAATTATATAATTGTGATTTAATTGTGAGAATGTTACTTAATTGCTTTTTCCAAACATAATTATCTGTTTCAACTACCCACTGCGAATTGTCCCGTAGATTGCTGGATAGGCATGCGGGCCGCTTCGACCTCAACTGCAGGGACGCCGTGGGGCGAACGGCGTTGGTGGTGGCCATCGAGAACGAGAACTTGGAACTGGCAGAACTGCTGTTGTCCCGAGGCTGCGAGGCAGGAGATGCCCTGCTGCACGCCGTCTCGGAGCAGTTCGTGGAGGCCGTCGAGCTCCTCTTACAGCACGAGGAAAAGACACATCAGCCCAACACCCCTTACGTCAGTACAATTATTATGATTGGTTTGCTGTGTAGTTTTAGATCAAACTCAGTGTCCATCAGTTAACGACCTTTTTTACGTTCTCTTAGACAAAACTATATTGGTAATAAAAATCAGAATTTTGTAGAATTAAGACATAATTTTGTAAAGGACATCATTGAAGGGATGAGAATTTGTAAAAAGCATATAAGAATTGGATACTTATTACTCTCGGAGATGGTGCTTAACAATTAAAATTTTTGTTGGTTTTCGGACTGTTACCGCTTTAGGGAGACGCTATTGCTTATCCAAATACTTTGAAATTGATACTTCCAAGAAAAATGGAAAATTCGTATTTATTTGCATTTCTAACTTTACACAGTTCAAAAATTTATCTCATTAGTTATAATATAGTTTTATAACAATACCCTAATGGGCTGCTGTAACGGACGTACTGAAAATCACGGGAAAAATAAGCTTATATTTTATGGCACAATCTGTCAGAAAAAAAGCAAATGCCTGTCCTTTCATTATGTACTCGGAAAAATTTATTTTTTACCAAAGGTTTTATTATAGAGAAGTTATAATTGTGATATACTTAAAAATCAACTTATTTAAAGCAGAAATGATGTATGGGAAACTAAAGTTCACAGCTGTTTAGAAGATTCCTGGGTCTTTTTCGTCAATGCAAATGTAAGAAAAGCAGAAAAAAACATTTTCCGTTCTGGGCTATAGCCGAATACGAGTGTTTTTTTCCTTTTACTCACATTGACGCATGGGATACAGCAATCCCCAAAACAGCTGTACGCTAAACCAAATATGAATCTTCTAGTCTGAAGGGCCGTGGTGATGGATTTGGGACAGAACTGTACGTTTCGACGTTTGCTTCAGCGTTCCATCACCAGCAAGGTAAAAAATCACCAATTGGTACCAGCTGATGATGACCTCCGAAGTTGATGTCTCTATCCAAGGCCATTGACCACGACCCTCCATCCAGAAAGGTTTCTCCCAACCTTGTGGTTTATGGGGTATAGAGAACATTAAATATAGTAGTACCGAGGGGAGACAAAATTTTGACGTCTTACAATATTGTTTCGATTGTTTTGGGAACGTATTTCCCCACTCACTTTCAAGGGTTACAGTTATTCATAAACTATGAACAAACGTTTTGTGCAAAATCTGCGTGGCTATCATTTGGCTTTGAACTTCTTTTCAGTTTCAGTTTTTTCGCCAAAATATTTCTCCTGGCCGTATGAGAATACGTCGCTTTTATTTAACATTCAATGAGCACAAAGTAACAAACTGCTCGTGTCATTGCAGAGCTGGGAGGCGATGCCGCCCGAGCTGGCCACCTTCCCGCGCGACATGACGCCGCTGACGCTGGCGGCTCATCGCGACAACTACGAGATCGTGAAGCTGCTGTTGGAGCGAGGCGCCAGCCCGCCCGCGCCTCACGGCGTACGCTGCTCCTGCTCCGGCTGCGCCGCAGCGGCCGCGCGTGACTCCCTGCGTCACTCGCGCGCGCGCATCGACGCCTTCCGCGCTCTCGCCTCGCCCGCGCTGCTCTGCCTGGCCGCCGCCGACCCCGTGCTCGCCGCCTTCCGACTCAGCAGGCAGCTGGCCAGGCTCGCCAAAGCGGAGCACGAGTTCAAGGCAGACTACACGGTAACACTCTCTTTTTAATCCTAAATAGGAACATTGTTCATTAATTTTAAATGAATTGTTGGTATTCACTGTATAGTTATTTTAAAAAAGAAAATTTCAAAGAAACCGGGCCTGGGTGACATTTTTGACGAAATTTGGTTTGCCAATACCGTTTATTGGCAAATATGCAATTCAAGTTCTTTAAAACTGGGTTGCCAGATTTCATTATATCATCGCCATTTTTGGCGCCAAGCCTGGTTTCTTTGGATGAACCTAAAAAAATTGAAACCTGTATTTGTTTTGACGGACCAGTCATTTTGCTTGAGGACCAGTAAGATTGACAAAGGTTGCATTGGTTTGGTAGCAAAGCATTGGGGTTTTTCTTTCAATTTGTAACTCTGCTTTCAGTGATCTCCAACCACATTGCCATGTCAAACTTAGAAACTTTAAACATCTTTTATAAATCACTAAAAGTTTTTATGTGTGATGTCACAAATGTTAGAACCCACCTGTTGTCTTTACCTTTGTCACCCATTCAGGACCCCTCCTAAACGTGGATTGTGTTAAATAACCACCTAGTTTAGTATAGCAATTTTTTTACCCTGTGAGGAACCATGCTTAATAATTGAACCATTAAAATACCAAATTATTTATACGTATTTGTCTGATTACGATTCAACTTAAGTAAAAAATATCTTTGGAAATCATCATTCGTCAAAGAATTTTCAGATCAAGAATTACCATGTAGATGTAGAGGGGCAATTCCACGGGTAACTGACAGACATTTTTTAAGAAAAACGCTTAGTATTTTGTAATTTTCTTCCCAAAAATAAATTATAAAAAAATACTTTCCACCCAGTTTATTGCTTTCTTGTTAGCCTAATCTAATAGCACAATTAAATTTTCAAAATAGTATGTTTTTATTTAGTTTTGAAAAACTTTTAACAACATGGTAACTGACTGACATTTGTGAAACATTATTTTAACCTAAGATTAACCTGGAATCAAGCGTTTTCGACAACTCTGATTGGCTTAAAACTTGTTTTCTTTTTTCAACTACCAATTAGAAGTTTAATTCCAGGTTATCCTTAGGTTAAGTTAGTGGTGAATACGGCCGTAAAACATCACATTGTAAAAGAGAGTGAGTACTTACTTACAGGAGCTGCGGCGCAAGTGCGAGGAATACGCCACCGCTCTGCTTGACCACACGCGCACCTCGAACGAGCTGGAGGTGATCTTGAACTACGACCCCGACGGCCTCTCGCTGGACACGGGAGAGCGGATGAAGCTGGAGCGCCTCAAACTGGCCATCTCCTGCAAACAGAAAACGGTGAGTGTCTTTTCCCCTTAGACATAGGATGTTTCAATAAAAGAGTGGTGAATACCCTCACAACCACTAACCACCAAACCACCTAGTTATAGAAATTGCTAGACTACTAATTCACTGAAATGACGTGGATAGAGGCCAGTCCGCCAACTACAGACCCCTTAAATCCAATGAAAAAGTTCACCACAGGCTAAAACATGCTCAGAAACTTTTTCAATTGATTTTTTATCTCTAAGTGAAATTGAACCTCCAGACTTTATCACTGACGTTTCAGAACTCTGACCATATTTTCGAGGAGGTTATGGTACCATGGGTACTACCACTTAATGTATCCAAAGATTTTAGCCGAAGGATCTCGTACACCGCTCTAAATATAACTATATGGAATACACTTTTAAAAACCAACAGTAGCGCTCATTATGCAGTCGTAGTTAATTAATGTACAGTGAGCAAATTTTCGTTACCTGTGATGTCCAAAGCTCACATTTTGATAACCTAATTATGCCGCTAAATTAAGAAAAATCTAATTTTACTACTATCACTTTTTGCAAAGACTATACGAGGTACTAAAGAAAACTTTAATCTAAATGATTTTGTTAAAATTAAACCTTCTCAATTTTGGAAAAAAAATAAACTGATTGATAAGTTTCATTAACCTCAATATAATTTTGCTTCATCAACGAATCGATTACTAAGCGGTAGAAAATTCTGATCTATTCTCCAATACTTCGTTCAGTTTTCATAAATTGTGATAAACTGGAAAATTCAAGAGGTTCAAGAAACCCGTGTTGTTTCAGTTCGTGGCCCACCCCAACGTGCAGCAGTTGTTGGCCGCCGTCTGGTACGAGGGCAGTCCGGGCTTCCGCCAGAAAGGTCCGGTATCTCAGCTCATGGAGATCACCAAGATGGCCGCCATGTCTCCTGTCTGCTGCATGGCCTATCTGCTGGCCCCGAGCAGCTCTCTGGCACAGCGCATGAAGAAGCCATTCACTAAATTCATCGCCCACTCTTCCGTCTACTTGTTCTTTCTTTGTAAGAGACCATTCACAAATTACGTCTCTACCATCATAATTTTTTCATCCCTACCTCTTCCCATAGGCGTAGATGAGTTCCACTTAGGGGGGAGTAGGGGTGACCTTTTTGGTGTTAGAGAGATGGTCGCAGCCAGACATTTGTTTCGAAAAAAATTTTAAACCTTTCATGCAATTAATGCGCAAACGTTTTGTGGATAATTAATTATCCCCAAAGTAGTGTTTTGACTTATTTTTGGACATTAGGTGCCCTTTAGGTTACACTCGATTTGGATTCTAGTACTCTTCGGATTTCTCTAGGCAAAAAACAGTAGTATATTAATGTAGTCATAAGAACTTCAGGAGGGGTGAACCCCCTTAACCCCCTCTTGGATACGGCCCTGCGTGGGAGCTCTCATTTTTAATTTTGAATCCTCTTTGACATAGGTTTGCATTCTAGTAATCCGAGATTCCAAAATTTTTTCCTTTTTGAAAATTAATTTGTTAAAACTAAAGCACTAGCGGATCCAGGGGGGCTGGGGGGCTTAAGCCTCTCCCCCAAAAATAATAAGTTTTACACTACATAATATGGTATTTTATGCACCAAAATGAGTTAAAATCCTGTTACTTTAAAGTCAAATTTTCAAAAATGAGGGGTACCAAAACGAGTTCAAAAAGCGGGTTTTTTACATAAATTTCCAAAGATTTTCTGGGGGAGGACCCCCAGACCCCCCTTATAGCAGTTGGAGCCGGATAACTCACTACCTTTTCCATATTAACATCATCAAGAAGATTTAATTGGATTATGAAAATTCTTATCCCCCAAAACCAAATCCTGGATCCGCTTCTGAACTTAAGTAAAAGAGCCGTGATTTAGGGGGGCAGCTGCTCCTTCCTTCATCCCCCTGACTAAGCCCTTGCCTCCCCCACGTAAAACTTTAGTAGACCTCCCTTGCCTATTGGGATGTCATACTTTTCAAATTTAAACTTAACCCAAATTCCACATTTTTAAAATCTTAGTTTATTTTCGTAGCTTGAGAATATGAAAGCCCTTGGGGCAACAGCGAGATGATCCCAATAGCATTTCGTTGCAGTTAGCTCGTTGATGCTGCAAGCGCCTCCATTTTTAACCCTCTAATTACAGTAAAATTCACACCAGCAGTGGAACAATTTCTTCTTTTGCGGTAGTTTTTTAAGTTTGTTGTCACCAAATTTTTAACTCGCCCTTTTCATATCTTTTCACACGTGCACAATGCACCTGCGATTATTCTTAGAATTACCAGATATCTCTTATTGTTGATTGAGGCACTTGCTTGCAACAGCAACGAACTAACTCTGAAGCAAATCTATTAGAGTTAGCTCCGTGTTACTACAATTACCTCGATTCTGTATAGGTACTTTAGAAATGAGTGATTTTACACTGTAATGATGAACTTAATTTTTTTTAAATTGATGTTTCATTAATAGGTCCCTCTTCATTCATTTATTTTATGTGATATCCTACCTTCCCATTGCAGTTCTTCTAATCCTAGCCTCTCAACGGGTCGAGTCCTTAATAATGGAGTTTTTTGAGCTACAACATGACCTGGACCATGAACGAGGAAAAGCTCCAGGGTTTATCGAAAGCGCAATAGTCCTCTTCGTTGCAGGTTAGCCAAAATATGTATAATTAGATACCTATTTCTTCAACAGAACAGTTTGTTGATCCCTCAGCAAGAAAAAAATTAACACTTGCAAAATTTTTTCAACAAAGTATAGAAGAGAGGAGGGTATTATGGAACACCTGAGTTTCTGCTCCCCCTCGTGCTTCTATCACATGGCAATGCCACTGAAGTCTTAAGAAATCCCCCATAATGCAGTGCGCAAGAGTTTAGCTTCCTGTTGTTGTCTGATCAGTCGCAGCAAATCAAAGTGTGTTTTAGGACTTTCGAAAGTTTTTGACGGTAAATGTTCAAACCTTTTAACCTACCAGTAACTATGAGACTTTGGTTTTGTTGTTAAGCATAATGTACACTAAAATATCAGTAGTTTCTTATGCTGTAGTTGTTTTTTAGCAATCCATGTTTTATCGGTCAGTAAAAGGGTTCATAGTACAAGATGGCCTGTCGGGTAATATGGAACATTCCATAAGCAAAGGGTCAGAAAAAGACGATTATGTTTGTGACTATTGTAAATAGACTCATGAACAAAACTATTTGAACTTAAATTGTTAAATATATTTTTATAGTTAAGATTATCTATGTTCTCTAAGGTCTAATTAGTTTTCAATAGCTGTAAATCCAACTGTTCCATATTACCCTCCATTTGTAACTTTTTCTTAAATTACATTTTTTGATTAAAAAAATAAATGCTGATTTATTGGACTATTGGCCCTTCATTGTCATTAGTTATAGTATGTACTTAAAATGATTCGGCGGAATTTTATTAAACACCAATAGAGTTATTCTTAAATATATAAAGGGTGTTCCATAATACCCTCCTCTCCTCTAACTTTCAAATATTTCAAGTGAGACAATTTTTGACAACCCACTGTATTTAAAATACGATAAGTAATGTATAGCATACCCCCAAGCTATACCATACCCTTATCCCAATATTCATTGTCTCCCTCTAGGCTTCGTGTGGGCGGAGATCAAGCAACTGTGGGAGGCAGGTCTTCACGATTACCTCAACGACATGTGGAACGTGGCCGACTTTTTTACAAATATGCTATACCTTACTTGCATCGGTTTGCGAATCTCCGCATGGATAATAGTAAGGCTTGCTAAAGAACCTTACAAGTTATTTCCTTTTTTACTTTGAAACCTTAGCTATTTCCGGCTATGATTGAAATTCAAACAAACTATTGAAGAAGGTTGTAGCAGTTGACTGTGAGAAAAATACATGACCTGATATAACATACGTTCTCCTATTTAACAGCTAAACGAATAAAATAATACCTTATTCTCAAATCTTATTTATTTATTTTTAATTTGTAAAATTATCTTTAATACATCAATTACCTATATTTTCCTTCGTAGAAGCCGGGCCTGTATATCACCTCTGGATTTTCGTGATGTTTGT
The DNA here is from genome assembly GCA_024610705.1 of Tetragnatha versicolor. Lineage (NCBI taxonomy): Eukaryota > Metazoa > Arthropoda > Arachnida > Araneae > Tetragnathidae > Tetragnatha > Tetragnatha versicolor. The sequence goes on from JANDEH010000009.1 coordinate 44,750,487, forward strand.
CCCTGCTAAAATTTAAATGAAATATGTCGTTATGGATTATATTTAAAAAAAAGAGTAGTGATCTTTATAATTTTGGGAACCACTAGTCCATAGTCCAAATAGCACACAATAGAAAGAGATATTTGCCAGACGTTGTGACAATATTAAATAAGTTTTCAAATTTTTGTTAATAATATGCATAGTGTTACTGTATGGGAAGATCTAAGTACTTTTGTGAGTTCATAAACCCCTGCATTTCAAGGTACGTCGTGATGGTGTGGAAGCGAAATTACCACGCGAAGAGTGGGATCCCTATGATCCAATGCTTATTTCTGAGGGAATTTTCGGTGCAGCCAATATCTTCAGGTGAGTAAACAGATAACTGCGGTGTTATACTTATTTTTACATTACTGTATTTAGGAGCTTTAATTATTAAATAAAAGTAAAGATTTATATACTATTCCAAAATAGGTTTTCTTTTAACCGACTTGAAGCCAAAAAGAAAAGTTTTCATTTTTTAAAAATGGTTACAAGCCCGTTTGAAATCACTCGACTTCATTTTTTTGCGAATGAAGGTTAATTAAATTGATAAGGAACAAAGATTACATTTTCTAGATTTTTTCTTTAAATACAATCATCTTTCCTTCGATAACAAAAAAATACTCCTATTGTTCATTAATAAGCATAGAGTGAGAAATTTTAAAATTTCTTTTAGTTCTAACAGTTTAACTTTTTAAATGTAGAAAATGATTTAGGTATTTTATCTTCTCTAACAATGTCCGATGACTCATAGCCATTCTCTGTTTTAATTGAAATTCTGTATGGTTCACGATAAAAGAAAATAATAGAAATGGATATCGATACAATCTTTCAAGAACTCAGGAGAAATGTTTCAACTTAAAATTAATAGAGAGGACATTCTTTCTTCTAGTTTTTTGAAGATGGTGCACATATTTTCCGTGAACCCTCATCTTGGTCCACTGCAAATCTCATTAGGGAGGATGGTGTTTGACATTATCAAATTTTTCTTCATTTACTCCCTTGTCCTATTCGCTTTCGGCTGTGGTATGAACCAACTGCTATGGTACTATGCAGACATCGATAAAGAACTGTGCTACAGTGGCCCAAACGGATCTATTAACTCCAATTATGAGCAATCATGCCTCATCTGGCGAAGATTTGCCAAGTAGGTTCTTTATTAGTACGTATCTCGATGTTACCTCAGTATATCAACTTTTGAAAAGCCCAAGTCGGATAATCACCTTTATTTGTTTTTCAATACATGAGGAAAACATCCCGTGTGGTGAATATGACATAATATTGTGTACTATTTTCGTATCTATAGCGTGCAATTATGCTTTGCATTGATACACATCTTTAAAAAAAATTATAGAACTTATTTACCTAAATGATATTAGCGTGAGTTGAGTGTGATACTTAGGGGAGAGTGGGGCACATTCGCACAAAAAGTGCATTTCGGCATATTTCTCTGGATCTAGATGAGATATTGAAACAAACTCGGATTCAAATGAAAGTTAAGACCTTTCCCGATATTTTAGAACTATAATTGGTCGCATTCGTCTAGAATTTCTAACCTATATAATCAATCTAAAAAAACGAGAAATTTCGTGCGAATGCACCCCATGGGTGGGGCAGTTTCGCACACGTGTGGGGCACATTCGTACACATGCAAAAATTATACTAAATTAATGGTAATTTCGCCGCTAGGGGCGCTGTAAGTCATCTCAATGGATTCTCCAGGGTCACTTACCTAGGGGTAGACCTTACTTCCATGACCCTAGGAGGCGTTGGTTCCGAATAAAAGCCGTGCAACGCAATTTTGAAACACCCCGTATATTTGGGACACGATTCTCCAAACAATTGTACCATATATTAGAAAGGATGTATCTTTCTGAGTGCAATGGCTGTTGATGCATGAATTTAAGTTAAACCAGTCAGGAGTAACGAAAGTTAATGGAAACCCTTACAAACGCGCAAAAATCAGCATTTTTCGATGGCTGCCATAAAAAATCAAATAAAGATAAAAAAAATTAAAGATAGTGTTTTTGGACTCTCCAATGATATAAGAATCAACCCTCAAAAAATTATTTGATTCTAAAATGGTCGAGCGACCATTTCTGTTTTTCTGGATCACTTGATATGGATTGACCCTATACTCAGTTGCAATTTAACTTGAGCCTGTAGAAATATGCTGAGAGCAACCGCAGAAAATAGTTCCCCGAGCGGTGTTTGAATTTTTAGTGAAATTTAGAGCTTCAATTTTGAATGATGATTAGTTTTTTAAATCCACGTATATTAAGCATCTTTTCATCCCGATATGCATAAAATGTTCATTATTATTATTTTTAAAGTGGCGTAGCGCGTAGTAGTACAACTCGCTCTCAAACTCGCCAGCCAATAAGAGCTTCTAGCAACCTAACAGGATTTCTGTTTACTCAGATTTTCTTCCGTGTGGCCATGACGTCAGGCTCAACTTAAGTTGCAATTGAGTATAATTAAGTTCTCATTTGGTGGACGCAGAGGTAGACACAACAGTTTGTCTCATGTAAATCCCCGACGTCCCCGATTTGTATTACATTGCAGCCATTACCAATTACCAACAAGACTTTTTAAAAATATTTATTCTATCCGTCAAATAAATACCGTAATTATATTGCATAATTACCTTTTTTAATTTTGATACGTAAGTAAATTTTTTGGTTGGTGGTAAATTTTAAAAAAGTAAAAGTGGTAAAAGTTTTTTTCAATGTACCTGATATTTTTCAGTTTATTTGAAACTTCGCAGAGCTTGTTTTGGGCCAGTTTTGGTCTAGTTGAACTCGAGAACTTTGAGCTCACCGGAATAAAGAGCTATACCCGATTCTGGAGTCTTCTTATGTTTGGCTCTTACTCGGTCATCAATGTAGTGGTACTTCTCAATCTCCTTATAGCCATGATGAGCAACTCCTACAATATTATTTCGGTGAGTACCAGTCATAGTTTTTAGCATTCGTTGCAGTAGAAAAGAAATTAGTACTTTTAGTTAAGAATAAGAATAGTTTAATTTTTTTCTCATTACTATCGTAACAACGTCTTCTTGTAATAATTATGCCCGAAACGCATTCCTGGTGAGTTATTAAATGATAAAAAGTACCACTTGGAATATCAAAATATATTCTTTATCTCTGAGTTCTTCAGTTTTATAAATTTTCAGAGAAAATGAAGAAAGGTAAGGTCTTGTGAAGCGGTTACTTTTGTGACAATGTTGACGACCCTAAAAGTATCCCAATCCTATTCGGAAAAAGTTTACATAAAATAGGTCGAAATGATCCTGACTGACATTCTTAAGTGAATAAAAGTTCTGGTGGATTTAGTGTTAAGAAACAAGATTTCAGAACTGACTCTGACAATTTCGAAATTTGAAAATTTGTGGATTTCTATTAAAGCTACCTCCCCTATTTGAAAGGAACGGTCCGACGTGGAGTGGAAATTTGCTCGAAGCAAACTGTGGATGAGTTACTTCGAAGATGGCTCCACCTTGCCCCCACCCTTCAACATCTTCCCCACATTCAAGATCGGAAGTAAGCTGTTCAGCTGCAAAAAGAGGCTGTCGGCATCGCACTCACTGAAGGCAAGTCATTCCAAAGAAATTTAGTAGATCCGTATATTAAGGCTTGTTTCTAAAGGCAGAACCTCAAACGGTAATAGCCAATTAAACATCCAAATTTTCTAAATTGCTAAATGACTATAAAACGGTGAGAATTTTAAAAATATGTTTATTAAAATAAGTTTTTTATTAATAAATTGCCTAAATTTTAAGTTCAGTATTATATGTATAAACCTAAAATAGTGTTTTATGACTTTTTTATAAGTTCATGCTTTTAACTCGGAGGAAAATATTGTTTCAAACAAAACGATGATTTCTCACATATAACGGGAGAATTCACAATAATGTTAAAGTTATTTAATTTAGGAAAAAATATATAAATACTGTACCATTTTTCAATGTAAATTTCTCTTACAGGTTAAAGAAGAAGAACGAGATGCCAAGTATAGGGTATATTAGCTCTAATTGTATTTTACCATAACCTTACGCAGGTATTCTAGTTTAAGGAAATTTTTATTTGAATTGTGGGAAAATCAGTTCCTTTTTATTCTTACAATTTAATGTACGTTTGTTTCGCAAACTAATGCATAAGTATTTCCTAAAACAATGTGTTAAACCTTTCCTTTTGAGATTTTTGTGGTAGTGCCTAATCCCTCTTTCGACAAGCAAAATATTAATTCGTAAACGGTTTTTAAAGCAATGTTTTTACTCACTCAATTGATTAAGTACTAAGAGTTACTTTTTCTTTGTATAATATTTTGGGTTATTTTTAGTCCTACCTGGGGCGGTAAATAGCACACCGAATTTAATGCTGCCGATTTGAAGTTGGCTTTCTTACAAGCTTTTGCGCTCTGTAAAACGAGCTTTTCCTTTAGAGTTGTTAGTATGCAGCAAAACCAACCCACTACGAAACCGCAACGTAACCCAAGCAAGCAATCGTTAAGTTGTTGCGTATTTATTTGCTTCTGAGAGACGTAGGTATTTCAACAAGTATTTTAGCTAGATAATTCTATTTTTAAAAGAAACATTTTTCCAAAACGAAACAGGTTAAGAAAAAAAAACTGAAAATGTTTCACTAATATAAGTATCATGTTTTAAAATTATATTTTTTGTTTGAAGAATAAATTACCAAAGCTTGTATATTCTTGAGAATTATTTTCATATTGTTTATTATGCAATTTACGAATGAAATCAATCGTTTTTTATTCATTTTTACCATTAAAGTTTTAAAAGTTATGGTTATATTTCCGTGTTTATTCCTAAATTAATCATTACCATCTTATAATCATTTTTTCTTCCTACTTATTTTGTTTACAATACAGAAGTTGAAATTTTGACTTTGATATAAATTATAATATTTACACTTTGTTATAATTAATATCAATATTTTTTGGTATATGTACAACATAAAATGCATAACTGATTAAGAATTAAACAATCTAAATTTCAGATGTATCAACAATAATTATTTAGAGAACCTTTCATAATTTAGAATATCATTTTTAAACCCTTTTTAGTGAGAGGGGTCTCAGAGACCCCTCCACATAGTAGTTTTTGCCACAGCAGTTAAGGGTTCGGGGGAGGTGAGACGTGACAGCTTGCGAGTCCTAAGTGCTTGTGTTGTGTGCATATAGGACGTGATGAAGTGCCTGATAAGGAGGTACGTGACGAGCCAGCAGCGACGATTGGAGGAGACGGGCGTGACGGAGGACGACGTGAACGAGGTGAAGCAAGCCGTCACCAGCTTCCGCAGCGAGCTCTTCGAGATCTTGCGCAACAACGGCATGAAAGGCGTCGGCGGGGCCGCGGATGTCCGTGAGTCCCTCCATCCCATCTAGACGCGATAAGGGGCCATCCATAAAGGAGGTCACAGGGTTTTTTTTCAGCATTTTTGACCCCGTCCCTCCCCTATGTTACTAAGTGTCACACTTCACTATACCCCCCTTTTGTCACATGTCACATTCTGCTGCCAATAATAAATTTGGAATAGGGTTGGTAAGAATCTAGGACCAATGTTTTTATACACGTTTAAGAGCACCCCACCCTATAATTTCAAAGAGAATTCAATCCGACGAGGCCAATCACAGTGAGACTTATCAAAGTGCCTCTGTTCCGTTGGTCTTGCCCGACTACCATACCGCAACGAAACAGAATAGGTGAAAACGCTCCCTTACTCTCGGTTTTGGAAACGGGGACCAGCTTAATCATTTCCATTTAAAAATATTTCATTTTAATCTCTCGTATCTTTATTTAGATGTAATTTGTCCAGAATATTATTACATCTAGTAATTAGTTGCTATTACTGATGGTATTATAAAAGACGAGTTTCCATTGTTCGAACAAGAAGGATATATATACAGTCAAGTCCGCTTAATGTGATCGCAATTGTCCGAGACTAAACTGATAACATTATCCGATCGATAACAATAAGCGATCTCATATGAAAAAAACAGCAAACAGTGTTACTAGATTGTTTCCTTTAAAATCAAAATCATATAATCGTAACAAATGTATTTAGAACTCTATTTTTAAACTAGGAAAAATTTTAAGGGGAAATATAAGAGTAGTTCAGTTAATAAAATTAAAATAATCGCTTACTGTGTATTTTTATAGAAAGGTCTCTCTCACTTATTTATTACATAATCTGAATTTCATTAAACAAGGGAAAATCAAAATCTCTTATCAGAAACATCTGCAAAGCGTGGATCTTGGTGTTTCTTTAACCAATCACAAGTATGGATTCGGACCCCCATAACCGTTTTCTTTCAATATAATATACGGAATGTTTTATTTTTCTTACCCATACTGAATTTCAAGAAAAAAGAAGCGCCAGATGTTCTCATGGAGAAGATTTTTACTTGTAAAAATTGACCTTCAAAATGAAACTCGAACCCAAAAGCGGTCGTTTTAAAGGGGATATGGACAAATTTTGATAATATTAAGCGGATTGATGATTCATAGTTGATCACATTAAACGATGTATTTTACATTAAATTAAATAGGAATGATCGGGACCTGTCAATTCCGATAACATTATCCGATTAATAACATTAACCGTGATCACATTAAGCGGATTCGACTGTACAATCTAATACGACTATCGACAGCCAAACAAGCTTATGAATGAGGCGCTTACATTAACAGAACTATAACAAGACGAGAATAATTTCTAAGCATACAATAAAAGAGAAATGTATGTTTTATTAACACCATAGTCATCCACTTCAATCATGAAATGGTTTTGATTAATTATGATAAAAATAGACACAAGATTTGCAACTTATCTCTTTTTTTAACTTTAAATACTGTTTAATTAATTGTGCCCGATTCGACTTCATAAAACGAACATTGACCTTTAGTTGTAATTATAAAATCCAAATTTTAACCAATCTCGAAGCATCGCAAGCACCTTGAATGAACATAATGAAGTTTTGAAGGGAATCATTCTTTACAGTATGAACATTAGAAATAAAAATCGAGTAAATTATAATCATAAGTAATCATTGAATTCATATTAGGATATCTTTTTTAAATTTATTTTTTTAAGTTGACTGCAAAGTTTTTACAATCTTTAACCTGCTCATATTTGTTCAATAAAATCGGGTCACACGGGAAAGAAAAGGTTGAACTAATTCCTAATTGTATTACTTTTTAATAAAAAAAAATAATGCTTAAAATATTAAAAGAAATATTTCTACAGATAGAAACAAAAACGTATAAATCGCTTGATATGTCTCTATATTTTCTCGTCTCTCTCACTGTAGCCATGACTACTCTTCGTAAACTGCGACTGTTCTTAGCGAACTTATATTCGATTCTTTCCTTGATGATAAACCGGTTGCTCGGTAACATTTTCGATAGTAACGAATGTTATTCTGAGCTGAAGTTGTCAAACACGCGAAGGAGTATTGTAAATTCACAAGGAACTGGTATCGTGTCAATTTCTCAATCGAAAGGATATTTCAGGCGCCCTTGACAACGAACAACAAAAGTAAAAAATACAAACAATGAATACTTTAATTGCACGCACACATGAGTTTGAAGCTCTGTGAGTAGATACAATTTCCTGAAGAAATTTCACTTGGAAAAATTATATTTTTCTAGGCCTTTAGAACAAAAAATTGTTTATTTTTAACCAAAATTTAGCAAACAAATGAAGAATAACAAGGAGTAAGGGGGTATATAAAAATAAATTGTATAAGAAAGTTAAGAAGGTTGTTATGGGAACTTTTTGCAAAAGAGTATTGTAGCACGGCTAGTAATGCAGTCATCATAACAAAACTATAAGTAACCGGTATACGAACTTAATTTTTTTATTTACGGACTTAATTTGCTTTAAGTATTCAATGCAATTTAGAATTTACCCGACTGTTTCACACCTAACTTTAATTAAATAATCCAAGTTTAAAAAATTTTTTATTTGCGAGCAAGTATTTTCTTATACACCTATGTGATACTCAAATTGGCACAGCTAAAAGGAAAGTCATGCATTTTTTAGTTTTGGACGGAGTTTAAACATTGTATATTTGAAACAGTAAGTGAAATTCAATTAACTATAGAACTGATGATTCTTGTGTAAAAATGAGTTAATTTTCTAGAACCAATGAAAAACTGTTTCTATCATAGTTGAAAAAATCGAAATATCTCATTTATATTCCTTGTTATTTTACCTATATTTTTTTCAATTTCGTGATTGTGTTTATCAGATCAGAGATCTCCAATGTTTAGTGAGATACCTCCCAAGTACTTCGCGATATCGGGCTAGATTCGCAAGGTATCCCGAACTCTACAGTTTATCTATGTATGATTGCACGTGTCAGGGGCGTAGCCGGAAAAATTTCAGAGGGGGATATTGGAATTTCAAGAAGAGATAGAGGATATTTTTAGTTTCATTTTCCATGGCTAAAAAGATAATTTTTCCGGACTTTCGGGGGATATTGCCTTGATTTCCCTTTTTAGTAATGTTCTGTTCTGATAGTGAGCATGTGCCATGAAAGTATCAATATAGTATAGTATATCATATCCCAATGCACTTATAATGCTACATCCCTAGCACATATTACACAATCGGAATCTAACTTATAAATAAAGAAAATGTGATAAATTAGCGTTATTACAGAAACAAAAATTCCAGCATTCAAGTTCTGAATTAAAAATTCCCAGGGAAATCATTAATCGATAGTGCAATAAGTTTGCAGGATAAGATGGTTAGATCTTAGCTTCTAACCCTTGAAACATAAGTAGTGAAACTTGTTATACGGCAAAGAAAAACTTTGGAGACCTTCTTGAAGTCTGCAATCAAGTTTTTATCTTCATTTTGTGGTGGATATTAAAAGAAAGAGGGAAAACGACGTCAATGTTTCTCTCTTTCTATTGTATCCCCACCACAAAATAAAGATAGATTGAGGACTCATAAAATTATTCCGGGCTTGAAACACCGATGCTGACATCAACCTTACGGCTGTATTCACCTCTAACTTGACCTAAGTTTAACATGGATTTAAGCTTCTTAGACGACTCTGATTGGCTTAATACTAAATTTTGTATCCTCTTTTCAACTACCAATTGGGAAGCAAACACCTATTGAAATTAATTATTTTGACTATAGTATATCATCACAAAGGCTCTAAACAACCAGTTTTTAATTTTTTCAGATTTTTTAAAACCCTAAATAATTTGCAATCCTCATTTAAAAGTTCTAAAGGAGAAAAACCGGGCGTGACGTCACAGTTGCGAAATACAAAGGAGCCGCCGATCGCTTGAATTGTCCAACCAATCGACTGCTCAAATTTCCCCCTTCTGCTTCCAAACGATGACGCGTGTTCCACAACCCTGACGTAATGCGTTGAGCTACTGCGCGTATAGTTTTATACTTAAAAATTAATTTATGATCAGATTTTAAAAATTTCTTCACCGACGATCTCCTTTTATGAAAATCTGTTTGGAAAAACTAAATTTCAAAAAGTGTTTATATTTGAAGTTTTGATTCCAGGTTAACCTTAGGTTAAGTTAGTGGTGAATACAGCCTTTATTTAGTTTTTGGGATTTCACTAATGAGTCAATGCCTCGTTGCAGTGAGCCGCAAGGAGCGCCTGCGGGAGCGGCGGCTGCTCAAGGACTTCAACATCGACCTGGTGGAGACAGTGGTGGAGGCGTTCCTGCCCGAAGCGATGGAGCGCAGCAAGGGGCGGCTGAGCCTGCTGCGGCGGCTGACGGGGCGCGAGGCGGCGCGCCGCAAGTGGAGCGCCGCAGCCGCGCGCGCGCGAGGCAACCCCATCGGCACCACGTCGGCAGGCACCGGCGGCTCGCTCAAGGAACTGCGCGACACCGTGCTGCGCGAGCAGGAGCCGCGCGAGCGCTTCGTGCGCGCCGCGAGGCGTGTGGCGCGCCAGGCCATCGCGGAGCCGCGAGCAGCCGCAATCATCGAAGAGCCGCGCCCCGACGATCCGCCGCCCCGCGCGACCCTGGAGCCGCCCCACAGCCCGCGCCGACACTCCGCCCCCGCAGCTGGTTGGCTCTGAGCTGGGCGGACGGTGATCTGCTAGGAGTCGAGTTCGACAAGAAGAAAAAAGACTCGGATGAAAGTTCGAGATAGTCGCTAATGTAAAATGTAACTAATTTTTTAGCCACTGTAAGGGGACGTTTATTAATTACGTGAGGTCAAAATAGGAGGAGTAGGTCTTGCAAAATGTAATAATATCTTACCCAGGTAGGGTCAATAAAGATATCCCATCACTTTTAATTAGATAGTACACTTAAACATAGTAAAGAAATTTAATCATTCAAAAATTATAGGGTAAATACTCAAGTGAATGAAAGGGGAGTACACGACATCTCACTAAATCTCATTTATGGAGGGGACCAAATACTTGAAAAACCACCTTATTTAATTAAAGGGCGTCCCGTAACAGTTCACCGACGAATAATACTCACTTCTACATTGAAATTTAAGTCTGTTTTTTACTATCATTATCTCGTGACAGGGAGATAATTTTGCAATTCTTTAATACCAATGTGTTGAATTCAACAGAAAAAGTCAAAAGAAAGTATACATAATAGTCGTTAATGTATAAAATGTAATTAATTCTTATACCGATATTATTACTCTTATTTCATTCCTTCCATCAGTCGAGGTAAAGATGAATCATAAAGGAGGTTTGAGGGAATGAAAAAAGTTAAGTGACAAAATTGTCGTCCGAAACATTCTTCTATACTTTCACCGTGTGTCATTTAGGAAGTTCCTATCTTCTGAAGGTAACTTGCTTCAGAGAATTCCGTTTTATATCCCATTCGTAGGGTACTCAGGAGGTTGTTTAACAAGTTATACCAAAAAAATATTTCTACTTAATTTTTATCAGAATTTCATAGCATGTGATGTAAACACTTCACCAGTTGGAACTGAATTTCTTGAAAATGAGCTTTGTGTAGGTGTATCCAATTAAATTTATGTATTATTGTTTTCCCCTAGAATGACAGATTCAAGTGAAAACACGTGTGTTGTTAAAAGCAGTGATTTATTAGTTATAGTATATCTGGTCTCGGTAAGGCTAATACGCATTTAATAAAAGATTTGTTAATGCATTCCAACCAACAAAATTCAATTTTTCTAATGAATGTGGAAAGATATTGTGTAAGTTTTATTTTAGGGCAAAAAATCTTTTATTGATAACCATAATAATATCTGATCCTGCAACAAATCTTGTGAAAGAGAAAAATGAGAGATAAAGTTAACTGAAATTTTGAAAGGCGTGGTAATAAGTTACGGCTTTTTGATACTAACATATCGAGATAACTCATAACTGTCATCTCATGTATGATTAGAAACAAGAAAAATTATTACTTAGAAAATAATGTTCAGAGTACAATTAATTTTATGTCAATTGCTCCGCATTTTTGAAATACTCCATGAAATATAAAATTTGGCAGTCAACTTTACTGATGTACTACCGAGAGAATTTCCTTTTTTAGCAAAATGATTGCACACATTTTTCTTGTAATAAGTTAAGAAAAGATCTTACTGGATGTTCTATGTGATACATAAATGTGTGTGGAATAAATCATTTCGAAATACTTGTAATCTCATTTTTATTAAATTATTCCTTTATAGGTAAGGGACATAAAATAAACGAAGGTCATATTTAAAACAAACATAATTCAATACAAATAAAAAGATCTAAATCACAAAATAAGTTTTTTAATTCTACTTATAATTTTTGTCCCATGAATGCAATGATAACCCTCGATTTTCATAGGATTTCCCTCTTTTTATGATTTGAATTCTTCCTCTTATCATAAAGAAAAAAACTTATCGAAAAAGTTTCTAGATTAAGAATATTACAAGAAAAGTAACTAAAATGGGGTGAATCAAAACACTTGGTTTTTGCTTTTAATTACCTGGAAAATTACTGTTCTGCCCATGGTGAATCAAGGTTGGCTGGATTGGACCCAATTGGGTTAGACCCAATGGGTTGTTTCAAAAAAAAAACATGTGAAAAACCCACATTGTGGACCCATTTTTTGGACGCAAGAGAGCAGAGGGCAAGTTGCGTTACCATCCTATACCGTTCTGATGAGTCCTAACAAGGACGAAACCGGTCCACGGTTGAAGGTGACGCTTGAGAGTTATGAGTTTACACTTATTGTCCGCTTAACCAGCGATAAATGGTGAAATTCTCCTTTCAAGATAGTTCTAAGTTCAGACCTGCAATTTTTGAAGAGTGGCACAGCTTTTAAGTGTGAACAAAATTGTTTTCTTCAATCATAATCCCAAATTTCTTATAGTATAATCCTTTTTTTAAGGAAAAGGGAGATTAAATTAGGAAAGTAATTTTCATTAAAATAAATAGAAAATTGGGTTTAACTCTGGATAGACTTTCAGCCCCACACACCCTATATTAGCCGCTGAATTCATTTGATCTGTGGTTTACTACACATCAACTTCCCCTCCACCATGATCGAGACGATATCTATCTGTGTTATATCGAGTCGATTCCATTACGTTTTCTAGGGTAGATAAAAAGAAAGATAAATTTGGAATACATTTCTGGCATGACAAGAGCGTTTGATTACAACTGGAAGTTGGAGAAAATTCGATAAGAAAATTGCTTCGTTTTCGATACGAAGGGTACAGGTTGAACTCAAATGAACTCAGAATAGGAATCTGTACTCAACTTGAATATAAATAAGATTATTTTGTTTAATTTGTAGTATATCTTCATATTATCGCTTTTCTAAACATTCCAATTCTTAGCTTCCTAGTTCAAAACCTCTGTTACATTAAGTACTCCCTTCTGAAGAGAACCTTTGGATTATACCGATAAACGGAAATGTTTGCTTCAAACACTCCAAAGTCTAATAGAAAACTGAACAGAGCTGATATTTGTCAATATTTGATCTTTTCCAATTGCATCAAATTTAAATCTAAGTGATGAATTGACTGCGTGCAAATTAATCTCCATTAGAAAAACAACGTTGTTATTTTGAACATACAGATAAATTTAAAAAGCACACAATCGTTTCGGGGATCCATGGATCCCTCTTTAGTGTTATTTTACTCTCATGCTCTAGGTTTTAATTTCCCACAAAATTTCCTCCCAGCTGTATAAAAACTGATTTCATGTTTTGTATTTATCTTTTTAAGCACTGAAGGGGATTCATGCCTCCCCAAAACAATTGCCTGGTTTTTACCATGTGCAAATAAACAAAAGATTTTAATTTCTTACAAAGGTACCCGATATTCAAATTTATTCAGTAAATTCCTTTAACCCTTTATCTACTGACGGCACTTACAAGTCCCACCAACTTTAAAATTACATAGAATAACCATCCTTGCGAATATACTTTGGAGGAACACTTTTTTAGTTTTACTCTTCCAGGATAAATGGCAGCTAGGGTTCTATGATGAGTATTTTAGCGTGAAATGTGAATAGATTTAAAACTAGTTGAGCTTTCAGCTGCCATTTTGATCGGCTTCCAATGATTGTCATTTTTGCTCCCTCCAAAGTAGTAAAAGTCAAAAGAAAGGTATTATTTTTAAGACTTAAAACTGCGATAATAAGCCATACGTTTTTTGTATCGTGAGAATATTTTAGCGTCAATTTAATTATTTATCTCTGTGGATTGAATTTCCCAAAGATGATTATTTCATTTATGCGTATCCCTTAATTTTTAATTTAGTGACTCAAAACAAATATTTGTACGAAAAAAATTACAGGAAATCAGAATGCAGTAGATAAAGGGTTAATATCAATTTCTGTAAAATTTTCCGCTAGTAATGAAAGCATTGCATATTTTCTATTTTCTTTTGTGTGACTATAATTAGTAGGGGAGAGGAGGGAGGAATGGGACAATTTTCACTAAATATTTTTTTATTCATTATCCCCTGCTTATTCATAGATGCAAATGGTTGGATAATAAACTTTAATGTTTTAACTTAATTTTTTAAAAATGTACAGTTCTTAAATGTTGTTTAATTTTATCACTTTTGATCATTCAAATTAACAAGAATTTTGTCCCATTCCTCCCTCATGGGTGGGAGGAGTGGGACATGAGTATGGGAGGAATGGGACACTTTTGAAAAGTAAAGAAAATTAGTAAAATGTAATAATGAGAAAGGGCCTAGTATTTTACCTACTATTCTTTTAACCTTTGCCCACATTTTTAAACAGCTTTCAATTTTATATCTATTATAGAATAATTTTTAAAAAATATTTAGTACACTTGAACTCTTTCCCATGGTGTTAAGAATCAAAAATTGAAATACAATGTAATACTTGGAATTGTTTATTCAAGAAATGAAAAGCATTTCAATTGAAGCGATAGAAAGCTATCAGAAATTAATATTTTCAAATTTTGTTTACATTTTTGCAAATTTTGTTTACATTTTTCAGAGTGTCCCATTCCTCCCTCCACACATTGTTTTTAAAATATAACTTGTCACATAAACTATGCTGGTGTTAGGCTTTATGAAATTGCAGATTAGCATAAATTATATCTTTTAGATTACAATGGCATTATATAATGTTTGTTCTACAAATTACATGAGAAATGAAATAAAACTCAAGATAGACTGGATATTAACTTTGGAAGTGGGAAAATCAAATTTTTACAACTATAAACAGAAACTTGCTGCTGGATAAACTAAATGAAGGAAATAACAAGAAGCTATAAGAAGGCCATCTAATGACCAAATTGGAAATAAAATAAACTGATTTATTTTTCCATAATTTCAGCTGTCCCACTCCTCCCACTGTCCCATTCCTCCCTCCTCTCCCCTAACATATCAACAAAATAGACCTTGAAACCAAGCCCCGGAGCAATAGCCCGGGAAAACGTTACATAATTTTTAATAAACTAATTATTCTTAAAAATGGATCGGATTATATATCTTTAGGTATGACTGGAACTAGCCATACAAGTGAGTGCATTCATAACTTTTTAAAACTTCAAAATTCGTAATTTTTAAATGAAATTAATGTAGGTATTTTAAGTATGTTTTAAGAGTAGGGTGGGTTGGGGTAAAGTGGGTCTTGGGGTAAAATGGGTCAGTTTTAATTAACTCGATATAAATCAAATTTAAATTGAATAATTTTCGCTCATTTTTTTGTATTATAATCTTTTATCTGTTGGCAATATTTTTCGACTGTCAAAAATTAATATTTATGATTTTGAGGACTGAAAAAATATTTAATTTGAGCCGTAAATGATGTCATCGAAAAAACAGGGTTTACTAACTTCCAAAATATCTATATATTGTAATGAATTACAGCAGATTTTTGTAATATTTTTCCATAAAAGAAAGTCTGAGAGACATTTCAAGCCAATCAGCTTAGAAAAATATAAAATATTTTATCTTTTATAACAATATTTTGTACTTGGGGTAAAATGGGTCATAGTTAGGAGGCCTTCTGTATTAAGTAAAACAATGTTTTTAACTTATTTCCTTCAAATATACATTGAACTGTCATACGAGTTTATTTTTTTATCCAAACGAAGTATTTTAATTGCTAAATTTGAACTATGTTCATTAACTTCGGACTTTTACAATTTCATTAAAGTGCAACTTAAAACAAATTTTTTCAGATAAAAACGGCTTAGCCGATTACCTTTTTTCTTACTTTCATGTATATTTAGTAATAAATATATTTTTGACATCTTTTTGCAATGAGACCCATTTTACCCCACATTGGGGTAAAATAGGTTATTACTTTTGATGCTAAGTTTAACCAACTTATAACTAAAAAATATTTGATAAAATTAGATGAAAATGTTTTCAAGGATTGTAGTGTCAAGATCCAATTGAAATAAATCATTAAAAAGTAATAGTTTTGATGAAATAAAACTTAGAATGTGAAGGTTCCTTAAAATTGACCCATTTTACCCCAACCCACCCTATAGAATAGCAATTGGTCCAACATTTTCGTTCATATTTTTGTGTAAAATTCTATATAATTACAAAAAATCAAATTTTTTTCCATTCAAAATTTAAACAAATTCCCATTTTCAAGCTACTATATTAAATATATCATCCACTATAGAACGGGCTTAACATTTCAATAAAATAATCAAATAAAAACATGCTCTTGCGTTATAACTCAAATAAATCCATCATCATATTGTTATCACTTGTTTTAAAAGCTTAAAATTTCCGGAAATATTAACTGAATGCTAAAAATTATGGTAACTGACTTGACATTGTATAAAAATACCTTACCCAGAAGACAGATTATATTCTCTAAAACTGGAATATATATTTTGCATAAAGAGTGAGAGTTGAGAAAACATTTGAGGTTTTTGCCTGCTCTTTTTGCATAGAAGAATAAAAAAGCTAAATAAGTTGATTTGGGGGGAACTAAATAACCAAAAAGTTTTTTTTAATTAGTTGCCATTTTTAAACAGAATTATGATTACTTTTTTAAATAGTGTGTTGGTTTTTATTTATTTGAAAAATTAGGAAACTTGAGAAAATAAATCATCTCAAATTATTACAACTTGTTATTAGTTCTTTTTTATTCTATGTTTTTTTTTTCAAAACGTAGAATTTAATTACAAAGAACTGAAACTTTATTTTATTAAACGTGAAATAAGACGAATGAAACTCTCAAATAAAAACGCATTTTTTGCCTAACTTTTCGCATTTTTTGCCCTAATCTCTTTCTTACGAAATTTAATAACTTTTTTATTTGCAAAAGGCTAAAAATATTTAATTTAGTATACTTGAAAGAAAGTTGAAACAAAATTTTAGAACAGATTTGGATTTTATTTTTTCCTCAGAGAATAAATTTTTATGTTTTCCCCTTCAAGACAGAATTGTGTAAGCAAATTTTGAAAATGACTCATAAACTTAAAGACCCTTTAAAAAATAAAAGTATTCGGTAAATAATTTCATAACAAACAATTTAATAATAATCCATAACAAACAATTGAATAATGATCCATGTAATTATAATACCAGCAAGTTTTATAAAGATCGAACATTGAACTGGAGCTTATCATTATCGAATACTCTACCCCGCCTACGAAACGGCAAAAAGGCGAAAATGACAAACGTAAACCATGCCCCTTGTTTCGGTTTTGTTAGAAAGCAGACGAGATTGCCGGAAGTCTTGCGCATCAAGAGGAAACGAATGATTCACTCTGCCATTGCGCAGGCGCGTGACTATCTTTGTTGACATTTGCTCTTATAAATAAAGCGGTTACTTTGACGAGAAGCGCAAACGTTTCGGAATACTCCCCTCCCTTTGTTTTATTGATTAGTCATGGATCCCAACGCCGACAGAATCCCTCGTAAGTACTTTAAATTGATATTTTGACAAATTGTGAGAGGTTTTCTTAAACGAGTAAATCAATTGGCTTATTCGTTGTTAAAGCACTGTCTGGTTTTTCCGGGGGCGATTTCTATTTTCTTAATAGGATGGGGGAAATATCCGGGTATTATATTAGTGTCATTATTTATATTGTGTTGCATTCCTCATGAATTGGCGAGAAGTTCGTTTGTTTATTACTTTGCCCCCTTCTTAGTTATTAGTACACAATATTGTCGCAGTATTTTGAGTAAATTCTACTGTTTTAAGATATTAGTCTTAATTAACGTAATTAACCTGTTTCGTATTAAATAGGTATTGGGGGCTAATAGAATGTGTTTAATTAGGACCCCTACCTCCAATGGTGAGATTTGGCGACTCCTCCCTTTTTTTACAACTTTTAAATAATTAGGTTA
This sequence comes from Tetragnatha versicolor, assembly GCA_024610705.1. Taxonomy (NCBI): domain Eukaryota; kingdom Metazoa; phylum Arthropoda; class Arachnida; order Araneae; family Tetragnathidae; genus Tetragnatha; species Tetragnatha versicolor. Next base: position 44,768,291 of record JANDEH010000009.1, read on the forward strand.
ACATTTTGTTTTGCTTCATGTCTCTGGTATTTTTGTTTCTACCCAAATTACTACCTGTGTATTTGTTCCCCTGTTTTGTCTTCAAGAAAAATGAAAATCTCTAACGGGGAATCTTAATCTAGGGGAGACCGGAGAGGGATGGGACATTTTTTTAGTTTTTCTTGTATAAATTTGAAACTTCCAAAATAACATCTTGACACATTTTAACATGTTTAAAAATACAACCAATGTGATAGCAAACAAAACCTAAGAGTTACAAGCGAATTAAAGTAAACTCTTAAAATGTCCCATCCCACTCCGGTACCATTTATTATTAATTTTCAAATATGTGGTTAAGAATCACAAAGACGGAAGTATTTTAAACAATCTAAAATTTATTGCAAAAAACATCAGTTATTTTATCTTACATTTACTTCGAAAAATCTAACGGGTGAAAAATAAAAAATAGTTAAAATTCTTCTTTAATCTAAACAAATGTTTTCAACTGCAATACGAAATAGTTCCAAAACAAAGGTATCTAAAGAATTGTATTCAATTAAGTGCAATAGCTTGTATTTAGGTATTTGAAGGAATTGGGCATGGGGTCCCATACCACCCCAATTCCTGGTGTCCCATCCCACCCCGAATACAGTTTTAAACACCCCCAACAGTTTTTAAGAAATAGGTTCTTGCAAAAAAAGTGTGGCTTTTAGGCTTAACTCAACTACTTATTCATTAAGGATTTATTATTCAGTTTAGAAAACAATATAAACCTATAAGAAAACAACCAAGAATTAGATTTAAAATTTACTTTAAAAAATGTAATACTACTTAGTTACTTTTGCAATAGTAAAACCATCTTTTCTGTTCAGGAGCTTGCAACTAAAATAGTAAACAGCAACACGTATGAAGCTATGGTGGCTTTGCCTAGTGGAACACTCGAACACTAATTTTGTTTTTATTTATAAGATTTATTGAAGATATCCCCTCCCGCTCTCCCCTACATATATGCTTTTAGTTTGTTTCTAGCTCTTTATAATTAAGTTATTTTAAAGCATGGCTCTGAAATGAATGTCAAGGTACCTAAGCTTTTCGGGTACTTGCATATTATCCCATTGGTCTTGACAGCGGTTGACAAGATAAGCAAGAAATTGTATTGTCGGAAGCAAAATGTAGTGTCATGAACAAGGGCTACTCTAAGTTGCGACAAATTGATGCTTGTAAAGTATTCAACATTAATACATTAGTCTCTATCACTGTAAGTAACTGTTCTACAGGGTGTCCCATAAATAATGGGTCACACTTCTAGGGTGGATGGTAGACACCTAGACGAGTCAGAATCACATAGGATTTGGGGTCCCAGACAAAATCCCAGGGATTTAAAATTGGAGCGACACCCCAAAAAAATTATTGAAAAATTCAATTTGTAAAAGAACTACTATTGGTAAAAATTTAAATATGGTCTCAAAAATTGTGGTTTAATATGATCTTTAAAATTATCGTAAAAGTTTTCAGTTAAAAAATTTTTTATTGCGAAAAAAGTTTAAAACCACAAAAAATGTGAAAACTCTGCCAAAACTTTATTTTGTATTTCGAAATCCTTTCTTTTGATTTAATAATCTGAAAGATCATATTCGAAAACCCTTAAGTCCAAAGTGTCGCGTAAAAACCATCAATATTAAATGCTTGAGATCCTGTTAAAGCATGGTCTAAGTCCGTTTTTTGCATCTGCAAACTGCTGTTTTGGAAACGGCTATAGGAAACCAGTTTGAGCACACAAAAAACAAACTTTAACTGGATCTCAAGCGTTTAATATTGATAGTTTTTACGTGAAACTTTGGACTTGAGGGTTTACAACTATGATCTTTGAGATTATAAAATCAAAGGAAAGGATTTCGAAATACAAAATGAGGTTTTGGCAGAATTTTCAATTTTTTTGTGGTTTTTAACTTTTTTCATAATAAAACAAATTTTAAAGTGAAGACTTTTGAGGTAATTTTAAAGATCATATTAAACCACAATTTTTGAGACCATGATTAAGTTTTTACCAATAGTAGTTCTTCTACAAATTGAATTTTTCGATAATTTTTTTGGGGTGTCGCTCCATTTTTAACTCCCTGGGATTTGGTCTGGGACCCCCAAATCCTATGTGATTCTGACTCGTCTAGGTGTCTACTATCCCCCCTAGAAGTGTGACCCATTATTTATGGGACCCCTGGTATAAATATAAAATTCAGTGTATCTAATTTTTGCTTGATTTCAGCTCCCTTCAGTCCCCCAGACTGCCCTTGGAAGTCCATGGTGCCCGGGCAAGCTCCTCCGAAGAATGCAGTTAAAGGAGGTGGCAAACTGAAAGGCTCCCCAACATACATTGGTAGGGTGTTCGATGATGACTGCTACCTGGTTGGAACAGCCTTGCCTGAAAAAGAAGCTTGCATCTACCTGAGTAAAAAGGGAGAAATAAAATCAACAAGCTATTATGATGTAAGTATCTACCATGAATTTGAATAGATATTTTTAAATGCATTGTTTTTCTACTTTGCTAAATGTTTTCTTTTTATTATTCATTTTTAAAAATTCTTTAAGTTTCAGAAATTTGTATAGTTCTCCTTTCTTTAAAATTCACGCTATTCCACTTCATTGTTTTTATGTTGATATTTTAACTGGTTATGTGCTTAACTTGTTTAAGTTTTTCTCATTTTTAAGCAGTTAAAATAAAAAGTAGCTACCACATAATAATTTTTGATATTTAATTGAGGGAACTATTAATATTTTAGAATCATTTTGCGTTATTCTTTTTAAACTTTCTTTTTTTACCTAATTTTTAAAATGTCGGTGGGAGTGACATTTTTAACATGGTATAAACTAAAGTTTGTTTTTGATGGTTGAAACAAATAAGGACTAGATTTGAATATAAAACTAGAAATTTGCTACAATTTTTTTAAAATGTAATGGAACAGATTTGATATAGGTCCTCCACTGCTAAAAGGGGGTTGGTCGCCAAGAACTGGAGACCAGCCAATTAGCTGCTGCAATAGACTGGTGATCGCCATGGAGGACCTGTGTACAAATCTTTTCTGTAACTTTTTAAAGGTTTTAACAGCCCCCAAAACTAAAATATTTTAACCTGATCATTCTGATTAACTATATTGTATTTGGTGTGTTCCCAGCAGCAAATTTTCCACCATCTTTTTGTGGAGGAAGAAACAAAAACTCTAACATTCTATTAAGTACTACAAAGCTTAGTAACATTTGGTCCTCAGTTTTCTTACAAACACTTCAAAAATGGATAATTATTATTAAGACCTGGCTCATTCCACGCCAACTCGACCAATGGCATGTGCTCTTAGGTCATGGATTTTTTTCAAAATTTTTCTATGGATAGAAACTTATGAGCAATACCACCACAAATTTTTTCAGAATTTTTACTCAAAAGGGGACCCAAGGAAAAATTTCTGAAAATTGGACATTTTCCGCCATTTTTTGACGGAGTTACAAAAAGTGATGTTTCTCAACTTATTTTCAAGCAAATGAGCTGATTCTGGTGCCAAATTAAAGCTTACACTCTACTCTTTCTAGTAAAATATAAAAATCTACAATTATTTCATTATATTATTATTATTTGAAAAATCCGTATTTTCGAAAAAATTGAATAACTCAGAGTTATCTTAAAACATACACTTCAAAATTATACCCAAGAATAATCTTGACATATGCTTTCCATAGTATAAAAATTGGGATGGTGTTTTGGGTTAATGAAAAATTTATAATTTTCTTCTAAAATTCATTAAGTGGTCAATGCAGCTTTGAAAAAGTCTACAGAATTTCCTTATAATACGAATCTTAAACTCTAGCACTCATATATAAATAATAAATACATATTTAATGAACTTTATATTATTGGTATACTTAATTATGTACTTTTGGTACAAATTTAGTGTTTACTTATTCCATCTTCTCAGCTAAAATTATTTCCATCCAAACACATATAAATCCTTATGGCTAAGTCTAACGGGCTAAATACTTATTATAAAATTTATTAATAAAAAGGAAGTTAATTTTTAAAACGATGTAAAGTAGAAACTTCAAATTCTTTAATTTCATCTAAAACTTCCCTTTTTATAATTCAAAATAAAAACTGAATTGAGGCAACTTACTTGTGTTTTAAATATATCAGTTTCACATTATAATGGTCTGTTTTAATTACAGTCACAAAGATACATAGACCACTTATTGAATGTTGAAAGAAATTTTTTTTCAACACCCAAAACACTTTTTTTCATATTTTTACTGTTTAAAATACATACTGAGGTAAGTTTTTCTTGTAAAAAAATTAAGTTTTGCATTTTAATGACGTTGGGAAGAAAGTTACAAAGCTGCATTGACCACTTCTCAAATTTTAGAAAAAAATTATTTATTTTTCATTAACCCAAAACACCATCCCAATTTTTATGCTATGGAAAGTATGTGTCAAGATGATTCTTGGGTAAAATTTTGAAGTGTAGGTTTTAAGATAACTCGGAGTTATTCAATTTTTTCGAAAATAGCTATTTTTCGAAAAAAATTATAATATAATTAAAAAAATCATGGATTTTTATATTTTACTAGAAAGAATAGAGTGTAAGCTTTAATTAGACACCAGAATCAGCTCATTTGCTTGAAAATAAGTTGAGAAACATCACTTTTTGTAACTCATTAATCAAAAAATGGAGGAAAATGTCCAATTTTCAGAAATTTTTCCTGGGGTCCCTTTTTGAGTAATAATTCTGAAAAAACATGTGGTGATATTTCTCATAGAGATCTATCTATAGAAAAATTTTGAAAAAAATCAATGTCCTAAAGGCACGGCGATTATTTTTATTTGGTCGATTTGGCATGGAATGAGCCACCTGGTATTTTTTGAAACTTTTTGGAGTAGGAGCCTGCACTCTACTCTTTCAATCTACTACCTTGTTCCTAACTGGCTGAATTTTTTGAAGTATTAATTAAATTGTAATAGAAATTTAAAACCATAATTAACATGGTAAAGTTTTCAGACTTGTTTCTTTAAATAAAGTAGGCTCTCTGAAAGCTTTGCACGCTCTAAAATAGCTGTTGGATATTTATAATTGAAAAGAGATCTAGAGATGAGAAGCAGTTCTTATGGTTTAGTGTCATTTGGCGTGTCTCATTCAGAGTTTGCTTTACGATTCTTCATGTAATTAACAATTTTAAGTAAAATAAAATTTACCCCTTTTTTAGATTCTGACTGAAGATTGTGGAAATGTTTTGGAGTTTCAACCAATGGCTCTTGAGAGTCGTCTGTTGTTTGTTTCTGGTGGAGACATGGACCATTGCTTGTATTGTTGTCGAGTAGTTGATGGGGAAAACACCTTCATTGGATGGGCAGATGCAGACATTAAAACTGTATACATACCAAGAGAACCTGAGGCAGGACCTAACAGGTTAACTGAAGGCTATGACATCCTTATCCATACTTTGTTGGATCGTCTATGTGTTTGTCCTATGCCTCCTAACCCCCCTCCATTTTAGCTGCTTAAATTTTTGTGTAACTAAGTATTTATTGTATGGTAAAGTTACTAAATTGTTCTTATACAAATAACTTGCTGTGCATTATTGTCAAGTTGGTATTAAATCAATAAAATGTTTTGAGCTTTAATTTGCAGTTTTGCATTACCTCTCAATGTATGTTCCCTAAAGGCTTGGGACATTAAGTTAATTCTTGTTAAAAATTTCACTGAAGTATCATTTTCAGTAAAAAGAATCTCATTTAGAGATTATTTGTCAGTTTCTAACTAGAAAGTAAAGTTTTCCCACTGCTGTTTAAATCTTTCTTTATGTAAATTGTACCTTTAGTGTTTATGAGCTAGAATCAGTGTTGATTTTGAATAACATTCTTCATAGTTAAAACTTGGAGAATACTTTTAAAATAACCTTTAAAACAAAATAATTTTAAGTATTTAGTGAAATTTTTGTTTTGATTGAGGTTGATTTTTAAGTTTAAAACATTTATTTTAAAAGTTTTCTAGATATCATTGGTATTTTTAATCAACAATATTCTTTATAAGTAAATATTTATATGCACCAAGTAAAAGTATCTGCATAAAGTATGCTGGTTGGTGGTCCTCCTTAAAAGGATAGTTGAGACTAGAAATTAACAAACTTTTTGTAACATTGACCACTTATTGATTTACCTTTACCATCAACCCAATCTGATTCTGTCTCTTGGCGCTATACGATCTAACTTGATTCTTGCGCCATAATACCCCAACCAAACCATCAACCCAATCACAAATTTATTTTTCTAAATTAAGAAAATATAAATGTTGTGAAAATAGTTATTTTTATTACCAAATGTTGGGGCAAATTAAAATAAAGGGGGGCCAGGGGATACTTCAAATCAAATAAAAAAGCAAGATTTTGTCTATTAGGTATAGGTAATCTGCATAAGTGCCCTCCCCCCTGCCTAGCTAGATCCCCCAGTGCAGGGTTGTTAGTAAGTTCCTACCATCTTGTATATGTATATAGCCTATTTTTTAGCTTGGTCCCTACAATTAAAATTTTTATTTGTTTATTATTCCATCATAGTGTTTTCCCCAAGTGCCTAATATTTTTTATCTAAGTTGCTGGCAGCCCCATTTGGAAATATTTTTAGGTTTAATGTGGAAAACAATAATTCCAAACTATTTACTTATTCTAAAATTTCCTTTATATTTGTATGTGAGGAAAACTAAGATTTTTCTAAAGGCAAAAACAAATTGAAAAAGTTATTGATGTCGGATTTTCCAACTTATAAGTGCCCAAGGGCCACAATTGAAAGCAAAAGTCTTGTCATGCTTAAAGCGATCAAGAAATTTCACATAAACATGGTTTTGGGAGTTAAGTTTTTAATACTGAATTTTTCTAGTGAGGGAGGGATAAATATAATTTAGATGGTATGTTGGTACTACTACTATAAAATACTTTTCGATGATAAACCTCTACTAACCCTATTTTTTTACTTAAAATTGAGGGTCTGGAAGTCCTCCACTGGAAAGCATTTAAAATTTTGGCACAGCTTCGATAAGAGTCGACCAGCTGCCATGTTTACCCACAGTTCAAATTGGATCTATATGGTTGTGTCATCATTTGAGCTGTGAGTAAACATGGCGGCGGGTCGACTCTTATCGAAGATGTGCCAAAATTTTCACTAAAAAAATTGGGTACTTGCGTATTATACCGCCGACTGTTCAGCAGCCATTAAATTCAGCGGTATGGCTATAGAACAGTCAATGGGATTTTAAACGTTTCCGGATTCAGCGGCCAGGTCGACGACATAATACGTAAGAACAAAAAATTGTGTTTCAACTCTGTTTTAGATGGAGATGTAAAGGCGGGTAAAAACGGGTTTAATCCCGGTTTTTTCCCGCCTTTACATCTAGTTTTAGATACTATAAAATGGGGTGAATAGGATCACTGAACTCCTGCCAAAAATTATGTAATAAAGATATTGGAATGCTTTAAAAGTCATACTTCAAGTCCCAATCAATACTTTTAGAACCCATTAGAAAAATTAATTTACCTTGAATGGTTGATTTTATACTTTTTAAGTGCTGTGATCCAATTTACTCTATGCAGAGTGTATTGGATCACTGCCAGTTTTTGTTGAAAAAATACATTCTCCAACAGTGATCAGATTCACCTCGTTTTATGGTACCAGAGTTTATGTAACATTTAGGCACCTTATCCCTTGCTACGCAATGGCGGAATTTCAGAATAAACCCCCTCTGTAAATAAGAACTTAATTCACCATTGTTAACTGAAAATACTCTATAACCCTAGCAATGAGTTAAGTCCAGGGGTCCTTCTGGAAATATTTAGAATTTTAGCATGCCAAAAAGGGTTCTAAAGCTAGTAATTTGGGGGTTTATCAGAAGCCTCTGCCGGCCACACAATAGCAGGGATGAGTTTGTCTAAAGAGGAAAAAGCATGTGAGCTTAGTTATGTTAATTTTTTTAAGTGTGTGAAACAAATAATTTTAACAAGTCACATTTTAATTTACCTGGGTTATACTCGAGAGGATTTTAAGAACATTAAACTAGTCATTAATATTGATGGTCTAGATCAGGGGTTCTCAAACTTTTTCAGCCGCGGCACCCCTAGCAAGCTAAAAAAATTCGGGGCACCCCCCAAAAAGATTTAAAATTATTGGGAAAAAAAGGTGTCCACATAAGAAGTCTCCAGCTTTGTATTATGAAATTTATTTCAGGAGGCCCAAAATTAGGAGGACAGGCCCTCCACCCTTCCTTGTTTATTAAATAGGTCCAATGCAGTTTCTTTCTGTTTTTTTAGGTAGAATTTGCGTTATAAAAGAATTTTATATAAGAAAGATTGTAATAAAGCTCGAAAATTTCAAAGGGGGGTCTGGGGGTCCTCCCCCAGAAAATTTTTATAAAGTTGACTGTAAAAGACAGGTTTTTAAGTAGTTTTAGCACACCTATTCAAAATTTAGATTTACATTTTTGGTAGGATTTACATTTTAATGAACTTAATATAATATAAGAATAATAAATTTCCGAGTAAAAAAGGGGATGAGGAGGTCATCCCCCAAAAATTTTTGGAAATTTAATCCTAAAAACAGGGCTTACCTTCGTTTTGGGGTACACCTACTTCGAATTGTGGGTATATATTTTTAGGTAGGATTTTGATGAACTTATAAAAAGTTTTGAGTAATAAAGTTTTGAGTATTGTTGTTGTTGTTACTAATCCCAATGGGTCTAATAAAAATTAGACCAATTCCAGGAGTCCATGAACTTTCAAGAAGTCTAGAAATAAAAATCTGTTAGAAAGAACCTCGTCTAGTTTAAAATCGGTACAGATTAAAATATGATCAGGCGATGCCTGGGCAGCTCTGCACTTCGTGCAGAGTTTAGAGACCTACTGTCTCTGAAAGTTTTGAGTACGAATAGGTGAGTTCTCCCCCAGAAATTGATGCTCAAATCAGGGTTTTAACTTGTTTTGGTAGAGCAAGTCTGAGTTTCAGTAGGACAGGGCACTCTCGGCCTCCATATACGCCTTTCCGTACTCTTTTTCATTTCCAACAAATTTTTTGTTACTTCTGTACAACTGCAGTTTTCCCAATGAAAAAGAAAATAGCTATGTATTTGTTCCTTTTTCTGTGAAAAGCAGAGTTTTTGATCGTTTATTTTGTGTAAGTTATAAAAAAGATATATAAAAGGAAAAAAAAGAGTGAAAAATTTGGATAATATTCATTGTGTTTTCACCCCCATAAACAGTTAAGAAGATTTGTTCCATATTCAAAATTTCGTAATTTTTTGTTCATTTTCTTGGTTATTGTCGCGGCACCCTTGGCATACCCTCGCGGCACCCCAGGGGGCCGCGGCACACAGTTTGAGAACCTCTGGTCTAGATAAACATATCTTTAAACAAAGAAAAATACATATTTCACGTTATCTTCATTTGCATGAAAATAACCAAAATGCAACTAAAAGAAGATGAAAATTTAGGAAATCTGTTAAATACTAGGATAATTTATTGATTACTTTAAATATATAATTAAATTACTGAATTTTTTTACCAATAAAATTTTTGCTAAGTGAAGAAAAAAGTCAAATGAATTTTTAAAAGTATTATTAGAATATCAAATCATATCAGATATGTAATACAGGTTATAATCTAACATGATTTTAAAAACTTAATTATTATCTTAAGTTGCTTCTCAAAGCAGCCTTTTAAAATTTTACAACTTAGAAAAACCTCATAAGTTGAAAATACTGACTAAACTCCATAAAACACAATTCTCAGAGACACATAGGCTGCTCTGACACAACACTCAAAAGGCATCCGACCCGTAAGAAGCGATTGCAGGAAAAACGGAACTTTCGAATCGCTATTTTTTTACTTCTGGACTTGTTGGCTTCTGACTACGGTAAAGTTGTTTTTTCTACATCGCAATAACAACGCGATAAGGATAAGAAGCAGACTTCACCTTAATGTCCGCGGCCGCACACAGGCGGGAATCGTAAAATTCCTGGCCAAAACCTCTTACTTGCATAAAACTTGATAAATAACAAAAGAAAATTATTTGTAATATTACAAATACTTAATAAATCAATATTTTTAGTAGTCTTCTAAAATATCATTTAAGAAAAGTGTCTTTTTAGAGAAAATTATGTGGTTACTGAATGTTTCTTAATTTAAAGCCTCTACGTTGCATTTTATTTCCGACCAAACAAACTGGATCGACACGTTTCGACTCCGCAGATAAATCGTTTTACCCAGTCAAAAAGTGAACTTAATTAATCACATTATTAAATTTTTTGTTTATTGGATGCTTGAGTTTCATTATAAAACTTAATTAATTCCTTTCTTTATATTTTTATACCATTAGAACACGAAACTAAAATAACTAGTCACTAAATCGAGTAATTACCAACATTAGGTTTATTAGCTTAATTTTCAAGAATCGCAAAAAGTCGCAGCTAATTTTCATTAAAACTTTAAGTTAACATGTCAATACATAAAAAACATCTGAAATCACCGCGGGATACGGTGGCATCTGATACTTTTTTGTTCATTGAACATTCTGATATTAAATATTGAACAATAGAAAAGCATGTTCTGTTAGAATTCTTATAAATCTATCTAATTACTATAAAAATAATTAAAAAATATGTGTGTGGGTTGTAATTACCTCCTAGATCAGAATCCATATAGAATAGCTTGATAAAAAATATTTTAAGAACTAGAAATTCAGTTTTAAATAGACAGCAAAATTTTCTCTTAGCAAAAATTTGATTCCATTGTTTGAAAACGTGAACTTAGAGCTTTCAAAACAAACAATAATAATGAATTAAAATAAAAACAAAACTGGAGTAAGATTCTTCATACTATTAAGATTTGTGCAAGCGATTTTTTGATTGTACAGATTCATTTTCATTTTTTGGGTTTTGGCCAGGAAATTCGCAATTTCCGCCTGTGTGGGCTGTCTAAGAAAGCATCGCGGAAGAAACGGTACACTCCGCGAGCAAAAACGGAACTAACGCAAGAAGTTGCAAAGAAGTTGAGACCACCATAGGCCGCCAGTTGGAAATCCCTGGTAAAAATAAAAGAATTATAATTAATAAAAGAAAAATCTGAAAAATTTTCCGATGTCCTATATTTTTTAAAACTGTCCCTATGAATCCTGCTTACTCCAATGTAAAGCTATTAGAGTTATCTAGTTATTGCAACACCTCACAATGCACAATAAGTGTAGCTATCGCTTTTAACATTATTTTATTTCTGAAGCTCTACAATCATTATGGCATTCAAACATCCTGGCTGATGTTTGTCTTCATAATCAACATTAACAGGGTATAGTAAAATATAACATAATATTGCAGCTAAGTCTGTATAATATGTCAAAACGCGATCAGGAGGACGGTGGTTCTGTGGAATATAGCTCATGAAACAATTTGTCTTGAGCTGAAAACTGTCATAAATTTTTGAAACTTAATATAATTGGTATAAGTTCATCTAATTGCTTGTGACATATGCAAAGGAGTAAGCATAAGTTCAAATGCAGTATCTTTTAAATTGGCACCTCGTAAATTTGCTTCATGTAAATCACTTCCAGAGAGGTCACAGTTCTAGAAGAAAAAATGATAACTATAAGTAATCACAAAAATACCTAAAGTAATTGATTTTCAAAGGTTAGGTGACCTTACTTCTAGATCAGCACCAGCCAGAACAGCTCCTCGAAGGTCACAGTTTTGCAAATTGGCATTTTTTAATGTTGCCACTCTAAGGTTTACACCAGCCATCTGACTGCCTTCTAAATTAGCACCTTTTAAGTTAACACCTGCATAAATATAACAAAGAGTTAGGAAAACTAATTTAGATACCTTAATAAAATTTCATTAGTTAGAACTTAGGTACAGAATTCAATACCCAAATTGCTTGTCACTGAAGAACACAACCACCAATTTACATGAACATGATGCATATACAGCTTGAGGTGTGTGTATTAAATTCATAACTTAATGTTCACAACTTTTAGCTATAAAACTTGATTATTCCTTTGAGTGAGATCTAATTTGATACAACAAGTTATATTTTTAGAAAGTTCAAAGGGCCACAAAGAATAGGCAATGAGGGACACCAGTAGGAAACCCCTTTTTAGTAGTTTTGATAAGTCTTTATTTCAAACCTAATATTAAACCAAAAAAATATATATACTTGTAAAACTACAGTAACATACCTTCCATGTTAGCTCGATTTCCAGCTGGGTCTTCCATATTGCAAGACCGGAGATTAGCTCCTTCAAGATTTGCACATAACATTTTCACTCCAAGTAAAGCTGCTCCCTGCAAGATATTTTTTGAAGTAATTTCATATTTAAATTTTCTACTCCTAAACTAGACAAGGATAAAAGGATTTTTATGTATATTATTATAATTTATGGTAAAGGAATCCAAATATTAGGACTAAAGAAATCAATGTAATATAAAGATTACAACTTCTTTTATGGAATTCTTTTAAAAGCTTACCTTAAAGAAACAAATTTCAAAACCTACATGAGTTGAAAGCAAACATTAATAAAAGCATTTATTTTTAAAGCTAAAAAGATTCATAATTTATGCAAACAAAGCTTTTATTGCTTGCCTCTCTTTGAAGGCTACATAAAATCAGTTTAAATCCTTAAAAAAACATTCTATTGAGAAACATCTTATAAATTTTACAAATTAAATGCAAAAGGGACTAATGTATAAATAAAATGTTTACTTCAAGATTTGCGTGGGATAAATCGGTTCTTTCCAAACAGCAATAACTAAGATTTGTTCCTGTAAGTTTAGTACGATGTAGATTAGCATACTTAAAGTTTATGTATCTCAAATCCAATCTAGACAAATCAGCATGAGATAAATTCACACCCTAAAAATAGAAACTTTAAATTCATATAATTATAAAAGTTAGTGATAAACAAAACATTTTCTAAACCAGCAATAGTAAAAAACTAGAGAGCCTGTATACGAGAGAGAGACGACAACTCGCTTAAAAGCGTCTCTGCGCATCCAGTTCTGTCCAAACTGTATCATGCCGCTTGTCTCGAGTCCAATGCTAATCCAATGGAGGGAACCGGCTGTGGCGAACAGAAAACCTGTTTACCGATCTGCGCGCGCTATACTGAGTTGTCGCCTCTCTCTCGTATACAGGCTCTCTATAAAAAACAAGCATTGCCTCAAAATCTTGGATTCTGAGTAAAAAAATTCCACATTTTTTAAAAAACCTATACACAATAGAAAACATAAGTACTTTAAAAAAAGTGGAATTATAGGAATATTAAGTACTTAAAAGTGGATTTATGTAAATATTTATAATATTTGAGCAATATCATGGCGATTTTAAGAACAGAAACTATTTAATTCCAATTGAAAATATATGGCTGTTCATGAAAAGTAAATTATACAACATAGATATTTTTAACAATCAAGCATATTGAGCTTTTCATTTAAGTTATACTTCACCAAATTATGATTAGATTTCTGCCGGTTTTTACAAAAATAGTTTTATGAACCTTTAAATCTGACAAATGATCCTTTTAATCTTGTTATAGAATAAATACCAATTATAAACTTATGCAATCAAGGCTGAAAAACTATTGTCCTTCAAAATTCAAGTTGGCTTTTCTACACAATGGGATTCAAAATAAAACCTGACAAAAAGTGCTCTTGAATTTAAAAGAAAGTTTATTATATACACTTACTATATGGCAGATTTCTTCTATACCAAGTATGTAATTAAAAGTACATCTACAAGAACACAAGATTACATTGATATATTATTTTAATCATTAAAAAATGAAACATACTTGAAATCTCAACTCAGCACTATAGGATGTAGTGATCAAAGTATTTATGACATCTCTTCTCGTGAGTGCAGCAGAATCAGACAAAGATTCTTGTTCATCCTATTTAGCAAATAGCAAGAATATTAATACAAAAATCTGATACCTAGATTTTGTATTTATAACTAAGTAAATAAGACATTGAAGTAAATAAAACTTAAATGAGTCAGATGTATTACTGTGATTAGTTGTGTAAATAGTTTTGGTATTAAACACTCAGATATCTTTGGAATCCAAGTTTGACGCATTGAAAGATTTCTAGATATATTTATTGCCTTTCAATTCTGCAACTGCCTACCAATACCTTAAAAGAGAGCTCAGCAAAGTGTACTTCAGGAGTCATGTGGTTGTTAGCTGCCCTTGATCCTGAATCTTTTACAAAGTTTTGGAAAGGGGAACTTAGATCCAAAAATGAATTCAAATTTTGATTTTTCAGACAAAAATTACAAACAATTTTTTGGGGGAGTACTACTAGATCCCTCTTTTTGTTCGGAGCTAAATATTAGTTAAAAAAACTTTAACAAATTCTCAGTGTTTTTCCTTTCTCTACATTAGGAATCCTTTTTTTCAGAAATTAGTTTGTTAAAATAGCCAGAAAGGTAAAAATTGAAAACAGAACAATATAATCACCTATAAAATTTACCACAATAGTTAAGAATGTATATTTTATAATTTATTGAACAGCACACTACCTCAACTATCTTTTCTAGGATTTTAACCATACTTTCAATGCCAAAAAATCTAGCTTCTTCAAGGACACCTGCAAAAAGTACCAAAGGAATAAAAAATATACTATATATAAACTGAAACTTCAAAAGTAAACATAATGATACATCAATCAAATATAAAATTAAGATAAGAAAATATAGATAAGATATATATAAGAAAATATAATTAAGATAAACCTGAAAAGTGATTCTGCTTTAAGATAATCAAAAGTCCAAATTTTACAAAATTTCCAATGTTGTAATGATAAATTTTAAAACAAATTTGAGTTTAAAAAAACTATATTACAATTTAGAGGTGAACTTTCTTAACTTGTGATTAACCTCTTTTTAGGGCCAGAAAAGTACTAACTTAAATCTAAAATATCTAGTCTCCTCATTATAAGTATGACATTTAATGAGAGGCTTTGCACAACTGAAATATCCAAAACATAAGGGAAAGTCTTTTACCAGACTCTTCATGAGTGCCTTTTATTAAAACTACATTTTCAAATCATAACAGAATGATTCAGGAAAAATCTGAAGAAAGAAGACTTTTGGCGCAGTCTCTTAACAATATTTTGAAATAACAAAAAATAACTGAGGAATGTGTAAGAAACATAATGTAAAAGTATTTAACTATACAAATAAAATATATCTTGAAAGGTCATTATGTTAATATCGTTTATATCTTTCAAAGAATTCTTATACTCTGGATAAACTAAAATTTACCTCTGGGATTAGTTTCTTTATCAAGAATTACTTGACCATGCCTTAAGTAATTTAGGATTGGCTCAAAATATACAGGGCTTCGGTCAATAAGAAAGGCGCCATGGTTGTCTATAGAGCTGGGACACAAAAGAGGACTATCCTTAGATGCAAACATGCAAGCCAACATGGAATTTGGCTCTTTTGTTGTAAGAGTACTCCTAAAATAATGTAAAGAAAAACATTGTTCTATAAGGAAAAAGAAATCTGGAAACATTTAAAGTAAAACTTTAGTATGTATATTCAGTCTATTGGCCATATTCTACGCAAATGTTGTAACCCATGTGGTTTACCAGTGTTTTTGTTACTTTTTCTTATTATCGTCCTTCCAAAAAAAGACATTTAGTAAATCTTTAGCTGTTATATTTGGTCGGTAAGTCGTGTTACTCAATTCTTGGGCGTGATAAAGACTCTTTGATGAGAATGATGCTTAATGGTTGCATCCTTATCTACAAGTCCCACTAGTCATTCCCACTGCGAACCTCTTGTAAGACCTGGGAGAGGATGAAGGTGAGCTCTGCAAAGGTCACATCTCTCCTGCACGTGTGTCTCCGGTGACGTAATACTCCTTGAACAATTGAGTAGCATGATTTTCCATGAATGCATTGATGAGAATATGAACTTTGAAACCCGAAATCACATGGTATGGTTTACAGCAGGATAAACTCAATGCATAGAATACAGGTGTCAATGATCTAAACAGCATATTACAGGATTTTAGGTAAATGAGAAACTAAAATGTGCAGGTGTAGTTTTTACAAAAGCATTAATGGATATTTCATAAAGGAAACTAATATTTTCGACATTTAAGAAATATACTTAGAGTATGTTCTAAAGAATTTAATGATTCATTCACCTAGTAGTAGCAAAGTGCTTTCCCCCAACATTGAGAAGTAACCAATCTGGAAAGGTTAATGATGCCCCTGGTATGAAAGCAACTTTAGTATCATTTGTAGGTAACATTCTTCTAGCAACAGACGATGGCTGAATAAACTGATTAGGATCTGTGTGAGGAATGAAATTATTAAAAAGCAACATAATAATAAGTAACAAATACAATAATAATAGTAAATTTCATATTTATACTAATATTGCAAAAAAGTTTTCATTTTTCACTTCTGTTACAAGTTTAAACCAATAATTAAACTATTTACTTCATACAATAATTAATCTTTAAATTTTAAAAAATGTATTCTATCAATCGACCCATCCATCCTCATGTCCCATTCTTCCCCATATCAACTTATTTTTAAAAAACTAAAAGTAAGCTGGGAAAATATTCATAATATTCTCCATTTAAATTGTATACTAGATACCAATTTAAGTACATTTTAAACACACAATAAAATGTTTAACTTTGGTTACATTTTAATAAACTCTTACAAAAGTGAAACAAAAGAAGTTACTTTAGGTATGAAAAAACTCATTTAGCAGTCCAATTCCTTAAAGCATAGAATCTGATTTGTCCATATGAAGTTTCCATGTTGACAATTTGTTCTCCCCTAAAAATTTTTTTTGAAATTTCGACCCAAGAAAGTTGTTTTTAGCCCATTTCTGTAACAAAAACTGAGATTGGATTATTTCTATGTACTTTGAATAAGCTTTTAATTTTAAGGCCCGGTGCCATGAAAATCTTTGAGAGTCGCATGCACACACACTGGATAATTTTAACCCTCCTGTGTATCCAACTCTTTTAAAAACCGATTTTCCACAGAACACAGAGTGTTTGCCCTTAACGAGTTTTTTTGTGCAACTTGTAACCTACCTTGTAAATTACTAAATCAAATTTTAAAGCAAAATATATAAACAACTTCATTTAAAATATCGGAACAGCTTTCTTCTACAGGTACGGCGATTTTTGAAAGTTGCCAACGGCAATAACCCCTTGGATACGTGGTATCGATATATGGCCACTTGGCGTCTTCTAAAAGCGCCAAATGCCTTGAAAGTCGCCTTACCCATAGACGAAAGCTGTTCCAAAATATCTTACTAATAAATGGCTCTCCAGAAGATACATAGAGAACATCATCATCTCTGAAAAATATACAATCCTCCATATTAGCCATTAGAATCAAAACATCAAAGATTATACAAATCGAAAGTTAATAATTCAAGCTTTTTTACCTAATTAAATTAACATCATCAATTTCTCCGCCTTTTTCTGAGAAAAGAAGTTTTCCCTCAATATTGAGTTTCTTCCCGGCATCTTTTAAAAATGCTTCAACTGAACAACTTACTTCGATCATCTGCATAGACAAAAAATAATAATAATAAATAACAAATTTCTCAAGAAAACCAAAGCAGGAAGAATAAAATCAAATGGGAAATGTAAGAGATAATTATCACACATAACAAAGCATATTTGAGATACTTTTACAAAGATAAGTAAAAATAAAATCAACCTTTCCGTCAGAATCACATCCATTTCTAAAAATAATTACTCTCTTCATTTTAAATAAATTTTAAATTTTTCCCAAATAGAATCAACGAAAATTATTTCTATTTAACATGCAAATAAATTAACGATTTACGCATCTTCAGAAAAAAACATTCAAAAATGTAAGCAAACAGAAACAAATGTCAACAAACACTTGTTGTGTGTACTATGGAAATAGGAATTGGGATGTGCCGCAACTGGTTTCGCTTGAAGCCAATTCATAACTTTGTGCGGATGTATGTAACCCTCATTTTTCGTTGAATATGAAAGGATGTATCCCTCCGCTCCCTCCGTAAACACTGACATGGGACACTTCTCTATTTCCTGTGTATAATGAGCAGTTTCCTTGATTGATTGGTTGGTTTACCGTTTTTTGGGGAAGGTAGCTAACACAGAGTACTAGAACAGAGAGTCCGTCGCCATAGGCGCTAATGGAAATCGAAACGTTGGATGGGTTGGGTGGCGCTGCGATCGCATAACGTCACGAGAGGCGGGACGGAAAAGCCTAATTGGTTGAGAAAAACTTTTTCCTTCTCCTTCGAAATAGAAGATTGCGTGACAGCCAATCACAGGTTTGATCTCTCTGTCAATCATTTATAGTTCTTCGTAGCGCCCTCAAACCCATACAACTTTTGAATATATCGTGTTGGACCCTCTGTTAGGATTTTTCTCTGTGGTAGCTAAATAGTAACCAAGTACAAAACGGGAAAAGTTTCTATTCTATGTTCCTCTTGAAGCCAATTCTTGTCTGTGTGTGGGTGTGGTGATAAGTTTAAATTCTAAAAAAAAGTAGAAGCTCCCGACCCCCAGCCCCCCTCTAAAATTTTGTCCTCTGTGAAACAGTGCTTTCCCCCCTTGAAAATTCTGCCACTTACAATAAGCTTTCCCTCTTTTTCTAACTCTTTAAAGAGTTTGAAAAAGAGATAAAACACGAGTTAACATGGTAATTTCAAAAAAATTTCTGGGGGAGGAACCCAGCCCCCTCTAAAATTTTTACGTCGGTTACACAGTTTTCTCTTTAGAATTCTACCACTTACAAGAAGCTTTTCCCTTTAGGACATTGGCGGCTCGTCGAGCACGTGAACACCAGAACACCCACTGGAAAAGTAGAACAAAAATCGAATGTAAAGATAAATAAATATCAAAGGAAATTTATTCTCAATTCCTTTTTTATACTTAGAATTATGTTTCTCCCCCCCCCTTCTCTCCTCAATAAGAAAAATTTATTACCGGAAGCGCGAAAGAAATCGAAAAAAGACTGAACTCTTATTTTTCTTTCCCTTTTCGCACGTGTGAGCGAAAAAAATATGAGAACCCGAGGAAACCCCGACCGCTCGCCGGAGATCATTTGAGCTTACAGCAACGAGCAAGAGATCTCCGTTAGCACAGATTTAGTGTGCCTAGGCTTTCACTTTTGAGGTACAGCTTTCTTTTTTGACGTCTGATATAAGTGATTTTATCGGCTAATTGGAAAGTACTAGTAAGAGCACTCTTTAAATACAATTTAAATCTTTTCATCATAATATTTTAATACTTTTGTTATTAATTAGGATGTTTTTTAAATGATGGCTTTAAGTAAAATTTCTGTATTTGAATTAAAGCATCTGTATTTTTCTCAATTGCCACTGGAAAAAAGTTGAAATAAATCTCATCTGACCATTGTCCGAGTTACAGAAGGAAAAGAAAGGGACTTTAAAAGTATGACATAAATGGATTAAATTAGTGGAAATTTTATTTTTTATATAATTGGTGTGAACACCCTATTAATTAACTCACGAGCCGCCACTGCTTTAGGAGCTCCTCAAAGAGTTTGAAAAAGAGATAAAACACTAGTTAAAAGGGGAATTTAAAAAAAATTCTGGGGGAGGACCTGAAATCCCCTTGAAACTTTTACGTTTATTTACAACTATTTTCCCTAGAAAATTCTGTGGTTTACAAGAAACTGTTCTCTTAGTTAGGATGCAGCCCAAAGGGTCTCCTAACTCAAAATGAGCTAAAACACTACTTTCAGGAGGCAAATTATCAAAATTTTCTTGGGGGTGAACCCCGGACCCCTCATTTTTCCTTGGAGTTCACATTGTCAAATTAAAAAAAATCCTTGCTCCCAAAAACTGAAATAACGCTCGGCATCCTTGTATGATAATTTTTTTTTATTTTAAAAATTTGAATTTTTAATAAATTTTAATATTACTACATAAACTTGTACTACATGTTTTTAGGTCAATTTTGAATTTTAATGCCAAAAAATGTAATACTTTTGCACAACAGGAAATTTAATTTTTCTTTTAAAAAACAAGTATTTTGAAACAAAACAAATTTAATTTTTTGTTTAAGGCATGTAATATCCTGGAGGAAAGAGTAAAGAGGAGGCAAAATATGCATGCGCAGTCATAGGCGTAACGAGGGGGTTATTGGGGACGTATACCTCCATTGCTTTTAGATGCTATTTTTTCCCTTCTTATATATATTTTTTTAAATTTAAGAATGGGATTCTGATCTTGCTCCTGAGATGTGCACGAGTGCACGTGCACATACCCCAAAAACTTATCTTTCTGCATACCGTAATTCCACACTCCCTCTCTAAATAAACACACTATTTCCTTTCAATCCTTCCCCCCATGGAGTTGACCAGTTTCTTATCTTTCCAAGAACGGATGGGGAGGGGTGTTGAGGGACAGTGTGATGCTAATTGGCTTAGAACCCAGGGGCATGGGCCTAGCCAGGGGGGGCAGCTGCCCCCCTAAGTCCTGAGGAATTTGCTTTTACTTTACTATTAGTTAAGTTAAAACCCAGTTTTTAGGGCCAAATTTTCAAAATTTTTCTGGGGGAGGGCCCCCAGGTACACAGAGAAAAATCCTAACAGAGGGTCCAACACGATATATTCAAAAGTTGTATGGGTTTGAGGGCGCCACGAGGAACTATAAATGATTGACAGAGAGATCAAACCTGTGATTGGCTGTCACGCAATCTTCTATTTCGAAGGAGAAGGAAAAAGTTTTTCTCAACCAATCAGGCTTTTCCGTCCCGCCTCTCGTGACGTTATGCGATCGCAGCGCCACCCAACCCATCCAACGTTTCGATTTCCATTAGCGCCTATGGTGACGGACTCTCTGTTCTAGTACTCTGTGCCCAGGTACACCTTTAGTATTTAAACCTTTATTATTCACACCTTTTTGAAATAAGTTCATCAAAATCAAAATTCTACCGAAAAATGTATGTCCAAATTAGGGTTTACGTTTACCAAAAAACAGTTTGAAACCCTGTTCCTGGGGTAAAATTTCCAAAAATTTTCTGGGGGAGGACTCCCAACAAACCCCCCTTTGAAACTTGAACCTTTATTATTCAAAAAACTTTTCTTATTTAAATTTTTCTTGGACGCAAATTCTACCTAAAAAAGTGTTAGAAAGCTACATTAACCTATTAATATGGATGAAAGGGGCTGAAAAATATTTTTAGGCCTCTCCCGAAATGAATTTCTATATTCTCCAGCACTGATTCAAAATAAGAGCTCCCACCCATGGCTGTATCCCCCTATCCAAGGGGGTAGAACAAAAAACTACTTCAGATTACTATAACTTTTACCTCAAAAACAAAAACCCTCATTGTTTCTACCCGCTACCCAAAAAACTTTTACATTAATTTCCTTAAAGGTCAAAAACCCCTCTCGAAACAATACTGTACAATACAAAACCCTCTCTCATGAGGCTTTAAAATTGTTCTCCACAAACATAAAAAGTCGACCCACTTTGCCCTCCCTAAGGAACTGTATTATTTACAACTTTTTTTTGTAAAAAATTCGTCAAAATGCAAAAATCCAACGAAATGGAAATTCAATTCTTGAAAATACATGTCCGAAATCCAGATTAGGTGTACCAAAACGAATTGAAAATCTGCTTTTTAGATTTAAATTTCCAAACATATCTGGGGGAGGACGCCCAGACCCCCCTTTAGGACATTAGTAGACAATTTTGATAATAAAAATTCTTAGCCCCCAAAAATACAAATCCTAGATCCGCCGCTGTCTATTTACCTTGGTCTCACCAACAAAATCGTACTAAAGTTTCAAGAACATTATTTGCCATTTAATTAATTGATTAATTAATCTAATTCATTAATTAATCAATAATTGATGAAATTAATTGATTGATTTAATTTAAGGCTACATGATAATTGTGAAATATGTTGAGTGCCTGGTTAACTGGTATAACCCCCATGAGTCAACTCTAGTTACGCCACTGTGCGCAGTAGCACACACATTTGAAGCCGGCGGTCTCGGGCGGCTTTCCTTTGAGGGCATAATAATCCCAGAATGCCTTGCGCGAACGTTCCGTGGAATGCTTTGAATTCCGCGACCAGTGGGAGGAGAGAGGTGACGAAATATACGTCACTTTTATACGGAGCGAATGACGTTCCTTCTTCGCATCTCCTCGCTAAGTCCATTTCTCCTCGCGCTGTGCATCATGGGGATGGGAGCTTTATGCCCGAGCTATTATGCGCAGGATTGGCAGAACGGTACCGCCAGTACTTCATTCGTGGTATTTTCACAATGAAATTTGAAAAAAAAAATTACAAATTTTAAAATTTTTTTAATTTTGTTAAACTAGTCCCCAGACCTGGAACATAAATTGCAATCGGAGCTTCTTTTTTTTCCTCTCTCCCATGTGTCAATGTTAAAAGCCACCACCTATGTGCTGACATCACGGATTTTTAACAAAAAGGTTTGAATGACCCTCTGTGCTATTTAAGTTTCATTTCATGAACTGTTTATTGAATTTTATTTGCTTAACTTCAACCGTTGATCGGTTTCGTTTCGATCTTAAAGATAATATATTTATACAAATTTAAGATAGTTAATGTTTGATGTTTTCGCAAAACAATATCTAATATTCATAATTTGTTTTCTTAAGATGTAGATCAAATAAAAAATTTTACGGCCAACACCTGTGCAATGTTTTGGCTGCGGAACAGTCTCGATAAGGTTTTTTTTAAATCTAAGGATTTCTAATTGTGAGTACTATTCAGTTGTTTTCTCTCGATTATGATTTAATGTAATTGTGAGAAGTTCACTGTGATTCATTTATAGAATTATTTTGAGAACGCGGTTTTTTTCTTTCGATTCTTTTTTATTATTCATTGTATGGGGTAAAACTGTTCTTGATTGTATCTTCAGTACAAATGTATGAAATAAAAATGTATAATTCTTAAACTGTAATTACTTTATTCATTTAAAAAAATATTTTTGTTAGTGGTTCTATCAAAAACTCATATTACTTCCGCTGTTTCTATATTGTTTAAAATTTTAAATTCTGTGTGAAATTTGTACTACCTATATGAATACATTGCTTTTATTGTTCCCTACATGATTATATAATTTTTATTTTAAACTTGGTACCAAATCTGTTTAATATTAAAAAAAGCAAACATTAGTTATTAAAAACTGCTAAGGAAAGTTGTGATAAACCATTTATATTCAGTCAGGTAAAATTAAGTTGTAGGAATTTTTGCTAAACTTTTACTTTAGGTTTGTTCTTAAAATAATTTAAAGTAAGTAATAAATAGTTCTGTCATTTGAACTTAGTAATTTAAAGTAAACAAACTAACATTAATAGTATGGTCCTAATGAAGCACAAGACAATCTTTGGTACTTACATATTATAACCATCGACCCTTCAGCAGCAGTTAAATTCAGTGTCACAGCCAGTACAACAGTCAATAGACTTCTATAACGTTTTCAAAATCAGCGACACGGTCGACAGGATAATACGCAAGAACTCAATCTTTTAACCAGACGATTAACGAAATTAAACCTTTTCCCTTACTGTCACGGATAGTCTTTTCAAGTGTCCTTTTGGCAGTTGTCATCAACTTTTTCCAGGTCTGGGGGTTCTCCCTCGGAAAGATTTTTGGAAATTTCCCCTTCAAAATTGCATTTTAGCTGATTTTTAGGCCTTTTTGGAATGCACCCTAAGAGCACCACTAATTATTTAAGTGACAGAATTTCAAGGAAAAATATTAATTTCAAGGAAAAATTTCGAGGGGGTGGGGGGATTCTACTGCAGAAAAATTTTGGAAAATTATTCATTTTTTAGAACTTCTACAATAGACCATATGAGGATTACTCCTCATACATCATCTTCAAGGGAAAAACAGTACATATATTACTATATTCCAAAATTGTGAGGGGTATTTGGGGGCTCTACCCCAGAAATTGTTTGGAGTTTTTACCCTTAAAAGGTAGTGTTTTGAATCATCAACTTTGGGTTACACCGCTCCTTGTGAAGCCGCAGGTTGCCGACCCATGTTTTATGCTCTTGAACAGTTTTAATATTTAAATTTTAATTTAAGTTTTGTAAAACATATTTAATTGCCACTGGGTACCAAATGAGGCAGTATCGAGTTTAAAATAAAAAACCTTTTCCTCATAGGGTTTTGAAATAGTCTATTATTGTGTAATTGCCAAGTACCATATCAATACAACGATCTCATTTCAATGGATCACCATCACCAAATCTCGATAAAGGACACTTATAAAGAAGCCATAAACTGGAATGGGCTTGCTCTGTGGTGAGAAGAGGAATTTCAGATAGCAGGTGGCTTGCAAGGTTTGTGTCTGAATCACCTGTTTGAGGCCATGATGTTAGTGATTCATGCACAGATTTAAATTTTTCGTTAATTTTTCATTGTAAAACCATACCCTTGGCTTATATGGGGAGGGAAATATACAGGTGGATTATTTTTTGGTTGAAAAATAAATTTTCTGATTAACTAGTTTTTTTGCCTCATATAAGTATAAGTATACTTAATATTAGTTGATGTTAAAAATTTTTGGTGTATTTATTCATATACACATTACACATACATGGTGATTCAAAACTTGTAGGAACATACTAGAAGGAGTAGGGAGCACTAATCCATATAAATAGGTGTTTAAACATTAACAAAGACCGAATTACACACCTACATAAAGCTTAGAGCTGCTGCAAATTAATCTGCCCCAAAAAATTAAACAAAATATGTATTAAATAAACAGATAGCAACGTATCTTGACTGGCTGAGAGCAAAAAGGAGGTAGTTCCCAGCAGTGTCTGAATTTTGAGTGAAATCAAGAACTTCAATTTAGTAATATGATTAGTTTCTTCAACTCATGTATTATAGCGTCTTTTTATCATGCTTGCCTACTGAAGCTCCTCCTAGCAACCCAACAGGTTTTCTGTTTACTCAGTTTTTCTTTCGCATAATGACTTCAGCGTCAGGAAACATTGCTGTCTAGTATAGTAATGTATGATGTGATTATAATTATAAGTTTTGATTTCAAAAGTGCGTAAAAACGAACCACCGGTCAGAATGACATGATTTTCGACCTGAGCAGAACATTCCAGAAGCAATGGAAATTTTTAGAAGTGAAGGAAACAGTTCAAAACTTGAGTGACAGATGGTGTTGTAATTCTTCATAGCCTATTTTGAGACAACTAAAATCAGGCAAAATCATACTGCTGATTGATCTTGGCTGTTACAAATTTAGTCTGTAGTTATCAATACAGTGCTATCTATCAGCCACTTTTAGAACTATTTTTCCTTAGGTATACTAAAAATAACAGGCTTCAAGAATATTCCCAGAGAAATATCAAGTCGTTCTGATCAATGGTTCTTTTTGTATAATAAGGGGTTGCAGGATACCTCAACAAATGTTGAGTGGCTTAATTAATTAGCTATTACTCTGCATTTTTTATAATTATGGTTGCTTTATCATGATATTTTTTTCAATTTTTAGATGTATTGGATGAAACCGAAAACTTTATGGGATATGGCTGTAAAAAAGTAGATATTGGTTATGTCCATTGCTATGTCTATCTGAACCTTGATCCTGATGGCAGATGTTCGAGCTGAAATTTTAGCTGCTAGTCGATCCAGAACTGGTTGGTTAGAAGGTTCAGTTCAAGCTACTGAAAGCCAACCATTTGTCAGCAAAGTCAAATCCAATTTTGAAGAGAAAACTTTGGACAACAAATTGGCCAATAATGCCTCTAAAGCTGAATCAGTGCGAAAATTAGGTAGTAAAGTAAGCTCAATAGCTAATCTCTTTCAGTCCTTTACCCCTTCTAAACCCTCTCCGCCTGTTGTACCTAAAGGAGGGGTGAATAAGTGTGCTCCTGAACAAGAAGCTAACATAGACCCTGAACCTGTACCAAAAGCATTACCACCACCAGATACTGGAAGTCTTCATAGGAGGTTTAACAATGCACGGGCCATTTTTGAACAACTTGGAGAAAAGAGTAAGGATGGTAAAAAAGAATCTGATAAAGAAAGACCTTTATCCAGCCAATATTCTAGTCATTCTTCTCCAGACCAAGAATATCCATATTGCCAAAAAACCTTAGCTTCCAAAGCAATTGCTCAAAGTGCAGAGGAAGATATTCTGTCAAATGCTTATTCTACGATTCAAAATTGTTCCGATTATCCTAGAACTTATACACAACACTCGCCGATATATGAAGAAATTCCAGGAATCGGTAGCCAACACTCTGCATTTAAGAATGACATTTATGAGCAAATTAAGCCTAAAGAAGATAGAAATGCCAACGATACCAATTCAAACAGTGAAGGTATCTCAGCAGATAACAGTAGCAATCAAAATGTGGATTCTTCCTTTCCTATTTATGCTAAAGTGATAAAAAAACGTTCTAAGCACTCTTCTCAGGGCAGTAATTCTGAACAAAGCCATAGTTTGAATGATGAAAGCCAATTGAAGTCCAACAAATCTTATAATCCTGGTAAGAATTTTTTGTGTTCTAAAAGTAAGCTCGTATATTAAAATGAAAAAGTCTTAATTACTGTAATAGAAAGTGTTTTGTGTGAGTAATCGAACATCAAATGTAAATACTTTACCCCTTATTCTATTCATACTAAATAGGTCTTAATGTGAGTCATTATGATTGTAACAGAACTAATGACCACAAGAATTCTTATTTGCTTTAAAACTAATATGTGTCTTTTCTTAACCTAATAAAAACATGGAAACGTTGTTTTTTAAATTTTTAACTAAACGGCATTTATGGTTTGATTAGATGCTGTTAAAACAGAACCACTTGAAAAGAAATCTGATGTTTCTTGGGAAACTAAAGTATCTGATGGTGTTTGTTGGAGGAAAAAAAGTGCTAATGCATCAGATCATGAAGTAAGTAAACTTAATTTTCCGATTTGAAATGATTGTTGTGTATTGTGATTATGTTATCTGAGTGATTAAAACTGATTTGGTTGCCAAAAAGCAAGTAACAGCCATAAAGAAAGCAAAAAATGACCTTGAAGTAAATTATTTTCTTGGCCCAATTGTATCAGGTGCACTTCATGAAAAAATGGAACAGGTTTAGAAAAAAGTGATAAACAAGATATGTTTAACTTTTAATGCTGCATCTATCTTGAAAAATGTGATTTTTTTCATAGCGGAATTTTAAAAAGCAAGCTCTAAACTCATTTCGCACAACACATATACTTTAAATCTCATTCACATTAAGGAAATATTAAATCAGTTCTTGAGTAATATTTCTGATTCCCGGAGTGCACTCCTTAAACTCAAACCTGCTTTTTCCCTTGGGATCCACTTTATAACCATTGTAGGAGTATTTGTGATGATGTTAAAGAGTTATAAAATACTTTTAGGATACTGAAGCCGAAGTATCTAGTGATTTGAGGGATGCTGCAGGAGAAACTTTAGCAGAGTTTGAGTGCAGAGGAAATGATTTGTTTTTTGTGGAATCTGTTTTAAGGTCACAATGTCCTAAGACTTTAGTGAGTATCATTTATAAAATTTGTAATAAAATAAGCACAGCATGCGGTATATGTAAATTTTAATTTTTAATAAGTATGACTATAAAAATTGTAATATCTTTGTGTGTGTGTGATACTTTTCATCTTTATTTAAATCAGTGCATGAAATTTCAGCTCTAAAGGTACTAGCCAGACTAAAACTTTTACTCGCCATTACTACTTTGGATTCATAATTTTTTTTATTTTAAAAAATAGTGTTGGCAGAAACATTATGGAAAGTAAAACTTTAAAAGAATGTACCATTAAAATACACAGCAAAAAATAATAACTAAAACTATATTTGATATCAGGTATTAGAAGTTGTTACAATATTGCTGATGTCAGATCCACTTTGCGTCATCTCTTGCGTTTGAACGGGTTCACTTTCATTACCCCTAGTAAAATAGGAATCGATATTTCGCTTCCTTTTCTTCATAATACCTTTGATATAACCAAACAAACCTAGTTAAACTTACTACCACCGAAAAGAAACGGTCTAACCTAAATAAGCTCGCGTACAAGAGCAATTATGCTTTTGCCGGCTTCTCTCCAACCTCTGGTCGCTTAGGCGAGCCACTCGATTGAGGTTCCTTGATCTGGACATTTTTTATTTTAAACTCAACATTTTTTTCAGGGAAAAGAACTTTCTAGCCAGCCTTAAATTTTTGGTCGCCAATAACAAGTTGGCGAGCGGAAATTTCGCGCCCTGATTTAAATCATTTATTTTTTTGCTTGATGAGAGAAAGATAGTAGCAATACCTTATTTTTTATTGAAAGAATCTTTTTGAAAATTTTCCAGGAGGATTCATTTTCAAGTCATAAACATAGATGTTCAGAACAAAAAAGTGAAGTAACGACAAAAGTGTCTGATCAGTTTGTAAGCAGGTATATTTATTTATTGATGTTACTTGAGAATTCCTACACATAAGTTAAAGTAAAATAAAGATTGAATACGTATTAAAATGCTTTCACTTCACATTTAACTTGTATCCATACGATATTTTTATATCAGGCTGCAAGATTGCAACAAAGAAAAGAATTATGCATCAAGTTTAGCAAATGTGCATAATGATAGTGATCAATCTGAGACATGGTCTGTCCCTACCTCTGTTACTGGAGAAACTGATGATGATGAGGATTGTACTCCAGGAATTTGCTTTCCTGCTGGAACAAATGTACTTTATGAAGATGTCAACTACCACATTCTACCTGATGGTCATTTTATAACAGAAATGCCTGGTCTAGAGGAAGAAAGTGATGATGAGGATATATTTTGTCCTGTTCCCCCCAAAAAGAAAAGCAAGGTCAAGTTCAACTATGACCCTATTAAGGTAAAAAAAGTGCCAAGAATTGACTGTCATGTTTTTTCTAAGATTGCATGCATATAAAAATTTGTAAGATTATCTTTGGAAATTAAATTTGCTGTGTTCAATACGTTATGTAGAAAGCCAAGATGTCAAAAATTCAAAAGGAAAATAATTTCAGGTATTCAGTACATTTTCAATTGATGATTATGATCGCCATAATGATGAAGTTGATCCTGTAGCAGCTTCCGCAGAGTATGAGTTAGAGAAGAGAATAGAAAAGATGGATGTTTTCCCTGTTGATTTAGTGAAAGGTATGTTCTTATGAAACCTTTTGTGTTTGTTTGATTTCATTTTTGGGGTCTACTTAACAAGGATATCGACCTTTATTAAGATATTTCTTTGCTGTTAATATCCTGCTTAATGTACTGAGAAATTGTGCAGCATTAGGGGGAAAACCATTAAAAATGAAATCAAGGTATTCATTAAGCACTTACTAGTTCTAGGGTTTTAAGTCTGTTTTTTATTTGATAATTTTACTGAAAAATATACATTACTTATTTCCTCTTCTTTAGTGTTATTTTTTATTGTATTGTTTATTTAACCTCCATCCTTTAGATATGACATCAATATATTTGTGTTTTACGTTTTATTTCCCATTGAATTGAAATGGATTTAGTTGGTTGCTGTTGCAAAAATTAAGTTTTGTTTAGTTTTAGACTTTATAAATTATGTACATGCCTTCTTCCTAAAGTGTTTACCAGAATAACAGTATTTTTTGTATTTTCAGGTCCTGAAGGTTTAGGTCTTAGTATAATCGGCATGGGGGTGGGAGCAGATGCTGGTCTTGAAAAGTTGGGAATATTTGTCAAGTCAATCACTGTTTCTGGGGCAGCATATAAAGATGGAAGGTAAAGTTTGAATATTTTTAACATTATACTTCATGTATTGAAATGGAATCTTAAAATGGTTCATTCCTTCTAAAGATATGACAAGCCTTGCAATATACAGTTGAAACACAATAAAGTCAACACCACCTTTTGATATCTGTGATATTTTTTCTAATGAAGGAACATTAATAATAGCCACAGAGAGCATTGAAAGAATATCACAAAGTAAAAAATAATAATTGGGTGCCAACAGAATCTGATAGGTTTATTCCTCATTTAAGGAGCAATCTCCTCCAGACATCAAGCGGAATGTCCGATATAGGGACCTTGCGCCATAAAACCCAAAACAACCAACCTCCAGACGTCAGTAATGGGTAATTTTCTGAGCTATTGCGATCAGTCATTGATATTTTTTCAGTATTGGTGTGACAAACATGAAAAAATGGCGGAACCCAAATTTATCAACAGTACATATGCATGTATGGAAGGTCTCAAGCAAAAATTGGAATTGCATTTCAGCAAATATATAACCGTCCAATTGTACCTAGGAACTACCAAAAGTACATCCATGATAATATTTCAAGGAATGCATGGGCTTCAGGGACTGAATGTATTTAGATAACCAGACATAGTCTGATGAAACTAGGTAAAGTAAAAAAAAGGAGTTAGCAAACAAAGTTTTTCAAAGTTTTAGATATTAAATGGGAATTAAAGGTATCTTATCTATAAAACTTTGTACAATACCAATGTATTGTTAGTAAAGGGATGTTTGTGAAGCCAAGTGTTAATTTTTGTTATTCTGTTTATTTTTTAAGTATGCATTTTCCTTGCATAATAATGTTATCTCAATTTTAGAATATCAGTGAATGATCAAATCATTGAAGTTGATGAAAAGTCTCTGGTTGGTGTTACCCAGGCATATGCTGCATCTGTACTAAGAAATACATCAGGCACAGTAAGGTTCGTTGAATTTTTTTATTAAATATTTCCTGAATGTTTTTCTTAGATAATTTCATATATTTATATTTTTAGAATTACAGTTGTTGAAAGTAGGACTTTAACTTGTGTGTGTTTGTAATGATTTAAATGATAGTAAAACAATATATTATCCTGAATTATGTTGAAACTTCCTTTGAAAAAAATATAAATTTTGCATAATAAATTGTGTAAATACTTTCCTTGGTATAACAATTTCTTTCTTCTGTATTTATATTATATTATTCTTTTTCCTGAATAGTAATAATAATAACTTTATTAAGTTTTTAACTGAACCACATAAGTAATAATAATGTACCAAATAACAATTGCTGTCATCTGTATTAGTGTATTTTATTAAATTGGTTTGGTATTTTTATTCGATGAGATGTCAGATACCTTGTTGAATTTCCGTGTGACAGAAGAAAAGTGTCAAATGTTAAAAATGAGCACCTTTCCTTTAGGTTTCTTATCGGTCATGAACGTAATTCTGAAAATAGTGAAATTGCTCAACTCATCTCTCAGTCCATTCAAGCTGATAAAGATCATCAAAAAGTATATGGATATCAGGTTTGAATATCTTAACTGTAGTGATTTTAGAACTATGCTTAGGTGTTTTCGCTGTAAATACTTCTGCACAAATTTGTTTAAGCAAAATTATTTAAAGAACTGTCTACCATCTTTGAATATTTTTTAAATATTGAGCCCAAAAGTAAATCAATATTAAAAAGCTAAAAAAGTGCATTGTATTCACATCTTTGGTTGGTAGTCCACTTAGATAAATTAATATTAACTAAAAGAACTTGTTCTAATGATTTTAGTTTCCTTGTAATTTACTGAATTCATTAGCTGCATTCTATTTTATTTATCTTAGTTTTTTTGACGAAAATTTGTTATGCTTTCTGTTATAGAGGATTGAAGTTGTGTTTTATGTTTCAGAGGGATGAAGATCAAAGTGGGGATAGTTCTCATTTATCCCAAGGTTCCACACCTGAGGAAGGGGAAGATGCTCCAACAGTGGAGGTCTTTGATCTTACCAGTGGTAGTAGTGGTTCACTTTCTCCCGATACTGATGCCGAAACCCTCCGTACAAAGTTAAAGGAGGTAAGTTTATAGCAATCTTTAAAAAAGTTTAATGAATTCCAAATCTTTATTATCACCATTTTTATGATGTGTGAGGTCTAACTTTCAGAAAAGTAGCATTTTAAAGCTATTTTAGAAATTTAAATGATTTCTCACTCATGTGCAAGTGCAAGGGATAAAAAAACATGCATTAGTGAAAACCCATAAATTATGGATATTAAAAGTAAAAAATCCACACATTATACTGTTGATTATATTAAACAGTGTATTAAACAATTTTCAGGTTTTTATTAAAAGTATCTTTTCTGGTTTTTATTATTTTGAATGTAACCTTGATTTTTTTTCAAAAACTGTAACCTTAAATCTTCTAGTTCCCTTGATCATAAAATAAAAGATCTTCCTTTCTATCTTTAAAAGTTAGAAATAAGTAGGCTTAAAGTTATATTTGGTTGTATGGCATTAGCTGTATTTTCCTAATTTTTTTAGAGAGAGGACATCCTTTTAACTTTAAAATTAAAATATATGGCTTCAAATAAGGGTTTTTGGATGCGAGTTTTAGATTAATCATATTTTACTCTTTCAGGTACAATATCGAAGTGCTGTGGCTGAAGCTGATTTGCAGCAAGCAAAGGAAAAGGTATATTAAACATCACTGTTTCAAACTTATAACACTCCAAGTTCTATGAAACTTATGAGTTTTATTTGTCTTAGTTTTTCTATTACTCACTTTTGTGCTATGAACTAAGCAGAAATAATAGAAATTTAACTGTCTATTTAAGTGGTTTCATAATTTCTTTAGTTTAAATTTGATATGTTTGAAAAAAGGAATAAGTTCTTCAACTTTTTTCAACTAGAATATTTTTGTGTGTATGTTTGTATTTATTTAATGATTGTTCTGTATTCTAAATAGGGAGAATTTTGTGTTTATACAATGAAAATTCTATTACTTATACATCCCCCGGTTTTCTCAAACTTTGGTTTTTGGACTTATTCCCTTTTCGAAACTAAAGATTGAATTGCATAATTGTGCAAAAGATCAAGTACTGTAAAAAAAGTAAAATTTTTCATTTAGCTTCAATGTTTGGAAAAAATGGAATCGGAACGTCAAAAGATGTTGAAAAAAATTGAAAGCCTTCAACATCAAATAAATGAAAAAGAACTTGCTGCCCAAGCTTCAAAACAGCAAGTGGAAGAGTACAAATTCAAAGTCACTAAAGCACAACAACAGCTACATGAACTGGAACGTAAATATAGCAAGGCAAAGAAAATAATAAAAGAATTTCAGAGAAGGTAATTTATTTCACTGGGGATAATCTGAAATTTCTAATCAATTTTAGAAATTCTTGTTACATTTTTCTTCAATAGTTTGTAAAAGGCATTTTTGTGTAATTATTTCTTTGTTTTTACACTGTATGGGTAATTCATTAATAAATTATTAGTCGTTTATTTCTTATGATTGTTCTATCATGAAGTTATTTCAAGTTGACATATATAGTGCGTATTTTTTTTAACTATTCCTTGCTTACATAAGAGTATTTTTGCAGGGAAAATGATTACATCCACCAAGAAGATTTTAGAATGCAACAACTGTTAGAAAAAGACCAAGAGTATAATGCATTAGTAAAAATTTTAAAAGATCGGGTAAGCTGTGCTTCCTTCACATTTTTTTCTTTTAAGTGTTCATTTTCTATTACCTGTTTTTCTCTTAATTTTAAATTATACTTGTAAAATTTTTCTTTGTTTTTATTTACTTAAGTTTCACATTAGTTATACATGCTTGAAAACTTTAGCTTAAAGTATATAGAAGTAATAAATGAAATAAAACATGTTTCTAATTCAAAGAAGTTTTGAAATTGAAGTAATTTTTTTACTTAAAACCCAACACACATATTTTTAAAAATTTACCCTATATGTAAGTGTGTGTGACTGATCCCCAGTCAATCTAATTACAATTAGACCAACTCCACAAATCCAAATACTTCAAGAAAATCTAAAAACAATAGAGGTTTAAGAAACACCTCGTTAAATGTGCTCAGGAGATTCCTGAGCACATCTACACTTTATGCAGATCCTTTCCTCCCGTTTCATAGGCGAGACCTCCCAAATGTTTACTAGCCCTTTATTATATTTAAATGTGTATTTGCATTGAGACTCTTTATTACTTACCATTCAAGAGTTTCCTTGTTTCTTATGTACTATGAGTTCCTGTGAGTGAGATATTTTGAGTTAGTTAAGATTTATTGTTTTTCATGTAGGTGATATTACTTGAGCATACTCTTACTGAAGTACAAAAATCTGCCGGTCTTCCTATTGAACTTCCATATGATGTCCATCAGCTCACTCCAATATTAAGAAAGAAAAATGGTGTTCAATCTGAATCAAAACTAAGTATGATTTGCATTATTGCACTTTGAGTAATATGGCCAAAACAAAAGAAATATAATCAAACACTATTTTTTATAACCTATTTGAAATGGAGATTCTCACAACTTCTCTCTGGATTTTCAAACTCTTTTAGATTTGCCTATGAGCTGACACCCCTACCTTTAAATCGGAAATTTTTCCAAAAATTCTCGGCTTATCAATATAACAAAACTAAAGTTTTATGATATTTTTCCACAGTAGAAACTAAGTGAATCAAAATAATAGTAGGGATAAACAACCAACTACCTCGATTTTATAATATTTAAGCCTCTTAAAGATTAATTTTTTTACCACTGATTTAATAATTTCATATTCTTAACGAATGTCTTTATTGGTTTTAGACTTTGAACAAATTGAAGTTGATATGTCTGATGGGTCAGATTCTGAATTTGGTAAGCGGACTCATAGTCCAAACACACCAAGTGAAGAGAGTGAAAAGAGATCTACTGTTGAAAGGAAAGTACCGAAAGAAGAACTTGCAAATCAAGGCCACCCTCTTCCAGATTTACTTGAGGCTAGTTCCAAGTCTTATAGTGAAAGTGATGTCAAAATTCATGGATCTGCCGTAAGTTTTTCATTTAAAAGGATTTTATTCATAGAGTCAAATATAGATGTTATGCCTAGTAGGAAATCTAAAATTTGATGTGATGGGAGACTGGTGTTTACTTATAAGATGTGACAAACTAGACTAAATTTAATGGAATGAATTAAGCTTTTTTGTTTGAATGCATAATCCTTAATTTTATTCCCCATTCGGTTAAAAATTTTGAAGAAGATCATGTGTAATAATTTGAATTAAGGAATTGAGTCAAATCTAGTTATTCCAAAAACTTATCTTGGTTTTCTTTGTTTTCCTAGGGATCTAAAAATTTTGAAGGCGACAGTAGTTCTCTTCATGAATCCTCATTTTCAAGTGCAGCTAACACAAAAAGTCGATTTGAAAACGGGTTTTCTCCTCAAATGAGATCAATTTCTTTTGCAGAAGAAATAAAAGTTGCTGTCCTTGAATGGAGTTCTAAAGGTAAAGCTAGCTTGTATTGAAACAAAATTTTGAGTGTTTTCATGTTAAAGTTTGAAGTCTGAGGAAGTTGAATGGTACGTTTTAAGAGATAAAAATTCTTACATCCTTCCAATTTTAACTTAGAATATCATGCATGGATCTTATTATAATTCCCAATATCTGTAAGTGTGCTTTGAAAAATCCATTGAAAATTTTTACAAGGGATTACCCATCACAAGATAACTTGCACGATGAAGTGTTAAACATACCATCATTATGTTATCATGCTCTTGAAAAGGAAATCTTGCCCTGGCTTAATTTAACCCGTTAACGCCTGAATTAATTCTACCGAAAATATTTCTATGATTATTTCAAATTGGTGTAATTATGACCAAATTAAGACAAAAAATCAAAAATTTAAACATTTTGTTAATTAGTGTGGAAGTTACAGCCCGTCCTCGTTTGAGGACGCTGGGCGTTCCGGCGTAAAAAAATCAAGAGATCAGAAAAGTCAGCAAATAGGAAAATAACTCATATAGGTATGCCAAACAACTTAAAATGGACTAGTTACAGTATTTTATAAGACTTTATGATGAAATTAATTATAAACTACACTTTATAGCATTATTTTTATTAATTTTTTAGAATTTATCTCCTTTTGAGTAAATCAAATGGTACAGATTTTGTGTTGTACGAAGTGTGATAGTTGATAGTGAGGGAAAACTTTTATTAGGAGATCATGAGGAACATGTTAAATACATGAAAATTCAATACATATATGATACATGAACAAAATGAGCGTTAATTTTAAATAAATTCTAGCACTTGGTATGATATTTGGGAAAACAAGGTGCTCAAAATATGATTTACAAAATATGTCACATCGACATTTTATTTCCCTTATTAAATTTATGTTCACAATTCCCCTTAGGTACTTTTTATATTTATTCCGAGATTTCAGAGGACATCGAGCCATTTTATTGCCTTTTTATAGTCTCAAAATCCTGCAATTCTGCAATAGGTCCTCACAATTCTGCAATCGGTAGAACCTATGAGCCATTGTAACTACTAAAAACCCTTCTAAAACAAAAATAAATATTATTAACTACCTTATAATATTTGGAGAACAGCTTTAACACGATAGTAGATCGAAAAAATCCAAAAACTGTAATGAGTAGAAATCGGAAAAAAGTTGTCTGGAACGCCCAGCGTCCTCAAACGAGGACAGTAAAATTGGACGTCATTTTTGAAAACGAAATTTTTTTAAAAGTTACTAATTTTCTTTTATATGCATACATATGACCTTAATTTGAAATACTACAGAAAATAAAATTATTACCTTGACTTCAGCCGATGTAGCTAGACAGAAAGGCAACACAAGTGTTAGTTAGTTAACCTCTTCGCACCGAGCTGGCACATAAGGCGTCCAGTCTTTTCCTCCATGCACCCCTGTCCCGGGCCAACCCCCTTGCCTCTTCCCATCCTTTTAATCCGGCCCTGCACAAGTCCTGATGCATGCCTCTTTGCCATGTGAGTCTTGGCCTGCCTCTTTTCCGTCTTCCATCGGGAGCCCAAGTGAGTGCGATGTTAGCTGGGCAATCCCGTCTGGAGCGTAGGACATGTCCTGTCCATCTCCATCGTCTTTTTAGAGTTTCCTCGTAAATAGGTGATAGCTTGGCTTTCATTAATAAATCTCTATTTGATATTTTGTTTGGCCAGAAAATTTTAAAAATAATTCTTAAACATTTGTTCTGGAATGTTTCTAGCTTCTCTATTTCTGTTTTACGGAGGTTCCAACACTCAGCACCA
Source organism: Tetragnatha versicolor (assembly GCA_024610705.1). Classification (NCBI taxonomy): domain Eukaryota; kingdom Metazoa; phylum Arthropoda; class Arachnida; order Araneae; family Tetragnathidae; genus Tetragnatha; species Tetragnatha versicolor. The sequence goes on from JANDEH010000009.1 coordinate 44,805,356, forward strand.
TATAAAAGTATGGAGCGGACTGTAGCTTTGAATACATTTAATTTTGTGTTGGTTTTTATACTGGAAGCTCTCCAAAATTTTTGAAGGCTTCTGAAGCATATTCTAGCTTTTATTATTCTTTGATTTATATCTTCGTTGCTGCCTCCCTGTTTGTTTACTATTGCTCCAAGATATGTGAAAGAATCAACTTCCTCTACTTCATCAGAATTTATTTTTATGCTGTTATTTGATTTTGCATTTATTCGCATGGTTTTTGTTTTATTCTTATTGATTTGTAGTCCAATTTGATTTGCATATTTATTAAATTTCTCTGTTTTCTTTTCAAGATCGGCGAATCTAGATGAAATCAGGACTATGTCGTCTGCATAATCAAGATCCTCCAGGGTGGTGTTAAAGTTCCATCTGATCCCTCTCTTTTCATTTTTTGTCGTATTTGTCATGATCCAGTCAATGGCAATGATGAATAAAAAACCGGATAAAACGCATCCTTGCCTTACTCCGGTTAGAACATCAAAGGGGTCAGTAAGTGCTCCATCTACTTCGATGTATGCTTTACTACCATCATAAAGACTTTTAATGATGTTGATGAATTTTTCTGGAATTTGGTAGTTTTTCAATATTTTCCACAGCTTGTCTCGATCGATTGAGTCGAATGCTTTACTAAAGTCAATAAAGTTAAGGTATAGAGATGAATTCATCTCCAAACTTTGTTCAACTATGTTCCTAAGCACAAAAATTTGCTGTACTGTGCTGTTTCCAGAACGGAAACCAGCTTGTTCTGCACGTAAATGTTCTTCAATTTCTGATTTCAACCTGTTCAAAAGGACTCTGCAAAATATTTTCCCAGGTATGGAATGGAGACTTATCCCCCTCCAGTTTTCACACCTTGTCAAGTCACCCTTTTTTGGTATTTTGACAATAATTGCCTCTTTCCATTGAGTTGGTACTTTTTCTTGTTTCCAAATTATGTTAAAGAGTTTTTGTAGGTACCTAGAACTGGTTTCAATGTCAGCCTTCAGCAGTTCAGGAGCAATGTTATCATTTCCCGCAGCTTTTTTCATTTTGGTTGCCCTCAGGGCATTTTTAATCTCGGCCAGCGAGATGCTGTCATTGGAAATATTCAAGCTGTATGTCACATCTGATGTGACATCATGCAATTGCTCAGTATCACCGGCTTCATAAGAAATATTCAAAGTATCTTTAAAATATTCTCTCCATCTATTTCTGATATCAATTTCAGTTGTGACAATTTTACCCCGCTTGTCTCTGATAGAATTAACATTAGTCTGTGTTCTTCCCTTCAATCTCTTTATGTTCTGATAAAGTCTGCTTGTTTCTCCTCTGTCAGCAGCCTCCTGTGTTTCCTCGGCGAGTTCATCATAAAATTTTCTTCTGTCTTCTCTTGCCGACTTTTTAACTTGCTTGTTTAATTCTGCATATTGAGTCTGGTAAGTCCGAAATAATCTTTCTGATCTGGAAGCCTCCATTTCTATTTTCTTTTTTCTTCGCTTCTCTATCAGTTCTATTGTCTTTCCTGTTATCCATTCCTTATCTGGTTTTCTTCTTCTTTCTCCCAAGACCTCTTTAGCCGTCTCACAAAATGTTTCCCTAATATGTGTCCAAACTTCCTCAATGTTGTCTGTTGCATCATTAGTTATTTGTGATTCTTCATTGCTTAGAAGTTCAAATCTGTTCTTCAGCTCGATTGAAAATTTCTTTCTATGCCTTACTTCTTTTAATTTAGCAATATCATAGTGAGTTCTTTTTTCACTCTTCTTTTTTGGATTTTTTCGTAGTTTTAATTTTAAGAATGTTACTACGAGAAAGTGATCAGTTGCTGCATCAGCACCTCTCATAACTCGAACGTCTCTCATGGACCTGAGAAATTTTTTGCTTATAGCAATATGATCGATTTGGTTTCGGTGTAAACCATTTGGAGAAACCCAAGTCAACTTGTGTATCTCCTTATGCTTAAAGTAGCTTCCTCCTATTGCAAGATTGTTCAGTTCACAGAAACTGACGAAAAGCTCCCCATTTTCATTTCTCTCTCCTGGGGCCTCGTTTCCCAAACATTCATCGCTTGATGCTTTTTTCCCGATTTTTGCATTTAAATCGCCCATTAAAATGATCATATCGTGCTTTGGCAATTTGTTTACAACATTTTGCAACTGTTCATAGAAGCGTTCCTTTTCTTCCTCTTCGCTGTCATTCGTTGGTGCATATACCTGAACTACAGATAGTTTGATATGCCTGGAATAGAACCTTGCTCTGATAATCCTTTCACTTACTGGTTCCCATTCCATGAGGCTCTTTGCGGTTTCTTCTGTTAATATGAGCCCAACTCCTCTTTCGTGTCTTTCATCTGTTCCCGAGTACAATACAGTGTTGTTGTTTCCTGTCCTGAGCCTTCCGAAACCCTTCCATCGGAGCTCTGATATTCCGAGAATATCCAATCTGTATCGCTCCATTTCCATAACAACTTGTTTTGTCTTTCCGCACTGATACATGGTCTTAACATTCCATGCCCCAATGCGAAGGTTGGTTTTCGGCGTTAACAGCGACTTCTTCCACTGCAGAGGCTCCCGAAGGCTTTCCCCCTGCTGCTTCATTTGCGCGTCATCCTCACTCCAAGATATGAACTCGTCGTTGGGGACGACACAAGTCGTTGTCCCAGCCAGTGGTGCGTTGATTCCAAGACTTTCCGTTTCTGTAGTCAGGGGTTTTTTTACGGGGAAGGGGGACTAACCCTTCGCCCAACCCTCCTCCTTTACCCGGGCTAGGGACCGGCACTTGTAGGACCCGAAGATCCATACAAGGGCGGAGTTGCAACACAAGTGTAATACATGAAAAAAGCGCGAAATTGCGAGCCGAATCAAGGACCTTAAAACAAACCCAGACACTTGATAATTTGTGGCATGTTTTGTAGTATTGCCATCTATCGTCATGCAAAATAAACAATCGTTTCCGAAAAAAGGAAAGATTTTACACACCCTTTTATGCACTGTCCTCAAACGAGGACGCTGGGCGTTAACGGGTTAAACAAACTATTGAACAGGGAAAGAGTTGTTTTGGTTGGAAGATTGTTTAGTGAACCTTTTTAATGTGGACTGAATGGGTAACCACATTTTGTAACATATATTGAAATTTAAAAAAGAAACAAATTTATTTTGTTAAAGAATTTCACAAGGACCAGAGTTTAGTAAAAACAAGCATTGTCTGTATATTTTTTAGTTTCTTGAAAATTTATATTTTTCTTGTAGTTGAAGCTTCAAGTGAAAGTAATTTACTTAGGAGTCCTCAGAGCCTCGATAGTTTAGAGCAAGTTGTATCTAATGGTAGTTTAGACGATAAATTTCTGGACCAACATCAAGTGGTGCCTCCTAGCTATCAACATGCAACTGGAGACAGTTTCAACTACCCTAATTGTCAGCCTTTGTCACCTGTCAGTTCAAAGGATGGAGAATCGTCTCCTTTTTCCATTAATACTCCACCAGTTGAAATACCCCCCAAAAGAAGAAACATAATCCAAGGCGATAGGTTATCTGCAAGTTTAGGTATGGATAATAAGCTTTGATTAGTGTTGTTTTTTCTGGTAATAAATCATCACCATAATGTCAAACAACTATCTGCTTTTTGGTGGTTTTTACTGACAATTGTGATTCCCAATTAGATTTGTTGAAAACTAAATTATTCTTTGTGTGTCTGTGGAGGTGCTTTTTTTCTTGTCAAACTTTGTGTTTTTCCTTCAAATTTGAGAAAAATCATATTGTCAGAGGGCACTGTATATTTGGACGGCCATTTTTCAACTAAACTCTACTCTAATTTCCACGGCTTGGCGTTCCATTGGTTCCATCACTAAGCGCCGAGACTGCTACGTAATCACGAGACCTACAGCGCATGCGCCACTGGCCGTTTTGGCCGTCCAAATATACACTTCGTTGTCAGAGGTGGTAAGGATATGGCCTAGGTTGCAATATTAATAAGTAGAGTGAATCAACCTTTTTAAATCTCATCTATTATGTACAACACTCTTATATTCTGAATTATTAATTTAATAAAAATGCATAGTTTTGTTCATTATGCCATTAAGGCTAGGTGCGCACTGGAGACTTTGTACGAAACATTTTTACCCTCTCATTTGAATTGTATTTATTTTAGATGGTTCAAGAGAAGATTTGCTTAAGGATTCTAAGCATAACTTTCTTGGTCCTCAAAACTCCACTATACTGCCTCCAAGAGTACCTGTAAGTTAATATTTCTTGTACCGAAAAAATTATTCAAAATGGAATTTCTAGTACTTAAATCATTAAGTAGCAACATTAAAAATTTTTTTTAGACATTTTTTGTGATCAAAATCTGTTTCTTCTGTAAAACCGGAAAATGTGTGCAGTTGACTCAAGTTTCTACCTATGTTCTTTAACAAGGTTTTTAGTATATCTGAATAAACCAGCATCGTCTTTTATATTTGAGTTAGCATATATTGTGATCATAGTTAATATTGTATGTAAATATAGAGTTTTATTTGAATCAGACTGGCAAGGATCATTGCCCTGACAAATTAGCTTACCAGAAGTGGAAACTTTGGCAGTTTTATGAAACTCACACAAACTTAAACAACTTAGACTGTTCTAAGCTTAGACCATTTTAGCTTTTTGACTGACTCTGAATATAAAACTCAAGTTTAGAATAAACTTATTACGAATATTAAAAGGCAAAGATTTGTCATTATTGGGAAAATAGTTTCAGATAGTAAGTAAATTAGCTAGTCCAAAAACGAAATTCATAGCATTTTCTTAAATGAGCATAATGTGCACAATACCATCATAGTTTGTGTTACTGATTGTTTCAAAATGTATTCCTCCAACCATGTTTAATGAAACAATGCTTACCTTCAGGAAAGAAGTAGCAGCCGAGATCGCCGTCCAAACAACTGGCAGGGAAGGCCTGTTCATCTGTGGACCACCACTCAGGTTGGACAATGGCTAATGGTATTGGGAATGGAGCAGTATATTAAAAGCTTTCAAGCTCACGAAATAACTGGCTTGGTTTTGTTAAATTTGGACAGTGCTAAACTAAAAGTAAGTTTTTTCACTTTCAAGATTTCATTTTAAGCAACCTTTGTTTTAAATGCAACCTTTGTTTTAATGCCAACCTTTGTTTTAAATGACTTTTAAGGGGACTGAATAAAAATCTATCACAACCCCACATTGGTGGCCACATATGGTTTGATATATGGGGTCATATGGAACATCGATATTACGGTATTCGCACATTGATGTTTTAATATATCGGCTTTTAAAGGCCTGGAATCAAAATTTTTTACATCCCCGTATGATATTAAATTACTTTTAAGGGGACTGAATAAAAATCTCTGAATCTGAATAAAATCATATCCCCACATTGGAGGCCTCATATGGTGTGATATATGGGGTCAAATGGAACATCGATGTTTCGATATATCGACTTTTAAGGGCCAGGAATCAAAATTGTTTACATCCCTGTATAATATTAAATTACTTTTAAGGGAACTGAATAAAAATCTATCACATCCCCACATCAGCGGCCACATATGGTGTGATATATGGGGTCATATGGAACATCAATATTCCGGTATTCGCACATCAATGTTTTGACATACCGGCTTTTAAGGGCCTGGAATCAAAAATTTTTACATCTCCGTATGATATTAAATGACTTTAAAGGGGACTGAATAAAAATCTATCACATCCCCACATCGGCGCCACATATGGTTGATATGGAGTTAAATGGAACATCGTTACTCGATATTCGAACATCAATGTTTCGAAATATCAACTTTTAAGGGCCTGTAATTAAAATTTTTTACATCCCCGTATAATATTAAGAGAATTCCAATAACCAGTTTAATTTCCTTTTTAAAAAATTTGAATCATCAATAATGTCACGAATGAAGTTTTGAAGTAACTTATTGACTGTGATTCCTTATGAATACTGGTTTTGTAACTCTTCCAGAGTATTGGTGTGAATAGCAGTAGCGATAGGTCAGTAATAAAGAAAAAATTGAAGGAAATGAAAGCCCTGCTGGATAAGGAGAGAAAAGCCCATGAAAAAGAGCAGAAAGCGTTAGAAAAGTTACAGAAAAAGGCAGAAAAGGCTCGTAAAAAGTGATAGTAAGGACCATCGGACTTTTGTTTGAATGAGTGTTAATTGGTTGCATCTTGCAAAAGTGCCAAACCCATTTACAATTTTAATTTAAAGAACTCAAACTTGAATTTTATCATCAGGTGTTACATTGCTGTATCTCTGTGAAAAATTTTTTCAAGTCAATACAGTTTTGTTATTTTGTTAAGTTCAATTTTTTTGTTATGGCATTGTTTGACGAGCATTTTTTGTATGTTTTCATTTTTTGCAGTGTTTGAAGTGTATATAGCAACTGGCCAGCAATGACACCAAAAGCCCACTTGATAAAACTGTGGGCATTTTGTAACTTTTATATATTTATACACTAGTGATCGTGTTATAGATATACACTAAATATTTGTATGAATTGTATTTTGCTTGTGATGATATGGTTTGCAAGTTTTTAAACAATTCATCATTCCCTATCCATTACTGCTGCTTTGATGATTAATTAGCTTGTGGTTCTTGTATGATGGTAAGAATTAAGGTGCGTAACTTTCTTAAGGCTTAGAACTTCTGTACTTGTATAAAGTGTTCTGGAATTTGATGAGTCAACTTATATTTTTTGCATTTTGTTCTTATATCAATTGCAAACCATCTAAGCTATTTAAAATTGCATTTGGAAATGTCTGCAATTATTATTTTATTTTAATTCTGTGCAATTTTATCAATTTTTTTTGTTAAGCTTTAGTTTAGTGTGTTTTCCATGGTTTATATTAGTTTTCTTATTTTCAGCATTTAAGTTACTGAAATTTGAAAGTTTTAATAACTTGTTATTATTGAGTATATACATTAATTTATCTATTTTGAAAATGCTCTGTATTTCACATGTATTTAAATTAAATGGTTCTAACCTACCATGAATTCATCCCTTATATGTTATGATATATCATTGTAGATATAGCAAAAATTGATGTGCTCTATGAAAAAAATTAATCTGTGCTTTATAAGTTGTTTATTACTATTTTTATACTATGTAGCATTACTTTAAATTTTAAGAAATAGTCTTAGTAAAAATATTTTCTTCAATAGGTATTTAATTTTATTTATGAAGTTAGGTAGATTCTCCTATACACGTGCAATTCTTGCTTAAAATTATGACTTGTGGATTACAAGGAAATTAAGTCTAGTTACCTAATTTAGCGAGTTTTTCTAGTATGATTCTCTCTACAGCTGCTAACTTAACCAAATTTTATATTTTCTCCTTCATTTCTCTATTGAAAACTTAATCTTCCTAAAATAAATTTAAATCTTTATAGATTTGAATTGTAGTCATGAAATCCATATTCTCTAGTCTCCCAAAGTTTCTTTTCCCAAGGATGGTAGCTATGAGACCCAAAATGTTTCATTTGAATCCTCGTTAATTTTGTGCATTTGTTTTTCTGGTTAAATTTTCGAATACTACTTTTAATTGGAAACTCTAAACAATGTACTACCAGTTACTTACACTTGTATAAGTAAATTACCTTCTTTTAATGCATAAGTTGCTAATTTTCAGTTGTGTTTTATATGAACATCCTTTATTTTACTAGATTTGGTGGTTTAGCTCTCATGCCTGTAAGCAAATTTTATGTTATTTGGATATATGCTTATTATTGTGGCATGATGCCATACAGTTATATTTATCATGGAAATTTTGTAAAACACATTGTTTTGTAAATATCAATCTGTGTGACAACCTATTTTTCCCTCTATTTCCTCAAACTGTATTGACAGCATTTTTAACCTGTCCCTGTGTGATAGTATATCTTCCTGACCTAATAAGAAATCATTAGTGCTATTTTGTTGAACTTGAATCTTCTATTACACAGTTGAATCACATTAATGGTTCAGAAATGAATCAACTCCACCCTAATCATTTTGAGATCTATGCCTTTGAGAATCTATGGCAAAGGTCTTCAAAGTATGCCATAAAGTACAAAACTGGGCTTGTAGTAGAATGTCAGGCTTCTATGTAAACTTTGTTTTTTGATTATCTGGACTATGCCTCTTATTTAAAAAATATAAATAATATAATTATAATTATATATTATAATTTAAAAAATATGTATAAAAAACGAGCATCCTTGCCCTTCCATTTGAATATGCCATGTACAGTTCTCAATTACCTTAATAAAATATCAGTAAAATTTATGACCTGAGTCACTAACGATGCACTTTTAATTGCTGAATAAATCGTTTTTCATCCGTTATTCCAATGTTTATGCACACATTTGACTTTTTTTACTCAGACCATAGAGCTAAGAATAATTTAATGTGGTTGAACTGTGTTCATGAAAATAGAATAGTATTGAAATAAAGAAAATGAATCTTGAAATTCTACTTCAAGTTTTATACATTCTGTATCAATATAATTCTCTTGGAACATGAAGTACCTTTAAAGTGAAATACTTTTGAATGCACCCATCTGATGTTCTAAATCTGTTCCTAAACAGTCATGTAGTATTATGTGTCTTACTACAATTGCATTATTTTCCATTAAAACTTATTTTAGTAACAGAAAAGTGAAAAATCCCATGTGCCACAATTTAAACTAAAACATTTTTACTGATTATTAGAATAATTATATTAACAATACTTTCTCTAACCTAGTATCTAAATTGATCCACACCTGCCATTATGGTATTTGAATATAATTTTTTAATCTGATAATTTTAGTGTGTTTAACTGTAACCTATATATTCAAATAATGGTTGGAGCACACACTCGACCATCCCTTTTGACATCTGGTGCCAAATTATGATTCAAAATCACATAAATTCATTGAGAAATCCTGTGGCATAAAATTATAGAACAATCGAGCTTTAAAGAATAAAGTTCTCACAGAAATTTCTTTGAATTTAAGTGATCTGGAGTTGTAAGTTATTCTCCAGCAGCAGCATTTCAATGTAATTTTATCGGGCCATTTAAATCCACAGGGTCTGTTTGAAAAGTATGGATTAACATTCAATTTTTTTGAGTTTATTAAAAAAATTACAGATCAGATTGGTCCAAGACGTATAACAGTTTCAAAATTTTCAAAATAAGCTCCTCCTGCATGTACATCACTTTTAACAAGATTTCTTGGCATTGAAGGTGTCAAGAGTAGGCCTCTTTCACAAAACGCTTCGAAAATGTCCTTTTATTGGAGTTTTCAAGCTGGGAGGTGAAGCGAGCTTTATAGAAAAGCTAACTTCTGTAGGGTCAGACAGTTAATATTAACAGCTGTGATATAAGGCCTTGCACCTCCATGATTTCAACCATCTAAGCCTCCTTTCTAAACTTAAAAGTTATGTGGATATTATTTAAAAAAAAAGTTGAAATACTTTTTGGACAGACCCTGTACAGGGTGGTTGTTACCTAATTTGGGTTACGTTTGTGCTACCTATTAGCTTTTCCTTAGATTTTTTTACATTAATGTAGTCATTGCTTTTTGTTGACAGATGAGTGAAAAGTATTTATTCTGTGATATTATGTGCTAAATTCTTGTTTTTTGCAAGATGTAATGTTATCTTCAGTCATGTAAGGCAGTTTTTCTCTTTAAACTGAAAATATGGGGCATAAAATTTTATGTTCAGATCGAGATTATAGTCAATTTTTGAGGTCTAGTGTTCCTTTTCTTAGATTTTTGTGCTTTTGTTTACTGTACTGTTTTTATAAACAAGTTGTATACAACTTTCGTGATTATACTTAATGCAATATTTTTTTACTGATTAATGAATCTGAATTATTGTTGGATTCATTTTTGCATTTATTTTCTGCCCTTAGTGCAATCTTAGCTCATTATTTCTATTTTTATAATTTAGGCTGTATTATACAGTGCTTCAATGTATATTTCAGTATTACAGAAGTAAATATTTATGTGTATTCTCTATGTGATAGCATTTGCATGTTAACTTAATCCAAACTTTTTATTATGTACATTTTACTAAATATTTTTCAATGCGCTCCCTTTCATTAACTAATTGGATGGCATTGTGCATCCAATAAAATGTTATATGAAGTTGCTTTATTTGGGTAATAATGCAGATCACCTTCTAATTTGCTATTTTCTATTATTTTTGTTTTATTTTGACTCAATCTTGAAATTTTTTAGAATGATTTTTTTTGCAAATTAAAAAACTTGAATGGAATCCTAATTTATTGATATATTTTTAAATTTCTGAGTTTATGTACTGTACATCTGACATTTTGTACTTAGTTTTTGAGTTTTATAAGAATGGCATATGTACTCTATGCTTATCTTACAGATGGTCTAAATAAAAACATTAGGATCAAGTTTGTAATTTTTTTAATTAAAGTAAAATTAGAGTAGACTTAAATAGTAACACAATAATGTTTTTTAAAGTGTTTTCATATTACACCTCACTTTCTACTTATTGGAAAAAATTAGCACTAGATTAAACTAATCATTTTCAAAATGAATTTACTTGGTGACCTAGAAGAAAAAGTAACTACATCTATTTACTGACATTAGAACTTTCATTTGACTGTGCATTTATTTAAAAAACACTGGAAAAATACTTCTAGAATTCTGAAATAAAAGAAGCTTTAAGATTTTTTTAGATAAATTTTCAAAACTAGATTTTACTTTTATTGGTTTTCTAACTCCAGATTTCACTTTCTCAAAAGCTATACCTTGAAATTAAACAAAAAAAATTAATAGCATTTCAAAAATTTTTTTAATGAAATGCTATTAAGTTGTAACTTTTACTCAAAAATATTTTTCAATAGAAAACTGGAAAATAATAAATTAGTTATGAGTTATATCTCAAAAAATGGCGCAAGTTTAGAACTGCTGATGCGCCAAGTTTTTAGCGATAGAAATCAATATATAGCAACCCCAACTAATGTTAAATGAATTATGTGGCTTCTAAATATGGCGCCAAATAGCCAAAACTCGCCAACCATCAGCAGTTCTAAACTTGCGCCCAAAAAATAGTCATAGCTGCCAACTCTTCCGTTTTAGCCGGAAGATTTCCATTTTTTAAGATAATCTTCTAATCTTCCGTCAACCGTTTTTCGATCAATTTCTTCCGTTTCTTGTTCAAATAATTCAAGCAGCCTATTTTTGCAAAGGACGCAAATGTTTTGAAATGGTGTTTGATAAAAATTTTCTAAAAAAGGCTAAATCTTGCATCAGGCCTTAAAAAATTAACATGAAGGAAAATATTTGAAAGGATAAAATTTTTTTATTGATCTGAAATTAGTTTTTTTAATGTATGTCGTAAAGTTAGGTAGGTTGGCAGGGTGTTTCAGACACAGAGTACCAGAACAGAGGGTCCATGGCCATAGGTGATAATGGAAATCGATGAAGCATGGTATGGTGTATGTCTTGTGATAAGGGCCCTTTTGGTGTGCTGGGATTTCATTAAACTCGCGCTTTCCTTGTTACGTCACGAGAGGCGGGAAATAGAATCCCAATCGTCGAATACACTTTCGAGAGTGACAGATGGAATGAACACGTCACAGCCAATCACAGCTGTGATCTTCTAATTGTACTGCCTACGCTTATCTCTTCTGTCAATCATAGACATTTGCAGTGCTACCCTCCATCATATAATGGCATTTGAAAATAGCGTTTAGGACCCTCTGTTAGGCTTTTTCTCTTTTGTTTCAGATAAGTGTTTCATAATTTCTAGGAGTGGTAGGACACACATAGACGACTCAGAATCACCTAGGAACAGGGAGTCAGAAATGGACCCCTGGCGACCTAGGGGTTTTTATAAGCCAGCGTGGGAGGTTGTTTAATCCATAGTTGAAATTGACACGTAACCTTTTATGATTGGAGATTGGATTAACCCTTTATGCCCCAAATTATTTTCCTCATCCAAAATATGTCAAGTTTACGTAACTGCAACTATAAGTAAACTAAATTTGGCCTTAAGGTGGACACAAATTGGAGCCGAGCGGCGTAGCGAACAGCCACGAACACACTCTGCGCAAGCGCCGCTCTTAGAGCCTCCGAGTTGCGCGTGCGCAGAGTGTGTTCGTGGCTGTTCGCCTTCGCCGCTCGGCTCCAATTTGTGTCCACCTTTACATGACGAATTTGGAACACTGGGAAGTGGGACATAAAGGGTTAAAACCAACGAAATCGTTCGATTCCGGCATTTGATTTGTTACATAAAAAACAATTTCCCAAGTAGCACGGACGTTCAAGATTCGTCCAATTTTCGTCATGTATGGCCAAATTTCATTTACTTCTGGTTGTAGTTACATAAACATGGCGTATTTGGCAAGGTCTGTGCTACTAGGGTTAGGAGCTGAAATTTCAGATCTTTTATTGGTTTTATGAAATAAATACCCGAATCGATGGTTTTAATTCGATCATAAAAGATTAGGTGTCAATTTCCGCAGGGAATTTTACAACTTCTCATGCCCGATTTTAAAAAAAACCCTAGATTGTTAGGGGTGCATTTCCAACCCCCCATTCCTATGTGATTCTGAGTCGTCTAGGTGTGTCCTTCCTACCCTCCTAGAAGTTATGAAACACTTATCTGAAACACCTTGTATAATGACTCAACAAGATTCAAATTAGCATATCCCTCTGTAAGTTATAGAATAGGAAGTAGGGTGCTTAGTTAATTTTATTGTTGATTGATATAATATTCTGTCAGTAGGAATGTTAAAGCTATCTCAAGATGCCGGGAAGACTCAGGGTTTTATTTCTTGGATCACATTTTCCCTTATAAAACAGTAAAGTGTAGCCCCCTTACAAATAGTATTTTCAAAATCTGATGATCCCCTGCCTTTGTACCACCCAATAGATCCTTTGCTTTTAGGAAGGATCACAAAATATAGCTTTTAAGTGAGGCACTGTCTATTTGGACGGCCTTTTTTCAACTAAACTCTACTCTAATTTCCACGGCCCGGCGTTCCATTGGTTCTATCACTAAGCGCCAAGACTGTTACGTAACCACGAGACCTACAGCGCATGCGCCACGGGCCGTTTGGGCCGTCCAAATAGACACTTCGTTTAAGTGACACTAAATAGCTAAGTGCGTTTTTTTAAACATCAATCAACAAATCAACCGACGAATGAATTTGAATATTTTTCGAAATTTCTTTTCGCACATTTCTGTTCAATGATTTTAGTGGCAACTCACTCAGTGGAAAGGGTAACCTGAGAGTAAAAGAGGTTTCTTACAGGCGCTGATTCTTCCACGCTGTAAATACATCCTCGTAAAGATCCCATATATCCCGTTAGAATTATTTTAAGTAAGTTTCACGATATTTTAACTTCTCAGGTTTTTTTTGTGGAGTTAAATAAAAAACTAGCTAAGTCTAGTGAAACTATGACTGGAATTCATTAACAAACTGTTGTTGCTAAAACAATATCAAACAAAATATCTTTACAACTTGTAATGTTTCGATCTCAATATTTCTTAGCTAGTAAGTTTTTGTTTGCATGTTCCTAAAACTAATGTAAATTTAATTATATCAAATTTTCCCAAAATTGGAAACTGGATCTTATTTATTGATTCATTTATTTTGCCCCCTGTATCGCCTGTGTCATACTTTTTATTATTGACCCTTTTCCAAAACTAAAACAGTATTTTTCATGAAATATTGAAAACAAAATAGTGTACATTGAAAAAAATTCAAATGATTTCCTTGCTTAAAATTCCAAGTTATTTACATACACCCAATCCTTACTTAACCTTCAAAATCTAGTTTTTTTATCTATTCAAAAATTGTTCTTTGAAAGCTTATTGATGATTTTAAGCGGATCTTTATGAAATTGAAATAGGCGTATCAATGTCACTAGATTTTGTCACTTTCCCCTCTCCTTTTCCTTTGTAATGAATGCTCCATTGTTAACCCCTTCTAATGCCCTCATCAATATAGCCCACCAACATCTTCAATCTAACATGCAGCAGTAAGAAGCAGACTGGATTTGCTAAAATCAGCTGGGGGGATGAAAGTTTTTAGCTAGAGGATTTCACATTTTGTTCAACCTCTCAGTTTAAAGTCGGGTTTTGTTTTTAAACTGCAGCTTGCAATCTAGATTTAGCTATCCAATGTCTATCCGGTTCAAGGAATTTGGAACTTCAACTACTTCTTTGAATAAAAAGATAGTACCATACTGCCGTCCTAAGCGAAAGTGCACATAAAGGCAATTTCATTCAGATTTACTTTGAGGAAAATCTCGCCAAAAGAGTATTTGGCATATTATTTTATTCGGTGAGGTAGACCCTCCCTTCAGGAAAAAACCTCAGTGATTGGTTATGACATTGGGCTGCATTAGAGTTCAGAATTTGAAAGGGAAATGAGGTTCGATTACAAATTTCTAGATAAGGAAAAATACACAGCATTTCAGCTGCAAGTTCTTGCAAATCACATATTTCAGATTTAATTATACTCTGACGTATTTAGAACTATTACACCATGTATTTAAAACTAATCTGTTTTAGTTTAAATATTATCTTTTTAAATTCATAGGAATTTCAATCTAACAGAAGGATAAGTTTGCTCTCAATTCTGATATTTAAGGGGGTCTTTTCATGATTTTGACAACCTTTGTAGTGGCTTGGAAGTAGCAAGATATATTCTCGCCTATTAAAAAATGCGCCAATGGGGAAAGAAAGTGAAGTTTTAAGAAAACTCGTTTACGTACAATTTCGCTTAGGATGGCAGTATACTCAAGACCAGTGTTTCCCAACCTTTTTCGGTCCACGTCCCACCAAAGATTTTCTAAATTTTCCATGCCCCCATGTAAGATTACACAAATATTTTTACACTGAAAATGTAATTTATTCAATTTAAAAATTAGTTAATTTTCGAAAAAATATGACAGATATACTTAGAAAACTAGTGAGATGTGTAATGAAATACAAAATAATTTTAAGGAAATAACCTTTCATATAATTTCAAGCATAAACAGACTTTAGTTTCAGGAAAGGAGTTGACGCTAAAAATTTTTGAGGTGCATCATCACGAGTATTTTTGTACTTTGTTTTAAATGGCTTAACAAGTAAAATTGGGGGTCTTCGGGTTCCTCCTCTGATGGATACTTTTAGCAATTTGGCCCTTTAAATTAGTTTTTTGGTTCATTTTGAGACTATTTATAGATTATACACAAAGAGACCCACTCATTGTAAGCGGTAAAACAGTATAATACAGTAAATAAAGACTAATTTATGAGAGTTGTTTGGGGGTCCTCCCTGGGAAAACTTAACGAATTTTTCCCACCTTGGGGGGCAATACGGTTGAAAATTTTCAAACTTCCCCCAATAAAATAGAATTGGCCCCCGGTGGGGCGTGCGCCCCACGTTGCGAAACACTGCTCTAGACAGCAACTTAGGGCTGTATTCTACTTTTTTGCGAACTCGCCTCATCTCGGTGAATTCGCTTGCGAGTTCATTTCTTGTATTCTAACGTGGCAGGTGAAATGGGCGGAGATTTTAAGTCTTCGCTTATTAGCTGATATCACTGACTTCACAACTCTGCGTAACAATGCTTTTAAGCCAATCAGGAATAACCGGAAATCTATACCCACGTGTTCCACTACCATCAACAAACAGCAATAATCCCGATCAGCGCGGTTTTTAAAACGAAATTATAGTACAGTGGGGCCCTCGCATATTCGTGGTTGAGCAATGCTACCCCCGCATATTCGCGGATTTCGATCTCAAAGTTTTTTTAGCAATGAAATTTGGCAGAAAAGGTATAATTGTTCGATTCCGGTATTTATTATGTAAAACTAATTTGAAAAATGTAACTTCTTCTACTAAGCAAGTTTTCTAACTAGTAGCCCTTTTGGTATTTACTACAAATTATTTACAGTTATTACAATTATTTACAGTAATTTACAGGTATAACTACTTTTTGCATGAACCATTTATATCTGATATAGTATCATATATGCGCGTTTTCAAACTGGGTTCGTTATTCGCGGATTTTGCGTATTCACGGTATATTTTGGAACGTAACTACCGCAAATAACGAGGGAACACTGTAATTTAAGTTAAACCAATTAGGAGTAACGAAAATTAACGTAAACCATAACAAACGCAAAAATCAGCATTTTTTGTAGAACATCGAGGGCTACCATAAAATTCAAATAAAGATATAAAATTAAAGATAGTGTTTTTGGACTCTCTAATGATCTAAGAATCAACCCTCAAAAATATCATTCCAAAATGGTCCTGTGACCATTTCTATTTTCTGTGGATCACTTCATATAGATTGACCGACTCGACCCGTACACGAACTGACAAAAATTAGCGCTGCGAGATAGTAAAAAAACATCTCAGCCAATCAGAGATTACTCCACTTATAGCGTTTTCACCCGGTGAATTCGCCAAAGTGGACGAGTAGAATCAAAGCCTCCTAGAGTAGTGGGGAACGCTTCTAGGGAGGCTTTGGTAGAATACAGCCCTTAAGTTGAACCTACTACGTCACTAACAAGCAAAGTACTGCTTAATCAACGATAGTAAAAGGGTCACGGGATTTTGACAGACTTGGAAGGGAGAAGGTCCTTCTCTAACAAAGCCAGTCTCAATCTTGCGGTATCCAAAGGAGAATACCAGTTTTCGGACCATAGCGCAGCCCAGCGTCGAACTTTAACTCACTTAAAAACGCAGGTTTATTTGTTATAAAATGAAAGTATTACTATCAACTTCAGAAAAATCATGAATACTCATTAAGGTAAATGTATATTATGTTCTAGTTTAGACTAGGAATTGAAAAGAAAGAAAACGGAAGTTAAAAAAACGAAATCTTAAAAAGAGTTAAGATCCCATCCCACAGAGTATAGAGCTTAACAGAGATGCCAAACGACCGTTTTCCTCTTTAGGTAATTAATTTAATTCAGCTCGCAGATTATCATTCAGTTCACTAGCAGCCAATCGGAGAACGCGAAATGTATTTGATAAGATTTTTACTCTGATTATTGGCGATTTGGATTTGAGTGACAGCTTCAGTGGGCGAATGACAGAATTAGCAGGAATGATATGGTTTTAAAGGTGGCGGATCGTTTGGCTCAAGGTTTGTCTATAGGAAAAGCCCTGTTAAAAAAGTTGCAATCAACGTCTAGGAGATGAACACTGTTAAGCTCTATACTCTGTGTCCCATCCTGTGTAAGTTTTTAATCCAAACTGTATCGTGGTTAAGGTTTTTTCTGTATACCTCTATGAAAGAAAAGTAATTAACAGAAATTTAAAAAATAACTGATAAATTTACATTATTTGCATAGACTATGATAGAGATTTTAAAAGTTAATAACGGTATACATCAATACCCCTCATTTTATACTGGAGCTGAGACCTTTTTGAAATTTATTAGTGGCAACAGCCACTCGGGAAGCCTATGCATAAGCGAAGTTTTTCTGCATAGTGTCTAATATTAAGGAAAAACTACTTTTGCAAGAATAAAGAAATGGGTCACTGAAAATAAGTTTAACTTCAAGAAATTGGAATAAAAGTGTTTAAAACGGTTTCCACCAAGAAATGATCGAATAAATATCTTTATAACTGAAATAAAAAAATTAATTTAAAATCTAAATTGTGATAGATTTGTTCTATAGGTTTATAGGCTATTTTTCAGTAATAAAATAATCCATTAATTTGGAGAAATTGAAATATGAATTAATAAAAATGATTTAGTTTATTAAAAATATTAAAATAGTTTTTAAAAAGAATAATTTCAACTATTTTCCCTTAGAAATGACTTTTATAGAGACGGACTAGAAATCGGCCAAAAAAGGACCATAAAAATTCAATTTTTGTTATTAGCGGTTACTTAATTCATAAGAACTCTCCTCAAGGCCATTTTCCCATAGATATTACTGTTGTGAAGTAATATCATACTAAATGTTAAATAATTAGTTAATTTTTATAAATGGAAAATCGACAGGATAGTTTTTAAACAGGTTCAAACTGGTACCATTTTAACAATATTGGTTAATATAAATCATTTATACTATAATTAAACTTAAAATTTTCAAATATTTGATGTATCAAGTTTTGTGGCAAGTAACAGGCTAGATATTGTTGGTGTTGTATTCAAATTTTAACGGGTTTCCACACCCAGAAATGTCCTACATAGTTTTCTCTAAAACAGTGGTTCCCAAACTATTTTGGTCGTGGAACCCCCAAATTTGGTACCAATGATCGCGGAACGCTGAATAGTTTTTAATCAACGATTTTTACCTTTTGGCAAAAATGTCAAATTCTTGGGGATTTTCGAAAAGTATCACGCAAGATCCCCTTCTGGTACCACTGGGGGGTATGGGGGTCCTCCCCCAGAAAAAATTTTGAAATTTGACCTGTATAAGTAGAGTTTTAACTCATTTTAAGACGCTTTTAGGGGCCAAGAGGGGAATTTTCCATCTTTTTTTTTGACAAAAATGTCAAAATGTAAGGGATTTTCCAAAAAGTATCGCGCAAGATCCCCTTGTGATACCTCGGGGGGGGTCTGGGGTTCCTCCCCCAGAAAAGATTTTGAAATTCGACTGGTAAAAGTAAGGGTTTTAACTCATTTTGAGAACACTTTTGGGTCCAAGGGGGGCGGCGCTGTCCATTCTTATTTATTTTACACCATTCTGATTTTTTTAATGAAATAAAGTTTGTCCCATGGAACCCCTAAATTTTTTCGTGGAACCCCAGGGTTCCGCGGAACCCACTTTGGGAACCACTGCTCTAAAACAACCAAAATCGGTCCATGTGAAATTTAATTTAAAATTTGTTGAAGTCTGTTCATGGGCAAGAAATCTATTGATGATTGTAAAATAAATCTAACAAAAGGTTTATGGACACTTAAAAAATAGTCACCAGTTATAGTTTTAGGATTTTTAAAACTTAACTCTTAACCCTCTCGGCACCAGAACATCAAAAAAGTGAAAACTTTTTTCTTCTCAATACATCCAAAATGCCCCTATAATTTGTCTGGAAAAAAAATTTTCTTGTGTGCACTCCTTCCTAGTTATTTTTATGAGCCTCATATGAGGCCACATTTTTTTTCATTTTGACAGAAAATACTTGGTTTAGAACTTATTAAAAGACATGGTCATAATATTAGAAGGTTACGAAATAAGAAAATATCTACCAACCAATAAAAAATGTTCTACAGAAGCTAGTATCTAGCTAGTATTTTCTCTTCACAAGCATCACAGCTTAAAATGTAAACATTGAGGTATAAATAATCTTGCTGCCATTTAGGAACGAATTCAGAAACCATGTAGAAGTCTCATATGTGATCTACATGAATCGGTGAAGTCACTGATGAAAAGAAAATAAATTTGCGTGTTTACATCATACAAAAATTGAGCTCATAAGTAGGGTGGTGAGGGTTAAAATCGGACTCATCAGTGAAGTTTTCCTGCACAGTGTCTACACTCAAGGAAAAACTAGTTTTACAGGAGTGGAAAAAACTAGTTTTACAAGAGTAAAAAACTTTACAGTTTAAAATAACTCCAATACAGTCAAACCTGTTTTTTTGCGATTTTTTTGCACGATGTATGGAAATTTTAATCAAGTTTGAAAATAGAACAATCTGACCGAAAACTATACATGGTGTGCCAAGATAATTGGTCACACCCTTTAACTTTTGAACCCCTACAGATATAGCCATGAAAGTGGGGTCTAGGTATAGTAAAGTGACCATGCCCTGTCCGATGAAACAACTTTCAAAGCCCTCTAGAGGAAACTTTAGGAGTTAAAAATTTTATTTTAAAAACTATTAGAGATATGCTAAATTAGTAGTTGACTTATTTAGCAAATATCTAATAGTTTTTAAAATTAAATTTATAATTCCTAAAATTTTTGCTAGAGGGCGTTGAAAATGGTTGTATCGGATAGGGCATGGTCACTTTACTATGCCTAGACCCGCATTTCATGACTATATTTGTAGAGGTTCTAAATTTAAAGGGTGTTGCCAGTTATCTTGGGACACCCTGTGTAAGCGTCTAGTGAAAACGCATATTCACAGATCCCGCAAGGTTTTTATACTTTGATAACAATGCGCATGCGTATGGACTTAGCTATTAGGATGTTATTTCTTTGTGACGCATGCGCATTATATCAAAGCATAAAAACCTTGCGGGATTTGTGAATAAGCAGTGAAAAACTTAGCTGTCGCAAAAACTGATCACCGAATACATGGTAACTGAGAAAAAAAGTTACAGTCCATATACAGAAACGCTTTTTCAATTCAGCTATAGGGTAATGATTGCGTTACGGTCCGATTATAAAGTGTTTTTCAGTTCAACTGTACCGAGAGATTTTTGCTATGGTCCTACGGGACACTTTTATGCCTCCCTATTTAACCGCATAAAAATAAAATTTAATTATGTCGCAAATCTATTTTTTATAGCTACTCGTGAAATTTTGTGAGATTTTTAATGCAGTCCCTGTCCACCGCACAAAAACAGGTTTAAGTGTATAATTATATTTCTCGTGAAAAGTATCAAATTAGGATGATTTCCATTGATAAAAACAACTAATAAAATCTTTAAACACACCTCCCTTTATAATAGTGTCAGGTGGGGTAAAATCGATATAGGGATTTTAGCAGTTAATATTTTTGAAACTTAATGTTTTTTGGTATGCTGATTTTTAATGAGGCTCAAGAAAATGATAAATTTGAAAAATGTAAACTGTTCTATTCCTTATATCCATTCTACCTTACCTGACCCTACCGAAGTTAAAACGTCCCGATTTAAAAAAAAAGTTAAAATAGTCGGTTGTGAGGGGAGCATGCATCACAGAAATTTTTCTGCATAATACTTACAATCTAGAAAAGAATCATGTTTGATGCAGCTGTCGGAAACTGGTAAAATAAGAGCTTGTAATATCTATCCTATCGTCATTAAATAACATTTCAAGAAGTAGAACACAATAGTATAAAAAGAAAGATTGTGAAGATCATAGTGATAATGTTTCATTTTTAAAATCTCTAATTTAGTTTTCTTTCCAGGTGAAAATTCAAGATTATGTGAAAGGCTCCCCGGAAAACTTTTTACATCGAAATTTATGGAAGAAAATAGTGCAAAGAATTTAATAGTTTACGAATTATCTGTTTGGAGATTTACCAAGCCTATCTAGTCAAATTTAAAAGCAGTTTATAATAATAGACGAGATTAGTGATGACGTTTTTTGTTTTGTTTGGAAACGTTGATTCGATCCGTGATTGGTTACATACGGATCCGTACTGTCCGTACAGTTCACGGAACCAATCACAGACTGAATTTACGTTTCCAAACAAAACAAAAAACGTCACACTAATCTCGTCTATTATGCTAAATATTTTCTAGCAACAAATAAGTAATGAACATTCAAATTTCGCTATTGTATTGAACGGAAATGTTTAATTAAAATAAGTAGTATTTAGACTTTTCGCAATGTATAGTATATTTATTAATATTTTTTATTTTCTGTACTCTTTTGCAGATTATTTACGAGAAGTATGTGTGGAGATAGTAAGTGAACACGCAGTGGAAGTTTGCAGTAACAATCTTATAACAGAATATATTTTCAAAATTTGGCATTTTTAGGTTATTTAGAATATTGGCATTCATTTCTGTCTTCATAAGTATTTCAGAGCATTGATTGACAAAGTAGTGCTTGTCTATCTGGCAACAAACGTCTGCAATACCTCTAGGTGTATTCATCTAGCAGTGTATTATTTCTAGTCAGTTTTAAGACATGTTTTCTAGCCCAAACTACCTACTTAATTCTTGTACTGGGCATTAGAGGGTTAATATTCTGAATGGAAATTTGTGATTTACGAACTTGCTTTGTCCATGAAAGGACGCGAAAAAACTAAGTCCACGCGCATATTGCTTCTGCGCAGGTGACTGATTTAATGAGCGCAGTTAATTGACCCTCCCCAAACTGGTTGTCATTCTGAATTTTCTATTTCAGCTTTCGAAGCATCCTGTTTTCGAACCAAATACGAGTCATGGAGCCCAATCCTCACCTTGGCCACTACGTTTGACTTGCAAGAAACTCTGCTAAGCTGCTTTTGGTATTGGGACTACTTAATTTTTTAGATAAGGGAAACTAGTAGAAACAACCAAGTCCAGTAGTGGTAGCTTTAAGTACTTATTACTGTTTTTTCAGTCCTTGTTACAGGAAATTAACTTACAGCTTAATATTGAGTTACCATTACTAGACTGAGTAGTTTCCACTTATTATACCTGCTTTGTCTAACTTATAAGCTACTTACGTTATGTATGTTAACTTAAGTAGACCAAGTCCCAAGAAATTACCGCTAGGAGGCAACACTGTCCATGTAAACAAATTTGCTTTGTTTACAAGTTGGGACTTAGCAGAAATTGGGTCCCCCTCCACCTGGCTAAAAGTATGATAATAGGGGACCCGCCCTGTATTTGTTTTCCCTTCTTGGGACTTCGTCTACTTACCTTCATTTCATGTATTACTGGAAAATAAAGATTCATATACAAATATTTAACTGTCTTTATTTCTGAACATTTGCACAAGTCAATAAGTTTCATTTTCCACCACCTAAAATAGAAAATAATATTTATTGGGATAAATTGCAATATATTTTTAATATAATGCAAATTCATAATTATTACAATTGGGATAATTTTAAGACGCAACACCGATCCAAATGCAGGACGTCTAATGTATTTTCTGAATGGATATGTGTATGGGCAATTTTTTTTTCACCAAAGGGAACTGGAATTAAAACATTGTATTTATGAATGATGGTCTACTAAATAAATTTGGAAGTGAGAAATAGCATAACTAGAGTACAGCTATAAAAATTTTAATTTTGAATATGAATTTAACACGGGACGTGGGTCTCCCAGACTCCGCATCACTTTCCTCCCCTCCACACGCTTGGATTGAATGGATTCTTCCGCTAGCTTCACTTTTTGTGATCTAGGCCCTGACCCCTACATATCAGCATGTTGGCAAGTGCGACTGTATGGAAATTCCGCTTATATTTCATTTTTTGGGAATTCCATTTTTTTCACCTCCTCTGTTAAGGGTTAATCATCGTATTACATAAAACCTTACCACTATCAGTAAAGCTACGCATAACCCTTTAAGACCTAGCCGCCCAAATTTCCCATTGGATTCAATGGTATTCTCGCGCGGCTAGGTCTTAAAGGGATAGGGCGATTCAAAACTCATGGTCAAAAATGAAAGGGGGCGTGGAATATCTAGAGGTCAATTCAGAATCACTCAAGTTAACTTTGAAAAATTTTCTCGGGAAGGGGACCCCTAGAAATTTCGACTTCTATTTATAAATCTTTCTTTGAAAATTCTGTGGTTTACAAGCTGTTCTCTTCGGGTGTAACGGAAAATGTCACTTTCAGAGGCAAATTTCCAAAATTTTTCTAGGGAATACCAGAGTCGGGGACAAATTTGAGAAGCAATGACATATTATACTATTCATTTCGCGAGAGGGGGCAAACATTTTCTTAAGTACCTCCACCCATGCATGCATAGGCTTAATGTAATTCTTAGGATTTTTTTTTGTCCAGATATGAATTTTGCCCAACATAAAAATTTCGCTTTCTTGATTATACGATGAGTAACAAGCACTAAAGGGGCCTACAAATTCAACCCTTAAAAATATTTTTAAACTCATTTTTGGACAATATTCACGACTGAGTGCCACCCAGAACTGGCTTATTCTGAAATGAAGTTAAGCCCTTTAATGATGATTTATCTTATGCGTGAAATTTAAGTGAATTATTATTATCGCGCTCTCATGTTTTGGGGGTCTGCCCCCAGAAAGTTTTTAAAAATATGCCCTTAGAAAACTGGGAATTTACTAATTTTTGACCCTTCAAATGAACAAATTAATTTCTAAAATGATATCAGTCTTAGACCTCAATATTAAAATCTCGGGGATCGTACCCCCCGCCCCCTTCTCGTCAGGCCTGCTCAGACCCACTTTATTACTTGGAGAACTTGTAAAATTTTAACATAATGTGGAAAAAATAATTTAAATAATACTTAGTAATCTAAAACTTAAGGAGTACCTTAGGAATAACGTTGAGTCACCCCCTTCCCGACACAAAAGTTTGGTCACGGCTCTAGTGTTCAAAATCTTGGGGGGCCGCGGAGATAGAAAGTTTGAGAACCGCTGCTTTAACTGTCATTTTCATAATGCCAAATAATTTTTTTGTCGCATTTTGAAGATGCCCTCTTTCTGAAAAAAAATCTTTACAGTTTCTAAAATGAATCAAAGCACAATTGACACCCCAGTTTCATTATTGAACCACTTGCATGCTATAACCCATCTCATTATACTGCTGGCAATTTTGGTCCACCTTCTATGTTCCTCTGGATTGCTTCTTAGACATTTGGGGAGATAAGTATTCAGAAATGTCTTTAGGTAGTCTATATCCCCCATTCATTTTCCCTGTATTAATTTTGAACCATCCTGAATACCAGAAGTTTAATGTTCAATTAAATTACATTTAAAATGACTTTTTAAGTTGCCCATAGTTTTTACATTATAACAAGTCTTTCTTTTTAAAACCTGTCCTAAAACTACCTTTTACTCATGATACCTCAATAGTACTAAAATTGATCGTAACTATGATTTGAGGCTAACTGCAAAACATGAATTAAAAATAAATTTATAAGGTGACCGATCCATGTCGTCATCTCGGTTCTAGATAAATTTATTTTTCTATACAAGTTGAAATTAACTTTAAAATAGTTTTCTGAAGAGCTTTGAGGTTTGATGCTTTTTTGAGATTAACTGGATATAATTAATTAAAAACCACCCCATTCCAAGTCTAAACATGCTCTAAAACTATCAAAATTAGCTAGGAATGTTGAGGTATAATGAAAAAAGGTTCGACTCACCACACCAATCACCCTGCTCCAAAGGCACGATCATTCAGCAAGCTTACCAGATCAAACAATTAAAAATAATTTATTGAAAAAATTAAACTGGTAACAAAACGGGATATTTTTTTAGATCGCATCCTTCGGGATCAACTTTCTGGAACCTTGCAACATCTGAAAGATTTTAGATTTCTTTTTAAAAGGGAATAATATTAACTTTTGCACAACTTATTCTAGTTTTAACGCGGTCAAAACAAAAAAGACGATCTAGCAATTTATATTGTTATTTGCTATAGATTTTCTTAAAATTACACATGCTAGTTGAGTTAACTCATCTATGCGATAAAATCTCATTGGTATTTAAACTAATTTTCAAGGTACATTTTAAAGTGTATCATTTTTATATACTCTTTTGATTAGTAGCATTGGCTATAATGATTCGAGCCAAAAATTTTGTCTGCGTACATCAAAGATTGATTAATTTTGGTGTTAATACCACAGAATGTCCTCTTGTTAGGCACAAGGTACTATGTTAATTACCCCTTCTCATTTTACTTGTATCCCTTTACGATTTATGGATCGCATTGCTAACGTAATTCTAATTGGCAAGTGGCAAGCAAAAATTTAATTAATCACGAGTGTAAAGTTTGGGAGTTGATTGTATTTACTTTGCTCAACAAGCTTCACTATCATCGCCAACATTAACATTCAACGTAATTAACTACACATTCAAATTATTTTAAAGTTCCTAAATAAAAAGAAACTCGTAACTTTACTAAGCCAAATTAGAGTGAAACGTTTTGAATGCAGCTTTGTAAAGAGCTAACTACGATTTGAATCCCTGTTATCTTTTAGCCTTAACAGTTGCATTGAATAATATAAACATAGCATTTTCTACGCTCGAACAACTTTAAACTAAATTTTGCTATTTAAAAGAATGCATTTATTTGACAGGGCAGGGAAGTTAAGTCGCACAAAGCTATGGAACACCTGTAACGTCAAAAGGATCCACTAAGTTCCATATTAACTGCTACTAAAAGCTACGATATGGTTAAAATTTAAATACTAAGTATAAAGAGGAATCAAAAGTGTTGCTAAAACAAAGTTAGGACTAACCTGTACCTTCCCTTGGCAGAACTTCTGTGATACAACCATCTCGACGAGCTCCAGCTTCGAAATGACCAAATTCTAGGTGGCAGGGAACGCCCTCACACGTCATCATGCTTTTGCGCATGTCACTGAGCATATGAGCAGAAACATGCAAATGAGGGATTTCCAAAAATGGCAAAACAGCCTTTGCTCTGTGAACCTGATCCACTCTTAAATTGAACCGATACTCGACGTTTAGGAGGGAGAAAGAAGTCCCCTGGCCTTTCGGTACCAAGGGCCCCATGCGCCGAATATACGGCCCAGAGCGATCAGGTTCACATGAACACCACCCACAAACACTGCCACCTAATGATGGAATTTTGCCTAACCATATTAATTTGAAATATTTCGCCAGATTAAGCTAGATTCGAACCAGGTACCTATTGATCTGCAGAGCCAAGGCTTGAACCACTGAGCCACGAGGGCTACAGCTGTGAATGTTTAAGTTTATAGTGGAGAATAGTGTTTAGTCATGGATATATGAAAAAGTGTACTCCTTGAAATATAGTTATTTTTGGTAATTCTTAAGGTATTTGTAATTAAAAGAAACTGTGGAATCTATTAACTGACACTCAATGTACACCTCTGCAGTGTAATCAGCAGATTTTATGTATTTTAGATTTATGTATTTAGATTTATGTGTCGCACTAAGCCATTGAAAGATTTGCGACTCGCCTACATTGTGTAACCCTACACAATAAGTAGTTACAGGGTGTCCCAAAAAAAACTTGACACATTTTAAAAATCAATAACTAAAAAAGATAAAAATATGCGGTTTGTTGCATTCTACACTTAAGACTCCCAGGAGTAGGATGTTACAAACCACATATTTTTATCTCTTTTTTAGTTTTCATGTTATTAGTTATAGATTTTTAAAATGTGTCAGTCTTTTTTGGGACACCCTGTATGTGCAATACACACTGGTGTATTGGGGGGGGAACTATTAATTTTTGATGTTAGTCCCATCCTGCATTTTCTTCTTTCTTATAAAAAGTAGAAAATATTAAAGACAAAACTGCTGAATATAAGGTCATAAAATAAATACTTTATTTTATTTTATACAATAAGTAAAATATCGAACATTTAGTATTTGATTTCTTAAAACGCATGAAAATGTGAGCTCGAATACAGATACAAAAAAGTTTCAAAACATGATGGGTAAGTATACATGTAAAATTCAAATCTACAGAGAAAGACATTTAAAGCAGACCCTGTTGATACCAGTAAGAAATATCTGAAAATAGACAGTTATTCAGACAATGAGAAGTTATAAGCACTAATTTACAGAGGTGTAGCTGTCCTGTAAAAGTTTTAAATAACTATTTCTTTACTTTTTGTCTTAATAAATATATTAAAGATATTAGGATGCAAGAATTTATAAAATTTCATGACGCATTTCCAATTTATTTAAAAACATGATCAATATCAGGTTTACTTTCCTTTCCCTCTTACAACACACGATATTGCTTGACATTGGCGACATTAAATAGATACTATATCTATTGATATTAGAGCAATATCGATGAATATCATGTGCTACTAGGGGATTGGATGAAATTAAGAAAAAGTTACACCAGGAGGAGAGTTGGAAATATTACATTAATTCAATAGAAGTTATTGCTTCTTTCTCAGGGAATCTACAATCATAGGAACACCTCTGTAAAGAATAAAGATAAGTGATGTCTTAATGCCTAGCCCCGAGATTTGATGACTAGGTAGTATAGTATAATATTTGGCAGAAAATACAATATTAGTTTAATTTCAGTATCCTCACTTTAACTTGTTGAAGAAGGAATTGGCTACTGTCTTAACTAAAGGCGTCTATTTTGAAAAATAGCAACGTGCCATACATGGTGGGAAAGGTCGGCCACATTGTCTTTATAGCAGCAAATCAAATCGATAGTCAAAAACGCGTAACACACAAATTGTTTTCAACATAACGTATTGAGAGTTCCTCAAAATGCTCAAAAATAAAATTTTCAAAATCAGCGATGAAGGTCACTGTTACTTTCTTAATAAAGAGAGAAATAAAAACCTGGATTAAGACTACTATATTATCCTTCCAAGTTAAGGTGGGGTTTGGACATAAAAGGGGGACCATATACCCTTAGGAGTTATGAGCTATTGGGAAGGGAAATGGTTTGTTGCATACTCGACATTTGTTTCAAGCATTTTGTGGGATCTAAGTTTATAATAATATTCTTTAACAGTATCAATTAAGAATAAATTTACCAATTTATCAAATTCAAAGCAACAAAAAAGAAAAGAGATGTCTCCATGGAGCCAAATTTAGTGTTTTTTTCTTCAAATAGCAGCCATTGCTTCTGCAAAAGGATTGTCAACTTTTTTTTAGAGATAAAAGCATTTTAATAGTTAATACTTGAGTTAAAAAAATTTCACTTACCGGTATTTGGAGCTTTGAATTGAAAAATTGTATTACCGAAATTTGAAAATTATATATTTGTTTCAAGCAATTGAAATTAATACATTACGGTCAAAAATAGAATATTTGAGAAAACTAGAAAATGTGTGAAAAATTTGGAGATACTCATTGTGGTGTTTATGAACTCAGTTTACTGTCTTACAATTATTATCAGTTATCCTACTTTTTTTGAAGCAGGATAACTTTTGGGGGAGATCCATATTAACTATTGAAGAAAAATTCCTATTCATCCCACTTTTCCCTTAAATTACAACGTGTTCAGGATAAATAGCATGAGAAGATATTTAAAACTACAGCTTAATTGCGTTGACTTGGTTTTCGTTGCTCAGAGTCCCACCCAAATAAAATAAAAAGTCTTGATTTCAAATAAAAAATGAGGTATGTTTTTAATATACAGCAAAAACTATCATGTACAACTAACATAACAAAATGGAATCAAATTAAAAAAAACTTATAAATGTATGAGAAAAAGTGACCTAATTCACACTGAACAGTCGGGGTGAAAAATTCAAAGCGTTTGAAGGAAGAACGGCTGAGAAAAAAATCATAGGTTATTGTTTAAACAAGATGGTGAATGCAAGAGTAAACTTTAGTATCCAAATTTTAACCAAGAAATTTTTAAATTCAGAAATTCTACTCTGTCTTTCTTCCCCTAATGGCTTCATATATTTGGCCCCAGACTCTTCCTTAAAGCCTCATCTTTAGGTGATTTAACATAATTTTCCACCCAATGAGGAAATAGAAATGACTTAGCAATATTTTGTACAATTTTTCCACGTTTGAAATCATCCTTACATTATATTTTACAAAATCTTCAAAAAGATATTTTGGAATGATTTATCGACGGAATGTTGATATATTACATTGTAAATACAGGTGAAATACAAAATAATACGAACACCAAATACTAGATAAGGAAATAACCTTATTCATGAGGAGTTAATGTTTTCAACCAAATATACATTTGTAAGACCCATCTATCCCAACTGATAACCATTCAAGCCATTTTAAGAAACGCTGTAGTCACATTCCTTATCATACTTTATGTACCAATTACAATGATAGCTGTTTCCATGACTTAAGCTCTAACTATCCTGTATTTTCCAAATAAATCAAGTCTGTCATTGCTTAGTCATTCAGAGCGTGTGATAAACTACGCATCCAACAGCTATGAAAGTTTCTGAGACACTGAGGTCTTCCACTTACTTCTGAACAACAAGTTAGCAGATTTCCGTGAGAAGTAGCGTAGCACAGCTGCCAAAAGTAACCTAGTTTCCAATAGGTGCCCGCATTAGTTTGTACTACATCTGTAACTCCAAGGAAAACTCATAGTTACAATTTTCCTTGTCAAGATACTGTTTCGTCAACCCGCCTATCCTTCGATATCCGTAACAATGAGAAAAATCTAACAGTAACACCTATAGTACATACAGTTTCAAATGAGATTAAACCATATCTGGACGTATGCCTGTCAGAAACAGTTTCATTCCTGTGTTAAATGGAACACGCATGCAAGTTTGTTTCTAATAAAACACGTTGTCAAAAACATTCGGGGGGAACGTTCTAACTGCTGCTACTGGTGACGGTCCGTGGAAGCCGCGAACGCACGTACGGAGACGGCTTGATGGCGTTGGTGTAAGGGCACACCTCGATGATTGGGTCGTTGCTCCACAGCTCCTGCAAGACGAACTCCGGTTACGGCACTGGGTGACTAGAATCGCTCAAAGTCGTTAAAATCCATATCAAATGGATTCTTTCCACCGTGTGATGAGGATCTTAACGACTTCGAGCGACTCGAGTCGCCAAGGAGCGTTTCCACGTACCCGATCTCTTGCGGTTCATCGAGATGATTGGGCGAATCATAGTGACGTCCCATTCAGCTGTTCACTGTGATTGGTCCAATCAGTCTCCTCGTATCGCCGTAACGCAACGGATTGGATAAGTGGAAATGCTGCTTTCAACGCATATCATGCGTCACGGTTTATTTTTGTGAATGAAACAATTAAATATTTCAAAAGATACTGAACTAAGCTCTTAGATTGTTCTTCCATTGAAATAACAGCTTTTAAATAAAAGTTCGTATGAGACGCAGTGGGTAGTTCAAATGGGGGTTCACATTTAAATTTTGAAAATACAATTAAGTAAAAATATCACAATTAGAACAGAAGAGGGGGTAGAAAGCTCATCGAAAATAAGGTACAAGTTGGAATAGATTTTTTCAATTTAATTTATTATTAACTTACTTCGACTTATTTCATTTTTATTGGGGGTTCACGTGCTCATGTGCTCCTATGGACGAACCGCCACTGTATGAGACATACATGGATTTATGTATCATTACTCCACCTCCTTTAATCGATTCCATTTTAACAACACATCAACCAGGAGTGTCGTTCCCTGAGAAAGAGTAATCTCCCTTACCTCGTCTCCCACTTTGGTCCACTTGAGAACGGCCTCGTCATCCCCATAGCAGCCGGCACAGCTGATGATCGTGGGCTCGGTTCCACACCTATAATTCGAACACTGATTACAATTTCCGGAGAAAAAATATTGGTATTCTGGATTTAATAGATTTCATACCAAGTATTAAAATGAAAAACACTAACGGGGATAAGAAGATGATTTAGCTGTCAATTTATTTCCGGGTCATTCCATATTCCATACCAAATCATATTCCAGCGAAAACTCAATTTTACACCCTAGGTTCTCAGATTGTTTAAGTTTTACCCATCTTGACTTTGAGCGGACGACTTACGGCCGTATTCTGTGCTACTTGATCAGCGGTTAACCACCAATCAAAGAAGGAATCGCCGAATCTGATTGGTGGAACCCTTCTTTGATTGCTTTTTAATCGCTGGTTAGAAAGGCCGTCAGGCTGGTGTTCAATTGCGTTTTACTTTACCAAATTTTTGTTTTTACATATTAAAGCTTAAAATTTCATTTACTTACAGCCAATATAAGGAAGGCAACAGAATCGAATGGCAAAATGAATTTTAGATTGAAACTCTTTAACGTGGTTAAAATCTCGCTTAAACACAAGTTTTTTCATAGTATCTTAAGAAATGCATGAAAAAAATATCTATCAATATTTTCCATTGAACTGTACTGTAATAGAAAGAAGAAGAAATTTGTTTTTAAATAGTGAAACTAATAGTGAAAAAAAATTGTGGCGTTTGGAGTTTAAGATATCTTTTTACATCGTTTAATAACAGAGAGTGTTTGGCATACATGTGTCTGTGGGAGCTCCAATCTTAAATAAATGTTTTTGCTTGGCATTGATGTTGGGAACGCATGGTTGCTGTCCATACCTCTGCGATTGAGAGTAGAGATAATTTCTCTTGGACTACTCTGTGATTTACGCTTGTCTGATTAGGCCACTGAGCTATAAAACATCAAACTGGAGTGACTACCTCCGATAGCATAACATGCGACCGAACCTGCCGACGCGGAGGGTTACAGTAATTTCGCGAACCGGGCAAAACAACCAATTTCCCCATAGACTAACATTGTGTGATTTTGTTGTTTTTGTGTTGTTTTTCCTGAAAACCACCTTTTTTCATGGGTGGATTTAGGTGGTAAACCCTGGCGAAGCATACTGGATACCTTGGGGAGGGGCAAGCTGTAGCTAAAGGCTTTTGAAACTATGGTTTTCCCATATGAAAATGAAATTTTCTCAAAAAGTTGGAATTGCATTTCCCCCCATGACCCCCTTTTAATCCACCCATGCCTGTTTTTTTTAAATGTTATGAGCAAAACTTAGAATGATCGCATCATGCGGTGCATAAAACTGTGCTAACCGATGGGGAAAACTCGGTTTCGGCCTTTTTTCGACACGCTCACGCGTCACTCCAGTTCGTTTTATAGCTCAGTGGATTGGGCTTACTAGGGAATGTCTTACCTGGCTTCGAGGAGACACTTGATGGGCCTATCGGAGATCTTGATGCGCTCCTGCAGGGCCATCTCAAAGGCGTAGGGCACGTCGGCGGAGCAGAGCGAGAGCGTGCTGCCAGAGTCCTCCTCCGAGTAGGCCACGAACACGTCGTCAAAGTCGTAGCTGTCGCTCGACTGCCACCGCCCCCCACCGCCGCCACTGCTGCTGTCCGAGCACTCAGAGGCCGCAACCTACCACAAGACCACCCCGTTATTAGTATTAGCATTAACCCTTTATCTACTGGCGGTACTTACAACTACCACATACAAGTTTTTTTTCAGTAGAGGTTACAAGCTTTTAGGTGTGCGATTAAGTGTTGCTCTATCTCTCCTAAACGCTTGTAACCTCTGTCGTTTTCAAAATTGACCAATAACTTTTTTACAGTGTTACAACACATTTTGAATACAACCTATTAAGGACAAAAACTTAATGCAGTTTTAATAAATAAGATAAAACACGATAATTGGATCTGGTTTTTCATTTTTACCCCCAACCGTTTGACCACAACCCATTTTTCATTGATTCTGTCAAGTTTTGTTTGCGTTCTAGCGCCTCAGGACTGCTTCGAGGACCCCCCTTTCCGGGATAATTCTTAACTGTCTTTGGGTTGTTTACACCCCCTATCAATTTTGACCATAAATTTTGAATCAACCTGCATAAGAGGAATTCTCATGGATGTTGCACCATTGTTTAAGAAGAATAATTTCAGCACGTTCGTACCTTCAACCCAAAGCATAAATGTTTTTAAACATATTGCTATTGCGGAAATTCTTTTTAGGATATGCCGTAATAATGTTGTATTTCTTGAAGTTTTCGGGTTAAAATTAGAAAAATATAACTTAAAGCATCAGAATGAAGTCATTATTAAATTTGCCCAAAAGAACTGTCGAACCTCAAACGAAAAAGGAAAGAGCTATTTGAAACAAGGAAGAGAGAGCTTACGAAAAAGAATTCAAAACTTTGATAGTTCCAAATCTTGTTCCAAAAAAGTAGTATGGAAATAAAATAGTTTTTAAAGAGCTGCCTTACCAATAGTTTGACTGAAGAGCACTTTAATAATTTCCCAAAAGTCTCGGATATTGGTAAACTGAAATGAAGTAAAAAATAAATAAATGTTACTGCCTCAGATACAGGGTGTTTATGATAGAAATAATAATTTTCAAAGCTTCCTACATACCAAAACCAGTCAACAAACTGTGAAATTACGTAGAAAGAAAATGATATAATTAGGAATGAATCCCCTATGGTGTAAACCCCCTCTCCAGTACAAAATACTCTACCATTATGGAGAGATCCAAGAACACGATTGGACTAAAAAGGGGCACATCTCATCTTAAGATATCAGATAGAGACAGGATAAGTTTATTGTCACTCGAATTTTTTTATCTAATGTTGAATGTTAATAAAAATGTTAAAAATAACGTAAGGAATAAAACAATTGTTGACGTTAGAATGATGTTATGTAATGTTTTTGAATGTAGAATGGAGACGTTTTTTACATTTAGCCTAAACAATTAATATAACCTGATTAATTTTTTCCTCGAAGTTCAGTTTTTGGGAAAATTGTGTTTCTCTTATTGGGCGATATGAAATAATCTTTTAAATATTATTAACCCGGTAGTTTTATCCAACGTTTCGATGAATGAACATTTTATAGCTGATAAAGTGTCCTGCCAGTTTGAAAAAGTGACTCAAACATATTATATACATTATTTATTTATGTATTATTTTTTCGTCTAGAAAAAACTTCAATGATTTCAATTGTTCGTAAATATTGGAAAATGGAACAACAATTAAAGGGAATGTGCGAGAGTTTCGTAAATATTCTGAATGAAGATAAATTGTAATGATGAAAGTGATTCATTCGAGTTTTATTTGAGGGTAAATAATTGCGTGTTAAAATAATCTGTATACCTTTTACAGTTTGTAAACAAAAAAAGCATGAACCGAAATTATCATTATTTTGATAGATATCAATGTTTTTAATCACGAAATTAGTAAAATACTCATATTTCATTAAATCTAACAGCTAAAGTGTAACCTTCTCTCCTTGTGTTAATTTACCTTTAAAAGTAATACATGTTTTAAAGCTTCTTGGTAGCATTGAAAGTGTTTTATTTTTACTGTCTTTCTTTCTCAAGACTTCAAGAAATACAACTACCACGACATATTTCCTTAATAAACTCATTAATATAATGGACACTTATAATATAAAAAAGGTATAGAAAAAGAAGTTTATTGTTTCAAATGGGTAGAGAAATTTAAGGCATTGTTGCTGACCAGTAGGGGCTCTATTTATAACGCTATCTATTATCTAGTTTTTGTAGCAGGCACACCACGCAAGAAGGGGCCCCCATATTATGTGTTAATCATAAAAACAAATTTATAACACACCATAATTGGTAGCTTCATATTAACCTGTTGACTTTTTCAAAGATGTCACCAAAAAGTGCTTTAAAATCGTAAATTTAGATTTTTTGAGATCTTAAATAAGAGGGCCCTAAGGCTCGCGATCACTGACTTAATAGTAAATCAGGGTCTGACTACTACTGCAAGTACTATAAAAATGTTGTGTAAAACTCTACCCTTTACTCTAATTTATGATATAAAAGTGTAACTTCCGTTAGAATATGGCCAGAATACTCAAGCGTCAACGGTAAGACTTCTGGAGGCTAATCTGGAGGTTTAGGTGATTCGAAATCACCTAAACACGTTTATAAAAGTTACGGGGCAAGCTTGATCATTAGGGTGGACCGGAAATTTTTTTTTCCAAAATTTCTAGGCTGGGGTTACAAAAGTTGTGTATTATGTCAATAAGTCGTGTGTAAAATTTGGGGGAATACGACAACCTCCACAAGTAATTTTCCAACTCGATGTGTAACCTTTAGAAGTTGTCGTACTCCCCCGAATTTTACACGCGACTTATTGACGGCAATACACAATTTTTTCCAACCAACTCCAAGAGACTTAATTTCTTTTTCGGTCCACTCTATGATCTGAAGGTTTTTTATTTAGTTTAACCCGTTCATTCCTAGACCACCTGAGATTGTTATTGAATCCTATGGAAAGTTTGGATCGGCTAGGACTAAAAGGGTTACACTGGCCTCCAGAAGCGTCATTTCATTGACATAGTACTCTGGCCGGGGCCATGTGGGCGCGTGAAAGGAAGTGACCTACCTGCTTGGAGGTTCCGTAGGCATCGAAGAGCTGTCGCAGAGCGGCACTGGCGGCCAGTAGACAGCGGCGGCAGCGACGACAGTTGCATTCGCTTTCGGCCTGCAACACAATGGTATACAATTCACAGCTTACAATTATAAGAGTTTATCATTTCCATTGGCAACGCGACACTAACGCAACGAAGAATAAATGAGCGAAATCTGAAGATCAGACTTCAATCAAATTTTTTTGTAGCCCTTTTAGTCCTAGACTGCCTGAGATTGCCATTGAATCCCGTGGGGAAAATTGGAGTGGTCAGGACTGAAAAATTTCCCTTATTCAAAGCATACTTTGTTTGCACTTCTATTCCTTTCCATATCTATCTGTGAATGTTGCGTTAGCAGCCCGTTTCCAATGAAAATGAAACCATCTAGGGATAGTAGATCAATTTGGCATATCAGAAAAAGTTACTGAAATTCGCATTTAACTTTGCCTCTCGGATACTCGAGAACCACACTTATAGTTTAAAATATTCAAATAGTGCAATATTTCTTCACCTTCGTCCCAAAAAACTTTTGCCACTCAACTTGACTCATAATGAAATATGGGTTTAGACTTATATAATAAACGAAGGAGTCTTAGGATAGTTTCCGGTTGTGGTCAATCGGTGTTCAACCCTTTCCATCCTAGCTGTCCCGAATTTCCCATAGGATTCAAAGATAATCTTGGGAGGCTTAGGATTGAAAAGGCAAATTTAATTAGGATTGAAAAGGTAAATTTAAACGTTTTTTTCAAAGGGGGTGGACATCTCGTCAGCAGAGAACAACTTTGACAAAAACTCTTGACTAAAAGCTTGTTACATTATCTATTCATTCAGTTCAGTTTTACTTCGTTGACAATATCTTTTGCCATCCAAAATGAATACTAATGCCTCATAGCCTATAGGCCCTTGGGAAAAAACTCAATCCTTTGACACGTATCTACTCCGCCCGTATCCTTCTCCTAGGATGTTCATTAGAAGTTTGTAAAAGACGTACCTTGATCGTGGCGAGGTCGTTGGGAGCCTTCTCTTGGATTGCGTAGAAGAGCAGGGCGCCCTCCGCCGTGCCCACCAGCAGAATGCGCCCCAGGGGCAACAGGGCGGTCACCCGGCAACCACCCTCCTCCGCCTGCAAACAGACACATTTCCAATCAAGTAAGCTCCAAAATAGGGTGTTTATCCATCTGTCCACTGTCCACTAACGAAGAAACATTCTTTATAGACTGAGAGCTGGATGCATATTTTGCGTATGATAAAAGGTGCACGAAATTTTTCACCAGGAGTAAATTAGACTAATGCTGGCAAACCGAAAGACACAACAAAAAGAAGACTAAGTGGAAGCTTTCAGCGTAGGGTGACTAGTAACTCATGTAACAATGCAAGTCTAATAGTAAAATCAGTAAAATAACACAAAGCCCTATTTAACAAGGATTTAATTCACGCAATGACTTACTATACTTCACTGCAACGTTTCCTAAACCCAGTACGTCGCTACGCGGAAGGAGAAAGTGAGTAAACACAAAGCCTGTTGGGTTGATGGGAGGAATTTCGATACGCGAATTGTCATAAAAAGACACTATTTATACATGGGTTTAACGAAATAATCATGTTTTAAAATTGACGTTCTTTGTTTCACTCGAAATTCAGACACCGCGATGGGAACTACTTTGTTTGCTCGTGACGTAGTAGGTTCTACTTAAGTTGCTGTCCAGTATAGTTACAACTAGAAGTTGTAGTAAATATTATTATTGTTTTTTAGAAATAAATTTTACACTTTTTTTCCACTTTTACAACTCTGGTGCCTTCTGGCAGCCATTTATCCTCCACTTTGCATTCTGGCTGTAATTTTTCTGACTTTTACTCAAGTTCTTCTATACTCATGCCAATTTACAACCATTCCCAAGTCATTTAATTTTTACGAAAATTTGCACGTTTAACCCTCCCCCCCGCTAAAAGCTTCCATTAGCCAGTCCATTAGGCTGCTTTCAGTTTGCCAGCATCAGTCTAATTTATTCCAGATGAAAAGTTTCGTGCACCTTATCATACGCCAAAAATGCATCCAGCTTAGACCATTATCCTAGCCATCTGAGACAGCACGTTGGAATAGATAGGATCTACAGTTAAGAAACCACTTTGGACTTATTAAAAAGTGCTTGCACTCAATACAGCTAAGAAATATATTAAGTTTGTGATGATGATGAGACCATGCTCACCTTTGGAGAGCGGGGGTAGGTGTTGTCACGCACGTCGAAGAGGAGCCTGCAGGTGAGGGTACGGGGGCACCAGAGTTGCAGCACGGACGAGGCGCGCATGCCCAGCCACACTCCACGCTCCTCCCCCGCCAAAAGCGACACATAGTCCAGGCAGCTGCTCGACGTCTGAAACTGGTCCACAGTGTCCAGGGTCCTGCAAGCAACGACATCATTCAAACCAAGACCAAACTTCTAAATGATAAGAGTACCACGTCACTGAAAATGACGCGGCTGGAGTCAGCTCCAGATAGCTTAAATCCAAATCTTCCCAATTGATTTAGGGCAGGGGTTCCCAAACTTTTTTGACCCGTGGACCCCCTGAGGGCAGTTTTCATACCCCGTGGACCCCCTGTTTTAGGGACTGTTCAAAAAGTAACTAAAAATCTTATGCTTATGATATTTCGAAACCACGCATAAATTTTGTAATTTTTTCAAGTGTTTTTTCGTGTATTGATAAGCATTTGATTTCACACTTTTTCATGTTTAAAAAAATCTTTTTTTTTTTATTTTTGCCATTCATATGGTTACACAACATTTTTAAAGAAATTATAAAAATCAAACATTGAAAATGTTTGAAACTAAAAACAAATCTAAACTTTTAATATCATTCATTACATTTTCAAAGTTAATGGATTATGTGAGTGAGTTATTCATTCACCAAATCATAAAATTTAAGAAATAATTACAATTATTATAAGGAACGTTAACAAACAATATTTAATTAAGTTCAACTATGAAAAGAAATAAAATTATACATTACAAAAATTGAGTTTTAATTTATGAAATTGAAAAAAAATGTGGATCTGAATGGAAATGTTCCCTGGAATTCTGTAGAATTTTAAAAAGGGGTTTACTCCACCGCAATAATGGAGAAACATTCTATCGCGCCTGCTTGCGTTGCGCGAGAACTCAATGACAACCAACTTTTCATATTACTAAAATTTGACTATAAAAAAGAAAATTTTTGAAACGCATTAAAATTTTCATTTTAATGAAATTTTTCCCATGGACCTCTGAAAGTCACTGTGGACCCCCTAGAAGTCTTTGTGGACCCCTATTTTCATTTTAATGCCCGTGGACCCTCTGGAAGTTGCTGTGGACCACTTTGGGAACCACTGATTTAGGGGGTCTCGCATCGTATTTCCCTCCGTAGTGGGACATCCCTCCGTATCTCGGTGTAACATCTCTCAATGTATGGATGCAATTTCTCAATTTAGCCTCCAGACGATATCACTGACGTTTTAGTGCTGTGGTCACCTTATTCACATAAAGGTTACGTTAAAGCTTGCCAGATATACCGATTGGTTGATAAAGATTCCTTATTTTAGGGTCCTAAACCCTGTACTAAATTAATGTTGTATTGGTATGCGTGTAAAACAACATTCCATGTAATGTAAAAAATTGGTATATACTGCCGTCCTAAGCGAAAGTGCACATAAAGGCAATTTCGTTCAGATTTACTTTGAGAAAAATCTCGCCAAAAGAGTATTTGGCAGATTTTTTATTTTGTGAGATAGACTCTCCTCTCAGGAAAAACCTTAGTAATTGGCTATGGCATTGGGTTGCATTACAGTTCGGAATTAGGAAGGCAAATGGGGTTCGATTACAAATTTGCAGATAATGAAAAGTACGCATTTCAGCAGCAATTTCTGGCAAATCGCATATTCCAGATGCAATAGTTGTACTCTTATATATTTAAAACTATTACACAATGTGTTTAAACTAATCTGTTTCAGTTTGAATATTATCTTCTATTTAAATTCATAGGAATTTCAATCTAACAAAGAAGGATAAGTTTGCTTTCAATTCTGTTATTTAAGCGGTCTTTTCATGATTTTGACAACCATTGTAGTGGGTTGGAAGTACCATGATTAAGAAATGCGCCAATGGGGAAAGAAAGTGAAGTTTTAAGAAAACTCGTTTATGTGCAATTTCGCTTAGGACGGCAGTATAGTAGACGCAATGCCCACGAGGGCCAAGGTCGGGCAAACGTACCTGTTGGGCAACTGATTTTCGCACTGTAAAAAAATACGAAACTTAACACAAAAAGTGGTGGATAGAAATTGCCTCCATACATTGAGAGATGTTACACCGCGATACGGAGGGACTTCCCACCTGGAATCAATGGCGGTCAGTGGGAGGTCCCCCAGTATCATGGTGTAACATCTCTCAATGTATCGGTGCAATTTCTATCCACCCCTTTTTGTGTAAAGTGCATGTCCCTGTTAGGTGGCCAGTCTACTGCTAGACCCCCATTGTTTAGTTTCCAAGCATGCCTAGTTCCATCTAAGCTTAGATCTCCCATCAAATGGGTCTAGACTAGAGTCTAGACCCATTTTATGGGAGAGGGAAGACTTACCTGGCGTTGAGAATAACCACTCGGTTGCCGGTGCCACACCACAGCCGTCGCTCCACCAGCCGAAGGCACGTCACAGGATTGGAACCGATCAGGATGTAGAACGTTTCCGGAGAGGGGCCTTCGATGTTCTGCACCCGAAGAAAACGATACAGTAAATGAATGGGTAGAACGAGTCAAAAGGGACACTGGCACTTCAGTCCATTTAGGGGAATTACTCTCACTCATAATAATCACTCTTTCGCAGTTAAATTATTCCCAGTTAAAGCACCAGAGATTCCTTTATTGTATGGCGGATTTTTTTTGCAGGTTGCGAAATAAAACACCCAGAATGCTAAAATATTTGTGACTATTTTCCCAAGGGACGAACGAAAAAACTGAACCTTAAATCTAAGTATAAATACTCAAAGTTTTTTGAGTATAACATAAAGATTTAAAAAAGTATTTATTATTGAGTGTGTTCTTTGGGTAAAGTTTGTTTCTATTCATTGAATTTTTCCAGTTAATATGAACCAATTTGATATTTTAGCAGCGCATTTTGCTTAAGATTTTCCCTCTATTTCAGCTTCTTGCTAAAGAAATTTTTTTCTCCAACTTAAACCCTATTGTGAACCCAGGATAAAGTAACCGCAACCTAATAAACAATCAACTGTATGTATAAAAATCAAAGATGTGATTTTTCCTAACATTTGAGTGAGGTTTGAGGGACATGGAGCTGAACGGAAGTAAAAAAAAGTTTATAAAGGATAAAAGCAATGAAAAAGAGACAAAAAAATCCCGTTTATAGATAAGGGGTTCAGAGACTGACCTCTAGTAAGGCCACGGAGCCGTCAGCCAGTCCAGCGCACACCTGTCTGCGGCCCTCTTCGGAGTGAGACGCCAAGCACAGCACAGAGTCGTTCAATCGAACCTCCCACAACAGCCGCCTGCAAACACCACATTCTCAGCACTTATAGTCTTTGCTTAATACAGGGTGTGCTAAAAATCTCAGTGCACTTATAAGAATTCCATAAAAACTGGGAAAAATAATATAAAACGGTCTTCACTCTCAGCATCCCCTGAGGTTACGGTTTTTTTAAGACTATAAAAAATTTAGTTAAAAATTATGTTAATAGATAGTGCTATAACATAATTCTCGGGGTTCCGTGTTCAATTTTGAAAATAACGCGCTATGATATTAGGCAGAATGACTCCCAAATTGCATGGAAAAGAATAATTAATAAACTGATTACATTCAAAACATCCTTTACATTAAAAAAAATCAAATATCCTTGATAATCCCCCATGACCCTCCGTAAAACGCCTCATGTCCGAAATTAATTACATACTTCTACAAGAAACGATTTTACATATATATCCTATCTTGGATGTAATATGTAATTCACAGTTCCACTATCTGATAAACTGATTCCGTGTTCAATTCCAGAGAAGGAATCGAACACGGAACCAAGTGAATAATGTTGGCTCCATCTATTAACATAATTTTGAACTAAAATTTTTTAGCCTTAAAAAACCCGAGACCTCAGGATGCTGATAGTGAAGACCGTTTTTATTCCGATATTTCTTCCGGTTTTTATGGTTGGTCGGGTTTTTTGAGGCAAGAGTCAGATTATGCCATTCTATCCCCAAGATTTTATGGCATTTTTAAAAGTGTACTGACTTTTTGCCCACCCTCTACTTAATTTGATACTTTTGATCAATGCTTAACTCTATGTTTTTACTATTACTTAATCATTTAACATTTTAAATTTTACTTAACTTTTTAACACTTTTAAGAGCCGACAGTGTGACTTGATTACTCAAAGGCCTTACCGAGACTTTGTGGCGAAGGCGTGCACAAAGTGCGCAAGGGTACCTAGCAGCATGACATCGTCGTCCAGAGCATGCATACACATCACGCGCGACTCTACCTGCAACCAAAGATATGTTTGAGAATGTCCGACTCCACACTATATTATAACAGGGTGTCTCAAAAGGTTGGTGCTAAACTTAACATGCAGGTAGTCTGTAATGTCATGACACGCAAGATTTTCGTGGGAACCAATGTCCGGAAATTAAACTGTGTCAGGGGTTTTCGAGGGTGCTCTCTATGAATATGTAACAATAATTTTCCGTACAATAAAATAGTTAAACTTTGCTTTTTCGCCAGTGAACATTGTCCTCTATCGGACACAGTTTACATTTGAGGAGATGGGATCCTACAAAAATCTTGTTTGCCGCATGGCATGACAGAACTGCATCACTGCATGTTAAGTTTAGCACCACAACCTTTTGAGACACCTTCAATTTCATTGGAAAATATTATAAAAGTTTTTTTTGTATTTGAATACTATACGCATTTTAATACAAATACCGCTTAACTCGATTTTAAAGGTGGTATGTCATTGGAATCAGGACGGGCCTAAAAGGAGGATGCTTAGTTGCTTAAGTCATTCATTCTCTCACCCCAAACTAAGCAACGATTTCGCCGCGTTCTACAACTACAACTACTTCAGAGTTAATAAAGACAAGAAAAAGAAAAGTTCACTGACTTCGATATTTAGCCTGTACATTATGTTCTCTTCGCAGTTCACTTTTGTGATGTGAGCGCCGGTCTGATGTCCGTGGCAAATCCACAGCTTGTCTGAAAGAAAATTCACAATTTTTCAACTCCAAAATACGCAGTTTTCTAACGAATCATGAACCGAACAAAAGTCTTTCCCAGAGACGACCTCATTTAGATATTAAAGACCTGCAATAAATTTGAATTGGGAGAAGGAAATGCCAGTTTGCAGTTGAATATCTCTCTTTGTTTTTGTTGTAAGGAAGCTACGCTATTCGTTTTAAGTTTTCAGATTAATGTTTTAAAATATATTCGTAAAATGTGTTTTAGTTTTCTTCTTTGAATTTCGAATGCTTAAAACACCATTTGGCAGAGTAAAGTAAAAACTAATATACTTTTTATCCAGAATTACAAGACCTTTTGAGGAGGTATCAAAAGTGTTTTAACATTGTTCGATCTTTTATAATTTTTGTAACACCTCGTGACGGAGAATGTACCTATTACATATAAAATCATGGGGGATTATTAATAAGAAGCTTTAAATTGCTCATGAGCAGGCCCGTATTTAGGGTTTTTGCCGCCCTGTGCATATCGATTTATTGCCGCCCCCTTTTTCAATATCTGTTTCAAGTTAATGCCCCCTCCCATTTGACTCTTTTTTTAACTCCCTTTGACTGTCACCATTTAACTCACCTTTCTCAGAAATGCTATAATTTTCCTGTTTTCCCTCTCATAAAGAATTCTTTTGGGGGTCTGGGGGTATCCCCCCAGAAAATTTTTGAAAATGTTCCCCTAGAAAACTGGAAATTAACTCATTTTTGGCCTTTCATGTGAAAACTGTGAGGTACATTTTTTTTTCAAAACTGTATAGTATGTAGCATTTTGAATTAGTGTAATCTGCCGCCCCCCAAAATTTTGCCGCCCTGTGCTATAGCACATGTTGCACGTGCCTAAATACGGCCCTGCTCATGAGAACTAAGGATGTATCCTCCCTCCACATAATACAAAAAGTTATTTGACTGTCAGATGCTTCTTCCTCCTGCTCTCGCGGGCCCGCTCATTAAAATTTTGGTGTCGCCATCTATTAATGCAATTGAGTGGTATTCCTAGTATTGGAATGATGAAATAATTGATGCCTAATTGGGTGGGGGGATGGCTGGCTACCTGCAACCTTATGAAGTTTTGATTTTGCGAATTTGACTTATATTCAAAGCAAAATTTGTAACATCAGCTATTTTTAGGATTTTAAATGCTTTGTTTATGCACATTTGCATGCAGGGATTACTTTTATTTTCACGTAGAATGATTTGAAATAATTGACGGAAGTCTAATGTTGGTGATTCTTAACCAATTTGCAGTAACATTGTAACATATTCAGGGTTTCTTACGAAAACAGCCCCTTTCCCTTAAGTCTGGTTAAAATAACTATTATTTATTTATTTATTTTTATCTTGAAGCAGAGACTTTGGAAGCAACCCTATCGGGATTTTTTTCTGGTATTCCATAAACCAGTATGAATTATACTGGATCCAGTATCATTTACACTGGTTCCAGTATCATTTATACTGGATCCAGTATAATTCATACTGGTTAATGGAACACCAGAAAATTTTTTTCCAATAGGGAAGTTTTTACTTCCGAAGCAGTAAAATGTAA
This sequence comes from Tetragnatha versicolor, assembly GCA_024610705.1. NCBI lineage: Eukaryota > Metazoa > Arthropoda > Arachnida > Araneae > Tetragnathidae > Tetragnatha > Tetragnatha versicolor. The sequence goes on from JANDEH010000009.1 coordinate 44,849,798, forward strand.
TTTTATTTATGAACTAATATTTTTTTGTCGCATTATTATACAAAATTCCTTTTCACGTTTCAAACGGCGTTTATTTGGAACAAACGTCTCCTTAGGTTATGGAAGTAAGTGGTACCCCAAGGTAAGTGACCATGCTGAATCCATTGATATGGTTTACAGCGCCCCTAATTGCGCAAGCGCAATAAGAAAATTAAAAATATTAATTAAAAAATTTTAAATAGCACCCAGACCTTTAAAAAAAGCAAATTTGCAAGTTTTTTCAGTGTTATCACTAGAAGCGCTGTAAATAGTCTGAATGGATTCAGCATGGATATTTTCCTAGAGGTAGGGGAGAGTGGGGCACATTCGCGCATGGAACACATTTGGACAGACGGCATTTCCCCTAGTAATTATTAATTTAAAAATCTGAAAAAATACCAGTAGATGGAAGCATGACTAACACCTCCTGCATGAATTTTCAAAGCCCTGAGCCATTTTGTTGTATGCGTACTATATAGAAATTTGCTAGCGTTAGAAGCAGCAAAGTAAATTTTCTTGTCATTTTGTTGGCGTAAAATATCAATCAAAAATAACTGTGGACATTCAGCATTTTACTCAGTAGAGGCACTACTAAAGTAAGTTTCTAGAAATGTTTTATTTCCCAGCTTTAATTATAATATCTTGTTGAAACGTGGTAAGCTTGAACTGGTAGATGGGGCACATTCGTACACCAAAAGATGGGGCAGATTCGGACTGTGCAAATGTGCCTCATCTTTCCCATTTTTGTTTATGAAAGTGATTTATGTGTTTATAAGTGCAGTATATTTAATAACTTGAAGTTTAATTGTTTTTTATTGTAATTGTTTCAAAATTTGGTGATAATAGAAAATAACATCTTAAAGAAAGCTTCAGTTTTAAGGAATTTAGAATCAGATTTAAACATTGAAGAAATAAATGTCCCTGATAATTGTTTAATACCAATTGACTTGGTTAAGTGATTTTATTCTAGTAGAATTTACTACTAAAAAGAAAATTTTGTTATGTTGGTCAAATAGAAAATTTGGAATTGAATGATACTAATTTAAAATTAATTATGAAAAACTTTAAAAACTTTAAAATTAATGACGAAACTTTTATTTTCCCAGTAAGTAAGGATTACCAGTAAGTAAGGATTACCCAGTAAGTAAGGATCATACAAAAAGATAATATCGTACTAAAAGTTCCCCAACCTTCAGTTTCAGGTGTTAATAAGCGATCTGTTGGTTCACTTTCCTTTGGAATAAAACCTGACAGTTAAAATATTGGTTGAACTTTTTCTAACTAATTATATTATGTGAAGTATGTCAATGTGCAATATACTCTTCATTACTACAATTGTTTTCCTCATCAAAACTTAGATGTTCAATATTTCTGAAGCTGTTTCCTTTTTGTAAAAAAATCTTAAATGTAGAGAAAAAATATGTAAAAGTGCCAAATATTTCGTTTAATTATCCTTACTTTAAAGTGCAATAAACTTTTTAGTTTGTAGAAATAATTATTGTGTAATTTTTTGCATGTGTACGAATGTGCCCCACACGTGTGCGAAACTGCCCCACCCATGGGGCACATTCGCACGAAATTTCTCGTTTTTAGATTGATTATATAGGTTAGAAATTCTAGACGAATGCGACCAATTATAGTTCTAAAATATCGGGAAAGGTCTTAATTCTCATTTGAATCCGAGTTTTTTTTCAATATCTCATCTAGATCCAGAGAAATATGCCGAAATGCACTTTTTGTGGGAATGTGCCCCACTCTCCCCTACACCTTACTTCCATGACCCGAGACATTGGTTCCAAATAAAAGTCGTGAAACACCCTGTATCTGTATAGTGTTGAAATTGCAAGGCATGGCATTACCAGGCATGTTTATGTTAAATTTTTTTGTCAACTTATTATATTCTTTTCGTAGACCGTTTGTTTTTTTTCGTTGATGACTAATTTCAATATTATCATGCACAATTTTTTTTTAACAGGGATGAATTTATTTAAAATACGGATTGAAACAAAAAACATTGCGTTCATTTTCAAAACTTAATGAACGAACTTACCTTTGTCATAGACAGCAGCACATTCTATGACAAGCTGATTCTCCGTCAGGATTTCTACGTCGGAGAGCTTGAGAACGAAAAAAGATTTTTACGCCTAGTAGTAGTGCTTTGGATAAAATTTAGTAAACCAAGAACTAAGTATTATTTTGTTACAATTCCGTTATATGTCCCATTAAAAACACCATTTCTTCAAATATCGCCAAACTTGTATTGTTATCATCTATCAGAATATCTTAGTAACTCAGTTTGCAATTTCTGGCGATATTTCTGTTATTTTTTACCCAAACATTTTGACGATATTTAACGGGACAAATAACGAAATTGTTCCAGCAGGGTTAACTACACAAATATTTTAAGTAAAATGTTCAAAGAGTTGAGTTGTAATTTTAGTTTCGACTCTAGTATATAGTAAACCACCAAACTTAGTTTGGAGTAAAAGGTTTCCTGTAACGCGGTGCCTCTGTTATTCCTTTGATAATGACATTTTTTGGACACAGCTTCTACGGAACTTTTGACTTTGAAACCTACCACACAAAATATAGTATAAAAAAAGAAACCCAATTCCGTTTATCCAGGGCCATAACCAGACTTATGAACCAGAAGAGGGGTTGACTTAAACTTTTTCTGAGGTAGTCCTTGCGAGTACTTTTATACGTTAAGTTTCAGATGACTTAACATAAGATTTTAATTTTGGTGCACTAAATTTAAAAATCGTGTAAAAGGGGGGGGGATCTGGGGGAAATTTTTTGGAATTTTGCTCCTAAACTTTTGACCCTTCAGGTTACATCAAAGAGAACTACTCATTGTAAGTCACAAAACTTTTAAATTAAAACCGTGCATAATAGATTTCAAAATTTTGAGGGGAGTTGAGGGTCTTCCCCCCCCAGAAAAATTTCGGAATTTTTACCCTTAAAAGAAGGGTTCTGATTCATTTTGAGACTCTTTGTGTTTTGCCTGAAGAAGTCGTGTCTTGTAAGTCACAAAAATTTCAAGGAATAAACTGTAGAAAAATTCTAGGGACCACTTTTCCAGACCATCACCTTTACCTTTAGACACAAAATATTGAGAATTTTCCAAAAAGTACCACGTAACCCCTTGTGGTGCCGCAATGGGGTATGGGGGTCCTGCCCAAGAAAAAAATTTTGAAATTTGACTTGTAAAAATAGGGTTTTAACTCATTTTGAGAACCTTTTTGGGTTCAAGGGGGACTCTGGACAGTGCCCCTCTTAGGTTCAAGCCTGCCTTGTATACAGTCCTGCATTTTTATCAAACTTTAAATTTTCGAACTCGGACCATATTCATCCTGATCATCTTCGTAGGTAATTAAAAAGAAGAAAGGCTCACCATCTTCTCTCTGTCCTTCAAGGCAATCTTCTCCATGTCCATCTTCTTGGCGTGCTCCTTCAGCGTCTTGAAGTAGCAGGCCTGCTTGGCGGCGATGTCTTGCCGTCTGGTGAAGGGCTTCAGCACATCGAAGGCAATCTGCGCCAACGAAAAGCGAGTCAATCGAGCTCAGAGATTATAGAGCTTAATATAAGTCTCATTGCCATAGACGCTAATGGCAACTTTTAAAGCATCGATTTCCCATAGACACTGGCACCTCCACAACGGGATGAACGGATCGCCTCCTAGCTCCACGTCTATGCCCACCCTCTCCCTATGAAGCTTTCGCTTCGCCTGACTTTCATTAATAAAATCAAATCGGCACAGTGGGAAAAAAGCTTTCTTATACACAAGTTCCATATCCATTTAGGAATCACTTTCGCAAGTTCCATATCCTCACTGTAAAAAAATACGGTACTTTACACAAAAAGTGGTGGGTAGGAATTGCCTCCATACATGCAGAGATGTTACACCGTGATGAGTAAGGACCCTCCCCAAGACACGGAAGAAGGTCCCTTCGTAGTGGAACCGCCCTCCCCAGAGAGGGACCTTCCTCCGAGTCTAGGTGGGGGCCCCTCCTTATTGTGGTGTAACATTATCTCTATGTATGAAGGCAATTCCTCTCCCCCTTTTTTGTGTAAAGTGCCGTATTTTTTATAGTGAATAAGGAATAACTTTCACATTTCGGCCTCTTCTGATTGGCAGCTGGTGAACTGAGAGGTCTACAGATAGGTCTGGAGAACTATAGAGCTCCATAGATAGGTCTGGAGAACTATAGAGCTCCATAGATAGGTCTGGAGAACTATAGAGCTCCATAGATAGGTCTGGAGAACTATAGAGCTCCATAGATAGGTCTGGAGAACTATAGAGCTCCATAGATAGGTCTGGAGAACTATAGAGCTCCATAGATAGGTCTGGAGAACTATAGAGCTCCATAGATAGGTCTGGAGAACTATAGAGCTCCATAGATAGGTCTGGAGAACTATAGAGCTCCATAGATAGGTCTGAAGAACTATAGAGGTCCATAGATAGGTCTGGAGAACTATAGAGGTCTCGCTGGAGCATGCCTCATAATCTTCGTCCCGACGAGGTGGTGGAACTTAAGAGGAAAATTGCCACTTGGACTCTCTGTTACGCTCAATTCTCTGTGGCCAAGCCAAAACCCTTTGCAATTGCAAAGCGAAGAAAGCTCAAAAGCCTTACCTGAAAGAGGTGGTCCACGTCGAAGCAGAGCTTGGCGGCAGCCTTCAACTGCCTCATGATGGACACCGTGTCTTGCTTGGCCAGAAGCGAGCGCTCGTTCATTTTCAGAATGGCCAGGGAGAAGCGGAACAACACCTTGGGACCCTCTAGAAGAAAGCAGTCCCAGATCCGAAGAAGAGTCTGAGGGATAAGAGCGACAGTTTAAGGGATCTACTTATTTCTGAAGGAATCGATCCCGGAATCGAATGCCTTGAAATCGATACCAAAGAATCGAACACCCAAAGAAATCGAATCTCTGGGAGGATGGTACTTAATTTTCTAATTAATACAGATAGTTATTAACAATTTTGTTCACTAATTAATAATTAATAAAATCAATAATAATTAAGGAATATCTTAGTTTTATGATTGAAATTGTACAATTCCAAAGAAATCGGAAAAACAGTGAAAATGGAGATTGGAGATTTCCCGGCAATTTTTTTATGAGTTATAAAAAGTGCTGATTTTCAATTATTTTTTAAGCAAATGAGGTGATGAGATAAAAATTTCTATTAAATTTAAAAATCCACAATTATTTAATTCTAATAATATTTTTTTCGAAAATTCGCTATTTTCGAAAAAATTGAATAACTATGAGTTATTTTATAACATACATTTCAAAATTTCACCCAAGATTCATCTTGACATCTTATTTTCCATACTATAAAAATTGGAATCCAGTTTTAATGAAAAATAAGTATTTTTTTTTCTAAAATTGGTTAAGCGCTCATGGTCAATGTAGTTTTGCAACTTTTTTCCCCAATAACATTTTCCTCCATAATTATTAATTTCAAGTACAGGTTTTACGAGTTTTCTGGAATCTATGTGGTATCTATGGAGAAGGAAGGATCTTAGAGGGCAATTATTGTTATAGTATGGATAATGATTATTCCAGCAAGATATCCGTGCGAGAGAGTGAGAATGGGTATAAATAGAACTAAATAAAAAGTCATCAAGAGAGAGGTCAAAAATGCTACAACGCTAACGGATGCTGATGAGGAAAAAATGCTAAAGAGTGAAAAGATGCTTAAAATATGATGTAGAGTAAAAAAATATTGAAGAGCAAAAGGATGTTGAAGAGCAGAGATAGGTTCAAAAGCAGAGATGTTTAAGAGCTTAGGGATCTTAATAAGCAAATAGAGGTTAAAAACTTGGGAAATGCTATAAACATAGGAACTATTCAAGAATATTTAAAATCGGTTTATTTTCAATCCGTGTATTGAGCTTTTAAGCATTAAAAAATTCATAAAAATAAGCATCTTTTAAAATACAACTTTGAGTTAAGAGATACACGCTTTAAGGCTTGAAATGTTTTAATATTTAAAAAACGAACTGCTTTTAAAACAGCTATGCAATCTTGAAAAGTTTTATTTATGCAACATCTCTTGTACTAATCCATCTCCCCTGCCCCCATGTCATGCCCATTAGTTTTGTCTTGCAATGTTTATTAAACACAAATCGATTAAAAATACAAGTGCTTCAACTATGAAATACGCATCTCCCAATCGCATCAGCTTGACCCGAATGTTTTGTTCAAGCTGGATGGGCGCATCTCGAGTAGCAAGCAGGTGTTGGCTTCCCCCAAAAATAAAACCGATCTGTATTAAAACAATGTAGCACCTGTGGGCCTCACGTCAGCCACCTGCCCTACTGGGCATGCGCAGCAGCTCCATCGCTCCAATTTGAACCTTGAACGAGAACTGCATTCATCAAATAACTTGGCGAATCTTTTCCTCGTTAGTTCATTTGGAGGGAACTTATATTTAGTGGTCCAATCACATATGCAACCGGTAGCTTGTTTTAAGATTATTTATTGATGGGGACTGATGATGGGGAGACAATTTAAATAGAAGACTATTACATAAGGGCTCAAGTAGGAAGTGAAGCTAATTAATAACGCATTCCCTTTCGGATTTAGAAACTTTAAAAATACTAGGAAAAAATCGTGTTTTTAAAAAATTAAATTTGTGCAGCATTTGCTCTTTTGAAGATTCTTGGGAAATAACTTTTAATTTATTGAAAGTAGGTCTTAAATTGAATCGTCAGTTTGAAAAAGGGATGAGTCCAAAAATGGCTAACTGACTTTTTGTGCTCTAAAAAGAATCTCCAAACTGTGCTCTAAACATGAGTGGAAAGAGGGAAAAATAACTACCCCTATAGCCCCTTGAATTTGGAAATATCAATGTCCGTTCATTGTATATCTTTTATTAAATTTGAAATTTAAGTTAATTTGTCTTTCTTTTAAAATAAGCCAAAATGAAATTTATTTTTAATTTAAAAAGTGTTTCCACCTCAGTGAATGTTTGACTCAATTGATATTCACTTACTCCATTCATAGCGCCTTAATGACTCAGTTTCATATAATCTGTAATTTATTTTTCTCAGTCTTTTTATTTTTCACTTTTATGCTGTGAACTATGCGGAAATATAATTTAATGGTCGATTAAAGGGATTTTTAAGATTTTTCATCCATGTAAGAAATGGAAAAGGGGAATCAGTTTTATAAATACTATTTATAGTAAGACAAATAGTCAGAGTTGTATTTTAAATTTTATTATTTGAATCGGAAGACCATAGGAGTGCGTAGAGAAAATTTAAAAGGGCATTTCTGTAATTTTTTGTGATATGAATATGATAGATGTTAATAGAGAAAAAAATTAATATAGTAAAACCCTCAAGGGTAAACTTATTTAAGACAACTTTTTAAGCTAACTTTTATTAATCTGAGTTTCAAAGTACCAGGTCTTCTACTGTACTTATTGATAGTATAATAAAATAATTATTAAGAAAAAGGGGTTATAATCAATGAAATTCATCAACCAAATAATAGAAACTTGGTCTGTGATCTACTGGACGAATATGGTTTAAAAGCAAGAGTTGTAAATCTAAAATTAAAAGTATCGATTGATAAATAGATGGATAAATACTAATTGATAGATAAGACTTTCAGAATTTTTCGTTCAAAGTATAAAAAAGGACCGGCTGCACAGAGCTTCCGTAGTATTTCCTTGTTTTGAAGAACACCAGTTTATTTTCTCATCATAGGAATATTTCCGCAAACAGGAGAGCTCTTTTTTATTTTCCGTTTTTTTCCGATAATTTGAGGAACTTCTACTCTCTTTACAAAAGTTTGAAAATCGCGCTTATTTGTTTCATAATTCAGGTAAATTTTAATGTAAAAAATTTTCTCAGAATACACCACTATTAACTCTCATCAGACAAATATGTATTACTTTGACTACACTGCTTGAAATTTTATTTGACAGTACGACTCATACACAATAAAACATGATTTTTGAAGCATATAGTTAAACATGGACTTTCACTAACTGAAAACGAACATGATAAAAAGAAGTCCTGCATCTTATTGAATTTTAAATGAATGCGTTAGTAACATAAAGCTAGCTTTAAAGTTTTGTTTTCTATTACTCATAAAAGTATGTTTTTATTGAATTTAAAAGATAATCCTTGTGGGGAAAAGAGTGTTTAATTTTCTGAAATATAATTGAAAAAAAAATTTGGTCATGTATTATCATAGGTCAGGTACGTATGATATCATACAAAACGAATGCATTGAATAAAAAGTAACAAATTACAAGTGGATTAATAAAATAGTTCTTTGGCATTAAAAAATGAAATTTTTGAGACAAAATACCAAAATAACTTCTAATTTCTTCCCAAAATAATTAATATAGTCTTTATCAGTGGTTCCAAAAGTGGGTTCCACGAAAATATTTAGCGGTTCCGCGGGACAAATTTTATTTCATTAAAAAAATAAGAATGGTTTTTAATCTATTCACATTTTCTTCGGAAAGTTTACAATCGACCATCAAAATAAATTTAAAATTTTTATATAAGGTGACTGAAAACACCAGCATCGGTGGCTTGAAAAAAAAGAGATAAAACAATAATTAAAAGGGGAAATTAAAAAAAATTCCAGGGGAAGACCCCCAGACCCCCTCTAAAATTTTCATGTCGGTTTTACAGTGTTTTCCCTTAGAGAATTATGCCACTTACTACACTTGCCACTTTAGAAGCTTTACTTTTTTAGTAGCTCCCCAAAGAGTTTGAAAAAGAGATAAAACCCTAGTTTAAAGGGGAAATTTCAAAAAATTTTCTGGGGAAGAACCCCTTGCCCCCTTGAAACTTAGACGTTTATTTACAACTTTTTTACATGTAACTTTCCCACCGCACTTCTATTTATTTTATGTAAAAAACAGCTTTTTTCTAGTTTTTTTAGCTTATCTGTACTTAAACAGAAAGTTTCAGTTCGTGGAGAAAGAAAGAACATCTTCGGATAATTTCTACTCTAACTGAATCCTCGTTGGAGCAGCGGTAGCGTGCGTGTTTTCTATCCCCGATTATTGATTTATTAAAATTAAAAAAAACCGGCTAAAATAAGTCGATGCGCACAAGCAGAAAATTACTGTGAGGCAACAGAAAAAATATGTAGCTCACTTGACAGAAAGTTTCTTTTTACAGCTTTTTTCTGTTTACAGGATTTTTCTGCTTACAAAACTTTTCTGGCAACTTTTGCTGCCAGAAATTTTCTGTCTTTTTACAGGATTATTTTTTACAGTGTAAAATCTAAAATACCAAAATAATACTTGTTTAATTTAATATCAGATATTAAATTTTGAAAAGTCGTTGATTAAAAAATAGTCAGGGTGCCGCGATCATTGACAAAAAATTTTGGGGTTCCACGACCAAAATAGTTTGGGAACCACTGCTCTATATTAACAAAACGCCCTTATTTCTTCAGGAACAACTAACCACACAAACAACTTAATAAACGTATCAAACTGGTTATAGACCATCAAATTGAGAGGCGACACGATAAAATCCTACACTGCTAGCAGAAAAAACACCCCATATTTCTTCCCAATAATACAAGGTCTTAAAATATGGATTGAGTCCCCCTCGAAGTAAACGACACACAGCGAGGGTGCATTCTGCTGCTGTTTTTCGGTGGGGGAGGGGTGGTCTTCCCCCCGGCCACGCGCCGGGCGTCTGCCGACCATCTGTCGCTGGGCAGGTGGCTTCCCTGCCATTGGAGGAGAAAGGCAAGGACGCTCGAGCCAACTTTTCTGCTGTCGTTTCGGTCGCATACAAATGAACCCCCGTTCGAATCGAATCTTCCTGAAAACCTATTGAGTTCTCCCTCCCTACCCCCTGTGCCCCCATTCGGTGTTGATTTTCTTTTCTGACGGCCACCGACTTGTGCAAAATATTTATCGGGCCCGCATGGGCTTCCGAGGTTGATTTTTTTCTCTCTCTTCGAAAATAACAGTGGAAACCTGCTGAAACCTGCCTCAGTTTTTAAATTTGTACATTTATTAAAAATTGTCTTTTTTTATTTATGTTTCTTTTCGATGTTTTACAATTGCGAAAGAAAAAGAAATTTATTTGAGAAGTTTTTTTCTCATTTACCCCATTTTTCGAATTTGAAACAGAGAAATGAGGGTGTTAATTTCTTACACACTATTTAAAATTTCATCTTTTATGCAAAATTAAGAATTGTAAATTATAATTACAGCCATATCCACTAAAATTAATAATAATTTATTCTGAAACAATTACAAAGTACATTAGCGTTAACGTGAAGCAATCAAAAGAAAAACAACAACATATTGCTCACTAAGGGGCCGAATTTGGCCCTTCCATGTGAAACAAAAATTTTACAATTGATTTTTGAATGAAGTTTCTTGTCAATTGATTAGAAAATGTGCATAGGAATTCGTTAGAAAATATTTTCATTTTTCATACATTTTGTGTTTGTTTAGCTTCATCTTTAACAACATTTCTAAGGCTCTATCCACACTTATGATGGATCTTTCGAGAAAATGTGTCATGGTGTCAGTTTTGGTATCAAAGAGAAGATAAAATTTTCAACAAAAAATATTATCAAAGAAAAAATTGAATAATCGATAAACAATAACATTTTGACTTATGTCACTAATGTATAAGATTATTTCAGGTTTTTATTCCCCCGCCCCCCAAAAAAACTTTGTTTTTAACCATGTTTTAAATGTTTATAACGTTTCTTTTGCATTGTCCGAGACTATATAAAATAAATTGGATAAAAATAAAATAACACAGGGAAGTTTTACGGAGAAGTAAGCAAGTAAAATATAATAGTTGGAAAACTTTAACATTTCACTATATATTTATTCTATTTTAATGATCTTTAATTGTTCCACGCTTTAAAAAGTCCCTATTTTTGTAGCCTGTTGTACATCAAACCCGTTCAAAAATAAAACATACTTTTCATGAACAAGCGGTTGAGAGTATGTATACAATCAAAATTCACATCATTATTTAAAATAAAACATTTTTTTTTAAATTAAGTGAAATAGATGGAATTTTAAAGCAAGGGGAAATACATAAGTTTTCGTTATATTTTAACCAATATATGTTTAACATTGAAATTTAAATTAGTTCAATTACTATTTTATTTAAGACACAAAAAAAACAATTAGTGTAGAATTGCAGCAAGAAAATAATGATAAAAAATTAATGAACAGCATTAAAAAATACTTATAAAATAACAAAATTACAACTGAAATCAACAATTTAAAAATACAAGTTCGTACATAAAAGTTAAATAAAAGTTTTAATTGTTAATGTAGGTGGGAAAACTTTAAAACTATAAAGAACATACATACAGACAGACATACATACATACAAACAAACATTCATTTTTATATATATAGATAAAACACTGAGTAAAAATCCTAAGTCTAAAATAATCAAATAAATACATTATGTCCAAAGCAGAACAAAATCATTAACTTTAAAATATTTCGATAAAAATTTGACTTAATTAAAATAACTTATAAGCGCTTGGAAATCAAAATTTAGTAACGTCAATGTAAAAGGTAAAAAAGAACAAACAACGAAATGCTATAAAATCATCTATTTAAAATAATAGTTAAATAAAGGTAATAAAGTCCTAATTAATTTAAACTAAAAATAAAATGAAAAATCTAAATCAAAACTCATCCAGATTTTTTACTAGAAATCACTTCCATTACTCTAAAGGAAGTTTTTTTTTCCGACATAGCTCACACATTTAGTCCATTTTTAGAGGATGTAAAGGTCTGATTCGAAGCAACATGACTAGCTCGTGAGGTGAGGCTGAGGACTAAGTCTTAACCAGATAAAAAAATTATAACGGGCATTAAATATGATTACTAGCATTACCTCGTGTCAACAAAATTTTTATGCTTAATACTTTAAAATACTTTTAAACCTATTCATTAGGGTGGTCCTTATTTTTAAATTTTGGAAATCTGTATGCAACGCCCCCCAAATTGTTTCATCATACAAATAAATGATTGGTGTAAAATTTTAGCTCAATCAAAAACTTTTAACCCGTGCAGCAAAAGCCTTAAAGTTTCAAAAAAATAACGATGTTTTCACAAAACATCAAAAAAACCAACGATCAAACTTACCCATCTTCTTCTTGATTTTTTTTTATGAGAATCTAATGTAGTTATAGTTATAATGTTCCAGATTCCATTCTTCTATCACCCCTCTTTCGGTAGTAAATATTTTTTAAAGTAAAAATAACTCGTGTAAAGTTGTTTTTCCTGCATTTTAAAACAGCTAATAACTCTAGAACTATACAACTTAAAAACCTGAAATTAGTGCAATTTTGTTTGTAATTTTAATATCTTTGTTTTGATGTGCAACATAACTGCCTTTCTTAAATTTTTTTTCAAAATTAAAAAAATGGGGAAAAAATTAAATAAAAAAAATTTCTGGAAAAAATTTTATTAAGTAAATTTAAAGTTTTTCAACTCCCAAAATAAACATTTCTGCCAAATTTCAAGTAAAAAATAAAATTTTATCATGTAGAAAAAAATAAAAATTTTCGAAATTTTGGCAAATCCCTAAACATTCTATGTAATTTAACAAAAAAAGTGATTCACTCAAGGGAAATTCAAAAACTCTGTGGAGGGTGTTCATACGATTTGTACCATACAAAAAAATTCACTTAAATTTCAGAAAATACAATTATTAGCCGATTCGGTACAAAATCTTACAGAGCTAGTTTCACTGTGCATAATTTCACCTGAATTTTCCTTAGAATTAAGTTTTTACGTAATTTTTTCACTTCCAACAAGTCAAATCAAAGGAAATTTAAAGTGTTTGAAGATAAAAGAATAAAATAAAATCATAAATTTCGTAAAAACTTAATTCTAAGGAAAATTCTGGTGAAATTAGGCACAGTGAATTAAGTTGGAAACTAGCTCTGTAAGATCTTGAACCGAATCGGCTAATAGTTGTATTTTTTGAAATTTAAGTGAATTTTTTTGCATGGTACAAATCGTATGAACACCCTCAAGGGAGTTTTTGAATTCCTCTTGAATGAATAATTTTTTTTGTTAAATTACATGGAATGTTTAGGGATTTGCCAAAATTTCGAAAATTTTTATTTTTTTCTACATGATCAAATTTTATTTTTAACTTGAAATTTGGCAGAAATGTTTATTTTGGGAGTTGAAAAACTTTAAATTTACTTAATAAAATTTTTTTTCACAAATTTTTTTATTTAATTTTTTCCCCATTTTTTAATTTTGAAAAAAAAATTAAGAAAGGTAGTTATGTTGCAACTCAAAACAAAAATAATAAAATTACAAACAAAATGGAACTAATTTCAGGTTTTTAAGTTGTATAGTTCTAGAGTTATTAGCTGTTTTAAAATGCAGGAAAAACAACTTTACACGAGTTATTTTTACTTTAAAAAATATTTACTACCGAAAGAGGGGTGATAGAAGAATGGAATCTGGAACATTATAACTATAACTACATTAGATTCTCATAAAAAAAATCAAGAAGAAGATGGGTAAGTTTGATTTTTGGTTTTTTTGATGTTTTGTGAAAAAATCAGTATTTTTTTGAAACTTCAAGGCTTTTGCGGCACGTTTTATTATTATTCGAATGAGCTTAAATTTTGCATACATTATTATTTTCTATAGTGACACAAAACTAGGGGGCGTCACCAACGGAATTCCATAAAAAATTTTACCATACAAATAAGGACCACCCTACTATTCATAGTATAAGTTATTTTATCATAATATCTGAACCGTAAAAAATTAATTGAAAATTTGGTGATTTGTTAGATTTTTAAAATAATTTTTCACACATGTTTTTTCACACATGTTCTTATACATTTTAAAAACTATAAACTCTATTTATATCTTTCCGAATTCCATTAAAAATTTTAGTTTTGCAAACGTTTAAAGAAAGCTTAATCACTGATGAAATGTATACCATACTTTTTTAGGTTCAATTAAAAGAGTAGGCACGAAATAACTTGTGTTAAATCTTTATATTTTTAGACTGTTGTATAAGAGGATAGAAAAAAAGGAAAAGTATAGATAGCTCGTCTTAGCAAACATTGTGTATGAACTAGTACATAAGAGTTTAAATTTTTACATTTTCAGATTTTTGTACATTAAATAGTCTTAAAATGTTCAGTTTTTAGTCATTTAAAAAACAACATAAAATTATTACTTAAAAGTACTAAACTAGTAGTGGAGACTCGGACAAAACCGGGACCCAAACTTTATTTATTGAATATTCACTTTATGTGTGATCAAAACAGTCAATACTGGTGTTAAAACGATAAACTGGACCCCTATGAAGAAGAAAAATAGCAAATACATCATAACCAATAGCAATATAGATCATAAAAGCAAACTTTTCAGATGAGTTAAAGGTCCCGGTTTTATCCGACCTATTCGGACAAAACCGGGAACGATGGAGAAGAATCAAAATCAGATAGTAACTTCGAAAAAACATTATTTATTAAAAGAAAAATAGCTGGGAATGGCAGATATAAAATTTTCATAAAATAATATTAATTTAAAATGCACCCTTAAAGACTTTGCTTTTAACCAAAAGGGACCTAAAGGAACTTTTTAAGAACAAAAATAGCAGATGAAATTTTGGTCTTTTTTATCCACATTGCTGCAGGCTTCATGTGATGTGTCCACCCCTTGCACTGTCGGCACTGGATCCAAATTTCTTTAGATTTGGATTGTCCGTAAAAGCCTTTGCAAAATATGCAGGGTTCGTCAGCTTCCTCTTCTGATTTGGACTGTCTTCTTCTTCAACTCAGTCTTTATTTTTATTATTTTAAGAAGCTTTTTCTCCTTCGATAACTCTATCTTGTTTTTCCTTATGGATCTGTCTTTCTCCTCTCGTTTAAGTTCTAACTTGTAAGGGTATGAAGGGAGGATGGCCGTTTTCCCTCGCCGCTTGTCTAATTTTATTCTTATCTTACGGCTGGTTTCTACTGGGATTGGCTTTATATCCTGCGGTAAGACCACAAAAGGGCGTTTGATATTTGATTTGATTTTGCCCACTTTTAAAATCTTTTATATTTTTAGAGTATTTTTAATAATTTGAAAGTTATTTGCGCTTAAAATATGAAATCATTTATAACGAAATTTCGTTCAACTAAATAAAAATTTTCTCTTCACTCGAATGTGTTGAAATATCTATCGTGTTAGAGCGCGTTACAAGAGGACATATTTTTAACACATAATAAATTAGAAAATCGCCGCCACAAGTGCATATATGCCGTACAAATTTCCGAACGCTCTCCAAAGTCAAAAAAATTCACCCATATATCACCGAGACACATTTCCTTTCGTGTGCTCTTTGTGTTTTTCCGCTAGCGCGCGTTTTCAAAAGGCGGTCGGGGTCCTTCCTTTGAACAAAAGAGTCGCGTTAACGGAGAGTGGAGAGAGCAGAGCATAGGGTGAGAACGCGTAGAGAGACCTTTGCTATGGTAACCCTACGTGACAAAATAGTGAGTGGCAAAAAGGAACCAGTAATGTCGGAAATTCCTTGCTCTGGGTAAAGGACGAACTTACGCAAGTGTAATTCTTTCGCTCGGAAAAAGGGATTGGAAAAAAGGGCCGGCAATTTTCTTCAATAATGACATATTTTTAAAACATAGCAACATTTCCGAAGAATCAATTTCCAACTGTATTTTTGGTCCTATGAAAAAGTTTCACATTACCCAATATAAACCCCCCTAGTTCAATTCGAGCTATTGTGGATTAGTTTATACCGGTATTAAGTGAAGAAAACAGTTTTTAAAAAAAATCGGGTGTCACCCAAAGGGTTCCAAGTGACCGAAACTAAGTTAAACCCCTAATTTTAAGGGTCATATTTCAAGAAAACATTAATGGGGGAGGTCATTCATACCTTATCTTTTATTGAGACCCACTATTATGATCATGATAAAAGTTCTAGGATTAACACACTAAAATCTCGTTTATATGAATTTCCACATTATCCAGTCCTGTTTTGTAGACATTTTTTCTTATTTCTAGACATGTGACAATCCTTCATTCAAATGAATTAAAATTAATTCTAAATTCAATTAATTCAATTAATTCAAACAAATACGTCACGGGCAAAATAATAAACCGGGTGTTATTATTGATGCCTGAAGGGAGGCGATGTGCTTAAAAATTTGATGGCATTTATCTAGTATTTATCACTTGGCCCGAAATACGCGGGCATTATTAATAATTCCCAGATTTATTACACATTCCCCATATCAATTTTTATTTTTATAATATAAAATTTGCAGACGATTTTTTGGACGATATCTCTTAACTCTATCCTATCCACGTTTTACAGTTTTATTTTGGATTTCATACCTTAAAATACGATGCCAACTAGGCATCAGAAAGTCTAAACTACTAGCACTGGAGCAGCAACGCCTACAATTTTAGCTACGAGCCTACACTAATATGCAGGGTTCATAGGTGTCCTACATTTTCTACTTCCTAATTTGCATGAACAATTCGTCAGTATTTATGAACCAGAAAAATCTGACCATTTTGAAATTTTTCTGCCATGTCCTATTTGTGGCGCAAATGTCCCATTTTTTTGCTATGAACCCAAAATATGGGTGTAAATAATCTAAAAACATCTAACCCATAACATACGTGTGATGGGGATATCCCCAAACACAACTTTAAGTTACGTCTTAGCTTTCCTTGAGTGGCATCGCACGCGCGCTCTATGCGCAGGCGCCCCATGGCCGATCTAGCGCGCGACCGGAGCACGCAGCTGAGCGGCCGCGCAGGTGTAGGCACGCGCCAGCTGCCGTCGCGCGTGCCACCTGGGCCATCTGCAGCCCCTTCCTCGCCAGGAAGCAAAGGGAGGAACCTGTTCTAAGCAACGTCTTCCAAGGCATCCAATGGTCACCATTCAGGGCACGAAGCGAATGCCCTTGATTATTTATACTTCTTATAAGCAAAAAGAACACAACAGCCATGCAGGTCTCTCTTTACGACACCACCATGGTAGAGAGTGCAATTATTTTCTTGAGCATAATGAGTTGACTAAAAAAATTTTTGACTTCGTTCCGGAACGAAATTCAATTCCTTGGGGATAGAGTTTAGTTTCGTTCAGGAGTAAAATTAAAATGTCGAGGAGAATTGAGTGTTATGTTTAGCAGAGAATTTTGTTATAGATCAATCAATGTTTAAAAATTCCTATATAGTACTTCTGTTAAGTACTATATAGAAAGTTCTATTTTCTGTTAAGAAACTATATTTAAGGTACTTAAAATTTTAAATTTCGGTTAGTAACTCCTCAAAATTTTCTCCAAAATGTCTAGTCTAGGCCATTAAAAACTCATTTAAACAGTATAGCCATTTATTTTTAAGCCTTCCACCCCAAGACCCTCTAAACTTAAGGTCTTACGGTTATACTTACATTCTACGACACCAATTATAACGAAAAGATTTTCACTTTAAGAATTATCAACATTTAATTATTTAAAATCAAAATCTGCCCGGGCCTAGTGGCCCATCAGGTGGTGCCCATCTCCGTTTCTGTAGCCTTTGGGCCTGGGGTGCTAATTACTAGCGTGTGTCCAGGGCGAGTGGCTAGCCCGACGCTGGACCCCCAGTTGATTCCCCAAGCGAGCTTGGTCCTCATTTATCGACCCCGGAGGGATGAAGGGCTGAGTTGACCCATGACCAGCTACCCAAGGAGAAGCCGCAAGGCATCGAACCTGGGTCGGTAATGCTCGTAGCCAGACACGCTGACCACTACACCACCGCGGCCACAAACTGTTATAAAAATCAAAGATCTTCATGTAATTAAATATTTAGTTCAGCCTTATAAATATTGAAAATATTCCTTCGTTTCCATTACTTCTTTTTTACCAGAATTTTTTTTAAAAACAGTGAAATAATTTAATAATGAGCAATGAATAATAAATAATTATAATTAAAAATTTATACTTAATTAACAATTAAATATTAAAGAAAAAACTTCCACGATATCCATTAGGAATTCATAAACATATAAAAGAAAATATTCAAATAAAATCAAGTAATTATAGGTTTTAAGTTTCACAAAGAAATTTTCCAGTATCTAAATTCAAATCAGGTTAACTTAGTAAAAATATTTAACTAGAAAAATATTTGAACAAGAGTTGGGTGATAAAATTCCTTGAAATAAGAAATGATAAGGCGAATAAAATTATAAAAATAAGTATTTTGTATGTTTCAGGGGTTAAGTTAATAAAAACTCTGTATTAAGTTTTGGTGTTACATGTTTTTACAACAGCCATTATTACTTATTAAAACTTATTTCAATTAATTGTATTTATTAGTCAATATTGATATGTTCATGATCTATTAATACATATCCCCAAATGTTTGCTCTGGTTTTTATCTGTTTCTTTTATTTAACTCAGGTAGACAGAGTAAATGAAAATAAAGAAAAAAATGGTTATCTGAAAATTTTAGAAACATATGCTATTTTTTTAGAGTACTAAATACCATTTAAAAAATAAAGGTCCATTTGAAAGATTTTTAAAATTTGAAGAGTTGAAAGGGGTATGTATTAAGGGGTAAATTTTTGTGTATTCCAAGAAATGTAGAAATAATTTTATGAAGTAAAAATTAAGTGAAAACACTTTGAAAAAACAGCCATAAAAAGAAATTTTTAAACAATTTTATGTTAATATTTGAAAAAAAAATCCAAGGAAGAAAGTAACTTTTTTCCAGTCTTATGAAACCTATTTTCTCGACGCTGCGTTACTTAAATAACAAAAACAAGCTACGAAGACGCAAAAATACAAATTACGATGACCTTAAGTCATTTTCACAAAAGTCAATTCGACGCGCAATTTTTAAAGACGCTCGTTATCAAAACGCGAAGTATAAAAAAAAGCGCCGATGCATAAGGGGGGTGCAAGTTGATGGCCCGCTCTCCGCATCCCCCCTCAGGTGCCCCCAGGCAGCCTCCGAACGTCTTCGGCATTCCGTGTAAGAAAAAGGGGAAGAGGAAGCCATCTGCCTCTCAGTTGGATCGCGGCGCTCGGCATGACAACTACGTTGGTGCTCCTTCTGGCCTTGGCTGCGGTGTCTGCGGCGGGTAGCGGCGTGCCTCCGCGGTGGTTGCAACGTACGGTGAGGGACCTGCGGGCGGAAGTTCGCGAGCTGGCGCGCTCGCTCAACGTGAGCGCGGCGTTGGCCGAGCGGCAGCGCGATGCTGCGGCGCTTGCTCTCGTGCGCTCCGATGCTGCGGCGTTGGCGCGCCGCTTCGATGGAGCGCGCCTCGCGCAGCAGCGTGACGCGGCGCAGCTCACGCAGATGAGACAGGACGTTGATGAGTTGCGGCTCAGGCTGCAGGATTCGGCCTCGCAACAGCAGAGGTTGAGAGTTGAGGTGAGTCTTTTTCGTTCATGTGTAGATTTTAAGGAATATTTAATTTTTTATTGTTTTTACTAAGGTCAATAAAGCCCATACCGGGTCATTGCTAATGGACCGACCATTTTCTAATAGTAATTTGCATGTTTGTACATTTATCTGCTGATATAACGCATCCGTATTTTTAGTTATTCATGCAGTTTCTAAATCGTAAACTTTTAGCAATGGAAAACTGGTGTACATGGCGTGGTATTGGTGCATGCACCTACATACCGCAATTGCCTTAACGTTGTAGAGCCAAATTCGAACGTCTTCTAAACGATTTTTCAGGAGAAATACGCATACTATTTATTTTAATGCATGTTTATTCAAATATCCGCTCTTACTCTTATTAAAGATTTAATCCTAAATTTGTTGGATGAGAACAGATTGTACATAGAACAAATTGTATGAATGCTATAAAATGTTTTTCAAATTTTGTAAAACAAAAAATATGTTTCAACCTCGAAACTATTCACGAGTTAAAATTATTCTAAATTTCTTTCGCCGCATAATTATTTTGATTTGTTTTTGGACTTCACCGTTAAAAGAACCCCCCTTTCCCCATTAATTTTAAAGAAATTAATATTTTAAAGTGTGTAATTCGATACCTCTCTATAGACCACCAATTTTTATGTTGGGCTTTTGATCTAGTTATCAGTTTATTTCTCTTTCATGTTTGCTAAATTAAGTTTTCTTGCAGATTGATGCTTTGAAAGATGAACTTAGAGAGCAGATAATAATATCTAAGGTAAGAATCTGTATTTGGTGACTGAACTTAAATTTTGCTAGTTATTTTTTCAAAATAAATAAGTAGAAGTATAAATATTTTCTAAACTACATAAAATTTCTTCTTCTAGAACTCTGTACGAGAAAATTCAATCGAGCCTTTAAGTAAAGAAAGCCATACTCCTCATAGAGGTAAGTAGTTCAAAAGTTTATAAATTTGCCTGACAAATTGCAAATAATGTCATACATACTCATTAAAATTTTAAGCTATTTTGAAACGATATTACGACACTTAACTTTAGATAGCTGATATCTCTTGCATCAAAAAGTGTAATTAGGGCATTCACTTCAATGCCAAGTTTTAAAAAAATTTCTCAGAATCCTTTGCTAAATTTAATTACCTAATATTAGTTTTTGACATTGAAAACCAGCGTTTTAAACATTCTACTAGTTTGGGTTATGAGTCATAAGTTTGAATAAAAATTAATGGTTGAAATTATGAATGATATAAAAGTTCTTATAAAATATTTTAAAAGTATCTACAAGAAGTTTTTTTGAAGACCTTGACATTATGTGAACTGCTTTTTAAAAACCCAATTTTATTCTTCCAGGTCTTCGCCACCGACACTGGAGAGCGGAGGTGGCCGATCTACAGAACAGCGTGGCTGAACTAGTGTCCACGCAGACAGAACTGCGCTTCCAAGTGGCCAGTGTCATCAAGAACCAAGCCGAGTCCATGGCCAAAATCAACAGCCTGCAGCGAAGCGAGGCGCATGTGCAGAAACTGCGGGAGCTGGAGAGCGTGGTCAACCAGACCGAGCAGAAAACACTGGACATCCAGTCCCGAGTGGACAACATCACCATGTCGGGCATCAAGAAGCTACACGACTCCACAGTGCAGCTCTTCAACGCTCTGAAGCGTTTGGAAAGCAACCACGACCAAACCACCGACGACATCAGGAAGGAGATATCCAAGCTGGACTACAACCTTTCCCAGACCCAGTCAGACTTCGAAGAACTCCGGGATCGACACATCTCGTCGGAGCAGGTCATCTCCACCGTGAAGGACGATGTCTCGTCCTTGCAGACGGACACCAAGAGTAACCACCTGAGGATACTTCTCGTGCAAAACGCTGCCTTGAATTGGACTGTGCACCCCCGCCGGGCTCAGCAAGACGGCAAGATTGCCAGCTTCGAGTCCCAAATCCAGGCCCTGGCCGAAGACGTGCATGCTGAAAAGAGGGAGATCCAGGAGCTCCATCGTCAGGTGGAAGAAAAGGACGATGACCAAGATCTTATCATGAGGACTCAGCGAAAAGTGAGAGAGAGTATCCTCCAGTTCAAAAATGAGATACCCAGCATCAAACACCACCAGGACAAAATGGAGCATCAAATCGAGGAGTTGGTGAATCAGCTTCCCAGAGGTAAGATTCTTAAAATTTACTATTTACTGAAAATGAATGCCCCTTGTCAATGAATCCTCACTAGTAGTCTCTCATTAATTGAGCAATGTAATTGATAAATATTCTTAAAATTTCCTACTTGCAAAACTTCGTTGATAAGTGGCTTCTGTAGGAATGTTGTATATTTTAGAGGTGGGCAAAATTTAAGTTAGCTTTTATAAAGCTGTTTTAAATTTATTTATCCTATTTAATGTATAAACCGTATAATTTATCAGTTTTCCTTTTTATAATTTCCCTTTTTAAGGCAGTCACCTAAGCCCCACGTTACGTATAGTATAATTCGGTTTTTTGGAGCACCCCCTTAAATAAATACTTGCGAATATGTAAACATTAAAAAATTTCAGTGCGTGGTGTAAAAACTACAAAATAATGGAATTGAGATAGCTACAAAAATTCATTCATTCTCCCTCCCCAAAAAATAAACTTTTTAAATTTTAGTATTTTAAATGAGAGAACCCCATGCGAGACAACATTGATATTGAGGCATTCATAATTGACAGTGCATATGAACTTATGTGAAAACCATTCAGTTGCCATTTTCAAGATCCTCTCCTTAAGATTACTTAATCGCCTTGATCGGCATAAAAAACCAGTAGTTGCTTTAATTCACCCAACGGATCCCTCCTCATCGAAGGGGTATCTTCTCGTTTTCATAAAGAAAAAAATGTAGTTAGGCTAGCTCAGATGCAGCAGTGAAGCCATCTGGCAGGTAAGACTGGAGGGTACCTGGCCAGGTGGCAGGAAACTGGTTTTTCAGTATTGAAAGCATCTCGCTTCATTTTAGAAATACGGAAATGGGTCGGAGATTTCCTTAAAAATTTATTCCCTGAATGTGGATGGTATAATCCTTTATTTCAAATGTTTTATTCCTTTAAATACTAATTTAACAGTAAAATCCCTCCTAAAACCAACGTATTATAAATTTTAATTAGTATAGTATATGTATAATGCTAATCAGTGAAAGGGTATTAACCGAAGCATAATTTCCAACCTTTTCTAAGAAAGGCCTTCTCGGAAGCAGAAACTGAAGGGTCTGATTATCAGCGGTCGCGTATTTCAGCTGGTAATGTTTGGAACTTTTGTTGAGGTGCTTGTTTTGGGCTCCTCCTTGTGAATCTAATCTAACTAATATTGTGATGTATAACATACATTTTGGTGAAAAAATGAGAGAAAGAGGATTTTATGAAAAAAAACCCTGATTCCAAATGGAGTTAGTTTTCCCTACATATTTAGTTTTCAAGTTTCCAGTCCCAGAATGAGACTCTTTTTTCGGGGGGGGGGCTTGGCTCAATATTATTTCACTCTATATTATGTGTGTACCCCCTTTAACATTGTATGTAAGTGTAGTGTTTATAACATTTACTGGTAGGATTTTAATCTCAGTCTTCCTAATGTTAAAACTTTTTGTACAATAGGGAGTCCCTAGCAAAGATAGGCGGAGGGTCAGGGATCCTACTCAAAAATTTCCGAAGTTCCGATTACACCTAACCCCTCCCCATTGGAAACGGCCCTATTGGTTCCCCTCAGCTGCTTTCAAAACTCTACTGTCCCACATATAACCTTCTCCGTCTTTTATGATTTTTCATACTTCAAGAATTAGGCGGCGCCCTTTTTATCTGAGCTCCCGGGAAACCGAATGAGAACCTCGACTACAAAGCTAGATAAAACCGATTTCGCTGAAAAGAATCTCATTATTCCTGGCAGAGAATTTCCCACAGTTGCTTAATAATTATAGAGGGACCCGCTTCTGGCCATGTTCAAGCCATCCCGCAGCAAAAAGTCATTACCGCGCGACGGCACAGGAATGTTGGTGGCGAAATGGAATCCGATCAGCCTCTTTAGAACATGTTCTGGGGCCCAGGGGTAAGGCTCTATAAAAAAGGTCACACTTCTTCTAATTAAGACAGTTTTTAAAGGAAAACGAAATCCATGGTTTATTGTTCAAGAAAGCTTGTTTTATACAACTTTATAGTTTTATACAACCCAGGGGTAAGGCTCTATAAAAAAGGTCAAACTTCTTCTAATTAAGACAGTTTTTAAAGGAAAACGAAATCCATGGTTTATTGTTCAAGAAAGCTTGTTTTATACAACTTTAGAGTTTTTTGAAAGTTCACTCGCTGTACAGTTTCTTTTATTTCTATTTATCCTTTCACTTGGTATGAAAAAGTTGGTTAGCCAGTACAAATAAGCAGTTGCTTTAATTAATGGTAGCTATAAATGCCCATCCAATAAAAATATTACAAAAATTGTCCTTAAAGAAATATAATTTTTTTTATTTAATTTAACTGTGGTTGTAAAATTGTAACGGCTTGAAGGGTAAATATAAAACTTGTAAAATCCTTTCTATTAAAAATTTTATTGAAATGAAATTATCAATATAGGATATTGTTTATAGATATATTTAAACAAAATTTTACACGACTACTTCAAATATTTGCTTTTATATTTATATTAGTTTTAATTAAGTTTTGAAAAAAAAATTTGATACTGGATCCGAAAATATAAATGACCTAATTAGAACTGAAAATGATAGGATTCTACTTATATTTTAATTTCAAAATTGATTCTATTTTTATTTAATTAATTAAAATTTTGAAAGAAGGTATAATTGTGATTGAGTTATTGCTTTTAATGTAATGATCTTTTACACGGAAAGTAATCATAATCACCCATAATTGTTTGTCTCTATTAGTTCAAATTTATATTTTATTATCTGTTCATAAAATAAATTCAATTTAAGATTGTAAACTTACCGGGCTATGAATGTACAGAAACTAAATAATTACAAAGGAAAAAATATAACAAATATCACATCCAACGTGGAAAAAGAAGCAAATAACTGAGGCATGATTTCATACGGGATAACTTCCGCTGATATGTTCCATTTTTTACATTTTAGATATTTAAAATTAGATTATATGTTCTTTGAAACGTCACTTATTAAAAAGTTTGAGTTCAAAGTTATTATAATTTTTTATTCGTAAAGACCACAAGCTAAAAAACTCACAAATACCTCGTCATGGATACTTATCACTTTTAATCAGTTATTAGTTATGGGGATCCTCATAAGTTACTTTATTGAATAGGGGTTTTCGGATTCCTCTTCCAACCCCCACTGTGAATTCCCCGCTGATAACAATCAGATTGCTTCCCAGTGGGGTATTGGGATCATGGGGAGAAACATTATATTAGCCAGTTAACCGAACATAAAAAAAGCACAGGAGGGAGTTGGGGGAACTAACTTGAACTCTTCATTCGCAAATTAGGTTTTTTATCACCCCTAATTACCCGAATGCTTTTTCTGTGTCCCTTTACATCTTGAGGAAAATCGGTAGGACGAATCTAGACGAAAAAACTTTCACGCATGACTGACTCAAGGCAAGCCTGCGCTACGTCAGTCCTTTTTATGTAAGCTCATAATCTTTGAAGGATTCTAAAAATTGAAGTGATTGAGGGTTCTTAATAGATTTTCGATGGAAAATTATTGAAATGTGTAGCTCACCAATTTATATATCCAAATTATTGAAAAGAGAACTTACAAAGGAGTTTCATACAAACCCATAACCGTCAAAAATGAACTTTCAGTAAAAGTATGTGCACATTTTCAGTATGTTTTGAAAATAATAAAATGTGATCCCACTTTCTCTACGATTCAGCTATTTATAATTTCTACAGCCCGCGAAATCAGCCCATATTGATACTATGTTTATCCCCCCCTATTGTTACAATATTGATGTTCTTCGACCGTGTATTCACCATCAAGATGACCTAAGGTTAACCTGGAATCAAGCTTTTTGCCAACTCTGATTGGCTCAAAACTTGTTTTCCTTATTGAACTACAATTACAGCCGTAGTCACAGGTAACTTGACCGGCGGTTAAACAGCATTCAGACTTTTGATTGGCAGTTGAAGAAGGAAACCCAGTTTTCCGCGAATCAGAGGATTGACTCCCGGTTAACCGCCGGTCAAGTCACGCCAGTGACTACGGCCGTTAGATGTTTTGATTCCAGGTTAACTTAAGGTTAGGTTAGTGGTGGATACGGCCTATGAGCTGTCACAATTGGGCCAGCAAGTTGTGCAGGCCTGACACAGAGAGTTAGTGCCATGTCCTCATACTGTCCCTTTCCTTCCAGATTGCTCTGAGATCGCAGGCAGTGGCAGCTTCCTAATCCACGGCCCCGTGCGCACGCTTTGCGACCATGGCTGGACAGTGGTACAGCGGAGGGCCATTGGAGACCAGGACTTTGACCGCGGCTGGGACGCTTACCGGGACGGATTCGGAGACCCGTCGATCGGAGACTTCTGGCTGGGTAACAACCACCTCCACCGCCTTACATCCGGCAAGTCCTTCACGCTGAGAATCGACCTCTGGAACGTGACCGGACACTACAAATACGCCGAGTACAAGACTTTCCGAGTCCTGTCAGAATCCGACAAGTTCAGGCTTGCTCTGGCTGGCTACCGTGGTAATGCCAGTGATGCCTTGGGCTACCACAACGGCATGGGATTTAGCACACCGGATAGGGACCAGGACGCTAGTGATTCCACACATTGTGCAGCATTCTACCACAGCGGCTGGTGGTACAACCACTGCCAGTACGTCAACATCAATGGACGGTATGGCTCCGGCCTCACCTGGTACGACAGTGATGCCCATGAGTGGACTCAACTTAGCAGAGTGGAGATGAAAATCCGACCCTCTGAATCGATTAATCGGTGATGATTGGGTTCTGGAAACATTTCTTCAGAGATTGTCTGTCAGTGAAATCGCAACGATATCGATTAGACCAGTAGCTCTTCATTGTTTTTTCCATTTAAGTATCACGAAGTGGTAATGAAAAATTTTCCTGATAGTTTTATTCAAGCGACTTCAGTCTAGAAAACTTGCTTCTTATAACGATAAAAACTTTTAATAACCCCTAAAACAATAGTTATGAGCTACTGGTTTTGACATTATTTTCAAGAAAATGAAAAATAGTCTTCTAAAGCTACATTTCCAACGCTATGACAATCCGGCATGACCTATTGGACGAATCACACAGAAGGCAGCTCAAAATGAAGTCAATTTTTGCCACTTTGTGGAGCAGTCATTGGTCTTGCTGGATTGACATATCGCAACTGATCGGCTAAGTGGAAATGCTGCCTAAGAGTCATACACATAAATAGCTTTTAAAAAGTAGATTGAAGCATTTTTATTCAATTTTTACTGAAATTATTGTTTTATTATCTTAAAGCATTTTCATTTATTAACTGACTGGCAACAATTTATTCTGCTAGTCACGTTTCAAACGTTATCAAGTTGGAATTTCAGAAACTATTCTAGTCGACGTATTTAAATTCCTTCTTGCAAGTGAGACATTTTATAGACACTACTATGACTTTTTGAGAGCTCATGAACTTTGAAAGTATTTTATCGAGATTAATATATTTAAAAAACTTGAGGTGTTTCAAAAAAAGAGTTTCTAACCATGTGTATATTTTCATATATACTCATTTGAAATGTGTGTTAGGAAACAAACGAGCGATAAAGCTATAAATGTGCCAAATAAGTAATATTCTGTACATAAGTGTGAATATAAATTTAAAAAAGAATTTAATATAAACAGTGGATAATTTAGTTATAATGTCTACAGTCCATTCACAAAAAAACACAAAATTAAGTTATTTTATAATGCCATGTAAAATTTTCTTTGTTTTACAACTAAGAGAAAAAGTTTCACTAATAAATAATTCATGCATTATTATCTATAATTTCAAGTGTTTTTTAACTTTAAAAGATATTTAAATAAAAGTATGTATTTCTATACCTTTCATTACTAATTTGGCGTAGAAGCTGTGATAATTTATTCTTTTCATGATCTAAAAATCATGGGAGCAATTAACTTATACGTACGGAAATATATGGATATTTTGAGATTTATATATAATGAATATGTAGATAAATATTGCATTGCACAAAACATATATGTGGATATATTTAGTTATTCAACTAAATTTGTACTTAAATGTGTGTTCAATTTGAATTCATTGCTCGTGTATTATATTCATTGTAAATTTATTTCTTTTGTTAAATAAACAATTTTGCGACTAAATCTTTTTTCGTGAGAATTCTTGGTAAACAGCATGAGGAGGAATAAAATATTTAATTTATTTCTAAGGGGATAAAAGTATTTTCATAAGGAAGAGGAGAGGAAAGGTTCATATGGAAGAAGTATTTTAAGATTAAAAAAACATTTAAATAAGTAGTACTTCAGTTAAAATATAAGTATGGTACGCTTTTATTGAAATAAAGAGAATGTGCACCACATTCCCTAAGTACGATCGTAGCAAGGACTCAAGTTTGAAGGGAGGGGAGAATTTAATTTTTAAGTTATATTTGAAGTGTCTTATAAAAACGGAAAATTAACCTGTTATCTAGCGTAAAAAATAATAAACATATCAGCTTTGAATTTTTATCTAAAAATTGCACTCAACTAAAATTCAGATAAATGTAGTTATTTTTAAAGATGGGAAACATAAATAATTGCAAACCTTATGCTTAAAATCTCGGTTTTATACTGTGAAGACTGCAGTATCCCATAAAAACAATCCCTCCAAATTTTTTGAATGCGCATTTAGACTTTAATCCAGGGTATGGAGTATGGGGTATCAGATATCTTTAAGAGGTGTTCAATCATTTTTTTAAATATTTTAATATAAACATTTTTACTAATTGGAACAGAAATTAAACCGCGTCAGTTTGAAAAAGGGTATAAGTCCAAAAAAACAAGTTTTGGAAAATCGAAAAAAAAAAGTAAAAGAAATGTAATTTTTGTTCATAACCTTTAACTTTTTACTGGAAATTCAGGACCCTATTTAAAATGCAGAACGATAATCTAAAATATATAAGTACATTCAAAAATACTGTAAAGTTGAAAAAAGTTGATGGACTTATTCCTTGTCTTAAACTTACGAAATTTCAGCTGGAATAAAATCTTAAGGTGCCTTCCTAAAAAATGCCCTTCGGACCAAAAATTCAAGAACAATTTTATTATCTTATTTCAAAAAACACATCTTTAGCTTTCCAAAGCAGTTTAAATTTTGTCTTTATCTTTCCTAGAACCAAAGTTACAGAAATTTTACTTGAAACTAAAAAAGGCATTTTTGTGAGGAAAAGGTAAAGAAATTCGCGTTTTTCTCAGAATCAATTTTTTGCTATTTTCCTTCTCCGCAAAACTACATAACTCAAAATATTATAAGTGAATTTCTATGAAACTTGGGCACAATACTTGACATAATATTGTTTAGGAGCCCTACTACTTTTTTGGCTGTGGGTGTAATATTTTTTTATTTTATTAATAGTATAACTTCAAACTTTACTGAAATTTGGTGGGTCTTTTTTATTTTTCAAGTTAAGTTCTATAACTTTTGATATTAAAATAATTTAGACATAAAAATAGTAGTCCTCCTAAAATATATTTTTAAGAGGATAATAAAGTTTACAAAACAAAAATATCTTCATATAAATTTGAGTTATGATGTTTTGCGGAAAGGCTGTTTTTTGTGATTTTTATGCATAAATTCTTCAATAATATGAAAATTTAAATTAATATTTAAGTATTTTTTATATTATCCACAGTTTTTAGACGCATTTAATTGTATAAATCACAAATTAGTTCAACATTTTAATTATAAAAAAGCCTCCACAGACACCTTAAAAACCACGGAAATAATCAACAAACTATATTTCTGCTTACAGCACAAAAGCACACACATACGAAATAGAAAGACCAATAAAATGAAAATGTGTTATGAAACTGAGGCAGTGTAATGAATGTCAATGAACTATATCGATGGAGTCGCTGGATAAAATGGTAAAAACACTTTGGCTTATGAAAAGGGAGTATTTTACCACTACCTCTGGTTAGAGGAATATGTGAGAATATACCGTGCTGATGAGCCCTAACAAGGGCGAAACCGGTCCACGGTTGGAGGCGACGCTTGAGAGCTGGAGTTTTCTCACATATTCCTCTAACCAGAGGTAGTGGTAAAATACTCCCTTTTCATACCTGTGTCCTTTCGGGAATTAAATCTGTTCCATGGAATGCGCAGTTCATTCCGGCAGATAGAGGAGGACTAGTCAATAGTCACCACTTTTTCCGTTATAGTCGGCTAGACTAAAAGCTCTCCCTCCGCTCTCTTGCGTTACCTTCCTATACCGTGCTGATGAGCCCTAACAAGGGCGAAACCGGTCCACGGTTGGAGGCGACGCTTGAGAGCTGGAGTTTTCTCACTTTGGCTTAGTTTACAAGTACAAAGAATGAGAAAAGAAAAGACAAATTAACTTTAATTAAATAAAAAATACAATGAATGGTCGATGGAGGTTGTTATGATTTCCTCCTCATGTGTATAGGGGAGGGTGGGGACGATTTTAACGCGGGGCAATTGTAACACTTTGATTTCCTCAAAATGAGAGGCTGCCTGGGCGAAAAGGAGAGTTGAATGAAAGAATATCAGAGATTGCCAAGGCTGAAATTTGAGTTGTGGCTGTGTAATTGGGAAAAGAGTGTTTTTCGAGCATCGAAGTAAATTTCTACTTTTGAGTAACTTTCCTTCTCCTGCACTGCAGGTATGAAGCACAACAACACTGATTTTATGTATTATGTATCCTAGTTTTATTCTGCTTAGTTTCAAGATGATACTGTTGTTAGTTTCGCGGAAAACGAGGGTTGAACTAAAAATGGCAACGTGGGGTCGACTGTAACACTTCAGCCGGGGACGGTTGTAACATGTTACAACTGACCTTAATGTAGAAAATAACATGTTTCAAAAGTATTTTCGATGTATTTATTTATAATTCATACTTACCCTTAATATTGGCATATAATTATGAATTTTTACGGTTTTAGGATGCTGAGATCACGTAAAAGGAAAACTGAAAGGGGACTGATTAGTCTAGAAAAAATGGAGGGAGAAGCTGTTGAGGTTTCTGTGTCTAAAAAGTCTATCAGAAGTGTTGCTCGTGAGCACGATATTTTTATGTAACATTACACATATTCTGTCAGAAGAAAATAAAAAATGAAAATCCTAAAATGGGTTATAATCAACACAATAAAGTTTTCGATCAAGGGCAGTAAGAGGAACCATTTTTCGTGAAAAAAATGGTCCCCCATTCGTTGTACTACATGGGAATTAAGTTATGAATACCTTATTTGCCCTTGTGAATAATTATTTACTATTTTTTACCATCAACATTCATTATTATTTAAAACTCATTATTTGAGTGAAAAGTTCATTATTTCCACTCTAGTCTATGTATTTAATTATTATTTAACAAGAAAATATAAATTGCTAATAAATTTGAATTATTTTTTATCTATTTTTATGAATTTGTGTTGTGTTACAATTGACCCTTATATGTGTTACAATTGACCCTTCAAGTTAGGACAATTGTAACGTTTTTCGATTTTCGATGTTTTATTTACTAAATTGCAATGCATGTCCACCGGACGGTTTTCATAACAAAATTGTAATTGGGATATATCAACCTATTTTCATACCAATTTTCATAACTCTAACATAAAAAATGGCTTAGTTTGAGATCAAATAAAACATTTTGTAACAATCGTCCCCACCCTCCCCTAGAGCGAAGCTTAGATTAGAGATATATTGAACACAAAAGTCAATTTTTCAGTTTTCAAACTGACTGTTCTATTAATAAATAAATTAATTATATAAAGTATCCAACAAATTAATGTAGACTCCCTCTTAAAAAATATAACTACTATTAAAAGGAAATAGATTTAGTAGGAGTTGAGTTGGAATAGTTTTTTTGAAAAAAAAAAAGCCCAAAAACTGATTTAGAAGTTTTTAATATGATAGGGATGCCGGAGACTTCTTCCTTATTCCTATTTGCTAAGACATAATATAGAGAGTATATTTTAATTTATAATAAAAATGCATGATCCGAAAAATGCTTCCCCCAACTCATCAACAATTGAGATAAACCATTCCTCAATTCTTCACACTGTCTTGACTAATTATTTTGAACCATATAGTAGTGTCCGACTCTTCAAGGGCAGCACCTAGGGGTTCCGAATGTAGGTGGAACCACTGGCGTCGTCGCCGGGGGGGACGCGTCCCCCCAATAAATGGTAACATAGTTTAAAAAACTGTTTTTAACTTTCGAGGGTTTCCGAAAATTTACTAAATGTGAGTTTCTCCGACTTTTAATCATAAAGGATGGTGTCAATATACCAATGGCACCTAATTTAAGAGGCGCAAGGACGGACACCCCATTTTTAGAACACGATTTCATTTAAAGTAGGTTGAAGCAAGTGAGAATTAGAAAACAGTATCCCAACAAAAAACTCTGTTTCTAGCTAAAAAAAAATAATAATTTAATGAGGCTCTCTCAAAAAAATCCAGCTACAGCACTGGTTAAAGCATAACATTTTTTATTTTGAAACTGTAATCTTATAACATTTTAAAATGAGTTTAAACCTGTATTTAAAAGGTCGAATTTCTAAAATTTTTATGGGGGAGAACCCCCAGGCCCCCATTTTAGTGAAAAGTAACAAACGGTTTTTTAAAAAATTTTGAGATATGTTAATTAGTTGATTCAAAACCACCTTAAAATTGTTAAACGAAGGCGAAATAGAAAAACGATTATTTTTTGAGTAGTTATCCAATAGTTTTTAAAAGACATTTGGGGAGGAATCCTGATTCCCGAATCCTTGAGGCGTCCCCCCAATTTTTAGGAGCCGCCGACGCCAATGGGTGGGGGGAACCCCTTAAAGTTTGGTGCTTCTCTGTTGTAGGAAATAGGAACCATAACATCCCTATGCCAGTATATGCACGCGTGTTAGGTGAGAACTTCCTATATAGGAATAGGAATATATGACGCATCTTAAAACGATCGCTTAATTGTTTTACATCGCATTAAAGGATACTCAGTTTCAGAATTTTTGAAAATATCCATGAAAAAGTGAAATCAAAGAGATTCACACAAGTTACATTTGCTACCTATGCGTAAAAAAATCAAAGAGGAAGGACTGGACGTGGATACTGGAAACGAGAGAGACATTTTTTTATAGAAATATTTCTACTTCTAGATTTCATCATCAATCGTGTCGCCATCTGTTACGATCGGGATTTTTTAAAAGTGTGTGCGCACTGTAAAAAAAGAGAATGTTCAATTTACAGAAAAAAAAACTGTCAGCTAGGACGGCAGTTTTTTCCTTTTATTTTACAGATATATTCTGTGATATTTAACAAATTTTCTATTTTTAATGGTGTATTTCTGTCAATGTTATGGAATTTTTACGTTTATTTAGCTATTTTCAGGAATTAACAGATAAAACCTGTTCAATTACCCTTATATTTTTTACATGTTATATTTTTGAACAATAAACTACCGTTACATTTACTCGCACAAATTTATGAATATCAACTCTATTAAGTTCAGTCACACTTTTGAAATTTTAAAATATAACCAAATTAAAAAATTAAATTTATTTCAATATTTTCAAGACTTGGGAGTTGGAGACTTTTTTAGGGCTAAACTAAACTAGAAATTGGAAGAAATGCTTATTTTATTTGGATATTTAACAGCAACGAAAGAGCTGTTTTTAGGGGGCGATGGTCTCCAAGTTTCAACTACTCCCTCCTTCTTGTCCAATAATTTCAAACATACAGGATCCCCTCTCTCCTTCGTTTATCCTCTTTATGAATGACGTAGTTTGTGAACGGTCCCTTTTCAGGAGTTAAATAAATTTAGTAGAAAAATCAATATAATACAGAACATCTCGTGAATAGCTAGCGGGGATACAAGAACGAGAAGTAAATTTCGAGTAGACATTGGTTTATAAAAAAAACATGCATCAAATGAATTTTAAAAATTCAGTTGCAAAAAGGACTCGGATTTATTGAGCAAGTGGTGGTCCTATTGTGCTAGTGAAAAGCGGTTTCGACGTCTGTCGTATATCGTATATTTGCAATTGAAAAGACTGCAGTTATACCAATTCCACATAAAAAAGGTTCAAGATTTAGTGTGAAGCTGTGTTAGAAATAAGTTTAAGATGCTGGTTAAGGTTCGTTAAGAAATATTTATTTCTTATTTTATTTCGACGGAGGTTTTTTTTTCTTCCCTTAAAAAAACGAGAAAAAAACCCGAGATATACACTGGTGTTCAAAATTAAGAGAAATTGCACATTGGTTCGATTTCCTCCAGATCTACTGGATATATTTTGATGAAATTTGGTATGAACATAGGTTGATATAATGCCAAATAAATAATCATTCAAAACTTGCAGTACACAAGAATGCGCAGAAGTAATAACCACCAGAGTTGAAAGGTATGAAATATAGCAGCTCCAGTATAGAGCAAAAATAGTGGGTTTATAAGGGGAATGAGTCCTCCCACTATCGTGTATGCCTCCTTGAGTGATTTTATAGCGGGAATAAGGCAGATAATAAAATTTCCTATTCATTAAGCCTACTTTCTCAGAAACCCCGTTTTGGGGCTCTGAAGGGTATGTGGAGGGGGTTAGGGATATGCAATTGCCTTATATAGAGTCCCTCATACCTCCACTAAAGGGGCGAAGTCTTTGAATCTGGCTACCATGGCGAATATCTTCCGTTTTAACGAAAATTCCTAACATGATGAGCTCCATTAATTTAAGGATTTCTATCGATTGAAAAGAAATTAAGACCAACAGAACCCCCAAAAGGTGAATAATGGTCTCCATGATATCAACACACTACCTTCAATCTTGATTTTCTTCTTTTGAAAGATGTAGGGGGTTTGGCATAGACATAGCAACATTCCTACAAAGAGCATCAAATCTCCGATTCCATAATGGTCAATTTCTTCTACATTAAAGGACTGACAGAGCATTCTGGTTCTTTCCACATGAGATTGCATCGAGAATCATTGGTTCAATTGATTTGAGACCTAACAGAGAGGAAAATATTCACCCTTTGAATATTACCTTATTAAAGACAATTTTTGCATAATTTTTAACAGTTTCAGATACCTCCCTGCCCTTGAAAGAGGAACCCTTACAGTTTCAGGTAATGTGTTGATATCTTGGAGGCCTTTTTTCACCTTTTGGGGGTTCTACCGGACTTAATTTCTTTTCAATTGATAGAAATCCTTCACTTAATGGAGCTCATCAGGTTAGCAGTTTTCATTAAAACGGAAGATATTCGCCATATGGAATAAGCAGCTAGCTTCAAAGATTTTGCCCCTTTAGAGGAGGTATGAGGGCTTCTATATAAGGCAATGGCACATCTCTTCCCCCCCCGCTACACATACCCTTTAGAGCCCCAAAACGGAGTTTCTGAGGAAGTAGGCTTAATGGAAATTTTATTATCTGCCTTATTCCCGCTATAAAATCACTCAAGGAGGCATGCATGATAGTGGGAGGGTATCATACTCCTTATAAACCCACTATTTTGCTCTATTTCGGAACCGCTATTTCATACCTTTCAACTATGGCGGTTATTACTTCTGCGCATGCGTGTGTATTACAATTTTTGAATGATTATTTATTTGGTATTATATCAAACTATGTTCATACCAAATTTCATCAAAATCTATCCAGTAGATCTGGAGAAAATCGAACAAATGTGCAATTTCTCTTAATTTTGAACACCAGTGTATATCTAAAATATATTTTCTTACATAGCAAATATGCTAAAACATCATGACATGGCTGCATTCGGTGCAATGTTATAATGCGTGTTTTATATGTTTGAAAGTTTTTGTGATATATTTAAAAGTGGCGTTGTCAAGGAAGGATTAGAGACTCTCCCTAAGAAAAAGACTAAAACTACCCCATACCCTCTTCAAAATATACCAACATCCCTCCGAAAATTTTTCTAGCTACGCCACTGTATTTTAAAATCACAAAAGAGCAAACTGTAGAAATGTGTTCTAACAAACAAAAAGGGAACAGTGAAAACTATTTTCCTGAATTATTAAATCTTACAGAAAGGTAATTTTATAGATAACACTACGGAGGCTTCTACGGCCGGAGTTATACATGAAAATGGAGTCTTCCGGGCTTATAGGCCGAAGTCTAGATGTAAGAAATCCAAACGTTTCGACCCCTTCTACGGGGGTCATCATCAGTGGATAAAGGTTAAAAGTTAAGAAATGATGATACACGAATCATCATTTCTTAACTTTTAACCTTTATCCACTGATGATGACCCCCGTAGAAGGGGTCGAAACGTTTGGATTTCTTACATCTAGACTTCGGCCTATAAGCCCGGAAGACTCCATTTTCATGTAATTTTATAGCATAAACATATTTCCTAACTTGCTTTGAAATGATAAACTCGTACGTAAGGAAATAAAACCGATGATAAAAATGCCATTTTCAATAAAAAATATTAGAGATAGTTGGTTTCCACAATATTATTTACCAGAAAACCTACCCCAAACCTAGACATACGTATTTGGACCAGGTATTACTTAAATTGAGCATTTCTAAAACTAGTCAGGAAACTTAAATGACAGTTTCTAACGGATGTGATATTGTTCAATATTTACTACATGCTATAAACGTCTTTAATCGAAAACACTTTTAAACACGTTGAAACACCTGAGAGATACATAATTGTAAGGTATTACCTTAAAATACCTGCCGTAAACTTGAAGCTATAACACCTCGGAGTGCCCCTGATGTACCCCCTACCGAGAGAGACTAGAGCACACTTTGGGAACCTTAGGGTGTTGTTGAAATAACTGTTAAATAATTAGTCAATACCTACCTAAAAAAGTTTGTTATATATCGATACCTGAGAACCGTGTTCGATAAACCTCGGGTTGGGCAAGGCAGACTCACAGTCTTTCATCCCTCTGGGGTCGATAAAGTGAGGACCAAGTTTACCTGGGGAAACAAGGGTTTTTCCTCAGCCGACTGTGACTCGTTCCGTAACATCTATGCCCATGGTCTCGCCCAGTGAGACTGGTTATACTGGAGTTCGAAGGTTTAACGACCTAGGTCCTCCCTCAAGAATCTTCTTTTTTTGAAATCGTACACATATTGCAATTATTAAAAAGTAGGAAACACATATTGCAAGTATTAAAAGTGTAGTAAATAAAAAGTAGAATAATTGAGCTGCTCTAGATGAAAGTTGTCCAAGTGGCAAGTGGTAGTCGCCCAAGTCAAAAGCTCAATAAATGCCAAGTAAGAGAAACTTAAAAATGCCTTCTTCATAGGAACAACACAGGCTCCGTTAGAGAGTTAGACATAACCTTCAATTTTACTCTAAACAACGTTCATTTGACTTATACAACTTTCAATCTAATCAGTTCAATGGTAAAGGGTATTTGGCCTGAGTCGAACCCTGCCTATAAGCATCAAATTTGCTCATGACTTGACTTGTTTTGAAAAACTCTCAAGTCAACCATAGAAACCGGGTATGGCAATGGCACCAAAATGGCGATAAAATAGTGGATTCTGGCAACCAAGTCCTATAGAAGTTGAATTGCTTATTCGCCAATAAGGGCTAAGCGCACACAGGAGACTACCGTCACGGTGACTGGAACATAACTGTCATTCGATAGCAATGGATCTCTATGACGAGATTCTTGGCAATCGGCCGAGAATCTCATCCTAATGCGCGCGCTTTAGCTTCTTGCCATAGCCCGAGTGACAATTATGTTCCAATCCCACACTGTAAAAAAAATGTAGAGAAACAGAAAGTTTCAATAAAAATGACTTCTTGTTTACAGGGATATTTTGTCATGTAACATTCCCACCGCACTTCTATTTATTTTAAGTAAAAAAACAGCTTTTTTCTAGTTTTTTAACTTATCTGTACTTTAACAGAAAGTTTCAGTTCGTGGAGAAAGAAAGAACATCTTCGGATAATTTCTACTTTTACTGAATCCTCGTTGGAGCAGTGGTAGCGTGCGTGCTAAGCATGCGGTAGGTCGTGGGTTCTATCCCCGGTTATTGATTTATTAAAATTTCAAAAAACCCAGCTAAAATAAGTCGACACGCATGCGCACAAGCGAAAATTACTGTGAGGCAGCAGAAAAAATATGTAGCTCACTTGACAGAAAGTTTTTTTTACAGCATTTAACTGTAGGTTACAGCTTTTTTCTGTTTACAGGATTTTTCTGCTTACAAAACTTTTCTGGCAACATTTTGCTGCCAGAAATTTTCTGTTTTTTTACAGGATTATTTTTTACAGTGCAGTGACGAAAGTTCTCAGTGCGTGCCTAGCCTTAGACAAATCAATATTGGAAGTTTGGGGGAGTTATATCACTAAATCCCCTCTAGCGCGACGCCACTACGATCAACCACCTGATGAATACTGTCGGAAAGGTGACAGTTAATTGTAAGCACGCGAACTCATCTCAGCTTCCAATAAAACTGGAAAGTAAAAGACAGCGGAGCGGCTTCCAGATGAGCAAGCAAATGTCTCTTCCTCTTTGGATGAACTACCCTTCAGCTTCTTCCTTTCACCCCTCCGAAATAATTCCATCGTCTGTCAAAAGCACGTGACCCTTTTACTATAATTTTTTCTGCAGTATCTTGACAACCGCGGTTTATTCGTTAGATAGCTCTGTGATGGAAAGCATAACATCTTACCTCGAAAGGCACACAGTCGAAGAAGATGGCCAGGAACCAGTTGAGGGTGACGGTACAAAGCTCGATGTCCAGCCGCGCCAAGTGCTGCGCCAACAACGGCATGCGGTCCCGGAGCAGCTCCTTCAACACCTCCTGATCAGCCTGCGCGCCCGCCAGGCTCTGGTCGAAGTAGCTGCTGCTGAAGTAGCGCTCCGTCACCGCCACCAGACACCTGCAGCAGTTAGGACAGCCTTTACACTTGGGCGGCGACAGCATAGAGGAGAGATAGCGGTGGAGTGAGCAACCCTAAAGTGATGAGATAATGTCCAGAAAGACCTCCAAATACCGCCTTGCGTGTCCGCCGTCACTAGAAAGGTCTTACAAGAAATTACTAATGCATGCATTCTTGGCGTCGCGTTTTGACGCCAAGCCTTAGCGCATGCTTGTAGTAGTTTTGAAATTGCGAAGCATCCATAGCCTGCCAGTTCATCGCCAGAAACCATGCTAATGACGGTCACTCTTTTGCGGAGTGGATTCACTGGGAATGCTCACTCCACTTTTATTTCTCTTCGATGGGCGACACCAATTGGAAGCTAGCTTTAAGCCCTTATTTAGTAACATTTTTAAATGGATTTTGAAAATACTGTTAGTTGAAATTACCAAAATGCATCTTCTGGTTCTAGAAATAATAAACACATTCCGACGAGGAAATTCATTCCTTGACAGTATCCCAGCGCTGGATTATGAACACAAAATGCTTGGAGAACCTCTTGCATCTTACGAACCTGTGAAGAAAAAATTATAGAGTTAAACAATAGGGAGAGTTTTATTCGGAAACTTTCATGCTTTTCTGCGTCAACTGATCATAGGATGAGGGCTGCGTTTTCGGATAATAGGATGAGTTTCATCAGAGACCCTCTCTTGATTTTCTGCATCCTGTCTAACAAAGGCGTAGCAAAGACTGGAATTCGGGGACATGTCCTCCCCGTCTGAAAATTTCTGTTTCTTAACATAAAAAACCCATATCCCCGAAAACACTAACGTCCTCCTTCGAATTTTTTTCTGGCCACGCCTTGTCTGTAAAGCACCTTTCACTTAAAACCAAAAAATTTTTATGAACCAATAAAATACTTTTAAGCCCTCCCTTACTGTATGAGACAGAAAAATAAAAAATAAAAGTATTCCACTCACCCCATCAGCGTTTGAATCAGCAAAACGTATATTATCGGGCATTGTTCGCAGAAGATCCAAAGCTATCTGTCTTTTGTGATGCGAAACTCTCTAGAAAGAAAAAAAGCAACGGATTGTAACTACCAATCACTACTGTATTTTAATATAAGTTATAATTCTGTACTTGAGAGATATAAACAATCTCTCGTTTTTACTCCATTAAAAAGTTGAAATCCTTGAGTCAAATTCAAGCATTATATAGAAGAATTAATAGCCAACTATAGTGACTTATTTAATGCCTTAGGGGCGAGTTAGACTTTTATAGACATCTGTCTGCGCCATAAAAACGGTGGCTATAAAACTAACTTGGCCCAAAGTCACGAAAACTTTGATTAGACATGTTTTTACGTAGAGGACGTCGCTTTTAGCAATTGTTGAAAAAATAACTTAAAGATGCCAACTTTACCCAAATTTTAGGATTTCAAGGATTGTAAGACGATGTAGAAAGCACACTCGACCATCAGGGATGACGCCTGGAGGCCAAATTACAATAGAGGCTCTTGCAACAACCACGAGTTACTCCAGTTGGAACATCATTGTTGTTGCAAGCACCTCAATCGTCAAAATTCATTGGAATAAGTAACTGAGCGCTCCCGAGCACGCATCAGTTAAATGGATATAAGCGGTTTAGAGTAGCAGACTGGCCTCCAGCAAAGTCATTACTGGGACGTAGGACGTCATATGTATAAATCCTATGTTTTTGGTGGTTACTTACCTCGTCGTCGGGTGCCAGGCTGCACAGAATGTTGTAGTAGTGCGGCCCCTTGTTCTCGATGACGTCTCGGACGCGTGCCTTGCAGAGGGTGCCCCACACCCGGCAGCGAAGGTGCCCGGGCACACCCGCTCGGATCAGCTGCTTTAGCTCCTTCTGCAACGAAACAAAGCCACGCGATCATATCGGAACACAAGGAAACTCAATGGGCCTTTGAAAATATACTTCAAAACGAATAAGCAATACTAGATTACAACCTTTCCTGTTAGTTGACGTAAGAACACGTCACAATTTCTAGCTTCCCAATTGGCGAGTCAGAGTTGACTCTCGCTCGCTCTGTCTTTTAAGCCAATTAGGTAACTGAAAAAGGCGTCTTCTTACGTCAAACCGTGACGTCATTGACAGGAAATGTTGGGTGTAATCTAAAATAGATAATCTTGTATAATCTTGTGTAATCTTGAGTAAATAAACAGAGCTTTATTTTACAAGCAAGAATAAAAAAGTAATAAGCAAAAGAACAGTCAATGCTGCGGGTTTATAAAGAAAAGAAAGATGACCAAAATATGTGACGTCACATAAAATGAAGTGTTGCCACACTTTAAATTGAGTTTATTTAAATTAATAAGTAGTACAAGTGATATGGGATTGAAGGAAAGGTTTACTGTAAAAAAATAACCGGATTGCAACTCATGAGTTTGTTGTTCGTTGCTTTGTGCCCCGAACATATGAACTGATTTTCTAGCCACTGCTTTGATGTGTTCTTTGCCTCGAAGCATAGTTATTAAATTTTTCTTATGTATTAAACATTGTTACGAATGTTCAGTATTGCAATAACATATTACATAATGTTATGCAATATGCATGTATGAGGTCAAAGCCCGAAGTCCAACCAGTTTGGGTTTTGAGGAACCCCATTTCGTGTTCTTCCCAAACGTCTGAATATGGCCGAATATTCGGCGCAAGTTCAGAGGTGCGGATGCGCCAAGTTTTTAGCGGTAAGGATGACTAATATGGTAACCCTAACTAATGTTAAGTGGATGATTTGACTTCTAAATGTGCCGCTAAACAGCCAAAATTCGCCAAGCATCCGCACCTTTGAACTTGCGCCGAATATTCTCTATTTACGAAGTAGAGATTGGACAAATTAATTATCTTGAGTTTAAGTTTAGTTTTAACTTCTTGTAGAAGTTGTTTTAGGGCTAACATGCAGCGAGAGAAAGATCTTGTATCTACTCGTATATCAAATCAAAGTTATAGCACTTAACATCGACTTAGATGGCGAAGTCCTCTGAATACACATGACAAAGATGAAAGAAAATTAATTTATGGAACTGGGTGAAAACTTGAAATAACGCGTTGCACAATATAAGCTTATGACTGCGATGCACTCCATTTGTAAGTAGACTGATAAGAAATGCGCACAAAAGTTTTGCTTTAAAATCACATATTTCTCCTCCATTATTGGACAGTAGTCTTCAAATGAAGGTGGGTCTGGCAAAACTCAACATCTCCACTTTCAGAAATTTTTCAGGAGAACCCAAAAACGTGATACATAGCATATTGGCTTCAATGAAATCACTCATTTGCCCCCTCCGCTTTTTTGAGGGGAAATACCCACTTTTGGAAGACGAGATTTTCACCTCTTGTGTAAACCTGGAACCTCAGTCCAAAACAGTAATAAAACCTATTTTGATCGTGGTAGGAGATGTTGAGTTTTTCCAGACCCACCTTCAAATATTCCTGATCTTGGTGTTTGTATAGATATAATCTATGTCTTGTCTAGTCTATTCATTTGTTTTGCTTTGAAATTCAGTATTCCTAGTAATCTTAATTATACTTACTGAAGGTGTTAGAGTTGGGTTCTGCCGTAGGTACTTCTTCCAGTGTTGCTGGTGGTGATGGTAAGCTGGTCCCAGCGCTGAATAATGCTGATGCAGTTGCCTACAGACGTAATGCAGTAGAAGGCTTTCATCTACAAAGCAACGTCGGAATCCCAGGCCATCCACGTGGTACGTGCCTCGGGCCAAGCTAAGGGAAAACATTTCCCATCAGAGTGGCATGCGTCTAAACTTTTATGGTGACTTCAACAACGCTCCTTCGGACATCGATTATCTCCCCAATCTCATTGTGGTTAGGCGGTTAGGGGGATGGAGGGGAACTCTTTTGTTCACTAATTGACCTTCCCTAACAACACAAAGTGACGGGGTAGGTATCCACTGCCCGATAAGCGTTGTCGAGGCCCTCATAAAAGTCTAAATGCACGCTAGCCGGCCGTTTTATGTGTTTCTCTATCTCATTCAAGGGCATTTTGCAAACGATGTCCTTTTAGCATGCATCTAAACTTTTACGATAGGCTCGACAACCCTTATCGGGCAGTGGATATCTCCCCCATCTCTTTGAGTGGTTAGGGGTTTTTTTATCATCTTCTTCAGAGGAGGGGAACTCTTTTGTTCACTAATTGACCTCACCCAATCGCACAAAGAGATGGAGGAGATTCTAATCTCCCCTCAATACCCGAAGGACCGTCGTCGAGGCCATCATAAACTCTAGATGCACGCTTACAAGGCGCGTATTCAAGGGGGGCATAACATAAAATTCTTTTAATTTGTTAATACACTGACTGTCATATATGAAATTTTTCTTACAGTTGTTAGTAAATTAAATCAATCAAAATCAAAGTCTGCCCGGGCCTAGTGGCCCATCAGGCGGTGCCCATCTCCGTTTCTGTAGCCTTCGGGCCTGGGGTGCCAATTACTAGCGTGTGTCCAGGCCGAGTGGCTAGCTCGACGTAGAGAGCCTATATACGAGAGAGAGACGACAACTCGCTTAAAAGCGTCTCTGCGCATCCAATTTTGTCCAAACTGTATCATGCCGCCCCACACTAATCCTATGGAGGGGAACCTGTGGCGAACAGAAAACCTGTTTACCGATCTGCGCGCGGCGCTATACTGAGTTGTCGCCTCTCTTTCGCATACAGGCTCTCTAGCTCGACGCTGGACCCATAGTTGATTCCCCAAGCAAGCTTGGTCCTCATTTATCGACCCCGGAAGAATGAAGGGCTGAGTTGACCCATGACCAGCTACCCAAGGAGAAACCGCAAGGCATCGAACCTGGGTTGGTAATGCTCGGAGCCAGGCACTCTGACCACTACACTACCGCGGCCACTGTTAGTTAATTAGTGTGCTTTAAATAACAACAATTAATCTTCTATCTTTTGGTTGTTTGAGTAACAAATGAGCTACTTCCCTTAGTCACGAATCGTTAGCAGAATAAAAACGTTCGACATACTTCGATTTTTAATGATATCCGTCCTTATGAGTGCAATTCTTCCATTGGAATCGTTTTTAGGACTATAAATTAGCTTTACCTTTAAAACCTTCCACAGTTACATGGGTTTCATTTTAAATATTAAACAAAAATCAGAAATAACTAATGCTAGAAAAAATTTTGATTAATAAAATTTATTTAGAGTTAAGAAAAAGTAGTAATAATAGACGGGATTAATAGGTATTCAAGAAAAGGTTTTAGACGGCTCTTAAGTGCATCCCATTTGAAGATAAATCTCATTACTAAATACTTTCTGGAAGTTCTTTTAATGCATGTAGATGTTGAACTGGGTTAATTTTATTTATTGCGCTTCATATGCATGTGTCATGTTTGCTTGGTTGCTTTCATTTAGAAAACACTCTGATACTTTTTTTAAATTTCTTATGAGCTGAGAAATCGAATAAAATCTAGTCTCGCAAATAAAAAGGGAAATACAAATATTATGATTCCTAATTCATGCACTATATCTGTGAATACGTTTGAAGGCCTAGGAAATTTAAGTTATCGTTTGTAATTACTACCTCACACTCGCTAGAAAATATGTTTATATCAGGGTGTGTCAAAAATATTGATAGATACTTTTAGGGGATATGATTGAGAATTTTATAAGAACTCGTGACCGAAAATGTCAGGGAAAAGTTTTTGAAGAGGCAGAAAATCTGAAAGGATAGATTGATTGGAAACATTTCGTCGCTTAACTAACAAAGTGACAAAACTTAATTTCTACAACGCTTTAGGAATAGGGGATAGCTTAATCTTTTTAGCGTGCATCGATATCGCCAGCGTTTTAAGAAAATTAAGCAAC
The DNA here is from genome assembly GCA_024610705.1 of Tetragnatha versicolor. Taxonomy (NCBI): domain Eukaryota; kingdom Metazoa; phylum Arthropoda; class Arachnida; order Araneae; family Tetragnathidae; genus Tetragnatha; species Tetragnatha versicolor. The sequence continues at coordinate 44,894,072 of JANDEH010000009.1, forward strand.
TGTTCTTGGCCATACTAGTTTATTTCAAGCGTTTAGGTATCTAATTTTAATTCAGATTGGTGCATAACTGAAAAGATCCAAATATTGAATTATGCCATGCTGAGCTTTAAACAACGATTAATCGGACATCTCGAGAGAAAAAACGCAGTTTATAATGTTAAAACATAATCTCAAAGCTTTTACCATTGAAGGATGTCCGTCAGCCTGTGAAGGAAAGGTAAAAAAACCCGAGAATTTCTATGATTGAGAAAGAAGGGAGACTAGTCTTGCTACAAAATTTACTACAAGCATGTAATACCAGGGAAAAAAGGAAATCAAAGATCCCCGCCAGTGAAAAAAAGGTTCCTGACGTTTACAGTCATGGGACTTATGGGTTTCCATCTAATAAAGAAATAAGTACTATAAAAATGAACTTACTTTTCATAAATTGGTAAAGTAGGGTTAATTTTTCTGGCTTCTTCCAGAAGAGCTAAAACTCTTTCTTTGTGCTGAAATTAAAAAGGCAGACTTGAAACACTTCGGCCTATTACACTAGTACTTCTCGCAGCATTCCTTAGAATCAAAGAAAACTTTAGACATACTGGATTACCAGGTAATGAAGAAATCTAAACAATGTCCCTTCATACCCTGTTTCCTCCATAAAAATAGACCTCCATTGTTTCGGGTCCATCGCAATTGTTGATCCGCAGGGAAGACTGCATGAGGAAGACGTAGTCTCGTTTCAGTTGCTCCACCTCCGTCTGCAGTTGCCGCGTCTCCCTTTGAAAAAAGTTCGCTTCATGTATACGCTTAACTATACGGAGGCCCGGTTTAGAAAATTTGGCATAGTAGGCACAAAATGAAAAAAGAGGATGTGGAGAGAGATGAAGATGATTAAAAAATGAAGAAAATAAGTGGGATGAAGTGGAGAAGCGAGATGAAGATGATAAGATGGATGAAGGAAAAGAGTGATAAAATTGAGAGGGATGATGAGGAGAGAAATATTACAATTGGGAAGGAAAGGAGGAGAAAGGTGAGGATAATACCAGTTATGAAAGGGATAAAAAGGATGAGAAGGATGAAGAGGAAGAGAGAATACTATAAAAGGGATGAAGAAGCGGAGAGCAATGTGAGCGATGAAAATGAAGAAGATAGAGGAGGAGAGGGATAAAGAAGTGAAGAGATATGAAGAGGATGAATATGAGAAAGGAGATAAAGCGGAAGAAAAGGATGAATATTTTAAAAGATGAAGATGATGAGAGGGATAAAGAGAAGGGAGGGATAGAGAGTGAAGGAGTGGAATAGGATGAGGGGGATGAAGCGGTGTAATAGAGGAAGAGTTAAAAGGATAAGAGGGATGAAGAGGAGGGAGGGGTGAAGAATAAAAGAGAAGAAGGGGAGTAAGAGATGAAGAGTGAAAGAAATGAAGAGAAGGAAGGAATGCAGAGTAAAAGAGGAGTAGAGGGAGGAAGAGGAGTAAGGGATGAAGAGTGAAAGGATTGGAGGGATGAAGAGGAGTAAAGGATGAAGAGTGAAAGAGTTGAATAGGAGGAAGGAATGAAAAGTAAAAGAGATAAAGAGGATGACAGGGATGAAGAGGGAAAGAGATGAAGAGGATGAGGAGTTGAAAAGTTGGAGAGTGAGAAAGACGTAGTATCTATCTGTGAACAATATCCATTGAATGACCTTTTCAAAAGCTTAAAAGTCTGGACACTAATTTGTGAAAAAAAATTTTATTTTTTTAAAAACGCTATTATTACGCTATTATTTAGGTAATTTTTAAATGAAAACCGTTGGATTTATTCCTTTTGATGTTTTTGTAAGGTTTTGAGGGGTTAAAAAAATTGTTGTTGTTGTTACTAATCCCAATTGGTATAGCTATAATTATCCAAATTAATTTTAAAAATTAAATATAAAATTTTTTAAACTAAAGGCAATATTCAGTTTCAGCACTCAAAAATAACTAAACATGTACATGTCTATACTGTTGTTTGGATTTTTTTTTTAAATTTTTTCGACCATTTTCAAAAAAATTTAAAAAAGGTAAATTTTCCATGTTTCGATTTTGTCCGATGTTAAGTACTATGTTATTATTGAGGTTATACTTCTAAAAACCGTTGAGAAACCTTTTATTTTTTTAATTGTATATTTGTCCGAGGTTCAATCCTATTTTCAGTGGACTTACTACATCCTTTGTTAGCTGACGCATGTTATTCATACGTGTTGGATGCAATTTGTAAGAAGCTCTCTACTTTCCATGCATCCACCTAATAAATTGCGAAAAAGATAAATACTTACTGGTGTTTTGTGTCTGTATTTTTTTTCTCGTGCTGTAGCATTTTGGTCACTTTGAGAACTTCCTCATTGAGAAAGCGGTTATGGTTCGTGAGAACTCGGCACTTTTCTTGGAGAGTGCTGCTCTTGTGAACCGGGGATTTCCTGAGAATGAGAAAAGTTCTGAACCGATGAGGATATGAACTTCATCCGTCATCACTAAAGTGATACGTGCAAACGATTGATACATTTTATACACTTTGTATAAGGTGTGCCCATAAGAAAAGGAGACTTTAGATGTAACAGTTTTGTATCAAATCTGAATGATTTAACGTTTCTCGATAGATAACGTGGTGGTACTTCATTTGCACCACCGAATTGCTAATACTTTCAATCTCAATATCCTCATTTATGGATAGATGTTTCCACAATTAGTTGCATAATAGAGTCCTTAAAATTAGCACAAAGAGATTTCTTTGCGCAGGTTGCAACACGTTTCGGAGGCTCATAAAGAATAACCACAGATACGCTCTTGAACGGTAAAGTGCTTCTACAAGAGAACTCTAGAGCCATGGTCGTCTTAAGAAGTTTGCGCTCTCCTGGTCCTTTTTGAGGTTTTTCAAATGTTTCGATGGGAAGCTTTGAAATATTCGCATTACAGCCCTAATAACTTCCCACGTGACTCCCATGTTTAAACGGCCCCTAAAAAAATTATGAAAAATGTGAAAATTTTTTTTGAAGAAAAGAAAGAAGGTCTCGCATTTTCGACACACACACACACACACACACACACACACACACACACACACACACACACACACACACACACACACACACACACACACACACACACACACACACACACACACACACACACACACACACACACACACACACACACACACACACACACACACACACACACACACACACACACACACACACACACACACACACACACACACACACACACACACACACACACACACACACACACACACACACACACACACACACACACACACACACACACACACACACACACACACACACACACACACACACACACACACACACACACACACACACACACACACACACACACACACACACACACACACACACACACACACACACACACACACACACACACACACACACACACACACACACACACACACACACACACACACACACACACACACACACACACACACACACACACACACACACACACACGTAGGTATACCAGTGTAAATGCTACACTGAGATAAAAATTTTAAAGCTTACTAGAATGTTCAACTAGCATCGTGGAAATCGGCCCTTAGATCTATTCCATTTTTTTGCCAGCGGGTCTACGTTTGTCTTCCCAGGTGATAGAGTAGATTTGGTCTCTTTTTCATTTGGGCACCCCTTACACACTTCTGTTTTATAAGCTTAACACAACAGGGAACACTAACCAGAGCGGGTCTCCGTCTGGGTTGCTGCGCAGCCTTTCCTCCAGTTCGTTGACTAGGGCGATCTTTTCTTCGATGATGCTCTTGTAGGTCGACTCCCGGTTCAGAGCCTTGGCCAGCTCGCACTTGCTGCATCTGAGAAAAAGATCGCCAAAATATGAAGTACCATCCTTTCAAGTTTTACGGCGGAAATGATATTTTACCACCTAGCAAGGAAACGTTCCCAGGCTTAACTCACAGAAATGGAAATTTTACAGTCATAAGAAGATGACTCGAAACACTTACTGATTAAAATTAGCTTCGGAATTTTATTAGGAGAGGAGTAAATTAATTTAGAAAATTGGGTTTTGAGTTACCAAACCCATTCAGTTAGCACCACTTGGCGACTTGGCGTGCATTTGATGAACCTTTTTGATTGGTCGATTTAAACAGCTTCAGAGAAGACGTGACCAATTCATATAAGCATTTGGAGCTTTCACTGCATTTCTCTTCTATTAGGGTTGCATTTTGCGTTAAAAAAGATGATTTTTAAGATTTTTTTATAGCTTTTCTACAGTAATTAGGCTGCTCATTTTACCACACTAAATGTTTTGTGAGTCATCTACTAACCCCTGTAAAATTTTCATCCTTATTTGTAAGATTAGTTTGGGAATAATTCATCGTAAGAGACATAGAGAATATACTTACAACAGCTCAGTTTCCAGTTCTTGCACGCGTAGTGAAGCCGAACACTCACTGGTTCCGACTGCAGAATCGCTTGAAAAGCTAGTTCCCGACAATGAGCTGAAAATAGCACAACCTTAGGAAGCATTTCCACTTATCTGGATCTATGAATGGCAATCCGGCTAAAAGGAATCAATCACATTGAGACCGCAAAAATGACGTCATTAATGTCTCCTGGTGATTCGGCCATTGATCTCACCGGAATGTCGCACCGCAATAGATCCAGATAAGTGGAAACGCAACCTTACAGATTATTTCTAGAAAGCGGCTGCTTGAATTGGCCATAAGGTCCCCTACCTGGCTCGGTCCTTGAGTTCCTCGGAGTTCATCTTCCGAAGTAGCGAGACCCGCGCGCTGGCCACACCACACTCCGAATCCGAAGAAGAGTTGTTGTTATTCGAGTCGGCACCTGAAATGGTTTAGCATGTTATAGTGTTGAACAAAACTCAGTACCGAAGAATTCGCTTTTTTATAGTAGGGGAGGGTGGGGCACTCCTTTTTCCCCAGACGCAATTTTATGGATCTTGTGCTTATAGGTACAAATAAAATAAACTAAAATCTACTTTTCAACAAATTTTGGAATAATTGGTGCGTCTGAGTAGTTATAGTTACAATCAACTATAGTTTGGAAAGCATTTTTTAATAAAAGAAGTGTATTTATGTTATTATAATTGAATCGTCAGTTTGAAGAAGGGAATAAGTCCAAAAATCAAGTTTTGAGAAAATCGAAAAAAAGTAATGGAATTTTCATTGTATGGACATTGATTTCACAACTTCAAGGGGCGATATCTCCCTATAGGGGTTAATTATTTTCCCCCTCTTTTCACCCATGTGTAGGGCAAATCTTGGAGATTGTTTTGAGCACAAAAAGTCAATTTGTCATTTTTTGGACTTATTCCCTTCTTCAAACTGACGATTCAATTATGTTGAGATTAAAAAACATGTTTCCGAAAATATTTTAGAAAAGAAAATTTTTTGGTAAATTAAAAAGAATATAATTAAGTTTAACATCCAAAGCATCAAGTGGGCACCTTGGGACACCAAAGATACCCCAAACATCTCGAGTAAAAAAGGTTTTTTGGTAAAAAAGTACATAATTTAAGAGAATTTAGAGGATAATTTAGGATTATTAAACATAGCTTTTAATTAGAGTTATTTTTGCTTTTCAGAAAAAAAACTTAGATTTCTTTGCTAATGAAAGGCCCCCAAAATGGGCTACTAATGGGGCACCTTGGGCAAGACCCTCTATATACATGGCCATCCAACTCCGGGTGATGACGTCAGACGTGGGTGAAAATTGCCATGTTAAGTCTATGGAGTGACGTCAAAGATGAGTGAAAGTTATGACGTTGCACGGCCGAGTTGGGAGGCCTTTATATAGAGGGTCTTGCCTTGGGTCACTAAAAGATGTTTTTTAAATTTGCTATTATAAATTCCCTAAAAGAGAAAATTGGTTTAAAATTTTATTAGATACGCAAAGGAAAATTGAATTGGAGAATTGGAGTTTGAATAAATATAACTGTACAAAAAATTAGAAAAATAAAAATAGTTTAATAAAAAGTTTTCTTTAAGTTCCCAACTATCACCTAATAAATTAATTATTATCACCCTTGTAGATAATACCTCTATGAATGGAGCCTCAATAGAAATACTCTGATGGTGGTAGAGGAACAATAGACATGCAATGAAATCGCATGGGTAATGGTAATATTTAATTTTTCCTTTGTTTCCGCAACAAGAACACATGCTTTAGAGGTGAGTAATGAAAAAAGGGCTCCGAGATGGTTTAAACATCTACCTTAATTAAGAGTCTGCAAACCAGCTGCGAAGCGAAATACTATGTTATCGAAATCAAGTTGGCAGTTTTGATTGTGAATTTCTTCAAAGAACATTTTCAAAACAAAATGCCAAATATTTTATTAGTGGTAATCGTCTTTAAATAAAATCTAAAATCCTGACAAATTAAAAGGATCATAAAAATAAACAAGTACAAATGCAAAAAAAATCCCATGGATTTTAACGGCCTAATAGGGATATAATATCTTTACAAAAGGAAATTTATAGAAAAAGCAGATGGTAAAGGTGCACAAACATGTTGTTTTCGTTACAATAAATTAGCACTACAGGAAAAGTAACATTTACAGGTGAATTTTTTTTCCAGCAATAGAAAATATTTCGATCTGTCTTACACCCTTTTCCATATGGGTTGCTAACCCATGGAAAAGGTGTAAGAGAAAAATTGTAACAATCGGTATCTATTCAAGTTATACTGTAGGATACACAAAAATTCAGAATTATGTTAAATCAGGAAATGTCTAAAAGTAGACATTTTAGTAGTAACTTCCATAGCTGTTAAAAAGAAAAATTATTTTAGTAAAACCAGGGGCAGAGAGAAAATAAGAACTTGAAAACTCTAAATCTTGAAAACAGGTACAACAAATGGTATGAAAGCAATCCTTCTGCGTGAAGATAAGAAGCATTTTGAAGAGGGAAAGACGGGAAAATAAAATTACCAAAATAGTTTATTTCAGTAAAAAATTTTTACTTAATAATATTAATGAAATGACTTTAATCTCTGTACCAGAGGCGTATCCCCTTCCTGAAACTCAGAAATTTGTCTTTTACAACCACAGGAAACAGCTAAAACTCCATCATATCCCCCCGAAAATAACAATTTCCATGCAAAATTTTTTCAGACTACAGTTCTGGACGAACCTTGTATTATTTTCTACTTTAAAGAAATTATCACTCTGACTGATAGCGTAAACATTTGTGTGGTTAAGTGAAGATGTAAGTTAAAAGCTTTTTGGAGAAATGCTTAGAAAATATTCTTTTTAAAAAAGCTATTTTAATGCGGAACCTAAGTTTTAAAGTTTTGGATTTGTTTTCACATATATTTTCCAGTTTGTGTGATTAATCTCAAGTTTCTAAGTAAGTTGTAAGTAAATGACGAAGGTAAATATTTTAAACAGACACGTACTTTTACTGTGTCTGAAGATGTGCGTGCCCTCTACGACGAGTATTATGCTTTTAAATACCACCCACTAGTTTAAATAAGCTAAATTAACAAAAAAATGAGTAATTTTTAACACTAGATTGGTTTTTCGCACTCTACTGATTGATACAGGTATATTATAATGAAAAACCTGCCAAAAAGTTATTAAAATGTAAATTTAGCAGGTTTTGGAATTGGGTGTCACATAGAATACTTAACTCAAAATCATAAATCTATTATCCTTTTTAGATTAGTTTATTAGTATAACAGTTTTTTTATACAGTTTTTTTTATTAGTATAACATGTTTACATCTCCCGGATTATAGTTTTTAAAATTAGAATAGTATTTATAGACTGAATGACAAGTCTATAATACTTTGAATTGGTCATTACGAAATTCGAAACTTCCATTAGTTTCTACAAGCATCCAGACATAAAACGTTTATGTGTTTCTATGCAAGTAGTGGACTAATGTATTAGGCAACACCCTTCATATACACCTTAGGAGTGCAGAAATTATTTCGAAATTCCTGCATTGAATGCTTCTTCCGAAGAGCCTTACACATCGTCTATTCACCTGGCAGGTGTTTCTTTCTAAGCAAATATTCGGCTACTACACAAAGTTAGCTTTTTCATCAAATGGGTTTAATGTTTTGAGTTCATCCAACTGTAAAGTCAGACAGACTCAAGAGATTTGAAAGGCTTAAGACAGTTCGATTATAGAATGCATGCTAAAACTATCTAATTAACCAAGAAGTGTTGAATCCTATAAAGAAGGATGCGATTGGTTTAAAATATAAACACGGTGTTTTACCTTTGCTGTGGAAAATTGCATGAATCTATTATTTTACTTTCAGTTTACTTTCAGTCGCGTAACATTTGTATAAATTAAAAATAAATCTCGAGTGCTAGGTAATACAAATTATGAATAATGGTAAAAGTACTATTGAATTATAAATTATTAAAGCAATGGTTCAGAAATAAATTTGTGAAAGAAAAAAATACATACTTTTAGCAGAAAAAGCTTTATCTCTATAAAGATTTCCAACTTTTCAAAAAAGAAATTCATTTTTAAAAAATGTTAACACTTCCCAAAATAAGCGATTATAATATACCTACCATTAAGAAGATTTGAAAAACAAAAACCCATCACTTCACTTAATCCCGGAAACAACAGATTATTCATACGCATTTCATACTGTAAAAAATTTTTCTCTTAAAAAAACGGAAATTTCTTGGCAGCGTTGTTGCCGGATTATTTCCATGATTTGCGGAAACGGTCTTTGCTTTTCCCATCATATGAGGAAATGTTCTTTTTTTCTTTTTAGACAGGATTTCAATGCACTCAAAAAATTAAAAACTCATAATAATTATTGCTTATGGTTGAACCTGGTCGCGAAAACTTTGTAGTTTGATTTCTCGCGTCTTGATCTTCCCACAGGCTAGATTATTTTATAACCGTCGTTGGTACAAAATATTTTATACATAAAAATTTGTCAAGCAAATGAAGAAAAAGTAGTTACTAAGAGTTTGGATTATTTTCATGGTTTTAAGACTATCTCTCTGAAACTTTTTCTATAAGTCTTTAATATGGATTTCCAAAACATTTAAAAAATAATTTTTGGTGAATGCATTTTTAACGATATTTTAATCATGAAATAGTTTTTCTATATCGACGGAGGTTGACGTTAGAAGAAAGCCGTTCTGCGGATTTTAATTGCTATGTTTTAAGAACATCAAAAAACCTTATTCACTTTTAAGTGATTGTAAGACTTATTGTGTCTTAAGTGATCACTGAAAAAACACTTCTGTAGTCTCAGTATGAAAAGTAAAAAGTTTATAGTTTGTGTTAGACGTGAATATACACTGGATGAGTTCATGAAAAACTTCACGGTGAAATTCCGTTTTCTAGTTTCCATGATAAAATCACGGAAATGAATGCGCCAAAACCTTCATATTTTACTGTGCAAAAATGAAAAAATTACTCACCTTCAGGCGGTGTCCAAAGGGTTCGCCGCTCATCCAGGGAATGCGTCCGCTGCAACCGACGTTCCGCCTGAAATACCAGGTTTAGTTTGAGAGCACGAAAAGGGGTTCAACTCGTTTGCTACACCATACCGCACAGTTGAAGCTGATACAGTGTATTAGGATGTTCTTACTTTGAGAAGAGACTGGTCTGTCAGTCTTTGGCGGGTGGTACTGGTATCAGGGCTTTGTTTGTCCTGGTGCGCCTAAGCAAAAAAGGGATTGTGCATGTATGAAATAATTTTTACTAAACAGCAAACTTATTTAGATAAGTTTAAATCAGTGTCTAGGGAAGACGCAGTATAAAAAACCTTACCTGTAAAGCTAGTATCCACAACATCATAGATTCATGATCTTCTGCCACGAGAGAGTGCTCCGTTCCGTTTGAGCTAAACAAAAGAAAACATCATGAACTAACTCTACAGATGGAAAAATACTGATACTACCCTTGATTTATGTAGTACGGATGTGTTTAAGAAATGAGTTCTTTGGCACTATACCTAGTCAGGAATGAATTCAAGGGAGGGGTATTGGGCTGCTGCCCCCTAGAATTAAGCCATTTTCTAGATTTTAATTAATACTTTTGTACCAATTTAGACTCTTAATATCTTAAAAATAATGCTGCGAAACCTGTGTGTGTGTAAATAGTACTAAAAATACTGATGATTTGTATGTAGACATAAAATGATATTTCTATGTAATCTTGAGAAGCGCATACAAAATCAACGTGCTAAAGCTAAAATTAGCCCGCGAGTGCCTCCTAGGAGTGACATACGGCAGTATAATGTATAATCATAATAATTATACAAGTAATTGCCAATGCGAAAAAAAATTATGTATAGTTAGAAATTTCCCAGTAATACATAACATTTAATATTTAACACTACTAAATTAAAAAGGAAACAATTTTGTGCTTTGAAACAAAGATCCGTGCTTATTATTCCATGACTACAGAAAAGAGGATTTCATTTTTATGGGGTTACTCAATAAAGTATCCCCAAAGGCATATTAAAATTGTATAAATTTGGCCTAAATATTTAGATACCCCTATGCTGTAGTACATTACTTGATAATAATTTTATTGTCCTCCATAATACCCTCTTTTCCGACAGTATTGACTGTAGGTAGATTGCAAAACAAACAAGAGATGTCGTTCAGAAACATATCTATGACATACACGTAGCCATTGGCTCAATAAATAGGCTTTCCAATGATCCTTAGAAGCTATAACGGATCACGCAACGAAAATTCATCACTGGTTGAATTAAGACTATGTAATACTCTCGACATCGATTGTACGCTCGGTGACGAAGTACCAGGGGATTCAAAGTAACTGTTCTGTCACAGTTGTGTTGTGGCGAGTTAATTTTTTCAGTTACGAGTTAATGAGTTCAGCGAGTTAATGTCAGGTTCAATTGGTACCCCCTATAGCAGATAGATACACTTGAATTTGGAGAAATCGATGCCCATTCATTGTACTTTTCATTTAATTAGAAATTTAAGTTAATTTGTCTTTCCCCCCCCTATTCTTTGTGCTGTAAACTAAGCCAAAAAATTGTTTTTACTTTTTTCCAGTAAATGTTGGATTGATATTCATTAAACTGCCTTAATGACTCACTTTAATAATACTTTTAATTATATTCCCCCGTCTTAGTTTTTCCACTTTTTTGTCGTAAACTAAGCAGAAGTAAAATTTAGTTGCCAATTTAAAAGGTTTTAAAAATTTTCAGTTCAAATTTTATAAGTTTAAAAAAGGGAATAAGTACATCACCTTTTTTCAACTGTACAATATTTTTGTGTGTAAATATAATTTTATTTTTTCGATGATCGTTTTTTATTCTAAATAATGTTTTTGAATTTCCAGTAAAATTTTGGCGGTTATATACAATGAAAATACCATTGCTTATACAAAACTCGTTTTTTTGACTTGTTCCCTTTTACACAAACTGACGACTATACTTAACAGCAACGTTTCCTGAACCCAGTACGTCACTACGCGGAAGGAGAAAGTAAGTAAACATAAAGCCCGTTGGGTTGCTAGGAGGAGTTTCGGTTAGCAAATCGTGATAAAAAGACACTTTACATACATGGGTTTAACGAAATAATCGTAATTTAAAATTGACGTTCTTCGTTTCACTCGAAATTCAGACACCGCAATGGGAACTACTTTGTTTGTTAGTGACGTCGTAGGATCAACTAACGTTGCTGTCTATTATAGCTATTCTGAAGTAGCGACTCACTGCAGCACAAACTGGTGGTCGTCTTGCAGGGCGAGGGAGATGGCAGCCCCTCGCACTTCGATGGCCCCCAAGGGCTCCTGGTCAGTCTCGCTCCGGAAGTACAGCAGCCGGCCCTCATCCAGCACAAACCACAGTCGCCGGCGACCTTTCAGGCGGCCCAGAGCTACACAAAATTGCACTGTTCAACGCTAATGAGAAAACGTTCCCAGGCTAAACTCATCAGAGAAATTTTACAGATGACTCATAACACGTACTGTGAACAAATTGCACTCCATTCATTTTGATTTGGCGCCTGAAAATATTTCCTTCCCCCACCACCGAATCTGTAACCATAGAAACTATCACAGTCAAAGTGACGAAGAAGGCTTACTATTGGCTGCGCGAAGAGCGTAACTATGGTTACGCTTCTAGCGAGGGGGAAAGCACTATTTCTCAGGCACCTATTCTAAATGAATAGAGTATAGCTGCGGAATTACAGTAGAAAAGCTGTAAAAAATTCTTAAAAATTATCATTTTAACCTCAAATGAAACCTTACTAGGCGAGAAAAGCAGAGGAAGTTCCAAATGTCTTAATGTACTGTCCGTTTTCTCTCTGGAGCAATTTAATCGGACAATAAGGTTTATGTAATGCACACCTAGTTTTCAAGTGGTGCTAACTGAATGCGTTTGACCAATCAGCAGAACCAAATTTTAAACATTAATTTACTTCTCTTCTAATGAAATTCCGCGGCTAATTTTTTTCAATTTAAGTGTTTTGAGTCATATTCTTACAGCTGTAATATTTTCGCACATTTTGGTGAGTTCAGCCTGAGAATATTTCCTTGTAAGTAAACACAAAATAAACAATGCTAATCAAAAGCGTTTTGATTGTATTCCGATTGTGTTGTATACGAAAAAGACCCGGCAAAAAAACGTTGCTTCAAAAAAAGCCTCTAAATTGCTTTTAAAGAAGTCTGCGGTTATTTTGAAGCTATAGGACTTTGAAGCCTTTCAGCTAGTAAATCTGAAGTTTTTCTACAGCAATTTTGAAAGCTTTGTAAATACATTTCAGCCGTTTAAAAAAAAACTGCAGATTTTCTAAGTAAAACTTTTAATACCCTTCGCTTTTTCGAAGCAATTTTGCAGGATTTTTTGAAGGGGATAGTGTTGTAAAAATACCGTTATAAAATTACAAAGACAGAAAATGTGTTATAATAGTGTGTGACAAATAATAGTGTTTTGATCCAAACTTAGAAACATTTACAGATTCTAAAAACATTTTAATTAGGTATATTTAGAATATATTTCTGTATAGAACACATTTTTAACATTTCTCAAACATATTCAGAAAACTATCACAACATCAAAAAGTTTTTAAAGTGTTGTTGATTTGAAGACAAAAAGTGTTAATAAAATGTGTTTTTTATGTGCTTATGTTTGTGTGAAGCGTATGGAGGGTATGGTTTCGATTTAAATTTAAGAACACAATCAGATTCTAAACACTAAACAAACAGCATATATTTTCATCCCAACATTTTACAACACTATTTTTAGAACACCATTTCTGAATAGCAACAGTTTTCAAAGATATTGGAACATTTATCACGTTTTATCCACCACAAAATAAAACGTTGTCAAAATTTTTTTTGTGAGCAAGGTGGTCGCAAAATTTCAAACAAGTTAAGTCAACGAAAGTATAAAAAGGGGTTTATTTTGGGGAAACGGAATTATCTGCAGAAATATTATATAAGAATCAAAGATGCAGATACTCTAATAAAACTCATCACCTGAATATCATTCTTTTAAAAAAAAGAAAACATTTTTAGAAGAGAGTTGAAAGCATACCGGCTTCTTGCGTGCTGTATGTTTTGAATAAACAATACCAATAGACACGCTACTATAATATGCCTAGGTATTTTTCTTTAGAGCATTACTAAAAATACTTTCAAGTTCATTGACTCCACTAAAGAGTCAAAAGTAAAAAAAGGATGAAGATATAACTGAAGAAATTCATTAAGCAGATGCAAATATAATGTGTACTTATCCCCCCCACCATGTTTTTTTATAAAACCCAAAATAAAATTTGCGGAAATACGAGACGAGGGTGTTAAAGAAAATTTATTAAGTTCTATTGAAAAAACTAATTATGGGCTTAATGCAATACCCTTTAATTTGCATAAATATCGGGACCTCTCAACATTACAAAACATTCATCACATAAACAAACATATTTATTCGTAATAAGAGTAAATTTACGAAAAGAAAGAAGAAATTACTGTAGGACGTTTTAAGTTACACTTTTTAATAACTTATTTCTTAGTCAAAACTTTTCATTAAAAATATATAAAGAAGTTATAATAATAAATTTAATTCGAGCTAAATACTTGTAACGATTCTATTTCAAGTCACCCTTAATATTTTTGCCCCATCTTTGTCACTTCACTTTTGTAATGAAAAATTAAATGTTTAATTTTATGTAAAAAATGTTGTATACTGATGATACAACAACACTTACTATAAAAAATACTGTTAACAAAATATTATAATAACAATCACACTGCCTTTATTATTTAACCTTAAATCATTAGTTTATCTTTTGACATTGATGTTATTAAAAGGTGTTAAGTGAAATTGGTTCAACGAAACACAAAACAGTAGATTATAAATAAAATCTGCCTTTTTTGTTTGTAACTTATTGATTCTGCCGGTTGCTATCCAATTAACCGTGATCATGTGGGAAAAGAGCGTTCACTACAAAAGAGTGTGAAACTGACCAGATGGAGAAGTTATCTTCACAGAGATAAAGCTCAGTTGATCTTTTAGCAGATAGGAAAAATTGATTTCGGAGATTTCTCTCGGGATATTGAAAGTGTCATCAAAGACTTGATCATAAAGACAGTCTAATCTTGATCATTTCTCTATTGAAAATAATAGTAACTATCCAACATTTTTAAAAGACCATTGGAGTGCTGATATTTTATGTGGTTAAAAAAGTTCGCAGTTATTTATAATTTAGTCTATAATTGAATTTATGCCTACATAATTTTCTATATTGGTTCATATATGATAGACGGTTATTACCGATTCCTGGAAACCAGCTTTTTATTTTATTACAAAACTAAATCTATTTCAACGTGTTTCCCCCTATGAGTTATTAGCAAGTCTGTACGAACATAAAAAATTTAGCTCGTAATTTTCGGACTAGAAGTGAATATAAACAGTTTTGAATGGGCATGATTATTAATTTTCTCATTTAACTATTTCAAGATAATTTTATACGAAATTTTGCTTATCTACATTAAAGGTTTTGAGAGGTATGAAAAAATAAGGATAATTTTATTTCTAATGTGAAAAGTTCAGTATTTTAATGTTTAACTTTCGAAAGATATCCTTGTAAAGAGCAATTGCTATACTAAATTGATTAATTAGTGATAAAAGTATTACTAATTTATATCATAAAGAGTAAAATAAAAAGTTTTCTTATAAAAAAGGGGTTTAAACAAATTTTATCGACTTTAATGTGTTGCCAGTTTAATATGGTTTAAATCTATAAAAATCTAGACAGATCTCATGCATTTAAAATTTGAATAGTTATATGCATAAAATTACCCAATGATCTCGTAAATAAATTAAAGAAAACAGTTCAACGAACTAAAAATTAAAATTGTTTCTATTATTGTTAATATTTTTATATACTACGTTTCGTACTGCCGAACCAACGATAGTAAAAGGGTCACGTGATTTTGACAGACTCGGAGGGGAGAAAGGAAGAAGTTGAGGGGCACTCCCTCAAACCTTAGTTATACCCTCTATATACATAAAAATCAGTATATTTTAAATAAAATAAAATTGCTGAAGCAAAAAAATCACGTGACCCTTTTACTACCGTTGGTTCAACAGTACTTTGTTCTTTTTATTTTGTAGTTTCTCATGTATTTAAACAGTTATCGGATGAAACCTCTAAAATAAGGCATTGGTCACGATAAAGAATATACGTTTAACCTACAAAACACACAATAGGTCTAACAGCCATATTCACAGCCATCAGCGTCAGTGTTAACAATCAGCTAAAGACAGAAAAATTAGCTTTTTACTGACTCTGTGATTGATGGAATCCATCATTAATCGAGGGTTTAACATCGAAGCTAATTGGCTATTAATATATATAGCTGTTAGAACTATTATAATGAATTTAATTTAAAGACAATTAAAACACATACCCTATAAAAACGTCAAAACATTGAGGGTTTAATAACCTCATTTCATTCACCAAGTTTTATTATTACTTAATTAAGAGTTATTATATAACATTTAAATATCTTCAAGAAACAATAGACTTCCCGGATACTAGCGGGTGTATACAAACGAAGGTAGTTATGTGAAAAACACGTTTGAAAAGTTTTTCCATAAATCACGTTTTAGCCAGTAAAATAAATCGAAATTATCTTAAGGATCTTAGTTTTTTTCTTGGAAATCCTTCAGAGAAATATCATCTTTAGAATGAGCTGTCTTTTCTTTAATTTATTCCTTGATAAATTTAAATCAGCTATAGTTTTAAACGTTTATCATACTTAGCAGGAAAAAACTAAATTCAATAATTAAATTGAAAGAAATGTAATGAATAAATTGAGTAAATAATTAAATTGAATAATAAAAACTTAAATTTTATTATTCAAGAAAAACTATCTGCTGAGTAAAAATCCACTCTCTAATTTATTGTTTAGGAAAAATAATTTCAAAAAGAAAATGAACAAATTATAGTTCGACTTTCATTAAAAAAAATTAAGTTTTCTAAACTTAAATGTGCTCTAAGGTAAAATTTGTTGAATTACAAGAACGAAAATAACTTTTTACCATGAAATAATTCACCGTCCTCTTTTTTAGACAAGTTATTTCCTACTGCCCGTTATAAATTTGTGCATCGAATATATACTTTTAATTAGCGATAATAAGTCATCCTACCATTAATAGGGTTTTCTGTAATACAGTCAGACTAAATTCATACATTTTGGTAAAAACGTATAGTAATCTTATGCTATTTTTATCAAAGAGCAACACTCTTTAACACTTACACTGAGTTATAGACATTATTTTTTGGAAATTAAGTCATTAACGCATTCATAAAAGCTTATTTGAAGTCATTTAAATTCTTCTATAACGTAAGAAAATTAAGATTTAAATAATTTAATCAATAAGTAAATAACATAAATCAGTTTTTTTAGATGAACAGGAATTTTGATTAAACGTAAAAACAATTTAGTCTTAAAGGCTGGTGACTTAAAACGCACATTTTTTATCCAAAAAATTCAAACTCAGAGAGGAAGCAAATAATCTTCCATCCCTTATAAAAGCATTTAGCATTAAAAAATAAAACAATCCATATTAATAAGAAACATGTTATTAATAAGCCACCTTCTTCATTTACTGTGCACGAATTACTTCCTTCAAAATTTCTGTTAGTTTACTACCTCGCCATAGACGACCTTTTAACACCCAATATCATTCACTGGGGTTAGGTATATAAGGTGCCCTGCTCCCTTATACTAAACCCTTATAGAATACCCTACTATACCCTTATAGAAACTCTTATAGCATTTTCTTCTAAGATATTCAATCCAAAGATTGACAAAATGTGTACTTTCGATAAGATGATTTAATCCAAATTTTTTTGAAAATGTTACCATAATCCCAGGGGTTACCAAAGTGGATGCCGTGAAGACTATGAGGATTGTCAATACCAGTCAATGATAAGATGATATATTTTTATGTCAGTAAGAAATGAGCCAAAGCCTCTTCTTTACGTATCGATACCTTTGGTATCAAATACCTTTACAAAATCTTTCAGTTTTTAAACTTTAGAGTAACTAAAACCCTTCAGAGCACATAAAAGTATTCATTTCGGAGATGAGTCAGAAATCTGGCTATTAGAAGTAAGAAATGAGTATAAGTATTTGAAATATCCAAAAGCAGAGTAAGAGTTCTCATTTCTTCCTATTTGAGCGAAGATGGAATTTCAGTAGTTGATGTTGAAACAAATTATAATTCAGAAGTTGGTGTAAGGAAAACAATTCAAGTATCCGTACGACACATTTCAAAACAACGATACAAAAAGATCAGACGAGCTTGTGTAAACTAAACTCAATAATGCATTACTTCCTCTTGGAAAGATCATAAATAAATAACTGTAAAATTAATGGCGAATAGATTGAAAGGTTTGATTCCCTTGCACTTTTTTATATTCATGCAATTAAGGAACATAAATTTTACATCATAGTGCGAAGCTTTCATGAAAAATTTCAATTCCCCTTGAACGGTGCTCGGAAAAGTAAGGGAACCCCCGGTGTAATCAGATAACTGGGCAAGCCGGCATCAGCACATGCTCCCCGTGCACACTCCACAGATGGTCAAGAAGCGAGTGGTCAGTCCTACCTTTCTCAAGCACGCTTCCCTGCAGCGGGGAAAGATTGGGGGTCCGAATGGTCAGCGTTCCTCTCAGAGATTTGTGGAGGTGGGTCTTGGAGTCGGAACGCGAACGTTCGCGGGACATCACTGAGAATCGCCTCTCATGTCTGCACATCCGAGTCAATGCAGTGCCCGAATCGACTATCAGTTCCTTATCGTTAACTTCTGAATCCTTTAGTAGCAGCTGCTACAGCTGCTGACTCACAGCACAGGTGGAATGACGTCACCAGCGTTACTCCTTCCTCGCCCGTGCTACTGCTGCATCTGGGTGGCTTGACCACTGTGCACTCTGGTCACTTCTCTCTCTACTCCCTCCGGGAAATGTATGGTATCTTTATTATTTAAAGATCGCCTACCAATCCTTTTATGATTTTTTACAATGGAATGGGAATTTAATAAGGATAATTTGGGGAAAACACTACTGAAATTAAACTTGGAAGGCGGAAGGAAACTGAGGGGAAAAGGATATTGCATCAGGTGAATCTAAAATAGTCCAATCCAAGTCCTATCAGAGATTACTGGATGACTCTACCAGGAGGTCCAACGCTATTTAACCGAAAGGTCTGATGATTGCATGAAAAACACCCGGCGGGTGAGTAAATGCAAGAAAAAGCTCCAAAAGACGTATAAATTAAGAATTTCTAAAAACCTAAAACTCTGGGTGTCTCCAGAAGTTGTTAAATGCAATTATATTGGGTTGTCCCATAAGTTCTGTTACTTTTTACGAAATTTCGTGTTTGAAATTTTTTTATGAAAAACTGGTAATAGGTGGAGATTTCAAACAAAAGGGATTTTGATCTATGTATATTTATAAACATAACGTGTGACTTTGGTAGTTCTCGTGATATTATTTCTTTTCAAAATGGCGGTTTGAAAAAAAGACCGCAAACGACGATTTTTGCGTAATTTTTTTCTTTTGTTTAAAAAACTAGGAAGAACGCATAATTTATGGCTAAAAAAAGTTTGACTGTATAGTTGAAATGTTTCGATTAAGGTGTCATAATTTCAAGATGATTCGATAAGTTTAAGGTAGGAAATTTTGGCTTTAAAACTTCATGTTTTGCTAATTTCACGTGTTTTTTAAAGCACGCCCATTGTTTTTCTAAGCAGCTGGTATGAAGCAAATAAAAGGCAGATGTTTTTTGAACCATAATGCTTTTTTACACTGTTTAAACATTGAAAGCATCTTTTCATATAAAAGTTGAATAGATTTATTTCTAAATTCCAACGAGTTGTTTTTATTGTAGTGTTTTCGTATGAAACAAATAATTGCTTTGTTCGCATAGCGTATAAGTTCTGCGAGTGTAATTCGGATAAGCTAAAATGTTGCGCGCTTGAATAGTGCGCACTACTTTCTTAACTTAATTACAGAGATAATTTAATATACTGCATATTTTGAATACTGGGGTCTATCTGTAAGCTTTTTTATTGTTTTTGATGATTTTTTGTGAGAATTTCTTTGAAAAGACTAACATTACTGAGGAAAGTTTTTTGCAATTGATGTTATGTTTGAGACCGAAATTTCCTAAGTTAAACTTATCGAATTATCTTGAAACTATGACATCTTAATATAAACATTTCAAACATACAGTAAAAATTTTTTTAGCCATGAATTATGCGTTCTTCCTAGTTTTTTAAACAAAAGAAAAAAATTACGCGAAAATCGTCGTTTGCGGTCTTTTTTTCAAACCTCCATTTTGAAAAGAAATAATATCACAAGAACGACCAAAATCACACATAATGTTCATAAATATACATAGATTAAAATCCCGTTTGTTTGAAATCTCCACCTATTACCAGTTTTTCATAAAAAATTTTCAAACACGAAACTTCGTAAAAAGTAACAGAACTTATGGGACAACCCAATAATTTGAAACCATTAGGATAGAAATAAAAGGATTTATTAATTTTTTAATAACCAGGGAGCTACCGCCCCCTGCTCGCTATCGCTCGCCAACCCCCGTAAACTGCCCACGCAGAAACTTTTGGATCGCTTTGCAATCGTCACAAAACCCAGCTTACTGCTATTATGTTATTTATAAAACATTCTTAAAACAGGGGTACTACTTCTCCGGGATATTCTTTCAAAAATGGCGGGTATTCATTCAGGGGCGTAATTTTAACAGTTCCTTTATGGCAACATGAATTGGCGGATCGCCCTTTAATTCCAAGAAAATTAACAGCATAGCAATGTAAACAGTCTTTTACCATTTCCTCAAGGTAATGTTTTTTTCACAGATCCATACATCTCCGGAATAAATTTTGCTGTCTTAAAATTTGATAAAATTTAATCTTGATCGATTGGCTGTGAAACATTTAATTATCGTAAACATCATGAAAATTTAGAATTTTATATTCATGAGAACAAACAAACGTTGAAGTTGTGTCAGTTTCATAGCAATGACACCAAATGTCTAGACTTCAAACATTTTCGATTTTTATCCTTATTTCTAAAACATTTACCCATGATATCTAGTTTTTTGCGTTTTGGCACTATGAAATAAAAAGTTAAATTTTACTACCTTAAAAAACATACTTGCAAAAGGATATAAAAATAATAACTATTATAATAAATAAATGCAAAAGTTAAAAATTTCCAAAAGCGAGTTTGTATTTAATTGTAAATATAGTAATTAGGTTGCCACAACGACAAAGATAAATATAAAAAAAAACCAATTTATAATTTAAAAAATAAAAGATAAATCAATTATACATTAGTTTAAAATATAAATAAAATCGTTTGAACAACAAAAATATAAATTTTTGTTAAAAATAATCCAATATATTTTTTTAATTCATGTTATAAATAGAAAGATTATTTAATTTAATGTATTTGAATATTAAAAAAATCAGTAATATGTTTTCAATAGTTTTAAAATTCATTGTTTCTTGCTTTGTAACTGCGACTTTATCCGAAATCTAAAAAAATGGAAATATTTTAAAATTGAGAATTTTTTTGAAAAATCCAATAGCTTACTCGGAAATCCGGAAAGAATCCAGACATTTTGATACCAGATATGTGTCATTCGGTTCAGTAATTAAAAAGTTTTTCTCTGGAAACCATTCACCAAAAACTTTTTTTTAGAATAGAGAGAAGATTTGAAATAATTGGAATTGAAATAAAAATAGAATTGAGAAATTAAGATAATAAAAGCAGAGAAATAACAAGATTTTTCTCAATTTTTACGCAATAATTTTCTACAAAAAATATTGTGCTATTGGTAAAGAATTTTTTTTAAACAGAAGACGCGTTTATATCAAGTTACCTTAGAAAGTCGATGGATCAACTGGTAAATAATGAATTTTTTTTGTAGTCATGCAAAATGAAAGTTCATGGGCCGTATACAGCCTCAGAGTAGTTTGACTTAGCCCAGCTTTAGCACTTATTTTTTAACTGTATTAGAAATAGTATATATAAATATAGAACATCAAAAGAACTTTATCCAATAAAAAAAGAGAAGAATATTAACCTGGTCACAAAGGACTACCGTCAACTTTTATGTAGTAAAGGTTACTATTTGAGAAAACACTTAGAGCAAAAGAATGAGAAAATAAAGCAATGATTACCAGATACAGGTTTTAAACCTTTTTGAGAGCAGAAGCTAGTTGAAAAGATGAAATTCTTTCGCACTAGAAGTTCGTTAAAAGTAATACTAAATTGTTAATGAGAACTCCTCTAACCTGAACTCTCTGAAACTTACGTTTACCATCACTAGCGCATGCATAGCATTTCAGTGAATCTGTCTTTACATCTAAGTTTACATTCATTCTTCGCTTCATTGTATTTTTAATAAAAAGCAGCGCGCTTGTGCAAGCGTAAATCTCCTATTGATAAAAGGTATTCCGAGTTTATAAATAGGTCTTTCTAGTGAAAGTAATGCTTATTTTCCAGGGAAGAAAGGGATATAAATAACCGTTAGGTTTTTTAAAAAACTGAAATCCTTGTAGAGTAGAGAGAAAGAAGGAAAAAATAATCTGTGAGATTGCTAAAGGTTGGGTTGATGTTCGAATTTCAAAACTTTCACAAAATGAAAGTGTTTATTTAAACTAAAGGGGAGTTGAGATATAAAAAAGGTTTGCAATGCTTTCAATCTATTTAGAAAAGTGCACAACTATTTTTTCTACATAAATGTATTCATATACAGTTTGACAAACTTTATTATACTACGTAGTAGTTTTTATTTTTATGTATACACATTTTTTAAAAATCATATCGTGTCTTTTAGTAAACGTTAAGATTGTAAGTAAAACTCGAGAGATTTAAACTTAGAATAACCATAGCTAGATATTTGTACAGAAATGGAATACTATACTATATCTTGAATATGGAAAACTAAAATATCCTAAATTGATATTTTTAGTTGATTACAATCTGCAAATAAACACTATCTTCTCCATGTAAACAAACCCTTTCCCAAATGAATAGTAATTTCGTGAATAGGGTAATGAGAAGTTACCCAATTATGTGGGTATGTTTGCCATGCTGAAAGGTTGCCGACCCAGAATCTCAATGTCCGGGTGCCTGCAGAGAACCTTTTTAATTCATGAAATAGAATTGGTCAACCTTCAGCCTAGATTTTGCATAAAGGAAAGCATTTTTTATTTACTTCATCCGTCTATGATTCGTTTATCGAATTAAAGCTAATTATATTCAATTAAAATTAATAATTTAAAAGAAATGAAAAGGAAGTTCAAAATGTCAGTTATGCTGTTCAGTTATATGCTTTATTCCATTTCAGTTCTACCTGCTGAAAACATTCTTATCGTTCAAGGTCTAGAGAAAAATGGTTTATATATATTACTAAAGCTAGCGAAAAATTTAGTTAGTGTAAACATAAACTATTTAAAAGTATATTCTACATATTTATTTGATCAAAAAAAACTTCCATAAAGCAATAAAACAAAGGGCCGAAAATCATAACCTTGATACACAATTTAGAACAAATTTACTACTTACAAGTTTTTTGTTAAAGTTTCAGAAAGGAACTAGTACTTTTTCATAAATGATTTTTTATGTTCCTTTTTTCACTTGAAACTTGATCATATATAGCGCATAATTGTAGGTACTATAGTTTTGAGGGTTATTCATAATAAAGTAGTTCAATTAAAAATATTATTTTTCATTTAAACCAACTATAAAATTTAACTTCTATTTCCTTTTTATATCAATGCAGATTCAATAAAAGAAACAAATAGCAAAAATTCTTTCCCCTTAAATTCACTCACTGTATTACCGTGCCCGAATAACATAATAACTAAAAAACTTTAGTATTAGCAATGTGCTTGATATTCTCAAGTCACCAAGTACGCTGAATTTTTTTTCGAAGTTCTGTGATAATTATGCTCGTAACCATTCCATAAAATATTTATAGGGCGTAATTATTTTTCCTCAATCACCAACGTTTCTTGGATACTCAGAGTCCACTGTATAAAACTCATACAAATTAGGTATATCAGATAACTGAATTTGTTTACGCGATTAAACTTTTTTTCCAACATTGTTACTTGTTTTTATTCATCCAGTTCGATATCAAAAGTGAAAAAGAAATTACTTAGAGCAAATTTAAACTTATCTGCAATCATAATTTCTTAATATTGATAATGATTAGTTTCATTCTATTTTTGAAGTTCAGATTAAGTTAATTAAAAATAAGCTAACTGAGTTCAGATTTTAGACATGGCTCGTAAAATTTTTAATATCTTCACTGATTTTAAATCAATTCTTTAGAAAATTAAGAATTTAAAATGCACCTAAGTCATATTATACGTTAGTAAATTTTTTAAAAAGTTTTATCATTATCTCTCTAATCAATTATCATTTATCAAAATATTTAAAAGCACATTTAAAATTATTAACTTTCTTAGCACTCTATCTCACTGTTTTTAAATTTATCCTATTAAAAAGCAAATTTGGTGTAAGTAACTTCGTTAGTTCATTATCTTAATAACTTGTTTTTGTATCCTAAGTGTATTAAAAACGCTTAATTTATTCAATAAAAAAGAAAATTGACTTAGCGAGAGTGAAATTATTGTTTTTTTAATCTTGCAAACTAATAGTTATGGAATAAGAAAGTTTATTTATTTTGTTACTAATTTTGTTTATCTCATTGAATGAAGATTAAAATAAAGCAAGCTCATCCGTGAATTATAAAGACTGTCTTTTTCTTAATTATGCTAACTGTTTTTATCATATTCAGCGTAAATATTAAAAATGAAATTCAATCTCGATTTATGCCTTTCTCTTTAAGCTATTCACTCAAACCCCTCAAACCTGTTTTTGTGCGAAATTTTTTTGTGCGACCATTTATTTGTGCGGTCCTTTTCTATGATTTTTTTGTGCGGTTTATGAAAATTTCAACCAAATGGGAACATAGAACAAAAATCATGTATATATGGCTACCGAGACATATACAATGATATAGTGAAACAACAGTCTTTGCCGACTACATGGTAACTGAAAAAAAGTCTATATGGTAAGTATAGAAACGGTTTCTCAATTCAGCTGTAGGGTGGGAATCGCGTTACGGTTTGAATATAAAGAGTTTTTCAATTCAGCTACGTGTGCTGAGGGATTTTCACTACGGTCCTACGTGATACTTTTTTATGCGGTAAAAATTATTATTTTTAATTGTGTTGTGAAAACTATTTTTATAAGTACTCGCGAAGTTTTGTGCTATTTTTTATGCGATTTCTTTCATGCGGTCCCTATACACCGCACAAAAACATGTTTGAGTGTATATTAACTTAAGTAGATGAACCTTTTTGTTTTTGGACTATCAGCTAACGCAGGCCTACACAACTTTACATTTTAAGTATTGTGTGTGTGTCAAAAAAATACATTTCAAGTTTTGATGCAATACTTCAAAGATATTTTATCATTTGTAACAACATGCTTGAAAAAAACCTTGCACGCTGTCTTTTCAGTGTTGTGCAGTTTTAAACAAGCAATATTGAACATTTTCCCGTTGACATATTCTTTTGCAAATTTTAAGGGGATTATTACTATTTTAGCTGGTAAGAATGAAAGTGGCATAAGTCAACTGAACGTTGCTTTGAGTACTGAAGGTTTTCTCTAGCGCTCCTATGTTGTTTCTACGAAGAAGTCATTTTTAGGCAGCTCTTGCGAGCCATCATTGAGCTTTTGGCATCACGCTAGAGGTAAAATATCTTAAAAGAAATCTAAATCCATGGTTTTTCTCAAATTTCGTATTTCGGACTTATTCCACTTTCATTTCATTTGATGCAACAGCGAATTAAACACAATATAAATTTTTTGGAGTCAGCTCGTTGTTGCTGCAAGTATCTCAATTCTAGATCTACCGGGCCACAAAAAGGGTACCAGCAGGCGGTATGTTGTGAAGGCCTGTCTTAAAAGATTCAATGAAATTTGAGAAAATGGATCATGCAAAAACATAAAAGAATAAAAACACTGACCTCCAGATGGCTTGAGGATCAGGTAGCCGGCCGCCATTCCGTACTAATCCTATCAAAACACACAACGGAATATATTTCTTTTCTCAAAATTTACATCAAATTATTTACTTGCTCTTTCAATGAAAATAAATTTGGAAAGGTTAGCACGCAATTTCGCATTCAAAAACAATAATAATAAATAAAATATTCCATACCACAGAATTGCCATAAACATTTTTAAAAAATAATAATCTTTAAAATTCACTCTCATGTTGAGATTTTCTGAACAATGCTGATTGAAGATTCAGTGTGTGATTTAATATTTTAAATTTTTATTTCATTCCAACGCAAGCTAAATTGACGGATCCTGTTTAAAGACTGATTCAACCGCGTTTTCCCGTTCAGTATATTTGCCAAGCAGCCAGGTGTGAGGGAAGTCGGTCAAAACCATAGTTTAGTATACCTGTTTAGTGAACTAATAATACGCAACCCTGATATTCTTGTGAAATAGGAAGGGAATTCGGTAAAGGTAAACATTACGATGTCTCAAAAAAAAGCTGTTGTTAAAAAACCTCGCTCCCAAGGTCTTTTCCCATTCCTTTCGGTTTCAAAAGATAGTGTATATTAAGATTCGGGCCCCTGAGTTAAGCCTAAAGGTTTGCCCCAAAAAAACACCTTAAATTTAAAAAAAGTTGGGAAAATGACCAATTTTCAATTTAATTTACTCTTAAATTAAAAGCACTATAGGGTGCAATTAATGTGCACACACAAATAATGTTATCTCTCTATTTAAGTCCTAAATAATACCTTTCATCTAGTTTCATCACAATATAAATCTTTAAAAATATATATTTTTGAAAAATGTTTTCAAATTTTTCATATTTTGGGACTCTACAGGCAAACCCTAGACTTAACTTAGGGACTAAAATTTCACATACAGTAGAGCCCCTATTATCCGCAAGAGCCACGAAATTTTTTTTTATTCTGGAATAAAGAAAAGGTGTTTCCAAAGCAAGAAGCAAAAGCGAGTGACTAATTTTTTTAAAAAAAGGAGTAACTGAACACTTTTTGTTAACAGTACATATATTGTTTTTTGCTTACTGTTCTTTATTTTAGTCATTTAGATGTAGAGCAAAGGTTTCTGCTGTACTGTACATATTTTAAAAGTTTTACATATCATGTTTTTTGTACAATAAAACATAGTTTTTATGCTGAAATATTGTTTTCGTGTTTTCACCTCATTTTTAGTCTTTTTTCGGATTATCCGCGATTTTCGCTATCCACGGTACCGTTGCCACCCAATTCCGCGGATAATCGGGGATCTACTACTATATTTTGGGACCAAAGGGAATGGGAAAAGCCCTGGGGGCGAGTTTTTTTTTTAAGAAAATCCTTTTTTAGACACTCTAGTAAACCTTCCGTGATGCAAATTATTTAGCCATCGATTCGATATCTTGGATAGAGTCATTATAATGAAATGAAATAAAATAAAAAAACTAAATTGACCACAAAGGACATTAACTTATATTTTTATGAATTTTTTCAGTTATAAAAGGGAAGCAAGTTAAACCTTCTTTAACCCATTCACCACATTTTAAGTTATAATTAGTATTTCGTATTTTTTATGTTTTAACTACTAAATAAGTGAAAAAAGCTTTTAATTTGAACTTACTTGTTGTTGAATTATAAAACACCAATGTATAGAGATTTTCTGTCTTTTCTTTTCATGAAGCGGATTTCTGTCTATAGAGTATCATCCGAGTAAAGAAGTATGCTACTTTGACATAAAAATGAAACTAGCGCTTCACTAGTTTATGTTCTGACTGAACTTTTATATCAACCACTATAGTAGGTTTTCACATAATTTGTACATAATTTAACCTCTAAAAGAGTGAGTATTTTTGCAGTAAGAACATAAAAGATGCAATATTTATTTGAGTGCACTCTATGAAATGAAAGTCAGTTACACCCAGTGTTGACACTTGATAAGTAATGAAACTTAACTGAAACAATTTTATACTTAATTTGGTTCCTAATCTTAGTACAGGAATGAAAATTAATTAATGAACTCTAAAGAAAAAAATGTAGGGATACAGAAAACGCAGTTACAAATTAAATCTTTGCACTGCTCTTAAAAGGGGTACTAAAAATATTTTAAAATGGAGTTTGTGAGGGTAGGTACTCCTCATTAAAACTTTTATGTATAATATTTATATGGGATAGGTTCTCTTTTACATAAAAATGATCCTTTTTTAACTGGCTTTGATCAACTTTCCCAACAAAGAGCTATAAGCTTTATTTTAAAGCGGAATTCTATGTTAAAGGATGAATTTCGCTCTTTATTTTTAACTGATATAGTAAGTGTTAGTTTATCCTGGAATATTAGAAAATTACTTTTAGGGCAATTTGCTTTCATATAATCTAAATCTATGAAGAATTAAAGTATAAGAAAAATTAATACTTAACTGAAAACGAAATTTAAAATATTGAATCAGTTTATTTCTAGCCAAGGTGTTAAATCAGCGCTTGAGTAACCGTATATAATTTTAAAGTATTATTATCATGTACAGTTGGGGGAAATAAAAAACGACTCAGTTGCGATTTCTGGCGAACCACTTGGGTTAGAAAGACAAATGAGGTGTCATTTTCCATTGTTTAAAGTATTCTTTAACCTTATTTCGAGTCCTTAGGGGGTCGTCTTCATATTAAACGAAACACTAACTTTTTTTTTCAATGGGGACCCCCAATTATTATGAGATTTTCTGAAAGGCCATCCCTCAAAACCCTTAAATACCCAGTTTCATCCAGATTGATTCACAATTAAAATTTTTTTGAAAAATTAAAAAAAATTTAATTTTTAAAATAGTGAAATATTTTTATGGTAATCGATTAAGGTAGTAATTTTATGAAGAAAGCCAAAATTTCAATCGATTTCACCGAATAGTTTTTGATAAAAACGAACTTTAATCTTAAGGGGCGGTATACCGTTGCCGAATGCATACCGCGAATGTTCTTTCTCGTTCGTTTTTATCAAAAAACTATTCGGTGAAATCGAATGAAATTTTGGCTTTCTCCATAAAATTACTACCTGAATCGATTACCATAAAAATTATTTCACAATTTTAAAAATTAATTTTTTTTAAATTTTTTTTTTAATTTTTTAATTGTGAATCAATCTAGATGAAACTGGGTATTTAAAGATTTTGAGGGATGGCCTTTCAGAAAATCTCATAATAATTGGGGGTCCCCATTGAAAAAAAAGTTAGTGTTTCGTTTAATATGAAGACGACCCCCTAAGGACTCGAAAATTTTTTTGGTTAAAGAATACTTTAAACAATGAAAAATGACACCTCATTTGTCTTCCTAACCCAAGTGGTTCGCCAGAAATCGCAACTGAGTCGTTTTTTATTTCCCCAACTGTACCTATTAGTCATAGTTTTTTTAATTCGGTAATTCAGCTTGAGAATTTAGAAAATGGGGTGGGGATAAAAAGGAAAATGAGTCCGTAAATTTCTCAACTTTAAAATTTTAGAGTTCTGCCTTCTTTCTTTATGTAAAAGATGGATCAATAAGATAGCTATCAGAAATCTTACCTTTGATTCCTATAATATTACATCGGTTTGCCTCGGTCTATATCTCGTTTAAAAAATCTGAAAATAAAAGAACCTGTCAATATTTAAGGATCATATTTCTAAGCAATCAGATAATGATCAGAAATCAGAAATGAGATGCCACACTTGTATAGAAATCTTTGAATAGCTTGAACAGAGTACTACTTCATTTGAAGTAATTTAGGAAGAATATTTATGTCATAAAAAATCTGACCTTTCAATGCCTAATAAAATAACTTAGATTTAACAAAATTTCACACAGAAAACACGGATTATTTCGAATTATTAGGAATGTTCATTTAAGTTTATAAGTACCAACATTATTTCATAAGACTGGATATATTTATTGCCATAGAAGTTGTGTTACTTCCTTTTGACTCTAACTGCAAAAAATATCTCTGCATTTATGCTGTAATCGGATATCCGTTTTTGCTTTTGTGATTAGCTTTGTTTTTTTTATCATTTGTAATTTCAGATTTAAAATGGCATAGATGAGTTTATTATAATA
The DNA here is from genome assembly GCA_024610705.1 of Tetragnatha versicolor. NCBI lineage: Eukaryota > Metazoa > Arthropoda > Arachnida > Araneae > Tetragnathidae > Tetragnatha > Tetragnatha versicolor. The sequence continues at coordinate 44,923,738 of JANDEH010000009.1, forward strand.
GACATGCTAATTATAAAATCTACAAGTATTTTCCTCTCAATTTTTCCTCCCAAATGTGCCGTTGAATCCTCACAAGTGGTACAAGTCCCCTCTTCATTTTTTTAGATGCTTGATGCTTTGTGTTGGGTTAAATTTAAAAATATTGCGCTGCCTTATACTCAAATGTTTTAAAGAATGATTAATATTTAAGGATGAAAATTTATCCTGGTTTTGATAACTAATAGGTTTTACAAAAATAAATAGTATACAATTGGGATCACACAATAACAGACAATATGACTTGTACCATTTTCAAAAGGAAAGGAATGATCTTTCGTTTTGAAATTCAGGGCAAGTCCACTGTTTTATTTTCAGGATGGATAATTTCAAAACCACGTATATTTATGTACGTCAACAGGGTTTTATTGATTGCGACTTATTAAATAAAATAAAATATTTTGTGAACATTTTAAATTGAAATGTTTTTGCAATTCCTTATAAGATAAGCAAGCAATACAGAATTTTACAAGTTTATTCACCTCAATGCTAATTATTAATAAATATAAAACTTTTGTTTTAATTTATTTCATATTTTAAATCTTTTGAGCTTTTTTTGTGTTATCGGTGTCGGGTGTATTGTGTATCGGATTTTCATCCAAAAGATTATCTATTTCCTATTATTTTCTGTTTAAAATGAAATAATAAATATTACGACTGAAATTGCATTTTTCCTCATGACTTTAAAAAAAATTAATAGAATATCTTATTAGATTTAAAAATTTAAAGATATTTAATAAAATTTTATGGAATATAAGAAAATAAATTAACTACGGTTTATATACCCCATATTATTAATATATTTACCTCATATTATTAACTACGGTTTAATAATATGGGGTGGAGATAATTATATAAATTTAAAAAGAATATGTAAACTCCAGGAAAGATTTATGAGATTGTTATCATCTCAAGCACATTCCATTAATATTGATAAGTTCAAATTATTGAATATTTTACCTATTCGCTACCTCTTCTACTTTAAAACAAGTCTTTATCTCTACTTAAATTACGATATCTGCAGAAAGCGAAACCTAATGTTGTCCTATATACTGTACCCAAACCTGAAAAAACTATATTTTATAAAAATTTCTTTTATCTAGCCCCTAAGTTCTTTAACTTACTAACTTTGGAAATTCAAAATAGTCTAAACAAACATGCATTTAAAAAGAAACTAAAATACTTTTTGTTTTCTATTGGGGACATTGAAAACTTTTTTGTTTGATCTTGCATTTATCGTAATTATAATCCATTCTAATTTTTTTTTGCACTACTACTAACCTTACGACAGATAGTAAACCCATAATTTACGACACCCTGTTTGCCACTACTAATTTCCTGATTGATATTGTATTTATATTGTTCTCGTTTTGTTACCATGTAATGTTCACTTTTATTTATAATATTCATGTTTAAATTTTTATTGTTATTTGTGTAATAATTGTAACTAACTGTTTGTTCACCTACATGGATCGTTCTACGATCCAAGGTGATATATTTTCTTTACTTTGTTTGTTGATTATAAAATATAAATAAATAAATTATTTATACCTTTTGGTTTTTTAGTGTTTGCCTGTATTATATCTTTTGTTAGTTAAACGTTTTCAAAGAAAATTATCTTAGTTTAAATATTTAAGTTTCCTCTACAGAAATATATAAATAATGAAATATTTAAAAAATTTTTTGGCTGATGAGCTTTTTTTGTGTTATCGGTGTCGGGTGTATTGTGTATCGGATTTTCAACCAAAAGATTATCTATTTCCTATTATTTTCTGTTTAAAATGCAATAATAAATATTATGACTGAAATTGCATTTTTCCTCATGACTTTTTAAAAAAAATTAATAGAATATCTTAATAGATTTAAAAATTGATGACACATTAATTATGTTTTTGATAGCTATAATTAAATTAAAAATATTACAAATATTTTATAGTAATACTTTAAGAAAGACAACAAGAACATAATTCAATTTCATCTTCTAAAGGTTTAACAGCGAAAGATATTTTATAAAATACGCTTTTGTTATATTAGATTTTTTATAATTTAATAACAACTAAAATGTATTACTAGTAATTGTGGGTTTTTTTTAGAATTTTTAGTCACCTGCATTTGGTAAATTCTATCATAACAAAGAAAATGAATAAATGGGTTATAGGCTCATCTCCAAGATCATAAAAAGTAATTAAAAGTTAGGATTCTTTGTATAAATAAAGCCCTAATGATATTCAATAAATTAGAAGGAATATTATTATAGAATGTATTTTTTTAATTTTAGTAACTTTTCTTATATTTTTTCAACATTCAAGTTCCGCTTGAAGAAAATTTCTAGCTTGAGTAAAAAAAACTTTTTCCATTACTATCCGATGAATTCTTTCAAAACGTCTTCCGTATTAATGAAGTTGACGAAAGGTTAAACGAGTCAGAAAAAGTTAAGAGATAAAAATGTTTAGTATAATCTCCGCGTCTTACTCTGTATTTCTGTTTTGTAATTCAGAAAAGCCCATTTACCATCAAAATAAGAAGTTGTAGGCTTCATTTTTTTTTAATTTCTTATTTCGATGTGCTTTCAAGAACATCGAAATCGGATTACCTACTCAGAAAAGCTTTTAAGAAAACAGAAAGCTACACCCGAGTTGAGCGCACTAGCAGTGAAAGTATTAGATACTACATTAGTCGACGGTGCATCTCAAGGTTCTTTCTTAAACAAGGAGAATTTTCCGTCAGATTTCATTTAGCAATTTCATGATAATAATTTTAAGCTAACTATTGTAGTCCGAGTCTATTGATTTAATAGCTAAAAACATCATCTTTTATTTCAAATCACCAGTAATTGGCGCAATATCTTGCGAAAGAAATACCTTTTAAGCAATCGTTAAGAAATATGCCATGAATAAAATAGAATCTGAATTGAAAAATTAACAATAACTCAATCTTTATTTTATTCTATCCCATTATTAAGAACAAGGAGGAAATAATAGACGAATAAATATAGTAAACATATCTTTAAGCAATCCACAAATTAAAAACTATTAACACTTATTAATAGGTTAAAAATAAATTTTTAAAATTGTTTACAAATTTCTTAATATTTTAGATGTAATTTTCAAACGAAACTGCTTTTACTCTCTTTAAAACAAGTGTTTTTTTTATTAAAAGTGAAATTTAAAGGTAGAACGACTTTTGTTTTATTGAAATTAGTTCACCATCAAAAATTTGTTTTTACTTCTAAAAATATATTACATTTAAATTTAAATTTAGCAACACCTTTATTTTTTAAGTTTAAGTTAAAAATCATATGAATACCAAGATTTTTACAATACAAAATTTAAAAAAAAATTAAAGAACACTTAACGATAAAACAAAACTAAAGAACTTAAAAATACCACATGCATAAAAAAAGACTAAGAAGGTAGTTGTTTTTACAACTGACCTTGAAAATAAGTTCTTATTTCTCTTTCCGCTAAGAAAGTGAGAAGATAAGAGACGCACTTGGCACAGATAACAAAAGAAGCTAGTATATCTGGGTAAATGAGTGCATCTTAAATTATTTGTCTTATTCATATCAATATATGATTCTGAATGTTTCTTTAATACTTACTCCAGAAAATGAAAGAAGAATATTTACTCTTTTCATAGGAGAGTTACCATAAAAGATAAATACATGAATATACTATCATAAAATTTCAACAAACATCATTCATTCATAATGTCCAATCAAACATTTTACTTGTTATTCGGATAAATTCAAACGATTCCCATATGATTAGCGAAAGCGAACGTTTTGAACGGAATTTCTAATCTTTAAAATAAGTAATTTTGATATGCGTTTGTTACTTTTCCCTTCATACGTAATGTTTGGTCTACCTCCGCTAACTTTTCTTTATTAGGAAGAATATTGAAGGAGATTTATAGGCTTTTTTTACTCCTACTCTTTTCTAAAATTTCAAAGTAAGTGCAGCTTCTTACTAAGAGCTTTCTCTCTCTTGTTCTTTCGGTTTCTATGTTCATGCAAAGTTTATTTTCTTTATATAGCCAAAAGATAAAATCTGTATGGTGTTCTATAGCAGAGTTTCTCAAACTGTGGGTCGCGAGCCAGTCAGTTTTTTGTGGGTCGCGAGAAGATTTAAAATTTTTTTGAATATGAAGTATCTTTTATAATTTTTACAAACGTGTTATTGACTTTTGAATTATCAAACTATTATTTGAAATCTTGAAATTTATCAAAAAAGAATAAATATATAAATATAAAATTTATAAAAAGTACCGTAACTACAAAAACTACACTACTTGGTGTCGAACGGAAAAGGCAATTAATGTATATAAGTACTGTGTGTCCCTTTAATGTGCCGATAATGCAAATCTAGTCGGTTATTCAAATAACATTTTAAAAAAATATTCAGTGTTCCTTCCCATCCACACCGGAAAGGAGCAATGCAAATTATAAGAATTTTCTTAGGAAATGATGCAACTGCAATATATCCCATATTGCTAAAAAAACAAGTTAAACCCTGTTTTTAAGGGTCAAATTTTAAAATTTTCTCCGGGGGAAGACCCCCAAGCCCACCTTTTTATTGTAGGGATCATTGTTAGCCCACAATTAAACTATTTCATACGCCCAAATTCAAATATTTACTTTTAATTTTCTAAAAAATTAATTTCGCTTCTAATAATTTATTGTTTTAGCTAAATAGTTGGTGAACACCTCCAGTCAGAGAAGTTAAACTATGTGTGGGGCATGATATAATTATATCAGTTCAGTTAATTATAATTAACTGAAGTCGGTGGGTCGGGTTAGATTTTGTTTCTCAAAAGTGGGTCGCGATGTTAAAAAATTTGAGAACCCCTGTTCTATAGCATTTCAAAAATGTACTTTTAGAATAGGGTGTAAAAATAAAACACTTGTGTGTGGAAAGTAGTCTCGTTTTAAAAAAACTTAGACTAAATATGTAGTAAATAAAATTTGCTTAATATGTAAACTAGTGGTTCCTAATCTGTGTTTCTTCCAAGGGAATTTTTAATTTTTAACCACTATAATTTTAAAAGCATTGTAAATGATCTTGTGATATCTATACTCTGTTCATTTAGAATATGCACCTGAGACGTAATGAATTAGAAGCAGTTACTATTGTAATTATCATCGAAAATTTTTCTTGTAAAATGACAAGGCAGCCTAAACAGAAGTAGTTAAAATACTGTAAAAAAACAATCGCTGAAGTTGTGTGATGAGCGCTGATGGGCGTTATAGAGAGTTATTGATCCTGTTTCAGCCGCCTATTCTAAATGAATAGACTATAGTTACAGGCTTAATTGTATGATGGGTAACTGGCCTTAAGTATATTGTTACACAAAGTTGCTATAGAAATTGTGAATATATTTTCTATTCCCCAAAATATTTATTGAAAATTAGGTAAAAGTTTGTAAATACGAAAGCAAAAAAAGTTGGAATTTTTGAGGGTTAAAGTTTGTTATAAATGAATTTTAACGAATTATAAATAGGAGAGAGTCGCCCAAAGCGGATAAGGGCTTGTAGTGCCGGATGGAACACGAGTGTGAAATATGTATGCCATGATTAACTGAGCACTCCCGAGTCCATCAAATCCAATAGAACATCTAATTTGTAGTATGGGGTGACTGGGTGCAATAAAAAAATGGTGGTTTTGTTAAAAAAAAATAAGATATAGTCGAAAACCAGTACATTTATCATACTGTTGATAATATGTTATTTTGACATAACATTAAAATACTGTGAAAGAACCGGCTGTTTTTTATATTTTTGAGGTTTTAATCCCCTTAAAGTAAGAAAAGAACTTTCGGGCAAAGTGGGTAGGTACCCGCCTTATAATAAGTATAACTTAAAAGAAAGTTATCTTTTATGATAGTTAGGTACGTAACTAAGGTCTCAAACATTGGCGGATTTAAGGGGGTCAAAGTGGTCAATACCTTCCCATTCCCATATCTATTCAAGGATATTCCATTTTTTCATTTTAAGCAATGTTTTCAGTTCAATCAGGGACATAATGCCCCTAAAAGTATCTAGCTCTGTAAACCTTTTTCTTTATGAGGAAGGTTATTGAAATAGTTTAATAAGATTTTTTTCCTTATTCTACTTTCTAAAATTTTAAAGTAGTTGCAGCTTTTACTAAGAACTTTCCCTCTAGTACTCTTTCGGTTTCTATATTCATTGCATATTTTCTCTAAAATAGCCTAAAGATAAAAGCCATATGGTGTTGTCCCAGTCACCCCATATTACAAATCAGATGTTCTATCGGATTTAATAGAAACTCGGGAGTGTTCGATTACTCACGGTATACACATATTTTTACTCTCCTAAATCCGTCCCAATGTGTCAACATTAGTTTCGAAAAAAGATTTATTTGTGATAAGATTTTTCTCGTTTGTAGTGATTACCAGCTTTGCCTCAAATGAGTTACACGCTTTGGGCCACTTAGTGGTGTAGATTGGAGAAAAATCCGGTCAATGCAAAAACCGTTCAAAAAACAAAAAAAAAACTCATAGTTTTACACAAATAATAAATTTGATTTTTATTGAGCGGTTTTTGTTGCCCGATTTTTGGACTAACCGGATTTTTCGTATATCCCTCTGACGCTATCGTGTATTTTTATTTTGTAATTCAATAACTCACCTGTTATATAAAATCAAATTTGTAGTTACACTCAAACAACAACTAAGATTTTTTGAGCTTTCAAAGTTAAAATACCCGCTTTGGGCTACTCTCCCGTAGCTTTTCCCTTTCCTTATTTAGCACTATACAGGGTGTTTCGGAAGTCCGTTTCATGGGGGGATTATTTTGATTTGGGACAAGGTTTCGTAGTGTTTAGGGAGTAATGTGTATCTACCGTAAAACGATTATGATGATTTTAATGAGGTGGCTTACTGCAGAAAGAGTGACAAGTTGACCACGGAAAGAAAAAAATCACTGAAAATAGGTGCCTCAAATGAAATTTAAAAGATAAGATTTTTTCTTAATATTTGAGATAATGGGCTGTTAGGGGAATCACACAGCTAAGAAATAATTATCTCTTGAAATAATTTATTGGATTTTCTTAAAAATAATTTTGTGGATTTATTTTAACCTTGAAAAATTTATACATATTCTGGGTATTATGAAGACAAGACTTGTTTTTAAAGCAAATTCTAGCGTAATGGGATACTTTTTGGAGGTTAAAATTTCATATTCTGAGGAAAATGTCTTTAAGTTAAGTGTTTATAGCAATTTACTTAGGCAACGAAATTTTTTTTGCTCTAATTAGTTTATTCATTTTTTTCATACAAAAAATATAAATCAAAGACAGTTATGTTCTAATATTGTCGTGACCATATTATTGTTAGTGATCAGCGTTTGTAATTTCTGGTTCTATACAATTGACGACATGATCAACATGATATAGATGACTAGTGTGTAATTGTTACTTGTTTAAATATATTGGCCATAAAAACTCAATCATTTATAGAAATATGCATTGAAGTTTTTTAATATTAACTATCACATGAAACTAAGAAAACAGGAAAGATATTTTATAGAAAAAATGCAAATAAACGCATTATTTTTTAATGCACTGACTTTAATTTTCCACCTCGAAAATTCTGCTTTCGTGCGCCTAATGCACATGCCTAAATACAGCTCTTATAGTAAGTTTGTGTGTAAAAGATAATGAATATAAAGATGTATTATAATTTTCCAACTTTTACTTTATAAAAACATTTCCAAATACGAAAAAAAACCGAGTCATTTTTGGAACCTTATAATAAATGTGTCTTTTCAATTCCCGACAATTCTACATTAACAAAACCCATAATTTATAGCAAAAAGCAGGCCACAAAATTCATAACGTAAATAAATTACACATTCAGATGAAGAGAGCGAAAACTGCCAAATACATATTGTCGAACCGTATCCATACTCATCACAAAATCACTCTATTTTAAGTATCTCCCACTGACACCTCTCACGAAATCAAACCGAAAATAACTGACACAGTATTAAAAGGTAGGGGGACTAACAAACAAAAAAGAAGTAAAAAAAGCGGTAATAAACAATCCGCAATAATCACATCATGTTTACTTTAAGAAGAAGAAGAAGAAGGGGAAAAGCGGCGGATGTTGTCACTTTCGTGTTAAAGTAGTGGAGGAAAGGGTGCGCGCAGGAAACGCAGCAAGCGAGGAGCAAGTAAGCAAAGGAGAGGAGAGTAGGAAGCATACGACCTCCACATGTTGCTCGTCGTCCGCTCCATATGTCGGCGGCACGAGAGGTGGCTCGAGTGGGCAGGAAGGCGCGCACCTGCGCCCGGCGATGGCAGGAAGGGGATGCGCGCACGCACGCCGCCCGCTCGCTCACACGCCGCAGAGTCACTTTACACTAGGGACCGCTTGCGACGCCTTCTGTCAACACTGAGAGTAGTGATGGGCAAAACAAAAACTTTTAGGAATCGATTATCTAGGTATCGATACTTAGAGTTATCGAGTATTTTCAGGTATCGAATAACACATTTTGAAATTAAGTTCAAATCTAAAGGCAGGTCTAAGGTTTAAGGCAGGTAAGGCAGGTAAAAGGTCTAAAGGCAGTCTATATCTATAAAAAAACTAAAGATTAAAGAACAGGAGAGTCCAAGGCCGTCAAATTTTGCTCGAAAAGAAGATTTACGGCTTGGGTTTTGAGGGGCAAAAAGAAAACAGGCCGCGTTAAATCCACAGCCTTTAATTTTAACTTTTTTACTGGAGTGGACCTAAAATTTACAGAAATTTTTATAAGGGATAGAAGATTATTTAATTTAGAATAGGCTGAAGCCGGTGCTGAAATTGGGGGGACACGCTGCAAGAAAAATATTTAAACCATCCCACTGAAATACCTATTTGCTGGCAAAAAAAAGTGAGCCACCTAAATATTTTCTCTATTTACAGCACTGGCTGAAGCATAAAAATTCGATTACTATTGAATAAAATTGATTTACTATTGAATAAAATTGATTTACTATTGAATAAATTTGATAGTAGGATACATTCCTAGTGTATCAAAAATGAGTTTAACCCTCTCGGCACCAGAACATCAAAAAAGTGAAAAAACTTTTTTTGCTTCTTCTCAATTTACCAAAATGCCCCTATAATTTGTCTGGAAATTTTTTTTCTTGTGTGCTCTCCTTCCTAGTTATTTTTATGAGCCTCATATGGAACATAAGAGGCCATATTTTTTCCATTTTAACAGAAAATACTTGGTCTAGAACTTATTAAAAGACATGGTCATAGTATTAGAAGGTTACGAAATAAGAAAATATCTACCAACCAATAAAAAATATTCTACAGAAGCTAGTATCTAGCTAGTATTTTCTTTTCACAAGCATCACAGCTTAAGATGTAAACATTGAGGAATAAATCATCTTGCTGCCATTTAGGAACGAATTCAGAAACCATATAGAAGTCTCAAATGTGATCTACATGGAATCAGTGATGTCACTGATGAAAAAAAATTTGCGTGTTTACATCATACAAAAGTAGGAGCCTCATATGAGGCCCAGGATGGCGAGAGGGTTAACATTTTTTAAGAGTTTAATTTCTAAAAATTTTCTGCAAGAGAGCCCCTAAACTATCTCTCTTTCTGTATAAACTACTGATATATTTTATCAAAAAATGTGAAAAATTTTAATAAATGGTTCCGAAATTTAACGCCATTTAAGGGAGAAGTATACTGAACAGCAAACTGCTGATTTCTTAAACAGTTTATAACGCATGGTTTGAGAATTCTTTACGTGATGTTCCGTAATACATGGGTCGTCCCTCTCAATATTCTGATGCTGACGCCACCGATGAAAGAGAAATCCCAAAATCCTGCCATCCTATTGCCAGATCCTCAATGCAGCCTATGTTACGGATGTATTTTTGACATTCGCCTTGTAGGCAAGCAGGGTTATCATCCCTAAGCTCTGTCTTCATAAAATACTTCTATGACCACGACTCTTGCGCTCATCTAGCGAACGGGAGGAATGCGGAGAAAAAAGACCGTTTTCACAAGAAATAGTTTACTTGGATTTAGTAAACTCGATGCTTAGTTGCTTAGGCTTAATGTTATTTCATTAAATACTACGCAATTTTGGATTTTATTTAATATAAAAAATAGTTTTTTGTGCTTGATTGGTCGTTTATTTTTATAATATCAATAGATCATTGATGTATTTAAATCAAACTATCATAAAAAATAAAAATAAAAATAATCGATACTGATAAGTTTTAATATACGTGTTAATAATAGCTAGCATATATTAATTAAATTTTATTTAATATTTTGGTCAGCTTTTTCCTTTGGTATAAGTAGTTGGTTTTCAGCCCCTCTTAATGAAAGAAAAACAGAAAAATTTAAACCTCGCTTCTACTTTCTATTTAAACTTATTAAAAGATATCAAATTGATGCTATACTAATGCAAGACTGTTTCAGATATAAAAATGCATCAATAATCCTTCAAAATCCATTTCACAGGGACATAAATCCTGTGAAGTTATTTTCCTTACTAAATAAGGGTAGTTGAAAAATAATAAACAATTTTGCAGGTTTTGAAGGTGTGTACATGAAGAGGAAGGGCTTGAAATAAGAATGCTGAAAATTTTATTTAATTTAAAGATCATCCTAGAAATTTTGAATTTTAAAATCAATAATAAAATATAAATACTTATTTTATAATATTATAATATCAAATATTTAATATTAATATATATAATATTATAATAATAAATAATTTCTTACAGAGAATATAGAAATACTTTCTTAACCTTATCAATTTGGTTTAAAATAAGTTATCAAGTTATTATTTCAGTATAATAACTTATATTCAGTACTTAATTATAAATCTATCCCTCATGTTTTGTTTCGTGGATGTCGTTCTGTTTTCTTCGTATCCACCCCTCTCTGTTTTGGTAGTCGTTGAGGAGGAACTCAAATTCGCGCTTTGATGAGTTGAAAAGTTATTGGGTCTACCATAAGTATAATAGAAGAAAATATTGGTCATATTTAATAAAGTCCTTTACATTTAATAATTTAGAGAAACTTTTTGAAAATATTTTTAAGTGCAAAAGGAGTTGTCAATTTTTAGTAGCCTTTTTATACTATACTCGGTGTTTAATAGAAACAATACTTTATGATAAATTTGTACTGACAACCTTTATAAATTCTTCAAACTTCTTAAATTGGGTAGTGACATAGCTTTACTTTTTTTTATATCGTAAGTGAAAATACTTGTTTGCATCTGTATATTAGGCTAAAGATGCATCTTACTTTTTAATTTTTTGAAAATAATCTTAGTTCTGGAAAAATAAAAGTCATAGGATAATGAACGTAAGAAATCGATTAGATCAGATGCATTTTGGACTGGAAAAACTTAATGAATTTTATTTTTAGGATTGAATTTGAGTATTTGTCAATTTAATTGTGTTATGGACATATGAAGTGTTTGCAGCAACAAACAATATAAGCTATCTCCAACAGTTCTTTCCATTGAATTATCTCATTGTTGTTGCAAGGACATCATATGCAGTATGTTGCTAAATGAAAAAAACGCTCTTACAGAGTCAATAGTGGAGTTTTTAATTTACCAAAATCTTGAAAACGTATTCACCCAAACATGTCTCGCAAAATTTCAATATCTTCAATAGAAATACTGGCCGATGCTTCTCAGTGCGCTGAGCATGCGACGCGTTTTGTACACCCTGGATTTTCTTATTTATTGTCCTGTATTGTTTTCCAGAAAAGGCAGGAGAAATTTCTCTTGCTCCTCAGTTCAAAATTTGCGCTCTTTGCAAGCAGAGAAATGTGCAGAAAACTAACTTGTACTGCCATCTAGTGAATTACTATGCATTCAAACATTGAGGATAAAGCGGACACTAATAAAAAATTTTTGCTTATCTTTTCTTACATGCTCTTAAAATTTAATTTGCCTGTTCATGTCAAGTAACTAACACAAAAAATATAAATTTTTTTCATGGAGGAAAAATTTTAATTTTTTTTTAAGATTTCAAAATGTTTCATTAATTGCAATTTTCAAATCCCAAAATCCCCACTTGATTTTAAATATTCAGTCGGTTGCATAAAAGTTTTTGTAAAAGTCGTTATGTATTATGCGATAGTTTCCAAAATCTGGGAAAAAGCATAATATTTATGAATTTTCATATTTTTGTTACTTTTTATGTAAATCAATTATGTCATATTAGAATTAGACAGTGATAACTGTGTTGTGTGATATTTCTCATATCACACAACACAATTAACACTTCAATTCATACAAAACACTTGTATTAATTAAAAGACTGTCTACATTAGGAAATATACATATTATGTGTGTGAAATTTGTCTTGTAATATTTTGATATCTTGTAAATTTCAAGTCTTTATTAATATAACATTAATTTATTATGAACTACCATGTATGCACATAAATATTTAAGCTTTTTAATTTAATTGTTTCGATTATATTAAAATAACTGTTTTTGTAATAAAGTTTCATTAAATGCTTTTGCTTAGTTAAATGTTCTATCATTTCTTACTTAAATTATCTCTTCCATAAATTTCGCTGAAAAGTCATTTAGAGTTAATTCTTATTTCACAAAACACCATACTAAATTTTTTAAGTTTATAAAATTTTAACATTTAACATAGTTTAAAAGTTACTTAAAAATAAAGTACTTAAATAATTCAATAATGTGTTTTTATATTTAGGGGAGAGTTGCCCAAAACGGGATAGGTGGGCAAAACGGGATATTGAGCCTCGTAGCTTGACTGGCGGTGCTATCTCGCAGGAGACAAGCTAAACTGGTTCCTGACCGCCGTGACAGCATTCTCAGTTGATCTCTCAACGCTAGCCACTTGTTTCGCAAAGAAATATTTTTCAAAGTTTTCAAGTGAGATTTTTACTATAACTTAGTACTTTTTTCGACTGCAGAACAACTATCCTTGTGCTTCTCCGTCCTTCGGAACAATTCCGTAAAGTACTGTGTTTTTTTCATAGCTCTTTTAACAACAATTTCATGTATTTAAATATTGCTAATAAGTTACGGTTCAGGGGTCAGCCACTTATGCTGTCAAAAGCATCACGGTCGGGCAAAACGGGACACTTTTGGGGTGCCATTTTGATGTGTCCCGTTTTACCCGACCATTTCCATTAATGTTTTGGCAATGTGTTTAAATTATTTTAATTGAAATAAGTAATGAATTAAAATATGTATAATCAATTACAACAATTTATTTTAATTTTAAATAATTATATTTTCGAAATAAATAATTGACTTTACTTTTGGGGTACAAATAATTGGCCTGACTTATGTACAAAATTTAGTTATAGGTTAAAACTGTAAGTCAGAAAAATGTTTTGACCAAAAATTTAAGTTTTAACCCCTTAACAGTGCCGCCCGAGCTCAGCTCGGGCACCTACTACGTGCAGAATTTGTGATACCCGAGCTGAGCTCGGGCGGGAGAAAAATTAACGTTTCCGTTTTGTGAAGCCCAAACTAAATTCGTTTCGATGACGATAGTGATTTTTCGTCGTTTAGAGATTGTGAGACATCATGTTTGGATAATCTTCCTCCTAATTTAATAAGATATGTGTGTAATCCAATACTTTTTTATGCGTATGTTAAAATAATTAATACACTTGCAGTTACATTCAAATTTTGATTTTTTATTAAAAATTATTTTCTAACACTAATATAATATAAGAACAAAATTTAACAGTCAAAAAAATTTTCCATTTTTGGGCAATTTTTATGAAATAAATGTCACTGTTAAGGGGTTAAATTAAAAAAGTCGAGTTTTTTTTAATCTTTTTTAGGGGGGTGGCTTATACAAAGATAAACCAGAAAACCACACGTTGTGCGCACTATAATATTATAAAAACATAAGCTAATCACAACTAATCTTTGACCATATTTTCTTTGGCAATTTTTAAAAAGCTATTAATTTATTTTGGATTTAGAATACAAGATGCCTCGCAATTATCAGCGAACATCTTCTAGAAATAGCTAGAACATTTTTATGCGATTTCTGTATTATGTAATTTTTCAAATTTACAATTAAAAAGTGTCTTCCTATAAAAACGTAGCCTATTTTTGTTCTAAAAACTAAATCAAAAGTAAAATCAGCAAAAACCTAATCACATACAAATCCCTATCCCTTTTTACCCACCCTTGGTAGGGTAAAACGGGATCGTATAAGACTTTGTGAAACCAGTATTTTTCACATAAATATTATTGAACAAATGTGAAAAAGGTATTTGGAAAGGTGAATACTTTTAAATGACGTCTCACTTTGGAATGTACCTTGTACACAATACGAAATAAAGCGAAGAATAGATAAGCTATCCCGTTTTGGGGTACTTTCCCCTATGCATTTAAATAATGTTATTGCAGATGAACATAAAGTATTCATAGTTAAAAATAAACTGTGGGTAAGCTATCTCTTGATTTTACATTATTTTCTATTGATTGTAGCTTTATTGAAATAAATTAATAATTACCGTAATTGAAAATTTTAAACAGCTAGGGAGCTACCGCCCCCCCCCCAGCTCGCTATCACTCTCCAACCCCTGTAAACAGCTTACGAGGGGCCTTTTGGATTGCTTCGTAATCATGACAAAAGACCAAGTTCACTGAACTTATCTTATTTTATAAAATAATAAAAACAATTATCAGAAGAAACGCGACAACCAACACGTCACAGGTCATCTCCATGAAAAACACTTTTTAAAAGTTTGAATATTTATTTACATGTACACACCAATGAATCTTTAATATTCAATATTTTACTGCCTAGTAACTCGTTAGTACACCTAGTGTTTTATCATTCACATTTTTGTAGAAACCAAGACTTGTTAAACAATGTCTTTTAAGCTATTGAGAAAATCATAAGAGACAAAACCTACATGACACTCAATGCTTACAATTAATTTTGATTATCAGACTAAAAATTACAAAGACATTTTTGGAAAAATCTAATAGCTTAATCGGAAATCCAGAAAGAATCCAAACATTTCGATACCAGGAATGTGTCATTTGGATCAGTAATTCAAAAGTTTTTCTCTGGAAACCATTCACCAAAAAATATTTTTAGAATAGAGAGATTTACCGATGAACTTATGATAGGTACTATTTAAAATAAAGTTTTTTGTTGCACTTTGTGTAAAGCCAGATCACGTGTGTTAGTGGCATCCTAGAATTATATATAGAGATACTTTAAATAGCTCACGAGATTGTGATTTTTAAATAACCATGTATAAAAAATTATAAATTTCTTTATTAAAAACTTGAAAATAGAGGAATATATTTTGGAAAAGCCGCCTTTTTAAAACCTTTTGAAATAAATGAAATTATTAGAGATTTTTTTACATTTGTTCAAAGAAAATTTATGAGCTGATGATTTATCTTGAAAATTATTTCAATGAGCAATTTTAATGTTCTGAAAACCACTTTCATTCAGGAGTTCGGGATGAATCTTCTAAAAACCATTTCATTTGCCAAAGACCGAGTTTTCCATAATTCAGCCGAATCCCAGTTTAGCGTGTTCCAAATTAGAATCCAGTCATGGTTCTTTGCCAGGCTGATCCGAGTACAACGACATCTAGATCTTTGTTTGAATCTGAGGTTAAATTATTACCGATAATCATTCGGCGAATTTAAATCGATTGTTAAAAGGATCTCCATCCCATTCCGTCAAAACATTAAGTTGACTTGATTCATTTTATAAAAGCGTAACACTTTTAACATTTGAAATCTTCATCCCTTAATACTTTCAAAAATAAAGATTAACTTTAAATTAAAAATAGATCGATATCAGGTCGTGAATTCAAATTTGAAAAATTATCAGGTTTAAAAATATATTATCGACAACATGTACCAAATAAGATTTTTTAATTTTCCTTAAATATGCCCCTCTTTAGAATTTTACTTTGACACCTTTAAAATTATAAACAACTTATAAATCAATTTTTGAGTTTATAACTGTTTTGCCAATTTAATTGAGATAAAAGTTAATTAACAACTTTTTTAAATACTTCAAAATATTAAGAAATAATATAATAATTTGTAAAATTTTAGTAAAAATACATTTTTGGTATTTATTTTCAAATTGATTATTGTTTCATAACTTATAAATGAGTAAATAATTTTAAATATATATTTAACATTGATACGTTAGGACGATAATAAAAATTAGAAAGTCTATCGAATCAGTCACCCAACTCAATTTCTAAAACTTCTGCTCCAATAACAATGTATAATGGTATGACTTGTTTGAAATTATATTTAAATTGGTCAAAACTAACCTAGCTAAAAAAAAGTACTCCTCACAAAAATAATGTAGAATGCATCCGTCCATAAGATCGGAGCATCTAAGTGACACAGAAAAATATTTTTTTCTAAATGATTGATACCTAGATCTTTAAGTACAAAAAAATATATAATTATTAATTAAAATAAAAAAATAATTAAATTTCAAAATTGCAAATTCGGGTTGGGATGATTTCTATTCTGTTATCTATTCTTATACCTAGATCTTGAATTTTTTTCTACAGTATGGAACAAAAAACCCAATGAAAAAATTTTCAAGGAAAAAATATTAGTGAATAGTAAAAATACATTTCAAAGGAAGGTAACATTTTTATATTGTTTTGCTATTTCGTTTTTTTGTTCCAAATTACCTTCTACCAACTTTAAGTGCACCAATTTTACCATAACACTAAAGTAAGAAGAAAGGAATGGTGAAAGCTTCACTTTTTCTAAAACGAATGATTCAACCGTCTATTTGCACGAATCCGATTCCTTCCAGATATTAGCCCCTTCTCAAATCAAGTCACGAACCCTTTAAAAGGTATAAGTTTCCCATTCCCAACTATTCTGTTTCATTCTACGCACCTAACCGAAATCCGCAACTGACACGTCGGATATCAACGGAGATACTCGAGGAGACTTTTGCATAACGAACTTGTGCGATGCGGTTCGTTAAACGATCCGTTTTCTCGGCTTCGTTTAACTCCTTCAATGTTTCTCTCCCACTCCATCATTTGCTCCTTGAGTGATGGTTTCTCTCGGAGCTCACTTGGCGAGCGTCTTGGCGAACTTCTTGGCCTGCTGAGATTCACAACCATTCACAACGCTCAAATGAAAAGTCGACTGAGCTGTTATACTACAACCACAACGACTTCTTTGCAGGGGTTTCCAAGGTATAGCTCTCCCAGGTAGCACGGGAGCACTAATCGGTGTAGTAGCAATGTTGGCCAATTTAACGAATATCGATGAATGTGGGACAGTTTGCTGAATTTTTATTGTTTATTATTTAAACAACATTAAAAAGCATTTTAAATAACATTAATGGACTGAAATGAAGTATTTTCTTGCTCCTTTTTGAAAATTAATGTCGTAGAAACCAATGCTGGGCAATGTTGTCGATATTTAAAAGAAGGTGGAGGTCGTTTTGACAAAGGGCAGTATTCACTTAACGATATTGGCCAGTGCAACTAAAATGTGACCGTCATAGCTAAATGTATTTAACCGGGATAAAACCAGCCTTTTTTCTCTAAAACTCAACAAAAATTATCTCAGTTCACGAACTATATGTTCGTATGGTGTATGGTTAGCTGGTTGAATTGGCCTTTAAGTTTTATAAATAATAAGAGTGGATAGGAGAAACAAATTCGGCCCTCCTTTGGTTTTATGGACGGTTGGTTTTATGCAGCTCATGGTTTAAATAAAATTTGTGATCCATGCGCACGGGTGACTTAACAAGAGTTATAGGGAATCAAATCCCACCCCCCAAAAACTTTCCAATATATTCCGTTATCTAATAGTAAAGGAATTTTTCATTGCAATCAGGAAAAAGTCCAAATCTCCAAAAATCTCCAAAAGTCTTTAGCTTGCCACACCAGTATCCCGCTCCTAAAACCATTCATGCCACAGCGCTAAAAGGGTTGATTTTTTGGCGCCCACACTTAGCAACCTGATTCAGCCAGTGCCATCTACGCGTCTGACTGTTTCTTAGAGAAGGAGAGGGCCACTGAAATATGGATACGCACCACTCAAAAACATTTTTACTCAAAAACAACTTTTTTTCACAAATTCTATCGTTGTGTTCAAATTACTTCAGAGCAAATGCGAAAAGTCGTGGTACCGTAGAAAAAGAGCTGTTAAACCGAGGACGCGGCCTGTTTGAAACTTTTTTTCATATTTGTGGATGATCCCGGGTAGATAAGAACCACCTGGTCTATTAATCCACACAATGATAACACACCCTTTTCTATCAAATACAAAAGGAAATGCTGTGAAGCATATTGATAAGCCTATTGATACTTGTTACCGGACATTATTGTATTTTGAAAAATGTGCATATTTACAAAGTGAAACGATAGTTATATTTTCATAAGATCGTTAAGATAAAGAACATTTAAAAAATGATGCAATAAGATTATATCAACATTACTTTTGTACTGTACTAGTATTTTTATGAATAAACGATACCTAAATTTCAAAATTGACATTAAGACTTAATATATAAATTTTAATTTTAAAATACTTAATATCTTTAAAAATTAAAATACTTAATAATTATTTAGTTTTTACACAAACATTTTGACCAAAAGTTGTGCAAGAAACTTTTATTACATACTAGAAGAATATTTTATGTAAACAAGGCAGTATATGAATAAAAATTGTAGTGTATATGTAACGTTTGGAAAAATCTTGTTAATATTTTTTAAATTTTAAGATTAATAAAAACCATTGATTAATTTCTCATAGTAATTTAAAATGGTTTTAAAGTTATAAAACGAAAGAAAACACAAAACTTTCAGTGTGTACAGAAAAAAATCTGATAAAAATGAGTTATTAGCAATCAATTAATAGTGTCTTCTGTAGTCAAAAATTACTTTTAAGTGGCGAAATTCATTAAAATACCTTAAACTGTAGATTAATCTACAAACACGGATTTTTTAGTTTAAAGTCTATTTTCCCTTCTTCAGTCCTTCACGGAAGAATTTGTCATTCAAAGAATACGGAACTTATTTGTTAACAAATACGAAACACCTTAGTTTAATAATCAAACGAGTTAAGTTTTCCTGTGCTTTCATTTTTTAAGTAACAAGTTAAATTTAAAGGAAATGGTCGAACTATGGCTAGTAACTAGACTTTAGTTTAAGAGGAGGGGCAAATATATCATTTTTATAATAATTACAGATTACAGCAATATGTAGTAGATAAAATGTAGCTGCTGGTCTTATTGGGAAACCAGCAGCTTTATTTAGTCATCAAAATTGTGTATTAACATTGGGTTCTACGTCCTAAATGGGGTATGGGGAGATCTCTAAGAAGAATTTTGAGTTCAATTTCGATATTTGTCCCGAATACCGCAAAGATGTGTTAGGCGCCAAATAACAAAAGTATCCCCAAAAATTTCAAAATAACTTAGATAAATTTACTATTCTCTAATGATAATAATAAAAATTGACTACATTTCTGTTATTTGGCTTCCAAAATAGTAGCTTAATAATTGAATCATCCAAAATAGCTTAAGAATTGAGAAAGGGAATAAATCAAAAACCACACAAGTTTTGAGAAAAAAAACTGTATAAATGATGGGATTTTCTTTGTATAACCTCCAAATTTACACTGGAAATTCAGGACCCTATTTAAAAGAAAAAGGCAATAATTAAAACAAATATAAGTACATTAAAAAGTATTTTACAGTCGAATAAAAGTTGTTGGACTTATTCCCTTTTTCAACCTTATCAAATTTCAAGTGAAGAAAAATCTTAAAAAACCATTTAAATTAATGTTTAAATTATATTTCTGCTTAGTTCAAAACACAAAAGTGAGAAATAGAAAGATTAAAAGACAAATATATTTTAAAATTAAAAGCAAATTTTATTCTGGCCTATTTTACACCACAAAGAATAAGAACAGAAAGAAAAATTAACTTTAATTGAATCGTCAGTTTGAAGAAGGGAATAAGTCCAAAAAATGACAAATTGACTTTTTGTGCTCAAAACAATCTCCAAGCTTTTCCCTACACATGGGTGAAAAGAGGGGGAAAATAACTAACCCCTATAGGGAGATATCGCCCCTTGAAGTTGTGAAATCGATATCCATACAATGAAAATTCCATTACTTGTTTTTCGGATTCTCAAAACTTGATTTTTGGACTTATTCCCTTCTTCAAACTGACGATTCAATTCCAAATTAACTGAAAAAATACAATGAATGGACTTCGATTTCGCAACTTAAAGGGGTTATACCTCCTTATAAGGGGTATTTATATTCCCCCTCCTTCCACTCATGTGTAGAGCAAAGCTTGAAGATTGTGTTTTGAGCACAAAAAGTCAACTTTTCATTTTTCGGACTTAATCCCTTTTTCAAACTGGTGATTCAGTTATGAACGGAATAGATATAGGAATTGGACCTAATTTTGACGGTCGAATTTTAAAAAGTATAATTGTTCCTCACTTTTGAGCACATGGGTGAGCCGAACGCTCCCTTTCTACGCCAAATAGCTTTTCCGGAAAACACCAGTATAGTCATACCGCCAGGAGAAAAACTTTAACAGAAAAAACTCTAAAAAGAAGTACAAATCCAAATGATATCCACGCAGATTTCCCACAAAACGCTTGTTCGTCGTTTACGAATTACCGTCAACCCTGAAACTGAGCGGAAAAATCCGTTCCCATAACAATCGCAACAATATAGCAAGAGGTCAAAAATTTTTCTCCTGGCGGTATGTCTATGAGTAAATAATCATCGAAACTTCGTTAAGGGGTTCACCTTATAAACCCCCTCGGATATAGTAGCCCTGGTGGAAAAGATATTACTATCAACAGTTGGATAGAAAGAAGCAGAGAGCGAAAGAGAGCGCGCTCTTTGCTCGCCAATCGATCGGTCGCCAAACCGCGCGGCAGCCGCCACCGCCCTCCCAGGCTGCTTGACGGAGGAAGATTCTCTGCTGGTCGCGACGGTCATGGCCGAAGTCCACCCTCCGCAAGGTAGGACTCTTCCCTCGTACTCACTCCATCCAAGGGGGATCTGTGGGTGGGGGGATAACCCCCCTCACTGTCAATTATTAACTCGCGGTGTTAGAAGCATTTCGCTCATCAGTCAGTGTTGTGGTGGTATACGGAATGGTAAAGTGGAGAGATTATTAAAGATTTTTCTTTCGCGATGTGGGGCCTATCGCTACCTTGCATTGTTTGTTGAAAGGTAAGGTCGTATCTTCCCACATATTCATTACCGATTCTGGTTTAGTTTGGAATGCTGTGTATTCCCGCCTCCCTTCAAGAGTGCTTCTAACATCCTCTCTCTTTTCCTAATGTAACTGGTGATCTCTAATGTAAACTTGGATCGAGTAAAAAACCTGAAAGTATTTGGATTTTCAATCGTTAATATACAGAAAACCCTTTAACTGGCTTTGAGTTATAATAAGAGTATGGATAACTAACTACTGGAAAAGGAGATGCACTAGATGTTGTTTCCCTTGCTAGAAGATTGTTGTTGAAGTTAAAATTTCAAATTGCCCATTTTATGAGTGCAAAAAATACACAGTTGGGGTGTCAAAATCATAAGGATATCTTATTTAGTTTTGCAGCATTGTGTTTTGGGAGGAGGTTAAGTTTTTTCAATATTCAGAAAAATAGAATTCTCTAGTTACTTCATGTGTAAATATTTTTACAAACAGAACAAATTGCTAGTCCATTCATTTTGAATTTATGTAAACATTAAACTAACGCGCTGAATAAATTTTCTGAGGTTGATATCTATCATCCAAAAAACAAATAAACTGGCTTAATATTTACTTTTTTATGCTGAGGTGAGATGGACCTATCTCTTTAAATCATAATCTAATAGGTATCAGAAACCTATCAGAAAATGAGTGAAGTTCCGAAAAAAAATGGATGTTCAGCATAACGTTAAAATGAGCTAAATCATATCATGGTTATGTTTGAAATATTTTAATATTTTGGGCAGGGGTTACCTTTTTATCTAAACACTTCTTTTAACCATCCTTGTGTACCTTAACTTTCTTGTAAACAACGTGCTCCTTGTTCTTGGGCACTTGCCAAATCTCTGGATCAATTATTAAGGTTTACATTCTTGCCTTTCTTCATAATGTAACATCACATTTAAACTTTTGAATTTAATAGTCTATTGTGAAATATAAACAGATCACAATCGTCTGTTTTGTTACATGATACATAGTTTAAATATATGAATAGTCATGCGTGTTTATTTAATATTTCGATATAAATTTAAATGCTTGTGATAAAATTCAATAGAATATGCGCTTTTTTACTGGAGTAGTGTTCAAATCACTATTCATGCAAAAATACTTGAAAACCAAGGATGACAAATATGTTACATACTATCAAAACCTCTTATCTGTGTATTATTTAAAAACTGTATAGTGTTGGAACTACTATAACTACCCATGGGTTATATGGTATCTTGTTAAAAATTTAAACATTGTTTTTTTAAGTCGTTAAATTTATGACAGCTCATTTTTACTATATTCTGAATAATTACATATTTTTGTGTGTTTTGAGACATTGGATTTTTAAAAGTATAAATAAAACATCCGCATATATGACTAACCGAATTGATTGGGTCCGATCTCAGTTAATTGAAGTTCTGCTGTATATTATAGGTTTTATATGGTGATGGAGTTTTCTACAAATATTTCCAAACAATTCTGACAAATATTTTACACAACAAAAATATTTATTAATATTTAACATCCATGTATAATGTTTTCCTTGTTTATGTTTATTTTTATATTTTATTTCGTAGTACTAATCTCTGTATATATTTTCTTTGGGGGATATGTGGGAGGCAACGCCCTTTAAAAGATCCATCGATTTTATGTTGATAAAAATATATCTCTAAAAATACCTTTGTTTCTATGCATGGCTCTTCAAAAGGCATCTCTTTCCTTTATCCTATTTATTTATTTTTTGTTTTCAATTCAGTTCTCTTTGAAAATGATTCCTTGTCAAATATGAACGGATCGATTGTAACAACATAATACTCCCCCCTGACGACACGGCGGTTGGTCACGTGGGGAGGCCGTTAAATTGCACTTTCTTACATTTTAATGGCATCAGGGGGGAATCAGGTATTCCAAAAAGTCTTTCCTAAGCAATTACATGAATTGGGGGAAACGAACTCGCTCGTACGCTTCGATTTAAAAAAAACATCACTTTCTACGAAAATGTTCTGAATTACCTAATAAATCCAATGGGAAACGGGAATTTCAAAGTTGAAATAGAGTCTAAGATTGACACTGGCAGGAAAACTTGGCAGAAAATCTAATTTGGATTTGCTCCAAAGTCTGCGATGACGAACAATACACTTAAGTCACATGGCGGAAGATTCCCTATGTAGGTAAAAGATGAACAGTCGTGTTTTTAAAAAATTAATGATAAGAAGATTGTAATAAAGATAAGATTGAAGATAAGCGTAATGGGTCATCAATTTAGAGAGGTGGTTTTAGGGATGTATGAAGAACAGGATATCAACAACTCTTCCAAACCACTAACATGCTAAATTATCCCAAATTTCGCAATTAAATGTAACATGTAAGATCCTTAATTAACGGCTTAAAGTTTTATATTTCCAACTCTTAATTTTGAAGTGTAGTAGTTTTAGAGTTTAATTATATAAAAACACAATTTATTATTTTACAAATCAATTTTCATAAATCAGAATTGTTTTGGTTGTACAAAAAGTTATATTTCAAATATTAACTGGTAATTTTAACATTTTAATCATCCACCATTTGCTTTTTTGTTATCTATTTGAAATACATAATTTTATACATTTATAACAGTTTTGTGGTACATTCCTCATAAAGTTCGTACAATTAGAAACAAATTATATCTTTAAAAATAGTGTCTTACTTTGTTTGTACAAATGTACTTTTAGAAATAGAGTCCTATTTATTTGCATATGAATCTTATGAAACATTAAATCTGTTTATATATGAATTGTTATCTTCACACCATGTTAATAACTATTATTCATTTATACTAACAGAAAATATTTTTGAAAGAAAAATCGCGGTCATATTAAAGGAATCTAAGATAGGTGAAGACTTTATTAAACATGATTTCAGATCTTAGAATTAAAAAGTCCTTTAACTGATTGGAGAAGATTTTGTAAACTATGATTGAAAATTTCATTTTTTAAACATAATCAATAACCTGGAAATGTTCACCTTCTACATGATGAATATCTACAGTTATGTTCCAGTTTTAAGTCATTAAAAGTTCAATGAAAACATCAGAAAACAAACTCTGTAGTTATTTAAAAATTCTTTAAGTATATATTTTTACAGGAATATTTATTTCAATAATTTGAATATTTGAAAATTTATATTTATCAGCAACTAGCGCTGACGCGCTAGACCCGGGCTTCGCCCGGGTTTCAGTTTTTTTATAAAAATCATCTGGTGCGTTACAGATTGGCTTTGCCAGTCCGTTTTTAAAAAAAGATTATTCTGGTGTGTTACAGATGGGCTTCGCCAGTCCATTTTAAAAAAATTCTTCTGGTGTGTTACGGATGGGCTTCGCCAGTCCAAATGTGGAAATAGTTAAATAAGGAGCCACTTTATGTTTATGCTACAACAATGGATTTTAAACTGCAACAATCAAGAATATGCCTACAACAATTAATGTTACATCTTCTTTTGTTATATTTACAACAATGTGGTTTTGCCATGAAGTTAGGCACAAAATATGGGTTTTTGAGCATAAAATTGACCAAAAAAGTTGTTATGACGCTTCGATTTTAAATTATTTTTATTCAGAAACCTTCCCTGGAGGGAGTAGATCAACGTGGAATAGTTTAATAGTTAATGTAGGTTCGAAAAGTTTAAAACTATAAAGGACATACATACATACATATACAAACATTGATTTTTATATATATAGATATTAATTAAACTGGAATATTTTGCAAACCTTTAACAATAGAGAAATGCTTCAGATTCATTTAAAATAAAACGTCTTTATAGTGAACAATTAATTATAAGAGCAAACTTTACGGGTTAGCAACTAAAATCGATGTAACTATAATGTTGGATTATCATTCCGGGGCTAGTAAAAAGGTACATGATAACTTGGGGGTTTACTATATCCAGGGTTCACTGTTTAATACTGAAAACAGTAAAGGGGTTTGTGGCAGGTTATTTTTCTAATCGGTGTATTTAAAGAGAACTGTAAAGTGTAAATTGTACGGTAAATTTTTCCGGTAAGTTTAATGGTAAGTTTTGGCATATTTTGGCATATATATTTGGCATATATAATTTTAATAATTCACTACAAAGTATTAAAAATTAATTCCTGTTTGTTCAGCACAAGTAACTAACTCGCTAAATTTTAATTTGGATTCAGCTAAAGGAAGGTCGAATATTTATGTTGCCATTCCCAGACTGGCTTTCACCTGATTTTGAATCTTAATTGGGAGATGGTTGTTCTTGAAACTCGGTTAGACAGGTGTTTTCAGAGAAAGGTCATCACGAAGATCACCTCGTTAGAGCAAGTAATTCAACTTGACTATAGATTGGAAAGAGTTTTACCCTCGATTTTCTATCTCATTGGTTGAAACGAAAAATGAGGAATGTTTATGAATTCATTTTAATTATATCCATTAATTTTTTTTATGTATTTGATATTTTAGATCAATTATACACACAGGCCAAGTAAATTATTCTATTGTTTTATTATTTACTTCATGTTATGCTCACGTAAACGTTTGATATATTTCATGCAGTTTGTGGACTAATTGTAAAATGAAAGAACCTTGCATTCTTTCGTGAAGCCTATGCTTCACGAAATACGAACAAAGTTAAAAAATGTGCCGCTCACACCGAATTACTAAATGAAATTGGGATATTCTACGTTTACTTTATGAACTAAATCTTTTGTTATAATATAATTAAGAGATGCATTAAGGGTTGTACGAAAGCGTTCAAAGGCTAATTTTATGAAACAGAAACTGAATAACTAAAATACCGAAAATTTAGTGTCACTGATACTTTAATTTCAATTACCATACCACATACAACTAGTTCTCACTTTTTTATACACATAATATAAAATAAAATTTAGACATTTAACGTAGTTTAATGACTGAAATACTACAGTTTCCATTTATTTTATATTCATTCAGAAGCAAAATCTGATTTATTGGTTGAAATTTAATTTTTTACATTTTCTAGAGTAACAATTCATTTTCCATTTTATAAAGGGTAGTTAATACTGTTAAAATTTATATCCTTTTAAGTAAGTCTCTAAATGGAAAAGTGACAAAAGTAAAAAATAAGCAATCGTTGATATCAAATTTTTTTGCGGTCTCTACCACCCTGTAGGTATGGATATCGGAGAAAAAGCTTACTTCTTAAATTCGACTGCAAAACACGATAAATGTATATTTTGTTTGGTTGACAAACCACCTAAGTTAATCTATATCTCTTAACCGTTTCCTCCACAAAAGAATGTGTCTACCTCTTTTGATTCCCAAAACGTTTTTGCTGATCAAGGAACTCGAGACAAAGTTAAGGGGATTAAGCAGGTTTTGCAAATGTCAAGTCATAAGTAAATCGGGCACAAAGCCTACTCTAGGATGGATCTATAAACCACCAGGGCATGAAGAGACTATTCTCCAGAGTATTTCGTCCTAGCGGTTTGCACTGTTACGGTCTAATTAGTCCTGTGTTACCGGAGCATCGAAGAAATCAATTTCGGTTATGTAGTCCTTCCTCTCGTTACTAGGGGATGAGTGTTCAACACGGCCAAAGCACTAGTTTTGAAAACATCACGTTGCTTTTCATTATGCATCTAGCCCCATTAGGGAAAGAAAGATAACTAAAAGCACCAGTACTTCACTAGTCCCAAAAAGTATTTTTGCGGGATTGTTCTAGCGTGAGATATACATAGACGTACGCGTGTTAATAATCTCTTAAGGGACAACAGCTTTGCGTGTCTATTGTAATACATAGTTCAAAAGGGTCATTCAATCCAAAATGATGTGATACTTTTAAGTTACTTTAATTTTGATTCGAATTTCTTATGCTAAAGATATTTAATTCATTTTATTAGACTTATTTTCGTGTTCCTAAGGCGTGAAGTTTTTAAAATTTATATGTTTATTCTACGGAATACTGAAAGAAAACATTTTTGCTTTAAAAAAAGTTTAAAGCAAAACTTTTTTATCATAAAAAAGCATATTTTTTGTACTTAAAATATCGAGTTGTAGTCTCAGCATGTGAAAACATTTTTATGTTAAGGAATTATACTTCTTTAAACTTAAGAGTAACAAAACTGGAATACACCTTTTTTTTAAATGTTGCTCTTACTAATGCCACTTAGAGCCTCCAAGCTCCATCCGCAGATGTTTCTTTTAAATTCAATAGTTCATTAAATGATATGGTCTGGATTTTGTAAAAAATTAGTTTTTCAGTCGAATAAATATTACAAGGTTTACTTTTATACTGATTTATAAATAGAAAATATCTGATAGAATGATTTCATTAATGTCCTATTTTGAAACATTGTAAAACGTAGAAAATGGTGTAATTTTTGGTAAAATTTACTTTTGGTATTTAAATATTGGGGGCTATGAGTTTAAGGGGATAATATGAATTCAAACCTTTTCAATGCCTTTTGTAATGTGTCATAGTCATATTACAAAAGGATTATGAAGGAGAGCATTATAGAAACCTGGTTAGATGAATACAGTGGTTCAGAGAAGGGTGAATTAACAAGGAAATATTTTCCGACTATTGGCCATCGTATGTCTTGAGCTCATTTCTATGCCAACTTTAAAATAACTCAATTTCTAACTGGTCATAGATGGTTTGGGAGGTATCTTCATCGTTTTGGTTTGGCTCATTCTTCGTCTTGTGACTGTGGTTTTGGTGAAGAAGATGTCCATCATATTTTTTATGATTGCCCTAATTTTCATCCCAAAGAAAAGTTTTGAGATTGGCCTTGAGAAAAATGCACATCAATTGGCCAGCATTCCTTTTTGCTATGATATCCAATAGAAAAACTTTTACATTATTTGTTAATTTTGTTGAAAGTGTTTTTTGATTCTGTTGTTTTGTACTGATTACTGTTTTTATTTGAGCTTTTAGTTTACTTCTGTAAGCCCTATGTTATACTCTGTGGAGCATGGGGAGATTTTAAATTTTCTTAATAAAAAAATATGAATTCAATGAACAGTTTTAGCTTTACTAATATGAGTGCATCAATTTATTTGAATTGTAGATGTGTCAGAACAAATAAAACTAAAATGCTAGTTTTAAAACATTAATCAAATGCCAGATTATCAGGTAAAAAATTGAATATAAAGAATTTTTCCTAGCTAAGATCCAGGGTATTTTTTAAGGAATTAAAAAAAGTTAATTGTTACAAAAACTTCCCACATATTATGATGAACTTATAACAAAACTCATTTTTGCCTTTGGAATAGGTAACTTTGAGAACATAAACCCAAATTTTCTTTCAATGGAAATTTTAAATCTATTTAGTTTGTTTCAACTATTTTTCAACGAACAGCAACAAATGAAAAGGCCCGAATTGTAAAGGAAGCGCAACAAAATGTGTGACACCTCTAATTAATGAATCATCATACTGTCAGAAGCCAGGAAAATAAAACAGAAACAGACATCACTCTTGTACTTTTTTTCTTATCAGACCTCGGTGCCAATTCAAGCAGCTTCCGTAGTTTCAACAACCTCCTGATTTTAGCCCACG
Organism: Tetragnatha versicolor; assembly: GCA_024610705.1. Classification (NCBI taxonomy): domain Eukaryota; kingdom Metazoa; phylum Arthropoda; class Arachnida; order Araneae; family Tetragnathidae; genus Tetragnatha; species Tetragnatha versicolor. The sequence goes on from JANDEH010000009.1 coordinate 44,952,554, forward strand.
CATGGTGTGAAATAAGTTTATGACGGTTACTCTTTCCAACAAAAAAATTCCCGAGAAATGATGCAAACAAACTCATCTAATAGTATTTCAATGTCGTAAATATACTCAATTAGTCATCAAAATATTGCTAAGTCCTGAACATTCAATGAAGTCTTTAAACTGATTTTAAAGTATTCCTTTAATTTTATTTATGCTAATATCATGATTCTCTCAAACTTCCGCTAAATCCCGGCACTTTTTCCAAGAAAAATTTCTCGTAGTAATTTACAAACATTATATAGCCATGTTGATTCATTTTAGATACTATCCATTACTTAAAATATCAACGTAAACTGATGATTTTGAAGGTATTTCAAAACTAGGATCTTTAACTAAACCGGTGGTTAATTTATTTCTCTTTTAACAGTTTGGATCACTAATATAGACGTTATATTCAAAACATATCAACAATATATTCGATTAATTGAAAAACTATCATTAAAATTTAAATTCTAGAAAAATGCTCACAATATGATAAACATTTCGCAACTAAAAATCGTCTTTTTAGTCCACGAAGTGTTTCAAAGTTCCGAGGAAATTTTATTAAAATAAAGATAATTTTTTACTCCTTTTAAAGGTTTTGCCTATTTTAAAATTCCCACCAATTTTGAGTAATCACATAACTGGCTTCCTCTCCTTCTCCTTAAGAATGAGTAACTAAATAAACTTTTGTATACACACATAGTATTAAAAGTTAATCATAAGTCAGCATAATAAAAAAAATTATATGTTTTAATTTTACTTGTGGGTTCATAAGTCATAAACATTGTTTCAGAAAAGTTAAGGCTACTCTACGAAAAACTAAAAAATCATGTTACGTAAATTGTTGTTAAACATAAATTGTTGCGTAAATTGTTGTCCTGTTGTTAAATTGTTAGAGTTACTTCAAACTTTAAAGAAAAAATAACAAGATACCCCGAAATTTGATCACTTTCCTTAGATTTTCTCAACACTTTACAGTTAATAATAGTAACCAAAATACGATTTTATTTGTAAAAAGTAAACTAAGAGGAAAAAGTTACAGTGTCGTTATTCTGAATCAGAGGATAATAAAATTTTTTTAATAAGGTTATAGTATTTATGATTGAATTCACATACCGAAAAAAATTTATTTTAAACAAAGTAAACACTTAATTTTTAGCTTTTCTAGTTTAATAGGGATTAAATATTGATTTCGCCATAAATTAAATATTAAATGTAGCTTTATCATCTCCTACGAAAAAAATTACTTATAAAAATTAAATTAATATACAAATATTCAACAGGTGAGGCTATTTTCACTCATTCAGTTGCCAGCCCCGTTTGATTCATGAAATCCACAAGTGCCGAAACATGAATCTAATCCGTTAAGGACAAAATAGAATTCTTCTTTCCTTGTCGCACGCAAGAAGTCTTGTCACGACACACGAGGGCTTCTCTTCTAACGCTCCCCTTTCTACTTCCTGGCAACGGCTTCAGAGTGGGTCAAACTTTTCAAGGGGATATTTTTAAGGTACGTGCCTACGTTGAAAACGTCAATTTCGACCAAAACTAGTAATTTTTGTTTTTGATTCTATAATTTAGTACAGCTTTTTAGCTTTCCAAAACTATCTTACTTTTGATTCTATAGCAACTAGAAAAAAAGTTATAGCTAGTTAAAGAAAGAATGTCACATGCCGGTCATATGCAAAATGTCATTTCAAATGCGTTTTTCTCCGAACAGTTTTTCTAATAAATTTAGTCACGGTAAAAATGATTTCTCAAAATCTATTGCTTGTATTGTTATGAAATTTGGCATGAATGTTTTTGATAGTATTATCTAGGGAATGACCTATGGAAATCTTGTTAAGTTGATTCTAAGTGAGTGTAGGAGCTTGTTTATATAGGAAAGAAAGGAAAAAAAACTGAAAATTTAATGTATTCCTAATTAAAAGGCTGTAACTTCTATAAAAATTTTTATATCTAGAACTTCTTAGGTCATTCCCTAGATAATTGTCCTAAAATTATGTTACAGGTTAAAAAATCACTTTAAGTTAGCTAGATTTTTAATTATGATGTTTATCGTAAACTTAAAAAATGATCAAATTTAAGCTATTTTTATTAAATTTTATGAATTACATTAATATTTTTTTAACTTTTATATTTAAATAACTGTTTTCTTATATAAATGCATCTAAAAAACCAGAAATATCAGTATATTTTACATTTTTAAAGAAAAAGTTCTCCAACGTAGGCACGTACCTTAAGGTCCCCTTACTATATAGATCACGGGAAAAGTTAGCCAACAAAAGGTTTTTCAAGCATTATTATTCTAAATTATCATTATCCTACAAATATTTTATAAAGACCATAGTTAGAAAATATTTAATGTATATTGACAATACTGATTTATGATTTGTTAATATTTATTTTGAAAAAAGCATTTTTGCCCATCTAATTTATTTTTAAAATTAGAATCGTTTAAATAAATAAGGATGGGGGAAATGAGATTGAGAGCAAAGTATTTTATACTCAAAAATGAATTAAAAACTTTATTGGCTGGAAGAGGAATGGTAATGATAGGATAAAAATTTTTGTAACACCTTTACATTTTAAACTATTTTATTTTTAGGACCTAACAATTCCTTTAACAGTCATTTGAATATCGCCTTAATCGTTTTTATAGATAGAAAAATAAATTTTTAATGATTAATCATTTTGTTAAACTAATTTATAAGATAAATAAATAGTAATTTCACTTATATAAATATTTTTTAGTACTTGATAAACTTATTCGTTTCTAATACAATAATTTATAAGGCACTAGTAGATATAAAAACGGGTACTTAATTTTACTTGATAACCTTATTTGTTTCTTTGAAACATTTTCAAACCTTCCATCTAAAATTTTTGTCATCATTTCTGTCTGATATTTATAAAAAGTCATATCGTGATGTTTAAGAACTAACGGTGAAAGTTTCTAGATGTAAATGGGTTATCCAGAAAAGTAAACGAAATAAAAAGCATTTGGTCATCACAATAGTGTCTCATAAATATTCGCGTGGATAATGATGAAGGACACAAACAAGCCTGCAATGTTTTTGATACAGAGTCTAGTCGTGCAGTAAAACCCAATAATTTTTGTTTTAACTTTTAGAAACCTGTATAACTAAAGTTATTCCAGTTTTCGTCTATTCCAATGTTTTGCCTTAGTGATGCATTTTAGGGGTCAATGTATCCTTTTCCAGGAATTGGGAAATATTAACTCAAGAATTAATAAAAACTTAGAACGTTAAATTCCATTGATTGCTACCAGCATTTTATTACCTCAGCTTAGAACAACTCAATTATAAAAAATTAAGTTATGAAGTATTAATAGTATAAGAAACAAGTTAAACTTCATCGCGAGATTCTAATTAAAGCTGAACTAAATAGCAATCATCTCCTGCCTTATGTTACTTAATTAAGCAAAGTTTATTATTAAAAATAAATTTTCATTATTTATTATTGATTTGTTTTTATCCACCTGTTCTACAGAAAATATATTAATTTGCTTACTGAGAAATTGTTTTCATTGTTACAATAATAGTAGCTGGAATCAAATACAATTATAACAGGATAAATTTATGATGATTTAAATTGGGTTAAAAAGGAAATTTCAAAGCTGAATCTTAATTTCATGATAAAAAGCCCATATTAATATATTTTCTACAAAAATATGTCGTAAAACACGATGTTTGTAGGTGATCCAAACACGGCTAACTTTCTTTAAAACCTTTTAATAAAACATAAGGAAAATTGCTTCAAGCAGACTCTTTCCCAAGGTAGAAAAACTGTTTTACCTCACTCAGTCTAGGTCAAGAAAAAAAAACGTTCTTAAGACGCGCAAATAAATCAAGGTGTTGATATTTACTTTCAAGAGTTGCACACTTCATCTTAGTCTGTCTTCTAGGGTAGCATAATAACGTTCTTTGAATAAGTAATTTCTAGTTCTTCCATTTTTTATGTGTTATACAAACCAAGCTCTACGATGAAGTGTAATGGTTATTATTTCATTTAGGAATATTTCAAATAATAAGCGGTATTATTTTGTGAGTAGTATTATTGAGAGATATTAAAAAGTTCCGTGGATTTCATAAAAAACAACAGCACAGCCAGTTCTGGATTTTTTTCCTTTTCCCCTACATTAATAATATTTATCAAAACCTAAATAGTCGGAGTGTGCGTTGAAATTACTTAATTAAATTAATCCATAAAACAGATCAAATAACTAAATATGCGTTTGAGTTTTACATTCTATTTGGTCAGATGCAAATGCATCATAAAATTAGATTATTTAATTTAGATGTTTTGATGTTTTAAAAGCCAATGAATCAAAGAAAAAGTTTTTTGGGAAAATTGATTATAAATAATGTAAACTCATTCAAGTCAAGTATTATATTTTATTTTTTATTTTTAAAAATTCAGTAAAAGTATTGCACAAGTTTTCATAAAGTTAAAATTCTCATGAAAAATTAAAACCATTATTTAACTTTAGTTACTTAAAATATGGTACCTATAGTGAAAATATTTTTTATTAATAAGTAGAGAATACAGGGTTTGAGATTCAAGCTGTTTCTAAGATCAATCAGAGGTGAAAATTGTAAACAAAAAAGAAAAATAAATGTATATAACAGGCTGTAATTTGCTTTAATTTACCACCCCTAAAATTTCTGCCCTCTGTGTATGTCACATGATACAACATGTTGTAAAATACGGTCTTGGTTGAACATGTAATCTTTCAAACAAACCTGTTAAATAAACTTATCTTTTATCACTTTTTTAAAGTATGCTTGGTTATTTTGTCACTTAAGTTTAAATCTTAAGGCATTCGATTAAATAAACTAATTGAGTGCATTGAATAACAAATATTGATACCAGATTTATATACAATTGAGAATGATAAACGTTTTTCCAACATCAATAGAGTTGTAAAACAAGATTTATCCGATTTATTAATATTAAGTAGCAATAAAAAAGGGTATACGTGCTCGAAGTTTGTTTTTTTCAACTCAAAAGTGAGGTTGGGGTGATGTTTCACTCCACTCCATATGTTTGTGTACTTGAATCATTCTTAATTTCGAAATACCCGCTGTGAGTTTTAGGTCTAAACTCTAAACCCTTCTTTTTTCTTTCCTATGGTAACCGCTGGCTTTTTCCATCACGCTCATCTCATAAATTTTTCTCAATCAACATTTCAATTTTGGCCGGTAGTATATAATTCAATCAACACTCCCACTCTTTCCTCTTCTGTCACCCCTCAAAACATAACTTTTAGATCCCCAACGTAATCAGACTATCGCCAATTCATTCTCGTGATATCGCCATCCACTAGGAACCTCTCCTACCTTTTCCTTGGTTAGCTTTTGGCTAATAGTGTTTTTAAGGCGCTCGCCATCATTGGTTTACTATAGTTGGGTTATTGGTTTACTATATCCTATGCACGCGTTTTTTCTGAACCTCCCGCTTTCTGCTATGAAATTGATACCTTAAAGGAACAAATTTTGTAAAATGGGAAAGGGTTGGGTAAAAACCCTTGAACGTTAGAAGTAATTCGAGAAGGGCTTTTTAGTACTAATTAAAGTTTCTTTAATTAGAAATTAGACTGAAAAAAAACAGTTGACATTTTCATTAAATTTTAATATTTTTACACTATAATTTTTTATTCCTAAAGAATTATTTATAGAGAGTTTTCAGAGAGTCATTACTTTAAATTTTACATTTCTGTTAAAAACTATTATTTATAATCGAGTTATATTTGCTATAAAGTTCAAGTTATATAGTTGCTATAACGTTCGAGCTATAAATTTACATATGTATCATCAAACACAATAACAGTTGAAATAATTAGAATGACAGTTGCGTAAAACATCCAGAATCATCCAGTAATTCAAGGTTTTATAACGGTACCGATTTTATTTCTAATGTTTAGGGTCGCTCTTTCTGGTCAATTATTGTACTTAAGAGAACAGAAAGACTTAAAAGTCCTTGTTTGTTTAATTGCTTGACTTACACTCTTTTTATTCTAATCACCTCAAAACAGTTGCACAATCTCAATTTCGTCATCTTATTTACAGATCAACAAGATTTTTTTTAAATTTATCAGCAGGTGACTGACATTGAGGAGAAACCATTTTGGCACGCTTTCAAAAACTAAACAAAGAGAAAACCATTGCTCAATGTTGAAACTGGTTTAAGTTAAAGCAATTGCACTATCATCAAAGGGTTTACCAGCAACTTTATTAACCTTTTCAGTAAATGTGAATAACTGTTTTTTAATGTAGTACTGAAAATTAACAATAATTGATAATATTTTCGTGCGATTTGTAAAATATTTTACATTTTTATACCACATACAAATAGTAGTATAGCATAATTCAATAAGTATTTGATAATTGTTTTTACGATAGTTAATAGCAGTTAATAGTTTGATAATAGTTATTTAGTACTAATATAATAATACTAAATAAAAATTACAAAATAAAAACAATTTTCACATTATAAATATTTTCAACCGAAATTTGATCATTTTAATTTGTCTCCAAAAGGTAAAACAATCTTTACGGTACCCTTGTGACGATGTTCCAGTTTTAGGAAACCCCCTAAAAATATAGTATTTTAACATTTTTAAGATTTATAATAATTAAGATAAATTAAAAAATTTAAAATAAAATAAAAGCAATATGCGTATAAAATAAGGTATACCTGCTTGAAAAAATGAAACAAATTCTCGAAAGGAAATGTCAAATCTGAAAGCAAAATACCAATACTGAATTGTAAAACTGTTGGACGATGGTGTAGAAATTTTGCCTAGGATTTTTCAATTTTGTGGGGAAGTTTTTTTGTTTGGGGATACTCTCGCAGAAAATAGTTTGGGATTTTTTTATTAAAAATAGTATTTTAACTTTACCCCCGATTCATTTTAAACCTTTAAAAAGACAATTTGAACTACGCCAGGTCATAAGCTCTAGTTAAATAGGGGAATAGGAATACTCCACCAGAAAATTTTTAATTATAGCATGCCAAAAAGAATTATGGTGCTTTTTGTGGGGTTAAATGGCATCCCCTACCTGGAACCGTCATTTAATGTTCATGTATTGCTTGCGAGGCCCTTGAAAATGCTTCGCGGAACCCATTTTTGGATTCATTTTAATAACATTAAATTGTTAAGTAACTGGTTTGTGTTAATAAAATTTCATGAGTAAAATTTGCTATTCTTGGTTGGTTGGTGCCGTGTCATGGTAGGGGAGAGTGGGGCTATTTCGCACATATGGGGCACATTCGGACAGACGGCCTTTCCCCTAGTAATTATTAATTTAAAAATCTGAAAAAAATACCAGTAGATGAAAGCATAACTACCATCTCCTGCATGAATTTTCAAAGCCCTGATCCATTTTGTTGTATACGTACTAGAAATTTGCTAGCGTTAGAAGATGCAAAGTAAATTTTCTTGTCATTTTGTTGGCGTAAAATATCAATCAAAAATAACTCTCAAGTGGACATTCAGAATTTTATTCAGTAGAGGCACTACTAAAGTAAGTTTCTAGAGAGGTTTCATTTCCCTGCTTTTATTATATAAATATCTTGTTGGGACGTGGTAAGCTTGAACTGGTAGATGGGGCACATTCACCGTGCGAATGTGCCTCATCTTTCCCCTTTTTGATTATGAAAGTGATTTATATGTTTATCAGTGCAGTATATTTAATAACTTGAAGTTTAATTGTTTTTTATTGTAATAGTTTCAAAATTTGGTGATAATAGAAAATAACAACTTGAAGAAAGCTTCAGTTTTAAGGAATTTAGAACCAGATTTAAACATTGAAGAAATAAATGTCCCTGATCATTGTTTAATACCAATTGACTTGGTTAAGTGATTTTATTCTAGTAGAATTTACTACTAAAAAGAAAATTTTGTTATACTTAGTTGTCGCCTCTCTCTTGTTTACAGGCTCTCTACTCGCTATATGTGAGCTCTGTTGTATTTCAGGACCAACATCAAGCGGACTTTGAAAATCTCGGGTATCAGATCTTGGGTGTCATTGGACGATTTTCTTCCACCCTAGATCAAATGAACGGATACCAATCATTAGCCTAAAGGGAACATGTGATAACACTACTCGACAAAATAATAGGGTCAAAATGCTTTTGACACAAATCAAGCAGATTTTTATATAAAATTACCCCCTGAATCCAAATCCAACCCCCGTTTTTCTCCATCAGGCTCAGATTTTCGGGGAACAGCACCTCCCCCTTTTTGTGGTTTTCGATGACTTAATGACTTTGAATTCGATTTTCAGGAGCAAAAACTATTACTTTAGCCTTTAAATTACACCCGAGGGAACAAGAAAGGTTAAAGCTTCTAAATTACAGTCGAGTCCGCTTAATGTGATCGCAATTGTCCGAGACTAAACTGATAACATTATCCGATCGATAACAATAAGCGATCTCATATAAAAAAGCAGCAAACAGTGTTACTGGATTGTTTGCTTTAAAATCATATAATTGTAATAAATGTATTTAGAACTCTATTTTTAAACTAGGAAAAATTTTAAGGGGAAAATATAAGATTAGTTCAGTTAATAAATTTAAAATAATCGCTTACTGTGTATTTTTATAGCAAGGTCTCTCTTTTTTCCCGTTCCATTATATCCTTCCACTCCAATAAACGACTTATTTATTACATAATCTGAATTTCATTAAACAAGGAAAAATCAAAATCTCTTATCAGAAACATCTGCAAAGCGTGGATCTTGGTGTTTCTTTACCAATCACAAGTATGGTTGGACCCCCCATAACCGTTTTCTTTCAATATAATATACAGAATGTTTTATTTTTCTTACCCATACTGAATTTCAGAAAAGGAGCGCCAGATGTTCTCATGGAGAAGATTTTTACTTGTAAAAATTGACCTTCAAAATGAAATTTGAACCCAAAAGCGGTCGTTTTAAAGGGGATATGGACAAATTTTGATAATATTAAGCAGATTGATGATTCATAGTTGATCACATTAAACGATGTATTTTACATTAAATTAAAAAGGAATGATCGGGACCTGTCGATTCCGATAACATTATCCGATTGATAACATTAACCGTGATCACATTAAGCGGATTCGACTGTATACAAATTTGTAGCAAATGGATAAGTTTAAGGGGTTATTACTCCCTAAAAATGCAAAAAAATCGTTAAAAATTATAGAGATTATTTTTGGCTATTTTTTACTCTAATTTTTTACGCAATTAATGACTAAAGGGTCCTGACCCTTCCCCAAGGACTCAAATTTAATGAATATATGCAGCAAGGATTTTTGCTAAAAGCGGCTGAGGTGTTAGCGCCCCCGAAGCACTCGCGGAAGACTCTCCGAATCGCGCCGCCGCGCCGCTCGTGAACTCAGGAATTAATATTAATGTTTTGAAAAGCTCAAAAATGACAGCGTTCTTATATTTCAGGTCTATCCTGAGGGAAATTGTTCAGTTCGTTAAAAACTGGCCAGTTTTAGGGTATGGGGGTTCCATGTTTCAAGCTGTTAATAGATGCGTGGGCTGTGGATAACAATTGGGGGGCGTCCCATTAAACATTGAGGGGAGTGGAGAAAAACGGGTAACATATTAGAGTTCAGGAGGTCAGTTTACACAAGCATCGACTGAAATTCAGTCAGTAACAGTTTGAGTTTTTTATAGCAGTTTACCCCTTAAGTTCGGCATCGAACCCTTCCGTGGGTGCTTTGGGGGCGCTAACACCTCAACCGCTTTTAGTAAAAATCACCGCTGCATATATTCTTTAAATTTGGGTCCTTGGGGAAGTGTTAAGACCCTTTAATGATGAATTTCGTAAAAAATAAGAGGAAAAAATAGCCAAAAATAATCTCTATAATTTTAACGATGTTTTTGCTTTTTTAGGGGTAATAACCCCTTAAACTTATCCTTTTGCTTCAAATTTGTATATTTTAGAAGCTTTAACCTTCCTTGTTCCCTCAGGTGTAATTTAAAGGCTAAAGTAATAGTTTTTGCGCCTGAAAATCGAATTCAAAGTCATTAAGTCATCGAAACACGCAAAAAGGAAAATCTGAGCCCGATGGAGAAAAACGGGGATCGGATTCGGATTCAAGGGATCATTTTACATAAGAATCTTCTTGACTTGTGTCAGAAGCATTTTGACCCTATTTTTTTGTCGAGTAGTGTAATTAAATTGGAGACTTTTTGGACTAGATCAATCCATTCCCATACAATTGAATCGTCAGTTTGAAAAAGAGAAAAAGTTCAAAAACCAACTTTTGAGAAAATCGAAGAAAAAAACTATATAAATAATAGAATTTTTGTTGTATAACCACCAAATTTTTACTCGAAATTCAGGACTACATTTAGAAAAAAAGGCAATCATCGAAGCAATGTGAACATTCAAAAGTATTTTACAGTTAAAAAAGTTGATCGACTTATTCCCTTTTTCAACCTTATGAAATTTCAAGTGAAGAAAAATCTTAAAATGACATCTTAAATCTTAAATTGACATTTAAATTATATTTCTGCTTAGTTCACAACACATAAGTGTGAAATAGAAAGATTAAGACCAATAAAATTTAATAATTATTATGAGACTGGGTCATTTTAGAAGTGTCAATGGAGTGAGTGAATAATAAATGGAGTCAAACATTCCCTGTATAAAAGTTAAAAACCGTTTTAAATTAAACCAAATTTTATTTTGGCTTAGTTTACACCACACAGAATAAGAACAGAAAGACATATTAACTTTATTTCCAATTTAATTGAAAAAATACATTGAGTGAACATCGATTTCGCAACCTTCAATGGGCTATATCCTTTTAGGGGGAGTAGTTATTTCCCCCCTCTTTTTACTTATGTGTTGAAGGTTGGAGATGGTTTTAAGCACAAAGAAATTTGTCATTTTTTTGGACTTATTCCCTTTTTCAAACTGGCGATTTAATTAACCCCATGTTGTTATTCCTTCTTTAAGTACTTTCCCCTGAGTCTCAAAGGCTTAAGATTGAGAAAAAGAGCTAAAATGTTGCGATTGACAGATCATAAAACATTTTTTTATTTGAAACAAACAAAAATCTCCCTGAGCACCACAATATCATAAAACAATAAACATCATATTCCATTATTTCTCTCTTCAATGAATAAAGATGCGTAATTTTACAAGATCATATCTTGAAGTTAAGTATCATTAATAGGCTAAATAACCCTTCCATTGTAAGCAACTCTTTAAACTCTAAAATTAAAGATATTTGGGAGGGAGTGTTTTTCAAAGACTCGCTGGCAGATACTTTTTCTGGAAAATGCTTCAATTATCAAAGGGGGGAATGCAATGCAGTCTCCGTTGTTGTCCATGGCCGTTTACCCTCTATTGGCCTTCATTTTCTTAGGCGGCCAGTACGGTTGAGATAATCTCATTCTTATGGAGCTTGGGTATTCCAAGTGGCACACGACAACAACAACTGTTGAGATAATCTTACCTAAAGATATTTTTGAACAAATTCAAAGGGTCGTTTCTTTATAAGTTATTTTTCTGTCACTCTATGCCCTGATATGGGCCTTGTGCCTTAAAAATCCAATCAACCAACTTCATAAGTTTTTCCAAATTGCGAAGATTGGCTGTTAAGTCACCTCTAAAATTCTCTACGAAAAGTGCCGTCGACAAGGATCTTCTGAGCTTTATGAAATAAAATGCAAGTCAACAAAGGGTTAAGAGAGAATCAGAGAAACCGTTTTGAAGCCTTGTTCCTATTGACGAATGGGTACTTCGGGGGTGGCAGCCTGGCAAGCTGCCACGCTATCGTCTCGGTAATTGAGCAGCCCGCTTCGAGGAACGCCTCGCGGATAATTACGTTAATTCAGCCCTTCCTCTAAAGAGGGGCAGCCATAGGGTCGTCGACTTCCGACCTGACATCAGCGAGAATATCACCAAAATGTCCATTAGAGCGATCTGCGAAAGCGTAGGAAAAAGTTTGCTTAAATTTTGCAAGCATCACCTCTATTTTTGCCATGCTAAAAGGTGGTTAATTAGCCGTTAGTTTTTCAGTATTAATTACATAAAAAATGTTGGAGGAAGTTGACCCATTTATGGCATTGTTTTTATGACCTCTTTGTCCATTTCACTGTTTCAAAAGTTACTGGATGGCATTTGTATAATCCACTGATATGGTACCAAACATGTGATATTAGTTCTTATTAAAAATTATATTAGCTATTTTCAAAAGAATAGTTAGAGAAAAATTTCACCAGGATAATTTCCCTTTGTTATCACGTCCTTTATTTTCCTAATAAATGAAAATCCCACGAAAAACTAGTCATTAATGCAATAGATTTTTAGCATCCAATTATAAGAATCAATCCAATGTAAGATGTCCACTCACTATAAATTTCCCTAAAAAATTTGGAATTTCGATAACTGAGTAAAATTAACTTTTTACATATATTCGTGTGAGAGGAATCCAAATATATCGAGTTTGATGGGGATTTACGAAGCTGAAGAAAAAATCCCTGTCCGCCTAAATCAGTGTTTTCCAACCACTGATTCACGGATTATGGAGGGAACCAAGAGAGATTCAAAAGAGGTCCGCGAAAAGACCCTGGATTCCCCATAATACAGGTTGTTACTAAGTACAATGAGCATAATCACAATCAAATAAATTAATTATATCTTCTTCATTTTATCGCTTACTTCTCCTCAATATCTGTTCACTGAATTTCCCGCGTCCTTTTATCCTATCTCTTCCTCCCTTTCATCCTTATTATTCAATCACTTCATACTTTTTATCTTCTCCATCCTTCTTTTTCTTTTCATCCCTCTAACTTCCCTACGTCTCTCTCATCCACTTAATCTATCTTATCTTCTCGATTTCCATATATTTTTTATAATCCCATAATCCTTATCTTCGTATCTCTCTTATCATCTCCATCCTTCTCATTCATCTCTTCTTTATCCCTCTCATCTTTATCTATATCCTACTCTTCATCACTCTCGACTTCTTAACTTTCTTCATATCTTTTATCCCCTTAATCTCTCTTAACCTTCATCTTCTTATCTATCAAACTCTTCATCCTTTTCTTTCCCTTCATCCTCTCCTTTGATTTTCTATATCCCTCCGATTCCCTCTTTATATCCCTCTCAAAAACTCAACAAATAGTTTCAACAAATAAGTATTTAGTTTTTGTAAATAATTTTAGCATCCATTTATTAACAGTAACTTCAAACCTTAATAGCTTCTCATCTTAATTTTAATTTTTTAATTTTTTAATTTAACTTTTTTTCGTAAAAAATAGAAAGAAATGAAGATGATCCGTTAAGTTATTCAATTTTAGGTTGTGTCCACGTATTTCAACGAGTTGTGAATAACTGATCTAAATGATTTCACAGCCCAGACTTATCAAGAATTATCTTCTCTAGAATCACCCAGAACAGCCCTGATGTTTGGGTCAGTACGGGGTCGAAAAAATGTCAAGAATTCAATTAAAGATGTTTTTTTTTCCATTTAAGACACATAAATGTTCAACATAGCGTTTTCAAACGTTTTTCAAAACTTCCAGATCAAATAACTTTATAGTTTTTTTCAATAATAGTGAACATTTCTCTACGGAGAACATCTGCTGTTTAAGATCCACTAAAACAAGTCAGAACTTTCAAAGCGTAGATTTTAAAATCCTCTCAAAACCAACTGACCATTTATAAAAAAAAGACATCTAGTGGAGCAATTCAGAAAATATTTCAGTAAACCATTAAGACAAAAAGACCATGTTACCCCCAAAATATGGATATTTCTACATGTCCCCCTTTCCCCGAATACGTGAGAAGTCCATTTGTTTTGTTAGCGCCCGCATCGCTCTGAAATCTCCGTCTGCGCGGCCCGCCAACCGCCATTGGCTGGGGCATCCCCCGTCTCCTCTGCAGAGCAGTAGCGTCTTGCGGCCCAGTCCGATCCACACTGCTCGGCAGGTAAGCCCGCACTTCCTCCTTCGTTACTAGGCCAAGGATTCTTTAACACGACACTCACATTTTTTACTCCAACACTTTTTCACATCCTAGGAAATTAAACTCCATTTTTACCCTAAGTGCAGTTTTTTTTATGAATGGATATTTTAAGATTGGAGTTTAGGATAGTTTAGGGGACAGTGATTCTCAACTTCTTTATAACTACGGACCACTAGACAATTACCGAATCAATAAAACCTAAAAATCCCCCCACAGACCACATGTGGAAGTGACACGTAATTTAATCTAGTGTTTGTCAGCTTTCTATACCCTAAGACCGCTAGATACTTTGAAGAAACTTGTAATCCTCTCATTAACCACAGGTGGAGAATCACTGGTTTAAGAAATAAAGGGATATTTTGGTACTTTTATGGGTCATATAATTAATTGATTTGCTGTTATGTTAATCTCCTAATTTATAATAGTTGGTTAAAGTGAGACAAACTCCCTGAATTAAATGCCCAAACCTAAATTTCAGCGTTCAGTTTGGGTTGAAGCTTCTTTTATTTCTTGTTTTCTTAATAAATTCTTAATTCAACTGCTTAAAATGTATTTTTATGTTTAAAATTATATGCTGGAAAAATATTCATTATAAAAGGGACCCTTAGTTTTCATTTCAAATTCATTCTGAGGTATTAAAAATAACATTTTTTATTTATAATCATATTTGCTTTTTTCAGTGATATAAAAAGTAAAAATTTACTTTTTCTACTAATAAAAGATAACACTGTCACAGAAATTAACTTTTAGAGATCTTAGTATAGGGTTTTTCTTTTCATAGGGTTGAAGTTTTGTTTTCTTTTTAAGAAGTTTGACTTTCTTTTCAGGGACTGGGAATCTTCAATATGTTATTTAATTAATTTTTGTGTAATTCAAGTACGTAGGTTTCCTCTAGGATTTTTAAAGGGTTTCTTAATATTATAAATGCTTTACATTCTTCTTTTCAATAAAAATTAAAAATTGTTTTCATAAATTTTAATTTGAAATCGAATTACGTTTTCCAAATGTCTATTTCGTTTATAAAATTTTTTGTTACTATAATTGCAATATTTGCATAATGTTATTGAACTGTTACAATTACCTATCTTAGTATTTATATGGTGAAAAATTTTTACTCTCTCAAGTTTATTATTAAAGTGTTTTCTCACTTTATCATCACAGTGAAATACATGTTTAAATACAATGATTATATAATTTTGTAAAAAAAATCGTAAAAATAGAAATTCCAACAAACTAAAACTTGAAAATGTGGCTTGCTTGCAGTAGGTCCTTTCTTCCTCTAAGTCTAGGTAATAGTCTTTTACGTTAACATGACCAAAAAAACCGAAGTTTTTAATTCAAATCCTGAATGTCTAGATGTGGAAGATAAGCGAGGGATATCAGAAGAGATTAGGATATCTTTATTACTGATATAAATATTCAAACTACTGTATGAAAATTCTCATTTTACTTACAAAAATTATTTTTATAGCAACCAACATCGAAAACAAATTTAGACTAAGAAATAAATTATTCAGAATAGAGAAAGTTAATAATAACAAATAGTTCTGTAATAATATATAGTATAGTAAATTAATTAATTAACATTAATTTTATAGTTATAAAAAATTTAATCCTTCTTTAATCAATATATCGTCCCTTAAGATGCCCTGCAACATATTTCAATTTTTGGCAATGCATTAATATTTTATCGTAAATCTGACAACGGATCACCTAAAAAAATCACTTGAATAACGATCGGTTTTGCGAACAAAATTCTGGGTTCGCTTTGATCGCCTGTTTTGTTATTGTTTCATCCATAAGAAGTATTCTTTATGTATTTTTTGCATTTTTTATTAGTTTACTATCAGACAAATATACTTTTCTTATTTTTATAACCGATCTTAATAAATATAATCTTTTGATTTTACTGTTAATTAATGTGAAAGATTAATGATATGACGTTAACTTATTTAAAATTTACCTTGTAACTTGTCTCTTTTATACATTTTTTCACAATTATGCGAATAGACTTTGAGTTTTTTAAGCCATATCGCAATTAATATACTTTTTAAATATTCTTTTATTGTTCATTAATTATTAAAATTTAATTTTTTTCTTGTACATTTTTATTTAATGCAATTATTTAGTTTTTACAATGAGACAAAAAATTTTTACAATACATAATCTAAAGCAATTTTGTTTTAATATTCTTTGTCGTTAAATAATAAAAAGTTTTAATATCAAATTATAATTGAGACACTTTTTTAAACAGATTTTCACAACTGGACACATCAATTTAGTTTTTGTACCCTTTATCCGAAAATCCATCAAAAGGATGCTATAAATGCTCAGATAAAATCAATTTTATTAAAAAGAGTTGCAAAAAAAGCTGTTTCTACTATTTATAGATACTTATAGAATTATTCATTTGTTTATGCTATACTTAATATGATCAATTAACCGTATTCTTTCAATGCTCTATACAGAATAAATGTGAAGTTAAAAAATACATCGTAATTCTATAGTTTCTCGTTATTGTACAAAATTTAAATCTTCTAATTAAAAATTAGTAAAAATCTTTTAAGCAAAAAATTAGTTCTGTAAGATCTTCTTACACGATCAAACCCTGTGGGTTTTCTTTTATCATAGCATGTGGTTTGTCATAGATATTATTACTTTCATAACATTTCAGCTATATATCTTTTTTAAAATAAAACCTTTCTTGTTTTTATGAGTATAAATTGAGAAAGTAAAATCGTGTGTTGTAATTAATATGCTTTAAAAGTTATTTTTTACAGTATGACTTCCAATTAGTAAATATATTCATAGAGTTTTGAAAACTTTAAATTTAAAAATTTCCTTTTCCCTCCAGGGCTTTTATATGGTTTATGAAAACATTTTAATAATTTTACACTACACTATTGATACATTAGCTATAAAAACATGAGTACCCGTTTTAATATGTGAAGAAAAACTCTGAGATATAATAAGACGTTTAGAATGATGTAGGTCCATCAGACTTAGTTTTTTAAGTTGCTTACAATGTTAACAAAAGAGAAAAACTCACCAAATGATATAATTTTTTATGCATGTTTGTTTCACGTTATACATTAGAAATACACGTTCTATGTATACATTCGTAGGTAAATGTTTCTTCATTCAAATTAAAACCAGCAGATAAGTGAAAAATCAAGTGATTTCAAAACTAAGGGGGAGTTCAAAATGCATCACACCGAAAATTTTCTTAAATAAAAAAATTGGGTAGTTGATAACTACTTTTTTTATCTATGCATTTAAAATTAAATGTAAAATGTAACGAAAAATAACTAGAAATAAATTGAACTTTTATCTGTAATTACATAATTTTTACTAGAACTTTAAAAACCGCTTAAGAGTACTTAACATTCATTGAAAAAGAGTAAATTCTTTTAAACATTTAGAAGGTGTAAAAATGTTCAATTTTTTTCTTTAAACCTTTGAAGTTTCCACCTGGATAAAACTGATAAAAAACCTTTTGATCTAAAAACTAAATTATTTTCACTGAGTTCAAAGCTAAAATGTAGAAAAAAGAAAAGGATGAAGACGAATTATAAAATAGAACGAATCTGGGTCATTAATTCAGTTGATGAACGTGATTGGAATCAATCCACACTGGATAAAAATCAAATGGTAATATTTTAACTCAGAATAGCATCACGAAAGTGAAAAATATAAAAAATGATTAAAACTCCGTCATAAATTCGGTTAAATAAATATTAATGAACTCTTTCTCCTCCTCTTGATAAAATCGAAATTGAATTACATTTTTCTTCACTTTGTTTAAGTTTAAATGTAAAACATAAAATACTTAAATACATATAAAAATTGCAAATAAAACAAGTTATAATTTTTCCCTCCAATATGTGAAATGCTTAAAAAAGGATTGTCTATTTTTCACTTTAAGCTTTAAAGGGTAGTATCTGCCAATAGGGGTAGTTATTTCTTCCTTATTTCCACACATGTATGGAGATAGTTTAAAGCCCATTTTACCATTTTAGATCTTTATTCCCCTCGTTAAACTAACAATTTGGGAAGGCTCAAGTTTGAAATGCAAAATTTTTTTACTTTCGCCCGAAACAATATGTAACCAAGTCAAAACAGTGACCATTGCTACATCGGTGTCATAAAGGACGCAAAAAAACTATTAGTTTAAAACTAGTGTGTCCCCTTTTAATTATCACTGTTACATCTTAACAATCAGTTATAGAAATATATATGTTAGAGTTAATGTCCGAAATTCGAATGAGAATTACCTAAGGTAAAGTACAAAATATTTCATACTTTACCTTGGTATTCCGAACAATACCAGATTATGAACATTAACTGTAACATATGTATTAACAATGTAAAAACAGTGAAAAAATTAAATGTGGGATGTTATAAATGTTTGAACTCCCTCTGCCCATTTTTACTCTTTATCACTTTAATGAGACTCCCTCCCCCTAAACATCCCGTGAAATTTGAGAATGACCCCTATCCATAACTTTAGGGCCCAAAATCAATTCTTCAGGATGACCTAGATGTCCACGAAATTTAGGGCCAAGAACAGATAATGGGTAAATTTATCACTAACCCCTCATTTCTTCCATCCCAGTCTAATGAGATAGAGAGGTCTCATCCATCAAGTCGTTTTTGTTGAACCCATGCATCCTCTAAGGTTGATATAATGTGTGAAAGAAGAGGAGATAGGCTCGTAAATAATGTAATGATAGAGAAGTCATTGTATACTCAATAGGATTATCTTATTTGGTTGTTATTCCCTTCGATTATAGCTCTAGCTGGACCAGAAAACCTTCGATGAGATGTGAAACACTGAAACATACATGTGTTTCAAATATTGAAACATATATTCGTTACGAATCGTGATGTGATAATGCTAGAGGTTTTTATTTTCCATTGAAAAAAGTAAAAACGAATTCCAATTATATATGCGAGAAGTTATACTTTTCAGGTGCTTTATTAGTTAAAACGCAATTAATGTTAAAAAATGATTTGTGAAACAGCTTTTGAAGAAGTTCCCATCAAAAATTGAATTAGGAAAAAAATGTTTAATTTGATTAAACTGCAGTTTTGTTAGTATTATTTATTATGATGAGATAATAATGGAAAGCAAGATCCACATGTTTGGAAACTTTATTAGTTTCCCTAATATTGATAGACAAAATTAAGACAGCTTTTAAAAATTTAAACTATCACAAAAGTTTAAGCATTTTTTTTCGTTGACTTCTTTAAGCAAATTACAGGATTAAAAAGATAATTTTAAGTTTTGTGCTCTAAAATACCTTTAGACAAAAACCTTTATACCTTTCAAGAAAATACAAATGCAGGCAAGATTTTTTTTCAAGGAAAACAAGGATGAGGAATAAGAGCGGGTTTAAAATGTAACTTAATGATAACAACATGGGAATTTTTGGTTGTAAATAAATTCTCAATACCTAAATCTAAGTTCCAAACAGTTCTTCTAAGAGTCAATCTACATGAAAAACACTGTGTGCGTTTTCTGGTCACCAAGACAAAACTTGTATGTAGTTCAGTGGCACTAATAAATAATTCACCGCAAGTTAAACTTGAACCAGTTCTCTTAATTCGCATAACCACATCGCGTGTCACCACAAAAAAACGATAAAAATCGAAATAGTTTAGTTTGTAAGTACCATCTTCCTTAATTAAATGCATTTGATAACAATGAGTCCCTATTTTCATTGATCTCCAACCTATGTATCTCAGCAGCTGGTTTGGAATGAATCGTCTGGCATCGTCTTGCGTTATTGATTTTCCTAGCCCAAGCCCCCTCATAGACCTTTCTGGAGCAATGACCGAGAATGTGACGTCATCCTAAACCACTGCAGTCGGCCATTTTTGGTCATTTAGAATACGGGGTCCCAATCTTTTTTTATTAAATAATTTTATTAAAAAACAAATTGTAATATTTTAATTACTGTAGCTAAAAACTAAAAATAAATAGAAATTTTAATTTTAAAAAATCGAGCTTTCTTGGAAATTATAGAATGCTTTGCATGAAGTAATGTAATGTATTCGGAAGTTTTAATTTCAATCAAAATAACAAGAAAAAATGAAGTAAAATAACTATTATATCTATTCTTATATAACTATATATCTATTTCCTTTTATCATATAACATAGAGACAAGCAAAATATTAATGGAAAATATCTGCTACTGTTAAAACACTTAATAGTTTTAATAATTTTTATTACTGGACTACATTCTAGCATTTTCTAGTTAAGCTATGACATCTTAAAACAATTTTAAGGGGATGATGATGCAAAATCAGATTTATTAAATATGATGTGGGGTGATTTTAATTTAAATCACTTACCTCCTCTTACGTAAGACCTTTCCTGATCTTGAAAACTACTATAATGAGGTGTTTCCTTATAGCATATCTCACGCCTCTCACAACAGAAACAACTTCATACAACCAAATAGTTTGGGAATACAAACCTTAAATGGGAAAACTGGGTTAACTTAAATTTAATTCCTTTCCAATGTTTTTTTAATTGAACCTCAACATTACCCATCAAAAATCCTTTTAAATTTATTTACACCAAACAGACATTTCAATTTCCAAATGAAAAGACCCAGAGAGCAATATAAGGTTTCATAAACCTTGTTGTAACCTTACGGCATAACCCATTTAAAATTTTTGTAAGGTTGTCATTGACAACTTGTAAACTTGTGACATGCAAATCCTTATATTGTATTGGGGAAAGGGTTTTCGGCAAACCTTGTTTTTAAAAATCCATTGACAATGAAAAGAGAAGGTTAACCGTAAGGTTGGTTACATGCCATCTGGGGAAATGGAACACAAAACTATTTACATCGCATTTTTAATTAAAATACATCGATACATAGGTATTGATATCATATAAATATTATCGTAATTTTAAGGAATCCGATGCGATGTTTTCGTTTAAACTGACAAGGAATTTAGTTACTTAAAATAATGAAAGTTTAATTTAACCACACGATTATTGATGAAGAATACCTTGAATACCAAAAACTCAGTGATATTAGAGACTTAAAACCCGTAAATTTCAAAAATTCAACTGTTAAAAGATGAATTGGTAAATTTAAGTTCCAAGAGTAAATTTCAATCTTTATTCTTAAAACAATTTTTTATCCAGACACTTAATCTTCTCCAACTGTGAATTTTTAGTATATAATTAGAACTTAAGATCACTTTGTAAGTTATCTGGGGGTTCTTCCTTTTCATCTTATAATTTAAGTGCTATCCCTGATGTCTTCTCACTTGGTGTTCGGTATTAGTATCCTCATATAGATGATTAAATTTTTTTTTAAAATGTGCATTTTTTAAACTTAGTTACAAACGTCGAAAAAGAATTTGGAAAATAACCCTTAATCCTTACTTTTTATTTAAAATCCCTCTCATTAACTTCTATTGACAATACACCTCTACTAGTTTCCCAATTCGTAACGTTCATACAGCAAGCCACATTTTTAGCCACATTTTTTTTTACTTTCAAAAGTAAAATGCGTAACAAAAATATGAACATTCTTTCCTTTTGTCGCTTGTTTACGCATGTAACTAATGTCATGTTGATCCTCTTATAATGTCATAAACATTTTCATTAGTAAATGTTAGTTCGATGCATTTTGCTGCTATGTTTATAACCGTTTGTCCTAAATCCAGACAATCCCCATGGATGGCGATGTTCCGTCCAAGCAGGAATCTCAGGCCCTTGGAAGCATATCTCTGGGGGAAGATGCACAGAACTTAACCAAGGAAACTGGAAACCCTAGTAGCGAGCTAGAACCTATAAACATCAATGATGGTCACTTGACGCAGGATCTAGCCGACCTTATCCCAACCAATGACGAAAGGTCTGGAAACTTCCCTCCCCAATATCAACCGCTTTTATCCCACTATGAACTTACTAACGCAAATAATAACAATCAAATCGGAGTTCCGCATTTAGATAATAGGCGAGTGGAGGACTCCGACGGAAACTTTAATACAGGGTATGAAGAGAACAACGCAGTCTTCCAAGGAAACGAGGCCAAAACACTGCAATCAGACGTTTACTTGGAAAATATCAATCTAGGAAATACTAAGAACATCGAGATTCAGATGAGTCCAGTGAAGAATCGTATCGCAGCTCCCTATGGAGAAGATTCCATCACACATATCGATCAATCAATGGAAGTAGAAGTAGATAGTGATCAAAACGATCCCGAGGATCCGAATGAAGAGAACGCAGCAGCAGAAGAAGCTTCTCAAGTGGCTGCAGTACCCCAAGGAGAATCCCCGGCCGGGGTTGCCGAGGATGAAGTGGACGAGGGAGTGGACGTTGGTGAAGAAGTGGACAAAGATATGGAAGGTCAGGCAGAGGAAAGTGCAAAGAAAGAGGAAAAGAAAGAAGAAAAGGGGGAAGCTAAAGAACTGGAATCAAAAGTGGACGATGAGGAAGAGGAAAACGAACTTACTGAGAAAACATCTCCAGATTACTCTGAATTGGCTGATGATGCAGAACTGAAAGGTACTAAAGATAATCAAGAGTCGCCGTCAGTATCGGACAGGGATACAGACAATGGGCAAGACAATGGCCACGAGAGTCAAATAGTTCAAGAAAAGGTAAAAGATCAAATTGAATCAAAAAGTGAAGAATCTTCCTCTTTAAACGCAGAAAATCATGAGGGAAAGATACCCGATGAAGAGAAACTTGAAAAAATCGAATCTGGAGATTCAACAAACGTAGAAGGGGCTATTAAGAGCAGTGAGAATAATAATGACAATCAAATAGATAATGAATTAGAAGATGAAAAAACTAAGGATCTTGATGAAGCGGGTGTCAACGAACAAAATGAAAATTTAAAGAACGAAGAAGTAGTTGAAACCCAAGAGAAAGTAGTTAAAGAAAACGTCGAGAAAGGGGTAAATGAAATTGAAACAAAAGAAACTGATATAGACGTAGAAGCTAGCACTGAAAAAGATTATTCAGCAGAAAACGGGGGGAAAGAAATTGAGGATGTTGAAAAAAATATCGGAAACACACATGAGTGTCAAGGAGATGCTATAAGTAATGATGCAAGAGAAAAATTGGATAGTATTGAAGAAAATCAAATATCCGTAATATCAGAAAGAGAAGAACACGTTGATAATCCAGAAACAGACAATCTGCCTGATATCCCGGAAGATTCAGCTGAAAGCCATTCAAAAAAGGATGAAGAAGAAGACCAAGAACATTCTGAGGAAATTTTGTGTGAAGGCACTACAATTACAGAAGAAAATACAGAAGTTGTAGATCTCGAAACTTCTGAGGAAAAGGCTGCTGAAGATGTTGACGCAAGTAGTATCAGAAATGATGCTGTAGAATATGAAGACACAAGCAGCCCTCAAAAAGAGACTGCAGAAGAGTTAGAAGCAGATCTTCCACGTGGTGAAGGTGAAAATAATGCAGATAGCCCGAAGGAAATTGACAACACTGATGATATTCTAGAAGAACCTGTTGAGGCAACAAATATTACTTATGAAGAGACTGTAAATAATGTCACTGCGGATAAAGTTACACCTGAGGATCAGATAGACGGTGACACACAATCTCAGGAAGCTGGCAAAGATGCAGAAACTGTCCAAGAAGAAGCTTCAAAAGATCTACATGCTGACATTCCACAAGAAAGTGTTGAAGAAATAGATCTCCAAGATGCATCTGAAAAAGTAGAAGAAACTACAAATGAGGCTGAAGTTGTGGAAAAGGATGCAGTGGAATCTGCTGGAAATGTTGGGGAAGATATTACTGGGGAGGCTGAAGAAAATGTAGACCATGAAGTTCCGAATGAGGCTGCAGAAAAAGAGGAAACAGAAATTCCAGATGAAACTTTAGAAGAAGAGAATTCTAATGATAAAAATGGTACTGAAATATTAAAACAAGAAAACGAAGAGGAAGATGATTTGGACGTTCAAGAGGATTCTAAAGAAAAGGAGGATGGAGAAGTTCAAGAGGATTCTAAACAAAAGGAGGATGGAGAAGTTCAAGAGGATTCTAAAGAAAAGGAGGATGGAAAAGTTCAAGAGGATTCTAAAGAAAAGGAGGATGGAGAAGTTCAAGAGGATTCTACGGTAAAAGTTGATTCAGAAGCTGAAGAGCAAGGTAATGCAAAAGTTGCGAAAGTATCTGAAGAACAAGGTGATACAGAAGTTGCTGATGAATCTGAAGAAAAAGGTGATGTAGAAGTTCAAGAGGGGTCTAAAGAAAAGGAAGATAGAGAAGTTCCAGAGGAATCTACGGTAAAAGTCAATGCAGAAGAATCTGAAGAACGAGGTGATACCGAAGTTGCAGAAGTATCTGAAGAACAAGGTGATGCAGAGGTTGCAGATGAAACTGAAGATAAAGGTGATGCAGAAGTTCAAGAAGAGTCTAAAGAAAAAAATGGTGTAGAAGTTCCAAAGGAAGCTGAAGAGAAAGATGATGCAGAAGTTGCAGAAGAATCTAAAGAACTAGGTGATGCAGAAGTACTAGAGGAATCTGAAGAAAAACACGTTGAAGAAGTCCAAGAAGAGTCTACAGAAAAAGATGAGGTGGAAGTTCCAGAGGAAGATGGAGAAAAAGATGATCAAGAAGCTCCAGATGAAGTTGAAGAAAATGTTTTTGCCGAGGTTCCAGAGGAGTCTAAAGAAAAAATTAGTGCAGAAGTTCCGGAAGAGGTAACAGACGATGTAGAGGTGGGCGAGCCAGATGAAGCCACACAAAACCCTCCTGAAGAAGTCGAAGCACAACCAGTTGAAGATGCTGATGAAGCAGGCCCAGAGGAAGCAGAAGAGGCAATAGTAACTGAAGATATAGTGTGCAAAGAGCAGGTTACAGAACTAGAAGCTTCTTTACCAGATGACAAATCTTCCGAAGCCCAAACCCCTCAAGAAGAAACGCACATTCCACCCTCGAAATCTGAAGAGAAGGGGTCCAAGATGCTCTCCCCTCGCAAAGGCATCAAAGTGGAGGAAGACGACATCGAAACAGCCATCAACAGCGTTCCGGGCGACGGAGAGCCCCCCAAGGAGCACACTCAAGAGACACCTGCTGCCCCCCTAGACCCCTCGGTGGCCGCCCTTCCAGCTCCGAGCCCTAAGAAGCGCAAGAAGCGCAAGTCCCGCTCCAGAAGCGCTTCCCAGAAAGGTGCGCTCCCACGCTCGCGCCTCTGCTTTCTAGTCTAGTCGGCAAGATTAGATCCCTCTAAATGCAAGATTAGTTTCCCTTAATGGGGTGGAAGGGTCATAGGGATTGTTTTCGTCCCATTCAAGAGCGGTAAATCATTTTTCTTTTTTATATCAGCTTATTTTTATAAGCCAGAACGCGTAGTTTTATTTAAATACTAAATTTTTAAATAGATTTTTAATCATTAGCTTTTTGTAATGTAAATGCAGAAAATGGTTTTCCTATAAATACAAATATTGTAAGTTTTATAGTTGACAACTATTAAGAGTAAAAAGAAAAACATTAAATTAATTACATCATTAAAATTTCAAAGCGATTCTTTATTCACATAGTTAATCAATTACGAAATGGATTTTATTAGGTACTTTTATCCCTAAGATATCAACTTGACTGAATTTTTTATATTGATTTTCCTTTTGATTTCTATTTAAAAACTCCGGAACTTACTCCTTTTATAAAATTGCTAATATTGTTCCTTTAGAGAATGAGACATTGAACTGGAATAAGATATTGACTTAATTAATTTATTTATTTTGTAAATTCTTATATAAACTTTTATTTTTTCTACAAATCTTTGAAAAGAGGGAAAATTCGATAACGTTTTTAACTAAAAAGTTTGACGAAAACAATGTTCCAAAATTTAAAAAAATTTCAAGATCCATGTAAATTTTACGTATCTTTTTAAAATAAAGGAAATTTCTTAGCAAAAAGTAAATATGGGCTTCTTATTTAGTTAGAAACGTTTTAATGTTAAAACAATATTTATTATGAATAAATGCTTTGTCCATCAAAAAACATCAAAAATTTATTTTCAGAAACTAATTTAAGATAATTTAATCATAAAATTCAAAGAATGACGATTTTTTTTCTAAACACCAGAAAATTCAATTAAATTTTGTTTTAATATTTTTAAAGACCAATGAGTTAATTTTAATATAAAATTAAATATGTTATATAAACTTAAAAGGTTTTTTAGCATCATTATAAAGCATATATTTTATTTTGATAATCTGATTTATATAAAATTTTGATTTGAGAAATTTTGATGTAAATTTTTTCATAACATACTGTAACTAAATTATCTGCGAACAATAGAAGATTTTTGACGCAATGAAAAAACAAGATTTTGAGTTATGATGATTCAGATTTTGAAATTTTGTATATTTTTAACTTATACACAATTAAATTTCACTACTTTAGTAAAACAAATAAAAAATTCAAGAAAATGTACAGTTTTGAATGAAATTAGCGTAAGCACTATCCTATAAACATTTATAAGTAACTTAAAGTTATAAAAATTATTACCTTTTATTTCAGTTTTCGCGTTTATGTTTTCATTTCTGAAGCAATGATAATACTATAGTTTGTTGAAACTTGTAAACAGTGGACCTTTTTACTTTAAAGAGACTAATATTGGAAATTTCTTTAAAATGATATGCAGATTCTTTTAAAAATTTCCAATGTTCAATATGAGTTCTACAAGATATCTCAAATAAAAGGAAAACAAGTAAATTGTACTAATGATGTAGTTACTGCGCAGAGAACCAATGTAGCTTTACCGTTTATGCCGTACCTTTATTAAGGGTAGATATAATAAAAATAGCTAAAAATTACAATTTCTTAAGTTTTAAAATTCAAGCTTGTAATTTTTCACTATTCTAATAATTTTCAATAAAATTTTTCAAAAATTTGTTTATTGGGATTCATAAAAATAGTAAAAAAATAAGTAGAAAGTGCTTATTCCGAATGCTATTTATTTGGAATTCCTAGCATGAATCCCCTTGCTGTTTAAGAGTAAAACTTTCTTAGAATGCATGGAAAAATAGTCCTAACCTAGTTTTTTGGCTTAAACATTTATCTTTCAGAAATTTACTGTAAGTATTGTTAGCTTGCTCTATATTTCGTATATAAATTGTTCGTATATATCTTTTACCTAACAGTGGTCTATCCGCCTTTAAAAACCTTTGATTCAAAACAACTTTTAATAAAACTCAGCATTAATATTGAGATTTTTAGGCGTAGAAAGTGTTTTCTTTTTTGGTACAAATTATTATTTTTCTTTAAACTTTTAACTTTCTAAATTCATATTTTGACTCGCAAATAATAATTTTTCAATCAGCAGTAGCAGATTTTAGCATACCTAAACCTCTAAAACGCTTATTTAAGTTTTATGATTAACTTATAAATGTAATTTTTTGTAGGTGCCGTTACCGCTGCTTCTAAAAAGACGGACGGATCTACTGATAAGGCAACCTCCAGGTCTGGCTCAGCAACACGGAATTCGACAGCACAACCAGATAAAAGTAACCTTCACTAATTTAATACTTTCATTACAATGTGGTATAAATTGAGTACAACTAATAATGCTCAACTGAAAACTAGCAATATGGAAAATTCTATTTATAACCGTTCGAGCTTAAGTTGAAGGCGTACCATATGTTTCTATTAGTTCAATTGATATCGTTACATTCGAATTCAACCAAAAGATGTACAATACTGGAAAAAAATCGACCCAGACCCTATTTCTCTGGAATAGCTTGTGATATAACGACAAATAAGGTATCATTTTTCATGATTTGAAGTATTCTATATACAAAAAAATTTTCAAGTTCTTAGGGGGTTGTCTTCATATTAAACGAAGCACCAACTTTCGTTTTTCCTATGGGCGACACCAAAGATTATTCCCGATTCTGAAAGAGCACCCCTTAAAACCCCCCAAAACCAATTTTCATGTCATTTGGTCCTCAAATAAAGCCAGGAGTGGGGGGTTGAAGTTCGTCGAATTTACGTTGAAATCTCGTTCTTTACGTTGAATTCTTGATTTTGATCCTTACAACCATCAACCCCGCATCATGTGTGCGTTGCTATACAAATGTTTGATTTTTTTTACATTATAATTTTTTTCTTTGTATTTTATACTTGCCTCTAAAAGTATCTCCCGAATTCAGGTGTCTAATCTTATTTTCAGAACTTCCCCCGATAAAAGCTCCAGTAGGAAATGCGCCCCCTCCCAAAGTAAAGCAAGCGAAATCAAAAATAGGATCATTAGAAAACGTTACTCATAAGCCAAAAGGTGGTGAGAAAAAGGTATGTGTGTGGTGTTCAATATTTATAAAAATTAACTTATCGATGGAATTATTGCAACTGTATTTTTCCTTTTATCAAGTACTTTTCTAGATGCCCAAAGTTTACACCATTAGGAACAATTAAGGTATTATTTCTCAGCACCGAACATCAGAGGTCTCAAAACCCAAAAAGCTAGCCAAAAGTTAAAAGCGATTAGTGATTTTGATAATAAATTCGTATACACGGTTACTGATTAACAATCTTAAGTCTATAGGAAAAACAAATTAGAAAAATGATGGAAAAATTGTTTTGACGAGGTTTGACTTATGTTTTAAATAGATGAAAAAGCATTCATTGGTCATAAACTTTTTGCTCATAATTGAGTGTAAAATGCTACTCTTTCATAAAATTACAGTACAGAATAGTTGAAAATAATAATTCATATAATCATCGAATAAAAAACAGGCTTGGATAGTTAAAACTCAAGTTAAACTTCAAATATAATTACTAATTAACAATTATTTCATATAGCAATATTTTAAATATTTAAAGTAGTGATAAATTGAAAGCAGTGAAATTTAAAGTTTTGATTATGAATAAAAATACCTTAATTAGAGACAACTTTTTCTTCTACAAATAAAATACATTTCATAGAATTTATTATCTCTGAAGAAAAAAAAATGTCGAAGAATAATTTCGGATTCATTAAAAAATGTCACTGTTGCCATTTTTTAGCTAAATTTTATAAACATATATATTTTTTCAATGAGTAACAAGAATTCAAATTAACTGCAAAAACATTCTTAGTAATAATAACGAAAAATATTTCAAAGCATGAAATTTCTAAAAGAAATATATTATTTTATGTTAGCAATTGTGGTAACAGTGTTGACAACAAATTAAAACACCTTAGGTTTAACTGTTTTTCTAAAAATTGAATGTGTTTTTGCGCAAAAAAAAGACAAGGAATAATTCCAGAAGTAATTATAAAAATGCATTGTTGCCTTTTTTAGTAGAATTATAAATATATTTTTTATAAATAATGAGACGCAAAAATTACGCAAAACCACTGAGTGCAAACTTATTAAACTTTAACGTTATGAAAATCGTGCCACTGAGTAGAGATACAAACATTAAAAAAGGTAAGGTTAAGAGATAAAAAATAGTTCCCTAAAAATTTTTTAATTAAAATTTTGAGAAGAAAAAAGTTTAATTTTTATAATTTCAATAAATAAAAATAAAAATGTCAAATTTTAAAATAACAGAGTCAAGTAATAATTATTAAGGAAATATTCATTTGACTCTGGTGTTTTTCACAGAGTAAGGCTAAGCGCGCACTAGAGACTTCTGTCGCCGGCGACTATAACACTAGGTCACTCAAGAGCTATGTATTTCAATGGTGAGATTCTTGGCAATGGGCCAAGTGTCTCGTCGCCTGTGCGCGCGCTCTAGCTTCTTGCAATAGCCAGGGAGACAATTTTGTCTCTGTCTCCGAGACAAAAGTCTCTAGTGCGCGCTTAGCCTAAGAGCTTAACAGAGATGCCAAACGGCCGTTTTCCTCTTTAGGTAATTAATTTAATTCAGCTAGCAGATTATAATTCAGTTCACTAGCAGCCAATCAGAGAACGCGAAATGTATTTGATTTGAATTTTACTCTGATTTTTGGCGATTTGGATTTCAGTGACAGCTTCAGTGAGCGAATGACAGAATTAGCAGGAATGATATGGTTTTAAAGGAGGCGGATCGTTTGGCTCGAGATTTGTCTATGGGAAAAGAGCTGTTAAAAAAGTTGCCATTAGCGTCTATGGAGATCTGTTAAGCTCTATACTCTGTGGTGTTTTTTCAACGTTTTGCAAAAGAAATTTTGTAAATATACATCACTTTTGAACTCCATTTCATCAAATAAATAAACTTGTTAAATCGTGCTAAAAAAATAATTTACAAATAATAATAAATTTTCTAGACCCATTCTTTAATGGAAAAAATAATGAGAACAAGTACACAAATGCTTTTTTTTAAAATTAACAAGTAGAATTTTAAAACCCTTTTTAACTTCTTGGTTAATTTTTATGTTTACAAATATACATTTCTCCCATTCGCTATCAATCTCATAATTATTTGCCGTTTTCCATCAGGTAGAAAGTGTTAAACTCGAGTGGAATGCCAAGTCAAAAGTAGGATCATTGGACTATGCCACTCATAAACCAGGAGGAGGAGACAAAAAAATCATCACTCAGAAGGTTGATTTTAAAAATGTCCAATCCAAGGTTGGATCCAAAGATAACCTGAAGCACAAACCTGGAGGAGGAAATCTAAAGGTAATATACTTATGCCTAAAATATCAAACTTAAAATAGTTTAAATTACCCATTTTCCCTTTTTTTACATTTTATGATTTTAATGGAGCAATAATAAAACCACTACTCAAGCTTTCCGTG
This sequence comes from Tetragnatha versicolor, assembly GCA_024610705.1. Classification (NCBI taxonomy): domain Eukaryota; kingdom Metazoa; phylum Arthropoda; class Arachnida; order Araneae; family Tetragnathidae; genus Tetragnatha; species Tetragnatha versicolor. The sequence goes on from JANDEH010000009.1 coordinate 44,983,296, forward strand.
AGGAAACACCATAGGGGCAGGGGACTGGTTTTTGGAGGGGGTCAATCTGGGAGGGGAGCAGGATCGTAACAAGACTTTTTTTAAAGAGGGTTTGTGGATTCGCTCAAAAAAATTTAGTCATGAATTCCGTGCGCGCGGTAGTAGAATAAACATTTTTATAACATTAAAATTAGGATTTGGACCTTGGTTTTTAAATATCCTGGGTAATATCAAGTTGAGAAAAAAGAAAATATTTAAATATACCCAAAATAACAAAAGTAATAATGTTCATCCCATTGCACTTCCATGGGTTAATGAATTTTATAAGGCATTTTTTTCACCTTAGAAAACGACTTAAAATTCCCCATAGCCTATGCGCTACGTAAAAAGGGAGACTCGGGAGGCCTCCGGAAATTTTTTTATTTTTATAGCAAATCAAAAAAGTATTTAAAAACTACATTTGGGGCTTGCCTTTGTATACACATCTCCTATACAGATTTTTTTCCTATACAGGGTGAATAAAATTTCTAAAATTTTTCTGGGGGAGAACTCCCAAACCATCTCCAAAATTTTGACGCCTGCCATTCCCTAGAAAATTCTGCCCTTCATAAGAAGAAATTTCTGGGGTGTTTCCTAAAGTATTACAAAATAGGACTAAAGACCTGTTTAAGAGGGAAATTTCCTGGGGGGTATCCACAGCCCCCTCGAAATTTTGTAATTTTTCCCATGAAAGTTCTGTCTACAGGGAGCTGTTGTTGCTGTTTGCCTCTTGAACTACCCCTGTATCGCGCGGCAGCGCACACTAGTTAGATAGGTAGACAGGGTTTACAAAGAGCTGTTCTCATTGGATGTAACGCATAGGGTCTCAAAATTGAGCTGAAACACTATTTATAGATATAGAACATTTTCTGGGGTTGACCCCCAGCACCCACACATTTTCTAGGAGCTCCCATTTTAAAGTTTTGACATTACTTGCAACACTATTTAAATATTACTTTTAAGTGACCTAAAACTTGTATAAACGTACTCGTTAAGGGGGTACCTCAGAAAAAAAATCCGACTCGGTTCGTTCGAAATAAAAGCCGACGTTTGAAACGTCCTGTGTGCCTTTGCAGATTGCGACCGAGAAGCTGGACTTCAAGAAGAAGGCGGCGCCGAAAGTGGGGTCGCTGGACAATGCCAAGCATCAGCCCGGGGGTGGCAGCGTCGTCATCCGCAGCGACAAGCTCAACTTCAAGGAGAAGGCGCAGTCCAAGATCGTGTCGCGGTCGGGCTCCGAGCGTGGCAGCAGCCACGGAGGATCCGAACCAGGAGTGAGTACTAATACTACAATGTGTATCATTATGAATGGGACAAACTTCTAGGGGAGGAAGGGTACATCATAAGGATTCAGAATTGCATAGGAACGCATGGTCCCAGACTTCATCCCAAGGGGGTATTGAAACAACTAACCACGGGACTCGAAAAGCGTGGTGGTGAGAGTTCCGACTTGCCGATGATTCTTCGCTGTGTCCCGCGCCCAGCGACGTTTTCTAGATTGCTTCCCCGACAGAATTGAACCTAACCACCGATTGTTTTCATGATTACATCAGAACTTATGCGATCGCGGATGGTTTACAGAAAGGAAAGTATGGGATCGTGTCGATCATGTTGCAGGACAATCGACCCAGCTTACTTTACGAAGGGTGACTCCAGTGGTTAGTTTCATTACTCCCTAGCCCCTTAGGATGACGTCTGGGACAATGGGTTCCTATGCAATTCTGAATCCTTATGGTGTAGCCTACCTCCCCTAGAAGTTGGTTCCATTCATAATGATACACCTTGTATAGAAGGGGTTCCCCCAATCACCGACATCTAATGGGGATTCGCGATTGGGAACCCTATTATTGTTTTATGGCGCAAGAATCAAATGTGATCATAATGCGCCAGGGAAAACTTTGGACTTCCAAACAAAACATGGGGTTTCCAATTGAAAAATGGTGTTTTTAAAATAAATGGAGGTTCCCAATTGAAACTAAATGAAGTTGTAGATCTATTTTTTAAAAACAAAATGGTTTTTTAGCTGAAAGTTCCCAAAAGTGGTTCCGATTAAATAAACAATTAAATTAAAAAGGGAGGTTCTCAATCGAAACTATTAAAATCAAGGAGGTGCCAAAATTGAAACGTTTAAATTACAGGGCCCAATTGAAACTAATAAATTAAAGGAGGTCTCTTATTAACGCTATAAAAGTAAAAGGGTTTCCCAATTAAACCTATTAAGTAATCTGCTCAAAGATTTAATGGTGGCAAAAGGAGACGAAGGGTTATATCTTCATTCATTGTTTTTTATAGTTCATTAGTTCATTATCTTCATAGTTCATAAGTTAATTCCTATACGACCGTATTCACCACTAACCTAACCTAAGGTGGGTTAAGAGGAGGAGGAGATTCCTCCTTAGGAAGATTAACCTAAGGAGGAATCCAAACCTGTAGTTGAAGAAGGAAAACAAGTTGTAAGCCAATCAGAGTTACCAAAAAAGCTTGATTCCAGGTTAACCTTAGGCTAGGTTAATGGTGATTACTGCCGTTAATGATACCCGTGGTAAATAACGTACTATTTCCAGGTTTATGCTATTTGGCATTGTATGAAATCGTTGGAATTATATACTTATTCTATTAAGACGTTTATTACTACTTAGTAACTACAAACTACATAATGCTTTCAATGGTTTTAATCATATCACTCAATGATGTAACTGATCTTTTCCCTTTCGTTCCAGAGCCCCCCGGCATCCCCTGCCCCCGTGGCAGAGGGGGGTGAGCTGCCTCCCCTCACGGAAGACCCCCGGCAAGAACCGGACGAGCCCTCCAAAGAAGAGTGTTGATGCCTGGAAAGATTGTGTGTGTGACCAAAGTATTATTCATATTCATATAATGTTGCAATCATACCTCAAGTCTTAAGCTCATCGTTAGCCACTTCTTGGTGATCTGCAAATCTTTACTTTTGATTCAAGCCCTTTCAAAAGTTTGTTCGTTGTAACTCAGACATAATACACCAGCTTTTAAGTCTAGTTAGAAGTATCTAATGAGAATTATCTTTCTGTAGAAAATCAACTGTTGCCAGTGACATTTCTACACCTTACGATGACAGAAGAGGAGGTTTAATCAAGTCCCCCATTTTCGTATTTCGAAAACTTTTCATGTTCAAGATTCCATCTGATTTCGATAACAAGTTGCATTTTTATTTAAAGATATATTATGTGTCTTTTCATTTTTTTCATAAATAAAAAAACAAAATTGAAACAATTTCTTTATTTTTTGTGTGTATAAATTTATGGGGGAAAAGCCTCGAAGTTATGCCTTTCAATTTATTTTAAATCTAGCCTATGCCATAATTTATACTTTTAAAAATCGATATTGAGATTTTGATAACCTTAAAAGTTTAAAATACATTCACATGTAACAGTACTTTAACTTGGATACAAGGATTAAGATACTTAAAAACATTGTTCCCCAGACAATGATACCTATAATAATTAACTTATTATACTGTATCGTATGGTATATAGATCTTACACCAGACAGAAATACACATGGGTGCATCCAGCAGCAGGGGACCCCACAAGTTCTCATAATTTCATACAAAATCAATCTATGTAAAAAAATGTCTCGTACAGGGTTTGAATTTAATAATCACAATTAATCGCCAAAACCTGGTTTAATTATTAAATTATGAGTAAATCCTTAAAAATCGGGCCTTGTTTGAGGAATATCACTTGGGTTCTTACGTATTATGCCGTCGACCGTGCCACTTAATCTTAAAACGTTTAAAATCACATTGACTGTTCTATATAGCTGTACCGCTGAATTTAACGGCTGCTGAACGGTTGAAAGTCTAATACTTAAATACCAAAACTTGTGATCACATTTTGAGTTTTATTGGTTTCGATTAAAAATCAAGATTACTTTCGAGTGATGCTCAGAGTATAATCATTAATTCAGGATGAATAATAATATTTCGATCAAAAAATAAACTCAAACAGAACCAAAAGCCATCAGTCGTTTACACCTCGCCAAAACCGCCAATTTAACATTTCGAGGATAGGCATTATCTTCAGTATTTTTTCAGAATAATCGAGGTATCTCTCAATTTGAGATTTGGCGATCTATCATGCGACGAAAACTACTTTTATTTTTTGGAACAAAAAATCAAAATAACAAAAAATTAAGCTCACAGATAATCATTAAAATTATGATCACCAGTGACGATTACAACGCGAGTTTTTCTTTTCACATCGCCAAACCATGATCCGTGTTTGATGAAAAATTTTGCCTGATTTTTTATAAGTGGCAAATTAAAATTTTGATCTGATTGTAATATTAATTTCAAACCCTGGTCTCGAACAAAACTTTAACAAATTGGCCAGAAATATAAAGACATAAAACAAAAGACTTAATTACCTTAATTCCGCAATTTAAAAAGGTTGCATCATATCGTCATGACCAAGAGAAAATAAATATATTCACTGCTCGCTCGTTTGCAATACCAACCTGGAAAAACGGCTTTTCCAATACTTACACCAAACGAGTATAACACTATAGTGGTGATTGTTGACCCACTGTATCAAATAGCAATATTCTTCTCGCCAAAATTATTTTAGAGTTAACCTAATTTATTTAACATAAAATTACTGAAAACTCCGAAAATAGTATATTAAGGCGTAAAAGCAATCAACTGGCTAAGAAAAGAAACGATTAACCTAATCTATCCAGTTTTAAAAATAGTCTTCAGGGGAAGAGAATAGGAAGAAATCGTTTACTGAATCTCAGTTTTCTAAAATATCTGCATCTACTAATGATGATCTAAAAAAATTAAGCACATGAATTTTCTCTCACCTTTTGTAGACTAAATAAATATATGTGTACAAGAAATTTTAATGTTCTGATTCTCAAACAATCTGCGTCCCAAGACTTCAGTGAAATAGTATCCCTTAAAAATTTAGCTCGGCATGAAATTCAGCTAGTAAATTCAAATAATTTGAAGGGCAAACTAATTTTTCAAACAAATTTGGTCAAATAAAGAAATTATGAAGTAAAAATAAAAAAAACATATACTACTTTATCACAACTAAGAAAGTAATATTAATTTTATTATAATTTATATTATAATTTTTATTATAATTTTATTATAATAGTAATTTTATTTTAGTAAACCCTTTGTTGCATACAAAGTAAAAAATATACATGCATTTTCTCTCTTAAAAATAGTCTTAAAAATAATTGTGCAGTTGTGCTGTCGTCTATTATTAACAGTTGAAAGCTCAAATAATGTAGAAGGTAAAAAAACTGAAATGAAATCTGTAAAGGCATTTACAGAATAGCAAAAAAATTTAACTTTTGTCCACTAGAGTGGGCGTGATGCAATAAAGGGTTAAATATAACAAACAAAAATTATTCTCATTTATAATTTCAGGTTACGGTAAACAGTCCGTGCAGTAAAATCACTGTGTGAAAACCATATTGATCATGCTTCACTTCATAATTTTTTATTTATAGATGTACAAATTACTCTATATTAATTAATAATTTCTAAAGTCTTTCTGCCCATCTATATCAAATAGTTATTAAATTAAAAAGGCTTCTAAGAACAAAGAAAGAGTCACTAGACAATTGACTAGTATGACACACAGGCAACATAAATTCAAAACAACTTCCACAAAAAGAAGAGACAAAGTTTCATAGCTTTAAAGCATTACTAAAAAAAAGAAATTGTTCAATTTTAAGAAAGCATAATCTTTTTGTTGTTAATAAGCACTACGTTTTGGAGAACAATGTAGAAGAAAGGAATGAAAATATTGCTACCCTTGATTTCTACCGCAAAAACGTTAGATAATAATTTGAATCTACCCAGCCTAAACGGACTTATTAAAATCCTCCTAACTAAGCCAAACAGATGCTCTCTTAATTCAGTATCTTGGTCAATCTGATTTAGAGTTTTCTTCGTTTTTTATTTCAGATAAATAAAGCAGCATTTTCAGAACCTTTACTAGAGTAAAATATTTTTTTCTTTTTTAGTTTCCTTTGTGAAATCCGCTTCTTACCATATTTTCGGACAAGTCTAAATATTGTTACAATAAAATCATAAGCAGACACAAAAGATACTCCTAACCACAAGCCCATGTATCCTCCGATGGTGCTGAAGATTTCAATACTCTAAAAGAAAGAAGAAAAATTTATATAATCAACACGGTGTTTCAAATAGAGTAACAATCGACTATTTCCTTAAATATATCCCCTAGGCACATACTTCCAAATGCAAATTTTTGTTTTCGGAGGTGACAAATTTGATTTACACGTTGCAACTACATGGTGAGTCTGTTTCAGAAGATGCAGAAAATAAATTTTTATACTGCTCCAGTTGATTAAAAACCCCAATTAGAAACATTTTTTTCATTTATCCCATAGTAGCTTAATATGCAAAAAAAAATAATTTCAATATCTCTAAAACTCACTGAGATATGCGAGTTTAAATTATCATGAGGTCGTCAAAAATTAATTTTTTGAAGTTATTCCTATCACTGCATAAAAACAGGTTCAACTTAAATTTGTAAATGAACCCTATTTTGCTCTCAAAAAGGGTGGTATAAAGTGGTGTAAGTCACGAATTTTAGCTTTTAATATCTTTGTGAGTTTGGAAGATATCGGAATGAAATTTTATATAAATATATTGATAAGATTAGCGTTATTCAAATTCATGTAGTAAAATATTTTTAAGGAGTATATAAAACATGTGCTAAATGCATACGTATATTTTAAAGTAATCTTTTTTTCTAGAAACTAAGGGTGAGTATTCATTAAGCCAAATAATATCGCATCAAAGTATTCAAGCTCTTATTCTACAAAAGATAATTCGTCGGTTCATAGTCGTATGAAATTCCATGTTTTAAATTTCTTAATGTGAATTACCATCATTTTGCAATAAATTCATTTCAGCAAAGGTTCATTCAAAGTAAATTCATTGCTTGAAAAGGGAAGTATTTTACTTCAAACTGAGGGTCAAACCTTAGAGTAAAATATTTATCTGTTAAAAATAGTACGTCGATTTCTGTTACTAAAAATTTAAATCTGATTAAATGTTTCTTAATTTATAACTTATATTTTATTAAATGTATTTAAACAAGTAAAAAAACTATACATCAGTCAAAGTATGAATAATTACCTCAAACTGAGGATTGTAATTGAGAGTAGATATCTTGAATGTATCGAAAATTACATCTATTTCTATTATGGAGCACCTATAAAATAAGAAAATTGATGTTAAAATACCTACAAATTAATTTTTTTTCAACACTAATAAAGGATTAAAATATCCAAGTCAGGTTTTCTTTACTTCAGGTCAACTACTCCCACAGAAGGTCAAATATTTTTGTTAAAGGGAGAGGCAGTTTTTAAAATTGACTACTCTAGTATGAGAACAACTTTGAAATAAAACTATTATATCGTCATAGACAGTAATAAAGCATAGAGGAAAGGAGAGTGAGTACGCACAAAAATTATTTTGGGCTATAAAATCAAGAATTTAAAAGCTAGATCCTCCAAAATTTACTGAACGTTAGTTTATTGACTCACAAATCAACCTTCAAAAAATGAAGGCATTGGCTTTAATAAAAGTATGTTAAAAATCAAAATGAAAATGAAAAATTGAAGGCGTACGTGGCAGCTAAAAGTACGCTGGATGTGAGGCCCAAAGCACGCGCTCTGAAAACTTGACATAAATCACAAAAATGCACCCCTAATGAAAATATTTATCCTTCGTGTCACCTCTGTTTAAGTACTGATCCAAAAAGGATTAAATCTTCATGAAAAATCACAGTGTTACTTTTCCAGGATTTTACATGAGCTAGTTTTTGGCTTCTGAGGAGTTGGAAGCTTTCAATGGATAAATTAAATTTTTATTTATAAATTGTAGAACATAACTTTCATGTGGTAAAGAGTATAAAAGGAATTATATTATTCTCGGTACAAAAATTTCAATGATCTTCTCTGTGTGTACTCCTAGATCCGATGTATTAGTAATTACATCAGTTGTCCTTAAATCAACCCTAAAATTCGTTGTTAAATTCTAACGATGTCAAGTTGTTCAGAAGGAAATACACCTCACATTGGTATTCAGTTTGAAAGCAATCACAGGTGCTTTTTGTGCAAAATAATTAAGACTCCTTCGCGGAAAAATTATATGCTAACTCAAAGAAACCACATTTTTTTCTGATAAACAAAATACAGAATGTATGAAAATAGTAAAGGATAGCTTATGATAGATGTACACTAGGGTGGTCACAAGTAACATGGGGGAAATTTTTTTTGGACTTTCTTCAGGTCTCACCCCCCTAAAATGTGCCAATAGGCTAAAAAATGAGATTGGCCAACTTTCAGCTCAATCCGATAATATTAACCCGTGCCTCATTGAGGTCAAAGTTCAGAAAAACAACGATTTTTAACAAAAATTGGTAGTTTTCGCCCCATAAAACTAGAACCGTTTGTCTCAGAAACCTGGTTAGGGTGTCATTTAATAGGTAATTTTATACACTTTAACTTTGATATAGTCAGATTTTATTTACTCAAACGGATAGGGTGCTATTTAGAATTTTCATAGTGAAGGTCCTCGAAAGCGAATTTCCTTGCAAGAACCTTAAAACATTACGAAGTCACAAAAAACTATCTTTCCTGTCTTTCCCTATTCATTTTGGCTCCAATAGATAGTATATGAGTTTTTAGACCCCCTTAGAGAATTCTAGGGTATAATTTCAACCCCCCTAAGTTTCGGAAAAAAGAGAAAAATATATATATATATATATATTTTACAATTTTTTTTACTGTTAATGTATTAAAGTTGGTTCAAATACATTATTAAAAGTTTAATTAGGTATAAGTCCAATGATAAAGGGGATTAACCTTTCGTTATAACCCCTATAATCTAAGCGAAAGAAGCGCGACTGTGAGAGGTTTTGCTAAAAAAGGCTTTAATATCCATTAAAGTGATATAAAGTTCTAATATACAAATTTTTTCAGCAAAAACCTACAGAGAGATGACATGGCGATTTATGTCCATGATATTATAATAATAGCACCCGTACCGCTTTAAATTTTAAGAAACCCTATTTTTACCAAAGTTGCTCGTTTTCAGCTAATTAACCTAAAAGTATGATATTAGAAAAATATATAAATTGATTTATTTTTAATAAATATACCTCAGGGGTTTCATTTTCCTACCATTCGAAGAAAATTAATTTTTAATAGGTATGAAAAGGTTTCATTATATATGTTTGATCTATAATTGAATTACTTAATATTTTATTCTTTAGTCGCCAATTATATTCCCACCTGTGTTGAAGGAGACAAAAATAGCGCGTAAAATAGGAAATATTCAAAATATTTTCATATATTCAGTAAAAGTTATTGTTTCCCATGATAAATATTTTATATAAATTGGAAACAAGATTTCTCTGAAAAATACTATGGTTGAGAAACTCCAACAGTATATCACTGTTAAGCTTCCGTAAAAATGGATAAGCTTAGCAGGGGTTGATCCAGAAAAAAATTGGGGCCCTTTTGCTGCCCATTCACAATAATTTGAATTTTTCATGATTTTCTTGGTTTGTGAGTCAATTTTACTTTTACGCACTCATCTGCTAACTATCACTGCTTCAATTTTTCACAAAAACAATTTCTTTTTCACAAAATATAAAACCTGGATCTACCCCTGCTTAGTTTATAGAAAAACCTTATTGTAATTATCAAACAATTTTGAGACTATTTTTTTGAAAATTACTTTTTTAAAGAAAATTAATTTTCTTTATTCACACTACGCATTTAAGTAGAAATATGAAAACGTGTGAAGTACAGAAAGAAAACTTTTGATGATAATTTATATACTAAATTATGTTATGCATTTAAAAGTGAATTTTCTGGAACGATAGACAGATGAAAATTGAAGTATATGTTACAAATTAATTGATTTATACATTTTTCTAAGATCTATTGGCACATTTTAGGGGGGTGAGACCTAAGGATTTCAAAAGTTGATTTTTTGTAACCACCCTAATGTGCACCCTTATACTGTTGCTCACAGGGAAAAAACCGCTGCGCACTCTTACCCTCCTTTCCCCTATATGATTTAGTTTGTTTAAAAGGTAAACAACCAAGTTGTTAATAAATACCGATACTCATAATTTAAATATTATAGATGAATCTCTTATAAAAAAGCTTCAAATATACTTTTGTTCCCCATTTTATATTTTTTTAAATTTAATGTGGACTTCTCATCAAGAATTTTTCCTAAAGGTCTACTTTTCTTATAGGACCTATATCATGAGTTATTTCAATAATCACTTTAAAAGTTTATGTAACTACATTTCAATGATTTTTATGATTATTTTTTAAATGAATACATTATATTTTTACGATGTGATAGATATATAATGGAAAATTAATGAATTCTCCCATATTTTAAGATAAATATCATACTTACTCATAATACCACATCTTTACTCCTGTGCAATCATGCTTCAAAAAAAAGAAAGAGTAAAATCATTAATTATGAATTATACAATGATACTATTAAATTTAGATGAAGGGACATCGACAAAAACTAAAAATGCAAGAGAAACCCCTTATTTTATAATGTAACTATATTATAATCTAGTGTGATCTTATGAACTGCTAATATTTTAATACAGTCCACTCCGCTTAATGTGATCACATTTGTCCAGGATCAGAATGATAACAATATCCGATTGATAATAATAAGCGGTTCTATACTAAAAATTGGAAAACAGTGTAACTAAAATGTTTGCATAAAAATCACTACTTTGTAGTCCATATTTACGTATTTAAAACTATTTTCTAATATGTATTTTGCAACTTGAACATTCTTAAAGAAAAATATAAGAGCAAATCATATGTCACTACTACATTAATGACTTATTTTGTAAGTTTATGCATTATAATTGACCTTCCAACGGGAAAAAAGAAGGTTTTTAAGGGATTTCACCAAATTTTGATAACATTAAACGATAAACTGATCACATAAAACGATACATTTTGCGTTAATTTAAATAGGAGTGATCGGGACCAGTCAATTTTGATAACATTAACCGTGATCACATTAAGCGGCTGTAGTTTGAAATATTGTTTTTATTGTAAATGTTTTTGATGCATGAAAATGTACTTCACGCCTCAATATTCTGATTATTTATCGTATAATTTCTCCACATGAAAGTTTTTACCTTTAAAAAGGGTATTTCGGGATTCTTTTCAGGCTACCCCTTAAACCATTAAAATCTTAACGGAATATTTTAAGCAATGATAATGAAAATAGTACTTACATAAGGCACTTGTGTTGATATTATCTGAAAAAGATGTTAAGAAATTTTAAAACACACATATCCTCTATTCAGTTAAAAAGAAATTTAAGTTTAATTTATAGGTATATTTGTTATAGACGTTTCCTAGATTTTTAAGAACGTACGAACTGGCTTATTGATAAGTAAGTAAAAATTTTTAAAAAAGGTAAAACTGTCAGTGAAAAAATTACCATGTACTTTTTAAGTCTTTCAATAAACATCTTTAAACTACTGTTATATAAAAATTTTTCCAATTCATCAATTACTTCGTATATTTTCATCAGATTTTATTGAATGTTAAGATTAACTAGGTGAATCTGCTATTGTAATATTTTTTCCAGTTCCCTGCGAAAAGATTTTTTAACTTTTTTTATTTCCGTTACATAATTTTAAAAAATTTCAGATAAGTTATAAAATTAAGGGCACATAAGAAACACCTTTACGTATTTAATTAAAAGCATTAGATTTTTTTTTCTTGTTGATTAAAAATGAAATACTTTTTGACAGCAACTTTTATTAGGTTTTTAAATACATAATATAATATCAAACTGAAACAAACTTTAATTTTTTAAATTGTAAAATATTTTCAGGAAACTTACCCTTCCCTTCGTTATATTTCCTGTTTTCTGTAATGAAATATTTGAAATTTTAAGAAAATTCAAATAAATAGTAAAGATAAGTAGAATGACTGGTTTAGGAAATAAAACAGCCGTTTTGAAGATATTTAATTACAATATTAAAAAACAAGATTAGACAAAAAAGCAATTAAAATAATGGATTTTTTTAATCAAGGTAAAAAATCCGTGTTTTCTTGCAAATGTTTGAAAATCCTCTTTTTTGTAGAGTAGAGCATAGTGCAAATATAATAGTGTTTGAGGCAAGTAGTTGAGAGGTGTCATTCAAGGTTAGGAAATATCGTATTTTCAACATTTTAAACACCTTTTCAAAACTTGATTTACTGTATGCTATTAATTCTTCCATGTCCTTAGTTTCTATCAACAACGTGTTACAATAAGTATAGCTATAGTATACACGCTGGTAGAGCTAATAAGCTGACTTATGTTAAGACAGATAAAGTTCAATGTTCTGTGTAAGACTCGCTTTGAATAAACCTTTTCATTATCCTAGAATTTTCATTAAGCTATTAAGAAGTTTCTTACCAACTTGGTAGGAATCATAAGGGGCTTAGGTTCTTTTTCCACGTTGTAAGACAATGAACTGGAAATATTTCAAAAATTAAAAATTTCGTACAGAGAGTTATTAGTTTTTAAAAGTGTGTTTAGATACTAAATAGCATTTTTTAAAAATAAAATTTATTTGAAACAATAACGCTGTATTATTGTCACAAAATAAAAATAAAAAACTAAATAAAATATAAGGAACTTAATTGTATTTCTTGGCTAATTACTTTATATAGATTTCAATGTACTAAAATGTTTTTACAAAGGCTAAATAAATTTCATAAAGTGAAGTTTTCAATAATTGATTTTGCTGACACATTTATTTTAATCTTATTAATTTGGGTTTTTACATCTAATGTAATTTTAATAGCTAATTTATAAATACTGCCTATCCATACTTCCATTATTAAAAGTGTTTAAAATTAGATGAAAAATCATGCTTCAAACGTTTATGCTAAGTATTTTTTTTATAAAATTTAATTTTTTGAACTTTCTACAGGTCCTATGAATTAAATTTAATAAACAGACCACAAAAAAACAAAGGTAAATATCGTTTTACTAACATAATTTATAAGACCAAGAAACCGTTGGAAAAAAATTTTTATTTCTCAAAAAAAATTTCATTAAAATGATATGTTTCTATACATTGAAACGCTTTTGCTAACAATTATTTTACATCAGAATACAAATAAATTAAATAATTGATATCTTTAAATACTTTTAAAAAATGAATATTTTTTAAAAATTGCACCTGCAACACTTTTCTATTGGAAGTACTTACTCACAAGGCTGTTTATATTCCGCAGCCAAATTGCTGCATTCATCATAATTGATTGTATCTAAATTGTGTAAAGAGAGAGTTAAAGTTTCAATCAGAAATAAAAAGAAACCAAAATGTTGCATTTGATATTTTTGAAGCACTTACAATTGCAGGGAGATTCTCCACATGATTGGCAAATCGAATGATTATGAGGATAGTCCAGGTTCAAAGGAACACAATCATAATTTTTGTAATACTGGTTCATTAGGCATTCATTTATTACACCCTTAAATATAAAATAGAGTTGCTAACTACATATCACGTCATTTTTACATGTATTAAAAATATAAAATTAGATGTTGAAAAAATTACTAAAATTTGGTGGAATCTATATCCATGCATTGTATTTTTTATTTAATTTGAAATTAAGTTAATTCATCTATCTTTTCTTACGTTTTGTGCTGCAAACTAAACCAAAAAATTACATTTTAATTCAAAAGTGTTTTTACCTTTTTCCCCTGATGAATTATTATTATTTATTTATTATTAGTTTATAATTAGTATATATAAGTATTTATATTAGTATATATAATTAGTATTTATAATTAGTTTATTTATTATTTATACTTTTTTTTAGATATAAGGGTCACAAAACATAAAATGTCAATGGGGAGTTATTTGTGAGCTTTGTATTTTAATAATACTATAGGAATCCCGTTATACATCTAAATTATTCAAATATTATATTGTTTTTTCTACTATTTGTTTTATGAAAAATGCATACCACTTGGTTTATAGGACCTTTACCACCTCGCTCCCTCCACATGCGCATGTAGTCTGTACAGTTTGTTTGATACGGAGCGGGTAACAAGTGTCTCTCTTCCTAGAAAACATAGTTATTGTACATAGTTGGATTTTTAATGATTATAGGTTCTACATTTATAAGGGGGGATTACTAATTATTTAGAAATACACTAAAATCAAGCCTTTCTGTAAGTGAATATGGAGAAGCTTAACTTTTAGCGTTTGAAGTTAGAGGCAAAAAGTCTTAAGCAAATAATACTATATTTTTAGATACTAGTAAAGTTTAGTGATATTTTTTGTGCTTTTTATGCGGTCCTTATTCCTCTCACAAAAACAGGTTTGACTGTATATTATTGAATATATCAGCAGTACAATGAGCAAACTAAAAGGTCTCTTTACAGGAGTGTGTAAGTGGTGAAGGAAATGCTATAAAATATAGGCTTATGAAATAAATAGAAAAGAGGGAAAAGGTTTTTGATGGCTTGGAACACCTTACTAAGTAACAGACATTTATCCTTTGAAATACTATGAAACGCCGCACGCAAAGCATACAGATCAGTGGAAATTAAAGCCGGTTGTTGAGATTCTAATCTTGGTTCAAACTTTCACCGTTTCAAAAGGTGCTTCCGAAACCGCGAATTTCGGTTCCAACCATGGTTCCAACATTCCACCGCTCCGGTAGGGGAGAGTGGGGCTATTTAGCACATGGGGCACATTCGGACAGACGGCATTTCCAGTAGTAATTATTAATTTAAAAATCTGAAAAAAATACCAGTAAATGGAAGCATGACTACCGCCTCCTGCATGAATTTTCAAAGCCCTGATCCATTTTGTTGTTTACGTACTAGAAATTTGCTAGCGTTTGAAGCAGCAAATTAAATTTTCTTTTCATTTTGTTGGCGTAAAATATCAATCAAAAATAACTCTCAAGTGGACATTCAGAATTTTATTCAGTAGAGGCACTACTAAAGTAAGTTTCTAGAAAGGTTTTATTTCCCTGCTTTAATTATAAATATCTTGTTGGGACGTGGTAAGCTTGAACTGGTAGATGGGGCACATTCGTACACCAAAAGATGGGGCAGATTCGGACAGTGCGAATGTTCCTCATCTTTCCCATTTTTGATTATAAAGTGATTTATATGTTTATAAGTGCAGTATATTTAATAACTTGAAGTTTAATCGTTTTTTATTGTAATTGTGTCAAAATTTGGTGTTAATAGAAAATAACATCTTAAAGAAAGCTTCAGTTTTAAGAAATTTAGACCCAGATTTAAACATTGAAGAAATAAATGTCCCTGATAATTGTTAAATATCAATTGACTTGGACTTAAGTGATTTTATTCTAGTATAATTTGCTACTAAAAAGCAAATTTTGTTATGTTGGTCAAATAGAGAATTTGGAATTGAATGGTGCTTATTTAAAATTAATGATGAAAAACTTTAAAATTAATGACGAAACTTTTATTTTCCCAGTAAGTAATGATTCAACATTCATACAAAAAAATAATATCGTATTAAAAGTTCCCCAACCGTCAGTTTCAGGTGTTAATAAGCTAGCTGTTGGTTCACTATTCCTTTCGAATAAAACCTGACAGTTAAAATATTGTGTGTGTGGTTGAACTTTTTCTAACTTATTATATTATGTGAAGTATGTCAATATGCAATATACTTTTCATTACTACAATTGTTATCCTCATCAAAAACTTAGATGTACAATATTTTCTGAAGCTGTTTTCTTTTTTCTTTAAATCTTCAATTTAGAGGAAAAATATGTAAAAGTTCCAAATATTTCGTTTAGTTATCCTTACTTTAAAGTGCCATAAACTTTTTTATTTGTAAAAATAATTATTGTATAATTTTTTGCATGTGTACGAATGTGCCCCACACGTATGCGAAACTGCCCCACCCATGGGGCACATTCGCACGAAATTTCTCGTTTTTTAGATTGATGATATAGGTTAGAAATTCTAGATGAATGCGACCAATTATCGTTCGAAATCGTATATTATTATCGTATAAAATATCGGGAAAGGTTTTAACTTTCATTTGAATTCGAGTTTGTTTTAATATCTCATCTAGATCCAGAGAAATGTGCCGAAATGCACTTTTTGTGCGAATGTGCCCCACTCTCCCCTACTGATAAATGCACATAAACTAGGTGAAACCAGAAGTTGTGGTTGAAGCTGAACTCAAACATGTGTCGTCTTAAGTCGCTATATGACGTAAGGGGCCACCATTAATAACGTAAGGATGATTTTGACAATTTTTGACCCCCCTATCCCCATGTAAGGGTACGTAAGATTTTTCAAACCCCTCCCCCTATTCTTACGTAAGATTTCGTTTTTCAAAATATTAAAATGTTAGAAAAGGATCATTTACATTAAAACTCTCAGTTTGACGTAAATAAAAGATTTTTATTTTTCAACAGATAAGTAATATTCTTGCTTTCAACTACATTACCATTATATTACTATTTCTCGTCTTTGGAATACCATTTATCAGTATTACAGCTTCGATAATATACCGAGATCGTCAGCATTTTTGAGTTTTTCAATCGTAATTTGATTAGAATAATTATAATTTGTTTACATTAACTTGTAAAATCTTACGTAAGAATGGGTTTGACCCCCCAAGTAAGGGTATGTGGAGATTTTTCTAACCCCTCCTCCCCTCGGGACCCTTACGTAAATTATGAATGGCCCCTAACTCGATTTCTGTCTAATTAGAATTATGCATCAATCTATTCAACTTTTGACATCAAATCGCCCTGAAAAACTGTTTGGCAAAAAGCGCCCTAAAACCATTGCTATCGTTAGTTTTTGTATCGTTCCATCCATTAAGAACATTTGGTTGAGTCCATTGGGGACACTTGGTTGGAAAAATAAATGGAAAAACTTAACTTACTGTAATGTACAAGATTGAAAAAATTAGTTTCATAAGACACTGAAACCCCTCTCTAAAATCATAGAAGAGAGAATTTTTGATGTTAGTTGCAAAAGTACAATTTATTGTTTGTGGACCTATAATTGTGAGACATCATATATTCCAAGGTAATTTTCATTTTGGACAGTCATATATCTAAAAATTTTGAAATTTCACCGTGTTTTTCTCTATCTAAAGGCTGTAAAAAATCAATTTCAATACTGAGTGAAAAAAAATGTCGTTTAGGCTTAATTTTTAAGAAAAATATACCATGGTTATTCTGAGCTGATAGGACCTGCCTCCCAAGAAGCTAGATCCGTCCAAGTAGGGGCTCGGGAGGAAGTAGGGCGAGTGGATGGCCAGTTGGATGGAGGCCGAGCTGGGCAGGTTGTGGTGCGGACGGATCTTGGCGTTGTCCACTTCGGTAGAGTTCGAGGCATTCAGGTAAAAGCGCAGCCGCAGGACTGGAAGAGAGAAGTGAATCTGCTCACCAATGGAAAAACAACGATGAAGAGGAACATAACGTCACCTTAGAATAAAAAACTACTATCTCCGAAAAATCAAACCCCTTATGCCTGTATTCTACTCAATTGAGTTTATCATGTGGTAAATAGTACCCTATGAGACCGTGTGTCAGAGAGTGGCCTATTCTACTGCCTATGTTTCGTAAGCGCTGACATCATCGAGCTGGAAAGATCCAAACCAATCCAATGAGATTCCCCCACGATCTGAAGCAATTACTACTACTACTACTACTACTACTACTACTACTACTACTACTACTACTACTACTACTACTACTACTACTACTACTACTACTACTACTACTACTACTACTACTACTACTACTACTACTACTACTACTACTACTACTACTACTACTACTACTACTACTACTACTACTACTACTACTACTACTACTACTACTACTACTACTACTACTACTACTACTACTACTACTACTACTACTACTACTACTACTACTACTACTACTACTACTACTACTACTACTACTACTACTACTACTACTACTACTACTACTACTACTACTACTACTACTACTACTACTACTACTACTACTACTACTACTACTACTACTACTACTACTACTACTACTACTACTACTACTACTACTACTACTACTACTACTACTACTACTACTACTACTACTACTACTACTACTACTACTACTACTACTACTACTACTACTACTACTACTACTACTACTACTACTACTACTACTACTACTACTACTACTACTACTACTACTACTACTACTACTACTACTACTACTACTACTACTACTACTACTACTACTACTACTACTACTACTACTACTACTACTACTACTACTACTACTACTACTACTACTACTACTACTACTACTACTACTACTACTACTACTACTACTACTACTACTACTACTACTACTACTACTACTACTACTACTACTACTACTACTACTACTACTACTACTACTACTACTACTACTACTACTACTACTACTACTACTACTACTACTACTACTACTACTACTACTACTACTACTACTACTACTACTACTACTACTACTACTACTACTACTACTACTACTACTACTACTACTACTACTACTACTACTACTACTACTACTACTACTACTACTACTACTACTACTACTACTACTACTACTACTACTACTACTACTACTACTACTACTACTACTACTACTACTACTACTACTACTACTACTACTACTACTACTACTACTACTACTACTACTACTACTACTACTACTACTACTACTACTACTACTACTACTACTACTACTACTACTACTACTACTACTACTACTACTACTACTACTACTACTACTACTACTACTACTACTACTACTACTACTACTACTACTACTACTACTACTACTACTACTACTACTACTACTACTACTACTACTACTACTACTACTACTACTACTATTGTTATTGTTATTATTATTTGATTTAGTGTTATTTGATTGGTGGATTGGTTTTCGGTAGTGGTTTCAATTGGCGTCTGGTTGTAAGTCGCCAAGGATCGGGACCCCCGAAGTTTGCCGAACGCAGATAGTAGTAGCAGATAGTAGGCGACGATAATAGAAAAATAGTTATAGAAATAAATAGAATGGGCAATTCCAGTATTTTTATATTTTTGTATTCGATTACCAAAAGAGGAAAATACGCAAAAAAATTTAATTACAACGCATTTTTGTTTTAAATTTAATTTAAAATGAAAAAGGGGTTTAAAAAAAGGGACGAGAAAACAGCATGTGACGTCATTCAATCCAAAACATTTGTTATAAACTTATCAGGATTCAAAGCGATTGTTGATTTTCACTTTAAAGTAGAGCCGAAACAGGTCTGACGTCATTCAATCCCAAACAAGTGCAAAGGGATTGTCAATATTTATTTTAAAATATTTTGAATAAACTAAGTTTTTTGACACTTTATCTTGTCGATTTTTCAATTAAGAACCATTTCTTTTTTCAAAAAATGCTGATATCGCCCATTGTAGAATTTATATTAGATTAGATTAAATAGAACTACAAAAATAGAAAAACAAATATTTATACGCGAAGTAAGATACTGAGACAACTTATTCTTACACAACAAAAGCCTACAGGACTTCTCTTGGAATTCATTTTTTCACTTTCGTTATTGTAATGCTGAAGTTGCAATAAAATAAATTTTACTACACTTATACGTAATTTCATTGTTTATGTAACTTTTTATGTAGAAACGCCCGAAAAAAATTTAACATAAACGGATGGGATTAGGAAGATGATTTAAATGTTAATTTTCATGATTTAGGTTTAGTGTATCCTTGAAAATAAACTATTTTTCTCTTAGAGGTCCTTTTTATACGCAACAAAACATTAAAATTCTATGACGAAACAAATAAACAAATTCAAATTTAATATTCAAATTCAATATTTTAAATAAGTTCACCAAAAACACCAAAACAACAAGTTTCATTTTCCCAGAACATCGCATATAGTATAAAGCGTGTTGAACTGTTGAAACATTTAGCAAAGAAAGGTGAGAAAAAATGATATTCTATCCGAATTCTGTTTCCCCAAAATGAGCAATTTTTTCCTCTTTCTGGGTTAAATATTTGAATTTCTACGCATTGAAGGCCGTATTTACCACTTACCTAACCTAAGGTTAACCAAGAACCAAAACTTCTAACGGCCGTATTCACCACTAACTTAACCAAAGGTTAACTTGGAATTAAACTTCTAATTGGTAGTTGAAAAAGGGAAACAAATTTTAAGCCAATCAGAGTTCTCAAAAAAGCTTGATTCCAGGTCAACCTTAGGTTAAGTTAGTGGTGAATACAGCCGTAATTGGTAATAAAAAAGGGAAACAAGTTTTAAGCCAATCATAGTTGTCGAAGAAGTTTGATTTCAGGTTAATCTTACGTTAAGTTAGGGTGAATACAGCCATAAGGGCAGTTTTGGAAAGATAAAATACTTACTGGCCCCCTTCGGAATAGTTTCAGGAGATTTTTCAGGTTTTCCCCACATTGAGTAAATGCTATAGCAATACTGAGGAAGATCATCCTCAGAGTAAAAAGGCCCAAGGACGTTCTCCATGCTACAGAAAAAGGTTTATGGGTTTCAAGCAGTGAATTTTATCTCATTTCCCTTATTAAAGAGTGGTTATAATTCCAACTGGAATTTACTTGCAACTTGTAACGTTTCCGTCGAATTCAATTTCACATTTGAAATACTGATCCAAAGGCACCCGAAGAATGTCGTGATCTTCCGCCTTGATATGAACATTTTGCGCGAAGTTTGTGAAGACAATCATCTTAAAAGTAAAAGTATTAACATTTAAGAATATTTAGTTTGTAATAAAATTAAATACAATAAAATATATATTTCTCTAATTTATTGAAATCTATTAGTAAATAAGAGTAATTAGGTAATTAAAAGCACTTGGAAACTCTTCCATTCCATTAAGGATTACTTTAGGAATCACTTTGCAAATAGTATTTTGGAGATGTGCTATTTATCACTACAGCAACGTTTTCTGAACCCTGTACGCCACTACGCGGAAGGAGAAAGTGGATAAACACAAAGTCTGTTGGGTTGCAAGGATGAGTTTCGGTACTCAAATTGTGATTAAAAGACCCTATAACGAATGGGTAAACGAAATAATCGTATTTTAAAAATGACGTTCTTCGTTTCACTCGAAATTCAGACACTGCGTTGGGAACTACTTTGTTTGTTAGTGACGTAGTAGGGTCAACTAACGTTGCTGTCTAGTATAGACAGCAACTTTATGAGACAATACTACATCACTAAATGCCACTTATTTAATGCTTTTGAATTTCTAAAATTAGGTAAAATCATCGAAGTTATAGCAGGCAAGTTTAAGAGAGGTTTGATGATTGCTTTGATTCACTGTTTTATGCATTTAAGTGGTAAATGAAAGAATGTTTGAAATGTCTTTTTCCTACCATAGAGAAAGCCCATTTCAGCTTATTGTAACTTAATGTTTGGTCCTAAAATAGAGTCAAATATTTTAGATGCATTGGTTCTCATTGTTGGCGCACCTCACAAAATTTTGTATTTCCTATAACTTCCATCCACAAGTCACTTTAAATCACATATTTAAAGGCAACAAAGCAGTTTAAAACTACGAAATGTTTTGCAAAAACGTAAATTAGTAACACAAAAGTTAAAAATACCTTAAAAAATTTCGGAAGTTTTCCATCGACGCAACTAGCTGAGAATCTGTTATTGTGAGTAAAGCACATTTCTTTTGATATATATTTGTTCAGAATAGTAGGCATACAAGGTCGAGCCTCGAATCCTTCACAGACAGTCGTATAGTTGTAACTGAAACATAATGCTACAATCAAGGATCTCAAGCATTGAGCTGAACTTTCCATAAATACAAATACAAATACAAATTAAGTCGACCAACTACAGGCGTAAGCCCAGCAAGGTTGGTCCAGTCTTTTTAACCCAAACTACCGGAATCCCAGTATCTGTCAATTTTCCTCTTGAACTCGTTTACCCCACTTGAATTTACAATTGTTTTAGGCAACGCATTCCATCTATCCACTACCCTATTAAAAAATAATGCCCCTTTCTACAATCCGTCTTAAATTTGACTTTATTCAATTTGAAATTGTGACCCCTTGTTCTATTACCCGTATTGAAATCTAGTCCCTCTGTGTCCCCTTGCTTTACCATTTTAAAAGGTTTAATCAAATCCCCTCTAATCCTTCACTGTTAAAAAATTAGTTCAACCTTTCACCCTAAACTGGTTCAAATTTAGCTGCAACCAAGGTTTGGTAACAGGTTTCACCAAGTTTTCGGTTTTTTCACTAGTGCAAGCACCAGTTTTTCGGTATTTTCACTAGTAAAAGCACCGAAAACTTGGTGAAACCTGTTACCGAACCTAGGTTGCAGCTAAATTTGAACCAGTTTCTGGTGAAAGGTTGAAAGTTTTTGGTGAAAGGTTGAACTTTTTTTTAACAGTGTTCTTTTCTCTAGAGTGAACATATTTAGCTTCTTTAATCTTCCCTCTTAACTTAAAACCATTTTAGTAGCCCTATGCTGAACCCTTTCAATTGAATCATTTTTTTTTGTATGGAGACCAAACCTGAGCATCATACTCTAGATGAGGTCTCACCAAGCCTCTGTATAGTGGCAAAATAATATCCTCGGACCTTGAAGAAACAGTTTTTTTAATGTATCCCAATATCCTAGCCTTTTTTCTAGCAGATGAACACTGATGAACCCATTTAAAGTCCTCATTTACTATCACCCCTAAATAATCAATAGTTATCACCACAAACCCCATTATTTTAACGCTTCCACCAACTACCCATTTTCCCGACTGTTTAAGGTGAAAAAGTAAAGAAAACTAAAACTGTTAGGATATAATCGAATGAAAAATCCAAACAAACTTATAATTGAATGTTGTAGTCAAAGTTCTATTTGCAAAATGCAAAAATTGGGAATGTTAAAATTTATTTTAGTGAAAATAGGATCTAAATGCAAAAATAGGTCAAATCGTACCCATTCCTCCCTGACCCTACTTACTCAATCATTTTAAGGGAGAGAAAAAGCCATTAAAATCTTAAAAAATGATATTTTTATTCGGTAGATTCTTGTGTTATTAAAACAAATGCTGAATAAAAAGGCTTTGTTATTATAAAATGGGAATGGAAGCATACTAAAATATAAACGATATTTTTCCGTCTTTCATTTAAATTTATGAAAATATAGTTCATGCGTTGATTTTGTAATTTGCATTTAGTTAAACGGATATTTAGATACACTGTAACACTGTCCGGGTTTTTTTTCTTTTCCTGTTATTTAAGGAAGCGTCCGTTTTATATTTTTTTCAAAGGAAGGAAATTTGCCGTTTATAAAAAATTTTAAATCAATAATAACTCCCATTGACTGTTCTATAGATGTAACGCTGATTTTAATGGCTGCTGAACGGTCGATGGTATAATACGTAAGTACCATGTTTCCCGATCTCATACGATCGAAATCAACTTGCATCGCGCAGTATTGGATATAATCAAAAATAAGTTCGGTCAAATCGGTTGTTGAAATAATAAATTGAAACAAAAAGTAACGTGTTCCTTTTTCGGAACATGTTCTTTTCATTTCATACCTCTCCAAAAATAATACACATATTTAATTCCGTATTATGTAGAAAAAAATTCTATATTTACCAAAACAATCCAATTTTTCCCACAGATGTAAAAAAATTTATTAAAAGATAATAAAATATTATTACATGATGTTTATTTCAAATCTGTGTGCTTCATATAGAGCTTTCACATCACGCGATTTGGCCCTAGTAACAGCCCAAACAACCGCCTAGCAACAGGTTTGCGCGTGCTCAGTGCATGCACATGCTATTGTTTTGCCCTCCACGGTCGTGAAAATAACTGGTCATGACGTCATTACGAATTCTAATTTTTCAATCGTGATTTTCTCTAAAACTTCTGAAAAGTGCTTCTTAATATTTTCACAAGTCGATGTCCTAGTCGTGCACTACTCACACACCAAAAAAGAACCAAATTAGCGATGGCAAGTACGGGTCCTCTCCTTGTTAGTCAAGTAAATGAAAAAAAGTGGTGCTAAAAGTTTAGATTACTTTTAGGGTTTTAAGAATACCTCTCTGACACTATTTCCTTAGTTATTAATATGGATTTCCAAAATATTTAAAAAATAACTTTTGGTGAATGTATTTTTATGACCTGTGTATTTTAATTGCTGTGATTTAAGAACATTCAAAATGTTTATGCACTTTTAGACGATTGTGTGTGTAAAACTATTTTTATATTAAGTAATCACACTTTAACACTGAAAAAATACGTCCGTTGTATCAACGTGAAAATTTAACATTTTTGTGTTAGGCGTGAATACGTGAAAAAAATCACGGAAAAGAATACGTAAAGAGAGACGAATTTTTTTACAGTGTAATCTCCCCTGGAAACATTTAAAATAAATTATTTTACGATAGTGTATCTACACTATTGTAAAATCAATATAATTAAAATTTACCATATAATAAATTTAATTATTACCATCAATATAATTAAAATTTACCATAATTAAAATTCAATTATTTTAAATGTGTATATGAAATACTTAAAAGAGACAGTATAAAGTAATAAAATCTGATTTTACCCAATGGGATTGCAGATTGTTAAGGCCGGCATCGCAAGTTCTTGTGGTTCTGTGTCCTGGATACTTATAACAGTAGGATAACTCCGGTACAGTTTCATAAAGCTCAGAGCTTGATAAAGGAATCCTAAAAAACAAATAAGCTGTATTCCAAATCTTAAAAACTTGAGGCTCACTTTTCGATAGCTTTTTCTTCGAGGCATCTCAATACTTCTTTAAAAAGTTAAACTTATGTTCTAGATGGTGGATTGCTGATAATATGAAGGTTTTGGAGGAAAGTTTAGATTATAAAAGCAAGGGATTTCTCTTCTGTTCCACAAACTTAGTGGCAAACAAAAATTATGACACTTACCCATTAGCTTTCAAGTCTATTATTTGAAAATTGCATAATATGAAGTGTTCATTATTGAATAACAAACAAAAGAAGCAGCAATAGAGAATCTACGTAACTAAAATTCCATTTGAGTACAAAGATCCCTTTGGTTCTAAACGTATTGTAAACCTCTAGTAATCAATTTTGTAGGTCCAGCGTATTTCGTGACAAAATGGATTTAGAAAATATAGTTATCACTTTGTGATAACAGATATTAAGGTAACTTTCATTCATCTCACATGCAATTGATGTTTTGAACACACACAATTACCAATAATAAAAGCTTACTTAAGAGAATTCTTCACTTAAATTCATACGTGTTACTGTTATGGAAAAACGCTTTCATTTTGTACCATTCAATAAGACTAACTAAAATTATTTCAAATGTAAAGTGTCCCATTCAATATTAATACAATAAAGGGGTAAACACATAGAAGTATTTCAGAGAAAAAGCTTTATTTTTCAGTATATGAATTACTACATTTCATTCACTTTGGTAAAGGGATTACACGTTTAATTTTTTCCCGAGAATATCAGTTACACAAATAGTCCAGTAAATCTACTGAAAAAAGGGGCAAACCGGTAAAAAATTGATACCTTTAGTTTTTCAACGGTTTTCACTTGGGAATGACCTAAATAATAACATACTAAAAATCGGACAAAATCGGCTCACCGGAAGTTTAATTTTTTTGTAAATTTTTATAAAATAGCCGAAAATTTTTTTCAAAAAATCAAATTATAAAAATAGAGACTTAGGATACATGTTTATAGGCTATTTTTCAATGCTGAATACAAATATACCATTTAAATTTTTAAAAATTAAAAATTTCAGTTTTTAAAAGTTAATTCAAAATTTGGAAAGTCGAAAAAATTAAAACATCGCTCAAAGCCACAAAATAATTGAAAAAGAAAAAATTTAAACTGTTTTCAATTAGAAATGACTTAAATAATAACATACTAAAAATGGAAGAAAATCGGACAGTAAAAAGTTTAATTTTTTTTCGAATTTTAAATTTTTTTGGCCTCAAAAATCGAGCTTTTTAAAAATTCCTGTTAAAAACGTTTGAGGCATTTACCAAGGTCATTTTTCCATGGATGTTGTAGGTATAACCTCTATAACCTAAAAAACCACAGTTGGTGATTAAATCATTAGTTAATTAATTATGTTATAGAAATTAACGTTGAAAATACAGGTAAAATCTTTCAGTCAAGTAATACAGAAAATATTTTGACAATATTTAACAATAAATCATTTTAAAAATAATTAAATTGAAAAAAGACAAAACATCTTTAAAAAAATTAAATTTTAAATTAATTTAAAAATTTTAAATTTTTTAAAATTTTTAAATTTTGTAGTATATGCATGTGATACATGTCTCTAGGCTATATTAGTGCTGTTTACGAATATCACGCCAACTTTTCAATAAAATTTAGAATAAGTGTGGAAAAATTGAAGCATTTTTCTCAATAATTTCGTTTTTTATGCTTCAATTTTCCCACAGTTAATTTAAATTTTATTGAAAATTTGGCATGATATTCGTAAACAGCACTAAAATATAGCCTAGAGACATGTATCACATGCATATACTACAAAATTTAAAATTTTTTAAAAATTTAAAATTTTTAAATTAATTTAAAATTAAAATTTTTTTAAAGATATTTTGTCTTTTTTCAATTTAATTATTTTTAAAGTGATTTATTATCAAATACTGTCTAAATATTTTCTGTATTACTTGATTGAAAGATTTTACCTGTATTTTGACGTTAATTTTATAAATTAATTAATTAACTAATGATTTAATCACCAATTGTGTTTTTTTAGGTTATAGAGGTATATACCTACAACATCCATGGAAAAATTACCTTTTTAAATGCCTCAAACATTTTAAGAAGAATTTTTAAAAGGGTCGATTTTTGAGGCCAAAAAAATTGAACATTTGAAAAAAATTAAGCTTTTTATTGTCCGATTTTCTTCCATTTTTAGTATGTTATTATTTAAGTCATTTCTAATTGAAAACCGTTTAAATTGTTTCTTTTGCAATTATTTTGTGGTTTTGAGCGATGTTTTAGTTTTTTTTACTTTCCAAATTTTGAATTAATTTTATAAAATTGAAATTTTAAATTTTTAAAAATTTAAATGGTATATTCGTATTTAGCATTGAAAAATAGCCTATAAACATGTATCATAAGTCTCGATTTTTTTAATTTGATTTTTTGAAATTTTTTTCGGTCATTTTTTAAAAATTAAAAAAAATTAAACTTCCGGCGAGCCGATTTTGTCCGATTTTTAGTATGTTATTACTTAGGTCATTCCCAAGTGAAAACCGTTGAAAAACTAAAGGTATCAATTTTTTACCGGTTGAGTTACAGATTGCCTGGACTAAAATGAAACAATACTACTATTAAGAAACTCAAACGCCAAAAACAAGGCGCATAATGTATGAAGTTGAACAAAACTATGACCAGTGTTCAGAATCAAACTTTTGATTAGAGTTCAGAACAAAAACTGCAAAAAGAAATTTATAAAAGGCAGAAAACTGGGAAATCATGAAATGCTTTGCTTCAAACATCATTGGAGTTACGAAGGCATTAGCAGCAAAGTTTGAAACATTAAAAATTTGCAAACAGTGAATATTCCAAACTTATCATTTAAAAAGAAAGATTACTAAAGGAGAAGCATAATAAAGAGTTTTTAAGTGGAGAGAAAAATTAAAATTTTCCCTATCTGTGTCCAACCATCTTGAGTAATAACAGTTTCACTATTTACTTAATATAGTCTCAGTTTTCGACGGGTTCTATAATTTTTAACTTTTAAATTATCTCTAAAAAACCCTTGATGGGGTTTAGAGTCTGCCGTAGTAATGCAACAAATATATAACTTAATTATTTTTAGTACTTAACATTCAATTTACTTAAGTAAATATGTTCAGTTTATGAAAAAAAAGTTGTTTAGATGATCTGAAAATATTTTAATGCAGAAAAAAACGTCCTTGAATTTTTTTTCTGCTGTTAGACTATTATGAAAAACTTGTATTAGTAGGGCTTTCTAAGTTTCTTGCGGATTTCCTCGTTTCTGGACTCATTCCACTTCTTGATGTAGAGTATGAATAGCCCGATGGAACTCCCAACAAAGTCGTACACTGTCACCAGAGACACGCCTAACCACATCCCTAAGTAGCCTCCAATCACACTAAATATTTCCAATTCCTAGAAAATATGAAAGAAATTGCACTAGCGAAAACTCATATCATTTACTTTACGTTTTTGATTAATAGATTCAAATAATTCAATTAAAATCAACTGATAGAAGTTCTTTAAAATGCTGTCACAGTGGAGTCGTCACCAACAAATGAGTGATGGAGACAAACAGCTAGATTTCCCTGTCCCACATACAAGTTAATAATACTGGTAAACAAGGTTTTTGGCCCAAGAAACGTTTATTGTGATTTTAACTTAACCTTTTGCACTGATTTCAAATCTGCAATCAGAATCCCCCACCACAGTTTTTATTCAACGATAACTAATGTATTCAAAATTATATCATAAATTAATGATTACGAGGATTTTTATTGATGTCTACCATTTAGTCTCGCCTGCTTTTAGAAGTTAATTTGGGTCCAGTTTTTCTCCCTACAGATGACAATACTTTGACAATCATACTGTGGTTACTTCGACAGTCAAGAAATTGAATGAATTAATTAACTTTCAGCATTCTCAGACCGACATTTAATAAATCACATATAATAACTTTATTTATGTATAATACTACAAAAAACATCACAAAATTTTAGGCAGAGTACCACCAATGTGTCAATACATAGTTCGGTAATCAAAATTTTTTTCATTTTTAATATTATTCTGAGCATAGTTTAAAATAAAGTTAAAAAATGATGACAAAGAAGTCTGAATTACCTCAAATTTAGGATTATAAGACAGAACGGTGATTTCGAATCTGTCAAAAAGAACATCTATTTCTACGGTTGAGCACCTAAAAAATTTTTTGAAAATTTAAGCTTCTCTCAGAGTAAGAAAGATTTGTTCATGGGAGTGGTCAAGGAAGATTTGGTATTTTAAATTATAATGGTTTATAAATCTATAGTGCACTGTATATAGTCGAAAAGTACCTAAAATTCACGTTAAGATTTTAACTTCTATTATATTATCTTTAATAAATGAATCGTCAGTTGGAAGAAGGGAATAAGTCCAAAAACCAAGTTTTGAGAAAATCGATAAAAAACTGTATAAGTAATGGAATTTTCATTGTATAACCACCAAATTTTTACTGGAAGTTCAGAAACCTATTTAAAAAACAGCAATCATCAAAACAAATATAAGTACATTCAAAAATATTTTACAGTCAAAATAAGTTGATGGACTTATTCCCTTCTTCCACCTTATGAAATTTTTCTGATTAAAAAACCTTTAAAAAACCCTTAAATTCACATTTAAATTATATTTTTCCTTAGGTTACACCACAAAAAGGTGAAATAAAAAGAATAAGACAAATACAGGGTGTATCTGAAATGGTGCAACAAACTTTCAGGGATGATAGTACTCATCAAGACGAACAAGAATTGGTATAGAAAGGGGGGTCGCAAATGAGTTTTAAGGGGTGAAACCCCGGGGTGAAAATCTGCTAAAAAACTTGCATATTTGTGTAGGAAGAGACACAATGGTTCGATTCCGGTAGTTATTTTGTAAAACAACTTCAAATATTACTAAGCTAGTTTTCCCACCAGTAACACTTTTGCAGTCGACAGGAAAAAAAACTTCGCCAATCCGTGATCGCCAAATACTTTTTTTGTGATTCTTACGGAAACTCAAATTTCTATGTAGTAGTACCATTAATGATAAAATTATAGCTTAGTTGGGAGCGTAACAGTCTTGCAATCGTAAGATTGCGAGTTCTGTCCTACTGTATGAAGTTGTTCGTTTTTAAATTCATATAATTTTTTTGAAAG
This sequence comes from Tetragnatha versicolor, assembly GCA_024610705.1. Classification (NCBI taxonomy): domain Eukaryota; kingdom Metazoa; phylum Arthropoda; class Arachnida; order Araneae; family Tetragnathidae; genus Tetragnatha; species Tetragnatha versicolor. Next base: position 45,013,341 of record JANDEH010000009.1, read on the forward strand.
CTATAGTTTGAAAGACATTGCAACATGTTTTAAAGTATTAAGATTTCATTTGGTCCCTTTTAAATAAATTTATTTAGCTATACTAAATAAGTGTTTTTTTAAATAGAAACATATTGATTAATTAATATCGTACCTTTAGAAGTAAAATACTAACACAAAATGTAGAATTAGAGATCCCTGCATTTTTAATTCATTATTAGTACTATTTACGCAATTCAGGACAATGCACAGCTTTTAAAGACAAACACGTCCTTTAAGCCTTAGTCTGTGAAAGCAGCACTCCCTTCTCAGCTGTGCAATTGACCGCAGTTTTGCACCCAGGGGTCAGTTAAATCCCTGGATGGAACAAGCGTAGCACTCGCACAAACCCTAGAGGATTGGTAGCTCCAATAAGCAATGCATGAGTACTGCTATCGAGCTAGCTGCTGTGACACCGTAAGGATTCATAGCGATAATAAACAAGAGAAAATTATTTTAAAAGTGGTAGATTGCCGCTGAGCCATCCAGCTGGCTCGTTTTTTAACGTGAAGAAATTTAGCATTTTGAAGATAATGCTAAATAAGAATTAAATAAAGAAATTGATTTCTACAAGAGATTTGGAGAAGTGGGGAAAGATTAACAGACTGACGGCCAAGCGAAATTGAATAATTTTGATTGAATAATTTAGGAAATGATGGAGTGATTGGAAAAGCCATGATTTGTTAGGTAGGAGGAAGAAGGATTTATGCCAAAAACTGATAGCTGAAGTTTTAAAGGAAAACTAAATTTAAACACAAAAATTGGAGGAGGGGGTGAAACATCACTAAAATAGTATTAATTTTACTAGAAACTAGTTTTAATTAAGTCACCACTCTGTTAATTAATTTTAAATGACTTTGTCTGTGTACTGAGTATGGGCTGTACAATCCGCTCCTAGGGTGTCGGTGCGTTTGAGGCTCATAGGTTAAAACAATTTGTCTGTCCTCGAAGGCGGATAACGTAAACCCCTTAGGGAAAGTGCCCGTATTACGTTACCCATTTATTTTCTATTTTTGACTCCCTACCTCATTTTGGTGTCCACCCGTAGTACTGTACATGCCAAGAACCTCCCATCCCCTTCTAGTTTTCACGTAGTAATTCATAAATACGGTTTTCAATTATATTTTTTGCAAACAGAAAATTTTAAAAATTAATTCGGCTTAATTTGTCTAATCCTAATAATTAATTTGGCTTAATTTTGTCGTATTGACAAGATGAAATCGACTACGAGACGAAACCCTAAGCTTCATAAACTACCCTCCCCTCCTTCAGCACAAAGAAATACTAAAATGGCCGAGCTCGCAACCCATCTCGACCGTGTATTGCTCGAACTTGTAATTTTTTAAGTTTTGTCTCGTCATGAAAATAACAGTTAAAATTATGTAGTCACATCTAGAATAAGAGAATTTAAGTATAAAACTGTATAAAATGCTTAGGTTTTTAAACTCTTTTTTTTCTATTAACACATATGTTTCATACAAAATTTGAGTCATCATTACATGTTCATAAAGGGTGTTTCACAAAGAGCTCCCTAGTTTAAAAACTAATAACAAATAGACAAAACAAGATAAAAATACCCCGTGATCTGAAATGTCTTTTTTTAGACTAAAGAAATTCTTAACACAATTTATTTTAAATCGGTAGATTAAAAAAATTTATACATGGCAGAACAAGATTTTGTGAAACTAAGGAAAAGCAGTCCTCGAAATCCTTATCATACATTGTAGGAAAATAAAATTTACGGAAGAAACGATTTCCGAATAAAATGAGAATCAAATACTTTGTAATCTAATTAATTGATCGTTGATTTAAAAACAGGGATTTCAAGGATTGCTTTTCCTTCATTTCACAAAATTTTGCGTTGCCAAATTTTTTTGAACTATCAATTTTCAAAAATTCGAGTAAAAAATTTTAAACACCTGTCAAAGTTTTGCGTTGAGACAAAATGCGATTTAAAGCATTGTAATTACCTGAAAAAAAATTACCGTAAAGAAAAACACTACAATTTAGAAAAATCAATAAAAATTCTCAAAATACTGTTACACATCCTTTAATTTTGTCCGATTTTTGAACCTCAAGCCATAAGACCCCAACCCACATCCTTTAATAGTACTCTTTCCGTGTATTGCCCAAAAATTATTGACATGACAGAATCCAAAATCTTACGATTGTGAGTTAAAAGATTCCGGCTCATTACTCTACCAAGTTGAGCTAACGTTTTAAAGATAAAATAGGAAACGAAAAAATTGCGCCAAATGGCTAATAAGTTGCCAAATTTGGTTGAACATGCATTAAAAAAGAGACTGATCGAATAAATCTTTCGCTACTAAAAGATAACTTCCTGAAAAGTTACAGTTAAAATTTCTTTTTGCAAGTACGGGTTCTATTTTTTTGGTGTAAAAAATTACGGAATCGAACAATTGTGTCTCTTCCTGCACAAATATGCAAGTTTTTTTGCTGATTTTCACCCCGGGGTTTCACCCCTTAAAACTCATTTGCGACCCCCTTTCTATACCAATTCTTGTTCGTCTTGATGAGTACTATCATCCCTGAAAGTTTGTTGCACCATTTCAGATACACCCTGTATAATACAAAGTTATAGTGAAACTGAGTTTTAAAGCAGTATCAATGGAGTGAGTGAATATAAATGGAGTAAAATATTTCCTGCATAAACAAAAGTTTAAAAAACATTGAAATTAAGAGAACAGTTTTATTTATATTTAGTTTACAGCAGAAATAATATGAAAAGAAAGACAAATTAACTTTAATTCTAAATTAACTTAAAAAATACAATGAATGGACATCGATTTCACAACTTCAAGGGGCGATATCTCCCTATAGTGGTTAGTTATTTTTCCTCTCTTTTCACCCATGTGTAGAACAAAGCTTGGAGATCATTTTGAGCACAAAAAATTAATTTGTCATTTTTTGGACTTATTCCCTTCTTCAAACTGACGATTCAAATGTGTCTGAACTTTGGTTTTAATGTGACATTTCTAAAATGCTTATATTGTTTGACATCGCTGATAAATTTTTAATTAATTTTGTTTTTTGGGATTTTTTTTACAATTTTTACGTTTTAATCTAAATTCAAATTAAATTAGCTTTATACGATAAATTTTTCATACATACTTTGTTGTAACAATTTAATTTGAAAACACTTCACACACTGCTTTGGACCTTTTAGTCAAACGTTGTTTTAATTCAAACAACAAAGAAACTGACGCGCTCGTAAATTTTGAACTATTCTTTCAGACAAAAATGTAGCTGTAGTTGTAATTTTAATTGCAAATATTGTAATTTCGTGATATTTCGTTATTCTTTTAGAGTCAGGTGGGGTAATTGGGAATCAGGGGTAAATGGGAACAAGCCCTAGTATTACTAGCGTAGGGGCTTGGTGGACCGAAGTGGCATAAAACTTGAAAGTTACTTTCCCTACGAAGTATGGTTGAAAGTATTGCCTCATTTTCTGAAATCCAGAAGAATTCTTTAATAGCGATAAAAAATTATGTCTAATTTTTCCGATAATCAAAGTTAGTGTCCTTCATTCAAGAGATGCTGGTTACTACAAATTTCGCAGCTAAGATACTTTCATTTTTAATAATTGTTCTTTAGTTTAATTAATATAATTGTTTGTGCTTTTTTCTCAACAATTTTTACTACCCTTTGTACGTCTGTTCTCAATTAATTGGGAACTGAATTCTAAACTTTGTTTCCCAACTTTTTAAGAAAATTGTACCCACTTGCTTGAAAGAAATTAACAAGCACACTGTAAAAAAACTGTATAAAAACAGAAATTTTCAATAACTATGACTCTATGTTTACAGAGATGTTCTGTCATGTAACATTCCCACCGCATTTCTATTTATTTTATGTAAAAAACAGCTTTTTTAGTTTTTTAGCTTATCTGTGACAGAAAGTTCCTTTTTACAGCATTTACCTGTAGGTTACAGCTTTTTTCTGTTTACAGGATTTTTCGACTTACAAATTTTTTCTGGCCACTTTTGCTGCCAGAAATTTTCTGTTTTTTTGCAGGATTATTTTTTACAGTGCATATTTGAAAAATAGTCTAACGAACTTCTTTCAGGTATGAGATTGACAAAAAACCAAAAAGTCTGAAAACTGCAAGAATCGATAAGAAGATCGTAAACCAAATAAAATAAAATCATTTAGCTGCCTCAGATATGAAAATTTACCATAGGATAAATCCTCATAAACCAAAAACATTCACAAAAAAATTAAAAATATGCAGTTTTTAGTTGAAAATTCCAGTTTATAAGCTGATTTTTGCCATGACCTACCTCGCAGCAGCTTGGGAGTATGGAGTCTCCAAAACGGTTCTTTTCAACCGCATCAAATAGAGAATATAGAATGTAGTAATTGGGAACAAGGTGCTAGAATTCTCAAAGTGTAAGACGGTTAAAGGAATTGAAAATCATCGTTACTGAAGGCTTGGATATAATGCTTAATATACCCAAATAAAAAATTTAGCCATTCTCAATTACCCCTTCCCTATGGGATAATTAGGAACCTTGTGGGGGTAAATATGAACTTGAAAAACTGGGCCTTTAAAAAACTAGATTTTTATCTTTGACACGTTAAGGAAGTTGAATGAGATCTAGATCAACAAGTGTATGCAAAAAAGTTTTTAAATGCTTTTACTTGGTTGCATTGATAATTCTAAGTTAAAGTACCAAATTGTGTTCCCAATTACTTAACGTTGACCTATAACAGTTTTATGCGCATATTTTTTCGAATTGATTTTTTTCATTGCTTTATAATTTCTTAACTTCTTTATTTCGCCGCTAGAAGCCCTGTAAGCTGCCTCAATGTGAAATTAATATTCTCACCTTACTCTAGGTACAGATTACTTCCTTGACAAAACGAGGTATAATTCCAAATGCCTGAAACGAATATTCCAATCACACTACTAATTAAAAATTTAATATTATATTTTAATAAATATACACTTACTCAATAGACCAAAAATTGGTTCCAGAACATTCGTGCTAGAATAATATGGAGGAATTAAAAAGAAAAAATTAGTGAATTAAAAGTGAAAAAAATAATCAAAGTAGATAAAATTAAGATTTTATCTAATAGATTTCATAGATAAATTTCAAGGTAGATTTTCATAGATAAAAAGTTTTTAGACAAAAACAAAGACAGTTTTCCCAATAATATTAAAAACAGACTTACATATGGTATTTTATACGTTGCGCCCTGTAAAATATCATCATCATCATCATTGGCTCGACAGTCCTGATTGGACCCTGGCCTTCTCAAGAGTGCGGAACCAGTCCCCCCTTCTGCGCGCCACAGCCTTCCAGTCTCTGATGTTGATGGAGACAAAGTCTTTTTGGAGGCAGTCCTCCCACCTCAGTCTAGGTCTGCCTCTTCTTCTGGCTCCTGATGGTCTTGCCAGAAAGATTTTCTTTGTGGTTCGGTTGTTGTCCATTCTAATAATGTGTCCAGCCCATTTCATGCGTTGGATCTTTTGGTACCTGAGAATGTCTGGCTCTCTGAATAGTCCATAAAGTTCAGAGTTAGTTCTCCTCCTCCAAACTCCGTTATCGCAAAACCCCCCAAAGATGGAGCGGAGAATCTTCCTTTCAAAAGTTTCAAGGGTCCTCTCATCAGCCTGAGACAAGGTCCATGTTTCAGACGCATAAGTTAGAACTGTCCTAATTAAACCTTTATACATCAGCAGCTTGGTGTTTCGTCTAATGTAATCAGATTTTAAAAATTTCCGTAGGCCGTAAAAACATCTGTTGGCCGCAGTTACTCTCCTCCTCACCTCTGGGGACATGAGATTTTCAGAGTTGACTTCGGAACCCAGGTAAGTGAAGGAGTTTACCTTTTCAAATTTGTATTCTCCAATCTCGATGTGCTTGGAGGTGTCAGAGTAGGTAATAAACTGCATATATTTAGTTTTACTCTGATTAATTGAGAGATTCATTTTCTTAGCCTCTCTTTCTAGATCCAGGAACGCTTGCTTGAGGTCTTTAGGAGTTCTTGCTATGATATCAATATCGTCAGCATAGGCTATAATTTGAACAGATTTAGAAAAAATTGTTCCTCTTGTATTTATTTTTGAATCTCTTACTATCTTCTCAAGAGCAAGGTTGAAGAGAAGGCATGCTAGCGCATCGCCCTGCCTAACTCCGTTTTTTATTTCAACAGGGTTGGATAGACTTCCCTGGATCTTGACTCTCATTTTAGTTTCAGTTAATGTGAGGGATATTAGTTTCACAAGCTTTTCAGGTATGTAGAACTGTCTCAGAGCATCAATAAGCAGTTCTCTATTAATGCTATCGTACGCCGTTTTAAAATCAATAAAAAGATGGTGTGTATTGATTTGGAATTCCTTTGTCTTTTCAAGGATTTGCCGTAGATTAAATATTTGCTCAATTGTGGATCTATCTCTTCGAAATCCACACTGGTAGTCACCTATGATGTTTTCGGCGTAAGCAGATAGTCTGCTAAAAAGTATATTTGAAAAAATCTTATAGGTAGTGCACAGGAGACTAATTCCTCTATAGTTGGAGCAGTCGAGGATATCTCCTTTTTTATGTATGGGGCAGGTTGTGCTGAGCTTCCACTCTTGGGGGAGTGTTTCAGTGTCCCATACAGATAAAATAATGTGGTGGATGGCTTTGGTTACATCTGTGCCAGAATTTTTTAGAAATTCTGAGGGAATGGAGTCTGGGCCAGGGGCCTTATGGTTTTTCAACTTTTTAATTCCCTCAACAACCTCAGTAACCGAGGGTGAATCGATCAAATCCCGATTGATGCCTGGATGAGGTTCATTAGCATACTGGGGGTGATCTATGTTTAGAAGATCATGGAAATGTTCATTCCATCTATCCAGAATCTTGATTTTTTCACTCAAGATTTCCCCGTTCTTATTTTTGCATAAAGCCGTTCTAGGTTTGAAATCTCTGCGGCCAGAATTGATCTCACGGTAGAAAGCTCTGCTTTCATTTGATCTCCTGAGTTGTTCAACATCCCGTAGTAGATCCTCGTGAAATTTTCTTTTCTTAATTCTGTGAACCCTCTTTTCTTCTCTTCTAGCAGCTTTATATTCCTCTACGGAACTTCTTGAGTGCATTCTACTAAGCATTTTTTTATATGCGTCAATCTTAAATTGGGTAACTGCATGACATTCAACGTCGAACCAGTCTTTCCTTTCAGTTTTTTTAACATTACCCAGAACATTTTTACCAGTTTCGATGACAGCTTTGGAGAATATACTCCATTTTTCATCGATGTCTCCTATGTTTTCTATCTTTTTATTTCTAAGAGTATCTGATAACTGGGTTTGAAACTTGCGTTTGATCGTCTCATTCTTAAAGTTTTCACAATTAAACTTTTCACACCTTTCTCCTCCAGTTTTACGTGCATTGGAGACTCTAGCCCTTAATTTTGCCTTGACAAGGTAGTGATCTGAATCACAGCAGGCACCACGAAACGTCCGGACGTCTAGTACATCTGACATATGTCTCGAATCGATCAGCAGGTGGTCAATTTGGTTAAAGGTTTCTTCATCCGGGGATTTCCATGTCATCTTGTGGATTCTCTTATGTGGAAAAAAGGTGCTGGATATGACCATGTTGTGTTCGGCAGCAAAGCTGACAATCCTCAGACCATTGTCATTGGAGTTGTCATGAAGACTGTGTCTTCCAATAGTAGGTCTAAATTCCGTCTCTTTGCCAATTTTCGAGTTTAAATCTCCGAGAACTATCTTGACATCATTTCCCGGGCACGAGAGATACAAGTCACTTAGTTCTTCATAGAATGCTTCTTTCTCGTCGTCTTCTTTATCCTCTGTCGGTGCGTGTGCATTGATTAGGCTATAGTTGAAAATAGCACCGCATAATCTAATTTTGCAGAGTCTAGGGGACTTGGCTACAAAGTCGGTAATCATATGTTTAATGCGCTTTCCTATGATGAAGCCAGTTCCAAGAATGTGTTTTTTGGGGTCACAGCTATAGAATACAGTATAATTTCTTTTTTCTATAATGCCCTTACCAGTCCATCGCATCTCCTGCATGGCCAGCAAGTCAATTTTATATCTATCTATTTCATCGGTTAACATTTGCAATCCTTTAGATTTATAGAGACTGCGAACATTCCATGTCCCTATACTCAAGTCCTTAAGCCGTTTTCCAGGTCGTCTACAGAAATTGAAGTCCGGGTATCTTTTCTCTTGAGATCTCGTAACAATAGGTTTTTTACGAGACTGGGTTGTTGGCCCAGTGCTCAACCCCCAACCTGGAGGACCAGTCCCCTGATATAATCCCCAGGGGCAGGGTGCCCGGCTATACCCCCGGACGCTGGGTAGCTGGGTCTGCCCCGGGATTGCCACACCCGTACCTGCTCAGAATAGAGCAAGGCCCCTGAGGCAGCCCTGTAAAATAAGTCATAGTTAATCTTGAGTAGAAGGGGAAGACTTTGATAGTTTGATAGCGTAGTAATTTTAACTGGCATGCTATTTCTGGATGCATAATAGTATAAGTTGTATAATAAGATTAATTGTATGGTAAGTATATTTTTCGATCTGAGGTTCCAATTTTAAAGCAAAAAAATTCTGTCTCGGAGATTATAATATCATCATAATTGATACTCTTTCTTATACAGGGTGTTTCAAAAGTCCGTTTCATGGATTTTATTTGAAACCATCGTCTTCTAGGATCATGAAAAGGTGTATCCCTAGGTAAGTGACCATGGAGAATTCTACTGAGATGACTTACAGCGCCCCTAGCGACAAAATATGAAAATTTAAAGACTTCAGCGAGAATATTTTTGGCAATACCATTAAAAATGCTCAAAAGAAATACACGAAAATATCTTCAATATTCGAGGAGAGGCAAAAGAAAATAGCACTTTTTCAGGCCTCAAAAACAAAAAAGTTCGCAAATTTGCAATAAATATAAATTGTATCTAAAAATATCAAAGAAACTTTATTTTCATTTCATCAACATTTACTTCATCCCAAGGGGGTATTGAAACAACTACCCACGGGACTCGAAAAGCGTGGTGGTGAGAGTTCCGACTTGCCGATGATTCTTCGCTGTGTCCCGCGCCCAGCGACGTTTTCTAGATTGCTTCCCCGACAGAAATGAACCTAACCACCGATTGTTTTCATGATTACATCAGAACTTATGCGATCGCGGATGGTTTACAGAAAGGAAAGTATGGGATCGTGTCGATCATGTTGCAGGACAATCGACCCAGCTTACTTTACGAAGGGTGACTCCAGTGGTTAGTTTCATTACTCCCTAGCCCCTTAGGATGACGTCTGGGACAATGGGTTCCTATGCAATTCTGAATCCTTATGGTGTAGCCTACCTCCCCTAGAAGTTGGTTCCATTCATAATGATACACCTTGTATAGAAGGGGTTCCCCCAATCACCGACATCTAATGGGGATTCGAGATTGGGAACCCTATTATTGTTTTATGGCGCAAGAATCAAATGTGATCATAATGCGCCAGGGAAAACTTTGGACTTCCAAACAAAACATGGGGTTTCCAATTGAAAAATGGTGTTTTTAAAATAAATGGGGGTTCCCGATTGAAACTAAATGAAGTTGTAGATCTATTTTTTAAAAACAAAATGGTTTTTTAGCTGAAAGTTCCCAAAAGTGGTTCCGATTAAATAAACAATTAAATTAAAAAGGGAGGTTCTCAATCGAAACTAATGAAATCAAGGAGGTGCAAAATTGAAACGTTTAAATTACAGGGTGTTCCCAATTGAAACTAATAAATTAAAGGAGGTTTCTTATTAACGCTATAAAAGTAAAAGGGTTTCCCAATTAAACCTATTAAGTAATCTGCTCAAAGATTTAATGGTGGCAAAAGGAGACGAAGGGTTATATCTTCATTCAGTGTTTTTCATAGTTCATTAGTTCATTATCTTCATAGTTCATAAGTTAATTCCTATACGACCGTATTCACCACTAACCTAACCTAAGGTGGGTTAAGAGGAGGAGGAGATTCCTCCTTAGGAAGATTAACCTAAGGAGGAATCCAAACCTGTAGTTGAAGAAGGAAAACAAGTTGTAAGCCAATCAGAGTTACCAAAAAAGCTTGATTCCAGGTTAACCTTAGGCTAGGTTAATGGTGATTACAACCGTTAATGATACCCGTGGTAAAGAACGTACTAGGTTTATGCTATTTGGCATTGTATGAAATCGTTGGAATTATATACTTATTCTATTAAGACGTTTATTACTACTTAGTAACTACATAATGCTTTCAATGGTTTTAATCATATCACTCAATGATGTAACTGATCTTTTCCCTTTCGTTCCAGAGCCCCCCGGCATCCCCTGCCCCCGTGGCAGAGGGGGGTGAGCTGCCTCCCCTCACGGAAGACCCCCGGCAAGAACCGGACGAGCCCTCCAAAGAAGAGTGTTGATGCCTGTAAAGATTGTGTGTGTGACCAAAGTATTATTCATATTCATATAATGTTGCAATCATACCTCAAGTCTTAAGCTCATCGTTAGCCACTTCTTGGTGATCTGCAAATCTTTACTTTTGATTCAAGCCCTTTCAAAAGTTTGTTCGTTGTAACTCAGACATAATACACCAGCTTTTAAGTCTAGTTAGAAGTATCTAATGAGAATTATCTTTCTGTAGAAAATCAACTGTTGCCAGTGACATTTCTACACCTTACGATGACAGAAGAGGAGGTTTAATCAAGTCCCCCATTTTCGTATTTCGAAAACTTTTCATGTTCAAGATTCCATCTGATTTCGATAACAAGTTGCATTTTTATTTAAAGATATATTATGTGTCTTTTCATTTTTTTCATAAATAAAAAAACAAAATTGAAACAATTTCTTTATTTTTTGTGTGTGTAAATTTATGGGGGAAAAGCCTCGAAGTTATGCCTTTCAATTTATTTTAAATCTAGCCTATGCCATAATTTATACTTTTAAAAATCGATATTGAGATTTTGATAACCTTAAAAGTTTAAAATACATTCATATCTAACACTACTTTAAATTGGATACAAGGCTTAAGATACTTAAAAATATTGTTCCCCAGACAATGATACCTATAATAATTAACTTATTATATTGTATCTTATGGTATATAGATCTTACACCAGAGAGAAATACACATGGGTGCATCCAGCAGCAGAGGACCCCACAAGTTCTCGTCATAATTTCATACAAAATCAATCTATGTAAAAAATGTCCCGTACAAGGGTTGAATTTAATAATCACAATTAATCGCCAAAACCTGGTTTAGATATTAAATTATGAGTAAATCCTTAAAAATCGGGCCTTGTTTGAGGAATATCACTTGGGTTCTTACGTATTATGCCGTTGACCGTGCCGCTTAATCCGAAAACGTTTAAAATCACATTGACTGTTCTATATAGCTGTACCGCTGAATTTAACGGCTGCTGAACGGTCGAAAGTCTAATACGTATGTACCAAAACTTGTGATCACATTTTGAGTTTTATTGGTTTCGATTAAAAATCAAGATTACTTTCGAGTGATGCTCAGAGTATAATCATTAATTCAGGATGAATAATAATATTTCGATCAAAAAATAAACTCAAACAGAACCAAAAGCCATCAATCGTTTACACCTCGCCAAAACCGCCAATTTAACATTTCGAGTATAGGCATTCTCTTCAGTATTTTTTCAGAATAATCGAGGTATCTCTCAATTTGAGATTTGGCGATCTATCATGCGACGAAAACAACTTTTATTTTTTGGAACGAAAAATCAAAATAACAAAAAATTAAGCTCACAGATAATCATTAAAATTATGATCACCAGTGACGATTACAACGCGAGTTTTTCTTTTCACATCGCCAAACGATGATCCGTGTTTTATGAAAAATTTTGCCTGATTTTTTAAAAGTGGCAAATCAAAATTTTGATCTGATTGTAATATTAATTTCAAACCCTGGTCTCGAACAAAACTTTAACAAATTGGCCAGAAATATAAGGACATAAAACAAAAGACTTAATTACCTTAATGCCGCAATTTAAAAAGGTTGCATCATATCGTCATGACCAAGAGAAAATAAATATATTCACTGCTCGCTCGTTTGCAATACCAACCTGGAAAACGGCTTTTCCAATACTTACACCAAACGAGTATAACACTATAGTGGTGATTGTTGACCCACTGTATTAAATAGCAATATTCTTCTCGCCAAATTTATTTTAGAGTTAACCTAATTTATTTGACATAAAATTACTGAAAACTCCGAAAATAGTATATTATTAAGGCGCAAAAGCAATCAACTGGCTAAAAAAAGAAACGATTAACCTAATCTATCCAGTTTTAAAAATAGTCTTCAGGGGAAGAGAGAGAGAATAGGAAGAAGACGTTTACTGAATCTCAGTTTTCTAATATATCTGCATCTACTAATGATGAACTAAAAAAATTAAGCACATGAATTTTCTCTCATCTTTTGTAGACTAAATAAATATATGTGTACAAGAAATTTTAATGTTCTGATTCTCAAACAATCTGCGTCCCAAGACTTCAGTGAAATAGTATTCCTTAAAAATTTAGCTCGGCACGAAATTCAGCTAGTAAATTCAAATAATTTGAAGGGCAAACTAATTTTTCAAACAAATGTGGTCAAATAAAGAAATTATGAAGTAAAAATAAAAAAACATATACTACTTTATCACAACTAAGAAAGTAATATTAATTTTATTATAATTTATATTATAATTTTTATTATAATTTTATTATAATAGTAATTTTATTTTAGTAAACCCTTTGTTGCATACAAAGTAAAAAATATACATGCATTTTCTCTCTTAAAAATAGTCTTAAAAATAATTGTGCAGTTGTGCTGTCGTCTATTATTAACAGTTGAAAGCTCAAATAATGTAGAAGGTAAAAAAACTGAAATGAAATCTGTAAAGGCATTTACAGAATAGCAAAAAAATTTTACTTTTGTCCACTAGAGTGGGCGTGATGCAATAAAGGGTTAAATATAACAAACAAAAATTATTCTCATTTATAATTTCAGGTTACGGTAAACAGTCCGTGCAGTAAAATCACTGTGTGAAAACCATATTGATCATGCTTCACTTCATAATTTTTTATTTATAGATGTACAAATTACTCTATATTAATTAATAATTTCTTAAGTCTTTCTGCCCATCTATATCAAATAGTTATTAAATTAAAAAGGCTTCTAAGAACAAAGAAAGAGTCACTAGACAATTGACTAGTATGACACACAGGCAACATAAATTCAAAACAACTTCCACAAAAAGAAGAGACAAAGTTTCATAGCTTTAAAGCATTACTAAAAAAAGAAATTGTTCAATTTTAAGAAAGCAGAATCTTTTTGTTGCTAATAAGCACTACGTTTTGGAGAACAATGTAGAAGAAAGGAATGAAAATATTGCTACCCTTGATTTCTACCGCAAAAACGTTAGATAATAATTTGAATCTACCTAGCCTAAACGGACTTATTAAAATCCTCCTAACTAAGCCAAACAGATGTTCTCTTAATTCAGTATCTTGGTCAATCTGATTTAGAGTTTTCTTCGTTTTTTATTTCAGATAAATAAAGCAGTATTTTCAGAACCTTTACCAGAGTAAAATATTTTTTTCTTTTTTAGTTTCCTTTGTGAAATCCGCTTCTTACCATATTTTCGGACAAGTCTAAATATTGTTACAATAAAATCATAAGCAGACACAAAAGATACTCCTAACCACAAGCCCATGTATCCTCCGATGGTGCTGAAGATTTCAATACTCTAAAAGAAAGAAGAAAAATTTATATAATCAACACGGTGTTTCAAATAGAGTAACAATCGACTATTTCCTTAAATATATCCCCTAGGCACATACTTCCAAATGCAAATTTTTGTTTTCGGAGGTGACAAATTTGATTTACACGTTGCAACTCCATGGTGAGTCTGTTTCAGAAGATGCAGAAAATAAATTTTTATACTGCTCCAGTTGATTAAAAACCCCAATTAGAAACATTTTTTTCATTTATCCCGTAGTAGCTTAATATGCAAAAAAAAAATAATTTTAATATCTTTAAAACTCACTGAGATATGCGAGTTTAAATTCTCATGAGGTCGTCAAAAATTAATTTTTTGAAGTTATTCCTATCACTGCAAAAAAACAGGTTCAACTTAAATTTGTAAATGAACCCTATTTTGCTCTCAAAAAGGGTGGTATAAAGTGGTGTAAGTCACGAATTTTAGCTTTTAATATCTTTGTTAGTTTGGAAGATATCGGAATGAAATTTTATATAAATATATTGATACGATTAGCGTTATTCAAATTCATGTAGTAAAATATTTTTAAGGAGTATATAAAACCTGTGCTAAATGCATACGTATATTTTAAAGTAATCTTTTTTTCTAGAAACTAAGGGTGAGTATTCATTAAGCCAAATAATATCGCATCAAAGTATTCAAGCTCTTATTCTACAAAAAATAATTCGTCGGTTCATAGTCGTATGAAATTCCATGTTTTAAATTTCTTAATGTGAATTACCATCATTTTGCAATAAATTCATTTCAGCAAAGGTTCATTCAAAGTAAATTCATTGCTTGAAAAGGGAAGTATTTTACTTCAAACTGAGGGTCAAACCTTAGAGTAAAATATTTATCTGTTAAAAATAGTACGTCGATTTCTGTTACTAAAAATTTAAATCTGATTAAATGTTTCTTAATTTATAACTTATATTTTATTAAATGTATTTAAACAAGTAAAAAAACTATACATCAGTCAAAGTATGAATAATTACCTCAAACTGAGGATTGTAATTGAGAGTAGATATCTTGAATGTATCGAAAATTACATCTATTTCTATTATGGAGCACCTATAAAATAAGAAAATTGATGTTAAAATACCTACAAATTAATTTTTTTCAACACTAATAAAGGATTAAAATATCCAAGTCAGGTTTTCTTTACTTCAGGTCAACTACTCCCACATAAGGTCAAATTTTTTTGTTAAAGGGAGAGGCAGTTTTTAAAATTGACTACTCTAGTATGAGAACAACTTTGAAATAAAACTATTATATCGTCATAGACAGTAATAAAGCATAGAGGAAAGGAGAGTGAGTACGCACAAAAATGATTTTGGGCTGTAAAATCAAGAATTTAAAAGCTAGATCCTCCAAAATTTACTGAACGTTAGTTTATTGACTCACAAATCAACCTTCAAAAAATGAAGGCATTGGCTTTAATAAAAGTATGTTAAAAATCAAAATGAAAATGAAAAATTGAAGGCGTACGTGGCAGCTAAAAGTACGCTGGATGTGAGGCCCGAAGCACGCGCTCTGAAAACTTGACATAAATCACAAAAATGCACCCCTAATGAAAATATTCATCCTTCGTGTCACCACTGTTTAAGTACTGATCCAAAAAAGATTAAATCTTCTTGAAAAATCAGTGTTACTTTTCCAGGATTTTACATTAGCTAGTTTTTGGCTTCTGAGGAGTTGGAAGCTTTCAATGGATTAATTAAATTTTTATTTATAAATTGTAGAACATAACTTTCATGTGGTAAAGAGTATAAAAGGAATTATATTATTCTCGGTACAAAAATTTCAATGATCTTCTCTGTGTGTACTCCTAGACCCGATGTATTAGTAATTACATCAGTTGTTCTTAAATCAACCCTAAAATTCGTTGTCGTTAAATTCTAACGATGTCAAGTTGTTCAGAAGGAAATACACCTCACATTGGTATTCAGTTTGAAAGCAATCACAGGTGCTTTTTGTGCAAAATAATTAAGACTCCTTCCCGGAAAAATTATATGCTAACTCAAAGAAACCACATTTTGTTCTGATAAACAAAATACAGAATGTATGAAAATAGTAAAGGATAGCTTACGATAGATGTGCACCCTTATACTGTTGCTCACAGGGAAAAAACCGCTGCGCACTCTTACCCTCCTTTCCCCTATATGATTTAGTTTGTTTAAAAGGTAAACAACCAAGTTGTTAATAAATACCGATACTCATAATTTAAATATTATAGATGAATCTCTTATAAAAAAGCTTCAAATATACTTTTGTTCCCCATTTTATATTTTTTTAAATTTAATGTGGACTTCTCATCAAGAATTTTTCCTAAAGGTCTACTTTTCTTATAGGACCTATATCATGAGTTATTTCAATAATCACTTTAAAAGTTTATGTATAACTACATTTTAATGATTTTTATGATTATTTTTTAAATGAATACATTATATTTTTACGATGTGAAAGATATATAATGGAAAATTAGTGAATTCTCCCATATTTTAAGATAAATATCATACTTACTCATAATACCACATCTTTACTCCTGTGCAATCATGCTTCAAAAAAAAGAAAGAGTAAAATCATTAATTATGAATTATACAATGATACTATTAAATTTAGATGAAGGGACATCGACAAAAACTAAAAATGCAAGAGAAACCCCTTATTTTATAATGTAACTATATTATAATCTAGTGTGATCTTATGAACTGCTAATATTTTAATACAGTCCACTCCGCTTAATGTGATCACATTTGTCCAGGATCAGAATGATAACAATATCCGATTGATAATAATAAGCGGTTCTATACTAAAAATTGGAAAACAGTGTAACTAAAATGTTTGCATAAAAATCACTACTTTGTAGTCCATATTTACGTATTTAAAACTATTTTCTAATATGTATTTTGCAACTTGAACATTCTTAAAGAAAAATATAAGAGCAAATCATATGTCACTACTACATTAATGACTTATTTTGTAAGTTTATGCATTAAAATTGACCTTCCAACGGGAAAAAAGAAGGGTTTTAAGGGATTTCACCAAATTTTGATAACATTAAACGATAAACTGATCACATAAAATACATTTTGCGTTAATTTAAATAGGAGTGATCGGGACCAGTCAATTTTGATAACATTATCCGATTGATAACATTAACCGTGATCACATTAACGGCTGTAGTTTGAAATATTGTTTTTATTGTAAATGTTTTTGATGCATGAAAATGTACTTCACGCCTCAATATTCTGATTATTTATCGTATAATTTCTCCACATGAAAGTTTTTACCTTTAAAAAGGGTATTTCGGGATTTTTTTCAGGCTACCCCTTAAACCATTAAATTCTTAACGGAATATTTTAAGCAATGATAATGAAAATAGTACTTACATAAGGCACTTGTGTTGATATTATCTGAAAAAGATGTTAAGAAGTTTAAAAACACATATATCCTCTATTCAGTTAAAAAGAAATTTAAGTTTAATTTATAGGTATATTTGTTATAGACGTTTCCTAGATTTTTAAGAACGTACGAACTGGCTTATTGATAAGTAAGTAAAAATTTTTAAAAAAGGTAAAACTGTCAGTGAAAAAATTACCATGTACTTTTAAGTCTTTCAATAAACATCTTTAAACTACTGTTATATAAAAATTTTTCCAATTCATCAATTACTTCGTATATTTTCGTCAGATTTTATTGAATGTTAAGATTAACTAGGTGAATCTGCTATTGTAATATTTTTTTCCAGTTCCCTGCGAAAAGATTTTTTAACTTTTTTTATTTCCGTTACATAATTTTAAAAAATTTCAGATAAGTTATAAAATTAAGGGCACATAAGAAACACCTTTACGTATTTAATTAAAAGCATTAGATTTTTTTTTCTTGTTGATTAAAAATGAAATACTTTTTGACAGCAACTTTTATTAGGTTTTTTAAATACATAATATAGGGTGAACCGACCAGTAGTTGACCACCTACCAGTAGTTGACCATTTGAGCATAAGTTTGCAAAAAACAAGAACTGTTGTGTGTTTATT
The DNA here is from genome assembly GCA_024610705.1 of Tetragnatha versicolor. Taxonomy (NCBI): domain Eukaryota; kingdom Metazoa; phylum Arthropoda; class Arachnida; order Araneae; family Tetragnathidae; genus Tetragnatha; species Tetragnatha versicolor. Next base: position 45,031,167 of record JANDEH010000009.1, read on the forward strand.
TCGAATCTGTTGCTTTGAAAACATAGTTAACATTTTATTAAAAGCTCATGCACAGTCTAAAGTTCCAGTATTTTTCTTAAAAGACGCAATAAATAGTTGAAAACACAGTTATCAACGAAGCTTCAAAGCATGCGCTCTCACTACTAGCTGTAATGGTATGGAGTATTTAGTTCAATCTCAAATCATCCAGCTAGTTTTTATTCCAATAGTTTATTGATTGATGTATTTAGGTTCTATATATTTAGTTTAATTAAATAAAACTATCATTATTTGTATAATAACCATTTAATTTGATATTTGAGGGGTGGTCAACCACTGGCTGTCTAAAATAGAAAAAGTGCTAGTATTTGACCAAAGTGGTCAACCACTGGATTTTATTCGCTTTTAAGATTTCTTTTTAAACCAAGAGCGATCTTAAAGATTTTTACCTGCAGTACAATTTTTGCTTAGATTTACTGTAAAAAAAGTTACATTTCCAGTAATTAACCAGTATTGTTAATAGGGACTCTTTATTCAATATAACTCTTTCATTGGTTCTTCACATTTCCAACACCTGCGCTTTGAAAATATGTCACTCCTCTCGCTAAGCCCTAAAATACGTACTACGGGTAGTTGGTTGGTTGGTTGTCAGACATATACGCATTTTTAGTTTTTTAGATAGCCTTCTGTAGTAAACGCTGGAATCGAACGATTCGCGGTGCATGCGCTCGCTAGGTGGCGAATCGTACTGGTTTACAGTCTGGTTTCAAAAGGTTAAACAATAAAAACACATGTTCTACTTCTTGTTTTAGTATCAATATTTTATTTAAAACTCATATTTCCCCCGAGATCTTAGTTTTATGTAACTTAAAAAAATGATTGAAAAAAAAAATGAAAATTTCAAACCCTTCTTGGGTGTCTGAAGACCTGATTGAATAAAAAATTTTAAGAATTTTCTAAGATGTATTCAACAAATGTAAGATATTTTAGAAGGATTCGAAAAAACAGTTGGTTTTCAGATCATAGGATTTTCTGCCAAAAGGCCCGGGTGTTTTTATAAGAATGGAATATTAGATAAGTTAAAAACTTTAAAACCATTCCGTATAAAATTGTTAAGAAAAACTATAAACTTAAAAATTTGCTAAAATTTAACATTCTTTATTTTTGTGAGTTAATTCTATAATCATCAGATTAAATGAAAGTTTGTGTAAGGGTTTCTGAAACGTTTTCTTCAAACGTCTCCGTTGCATATTTATTTTCCAGCCAACTTTAGGAAGAACACCCTGTTTTAAAGAAATGGGGAAAACTTCAGTAGGACTTAAACAAATAGCTCTTTTGGAAATGATAGGTTGCGCTGTGGATCAGTTGGTTGATTTGTGCTTGAGCTGTATATTTTGATTTTTTTCTGGAAATGGTGAATATGGCAATGGTCAATTACTGGAATAATGGTGGTCAAATACCGGATGTAAGTGGTCAACTACTGGCAAAATCTCAATTAATTGCTTTTAAAATAAATAAACAAAATTCTATAAAAGTGAAAGGAAAAATGATTATCAGTAATTATTCCTCATACCTTCATTGATATTAAACCACTGTCATTTTTTTTAGAAATTTTTTTTTCGTAGAAATAAAAATAAAAATTGGAGGAATTTCCACTAACTGGTCAATTACTGGTCGATTCACCCTAATATCAAACTGAAACCAACTTTTAATTTTTTAAATTGTAAAATATTTTCAGGAAACTTACCCTTCCCTTCGTTATATTTCCTGTTTTCTGTAATGAAATATTTGAAATTTTAAGAAAATTCAAATAAATAGTAAAGATAAGTAGAATGACTGGTTTAGGAAATAAAACAGCCGTTTTGAAGATATTTAATTACAATATTAAAAAATAAGCTTAGGCAAAAAAGCAATTAAAATAATGGATTTTTTTAATCAAGGTAAAAAATTCGTGTTTTCTTGCAAATGTTTAAAAATCCTCTTTTTTGTAGAGTAGAGCATAGTGCAAATATAATAGTGTTTGAGGCAAGTAGTTGAGGGGTGTCATTCAAGGTTAGGAAATATCGTATTTTCAACATTTCAAACACCTTTTCAAAACTTGATTTACTGTATGCTATTAATTCTTCCATGTACTTAGTTTCTATCAACAACGTGTTACAATAAGTATATAGCTATAGTATACACGCTGGTAGAGCTAATAAGCTGACTTATGTTAAGACAGATAAAGTTCAATGTTCTGTGTAAGACTCGCTTTGAATAAACCTTTTTATTATCCTAGAATTTTCATTAAGCTATTAAGAAGTTTCTTACCAACTTGGTAGGAATCATAAGGGGCTTAGGTTCTTTTTCCACGTTGTAAGACAATGAACTGGAAATATTTCAAAAATTAAAAATTTCGTACAGAGAGTTATTAGTTTTTAAAAGTGTGTTTAGATACTAAATAGCATTTTTTAAAAATAAAATTTATTTGAAACAATAACGCTGTATTATTGTCACAAAATAAAAATAAAAAACTAAATAAAATATAAGGAACTTAATTGTATTTCTTGACTAATTACTTTATATAGATTTCAATGTACTAAAATGTTTTTACAAAGGCTAAATAAATTTCATAAAGTGAAGTTTTCAATAATTGATTTTGCTGACACATTTATTTTAATCTATTAATTTGGGTTTTTACATCTAATGTAATTTTAATAGCTAATTTATAAATACTGCCTATCCATACTTCCATTATTAAAAGTGTTTAAAATTAGATGAAAAATCATGCTTCAAACGTTTATGCTAAGTATTTTTTTTATAAAATTTAATTTTTTGAACTTTCTACAGGTCCTATGAATTAAATTTAATAAACAGACCACAAAAAAACAAAGGTAAATATCGTTTTACTAACATAATTTATAAGACCAAGAAACCGTTGGAAAAAAATTTTTATTTCTCAAAAAAAATTTCATTAAAATGATATGTTTCTATACATTGAAACGCTTTTGCTAACAATTATTTTACATCAGAATACAATTAAATTAAATAATTGATATCTTTAAATACTTTTAAAAAATGAATATTTTTTTAAAATTGCACCTGCAACACTTTTCTATTGGAAGTACTTACTCACAAGGCTGTTTATATTCCGCAGCCAAATTGCTGCATTCATCATAATTGATTGTATCTAAATTGTGTAAAGAGAGAGTTAAAGTTTCAATCAGAAATAAAAAGAAACCAAAATGTTGCATTTGATATTTTTGAAGCACTTACAATTGCAGGGAGATTCTCCACATGATTGGCAAATCGAATGATTATGAGGATAGTCCAGGTTCAAAGGAACACAATCATAATTTTTGTAATACTGGTTCATTAGGCATTCATTTATTACACCCTTAAATATAAAATAGAGTTGCTAACTACATATCACGTCATTTTTACATGTATTAAAAATATAAAATTAGATGTTGAAAAAATTACTAAAATTTGGTGGAATCTATATCCATGCATTGTATTTTTTATTTAATTTGAAATTAAGTTAATTCATCTATCTTTTCTTACATTTTGTGCTGCAAACTAAACCAAAAAATTACATTTTAATTCAAAGTGTTTTTACCTTTTTCCCCTGATGAATGTTGGACTCTTCATAGGTATTCATTAAACTGTCTTGCATACAGTTTATTTATTATTTATACTTTTTTTTTAGATATAAGGGTCACAAAACATAAAATGTCAATGGGGAGTTATTTGTGAGCTTTGTATTTTAATAATACTATAGGAATCCCGTTATACATCTAAATTATTCAAATACTATATTGTTTTTTCTACAATTTGTTTTATGAAAAATGCATACCACTTGGTTTATAGGACCTTTACCACCTCGCTCCCTCCACATGCGCATGTAGTCTGTACAGTTTGTTTGATACGGAGCGGGTAACAAGTGTCTCTCTTCCTAGAAAACATAGTTATTGTACATACTACTAAACTAAACTCATTGGCGCAACAGCCCTAGTGGGCCAAGGCCTACGATGCCCATCTTCGTTCTCGTGACCGTGGGGCCCTGGGATGCAAGTTGTTAGGCATGTGTCCCGGTTAGGTGGTCATTCTAACGCGAGACCCCCAGTGTTTAGTTCCCAAGCAAGCTTGGTCCTCATTTTATCGACCCACTGAAGGGATGAAAGGCTGAGTGGACCTTGCCCAGCCCGGGACTTGAACCCCGGACCTGTGGTGTGGAAGCGCGAAGCACTACCACTGAGCCACTGGGAGTTATTGTACATAGTTGGCTTTTTAATGATTATAGGTTCTACATTTATGAGGGGGGATTACTAATTATTTAGAAATACACTAAAATCAAGCCTTTCTGTAAGTGAATATGGAGTAGCTTAACTTTTAGCGTTTGAAGTCAGAGGCAAAAAGTCTTTAGCAAATAATACTATATTTTTAGATACTAGTAAAGTTTGGTGATATTTTTTGTGCTTTTATATGCGGTCCTTATTCCTCTCACAAAAACAGGTTTGACTGTATATTATTGAATATATCAGCAGTACAATGAGCAAACTAAAAGGTCTCTTTACAGGAGTGTGTAAGTGGTGAAGGAAATGCTATAAAATATAGGCTTATAAAATAAATAGAAAAGAGGGAAAAGGTTATTGATGGCTTGGAACACCTTACTAAGTAACAGACATTTATCCTTTGAAATACTATGAAGCGCCGCACGCAAAGTATACAGTTCAGTGGAAATTAAAGCCGGTTGTTGAGATTCTAATCTTGGTTCAAACTTTTTAGCACATGGGGCACATTCGGACAGACGGCATTTCCAGTAGTAATTATTAATTTAAAAATCTGAAAAAATACCAGTAAATGGAAGCATGACTACCACCTCCTGCATGAATTTTCAAAGCCCTGATCCATTTTGTTGTTTACGTACTAGAAATTTGCTAGCGTTAGAAGCAGCAAAGTAAATTTTCTTTTCATTTTGTTGGCGTAAAATATCAATCAAAAAAAACTATCAAGTGGACATTCAGAATTTTATTCAGTAGAGGCACTACTAAAGTAAGTTTCTAGAAAGGTGTTATTTCCCTGCTTTAATTATAAATATCTTGTTGGGACGTGGTAAGCTTGAACTGGTAGATGGGGCACATTCGTACACCAAAAGATGGGGCAGATTCGGACAGTGCGAATGTGCCTCATCTTTCCCATTTTTGATTATAAAGTGATTTATATGTTTATAAGTGCAGTATATTTAACAACTTGAAGTTTAATCGTTTTTTATTGTAATTGTGTCAAAATTTGGTGTTAATAGAAAATAACATCTTAAAGAAAGCTTCAGTTTTAAGAAATTTAGACCCAGATTTAAACATTGAAGAAATAAATGTCCCTGATAATTGTTAAATGTCAATTGACTTGGACTTAAGTGATTTTATTCTAGTATAATTTGCTACTAAAAAGCAAATTTTGTTATGTTGGTCAAATAGAGAATTTGGAATTGAATGGTGCTTATTTAAAATTAATGATGAAAAACTTTAAAATTAATGACGAAACTTTTATTTTCCCAGTAAGTAATGATTCAACATTCATACAAAAAAATAATATCGTATTAAAAGTTCCCCAACCGTCAGTTTCAGGTGTTAATAAGCTAGCTAATGGTTCACTATTCCTTTCGAATAAAACCTGACAGTTAAAATATTGTGTGTGTAGTTGAACTTTTTCTAACTTATTATATTATGTGAAGTATGTCAATATGCAATATACTTTTCATTACTACAATTGTTATCCTCATCAAAAACTTAGATGTACAGTTGGGGAAATAAAAAACGACTCAGTTGCGATTTCTGGCGAACCACTTGGGTTAGGAAGACAAATGAGGTGTCATTTTTCATTGTTTAAAGTATTCTTTAACCAAAAAAATTTTCGAGTCCTTAGGGGGTCGTCTTCATATTAAACGAAACACTAACTTTTTTTTTTCAATAGGGACCCCCAATTATTATGATATTTTCTGAAAGGCCATCCCTCAAAACCCCTAAATACCCAGTTTCATCCAGATTGATTCACAATTAAAAATTTTTTTGAAAAAATTAAAAAAAAATTAATTTTTAAAATCGTGAAATATTTTGATTGTAATCGATTCAGATAGTAATTTTATGTATAAAACCAAAATTTCAATCGATTTCACCGAATAGTTTTTGATAAAAACGAACGAGAAAGAATATTCGCGGTATGGCATTCGGCAACGGTATACCGCCCCTTAAGATTAAAGTTCGTTTTTATCAAAAACTATTCGGTGAAATCGATTGAAACTTTGGATTTATACATAAAATTACTACCTGAATCGATTACCATCAAAATATTTCACGATTTTAAAAATTAATTTTTTTTTAATTTTTTCAAAAATTTTTTAATTGTGAATCAATCTGGATGAAACTGGGTATTTAAGGGTTTTAAGGGATGACCTTTCAGAAAATATCATAATAATTGGGGGTCCCCATTGAAAAAAAAAGTTAGTGTTTCGTTTAATATGAAGACGACCCTCTAAGGACTCGAAAATTTTTTTGGTTAAAGAATACTTTAAACAATGAAAAATGACACCTCATTTGTCTTCCTAACCCAAGTGGTTCACCAGAAATCGCAACTGAGTCGTTTTTTATTTCCCCAACTGTACAATATTTTCTGAAGCTGTTTCTTTTTTTAAATCTTCAATTTAGAGGGAAAATATGTAAAAGTGCCAAATATTTCGTTTAGTTATCCTTACTTTAAAGTGCCATAAACTTTTTTATTTGTAAAAATAATTATTGTATAATTTTTTGCATGTGTACGAATGTGCCCCACACGTATGCGAAACTGCCCCACCCATGGGGCACATTCGCACGAAATTTCTCGTTTTTTAGATTGATGATATAGGTTAGAAATTCTAGATGAATGCGACCAATTATCGTTCTAAAATATCGGGAAAGGTTTTAACTTTCATTTAAATTCGAGTTTGTTTTAATATCTCATCTAGATTCAGAGAAATGTGCCGAAATGCACTTTTTGTGTGCGAATGTGCCCCACTCTCCCCTACTGATAAATGCACATAAACTAGGTGAAACCAGAAGTTGTGGTTGAATATGAACTCAAACATCTGTCGTCGTTTAAGTCGCTATATGACGTAAGGGGCCATTCATTAATAACGTAAGGATGATTTTGACAATTTTTGACCCCCCTATCCCCATGTAAGGGTACGTAAGATTTTTCAAACCCCTCCCCCTATTCTTACGTAAGATTTCGTTTTTCAAAATATTAAAATGTTAGAAAAGGATCATTTACATTAAAACTCTCAGTTTGACGTAAATAAAAGATTTTTATTTTTCAACAGATAAGTAATATTCTTGCTTTCAACTACATTACCATTATATTACTATTTCTCGTCTTTGGAATACCATTTATCAGTATTACAGCTTCGATAATATACCGAGATCGTCAGCATTTTTGAGTTTTTCTATCGTAATTTGATTAGAATAATTATAATTTGTTTACATTAACTTGTAAAATCTTACGTAAGAATGGGTTTGACCCCCCAAGTATGGGAGATCCCCCAAGGGTATGTGGAGATTTTTCTAACCCCTCCTCCCCTCGGGACCCTTACGTAAATTATGAATGGCCCCTTACTCGATTTCTGTCTAATTAGAATTATGCATCAATCTATTCAACTTTTGACATCAAATCGCCCTGAAAAACTGTTTGGCAAAAAGCGCCCTAAAACTATTGCTATCGTTAGTTTTTGTATCATTCCATCCATTAAGAACATTTGGTTGAGTCCATTGGGGACACTTGGTTGAGTCCATTGGGGACACTTGGTTGAGTCCATTGGGGACACTTGGTTGGAAAAATAAATGGAAAAAACTCAACTTACTGTAATGTACAAGATTGAAAAAATTAGTTTCATAAGACACTGAAACCCCTCTCTAAAATCATAGAAGAGAGAATTTTTGATGTTAGTTGCAAAAGTACAATTTATTGTTTGTGGACCTATAATTGTGAGACATCATATATTCCAAGGTAATTTTCATTTTGGACAGTCATATATCTAAAAATTTTTAAATTTCACCGTGTTTTTTCTCTATCTAAAGGCTGTAAAAAATCAATTTCAATACTGAGTGAAAAAAAAATGTCGTTTAGGCTTAATTTTTAAGAAAAATATAGGTAGACCTATAAGTGGAGTACCATGGTTATTCTGAGCTGATAGGACCTGCCTCCCAAGAAGCTAGATCCGTCCAAGTAGGGGCTCGGGAGGAAGTAGGGCGAGTGGATGGCCAGTTGGATGGAGGCCGAGCTGGGCAGGTTGTGGAGCGGACGGATCTTGGCGTTGTCCACTTCGGGAGACTTCGAGGCATTCAGGTAAAAGCGCAGCCGCAGGACTGGAAGAGAGAAGTGAATCTGCTCACCAATGGAAAAACAACGATGAAGAGGAACATAACGTCATCTTAGAATCAAAAACTACTATCTCCGAAAAATCAAACCCCTTATGCCTGTATTCTACACAATTGAGTTTATCATGTGGTAAATAGTACCCTATGAGACCGTGTGTCAGAGAGTGGCCTATTCTACTGCCTATGTTTCGTAAGCGCTGACATCATCGAGCTGGAAAGATCCAAACCAATCCAATGAGATTCTCCCACGATCTGAAGTAATTATTGTTATTATTATTATTATTATTATTATTATTATTATTATTATTATTATTATTATTATTATTATTATTATTATTATTATTATTATTATCATTATCATTATTATTATTATTACTACTACTATTACTACTACTACTACTACTACTACTACTACTACTACTACTACTACTACTACTACTACTACTACTACTACTACTACTACTACTATTGTTATTGTTATTATTATTTGATTTAATGTTATTTGATTGGTGGATTGGTTTTCGGTAGTGGTTTCAATTGGCGTCTGGTTGTAAGTCGCCAAGGATCGGGACCCCCGAAGTTTGCCGAACGCAGATAGTAGTAGCAGATAGTAGGCGACGATAATAGAAAAATAGTTATAGAAATAAATAGAATGGGCAATTCTAGTATTTTTATATTTTTGTATTCGATCACCAAGAGAGGAAAATACGCAAAAAAATTTAATTACAACGTGTATTCGTCCAGCTAACTCAAATAAATTAACCTTTGGATAAAGGAATAAAAACTCGGGGAACAAATTTTGAATCACTATATTAAAAGCACTAAAGGTTACAAAAAAGGGGACAAACACTAACATTACAAAATACACAAAATAAAAAGGAGAAAAAAACAGTGAGTCTCTCTCTTAGGGAGTATCGTCCAAGATTAAAGTTTAGCGGAGGGGATTCCCCGCATTGAGCGTGGCGGTTGGTGCTCCAGGCGCCATCTACTTTTAGGAATATAAGGAGTTTGTTACACTCCCCCTCTGGCTTTGACGTCGTCCCGACGAGGAGCCAGGAATCTCTTGTGTGGTGGTTTTCTTGGAGAAGGGCGATCTGAGTTAGTGGCAGGATTAGCTTTGGGTCTTCCTCTTTTCCTGAGTGGATATGCAGGGCGAGCGACTTCGTTGTCTGGGGCGTAAGATTTTAACGCCGACACGTGATAACGTCCAACGGATGTTGTGGGGTCGTCTAAAGATGAGATGGTATAAGTGGTTGGTGAATTCTGAGTCATTATCAAGTAAGGACCGTCTCTCTTGGGCATAAACTTGGCAGTTTTCTTGTCCTTCGTTTTACTTATCGGATGAGAACCCACCCACACCTTGTCACCAGGTGTGAAATACTCTTGTCGACGATTTTTGTCGTAATATTTCTTGCGTTGGTCCTGTTTCATCTGGATGTGCTCCTGAACATCCTCGGACATTGAAGCGAAACGCTTGAGATACGGGGTGATCTCGGCCACAAAGTTGTCATTAGAAACTACGGCTTTGAAGTTGTGTACCACATCATCCACAGTTCGGAGTTCACGTCCAAACTGCAGAAAGGCAGCAGTTTGTCCAGTAGTGGAACACTTAGCCGTGTTCATGGCAAAACGTATCACTGGCAGTTTGTCATGCCACTTGTCATGTTCGTCGCTTACCAGGATGGCAAGGCGAGGCTTCAAATCACGATTTTTTCGTTCTACAGGGTTTGCTTGGGGCCAATAAACAGGTAACAAATTATGGTCAATTTTCATGGTATGGCACACCTGTTGAAGCACTGCACTTGTGAACTGCGGTCCATTGTCACAAATTATTCGTCTGGGAAGTCCATATCGAAGGAATACCTCCTCGATAAGAGTTGTAGCGCACTCATGGGCAGTAGCGCGTTCTAGAGCAAACAGTTCAACCAATCTGGTTGCACAGTCTTCTACCACGAATATCCATTGTTTGCCGGTTTCGGTGACAGGGAGTGGACCAAACAAATCAATTGAGATGACCTCGAAGAGTTGAGAATAGACAGGTGTTCGAAGTAAACCAGCTGGCTTTTGGTTTCCAGCTTTATAACGGTTGCATTCTGGACATTTCTTCACATATTTAGCAATGTATTTCTTCATACCGGTCCAGTAATATCGTTTTGCTATCCTGGCATAGGTCCCTTCTTCTCCATAATGACCTGCTGTAGCATCTTCATGGTGATACTTCAGTATAGAATCCCTTTCACTTGTCGGGATGACAAGCTGAGCCTCTTCAGAATCGGAATCGGGTACATATCTGTAGAGTATCCCTTGGTCCATCAGGAACCCTCGTTCCGTCCAATTGGCATACTCTTCTGTCTTTGTTGTAGACTCAAAACACTCGATGATCTTCTTCAGATCTTCATCTTGAAGCTGGGCCTCCCTGACTTCCTTCGGACTTCTGGCTGGAAGATCGGCAATAACAATGTTGTTTACTTCAACAGGCGGAGCAGGATGTCCGGCTGGTCTCGACAACAAGTCAGCAATCACGTTCACCTTTCCTGGAACGTAAATAACTTTCAGGTTGAAAGCTTGGATCTCCAACGCCCATCGTGCAAGTCTACCGGTTGGTGACTTGAGACTAAGGAGCCACTTCAAGGGTTGATGATCAGTAGCTACAGTGATGAAGCTACCTTCCACATATCCGCGGAACTTCTTCAAAGCCCAAACGACGGCGAGAGCCTCCCTCTCTGTAGTGGAATAATTTTGCTCTGCTTGGTTAAGCAATCGGCTGGCGTACTCAATAACTTTTTCTTCAGCACCTTGTCCTTGAAGAAGAACAGCTCCCAAAGCATAGTTGCTTGCATCGGTACGGAGGATGTAAGGTTTGGTGCCGTCTGCTTGCGTCAATATGAGTGGAGTCAGCAAACAATTCTTCAGCATTTCAAATGCCTGCTGCTGGGGAAATCCCCATTCCCAAGGAGTTTTCTTTTTGGTTAAATCGCTGAGTGGTTTCGATTTTTTGGCAAAGTTCTGTATATATCGTCGAAACCAAGAGCAGGTTTGAAGAAAGGATTGGACTTCTTTTACCGTCTTGGGTGTCGGGATGTTCTGGATGGAGGCAATCTTTTCAGGATCAGCTTCTATTCCGTTTTGGGTTATCCAAAAACCAAAATATTTGACTTTAGGGGATGCAAAACAACACTTCTCTCGATTAACTTGAAGTTTGAACAGTAACAGTCTCTCAAAAACACACTGTAAGTCTGACAGGTGCTTCTCAAACGTCTCGGACAAAATAATAATGTCATCGAGATAAGCGAGAGTAAGGATATCTTCTAGTCCATTGCGGAAACGGTCTATTAACCTCTGGAAGGTGGCAGGGGCGTTCCGAAGTCCAAATGGCATTCTTTTGAAGCGATAAGTACCAAAAGGGCATACAAATGCTGTTTTGTCCTGGTCAGCTGGATGCACTTTCACTTGATGATAACCAGCTTTTAAATCGATGGATGACATGTAAGGAGTGGGTTTTGCCTCGTGCAGAAGATCGTCCATCCGTGGAAGAGGATAGGAGTCAGGAACAGTTATGGAATTCAACTTCCTATAATCGATGCAAAGTCTAAAGGTTCCGTTCGGTTTTGGAATCAGTACTACAGGAGATGCGTATGGAGATTCACATTCTTCAATAATTCCTTCAGTGAGAAGTCTATCAATTTCTTGTTTCAAAATTTCTTTCTTAGATGGGGACATCCGGTACGGAGGTACCGCAACAGGTAAATGGTCACCAGTATTAATTCTATGCTCGATGAAAGGAGTCGCCTCTCCCCCTATTTTGAAGCAATTTTCATACCTTTTCAAGACTTCATTTAGTTTTTCTTTCTGAACTTGGTTAAGTTTATTTCCCTCATCGGAACGAAGTTGTACAGGAGACACATCTTCAGGTACCATCAACAGGGTGTTGATATCAGGAGGACTTCGGATGAAATCATATCTCTGACGAGGCTTGTCAGAAAAGAACCATCTTCCTTGTTGAAGATCAAGAACGATTCCAGCGTCCTTCAAAAATGTAGTTCCAAGCAAGGTTCGATTGCCTGTGGCATGAGGCAAGACTATCATTTCCGTAGCTATTGTCTTTTCTTTGACCTTAATGTCGACTGTAGTGGTAAGGATATCAACATTCCGGGTTACTCCATCCGCCAATTTCATCAGAGTATTTTTCTTTTCAAAAACCAATCCATGATCTTTCATCAAGTGGTAAAGTTTTTCACCAGCTACATTGTGAGTTGCTCCAGTATCTGCACACACAGCACCTGCGGTGTCGCAAATGGTGACATCAATGATGCTCATTGGGTGACCCTCGGCGGAAAAACTGTTGAAGAGTAGGTGGTTGAGACTACCCTCAGATTTTGGCTTTGCAGGATTGCAATTTGTACATTTAGACTTTATTACGCCTTGGGCACCACACCCATAGCAATATGGCCTCGGACGAGTTTCAGTTTTGACATCGCCATGAAAATATTCTTGTCTCTTGACTGGCATTTCTTTTGGACTGATGGAGTGCTTTTGGAATTCCCGATGTTTAGGAGGGGTAATCTTTCTTCGGTTATCAGGAACGTCTTTTTTAAGGCTTCTGGTGTTTTCGTAACTGTCCAATTTCTCGGCTATCACATTTGGTGTGATCCATTCAGACCAGGAGTCTAAGAAGTGGTCCCGAACCTCTGGTGGAGTTCTCTTCTTTATTTGCTCTGTGATCATGAGCAGTTTTAATTCTTCGAATGTTCCGACATTTAAATCTTTTATCCAGGATTCAAAGTACGAAGTCAGTCCATATTGAAAATCTCTCCACGTACTTTCAGGGGGTTTTCGGTGTAAATAAAACAGGGATCTGAGTTTTTCCGAACTCAGCTTGAAACGTGACAAGAGCATCGTTTTTATATGCTGATAATCCTTCGATTTTTCTTCTGGTTCTCTCGCTATCAGTGTAGCCACATCACCAGGGAGAACACCAAGAAGATACGACACCCAGTTAGTCTCATCTATTTTTAGGAACTTAGCTTGGCGTTCGAATAAATTTAAGAAGAGGACCATGCTCCCTGACCCATTACGATCAAATACAGGCAGTAACTTCTTCAGGTCTAGTCGATCCGGTTCTCTATCCAACGTCGCAGGCTGGGAGGTCTCTTGGTTTTCCCGACGTTGGTTTTCTAACTGAAGACGCATTTTATCTAGTTCAAACTGTCGTTCTGCCTCAAGTTTCTTCAATTCTATCTCTCTATTTCGCCGCTTTTTTTCCTCCCGTTTTTCTTCCTGTTTTTGTCGTTCTGCACGTTGTTGATTTTCAATTCTATCTTCCATCACATTTGTAAGTAAATTCTTCACGAACTCTTCTTCGTAGGCAGAGGATTTCATAATAAGGTCTTTCAGATCCTTCAGCTTCATCCCATCGTTAACCGTTTCACCCATTTCCACTGCCACTAACAGCAAATCTTCCTTTTTACCCTTTCCTAGGAACGCCATCCTTGTTGTTCACTAAACGTCTTAAAGTTCACTTTTCGACACAAAAGTCTTATTTATTATTTAAATTAAAGTTCTGAAAATTATTAAAATCAACCTTAAGGGTAATTAAAGTTCTCTGATGAAGCAAAATATAGCAAATATATATAGCATATAGCAAATATAGCAATACAGATATTGAAGCAAAATATAGTTAGGTATTAAAGTTCAAACGTTACCAAAATACAAAATATTTCTTGTATTATACTCTTAATAGTAACTTTATAGTACTATAAAAAATCAATAAGTATCAATCTTGAAACAAACACTTCACATTCACTTGTTATTTACTTTCAAGAAAAACACAATAAAGTCACTTAAAAATCACTTTTCAATTATTTCTAACAATTCAATTATTTAGGTTTTTTCACAACTTGTTTCGTATTCAAGTGATTAAATAACTCAACTATTAAATTGTAACTTCAAGTAACCAAGTTTCACTATAACCATTGGAATGCAAATCAATTATAATAAGCACAAAAATAGTAAATAAAATACTAATATAGCATCCACCACAAATAGGAATTAAATTGGAATATAAATACCATATAGTAAATAAGTACCAATAAAACATCAATCGAAAATACGTTAAAAAGAAAATACCAAATCGTACGATAATCTTATCCACGCAAGTGAGAAAAAAAGTACCACTTATCTTTTCCCTTTGAGTCTGGATAGACTAATAAATATGCCTTGGGTAAGACATTGAAGACATCAGCAGCTAATCCGAACTGTTTATGTTTAAACAGATCCTCGTTTTTAGAAGTAGCTGAAAAGGAAATGAATCTTGGAAATACCTATACTCCGAAAGAAAAGGGCCGCGTTGGGAAAGCCACTTTGTATTCGTCCAGCTAACTCAAATAAATTAACCTTTGGATAAAGGAATAAAAACTCGGGGAACAAATTTTGAATCACTATATTAAAAGCACTAAAGGTTACAAAAAAGGGGACAAACACTAACATTACAAAATACACAAAATAAAAAGGAGAAAAAAACAGTGAGTCTCTCTCTTAGGGAGTATCGTCCAAGATTAAAGTTTAGCGGAGATGATTCCCCGCATTGAGCGTGGCGGTTGGTGCTCCAGGCGCCATCTACTTTTAGGAATATAAGGAGTTTGTTACAAACGTATTTTTGTTTTAAATTTAATTTCAAATGAAAAAGGGGTTTAAAAAAAGGGGCGAGAAAACAGCATGTGACGTCATTCAATCCAAAACATTTGTTATAAACTTATCAGGATTCAAAGCGATTGTTGATTTTCACTTTAAAGTAGAGCCGAAACAGGTCTGACGTTATTCAATCCCAAACAAGTGCAAAGGGATTGTCAATATTTATTTTAAAATATTTTGAATAAACTAAGTTTTTTGACACTTTATCTTGTCGATTCTTCAATTAAGAACCATTTCTTTTTTCAAAAAATGCTGATATCGCCCATTGTAGAATTTATATTAGATTAGATTAAATAGAACTACAGAAATAGAAAAACAAATATTTATACGCGAAGTAAGATACTGAGACAACTTATTCTTACACAACAAAAGCCTACAGGACTTCTCTTGGAATTCATTTTTTCACTTTCGTTATTGTAATGCTGAAGTTGCAATAAAATAAATTTTACTACACTTATACGTAATTTCATTGTTTATGTAACCTTTTATGTAGAAACGCCTGAAAAAAATTTAACATAAACGGATGGGACTAGGAAGATGATTTAAATGTTAACTTTCATGATTTAGGTTTAGTGTATCCTTGAAAATAAACTATTTTTCTCTTAGATGTCCTTTTTATAAGTAACAAAACATTAAAATTCTATGACGAAACAAATAAACAAATTCAAATTTAATATTCAAATTCAATATTTTAAATAAGTTCACCAAAAACACCAAAACAACAAGTTTCATTTTCCCAGAACATCGCATATAGTATAAAGCGTGTTGAACTGTTGAAACATTTAGCAAAGAAAGGTGAGAAAAAATGATATTCTATCCGAATTCTGTTTCCCCAAAATGAGCAATTTTTTCCTCTTTCTGGGTTAAATATTTGAATTTCTACGCATTGAAGGCCGTATTTACCACTTACCTAACCTAAGGTTAACCAAGAACCAAAACTTCTAACGGCCGTATTCACCACTAACTTAACCTAAGGTTAACTTGGAATTAAACTTCTAATTGGTAGTTGAAAAAGGGAAACAAATTTTAAGCCAATCAGAGTTCTCAAAAAAGCTTGATTCCAGGTCAACCTTAGGTTAAGTTAGTGGTGAATACAGCCGTAATTGGTAATAAAAAAGGGAAACAAGTTTTAAGACAATCATAGTTGTCGAAGAAGTTTGATTTCAGGTTAATCTTACGTTAAGTTAGGGTGAATACAGCCATAAGGGCAGTTTTGGAAAGATAAAATACTTACTGGCCCCCTTCGGAATAGTTTCAGGAGATTTTTCAGGTTTTCCCCACATTGAGTAAATGCTATAGCAATACTGAGGAAGATCATCCTCAGAGTAGAAAGGCCCAAGGACGTTCTCCATGCTACAGAAAAAGGTTTATGGGTTTCAAGCAGTGAATTTTATCTCATTTCCCTTATTAAAGAGTGGTTATAATTCCAACTGGAATTTACTTGCAACTTGTAACGTTTCCGTCGAATTCAATTTCACATTTGAAATACTGATCCAAAGGCACCCGAAGAATGTCGTGATCTTCCGCCTTGATATGAACATTTTGCGCAAAGTTTGTGAAGACAATCATCTTAAAAGTAAAAGTATTAACATTTAAGAATATTTAGTTTGTAATAAAATTAAAAACAATAAAATATATATTTCTCTAATTTATTGAAATCTATTAGTAAATAAGAGCAATTAGGTAATTAAAAGCACTTGGAAACTCTTCCATTCCATTAAGGATTACTTTAGGAATCACTTTACAAATAGTATTTTGGAGATGTGCTATTTATCACTATACTGTACTCTACAGCAACGTTTTCTGAACCCAGTACGCCACTACGCGGAAGGAGAAAGTGGATAAACACAAAGTATGGATGAGTTTCGGTACTCAAATTGTGATTAAAAGACCCTATATATTCATGGGTAAACGAAATAATCGTATTTTAAAAATGACGTTCTTCGTTTCACTCGAAATTCAGACACTGCGTTGGGAACTACTTTGTTTGTTAGTGACGTAGTAGGGTCAACTAACGTTGCTGTCTAGTATAGACAGCAACTTTATGAGACAATACTACATCACTAAATGCCACTTATTTAATGCTTTTGAATTTCTAAAATTAGGTAAAATCATCGAAGTTATAGCAGGCAAGTTTAAGAGAGGTTTGATGATTGCTTTGATTCACTGTTTTATGCATTTAAATGGTAAATGAAAGAATGTTTGAAATGTCTTTTTCCTACCATATAGAAAGCCCATTTCAGCTTATTGTAACTTAATGTTTGGTCCTAAAATAGAGTCAAATATTTTAGATGCATTGGTTCTCATTGTTGGCGCACCTCACAAAATTTTGTATTTCCTATAACTTCCATCCACAAGTCACTTTAAATCACATATTTAAAGGCAACAAAGCAGTTTAAAACTACGAAATGTTTTGCAAAAACGTAAATTAGTAACACAAAAGTTAAAAATACCTTAAAAAATTTCGGAAGTTTTCCATCGATGCAAGTAGCTGAGAATCTGTTATTGTGAGTAAAGCACATTTCTTTTGATATATATTTGTTCAGAATAGTGGGCATACAAGGTCGAGCCTCGAATCCTTCACAGACAGTCGTATAGTTGTAACTGAAACATAATGCTACAATCAAGGATCTCAAGCATTGAGCTGAACTTTCCATAAATACAAATACAAATACAAATTAAGTCGACCAACTACAGGCGTAAGCCCAGCAAGGTTGGTCCAGTCTTTTTAACCCAAACTACCGGAATCCCAGTATCTGTCAATTTTCCTCTTGAACTCTTTTACCCCACTTGAATTTACAATTGTTTTAGGCAACGCATTCCATCTATCCACTACCCTATTAAAAAATAATGCCCCTTTCTACAATCCGTCTTAAATTTGACTTTATTCAATTTGAAATTGTGACCCCTTGTTCTATTACCCGTATTGAAATCTAGTCCCTCTGTGTCCCCTTGCTTTACCATTTTAAAAAGTTTAATCAAATCCCCTCTAATCCTTCACTGTTAAAAAAATTAGTTCAACCTTTCACCCTAAACTGGTTCAAATTTAGCTGCAACCAAGGTTTGGTAACAGGTTTCACCAAGTTTTCGGTTTTTTCACTAGTGCAAGCACCAGTTTTTCGGTATTTTCACTAGTAAAAGCACCGAAAACTTGGTGAAACCTGTTACCGAACCTAGGTTGCAGCTAAATTTGAACCAGTTTCTGGTGAAAGGTTGAAAGTTTTTGGTGAAAGGTTGAACTGTTTTTTTAACAGTGTTCTTTTCTCTAGAGTGAACATATTTAGCTTCTTTAATCTTCCCTCATAACTTAAACTGGATATACCCTTGACCATTTTAGTAGCCCTATGCTGAACCCTTTCAATTGAATCAATATCTTTTTTTAAGTATGGAGACCAAACCTGAGCATCATACTCTAGATGAGGTCTCACCAAGCCTCTGTATAGTGGCAAAATAATATCCTCGGACCTTGAAGAAACAGTTTTTTTAATGTATCCCAATATCCTATTAGCCTAGCAGATGAACACTGATGAACCCATTTAAAGTCCTCATTTACTATCACCCCTAAATAATCAATAGTTATCACCACAAACCCCATTATTTTAACGCTTCCACCAACTACCCATTTTCCCGACTGTTTAAGGTGAAAAAGTAAAGAAAACTAAAACTTTTAGGATATAATCGAATGAAAAATCCAAACAAACTTATAATTGAATGTTGTAGTCAAAGTTCTATTTGCAAAAATGCAAAAATTTGGAATGTTAAAATTTATTTTAGTGAAAATAGGATCTAAATGCAAAAATAGGTCAAATCGTACCCATTCCTCCCTGACCCTACTTACTCAATCATTTTAAGGGAGAGAAAAAGCCATTAAAATCTTAAAAAATGATATTTGTATTCGATAGATTCTTGTGTTATTAAAACAAATGCTGAATAAAAAGGCTTTGTTATTATAAAATGGGAACGGAAGCACACTAAAATATAAACGATATTTTTCCGTCTTTCATTTAAATTTATGAAATATAGTTCATGCGTTGATTTTGTAATTTGCATTTAGTTAAACGGATATTTAGATACACTGTAAAAAAATTTTCTTCAGAAAACGGAAATAGTCCGGCAGCATTGTTGCCAGATTATTTCCATCATTTAAGGAGATGTCCGGCTTTTTTTCTTTTCCTGTTATTTAAGGAAGCGTCCGTTTTATATTTTTTTTCAAAGGAAGGAAATTTGCCGTTTATAAAAAAAATTTTAAACCAATAATAACTCCCATTGACTGTTCTATAGATGTAACGCTGATTTTAATGGCTGCTGAACGGTCGACGGTATAATACGTAAGTACCATGTTTCCCGATCTCATACGATCGAAATCAACTTGCATCGCGCAGTATTGGATATAATCAAAAATAAGTTCGGTCAAATCGGTTGTTGAAATAATAAATTGAAACAAAAAAAGTAACGTGTT
The DNA here is from genome assembly GCA_024610705.1 of Tetragnatha versicolor. NCBI lineage: Eukaryota > Metazoa > Arthropoda > Arachnida > Araneae > Tetragnathidae > Tetragnatha > Tetragnatha versicolor. Next base: position 45,050,682 of record JANDEH010000009.1, read on the forward strand.
CCTTTTTCGGAACATGTTCTTTTCATTCCATACCTCTCCAAAAAATAACACACATACTATTTAATTCCGTATTATGTAGAAAAAAATTCTATATTTACCAAAACAATCCAATTTTTCCCACAGATGTAAAAAAATTTATTAAAAGATAATAAAATATTATTACATGATGTTTATTTCAAATCTGTGTGCTTCATATAGAGCTTTCACATCACGCGATTTGGCCCTAGTAACAGCCCAAACAACCGCAAGGTTAGCGCGTGCTCAGTGCATGCACATGCTATTGTTTTGCCCTCCACGGGTGCCCTCCACGGTTGTGAAAATAACTGGTCATGACGTCATAACGAATTCTAATTTTTCAATCGTGATTTTCTCTAAAATTTCTGAAAAGTGCTTCTTAATATTTTCACAAGTCGATGTCCTAGTCGTGCACTACTCACACACCAAAAAAGAACCAAATTAGCGATGGCAAGTACGGGTCCTCTCTTAGTTAGTCAATTAAATGAAAAAAAGTGGTGCTAAAAGTTTAGATTACTTTTAGGGTTTTAAGAATACCTCTCTGACACTATTTCCTTATTTATTAATATGGATTTCCAAAATATTTAAAAAATAACTTTTGGTGAATGTATTTTTATGACCTGTGTATTTTAATTGCTGTGATTTAAGAACATTCAAAATGTTTATGCACTTTTAGACGATTGTGTGTGTAAAACTATTTTTATATTAAGTAATCACACTTTAAGACTGAAAAAATACGTCCGTTGTATCAACGTGAAAATTTAACATTTTTGTGTTTGGCGTGAATACGTGAAAAAAATCACGGAAAAGAATACGTAAAGAGAGACGAATTTTTTTACAGTGTAATCTCCCCTGGAAACATTTAAAATAAATTATTTTACGATAGTGTATCTACACTATTGTAAAATCAATATAATTAAAATTTACCATATAATAAATTAATTATTACCATCAATATAATTAAAATTTACCATAATTAAAATTCAATTATTTTAAATGTGTATATGAAATACTTAAAAGAGACAGTATAAAGTAATAAAATCTGATTTTACCCAATGGGATTGCAGATTGTTAAGGCCGGCATCGCAAGTTCTTGTGGTTCTGTGTCCTGGATACTTATAACAGTAGGATAACTCCGGTACAGTTTCATAAAGCTCAGAGCTTGATAAAGGAATCCTAAAAAACAAATAATCTGTATTCCAAATCTTAAAAACTTGAGGCTCACTTTTCGATAGCTTTTTCTTCGAGGCATCTCAATACTTCTTTAAAAAGTTAAACTTATGTTCTAGATGGTGGATTGCTGATAATATGAAGGTTTTGGAGGAAAGTTTAGATTATAAAAGCAAGGGATTTCTCTTCTGTTCCACAAACTTAGTGGCAAACAAAAATTATGACACTTACCCATTAGCTTTCAAGTCTATTATTTGAAAATTGCATAATATGAAGTGTTCATTATTGAATAACAAACAAAAGAAGCAGCAATAGAGAATCTACGTAACTAAAATTCCATTTGAGTACAAAGATCCCTTTGGTTCTAAACGTATTGTAAACCTCTAGTAATCAATTTCGTAGGTCCAGCGTATTTCGTGACAAAATGGATTTAGAAAATATAGTTATCACTTTGTGATAACAGATATTAAGGTAACTTTCATTCATCTCACATGCAATTGATGTTTTGAACACACACAATTACCAATAATAAAAGCTTACTTAAGAGAATTCTTCACTTAAATTCATACGTGTTACTGTTATGGAAAAACGCTTTCATTTTGTTTGTACCATTCAATAAGACTAACTAAAATTATTTCAAATGTAAAGTGTCCCATTCAATATTAATACAATAAAGGGGTAAACACATAGAAGTATTTCAGAGAAAAAGCTTTATTTTTCAGTATGTTAATTACTACATTTCATTCACTTTGGTAAAGGGATTACACGTTTAATTTTTTCCCGAGAATATCAGTTACACAAATAGTCCAGTAAATCTACTGAAAAAAGGGGCAAACCGGTAAAAAATTGATACCTTTAGTTTTTCAACGGTTTTCACTTGGGAATGACCTAAATAATAACATACTAAAAATCTGACAAAATCGGCTCACCGGAAGTTTAATTTTTTTTAATTTTTAAAAAATAGCCGAAAATTTTTTTCAAAAAATCAAATTATAAAAATAGAGACTTAGGATACATGTTTATAGGCTATTTTTCAATGCTGAATACAAATATACCATTTAAATTTTTAAAAATTAAAAATTTCAGTTTTTAAAAGTTAATTCAAAATTTGGAAAGTCGAAAAAATTAAAACATCTCTCAAAGCCACAAAATAATTGCAAAAGAAAAAATTTAAACTGTTTTCAATTAGAAATGACTTAAATAATAACATACTAAAAATGGAAGAAAATCGGACAGTAAAAAGTTTAATTTTTTTTCGAATTTTAAATTTTTTTGGCCTCAAAAATCGAGCTTTTTAAAAATTCCTGTTAAAAACGTTTGAGGCATTTACCAAGGTCATTTTTCCATGGATGTTGTAGGTATAACCTCTATAACCTAAAAAACCACAGTTGGTGATTAAATCATTAGTTAATTAATTATGTTATAGAAATTAACGTTGAAAATACAGGTAAAATCTTTCAGTCAAGTAATACAGAAAATATTTTGACAATATTTAATAATAAATCATTTTAAAAATAATTAAATTGAAAAAAGACAAAACATCTTTAAAAAAATTAAATTTTAAATTAATTTAAAAATTTTAAATTTTTTAAAATTTTTAAATTTTGTAGTATATGCATGTGATACATGTCTCTAGGCTATATTAGTGCTGTTTACGAATATCACGCCAACTTTTCAATAAAAGTTAGAATAAGTGTGGAAAAATTGAAGCATTTTCTCAATAATTTCGTTTTTTATGCTTCAATTTTTCCCACAGTTAATTTAAATTTTATTGAAAATTTGGCATGATATTCGTAAACAGCACTAAAATATAGCCTAGAGACATGTATCACATGCATATACTACAAAATTTAAAATTTTTTAAAAATTTAAAATTTTTAAATTATTTTAAAATTTAAATTTTTTTAAAGATATTTTGTCTTTTTTCAATTTAATTATTTTTAAAGTGATTTATTATCAAATACTGTCTAAATATTTTCTGTATTACTTGATTGAAAGATTTTACCTGTATTTTGACGTTAATTTTATAAATTAATTAATTAACTAATGATTTAATCACCAATTGTGTTTTTTTAGGTTATAGAGGTATATACCTACAACATCCATGGAAAAATTACCTTTTTAAATGCCTCAAACGTTTTTAAGAAGAATTTTTAAAAGGGTCGATTTTTGAGGCCAAAAAAATTGAAAATTTGAAAAAAATTAAGCTTTTTATTGTCCGATTTTCTTCCATTTTTAGTATGTTATTATTTAAGTCATTTCTAATTGAAAACCGTTTAAATTGTTTCTTTTGCAATTATTTTGTGGTTTTGAGCGATGTTTTAGTTTTTTTTACTTTCCAAATTTTGAATTAATTTTATAAAATTGAAATTTTAAATTTTTAAAATTTTAAATGGTATATTCGTATTTAGCATTGAAAAATAGCCTATAAACATGTATCATAAGTCTCGATTTTTATAATTTGATTTTTTGAAATTTTTTTCGGTCATTTTTTTTTAATTTAAAAAAAATTAAACTTCCGGCGAGCCGATTTTGTCCGATTTTTAGTATGTTATTACTTAGGTCATTCCCAATAGTCTAAGAGCCAGTAAACAGCTGACGACACATATTTTAGGAAAGCCTTAAATTTTCTCAGTGAGTCAGGTGTACCTACCGTACATGAGATGGGGGTTAGTTAAGCCCAGTCGCGGTAGGTTCAGCTTTGCGCAGGTGTGTCACGTGTGAATTTGGTAAAATAAAAAGTATTTTAGGACGTCTGCCGTTTTGACATGTCAAAATATATTATTATATGTACTCAAAAACAATATGGCAGACGATTCCCATGGTTAATAGTTCCTCAAAAGTTCCTCAAAGTTTCTCAAAAGTCGAAATAGTGGTAAAACAGTCATCACATACGGCATTTAAAGCACCATTTACACTAGTGTTGGAAAGACTAGTGCAGTGGAGTTTGAAGAGAGACTTTCCTTGCACTAGTCTTTCCAACACTAGTGTAAATGGTGCTTGAAATGCCGTATGTGATGACTGTTTTACCACTATTTCGACTTTTGAGAAACTTTGAGGAACTTTTGAGGAACTAATAACCATGGGAATCGTCTGCCATATTGTTTTTGAGTACATATAATAATATATTTTGACATGTCAAAACGGCAGACGTCCTAAAATACTTTTTTTGTTCACCAAATTAACACACGTGACACACCTGCGCAAAGCTGAACCTACCGCGACTGGGCTTAACTAACCCCCATCTCATGTATGGTAGGTACACCTGACTCACTGAGAAAATTTAAGGCTTTCCTAAAATATGTGTCGTCAGCTGTTTACTGGCTCTTAGACTACAAGTGAAAACCGTTGAAAAACTAAAGGTATCAATTTTTTACCGGTTGAGTTACAGATTGCCTGGACTAAAATGAAACAATACTACTATTAAGAAACTCAAACGCCAAAAACAAGGCGCATAATGTATGAAGTTGAACAAAACTATGACCAGTGTTCAGAATCAAACTTTTGACCAGAGTTCAGAACAAAAACTGCAAAAAGAAATTTATAAAAGGCAGAAAACTGGGAAATCATGAAATGCTTTGCTTCAAACATCATTGGAGTTACGAAGGCATTAGCAGCAAAGTTTGAAACATTAAAAATTTGCAAACAGTGAATATTCCAAACTTATCATTTAAAAAGAAAGATTACTAAAGGAGAAGCATAATAAAGAGTTTTTAAGTGGAGAGAAAAATTAAAATTTTCCCTATCTGTGTCCAACCATCTTGAGTAATAACAATTTCACTATTTACTTAATATAGTCTCAGTTTTCGACGGGTTCTATAATTTTTAACTTTTAAATTATCTCTAAAAAACCCTTGATGGGGTTTAGAGTCTGCCGTAGTAATGCAACAAATATATAACTTAATTATTTTTAGTACTTAACATTCAATTTACTTAAGTAAATATGTTCAGTTTATGAAAAAAAAGTTGTTTAGATGATCTGAAAATATTTTAATGCAGAAAAAAACGTCCTTGAATTTTTTTTTCTGCTGTTAGACTATTATGAAAAACTTGTATTAGTAGGGCTTTCTAAGTTTCTTGCGGATTTCCTCGTTTCTGGACTCATTCCACTTCTTGATGTAGAGTATGAATAGCCCGATGGAACTCCCAACAAAGTCGTACACTGTCACCAGAGACACGCCTAACCACATCCCTAAGTAGCCTCCAATCACACTAAATATTTCCAATTCCTAGAAAATATGAAAGAAATTGCACTAGCGAAAACTCATATCATTTACTTTACGTTTTTGATTAATAGATTCAAATAATTCAATTAAAATCAACTGATAGAAGTTCTTTAAAATGCTGTCACAGTGGAGTCGTCACCAACAAATGAGTGATGGAGACAAACAGCTAGATTTCCCTGTCCCACATACAAGTTAATAATACTGGTAAACAAGGTTTTTGGCCCAAGAAACGTTTATTGTGATTTTAACTTAACCTTTTGCACTGATTTCAAATCTGCAATCAGAATCCCCCACCACAGTTTTTATTCAACGATAACTAATGTATTCAAAATTATATCATAAATTAATGATTACGAGGATTTTTATTGATGTCTACCATTTAGTCTCGCCTGCTTTTAGAAGTTAATTTGGGTCCAGTTTTTCTCCCTACAGATGACAATACTTTGACAATCATACTGTGGTTACTTCGACAGTCAAGATATTGAATGAATTAATTAACTTTCAGCATTCTCAGACCGACATTTAATAAATCACATATAATAACTTTATTTATGTATAATACTACAAAAAACATCACAAAATTTTAGGCAGAGTAGCACCAATGTGTCAATATATACATAGTTCGGTAATCAAAAATTTTTTCATTTTTAATATAATTCTGAGCATAGTTTAAAATAAAGTTAAAAAATGATGACAAAGAAGTCTGAATTACCTCAAATTTAGGATTATAAGACAGAACGGTGATTTCGAATCTGTCAAAAAGAACATCTATTTCTACGGTTGAGCACCTAAAAAATTTTTTGAAAATTTAAGCTTCTCTCAGAGTAAGAAAGATTTGTTCATGGGAGTGGTCAAGAAAGACTTGGTATTTTAAATTATAATGGTTTATAAATCTATAGTGCACTGTATATAGTCGAAAAGTACCTAAAATTCACGTTTAGATTTTAACTTCTATTATTATCTTTAATAAATGAATCGTCAGTTGGAAGAAGGGAATAAGTCCAAAAACCAAGTTTTGAGAAAATCGACAAAAAACTGTATAAGTAATGGAATTTTCATTGTATAACCACCAAATTTTTACTGAAAGTTCAGAAACCTATTTAAAAAACAGCAATCATCAAAACAAATATAAGTACATTCAAAAATATTTTACAGTCAAAATAAGTTGATGGACTTATTCCCTTCTTCCACCTTATGAAATTTTTCTGATTAAAAAACCTTTAAAAAACCCTTAAATTCACATTTAAATTATATTTTCCCTTAGGTTACACCACAAAAAGGTGAAATAAAAAGAATAAGACAAATATAATACAAAGTTATAGTGAAACTGAGTTTTAAAGCAGTATCAATGGAGTGAGTGAATATAAATGGAGTAAAACATTTCCTGCATAAACAAAAGTTTAAAAAACATTGAAATTCAGAGAACAGTTTTATTTATATTTAGTTTACAGCAGAAATAATATGAAAAGAAAGACAAATTAACTTTAATTCTAAATTAACTTAAAAAATACAATGAATGGACATCGATTTCACAACTTCAAGGGGCGATATCTCCCTATAGTGGTTAGTTATTTTTCCTCTCTTTTCACCCATGTGTAGAACAAAGCTTGGAGATCATTTTGAGCACAAAAAATTAATTTGTCATTTTTTGGACTTATTCCCTTCTTCAAACTGACGATTCAAATGTGTCTGAACTTTGGTTTTAATGTGACATTTCTAAAATGCTTATATTGTTTGACATCTCTGATAAATTTTTAATTAATTTTGTTTTTTGGGATTTTTTTTACAATTTTCACGTTTTAATCTAAATTCAAATTAAATTAGCTTTATACGATCAATTTTTCATACATACTTTGTTGTAACAATTTAATTTGAAAACACTTCACACACTGCTTTGGACCTTTTAGTCAAACGTTGTTTTAATTCAAACAACAAAGAAACTGACGCGCTCGTAAATTTTGAACTATTCTTTCAGACAAAAATGTAGCTGTAGTTGTAATTTTAATTGCAAATATTGTAATTTCGTGATATTTCGTTATTCTTTTAGAGTCAGGTGGGGTAATTGGGAATCAGGGGTAAATGGGAACAAGCCCTAGTATTACTAGCGTAAGGGCTTGGTGGACCGAAGTGGCATAAAACTTGAAAGTTACTTTCCCTACGAAGTATGGTTGAAAGTATTGCCTCATTTTCTGAACTCCAGAAGAATTCTTTAATAGCGATAAAAAATTATGTCTAATTTTTCCGATAATCAAAGTTAGTGTCCTTCATTCAAGAGATGCTGCTTACTACAAATTTCGCAGCTAAGATACTTTCATTTTTAATAATTGTCGTTCTTTAGTTTAATTAATATAATTGTTTGTGCTTTTTTCTCAACAATTTTTACTACCCTTTGTACGTCTGTTCTCAATTAATTGGGAACTGAATTCTAAACTTTGTTTCCCAACTTTTTAAGAAAATTGTACCCACTTGCTTGAAAGAAATTAACAAGCACACTGTAAAAAAACTGTATAAAAACAGAAATTTTCAATAACTATGACTATGTTTACAGAGATGTTCTGTCATGTAACATTCCCACCGCACTTCTATTTATTTTATGTAAAAAACAGCTTTTTTAGTTTTTTAGCTTATCTGTGACAGAAAGTTCCTTTTTACAGCATTTACCTGTAGGTTACAGCTTTTTCTGTTTACAGGATTTTTCGACTTACAAATTTTTTCTGGCAACTTTTACTGCCAGAAATTTTCTGTTTTTTTGCAGGATTATTTTTTTACAGTGCATATTTGAAAAATAGTCTAACGAACTTCTTTCAGGTATGAGATTGACAAAAAACCAAAAAGTCTGAAAACTGCAAGAATCGATAAGAAGATCGTAAACCAAATAAAATAAAATCATTTAGCTGCCTCAGATATGAAAATTTACCATAGGATAAATCCTCATAAACCAAAAAAATTCACAAAAAAATTAAAAATATGCAGTTTTTAGTTGAAAATTCCAGTTTATAAGCTGATTTTTGCCATGACCTACCTCGCAGCTGCTTAGGAGTATGGAGTCTCCAGAACGGTTCTTTTCAACCGCATCAAATAGAGAATATAGAATGTAGTAATTGGGAACAAGGTGCTAGAATTCTCAAAGTGTAAGAGGGTTAAAGGAATTGAAAATCATCGTTACTGAAGGCTTGGATATAATGCTTAATAGACCCAAATAAAAAATTTAGCCATTCTCAATTACCCCTTCCCTATGGGATAATTAGGAACCTTGTGGGGGTAAATATGAACTTGTAAAACTGGGCCTTTAAAAAACTAGATTTTTATCTTTGACACGTTAAGGAAGTTGAATGAGATCTAGATCAACAAGTGTATGCAAAAAAGTTTTTAAATGCTTTTACTTGGTTGCATTGATAATTCTAAGTTAAAGTACCAAATTGTGTTCCCAATTACTTAACGTTGACCTATAACAGTTTTATGCGCATATTTTTTCTAATTGATTTTTTTCATTGCTTTATAATTTCTTAACTTCTTTATTTCGCCGCTAGAAGCCCTGTAAGCTGCCTCAATGTGAAATTAATATTCTCACCTTCCTCTAGGTACAGATTACTTCCTTGACAAAACGAGGTATAATTCAAAATGCCTGAAACGAATATTCCAATCGCACTATTAATTAAAAATTTAATATTATATTTTAATAAATATCCACTTACTCAATAGACCAAAAATTGGTTCCAGAACATTCGTGCTAGAATAATATGGAGGAATTAAAAAGAAAAAATTAGTGAATTAAAAGTGAAAAAATAATCAAAGTAGATAAAATTAAGATTTTATCTAATAGATTTCATAGATAAATTTCAAGGTAGATTTTCATAGATAAAAAGTTTTTAGACAAAAACAAAGACAGTTTTCCCAATAATAATAAAAACAGACTTACATATGGTATTTTATACGTTGCGCCCTGTAAAATAAGTCATAGTTAATCTTGAGTAGAAGGGGAAGACTTTGATAGTTTGATAGCGTAGTAATTTTAACTGGCATGCTATTTCTGGATGCATAATAGTATAAGTTGTATAATAAGGTTAATTGTATGGTAAGTATATTTTTCGATCTGAGGTTCCAATTTTAAAGCAAAAAAATTCTGTCTCAGAGATTATATCATCATAATTGATACTCTTTCTTATACAGGGTGTTTCAAAAGTCCGTTTCATGGATTTTATTTGAAACCATCGTCTTCTAGGATCATGAAAAGGTGTATCCCTAGGTAAGTGACCATGGAGAATTCTACTGAGATGACTTACAGCGCCCCTAGCGACAAAATATGAAAATTTAAAGACTTCAGCGAGAATATTTTTGGCAATACCATTAAAAATGCTCAAAAGAAATACACGAAAATATCTTCAATATTCGAGGAGAGGCAAAAGAAAATAGCACTTTTTCAGGCCTCAAAAACAAAAAAGTTCGCAAATTTGCAATAAATATAAATTGTATCTAAAAATATCAAAGAAACTTTATTTTTTAAACTTTATTAACTATAAAAACTTAAACTTTATTTATAACTAATTTCTCGAACTTTATCTTTTTTTGAGGCCTGAAAAAGGGCTATTTTCATTTGCTCATATCTCCTCAAATATTAAATATATTTTCATGAAATCTTTTCTGTACGTTTTTTATGATAAAGCAAATAATAATTTATTGAATTATTTTGTTTTATCTTCTTTTTTTACATTCTAATTTTGCAACTAGGGACGCTGTTATTCATCTTAATTTATTCTCCATGGACAGGGGCACACCTTTCTTCCATGACTCTAGGAGACGCGCGTCTTTATTTTTACCCTAATAAAAGCCGTGAAACATACTTTTGAAACACCCTGGTATAGATATTTTATAAAAGTATTTAAGAATTCCTTCCGGTAAAGGTTATCAATTCCGATTATTATAATTTTCTCTATCAAAAACAATATATGGTAACAACTCTACTAAAATAAAGTTGAAATAAATTATTAAATTACAGCTAATGAATAAATAAAAACTATAAATTAATAAACACTATTAAATCTGTAAATTTAAAAAAATGATAAATTATGATTAATAAAACTAATTACCAATAACGTATCTTACCTTAGCTTCTTCAAGATCCTAAAATAGTGAAGTAATCATTAGTTGAGGGTGTAGTTTTTAAAATATATCAAGCAGTGGGAATACTTCTATTATAACTTACCATTTTATAAGGAATAGATATTACTCTTTCTGTTTTAGTTACTTCATAAAACAGAGAGCTAAAATTAAAACCACTTCATTTGTAATCTGCTCTTATGAGAGAATACTTTGATAAATAAAAATATATGCGTTTAGGATATGGTTTATCTCGCATATTTTTTAAAGTAAAACTCTACTTATGAATTGAAAACATACTTATATTTTTATGTTTTAATAATTTATATTTATCACAAATTTTTTTTTTAAAAAATATGAAAAATAAGTTAAAATTAATTCATTTGTCAACACATAGCTTAATTATGGATTTTTAAAAACGTTAACAATTAATCTGTATCATATAACTAGCCTTACCAAGGCAATTTTAGAAAATTTTTACTTACTAACAAGGTTGGTTGTAACTGTCCGCTAAGGTTAGACATTCTTTTTCTTTTACTGTATCTATAAAAATACGTAAGGAAATAGGAGACACCCATGATTCATTCCAAGAAATGGTATTAAACAAGCAAATGGTGGAAAGTGACGAAATACATTTAAAGTATCATTTTTAAACATTCAATGTGTAAAATTAATTGTTTCAAAACCTTACTTATCAATATTAAATTATGAAGATAAAATATACCTTATTTACGGATGAAACAATTTTAGGAATTAACTCTTGTGAAGCTATTCTTCATTTGACATTGAACTAAAATACGTTACATAACTTTTATTAAAAATTTTTTTAATTGTCAAGATTATTCATAACAACGGAAATATACTGAATTTCAGTAGTTGATACTTTAACCAAAACGAATCCAAAAATAAATCATAAAATCAAAATGAAATAAAAGGTTTACAACAGCAGAGTTTTATTGTAATTTAGTTATTTAGTCCTTCTCATCCCATTAAGAATCTTAAAAAGAATAAAAACTCATTTTAGGAACTTGTACAGAACGATGTAGATGTAGAACAGGCTTGGGTCGGTAAGGAGTGATAGTAAACGAAATTATTATTGAGCATTTTTTTATCCCACGAAAAGTTTTAATTGGGTTTCTTCATGAGTGCGGCTATTTGGAAAATGAAAATAGTTTTACTTACAATTGCATCCTCCTTGACAGGATTTACAGATGGGGTAATTATGAGGGTAGTATATACTTAAAGGAACACAACCGAGGGCATCCAAGTACTTGTGGAGTTGGCATTCGTTGATCACATTCTGAAATCAGTCATTTAGATGTAGATGTAGAATATTTTTTTCTACAAGGAAAAATTGACTCTTTGAAAATTGCTCTTTGAAATTACCATTTGGTTGAGGGGTGCTTTTCCCCCTCTCTGTTCCCACACATCTAAGTAGTTAGTACAGTTGGTTTCATACGGGGGTGGCAAAAGGTTGTTCTCCATCTGAAACAAGTTACAAATGGGTATTATGCATTAGGAATAATTGCGTAGCATTATTTTTGCTTCACTGAAATCTAAATGTACCATAAATAAGACCCATAAAAAATCTTTGGTGCGTAAATTTTTATATTATTTATTATTTTTATAATGAATTACATTTGGATTATTCGTGAACAATAACGACAAAATCATTTATGGTGTAATATTTTTGGCATGAAACTATTTATAAACATTTGTGCTATAATATTACAGGCAAAAACAATATCGTTAACCCATTTCATTACTTCATGAAAATGCAGGGAGGTCACTATTATGTCACTATTTTTGTAACAAGCAAACAAAATTCACTACAACTATGTATAATTTCTTGAACAAAACAGAAAAATTCAAAACCATTTATAACAACGGTACCCAAACTATGCTATGCGCTGCGCAGCACTCCACAGAACATCTTCAAAAGCTTGTCAAAACTATTTTATTCTCAAAAAGCTAATTTCTTCGTACTAAAAAATGAAAGAGATTCCTCTCTTTAAAACTGTGCGCTCTTTGACTAGGTTTTTTTCCGAAAAAAGATGTGGAGTCTCGAGCCGCTGGATCCGCCACTGAGTTTACTCCAACATCTTTGGATTGGAGTCCGCTCATTGTTTCTCCAAGCCCTTGAATTGAAGTGCAATTAATGAAATGACAGAATACTGAAACGGTCCCCACCATTTTAACTCGCAGATCGTAGGTTCTCCCGCCCAAGAACTGCTCGCCCTCCAAGAAAGGACTGGGCAGGAAGTAAGGCGAGTGGACAGCCATCTGGACGGCAGGGGTGCTGGGCATGTTGTGTCGGGGTCGGATGTCCTCCCTCTTGTCCGAGAGGGACGCATTCAAGAAGAAACGAAACTTCATAACTGGAACGGAGATTCTCTAGGTAAACATGTACCCAAGTTCATTCTCAATACAATTGTATTATAATTTAACTTTTCATCTACAGAACTCTCTTATCACCCGTGTCTACTTATTGCATTACTTTATAATTTACTATCAATACTTTTTTCAGAGATAGATCTCGCTTCATAATTCATAAAATTTCCTTGTATAAAATGTCTTTGGACATTAGATATTCAGTTAAGTTAGTTCTGGACACGTTTCTTAACAAATACACTATTCGTCAAAACCGATTTATTTGAAGATCAGAATAATTTGACTGATATATTGATGATGATGGAGTATTGATGATATATTTTCAGGAGTTCTTAACGGGTATTTAAAAAGCTCGTGAAATTTCTTATCGGAAAAACGTTCAGTTTACTTTAATTCAAATTGAAAAAATAATAAGTCAATGTACTAACATTTTATTATCGAAGAGAACTAGAAACTGACGCAATCAGTTTTGGGCTTTCTTCATAATATTTAAACTGTCTAAATTATACCTGAAGATGTTTTGCATGTTTACTCACTTGCTCCTTTCTGTATTCTCTCTCTGGTTTTGTTTGGTTGTCCCCACTTAGAATAAATGCTATAACAATATTGTGGCAACTCTTGCTCAGAGTAATATGGTCCTATTACATGCTCTAAACTAAAAGGAAAACATTCACTAAATATTTACACACCTTAAGTTTAGTTTTGTTTCTAGTGTGATTTACAGTTAAACTTACTTGCACTTTTCGGATTTTCCAGAATATAATATTTCACATTGGAAATAATCTTCTAAGGGAATACGAAGCCTTTTGTTGTCGGACGGCTGCAACGTGACGTCTTCCGAAAAAATATTATAAAAGATGGCCTGGGGATAGCATTAAAATAGAAGTTGACACATCTGGCTGTCTAATTTTGAGTAGTTTGAATGAAAATATACAACTGTTATTACTCAATCGTAAGTATTCCTAAGAAGCGTAAATTTTACTTACATGAGTGAATGAAAATCCAATGGTAAAAGTAAGGATTTGTAGTAAGTTTACAATGGATGGTGGTCTGTTGTAAGTTTACTATGGTGGATAAAATTGTAAACACTAAAAGTTCTATGATTAATTTTACAAAACTTCTGTGGGTGGGTACTTGAAACTGATTTATTAGTGTTACTATACCATTCTTTGTAGCTAAATGAAAATTAAATTTATCATCTGTAACCACAAAAAAACTCGGCAAGTTTGTCCAACATTACTTTATATATAAGTAATCCCACGTTGCTAAAGGATATCGGACTGACATGGAGGGAGCCATCTTGCCACCAATAGAGTCAGGTGGAGACTCATGACGGAGGCCCTATGCTCCAGTAATGGAGTGGTAGAGGGATAAGTCAAGTAAGTCAATCCCACGTTGTCAGGCACTCATACTTAAATCAATTTAAACTAATGAATCGTTTAACAACTTATTGGTAGACTGTTAAAAAAACGTTTCAACCTTTCACCACAAACTGTTTAAAATTTAGCTGCAACATAGGTTCGGTAACAGGTTTAACCAAGTTTTCAGTGCTTTCACTAGTGAAAACACCGAAAACTTGGTGAAATCTGTAACCGAACATAGGTTGCAGCTAAATTTGAACCTTTCACCACAAACTGGTGAAAGGTTGAACTGTTTTTTTAACAGTGTGGTCTTGGTAGTCTTGCTTAAGTTCATTTAATATTTTAAACATACCGAGTTAATAAAATTGAATGAAAAAAAATTCATCTTATAAGAAAAAAAAACTACTCCAAATTCACACAAATAAAGACTTTAAAATAAGGAAAAGTAGAATTCAAATTAAAGAAGAGAACCAGTAATTATTCAGGTTATTAGACATTAAGCAACTAATATTTCTTACCTGAAAATCATCAGGCATTTCATCGTCAAAACAACAAACAGAAAATCTCAGGTCTCGAGTATCACACAACTCCTTTGACAAATCTTTGTTTAGCGAGGAAGGCAGGCAAGGTGACATGTCAAATCCTTCACAAATTTCCGTATAGTTGTACCTAAAATACCGTTATAATATTTTAGGAAAATTCAGTATTTTCAGTAATGAATAAGGTTAAAAATGAATGATACTAATTGAATCGTCAGTTGGAAGAAGGGAATAAGTCCAAAAACCAAGTTTTGAGAAAATCGAAAAAACTGTATAAGTAATGGAATATTCATAGTATAACTGTTACAGTTAAAGTCCGGAAATCAGTTAATTTACAGATAACCTAGGTAATTTGCAGATTAACGAGGGTGATCCGTTAAAGAGCGAAATGTTTTTCAATTTCTAAGATTACCTAGGTAATCTTGAAATTACCTAGGTATTCTGCACCCTACCGACTAGACACTCGTTAATCTGCATACTACCTGTAATCAGTTATTTTACATATTAACGAGGGTTATCCGTTAAAGTACAAAATTTTATTTTATTTTATAAAAATTTTAAGGTGGTTGGGGGGGCTGCCGCCCCCCCCAAACCCCCCTGCCCTAACTATAACCAAACTCGTTTGGGGGGTAAACAGTAACAATGACGAATCAAAAAAGGGGGATCGGTACTTTTTTCATATTACACAAAACACGCAAATCCCACAAAAATAGTAATGAAGTAGCAATTTTAAAACTAGAATATAAAAGCAATAATAATAGAATATTAAAGTACCAACTGAGATTTGTATCAATTGTGGTTTTTCGATCTCGATTTGACAGCGTATTTCAATGAGCACTTAAACTAGCAAATCTTAATGAAAGCGCGGTGTAATCGGCTGGCAGCCTACCCTGAACTATTGCTAGGAATCGCGATCGATTACATATGTTAAACCCTTGCCCAGGTTCCAGCGATTATTGAATTAACGTTTGTTGAAAAGATATTTCAACAGCTGGGACATTTGCTTTCGTTAAAAGAAATCTCTGTCACTCTGAAGTCGGAGCTTCAACACAATTGTTTTAAATACCCGTTTTAGTAGCAATTTACTGAACTTAATCATGTAAATTTACTGTACTTACTTGCTTGTATTATTTTGTTTTAACATTCAACATGACAACTACCAGTGCTACGCACTAAATTTGAAATCAAAACACCAAATATGACAACAAACTACGTATTGAAACCCGACTGCGCAGGGGTAAGCGCATGGCGCAGTGAGCACCTCAACATTCTAACAGAAAGGATTGAGCGAAACAAACTATTTTGAACTTTAACTATCAAGACTCCGTTGTAGTGTAGATTCCCTAGGTAAAATGTGAAAAACTCTAATATCGACAGAAATCAGTTAATCTAAAGTTTACCTAGGTATTCTTAAGAATAACTAATTTTCAACTTTAGCGGTAACATAACCACCAAATTTTTAACTGGAAGTTCAGAACCCTATTTACAAAACAAAGCAACCATCAAAACAAAGATAAGTAAATTCAAAAATATTTTACAGTCAAAATAAGTTGATGGACTTATTCCCTTCTTCCACCTTATGAAATTTTCCTGATGAAAAAATCTTGAAAATCCCTTAAATTCACATTTAAATTATATTCCTCCTTAGTTTACACCACAAAAGGATAAAATGAAAAGAATAAGACAAATGAAATTCAAAATTATAGTGAAACTAGTTATTAAAGCAGTATCAATGGAGTGAGTGAATATGAATGGAGTCAAACATTCCCTGCATAAAAAAGTTTGGAAAAAAAAAATATAAATTAAGAGAAAATTTTATTTTAACTTAGTTTACAGCACAAAGAATATGAAAAGAAAGAAAAACTAACTTTAATTCCGAATTAACTTAAAAATAGAATGAATGGGCATCGATTTCACAACTTCAAGGGGCGATATCTCCCTATAGGGGTTAGTTATTTTTCCTCTCTTTTCACCCATGTGTAGAGCAAAGCTTGGAGATTGTTTTGAGCACAAAAAGTATATTTGTCATTTTTTGGACTTATTCCCTTCTTCAAACTGACTGACGATTCAATTAACCATAAGACTAGTTCTTTAAAAAAATATGCAGTCTAAATAAAATATTTACAACAATGTTATAAAATAGCCTGGCTAGTAATTTCTCGTATAAATAACAATTATTACGTTACATTAAGCCAGTGCAACAGGATAAGTGACATCAGAATATAAATAGTTCAGAATTAATAAAGACTTGAATATTATAAGAATCGCTATAAATAGTAGTATCGAATTAGAATAAAATTGACTAAAAATTAGACTTGAATTGTATGAATATGGAATTAAAGTATATATAAATGTTAGTTGAATAAAAATTATATAAAATTTAGTATTTTTATATGAAAGCCAAAGAATCATGATAATATTTAGAAAATTTAGAATAATGAATTAAAATCATTTCAGTCAGTTCTTTTTGTAGAGTAGCACTTCCTTCACTTTTTCAATAACTTAAATGAACTAAATAAATCGTAATGAATTTAAAGTCACAGATTTTGCATCGATTATAAAGATTGCAAACTTATCTTAAAACGTCCTATTTTTTGTAATGGCCTCAACCAAGACAAGCATTACAATTTTAAAGAATTTTCTACTGAAACGAAATAGTTAATTGAATCAAAAGAAATATAAGAAAGAAAATATCTCCAAGTATTCAAACTTTCAACATTTTGCAATTGAATTGGAATAATTACACAAAAATAAATTCCATTTTTTAAATTGGGAATGAAATTTCGGTTAACATTTTTTAAAAATACTGTTGAAAATTGCTACATCTCTGAATTCAAGGTAAAACACAAAATATTTTTTACAAACAATAATTTTTTTTACAATTTTAAGAAGAATTGCATTTTATTTAAACTTATCATTTTACGTTTAAAATTTAATAATAGATAAAAGCGCAATATCTCTTACCCGATTGTGTTGCATATAGTGAATGCAGGAATGTCAAATTCTGAAGGTTCCGACTGCTGAATGTCAACTACTGTAGGATATGTCCAATAGAGTTGCATGAATTCCAAAGAGTGGTATAAAAATCCGCCAATACATATTAAAACTGTCAGAATTCTTAATATTTTCAAACCAGTTTCTCGTTTTTCCTTAGCGGTTGACATTTTCAAAATTGTATGAAAACGCTAAAATTCACAAGCGCTTACGTTTTAAAGTAAAACACCAATATTAGCTCACATCCTTGGAAATATTGACGCCTTTTTTAGCGGAAACAAAAACAGAAATCCTCACTCGTAGTCCTTTCAATAGCTGAATGTTTTTGTCTAGGGTTGGGTAAGTGACTTTCCATGTTTAATAGTTGAACAAAAAAAGTTGTTATATATGGTATTCACT
The DNA here is from genome assembly GCA_024610705.1 of Tetragnatha versicolor. Classification (NCBI taxonomy): domain Eukaryota; kingdom Metazoa; phylum Arthropoda; class Arachnida; order Araneae; family Tetragnathidae; genus Tetragnatha; species Tetragnatha versicolor. Next base: position 45,068,874 of record JANDEH010000009.1, read on the forward strand.
ATTTCTATAGCTTCTAAATATTTTTCGTTACTTAATTACCTTTAAATAAAAGAATTCGGTTAGAAACTTCGTCCCAGGCTTTAGATATTATCACAATTAAAGTATCACAATTAACTCAGTATATTTAGTAAAATTACAATGATAAAAGTTTTTAAAAGGGCAATTCCACGGGTAACTGACTGACATTTTTAAAGAAAAACGCTTAGTATTTTGTTATTTTCTTCCCAAAAATAAATGATAAAAAAATACTTTCCATCCAGTTTATTGCTTTCTTGTTAGCTTAATCTAATGGCACAAATGAATTTTCAAAATATGTTTTTATTGATTTTTTAAAAATTTTAATCAACAAGGTAACTGACTGACATAAATGTTTCACAAATGTCAGTCAGTTACCATGTCGTTTAAAATTTTTAAAAAATCAATAAAAACATATTTTGAAAATTTAATTGTGCCATTAGATTAAGCTAACAAGAAAGCAATAAACTGGATGGAAAGTATTTTTTTATCATTTATTTTTTGGGAAGAAAATAACAAAATACTCAGCGTTTTTCTTTAAAAATGTCAGTCAGTTACCCGTGGAATTGCCCAAAAATGGTTTTTGAAAGTGTTGATTTTTGTTTTCGAAGGCATTTTAGAGAAAAAAAGGTTAAGGAAAAGTAGAACGAGCTTTCACAGCTGAATGAAATAATTTTAGTGCTATAGGGACCACTCAAATATTACAAAAGCATGGTTATAGGTCAGTTTGACCTTTGACCTTCCCTCGTCAGCAAATATAAGCAAATTACAACCAATTAAAATGCTATTAACGTTTTTTTTAGTTTTGATTACCATTTTACTCACCCTAATTAATAATTAATTACACTAATTATTGAATGATTTCAAAATATATGGTCAGTGTTGGGTATCTTATTACTTTTATATTTAACTGTAAATGTAGAAAATGATGACTTTGTTGTTATCTTTTGTATCGATGTTGATGTTGAGAGACATTTGAGTTCATCCCCCGTTTCGCCAACACTAAAAGACCCTTCCTCATCGTTGACCAATTTTTCTTGTAAATTACAATATTTCTGAAATTTTCCCAAAACAGTGTATGCGTGTTATTATGTATTAAAAATAAAATTAGATCTTAATTTAGATGCTCTATTAACAGTGTCTTCTCTCACATGGCACAATATACCAAATTTGTAATTTCTTAATTTTTGGAAGCTTCTCTTGTTATCTCGAAATTTTTTGGACACCCATTGTGATGGACAGGGTGTTTCAAAAGTCCCTTTCACGTCTTTTATTTGAAAACCAAGTCTCCAGAACTATGAAAGTACGGTGTGCCCCTAGGTAAGTGACCATGAAGAATTCGTTCAGATGACTTACAGCGCCCCTAGCGGCAAAATAAAAAAGTAAAGAAAAATTAATTTATAAACTAAAGGAGATAGAGTGAAAATTTCAATACGGATATTGTTGCCAATAATATGAAAAACTTACTGGAAGAAGTTTCATGAAAATATCGAGAATGTTCGGGGAGATATACGCATGTGAAAATAGCAATTTTTTAGGCTTCAAAAAAAAAGTTCGAAAAATTGCAATTTTTTAAATTATTGATTAAAATTTGTCTTTATTTAACTAGAAAAACAAAAAACTACATAATAACACAGAAAAATTTGCAAATTTGCGAACTTTTTCTTTTTTGAGACCTGAAATATTGGCAACAATATTCGTATTGGTGCTCGCTCTATCTTCTTTAGCTTTTTAATTATTTTTTTAGCTTTTTATTTTGAAGCCAGGGTCGCTGTAACATCAATGGATTCTCCATGGCCACTTAACTAGGGATAGACCTTAGATTACCAGTCAAAACATAATTTTTTTCAAGCATCAAAAACATTTTTAAGTAATCTAGCAAGAAAACAAAAAAAATTTTTTTTTAAGATTTCAAATCCTGTAGAGGAGAGGAGGGTATTATGGAACACCCTTTATATATTTAAAAATAACTCTATTGGTTTTTAATAAACTCCGCCGAATCATTTTAAGTACATACTCTACAACTACTACATATACTATAATACTATACTACATATACTGCACATACTATAACTAATGACAATGAAGGGCCAATGGTCAAATAAATCAGCATTTATTTTTTTAATCAAAAAATGTACTTTAAGAAAAAGTTAAAAATGGAGGGTAATATGGAATAGTTGGATTTACAGCTATTAAAAACTAATTAGCCCTTAGAGAACGTAGTTAATCTTAACTATAAAAATATGTTTAACAATTTACGTTCAAATAGTTTTGTTCATGAGTCTATTTACAATAGTCACAAACATAATAGTCTTTTTCTAACCCTTTGCTTATGGAATATTTCATAATACCCCACAGGCCATCTTGTACTATGAACCCTTTTACTGACCAATAAAACCTAAAAAACGACTGCAGTATAAGAAATTACTGATCTTTTAGTGTACAGTTGAGGAAAAAAACGACTCGGTTGCGATTTCTGGCGAACCACTTGGGTTAGGAAGACAAATAAGGTTTCATTTTTCATTGTTTAAAGTATTCTTTAATTAAAAAAATTTTCGAGTCCTTAGGGGGTCGTCTTCATATTAAACGAAACGCTTACTTTTTTTTCAATGGGGACCCCCAATTATTATGAGGTTTTCTGAAAGGCCATCTCTCCAAACCCTTAAATACCCAATTTCATCCATATTGATTCACAAATAAAAAAAAATTTTAAAAATAAAAAAAATTTAATTTTTAAATCGTGAAATATTTTTATGGTAATCGATTCAGGTAGTAATTTTATGTATAAAAGCCAAAATTTCAATCGATTTCACCGAATTGTTTTTAATAAAAACGAACGAGAAAGAACATTCGCGGTATGCATTCGGCAACGGTATACCGCCCCTTAAGATTAAAGTTCGTTTTTATCAAAAACTAATCGGGGAAATCGATTGAAATTTTGGCTTTCTACATAAAAGTACTACCTTAATCGACTACCATAAAAATATTTCACGTTTTTAAAAATTAATTATTTTTTATTTTGAAAAAAAAATTTTATTTGTGAATCAATCTGGATGAAACTGGGTATTTAAGGGTTTGGAGAGATGGCCTTTTAGAAAACTTCATAATAATTGGGGGTCCCTATTGAAAAAAAAGTAAGTGTTTCGTTGAATATGAAGACGACCCCCTAAGGACTCGAAAATTTTTTGATTAAAGAATACTTAAAACAATGAAAAATGACTCCTCATTTGTCTTCCTAACCCAAGTGGTTCGCCAGAAATCGCAACTGAGTCGTTTTTTTCCCCAACTGTACACTGCAAAAAATTTCACAGTAAATTTACAGCAAAAATCGCTGGCAATATGGGTGCCAGCCCTTTTTGCAGTGATTTTACAGCAATTTTGTAATTTTTGACTTTAACAGCAATTTTGTAAATTAACAGCAATTTTGTAAATTAAACACAGCAATTCTGTATTTTTACAGCAATTTTGTAATTTTACAGAATTTTGTGTTAACTTTACAGCAATACTGTAATTTAACAGCGATTTAGTAATTTTACAGATCTTTGTGATAACTTTACAGCGATACTGTAATTTAACGGCGAGTTTGTAATTTCACATATTTTTGTGTTGATTTTACAGCAATACTGTAATTTAACAGCTATTTTGTAATTTTACAGATTTTTGTGTTGACTTTGCAGCGATACTGTAATTTAACAGCGATTTAGTAATTTTACGGATTTTTGTGTTATCTTTACAGCGATACTGTAATTTTACAGGAAGTCTGCTTTTAACAGCATTTAAGTGAATTTAGGCTGTTATTTTACAACTACAGGGTGTCCATAAAATAAGTAACCCGATTTAAGGGCCTCTAGAAGCCAAACCGTTCATCGGAATTAAATGAAATTTTGATGGAAGGCGTTTTGAATGATGGGGACAACAATGGTATCGGGTGGGATAGTTTCACTTTATCAGTTACGGTGAAAGTGAAAAAATTTTTGAAAATTCCCAATGTAACCCCCTTTTTTTATTCGTGCTACGTGATCCCAGATGTGAAAAAACACTAATAGCGTTGAAACGGTACCTCTAAGTTGAAAACTCGCTCCTAGAGTGACAAATGAAAACAGCAATGAAACTGTTATTTCTGTTCAAGCTAGACTAGTGAATGGTTAAGAAAATATGACTAGTGTATCAGGAAATAGCAATAAAAAATAGCAATATACTTTGATTTTACTAGTTTTTATTGCTATTTCCTGATACACTAGTCATATTTTCTTAACCATTCACTAGTCTAGCTTGAACAGAAATAAAAGTTTCATTGCTGTTTTCATTTGTCACTCTAGGAGCGAGTTTTCAACTTAGAGGTACCGTTTCAACGCTATTAGTGTAAAAACACACCTGGGATCACATAGCGCGAATAAAAAAGGGGAGTTACATTGGGAATTTTCAAAATTTTTTTCACTTTTACTGTAACTGATATAGTTAAACTATCCCACCCCATACCATTCTTGTCCCCATCCAAATTTCATCACATCTTGTCCATCAAAATTTCATTTAATTCCGATGAACGGTTTGGCTTCTAGAGTCCCTTAAATCGGGTGACTTATTTTATGGACAACCTGTATTTTGCAATTTAATATGTATTATGCAACATTTTCGTTGCTATAGTTTGACATTTCTTTAAAAAAACTACCTGTTATATCTCCTGCGTTTTGTTACATAACATGAAAATTCAAATGTTGCTACATAGAGGTGCTGAATGCTTAAGGAGGTTTAAGATTGGTATTGTTGAGGAATTTGACTTCAATTCATTATAATTCCATTTAATTTTAGTTATGATATAAAATTCTTACCAAATTAATAACTTTAAGCATAGGTGAATGTTATACAGATTATAGTATTATCCTGTGAAGGTAATGTCACATTTATAAAAGCATTCAATAAACAAGAATTTCATTTTCTTTTAATATTTATTTTAATGAACAACTAAAAAATAACAGACACTGCAATAAAAACAACAATGAAAATTAATACATCTCATATTTTTGGGTAATAAACTTTCCAATCTGAAAAGATAAAAGACAAATTAAGCTACATAAAAACTATATAATTTAAATGTAAATATTCAACATTCTCCTTACGGCAATAAAAAAAAGAGGAAGTAAATTTCAAAATTATCTAATTAAAGAATTAGAGTTCAGCTATGACTCCATATTTTCCGAGGTAACTTAGTTTTACGAGAATATTAACGGCATTGATGAGGTATTTGCAACAACAATGAGGTATAACAATGAGGTATTTGCATGAGTGAGGGATTTGCTTGATTTTATACTTTTTTATGCATTATGGTTTAAAACTCCCAAATTTCTGATTTTTAAGTTCAAAAATGTGTTTTAAATAATTTAAAATTCCATTTTAATTTTGCCAAAACTCCAGAAAGGTCACGTTATCAGAAAACGGGCTTCTATTGAATGTGACGTCACAGCGCACGATTTGTGATTCAGAACTGTTTTCGCGCCCAAACAAAAAACGAAATTTCAAAAATTTGTAACTCAGAAACTAGGCTATGAAAATACTTGATGTAAACGTCATTCTTCGTGGATTTTTATCTACTATTTTAATAAAATTTAATCTCAAAACGTGCAAATACCTCATTTATAAGATAAAAGTGTTACACAATAAATGGGCAAAACTCAGAAAAATGCTTTTTGTATGTGTTTTTAAACATTTAACATTAACATGGATTTAACATGGACCATGGATTCCTATGCAATTCTGATTCCTGATGGTGTTTTCTATCCCCTCTTGAAGTTTTATACCATTATTAATGCATATTCACAAAGCCCACAAGGTTTTTATAATTTTTCATTAATGCGCATGCGTGTGGTCTTATTTTTGCTGTTTTTTGGAAATTTTAACAAAATAATTACTGGGGGTAGAACCCACGACCTGCCGCATGCTACTCTGGCATCCTACCACTGCTCCAGAGCGGATTCAGTAACTCTAAAACTTATTAGCACAGCATGTTATTTTTTTGTGACGCACGCGCATTATGTCAAATTATGAAAACCTTGCTGGCTTTGTGAATAAGCATTATTAATGAAACACCCTGTAGCCTGTACTTTCAAAGCAACTAACTTTAATAGCAAAATCTTTGCGAGAATAGTCCCTCATTTCAAAACAGAAATAAGGGGTTCATCTAAGTTACGATATTCTAAGTTCATCTTAGTGTTCAAGATGAAATTAGACTAGTTCAGGGACCTTCCACAAAATTGCGATCAGGGCCTTAACAATATTCTCAACTTTCGAATACTTTAAAATTATCTCATAATATCTATTTTTTTTCTTAGCACCTAAGTTTTGAATCTCGAATAGTTTTAAAAGTAAGCACGCAATTAATTCTATTGGTACTCTGGGGCCGTTCAAATATTACGTAAGCACCTAAGGGGGGAGGGGGTTTGCTCTTTGCTTATTTTTGCTGACAAGGGGGGAGGGGGATACGAGTGATGCTTACGTAAGATGATGTATTTTCGAAATTTCTTGTTACTTGCAAAGATAATTTCAAAATTCAACCAAAAATAAATGTAACAAAAAATTGAATTAGGAATTTTAACGTAAACACTATTTCCTGGAGATAGACCACTCTAACATTTTGAAATTGTAACCCCGAAAAGTACTGTTTCGACTCATTTTTGAACCTTTAGGGTTACACCCATAAAGGACAGCTCCTTGTACGAGTCACCTAATTTTCAAGGAAAAAACAGTACTTACTTATGGGGATGTCAAAATTTCGGGGGGGGTCCCGGCAGTGTCTTACGTAATTAGGAGGGGGGTTTGAGGTTTGCTTATCTCTGCTGACAAAGAGGGAGGGGGGTTAAAAATGACCAAAAAAGTGCTTACGTAATATTTGAACGGACCCTCTGACAGATTTCAATTTGAAGTTAACTAAAATTTTTCAAAAATATTTTTCACAATTTTTTCTCTAAAAATTTTCTGTTTTTACAAAATTTCATGATTTCTTATTCCAAATTCCAAAAACGGTCACCGGCCGAAACGAACTTCTGGAAAAACCCCTGAGAAAGGAATATAAAAAGCTACAAGAAACTAATCCTCTGACTGATCATCCGCGATTTCCGCGTGCAGGTGATTTTCTTCCCTCATTGAGGATCGCACCTGATATGGCGAATTAGCCATTAATCTGATCATGATTCAATAAACTTGTTCAATAAACTAAATAGAAATAAGCTATAATTGAATAGAAATTCATTTTTAAAAAATTTTGGGTGATAAGATCTGAAATTGTCTTTTATGGCAACTTATTTTTTATGGTAAAAATCTAAGTAAAAAATCTTTTATAGAAAGAAAAAATGCTCTGCCACAGTTACGATAAGTGTCTACCAGCCGCCATGCTTACCCAAGGCTCAAATGATGACGGACAACCATAGAGATTTAACTTTTAATACCATCTTAGATCCTAAAATAATGATATATTAAATATTATTACCGTGGGATCCAATAATAATGATATTAATAGTTAGGTCTATATGGTGGTGTGGTATCATTTGAGCTGTGGATAAACATGGAGGCCGAAATAGACGCAATAAAAATTTACACAATTTTTGAAGTGATTTCGATTCACATATACTTAAATACTTAATAAACGCATTTATTACAATATACTAAATACAATAGTAAAATAAAACTTAAGAAATAATTACTTTTTATCCAAAACGGGCTTTTTAATCTTCTTAAATTAATACTAAAAGAAAGTATAAATATTTAATACCATGTATTTATTACAAAATACCATATGAAATATAAAGGAAATATTAAAAAAAACGTAAGAAATACTTACTCTTTTATTCAAAATTCCTGTTTCTTCAAATTTTATTCAAAGCGCACCATTGAAGCAAATTAGAAATTTGTTTTTGTTCTGTTTGGTAAATAACAGAGAGCGGTGGAGTGGAAAAGAGGTACAACTTCTGTATATGATCACTAGCACGGCAGTTGCCAGTAAACTATAGCAGGTGGCGCTTCAAAATTACAGCTTAAAAGGCAGTTTTTTAAGATTACAGTAAATGCGTAAAATATTAACAGCAGTTTTTGCTGTTAAATTTTCCGTTTTTTTTTGCAGTGTACACTGTACAAGTAGGGTGGAGCGAAAAACTTTTTTTTGGAAATTAAAAACGCCTGAGGTGGGAATAGGTGCCATTTACGATAAAACTTAAAAATTCAAAACTTGAGTTCAATCAATTAATATCTTCAAGTTCCATATTCCCGTTAAAATTTCGAATATTCATCAAATTTTACGTAAAAATGGTTATAAATGATTCCCACACAATTTTAGCTCCTTTTTCAAACCATAGCTGGTTCAGTTTATATTCTTAGGATGTCAAACAACATTTTAAGACTTTTTATGGACCTGAAAGGGGGGGAATTTCCAATTTTTCAAGCCCGAAATAAGGGCGCATGCCATTAAAATAGTCTAGCAACCGAAAAACAAATTTTCTAAATCAAAAAAATTCAATTTCTAAAATTCAATATCGGTACCAAATAGAGCTCAAAAGTTGCGTTTTACCCTCCTTATTCATGGAAAAATAATAAAAAAATTCGTAAAGAATTATTTAGGTGTGTTTTGGCCCTAGAATTTGAAAAAATGGATCTTTTGCATAGCGTATAATGAGAAAAGTCTTAATTAATCAAAATAAAGTTTTAAATGTAACAGAAACTCATAGTTGCCTTAATTCGGTGTTTTAATCGTCAAAAAAAGTATTTACAAGGGTATTGCATTGTGATTTGAGCTAGGTAGATATGGCACACAGTTTAGAATCGCCAAATGAGAGAAAATTTCATTTTTATACTTATTTATATATTTTTTTTACAGATAAGAGCATTAAAATTACTTATAATATATCCTAAATTTTCTCTAATTATATAGAACTCAAATCATAACCTTTATTTGATAGTCCGTCCCTTTAAATTTGAAGACTTGTTATAAAAAGTGGGAGTTCAGGTTAAAGTTTGGAATAAAATGCCTATAGTGCAATATAACGCTTTTTTCGTCTGTTTTCTGTAAAAATATCAACCCTAATGTTTTAAAAGCATTTTATTTACACAAGAATCTGTATTACAGACTACATAAAATATTTGAACTTACAGTTATTAAATTTTGGGATTTTTAAGTTTTTTCATCCAAACTTGCAATTTTAGGCTATTAACTTGATTTTTAAAAATTTAATAATGAACTAAAAAGTATTATTGACTATTAAGACACCTAACTAAGGTAACTATAAGCTTTTACAACATTTAAAACTTGAATTTTATTTATTAAGACTTTTCCCATTATACGCTATGCAAAAGATCAATATTTTTAAAATTCAAGGGCCAAAACACACCTAAATAATTTTTTACGAATTTTTTTATTATTTTTCCATGAATAAGGAGGGTAAAACGCAACTTTTGAGCTCTATTTGGTATCGATATTCAAAAATTTGTTTTTCGGTCGCTAGACTATTTTAATGGCATGCGCCCTTATTTCGGGCTTGAAAAATTGGAAATTCCCCCATTTCAGGTCCATAGAAGGTCTTAAAATGCTGTTTGACATCCTAAGAATATAAACTCAATCAGCTATGGTTTGAAAAAGGAGCTAAAATTGTGTGGGAATCGTTTATAACCATTTTTACGTAAATTTTGATGAATCTTCGATACTTTAACGTGAATGTGGAACCTGAAGATATTAATTGATCGAACTCAAGTTTTGAATTTTTAAGTTTTATCGTAAATGGCACCTATTCCCACCTCAGGCGTTTTCAATTTCCAAAGTTGGTCATTTTTTGCTAGTTTCACTCCACCACTAGCACTGTACAGTACATTATGCTTAACAACAAAATCAAAGTCTCATAGTTACTGGTAGGTTAAAAGGTTTGAACATTTACCGTCAAAATCTTTCGAAAATCCTAAAACACACTTTGTTGCGACTCATCAGACAACAACAAGAAGCTTATCTCTTTGCACATTGCATCATGGGGGATTTTTTAAGACTTTCGTGGCATAGCCACTTGAAGGCAACACGAGGGGGAGCAGAAACTCGGGTGCTCCATATTACCCTCCTCTCCTCTATATAAAACGTTCTTTTACCATTCATGGCTTACATTTTTTAATATTTTTGACTTCTCCTCAAGTTGATTTCTCTGACCTATAATGCACAGAGAAAAATCCTAACAGAGGGTCCAACACGATATATTCAAAAGTTGTATGGGTTTGAGGGCGCCACGAGGAACTATAAATGATTGACAGAGAGATCAAACCTGTGATTGGCTGTCACGCAATCTTCTATTTCGAAGGAGAAGGAAAAAGTTTTTCTCAACCAATCAGGCTTTTCCGTCCCGCCTCTCGTGACGTTATGCGATCGCAGCGCCACCCAACCCATCCAACGTTTCGATTTCCATTAGCGCCTATGGCGACGGACTCTCTGTTCTAGTACTCTGTGCTATAATGTGCCACCTTTTACTCCAACTTTCACTTCTACTTTATGAAAATTCCAACTTCTTATGAGAATCCAAAATATTGGATACTACTTAAACGTCCGCAAAAACTAAAGGGACTTTCTGGATGACTTAAGTTGTTTAAACTGTCCAAAATAACAAAATTTAAAAAAGCATTTATTCGATGTTTTTTTAAGTGTGATAATTTTCCAAGACAAAAATTCAAGAATTGGCATAGAAGAGCAATCCCAAAATGCCTTTGTCGTATGAACACAGGCGTATTACGTAAATATTTAAAGTTAAGCTTAGTGTACTTACTTAGACCGGTGTCACTCTGAACAGCTCATTTCATATTGAGCCGTTAAAAAAAGTAAGCATGTCTTAGGAAAATTTTGCCTCTCTCCCCCATTGTCGTCAAAAACAAGTTAATTTCAAACCCCCACTCATTCTTATGTAAGCACACTTCCGAAGCCCGCACCTACCGTTCTTTGCAACAGTATAATCTAGTTTTATAAATTGAAGACCAAACACAAATTTAAAAACATCCATCTATCCAATAGGTTTTCCTTTCACAATCAAAATGTTTGAGCTCAGAACATCATTGATAAACTAACACGAGTTATCTGAAAATAAGGTGCCTTTAATAACTCCCGTAAACATCACCCAAAACAGTTCCGTTCATTCAAACGATTATCTCCCATTTCATTGCCCCTTTCAAGCAAAATTGAGTCCTCACCAAACCCCTCCCCTTCGCATTACTTAACTTAATTTAACTTAAAAACTTTCTCATTACTTAACTCTCTATTGCCCACTACCAGAAATAGCTATGGAAGAAATTATTTTTTGCCTTATTCCTGTAGTTTGGGGCCAAATAAAGAAAAAATGTAAAAAAAAATAATATATATATTTTTTATTATTATTATTTTATTTCTAAAAAAGTTTTGAAACTGGGGACTGGACCTAAACTTCATAAATTATACCGACGGAAGGTGCAATTATTGCTTTACTTTAGTTACTTAAAAACATGTCGAAAATCACTGCTTTATGCGGAAACTTAAAGCTAAACTTTGGTAGTACATTTGCTACCGTGGGTTAAAATGACCCTCAACTATACTGAATAAAAAAAGGTTCAAATCCAAAACAACACAAATTGTTTCACCAACACTTTAATTCTCAAAGTCCGCAGAGCCACCTTACATAACTTCCACCAACAAACAGTACACACAGACAGAAGGACAATCAGTTGATCCACCTTTTCCGCACGACAGCCTCGGCCTTCCGCATGGAGTGGGGCACGACCCGCGTGTTGAAGACGGCCTTCTTGGGCCGCACCCGGCGCCGCCTGTAGCGAGAGAGCAGCCCCAGCAGAGAGCCCAGGAAGTCGTACACGGTGATCAGAGAGATCCCGAGGTACATGCCGATGTAGCCGCCGATCACGCTGAACATCTCCAGGCTCTGGAACAGCATTAGAAGGGTTAGCAGATGACAGTTTGAGTACCAGAAAAGTTATCCTTTCTTTTTTGTATGCCCCCCAAATGTTTTACACTATATATATAATATGGCATTTTATGCACCAAAATGAGTTAAAAACCTGTTATTTTAAGGTCAAATATTCAAAAAATTTATGGGGGAGGACCCCCAGACCCCCTTGGCACTTGTAACACTATTATTACAATTCTACTTTATTAAGTTTGTCAAAAAGCAAAAAATCTATCATAAAATTTATATTCGAAATACGGATGAGGCGTACTAAAACAAGTTGAAAAAGTGGGGTTTTCAACTTAAATTTCCAAAAATTTTCTACGGGAGGACTCCAAGACCCCCTTTTAGTAGTAGGAGCAGGATAATTCACTACCTTTTCCGTATTAACATCAACAAGAAGATTCAATTGGATTATGCTTAGCCCCCCAAAAACCAAATCCTGGATCCGCCCCTGCATACGAGGGTATATCGTCCAGAGAGAGGGTATCCCTTTTTGTTAAATAATGGATCTTACCTTCAGGACGAAACTCTTTTACATTTCCTAACTACCCGATTCCGTAGTTTTCTATTTCCCCAGCTAAAAAATTCTGCAAAATTGCTTCAAAAAGTGAAGGGAGTGACATACTTTGCTTGCAGTTTTCTATAAAAACTGCAGTTTTTTATAATACCGCTGAAATGTATTTAGAATGTGTTCAAAACTGCTGTAAAACAATTGAAGACTTACGTACTGAAAGGCTTCAAAGTCCTGTTGCTACAAAATAACTGCAGACTTCTTTGAGAAAACTGCACTTCTTACGCTTTTTTGGAGCAATTTTGCATAGTTTGCAATTTTTTTCTGCTGGGTCGGTTAAAAATATAAAAAGAATTCTTGTATAAAAATAATGTAATAGTAGTGTTCGGCAACTACTGGTCAAAAAGTAGTTAACTACTAACTACCAACTAGTCTGGGCAAAAGTAGTTGTAACTACTAGTTAACTACTTTTTCTTGGAAGTAGTTGTAACTAGTAGTTGATTATTTTCCAAAGTAGTTAACTACTAGTTAACTAGTCTATTTAATTTCACAAGATATTTTTCCCCAAATTTTCGATTCCGTTTCCTAACCTATAGCAAAAATATCATGGCTAAAGATTCGCCAATTTTTGATAGGTATAGGTCGCACAAAAATGGGGCACATTCGCACAAAAAGTGCATTTCAGCATATTTCTCTGGATATAAATGAGATATTTAAACAGAAAAAATTTCAGAAGAAATTTCGTGCGAATGTGCCCCATGGGTGGGGCAGTTTCGCACACGTGTGAGGAACATTCGTACACATGCAAAAATTATACAATAATTATTTTTACAAACTAAAAAGTTTATTGCACTTTAAAATATAAATAAACGAAATATTTGGCACTTTTACATATTTTTCCTCTAAATTGAATATTTTTTTACAAAAAGAAAACAGCTTCAGAAATATTGAGCATCTAAGTTTTTTATGAGGAAAACAATTGTAGTAATGAAGAGTATATTGCACATAGACATACTTCACATAAAATAATTAGATGGAAAAAGTTCAACCAATATTTTAACTGTCAGGTTTTATTCGAAAAGAAAAGTGAACCAACAGCTCGCTTGTTAGCACCTGAAACTGACGGTTGGGGAACTTTTAATACGATATTATCTTTTTGTATGAATGTTGACTTACTGGGAAAATAAAAGTTTTGTCATTAACTTTAAAGTTTTTCATCATTAATTTTAAATAAGCACCATTCAATTCCAAATTTTCTATTTGACCAACATAACAAAATTTTCTTTTTAGTAGCAAATTATACTAGAATAAAATCACTTAAGTCCAAGTCAATTGGTATTAAAAAATTATCAGGGATATTTATTTCTTCAATGTTTAAATCTGGGTCTAAATTCCTTAAAACTGAAGCTTTCTTTAAGATATTATTATCACCAAATTTTGAAACAATTACAATAAAAAACAATTAAACTTCAAGTTATTAAATATACTGCACTACTGCACTTATCTTCTATATATATAAAAATGAATGTTTGTATGTATGTATGTCTGTCCTTTATAGTTCTAAACTTTTTGAACCTACATTAACTATCAAACTATACCACGTTGCTCTACTCGCTCCGGGAAAGGTTTCTGAATAAAAAAAATTTAAAATGGAAGCGTCCCAACAACTTTTTTGGTCAATTTTTTGCTTAAAAACCCAGATTTCGTGCCTAACTTCAGGGCAAAACCCCATTGTTGTAAATATAACAAGAGAAGATGTAACTTTAATTGTTGTAGGCTTATTCTCGATTGTTGCAGTTTAAAATCCATTGTTGTAGCGTAAACATAAAAATGGATCCTTTGTTTAACTATTTCCACATTTGGACTGGCGACCACCAAATAATTTTCTTTAAAAATGGACTGGCGAAGCTCATCTGTAACCCACCAGGTGATATTTATTAAAAAACTGAAACCCGGGCGAAGCCCGGGTCTAGCGCGTCATAGCTAGTAAACATATAAATCACTTTCATAATCAAAAATGGGAAAGATGAGGCACATTCGCACTGTCCGAATCTGCCCCATCTTTTGGTGTACGAATGTGTCCCAACTACCAGTTCAAGCTTACCACGTCCCAACAAGATATTTATAATTAAAGCAGGGAAATAAAACCTTTCTAGAAACTTACTTTAGTAGTGCCTCTACTGAATAAAATGCTGAATGTCCACTTGAGAGTTATTTTTGATTGATATTTTACGCCAACAAAATGACAAGAAAATTTACTTGGCTGCTTCTAACGCTAGCAAATTTCTAGTACGTACGTATACAACAAAATGGCTCAGAGCTTTGAAAATTCATGCAGGAGGTGGTAGTCATGCTTCCATCTACTTTTTTTCATATTTTTAAATTAATAATTACTAGGGGAAATGCCGTCGGTCCGAATGTGCCCCGTGTGCGAAATAGCCCCACTCTCCCTTACAGGTTTTTGGTGTCTTAAAGTTTTCTAAGTTGAATTTATATTAGTCAGTACAGTGTCGTATATAAGGGGGGTTTAGGGTTCTACACCCCTTTAGCATGAACAACAATACTTTAAGCACAAAATTGGGCCGCTAACTTTAAGTATTGCCTTACTAATTTTTAATGCAGGAAAAACATCTTGAATCCTCGTAAACCTAGCCTAAAATCGCTTTTCAAAGTACTGGAATTTCCAGGAGAGAAAACCCTGAACTCCCTAATTTCTAGAGAGGATTTCACTTTGTCATCTGATACGTACGTGCAATCCAAACGCTACACTGCAAAAAATTTCACAGTAAATTTACAGCAAAAATCGCTGGCAATATGGGTGCCAGCCCTTTTTGCAGTGATTTTACAGCAATTTTGTAATTTTTGACTTTAACAGCAATTTTGTAAATTAACAGCAATTTTGTAAATTAAACACAGCAATTCTGTATTTTTACAGCAATTTTGTAATTTTACAGAATTTTGTGTTAACTTTACAGCAATACTGTAATTTAACAGCGATTTAGTAATTTTACAGATCTTTGTGATAACTTTACAGCGATACTGTAATTTAACGGCGAGTTTGTAATTTCACATATTTTTGTGTTGATTTTACAGCAATACTGTAATTTAACAGCTATTTTGTAATTTTACAGATTTTTGTGTTGACTTTGCAGCGATACTGTAATTTAACAGCGATTTAGTAATTTTACGGATTTTTGTGTTATCTTTACAGCGATACTGTAATTTTACAGGAAGTCTGCTTTTAACAGCATTTAAGTGAATTTAGGCTGTTATTTTACAACTACAGGGTGTCCATAAAATAAGTAACCCGATTTAAGGGCCTCTAGAAGCCAAACCGTTCATCGGAATTAAATGAAATTTTGATGGAAGGCGTTTTGAATGATGGGGACAACAATGGTATCGGGTGGGATAGTTTCACTTTATCAGTTACGGTGAAAGTGAAAAAATTTTTGAAAATTCCCAATGTAACCCCCTTTTTTTATTCGTGCTACGTGATCCCAGATGTGAAAAAACACTAATAGCGTTGAAACGGTACCTCTAAGTTGAAAACTCGCTCCTAGAGTGACAAATGAAAACAGCAATGAAACTGTTATTTCTGTTCAAGCTAGACTAGTGAATGGTTAAGAAAATATGACTAGTGTATCAGGAAATAGCAATAAAAAATAGCAATATACTTTGATTTTACTAGTTTTTATTGCTATTTCCTGATACACTAGTCATATTTTCTTAACCATTCACTAGTCTAGCTTGAACAGAAATAAAAGTTTCATTGCTGTTTTCATTTGTCACTCTAGGAGCGAGTTTTCAACTTAGAGGTACCGTTTCAACGCTATTAGTGTAAAAACACACCTGGGATCACATAGCGCGAATAAAAAAGGGGAGTTACATTGGGAATTTTCAAAATTTTTTTCACTTTTACTGTAACTGATATAGTTAAACTATCCCACCCCATACCATTCTTGTCCCCATCCAAATTTCATCACATCTTGTCCATCAAAATTTCATTTAATTCCGATGAACGGTTTGGCTTCTAGAGTCCCTTAAATCGGGTGACTTATTTTATGGACAACCTGTATTTTGCAATTTAATATGTATTATGCAACATTTTCGTTGCTATAGTTTGACATTTCTTTAAAAAAACTACCTGTTATATCTCCTGCGTTTTGTTACATAACATGAAAATTCAAATGTTGCTACATAGAGGTGCTGAATGCTTAAGGAGGTTTAAGATTGGTATTGTTGAGGAATTTGACTTCAATTCATTATAATTCCATTTAATTTTAGTTATGATATAAAATTCTTACCAAATTAATAACTTTAAGCATAGGTGAATGTTATACAGATTATAGTATTATCCTGTGAAGGTAATGTCACATTTATAAAAGCATTCAATAAACAAGAATTTCATTTTCTTTTAATATTTATTTTAATGAACAACTAAAAAATAACAGACACTGCAATAAAAACAACAATGAAAATTAATACATCTCATATTTTTGGGTAATAAACTTTCCAATCTGAAAAGATAAAAGACAAATTAAGCTACATAAAAACTATATAATTTAAATGTAAATATTCAACATTCTCCTTACGGCAATAAAAAAAAGAGGAAGTAAATTTCAAAATTATCTAATTAAAGAATTAGAGTTCAGCTATGACTCCATATTTTCCGAGGTAACTTAGTTTTACGAGAATATTAACGGCATTGATGAGGTATTTGCAACAACAATGAGGTATAACAATGAGGTATTTGCATGAGTGAGGGATTTGCTTGATTTTATACTTTTTTATGCATTATGGTTTAAAACTCCCAAATTTCTGATTTTTAAGTTCAAAAATGTGTTTTAAATAATTTAAAATTCCATTTTAATTTTGCCAAAACTCCAGAAAGGTCACGTTATCAGAAAACGGGCTTCTATTGAATGTGACGTCACAGCGCACGATTTGTGATTCAGAACTGTTTTCGCGCCCAAACAAAAAACGAAATTTCAAAAATTTGTAACTCAGAAACTAGGCTATGAAAATACTTGATGTAAACGTCATTCTTCGTGGATTTTTATCTACTATTTTAATAAAATTTAATCTCAAAACGTGCAAATACCTCATTTATAAGATAAAAGTGTTACACAATAAATGGGCAAAACTCAGAAAAATGCTTTTTGTATGTGTTTTTAAACATTTAACATTAACATGGATTTAACATGGACCATGGATTCCTATGCAATTCTGATTCCTGATGGTGTTTTCTATCCCCTCTTGAAGTTTTATACCATTATTAATGCATATTCACAAAGCCCACAAGGTTTTTATAATTTTTCATTAATGCGCATGCGTGTGGTCTTATTTTTGCTGTTTTTTGGAAATTTTAACAAAATAATTACTGGGGGTAGAACCCACGACCTGCCGCATGCTACTCTGGCATCCTACCACTGCTCCAGAGCGGATTCAGTAACTCTAAAACTTATTAGCACAGCATGTTATTTTTTTGTGACGCACGCGCATTATGTCAAATTATGAAAACCTTGCTGGCTTTGTGAATAAGCATTATTAATGAAACACCCTGTAGCCTGTACTTTCAAAGCAACTAACTTTAATAGCAAAATCTTTGCGAGAATAGTCCCTCATTTCAAAACAGAAATAAGGGGTTCATCTAAGTTACGATATTCTAAGTTCATCTTAGTGTTCAAGATGAAATTAGACTAGTTCAGGGACCTTCCACAAAATTGCGATCAGGGCCTTAACAATATTCTCAACTTTCGAATACTTTAAAATTATCTCATAATATCTATTTTTTTTCTTAGCACCTAAGTTTTGAATCTCGAATAGTTTTAAAAGTAAGCACGCAATTAATTCTATTGGTACTCTGGGGCCGTTCAAATATTACGTAAGCACCTAAGGGGGGAGGGGGTTTGCTCTTTGCTTATTTTTGCTGACAAGGGGGGAGGGGGATACGAGTGATGCTTACGTAAGATGATGTATTTTCGAAATTTCTTGTTACTTGCAAAGATAATTTCAAAATTCAACCAAAAATAAATGTAACAAAAAATTGAATTAGGAATTTTAACGTAAACACTATTTCCTGGAGATAGACCACTCTAACATTTTGAAATTGTAACCCCGAAAAGTACTGTTTCGACTCATTTTTGAACCTTTAGGGTTACACCCATAAAGGACAGCTCCTTGTACGAGTCACCTAATTTTCAAGGAAAAAACAGTACTTACTTATGGGGATGTCAAAATTTCGGGGGGGGTCCCGGCAGTGTCTTACGTAATTAGGAGGGGGGTTTGAGGTTTGCTTATCTCTGCTGACAAAGAGGGAGGGGGGTTAAAAATGACCAAAAAAGTGCTTACGTAATATTTGAACGGACCCTCTGACAGATTTCAATTTGAAGTTAACTAAAATTTTTCAAAAATATTTTTCACAATTTTTTCTCTAAAAATTTTCTGTTTTTACAAAATTTCATGATTTCTTATTCCAAATTCCAAAAACGGTCACCGGCCGAAACGAACTTCTGGAAAAACCCCTGAGAAAGGAATATAAAAAGCTACAAGAAACTAATCCTCTGACTGATCATCCGCGATTTCCGCGTGCAGGTGATTTTCTTCCCTCATTGAGGATCGCACCTGATATGGCGAATTAGCCATTAATCTGATCATGATTCAATAAACTTGTTCAATAAACTAAATAGAAATAAGCTATAATTGAATAGAAATTCATTTTTAAAAAATTTTGGGTGATAAGATCTGAAATTGTCTTTTATGGCAACTTATTTTTTATGGTAAAAATCTAAGTAAAAAATCTTTTATAGAAAGAAAAAATGCTCTGCCACAGTTACGATAAGTGTCTACCAGCCGCCATGCTTACCCAAGGCTCAAATGATGACGGACAACCATAGAGATTTAACTTTTAATACCATCTTAGATCCTAAAATAATGATATATTAAATATTATTACCGTGGGATCCAATAATAATGATATTAATAGTTAGGTCTATATGGTGGTGTGGTATCATTTGAGCTGTGGATAAACATGGAGGCCGAAATAGACGCAATAAAAATTTACACAATTTTTGAAGTGATTTCGATTCACATATACTTAAATACTTAATAAACGCATTTATTACAATATACTAAATACAATAGTAAAATAAAACTTAAGAAATAATTACTTTTTATCCAAAACGGGCTTTTTAATCTTCTTAAATTAATACTAAAAGAAAGTATAAATATTTAATACCATGTATTTATTACAAAATACCATATGAAATATAAAGGAAATATTAAAAAAAACGTAAGAAATACTTACTCTTTTATTCAAAATTCCTGTTTCTTCAAATTTTATTCAAAGCGCACCATTGAAGCAAATTAGAAATTTGTTTTTGTTCTGTTTGGTAAATAACAGAGAGCGGTGGAGTGGAAAAGAGGTACAACTTCTGTATATGATCACTAGCACGGCAGTTGCCAGTAAACTATAGCAGGTGGCGCTTCAAAATTACAGCTTAAAAGGCAGTTTTTTAAGATTACAGTAAATGCGTAAAATATTAACAGCAGTTTTTGCTGTTAAATTTTCCGTTTTTTTTTGCAGTGTAGGTCTGAACTAGCAAAATGAAGCTCTTTTAAAACAGTTAATTTCGGGACTCTTAATGCTTTCTTTTTAATTTTACGCCAAGCTGTAAAGTTTACTCAAACTGTTCGCATCTATCCGTTCATATTTATCCTTTTCTTCTGGTCCTACCCACTAAATATTGCTTTAAGAAAAAACTGCACGTGTTAATTAGAAAATTTTTCCTCTCCTCCCTCCTCCTTCTATGATATGATGCATTGATGCTATGATTTACTTAAACGGAGCACAAGATAAAAAAATAAAATGGAAACCACAACTTAAAGGGTTGCATTTATATGTCAATTGCTGAGATGAAATATATTTCAAGGTTGCCAAATATGAAAATGTATCACGAAAAATGGCATTGTTAGTAGATGTAACATATTTCTTAAAATTTTGATCTTTCAATATTTTTTGAAGTAGTTGAACTTTTTGAAAGTAGTTGGAACTAGTAGTTGGTGAAAAAAGTAGTTAAACTACTAGTTCAACTACTCTAAACTAAAAGTAGTTGAACTACTAGTTAACTAGTAGTTGCAACTAGTAGTTAACTACTTTTCAACTACTTTTAGTTAACTAGTGCCGAACATTATGTAATAGTTCTATTACATCATTGTACAATATATTATAATTAATAACATACTTACTTATTATTACCATAAGTACACTGTAAAAAATCTGGGTAAATGTAAAACCAATATTTGGTGCAAAGTTTTTAATTTCCCGAAACTTTGGTGCAGTGGAAAAGCTAGATTGTACCAAAAATTGGTAGTACGATTGAAAAATACTTTTATGGTGCAATCGGTTGCACCAAAGTTTGGTAAAATGCTCTTAACTGGGACCTTTGTTGAGTTGTGTTTGTGTTCACGCGCTCCACAGTTTTGTTTTCGCATGCGTCACAAAGAAAAGAGATGTTATGATAAGTTTTAAAGTTACTGAATTCCCGCTGGAGCAGTGGTAGCGTGCTTGCATAGCATGCGGAAGTTCGTGGGTTCTATACCCAGTGATTATTATTTCATTAAAGTTTTAAAAAAACAGGAAAAAGTACACGATATTATGGTGCAACCCTTCTCTAATTTTGAGTGCCTTAAAACACCATATTATGGTGCAACCTCTTTTTGATTTTTGGTGCTAGTGATAGCACCATGATATGGTAAAATTATGAGCCATTTTTTGAAGCCAACAAATAAATACCAGATTTTGGTGCAACGCGACCCAAAATTTTTTACAGTGTACGATAATTACTAACTATATGAAACACTAAGTAATTATTTACAATGGCATGTACAAATTAGTTCCTTACCTCAAACTTAGGGTTGTACGTGTAGGTTGTAACTTCAAACCGATCAAATAACACGTCTATATTAATTTCTGAGCATCTATGAACAAAATAATTGAAGTAATAGAAATAAAGGAATATATTATTGCTTTTAAAGTATGTCTGTGTTTAGATTTATACATAATAAAAAACTAAATAAACACTTAATAAAACTTTTCATTTCAAAAATTTCTTGTTATACTAACTATTACATTTTTTGGCATTCAGTTTTAGTTTTCTATGTTTCATTTATATTGATTCTACTATAATGCTTTACACATTTTTAAAGCAATGCATTTTTCATTATTAAGCCATACTTACCTGGAGTACCAAAAAAAGTTTCCTGTACAGTTATGCTATTTAAAAATATTGTTAAAGTTAAAGTTTTATATATGTAACTATTAAAAACAACATTTAAAAATTACTAACAGTAAAATAATTTCATCTAGTAGAGGAGAGTAGGACATCTTGGGACACTTTTTATTAAACGATTTTTAATTTTTTTATATACAATGGTATTTATTCAAACACAGTTAATATATTAAATATAGTCCTTTGTGAGCATCTAATTAAACAACTCCCAAACAAATATCTATCAGGGAATTCATAATAAAAAAATTTTAAAACATCATTTAATGTCCCAAGTGCCCCACTGCTGGCCCACCTTGGGACACTTTCAATAACACTACAAAAAATATAATTTTTATTTTCAAAAATAAAAATAACATAAATAATAAAAAGCTATGCTTAATAACTATAAATTAGACATGCAACATATATTTAATTCCAAAATTTTCTCCGATTTCCTCATTTTGTCATGGCATAAATTACTGATTTTTTTATTACTTCCAGAAAATTTTTTGCATGAATTTCTAAATTACAATCATCTTCATTCTTAAATTATTTATTTTTTTAAATAGAAACATTATTTTTACTCGTGAAACGTTTCAGGTATCTTTTAACATGTCCCAAGGTGCCCCACTTGACGCTTTGGATATTAAGCTTAACGCTTTTGGGTTTATAGCAATAAATTTTCTCTTCCTTTTCTAAAATATTAGTATAGATACACGTATTTTAATCTCAACATAATTATAATAACATAAATCCCCTTCTTTTATAAAAAATGCTTTTGAAACTACAAGTGATTGCAACTTTGCACCACGCAAAACAAGAAGAAGGGTGTAAATAATCATCCAGACGCACCAAAGATTCCAAAACCCTTTGAAGAGTAGATTTAAGGTTATCATAAGTACCTACAAGCACGAGTTCATAACTATAAAATTACGTAATGTGGAGTGTCCCAATGTAGGCCATGTCCCAAGGTGTCCCCCTCGCCTATAATAATTTGCTCGAGTTTGTAATCTCTTTTACCCTTGTTAAACAAATTTCTAACTAGCCTATGAATGAAAAAAATTTTAAATTATCTTTATTTCATCTTAATGAAGCAGAACAATAATACCGCTTTAAGAAAATAAGTCTTCCCCATTATGATTTTGACCGATTTCATTCCATTTTAGTAAAAAAAAATTCCATCTTCTCTTTGAGATTTTTTATGGTTAGAAACAGAAACTAAAGAAAACAACTAAATATTACTGTCTCTTAAAAAGTTCACAAGCCAATATTTCAATTTTACACACGTAAGAGCCATTATAGTAATTGTAAAAAATAGGACAAACATACATTGGTTTGTTTTATCACTGCCCTTTTAAAACGTTCTCAAAACACACGAACAATTAATTACCATCCCCCAATATTCAAAATATATTCACAGTTACGTAAAAAACAAATATTTACTTACATGGGGAATTCTCCAACGTGCTCCCTAAATTAAAAGGGAAAACTCTTAATAAAATCATAAATCATTCAAAGTTGTGCTGTAGTACTATGTATTTTGGTATACGTATATTTTTAATGCAATACAAAAACTCCCTCAAAATTTAGAACATCTCATGAGTAAATACCTTTCTTGTATTTTCAAATTTAAATATCACATCCTTTTGATTGATCTAACTTCTTGTACTTAATAAATAAATGCACATTTCATAAAAAGTATTACTGTAGAAATTAAAATACGCTTTACGACTTAGTAAAATTATTGAATAAAGATGGCATTATTAGCAAAATTGTGTTTTTTGGTTTAATGGCTTATATTCAGGATTAAATATTATTCATACAGTTAAGGTGTATGTACCTAATATGGATCTAAAATCTAAACTAATATAGAAGCATAGTGAATTATTTTCAATCGATTGATAATAAACTAACTAGGTTTAGGAAAGCCAATCAGGTTTAAGGTTCAGGGTGTAGAGTGAAAAATAGAAGATTTGATGAAAAGGTTGGAGAATATGCATATCTACCATTATTTCGAGTGTTTTTTTAATGTATTTTAGTTGTAAAAATTACTTTTAAAAGCCAATAGAAAAGTATAAAAGGTGTTTTATAATGTTTGGCTTTGTACAAAATATTGTGGGATCGTATCTGCAAATTGTGTTTTAAAACATATAATTTGGATTTTATAATTGTAAGAACTCTTCTTTCTTAAACATTTTAAAACCTTCTTAAGCATTTAACCAGTCTTCTGCACTGACGCTAGCATGAGCGCCCCCTGGTGGCGTCAGCTGACTTTGGACTTATAAGCATGTTAGAGGGTGAAGGTGTGGGGAGGAAGCAAGAGATTTAATGAAAAGCTGGAGAGTTAGCAGGGTTCAGCATTATTTCATTTTTCTACATAATTTAGCAGTAAAAATTCCTCTTAAATACAGAATACAACACTTGTGGGTATTTAAGATTTCGAGTATTGGAAATCATTGATGGGGTTATAAAACGCATTTCTTCAAATTTTTATATTTTTTATCATTAGATTTTTAAAAACTAATTTTCAAAAATTACGATCGCTAGAATAGGAGGTGTGGCTTACGTGACGTCTATTATTATTTGCTTTCTCCCGAAATCTTCAACCAATCAAGACAGAAGTGACTTCATGCGCTTTTTTCCCCGCTTTTTTCACGAACCCGATCAGATTTCGAAAAAGAAATTTAAAAATATTTTTTAAAAGAAGCTCTATCGAAATAAATTAAATTTGAAAAATCGTTGTATTCCCCATTTACAAAACTACGAAATATACAAATACAAATATTACCCTTTTTATTCAAGGAAATGCTTACCTCAGCCTTTCTCAAGTACGCGTTTTTCTGTGGAAAAAAATTTGTTCATTAAAATTTTGTTAATTACTCTTAAAATGTGTGTAGAGTATTTTTAATGATACATAACAGATGGAAACTCACCACTCTATCGACAAATGAAATTATCTTGTTTTCTTTCTTTACATTATAGGCCAACGAACTGAAAAATCAATTACCACTGAAGCAGCTGATTCTCCTCTCCTTTTTGGAAAAATTAAAGCGAATATAAAAAAATATAACTTACTCACAAGGTTGATTGAAACCTTGCGCCAGCTTTGAGCATTCGTTCTTGTCTATGTGATCTGAAACAACAATATTGTTAGAAGGCGAAAAAACATGCCAACAGTCAAGGTATCTTTGTTAATCTGTTTCTTACAGTTGCATCCTTTTTTGCACGCTCGGCAAAGGGTGAGATTGTGAGGATAATCCACGCTTAGAGGGACACATCCGTAAGTCTTGAAATATTTTCGGAGGATACATTCACTCACAACACCCTGGACAAAAAGGATTAACAGTATTTTCAGTTAAACCGTATTCCATTTTGTTTGTAAATTCATACAGCTTTTGAGATGTTTAGAATGATGGCACGAGTCCAAAATTACAAAATTTTGAGTTAAGTTTGAGTTTAGGTTTCTTTTTTTATGTTTAGTAAGCGATTTACTGTAAAATTAAATGTCACCCACAAAAAAATGCCTTTTACATAAAAACTACATGGGTGGCCCATTTTTCTATGGGAAAAAAACAAAGTGTTATGAAATTGCCACGGCACCCCCTCAATTTTTTAGACCTACAGAGAAAACTATTTTGGCAAAGTTTGGGCTCTGTACCTTAATTAGAAAGCGATGCCAAAGAGGAGTGAAAAAGTCCAAATTCGAAGATTTTTATACAAAACAACTAAAAAACCAAAGTTCAAACCCTCTCATTTTGTTCATGATTTTTTTATAAGAAACTACTAATGTTATAGATATAACGTTCCAGGTTTTGTTTTTTATCACCTTTATTTTGGTTGTAGTAATTTTCTAATGTCCAAAGAACTCTTGTAAAGTTGTTTTTCCTGCATTTTTAAACAGCTAATAACTCTAGAACTATATACAACTTAAAAAAATTAAACCAGGCTCATTTTTTTAGTAATTTCATTTTCTTTCATTTGGTGTGCATCATAACCACCTTTTTCAAAAATTAAAAAAAATTAAATGAAAAAAATTGTTTTGAAAAACTTTTTATTAAGAAATTTTAAAGCTTTTTAACTCCTAAAATAAGCCTTTCTATCAAATTTCAAGTTGAAAATAAAAAAATTCATGGAGAAAAAAATAAAAACCCTAAACACCCTCAAATATAATACAACAAGATCTATTAATTAACATGGAAAATTCCCCTCCTCTTTGGCATCGACTTCTAATTCGAATACAGAGTTGAAATTTTGGCTATGAGCTTCTATTTGCTGTTCAAAAAAGTAGAGGGTGCCCAGAACTCTACCTGAAAAAAAAGTTTATTGGGCCACCCTAATGAACACCGATTCATAAAACCTTCAGTATTACTTAAAACTATGTTACGTGGACTTATATACTTTCATTCTAAATAGCTCAGTTCATATTGCTCCATGAAAATGTCATTTTACCAACTGGTTCATGGGTCCTTTTCCATTTTTCTTTTTCCACATGGACAAATAATCCGTGCAATTGGTTTGATACGGAGCTGGCAAAAGATGTCGCTCACTCTGAAAAAAAAATTCATTACATTATACTATTTATTTTGAAAAAATCTATCGCCTAAATTTTTTAGAATATTACCTTGCTTAAATTAAATTGTTGGATTCAGAATAAATTGTTGGAAAAATTTTACTGAGTCATCCCCTCAACAGTTGTAGGTAAATGATACCCAAAAAATTACATTGTCATTGCACCAGATTTACTAACTTTCAATTCAAGTAAAATATATCAATACAAAGCCGTATCCAAGAAGGGAGATGTAGAAATTTTTCGAGCTAACCTAACAAATGTCTAGTAACGGGGCTGCCTAAATCTTTCCATTCCAAGGGTTGACGAACACAAAGGAGCTTATCAGATAGACCTGGTGGAAGTTGACTGAAATTCTTTTTTTAAAAACCTCAAAAAATCACACATTCAGCTTTAGGTAACTGAATACGTTCTTACCATGGTGATCCTCAGCTCGTAGGCGTGTCCGGCCAAGTAGTTTGAGCCTTCAATGAAAGGGCTGGGAAGGAAGTAGGGCGAGTGGACAGCCAGCTGGACAGAGGGTGTGCTGGGTACGTTGTGCTTAGGCCGGACATCCTCGTCTTTCTCACCCGACTGCGATGCGTTCAGGTTGAAGCGGAGGCGCATGACTGTGAATTTGAACAACGAACAATCATTGCGGAAAACGGATTGAACAAGATTTTCCATCTTAAGGCTCATTTACTCAGTTTCACTTTCACTGTTCTTCCTTTTTTATTTCCAATGGGAGGTAATACTGGACAATATCCTTGACCACTGAACTGCCTTAAGAAGAACATACTTAGCGCTACCCAGCGAGCCGGATCCACGGGGTGAGGTACTGTTACCCGCGCCACACACACATTCGCTCGCACAACCCCTTTTTACAGGGGGGGGCACTTCATCACACAAGGACAGAAACTAACATCCATGCCAAACGGGGATTCGAACCTCAGACGTACTGCTTCGCACTCAGATACTCTAACCATTAGGCCAGCACGCCGGCGCTGTTCTTCCTAAGTGATTCACTCCGTTACATCTCCGGTTTTCAGAGAAAAATGAAGGAATTGCTTCCTTGCCTTCATGAAGGAATATGAATTGGTGTTTCACTCTTAGCTCCTTCATTTTTCTATGGACACTAGTGATTCACTGGACTGAAGTGAATCACTCAGGATGAACAGCGAAAGTGAAGCAGTGTGAATGAGTCTTAATAGTCTATTAAATTTCGCTGTTCAACAAAAAATGACACTGGGAATTCTTTCTTAATCAAAAGACAAAATTCTGGTTTTATAACTCCACTAACGTCAAATAAAAGTACTTTCATTCACGTTAACGTCTTCGCTTTTCTAGTCAATTCTACTCCTTTTTTCCTGTCGTTTCCTGTCACTGGCTAACAAGAGTTACCCTTAAAATGACCTTATTCCATCACTGCTAAGCCAAAACAATGTCCAATAAGCTTCGAATTTCGTAAAAGTTATAGCATGAAAAGAGCCTATATATGATAACCAAGAGCTAGTAATTAAGCCATTTTATTCTTTCCATGATGATGAAATGAATCAAAAATTACTATCTCTCAAAGACTGTTCGCTAAAAACTAAACCATCGGCGCAACAGCCCTAGTGGACCAAGGCCTAAGATGCCCATCTTCGTTTTCTTGACCATGGGGCTTGGGGTGCTAGGCAAATGTCCGGTTAGGTGGTCAACCCAACGCGAAACCCCCAGTGTTTAGTTACTGAGCACGCTTGGTCCTCAGTTTATCGACCCAGTGAAAGGATGAGTGGACCTTGCCAAGCCCGGGACCCAGGAATTGAACCCCGGACCTGTGGCGTGAAAGCGCGCTGCATTACCACTACGCCACTGGGCGTAATAGACTATTCGCTAGTCTGTATTAAATTTCAAAATGCTAAAACTAGAAAACTGCTTAAAATGTAATCCCCACAGTTTGGGAAACTGTCTAGGCTGATAGAAATCTTCAGAGATATTTTACGCATCTTACTTGCTCCTTTTTGAATCCGTTCTCTTTCTTTCTTTGAGTTTCCCCAAAGGGAATATATGCTGTAACAGTATTGTGGTAGTTCATCTGGTGAGTAAAAGGGACCAATGACATAATCCATACTGCAAAAAAAGGTTTAATACTAAGCATACTATTTCTCTACATTCTCTCTTATCACTCCTCAGAATGATGCTGTGCTACTGCAGAGCAAGGGGAAAAAGGTCACGTGCTTTCAAAAGAAGCGGCGACTATTATGAAAGGGAAAAAGGAAGCTCAGATAGTTGGTTGAGAACAAGAGGTACAGACATTCATTTGCTTGCTCACAGGGAGACGGAAATATGAGGGGGCTTAATATTTTAGGTTTGGGTGGTTGTATGAAGCTGCCTCCCAGGATCAATGAAATAATAGGGCTATAACCTAAAAATTGAGGACTTATCGTTAAAAAAAGAGGCTTGCTTTTTTAATTTGATCTCATAGGAATAATTGGTGGCAACATCAAAGGAAAATGACGATGTAGCTTTATACAATGTGTCTCAAGATAACTGGCCCACTTTTCTATGGGAAAAATTGCCATTGAACCCCCTCAATTTTTTAGACCTACAGAGAAAACTATTCAGGCAAAGTTTGGGCTCTGTACCTTAATAAGAAAGCGATAACCAAGGGGAGTAAAAAAGTCCAAAGATTTTTATACAAAACAACTAAAAAACCAAAGTTCAAACCCTCTCATTTTGTTTATGATTTTTTTATAAGAAACTACTAATGTTATAGATATAACGTTCCAGGTTTTGTTTTTTATCACCTTTATTTTGGTTGTAGTAATTTTCTAGTGTCCAAAGAACTTTTGACAAGTTGTCTTTCTTGCATTTTTAAACAGCTAATAACTCTAGAACTATACAACTTAAAAACCTGAAATTAGTCCCATTTTGTTTGTAAATTTTTTGTTTTTGATTCAGTTTCAAAAAGGGTTTTTTTCAAAATTTAAAAAAAGTGAAAAAAAATTAATGAAAATTTTTTGAAAAAATATTAAAATCCGATTAACTCTTAAAATGAACATTACTACCAAATTTCAAGTTGAAAATAAAATTTAATCATGTATAAAAAAATAATTTAGTCAAGTCCCTAAACTATCCCTAAAATTATACAGCAAGAGCGATTCCCTCATGGAAAATTCAAAAACTCGCTTGAGGGTGTCCTGTCCATATGACTTAAAACATGCAAAAAATGTCACACAAATGTTAGTTGTTTTGTATAAAAATATTCGAATTTGGATTTTTTCACTCCTCTTGGTCATCGACTTCTAATTCGAATACAGAGTTGAAATTTTGGCTGTGAGCTTCTATTAGCTGTTCAAAAAAAGGAGAGGGTGTACAGAACTCTACCTGAAAAAAGTTTTTTGGGCCACCCTACTGTCCACGGCCTATAACTTTTGAACCCCAATAGATATAGTCATAAAAGTGGTGCCTAGGTATAATAAAATGGCCAATGGCCATTAGGGTGGGTCATTTTCCTATGGCGAAAAAAAAATTTTGCAAATTCTATCGGGCACAGCAAGAAAAGGGTGCCAAATTGTCTCAAACTAACATGTGTAAAATATTATTCGATTATAATAACTCTTTTTGCCTCCGGATTGGCCTCAAATAGGACAAAAATATGTAATTTTTAATATTTTAAAAAAATTTTATGAATTAAATTTTTTTGTCTAAAACTTATTAAAGTTCACAAATAAGGGTATTAAAAAGCAATTTTAATCACATTAGTCACCTTCATGCATTATTAATACAAAAATAACTGCCTAAGTGGCAATATAATATGCTATCATATTAACAAGAGCTGTAGAATATGAATATCTTTTTATAGTGGATTTTCAGTGGTACAGATTTTAAATATTGATAGTTCATATACATTCTCCCTCAAGTTTGGTCAGTATAAAACGGTATTTTTAATTTTTCAAAATAGAAACAGTTTTTCATATGTATGCCGCGCTTTCGAAATTCAGCGGACAGTTATTTCACTGGCTGGTCTTGGGATCCAAATATGATCGCAAAAATATGTTGAAACAATTGTCGAATGGATAGTTCGTTCATAGGCAATATCAGTTAAGATTCGCTCAGTCATGATTTACCTATTTTTTTTACTATAGCAATTGACTGAAACCCAGGCCCATGAAATTATACTTCTTTGAGGATTGACTCAAAATAGCTTCTTAACATTCCCTTATGCGTTCATAAAAGTTAAATTATAGCAAATTTAACTGTTAAGGATAATTACAAGTAAGTTTTGAAAAGTAATGTAGATTATTTAAAAACTTAAGTGATAATACTGAGCTTTATGCTGAAAACGGGGATCTACCGTTCTTCTTAAGAAAATACTTCAAAATTTGACTCTTAAAATGCGGTTTTAATTTATTTTTGGACATTAAGGAATCATAGAATCATATGGGGACACTTGGGATGGACTATTCCTAATATGCCAAAAAATTTCAAGGAAATCACAACTTTTAAACTATTATCCAAATGTTTTCCATGGGGTTGAAACCTATAACCCAAAATGGTATCCACCTTCTGATATATCCATTTTTATTAAAAATTTAATGTTTTTACCATCCTACTCAACCGACAATAAAGGTTTCGCATATTTTTATGATTCCAGCAAGAAATTTTTGATTGCCAGTTCTAACCATTGAGATATTTCAAAATATGTTGTATTACAAGTCAAGTATTTCAACTTTGGTTTCATTTATAATTATTTTATAGTCTTCAATGATGATTTTTATACCATTGTGCACATTTATAGTCATGACGAATTTGTGCAATCGAGGTAAAAACTTGATTTTCGTTCGTCCATTTTTGCATGAAATTACTATATTAATCGAAACTTTGAGGCCAATCCGGAGGCAAAAAGAGTTATTATAATCGAATAATATTTTACACATGTTAGTTTGAGACCATTTGGCACCCTTTTGTCGCTGTGCCCCTGGGAAAATGTGAAAAAAATATTTTTGACCCACCCTAATGGCCATGCCCTATCCGATGCGACAACTTGCAACGCCCCCTAGCGTCAACGTTAGGAGTTATAATTTTTATTTAAAAAAAAGCTTTTGATATTTGCCAAATTATTCAATTACAAATTTGTAGAGCAGCATCGATTTAGTACGAAAAGACACCTTGTGCAGGGAAATGCCTTGAATAAAACCCAAAAAACACACCCTCAATTAAGTAGAACTTACGTAGTTTTTACGTCCTAAAACGCTCATTTTTATGAAATTATCATTCTTATGATCTAAGAATACTTTTAGTCATTCACCTAAGTCATAAAAATTGTACCTAAAATATTAAGCTCCCTCATATTTCCAGCTCCCTGTGAGCAAGCAAGTGTCTCTTACCGCTTGTTAAACCAACTATTTCAGCTTCCTTTCTCCCCTCAAAAATTATCGCCTCGTCTTTACAAAGCACCCTAATACTACATTCACACATGAAAAGTTAATCTAGTTTAAGTGCTAATCTAGCTTCAATATAGCATTGTCACAATGCTATATTGAAGCTAAATTAGCACTTTAACTAGATTAACTTTTCATGTGTGAACGTAGTATAACCCTTTTACCTTTTATGGCTCTACAGTAATTTCGTCCATTACTTTGTACAATTTCTCAAGCTACTATATGGGAACCGTTAAATCGACCCTCACACATACTTAATGACATTAAATGCAAATTGTTAATTTTTTTTTCAGTTTTTAATTCAAGAAAACATGGATGTTATTTTGATTTAATAACCTAAAAAAATTACTTGCACGGTCTTTTCTCCCCAGCAAATTCTATGTAACACTCTAAATATTCTTCCAATTCTATTCGCAACCTATCATGATCCTTTGGAGTTATAGTTACCGCTTCCGAGAACTTGTTGTAAATTATGAACTGAAAGAAATGTGTAAAAAATTGACTCCTAAATAAATTCAAAACAAAACACTTTCAATTAAACTAATTGAAAAATGAACAATTCAGAACGTGTTAGTTAATTTATGTGTAAGCAACACTTTAAAAGAAGATAAAAAACGACCTAAAATGTGTTGGGGAGAGGGAGCAAACAACCCACATATCCCTATGTTAAGTTCGATTTAAAAATCTGAAAAATACCAATAGGTAGCTGTATTAGAACCATCTTTCGCCTTAACTTTTAAAGCAGTGAACCCTTTGGAACCCTTAGTGTTTGAAAATTATCTGCTTTATAAGGTGCAAAGTAAAATTGAAAAAAAAACATAGAGGAGAGGAGGGTATTATGGAACACCCTTTATATATTTAAGAATAACTCTATTTGTTTTTAATAAAAATCCGCCGAATTATTTTAAGTACATACTATAACTAATGACAATGAAGGGCCAATGGTTAAATAAATCAGCATTTATTTTTTTAATCAAAAAATGTACTTAAAGAAAAGTTACAAATGGAGGGTAATATGGAACAGTCGGGTAATATGGAACAGTTGGATTTACAGCTATTGAAAACTTATTAAACCTTAGAAAACATAGTTAATCTTAACCATAAAAATATATTTAACAATTAACGTTCAAATAGTTTTGTCCATGAGTATATTTGCAATAGTCACAAACATAATCGTATTTTTCTGCTCCAGTACAGTCAAGATCAGAATGGACCTAGTGTTCCATAATACCCGACACACCTGCTTGTAATATGAACCCTTTTACTGACCGATAAAACATAGATAGCTAAAAAACGACTGCAGTATAAGAAACTACTGATCTTTTAGTGTACATTATGCTTAACAACAAAATCAAAGTCTCATAGTTACTGGTAGGTTAAAAGGTTTAAACATTTACCGTCAAAAACTTTCGAAAATCCTAAAACACACTTGGCTTTGCTGTGACTGATCAGACAACAACAAGAAGCTAAACTCTTTGCGCACTGCATCATGGGGGATTTCTTAATACTTTCGTGGCATTACCACGTGATAGCAGCACGAGGGGGAGCAGAAACTCAGGTGTTCCATATTACCCGACTATTCCATAATACCCTCCTTTCCTCTATAAGTAATGGGATATTTGTTGTATAAAAATTTTTTCTATAAATTCAGGACCCTATTTAGAATAAAGAACAATCATCGCAAAAAAGTCTATTTTCACACACAGAAATTTAAAAAAGTTAATTTGTCATGTTAGTTTACAGCGCAAAGAATAAGAAAATAAAGACAAAATAACTGAAATTTCAAATTAAATAAAAAAAATACAATGAATGGACATCGATTTTGCCAAATTCAAGGGGGTGTAACTACCTATTGGAGGCATTAAATTTTCCCTGTTCCCACTCTTGTGTAGAGCGTCAATTTGCCACTTTTTGAACTTATTCCCGTTTTTTAACTGGCGAGTAAAAATTGAGAAACAATAGTCAAAAATGTACATTACGTTTTCAAATGTGCCCCCTCTCCCCTATATGAGAAATTAAGTACCAATTACTAGTTTCAAAAGGAGTTCTTAAAAAAATTGGTAGTGTTTTCTTTTAACGTTGACTTTTACAACTTACTGACAGATAGTTTATTTCAAGTTAAAGTAGATGTCTAAAAAGTATAAGCATAATTTGGAAAGGAAATAGACGTTTTGTTCTTATTTCAATCCTTTTTGTAATTTGAAATAGTCGTCTGTAATGAAAGAGAAATTATCTAAACAGTTTACCGTAAAACCCTCCGGCACCGTACCATCCCAGCATGACTGTGCGAAGTTGGGATCCTGACAACTAGACATCGATAGATTCTGGTTGAGACTGGTTGGTAAGCACGGGCGAGCCTCGAAGCCTTCACAAATAGTTTCATAGTTGTACCTGAAGATATTTTAGAAGTAAAAACTACGAAAGATTCATTTTAAATACTCTAGAACTTTTTCTCACATTATAATTATGTTTTCTAAAGTTACTTCATTTCATTTGCAACAGACAATCTATTACCTCATAAGATACATCTCCATCAGATACAGATCCAACTATAAAAAAAGAAATACCGAACACGAAAAATAAAACCACCTTCAATCAGCTAATACCATTTCTATCATACTTACCCAATTGAATTACAAAATGTAAATGCAGGGATATCTAGATAAGAAGGTTCTGACTGCTGAATATCAACTACAGTAGGATAGGTCCAGTACAATTTCATGAACTCTGATGCCTGATACAAAAAACCTACCAAACATGCCAACACCACTAAAAACCGCAAAAATTTTAGACCGTATTCTCGTACTTTTGATGGCTTTTCCGACATTTGGATCTACCTACGACGAATACCACATTAGGTGTGATTGAGCATACCTAACGTATTCCGTAGGGCTATGCGTCTCCAAGCAACAGCCCTTTGACAGACAACTCCGTCATTGAATGAAAAGAACTTTTAAGCAAAACAATATGACTGCTCTTTAGCTAAGTGCAAGCACAGTGGCACCCTAACAAAAAGGCATTTACACGCTGCCCATCAATGATCACTTAGCATATTCACCCGTATAGCTGAACAAAGGGTGGAATTTCAACTTCAATTTACACCTGAGGGAAATTAGAGCTAACCTAGAGAACATGCGGGCCCTTTTGTTTTGACATGCCAACATTAATGGGGTTCGCACGTGCATATACCTACTATTTAACACTTAAAGGTTCAAATGCCCGTACCCCCTCTCTTCCTTTTAAAGTATTTATTTCTGAGACAAGCAGCATATTGGGAAAGTTGGACCAACATTTTTTATGAAAGCCAATGCCAAAAATTAAATCCAAACGTGAAATCTAAACTAAAAGTGAAACAACTGTAATTAAATTATTCTATAGCCATTGATAATAAGCTATCCCAGAATTAGATTACATGCATTATGCAAATTAAATTGGACTTTAAAGAAAATGTTTCCCAATAAAGGGACTTGTCCCTATTTAGAGTGGAAGATTTCACTTTTTTAGACTACAGTAAATGCTTCACAACTTAGTTCCCTAAAATTTTGGATCCCCTCTAACATCAAAATAACTGTTAAAAATAAATAATTAATAATAACCTAGACGTCACTGTCTTACAAATAAAATGACTTAATTTCTCAATTCCATAAACAAATCTGCCATAAAAATATCACTCACAAGAACAGATTCAGTTAGGTAGATCCAGTACCTTTTGGAAATTCCTTTAAACTGTGTATTTTATAACAGAACTTTTTTGGAAAACTTAATTTTTTTATTTTCTTTAACCCTTTATCTACTGACGGTACTTGTACAAGTCCCAACAACTTTCAAACTACATAGAATAACCATCCTTACGAATATACTGACGATACTTTGCAAGAACACTCTTTTAGTTTTCCTCTTCCAGGATAAATGGCCGCACGAGTTCTATGATGAGTATTGTAGCTGGAAATGCGAATAGATTTAAAACTTAAGTTGTGCTTTCAGCTGCCATGTTGATCGTATTCCCATGATTATCATTCTTATTCACTCAAAAGTATAATAATTAAAGTCAAAAGGAAAGTGTATTATTTTTTTAAAACTTAAAACTGAGATAAAAAGCCATATGGTTTTTTTATTGTGAGAATATTTTAGTACTCACAGTGTACTGGCGGTACTCAAAAGTATCAATTTAATTAATTAGCTTTAGCGGATTAAATTTCCCAAAGATAATTATTTTTTCAATCAATCAATTTATTAACAAAAATTTACAAAATTTAAAAAACAGATTCACAAAAGTTTACACAGAATTAAAAGAAAAGAAAAAATAATTGCAAATGCGTCCCAAAGGAGCCACAGTCATTTTATTTATGTATATTAATTAATTTTAATTTAGTGACTTAAAAAATTGCAGAAAATCCTAATGCAGTAGATAAAGTGTTAACGATCAAGCGATAACATTCAAATCCTTTTCAGAAACTGTGTGTCTCTAAAGTAGCAATCTCCC
Source organism: Tetragnatha versicolor (assembly GCA_024610705.1). Classification (NCBI taxonomy): domain Eukaryota; kingdom Metazoa; phylum Arthropoda; class Arachnida; order Araneae; family Tetragnathidae; genus Tetragnatha; species Tetragnatha versicolor. Next base: position 45,105,066 of record JANDEH010000009.1, read on the forward strand.
CGAAGGTGGTCGGAAAGAAAGTGAGAGGTGAGGAGTGTCAACCTCAATCAGAGAGTCATTGCGAAACGAAGGTTCAACGGTGGGTCAGAAGTTGCCCTACTTCCTAACTCCTTCGGGCACAAATCGCAGTTGGCGATTTACGTTGGCGAGCCAACCAACCCTTCATTAATCCCACCTCATAGAAAAGCCTCGCCTGTTGAGTTTGCTAAGTGTTTTATAGTAGGGGAGAGGGGCACTTTTCGTTTAGTTATTTTCTAATTTTTATATATGCAACTATATTTTTTCAAAGACGAAGATATTTAATATACTCAGTTATGCATAAAATAAAAAAATTCCCAACCAATTATCTCTTCTAAGAAATTCATACAACAGCAAGTTCAAAACATCTTTTTTCCCCAAGGTGCCCCACTAGCAATTCCTCTTGGGACACTTTCAGTAACACCAAAAAAAATACACGTTATTTTAAAAACACATAAATTAATGAAAAAGCTATGTATAATCTTTAATTGGACCTGAAATACATTTTACATTAAAAATTCTTCACTGATTTCCTCACTTCTGTCACGACATATTAATCACTATATTTATTTATTTATTGTTTTATTTTCTTTCAAAAACTTTTTGCAGAAATTTCAAAATTATAATCCTCTATTTTCTTAACCCTACAGTGCATACTGATGCCATTTGGCAACACGACATTTTTCCCAATTTCCTACTCGAACTTTCATTTCCAAACGGCAACACCATGCAATAAGTACAATAGATATAACATTTCATTGTATTAGCACTTTAGATCTCCAGTAGATCACAGCAGGGGTACTATTTTGAGACATTTGTTAGTAGCTAGTGAAACGAAAGTCAAGACACAGAAAACGCCAAAATAAAAGGACCATATAAATTAAAATAAAAAAATTTTTCAGCTTGAAAAAAAAATGTTTTGAAAAGATAAGTTGTTTTTTTATATTTTTAGAGCATTTGGTTTTATTTCACTTCACAATTAATTTCACAAGAGACACAAACTAATTTCACAAGAACAAAGTTTTTTGCCAATAAAAAGTAGAAAAAAATTTAAATAAATTTTTTTAGTATTTTTTTACTAATGTACACCATAATAGAAGTCACATAAATGATTTTACAGTGAATTTAAAAAAGCATGCATTGTAGGGTTAAATTATATATTTTAAATAAAAACTAAATTTATTTACTCATGAGATATGTGGAGCATCTCGGGTTAACCCGCATGTCCCAAGGAAGAAGAAACAGTAGAAAATAGTGAGTTAAATAATTTCTTCAGATATATACTTTTTATACTCAAAGAGAAGATAAATTCGTTTAAAGGAATATTTATCTTAATTAAAATCTAATTAAAAAATGCAATTAACCCTAGATAGTTTCTCAAACTACCAGTGCTGTTATCGGGAGAACTCACTTTTTTATTGAGTAGGCCAGGAACCAATATTTTGGCTACGTAACTTGATAAAACCCCAATTTAAAATCATAAAGAAAGCATTTAATTCGATCTCTATATTTATTTTGATTCTTACTGAATATCCTCAAAAATGAACCACATATTTGGAAAATAAAATAAGGGGAAAACGAAAAGCGATAGAAACGCCCTGCTAACTGCATTCTTCTATGGTTTGGTTTAGTTGTTGTTTCATGGCGCAAGAATCACGTTGCGGAAGGAAACAAGTTAATATTATCGTGATAAAACTCCGAAAATAATTAATGTTAACTTTTCCTCGTTATTTAACTTTGAAGCGCGCAAATTTCGGGATCTGAACTGAATCCTACTGCTTCCCCCGACCCCTACAACCTCAACGAACCCTTGGAGAAAGCCCGCTCTAGACCTCCCTCTTTCTCCGACTTTCGATTTGCGATGAAAGTGAAAGGGGAGGCAAACCTGCTCTACGGAGACGGGTGCCTAAGTAGGTCTCTTCGATTCAGTTCAAGAGCTCGTTCTTTTAATCAACATAATCACCGGTCCCTATGTTTGCAAGCGCTGACACTAAGCAGACGTTCCGAGTTTGATTTTGTGCATTCAAGAACAATGGACTCGGCTTCTTTCACTTTCGCCTAAGCGAGGAAAGGGCTCCAATGGATGAAAGTAAGTCGAAGGAACTACTTTTTTTACAACCTCCCCAAGATGCGATTTGAATATGGATTTCAAACTGAAGTGGATTAATTAGAACTACTTTCTCGCGATTGTGACTTATTGTTCAAGAAATGAACTTGGCGTTTTAAATAGAAGAATTTACTTGTGGAGATGTATCTCAAAAACTGGATACGTTTGGTAAAGAGGTTTTTCTTTACATCAAGAGAAAGATGTTTTAGTGTTTCAACTGTGTTACATAAATGAATGTAAGTTCTTTAATTTTTCTACAATTATTCTTTTTCATAGACACTCAAATTGTGTACAAATTTCAACATTGAAAAAAACATTGGATTACAAGCAAAAATTTGAAAGCAATTTCTCAATGATTTAAGAAAATCTCTACATTTCATCCGATATAGCGTTAAATTTAATCAAGACTTTTTCACTCAAAGATAATATATGAAATGTAAATTTATTCACAGCCTGTGAAATCTTAAAAATGTTGCATATATGTGTATGGATATTCATAGCCATCAATTTCTTATTTGTAGTGATTTTTTATGTGTCTATTTGTGCTTCAAACTTTTTGAAGATTTCATTTAACTTTGATAGCCTAAAATCAATAAGTAATTTCACTGTTAACTTCAATCCTTCATATGTAGGCAAAAACTAAATGAAATTATAATTAAAAAGGATGTTTTCTTGAAATACCCTCTTTAATTGGATTTAAAATTAAGCTGACTTAAGAATAATTTGAATATTTTTTTTAAAAACAGTCATGTATTTATACAGAAACCCCGGTAAATATTTACAATAAAAGTGACATCTTAGGATAGAAACGTGAAGTCACATATAATAGAAGAGTATAGTCAAATGTTATATAATACCTTTTATTTTCGGTGCATTGAAAGAGAAAATTTTCAATAATTCTGAAATCCAGGATACAGACGAAATCCCCCTTACAGGTCTTGATGAGCATGTGGGGTGGTTCTAAAAAATAAAGAGATATTATATTATAAGGTTTTTCTCAAGAAAAATAAAGAGTGCTCCTCAAGTAAAAAAATGTTCCTCAAATAGATAAGGAGTACCCTTCAAGAAAAGAGTAAGGAGTGTTCTTTTAAAATATAAGGAGTGACCCTCGAAAAAATATGGACTACTGAAAAAAATAAGGAGTGATCTTCAAAAAGACAAGGAATAAATACTCTTCAAGAAAAGTGGAGTTCTCATTAAGCAAAATAAGGAGTTCTCTTCAAAAAAGTGCTCTTTAAGAAAAATGTAAAATCAAGACTGCTCTTCAAGCAAAATAAAGAGTGATATTCAAACAAAATAGAGTGCTCTTCAAGCAAAAAAGGAGTGCTCTTCAAGCAAAAGAAAAAGTGCTCTTCCAGCAAAATAAAGAGTGTGCCTGAAAATCTCCAGAGCATAAGAGTGGAAGAGCGATGCCCAGGAGTTGAGCGCTATGCAGCAGGGCGAGTGCGAGGCGTGCCGGGGCGGCGGCTCGGGACGCAAGGCGGCCACCCTGCGCCAGCACTACTACCCGGAGGGTGGCTGGGGCTGGCTGGTGCTGTGCTGTGCCCTTCTGCTGACCGCCTCGTCGGGCGCCCTGGCCCTGGCGGCCAGTTTCTTCGCCGCAGAGATACGCCAGCACTACGGCGACTCGTCCATACTGCCAGGTAAGTCCTCTTTGTCTAGATTACGTTTTATCTATCCCTTAACCTTAAAATACCTCTACCTCCGTTAAACGTTAAAAATTGCAAACCAATGGATTGAAATATACGGTTCTATCAATGTCAACGATAAAAATTTGGGTACATATTTGAATATTTTTTCTTGACCTGGAATGTTTTGGCGGTTAGCTATAACGGGACAGAAAAAGGAAGTAGACCCTAAACATGTTCATGTGGTTGTTTATAAGCGTAATTCTTTTGAAAAGTGTTGGAGGGCATACGGTCTTCTATCTCAACTTCTCTGTGATGTCATTTTAACACACCGTGAAGACTTTACATTTCAAAACGTCAGAATTCATCAGTGTTAGATGATCTACATTGATTATTTAAAATATTGGCATTTTAAGTTCCATTAAACAACTGGTATTGTATATAGACTATAGAGACAGTTCACTAGTGAAGTACACATTGGGGAAATTCCATCGTCACTTGTGTGACAATCACTCTCAGTAAATTCCTCAAAATACTGCTGTAAAAACTTAAAATAAATTTTAGGCAGGAATAATACTTTTTTACGTTTGGTACGAAGAGATTTCAGGAATAGGTAGATCTTTCCTTAATGATTTTCTAAAATCACTAATAAGCATCTGTCACGTGCGGGACACCTGAAGTCAAACACTTGTAATTTGCTCTATGAACAAAATAACATTTCTGCTCAATTAATGCTGTAATTGCTAAACAAAAAATGTATTCTGGAAGTCAAGGATCCAATCCAAAGGTATCATACTTGATTTAATTAGAAAATTTAATTACAATCATTTTTTAAAAATACCATAATGAATATTGTCACATGCGGGGAAATTTGCAAATAATATTGATGAACACTTTTTCAGAATGTCCGATTACTATATAAATATGTAAAAGAAAATAACTGTTATACATTTTAAAATACTAAACTATTTATTCTAACTTATTTTTACATATTATAGTTGCTGAATGATCATTTAATGTTTAATGATGCATATTATACATTACTTAGCATGGAATCGTTTTAAAAAAAAATGTCTGACTTAATTATTGTCAAAACATAATAAGAACGGATTAACTATCAAAATACACAAATTAATGTTTAAAGAAAAGTTTTATACATCAACGTTTGAAGCAGGAATTATATGTCCTGCAAGTTTTCCGTCAGATGTGGGACTTTATTTTTGAATTTTTCTCCAAATATAGATTTATCTATAACATTTGATGGCTATAGGATAGTTAACAACCCAATGACAATCAAACAAAATTGAGGCCTTTATTTTTTCACCTAATTAAATATAAGTTAAAAAATAAATAAGGACACAAAAATAAGTTTTCATTATGCTGGTGTAGCTTTGAACAAGTCTTATACATCCTAAAGTTTAATTAAATAAAAAGGTTGAAGAATAGACTTTCCTATAAAATTTATGTTACAAGTTTCAGTTGATTTTCTTTATTCAAAATAATCAGTCGAAAATAGTTCTAAAGCTTAAAACAGAAATTCTTGTTCATGGCATGATCTTTTAACTATTGTGTTGCCATTCTAGAAAAAAGAAACTCTACTTTTTTAATAATAAGAGATAAATTTAATTTCTTATCTTTTAATTAATATCTAATATTACTCTGTGAACCAGTTTTTATATTTGACTATCATGTTACCTGTTTTCATGGAATGGCTCATTAATAGTTTTTAGTTCAAAGATACCTTTTAAAAAAAGATACATATTATTTTTATGTTAAAAAAATTGTGAAAACATAAAAAATCATTCGATGAATAAAAGATCGATTGAAAACGATAATTGGATAATTAGTTTTTTAAGGGGACTCAGTCAAGACCCTCTATATATCGTCGTGGAAGATGCAATACAGCACATCTAACATCGGAAAAAGACACAGTTTGATGTAGTTGTAGATTGTTTCAATTGGCAGTGAAATAAATAGCCAAATATGGTTTCGTATGGTTGCTGCTTAAATCGAGTCAAAACCAACACCAGCACATTTATTCATCACCGAAGTTAAGCACTTCCAGGTACGGGCAATACTTGGGAGGGTGACTACTTCAGAACATCGCTTTCTAATAGAATTTCTCGTTCTCTTGCCCACATCGAGCATTTTTCTGCTTTTCAGAAAAGAATATCGATCATTTCTATTAATTTTGTCCATCATAGATAGATAAAATAAAAAATTTTCTTTTTCTTTTTGTAAATAAGCACTTTTTCTGTTATTATCAGAATTAATTGTTTGATAACTTTATTTTCAATACAATTCTTATGGGAAAATTTTTCTTGTCTCTTATCGTTGTATAAAGCAAAAAAAATTATAGGAACATAAAAAATTACAAAACTGTGTACATTTTACTTACATTTTAATCACAATAAAATTGTAGCAGGTAAGGTACTACGACATAAAATAAAGCATGCTTTATTTGCATTATTCGGGAACTTTACAAAGCTAATTAAAGGAAAAATAGGTACATGTAATAAAAAAGTAACACATAATCGAAGATCCAGTAATATCTTTTTTAAATTAGTTTAATAATATTCGGAGGAATTGTCAAAACAGAATCGCATTCAAAATAAACCAATATCTTTCACGCTCTCAAACGGTTTCATCGAGATTGATTCTCTAAATATCAGATCATGAAAGATCATGATCTTTGGATCTATGACAGATCATGAAAGATCGGCAACTTTTTTCTGACCAATGTGAAAATGTGTCAAATCACGGCTTACTAGAGCTATAAAGATGTTTTAAAAATTCTTTTAATACTTTTAGGTGCGAAGCCTGATCAAGTAATCAAATATCTAAGCATCAATTTCTGAAAAATTTTGGTTTACAAAAAAAGCACAGTCATATTAAAACCGCCAAACGAAGTCACGAAAACTGTTTGGCGAGAAAGAGGATCGGAATACTAAAGGTGCTTCAAATGTTAGATGTGCCTTATTGCATCTTCCACGACGATATATGGCCACCCAACTCCGGAAGATGACGTCAAACGTGAGTGAAAATTGCCATGTTAAGTCTATGGAGTGACGTCAAAGATGAGTGAAAGTTATGACGTTGCACGGCCGAGTTGGGAGGCCTTTATACAGGGTGTCCCATAAATGTTGGGTCACACTTCTAGGGGGGATAGTAGACACCTAGACGAGTCAGAATCACATAGGATTTGGGGGTCCCAGACCAAATCCCAGGGAGCTAAAAATGGAGCGACACTCCAAAAAAAATTATTGAAAAATTCAATTTGTAGAAGAACTACTATTAGTAAAAACTTGATCTTGGTCTCAAATTTTGCGGTTTAATATTATCTTAAAAGTTTTCACTTTAAAATTTGTTTTATTATCAAAAAAGTTAAAAAACCACAAAAAAATGTGAAAAATCCGTCAAAACATTATTTTGTATTTCGAAATCCTTTCTTTTGATTTGATAATCCAAAAGATCATAGTTGAAAACCCTTAAGTCCAAAATTCCACGTAAATTCAATCAATATTAAACGCTTGAGACCTTGTCAAAGACGTGCGAAAACAGATCCAAAAAACAAATGTTCAGGGAAAATCTGCAAGTTACGGATTGATGCTCGCTAAATTTCTCGCCACGATTTGCGTTACGAGATTCCTCGCCAACTTTCGCCAACAACAGATCGCCCACCCTAGCTTGCTTGGCGATCTGTAGGAGCTTGGCATGTTTCGCCAAATTGGGAGAGAAAAGAAATTAAGCGATTATCTCTCCGTAACTCGTAGATTCTCCCTGAACATTCGTTTTCTGGAGCTGTTTTCGCACTCAAAAACCAAACTTTAACAGGATATCAAGTGTTTAATATTGATTGTATTTACGTGGAATTTTGGACTTAAGGGTTTTCAACTATTATCTTTTCGATTATCAAATCAAAAGAAAGGATTTCGAAATACAAAATAAAGTTTTGGCAGATATTTCACATTTTTTTGTAGTTTTTTAACTTTTTTGATAATAAAATAAATTTTAAAGTGAAAACTTTTAAGATAATTTTGAAGATAATATTACACCGCAAAATTTGAGACCAAGATCAAGTTTTTACTAATAGTAGTTTTTCTACAAATTGAATTTTTCAATAATTTTTTTGGGGTGTCGCTCCATTTTTAGCTCCCTGGGATTTGATCTGGGACCCCCAAATCCTATGTGATTCTGACTCGTCTAGGTGTGTACTATCCCCCCTAGAAGTGTGACCCATTATTTATGGGACACCCTGTATAGAGGGTCTTGACTCAGTACCTCCAAATCGGTCAAAACATCAAGTTAAGGATTTTGCTCTCAAATCCATGTTTATACTCATAAATTGATTCAGAAAATTTTATAGTTATGCACGAATTCTAAGCATAACAAATTTCCAATGTTTATTAAGCATAGTTATTGCATATTTTTTTAAATAAATACTTCTCAAAACTACTTTTTTTGCACTTAAACCCCTAAGGCTTTTTTTCTACTGAACCAAATGTTATGAAACTTGGTATTTATATTCAATAGGGTAATTTTATCAAATGAATGTTCAAAATTTAATGATTTTGGTCCAGAATTTTTTTATCATGCAAAATAGGTTAAAATCATAGAATTTTGACGTTTTTAAATGGGAATCACCGAAAAGTTATTTTTCTCAAAAACTACTATGATTATCCAAAATCCCCCGAATTAAATTATACTACAGAACATATTTATCATAAAAATGAAAAAAGCTAGTAAGAAAAGGGAAAAATGAAGAAGGAGTAGCGTTTCGAAATTTAGTGAAATTTTTGTTGTTGTTTTTTAAATATTAAAAATAATAAAAACATTTTTACACTTTTTGTGTTTAATATGATGGTAACATGATGGTAAGGGATAATTTGGCTCTAAAAACTAATAAAAAAACTCAAAAATAAGAAATTAAATTTTTTTGGTACGAGTCCCCTTAAGAAATTTAAATCAAAATGCCTCATTGGACTCAATTCTTTGACGTCATTCACAAATTCCGTCACGGGAAAACCTTCAACTGCTAATTTTAATTTAACAGTATTTAGATAAGTTATTAATTCTCAAATAAGCAAATAAGGAAAATATTCTAAAATTTTAAAGTTATAAGTTTTACTTCACTTTAGTTTTAAAACTGCTGTAGCATCCCATTGGTGGTGGTTAATGAAATGTTACTTGGGGTTGGGGTCGCATTCATAGCTACCAGACCACACCGATTGTCAATTAAAGATTCCACCTATGAGTCTGTCATTCCCCTCTTTGACTACTAGTTAACCGCTAGTCAAGTAGCATTGAATACGAATGTCAGGCAGAAAAAGAAGGAAAGAAGGATTGAAATTTGGGTTAATCTCGTTATCTGTCCCGCTATATATTGCCAAGCTGTTTTAAAAGCTAAGTATTAGAAATATAGTAAAAAAAGCACCAATTAAAATATATAGATGCTTATAAACAAAAACCACAAAAAGGCGATATTTTAATGATTTTGTCAAAAACACCTAGACGATATTTAACGAAACAGATACCGGAATAGAACCGAAATTTACGTGATGAAATTTGTGAATGACCCCCTAACACATTTCTTTACATTGTTGCAGTGCTCGTGGTGTCGCTGCAGGCGGGCGTATCCCTGCTACTGTCACCCTTGTGGGCAGCGTTGGTTGGCCGGAACGGGGCGCGAGGGGCGGCCGTTCTGGGGGGCGTGGGCGCTGCCCTCACCACCCTTTTCTGCTCCTTCGCCAGCCAGCCACACCAGGTGCTGCTTGCTCAAGGGCTGGTGGGCGGAGTGAGCGAGGGGCTGGCCCGTGACGCCAGCCACGCCCTCCTTGGACGTTACTTCAAGCGGCGCCGCCCACTCGTCGAGGGGATGTTCCTCGTGGGCCATGGCCTCGCCTTCGCTACGGTACCCCTCTTGGCCACCCATTGGATCAAGTAAGTGAGATATCAAGCCAGAATTTTTCTAAAAGATCGTTTTCTTGTTGCGGTACGGCAATAAGACGTTTCTCTGTGAATCGTTCGATTGGTCTCACCGGGATTGCCGCATAGCATAACTGGATAACACCGCATAGACTGCATAACTGGAAATGCCTCTTAACCCTTTCAATCATAGGCGGCCAGAGATAACCATTAAATCCAATGGGAAATTTGGGCGGCTAAGTCTGAAAGGGTTATGGCGCAGAGCGGACTTACGAGATCTTCAAAAAGACTGTCGATGCCGTTTCGAAAAGACAATAATATTAAATTGAGGGGGACATCCAATGAGTTCATCCAAAAGCAGTGAAATAGTTGATTCTCTTCCCATTTCTTGCAGAGTACGGACATCCCTTTCTAATAAATTCATAGCTAATAATAATAGGAAAGTGCTCCCCCTTGGACCGAAAAATGTTTTTAAAATGTGAGTTAAAACCCTACTTTTACAAGTCAAATTTCAAAATTTTAGAAAATCCTCAACATGTTGCGTAACATTTGTCCCTTGGAGTCATGCTGGATCCACTCCTGCTCTGAAATAGCAGATTCTCACAGCTCAGTGGCTCCCCCAGGCCCAATTTACACGATACCAGTCAGAGTGCCAGTCGATTTCTCCAGTAAGCTCTAAGCATTTACAAGTTTTTATTCGTTGGGAACACTACTGGACATTGGCACTGAAACACGACTTTGTCAATTACTGTACTTTTATTATGATGAAAGATCTATGATTGTGGACCACTAATGGATTTTATCATTTTGATTCGGCAGGCAAATCGGCTGGCGGCACGGACTGCAGATCCTGGCAGCCACCCAGTGCGTCATCAGCTCAGTGGTCGTGCTGTACCGGCCGGCCGCACTGTACCATCCACAGCGCAGGGCCATCCTGCATATCAAGAGCCTGCAGAAGAGGTCCAAGGACCGAAGCCGCGTCCAAGGGGATAAAAAGCCGTTCTGGGACTTTTCCGTCCTCAAGTCGCGGACAGTGCAGGTGCTCATCACTGGGGCAACCATCACCGCCTTGGGAATCGCCTCCCCTGTGGTGCTGGTGGTAGGTGAAATCATAACCACTTAATTATCATTGGCCATAATATTGTGTCACAGAAATGACGTTGGTTAGTCTACTAGTAAACTAGTCTACCACTCCCGATAGCTTAAATCCAGTGTAATCCAGCATACTCAGACACTTTTTCGAATAGATTTCGCTGATCTTGAACTGTTATTTGGCGTCCAAATATCATCACTGACGTTTGAGTACTCTAGCCATATTCTTACGAAGGCTACGATTCTATAAAATCCCCTAAATACATTGTGAAAAGTTTCTGAATACCCTCGATCAGGACTAGAAGCTTTTCTAATAGATTTGAGCGATCTAGAGCTGATGTAGACTAGTCTGCAGCATCGTTATTTAGAGATAATCTAGACATTTAGATCCAAGTATTCAGAGTTAAAGAAACATTCTAAAATTGCGGGGATTACCTATACCTTCACGTTGCTTGGGAGAATAAAATGGTTATAGCGGGGTAAAATGGATAGAGTTGATTTTAACAGTTTATATTTATAAAATTTAATGGTTTTGGCATGCTGATTTTTCTTGAGCCTCAATTAAAATCAGCAAAATTAATTTAAAGAAATTATTTTTTCGTCTTTATCGTTAAAGAATAATCAGAACAGCTTAAGAAAGAGTCCTCCAGCCGTCATGTTTACCCACAGCTCAAATGATGACAACACTTAAGCATGTTGCTATTTACTCATGGAGACTAGAGGACTCTTTCAAACACTGTTCCGAATAATCATAATCATACATTTAATCCTAATGTAGAACAAATCTTGAAGTGTAGAGGTGTGAGTGAGTTTAGATTTGATGTCATAAAAAAAGAGCTTTTGTGAACCTGAACTTTTTCGCAGGTTGAAGAAATGCAGAAAGATCAACTCGACCTCCGAAGCATGTACCAAATTCAATTGTACCTGGGACTATCCATTTCCACTGGAGCTGCAGTCTCAGCATTTATAGTCATTCACAACATCCTCCCTAAGCAGTACCTGTGCCAAGCGGCGTCTTTCTTGCTAAGCGGCTGGCTGTTGGCTTATCCTTACCTCACGGGTTTCTACGGCTACCTACTTTTCGTCTGTATCTATGGACTTTTATATGGCACCTACATCTACGCCCTGAAATTAAGTGTCTTCGAGAAAGTAAGAGCCAGAAACTTTGCCAAAGCTTGGAGTTTCTTACAGGGGAGTCAAGCACTACCAATCTTCATAGGACTACCACTCATTTGTAAGTTACTATAAACATTTATATATATAATGAACAACAATTACTACCACATCACAGTTTGTTTGAACAGTAGTTCAGATGAATACCTTAATAGATACATCGAGCCCCCTACCTGTCACATCACGTATTTAAAACTTTTTAGAGATTGTCTTGCCAAAATGAGTCCATCAGTTTTAGATATTACGCCACGTGAATATTAATACTACACTACCAATTTAGGAGTTCTTTTCCAGCTTTAAAACCTTTAACGAAAATAGTCATTAACATTCTAGATAAATGACTGAAAAAGGAAACTCATTTAATAAAAAAATCAAATTTCACATAAATGTGTGCACATCACGAAAAACCCCTTTTTTTACACATCTCTGTGATTTTTGAAGGCTTACTGTGTGTGTTCAGCTCTGAAATTTGATGATATTTAATAGATTTGTCATTTCAAAACCATTTGGATTTTAGGTATGAATTCGACCCTTATATCGTTTTCCAATAATGCGAACATATTCTCCTTCTAGTGGGAAAATCGTTAAACTTAAATAATTTTGCATGAAATAAAAAACCAGGACCTCCTCTGAAATTTTTACATCTTAGATAACATTTGAATATTTTTTCCTCAATTGTGGGGCTTTAATTATAAGGTCTCTGAAAACAAAGGACAAACTTGACACCAGATAATAAACTTTTCTTCGCCATTCAAATTATATAGTTTAGGTTTAAAGAATCTACAGGTTTACGTTTTCCTTATGAGTTCAACCTTCTTTCCTTCTCAAAATACACGAAAAGAAAATATGCAAATCCTATTAAAACAAACTATAAAAAGCTGTCTTCAAGGAGATACTTTTCAAACACTGTTATTCTCAAAACCAATTTTGTCAAGTTCGCCCTTCTTTTCCGGAAAGCCACAATAATAACTACCCTATATTTCACTAACTCATTCAAATCGTTAAAGTTATCCTAACAGAAGTTTGAAGTTTCCCCTTTCTTTTCAGACTACCTGAACGAGCGACTCGGCTCGAAGCGCGGCTACTGCGTGTGCTCGGCGGCCGTGTTCGTGGGCGGCGCGAGCCTCTTCCTGATCCGGCGCAAGCGGCAGGAACCCCAGCCGCCCTGCGTGTCCGAAGAAGCCCTGGTGGGCCTCGAGGACTTCATCACCTCCTGCCACCGAGAAGTGCTCATGCTCAGCGAGCAAGGCGTCGAGCAACAGCCGCAATGAGATCAACTGGGATCAACGAGAGCTTCACCAAGGTCACCTTAGCGTTGTGACACACTACAAGCGACACTAAACGCGAGAAGGATCAATCTCCATAAAAAAAAGCATGGAGAAAGCCTAGTAGTCCTCTATCTTGACAGGAATCTTGATTCCTGTCAAGATAGCGGGAGTCTCAGGCTCAACTATATGCTTTTCCCCTATCTTAATTTACGACTTCGAGCGTTTCGAGTCGCTAGGTCTGTCATGAGGCTTAGATCTAAACAGCCGGGACGCCTATTTACAAACCCTACACGCCACAGCGCACTGAACAGCGTCGCGGGTTGCAAGTGCCAATTTTTCGGATTGATCGCTGATATGCCAGTTTCTTTTAATGCTACGATTTTTTTTTGTTCTAAAGCATTGTTCTAAGCTAAGAGAGAGAACAATTTTGTTTAACTATTTACTATTCTCATAAATGTCTGATCAAATCGATATAAAGGTAAAGGTTTTTTTGTTAATAATAAATGAAAAAGCATGGAAGCTGAAAACATGAAAACGCAGTTAAAAAACAAACGAAAGCGATGGGATTGTCAAAAATGCTATTTGGCCAGCTCAGAACTAACGGCACCAATGCGCTGTGGCGTATAGGGTTTGTAAATATGCGGCCAGCATACTACGTCCCTGAAATGACGCAGGGGCTGAAGGACCATCACCTCCTTCCACCGAGAAGTGAGCAAGGAGTCGAGCAGCACCACCAATGAGAAATCAACTAGGATCAACGAAAGCTTCACCAAGGCCACCTAGTATTGTTATTAAAATGACAATACTAGAAGCCAGCCTATGTAGTACAACTCCAGATCGCTTAAATAAAATTGGTTTAGATGATTTCGATTGCGATTTGGCCTATGGGGCCGTCAATAATAAATGACGTCACGCTCAGAGGGTGAATCAACTTGTAACAGTTTGTGAAAAATTTTGTGAAATTGAACAAAACAATATTTCACAAAAAATGTGAGTTCTAAAAAGTATATATTTTTATTTAAAAAAATAATACGGTCATCAATTTTGTTTTTTGGTGGCCTGAATTAAAAAATGTGAATATTTTGTTCCCTGACAATTTAGGTAAACTTGTAAAATAAATCCTTACTTCAATTTTAATGAAAATAGGTTCGTAAAATAAATTTTATATTATATATTCTTCATGTGGAAAATCATTATATGCAGGGCTCGATTTCAGCCGGAACGGCGTTCCGGAACCTCTTTTTCGGAAAATTATTAATATTCTATTCTACCTTCGCATTATACACTATATAAATACGCTTATAGAATTTCACTTTTGTTTTAAAACGTTAAAAAAATACAATTCAGAGTCAGACTATTTTGTCCCGGGAAAATACGTGCTCTTGGCATTTTACATCAAATTTTCCAAAATGTGTTGTACCTTGCGACATCTTAAATTCTACCATTTAAGGACTTTAACTACGCATTCTATTCCTTAAATTCGACAAAATATAATAATCTAATGGTTCATTGATGATAAGCCGTCCCGCCTCCTACAAGAGGCACCCTGTTAGGGAAAAAATACAACCCGCGGTACAAAAAAGGTTGTTATAAGAAAATTGTATAGTTCATCTTCTTTTACAATAATTAAAATAAGTAGAAAAATTTATTATTAATAATTAGTTAGAACATTCAACACTCTTCCTAATCTAGTACATACAACATATTTGAATTTATTTTGTAAATTTAAATTTGAAAATAAATGCTTACGTTTTGGCATTAAAAAGTATTCGCTTTTTTAGTTTTTAGACCAATAATCGTACCGTTCCGGTACGTCTTTTTTTAGAAATCGAGCCCTGATTATATGTATCTAAAATGAGCTCATTTACACATCTTAAGCTTATTTTTCCTCCTTATGAGACTCCTCTTGGTACATTTACCCTTGTAAGCAGCAAAAAGAATATTTCTTCGCACTATACAACAAAATTCGTCATTATTGCATGATTAAATCTTCCTTAGTATTTTTTTTGCATCTCTATAATGTCCTACTACTATGTGTATTTTTCACAGCTCCCAATTTTTTAAAGTAAGGGAGTTGGATAGAAATGTTCAAAAACTATGAAAAATGGGCAAATTCGAAAATAATTTTGCAAGTTATGTCAAATCCTGACGTATAATATTTTTTTCAATATATTTTTTTTGTAATCAGCACACCAAAATACACTCGTGTCTAAAAATTAAGGATAGTTTGAATTTTTGGTAATTTCGTCACAAGTTTTTGTTCATTATTAATGAAATTCATGACATAGCATCATCTAAAAGTGAAATAAGTTCCCCGCGATCAAATTACCCAAACACTAGTTTAAGGGGCCCTCCATTGTTAAGGGATTTCTATACGCATTCGGAACGGTAGCAGAAACGTCTATGTGAGAGTCATTTAGCAGACAATTCCCAGTTACTTTTGAAGGATATATTTCTGGACTCCATGCATGATTTTAAGACCGTGAAATACCTAAAAAGTATGATTTTTCGGTGAAATTAAGTGATTTCACTACGAAAACTTCATTTTGGGCGGATTTTGGATCTTGGATCCATCATTGGCTGGTGGTTATTATATTTTTGAAGCTCTTATGTGTTTCCTGAAAATTGCGTTATTCGTTGGCTTATGTGACTTTTTATGAACACTGATATGGTGACAATAAGATTTGGCGCAGCATATTCATCCATAAAGAGAACATTTCGACCCGAATCACTTTCAAAAGGATCCAGATGAGACAAGAGAATCATGGTACACAATTGCAGACATCAGGGAAAATATCTGTGGTTTACACAGGCGCGGATCCAGCACGGCTCCAAGGGGGGGGGGCACTTTTCCAGACAAGATCCTCTTGTGGTACCATTGGGGGTATGGGGGTCCTTCCCCAGAAAAAAATTCAAATTTGACGTGTAAAAGCAGGGTTTTAACTCATTTTTAGAAACGTTTTGAGTCTAAGGGGGGCACTTTTCAACACTATTACCTTTACTTTTTGACCCAAAATGTCAAAATTTTGGGGATTTCCTAAAAAGAAACACTGAATACCCCTTTTTGATACTAATGGGGGTATGGGGGTCCTCTCCCAGAAAAAATTTTGAAATTACTGTAAAAGTTGGGTTTTTACTCATTTTGAGAACCTTTTTGGGTCTATAAGGGAGGGGCATTTTCCAGAGTGCCAACCCCCTGGATCCGCCACTGGGTTTATAGAGGAAGTGTTGAAATGGTTCATAAGGATATAGTACATCTTGAAAGGAGAGACACAAGTACTCATATTATTCGGAAAAAATGCATTTTTAAATGTTAATAGATGTATACAAATCTGAAAAGAAACACATATCAATAAAAACATGCTCACACTCTCAGATTTGTTTTAAGAAAGTCAAATTTTTCCTTTGAAACTGTACTATCCTTATGAACTATTCAGCACCTCTTCTAAACCACAGAATTTTCACTGATGCCTGCAGTTATTGTAGCATGATTATCTTGTCTCACCTGGTTCCTTTTGAAGGAGATTCGGGTCCATATTTTCTCTTTATGAAAGAATATGCTGCTCCAAATCTTATTGTCACCATCTAAGAGTTCCTAAAATGACACATTAGCGAACGAATAAAACGATTTTCAGGGTCCCCAGACAAAAATAGAAGCAAACACATATGAGAGCTTCAAAAAATATGGTTACCATCTGCCAATAATCAATCCAAGAGCCAAAATCCGACCAAAATGAACTTTTCGAAGGTATATCACTTAATTTCACCTAAAAATCATACTTTTAGGTATTCATGGTCTTAAAATCATGCCTGGAGTCCAGAAATATCATATCCTTTAAAAATAACAAGGAATGTTTGCTAAATGACTCTCACATAGACGTTTCTGCTACCGTTCTGAATGTGTATGGAACTCCATTAACAATGGAGGGCCCCTGTACCTGTACCTCTCTAAAGCTATTCTTTGGGTAATTTGATCGCATGACACATATTCCTACTCTTAGATGACGCTATGACATGAATTTTATTGATAAGAAACAAACATTTGTGTTGATATCCCCATAAAGTCAAACTATCCTTAATTTTTGGCCACAAGTGTACATAGGAAATCACTAAAATTATTCAAACAGCTTTTTCGTTGTACACCTGTGTAATTTTTACGTGTGATATTACAAATATTCGAAATCTCTTAGTCATATTGCATATTGTGCCATAAATAGTGGACTCCTGCTCAATGTTGCCATAGTTGGCTGCACAGGAGGGATCCTTTCTGAAATTCCCATCTATGCTGCAATACTCAATAGGACACAAAATTTCACAGCTCAGCTGTGAAATTAGATGCATTAATCAGTTCATTTTTTATAAACTAGCTTTTAGATCTTATGAGCTAACAAAGAGTTGAATCAGATCATTGTATAAATAAAAATACTAAAAGATGATTATAGCAATCATCTAGAATTACTATAAGTAATGATTTGCATCCACTTGAGTTTTTGTGATCATTTTATCCTATTTTAAAATATGACACATAATATTTAAATTATAGAAGCAATTAAAAAGTAGACTCAAAATTTGAAAGACCCTTAAGAAATGTAAAATATAGCGATATACAGGGTGTCCCATAAATAGTGGGCCACACTTCTAGAGGGGATAGTAGACACCTAGACGAGTCAGAATCACATAGGAATCGGGGGTCCCAGACCAAATCCCAGGGAGTTAAAAATGGAGCGACACCCCAAAAAAATTATTGAAAAATTCAATCTGTAGAAGAACTACTATTGGTAAAAACTTAATCATGGTCTCAAATTTTGTGGTTTAACATGATCTTTAAAATCATTGTAAAAGTTTTCATTTTAAAAATTTTTTTACTACGAAATAAAGTCAAAAACCACAAAAATATGTGAAAAATCTGCCAAAACTTTATTTCGTATTTAGAAATCCTTTCTTTTGATTTGATAATCTGAAAGATCATAGTTGAAAACCCTTAAGTCCAAAATTTCACGTAAATACCATCAATATTAAACGCTTGAGATCTAATTAAAGTTTGATTTTTGCTTGCGAAAACAGATCCAGAAAAGAAACGTTGAGGGAAAATCTACGAATTACGGATTGATGCTTGCGAAATTTCTCGCCATTATTTGCGATACGAGATTCCTCGCCAACTTTCGCTAACAACAGATCGCCCAAGCTGTCTTGGCGATCTGTAGGAGCTTGGTATGTTTCGCCAAACTGGGAGAGAAAAGAAAGTTAGCGATTATCTATCCGTAACTCGTAGATTCTCCCTGAACGTTCGTTTTCTGGAGCTGTTTTCGCACTCAAAAAACAAACTTTAACAGGATCCCAAGCGTTTAATATTGATGGTATTAACGTGAAACTTTGGACTTAAGGGTTTTAAAATATGATCTTTCAGATTATCAAATCAAAAGAAAGGATTTCAAAATACAAAATAAAGTTTTGGCAGATTTTTCACATTTTTTTATGGTTTTTTGACTTTTTTTCGTAGAAAAAAATTTTAAAGTGAAAACTTTCAGCATAATTTTAAAAATCATATTAAACCACAAAATTTGAGACCACGATTAAATTTTTACCAATAGTAGTTCTTCTACAAATTGAATGTTTCAATAATTGTTTTAGGGTGTCGCTCCATTTTTAACTCCTTGGGATTTGGTCTGGGACCCCCGATTCCTATGTGATTCTGACTCGTCTAGGTGTCTACTATCCCCTCTAGAAGTGTGGCCCACTATTTATGGGACACCCTGTATATGTTAAGGGCAATGTGATAAATTGGGCATTATTAATAATGTCCGAAGTGGAGGAGGGCAATATAATAAATTCAATGGAATTTATCACTTTGTCTGCCTCCACACTGGGCATTATTAATAATGCCCAATTATTGACTTTGCCCGTAACATATATAATTCCACTTAAAACTTAGTGTTTAATACACTACCAAATACTATCTATTCAATAAATATTCAAACCCTAAACTAATTTCATACCACAATGCCACTTACAATAATACTTTATGTAATTAAAATAAATACAAATCATAATTATAAATATTTAAAGCTAAATATTATAGTGAAAAAGTTGGCAAACTATGATATTTTACCTTTCCTTGATTCTACTTGTCCAAAAGTTTGCTGCTCACTTTTACTTTGTCTGAAAAAGTATTTGAGTGTTGAAACAAGGATTTTGTACACAAATATTTCCAGCTTTTAAACTAAACCAGAGGAGTCGTGATATTCCTTTAAATTTGGTTCTTCACTTTGTCTTGTCAATAAAGGAAATCCTAACAGGAAGAAGCCAGTGCAGAATTAGCTCTACTGATGAAAATGAACTACAATATTCATGGAAAAATATTTAAAAACTTCATTCTAAGGGTAATTCTGTATCATGGTAAAAAATTTGCTATGGAGAATGTAAGTGTCCTCTTAGGTAAATTTAATAATACTTGTTAATAATATAAAAACAGAGGAGGATTTGGTAGTGAGATCCATTGGTATAAATAATCATGCCTTACACTTTTAAATAAGTACAAACCAAATAAAACACAAGAGTATTTAATGTAAAGTTTAAATGTAGGTATAGAATACATTCCAAAAGTTGAAATCATATAAATTAACAATACACACAAAGTTGGTATAAAAATATGAAACTATACAACTGGATGTTTGTAATTAAATCAAATACATAAAATTAATAATTGAATGTATCAGTGGCAAATCCATGATAGGTTTTCTGGGGCTGAGATAATTAATCAAATGTTAAAACCTCTTTAGACTCAACATTTTTTATTGGAATAACTATTCCATGTAAGAAAATTTAAAACCTTTTAAGAAAACAATGATGCCAAGTTTTTCAGGGAATGTTATGAATAAAAAGCAATTATTTGAAAAGTAAAAAAATGGCTTAATTCTACGTGGCTTCAGCCCCATTCTTAAGATTTGTCACTGAAATACATAAATATAAATTATTTTTATTTTTTATTACAGGACAAATACAGACTTAATGGTACTGCAAACTGTATTAGTACTAACTTGCATGCCCATCATCAAAGCCCATCATGAAAGTTAGTGTATAAAAAGATACCAGTATCCATCAAAAATTTCAAATTCGGTATTTGTTTATCTTTTAACTGTTTTGGAATAGCTTTATATTGGAATGTATTAAAGAAACAATAATTATACATTTCTTAGTAACAAATGGTGTTCTAATCCGAATCTAGTTCCAAAGAAGTGTAACTATAAAAACTACAGAAACAAAAAAGTGAAATGAAAAATGCTTGAACATTGCCTAAGATGAAGAAAATAACTAAATTCGTTTTCTCTAATTGAGAACATAAAGAAGTAAAAATGTATACTTTAAACTTAGATTAGCCACCATTCTACTGTGTTTCAGGTATATCTTAGCTTCCAAGTTATTTTAGAGATGTTAAAATAAAAATATTACATAAAATTTTCACATAAATGCAACCAATTTTTTGTCTAAAATAATTGCATGGAATATATAACTAGAAGGACACTGGAAAATAATTTACTAAAGGATATCAAAACTGAGGTAAACTGAACAAGGGAAAAGTTGAACTAAAATAAAAAATGAAGAAAAGATGTAGTACTTTTTAATGATTGTGTGCGATTGGTTTCAAAAATTTCTAAACTTTCTCTTCAGTATAATCTTTTAGAACATATTCTGTGATACATGAAATATGATGAATATGGAAGAAATTCATACAGAACACAGAATCCTTGTTTTAAAGCTAAAAAATAAATGTAACAAGTTAATTATTCCTTGGCTATAAAACCGTTTTCACATCTCAGCTTTAAGTAACTTTTTGGTAAATGTTTGAGTATATGTTTTGAGTTTCTAATTAAATCAAGATGGCTATTTGTAAATTTTTTTAGAATGTTAACTATAATAGGAATTTACTTCCTAAAAAAATATCTCTACCTGGCTTTTAAAACCATCAACAATTAAAATTCCTTTTATATAAAGTATACAAAAACCTCCTTCAGAAATTACATGCTTTGTGTGAAAACTACAATGTATCCTAAAGATTTTGTATACATATCATTACCTATCATAAATATAAATGAAAGATTTCTTTAAATAAGCAGTAAAGCAAAGAAAAATATTAAAAACCTAAATTAGAATTTTTAGGCAAACCATCAATATTTTACTTTTGTAATTTTTTTGGATGGACATTTATATTTAAAAAAAACTTATAACATGCATAAACCAATTTAGTGCTAATTCAATTAACCTCTAAAATTATGCGAAGCAACTTCAAATTAAAAACTACTGAGAAAAGAAAACCATTTTAGTGAAAATTTCATTCTTTCAATTATCCTCATACACATTACCAATCCCTTTCTTACAAAATACTTTTCTTTAAAAATAGTTATTATTGCAATGCATCTTGGATAATTCAAAGCTCAAGGGACTACTAAATAGCTTGAATAAATCCAAAAGTTAGAATTCAAAAAAGGAAATTCCTTTAATAGAAATTTTAAAGGGGCCAAAACTTTAAATTAAAAATATTTGAGTTAATTCAAGTTGCACAATACTAGTACTTAAATAAAAAAAGTTTTGGAACATTCGTAACATATTTGTTGAACAAAATCTGAAAGGTAATTCAGTTTAACTGTTTAAACACAACATGAGAAGATATTTCTGATAAATAATAGCATACCAGGTTCTCTTGCATAATTAGAATAAATTCAAATTATAACAGAAACATATATAAAAACCTTTTAAGTATACTCGAGTAAAAGTTTGCTTTGATATTTGGTATATAAACAATTAATTACACTAAAATTTATAATTTACTAAGAAGACAAAATTATATATAAAGTGATAACAAGAACAAATTGAAGATATAAAGAAGAATATTCAAGATTTTTTCTTTTTAACTTCAGCTGAATTGGCGGCTTTCCTTTTAACTCTTTTCTGCTTACGTTCTGTTGCTTCTATGTGTTTGGCCAACTTCCAAGATAAAATAGTGCTTGCAAGGAAAAAAGGAGACAGACCAATCAAAATGTAATAAATAAATTCCCATGGATTTTCAGCAGCCCATTTCACCATCTCATCCGCCCATTCTTTCCAATACGACATGGTTCTGCTATACCTAGGGAGAAATAAAATAAACTTAATATCAATAATACATTTCTAAATAGTAGTATATTATAATAAGCATATAAGTAAAGGGGGTACAGAGCTTTAGAAAGAGTCCTCTAGCCACCATGTTTACCTACAGAAATAATGACTGACAAGAGATGTAAGTATTAATATTATTATTAGATCCTAAAATAATAAGTAGGTTATTATTAGAGATCTAAAAGTACTTTAGATCTTATGCTGACATGACAACATGGGCGGATTTAAGGGGGTGCAATGCACCCCTAACTTTTTGAGAAAATTCCACTTTTATAGGGGAAAATCATGTTTCATCAGGGACAGCTTGCACCCCCAGGTTTCACCATCTAAATCTGCCCATACATGACAATACTTAAACCATGTTGCTGTAGAAGCTGTGGTTACACATGGTGACTGGTGGCCTCTTTCTAAGGCTGTTCTGTAAAGGTATATAAAATATAATAAAGAGACATTAAGTTTTTCTAATTTACTAAAGCAGTTAGATGAGAGGATGATGTTGACAAAAAATAATCACATGGAACCCAAAAGCTTTAAAAGGCAATAATTGAAAAATGAATAGAAATGGATTATTTTATACTCTATTCATTTTGAACTGGAAGAGTAGTGCTTTCCCCCTCGCTGATTCGGTGGTGGGGGAAGGAAATATTTTCATGCGCCAATTCAAAATGAATAGATTACAGTCTTAACATAACATTTCAAATGAAATACTTGATACCAGAATGTGTTTTAATATCTGATGTACAAAATGCAAAAGACAAAAGCCTTTAATCAAACTTATAGAGAATAAAAAGTTATATGCCCCCTCTCCTTAAGGCTGGACATATCACCTAGCAATTAATTCTTTCAGAAAAAGAGAAATCCAAGCCAATTTCTATTTCGATGTTTCAAACTTATTCAAAACTATTGAATTCATATCTAAATGAATTATCTAACTACTTTTCTTAACTGCTGTCGTACGTTTCACCGACTTCCAGTCATTTTCGATGAATTCTTTCTTCTACCCCTAAAAACGAATAACGGTAACTGTCCTTATCAGTACTTTCCTAGAGTTGCTAGCCAAAAACCACAAACTGGTTTTGTCCCCTTAACTATTTCCTGGTTTTGTTACACTATTTGCATTCCCATGTGGTGGCTGAGACCAGGGCTGTATCCAATGGAGGGTATTATTGTGAGATGTTAAGTTATTTATTAAAACTAGCTTTCTCTGCTAAAGATTTAGTCCTTTAGTCATTAATTTTAGAGTTACTAAGGTAACTTTTAGATGATTTAATATAACATGTATGAAGTTTGCTCAGCATCCAAAAAAGTGAATCATTCCGTTTCTCCCAGGGGTTGCCAAGCAACAAAAGCTCGGAACCTCAATATAAACTGCAGCCATTCTCAACCTGCTTGGGAAAACTGGACAATGACTTTGAAAAGGAACTGATTGAATTAAAGGAGATCAAAATAAAAATGGAAATAAAATTAGTAAGTTTATCTGTTAAAGAAAGAAAGTGCCACTTTTTTAAGCAGAATTCAATTGTCTTTTACATAGGCGCCGACTTTTATCAAATATTGAGGGGCCCAGTACTAGACAATGAAGATATTAGTTATTTCATATAACACAGCGGTCCTTAAACTTTCGATCGTCACTAATGCTAGACATCTCCACCCCCCAAGATTTTGAACTCCCAAAGGCTTATTCGTAAAGTACCCCTAAGGAGTTACTCAAATTATATTTCACATTATGTTAAAATTTTACAATTACTCGAAGTATAAAAGGGGGTCTGGGGGCTTCTCCCAGAAAAAGTTTGAAAATTTGCCTCAAAAAGTAGTGTTACAGCTTATTTTGAGAAATTTTTGGTTCCACCATAACATAGCAGTTCCTTGTAAAACGAAATTTGTCCATTTAAACTAGTGTTATTTATTTTGAAACTCTCAAAAGGTAACTCGCGGACCCCCTAGGAAGGTGCTGGGGACCCTCGGAGGTCTGCGGACCACTGCTATAAAAAATTCAAATAAAAAGCAGCGCAATATTTTTTAAAAAAATTTATCGAACACAAAATATTAAATACCTATCGCGAAGAATGAAAGTGGATTTATACCGCCTTTAAAATCAACGGCACAGAGCCGTAACTACACTTTAGTTTAGGGAGGGATTTTGACTAAATATTTTTTCTGAGGTACCTACTTACCAGTACTTCTTTACTTCAAGTGTTAGATGACTTGCACATTTGATATTAATTTTGTTGAAATTAATTTCAAAATTTTATAAACATTGAAAATTCCAAGCGAAGCTATATTTGAGGGTCCTCCCCCCCAAATTTGAAAATTTCCACCACAAAATAGCGATTTATCTCCTTTTGAAGCCTATTGGGTTACACCCTTAGAGCAGGGCTCATTTAAAGAAGCAGAATTTTTAAAGAAACCCAGTACATAGTAGAATAAATGGCAAAATTTTGAAGGGGGTTTGGGGTTCTACTTCAGAAAAATTTTGGAAATTTGTCCCTAAAAGTAGTGTTTAAATTCATTTTGTAGACTCTTTCTTCTTATTTTACACAAAAGGAGGATCACACCTCAAAAATCACGGAGTTTCAGGGGAAATCAGTACAAAATAGATTTTAAAATTTGAGGGGGGCTTGGGGGTCCTCCCCCAAATTTTTTTTGAAATTTTACCCTTGAAAGTAGTGCTTTAAGTCATTTTGAGACCCTTTGAGAAGACCAAGTGAACGGGACCAAAAGAACGACATTGCCTTCTTTAGTTCATGAAAGAAAATAGGTAGATCTTTACTAAAAATATTGGAGCCCCCCTTCTTCCAACATTGGGGGGGCTCAAGCCCCTTCAAACCCTATGGAGTCGGCACCTATGGTCTTTTAAAGAAATGTGCACTAACTCAATTTTGGGTTATTTTGAGATATGTATCATTGTTTAAAATTTGGCACTAAATATGCTTAAATACATAAATTTGCAAAAAATACCCACCACTCAGATTGCCACAATCTTTAGTTTTGTTAATGTTTCATCTATAGGTGCACGTTTAAAGAGAGCTAGTTTTTCTCCTCTCCTGAAAAGTTGAAAAAACTGAATTATGCTATGTCTTAAGCAATGATATTAAGCATAAATGCGATACATAAAGTAATGACTGTGGTAAATACAATACTAACAAAGACAATAAAAGGTTGAAAAACCTTTTTAAAACCCTTGAAATTGTTATCAAAATATGATATACTTAAAACTAATTTTATCATTATTAAGGGATTAAAATCAAACATTGGCATCATAAGTAGAAATTTATTTTCAAAATTTTTAACCATAAATTTCATTTATTAAACCTTAAGCAAAATAATTATTGTACTGGGGAATATAATTTCTTAAAAATATAGGGTAAAATATTTCATCACCAGTAATTTCATAGACTATGAAAATAAAAAGGATGTTTCATTCTTTAACGTTCATCAGTTTAAACGCATTTTGCGAATTTAATAAATATAGGAAAGAACTTGAATGCGGAGATAATTCTTGAGAGGGCTGCAGCAACGTATGTAAACAAACAGATACAACGGCCCAAAAATGAAGTTCAAAGAGACAGGAAAATTTCTTTACCAAGTTGACGTGTTACGCGCTTGGCACCACTTGGCATTATTAGTACTACAAACCTAAAGAAAGCTCCGCCCATAATGTAGCATGAAATATCCGCACTTTCCTCCTGTGGCTCCTCCTACACTGCTGTTTCCCTTTTGAAATTTGGCAAGATTTAAATGAAAGGAAATAATATTCTATTTCCTCTCTTACTCATACTAATTGTTTGTTTTGGTTGGATTGAGATAGTTGTAGAGCGGTTTTTCAATTCCCATTTTTCAGGATTGGAGAAGGAAAATACTGAGGAGATAGTTGGCGGTGTGTTTTAGGCCTAGCGTCCGTTTTGAGAGAATTTGAACTAGACAATAGACTTTTCAACTTTATTTTGCGTTACTGTACTCAGTCGGAGCTCAGTTTTTTTCATATTATTTTAGTTGTTTCAAAATTTTAACCTTCTGCAGAGCTGGAGGAGTTTGAAAACAATGGGATGCCACTAGAGACTGAAAGACCCAAAAGGGCCTTGGAAGACCCAGAAGAAAACGCAGAAGAAAAGGAGAAGAAACGAAGACAAGACTTTGT
Source organism: Tetragnatha versicolor (assembly GCA_024610705.1). Classification (NCBI taxonomy): domain Eukaryota; kingdom Metazoa; phylum Arthropoda; class Arachnida; order Araneae; family Tetragnathidae; genus Tetragnatha; species Tetragnatha versicolor. The sequence continues at coordinate 45,131,568 of JANDEH010000009.1, forward strand.
ACTTGTGAATCTTCAAGACGAGAAGGAACAGATATCTAAATGCCTTCAGAAATGGCGCTAAAGAAGTCAAAATAGTATTTCGTGGGAAAACAGAAAACGCAAGTTTCAGTTCGGCCCAGCTGAGACTACTTGGAAAGGAAATTCTGAAAACAGAGGATGAAATCCAGAACACAGGAAAAGGATACTTCAACATCATTGCAAAAAGCGAGACTTCAGCCATTAAGGCATTAGAAGTTCAAACTATATCAGATCAAGAGATTGAAAAGAAAGTGCTGTTCAACTCGTGCTCAACACAATACATAGTACGAAAAGTTGGAAAAGAAATCCAACTAAGTGAAATTGCTGAAGACCTCGTACTTCAGGGCATAGCAGTAAACAAGATAACAAGATTCACAAAAAAAGGAGAGAAAAATATACCAATTCCAACGATATTGATCAGGGAACTAGGTGAAGTCAAGAGAGTTAAAGTAAAGATAGGACACGAAATCTTAAAAGTACGAAAATTCATCCCCAAACCAAAAATCTGTCATAGATGCCTGGAGTTCGGACACTTCCAAGCAAACTGCAAAGCCGAAGAGCCAAGATGCGAAAATTGTGGTGAAAACCACGTAACAAAGGAATGCATCAAAATTGACGATCAACACGAATGTTTCAGATGCGGATCCAAAAAGCATTCGGCGTATGACTTTAACTGTCCAGTGGTAAAAAAAGAATCGGGAAACTTGAACAAAACGAAGACTGGAAATCCCCAAACAAAACAGGTGAACAAACCAACGACAAATAGAAGATCATACTCGGAAGTAGTAAGATCAAATGAAAGTGAACCAAGAAACCAAGAAGCGATAGAAAATTCGAACGAAGAGTTAATCATCAGCATAAAAGAATTAAAGTCTACGGTAGAAACCTTAACAAATCGTCGTGGAAGATGCAATACAGCACATCTAACATCGGAAAAAGACACAGTTTGATGTAGTTGTCGATTGTTTCAAATGGCAGTGAAATAAATAGCCAAATATGGTTTCGTATGGTTGCTGCTTAAATCGAGTCAAAACCAACACCAGCACATTTATTCATCACCGAAGTTAAGCACGGTACGGGCAATACTTGGGAGGGTGACTACTTCGGAACATCGCTTTCTAATAGAATTTCTCGTTCTCTTGCCCACATCGAGTATTTTTCTGCTTTTCAGAAAAGAATATCGATCATTTCTATTAATTTTGTATATCATAGATAGATAAAATAAATATTTTTTTGTAAATAATCACTTTTTCTGTTATCATCAGAATCAATTGTTTAATAACTTTATTTTCAATACAATTCTTATGGGAAAATTTTTCTTGCCTCTACTTATCGTTGTATAAAGCAAAAAAAATCATAGGAACATAAAAAATTACAAAACTGTATACATTTTACTTACATTTTAATCACAATAAAATTGTAGCAGGTAAGGTACCACGACATAAAATAAAGCATGCTTTATTTGCATTATTCGGGAACTTTACAAAGCTAATTAAAGGAAAAATAGGTAAATGTAATAAAAAAGTAACACATAATCGAAGATCCAGTAATATCTTTTTTAAATTAGTTTAATAATATTCGGAGGAATTGTCAAAACAGAATCGCATTCAAAATAAACCAATATCTTTCACGCTCTCAAACGGTTTCATCGAGATTGATTCTCTAAATATCAGATCATGAAAGATCATGATCTTTGGATCTATGACAGATCATGAAAGATCGGCAACTTATTTCTGACCAATGTGAAAATATGTCAAATCACGGCTTACTAGAGCTATAAAGATGTTTTAAAAATTATTTTAATACTTTTAGGTGCGAAGCCTGATCAAGTAATCAAATATCTAAGCATCAATTTCTGAAAAAATTTTGGTTTACAAAAAAAACACAGCCATTTTAAAACCGCCAAACGAAATCACGAAAACTGTTTGGCGAGAAAGAGGATTGGAATACTAAAGGTGCTTCAAATGTTAGATGTGCCTTATTGCATCTTCCACGACGAAATGTTACAGCGGAGCTAATTTCTAAAATAAGTGAAAAGGCAACAGAACCGAAGAAAGCAAAGGAATGTGATTTAACATCACAATCGGTTAGCCGAGAGGTTAAAAAAGAGGTCAAAAAAGTTATACGAACGGACATCGAAAAGCCAATTCTCCAAATCAAAGAATCAGTCAAGTTGCTGGCGAAATCACTGGAAACCTACATAAGGATTACTGACCAGTCAACGGACATAAACCAATTTCAACCTGGAAATGAATCAGAAGAGAAGACCGAAGAGACACCAGATTGTGTATTAACACAAAAATTAAATGATGACTCAGATGCAATGGACCAATCCGATCTGATCGAAGAAAAACAAGAAATATCCAAAGACAAAGGAAGAAGCAGTGAAGAAAGATTAGAAAAATTAAACAAAAGAATAACGGAGGTAGTGAAACTACACAAAAACAAAGAAATAAACCCGAACGGATCAAAGATCGAAGATTCCCCTATCAGTTCAGAAAGCGAATCAGAACAATCAGAAGACGAAAGCGAACCAGTAATAGAAGGTAAAAAACTCGAGTTGGACTTTACAGAAACGAGCGAAGACGATAAAACTGAACGACTTCTGGCCGAAATGAGAGCACAGTCAGAAAGAAGCTTGAGGAAACCACGGCTAAACTTGATCGCGACACAGTTAATCCAGTCTAGCCGTGGAGGAAACTCAGGGAGAATTTCGGGAATCGAAGTGTATATTTGGACGGCCAAAACGGCCAGTGGCGCATGCGCTGTAGGTCTTGTGATGACGTAGCAGTCTCGGCGCTTAGTGATGGAACCAATGGTACGCCTAGCCGTGGAAGTTATAGTAGAGTTTAGTTGAAAAATAGCCGTGCAAATATACAGTGCCTTTCGGAATTCCCCACCCAGAATGAATGAGTGAAAATCACCCAGAGAGGAAGACCAAAGGAAATTCCGAGAGAATTTATAGAGAGAATATAACTTAAAGATAAATTTCATATCTCAATTAACCATAGTCAGCGTCAAACTATCATCCATTCACCAATATTATCATCCAAAAAAAAAACTTCATAAACTATCGGAAAAAGAAGGTTAAGCGGCTCAAAAGAGCAAGCAAATACCTCTATCACTTTTCAATTCCAATTCAATTCCAAGTTGTAGAGCGTAAACAGCATAGGGAGAACGGAGAACTTGCCCTGTGTGCTGTCTGTAAAATTACCAAAGCAAGCTAATTACACCCTTATTTCGGTCTAAGCCGTCTTAGAAAACATTTCTTGTTGAGTATATTTTATTTTATATCTCGATTTTAAAATTTCGGCCTCATCACTAAGAAACAAAGCTGAAGTTAAAAAATCTTCTCTATTTTGTTTAAACAGTTGTTTAAAGTATAACTTGAAAGATTCGAGACTCTTATTTACTTGTACTTATAAGCCAAAGATTAAAGTTATTATTAAAGATTGCAGGTTGAAACAACCAGAGCAGCAAATGTTTTATAAACTTTAAAACAACTGTTTTAAGAAATGTCTTTTTTATTAATATTTAAATTTTCTGTTGCCTAATTTGATGCGTTTTTAAATCATCCAGTGTTTATTCAAATAGTTAATGGAATCTGCAATTCATGCGAAATGTGCACATCTCTTAATAGCATATCACAATCCTTGGCAGCAGAGATGTGTCATTTGAAAAAAGGTTTTAAAGATTAAGGGTTGGTTGAATGAGGGGGGTAATACCAAAACCATCTATATAGATGGCCTCACATTTAGATGTGTGACTTCAAACGATGGCCGAGACCAGTGAATTTGAAATTTTAAGTTTAAAAGGCAAAAAGAAACTTACTTTCCTAACTCCTCGAGCTTTATGCATCTCTTCAAGGCCCATACAAACATTCTAGATACCAAAAATATTCCAATTCCCATCAGAGTTTAACCCTTAAAAGTAAGTTTTTATGCTCCATAGACTTAACACTGCAAATTTAATAATTTCCCCCTATGTTTGTCACAAGTCCCAGTCCGAGTTGTGAGGCCATATATATACAGGGTCTTGGTAATGCTAGTTCTTGCTTTGACCACTCTCTTTAAAAGATTGCAAAAGTTCCATGTATTACCTTAAGACACATAGATTAATTTCTTTTACATAAATCAAACGATAAAAGAAAGCTAATTTATAAAATCACAACTCATTCTTTAGTACTGGGGCTTAGCCAGAAAAGGGAATTTTAAGTTATAACCTATCTTGAAAGTCAGAAATTTTACTATTTTGATCATTGAAGACTTAAAGTATGTTTTTTTAGGTTTTAAGTCAAATATTTTTGGTCTGTTCACGAGGATGTTTTCTTCATGATCTTCCCTTACTCTATCCATGATAATCATCACCACATGGACAGTAATACATAAAAGGAATCAGATAGTCTAACAGATTCTCATTGAATGTAATCAAAGCTAATAAAGTAAGTTTCCTTTCTTCATATTATTCTTCCATCAGACTTTTTGGTACTCAATTGCTATCCTGTTGATCATTCAGTGGCACAGCTATAGAATAATCAATAGACTTTGATAACAAATTTTATTCAGTGGGACAGTCGACGGGATAATGTGTAAGATCCGATTTTTCTTGCCAATTAAAATTTTCATACCTTTTTTGATGAAGGTATGTGTAGTTAAATTCACGCAAATTATTTTGCTGGGTTATTGAATTATTCAGTTTAGGGACTTTTTGACTTAAATCTTTTGTATCTTAGACAGTGACTGCTCCATGAGTTTTTGAATAGTTTTAGAAACTATAGAAGTGTTAAAATAATAGTATGTAGTTTCTTTTTTAAAATTATTGTATTGTCAAGGTTTTATTTCCATAATGTTATCGAAACTATTTTGCAGGATGCCAAGTAGTCTGTTTGTCAAAGAAGAAATTGAAGAATCAGAGCACAGCAATCCTTTTACTCCCTCTGTTGTTTCTATTTCAAGTTTAAACCGTGATGGAAGCAGAAGTGCTTTTACTCCTTATAAGGTAGATCATTAAGTGCATGCTATATATTAGCATGTGCATTATAATATACTTAATATTTCTATACATAATTTAATAACATAACATTTCTATTATTAAAATAATATAGCTTAACATTTCTTGTTATTATTAAAGGTTATATAATAAGTTTTTAATCAGTAGTTTAATAACTTATGAACTGCTTACTTACTTAACATAGTCTGTTTACTTACTTAATTTAGTCACCAAAAATATCAGAATATACAGGGTGTTTCATCAAAATTTCTTTTCTACGGTTTTGATTTTACTTTTTTCCAAATCAGCCAACAACTGTTTTGACAAATCTACAACGTGGAAATGTTCAAACGCAAACCCCTACTATACAATCAGGTAACTTGTTTGACTCTGCTCCATAGCTTAGTCGATTAAATCTGCTTTACTTGTTAACTCTAAATTTATGGGATAATTAAAAGAGAAAATGCCATATGGAGGGTTCAGAATAGAAGTGAACTAAGTCCACTTTAGCTACTTTTGAGCTACAGAAGTTTAAAGTTAAAGCATCATAACAAATTACCTGTTAACGCAACAGAACTTGCTGCTGCCTAGCGGATATTATCAGAACTAGGACTTGGGTTGCACTGAAATTTTATATAGTTGGTGCATGTTATAGCGTTGCTAACTTAAAAATGACAAAAAGTGGACTTGGTCTCCTTTTATTCTGAGCCCTCCATATGTGTGAGAGATTCCTTAAAACAACTTAAATAAATTAAATTTTTAAGAAATTGGCTTTACATCAGAGAGTTCTCAATTTTAGAGTCTAGTGAGATTACTTTGGATAATTCACCAAACTTATTCTAGGACTTGATAAAAAAAGCTTGTGTAATAATTTGAATGCTGAGGAATTGTAAGGTGTTTTATCCCAGCAGTAACAAGCTTTTGGGAAAGATTGAGTACTTCTAGATAATGGGAATTTGCTTTTTTAAATCTCCTTAAAGGTTAACTAAAAAGTTAATTTGTGCATCTTGAATTAGAAGTTTATTTTTGTGGTTTCTTTCAGAAAGAAGTATTCATCAGCTAGCTGCCCAAGGAGAGCTATATTTGCAAAGTTCCAGTATGTAAATCTTCCATAATTATTCTAATTTTGGATGTTTGAATCAATAAATGATAAAAAAGTTAATTTGTGTTTATATTATTTTCAAAAACATATTAAATGTATAAAATCTCTTCAAAATTATCTTTAAAATCCATCCAAATTTCTCGACTTATTCTTAAAAAATCCTTATAGTTTTTAGATTTTCCTTATAAAATTCACTCATGCCTCTCTAGAATTTTTATTTTCCAATGTTGGTACAGATTTTACATAAATAATTTTATGAAACTTCTCATGTAAAAGCTTCTCTTCTAAAAACTGAATAAATGTTAATATTTTATAAAGGATATTTTATCTTTAAATTCTCGTATGCCATTTCATCATACATATTGGTTAAATTTCATGTAGATCTTGAATTGGATGTCAATCAAAGTGATAAAGATGGATTGACTCCTTTAATGTGGGCAGCTTCTTATGGTCAACTGGAAACTGTGCGTAAACTTCTGAATTCCAAGGCTGAGGTTTCTTCCATTGGTAAATTAGGAGAAAATGCCCTTATCCTTGCCAGTGCTGCTGGTCATGCAGCGATTGTTAAAGATCTCATAAGTCATGGAGCCTGTTTGGATTACAAGGATCAAGTACGATTCTATTTTAGGATTTTATAAAAAAAACTATAAATCTTGCTTTTGGCAAAAAATTACAATATCTATATATAATTTTTTACTTTTTATCCTGCTGTGGTAGTCTTTATTTTTCATCAGCTTGTTTTGTTCCTTTGCTGATAAAAAATAATTTTCTAATGAATATGTATGCTGTAAAAGAATGCGTCATCTCCGCGCTTATGGTTAATGTGTCATCTCTGCTCGTATGGTTAATGCGTCATCTCCGCTCATGGCTATTTGTAGCCACTTATCTCTCGTGGACACGACACCAACCAACCAAAAGACAGACTTTTTAAAGAAGTATCTTTGAGACATCAAGTATCTCAAAAAATTTATTTGATTTGCACTGTCATATTCAACAGCATTAAGCCATATACACACAAATGCAGCCATATTACAATTCCTGAACTTGTTCGCTTATATTTGGTTTTTAAAATGTAGAGTATAGGTTGTACTGTTTTAAATTTTTGAGGGATACTCTTGTACTTGATCTTTTGGTGATCATCGAATAGTTGCATAAATCCTGTAAAATGGGTATTCATGACCCTTAGATGAATTTTTCATTTTTTTAGTAATCATGATCCCTAGTCTTACAGGAAATAAAAATTGTTCTATTGAATAGCTTGAAAGTATTTACACAGGATTTAAGTTTCAATGTCAAAAAAATATTGACATTGAAATTAAATAAAATACTATAAATTAATCTAGTTTTAAGAGTATTTTATATGCTGTATGCAATTTAAACAATTAACTTATGGTTTTAATCACACATATAGGGACTATCCAATAGTAACAGATATTTTAAAGAAATATTAAGATATCATTTATGCTAAATTGTATTCATATTTTATATTGCATTATATTTTTTCATTCATTCTTTATCCCAATAGGATGGAAATACGGCACTTATGTATGCTGCTTTTAATAATCATGCTGCATGTGTACAAGAACTCTTGAGTGCTGGTGCAGATTTTACAATTACCAATGAAGTATTGGAATCTGCTTTTGATATCGCAATGAAAAGGCGAAGCAAAAATGGTAAAAACATTTCTGAGCTTAAATAATGAAATAGTTTGCTGGAGTGTCTCGACTTAAAGTTTTCTCTAACCTCGTTTTGAAAAGGAAAAATGCTATTTTATTTGTTTTAGGCTACTTAAAATCATCAAACATTTAAGCTTTAAAGTAATTGGTTGTAATATTTTCCCTTTAAAGCAATTACTGAAACTTTGGTAATGCTCATTGAAATAATTATCATAAGTTATCCTCTTTTTCATAAATCTTTAATGGACTAAAACACCTGTGTAAGAGACAACCCCAAATGGTCTCCTATGTTTCTTTAGATTCCATTAAAGCAAACTAATTTGTATCTTCGAAATAAAATATAGTTGGAGTACTGAGTTATATGCCTGGCAATTACTAATTATTTAGCTTCTTAACCTAAACCCTTTGCTTTAAGTCTGAGCTAAAAATATTGTAATCTATCTTATGTATTCTAATCAAACTTTTTCATTCATATTTTGAAGCTCTTGCTGTAATGGAAAAACACATGCTCAACATTCTACAGAATGAAGTTTAACTAGAAATTGTGGAAGCAGAGTCAAATATGCGTATAAACTGCGTTTGCAGAAAATTTTGTCCCACCATAGGAAAATTTTTTGAAAAATGTTTGAAGTATATTTCACTTTTTCTTATTTTGATTCTTTTAAATTGTGATTTCTGGTTATTTTCCCCTAAAAGAGCATTTGGTTTCAGCTAAAACAGAGATGGATGAGTTTAACCCCTTAACAGTGACATTTATTTCAGAAAAATTGACCAAAAATGTAAAATTTTTTTTACTTTTAATTTTGTTCTTTATATTAATATAAGTGTTAGAAAAAAGTTTTTTATAAAAAAATCAAAATTTAAATGTAATTACAAGTGTACTAATTATTTTAACATACACATAAAAAAGTATTGGATTACGCACACATCTTATTAAATTAGGAACAAGTTTATTCAAACATGATGTCTCACAATCTCTAAACGACGAAAAATCACTATCATCATCGAAACGAACTCAGTTTGGGCTTCACAAAGGGAAACGTCAATTTTTCTCCTGCCCGAGCTGAGCTCAGGCATCACAAATTCTGCACTTAGTGGTTGCCCGAGCTGAGCTCGGGCGACACTGTTAAAGGGTTAAAATTTCCACCAAATCAATCTTTGATTTGCGGTGACATATTTAAGTATTTGTTTCAGGAGAGAAGAGAGATAAAATCAGAACTTTTCCTTATTTTTCTAACAAATTTTATGAAAAAATAATAAGAGTTAACAGAAGGTTTTGATTTTGTATGGATCTGCATGGAAGGCAGTCAATTACAATTTGGATATTTTTTGTTGGTAACATCAAATGCATCACAATTGTAAGTTTCTACCAGAAGACTACAAGGTTAACTATTTCAATATGCAGAAGAAAAATAAGTGAAGAGTTATTATTCAATACACTCTCAATATCTTTAACTCTGTTACCTCATAAAATCTATGATGAGTCAAAAAAAAATTTTGCTTCATCGTCATGTAACAATAATAAATTTCAAATCAAATAACTAAGAGCTTTCAATCAAGTTTGTTTTTTAAGTTGTTTGTTTAAAAATTTAAATGGAGACATACATATTGCTACATTTAACTACTATCTACTAACTTTTTTCTACAATTTTTTCTCTCACTGCCCAGTAAAATTTTCATGGTCACCCAATCTTAAAATGAAGAGAGTGTAATGTATCTAATTAGTGGCAGGTGATCTATTTTCAGTAATGTTTCACTACTTTTACCTAACCTTTTCTAAATACTCAGTGCTTGTTGTCAGGAACACTTTACATTCTACAAAATACTCTTGCCTTACAATAAAAGCTAACTCTCAGCTATCTGACATCAGGATAAAAATACTCATTTTCGAGATGACTTATTATACTTTAAAAAGTTTGTTTCATTTTTAAAGTTATGTTTTTCCTGTTATTCTGAATATTTTAAATGATTTAGATAGCAGTAAGTTTATTACGATAAGATTTCATTCTCGCATTGTTCAAAGATATTAAATTCATTTACTTAGTTTGTGTTTAGGACAAAATATACCAATCATGAGCTTAGATATAATTTTTGTTGGTTGTCTTTCTTAAATATTCCTAAAGTACTAAACGATACAACTATTAAGCAAAACTTGTTGGCTCTACAGTCCTTAGAAGGTAAGGCCTATGATATAGTTTACCTAAATTTTTTGTCAGTATGAAAAATACAACTACTTAAACATTAATTATGTACTTATTCTGTTGTGTAATTTAGCCTTCTTAAAAAGAATTTTATTAAATATTTACTAATATTTAACTGCATTAGGTTCTATTTGAGCTAAAATTTATAATTCCTTTGTTCTATTTAGTTACTACTACCCTTTTTAATTAATCTAACCTACTTCAGTTGTTTATGAAGGAATCCTATTGGTAAAATTACTTTGTAATAAAAAGTTATAACAATTACTCTCAGAATTACCATAACATACCTTAATCTCTTACAATTATCAACTGTGTGAAAAATTTAGCTTAGTTTCTAATACAACATAATCAAAACATGTCTTAAAAGTTTCCACATATCAGCGTGAAAAAATTTCTTTTTTTATTTATTTCTTGTATGTACTAACTGTTATGAAATTAGTACATATTTTTGTGACGTGTGTATGTGTATACAAATTTAACACAGATGGGTGTGTTGTTATTTGTATATCTGAGTGATCATTTGATCAATATCATGTGGTTTTGCCAAAAATAAAATTGCGTTTTTAATTTTTTTGTTCTTAATACCAATTTTAAAAACTGAAATTAAACCAGCTAGTGTGAGAATGTGTATTTTAATGGTAGTAAACAGGGATCTTTTTATTAATCTTTAATTATATACACTAAGCTTATTTCTATCTAACAAAACCTCATTCAGAAGTAAATTAATCAAATTAAAATATGGTGGAATGTCTCTTAAAAAATGCCATTTTAATTTGAGTATACTTAATTTTTGATTTAACTATTTTACACCAGTATTATCTAAATATTGTTTGTAAAAAGATAGTTATTTTCAAAATTAGTATATTAAGTTCATATGTTTAGAGGAAATTGTATTATAGTGTGTTCAAAGTTTTTTAAAGTTCTAGTTTGGATGGTGGCTCAAAAGATTTCGCTGATAAAAATACTACATTATGATATTGAATTTAAAAAATAATTGGTTTCTTCAAAATAATTAAGAGTAGCAAATTAAAATTCTTTCTAGCAGAACTGTAGTTTCAGAAAATTATTAGGAGATTTTTTTTCTTATTTTTTGTGTTAAAAACATGTATGTACTTTTGGGGAGAGGGCTCAAATATTTCAGGGCACAGTCCAAATATTTCGTGAAAGACTTCCCCCAGTGTTCCCCCTAATCTCAGCATTGCTTTAAAATGAAATTTGCATAATCCTATTTTATGGATAAAATTAGATGATTTTAATCATTGTTAAGGTTAGCTAATATCTAAATCTATACTATCAGCCTCAAAATTCTAGCCCTGTTTTGCAAAAAAATAATTTCTTTATTACCATGCCATATACTTTTGATTTATCAAAGTCTCGAAATTGTTGAGCATAATGACTGTTATGAAGTTATGCATCTGTTGTTGATAGTTTAAAGAAGAGGTATTAAGAGGACTTACCTCTTATAGACGTTCCAGGGAATCTCTGTTGTGGGAACGAGCATTAATAAAAACAGCGTTTAAGCTATAAGAATTAGACATTTAATGAACATGAAGATATGGACGATACAGAATCACGAGACGTTTACAAAGAGACTACATTACGTATACTGATTGAGAGGAGAGAGTATTTGGCGCTTTATCGCCTTACGCGCGATTACAAAGATGAATTAATATATCTAACAGAAATGGTCTAAACCAGCGGTTCTCAAACTTTCTATCGTCACGGACCCCTTTATGTTAGAAGCCAGGCATCGCGGACCCCCAACACCAAAAGCCGTAACCAGACTTTTGTTCTGTGTTTAAGATTAATTAAAAATAGTATACAAATTATAATAAATTTTACAATTAACTCCACTCCAGAGAAATATTATTTAGGGAGGGACCAAAATTATCCCTCCGCCCCCATGTATATTTCATTGGTCAAAGTAGCTTTTTAGCACATTTTTAAGTAGAATTTGCGTCTTGGGGAAATTAACATGAAAAGGTTATGAGTAATTAAGTTCTACCTACAAAGGGGGGTCTGGGGGTCCTCCCCCAGAAAATTTTTGGAAATTCAACTAGAAAAACAGATTTTAAATTATTTTTAATACCAATTGTTAAAATTTTTTGAATATAAATTTTTATGTAATATTTGCATTTTGATGAACTTAATGTTAAAAATAGTTTATAATAGAGTTTTAAGAACAAAAAGGTATCTGGGGGTCATCCTCAGAGAAGTTTTAGATAAATTTGTCCCTAAAAACACACAGGATTTTAACTATATTTCTTAGTTACGCATTTCAGACAATATATTCTTAGGTAGGATTTCAATATTGATGAACTTTTAAAAAATTTTTAAATAATAAATTACCAAGAAAGGGGGTTCAGGGGTCCTCCCCCATTTCGAAGATTTGATCCCAAAAACAGGGTTTTAACTTGTTTTGATACACCAAATCCAAATTTCAGGGCCCCTTCACACACCCTTATTACTCCCCTGAATTACTCCAAGTCTCTGAGGTGATGGTCTGGAAATTTCAAGGTAAATATTATGCATTGAAGTCAAAATTTCGAGGGGGCTGAGGGTTCTCCCCCAGAAAATTTTTGAAATTTACCTCTTAAAACTAGTGTTTCATCTAATTTTGAAACTATTTGGGGAATTCTAAAAGTAGCTTGAGGAATTCTTCAAGGTAACTCGTGGACCCCCTAGGAAGGCGCCGCGGACCCCCAGGGGTCCGCGGACCACAGTTTGAGAACCGCTGGTCTAAACAATAACAGAAAATACATCTAAGGGAAGAGTATGTTTTCTGCATTCAAAAGCAATATTTTAGATTTATAGGGATTTGTGATATCTGGAATATATGCTGAATAGTAAAATATTTTTAAAAAGTTTAATTTAGCATATATGTTACAGTAGGGTGGTCCTAAGTATAATGGTAAAAAAAAAATTTCGGAATTTTTGAAGTCGCACCCCCTAAATTTTTTACTTATGGGGTAGTTAATAACTGGTAAAAATTTTATCCGAATCGGTAAATATTAACACGTGCCGCAAAAGGGATGAAAATCTGAAAAAACATCAAAATTTTCAAAACTTTGAAAAATCATAAAATTCATTTAAACTATATTATTCGATTTATTTCAATACTTTTTTGACAGAAAATGCTTAAACATAAAGAATATTTGACTTTATAGCCTTTGATAATTTTTTAAAGGTGTTGTATTTGCTCCTCATTATGCGCTAAATATCGTTTTACTCCTCAATGAGCTCGATTCCCCTTTCTGCAGTATCATTTACAACCGTCTATTACTGACGACTTTAAATCCTTCCTGATAATTTCATCACAAGTTTTAGGGTAAAGTGTTTCCAGAAATAAAGTCTAAAGATAACTTAAAACCTTCGAAAAAAGTTTTCGGTTTGTTTTGCCACAAAATTGACTAGATTTATCTCAGAGAGTTCTGCCAGTTCTTCAAAACTAAATTGCGACCACTCTGATACATGGGTGGATTCTTTCTCTTTAAACTCTTTGTGGCAGCTCATTGTTGTGTGGGGACAATCGCATCAAAAAAGCTAAGGCAACTGTCTCCTCCATCAAGAAACCCTCCATGATTAATAACACTGGCACACAAAAAAAAAGAAGTGGAATGTACTTTGGACCGGACCTACCTACCGACATGTATTTCGGCCCGCTGAATCTGAATTTCAAGTCCGTTTGGCCCGGTCACCCTCCAGTTTTGAGTAAAATGCAATAAACCTAAAAAAAAAGGCCAAAAATTGCAAAAAACTGCATTCACAGCAATGAAAAAATTGTTGTGGACCCGGATCACGTATGATTTTTGTGTATTCTAAATAACTGAATCTAAATCTAAAAGTTAATTAGCCCGGTGAGCCGTCCAAATTTGAAAGAAAAAACGACATGAAAAAATGAAAATGAACCATGAAGTTAGTCACCAGTTGAAGTTTTTGGGAAAAGTTTGGAAGTATGTTAATTAACCATACATGTCGGTAGGTAGGTCCGGTCCAAAGTACATTCCACTTCTTTTTTTTTGTGTGCCGGTGTAATTTTCCAATGCTGCTATAGATATATATTTTCATTAACTCCTCTGTTGAAAAACAGGCCCACGTGAATTTCAAATCTTATGTGTCTTTGTGAGCTATTTACACATCAAACCAGAACCAACAACTCCAATACTCGTATAACTCCCAATACTCGTACCTAGTTCTCGATTATCAAAACTAACCTCCGTTTCTAAAATTAAACATCTTTAAGCAATAAATTCCTTTAGTCATCCATCTAGCATGATGTAAAGCACCGACGTTGTCTAAATTAATAATCATTTTTGCTTCTTGATATTATAAAAGTGCTACTGTCAAATGCAGAAACTCTTTATAGCCATCCCTCGGTTGGTGTTCAAGAGCACTCAAAGTTCAAACTTAAGAATTTCTTCTTTGTCTCTTCCGATTGTGTTTTTTACAGCTTATTCATCTTTAATGCCTGATGGGTACTTTTATTTATCGATAGCATCCCAAGTTTTTGAAAACGTTAAAATAAAAGTACATAAGGTCCGAGGTATACTGTTACACAATCTTCAAAAGCCTTTTTTAACACAAATTCATAAATTAACACTATTTTCAGAAAATTAAAATGTATTATATGAACTTAAGTTTATAAAATTAAGAGTAAATTTCTATGATCAACTTTTAATTATAATGAATTACATTCAAAGTCTAATTTTCATTGCTTTGAACATAATATTTAAGTTTTGTTTTGTGTCCCAACCCTCGTTGGGAAACCCTCCACTTTACCTTAAATCATCCATTGGAATTTACATATAATAATGAATTACACCATAAATTATATGCAAGAACCATTGTGTAGGAGATTTTCAAGTTTATCACAGAATATAATATGAAGATACCGCTTTGAGAGTGCTTTTTTGAGAACGCCCGCCAGCGTCTACTGTCATGCGGTAGAAAATGCGCCGGCTTTCCTCCCTATAGTGCCACGGAGTCTCGCGCTTTTATCGTAGTATAACTTCAATCGCTTTGCGGCACGTGTTAATATTAAAATATTTAAAAAATATTTGGTATACTTTCATTTCATACCTTAAGGAAAAAAGTTAGGGGTTGCGACCGAAGAAATTTCGAGTTTAAAAAATTAGGACCACCCTAATGTTACAGGCAAAGTGATAAACCGGGCATTATTAATAATCCCCAAAGTGAGGTGGGGGATATAGTAAATTCAACAGCATTTATCCATGGGTATTTTTCACTTTGCCCAACATATGCTGGCATTATTAATACTTATTAATAGTGCCCACTTTTAATATCATATATAAAAAACTGTCCTTTGATCTCTATCTAGATAGTCTCATTTGCAATTAGTTTTTAAAATAATTTCATCATATATTAACACTATAAGCTTATGATGAGATGAAAAAGATTTTAATGAGGTTTATGTACAGTAGATTCCTTTGTTAACAAGGGTGGGATGATGCTACCCACTAATTGGCAGGGGTAACGGAACATTCACACAGCAACCCGTACCTCCTTTAGTTGAGGAGCAGCACACTTCTATCCTGGTGGTGCTACAGGTGCAAATGGAATTGGATTCGCATTGGTTCCGGGCCTTGCCACAGAACTCCCCAGAGCAACGTATTCCTGTCAGGAAAAAATTTTGTTATTTTGTATTTTTGTTGCTTAATCCAAAGTACAGTCGAATCCGCTTAATGTGATCACGGTGAATGTTATCAATCGGATAATGTTATCGAAATAGACAGGTCCCGATCATTCCTATTTAACTTAATGTAAAATACATCGTTTAATGTGATCAACTATGGATCATCACTCCGCTTTATATTATCAAAATTTGTCATTTCTCCTTTAAAACGACCGGTTTTGAGTTCCAAATTTTTTAAGGTCAATTTTAACAAGTAAATACCTGCTCCATGAGACCATCTGGCGCTTTATATTTCTAAAACTCAGTATTAGTAAGAAAAATAAAACATTCCGCATATTATATTGAAAGAAAACAGTTATGGGGGTCCGAATCCATACTTGTGATTGGTTAAAGAAACACCAAGATCCACGCTTCGCAGATGTTTCTGATAAGAGATTTTGATTTTCCCTTGTTTACTGAAATTCAGATTATGTAATAAATAAGTAGTTTATTGGAGTGGAAGGATATAAAGGAGCGGAAAAAGAGAGACCTCTTTCTATAAAAATACAAAGTAAAGTGATTATTTTAATTTTATTAACTACTCTTATATTTTCCGCTTAAAATTTTACCGAAAGTAAAATTAGAGTTTCATATACATTTATTACGATTACATAATTTTGATTTTAAAGCAAACAATCTAGTTACACTGTTTGCTGTTTTTTTATATGAGATCGCTTATTATCGATCGGATAATGTTATCAGTTTAGTCTCGGACAATTGCGATCACATTAAGCGGACTCGACTGTAGTACAGAGTACAGTTGAACTCAAGTTATCCGAATCAATTTGGGATCCCTCCCTATTCGGATGATTGGATTTTTCTGAAAAAAAGGGTTGTATTTTGTTGAGAATGGGATAAAACTATTTTTTAATTAATTAAAGGGAAAGGCAACACTGTTCCATGTTAAGCGTAACTAAGCGGTCTTTACTAACTTTATGTCCTGGAGCACTAAATTCCCTTTTAGGTGTTAAAGTGGTTCCAGACAAGACCGGCCTTTTCGGCATGTACAAAAACTCAGGAGTTTCGCGAATCGCATTCACTTACTTATTTTTTCTTTTCTGAAAGCGGTTCGGATAAATGCAGTTCTACTGTATTTAGTTTACAAATTTCGCACAATTTAAAAATCCTTTCCCCCAAGTTCTCTTATTTCAAAGACTCAATTCCCCATATTCTGTTTATTCTCCATTCAGATTTCAGGGATGTAACCAGACGGGGAATTCGGATACATACCCCCCGAAAGTCAGAAAATTACTCTGTTTGACCATAGAAAAGGAATAAAATTATCCCATATCCCCTCCCAAAATTCCAATATCCCTCCTTCGTAATTTTTTTCTAACTGCGCCACTGTCTCAATTTTGATGTCCTAATTTTCATTTTTTATGCTGTTAAAAATCTTTTTTAAGTCTGTTACCTGTAATTTTGTTCGATTAGCCGCATTAGAATATACGCCACGAACTTTTAAAATAAAATATCATTGAATACGCTCCTGGAATTGATACGGCGAAGTCTAAAATCCCTAACTATCGACCTATTCTGTGATTCTGTAATGAATTGATGATGGTACTGGTACTTTTGATAACAAGGGGGTTTTATCCAAGGGGGTTTTAGGGTTATTTTTAATTTTGAAATAAGTAAAATAAAATATAAAAGTAAAAAACCATTGAAAAAGCTCCACAATTGATACGGGGAAGCCTAAAATTCTCAAAATAGTATAGTCTTATTCATGAGCAGATATAGGTGGGGCAAGCTGGAAACCTCGGAGGAGGAAGCTGTCCCTGATGGCTTTAAAAGCATGATTTACTAGTATAAAAATGAAATTTTCTCAAGATGTTGGGAGGCATTGCCCCTCACAACCCTCCCCCCTTAAATCCGCTCATGGTCCTTTTATGTGATTCTATATTGAATTGATGATACTGGTACTTTTGATAACAAGGCCGTATCAAAGGGAGGTTGTATAGGGTTGTTTATTATGTTGAAATATTTTATCAGCCAATTTTTTTAATAAAAAGAAAAAATTTTCCCGCGATCAGATTTCATCCGATTTTTAATAAGTTATTGTGGTCATTTCCGAGTGAAAACCTTCTGTTGCAATTTGTTTCAGGTTATGGTTTAGTCCACAGATTGACCGGAATAAATTCATTTCGTCTACTTAGAAAACATGTTTTATAAACTTTGCTCGTTGGATTAAAATGTTTTTATCACCAAACTTTTTAATAATACTATTTTTTCATTTAACGCTAGCTTTCTGTCTAAATTCATTTCTCTGGAAGAGAATCTCTGTGTCGGTTAGAATTTGGAAAACAAAAGTTGATAATTTAGAATCGGTTGGAAAAATATAAAAACCTGTTTTAAACGTTTATAACGTAATTTTTCTCATGCGTAACGATTTTCAATTATAAATTGCGTAAAAATAAAATAAGTAGCAAAAATAATAATTAACTAGTTATTTATTTAAAGATCTCTAATTATTACATACTTTAAAAATAATACTATCATTAGTTTTGAAGCCTTTTTGACAGTTAACCCCTTAACACCCCGTTTAAAAACGAAAGAAGAAAAAAAAATTCTGAAAAAATACTTGAGCATACAACCTTAGGGGTCATCCATAAATTACGTGAGGCGTTTTTTCCAAAATCTGGACCCCCCCTCCCCCCTTGGTGAGATTTTGCTGGACCCCCCCCCTCAAGTGAGATTTACCTACAACTTTTTAAAAATAATTTGCAGTATCTTATCTGTTTCTCATACTTAAAAAAAGAAAATCGTATAATTTCTAACTTAAAAAGTTGACGTGAGATTTTAATCGACCCCCTCCCCCCTTGGTGAGATTTTTCCAAACCCCTCCCCCCCCTTTTTGACCTCACGTAATTTATGGATGACCCCTTATTACGTACAATACATCAAAAAATATTTAAAAAAAAACAAAGTTAAATCGGTGGAATTTAAAATCAACGGTAAATTGATAATTTTCACCAATTTTGCATTTTCTCTTATAAATTATTCAAAAAAAAAATAATGAGTAGAATTGCAGCAAGATATTTATGAAAAAAATTAAACAATAACGGTTTCAAACGGAGTTTTTTTACAAAAGGTTTTAAACGTAAAACCATGTTTGGAATTGACATAAGGGGCCATTCATTAATTACGTAAGGATGATTTTGGCAATTTTTGACCCCCCCCCTACCCCCATGTAAGGGTATGTAAGATTTTTCAAACCCCTCCCCCCCTATTCTTACGTAAGATTCCATTTCGTTTAATCAGTTAAAACTCCAATAAAAAAGATACATCTGATATACCTTCATTTTTTAGGATAATGTCCTAGTACCCGCCCATTAGAAATAAAAAAAAAAAAAAATATACCTTCATTTTTTTAAAATTAAAGCTTCGATAATATACCGAGGTCATCAGCATTTTTTAGTTTTTCTGGGGTTATTCAATAGTTATTTGATTGGAATTTGTTTACATTAACTTTTAAAATCGTACGTAAGAATTGGTTTGACCCCCCCCCCACCCCCAAGTAAGGGTATGTAGAGATTTTTCCAACCCCCCCTCCCCCTAGAGACCCTTACGTAATTAATGAATGGCCCCTAATATGCACCAAAAGGTAAATTTTACATCTCAAAGTTTAGCAGTCAATTTTTTTTATTTTAAAATATGTTTCAAGCGGAATTTCTGGTGTTTGTTTTAGTAAAAAACAATTAAGCAAGTATATAAATAGAGAAAAGGAGAATTTATTCATTTCATCAGTTATTAAATTCCTCTTTTAAAACCCGAAAATCGTAAATTTAAAAACTTTTTTTCTCTCAATGGCTCTGCGTTTCGAAAATGTTTGCGAACTACCGCTGTTAACGGAAGCGAAATTTTTAGTTTTAAAAGTTTAATATTTTTATACAGCTGAAACTAGTAACCTTTCAGCTCCTTTGAGTGTTAGCGTTTTATTTCCGATTCTGCGTAGCTTTCGATAATGGTCATGAAATATCTTAGTACCGTTCATAACTTCAATTCGGTTTTTCAAATACTTTCTCTAATTTTAACCGAGTTAATATGGTATTTTATGTGTATAATATTTCCAAATTAAGAAGCTCACTTTCATTTTTAATGTAAGGGTATACTACTATATAAAAATAAAGGAAATAGTAACTTTTTTAGGGGTTATATTTTCTTATTTTCTCTATACATTTTAGTGGTATTTGTAAGTCATGGAGGATTTAGAAACAAGACCAGTGGAGGATCCAGGGAGGGGGCCATGGCCCCCCCCGAGAAAATTTCAAAAATAGTTAAAAACCCCTTTTTCAGAGCTAAAATTCAAAAAAAATTTCATTGTAATTCATGGGATGTCTGACAAGAATAAAAACAACGCAAGGGGGGCCATGCTCCATCCTGAGAAAAATTCCAAAATAGGTAAAACCCCGTTCTGTTTTGTCACCATATCTTCGGACGGGGGAGATGCTTGGGGCTTGGTGTGGATAACTGCAAATGGAGTGTCCAATTTCGTTCAGGTGGAGTTTCAAATTGTATTGCCCCTTTCTTGTTTTCGCTTCCCACGTAAGTCACGTAACTTGACCTGGGGACGACTGGGGGTGACATTTTCTACTTGAAAAGGTGGGTCAGTTCATTATTTGTAATTTTGTTCTCGAGAAGTTGGTATCTCAGTGCTGCGATTAGAAGAAAAAACTATTTTTTCAGTCCCAGGCTTCAGTAATGGTAATTTGATTTAGTAATTAATCAGGGCGTTATCAAAGAAATTCCCCCGAAATTTCAATGTCAATTTTTTACTGTTTTTACTTAAAAATTAGTCTTAAAATGCATAAAACCCCTACTTTTAAGGCTAAAAATTCAAAAATTTTCTTGGGGAGAACCCCCAACTATTATTACAGATTACAGTCGTTCCTTGAAAATTTTGGGACTTACAAGAGAAAGAGGGAAAGAGTGGGAACTCGGGGAGGGGGGAAAAGGGACTCCAAAACGAGTTAAAATCCTGCTTTTAGGGTCAAATTTCCAGAAATTTTCTGGGAGAGGACCCCCCAGACCCGCCTTTGGAACTTGGAACACTATCATTTACAACGTTTTTGTAAAAAGTTTGTCAAAATGCAAACATCCAACCAAAATGGAAATTAAATTCTTGAAAATGTATGTCCGAAATCCAGATTAGGTGTACTAAAACGAGTTGAAAATCTGCTTTTTAGACTTAAATTTCCAAAAATTTTCTGGGGGAGAACCCCCAGACCCCCCTTTAGCACATTAGAAGACGATTTTAATATTGAAAATTCTTCGCCCCCTCCAAAAAAACAAATACTGGATCCACTGCTGTCACTTACCTTGGTCAACACCAAAATCGAACTAAAGTTTCAAGAAATTTTTGGCCAACCCCCCCCCGAAAAAAAAAGTCTAGCTACGGCCCTGTAATTAACAGTTACACAAATTAACTATTGTATGCAATATTGAGTCGTAAATGACTTTAAAATTAATAAATCTTAAGTCTATGCTTTCGAATAACAAATTTCCTTCCTCCATTAATTTTCAAAAGCTTTTTGAAATTGTTTTTTCTTGTACGGGATAAATTGATTTCATATTTTAACTGTTTTTCACTTCAAAAACATAATTCTTCTAATGATATAATTAAAAATATTCATTTTGCATACAAATTAATGTTTTTATAGAGAAGTATCGTATTTTTCCAAATGGCCCCCCCCGAAAATTTGGTCTGGAACCGCCCCTGAACAAGACCCTGTGGGGGCAAAGCTAAAGATTTCGAACCGCGACATACTGCCTTAAAATGATCTAGAAACAACAATTACCGTTTAAAAAATGGAAATTTTAAAATTTTGGAGGGAAACACCTGACCCCCATAAATTCTCCTACGTATACTTACTGCCTTGGAAAGCTTTGCAAATCCTTTGAACCTTGGCATCCAATCTTTGTGGTATAAAAGTGTCAGCACCCACAGTGAGCTTAAAAAGAAACACTATCATTATCAGTAATCCAAATGGAAATCTAAGATCCATTTCAAATGGAAGCTGGAAAGACACTGCAAATTCTGCTCGACTTTTACGTGTATTCGATCAAGAGCGCGGGTTTCGGATAAAAATGAAGGACGCATTCCACGCATAGAGTTACTGTGTAATTTCCTTAAACAATGCTGTATTTCATTGCCTGTTTGACTTTCAACGAGTAATTACCTAATTTAATTTGGAGAATCACTGTGAGTTCGAGGGACTAACTGGTAGTTGTTTAAATACATTAGGTCACCCAAGCAGTGGCAGAATCACGGGAGGTGACAACGGCAACAAATGACGATGACATACATGGGTCCGTTCTGGGGACGGAATTCCGTCTTTATAAGAGTTCTGGGAACGGAATTCCGTCCCGGGTATACTGAAACCAAAAGTAAGCTGATCAATTGCAGCTATTTGTGCTAAATTACAATACTTATAAAGCTCATTTTGCTCACAAATCAGTCGGTTTTACTCAGATACAGCTTTAGCTTAAAATTTAAGGAACAATTTAATTGTTCATATGATAATTTTTTAGAATTTCTTCAATTTGAAAAATAAAGGCTAGACTGGGGGAAATGGTATGAAGAGTGGCACCCATGAACATACCTACTGGACGTACATTATGGGATATTAGAAAATCCCCAGATCCAGATGTAGGATCCAAAATGCGTTAACTTAAAATACTACTTTCAAGAATCAATTTCAAAAACTTTCTAGGGTAGGGCCCCCGGACTAACATTCCTGCAGGGGTGTAACTGTGAAATTGATTTAATTTTAAATCATGTTTTAAAGGTTCTGAGTTAACCCCCCCCCCAAATATAGTTATCGGAGTGAAACTAGGAGAGAATCGCCCCTCCAAAACTATTTAACTCTCTGAACTCTATTTAATTTCACATACCTTGAACTATCCCATCAATGGTGTAGCCTGAAAAAAATTTAATTGGAATTTCGGGATAATGGGGTAAGTTAAAGTATTATACCTAAACTGGACGGAAATTTCTAAGCTAAAAAGTAACGAAGGGGCTCAAATCAAGTTTCTATTCTATATATCTGTATTTTTAAATATTTTGTTTAAGAAATAGAAAAAAAATCCAGTCTAAAAATCTCATAGGAAGCCGATTGAAGGTACCTTGATTCCTTCCATTTGTTCTTAAATCTCCTTTTTTTATAGGTTTGCTGGTCGAACGATTAAAAAAATTTTTCTGAAAACATATGTTTGTTCTGTGGAACGTGTTTATTAGAAATTTTCCCCAGAAACCATTCCATTCCCATTCAGAAAGTTATCGTTTTAAGACAGTGGTTCCCAACAGGTGGTCCGTGAGAAAGTTGCTTAACACATCCAAAAAATGTGTGGAAAATTTCAAAAAATAGTTTCTGTGCGGAATAAATGCATTGAAAAAAAAGGTTAAAACTTTTAAGATAAAGTTGGGTATAGAGATGGTCCGTACGAGGTTCAAATTTAAGTGAAGTGGTCCGCAGACATATTTGAGTAGGGAACCACTGTTTCAAGATATTTGATGTTCGCTTGAAAAACTTAAGTTCTAGTTCATTTTGATTATAATTTTTAAAATATTTACCACACTGCGGAATATCGCCCTACATGCAAAAGCAATAGTTCAAACAGCTATTCCTTAGAATTGACCTAAATAATGACATACAAAATTGAAAGAAAATCGGACATTGAAAAGTTTTTCTTCCAAATTTCAATTTTTTAACCTCGAAAATCGATATTTTTAAAAAAAATTCATGTTAAAAACGTTTGAGGCATTTGCCAAATGTAATTATTTCATGGATATTGTAGTTATGGAACTTATATTATCTATTTAACTTAAAATGATTGCAATTGATGATTAAATCATCAGTTAATTTATTAAAATGAACAATAAAATACATGCTAAATCTTAATCAAGAGTCAAGTGAAACCGAAAATAGCTTAACAATATTCAGTAATAAAATCATCTAAAAAAACAATTTAATTTTAAAAAATTTAAATTTAAACAAATTCAAATATTTTAATTTCTTTAAATTTTAAATATACTTTTAATTATTTAAGCATTTAAAAAAATTAAATACATTTTTCAATTTTCAAATTTGATTTTTTAGTTATAAAAAGCACAAATTCAACTGTAAATAATTTTATTTAAGCATTTTAGTGTTTAAATTGGAAAATATGTTTAGCCTTCTTTCCAGAGATGGCGCCAGTAGCGTTCGATATGTTTTATTCACATTTCAAATACAATCTAATTATAGAAGTATTTTTGTCATTTACATTATTTTCATCCCCAGTGTCTTCAAAGGCCCTTATAATCAGCATATGTGTTGTTTGTGGAAGATGAATGATAAGGCCTTGCCTTGTCTCCTTTGATTGAATGAAAGCATTTTTACTCAAAGTTTTGTAATGACACAATTTTTTTTTTCATGATATAAAGGGATTCTTTTCAAAAAAAATTTAATTTCGCTCGCTCTCTCTGCATCAAAATTAAGAAACATTTTTATTATGCCACAGCTCTCATACTGCCATGTGTTATTTTATTTGCTATATCTCAGTATTAATTAACAGATGGCCCCACTGCTTTATCTTTTTAAACTTCTTTGTGAATGAATTGCTATTTTTATCTCAAACCGGTTCGAATTCGAATTTGTGAAGCAAAGCAGAAAAAAGTTGCTTCTTCAACAAGCAGACCTAGCTTTGGTTGGTGAGGTTAGATCTGATCTAGGAAGTGGGATGTATATAGAATAGTGTATAGTTAGTTTGAATGTTATCCTTTTATCTCAACGCCTTTTAATTTTTTTCATACTTAGGATTCTTACTCGGACGAATTCGTGAGAAGAAAAGCTATCCTTATTTTCACGAAAAACAGCACTAATGCTAATGAGGAATAAGAATAAATTATTTTACTTGAAGAAATAATTTGAAATCCAAAGTCATGACAATATTATAAAATATTTTGGGAATTGATCCCTCAAAACCAAAATCCGAGATTCCTATTTAACCCAGAACGGTGTTCGATAATGGATATTAATATTTTTAATTATCATAAACACTTGCACACAGCTCATGTGCTCAAAAATGAACGAAAAGTAGGGGAGCGGCGTGCTCTTTCAACTTCAATACAACCTGCGGCCCAAACCCATGGTGTCAGGAGTTCGGAGCTTGGCAATGGCATGTGTGCTGCCGATCCGTGAAGAATTTTTTTTCGACAGGAAACCGTTCGGCAGCAGGTATTGTAGTTTTCCCGCCGTATGGAAACTACCATTCGTCCCATTTGTAGCTTCGGTTTAATACTTTACCTGTATAAAAAATGGTGAGAAACATGTCGATCACTAGAGTTAGAAGAATTTTTCGAGACGAATACTCGAAAATTATGCTTACTCACGCTAGCTTTTGTGGTGTAATTCGAAACACGTTTGAAGTGTGAAGGACTACATGGTGGATTTTAGCAGTTTATATAAATAAAATATTATGTTTTTTTGGTTTGCTGATTTTCTTTGATCCACAGGATAACAAAAAATTATTCAATTTTAATTATAAAAAAACTTAAAATCCCTGTATCCATTTTATCCCTACTCTATGGTTGTCGTTTAATTGTATCGTCTGTCATTTTATAAAATAATTAAATTGTCCACTTTAATTTTAAAAATGGTTATTAAAATCAATTAACTGAGAAATAAGTCAAAAGTCATTCTCAAAACATTTTTTACTTACTAAGACTGGATAAAAACAGGAGACTAATAAAATTTAAAAAAATTTTATACTAATGTTACTTTAATAGCAAGTTTAAAAGCATTTTTACTATTTCGAATATGCATCTATCGCAGTTTATAATTAGCCTTAATAAAGACAAGGTTGTTGTTTTCTTTTTACGAGAAAATTTATTTGATTGGTTGGTCCAAATTTTGGAGCACCCAAATATATATTATCCATTACTCAATATTAGGGTGGCCCACTTTTCTATGGGAAAAAATAAAGTGTTATGAAATTGCCACGGCACCCCCTCAATTTTTTAGACCTACAGAGAATCAAATTCTCTGTAGGTCATATTCAATATTTCAAATATTCAATCAAAGTTTGGGCTCTGTACCTTAATTAGAAAGCGATGACCAAAGAGGAGTGAAAAAGTCCAAATTCGAAGATTTTTATACAAAACAACTAAAAAAACAAAGATCAAACCATCTAATTTTGTTCAGGATTTTTTTTATAGGAAACTACTAATTTTATAGATATAATGTTCCAAGTTTTGTTTTTTATCACCTTTATTTTGGTTGCAGTAATTTTCTAATGTCCAAAGAAGTTTTGTAAAGTTGTTTTTCCTGCATTAAACAGTTAATAACTCTCGAACTATACAACTTAAAAACCTAAAATTTGTCCCATTTTGTTTGTAAATTTTTTGTCTTTGATTTAATGTGCATCATGACCATCATTTTCAAAAAGTTTTTTTCAAAATTTAAAAAAAGTGAAAAAAAATTTAATAAAAACTTTTTTGAAATAATATTAAAAACCTTTTAACTCTTAAAATGAACATTACTACCAAATTTCAAGTTGAAAATAAAATTTAATCATGTATAAAAAAATAAAAATATTTGAAATTTAGGCAAGTCCCTAAACTATCCCTAAAATTATACAGCAAGAGCGATTCACTCATGGAAAATTCATAAACTCGCTTGAGGGTGTCCATATGTCTTAAAACATGCAAAAAATGTCACACAAATTTTAGTTGTTTGTATAAAAATATTCGATTTTTCAGAAATTTTAGAAATTTCACTCCTCTTGGTCATCGACTTCTAATTCGAATTCAGAGTTGAAATTTTGGCTGTGGGCTTCTATTAGCTGTTCGAAAAAAAGTAGAGGGTGCCCAGAACTGTACCTGAAAAAAAGTTTTTTAGGCCACCCTACTCAATATCCTTTTGAAATAAAAAAAACATAGTTCGTCATTTGCTTATACGCTTGACGAAACAATTATAGTTTTAAATGTTATGCCATGGCAGAAACAAATTTCCCATCAAATCAATGAAAATACATTTTTCAATTAACATCATTGCAAACATCATAAAAAGATGAAACTTCCGAAACATTCAAGTAACTTATTAATACATTAATGTTTTTAAGTATGAATAAAATGCTTTAAACTAAATACATTTTTTATTCTTTTTATTACTAAAAATAATAAAAAATGTAATCACTGTACTCAGGCACTGATGTTACCACACCTGTGCTATATTATTTTTTGTACCTTGCGTTTGTAAAATACTTTTTTTATATTTTCTTAAACATTAATTAATTGAAATAATAACTTTTTTATGGAGTGGTAACGTTAGGTATCGGTCAATGATCTCGCTCATTTAACAAGAAATGATGCTTTTCACAAGTTTAATTCCAATAATAATGTTTAATATTTGTTCTCTCAAGGTGTGCCTTGAGCATAGTGGAAAGTGTTGAGTGCAGGCGTAGAGACATCTGCTACTGCTAGCCAGTGCACCTGCCCGGTACGACAGCTGAGTTTAGAACAAGTAGTCAGACTGGTACAATGAGACATTTTTACAGAGCAACAAAAACTCAACTGTGGTTAGGGTGAAAAGGTACTGCTGAAAAATACAAAAATACAGGAGAGGGATTATTTAATTCTCTCTAAGCCCCTGGGCCAGGGGCGTATGTACGCGGAGGGCGGGGTGCCCTTGACCCCCCGAAATTCGGACTAGGTGTAGTTAAAAGTAAACACCGTGTTTTTCCAAAAAAATTATGGGGGAGAACCCCCAGAAAATCCCCCTCTTTTTACTCGGAACTTTATTAACTACTTTTTCATAATTAAAATCATAAAAATCCAAATCAAATTTCTAAAAATATGTGTCCAAAATTCGAACCTGTTTTTAGGGTAAATTTCCAAAACATTTTCTGTGGTAAGGGCCCCCAGATCCCTTTTCTCAACTGTATAGGAACTCTATTATTCGCAACTTTTTTAATAATAATTAAGTTCATCAAAATGCAAATCGTACATAAAAATGACTCGGAATTTTTTGACTCGGTGCCAAAACTAGTTAAAAACCTGTGTTTTAAATCAAATTTTCAAAAATTTTCTGGGGGAGGACCAGAGATTCCAAACTTTTTTGACTCGCGGGGCCCTACTGACTAAAAATTCTTCCAAGGTGCCCCTAAAAAAATGAAAATTTGTAAGTTTTTAAAATTTTGAACTGCAATTTTCCTTTATTAACTTTGTGATACTATTAAATTGAAAGCAAATGAAATGTACAAACTTTTCAAATATATTCTTCTAACTTCTTTATAAACTTTTTATCAACCACCCCTCATAACCATTTTTCTTTGAATAAAATTAGCTTTTATCTTGCATGATAAATTGAATTTTCCTTCGGTTGTCGTCATGCCTAACTTTTAATAGCACACGAAATGTTTCCCCTGGGGGTAGTATAATAGTACTTAGGGGAGAGACGGATATAACCATTGAATAGAAGGTGCATTGAGGGATGGTATTATAGAGTATTTTCCCCCGGAGTTCCGGATCTATCATTCTTTCATTATCTTGGCTCAGTGGCGAATCCAGAAGGGGGGCTGTGGCTGTGGGGCTGCAGCCCCCCCCCAGGAATGAGACATTCAAGTTTTGGTAATAGCAATAAAGCCAAAAAAGAAATTTCAACACTATGCGGACATTCGGTGGTGTTACCCAAAGGGTCTCAAAATGAATCAGAACCCTACTTTTAAGGGTAAAAATTCCAAAAATTTTCTGGGGGAAGACCCCCAATCCCCCTCGAAATTTTGGAATCTAATAAGTACGGTTTTTCCTTGAAACTTTAGAGAATTACAAGGAGTGAATCCTCTTTGATGTAACCTCCAAGTTTCTCAACATGAGTTAAAATGCCACTTTTAGAGGCATAATTCAAAAATTTTTCTGGAATAGGAACCCCTAAACCCCCTAAAAATTTCACAATACTATAAACTTTTTCCTTGAAAATTCTTCCGCCTACAATGAATGAGTGGTGCTCTTTTGGGTGAAATCTAAAAGGCTTCAAAATGAGCTAAAATACTATTTTGAGGGACAAATTTTCAAAATTTTTATGGGGGTGGACCCCCAGACCCCCTTTTTACTTGGAGTTGACATTTTTACACAATTTTGAAATTTAGTACACCAGAATTGAAACCTTACGAAGTCATCTCTCCTAAAACTTAGTATTTCTAGGATTAGACCTCAGAAAAGATGTTGAGTAATCCCCCTAAACAAAAATCTGGCTACGGCACTGGCAACCCCCTCCTCCTTTCAGTTGCTTACATAAATATTTAAACAGCCCATAATAGCAATTAAGTTATTGGTGGAACTCAGCCCCCCCCAGACAAAAATCCTGGATTCGCCACTGTCTTGGCTTTCACTTGAAGAAAGTTTTTTTCTCTCGATCCTGCAAAATTTCCTTCTGTTTTTATGAATAATGTTTTTTTAACATAACATAAGCTTTATTATCACACAACATAAGTGAGGAAAATAAGGTAACATATTCGTCACCAAGGGGACTTTGTCCCGTTCAGGTGACAGATAAACTTGAATATAAATAATGTAATACATAAACTTTAACTTAAAGAAAATAAATTTAAGATAAATATATATAAAAACACACACACACTGGAAAGCAATAGGAACTAAAAAACAAACAAAAAATATATTAAAAATTGAAAACAAGGTTACAAAATTTACAGTCGTACATAAAAAACAATAAGAAATTAAAACTAAATAATTGAAGGCATTAGAAAATTGAATAAAAAATGAAAAGCAAATAACATAGATTTAATAATAGACAGAGTTGGCAAAAGTCTGGTTATTTTAGTTATAGTTGCTTCGTTTTAAATCTGAAAATAACGGTCTATGTCGTCCAAATTTATGATGAAATTAAAAAGTTCACGTTTAAATGTTGAATATGTCTTTTATATTTTGAAGATAAGAAGGCACATGGTTATAGATTTTAGGTCCTAAAAAGTAGAAATGCTTCCGAAATATTTCTTTAGAAAAATGAGGAAATTTTATAAATTTCATTAGGTCTTCTTTGAGATACATTTAGTTTTAATTCAAATCAAATCAAAATTTATTTTTACTAATATATATATATACATAGTTAAGGTCAAAACAAAAAATATAAGGGAAAATGACAAAAATACACGTATGAGACACCAAGGAGTCAAATTGACTCTTACAGGTGACCGAAAATTATACATCAATGTTTTCACACATTGATTTGTTTCGGTACAATAAAAGAACTACACGGAATAAGAAGTCATACTTAAAAGGTCGTTCAAATTTCTAAAACTATAAGCATGTGAATGATAGGGGTTTAAAATTTTGAAACACTTGTTCTAGATCGAAATTAGTGGTAGTAAATTATATTTATAATAACCTCCCCAAATAATAATGCCATAATTTAACAATGAGTAGAACCAAGAATAATAAAGTGTTTTTAAAAAATTTGCATCAATTTTATTTTTTAAGTGGTGAAATTTAACTAACATAAAACGTAATTTTTTACTTAGTTCATTTACATGAGTTTTCCCCTTTAAGTTAGAGTCAATATGTAAACCTAGGTATTTAATTGTAGAGAGGGATTTCAGAACGAGGCACTGACAGTTAGAATTATTTTTATTGCAATAAGAGGAATGAAATTTAATATTAAGATTTGTTTCAGACTGTATTAAGTTGAAATAAATATATTTTGTTTTATTTAAATGTAGGCATAAATCATTTATAGTAAACCATTTTCTTATTTCAGTCAGATCAGATTCTATTTGTAGCAGAAGTGTATTAATATCAGAGCATGAATATAACAAGACAGAATCATCGGCATATGTGAACATTTTGCCATATAACTGTAGTTTACCCAAATCATTTATATATTTATAAAAATAAGAAATAACAAAGGACCTAAAATTGGGCATTGAGGAACGCCACGGTTTGAAATAATAAAATTACTGAAATTGTTTTGAATTTTAACACGCTGTTCCCTATTTGATAAATATGTTTTGAACCAATTAAGAATATTTCCACGAAAACCAGCAAAATCTAATTTTTTATTAATAAATTATGATTGACATTATCAAATGCCTTTGATATATCCAGGAAGATCGCTACTGTTTTTTTATTACTGTCTATATTCTTGTAGATGAATTTTGAAAATTGCAAAAGTGCACTTTCCTTAACGCTTGTCCTTAACGCTTCTATTATGCACTCCAACCCCCATCCTATCCATGTAAAAAATCCTACGAACTTCTGGCAAAGAAATTCGGTGACCTGATGTCGTTTCCCCGGCAAATAACACTTCAAAAGGGAAATTATAGATCATAGAGGTAATGTTGATAGTTCTCACTTGCAACTTATAAATATAATGAAACTTTTTACCTCTAGAATTAGAATTCGGAAAAAAAGAAGAATCAGATCTGATATTCATGCGTATTAAATTAGGTGATGTTTGCAATCACGAACTGAAAGGAAGGACTTGGCTTGATTTAGGGGCGGGTGGCAGGCCCGTAGCTACTGGGGGGCAAGGGGGGCTGAGCTCCCCCCTGGCATCTTCATTTGCCCCCCCTAGAAAATTTTCACAAATTCTATCCACAAGAACATCCATGGGGTAGCCAGGGGGCAGCTCTGCCTCATTTTAAAACACGAGTCATTTACTTCTAGCTAAGTTAAAACCCAGTTTTTTAGGTCAAATTTTGAAAAATTTTCTGGGGTAGGGCCCCCATACCCCCATATGTATTTAAACCTTTATTATTCACAATTTTTTTAACAACAAGTTCATCAAAAACAAAATTTTACTTAAAAAATTTCCTAATTTTGGTCTACAAGTACCAAAAGCAGTTTAAAACCCTGTTTTTAGGGTCAAGCTTCCAAAAATTTGCTGGGGGAGGACCCCCAGACCCCCCTTTGATACTTGTATCCCCCATTATTACAAAAGATGGAGCAGTTCCTTCTATAGATTAACAGATTAACCCAAAGGATCTAAAAACGGACTAAACCAGTACTTTAAGCTTCAAATTTTTTTAAATTTTTCTGGGGGAGGACCCACAGACCCCCCTTTTTGCTTGAGAACATGTATTGTAAGCAAAAATTTAAATAAAATGCCTTACAATATTAGTCAGAAATAGGTAAAACTAGAAAAATTTAAGACCTAACTCCTCCCGAAACAAAAGTCTTGTAGCAGCTCCCTGGGCCCGAGGGTTTTATGGGTTTTGTCCCCTAGTCAAACAGTAGAACCTACGCCTATGATACCTCCTGAAAACCCCCTTGCCCCCCTAAAAAAGTGGGTGCCCCACCAAAGGGAAATTCCTGGCTACGGACCTGGCGGGTGGCAACCGACCCACCCACCTTCCCCTACCACCTTCGTCCCTCTCTCTAACTTATGTCCAGCCAGATGGGTGGTAGATATTTTTCCCAATGCTTCAATGAAAGGAATGTTATAAAAGCAACGAACCATGTTGCATGACATAAATTTAGGACCTTTGGAACCGGAGGATGAATTTTTCACAGGTGTTCCTTCCGCCGCTCCCTTTTGCCTGGAGGGGCCGTAATGCCCCGTTTTGCCCCGTGCCGCCTTCTTCCTTCAGTCAACAAGGCAAAAGAGCCAAAGAAACCAGTTTTCTGAGGGGAAGCAAAAGACTCTTTCATATCATTGCTCTGAGAAGGCAGTGTTACTGGAAACTTTTTTGGGCTCACTAAAAATATAGTGTCGAAAAAAGGCCTATTGTAAAAAACTTTATATTTTTTCTATAAACTATTGTTTTCGTGTTTAAATTATTATTATGGGGATCATCAAATAGCTTTTGAAATTGTTTAATAATTTTGAAATTAAATTTTTTTTTCAAAATTCACTTTTGAAACTAAATAGTTAACTCCAGGGAATAAGTATTGTGTATCTTTAAAAAAATTTATATTTACCCCTTAATATTGGTACAACTTTCAACTTAGGGGAATCTGTCCCTGGTGGCTTTGGAAACATTATTTTCCCTTATAAGAATGGAATTTTCTCGAACATTACGTTTATCCTACATTGCTAATAATTCGGAAATGAAGTATCGACCCCACAAGAGGTTCGTTAATTTCTTTCGGATTTTTTGTGGGGTTCGCTAGGAGAATAGGTTTGGGAACCTGTGAACTACTCTCGACCGATTTTCCTTTTCACTTTAATGATAGAATGCCGAAAAACTTGAACAAGGATGTGAAGAAACGAGGAAAACACTTATCACTGTGCGATAACAGCTGAGTGGGTTTTAAGGGATGTCTTAATAAATAAAATTATCTGTATTTCTTTTGCCGCAAAACGCGAAGATTAAAGACCCGAATAGTCAGGGCTAGGCAAAACTAGGCTTTTGTTGCTCAAATTAAAACAGATTTGTGAGTGAATTAAATCTTATCGGTATTATATGTATTTACTTAATTATAAAAGAGATACTAATTTTATTTTCAATTGTTAAATACATTAATTGAATCTTTTAAACATCTAATAATACTTAAAAACTTTAATAGATACGTAGATGTGTTTGGAACTTTAGTCAGCTATATTGCTATTTCCAAGGAGATAAAATGCAGATTTATTAAAGTTCAATTAGTTAATTAATTTAATGATATAATTCCCTTAAATTTATTTGAAAATCTTGGTTTTTTTTCACTAAATTAAAAGCTTAAATTAAAATTATATTAAATTAATATAAGCTAAATTAAAGGATCGGGTATTCCTTTCGATTTATGTCGATGAGTATCAAATTTAAAGCTCGCGTAACATATACAGAAAAATTATTTGAAGATAAGATTATAAAGCTCCGATCCCGTTATCTTTATCCCCTTAAGTGCCTCGGAATAGTAAATTTTCACATAAACCTCAAGAGCGATGATAGTTATCAGACTCTTATACACTTTAACTTTTTAGAGTGTACCAGCAAGCATTTAGCGTTAATTTTTTTAAGCTAAAATAAATGTTCAAACTTTTTAAACTCGAGCTAGAATTTCAATAAACCACATGCGTCCAGAAGGGGGTCACGTCTCCTCAATAATTAAGAAAATTGTTTGAACTTTATTTTTAACTTTTATGAGGAGAACGTAAATTGAAACCAGTACCAGTAAAGGGGGGTAACCGCTACCAAAATATTTCATCCGTCCCCCTAAATTAGGGGTTCTCAACCTTTTCTCCTTTTAAGGTAGAATATTTTGACGACCCTTTCTAAGTTATAATGTTATTTTTTTAAAATCTATTATGTTTTACTAGTAATGATCTAATGATACCTCGTTTAAATTTAATGTTTCTTTGAACAATACATGCAACCCATAAAATCATGTGAATATATATTACTTAAAAGTAAGACAAGTAATAAAACCAGTGATTTTTACACTGTTTCAAGTTACAATAGTAGTATTACAGAATGGCAATTTATTCCTTTCTACTTTTGCTTTTCCTGCATTTCGCAACCACTTGCCCCTTGGACACATCCTGCAACCCCCAAGGGGTCGCGACGACCCCCCGTTTTTGAAAACCCCTACAAAAAGTATTTAGCTTTCTAGCCTAAAAAAGTGAGTTCCCTAAATATTTTTTCCAACTACAACGCTGCTTGAAATATAAAGATTGAAGTCGAAAATTAAAATGTATTTCCCAGGACACCAAAAGTGAGTTCGACCCACAGTTTTAAAGGGCCGATTTTCCCAACCACATATTATCTTTCTTTCCTCAGACCCCCTTGCAATAAGATGTAACTGATAATTCACAAAACCTTAAAGCTAATTTCATGGGTCAGAACCTTAACATCTTTATAGTTAAGGAGGCAGTGCTGAAATCCAAAAACATGTACGTATTTCTTATATTATTATTATTATTATTATTATTATTATTATTAACTATTATGTATGTATTAAGGTCGTTGCTCGTTAATAAATCAAGACTTTTTAAAAATCTTTCCTTGAAGAAAACCGAATTCCTGGGTCGTCCCCCAATGTTCAGTTGCAGCTTAGCCGACGACTATGCATTATCCATAAAGAACTTAATTTTGAGAACTCCTTACGCATTTTCTTGTAAAAAAAATTTGCATACATTGCTAGAAAGAGAGAGAAGATTTTAAGAAAAAGACCAGATAACCTTGTTGGAGGTTTTCTTCAATTTATCTTAACCTTTTTTAAGAATTTTTAAAAAGCCTTTTTTTTTTCAAAATATTATTGAAAAAATATTTGAATTAATTGACATCGCATCTAACTCACGTGTGGGTAGATGGGAATATCCGGAAAAAACCGGAAACTATGGAAAAAACTGGTTTTGTTCCGTTTTTTTCCGAAGGGTTTGTTTCTTTCCGGAAATATTAAAAATGTTAATTTAAAATATTATTTAGATGATATTTTTATACAATAAAACACTTAAGAATGAAGTTTTAACCATATAATAAGCATTTTTCCCCAAAAAAGTTAGATTCCACTCGGGAAAAATTTAAAATATTTAAGTTTGTTTGTATTTAAAAATTTTTAAGTTTGTTTGCATTTAAAAATTTTCTACACTCACATTCTAATGTTTTCTCATTTGATATTTTTTATACTCAATATTTCACATGAAAACACACATTTGGAAAAAGTAAGCTGCAAGATAAATTATTTTAACATCCAAGTGTTATTCATTTTACTCTCTAAAAACAAAAATAATTATGCAATGCAAATTCATATCAATAATACCAATTAGGATTAGAAGAAATTTATAAATTTAATATTCTTATATATTAATTATAAAATGCAACACTTTAAAAATATTTTAACCATTAAATTAGATTGTCTAACAATCATAAGCATATGAAATGACTTACTACTTCTTCAAGTTTCTTTGCTTTATCTGAATTTAAAAAAAATTTAGATCAGATTTCAAAGTTTGGGATTATTGGAGGCTTTTTACGGGGTTGCTTAAAAAAATATTTATGGTGTATGAGTATTTATTGAACAATGAACACATGAAAAAAAAAATCATGAAAATTAAATAAAAAAAATAAGTTCCAAAAATTTTTAAACAAAACAATGAACGATTTCTAAATTTTTTTATACGACTTCAACATTTTTTTAAATTGGTTGAATGTAATTAAAACTTCTCAACCTCTCTAAGAAAACATGATTGCAATGATTATGTGCAAAAGGTTAGGATCAATTATGTATATTGATGTTAAATATTATAGCAAACATCTAATATTTGTTATTGGATCATGTTGTATACAAAATTAATTCATCAAAAGTACTTTTTGTTTAATGAATAATTATTAAACTAATGTTATTTATTACAATCACATGCTTTATATTTATATTGCATATATTATTTTATAGTTATAAAACTGTACTTTTTTTAATTACCCGTAAAATACTGTATATTTTTATTTCGGAAGAATTATTTTTAATTGGTTTTTAATAATTTATAATATAAAATGACTGATGATTTTTTATAGAACGAATGAATGATTATATAGCTTCTAAAAAAATATGTATTCAAAAACCGCTCTTCTCTATGCAAAAAGGTCAATATTTCCAATTTCTTCCGCCTTCCGAAAATTTCCATCTCTACGTGTGGGGAACCTAATTGTAGACGGAGATTGGCGCTTTTGATCCTCATAAAAGCCCACTCCTTATTCTTATTATTATGTATTATCAATTAAACCCCCCGTCCCCCCGAAATTTCGCCTTTGTTGGAACAAGGGAAATTTCTGAGTTGTACGTACAGGAGGAGGGGAGGAGCGGAGGCAGGAGAGCTCTCTCTCTCTCCGTCTCTCCTTCGGGCTTTCGGTTCTTCTCCTCTCAGAACGGAAGTTTAGAGGAGAATCATTTTTGGCGCGTTAGAGCTCTTTTTGGCGACTTCAAAAATGGAATAAAGAAAAAACAGTGGTTCCCAAAAATGTGCGCTGCAGGGAACAGAGCCATATTCAAGGCGGGGTTAAGGGTTCAACCCTCCCACCCGAGACAACAACAGGGGCGTATATACTTGTATTTTATTCATAAAACTCAATTTATCGAATTTTTTAGGAAAAATCAAGAATGAATATTTTTTTGAAACCTTAGTCAAACTTTATATGAGAATGAACCTCGTGAAATTCTCTTTAAAACAAGGGGTGGCACTGGCATTTTATTCATAAAACTGAATTTATTAAATGTTTTATGAAAAAATGTAAAATGAGTATTTTTTCGAAAACTTAGTCAAACTTTATATGAGAATGAACCTCGTGAAATTCTCTTTCATTTTAGAGTTAAGTTCATTTTAAGAGTTAAAAGGATTTTAATATTATATCAAAAAAATGTTTTCATTAAATTTTTTTTCACTTTTTTAAATTTTGAAAAAAAACTTTTTGAAAATGATGGTCATGATGCACATTGAATCAAAGACAAAAATTTACGAACAAAATGGGACTAATTTCAGGTTTTTAAGTTGCATAAGTTCTAGAGTTATTAGCTGCTTAAAAATGCAGGAAAAACAACTTTACAAAAGTTCTTTGGACATTAGAAAATTACTACAACCAAAATAAGGGTGATAAAAAACAAAACCTGAAACATTATATCTATAACGTTAGTAGTTTCTTATAAAAAAATTATGAATAAAATGAGAGGGTTTGATCTTTGGTTTTTTAGTTGTTTTGTATAAAAATCTTCGAATTTGGACTTTTTCACTCCTCTTGGTCATCGCTTTCTAATTAAGGTACAGAGCCCAAACTTTGCCTGATTAGTTTTATCTGTTGGTCTAAAAAATTGAGGGGGTGCCGTGGCAACCTAACGAAAGCGTTGTACCTTGGATCTACCCAAAATACACTTAAATACCTTGAGTGACCAAAAAAATCACTGATGTCTGCTGACTTTTATAACATTTCTATCTTTATTTTAAAAGCAGGGTAGTATTTAGTTTCATTATTAAAGCTAATTTCAAGTGCAATTGCTAATTTTGTGATCAAAATCAGTGTTCTAAAACGTTTATGCTAAAAAAATGCTCCTGAGAGTTCGGAGAGCATTTCAATTAGACTTCACACGATTAGATAACGTTAGGTAATTCCAAATTTCTTTAAAGACTGGCTTAATTCATTAAATATGAAATAAACTAAGAATTTTTGACAGGTCCATAACACAACACCGGTGTTGTATGTACTTTGGATTTGGACCTATTTTTAGCTTTTTTTTCTTTCATTAATTACGTACTGAAATACTTCAATTATAACTCCCAAAAAATATATGTTGTGTATGGAAGGCTAAAGTATCCAGCGAAAGTTGTTTCACCAGTTTATTTTTAATAAATAAAAAATTGCAGGGTTAAAAGTAAAAATAGGTCCGAGGTACAACACTTTCCCCTACATTTTAGAGATCAATTAACCCCCCTCTCCAAATTATGTAGTAATTGTGTAGCATGTTTCTAGGGTTTTCCATCTGGTTTTGGGGATCCGCGAGGTAATCCTGAGGCGCTAGAAAGCGGACAAAAGTTGCCAGAAGCAATGAAAGATTTGAATTAAAATCTTTCATTGGTGAAAAAGACTAATATAACTAAACTGAAGATAAAAATCCAGTTCCAATTGGCATGTTTTAATTCATTAATAAAATATGTGTAAATTATTTCTCCTTAAAGGGTCGTCTAGTCTATTCTATACAATGAGTGACTGTAAACTTTATTACAATCATGATTTTTATCGTCACTTTTTAAAATCGACCTCTTAAGGAGAAAAACTTAGCACAATTTTTATTAATAAGTTAAAACATGACAATTGGCATTGAAATTTATTTTTACCCCTAACCATTAACTCTCAATAGAATAACATATTTTTCATTGCTTCTGGTATCTTTTGTCTGTTCTCTAGCACAGCAGAATTACTTCCCTAAACCCCAAGTTAGGGATATCTAAATTTCCTTTTGTTTAATTAATCTACACCTATAATTTTTAACCACTAGTTTTGAATCACCCTTGTAAAAGACAACACGCCCAGTCCAAAGCCTGGGCCTTTATTGACAGAAATATAGACCCATTCAGAAAACCGTATACTAATAGTAAGATGGTGATGATATTACTGAAGATCTAGTGAAGATAACTTTTGAAAGGACCGGACCCGCCCTAGGAACCACTTCCCTTTCCTGCAGCTTTTTGACACGTTCACTCGTTCAGGCATCGATTGCAACGAACCGTGAAGCCCCAAGAACGTGAGGAGTTGTATTGACACATGAATAACTCCCAGGTGCATTTTGATACCTTCACGGCAGCTGATGGGGCAACACATAGCCATTGGACCCTAAACCATAAACCGTATCTATGTTTATTGTTTATTGTCAAAACCTAAACTTCACTACAGGATACAGACAGACTGAATGCAGACCGATTTCAAATGTGGATCCACAGGGTTTGGTTTTGGAGGGCTAAGATTTTCTAAATCGAATTGAATCTTCTTGATGAACATAATAGTTCGTTTATGAAGATGAAGACGAAGACACCCTCGAACCTACTCCCCACCCCCCTGCGTTTCAATATTGTTTTTAATTAATTTCACGGAGAATTAAATATAAAAAACCGACTTAATATTTTAATTTACTCACCATAACTTATATTTAAAATTTACATAAACTGTCGATCGAATTAATTATTAATTTTTCAACAAACTTTAAAGTGGTGAGTAAAAGTTGTCTTTCAACCCACCTATTTAAGGAGAATTAAGTAGAAATAGAATTAATCGAGTTTAAAGTTTTAACTTGATAAATGAAATAAGAATAAAATATAAATATAGTATTAAAGAGAAAAATTCGATAAATTAATTTTCATGTATAAAATGCTAGTGTTTCTACTACCCCATAATTTTAATTAAATGGGGGTAATATGAAACAGGGCACTTTTTAGAATGATCCACAACCCTAAATTGAAGAACAAAAGATGAATTATAAAGCCTGTCCAACCTCCTTAAAAGTTCACTAATAAAATTCCATTACAATTTAATAGCAAAAACAAGATAAACTGAAATAGTTGAAAAACGTGACTTTAGGTGGATGATTTTGCTGACCTGATTATTTCAAACGAGAATTTTTCAGTGAAATAATCATTCTAAAACGATAAATTTTTTTTATCATTCTCACTCTTAGTGTAGATTTTTTTAATACAGAGTTGAATTTGTTATTGGATAATTCAAGTATGAAAAACGTAATACTAGTAGGTGACTTTAACATTGATATTCTTAAAGATTCAGTTGTAAATAATGCTTACTGGGATATTTTGGCCAATTGTGGTTTTTGTTCCCATATAAATATTCCAACAAGAGTAACTGAAACTACTGAATCATGTATAGACCATCTGTTCCTCAAATCTAAATCAAATTTCGTACTAAATACAACTATTTTAAGAATGCATTTAACTGATTATTATCCAATAATTGCAAAACTAAACTGTGGTAAAAGTTATCCTAAAAATGAACCTTACTGTAAAACTGTGATTAATTATGCCAAACTGGAACGCTTAATTTCAAATTTAATTTCAAGGATAATGATAACGTTGATCTAGAACAGCGGTTCCCAAAGTGGTCCATATGGACCCCCAGTGGTCCACAGCGAATTCCAGGGGGTCCACGGGCATGAAAATGAAAATTGGGGGTTCACAGAAACTTCTAGGGGGTCCACAGCGACTTTCAGAGGTTCACGGGAAATATTTCATTAAAATGGAAAACTTTGATAAGTTTCAAAATTTTTGTCTTTCTTGTAATAAAATTTTCGTATTATGAAAAGTTGGTTATCAGTTATCACCAAGTCCTCGCAACGCGAGCAGGGGGGATGGAATCATTTCTCTCTTATCGCGGTGAAGAGCCACCGACCAGCCGCTATATAAGAGGGAAAAGCCGCGCATAATTCAATTTTATAAATTAAAACTCAATTGACTTCTTTCCATAGTTGAACTTAATTAAATATTATTGGTTAACATATAATATATTAATTGTGATTATTTCTGAAATTTTATGATGGGTGAATGAATAATTCACTCATAAACCATTAACTTTGACAAGTTCGCAACCAAAATTTTTATTGTTAAAGCTAAGTTTTTGTGCCTTGAAATGTAATGATATTAAAAGTTGAGATTTTTTTTATTTTCAAACTTTTTAAATGTGATTTTTATAATTTCATTTAAAATGTTGTGTAACCATTATCAATGGCAACTTGATTTCTTTTCATAGTTGAATTCAACTAAATATTGTTTGTTAACATGCCATAAATAGATTGTAGTTATTTCTAAACTTTTATGATTTGGCGAATGAATAACTCACTCAAAAGCCATTAACTTTGACAAGCTTGCGTCCAAAACATATTGTTAAAATTCTAAGTTTTTGTGTCTTGAAATGTAGTGATATTAAAAGTTTAGATTTGTTTTTATTTCAAGCTTTTTAAATGTTTGATTATTATAATTTTCTTAAAAATATTGTGCGAGTTTTTAAAAAAAATATGTAAAAGTGTGAAATCAATGCATGAAAAAACACTTGAAAAAAATTACAAAATTTATGCGTGGTTTAGATATTTATATTATAAACATAAAATTTTTAGCTACTCTTTGAACTGTCCATTAGATAGGGGGTCCACGGGGTACGAAAAATGTCGTCAGGGCGTCCACGGGCCAAAAAAGTTTGGGAACCCCTGATCTAGAATATATTGACTTCAACAAGGATATTCAAAATCTAATTAAACAAAGTGAAACTACAGTCACTTTTAGTCAATAAGTGGATAAACGACGATATTATCTGTTTAATAAATAAAAAAGAAAAATTATACAAAAAACTTAAAATATTCCCATACGATTTTAAGGTAAAAAGGTTATAGGGTAGGTGGGGGCAAAGCCACGCAATTTTCAGTATTTTTAACATTGTCGTCGAAAGGGGGTAGATAATCCCGAAATTTTAATTGAAGATGTTAGATTGAGATCCTACCTACAAAACCAATCCAAGTTTAAACTCTTATCGATGGTATTTTAGGAGAAATTTACAATTTAGTAGAAAAAAAATTCGCGGGGCTTTGCCTCGCAAAATGGGGCAAAGACACGCACTTGCAAATCTTGGTTCCCAAGTGAAATAAACATGGATAAACATAATTTTTCATTATAAAAACACTAAAAATAATGCTCTTAATGTTGTTTTAATATTTCTAAGCAAACCAACAATATTAAATATAAATATGATAAGTTTTAATGAAAATTGTCAATCTGTTGTTGCAATTCATTTCAGATTGACCAAATATCTTTCAAGAGGGAGAAAGGATGGTTTTAGGTAGAGGGTTGGCATCTCAGACACCTTTATTAACCTCTTTAGTGATCAAGTAGTTCCATTTTCCTTTTGGGAGGAATTCCTGAGTTTTTTAAGCTGCGTACATTTGCCCCAAAACACCTGCGTGGATTTGCCCCGTTTTACATTATTTTGAAAAACAAGCTTTATTATTTTTAGAGACATGTTGAGGCAATTCTTTCAAAATGAAACTGAAGTTGAATTGCTATCTTATCATTGGGCTATTTGTTTGTATTTCCCCTCAAGCCCTATTTTACGTAATTTTTAAGTAAAAGATCAGAAAAATTACATCAAAATGATGAAAAACAAACTTTTGGCATTTTTTAAACTCATGAGTGACTTAGGGGTACGAATTTTCACAGAACAATAGGGCACAATAAGACAAACCAATCACCTGGTTTTCAACTTTTGAATCGATCATTAACAATTAAAAATCGCGGTGCGTGCTTTTGCCTCGTGCGGGTTTTTACCCCCACCTACCCTATAAGGACGCCGTAAAAAATCTTAAAACTACAGTTAGAAAAGCTAAAAATTTTTACGTGGGTGAGTATGAAAAGCTTGAAAATAATCAAAGTAAGCAATGGCAGTTTGTAAATAATTTAATTGGTAAAAATAAAAATTATTGCTTATTAACTTTTAATAAAATTATTAAAAGTTATTCCAATCTATTCTGAAACTTCAATTTTAGTAAATGATTTCAACACGTTTTTCATAAATTGTACGAATTCTGTTTCGAATGTCTGTGAGAATTATCATTTACCAATCGACCACTCTTTGAATTCATTTTGTCTTTTTGAAACTAACTATAGTGAAGTTAAGTCTGCAATAAATTCAATTAACGAGAAAAAAGCAATGGGTTGGGATGAAATTCCGATTAGGGTTTATAAAATAATTTTTATGCACCATCCTCAGATAATAATAAATATTATAAATAAGTCATTTGAACAGGGAATTTTTCCTGAACAATTAAAAATTGCAGTGGTAACTCCAATTTATAAATCCGGTGAAATAAACAACTTGGGAAATTATAGACCAATATCGGTTTTGCCAATTTTTTCTTAAATTATTGAAAATATAATGAAAAATAAATTATGTCATATTTGAACTACACTAATTTTTTCTCCAATAACCAATATGGATTTAGGGGTGGATATAGTACTGAACATGCATTAACTGAATTTACCAAGTCTATATATTCAAACATAGATAAAAATTTAAAAACTGTGGCACTGTTTATAGACATTTCTAAAGCTTTTGATTCTGTAAACCACAAAGTTTTATTAACAAAGCTTAATAATGCTGGAATTAGGGTAAGCAATTGGATTGGTTTAAATCTTATTTAAATCATAGAACACAACATGTAAAAATAAATAATACAAGTAGCAATAAATCAGTAATTAAGAAAGGTGTGCCTCGGGGCTCTACGTTAGGGCCGCGCGATCATGTTCCTTATTTATAGGAATGACTTTTGTAAACTTCAAATTAATGGAAAATTTTGACTTTTGCTGACGATACAGTAATAATCTACGCTGCAAAGGATTATGACACTCTGAAAAATAAAGTTGATGAAGATTTATTAAGGATTAAAGATTGGTTTGATACACAAATGATTTAAAAATAAACAGTAATAAGACAAAATATGTAGTTTTACCAATATCGGTTTTGCCAATTTTTTCTTAAATTATTGAAAATATAATGAAAAATAAATTATGTCATATTTGAACTACACTAATTTTTTCTCCAATAACCAATATGGATTTAGGGGTGGATATAGTACTGAACATGCATTAACTGAATTTACCAAGTCTATATATTCAAACATAGATAAAAATTTAAAAACTATGGCACTGTTTATAGACATTTCTAAAGCTTTTGATTCTGTAAACCACAAAGTTTTATTAACAAAGCTTAATAATGCTGGAATTAGGGTAAGCAATTGGATTGGTTTA
This sequence comes from Tetragnatha versicolor, assembly GCA_024610705.1. Classification (NCBI taxonomy): domain Eukaryota; kingdom Metazoa; phylum Arthropoda; class Arachnida; order Araneae; family Tetragnathidae; genus Tetragnatha; species Tetragnatha versicolor. Next base: position 45,175,442 of record JANDEH010000009.1, read on the forward strand.
AATCTTATTTAAATCATAGAACACAACATGTAAAAATAAATAATACAAGTAGCAATAAATCAGTAATTAAGAAAGGTGTGCCTCGGGGCTCTACGTTAGGGCCGCGCGATCATGTTCCTTATTTATAGGAATGACTTTTGTAAACTTCAAATTAATGGAAAATTTTGACTTTTGCTGACGATACAGTAATAATCTACGCTGCAAAGGATTATGACACTCTGAAAAATAAAGTTGATGAAGATTTATTAAGGATTAAAGATTGGTTTGATACACAAATGATTTAAAAATAAACAGTAATAAGACAAAATATGTAGTTTTACCAATATCGGTTTTGCCAATTTTTTCTTAAATTATTGAAAATATAATGAAAAATAAATTATGTCATATTTGAACTACACTAATTTTTTCTCCAATAACCAATATGGATTTAGGGGTGGATATAGTACTGAACATGCATTAACTGAATTTACCAAGTCTATATATTCAAACATAGATAAAAATTTAAAAACTATGGCACTGTTTATAGACATTTCTAAAGCTTTTGATTCTGTAAACCACAAAGTTTTATTAACAAAGCTTAATAATGCTGGAATTAGGGTAAGCAATTGGATTGGTTTAAATCAGGGTTGGCAAAAAACCGGGTTTTTTTAAAAAAACCAAAAAAACCGGGTTTATTTGGTTTTTTTGGTTTAAACCAGGTTTTTTTGGTTTAAACCAAGTTTTTTTAGAATTTATTTTATCAGAATAAGTTATTTTAGCATTGATGTTTGAAATTGAGTTGTAAATGAGACATTTATTTCAGGGGTTGTTTATAATTGATAAATGATTTGTATATTTCAATTAATTAATTAAAATTAAATTAATTTGTTTTAAAAATAATTTTTGTTTCTAAAATATTCCAATTTGAATATCTAATATTATTGTAGTGAATAAAAATCAGAGTTAATTTATCTTGGATAAATGGTTGAAATAATCAAATTATTTATCTTAATTATTTATGGATTAATTTATGAACTTAAGAAATTTCTTTAGAAAGAGAAAATTTTATTTTTTAAATGGGAAGTAAAAGTGAAATGTAAACAACTAATGTCAATTGAAATTGGATAATTGATAAAGATAATTAATTTGATTAATTATTAAATGGTAAAATAATCAAATTAATTATATGGATTATTTATGAACTTAAGAAATTTCTTTAGAAAGAGAAAATTTAACTTTTTTAATAAATAAAAGGGAAATGTAAGCAACTAATGTTAATTGAAATTGGATAAATGATTGAGATAATTAATCCGATTAAGGAAATTAACGGTTTTTATTAATTTAGTAAAAAAAACAACTGGTTTTTATCTGTTTACAAACAAACCAACTGGTTTTTAGTTTTTATCATTAAAGAAATCAACGGTTTTTATTAATTTACTAAAAAACCAACTGGTTTTTATGACTGACAAATAAGACAAATTGGTTTTATTAATTAATTAAAATGCAAGCCATATTTTATCAGTGAAAAACAGATAACTTTTGTGTATGTTTAGTTACTCTTTGAAATAATGCTCATTTTAAAGGAAATTAATAAATGAACTATCTGTTGCAAAATATAATAAGTTTAACTTAAGCATTTAAGGTTAAGTTTAGAAAGAATTCAATAATTAAAACCATTAAATTAAAAGATTTCTGATTTTTAATCACCTTAAAATGTCAATTTTTTTATAAATCTGACCTTTTAATTTTGTGCAAAAGATTATACTTAATAAAACTTTCTTTAAAAAATCCTGAAAATATTTTATAATTTCTAAAAAAACCAAAAAAACCAAGTGGTTTTTTGGTAAAAAAACCATGGTAAAAAAACCATGGTTTAAACCAATGGTTTAAACCAAATGGTTTAAACCGGCCAACCCTGGTTTAAATCTTATTTAAATCATAGAACACAACATGTAAAAATAAATAATACAAGTAGCAATAAATCAGTAATTAAGAAAGGTGTGCCTCGGGGCTCTACGTTAGGGCCGCGCGATCATGTTCCTTATTTATAGGAATGACTTTTGTAAACTTCAAATTAATGGAAAATTTTGACTTTTGCTGACGATACAGTAATAATCTACGCTGCAAAGGATTATGACACTCTGAAAAATAAAGTTGATGAAGATTTATTAAGGATTAAAGATTGGTTTGATACACAAATGATTTAAAAATAAACAGTAATAAGACAAAATATGTAGTTTTTAGTTAAACTAAAGTTGGTAATGTTGATCTCAATATTAGATATTCATTCCTGCAAATTGAAAAACATTAATTGATCTTGCTCAGTGATAGAAAAGGTAGATACAGTAAAATATTTAGGTCTGTTAATTGATCAAAATTTAAAATGGAAAAATCACGTAAATAATTTAATGCAAAAATTAAGATTTAAATTATACATTTTTTATCACTTAAAACCTATCGTTATTAAACAATTTTTAATCAACTTACACTTTTCTTGGATTCAAAGCATTATATAATACGGCATCACTTCATGGGGAGGTGATTATTCATCAAATATATTACCCATAATTAATATTCAAAATAGATTTTTCAAAATGTTGAATGCAGGCGCATCGGGAAAACTTCTTACATTCAAAAAACTCTTTATGTATCGTCTCATGCTATTTATATTCTCAAATAAATCTGATTATGAAATACGGAATTGAAACTAACCTTACAGCTCAATCCAATTTACTTTTATCTAAACCTAATAAATCTCTTATTAGATATAGTTTTGTATATCTTGGTCCATTAATTTTCAAGTGAAATCAGGGAAAGTGTAAGTTCATTTACCTTTAAAAAACTATTAAAAAATATTTATTTGAAATACCAGGTATCGAAAAATTTGTAAATTTAATGAACATATAGCGATTTCAAATAGTAATATGTTTCCCCTGTATGTATGATTTTCCTGATGGGTTCGCATCTAAATGTCAGTTTTAAAATTACAAAAAATTGTAATGACTTATAATTAACGATGCTGCGTTCTTTAATATATCGACGCCAAATAAAAAACTATGAAACTAAACTAATAATAATAAATTATAACTATAAATTATGACTAGTTTTCGGAGCTTTGAGATATTTGATTTCTAGTCAATGGCGGATCATTTTGCTAGTTGCCAGGGGAGGTGGGTATTCAATATTTTTTGTCTTTCTTTTAATTTTGGTTTTCCTAATTATAGGGGCATTTATTTTTATGTAATCTCTGTATGTATTATCTGTTTTGTGCCTGTTTTGGTTATTTTTTCTTTTGTGTTGTAATAATTAAATGTCCATTTACCTGACCTGTGTACCACTTGGAAGGGCACATGTGCTTATCCCTTTGTGGTCTATATAAATTTATAATTTGAAATAAAATTTATTATTAGTAGTATAATTTGAAATAAAGTTTATTATTATTAGCATAATTTGAAATAAAATTTATTATTATTATTAAATAAAATTCAATATAGGATTTGATTTTATACCTAAGTCCAGGCCCAATTTTCAAACTATAGATGACTGTTTTACGCCAATTTTTTCAAATTCATCCTTTCTTTAGGTATTTAATTCACATTTCAAGTTCTATAAATTTATTCATTATATTTTTTTAACTAATTAGAAAAACTATCAGGTAAGTAGAGTCGTTCTAAAACAGTAAGAGAAACACGCTAGCCATGAGCTACTACCCAGAAGCAGGGTTGCTTGATTTAAATCAAGTTGATTTAAATCACGATTTAAATCATGATTTAAATCACTTGATTTTTAAAAAAAATCATTGATTTAAATCAAAAATGTTAAACTTCCACAATTTAAAGAAAAAATTTGTTGTGTATGCTTTAAAATGGTTTGCAAGATTATTTGCATTTTACAATTTTTTTAATTCTGCTAGATATGTAACTGGGAGATAGGTTTAGGTTACTCTACATAAAATTGCCTGCAATTTCAAGAGCGCAAATTTTCTACCAATAACAAAAATATTTATGACAAAAAGGGGAAAGTAGCAGGGTTTGGAATCAATAATTGTGATAAACTAAACAAGAATTAAATATCTGGTACTTCAACTTTTTAAAATACAAGCGTGTGAATGATTTATCGTAAGCTTGCTTTTATAGTTAGTCATGTTTTCCAAACTATTGTTTTCTTTTACATAACTACAGCGAATAGAGCTCTATTCTCTATGTACATGACTGTCGATAAGTTGTTTATTTTATTTTTATTACTAATTATATTTTAAAGAAATAAGTATGCATAATACTTTTAGAAAAATTAATTAAACTGAATTATTATAATTCAAAAATTGATTAAAATTTTTACACAAAAATGAGGCATAGATTTTTTTAGAAATGATTGTCAAAATTTCTTTTAAAGCTATTATTGATTGCACAATTGGGCAAAAATAGTTAGAAAGGATAAAAATTTTAGTAACTGATAGTATAATTGTTTATTCATCATTTTAGGATGGGCTTGGGCATTTCAATATGAAATGGCAACGAACCACTCCCTTTAATTAATTCTATTAATTAATGCATAAAATATATCAAAATTGGGATATTAAGTCATCCGAAATTATTATATCACATTGAAATTACAATATCAGTATATTATTAACCAGTTTCAGGAAGTTCAGAGCTAGTTATTCATTTAAATCAAATAAATCCGATTTAAATCAAATAAATCCGATAATTTTATTGGCAACCCTGCCCAGAAGATCAGGGGACAGGCACGGAGGGTCCTCCCGAAAAATGTTTAAATTTTAGAATCAGTGGCGTATATAAGGGGGGGCCGAAGGGGCTCTGCCCCCCCCCCGAAATTTTGACTTGGTGTACCAAAACAAGTTGAAACCCTGTTTTTTAGGGTCAAATTTTGAAAAAATTTCTGGGGGAGGACCCCCCATACCCCCCTTTAGAGTGCTTGGAATTTTATTATTCAAAACTTGTTTACAATAAATTCAAAATTATACCTGAGAATGTATGTCTGAAATTCGGAAAGTGTATCAAAACCAAGTTGAAATCCTGTTTTTAGAGTCTAATTTCCAAAATTTTTCCCAGACCCCCCTTTTGTAATTGTACCTTAATACATCACAACTTTTTAATATTAAGTTCTTTAAGTTGCAAATTCTGCCTAAGAATATACTGAACAAAAAATTAAATACACATGAGAGGGGCTGGGAAACAATTTTGGGCCCCTCCCGAAATAAATTTCTATATACGCCAGTGTTTAGAATGATTTTTAGCCTACTTTTTCAGGGAATCTGGTGGGGGCCTGTCTCTGGAATCGTAATTGAAGATTCCTTCACGGGCCTCTAACTTGCCCGGGCCCGGGACATTTTGCCCCCCCTGTCGGCGGCCCTGTTTTTGTAAGAAAAAAATTGTTATTTAGTTTTGTTGTTGATTTTTAATGTGTGATGTCACAATTCTTTAAATCCTGCTGTCATCTCCCCCTTGTCACAAGTGTCACAGATTAATAACCCCCTCCATTCTAAGCGTGATATCATTTATGGACGGCCCCAAAAAACCCAGCGAATTTTTCTCTCTCTTCCTGCGGCGCGGCGGTCATTATCTAGAAGCGTGGACTTTTTTTGGCGCGCTGAGAGAAAAGTCCACGTTGATTGGGTGCCGCCATTTAGGGTTGCTGTAAAGCGCAATTGGGAACGAAAACGCCGGGTCATTGTTAAAAAAGATGGTGTGGTGTGAGGTAGTAGCCGAATGAAGAACTCTTAACTAAACAGAAATGGTGTTTACATTACAATCGTCAAACATCGGCTTCTCCGTTTGTTGTGTGATCACGCCAATATGAGTTTTTAGTCTTGAAGGACCCTCCTTCAATTCTACTGATTTAGTTTACTCGTACCATGCGAGATTCTCATTGTATGTCCCTGTCCGTTCTGAGTCCAAAATGTCTCGCGTAGTCTCGTCTAACAAATCTTATGATTCGTCTCCCCTCCATACACCTTATTTTAAGGAGATAACTCCCAATTTTAAGGAGGTAACTCCTGCTGACCGTGCCAAAGACGGGACCCAACATGTACCCATCCTTATGGATGAGTACGGCCAAACTCCGGACCATTATTATTTAGCCAGAAAGCCGCCTCCCTCCTTTTATCAGGTATTTCGCTAAATATTTATTCCCATTTGTTTACTTTCTGGTGTATGTTTTAACTCTCTACTAACAGTGTGAAACCGGTATTGTTATTCTAAACTGAGAAAAATCCTCTGGGATGTTTGTGTCCCTTATTCTATTATTTTCGAAGAAAAGGTCAAACTTTTAAATAACAAAGAAATTGTCTTGGAATTTTAAGGTTGAATCGCACAACTGATTCAGAATGCGATGTCACTTTTGTATTTACAGTGAAGTCGTGCAGGTGAAAGTTTATTCTATTGTAAATATTGGGCCAAAAAATATTTCCCAAGCTAGTTTGTTTTTAATTTTTGCTAGCTTCTCGTTTGGTTGGATAATTTTCTAGTTATAAAATAATTTTATTTAATCATCTTGTACATTATTAAGTACCTAAATTTTTTAATTGGGTTAATTTTAGTATTTTCCACCCACATTATAAGCTTAATTTCACACTTTGTTTTTTTTCTTTCTTAAAATCAGCAGAAATAACGTGTGAAACTTAACCCATAATCACATTTTAAATTGTCTTATTTTTTAACTGCTACTTATGATGTAAAATCTGGAAAGGGTATTGTTTTTTAATTTTTCCACAATTTTTAAAATGTTTTTACAAAAATTATCTTTAGTTTTTGTACTGTTATCTGTTTTCAGAGAGAGCTGAGAATCACACACAAAAATAAAATTTTTATGTAATAATGAACAACTAAATTTAAACCCTTTTATTTAAGTGGGTAATATATTATGCATATAACAGTTTACGGATTTTTTTATCACACAATAATGTCTTTTATTTTTTTTGGCCTGTAAACTATTAACTATTCTAAATTAAAATATACTTCAGGCTAAATATACTGTAATGATGTATTGGTACATTACTCTCCTACTTACAGATGGCGCCACGGAATTGTGTATTCCGAATAGCGCGCGCGGGGGATATTTTTTTCTGTTCAAATCTTGTTCTTGAATAAATTTTTTCGACTGGTCAGAACAAATGAACTTATTTATGAAATTTCAATTATGCTCTTAGTCTTTATATTTTTTTATTTTACTTAACTCATAATGAAATCGCGCTTTTCCGGCAGAATTCAAAATTATTTTTGAGAGAAGAAATTAACTTCTTACTCTGAAATAACTTTCTAATTAAACTGAAATTATTAATTTTTGAGAAAACTCATGCCTAACATGCCAAAACGAAAATCAAATAGTAAATGTTAAAGAAAGCAGGTTCAAAAATTTGATTAATTTGGAACTTTATTAAATATTTTTATTTCCCTTAAATTGTCAAAGGGGGATAATTGAAAAGATGTTAAAAATATTGAATTTATTATTAATTAAAAGAGAATTTGGTACTTGCATATTATCTGTCAACTGTTCAGCCAGATGTTTGATTATTTTTATGTTTATGTTGTTGAGTGCATTTTATTGTTCCTGTGTTTAACATTTTTTTAGCATCTGTCTATATTTTCATGTAGACTTGATTTTATTTTTTCTTAATTTTAAACAATTGTCAATTGCATACTTGCCAATTTTTAATGATTATCAATAAAATTTATAGATTTTCATTTAGTTTTTACCAGGGTTGGAAAAAAAACCGAGTTTTTTTATAAAAAAAACCCCTAAAAACTGTTTTTTTTGTTTAAACCAAGTTTTATTAGAATTTTTTTCATAATTAGTTATTTTAGTAGTGATGATTGAAATTGAGTTGTAAATGAGATTTATTTCAGGGGTTGTTTATAATTGATAAATGATTTGTATAATTCAATTAATTAATTTAATTAGTTAATTAAAATTAAATTAATTTGTTTAAAAAATAATTTTGTTTTTAAAATATTCCAAATTGAATAACTAATATTATTGCAGTGAATAAATATCAGTGTTAATTTATCTTGGATAAATGGTTGAAATAATCAAATTATTTATCTTAATTATATATAGATTAATTTATGAACTTGAGAAATTTCTTAAGAAAGAGAAAATTTTATTTTTTAAATAAGAAGTAAAAGTGAAATGTGATAGCAACTAATATTAATCGTAATTGGATAATAGATTGAGATAATTAATTAATTTGAATAATTATTATATGGTAAAATAATCAAATTAATTTTCTTAATTATATGAATTAATTTATGAACTTAGGCAATTTCTTTAGAAAGAGAAAATTTAATTTTTTTAATAAATAAAAGTGAAATGTAAGCAACTACTGTTAATTGAAATTGGATAAATGATTGAGATAATTAATCCGATTAAGGAAACCAACGGTTTTTTATTAATTTAGTAAAAAACCAACTGGTTTTTATGACTGACAAATAAGACAAATTGGTTTTATCAATTAGTTAAAATCCAAGCCATCTTTTATCAGTGTAAAACAGATAACTTTTGTGTATCTTTAGTTGCTCTTTGAAATAATGTTTCATTTTAAAGGAAATTAATAAATAAACTATCTCTTGCAAAGATATAAACAAATAAGATTAAAATTTAAATTTCAAAATTTGGATTTTTTAAACTTTTTAATGGTCAACCCGACTGATGATCTCTTGCAACATATGATAAGTTTAACTTAAGCATTTAAGGTTGAGAGAATTCAATAATTAAAACCATTAAATTAAAATATTTCTGCTTTTTAAATCACCTTAAAATGTCAGTTTTTTGATAAATCTGATCTTTTTATTTTGTGCAAAAGATTATACTTAATAACATTTTCTTTAAAAAAAAATCTCCTCCCCCTCAATTTTACCTTAACATCGAATTTCCTTAAGAATATTTAGGGCACCTTTAGTTAGATTAACCATGAATTAACTGGGCAAGGTGGTTAATTTAAGCAGGAGGGGCAGTAGTGCCTCTGCTGAGAATCACTGTTATAGGAGAAAAGGGAGTGCTTCACCACTACCTCTGGTTAGAGGAATATGTGAGAAAACTCCTGAGTTTTCTCAGTTAAAGGAGAACTTTGCATTTTCCCGCGGGGGGCGTAGGTTCAACTATTTAACTGGGGGAAGGGCAAAACCTATTGGACCTCAGGACCAAGGGGTGCCGTAAAATACTACACTATTTCGAAGGGGTTCTGGATCTGGACCCCAAATTTTTTGCAATAGTTTCACCCATTCTGATTAAATTGTAGAGCAAGAGTGAAACTGTGTGAAATTAATAACAATTTTATGTGGATAATACATGTCCCACAGCGAAAGATGGGGTTCTGGGGATTCTCCAGAATTAGCTCTAAATCGCAGAACAGCTCAGAAGATTCCCCTCAAATTTTATTTTTTATAAATTGTTACTTGCATTTTAAAAATAATTTCTTCTAAACAATAGGGGGGTTACGTCCCTTAACCCCCTTGTTGCGCCTATGCTTCCAAGTGCATCCCCTGCCAAACTTTTTTTATGGATTCCGAAAAAAGTATATGTTTCTCCTTAAACTTTTACTTCAGAGATAGTTTCAGTAAGAGTGAGCTTGTTGGAACATTAAATTCTGAAAGGGCCTTAAGAAGCTCAGTTCTATCAACACTATCATAGGATGTGCTCTCTTTTTAAAAGTCTACAAACAAATTGTGAGTTTCAATTCCATTCTCTATACTTCTCCTATATTTTTCTCAAAGTAAAGATTTGATTAGCTGATGAACTACCCCTCCTAAAACCACATTTATAATCACCAACAACACTGTCCATGATGAGACAGATGATTAAATAAAATATATGAAAAGACCTTGTAAGGAACACACACTCAAACACTCAATAAGATTATTCTTCTATAGTTCTCACAGTTCAGTGCACCCCCCTTATGTGTATTGGACAGAGCTAGGTAATATATACGAACAAGTGAACGGGGTTTGCAGAAAATTTGCTTCTCTGCTGAAAAATTTTCTACAGAAAACATTTTTTGTTTACATTTCCCCATATTTTCGTGAATTTTTGAAAGGAAATTAAAAATTACTCAAACAACAGTATAAAATAGTAATTGTATCTATGTGAAAAAAAATTTTCATTAGAAGGGGTTAATATCTAAAATTATGTAAAATTCCTTCAGAAAAATTTTATGAAAAAAATTAAGTTAAAGGTTTTTGTTTTATCTGGGAACTGGTATTGGACATAAAATACTTAATTTACAATCAGAAGGCAGGGTCTCTTTCTCTTATAGCATTATTTCCCATATGATGAGTCTTGTTGGGCACAGTATTCACAAACAAGCTTTGAGCCTATAAACTGAATAACCATCCAACTTTTATCTTGTTACATGATTAGGTTCAAAATGTCTTTGTATATTTATAGAAACTTATGGAAAAAAATATTTTGTTCGGAAATAATTATTTCAACTCTACTTTATTTCAATTACAGGTGAGAAGGAAACTGGATTTGCAGTCAGCTAAAGTGCCTAAGGATAACTCCAAACCTCATAAAGCTAAAGTAGGAAAGAAAGAAGACCAAAGGATGAAATGTAAGTATAAATTAGTCCGATTTACGATGTACCTCTAATTAAAAGTTCCCCGCTTAGATATCGGGGCAAAATTCTGTGCTTTGGTTAACTTTGATTTTTAAAATTAGATTTTAAAGTGTTATGTTTTTTACAATGCTTATTAATTTTAAAAAATTAACATGCATGCATACTGCATATCTTTAAAAATCTATATCTCGCAACCTTTTATTTTTAAAAATAAACACTTCCTAATTATTCTTGCCCATTCTTAAACACGAGGACCTGTGATTGTGACAGCAATGAGAAAACTCACAATCTTAGATTTCAAGAGGGATCGATACTATGCCAACTAATACACCATTTTGATGGTAGTATTAGAATTTTTAAAAAATATGGTCCTAAGTATTGGATGCAATTTGGAGATAACCTTACAAACTTTTCTTGATTTTAAACACATTTTTAGAGTTGTGGACGCATAGATATGAAACTCATTTTTGGGGGATGTTCTTTAAGAATGTTTAATAACACTAGTGTGCAATGAAAAAGTTGTTTGAATAATTTTGGTAATTTCCTTTGTATTTTAGTGTGCTGATAACGAAAAAAAAATGTTGAAAAAAATTCTATCTGTCATGATTTTACACTGACACACAAATTGCAAAATTATTTCCAAATTTATTTTTATTTTTAAAAACATACTGCTACCTTCACACTCTCTAAATAACCTTCGTCCCTCCTTTTGCCAAAAAAGTTCCAAATTAAGTACTCTCCCCTGAAAAATATATCATGGATTAAAAGGAGCCAGGTCACCTTGCGATTCTCTGCTTGACTTGTGCTTTCGATTGTGGCCCTTGAGCACTTAAAAATTGGAAATTCTTGTGCTATACTCTCTCATAGATCTGGCCATGTTTCATCTCTTGTAAATTCTAAAATAAATGTGAACTACAAAATAAGCTGTAGTACTACTGTCCCTTCTTAGTTTTAAATGTTTTCGTTTTTAGTTAAGAATTCTACTGACAAAAATCGCTACGACACGTCTCTTGGGCAACTTACAAAGAAGTTTCTTCAACTTCTCTCTGATGCTAGTGATGGGGTAAGAACTTGTTTTTTATTTAGGTTTGTATGAAACTTTTTGAATTGAAATGTAATACCTATGGTTTTTGATCTTGTCCAATGAAAATATGCTTTTTGTACCTTGTATTATTCCTTAAGTTGACTTATTCTTTGAAGTACCTTTATGAAGTTTTTTCTATATGTTCCTTAATTTTTGTTTTGCTGAACTTTTAAAATGCAAATGCCCAAATACTGATTCAATGTCTGACAAAACTAGTTGAAAAGCATTTAAGCTTATCAAGTAGTTTTTCCCAAGATTTTCAAAATTTAGAATGTTCTAACTAACATTCCTTCTTTTATTTTCACCATTACTGTTAAGTTCCTTTGAGATTGTGTTTTTCTCTATAATTATGGAAGTAGACACAGACAGGGAATATACCGGTAATTTCATTTTGGGATTTGAGTGACAATCATGGAAGTAGTTATTATAAGATATAAATGTAGTGTATGAATTGTAAAAATCTCATGTTTTTTAACACCAATTTGGCCAGGGAATTTTTATTTTTTACAAATTTTCTAATAGGTAACTGAGTTAAAAAAAAGCTACACACCGTAGAAGAATAAAGTTTCATCATATAGGTTATACTGGCAGATAAAACCCAGAGGTTAGTTTAACTTGTAAACATGTAAAAGTTGTGCCTTACCTACCCACAAAATTACGGTAATTAACCCTTTCAAAGCTACCCACTCTAAATTTTTCATGGGATTCAATTGCAATCTTGTGCTGTCTAAGACTGAAAAGTCAATAGAGGGCTCATTATAGTGCAGAAAAGTTTCTTGACAGACAAATAGGCCGTGCTAAATAATATATGTAAATAGTAGAATGCAACATTGTTTAGGTTTTTCTTTTAATTTCAAAGCTTATCTTATTAATTTAATTTCATATGTTTTTCTATCACAATTGCAAAAAAAAATAGTAAAATACATATAGCTTTCCTAATTATGCCAGTATTAACACTAAGCATATAGTATGTAAACAATGCATTAAGCTCTTTGAATTGAATTGAAGAAAAGGTTTGGAGACATTTACAACCCAACATTAAGCTTTTTATTGACAACACTGGTCTACAAAAAAAAACTTTTTTTCTGATGGCTGGAATATTAAAGCTGTTTTTGTATATATTTGACCTCCTGATTCCGAATATGGCATCCGTTTTTGCTCATCAGCTCTAGTTTTTAAGATATTCGAAAATTAAGTTTTTTTCACTTTTGACCTACCTTTTATACAATATGGTGCTATAAAAATGACTTAAAAATAAAAAACCTAACCACCCAAGGCTTTTCCTATTCCTTAGGGTCTCAATAGATAGTGTATAAAGTTTCAGCCCCCCAAGTTAATTTTAAGGGGTACCTATAGGGCCCTAAAGTTGAAAAAAAGTCGAAAAATTGGTCTTTTTTTCAGAATTTTTAAAAAAATATTTTTGAGTTTTCTAATTTGATAAAACTTGCTAATATATGTTTTTTAGAACTTATTCAGACCGCTAAAAATATTTTTACTTTAAAACTGCACCTCTTTAGAGCGATTTTATAGTTTTTAGGCGAGAATTAGGGTCATTTCCCTCAAAAACGCTTGGTACTAATAATGGTGGTTGAAACGAATAAATTTCGAATTTTTCAGAAGTAAGTCATCAAAAAAGATGTCCTTTGATGTAAAACTGAATTTCACATGATAAAGATCAGTAAAACAGTAGAAGCTCCTCTCGCGCTTTCAAGCCCTAACATTGGAAAAAATGCTTTTTTTCACTGATCTGTATCATATGAAATTTCAGTTTTATATAAAAGGACAACTTTTTTAATGACTTACTTCTAAAAAATTCGAAATTAATTCGTTTCAACCACCATTATTGGTACCAAGCGTTTTTGAGCGAAATGACCCATATTCTCGCCTAAAAACTAAAAAATCGCTCTAAAGAGGTGCAGTTTTAAAGTAAAAATATTTTTAGCGGTCTGAATAAGTTCTAAAAAACATATATTAGCCAGTTTTATCAAATTATTAAACTCAAAAATATTTTTTTAAAAATTCTGAAAAAAAGACAAATTTTTCGACTTTTTTTCAACTTTAGGGCCCTATAGGTACCCCTTAAAATTAACTTGGGGGGCTGAAACTTTATACACTATCTATTGGGAGCCTAAGGAATAGGAAAAGCCTTGGGTGGTTAGGTTTTTTATTTTTAAGTCATTGTTATAGCACCATATTGTATAAAAGGTAGGCCAAAAGTGAAAAAACTTAATTTTCGAATATCTTAAAAACTAGAGCTGATGAGCAAAAACGGATGTCATATTCGGAATCAGGAGGTCGAATATATACAAAAACAGCTTTAATATTCCAGCCATCAAAATGAGTGTTGACCAGTGCAATGTTTTCAGATCATCAACTTAAATACAGCATGTGGTCTCCTTTCTGTGCCCAAGAGAAGATTATATGACATCACGAATGTCCTTGAGGGTGCTGGCCTAATTTCAAAGATATCAAGGAATAATATCCAATGGAGGTATATTTTTCTCTTTTGAATTTTTAATTTCGAAAACTCTAAAATATCTTATATTGATTCAACTATTTAGGCGACTATAATTGTTTTAAAAATTAATTTCTAAAAAAATAGAATTAATCTTTATAATAAATGGATTAAAATCTTGGTAAAAGAAGTAAAACTAGAACTAAAATACCATTGCAGAATAAATAAGGATAATGTGTTGATTATTCTCCATGGCTACAGTGTTTTCAATCCTGTTTCATCTTATATCTGACCTGTGTGAATCTTTTTCTCAATTTAGGGGTAGAGTTGCTTCTCCTTGTGCCAACATTGTGAAGAATCTTGAAAAAGATATTGATATATTAGAAGCCAAAGAAAACAAACTTGATGATTTAATTTATTATATGACAAGTGAGCTTAAATCTGCTAAAGAAGCTGATTCAAGATATCCTTTTTTATTTACTGTGGTTAACTGTTTTATTTGTGTATAATGCATGTTGAATAAGAGAGTATATGAAGCACAAGTGTTCAAGACATTAAAATCATGGTAGAGCTAATTTTGTTAAATATAAATATATACAGTGAAACCTGTCTTTAACTTAAAAAGATGTAGAAAAAATTGCCATTATAGACAGTTTTTCATTGGTTACTTAGCCCTTGTGAAGATGTAAGAGTGAATAAGATATTTTACTATCTTTAATATCTCAATTTTAGTAAAGAATGTTTAATTTCAAAACTATGTAGTGTGCGAAATATGTAGTAAAAAAGATGCTTTCGCATGAGTGGATCAGATTGCAGGTTCTTTACTCTTATTTGTGTTCTTTTGAAGAGAAAGTAAAACTATTGTATGTTAGTAAAGCCTTAACTGTTCCTACGTATCAGTATGTTACTGTAGATGATTTAAAAGATCTTGAGGATCTATCACAAAAGCTGGTTCTTGGTGTTACAACTTCTCCATGTACAGATGTAGAGAAAAAGGTAAGACTTGGTGCTGTTAATGATATGTTTCTTTCTCCTTTGACTTGCAATACCAAGATTGATTCTTATTAAATCTTTAGCAGTTTGTTTTTGTCAATAGTCAAATAATTATTATTGTAATTAGTACCGTAGATTCCAGATAATAATGACCACAAGAGATTTTTAAAAAATGCGTGTGAAACATAAAAAATACTAACTGGATTTATTACACAATCCAGGTTGATGTGGTTTTGGAATTAGGTACTTAGCCACAACAAACCTTTTGCCAACCTAAATGTTTGCCAAAAGTTAACTTATCTCTGCAATAATATTGTTATAACTTTTTTGATCATACTTTTGTTATTCATGAAATTACCAATAGCTAACTTTATTATTCAAAGTTATTTAGTTTAAAATTCGAGAAAATTGCTTATTAGAACCAAGGAAAAAGTTAATTGTTGGTATTGAACAAATGTAGATTAAAATTGAAGTTGTTGCTAATTTTGACCTGTAATTAAAATTTTAAACACAAAACCTATTGATAATTTAAGGGCACTCAGGATATAAGCCCATTTTATTGACAAATGTGAAATAAAATTAAGTAACTTTTCTGTTTAAAAAGCTGGTTGAAAAAATTGTGATATACTTTATATTAATATTAAAACTTTTTTTATTTAAGGAAAATACTGTGGTTATATCAAGCAAGAATACTGAAATTGAGGCCTATTTCCTCTTTGAAGATTTCGCATTTATGAATATTCTCCATAAAAAAGCTGTATTAAAGGAAAACTCATACCAAGTGGTTATAAAAAACAATAGCCTTGACTTAGATCTGCCTATGGACAATTCCTTAAGTGAGTTACGCATTTTTTTTATTTTCATTAAAATATGCAATTATTCAACTTCATAAAGCAACTCAAGTACCTCCAATTAGCCATGTCTATCCTGACTAACTATACAGGGTGTCCCATTAATAATGGTACAAACTTAGAGGGGTTATGACCAGAAAAGTAAGGTGGCGGAAGTTCCCGACCTGCTGATGGTTCTTTGCTGTGTTTCCTCGATCGCTTCCCAGATAGAGTTAAGCCCAACCACCGATTGGTTTCATGGTTACATTAGAACTTATGCGATCGCGGATAGTTTACTGAAAGGAAAGTATTGGATCGTGTCGATCATGATGTGTTGAAGAATAATCGACATTATCCCGGCTTACTAGCTTCAAAGTTTTCGCGCAGTTTCCAAAATATCCCCTAGCCCAGGGGTTCTCAAACTTTTTCAGCCGCCCCACCCTTAACAGGCTAAACAAATTTCGGGGCACCCCCCACCAAAAAAATATTAAAATTTTAGTCAAAAAAATGTCCGCAAGAGGTCGCCAGTTGCGTATTTTGAATTTTATTTCGGGAGGGGTCCAAAATTAGCCCTCAGCCCCTCCCATGCATAGTTAATAGGTCCAATGTAGTTTTTTAGAATTCACGTCTTAAGAACATTATATTAGAAAATTTGTGAGTAAGGAAGTTCCAAGTACCAAAGGGGTGTCTGGGGGGTCTTCCCCCAGAAAAATTTTGGAAAGTTGACTATAAAAGACAGGTTTTTAACTACTTTTAGTAAACCTTATCCGAATTTTTGATATCCATTTTTAGACAGGATTTGCAAATGATGAACTAATAACATAAAAAAAGTTGTTAAAGTTCCAAGTGCAAAAGGGGATCTGGGGGTCATCCCCCAGAAAATTTTTGGAATTTTGACCCTAAAAACCGGGTTTCAACTTGGTTTTGGTGTACACCTGGTACGAATTTTAGGAGTCATTTTTAGGATAGGAAGGATATATAAAAGTTAAATTACATTACTGTTTTCAGCCCTATAAAAAGTTAAATATATTCGTTCCATAGTTAAATATTTTGCAATTTTCTACTACTTTTCTTGATTAATGGCGGGGCACCCATGGCATACCCTCGCTGCACCCCAGGGCGGACCTGGGAAAAAATGCCCGAACCTACGAACCTGGTTCGGGGGAAGCCCCTGCCAGCTCCATAGGAGCAATACATAAGGTTTGGGGAAATGAAATTGTATTAGGTTCGGGGGAAGACAACTTTTTCCAGGTCTGCCCCAGGGTGCTGTGGCACACAGATTGAGAACCTCTGCCCTAGCCCCTTAGGATGAAGGGGACACCCTGTATATGTATGGATGATTTGTCTTACGTTTTAGAGCTTTCAGTATTTCTTGTCCATATTCATTTTTCCAGCAGTTAGTCAATTGTCTTATAAATCAGGAGTTGATCCAGGTTTTATTTTTTGGGGCCCATTTCATTATTTTTGGTGAAAAATGAAATGTTTTTTGTGCAAAATTGAAGCAGTGATAGTTAGCAGATTAGTGAGTAAAAGTAAAATTGACTCACAAACCAAGAAAATCATGAAAAATTCAAATATTTTGTGAATGTTTTCTTGCAAATTATCACTAAAGCTAATTTGAATTTCATGAAAAGGACGTGTTTATGAATTTATTTTTGTGGAGGGGCAGATTTAAAGAGGGGGGCCTCAATTTTTGTTTGGATCAACCTCTGTAAATCCTATTCTTTTTCCAAAAACCTTTAAAACTAACTAATGTATCCTATATTTTTCTATTTGCTCTATATGCTTTAGATATCCTTTCTCTTAAAACTTCTAAGTTATGTACACCATATTTGAAAAGAAATTTTTCACTTTTTACTTTGACTATTAGGAAACTAAGTATTAGCCATAGTTTCTCTTGATTTGGGGGAGTTTCTTATTTTTATTTACTTATACAGGGAAACCCCGATTTAATGTCTTTCAAGGGCCCAAAGAAGCGGGAAAACATTAAATTGGGGTGAAAAAGATGAAACATTGAAAAAGATGTACTGTATAGTATCATCAAAAGGAATCTAAAAACTATTATAGAGCAATTCTTGTTTGTTAAAAGAACTATAATTCCAGGATTCATCACATGGCCTATAAAATTAATGCATGCACAGACAAAGAATAGTCAAAAATAATTTGTTATACTACATACCTTTTATCTTTACATTTTTATTCATTCAAAATTTTTAAAATTGCTTTTTAAAAAATATGTTTGCGCAATCTCACTTCTGAAAAAGTCCTTTTTATAAAAAAATTCACGAAGCATTTCTTAAAGACTCTTTCCCAAGCTGAGATAATTACAAAAGAGCTTCTAAAACCTAGTATGGTTATTGATTTTTGATTGAACGTTTACTAGGAACGAACTTCTTTCCTAATACTTTGCTAAACTTCTGTTTTTAATATCATGGATGATATTCCAAATTTTGTTTTTTCATTCTATACCTAAATGTACATGGAAGTATCTTGCATTTTTGAAGAAATTTGGTAAATAAAAAACTAAATAAAACCACCATTCATCACCTGAATGTTATGTACCGTGATCTTTACATAGATTGTGTATTGCAAAACATTCCTTCCCACTTTTGGTATGTATTATATTTTTCCAAAATGTCATGCGTAATGATGAGGTTATTCTCTGACCCCTGTATCTTACTACAGATGTTGGTAAACTGAAACTTTGACAGTGCTGGGTGAGGTTTGTGGTTTGTCAAAGTTTTGTTTTATCATTTTAGGTAACGGCGTTAGTCCAAGCCCATGTTCTGAAGCGGTGTTGAAATACAATGAGATTTGTGCTGGCACAATGTGGACTGAAGGTAATATTTTCTGCCTTATGAATTTTTTAAAAGTTAATTTCTTTACTTGAGAATGCTTCTTTAGCGTAGATTTCCATTAAGTGTGTGCAAGTTTAGTAAAATAGGAACTAAAGAATGTATTTTTAAATTTTGCCACTTATAAGGTTTTATTTAGATATTGTTCTTTGGTCATGTTGTTAAGTCCCTGTGTTCACCTAATATACATGAGCTGGTTAGTATTAAATTGTACGTTCATTGGTATAAGAAGTGTGTAAAATTTCAACTCAATTAAGTAAATATTAGTAGTTGACCTGTAAGATGTTTTGTATAGTTGGTTTTCCTGGGTAAAAGCAGATGCATTCATTACATTATGCTCTATATTATCCATTAATTGGCTGACTTTAAGGTGGTGGAACAAGAAGAAAGGGTGGGGTCTCTTTAGAAGAAATTTGTCAGTTTTTGGACTGTTCATAAAATTTTTCATTGTGAAAATGGACCCTTCCAAAGCATTTTACCTAAAACTGACCCTTTACAAAATATTTTGGCCTTTAAACGGACGCTGTTTTTCACAATACTACAAATATGGGATGCTATTTTCACAAATTCACAAAAACAGGCTCCTGGCTGAAAAAACTAATTTAACTCTATCATGGGTAGATTTTCACAATTTTTACAAAAACCGGACCCTTCTCAAAAAGTCTAGACAGACACCTGAGAAGATATTCAATTAATTTTCAGTTTAAGGGAGATGCAAAAGCATATGACAACTTACCAATGTAAGGGAAAGTATTCAACATTTTGATTTAATTCAATGGTTTATAAAATGAATTAGTTTCTCCTTTTGAAGGTTGTAATTTGAGCAAGTTGCCCAGGGGTTCATCTAGAGAAAAAAATGGGTCCGCTTAAGGACCATTCACAAAATTCCAATTCTCAAAATCTTCACAAAAGTAAAATCAAGTGGTTTGAAAATGTGTTTTCATAGTGTGTTTGTGTTCCTATCATTTGGAATTTGTGGAATTTGCCAGTTTTTTAGGCCCATTTTAAAAGTTATGAATGCTGGGGTTGTACTACAAGCCTTTTCTTTTAACAAAATTTCTAAACAGGAACCTCACAGAAAAACCTGGATGAACCCGTTGCCGTAAAAGCTTCCTCTATTATATTTAATTTGTGGTGATAAATGAATTAGCCCTTGTCTTCTGTCCTAATAGGAATGATATCCTATCCTTCTTATTGGCTTGTGTGTCTTTGGATATCTCAAATCCTTGTAACAAATGATTCCTTCATCTCTTAGGTGATACTGTAATTAAAAATGCTTTCATTGCTGAGGAGGATGATATTGCGCCAATGGGAAAGCATTTTCTTTTGCAAACCGAAGATCAAGATTTGGATATTTATCCGTTTTCTGAATTTGATGCAGGAGTGGATAGTTATTCCTTTTCTTTAGATGAGGGTGAAGGATTAACAGATCTGTTTGACTGTAGTTTTTCCTGTCCTTAGTACAATTGTTATTTGTTTGGTTTTCATACATATTTAGACTGCTCATTTTAGTTGATGGAACTATAAATTAAATTTGTTTTTTTTCCACACATTTTTTTGTACATTTTCAACTCAGCCATTCATTGCAGAACTGTTGTAATTTATGTGTTAACTTAAACCTGTTGTATTTTATACTCAAGTTGTTCTTAAGGGCTTACAATTCAAGATCTAAAATACTCATTTGCGTGATTGATTAATTTAGAATACTGAACTTTTCCATACTCTCCCATTCATCTAAAGTGTATGAAAAGTTGAGATTGAATTGAAAATTAAAATGTAAGAAAAATGTGCCTTAGTTAAGTCCGTGATGTTAGCAACTAAACCATCTTGCCTAAAAGCCTTTTTAATAAATGAAGTGCCTAAGAGAAATCTTAAAGCTGTAGTTTTGCAAACTTATTTAAAAAATGTTTTTGGTGAGATGAATATTTATATAGTTATTGTATTGGAAACTGAATTCCTGTCTGCTTGTAAATATTTCCATTATTTTTGTTCCATTCTTTTTCATATCCCAGAAAACTGTTGATTGTTTTATGGTAGCATTAGCATATAGTACAATATTTCATAAGAAAAAGTAACCTTTTCTTCACTATTTTCCTCTAGATCTAATACCACTCTTTGTTGATGAGTGATTTGATTAAGTATTCACTTTTATTTATAAACAGGTTTTCAAATTCAAACATGGTTCTTGTGAGGACATAGTGCCATTAAAACCTAAACCAACCAAATTCAAACATGCGTTTTTTTAAACTAATTTTTCCTGTTACACCAATATATTTGTTTTAGTAAATTATGGTAAACTAATTTAATTATAAAATGGTTTCATGTGCTTGGATTAGTATTTTATAAGTACAAGAATCTCCAAATTGTTTTCAATAAAATGGGTAGAGTTCTATATTTAGCCTAGAGTATTGATAAATTCGTAATTTGTTTTTGCTAATTTGTTGGAAACAGTTTATTTAGAGTTCAAAATGTCTTTCCCTTAGTGTAATTTTAAGCTTTTTTGGTAGTTATCCTTTTTTTAAATTGATGTATGTTTGTGCTAATACATTGATTTAAAAGCCCAAAATTGTTACATTAAACTGTTTCTCTAGTAAATAACAGAATATTCAGACTGTTTCAACTGCAGTAACCCTTTTTTAGGTTGGCTTATCCCACTTGACTATCTTGGATATTAAGTTTCAAACTAATATTAGCGTTTTCATTTTGCCGTTAAATATATATTTTTGATATGGATTTTGTTATACTCATTTACATTTGTGTGAGTGAGAACTAGGTTAAGTGCAAAAAGCTATTTTGTTAAATTTAACATGTTTAGCTTACATTTGATCTTAACATTGTTGACTCATTTAAGGATATGTTCTTTGGTAAACATTATAGACCACTTATATTTGTTATCGTCCTTTATTCAATGCTTCAAAAATGATTTTTTGCATCTGTGAATGCTTAAATTATTTTTTAAAGCTACTCTCAAAAGAGAAACTTCTATAGCCGGGAAAATTTTTATAAGGTGCATTTTTATTCTTTTAATAAACAAGAAGCATCAATGATGTTGCTTATTAGATGGATCACCTTATTTATATATTATAATTCTACATATACTTAAATTTGTTTCCTTTTTGTATTATTAGAAGTTGCTCGACTTTTTCTGAAATTTCTTGTTATAAATTTATTCTGATGGTTTTTATATTAAAGTAAAATTCAGTTGAAGCAGTTAGCTGTATTTTTTTAGTAATTGTGTAATTAACCATGGTTTATTTGTTCAACAAGCTACCGTCCTTGCCTGAAAAAGGATAGGTGTGTGATATTTTGTTAAAAACTTTACTCTATGTACTTGTGTTCACTCTTAGTATATCATGTAAACACTCATCAATATTTCCAGACATGTCTAGTCATTTCTGTGTATCTCTTTTCTTACTTCTTTACAATATTCAATAAGCTATATTTGTAAATTTTTGAACTAGAAATTTTGAATGTTTTGTGAACTAAAGCCTATTTGTGGTGCCTGTTTTTTAACATACTAGATTCTTTAAAATGTTTTTACCTTGCTTGATTTAAAGTAGCTTTATAAATACAAATTAAGACTAAAAGAGATAGTTAAAAAATTAAAATGCAAAGTATATTATCATTTTATTTAGAAAATAAACCAAAATTCAACACCATCAGTCTTTCCTGACTTAAATTTTGCCACAATTGTTTGTGTTACTTTAAGGTTTATTACATGATTTTCTCATGTTGGTAGAAAGGTTCATGGTTGGTAAAGGTTGGTTACAATCTTACTGTAAAGTACTATTACGTCTTTATTGATTGTAGTATCATCTAAAGCTCTTGTTAACTTCTTTGTGAGCATTTAATTTAATCTTTGGAATTTATGTTAAATTACAATTGTTTCAAGCATTACTTTGTTTTTCCCTTAAGTAGTGTGTACTCTTAGTTAAAAGAAACTTTTCTTACCCCAGTGTTTATATTGACTCAACAGTCCTAGACTATCAGTAGATTTTAAACACAAATTAATTGAAAGTTGTTTGAAGAGGTTGTAAAAGGTATTGGTACTTAATTTAGGTTCAATTACTCAGATCAGTTGCAATTCCCAATTAAGCTCAAGTAACATGCTAAACATGCCTGAATCCTTTGTAAAGTTAACTTCATGTTAAAAGATTTAATTTTAAATATGTGATATAAATACATTTTATTCTTACAACCGCTAATGGTTCCATTAACATAATACACAACATTGCTTAATCTATATTTCTTCATCATACTTGCAAAACTCAAAAAACATCATTTTTCTACTTGCATCACTTGCTTAAATGCTTCATACTCACAAATACATTTAGTTCAATTAATTAGTCTGAATGTGGAAGTTAATTTCACTTAAGAGTTAATATTTTTTGTGTTTTAGTATTTATCATTGTTTTTGTTAAGTTATTGTCCCATTAGGGTAATTCATATGTGGTGTGGACTGATGTGTTTTGTTTTAGGTTAGATTATACAAATAACCATTGAAAAAAAAAAGACTGGTCTTAGTTGCCTTTAAAACTATTCATAATTCAGGTTCAGTGGTTCCTTGAACTTGCAAATTTACATGTATCAAATAGTGCAAAATTATATCAGAATACTTGTCTATTTCTCTGTACAAATATAAATATATACTTGATGTGAAAGTGTTTTCTACTGCTTTAATGTAAGTGTTATGGATAAAGAAATGTATAAAACTTGTATTTTTGCCAGTAAATGAAAGTATTAAAACTAAATTATTTTAAAACTAATATTAAGCTTATGGATACAATTACATTTCATTCTAAACAAAAAAAATAACATTTATTTTTGTACAACATTCACAGAGCAATACATTAACAAAATTGTAATACTTATTCAATAATGGTATTTACAGCTGGAACTTTTCTTGCAAATCTAAGGTACTGGAAAGTTCTAAATTCCGTCATCCCTGAAATATAAGTAAATGTTAATGTATCATTATTAGGAAACAATACATTTAAACCCCTTGTAGTGAATCATTATGAATCCAACCAATATTTTTTAATTACTGAAAGATTGGGCTAACTAAAAACTGGATGAATCAAAACTGCTGAAGAGGTTCAAATTTACTGTTACCTATAATGGGTGCTGACTTTAGCTTAAATATGTATAATCTATATAAGATCACCATTCTAAATAGTTCAGTAGAATTATCTGGCAGTGTGTGTAAGGCTAGAAACTTACTGTGGCACTTAACTGGTGTGTTGTTTTACAAACGCTTTCATTTCATTTTGTGGTGAGTGTGCTTGGACGAAGGTGGGGTCTGTTTTCCCTCCCCTTTTTTTTGTGTCCTAACTATAATTTTGTTCTACTGATGACCTCCAAGTCAAGGTTGTAGAATTTATGTTTAGTTAACATTGTTATGAACAGCATCCATTGTTAGAATTTATGTATAGTTAACCTATTTCTTCATCCATTCAGATCGAATTCAGAAAAAATTAAAACACTTCCAGCTTTTTAATACACTGCACTGTTGATAATTAAGATATTTTTTTTTGTATTTCTAAGCATTTGCATTTAGATCTTTACTTGGTTTTTGAGTGCAGTCCTTATTAATCTGGACGGTTGGAGTTCTACTAAATCAAAATATTATATTGCTTACCCACAACATCTGCTGCAGCAGCCGCAACATAAAAAATTTCTGACGCTGAAAAAACTGTCATCATCACAGAAAAAACAGGCACTAATATTCGAATTGGGGCCTAAATGTCCATTCACTTCTACAGTTGTGCTGAGAAGCAATATGTAAACCCACACAATCAGTACTGTTGTAATTGTTAATTGAAATACCTGAAAAAAATCGAAAAGGGCAAAATCAATGTCAACATCCATTGGAGCTCCGAAAAAACTTTAAAAGGTTGATAAATAAGGTAAAGTTTGATGAAGTGGAATCAACTGAACAGGGAAAACTAGTTAGATTAAAGTTGGAGGACATTGAAATAGTGCTTCCATTTTCATTGGCCTCTAAAGTCTATGAATTTTAGTCACACCTCCTTACTTCTATGTTTGAAGTAGTATTTTTATTTTTATGTGCTTTGGAGGCAGTAGTTACAAAAATTG
Source organism: Tetragnatha versicolor (assembly GCA_024610705.1). Classification (NCBI taxonomy): domain Eukaryota; kingdom Metazoa; phylum Arthropoda; class Arachnida; order Araneae; family Tetragnathidae; genus Tetragnatha; species Tetragnatha versicolor. Next base: position 45,200,307 of record JANDEH010000009.1, read on the forward strand.
CTAATTACTAAAATTAGTCAAATCTCACTTAAGCTTATTGCAAAATGTAGAAGTCAATACAATTTAAAGGAACTTGGAACCACCTTTTAAGACATATGTAAATCTCCAAATCAGTATATTTGTGTGTGCAAACCTTAGAAGTTACACAGACACCCTTAAGTTTGAAAAACGTGGAAATTTTTAAAATATTTTGAGTTTGCTAATGTGATAAAACTGGCTAATATATGTTTTTTAGAGCCTATTGAGACATAATATAAATATAATTATTTTTTCTTATAAACTGCACCTCATAAGACCTATTTTTTAATTTTTAAGGCGAGAAGTAGGGTCATTTCGCTCAAAAACGCTTAATACTAATAATGGTGGTTGAAACGAATAAGTTTCGAATGTTTCATAAGTAAGTCCTCAAAAAGATGTCCTTTGATGTAAAACTGAAAAAAAAGGGAATTTTTCAACTTTATTTCAAATTATAGCGCTTCAAAGCTCGGGAGCAGCTTCTATTGTTATTTCACTGATCTTTATCATATGAAGTTTCAGTTTTATGTCAAAGGACATCTTTTTTTAGGACTTCGAAATTTTTTCGTTTGGTTTATTGGTATTAAGTGTTTTTGAGCGAAATGATCCTAATTAGAAAATAGGTCTTATGAGGTGCAGTTTATAAGAAAAAATAATTAATATTCTGTCCAAATAGGTTCTGAAAACATACATTAGCCAGTTTTATCACATTAGCAAACTCAAAAATATTTTTTTTTTTTAATTCTGAAAAAAAAGACAATTTTTTCCAAGTTTTTTAAACTTTAGGGCCGTATAGGTACCCCTTAGAACAGGCATGGCCAACCCGCGGGCCACATGCGGCCCTCCGGGTCATTTTGTGCGGCCCGCGAAGCTCTCTGAAAACTCTCCAAAAAGTAGCTTCGAAACACTTTTTAGCACACTAAAATTCAAAATTTTTTCGGGGGAGAACCCCCGACCCCCATATGCCTCTTAGATCAGGCTTTGCCATCCTGCGGCCCAGAACTTTTTTTAGTCAAAAGTTAAAGTTTTAGGGTAAGTTAAGCCCCCCCAAATTCGGACATAGTGTACCAAAACTCGTTAAAGTCTGTTAATTAGAGTCGTATTTCCAAAAATTTTTATGGGGAGGACCCCCAGATCCCCCTTTAGTACTATGGAACTCTATTGATCACAACTTTTTTAGGATATTAGTTCAGTCAGGTGCAAATCCTAACTAAAAATATATTTTTATTTATGCATTGAACCAATTAAATATGCATGGGGGCATGAGAAGAAGATTTGGGTGTACTTTTTCCCGATGCAAAAATCTAGCTGCAATTTTTAGAAAAAATTTGGGTCCTCCCGAAATAAATTTCTATAAGCACCACAGGCTCCTTATAGTTTCGAGTGATTCCAAGCGTTTTTTAACGGCACACAGTGGAGTATTTCACCCAAAATCCGGGTCAAAATTATTTTTCGAATTTTGTAATTATAAAAACCACAAATTTGACTTAAAATATTTATTCCATGAGTATACACACTGATTTATCAGTATGTTTTAGAATTTAAACATATTTTTATTAAATTAAAGTGCAAATCCATATATTTATAATGGCTGGTAGGATATATCGTGTTCTGAAGAATATACATTTTATACAAATGATTATCATAAAAATCCAATTTAGAAATTCAATTACTGATCTAAATTAATTTCATAGCGTACAAGAATAATAACAGAAATAAAAAGAAATTAAATGTAGTAGAAAATAAATTTGTCCTTATTGTGTATCTTTTTCTTTATTTTAAATACCATAAAGATAAACCATAATTCATCTGTCTAAAAGTTTAAACCAATTCAAGAACATATATAAATAAAATGTTGAATATGTGGCCGACCTTTTGTTTTTAATTAAGTATAAATGGATAAATATCGTTTGCAATATAAAAAAAGAGCAGAAAAAGAAAAACAAAAGCGTAGTTGATATAAATAAAGTACTAATTAAAAACCATGCTCCCAGCGAATGTAGACGAGATACTCGCGAAGCCAGGTGCAAATTTTCATCATAACAAAGGGAAAAGTGCAAACGTTTGATCAAGGTAAGTTTTTAAAAACAATATTGTAAAAAAAACGCAGGTTTCCGCACCCTAAATTTAACTGGAAGTGTTCTCTAATAGTGTAAACTTTATCGTTAAACTTTGATTTGGGCGGTGCAAAGCGGTGAACCCTTTTAAAAACCTCTCTAAATATAAAAAATGCAGTTATAAAGGCAACAAATTGGCCGATTCTTGATTTTAATCACATTTTATAAAAGGAAAAATATAACTATTTAAAATTTAAAAAATACTAAAAGAAAGCTCATGCGATTCGTAATCACACTCTTTATTCCGTTTTAATTAGTTTATTTTTCAATTCACAAAAAATTCTTGCGTAAACCTCTTAAAAAGCCAAAAATCAATGAAAAATTGCCTTCATTATCAACGAAATCTCAACTTTAACTGAGGCTAGCAACAAAACTAAAAAACCAATGGCCAAAACAAATATACCCATGAATGCATAATTTATTCAGCTTTCAGACAATGTAGTTTTTATTAATGTTCGTTGAACTTTTTGTTAAGCCTTTTTGGCACTCAAATACTCCACTGTGCGGCACCTGTTTAGTTACCTATGGATATACTACAGAAGGTATTCTTGAGGTTGCTTCTTAAGGTAAATTTAAATCAGTGGTTCCCAACAGATGGTCCGCGGACCACTGGTGGTCCGTGAGACCATCAGTGGTGGTCCGTTAGAAGATTTTTAAACATATCCAAAAAATGTTTATCAATATCTGATCCTATTACCCTATCTGAGAATGTATGTCTGAAATCTGGACCAGTATGTATATCCAAAACCAAGTTGAAACCCTGTTTTAAGAGTCTAATTTCCAAACATTTTCTGGGGGATGACCCAAGATATCTTTGTTTTAAGAAAGCTTATATTAAATTAGCTTAAATTATTAGGTTTATCAAAATGCAAATCTTACCTAAAAATTTATATAAAAAATTTCCCAACTAGGGTTACCAAACTAGTTAAAAACCCGTTTCCTAGAGTCAAATTTCCGAAATTTTGCTGGGGAAAGACCCCCTTGGTACTTAAAACTTAATTACTCTGGATTTAGTTCTTTAGCATGCAAATTCTTCCTAAAAATGTTCTGAAAAGCTTCATTAGACATATTAAATACACTTAGGAGGGAGGGGCTAAGAAATAATTTTGGCGTCCTCTCAAAATATATTTCTTTATATGCCACTGAGACCAGGGGGCATGGAAAATTTAGAAAGGGTTTGGTGGGGCATGGAACTAAAAAGGTTGGGAAACGCTGGTTTACACCCTCTGTGAGGAATGAGTGCATTGAAAAAAGTTTGAATTTTTAAAGGTAAAGTTGGGAATAGGGATGGTCCGCAAGAGGTTCAAATTTAAGTGAAGTGGTCCGCGGACATATTTGAGTTGGGAACCACTGATTTAAATGAATATTTTATTTAGGAATCTGTCAAACTAAGCAAAGGATCTAAGAAACTCCCTTATTTATGTACCTAATTTATTAAATTTACTTCACTGTCATTCTGTGCACCCAATATCCTAAAATTTTATGTGCGGCCCGCGAGAGTATTGTGGTTTTCCAAAGTGGCCCTCAACAACATTTGGGTTGGCCACCCCTGCCTTAGAACAAACTTAGGGGGCTGAAACTTCATACACTATCTATTGGGACCACTGGTGGATTCAGGGGGGCTAGAGGGCTTTAGCCCCCCAAAATGAAAAGTTTTACACTATATAATACAGCATTTTATGCACCAAAACGAGTTAAAAACCTGCTTTTTAGACTCAAATTTCCAGAAATTTTCTGGGGAGGGCCCCCTGACCCCTTCGGTACTGGTTTGTTTTATAAAAAGGTCAAATTATAAATCCTATCAAAACATAATTCATTCTTGAAAATGTATGCTCGAAATTCGGATTGAGAGTACCAAAACAAGTTAAAAACCTTCTTTTAAGACTAAAATTTTCTGGGGGAGGACTCCCAGGTCCCCCTTTTACTTGTTGGAACATGATGAATTACAACCTGTTTCATGTTATGACCATCGAGAATATTTTAATTTATTTGGAAAATTCTTAGCCCCCCCCTAAAACCAAATCCTGGATCCGCCACTAATTAATTGGGACCCAAAGGAATAGGAAAATCCTTTTGGGCTAAGTTTTTTAATTTTCAAGACATTTTTATAAACTAGAGCTGTTGTGCAGAAATGGATGCTGTATTCTGAATCAGCAGGTCCAATATACACAAAATACCTTAAATATTCCCGGCACAAAAAAAAAAGATTTTTTTTGTAGACCAGTGGCTTTTAAAATGTGGGTTGTATAAATAAATTTGGTTTCATTGTGGCTTCGCGAGAACGGGAATTACTAGCAAAATTCCTCTCAAATTGGCTATGTGTCGGAAACTATCAAGTCTGTTATGCTAAGTAAAAATAAATCTGATTTTAATTTAAAATAATACAGGGATGTGATTTTTTCGCGAATTTCCGCTTTTTTAAATTTTTTCCATGGGTTTTTCATCTTTTTCCGCTTTTTTACAATTTTTCATTCTGAAGGAATTTTTATCGCGGAGAGAAAGAGAGCAATTTTCCTTTCAAAGTAATATAAATTTGTTTTGTCAACAAAAAAAATCCGATTTCTAAGAGAAATCTGACTGATCCGCTGGAGTTTGAACGTGCACACTGCACAGTTTCTCGATAAACCTCGGCTATTGCTAGCAAAAGAGGTCTGCGTTTCTTATTCGTTGCGAAGCTCCCGGAAAAATTCGAACGAATATCAGCGCCTCGTCCTTGAACAGTGCTTTAAGGACTGTAGTGGCCCCACCCTACTCCCTGTGAGATTTGTAGTTGAAATCCATTATAAGGTTGGTAATGCATTTCCTAAAGTTGGAAAAATTTCGATTTTTCAGGGGGAGGACCCCCAGATCCCCTTATGTACTTGGAACACTATTATTTTTAACTGGTTTTTATACGAAGTTCACCCAATGCCAAATCCTATCAAAAATACATATCCGAAAATCTGACTAAACTAGTTAAAAACCAGTTTTTTAGAGCCAAATTTTTGAAAAAAAATTTTGGGATGACCCCCGGACCCCCTTTAGTACTTGCAACTAAATTACTCACAAATTTTTTATATTAAGTTTATTTAAGTGTAAGTTCTAACATAAAATGTAAAAACCTACACTGGTGTTCAAAATTAAGAGAATTTGCACATTTTTTCAATTTCTCCAGATCTACTGGATAGATAATGATGAAATTTGGTATGAACATAGGTTGATATAATACCAAATAAATAATCCTTCAAAAATTGTAATACACACGCATGCGCAGAAGTAATAACCGCCAGAGTTGAAAGGTATGAAATAGTGATTCCAGAATAGAGCAAAATAGTGGGTTTATAAGGGGTATGAGTATGACACCCTCCCACTATCATGCATGCCTCCTTGAGTGATTTTATAGCGTGAATAAGGCAGAGAATAAAAGTTCCTGTTCATTAGGCCTACTTTCTCAGAAACCCCGTTTTGGGGCTCTGAAGGGTATGTGGAGGGGGGTAGCAAGATGCAATTGCCTTATATAGAGTCCCTCAAAAGTGGCACCTCCTCTAAAGTGGCAAAGTCTTTGAATCTGGCTGCCCATTCCATATGGTGAATATCTTCCGTTTGAATGAAAATTGCTAACCTGATGAGCTCCAAGTGAAGGATTTCTATCGATTGAAAAGAAATTAAGACCGATAGAACCCCTCGAAAGGTGAACAAGGTCTCCAAGATATCAACACATTACCTGAAACTGTTAGGGTTCCTCTTTCAAAGGCAGGGAGGGATCTGCACTTGTCAAAAATATGCAAAAATTGTATTTAATAAGGTAAAATTCAAAGGGTGAATATTTTCATCTCTGTTTGGTCTCAAATCAATTAAACCATTGATTCTCGATGCAAACTCATGTGGAAAGAACCAGAATGCTATGTCAGTCCTTTAATGTAGGAGAAACTGACTATTATGGAATCGGAGATTTGGTGCTCTTTGGCCTCTTTGTAGGAATATGCCAAACCCCCTACATCTTTCAAAAGGAGAAAATCATGGTTGAAGGTATTGTGTTGATATCTTGGAGACCTTTATTCACCTTTTGGGGGGTTCTATCGGTCTTAATTTCTTTTCAATCGATAGAAACCTTCACTTAATGGAACTCATCAGGTTGGCAATTTTCATTCAAACGGAAGATATTCGCCATATGGAATAGGCAGCCAGATTCAAAGACTTCGCCAAGTTTGAGGAGGTTTGAGGGACTCTATATAAAGCAGTTGCATCTCGCTACCCCCTCCACATACCCTTCAGATCCCCAAAACGGGGTTTCTGAGAAAGTAGGCTTAATGAACAGGAAATTTTATTATCCGCCTTATTCATGCTATAACAGGGTGGCTACAGAACCTGGAAATCAGGGATTTCAGGGAAAAGTCAGGGAATTTTATTGATCTAGAAAAATCAGGGAAATTCTTAAAAATATGTTAAAATCAGGGAAATTTCCTGATGAGATCATTTTGTGCTTCAATTTTTCCTCCTTTGAAACCTAGTGAATATTTTTTACTTTTCTTAGCTCAATGAGAAACATATGCATATATGCTTGGACTCAAGCATAACTCAAAGTCAAATATAAGTTTTAACATTTTTATGTTTTTTTTTATTTTAAATTACAAGGTAGTGATTTTCTTTAATTATCTTGTATGTACATAATGGTTCTAAGTACAGAGAAACCCAGAAAATTAATAAAATTTGTTCCCGTAAATCAGGGAAAAGCCGAAAGTTTAGTCCTGGAAATCAGGGAAAAGTCAGGGAATTTGTTTTCTCAGTGTCTGTAGCCACCCTGTATAAAATCACTCAAGGAGGCATGCATGATAATGGGAGGGTGTCATATCCTTATAAACCCACTATTTTGCTATATTCTGGAACCGCTATTTCATACCTTTCAACTCTGGCGGTTATTACTTCTGCGCATGCGTGTATATTACAATTTTTGAGTGATTATTTATTTGGTATTATATCAACCTATGTTCATACCAAATTTCATCAAAATCTATCCGGTAGATCTGGAGAAATAAAAAAAATGTGCAAATTCTCTTAATTTTGAACACCAGTGTACATTGGACGTTATAAATTTGCTTGGGAGGGGGTGAAAAATAATTTTGGGCCCTCCCGAAATATACTATATACGCCACTGCCGCGACTTCTTTCTTGGATGGCTGCATGGGCGGATTTAGAGGGTGAACCCTGGGGGTGCGTACTGGAAAACTTGGGGGTGCAAGCTGCCCCTGATGACTTTGAAAACACGATTTTCCCCTATAAAAATGGAATTTTCTCAAAAAGTTGGGGGTGCGTTGCACCCCCTTAAATCCGCCCATGGATGGCTGGCATATTTATTCCCAAACCGGACGGGCGCCAAGTTGAAGGCGGCTTCTTCTTGCGATGGTGCGATGTGAAAAAAGCAACTTTACAGCGGTTAGAAGCCAACCAAGTCCGGTGTTTAGGATCACTTTCTGCGCAAAAGTCGAAAAATAGCGATTTAAGGACTTCCTTAGTTGTAAATTTTTACTGATAGATCACTTAGAAGCTAAATAAGATAATAATGCAGTGTTTTTAAAAACCTTCTTAGAAAATAACCTGTTTCAGATATGATATCAAGGGGAATTGCAGGGCACCCCCCCAAAAAAATTGGACTAGGTGTCCAAAACAAGTTAAAACCCTGTTTTTAGGGTCAAATTTCCCAAAAAAATTCTGGGGGAAGACCCCCCTTTGCACCTGAAACTCTATAATGCACCACTTTTTTAATATTATACAAAATCTTAAAAAGCATTATGAAAATGTTAATTTCATTAAAAAACAGACCAATAAATGCAACAACCATGCGTTATTAGGTAGATTAAAGTTAAAATTGTTCCTTGGTCAGACTCTTGTGCCATAAAACTAAAAAAAACCAACTAGACTCTAGTATTAACACGTTCACGCCGGGGCCGATTTTCATGTTTTTCGCTGGGAGACGGCGCTCGATTTCATGCTGCGCTTCATCTGGCGGCGCTCCCAATAAGGCATGTGCGGGCCACCGGTGGACCGCGCCGGCGTGAACGTGTTAAAATGTTTTCGTCGTGATATTTTCTTTTGCAGTCATTTTAACTTTAATCTATACCTATAACGCATGCCTGTTGCATTTATTGGTCTGTTTTTTAATGAAATTATCATTTTCATAATACTTTTATACAAAGTATTGGAATTGGTTGAATGTAATAAATGCCGGAATCGAACAATTGTATCTGTTTCTGCACATATATGCCATTTTTTTGCTGATTTTCACCCCGGGGGTTTACCCCTTAGAACTCATTTGCGATCCCCCTTTCTATACCAATTCTTGTTCGTCTTGATGAGTACTATCATCCCTCCAAGTTTGTACTAGACCTTTTGAGACACCCTTTGCCCCCGATTAAAACTCGATGACTCGGCATGTAAAGGAGGCTTCTCCGCCTATGTTGGTTGTATTGCAAAAAACGACATTTATTACACAAGATGAATTTTCTTGTCTTTTCCGCAATACAAACTAAACGTGAGGAGAAACTAACTTAACTAGCCGTAGTAGTTGCTTCTCGCATTGGTTGTATTGCAGAAAAGCGAACTTGGGAACTTTTTCGGGAGAGAGACATTCTAAAATCAAAGGGTTGCTTATGAAATTACTTCTTATTGATGGCTCAAATTACAACTTTTAAGTTGAAAAATTGATGGAAAACCTTGAATCCTGGCTTAAGTTACAATTAAAAGTTGTGGCTTTATTCGTATCATGAATAAAAAAGAAAATTATTTTTAAACTTTTTTAATGGAGGAAAAAAACCTTAAAAAATTTAATAACCAAATGCGTTTGGTCATTGGTCGAATCTTGTCTTCCCTTGTATTGTTAAGGCTTTCGCTCAGTCTTTCTAAGAGCACAACTTGCTTTAGTTTTGTTGAATAGCTTTATTCAAATTACAGTCTTTCTTATTTTACTATTTAACCCCTTAACAGTGACATTTCTTTCAGAAAAATTGACCAAAAATGGAAAATTTTTTTGACTGTTTAATTTTGTTCTTTACGTTATTATAAGTGTTAGAAAATAGTTTTAAAAAATCAAAATTTAAATGTAATTACAAGTGTATTAATTATTTTAACATACACATAAAAAGTATTGGATTACGCACACATCTTATTAAATTAGGAAGAAGATTTCCAAACATGATGTCTCACAATCTCTGAACGATGCGAAATCACTATCATCATCGAAACGAACTCAGTTTGGGCTTCACAAAACGGAAACGTTAATTTTTCTCCCGCCCGAGCTCAGCTCGGGCATCACAAATTCTGCACGAAGTCGTTGCCCGAGCTGAGCTCGGGCGACACTGTTAAGGGGTTAATTAATTCAAATAAAACATCTATAAATTTATGCATAATTCTATCAATTCATACCAATCTTGAATGCATTTAAGTATGCAATCAGAGTTCTTTGTTTTAAGTTTTAAAAAGTAAATAAGTATTTTAAATTTATTGTTTGGCATCATAATTTTTTACTTCAAAATTTTACTGCGCTTGTAATTTAATTGATACTGTAATAGCGTTAACTGTTTGTTAATTTCAATGCTATGATCAAGAAGCCATTTATCTTTTGCCCCTCAAATCTCAATCCATTCAGATCAGTTATTGGCCCTGGGTGAGTCAAGACCGCTAAATTTGGCTCGCATCACATGTTAGTATTGAATAAGTACTAAATGTGTGTATGAGAGAGAGAAATAGTAATTATTGTTTCTAGAGATATGTGTATCAGGGCATTATTAATAATTCCCGAGCCCGGGTAGAGATCCTAGAGTGGGAAGAGAGGTGACAGCTTGCCCGAGTATTTCGGTCAGAGTAATAAATATTCATTGATAAATGCCGTTGAATTTTTCATGTTGCCCGCCTCACTTTGGGCATTATTAACGATGCCCGGTTTATCACTTTGCCCATAACATTACTCATGTAAAGTAAGGAAAGCTTAACAATTTATGTAAGTGGACGACATTATAACTTCTGTTGGAGCATTAACGCAACTCACTTATCCAAGTAGAAAATTCAAGCTTAAAACAATCTTGTCGGTGTCACCAAACCACTTATAAAAGAATTGAATAAGGGAGAGAGGGACATATCTCAAAATATTTCAATTTTCATATTATTTAATTCAAAATAATATTTCTATACACTTATGAGATATTTGATTGAAAAAAAATTCCCTATTGTCCATCACGACCCGTCTTGGTAAAAAACGGTGATAAAAATGTTAACTCACAGAAAGTAAAGAAAAGGTTGATTTTGGCAATTTTTGACCCCCTACCCCCATGTAAGGGTACATAAGATTTTTCAAACCCCTCCCCCCTATTTTTACATAAGATTCCATCTCGTTTTTAATTAATTCGAATGATTAATTGGTTCGAAATGATTAACAAAAAAAAGTTGAAACCAAAAATAATAAAGATTTCTCTCTCTTTTTGCTTTTGTTTCGACTTTTGACTGCTCTAAGATGGATTCAACAGTTTTATTTTTTATCTTAACTTAATGCTACTCCAATAAAAAAGATACATCTGATATACCTTCATTTATTTAAAAATTAAAGCTTCGATAATATACCGAGATCGACAGCATTTTTAAGTTTTTCTGGGGTTATTCAATAGTAATTTGATTAGAATAATTGGAATTTGTTTACATTAACTTGGAAAATCTTACGTAAGAATGGGTTTGACCCCCACCCCCGAGTTAGGGTATGTAGAGATTTTTCCAACCCCCCTCCTCCTCGGGACCCTTACGTAATTAATGAATGGCCCCTTAAGGTAAGGGGGTGTTTTTTAAGAACATAAATAATGAAAATAAATGTACCCAATTAAAGTGCCTTAATTTAGTTTGAAAACATTAATCCTTATAAATTTAGAAAAAACCTTGCTGAGATTGTGTGTGTTCCAAAACCACCTCTATTGCTTTGGATTAGCAGAATACCAGATACCACATACACATGGTATACCAGATACCACACTAGTACAGTGCAACTCTAGTGATACAAATAAATGAAAAGCAAAGGAATTCCTTTAAAAAGTTCAAGTTATTCTAAACATTGATATAAAACAGTGTCAATTTTATAAGAAGTTCAAAGGAACAAGATAAATCTAAGAATCAAACAATTTCGGAGTTACCAGAGTTGGACTGTACTAACTACTATACATTTTCGCATTGACTAAGATATGTTTGTAAAATTCCTCGTTATAAATGTTTTTTGAGGTGCTACCAACAACAGAACTAAATATTTTCAAAGTATGAAAAAAAAACGAGAGGAGAAAAGCTTTTCTTTTACTTACATACTTTGGCGCAGGGGGTGGGGGCCACATGTCGAAAAATTTGTCAAATCAATTCGACGGGAGAGCTCGCGGTCCCTCAATGAAGAAGGCCAACTGCGTACTCATTCGAAACTGGTTTTGTCTTGGAATCCCTAACTTCCTTCGTGACGTTTTCCTCATTGATGTGGGTCAACTAGAAGCACGCCGCAAAAAATTATTAGGCCAAATTAATGACAAATCAAAAGACACTTCCCCTCTTCCTTCCCCCCTCTCCCCGAAAATCCCCCGCGGATTGATTCTTTTCGTCCGAGCGCTCGCTATATGACATTTCCAAGGGAAAGACGTCTTTCTGAAAATCATTCCCTATTGGGGCCTTTCACAAATGAATTGTCAGTTTGATATAGGGGCACAAGTTCAAAAACCTAGTTCTCAGAATATCGAGAGAAAAAAAGAATTGTATAAGTAATGTAGTTTTCGTTGTATAATCACTATGTTTTAAATGAAAATTCAGGACTCTATTTAGAAATCATAGAGGAAATAAAAATACATTCGCGAAAGTATTTGTACAATTGAAAAAAGTTGGGATGGACTTATTCCTGTTTTCAAATTTATTAAATTCCAGCTGATTAAAAACCACTTAAATTGTGATGATTAAATTAGGTACTTCGCTTTAGTTCACAGTGCGAAAGGGAAAAGTAGAAAAACGAAGACACATAACTGAAAAGGTTTTATGAAACTGAGTCACACTAAGGCAGTTGAATGGATATCAAGGGAGTATTTATGGAGTTAAACATTCAGTGGATGAAAAGGTACAACATTTTTATGGTAAAAATAAATTTTATTTTGGCTTAGTTTACAACTCAAAGAGCAAGAAGAGAAAGACAAATCAACTTAATTTCAAATGTAATAAAAAATATAATGAATGGACGTCGATTCTGCCAAAATCAGGAGGTTATACTTGTGTATAGGGGGTTTATATTTTTTCCCACACTCATGTGTTGAGCGAAGCTTGGAGATTTTTTTGAGCACAAAAAGTAAATTTGCCATTTTTGGGACTTGCTTTTTTAACTGACGATTCTAATAACATCAAATGGGGGAGGCTTGCATGTGTGACGCAATGTGATATGGGGAAGGTGGAGTTCAGACATTTCGGACATCAAATGTAAGTATGGGAAATAGATATCCCTTCAAAGTTTTTTCAAACTGTAAACATGGGAAAAAAACTGTAAAACTGTTAATATTTTGGATGGATACCCCGGGGAGGACCCAAGAAACATTTGGAGGCATGTTGATTTGAAATATTATTTACCAAAGAGAAAATTGAATTTCCTGAAAAAATGGGGGGGGCATTGCTTCCCGTAAATCCGCTTCCATGATGACTGTAAAACTCCCTTTCACAACTGTATTAGAGAGTGGGTCGAAAAAAACCCCACTTTTTTCGAAATGCGCTTTCGGGTAGTGGTGGATTTTTGGCCAAATGGTTTCAATAAAACGTGTAAAAGTGTCAGTTCGATATGACGATTCCTTCTACTGCCGCATTGAGCGAAAACACTTTTTGTAAATACTTATTTTTTGAAAATTAATTTTTTTGAAATCTGCTTGTGGCTGGTATAGATATTAATTAAATAGCTTCAGTGAAACGGGAAAATAATTTCAACTTGATACTACAATTCTTTGTACTACTAGCGATCTAAGATTGGGAAATAAACGAAAAAACTTTTTTAAGTCTGTAAATTAAGTTTTTAAAAGTCCTCTTGCGGTTAGTGTAGAACAAAATTTTTTTTATCGAAATTAAAGGTTAAGTCTGCATATTTAAGGTTTTCGTAAGAATCTGTATTTTTTATTTCAAACTTGCCTTTTGGTCCTAATTATTCTGGATAAGTTCAGTTCGAGGTAGAACTGTACCACATTTTAACTTCGAAATCATTTACATAGTTAAAATAGTTTCTGAGGTGTACGTAACTTTTAAGTTCATGCTTTTTTCTCGTTTTCTTGCAAACTGTCTTAACGGTTGAATTCACATCTAGCAAACAATCTGACTATTTGGATTTTAAGTCATATGAAAGTTTTTATTGTTTTGTTTAAATTAATTGAAGTTCGAAGTTATTATCCGGAACCAGAAGTAAATTTTGAGGAGGGATTTTTATAAAAACTTTAACTAATCCCATAAACGAGATTAAACGTATTTTTTAGAACACTAGGGAGCTACCGCCCCTCCCCCCTGTTTGCGATCACTCGCCAACCCCCGTAAACTGCTAACGGATCGCTTTGCGATCCTAAGACAGACCCTTTAACACATTTTTAGAACGTGAACGTAAAATGAATTTGTTTCATCGTAAAATATTGCATAAGTCGGCCGATTTGATTGGAAGGATAATAAGTTGTTTAACGGTTGCTTGTTATGTTGCTGCAACTTAATCCGTAATCTAATAAAATAGAAATATTTTAAAATTGAGAAATAAAAACGGGAAAACTTACTTAGAATTCTCATAAGAATAATTTGTTGACAAAAAATTTTTTTTCTGGATACTCTATCTACCCACTTCCTACTAGAATAGACTTTTAAAAAGCATACTTTCGAATATATTAAAAAAGAGAATGATTTGTGGGCTATTCCATGGGTAACTGACTGGCATTTTTAAAGAAAAACACTTAGTGTTTTGTAATTTTCTTCCCCAAAAGAAATTATAAAAAACATTTTCCACCCAGTTTATTGCTTTCTTGTTAGCTAAATCTAATGGCACAATTAAATTTTCAAAATATGTTTTTATTTATTTTTGAAAAATTTTAAACAACATGGTAACTGACTGACATTTACGAAACATTTATGTCAGTCAGTTACGAAACTATTATGTCAGTCACGGACCCCTTTATGTAGCAGCCAGACATCACGGACCCCCAACATTTTAAAAACCAAAAGCCGAAACCAGACTTTTGTTTTTGGTTTAAGATTAATTTACAAATTAAATACATTTTACAATTACTCCAGAGGCGTATATAGAAATTTATTTCGGGAGGTAAAAAAATTATCCCTCATCCTCCCATGTATATTTCATAGGTCCGAGTAGCTTTTTAGTGCATTTGTAAGTAGAATTTGCGTCTTAGAGAACTTTAAATTAAATTCTATACCTACAAAAGGGGGGTCTGGGGGTCCACCCCCAGAAAATTTTTGGAAATTCAACTAGAAAAACAGGTTTTTAATTAGTTTTGATACCCCTAGTTAGAATATTTTGAATACAAAATTTTATGTAAGATTTGCATTTTGATTAACTTAATGTAAAAAATAGTTTATAATAATAGAGTTTTAAGAACAAAAAGGTATCTGGGGGTTCATCCTCAGAAAAGTTCTAGATAAATTTGTCCCTTAAAACACACCACAGGGGTAGGATTTCAATTTTGATGAAAGTATTTTTAAAAAGTTTTTAATAATAAAGTACCAAGTACTGAAGGGGGTTCGGGAAATTTTCGGAGATTTGATCCAAAAAACGGGGTTTTAACTTGTTTTGATACACCAAGTCCAAATATCAGGAGGGGGCAGGGCCCCTTCACCCACCCTTATTTACGCCCCTAAATTACTCCAAGTCTCTGAGGTGATGGTCTGAAAATTTCAAGTAAAAATTATGCAATGAAGTCAAAATTTCGAGGGGTTGGGGGTTCTCTCCCCCAGAAAATTTTTGAAATTTGCCTTTTAAAACTAGTGCTTCATCCAATTTTGAAACTCTTTGGGGAATTCTAAAAGTAACTTGAGGAATGCCTCAAGGTAACTCGCGGACCCCCTAGGAACGTGCCACGGACCCCCGGGGGTCCGCGGACCACAGTTAAGAACCGCTGGCCTAGATTCAAATTTTTTTCTGGATTTACAATTGAGACACTCATCTTTTATTCACTCATAGAAAAATGTTTGATAAATTCGTTCTAGAATTTATACTCCTGTTCATAAAAAATGCAACACCAAGAAGGAATTATCCGATCAACTTGAAATTTTCAGGGTATGTTCATTATGGTTTGATTATCAAATGATACCAAATTCAGACCAATAGCGCATGCGCGAGCTGAGCAGTGTCTTCTCAACCACTGATTTATTCGTATATTTGGGGGCTGTAACGGGACGTTAAGGGCTTGTAAGAAGGTTGTTTACCGTTGATTATATTGTCATTCGATGTTATTATACCCCTTAGACCTTAACGGATGTCATATGAAACTTTAAAATAGTTTTAAAGAGGAATAATGTTAGGCTTCCTGGAGGGGTGTTTTTCACACTGTTTTACCGCTGGTCAGATGAAGGGAAATCGGACAATATTGATATGGGTTTGAAAGCAGAGACCCAAAAAGGGTGAGGCTAGTTGAAAATTGGGGTCTAAACCCCTTATAGTCACGTCAGCTTGGGATGAAAGAGGCTTCATTCGTATGGCAGTGGCGGATCATTGAGTGACTTTTCGACATGTGACAAATTGTTAGAATACTGTTACAGGTCTATCACTGTCTGCTCCATCAGTTAATCGGTCACCATTGCACCAAAATTCACCAAGTATCGTTTTTTCACAGCGCTCCATCGATGGAATTCCATCGGTGCATAAAGCTACCGTGGGATCCACAAAAAAATGTTTTCGCAAGATTACTCATAACAAATTGTCCTTTTAAAGAAATCTGAGTCGTCGGGAGGAAGTGTTGATCAGCAGACTTCGAATTGGCCATACCCGGTTCACACATCGTCATTTGCTTTTTGGAGAGCAAGCTCCCAGATGCAATCAATGCGACGTCCAGTTTTCTGTTTTTCATATCTTGTGTGAATGTCCTGTTTTTAATAATCATAGAAACAATGTTTTTAATCGCTTAAATTTTAACTTGGCAGAAATTTTATCTTTTTCTTCTAATTTGAGACTTGTTTTTAAATTCATTCATAGTATTGGTTTTATTCATCACGTCTGAGTTTTAACCATGTAAATCTCATCATCTTTTATTCGGCAGGCATGATTAAATTTTAAACAGATATTTTAGCTTTTACTTATTGATGTATAGAGTACATCAGACAAGGGCTTATGCTTACTTAAAATTATTTTATGTCTTGTGTTTGGCGCAAAATGCCCTAATGTGGGCCATGCGCCATAAAAAACCAAACAACCAACCAACCAACCTTTTAAAGAAATCCCCCTTCAATTTTGGTTAACATGACACCTAAATTGGGTTTGGACGCTATGCCGAAAATCGCAATTTTTGGAGTGTTTTATCTTGAGTCTGTGGTGAAGAAGAGAAGTGTTTTGACCTGGAGCACTATTGGGTACCATGGGCAATCTCATTAGATAAAAATGAGGGCAATCTCATTTCTTAAAAAAATTTCTAAAAATTTTTGGAGCCAAAAGTTATACCCTACATTTGAAGCGATCCTGAAGCTGTAATTCATCAGAACAAATCCCGTACACATGTTTTTTGGAATTTTCCAAACTCACTTTACATCCAATAAAGACAGTTTCTTTCTCGACAAATTTCTTCATCCAAAATTTCACCAATGGAGCTTGACTAAAATTTCGTTGGTTTGTCCTCATGGTTAAAATGCTTGTTATGTTGCCAATATTGGCAAACTTTGGATTTGGGATGAATCTTAGATGAAAATCACCTCCTCAGTCAAAATTTCAATCTGTTTGATTCGATGACCTGTCGTATAGAGGCTCTCATAGCAGCGCGTATGGAAGACATTAAACACCAATTTTCTATATTAAATTTTATTCTTTTGTTCTGAAAATTATATAATTTATTTGTATCCACAAAGATCACTTGCTGTGTAAATTTCATCAAAATCTAACAAGTCCTTCATGGTGTTGCATTTTTTATGAACAGGAGTATATTTAGAGACCTTTTCTCAAGATTTCTCAAGATTCCTCAAGATTTCTCCGATCACAATTTCTTTCCGTGTAAACTTAGCCTACCATTAAAGCTATACATAAACGGCACCTAAAATTAAATTAAAAATTCATATCTCTTTGGAAATTTAAAAAAAACCTCTAAAGTGCAACCTTTTACTCCCTACCCTAATCAATAAAATTTCGTTCGATACGGCCCTGAAGTGAAAAACTTTTGGGATTGGGGATCCCGGTCTTAGAGAAGAATCACAATATTCGAGATTGAACGTCTAAAAGGGTTCTAATTCTTGTTCTTGAGGATGTTGAACCCCGGGCCGTATTTAAGCATGTGTAGTGCATTATGTGCGGTGCCATGGTACACGGCGGCAGAGTTAACCCTATGTAGACGGTTCGGCCGTTTTACGGCCCAAACCCCAACCCCCGTTAAACCAAGTCGAAGAAATCCATATACCACATTATTTGCAACAATAATTCGTTACACAAATTTCATTTTAAAATTTTCTCTTGTTTATGATCATAATCATAATCATTTGTAGGGGAAGACAATATTTTTTCCAGGAGGAAGTGTCTTTTTCTTAGTTCAAATACTCTATGTTTTTTGATTTTCTAAAGAAAGGATGGTTTCAAACAGAAGATTTGGGATCTATAAAAAATTATTACCTGGATTCATGCATATTTTGTAGAAAAACTTGAATATTTTTTACCTTAAATCAGTACAATCAGGAATGTTGACTACCTGACAAGAATTAAACGAAAGGAAAGTTGAAGTAAGGGGGCGGCAATAGAAAATTGTAGCACAGGGTGGAAACTCCTAAAACCTGTGGGGGGCCTGTAAACCCCCTATGAAATAAATTCTTATGCAGGTAGAAGTGACGAATAGCTGTTGGTTATCAGGCCCTGATTTACTATTAGGCTAGTGAGGACCAGGCCCAGTGGCGGCTAGTCCATAGGAGCACGTGAACACCCAGTGAAAAATTAGAAATAAACCCAAATATAAAGATACACAAAATCAAAAGAAAACAATACAAAAATCATTCTCAATTTCTTTTTCATGCTCAGAATCTTGTTTCTCCCCCCCCCTTTCACCTGTCAGTAAAAAATTATTACCGGAAACGCGAAAGTTTTGTGTTCATCAAATAAAGAAAATACCACACTCTTGTTTTTCTTTCCTTATTCGCACGTGTGAGCGAAGAAACTGATTGAGTCCGAGGAAACCTCGACTTCTCGCCGGAGAACATTTGGGCTTACGGCAACACATTGGAGATCCCCGTCCGCACAGATTTTGTATGCCGAGGTTTACGGTTTTGAGGTTTAGCTTGCTTTTTTGTGGTCTGGATTTTTTTCCTGGATTGGAAAACTAGTTAAGAACTTTTAAAAAGTATCATTAAACTTTTCACGTCAGCTAACTTGAAATAATTAATTATTTTGTTATTGGTTATTTTTTTTAAAGTGGCACTATGAGTAGACAGACCCAGTGCTCTTGTCATCCTCCTAATTAAAAAAAATTATTAGGTATTATGCCTGATTTTATTGAAAGTGTCAAAAGTTTGCTTCAAAAAAGGTTAGACGAGTGGACATCATGCATAAAGTTGTTTTTGAGGTATTATGTTATAGACTAGGGTATTATAAAAAATAAAGGCCTTCTTTATCATAAGTTTTGGTTATTTCCATTAAACGCATATTTAAAAAAATTAAAATGTATGCAGTGAAAAATTTAGGGAACTTAAAATAACTCCCCTGAAATAAATTTGTTCTAAGACAAGTGTTCTTTATGTATTCGTCCAACATTCCTTCTCTTTCTGCTCTTGTGTAAATTTTAATTTATACAAAGGGTGTGAACACCCTTTTGAAAAACTCACGAGCCGCCACTGACCAGGCCTAAGGGGCCCCTAATTTAAGGGCCCCTAAAATCTCAAATTAAGTAAAAATTTAAGCTTAGAAATAACTGTTCATGTATTTTGGAATGCAGTTTCAATACTTTTTTCTTCAAAATGTAAAATAAAAATCTAAACTTAACGATTTTAAGGCATTTTTTGGAGACATCTTTGAAAAAGTCAACAGGCTAATATGAAGCTACCAATTATGGCGTGTTATAAATTTGTTTATGGTAAACACAGGGGGTCCCTTCTTGCGTGGCAGAAAACTTTCTAAATCGGGCCTTGTTGGTAATAAAAATTAGCGTTGATTTGAGCGAAATTGTTTGGACCCGTTTTGAAAAACGGGCACCCCATTTATTGATTGAAAGCAAGATTTTATTGCATTTCTAAACTAAATCCCTTTCTTATTTCCCCTTGAGGGGAGCGGAAATCAAACCCTTTGAAAGGAGCGGAAATGGCCTTCCGGGCGCAAATCACTCATTAGGGAGCACAACTTATCGATTCGGAGGGGCTCTCTCACCCAACGCGAAGAGTTCTTTTCGCAGCGTCTATACTTCACCAAGCATTTATTGCTTTAAGAACAAACACATCCACTTAATGTCACCATATGTCACGATGGGATAGTTTTGATAAGCGAGATAAATAATTTTATCTTTAAAAAAGTTACATAAAAAAGCTTCTTTGTTGTGTACCTGTATTGTCCGACCGCCACGAAAAAAAACTATGAAAACGGACGAAAACGGAAAACTATGACGGAAAAACAAAACTTTGAAAAGAAGTTCAAATCTAAGTGATGGTCACGCAGATTTGGCACAAAACGTTTTTTCAGCGTTTATGAACCCCAATCACCCTCAAAATTAAGTAGAATAAGTTTCCATAACAATCGGCTCAATGTTTTAAGACGTCAAAAGTTTATCTCGTGGTGGTCTGGCTATACTGGCCATAGACCTGAAAACCTTAAAAACCTGGAATTGCCATAGAAAATTTAAAAACCTGTAATTATCAGGGAAAATCAGGGAATTTTAGAAAACCTGATAATTGTCAGGGAAAATTTAAAACCTGTAATTTTGAGGGAAAAATCAGGGAATTTTAGAAAATCTGATTATTATCAGGGAAATTTTGGGAATCTGCCCTGTTTCAACAAAAAATTCAATGTTTTTCTGATTTCCAAGTCTTTAAATATGTGCATTTCCATATTCTCTTACAAAATAAAATCTCCAATCCATATAAATAAGTATACTTGCAAATGTTCAAAAAAAGGCTTCCTTAGGCTCCATGTGAAAAAAGTCTTAAAATAATCTTATTTTATATTCCTATCTAAATCTTGTTTATAATATTTCTCCTGCTTTTACAGTCATTCTCTGGTTTTCTAGATGAGTAAAATGTCGTATATTTATAAAATATCAGGGAAAATCCTCCCAGATTATCAGGGAAACCTGGAATTATCAGGGAATTTTGAAACAAGTTTTCTGTGTGTGTAGCCACCCTGTACTAGAACTTCCTAAAACACTCCAGTCATTCGTAAAATAAGATGTTCTCATAGTAATAGAAAAAAATCAACCGCGTATGGGCAATCCTCAGAAATTTTCTTAAAAGGAAAATATTTTTAAAAATAATTTTATTCAACTTTCGGACATTGCTTACATTACACCATACTATAAACATACTACAATTCGAATAAACGATACAGTTATCGCTTAAGGGTCTAATGCAGCTTCAAAAAAGGATGTCAACCAAGATCCAAAATGTGTCAACCAAATTAACTGGGTGTAAAAAATGAGTGCTCCAGAGGTTACGTTTTGGTTTTATTACAATCACATGGAACTCAACCTCAGGTGGTTTTCTTTTATTGTGTTTCACAATCAATACAGTACATCACGTTTATAAGGTTGATGCTAGTTTTAACTTTTTTTCCTGAAGCTGCATTTGACCCTAAGGCGCATCAGCATAACTCATTTTTCCTAACCCCAAGTAGACAACTTTAGAATTAGAATATAAGTTGATATAAAATTCATAATGGTCAAATAATTTAAGTATGAGCCTTAAGAGACGATGTTATGGTTATAAATTTCAATTCCCTTTACAGTGCAAGCTAAATAACTCGAAATCTCAAATTAAAAATCAAGGGATATTATTCAATGATTTTTCTAGTCTCTTATAATTCTATTACTACCTATTGCTTTATAATTCTATTAATAGAGCAATATAGTTTACTTTTTTAGTTCAATGCTTTGGAGAATTCAAACTATTACAAATTATAACAACCAAAAAAAATAACACTTGAATAATTGAAACATAGTTGAAATAGGATCAGTGTGTTGAAATATTGGAACTTAGTATGTATTGCATGTTAGTGTAGGGATTTAGAAAAATATCGTTATAGACAGACTATCGTTACAGAAAATTTATCATTATTTGCTTTGACCTAGCTTGGACCTTGAAGAAATCTTTAGACAGTATATAGTCCAGGATCCACGGTACACTTTTTGCAGTTGATTACTATCAAGCTAATTTTCCGTGAGTAGCTTCATTTTGATGAGACGCCCAACAACTTCCATTACGAAAATCTGGATTGTGGTAGCTAACAGAGGTAGCAAGGATACAATATGTCGATTTGATTATTCTCAAATATTTATTACTAACTGGATTCTTTTTTATTAAATCTCAAGATAATTATCTAAATTATTAGAAAATATATTTGTCCTACAAAATGTAGGGTTTGATCAAAGAGTCCCCTCCTTTCAACATGTATCGATAACAAGGACAACATAAATTATTACTAACCAGCTGATTTTTTTTGTTTTACTTAGGTAAAATTTATATAATTTAACAGTTATATTGTCCTACAAATTGCGTGGTACGTTATCCCGGTCCTACGCTCAGAAACTGTTAATACCACAAGACCATTTTTCTCATTACTAACTGTAGGACAAAAATATTACATAATAGGTTAATGTGTTCTCTGCCCAAATGAAACAGTGTCCTACAAGAAAACAGGTATTTTATCACTAGTCCGACAAGAATTGTAATTTTTTTCGTTTTCCTATTTGCAACATAAGATGCAGTTCAATTATTACGGAATTCTATTAGTGATCTTTTAAGGAGGTTAACGGGCTATATAATTCACCTTTTGTTCTTCGATTTAGTGTTGTGGATCATCCTTTAAAGTGCCCTGTTTCTTATTTCCTTATTTAATCAAAATTATGGGGTAATAAGGAACACTAGTATTTTATGCATGAAAATTAATTTATCAAAATCTTCCCTTTATTATATTAATATTTTATTGTTCTTATTTCATTTATAAAGTTAAAAGTTTAAATTCAATTAATTTTATTTCTACTGAAATTTCCTGAAATAGGTGGGTTGAAAGAAAACTTTTACTCACCACTTTAAAGTTGGTTAAAAAATCATTAAGTAATTTGATCGATAGTGTATATAAATTTTACTATTTAATTTAAGTTATGGTGAGTATATTAAAATATTAAGTTGGGGTTTTTTGCTTAGTTTTCCGTGATATTAATTAAAAACAATATTTAAACGCAGGGGGTGGGGGAATAGGTTTAAGGGTCTTCGAAAACTTCCTGAACCATTCAAACTTGAAGAAATGGGGTAGAGCTAAGGTTATACAGAGGAAGTGGAACCAACCTTAAAAAAACTGAGCTTGCAAAAAATTGAGTTGATTTTGGGGGATGATAACCAATCAGTATCACAAAATGAATGAAAAAAGAGAAACACCATTTGATTAATTTTGTCATGATTTTCAAATATTTTGTATAAAAATATAGCGTTGCTTATAACTTTCAACTTGTACTTTACTTAAGACTAATTTTTTACTAGGCATGTATCGAAAGGTTTTAATGAAAATTTTTGGAGTTATAAAATACTCTTTATAGATTATATTAATACCTTCACTTGATTTTTAATTGTTTTATTTAGCAAATAACTGGCTTGTTTCCTATTACCCCAAACGGGGTAAAAAGATACAGTCGCTTGGGGTAATAAGAAACAAGTAAAAACTCCCTTTACCTTTTTACTTAAGAGGTTCATTACTTTTTCAAAGAAAGCTACAAATGGTGCAAAAAATTCTGTAAAAAAATTAGCTTCATAAACTTAAAGGATAAACTTGTGGAATTTTTAATGTTTCTGATTACCCCATTTGAATCTTATAACCCCACCCTCCACCCTCCCCTAACGAAGTAAAAAAAATCAGCTGGTTAGTAATCATTCTTAATGACTTCATTATCGATACATATTGGAAGGAGGGGATCCTTTGATCAAACCATACATTTTGTAGGACAAATATTTTTTCGAATAGTTTAGATATTTATCTTGAGATCCAACAAAAAAAAATCCAGTTATAGTAATAAATATTTGAGAATCATCAAATCGACATATTGTATCCATGCTACCTCTGTTAGATACCACAATCGAGAATTTCGTAAAGGAAATTGTTGGGCGTCTCATCAAAATGAAGCTCTTCACGAAGATTCAGCTTGATAGTAATTACTTTTACATCAAGGATATGTACTACTACTTTTGCGCGTAGGACCGGGATAACGTACCACGCAATTTGTAGGACAATATGACTGTTAAATTATATAAATTTTACCTAAGTAAAACAAAAAAAATCAGCTGGTTAGTAATAATTTATGATGTCCTTGTTATTGATACATGTTGAAAGGAGGGGACTCTTTGATCAAACCCTACATTTTGTAGGACAAATATATTTTTGAATAATTTAGATAATTATCTTGAGATATAATAAAAAAGAATCCAGTTAGTAATAAATATTTGAGAATCATCAAATCGACATATTGTATCCTTGCTACCTCTGTTAGCTACCACAATCGAGAATTTCGTAAAGGAAATTGTTGGGCGTCTCATCAAAATGAAGCTCTTCACGAAGATTCAGCTTGATAGTAATTACTTTTACATCAAGGATATGTACTACTACTTTCGAGCGTAGGACCGGGATAACGTACCACGCAATTTGTAGGACAATATGACTGTTAAATTATATAAATTTTACCTAAGTAAAACAAAAAAAATCAGCTGGTTAGTAATAATTTATGATGTCCTTGTTATTGATACATGTTGAAAGGAGGGAACTCTTTGATCAAACCCTATATTTTGTAGGACAAATATATTTTCGAATAATTTAGATAATTAGCTTGAGATATAATAAAAAGAATCCAGTTAGTAATAAATATTTGAGAATCATCAAATCGACATATTGTATCCTTGCTACCTCTGTTAGCTACCACAATCCAGATTTTCGTAATGGAAGTTGTTGGGCGTCTCATCAAAATGAAGCTACTCACGGAAAATTAGCTTGATAGTAATCAAGTGCAAAAAGTGTACCGTGGATCCTGGACTAATACTTATACATACACAGGTTTTACTGGATATTTTAAATAATACAATGGGGTATGTAATGGGGATACATTCTGGTATGCATCTCTTTTATTCTCAATCTAAAAGACATTCTTATTGACACCAAACAAACCAAGTTAGATTGTTGGTCATGTGAAGCTTAGTGCTCTTTAACTATGTTTTCAAGTTTTCCTAAATTGTGCAATCATGTAATTCAATGTGTTTCATTTGAATTTTAAAGAGTAGTTAACTTACGCAATATGTAACTGTCCAGTCCATATTACCCAAAACCGCGCATCATACAATTTTTTAAACTAGAATTTAAAACCCTTCCTTTTCTTTAAAACTCACCCCTCCCTTGAACCACCTTGTGAACAGCCACTCGCTCCGTACAATAAAACTGCGTATCCAACTCAAGAATGACCACAGAACGGCTAAAGTCGGTTGACTTCATGCCGTTTCCAATAAACGTCGAAACTTTATTGCGGAAAAAATTTCTAATAATTGGATCGTGATTTTGAGTCGGGAGACTGTTAATGACCTACCTGCTTTCGAAGGGAGTCCCCCTTTGTTCCCTCCCTTAATTAAAGCCCCGAAAAAAGGCAACAAAAGGAGGGCCTTTCCACAGTTCGGGGGAGAGAGCGGGGAGGATTATGGTGGGAAGCGCGTTCGACGGAAAAGTTTCAATAATTCATCAGAGAAATTACATGACAAGTTTGAGATTCGTCGT
Source organism: Tetragnatha versicolor (assembly GCA_024610705.1). Classification (NCBI taxonomy): domain Eukaryota; kingdom Metazoa; phylum Arthropoda; class Arachnida; order Araneae; family Tetragnathidae; genus Tetragnatha; species Tetragnatha versicolor. Next base: position 45,225,564 of record JANDEH010000009.1, read on the forward strand.
TAGTACGAAATTAAACATGGTCAGGTTCGCCCAAACTCTGCATGGTCACATTCTTTGTGTTGAGTGTATAAAAATGTCCATAGACCCGTATCTTCGAACTAAGAGAAGTTCGCCTTTTTACATTAAATTTTCTAATGTTTTTGACGAAAGTTTTACGCTGTGTCTATAGAAAACACCTTTTCAGTGAATTTTTCCCACAAAGATAATTTAGATTTAATAAAACCACCACTAGAAAATAAACAAAATAGCTCGTGATCATTTAGATGAAAAACGAGGCCAATCTTCTTTTAGCTAGGTGTGTAATATGTTAGTGACGTCGCATTGTCATTCCGGAATATGTCGTTAGATATAATGGAATCACTTATTTCTGAAACGTGTCAACGCCACTTTTTTTCAAAAATGAGTTATTGGTGTGATTGAATTCCGTAGGGGTAAACGCACATTTTAGTGTAGGAATAATAAAATAACGTGATTTTAAAATGATTTTTTAAGATGTTATAAATGTCAGCTTTAGTGCAGAAACAAGTCAAACGACGTCGCTTGACTGGTTTCTGCACTAAACTGTGGGGAATTTTATTTATGCCGTCTATTCTGCAGCTTGTTTGGGACTGCTGTTTTTTATTTAATCACATAACACATACACGCAATATATGGGATTGTAAAAGCTCATTCCTTAAAAGGTTTGGTCCATCAGGTCATAATAAAAACCATTTTTAAAGGTTTTGTAAGAATATCAAGCCTTAGGACGTTTTAGCAGTAATATATTAAAAATTTCCATGCTTGTGGCCATTTATGATTGATATTTTGGATCTATGAATCGCTTTATTAAAAGGGGGCATTAAATCTACACCCCTGATCATAATATTGAACTAATTTTGTAGGATTTTTAAGCAATATCGTTTCTGTCCACAAAGTTTATCTAAACACTATCTAATTGACATCGAAGATTTCTATACTAACATTTTGAATTGGCTGACCACTATTTTTGAGTCTGGAGTTGAAATAACTTATAAAAATAAGTATTTATACATCTACTAACAAAAAGAGATAAAAATAAGAACTCTATTGTAATTTTATCGGTTAGTAGTATTTAATAAGAAAATATTCTTTTCAACTAATATTCCCACTTTTATTACCAAATTCTTAAAAGTCTTTTTGTATGTAAAATATCCAAATGAGGCCTACCTTAAGAAAAAAAATACTAAACATCTTCATAAAACTTAGTGAGCTTCTATTCAGTTTTTCTCGTTTATCTCAAAACAAGAAAAGTTGTGTTTGACATGTTTCAGAAATAAGCCATTCAATTGCTCTCAACTAAGTTCGGTAGACCTACACCATTTTCATTTCGAGCCGCTTCGATACAGAAAGTGGCGTCGGCATGTTTTGTGAGCCCCTTTAATATTTATTATGTTTATCACATGTAATGTTCTCGGGCCACCAAATCATTATAAAAAGTGCATTTTCATAACAAACAGTTTCCCAAGAGGAATCGCATAATAGGTCATTTTCACTCTTAAAGATGAACCCTGTTATTAAAGTAATAAGGCCTGTGGTGAACTAAGAGGTATGACGTATTTTTTACAGGTTCTGATTTAACTTTGTCCTTAAATGAGGAAAGTTTGCTCTTAGCAAACTGAAACTTTTCACTCTTAAATAAATTTTCTGATTTATTCATAAATAGTTTGGTACGATAAGTCCTCTCTCTAACGATAGTTCTCTTAACTTTCCTTCAAAAATAATACCAGGTGTTTAAATATTAATTTTAGAATTGGTTAAATTTTTAAGGGGTCCAACATTTACTTGATTGTTCAAAAGAAAACTTTCAGTCGCATTGTATCGAATAAGTACAGTACAAATATTAATACATCGAACGTATACAGGGTGTTTCAAAAGTATCTTTCAAGGCTTTTATTTGGAACCAACGTCTCCTAGGAAGTAAGGTTGTATGAAAATGAAAAGTTAGAAAATTTTCAAGTTTTCAGTGTCATTTTCTAGTTTTGTGTTTTTTTAGTTAAAAAAAAGACAGTATTTAATCAAAAAACTGTAAAAAAACTTTAACATTTCATAATTTTTCTTTGTCGAGGCCTGAAAAAAGTGCTATTAGTTGTATTAATTACCTAATACTTTTAGTTGTATTGTATTAATACAATCCAAAGCACCAAACTCCTTCCTCATGGTTGCATTAACACACAGGTATCACGTAACCTGGGGGCCCTTTTCTGCATGTTGGACCTAGTGCTATAAATTTTCTAAATCAGGCCCTCCTCAAAGGATTTTACTAACTATCTGTTTGCCACAATTTCGGTGTAGGTACTAAGTACTTACTAGGGAAAAGATGGTAAGGGTACACACAAAAAATATTTGGGGCTATAAAGTCAAGAATTTGAAAGTTAGATCCTCGAAAACTTACGGAAAGTAAGTTTACTGACTATTATATTTCTTTTAACCTAGTGTTTTTGAAGGTCTTGTGTACAACTTCACTTCAGTTTCTTTTGTTGTGTATAAAACACTTCCATGTAAATATCGCACTGCCAAATGGTTTTGGAAAAATCTTTAAAAAGGTTACGTAAAACTAAAAAAATTGGCATAGGGAAACAACAGGAAAAAGTTTAAGAGCTTCTGATTAAGACAAAATCAAATTTAACCTTCAACAATATAAGCTTTTTTTTAAAATCAATTCCCTTAAGGCGTATCATAACGGATCTCAATTTCTTCCAATTTTTCAGGAGGCAAAAAAACCTAGTAGTTCAATCTACCATAACTTTTCTATGCATGTAATTGCAGCGATACCAAAACTGACATTAACTGCAATTCAAGCTATTTATTTCTTATGATCAGCATGAAACTTCAAGCCCCCAATTTTTTTTAAATAAATTTTTTTTTAAATTTTTAATTTAAAATAAAAAAATGAGACTAGGGACTGGAAATAAACTTTTGTGCTGCTTGGGCAATAAAATAAAAATTACACGTTTGTTTGGTTGCCGTTTTTCTTAAGGGACATCCATAAATTACGTGAGGTCAAAAAGTGGGTGGAGGGGTTTGGAAAAATCTCACCAAATCTCACCAAGGGGGTGGGGGGGGGTCCAGATTTTGGAAAAAACGCCTCACGTAATTTATGGATGTCCCCTTATCACGTTTTCGGGAAGTTGCCCATTTGGCCCTATATGATTATCCTTCATTTTTATTGGGATCTCTAAAATATGGCCCGATAACTCCTAAATTATGACCATCGTTTTTTACCCCATTTTAATAGCTTTCTATCTTGTTTATCCGTCTGTTGAAATCGATTTTAACTAACTTTCCAAGGAGAAAGAGGCTTGAAACTTTAGGGGTTTTCACGTTTCGAAGCATGGTGCAGTCTAAAATGTTTGACTCCTCAAATTTCCACATGAAAAATCCCAGCTATAGTATATTTAAAGACTGCTTGGAGATTTTTGTGACATTCGAATTTTAAGGGGCAACTGAAAGGTAAACCAGTTTCCTGTTTGAAAAAAAACCTGGTGTTTTTTGGTTTATACTCTCTAGACTAAAAAGCAAAGGTAACCGAAAAATAAAAAAAAAACAGTTTTTAAAAACGTTCAAAATCAGCTTTTTCTAACTCCTTGCAAAACGAAAAACATGGGGCAAATGCAGCATACGGGATTTTATGGGAAAAACCATAAAACTATAATCACCAGTTATACTATAAACGTTAAAATTTTTTAAGTTTTTCGATATCGGTTCTCTCTCTGCTTTGGCTTCAGACGAATCAATTTTTTTAACCTCGGAAATCAAAAGTTTCTGAGGATGGTATATTTCAGAATATTGGGTCAAAGTTTTGCTTTTCAACTTCGGTAGGTTATAGATCATTCACTTTCACTTTTCATCCTGAGTGATTCTGTCATGTGAATCAATCAGTGATATCAATGTGATAACATAAGCATAGAAGGAGTAAACAGAGTGAAGCATCAATTCACACTTTTCACTGATTGATCCCCTTACCTTTAAAATGATCCCCTTATTTACAGTCAGGGGATCTATTGAGAACCGCTATCTTCTAAGATGCTTTTGTTTTTGATGATTATCATTGTTTCTTGTGTGTTTGATCTCCTTTTCAGTCTTTGTAAGGCGTTAGGATAGAATCCAAACACTTCTACATTTGAAATAAAAAAACAATGCTGGGAAATAAGTGTAGCCAAAGAAAAAAAAAGTGTTGTCAACAGTTTTAAATTTAGTGACAATTAAAAATTATTCAGCAAAACAAGGCATAGAACAACTTACAATTCTTCCATTTTTTCAGGAGGCAAAAAACCTAGTAGTTCTCTCTAACGTAACTTTTCTATGCATATAATTGCAGCGACCTAAACTGACATTAACTGTAATTCAAGCTATTTATTTCATATGATGGGCATGAAATTTCAAAAATTTTTTTTACATATTTTTTAAATTTTAAATTCAATATTTTAAAAAATGGAAATAAACTTTATAAGTAATAGCATCTGAAGGTTCAATGGGCAATACCAGCATTTTTTGAAAACAGAAAAAAGCATTTTTCCAGTAAAGAAAATAGATTTAAGTTCAAAAATCGACATGTATAAAAAATTTATCAATATTTTAAAATAAAAATCGACAATCCCTTTGACTTTGTTTAGGATTAAAGAAAGACGTCAGATCTGTTTCGGCCTTACTTTAAAATGAAAACCAACAATCACTTTGAATTGTTTAAACAACAGAAGCATTGTTTAAAATCAATGTTTAGGATTGATGTACGTCTCATTTTCACATTTGACGTTTTCGCGCCTCTTTTTTTCGAGTGAAACTTTGAAATTAAATTAAAAAAATAATAACCCTCGAAAAAAATTTTTGCACGTATTCCTTCTCTTGGGTACCTTTATCGAATAAAAAAATTACTGGAATTGCCGATTGTTGCTGCAACAACTTAAAAACATGCTGAAAATTGCTTTCTCATGCTGAAAAATGAAGTTAAACGTATAGTAGCACATTTGCTTCCATGGGGAGTAGAGGGTTAAACTCTAAACGTCCAAAATCGAAGTCATGTCATGATGCGTCTCAAGCGACAATATTCAAAACCTGGTTGTCAAGCAAAGTGCACGCAAGCTTTTGACTTAAGTCACCCCCTCCATTTCCGAAACTTCCTCCGAGGTAAATTCCGCCACTCCCCCTCCTAAAATCAATAAATCCCTTCACCCCTCTCCCTGAATGGTCGCGTCCACTCCGGCGGTGGTGGCTGCTCCGCATCCTCCCTCCTGAGCCTCCCTCCCGCAGCAGGTAAGTGGGCCTCCTCTGTCACCTCCGAGATACCATCGCTCTAAAAGGAAGTACTTAGTATTTAGAAACTCTATTGAGATGACATTCCTGTAGTGTGTGGTTGTAAAGGAGGTAAAATCTAATTTTAATGCATTGTGAGATGACATTCCTGTAGTGTGTGGTTGTAGAGGAGGTAAAATCTAATTTCAATGCATTGTGAGATGACATTCCTGTAGTGTGTGGTTGTAGAGGAGGTAAAATCTAATTTCAGTGCATTGTGAGATGACATTGCTGTAGTGTTAGAGGAGGTAAAATCTAATTTCAATGCATTGTGAGATGACATTCCTGTAGTGTGTGGTTGTAAAGGAGGTAAAATCTAATTTCAATGCATTGTGAGATGACATTCCTGTAGTGTGTGGTTGTAAAGGAGGTAAAATCTAATTTCAATGCATTGTGAGATGACATTCCTGTAGTGTGTGGTTGTAAAGGAGGTAAAATCTAATTTCAATGCATTGTGAGATGACATTCCTGTAGTGTGTGGTTGTAAAGGAGGTAAAATCTAATTTCAATGCATTGTGAGATGACATTCCTGTAGTGTGTGGCTGTAAAGGAGGTAAAATCAAATTTTAATGCATTGTGAGATGACATTCCTGTAGTGTGTGGTTGTAGAGGAGGTAAAATCTAATTTCAATGCATTGTGAGATGACATTCCTGTAGTGTGTGGTTGTAGAGGAGGTAAAATCTAATTTCAGTGCATTGTGAGATGACATTGCTGTAGTGTTAGAGGAGGTAAAATCTAATTTCAATGCATTGTGAGATGACATTCCTGTAGTGTGTGGTTGTAGAGGAGGTAAAATCTAATTTTAATGCATTGTGAGATGACATTCCTGTAGTGTTAGAGGAGGTAAAATCTAATTTCAATGGCATTGTGAGATGACATTCCTATGGTCGTGTATTTATATGTAAAGGAGGTAATTTTAGGGAAACCTGTTATTTTAATCCATAATTACATTGAGTGTAAAAATAAATAGCGTTCCTTTATTTTCAAGTTTGTAAAGACGATAATTTGAAAGAAAAAACATTTTTATCCATAACCACATAAAGTGTAAAAAGACGACATTCCTGTAGTTTTTGAAAAGAAGATAATTTTGGGGCAAAATTATGTTTTAACTCATTCATGCACTGAAAGATGTTATAGTTTATTATTGATTGTAGAGGATATCGTTTTGGAGATAAAATCTAATTGCTTTCCAAAAATGCAATAAGAGTAAATGCGTCTTATTTTAGTGTTTTTTATAAAGGTGATGTTTTTAAAGAAAAAATATCAACCTTATATAAAAGAATAATTGTGTCTAGAAAAACAAAAATTGTGTACTTGAGAATGATCTATTTCTGATTTTAATTCCTGAATTTACATAGAAAAAAAAGAGTGCAAAGAGATTGCATTTCTGTATTTGCATAATTGATTGATTTTATAGGAAAAGTTAATATCTGATTACAAAGCACTGATACACTTATAACACTGGCACACAAAAAAAAAGAAGTGGAATGTACTTTGGACCGGACCTACCTACCGACATGTATTTCGACCCGCTGAATCTGAATTTCAAGTCCGTTTGGCCCGGTCACCCTCCAGTTTTGAGTAAAATGCAAAACACCCCCAAAAAAGGCCAAAAATTGCAGTCACAGCAATGAAAAAATTTTTGTAGACCCGGATCACGTATGATTTTTGTGTATTCTAAAAAACTGAATATAAATCTAAAAGTTAATTAGCTCGGTAAGCCGTCCAAATTTGAAAAAAAAACGAAATGAACCATGAAAGAATGAAAATGAACCATGAAGTTAGTCACCAGTTGAAGTTTTTGAGAAAAGTTTACAAGTATGTTAATTAACCATATAGATTTTAATTAATTTGCTGTGTGCAATTTTTGGCCTTTTTTTGAGGTTTTTTGCGTTTTACTCAAAACTGGAGGGTGACCGGGCCAAACGGACTTGAAATTCAGATTCAGCGGGTCGAAATACATGTCGGTAGGTAGGTCCGGTCCAAAGTACATTCCACTTCTTTTTTTTGTGTGCCGGTGTAGTTAACTGAGTGTAAAGAGATACTTGTGTTATTCTCTTAAGTAAATTATTTCAAAAAGGTTACAGTCAGTAGCAAATCTTAAGCATTGCCTTGCTATAGTCACGTGCCAAGTTAATAACTTTCCAAACTCTTGTTTTCTTTTATTGAACTATAGATGATTAAAGTTATCTATTATTCAGTTCCATTATTTTTCAGATAAGAAACTAAAGCTAAAAATAATTTTTGCATAACATTTTCAGTATTTTTTAAACAGATTCCTATGAAGTATTTGCAATATTTTCTTATTTATAACAGCATAGGGGTTCAAGTTTAAGCATTTATTCTTTGTGTTTGATTTCCTACATTTTTTCGTCAGATGAATTATTCTATAATTTTTTTAAAAATATTAGTGACTATAATTTATCATTTTAAATGAGTTTTTTTAAGTTATTGGGAGAATTTTTTTTTATCTCTGAGCCTAAATTAGTTTCATTCATTATGGAAGTATCGAAATAGCACTATTTTTTATTTTCGACATTAATTTATTATGAAATATAATTCTAAGTAAAAAAGCCTTACTCATGTCTCTCTACTTTAACTACATGTTTTAGTTTAATGAAAGTTATAGTTTTCATTAAGTAATTAATCAGCTCAAAATTAAAAAGATAATATAAGTGATCTATCTACCCATGTAAAAATTGTTAAATTGTGTTAATTGTAGTAAATGATTTTTATGTCAGATAGGGTAAAATGGGTGAAAGGATAACTATTTTAGCACTAGCTATTTTAGTTTAATGAAAGTTATAGTTTTCATTAATTAATTAATCAGCTCAAAATTAAAAAGATAATATAAGTGATCTATCTACCCATGTAAAAATTGTTAAATTGTGTTAATTGTAGTAAATGATTTTTATGTCAGATAGGGTAAAATGGGTGAAAGGAGAACTATTTTAGCACTTTTGAGATTTTTTTTACCTCTTCGTATACAAGGAGTTCATTAATTTTAGCATTCACTTAATTAGCTTAACTTTATTTTAACTATTTCAAAATATTCATTCTCTGCTCTCTCATTTGCTTTCAAGCAAAAATAAATAAATTTTTGTGGGGTAAATTGAAACCTAATTATATTTATCCAGAAAAAGAAAAAAATTAATTTTAGAATAAAAGAAGCTTATTTTATTATAAAAATAATATTTTTCTTTTATGTAAATTAAGATTTTTTAAAGTTTAGAACATTGTAATAACTATAGGTATAGCAACTGTCTTTCACACCATACAATTCCAAATTCAGCTACAAGTGTTATAAAGAAGTTCATTAATATTAAACTATTAATCAATTAATTCATGAACTTTAACAACATTTTACTGCAAACTAGTTAAGGTTACTTAAAAGGGGTTGAAATTTCTGTTCAGACTTATTAAAATACTACAATAATAAGAGTTTCTCGGAATATATTCAGTTTCATTATTTTTCAGATAAGAAACTAAAGCTAAAAATAATTTTTGCATAAAATTTCAGAATTTTTTAAACAGATTACTGTGAAGTATTTGCAATATTTTCTTATTTCTCATAGCATAGTGGTTCAAGTTTAATCATTTATTTCTTAGTGTTTGATTTCCGACATTTTTTCGTTGGATGAAATATAACTTTAAGAAATAATAGTGATTATAATACATCATTTTAAATTTTTTTGTTGAAGTGATTGGGTAAATTGTTTGTATTTATCAGCCTAAACTAGTTTCATTCATAATGGTTACTTATCTATTTATTTACTCTATTACATTTTACATTATTAATTGTAATCACTAATGCAATCACCATTGAAAAAATGTTATGCTTTACTCATGTAGTTTAAGGCCCAAAAAATACCTAAAATATTTTTAATTTTTTAAAATTTTTGGTTTAAAATTTTTTAAGTGTGATGAAACTGGGAACTAAAATTTTTTTTAAAAAATTAAGCAATTATTGCAATTATTACAGCAATTATTGCTACTATCGCTCAAAGACATGCTGAAAACTTCTGCTTCATACTGAAAATCGAAGCTAAACTTTTGGTAACATATTTGCTATCATGGGCAGTAAAGGTTTAAAAATATTATGTTTCTGTTGGATTCGGTGAAAAAACTTCAATCTGTCGTTTTTTAAAAATTAGGGTTGGTTGGGGTAAGTGGGACCTCTTTTTGGCCTAGTGCATGTTTGGAGCTTAATAGAAAAGTTTTGAAAGGGTTCAGTTTAAACTTAGTGACTTATTTCATTTAAGACTATATCAATAAACAAAAATTTATTATTAGTTTCTAAAATAATGCTTTACATTTTTCTTAACTGTTTTTTTAATGGGATGGGTGACCCACTTACCCCTTCTCTTGGGGTAAGTGGGTCACCTACTTTTTATTGATATTTAAAGCAAGCAAAACTTAAAAGGAAGTAAGTTGGTATAACTTGATAAAGCACAGAAATTTTTTAATATAAAATATTTTATTGTAACTGTATCCATATTTGAGAAATCTACGCGTATTACAATCAGTATGACAGGTAGAAATAGAATGAAAAACAAAATAAGTATTTTAAAGAATGTTTTGAAAGGCTAAACGGATATGTTTTGATTTAACATATAAAATAGTGTTGCAAAACATTATAACATTGATTAAGATTTATTTTGGGACATTAGTAAATACTGTAAGATAAAAAAGAAATTGGACACACCAAATGAGAATGAACACTAGGGTGTTTTTTTTAAACGAAAGTTCGAATTTTTTTCGGGGCACCCCTTCAAAAGGTGCCATTTGATATAAAACTAATATTCTGAGAGTTACAGCTCAAAAAAATAATATTTAGACCCCGCCCCCGAGCGTCAAAGTTTCAAAAAAACTCTAAATTTTGCACGTTTTTAGCTATAAAATCCAAACTAATGGTTGTAAAAATACAAAGTGGGTCTCATTTTGTAGATAATTTATTTAGCTTCAACTTTTATAATTGAAACTTATTTGTGAAGCTTACAGATCATAAGATACGAGGGATTTCATTAACTCCCCACGCAATATCTATTTTTTAAGAAGTGCCAGGAAATTTCTTTAAATTTATCAGCTACCGTAAAATGGTTCAATAACATACAAATAATAGTTTTAGACAACATAGGTACAAAATTTTATATATTAAAGAGCAAAAAAATTTTTTTCGTACATACCTGTTATTTTTTTCACAATCGTAAAAAAATTCAAATAAAATATATAAAATATTTTTTCAACTACTTATTAAATGAATAAAATGTGTAAAAGTTGATAAACAAGCAAAAAAAATACAAATTAATATTATTTTTAGTTTTTCTAAAAAATTGAAATTTTATTTTCATCGCTTTGACCGTAATTTTCATAAGATCTCCCTGTTTTAGAAGTAGTTTTGAGAGCAGTATTCGACTCGACCCTTATCTGAAGTTCTTAAATTTAAATTGAACTGATGTAAATAAAATAGTACAAAGTTCGAGTTGATGATAAAGAAGTCAATTCAAAACTAATTATCATTAAAAATATTGGAAGTTTCATTTCTATGCAGTAGGAAAAATTCAGAATATCTTCTAAGAAAGGAATCTTGCAAGTGCTTGGTATTTATAAGGCTTGATACATCAAACATCCCTAGGTACCATTGTATCATGCTAGATGTAATGCAAAACTCCAATATTGCGTGAAAAATTTTCCTTTTTAAATACAATTGTATCTAGCGCTTAAAAAAGGTAGCTGTAATCAGAAGTATCTGTGGTATTCTACTGATATATCAAGGGGGTTGGTAGGGGACCCGCCACCCCCCTTCCGCCCAAAAAATCAGACTAGGTTCCAAAACAATCCTGCTACATGCTAGATGTAATACAAAAGCCCTCTGTTGTATGAAAATTCCAGTCAGTATTTCAAATAGCTTTATCAGACCTTTAAAAGTAGAATAGAAATATTAAATATTTTGAAAAAGTTCATTGTAAATGAAAATGAAGTGATGAAACTGTCGATTTCGTTTCTGAAAAGATAATTAGACACTTAAATTAACTCTCACTATTATTATTCTACTTTCACATAGTCTTCAGCTAGTTTTATAGTTCCTCCTCATAACACAAAAGCATGTTACCTTTAATTTATTTTTAAAGCTTTCTGAGAATTCAAAAGTCTCGGGGTTTAAGTACCACAAACTATTGAAAAAATAATAATGCTATTTTTGATATTTCAGCATTTTTTTCGTAACTAACTACAGTTTTTACAAATTTAAGTTCTTGTTATGCAACTAATGCTGCATCTAGCTCAGAAAACCAAACTGTAATGAAGGTGTGTAGTAGAATACCACAGATACTTCTGATTACAGCTACCTTTTTTAAGGGCTAGATACAATTGTATTTAAAAAGAAGAATTTTCACGCAATATTGGACTTTTGCATTACATCTAGCATGATACAATGGTACCGAGGGATGGTTTGATATATCAAGCCTTATAAATACCAAGCACTTGCAAGATTCCTTTCTTTGAAGATATATTGAATTTTTCCTAATGCATGGAAATGAAACTTCCAATGTTTTTAATGATAACTAGTTTTGAATTGACTTCTTTCTCATCAACTCGAACTTAGTACTATTTTATTTACAGCAGTTCAATTTAAATTTAAAAACTTCAGATAAGGGTCGTGTCGAATTATTCTCAAATTTACTGTGTAAAACTAAGTGTCTATTACTCTCATAACTACTTCTAAAATAGGTAGATCTTATGAAAAATACTATCAAAGCGATGAAAATAAAATTTCTTTGTATTTTATTGCTTGTTTATCAACTTTTACACATTTTATTCATTTAATAAGTAGTTGAAAAAATATTTTATATATTTTATTTGAATTGTTTTACGATTGTGAAAAAAATAACAGGTATGTACGAAAAAAATTTTTTGCTCTTTAATATATTAAATTTTGTACCTATGTTGTCTAAAACTATTATTTGTATGTTATTGAACCATTTTACGGTAGCTGATAAATTTAAAGAAATTTCCTGGCACTTCTTAAAAAATAGATATTGCGTGGGGAGTTAATGAAACCCCTCGTATCTTATGATATGTAAGCTTCACAAATAAGTTTCAATTATAAAAGTTGAAGCTAAATAAATTATCTACAAAATGAGACCCACTTTGTATTTTTACAACCATTAGTTTGGATTTTATAGCTAAAAACGTGCAAAATTTAGAGTTTTTTTGAAACTTTGACGCTCGGGGGCGGGGTCTAAATATTATTTTTTTGAGCTGTAACTCTCAGAATATTAGTTTTATATCAAATGGCACCTTTTGAGGGGGTGCCCCGAAAAAAATTCGAAATTTCGTTTAAAAAAAACCACCCTAATGAACACTACTGATGAGATATTTCACTTTACTCACCATAACTTAAATTAAAATTCAAATTGATATAAAATGTCGATCGAATTATTTGTAAATTTTTAAATAAACTTTGAAGAAAAATCTAATATTTCAAAAATCTATTTTGAGAATCTATTTTATAATAATCTTAAAAAGAGATGAAGCAAAAATCAAATAATATGCAATACCCATCAGTGTGACAAACTGTAACATAATCAATGCGAGTAAGTTTGAAATTTCTTGTACACATTATAGTTTGAGGGGTGTGTGTGACCCACTTACCCAAACTAACCCTACCTATCTTTTCGACAAAAATTGAATTTACAATTTTTAAAATCCTTTTTGAGAAATTTTGAGCGGTGATTTTTACATTAATTTGATGGTTAACCTCCACAAAAAAAATTCAAAATAATAATCCATTTTTTAGACGTAGGCATATTTACAAAGACTCAAAACAGAGGAATCATTAGCGAATTTTTAAATTTTGAATTTTATTTTAAGAATTATGAATGAAAAAATTTAATGAGGTTCCCCAGTCTTGAGCCTTTGTAAATAGGTGCTCCGGAGCTCCTTAAAAATGTCAAGTGAGTTGTTATTTGTTTCAGCAGAGATGAAGCTGATCCGCTGGGTGGAGGTGCACATCGGGCGACGCAAGAAGGAGAAGCCGGCCTCGGAGCCCGCTTCGCCGCACCCTCCACACCGCACCAGTCTGGTCACCACCCCCGCCGACTCACCTCGCGCTCGGCCCCGCATCCGTACCAACCCCTGGCTGCCCTCCCCCAGAGCCGATGGTCAGTACCACTTCCTTTCTCATCCTCAAATTCAAAGGCCGCCTAGTTCATTTGCCTCGTTTCGATATACAGAATGTTTTCAAAGTCCGTTTATTTGTAACCAACGTCTGTCATGGAAATGGATTGCCCAGGGTCACTTAACTAGATCTACCCCTAGGTAGAGATGTAAAATTCCCACATTTTCGGGAGGCGGGAAAAAACAGTGATTTTTGGGAATAAACCGAGAAATTTAGGGGAATATTGAACGTAAACAAACGCAACGATATTTCACCATCAGTTTTCTTTTTCTGGGTACTCCTTTGAAGAGTTTAAGACAATTTTTGGTACAAATTCACTGAAAGACCATTCAGCAATTGAAATTCTTATTAATAATGAAGTAATTTAGCAAATTAGTTAAAAAGAACATCATGATGAACATCTAAATTCCCCGTCTAAATAAAATTTTTTCTCTTTAAGTCGAAAAGTGTAATCAGGGATGATATTTTAAACGTGATCAAACACTAGTAATTAATACACTGCTGTGCAAAAATTAAGGACGGAACTGTTTTTTCAACACAACACCTAGTAGAATTATTGTTCATCCAAGAAAATCCTACCTAAAGATGTTCAATGAGTGAGAATACCGGGCCCGAGAACAAATTTTCCCTATCTATATATTAAGGAGGTAAATGGGCCCTCCATTGATAATGGAGTTCCATTACACATTTGGAGCAGTGACAGAAACGTCTGTGTAAGATGATTTAACCCAGAAATTGAAGTTTTTTGCAATGAATATGATTATTCCTGAACTCAATGCATATTTTTAAACGCTTGTGCTGCTTTTAAATGGTGTTTTTTAGATTTTATTGAGAGATATCGGTCTAATCATCATTTTCGGCAAGTTTTAGCTTCTGGGTCATTTTTGGTAAGTGGTAACTTACCGTCAACCATGTTTTTAATAGGTCTCCCATGTGTCTGATTGCGTTTAGGTCTGGGGACCTGAAAAGTAACTTTATTCTTTTAATATCGTTACTTTTGAACAACTTTGAGATAGTCAAATTGTGATTTTGTGCTGTTTTATCACTCATAAAGAGAAATCATTGACCCGAGAGGTCTTCCAAAAGAACTTAAAGAGATATGAGAACACTTGTATGCTATTGCAGATCACAGTGAAAATTTCTTTGCTGTGTAAGGGGTGCTGAAACGGCCCAAAGAAATGCATTAGTTTCACAGAAAGAACATTTGTTATTAGCGTTAAAAAAAGAAGCATTTTTACTGTTTATGGACTTATACATGTCTAAAATGAAAGATATGTCTGTAAAAATATCTCCATTATCTTTAAAATGAATTTTAAAGACATCGAATTTATCCTTTGAATATGTGCTATACTTATAGAAATTTCAACACCCCCTATACTCAAAAGAGATTTTCCCTGATGTCTAAAATTGCATATCTGTATTCCCATGACCCATTTGATTCTTTTAGAAGACCTTTCGAGTCAATAATTTCTCTTTATTAGTGAAAAATCCGCAGATAATCACAATTTGGCTTTCTCAAAATATTTCACAAGAAACAATATCGAAAGAATAAAGTTATTTTTTGGGTCCCCAGACCTAAACACAATCAGATACACATGAGACCTACTAAAAACATGGTTGACTGTAAGATACCAAAAATGACCCTGAAGCTAAAACTTGCCAAAAATGAATAGAATGAATCTCTCAATAAAACCTAAAAATACCATTTAAAGGCAGCACAAACGATTGAAAATATGCATTGAGTTCAGGAATAATCATATTCATTGCAAAAGATCTAAAATTTCTAGGTTAAATACCTCTTACATAGACGTTTCTGCCACTGCTCCAAATGTGTAATGGAACTCCATTATCAATGGAGGGCCCATTTAGCCCCTTAAAATATTGATAGGGAAAATTTGTTCTCGGGCCCGGTATTCTCACCCATTGAACATCTTATGGTATGATTTTCATGGATGAACAATAGTTCTACTAGGTGTTATGTTTAAAAAGCCGTTCCGTCCTTAATTTTTGAACAGCAGTGTATTTAAAACTTATGTATAGGGTGTATCTGAAATGGTGCAACAAACTTTCAGGGATGAAAGTACTCATCAAATTTTGCACAGCAGTGTAGCTCTTTCTTTAAACTATTTAGATTATTTCCGGAGCTTTATAATATTATATCGCTTACTTCTGTTTTTAGCATCGAAATCCAAGTCTTAGAATTAAAATTAACCTTAAAATTATACATATATAGAATAGTATTAGGACTAGGACTAGGACATATGAAAAAAGCTGGAAATCACTTACCTTTTACAAAAAGTTAAAGAAGAATTAAAATTCTACCCTTCACTCTAAAATCTCGAAAACTAAAGTACTTTCAGATATAAAAATATTGGAATTGGAATGTTAATCAGGAGTAGAGTTATTCTTTTCTGAAAATTTCCGGGAAAATTCAAAATTCCCATCCCAAAAAACCGGGTTTATTCCCGGGAATAAACCCGGTTTTTCCAGCCTTTACATCTCTACCCCTAGGTAAGTGACCCTGGACAATCCATTGAGATGACTTACAACGCCCCTAGAGGCGAAATAAGAATGCCAAAAAATTAATTAAACACTAAAAGATATAGAGCACAAACCTCAATAAGAATATTGTTGCCAATATTATGAGAAACTTACTGGAAAAAATTTCATGAAATTGCCGTTAATATTCGCGGAGATGTTAGCGTGTGCAAAAGGCACTTTTTCAGGCCTCAGAAGAGAAAAAGTTTGCAAATTTGCAAGTTTATTTTGTAAATTTGTGTCTTTTAGTTAAATAAAGACAAAATTCAATGCAAAAATTTAAAGAAAAACTCTAACATTTGCGAAATTTTTCTTAGTGCTATAATGTGTTGCAAGAGGGTTGCTACGCTGTAAAAAATGTGTTGAATTTACCGGAAAAAAAAGCTGTCAGTCAGGACGCCAGTTTCTGTAAAAATTGCTAAATTGAAACAGTTATTTAATAGTTGGATTTTAGGACTGATCATATAAAACCTATCTTAGTTAAGCCAATGTTAGAGTTTTTTTTGTCTTATTTAACAAATAAATGCTCTTACATTTACATCCCGCGTTACGGCCTACAGAAAAAGCATAATGTAGATCGTTCTGCGTAGGAAAAAATAGAGAGGAATATCAGTTAAGGTGTTAATTACTTGACTGGTGAGTTTGGGTACCACCTACTACAGCACAAATAAAATAAAAAAGAAAAAACTAAAAAAAATTACAAGTATTTAAAAAAAACTTACTTGCGGAAACCCTTTTGCAACGCTAAATGAACACTTCTAACCTAATGCATTTTATTGTTTTGCGACTGTATTAAAAATGTGTTGTGAGAGGAAAAGATAATCTGTAAAAGTGTTTCTAAAACTATAGAGAGTCAAAAAGTGTTTTTATAGTGTTTCGAATCCAAATTTAAGAAATATTTAAGATTCTAAACATATTTTGCAATACTATTTAGAATACATTTCTGGATAGAACCCATATTCAAAACACTATCACAATACGGTAAGGTGTTAAAGTGTTCTACTTAACTGAAATGTGGACAAAAAGTGTTCTTATGTATGTGTTTGTAATACTTAATTTTTGTAGGAAGCATTTCCAGTGTATTTTATAAAAAATAATTAATTGTTTTATATACTGTATACAGTGATTCAAAACCTATGGGTAAAAATGATACAGGGTGTAGACTACCCAAGGGCAGTTCAGAATCACCTTGGAAAAGAAGCCCTTGAAGCAATCTCGAGGCGCTAAAGTGACAAAGTTCTCAAGAGCAATGAAAATTGGGGTATTGTGGGAAAACGTTCGGGGATAGAAATAAAATACCAGTGGCAATTATAATGTTTTAACTTAGTATTTATAAAAAACTGTACAATTTTGTACAGTAAAGATCTTCAAAATCCTACAGTAAAAAACGTGACATAAAAATGTTATTACAGTCGCATTTTTTAAAGACGAGCTTTTTAGGAAAAAAACTTTGCACGGGTAATAAATTAAACCACGATAGTTTACACTGGAACTTTGATTTTACCCTCAACTCTTTGTCAAATGTTTACTATTACAATTTTCATTGCTTAGGAAGCTGCCCATTTGGCCCTATACCAATACCATTATCTTTCTTTTTTATTGGGATCTCTAAAATATGGCCCGATAACTCCTAAATTGTGACCATCGTTTTTTTACCACATTTGAATAGGTTTCTATCTTGTTTATCTGTCTGTTGAAATGAATTTTTTACTAACTTTCCAAGGAGAAAGAGGCTTGAAACTTAAAGGGTTTTCACGTTTCAAAGCATGGTATGGTGCAGTCTAAAATGTTTGACTCCTCAAATTTCCACACGAAAAATCCCAGCTATAGTATCTTTAAAGACTGCTTGGAGATTTTTGTGATTTTCGAATTTTAAGGGGCAACTGAAAGGTATAGCAGTTTCCTGTTTGAAAAAAAACCCTGGAGTTTTTTGGTTTATACACTAGACTAAAAAGCAAAAGTAACCGACAAATAAAAAACAGTTTTTAAAAACGTACTAAATAAGCTTTTTCTAACTCCTTGTAAAACGAAAAACATGGGGCAAATGCAGCATACGGGATTTTATGGGAAAACCATAAAAACTATAATCACCAGTAAATACATACGTTAAAATTTTTTAAAGTATTTAGATATCGTATCGTGTAAATATCACTACATCTGACTGGGGTTGTTTGGTTTATTAACCTCGGAAATCGGGAGTTTCTGAGGATGGTTTATTTCAGAATTTTCATAAGAATTTTTTGGGGTTAAAGTTTTGCTTTTCAAATTCGGTAGCTTAAGGTAAATGTGGGTATAGTGGACACTTTAAGGAAACTTTTTGCTTAAATTCTTAATAAATACCAACCTAATTGCTTGGAAACGGTTATCATCCTATATTTAGGAAAATTGGATCTTCTTCTTTCTATTTTACCATTAAAAATTTTAATTAGATTGGGTAAAGTATTTTTAATTAATTTTTAAAAAGTACTCCAAATTGCATGTATAGTGGCCACATAGATGTAGCTGCTGTTTCTATGGTGGACAACTCTTGCATCTATAGTGGACACCTCTCTTTTTTTGCCTATTTGAGAGGTTTATGCATGAATTTGAGTGTTTTTTTGGTATAGTCGTTTAGTTCTAATTAAATCTTCCTTCCCAACGAAATGTATTTTAGATCCAATCAAATTTGCTTTACTTATAAAAGACTTGATAGTTTTCAGCCCAAAGCCTACGCTGTAGCTGATTTGAGAGGAATTTAGCATGTAATTCAATGTTTTAGAAACATTGGTTCCTGAAGCCAGAATGAAACCAAGTTTATTCAAAACTCATTTTAAAGCACAGTCAACAGTTTATGAAGAAAAAATGATTCGAATTAAATATTATTTATGTTTTTATTAGAAGCCATTGCGGTGGCCACTATAAGAAAATCTAAGATTATGTGTTGGTATAGTGGCCACCCCCATAAATCCTCGTAAAGTCAAAATTTTCAAAAAAAATTTTATTCATTATCATTTTATACACTCTTCCTTATCTTAATATAAATTTAAAAGTCAATCAAACGGTAATAAATACAAAAAAATCAGTTCCGACATACCCGTTTCCTTACGCGATTCTATAAGCCAAATCAACTTTTAGTCACTCGGCCGATGCCGATGTTGTTATTTTCAAATATTTAACTATCCTTCCCATGCTGATCTGTGGTATCGGTGGTAATTTACCAGCTTACCTGATTGTACAATCTACTATGCCTATGAATTTTGACGCTGTTTGATGCCTCTAACTCGTTCTATTTAAAATTAATGAGCTAGGTGGCCACTATTGGTACAGTGTCCACTATACCCACATTTACCTTATAGCTCATTCAGTTTACTTTCACTTTACCTGTGAATCACTCTCTCCTGTGTGTGGACAAAAATGATAGAGGGTGTAGACTACCCAAGGGCAGTTCAGAATCACCCTGGAAAAGGAAGTCCTTATAAGCAATCTTGAGGCGCTAAAGTGAGGACGAAGTTCTCAAAAGCAATGAAAATTGGGGTATTGTGCTGGGCAAACGTTCGGGGATAGAAATAAAATTTCAGTTGCAATTATAATGTTCTTACTTTGTATTTATAAAAAAAAACTTTATAATTTTGTACAATAAAGATCTTCAAAGTCCTACAGTAAAAAACATGACATAAAAATGTTATTACTGTTGCGTTTTTTAAAGACGAGCTTTTTTGAAAAAAAACTTTGCTCGGGTGATAAAGTAAACCATGATAGTTTACATTGGAACTTAAATTTTACCCTCAAATCTTTGTCAAATGTTTACTGCTCCAATTTTCATTGCTTAGGAAGCTGCCCATTTTGCCCTATACCATTCTCTTTCTTTTTTATTGGGATCTCTAATATACAGCCCGATAACTCCTAAATTGTGACCATCGTTTTTTACCACATTTGAAAAGCTTTCTATCTTGTTTATCTGTCTGTTTTAATCGATTTTTAACTAACATTCCAAGGAGAAAGAGGCTTGAAACTTAAAGGGTATTCACGTTTAGAAGCATAGTGTAGTGCAGTCTAAAATGTTTGACTCCTCAAATTTCCACACGAAAAATCCCAGCTATAGTATCTTTAAAGACTGCTTGGAAATTTTTGTGATTTTCGAATTTTAAGGGGCAACTGAAAGTTATAGCAGTTTCCTGTTTGAAAAAAAAACCCTGGTGTTTTTTGGTTTATACACTAGACTAAAAAGCAAAAGTAACCGAAAAATAAAAAACAGTTTTTAAAAACGTACTAAATCAGCTTTTTCTAACTCCTTGAAAACGAAAAACATGGGGCAAATACAGTTTACGGGATTTCATGGGAAAAACCATAAAAACTATAATCACCAGTAAATACATACGTTAAAATTTTTTAAGTTTTTAGATATCGTTTCGTTCTGATAGACCTTGTTCTCTTGTTTTTAATTAATTTTCTTGTTTGTAACATTTTTTAACCTCGGAAAGCAAATGTTTCTGAGGATGGTATATTTCAGAATTTTCAAAAGTATTTTTTAGGGCCAAAGTTTTGCTTTTCAACTTCGGTAGCTTATAGCTAATTCAGTTTCATTTTCACTTTTCGTCCTGAGTGATTTTCTCCTGTGAATCAATCAGTGATATCAATGTGATAACATAAAAAGTGAAGGAGTACCTAAAGAGTGAAGCATCAATTCACACTTTTCACTGATTGATCCCCTTACCTTTAAAATGATCCCCTTCCTATGATTCCTTTAAAATGAAGATCAAAAATGTGAAAAGCTTGAATGAACCTTTACTGGATTTGCAGACTGGAATAGACCTGTCTTTCTTTCTGTATTTACAGTCAGGGGATCTATTGAGAACCGCTATCTTCTGAGATGGTTTTGTTTTTGAATATTTTCATTGTTTCTTGTGCGTTTGATCTCCTTTTCAGTCTTTGTAAGACGTTAGGATAGAATCCAAATACTGCTACATTTGAATAAAAAAAATAAAACAGTCCGGAGAAATAAGTTTAGCCAAAGGAAACAAATGTTGTCAACAGTTTTAAATTTAGCGTCAATTAAAAATTATTCAACAAAACAAGGCATAGAACAACATATGATTTTTCTCTCTCTCTCTCAACTCAGGGTCGTATATAAGGGGGCACGTTTCCAATTCATTGCACTAACAAAGCAGTTACAGCGCTCCTAGAGGTGAAAATAGAAAGTTAAAATCTTAACAAAAACTGAAGGAACAAAATTTTAAATGAAAAAATTGTAAAAAATGAAAAAAAGTAATATCTTGACAAACGCACGAACAAAAGCTTTATGAAAATATTTTAAAAATTCAAATAGATATTAGCGTGTGAAAATAACATTCAAAGGATACATTTTGAAACTTTGCAAGGTTTTTAGTGTTGTCATCTAGTTTTCAGATTTTATATTTTTATTTTCTGGAAAAGTGCTATTTTCAATTCCTAATATCGTCACCTTAGAATCAAAAACTACTATATCCATTCGGCAAACTTCGGGAATCCCGATTCTTGGCGTTTAGATCGTTGGAGAAAATAATTTGATTGGTTTTGATCTTTTCTACTCGATCATGTCAGCTCTTACAAACCAAAAAACGAGCTTCTCCACCGATCTGATCGCCAAGAATCGGGATTCCCGAAGGTTGCCGAATGGAGATAGTAGTTTTTGATTCTAAGGTGACGATATATCCTCGAATATTTAAGATATTTTTACAACTTTTTTGAATACTTGTTATGGTGTTGCTAACATATTTTTAATTTACGTTTTTTTTTCATCTTTTCTAATTTCACCGCGAGGGGTGCTATAAGCCCTCTCTATGGATTCAGCAGGATCACTTACCTAGGGGCACACCTTCCTTCCATGACCCTAACGGCCGTATTCTGTGCTACTTGATCAGAGGTTAACCACCAATCAAAAAGGAATTGCCGACTCTGATTGGTGGTATTCTACTTTGATTGCTGCTTAACCGCTGGTCAGAAAGCACAGAATACGACCGTAAGGGAAGGAGAAGGACATTTGGAAGGAGAAGGACATTTGAAACACCCTGTATAGGGTTATATGCCACTGTCTCAAATCCTCTTCAGTAGATATTGAAACATCTTTATAGTATGTCACTACAAGGAAAATTTTAATAGTATAAATGTTACGGGCAAAGTGATTAATTGGGCATTATTAAATAATGTTCAGAGTGGAGGCGGGCAAAGTGATAAATTTCATAGATAAATGCCATTGAATTTATCACATTGCCCTCGTCCACTTCGGCCATTATTAATAATGCCCGATTTTTAAAATTGCCCATAACATAAATATAAATTTATTTGTTTACATTGTTCTTTGCCAAACTCTTTTTATTCTAATGACAATTCAAAACATTTTCGCCTAAAATGAAGAGAGGGATGTAAGTCACTGTAGACTCCGACCTGCCCCTTGGAATGGGGCTCTCGGGGGAAAAGGGCGTTGCGACAGCAACCCCCCACAGAGGAGGAGAGAACCAAAAATCATCTATGTCTTTTTCTCTTAAGTAGGTATTAAAACATCTTTATAGTAAGTCACTGTAAGGAAAACTAACTGCATCTCTGTTGGCAGGGGTGTCGGCGAGCGGCGAGGCGTGGCGTGGCGGCAAAGGAGGGCGGCTGTCGCGGGTGACGCTGGAGCGCTCGGGCGTCTTCTACGACGAAGACACGCCCTACTGCCCGGCTACCTACTGCCGGCCCATCCCCCGCAGCGCCTGGATGGACTTCCGCGAGCTCACGGCCGCCGCCAAGGACGAGGATGGCGGCGAAAGCAGCGACGAGGCCTACTCGGAGGACTACGTCCACCTCGAGGAACAGGACGAGCTCTCGCTCGACGTCCTCAGTGAGTTCTAAGAGCTCTGTGTTTCTTCGCAGATACATACACTCGTGCCCAAAAATTAAGGATTGGTTGAATTTTTTGGGAAGTAATGACACAAATCGTAGCTCTTAAATCTCAGTTTAACGGCCGTATTCACCGGTAGCTTAACCGGGAGTCAAACCTCTGATTGGTGGAAAACTAGTTTTCCTTCTTCAACGGCCAATCAGAAGCTTGACTGTCGTTAAACCGCCGGTTAAGTTACCAGTGAATACGGCTGTAAATGTAATTTTCAGTTTTCAAGTTTTCAATGTACACTGTAAAAAATACGGCACGTTACACAAAAAGTGGGGTAAAGAAATTCCCACCATATAATTGAAAGATGTTACTCCGCGATACGGTGGGACCTCCCTCCTAGACTTGGAGAGAGGTCCCTCCGTATCGCGGTGTAACATCTCTCAGTGATATAGTGGCAATTTCTTTCCACCTCTTTTTGTGTAACGTGCCGTATTTTGTTACAGTGTAAGTCGAAACGAACACCATATCGCCTCTCCCGTGCAAGACTCACACAATTGCAAAAGTTGAAATGTCTACTTTACGGGAGCTTGGCGTGGAAGGACTTCTTTATTGGTCGCCAAGTCGAAAAAGTCGAGTCAAGAGTGTAGTCTTTGGGGATTATTTCCATTGGCGCTACAAAAAAATCGCCAAAAGCGGCTTTATGTGCTTCAATCTAAAATCGTGGTTTAGCTGGCATATTGAACATCGAAATTTCTTCACTGAATTGAAGCACCTTCGGGCGCAGTCAGTATTTGGGTGGGTGACCACTGACCAAATCAAGCATAGCTGCGTTTTTTCTCTTTCCTTGCGCACATTTGCTTTTATTTTTCGGGAGAGGATCGTCCTGTTATCAGAATATTCTACCCTAAATAATTAATGAACATAGAAATATATTTACATTTTTAATTAAATTACGTTTCTTTTATAGCCGATTTCATAGGTAGACTATATTTCCCAAGCAAATTATCATGAAAAATCTTTTTTTAATCGACTATCGGTGCATTCCTCGTTAGAATTACGCTAACAGGATCATGAAATACGTTTTGGGGTTGCACTGAAACAACAACCAGTCTTTGAAATTAAACTGACGATCAGAGAAAAATTTTAATTAATTAAAAAAGGTGATTAAAAAATTACGTGTATTTTACTTTACACGGGTCATATAATAGGCTGATACTCTTCTGAAAAGTAGTCAAAAGTTAGGTATGAGCAGAGGAAGAAAGAATAAACCAATGGTGGTAATGCTGAGAATGTTATGGGGCACGGGGCACTAAATCCTTCAAAATAAGATTTGCGCGTTATCAACAACTAATTGGATTGAAAATAATAACTTTTAATTTAGGCAGAAGTAGTCGTGATTACTTTTAATACAGTTTGAAATGGATCTGCTTTTAATTAAGACTGCATTTTTAATCTTTAATTTTGATTGCAGTAGTCAAAATTACGTGATTACTGCCGATACTTGGTGGTCACCCTCCAAAGTACTGACTGTGGCTGAAGGTGCTTAACTTGAGTTAAAAATGAGCCATGATTCACGCGTTAAAACATAAGAAGCCGTTTTTGGCGATTTATCTTAGTGCCTAGTGAAATAATCACCAAAGATTAAACCCTTGCTTCGACTTTATCGACTTGGCAACCTATCTAGAATCTTTCCCCGCCAAGCTCCCGTAGAGTAAAAATTTCAACCTTTGCAATTGTGTGAGTCTTGCACGGGAGAGGCGATATGAGAGTTCAAATTTTTCCACCCACCAATAAAGGATCCAAGAGCTGAACCACCCAAATTAAAGATTGAGGAGATGTCATTTAATATCGTCTCAAATCATATTTATGCACTTAAAATCATGAATGGAGTTAAAGAATATCCTATCTTTTACCAATAACAGGGAATGTTTTGTTAAATTACTCCTACATGAACATTTCTGTTACGGTTTCGAATGTATTAGGAATTCCATTATCTATGGAATGCCACGTCTGTACCATCTCAAACTGTTATTAGGGTAATTTGACCCCCCAACCACATATTTCAACTCTTAGAAGATCTTATACTATGAATTTCATTGATAAGGAACTAAGATTTGTGTCATTACACAAAAAATCTTATCCTTAATTTTTGGATAAAAGTGTTTATTGTCTATTCCATACAATGAGCAAGGGTTTTATATCAGTAGAGTATACAGGGTGATTCAAAACTCATGGGCAAAAATGGTAGAAGTTGTAGAATTTCTAAAGCCAATTCAGAAGAGACCCTGGAAAAGGGGGCTAGAACTAAACTTTAAAAACGATCTTGTTAGTTACCCAGCAACTAAAAATCCAGAATGACTCATATATTGCTGCAAAGTTGCAACAAATGATAGTTGGCTTAGTTGCATCAAGCACCTTAATAATCTATAGATCATTCCGGATGAAAGGTCAGTTTCTGTAAGTTTTTCCCCGCTGCTAATCCGGCGTTGTTGTTCTTTCAGGGTCCGTTTTTAGCAACTTATTGGTGTATTGTATTTTACTTAACATAAGATAAAAGAAAATAAAGGTTTAAAAGTTAAGCAAAGTAGGGCTGATCCATAATTGAACGAGCCAACTTTAAAAAAAGTTGTATTATCCGGCAACTCCAATTCGGGAATCACCCATATAATTGAGGTGCTTGCACCAAAAATGAGGGTTGGCTCATTGCAACATCCGCCTCAATTATATGGGTCCATAGACCTTGGAATACAATAGCAGTCATTCATTGAGCTTGAGCTGTGGGTAAACAGGTCGGCTGGAGGACTCTATCTAAAGTTGTACCCTTTTTTTAAATTAAGATGCATATTTATTTTTTAATTTAATTTCAAAGTTTGACTAAAAAAACGGAAAAGGGCTCGAAATCAGCATGTGACGTTATTCAATCCGAAACAAGTGCAAAGGGATAGCTATTTTTATTTTAAAATATTGAATAAATTAATTTTTTTACTACTGAACGACTTTTCATGTCGATTTTTGAATTAATAACCATTCCTTTTACTGGAAAAATGCATTTTGTTTTTGTTTTAAAAAAATGCCGGTACTGCCCATTCCAAGGTCGATGATGTATTGGTCATTCCGGATTTGGGGTTTCCGGATTACAGATTCATTACTGTAACTTTCGTTGCAGGATCGCCGTCGTCGAATCAGACGGACAGCGCGTGCGGCAGCTGCGGCACGACGCCGCTGAGTGAGCCGCTGGCCGACAAGGTGCAGCGGTTGCGGGGGCAGCGCGCGCAGGTGGAGCAGCGGCTGCAGGCCGCGCGGGCGGAGGACGCGGCGCGCCGCGAGGAGCGCCTGCAGCTGCAGCGGGAGCTGGTGCACTTCCGGCGGCTGCTGCTGCTGCAGACGCTGGCGGACCTGCGCAGCCAGCTGGAGCGCGCCGAGCCGGCAGACTGGGCCGAGCTCACACACTCCTGCCTCCACTGAGGCCGCCCCCTCCCTGTTAGCTCTCTGACTGCTGCAGCTGCAGACCTTGCACGATTGGCATGGGTGGAGGATGGCCGTTCTTGGGGGACTGGGAGAGTCTGTTCAGAACCCGAATATAGAACCCGATTATGGATTACCATCACCCCCGAAATTGAGGAGAATAACCCAATTCCATAACATTCGCCACAATATTGAACGTTGTCAAAAGTTTATCTCGTGGAGGTCGTACAATATTTCTCAATAGGATTACGCTTTCGTCCATGTATGTAGCATCTCCCGCTGTCAAGCACCTTCTAACATAGTAGCAAAAGTATTTTGAGGTTATGAAACAGTTCCAACGGATTCGGCCGAAAATTTCAATCCAGTTGCATTTAAAATTCATTTCATTGGATTTTTCTTGATTTTTTGAACAAAAAATAGTTTTCTAGTTATCAGTAATCTTATGGCACTTGGTAGTCCAAGTTGCATCGGCAAAGCTACTAGGGATGATGCCTACTGTAAAAAATAATTTTGAACGGAGTTAATTAGTTATCGATTTGGAATCAGGAGAAAACTTTTGTTCAGTTACTTTTAAAATTCCCTGCATTCCCTTGATTTCTGAACAAACAACTATAATCGATTAATTGGTCAATCTTATGGAACTTTCCACTGGGAGTTCAATTTTTATTGGAAAAACTACTGTGGGGTCGAGTTTATTGGAATTCTATTCACACGATCGCATGCGTTTAGGTTCTGAACGGGCCCTAACACGACCCTCTAAAACGGGGCTTCACTCATTTTGACACAAGACTAAGGGGGCAACGGTCCCCAATCATTCCGCCCATGTGAGTGAGTGTGATCTTCGAGCTTTAAGGCAATGCTAATGTGAAAGGAAAGAAAACAGATCGTGTAAGGTCCGCTTAAGGGAACTTTAGGAAATAGTTTAAGGATAGTCTATATTGGTAGTTACTAAACTTTTCTAGGCAAATATGATTTCAGCAATGACCGAAATTAAGCTACAAAATTTGATAATGCAGTTATTGGGGTTATGCCAGTTTTAAAAGGATATAAAATCTTCTCTATTTAAATAAACAAAATTTAATAATAGTAAGTATTGTATATTACATTTGTATCATCCTTATGTATGAGAATAATGATTTATTTTAATACAAGCCATTTCTTAGCGCATCTTTATTTATAACCTCATTCCAGTGTTTGGAGCTTTAGAAATTTCGATTTTTATTTTCGATTATAAACGCAGTTTTCTCATTCTGAGAAGATTTTTTTCATGAAATTATAAGCATAATAAAAGGATTGTTATTATATGTTAATATCCCGAAATTCTTAGTTTACTACATTTTTTCCTACATCGCTTCTATTTTATTGGAAATCAACTATGCAAGCTTAGAAGTGTTTAAAACGATTAACTTTTAAAATTCGTGATATTAAAATGAAAAGAAAAATAATATGTCGTAACAGTTTTTCACACATGTTACAGTCCATGTATAGTTAAAATATGTGATAAATATTGATTACTGAAAATTGATAAAAAGATAAAGCAGTCAGAGAGTTAATTATGTGAGAGTTGCCAAAAACAATTGTTCCATCTCTAAATGATCATGCTTTTGTTTTGCGTTTTAAATGAGAAAAGTGATTGTATATTGCCTTTTCTTCATGATTTATTTTTGTCTTTTAAACCACAAAGTTGACTTAAACCACCAAATGATGTTAAGACGTTACATTTCTCTCTAAGAAAATCTTGAAAAGAACTGTATTCAATTCTGTGCATACACATCTTTCGCATTTCTATGCATTATGTCATCTTCTGTGGTATCAATTCAGCTGTCGTAATGAAACTCTTTGAGAAAAAAGTAACGGTAAAATTAAGTTATAAGAATTTCAAGATTTCAAGACATTTGAACCTCATGCTTCTCTTTTTAACTGAAGTTTTAAAGTAACCTTTTACGTCATCTAGCTCATCTTATTTGATGACGCAACTACTCTAACCCGTGACTGTAACCTATGATTTGGGTTCCCTATTGAAAACCGTATGAAATAGGATCATTTCATTGTGAGGCACCTAAAATATTTATCATCTTTTTATGGATTTTTTATGCCGGAATACCCCAATCAAATACTCGAGTTTGTTCTTGAGATTGATTTTTAAACTTTCCCGTTTAAAGATCCCAGATGAACTTCACAAGCCAAGGAGTTGATTTCATTTCTAAATTGGAGGTAATATTTATTAATCTTGTCTCAAGGTGGGATTCTTTCTAAGAGAGATGATCAAGAGCAATCTTTGATGATCAATTGCGACGATCACGATCGCTGTCGATCGCATTTTTTAACAACTTAAGTGACGATCGCGTGAATAATAATCGCTTGGCAGGAATGCCATCTTCAAAGACGTTTTGTACGATATATTTATATTTAAATATCGTTTTTAAATACATCGCTTTTATATTTTAATGTTGTTTATAAATATCAGAGATCTATAAAGGATAAACTAAAACGGTTACTGATTGCCATGTCCTTTGCTTAATTCTTTTTGACATTTGTTATTAAGACGGTTTTAAGAAAACTGGAGTTGCATTTGTTCTGGCTAGTATCTTATAGTGGTAATCCAAAGAAAACGGGCCTGGCGCCAAATATGGCGATAAAATAGTGGATTCTGGCAACCCACATCTATAGAATTTGAATTGCTTTTACCCGTTTCACGCATAAAAAGTTAAACTAGTTTAAGTGCCAATCTAGCTTAAGACGAGCATAAATTACATGCTCGACATAAGCTAGATTGGCACTTAAACTAGTTTAACTTTTTATGTGTGAACCGGGTATTACTCGCCAAAAAACAGCAATGACAACACAAAATTTCGCCAAAATGGCCGCCCAGGAATGGTTTCTTTGGATTTACGATCTTGTGGTTTAATTTCAGTGTTTTCACGTATCAAGACCGAGTATAAGAACAAAGAACGGAAGATGTATATGCGCACTATTTAACTGTTAAAGGATGGTAGTTTTTAAAGAAATTCGTATTTGAAATTGACTTGACTTATAAATTTTTTTGCAATGTGTGTGCAATAAGTCTGACTTATTAGACTTCACTATGTGGTTACTATATAATTTCATCCCTTTATTGACGAAGGGGATAGCTTTTTATGCCAAGTTAAGTATTGCATGGAATGTTACGGGATAATGTGCAATTGTGTTTCTGTCCTACTGTTAGATACTGAAAAGGGACTAGTAAAAATGAGTGGTTGTCGAAATACTGAGAGAACAGTATCACATAATATATGAAAAAAGGGCAAATTTTTTCTACATTTTCTTTTTTACAAGCTTTAAGGCATCAAAATATTTTTATAAGAATTTTAAAGGAAATTTTCATTCGTTTTGCAAGCTTACTGCAGATGAACGTTCTGAAATTATTTTTGAATGACTGATTTTAAAATGTCTCAGCCAAACTCGTCTTTCAAAAACTGCGGAGAGGACCTAGTTTTGCAAATGAACAGCTTCTTCCATATTGCACCTATGTGTGCGATTTTCCTCAATAACCTCTTCCAAAGGCATTTGTCTTTGCGAGGGAGCACCAGTGCACTTTATACATTCCATAGCTTCATCATTTCGTGGCGTATGTAAATATTCCTTATCGCTGTACTCTTTAATAAATACACAGCAAATACAGTTGGCTCTAGATTGGAGTCAACCCAGGCTGAAACGGTTTATTTTCCGTTTAAGTTAAAACATGTGAAATATTTTCCCCTATTTTAAAAACACGATTACAATATTCTTGCATAAACTATGAATAAAATACATTAATAATAAAAGTTCAAATTCTGAAAATAAGTACGATTTAATACATTAATGAATGAGCCAAAATAATTTACCGAGTTAACTAACATTAAGGCAATCTTTTTTAAGCAAGGAATAATAGTCAACGAGATAACGTTTTTCTTTAACAAAATATGTTAAGTGTGCAACTTATATACCTTATATTGGTGAATTTTTGTACCGCATTTTACTTCAATATATTTTTTATTATATTTTTATACAAACCCTATCACCTAAACAGTGAAGAGATATTAAAATTGAAAGTCAAATAGGAATTTTCCAATTTGTTATTCTTATTATTCTTTGGCTTTTTACAAATTATCCTTTTCCATATTTTTTGCCCTCATTTGCCATAACATATGCTATAACATATTCAAAATAGTATATTCTATTAAAATCCTTTAAATCCGACTAGAACAATGTAAAAATTGAAAAAGGAATAATATTGATTATTTTAGATGTTGACATATGATCTCGAAATTAGTTAAAATGATAGTAAAAACTCAAGGGTTAAAACCTATAGGAAAATACCAAAAAGTAGTTATTTAGGGGTGTTTTCAAAAGAATTCAACTCGATTTTATCTTAATCTAATATTTATGGAAACTTTTTAGAAAAGCTTAATGATTAGAATAAGCCCCAGGAAATTAGTTGGATAGATCTATAAGGAGTTAACATTGTTCAATTTTTCTCCATTTTGTAGTCGAGTATGATGGAATAGGGGGAGATCCTTTTACTACATTAGTTAAGTAGGATTGAAGGAGAGATTTAAGGCAACATCATACATTCAGTCATAGCTGTTAGTTACCATGCTATTTTTGAAGATAACTTCAGATGTACTCTAATTTACATTGTGAAATTAATGCTTTTTAGTTTGTATAAAAATGCTACTGAAAACCGTACAAAACCTTTATTTTCAAAAATATATTTCGACTGTACACGCAGAAATATTACCTTTCTATTACACATTGACCTTTTCAACTAACTATACAGACTATTTTAACTCTAGTCCAAACTATGTATTTGTTTTTATGTACTAAATTTTCTTGAAAGCCACTGCAGTTTTAGTATACATATTATTTACATACTTTTTTAACTGTTCATAGTTTTTTTATCGCATATCAGATCCGCAATGAGTTTTATTGCATTTTTAAAACTGTTGAGTCCTTTCACTTGAAGTAGGAATTTTTCTTAAATTTCGGTACTTGAGAAGTATGATATATTGTGATTAGGGTTCTATCGTTCTTGCTGCTAGTTTAGAGTTGTGTAGTTTTTTGTCTAGTTATGGTATTTAGCTCTCTCTGAGGGGGTATGTCCCGAACTTGTTGTATTTATCCGATTATGTGTTGTTTTGTGGAAAGGAGTTTGCTTTATTTAAGCCGCTCTCGGTTAGTTACTGGAGACTTATCTATTCTTGGAATGCATTGGTCTATGAAGAGTTTTAAAATTGTTTAGAGTTGTGAGCAGAAGTTGCTTAGAAACGTATCAATTGAAGTAAACCCTAGTCATACTTTTTTTAAGTTAGGGAGTAACCTGTGAAACCTCCGTTCATGAGCCGAGGGTAAAAACGTGTTCTCGAACAAAGGAATCTTCATCTTAAATTTTGGGTTTTAAACATCCTTTCGGGTTTGTGTGTGTGTAATTATAATACTCAATGGGGCATGATTAACTTTTCACTTAAGGAATAAGCCATATTTTTACTCTTATCATCTTCAGCTTTCGATGAAAATTTTTTTCTTTCTTCTGTTTTATTATTTGTATTTAATATCACGTTCTAAAAGTGATATCTACAGGGTGTCCCAAAAACGACTGATACGTTTTAAAAATCAATAACTAATAACTCGAAAACTAAAAAAGATAAAAATACGAGGTTTGAAAACGAGGTTAGTTGCATCCTACACCTAAGACTCTCAGGAGTAGGATGCAACAAACCGCGTATTTTTACCTTTTTTAGTTTTCGAGTTATTAGTTATTGATTTTTAAGACGTGTCAGTCTTTTTTGGGACACCCTGAATATGAGCTCGCGCATTTTTTTCAATGATGATAAGCGAGCTTAAGTTCTGCACAAGAGAATAATTGTGAAGAACAAGAATATGTCATACTTTCATCTCCATTTAAATTCATTTTCCTTTTTATTTATCGGAATTTATTTTTATCATTCCTTTAATTCAAAATCCATCATTCATAATAATATCCTTTTTTATTCATCGCCTGCAATGAATGCATATTTAAATTAACGTATTATAGTTATTTATTTATTTATTTTCATGCCAATACAGAATATTTTTTTCAACGGACTTAAAAACCTATTGAGTAATATAGAATATTCAGATAATTTTTTTTCAAAAGAAATTTACGGCCAAAATTCTTTATACTACCGATTTTTTTCCTCTGTGGTGGTTTCGTACAAAACGTACCCAATTGTTAATTGTTCGAGGTTCTCTTTAAAGAGAAACGTTGCTTTATACATTCCAAGCTGTTGCTAATGTGTTTTAATGTCAAATTCTGTGATTTTGAAAATGTTACGATGTTTTGTGAATACTGTTAACCCTGTTCTGTGAATATTGTGCAACATCATAAAGACTTCTTGTACATCTTCGTTGTCATTCCATCTTCCTTTCTCAATTTGGAGAGTATTCGTTGAATTTCATCGCGATCTCTCCAGTTTTGCGGTCTTTCAAGCGACTTATGTTATCACGCACTTCCATCTTTTTCAAAATATCTGATAAGAGATATTATTTTTACAATACTAAGAGCTATGTAAGAGCAACTATGTATCTCGATACATTACCTACTTGTTGTGTGTAAGTACTTTTCCAATGCCCTGTGAGTTCAATTCAGTATTTTTATTACTTTGAACTGAACTAATATTGCAGAGTACGAAGATTTACACTTGCTCAGAGCCAATCAAGTTGAAGACTATTCTATTTTTCAAACTTATACCTCAATGTTATACTTTTTATAACAGATTCCACAAACAACAAAGATGACTTTTTACACTCATCAGCTTTCAGTTCAGATATGTTGTGCGAAGTCCATGTAAATGTTTTAGGGATTCTTTTTGTAGATAGTTCTAGACGTTGTTCATGTTAGAATGACTGTTTATACCCGAAGTTATCTATTGTTTTACACCCTTTGAATTGAATTATTGTGTTGTTACGTTGAAGTTTATGTATATTTTTTTCTGATTACATTATTCAATGTTTTCGGTGTTTAACCAGTTTTGTATGGATTATTAATAAAATGAATTCTATACCAATAAAGCTTTTGAAAAATAGTTCATTCTTAACTATGTGTATTCTGATCATCCTATCTTTTCGTGTGTAAAAGAAACCCTTGCAAAATTCCAGCTATTTTCGATACTTTTTTTGTAAATAATGGGCTTTTTGTTTTTATATAATGAATCTTTGAAGTAATGGGATTCATTCTTTGAAAAAAACCAAGTTCCAGGATCAATTTCGGAGTGATTATCGAATACCAGAAATATAGAGGGTATTTATTAAGAAAATTATTAGAGCGCGAGGACGTTTTATAATTTATATTGTTTATGCTTTAGAGAGCAACCCTAAAGAATGCTGAAGAGCAATACTCAAAGATGCGGAAGAACAGCCCACTGAGGGATGCTAAAGATCAATACTGAGGAATATCGGAGAGCAATACTGAGAGATGCTGAATAGCAATCTTTTGAGGAATGATGTAGAGCAACATTGGGATGATAAAAAGTTAACATTATAAAGAGTGACCCTTTGAGGGATGCTGAAGAGCAATGGAGATGCTGAAAGTCAATAATCACATGGAATACGTGGCCTGTTTTGAAAATTTACTAAACGAAGTTCACTCTTCACGTTAATTTTGTTATTACAGTATATATTCGTTATCTCAAACTTTATTACCTCGAAAACCTTTATATCTCGAAAGAATATTTTTTCTCTTGAAATTAAGTATTCTCTATTTGCACTTGTTATCTAGAAAACTCACTACTATCTCGAAATTTTTTTTGGTTTTGAAATATTGAGGTTATATTTATTTATATGCATTATATTTTGAGGTAAATTTATATAAGATACTTTTGGTAATCTTGAAGCTAAATATGTTCACTCTAGAGAAAAGAAGGATTAGAGGGGATTTGATTCAACTTTTTAAAATGGTAAAGCAAGGGGACACAGAGGGACTAGATTTCAATACGGGTAATAGAACAAGGGGTCACAATTTCAAATTGAATAAAGTAAAATTTAAGACGGAGTGTAGAAAGCATTATTTTTTTAATAGGGTAGTGGATAGATGGAATGCGTTGCCTGAAACAATTGTAAATTCAGGAGGGGTAAACGAGTTCAAGAGGAAAATTGACAGATACTGGGATTCCGGTAGTTAGAGTTAAAAAGACTGGACCAACCTTGCTGGGCTTACGCCTGTAGTTGGTCGACTTGATTTGTATTTGTATTTGTATTTTTTAAGGCATTTTGTGCTTGTTCTTTTTTAAATAATAAATCGATCATGATATATTCTAATTTTTCTACTTTTTAAATCCTTTTTCTGTTAAACGTTAATGAAAAATATAATTAATATGCATGTCTTAGAGATTAAGTAACTGTTTTTGTAAAAGTTAAGTGTTTTTGGTTCTAAAAATAAAAATGCTTTTCATAAAAATCAAGCAGGTGTAATCAAGAAATAATAATAATAATAAATGTACTAACGTGTTTAAATTAATACTTATATTTATCTATAATATTAAAATAAGATTATTGATAAATATATATATATTTATTTTTCTTACTCTTATTTCAATAACTCAGACATAATGTAGTGTTATACAGGGTGTTTCAAAAGTCCGTTTCGCGGCTTTTATTTGGAACCAACGTGTCCAAGGGTCACGGAAGTAAGGTCTACCCATAGGTAAGTGACCCTGAAGAATCCATTAAAATGACTTACAGCGCCCCTAGCGGTGAAATAAAAACGTTAAAAAAATAATTTAAAAACTATAGGAGATAGAGCAAAAACCTCAATAAGATTATTGTTGCCAACATTATGAAGAACTCACAGAAAAAAAGTTCATGAAAATATCTTGAATATTCGCGGAGATATTAGCATGTGAAAATATCACTTTTTCAGACCTCAAAAATGAAAAAGTTCGCAAATTTGCAAGGTTTTTTTTTATTTTTTGATTAAATTTTGCCTTAATGCAACCAAAAAAAATTGCAAATTTGCGAACTTTTTCTTTTTTGAGGTCTGAAAAAGTTCTATTTTCACATGCTAATATCTCCGCGAATATTCAAGATACGAGGGTTGTTTTTTAATTAACTTCCGTTTTTCACCTGAAAAAAAAGTAGGAGGAATTTCGAAACAATTTTGGTGCTGATAGTTAGATACATCCTTCAGGTTCAATTTACCACCTTACTGAATAAAATCGGACATTTTTTCTATTTTTTATCAATTTTACAAGCGCGCTCCTCGAACAACTTTCCCGCCAACCCATAGAGAATTCGGCTTTTTTTTCTCCCTTCGCTCCGTCCGCGATCACCTGCCCACCCATTGTTTAATGTTAATGCCTGCTCGCGGACGGAGCGACGGGAGGAAAAAAAGCCGAATTCTCTATGGGTTGGCGGGAAAATTGTTCGAGGAGCGCGCTTGTAAAATTGATAAAAAATAGAAAAAATGTCCGATTTTATTCAGTAAAGTGGCAAATTGAACCTGAAGGATGTATCTAACTACCAGCACCAAAATGGTTTCGAAATTCCTCCTACTTTTTTTTCAGGAGAAAAACGGAAGTTAATTAAAAAACAACCCTCGTATTATCATGAACTTTTTCTGTGAGTTCTACATAACGTTGGACACAATACTCTTACTGAGGTTTTTGCTCTATCTCCTATAGTTTTTAAATTAATTTTTTTAACCTTTTCTTTTAGCTGCTAAGGGCGCTTACCTGGGGTAGACCTTACTTCCGTGACCCTAGGACACGTTGGTAATAATAATAATAATAGTAATAGTAATAATAATAATCTTTATTTACATTACAGGTTTAATACAAAATTTAAGAAAAAAATTTATTTGTCACCAAGAAGAAAAATATCTTGTTTAGGTGACAGTAAAAAATGAGTATAATATAATTAATATGGAACAAAAATTAAATTATTAAAAAACATTATATTACACAAAGCATAAAATAATAAATCAATAACATAAAACATACAAAGTAAAACAGGCACAGCAAGGCGTTATATAATTACTATTGCTTCTCTATAATGAAAAAAAATACATCTAAATTATCTATTTCATTTAAAAAATTATGTAGTGATCGTTTAAAAGTGGTAACATATGGAATACTTTGAAGATTGTAAGGTAGACTATTATATAGTTTGGGGGCAAGATAAAAGAAGTGCTTACGAAAAATTTCTTTGTGTACACGAGGGACTTGAAATATTTCAGATGGTCTTCTAACAGAGATATAGTTTTTAGTACATACAAATGTTTTTATTTCGATGTAAAAATAAAATTATGCGAAAAAAAGCAATGTAGCGAACAGGCAAAAGACTAAGATTATTTTGATCCTGGAGATAAGAAGAACGAAAGTTTAATATTCTAAAGCAGTGTTGCCCAACCTTTTTTTTCACGAGGGCCAATTTGCTTAGGAAAATTTTTCTCGCGGGCCACATAAAAAACACTTTTAAGGATTTTTCTAAACATAAAGAAAAATTACCCGTTTTGAATAAGTTTGCATCTATTTGGAGGATACTAGTTCTTGTAAATTCGGCTCCAAATTTGTAACACGTATCCTTAAAACTGAATTAAGATTTTAGCACTAGTTTTTGTTCTTTTTTTTCAGAACAGATAATGTTTGTTCTCAAACACACAGTTTGTTCAGTCTCCTTACATATGAGACACAACGGTTTATTTTCTCGCTGAATGAAGAAATATGAATTTGTCCACTTTTCTTGAAAAATTCGGCATTCCGAGTGAATCTTCAACTTTTTACGATCGGACATATTCTCGAAGTTTGGTTCTAAAAAGATCCTTATAAACTGAATTCAAATGGCTAACTGATACTGAAAAATATTTATCCAATGACAAATTTCCCGTATCTAGAAAGAACCAAAACAGAGAAGTACCTAAAGAAAAAAATTTTACTGGATGTTGAAGAATTCTTTTCTTATCATTTTTTTTAGATGGAAGTGCCATAATGTCTCGCACGATTTCGTAATTTTCTCGGAAGATTTCTGAAAGTGGTTTTTGTTTTAAAGATTTAACTAGTCCGCGGGCCACATTTGGCCCGCGGGCCGTAGGTTGGGCACCACTGTTCTAAAACATTTATTTTGAATAGAAATTAAAGGATATAAATTTGTTTTGTAGTCACCACCCCAAACAATAATACCATAGTTAAGCAAAGAGTAAAGCCAAGAGCGGTTCCAAATAAAAACCGCGAAACGGACTTTTGAAACACCCTGTATATTGTAAATCTGAAGCCACTTGCTATTCCTGGATTTGAAGCCAATTCCTGGATTTTTTATTAAATTATCCCATTTTTACTCCAAGGTCGGGAGTGGTTTTTCCTCTTTTAACATTGACCTCCCCAAAATCATTGGAGCATTTACTGGATTCATTCATTCATTTGGCGGATTCATAAAAATGTCCTCAAATTTGATTCCTTCTTAACTTGAAATCGTTAGAATTTAACTGCTCTGATTTAGGGCCCATTCAAGGACAATTTATATAATTATTGCGTCGGAGTCTAAAAGTTTGCACAGACAAGATAATAATTGATTTTTTTGCGAAAATCATATAATTCATTTTACTTTTTTTATACCTAACAGTGGTTTCCAAACTTTTTCGACTCGCGACATCACCCCTACCGACAATTTCTTCCACGGCGCTTCTCCCTTAAAAAAGTGAACGTTGACAAAAAAAATCCCAAGAAAACTGGCAAGTTTTTAAATTTTGTTATGTGTCATTAAACCAGTTTTCCATAGTTACTTGATGCAATTAAATTAAAATTCAGAGAAAATGAACAAACTTCCAAATACCTTATATTAAATTTTTTATTCATATTTGTCTTTATAAGTCAACTACACCTCGCCTGACAAAAACATCCTTGAATAAAAGGAAATGCCATCCTTTCTGAGAGTGAAAATAATTGTTGGAAACTAAGATCATATGAAATTCTTGGTTTCCATAGAAGTGACCAAGTTTTAATGTGTTTTTATACATATTTTAGTTAAAGTTAAGACTTTCATTTCTTGATGGTTTATTTGTGAGTCAGTCAGTAAACTTACGTTCAGTAAATTTTTGAGGCTCTAGCCTTTGAATTCTTTATTTTTAACTCAAAATCATTTTTGGGCACATTTACCCCTTTCTCCAATATTTGTATAAAAACACCAACAGGAAAAATATATCAACGGTGTTAAAAATAACTTTTCTGAAAAAAATTATAGGATTTTTAAATACATTACTATGAAATTAATAGTTGAACCGATTTTTGTAAAATATTAATCTTTTTGCTGCTTTTCTACATAACTTTATGTTGCTTTTAGAAAAGCTAGATAGCACCACGATAGCTATTTTATTTCATAAATGATTTTGCGAGATTTAATGCAGCATATGCCATATGCTGCCATCTAGGTTCAAAGGATATTTCACTTGCCTCGACTAAGATAAAAGTGAATAAGCAAGCCGTAGTTATTTTCAAAAGAAATTGCGTTTCTGCAATCTCAATCGCGAATACTTGCCATGAAACTCTTAACATTTTTAGCTGTAATTAAAAGTGAGGATCAGAAGATTATTTGTGCAATAAAATTTTCCAAATGGGTCTAACATTTTCGCGCGAAATCGCGAATTTTTGATGGCCCGCCATATCAGTAACAACGTAACAACCAAAGACTCGCGTTTCGAAAACATTGGATTAGAGACAATTCAAATCCAAATGAATCGGCTCTTTAATTAAGTAGAACGCTCCATAATTTGTAAAATATGATTATCTAAATGTTAAAACATTCCGAATCCAAAATCGCTACCAAAGCACTCTGAAAGTATGAAATAGCAGTTTCAGAATCATGAGAAATGCGGGTTTAGAAGGGTAATGATCCTTTCCTACTGACTGAAAGTCTACTCTCGAGTGATTTTACACTGTTAATTAGGTAGATAATAAATTTTACTGTTCATAAATCCTTGTTTCTCAGAAACTCTGTTTTTAGGCCTTGACAGATTTTGGAGGGGATAGCGAGATGCGGATAACCTTCTCTAGATCCCCCTATACCTAAAAATAAAATTGCAGAAAATCATAATGCAGTTGATAAAGGGTTAAAGTTAAATCTGGAAATTGTTCTATTTTTCTACCAGTTACCTATAAATGTAAAATAGCATTAACCTAATGAATAATTTCTCATATAAAATATAATCATCATTACATTTATTATTATAAAGAAATCGGCTACATGCATGAACTTTAAAGACACACACATAACATCAAAACATACATATTAAAGAAGTTTCTTTGTAATCTACAAGAAATGACTTAAATACAACTTTTGAGGTAATTGCCATTGTGTTGCAGATTTTTTTTATTTAAAAAAAAGGTTTATTGAATAATTCCAATTTTTTGATACTTAAAAAAATTGGATTTATTCAATTTAAATCATACTTTTATTTAAGGATGATTTTTTAAGAATAAACAGTTCTGTACCTTTTAAAACTGGTAAAAATGCATTAATAGTATAATTTTTTATGATAATAGATAATTTAGAATTACCTAATATAACATACTAATTATTTTATACATTAATAGGGGTTCAAAAGTTAAAGGGGTTGGACCACTTTATGTAGGACACTATAAAAGTTATCTATTGATAGTTTTTATAATAAAATGAATTAAAAACAATACTTAATTCTAAAAATAAGCAATTGTTAAAAAATCACCAATAGATAGTTTTTAAAAAGTTGATATTAGGTAAAAAAAATCGTCTATAAATTTGAAAAATTATTTGCAAATTTTCTTGAAAACAATTTTCAAACAAATTCATGTCTTTATATCATGGCAGTTTATAATTTCTGATTTAAATATCAAATTTTTTTTTGAAAAATGAAATCATGTGATTAAAATCACACCAACGTAATCTATCAAAAATTTCCATTGATGGTTAATAAGTAGACCCCAAAAATTATTCACCATGATAATATTCTTGC
This sequence comes from Tetragnatha versicolor, assembly GCA_024610705.1. Taxonomy (NCBI): domain Eukaryota; kingdom Metazoa; phylum Arthropoda; class Arachnida; order Araneae; family Tetragnathidae; genus Tetragnatha; species Tetragnatha versicolor. The sequence continues at coordinate 45,265,858 of JANDEH010000009.1, forward strand.
AAGTATATTAAATTTTATTTAAAGATTATTTAATAGATTAAAATTATCTACGATAAAAACTTTAAATGTAATACAATATCAAAACTGTTTGACACAATATAAAAAAAATTGTCAGTGTGGCCCCAAGGAAAACAAGCAGAGTGAAAGGTTATGAGTGTCAGTTAAATATTTATTTCATGAAGCCTCTTGGAAACAAAAGGTGCAAGTTAAATGCAAATCACTTAATAATGAAATTGTGAACTAAGCTATGTATACAAATATCATGACAAAAATATAAAATCCAGAATTTTCTGCAAAGAGAGGTTATGTTTGAGATGAAACAGAGTCCTGAACTGTTCCATTCATCTCATTTTTTGATGGTGTGGCTGTTGAAGACACTGTTTTAGAATTAAAAGGGTTTCCAAGTATTTTATTGACTTCATTACCAGGAACCAGTACAGTCAAACTGTACAGAATGATAGTTTTGTTGTCTGCCCGTAACACGGACCACCTGTTCACCCTTATGACAGTGAACCTCTCTAGTTCTTTGTTGACTGCCATATGGTTGAGGTCTGTACACAGCATGCCAAAAGGGTGGCCAGTAACACCATCTGATATTAGCAAGCGATACCAGTTATATCGTTCGATTGTAATTGTTTTGGTGCCAAGGATTTGTAAGACTGCATTAGGCACGTCATCACCATTCAAAATTTCGTTGATGGACCCAGTTGATAGACTTGGAACCATAGTCTGTAAAAAGAAAAGCACACCTTTAATTTTAGCAATTTTCAATTGAGCATTATTTCAATTTGAGTGTTAAATAAAAAATTTAATTAATTTTCGTAGATCAAAATTAATTTAAGTAGGATACTAAATTCAATCAACACATTTGAATATAAATTTAAAATAATGATTTACAGCATTACAAAAATATTTTTTCCTTACATAATTACTTCATCACACTTAAAATTAATTGTAATGCAAATGGTACCTATGCCTTAGCTTAAATCAATGTGAACTTTTAGCAACTTGAGTGCCCAATTGAACTTTTTCATAGGGAGGTGAGGTCCAGAGACAGCAAAAAGAGAAAATTACATTTTACTATTTTAATAGAGGCAAGTCAAGTTTTTAAAACAATATCATTTGTTAAAATTTTGATGAAGCATTTCACTTAGAGGCCATTCATTAATTACATAAGGATGATTTGGGCAAATTTTGACCCCCCTACCCCCATGCAAGGATACATAAGATTTTTCAAACCCCTCCCAATTCTTACATAAGATTCCATTTTGTTTTTCAAAATATTAAAATGTTAGAAAACCTATGGTGCCAAGGCAACCATTAGCACATGCAATGATTAAAAAAAAGTTTAAACCAAAACTAATAAAGATTTCTCTCTCTTTTTGCTTTTATATTGTTTTGACTTTTGACAACTGGAAGATGGATTCAACAGTTTTATTTTTTATCTTAACTTAATGCTACTCCAATAAAAAAGATACATCTGATATACCTTCATTTTTATAAAAATTAAAGCTTCGATAATATACCGAGATCGTCAGCATTTTTAAGTTTTTCTGGGGTTGTTAAATAATTTGATTAGAATAATTGGAATTTGTTTATATTAACTTGGAACATCTGACGTAAGAATGGGTTTGACCCCCACCCCCCAAGTAAGGGTATGTAAAGATTTTTCCAACCCCCCTCCCCCTCGGGACCCTTACGTAATTAATGAATGGCCCCTTACGACTATTTATGTTCATATGTATTAGCCTGTCAGCTGTTAGTTTTACAGGCAGATAATGGGCCTTGGAATTATCGGATTCAGTGGCATGGTCAGTGGGCAAATAAGTATGGAAAAATTAAATTATGCCACATAGATGATGAAATGTTGAAATATAGGTCGGGTCATTTAACCCTTTATTTACCGACGGTACTTGTAAGTACCACTGGCTCAAGTTTAGAACTGCTGATGGTTGGCGAGTATTGGCTATTTGGTGCCATATTTAGAAGCCACAAAACTAATTTAACATTAGTTGGGGTAACTATATAGTGATTTTTATCACTAAAAACTTATCACCAGTACTAAACTTGCGCCGAAAATAATTTCGTAAATAAAGGGTTAAACACTATTTTACATGATGTTTACATTTATAAAGGTAAGATTCAAAACAAATTATTTTTTCAAATTAATTGAATATTTAATATTAGAAGAAAACAGTGTCCATAGAAAAGGAAAGTTATTTCTATGAATTCTTTCTCTTTGTCCATATCTTTGAGATTAGGCAATTTAAAATGTTTTGTAAATTAAAGAGCAAAAACAATTAAGTTTTATAGTGATTTACAGGTATTCAAGCACTGTTAAATTAGCCCATAACCAAAGAAAAGGAATAAAGGATTCTTTTCTCAAGAGGTCAGGAAATTGTAACTTTTAAAGTTGTGTTGTACATTCATAGGCAACTAAAGCCCTGTATAGCACGCTTGTAGATGAAATGCTAATTACAATGTGTCAATAAATGTTAACAACGACTACTGATTTGATAGCTATTTTATATTTGATTTCAAGAAGAACTGTATTATGTTGCATGTTCACAAATCCCTGATTGGTAGTATAATATAAAATACATAAATAATTGCCCTTCCCAATTTAAAAAACTTAATTGTGGTATATCTCACAAAGCCTTTGTATTTTATGTAAAGTGGAGTTCCCACAGATGCTCCTTTTGAATTTTAAGACAAAACCCCTTTAAAGGGGATTCAGAGGATCTCCTTTGAATATGTTTGAAATGGGGGTTTTGGCATATTTTTTAAAATAAAATTTGACGGGGCGAGCCACAGGTTGGACCATACTGATCATGCCCTTAAATTTTAAAAATAGAATTGCTAGTTATTATTTTCACAGAATAACATAACTTCATACATACATATGTTTCTAGGTTTAAGAATTTAACTATTTCTGCATCAGATATAGTTCCAATTTCAGGTTCTATCCAACTCTCTTGAGTAACATTTTGATGGGACTGAAACAGATGTTTGGGTGAGGTTGAAGGGACTGGCACAAAGGTGATAGGGTTGCCAAGCACTATTTCAACAAAAGTCCCATCTAGCAGTCTTGCCACGTTAACCAGAACAATTACTTTAAGGTCAGGCTTAACCTCATTGCAGACATACTTGTCCACCCTAATGACAGAGAGCTTCTCTAGTTCCATGGTCCATATCATGTGGTCGACTTGGGTTCCCAGGGTTGCGTACGAGTACTTGGTGACACCATCTGATATCTGCAAGCGATAACGCCTATTTTTTTCTGAATAACCAATACATTTCTTGATGTTTAGGATCTGAATGACTGGACTGGGCACATCTTTGCCTTTCAAAATTCTTTTGATGGAGCCTTTTGTTAGTTCAACGCCATATATAGCCGCCATGGTCTAAAAAGAAAAAGCATTCATTTTATTCAAGCTACTTACATAGAAAATGACAGTTAAAATAATAATCATGGTTGTGCATTCTACCTGTGTGAGCAAAAAGGTAAATTTACAGGAGAGAGGAAAAACTTTAATTAGTTTAAAAAATACAATCAGCCTTTTGTTATAGAAAGATAGAATAAGTTATAATACAATGAACTGTATTGGTGTTTTCACTAATTGACCATACTCATACTAATTTCATTTCCAAAGTCAAAATATAAAAACTTAGATTATTATTAGACATATTTAAATATTATATTTTAGAGTAAATATATAAAGTTAACGGGGTAATTATCAGTAACTGCAAATTAGTGTAATCGTAGATGTGAGTCGTCTAGGTACTAGGTAAACCAGGTAGATCCATTTTGATACAGCTTTGATACAGGCCCGTAGCCAGGAATTTCCCCTTGGTGGGGCGCCCACTTTTTCGGGGGGGGGCAAGGGGGTTTTCAGTTTTCAGGACGTATGATAGGCGTAAGTTCAACTTTTTGACTAGGGGACAAAAACCCAAGACCCTCAGGCCTAAGGAGCTGTTACAAGACTTTTGTTTCGGGAGGAGTTCCCCCCTCGTCAGGCCTCCTTTCATCCATATTAAAAGATTTAATGTAGCTTTTCAACGAACCCATGTTTTGGTAGAATTTGCGTCCAAGAGAAACATTATAGAAGGGAAGTTTTTGAAACTAAAGGTTCAAGTATGAAAGGAGGTCTGGGGGTCCTCCCCCAGAAAATTTTTGGAAATTTGACCCTAAGAACAGGGTTTCAAACTGTTTTTTGATACACGTAAACCAAAATTTGGACTTACATTTTTAGGTAGAATTTTGATTTTAATGAACTTATGAAAAAAGTGTGAACAATAAAGGTTTAAATACTGAAGGGGGGCCTGGGGTTCCTTCCCCAGAAAAATTTTGAAAATTTGACTCTAAAAAACTGGGTTTTAACTGTAGGCTGCCGGGCCCCCTCTTGCCCCGGGGAAAGTACCCCACTTGCCCCCCCTCTCGTCAGGCCTGTGCGTGTCCGTGAGATTTTGAATCAATGTACATGTAGATGTGATGTAATGATGAGATCATTCAGTGTGAGATTTCTACGCGAGGCTTGTCCCTTTCGTTTATCTTTATTCATATTACCTGTGTCCATTGTCATGTGAATAAAATGTTTGTCTACACGTCTGGCTTCTTGAAGATCATTACAGGTTGATATTAAAATTGAACAAAACATCCCATAACACCATACCATACCAAATAGTTATAACTATTAACTTGAAGTTGTTGATAACTTGTTTATTTAAATAAACATTTTATCAGAGAATAGACTACTTTTACACATTTAATAGATGTTGATGTTAGATACTTGTTCTACCAATCCGATTCTGGTTAACCTGTTTTCTGAATTTAATTATAGGCGTATATTGGAAGTAAAAGTCTTAGTAAAACAATCACATTAAAAAAATGGTAGATACATATTAATCCGTCGACCGTTCAGTTTAAATTCAGCGGTATGGTCGACGGAAAAATAAGTAAGAACCAAAAAAATTTACATCAATTCAAATGAAATTGTGTCAATCGAAAAAAAAACAGTAGTAGTTCAGATAAAGTTCAAACAAAGACCGAATACAATATATGCTATATTAATGTACAAGAATGTTACATTACCAATTTCTATCAACAGATCAAAGCAAATTTAAAAACGAGATAAATTTGAAGACTTAAAAAACTTCGATTTGCTATGACTCCTTACAAATCTGGCGCGTTTTTGTTTGTAAACAATAGATAACAGCAACTTGGGAAAAAGAGATGCCAGATGCAGTTAGTTGTTACTTTCGTGGAGCTAGACAGGTCATCCCGAAAGTTTTGTCGCTCTTGGGAGCATCTGTATACAATGTATTTTTTGGTACTTTTCCATTACGGTAAACCAGTAAAGTACTTCTACTTCTATCTAAAGCCAATTCGGCGAATTTTGGCTCTTTTTTTGTTGGCTCACTTTTTCAGATTTCCTAGTTTCTACGAGTGTCAAAAATATCTTATATACAGATGCTCCCAAGAGCGACAAAACTTTCGGGATGACCTAATACCTTTGCAAATAGGAAAATAAAAGCACGCAATTAAAAATATTGGAAAAGAACAGCAAACTCGTTGTAACGTTCATTCATTTTAATATGCCTTTTCTTCAGACAACATTTTTATCATTAACTCCCTTTTCTCTAATAGACTAAGTAAATAATAACGTAAGTGGTTTTATTCCCGAAGTGTATATTTGGACGGCCAAAACGGCCAGTGGCGCATGCGCAGTAGTTCTCGTGATGACGTAGCAGTCTCGGCGCTTAGTGATGGAACCAATGGTACGCCTAGCCGTGGAAGTTAGAGTAGAGTTTAGTTGAAAAAAAGCCGTCCAAATATACAGTGCCTTTTATTCCAGAGGGGCCGTCCGTCCATAAATGACGTCACGCGCAGAGGGGGGAGGGGGTTAATCCAAGACCCTCTATATAAAGGCCTCCCAACTCAGCCGTGCAACGTCATAACTTTCACTCATCATTGACGTCACTCCATAGACTTAACAAAGCAATAGACGAGATTAGTGATGACGTTTTTTGTTTTGTTTGGAAACGTTGATTCGATCCGTGATTGGTTACATACGGATCCGTACTGTCCGTACAGTTCACGGAACCAATCACAGACTGAATTTACGTTTCCAAACAAAACAAAAAACGTCACACTAATCTCGTCTATTTCCACTCACGTTTGACGTCATCTTCCGGAGTTGGGTGGCCATGTATATAGAGGGTCTTGGTTAATCAATTTGTGACAAGGGGGGGTTAAAAGTTGTGACTTCACATCCTGCAGATGAAAATCAACGAAAAAAACCTTAAATTGTTAAAACGACCGACTTATTTTTCTCTCAAAAGGCATCTTAAAGGTTGATAGAAATTAAACCATCAATAGGGGTAAAATTAAGCTCAAATAAAATATTTGGTTCCGGACACTTTCAAATTCATGGAATATACTGTTGGTTTAAGAGCGTGACATGTGACAGAGGGGGGTATGGGGAAGTGTGACAGTTTGTGACAAAGGGGGGGGGGGGGGAGGGGGTCAAAAATGAGCAAAAAAATTGTGACATCATTTATGGATGGGTCCAGAATGCATTTTTTAATGTTATGTGGACCATTTTCACAGAAAATGCCATTTTCTGTATGTGGTAGACCAGTGGTTCTTTAACTTTCGATTGCCGCGGTCCCCCAAGATTTTGAACACCCAGACCAGCAGTCAGTTTTTGGTGGGTTGCGAAAATATTTTGAAAATGTAGAATATCTTTTAAATAATTTTTAAGAACACGTTGTTTACTTTTGATATTTATAAAAATATCTCTTAAATGTTTCAAAAATCAAACTTTTCAAAATAATATACGAACCTATCAATCCAAGCAGCTGGGTTAATGAAATTCCAGTTTTTGCAAATGGAAGTTCTACATATTTTAGATTTACTTGAAGATAAATAATTAAAAAATATAAATTCTATAAAAGTTTTCATGTAAGTGAGCATAAGTAATGGAATTTCCTTTAATAAGAAATTAATAGTCATAGAACAATGCGGCATAGAACCCACACCATTCCTTCAAACGGATATTCCATTCCTCAAAGCCTATGAACAGATCTGCAAACAATTCATCTGGATCTCAAAGCGATCGATTCATTGAGCCAAAAAGTGGTTAATCCACTCGTACCTCCATGGGTTAAACAACTCATTTGAATCATTTGGATCCCAAAGCGAATCATTGAATTGCAAAAGTGGTCAAACAGCTCATTTGGATCATTTGACTCACGAAACGACTCAGAAAGATCTGTTTAACTTCGCCAAATGATTCGAATCATTTGGCAAGTGGATTTTACATGCATTCCTACGAGGATCCACGGACCTGAAAAAAATTTTGACATTCCCCCGAACTCAATAAAATTTGCCCAAACCTTATGTATTGCTCTTATGGAGCTGGCAGGGGCTCCCCGAACCAGGTTCGGGCACTTTTTCCAGGTCCGGGGATCCATTTCTAAAATTGCCAAAAAACGATTAATTTTCGCCCCATCGAGGGATTCATTTTCGCCAATTGGAGTGATTTTGAGGTATTTCTGGTTTCTTTTGCCTTTCTATGGTTTCTATGGTAACGGCATTTGATTCATCAAATTCCCCTGTCCCTAATTGTAGTTTGTTATGCAAAATTGTGGATATGTTCATTTTTTTATCAAAATAACTAGTGTATTGTCTTATTCGCGCTTGTACTTCAGAAAAAAACTATCATTGATGTTTCCTGCAGTGGTATATAATACTATTATTTTTGTAATCAAGAGTAAAAAAGAATGGTTCCAAGAAAAAAAATCCCTAACGGATACTGTATGTTGTTTTAGTGCCAAATATGAACATCAAACTTGCCAACATCATAAAAGGTTTGCCTTTATTAAGGTAAAGTAGAAAAAAAAATTTAAAATTATAACCCTTTTTTCTCTATCTTTTGCGAGATGTAAACGTTTTTTCCCAAGCAAATGATCAATACATTTAAAAATAAGTAAACTGTGTATTAGGGTTATGATTCTGAGACTTTTATAAAATATTTAAAAGCCTGATGTTGCATTCGATGAACTTTAGTCCATATGTTAATTTTATGGTATTATTTTCTTTGTATTGGAGAAAAACCTTGCGCGCCCAACATTATTTTACTTTCTCATATAGCAATCCCTAGGGTTAGGGTGTCTCGAAAAATTTTTTTTTCCAAAACACCTCGCTCCCCAGGGCTTTTCCTATTCCTTTTAGTCCCAAAAGATAGTGTGTGAAGTTTCAGCCCCCTAAGTAAGTTAACTCGAGTTTGCCTATTAGAGCCCCAAAGTTTGAAAAAAGTGGAAAAATTACCAATTTTAAGAATTAAAAAAAATACATTTTAAGATTTATATTGCTATAAAACTTGTTTAAATTTGTTATTTAGCACATATTTAGATGTTTTATATTTATTTAAGATTATTAGCTGTACCTATAGTTCCTAAGAGGCTATTAACTTAAGGACGTTACGATCACATCAAAGCTTATAATGCACCAAAGTGTGGATGAAAGTAATTTAATTCCAATTTTCTTCAAAGGAACTCCCTCAAATGATGTCCTTTGGTGTTAAATTGATGTTTTAAATTTTAAATTATAAAGGCCAGTGAAATAACGGTTATTAGGCCTTCTGAACTTTTAATGTAAAAAATGCTTGTTTACTTTCTAGCTCAGTGGTTCCCAACCGATGGTCCGCGGACCATTAGTGGTCCGTGAAAGTCTTAGAAGTGGTCCATGGAGAGACCCGTAAGAACACAATAAAATTTCCAATAAAAAATAGAAATTTGAATAAATTGAACAAGAAAAGATACTTTCGTCTTGTAATTTTTGTGAATAACAGTTACCAATAAACTGTTTGCAATACTTTCTTCTAATTTAAATATTTAAAGAGAAATGAAGAATTCTGAAAAAAAAACTCGGCCACAATTTTATGGGTTCCAAAAATTTACTTATATCGCAACAAAAATTACTAATTATCGCGGAATGTAATTAATTTTTTCCTAAAATAGTTATATTTCAATGCATTTATATAAATTTCCATGCTCAATAATTGGTAATAATTTTCATCTTGAAATTTTGTGATGATAAGGAAAGGATCTTAATCTACCTAGGGTGGTCCGTGAAGGTTCCAAATTTAGACTTAGTGGTCCGCGGACTTCTCTGAGTTGGAAACCACTGTTCTAGCTGATCATATCCAAAATTTACCCTAAAAAAGAGGGCTATTATACTTTTTTTAGATAAAAAAACCGTTGAAAAACCTTTTAAACTCTTATAGATTTCATTTTTTATAAGTAGAACTTAATTTTAAATCGTATTTCTCTGCTGGTAGAGAAATAACCCAAGTCAGTTCCAATCTGTTTGATTTAAAATTAAGTTCTGAGTAACAAAAATGAAACTTATAATGGTATTTGAAAGTGTTTGAACTACCCTCTTTTTTAAGATAAATTTTGTATTTGATCAGCTAGAAACAAGCCTTTTCGCAGAAAAGCATTTTTTACATTAAAAGTTCAGTAGAAGGCCTAATTAATGTTATTTCACTGGCATTTATAATTTAAAACATCAATCTAACACCAAATGGCATCATTTGAGGGGGTTCCTTTGAAGAAAATTGGAATTTAATTACAGTAAACTCTCGTTAGTACGCCCCCGCTTAGTGTGACGTCCCGCATATTACGACGTTTTTCTCCGGTCCCTGGTACCAATAGGCCTTTTATCATTAAAAACTATCCGCTTATAGCGCCCCCGCTTATTACGACTTCCCGCTTATTTCGACACTTTTTTCCAGTCCCCCGAGGAAAAATCCCGGTTATTGCGTTGTCGAGTTCCTTTATGAGCTACAGAACCATTGAAAACGCGAGTAGAACTGGTTTTTCCCAACCACTCCTCTTTTTCCCCGAATGGCCCCCCATAGCTCCTTCAAAAAAAAGGATGACCAGTGTCTTGCAGGGCACGTGGGTTGTCCTGTGACATATCAGAACACTCCCTGAATTTCTTGGAAATTCTCCCCCTCTCTTCCAATTCGACTTCCGCATTCCATAGCTCAGTGTTCAGTCCACTGTTGTGTAAGTTCAGATACCGTATTCAGTATCCATTCTTTCTCGGCAAGTTTAAAATGGCAAGTTCTTCTGGAAGTAAAAGGATAGCTTTGAGTTTCGATGATAAATTGAAGATAATCAAGCTTTGAGAAGAAAGGTGTTATGAATACGCAGCAATTTGCAAATGAACAGGGATTGCCTGTTTCTTCATTGAAAAGTCTTTAAAAAACGTGTGATTTTAGTGATAAAATCCCGATTAAAAGGTTTCTAGGCAAGATTAGGTATTACGGGTTTTAGGTATATCGCCGAAACGGTGTTTTATGGAATTCCGCATATAGCGTCGTACCGCTTATTACGACGTTTTCACAAATCCCCTTGAACGGCGTACTAACGGGAGTTTACTGTACTTTCGTCCACTGTAGTGCATTTTAAGCTTTGATGAGCGCAACGTCCCTAAGTAGTACCCTTTACTCATAAATTATAGGCACTATAGGTACAGTTGTGGAAAAAAAAGGACCCAGTTGTTGAAATAAGTTGTTCAGTTGGATAAAATCGATTGAAATTTTGGTTTCCTACATAAAAATTACTACCAGAATCGATAACCATAAAAAAATTTCACGATTAAAAATTTTTTTTTAAAGTTTACTTAAAATTTTTTTTTTTAAATCAATCTGGATGAAACTGGGTATTTAAGGGTTTGGGGGGATGGCCTTTCAGAAAAACTAATAATAATTGGGGGTCCCCATTGGAAAAAAGTTAGTGTTTCGTTTAATATGAAGACGACCCCTTTAAGGACTCAAAATTTTTTTTGGTAAAAGAATACTTTAATTAATGAAAAACGACCCCTATTTTGTCTTCCTAACCCAAGTGGTTAGCCAGAAATCACAACTGAGTCATTTTTTCCTCAACTGTACAGTTAATAATCTTAAATACATATAAAACATCTAAATATGTCCTCCAAAAATATTCTCGAAGATTTAATTTTTTTATCATGAAGGTGTATTGCATTCTTGATGTATCTTTTTTATTGGAGTAGCATTAAGTTAAGATCTGTTTAACTGTTGAATCCATCTTCCAGTTGTCAAAAGTCGAAACAAAACAAAAGCAAAAAGAGAGAGAAATCTTTATTAGTTTTGGTTTCAACATTTTTTGCAAATCATTTCGTGCGCTGATGGTTGCCTTGGCACCATAAGTTTTCCACGAATATTACTTATCTGTTGAAAAATAAAAATCGCTGATTTACGTCAAACTGAGAGTTTTAGTGTAACTGATCCTTTTTACGTAGGAATATGGGGGAGGGGTTTGAAAAATCTTACGTACCCTTACATGATGGTAGGGTGGTCAATAATTGCCAAAATCATCCTTACGTAATTAATGAATGGCCCCTTAGGCGCGCAAACTTTTTTCACAGTTTTCAAAAATTAAAGTTATTTTCGAGAGTTATGGACCGATACTCATCATTTGCCACCACAGGCTTTTAAATTTAAAAAAAATCATAACCCTACTGTGTATGCTAAAAGTTCAGTTAAAAACTCTTTTGTCAGAAGAATAGGAATAGTCAATGGAATATGCAGTTTCAGATGCTAGAGCGCGCCGAAAATACCACTATTTCCTGCCCACTGACAGAAAATTCAAACTTTAACATTCGTTTTTTGTAAAAGCTCTTTCTTTTAAATGTCTTTTAAGATGTTTTATCTTTCTTTACAAATCTTTTAAAGATGTCAAAAAATCTATTTCACTATTATGCGAAATAAAAGATTAAAAAAAAGAATCCCTTATTCACCATATTCATCTTAATCTTGGATTAATGTCACTGTCTTTGTTTACCATCTTATGGTATCGTTAATAAGCAATGAAAGAGTTTCATACACAAAAATAATTTTAAAAAATTTTGATTTTAAAACAAGTTTCCAACCAATGTAGTTGTTTAAGTAATCCCTCTTCGTTGTTTTGGTCAATTTCAAAGCATTTCGATGAATCTGAATTTTTAAGATTTTAAATCTTTTTATGATTTTAACATTTCATACAACTTTACTTTTTATACAATATTGTTATTTTCACTTTAATGTATTTTAAGTAAAAATAGATAATTATTGTGACTCAATTCTATAACATTTATATTGAACAGTACTATACTAACCTTTATGTTGAACTGAAATAATTATGGAAGAGAGTCTGGTAACGTGTGATTGCTTTTTTTAGTTATTTATAAGTCAAGTATATTGGTGGGAGAAATATATAATAAAGATTTTAAAATTATATGATTACTTTAGAATGTATTGTTAAAATTTCATTAGAGTTTTGATCATCATTATATTTTTTTTAACAGAAGAGGGATCTTATAAGGTACCTTCAAAATTCCATAAATCCTCTTTATTCATCCATACTATAGACACTGAGTATAGAAATAAATCAAACATAACTCATTAACATATTGGTTTGTTATAATAAAGTATCCTAAAAAATGTCAACTGGAAGGGCTGGGTCGCTTGGTGAGCAAGAATTTTGTATTGTGTTTTTTTGTTAATAAACTCCTAATTCTTAGTATCAAAGAAAATTTTATCATGAAGCGAAAGGGCAAAAATATCTCTACATCGCTAGCGGAAGCACATTTATTGTGAAACTAAACTCTAAAAGGTTTAACAGGTGTTATTGGCAAAACACTTAAAAAAGAAACTTTCCACGTTTATTTTATACCCAAGCTTAGAAAAATTAATTTACTAAGTTTTCATGGTAAACATAATTTAGAAAGCTTTCAGGCGTTACTTTGTTGCAGCTTTGCTTGTGATACGATTATAGATATCTGATATGGGAGTAATTATTTTGTTCATGGATAGTTTTTTAATTGTAATTTGGTTGGCTGAAAACTTGAAGGAAATCTTTAAAGCTAAAGATATTTTGAATGCAAGATTTTACGAGAGAGGTATGAACTTTTAAAGGATAGTTATTCTGAACCCTTACGATTAAAAAAATGGACAATCTTTTACAGGGCCGTAACCAGACTTTTGTTTCGGGGGGTTTTACTCAACGTTTTTTCTGAGGTATCTCCAGAATACTAAGTTTTAGGTGAGATTACTTTTTAGGACGTAGGATTTTAATTTTATTGCACTAAATTTCAAATTTGTGTAAACTTTGAATCCCATGTGAAAGGTGGGTCTGGAAGCCCTACCCCCGAATATTTTGGAAATTTGCCCCTAAAAATAGTGTTTCAGCTCATTTTGAAAACCTTTTAGATTGCACCCAATGAGCACCGCTCATTATTGTAAGCGGCAGAATTTTCAAGGGGCAAAAAGTATATAGTATTATGAATGGCAACATTTCTAGGGGGTTTTGGGGTTCCTACTCCAGAAATTTTTTTATAATTTTGCCTCTAAATGTGTCATTTTAACTCATTTTGATACACTTTTGGTTATATCAAAGAGGATCACTCCTTGTAAATCCCTAAAGTTTTAAGGAAAAAACGTACTTATTTGATTCCAAAATTTCGAGGGGGTTGGGGGTCCCCCAGAATAATTTTAGAATATTTATCCTTAAAAGTAGGATTCTGACTCCCCCCTTTTGAGACCCTTTGGATTACACCCGAAGAGGACTTCTCCTTGTGACACATAATTTTCATGGAAAATAACAATATAAAAATTGATGTACAAATTTCGTTGGATACAGCCCTGATCTTATAAATTAATTTGAAATATTCCACTTTTTAGAGTAGGTTTATTAATAAGTCAAAATATGTATATTCACACACAGGAAAGATAATTTTGTCCTAAAAATGGTCCACAAATTTTTATATATTAAAAAAAGCTTTTGTTCATATATCTCTAAAATTTCATCAAACCATTTATTGCATAATTTAAAAATAGTAATGGTAAGAGAAATATTGACTTTTAAAATTTTTTTCAAAATAAATTCGTTTTTAATTATGACATTAATATAAATAATCAAAAGATATCAAGTTTTATCAAAAGATAAAACTTTCAAAATAAAAAATATGATAAAAATTTTAGTTTTTAGGAGAAAAACTTTAGTTTTTTTTACTTCAGATATTATAGAGAATAATCGTTAAATCTACCAAAAAATATGGATTTGAATAACTGAGTTCGGATTGATAGTTTTATCAATAATCATTGAGTGAGCAACTGATTTTAAATGATATTGTTCTTGATTTTCAGATCTAGAAGAATGTTTGTGAATGTCTGCATCAAAGAGGAATATAAATAAGACTCATCCCTTATAACGGTAAGTGTATTTAATCTTTATTCACTCAAACATCTGGAAGAACCATTGATTGCTTTATTGTTACCGTCAAATAAATAATCATAAAAGAGGAATAATATCTGTTCCATATATATCATGAAACCTTAAAATAGGGATCCACATTTGATAAAGATGATAAAAAATCAATGACATGGGGATGGAACTTTGAAATAAAAATGCATTTTTAAAAAACGTTTAATTCTCATCGATATGGAACTGAATCGAAGTAACACCTCCGAAGGTCGTTTTCCTAAAGCATATTCCTGAGTTCTACTGAAAGTAATGTAATGTCGAATAACCGAAATTGAGTTTTTTTTAAAAAGAAAAGTCAAATTCTGAAGAGCTAACAGTTTGATTTGACTGCTTACATGGAAGACTGCAGTTTCCCCACTCGCTTTCCATCATCATTGTAATTAGGGAGTTTTCCATTTCGCGCTAAAGCTGCTATATTCCTTTTCTCAGATAGATTCTCGTAGCGGTTGAAAGGCAGCTTCCCATTCCTCGCAAGTGCTGCTAAGTTTCTCTTGTCGGGAAGAAGGTCCACAAGGATGTTCTCTTCTTCGCTGCTGCTTTTCTTGACAGGGTAAGAGTTAAAGAGCAATTTTCCACTGCGTGCCATGGCCGCAATGTTCCTCTTGATAAAAGGAAGCTGGCCGTTTCGGGCCATGGCTGCGATGTTTCTTTTCCCTTCCTGGCTGAACGATGGCAGCTTACCGTTCCTGGCCAAGGCAGCGACGTTCCTCTTCCCATCCTGGCTAAACGCAGGCAGCTTACCGTTCCGGGCCAAAGCAGCGACGTTCCTTTTGCCCTCCTGAGTAAAGGACGGCAGCTTACCATTCCTAGCCATGGCCGCTACGTTCCTCTTCCCATCTTGATTGAACGCAGGCAGCTTACCGTTCCTGGCCAAAGCAGCTATGTTCCTTTTCTCGTCCGGGTTGAAGCTGGGCAGCTTACCATTCCTGGCCATGGCAGCGACGTTCCTTTTTCCGTCCTGGCTGAACGCAGGCAGCTTGCCGTTCCTGGCCAAAGCGGCGAGGTTCCGTTTCTCGTCCGGGTTGTAAGGGATGATCATCCTGCCGTCTTGGTCCGCGTCTTCGTAGCTGTAGTAGTTGTCTTCGTAGGGTTGCGGCGTGGCGCTGCGTTTGCGCTGGTTGCAGCGCTTCGCCTTGGCGTCTTCGTCCCTCTTGCCCGTGGCCCACATTCTTTGCGAGTGCCAGATGGGCAGTCGGCCGGAGCGGGCCAGGGCGGCGACGTACCGCTTCTGCTCGACCTCGTGGCAGTCATCGTCTTCGTCGTCATGCAGTGTACTCCTCTTGGCCCAACCCCCTTCCTCTTCGGATTGGTCGTACTCCAGGCTGTCTGTCAGGGGGTACACCACTGCCTCGGCGGGGAGCACTTCTTTGGACTCTTCGTTCTTTTTGTGGGCGAATTTGGGGAGGCGTCCGTTTTTGGCCATCGCTGCTAGGTACCTTTTCTCGGGGCTCTCATCCGCTTGGCACTGGAGTAGCACCTGGAAAAGAAGATCACTGTAAAATAGTGGTTACCAAACATTGTTTCAAATCAAATTTATCTATATGTTACGGGCAAAGTGATAAAACCGGGCATTATTAATAAAGCCCGAAGTAAGACTGACAATGTGAACATGTAGGCTTTCACAGCCGGTTCTATTATTTGTAAAATTCATACTTTTGGGCTTGTAGGCCGTGTTCCAGAAATAAAAAATTAAAAACCAAATGTTTCGTCGGAAACTGTGCCCGACATCATCAGTGGAATAAAAAAACTCAAAAACTCAATCAGATGAATCTAATGAAAATGTACCACGTCTACCTGGTGAATCGGTGAACTGACCCTTTTTATTCCACTGATGATGTCGGGCACAGTTTCCGACGAAAAGTTTGGTTTTTAATTTTTTATTTCTGGAACACGGCCTACAAGCCCGAAAGTATAAATTTTACAAATAAGACTGACAATGTTACAAATTCAATGGCATTTATAAATGAATATTCATCTCTCAGCCTGAAATACGCAGGCATTATTAATAATACCCGGATTAATAACACCGGATAAAATTCAAAACAAAATTGCTAAGTTCTTAAGCAGTTACCAATTCCCTTTACTTGAATCTTACAGAAAAGTAAATGTCTAACCCCTTTCTCACCTTTTATTCTTTAAATTTTTGTTTCATTTTACTAAACAAGAAAATAGTCCTGATCTACGAAGCATTAGTTATTTAGTCTGCGATCAAAAAATTTATATTTAGTTATGAAAACAAAAAAAGAAATTCTACAAAAAAATTACTATTATTTATCTCCCAAATTTTATAATACCGAAGATTTAAAATCCGAGAAATCTCCTTCTAAATTTAAAAAATCTCTAAAAAACTACTTACTAACAATAGAAAATATTGAGGTGTTTTTTAAAGGAATTTCAAGAAATGCTCTTTATTTTTTTATAATTACAATTTATTCTGAAGCTAGTGTACAATGGTCTAACTTTTTTACTTACTATATTTGGTTTCACATATTTATTATAATTATTTACATATATGTATTATAATTTTTTCCACTTATTTTGTGTGTATTACTCTATCTGTTAATGTTTTTTTGGTTACCCGTATGGGCCTATGACCCCTGGGTAACTCATATGCTAATTTAAATTTTGTGTTTTTTTTTCTCTTTTTGATTTAAAATTAACTTCTTGTGTGTGAATAAACTATTATTATTATTATTATTATTATTATTATTATTATTATTATTATTATTATTATTATTATTATTATTATTATTATTATTATTATTATTATTATTATTTATCACATTAACCATAACATACATATTAGGGTAGTCCTTATTTTTAAAGTTTAAATAATTTTTTGCGAAGCCCTCTCCCAATTTATTCCATCATACAAATAAATAATTTTGCAAAATTTTAGCTCAATCAAAAAATATTAACCCATGTCGCAAAAGCTTTAAAGTTTAATAAAAACCCTGTTTTTTTATACAAAACAACTAAAAAACCGAAGATTAAACCCTCATATATTGTTCATGATTTTTCTATGAGAAACTAATATAGTTATAGATGTAATGTTCGAGGTTCCATTCTTCTATCACCCTTCTTTCGGTAGTAACACATTTTTAATGTCAAAAGAACTCTTATACTGTTATTTTTGCTGCATTTTTGAACAGCTAACAGTAACTCTTTATAGTAATACTTAATAGAACATAGAACATAATTTTATGTTGGGAGAAAAAGACAAGCATTCCCATTTCCGCGTTAATGAAACCAGAAATGCTGCCTATTTTTTCGTCTAAAAACATGAATTCTTTTCCAAAGGTATTCATTTCCAAAGGTACAATGTAGCAATTTTATTCGCATTGTGCATGTTCAAACAACTTCAGTATTTTGTGGTACCATGGTACCACAAAACGGCAATGGTAATATTTGCAATTAAATTATTGTTATCAGGTCCATATGGTTGCATACGTAGCACAAAGAACTTTCTGAAGAGACAAAGGGAAAGTTTTACTTCCTAGCGGTGAAGTGCTCAAAAATGATTGTGGATATGGAAAGAGGCAGTTTTTCTTATGGTGATTCTAAAGATTTACAGAAAGTATTCATGCCTCTTTTGATCTGGTTTCAAGTACTTGGGATTGAATATAGTTTTAGTTCCCAGAAATTCTGGCGTGTCCTGTCGAAATTTCCAAAGTACCCCATAGCATTTTTAGTTATAACGATGATTTTTGACGAGACTCAGACTTTGATAGCTTCTCCAGACAAGAAAGCGCCTCTCACAAACTTAATCAGCATCATTTTCACTTGTTTAATTTTTGTATCCTTATACAGGGACCGTCGACGGCTGACGTTGCTGTTCGGTAGGATTTCTCAAATTACGAATCAGCTACGCACCCACACCTTCTTAAAAAGAACTAAACGCTTGGTGTACTTGCAATGGTTTCTTTTTACTTTAGTCCTATTGGTGGAGAGTATTTCGTATTTTATGTTAATGGAAGAAACAGGAGTCGTGACTCAATTGAACGACGAAGGTCCACAAAACAGCTTTTTATCTTACTCTACCTTTTCAAAGTTTATACAAGGTCTGTACTTCCGGATGACATATCTGCTGTTATTCAACATGTGTGTGTACTATTGTAGTCTGTGTGAAATCTTAACCAACTGTTTTCAGTGCATAAAAGACAGAATGAAAATTATTTCCTCAGAAGCGGAAAGCAAAGCACTGATCGAAATTCATGGAGAATCTACTGAAATTTTAATGTTATTTGATGATATGTACTGCTTCAGCGTTTTCTCCATAACTTTCAACATCATGACTGGCGTGTTCTGGACAGGCTATTTGTATGCCTTTTCTCCTCACCTTAGCTACAATGAAATTTCCGACTGCCTAACAACGGCAACCAGCAACCTGATCGTCATGTTAAGAATAATTGTGGCTGCTACTTTAGCATCAGACGCTGCTGTGGAATCTCAAAATGCAGCCATGTCTCTGCCGGGGTATATCCCTTCTCAGCATAAGGATTTAAAAGCTCTTTTATTTCAGAACCAAAATCGCTATAAAAGGTTGACCTTGTGGAGGATGTATGATTTTAACGGATCTCTTTTTATTTCCATTATTGGCAGTTTACTGACTTATGGCATTATTATTGGAACTTTAGGAAATGTCAGTAGTAATCCCAATGAGGAACAGTGAAATAAAAGTATTTGTTGCTTGACCATATATAAGGGGAGGGGAAGAGTTGGACAAAACCGGGTGGATTTCATGTGCAAAAGTACATTTTGGCATGTGCATTGGGCAATATTAAGCTACCAAGCTCAAATGTACATAAAGATATAATTACAGCCTATAAGATCCCATTATTTACTTGAAATTTTAAATTTTTGTTTTTATGAGTTGTTTGAAGTTTGAACAACGCTTGAGTTATACATTTCTTAAAAATGCCATCGCTGAACAAAACCGGGATGCAGGTCATTGGACACAACCTTGAAGTTCCTGCGAACAGGGTTTTCTAAACCATTAGTATAAGCTTATTTTCCGTACTTAATTTAATGTAGATATTTTAATTTAGGTATTTCATGAATTTAGGTATTCATAGTGAAAATAATTTCGTTAAATAAATTTTAAATCAGTGAAAAATAACTATCATTTTACATCCATTGCTCCTTACAAATTCTCGATACTCCACAAAACTCCTGGCTTATTGCCTAATATTCCAGGAATTACTCCCTTCTCCTAAAGTAAAGGTGGGTATAGTGGACACTGTACCAAGAGTGGCCACCTAGCTGATTAATTTTAGATAGAACGAGTTTGAGGCATTAAACAGCGTCAAAATTCATAGTAGATTGAGCAATAAGGTAAGCTGATAAATTACCACAGATACCACTGATCAGCACGGGAAGAATATTTAAATATTTGAAAATAACAACATCGGCCGAGTGACTGAAATTTGATTTTGCTTATTGAATCGCGTAAGGAAAAGGGTATGTCGGAACTGATTTTTTGTATTTATTACCGATTGATTGACTTTAAAATTTTTTTATGATAAAGAAGAGTATATAAAATGATATTGAATAAAATTTATTTGAAAATTTTGAGTTAACGAGGATTTATGGGGGTGGCCACTTTACCAACACATAATCTTAGATTTTCCAATAATGACCACCACAATGGCTTCTAATAGAAATATAAATAATACTTAATTTGAATCAGTTTTTCTTCATAAACTGTTGATTGTGCTTTAAAATGAGTGTTGTATGAATTTGGTTTCATTCTGGCTTCGGGAACCAAGGTTTCTAAAACATTGAACTACTTGCTAAATTCCTCTCAAATCAGTTACAGCGTAGGCTTTGAGCCGGAAACTATCAAGTCTGTTATTCTAAATTAAATAAAGCTAATTTGATTTGATTTAAAATATATTTCGTTGGGAAAGAAGATTTAATTACAACAAACAACTATACCTACACAATTTCATGCACAAACCCCCTCATTTAGGCAGAAAAAGTCCACCATAGAAGCAACAGCTACATTAGGGTGGTCCTTAAAGAGGGCTAAAAATTTCTCTTTGGAATTTTAACCGGGGCACCCTGTCATTTTGATCTACTCCTTAAAAAATAATTTGGTAATTTTTTCAGATTTTTTACCATGTTTTTAGGGGTCGCTACCTCCCTTTAAAGTTTCAACTTATTCATTTAAAATAGGGAAAACAAAAATAAAACCAAAGATTAAACCATCACATCTTGTTCATGATTTTTTTATGAGAAGCTGATATAGTTATAGAGAAAATGGTTCAAGTTCAATTCTTCTATCACCTCTCTTTCGGTATTAATAATTTTTTAATATCAAAACTACTCTTGTAAAGTTGTTTTTCCTGCATTTTTAAAAAGCTTATAACTCTAGAACAATACAACTTAAAATCCTGAATTCAGTCCCATTTTGTTCGTAAATTTTTTGTGTTTGATTTTATGTGCATCATGACCATCATTTAAAAAAGTTTTTTTTCAAAATTTAAAAAAAAGTGAAAAAAATTAAAAAAAAATTTTTGCAAAACATTTTTGAAAAAATATTCAAAGCATTTTAACTCTTAAAATGAACACTACTATCAAATTTCAAGTTGAAAATAAAATTTAATCATGTATAAAAAAATAAAAATATTCGAAATTTAGGCAAGTCCCTAAACTATTCCTAAAATTATACAGCGATTCACTCACGGAAAATTCATAAACTCGCTTGAGGGTGTTCATATGACCTAAAACATGCAAAAAATGTCACATAGATTTCAGAAAATACGACAATTAACAGATTCAGTACAAAATCTTATAGTGCTAGTTCCCAGCTTTAAATTAATTCAATTTGCATGCATTTCTCCGGAAAATTCCTAAAATTTATGTTTATATCTAATTGTTTTTATTTTTAACAAGTCAAATCCAAGTAAATTAATAGTTTTAGAACATAAAACAATTAGATATAAACATATTTTAAAATAGGGCGTTACTCAAACTTATAAAATAAGGATCACCCTTATAAAGCATATACGTTTTTAATGAGTAAGTCAGCATATATTAAAGG
Organism: Tetragnatha versicolor; assembly: GCA_024610705.1. NCBI lineage: Eukaryota > Metazoa > Arthropoda > Arachnida > Araneae > Tetragnathidae > Tetragnatha > Tetragnatha versicolor. The sequence goes on from JANDEH010000009.1 coordinate 45,287,240, forward strand.
AACTACATACATTTTAATATAATCTAGTTTTGTCATGTAATTATTCTCGATAACAAACAATTATTTTTTTACTGAATAATTCAGTTTATTCCACTGCAACCACATATAATATAAAACGTATAATAAGTAAACGTAAAATTAGTCTCTATACGGTAACCACATTTTAATATGCATTTAAGGAGAAAAATATCATGATTCAATATCCTTACCTTTAATTTAACTTCATCTTAAGACATTAATATATGTTTTTTAGAGTCGGGATATTTGCTTCTAAATTGCTTGGCCAACAATAATAGGTACTGTTTTTGTTCTTCATCTGCTGTATGAAGTCTATTGTATTCTTCCATTCCCTCCACGTTCTGCTACATCATTAACAACTTTGATAGAATTAGCTATTTCCTTACATTTCTTGTAAGATTCATTTTCAGTTCAATTAGTCACATCTGTTTCCAAAAAGTCTGTAGGTAAATCCATAATTTGAAAGAACCTCAAAGTGTTGCTTGTTACAAATCTTGCAAATCCGTTAAGTGGATGTCATCAGGATCAAAAAGGCCAAGTTTCAAAAGTTCACCATTATCTTCCTTTTTCAAAGCATGTACCATTTTTCTTTTAGTTTCCAAAGAGACATTGTCATCGAAAAATGCAAAAGAAATTAGTTTTTCTGACAAATATCACAAATGTCTTAAGAACTTCATTGCACAAAGAGAGATGTCTTTATTCACATATTCTTAATCTTTAATTTTTTCCAGAGCAATAAATCATTTATGGGTGCAGAGCAAGTAGATTGAACATGATACCAGCTGTAAATGTAAATTTTCACCACAAATGAGCAAACTTGACGTATTCCAGATTCTTCTTGCTTAAAGAGTTTGAACTGATCTCTAAATAAATAAATCTTGAGTGAGAATATGGCCTTCGCCAGCCATCGAGCTCAATGCAATCCACCTGGGGCCCTAAATTTAACACCTCTTTTAGGTACTCCACCTAGGAAAATGATCAAAAGCTCTAGCAGTTCTTTATAATCATCCCTGGGTTGAAAACCATGAAGTTGATTTTGAGAAAACTTGATTACTTCAGATGCATTCTCTGTTACTTTTTCATTAATTAAATCGTCAGCAATGGAAGTCTGAAATTTTCCATGGTAGATAGAGATCCACGAAGTTTTGAACCTTTTAAACAGCAGTATGTCTGGTCCACTTGAAACCCCTAGTGATTTAACAACTTCCGTCACAGAAAAAAGTTTTGTCCAAAGATGAGTTGATAATTGACTTCCATTATGGAATAAATATTGCCTTTTTGGTGAAAAAATTAAATTCTGAACAAAAAAAAAACCCAATAATTTTACTAATTTTTTTTGCGTAACCATTCAATTAATTAACGAAATACAATGTTAATATTTATTATTATCATAATTTTACTCATTTTTAAATTGATTTTGGTACATTTTTCAATTAAATAAGCTAAGTTTTTGGTATTACTTAGGCCTGTTAAGAAATCACAAAAAACGAAAAAATACTTTAAAAATACGAAAAAATTAAAAAATGATAAATAAACTCAGGAAAAAATTCCCATGACGACAGTATTTACATCTTTATTTAATACTATGACTTGTTTTAGCGATTATTATGGATTCCTGTGCAATAATTTATAATTAAATCACAAAATGTATGAAATTTCTCAATTTTATTTTTTTTTGAACTTTGGTAGCGACCCCTAAATCTTTTTCAAAAATTCTGAAATTTTGGTGGAATTGCTTTTTTTATACATAGAACAAAATAAGAGGGTTCCCCATGCAAATTTTGAAATTTCGATTTTAAGGACCACCCTAAGCTACATCTATGTGACCACTATAGATGCAATTTGGAGTACTTTTTAAAAATTAATTAAAAATACTTACCCCAATCTAATTAAAATTTTTAATGGTAAAATCGAAAGAAGAAGAAGATCCAATTAACCTAAAAATAGGATGATTACCGTTTCCAAGCAATTAGGTTGGTATTTATTGAGAATTTAAGCAAAAATTTTCCTTAAAGTGTCCACTATACCCACATTTACCTTACTAGTTTCCAACGTTAAGTTAATTCAATGCATTAATTTCAATATGCATCAATTTTACCTGAATATTCCTTGGAATTATGTTTTATCTAATCGTTATTACTTTTATAAGTCAAAACAAAGTATATTAAAAGCTTTAGAACATAAAAATAAAAAAAAAATCATAAGGAATATTCAAGGGATATTGCATACATTATTGTTTTCTACTGTGACACAAAACTAGGGGGCGTCACTAATTGAATTCCTAAAAAACATTTGCCATACAAATAAGGACCACCCTAATACATATGTAACAAAACAAAATCTCCAATAACCAAAGAACAACAGTATATTCATTGTCAAGGGGACATCAGAATGTCCCCTTGGCGATTAATATACCTTCTTAAGATCTGTATTAATGTCTGAAACAGATTTTAAAGATAATCTTATGTACACAAATAGTCAATTCACATTTTTAATTCAGTCCTTCTTTTAAAAGATTGAGTAAAAATAAATTGAGCTTTTAGTGGAAAGTTTACTGAAATAATGCTATATCTAAAGAGCGATCTACTTTCTTTATTAGTATTAAATTTAAGAAAAAAAAATTAAATTTAACTCGTATGCGTAAAAAAAAAACGAAACTCTACAGGTGACCAATCGTCGATGAACGTTTTAAAGGGAGTCGTAAAAAATACACTTTCATTTAAAAAGAAACATTAAAAATAAAATTCATTGATGAAGCAGGGATAAAATGTTTGGAAAATTCAATACGCTTGAATTATAAAATTTTTTTAGAAGCTCTACTTTCTAAAAGTTAGCTAACATTCAAGATAAAAAGTAAGTAATGGTATTTGAAAAACAATTTCATGATTTTTGTAGATAAATTTCTGCTTCTATTAATAAGAATAATGTGGAAAATACTTTTAAAAAACTGTCATTAAAATTTGAGTAAACTTAAGAAGTCATGATAGAATTTTTAAGTTAAAAATTTATCTTACGGATCTGCTTGTCTTCAATTGGACCTTCCACAGTATTTTTCCAGCCCTTTTTATGTTTCACCGAAATTGATTCGCCTTTGCATTGTTACAGCACTTTTCAACTTCACTGGAAGGAAGTTGGGATCGTTTCAGCGGTTTTTGATGACTCTGACTCAATTGCGCTGGAATCGAAACCTCCCGAAAAAGTACTAAATTGGTATTTCAAATCTTTCTCTATAGCGGTCCGTGGGACTTGAATGCGTAGTCTTTTTCAGGGGATATGTTTTAAAAATTTTGAAATTATGGATATCATGTAATGCTATAATATTGTCCTCCTCTGATAAGATACAAGACGAATCACTTAGTGTGCTTGAAAATATCGTTTTAATTTCACAATCATAAATATAATTATAAAACCTTTGCTTATATGTTATAGTAAAAATTGGAACTAAATTATAATTTAACTAAATAGTTTTATGCAATAATTTTTTAAACAACAGGGGTCTGTTTACAATTAAAATTTTTAAAAGGATTTAAAATAAATTAAATTTTTCCGATTGATTCAATTTTATTAGTTTGTTCAATTGTAACGGATTTTTTTATCATTCTTCCAATTTTAACCCAAATCGTTAAGTCTGGGATTTTTGTGTAACTGATCTTAAAACTATTGATCAGTAAGTAAATTAAGCTCCTTATGTTTTATGATTTAATATTAGTTCAATATCAAGTCTACTCAAATATGGAAAATGTTTAGTTAACCAGTACCGGACAATTTTCCTTAAAATTTTGTGGTGATTTGAAAAGTTTTCAATCTTAGTATGTGAGAGTTGTAGAACTTCATAATAAAAACATCCTTATTTTAATATTTGCCAAGATATAAACAGAACCTCCTTATAATCAAGAACAAAAACTCAAAATTATATCAAAACTTAAATAAGCCTTTTTCTTATTACTACAATAATAGTCTTTATGCACAAGTAAAAATTACTTATTTTAATGATGTCTTTTTGGAGAATGTAACTATTTTTAAGCATAATTTTTACATCCTGTTCTGCAATCCCTTTTCTTAATACGTTACTTTAAGCGTTTCAAAATTTCCTATTTAATAGGATATTAAGTAGGAAGAAAGGAAAAAAGTTTTCTGTTTAATAGTTAAAAATATTCCATCAATTTTAATCAATTGATAAATATTATACCTTTTTGAAAACAAAACTTTTTGGATTACCTTTCATCTATACCCGTCGGGTTGCATCAAAGTGGAATCTATTTGCGTATTATAAATTCCTTTCTCGATTTAAGATCATTCCATATAAAAACGCTTTTCTTATCACAATACATTGGTCTTAGTCAAGGTTTGACCTGTATAATATGATAATCATGTAGGTTTAACCTAGGGTTTCTAAAGAGGGAGATATATCCCACAATGGGGATAGAGCTTTTTAAGGAGTTTAGTAAGAAATAAATACGTTGAAATACGTTGTTGTCTTTTGCCACTTAGAATATCCAAGCTCCACCGCAAATTACTTTCATTCCAACAAAAAGGTTTTTTGTAAAGGTGGTTGAAGTTATTAAGTTCCAAATTGAGTAACCGTAAATGCTCTTTAATTATTCCTATCATGGACCCAAATGGTTTCGCCTAAATTTAAAGTAAAGTTTATAGAGAATATGATATCTTTTAAAACATTTAAAATAAACATTTTCCGCTTACTCTTCTGTGAAAAAAATATGTGGTGGTATTCCGGAATGCATTAGTAAGTGTTGATTTTGTTGATTTGGAGAGATTCCAGCATTTATTAGACTTTTTTAAAATGTAGTAACAAAACTTTTGTTTGCGTGTATTTATTAAAATTATTTTTTTGTATTTTTTGCTATTTAAGATTCAGATATTAGCTTTAAAAATGTCATAATTCAAAGCTTCTTTCTACTGAAAAACCCGAAAGTGAACGAAATATCTTAAATACATTCATTTAAACTACTTCATGATAAAATATTTAACACAAATTAAGGATCAAATTATTTAATTTAATTTAAACACGCACAAATTCAAGAAAAACTTAAAGGAGGTAAGAATAAAAACTATTAGGAGCTTATTGATTTATTGAAGGTGCTAAGTTGATCATCTTCTAAAACTCTCTTTTGGGTAAAATATTTCAATCCTAATTTGTTAATTACCCTAAATTGCTTAAACCCTACTTTAATACAATTTTCTGTACTGCATTGAAGCCATAGAGGCCAATAGAACTGTTGTCAAATGGGACACTGTAAGCTGGAAGTTTTCCTTCCAGGATGTTCGTGAAACCACTCTTCGGGGTCAGTGTGCTTGAGACCATCTAGGCGACTAATTAAAGCTTTCAGCTGCAGCTGCAATCTGCCTTTTTGAGGGCTCCATTGATTACCACTCTCGAAGAATAGTTGAGATTCGAATACCTTGCTATTTGGTGGTTGGAAAGAAAGGACCACTTTCATAGCTAAAAAGTCCGTGATTTCAAATAAATCCTATAAAATTTGGGGTTATCAGGATTGAAAGGGTTAACTAAAAAAACATTAATTTACTGAAGTTTTTTGTAAAAAGCTTCTTCATCTTTTTTTAAGCAAACATTTGCTACTCACTGTTACTTTTTATTTACTTTTTCTTTATTATACAGGGTTCCGTTTCTCGGCTTTTACTTGGAACCAACTTCTCCTAGGGTCATGAAAGTAAGGTCTACCCTTAGGTAAGTGGCCCTTGAGACCTGGAGAAAAGTTCGTAAATTTGCAAATTCACGAACTTTTTCTTTCTTAAGGCCTGAAAAAGTGCTATTTACACATGCTAATATCACAGTGAATATTCACGATATTTTCATGGAATAATTTTCAGTGAGTTTTTCACAGCATTGGCAACTTAACTATCACTGGAGTTTTTGCTCTACCTCCTTTAGTTTTTGAATTAATTTTTTCAACTTTTTTATTTTGCCGCTAAGGGTGCTGTAAGTCAACTAGTCAACTCAACGGATTCTCCAGGGTCACTTACAAAGGGGTAGACCTTACTTTCATGACCCTAGGAGACGTTGGTTCCAAATAAAAGCCGAGAAACGGACTTTTGAAACACCTTGTATATTATTAGTATATCTTCTTAGTGAAGACAATTCTATCCTCCAATTAATACCGATAAAACTATTATTATTATCAGGAAATTGAATGATTTAATTACATATTTTTTAATTGGGCGACTCAAGAATTCTTTACTCCAAGCCTTCGATACTATAAGTCTTTAAAGAAAAATAATTCCATCGTATTTTTGTGCACTTTAGGTGAAGCAGTGAACTTTATTATAAGAGTGGGAAAATTTTAAAGTTTACCATTTTATTACATTCAAAGTCAGAAACTGGGACTAAAAAGTGTAAAATAAAAATATTTTGAAAATAAAAATAAATAAAAATATACTTAAATACACACTAAAAAGGGAAAGGATAATTATTGAACTCAGTTTATCGGAACAGTTGCTTGTATAATTCAATAAAAGCTGATGTGTTTGTAAAATAAAAATGAAAACTTAAACTTTTAGATAATACACTAAAAAGTTCAATTCTATCAATGTTTTTACAGTTTTATAATTTTTTTTTCACGCAAGCATAATTTTGAACACCCAAAATTAAGTTATAGTTTTTTATATTATATCCTTCTCCCTCAGAAACTTCTAAAAAAGGAAGATTTTGGAAACTTCTGCATGTTGGATGCCCTTCTTTATTTACAAGGATCCATGTCACCGAAAGGACCGGCAAAAACCATTAATTATGAGCGAAATCTAATGAGCTTAATTAAATAAAAAATGAGTGAAATGTCAAATTTATTTTTTGCAGACAGCTTTAACATTTTACCCGAAAGTATTTTGATTGATGATTGTCAGGTTTTTTAGGCAGTTAAAATGTAGCTGTGACATTAATTTTCTTGGGCCAGCTCCGAGAGCTCTAAGAGGTATGATGAGCAAGATTTTGAATGATGTATTTAAAAATAAATTAAGTTAATCAATGTATGGCATGTCAAATTTATTTTGAAACTTCAAACCCATAACTTTTTGATAGTATGAAATATTGAAGACATTAATCTATTCAAAGTAATTCTAAAAGTATTTTTAGATGTAAAACTGAAATTTTTAAATTTAATTTTTAAAAAATTTATGTAAAATTTTAGTTGGGTGTAATAGTAAAAGCAATTAAATTCAAAATTAAATAATCTATTTGCCTATTTACAGCATAAATGAGAAAAGTAAAGTAACTGAAACAAATTAAATCAAATTTGAAAGATATACATCCAAGTCATTAGGTCAGTCCAATGAGCGTCAATTAAGTTTTAATCATCAACTGAATATACAAATTGAATAATTAAGTTATATTTTAGCAGAATAATTGAAAAAATAGAACAAGAGACAAATTAGATTAATTTTTTCTCCTTCAATAGATGAGAAACTTTTAACAAAGGAAAATTAGAATGAGGTATACGCGTCGCATAGGAAAAGATATATTTAAAATGTATTAAGTTAAGTCTACCTCGTTTAAATTATTGATACCTTAGACACTGTATCCACTCGTATATACATTTTCGCAATTTTAATTATTTTTTTTGCGTCATCCTTTATAAAAACACTTAATAATAAATATCTGTAGCTTTTTTTGGGCTATATTCTAATATATAGCTGGTATATTTTATTAGATAAAATAATATTTAACTATCAAGGAAAGTTCACATGAAAAATTAAAAAAAAACCCAACGAACTTAAGAAAGTTTTGGTTTAAGATCTACTAAAAAAGTTTTAAAATTAAAATGCCGTTTAATATCCTTGTTAAGTAAAATTAGCAAACTACCATTATCACAGAAAGAAATAACTGAGATGGAAAGGGCTTCTAAATTTGGAAATGTTCCCTCTAAGTTGCATGGTTATTTAAACGTTCAAACATGGGAAGAAATATGCCAGGAAATTAACAGCCCATGTTTATTAAAACATGCAATTAATATTTTCCTCTCTCACAGCTAGTTCTTGAAACAGCCGCTTATTGCTCAGTTGGCAAGTCATTTGACATTTCCGACCACACATTAAGTTTTATAGCTGCAATTATCTACATCTTCCTTACGTATTTACAACCTACGAGACGATTCCTTTAAAAAGCAGCAACTGATTTTTAAACTTTCTTCGGACCAAATCTTTATAAAAAGGCCTATCTTTCTTCCTGCAACATTTATAACTTTTAATGAAGATAAGTGCAATAATTATGAAGAGGAGCTGGGGTTATTTGGCAATTATGCGATAGATCAAGGAACTCTTTTGAAGAGACACTCTGGAGTAACGGGAGCCCCTTTTATTATTGCACGGAGTTAATCACTGGCTATCGAAAGTGATCTGGAGCGAGTTTTATCTCGAGTTCAAATAATTCGGATTTTTCTTTGCTTCATTACTTTCATAGAGGACGGTCCTAAGGATTTGATGGATGGCTAATTTTTAAACAGCTTTTGTATATTTTTAATAACAGAAATAGGTGATAAAATGAGTGGAAAATAAACGAGTTTATTAAGATGTTTTTAAGTGTAGTTGGGTAGAGAAACATTTATGAAGTGTCAGTGTGAAAAAATGCTTTTTCCCTTATAAAAGTAGGTAGTTTATTTTTTAATGGTGCTTCCAGTCCCATCAGTCATATTTTGTGAAGAAATAACATGCCAAGTTTTAACGTTTAAAACTGATTGATTAATACAATCTTTGAATTGCCCTTTTTTTTGTCTCGTTTCCAACGTGGACAAAATTTGCTCTTAGTGGCCTTATTTTCTAATTGAACCTTTGATATGCATACAAATATTTATTTTTTCAAATTTGTGTAGGAAAGAAAGCTAAATTATAACATAATTTTAGTTTAAAGTTCTTAACTAAGGTGGAAAAGTGTTATGAAGGAAATAATTCCAAATGCTTTTTTAATAGACTTTTTATATTTTGCTCATTTCAGTTAGTTTTAAGTATTATTATTCAGTTCATTGAAATTTTCATGGTTTTAGAAAAAACTTTTTACTCATATGTTCCCAGAATTTGATTGATGTGGGCATCAGTATTTTCTTCTTAAAATTTCAGTTCAATGCAACACCTTTTTAATCAAAGAACATTAATTTATATAACTATATAGGGGAAAACGGGGCAATTTGATACAGCAAAATTCAAAATACATTTTTGAGTAGAAAAAAAATAACTTATTCAGATACTTTTTTCCAAAAATATCTAAAAATGATTCAATTTTATGAGACTAATCAGAAAAAGAATATAAGTTTATATTAAAATTAAAATATAACGACTTTTGTAAAAATTAATTTTGTATAAATATGCCCCACGGGTGGGGCGATTGGATGGATACATTGCTTGGGGTATTTTGATACAGTGATTTATTTGCTTATTTTATTGATTTAATAGCTTTTTTACATTACCGTTATTTGAATATAAATCTCAAATTTTCCATTCAACATTCAAGGATAAAAAAATCTAAAATTTAACAAATGGCCATTTTTAACAAATATCTAATTACGGAAAAAATATGCTAATTTTTATGGGTATAGTTACTCTTGAATTTGTTGAAGGTATCTTTGTCAAAAATCATCCAGAAATTAAAAAAATACGACACTAATAAACTGGTTAGTTTTTGGCCATTTATACACTGCTGTGCAAAAATTAAGGACGAATCTGTTTTTTCAACATAACACCTAGTAGAATTATTGTTCATCCATGAAAATCATACCAAAAGATGTTTATTGGGTGAGAATACAGGGCCCGAGAACAAATTTTCCCTGTCCATATTTTAAGGGGGTAAATGGACCCTCCATTGATAATGGAGTTCCATTACACATTTAGAGCAGTGACAGAAACGTTTATGTAAGAGGTATTTAACCGAGAAATTTAAGTTTTTTGCAATGAATATGATTATTCCTGAACTCAATGCATATTTTTAAACGTTTGTGTTGCCTTTAAATGGTATTTTTTAGGTTTTATTGAGAGATATCGGTCTATAATCATCATTTTTGACAAGTTTTAGCTTCTGGGTTTTTTTGGTAAGTGGTATCTTACCGTTAACCATGTTTTTAGAAGGTCTCACATATGCCTGATTGCGTTTAGGTCTGGGGACCTGTAAAGTAACTTTATTCTTTCAATATTGTTTCTAATGAAAAACTTTGAGATAGTCAAATTGTGATTTTCTGCAGCTTTTTCACTAATAAAGAGAAATCCTTGATCCAAAATGTCTTCTAAAAGAAGCAAATGGGCCATGAGAATACAGGTATGCAATTGCAGACATTAGGGAAAATCTGTTTTGAGTATAGGGGGTGTTGAAATGTCTGTAAGGATAGTACAGACTTAGAGGAGAAATTCAATGTCTTTAAACTTCATTTTAAAGATAATGGAGATATTTGTAAAAATATATCTTTCTTTTCAGACAAGATAAAGTCCATAAACACTAAAAATACTTCTTTTTTTAAACTTTAATAACAGATGTCATTTCTGTGAAACTATGCAATTCTTTATGCCGTTTCAACACCCTTTAGACAGCACAGAAGTTTTCACTGATATCTGCAATTGCGTACCTGTGTTCTCATGTTCCTTTTATATCTTTTAGAAGACCTCTCGGATCAAATATTTCTCTTTATTAATTAAAAAGCTGCTGAAAATCATAATTTCACTTTCTCAAAGTTGCTCATAAGTAACGCTATTGAAAAAATAAAGCTACTTTTCAGGTCCCCAGACACAAACTCAGTTAGGCACATGTGAGACCTACTAAAAACATGGTTAACGTTTATATACAACTTACCAAAAATGACCCAGAAGCTAAAACCTACCAAAAATGATGATTAGACCAATATCTCTCAATAAAACCTAAAAATACTATTTAAAAGCGGCACAAACGTTTAAAAATATGCATTGAGTTCAGGAATAATCATATTCATTTTAAAACACTTAAATTTCTCGGTTAAATACCTCTTACATAGACGTTTCTGCCACTGCTACAAATGTGTAATGGAACTCCATTATCAATGGAGGGTCCATTTACCCCCTTAAAATATGGATAGGGAAAATTTGTTCTCGGGCCCTGTATTCTCACCCTATAAACATCTTTTGGTATGATTTTCATGAATGAACAATAGTTCTACTACGTGTTACGTTGAAAAAACAGTTCCGTCCTTAATTTTTGCACAGCAGTGTAGTTCTATTTTGTCACTGTTTTTTTAAATAAAGTTCTTTGTTATGAGTGCTAATAATTTCTCAGATGTTTTAGTCCCTGATTACATCGTTTTGTAATGTATATTTATCAACTGCATTTTCTTTTAGAAAGTTTATAAATGAACATAGCTACAATGCAAGCAGTTTTCTATCTCAAACACTTAATAAAACCCAAAGATTCAAAAATTGACATAAATATTATTATCTAACTTACCCTTAATTGATTTTTTTTAAATTTGCTGAGAGAGATTTATCTCCCAACGCAAAATTTGGGAACTTTTATTTGTATCAATGTGCCCCACATCAAAGTGTATCAATTTACCCTATTTGTTTTTTTTGAACAAAAACCTTTATTTAAAAAATTGGCAAAGGTTATTTAAAATTAAGTACTATACCTCCTATTGGTAACAAGGATAAACTTGTTTTTTGAATTTACAGATATCTGTATTCCAAAAGTAGAATAGCTTAAGAAAGATTTTGCATATTAGAAATTTACTTTTGGAAGTTTTTGACGAAAATAATTTAGTTTCTTTCACTAAAATTCATAGACTTATTACAGATCTTAACGGTTTCTTTTGTTATTCTTATTCATAAAAATGCATTTCGTAAAAACACGACCTAAATTACCTTTATAGTTTTGGAGATATTTAAAGTGTATCAATGTGCCCCTTGTATCAAATTGCCCAGTTTTACCATACATCTCTAAAGTTTTAAAAATTTAAAGTTAAAAGTTTTCATCAAAAGCATATTGACAGAGGATTCCGAGAGAGAATGTTAGGTTACTAGTTTTTTCTTTACATTTTTCTTATTTAATGAAACTTAGTCAGAAAAGGGGGACTGTAGTGGGACTAATAAAAAAGCAGAACATTTGACGCTACAGGAAGGCAACAAGCGGGACGTCTGGTCACCCTAGGTGTAGTATAGTATTTAAATATATAATAATAATTTTATAAAAAAGCATAAAACAATCAATTCACAACTTACTTAAAATATCTATCTATGTAAAAAGAACAAATTTTGGTTGTCTGATATAAAAAACGTCTAATCTATTTGATACCATATATAAATAAAAAAATTAATCAAACAAAAAAATAACATACTTTTCTTCAGCCTTAAGATAGATGCATACAGCTATTCTCCATTTCAGACATTTTAAAGGTACCCGCCCATTTAAAATAAATTCTCGATCTCTCCTCCAAGTATAGATTCACCGTCACTAGTATCTGTTTATCCAAGCGGAAGAGACACCACCCTTAAACACAAGTTCCAGATGTGTAGTTGGAGCTCGACCGATGTGCTAAATCAAAGAACCATCCCTTCTCCCTTAATCTCTTGACCACTATTCTGACCCGAATATGCCCACGGCAGCGGAAAGAAAATCCATTATAAGGAATCTATTATTTATTAACAAGAGGGTAATGTAGCTAGCTATCAACACCTTTCCATGGAAATGATAAAACGGTGTAGGGGGTAATAATGATAGTGCCCTCCCCCTCCTACTTGGAACTTGAATGCAGTTTTGTGGAATTGCTGGGGATGGAATCGAAGATTTAAGGACGCGTGAGAGAATCAATTCCGCCGACTGTTTTTGGCATCGAAATAGTCAATTTGTTCTGTTTTATGTATGTTTAGATCACTGGAAGGAATTCAGGAAGCCATTTATAGTTTACTATACTGTATAAGCAGAATAATCTAGAAGTATAGACCTTTTCAATCTTTGATTCATCTCCTCTAAGAAATTGATAAGAAATATATTGGGTTCAAGGGTGATTAATTATTACCAGAATAGAACACCTACTCATCGGACTACTATTTAAAGGTCTTTTTGGTCCTGTGGAACAGCTCTTATCTTTTTTTTGCAGAATAAGTAATAAAAAAAGATTATAAGTATTGATGAAGGCTAAAAGTGTTAAAGAAATTAATTTTAACATTGCTATTAAAGAAATGAAGCAGGTATACAAATAAAAAGGGTAAAAACAAACAAAAATGTATAAAGGTGTTTTTAAAAGCTTTAGTAAGTTAAATGGGAATTGAAAGCATATGTATACGGGGTAACTTCGGAACCAGCTTAAAGTTCAAATTGAGTTTTTAAAACGATCGTCGACTAAACACAGTTAACGCTTACACACAAAAATAAACACAAAAACACATTTAAGGACACTTTTTGTACTCAAACAACACTTCAGTTTCGTTTGTTGGGTAGAACACTTTAATACCTTATTGTATTGCAAGAGTGTTTTGAATATGTTTGAAAAGTGTTAGAAATGTGTTCTTAAAAAGTGTTGCAAAATATGATTAGATTCAAATTAAACTAAATTTGAATAGAAACATCATTATGCCACCATTTCTGTCTGTAATTTTTATCAACACTTTTTACAACACTATCTTTTCCTTACATAACAGAATCGCAATATACAATTAAATCGCTTTTGGTTAGACGTGTTCATTATTGTGTTTACTTAGCGTTGCATAAGTGTTGCACGCATTTGCAGTGTATAACAAAGATCTTTTATAATTCTTACTAAATTTTTAAGCAAACTACATATTAAAAAAATCCGTCTATAAAGAATAAGAATCAGTTTAGAATTCTCATTCCGAATTTCGTTTATTCGCGGACATGAAAATTCATTTTGCGAGCGTCTTTCATGAGAGCTGTCATCTGTGCAGGAGTAGACTAAAAATATCCATCTCTGACGGGAGACTCGTTTTCGCACAAAAAGCGCGAAGTAAATGAAAAACTGTTGCCGGAAAGACATCTTATCACAAAGGGAGCAATTTCGTGCGTCACTGCAATGAGTGACACGGCCAGAAATGAGCAGATATGAAAGAGGGTCCAGCGGCAAAACAAGAGCTGTTACGGAGTGATTGAAGGGTCAGAGCTTTTCAATCTCGGATTAGCTTTATCAAGAACTCTTTCTGCGCTGTAAAAAAATATGTTGAATTTACAGAAAAAAACTGTCAGCCAGGATGCGAGTCTGTATTCATTTATTTTACGGATATCTTCTGTGATTTTACAGATTTTCCATTTTTGTTGACAATGTTATAGAATTTTAACTCTTTTGTAGTAGCTTAATTTTAGGAATTACGGATAGAACCTGATCTGTTCATTTGACCTAGTTTTTAATTAACGTTTTTTTTACCCTTTTTTTAATAATTAGATACTGTTAGACACTAAAACAAAAATGCTTTCCCGGTCAGTTAAATGAAAATTAAAAGTTTTCGGCTAATAGTACCGTGGTCTTGTTAAAATTTATGGAAGTTTCGTCCGGACCAATTCTCACGCCAATCAGTCCTAACGCCCCTGTGCGTTGCCATGGTTTCCACCAGCCCTATTTTTTCCCACATCACGCCAAGCCCACAACCGCCCGAGATTGTCATTAATCTAACTCGTGTCGCAGCAGCCAATGAAATAATCGGAACACTTTTTTTCGTTATAAAAGAAAAACTAATCGTGGTAGAAGTACAAAATTTTAAACAAATATACAATTATTTTTTAAAAAAAGATTGTCGTTTCGTTTTTTAAAAAATTCGAATTAGTTTTATAACTATTAAGATTCAATTTAATTTCACGCCCTGCCGTAACTGATGTGCAGAAATAAAACCGAATCGCTTACGTTTTCTCCTTCGTTACCTAGGCGACGAACTTCAACTGATGACGTCCAACCGCCTATTTTAATTACACAGACTATAGACTTTTACAACACTGATGACGTCCGGCACTGTCCCGGACGAAACGTCCTCAAATTTTAAAACATGACCACGGTACTATTGCCCGAAAACTTTTAATCTTCACTGATAGATACTGATGTGCTGATCCGTCAATATTGGGAAAAACCAATAGAGAGGTGTATCAGTTGTTTTATTAGGCAGCCGTTGTTGATAATTTGACTAGTAAGTGTAGGGATTAAAACCAGTTTGGGGACTACCAACTACATCACAAATAATAGAAATAAAAAATGCCTTTTTAAGAACAGATTTTTCTTGCAATAAATATGGATGACTTCTGAAGGATTCCACGATTCTTGATTCCAAGTGGATTGAAGAGAAACATAAAGAAAATAATTATGATAATTCTTTTCATCAGTACAGCTTATAATTAAAAGTAACAAAATACCCAAAAGTATATCTGTTTTTCTAAGAGTGTTTTTGATCTCTTAGTACAAAACAGCTAGAATTTTCCCCAGAAAAGAGTTCCCATAAAGAATTGTATTTTCCAAAATTAGAAAGAACCGTTAAAAAAGTTTAGTGAAATAATTTTTTTCTTCAATGTGCGCGTTTCTTTTTTTGCGAAACGCTGAATGTGGGGGAACTTGAATATGTTTCTTAAATATCGATTAATTAGCATTTAATAACAAACTATAAGTGATTGTAAAAGGGAAACTTCGTAAAATTATACCAAAAGTTATAAAAAAATATATAAAAAGTAAAAAAAAAAGTTTAAATGAATTATGTAACATTAAATGATTAACTGCATTAAATTTCAAGTATATATTCAATTAAATTGTATTAAGTTATTTTGAGTAGTAGGCTACACTGTAAAAAAAAACTGTAGAAAAACAGAAATTTCAATAACAGTGACTTTATGTTTATATTCTGTCATGTAACATTCCCACCGCACTTCTATTTATTTTATGTAAAATAACAGCTTTTACCTAGTTTTTTAGCTTATCTGTACTTAAACAGAAACTTACTGCATTGAAAACCAATACAGCTATTGGCAACGTTATACTGAATCTTCTTTGGTTCAGTGGTAGCGTGCGTGCTTAGCATGCGGTAGGTCGCGGGTTCTATTCCCGGATATCAATTAATTAAAATTAAAAAAAACTCTACTAAAATAAGTGCATGCGCACAAGCAGAAAATTACTGAGAGGCAACAGAAAAATCTGTAGCCTACTTGACAGAAAGTTCCTTTTTACAGCATTTACCTGTAGGTTACAGCTTTTTTCTGTTTACAGGATTTTTCAACCTAAAGATTTTTTCTGGCAACTTTTGCTGCCAGAAATTTTCTGTTTTTTTGCAGGATTATTTTTTACAGTGTAATACTACCGCAAAATAACACCCGAATGAAAGAAAGACGATCCTTTGTTATTGCAACCTTTATCCATTATGATCCTTTACTTACTACTTGATAAGTCTTTCAAATCTTACTACTTATTTCTTTTCTATAGAAGTATATCTTTCTTTACATCAAAGACTATTATGTTTGAAAAGTATCTTGGTCAGAATAAAATATCACGTTACTTAAGCTGGTAATAAATATTTTCGGGTACGAAGATGATTTGAAGAAGTTTGTAAATGTATTTTTTGTTATTTATTTGAGATACTGCAGCCCATTTAGAGGCCAAGCAGGGGTTATATTTGTTTTTACATCTAACTAAACCATTTGAAATAAACTGCTCATTGTGCTTTGACAAAAATAAGTGAGTTTATTGAGATAATAGGACTAATAATTTCATTTTGAGAATAATTACCCTTTAAAAATCGTGATTACTTTATAAGCCTGATAAAAATTAAGAAAATTTATAACCGAATAAACTTCATTCATAAATATTTTACGAATACACCACTTATAACTGTATCGATGCGATAATTTTTTCTGAAACATAAAAATTGGGCAATGTATGGAGGCCATTGGAAAAACGTAGTAAAAATCTCAAATCAAAAATTAATTAATTATTAATTTTGTGTCAAAAAGAAACATCAAAGAAAATAAATCTGCAGTCATCTTTCATAAAGTAAGCGAGGTTTGTTAAATCTCTTTTTCACTTTTTGAACAGCAGCAAAAAAGAAAAAAAGTACCTAGTATAAATAGATTAGCATTCCTATGAGTATAAAATTAAAATTTGCGCAAATGGTAATTTTTGAGGATATAAATAGTTGTTTCCTTATCAATCTGTCACTAAGTTAGGAAAATTTTTAAAATCGTGACACTGAAATTTACCAGTTTGAAAAAGGAAATAAGTCCCAAAAGCAAATTTTGAGAAAATTTGAAAAACTGTTAATGGATTTTACATTGCATGACGATAAAATTTTTACTGGAAATTCAGGACCCTTCTTAGAATACAGAACAATCGCCGAAAAAAAATATTGTACAGTTGGAAAAAGTTGTTGGACTGTTTTTTCAAACTTATGAAATTTGAGCTGAAAAAAATTAAAAAAAAACCCTTTTTATCGAAAATTAACATTTCTTCTTAGTTTACAGCACAAAAGTAAAAATAAAAACACTAAGACAAATAAATTTAAAAAGTATACTATGAAACTGAGTTTTAAGGCAGTATCAATGGAGTAAGTGAATATAAAGGGAGTCAAACATTCATTGGATATAAAAAGATATAAAAACAATTTTAAATAAAAAAAAATTTTATTTTGGAATAATTAACAGCATAGAAAATAAGCAAAAGAAAGACGAATTAACTTACATTTTAAATTTAATAAAAAAATCTAATGAATGGGCATCGATTTCACCAAATTCCCAAGGAGCTATATCTCCTGAAATATCCTTAGGGAATAGTTATTTCCCCCTCTTTCCACTCATGAGCTTGGAAGTTTGGAGATTTTTTTGACCACAGAAAGTCAATTTGCAATTTTTCAGATTTTTTATACTCATTTGTTCAAAGTATACTAATTATTTGGCCTTGAAAGGATTAAAAAATATAAAAAAGATATATAGAGCATATATAAAGTACTAAACCTTTTTCTGCTTCTTTTACTTTTTAAGCTGTTTTTAAAATTTTTGTGGGGTTTAAAACGGTTAAAAAAGTATACCAAACCTAATTTGAAAAACGTTTTGTTCACCGATCTCCCCAAAAATGTTCATACACGAGTTATTTTTTCGGCACATGAAAAAAAATTAAGAAAGTAAATAAAGCAAACACTAAAAAAAGGTTTATTTTTCTCAAAGTTGAAGAAAAAAATCGTAAATGACAACATACGAAAAGAAAGACAGCAAATGAAGTCGGAAAAGAGTACTACGATCATATTCCTAGAAAAAAAATTAGCAAGTGACTTCAGATTCAAAAGAAGTGCTTGGAAACCGAAAATTTTAAAATCTCGAGAAGCATCAGATGATATTTTGTAAAGAAACGAAAAGTTATTTCCTGGGAAGAACGTGGGGGAATGCGAGCAGTGAACGCAACTTCAAATATTTTTGATACACTTAAATTTTTTGGGTATGAACTTATTTTCTCACGAGACATTTCTTACGGAAAAGCAAAATTGGAGATGCTAAAGCGTAATCCTTTATTCTGGACAGCTCGTTGAATGTTACTTTCATGAAAATGGTCAAGTTTCAACTCGAGGGACTGGAAAATGATTGTGGAGTTCATGTTGATGAATTTCGTTTCTTTGCTTTAAAAGGAACTACTACACTTTTAAAGGAACACTACGGAATTAGCGACTATTATCGAACCTGATTGGTTGAAAGGATGAAATCTAGAAAGTGTTTAACGCAATTATCTTTCATTATACCATTGTAATATTTTATTGCAGTTAAACATGAAAATACTTTTGCATGCTTCCACTATACTGAATGAAATTTATTAATTAAAGTAACATTACAAAAAATAAGGAGTAAATAAATCCATATCTCTCTAATAATTTATATGAAACATATAAAAATTTTTTTTATAGAATTTTATGTCCTTTTAATTTCTGTATTTTACATAGTCTAAAATATGCCTAAATTCCTGTAACTTCTTCAATTTTTGTATATAAATTTAAGTATTTAACAGTTTTTAAATTTTTCTAAACAGTTTACACAATGCATTTTTTAAAATTGAAAAAGCATTGAGATAACATCGAATGTATATTTCTGTTTCACTTTTTTCTTTCAAATCCATTTTTACAACCATACATATTTTAGACGTATTTTGGCTTTAATTAGAAACACATTATCTGAAAATCAAATCTAATTTAACCCTTTCAATACGGCAAAAAATCAGTTTAGTGCGTCTATTTCTACTTCAAGTGATTAATTATTACAATAAAATAACTATGCTGTTTGAATGTCTAAGAGACGCATAAACGATTCCATAACGACGTTTCTACAACAACAATGATTTCAAGCGCTAATGTTTAAATTTATTGATGGGATGGCATATGTCCTTCCGTATTAAACGGGTAAAATATAAAACTGAAAATCATATATTATAGGTAATAAAATTAATTTCCCTAAATGAAGAAAATTTAGGCCACCTGTATAAGAGATGTTAATATTAGAAATTTGAGGCTTACACCTAAAAAAATCCCCTAAAACTTATGTAGTATTTATATTAAATTACGATTCAAATTAATTCAATTCTTGGTTAAATTTAGAAAAATATTGCCAAGAACCCAAACCAAATGAAATATTCTTATCTAGATAATTCGTAATTCCTGTAAGATGGCGTATAGGTTATGGTATTTATATTCTGTCAATAATTAATATAAGGATAATTTAACTGATACAAAATTAACTCCAATAAAAATAATATATTATCCACATAATCTAGTTTACTTTAAAAAGATGTTGTGGTTAAGGGTCTATTAAAAATAACTAATAAGCTAAAGTAAAAAGGGGAATAATGCTTTTTCCCCAAAGTGTTCTATTGTTTTCCCTTTTGAAAATTTCCCTCAAAAAGCAACTTTATGAACAGTCCGTGCATTATCTCGTTCAGAGCTCAATCTTCAGAGAGAATGACACGCTTCATCAAAATTTACTTTTAATTAATTATTTATGGAACTTTCTGTCAAAAGGTGTGGTTAAGTACTTCAGGGAATTCTATCGGCTGTCCTAATTCCTCATCTCACGCAAAGTGCCCCCCCACATCAATGAAACGGCCTTTCAATAGGAAAAGCAACAATGGGAGTGGTCACCTTTGGTCTCCTTTTTTATTGCATAGTGATGGACTCTACGGAAAAGAGGTGTTTAACCCTTTAGATCTAATAAAGTAGAAAAACTTAAGGTTTCGAAAAAATTGATAGTATAAAATAATATTGGTGTTATTGGTTAGGGGAAATTCCCCCTAAAAACTCAATCTTATAAAATATAAACAGTAGATGGAGTAAAACGTGATGAATTGGAGTAGCGGGGTGAATCGGAACTAACTTCTCATTCATACGAAAATTTCTTATTAATGTGTGGTAGTTGTTTTTGGGTCAGTTTTTTTCAAGGCACTGTCTAAATCCACGAAAGTAACAACTCGACTCTAACGAATTTTGCTAATACTTTAGCATGGGCCAACTTTCGTCGATTTAAACCCTTCGTTTTTTCAATTACTTAAAACTGTCAACATCGTGAAGAGTTGGGAAATAAAGTTTCGGTATTTTAGCAGCACAATTAATTGGCTTATGGAATAGGAAACCACCCAATATCTGCATTAAATACCCTATTTACGCTACGGGGGAATCGGGACACCATAGATTAATAAAAAGAAATAAATTTGTTAAAAATGTTTTGTTTTTGTTCAAAAAAGCAAGAACACAAATAAACCTGGTAATACTTCAATAAAAATGTCTCTAATAAAAGTTAAGAGGAGCTCTTTTAGCCTTATTATTAATTACAATTAAGTGATTTAAGTTTCCCTAGTAAAAATTAAGGTTCTTGTTTTTAAAAGTTTTTCAGTTATGAAAATAGTTATCACAAATTTCTCTTACATTAATAACCAATTTCTTAGTATAGTTGAATCCCGTTATAGTCCTACTACATTCTCCAATTATAACGTATTGTGGCGTATTGAACTATCTACAGTAATCGAACACAGATGTCGTGAGTAATATTATTGTAATCGTAATCTAACTTTAAAACGTAACTTCAGCTGTAACTGTTTACAGTAGTATATAAACAGTGTTTACTTTTTGTGTGTACTCTCTTCTAATCCTTTGTTTTTGAATAAAGCTGTTATATTGCTTTACAACAGGCTTTTTATTCGTGTGAGGCGTTTAACCATCACATTGGTAATCTACACAGTATCTTTACACCGGTCCCGAATAAGCAACCAATATTAAAATGAAATCGTTTAGCATTACTCCCCAGGTAATAGTATGTTGTTTATTTGCTTCATTATAAGGGGTATCAATTGTATTTTAAATTAAAGATAAAAACTAGTAAGAAATGATATTTTTAGTATGTTTTTATGATTCTACTATACAGGAAAATGCAGCTTAATTATGTTGAATAGTAAAAACATTAGCGGTTTTTAAGTACAAATGTTTATTTTTATCTTTTAAAATATTTTTTGTGTTATTTCCATTCGTACTTTTTGTTTATATTTTTAAAATAATCGCACCTTCCCCCAAAAATAATTTCATCTGTAAAAATTGATCTCGCATGTGTTTCACCTATATTTGTTTAACAGTTTTATTTATATAATTCTATAATAAAATATTAAATTTAATTCTATAATTTATTTTTGAGATAATTATATGACTTATAATGACTTATTTTTAGAATTATTAGCATTATTATGTGAAAAAATATCTGGTGTTTAAAAGTAGGTGCTTAGTTATTTTTGTTACAATAATATTAATGGAGACTGGGGAAGGATGGGACACCTTCAATAAATCTTAAAATTATAAATAAAATTAGTTTTTGAGTGTTCCACCAGGTAAAGCCACCATGGCTTTATACATGTTGCTGTTTACTATTTTAGTTGCAAGCTCCTACAAGTTTCTGAATGAAAAAGATGGTTTCACTATAGCAAAAGTAACTAAGTATTACTTTTTCAAAGTGAATTTTCAATCTGATTCTTGGTTGCTTTCTTAATGGTTTATATTGTTTTCTAAACATAATAATGTATTCTTTATGAATATATAGTTGAGTTAAGCCTAAAAGCCACAGTTCCTTAGTACGAACCTATTTTTTAAAACTGTTGCTACCGGGGTGGGATGGGAAACCATGTCCAATTCCTCTCAATACCTAAATACAAGCTATTGCATACAATTCTTTAGATACCTTTGTTTTGGAACTGTTTAGTATTGCAGTTGAAAACATATTTTTTTTAGATTAATGAAGAATTTTAACTATTTTGTATTTTTCACTTAAGTTAGATTTTTCGAAGTAAATATGGAGTAAAATAACTGATGATTTTGTAATAAATCTTTAAAATGTGTAAAATACTTCCATCTTTGTGGTTTTTAATAATATAATTAAAAATTAATCATAAATTTTAATTTTTAAAGATGTGTCCCATGCCACCCCGGGCCGGGGTGGGATGGGACACTTTTAGAGGTTACTTTAATTCGTTCATAAATCCTAAGTTTTGTTTGCTATTACTTTGGTTATATTTTTTAAACATGTTGAAATGTTCCAAGATGTTAGTTTGAAAGTTTCAAATTTATACAAAGAAAACTAAATTTTTAAAAAATATTCTTGGAAAGAGTGTCCCATCCCTCTCCGGTCTCCCCTATTGTATTATTTCTATTTTTAACCATTTTTCTTTAAAATATTTGTATTCCAAATCATCCTTAAAAACCAACTCCTAAAACTTTTGTCATTATAAAAATGTAATTAGCATGTTATCAAAACACCCCTATTTGTATTACTATAAATAACATAAAAATTTAAAAAATATCAATTACAAGAGCTAGTAATCTAAAATGATTATTTCTTATTAACTTAGGACTCCCTTAAATTATAAGATAAAGATATGAGGTTAATATATAAAATGGAAATTAAAGAATGATAGATAGAAATGAAAAAAATGTAAAGGTGTTAAAAACATTCGGAGCTTTAACATTTTTTTGAGTGCGTATTTTATAAGTTTGATGAAAAGAGATTCAATCATACGATCTTTTCAAATGCATAAAAATGCATGAATTTTAAAAAACAGGTTAAAAATATTACAAACTTATTATATTTTAAAAATCACAACTTCAGGTAACAAAATTATATGCTGTATTAAATATTTTATTTTCTAAGAACCAAGTTAAAAACAATTAGTACTTAATTGTAACAAAAATAGCTAGTAAAGTTATAATAAGTAACTTAATAAGTTATTTAGAGGCTTTACGTTACCAAGTTTTTACCAATTGTGCTGTAAACTTTGAAACTGGAAAGTCTAAAAAGTTATGCTCGTATGTGTTTCCGCAGTATATAAAATGAATCAAATCAACCAGTCATCTCTGATTATAATGTAACTTTCAGGAATTGTTCTTTTCTAGGCTATAAATGGGAAAAATTTTTCACATTAATTTTCTGGGTATTTTTTAATTAAAAAATTGAAGAAAAATAATTTTTTGATCTTTGATCCCAAATAACTCCAGTTCTATTAAAAAAGAAGGAAGAAAGGTTTTAAAGAGGATTTATTTTTATGATGTGTTTATAAAAAATAAAAAAAAATGCTATTCTGCAAAATAGGAAAATAATATTTTTACAATATTATAAGGGAAAAATTCTGAAGTACCTGTACTATGTTTGGATCTTACGGTGGAGAGAGAGAGAGAGAGAGAGAGAGAGAGAGAGAGAGAGAGAGAGAGAGAGAGAGAGAGAGAGAGAGAGAGAGAGAGAGAGAGAGAGAGAGAGAGAGAGAGAGAGAGAGAGAGAGAGAGAGAGAGAGAGAGAGAGAGAGAGAGAGAGAAATTATATGTAACGCAAAACGTAATTAAATGTAACGCAAAAATACTGACTGGGTCTCATATAGTTTAATAAACACTACTTAACATGATGTTCACCATTTATAAAAGTGAAAATAACAAATTACTTCTGGTTTTTTGGTTTTTTTAAACTGAAGATGTGTTCTTAAAAGGAAAACTAGTCTATTATAGTATGTTTCTTTAGAATAGGTGGCTGAAACAGGATCAAAAACGCAACTTCAGTGATTCTTTTACAGTATTTTAACTACTTCTATTTAGGCTGCCTTGTCATTGCACAAGAAAAACGAAGATGATTACAATAGTAACTTCTTCTAATACATTACGTCTCAGCCGCCTATTCTAAATGAACAGATTATAATAAAGAGACAACCGTTCTTAGAAATAAGAAATTCCCAATGTTTTAAAAAAAATGAAAGAGAAAGAAGTGATTATGGTTTTAGTGGGAATTAACAGGTAAAAGTGCCATTTATAAATTAGTTCAAATCCAAAGAAAAGGTTGGATTTTTTTCTCAAGAGGTTAGGAACTTTTAATTATCAAAATTGAGTTCTAATACATTGACAACACTGCAGTCTTGTAGTGAAATTTCAGAAATTACACTTGTAGATTAAATGGTAATTACAACTCATAGCTTCTACAGATTTGATAACTTCTTTTATTACTATCCCAACTATTTACCCCTTTTTATTTAGTTTGATTTAGCATTACATTTTGTGGCCGAGTGCCATGAAAATTTCTTCGAGGGCCACGGGTTGGACCACACTGGGATACATAAACATTTACTTCATTTATATCCTACTATGAAAGACCAATTCCTGAAAGTCTCATTGAAATCCAAGAGGGTCAGGTTAAGAATTGATAGTGTATTTGACATGGAAAGAATGACCCATATATTTAGTTCAGGATTATTATAGAAAAAAATTCACCCAAATAGACACCTTATATCCTTAGAAACTAGTGAGTTCTCAAACGTATTCCATGTGTTTCATGAACTGAAGTTTAAAAAGTGAAATACTACTTGTTTTGCATTTCACACCCCTCCGGAGGCTCGAATGCTAGTAGGAGTATTTTTGGAATATGAGTATACTACATCCTCAAGCACCCTAGGGTACTTCGAGATAGATAGCATCGTTAATAACCCCCAGTGCTCAAAAAGGGACCTCTAAAACAGCTTCAAATATTAAACCTCGTATAAAAAGGGTCTTCGGTCACAGTTAATGAGCCGGAGCTTGAAAAAGATATGTATTTGAGTCACACTTCGTTACTTGAGCTTCTAAGAGGATAAGACAGATTTATGTTTTGACTAAATCGTTTTTGTTTTTACTTATTTATTACTTGTCGAATTCGTTTGAGACTTAGTACAAACATCAGATCATATTAGTGTTATAGCTTAAAATAGGTTTGAATTTAAAAATCACGGAAATTTAATAATTTATTTTTGAGTGAGGTTTTGGGCAGTGTGGATACAAAGCGCAAACTGTTCGTGGGGTGAAAAAAAATTTTAAACTTCTTTACTTTCCTTTGTCTCTTAAGTCGAGTTTTTATTGAGTATCCTAATCTTAAAATTTAACTACAGTGTATTTCTGTTATTACATTATACTATCTGTAAATGAGAATTATTGTATACATACTAATGTGATATGATATCATACTCACTGTGTCACCAAATAAAACCTATGGGGAACTATAGGTTCCATTGTAGGAATATTCTAATTTTGATAAAATTTCTGAATAAAAATATTCATCATGAAGAGTTTATAGTAAAACTTCTGCATTTTTGTTTACTAATTAAAAAATACTAATTTGATGCATTGTTTTAAGCCGTATTTTAAAGTTTTAAAATAATAATAAAAAAATGTGGTTTAAAAATATCATTGTGAACATTTAAAAGACGTCAACATAGTTACTAAGACTTCGATACTGAAGTTTCTTCAAATTTTAATTTGTCTATTATTACGATTGTAAAACATGCTGTAATTAAAGGGGGGGGCAAATTAATTTTTTATCTAATAAAAGATATTTTCTCTTTCATCAAATGATGTACAACATAATAGACATATTTATGTAATAAATTAATACAACCTATAAATTATGTTTTGAGATTTACTCTCATTTTGTAACGGTTAAGAATTTCAAAACTCAAGGATCAAAGAAATAAAGTATCGTAAAGTTAAAGAAGTAAAGGAATATTTTCAAAGAAAATAAAGGAAATTTGACTCAAAGAAAATTAAAAAATTGGTATTTAATTTGAGTAAACTTTAGTATCAAACCCTAGGTAACTATGTAAATTTTTTTAAATAGTCATTTGGCTATTTTTATAACCTATTTTCTCTTTCATCTATTATTGAAATTTAAAAGATTTATATTTATTACAAGTTTCATGTATCTAAAATTAACAAAAAAACTTAGCTATGAGATCTAAAGATTTAACCCTCTACTGCCCATGGTAGCAAGGATGCTACCATTAGCTAAGCTCATATTTTCGGCATGAAGCAGCAATTTTCCGCATATTTTTAAGTTATTGCAGCAATAATTGCACCTCCAGGTGCTATAATTTATAAAGTTTAGGTCCAGTCTCCAGTTTCCAAATTTAAAAAAAATTGGAATTAAAAATTTAAAAAAATAAATAAAATGTTTTTTGATATTTTTATTTTATTTGGCCCTACATACGAATAAGGCAGAAAAAATAATTTTCTCCATAGTTATTTCTTCTAGTAGGCATTAGAGGGTTAAAACCACAGTAAGTAATCGGAGAAGTTACTTCGAGGCAAAGCGCACATATTTCGAATAATTCCCTTTAGTTTCCAAGTAACGCAAAGTGACCAAAACCGCACGAAACTCGGGGGTTGCATTCCAATGGTCACTCACCAAAGCCAGAACTCCACAGTAGGACGAAACGAAGAGTAGGATCCTCATCCTCGTATATTCGGTGGCAGGCAAGTTGGGGGGTCCGGGATACGATTCGGGGAATTTGTGCCTTCTTTATATGCTCTTCGTCGGAGTTTTCGGGAGCGGGATCCTATTGGTCAGCCACTTCGTGACGTCACTCGTGGGGGCTGTCAACAAGTTCACGCCTACATCGGACAGCGCAGATCAATATATTAAGTTTATCAGAACTTTTAGTCAACCCCATAAAAAGATCGCTTAATATTACTGTTTACTACTCAATGAGTGTATTAATTGGGGAAGGATGTTAGAGGTTGATTCTTGTCTTATCAAAAGGTTATTTAAGAACTGAGTGAGAAAGGGAAATTATCTTTGGTGTTGTAGAGTTATATTTATCGTTTGACAAAATAAATGAATGGAAT
This sequence comes from Tetragnatha versicolor, assembly GCA_024610705.1. Lineage (NCBI taxonomy): Eukaryota > Metazoa > Arthropoda > Arachnida > Araneae > Tetragnathidae > Tetragnatha > Tetragnatha versicolor. The sequence continues at coordinate 45,314,345 of JANDEH010000009.1, forward strand.
ACAATAAAAAATCTGCTTAAGAGAAAAATTATAATTCAATTGATATATTGGCTCTTCATAATTATTTCAACTAATTAAAAAGTTTTATGTTTTATAAAAAATTCAAGGTACTACCGATACTTAAAACATCTTTTAGATTGTTGATTTAAATTAAAATTTAAATGAAATACTGATTAAGTTGCCTTCGAATTCTTCTAATTAACTACAAGTTATAGATAATAATATCTTCTAAATAATATTTATTATTTCTCAAATAAATATTATTTAAAAGAAATTCGAGATAAATATTTGAAAGAATAACGATTGTATAGTGACTAAATTTTGAATGACAAGCACCAAAACTTTCGATATACCTAACTGATTAGCGATAGAACGGTTCTTAAGTAAAATAAACTGAACAGCTAAAGCAAAAAATTTAAAAGATAACTTCCCCCCTTACAATTTGTGTGTAGCAAAGCTGGAAAAAGACAAGTCAAAATATTAAACTTGTTACAAAAATCCTTAAATTAAAATTTTAAACTTTTAATTGGATGTGCAACTTAAATTTAAGAGAATTAAATGTCCTTAAAAACAATTTTTATTCTTGAAATATGAAGAAAAGGCTGATAAAATTCTTGATTACTGAAAATCATAAAGTGTCAATTAGACCTTAATACTATAAATTTTACTATATTAACATGAGGCTACAGAAACTATATATTTATAAAGTTCTTCTATAGATAAAATGATGTAAAAGTTAGTTGGATTTTTGTTTGGATATTGGAACTTTATAATGTTTACGATGTCCTATCCTAAAGTTGATTAAAAAATGTCTAAAAGATAAACACAAGTAATTTCAAAAATGCATAAAAGGAAGAAATATACGTGAGTATCGCTCATTCCTTTAAACAACGGCACATCTCTAAAAAACTGATTTTCAGGAGTTTGATTTTAAAGTTTAAAAGTAGCTTTTGAAATGTATTAAAAAATAGTTGGGTTATACTACTATTTCAGGGCTTTCTTAAAAGAGTCATAACTAAAAATCGCTGATTTTTGAGATAGGATGTTTTTTGAAGCAGTTTCAAGTGAGTATATCAATGTTTTTATATTGATATGAAACTTTTTGTTTCAAATATGACAACCCAATGCTTTCAATTTTGAAACACCAGACATTAGGGTGTCCCTCATATGACCGAAAAAATTTTTCTTGCGAATTTGAAAACGGTTACCCATTACTTTTTTTATAAATGCTTTGACCTATTCAGATATAAAATTTTATCCTTCTACGATGATATTAACCTGTGCAAAATCTTAATTAAAGATGGTCAATGTGTCTCTTTTTGTCTCTTTTACAACAGAATTTTTTTCTCTTTGCGAAATTCAAAAGAGATACCCTCTTTCTTTATAAATGCCTTGACCTATTCAGATATAAAATTTAATCCCTCTACGATAATATTAAACCGTGCCGAATCTCAATTGAAGATGGCCAAACAAGCTAAATTACCGGCACGCGCCCGCTAATCATCACCACTTTTTCTTTTTCCTACTTTTTACAGGCTTTTTTATATATTATTTATATTTTGGTCATTGAAATGTTATACAGGGTGGTCCTTAATTCATGGTACAAACTTCTAGGGGTGTTAGAGTACTACGCCTAGACGATCAAGAATTGGTATAGGAAGGGGGGTCGCAGTTACACTGTTAAAGAGCTAGGTCCTAATGTAGTGCGAGCGCGTTTCAAAAGGCCGTTTTTAGAAGGCCCGTGTGACGAAACAAAACATAATAAAATGAAAAACATTATTGCATGAGGTACAGGAGTATCCGTACTACTTAAATCCTCAATGTGATAGAAATTGGACCACTTTCTAAACCGTGGGGTGAGTTTTAAAAAGTGCTCTTAGTCAAACAATGGAGTTCCATTAATGGTATTTAGAAAAATGATGATCGGGGAAGGAATATTCAATGATAAAACAGTTTCAATGATCCATGTTACGATCATTGAAAATTCCTTCCTCGATCATCATTTTTCTAAATACCATTAAGGAATGTGATTCTTTGACTAAAATATTAATATTGCACTTTTGAAACTCCACGGTTTAGAAAGTGGTTCAATTTCTATCACATTGAGGATTTAAGTAGTACGGATACTCCTGTACCTCATGCAATAATGTTTTTCATTTTATTATGTTTTGTTTCGTCACACGGGCCTTCTAAAAACGGCCTTTTGAAACGCGCTCGCACTACATTAGGACCTAGCTCTTTAACGGTGTAACTGCGACCCCCCTTCCTATACCAATTCTTGATCGTCTAGGCGTAGTACTCTAACACCCCTAGAAGTTTGTACCATGAATTAAGGACCACCCTGTATTAATCGGTCTGAATTGTCGTCTACTGTGAAAGTTTAATTTCACGAATGTTAAAAAAACATCACGGCAAAAATTTGTCGATTACTTGGTAACTTAGATCCAGTAATCTGGGTGACTAGAATCGCCAACTAAGTAAAATGGTTTACCTTCACTTTGCTAACTTCTTTTAAAATTGGAAGACGACATTTTAAACCGACTAATATTACATTTCTATGGTCAAACTTATAATAAAATATAAAAAAGTCTGAAAAAGTAGGAAAAAAGTAAAAAAGTGGTGAGTATTAGCGGGTGCGTGCCGGTAAGTTAGCTTGTTAGACCATTTTCAATTGAGATTCGGCACGGGTTAATATTATCCTACAGTGATGAAATTTTATACCTGAATAGGTCAAGGCATTTATAAAAAAAGTAGAGGGAATCTCTTTTGAATTTCACAAAGAGAAAAAAAATTATGTTGTAAAAGAGACACATTGAACATCTTTAATTAAGATTTTGCACAAGTTAATATAATCGTAGAAGGATAAAATTTTATATCTGAATAGGTCAAGGCATTTATAAAAAAAGTCAAGGGTAACTTTAAGAAAATGCAAAATTTTGAGCAGAAAAGAAATGAAGTAACATGTTATCATAGATTTAAGGAAAGCCCAGTTGTCGGATCAGTCCCCAAAATCAAGCCAAGATGCCAAGTTGACGGTAGATACAGTTACGGTTTATATTGGTATCACATAATGGAAATGTGTCAAAAATATCTTACATACAGATGCTCCCAAGAGTGACAAAACTTTCGGGATGACCTAATATTAGGAAATACCTGAATACCTTACTTTCAATGTGGAAGTGCGAGGCTCGGAGACACGTCGTAGCGGCGACATTGTGATGTTGCCTTAATTTCCTCCCCGAAAGAACAAGTAAACAATTCAATTTACGGTACTTTATTGCTAATAATTTCAGACGCTAAATATTAAAAAAGGTTTTATATTTTGTTGTTTTTGCAATACGCATATACGTAGAATAATAAGAATTCTATTTTAGAGCTAATAATAACAAAAATGAACGAATAAAACACACAGGATGTTATGCCATTAAGTGTTAATAGGATGTTATGACATTAAGTGTGAAAGCTATTCGGGATTAAAAAAGACCTTTATAAATTTGAAATGAAAAAAAACCCTATCAAATATAAAATGCATCTAGTTATTATTAGAAAACGAATGTCAAAATTTAATGCGGATATTTTAGTCATTAAAATCAGCAATGCATTAGAAGAGTTTGTGTTATGTTATTAAAGATAATGCTTTCATCACCATGGATTAGCCAAGTCAAAAGATTTCAAATTTTTTTTCAGCTGTTATTCTCATTAACTCTATGATTTTTTCCCTTTAATGGGAAGGAATTTCGGCGAGGAATTTTTTAATTGTCGGCCGTAATGCCGACTGGGCTGAGCAAGGAATATTTTATCATTAAAAAGCTCTATTTTTTATAAGCTTCTGTTTAGGAGTTTGATTGTTGTTTTCGATGTTTTGCTGAAGAGATTCTTTTCTAAAGCTTGGCTAGTTTCAGAAAGTCTCCCATGTAAGTGTTAATTAACTACTGGTCTGGGTCATTTCATAACATGTAAGGAAATAATTTCTTGAGATTGAACTTCATTGAATGCTTATGAAACCTCATAACTTATTAACTTACTTTAGTTTTTTTACTTTGAAAATCGTGTTTAACTGCCATACAGTTCTTAATGCTTTGTTTCTAAATGATATTAATATTAAAATATTGAGGTTTAAACTATTTTTTTATAAAATACAGATGCTTGTTAAATGAAAAATTGATACAACTGTGGTTTATTTAATATCTGATCGTTGAAGCTAATTTATTTGTTGCCTCTTTATGCCCTTCTTATCTTTGAAGGTTGTTTTTCGTGAGTTTTCTTTTTTTCTAACTCAGTTTTATCTCCAATTCAACGTGTAACAGTTTCCATCACAAATAAAATAGACGGATGATGCAAAGCTTATTTCCCCTCAGAATTACTCATTTAAACTAAGAATACGAGTGATTTTGTGGACTAAATACTAGCTGAAAGATAAATTTAAATAGCTTTGCGATAAGCTTGGATATTCCAAGTGGCATAAGAAACAACTAGGGAACTAAATGATATTTTTCTCGAGGATGTAATGATGGTATCTATTGGGTGAAAAAAAGTTTTGAGATATTGATGGCACACCAATGTTTTCCCAGAGTAGCTCTATCTTAAAATAAATCATTCCGCTTCCATCTGTTTATATTTTTGGATAAATTTTTATTGGAAATGGGGACTCTTGGAATGAGAAATCTAAAAAATTAAAAAATCTTCTAACTTGTCTTTAACTATATTTACCTCAGGTGATAAACTTACATGAAATTAACTAATCCTAATCAACTAGCTTGTATTTAATGCAACAATTGTATTGTGCAATTTCTTTATACAATCTTTTTACATTGGATATTTCATAATTCATTACTGACAGCTCATAACTAATGAACATTATATATTACACGAAAACTGTAAGATCTAACTGATAAAAAATGAATAGCTTTACAAGAGGAATAAAATAAGTTTATATGAAGTCATGAAATTTTATAAATCATAAATAGCCATAGATTTATTATTTAACTAAATGCACTCTATATACCTCCCAGGTTAACATTCCTGTCATGTTGATACTATTTCACTGAAACCAAGAAAGATGACAAACAAAAATTTCATAGAAGATTGACAAAAATGATTCACAAAATTTTTTCACTACATAAAACTAATTAAAAAACAAATTTTAAAATTAGTAAGATTAATGGTATATATATACTCTTACAAAAAAAATCAAGTCATGATGGGTTTTGGAAAAAGAACATAACTTTATGAAACATGTTTTGAAAAACGTTTTATTAAAGGTAGATTCAGATCTTAAAAGGATGCTACTTCGAGAGACAATATATAGAAAAAAGTAACATTATGTCCATTTGCGTATAAAGGTAGATGCTGGATCCAGCGCGCGCGCGCGCGAGAGAGAGAGAGAGAGAGAGAGAGAGAGAGAGAGAGAGAGAGAGAGAGAGAGAGAGAGAGAGAGAGAGAGAGAGAGAGAGAGAGAGAGAGAGAGAGAGAGAGAGAGAGAGAGAGAGAGAGAGACCCGAAAAAAACATTACATGAACAATGGGGTTACAGGGAAAACTAAAATCACAGTGAAACGTTACAGTGACTTGGTATCTTACAGTGGTTTACTACATAACTTAGATAACACATATTTGGAGGTTGCCTTTTCATTTCGAAGAACCATTTCCATACAACTACCTCCCATTCTTGTATTAAATCCTTAATGAAGTAATGCTGTGATTAAGTCCGAGAAGGAGTGTTGCAATGATTATTCCCTTTGCTCAGTTTGGCTCTTTCAATGACCGAATATCTGTCAAACGCAGTTATTAAAAGGACATTCTTCCAAATAGAGATGTGTAGATATTAAAACTAGCAGAACATGAAGTGAGTTATTCCTTGACAAGATTTACTTGATATTTCTTAGTTCCTCTTACTTTTCCTGTAGAAAAAATAGATATATTAAAGTTGTATTAGTTTTTAATCGTTGTAAGAGTTTTTAAGAAGTTGATTATTTGGCCGTCCAAAAAACATTAAGTATGTTTAAGTTTTTCTTTCTATTTTTTATTTTTATTGAGTCGAGATTGAAATTCTATTTCATGAATATAAGTGCATCAGAACCCTTTAAGAAAGGATCGTCGTAAAATTTCTTTTAAATCGTATCAGTTAAACTGAATGAAAATATAATTTTCAAAGTTTATATCATATTATTCCAAATTTAACTTAACCGAATAAAATTTTACATAACATTTCATATAATCAGAAAATAAACACTGGTAACACCTCTCTTCATCTTACTGAATATTTTCTAATCACTAAACATCTGCTTATTATAATACAAGTCGAGATAATTTTCCACAAGATCAAACGGGAAAGGATCTTGAGTACTTTTCACGGAGCCTTGAGATTATTGCTACTTTTCTGGATCATTTATCTTCTAATTCGTGTGGAGATCAAAGTAACAGCTGTTGATAATAAATAAGATCACCTGCAGGGTTTTTCTATTACGAAATTCTTGTCCACAGAAGGTTTCTATCCATCAAATCGTTCAGTGTTTATATAAATCGAAATTCCTTGCTCTTATGTGTAGGACCCAAGAATTATTTCTACTGCACTCCAAGACCCTGGAGCAAGATAGTATTTCATATAAGTACAGGGGGATTTTAATTTAACTTTTCTATTTAAGAGCCTCTAACTACCATACCGTTCATATGGACTGAATGAAATTTTCATGGAAGTTGTTTTGAGGGATGCGGACGAGAATGATATGGATTAGATGAGTTAAACTTTCTCGGTTGCGGTGAAAAATATTAAAATTTTCTCTGAGGGAGGTTACGTAGAGAATTTTTGGAACAAGATAAAATGTTAAGTGCTCTGTTGATTCTTTGTCCTTATTATCTTATTTTTTAAGTCAGGTTAGAACCAATGATTACGTGGTACTGCTGACTGTTCTCTTCTGATACTGCTGAAAAATTCTCTTCAAAAACGCATTTGTACGCAGAATTTTTTCTGGATTAGTTAAGTTTTCTCTTTCTTGAAACTTTCCGTCATTTTAGGAGATTGGTGTGTATTACCAAAAAATAACAGCTAAAAAAGATTACCACTATTGTGTTTTACAATCGCTGCTCATGATAGAAGTGTAGGTGAAAAAGAACTAGTTTTTTTGCATCCCAAAAAAGTTTGAAAAAAAAGAGATATGTCATGATGGGCTTAAAGCGACATTATACCAATAAACTAAATGAGATATACTAATATGCTAAATGAGCATTAAAAAGAGACTTACAAGCATATAAGTACTTATCTATGATATAGTAGCCATACCATACTAAACTAAACTATTATTTAGCTATGATCACATTAGCTTAGCTTACTAGCATAAAAATATTTCTATAAAATGAGGATTTTCATATTGTTTCCTTAACAAATTCAATGTTTTCCCAACATTACTTAGTTCACAAATTAGTTTGATAATGTCCTATTTGTACTCCTGCAGTTTCATAAAACGAAAAGGATTATGAAAAAGCGAATCGGACAAAGCAGAAAAACAACCAACTCACTCGTGCTTAATTTCAATGTTTAGGCCGATGGGGGTATTATTCTTTCTCTGGGTGCCTCATAGCAACCATTTTTCCCATTTTAATACGCAGTCCATTGATTAAACACGGAATGCCCCGTTCACTTTTTGTTTGTTCCTTCTGAGGGATTACGATTTTTCCTGATGGCGGATCAAAAGAAAAACGCCGGAAATCAGAAAGTTCCGCAGCAGCACTCTTGTTCCATATGCTTCACTGCTTCAAAGTATCGACCGATGAAAAGTTGGGAGGAAGTTTAAAATGTAAAATAAAACACGCATCTTGCTCCGTTTTTAAATCTCCATTTTCAGTTCCTTAAATAAAGGGGACTAAGCCAGGGTGCGATCGCGCTCTTAACACACAGTCCAGCCGCTTTTTTTCCTGTTCAGAGGCTTAGGAATATCATTGACGCTCGATTTTTATTCCGTGTCATTCATCTTTTTCTTTTGTTAAATGCAGGTTTTGATTTTTGAGAGGGGAGTTTCCTTTTTATTTTTGAACGAAAACGACACTGTGTGCTCTTACTAGGGATGGCATGATTACTAAAAACGCGATTCATAGCCAATTTTGCATTAAGTAGTTTTAAAAGAAGTTTTTAACTTTGGCACCATATGTGTCTTCAGAACGTAAATTTCATTTTAACTTCAAACCTTAGTTCATTGGTGTCCCTTAGGAAGTTATTGTTTAGTTTAGTGATAAATTTTACATTTAAAGCTCAAAAGAATTAAATTTTCATAATTTCATAAAATACAACAATATTTTCTGAATTGAAAAAACTCGCATAAATATTGTAAAGAAGTGATGTTCACAATAAGGCTTTCAGTATACCGTGCCTTAATTAAGTTAAGTTTTTGAGGAGTGTTATCGAAAATGGGCATATGATAAAAACAAGTTAAAGTTTATTTTTAAATTAATAAACTGGTTTGAAATTAGGATAAAATATATGTTTATTTAAGAGCAAGAGGTCTTTCTCCCTATATTTAAAAATGTTTCTACACCTTGTTTCAAACATCAAATAAATTCATAATTTTTCATCATTTAAAAAATTACCTATGACCCTAAATTTAATCGGGTGCATAAAATATCAAATTATTTTCTAAAAAAGCTGCTGAAATTTCGAAAAATATTTGAAGTATCACAAGCTTTTCATTCGAAGAAACTATGTATTAAAAAGTACTGCACTATGTAGTTGTGCTTTCCTTATTTCAAAAGGTTTTTGACCCTTTTATTTTCTATAAAATTTTTCTACATTGGCAGAAACATAATGCACACATCATCCTTTTTTCTCGGGAACTAACAAGGTGTTTGGAGTGTAGCTATCGCATTGAGATCCGGTGTATCAATATGGCTGTGGCTATCAAATTCCCCAGCAGGGAGTTTGAAAGAAATCCCAATAATAAAAAAATTCCGTTTGTTAGGTACGATTTCATGGAACGTATGGATATATCTTTGGTCGTATTTGAAACTTTTTTCATAAACCATGTTAAGCATTAAAATTACGTTTTCATAAAGTGAGTCGGAAATTTGGTAGATTTTCACTTAGATATTAAATTTTAAAGGATTATAAAGATTACAGCTCACACAAAAGTAAATGCTTTTTTAGGAAAATCTTAAAATGAATAACTCATATCGGTTAACATCTCAAAATAATTTTTCCTAGATTTTATACTTGAGCCAGTTTAGTATTTCTAAATTTAAATATTGCTCTCATTTTTTTTGAAATACCAACTCTAAAAAAATTCTGAAAATTTATTTAATTTTTTAATTTATTTATTGTGCAAGTTATTAGATTACAACTATTTTCGTTTCTAAGATAGAGCTTCATATCTGAATCGCCCTTTTCTTTGGCAAATTTTCTTCCAGATTCTTAAAGCAAGATTATTAGCTTATAACTTAGGAAAAAACGTCGTTCTAACAAGATCGCCAATACGTTACAGCTTATGGGAATCGTCAGTTTTCGTTTTACTCAGGGAAAAGCCAAAGCATAGTAACTTCTTTCTTATCTGGACCTCAAACGTAGTAAAACAACGAAGACTTGGAACGCATCTATGTTAATTTATGAATTGTTTTGACAAAAATCTATCTTTCAATTTATGTGTAATGAGGGGTTTACTAAAATGATTGCTTTAGTAAGGAACATAACCGTTATTTTTTTGGAAGTTGAAACTATTTATATGATAGCGATACAATCTGGTAAATTCTAGAAAATTATCTGGCATGCAAAAGTATAAAACTTTTATATGAAAAATATAATATTTATGTTTTATGCATATAAGTTATCTCTTATGATATGTTGGTCGGTCTGGATTGATGGTATTAATCTACCTCTGTTTGCCTTTTTTAGAATATTTTAATGGGTAAGGGTTTATCCAGTTATATGGATGGTTATATAACTGGAATTATTTTTATTTCATGGGTTTAGTGTGAAATGGGTATTGTTCAGTTAAACATTTCCAAGAAAGTGACACTTACACTGCACATTCAACTATTTTTAAAGCATTTTTTATTAAATCTATGTCTGCACCATGTAAAAATTAGAATTAAAACTATCAAAAATACAGAAGTTTAAGCGAAATCGATTATTGTGAACTTCCAATCAGACAGAACATTTTAAGGTTCTGTGATATTAACTATGTCAGAATTCGGCAGCATTAGAAAGCAACATTAGCTAGTTAGTTGTAAAGCATAAGGATTTCAATGATATAGATACACGTCTTTACATGTTTCATCGCTTTTGTGTAATCGACTAATTTTAAATATCTTTCTCTTTGTTTAACTATCTACTATGTGACTTGAACATCTTAAAAAACAGTCCAAACATTCTTTCTCTTACCAATATTTTTGGGGACAGCTATTTCAGCCTTAGTATTTAAAGTGTTCGCTTAAAATTATTCAAGAAACATAAAAGAGGGTTAGTTATATGAGTTTAATTAAACCTATCCCACGAAAAACAAATCCCACGACAAGTTTATAATTAAATAAACGGTAATTTAATTATAACGGTTTATAATTAAAAAACTAAATTTAAATTTTGAAAAATGCATTAATGTACAATTTTTTCTACCGAAATTAGCTTGTACTAAGTTATTGCTCTCTTACCAAAATGACTTGGTACTAGCAATCGATAACGAACACTCCGGAAAGACTTGTGTGTTTCAAGTCCAGTTATTCCTTTCTGAGAAGATTAATAGTGTCGTGGCTCCCAATCTTAATGGGTAATCTATTCGCCTCAGAAAATCTGTACTTTTAAAGACCATTTGTACCATCAACCCAAGATTACGTAGCGGTTTCGCACCAAAAGGAATGGTTTGGGAGAAAAGTCATGTCTAGAAGATTGCATGCCTCCTTTCATCCTCAATGTCGTTTAGGGTCTATTGTTTAGAGCAAATAAGACTAATTTTATCGAAAAACATAGTATATGGGTTTTCAAGGAATTGTAGAAAGAACGTTTCTTAGTATCATTTTATGGTTCAAATGGATAAATGGATACTTCTTTTTTTAGAGACAAGATGCTAACAAAATGTTCTAATGAACTATTATCCGCTCTGTCTAAGTGACTTATTAGAAACAGTTCAATACGTTTAACTGAAAGACAGACTGTTTTAACCGTAGCAAATATAGGATTTTGGTGTACAGGGTGTTTCAAAAGTGCGTTTCACGGCTTTTATTTGGAACCATCGCGTCTCCTAGAATCATGGAAGTAAGGTGTGTCGCTAGGTATAAGTGATCATAAAAACTTTAAAAAAATTCCTTAAAAGTAGTTTTTTCGGGGATAACTTCAATCCCCTTCGTCAGCGATAGCAAGAATACCGCCAAACAATTTATACAGAAATCAAATTTAATACAATTGACAAAACAAGGTAAATACCGAAATAGCCAAAGAGGGTCAAAGGTTTGATAAAAAAACAAAAATTTTGGATTTCCAAACAGCTGAAAGAAAGGACACACTTGAAAAATCATTAACTTGGGACTCTGAATATGGTTGAATTAGATAAGCCGTAAAGAAATCACGATCAATAACACTATCACACTTCAATATAATAGACGCGAAATTTAAATCAAATTTATGGTCAAAATTACATGAAAACAAGAGTTAGAAAAATCTTCTATTATGGCGAACTATTCAACTATTTCCTGTTCTGATACAGATATTCGCATTTCCCACGAAGCCTCACAAATTTGTGCTATCATTTTCGATCAATTTTGGCGCAGGGAATTCAAAAAATAATCCTAAAATGATAAAAAATATTAGTGAAAGCTCTGCACAGTGACAGTTTTTGACGCAACAGTTAAGGGCTAAGAAATCACATTTCTTCCCTCTCTTATTACACTCGAACCCGTTTTTGTGCGGTCCTTTTTGGTGCGATATTTTATTTGTGCCGTCTTTTTTTTGAGATTTTTTTGTGCGATATATAAAAATAGCAGTACAAAATACCGCACAAATAAAATATCGCACGAAAATAGCAGCACAAAAAACGACAGCACAAAAACAAGTTCGAGTGTACACAAAAGAAGGATACCAAGCTATTGAATCACCCTTCATGATAAACTTTTCAACCGCATTCCTCCCCAAACTACACAGAGTTGAGTTATCCCTTCAAATCCGGATACAAGTACCTAACGTATCTTTCCGGGTCCTTGTATCCTGATACAAGGGGTGGTAGGTAAGGGAAAGTAACATCATCCAAACACGAAGAATTTAGGCAGCAAAGGAAAACATTCACTACGGCATGTATGACAGCAAGTTCGCATCGAGATAATCGATATAGACAGCATGCTGCTAACACTTTGGTCGAGTGAAGAGGGTGATAAGCACCCCGTTGACGCCACCGATAACCCACAGGTGGCACGTTCGGCAGGCAACTCGGCCATCTGGAAAAGGGGGGATATAAGAGAGGAACCTCGGACGTTTACTCTCTTTACAGTTCGTCACAGATTTCCAGGTGAGTCTTCTGTCTTCCTTGGATTATTCAGTTGTCGACTTTTCAAGCATCTTGGATGGATATCGCCATTATAAGTAGGGCAGGATGCAATTATCGTTAAGAGATCGTTAAGATTCTCCTGGATGTCAAGCGCAGGGGACCGTACCCCAAAGGGTTAATTAGCTTCAGATACCCTTTTGTTTCTGTTGAAACTGGTATTATCTTTTCTAGAGGTATTCGTAACTAGGATGTTATTGTGTTTTAGAAAAATTACTTTGAGGTCTTTGTGTAGATATTTGGATGTTTTTGTAAATGGATTTAGACACTAAGACGCAGAAATTTAGAATAATCTTGAAAGAGCAATGATGATTTTGTTTGGCAATTTCTTCAATTTTGGCTGTTTGAATTTCTGATGAATATGATTTGTCATTGATGAGGTCTGAAAAAAGAATGGAAATTTAGTCTTCAATTATAATATTAACAATAATTTCTCATAAGGTGTAATATTGGTGGACGCATACAGCATATGTACCAGGCCTTTTTTGTGGTCCCGGGATGATTCTGAAAATTGAAAACGAAAGGATTGATGAAAAGATTTAATTTTTTGTGAATGTATCAGAGTGTGAAAAACTTTTACATACATTCTTCCTCGATTTACAAATGAGGTATTAAAAATGCAGCGACAGAAGTTTTACTGAAATCTAGATAGGGTCAATTTCCATTACATTTGAAAAACAAATGTGATTCTTTTCTGTTTCTCAGTTACTTATTATTTCTTTAATTACGTCAATGAGAATCAGTTGTAAGTTTTCTGATTGCGGGATTATTTTTGTACTTTGACCTCATTGGCATAATATGGTCCGAACCACAGTTTAAGTTTGGCAGATCTGATTTAAACATAACTTTGTCTTCTTCGAATAGCCTTTTTCAATGTTAGGTACGTTCATGAACACTCACAACGGGTCAACTTGCTAATACTTTTCCTAATTGCATTAGTTTCAATGTGTAAAGCTAAGAATTAAAACAGTTTATAAAGCTAAGATAATCGTTTTTTGAGGGTTGTTAAATTTCTCTAGATTGGACTTCAGATCCAATTCCTACCATAAATTTCCAAATTTTAAACTAATAATCAACTTTTCTCTTGATTTCATACAGTTGTTGAGTTTAATAAACACATAAAATCTTCACAAGTATCATCTTCATTCAAACTAGTATCCGGGGTCGATAAAATGAGCACCAAGTTCACTCGGGGTCAATTGGGGTCCAGCGTCGGGCTAGCCACTCACTCTGACAGGCTAAATAATAAGCACCCCAGGCCCAAAGACTAATGAAACAGAGATGGACGCCGCCTGATATGGGACTAAACCTGGGCAAAATTTTATTGTTTTTATTCCTGTGTGCTTTTTTCCTTGTGCAACAGCTTCAGTCGTTGTTTTTCCGGCCTTACAGCACTTCACTTTGATTTTGCCGTTTACCTCATAGTTAAAACAGTAACTCTTCAACCGCCATAGATTGTTTTTTAGAAGCTTCACATTTCAATTTATCATAACATTTCCTTTTCTTGCAATGGTTCTTTTAGCTGTTTTAAGTTTAGAATATTCAGTTAATGTGTGTCATTTGAATTTAGTTTTATCACGACTGCTGCATTTTCCCTAAAAATATATATTTTAATTATTTTCTCTTTCTATAAAATACAACAAAAATAAGTTAAGATATTTTTTTTAAATATTTACTTTTAAAGGATTAATTAACGATGTTTCATATCACCATATTGGTGCAGTTACAAATATTTTTCCATGCATGCTAATATTTCTGAGGAAAGAAACAAATTTAAGATTACATTTAAAAAAATATATTATACATGATTTGCATTACTACTTATGTTTATCCTTTTACACTTTGACTGTGGTGTTACTTTAAATTCTATGAAGGAGAAACTATTTAACTTTTTCTGACCAAAGGTATAAGAAGGACATGAAAAATTTTACTTTGGTTTTTCACAACATTTGAAAAATTTACATAAAATAATCTTGTTAAATACTTTTTAATATACTTTTCTCTTACAGTTATTTATAACATCAGAGAATGAAGGCTGCATTGTTAGTTTTTTGTTTAGTGGTTGCGTCATGCACCGCTTTACCAACTCAAGGTATTTATTCTTCAGTTTGTGCAATGAACTGCAAAATTTTCCATCATTTTCTGCATATAATTCTAAACATGAAATTCCTTTCCAGTTTCACACACTTCTGTTCTGGATATATTCCAAGATTTTGAAGACATTTTAGTTGAAGATAAAAATAGGATTATTGGAAAAGTGAGTAATAAATTTTTATAAATCCTGAAATTTTAATATCAGAATTTGAACTTAAAAGTTAAAATAAATAGAATCTTTTAAGAACGATATACCTCATAATTAAAAAATGTCTCGGAGCTTACCGAATCTGAAAAGATAATAAGTTAAAAATCAATGCTCGTGTCTACTATAGGTGCATTGAAATCAGCGTTTGACCTCTAACTAATAAAAAATCCTTTTTTAACAGTATTCTCTTAAAAAAGAACCTTAAATACATCAAAATAAAAATCAAACAAAATATCTGCTGCATAACTTTAAATTTTTACCAAACGACTTTTTTAATTCATAAATGTCATAGAGATATAATTGTAATGGGCATATAAATTTATTGGATATAGTGCTGAAAACAAATATTTGATTTTATTAAAGAAAAATTATAATATCAATTTTATGTACTTAATTTCATCTCTTAGTTCATTGAAAAAATTTAAACAAAGCCATAGCTAAAGCAAAACAAAAGTAATCTGAATTTACTCTTTCTTAACTACTCAACTTTCATAATTCTCAGTTAATATAGATACTTTAAAAAATTTGATTTTATATTGAAAATGTCTTATCTTTTTATACCGTAGGTGCAAATAGGTTTAGAATGTTTTAGATTTCCCCAAGACAATGATGTCAAGGAAAATTAATTTCGAAAATAAGGGAACTTAAGATGCCAAGTTTTATTTCCGAAATTTAGTTTGTAACCGTTGACGTTAAGCTGAAAAATAAAAAGGTCAACGATAAATTAATTCTACGCACCATAAAGTAATCTCTTCTTAAAGTGATTAATATATGTGACTTAAAATTAATGGATACTTAAATGCAAACTTTGAGAGTGATTAAATAAGCCTCCAATGCTGTTACATACACATTGAGACCAAATGGGAAATATCAGTTAACATTAGCACATAGAAATGATGAACATTCTTAAGTAACAAAGATGTTCTACTTAATGAACAAAACTCTTTTAATAGAATTAATTAGAAATGTTTTTTTGATTCAAAATTTCTTAAGCATTTAACTCCTTTAAAACCTGGTTCCTTTATTAAAATGTGTTTGAAAAGAACGTTTAAGAAAGCAAATGTTTAGAAGTAGACTTTTGTTGTATTTTAATAAACTCCTCTCTATAAAGTCAATCGATTTGAGGAACACAAAAGTTTCTTCAAGTCGTCGAGGGTTGTTTCTCTTTTTTTGAGTAAACAGATTTGTTTTATATTAAAAGGGAGATTTCCTGTTTGACAGTTGAGAAAATATTAGATGGACTTGGTTTTTCCTCCAAGTGTTAGTGATGCTTAGTAGTTGAATATTAAAGAAAACTATTAAGTTATGTATAAAAAACATTTACTCTTTTTCAATCACATGATGAGTAAAATCTATAGAAAAAGAGTAGTATAAAGAGAAATTTTGGTGTACTGCTCTCTTTTTCTTTATATAGAAAATGCCAAACATAAAAGGTTTGTTGATCATGACAGAAATTTTAAAAAATTTCTTTCATTTCCAGAATTTTTCTTTATTAGACTATATAGAATTAGTTTTGAGGCTTTCCGAATACAAAAAGTAAATAAACTTTGATTCAAATTTTTTCCCCCAATTTTTATTTCGAAGAACCTATTTGTTTCGTTTTCAAGAACACTAAGGTATTGAGATCGAGCCTATGGGCAAAAATTACAAACATTTTCCACCATAAATACCTTTTCCTGAGTTCTCCTTTCGTATACAAACGGTCCCAATCATCAATAATTGCAGAAGAAAAAATAAAGAAGTATATATTTAAAGAGTATAATTTGTTTTAGAAATTAATATGTTACTGTTATACATAACACCACTGCATTCAGGCATAGAATTTCAAATCAAGTTTTAAAAGTTCTTTGCGCATCTAAAATTCTTACATCTTCAATGTATCTTTGTAAACATACTTTCTTCTTTCTTAAACCCATCCTAACCCAATGAAAATTTGAATTTCATAGAGTCTGCTTTTTGATTTTAGATGGCCGATGTTCTTCACGAAATCGAGAAGTCCCTCTTTCACGTGGAGGAAGTTGTGCCCAAGGTGTACGAAAATTTCCACAAGGAAGTCCAAGAGCTTTTGACTGGATTCAGAGAGGTTTATGACCACATTCGAGAGTCTTTGGACAAGCAGAGTAAGTTATGACAAATGAATTGTTTAGTTAAGCATAGGGAAAAGAAGCGTAGTACTATATATATAATGCATAGAAATGTATAGGGGTATAAAAATATAGGCGTAAAAATGTACCACTGCCTTTGTAATTGGAAGACTCCTCCCTCATGTTCAGCCTCTGTCTCTGAGTATATTATGCAAAATTCAATCTTCCTTAACTCCAATCAAAAACCGCACGGTATTAATTTTTCAGGATTTTACAAGAGCTATTTTTCAGCTTTATATGGTTTTAAGCGTTCAAAGGTAAAAAATAAGCATTTAAAAGCAAATTCACTGTGAATTTCTAACGATGACAAGTCGTTTAATATAAACACATGTTATAATAATACTTACTTTAAAAGTAATTACTAGTATTTCTTTCTAAAATTAAGATTCTTTCATATAAAAATTAGATACTAACTCCAAATAAACAATATATTATTTTTAGCATATAAATAAATTCAAATTATATGAAAATAATAATGAGTCTTTTAAGATAGCGTATGATACATAATTATGATCATACTCGCTCCCAATTATACTGTTGCCAACAGGGGAAAAATCGCTATGTACTTTTACCCGACTGCAAACTCTTACCCTCCTTTCTCCTAAATGTATTCTATTATTATTTCCCTTTGTGATGATTATAATCTCAACTTAAATTTTTTTATTATATACACGTATGAGGAAAAAATTGATCCCACACTAAAATATGATACTAATACAGTGAAGGTCCAACTTAACTGTTTTCGTTTTTAGTGGTGATTTTATTAAATCTAAATTATCTCACAGTGGGAAAAATTCACGGTAAAGGCACGTATTCTAGGCATACGGAAAATTCTCATAAAATAATAGAAAGTTAAAAGGGGACGCAGTACCATGTTTTGACAAAATTTCGCACAAAAAATTTTTTTCTTTTAAACTAATGTAAATGCATTTGTTTATCACCCTACGAATTTTCAAAACTTTTCATTGAAAAATATCCAAGTTATGGTTGATTTCAGATGTGAAAGTATTAAGGCCCCTATGGCTAATGGAAACTTCAAAGTCCTTTTACTCAGAATCACTGTTTCATTGTTTAAAATGCTAAGGATTTTTATCTATTGTATCAAATCTCTTGAAATTTTTTCTGAATATTGTTGGAAGTATGTATAACAAAAGTTGGCATTTGTTTTTTCAATGAGGATTGTAGACTATTTTATATAAATTACTGAATTTAGAATTTGAGCATTTTATTGCTTTTTTAGCTAGTGATTCAAGAAAAGCAAATATGTTTAGAATTCAGAGCACTATAAACCTTAAATCGAACCTAACTTTTGTTATACATAGTTTGATGTATTTGAAAACTAAATTTCAAGAATGTAAGTCGATTATTGTAGGAGGAGTAGCATTTTAAAATCACCTCTAAAATTTTTGAATTTTTTAAAATAAACTTATAAAATTTGAATTTTAAAATACTTTGAGTTTGGAATCTGTTTTACATAAAGAAAATACATTTAATAATAGAAAGAAGTATTAAATAACAATTATTTTAAAGATTTTGGTAAAAATGGTATTGCGTCCCCAAAAACAACTTTTTTACAGTGCATGGCTAGCTCTGATTCCTAATTTAAACCTTACGCTTCTGCTCACTGCAGTTAGCCGCAAAGTGAATTTGAAGACATACGCGAATAAAATTAGTTTTATCCTAATTTTAATAATAAATTTGTATTAGTTCCTTGAATGATGGCATGTTTTCTAGCAGAAATAATGTAATTTTCTTTGTAGAGGTTATGTTTGGATTTGACCTTCTGGGTGGTTTGACTCAACTCCCCGGAGGAACCAATTTGGGCACCGTTCTGAAGGTCATGAGCCTCGCAGAAAAAACTCACAGAGTCCTCAACGACGCCAAGGAGGTAAGCCTACAACAACACGTCTAAAACAGATGCAGCTTCGATAAAACGGGGCTATAGGCTAGGCTAGGGGTGGCTAACCTTTTTTGGAAGCGTGCTACAAATTTAGGAAGCAAAAGTTACGCGTTCCACTTGCACTCTTTTCAATAGACAAAAAAATTAAAATATTATCATTGTTGTAATTTTTAGAAAAAAATACTTTGTGTAAATCTGCTTAGTGAAGATTTTAAAGTAATATAGGGGGTACTCTCCCGCGAAATTTTAGGGGTTCTCCCTTAAAACGTATATTAATGCATTTTAAAACACTGTTTTGAAAATTACTAGAAGCAATAACTTCAAAAATAATTTCGACAACCCAAAAAAAGTAACCCACAGGAAATAGGACCATGAATAGAAAAAAATACAAGTTTTTAAGGTATCTAATAAAGCTGATTCTAAATTAATTAGTTACCTATCCCCCCGATTATTCTAATTTTCTATCTTTCAAGCACCTGAAAAGAGATTTTGGCCAACATAAATTCTTACACGTAAAAAAAGAAAAAATGTTCTCAAAAAACTAAGTTAAGAAGAGATGAACGGGGGGAAGCATTGAAACCGCATTGATGGCGTCACATTATTTTCCCAAATTTTTTGATATATTCGCACGGCACTGATTTTACCCAGCCTTGCCAGTTTTGCCAGCCGCGTGAGCTCCGTCTCAAATCTCACGTTGCGTAAAAATAGTATCTCTCGCTTACGTTTAAGTTTTTTCCAAGCTGTACAGTTGCATCAAACAGGAAACGTAAAAAGAGGTAAAACATATGCATCATCTCTTCATTTGTAAGTAAATAGAAAATATGTCCCATAGGCAATCTCAAAACACCTAATGGTCCTTACTTTTCTGAAATGAAATTGAAAAACTTTCTGGCGTAATGATCGGTACTTAGCTTCAATTGGAGTCAAACACGAGAAATTTTGTTGCTAATCAGGATTTGTAGGGAGTATCTGTAAACACCCACATAAGGAACGCAGCAACTGAACGTTTAATATGCTCATTTCCTCGTTAAAATAATGACCCGCTTCAATCTCATCTTAAGCTGCAATATTAAGCTGCAGTACAGCTTAGCGAGGAAAGAGGGGGAATTAGGGTGAACTTTTTGGACGAGTCTTTCCAAAATGCAACCCTTCTGCACTTTTCAGTGACATTTTCCCTCCTAAGTGTAAAAATGAGTTGAAAATATTCGCGTTAATTAGTTATGATATTTTAGCTTTTTTCTGATTTCCTCACAAAATTTAAATTTCAGATTGAAATTTTTGTTTACACTCATGATTTTGTAACAAATCTACAAAAACTCAGCAAGTTTTCACTCACTTTGGAATAAATGTGATTGTTAAAAAAATAATTAGATTTTATTAAAAGTTTCTAGAAATCAAAAACACTCATCGAGTAAAACATTTCTCTATTGCATTCAATAAAAAAATTAAAAAACTTTTCATTAAACCTAATTTTCAACCTAAAATTTTCAACAATTAACATTATGAGCGCATTTAAGGGGGCAATGCCCTCCCAATTATTTTGAGAAATTTCATTTTTATAAGGGAAAATCACATGTTTCCAAAGCCTTGAGGGACAGCTTGCCCTCCCAAGGTTTACAGTATAACCCCTAAGGTTCATCCCCTAAATCCGCCCATGATGAACACATGACTTACCCAATTTATTTTCTCAACGAGAGTAGTTATTAAATAAACAGCTTGTTTCTCTTCAATGGAAGTCAAGTTAATCAAAGATTGACTAGTATTTATTCAAATTTCCTCACGATTCCTATGGTCAGTATATTAGTAGACAATCACGTATAAATATTTTTAAGCACTTAAAGCTTTCTACCGAAAAGTGCACATGAGCGTTAAGGAAAACTACTAAATACTTTACTTGATAAGTCAATTATCGTTTTTACGTTATGCATACGGTCATTGAAATATTAAAATATGGGAAAAGTCAGCGCATTTTACGAAGCAAAGTCATGCGTAATTACTTTTCTATGACGTAGGCACAATAATTTAGCCTCTGAGGTTCAAAAATAATATAAATGTGTAAACAAATTAAACCATCAAAGAAATTTAAAAAACCTTTGCGCAAGATCTATGTTATCTGAACTTTACAAGCAGCTGTGCAATTATTATAGCAATTGGTGACTTCTCTACCAAAGAACTTTCCTTTTCAGTTTGTTCCTCACCTCCAAGACACTCTGACTAAGATGCAAAACAAAGTGGAGGCCCACATTCAGGATTTCGCCAGCCATGTCCTCCAGGAGCTAGGTCTGCCTGATGTCGCCAGGAGTGTGGTTTCCAAAATCGAGGATCTCTTTTTCAAGGTCGAAAGCGAATTCCACATTCTGGTAAGTTGCTTTTGGATCTGCGTCCCCCTTCCAAGCGCCACCGAGATGATAACATATCAAAGATCACTTATCTTTAGAAACTAATGTCCTTTCCCGTAACTTAATGTGACCATGTTTTTCGACAAAAAATCTGAACATTTCACTGAAGAGGAGTAGTTAGAATTTTCAGGTATATAAAGGTTGAATAAATTACGGAAAAACGAAAAAAAATTTAGATCTCACCAGAGAAAATTTGTATGAAAATTTTGTATGAAACACACAAGCCTCATGACTAAATTTTTGTTAAGGAGTTGGGATTTACTAAACTCATTTTCAAACACTGGAATAAAAGGGTTAAGCTTCTTAAAGATCCCTTGAAGATGTAATTCCCACTTTGTGTTTAGCTTTAAATTTTTAGATATTATCAAAAGTATCATATTAATAAATAGGGTCTGGGGGTTTTTTCCCCAGAAAATATTTAAAGTTAACTCTTTAAAATAAAGTCGATTAACTATTACTATAAACTTGCCCTCCTCTCTCTTGCGTTGCCTTCCTATGCCGTGCTGATGAGTCCTAACAAGGACGAAACCGGTCCATGGCTGGAGGCGACGCTTGAGAGTTGGAGTTTACAGTCGTTAAAATACAGTTTAGACTCCTTACTAAGCAATTGACACAGACTGTCATTTTGCTACGCAGGAGAATTCAAAAATATAGTACAAAAACTTCGTTCAGAAAATGGTTTACTGAAAATAGAGAGTGGACAGTTTAAGTATTTTGAAAAAGCTTATAAGGATTATTTGATTTATTCAGTCTTGTGTACCAAATAATCATAAAGACTTTTGCAAAATACTAAAACTGGTGACTACTTTCAGTGTTAATTCGCTTGAAAGACGGTGTTCATATTTAGGGCAAATTGTTTACCTAACACTGTTGTATTTGCTTATTAAGTTATTGTTTGTTTAGTATCCACTCATTATTTCCATTTTATCGCAAGATTTACGAGATCTCCATTTCAGATCCTGGACCTGTTGCACAAGATGGAGCAGACCTTCCAAGTGTTAGAGCAGAGGCTTCCCGAGGAGTACAAGAAGGTCCAAGGCCGAGTGGATGAGATCCGAGCTCAGTTGCACGACCTCGTGTCCCACATTGAGAAAAGTCTCGTCATGAGTAAGTTGGGTTTTTATGACACCAGGACGTCATGAGTAAGGACGGGGACATATTCAGTGACTTGAATCGCTCAATGTCGTGAAGTTCCTTATTTTACAGGAGCGAGAAAGATGGGGTCTAGAAGGGAGATGCACCAGATGCGGTTGGAACTGGAAAGGATGACACCCGTTTTTCAGGGGTGCAGCGTTTCCCAACCTTTTCACCCTCGCGGTCCTCCCCCAGAAAAGTGTTTAGCTATAGCACGCCAAAAAGTATTATAGTACTATTTGTGGAGTTAAATGGCATCCCCTACTCGGACTCGATATTGAGTGTTCATTTTGCTAGCGGAACCCTTGAGAGTTCTTCACGGAACCACAGGGTTCCGCGGAACCTTGGTTGGGAAACGCTGGGCTAGTGTCCAAGTCCCCTTCTTTTTCCCTTCCTTTTGATAAGGATCTGAACGATAGCGAGTGATTCAATTCGCTTAAGGTGTCCTGGCCCTAAGAAACGCCTTCCAATACACAAAAATTATAACATAGAAACAGACAAAACATTTCATGGGACCACGGACCACCGACGTAGAACCACTGAATTAAGGCACTCATCAAAATGGTCAAAATTTAAGTTTTTTAAAATTAAGTTTCGTCACCGTCAGAAAAATTATTATATACATTTAAACTTTTCTTTGTGTTTAACGTAAATTGGCGGTAAAATCTTATTTTTAAAGATAAGTTTTTAAAATTAGACCCAGGTTAGTAGTGATAGTAAAGGTGGGGATTAAGGAAAGGAAGTAATCCCCTGTATTTTGGTCTGACCCAGCTTTGCTATTTTTCAGGGAGCTTCAGTCTGCTGGACTTGGCTGGCAACGTGAGCGGTGGCACCGATATGAGCACTGTTTTCAAGGTCATGAGCCTGGTGGACAAGTTCAACACTGTCGTCCAAGATGTCAAGAATTTCGGACCCAAGGCCGAAGCCGCTCTCAACCGCAGTGTCCAGAAGGTAGCCGAAAGTGCACAGGACTTCTTCACTCACGCTTCTGACCAGTTGCTCGCTTAACCAATAAAAGATCTTTGACGCTAACCATGACTTGACTTTGTGTATTTCTCTCTCACACCAATATACCTGCAATCGGGCACTTTGGGAATTGGATAATTACGCAATAGAATTAGTCGAAAGTGTAAGATAACTAAAAACAAACAGATAGTAGAGTCCACTTTAAATAAAAGTATCCCATAACGGGAAAATATTTAATTAAAATTTGTCACTTGTCTTCTACATCAGAGAACCAATTCAGACTGATATTTAAAGAATAAATCATTTTCTGAAAGTGGTGATTAAGTTCAAGTGATAATAATGTAAAAATTCAGTCTAAGCTAGTTCTTTGAATTCGCAATAGCATGTAGCCTGATGGCCTAGTGAGCAGGACTGTGTTGCTACGAGTTGGAAAGTCCTAGGTTCAAACCCCGGCAGCAGCAGTGTTGATTTTTTGTCATTTCTGAATTTATATATTAACTTTAAATTAATTAGAGAACCTGCCTGGTTGCAGGAACGGATGGCTTGGTGTGTTAGTGCACCAGTATGCCGGATCCATAAGGCCCTCAGATCGAATCTCCCTCGGTTCGAGTCTGAGCCTCCCCCGGGTATAGCACTCGGACATAAATACATTTGCGTATTTATAAATTTTCCTGCTTAACCACAGGCGGGCCTTAACTTTTTTCTTAAACTGTTAACTGTAACCGTAACAGTAAAATTCTTTGAAAATATTACTATTTTTCAAGATTTTATGCTTTTTTTGGATAATTCAAGTCCATTACTTTTGCCTTTACCGTAGAAACTTTAAAATATGAGTGTTGATAGGCTCTAGCTAGAGTTCTCCCATCCACAAACCCCACCACCTACCCAGCGCGGTTTCATTTAGCTTTATAAATTTTTCTTAATTTTTTGAGTGGTGAATGAATCACAGGTTACATAAAATTGAAATTTGCTTAACTTAATATCTTTCCCTTAATTTTTTAAGTGGTAACTAAAGCTCAGTAACCGTTAGACAAAATGGAAAGAATACTTTAAACATCTGAATACTGTCCCATCAATAAAGCTTGTAATATCAATATTGTTGATGATGAGTCATTATGGGATCGTTTATGCGTCTCTCGGACTTTCAGTCAGCAAAGTTATTTCATCGTAATAATCACACGTAGGAGAAATAATTGTTCCCGGTAAGAGGCGCACTAAACTGATTTTTTGGCGTATTGAAAGCGTTAAAGCCAGTTTCTCAATTTTTAAATGGTAAACTGTGAAATTCTATGAACAAATTCCACATGTAAAAAAAGTAGCACAAGACACTCATAAGCAACAAAACCATTTCAGATGCTGAAAGGTAGACAGTCTAGATACAGTAAGTCGGAAGAAAAGAATGCTAAACTTAAAATCTTTTTTATAATTTTGAAACTGGTGACTATAATTTGCATAAAAATTCCGTTAAGAGACAATCCCTATCAAATGATCCAGAGGTGGTCACTCGACCATTTTAAAATGAAATTATTCTTTGAGGGTCTGTTTTTACATTTATTAGAATCCAAAATCACCAATTTTAAATTTTATCTTTTTCTGAATTTTTATAGGAGAAATTGAAGTTTGATGAATTTCGCTTTTTAAGGATTTACGTTAGATTGCAATACTGCGAATTGGTTAAATTCATGCATCTAAAGCCATTCTACATATAAAGGTTCTGCTTTCAATATGTACGGTACAAATTTAAGGGGAATTGCGTTCCAAATATTCACAATTAGCCCAAAAATTAAGCTTTAAAAGAGATTATTTTTAACTTTTAAAAAGGAGACAAAATATGCTCAAAAGACCGATATTTTGAAGAAAAAATTTTGTAGCGTATGTATTTCATTTTTTGTAGTTATGAACCATCAAAATCTGATACATTCGAAAAAAGCCAAATTTTGACCATCTATATCTCTGTTTGAACAAAGTTTAAAAACCTGAAATTTTTACAGGTTAAGCCCTACAAGGGTATATCATCTTCCGTTAAAATTTCCATCTTTGATATTTGCTTCCAAATCGAGTTTCAACCTTCAAATTCTGATAATTTCAAAAAAAATCCAAACTTTGACCTATATCCCTGTTGGAACAAAGTTTAAAAACTTGAAAATTTTTCAGGTTAAGCCTCACTAAGGTATTCTCCTGTAAAAACTCCATCCGGGATATTTACTTTCAAGACTGTGAAAAACGCAATGTTTGAAGAAAATGAAAGAAGATGAAGAAATGAAGAAATTTAACAATGGTATTTTTACCATTAATGAATTATACCTATTCTCAACTAAGCATGTTTAAAGTCCTCTATCGGTGACTTGGAAGTAAGTATCAGGAATGAAATTTTTACAGGATTCCCTCCTGTACCTAATGGATATAATTTAGTGAGGCTTAACCTGTAAAGTTTTCATATTTTTAAAAAAGAGATAGAGGGATTTTTCAAAAGGGGGTTCAAGGGATTTTTTTTAAAGTATTCGGTTTTGAAGGTTCATAAACTCGACTTTGAAGCAACTATCAAAGATAAAAATATTACAGGTGAATTATATACCCTTGTAAGGCTTAACCTGTAACAGTTTCAGATTCTTAAACTTTGTTCCAATAGGATAAAAGTTTTCTTCCGGGCAATTAGGCCGTGGTCGAAAGGTAGATGTTAAAAGTCCAAACGTTTCGTCTGCAACTTCGGCAGACATTATCAATGGGAATAAAAGGCTAAAAAATCTCTAGAAAGTTCTATCTCTACTTTCTAGAGATTTTTTAGCCTTTTATTCCCATTGATAATGTCTGCCGAAGTTGCAGACGAAACGTTTGGACTTTTAACATCTACCTTTCGACCACGGCCTAATTGCCCGGAAGAAAACTTTTATCCTAACCCATCCGGTCGTGAAAGCCTTTGTTCTTATTTTGTTCCAATAGTTATATAGAGGGTCAAAATTGGTATATTTTCGAAAATATCAGATTTTGAAAGTACACTACTACAAAAAAGTAAAAATTATCATAAATGAGTTTTTTTTTTCAGAATACATTTTTCAGCAAGGTAGGTTACACATTCGCTACAAAAACCTCTAGAAAATATAGATCTTTTAGGAATACTACGCTTTTGAAAACTAAAAACTTATCTGTTTAAAGTTCAACTTTTAGGCTGATTTTTAATACTTCAAACACAATTATCCTTAAAGTACCATTCATAATGAAGACTGTATCTTTTCGAATAAAAAGGATTTCGTTGCATTAATTAAAGCTAAATCAGTTCGGAGTAATGCAAGTTAACGTAAACCCTCACAAACGCTACAGCAGCATGGTTTTTAAAACTTCGATGGTTGCTATAAAAATTCCGAAAAAGATAAAAATTTAGAGATAGTGTTTTTGGTCTCTACTGATGTAAGAATCAACTCTCTCAAAAAATCATTTAATTAAAAATGGTCGGACGACCTTTTCATTTTTTCTGGATCACTTGATATTGAATGACTATTAAGCCGATACTCATTTAATGAACATGTCAATTGGTATAAGAAGTTTCAATTGCAGAATTTATAACAGTCTAGAAAAAGAACGCTGATTATGTTTTTAATAGATTCATTTAAGGTGTGTTATAATGCAATAACAAAACCATTATTCAAAATCACAAAGGGACCAAAATGAGCAAAGACACAATTAGAGGATACTGAACTTAAGAACATTTTCCTAGTTTTAAAAATGGTGAGTATAATCAGGTCATTTATATTATAAATGACCACATTGAAACATATCAAAAAGTATTTATCTCCCTTTTCTCGAAACTGAATGCTAGTTACAGCCCCAGCATCCAAAATGTGGCACTCTTTGAAAATCTCCGTTAAGCAGCATGCAGAAAGTGTTGCTCCTGGTTCTGATCAGGAAATAATCTGGATAACGAGCAACTGGAGAAGGCGTCTTTTATGACAGAACGAACGGCTAGCATTTGTTAATGGCACCGAGTTCTTTGTTTCTATGGACTGGTTCCATTGATTTTATGTCCCTTACACTAGGATTCTAGGACATTTATTAAGTGACCCCTGCGTTTTTTATTACTTTCATGACTACTCACATATATGTATGAATCACCCTCGTCTCACAGATATTTCTATAAAAAATATCAGAACCCACTGGAAAATTTTACGCATTTGGTTTAAGTATTGAAATAAAATAATGCAATGGGAGTGTAAATTTGGTCCAAACCATGAAAATTTACTGAGACAAGTTTGTTATTATACTACTGTTACTGTTTTTAAACATACGATGAAATTACACTTCGGTACTTTGAAAAATGTCGCGATATTTTTACAGAAATTTGTGTCAAGAATTGTGAGGAATTCAAAATAACCATAGATAATATTTCTCCAAACATTTTTTTTGGATCCACTTCTTCATTTTAAGAAAAATTTTCTCATATTACCCCCCAAAAAAGATATTTTTTCTTATGTCACTTTTGCATGTTTTCTCACTAATTTAGTAAATTTAGTAATCATGAATATTGATGTAAGATACGTAAGATAACTGATCACATTGAGGTTGAACGTATTTTAGTTTTACTTAGTTTCATTTCAGTTGATAGTTAGTTTCATGGTAGTTAATTTCTTAACTACCTGTTATAAAAGAAATCCCTTAAATGTTATTACTTGAAGAGAATTAGTAAAAACATAACAACTTGTAAACAATTATGAATGAAGCAAAATATGACAAAAAACATTTTTCTCATTACATTTTTACAGTAGATACTGCCACTCTCGGAGAAAAAAAAACTCTCGCTCAAATTCATTCAGTCATTACTCAAAAAATAAAATTGTTTACTTTGTGCTTCCGGCATTTCTGTGCAAAAACAGTTGAAAACAAGCCTGAATAATTAAAGATCCAAGTCATCGACTTGTTGCACTTACAAACTGAGGGAGAAAATAGCTCACGCGAGACAATAATACCACATTATTGAATGAAACAGAAGCTACCCAGGAGTTACGGTGGGGGAGTTTTTTGGTCATCTCGGACATGTAACAACATGTTACTTTGGGAATAATCGATTAGAGATGCCCATTCGTGACAAGATACTATAATATTGGCTCTTTCCAACCTAGAATTTGCACTCTACAAGTCATATCTGTAGGAGATGCTAAGGGATTTGCAATACAAGGGCTGGAGGAGCTAGGTAATTTATGCTCTTCAAAAGCAACTTCTTTTAAGATTGAAGTTTTGAAGAGTTCCGATTTATTGATATATTCAGAGAGGATGATGCTTCAGTAAAAGGTAATTTCATAGCAATTTTCTAAAGCTACCAAAGATTGTTTTTGACGTCATTTCTGGGGAAGTTTGTATGAAGAATGGAGAAGGAGAGT
The DNA here is from genome assembly GCA_024610705.1 of Tetragnatha versicolor. Lineage (NCBI taxonomy): Eukaryota > Metazoa > Arthropoda > Arachnida > Araneae > Tetragnathidae > Tetragnatha > Tetragnatha versicolor. The sequence goes on from JANDEH010000009.1 coordinate 45,343,067, forward strand.
TGTTGAAATGTCTCAGTAGCTTTGGAAAACTTTAGATTTTGTTTTAGTGGTTTAAGTTCCCTTTTGGTTAATATTGTATGCAAAACTGAGACTTTAAGGGTTATGAAACCCAATTCGAGTAATAGTAGGAAAAGGAAAAAAGTAACGATTTTCAGATTTATCCACCTGAACCATAACTTATAAATTGTTTAAAATGAAGAAAAAATTAATTGATGCAGTTTGAAAAACTTCTTAAAAACAAGCGTCTATTGAAATGATCCTAAATTTAATATTGGTCTCTAAAGAAGCATTTTTTGTATGTAATTTGCATTCAGTAAATATATCTAAAAGAGTTAGCTCTAATTACCCAGACAAGGTAGTTCTGTTCTTCTGTAGTAACATTTTCAAAACCTAGGTATAATATGACTAAATTCCATCTTCAATGAAATGAATTTAATCTATCTCTCTTTATCCCTGTTTTCTTTTCATTACTGCTCCGCTAACAAAGCTTTACTGAATTTTTAATAGCCACCTCTCTTCATCTCTTTCTTCATCTTCATCTCTCTCCCCTTTTTTCTCATTCTATCCATCTTAATCGTCATTTACGGCCGTATTCACCGATAACTTGACCAGCGTTTAAAAGGCAGTCAAGTTTCTGATTGGCAGTTGAAGAAGAAAATCTAGTTTTCCACCAATCAGAGATTTGACTCCAGGTTAACCGCCGCTCAAGTTACCGTTGAATACGGCCGTTAATCTTTTTATGCCTATTTAACCTCCCATCCTTTTGATATATTCATCCTTTTGACCCTCTTATCATTCATTATCCTACTCTTCATCCTCCTCTCATCTTTCATAATCATTGAACAGTCCACGCCCCTTTAAGTTTGGCAACGACCTAGTGAAACAACCTGTTTAGGATATTTTAAAATTAACATTTTTAACTATATGAAAATAAAACTTAAGTGCAAATATATTTGATTGATTCGGTGAAAAACGTTTAAAATTAATTAATAATATTTTGTGTTTTTAAAATTTCTGATTAAAAATAGAAATTCAGTGATTAGATTTAAATATCACAAACAATCACAGTACTGAACTTATAGATTTAAAAAATTAATATTATAATTTAAAGGGGATCGGTGCCTGAAAGAGCGTGCCCTGTTCTGTGTCTCGAAATTCTTTAAAACACTTTTCAACATATTTTACCTTCAAAATTTTTTCCTTCAAAAAAATAGGCATTTCTTATAGATTTTGGGTCACTGAACACGAAAATCACCATTAAAATTCTAAATTGACTCAGGATTTTCGGGGAACAGCCCCTCCCTCTTTTTACGTTTTTCAATGACTTAATAACTTTGAATTCGATTTTCAGGATCAAAAAGCATTACTTAAGTTTTTAAATTACTCCCAAAGGGACAAGGAAAAGTTTCAATTTCTAAAATATGAAATTTTGTAGCAAATAGATAGATTTAAGGGGTTATTACCCCATAAAAATGCAAAAAAATAGCTAAAAATGATAGATGTTTTTATACGCTATTTTTCCCTCTAATTTTTTACGCCACTCACGTTTGAATAGTCCTAACCTTTCACCAAGGACCCAAATTTGATGGAAATATGCAGCAATGATTTTTACTAAAAGCGGTTGAGGTGTTAGCGCCCCCAAATCACCCACGGAAGGGTTCAATGCCGCACTAAGAGTTAAACTGCTGTACAAAGAAAGTCAAAATGCCACACCGACTGAATTTCAGCTGATTCTTGTGTAAAATGACCAACTGAATTCAAATACGACACCCAATTTTCCTCCATCACCCTCAGTTTTTAAGGGGACGCCCCTTAATTGTTATCCACAGCCGCGCATATATTAACAATCGCGCATCTAGAAACAGGGAATCCTCACTCCCTAAAACCTGTCATTTTTTAAAGAACTAAAGAGTTTCTACTTGGTATAGACTTAAAATATAATAAAAACGTCATTTTTCATCTTTTCAAATCATCAATATTAATTCCTGAGCTCGCGAGTGCCTGCGCAACCTTCCGAACTCTTCCGCGGGGGGCTTCTGGGGCGCTACACCTCAACCGCTTTTGGTAAAAATTATTGATGCCTATTTTCATTAAACTTGAATCCTTGGGGAAGGGTTATGGCCCTTCAAACGTGAATTGCGTAAAAAATAAGATAAAGAAATAGCGTATAAAAATCTCTATAATTTTTAGCTTTTTTTGGCATTTTAGGGGGGTAATTATCCCTTAAATCTATCCATTTGCTACAAAATTTTCTATTTTAGAAATTTCAGCCTTCCTTGTCCCTTTGGGACTAATTTAAAGACTTAAGTAATTATTTTTGACCCTGAAAATCGAATTCAAAGTCATTAAGTCACCAAAAAAACGTAAAAAGGGGGAGGGGCTGTTCCCCAAAAATCCTGAGTCAATTAAAAATTTTAATGGTGATTTTCGTGTTGAGCGACCCAAAATCTATAAGAAATGACTACTTTCATCAAAGAAATTTTTTCATAGTTGAACAGTGAAATCTTATTTGCACATATCCCAACCCCCAAAACACCATAAAAATATCAGTCCTTTAACCTTCATCTCACACAAAGGCTTTAAAAAGGTACTTGTTCATTCAATAAGTTTTTAAAACAAACGCGCATCATTCAAAACGTATGTTTCAAGTGAAAATAGTTATTTGAACGATTAAGGAATGAGCCGCCACTCCACAGACTATGAGTCTATTTTTTTTCATTCGAGTTCAATGTTGCAATAAATTCTGACTGATCTTCAGAACGTGCGAAATTTTACTTATCCTTCGCCATAGAAACCTACTTATCTATACCCTCTCCCATGGTGTTTTAATGCTAATATATTGTAATTTCTAGCTGCTTTTAATTAGTTCGATTACATTTCCCCGTTAATCAATCAAATATCCAGCCGAACTGTAAAAAATCTCCCAAATGTGGTCATTCCTTCGTCTGGATGAATTTCCCGAACATTTCAATCATACAGGTACATCTCTATTTTTGATGGGCAGCATTTGAATTTCTGCTTTCGGTCCTGCAGGAGGTCCCATCGTCCTTGTATAGAAATATACAATTTCTGGATTTATTGTTACAGCTATATTGGATTTGATTGTTACGCCTTCTTGTACAAGGTAAGTTTAACATTTCATTATAACTAATTGAATTAAATTGAAGTCTGACTTATATTACTCACTTTGAAACGAACACACATAGTAAACACACGTTTAACAAACAATTTCACAGTGTTGTTATACTATTCATATTTTTAATGTGTGTGTATTGGATACTTTGTTTGAAAAAATGTCGAATTGTTGAAAAATCTGTTAATAAATTGCAATATATTTAATCAGATAATCAAATTTTATTGTTAATATAATTTTATAAGAATTAATTTTCACTTTATTTTGTGCTATTGTAAATAGAATTAGCATGAACTCAGTACAGCTTTTGTAAGAAATTCGCTTATTTGTTTTATAAGTCCATTGCATAAATATTTAGTATGTAATAAGATTAATATATTTATTTTGCCCTGATAAAGATAATTTTTCATCATTTCAAAAACATGCAGTGTGTGTCAAATATTCATGTACAACCCGCAGCACTTTTGGATAAAATTATAGTATATTATGTTTGTTCCCAACAGTTTTAATCCTAAAGGATAATTCTACACAAAAATTGGTTTTTTAGTTATTTTAATTGTTATAAATAAATTAAATAAATAATAGAGATTAAAAACGCTTTCTCAAACTACCTGTGTTAAAAGTTTAAGTAAGTTTAGTATTTTTATTAAATTTTACGAAATAACCTAAACAGTTCCTAATGACAATGTTATTTATTTGAGTAAATATTAATTAAGATTTTTTTTGGTGAAAATCGTTATATTCATTTTTATTTGATACTTTTCGCTAGTTATAATATTATTTGCCCTATATTAGATGCCTTTTAAGTTGAAAATACTAAAAAATTGAAAATTTATGATTTTTTTAACTTAAAATTTAAGAGGTGTTTTTAAAATGCTACTCCTCCTACAATAATTGAATTATACTCATAAAATTTTGTATTTAAGTATAATTTATATACAATAAAAGTTAGTATCGGTTAAGGGTTTATTCTATTTTGAGTAATAAAAATATTTTTTTCTTTCATCTCCATAAAAACCCCCCCTAAAAATGATGAAAATAAAAAATTCAGTAATATTTTAAAAAAATCTACCATGAATATCCAAAAACCCGTACTACCTTTCGTAAAACCCACTTTCAACAATAACCAGTAAGAGTTAAAATAAATAATTCAGTAATACTTAAAAAAAATCTACCATGAATATCCAAAAACCCATACTACCTTTTGTAAAACCCACTTTCAACAATAACCAGTAAGAGTTTCAAGATATTTGGTCCAATAGATAAAAAGCCTTACCCTTTTAAGCAACGAAAAGGTGGTTCTGATAAAAGCGCAGTTGAAGTTGCCAATAGCCATAGAGATGTGAATACGATCAAACATGAAATTAGCTATAGCTTGGATAATTTTCAATAAAAAGTTTTTAAATTTTGTAGGATGATAGACAAATTTATATAGATTAGTTTGAATGAAGAAAAAATTTTTTCGAATTTTTGTCAAAGAAAGGTACTATGTCCCCTTAAGCTTAGAACTCACATTTTAGTTTGAATACAGAATACCTAATACAAACAGAATTCTTATCGGAAAAAGCCGATTATAAAAACAAGTTTTTTTTATTCAATTTTGTCTCACGAAAAGATTAAAAAAAAATGTTTTCAAGAAAGGCCTCGACCTTGGGTAGCGAGAGGCGCATGAAAATAGGCATCAGCAAGAAATTGATCGCAATATCTAATAAAAAAAAGTTTGAAGGAGAGTTGGAAGTTGGTCTGGCAAAACTCAACATCGTTATCTACCCCTGACCAAAAAACATTTTATTACTGTTTTGGAATGAGTTTCCAGGTTTACACAACTGGTAAAAATATCATAATTATTTTAAATAAATTAAGGGTCAAGTTAAGGAGCGGAGGAAGAAACTTTTTGATAGCGTTTGTTTGGTTTTCAAAGCTAACGCAACTCTGTAACACGTTTTTCGGATCTCCTGAAAAATTTCTGAAAGAGGAGATGTTAAGTTTTGCCAGACCGATATATATTCAAATAGTAAAAAAAATCATTGGGAATACATAGATCCAAGACACCCCTTAAAAACCAAAATATTACCTGATTACCACGGTTGAAACAACTACACAAAGATTCTTTTTAATGAAACTGTATCAGTTGGTGACAAATGTCAGAATAATTAATTATATTCATTGATGATAAAGAAGTTGAATTATGATGTATCCATGATCTTTGGATCGTATCTAGAGGTTTTATTATAGATTACTTTAAATTGGATATTGGCATTGTGTGGGGGTGATTTTCTTTTAACGTTGAGACTTCCTTGGCATTTATCAATAGTTAACAAACTTAGAGAAACTCAGGGAAGTTCTTACGAGAAATTTACTTCCATTTGGAAATCTTTTACGAAGAAAATATTGGATTTTCACACAACAGGACAGCGCATTTATCCATACTTCAAAGTCAACTTAAAGTACCCTAAGTAAATTACCTGTATTTGACTAACCAGTTGTTGGACATGACCATTACCACTATGATAATTCCAACATCCAGATTTTATTTGGATGATAAGCGAAATCTTCAATTAACATTCCTACATTGTTAAATACAAATTACCTTTTGGGGCATTTCATTTAAAATCACCCGATGGGTGTTGCCACCATGTCACGGATTTTTCTGAAAATTTTATGTGGGAGAGAATATGATGAAAAAAGGCTAAAACAATTTTTTTAGAATTTTTTAGATCAAAAATGACGTTGTGGGGCCATTTTGAATTAGACTGAAATCCTCAAAATAGCGGCACTTGACAAAGTAATATGCGTGTTTGTAACTTCAATTCTTATCGGAAAAAGCCGATTATAAAAACAAGTTTTTTTTATTCAATTTTGTCTCACGAAAAGATTAAAAAAAAATGTTTTCAAGAAAGGCCTCGACCTTGGGTAGCGAGAGGCGCATGAAAATAGGCATCAGCAAGAAATTGATCGCAATATCTAATAAAAAAAAGTTTGAAGGAGAGTTGGAAGTTGGTCTGGCAAAACTCAACATCGTTATCTACCCCTGACCAAAAAACATTTTATTACTGTTTTGGAATGAGTTTCCAGGTTTACACAACTGGTAAAAATATCATAATTATTTTAAATAAATTAAGGGTCAAGTTAAGGAGCGGAGGAAGAAACTTTTTGATAGCGTTTGTTTGGTTTTCAAAGCTAACGCAACTCTGTAACACGTTTTTCGGATCTCCTGAAAAATTTCTGAAAGAGGAGATGTTAAGTTTTGCCAGACCGATATATATTCAAATAGTAAAAAAAATCATTGGGAATACATAGATCCAAGACACCCCTTAAAAACCAAAATATTACCTGATTACCACGGTTGAAACAACTACACAAAGATTCTTTTTAATGAAACTGTATCAGTTGGTGACAAATGTCAGAATAATTAATTATATTCATTGATGATAAAGAAGTTGAATTATGATGTATCCATGATCTTTGGATCGTATCTAGAGGTTTTATTATAGATTACTTTAAATTGGATATTGGCATTGTGTGGGGGTGATTTTCTTTTAACGTTGAGACTTCCTTGGCATTTATCAATAGTTAACAAACTTAGAGAAACTCAGGGAAGTTCTTACGAGAAATTTACTTCCATTTGGAAATCTTTTACGAAGAAAATATTGGATTTTCACACAACAGGACAGCGCATTTATCCATACTTCAAAGTCAACTTAAAGTACCCTAAGTAAATTACCTGTATTTGACTAACCAGTTGTTGGACATGACCATTACCACTATGATAATTCCAACATCCAGATTTTATTTGGATGATAAGCGAAATCTTCAATTAACATTCCTACATTGTTAAATACAAATTACCTTTTGGGGCATTTCATTTAAAATCACCCGATGGGTGTTGCCACCATGTCACGGATTTTTCTGAAAATTTTATGTGGGAGAGAATATGATGAAAAAAGGCTAAAACAATTTTTTTAGAATTTTTTAGATCAAAAATGACGTTGTGGGGCCATTTTGAATTAGACTGAAATCCTCAAAATAGCGGCACTTGACAAAGTAATATGCGTGTTTGTAACTTCAATAACTTTCTTATTTATCATCTGATATAGACAAGTTTGGTGTCTTTTTAAAGATAAAATACAAACTAAATAATAAAATCAAAAAATATTCCAGAAATAGTGGATCAACTTTTAGAAAAATCCATTAAAAGAAATTTTGGAGGAATTTTTGAACATTTTTTAAGGAATTTTTTAAATGTAAAACACCACCTTTCACCCTCTTGATTTTTTTTCTCAATGTTGCAAATCTTATATATTTCAACATAAAAAAATCAGGATGGCGTTTTTTGTTGTTAATTTTTAAAAAATAAATAAGGTGAAAAATTAAAATTTTTATATATTTTTTAAAGAATTTTTTTAAGGTAGAACCCCAACTTTCACCATTTTGATTTTTTGTCACATTATTCAAATCTTATACTCTTCAACATAAAAAATATCAAAAGAGTGTTTTTTGTATTTTGTCTAAAATAGAAAAAATATGAATTGCAAATGACTTCTCAATTTTCACCCTTTCTCCCTCGTTCATTCAATTAATGAATTTTCATTGTTTTACTTCTGAAAAAGTTGATCCTTCTGGGAGGTTTATAGACTTGCCTCTTTTATTTTTTCTAGTTAAGACATAATACAAAAAACAAACCAAAAAATATTGTGACAAAAAATAAAAATGGTGAAAGTTTGGGTTCTACCTTATAAAAAATTTTTAAAAAATATATAAAAATTTTAATTTTTCACCCTCTTTATTTTTTTTAAATTAAAAACAAAAAACACAATCCTGAATTTTTTATGTTGAAATAAAGAAGATTTGCAACATTGAGAAAACAAATCAAGAGGGTGAAATGTGGGGTTTTACCTTTTAAAAAATTTCTTAAAAAATGTTAAAAATATTCCTCCAAAATTTCTTTTAATGAATTTTTCGAAAAGTTGATCCACTACTTCTGGAATATTTTTGACTTAATTATATAGTTTGTATTTTTATTTTATCTTTAAAAAGACACCAAACTTATCTATATCAGATAATAATAATAGGGTTACTTGGGGTAAGTGGGTCACCCCCCTAAAACTATAATATGTACAGGAAATTTCACACTTACTCGCATTGATTATGTTACAGCTTGTCACACCGATGAGTTTTGCATATATTTGAGATTTCTTTAATTTATTTTTAAGATTATAGAACTAATTTAAAATAGATTCCCAGAATGGATTTTTTGGAGAGTTCAAGACGTATTTTTCAAAGAAGTATTTCCAGTTAAGTTTTCATTACATTTTAATGTTTATTGAACTGTTTTGCAGAATTTGACCTAAATTACATACGGCAATTTGAAATTTTTCAAAATTTTTAATTTTGAAGTGTTTAACAGGGGGGGTCCCCTTACCCCATAGTTTTAGCATGGTTGGGGTAAGTGGGACACCTCAGTGTGGGGAAAGTGGGACCCTTTATTATGATATAAGTGGTTCTAGATGGTTCCATATGATATAGGAACTACTACTGAAGACATGGACGGATTTTAGGGGGGTCATAGGGACAATTTCCTCTCAATATTTTCAGAAAATTTCGATTTGTAGTAGCAAGTATCAAGACCTTTTACTCACCACTTCAAAATTCATTAAAATTTATAAATAGTTTGATCGACATTTTATATCAAATTTGCGTTTTAATTTAAGTTATGGTGAGTAAAGTGAAATACCTCATCAATAATTTTCATTCTCATTTAATGTGTATGATTTCTTTTTTTATCTTACAATGTGTATTAAAGTGTCAAAATAAATCTTAATCAACCTTATTAGGTTTTTTCAACACTATTTTATATGCTAAAGTAAAAAATATCCCTTTGGCCTTTCAAAAATCCTTTAAATACTTATTTTGCTTTTCATTCTATTCTTACCTTGTCACATTGATTTTGATGTGAGTATATTTCTCACTCATGGACACAGTTACAATAAAATATTTTATATTGAAATTTACTGTACTTTATCAAGTAAGACCCACTTACTTCCCTTTAAGTTTTTCTTGCTTTAAATAAAAATAAAGAGGGGGTGACCCACTTATCCCATCTCTTGGGTTAAGTGGGTCTCCCATCTCATTTTTGATAAAAAGACCTGTTAAGAAAAATGTAAAGCTTTATTTTGGAAACTAATGATAAGTATTTGTTTATCGATAGACTCTTTAACGAAATTAGTCAACAAGTACAAAATAAACCCTTTCAAATTTTTTCTATAAAGCTCCAAAAATATACTAGGCCAAAAAGGGGTCCCACTTACCCCAAGTGACCCTAATAATAATGATAATGATAATGATAATGATAATGATAATGATAATGATAATAATAATAATAATAATAATAATAATAATAATAATATACAAGGAGGGGCAAATAGTTAAAAGCCAGGCACCTCGACCAAAGGTCCATTGTGCCAACCTCCTGACTGAATACAGTCCCTGTCCGCAGACTCCTGAAATGTTCCCCAAAGAACCAGACACAGAATAACAATTTTGACTCAGTGTCACTAAAAATATCTATATCAGATGATAAGAAAGTAATTGAAGTCACAAATACACATATTACCTTACCTAGTGCCGCCATTTTGAGGATTTCAGTAAAATTCAAAATGGCCCTACAACGTCCGTTTTGATCTAAAAATTCCGAAAAAATTATTTTAGCCTTTTTTTCATCATGTTCTCTTCCACATAAAATTTTCAGGAAAATCCGTGACATGGTGTCAACAAGAATTTTTTATTTTGGGTGATTTTAAATAAAATTAGCCTTTTATGTGTTCATTACATTCTAAGGTAAAAGTTAATTATACCGCGAAAAAAACAGTTGAAGTATCTTACATTGCAAACTATTACCTCATTTAATTAAAACAGCATTTGTTAGTATACATTTTCTAGTTTTGGCTGTATTTTTCTTCTCGTTGGTTCTTTTTGTGTCTTACGTAACTATTTTAATATTCAAACAAAGAGCACTTTTAATAACGATTCAAAAATATTTTCAGAACATTTTAATAAATACCGTGGTGACAAGACAAAAACTATTTACAAGAAGTACGCATAGAAATACCATTATAAGCAAAACATTCGGATCCTTTATTAGGGGAGAATGGGTTAATAAGAAACATTCTAATATGCGGCTTTGGGTGTGGGCCTAAAAATATGAAAACAAAATCACAGAATATCTACAACACGTACTATATATCTCAAAAAAATTTAATCATTTTAGAATAATTATTTCAGTGAAAAATTCCCATAAATATGAAAAATAATCATAAACGTTAAGTCAGGCCTTTTCAATTATTTGAATTTCGCTTGTTTTAGCTACTAAATTCTTTTGAAAATTTTTTAGTGAACCTTTTGGGAGGTTAAAGGGGTTATAATAATTCACTTTTTGTTCTTCAATTGAGGGTTGTGGATCATTATTAAAAGTTCCTTGTTTCTTATTACTCCCTTTAAACAAAACTAAGGGGTAGTATGCACAAAACTATTATTATTTTGTACAATACTATGGCATTTTATCCGTGAAAATTTATCAAATTGTTCACTTTATTATATTAATATTTTATTGTTCTTATTTCATTCATCAATTTAACATTTTAAATTCAATTAAGTTCATTTTTACTTCATTTTCCTGAAAACGGTGGGTAGAAAGACTACTTTTACTCACCACTTCAAAGTTTATTGAAAAATTTATAGATAACTCGATCGACATTTTGTACGAATTTTGCGATTTAGTAATGTTGAGTAAAGCAAAGTATTCAGAAGGGTTTTTTATATTCATTTTTCCGAGAAATTAATAAAAACAATATTGAAACACAGGGGGTGGGGGGAATAGGTTCGAGGGTGTCTTCATAAACTTCCTAAACCATTCAAACCTGAAGAAAAGGGGTAGCGTTGAGTTTATAAAGAGAAAGTGGAACCGACCTTAAAAAACTGATTTTGCAAAAAAAATTTAGTTGGTTTTGAGGGAGAATAACCTATTAGTATCACAAAATGAAATAGAAGAAACAACAATTTGATTTCTTTTGTCATGGTTTTCAAATATTTTGTACAAAAATTAAGCGTTGTTTATAACTTTCAACTTGTAGTACACTTATCGAAAGATTTATAATGAAAATATTTGAAAAATCATCCCCTGAATTATGGGGTTTATAAAATGCTCTTAAAAGATTATACAGGGTGTTTCAAAAGTCCGTTTCGCGGCCTTACAGCGCTGTGTAGTTTTATTGTGTAGTTTTGTGTTTTTTTAGATGAGTAAAGGCAAAATTTAATCAAAAAATTGAAAAACCTTGCAAATATGTGAATATTTTCTTTTTTGAGGTCTGGAAAAGTGCTAATTTTACATGCTAATATCTCCGCGAGTATTCAAGTTATTTGCATGAAACTTTTTTCTGTGAGTTCTTCATAACGTTGGCAACAATACTCTCATTGAGATTTTTCCTCTATCTCCTATAGTTTTTAAATTAATTTTTTCAACTTTTTTATTTCGCCGCTAAGGGTTCTGTAAGTCATCTCAATGGATACGTTAGTTCCGAATAAAGGCCGTGAAACCGACTTTTGAAACACCCTGTATATTAAAACCTTCATGTGATTTGTGATTGTTTTCGTTACTAAAATAACTGGCTTGTTTCTTATTATCCCTCGCGGGATAATAAGATACAGTCACTTTGGAGCAATAAGAAACAAACAAAAATCCCCTTTCCCTTTTACTTAGAAAAACATTTTTCAAAGAAAGCTGATAATGATATAAACATTTTGTAAAAAAATCAGCTTCATAAACTTAAAGGAAAATCCTGTGGAATTTTGCATGTTTCTTATTACCCCATTTGCATCTTATTACCCCACTCTCCCCTATTTAATATCATTCTGTTTCAGGAGTAGATCTCTTTATGCTGATCCCTGCCTGAAAAACACACTATAAAGTAAAAAATATAAAGCTAATTTTTTCTTACTATATTTATGGGTTACTTGTCTGAGTAGTAATTTTAGCTTAATGTATGCATATTTCAACATATGGTTAGCAGGTAATCTACAGATTAACAAAGTTAATGAGAGAAATTAAACAAAAATCCGCACTTTAATGGATCAGCTTAGTTAATCTGTAGATTGCCTCCCTAGCTATAATGTGCACATTGTCTGATTTCAAAATATGTGCCAGTGAATTTTTGTAATATAAAAATAACCACTGATTTGAGTAAAACAGGTTATTTAATGAGATACTAGAATAAATAAGAGGTTTATTAGATCCAACAGTATTAGTTTAGAGTATGAAAACACTGGTGTTACTGAAAATTTATCTTTGGGTGAGTACAATTACCCATTATATTAAGATATTTGAAGTTAATATGTTACAGTCCTACTGTATATCACTTAAATTTTTGAAAAGTTCAATAATTTATAAAAGTGCTTCTTTCACAATTGAAGGACTTGGTGGAGGAAGGGGTTATGTTACAAAGCCTGTCCCAAAAGTAATGAGACTAAATTTCATTCAGAATTAGGGAATTCAATCTCGTTACTTTTGGGACAGGCCTTGTAACATAGTCCCTTCATCCACCAAGCCCTTCAATTATTTTGAACTCCTGTACATTTTTTGATAAATGTTATATTGATTTATCATTTTATTTTTATTTAGTTGCCGAGAGCAATGGACGAATTTCATAAAACTACGGGACCTGACAGTTTGTATTAATTTTTAACTGGATAGGAGCATACTATGACATTTAATTTTTTTTGTGTTTGTATTAATTTAGGATGAAGCTTTTATTGTGACTAAAAACTTTATAGATAGAAATGAAAATGGTCGAGATTTTTAGCACTTTCTTTTTATCAGTTAAACTTTAATTCATAATTTACAAGTAATAAGTTTAAACTTCATTACTAACTAAAAACACATTATTTTAAGTTGTTACAATGCTAAATAATTTACTTTATACAGGATGTTTCAATAGTTCTGTCCACCAAGGGCAGTTCCAGACCAGATTTGCGGAGGGGGCCATATCTGAGGGTATGTAATACTTACCAAATTAAATATCCAGCTTAACTGATTGCTGTAATGTAAATTTAAATTAATTTCGTAGCTTCTAAAAATTGATTGTGTATTATTTAGGCAGTGTGCGAATGTGCCCCAAACGAGTGCGAATGTGCCCCTCCTCTGGGGAACATTCACACAGAATTTCTCAGATTTTCGCACGTTGATTAAAGGGGGAAATTTTTGATGAATGCATTTAAAAAGGGTACTAAAATTTCAAGAATGCTGTAAACGTATGGATAAATTAGTTTTGTTTCAATATCTCATAAAGATACGGAGAAATAGTCAACAATGTACTTTTTGTGCGAATGTGCTCCCTCTCCCCTAGCCTATTTATGCCTCGGGGGAGGGTTAGCTCCACGTTTCTTCTAAGGTACCCTATAACAAGTTCATTCATACGTTAAATTTTAGATCAATTAAAAGTAGTATTTGAATTACTTTGCACATTACGTAAAAATTTACAATCACTCCAAGTTAAAATGGGGGGGTCTGTAGAAAAACCTCCAGAAAATTTTAGAAAAGTCTAAAAAATAGCTCATTTTGAAACTATGTGGTTTACATCCGAAAAGAACAGCTCTTTGTAAACCACAAAAGTTCCAAGGATAAAAACATAAATAGACGTCAAAATTTAAAATAGGGTCTGGGGACATCCTCCCGGAAAAATTTTGAAATTTACCCCTTTAAGCTAGTGATTTATCTCATTCTGAAACTCTTTGGAGACACCCAAAGGAACCCGCTTCTTGTAAAAGGCAGAATTATCAAGGGAAAACCCGGTATAGTAACAAACATCAATCAGAAAACATTTTGAAATTTGACTCTTAAAAGTAGCGCTTTAACTCATTTTGAGACACTTTGGATTATCCGCGAAAAGACTTGCTCCTTGCAAGTTTCAGAATTTTCAAGGGAAAAAATGTCAAAATTTCAGAAAGGGTTTAACAACGGATACGGACAGGAGGAAAAACAAAACGAGCGTTCAATAATACTGTACTCCTAAGTCTCTAATTAGCAGATTATAAATACTATAATTTATGAGTGTATGTGATAGATGAGCTTGTTTTCTATATCTGGTTTAATTTTTGACGATTTCAGAGGAATGCAAGTTTTCAAAAAAGTATTTATCTCAAATTTTTTCGGGGAGCACCTAAAAATACTTCGCAGAGCACTAAGTGCTCCGCGGCGCACAGTTTGGGAACCTCTGCATTATGATTATTATTTCATCGAAGAAATAAAAGTGGATTTTACTGAATAGATTAGTCCTTTTGCCATAAGTATAAGAATATCAGTTGGAATTTCAAAAGGGGAAAACTATAAAAACCCACCAACCAACCAAAAGGGGGAAACATAAAGAGGAGGGAAAGTGGGAAGAAAATTATTTTATTTTGATAAACGAAACGGTTAAAAGATCCACCACACTTACGTGAGAAAAAAATTATGATGCGTGCCCATGAATGCTACCATAGTATAAATTTAATTCTTTTACGACATTGTGAATTAAAACTATAATTTTAATAGCTTATTTTAATAGCTTCCCTTTTTATTTTAGCTTCTGTTCTAGAACCAGTCAGTAAAAAAAGAAGCATAGACGATCTGTTTGAAAGTACGTTACTTTGAAAAAATAATTATATATTGTTTTAATGATAGTTATTGTATTTATGAATATTGAAACACTATACTGGGGTGTTTCGAATTTCTGTTTCACGAATTCAGTTTTAAAACTAGCTAAAGATATGCGTGTAAGGTTAACTTCTGGTAAAGTGACCATGTTGAAATCATTTTTATTTTCCTATGGTGCATTTTTTACCCTGACTTTCCCGTTATTCCAAAACCACAATGCCCTAAACACCTCCGGTCAATGAGGAGAACGCACCATGCCCGGTATAGAATGTTCACTGTTGCCCCATGTGAAATATGAATTCTTGGGGAGGCAACACGGTCTTCTAATCCTCAACAACTCATTTAGAGCCTCTTTCACCCAATACCATGGCGTGTGGCGGCGGTTATGGACACCATCTATGGAGACAGTACTCCTCACTGATTTTCTCGGGTCCCTAACATCAAGGAAGGCTGAAGTATAATCAATTCACCTTGATACAAAATGCAGTCAAGGAAATAAATTTGGCTTTGATATTTTTCTTCTTGGCTAGTAGTTTATTTCCTAGAAAAATATTTTATTTACATCTTTATTTTTCAAATTAATTTTTTAACTATCTTACTTCAACGGTAGGAGCGCTAAGCACCATCCCATTGATAAAACATGGCTACTAGTTGCAAAAGATACTACCCCTCACTTCCAATACTTTACGAGGCGTTGTTTCAAGCTTAAGCCGTTGAAAAGAACTTTCGAAACACCCTGAAATATTTCATTGATAACTTTATTTTTTCATTTGTGCATGTTAAGAATTTAAAAACTCGTAAAGTATATTGAAAAAGGCTAATTAATGAATTAATAGGACTTCTCTAACAACTGATTTGGTTTGTTTTAGCATAAAAAATATCCATTTTTTTCCATTCAGATTTATTTGATGGCGCAGGTTCAAGTGTTTCTGATGATTTCCCAAAAAGTATGAAGCGATTCTTACACACTATACTATTTCACAGTTAAATAATATAATCATAAATCTATAATGATATTATTACTATCGTCATTATAAATAATAATATTGCTTTTATGACTTGTTTTGTTCGTTTTTTATATAAGTTCATTTGACAGTTAAGTTTATGCAGTAGCGAATCCAGGATTTTCGTCTAGGGGGCTGAAGTACCTTAAACATGTATATTGCCATGACTTTCTTGTTTTAAAAGAATCTACTTTTCAAATTTTAAATGATATTAACACCATAAGTTCCCTATTACTATCTGTTTTCATGAAAAAAGTGGAAAAATTCAAATTGTTGAAGGAATTTGTACTAAAATTGGTGGAACTTTTGAATTTTAGGGGGAGCTGCAGCCCCAAAGCCCCCCCTGGATTCGCCGAAGTGTTTATATGGGTTGATACTTATGATTTTTAGTTACAATTGAAGAATCAGTTGTGGAAATAGGTTGCTGTGAGTAGTAGGGCATCATTTATATGATAATTTTAAGATATTTTGTTAGTAATTCTTATTATAAAAACACGCAGTGTATAATTTTATTGTGTATGTTGTTTACTGACGGATTCATTTTCTAACCGAAAGTGATTTTTTCATCATAGTTTAAATACATCTAACATTACCCTTTATCTAAAGAAATGTTTATTTATGATTTTAGTTACCTCGCTAGAACCCGTCACAGATGAAAACGAAATTGAAAACCTATTACAACGTAAGTACTTTTGTTGTATAAATGCGTATATTTATCTGATGTGTATTGCCAATAATGTGTTGTAAAGAAATGAATGAAGTAAAATAATTAACACTTTTGTTTTTACACATTTTTCATGTCTTTACCATGCTTTATGATATAGGTTGAAAGCTAATCATAGTGTTTTTATGTATTTAGATCTGTTTGAAGATTCCACTTCACTTCATACCAACATGTGTATGTATACCCCTTTTATACAATAATTTTAATACCTAAAATTTTCATTGATTTTCCTTTTAAAATATATCCTTGGTATTTTCCAGTGTGAAGTCTGAGGAAAAAAGAACTCTTAAAATCTTGATTGAATGAACTGGAAACGTGAAAACGCAATAAATATCTAATAGCAAATTTAAAAAAAAATACAAAAAACATAAATATTTGCTAAAAAAACATCACGAATTAATGCCATAAGATCAATGCTTTTAAAATTAGAAGGTGTTGATTACTTTTGTAATGTGTGATTAAAATTTAGGTGTGTTATGACGAACACCCATTTTTTGTTTTATTTCTACGTAATGTATTTCCAGTCTTGGTTTATGTGTGTTTGAATTAGTAACTAAAAGACAGTTCCTTTTAGTTACTAATAATCTAATAATTTAGTTACTAATATTAGACCAATAATTATGTGATTGTATTTTTGAAGTTTATCAGTAGATACTTAATTCGTACTTATTTTTCAGGAAATTTAGGTATTTTATTTATTTGTGTTTAGTATGTTAAAGTATTTATGTATTTGATATATTTGTATTGGCTAGTTTTACTCTAAGTGTATATAAATTATAAGTTAGTATAAAAAAATTAGTTAGTTTAGCTAGTTCATTTAGCTAGTTTTAGTTTAGCTTCCTTCATTTTTATTTTATACATTCCTTAATTCGCATTTCATTATTTGTTTATGTATTGTTTTATTTGATAAATTTATTATACTCATATAATTTCTTCATCTTTTTATTTAAAATACACTATTTTTAATTTTTAAATCCAAATTTTGAAATATTTATTTCTATTTCATTATTTCATTTGATTTTTAATCTATTATGTATGTTTATTTGATTTATTTATATGTTGATTTTAATTTTGATTATTTATAACTATCATTTTTATTTTTAAATTTTAGATTCTACTGATGAAATGGGTGATCCAAATTTATGTAAACAAAGTACGTTAGTACACCAAAAATTAAATGATTTCCCTGCTATTGAGATATCACCGTTATATTGAAACTTTTCACACGATTTTACATGACTTTACTCCTAATTCAATTAATATTTTTTTAAGTTTAAATAACTTTAACATAAAGTGTTTTATATTATTCACAAAAAAGAAAGTACTAAAAAAATTAATTCATTTAATGATATTTTACAGAATTTCATGACGAACTAAACCGAAGTTCCTCGGAAACCCTCAATTCAATTTATATTTGTTAAGCTTAAATAACTTTAACATAAAGTGTTTTATATAAGTCACAAAAAAGAAAGAACTATAAAAATTAATTCATTTTATGATATTTTACAGAATTTCATGACGTACTAAACCAAAGTTCCTCCGAAACTCTCCCATTAAGTAAGTTTAAAGCTCGTTAGAAAACTGTGTGAAAGAAATGAGTAAAATTCTACCGAAAGATGATTATTTATATCCTTATATATGTTTTAAAATAATTATTTCAGATTCGTTGAACTACTTTGATTTGCAATATCAGGGTATTGATTGTCGACCTCAAGAACTAGAAAGTAATTTTTTACATAATCATTATTTTTCTTTATAAAATATGTAGTTGATACAATTTACAATTAACTTTCAGCTATAACCATTTCTTTCTTTGAATTCACAGCCACTGAAAGAGATAGCATATGGGAAAAGAAAATTTTGCCCATTCACTCATTAAAATCACTGTTAAACTATGAAGAGTGTAAGGGAATTTTAGTAGCGAATCGCATGATGACCTGTGAAGTTTCGAAATTAAATTTAAAATTTTTTAAATTTCAGTTACTTGCATTAGTGCATTCAATTAGTGCATTTCCGTTCTCCTTCCTATAAAATAAAATATGTACAGTACTGGAAAAAAAATCGACTCAGACCTTATATCTCAGGAACGGCTTGTGATATAAAGACAAATAAGGTATCATTTTTCATGATTTGAAGTATTCTATATACAGAAAATTTTTCAAGTTATTAGGGGGTCGTCTTCATATTAAACGAAGTACCAGCTTTCGTTTTTCCTATGGGCGACATCAAAGATTAATCCAGATTCTGAAAGAGCACCCTCTAAAACCCCCCAAAACCAGTTTTCATGTCATTTGGTCCCCAAATGAAGCCAGGAGTGGGGGTTGAAGTTCGTTGAATTTACGTTGAAATCTCGTTTTTCATATATTTTGATCCTTACAACCATTAACCCCACGCACACTGTAGGAAATTTCAATTCGAAAAATTTGCGCCAAGCTCATATCGCCAAAGACATACAACTTATGAAAATTACAGTAACCTTACGGTAACCATAATCTACTAACTGAAATCAACACATTTATTGTTTAAACTTGATGTTGAACATACCCGTGTGGCCTAACGGCAAGTGTGCCTGGTCGCGAATCTTTAGAGCCAAGTTCGAACCGCAGAACTTCCATGTTCTTGTTTTGCTTTTGGAAGTTTTTGTATGCCTCGAACTTAAACTACCGATACAGTTAGAATTAATAAGTTCTTATTTTTTACTCTATTAATTTCAGTAAAAGGAAAATTAACCTATTTTTTTGTGGATGTAATATTTTTTTATTTATTTTTAAATTTTGATGATATTTTTAAATAAAAGTTTACAAATTAAAAATCTTAAAATACAATTTTTTCAGATGAAAAAATTTTGAAACAATACTTAACACTTACTTTTGAAACAATACTTAATTATTCGAATAAAAATTTCACCTGCATTAAATTTGAAATGTTTTTGAATTACGCGAATAAAGTTTCAAAAAAGAGTATTCGATATAAAGATTCGAATTCATGACAGATTTCATGCAGATATTTGTGGTTTTAAATATAAATCTAAGGTCAAGAAAAGTCGTCGCTTAATAAGGACGGTCTCTTCTTACATGAATTGTTTATTAAAAGAAATTCAACGTTTTATCTTTGATATTAAATGTTATCAAGACATGAATTAATTTAACCATGACACAAATATCATCGTGTTGCTGAATTTTGGATCACTCATCTTTCCCATATGATGCCCCCCAGGGTCACCATCTCTTTGCCTATAAGGGAAGGTACCCATACTACGTGACCCATTTAGGGGAGGGAGGGGGTCTTCAAATTACCACGCTCGGTCACAGGGGGAGGGGGGCTTAAGGGTTTGTCCCGTACTCAATTTCTTCTAGTCAATACGACAAAATTAAGCCAAATTAATTATTGAAATTTGCCAACTTAAGACTAATAAGGCAAAATTAATTATTTAAATTAGACAAATTAAGCAAAATTAATTTTTTCAACTTTCTGTTTGCAAAAAATGATATCAAACCGTATTAATGAATTACTTCGTGAAAACTACAGGGAGTCTTGGCATATACTACGGATGGTCACCAAGGGGGAGGAGGGTAAAAAATGGGTCACGTAGTATGGGTACGTTCCCTAACTGGCACATCCAAGGGTTGCACCAGCCACCTACCCCTACACTAGGCAAGCAGCGTATTAAATTTACGCTACGCAGCCAGAGGGCTCAATGCTTGGAATAAAAGTTGACTTACATAATTAACTAATAATAAATAAAATAGTGGTGACTACAAAATAAAAAATTAACACTATAATAACAATTTAACTACCACTTTTTAATTTAATGTTATTTTTTATAGGTATAGTCAAAGTCAATCACTTCTTGCATTCAACCTGGTATTGGGAGAACAGTAGATCCATCCGCTATTGTCACCAAATATATGGATGATATCGTTGGTTCTTACCGGTATCGGATTTGGAAACTAATTTTGAAAACGTTAAACTAGTTTAAGTGGGATAGATGAGGTTAAATAGAAATAGGGACTTGGGGGAACAGGTTGAGTCTGAAAAATTTAACATTAATTAATATGCTGATTTTTATTGAGGCTCAAGAAAAATCAGCATGCCAATTAACGTTAAAATTTAAAAACACAAACAGAAAAAAAATATCCAACCCCTAAAATAAAACTCCAATATCCCTTTCCAATCAACCCCTCATATGTTCGGCAGTAAAAAACGTTCCCAACTCCCCTCCCCCCTAAAAAAGATTCTCTCTCTCTCTCTCTCTCTCTCTCTCTCTCTCTCTCTCTCTCTCTCTCTCTCTCTCACTCACTCACTCACTCACTCACTCACTCACTCACTCACTTTATGGTAATTATTAAAAACTTTACAAAGATGAATAAGATAAACTTTTTGCCTTTGATGTGATGATGCATTTTTCATTTTTTCCTTAAAACCCCAATTGTTTAAAATATCAAGAAGCTCCAAATCGTCGATATGATTAAAGTTAATTAATTTTAATTCATCAAGTTTATTAACTTTGAAATGTAATGATAGACCAGTCAACATGTTTCATATTTATATTTTGGTATCTTATTCATCAAGCACATAGGTTCAGAAACTTCAATGTTTATCCTTAAAAATTAATAAACTCTGTATCCAACCTAATGAAACATAACTCGTAATTAATTACTAAAAAAATGACTGCAGAATCATTAAAATCAGTATTTGAAAATTTTTCTACTCCTATATGTATAAGCAAATTTTAAACTTTGTAATTGCCTTAATTTTTCAAGATAAGTTAGTTTTCGTAAGTGGAAATTGAAAATTATTAGAAACATCGATTAAATGCTAAAAATACATCAAAAAATCAATCTATTTAAGTATTTTTATAGGAATTTTTGAGCCGCAAAAGCCTGATTTATTGTTTCATTAATTAGTTAAATTTCTAGCTCTTATCAACAAAACCACTTTCATAATTTAGCGTGATTATTTAATATCTTTATTTAAATTTTTATTCCCTTTTTTCCAGAATTAAAAAATGTTAATTTTAAATAACTCTCAATTAATTATTATTATTTGTAAACGAACGGCAATAAAAATTGTATAAATTTGTTTTAAAGGCTTTAGATTTAAAAAAAAGTATTCAACATCTATTCATCTTTGTGTTTGCCTGTATCCCTATAGGTTAACCTTGAACAATGAGACATGCGGACCACTTAACGGTATTCTAATTGGAAGACGAAATTGCGCCAAAATATAGATAAATAGCCAAATCTGCTTTAACTTTTGTAGGAATTGTGCCAAAACACATATAAGTAGCCAAATCTGTTCTAACTTTACTAGAGAATTTTAAAGAATTGTCGCCAATCTTTCCTCTTTGAAGTTAAATTACCAAAGTTTTCAAACCCCCTTCCTGGCTTTGTTTGACCCCCAAAAAACACGAAACTTGGTTTTTGGGGGTTTTAGAGGGTGCTCTTTCAGAATCTGGAAAAATCTTTGATGTCGCCCATAGGAAAAACGAAAGTTGATGCTTCGTTTAATATGAAGACGACCCCCTAAGAACTTGAAAAATTTTCTGTATATAGAATACTTCAAGTCATGAAAAATGATAACTTATTTGTCTTTATATCACAAGCCGTTCCGGAGATATAGGGTCTGAGTCGATTTTTTTTCCAGTACTGTACGTCACGTTTGCAGGGGCACTTTCGCCAAATCACTCGAAAAGTTTGCCAATCGTTTTGTGCGCAAATTTTCGTTTGTGGACAACCGGAAGTGCGATTTTTTTAGTAACGGAAATGTCCCAGCTAACCTGACGTTGCAGGGGCACTTTCACCAAATTGAATAAGAGTGGTGTCAATCGAGAGAGAATCGTTTGTGCACGCAAAAGTTTCGTTTGTGCATAAAAATTACCCGAGTTATAGCCTTTTACATTTTTGTGGGAAATTGGAAAAGCAAAGCTAGCTGGAACTTTCTCCGTTTTGTCCGAGAGTGGTCTCATTCGATAAAGAATCGTTTGTGCATATTTTTGCACGCGAAATTTTCGTTTGTGCACAACTAGAAGTACAATTTTTTTAGTGTTTTTTGTTTTAGTGCACAAATGAAGATCTTTCGAATCTTCCCAAAATCCTTGAATTTCCAACGATTTTTATGTTAATTGTCGATTTCAACAAACTTGATGATCTGCAATTGCAACGACTCGGCCTGTAAAGTCGGCTTCTTCACAACTTTTGTTTGTATTGCGGACAAACCAACTTAACTTTCATTAGAAGATTTATGTTCTTGATGACTTTCCCGCAATGCAGCCAAACAGTGAGGAGAATCTGGCCTTACAGATCGCAACCGCAAAAACGGCTGCTCCTCGAGTTTGTTATTGCGGAAAAACATAAGTATTTAAAGATAAGTATTGTCTACTTAAAGACTTGATTATGAAGTTAGTTTGAATTGGTGACTCAAATTTTAACAACTGAGTTAAAAAGTGGAAATAAAAAGACTTTTTTTGCTTTATGCACTTTGCCTTATGACATAAGACTAGTTAGATTATCTATTTAAATAAATCAAACACTGTTTTTTTTAGTTAGGATCTAAAAATGTGAAGGAAATCTTGAATTATGGTTAAACCCTTATTTTAGGTTATGGTTATAATAATTGTTGAAAAGACAAAATTTTATCTTATAATCTTTTTCTTTAAAAAAAATATAGACCTATCAGGGATGCTAGGTAACATTTTCGTTAAAAAATTCCAGAATTACTCTTAAAGTATAGTTTTTATACAATTGAGATACTTAAATTTTACTTTTAAAAGTTTGAATTTTCTCAGTTACATTTCTGGATAATCGTACATTTTTTAGCTTTAGTCCTTAAAATTAGTTTTTTACCTTGGTTCTTATTATGCAGTGTACAAATTAATCCTGGATCATATTAAAAAGCTTTTATACAGTCAATAAATGAAAACATACGCGTTTTACTTTTCGTTAAACAATTCAAAACAAATAAGACAAATTAGACATCTTTATGATATAAAAAGTCTACTTTTTAGTAAAAAAGGTTATTGAAAAAAGTTTCTTCGCAAAAAACTACCATTTTATGAACCTAAAACCAAAGTGTTAACGAGTAAAACCAGCAACATTTAACAGCACACAAGTCTTTTTAAGTCAAGTTTTCAAACTATTCATATTTTGTTAATAGTAACTAAGGCCATACCAGGCGAGGAACCAGCATAGCTCCAAGGGTCCATGGGCTCTTTTCCACACATCACGTTTACCTCTTTGAAACAAAATGTCAGAATGTTGGGGTTTTCCTAAAAAGTATCCCGTAAGATCTCCGTGTGTTACTGCTGGGAGGTACGAGGTCCTCCCCAGAAAATTTTTTGAAATTTGACTTGTAAAATTAGAGTTTTAACTCCTTTTGAGAACTTTTCTTAGGTCCAAGGGGGGCACTGTACAGAGTGCCTACCTTGGATCCGCGTCTGGGCCGTAGATCCTAAATTCATTTTGATATTTTTACAGAACCAGTTTATAAACAAAATCCAAGTTCTCAAGATAATCTCCCATTGAATAGTAAGTTTTTAACACAAAAAAGTTTCTATTTAAAAGAAATTTAATACTTTATTCTAACTATTAAATAACTATTAACGTTCTAACCTTTTAAAATATACATTTCAGATTTCTTGAATCAATTTGATTTTCTATGTCAGAGCATGGGTATTCCACCTCAACCCCTAGAGAGTAATGTTTTTACACGTAAATATTAATTACGCTACCTTATAAAATATAGGAGTTGATAAATGATAGCTTGAGTTATATAAAAATATGTTTCTTTGAATCCACAGCTTCGGAAAGTAATAGGATATGGGAAAAGAAAAGTTGGAACTTTCAAGATAACAAGGGTAATATTTTAACCTATTGAACTTTCGTTTCAGAAAAAAACAATATTGAGTTAAAATATTAAACTTTCAAAGAGGCTTTTATAAGGACTAAATTGATTCCGCCAGATTCCTTGAGTGTAGTAAGTAAAAAACCCAAAACTTCGACTTAGAGTTTTCTATAAACAAAATTACTTCGTATCTCGATGTAAGAAAAATACCTTTTTTAGCATCCTAGTCTGCAAATACAGGGTGTATCTGAAATGGTGCAACAAACTTTCAGTGATGATAGTACTCATCAAGACGAACAAGAATCGGTATAGAAAGGGGGGGTTCCCAGACCAAATCCCAGGGAGTTAAAAGTGGAGCGACACCCCAAAAAAATCATTGAAAAATTCAATTTGTAGAAGAACTACTATAGGTAAAAACTTAATTATGGTCTCAAAAATTGTGGTTTAATATGATATTTTAAATTACCTCAAAAGTCTTCACTTTAAAATTTGTTTTATTATGAAAAAAGTTAAAAAACACAAAAAAATGTGAAAACTCTGCCAAAACCTTATTTTGTATTTCGAAATCCTTTCTTTTGATTTGATAATCTGAAAGATCATAGTTGAAAACTCTTAAGTCCAAGGTTTCACGTAAATACAATCAATATTAAACGCTTGAGATCTTGTTAAAGTTTGTTTTTTACGTGCGCTAACAGCTGTTCTGGAAACAGCTCTAGAAAACTGCTTAACAAACTTTAACAGGATTTCAAGCGTTTAATATTGATTGTATTTAAGTGAAACTTTGGAGGGTTTTCAACTATGATCTTTCAGATTATCAAATCAAAAGAAAGGATTTCGAAATACAAAATAAGGTTTTGGCAGAGTTTTCACATTTTTTGTGTTTTTTAACTTTTTTCATAATAAAACAAATTTTAACGGGAAGACTTTTGAGGTTTTTTAAAGATCATATTAAACCACAATTTTTGAGACCATAAGTTTTTACCAATAGTAGTTCTTCTACAAATTGAATTTTTCAATGATTTTTTTGAGGTGTCGCTCCATTTTTAACTCCCTGGGATTTGGTCTGGGACCCCCCTTTCTATACCGATTCTTGTTCGTCTTGATGAGTACTATCATCCCTGAAAGTTTGTTGTACCATTTCAGATAACCCTGTATATGCAAATACCTATGCTTTTGCTTATTAAAATTTGTTTCCATACATCGACAACTTTCTGGGTCGCAATTTTCACAAAACTACCTACAGTTTGTAGAGGCATAGTTCTTTGAGTGCTTTATGTACGTACTCCACGAAAAAAATTTGGATTTGCAGGAGTTATGCGTTTTGCTGAGATACTCTGTATTAAATGTATTAAGCTGTATGCTATGAAATAGAACGTACTTTTCGATGTCACCGGTGAATCTTTAAAAATTATTTCTGATTTTCGACTTACTAGTGAAATTAAGTATTCGAAACCTTCATAAACAGATACAAAATTTTCTCCTTTGACAAAAATATTATACCACATCAGTGGGAAAGCAGGGTTTAAAAATGCAGTTTCTTTCCTAAACAATATTTTCTATAGAGAAAAACTTATGAATTTTGGTTAGAACCAAAGAGTATGAAAAAGAAGGTGTTTATAAATAAAATTTATAAGAGTAGTGTAGTGTTTTTAAGTTGATTTTAAATATGCCTGAAATGTAAGAAAGAAAAGGAAAATCTTTCAAAATATTGCCCATAGAACTATTGCTAACAAATTTACATATTTTTTTAAATCGGTCGTAATGACCTTACATGATTTCTAAATTCTCTCTTGCAATGTTTTACAGCATCAGCTGACAAACTAAACCCAAGTTCCTCAGATGCCGCCGGCCCATTGCGTAAGTGTCTCAAAATGTTTTGAAATCCTTACTAAAAGATAGGTTTTAATAAAATATTTTTTTAATATTTATTTTAGATTCTTTGCCACATTTCGATTTGCTTTCTCGGGATGTTCACCCTCAAAACCCAGAAAGTAATTTTTTTATTATTATTTTTTTAATTATTATTATTATTTTAATTACAAACAAAGTGAAGAAGATATATCACCTGGGATTGTATAACAATCCATGTATAGGTGAACAAATATTTACAAGGAATTACATTTGTTACACAATAAATTAACATAACATATAAACATAAATAAATTATATTTTCCGTTAATTAAAATTTTCCGTTAATTATGAATTATATTTTCTTTTAAAATAGTGTTGATGGAATCAATAGTTATTTATTTAATTATTTATTAGTTTCAATTAATTATTACTTGTAATTTGCCCACAGTCTCTGAAAAAGATATGGTATGGGAAAATACAAATTGGATATTTCAAGATAACAAAGGTAGTACTTCCAATCGATTATACAATTACATTCTTAAAAACTTTGAATGAGAAATGTCAACATGGAAACATATTTTTAAGGAAGCAGTTAGAGAAAAAAGTGATCTTATCCCTTTCAGTACTAGCCGCCCCAAATTTACCATAAGATCCAATGGCAATCTTGGGCGGTTTAGGATTGAAAGCATTAACTTTAATTTTTTTTATTCCCATGCACATAGATAATTTTAATATTTTAGTCCGCAAGGAAATGCAAATGCCTATGCCCTTTTATTGCGTTCACCGGAGTCTTGTATTATTCAGTCCCAATTTTCGATAATTATGGTTTTTAGGGGATTCAGCATTTCAAGGAATATTTTTAATGTACCCAATGCAAGAAATCTGGATGTGCAGAGTTATGCGATCTTCTGAAATCATCCCGTATAATTGTATAATGCTGTGCAGTTTAAAATTATACGGAAGCTAATGCTATATAAGTTATTGCGCTTAGCTTTTGTTTTAAATTAATTACATTAAATTAAACCTTGAAATAATTTAATTTTTTAGTCTTTTAAGCTCTTTTGAGTAATTTTAGCAAATTAATTTTTACCATTTTGAATTTTATGGACTTAATTTTTTTAACTCAGAATATTTAAGAAAAAAAATTTCTTTAAATTAATATCTTGATGCGTTTTAAACTGCAGATCTTTGCATGTCTTGATATTTACAAATAATCTAACTTGTTTTTTTAATTTTTCACTTTTTTGTACTTTTATTATTGGTTAAGTTTTTTACTTTTTACGTTTTCCCCGAGTTCCAGCTTAAGCAGGCTGGACGGGTTTATCAATAAAGTCTAAAGCTGTGCGCTATGAACTAAAATTTTTTTAAAAATCCAGTTTCTTTCCGAAACAATATTGCCTAGAGAAGACCAAAGAGCAATCTATGAAAAAGGTGTATACTATATTTATAAGTAAAGTTTAGGATTAAAGTGTTTTTTATTTGATTTTGCTACACCTAAAATGTAATTTAGAAATGAAGTTTCTTTAAAATAAATTGCCAATAGAACTTTTTCTGAAGAATTGAAGTATTCTTGTAATTTGTCTCGCAGGGGTTCTAATATATGATTTCTAAATTCTTCTTTACATTATTTTACAGAACCAGCTCACAAACTAAACCCAAGTACCTCAAATACCGTCCAATTGCGTAAGTTGAAATGTCTCTAACAAATTTCTGCCTAAAAGAAATATTTTAAAATGTTTACTCAAAGATGATTTTCAGTAATCTTATAGTTTTAATATTTATTTTAGATTCATCGCAATATGTTAATTTCTTTCCTCAGGCTATTGATGTTCTCCCTCAAAACATAGAAAGTAATTTTCCGGTTTTTTTTTAAATTTATCTACTCCACGCATATATATTTCTGTGCTATTTGTACAGTTCGGATGGACTTGTTGAAACACTCTATATAAGTGTTTTCGATTAATATCTTTGCTTTGTCTCTAGCTATTCATATTTTTGCAATTGGATATAAGAGATTTACATCAGATTCTCTATTCATTTTTACAATATTTTGCAGAGCCAGTTTACCAACTAAATCAAAACTTCCCGGAGGCTGTCCCATTCAGTAAGTTCTGAACAAATAAAAATATTCTTCGTTGAAGAAATGTGAAAATTTAATTTTTGATTAAAAATGTTTATTAATTGCGTAATCTTGTTGAATATTTATTTCAGATTCGTTGAAATACTATGACTTTCAATCTCAAGGTATTGATGTTCCACCTCAAAATATAGAACGTAAGTTTTCATATAAGTAATTATCATTTATGTTTTCATATGAAATATATAGTTGATAAATTTCATAACTAAATATTAGTTATAATTAATTGCTATTTTAAATGTACAGCCAGTTATAGAGAAATGATGTGGGAAAAGCAAAATTGGACCGTCCAAGATAACACAGGTATATATTATTTCAATCAAATTCATTCAAAATTGCGTTAGATCTTTTTTTTGTGAAATAAAAACATCAATCAAATTTTTATCAAAGCAGTTGAAATTAATTTATTTTTATACTTTGAAAAAATACCTAAAAAATACTACTTTACAGTACAAAAGTATTTTGAAGTAATTTTACAAGTGTCTTTAGCCATTCTTTTTAATGTAATAGTGGTAAGGGCCTTACGTGATTTCTAAACTCTTTGCATTATTATCCAGCTCCAGCTGAAAAGCTAAACCAAAGTGCCTCAAATGCCGCCCAATCGCGTAAGTGTATTCTCCAAAGAAATTTCTGTCTCAAGGAAATGTTTTAGAATTTTACTATAAGAACGTTTTGAATAATCTAATAATTTAAATTCTTATTTTAGATTCATTGCGATATTTGGATTTTCTTTCTCAGGATATTGATGTTCCTCCTCAAAACAGAGAAAGTAATTTTTCGTTTAATTATTAATTATGTTTTCTTTTGAAATAGATATGATGAAATTACAATTAATTGTTACTTTAAATTCATACAGTCTCTGAAAGTGATAAGAATTGGGAAAAGAAAAATAGGACTGCTCAAGGTAACAAAGGTAGTATTTCCAGCAAATTTACTTTCAAGCTTAGATGCTTTGTTTCTTTTGGTTTTCTTTTGAAATAGAGATGATTAAATTTACAATTAATTATTACTTTGAATTCATACAGCCTCTGAAAGTAATAAGAATTTAGAAAAGAAAAATAGGACTGTTCAACATAACAAAGGTAGTATTTCCAGCAAATTTACTTATTATTACTGTTATTGTTATTGTTATTATTATTATTAAATTTGTTCCGCTGGAACAATTTTTGGACATCAATTGAGACCAATTTAACTATTTATGTTTTTGTATAATATGTGTTCTCACAGATCCTTACAGGAGATTCTAAACTAATTTTCCAAATGCCTTACACAGAGCCTGATAATGAACTAAACAAAAGGTCTCTGATACCGTCCTATCCGTAATTTAAAACTACCAAAAAGTATATAATTATTCAATTAAGTTTCTTATGATACATATGTTTTATATTTATATCATTTTTAATTAACATTTAGTTATAACTATTTGTGACTTACATTTCCCAGCCAGGGTAAAAGATTCAGTATCGAGAAAAAAAATTTGCCCAGTTCAAGTTCAAGGAAGCAAAGGTAGTGTTATTTCAGCATAATTGTGCTATTTACGAACAGTTTTGGTGTTAAAGACATGACAACATTGAAACTTTTTTTAAAGAAAAAACCGTTCTTAGAATTAATTAAAGTAATTGCTTTAATATATAAATAGTTATTTATACAGTAAAGGAAAGTATGGATATCACGTTTTTCCTAAATAGTATGTTTTTGCATTTATAATGTATGATAACAATGTTTTTTACTGAAACTAGAGATTTAAATCTTATAGGTATGCAGATAAAACTTTTTAAGATTTAAATTCTGATAAATTTCGAATTGGAAAATACACTCATTTACATAAAATACACATGTTGCACGCAAATACGAAAAATTTTGAACAAAAAAATTATACATTAATTAGATCGAAAAATGCTTCAAAAAGATATAATCGTACTTTCAAATCTGAATTTTTAAAAGTAAACAGTTAATCCTTTTAAACTTGACACTTTTTTTGAAATTTTCTTTTTTATAGTATTACTAAACCTTTTTTTTATTGTCTCCCCCTCATCATAGTTATAACAACTTCATGTTTGAAAACCAAGGGGGGGGGTCGAAATTATCATTCCCTCGTATATAAGAATAGATTCTTACTTATTGAGAAAAAGATACTTCAAAAGAGCAACCAAAACTCTATCCTACTATAAGGCCAAACATAAAGTATTGCCCCACGAGTAAAACATTTTATAACTGTCCAAGTAGTAATTTTTGCATAAAAACTAGGGCACCGTGTCATATCAATAGTAGCATTTTCAAATAACTTCCAATTAATTATAGTTATTACTATATTTTCGATTTGGATTAATTAGTATTAGATAGAAACTTCGGTTTAAAAACAAGGTAGGGGATCAAAAATGTCGTTTCCTTGTAGAAATAGATTCTATAGAATCTCTTTTACGGATTATTTTCTTGCAGAAACCAAGATAGGAAGTCTACCAAAATCCGTTTCTCCTAAAAAGCCAGATGTAAAGAAGTATCCAGTTGGTATGATGTTTTCAAATGGTCTAATCTAATCTATAATATTATGCACGAAAACTAGGACAACATGCGTTCAATAATCAAAATATTTTAGTCAATTGGTAAAACTAACTGAATTTTGATATAATTAAAAGATATCTTTAAAATAATTTATTTTTCAATTAATTAAAATTGGAAATATTGTAATTTAGTGGAAGTATTGTAATTTACTGTTTAATTATCATAAAAAATAAATTTTCTTACAAGGTTAATAATATCATCTTCGATTCCTCTATATTAATGTAAAAGCCTCTTGTAATAAAAATAAATTTAATTGTTACATCCAAAAACATACCATTGCTAATTTTGAAACGTTCTTCTAAACTGAATATTAAATCAAATTTGAGTTTATTAAAAATATTTTACTTTGAAAATTCCCCTAAATTACCAAATTTTACCGTACAATTCTGTAACCCTGAATCCTCTCGAGTTTTCCTTCTTCAATCTTCTCCATGATCCAAAACGAATAAAGAAATTTTAATCTTAAGATTTTAGAAGTTATTAAAACAAATATTTGTTTGCAAGCCCCCTCCCCCCGAATTATAAATATAAATAGTTATCTTCATTGATGTGTTACCTCCATCAAGAAGGATTTACAGAGGGGATAAAAGAGATAACGTAGTTTCATTTAGTTAACTAGTGTAAATAGAATGATAGTGATAAATTGTATCCGACTAATTATTTCGATTAATATTTACAGTTCCTAAAGAAAATCTGAAGATCGTACATACTTCAAATCAATCACTTCTGGAATGTAGGTATTTCAGTAATATCTAAGATTTCAAGTAAATATAATAACTTAAAAAAATTAAAATTGACAGTATATTTGTATATCTATTGGGTTTCCCTGCCGCAGGCATGCACAATTTTTTAATTACTTTCGATGAGAAATTTTTAATTACTTTCGTCTTTCAAATAATAATCATGTCTACTCAAACTCTGCACAAAAATATTTGGTACGTTCATGATGTACATAAAAATTGCCCTCAGAAAGTTTCCTATCAATGACTTTTTTCATGAAAATTTGACGTCACATACAACAAAAACGAAATTATTTCATTCCACGGTGTACGCATGCATGCACGAAAGATATTTTAAACCATCTTAGTGTTCCAACATATACAAAAAAACAGGCTCAAGTTTTTCATGCATGTCATACCTTTTTCCGTTGCGATTAAATTGAAAATTATGGATCATAGAGATATAGTTTTGTTTGTGCAGAGTTTGGGTGGACTTGTTTAATTACTATGTAAAAGCCTTATAAGCATGTTTATTTGTTGATTCAATTTTGACAGCTCTCAAAAATTCCACAATTGTGATCTATAGACCATTTCCCAATGGTAAGTATTATCATTTTCTTATTTTCCTGTTATTGTAACAACAATTTTAAGCAGTTCATACTTCATGCGTGTGGAAAAATTTAGCTAGATGAGTGACAAATTAAACAAATAAAAATGACGAGATGAATAACTACTGGTTTTACTTACATATAAATAAATATGTAGGGGAGACAGAGGATATTTGATCCTCAGGCTGAGGAGCCTTGAAACTGAGAATATTTGATACCTAGCAACAATTTTTAAGTTATACTTGTACACAAAAACTAGCAACACCTGGTCTTTTTCAGTCTTTTTACTCAAACTTTGTACAACTTTTGCTTTGTGTTTTTTAAAAGGCAAATATCTTAATTTTCATAGTAACTGTTCTATGCAACTTAGAAAATTAAATTAAGTGTAATTTTAAAGTGATATTGTCTTTATAATTGAGTAATTTTTCAGTGAACAACCTTGGAGGGATAATTCATCAAAATGAATATTTCGTATAATCGGTCTGAAATGTCGTCTACCGCTTTTAAAAGAATGTAGCGAAGTGAAGGTAAACCAATTTACTTCTGTTGGCGACTATGGTCACCAGATTACTGGATCTAAGTTATCAAGATCGACGACTTTTTGCGGTACTGTTTTTTAACATTCGTGAAGTTAACTTTAACGGTAGACGACAATTCAGACCGATTAATATTACATTTCAATGGCCAAAAATATAAAAATACATAAAAAGCCTGAAAAAAGAAAAA
The DNA here is from genome assembly GCA_024610705.1 of Tetragnatha versicolor. Taxonomy (NCBI): domain Eukaryota; kingdom Metazoa; phylum Arthropoda; class Arachnida; order Araneae; family Tetragnathidae; genus Tetragnatha; species Tetragnatha versicolor. The sequence goes on from JANDEH010000009.1 coordinate 45,376,056, forward strand.
AAGGGTTGAGTATTAGCGGGCGCGTGCCGGTAATTTAGCTTGTTTGACCATCTTCAATTGAAATTCGGCACGGGTTAATATTATCGTAGAGGGATGCGATTTTATATCTGAATAGGTCAAGGCATTTATAAAATAAAGTAGAGGGTATGCATTCTCAAATTCGCAAAGAGAAGAAAATTCTGTCGTAAAAGAGACAAAAAGAGACATACTGACCATCTTTACCTAAGATTTTGCACAGGTTAATATCATCGTAGAGGGATATAATTATGTATCTGAATAGGTCAAGGCATTTATAAAAAAAGTAGAGGGTGACCATTTTCAGATTCGCAAGAAAAAAAATTTCTGGGACACCCTAATGCCCAAGGCCTAAAATTGTGCCCTTCCAGTAAATGAGCGGAGTGTGTTGATAAGAATGTTAATACACGGTGTTTCGAAAGTTTGCTTCACAGCTTTAGTTTGAAACAACAACGCCTCGTAGAATCACGGGAATTAACTTTTCCTATTTTAAAGTGACCATGGGTTATATGTTGAGACGGCTTACAGTGCTCTTAGTAGCCAAATTAATAACTTAATAAAAAATTAAAGATAGTACAAAAACTTCATTCTGAAAAACAATTTTTACTAAAATAAGTCACCGGTTTTATTTATTTGGAATAGTTTATGACTTTGGAAAAGTTTATAAAATTAATTGAGTGGTTTTTACATGGTTGAATAAACCAAACAACTATTCCAAATAACTAAAACTGGTGACAAATATTCAGTGTTCATATTTTGGGCAAACTTTGTTCATTTACCGGGTATATCGCACTTTTTTCACAAAAATGAGGATTCCTTCAAAACTATTAATTCTATTGGAAGTATTACTTCTGTAATATTACTGAGAAAAAGCCTGTATGGAAACTGGAAACATACCTTATTTTTAAGAATTGGCCGAGAAAAAGCCTTTAAAAAAGTTTTTAAAGTGGGGGAAATTGCAAATCCAAATGCTAAGTGTTCATTCAGTGTTCATTCATTCACCCTATGTTCTTAACCTTCTCTCAAAAATGGTTCTAAAAAGCATTGCTAATGTGTTATGATTATATGTATTATTTGCATTTTTATGATTACATGGGTTCTCAATATTTTTTGTATATTCAATACTTTATTCGTGAACAATTTTTCTTGATAATTTCTAAATTTTTATGTTTAGAAAGGCATTTAAAAATAAACTTTCGTGTTTTTATTAAATATACTCTATTTTTTTCTTAATATTTTCACAGATATCATCAAACCATCCATCCCCTTGAAAGTGAGGTCTATAAGTAAGACACCAAAAAATTGTGTTTTTCATTATATGCATTTAAAATTTTTATAAGTGTAAAAAGTATTAATGATTTCAGTGATAATGATTACATTTTAAAATAACAAAGAAGCATTTTGAAGAATATAGTTTTGTAAAGTTACATTTATGAGAGAGATAGTTATCATTTAAGAGTCAAGATCGATACAACAAGTGTTTTTTTTCGTAACCTTCAACTCAAATTTTGGTGCTGTTCATATTTAACTATGTAAAAACAAGCAAAAATAATTTTCTTATTTTTTCTTATTCAATTCCTTAATTTTACAGCTGTAAGAGAATATTTGAATCCTGAATGTCCCGGTCACCTGTTGCAACTACCATTTAGTAAGTAAATATTGGGTTTACATAACTATTCTTAATATTTAAAGCAGGGTGTCAACATAATTTAATTTTAAAAAGAGTTATTAAGTTTAATTGTTGAAATTCACGCAAGCCATATTATTTTTCAAAAATTTTATTGTGATATAAGAATGAGAAATATTATGTCCATATGATCAGAATTTTTTTGGATGAAAAATAATTTAAATATCAGAAAAAGTGTTGGGGTGACTTACCAGTACCTGATATAACTATATTAAAACAGCGTAAATATTTGTTTTCTTATCTAAAAGGTCTTTGGAAATATATCAGCCCACAAAGATATAGCTTAAATTTTTTTTAGTAAAAATTGTTTCGAATTACCTTACAACAAAAAAATCCTATCTAGTTTAGCAGCTCGATTATAAAGCAGAAATAAATTTTGTAGTAAAACAAATTTTTATGACAGCTGAAAAAGATGAAGGACCAGTATATCAAAAGAAAGTTATTCAAATTCGTAAGTAAAATTTTTATCATTTGTCAATTTATTTTCAATTTAAACGTTGACTGAAAGATTAAAATTGAATAATTCTTTTACAGCTGTTAAAGTATGTAAAGAAATTATACATCATGAGAATAGTGTTCGAAAAAGTAAGTTTTCGATGGAGTATAAAATTTAAATCTTATAGATATAAGATTTACATAATTGAATGTGAAATAATTTGAACTAAAACACAGTTTTCGTAAAAGTATTATTGGTATTATAAATTCGTATGATTTAAGGTAAAACTTTTACAGCTACGCCGGCAAAAAAAATTACTCCGATTCATAAAATTCTAGTCAGTAAGTACATTTACAAATATTTCAAATTTGCATGATTTTGCATTGTTTGTACATTTAGTATTTTTGTAGGTTCTTCATATACATATATAATATTACTATGAAATAAATATTCATTCACAGATAAAATTAAATATTCATACAGAGTAGGAAAATAAACATTTCTCCCAGAATAAAAACAAAATGGAAAACTTAATGGTAATTTTTAAAATGATTTCAATAACTAAGAGTAAAACGAAACTTTCTATTTATAAAGTGAAATATGTTTCTCTCATTGTCTTATAAAAACACTAATTCGAAAATTCTACATTTCGTTCATGATTTTCTTATTTTACAGTATCTGAACCGGATGGAGCTACATCTCCGAAGTATGTAAATTTTTAGTCTTGCAAATCAAATCTTACCTTTTAAAAAGTGCTCATTGTATTTTCTGAAATTTTCTTTCTGGGTAAAAACTCAATAAGATATCTTTAATAATTATAAAATTTTATTTATAGCTGAAACCCAACTATAACTCTTTTGATAGTAGAAGCAAACTCGATATATTCTTAGCAAGAAATTACACAGGAGGTAGAATGGGGTTCATAGTTTTGATCACCGCTTGAGTCAAAAACAAAGCTACAGCTTTTTACTACGAAAACTCGCGTCCTTAAACCTAAAAATTCAAAAATATTTATCGAAAATAAATATAAACTACAAGTTAAATCATCAACTCCCAGGTATAGAGCAGAATAAGGAAATAAGGACTTATTTACAAAAATCTAAAGGCAGTCTCATAACCACAGCTGCCGATCTAATTTTTTATTGATTCGAATCACTTGAAATTAAAAGGTTGTTAGTAAGAGACAATTATGAAAATTTACAAATTTGTATGTTAAGGCGAAGTAATAATACGTAAATGAACTTTCAATGCCATGAATAGAAAATCCACTAAATGTACTTTAAGAATATGCACTAACTACTTATTATTGTAACTCGAACAGATATGTAAATTTTACCTTTAGGTTCTATCTAAATCTTCAAAAATTGGTAGAAAGGAGCTAAAACCAGTTATCAAAAATTTCAACCCCAACGCTCAAGGAAATCAAACAAATTAACGCATGTTGGTCTTTTACTATTTATCGCCAATAGTTTGCACCCTTTTTTATCCTGAAAAACGTAAAAACGCCATTTTATCCCTTCATATAAAGGCTATTAAACCTTTTTAATGGAAGGCACCCATGACATTCCCTTTTATCACAGATTGTTGATTAAATACAATTTTTTTTCAGGAGAGCTAGAGTAGAAAAAGATGCTGCTGAAAAACCTTCAGTAAACGCGTAAGCATGTTTAAATAAGTTTAGCATCGCTTAAATCTTAATGATTGTATTCTCTAATGTGTTATTATTTAGGATTTTCTTTCTTTACTAATTACCATGATATACGCGCGATATTAGATATTCTCACAAAATTAGAGGTCTTATTCAAAATTGCGAAGTTGGAGATATGCTTGCATTTATGGGATTTTATTTCATATAGTTTATTTAGTGTGGTAGTTGCTTTAATTGTAAGTGCAATAGTTGGCCTGCTAAGAGAAGTCCCAAAAATGTCTTCTTCACAGAATTAATGCAGGCTCCATTACAGAAAACCATTGGTTATTAAATACCAGGGTTTGAATTTAATGATCACACTTGTTCACCAAAATCTGGTTTAATGATTTAATTTTGAATAAAATCGTGAAGTTAGAGCCTGGTTTTAAAATTATGTTGAATTATGAAAAAATACCCATGAATTTTATTTTAGTTGGCTTACGTTAGTTCCATAAAATTTCGTTGACAGTAGTTCAGTTTTATATACAGTATAACCTCGACAAATCGTAATTGAAGGGACAAAAAAAATCCAGATAGTTTTCGAGGTGACAAGATTTCTCCAAATTTAAAATTATTTATCACTTTATTTCCCAATGGGAAAATATTTTTTCGAGATTCAAAGGTTTTCAAAAAATCAAAGTTTGAGGTAGTGAGGGTATACTACTATACTATTCAATAGAATTGCAAGAATTAAGTTAGTGATATAATTTGTGTCTTGTGTGATTCTTAATCGTGTATGGGTGTCTATCTGTCTATTCTATCTAAAAGTTAGTTTTATATATTTGTAATCCACAAAGGATTGAGATTTATTAATACTATTTAGACTGAATTTTTTTTCTAAAGTGGATATTTAAGTTAAATAATTTAGAAAGGAGATGAATTTGCCGATTAAAATAATGAGAAGAAATGAAGTTAAAGAAACGAGGAGAGGGATAGAGATTTTATTTAATGCTAGGATTTAAAAAGGTTTTTTTCATTCTAAATTCATACGGAAATGTAAAAAAGAAATGATAAACGTAGAATGTTACATTATCATCTCCTTAATACACTATGCCACGCCCTTTCTTAAACATTACATATCATGTAACTAATTAAATTATTTTAATAAACCAGGTGGAATTTAACCCAATTGTACTCTGTGGTGGATCAACCATCTAAACAGCAAGACAAATGAGGAAATTTAGTAAGTAGTATAATTTTCAAAGGTTTTAAGGTCTTGTCTGCAGTTGTAATGTATGATAAAATATGCTTCTGTACCATGTGTTAAAGTATGTTTTTTAACTTTTAAGGTGTGTTTGGAGTTTTCAAGGAAATTCGGCTGACCGGTATTCCTAAAATCTAAAGATCTGCAGGTATCCTGAATTAAAAAAACGTTTAGCTTATGCGATTTCGACTGACTTTGGAAATGGAACCAGATACCTATTTTTCCAAGAATCTATCCTTGAAAACATTCTTCAGAAAAAGTGAAGTTCTACTGTTCTACCCAACAGTGTTAACTAAACGAAATTTTTATATTCTTATTCATTTTATGGCCTTGTTTTTTTTAAATAATTTTACTATCTAAGCATTCCTTTTAAGAGTCATAATCAATATTACTGTCATATGTATCACCTTCACTTTTATTGATATTCCTTTTAAAACTTGAATGAAACTTTGCGTGTTTGTTTTGATCATTAGTGCAATATGTGCTTTAAAAAAATTGTAAGTTATGTTATGGACAGATGAATGTATAAATAATGCAAACTATGTTAATTTCAAATTGATCACAGAAGAAAAAATCCCTCTTCACCAATTTCGTAATTGTTATCAAATAACCTTCGTAATCAAAATTCTTTAAACTGAATAATTAACTTCAATCGACCATTTTATTTTAATAAATCTTATCAAAAACTTTCATTTACTGAAATGAAGGCTAGTGCATTTAGTGTTTCTAGTGTAATTTAGTATATAAAAATTTTATGTCTACATAATGTTTATTAATCAAACATAAAAATTAATTAGGAATGGTAATACATTTTCTTCAAGCAAAACTATTTTACATATTTACCAGAACCTGTAAAATAAAAGCTGCAATCACAAATGACCACGATGTGTTCAATTTCACATGTTGTAGAAGATGCAAAAAACTGTTAGTTTTTTATATAGTAATAATTGTGTGTCATATTTTTTAAATATTGTGTTTTCTGTGAGATTTTTGGCACACTTCTTCTTGTTAAGGAAATTGACTATCTTATTGATGAAATACACATGTTGAGTAGGTAATATGTAGAATGATTAGGTAGATCCGTTAAAGTGCGGAAAATTTAACCATTTCTCACATATGCCTAATCAATCTGCATGTCATCTTTATAAGCTGCATTTTTCACTCGTTTAAGTCAAATTTACTTTACTCTTTTATACGCCTGGATCTTACTCAGACTAGTAACCCATAACTGAAATATTGTATATTGTGAAATAGTCAGCACATATATTTTAAACTTAATTATGTAGTTTTAGTTTGGTACATCCAATAGAAAAGGTTACAGATAATTTTTAATTTTTGTTATCAGATCAAATTTTTTAAAACCTTTATCTAATAATTGATTGTGTAATTTTTTTTGTTATAATTTTTAGAATACGATTTGTCTAGAACCATAATGTTGAAAGTTATAATAATGTTTCAGAGTGTTAATACAGTGATCTAATACAGTGCAACTTTGATAACTCGAACGTCTCTAAGTCGAAATCATGGATGATTCAAGGTTGTATTTTTATCAATCTTAAAAAATCGCGGATAATTTGAAGTTCAACTTCTTAAATTCGAACTTTTCTCACAAAATTTTGAAATAATAACGAACTGTTTTCGACATTCTTTGTTAACAATCATTGCCGGAATCTCAAAGGCAACGTAGTGGTTTTTATGAGATATATTCAGAACGAATATTCCTTCACAGTATTTTTTGAAACTATCTTCGTGTTCAGAACAAGAATTTAACGGTTTCTAACAGGTGTTGTTCCTTAGAATGTTCGCCAAAATTCAGAAAGATGTATTTCAAAGTTCACATTCAGAACAAAAATTTAACGGTTCCTCAGTTGAAAGGGTTGCTTTATAAGTCGAAGGATAGAAAGTAATATTTTTAATTAATTAGTGAATCTGGAACAGCAGGTAAAAGACAGGGCTCCTGTAATTCATATTCTTCGATAATTCGTAAGTTTTCCCTTCAGCTTAGAACCATCCAAGTTGCACTGTATAAAAATATTAATCAATACTATTTGTTCTAGTATCATTGATATCATGTAATCCACTTTTTGATACTTTCAGTACTTTGTTGATATTTTTGTGTATTGAATTGTATTGTATTTTTTCAATGTGTAAATGATATGTAGATTTTGAAAGTGGAGTCCAACTGTTGTGATATTTTTAAAACTCTGCGTTTGAGTATATTCAAATTAATGATTGGTGATATTTAAAAAAAATGTGTTCTAGTTTAAATGCATGAAAATTCTTTAGGTTACAGTTTAAAATAAAAATTTATAAAAATAAGTTCTACCTTTTATAAAACTTTTGGATGGATTCCACTTTCAAACCATCAAGCAACTAAAATATTAATCCTTTGATATGTTATCTTTATCTAATGTAATTTCTTATGAATAATTGTTCTGGATTAGATGGTTTAGAATTGTGTCACTTTTTCTTACTTTTATAATTATCCATTATTGTATACTAGTCCAATTAAATCATTTTAAAAAAGAATTACTTTCTATATTTCTCCGTATGCAATTAAGGCTATTATATTATGGTATTTCTTTGAATTTAAAATATTTTATATTTATAATTATTAAATTCAAACGGGAACTTTCAAAAACGATTGTTCTTTTAGATTAAACCAGAAAGATGAATAATAAAATAAATGGATTTCCTCTCCACGCCAAACTTGGTAAGGGAAATATTTCCTAATTCATGCACAATTTTCAAAGTCACTATTTTCTATTTTGTTAAAGAGATACACATTTATTTTTATTTCTCACTAAATCATAAGTTAACATTTTCACACCATTGATTCCTTTTTAGAATATTTTTCACCACTTTGCAAATTTTCTTATACTTAATTATCAATATTTTACCGCTTGTGATAAATTTATGTGGGGGTAGTGTTAAAATCTGAATCAAGAATAACTAGTTTATCATTAGGATAAAAATATTTAATTTAAAGATTTTTTAAGTATTTTAAATTTTTTAAAAGTAGTAATTACTAAAATTAATATGCGTCATTTTAAATTTAATAGGAACAGTAGTTTTGAAATTATATTTGAAACATACCTTGAAAACTATTAAATTTTTCTTAAAAATCTATGAAAGAATTTCTTAGTAATATTTAATACTTATGTCTCCTTTACTTTCATAAAATTATAAGCTAGTTTCTTTTTTTCTAATTGGCATGAAAAACCTATCAGTATTTACTTTCCAGAAGTTTATCTACTATTTTTTTTTGTTATAAATTTCCATGAATTCCAAATTTTCTAAAATTAACCATGTCTCGATGATAGTTAACTGAAAATATTAATTTTGATTGATCCTCTGCACTAATTCTTAGAGGAGAAATAAGTACTCACTCCAACCTCCACCCAACCAAATACATTTCATTAAATAAAAGTAATAAATGTTTAGTACGCAAAAAAATTATCAAAACGATAAAGCTATTTACAATTTTTATCAAGAATAAAACTCGGTGTTTAAAAATACACTCGACATCACATCTAAACTGACCCTAAGTACCCCCTATTTTCACATTTTCACTCCCCTTTTATTACCCTCTAAAATCCTTCAGGATCCATTGGAAGATGTTACATGGCCACCTAAACTCATGAGGCAAGAAAAGCTCGAAATTGCGACGCGTGATAGTGGTCCTCACCTCACTTTTGTGATCGCTCTTTCCAACAACTTCACTCCGAATTAACTTTCGAAGAATTTCAAATAATAGCAGGGTGGTTTTTAATTAAAGAAAAGCTTAATTTAATGGCAATTGGTGAGTTTAACAATTTAATTAAAAATCACCCTGCTAATATTACACTGTTCAACAAATTTGACCTTCAAAATTTTTCCTTGATGAAAATAGTTATTTCTTACAGATTTTGGGTCGCTGAATACGAAAATCACCATTAAAATTTTCCATTGACTCAGGATTTTCGGGGAACAGCCCCTCCCCCTTTTTACGTTTTCGACGACTTTATAACTTTAAACTCGATTTTCAGGGTCAAAAAGCATTGTTTTAGTCTTCAAATTTCCCCCAGGTAACAAAAAATGTTCAAATTAATAAAATATGATAAATTTATAACAAATAGATAGGTTTCAGGGGTAATTACCCCCTAAAAATACAAAAAATAGCTAAAAATTATAGAGGTTTCTAAACGCTATTTTTTCCTCTTATTTTTTACGCAATTCCCGTTTGAAGCGTCCTAACCCTTTCCCAAGGACCCAAATTTGATGACAATATGCAGCATTAATTTTCACTAAAAGCGGCTGAGGTGTTAGCCTCCCAGAAGCCCCCGCGGAAGAGTTCGGAAGACTTCCAGAATCGCGAAGGCGCTCGCGAGCTCAGGAATTAATATTGATAATTTTGAAAAGATTACAAATGAAGTTTTTCTTATATTTAGGGTCTATCCTAAGTAGAAACTCTTCAGTCAGTTCTTTAAAAACTGACCGGTTTTAGGGAGTGAGGATTCCATGTTTCAAGATGTTAATAGATGCACGGTTGTGGATAACAATAAGGGGGCACCCCCTTAAAAACTGAGGGGGATGGAGGAAAATGGGTGTCATATTTGAATTCAGCAGATCATTTTACACAAGAATCAGCTGAATTTCAGTTAGTGGCTTCAAATTTTTTTGTACAGTACAGTTTAACTCTAAGTGCGACATTAAACCCTTCCGTGGGTGCTTTGGGTGCGCTCTCACCTCAACCGCTTTTAGTAAAAATCATTGCTGCATATTGCCATCAAATTTGTGTCCTTGGAGAAGGGTTAGGACCCTTCAAACGTGAATTGCGTAAAAAATAAAAAGAAAAAATAGCGTATTAAAACCTCTATATTTTTTAGCTAATTTTTTGCATTTTTAGGGGGTAATTACCCCTTAAACCTATCCATTTGCTATAAATTTATCATATTTTATTAATTTGAACCTCTCTTGTGCCCGGTGGGCTATTTGAAGATTAAATCAATGCTTTTTGAGCCTTAAAATCGAGTTTAAAGTAATAAAGTCGTCGAAAAACGTAAAAAGGGGGAGGGGCTGTTCCCCGAAAATCCTGAGTCAATTGAGAATTTTAATGGTGATTTTCGTATTCAGCGACCCAAAATCTATAAGAAATGACTATTTTCATCAAGGAAATTTTTTCGTTGTTGAACAGTGTTAATATTTAAAAAGCTTCGAAAGTTTCATTAGAGTGAATTTTAAAAAGGTAATTTAATTCACATAGTAAAGTTGAGTTGTGGTCAAAGAGCGATCAAAAGTGACGTCAGTTTTCAATTTCGAGCTTCTCTGGCCTTGGTTGATACCTCTCTCTTTGGGAACTAGCACTAGATCAGGCTTGCGCAACATACGGCCCGCTGGCACATTTGGCCCAGAAAGTCTGTCAATAATGCTTTTAGGCTGATAAAACTGAAATGGTTTAGAAAGAATGACTAAATTTAAAAAGATTTATTTTCATTAGTTCTTATCAGTAGCAGATCCAGGGGGCACGTACCCTCAGAAGGGTAAAAGTTTATTTTATAAAATTACAATTGAAGATAATTTCTTCAAAAAATATCGTAATTTTGAAGCTTTTAAATGCTTTAATGTCATTTATGGCCAAAAAAGTATATTATCCTTCAACATTTTCAAAAAACATCGCAATTTTTGCTGCTCGTGATATTTTAAAAATCTAGGTGCCCCTCTAGAAGGCAAACCTAGATCCGCCTCTGGTCCTTATGAAGGTTTGAAGAAGAATTCCCTAAAGGAGCATTTTGAACTTATTTTCACCGATTTACAAAATGCAAAAGCAGCTTTCAAGAGTTATAGGAAACCCGTAGGTAATTAGTCAAAAATAAAACACCCTTAATTTTGTAACGGTAAAAACTTGAATGACAATATATTACATGATACCCTCTTATCTCAGTTATAGTATAGTACTTAATTTCTCTCAATATCATGAATACGCAATAAGGGATTTAGATTGATCTTTTGTCCCGCGAGACCGGCCGACATCGATTTTTTGGCCCGCAGTTGATTAAAAGGGCACAATTTGGCCCGCTTCACCGTTAAAGTTGTACAAGCATGCACTATATCAAATGAAATATCAGTCATGTTTGTCTATGCACTTTGTGTCCTTTTTTATTCATAAATTTCTTAAAACTCTATGCTCTTTAGCGAAACTGGGTGAAAACTCTACTTTTCCCAATCCACACTGGACACAGCTACCTCATCACCCTAGTAAGAATTATTAGACACTATTCCAATCTTTCAATTTTCTCTACATTTGTTTCAGAGAAACGAAAATGTTGTATATTATTTCAAATTTCAGAGTTCGGGTCTTTTTCTCCTAATGGCCCGCAACGCAGTATGGAGCTTCAAATTAGTAAGCATGCCTATATTGATTGTTCTTTTTGTCTCAATAAATATTAAAGTGAATAAGTTGCTTGACAGGCTAAAGTAGCTAACATAGAAAAATTAAATTACTATTAAGTCTTAAATCTAACCAATGGTCTGATTATTTACAGTGTAAAAAATAATCCTGTAAAAAAACAGAAAAAATCCTGTAAACAGAAAAAAGCTGTAACCTACAGGTAAATGCTGTAAAAGAAACTTTCTGTCAAGTGGGCTACATATTTTTTCTGTTGCCTCACAGTAATTTTCTGCTTGTGCGCATCCGTGTCGACTTATTTTAGCTGGGTTTTTTTTTGAAATTTTAATAAATCAATAACCGGGGATAGAGCCCACGACCTACCGCATGCTAAGCACGCACGCTACCGCTGCTCCAACGCGGATTCAGTAAAAGTAGAAATTATCCGAATATGTTCTTTCTTTCTCCACGAACTGAAACTTTCTGTTTAAGTACAGATAAGCTAAAAAACTAGAAAAAAGCTGTTTTTTTACATAAAATAAATAGAAGTGCGGTGGGAATGTTACATGACAGAATATCCCTGTAAACATGAAGTCATTTTTATTGAAACTTTCTGTTTTTCTACAGTTTTTTTTACAGTGTATGTATTTGAGAACGAGATAATTGGAAAGAAAATTGATTGAGATGGTAAAACATCTTAATACAGAAAAGAGATAACCAAAGAAAAAATGCCATTTAGGAAGATTCAAAATCAATGGGCAAAAATGCTAGATGGTGAGAGTATATAAAGAAAGTCCAGAATCATCGTTTTGACACCGTAGAAAACCCGAGGAGCTTGAGGGAAAACAGTTAGTCTGTTGTAACAGAAAACAGTTAGTTAGTTTCAACAGGGGGTCTGGGGGTCCTCCAGAAAAAATTTTTGGAAATATGCCCCCATGAACATGGTTTTAAATTGTTTTTTTGGTACACGTAAACCCAAATTTGGACCTACATTTTTAGGTAGAATTTTGATTTTAATGAACTTATAACAAAAAAGTTTGATTAATACAGGTTAAATACTAAAGGGGGTTCTGGGGGCCCTCCCCCCGAAAAATTTTGAAAATTTGACCCTAAAATACTGGGTTTCAACTTAACTAACAGTAAAGTAAAAGTTAATTACTTGGGACTTAGGGGGGGGCAGCTGCCCCTCCCTGCCCCCTCCCTTGGCTACGCCCATGGTTGTGAGAAAATTAAATTAAATTTATGACATATGTATTGAAATTGAAAAAAGGGTTTTCAAAATAGCTAGCTATACCCTCACAGACGCAGTAATCTTCACCGTAATGCCTTAACAAAAGGAAAGTCACATTTTTTAAATTTTGCTTAACCCCTTAACAGTGACATTTATTTCAGAAAAATTGACCAAAAATGGAAAATTTTGTTGACTGTTTAATTTTGTTCTTTATATTATTATTAGTGTTAGAAAATAATTTCTTATAAAAATAATAGTTAGTGTACAATTAATACACTGTAAATTTAAATGCAATTACAAGTGTATTAATTATTTTAACAAACGCATAAAAAGTATTGGATTACACACATTTCTTATTAAATTAGGAAGAAGATTATCCAAACATGATGGCTCCCAATCTCTAAACGGCGAAAAATCACTATCATCATCGAAACGAACTCAGTTTGGACTTCTCAAAACGGAAACGTTAATTTTTCTCCCGCCAGAGCTCAGTTCGGGTATCACAAATTCTGCACTTAGTAGTTGCCCGAGCTGAGCTCGGGCGACACTGTTAAGGGGTTAATATAAGCGTCGCATAGTTCCAAAATTTATACCAGATCTTATACCCACCTTTTCAATTTTAGCCCATTCTTCTCTTATTGGTTGGGCGAAATTTCTCTTGAAAAATATTTTTTATGAAATAAAAACCGAGGAGGAGAACCTAGGAACTGTTTCATGCTAAGCAAACGTGCTACCACTGTTCCGGGGAAGATTCTGTAACCTTCAAACCTAATTATAACATATTCCTTTTTGGGTTTAACTTTGACACAGGCACAGTGTAACGGATTGCGAAAACTAAAAAGGTAAGAATAGGGGCTTATAAAACTGATATTACCCCCCATAGTTTTGGAAATGTGCATTTCGTGAACTTTTCTATTAACCCTTTTAATCCTAAGCTGCCCGAGATTACCATTGATTCCAAAGGGAAATTAGGGCTTGAAAGGGTTAACTGAAAACAAGAAACCATAGAAAAACTTAACACGTGAGCTATACAGATTAATGTGTTAAAATAAACCTTTGAAAAATCTCGATGAGCTACAAAACAAACCTGATTACCCCGTCTTTACACACACACACACACACGATCACAAATTGACTTCCATTACCGCACATTTCAGCCATTTCCTTCTGTCTACGTTCACACATTTAAAATCAATAATCTGGCATATTTTGGACTTCACTAACTAATCGAGTTGGAAAATGTTCAATAGAAATCCAAAATCCCACACACACACACAATTGACCAGCCAGTTCTGATCTGGGTTCAGCTGATTAAACGCAAAAGGTTCCTTCAGAGGCAAGATTGATTTTAGAAGACCCATCAATCAACATATCCTAGTTAATTCTAAATCACCAAATATTTAATGACTTACCTAACATTTCGTCCTAAACGCTGAGATCACTGGATTATCACTGAAACAAACTCGGCACGCGCAGTCTCCATCACATTAACTCTCCAGCCATCCTCATCTCAAAACTTCGATTAAGCACGTTATAAAAAAATTCTTTGCCTTGAACGATTGCCATCATGTACCCATATATTGCCGATATTATCATAGGTTTATTTCACATGCTTTCATTATATTATTTTACTGGTGAGTTTTTCATTCAGCTTTTAAAGTTGTTATTGCCATAAAATCTAATTTCAGCACCAGGTATTGTTAATTACAATATTTTAATCAAAATCACTAAAAGAGGAGATATTATTTCAATTCGTCTAAGTTAAATTTAGATTATACATAATATATTTGTTTACCTTATTTTCGTAAATATTTGAAATCTTTTTCGATATTTTATATTCAACTGGTATGTAAAACTTCTTAAGTCATTAGGCCGATTATAACTTTATATAAAAAATAGAAAGTTTTTTATCTGGTATTGATTATTCATATGAATCATTATTATATTATGTCAAAATATTATATTTTTCGACTAAAGGTGGTTCTGAAATCAAATATTTTATAGTCTACGCAGTCTACGGATATTCATGAGTACATTTTATGTTTTTGAGAAAGGTAAAGACTTCAAATTTAATTCTTTTTTAGTGAAGTTAGAAGCAAATAGGACTTCACGTACCAAGTCTTTACTAAATTCAAGGCATTTAAAAAGTAAGCATAATTTTGAATCCTTCTTTAATAAAACAGTTACTTTAACCGTAAAGTAATTACATAACTATTACAAAACATTACCCTTTAAATAAATTTTGGAATTAGAGCTCTTATAACCAAAATGAACTAATTAAAACAACATCTACCTGTAATGTAGATGATTTCTCAAAATAAGTTTAACGACTGTGTCACTGATTTTGTAACGATATCAATTTTAAGTAATTATTGAAGTTATTTCACTTTATTTTCATTTAAAATACATGATTTTTCACAACCTTATGCATCATAATTTGTTTATTTAGGTGCAAAATTAGACAGAAAGTTCAAAGAAGTAACTCCAGGTAGACTTTAGAATCCTTTTAATCCTATTTAAATTTTTATGCTATGTTTTGTTTATGAGGTACAAATATCGGCAGAAAATTTAAAGAAAAAGGCAGAAATTTGGCGGTTCAGGAAATAACTTTACGCGGTCTGGATTTGGACCGTGTGGTCTGCCATTTTCCTATCCTTGTTCTATATCTAAACGGTCCATGATTGCAAGACAGCCATGAATGGATTTAAATGAATCGTCAGTTTAAAAATATGTCCCAAAACCAAGTTTTGAGAAAATCGAAAAACTGTGTAAATAATGGAATTTTCATTGTAGTATAATATCCAAATTTTTATTGGAAATTCAGGGCCTTATTTAGAATACAGAACAATCATCGAAAAATATAGGTATATTCACAAAAATATTGTACAGTTGAAAAAAATTAAGTTACAAAAGTTGAAAAATTAAAAAAAATACCTAAATTGACGATTGAATTATATTTCTGCTTAGTTAACAGCAGGAAGTGGAAAGTAGAAAAACTATAAAACAAATCAAAAGGACTGTTATGAAACTGAGTCCTTAACCAATTAAATGAATATCAATGGAGTCCAACAATTACTGGGAAAAAGGTGTAAAAATACTTTTAAATTAAAAACAAATTTTTCTTTGCCTTAATTTACCGCACAAAGAGATAAGAAAAGAAAGACAAATTAACTTAAAAATATCAAAAATTTTTTTTAAAAAATACAATGAATAAACACCGATTCCGCCAAGTTCAAAGGGTTATATCTGCATATAGGGGAAGTAGTTATTTCCCCCCTCTTTCCACTCATGGGTGGAGCGAACTTTGATGATTTTTTTTAGCCCAAAAAGTCAATCTTCCATCTTTTGGACTTATTCCCTTTTTCCAAACTGACGATTCAAATTAAAATAAATCAAAAGGAAAAAATGCTAAAGAAGAGATGAGTGATAAATAGTGAAAGATGCTTAAGAAAAGAAAGGTGCAATAGCAAAGAGATGTTGAAGAGTAGAGAGATGTTACAGAGCAGAAAGAAGCCTATATAGTGATAAGTAGGGCTGTGATTTATATGTAATTAAAAATCCAAAATATGTACATATAATATGTGATTATTTTAGCAAAATATGTATTAAAAATGCCAAATATGTAATAATAAAAAGAAAATGTTAAGTAATTTTTTTGAAGTGGCTCTTCAAATATTACGCAAGCACATAGTAGGGAAGGGTATAGTTTTCGCTATTTGCTGACAGCTCATGTTTTTTTGCTGTCTTGTCGCGATAAAACCATGTATCGACATCCCTTCTCGGCGCACCTGACACGATTCATCTGACAATCCCGACTTCACAACCTTTTAAAAGTTAAATTCAGCATTGGGTGCATTAATTTTAACTACAATTTAAATGCGTATTTCATTTTATGGGTTACTTTAATTTGAAAATCGGTCAAATGTGTGATTATTTTTGAAAACCTTGAAAATGGATAAATATGTAATAAAAATATGTAAATATGTGAAAATATGTAAAATAAACATGGTCTTAATCGATTCAAAATCTTTTAAAGCGTATAAAATTCAAGAGCACACTTTAATATCAGATTCCTGAACAAATATGTAAGTACATATAAATCCTAGCCCTAGTGATAAGTGATTCTCAAAAGCATAAAGAGGTTCAAGAGCTAAGAGATTAATTGCATGATTCTGAAGATATGAGATAGGTCTAAGAGGAAATTTTAAACCAGAGTCTAATTGTTTGTTATGTAGTATAACGGTATTCTCTCTCAAGATTTGATTGACATCTGAAACCCCTTTTTTCTGTTTTAGAGATAATTCAAATGTTTGGGTTGATAAATCCTTATTTGAAAACAACAAGTGAGTAGTATATATTTCTAATTTCTATATAAAATATAAATAATTTTTGAACTGAAATTTGTGAATCCTTGCTTTTATCCTAACTTTCAAGATGCATATACAAATTAGTTTTATCAAATGAAATAAAATACAATGCACACAAACTTTATAGGCTAATTAATTAGGTTTCGGTTAATTGTGAACTTGCGTTACTTTTAATATTCTTTAATATTAAAATCATAAATAAGACTTTATAATATACTTAACAAAATTTCATAATGGATTGTTAATTATAAAGTTTACAATTTTATTTATATACAGTTGAACTTGGAGAAGGGGACTCCTGGGGGACCAGAGTTTTAATTCCACTTATTCGGGAATTACCCTTGTCCATTATTTTATGAATAAAATTAATAAGGCAATTTCAAAAAAATATATAAATATTGGGAAAGGTTGAACCCTCTTAAATTTGCCCATTTTCTATCGTAGTAAATTATGCCTGATTTTAGTCAGGGTGTAGTAGTGGTGGTAAGCCTTTATAAAACTTGAAGTTTTCGGAAATTACTAATTCGATGATCTAAGGTTTTCTAAGCCTTAATGAAAGGAGGTTTTTTATAGGATAAACAAAGAAAATACAGAAGCAAAATGTTGATCCTAATTCGTTTTAACACAGCAGTGGGGATTTGGGATGTTATAATATTTAACCCTTCCAGTCCTGACCAAGTATTTAATGGAAATATTGGGGATCTAGGATTAAAAGGATTGAATAAGATATTGAAAAGGGGAAATATTTTATTGATCAGGTGATAAAATGAAAAAGACAAAAGGAATAGAAAAGTACTTTTTTCTCACCAAAATATTAAGGGATGGATAATTTTATATGAAATAACGTGATCTCTCGTGGTACCTGATACTTAAAACCTAAAAAAATTACCCACCTTTCCCACCTTCACTCAAAATTGATGTCAATACTGTATCCGAGTTTGTTCTGATTTAATCAAAGTTCTGGTGTTTTCTATTTTTATAGAAGCCCGGCTTTGGCTAGCTGAGGAAGCTCGAATGGAACCAATGGGTTTGTTACATTTTATAACACAATTACTTTTAAGCAATAATAGCTGAAATTATTTGTTAAAAGAAAAAGCTCTTCAAGATCCACCAACAATTTACCTTGTAAGATACCTTAGATATAATAATGATTTAATATTTTTTAATAAGTCTATTTCAGATTCAATATTTTTAATTAATCTAATTCATTATTTTTAAAGAGTGCAACTATTGAAAATGTTGATGTTAATTTATTTAAAGTAATTAGTAAATAGGTACAAACAGAGTAAAAATAATAAGATAAACACATAAGTTCAGAAATTACCAAAAAAAATTTTAACTTTTCTAATGGAATGACGTAGTTAAATTCAATTTAAATGCTTTGAGATTTTAAAAAAGTTTTCAAAATGGTAACAGAAAATTGTTTTAAACCTTTTTTTCCTAGATTTATCAGTTGCAAAACGAAAAGAGGAAGAAAACATACAAAGAACGAGTAAGTTTTTTACCTTGCGTATACTAATAATGGCTTAGATCCTTTATGGAATGGATTTTTCTTTATGTAAACTAATTCGTTAAAAAACCAACAATTAATAACCTTTATATTAATTAGTCTTTAAGTTATTAAAAACAGTGACTTAAAGTAAAAAAAATATTATCTTTCTTTCAGTTTCTTACTTATAAATCATAAAAAAAATTAAAAGTTAATAATAAAACCTAACTTTTTACTCTGCATATCACAAAACGTTTTTAATGTAGGATATAAATAATTATTAAAACAATATTTTTTAGCGATAATGCTGCTAAAGGAAGATTTTATCAACTATCCGCCAAAAAAGCGTTGGATTTACGGGTGTAAGTACCTATTTATATTCAATTTATCATTCTAGGCTTCTATACCCATTACTCTAATACTCGTATATTATCCAGTCGTTATTTATGAGTAGGATAAACTCAAAATTGTTTAAAACTAGCTATTATCTAGTAAAAAATCATCATAAGTAATCTCCGATTAATCTCTCATTCGTGAAGAGTGAAACGGCAATTTTTACTCGTCATTTTGAATGTATCCTTCAAGATGAACACCGAAATAAAGCCTTAAGAAAAGTCAGGTCTGAAGCACTTTGTTTAAAAATTGAATGAAGAGTATTAAAAAAATAATTTTTATACACTCCCTTTCATTGGAAAAATTAGATATGAGAAAACTGTTAGGAGCGGATAACCTGGATAACTTCCTACCTTTTTTATTTTTCTGTATTCTGTATGGTGCATTTTTACAATTTTTTATTTGAGTAAGTAGGGCATTCTCGAAAATATTTAGGATTCTTATCTTTCTCGCTTTTTCCCATTCTTCTCCTCTCCCTATCTCTTTTTCTAGTCTTTCCCTTTTTCTTATCCTTTTACTGTAAAACCACGGTGGCTACAGAATCTGAGGAACTAATTTCCCTGACTTTTCCCTGATTTCCCGGACTATAATTTTAAAATTTCCCCGATATACATATAAAGGGTTTTCCTCTTTTCCTAATAATTTTAACACACTTTAAACTAGTTATTTCACACAAAGATATACTTATAACAAATAGATGTTTAAAATAAAAATAATTATATAACTTTTAAAAATATTAATAATGTAAAACATTAATTATAAGGATATAATATTTTTGCATACAAATAAATAAATCAAATATAATAAGTAAATAAATCATAAAATAACAATAAATAAATCAAATATCATTAAATATGAATGTTTTTTTCGTTTAAACTTTCAGCTATGAAAAGTTAACAAAACATTGTGAATTTCCAATAAAATTGGAGGATCTGGCGGTCCTCCACCAGAAAAGTTTTGTAAATTTCCCCCTCAAAAAAGCATTTTTTAGCTCATTCCAAGGAAGTTTTGGACTACACCACAAGTGCACGGCTCAAGGAGGAGCGGCATAATTATCAAAGTAACCCAGCATAGTATGATAATAAACAGCAAACTTTTGAGGGGAGTTTGGGGGGTCCTATTTCAGAAAATTTTAGGAATTTTGTCCCTTAAAGTAGTGTTTTAAAGTAAAATAGTGTAGTAGTCCCTTAAAGTCATTTTTAAACCCTTTATATTACACAAAATAAGAACCACTCCTAAGGAAGTCACAGAATTTTCAAGGAAAATCAGAGCATAAATATATTTATTTACAAATTTTTAACCTTAGAAGTAGTGTGTTGACTCATTTTGAAAGCCTTTAGATTACATTGCTCCTTGTGAGTCAATTATTGAAAATTTCCCTGATGAATAAAATTCCCCGACTTTTCCCTGATCTGTAACCACCCTGAAAACGTTCCATCTCATGTGAGTTATGTTTTTTTTTCAGAATTCAGACTTAAGGATATCCTCTTCAAAGTGCATTAAGTAAGTTTGGTTACATTTCAAATCGATTTAATGGCAGCGTCCATTGGAACATATACCACAGTATAAAAATTGAATAATTTGGTTAAATTAAAATTTGATAATAAAATAGATTTTTCATTACCATTTTCTCACTTTCACGATGAGCTTTAACCTACCCTTTTAGAAGCGTGCAAAAGAAAACGCCATTCCAAAAATTTCATGGGTGTAAATTATAACTAAAGCCTCTACTCAATCGAACGTGTGACCGAGAAAAAGACTGAGCGGCTTTCTATGGCTGGTTCATTTAAAAGACCAAGGTGCCCTACCTCATCCTAACCTTGCTTTGGTCACTGAATCTGATTGTGCAGACGCTTGCATTATTCGTAAAAGTTATTTTCTTCTCGAACTTCTACAGCATTTTAAGTACTTTTAGTCAGATTTTTTTCCAAAATGTTTTAGCACAAAGAAAGCTTATTTCTCTTCATGTAAAATTGTAGGGCAAAAATGGCATTTTCATTATAGCTAGAAATTTTTTTTATTGAGCTTAAAATACTTTCTTAATGCTGATTAAACGACTAAATAGAAGCTAGACTGCAAAAGGAAACTTAAAAGAGTTGGTGTCAAATATCAGTTGCACAAGGGTCAATCCATATCAAGTGATCCAGAAAAACTAAAATTGGTCGCTCGACCATTTTATAATCGAATGATTTTTTGTGTGTTGATTCTTATATCATTAGAGAGTCCAAAACCACAAATTCTAATTTTTTATCTTTATTTGAATTTTTATAGCAGCCATCGATGTTCTACGGAACAGCTATTGTAAGGGTTTACGTTAACTAGCGTTATTCCTAAATGGTTTAACTTAAATTCATGGAACAAAAGCCATTTTACTCAGAAAGATACAGGCTTTATGATGGTTGAATCAAATATAAGGGGTATTGAGTCCCAATTAGAAAAAATACCCCTCAAAGTCGAGCTTTAAGATGGTCCTTTTTCACTTTTCAAACGCATATTTTTGTTAAAGGAACTATTATTTTTCTATTTTTTTCTTGGGGAAGGTGTAGTATGCTTCCTAAACTTTACTTTTAAAAAAAATTGACTTCGGTATTCGTTTATTTTTAGAGTTATGAACTCTCAAAATCGGATCATTACAAAAAATTCACCACTTTGACCCCTAATATCTCTGGTGGAACAAAGTTTAAAAATCTGAAATTGTTACTGGTTAAACCTTTCTAGGGTATAATCCTGTTCTATAAGGGCCGTCTTTGGTATTTGCTTTCAAGTCGAGTTACAGGTCCTCGAAATTGCCATAAAAACGCTCAATTTTACGGTTTGAAAAGTGCAATTTTAGTTCGAAGACTCACCACTTTATTAATTACAATTAGGTTTTTTGATTTCTCATTGCATTTTCTACGGTTTTGATTCCTGATGAAAGTTTGTATGAGTGAGGGATTTGCTTGATTTTATACTTTTTTGATACATTATGGTTTAAAAGTCCCAATTTTCTGATTTTTAAGTTCAAAAATGTGTTTTTAAATAATTTAAAATTCAATTTTATTTTTGTCAAAAAGTCAAAAAATCACGTTGTCAGAAAACGGGCTTCTATTGGATGGGACATCACAGCGCATGAAAACCATTGTGTTTACTGTTTTCACGTGATCGGAAAACGGGCTACTATTGGAAGTGACCTCACAGCTCATGATTTGTGATTCTAGTGTTTTCGCGCCCAAATAAAAAACGAATTTTCAAAAATTTATACCTCAGAAACTAGGCTACGAAAATACTTGATGTAAACGTCATTCTTCATGGTGTTTTATCTACTATTTTAATAAAATTTAATCTCAAAATGTGAGAATACCTCATTGAATCGTTTAATTCTGAAACGTGTCAAACGTCACTTTTTCAAAATTGAGTTATTGGTGTCATGGGATTTTGTAGGAGTACACGCACATTTTAAAGTAAGAATAATAAAAATAACCATAGTTTAAAATAGTTTTCCAGCATGTTAAATTTCAGCTTTAGTGCAGAAACAGGTCAAACGACGTCGCTTGACTGGTTTCTGCACTTACACTGGGGGGAATTTTGTTCATGCCGTCTCAAAAGAATTGATCAAAGAATTCATCAGTGCTATCTTCTGATTGACAACAGTCAATGTTGCTTCGGATTCTCAAAAACTTTGGAAAAGCAATTTCGGCACAGACTTTCCCGGAATCAAAGAGATTGTTGTTATTTTTTGTTAAATGTTCAATAGTTATTTTGCGAAGTCCTTTTTTAAGGTGTTTTATGTTCCTTGAAAGGATCACAACATTTCCGGGAAAAAATATGTTTTTAATTTTAAAAAATTGCTGTGGTACTTACATAGAACACTGAGTTTCCACAGCTGTTTTCAATTTGCTCTAATTTTAATAACCATTACAGAATCTAAGCCACCTCATAGAAATAAAAAAAGAAAAAAAAGCAATGAAAAATCAAATAAACCTAATTGTAATTAATAAAGTGGTGAGCCTTCGAACTAAAATTGCACTTTTCAAACCGTTAAATTGAGCGTTTTTATGGCAACTTCGAGGACCTGTAACTCGACTTGTAAGCAAATACCAAAGACGGCCCTTATAGAACAGGAATATACCCTAGAAAGGTTTAACCAGTAACAATTTCAGATTTTTAAACTTTGTTCCACCAGAGATATTGGGGGTCAAAGTGGTGAATTTTTTGAAATGATCCGATTTTGAGAGTTCATAACTCTAAAATTAAACGAATACCGAAGTCAAATTTTTTTAAAAGTAAAGTTTATGAAGCATACTACACCTTCCCCAAGAAAAAAATAGAAAAATAATAGTTCCTTTAACAAAAATATGCGTTTGAAAAGTGAAAAAGGACCATCTTAAAGCTCGACTTTGAGGGGGATTTTTTCTAATTGGGACTCAATACCCCTTATATTTGATTCAACCATCATAAAGCCTGTATCTTTCTGAGTAAAATGGCTTTTGTTCCATGAATTTAAATTAAACCATTTAGGAATAACGCTAGTTAACGTAAACCCTTACAATCGCTGTTCCGTAGAACATCGATGGCTGCTATAAAAATTCAAATAAAGATAAAAAATTAGAATTTGTGGTTTTGGACTCTCTAATGATATAAGAATCAACACACAAAAAATCATTCGATTATAAAATGGTCGAGCGACCACCTTTGGATCACTTGATATGGATTGACCCACAATGGAAAATATAGCAGGATAACTCTGGGAAGCTAAGGTTGGGGAGAAGCATACTGTTTCTGATTGCATTGTACACAAATTAAAATAATGGAATATCCCTCATAAATCCTCCTATGAATTTGTAAATAATTATTTTGTCTCTTGTAAACAAAATAAGGTAGTTACTTTAGTTTAGAATGATAATAAGGTAATTACTTTATTTCTCACACCTATATTCTTTACTTTTATAATTATTTAAATACAATTGGAATTATGGCACTTAAATTAATCCACTACCCACCTTTGAATAAATTATAAAACACACAATACAGACAATACCTAATGTAAAAGACAATATTTTAGGGGCATAAAAGAAAATAAGTCCTCTCATTGTCTAATTTCATTCTTACCTTAACAAATGTTTAGAAATTAAAGCACCTAAACACCTACTCACAATTTAGCAACTTTGATTCTTTTTTCAAAACAGACAGCCAAAAAATAGTCAGGGAAATTTAGAAACTTTTAGGATATATAGGTCTATTTTTTTTAAACTATTGATACCTTTAAAGGTTTGGTAGATAACAATTTTACTTTCAATTTGGGTAAGGCACAGAGAACTGAATGCATGAAGGTGGTCCACATGATTTAACTTTTTGATCAGAGACCAAACCAGTATTCAAGTCCAAATTTTATCTTAAACATCATTTCTAAAAAAATATTCATTATATTCCCATAAATTTTATTAGAAGATATTACTGAATGAATAATCCTATATCTCCTGAGTCTCTAACTAGCAAGTATTTTTCCCTTTTCAAAAAGTTTCCTAAATTAGAAATTTAATACGTCAAATTAACTCTATTCCAATAAATGTTGATTTAATACAGAACATGCAAAATTAAATAAATTAAAATAATTGCAATTTCCTTTACAATAACTTTCTTTTTTTCTTTATATATAAGTGTTTCAAAGTCAATTTTTGTTTCACTTGGAAGGGCCAGTTCGCCCCCTTAGTGAGCAATGTTTTTTTCTTTTGATTATTTCCTTTTAATGTTTATGTATTTTTGTAAATGTTTCAGAATAAAATTATTATTATTAACAAAACAGATATAAATACAATTTTTTTCTTATAGAAATTATTCTTTTTAGGTTATGACAAGAAATGTTAAGGTCCAAAGGAAAATGAGTACATAATGAGTGGCTTGGGCACAAACTAGATCGAAAATATTCAAAGTATTTTAGTTTAATGTAAAATTTTTGATGCTGTTTTTAACATTTAAAAATACCATACAAATATTTAAAAAATATGACCATGTTCAGAGAGTTTATAATTTTATAAAATATATGACATGTTTTATGTATCAAATGTATTCACCAAATAAAAGGTTGTATGTGAGTTTCATATTTCATTTTCCTAATAGAGATATCAAACTTTTTTGTTTTAGAAATTTAAAAAAGTTTTATGTATGGTAGATTGTCTAATATTTATTATATCATGGTGTAACATTCAAATGAACTGTGATGGTCAATTTGGTCTTTAAAATCCTTTTTTAGTCCATTTTAACTTAATTTTATACATACAAAAATCATTATTAAATTTTCGCATTAGTTTTTTTAATTAGTAAACCAGTGTTGAAAACATAGAAATTTCAAAGATTTTGATAGAATTTCAATATTGGAGAATTACTTTAAAAATATTTCATTTATACTATTATATTTCAAGCTATGAATTAAGAACTGGACTAACAAAAATGTATCAGGAAAAAATTAACTTTTACTTGGTGGGAGTCCCAGAAAAGACAATAAGTTTATTTTGTGGCTAAGGAAGTTTTTCCACCAATTTACAACTTGACTGATTCAAAAATTAGATTTCAACTGCATTATATACATAAAAGTTTATTAATCACTAGCAGAAAAATAATTTTTCTTTATAAAAAATATCTAGCAATCTTATAGTTATCATTCAGTGATAAAACATTTTAGACACATTACTACTTTTGGAAGTAAACAATATAAATTTGTTTGAGAACTCAAGAAAAATTTATTTTTATGGTTCAGTCATACATAAAAAAAGCTAAAATAGTTAAAAATTCTATTCAGTTAAAAATTAGATGATCTTAAAACTAACAAAAGAGCAATATATAAATCATGAATGAATACTAAAGTTTTATAAGGGTTGCATTGAATGAAAAACTGAGAAGAAATATTTTTATTTAACAATAAGAATGAATTACTGATTAGAAGAAGCAAAACCTTTTTCGCTTTAAGAGTTAATGTTTACTGTATTGTAGTAGAAAAATAAACTTGTAATATTTGACTTCATGTCAATCAATTGAGGGAGTTCTGGCTTGTTTAGAAGTTTTAAGAAAAACACAAATATAGTCTCAAGACACTGATCAAAAATCTAATAAATGCAGCAGAATAACTTTTCATAACATATTGAATTTCTTTCAATTTTCAACTGATTTGTCAGTATCTTCATCATCATCTGTATCATGATGATGAGTAACCACATTTGGTGTTTCAGCATATAAATGAGGCACAGAGCTTTCACTATTTTCAAGCCTTGAGCGTCTTCTTAGTGGTTCTTGAATTAAATCTTCTTCAACTTCTTCATTTTCACCATTGGATATAAATGATTTTTCTTCATGTTCAACAGTTGATTCATGAGGCATCTAAATTTTTTTAAAAACCTTTAGTATGAACAAACATATAAATGGTCTTTTGGTTGTTCTACCAATTTAAAATGAACTTAGCACTGCAATAGCTAAAATCATACACTGAAAACCCAGTCTGTGCCAACAATAAGTTTCACTTTAAACGTAATTTAAAAAAATTTTTTTAGCTATACTTTTGGTCTACGAGCTTACTTAAACACTTTTTAAAATCAATCAAAAGGACACCAAAATATCTCAAATAGAAATCAAAAGAAACCAAATCTCCAAAACCAATCAAATAGAAACCAAAATCTCCAATCCCGAAAGGACCTGTGTCCTTTAGGGAATTAAATCTGTTCTATGGAATGCGCAGTTCATTCCGGCAGATAGTGGAGGACTAGTCAATAGTCACCACTTTTTCCGTTATAGTCGGCTAGACTAAAAGCTCTCCCTCCGCTCTCTTGCGTTACCTTCCTATACCGTGCTGATGAGCCCAAACAAGGGCGAAACCGGTCCACGGTTGGAGGCGACGATCAATATAATGGTTCACTTATGGTTGAATTTTGAATTGTGCATAAAACTTTTTGGGAGAGAAACTTGTGTTTAACAAAGTGTGATTATTTTAAGGAACATGGTAGATTTGTCCCAGCCTAGCTCTTTAATGTTCTAAAAATCAAAACCGTATGTGATCTTGCGACCATACGATGCAGTATTGTATGGTTCGTTTCACTAATAACCAGGTTTCTTATCATAATCCAATTGAATCTTCTTGATGATATTATTATGGAAAAGGTAGTGAATTATCCTGCTCCAACTACTAACCCAGAAAATTTGACCTTAAAATAACAGTTTTAACTCGTTTTGGTGCATAAAATGCCATATTATAGTGTAAAACTTTTCATTTTGGGAAGCTAAAGCCCCCTAGCCCCCCTGGATCTGCTAGTGTTAACCATGTATATTATATGATCAAGTTTAACTGAAAACAGCATGGGGTAAACTTAATTAGTTAACTTAAAAGATGTTTATAAGTCCAATTGTAAAAAATAAAATGAACACCTGCATGAGATAGTACTAGGGGAAAAAATCAACAAAACGTATTGATCCCAGAGCTGAATAGATTTTCCACTATAAATCCATCACTGGGAATGAATGCATCTTGCCACAAATATCATATACACTCATATTCACAACTTTTAATTATAATTGCATTGCAGATTTTATTTAAAAAATAATAGGTAACAACAAATATATGTAACAGGTAGTGATAAACGGAGCATTATCAATAATACCCGAAATGAGGTGGGCAATTTGATAAATTCAATGGCATTAATTAATAAGTACTTATCACTTAGCCAGAAATACACGAGCAATATTAATAATGCCCATAACATACCTATTAATTAAAAACTAAATTAAATAAAATTAGACTTTAAAATTACAAAAATATTCAACAATATACATTACCAGCATTGGTGGAGCTCTAAACATGTAACTAAAAGGATAATACATCAGGTTGAGAAATGTACAGGCATAGATATCAGCATAATGACAGATTTGGTTGGCAAAGAAGGTTTGGCGAGATCCTAAAATTTATATTTAACATATATTACCATGTAACAAATCTTGTCAAGGAAACAAAAATCTGAACTAATAAATTAACTATTTAGAAACTCACCACTTCTAAAAGTGCTACCTAAAATTCCATAGGACATATCAAGCTCATGAGATACTTCCTGCAAGAAAAGATACAATTAAAGAATACAAACTAAGTTTTATCAAGTAATAAACTGATATACTCATACTTGTATAAATAAAGTAATTTGTGTGTAAGCAGGCTTTCTAAATTGTACATCTCACATATCCTTGGCCAAGTGTTTTTAAAGCAAAGTTTTAACAGAAGTGAATTTAATTAGTATATTTGTAAGCAATATAAAAACTAGGTAAAAAGTGTTAACATTTTAAAAGAAAATATTAGTTATAGAATAAAATGATTCGAAAGGCAATAATTTCAAATCAATAACTTTTCTTACTCTTATAGCAGATCTTAATTGACTAATATCAGGAGTATCTTTACAGCTACTGTCCATTTCTCTGAAAAAAAATTTAATAATGTAATCAACTAAATTACTAAAGCCTATTCTTAGGATTACTTAATCTATTTAAAAAGTTATTGGTCTTAAAAATAATCCAAGTGGTGAAAATTAAATAATATTTATTGCAATGGTTCTTAATAATCCTGAAAATTTAACTCTTTATTAATCTATTCCTAGATTAAATAAAACTGGGTTATGTTTAAAAGTAGTTCAAAGTTAATTAATAGAGAAGAGGAGGGTATTATGGAACACCCTGTATATATTTAAGAATAACTCTATTGGTTTTTAATAAAAAGCCGCCGAATCATTTTAAGTACATACTATAACTTATGACAATGAAGGGCCAATGGTCGAATAAATCGGCATTTATTTTTTTTAAATCAAAAAATGTACTTTAAGAAAAGTTACAAATGAAGGGTAATATGGAACAATTGTATTTACAGCTATTGAAAACTAATTAGGTTACATACTAAACATAGAGAACCTTAGAGAACTTAGTTAATCTTAACTATAAAAACATATTTAACAATTTACGTTCAAATTTTTTTGTTCATGAGTCTATTTACAATAGTCACAAACATAATCGTCTTTTTCTGACCCTTTGCTTATGGAATGTTCCATAATACCTGCCAGGCCATCTTGTACTATGAACCCTTTTACTGACCGATAAAACATGGATTGCTAAAAAACGACTGCAGTATAAGAAGCTACTGATCTTTAAGTGTACATTATGCTTAACAACAAAATCAAAGTATCATAGTTACTGGTAGTTTAAAAGGTGTGAACATTTACCGTCAAAAACTTTTGAAAATCCTAAAACATACTTTGCTTTGCTGCGACTGATCAGACAACAACAAGAAGCTAAACCAGCGGTTCTCAAACTGTGGTCCGCGGACCCCTGGGGGTCCGCGGCGCCTTCCTAGGGGGTCCGCGAGTTACCATGAGAAACTCCTCAAGTCACTTTTAGAATTCTCCGAACAGTTTCAAAATTAGATGACACACTAGTTTTATGAAGTAAATTTCAAAAAACATTTCTGGGGGAGATCCCCCAGCCCCCTCGAAAATTTGATTTCAATGCATAATTTTTTCCTTGAAATTTCCAGACCCTCACATCAGAGACTTGGAGTAATTCAGGGGCGTATATAAATGTGGGTGAAGGGGCCCTGCCCTCCTCCTGAAATTAGGACTTCGTGTATCAAAACAAGTTAAAACCCTGTTTTTTGGATCAAATCTCCGAAAATTTTTCTGGGGGAGGACCCCCGAACCCCCTTTAGTACTTGGTACTTTATTATTAAATACTTTTTAAAAATAAGTTCATCAAAATTGAAATCCTACCTAAGAATATTGTTTGAAATTCGGACGAAGTGAATCAAAACCAAGATTAAATCCTGTGCGTTTTGAGGGATAAATTTATCTAAAACTTTTCTGAGGATGACCCCCCAGATACTTTTTTGTTCTAAAACTCTATTATAAACTATTTTTTACATTAAGCTAATCAAAATGCAAATCTTATATAAAAATTTATATTCAAAAAATTCTAACTAGGGGTATCAAAACTAATTAAAAACCTGTTTTTCTAGTTGAATTTCCAAAAATTTTCTGGGGGAGGACCCCCAGACCCCCCTTTCGTAGGTACAATTTAATTACCCATAACCTTTTCATATTAAATTCCCTTAGACGCAAATTCTACTTAAAATTGTACTAAAAAGCTACTTGGACCTATGAGATATATATGGGGGGCTAAGGGTTAATTTTTGTCCCCTCCCGAAAAAAATTTCTATATACGCCTCTGGAGTAATTGTAAAATTAATTATAATTTATGTACTATAATTTTAATTAATCTTTAACTAAAAACAAAAGTCTGGTTACGTTTTTGGTGTTTAAAATGTTGGGGGTCCGCGATGTCTGGCTGCTACATAAAGGGGTCCGTGACGACATAAAGTTTGAGAACCGCTGAGCTAAACTCTTTACGCACTGCACATCATGGGGGATTTTTTAAGACTTTCGTGGCATTGCCACGTGATATCAGCACGAGGGGGAGCAGAAACTCAGGTATTCCATATTACCCGACTATTCCATAATACCCTCCTCTCCTCTATATCACTATTTTAAACTAAAATATAATAGATTTAAACAAATTTATTTCAAAAACAAGAAAATTATTAAAAATAAATGGAGACATTCTCACTTATAGGTATCTCCAAGCTGTACATCAAGATCTTGTAAGCGATTAAATAGTTCACATTTATTAGTCCAAACATGAACTTCACGCTGGAGTTCTGGAACAACCAAGAATGTTCTCCATCCTCGAGTCTTCTTAGACTTTAAAATATCTCCATAGATGTGATCTCCAACATACAGAACATCTTTACCACTAGCTCCAATCAGATTAGTGAACACATCAGAGCTTCCTGCATGAAATAATTTTCGTTAGCATTTACTAACAGTTTACGTTTGCTTAATTTGAAATTATGACATACCTCCAGAATAAACTTGACCAGGAGACAATGGACCAACATGAATACCAATGCGTAAAGCCCCAGTCTCCTAAAATTATTTGATATCAGTCAAATAGATTAATGAAGAATAATCAAGAAAATTTAAACACTTAAACAAGCTCTAAGATGCAATGTTAATAGTTGGTTGAAAAGTTTTAATAAGTGGTACATAAATCATGAGCCAAATTCCTTAATATAATCATATACTTATACAATACAATATTAAAAATGTATTGATGAGAAACCAGTGCTGTAGTTGGAACAATAATTGGGGGGCATTTACTTTTCCTTTCTTTTTTAGGGGAAATTTTCAGGGGACAGCCAAAATGTTTTGGGGGACCCCCTTTCTCACCTTCAATCTCAGCACTGGGAGAAACTATTGAATCTTAAATTCATGAAAATGTCTTAAATACCCACCAATTGACCTCAGATCCTTATAGTTGAACTATCAAATCCAAATTCTCAAATTTTTTAGACAACTAAATATTGACTTAGATAATTCAATCTCTCCCATACTTATTTTTCATTGGTTTTTTTCCTAACATTTTCTAGTTAAATTTCTGATACAAGCACTATTTAAAAATATTTTTCAAAAATGAAACATTGACTGTTATCAGTACAATTGCTACTAAAATTATTTAATAAAATATTCTAATAGGAATTATTAATTCAAAAGAGAGTAAGAGAAAACAACAAATTTATAAACACAAAATTATTTAAGGTATTTGTTTCAAAAACTAAATTTTACACAGTTTAAGCAAAATAAAATCTACATACAGTATCAACTTGACGTAAGGTTGTGCCTCCACCAAAAAAGACAGGCTTTCTAGCATCAACTAATATGTAGTCAAAATACTCCTTCCAGTCCTTCTTCTAGGAAGACGAAAATATTCATTATTGGATGAGTGAAATTTTAAGAAAGAAATTGCAATTTTCATACATAGTTTATCAGGTTTCTTTAACTTGAACCTTTTAACACAATTAAAAGTTTCTTTATTGAGCAAATAGAACAGCTAAGTCAGTGTTTGAAAAGTATGGTAGCCCTAACTTATGAAAGATTTTTAGATAATATCACTTTTTAGTTAAATAATTTAAAAATTGAATTTTATTCTCATGATTTAACATTTGGCAAGAAATGGACATTGGAAATACAGCCGACCCTGCTTAATACGATCACCTTTTTCCAAGATTAGACTGATAACAAAATCAAATTGATGATGATAATAGTAATAAGCGACTAAATACTAAAAAGTGGCAAATAGTATAACTTGAGTGTTAGCATTAAAATCCCAACCGTGTGGCCCAAATTGAAGTAGTATTTAAAACCATTCCCAGGTATGTATTTTTAACTTAAACATTCTTATAGAAACACAGTGGAGGACCCAGGATTTGTTTTTTTAGGGGGAGGGGGCTAGGAATGTTGAAATTCCAAATTGTGTTCTAATTATCTAAGGGGAGGTATGGGGGGTCCTCCCCCAGTTTTTTAAAATTTATGTCTAAAAAGCCAGTTTTCAACTTGTTTTGATTCATCTAATCGGAATTTTGAACATATCTTCAAGAATTTGATATATTTTTTTGTATTAAGATTTTTACATTTTGACGGACTTATTATAAAAAATAGTTGTAAATGATAGAGTTCCAAGTATCAAAGGGGGGTTGGAGTGTCCCCCCCAGAAAATGTTTTGAAATTTAAATGTAAAAAGCAGTTTTTTAACCACTTTTTGGTATATCTAATCCGAATTTCGGGCATACATTTTTAAAATACTTTGCCCAACTCATTATAAAAAAAGTTTTAAATAACTGATTTCCAAGGTCTGAAGGGGGTTCTCCCCCAGAAAATTTTTGGAAGTTTGATCCTCAAAAACAGTATTTTATAACTGGTTTTGGTACACTTAGTTGCTTTCTCCCTTATATACGCCTCTGAGTTCGTACCTCCCCTCTTTCTCACTATTAGTTCTTGTTCCTTTTTTGGAGGGGGTTAATCCCCCCTGGATCTGCCAGTGAAGAAACATACAAGAGTGGAACATATAACAGATATAATGATTCAATGTATATTTTTTGTTGCAATTGGCCCTTAAATGGGAAAACATTTTTAGGGGATTTCAACAAACTTGATGACATTAACCCTTTATCTACTGACAGTATTTACAAGTCCCACCAAATTTAAAAAACAGAATAACCATCCTTACGAATATATTGATTATATTTTGCACTCTTTTAAGTTTATTCTTTCCAGGATTAATTGCAACACAGGTTCTATGATGAGTATTTTAGCAAAAAATGTGAATAGATTTAAAACTGAAGTTTTGATTTCAGCTGCCATTTTGATATGATTCTTATGGTTTACATTTTTCTTCCCTCAAAAGTAGTTAAAGTCAAAAGGAAAATATTATTTTTAAGACTTAAATTTGCGATAAAAATCCATTGTTTTTGTTGGAATAAGAACAGCTACAAATCAACACTACTCTTTGCTTTATTTCTGGTGTTCTTAGAATGTTTACTTTTATCATACATGTGATCACTCTTACAATAAATTGGCGGAAAACATTAAAAAAAAATTCGATGACACCTAAATTCTCCTTCATTTTAAGAGGGGTCAATTGGCTTCTACTTCCCGTTCCCGAGATCTACGATTCGATATGCTAGTAATATTTTTTAGCTTAAATGGCGGCTAGTGTTTTCAGTAAAAACACGATTGAAAAATAAGAAAGTGGAACTTCAATTTTGAAAATCGAATTGTTGGATTTTAATTTTGCTAAGCAAATTGGTGGATTTCCGCCAATTGGCAGAAGAATCACATGTATGTTTTATTGAGTTTTGAGTCTTGCCAAATTCTTAATGTAACTGTTCATGTCATTCTTTTTAATTCGTGTTATTCTCTTTAATTAATAAAATTACTTTTATTAATTAATTTCATTGTGTGGTACTAAATTCTGCTAAGAGCTTTGTTTTGTATTGTGAGAATATTTTAGCCCTCAGTACTCAAAAGTATCAATTTAATTAATTAGCACTAGCGGAATTAATTTCCCAAAAATTAGTATTTTATTTACATAGATCCCTTAATTTTCAATTTCACTCAAAAAATGTATATTTTCCATGAACAAAATTGCAGAAAATCATAATTCAGTTGATAAAGGGTTAAACCACATATTGATAACATAAGACAATCTATTTTGCACTAAATTAAATATTAGCGATTTGGACCAATTAATTCAATAACATTAAATGTGATTACATTAAGTGGAGTCGAATGTATAAGAAGAAATGAAATAAGCAACAACTTACCCGCCCTTCACATGGGAAATCGAACAAATAAGACATTACTTTCTGTAATTGAAGAAACATTTTTCTATATAAATACAGATTATTAAAAAAACATATTTAAAAAAATTATTTTTATCAATTTAAATAAGTAATAAAATTTATGAAGGCATATTTTTCAGCAAAGCTAGAAACTGAATTGACCTTAAAATAAGACATCTTTAATAAATAACATACAAAGGATAAGTGTAGTAATACATTTAAAAAAACTAACTTTCTTTTCCAACAAATAAAATTAACTTTAAAAAATTTTGTTCAAAAGTGTTGATTATAGAAAACAAATGCATAAAGGTCACAAAGAATTTTCAATTTTAATGCATGTTCATCTTTTTGAAACAAATTATGAATATTAATTTACCAGAAATACTTTTTTAACAATAAACCAAAATACAAGAAAAATATTCTACTTACTTCAGTGTACCCATAATCACTATTGGTAAGGAGAAATGTCTTTTTGCCAACTTCATGCATTCTAATAAAAAAATTGTTTGAAGTTTTAATCATACACAATTTATTTATTTATTTCAGGGTAAAAAAACATCCAATATTTGCAAATCTTGAGCTTATAAGAGGAATGACTTAGTGTGTTCTGGGGAACCAACTCTGGGTAAATGATTTTACAAAAGCTTTATATATAAACTGTGATACCATCTGTTACAACATGTACAGATGTAACAGTGTTAAAATTTAAATCAAAAGTCAAAAATTTAATTGTTTCAATGGACAGTTATTTTACCATGGGCAGAGAACGCAGGTTTGATGATTTAGAAAGAAAGCTTTTTTTCCAAAACCAAATTTCAGGTAAGCAGTGATAAATTTCCTTAAACAAAGGATGTAGTTAATAGCAGATATTCAAAGTGAAAAGTGCATTCAATAAGCCTTAAGGAATATGACAAAAGGTGTAATGTGGAAATTTTGTCAAGAAAAGGACAAACATGGTGATTTTAAACCCATAGGTGTTATATGCCAGAAACAAGCAAGGTGAACTTAAACCATAATAACATGACAAAAGATGCACGGTGTGAAAGTTTTCCAAGGAAGAAACCAACAAGGTTAACTAAAAGTGTGAAGCTGTGTATTGTGAGCAAACATTTTAAGCAAACTGGCTTTAAAGAGACTGAAATCCTTTTCTGTGATCACCATCTGATTAAGTGTTTAAGTACAACAATTTGATGATGTGATTCAGAGCTACAAGACCTTAGCAAGTTGTTTAAATGCAAAAACATACAAGATAAGGCAAGATTTTTAAAACGCAGAAAAATTTATTAAGCCAACCTATGAAATTTGTGTTGAAGTACGTAGTGATCACAATGCAAAGTAGACAACGGTCGTAAGCTTTACAAGAAATGAAATTATTTTAATAATAATCATTTACAGAAAACTAAATTTTCCGTAAATTTAATTACACTTTCCTTTTTGCTTTCGGAGAACAAAAGGAATAATGCATTCAATCATTTTATCAGAATTGAGTTAAATGCATTAGTAATGTCATTTGGTATATGGTAGTTTAATGCAATAAACAAGGTATGGACAAAAAATACTTTGCCAAAATAAAAGAAACAAAGCCTGTTTAAGTATTTATTAAAATGAAAATATAAAATTAATTGAAAATAAATAATAGCAAATTGGCAATTTCAATAAATATTATTTCAATAATTCTGGGTTTCCATTGAACTGGGATTGAAAGTGTTTCACTTATGGATACAACATCCGTATAAATGTTTAATGCATAAGGAATATCAAAAGACCTTATAAAATATATTACCGATTGAACAACATAAGAAGTCTCTCATCTTTGTTAACATAACGGGCAGGGTTGTTGACTGTTTCTTCCTTTAATGCTCCCTAAAATAATTGAAAGCAAGTTTTAATTCAGAAATTTTCAAATCTATTCAGATGGCACAAATTTTACAATGAGTTAAAAAATTAAAGAATTCTTTATTTCATAAACTTTAAATGTTTTGAAAACTCCTAGGGATGATATTCAAAATTTATGATTTGAAACTAAGTATAATGAAAAGTATTCGATACTGAGGTAGTAAGTCGCACATATTTTGTTTAAACAAAATTTGCATTTCTTAAATATTCATGCTTTAATAAGAAACCACAAAAGTAATTCAGCCAAAAAGTTAAATAGAAATAACTTTTTTCACTGAAAAATGGTTATAAAAGTACACTACTTTGTGCCTAACATTCAGTGTATTATGTAGAATTTTAGAGGCATATAAAATGAATCTAGTGTCTATTTTTAAACTTAATCCAAACAAGCCAAAGAAATATATTTTCACAGTAACAACCATTTAAACAGAATTAAAACTTTTCCTCTTGAAAAAGAAGTAAAGTCAGTTTACTGAAACATATCCTAAGAGATAAGACAAAAATAAAAATCACCTGTCTAAATTTTACCACCTTGAAATTAGTAATGTAATCAATAGGAAAATAAGGTAGAAAAGGAATAACAATTGAGGTGTTTGCGGCAAAAATGAGTTAACTCCATCAGCTTTACATTGGAGACTAATCATCCCCAAAACCTCAATTTAATTGAAAAGCTAATTTAAAAATTTATGACAGGCAAAATTTATAAAAGAAATGAAATCTCACCAAACTCTTTAAACTATATATCAGAAAAATATAGTGGCATATCAGTCATTTTAGCTGCAGTTTTTTGTCTTTAAATATTCTCTAAGTCAGTTCCTTTTAAAGTAATTTAAATTGAACTAAACAGGTCTACAAAAGCAACAAAAAAGAGTGCATCTGCTAAAAAGTACTTACTCGCATGTGAACAAAGTCGATTGCATCTCTAACATCTTGAAAAATTGATCTGTATGACATAAACATATTTCCATTTTTAATTCCATTTTTTCCACTAAAAGAGAAAAACTTCACATTAACTTTGAAATTAAGCTTCTAATTTACAAATTTTTTCATTAAAAAAATTGAATTCCTCAAATTTTCATGTCAGTGTATTCATCTAAGAAGTAGAATTGAAAAACTCACGGTATATATTCTGAACAATTGGTAAAGTAGTCGACTAGGCAGGCAAACAAATAAGCTTCTAAAAATGAAATAGTATCAAAGAATCAAAATGTAAAAAAAAGAAAATTGTAAGGAATTTCCTCAAAGTTAACTTACCTGGCAAATTAAACAAAGTATTTAAGATATAAATGCGAGATTCGTCATGTTGTATGAACTTGTTAGGGTACATGTTGTAAATTTCTGATCTAAAAAAATAATTTATTCATTTTTGATTTTTTAATCATTTATTACATCACACTATAAAACCAATCTTTATAAATAAATGAATTCTTCAATACATACGTTTTAAGAAATTTGAAACCATGCACACATACTAGTATATTGCCATATGCATCCACTTTTAAGAGGTTTCCATACATAGTATCAAACCATAAACCTCTAAAAACAAAATATAAATTAGCTCTACATTTAATTTCATTCGTTTACATAATAAATACATAAAACTGATAGAAAATATATGCTAGTGATAGAAGTACCATTATTCACATAATAATTTTGCTGATAATTACACATGAATTCTGACAATAGAAAGAGATGAACGTATTCAAAAAAGTTGATTAAACCTATTAATAAATTATTTTATTCATAATAATGTTCAAGAATAAATATTCCCGTCTTATTAATTTTATCTTTCTTTCCCGTTTCAAGAATGAAAAATAACCTACTGTATGAATTAATCAAATCATGCAAATGATTTTTCTAATCCTCAATCAAACTAACAGTTCACAACAGTGATGGCCAACGTGGGGAAAGTTTGCCACACCACAGCAGAAAGTAAACAGTGTCACACATAGGAAATAATAATGAGTTTGAAAACCAAATGAAAAAAATATATTCAACATTGGAAAATGATATCTCTTGGTGTGTAGTAGAAATTAATTCAAGTATTCAAAAGTTGGTTAATTCTAGATATGTTCAAGTTTGGAATTAATTAAACTAATAAAAGTCTTATAAAATTGTTAATTGCTGTATATAAAAAATGAATTAAAGACTCAGCTAAAGAAGGAATGTTATATTTTTGCAGGACTTAACCCCAGTTTATATATTTCTCAAAAACTAGATACATAATTATTTCTATCAAGTTGGTTTAAAGAGTGTTTTTGGCAGTAAAATGTATTAATGTAGCAAACAAACATTTGTTGCCATCTCTTCAAAGTCTATTTCTTCTACAATTAATTTTTCCAAGTTCAGGAGTATTTATTACTGAGTGGTAATAGCTTTATTTTTGTTAAAAATTGCTTCAATTCAGTTTTTATAATGCGTCTCAAGGTTAGAGATTAGTAAACCAGCGCTACCATCGCCCATTACAATTTTTAATATAATCAAAATTGGTCATTGTTTTCTAAAGTTTTGATTCAGTTAGGTTGGTGTTTGACATACAATAAAAGAAAAAACTGCAGGAAATAGAGAGATTTGCATGTGTGCGTATGTAGCAGTTAGGGGCCATTCATTAATTACGTAAGGATGATTTTGGCATTTTTTGACCCCCCTACCCCCATGTAAGGGTACGTAAGATTTTTCAAACCCCTCCCCCTATTCTTACGTAAGATTCCATTTTGTTTTCAAAATAATAAATTGTTAGAAAAGGAAAAGCTTGGAAAACCTGTGGTGCCAAGGCAACCGGTGTCGCAAAAAATTCGTTCAATGCAAAAACCAGTCAGATAAAAACCGTTCGAAAACAAAAAACTCACAGCTTTACAAGTAATAAATTTGTTTTTTTATTGAACGGTTTTCACTGACCGATTTTTGCATTGAACGGTTTTAGTTCATCCAGGCAACCATCAGCCCACGAAATGATTAACAAAAAAAGTTGAAACCAGAATTAATAAAGATTTCTATCTCTTTTGGCTTTTGTTTTGTTTCGACAACTGGAAGATGGATTCAACAGTTTTATTTCTTATCTTAACTTAATGCTAATACCATCATTTTTTTAAATTAAAGCTTCCATAATATACAGAGATTGACAGCATTTTAAAATTTTTCTGGGGTTATTCAATAGTAATTTGATTAAAATAATTGAAATTTGTTTACTTGGAAAATTTTACGTAAGAATGGGTTTGACCCCCCATCCCCCAAGTAAGGGTATGTAGAGATTTTTCCGACCCCCTCCCCCTCGGGACCCTTACGTAATTAATGAATGGCCCCTTATATCATACCTGATAGGGAAAGCAGGATCATATTCAAAATCTTTAATTTGAGCAGGATATCCAATGACTACTAATCTATCAACTATTAATCGAAACTGCAAAGCTTCATACTCAGGACTGTTGTATTCTGAAATAAAAGGATTATTTTTTAGAGAGAGAAAACCTAAAGACAATATCAATAAATATACTGTAAGATGAAAAACAGTAAAACATTTTGATATAGAGAACTATGATGTCACTCAACAAAAGAATAGACAGGCTGATTTTGTTGAGATATTTCCCAATTATCAGGAATTAAACAAAATTGGGTTATTTTGTTTTAAATGGTTTTGCCACAATTTTAATTTGTTTATTATTTTACTTAATACTCAAAAAATGATTTTCCGGACCAAAAAAGCTTCCAACATAAACAGCTGAAGCATAAAAATTGGTTAAATAGAAAAGTACGAAAAGTTCTGGAAAACAGAGCAGTGATTTGAAGCTTTACATATAAAGGATCCTTTAATGTACTTACAAGTTTTCTTATAAAAAGGGAAAGTTTAATGATACTTCGTGATCTTTTCATTAGAACCCTTTTATTATATAATACTTTAAACTAAAGTTTAGGAATTAAAAAAATACACCATAGACATACTCACGTGCTAAGGTATAATCCATGTCAAATCCAAAGAACTTTATTTTCTCTAAATGCAAACTTCGATTTACAAAGACTCTGTTGAAAATGCAAATATAAAATTAAGCATATAGTAAATAAAATAAGCTTTATTTTAATGACAACTTTTAATCTAAATTTAGTTTTATCTGTTAATTTGTTTATTGCACTAAAGATTTTAACTACCTTTATCTTTTAAGCTTTGATTTTACACGAGATATACAATAGTACCTCAAGAGAGTGACCCTTTCGGGAACCAACAATATGAGGTAAAAAAATTAATTACCAATATGAGGTAATTTTTAAAAAGGGACACTATAATGTATAAAACTACTATTAGGATAAAACAATTGGTTCTTTTATTACCATTCGGTATAACGTAGGAGTCGTTATATAAGGAGACATTTTAGAGATGTTTTACTGCATAAAAAATGAACACTACATGTAATTCAGAGATAAATCCATAAAGGGGTGCAATGGGAGATGCAGCAACCACCCTTACAACAGATTCTTGATTAAATTTATTCATTTCATCTGTTTGCATTAAATTTCTTTTGAAAAAAAAACAGACAAAAGGAGAAAGCTTTAATGACTTTAGGCCCCTTCATAAAATCTTGCAGTGGTTACTGATGGGATGCATCAAAAGAAAAAGCAAACAATTAAAAGATAACCTTATAGAATACATGCCTTTTTAAACTAGTTAAATTTGTTATCTAGTATAATAACACTTAAATTTGAATAAAACCCTGATTTTCCAATCTTCATTTAGCCGATCCATAAGATTTGATGACTACTCGTCTGCACTGTGGTTTGAATGACATGCCGTATTGATTGTTTTTTCCTCCAGTCACAACAGAAAATTTAAATAAAAAAACAATCTACACTTTCTCAAATAGATTTTCAGGGACTAATTTAGTTTCTATTCTCTTAATGAAAAATCCATTTTTTGAGTCTAATTTTCATTTTCCACATCATTTAGAGTGCTATCAATTACATATTATCTGATTATCTCGCCTTTTGAGGATTCCAGTCATACCTTGGTCAAAAAAGTAACAGAAGTTGAAGTTCTACTGTATTAGATGAATATAAGCAATAAGTTTTGTAGACTTAAAAATATCTCACTTCCTTTAACCTTCACGCCACCCTGGACCTCATATGAGGCTCCAACTTATGAACTCAATTTTTGTATGATGTAAAGACGCAAATTTATTTTCTTTTCATCAGTGACTTTACTGATTCATGTAGATCACATATGAGACTTCTACATGGTTTCTGAATTCGTTCCTAAATGGCAGCAAGATGATTTATACCTCAATGTTCACATTTTAAGCTGTGACGCTTGTGAAGAGAAGATACTAGCTTCTGTAGAACATTTTTTATAGGTTGGTAGATATTTTCTTATATCGTAACCTTCTAATATTATGACCAGGTCTTTTAATAAGTTCTTAATCAAGTATTTTCTGTTAAAATAAAAAAAATATGGCTTCATATGGCTCATAAAAATAACTAGGAAGGAGTGCACAAAAAATTTTTTTCCAGACAAATTATAGGGGCATTTTGGATGTATTGAGAAGAAAAAATTTTTTTTCACTTTTTTGATGATCTGGTGCCGAGAGGGTTATATACTATTTTAATTTTAATGAAGGTTTTCAAAGAAATAAGTATAAAAAAATACAACAAATAAACCTACCTATGATGAGTTGCTCTATAATATCGACGAGACTGGTTTATACTACAAGCAGATTCAGATCTGCTGTCATCCATTTC
This sequence comes from Tetragnatha versicolor, assembly GCA_024610705.1. Lineage (NCBI taxonomy): Eukaryota > Metazoa > Arthropoda > Arachnida > Araneae > Tetragnathidae > Tetragnatha > Tetragnatha versicolor. The sequence goes on from JANDEH010000009.1 coordinate 45,417,778, forward strand.
TCCATATCCCATATCCATTTTATTCGCTGAAAACGAGAAACTCATGATGAACTTAAATTTGTAACTCAAGTTTACCAAAACTATTTATTTCACAGGAGCAAGTATGTTAGAAAGATGATTTAAGTAATAATTTAGAAAGCAGGATTGAATAGGAAGACTGCATTATCATATAATGAATTTTTAAGAGTTTTAAAGCTGCTTCCTAAGGAAAAACTTTAAGCAGTAGGTAGATAAGATAACCAATTTTGAAACCCAGATTACAAGCTAAGATAATAATAAGAGGACAGAGTACAAAGATATCATTCTTTATATTAGATAAACTCAGGTAGCTTTATATCCATTTGTGTAAAACTGAAAGACAAGCAAACATATGAAGCAACAAAAAATTCTTTACGAGTATCGAAAGATTTAAAACTGTATATCACTAATGATTACCCAAGCAGACAGATTTCTTAAAACTCATGGAATTCGCTATTTTATGACTAAGTGATAAATTTTTAATAACCAAACATACAATTTAATTTTTTTGAGTATGCCAAATGCATACAAATTAATATTTATAAAAAAACTTCAAATTAAGAATATTAATGATAAATTATGCAAAACTACTGCACTCTTAAGGACAATATTTTATAAAAGTTACTTCAACAATTTTCTAAATAAAATCTTCTGGCCATAGTAAGGATAGATATTAACAACACTACAAACAATGTACAACATAACACAATTTCTTTAGACTTTTCAGGAGACATAAAACCCCTTTTATATATACAGTACAGAACCGTTTATACGACTTTTCCATTTACTCGTCGTTTCCACGAAGTCCCAATTCCTTCCTATTCAATTTAATGCAAAATTTCTTCTTTTATACGACATGCAATATCGGTTATACGTCGTTTCCGACTGCCATTATGAAGTTTTTTTTCCAAAAAAGTGTAATAAATTGAAGATTCGATATTCATATACAATGCAATGTATTCGGATAAGGTGTTTAGGAAGTGCAAAATAGTACCAAAGATATGAAAAATAAAATAAATACTATTTAGGGGGTTGGTTTGTTTTATTTTTATGTTAAATGTTTTATTTAAAATTTCATTATTATTTTGTTAAAAAAACTGTTTTGGAGTAATTTTTTCTCTGGAAAAACCTCAAATTTATTGTATTATTAAGTAGATCTTCATTAGGAGCATTAGAAACCTAATAATCAAAGATGTTTTCAATTATATATCTTTTAATTTATACGTTGTTTTACGTCCTAATCACGAACCTACGCTGTTACGAACCTAATCAAATTTACCCAAACCTTACGTATTGCTCCTATGGAGCTAGCATGGGTTTCCCCCGAACTAGGTTTGTAGGTTCGGGCACTTTTTCCAGGTCCGTCGGTCCCTTGAAAGACGTATAAACAGTGCTTTACGGTATGAGGGTTTGGGTTTTTTAAACTTCCGTTTAGCTTCTGAGAAAAAATAGTAGTAGTTTTGTAATAAATTTTCATTTGTTAGATAAGTACATCCTTGAGGATCAATTGGCATTTGTACTGGAAAAATCAGACAATTTTTCTATTAAGTTACTGAGTTTATAAACACTTTTTTGAACTTTTTCCCTGCTGGCATTAAAAGTCACCATGATTGGAGTACAAGTTGGCCTATAATTTCATTACTTTCTCATTTATTTTATTTTCCCTAACGGTTCATGTGCTCTGATGAACAAGCCGATACTGGCTACAACAAACAGGCAACGAAAAGAAAACTAATTTCGTTTGCTTGTAATAAACTAATGAGTAATGACGACTGCCAAAAGTACCCTCAAAAAGATAGGCCATAATAGTGGGGGAGCAGGGAAGAAAGGAGTATTAAGGTTCAGGGTATAAGCTGACTCTCCCACCTTAGCATCAAAAATATCTTAAAATCCTCGGCTTACACCCTTAAATATACAGTACACCAAGAATTTAAAAATTTCTTTTGCTCAAGTGGTGGGTTAGCTTATTTGCAGATCCCAAGATTCGAAACGAACATATATGTATATTAATCCGTTGGCCATCAAATTCAGCTATAGAACAGTCAATGGGCTTTGATAATGCTTTTGGATTCAGCAGCATGATCAACAGGATAGTATATAAGAACCCATGATTCATTTCTTCAGCCCAGTTACAGGGAATCTTTTCAAGTGCACTTTTGACATGGTCATCACTTGTTATTTTGTTAATAAATTAGTTTTTTCGTCATAGCATTTTAATACTGGGATCAAGATTTAACACTTCATGAGTTAACATTCTAAAGAAACACCATCGCTGTACCCTCAAAATGGGTACCCATTAAAAAGCCATAAACTGACAGGGGCTTGCTCTTAGGTGGGGGTGCCCCTTCAGCCAGTCAGGAGATTGAACGATTTGAGGTAGAATTGGCTTTTTAAGGTCTCGATTGATTCGGGTAAGAGATTTAGGAAGATTTTAACTCAGCATAGGGTACCTCAAGTTTTTATTCTTGATAAACTCTTCAATGAAAGACCATGGTAAAGACCATTTCCATAGGTAGGGGAGAGGAGGGAGGAATGGGACAATTTTCACTAAATATTTTTTTATTCATTATCCCCTGCTTATTCATAGATGCAAATGGTTGGATAATAAACTTACATGTTTTAACTTAATTTTATAAAAATGTACAGTTCTTAAATGTTGTTTAATTTTATCACTTTTGATCATTCAAATTAACAAGAATTTTGTCCCATTCCTCCCTCATGGGTGGGAGGAGTGGGACATGAGTATGGGAGGAATGGGACACTTTTGAAAAGTAAAGAAAATTAGTAAAATGTAATAATGAGAAAGGGCCTAGTATTTTACCTACTATTCTTTTAACCTTTGCCCACATTGTTAAACAGCTTTCAATCTTATATCTATTATAGAATAATTTTTAAAAAATATTTAGTACACTTGAACTCTGTCCCATGGTGTTAAGAATCAATAATTGAATTACAATGTAGTACGTCAAGAAAAGAAAAGCATTTCAATTGAAGCAATAAAGATAGCTATCAGAAATTAATATTTTAAGATTTTGTTTACATTTTTGCAGATTTAAACAGACAAATTAAGTTTAAGCTGATTTTTGCAGATGATTTGCATGTCCCATTCCTCCCTCTTCAGAGTGTCCCATTCCTCCCTCCGCACATTGCTTTTAAAATATAACTTGTCACATAAACTATGCTGGTGTTAGGCTTTATGAAATTGCAGATTAGCATAAATTATATCTTTTAGATTACAATGGCATTATATAATGTTTGTTCTACAAATTACATGAGAAATGAAATAAAACTCAAGATAGACTGGATATTAACTTTGGAAGTGGGAAAATCAAATTTTTACAACTATAAACAGAAACTTGCTGCTGGATAAACTAAATGAAGGAAATAACAAGAAGCTATAAGAAGGCCATCTAATGACCAAATTGGAAATAAAATAAACTGATTTTTTTTTCCAGAATTTCAGCTGTCCCACTCCTCCCACTGTCCCATTCCTCCCTCCTCTCCCCTACATGGAAATTTAGGTTTAGACCAGTAAAATAAAAGTTTGTGGCCATGTTTTAAATTTTTGGAAAAGAAATTAGCTTAGAAAAATTTTAAGGGATGGATAACGAAATATGTTACTTACATATTAGCCCGTTGTCCATTCAGTGACCAAAAGATTTAGCTGCTCAGTTAACAGGCTTTGGCAATGGATTCAGTGGCACGGTCGTCGGGCTAATATGTAAGAACTCAAAAAACTTCTGAAAAATTAGTTAAAATTACTGTAGCAGAATAGGCATTTTAGACTGACAGAAAATACATCATAACAGTGCACAAGAGTAGGAGTATCCAAACTTTTCAGCCTGAGGGCCGCATTAACTAGTAAACAGCAATTTGATGTTGGTTCCAAATAAAAGCTGTGGAATGGACTTTTAAACCCCTTATCCACTTAAGAAAGAGCTTGCTTTTTATGCTTCTTTTGTATGTGTCTTTAGGACGTGAGGTTTGAGACAGCACAATGTTTTCCTCACCTTGCCACATGCTTGGTCAAATGGAATCGATTTGTTCCCCCCTTCACATTTTACGACTTACGCACACACCATAGTTTGGAAATCACTGCACTAGAGCATTGGGAACATACAGAATTTGTGGATTAGTTCTGAAGTTCCAGGTGTATACCCTGCAAGTTTCTTCGCTGTAAATAGCAAAATTTAAAATTTTACAAAATTTTTAAGGAGTGTAGGTGAAATCAAAATGTTCGCAATTCCAGTTTGAAGTGTCTTTTATAAAGAATAAAAACATAATTCGCTCACTCCTTCCAAGAACGTCATACCTCAAAAATCAACGATATTTAGTTATGACTGTTTTCGGAAAGCTCTGAAGGAGTACTACAACCCTGCGAAACCCTCATATTTTTAAACTGAATAGTAAAGAAATTACCCATATTCTTATTATTTATTTTCAATGCAACTCTAAACTTTCAAATGCCTCTCCTGAAAATTTAGGTTTTTTGAGATATGACGTTCTTGCAAGGAGTGAGCGAATTGTGTACCTATTGCTTTTATAACCAAGAAAATTTTAAAACAAAATTGAAGTAATAAAATAAATGCTGCTGTTTTTTCATCATGAAACCAAAACAATTAGTAGGAAGATAAATATTTTTTTTTACCTTTATTTTTTTTTCAATAGTTATGCTTAGTAAGAAAAATTACCTTCCGGAAAAAATGTTCGATAGATTCAGAAAGTTTTAAAAACAAAACTAAAATTCTTAAAGCAAAATAAAACTAACCACCACTTATAAAATTATCTTATTATTAAATAATTATGGTTTAATCGTAATATTGGCATTACTAACCCTGGAACAGCAGAGATAAGGTTCGATCATGAAGAAACTAATGAATTATTTTTTGAGTTCGCAGGTTACGTTCGTTGTAAACAGAAACAAATTCTGTCACAGCTGAAGTACAGTGGACATCACTTTGCGGTCACAGTTATTCAAAGATTTTGAAGATGGAAGAGTCGAATGCCTTTTTAAGTTTCGGTTTCAATTTTGCTGTTTGAACCATAAAGCTTGAACGTTTCTGTCCTTTTATAAATGCATGAAAAAACTTCTAATTTTGTTTTGATACTAATAGTTAATAGTATTATCATTGTGTTATTTAAAATTTTTGAAGCTTTGAAATATTCGTGAATCAAACTTCCTAGAGGTAGTCGCTTTTGTTTCAAAATACTTAGCAATCTTTTTTTATTATATATTTAATTCCATTCTTTAAATTTAAAATAAGAGTCGGCGCAAGTTTAGAACTGCCGATGGTTTGAGTAAGTTACCATTCTCTGCTTGTATGTCAAAGTTTTTCTCCGCTCGTGGTGACATCTATTGTAATTAGATAAAACTTAAAGTAGGTCTTTGATTTATCATTTTTTGACACCTTAATTAAAAAACTAAAAAAAATAATATTGTTTTGCTTTCTAGTGACAAAAAATCCTTCAAAGGTTACTGCTATAATATTGTTAAGCGATTTCATATGAAAAGTAGCAAACAGTTTAGTATTTAGTTCGATTATACTAATAAGGTAATAAGATTTTCTTTAAAATCAAAATTAGGTTCCCATTGACTTTGCTATTGATGTATCACTGAATTAGACCGCCACTGAACGGTCGACGGAATAAATAAGTAAGTACCCACAATTATGTGATCGTAATTAATATATTTAAAACAATTTATAATGTGTACTGAAATTATAAATTTTTTTGGGAAAATATAAGAGTAGTCTAATTAATAAAATTAAAATAATCGCTTACTTTGTATTTTTATTTAATGAGTACCATTTATCAGTATTTATTTTACCAACCCCCCTTTGCGATTCCGTTTACTGTTCATAAATATAGGGGGGGGGAGAGTGCTGTACCTAAGGACGGTTGTACCTTCAGCCACCGCATTTTAAAATTCGGGAAAAAATGGAAACTTGAATTTGTGGTTAAATTTGAATGTAAACAGATGCTATCTAGTTGCTAACGTGAAATCAGCTCTTTAAAATAATATTTATATTTAATATAATAAATTTACTGTTTTTAGGTGCTCAAAGTTTTTTTTGGTGCATCACTACATTAATATTTTTCTTCCCCTTAAATTATAATACGATAAAATGTGATATAAGGGGTGAATCCCCGAGATTTTGACTTTTTATTTTTGATATTAGAAATTGTCAGATCTCAATTCTTTTATTTTCTATAGAACTTTAAATGCAAAAACACCTGGTGCTGTACCTTCGGACACCATACGTGTTGTACCTACGGACACGTTCTTGTGGGTGTCTGTAAGCTAATCGGCGTTTTTGAATCAGATTTCATTAAAGTGAATGCATTTTAATGCATATTAAATTAATTCTAAATGGTTATCTATTTGTCGGCGGTTATTTTCAAGTGATTTTTAGATGAAAAATCAAATATTTTGTGATCTAAACTACTTTTTTCAAATTTTTGATTTTACTTTGCATTTAATGTAAATTATGGTATAAAATCTTAAGCACCCAATCGCATTTAAGTATGATGATTACAAAAAACTTGAAATTTCCACCGATGAAGATTTGCGAAAGTTATTACCAACAAATGCTTGCACAACTAAGTGTCAATCGAATTGTTTTTATGGATCAGTAAAGTGATCAGACCTATCAGCATGATTGATGGAACAATTACCTCAAACTTCGATCTGAAAATCCCATGTGATTTATGTATTTTTGGTAAAAAATCAAGATTTTTATCATTCAACTTCGTTTTAATGATCATTTACGATCTAAAACTACATTACTTTTAAAAATCTATTCCCAGTTTTAAAAATTCTTGAAATAGTTTATTAAAAGGTAATACACCAATAAAAATGTTCATTTTAAGCTTTTTTCAACTAAAAATTTCCTTTTTAAGGGTGTCCAGAGGTACAACTGGGTCTGTCCATAGGGAGAGCACGTTGTTGTACCTATGGACACAAATTTCGTCAAGTTATTAAAATTAATTAAAAATCCAATTTTGAAGATTTTAGCTAATAAAAAATATTACCATCTTTGCTAAGGTTAGGAATATAGGTTGGGTACTTTAAATGTTAAAAATGTGATTTTACCTGTCTTAGAAAAATCCAAACGTGATTTTTGTCCAGAGGTACAACACTCTCCCCTATATCCTTCCATTTTAATAAACAAAAGATAAAATACAAAAAAATCGTATATTAATAGAAATATCTGCTCAGCGCCGATCACAAGGTCACAAGCATGGATTCGTCCGATTCGTCCCCTTCTCTAACAGTTTTTCTTTCAATAAATGTTTTTTCCCACAATCAAAGAAAAAGCACCATAACGATGGTGCAACTGTTATCAATGTGATACAGAGTTTCAGAAAAAAGAAGCGCAAGATTTTTTCTTGTAAAATCCGACCTTCAAAAGTTCAAAGCGAAACTCGAAAGTGGTCGTTTTTAAGGGGGATGTTTTTGATAACATTAAGTGGCGTGTTGATCCATAGTTGATCACATAAACGATGTATTTTACATTAAATTAAATATGAATGATTGGGACCTGTTGATTTCGATAACATTATCCAATTGATTACATTAACCTTGATCACATTAAGCAGGTGGACTATATAATTAAGTTTGTAATTTTTGTTTTCGTTTGTGCATATTTTTTAATTTTACTAAAGCTACTCTTAAGATAGTTTTGGAACAATTTTTATTAATTTCATTTCCCGAATTTTAAGGCTGTCCTAAATGTTTATAAACCCATGCGTTGTTTACAGAGTTTAGATTTTCCTCTAAAAGGTTAAATTCTTTAATATACTTTAAATACTTACAAATTATTTACTATACTTTTATTGTGTTTTGAGTTAATGTTGTGATGATCAATCAGCACGTATTATTACTAATCTGGAATTCTTTTAATTTTAGGATGGGAAAAATTTATCCTCACAACCAGCTCCCCAAAATGTATTATTCTACCTTAATTCCATAAGTTCTTAATTTTTTTAAATCCCCTAAAAACAAAAAAAACATATACTTTAATTCTTTAATATGAAAAGAAAACAAAGAAAGAGAAGTCAAGCTGACGATTGAGGATACAGCTAAACTATTCAAAATAAAATAAACGGAAGAAGTATTTATTTTAACTTTTAGGAAGCGATAAATAAGTAGGCAGGTTTTTCCAAAAAAGTTTAACTACGAAAATTGTAAATCATTAAATGACTAATGATTTATAAATTTGATTTAAACTTTTTAAAATTAACTACATGTGTGTCTCTAACTTGAAATGTAAGAGCGTCTATGATGAGATTAAAACCTTAAAAACAACTAGCACGTGAGTTTCGGTCCTAATGTCCTTAATCTTCTCGATGAAGTGAGTGGAGTGCTTGATAAATGCACTAGAATGGCCAATATGGAGGCTCAAAAAGATGTAAGAGAAATGAGGGCAAAAAGATCCCATATTGGCCATTCTGGTTCATTTATCAAGAGCTTTATATTCCAAGAAGGTATATGGATGAAAATAATCTATATAAAAATGATAAAGATCAGTGAAATAACAATAGAAGCTGCTCCCAAGCTACTTTAAAAAGTGGAAAAATTCCCTTTTCCTGATCTTTATCATATGAAATTTCAGTTTTACATCAAAGGACATCTTATTTGAGGGCTTAGTTCTAAAAAATTCGAAATTTATTCGTTTCAACCACCATTAGGTATCATCAGGCGTTTTTGAGCAAAATGACCCTACTTTTCGCCTTAATTAGAAAATAGGTCTTATGAGGTCTTTTTTATAAGTATAAATAATTTATTCTGTCTAAATAGTTACAATACAATATAATACAATATACAGGGTGTTTCAAAAGTCCGTTTCGCAGCTTTTATTTGAAACCAACGTGTCCTAGGGTCACGGAATTATGGTCTCCCTCTAGGTAAGTAACCCTGGAGAATCCATTGAGAAGACTTACAGCAACCCTAGCGGTGAAATTAAAAAGTTAAAAAAATTAATTTAAAAACTAAAGGAGATAGAGCAAAACCATCAATGAGAGTATTGTTGCCAACATTATGAAACAGAAAAAAGTTTCATGAAAATAACTTGAATATTCGCGGAGATATTAGCATGTGAAAATAGCACTTTTTCAGACCTCAAAAAAGAAAAAGTTCACAAATTTATATTTTCAGTTGTATTGTGTAGTTTTGTGTTTTTTAGTTGAATAAAGGCAAAATTTAAGCAAATATTTTTAAAAACTTGCAAAATTTGCGAACTTTTTCTTTTTTGAGGTCTGAAAAAGGGCTATTTTCACATGCTAATATATCACCATGCTAATATCCAGTGGTTCCCAACCTTTTGTGGCCCATCGCCCCCTTTCTAGGGGTTGACTAACACCTATCGCCCCCTTTTCATTCTAATTGTATGTCTAATTTTAATTCTAAGTAAAGTGTAAATAACAAAGCAATGTTATGTCCGGGGGTCCTCCCCCAGAAAGTTTTCGTAAATAAGACTCCAAAAAACAAGTTTTTAACTAGTTTATGGTACACCTCTTCCGAATTTCGGACATATATTTTTAGGTAGGATTTTTATTTTGATGAACTAATTATAAAAAAGTTTTGAAAAATTAAGTTCCAAGTACAAAAGGGGGGTTTGGGGGTCCTCCCCCAGAAATTTTTTGGAAATTTGACCCTAAGAAACAGAGTTTTAACTTGTTTTGGTACTTTAAGTCTGAATACAGTCTGTCAGTACAGTACAATTTTATTTTCCCTGTTTGAATACTCATCGCCCCCCACTTATTTATCGCCCCCTTGATAACACAAATCGCCCACTGGGGGCTATCGCCCCCAGGTTGGGATACACTGCTCTAAACTGATACCGTAGATGAGGTGTCCTAGCATTAGCCATAACAAACTGTTGTGATAAGTCCTTTTAACCCACAATAATACACCACATTGTTGTGTAACAATGCTATACCATAATGCTATTCAACAATGCTATTACATTGTTGTGATACGTCATTGTATTCCTACAATTCTATAAAGCATTGTTGCGAGGCATGTTTTTATTGCAACAATGCGCATTGCTGAAAACAAAACATTTATATTGGACTTTCAACCCTATATAATAGTTTTTTGCTGTGACTTGTTGATAACAATGGCATACAAAAGACAGAACCTGCCGAAGTTCGGGGTTCAAATCCCTGCCTTGGCTGGAGGCAGAGAAGTGGCATGATACTAAGAAGAGTTGGTAGCTCCTGAGTAGAAATGGCCCGAAGTCACTTTGAGACTTCCAGGTGACATCACCACGTCCCACGCACCCTCTTGAGAGAAAGATTGGCAATGCATAATGGGAGCTTTCATGTTGGTGACGAACGGGCCAGCATCCGCTTCAACACTGGATCTGCTGGGAATCCCGGCCCGGGGGACCAAATCCAGCTGTAGGCACTCGGACAGTACAAACAACCAGTGGCGGCTCGTGAAGAGCACAGACACGGGCAGTGCAACCAGTGGCTTCTGTCGCTTGGTGGTAACAATGACTGCCGAAAGACAGAACCTGCCGGAGATCGGGGATCAAATCCCGTCCTTTGCTGGAGGCAGAGAAGTGGCATGATACTTAAAAGAGTTGGTAGCTCCTGAGTAGAAATGGCCCGAAGTCACTTTGGGACTTCCAGGCGACATCACCGCGTCCCACGCACCCTCTTGAAAGAAAGATTGGCAATGCATAATGGGAGTTTTCATGATGGTGACGAATGGGCCAGCATCCGCTTCAACACTGGATCTGCTGGGAATCCCGGCCCGGGGTACCCAATCCAGCTGTAAACACTCGGGCAGTGCAACCAGTGTCTGCTCCTGGCGATATTTCCTTAAGATAAACAAATTTAGACTTCTTATTTGCATATATGTTACAGTTAATATGTGTTTGGTAATGTGCAAACTAACTGAGGTAAAATGTAAATTACCTTTAACTTAGTCTACGCATTACCAAATTGTGCACATTAACGGTAACACATACACAAATATAACAATCCAAAAATAATTATCTAGTTGAAATATCCTTTCGAAATCTCTGGTTTGTTGCTAAAATATTTTTTTGTCTCAGAATACCTGTTTTAAAAAACTTAACTTTTCAACTTAAAAGATGGAAAGTAGAATAACTTCGTAGTAAGGGGACATCCATAAATTACGTGAGGTTAAAAAGGGGGAGGGGTTTGGAAAAATCTCACCAAGGGGGGAGGGGGGGGTCGATTAAAATATCACGTCAACTTTTTAAGTTAGAAATTATACGATTTTCTTTCTTGAAGTATGAGAAAGGAATACACACAGATAAAATACTGCAAATTATTTTTAAAAAGTTGTAAGCAAATCTCACTTGGGGGGAGGGGGGTCCAGCAAAATCTCACTAAATCTCAACAAGGGGGAGGGGGGTTCAGATTTCGGAAAAACACCTCACGTAATTTATGGATGTCCCCTAAGTAGTATACTTCGGGGTTTCATTACATTAGTCGCTATTTATACCCCATTCGAATTATCTGACTCATATAGTGGTGAGTAAGTTCGCCGCATAATTATTATTCTAACTCCACTTGTATCCGCTAGACGGCTTTTAAATTAAAATGAGACGAACTTGAAAACATTCCTAGTCCAATAAAAGAAACTGCGTCTAAATCGGTAAAGTAGAACATGCCTAAGTGGCGTGGCAAAGATTTAACATTTATAGCCGACGAATTGATAACCTCCTTCTGTTTGAAGTCAGTAATAAAAAGCGGAGTTAATATGTTATATTTATAGTTATTTTACAATTTATTTTTGCTTGATTAGTAGGTACTACTTATTTTTGGTATTTCCTTTTTTCTTCACTATAACCCCCTGCTTGCCCTTGAATTGGGCCATGGTATTTTAAATAAATAAATAGTAAGATATTTGCTTATTTATAAGAGTTCCACTGGTCTCACATCTGCAGGATTGAGTAAATTAACAACACTTTCTTCTACCTCTTGAAAATATTTACCTATAAGTGTCATTCTTACCACGTTCGTAATACAGTGGTAAAATGTAAAATACTGGCATATGGTTTTATTAAACCAATTCAGAAAGTAAAATTGGAAATAAAATTTAATAAAATTCGAAGTATTCACTCGAACACTATTCAATGTAGTGGTTGGATAAAGCGGTATTTCGTATTTTCATTAAACATTTTCATAAAAATGTAGTGAGCTTCGATACAGTTTTTCTCGTTTATCTCAAAATAAGAAAAGTGGCGTGTGACATATTTCAGAAATAAGCGATTCAATTATGATAGCATCACAACTAAAAGAATAAATTTTAAAAACAAGTATATGCAACCTAAAATTTGCGAAACCGCTAAGCTTAAAGGAGGACAGTCTTCTTTTACCTAGGTGTGTAAGATATTTGACGGTGACATCATTTTGGTTTTTTGAAATTTGTTATAAATTGTGTTGATTGTTATGATGACCACCTCTTTTGAACTCTCAATCTTCTTCTTAAAATAAAGGAAATTTTCTCATTTGAGAAAAAAAGGAACATAATATTTTCTCAAAGTAAAGAATTTAACCGGCAACAGTACTGTCTTTTTTACAGTCTAATTTAACCTTTAAACTCATCTATAACATCACTCACCAGAATTTATTTTGCTCTCCAACTAAAAAATTTTCATAGCACCCGCTTTATTTCGGACAATATGAATAACACCGTGAAGTTACATAAATAATACCCTATCGCATAGCCCTTAACACATGGCAATTAGAATCACAAAAAACCTTAAAAGTACCCAATGTTAGTAACTTCCAAGTTTCTTGCGTTCCCTTAGGCTTCAACGGGGCTTTCCCCCCTCGGAGAACTTTTACGAGCAGATAGCGCATGCATTTGTGTATTCAATAAGCACAGGATGCACGGAGTAAAGCCCTCCAGGGAAGAGGATTGCAGCGAATTTTATGAGGCAAATGCACAGGTGCGGTATCTGATCAAAGCTTTGATGTTATGTTTAAAAATGGCGGAAGGCAGTAAGCTGCCCCATTTTAGATTGAGGAATTGGATTCCGCGCAATAGAAGAACTCCTCTCTCGCTGACATTGATACGTGTGTCATTTGTAATGCTTTGTGTGAATATGTAAGATTAACATTCATTTTTTTTAAATGCATTTTTAATTTCACTATGCAAGGTTACCTCCTCTAATCTTTGTTTTTACATAAGTGTTTTTTTATTTGAAAAATGCAATAAGAAACTTATATGCATTTGGTTCAAAATTTAACCAAAACATATTAAAATTTTCGATTTACAATTGCTCATATTTTGATTGATTGTTGAGGGATACTCATAATGGTTTTTATCCTGAACAGATTTTAGGATAAGAAATATCAACACCAAATAGTATATAAACTAAAAGTCCCTCTGGAATCGGAAAAAGTTCTTTTTAATTATTTGATTTTTCAAAATTTTTATGAGAGTCAATTTACTTCTTCTCTTGACTATGGTATTCTTTTGTAATTCTGAAACAATTCTAGGTGCTTTCCTTAATGTAGAAAATATAGAAGGTTTTTGAGGTAGTGTATTTTTTAGCACTTGTTTTTATGAGTAAAAGGCTAAACGAAATAAATGACAAATTAGTGATAGCAGGAGTTAGTTAAATAAACTATTTCTGGTGGCAAAAGTATTAAAAAGCACACAATAAGTTACATATTACTACAATAAAAACTCTCAATTAAGCTTTGATGTCTGCAGCAAATCACATAACCTAAATAACAGGTGTTAAACGTTATTGCAAAGGAGGCATTTTAATTTATTTAACGTCACTAAAATATGAATGTGGAGTTGGATTTCTGCCTTCTTAGTTTCCAGTAACTTATACTTTTGCAATCTACCTTTTAGATTTATCCCTTAAAGAAAGTATATTCCCTTGATATACAGCACTTCGCCTCTAACGAAAATCTTATGCGAAGTTGATTTGAGAAATTAATAAACCTAACCCAGAAGATTAATTTGTCTGGAACCAATCATCCTAAGCTCTTTAACTAATATATAAAAGACCCTTTCCAGTCTTTTTGCGAAGAGGCCGTAATCGGATTAAAGGGATTAGAATTAAGAGATTCTAATGAATTCTCGGAAGTCACGAAATCTTAATTTAAGGATCAGGCTCTTCAGCCGGATTCGACTCACAAACATTAGCGGCAGTGCTCTCTGAGAATGTTCTTTAAATCTAAGATCGTGAAAGCTAAGATTTAATTTCTATAATACAAATGGAAATTATGGTAGTAATATTTCTGGATACTTCCCCATTCGTTTATTCAAAAGAAAATTTGATTTCGCTGGATAAACTTCTTTTTGAAACAGGCTGCTGCCGACATAGATTTTTTATTTTTGAAAGGTAAGATTATATTAAAAAGTGAGAGTATTCATTAAATTTGTAGTACCTTACGAATAAATCTCAAATCTTAATTTATGTCTAAAGCTATCCCCCATAGTAGAGTAATTCTTTATTCCTTCATAATCAAAAGTAGTTTTTGATTACTGATGGGTTTATTAGAGTTAAGATGTTAAGTTTTAATCACATAAATGCATTGAATTTTAAAATGTGTTAATTTCATTTGTTTGTTCCAGTAACACGGGCCTTTTTATTCTATAAGTTAAAATATACTTGGAATTGTTGAAAAGATAGTAAAGCAGAAGAACGGTTCGTTATCTTGGTTCGAAAACCGGCATAGTTCCGCGTGAAACGGCGATTGAATTCTAGGTAAGGTTTTATCCATAAATGCAAACTGCACTAATTTGATTTTTTCTTCGAGTTGTTCGCATTCGAAAGGTAGTAGATCGGGCGGAAGTTCAACACGTGAAAAAGTGCAGGAGTCTTGTAATGAGTCGCTGCTCACCTTGCGTTTTTAATTGCAAAAAGGAGTGATCCGTAAATAAGTCGTCGTCCGCCATCTGTTATGTAAAACACATTAGGCCGTCCATTTTTGCGGCGCGCGATAAGGATTTAAGTGGGCCTGCAGGCCATAACAGGCCGGCCATTAAGGCGCAGATAAACCGACAGCCGTCATTACAAGGGGCGAAAAGGAAAAAGTTTTTCATTCGTTTTGTGACGAATTCGTCGGCCGGATAAAGAAGCGCTATCAATCCAGGCTTATCGAGGTTTGGGTGCGCAGTCATTATTGGGAGATTACTGCGGCAAAGATTTGAATTTTAATGCCGGTGCGCGGATATCGCTCGGCGGCGGGCCATTTCGCGAAGGGAGCGCCTTATCGGGCGCGCGGAATGTGACAATGGGAAGCTGCAATGACTCAAGCCGCGAACTGTTTTGCCCGCCAGCTATTCTTCATTACGTGGACCTCTCGACTAATGGCGCCGTTTTCTTTCTCCTTTGCACCCCTTTTATGGCGAGGCGCTTTAAAATGCGGCGCGCTATCGCGACCCACCAGTCCGACTCGTTAAAACGGGATAGTTTAAAATTAATGGCTAAGCGCCTCCTTTTAAATTCATCCATAAGTCTTATTTATCATGGCGGCGCGGAACGGCGGCAATGACAGACGGAGATAGCAATTCGACTGCTCGGGATTTTACACGCTCTTTAAATGTCGCCGCGGGCGCTCGCTACCTGCAATAAACGCGCGCCAAAAAACGGCTTTATTTTACGCGGCCGCTGTAATGAGATTTCCGCCCTTTTACGGGGGCTTCCGCACAATTTCGCCAACCCGCCCTCTCTCCGTTTGGATTATCAGCACTCGGGGCACGTCCAATTGGACAATTCTTACTTACTTTTCCTATTGTTACTCCAGATTTTCCCCGACTTACCAATTTATTCATGTATCCTAAACTCACTATAATTAAGCGTAACATAAAAAAGATACTACGATCTTAATAAGACAAAGGCTCTTAACCGGCAGTCTTAGGGAATGTACCAACTCCGTTTTTCGTGGATTCGCCACACGAGCCTTTCAAAAACTTGATTTTTGCTACCAATGGGATATTCTTTAAACATTCCAATTCATTTATTTGTATCGAATAGTTTAAAAATATTACTTTTTTAACCCTTAAAATATGCTACGTTTTGATTAAGAGAAATTACTTAAAATCACAACAATACATAACCTTCAAGCTATTAAAGTAAGAAATTTTCGAAAATTTATTGATTTCTAATTATATTTTCTTTGAGGGTTTCACAGAAATGAAAATTTTTTGAAATTATTGATTAATTTAAGAATTTTAGAAATTTTTCAAAATACAAACTTTGTCGGGAAAAAAGGTACCATTTTTAAAATCTCTGCAGAATGACCTTAATTGATGGATTCATATCAATAGATTCAATTTTATTTTTTACGTAATCATTAAAAAAGTTCAGAATTTTGTTTTACCTATCGTCCCGCAAAATTTGATAGCACAGGTACACATATAAAACCATGATCTCTTTAACACAAAGCATGTTTCTGTGGAACGAAATAAATAAACATACGAAAGCCTGCAATGCAATATTAATATTAATTACATTGATTAAAGTGGTATATGGAAAGTAAAATTGAAAAATTGAATTCAAAGCATCTCAAGATTTCGGATAGAAAGTACGGGGGTATAAGTACAACATGCTTCTTTTGATCAAACCCTTTAATTACAAGGAATTAGTTCCCTCTCTTAAGTCCTTCGGAAAAATAGAATGGCAGATAACAATTAAGCAAGCTTATATAGCTCCAAAACAAGCGACGCATACATTAGCACTTAGAGGGTCTTCTAAAAGTATCTAAGTGATGTTTTAAGGATCAAATATAGACGTATTATTAGTGAGATTTAAAACAATGTTAGTGGTTTGAGTATCGGTGCGCAAATTAAGTGAATTTGAAGATTAAAAGCGTTGCTTTTTATCAGAACTCGTGATGAAGGAGAATTTGTTGCATAAATACTGTGACGAACACATTTTCGGGCTTTTAAAATTGGAAATGTTTGCTAGGATCCTTCGGGAGGGATTTCTCGATTTTTTTTTCGTTTTGTTATTAGTATCATCTTCAGATATGTATAACTTATTCACTTTAATGGTTTAGATTCAGTTGAAGACTAATGCAAATCAATAGATGACAACTGAGCTGTGAGAAGAAATCCCAGTATGTTTCATCTAAATTTAAGGTGGATAACTTCCTCCTTTTTTATGTTAACCTCGGCTTAAAACTTTAAAATTAGGCGTGGATTTATCAGTGGAGAGACTTTCTATCAACAAAAAACTATTTGGAGTTTCTTTAATGAAAAAAATGAGTCAATCATAAAAAAATAATAAGCTGTTGAACCCTTCCGCTTAGGAACTTCAAAACACAGATTAAAAAAAAACACAATGAATTTTAAAAGTTGATTTTTTAACATTAAAGGGGAGTATATTTAATTTTGGTAGAAAAAAAAACTATTGTGTGTGTGAATGAGCAATTTAAAAAATCGGGGTTTCGGGAAATTCGGTCTAAAAATTTGGAAAAAACATTTTTCTAAATAAAAAACTACACGGAATAGTATTAAAATGAAACAGAAAAATTATTGTTCAATTCGAAATGTATCCTTACAAATGAATACGTACTAGTGTACTGAACTTATTAGTTAACTTTGTTTCTTGTCGATTAAAAAAGTTCGTAAGCGCGCTTCTCCTCAAAGCTATTACACGCCTGTAAAACCTTCTTTTCCTTTAGAACACTCTTCTGACTGGAAAGCGCGCTAACCATTCTTATCTTGCTTGGAACCTTGCAGTCAAGATCTGTTCTCGCGTCTGTGTTAATAAAGATTCGGCCATTATACACATGAAAATTGTCTGATATGCTTGTTAGATGGGGCAGGAATTCGCCAAATGAATTAAATTACTTTTTTAAATAAATTCATCCATTCTTAAACTTAAATAATAAGTCAAATAACGAATTTAAACAAATACTACAAATTAGATTCAAGAATTTCACAGTACAAAATTGATAGACATTAACAAATAACAAAATGATTGATCATTTAAGAGTCTTGGAAATATTTAAAAAGTTTTTCAATATTTTATATTTTCTCGATAATAACAAATTAAACTTTTGATAACGCTAAAATTAACCTCAAGTAGATTTTGAGTATTAAATTTAAATTAGTTTCACAATCAACAAGGCATTTAAAGAGAATAACCGAATTTCTAAGTGTTTAATAACTTTTTATAATTTGTCGAAACAACAAAATTTTGATTGCGCGAATTTTCCCCGCAGTCGGCATTTCACATTCCACGTTTGAGTTCTTAAAACTCTTTCTTCAAAGAAACTCCAATATGCATCGCTCGCGAAGACGCCTTACTTATTAATTTTCCCTTCAATAACGCTTACCTAAATAGACGAGAGAACAACTTTTGCCACCACCTAAAAAGCTCATCAACTCCTTCCCGCGTCAACAACCGAATCGGTTCTTAATGTTTCGCGAATCTTTTCCGTTCTTTCAAACACACAGCATTCAAAATAGAAACATCGCCGCTTTATTTTTGCCAATCCGTAGACGTCGAGGCGTAACCAATTACTGGGGTGTCGCTTTTAAAGCGGTAGGCCCTTTTGTCAACTCATTTGCCTTCAAATCAAAGGCGTCTAATTACCGGCCTCGAAGCCGAGAAAAAGTTGGCCCGATCTAATTAGGCGTCGGGGCCTTTTTTGGTGCTCGCAGCCATCGGCGCAATCGATGCAAAGGGCGTCATATAAATCACCCGCTATTAAGCAGCGAGCGGCTTTTTCTTTTGCGAATCAATCGCTGCCCAATTTGCATGCAGCGGAATATTGCTCTTTCCTAAAAACTTTCTTCTCAATTGGTGGCCGCAATATTTCCATTTGAGATCTGCATTTAACCCGGCGACGGATATTATTCCAATCAGTTTGAAAACCTCACTGGGAAAGATATACATATGTATTAAGTTTTAGCGGTCTCTGCTTTTCGTAGGTGATTGCGGGGGCCTGGTACAAATGTACGCGGCTGGGGTTGCGGTCGCGTACCTGCCGCCCGCTTTGCCTATCTACACTCTTAAAACTAGTTTCAAAGTATGGCACACACTCAAACTGGCTCCGATTCAAATTTACTTAAATTTTAAAACATGCATATACTCATTTCTGGAAATGTGCAGATACTCAAAAATAATACACCGTGAGCTTGTTTTTGAGTTAGTGCAAGGTATTGTCATGAATCGGAGTGCGACGAGTATCACTATGATGCGCTAAATAGTTATACAGGGTGTATCTAAAATGGTGCAACAAACTTTCAGGGATGATAGTACTCATCAAGACGAACAAGATTCGGTATAGAAAGGGGGGTCCCAGACCAAATCCCAGGGAGTTAAAAATGGAGCGACACCCCCAAAAAATCATTGAAAAATTCAATTTGTAGAAGAACTACTATTGTTAAAAACTTAATCATGGTCTCAAAAATTGTGGTTTAATATGATCTTTAGAATTATCTCAAAAGTCTTCACTTTAAAATTTGTTTTATTATGAAAAAAGTTATAAAACTACAAAAAAATGTGAAAATTCTACCAAAACCTCATTTTGTATTTCGAAATCCTTTCTTTTGATTTTATAATCTGAAAGATCATAGTTGTAAACCCTTAAGTCCAAAGTGTCACGTAAAAACAATCAATATTAAACGCTTGAGATCCTGTTAAAGTTCGTTTTTTGTGTGCGCAAACGTGTTTCCTATAGCCGTTTTCAAAACGGCAGTTAGCGGACGCAAAAAACGGACTTAAACCATGCTTTAACAGGCTCTCAAGCATTTAATATTGATGTTTTTTACGTGACACTTTGGACTTAAGGGTTTTCGACTATGATCTTTCATATTATAAAATCAAAAGAAAGGATTTCGAAATACAAAATGAGGTTTTGGTAGAATATTCACATTTTTTTGTGGTTTTTTAACTTTTTTCATAATAAAACAAATTTTAAAGTGAAGACTTTTGAGATAGTTTTAAAGATCATATTAAACCACAATTTGTTAGACCATAACTAAGTTTTTAACAATAGTAGTTCTTCTACAAATTTAATTTTTCAATGATTTTTTTGGGGTGTCGCTCCATTTTTAACTCCCTGGGATTTGGTTTGGGACCCCCTTTCTATACCGATTCTTGTTCGTCTTGATGAGTACTATCATCCCTGAAAGTTTGTTGCACCATTTCAGATACACCCTGTATAGTAATTGAGTGGGATACTGCAAGTTGTGTTGCGCGCTACCACACCGAAAATTTAATTACATCAAACAGTTTCCCAATAATTATAATTTTCGAACATAAGTTAAAAATAAGTATAATTTGAGTGGTGACTATTGAATTGTTTGAAATTGAGAATGTCCGATGTTTCAAAATTGAAAGCATTGGGTCGTCATATTTGAAACGAAAAGTTTCATACCAAAATGAGAACATCGATTTACTCAAATTTGGAACTGTCATTTCTCTCAGTGTATCACCTCAAAATTCTGCGGAAGAAAATCCATCAAACGCATCCATAAAACTCAAGCACGTTAATAGATTAATAGCTCCGAGTCAACTTTAACGTTAATAACCCAATTTCTGAAAATGTTTCACAAGTAAAGCATTTTGCAGTAACTCTACAGAAAAAAATTCACTTGTGAATGTGTCTTAGTAAAATTAATCAAGATTTATCAAGCAATGTAATAGGTTATTCTAAGAAACTTTAATAAAAACCATTGTGTAATCTGATTCTTTCTTTGGTCAACATAACTGTTAAAGTTGTTGAGGCTTCAGTTAAATACAAATACAAATACAAACTAAGTCGACCAACTACAGGCGTAAGCCCAGCAAGGTTGGTCCAGTCTTTTTAACCCACACTACCGGAATCCCAGTATCTGTCAATTTTCCTCTTGAACTCGTTTACCCCACTTGAATTTACAATTGTTTCAGGCATCGCATTCCATCTATCCACTGCCCTATTAAAAAAATAATGCTTCCTACAATCCGTCTTAAATTTTCCTTTATTCAATTTGAATTTGTGACCCCTTGTTCTATTACCCGTATTGAAATCTAGTCCCTCTGTGTCCCCTTGCTTTACCATTTTAAAAAGTTGAATCAAATCCCCTCTAATCCTTCTTTTCTCTAGAGTGAACATATTTAGCTTCTTTAATCTTCCCTCATAACTTAAACTGGATATACCCTTGACCATTTTAGTAGCCCTATGCTGAACCCTTTCAATTGAATCAATATCTTTTTTTAAGTATGGTGACCAAAACTGAACAGCATACTCTAGATGAGGTCTCACCAAGCCTCTGTATAGTGGTAAAATAATATCCTCGGACCTTGAAGAAACAGTTTTTTTAATGTATCCCAATATCCTATTAGCCTTTTTACTAGCAGATGAACACTGATGAACCCATTTAAAGTCTTCATTTACTATCACCCCTAAATCCTTGATCATATTACCTTCTTTAACTTTGTTCCCTTGCAGATAAAATTCTGCCCTACCATTCCCCATTAATTTATTTAATTAAAGATCTTAGTATTTTTTTTTGTAAAATATTTTAACAATTCCATTTTTCAGTTATAGACTGATATTTTAGGTCAACAAAAGTAAAAGAATTCTAAGAGAAGGAGAGGAGTGATTGGTCCAAATTTGACTCTTTCATGTTGGTAAGATTTTCTTTAGACGGTGGCAGAACTATTTTTGTGCATATTTGTTATAATAATTTCTTCATGTTTAGGACCTCAAAAAAGTAACTAGATGATATAGATTGATACCTGCAATAGAGATTTTTGACAGGTATTTAGGAATTTAGTAGGATACTACAGTACCAAAAATAAAAATAAATTAAAAAAGTTGCCAATTTTTCTAATTCTTGAAATAAATATCTAAATGGGCTAATGTATACAATATCCAAACATCATTCTTAGTTCAAAGTTCTTAGTTCTTTCATCAAAGAAATGGTGAGTTATTGGCATTACCAAATCTTCGAATACCAATAAGTATAACACTATTAATTTACCAAAAAGTAAAATATTAAAAATTGGTTTCCTGAAATGTGTCTCAATCATTCTAAGTATTTATTATATTTAGTTAAATCAAACGAAAAAATTTCTTTTTATGAAGATTTAAATACACTTCCCACACATCCCGAAAAATTCTGAAAATCTAAACATAATTACATCTAAACATTTTTAGATATTACGGGATGATAATTAAAGTTTGCAAATGATGCTTTTCATTTGACCAAGGCTAAAAAAACACTTTTAAAAACAACAAAACTCAAAAGTGTACTACTCCTTATTTACTTTTTCATCTCTAAAACATTTGATTGGTCGGACATACGCTAAGAAAAGTTTTTTCTCTTTGTATTCCTTATATCTATCATTAATTTATATGCTCTGTAACTCAAATCCCTAGGTAAAAGGAGAAGCTAATTAAATTTCTTGTGGAATATTCATTGCGGAAAGTTATTTTTTGTCTGCAAACTTGATTATATCCATTTAGGATATATTTTTGTTTAAAATTTAATTCTCTTTCTCTCTCTCAAATGCAGTTGTAAATAAGTGCTTCTAAATTAACTATCATGAAAAACTCGACTTTTTAGCAACGCTTTTTTATTATCTTCCATCTTATATTTTTCCCACCTAAAAACAAAATTTCTTTCTTTTCCTCTACGCTAGTTTTTAGAGAAACCTCTTTGTTTCTTATTGAAAAACTTTTCGCATGATCCATAAAAACATTTCTTTCATTTTCATCACTTTTTATGAAGAGTAGATGTCTTTTATGGAAGCGTTAATGTTGTATGGTAAACATATATTTAAAATCTATAATAAGTACATACACAAACTTTAATAATGCTTAGGTCCAAATACACTAATTGAAAGTTAATTCATTGGACATACCCACTATATTCAAATTATTTTGAATGGTTTTTATAGTTGGATACAAGTTTTTCACATTTTACTATAGTAATGATTAGGGCTAGGATTTATATGTAATTACATATTTGTTCAGGAATCTGATATTAAAGTGTGCTCTTGAATTTTATACGTTTTAAAAGATTTTGAATTGATTAAGACCATGTTTATTTTACATATTTTCACATATTTTGGTTTACTTACATATTTTTACACATACAACCTATAACTACATATTTTTATTACATATTTATCCATTTTCAAGTTTTTCAAAAATAATCGCACATTTGACCGATTTTCAAATTAAAGTAACCCATAAAATGAAATACGCGTTTAAATTGTAGTTAAAATTAAGGCACCCAATGCTGAATTTAACTTTTAAAAGGTTGTGAAGTCGGGATTGTCAGATGAATCGTGTCAGGTGCGCCGAGAAGGGATGTCGATACATGGTTTTATTGCGACAAAAGACAACAAAAAAACATGAGCTGTCAGCAAATAGCGAAAACCACCCTTCCCTACTATGTGCTTGCGTAATATTTGAAGAGGCACTTAAAAAAATTACTTAACATTTTCTTTTTATTATTACATATTTGGCATTTTTAATACATATTTTGCTAAAATAATCACATATTATATGTACATATTTTGGATTTTTAATTACATATAAATCACAGCCCTAGCAATGATGCATTAAGATATTAGCGTTTTATCGTATTTACAAGTTTGTTGTGAAACATATTTTAGATATTTTATATCTTCGTTAGTTGATGGTATTCAAACTTATGTTATTTAAAATTAAATTTATATTTAATACAATGCTTATTCTAATAATTTCAACAGCTATGTGAATAGTCCCCTCTTAATTTTAACTTGTAATTAGGTACTTTCTATTCTGCGTGAATTAAATTTTATTTTTAATTGGCTTTGATTTTGATCAATATTTTAAAGTCTAAATAAACTGAAGTTTATATTCTTAAATTAAAATTTGCTCCACTTTGCCTCTGCTTCTAAATATTTATTGGAAAAAAATCCCAAAGTTTTACAGTCCTGAAGTTTGAATGTTTCAGTTAGTGAACTTACAGATAATAGATTGAAATAATCCATTGACTGTTTTTTTTAATTAACATACCTATAACTAGTTCTAAGTTAAAGAAAATTTGATGAAGATCTAATGCATGAGTTCGTTCGCTTTAAATATCACCAGGACAAAAGTGGGTTTTCTTATAAGATCCTTTCGCACCAAGTTTACGCAATTAATCAGGTATTGTGAAGTTGCCTCTTCAACAGCGCACTTGGTTCAAACTGGGAAGGTTTTGTTACGGGCAAAGTGATTAATTGAGCATTATATTAATAATGCCTAGAGTGGAGGTTAGCAAAGTGATAAATTTCATTGATAAATGCCATTGAATTTATCACATTGCCCTCCTTCACTTCGGGCATTATTAATAATGCCCGATTTATCACATTACCCGTAACATATACATAGAGCATAGAGCGGGTAATGTATTGAACTTCGGCTGTCCGACAGCAAGATAAAGACGCATAAAATTTATCGCTCTCTATGTTTATTATTTGCATTCACTCGTTACGTTAGACAGAAAAATCTCAATATTCCTCATACATTTTCTGAAGGAAAAATAGAACGTAATTTTATTGAGCTTGAGCTTTCCTGTTTTGACCAAAGAAGACCAATGAACAAGTCAAATCTTAACAAATAGACAATAGTCACCTCATTGTGAACTGTCTGATTCTGATTCGTCAGAGTGATATCGCCAGATTTCCGTAAAGCAAAAGTTAGAATAAGTGGAAACGCTCTTTTAGTAGTCCCTTTCCTTCCACGGAATGTACTGTGAGGGAAGGTTTGAGGAAATATCCTTTGCGTCCTTTAACAGAAAACAAGATTGATGAGCTGAAAGATCCCTTGGATCCTTCCTCTAACCCAACATATCCCACAACAAAGGGAAATTTAATAGCTATTAATTTTTTTCATTGATTGACAAGGGGTTTACTGTGGTTAAAGATATCTATCATCCTCGTCCCTTACTCATCAAAAGGACTGCTCTCAGATTTCCTAGTAATGCTG
The DNA here is from genome assembly GCA_024610705.1 of Tetragnatha versicolor. Lineage (NCBI taxonomy): Eukaryota > Metazoa > Arthropoda > Arachnida > Araneae > Tetragnathidae > Tetragnatha > Tetragnatha versicolor. Next base: position 45,442,708 of record JANDEH010000009.1, read on the forward strand.
CCATCTATCGCTTAACGACGCAAAGAACTCCAAACTGGAAAAGACAGTATTTAGAAACAACCAAACAACAATATCCCCCTATTGGATAAAAAATACTTGAATGTTTGATTACGTTTCAATAGAGACAAAGTATCGATTTTTATTACTTGGTTTCGATGTTTGAAATGATTTAGAGTGGGGATTTTATAACAAAACTTTTTATTAATTGATTCCAAAAACATTTGACTGAAACTAAAACATAAAAAAACGATTGTTAAATTATTTAAAAATGTTAACTAAATGTGTAGTTACATAAATTTTGTTTAATAATAATAATAATAATAATAATAATAATAATAATAATAATAATAATAATAATAATAATAATAATAATAATAATAATAATAATAATAATAATAATAATAATAATAATAATAATAATAATAATAATAATAATAATAATAATAATAATAATAATAATAATAATAATAATAATAATAATAATAATAATAATAATAATAATAATAATAATAATAATAATAATAATAATAATAATAATAATAATAATAATAATAATAATAATAATAATAATAATAATAATAATAATAATAATAATAATAATAATAATAATAATAATAATAATAATAATAATAATAATAATAATAATAATAATAATAATAATAATAATAATAATAATAATAATAATAATAATAATAATAATAATAATAATAATAATAATAATAATAATAATAATAATAATAATAATAATAATAATAATAATAATAATAATAATAATAATAATAATAATAATAATAATAATAATAATAATAATAATAATAATAATAATAATAATAATAATAATAATAATAATAATAATAATAATAATAATTTATTTCCATAATGTACAAAGCAAAGCAAAATAACATAGATGACATACATTTAAACAAATAAAGAGTACATTATGGATAAACCACCACTTTTGCAATCTGCTGCGTTGTGGTGGTGGTGGCAACATAAAAGAGAAAAAATACCACAAGGAAAAAACTTGGCAATTATCCACACTAAATTATGTACAAAAAATTCGTAAATCCATAGAAAAAGTATAATACTCAACTATAGAACAAGTATAAAACAGCACTCTACGAACCAAAAAAATAAATGCTAGGATGTCAAAATGAAGAAAATGCAAACCCTGTCAGTCAAGAAATGTCTCCACATCATAGATCGAGAAAAGCCATGATTTTAGTTTGCGAATAAAAGAAGAAAACGTTACAGAGGAGGATACAGAAATGGGTAGAAAATTAAACAGTTTTGGAGCCGAAAAAGGTTTAGTTTTTAGGAAAAGGTTTTTTTAGGTTTTTAGATCCATCTCCAAACTTTTATCTTATATCTGTCTAGTAAAAGTGTAAAAGTTTTAAATATATTTTGTCAACTTTCTAAGGCTTTGAACTATTACAACGTTAAATATGCTTAATTTAACAATTATTAGAGTTTCCATTAGAGTTTCCTTTTTGAATGCTCTAAAGGTTCTTTTAAGGGATTGAATTTGGAGAAAAATATGATATTACCATCTATGCTTTCCTTGTCTTAGGATGTTTCAAAATTTATCAAATGAATTTACAGGGAATTCGTAGCATAATAGGGGTTTTGTTTATTAATCAGGACTAAATTTTAAATTGGCTAGATGAGTATTTTCCCTAATCAATCTGGACCTCCAATCCGTGACTAGAACCACAGATGGTATCAAATTTGATTTCAATTTAGCATTGGATGTAAGAATATTCTATAAAGTCACGCAACACGTTCAGACAAACAACAAATTAGAATTGTGAGCATAATTTTCAATCTTAAGCCAATTCCCTGTTGTAGCAGTGTGATACTAATAAACAGACTTCAGAAACATGTCGAACACCAATTTTTTAAAACAGAGTGATTGGTAGCATGTTATTCTTTAGGGGTAGATACACATTTTAGTGCAAAAATAAAACGTAAATCGCGCTTTCAAAATTTTAAGGCAACACGTTAAATTTCAGCTTTAGTGCAGAAATCAAAACCAGTCAAGCGACGTGGCTTGACTGGTTCGCTAACATAAAAAAATGTAGGTTTGTTGTGTGTTAGTCAGGATTGGCTGGGTTGAACCCATTTAATGGGTTTTTTAAAAAAAACATGTGAAAAAACCGACTTTTTGGACCCATTTTTGGGTTTTTTCAAGAAAAATCAAGATTTTGGCAGTTCTTTCAAAATTTAATGGTTTTTCAAAGTTCAGATTAATTCGAGCTTCACAAAAATAAGCCGAAACAATTTTTTTGTAAACAATTATTAGAATAAAATAAGTCATTTATAAAAATTTTGAAATTAATTTTTTTCAACAATTGATGGCAATCAAATTAATTTCCATTTTAACTTTACTCAGACTTCGTCGAACATTTGGTGGAGACTGCTGATGTTTCTGTTGATGTGGAAATTTTGTTTTGGTGAATAATTGAATCGTCAGTTTGAAGAAGGGAATAAGTCCAAAAATCAAGTTTTGAGAAAATCGAAAAAAAGAAATGGAATTTTCATTGTATGGATATCGATTTCACAACTTCAAGGGGCGATATCTCCCTATAGGGGTCAGTTATTTTCCCCCTATTTTCACCCATGTGTAGGGCAAAGCTTATAGATTGTTTTGAGCACAATAAGTCAATTTGTCATTTTTTGGACTTATTCCCTTCTTCAAACTGACGATTCAATTTATCATCATGAATCTGCATCTCAAGCATAAAACTATAAAATTTTCCTTCTTGCTCAATGGTAAGTAACGTTAACTATTTGAAAATAAGTTTAAGGGGACGCGGTACCTTTTTGGCCAAAATCTTTAAATTCATCGTTATTTGATACTTTTTGGTGGTAATAAATGTATTTGCCTTGTATTAAGGATATTCCAAATTGAAAATACCAAAAAATTAAAATAAAAAACTTCAAATTTAAGGTGTGTTTTTAAAATGCTACTCCTCCTACAATAATTGACTTACCCTCATGATTTTTTTATTTAAATACCTCAATCTATATACAACAAAAGTTGGTATCGGTTAAGGGTTTATACTGGTTTAAGTAATAAAAATATTTTTTTCTTGTATCACTAGCAAAAAAAACCCTAAAAATGCTAAAAATCAAAATTCAGTAATATTTAAAAAAAATCTACCATGAATATCCAAAAACCCATGCCACCTTTTGTTAATTACACTTCCAACAGTAGCCAGAAAAAATTTCAAGAGATTTGGTCCAATAGATAAAAGCCTTAGCATTTTAAACAATGAAAAAGTGGTTCTGAGTAAAAGGACTTTGAAGTTTCCATAACTTATAGAAACCTTAATACTTTCATACATAAAATTAACTACAGCTTGGATATTTTTCAAACAAAAGTTTTGAAAATGTGTAGGATGATAGATAAATGCAAATAGATCAGTTCGGACTAAAAAAATTTTTTTCGTAATTTTGTCGAAACAGAGGTACCGCGTCCCCTTAAATATCGTCTAAAATAAATTAATTTTGAAGGAATTAATATGTTAAATTCTCTGCACATTTGGGGGTTCCAAGTTAATTTTTAGCTTAAAAATTAAATGCTTTCAAATTTAAAGTTGCTTTATGAAAGCAAATTTTACTATGTAAAGAATACGTGGATAACAAAACACAAAATTTTCACATTACAACTTAAAGCAAAAATTTATTTATAATTTAGTAAATGCACTCCCTTTACGTGTTATATATAGGTCGAAATGTTTTTAAACGAACACCAGACATCCAAAATTATCAAATATTTTTAGTCATATAAAGTTTTATATAGACGTTATATAAAAACAGAAAATATAAGGATTGTATTTCTTCTGAAATTAACCATTTTCTATTAGTGCTAGATAAGGAATACATTGTTTGTTTCCTGCAATTCATAAAGTGTAAGTCCTATCACACACACTTTCTACGTCTTTGCCAGCCGCCGCATTTCATAACTATGGATGAATCGAAAATCTTTCGCACAACCTGCAGAGAAACTTAATTATTAGAAGTACCAATGTACACTCTAAAAAAAATCTGTAAATTTATAGATATTTTCTGTATTTTTTACAGGAAAAATGTGTTATTAGAAAAAAACAGTTTTTTTCTGTACTAAATCTAGTTGGCTTTTGTCCCTAGAGATGGCGCTGCAAAACCCGAAGCAAAAATCTTTGATTTTTTACAGTTATCTCCCCTAATTAATCAAGAATTTGGTTTTAGAGCATTACAGAGAGGTTCTAAATACGTCTGACTGTAACCGCCTTTATGTTAGTGGTCAATTTCAGTTTGAGTTTGGGTTTTAGAATTAGAATTGGAGATAGAATTGGCTTAAAACAAAAGTAAGTTTTATCTAACGTCATCCCTTCTTGTATCTCCATCCTAGACTGAGAGAAATGACAGTTTCAAATTTGAGTAAATCGATGTTTTCATTTTGGTATGAAACGTATTGTCTAAAATATGACCACTCAATGCTTTCAATTTTGAAACACCAGACAAACTCAGTTTCAAACACTTTAACAGTCACCACGAAAATTATGTTTATTTTTAGTTTATATATAAAAATTGAAATCTTAGAGTATATAAGAACGACATTAAGTTGGTGTGATAACGTGCAATACAACATTGTGACGTCACACTCAACTTACTAGTCTACTTCCCACGTCATCTAAAAATGTAACACAATGCACCATCTATGTTGTTAAAGAAAATATGCTGTTAAAAAACTAGAACAAAATTGTAAAATTGACAGGAATACTCTTTAAAAAAACAGATGAAACCTGTATAATAAACAGGTGTTCTATAAAAATCAACAGATGAAACCTGTATAATAAACAGGGGGGTCTGTAAAAATTAACAGAAGAAACCTGTATAATAAACAGAAACAAACTGGCATCAAAATTGACAGTTTTTCTCTGTAAAATCGATGACCTTTTTTTACAGTGTAGAAAAAAATATTAAAGGAAAATATTTAGTAACTGCTCGTAATGTAGATTGTAGGGGTACATTGTTCTTAAGACAGATGGTCAAGTTTTGTAAGTATAAAAGTAAAAAAGGGGATGATACCGAGATATATCTCTACTGTGTCTAATCAGACATTTATCATTAGGCATCTGAATAAATTGAACTTCAAATGGTAAATGGAACGCTGAAATGAAATCATTATCATGATAATTAGTAATCAGAATTCGCGGAAGGGATTATTTACATCAAATCTAATGCAAGAATGTATGGCTGTCAGCAAAGATCTGATTTCATATTTGAGACTAATCTGGTGCACGTAGGAAGATTCAAATATATTATTTCCGTTATAGCTTTTAGCTTCGGTGATGCTAAAGCTTTTAATGTACTGACTCGATACTTTGCTGCATTAGACGAAATTTTTGGAATTAGAATTTTCGGAATTAGAGTTTTCGCTCGATTGAGATTATAAGTGTGAGGACATTACTAATGAATGTACTGAAGCTTATTTTATCTAATAATGAGAGAAGGGGGAAAAAGTAGTTACCTAATTGTTCATCTAGTGTTTGTCCGACACAGGAATCTGAAGCTCTTTGAAAATTGGTTTATTTTTTACAATAAACTGTATTTCGAAATTTAAAAGTGACATTTAGTTATTGTTTTCATAACTATTTTAGACGCATGGCACTTAGCGAGATATCGGTAATAAAAAACATACGAGGGTTGTTTTTTAATTAACTTCCGTTTTGCTCCTGAAAAAAAAGTAGTAAGAATTTCGAAATAGTTTTGCTGCTGGTAGATACGTACATCTTTGAGGATCAATTTACCTCTTTACTGGAAAAAATCGGACATTTTTTCTATTATTTATCGAATTTACAAGCGCGCTCCTCGAACTTATTTCCCGCCAACCCATAGAGAAATCCTCTTTTTCGAAATTTCCCCCGTTTTGATAGTTTAAAAATAAAAAAACAAATTAATATTCAAAAATAATAATAATGCTTATAAATTCGATAAATAATAGAAAAAATGTAAGATTTTCCCCAGTAAAGTCGGCAATTGATCCTCAAGGATGTACCTATCTACCAGTACCAAAATTATTTCAAAATTATCACTGCTTTTTTTACAGGAGCAAAACGGAAGTTAATTAAAAAACAACCCTCGTATATAGGCTTAAAGTATAAAATGCATCTAACAATGTGCATTTGTTACTTTCATAGACAAATTTTTGTATTAATTAATTTATGTATAACGAGTAAGACATAAGGAAACCAGAACCATCAAGACGCGTAGGAATTCATTATTCATTGAATCAATATGCGTTCAATTTAAAATGTAAAACAGACATATTGTATTGGATTAGTAAAATCTAGTATCTGAAAAATAATTTTAGAAATGACTTTTTAAAGTATTGAAATAAAACTTTTATGAACAACATTCAAGGGTTTTCCCTATTCAGGCCTGTACACAACTTTTGAGCCCTATTTGGTTTCGATATTTAAAAATTTATTTTTCCCGTCATAGCCTATTTCAGTGATACGCGCTCTTACAATGCGCGCTATAAATTGAAAATTTCACCCATTCTGGAACTATGAAAGGTTTCAAACTTCTATTTGGCTTTCTATAAGTAAGAATTCGCCCAGTTATGGTTTCAAAATAGAGGTAAAAATGAAGTAGAATTATTTTAAAGCCATTTCTATGAAAAATGTGATGAAATTTCGAAATTCCAAAGTGATTTAGGCAACTGAAGATATCAATGGATTTAGCTTATATTTTGGGATATTAATTGGCATGATAGTGGACAACTATTCACACTACAGATCATTTCAATTTCGAAAATTTTGTTTTTCACTCCACCCTAGCGTACTGCAAATTTTGAACGATAATCCATCACAAAATAATGTCATAATAATTGAATTATTATAAGGTAAAATAATCCACATTTATGTTCTATGTCCAACTGATCCGCAGTTTCAATAAAGCTTCTGTGAGACTTTTTCAAGCTGCCTTTTCACTTATTTTAATGTGTAATAAATTAAATAACTAAATAAATGATAATTAAAATAATTAAATAAAGGAATGAAATTTAATTATATCTTTGCTAGTTTGGGACATGGGCTCGCTCAACCTACAGACACGTGAGGCCTGCCAAATTGGACGACTCGTTAAGAAAGTGGATTTTAAAACTCATTTACAAAGCTCACCAGTTGAAAAGTAGTGAATCATAAGGCTAAATATACTTAAAACCAAAAGAAATTATATTTTCTTTAATTATATTCTTTTTGGAAATTCAAGTCTGTAAAAATTGGTCTTGAATATGTAACAGCTTAAAATAAGGCTTAGTCAATCTCTTTTTGTGTCACGATAAATCTTGTTTCGTTAAAAAATTCATTTTAGTAATCGTTATGGATTTGGAGAGGAACTACTAATAAAAAAATGTTAACTCTTTTATTTAGTTATTTAGAACGATAATCCATCACAAAATAATGTCATAATAATTGAATTATTATAAGGTAAAATAATCCACATTTATGTTCTATGTCCAACTGTTCCGCAGTTTCAATAAAGCTTCTGTAAGACTTTTTTCAAGCAGCCTTTTAACTTATTTTAATATGTAATAAATTAAATAACTAAATAAAAGAGTTAAAATTTTTTTATTAGTAGTTCCTCTCCAAATCCATAAGGATTACTAAAATGAATTTTTTTAACGAAACAAGATTTATCGTGACACAAAAAGAGACTAAGCCTTATTGTAAGCTGTTATATATTCAAGACCAATATTTACAGACTTGAATTTCCTGAAAGAATAAGAGAATAAGATTGAGAGAAGTAATTATTTTCAGGTTTTAAGTATATTTAGTAGGGTGGTTTTTTTTAAACGAAAGTTCGAATTTTTTTCGGGGCACCCCCTCAAAAGGTGCCATTTGATATAAAACTAATATTCTGAGAGTTACAGCTCAAAAAAATAATATTAAGACCCCGCCCCCGAGCGTCAAAGTTTCAAAAAAACTCAAAATTTTGCACGTTTTTAGCTATAACATCCAAACTAATGGTTGTAAAAATACAAAGAAGGTCTCATTTTGTAGATAATTTATTTAGCTTCAACTTTTATAATTGAAACTTATTTGTGAAGCTTACAGATCATAAGATACGAGGGGTTTCATTAACTCCCCACTCAATATCTATTTTTTAAGAAGTGCCAGGAAATTTCTTTAAATTTATCAGCTACCGTAAAATGGTTCAATAACATATAAATAATAGTTTTAGACAACATAGGTACAAAATTTAATATATTAAAGAGCAAAAAAAATTTTTTTCGTACATACCTGTTAATTTTTTCACAATCGTAAAAAAATTCAAATAAAATATATAAAATATTTTTTAAACTACTTATTAAATGAATAAAATGTGTAAAAGTTGATAAACAAGCAAAAAAATACAAATTAATATTATTTTTAGTTTTTTCTAAAAAATGGAAATTTTATTTTCATCGCTTTGACAGTATTTTTCATAAGATCTCCCTATTTTAGAAGTAGTTTTGAGAGCAGTATTCGACACGACCCTTATCTGAAGTTCTTGAATTTAAATTGAACTGATGTAAATAAAATAGTACAAAGTTCGAGTTGATGATAAAGAAGTCAATTCAAAACTAATTATCATTAAAAGTATTGGAAGTTTCATTTCTATGCAGTAGGAAAAATTCAGAATATCTTCTAAGAAAGGAATCTTGAAAGTGCTTGGTATTTATAAGGCTTCATACATCAAAAATCCCTCCTAGGTACCATTGTATCATGCTAGATGTAATGCAAAACTCCAATATTGCGTGAAAATTCTCCTTTTTAAATACAATTGTATCTTGCCCTTAAAAAAGGTAGTTGTAATCAGAAGTATCTGTGGTATTCTACTACACACCTTCATTACAGTTTGGTTTTCTGAGCTAGATGCAACATTAGTTGCATATCAAGAACTTAAATTTGTAAAAACTGTAGTTAGTTAGGAAAAAAATGTAGAAATATCAAAAATAGCATTATTTTTTTAATAGTTTGTGGTACTTAAACCCCGAGACTTTTGAATTCTCAGAAAGCTTTAAAAATAAATTAAAGGTAACATGCTTTTGTGTTATGAGGAGGAACTATAAAACTAGCTCAAGACTATGTGAAAGTAGAATAATAATAGTGAGAGTTAATTTAAGTGTCTAATTATCTTTTCAGCAACGAAATCGACAGTTTCATCACTTCATTTTCATTTACAATGAACTTTTTCAAAATATTTAATATTTATATTCTACTTTAAAAGGTCTGATAAAGCTATTTGAAATACTGACTGGAATTTTCATACAACAGAGGGCTTTTGTATTACATCTAGCATGTAGCATGATTGTTTTGGACACCTAGTCTGATTTTTTTGAGAGGGGAGGGGGGTGGCGGGTCCCCTACCAACCCCCTTGATATATCAGTAGAATACCACAGATACTTCTGATTACAGCTACCTTTTTTTAAGGGCTAGATAAAATAGTATTTAAAAAGGAAAATTTTTCACGCAATATTGGAGTTCTGCATTACATCTAGCATGATACAATGGTACCTAGGGATGTTTGATGTATCAAGCCTTATAAATACCAAGCACTTTCAAGATTCCTTTCTTAGAAGATATTCTGAATTTTTCCTACTGCATAGAAATGAAACTTCCAATACTTTTAATGATAATTAGTTTTGAATTGACTTCTTTATCATCAACTCGAACTTTGTACTATTTTATTTACATCAGTTCAATTTAAATTCAAGAACTTCAGATAAGGGTCGTGTCGAATACTGCTCTCAAAACTACTTCTAAAATAGGGAGATCTTATGAAAAATACTGTCAAAGCGATGAAAATAAAATTTCCATTTTTTAGAAAAAACTAAAAATAATATTAATTTGTATTTTTTTGCTTGTTTATCAACTTTTACACATTTTATTCATTTAATAAGTAGTTTAAAAAATATTTTATATATTTTATTTGAATTGTTTTACGATTGTGAAAAAATTTACAGGTATCTACGAAAAAAATTTTTTTTGCTCTTTAATATATTAAATTTTGTACCTATGTTGTCTAAAACTATTATTTATATGTTATTGAACCATTTTACGGTAGCTGATAAATTTAAAGAAATTTCCTGGCACTTCTTAAAAAATAGATATTGAGTGGGGAGTTAATGAAACCCCTCGTATCTTATGATCTGTAAGCTTCACAAATAAGTTTCAATTATAAAAGTTGAAGCTAAATAAATTATCTACAAAATGAGACCTACTTTGTATTTTTACAACCATTAGTTTGGATTTTATAGCTAAAAACGTGCAAAATTTTGAGTTTTTTTGAAACTTTGACGCTCGGGGGCGGGGTCTAAATATTATTTTTTTGAGCTGTAACTCTCAGAATATTAGTTTTATATTAAATGGCACCTTTTGAGGGGGTGCCCCGAAAAAAATTCGAACTTTCGTTTAAAAAAAACCACCCTAATATTTAGCCTTATGATTCACTAATTTTCAACTGGTGAGCTTTGTAAATGAGTTTTAAAATCCACTTTCTAACGAGTCGTCCAATTTGGCAACCCTCACGTGTCTATGGTTGAGCGGGCCAATGTCCCAAACTAGCAAAGAAATAATTAAATTTCATTCCTTTATTTAATATTTATCGTACATTATAAATTCATGAAGGAATTCAATTAATGAATAATCAATTGTCGTGATTGTACCATTAGTGACTTATAGTACATATCAAATACATAAAAATAATTTAAAAGTGAAACCAAAATCAAATCATTACACGCGATATAAATTGTGAGAAAAAATATTTTATGTCCTGTCTTAAATTTACAAAATATTTATCCAGACTGAGCCTTTCTCCATGTTCAAATAGAGGCGCAGTTTTTAAGGCCAATAAATTTCAAGAGAAACTATCTTTTTTCCCCGCATATAGTTCAGTCGTAAAACATGATTCGTTTCTGATCGCGGCGACAACCTGTAGGATTTCACGGCCATTTTAGGTCATTTTAATCATTTATTGATTTTAGTATTAAGTCGTGTACCAGGAAGTCGACTGCTCTACGAGAGACAAAATGAAAAGCAATGTGATTGGAGATTGGCAATGAATGATGGACTTGGTTTATCCTTGGACGAGTTGAGTTATGAGTAAGACTTCGGCGCATAGCACTCATCACGAGAAATATTAGCAGCTTCGTGTTTTGCCGTAGAAATTTGCAAGTGTTCAGTTCAACGACAGAAGGGACTCAATTTATAAAATAAGTACATAAAATAGGGAATCCAACTATTGGGGAAATTCAAGATTTCGACTATTTGAAATCATTGATGGGGTTTTAAAACGCATTTCTTCAAATCTTTAGATTTTTTTATCATTAGTTTTTTAAAATTAATTTAAAATTAATTTCCACTTGCTAACATCTCGAATATTTATGATATTTTCCTGAAACTTTTTTTCTTGGTGTTTTTTCAAAACATTGCAAACAATATATCTTCACTGCAGTTTTTATTTCATCTCCATTAGTTTTTTTTATTATTTTTAACTTTCTAATTTCGCCACAAGGGGTACTCAATGCGTCTCAATATAAGGCAATGTAATGGTGAGGCGTCTCATGGCTTCCGTATGGTCACTTATCCAGAGGTACTGTAAGAGACTGTGATTCCGAATAAAAGACGTAAAAGTCCTTTCAACCTACCTTTCTTCTTTCTTTCTACCAAAGTTCCTAACAGTTTAGAAGTAAATGGATTATGTACTGATATGATTTAATTTTAGACTGACTAATTCAAATTCACGACATCGGTGTTAACCAGCAGCTAGAGAAAGAAAAATTAGCTTTGCTCGTACTCTGATTGGTGAAATCTTTTTTTAACCTAGTACAAACACTAAAACTAACTTATTTTTAACCTAAATGCATGCGATTGTTTATAATTATAAAAAAATATATTCTGTTTTTTAACCTAGCATTTAAGACTGATGCTAACGGATGTGAATATGGCTCAAAGAGTATTTTATGAAATTTTTGAAATGAAAGAGGATGGACTGTTTGTTAATTTAAATTGTATCTTTTCCTGGAGATTAGGACTGGTAATCATGGGTGGATTTAGAAGGAAGACCATGGGGGAAAATTAGAGATTTTAAAGGAGAATGCTGTCACAGGGGGAGTGCTGTGAAAACATCGCCTTTACCATTAAAAATGGAATATCCTCAAAAAGTAGAGGGATTGCTCTTCCATGTGAACTTTCTTAAATCTTCTTAAATCTTAAATGGTTGTAATGAAGACATTTTTAAATTGAATATTTGCATTAGGGGCCATTCACAGAACACGTTACACACTATTCAGGGTTTTTTTACCTCTCCATCCGTCCTTATCACAAGTTGTAGCATTTAAGTGACCTCCTCAATCATTCGTTATGCATCCATTTAACCTTATGGTCAATGTCGGGTCCAGGATTTGGTTTTGGGGGACTAAGAATTTTCAAAATCAAATTGAATCTTTTCAAAGAACATAATATTAAAAATTTTTTGGAATAATCGAATTATAATTAATCGTGTTCTAATTTTTTGAAATTTAAGTCTATAAAGGAAGTTTCCAACTCGTTTTGGTACTCCTAATCTGAATTTTTGACATACATCTTCAGGAATTCACTACAATGTTGGGTAAGATTTTTTGCATTTTTACGAACTTATTATTAAAAAGGTTGTTAATAATAGAATTTCAAGTACCGAATGGGGGTCCTCGCCAGAAAGGTTTTGGAAATTTGACCTTAAAAATCAGGGTTTTAACTCGTTTGGTATACTTAGTCACCTTCCCCTTATATACGAACCCGGCCTCCCCTCCTTCTCACTGTTAGTTCTCTTTCCTTTTTGAGGGGATAAAGCCCCCTATCCCCCCTGGATCCACTTGTGCTGCTGGTCCTTAAGTGAGGGATTGAGAAGTCCTACCATACTTTTTACATGGAAATAACATTATTTTTATTTTATTATTTGGACCTTTGAATGAGTTAAAGTACTATTTTGAAAGGTCAGTTTATTGTGCAAGGACTGTCAAACCCTCCTCCTTTAGAAAATCTAATGTTCCTTTTTAAACTTTTTTCATCAACAATTTTGAGGCTTACAAAGGACTGCTCTCGTAAGATGAATCTTAAACAAATGAGTGTAAACACTACATTTAAGTTCCAGTATTGTTCTTAAAAGACACAATAAATAGTTGAAATTAAAGTTATCAACAAAGCTTCAAAGCATGCGCTCTCACTACTAGCTATAATGGTATGGAGTATTTAGTTCAATCTCAAATCATCCAGCTATAGTTTTTATTCCAATAGTTTATTGATTGATGTATTTAGGTCCTATATATTTAGTTTAATTAAATAAAACTATAATTATTTATATACTAACCATTTAATTTGATATTTGAGGGGTGGTCAACCACTGGATGCCTAAAATACAAAAAGTGCTAGTATTTGATCAAAGTAGTCAACTACTGGATTTTATTTGCTTTTAAGATTTCTTTTTAAACCAAGAGCGATCTTAAATATTTTTACCTGCCGTACAATTTTTGCTTAGATTTACTGTAAAAAAAGTTACATTTCCAGAGAGTAATTAACCGGTATTGTTAATAGGGATTCTTTATTCAATATAACTCTTTCATTGGTTCTTCACATTTCCAACACCCTGCGCTTTAAAAATGTCACTTCTATCGCTTAGCCCTAAAATACGAACCTACGGGTAGTTGGTTGGTTGGTTGGTTGGTTGGTTGTCAGACATATACGCATTTTTAGTTTTTTAGATAGCCTTCTGTAGTAAACGCTGGAATCGAACGATTCCGCAAGCGCTCGCTAGGTGGCCTAGGTGGCGAATCGTGCTGGTTTACTGTCTGGTTTTAAAAGGTTAAAAACACATGATCTAATGCAGGGTTTCCCAAACTTTTTCATGCATCGACCCCTTGGTAGTATTTTACCTAGGCCATCAACCCCCTTTCAAAAATCCGACTAAATTCTTTAAAAAAAAATTATTTATGAAGGAAAATTTAACTTAAATTTTACAGCTGCTTCCACTCCAGCTGTGGATCCAGGATTTGGTTTTGGGGTGGGGGGCAGCTAAGAATTTTCAATATCAAAATAGTTTTCTAATATCTTAAAGGGGGGAGTCTGGGGGTTCTCACCCCCGAAACTTTTGGAAATTTAAGTCTAAAAAGCAGATTTAACCCTAAAAACAGGATTTTAACTCCCTTTTTATATATACCCATTTCCACTTCCCCTATTTCTCACTGTTAGTTCTTATTCCTTTTGGGGGGCTAAAGCCCCCAAGCCCCTCTGGATCCGCTAGTGTTCCACTCACTAGTAATGTACAGTTCAATCTGGATAATTTATAAGGTGAACCAAGTAAGCAATAGACCACCAATGAAGCATTAATCTTTCAAAACTTTGAAACTAAAAATTTGTATGTAAAGTAAGTTCAAATGACCAGGAAAATTCTTTGAATCATCCACAGTAATAAGAAGCTGTTCTCATCTGCAATTTTCTTTCTTCTGATTAACTTTCATCGACCCCCTACCTATCCTTTAAGCTTCGTCGCCCCCCGATCGACCCCTACAGCTTCATCGACCCCCTTTAAACCTTCATCGACCCCCAGGGGGTCGGTACCGACCACTTTGGGAAACCCTGTTCTAATGGTTCAATTGCTTATGGAAAAAAATGAAAAACAATGTAACATCAGATTTTCTCAATCCTTCTTGGGTGTCTGTGGACCTGATTTAATTAAAATTTTAAGAATTTTCTAAGACGTATTCAACAAATGAAAGAAATTTTAGTAGGATTCGAATAAACAGTTGGTTTTCAGATCATAGGATTTTCTGCCAAAAGGCACGGGTGTTTATAAGAATGAAATATTACACAAGTTCAAAATTTTAAAATCATTCAATAAAACAACTGATTTTTTCTCTTAAAATTGCTAAGAAAAACTATAAACTTAAAAATTTGCTAAAATTTGCCAATTCTTAATTTTTGTGAGTGAATTTTATAATCATCAGATTTAATGAAAGTTTGTGTAAGGGTTTCTGAAACGTTTTCTTCCAACGTCTCCGTCGCGTATTCATTTCACCCAACTTTAGGAAGAACTCCATGTTTTAAAGAAAGGGGAAAAATTTCAGTGGGACTCGAACAAATAGTTCTTTTGGAAATGATAGGTTGCGTTGTGGATCAGTTGGTTGATTTGTGCTTGAGCTGAATATTTTGATTTTTATTCTGGAAATGGTGTATATGGCAATGGTCAATTACTGGAATAATGGTAGTCAAATACTGGATGTAAGTGGTCAGCTACTGGCAAAATCTCAATTACTAATTGCTTTTAAAATAAATAAATAAAATTCTATAAAAGTGAAAGGAAAAATGATTATCAGCTATTATTCCGCATACCTTCATTGATATTAAACGACTGACAATTTTTTTCTTAGAAAGAAAAATAGAACTCTGAGGAATTTCCACTAACTGGTCAATTACTGGTCGGTTCACCCTATTTGGAACTCATTTCATAATCCCGAGTTTTATTGGATTCAGTTGGTTGTTACACCTAATCTGAATAATTTGACTCTTTTATTGGTGAGCGCGAAAACAAAATCAAACAATGACTGCCTGTATGGCAGGATTCAGTGGGATTCAGAAACGTGTCAGAAACGAAAACTAGAACTTTCCAGTAAAGTGTTTAATGCCTGTAAAAACTCATAAAAAAGCAGGAACGTTTCTGGAATTTATGCGGAAAGTAACTATTATTTTTTACAGTGCAGATATATATTGCAAGACACTCTGCTCCGTGTTCCCATGACCATGCACTACTCTTATCTTGTTAAAGCATGACAAAAATGATTGCAAATTGGGAAAATTTTCTAGGAGGGGCAAATGAAACTGTTAGGTGGGACTGAGCTCCTATGGTCTTCGATGGCTATACGGACCTGTTGCTAAAACAAGCTTCGTGATCTTCTTGGATTTTGAACAGATAAGCTTGGCAGCGAGTTAAATTAAACTTATGGCAATTTTTCTAAATTTCTTTGATTTGTTTGAATATGTCTTTTGTGCTCATTAATATACAGCATTAGTTTATTTGCTTGGAGATAAGCATATTGAATGGGTTAGCTTGTTTAGCTTGATGACAACGGCCCCACTAAATAAATTTTAAAGAGTATTACATATTGAAGAACGGAACAACAGTTACTGAATTAGAAAATTTCCTGTCGCATTGAATCAGAACATGGTCGTTGCAAATGACCGTGTTTGTTACTTAAATGAGATATTTCTGATGGTAGAAAGTTTCTTTTCGGCGTATATAAATTTTTGGTGCGTTTGGGTAGACTGTTGTTACTAACGCTGTTGTTTCCAAATTTATATTTTTTAGTATGAATAGGTTTTTAATTTTATTACTGAATAAATCGAATGTGTGTCGTTTAGCATTTATTTATCTTTATATTGTTAAATAATGGATTTTTTATTGATTTGAAATTTCAGCTTATGTGATCATAGAGTAACATCAAATGGTATTTCCAAATTTTGATCAATTTTAAAGTTAAATTGCAAAATTTTGTTATCCTATAAATAAAACCACAAAACCAAATATACCTCATTTTAAATAAAAAAAATATTCTTGCCATTTGTTCTTAATCTCTATTAGGTACATAGCTTTATTTCTAAAACAATATTTTCTCAACCTAAAACTATGTTTACAAGCGAAATATTCATTCCAACCAAATCAATACCATTCGAAACGAACAAAAATAACTCATTGTGTATTATTTTTATTCATATTTAGCGAAAAAAAAACGCCAAATGAGACTATTTTAGCAGGTTTTGTATTTAATCCATAAAACTGTAGACTTGAAACAGTTAGTAGTTATATTTATCTCGGAGTATCTTTCTCCTCTACAGGTTCCTTCTCTACAGCAAAAACGCATTTCTGTAATAAATCAATTTCTTCTTTGCATGCTATGTGTGCCAATTCTCTCTGTTGCAATAATAAACTCTCCGGGGAACTGGTTTAAACTGTTTTACTCACTTGTTTTATCTGTTTTAAGTTATGGTTCCCCTGTCTTGTCTATCTCTTTTAATAATCAATTAAAACATATTCAAAATTTGTCTATTCGAAAATTATTTAATTTATCAAGATATACTCCGGGTTACATCTTAAGATTAAAACTTGGTCAACGTAACCTTTCAATAATAATATTTAAACTGTTAATTAAATTCTGGATCCGAATCCTTAATATGCCTGACCATAAGCTTACGAAAATTACATACTTTCAATATTATTACAACCAATCAATTCCACTAAAATTTAATTGGTAATTAAATATCAAATCCGTAATTGATAAGTCTGGTTATTCTTTTGTTTGGATTTCACAAAACCCTGAAGTAGCTGCGAAATATTTACCCTAAATTATTTTAAGTTATGTTAATGAGTATACCAAGATTTATATAATTAGTATGACTAACAGTTTACATAATCCCCACTATAAATATATAGAATTAAATCCTTTCATTGAAGATTATATTGTTTCTACAGTTGATTACTCAATTAAGAAATTTTTTCTCCAACTCAGATTATATCAAGAATTCATTTTCTTCGAAGGTTAAATTTCTTCTATTTAGTCCATAGTGGGATATGCGTTTTTATGCCTCCTGATCCTACTGCATTTACGATGTTTTTAAAAGAGGAATGAAGTTTCGGAGGTGGGTCATCCATTTAAAATTTAGTATTAATTTTTAAAAATTAACCATCTTCAACCTAATAAATCCCCCTTTAAAATGTTTTAAAAATCAATTTTAAATATACATCCAATCTTTAAAAAGTATCCTTTAACCCCTTAACAGTGACATTTCATTCAGAAAAATTGACCAAAAGTGGAAAATTTTTTTGACTCTTTAATTTTGTTCTTTATATTATTTTTAGTGTTAGAAATAAATTTTTTATAAAAAAAATCAAAATTTAAGTGAAATTACAAGTGTATTAATTATTTTAACATACACATAAAAAAGTATTGGATTACACAATACACACACATCTTATTAAATTAGGAGGTAGATTATCCAAACATGATGTCTCACAATATTTAAACGACGAAAAATCACTATCATCATCGAAACGAACTCAGTTTGAGCTTCACAAAACGGAAACGTTAATTTTTCTCCTGCCCGAGTTCAGCTTGGGCATCACAAATTCTGCACGTAGTAGTTGCCCGAGCTGAGCTTGGGTGACACTGTTAAGGGGTTAATTCTTTCTCGCTAGTTTTTTTTTAAAAAAAGAGAAAAGCAATTATGATTAACTTTTGATGACTCTAGAGAGCAAAAAAGGTTGAAAAAAAGTAATGACGGATAAGACAATCAAAAAACACATCTTTAGCTTTCCAAATCAGTTTAAATTTTGTCTTTATCTTTCTTAGAACCAAAGTTACAGAAATTTTACTTGAAACTTAAAAGGCATTTTATTAAGAAAAAGGAAAAGAAATTCGCGTTTTTCTCAGAATCACTTTTTTGCTATTTTCCTTCTCCGCAAAACTACATAACTCAAAATATTATAAGTGAATTTCTATGAGGGCAAAAAACTTGACATAATATTTTTTAGGAGCCCTACTACTTTTTTGGCTGTGGGTGTAATATTTTTTATGAATAGTATAACTTCAAACTTTACTGAAATTTGGTGGGTCTTTTTTTATTTTTCAAGTTTAGTGCTATAACTTTTGATATTAAAATAGTTTAGACATAAAATTGAAGGCCTCTTAAAATATGTTTTAAGAGGGTAATAAAGTTTACAAAACAAAAATATCTTAATATAAATTTGAGCTATGATGTTTTGCGGAAAGGCTGTTTTTTGTGATTTTTATGCATAAATTCTTCAATAATATGAAAATTTAAATTAATATTTAAGTATTTTTTATATTATTCATAGTTTTTAGACGCATTTAATTGTATAAATCACAAATTAGTTCAACATTTTAATTATTAAAAAAAAGCCTCCATATAGGTAGGCAGACACCTTAAAGAAAAAAACAACAGAGTTTTTATTATTAAGTTATAAAATATGACAATTGGCATTGAAATTTTATTTCTAACCTAAATGGTTTGCCCACAATAACCCTTTTTTAATGCGCTTGGCAACTCCCGTCCGCGTTTAAACGCCTCAGGATGATTTTTGGGACCCCCAAACCAGGATGATTCTGAATTGCTTTTGGATTGTCTACACTCCCTATCTTTCTCCCGATTAATTTTGAATTACCCTGTATACTATCCGAAGGGTTATGAATTGTGGATATTCAAACCGTCCCCAGTTGCATTTAGGGAAAGATTGTAATTTAACTTAAAGTTTTTCTAACAGAGAGTCCAACTCTGGCCAGAGTTAGATGGGTAAAAAAACTATTTAATTTTACATGAACTTTTTCATGGGTTTTGGAAAACCTCAAAATACCAAATCATGTTACTTTTCTTTGAAAAACCCAGGTTTGTGACAACTTTGATACATATTCTCACATAAAAATTGTTATCAGAGGGCGTAGATTTAGATAAATTTGAAAAGAGATTGAAGAAAATAAAATCTCAAAAATCCAATCAGAATATAATATTAAAATTTTATAAAGAATCACCGTATTAAACTGTCAAAACATCATTAGCTCTAAATCTGCGTTTAATGAGGAATATTTGCATTACGCTTAAGTTAAGCTGTTTGTACAAAAGGTACCTATTCGAAAATATATCTATTTCAAGGCCAAGATGATGAAAAAATGGTTAAAATTTTTTATCGATGCCAGTTGCTAAGACGATAAATCCAGATTCCGTGCTTTGCACAAAGCCGCCTATAAAGGATGAGTGAACTAAACAACTCCCACTTAAGTGTTTTTTTTTCAATGTTGGAAAATAAAGACTACGAAATAAACTCCTACAAAGTTTTTTTTTTAAAAGTAGTATCTATGTTGAAATTTTTTTCTTAAAATGTAGTTTTGAGGTGTTAATTTGTATTTTATTTTTTAAAAAGAAATTTTAAAAAAGCTCAAAAATTTTTTTTTCATTTAAGAAAGTCTCTAAGTCTCTGCTTGAAATGAAGCACATATTTGTTATCTTAACTGTACAATTTGGCAAGGTATTCTTTTGTTAAGCGTCTGTTTTTGAGGAACATAGCGATCTATGGCACATATGATCATTCTAATAGGATTCGATCCTCTCTCTTTGGTGGTATAAAAACCTAACGTTTTTCGTTTTCCTGAGATTCACAAACTATTTATAGAGATAGTTATTCCATTTTAAGTAAAAAAAGTGGACGAAATAAAGGCGATTTAAAAGTCAAAAGTTCTAACCGCACACAATTCCAATTTTAGAAGATTCAAAGATTACAATTCAATATTTAACTATGAGTAACTAAATTTAAGTAATTTTCTTAACTTTAGATTTAAAAATAACCAAATAAAATTTTAATTAAAAAAATCCATACACGGATTACTAGAGTGTAGACTTGATTTCTCTATGCCATTGGGTAGTGTCCTGACAGGGGGTCAAGGGGTTTTCACCCCTCACCTCATACAATTTTTTAAGAAGAATTTTGTGGGGAGAGACAGTGGTGGCTCGTGAGAGGATAAAAAGGGGGTTTACACCCATTTTATAACAATTAAAATTTACACAAGATCAAGAAAGATAGGTTGTGTTGGATGAATACATTAACCAGATTCATATTAGCATAGACATATTAGTAGCAATTTATTTCTTTCAGGGAGTAATTTTCAGTTCTTTAATTTTTCACTGCATGCATTTTTGAAAAGTATGCATACATACATAACATATCCCTTATATACATACATATGCATTAGGAAATTAACATACAGATATGAACAAAAAAAAGAAGCCTTTTATTTTTATATTCCCTTACCTATAAAATAATAATACTTCAAAAACAACTTTTATGCGTGAAGTCCACTTGCCTTTCTTTTTTGAGGCAAACAAATAACACTGTTCAACAATGATAAAATTTCCTTGATGAAAATAGTCATTTCTTATAGATTTTGGGTCGCTGAATACGAAAATCACCATTAAAATTCTCAATTGACTCAGGATTTTCGGGGAACAGCCCCTCCCCCTTTTTACGTTTTTCGACGACTTTATAACTTTAAACTCGATCAAAAAGCATTGATTTAGTCTTCAAATTGACCTCCAGGGGACAAACAAGGTTCAAATTAACAAAATATGATAAATTTATAACAACTGGATAGGTTTAAGGGGTAATTACCCCCCTAAAATCGCAAAAAATCGTTAAAAATAGTAGGATTCGTTATACCCTATTTATTTCGCTTATTTTTTGCCCAATTCACGTTTGAAGGGTCCTAACCCTTCACCAAGGACCCAAATTTGATGGCAATATGCAGCAATGATTTTTACTAAAAGCGGTCGAGCTTTACGCCCCCCAAAGCACCCACGGAAGGGTTCAATGTTGCACTTAGAGTTAAACTGCTGTTCAAAATAAAAGTCAAAATGCCACGGACTTAATTTCAGCTGATTCTTGTGTAAAATGACCTGCTGAAGTCAAATATGACACCCATTTTCCTCCATCACCCTCAGTTTTTAAGAGGATGCCCTCTAATTGTTATCCACAGCCGTGAATCTATTAACATCTTAAAACATGGAATCCCCACTCCCTAAAACCGGTCAGTTTTTTAAGAAATGAAGAGCTTCTACTTAGGATAGACCCAAAATATAAGAAAAACTTCATTTGTATAATCTTTTATAAATCATCAATATTAATTCCTTAGCTCGCGAGCGCCTACGCGATTCTGGAAGTCTTCCGAACTCTTCCGCGGGGGCTTCTGGGAGGCTAACACCTCAGCCGCTTTTAGTAAAAATTATTGCTGCATATTGTCATCAAATTTGGGTCCTTAGGGAAGAGTTAGGATCCTTCAAAGAGGAATTGAGTAGAAATTAAGCAAAATAAATAGGGTATAACAAATCCTACTATTTTTAACGATTTTTTGCGTTTTTAGGGGGGTAATTACCCCTTAAACCTATCCATTTGTTATAAATTTATTATATTTTATTAATTTGAACCTTTATTGTCCCCTGAGGGTCAATTTGAAGACTAAATCAATGCTTTTTGACCCTGAAAATTGAGTTTAAAGTTATAATGTCGTCGAAAAACGCAAAAAGGGGGAGGGGCTGTTCCCCGAAAATCCTGAGTCAATTGAGAATTTTAATGGTGATTTTCGTATTCAGCGACCCAAAATCTATAAGAAATGACTATTTTCATCAAGGAAAAAATTTTGAAGGTCAAATTTGTTGAACAGTGTAATTTAGGACACTTTGACACTTTCATTGAAAAATCAGGCATATTACCTAGCATATCTTTTTTAATTGAGAGCATGACAAGAGCACTAAGTCTGTCCTTAATCTCAAAGTGCTTTTTAAAATCCATTTTACATTGCATATAAATCTTTTTTATCATAAATATCATTCTTAAATTATCTATTAAAGTCTATCTTTTCCTTTACTAACTTTGGCAAAGTTCAAATGAGTTGTTGGTTTTAAACGCTTAATTTTTTTTAATTCAGCGACAATTTTTAAAATGCAGGTTATCAGTTCAAGAACTATAATTTACTCAACACTATTTTTAAAAATTCATAGTCAATAACAAAAGAAATTATTAGAAAGTTTAGGTGATAAGAAGATTATAATTATATTTTCAAAAAGTACTTATTTCATTTTACAATTAGCCGAAAATGCCCAGACCACAAAAAGCAAGCCCCGGCAAGCAATCTCTATGATGTGATCTCCGATGCGTCTCAAATGAATCGCTTATTACTGAAACATGTCAAACGCCACTTTTCTTGTTTTGAGATAAACGAGAAAAACTGTATAAAACTCACTACAATTTTATCAAGATGTTAGATGTTAAAAAAAATTTTTACAGACAAAAAGAACGTTTTTATTCTTTTAAAAAAATTGAAATATTTGTATTTAATAGGTTTCTACAATAAACAGAGTATTTAGGCTTATTTTCATAGCTTAACTCTAATTTATTTAAGGATTTGGTAATAAAAGTGGGAATATTAGTTAAAAATAACATTTTCTTATTAAATACTAACCCATAAAATTATTATAGGATTCTTATTTTAGTTAGTAGATGTAAAAATACTTTTTTATAAATGATTTCAACTCTAGACTCAAAAATTGTAGTCAGCCAATTCAATATGTTGTAAAAGCCTACAAAATCAGTTAATTAGTTCAATATTATGATATGGGCTGTAGATTTGATGTCCCCTTTTAATAAAGTGATTCATAAATCCAAAATCTCAATCACATAGATGTAAAAAATTGCCACAAGCATGGAAATGTTAAATATATAGCTACCAAAACGTCCTTAGTCTTGAGATTCGTAAAAAACTTTAAAAATATGGTTTTTACTGTGGCTTGATATACCTAACCTCTGAAAAATGACTTCCAATCACATAAAATGTTTGTATGCGATTAAAAAACTGCAGTCCCAAACAAGCTGCAGATGAGAAGGCATAAACAAAATTCCCTGCAGTTTAACCAGAGTTTCAGAAACCAGTCAAGCCACCTCGTTTGACTTGTTTCTGCACTAAAGTTGAAATTTAATATGCTGGAAAACTATTTAAAAATCCCATTATTTTTATAATTCTTACACTAAAATGTGCGTTTACCCCTACAGAATCCCATGACACCAGTAACTTATTTTTGAAAAAAAGTGGCGTTTGATTACTTTCGTAATTAAATTATTCATTTCAGAAGGTGTCAGTTCGCTATTCTCAGAGAGATTAATTTTTGTACATCTTCCTCAAGGAAATTTTTTTTTCCGAGGGTTTGCCATTGGAATACAGTGATGATCGCTGTACCAATTTACAATAATAGCAAATATTATTTTAAGTATTCAATATTTTTTACTGGTGACTATATTTTCTATCATTAGGTAGACATTATTGAGTTTTTTGCATTTAACAGGTTTCTACAATAAACACTGTGTTCCCAAGTTTATTTCCATAACTTAACTCCAAATTTTTTTAACGGTTTGGTAATAAAAATGGGAATATTAGTTGAAAATAACACTAATAAAACCGGTAAGATTATTATAGAGTTCTTATTTTTTATTCCGTGGTTTTTAGATGTATAAATACTTATTTTTTAAAATGATTTCAATTCTAGACTCAAAAATAAATGCATGTTATAAAATCTCCGGGCGAGAAGTCGGGGTTTCTTCGGATTCACCTAGTTTTTCCGATTGCACATGCGAATAAGGAAAAAAAGTGTGCTCTTAAAAGAGACAAACCTAAAACAAATTGTAAACTAAGGGTTTTAATAGCTATCAATTAGAAATGATCTCAATAATAATAAAATACAAAAAAAATTGGTGGCTGGGAAATTTATTTGTTTTTTTAATAAAAAAAATGACTGACAAAAAAAATTAAAAATCAAATTTTAGTGATGAAAAATGATAGATACATGTTGATAGGCTATTTTAAGTGCTGGATACATATATTCCTTTTAGTAAAAATTAAAATAACAATCATAAAAATTAAATTTATTCATCAGGTCATTGAAAAATTAAAACTTCCCTCCCAACCTAATAAACACAACCAGCAAAAACAAAATAAGTACTTTAACAGTTTTCTCTTAGAAATTACTTAAGTTATTTTAGAGGAGAATGGGGTAATAAGAAACATTTTAATTAGTGGTTTTGTGTGTGGGCTTAAAAATCTGAAAAAAATCACAGAATATCCTTCAGACATATTTTATATCCCATAAAAATTTATCTTTTCGGAATAATTATTTCGATGAAAAATTCCCGTTTGAAAGTGATGCAGCCAGCAAAATGAGGCCTTTTCAACCCTTTCACTTTATCTTGTTTTGCTATTAAATTCTTTTGGAATTTTTAGTAAACTTTTTTGGAGGTTAAAAGGGGTACATGATTCATTTTTTGTTCTTCAAATTAAGGTTGTGGACCATTCTTAAAAATACCCCGTTTCTTATTTCTTCATTTAAACAAAACTACGGGTTAATAAGTAACACTAGCATTTTATCCTTCAAAATTTATTCATCGTATTTTTCTCTTTATTATTTGGATATAGTATTGTTTTTATTTTATTTATTAAGTTAGAGAGTTAAATTCAATTTAGTTTGTAAGGACTTCATTACCAGGTAAACGGTGGTATAGTAATAACCACTTTTACTCACCAGTTTTATATTTTATCAAAAAATTTATAAGTAATTCTACTGAAAATTTTTACTCGTCTGTATTTAAGCTATGATGAGTAAACTAGAATAAAATGTTTGTTTTTATCTTAAATTTTCCGAGAGCAATATAGTAAAAACAATATTGATGTTCAATGCAGCGGGCAGGGCCGTGTTGTGGAAAAATCATGCCCAGGCGGATGGTTTTTTTGGAGACCCCCTCTCAAATATAATTTTTTGATACAAATTTGGCACCCACCTGAACACGTTCATCGTGGTTTCGTTCTAATGTATCGAAGAATCCTGTACACAAAGTCCAATGCTAAAATAGTTTTGATTGCAAAAAAATGTTAGGCCACAAATTTGGCGACCCCTGATCACGTCCATCGTGGTTCCGTGCGAAAGTATTGAAGAATCTACTCAGTCCAAAACTAAAATAAGTTTTTAAAATTGAAAAATACTAAAATAATAATAAATTGTAAAAGAAAAAGTTCGGACACAAATTTGGTGCCCCTCTTGAATACCTGAATAGGGAGCCCGGGGCGGGCGCCCCCTTTACACGCGGCCCTAGCAGGGGGAATAGTTTCCAGGATTCCTTTATAAACTTCCTGAATCATTCGAATCTGAAGAAAGGGGTAGCGCTAATATAAAATGAGGAAGTGGAGAACCAACCTTAAAAAATTGAGTTTGCAAAACAAAAATTGATTTTATTTTGGAGGAGAATAGCTTTTACAAAATAAAATAAGAAAACCATCATTTGATTTGTTTTACATAAAAATATATGGTTGTTTAATCCTTTCAACTTGTGACTTTTTAAGCTGAATTTTTAACTGGGTATTATACCGGAAGATTTTTAATGAAGAATTTTTGAAATTACTGGGGTTATAAAATACTCTTTTGAGATTACATCAACACCTTCATTTGATTTTTAATTGTTTTAATGAGTAAAATAACTGGATTGTTACTTATCCTCGTGCAAGATACAGTCCCTTGGGGTAATAAGATACAATTAAAAAATCCCTTTCCCCTTTTACTTAGCAAGTGCATTATTTTTCAAAGAAAGTTAAAAATGATATAAACATTCGGTAAAAAATCCGCTTCATAAACTTAAAGGAAACTCCTGTGGAATTTGGCAGGTTTCTTACTACTCCATTTGCTTCTTATTACCCCACTCTCCCCTATACTAAAAGTAGACAAAAGCCACACGATAAAAATTTTTTTATTCAGTTTGCGAAAAATGAAATATTTCTGAAATATAATATAATGAAATATATATATAAAAATGTGAATATTTCCTCATAGAGAATGATGATTTAATAAAATTGTGATTTTAATTATGATTTAATAAAATCACCACTATAAGAATAAATAAAATAAACTATGTAGATGTACAAGTAGAAATCTATGTTATCACGCACAGTAACCTTTTGTTTATAAGGAGTACAATCTATACTCTATTCATTTAGAATTGGTGCTTGAGAAATAGTGCTTTCCCCCACGCTAGAAGCGTAAGCATAGTTACTATCTTCGAGCAGCCAATAGTAAGCCTTCTTAGTCACTTGGACGAAGATAGTTGCTATGGTTACCGATCGGTGGTGGGGGAAGGAAATATTTTCAAGCGCCAGTTCAAAATGAACAGACTATAATTTTAGCTAAGATTGTAATATGTTTACCGGTTGTTATAATTTGTTGCCAATAATAACCGGACAACATGCTGCCGGTTATTTTCCGTAATTTGAGGAAGGCATTTTTTACAAACCTACATAACAAAAATTATTACATTATTTAAATTAAAAAATAATTTTTTAAGATTTGTTTAATTTTTTAAATTTAAATATATTTGGTATTTAAATGAATTGTATTCACCAATTTCGTTGAAATATCTACTGTTTCAACTTGTTTGAAAGGCTTTTCCTGGATTTTAAATTTATTTCATTAACTAGTAATTTCATCATCATTAAGGATTTTTCTGATATAATACATGCGATATCCGTGAAAAATGAAATTGGGAAACGCGCGCGCGTTATGTCATTATTTAAGTCATTTCAAAGCGAAAACCTCCAAATTACTCCATTTTAAAGGATTTTTTAAAGTTTAGAATGATGATTGAATTTTTTGATTTTCTAAATTTTAAAACTAATTTCTCTAATTGATTTTTAAATTTTTTCCTTATTAAATGGAATATTCCTATTCAACACAGAAAAATAGCTATTATGAATGCATCATGAATCTATATTTTGATATTTTATACTGCATTTTCATATTCTGGCATTTTTTTCGGACACTTTTTAAAATAAAAAAATAAAAATCCCATGCACTTATTTTTCCAATTTTTAAAATGATAATTACTAATAAATTATGAATCATTAATTAATATACAGAATTATTTAAAATAATGAATTATAAATTTATTTTACTAATTACGGAACAAAATTATTGATATTCAATTATAAATTTTTTCAGATGGACCTCCCAAAGGAAAATGCCAGTTATGCCCCTGACTCGACCGAATGTAGCAGAAACAACCCCATCCACCCCCAATACTTTTTATAAGTCGGAGCTTATACTTTATGCTGTAAATTTAAGTGTGTTTCTCGTTAGAATGCGTATTAAAAAAACTTTCATTAATCCTAAATTGATAAGGGTCAGAACCTTAAAAGATTTAGAGCTGGTATTCAGGAGGGAGCTTTTTTACCTAAAAATATTTTTAACTTTAATTTTGAAAGTTGAAAAAATAATTTTAAAAGTATGACTATAACTTAACTCTTACAAAAATGGTTTTATTAATTGAGTGTTTAAAAACGCTGAAATTGGGTTAAGCAATATACCTACATCTGATAATGAGATTAAAAATATAATAATAATAGTAATAATAATCTTTATTTTCGATTTAAGAGACAACAATAAGAAAAATATTAAAAATTATATTTGTTACCAAGGGGAATCAATCCCGTCCAGGTAACCAAGAAAGTAAATACATTGATTAAGACATGAAATTAAAAAAATAAAATAAAATAATATACAACATTTATAAAATACAAAAAGAAAAATACAAAGTACAAAATAATGAATTTTTTTAAAATGAATAATAGTTTTTACAAAAACACAAACATTTTTTAACTTATAAATTAACCAATTTGGCAAACAGCTAAGGCAAAAAATTAGATTACATGGTGCTTCCATCAAAAAAAGTCCTCAACATCATTTAAGAGTATAATAAAATTATGTAAAGATCGTTTAAATGAGGGATATGAAGAAATATTATGTAGTTCTGCAGGTAGACTATTAAATAACTTAGGTGCTAGATAAAAGAAGTGTTTGCGAAATATCTCTTTATAAAAGCGCGGAATCTGATAAATTTCATTAATTCTCCTTACGTTAACACTATTTTTAAATTGCAAATATTTCTATTGCGAAACAAGAAAAGTGTAATTCTATAAAAAACAATATGTCGTAGGGGGAGTAAACCCAAACTTCTAAAATCAACATTATAGGAATTATTAAAACTTAAAATTTTGAAACATTTATTTTGGATAGAAATTAAAGGCAATAAGTTTGTTTTATAATCTCCACCCTAAATTATTATTCCATAGTTGATTAGAGAGAAAAACCAAGAAAAATACAGAGTTTTTAAAAAGGATTGAGTTACTTTATTTTTTAGGTGGTGAAACTTTATCAATGTAAAGCGAAGTCTTTTACATAACTCACCAACATGTGTTTTCCATTTTAGATTAGAGTCAATAAACAAACCCAAATATTTTATACTTTTAACTTGTTCAAGTGTTTGACAATTACAATTAAAATAGTCATAACAAGAATCAAAATGAAATCTAATATCTAATATGAATCTAAATCTAATATGAATCTAAATCTAATATGAATCTAAATCTAATATGAATAATAATATGATTAATAGAGTTTCGAATTGAATGAATTATAAACACGAAAAATTTAACTAAATATTAAATTCTATTTAAAAAAATAAAATTTTAAAATAAATGCTTAAAATCCTTATGAAAAGACCCGGTGATCCTGTTTTTTTTTAATAAAAATTTAATTCTTAACTCTTACAAAAAAATTAAAATTTAAACATTTTATGTGAAATATTTTCAAAATATTTCCTGCTCCAATTTAAATAACTTCTGATTGGACACGTCCCCTAGCTGACCTATTCTGTTTTGACCCCTTAGCTGATCTGGTTCTTAATTAAAAGTATTCACTTCATAACTGTAACTTATTACAAGCAGTGGTAGAAGTGGGCCAAACAAAAGTGGGGGATGACCAAACCCGAGTCCCCCCCGAGAGTGCCTCCCCCCTTTTTGAAAATTTCATGCTCGTCTTAATTTTATCAAATACGTCTTATTCATGCATTTTCTGAAAGTAGGATGTGATCTGAAATTGTCTGCCTTACAAGCATTTAAATAACTTAGGGTCACTTGGGGTAAGTGGGACCCCTTTTGGGCCTAGCGCATTTTTGGAGCTCAATAGAAGAATTATGAACGGGTTAATTTTGAACTTATTGACTAATTTCGTTAAAGACACTATCCATAAACAAAAATTTATCAGTAGTTTCTAAAATAAAGCTTTACATTTTTCTTATTGGTCTTAATTTAAAAAATGAGATGGGTGTCCCACTTACCCCATCACTTGGGGTAAGTGGGACACCCCCTCTTCATTCATATGGGAAGTGTGCAAAACTTGAAAGGAATTAAGTGGGTCTAACTTGATAAAGTACAAAAAGTTTCACCACCAAATATTTTATTGTAACTGTAACCGTGTAACCATGAGTGAGGAATCTACTCAGATTAAAATCAATATGACAAGGTAAGAATATAATGCAAAGCAAAATAAGTATTTTAAAGAATGTTTTGAAAGGCCAAAGGGATGTTTTACTTTAATATATGAAATAGTGTTGAAAAAACATAATAAGGTTGATTAAGATTTATTTTGGCACTTTAATAAACATTGTGAGATAAAAAGAAATCGGACATACTAAATGAGAATGAACACTATTGATGAGATATTTCACTTTACTCACCATAACTTAAGTTAAAACGCAAATTTGATAAAAAATGTCGATCAAATCTTTTACCGAATTTAATGAATTTAGAAGTGGTGAGTAAAAGGTCTTGCTACTATAAATCGAAATTTTCTGAAAATATTGGGGGAAATTGTCCCTTTAATCCCCCTTTAATCCGCCTGTCTGTTCCTATATCATTTGGGACCCTCTAGAACCATTTATATCGTAATAAGGAGTCTCACTTACTAAATAAAGAGGGATTCCACTTACCCCCCACTGAGGAGTCCCACTTACCCCAACCATGCTAAAACTATGGGGTAAGTGGGACCCCCTCTTAAACACTTAAAAATTAAAAAAAATTTCAAATTTCAAATTGTGCCGTATGCATTTTAGGTCAAACTCTGCAAAACAGTTCAATAAACATTAAAATGTAATGAAAACTTACCTTGAAATACTTCTTGTAAAATACGTCTTGAACTCTGCAAAAAATCCATTCTGGGAGGGAATCTATATTAAATTACTTCTATAATCTTAAAAATAAATTAAACAAATCTCAAATATATGCAAAACTCATCGGTGTGACAAGCAGTAACATAATCAATGCGAGTAAGTGTGAAATTTCCTGTATGTATTATAGTTTTAGGGGGTGTCCCGCTTACCCCAAGTAACCCTAATTAAAACACTGCTTAAATTTTACTTAAAGTTTTTAAATTAAAGATACTTCTACTTCTAATTTTTTTTTCTTTTGAAATGAAATATGTAGCTTTTGTAAACCTTGGATTAATAACTGGATCGACTGCAAGATTTCAAATGTTTTTTTTTAAATTGACTAAACATGTATAATTTTAATTTACAAATATTACTGTTCCTTATTACAGACCTCAATTACCTATGATTCAATGCAATAAATTTAGTTTCACTATAGTCTAATAATCAGAAAGAACTAAAATTATCATAATCATTTAACTCTTGTGAAGAACTTATTTTTTAAAGCAGGTTATATACTAACAAGAGAAATATTAGAGTAATATTTTCTAGTTTTTTTTAATGGAAAGAGGGATTTCAGAAGTGAGGGTATGGATTTTAGTAGAAATAGAAGTGAGGGGACGGATGGGTATTTTTATGGGGGACGCGTCCCCCCGTACTTCTAGCACTGATTACAAGCCATCTTGTCAAAAATTATTACGGAATTTATACCTTGGTTAAGAAATAAATTTATACTTTTTAATTTCAGAGTTCAAGTTATGCTAATTTAAATTATTAAAATATTTACTGGTTAAATTTTAAAAGGATTTATTATAGAAGCTTAGTTTTTTTTATTATTTTTAATTATCATAATTTTTCAATTTAATATTCAATCCTTTTTTATTTCAGCTGGGTTTCTCCTGAGAAACGTTTGGATAAAATAATTTATTAAAAAATATACCATTATAAAAAAATAAAATATTATAATTTAAAGTTTTATAATATGTAATATTAACTCTAAAAAGTATTCATTTTAAAACAAAATTTATCTATTTTGTAAAAATAATTTTAACATTTAGCAATAGGATAACAGTCACAAAAACTTAATTTTCAGAAAAGTATATTTTCAATTAATTTTTTATGTTTGTATTTTAAAAATGAAATTTTCTTTCAATACAAATTATGACGAAGCTCAAAAACAAAAATATAAGGAATTGCATTTACTGTTGTCTAATAAAACACTTACTGCAACGACTATTTTCTATGTATTTTCAAAAATTTAAACATTTTCTACGATGCGATGGTGGAAAGACTAATGTAAAAAAGTAACCCACATTGTAAGTTTTGGAAAACATGTCATTTCTCTAATGAATGTTGAAACACACCTAATGAGGCTTTTTTTATATTTATAATACGTTCAAACCTAATCCATGGACTTTTGATCTGTCTTTTTTTTTAAATTGGTGGGAGATTTCTTGGTGGTGGTGCGCGGGTGAATACTTGAAAGCATAGCAAATGAGCAGTAGGCAGCATAGGAACTTCCACTAGAGGGCGGGTCATAGAAACGAGCCGGCTCTCCACGCTGAGATTGTATCCTTGCGCTTCATTCAACTATTTGCATGTATTTACTTTTTATTATAGAATTTAAAGACGCAGAAAACAATTTTTACGTTATAGGAAACAACAATTTAAGTCACCATAGAAAGTTTCAAATGCTTTCAAAATAATTTATCTATCCAAAAGTGATTTCCCTACACGAACTATTTTACACTTGAACATGCCTTTAGTACCGGAGCTTATGATGTGATTCTCAGTCAACAAGGCGTCATGATTCGAAATGCTTCAGATGTGTTGAAGGGTCAGGGTAGCCTTACTTTCCTCGTGGTCAATGTAAACATTCCGATTTGAACTGGACAGGCCCCATGCAATGGATTTCCAGTCAGCTATCGAAACATTTGCAGAGGCCTGGGTCGCAGCCTACACCCAAACCCCTTTGACCGAAGCTGCAGAAACACAGGTGAGTTTGAGAGCTATCAGGTGTGTCTTGTTTGTTTGTCTCTCATCCCCCCTGTTTGATTTTGACCGCGATTTGCTGCTTTCCTAATCAAACATTCCCTAAACTTCACCTGTGCGCCTACAGAAATGGACCGCTCCCCTGTTTGACACTTGCAAACACCTTCGTTTCCTGGGTCCGATTGCGTGTGTTGTGATAATTTGTGACGAAGATCCTTCGATTTTTTTGTTACCTGAGCGATTGTTCTGCGTTTCCCTCACTTCCCTAATGTTTTGGATGTGGTTTGAATGTGCAGTTTATATCGGGACTCCCTTTGTAGTGAAATTCAAATGTATCGTGAAATCAAACCCTTCTCATCGCGGCTTAACATGTGTATATCAATTCCTAATGTCTACGAAATCGAATTTTGTGTTGCTTTTTCCCTAAACAGACCTATACGCTGTGTGCCGTTTGTGTCATCTGCTTTCGCAGACCTCTTTCATTTCAAAACAAACCGAGGCGATCTCATTGGAGCCTTTTGTTTATGTTTCTGAAAGAAAGTTTTTTTACCTTCGAAATCGCTTCTGAAATAGATGGTACGATCTCTTTGAAGCTCTTAAGATCGCTCATTTATTGAGGAAAACTATACTTAATTTCGTTAAACGAATCTACACTTTTAGTTTGTTTCTTTTTTTTAAGGTCCAAAATTACTATCAAACTATAACTCACACGCTATCGTCGTGATTTTTCATTGTTTATATGTTTGTAATATGGCTTTGAGAATACATTTACTGATTATTTTTTTCTCCTCCTGTAGATTCAATAAGTATATTGTGTTTTGGGTTATCAGTTGCTTTGTTTACATTTTAACTCACCAGTGGCAATTCTCATGTTTTGGTGTTTTTGATATGGTCATTCACATTTAATATAATATAATTTTTATTTTTTACTAACAGATTCAGTTTCACATAATTCTCGTATTTTGCTACTAATATTCTTATGCTTACCTTTGTTTATGGTTATCTTGTTTCATGACCCGTGTTTCAATTTTTAATAGAAAAATTTGCAAAATTGGATTATTTTCTTGCTTGTGCTTTTTTCTAACTGCCTTTCTTTCCTTTACCCTATCCAGCTCTGGATATTTGTTTAGAGTTCTAAAATATATTTAGCATTTAAGTTAAACAAAATTGCATATCCAGATATCCATTCCCGTTTATTCCCCTTCCCACAGCAAAGTAATTTTAAGGCTGTTTTTATCTGTCATCAAAACAAACGAATGGCTGGTAAAGAAGGATGGGTTCTTACGTATTATGCCGTCAACGGTGCCGCTTAATCCGAAAACATCTAAAATCCCGTTGACTGTTCTATAGCTGTACTGCTGAATTTATCGGCTCCTGAATGGTCGACGGCTTAATACGTAAGTACCGAAGGATGTGTATGACGAATATCTGTTAAATGGTGGTGAAGACTAGTCTGACCACAAGAGAGTGGGGTACAGATTTGAAACAGGTGCTTCATGGTGCAAAGAGAGATGAATCGCCAAAAACGTGAAGCCGACTGTTTGGTCGGTGTTTGCAAAGTTAGCAACTGCTCTAGTTGGCGGTCGCCATGGAGGACCTTCTTCAAATCTGTTCTGAGATTGGTGTCCAAATTCGATGAGCCAAAAATAGTGTGAAATTTTCGCACTGCGATTTTACTCTATTCTGGTAAGTAGCTGTTGGAAATTATCAGTTCTTACATATTATCCCCATCGACTGTCAGTTTCAGTGGCACAGTTAACAGGCAAACATGTAAAGTAGATATACCTTAAGGTTCACTTAGCAACCGAACCTTCATGGTCAGACTATTAAAATTTGTAATTAAATTGCTGTCGAAACGTTTATGTTCCTTACCCCCTTAATATACTTAGACATCCCTCTTTGTATATCAATGACTTGAAATGGGCATTAACTTTATATGCAGTTGAGAATCTTATTTGGAAGTATTCTTTGGTTTTTCATGCTCATTCGAATGGTTTTAAAGCTGCATTGCCACGTAATACCTATTATGAGCTGTATTACAAACATTAACTTATTATATTATAAGAACCCCTTATTACAAACAAATAAACAATGAAAAGTAATGTCAGATATCAATGTGAGGTACAGTTTGATAGTGATTTCTTACATCTTTAGAGAAAGAAACTAAGCATAGGCAAAGATTCATTTAATAAATTAGTGATAAAGTGATTTATTTATTTTGAAGTATAACTTATGATATTTAGCGCTAAACAATTTTTTAAACAGTTTATTTATATTTCAGTGAATTGATCCCAGTTCTTTATAAATTTTATTTTATTAACTGTTTACGAAGGTGGATTGATATGTAAAGTTTACATGTGAAGCCAATTACCCAATTCAAAATATTCTGGACTTGCCATTAATTCCCTTTATCATTTGCTGATATTGATTTTTACACAACAGTTCAGGAAAAGAAATAAATTTCTGCTTGCAAAATTGCCATTAGCAAGTAAATTTTGTTTTTAAAATGATAATTTTTTTTAGTACAGTAAAGCACCGTTTATACGTCTCTCATTTATACGTCTTTTACATTTATACGTCGTTTTTGCTAAGTCCCAATTCATTCAAATAATCAAAATTGTTTTCAATTATGCGTCTTTTCATTTATGCGCCGTTTTACGTCGGTCCCTTGAAAGACGTATAAACGGTGCTTTACTGTATTACATACTGGCTTGACAAGGCACGGAAAAAATCAAGATTTGAAAGGAGAATTTCACCATTATCCCGCTGGTTAGCGAACAATAAGTGTAAACTCACAACTCTCAAGCGTCGCCTCCAACCGTGAACCGATTTCGTCCTTGTTAGGACTCATCAGCATGGTATAGGTATAGATGGTATAGATTTGTCATGGTATAGATTTGTCAAAACCATGGTAACAAAAAGGAAAAAATTGTTGAAGTGGGAAAATTTTGGAACCTTGATGTGTATTTTCTCTTGATTTACAAGGAAAAATCAATCTAGTTCAATTTCCCGTCATATGTAGTTATAAATTGCAACCACCAGGAGAATACGCCGTGTCACACCTCCTATAAAGAACATGCTGAATGGTAGATGATAGTTTATTTATGAAATAAAGGGGACAGACAAACATGAAACGCAGCACAACACAGGAACAAAGACGCATCTTTGACAATAACACAGTTTACATTTTTCACACATAGAATGCCATCACACCCGCACAAGGAAACCGAAACCAAAACAAACCACCAACACATGCCCGGCACAAAAAAATTCAGCAACAGAAAGTCCGAGCCACTCAAAAACTAAGGAAAAAGCGCCACCAGTGGCGGGCTGGTTAAAATCATTAAAGCCAGCCCTCTTGTCAGTGATGACGTCTGTAAGTTTCGAAGCATGCAGGTTTTTGCCAAACATGCTTGTCAGTAAAATGCAAGTAGGAGCACTGAGACCTACAGACGGCATGTCTTTGTCGTAGTGCTTTGACCATTTAGATCTGGATTGCTATGGTCAAACTGAGAGGTCATCTCTTTTCTTGGTTCATTCTAAATATATATTTTAACTTTTTTCATTTATTTTTATATTAGTTTAGTTATCGACTAATTAATACATGTTCAGCTTGTGATAAGATGCTTTAAATAATGGCTTTAGTTATATTGAGGATCTTGGAAAAGTCGGTTCATGTGTATTATTATGCAGTCAACCATAATGCCGAAAAGTTTTATATTCCTAATAACCCAAAAAACATGTACACTAGGGTGTATCGAAAAAAACTTTTTTCGATTTTGATGACGTAATAGTGCGGAAAAGTTGTCTAAGGTGCCAGAGAGTACCTGTGAATTTTTTCAGAATTTTTGGATAATTTCTTAAGGTGCCACATTGGCCCTGAAATTCCCCATGTTAATCCAATGGGGCGCGCGGCCAAAAAGGCCAAAAATCGGTTTTTCGCCCCTCATTTCTACCCTAATCACACGACGAATGTCTCGTCTCGAGTTATGGACTCTATATGATCTAGGCCAGGGGTTCTCAAACTTTTTAATATCGCGACCCACTTTTGAGAAACAAAATCTAACGCGACCCACCGACCGAGTAAATTATAATTAACTGAACTGAGATAATTGTCTCATGCCCCCCCCACAGAATTTTAACTTCAACTATTTAGTTACAGCAATAAATTATGAAATGCACGTATTAGAAAAGAAATTAACATTTTAGAAAATAAAAGTAAATAATTGAAGGTGAGCGCATGAAATAGTTTAAGTGTGGGCTAACAATGATCCCCACAATAAAAAGGGGGGTCTGGGGGTCCTCCCCCAGAGAAAATTTTAAAATTTGACCCTTAAAAACATGGTTTTAACTTGTTTTTTAGCAATATGGAAAAAATTGCAGTTGCATTATTTCCTAAGAAAATTCTTAAAATTTGCATTGCTCCCCCCGGTGTGGATGGGGAGAAACACTGAATGTTTTTTTCAAATCTTATTTGAATAACCGACTAGATTTACATTATCGGCACATTAAAGTGACATACATAGTACGTAATTACATTACATTAATTGCCTTTTCCGTTCGACACTAAGTAGTGTAGTTTTTCCTCAAATTTTTATTCTTTTTACTGTATGGTAATTTGATAAATTTCAAGAGTTCAAATAACAGTTTGATAATTCAAAAGTCGATAAAACGTTTGCAAAAATTATAAAAAGATACTTCATATTCCGAAAAATTAAAAAATCTTCTCGCGACCCACCAAAAACTGACTGGCGACCCACCAGTGGGTCGCGACCCACAGTTTGAGAAACTCTGATCTAGGCTATCCGACAAAACTTGAATAATAGCCTAAATATCTATATTACGTTTTTTTGTATGCTCAAATTTCGTCGAAAATCGCGTATTTCCTCGTTCAAATCAGAGCCCACAATCAACATAATATAGAGATTTAAGTTATTATTCAAGTTTTTTCGGGTAGCATAAATCATATAGTCCATAACTTGAGACGAGACATTCGTCGTGTGATTAGGGTAGAAATGAGGGTCGAAAAACCGATTTTCGGCCTTTTTGGCGGCGCGCCCCATTGGATTAACATGGGGAACTTCAGGGCCAATGTGGCACCTTAAGAAATTATCCAAAAATTCTGAAAAAATTCACAGGTACTCTCTGGCGCCTTAGACAACTTTTCTGCACTATTTTGTCATCAAAATCGAAAAAAGTTTTTTCGATACACCCTAATGTACACATAAGCACTAAGTTTTTTATAATTTTTCTTTCAAGCATTCGGTTGTCCAATTTTTCACATTTTAATTTATTACAAATTGGTGTATGTTCGTCTGACATTAAAACTAACAAATGGGAAAGTACCAATATAAGACATGCAACAAGAAATTCCTTTATAAATCTGACCCGTGCGTCATTCGCTTATTATGAAAAGGGTTAAGGTTCTTGAGGAGGCTGTTGTGTTAGTACAGTAGTTACTGCTCTTCATGGTTCTAATTCTGGTGGTGGGATAAATGGTTTGTGTATTGTTATTTATAAAGCTTGTTAGTTTAAGAATATAGTCATGGTGGTGTAGTGGTCAACATATCTCTGCAAATATTACCGACCCAGGTTCTGCTTACTTAGTCCTTCATCCCTCTGGGGTCGATAAAATGAGCATCTAGTGTAATTGCTGGGGGTCCAGCATCAAGCTGGCCACTCGGCCTGAATAAAAGCTAGTAAAATTAGCACCTTGGGCCTACAGGCTAATGTAACAGACATGGGCACTGCCTGATAAGCCACTAGGCCTGGGCAAAATTTTATTTTTTGTTAATTTAACGATATTTTCCTTTTCAACCATTAACTTTTCATTTGACTAAAAATTCTGGCCTAGTTTAAAATGAGGAACTGTTCAGCAAATAAAGTTATTTTCTGGTTGTAAATTAAATAACACCCAATGGCATAGTGATAAGTGCTTTGTGCTGCCTCGTCGCAGGTTTATAGTTCAAACCTTCAGCTCGGCAAGGTCAACTCCAATAAAAAACAGGATCTTAAAAACAAATAAGTTTATTCGAAGCATAAATCATAAAATATAAGTTATAAACACAAAGAAATATTTCTCCTAAACATAAATACTTCTCCAGTAACAGAAATGAGACATAAAATAAACATAATTCCAACAAACTCAACCTTTTTATCTATAGCTGTGCCGCTACAACTGACTGTTGACTGTATAATGATATGCCTAACAACAATTTGAAAAATACTTTCTGGTGTTGTCCATAAGTAGGTATTTTTTGAGAGTTAAACCAGTAGTTTCCATTAGTAGCTCAGATTTATGGAGAACTCAATCATTCCAGATACTTTGAATCATCAAAAGCCACTGAATTGGAATTTCTCAATTTTTGCTCAATGGATGTTTATTACTTGTTGGGAAAATTGTGGGTTGTTTTTCTTTGAATTTGTAACAAATCACTTAGGAATATCTTCATAAGTACCAAAATGGAAGGAAGAATGAATTGAATTATTACTGACCACTTTTTGAGTATAAAATTTAATTTTCCCTTTTTCTGCTGTTAATATTTGATGGAAGCTTTCTTATTCTAGCTTCTGTTTACTCGATGTTTGTCACCAGCCATCGTGATTAGAAACTCGCATACAGGCTCCCACAAACAAATTAGAAACAAACGTTAGGTGTACTTCACAATCATTTTGCAGTAGAACACTTATTTTGGACTTGCATTCTTTATACTGCATGTCATACCCAAACCATCTACCGGCAACTCATACTTTTACTTCCTATTTTTTTGAACTATAGCTCTCAAGCGTTGCCTCCAGCCATGGACCATTTTCGTCCTTCTTAGGACTCATCAGCACGGTATAGGAAGGCAACGCATGAGAGTGGATTGTAGAAACTAGTCTTGCTGACTATAGTCTAGTCTACTGATGAGTGCTAACAAGGACGAAACCGGTCCATGGCTGGAGGCGACGCTTGAGAGCTGGAGTTTAAACTTATGTCCGCTAACCAGCGATAATGAATGGTGAAATACTCCCTTCATTTTCCTATTTGTTCTTGACCATTTGTGCCAAATATATCTCTTGCTCTCTTAAATAAGTTTCCTTGAGTTATTCTAGCTATAGAATAACTCAAGAACTAAGAAATATTGTAAAACAAATTTTTCTTAGTAGTTATTAAACTAGGGGCTGGTAAATGATCAGTCAAAAGACAAACTTAGTTGATAATTTTGTGTTGGGAAGAACTTTAAAATTTGATAGTTTATATATTTTTTTTTGTTTGTATTGATACAAAAAAATCAAATATATTATTATTTAGTAAGTTAAATCTTGTTGGGCAATTTCACAAAACATAAACAAAAAAAGAATATTGAGTAAAAAATTTTTTAATTAAGGGGACTCAGTACCAAAAAAAATAATTCTTTATTATTGAGTTTTTTTATTAGTTTTTGGTGCCAAATTATCTGTTACCATCATGTCATGGAATATTAAACACAAAAAGTTTAAAAAAAATTGTATTATTTTTAATATTTAAAAAAACATCAAAAATTTCACTAAATTTCGAAACACTACTCCTTCATTTTTCCCTTTTCTTACTAGCTTTTTTCATTTTTATGTTAAATATGTTCTGCAGTATAATTTAATGTGGGGGATTTTGGGTAATCATAGTAGTTTTTGAGAAAAAAAAAACATTTCGGTGATTCCCATTTAAAAACGGGAAAATTCTATGATTTTTACCCTATTTTGCATGATAAAAAAATTCTGGACCAAAATCATTAAATTTTGGAACATTAATTTGATAAAATTACCCTATTGAATATAAATAAATACCAAGTTTCATAACATTTGGTTCAGTAGAAAAAAAAGCCTTAGGGATCTAAGTGCTAAAAAAGTAGTTTTGAGAAATATTTATTAAAAAAAATATGTGGTTACTATGCTTAATAAACATTAGAAATTTGTTATGCTTAGAATTCGCGCATAACTATTAAATTTGCTGAATCAATTTATGAGAATAAACATGGATTTGAGAGCAAAATCCTTAACTTGATATTTTGACCGATTTGGAGGTACTGAGTCCCCTTAAATAATTTTAAAATTTTAAGTCATTTAATTTTACTCTTATCATAGAATTGGAAATTAACTTGTGTCATAAGCCCATGTAATGTGAGTCGCACTGAAAATATTAGTTTTAATTAGTTTAAAATAAATAAAATTTTTGTTTATTTCATAACTTAGAACTGTTTTCCTACCCTATAAAACTAAGTTTTTATAGTATTGCATTAAAGTAGGAGTATTTTCTGATTTTACTCAACCAACATCACACTACGTGTATTTTTTCTTAATGGAAGTCACAATGTCTAATTAAGGTCTGTGTACCACCATGTTCAAATTAAATTTGAAATATACCATATATCTAGCTTCAAGCAACTTTTTTAACATTAAATTTTTTTACTTAGATATTAGTAAGAAAGTGTTAAATTGTAACGTGAGTCACATGGAATTGCCCTGTTTCAAAATTATTTTTGGAATAGTAAATTTTACTTTGCAAGAATTTCAAACAGTCAAACTATTTTTTACAAAAAAAATCATGTAATTATTGTAAGTATAGAATATTTTTCTTGTTTTTTTAGCCAGAAAAATTTTATAATTAAAATAATTTTTATTGGGTTTTGTGAGGGGTAGGATAGTAATAAATCTATTATAATTCTCATTATATTTACTAAAATATGTGGATTTTTTTGTAGAACAGAATGGTGTTTAAAAATTTTAATTGTTTTCTTATGGAAGAGCAGGCACATAAATTAAATTTAAATTTCTTCTTTAATATTACTTTATTTTTTATTTTAATTAAGTTTAACTACTCCTTATGGGCTTACACTTAAGTTAATAAATTTTTAAGGATTTAAGTCTAAAATATATAATTTATTTTTATATTTTATGTGTATCAAATTGAGCTATTTAATTATTATATAAAAATACTTATGAATTAATTGAAGGTAAATATTCTCTCGTCTTTCACATCCGGACCAATCTATCTCAAGTGATCCATAGGTGGTCGCTCGGCCATTTAAAATCATATAATTTTTTGAGGGTTGATTCTTACATCATTAGGGAGTCCAAAAAAACACTATCTTTAATTTTTATCTTTATTTGAATTTTTATGGCATTCATAGATGGTTTTACAAAAAATACTGATTTTTGCGTTTGTAAGGGTTTACGTTAATTTTCGTTACTCCTAACTGGTTTAAC
Source organism: Tetragnatha versicolor (assembly GCA_024610705.1). Lineage (NCBI taxonomy): Eukaryota > Metazoa > Arthropoda > Arachnida > Araneae > Tetragnathidae > Tetragnatha > Tetragnatha versicolor. Next base: position 45,484,622 of record JANDEH010000009.1, read on the forward strand.
TTAAATTCATGCAACAGAAGTCATTTTACTCAGAAAGATACAGTCTTCATAATGTATGGTACAAATTTTAGGAGAATCGTGTCCAGAATATCGAAAATATGCCTAAAAGTTGAACTTTTAAAATGATTTTTCAATTTTCTAAGGCATAGTATCCCCAAAAGATCTATATTTCCCAAATGTTTTTTGTAGCCAATGTTTAGCTACCTTTCTGGACTGTATTCTGAAAAAAATTCAATCTTGATATTTTCCAAAGTTGAAAGATTTCCAAAAAATCCAAACTTTGGCCATCTATATCTCTGTTGGAACAAAGTTTAAAACTCTGAAATTTTTACAGGTTAATCCTCATTAAGTTATTATCCAACTGTAAAAATTTCATTTTTAGTATGTGCTTCCAAGTCGAGTTACGATCCTTCAAAATCTGATGATTTAAAAAAAATCCAAACTTGGACCCTTTATATCTCTAGTAGAATAAAGTTTAAAAATTCACAGGTTAAACCTCACTAAGGTATCATCCTCCTGTAAAAATTTCATCCTTGGTATTTACTTCCAAGTCAAGTATCAAGACCGTAAAAACGCTTAGTTGAGAACTTGTTATAATCCATTAATTGGAACGATGCCTCATTGTTAAATTTAATGTTCTTTCATTTCTTTAAGCATAACGTTTTTACGGTCACTGTAAATTTGACTTGGAAATAAATACCAAAGATAAGGGACATTTTTAAAGGAGGAGGATTCCTTAGTGAGGCTTAACCTGTGAAAATTTTAAATTTAAACTTTGTTCCACCAGAGATATAGAGGGTCAAAGTTTGGATTTTTTTTTGAAATCATCAGATTTTGAAGGTTCATAACTCGACTTGGAATCAAATACCGAAATTTCCAACTTTGAAGGCCTATAACTACAAAAAATGACAAAATATCAAGGTCGAATTTTTTCAGAATACAGTTTAGAAAGGTAGCTTAACATTTGCTACAAAAAAATTGGAAATTAAAGATATTTTGGGAATACACACACACTATGCCTTAAAAAATTGAAAAATAATCATTTTTGAAGTTCAACTTTTAGGATGATTCGATATTTGTAACACGATTGTCCTAAAATTTGCATCGTACCCAACGAAGGCTGTATCTTGTACGAATTTGAGTTAAACCAGTTAGGAGTAACGAAAGTTAACGTAAACCGTAACAAACGCAAAAATCTGCATTTTTCGTAGAATATCGATCAATGCCATAAAAATTTAAAAAAAGATAAAAAAAATTAAAGATAGTGTTTTTAGTCTCTAGTGATGTAAGAATCAACCCTCAAAAAATCATTTAAATTTTAAAATGGTCGAGCGACCATTTCTATTTTTTCTGGATCACTTGATATGGATTGACCCACCCGGGTTTTGAAATTTACAATACTTTTAACTTCTTTGGACTGTTTTTGAGGCTTCAGATTTGAAGGTCATCATCAGTGTGAAATTCGAAACTCAGAAAAAATTGTTTTATTCTTAAAATCATTTTCGATTCTGGCAACTTAGTGTGTAATAGGCTATTTTACTTAAAATTGTTCTGGGGAATTAGTTTTGAAAATTGCATACAAATCTAGTAAAAAAGAAAAAATAATTACAAAATTTATACCTCCTTAAAAATGCAATTGATTCCTAGCTTTCGTTTTCAGTATTAAACTATTCATAAAAAATTGTAAAATTCGTGATGATTTTCTTTGGATTACAAAAAGAAGTGATTATTGTTTATTTATCCAGCTAACAATTTCCTCTATAACAATCATTTTATCGTATAGAAATACCTTCACACACCATGTAAATAAACTTTGTCCCTCCCTCGCTAGAAAAATTCCATATTTGAGAGCCCCCCGAAAAATATACCATGAATTCAAAAAAGATGTCGGATTACTTTGCGGCCCGCCACTACTTTTGCTTTCGACTACGGCCTTCGAGTTACTTGCAAGCTTGAAACCTCTGATCGGAACCACCCGTTTTATTTAACCACCCGATTTTGTGTAGAGTATGAGGATGAAATAATAATTGTACTAACTTTGTTTTTGACTTCCTTTATATCCTATGCCTAAATTTAATTTTTATGGATGTTTTTAAACGTTTTTTTATTTTTGTCAATGTAGGTTTCAAGAATTTTCCAGTTTTGACCAGTGCATTTTTTGTGAGAAAAGTAACTCACTAAAACAATTATTATCCACCTCTATTTACCGTTAATGACGATAGTTTGGAACTATTGTCGTGTAAAGAAACGTAAGTGTTCACAATACTAACAAAAGCTATCTTCCCTGGAAATTTCTTTTTAATTTCTTCTAACGAAATGGCTTCTGCATTATTATGCAAATTCTCCTATAAATGATCTTTCGCAATCCTGTTACCTACTAATGCATGACATTGCGCATCATCTGCCTTCCTTTTTTTCTTTCATACTTACACTTATTTCTTTTAATCTGGTTTCCTTTTGATTTGCCCTTTGTAGTTCGCTTGTTTTGTGTTTGTGCTGTAATGAATAATGTTAATAAAAGTGTTTGTTTGCATTTTCTAAATTGAATTCTGGTTGTGGGTTGCTTTTATTTATTTTTTCCTGATCTCCTACATAACTGCAATTTCGTACTTGGCCACACAATTTTCCTTTTCATAGCTGTGCTGATAAAGGGTTAATTTGCACATAATAAATTGCTCCGAAACACTTGTTACTTAAAACCAACGTGTTAGCATCCCAATCTCTAACATACAAGTTCTCTCTATAAAACCTTGGTTATAGTTACATACTTACAACTACCGTATGTTACCGCGTATAAGCCGGAGGGAGCCTTTTTATTTGAAAAATTGACCTGAAATTCAAAACCCTCTAAAATTCAAAGCAAAGTGGAAATTAACACTTTCGCATTTACTAACCAGTGGGGTTTTTTAACGTTTTAAAATGTCCAGATATTGTGCTTTAGGCTAAGCGCGCACTAGAGACCTCAGTCGCCGGCAACTATGACACTAGGTCACTCTAGAGAGCCTGTATACGAGAGAGAGGCGACAACTCAGTAAAGCTCGTAGATCGGTAAAGCGATTTTCTGTTCGCCACAGGCGGAGTTATAGTCTAAGAGCCCGTGAACCCCAGACCTTCGTTATTTTGTAAAAGCTGAAAACTTGTCAGCGCATGCTCCCAACTCAGGTAAGAACGATGGACCATTATGAAGTTTGGGTTACCCTGGCTTTGGCAGGTCAACGGTACTAAAGGTGTGTAAAATACCGATCTACTTTCGTCAAATTGTAAAGTATGATTTTTTGGTATTACCTTCAGAATATTATAAAAAATCACGTCATTCATTCCCAGACACTTTCCATAGTGGCAACCCCTTGCCAGACACCCCTAATGTTCATGAAATTATAATTCTACTTACGTTATATTGTAAAAGCTGATTTTTATATATAATACTTGGGTAATAGTTAGATAATGTTTCCTCATTAGCCAGACATTTTTGATAGTTCCAACCCCTTGCCAGACAAGCATGTAGGGTAGCTGTAGAGCGAGCGCGAGACAGTATCCTAGTATCCTATGGATGGGTGCGAGTGAGATGGCATGATTACAATGACTTATGCAAATTAACTTTTTGGCACAGATTTATACAACTATTAATCTGTGTAAATCTCAAAAACATCTCAAGAAAAGACATTCGATGCTACAACTACATAAGTTTTTTTTAGTTTTTTAATCTATTTTTCACGCAAAAATAATAGTCCACTGAAAATAGAGTTGAACCTCGGACAAATTGCAATAAAAGGTTTCTCAACGGTTTTCACTTAGGAATGACCTCAATAATAACATACTAAAAATCGGCCAAAATCGGCCGGGCGGAAGTTTAATTTTTTTCTCTCTATATTAAAAAAAAGTTACTGTCACCGCCGCCGCTGCCGCCGCCGCTGTTTCAGAAAATTTAATTTTTCAACTATTTGAACTCTCATATCGCAAAAACTACTAGATAGAAGTTTATGAAATTTGAAATATTTGTAGTGGAATATTTGGGGCACATTCTAGAACAAAAAGCTAACTGATGTGATAATTAGTTCTGGGGTATTTTTAAGGTCAAAGTTGAAGTTTTTCTTTTTTCGCCGGTAATCCAGTTCAGCAAAATCTATTAGCAGCAGAACTATGATTTTTTGCAACCTAATACTCTGAAGTATGTAGATGTGCACTACGTTGCCCTTTTTTCAAATTTCGAATTTGGTTTAGAGGAATTGATTTTTTAATTTTCGAAATTTTTGACACTTTTTCGTTTTTTTCTACCTAAAATGAAAACTAATCACGGTATCAATATGATTTTTTAAGCACTTATATTCTTATTTTTTAGAAAGAGATTGGCGTTTAATTCTTTACAAAATTCTAATTAGTTTTGGAATTATTAAGCATCAAAGTTTCATTTTTTCATTGTTTTCGTAGTTCTTATCAGACGTGTTTAATGTTTTTAAATTTTATATTTGCCTGTTCACTAGATTGTCGCGAGCACGGATATTTAAATTCAAAAGTTTTTTGAGGTGCACATTTTTGCTCTAAGTTTGCTAGCGATACACCCTAGTATACACTCTCGCGCTCGCTCCTACAGCTACCCTACATTCTTGTCTGGCAAGGGGTTGGAACTATCAAAAATGTCTGGCTAATGAGGAAACATTATCTAACTATTACCCAAGTATTATATATAAAAATCAGCTTTTACAATATAACGTAAGTAGAATTATAATTTCATGAACATTAGGGGTGTCTGGCAAGGGGTTGCCACTATGGAAAGTGTCTGGGAATGAATGACGTGATTTTTTATAATATTCTGAAGGTAATACCAAAAAATCATACTTTACAATTTGACGAAAGTAGATCGGTATTTTACACACCTTTAGTACCGTTTACCTGCCAAAGCCAGGGTAACCCAAACTTCATAATGGTCCATCGTTCTTACCTGAGTTGGGAGCATGCGCTGACAAGTTTTCAGCTTTTACAAAATAACGAAGGTCTGGGGTTCACGGGCTCTTGCTCTATTAGATTTCCCTCCTTAGGATTAGCATGGGACGCGAGACAAGCCGCATGATACAGTTTGGACAGAATTGGATGCGCAGAGACGCTTTTAAGCGAGTTGTCGCCTCTCTCTCGTATACAGGCTCTCTAGGTCACTCGAGAGTAATGCATTTCTATGGTGAGATTCTTGGCAATCAGCCAAGAGTCTCGTCGCCTATGCGCGCGCACTAGCTTCTTGCAATAGCCAGGGTGATAATTTTGTCTCTGTCGCCGTGACAAAAGTATCTAGTGCGCGCTTAGCCTTATCCATACCCTAACAAAATTTTCTAACCTGTTGTATCACGAAACCACAGCACTAAGCTCATTGTTCAACCGGGTGATATATCTCGGTGTTTTTACACCCGGTCTCAACGCTAACGGCCCTATTCACCCCTCACCATGCAGTATTCAGGTTGTTTTGGGAGTTAAAAAATTATTTATAATCATCTTCAAACGTTTTAGATCCGCGTTCAAGCAGACACCCCACTTTTGAATCGGAAATTTTTCCAAAACGTCTCGGCTTATACCCGGTATTATACGGTAGTTAAAATGGGTTAGCGAAAAAAATCATGCGAGTTCCACACAAACATTGTTTATTTTTAATTAGTGTTTTCTTGATCAGCTACCTTTAGCTTTGGGGCCGGTTTCAAGCAGTGACAGATTTATCCAAATAGGATTGTACCTAAGCCAATCTAATAGGGTTGTTCTTAAGTCAATTCAAAACTGAATCAGTAAGCATTTTGGTCTGGAGGATGAGAGTCTTAAAAAGTTGTGCTTTGCTGCATCTTCATACAGGGCTGAGATTGGAGGGGGACGCGGGGTGACGCCGTCCCCCGAAATGTTTGGACCGTCCCCCGAAATATTTTTACCGTCCCCCAAAATATTTGTTTCAACGAAAATTTTTAGTTAAATTTTTAAAATTTCTAAAAACAGGTGTAGCTTAGGGGATCTAGCGTGATAAGTTTTAGAAAATCCCGGCTATTTTGACATTTTTATGTCAAAAGGTAAAAGTGATGGTCTGGAAAAGTGTTCCCCTTTGACCCAAAAAGGTTCTCAAAATGAGTTAAAACCCTACTTTTACGAGTCAAATTTAAAATTTTTTTTCTGGGGGAGAACCCCCATACCCCCAGCGGTCCACAAAGGGACTTTTTGCGTGATACTATTTGGGAAATAACCAATATTTTGACATTTTTTTATCAAAAATTAAAAGTATTGGTCTGAAAAGTGCCCCTCTTGGACTCAAAAAGGTTCTCAAAATGAGCTAAAACCCTACTTTACTGGTCAAATTTCAAAGAGAGCACCCATTCCCCCATGCAGTACCATAAATAAGGGATCTTGCGTGATACTTTTTAGAAAATCGACATTTCGACTTTTTTTTGTCAAAAGGTTAAGGTGAGGGTCTGGAAAAGTTGCCCCCCTTGGAGCCCCAATTTGAGTAGGTCGTATCTGAAATTAATGATATTTTGCCCTCTATCAACCATTTACTCTGTTAAAAAAAGGTGAGTCCCCCCAAATATTTTTCTCCAATCTCAGCACTGATCTTCAATATTAAGGGACTGATGGGCACACTCAGGGAAACTTTGCAGAATCATGTCTTGATTCACTGTATTACAAGGCCACTAAAGAGGGAACCAGTGCCTCATCTCTTCACTATAGTCTGTTCATTTATAGTAGGCGGGTGAAACAGGAGCAAACGCGCTCATCACGCAACCTGTGACCGATTATTTTACAGTATTTTATCTACTTCTGTTTAGGCTGCCTAGTAATTACACCAGAAAATTTTTTCGATGATAATTCTAATAGTAACTGCTTCTAAATATTACGTCTCAGCTGCCTATTCTAAATGAACAGACTTATAGCTCCGGCACACAATAGACTTCCCAGTTCCAAGTCTCTGACAGGGCTTTTTAATGGCCTAGTGAAAATTCCGCTAATGTATCCACCCCCTTTAGCTCAAAGTTGGCTTGTAAAAAAACAATTAATCAAATCGAAAATATTTATTGTGCATGAGATACAGGCTGTATATCAGCTACTTTCAATATAAGGATCATTCCATGTCAAATCAAATAGGCACTCAACCTGACCCTCTCAGATTTCAATACAACTTAAAGGAATTGTTCTGCCTTATGATTTAAGTGAAAAATTTTTTCATTATTTAAATTTTTTTAATTTATATTTATTTTTATTTATGTTTTTTTATTTTTTTTATTTATATTATTTTTCATTTTTTATAAATTAATTTTTGGATCTTTAATCTTACATACATCCAGTTCTATTCTTCTATTGTTGTTCTATTGTCCAGTTCTATCTATCACCCCTCGTTTTAAAGGTAATTTTACAAGGTTTATGAAATGCTGAAAGCTTCAACGGCCTCCGTCAATATTAATAAAATTGTTCATGCCGTGTTCAAGGTGATTGTAAAAGTAGAACGTTTCAATCCCACCTTCGAGGGTCATCGTCAGCCAGGAATAAAAATTGGAAGAATTTTTATTCGTCTGATGATGGGACCCCGGCAAGAGGGGTCGAAACGTTCCACTTTTACAATCATCTTGAACATTGCCTTAACAGTCCGATGAACAATTTTTTAAATATTTGTATAAAAAAGTTTTTAAAAACAATGTTGGCGTCCTTCAATATTTTTGAAAACTATACATATTTTTTTGTAACATTATAAGGTACAAATTCTGAAAATTATAGAATGGAGCAGGCATGATATCAGGAGTTATAGCAAAAAGACTTGTTTTAAAATACTAACTTTGTAAGTTAAAGTGGCCAAATATGGCGCAATAATCCATGTTTGACCACTGTAACCTACAAAGTGGTACGTTAAAACAACTCTTTTTGCTATAACTTCTGATCCCATGGCTGCCCCAGTCTATAATTTTCAGATTTCATACCTTATAATTTTAGAAAAAGTATGTATAATTAAAAAAATTAAGGACCCCAACATTGTTTTTAACAATTTTTTTATACAAAAAATCATGAAAATAATTATTTTCGTAGACATAGTCAAACTTTAAATAAAATTAAACCTTGTAAAATAACCTTTAAAACGAGAGGTGATAGTTTTTTCTCGACCAAAGTGAACTAAAGCAGTGTTTTCCAACGTAGGGCGCACGTCCCACCGGGGAGCAATTTGAAAATTTTTAATCAAACTTCCCCTCAGGTGGGGCATCCAGATGTTATTTAATTTCCAAGAAGGAATTTTGAAAAGAAAGACATGGGGGAGGATAGAAAATTTAGAAAGGCTTTGGTGGGGCATGGACCGAAAAGGCCTGGGAAACACTGAACTAGAGTTGTGTAAGATTAAAAGAACCGGAAATTAGATTTTTTTCCTGTTTTCAAAAAATTTTAATAAAATAAATTAAAAAGAAAATTGAATAATAAAAACATTGTTTTACTTATATTATCGGCAAAAACTACACCTGAAAGCTTCATTGAAATCGGAGATGGTCAGGTCGAGAAAATTGAAAATTTTTGACATGGAATGACCCAAAAGCATCACTGCATGGAACTGAAACATTTTTCATACCATAAGATGATAGTTTTTGTAGGGCAGTGTGCATGGGTGGAAAATCTGCTCCAAGTGCTCCAAAATTGAATCATTGCTCCAATTTGCTCCAAAATCATCAAAATTTCCTTTTTTGCTCCAAACTGCTCCAAAAACGCGATTGAACGATGATATCAAGGGGGGATGCCAAGAGACCCACCCCCAAAAAAATCAAATAAGGTGGGACAAACAAGTTAAAGCGCTGTTCTTTAGGGTCAAATTTTAAAAAATTTCTGGGGGAGGACCCCCAGGCCCCTCTTTGCACTTACATCTCTATAATTCTCAACTTTTTTTAACATTCTAAAAAATCATAAAATTCTCCGCCGAGAAAATAAGAACATAATTTTTTATTTCCCTTTTTTGCTTTTTGGTCGATCACATCCTTCAGTACATGATTCGATGATTTGAACAAAACCTTAACCAGGCAGATTAGTTACCAGTTTGACAGATTTAAGTAAAATTTAGCTTGAACGATTGAGATTACATACAAGTTCTTGGTGAATGGTAAGTAATTTAAATAAGATGTAAGTTGATGAAGTTTACTTTCTTTTGCATAGTTTTTTTAGGCACACCATGTAATAATGCATGCAATATATTTGGAGTATTTTTTCAAAATTTTTAATAATTTATTTAGGCTATTATAAGTAATTAAATGTGTCACACTCGCATTCATCAAAAATGAGTTATTAAAATATTTGTTTAAAAATACATACGGTGTGTGATAAAGAGGATGAAAGTTCTGAGTAAATTTGAATGCAAACTTCTTTTAACATTGTTGCAAAAATGCACATCCCCTATTATGAAAACACAGAAAGATACTACAAAAATTATATTAGCCTAGCTCCAAAACTGCCTTATCGTTGCTCCGAAATTATCCTAAAGCTGCTCCAAAATTACCCTAAAGCTGCTCCAAAACTGCTCCGAAATTGCCCTAAAGCTGCTCCAAAAACCAATTTTTGGTTTTCCACCCCTGAGTGTGTAATAAAGTGCCACCAAGATTTCGTGTAACAGTTGTCTTTAGGAAACGATGACCGATCAGAGGAATTTCCTCAAGTGTAAGAACAGGACCTTGGAAGCAAGGTTAGGATTAAAATATGGATGCTAGCTAACGGCTGTATTCGTATTCACCACTAACTTGACCTAAGGTTAACCTAGAATCAAGCTTTTTTGACAACTCTGATTGGTTCAAAACTTGTTTCTCTTTTTCAACTACAAATTAAAAGTTTAATTCCAGGTTAACCTTAGGTTAGTGGTGAATACGGCTGTAAAGCAGCTCCCACAGCCCAAGAGCAACTGCTACAGATCATCATTAAATGATGACCAAAATGGGGGTGCTCAAACAGCTCCAAGCAAATAGAAATTTTCTATTTGCTTGAGCTGTTTGAGCACCCCCATTTAGGTTCCCCGACCTATGTTCCCAGGATTTAGGCCTGTTCTTGCATCTGAAGAAATTTCTGTACGGTCAATCGTTTTCTAATGACAAGACTGTAACACGAAAGCTCGGTGGCACTCTTTTACTACACTGTACTACAATATTCCTCTACCACGGTATGAAAAGTGTTTCAGTTCAGGCTATTATTTATGTTAAAAGTAGCTGGCATATTGTTGCATCTTATACAACAAATATTTTCCATTATAATATATTTATAGGCCTTGGAAAATTTTCTTTTGTGTGAATAGCACTTATATTTTAATATACTATCTACACCTATAGTAAAAGGAAGTAAAAAAAGAACGATATACTGTATTGTGAATTATAACAGATTTATAGAATCTTAATTTAGTGTCTAGTTGCCTTTGGCTTTATACTTGGACCCAGTGGCGTAGCGTAGCCAGGAAAGGTCGAAGGGTATCGGAGGTAAAACTTGGTCTTTTATGTTCAAAAAAGGAAAATTTCTGACTTTATGGTAGGGTACCCCTTGCATTCGCCCAAATATCTCAATTTCTTATGAAAACTCGAGAGTTATTGAACTCTGGATGATTTTTTTGATGTAATGCACTGAAGTGTCAATGGTTTTACCAAGACATTTTCCGTTAGTTTTTTAAAAATTGCTTTGTATGTGTATTGTAGGGAGAATAAAGATCTAGTGTCTATCACGAGGGGACACGTTTACTAACAGATAAGACCATAGTTAAAATAACAATTTTTAACTTCTGGGGAACAGAAATTTCACTGAAATGTATATGTTATGGGCAATGTGATAAATTTAGGCATAATTAATAATGCCCATGTATTTTAGGAAAAGTGATAAATGTCATTGAATTTTCAATGAACATCGGAGGCGTTTCAAAGATGGGGTGGTTCTCCTGACATAGTTGTGTAATTCGGGAAATTTTCACAGAAATATTTTTAAAGTTCGTTTTTTAATACCAGTGCATTAATATTTCTAATATAGCTGATATAACTAGTAAATCTTTAAAAAAAATTAAAAATTTTTATTTAAAGCACGATCAACGTTAAAGAATTCAAATATTCACATTCTTCAATTCATATCTTTGGCGAAACGTTAAAATCTAGCTTTGTCAACTGGACACGCTATGAAGATGAAGGATTTCGAAATGAATAGGAAAGTGCATGGCGAATGAAAGGATCCAAATTGAAATCATCATTTAATAGGGGAGGGAAATGTGGTTGCCGTGGGCCGTATTAGCGCTCGCCTGGAAATGCAAAATACGTCATCAACTAGAAATATGAAATGCTTTGTTGAAATAAGGAACCCGCTGATTTCCATACAGAAGAAAGTTTCTATTCAAAGCGACTAGTAATTGTAGCTGTCAACTGATAGGAATGCGAGTCAATTTTTACGATATTCTCGTTCGAACTGAAATATTTCTACAGCTTAACCTTTTCCGTTTGATCTTTTTTATAAAAGATTGTCTCTGACGAGGAAAAAGAGTGAATGATAGGTACGATTTTGATTTCACTCATTGAGCTGTTAGTTTACCACATTGACCCCTCTACCGAGTACGTTCCCTTATCTGTCATTCTGGGATAAATTGCCTGGAAGACGTTTTGAACCTTAATAGCAAAATAACAGTAAAAAGAATGAAATAGAATCCCTTCTTCCGTTATGTCGGGCCGAGGCCAGTGTCAGTCATGCGGCTAATTTACTCAAATCAAAAATAAAACGTTACATGATATAACCCCTGAAACAGCCATTGACTCTTAGATTGACCTCTAGAGCAGGGTATCCCCAAAAGTTTAGCATCGACCTCCTTTTCGAATCTTACCTTTTCTATCAATCCTTAATACAGCGGGTCGCAAGGTGTAGGTGTCCACCTCCTTTAACTATTGAACGCCTATAGGTAGACTCATAAAGTGGTGCCTAGTAGTTAAGTGACACATTCACATTTACAGCTGGTCCTCAATGTGCTCCCAGTTTGCTCGTTGACTATAAAAGACAGGTGTTTAACTACTTTTGCTACACCTAGTCCGAATTTTCGATATATATTTTTAGGCAGGATTTGCGTCTTAACGAACTTAGCATGAGAAAAGTTCTGAGCAAAAAAGTTACAAGTTTCAAAGGGGGGTCTAGGTGTCCTCCCCCATAAATTATTTAGAAATTGAACTCTAAAAACAAGATTTTAACTTGGTTTTGGTACACACTTATAGGTAGGATTTTAATTTTGACGAACTTTTAAAGAGTTTAAAATAATTTAGTTTCAAGTACTAAGAAGTTTCAGAAAAATTTTGGAGAAATTTGATTCTAAAAAACAGGATTTTAACTTGTTTTGGTTCGTTTTAACTTTAAATTTCGTTGTAACTTTAAAACTTTTTATTGGTTTGGAATTTTGTGGTGGGGGGACAGGGCCCGCTCGGCCCTTATATACGACTTTGAGAGGTCCATACTATTTTCCATTTCCACAACTTTTTTAATAAAAAAAAGGCATATAGTTGTCCCTTTTTTGTGAAAAGAAAATTGTTTTGATCGCTTATTTTGTGTAAGTTGTAAAAAAGGTATTTGGCGTTTCAAACACGAGAATAAAATGAAAAACATGAAGTAAAGACTGAAAAAGCTGTGGGTTATATTCACTGCTTCACTCCCATAAACAGTTAAGTATATCCGTTCCATATTTAAAAATTTCGGAATTTTTGACAACTTTTCTTGATTGTTGGCGCGGCACACAGTTTGAGAACCTCTGGCATAGAGGACGTAAAGACGCATCCTCCTTAATATTGTACTATTATTGTTGTAAAAAAGGATAAGTTTTCGCTGAACTTACCAATTTTTAACGTTTGCGGTGTTTGGTGAATTTTTCTATTCTGCTCATTTTTTGTTGTATCACGTTTGAAAACACGAGGAACGAAAGTTGTAATGTAAAATTAGGCACAGTGAGATGTCTGAGACATCTAATCCATGGGTTTTCAAGTATTGGAGGACCCCAAAGTAATCTGGCTCTTTTCTATCCATGATATATTTTTCGGGGGGATAGTCTTTACTATTGAACTTTTTGGGCAAGAGAGGGACGAAGGGTTATTTACATATTGTGAAGGTACTACTGTGTTTTCATAAATTTCAGAAGCTTTATAAAATTTTGACCCTATGCATCTTTTAATATTGAATATTACTAAAAGGAAGTCTTCCCCCAGAAAATGTTTATACATTTCACTAAAATTAGTGGTTCGCCTAATTTTTGGATACTAGATTTAGTCCGTCCTCGTGATAAATGTTAACATAAACATTCATAATCCCTTGCTACGTTCAGGGGGAATGCCAGAGTATTAAAACCTCTCTCTCAAAACCTCAAACTTTTAATTTTCACCAAAGAAAACGATCAAACCTAGTCCATTATCTTGTAATTAAATAAGGGGGTTCGGGGATCTTCCCCCTAATTTTTTTTTAAAAATTTAGTATGCTAAAGAGTTTTCTTAAGATATTTTGGGGGGTTTCATGGAACATCTCTGCCCGCACAAAATGACCATGCGGGCCGCCAGTTGGAAACCCCTGATCTAATCCATCACCATGAATCCAGGTAATATTAATGTCTTTACCTAAGAAGATCTCGTTTTGATTCCATATGCAGGATACAATTAGATGGAATGTTTTCAAATGGATATTCATAATCTTGAATGACGATTTTATCTCCAAAGTAGCTGTAGATTTGAGATAATCCTTCCATTGTCCTTTGAATATTGATATCGCCCACTTCCAATCGGGTTAGCTCTCTAAACCTTATGCAGATAATAGAAAAGGGGCAGCCATGAAATTTGACTCAGAAACAAAACCTACTGTTTTAGTAAGTTTCTAGTGCCTGGTTTATCTCACTCTTATCCGAAGAAAATGAAAAGAATCAACTCCTCCAGACGCAGGTCTTTCGGAAATATAGTTTGGTTAGGGTTCAAAATCTAAGGCGCGTAGAAATAAATCAATGTTTTTTTTTAATATTCACCTTTAATTTGTCCAACGTGGTCAATAAACAAGATCTGCCATGTTAAAGAGAGGTGTATGAACAAGGATTGACACACAAATTAACTGGATTCTTTTTTTAACCAAATTTTGGTGAATGAAAGGAGTATTTCACCAATTATTGCTGGTTAAGCCTATACCGTGCTGATGAGTCCTAACAAGGACGAAACCGGTCCACGGTTGGAGGTGACGCTTGAGAGTTGTGAGTTTACAAATTTTGGTGGTTGGGTTTAAATATCCATGTGAAATTGTTTTTACCAAATAAAGATTTTTTAAACTTCAAATTACTTAATTTTCATTAGGGGGATGGAAAATTTCTAGTCAAATTTGTTTATGATTAATTTTTTCCTTGTGTTTTTCAGTTTTATTTGCGAAATTCTAATAATTATATCCCAAATTGTGATTTTTGTTACAGTAAGAGTATTTTGAAAAATCTAGAATTTTTGCATGGGGGGCTGAGGTACCTAAAGCGTGTATTTTGCCATGACGTTCTTGTTTTCAAATAATTTAATTTCAAATTTTAAAGGATTTCTCCTAAAGGGACATAATAAAGTCCTTATTATAAAATTTTTTCACGAAGTAAAGTATGAAAAAATCAAATTATTGAAGGAATTGGTATTGAAATTGGGGAATTTTTTTTAATGCTAGGGGGGTTTGCAGCCCCAAGCCCCTCCCCCTGGATTCGCTCTTGCGTGGAACGTCTTTCTCCTCTAATTTTTCTGAAAATTAATTGAGCTGTGTTTGGTGTTAACCATTTGTTAACTGGAAAAAAACTTAAAATACAGTGCATTCGACGTTATTTCTTGGAGGGGTCCCTTATCCAAGGCACTACCCTTTAAAAAAACTCCAGTATTTTAATACGCCTAAATCATCTTAGATATGTGTAAAATAAGTGTTCTCCATTCATAAGATACCAAACAAAGCTTATTTAGAATTAGTGCCCAAGAACACTGACTGTGATAACCATAACAGATTTGTATGTTCTTCTTTGGCTTCCTTACCTAAAACGACTGAGCTGGACTGATCCCCCACCCGGCTCTATCTGATATCATTTGGTTTCTTATGTCGTCGACCCGAGATGTGGCTGGTGTTAAGTCGATCATTGGTCTTTATGGTAGATTAAATAGGCTTTAAATAAAATTATAGTACATTCAGATGGTGTAGATTTCAAGAGTTATATGTAAGATAATTAATCTGAAATAAGGCCTTTTTTTAGTGTGCATGTGTTTAAAAAGCTTTGTTGGTGTTAATGACCCCCGATAACACTAAATAGTTCGTGTAGTAGCGGTTTATTTACTATTTTTTAAAAGTTAATAGTATAAAACTATTTTCTCTATGTGAAATAATTTTTTCATGGGATTTGCTTTGACCATATCCTATCTGGTACAACAAAACCCAAACGAACCTCATAGTTCTTGTAAAGTAAATATTTTATACTATATAAGTTTTTTTCTATTGTAAATGTCTTATCTAAATGGAAGAAGAGTGACAGTAGGAAAACCTGAAGGTAGCCTACTTTATGATAGAAAAAATGTCAATTATTTTGGTCCATTTCCAAAACTTTGGGTTGTTACTAAACTAACTCTGAACATGTTTAATGAGTCTTCTCTATATTTATTTATTTATTTATTCATCCACCATACAGATTAAAAATCCCTTTACATGGTAGGTCAATACAAAAACACACAGTAAAATATAACATACATACAAGTACGATACAAAATACACACAATACACAAATTAAATATAAATTGAAAGAAAATCTTTTTTAAGTCTGACAAATTTATCATAGAAAATATCGCTGTGATCCGGCAGGCTATTTACTATTTTAATAAACTGGTTTATAGATTGATTTTCTAAGTATTGTTTTGAATAAAAAGTTTTAATTAATAGTTTTTTGTATTATAGCAGGGGGCGTATAAACTTATTTGTTGTAGTACAGTAGGGTATATAAAAATTACAATATTTTAAAAGCTGAGAAAATTTTGCTCTTTAATTTTTCTCCTTATTGAGAGAATAAGAAGACCGCCTTATGACAGGCAGTAGGGAGATCTGATTTTAAACTAACAACTGTGTATGTCATCTACTTGCATAACCGGATATCTCCACATGAAAAGCCGATTTTTCATAACTCTTAAACCAAAATTAGATTAGAAACCCAAACTAAAGGTTAGGGTGTCCCAGAAAAATTTTTTCTTGCGAATTTGAAAATGGTCACCCTCTACTTTTTTTATAAATGACTTGACCTATTCAGATACATAATTATATCCCTCTACGATGATATTAACCTGTTCAAAATCTTAGGTAAAGATGGTCAGTTTGTCTCTTTTTGTCTCTTTTACGACAGAATTTTCTTCTCTTTGCGAATTCGAGAACGCATACCCTCTACTTATTTTATAAATGCCTTGACCTATTCAGATATAAAATCGCATCCCTCTACGATAATATTAACCCGTGCCGAATTTCAATTGAAGATGGTCAAACAAGCTAAATTACCGGCACGCGCCCGCTAATACTCACCACTTTTTTCCTTTTTCAGGCTTTTTATGTATATTTATATTTTTGGCCATTGAAATGTATTATTAATCGGTCTGTAAATGTCGTCTACCGCTTTTAAAAGAAGTTAGCGAAGTAAAGGTAAACCAATTTACTTAGTTGGCGACTCTAGTCACCAGATTACTGGATCTAAGTTATCAAGTAATCGACAAATTTTTGCGGTGCTATTTTTTAACATTCGTGAAGTTAAACTTTAGCGATAGACGACAATTCAGACCGACTAATATAACGTTTCAATGGCCAAAAATATGAATATACATAAAAAAGCCTGAAAAAAGATGGAAAAAAGAAAAAAAGTGGTGAGTATTAGCGGGCGCGTGCCGGTAATTTAGCTTGTTTGACCGTCTTCAATTGAGATTCGGTACGAGTATTATCGTAGAGGGATGCGATTTTATATCTAAATAGGTCAAGGCATTTATAAAAAAAGTAGAGGGTATAAGTTTTCAAATTCGCCAAGAGAAAAAAATTCTGTCGTAAAAGAGAAAAGAGACACATTGACCATCTTTACCTAAGATTTTGCACAGGTTTATATCATCGTAGAGGGATATAATTATAGGGGAGAGTGTTGTACCTATGGACAAAAATCACGTTTGGATTTTTCCAAGACAGTTAAAATCACATTTTGACCATTTAAAGTCCTCAACCTATAGTCCAAACCTTTGTGAGAAGGGGGATATTTTTTATTAGCTAAAATCTTCAAAATTGAATTTTAATTTATTTTAATAACTTGACGAAATTTGTGTCCATAAGTACAAAAACGTGCTCTCCCTATGGACAGACTTAGTTGTACCTGTGGACACCGGTAAAAAGAAAAGTTAGCTGAAAAACCTAAAAATGAACATTTTTATTGATGCATTACCTTTTAATAACCTATTTCAAGCCTTTTTAAAATTGGAATTAGATTTTTTAAAGTAATTTAGTTTTAGATCGTAAATGATCATTAAAACGAAGTTGAATGATAAAAGTCTTGATTTTTTACCAAAAACACATAAATCAAAAGGGATTTTCAGATCAAAATTTAAGGTAATAGTTTCATCAATCATGCCGATTGATCTGATCACTTCACTGATAAAAAAACAATTTGATCAACGCTTAGTTGTGCAAGAATTTGGTGGTAATAACTTCCGCAAATCTTCAGTGAAAATTTAAAGTTTTTTTAATCATCATATTTAAATGCGATAGGGTGCTTTAGATTTTACACCATATTTTACACTAAATGTCAAGTAGAATAAATTTTAAAAAGTAGATTAGGTCACAAAATATTTTATTTTTCATCTAAAAATCACTTGAAAATAATCGCCGACAAATAGATAACCATTTAGAATTAATTTAGCATGCATTAAAATGTATTCACTTAAATGAAACCTGATTCTAAAACGCCGATTAGCTACAGACACCCACAACAACGTGTCCGTAGGTACAACACTTATGGTGTCCGAAGGTACAGCATCAAGTGTCTTTGCATTCAAAATTCTACTAAACATAAAAGAATTGAGGTCCGACGATTTCTAATATTAAAACTAAAAAGTCAAAATCTCAGGGATTCACCCCATATATCCCATTTTATCATATCATAATTATAGGGGAAGAAAATAATTAATGTAGTGATGCACTAAAAAAAAACTTTGAGCATCTAAAAACAGTAAATTTATTTTATAAAATTTAAATAATATTTTAAAGAGCTGATTTCACGTAAGCAACTAGATAGCATCTATTTACATTCAAAATCGACCCCAAATTCAATTTTACATATTTTCCCGAATTTTAAAATGAGGTGGCTGAAGGTACAACCGTCCATAGGTACAACACTCTCCCCTATATCTGAATAGGTCAAGGCATTTATAAAAAAAGTTGAGGGTGACCGTTTTCAAATTCACAAGAAAAATTTTTTCTGGAACACCCTACTTAAGGTATTGGAGAAATTTAGGTAGTGTGCTTTAATACATAATTTGAGGTGGCGATAGAAAATGTGAGGTGTAGTTTAGGATTTCCTCATTTGCAATCGCTGCCCTATTTGGATTTGTCCGCGATTTTTCAGTAAAAATTATATTACGCTAATTTTAATGTAAATACCTACTTTATTTTTAAGATTGACAATAGAGAAAAAAGGATCTGTTTTGAAAAACTGAATTTTATGCACTGATTAAATTTTTTTAGGCATTGAATTATAAATGTCGTTTTTATTATCATCACAGGTATTTTATTTGCGAAATTTCCGTTTTTTTCCCTCAAATTTGTCTTTATCTAACCAAAAGAACCGAAAATTTTTTTTGCGAGTTTATCGCTTTGTAAACGAGTTAAAAGGGGATGGCTATCTTAGAAATTCAACGCTGAGACGGCTTTGCTACTCTGCATGATTTTCAAACGCTTTGAAAAAGAAATTTTTTCCGTTTTTTGTTTCTTTTTTATGAGTTGATGATAAGATTCATATAGATCTGAGAAAACCGAAAAAAAAAAGAAATTCCAAAATTGAGTAGGCAGCCGGTTTGGGTGAAACTTCACGACACAAATTTATCAGATTTTTGCCAAGTTTCACACAGCCCACAGTCTTTCCCTTCTCTTGTTAGACACCTACTAATAAGTTCTTTTCTTATTGTTTCTTACCAAACTGTTCCTTTTCTCGATGGCCGTATCTTTTTCTCTTGATTCTGAATTCCCTTGATTAAAATCGCTCTCTAACTGGGCAGGAGAAAAAGCTGCGCTTACTTCTCTCTAGTTAACTAGCTAATCCATTAAGCTTTTAATCAGCTGTTTGGCGGAAAAAAGCTAAGCAGTGTGAAGGGGGATTAACTCCCCTCGTGGAGCATAATTTTGATGACGGGATTTACTTGTTTTTGAAGTTCATCAAGTACCTGAATCTCGACTTTTTTTTGTCTGCTTCATTATTTTCGATTTTAGATTTTTCGTGAAGCTTTGAAAAAGACGGGCATAGTCCAAAAGCCTGTGGTTTTCGAGTTGCTTCCAAGGATGGTTTTATGGGAGTTTCATTTGCAGGATTTAGAGACAGTCAAAAACATCCGGTCATTGTAAAGGTTATATTTTCATTGGACTTTCGTTAGTGACCCTTGCAATTCAGTTAATTATGTCTTTGAAGAGGTGGTTGAAAGTTTGTTGGCTGTTAGGTAGTTGAATGTAGTTAAAAGTCTAAATAAACTCAATCCACAGAATCATATAAAAACTATTGTTTTAATTTTTGTGTTTTTACTCCTCGATAAGATTGAGTTTCCCTTAAGTATTAACGAATGTAATAGTTTTGGGAGATTTTTGTGTTTAAATATGAATTACAGGAGCGGGGGTTACTGTATATGTAAAGTATTTAGAACATCTCTTAAAATTTTTTTGAAAATGTTTTTAATAGGACTTTTACCCCAGTTTAAAATTTATTGAATTTGCTTAGACGAATGGATATAATTGGAAATTTATTTTCGGAGAAGTTGCCCCTACTGTTTATTCAACATTAATTCCATCTAGAGGTTAAATGTGAGTTTATAGAAAATTAAAGGGTATTTGAATCTTGGTGCATGAAATATTTAATTTAATATTTGTAAGCCCCATATCAAAAAGGGTGATTTGGAGGCCTCCCCCAGAGCACCAGATTTTAAAAATTTCATTCCAAAAACAATGGTAACTCATTTTAAAAGAATTAGGTCATACATTTCATTAGAAAATTCTTATAATTTGTGATTTCCTTGTTGGGCGTGCTTTATGTTGAGAAAGACTTATTGGACCATATTGAAGCCCTGTACCAAAAATGACAAAAGTATTCACTTGTAAAAAAGGGTTTAGTGAATCCAGAAAACCCATAAATCTTGGAAACAAAGCGCTCCTGTCTGAGTACAGCTGTTATTGAATAATATTTTATAATTTTAATATATGGGCTGTTGGCATCCAACTATATCTATTGGATATAAATGATAAAAAAGTAAAACACAGTTAATAAAAAACCTTGCTATGGAATCTCTGTAATTTTGATTCCAAATATACATAGAATCACAGCCAATCTTTCCAGCTATAGGGTTGAAATCAGTTGCAAATTTAAATGCTGACAACTTCAATCTAATCAGAAATTGATTCTCATATCGAATACGTACGTGTTATGACATAATTAGTCTTTACACATGTTATATTACCAACATGATCTCAATCGGAAACATTTTAAGTTGATTTGTAACTCTAATATAGTTCTGATTCCTTTTAAGTTTTAGTGTACTACATGAATTAGAAAATTTTGGAGGATTTTTTCTGTTAAGTTTTTAAATTTTTATTTGTTATGATTCCAAACTGAACAACTGTCTAGGAGTATTTTTCAAATTGAAATTCCAATTATTTAACGACATATTTTTTAAAAAGGTTTTCGTGAACGAAAACGTGAAACAAAGTTTCGTGAGGAAAAGCCATTAGAACTGGACTGTTCGTTTTTACTACCATGTTAAGCACATTTATTATACAGGCGTGTTATGTTAGCTTTATTCTTAAGTTATAGGTTTTTGAGTGTAACTAAAGGCAACATTGAAGTCGAAGTATTTTAAATACTTAGGATTGCTACTTCAAAACAAGTCTCTTTATAAAGTGTCTTAATTCGTTAGGTGTCTCGCTAGAAACGTTTTTCCATGTTTTCGAAAAACTATGAGCTTGTTGACATGGTGGGGAAGGGACGCCTTGAAGAAAGTGTTCATCTTTTTAGCCGATAATTTGTTTTCCCAAACTTAATTCCTCTGCATTAAAGCTGCTCCGAACCGTTTGTTGTAGTGATTGCAAATGGCTAATGTACGTTAAAAGTATCGCGGAAGAAAAAGTAAGAATCCGTCGTCGGATAATTTCTCTGCAGCCGGCGCAAAAGAAATTAACAAAAAACGGCGACTAAAATTTTAATCTATGCTTTTGACAATGAATAATCCCCATCTTTTGATAAATTACAAATGTTCCGGTCTGCGGATTAAAATTTTTCCCGTGTCCTGGAAATCTATGCTAGTTATTTCAGGAATTAGCGAAAGACTTTTGTCTTTGGAAATGAAAGCAAGGCCCGTTCTTTCGTGTTTTGTTGCAAGCATTAGTAATTCCTGTTGAAAGCTTAGTTAACTTTTGTTTCCAATTTGATCGAACTTAAGAACCCATTTAATAGAAATTGGAAATAAAATGAAGGCTCTCCATTAAACATGAATAAAGTCGAGCCGAATGAAAATTGAGCACCACTGTAAACTAGATTAGAGCCATTTATTTATTACGGTAACAAAGGATTTGGCTGTTGGCGGATTCCCTTTCGGGAATTTTTCTAGTCTCCGGTTTCTTTGGCTCCGTTGTTTTCTTTGGCCGCCCAAATGAGTGACGGCTCCATGCTTGCTAAGCTCTTGTAAAATCGCATCCGACTTTTTCGCCCTTGTTTCACCTTTTTCTTGTCAAATATCATTCGGGAAAACGTGCGTTTGACAGTTATTATTTCGCTTTAAACTCCAGGCCCGGCCTAAGCTCGTTCGGCGCCAGATCTCATTTCTGCGCGCCCGGGCCCCCGAAATCCCCGCCGCCGCGCCTACGGATTTAGCCGCTGCCTACCTGAGAATATTTAATTCTAGGCCTGACAGTGCTTCATAAAGCACTTCATTAAATTGCCTCGAAAAATGGTCGCGCCGAGGATAAACTTTTCCCCTCCTTCTCGTGCTGTTTGTGATGGCTGCCGCCGCCGCTGCTTTTTGGACGGCTTTTTTGGCGACTTTCCCTTCCTTTTTCCGCCGCCGCCCGCTCTTAATTATACACGCTTACCGGCGTCTTTCGCAACAATGAGCAGATCAATGGACATTGTCAACACCTTTTCGTCACTTTCCATATCGATGAATGCGTTGTGAATACTATTTTTTTATCTTTTTACTTAACTATGTGCCACAAGTTAACAGTCCTAGGATAGCTATCATTCGTCACTTTCCATATAGATAAAAAAGAGCTGTGGATCCCCTTTTATATTAAATTATGTCTCACATTAAGTAATTGTAAGACATGTATTCGTCACTTTCCATACTTGTAACTGAGCTGTAAATATACTTTTTTATGAAATTATGTGCCATAAGTTAGCAGTCTTAAGACTTATTTGTCCCTTTCCTTATTGGGGAAATATCTGTAAATATCTTTTTTTTTCATTTAACCCCATTTCATTTTTTTATATACCCCACAAGCTAACAGTCTTAGACGCTTTCTTTAAATAAGACATTAAAAAATATCTTTTGTGATATTAACAGCAGAAAAATCAATAATTTATGTTTGAATTTTACTAATCTAAATGTTGTTTATTCATGTTTTCAAAGTAATATCTTAGTAGCTTTTGACCATAATTTCTCTTTATTAAAATTCTCGCATTTTATACGACCCTCGGTAATTTTTAAAATTGAAAGTACACATGCGTTTGGTTTTGAAATTGTTTAATAATAATGGACGGAATTTAGCTGAAGAAAAAAATTAACATATACTTACCTCTAAGTGTCTAAAAGCTGACCCGTATTTAAAAATAGTGTTACAAACTGTAATAGCATCAAATAAACAACGGTCAACAAAAAACCTATCCTTTTCCCAATCCCCCACACACAATTTTTGTAGAACTGACTAGTGTTGAACTACGCATGTAGATGTCTCTCCTCAAGAATCGCTGAGTCTCTATTTACATTGTTTCCCAGTTTTCTGAATTCGAAATAATTGACAGAATGAAATTGCCAAGAGTTTATCCGGATGTAATTAATCTACTTCCTAAATAATGGGGATCTCATGTTTTCCTAATTTGTATTCATTCCATTGAATAAAAGGGCATAAAGTTTGCTTTCAGCTCTCGTCTTTGTTGCGCTTTTCATCTTGATTATGTATTTATAGACGAGAACTCCACATAAACCTGTCGACTTCTTTCTTGCTTTTAGGTTACGCCCTGCAATTTTCTTCTGTTAGCTATCCGATGACGAAAACTATCACGATATTGTGTAGGGATTTTACTGATACTAACTGACTTGAATCTATCTTCGAAATGATAGACAGAATGAAATAATTCGGGAAAATGAATGAATTAATGTGAAATCTGGAATACGCGAGATCCACATCATTTAGGATGAAGATAAATTAACTGCACCTGGATGAATTCTTACCATTTTTTAATTTTTTTAACACAAAGTTGAATTGAAGTGTTTTCTTAAATTTGAAATTTTGATACAATAAGGTATTCTCATGAGCTTTGTGATAAGTTCCTATCCAAGAATAGTCACCATTACTTCCAAAACCACCTAATTTCATAGAACTAATTCTGATAACGTTGTTTAATTTCCAGATAAATTTTGTAGCAGAGAAGCAGGAAAAGTTTGAGTGCAAGTTCATTCTTATCTCTTAAGTGTTGTAAAGCTGGAAGTCCCTTTCCCATGTATTTACTTATGTTTTCAGAAACACACGATATTGCCAAATGTTTGCAAATACTGTACCTTTCAGTGAACTGGGATCGATTTAGGCTATTTTTATTTTACTCATTTCGGTTTACAGAATTTACTGAATTTATTTACAGAAAGAATTTACAGAATTTATATACAGAAAGAAAAAAAAACAAATACATATGTTGTTCACTAAGGGGCACAAGCCCTTCCAAGTGAAACACTAAATTAATAAATAAATATTTATACTAAGAACAAAATAAAACAAATAATCGAAATACACATACAGTCATGAACAAAATACAAAATATACATACAAAATAATACACACTAAGTACACACCAGAAAAAAATAATAATTTGGCTAACACAGAGCAACAAAATATAGTCAAATATCAGGATCATCTTCATTTACAAGACCTTTATAGATTTGTGTCTTTTATTTACATATTTTGCTAGAGATTTATCAATTTTATCTTCATCACACTCTGTTACAAAATAAGTAAAAAAACATTCCAAAATGGGTAAGGAAAAGTTGATGTTGAACGATCGTTTATGATTTACAAAAAAGTAAGACCAGGTAGTTGACTTTTTTCATTCAAGAATTTAGAATTTAATAGATTTGTTGAAACAAATTGAAATTTTCCCATATTTCTAAGTTTTTGACTCATATATTTAGCTTTTAAATATAAATGTTTCCCTAAAAAGTAATTAAAATTATATATTTTGCTCTTCTAATCACATGGAAATTCCAGACCTACGTATACTAGTATTTAAAGTAAATACCCAATGCATTTTTAATTATATCGTTTTGATAACTGAATTTCCTATATTTTTTTGAGCGTTAAAAACTTTTAAAAACGTAATGATTGCCATTCTTTTAAAATTCAGATATGAAAGTAGCCAAAAGGTTGAGGAACTTGTGTATTTGTAGTGCGTTACACGCCGGAAACTTTTGGCATTCTCAAAGAATACCATATAAATTTTTTTCTCTCCCCCGCAACAATATGGACTTATAAGTTTTAAAAATAGTTATTAAATTAAATCTTTTATTTCGCATTGGTAAAAATTGGTGAAACTGGTATCAGAAGAAACGTTTTCTAGACGAAACAAAAATAAATAATAACGGGAATTCTACTTGAAATGTAATTTTTTTCCAAGTGAATAGTTGAAAATTATCATCTCATTTTCGTGAAGTCAGTTTGGTCAATCCTTAAACATTTATTTTATACTTGATTAATAACCATTGTTGTTTTCCACTTACGATTACATTTTAAGTTTATTTTTTTTAAAAAGTTGCCGGGAAAATGCGGTATTTGGTTGAGAAAATGCGTCTTTATCTCAGGTATTCCTCGTTTTCCAAACTGTTATAAAACTCATCCTATTGACTTCTAGGAATCGACTCGAGCCTTTCATTAAAAAAAACAGCTTTCATTTTGCAAAAGGGGGGGGAGCGTGGCGAATGGTGGTGGGAATAACAGGCTGGGCAGTATTAATCAGGAAATAGGCGAATGTCTTCTTTGAATAGCGGATTAAAAGACCGAAAACAAAGGATAATCAGCTGAGAGGCACTCCTAATGGGACGCGGAGATTAAAAGCAAGATAAAAGGTATTTCGGTGTGAAGCGGAAAGAAAAGCATTTTTAGCGAATTAAACTCATCAAAGATACCGGTTAATATTCCGGGAATTGCACTTAATTGTTAATGCGGGCTCTTCCTTTTAGCCTGCGCGCGCATCTTTTTTTTTGCGCCAAAAGAATTCATATTCGAGTGCCATTAAGTACAAAAATTGATGTCTTGTTTGGGTTTGAGACTTTTTGGTAAATCTTAATTGCTTTTTGTTTTGTTGACACTGTTTGGTATTAATTATGATAATGCGAAGGCGTGCTGGTGGGATCATATCTGGGTTCTGCACTTTATGTGGGCACGCGCTCTTTTGTTTTTATTCGGTGGCATCTTTTTGGATCCCCCTCGAAAACTCCATTTCAGAGGTCCTTCAGGACATTCATTTGTCTTCATTTACACTTGCATGTATCTCAAGGATTTAAATTATTTTATTATTATTTATTTAGAAAAACAATATTATGAACCACTCATACCTTCTAACTTTTGCACCAGATTGATAGAGCAGCTTAGCCATCTATTTATAATTAATTAATTTAACGACACCATAAACATCGCTCATTTTTTACAATAATAATTAATAGAATCTCAAAAATTAAGAAGATAATAAATATATAAAAAATGATAAAATGACTTTTCGGGCTTTAAACTATTTTCTCCAAATTTTGCATTACACGTTACCGTTTAAAGCAAAAAATATTTAATATCTATAGGTTGTTACAGCCTCTTAAATTCAGACTGCTTTTTTTTATTTACTGGAGGTAAAAGCTATTATCCTTGTTTTAGTGTCAGTCAAGCTATTTTCATTTTTATAAATTTAAATTATACGAAAATCCTTTTTACCCAAATAAAACTTTAAAGTTGAAAAAATAGTCAAATTAGTTTTCTTTTTTAAGTTCCACAATTTTTTTAATTTTTTAATTTTTTTAGTTAATGAGATGACTATAAAATATTTTTAATGATGCTTATACATTTCAAAATGTTTAATTTAAAATAAAAAACGTGCATATTTATTCTTCAATTTTATTTACGTGCTCAATAGGCATTAGTTTTCTTTCTTAAAGGAATATTTATATCTTATTCTCGCATGTTTTTTTAAGTTTATGCTATATTTATGTCATCTAATAATTGTTCATTGTTCATGGCGTCAAACATCCTATTGATATTCTACCCTAGCTTTAATAAAATTGGGATCTTTTGTGGTCTTCTATTCCAAACGCTCTGAAAATTTTCCCGTGTTTAATAGTCTTAAAATATCTCTCTCAGAACAAGTGTCTATGAATAGTAGACCTACTAATAACGTTGACGTTAAAACAAAAAATTATTTTAAATCAGAGAAAAATCTGTTTTAAAAGATTTCACATTTTTGAAGAGAAAAGTATCTAATTAAAGTGAATATTGAATACGTTTCTTTCCAAGCGAGTATTGCCCTTTTAATTATATTTGGATAATTCGGTTTCCTAACACTTTTCAATGGAATTATTTTTGTATAAAGAGAATTTTCAAGCCATGAAGAAATTGACTGACCAAAGAACCACCTCCGCTGGATATATTGGTTATATCTGTAACCGAGATGAAGCACGCAACTTTCTTCTTTTCGCTTCATGATGTCGAAATTAGTTGTGGGTTCATTGAGATGGAGTAGAACGCTCATTTTGTATTGAATGAATGAAGTAGTAGCTTAATCTTTATCAATGAATTTAGTGAAAGAGACGCAGGAGTAGTTAAATAAACTTCACTGCGAACGCTCACAGTTTTTTTGTCTTCAAAGTAACAACACTTTTGTTTGTGTTAGCTAGAACACTTTAAGATTTTATTGAGTTTTGTGGTAGTGTTCTCAATATGTTTGAAAAGTATAGCGACAATTTTAAACCCTCACATATTCAGATCACTACCACAATAAAGTATAAAGTGTTCTTGCTATCAACACAGACTGAAGTGTTAGTTTGATGGGAAAAAGTGTTAAATGTATGGTGTTGTGAGCGTTTTTGCGGTGTACGATAATTGGTTAGGATTTTATAATAGGAAATCAAGTATTAAATCTTTTTTTGAGAGTCACGCCTAAAGAATTAGCCCTGAATTGTATAATTAAAAGAAAGCGATTTTAAAATTCCAAAAATTTTATTTTTAACTGAAATTTGACCTGTTGACAATATTTTTCAGGTATGAAACTCTTTTTAAATTTTTTTGCATCTCTTAATAATCAAAGCCAAGTATAAATGCTTAACTAAAACTTTAGTTGGGTCCTTATTGAAAATGACGCAGAAAACACTTGCTATTTAAAAATTCAAATTACTTTAAAAAATAGCTTTAAGTTTTAATTTGTTATTTTGTTTTTCATGAGTACTATAATTAAAAGTTTGGTAAAGTTTTTTGGCTAATAAACAATAAATAGCAAACAAAATAAATAATGAAATACAACTTATAAACATGTATAAAATGAATATAATTGCTGCCATGCAAATGCCATAAAAATTTGTCTTGTTGACTTAATTTAAAATTTTTGTACCTACTCATAAATTTAAATCTTTGTAAAAAGAGCTAAATTGGAACCTCTATTAACCAAATGTGAAGGGACCTCTGTCGGTATATTAAAATTTCGGATAAAAAGGAGAAGTTTGAAAACGCCATTCTCCAGGAACCAAAGTTTTTTTCTAATGGGCGGGTATTACTAGACATTATCCTTTACCACTAAACTGCCCTAAGAAGTTACCTACTTAGCGTCACCCAGCGAGCACCTGTGGACCGAAGCCACGGAGGTGAGGTACTTCCAGGGACTACTGTTTAACTTCGGATTTTGGAAATAATATACCATGCACACAATAACAAATGGATGTTTTTAATTTCATTATTATTTAATGTAATAAGATAGGGCAAAAACGAGAAACTTTTTTTAAAATAATAAAATATTTTCTTTACGTTTTTTGTATATAAACCTTGTTTTTTCCATTTTATTTGATTTTATCAACTTTGCCCAATGGAATTTTAATCTTATTATTTACTATAGTTTATAAGTGTTATGTTTTAATAAGTGTTCCAAAAGACTGAAAATAGATTATAAATAAAAATTAAATAGAATGTTGGAAATCTAAAGAAAACGATGTCGGTTAAAAGAGTTTCTACTGTACTTAGATACTGACCCTTTGCTTTCAAAGGGTTGATCCAGAGAGGGACTTGGTAGAATGGCAAACGTAGCTAAGAAAAAATTAAGAGCCGCTTGGATAAATGGTTTTTGTGAAACATGACTCTTGCAGATGAAACAGTCTCCTTCTGCATAGAAACAACGTTTGCTGAGGATTGAAACGGCCGCCTTTGTCTCGACTCTGGAGGGAAATCTGCATCGGATCCCGCTGATCTCCTCCGAGAAGATGTCCTTTCTTTCAGCCGCCTCCCAACACACATACACACACAGGAGGCAAGTCGCTAATTTCGCAGATTAGCACTTTTGTTTCCGCAAAAACGCGTTCTGTAAGTCTCCTCGGGATTACAGAGCTGCCGGAGCCCTAATTGTCTGTTATCGGATTACGAAAACTGGATTTTCGCATCCTTCTTAAAAGGTCGGATTTTTTCGCTCATTCCGGATTAGTCTCGCCACTCCGAAATCGCAATCCTTTCAAATTTGAGGTGCAATCCGATCGCGCTCCGAGTTATTGTGATCGAGGCGTATCCGGGAAGGGATCGCCGCGGCTTAATCCGCTTTCTGCCGATCGCCATCGCGCTCAGCATAATTTCGGCGACTTTTGTTTCTTTCGCTTTTGTTTTCGGCAGACAAAGGAAGTTCATTCGACACTACCTACAGAGAGAGTGGGACATTTTTGCGAAAGTTCTTGCACCCAATTGACTCATTTTACCACTTTAAATCGGCTTCATTAGAAAACACTGAAAATATACAGTTTTACAACTTGTTAGAGGTTTCATTTAACAAATGAGGGGCTTGCAGCTACAATTATTAGCTAACTCCAAATGGAGCTGCAAGCGTTTTAAATATTAGCTAGCCTTCCATTATTGTGTTTATAACAATACTCTGATCTCGAAATATCAATTCCACTCAACACTTGTTCATTTACTGCGTTGGGATTTACTAAAGACATGTATGAGTTTAAAACTAACTTCGTTTTTTTAAAACTGATTTGATTCTTTTATACGTTTTTTTCCCTTTTGCTTTATTTTGTAAGCATCCGTCAATAATATTATCTTCTGATGAATTTTATAAGTATTTAATATACTTTTTAACAGCAGAATTTTTTTCGATACTTATTTAAAAACTTTTTCTTAACGACTCAGCTTTTCATCCTCTGCGGTCTTTTTCTGTGAAATAAAATCAAAGCACCATTTAGGAAGTGGGTCGCTATAAATTTGTTTCTAATATGTAATGTATTAAGAAGATGCGTAAAGATTACCTTATCTGGAAATGTGTGATAAACGTGTTAAATCCATAATTATAATTAATATACCTTTTCACTGATTTTTCACTGAAAGAGACCAAGGAAATTCTCCCGGAGTCGAAATTCGGACTTCTCGGGGAATTTTTTTTTAAGTAATTCTAAAATAATGGAAGTTCATTTATGTTAACAATTTCATTATTCTTCTTAATTACATAATTTTCCGGTTTATGAAAATTTGTCACTTTCTAGTAAACTATATTTGTTGCATTGATATAAGCTTTCTCATCTAATTATATATAATCTTAATTTTATATCTTACATTTTTTGTGCTGTTTGTGTTTTGGTTTTTATAGCCCTGTTTTTTCTCGAAATTCCTTAACAATAAGGGCTGCTTGACTAGATTTTTTCAAACGCAAGTTTTCTCGCATTTTGACGCTTTGCGTACATTATTCTTGTGCATGTGCACTGCCTAATCCGCCGACTATTCCCATAGCAACGGGCCAATCCCCAGACAGTATAGCGAGCACTAAGTAAC
The DNA here is from genome assembly GCA_024610705.1 of Tetragnatha versicolor. NCBI lineage: Eukaryota > Metazoa > Arthropoda > Arachnida > Araneae > Tetragnathidae > Tetragnatha > Tetragnatha versicolor. The sequence continues at coordinate 45,515,099 of JANDEH010000009.1, forward strand.
GGGCACAAATTAATCGAGTGACGAATTCAGTGAATAAGAACCGTATGACAAAATTCCGGCTAATAGCAGTAATTCGGTTTAATACTAGCGGTTTAGAAAAATGAACCGATCGCATAATAGAATTGCGGCCCTGTGTACACAGCTGATTTTTTTTCTCCAGCGCGCGAATCTTAATCACTTGAGCATTTAAACTCAAAATTCAACCTATGGTTTCTCCCCACCGTTTTTTAATCTATTATTTTTTTTGCCGCGCTATCGAAGTCTAATTTTTTAAGACTTCTGCTTCCCCTGCTAATCCTTCGTTATGTTGCTGTTTTTTCCTCCCAGGGTTTTGAAATTAAAACGGATTAATACTTCACACTGCTTCATTTTCAGATATAATCACTACATAATTTTTGCTACTTTTTTCGCACCAAGTTTAATCTCTTCTGCGAGTTATTTTTCCAGCGCCGAAATGACAAAAACTAAAATGTTTTAATCTCCCTTGTTAATATGCCATTTTCTTTTCGGCTTTTTTCTCTCTTCGAGTGATAAGTAAAACTTTACTTTCAATGAGAGATGTCGTCTTTTTTGTTTTTGATCATTCTAATAACAAGACATTATTCTTATATAAACAAGGCCTAATCACTGGCTGCCTCCATATTTAAACAGCCCCGGTGGGGACCGACTTAGTTCATTCAGATTGGCCACTCCAAATCACTACGAATTAGAAAGGATTAATCACAGAAATAATTCCTCTCTCGGAAAACTCAGATTTTTATGACCTCGACAGTCTTACCTCCTCAAGAATGTGCTTTCCAAGTTACCCATACTCGGAGTATTAATGTCGAAATACTTTTCATAGACATGCCTTAAGGCTCATTTAGACTTTCATTCACTTTTGGTGTTCATTTTGGAGAAATCGTCGAAAGTGGAAAGTGTGAATTTTTACCCCTTCACTTTTCAACTCAAACTAGTGATTCACCGGAGTGAACCACTCAGGATTAAAAATGAAAGTGACACAGTGTAATTGATCCTTCCCAATTCATAGTTACATACAATTTCCAAAACAACCTATAAAAACGCAATACCAAAACGGTTGTATACACAAGTTTTTGTGAAGAAAATGTTTAATATTTCTTTACGGAGTTCCTTTTTTTGTTAGATAAATAACCAGAATATAAAAATAAAATGCGTACTTTTCATTCTTATAAAAAACCCATGAAAATTGGCTACGGACAGTGAAGAGACTTAAAGGAAGAACGAAAAATCTTAAGACCTAAGAAAAAACGAGGTAGAGAGCTGGGTTGACTTGATTTTTAAAAATGTGATGTAAATAAAAATTGTTACACCACCACGATTTAAAGAAATTAATTAGTTGTATGCTTTAAAAATGGTTTTGCTAGATTATGTGCATTATAATTTTATAAATTGTTCTAGATATGTATTATTTGGGTTTACAGTTTTATATTTATACTATATATTTAGTATTTATTCGATTACTTGCAATTTCAAAAACACGTTTTCCTACCGTATGGAACCTGCCATGATGAGGAAGATAGGTTTAAATAGCAGGGTTTGTGATAGATAATTATGAAAAACTAAACAATTTTTCTTATACATTTCTTATACGTTTTATAACTATCAATGGTTTCATGTCGGAAACCACTATTTTTCAAAAAAAATATTTTCCCCCTACCCTAGACGTTAGGTATTCCTCTAATTTAACTTGTTTTACCAGTAACTCTGTATCTCGAAATTTTTTTACCCGTCCCTTCGGCTTCGTCGTACTGAGAGTATACTGTAATATTATTCCTGATGCTGGAATATTGTAATTATTAAAACATTGTTGCGAATCAACTAATAATTTAGGCATGATATTGAGTAATAATTTATTCAAATGCATATAATATAATATAATAACACATGTTAGGATATAAATATTTCGTAGCTTTCATACAAAAGTTCATCGTTATTTCGATAAAATCTGCACCCGTGTGTTTCTATGATGGTTTGATGGGAAAAAATTAGACGTATAAAAGTAGCATCTTAGTAAAAAAAATTTGAGTCTAGTAATGATTGTTAAATAATTGTCATGAACTACCATCCATTGCCATTGAACATAATGCGCGCGTGAAACAAGCTTATAGAGCCCTTTAGAAGATTCTAAACCGCGTTTATGAAATGGATTTATGACCAGTGGTAAATTTTCTTTAAAGAACAATTTACATTGAAACTCTCCTTTCATAATTTTCTGAGTTGCGATAGTTCCATTCGAAGAAACATAGAAAGGACCTTGGTGAACTCCAGAAACTATATAGCACTTGAGTTTTTTTAATTTTAAGGTCAACGACTTAGTGACTAGTCACCCAAAGAACTACCTAAAGCGTATATTAATTTTCTTTGGAACCTCAATAGTTTAATTTGGCTAATGTTCTGCTACAGAAGTTGAAGCTATTGAACTTCTATGAATTGTCCTCTCTCCAAATCGTTTGGAAGCTTCCGTTTGTGTACAATGGCAGGTGAAAGTACTAAAGATTTAGAAGAAGCACAAGCACTATGAAATGTTTTTGCTTCAATATAAATACTCTAAAGATGAATAATTATTTTTTATTTTCGCTGCAATTTAGAAGTTTTTAAGAGGTTTTTTTATTTTTTATACTGTGGTCTTTCGTCTAGTTTTGTCTACTAAATGCACTATTATTCTCCTCACCCTCTAAGGAAAACGGGTTTTTGTAGAATAATAATGTTACAATATCATGCCGAGACTTCAGGTGACTTTTATTAAAGAAGATTGTGCGGGATAATCGTAAACGGCACCCTGGGAATTAAGAGGCCTGTGTGAGTCCGTGCTTTCCTTCGAATATTGATAGCTTTCTCTATTGTCATATTAGATTAGATAATAGGCTGTCAAGATTTTCGATTGTATCATATTTTAAGTTAGGAGTTTGGTCTTTGCTAGAGATTTTTATTAGCTGGATATCATTGTGTAATTGTTGTTTTTGTACAGGAGATGGGACTCTGAAAGATTTTCCAATCCTTTTGTTATTGAACTAGCTAATGCTTGCAAGGCGGTGTTTAAGTGCACGATTCAACTGCGAGATAAAGAAGATATATTCTACAGTATAATATTCTAAAATATGTAACCGGCTTTTTTATAGCTTCTTTTAAATGTCCTAGATTTACGTTCTTCGCTAGTTGTACAAAAAGTTTTAAAATTGATTATACGTATTAGGGTCTTGAGGTTCATTCACAAACTACGTCACTCGTTTAGAGGGAGGAAGGGTGTCATATAAGTGTGATATATGACAAAGAGAAAATGGAATTCAAATATTTGTAACCCCACAACACTTTAAAACTTTTTTCTCACTGAAGTTGCAACTCCATAAAATAAATTTCGGCGCAAGTTCAGACTTGCGTATGCGCCAAGTTTTTAGCGTTAAAGATGACTAATATGGTAACCCTAACTCATGTTAAATGAATTAGTTGGCTTCTAAATGTGCCGCTAAACAGCCAAATTTCGCCAAGCATACGCAACTCTGAACTTGCGCCTAAATTTCTTCCACTGCTAGTTTCGATTTTTAAGAGTAATAAAAGAGTTGCTGCAATGATCATGCTACGAAAACAAGGTTGCAGGATTTAAGTAAAATTCTTTCACTATTTCTATTTTAATCGTCTTACCTGAATGAAAAATGGCCACATTTAGGAATTTCTGAAGTTAATTTATGAATATAATTTCGTTTTTGTGAAAAGTTAAGGTGATGTGAAGTTAGGTGTTGTGAAAAGTTAAGCATGTACTATATATACGCGTTCGTATTGGCCCCTCATCAATGATGATGTCTGTTGCAAAATCTTAATAAGAAAAACCAAGATTTTATCCGGTGCTCCGATTCCCCCCTATCTGAGGAATCTGAATCGGAACACCATTCAAGTTAATAAAAAAGAGATTAAAAGTTTTTTTAACATTTTGTTTTCGCTCAAAATTTTCAATATTAGCTCCGAATATTTCAGTAAAAAACTTCACCCAAAAATGTTTTTATTACCTATTTTTGAGTCGATAGCCGAAAACTGTTCCGATTCACGCCGTTTTGTAGTATAAAGAGTTTTCTGTAACGATCGTGTTACGAAAACAAGGGGAGATTTTTTTTTCTAATGTGTCAAATTTGGTTTTAGTTTTACAACTGTGGCATATCCCAACTAGAGTATTGTAATATGACACATATTTGACACATCCCAATGAGAGTCTTGTGACAAAGCCCTTTTGAGTAGAGTCTTATTGGAGTGTGTGTTTCAGGGCCTGCTACTCGACATGAACCGGGAGAAGGTGCCGGAGGGGGCGCCCGAGGCCAGCCTGCGGAGCCCCGGCTCCTCGTCCACAGCCCTCGTCGAGTTCCGGCCCAAGCCGCCGCCCCTGCAGCCCTCAGGTAAGCCCTTCTCCGCTCTATCTCTCTTATACAGGGTGTTTCAGGGCTTTCAATTTGAAACAACGTCTCATAGGGTCGTGGAGGCCAAGTGAGGTGTGACCCTTGGTAAGCGACCGTGAGGAATCAAGTGAGATGAGTTAGGTGCTCCTAGCGGAGAAAAAAGAAAGTTAAAGAAATTAATTAAAAAAGTTAGCAAGAACTCTGATGCGAATATTGTTGCAAATATAAAAAATGCGCGGAAAAAAATTTCGTGAAAATTTCTTCGATATTGGAGGAGATGATAGCGAGTGAAAATAGCACTTTTTCGGGCCTCAAAAGAAGAAAAGGTTTGCAAACGTGAAGTTTTATTTCATTTTTTATTTAAATTTTTTCTTTATTAAGCTAATAAACGCAAAAACTTGTGATGACACTAAAAAACGTGTGAATTTGGGAACTTTTTCTATTTCTAGGCCTGAAAAGCGCTACTTTCATTTGCGCTCATTCTCAACATTGAAGATATTTTCACAAAATTTTTTGTGCATATTTCATAACATTGGCAACAATAATCTTGTTAGTTTTTTCTCTGTCCTTTTTAGTTTTTAATAGTTTTTTAATTTCTTATATTGCCACTGGGGCACTTTAATCTCAAAGGATTCTCCATGGTCACTTAATTACCTTACTTCTATCACCTTTCAAATAAAAGCCGTAAAACGGACTTTTTAAACATCCTGTTTTTTTATGGAAGTTGTTTCAAAAATACCATTACACTAAGGGAACAAATATTGTAAGTTTTATAACTCACTCCACGGGTTAACAAGTGGTCCAATTTTGTTCAAATTTATGGTGGAAGTAGTATGGATACTGCTGTACCTCATGCAATAATTTGTTTCATTCTATTATGTTTTGTTTCGTAAAACGGGCCTCAGGAAAACCGCCTTTTGTAACGCCCTCGCACCACATTAAGGGTTCTAGTTCTTTAACGGTGCATCTGCGACCCCCTATTCCTATTCGAAATATGCTTGTCTAGGTCCCCTCTACCAACCCTCAAAGTTTGTCCACGGTGTTTGCGAACACCCTACTATAATATACTTTAAATTTATGTGACACTATATAATAGAATATGAAAGGAAGTATCAATACACTGAATAGTGGTGATTTCTTAACAAATGAAATAATGCTAAACCCTTTTAATTTATTTAAGAATAAATACTTTCATTATAAGATAATATTTGTGTTTTATATATATTTTAAAATATAATTCATATTAACTAAACTTAATTTACCCAAAGTTCTCTTAGATTTGTACTTGAAAGGCCAAGTTTAAAATAATTTTTGTGTTAACCAAAACTTAATATTTTAATTTTTTTAATCTTTAACTTAATTCGTCCCACTATGTATTGTTTCAAAGGTAAAAAAGACAGAAATCCTTAGATAGATGAAAAAAACCGAACACTTTTAACCCAGGTTGAAACCTAGAAGTTTCAACAGTTATTACTTTGTTATTTGCCATTGTAAAAATTCGTTACGGAAAGTAATTTTTTCCATTTTTTAAAGTTATGTGTGATTAATTTTAAATAATTTCTGTAAACTATCTAATCAAAATATTATAATTTGTGACACATATTGTTAATTTGAATAAAAATATGAACTGTTTACACTGCAAATGCTCCCCACAAAAATAAACACTTTTAATAACACTTTTTTGTCATCTAATTAACAACATTTTAGTTGTGTTGTTAAATGATCAAAAATTTAAACCGAAACACTTATAAGAACACATTTTCTGTCTCTGAAATTTTTAATAACACTTTTCCAACTTTCACACAACTTTTTCTGACACATCGCAATTAAAACACTTTGGGTTAGAAGTGTTTTCATTTTGTGTACTTAGGCGTTGCAAAAGTGTTTCGCGAATTGGCATTGTAAATTTTAAAAGACATTTCAATGATTTCAATGTATCTCTTAACTTTAAAAGCAATAAAACGATATATAAAAGAGACTGGAAGAAATCGATGTTTGATCAATAACTAACGACAAATGTATAAATTCACCGGTTATTGCCTATCTTTTTCTTTTGAACTTATCCTAGAAAATTTAAAACTTCGCCGATTTCTATGGGCCATTGCCTCATTTTACTACTGTTATTAAAAAAATTCGACCTAGCTTTATGTATTGAATTTTATTTAATACTTAAGAAATTTCTACCTCCATTTGAGTAAATATCGGTATTTAACCCTTTTAGAACTAGCCGCCCCAAATTCTCCATAAGATCCAATGGTATAATCTCGGGGCATTAGGTTTGAAAAGTATACAAATTTTCAACTATATGAAAGTTAGTCTCCATCATCTTAGGTGAGAAAGTTCGAGTCAAAAGATATCTTTAAAATAAGGCTGGATTTTAAATTTAAGGTAATCGAGTTTTCCCACTGTTTTTTATCTATCAATATCAACAATTATTAAGAAATATTTATGAATGATAATTTATGTCAAATTGTGAGCTTTTATTATAGGAAAGATGCATTTCCAAATTCCCCTTTTCTTCTCTAAAAGATATCCAGGCTATATTTTTCTCTTTATCGTGTTGAAAGTGTGATTTGTTGAGCAGTAGGGTGGCACAAGTTATATGAGGAAAATAACTTTTTTTAGGTCTTACCCCCCTAAAATGTGCCAATAGGCTAAAAAATGAGATTGGCAAAGTTTCAGCTCAATCCGCTAATATTAACCCGTGCCTCATCGAGGTCAAAGTTTAGAAAAACAGCGATTTTTAACAAAAAATCGTAGTTTTCGCCCCATAAAACTTGAACCGTTTGTCCCAGAAATCTGATTAGGGTGTCATTTGATAAGAAATTTCATACACTTTAACTCTGAAGTCACGGAATTTTATTTGCTAAAACGGATGGTTTACGGATTAACGGATGGTAAACTGATTTTCTTACATGATATTTTGTCTCCTTTCACACAGGTGTAAAAACAATTGACTAATAAAGAACAAAATATTAAGTAATTTAATTAGATTATAGATGAAACATTATTATACTTTTCAAGAAAGAAGTTTTCCTTGAATGATAGGCAAACGAATTTCAAGGTACATTAAAATAAATCAATTTAGACATTTTTCTAAGATCACTTAAGGCTGAAACATGTAACTTTGGTAGAAATAGGATTTTTTTAACATTTAGAGTCGGAAGGACGCTATTATTATAAATTTATCGACATATGTAATCTCAAATGTCATTTCTGACACCAAATGACCTCTCTCTAGAGGTTTTTGGGAAAAATTTTTAATGTAGCTTGTTATCACTTTAATGGGTATTAAAGCCTTCATTTAGCAAAATCTCGCAGTCGTGTTTCTTAGTTTATAGGGGTTAGATGGAAAGGTTAAGGCCCTATACCATTGGTCTTCTATCTAATTAAGCTCTTAATAATGTATTTGGACAAACTTTATCATATTATCAGTCCCAAAACGCGTGTTTAAAAATTTAAAAAATACATATATTTTTCCTTTTTTTTTAAAAACACTAGGGGGTTTGAAATTATACCCTAGAATTCACTTAGGGGGTTAAAAACTCATTTACTGTCTATTGGGACCAAAAGTAATAGAAAAACCCCGGAGTATAAAGTTTTTTGTGACATTGTAATGTTCTAGGTTTCTAGCAATGAAGTCGCTTTTTCACGCACCTTCACTATGAAAATGCTGAGTAGCGCCCCATCCGTTTTAGAAAATAAAATTCCGTGACTTCAGAGTTAAAGTGTATGAAATTTCATATCAAATGACACCCAAACCAGATTTCTGAGACAAACGGTTCCAGTTTTATGTTGTGAAAACTAAGATTTTTTTGTTAAAAATCGCTGTTTTTCTGAACTTTGACCTCGATGAGGCACGGGTTAATATTATCGGATTGAGCTGAAACTTGGCCAATCTTATTTTTTAGCCTATTGGCACATTTTAGGGGGGTAAGACCTAAGAATTTCGAAAGTTGATTTTTTGTAACCACCCTATTGAGCAGTTTCTCATTTGCTTTCCCGCACACCTTTTCTCATATTTCTTCATGTCCACATCATATAACTTTCCCCCTTCGTCACTACTTTCACGGGATTCTCCAAAATTTTGACGAAATTCTCCCTCTAAGTAACTCAACCGTTATGAAATTTTGCGAGAATTAAAAGAATCTATCGGAAATCACAGGTTAAATGTGAGAGTAAATTGAAGCAAATGGTTACGTTTTTTATTCCTGGCTCCCAGTGTCAACATTAATGAATAGCAAAACGAAGTGAACACTTCCTTTTTCCAGAGTTCTTACCGTTAAAAGCAAAGTTTTAAAATGGTGACTTGCAAATCCCCCTTCCCCTCTTAACGGATTAAAAAACTCGTACCTAAAATGTCTCCTTTCTTACAAATGGCTTTTCTTTCCAGCATGGGCGCTCAACATAATAATATAACCTCAATTCTCTAGGCCCTGTCTTTTTATGAATAAATCTAGTCGAAATCCTGTCTGTTCGTGTATGAATATGAAAGCAAGACTGATTCGGTAGTAGTTCTTGAGAATTTTTTTTAAAACTCCCAACTTTTTTAGCCTTATTTTTAAAATCGGATTTTGACGTAAAAACGAGTACCAACTCGAGAGGAAAGTTGACGTCTCTTAAAAAAGAACGTATGTTGGTTTTAGAAAATGTAGTTATACGGAATTATTGTCAATGACAATTATCAATTACTTTATTTATTTATCATCTTAATGAAAGAAAATACTCAATTTTAAAATGTTCATTGGAAAGAAAAGAAAAAGGCACTTCGTGTGTGGGGGGTGTCGATTACAAGGTAAATAAAGCATTTCTCAATTCAATTTATAAGGAAGCAAAAGCTGTAGGACCCATTTTTTTCTCCAACTACAGGGTGTCCCAAAAAAGACTGACACATTTTAAAATTCAATTACTAATTACTCGAAAACTAAAAAACATAAAAATACGCGGTTTCTTGCATTCTACACTTATGACTCTCAGAAATAGGATGTAACAAACTGCGTATTTTTATCTTTTTTAGTTATCGAGTTATTAGTCATTGATTTTTAAAAAGTGTCAGTCTTTTTTGGGACACCCTGCATGTATTACTAATGCTAAGAATGCCCGTCTCTTTTATGGAAGCTTATTTCCATTTTTCGTGCTTTTAAACGATTGTGAGACTTTTTTATTTTAAGTAATCACACTTTAACCTTGAAAAAACCTTCTGCTGACGTTATATGAAAAGTTTACATTTTGCGTTTGGCGTAACAATACACTGGAAAGTATTTGACTTTTGGTTTTTGTCCATATGACACCCAGATGAAGCTTCCATGCCTACTACGTTACAAATGCTATCACTCTTACTTTTTTGAGTTTTACTCTTTGAGAAAAGTGTTAAGAGGGAATCGGGCGAGTCATCCGAGTGAGATGATTTCAGCTTGAGTAGCCACTGTTTTTTTTCTCTCCCCTCTTCCATTGAGATAATCCGCGAGGGTGGGAGGGGGAAAGATCCAGACGAGCGGAACTCCTTCCAAACAATCGTTAAAGCCGTGTTCGACAACGCGGTGTGCCGAAAAGCGGAACTTGTGAGTGCTGTAGAGATGCCAACCATTCCGGATTTGTGGAATCATTCCGCATTCTGTTTCTAAATTCCGGAATAGCAGAAATTGGTAGAAAAATTAAGAGAATTACGTTTACAGTGGTTGGAAGGAATATGAATACTTTTTGGTGATTTTTTTAGAGTGATTATTTTCTTTTAACCACACATTCCACCGATTATTATTTAAAACAATTTCTCATTGTATTAAAGGTTTTTATTGGAAAGGTTTATTATTTAAAAAATTTATTCTCTGATTTGAACAAAGTTAGCAAGGCTCCAACGAGTTCCCAGTGCCTCACTGTAAAGTCTGCTTTTCCGCTTAGCGTTGCAGAAGGAAACTTTCCCCCGATAGCGCGCAAGCGCATCCATTTTTTGTTTCAAAAAGAAGGATGTGTGGAACTCTGATTCAAAGGTATCTCAGTCACTTAGCTAGTTTGGATCTTGAGGAGCCCCAATCTACAAAAACTAAAAATTTTTAGGGGAATCCTAACCCTTTAACCAACTTTTTTAAAAAGCGCACTCTATATGACAGAGTTAACATGATCTAGTCACCATTCATACTTTCGAGCTCAGACGTTTTTTTTTATTTTTACTGTTTTATAAAGTTCCTTCATCATCAATGATGTCTCGGCTAATTTAAATATTTGGAAGATAGTTATTTAATTAGTTTCTAAAGTATTTTTCACATGTTTCCTCTAATTTAAAGTGTTTGTATTTTAATTATTAAAAAATGTATCGAATAAATTTCAAACCGTGAAAATTGTTTTATTAGGAATAGTTAACGTTTATGTAAAGTTTATTAATCGGATACAAAATCTATCCACACACTCTTTCTTTTATTCGATGGAAATGTGCTAGTGCAGTATTAAATACATAAACATATATTGTTTTTTTAATATTTTTAGTTCCGTAATATGTCGCAAACTCATTTAAATATCAATACAAAAACGTCTTTTTAAAAAAAATATACTTAACGCGTTTTTACAACCCAATAAATTACCGCTTCCCACACAGCGACAGTTAAAAAGTTTTAAACCCCTCATTCGACCGGTCTATATCTCCCGCTCTTGGTCCAAAAAAAGGGGGAAACCTCCAAATCCACACAGCTTGTATCCGATCTCAAGGTATCTGGCTTTCCCGGTTTTTCGCTTTCATCCGGTCCTCCTCGCGCGATACGTGAACCCAAAAAACGTGGACGGAGGAAAGAAATTTATCAAGTTTGGTTTAAAATGACTCCTGTTTCGGGATCCAGTCCGCTTTTTCTCCCCCGTTTCGATTTTTTTGTCTCCCCCGAAATTTCCGGATTTGGGGAGCGCTGATCTGGGTAACCTACGTGCCTCGCGACAATCAGATCCCGTAATCCCGGCGCGTCCGTTTTCGGCGCGCGATAACGGGTTGCCGAGCTCCCGTCGCCAAACGCGCCAAGCTCCGGAGGGGCCAGCTACTAAGTTACTACCGGAGCACCTCCAGTCATAATATACTTTCGATAGCTTTCTAAAGGAGTTTTTTTCAGTTTGGGATATGTCAGCGACTCTATTCGCTGCTTTTGGGGAATGCGTTTGTGTAAAGGGCCCAACTAGTGAAGATATCGAAACTTTTTAAGACCCTTTCTGAACTAGCCGCCCCAAATTCTCCATACGATTCAATGGTAATCTCGGGCGCCTGAGGATTGAAAGGATAAAAACTAATTATCTATAGTTTGGTTTCTAGTACTACTTTTAATGCCTTACTAGCTAACACTATAAACTGGTATTTCTGGTTTAAGAGAAGTATATTTAAGTCAAGGAGTAACCAAGGAGGGATAATTGGATCACATCAATATCCCCCCTAAAGTTAGAAAACTTTCTTATTCACCATATGAAATATAAAACCCGGTAAAAGTAGGTCGTATTCTTCCGTTTTTTGTTACCTTTTTATTGAATTTTAATAATATGATTCGTTATAAAGCGGAATTTAATAGTAAAATATTTACTGCTGCAAGAAAATGTGATTTAGTGTGAAATCGATTTCTTAGGTCAAATATGATCCTTTGGATAACTTGACAACGGTAACTTTCATCGAATAAAGTTAATTTCGAGTGTCAAAGTTCTCCAAGAGGGAAAAACTTTTTTTAAATATGTGTTCTCAAAATATTCATAAGACGTTAACTGTTTCCTTGTGGTGTTTTAGATTCCTTACTGTAACTTTTTTAAAAGAACTTTTTTCCTGTTTTTATTTTAAAAAGGCACTTATTTTCAATTAAACCAAATTTTTGAACCTAACTTCGGGTTTTAAGTGTATTATAATACTCTCCCTATGAAAATTAATTCATTGAAATTTCACTATTCTCTCATTGGCGAGAAATATGAGGTTTATGTTCATAAGTATTAGTTCAACTATTTATTATTGATTTCGATGCTGCATTTTATAAATCAAATAGTAAAATATAATTTCTGAATTTAAGATAATTGATCTTAAGATGGAAAAATATATTCCCATAATAGTTTTTCTAACTAATTTTGAGTTGTTTGATATTTAATGTATAGGTATACGTGTGTGTGTGTGTGTCTGTTAAAATTTTAAAATCTTCACTACATCTCACAATAGTTATTCTAATTAATTTTGAATTATTTGATATTTTATCTAATCGTAGTATGTATAAGCCTGTTAAAATCTCAAGAAACATCTCAAGAGTGGCTGAAATCTCTCTCTCAGCAGAGGTAATTTTTTAATTCCGACGACACACAAACAAACGGCCGCCGCTCGTCATTTCAAACTGATCCGCTCCGTCGTCTAATGGGATGATTAACGACAACTAAATAGCGTTAGGTGAACTTTGAAATCTATAACTCCATTTTCCGCAAGCAAATTTGTCTCCCTCGAGAATCCCTTCTAATTCAATGAAATAAAAATGAGTGCGATTGTGCGATGAATTGTTGCGAGCATAAATTAGGCGAGCGCCGCTCCGTTTGAGGCCCGGGCCGCAGCCAATCGCGACGCGCCCGTCTGATGACGTAGGCCGGCGGACGCCCAATGGAGGAAGAATGGCAATTAGATACATTGTCACTTTTTTTTTGTCAAAGCCCACTTGGAAAAGAATTGTCCCGTCCCGTATGCATTCTTGGAGAATTCTAATCAGGCAACTTTTTTTGGGGGGGGGCTACGGTTATGATATCCCACTTCTCTATACGCAACTTTTGTGCGTTTTCCCTGTTTTCTGATAAACACTTTGAATTGGTTGTGTGTGCGTTATTTGGGGTAGGCCAGAGGGGCTTAAATTCGTTCCTGAACATTGTGAATGTGAAGGTTTTATATCGTATGTTTTCGCTTGTGATTGGTGAAAGGCATGTTCGAAGTCTTTCTTCTGGGGAAAAGCCTTTATTTTTTGCATTATTGCGAAGGGTTCGACAGGAAATTCATAATATCTTCTTTTTCGTATAGCTATACTATTCCGTTTCCTTTATAGTTCCAATCATCAGACACTACTTAACTCCAATCCCAGTCACACTCTAAGAGAAACTTTTCTTACTTTTGGTCAATGTTCATAAATACTAATATTAAACCATACCGTAGTGAGTTATGCAGATTAAAATGCAATTCTTTCCAATATTGGATGAAAAAAGATTATATTTTTAAACCCATCCTTTTAGAAAAGTCCACAAAATAGGAAAATCATCATTGGAGTGCTCGAACCGCAACACAATCTAGTTAAATAAGGATCAGACTATGTATTTAAATGGGAAAACGATATATTTTACATTTCAATAATAAAAAGAATATTTGTAATAAATAGGTAGAAGAACATTTACGAGATTGATTCAATAATTTCTTTAGGTGACGCATACCATTTAGATAGATATAATACACTTTCTAACGTTTTTCACAGTTGAAAAACTTGTATTTTGCAAAAAAACTTATACTTTTATGTACTCTCAAATATAAATTATTTTATTTTTTATTTTAAAAACATAGTCCTGTGTAGAAAAATATCTATTACAAAGTATTTCTTTTTGTTTCTTTGTATCCTCTTGGCCTTTTTATTATACAGCGAAAGTACAAAAAAATATGAAATTTCTCACTTGCTGTAATATTTTGTGTTCGCTTTTTTATGATCTAAAGAAAATCTGAATTGTGTCTGGGGCTTAAACAATAGTTAGCCGCTGTAGCTTGATGCGTCATGGGAAGGTTTCGATTCTTTCCAGATTTTCACGTCTCCTCTGAACAATAAGCCACTTAAGTCGTCGATTACTTGGCCACTATCCATCGTAAGACGCTTGAATATCATGTTGGGTGCTTCTGTTGAAAGTTTTTCAAGCCCTTTTGAAAATCATGAGACTCGGAATTCATATGCACGAAATTGCTAGATATTGTCAATACCTTTTTGCTAGAAAATGTACCTTTTATGTAACTAGGTTTTTTAGCAAAAAACCTTGGGTGCCGACATAGCACATGTGATTTTTGGACGGGAAATTTGTTTTAAGTCAAACATTTTCCGTATTTTAAATCACGTTTAAGTCTCTTTCAAGTGCATTGTGTAATAAAGTCCAAAAAACTACTAGGTAACAATTAGCAGAGTTCTTTCGTTTTTTTCTTTACCTTCACTTATCTTCAAGACTTTTTGAACTATGATTTATCCCAACCCTAAATAAAAGAATATCTACTTTATTTAAATCCAGTAAGAAAATGTGATAGCTACCTCCGTTCCGCTGCTTAAACATCATGACTTTTTTACTACCTATAAAATGTGGCTCTGGTATTTTTAACACTGCTCACAAAACACATATTTTGAAAAGAATCTAACTACAGTAATTCTTTATTAACTATATTTTTTAACTATAATAAGCCAAACTAATCAGTTTAAATTTAATTAATATTACGTAAGCATCGTTTTGGTAATTTTTGACTAATTTTTACTTGTCTACATAAAAAAGCAAGTTGCAAGAGACCCATCGGATAATTACTTAAGCAAATTGAACAACTCCAACATTTTTTGTACAAAACGTTTATAATATTTTTGAAAATTTAAGGCTTAAATAATTCAAATAAAAAAGTAACTCAACTTAAAATTTAAAATAAAATGTGTCTTAAAAATTTTGCTTAAGAAAGTTTCCCAGTGAATCACGATTTGAAAAAAAATAGTTATTGAAGAGATTACCAAAGATTTAATAAAAATGTGTTATAAATATATCTCTTCTTCTCCCCTTGTGAACAAATATAAGCAAACCCCAACCCTCCTCGCCCATTAGGTGCTTTCATTATTTTGTGACTATTCATTATATTTGAACTTTCATTACATTATGAGTAAGCAACTTTTTTGTCGAATATTTTTTAGTGAAATTTAGTCGGTATTTAAAAAGTTTGGCTAAAAAATTTCTAAAACAGGTCGCCGTTAGAGAATGGCTTGGTGTAGGAATTAGACACCATTCCTATCTACCACCACGATTACAACCCCAATCTTCGCAGTAACATGGAGTTCTATGAGGCCCCCCGCGCAGGGGGAGATTCATGGCGAAGAGCCCCGGCTGCTGCGGTCGCCAAATTGCGCCCTGCCTCCCAAATCCCCGCTTTCCGACACCTCTGACAGGTGACAGGGCGCGGATTAGGTCCCGGGTCGGGACCGCTCTTATCGCACTTTTTGCGCAGGTGATTGGCGATCGCCAAGACCTGGGATTACGCCACGTAATTGAGTCGGCCGCTCTCACTTATCGCGGGCTTTTTTGGGGCTGCGGCTAATGCAAACAAAGCCGGATCATGACAGCACAAGAAATGGTAATTAATGGCGAGTTATTGGCACTCGCCGGCTTCAATTAAGGGGTCTGTCTCAGAACAATTTTACGCTTGGTAAACTCGACCCTGAACAGGGTTTTACTTGGTATGGGGTGAACTGAGTCCTCCTCGATAAAGAGATGAACAGTTTGGGGAGAGCCGAAATATCTCATTTGGGGGTTTCGTATGTGGATAAATGATTATATTAGGTATTCTGTGTTGGACTAGGTTTCTAAAACCGTAAAAATCACACTAGATGGCTCTTATGAATGTCTAAGTAGACACAAACTTTTATTCCTTTTTTTAAGTACGAAAGAAGTTCATTAAATAGTATTCCTTTAGTAAACTTAACAACTTATCCATAAGTTTAGAAAAAAATAGGCATAGAGAATCAAAAGCTCCGAATCCACACTATCAACCAAGGGTTTCTGAAGTTTTCAACCAAAAGAACGATTATTTTCGTAAGTCCTGCGGGCCACATTGGAGTACGCTTTTCCAACAAGATCTAAGATAGCTAGCTCATCATACAGTTAAGTCATGAACTGTGTTAGAATTATTCTATTGAAACTGATCTCCCCATGCTTTATTTAAAAAATAACTGTTACATACTTACGTTGGATGCTTAACTGACGATTGCGGTAAAAGAATTAATGGACTGGGTCCAGTCTCATTTTATTTGAGCAATTTTGGCCCACGGGCCCTTATTTGGAGAAATACCGGCTCTAATAATTTTTTAGTTAATAAACTAGTTAGTTAGTAGCCATTGTCGGTTACTTGAATATTTAATCCTTCATCCATATACTACATAACCTCGATATCGAAGGGACAAAATTCGAGATAGCAAATTTTCGAGATTACAATGGAAAACAGAGCGTTGTATATCAATGGGGGAAATATTTGTTCGAGATATGAATGTTTTCTAGGTATCAAAGTTCGAGATGACGAGGGTATACTGGGTTAAGCCAATATTAGTACTTATGGCGTTACCCAGCGATACACATGCTACGGAGATAATTTTATTTGTACGCAGATTTAGCCTTCTATGATTTTATACCCAGTTTAAAAAAATGTAAACTTATTAATACCGAACGTAGGTTTATGAATTGGTACACAGTTTCAGGCAGGATTCATATTTGCCCTTGTGAAAGAAAATGAGGTGGACCTCAGCGAGGGTTTTTGAAAAACGTTGCCGCTCCCTAATCCATGGCTTAGTTTTTGGCGATCGCTAAACCAGGCCCCGTCAGATTGTCATGGCATGCTTCCAACGGAGGGATGTGGGGGATTTTTTGGAAGCTGAGCTGGATCTTTGTTCTATATCCCCGACAGAAATTCATTCCCGGCAAAATAAATATATTTAGAGATTTTTCCCTCTATGAATTTATCATTTTTGGCCTATCTTGACACGAACTACTCATGGGTGAAAGACACTTAAAATAAACCTTCAAATAGATTGAATCTCGATGTTAGTTGGGTACTATTAAAGGTTGTTTTACAATTGTTTTTAAGTAGTTAATTTTCTATTATGTATTTTAATTCGTATGGTTCCGGTAAAACTTGAGTAAAGTATTCGTGCTTATCGTTGGATTTTTAATTGAAAGCAATTTACTGTAAAAAATTTTCCCTTTTTTTGCTTTGTTATTGGTAGGAATTTTCAGTTTTAAAAATTCAGCACACAAATTTCAAATTTGAACTATTAAAAACATTTACTTTTATGTGTTGATAAGTTTTTGAAACAAAACTTAACAAATGCGTTTTCTTTTAACTACGTAAAATATTTTTACTTAGAAAAAAATACGGGAAAAAGTCATGAAAAATATTATCAATATGCGTATTCTATGACCTCGCTCGTTCATTCATAAAATGGCTTTAAAGTATGAGTATTTTTATGTGAAAATACCTTATACCATATATACTTAAAACATTAGTTGTTTACGTTTATTCTATTCTAAATTCATTTTAAAATTTAAGGCATTCGTATTCTATTGCGTGTTTGTAACGAAAGTATTCTGTTTTACCTTTTTCCGGCCAGTTTCTTAAAAAAAATTTAAAAAGGATTTCGTTTCTAATTCAATTTTAAACCCCACGAAATAAACCTTGTTCTCTAATCAAAATCTATTGTAACATTTTATTTCGCTTTATATCGGCTCCCTTTAGAAAATACGTTGCGCAAGAGAACGACTGGTGATAATAGCTAAATCATCACGAAATCTTAATTAAACTAAATCTTCTCAATGCGAAATAAATGGATCATTTCCTCACTAAAACACAGTGGGAGAAGTGCCTTGCCTCCACACTTTCTTCAAATAGTTTTTTCAGCACCGCCATTTCTTTCACAAAGCCATTTGTTGAAATTTTTGAGTTTTCTTGTGTTTCCATGGAAACAATTACCCTTCATTCTGGTGAAACA
Organism: Tetragnatha versicolor; assembly: GCA_024610705.1. Taxonomy (NCBI): domain Eukaryota; kingdom Metazoa; phylum Arthropoda; class Arachnida; order Araneae; family Tetragnathidae; genus Tetragnatha; species Tetragnatha versicolor. The sequence goes on from JANDEH010000009.1 coordinate 45,533,229, forward strand.
ATATTTCCGCTTTAAAATATTCTTAATTACGGCTCGTATTAGCTTAACTCTTTAATAAAGAAGAGCAATTCAATTTTCGCCAAGAAATATTGTAGATTATTTGCAATTAGCGCGTTTTAATGAGTCTGAGCTTTTTTTTGTCCGTTAGTCTCAAGCTAATGACGTGTAATTGCAACGTGCCGTAGCAATGCTTAGGGAGAGTATTGTTCATTCGGTTAAGTTGTTCTCTTTTAGAGATATTTTGTTCTATTTATCGAACGTTAATTGCTTGATATCGGATTATATAGAAAGCTTGGGAATCTAAGTTTCGTGGCCAAGGAAAGGCAATTATTCATTTTTTTATTTTTAGTGCCATCTCTATCCACTTCTTAGGAATGAAACTAACAGTTTTAACTTGGTTTTTATACCTTTTAAAAGGACTTTTTAATTTTTTCTCGTCATAATAAGAATTTACATAGTGATTTAGATATTCGAGAAAAGCCTAAAGTTAACCTAGAAATGGATTTCTCTCTATTTTTGCTACCTTGAATGAAGACTGGAGCGACTAAAAGAATGATGGGTTTTCATTATTGAAACTAAAAGGTGTTATATTCTTATTTTAAAGAGCATGACGAGGACTCAGATTTAGCCGACTTTCTTGCCGTTTGGCTTGCCAGCGTAATTGTTACGTAAATGTTTGTGGAAGGACTCTTCTAACTTACAAATTAACGCCTCTTATGTTTGAACAGACAAGATTTGTTTCCTTAGTATTAATCTAAACGAGATCTGTGTCATTCGGAAGTAGTATATCGTAAGTGTAAAATGTAGGTTGGAGAAATTATTTCCAACTAGCAGAGTTCTCACTGTAATATTTTAGTTTCGAATGAATTAGACACGTTTTCTTTGTATTCTGTTTCATTGGAAGGTGTATTTTTTTAAAGTGCTTTGGGAGGCATTGGCGGATTCCTCCCGACCCCAAGGGAAGCAATTTTCGCGTTCGCCTCTGTTCGCACCACAAAAAAGGGATAAAATGTCACCTTTCTTTATACAGTGTGTCTCTTGAGATGTCCTGTCCATCATAACACATTTCTTTTGATCGAAAAAAAAATCCAGAAAAACAACGTGTTACTTTCAACCTTCGGAATATTTTTTCGGCGATTCGTATTAATACAGGGTAATGGGGGTCCTCCCATCGAAAATGTTTGAAAGTTTCACTGTGTGGGGGGGGCTGGTTTCAAAAAGGTAGGTATTTTGAGGACGATTGGCAAAAAGCGGCGGCGTCATAAATCTCGCCTAATCTGGGCCTCCTTTTTATTCGCGGGTAATCGAAACCGCGACGCCCGCCAACCCAATAAACGGGCGCGAAATCCCTTTTCGAGCGGAGCCAAAAAAGCGCTCCTCCGATTTGCCTAAGACTTTCTTTGTTTTTTGGCCTCTTCTTTCCTCTCCCTCCGCGCCTAATCCTCCCGAAATGAAATCCGTGGCCTCTTGTAATTGCATTTGGGGCCAGTTAATCCCGGGGCTTGGGCGCGACAGCTCGATATGGGCGGCTGATGTGAAGCCATTGGAAAATGATGAGTCGGGATTAAAATTTGACAACAAGCGGGGCCGAGGAAGCCCGGCCGGCCTTGATGTGAACTGACACGCCCTGATTACACGGAGCCGTGGACAGTGGCGCTTTTTGCGCGCCCCAAAAAAGCCTTTTCGAGAGCGGAGACAAATTAATAAAGTAGAAGGACAGGTTGCTAAGTCATTTGCATACCTGACACTGGAGGCCCTAATCCCATTAGCCGGGGCTGGAGAGCTAAAAATGATACATTACTGGGATTTCTGGGTCTGTCAAAGGCCTGGGATTAGGCGGCAGGTGAGGCAGGCGCCTTTTTCGCTGAGCGAGGGAATTTTTGGCGCCCTTTTTTCGCGCAAAAAAGGCGCCGCCGCTTCTTAAAAATGCAAAAGCCCCGGACGTCACCTCGAGAGGCGCCTTCTTTAAACTTTCACTAGCATCCGTCATGGCCCTGGCTGCTTAATATTGAATTAGATTTGTCGCTCGCTTTTTGCAGGGGGGATTAGGCCTCTTAATTTGCTTGATGAATGCTTTTTGCAATGATGGATGAAGGCCCCTCTTGTCTTGTTTAGCGGCATTAAAAATTCTCGGGATCCGATCGCGCCACTGGATCATACTGGGTTTTTTTCTTCTTATAATTCTCCGCGATTGACCTCGCGACTTGATACAGTCGCTCGACTAGTTAAGTAAATTAAAATAATGTCTAATAATGGCTTTACGTAAGGGTATAGACGATATTTTTTTTTCGCTGTATCTACCGCGAAGAATACGGAGGCGCTAATAGTTGAGTACTTTTATGAATAATAAATGATACCCGATTTGCTCTATAAAATGCGGCGCAAGAAAAGTGTATTGTGAACGCTCCTGACCGCATTTAAAAACACTGTTTTCTTCCTAAAATTAACAACGCTTTAGCTTGAGTTGTTAGCTAGAAGTGTTTATACTTTATTGGTGTCGTGATAGTAATCTGAATATTTTCCAAAACAATTGCTATCCAGAAATGTGTTCTGAAATCAGTGCTAAAAAGTGTTGTTAAAAACTAGAGACAGAAAATGTGTTCTTATAGTGTTTCGATATAAATATCGAACTCATTCTGACTTTAAACATATTTTATAACACAGCTATAAATAAAACACATTGCTGAATAGCGACACTTTTGCAAAATTTTCAAAAAAATTTCACCACACAAAAGATTAAACTGCTCTAGCTAAAAACATAAACTTAAAGTGTTAATTTGAGAACAAAAAAAATGTTCTTGCATGTTTCGTGACCGTTTGCAGTGTAGCTATAAATTCAAATTTCCGATATCTAATAAGTCATTTCGGTCATTGAAATCATTAACGCACGTATATTTTTCAAAGAGCAAGGTCATAGAAATCTGAGCCTTACTCATCATCTTGTGCAATAATTAATCCTCAATAAATTGTCCTCTTTGAAGATTCGCCATTGCAATGTCTTAAGTGATGAGCACGCAAAAAATATTTAAAAAATCTTCCTCTTGTACGATTTGAGCTGATTTGAACTCCAGTGTGCATCAATGGATGAATAACTTGATCCATTGTTTGGCTTTGGAAATCTTTTTATTTTGGATTGAGCAAAAGAGCTTCTTTCCTGTTGGTGGTAAATTGGTTGTCTCGACCTGTACTCAGATTTAATTCCATGAGAGCGAGTAGTTGGGGATTAATTTGTTTTAATTATAGCGCATTTTAATTGCGACTTTTTTCTTTCCTTTTAAATCGGCTGTGCTTTGAAAAAGAGGCAAAATGTAATTTATAAACGAACTTTCCTCCGTTTCTCTGGTCAAGGTCGTTTGTTTCTTGGATTCTTTATGGAATAAAGAAATTTATTACTTTAAGATTGGATTAATATTTTACGATTCCTCATTAAAATACGAAATATATTTTCCCACACGCGCCACTGATAGCTTTTGAATGGGAAGTACCTTTTTGTACTGTTTCCCTCCCTTATTTTTCTTTATTCTATTTTAGTTGTTAATCTTGTCCAGACTTATGTTTCGTGGGAGTTAGCTCAACATTATTTCCCAGGTACCCCCTGACGATTACTTTAACATGTTAAGTGTTTTGCTTACTTAGGTGTTTGGAGTACTTATACATAGGATTTTCTCCTTGATGGTTGCAGAATTTTAAAAGGGAAACAGTATAAAAATTAATGTCAAAAGTTCGGGGGTGGGGAAGTTGAACCCCTAAACCCCTATCTCAGATGTCTAAGGAACGTTTCCTTCTAAAACTATAAATTAAATATTTTTCTTATAATTTAAAATATAGACTTTTCTAATTTTTAGGATAACTTCAGAAAATTAAAACAACAATGAAACATTTACTTTTAAAATCAATACATTTAAAAAACATTTGACACATAAAAACCCAACGTGCTGGCGACAAACTCTATTAATATTGAATTTAAAGTATATTTTTAAAAATGTAGTTCTTGCTATAAAAATGAAGGTCGTTGAATTTTAAACAGATTTTCCTATTCCAGTTTTTGAATTGCAAATTATCACCTGCGCATCCATAAAATGTGACATTCAACCGCTACCCATACGTTTTCTTTTATTTAATACATCTATTTCGTATTGGAATATCGGTAAACTTTTATCACTGTTTTCGTAGAGCGCTACTATCACCTACTGTTTCAGCACTCTTCACCATGTTGTCTTTTCAACCGCTCTTTTTCTTGGATTATCTGGCACTTATGCTCCATCTCTACGTCTAACGCTCCTTGAACCTATTGAAACGAGCATTTCTTCTCACTAACGACATATTTCTCACAGCAGGGACTGTCTAATTAGACGAAACATTGCTCAATCATCCGACATTTCTTACCATTTGGGCATATTTGTGCTGGAATGTTTGTGGCGAGGTTTGTCGCCAATCCAAGGCCTTTCAATATCAACTCCAAAACTCTTACTAATCAACTAAAACTGATTCAGGGCAATCCTCTTTGTGAAACCTTAGACTCCAACTTTATCTGCCTTACTTTATGTCCTCAAAACATTATCTGATTGTGCGTTTGACCCTGTTTGAGAGTTTTTCCTTTTCGCGCTAAGGAAAGGGATTTTCATTTAAGTCATAATCAGCATCTTCTTTTCGGTGAGGTTTTAGGCACCGTTTAAGGCCACTCGAAAAGAATTGGGACACCTTATCCATCCACAAACCCACTAATCTAACGTTTTAGACAGGAATTGACTTTCTCCCTAATAATGCAAGGGGCGATATAAAGGTTGTTTCAGAAAAGTGCTTCAGGACTTCTAGGGGAGGTAGGGTACATGATCAAGAATTGAATTTTTATAGGTTAGGGTTAGGGCATAGATTCCCAAACTTTTTGGGACCGCCACCCCTTTTTCAAGAAGAAAGTTTTCCACCACCCCTTTATAAATTTTTACCTCTAATTTGTTTATATTTTATAGAATTTTATACAAACATTTTGTAATAAAAAGACTAATTTATAACCAAAGAAATTTAAAAGTTAGTATATGGACCACATTCGAAAGTTAAGTTTTATATGCCTCGTAAATGACATTACGCAATAGTTTAAAAGTAGTCTACGCCCCCTTTAACTCTAATAACGCCATCCCCCCTTTCAACTCATCACCGCCCCCTAACCTGTACCAATTCTTGTTCGTCTTGAAGTACCCTACCTCCCTTAGAAGTCCTGAAACACTTAGCTAATTTTCTATACAGGTAGCTTCAGATATGTCAATCGATGATTTGATACGGTGGGTCATTAATAATAATCAAACTACCGATCTTCTTCATATGAACGCTCTTTTTACTCACTTCGGTGTCTGGTTATTTTCCCTCAAGGTTACAGAGCCGAGTTCGATACTCAGGGCCCATTCCTATTCGAACAGCCAAGCTAATCCTAGATAAACTTCACAACCAACGATTAATGGCTTTTCTATGCTTAACTCCTTCTAATCCTCCGTACTCACGCCATAGATTAAGGGATGCCATGATACAACTGACTGAATTCTTATTGTATCCATTATTACAGCATTTGTTGTTGGTAGTACTATGAAGTATGAGAAGCACTGGTTTTAGGAATAATCGATAAAAAATAATATTACAGGTTCATGGAGCAGCATGTATATTGGGGTTTTGCACTAACTTCCAAGTTAAATTAAAAAGTTAGTTAAAATAGAAGAAGTTTTCTTGTGCACTTTTAGATCATAATTCAAATTCCTAATGTGTTACTGTGCCAAAGCTATCGGTTTAATCTAGCTTAGCTATTTTAAACAATAATGCGAAAAAACCCTGGGTTACTATTTTCTTTAAAAAATACTTACTTTGATATTTATTTGTTATTCTAACTAAATCTACGCAATTTATTGAAACATACTTTATTTTACCTGGACTCTATTTAGTTGCTTTAAAATGCAATATAAATAAAAATAACATTTTTAAAAATATCTACATAATAGGAAATAAAAACTCGGTTTTGTATTTGGAAGTTAAGCTTGTTTTTTAAAAAAGTTGTTACCATTCTTTTTCACAATTTGATGTAATGAAACTTGAATGTTTCGAAACTTAAGAGACCTCTAAAAAGTTTCTTATTTAAAAAAGTTCAATATTTTATTAATGTAAAAATACCCAAAAATATTTCATAAAATTTAATGTGTGATATTCTCGATTGGCGGAGAATGACATGATTAAAATTTGAAGAAATTTTGGCCTTGAAAATGGACTACCAATTTACAAAATTCGTCTTCTTGACGTCTATTCGTCGTCTATCTTGACGAGATGTTGTTTCAAATCTAAAGGCCTGGAACGGACTTTTCCGATGATTTTTAAATATCTCTTTGGGAAACAAAATCCAAATACCTAGCATAACGAAATAAAGACGTTTATCTTATCAGATAACTTGAAATCGCATGAAATCACTTTCTGAAAAAAGTTACTTCTGAAGAGAATAGTTTCAGTCGGTTTCGGGATCAGCATGGCATGTGATTAGGTTTTTAACTAACCCGTGCATATCAGTAAAAACTGCTAGCTCTCTAGTTAATAACAATGCTTAATGATTAATGAAGAATAGTAAAAGAAGTCGTTAACGAGAAAGGTCGAAGCAAATTGTTTCCGGCTAGAAAGTATCTCTTCTCTGTGAACCGAATTGTTTGTTTTTGAGACAATCTCTTCGAAAAAGAAAGTCTTAAAATCCTTTGTTTTGTTGAAGGGATATAGATATGATAATTATCTTGGATAAAATCGATTGACTTATTAATTAGTTGGGAAATGAGAAAGAATTAAAGGAGGAGTTTTAAAAAATCGAAAGCGTCGAATTAAAGCTTTTTTTTCGAACCGATAACTACTGATTTCTGTTGGGAGAGAAAACGACAATTATTATTTTCGGATCAAACGTGAAACCAAATATACACCCTTGTGAAGTATTCAAAGTAATTTTGTATTAAGATTGCTCTGCGAAAGAAGGAGTTTCGATAAAGAAAAAGTTAGCGGAATCTCTTTCTGCACGTATAAGATCAAGAATAGCACGAGGAGTTAGGAATGGAATGAAAAATTTACCGACTCTCGTGACTAAATTCGGTGTTTTGGATGTATTTGCAAATTTTCTTCTCATAGCCACCCGAATTTCTTCCGACCAAGTTTGCGGGCTGGAAGAAAACCTTTGGTGGGCCGCATGATTCCAAACGGGCCGCGCGTTGCTCTTTCATCCCATTTCATTGCTTTTTCCCTTCAGAAGTGAAACTTTCCTTCTATTACTATTACTTTCAGTACCACTGCTATCCATTTTTTTGTTGTAAATACCACCGACTCACCAGCGCTTATTTACTTTTATTGTCACTACTAACGGGATTTCCCGCTCCCTGCACTAAAGCCACCGCTTCTCTTTTTTTTTCGACAGTGGATTAGTTTTTTGCGAAAATGATTACACCGCCCCTTTATGCAAGAAAAAAGCAATAAATATTCCGGCGGCCGTGTTATTTTAAATGCTCTAATACAGGCGTCATTTCATAACCCTGTCGGCAAAGCAGCTCCCAATTTCATCTTCTTGATTAGAAAAGATCCCCCACTTTTTCCCGCGTGTAACAATCTTAAGCTGCGACTTTTATTTAATCATTAAAGGTTAGTTTTCGCTCTGATGTTTAAAGAAACGCTTGATCTTTCAATTTATCTCAGTTACTCTGCACCGACTTCGTTAGAGGCGTCCGTTTTTGCTCATATCTATTAATCAACGGGTTTATAATCTCTTTCTTTATCCTATTAAATTTTCTTCGAATTCGGGTATCTAATTTCCCGCTCTTTTAACTCTGGCCGTGCTTCAATTACATGACACATTTGCAGGCGGCTTTTTTGCGCAGCTAATCAGCTTAATGCCTCCGCCTCGAGTGTCAGCCATCCTAATCCGCACGCCTTTTTGCCCCTCTGATGCCAAATAGGCTAATTGAAAATGCTGCCCCGCGCTGCTTTAATTGTTTACCTCCCACAATCGGACCGACATGAAAGCGTACTCGATATTTGCCTCGCTTGTTTTGACGCAGGGTCATCTCCAAAACGAGTTCTTACTTACCCCTTTTGAAAGCCTTGTAAGACAAGTCTGAATGCAGCTTTACAAAAACGAGGTAAAGTTTTACCTAAAACGTTCATCGACGAAATAAACGTGATGTTATTTTTCTAAAAAATATCTGTCTATAAAACCCATAGATCGTTATGAATTCGTCACGGACGCGACACCAACCAACCATCCCTATGAACCAAAAATTGGTTATGAACATAATGTAAAGGAACTACTGGAGGTTGACGTCTATGTGTGTATAATACCTGACCTTTGAAATCTCACTTTTTTACTGCTCGTTTATTTGGTTGACACGTTTTGGTACTTTGTTGAAATGCATTTTTGAAGTTGCCATTTGGTCCTTATTTTGATTGTATATAGTATCTACCTTCATACGGAATACGTAGAGTATCAAACCTGATGAGTAGTAGATAAAGTGTCTGGTTAAATGTAATTGTCCACCGTATTTGCATTCCGTCGAAGTGTTATTAGGAGTCCTGGTTCATTGTTCGTGCCCTATCACACGTCATTGTGTAGGAAGGAGGACAAAAAGTGTCCGACACTCTGCTAAAACTCCTGTTTTTCTTTCATTGAAAGCTGAGTTACAAATATTTTATATTGTTGACGTAGTTGCTTTAAATAGGTTGCACTTTGAAATTTATGCAAATTGACAACTGAATCAACTCAGGTCGTATGGCTGTCTATCGCTACCGGACAGTGCGATGTTTTCAATGAAGCAAATTATTTTATTTTAATTATTAATTTCAGTGTAAAAACACTGTTGAGAATTCTACTATAAATTCAAGCAGATTGCTAGACTTTCATCACCTGAAGTTAGATAGTTGAAAAGGTTTTAATTTTGAAAGTCAACCGAAACTTGACCTAAAACAATTACTTTATTACGAAGAAATTAATTTTATTCATTTACTTTTTCATAAATTAATATATTCTTAGGTAAGAATTCTATCACTTAGACATTTTGATTGTTTTTAAATTTTTAAACATTTTATAAATTGAATAAGATTTCATGAAAACTATTATACTTTTATATTTGCTGTAGCTTAAAATCAAATGATCAGTCAACATAATAAAACTAAAATGGAAAAATTTCAAATCATACTGGATACTCTCATTAAAAAGTGAGGAATGAGCGATTTTAAAGTTTTATAATCCCATTTGAAGTCAACTAAAGAATTTGTTCGGTTTTGCACCTGATAATTTAAAAACTTCATAACAGACAGCTTACATTTTTCCTACTAACTAAAGCTGTTACAGAACCGAACTTCCTTATTTAACTTATTTTAGTCCCCTCTAAATTTATGACAATCTTACTATTTGCCATGATTTGAAAGAAAGAGCTAATATATTTGCTTTCCGATCATCTGGTTTTAAATCATCGACTGGGTATTGAATCGTTTGAGGAAGTCACGCGTGTCTGCTTCTGGTAGCTTCTACTTTGTATCTTTTTAAATTGCACGCTCGTTGAACACTTTTCAAAAATAAATATTCAAAACCCATTCAGAAGTGGAGAAGTGAGTTAGGCACACTGTATGATTATATTCGCTTTTAGAAGTTACGAAAACTGAACTGTGTGTTTTTTTAAACTTTTTTCTCGTAAAATATGAGACAAATAAAATCCTTTGCTGAAGTTTCAGTTGGGAATCAATGAATTTAAAATTACACACGTTTTATTGTGAATGTCTCGTGAGAAAGTTGGATATTTTAAGAACTTGGTTGGCATTTTGTAACTTGATATTTTACATCAAAGGTAAATGAATCAATAATCTCAAAATCCACGGTATTTCTTTTTATATAATTTTGCATTTTATCGCACTTTTTAAGGTCTTTCGTTTCACAAAATAAAAAACAAATATGATGATTTTTAATTTTTTAGCAGAAGAAAGGCCACACATATCTTCTAGATATGTTTTTTAGTATAATAAACTTTTTTTTAACAAGGGTGGCTATACTTTGGAATTGAAAAAGAAAATTCATAAGCGATGTATATTAGAAGTGTAATAATTTAATATGATGGGAAGGAGATGAATTATATATATTCCACAACCATTTTACATTCCTTATACAGTTTTTTATAATTAAGTTATAATAATATTTAATCAACTAAAATTTCAAGAGTTAACTACATAGTCAGATTCTTAAGTACCTTATGCCCGTCTACTTGAACGCTCTAGATAATAAAATAATTTTGTTTCAATCGTTTATACCAATGATGGTGTTAAATAGTTTTACAAATATGAATCGCTTTGAAAGTTAAGAATATGAGTTTCTTTTATTAGACTTGGTCTATTTCTATAATTAACACTGCTGTTTTTCTCATCACGTGGGACAGCTTACTGCTATGGGTGGGAGAAGACGTTAATTTCCTGTGATTCATCATATGTTATTCCTACTAGCCGGATTCGCATGTAGGGCATAGATATTGCTGTTGTTGTGCCTTTCTACCGATCACATAAGCTAGATTTATGTCTTCCTTCTGATTAAATTAACTTTTTTAAGTATAATATTGAATTTGATTTACCCTGTAACATTTTTAGTTTAATGTTTCTAGTTTTGTAAAGACAAAATCGTTTATTTAAGGTTTCTGCTTTGTAGAAGTTTCCAATCGAAAACAAATTGAATGATTTTTTTTTGTTTTTTTTTTTAAACTGACTAGAATGAAAGTGAACTAAAGACAAGATTCTATGGAGCTTTAGTCCCTCTAAAGTTAAGTTTTATAATTTAATAGAAATTACTTTCATCAATTTGAATTTATTTTCCTAAAAAGATGCCAATAATAAAGAATTTCTTATGTTTATTGAAGAAACAAACTTTGTTTATACTTTGAAATTAAAAAAGTTTTGCCCTTACAAACTTTTAAGATCATCTTCGCCCATTTAGGATGATAACATTTAGGATAAACCTAGACGAAAATCCTTTATTTTCAATAGTAAAATCTGATGACTCCCAACATATAGGTATTAGAGTAAAAATTTTAACTTCCTATTTTTGTAGAAGTGAGCATGTCCTAATTTTATGAATTCAAAATTTAAAGTATTTCTTAATTGTTTACACTTATTATTTACTACATACTAGGTTAATTTGTACAACTGATTAGGTGTTATTTTGCATTTCAATCATCCTAATTTAACTTTCACTTTTTACTATGCTGATATTTTACATACTCCTCCCTATAAAAAAGTCATTGTGTCTACCTATTTCATTCACGTTAACTAATACAATGATAGTTGATCCAAATTTCTCTTTTTAAAAATTTATAGATGAAATCTCCATTCTGAGCTAGCTCCACGCATTTGAATACTGGTGAAGTTGCACAAAAAGCAAAAATCGAAAGCTAATACACTACTCATTATTGCGAGTCTTTATTATGTAGATAACCTTTGAGCCCAACCTAAACACCCTTTTAGATGAAGGGGCTTTAGGAGAGGAGGGGAACTCGAAACTGAAGAGCTTTAATCTAGGGGAGAGAAGGGGAATAACTCCCCCACAAACGTTTCGCTGCAGGCATTAAGTGGACATACATTCTCTCCTCCAGTGTGGCTTTTCAAAATCATACACCGAGCTCGAATTTTTTTCCATGGATTTGTCATTTCCTGTAATCTTTCTACTGGCATGATTATGGCGAACCTGAAAACATGAATTGGACTAGCGTCAACCTAAAAATTTAAAATAAACGAAACCTTGATTTAACGCCATTCAAGAGAGCGATGAAAAATAACGTTATATGCTAGAAAAGGTTATATTCAGGGGGTGCATGCATATGATGTGTAGGAATTAATTTGTGTCCAATAATCGTTAAATGTGTCGAATAGGAGTTTCACTGTATGACTAGTGTAAACCTCGTGATGCTATTTTCTTATTGAATGTATAAAATTGAGGTTGAATTCCAAGCGAAAACAACTCGTCGAAGTAGGAAGAAGTTTTAGAAGTTTCTTAAAACGGCTGGTTTAATAGCTTGGTATAATTCACTGCGTATTTTGAAATGGTATGTTGATAGTAAGTGTGAACATGAAAAAAAATTTGCTTGTTAATTCTTTGAAAAGTCTAGATATATTCGATCCAAAAAAATATCTCGATAATGAGTTTGACTATTTTATCTGTAATCCCGTTATTTATCAATTTCTTTTCTTTAAAGAACTATTCTCTTATATAGAAATTTTTATTACCAATAAGCAGGGCTCGATTTCAGCCGGAACTGTCCGGAACGGCGTTCCGGAACCTCTTTTCCGGAAAAATATTAATTTTATTATTATTCGGAAAAATATTAATTATATTATTATTCGGAAAAATATTATTTTATCTTGGCATTTTTTGTACATAATCTTTTAGAATTTCATTTTTGTTTTAAAACGTCTAATAAAATTACAATTCAGACTATTTTTCCCCTGGAAAATACGTGGACCCTTGGCTAACATCTGGTCGTCATTCTGCCTCAGCCCTCAAACGCAAGGAGAGATCGCAAGAGATGCAATATAATGAGGACCAAATGAAAATTTGTACTACATTATATAGACGGTGACAATAGTGACTTTCAGCTTAATTTGAAATTTAGATTGAGCTGAAAGTCACCATTGAAATGTCTTTTTATGATTTCATTAGGAAAAGTGGTTTTAATATTGTTATAATGTAAAAAAATTAGGTTAGAACACTCAACACTCTTCCTAATCTTGTACAACACATTTGAATTTATTTTGTAAATTTAAATTTGAAATAAATGATTAAGTTTTTTTATGAAAAAGTATTCGCTTTTTTAGTTTTTAGACAAATAGTTTTACGGTTCCGATACCTCATTTTTTAGAAATCGAGCCCTGTCATTAAGAATATATCGGGTGTTAGCTTTTAACACTGTTATAAGTTTTTGTTTTTTTAAACTTTTATTTTGTTAGTTATGACTCTTTGAAATAGTTTATTTCCTCTCTTGAAATTTTATAATTTTTTCAATTAAAAAGCTACGATTTGTGGAAAAAAATCATCCTTGTAAATTCGTAATTTAAAATACTTTTGTTTAACACCCACGAGTTTCGCACATCGTGATAAACATGCGCGTTGTTTCAAATTCTCCTCCTCTACAAATACGAACAGTGGACATAAATTATAAATGTAATTCTTAAACCGAATAAGTCAACTTTGCAGAGAATGCTATGTCGTCGATATTTCCCGACTAAAAAGGATTTTATCTTGAAAACGTGCGTTTATGCTTAAGCATTAGCGACTACATTGAAGGAAGTATTTTCCGTCGAGGATATATACGTCTAAGTGGGACGAGTTAATCTATAAAACCTTCGTACTGGAAAGATTGTACTTTAAACGAATAGGCTGATCAAACGCAGTTAGTTATAAGAATTTAGAAGTCTTAAGTCGACTGGGATTTGAAAAGGAGGTAAGATATGACACCTGCTTGAGGAAAAACGTGATTGTAGAAGTATACTCTTGAGAAATAAGAATTTATTCGAAATTGAATGTTTCGTAACGGCTAGTTGAATGAATCAACAAACTTAAAATCATGTTCGACGCGGTTTTGTTTTCCATACTGATAAACTTAATTCCAATGATTGACAAATGTCGACTCTATACGTAATTGAAATGTACTTTTTTACGTAATGCACCTAAGTCTCACGAAATCTTTCAAGTGTGGCCCTCTGAATTTAAGTAGCAAAATTTAATACATTTTTCTAAATAAAAAGTTTTAGCTTCAAGTATGAACACTATGAATCAAGTGTTTTAAATTATAAATTTCTCTGCCTGTTTTGAATATTAAAACATGTATGAAGTTATGAATACTTCCGATCATTAAAAGTTCTGCTGAACTAAAACGCAGCATCTGCCTCCCTGAGAGATAAAAGTGATTCCAAATGTGAATAACATCATCTCTAAACTGTTTTTTAACCGAAAGGAAGTTAAATGAGCATGCGATTTTCTCCAAATAAATGTACCCCCTTCACAGATATTTAGTTAACGAAAATGCAAATGAAATTCGCAATATATTAGACCATCCGGATACAAAAGGTAAATGAACACTTGATCAAAAGATGTTTTTTCCCGCATGTTTTCGTGTTTTTTTAGAGCTCAACCTTATTTACCTCTCAAAATATGCAGATAAGTACAATACCAAGCTTTTGAAAGTCTTCAAACACACATTATATAACCATACTTACTCGAGAAACCTCAGTATTCAAATATTCAGGTTTTGCATGAAAGTATAAAGTGGGTTTAGTCTATTTGAAAACGAAAACAAGCTAAAGCTCCGTCAACTTTTTTACTCACTAACTTACGTAATCTACCTGTTATTATTTTTAAGCAAAATAATCTGTATCTTACTCCCACAAATATTAGAAAACCACTAAGGAAATAATGAACCGAGCCATCTCGAAACCCCAAATCACCCCCATACCTCGCACAGTTTTTCAAGAAACGCTCAGAGCAGAACAGCTGACAAAACCCCGCATGTTCAGCAGCACGGAAGGGGCTAACGGAGGTTTCGCCAGTCGTCGCCTTTTCATTTCCATGGCGTGCGGTAATTGAAAGGGCCCCGCCGCGAAAGAAGTCAGCGCTGATCCCCCTCCGAGTGGGCCAGCATAATGATTCCTTATTATTGGAAAGAAGCGGGATTAGGCGGCGCGGGGATTAGCCTGATCCCCGGCCGGCATGCGGCGCCACGCGCACTTCTCGACCGCCCGCCGCCACGCATGGAGCACGGTGAGTCCCCTTCCCTAGTTGCTTTGCGCTCCAACGAGCCCTTTTTTATTTCCCTGCCCCGGTCTTATTATTGTTCTTCGAGGGTTGTTGGTTAGTGAGGCCTTAACTGTTTCTTGAGGGTTGTTAGTTAGTTTTTATGAAACTGCTATGGCGGGTTTTTTTAGAACGTTATTAATTTCTGTAACCGTTTTGGAGAATTTTTGTTTTACTTATTCGTGGACCGAAAGTCTTACTGTTGTACTGTTTAGCAGTTTTTTGAGGATTGTTGGTTAGTTTTTGTGAGGTCTTAATAGTTTTTTGAGTGTTGTTCGTTCGTTTTTATGGACCTGGCTATGGGTGGGTTTTCAGGACGTGAATTAATTCCTGTAACCGTGTTGGGGAATTTTTGTTTTACTTATTCGTGGACCGAAAGTCTTAATGTCGTACTGTTTTCCAGTTTTTTGAGGATTGTTGGTTAGTTTTTGTGAGGTCTTAACAGTTTTTTGAGTGTTGTTCGTTAGTTTTTATGGACCTGGCTATGGGTGGGTTTTCAGGACGTGAATTAATTCCTGTAACCGTGTTGGGGAATTTTTGTTTTACTTATTCGTGGACCGAAAGTCTTACTGTTGTACCGTTTGAAAGTTTTTCGAGGGTTTTTGGTTAGTGTTTGTGAGACCTTTATTGTTTTTTAGGTTGAATTCTTGTAAACGAGTAGGGGAATTCTTGTTTTACTTATAAGTAGACCGAAAGTATTACTGTCGTACTGTTTAACAGTTTTTTAAGGGTTGTTGGTTAGTGTTTGTGAAACCGTAACGGTATTTTGAGGGTTGTTTGTTAGTTTTTATTTAACTGCCATGGGATTTTTATGGTGTTTCAAAACGAAGATGGGGATCGTAGGCCTTGACCCTCTAGGGCTTTGAGTTTTGTATTAATTTCTGTAATCGAGTTAAAGAATTCTTGTTTTACTTACAGTTGGTGAACAGAAGGTCTTTTTCTGTCGTACTATTTCATTTTTTTAAAGAATTGTTGGTAAGTGTTTATGAAACACTGTAAGGCCAATATAATATTTTTAAGGGTTTGGTGGTTTGGGCTAAAAATATTGATCCCCCACATTATTATAAGTTTTTACTAATTTTTAATGCTCATTTTTTATCATTTGTTTTCTAAATTTTGTAAGCCTTGACCACTTAGATATCTTGTTTTACTTGTTAAACAAATAGGAGGTTCTTTTTATCGTGCCGCTATGTAACAACTTTTCAAGGGTTTGGATATTGAAATTTGAAAATGTGAGGACGTTTCCCATATTGTTAGTAACTGTTTATGATAAAAGTTTTTAAGGCCCGATTAAGTTGAGGAATTTTCATCTTCATCATGTTAAACTAACAGGAAATATTTCTAACGTGCTGTTTAAGTCTTAAAGTAGGCTTGCAAATTTCAAAGCGTGTTTATGGAACCTAAATGACCATTTCTTATCATTGTTTACCGATTTCCATCCGCGAATGGGTTGTTAATGTTATGATACATAAAAATAACATTTTAAAAATCATATAAATATTTAAAAAATGAATGTATAAGCTATATAAAAGGTCCCTCGTGTCATACCTGTCTTGTAAGTTTCATACCTGTTGTTTTTATAAATTTTTATATGAGCTGGATAATTTTCTATCAAATCTTTAAGCGTTTACATAAAAAATGGTCATTTATCGTGTATATTCATCATAGAGTAAAAATTAATATGTTATAGATGCAGATGATTTTTATCCTTACATTTACTCAGTATTAATTAAATTTAGTATTAGTGCATTGAGCTAAAAAGTTATTTAAGCAAAATTAACTTCACGGATTCATTTCATTCAAAGGTCATGGTAATATTGCTTAAATGGGTATTATATATATTTTTTACAAACTCTAGGCGTTGTGTAATTAACAATTATCGTCCCAACATGTCAAGGGGGTTAAACAGAAACATCTAGTGAGTTAAGATTAAATTTTAACTGTCTGTTTTACTGTGGCAATCATTGTTTATATCTTGTTTAACCATTCAATGTAAACTCTTTGCTTTAACCCTTCCCTCTTAAAATACAAATATCAAAAACTATTATAAAGGGTTCCTTTTGTTGTTATATTGTTTTTTACAAGTTTTATATGGGGGATTGAATGGCTTTTATACATGTGTCAAAATTTTATGACCTCATAAAATTTCATAAATCATATAATAAAATATGATTATCAATATTAAGATAATTATTTTAAATTACTGTAAATGAGGAAGGAATTAAAAAAATAAAGTTACTTTTATTGTATTTTAAGATTTTCTGATTTAAGTAATAGGTGATAAAACGACACATTCAGGTTTATTTAGTTATTTTTTGGTTTTATTACGGTAATTCAATCATTTTACAGTAAATTTTCATAGTTCTTTTTTGTTACAAACAGAAGCATTTGCCACATTTTCTTTGATTTTTTTACCCAAAATGTCATTTGCATTTTATTAGAAAAATTTATTTTTCTTTGAAATCTAAAATATTTTCATTACTAGTACCAAGTGTATCCAGAATTTTCCAATCGTAAAATCATTTAAAATCTTGCTTAATAGTATAAAATCTTTTACACATTGCTAGTGAAAAATAATTTCATTTTTTAGTATAGGATAATTAAGAAATCAATTTTAATTTTTTGAAGTTGCCAAAATATGAAGCACCCCGTGGAAAGAATGTAATGCAATAAGTGTATAAAGAATGTATAAAGTTTAAAACAGAGTTAACTCTTCAATTTCCTCTCATTTAGTTAAAACGAGGCCAATTTTCAATTAGCTATGTGTATCATTTGTTTGATTGTGACGTCACTATGTCATTCGGTATTATGAATTATTTTATAACTATATTGAATGTTATAAAGACCGCCTCTTGTAATTCATTTAAAATAACTCTGAAACTTCTTTAAATAACGGAAAATTTCTCTCATTTGACAGAAAGGAAAAAACAGATATTTCCTCAAAGTACAGGAATTAACCGGCCACAGTGCTGCCGGTAAATTTCCGTTATTTGAAGGAAAGAACTTTTTACAGTGCAGTCGTCTGTCTGCCTTGCGCAACACATGCTTCTACCGTTTTACACGATTTTCATGTTGCATGTCTTAAAAATTACGTAAAAAGTCTGAAAAAATATGTTTAAATTTTCCTTTTATGGGGAAGAAAAAAACGTAGGTTTACAGTTAAACATTTTTTAGAATTCTTTTTAGGGTTTAGAACTTAAAGGATCTATTCTACAAACTTATTATAGATAAAAATGTTAAACACAATTTAAATACTTTTGTCCATGATAAAATTATGTAACTACCTTTTCAACTTTAGCAAACGTTCAAGAGATCGTAAAAGATCGCAACATCATGCCAGTATATGCGACAACATTACCGTTTTGCGTTTTCCCGAGCATTCAAAAGCGTAAAAAGTGAGTTGTTTTGTACCCTATAAAAAATTCAAGAGGCAGTACATCTATTGTCGTGGAGCGTAAAAGGTATTAAAAATTTGAAGGAATCGCATTTCTTGAGACTTATTCGACCTTGAGTACCCGAGAAAGTGGTATGACAGTTAAAAAGTAGTCTCTTTCTCCCTGTGAATGTTTATCTTTAAAACAAATCAAAATCCCAAGTGATTTCTTTCATCAAACATCAGCGTTTAATTGGTTCTTTTGGCATTCAACACATTTTCGCATTTGTTGGTTTGGTTGTTATAAACTTCCTTGGCTGATGTGAAGTCTTTTTTCGCCTTACCAATTTGAATCCGCCCTTTTGTGAGCTGTATGGTGTATGCTCAAGAGCTTGGTCATCGGAGCAGATAATTCGGCCAAGATTTGGCGAAAAATGAAAGCCACAGCTAAGTTCTTTCGTAAACCACCTCGGCTGGGAACTATTTTTACCCGCGAACGCAATCCGAAATTAATCACTTTTTAAAGCTATCGGCATCTTCTGACTTAGGTTAATTCCTGCTTTCAAATGAGACTGGATGTTTTGAGGCATACGTTAATGCTGCTTGACTTATTAAGTTCGTGGTTTCTTTGAGGCTGTTTGACGAGCGCTTTTGTGTTTTTCTTTGTTAAGCGTAAGCTGCCAAGAGGAAGGATTACGGGATGATAAAAAATGTAACGGGGCTTTTTGTAAAGTATTTGTTCTAGCGGCTTAAGTGAATTCTGAAACAAGGGGAAAGAGACGGCCGGTTCAGCAACTTTTAATCCACTGTTTAGTTGGAGTGGGGGATATTTTTCGAATATCTCTGCGCGCTGTTTCTTTTCCAGACGTAATCCTTGTCTGGATGCACTCATTACTTGTCTTTCACTTCGGAATCTGTAGATTAAGGGATAAGGCCAACCTCGGTTATTTCAGAACGAAAGGTCAACGGAATTAAACTACCCCAGACGCCCGCAAGTAAGTAAGTCACTGCCGCAATCTTCTCCAGAGGAGGCGACCGCTTTCAAACTCTTTAAAACTGCCGTCTCTAATCGGGGGTGGGGGAACTTTTTGATTTTTGATAAGGATTAGGATAGGGAGAAGGGATACTTTCAGTTATTGAGCATGTTGCGGCACAGAAATGGAATGATTATGGGTGTCAGATGTACATCCGTAACCGTTAGTGTTGGGTAGACGATGCAATATTATATTTTTTAGAGATGGCAGATATGCATTTTATACAACAAATTGGTAACAACATAAGCAGGCTAAAAAAATGAAACTCGTGTTTATTGGATAAAATGACATCTGAAGTTAATTTTTTTAAAAATCGAAATTTTAAAGCTTTTAAATGCTTTAGTGTGTAGTGTGAATTTTCCTTTAATATGTTCAAAAGCATCGGAGTTTTTGCTTCTGGAGATGTTTTAAAAATTCCTGGTGACCCCCCTTCAGAAGTGAAACCTGGATCCGCTCCTGTCCCGTTGATATCTCCTCTACCTCTAACTTTTTGTATGTTCTGTTATATCTGGGTACCATTATTATGAATACACCATTATTATGAATATTTTTAAGGTATCGAAACTTTACAGTTACGTTATGAAAAGTCCCGAAAATCAGTTTAATTTTTACGAAGCAGTAATCTCTGATTGCTTTTAGGATAGAAATAGACAAACAAGTTATTAAAAGTAAAACATGATAAACTAGGGCGAAGAATTAACAGCCTATTCTTTTTATGTGGGGTTGATAGGTATATTTTTCTTACCCCAGAATTATTATGAAACAGCCTCGCCGAAGGGGCCACCTCCTGATCAGTTTGTGCCCTTTGTTCATTTCGTAAATCTATCGGAAAAATCTGTCACAAAGAAGGAATGCTTTGTGTCACAGATTGCCAAGATTAGCGAAGCTTATGTGCATGGCTTACGCGAGTAAACATAATCCTCACTGAGCACTGCATTGACCTCTGTGCATTTATGAGCCCTTGTTGACCCTTGGGATTTTATAGACCTACCCGATTAATCCTTGCTAGTTGAGAGTTCAAGTAGCGCTGCACTCCAACCGGTTCCTTGGAGCTAGAATAATATTAACTTACTTTGTTTGATCACATTTGTCTGCTTGGAATACACTTGGAAGCATTAAGATCATTAATCTTTGATTGGTGTGGAGCATAACGTGTCGTGAAATGATAATGGTAGCTATTGTCTGTTTTAAAATTTGTTGTGACCGTTTTGGTTAGTAACTTAAACAAATATCTCGATTTTTAAGTAAAAATGTCAATTTTACCGATCATTAATTAGGTTTGAATCTTAAGTTTGGAAATATTCCCCCTTTGTATTTAAACTAAAAACGGTATCGATCATTTGAGATGTATAATATTTTAGTACCATAGCCTCATAATTATTTCAGTTTCTTTTTATCCAAAAAAATATTGCTTAAAATCTAGCTACCTTTACTCTATATATTACTCTATTCTATTGACTCAAGTCAGTTTTCAGTATTGCTAATGTCGCCTTTTCGCTTATGACTGAAGTATGCTTAAGTAAATTTTGGTACTTTTTTTTTGTTGACACATGGTATTCAAAATGAATCATCTGGTTTGAAAAATATGGTAGACTTATTCCCTTTTTCAGCGTTATGAAATTTCAGATTTAAATAAATATCTTAAAAACCACTTAAAAATTAAAATTAAACCAATTAAAAATTATTATGAAACTGAGTCATTTAGAGGCACTATCAATGGAGTGAATATCAATAGAGTAAAATATTCATTGGATAAAAAAAGAAAAAAAACACTTAAATTAAAATAAAACTTTTTATTTCGGTTTCACAGTAAAAACACAAAGAATAAGAAAAGGAAGACAAATTAACTAAATTTCAAATTTAATCAAAAAATTCAATGAATGGATATTTATTTCGTCAAATTCAAGGGGAGTAGTTATATATTTCATTTTAATACTCACGTTAAGTCCATTTGCCATTTTTCGGACTTCTATCCTTTTTTAAACTGGCGATTCAAATAAATATTAATATTTGAGTCAATAATTTTAAAAAACATGAGTTCTAAATGCTTTAATGTCAACTTTGGTAAAATTTCTCCGAAAGTAGGTAGCTAGCAATAGATGAAGTTATAGTCTACGATTCTAAATACAACTCCTCCCCATAAACACTCAAAGTTGATAAACTTGTTAAGGGAAGCAATATTTTTTCTCTATAATAGTTTATAAAGTTAAGAATTTTAAAGATAACCCCTGGTTCACTCTATCTATACCTTTAGCACTACCCCAATAAACGATTTTTCCTCGTTCCTTTGTAAATTTAAGGACACCCTTTAATCGTTTATTTACGCTGTTGCTTGTTGGAACTTTCCTATAGAACCGTTTCGATCATCTGGTGTTGCCACTTTGCTGTCGTCTTTCTTTTGAAATGAACTCCTTTAAGCCACTCTTCTCCTACAAAAACGGCTCTGTCGCGATTTTTACTGCCGTTTTATTACTCAGCAGATTGTTGCCACTTTCCCATTCATCCAATTAACTTGAAGCATTTATTTCCGCATACGCGTGTGTGATAGTGGGTAAGTAGGAGTTTTTATTTAAAACTAGACACACACTGGGCACGATAAGCCCTAATTACTTTTTAAGTTGGTTTGTTCGGTGGTCCTGGTGAAATTTATTAGTTTTAATTTTTTGAGTTGTCTGTATAAAGAGGGATTAAGCTTCAATTGAACTTAGGACTGTTCAACTTTCAACTTAGGAGAGAAAGTTTATTTTTACGGCTCTCTGTGTGTTTTTTAGGAATTATCACTTTTCATAATCATAATATTAACACGTTTATTCCTATTATGATCTCGAAAATGTGATGCTTCTAAATAAATAGTATATGTCAATATTTGAGCTTACATTCATATTTAGCTTATATCTTACTTAGTTTATAAAAATACATTTTATTGTCTATATCGCATATAGGTTGCATTTTTCTTCAATGTAACTATGGATATAGCCAATGGGGGAATTCGGGTTGTATTCCTCCAAAAATCTGAAATTTTTTGTTTTTGACCTTGAAAACAAAAGTTAAAAAAAAACCCAAATTCCAATATTCCTCTCTGAAGTTGTTATGACTTCGCCAATTCGATCTAACCACTGTAATTTGTTATGCATTTCGTTGAGATCCGCGTGGTGTATAACTATTTATTAATTATTTATTCACGCCCGCCGGAGACATACCGGCTAGATAAATTTCAAGTGTAACCCAGTGTCTTTAATTTAAAAAACTAAACTAAAAGCTACTGAAATGCCACTCATCGGTTGCTGAGAGGAGAGAGAGAGAGAGAGAGAGAGAGAGAGAGAGAGAGAGGAGAGAATTACATTAACTTGAAACACCAGTGAGTTTCCTGTTTTCTATGGCAGAATAAATTCGAAATCGTTAGAATACAAGTGCATTTATATCGCTTTCTTTGCAATTCTTTCTTTTTTTTCAAATGCGCTAATTATTTACAGTATACGTCCTTGTTAAAGTTAATCACAGGTCCCTTGCCCTGCCTTCGTTTAATTCGGTTAGGAAAAAGCTTATTTTCCGCGACTTTTCCACCGGGCTTTCCCACACAAATCTATCCATGCATTTCCTTCGAAGTATTGTTTACTACTACTACTACTACTACTTCGGAATAATTTTAAGAGGTTTTGGGGATTTATTTCCCGTACTGTCAGTAGCTGTCCCCTTCTTTCGGATCGGCTTTATTTTTGACCCGATCGCGCGCAAATCTCGTCCCGTATGCAGCAGGTATTCCGGCGGAATTAAAGTTGGCGCGATTAATATTTGGGGCGAGCGAAGTCTGAAATGAAGACGCCCCCTTATCGCAGTGGGGCGGGGGATTAGCTTCCCTCATTTGGCCGGGGATCAGCACAGCCGGATTAGGGCGGGCAGGCCGGATATTGGCTGCCTCCGTCTGATGGGATTTTTTTACCGAATTAGCTTTCCTTCACCTTCCTTTTTAGCATTGCTCTGTCTCTAAGCTCGCCCCGAGTTTTGAAATGAACACGGATTCCTTTTCGGGAGAAATTGGAGAAACGCTTTTTTTCTGTTTTTGAAAATGCTCACCTGGCGCGTACGATTGCAATTGGCTGTCCGCTCTGTTTGCCCTTCCTTTGTATTGTTAATAGGTGTTTGTTTTGCGAATTTCTATCGTTATTAGAGTTGTGCAGTTACTTAATTACTCAGTTTGTTGTTGGGGTAATAATGGAGGGCAAAAACGTAAAAGATTGTGTGAAAGACGTTGTTGTGTTTAGATCGTATTCTATGAATTCTCTAATGTGTTTCTTCTAGTTGTTGTTCCTCTTCAAATTAAATCCATAAAATCCAAGTTAAATCCCAAAATTAATTGAAAATCCATTTATGTCCTTCTTTTAATTAGACCTAACATTTATAATTTTGTATTTATGTGAGGTGCTGTAGTTCTGGAACTTTTCATATGTTCCATACTCCTGATTTTTTTAAATTGTTAACACCAATCTTAATGAACTTTTCCCTTAAAGAATAAGTAAAGAGCTTTTGAACATTCATAGAGGAATTTCTCTCCTGAAACATGGAGAAAGCACTACGATTTCGGTTTCATGGTAGATATAGCTAGCCACAGTAGTCTGTTTCTCACAAAATACTAAATAGGGAAATATTTTAATGGAATATTAAACAAAGACTTAATAAATTTTTTTAAAATAAACAATTGCATAATGACAAGATGGCTCATAGCTAAAAAAACGCAGGCCTTTCCAGTTTTGCACAAATTTCCAGCAGAATCGGATGTAAAATACTTACGTCGACAACCTTTAAAAAACTTTTAAAACTTAGTAGGGCTGTTATGAGCCAAGTCCTTAGGTAAATTGTTGTAACAAGGAAAACCTTACGTTTCTTTTTCACTTTCCACCTTTTTCATTTCAATTTTTGACTCATTTCAAAGCAAGGTTGGAAAAAAATTAATTAAAGTTTAATTTCCAACTTTATTAGTACTTGTATAATAATCAACCTTTAAGTTGCTAAATGAATTGGAAATGTTTTCTTTCTTCTAAGGGTTCTATTATTTACTTTAATTTTATTTAATTTAGCTTAATATTGTCTGGTTTTTATTTCAACGAGTTTGGCCTCTTATGATAATTATTTCCTATTCTCTTTCAACTTATCCAAACTACAAAATGTATTCCTTTAGTTTTCACCCTCTTATTCGAGCCTCACAAAGTAGGAGATAATCCTTTATTAAATGTGTACCTTTGAATAGTGCGCCATCTATGAAAGTCATCGGGAAGTAAATCCCTCCATTTAATGATGTAAGTTCTCATTGCAAAAAGTGAGGGGTATCTTAAGAAAGGAAAAAAGGTTAAATTTCATCGCTCATCTACAGTCAATTTTCTGTAGGTGTTGCCTTAAAGTAGGAGTGGTCCTTGATTTAACGTGTTATTAATTTGTATCGTTTGTATATTAATTTTAGAATAAAAAACTGTTTATTTGTTTTTAAATAGATTGTTATGTCATGACAGCAGTGACAATAAGTTGTGATGAGAAAATTAATAAGAATGGGTTGATAAATACATCAATGCCGTTAAGAGCTTCTTGCAGATAATTCTTTGAGCACGTCAATTTCTTTTAGAAATTAATTTCATATATTGTTATCAGTTAAAACAAATAGTTAATTTTGTAACTTTTTTGTTGGATATTTATTATCTTATGTTTAAAAATTCGAATGTTTTATGAAACTGGATTTATTTTTATTACTTAGTAACTCTAAAGTTTAAAAAATTGTTGAAATTGTTTTGGTTATAATAATGAAATGTGTAAGAATCAAGCATGACAAAATGTATTTGGAGAGCACACAAAAATAAAGTGTTCCACTAAATAATATTTTTGAAAATTATGTTTTAACTCATAGTTAAAGTGTTGAAAATTTAAAAAGCATTATTTATTTTCTCAAAATAAAGTATTAATTTTCTTATAAATATAGAAAGCGTTAAAAAATAGCTTTTATAAAATAAAAGTTTTGTAAAAAAATTTTTTTTGTCAAAAGCAGTTTGTGTTGAAATCGCCATTATTAAAATATTGAAAAGGAAATTATTTTGATACAAATTAAAAGTGCTAAACATTGTTTCTACATATATAGAAAGTGCTAAATGTAGTTTTGACATAATTAGAAAGCGCTAAACATTGTTTTGATGCAAATAGCAAGTTTTAAACATTGTTTCGACAAAAATTGAAATTGTTAAACATTGTTTTGACACTAATAGAAAGTGTTTAACTCATTGTTTTGATACTTAATTAGAAAGTGTTAAACACACACGCACACATTGTTTTGCTACTAATAGAAAGTGTTAAACATTTTTTTGGACACTAATAGAAAGTGTTAAACACATTGTTTTGATACTAATAGAAAGTGTTAAACAAACACAAACACACACACACATTGTTTTGCCACTAATAGAAAGTGTTAAACATTGTTTTGGACACTAATAGAAAGTGTTAAACACATTGTTTTGATACTAATAGAAAGTGTTAAACAAACATAAACACACACATTGTTTTGCCACTAATAGAAAGTGTTAAACATTGTTTTGATACTAATAGAAAGTGTTAAACAAACACACACATATTGTTTTGCCACTAATAGAAAGTGTTCAACATTGTTTTGACGCAAATAGAAAATGTTCAACGTATTGAAAATATTGTCGTTTAATCGCAGGCCGCGCCATCCCCGTGCATTGCGTCGTGGAGCAGGTGAGCCCGCAAGGACAATCCATCGAAGGCCCGCCGGCCGTGGTCCTGGAGGACTATGCCATCATCCCCAGCAACACCCCCTTCTCCGAGCTCGTGCGCACGGCCCTGGCCAAGCTGGGCTACTCCTCCCCAGAAGCCTTGGACGCCAAAGGTAACCACCACTCTCTTTTTGACCGACAAGCATACAGAGTGTGTCAGATAAGAGTGCCGTTACTTCTAGAAGGGGTAGGACACGCCTGTACGACTAAGAATCACATAGGAATGGGGGGCCGGAAATGCACCCCTTAAGAGATAGGGGTTTTATAAGGGCGGGCTTAGGAAGTTGTAAAATTATCTGGTGGATATTGACACTTAACCTTTTAAGATCGAATGAAACATATAGATTAAGGTATTTATTCCATAAAACCAATTAAAGTGCTGAAATTTCAGCTCCTAAAATTGGTTTTTATGCAGCAAATGCTGGAATCGAACGATTTTGCTGGGGTTAATCCAATAATAAAAGGTTACGTGTCAATTTCC
Organism: Tetragnatha versicolor; assembly: GCA_024610705.1. Lineage (NCBI taxonomy): Eukaryota > Metazoa > Arthropoda > Arachnida > Araneae > Tetragnathidae > Tetragnatha > Tetragnatha versicolor. Next base: position 45,559,705 of record JANDEH010000009.1, read on the forward strand.
ACTGTAGATTACACAACCTTCCATGCCGGCTTATAAAAACCCTAAGTCGCTAGGGGTGCATTTCCGACCCCCCCCCATTCCCATGTGATTCTGAGTCGTCTAGGTGTGCATTACCCATCCTTGAAGTAATGAAACACTTATCTGAAACACCCTGTATAGTTCTACCGTCACGAGAAAAACTTTGACAGAAAAGCAAAACTTTGAAAAAGAAGTTAAAATGCGACAGCCACTGATATTTGGAGTAAAACGTTTTTTTTTCAGCGGTTATATGAAATACCATCAACCCCGAAATTGAGGGGAATATCCCGTTGGCGTAACAATCGCCACAATTTTTTTACGAAGTCTTAAGTTTTTCTCGTGGCGGTTGGACGGTAGTCTCGATTCAAACGGTGATGTCAGTCTACCAGTTGCTGTTCCAGTAGATCTTTCCAGTGGGCGCAAGCGAATGAAGAGGCGCAAGCGCTAAATAAAGCAATATCTGGGATGAGTTATAGAGGAATAAAATACTATTTTATACGATTTACTGACTAATAATAAGCATTTTAGTGATTGCTGAGATTATAGACATTGCGAGGAATATCTCGTCTCCATAACAATCGCCACAATATTGTACGACGTGAAAAGTGCTCTTTATTGTGGCGGACTATGGATACGTAAGACCAGATAAGCTCGTGATTGTGACGTGGGATAGTAGTCCTGACTTCATTTTTGATCGCTCTTTGACCACAACTCAGCTTTACTCTGAACGAAAGTAGATTATTAAAATTCATTTCAATAAAACTTTCGAGGCGTTTCAAATAATATGAGCAGGGTGATTTTAATTCGTTAATTAGCCAATTAAATTAACCAATTTCAAATAAAGTAACAATTATTAATATTTTTCATAAATTAAAATCACCCTACTAATATTATTTAAGATGCCTTGATAGTTTTATTTCAGAATCGTCCTATCGCTTAGTTTCTCCAGGATTAATAATTTAATCTGGATTAATTAAATCAATTTAATTTAAGTAATTTCAAACTTTCATAACTTCAAAATTTTGAATAAAAATCTAAAATTTTAGTTATCTCCTGGGAGAAACACAGCGATAGGACCTTTTGAATCTGAGGTACAGAATTTAATTTAATTTAGTTGGTCGTCAAGGAGTAATCAAAAGTGACGTCTAAATTTCAATCACGCGTCACAATTTCGAGCTTCTCTGGCCTAATGAGCCTATGTGACCAACCATGTTTGTACCCGGTAATAAGTTGCACCCTTTAGTTGGTTTTGCTGCCTAATGTGTACTATGAAGGAAAAATAGTTTTACAGGGATCCCTAATAAGGTCGTAGCTTTAAGTTGGTTTTCCTGCATACTGTGTACTATGAAGGAAAAATAGTTTTACAGGAATCCCGAATAAGAGGCAACTATAAGTTGGTTTTGCTGCATACTTTGTACTATGAAGGAAAAAGAAGTTCTACAGGAATCTCGTAACGGAGAACCGATAACTTTACAAATTTGAAATTTTGCAACCTGGTTTTTGCCGTAAGATCAATTTGCAATATTCAACCTATTGGATTTAATTTCTCTGTTTTATACATAAAGAATCTCTAAAATTGAACATGACAACATTAACAAGAATTATCTTTATACTTATTCACATCCTAAGAAATGATTCTACAGCTATACGATAGAGTGAAGAGAGAGAGAGAAAGAACATCACTTGAGAAAAGCACAGTAATGGTTTTTCTCGTTTAGTAATTTTTTGCAACAATATTTCTAATCTTATTTGTTTTAATGAAATGAATGAATATTCAATGAAAAATTTAAAGCCATTAAATATGACTTGATGACTATGTTTTGGAAAATATTAAGGAAATGCACTTACCTTAAAGGGAAGAATTACTTGAGTTCTAGAAACTTTTTATTCTAGTAAGATTTTTCTTTAAAAAAAAGTCTCTACTAGTGTGATATGATGAAAACTTGATACTACTTTCAAAAATTGTTTTAAAGTGTCTTTAATAACCGTTTCCATATCAAGGTCAAGATTACATGGCCTTAACTCTGAAACGCTATGCTATGTTTTTATAAACGAAATTGTTTTTACGGATTGTAGGTATTTGCTGTTTTTGTTTCAATATGGAAATTAGTTTTTTTATTAAAGGTTCAACTACTATTTTCGATTTTGCAACTCACTACAACATAAGAGGCGAAGCTTTTTCAAGTCAACTTTTGACCGTGTGTTTGTACTTGTACAAACTTCTCCACTCACCAATCGTCGTCACCTAAAATTACAAATCCCACTCTCTTGCCCTAAGTGCAATGAAGCGTTGTTTTCCGAAACGCACTCTGCAAATCTCGCCTTATCTCGTTCGCCCCTATCCATATACAATGAGCGCATAAATGCAGATCTATATCAAGGAGGACATTTACATTTCTGGAATCGAGAGAGAGTCTGACAAAAATAAGTAACTTAAATAAGCCCAGATTTGGCCAAGAAAGCCCGTTGGCCGACCGAGAGAATATATCTGCTAAGTACTTTTTACCCAGGCGCGTCAAGTGGATCACGCGGGAGAGATCACTAAGTCCCGCCCTTGCGATCCCTAGAGTTTCACGTCCCGCGCTCGGCCTTGCTTGCGATTTCCTCCGATTTCGGTATTACGCTGAGCTACTTTATGCGCCACGGTCTTGTTCAATGAGATAAACATTAGAAGCCGCCCTTCCCAAAGCCACGCGCTCTCTTTTCGAGTCCGTCTCTCGCTCCCCGTCTTTGGAGGGCCGCGATGTGATAAAGTGTAATCTTATTGACCCGGGCTTTGCGATTTTTGAGGAGGAGTCTGTTTCGGATTATACGTAATTACGTATTTCTTAGTCAGATACGTTTCTGAGAGAGGGTTTAGGGTTAATTAAGTTTTGGAGTTTTTTCTCGGTTTCTTATAGTTTTGTTGAGACTCACTCCGTTCTCTTTGTTGTCGCCCCAAATTTTCAGATTCAAAAATTCAGGATTATATGAGTTAAATAATCCTATGTTTCCATCAAATTCGTTTTTATTAATTTCCCTTATCATAAAAAAACGTTGCTAGTTAATGCCTTATAAGATAATAACTAGTACTACGAAGAACTAAAATTTTTGTGAATTATCCATGTTGTAAATACACATTTCATTCTATAAAAGGATAAATCCTGAATGTATTTCATGCCGATATCTACTTTTGGCTGTATAAAAGTCCCAAAGCTATCACCCATTTTAACGGTAAAAATGCATTGAATTCCTTTTTACTGAGTTAAATTACATGTTTTACCATCCATACCAAATGATACCGAACTTTTACGAAACATTTTTCTTTTGAATTTAGGATATGTTAATTTATTCGAAGTGTTATGTGCGAAATACCTTTAAAATGATAAGTAATTGTCTTTAAATTTTGCCTTATGTCTGAAAATATAAGTACTCCCAATTTATAAAAAGTAAGTGTAATTATTGTATGATAAATCTAATTTTTAATATACTAAGTGTATATGTTTTGGTCCCTTAAAAACTGAAAATGGTTAAGAAATAAAAAATTTTGTTTGCCAATTAATAAATACCCCATAAATGTTTTATCATGCTATTTAATATCATATATAGATATATATTTGAATAATAACTTGTAATATGTAGTTCCTTCTATTAGGCGTTAAAAACCTAATACAAGAACGCGCAATGTACTCAGAGTTAACCTAATAATTCGTTTACATTTAGCGTTCATTCGATTCTACCACTGAGTTAAAGGTGCGTAGGTAATTACATGAAATTAACTCTTGTAACTGGTTTGTTATCACCACTGGAGCTTCTAAGTCCCTGGATAAAACCGCGGATGAGAAAATTACTTTGCTCAATCCCGCTAGATGGTGCTACCTCTGATAGCCGCGGCTTAATCCGTTCCTCAGGGTGGATGGTGTTTTCCCCCGATGCCACCGATCTCTCCGGGGATCTATCTCCTCATCCTTTTACTCTCTGTGAGATCAATTGATCGGAGTTGAAGTAGGACCCGAAACTGGATTGTCTTGTAGCTCTCTTTTGTGATTTAGAGTTGAAATTCCAATTTCGCGCGTGTTTCTTTGGTGGGGGGTCACTATTTCATTGGGGTGAATAGTTTAAATAAATATTTAAACTTCCTTTTTGAAAAAAAACTTGAGTTTTTTCGCGGTTTAGTGGATGTCATTTTTAAAGTAGTCAATTAAGTTTCATAAATCTGGAGAGTTTTAACTGTTGTATTTATTACTTAAAATAAGTTTTTAGACTTTTAGAGTGTTGAAAAAATTCAATCACCCTTTAAATTAAAACTTCAAAATAAGCAAAAAAAACAAGTATTTAGACTTTTAGAGTGTTTAGAAAATTCAACTACCCTTTAAATTAAAACTTCAAAATAAGTAAAAAAAAAGATTATAAAAAACTAAGAATATATAGTGGAGTTTTTTGTTAGATATTCATACATATTTTACGGGCAAAGTGATAAACCGGGCATTGTGAGAACTACCCGAGTTGAGGCGGGCAATATGATAAATTCAATGGCATTTATCAATGAGTATTTATCTCTTAAACCGAAATGCGTTGTAATCATTAATAATGTCCGGATTTGTCACATTACCCGTAACCATTATGTTTCATTTTACCAAAAATTTGCTCTTGGATATAAATCTATTAAAAATATTGTGGTTACTCTCCTTATCTCTCTTTTTAATTTTTGTAATATTTATCCACTAAGTGTTTGGCAAGTTACTTTTATTATCCCTAATATCTAGTATCCAACTAACACACATCACATTGCTATCAGGCAAACAACATTATCCTGAATGTATCATCCGTTGCAAATCAGTCGCACAGTAGAGTCCGCCTATCCCAGTCTTTCGGACTTACGCAACATCTCCGCGAGCGAGCGAGAGATATATAACTAGCGGCCCCGAAAGAAAGACTTATCTTGCTTTTACTTAGCCGAGGCGAGTACACGGATTTCATTGTTGTCCGTCCTGGGGATCGGCGAATAAAACTCGAGGACTCGCCATTTATGAATAATAATGGTAAGAAGCAGCCGGCGCTTGTAAAGTTGGAGCCGTGGCCATCCATCCACGCCGCGCCGCTCCTTAATACGTGGGGAAACCGTCGCCCGTAAAGAGGGAAGAGGGCTTTTCAAAAAATCGCGCAGAACGCGAATCGCTATTCCTTTTAATCGGATTGGAATCGGAATGGTGGAGCGAAGATTTGACCGACCGAGGCATTATGCGATTCGGCTGCCTTTTTTGCCTCCTTCGCCGAAAGGGGGCTTAATTAGATAAAAAAGGCGAGCGTTTTTAGGAAGTGTTTGAGGTCTAATTAAAGGTACCTGCCGTCCGTTCGCTCTTGTGTCCTTTTTAATGGGAGTTGAAATTTTGCTGTTGTTTTTGTTTGGTGCGGTTGTTTGTTTTTGGAGGGAAATTATCTTTATTTTTTGGAGATATATTTTTTCGTGAAGTATTTAGTGTGAAGTACTAAGAGAGGTAATTAAATGTAAGATTATCTTTATGAGTTATGAGCGCGTTTTTAGACGCGGGTAATTCCAATTACCCGGTTTGTGTCATGTACCCTTAGCTAGTAATCTTCTTCTTTAACAAGTTAAAAGTTCTTCCAAAGATAATTTTTAGAAGACTTTTGACATCTGTGATGATGGACCACTTGATAATTGATTCATTGACTTCGTATATTTGAGGTAATCTCTCGTCCTGTGTCAAAAAAATTTTAAATGTCTTTCAGGTCCACACAGAGTATATTTTTGAAATCAATGGAAATATGCTTTTATGACCTCCAAACTATTAAGTAAGACGGCTAAACACGATTTGTATATTCTAGAAAATTCTACGATAAATTCTACGAAACGATATCTTACATTTGCAAAGCACACCGTAGCAGTAAGAATGGAAATCAAAAATTCGTTTAACCAAAACAAACGAGAGTTTAAAACTTCCTAATAAAATACATTTTAAACCCACACTCAATCCGTGAATAAAGATTTGAGTCCTTTCTTTTGCGATTCTTTCCGCGTCCCCTCGAAGTTTTTCTTTAATTAGTTTCACGGGGGTTTGTCTCCGCGTGAAATATAGAAAACAGAGGAAGCGAGTCAGGAATTGTGTTCATCCTATTCACAGCCAGCCAGGTAGGAAAGGAGAAAAAAAGACTTCGCGGCGAATGATGCGATTTCATAGCCACTTAAATCGGCAATCGCGGAAAAAGCGCCTAATTTGTTGTGAGGTGAGCGAGCGTTTAACGGGCGCGATTTCATTAGAGGGGCGAAAGCTGCCAATTACCGTAATGAGACAGACAAAAAGGGTTCGCGTTTTTAATCAGCAGCAGGCGCTCGCTCGCCGGCTTCTTCATTACGTAATAAAAAGGGCGTGCAGCAGCATCTGCATGCGGGCCGTAATCCTCTTACACCTTGACGTGTGTCAGGCGAGGCCGGGATTTCGGCGGGAGCCGCGCGCCTGCTTTGCCTAAGCTAGCGGGCCCGGCCTAATCCAGCCTTAAATAAAACATGGCCCCGCGCAAAGCAGCTTTGCGAGCGTCTCGCTCTCCCCTAAGCACATCAAGCCGGCATCTCGGAGATTAGATTTCGCGAGAGGCACTCTTTCGGCCGCCGTAATCCGCTCAGTACCTGCTTCTGCACCGTCGTCTCCGGGCTCAAGTGGCGACACTTGCGGCAGGGGACGCCTAATTACGCGCCTCCTCGGGGACGGCCTTAATTTCGGACACGCTGCTGATGCTGTTTTTCACAAATCTCGTCTCTCTCGTCTAATTCAAATTTTGCTGTGTGACCTCCAAGTCTGTTGTTTTGCAGGTCGGTTTTACTTGGGTCTTATTCTTTAAGACAGTGGTGCCCAACCTTTATTTTCACGAGGGCCAATTTGCTTGTGAAAATTTTTTTCGCGGGCCACATAATAAACACTTTTAAGGATTTTTCTAAACATAAAGAAAAATAACCCGTTTTCAATGAGAAGTTTGTATCTGTGTTTGGAGGATACTAGTTCTTGTAAATTCGGCTCCAAAGTTGTAACACTTATCCTTAAAATTGAATTAAGATGAGTATCTGTAAGTTGAGATCGAGCACTAGTTTTTTATTGGATACAATTTTTACTATTTTTACAATTTTTACTGGATTCCTTTTTTATCATATTTTTTTAGATGGAAGTGCCATAATGTCCCGCATGATTTCTTGGTTTTCTTGGATGATTTCTGAAAGTGGTTTTTGTTTTTAAGATTTAACGAGTCCGCGGGCCACATGGATTAGCCTCGCGGGCCACGTTTGGCCCGCGGGCCGTAGGTTGGGCCCCACTGCTTTAAGATATGGGTTGTCGGTTTTTCCAGTTGTTTTTGGACCTCTCAAAATCAGTTTCTATTTTACGAACTGGCACGTTTCTTTTACAATTCACTCTTAAAACCAGGGTTGTTACGTTTAAAACACTTTGTTTTAAGGCGATATAGTACCCAAATATATTTTTTTTTAGTTTTTAATATTATGATTTTGATTTTAATTGCATATTTAGTGGGGTAATATGGTACACCCATTCCGTTAAAAAAAAGTTGGATTTTAATAATCAGAATTTAAAAAATTTAAATTTTTCACTATTTTTGACCATTTTTTAAATCCCTAAGGCTTTTTTAATTATGCATATTTTTAAATTTTTTTTTCATTTATTGGTTCATTATATTATACTTCATAAAAATGTGCATGGGATTCTTTCTATCAATATTACTTTATTTTCTAGAATTTTTTGTAGTAAAAACTCCCCAAAAAACCGAAAAAATTCATCATTTTTGACTTTAATATTTTTTTTTAAAAAATCTAACCTTATTAGAGCTAAACCCATGCACAGTTCTATAATACATATATTTCAGAATATATATAAAAATTTTCAGACTTATATTTAATGTACATAAAAAGCCTTAGGCTTTCAAAATATTGTAAATACACAAAAATTCAACGTGGAGAAAACCCTACTTAAAATTTCGTTTCTTCATAGAAAACCCTCATTATCGCATCAGAAAAATGTAAATAACTTCATAAATTATTAAGATAGAGCTCTGAAATTTTGAAGACACATTCAGAAAGATCCATGGTATGGATTAAGCCAATAAAATGTTTTTTGATATTTTGATGATTTTTTGGGTACTATATCGCCTTAAACATGTTTAAAACAAAGCAAAAAAAACATCGTTTAAAACACATGTAGTTTTTAGCAAGTTGCTCCCTTTATTTAGGCAACTAACTCACTATTTTCATGTATGGATCACCCAGAGCCTAAAAAGATAGTGCCAAGTGGCTTGGGTACAAACCACCAAATCGCCATGATATAGGCAGTACATTGCTTGATAAAGAGCTTGATACGGTGAAGAAAACTTACAAAAATCATTTAAAAGAACGAACTGTTTGTAGTGTATTTAAAAGTAGTATGGCTTTATTAATCTAATTTCGATTTGAAAAGTCAAATTTTTAATTTTTAAAAATCATAGATTTTCTTATCATTTCTATGTCGAGGGTAAAAAAAACAAATAAAACGTTTAAAACAAATAAAACATGTTTTTTGTTTTTTATTTAAAAAAACCTGTTTTTTTCCAACCCTGCTTAAAACGACAGTCTCAAAACTGAGTAAACAAGTACTCGAACTGGCTCCGATCCAAATGTACTCAAATTTGAAAACATGAATATTAGGGTGTATCGAAAAAAACTTTTTTTCGATTTTGATGACGTAATAGTGCGGAAAAGTTGTCTAAGGTGCCAGAGAGTACCTGTGAATTTTTTCAGAATTTTTGGATAATTTCTTAAGGTGCCACATTGGCCCTGAAGTTCCCCATGTTAATCCAATGGGGCGCGCCGCCAAAAAGGCCGAAAATCGGTTTTTCGCCCCTCATTTCTACCCTAATCACACGACGAGTGTCTCGTCTCGAGTTATGGACTCTATATGATCTAGGCTATCCGACAAAACTTGAATAATAGCCTAAATATCTATATTACGTTTTTTTGTATGCTCAAATTTCGTCGAAAATCGCGTATTTCCTCGTTCAAATCAGAGCCCACAATCAACATAATATAGAGATTTAAGTTATTATTCAAGTTTTTTCGGGTAGCATACATCATATAGAGTCCGTAACTCGAGACGAGACATTCGTCATGTGATTAGGGTAGAAATGAGGGGCGAAAAACCGATTTTCGGCCTTTTTGGCGGCGCGCCCCATTGGATTAACATGGGGAACTTCAGGGCCAATGTGGCCCATTAAGAAATTATCCAAAAATTCTGAAAAATTCACAGGTACTCTCTGGCACCTTAGACAACTTTTCCGCACTATTACGTCATCAAAATCGAAAAAAAAGTTTTTTTCGATACACCCTAATGAATATACTCATTTCTAAAAATGTGCATACTCAAAAATGAAACATCTTAAGCTTGAACTCAAAAATGAGCAAAAAATTAAGAGTGTGCACGTTTCTTTAACAATGGTTCCGTCTCGGTGCAAAGTTTGGCGGAGAAATTTATCCCGAAGTACTTTTTTTAGAGAAACATGTATTGGACGGCGTTTCTAACCTCTTAATAAAGTTACTCCGGGACTATAGCGTAAATTTCGGACACTGGCTATTTTTCACAAATCACATTAGCGTATATTTTCTTTCCTCTAATTCAAATTTTGGCACTTCTGCTATGACCTAGAAGTCTGTTGTATTGTAGAAAAGCGGGTCGGGAGTTAAGAACTGGAGATTTTTAAGAGAATGTGTTGTCGGCTTTTCCATTTGTTTTGGGTTCTCTAAATCAGGTGGAGTTTCAAGTTTACGAACTTGCATGTTTCTTAAACAACAGTTCCAAAACATTTGAGCATGCTTGTAATTCCTCCGCCAGTTTGCTTGTCAAAATTAGAATATAATTCTCTTTGCGAAATTAAAATTTCTCTTTCAAATTTCTTTATGATATCCAAAATTTCACGCCCATACTACAGCCAGCGATGATTCGCCATCGCTCTGGCTTCCTCTAGCTTCTTCTCTCTTAAAATTTTATTTATATGGATTGATTAATGTAACTAAAGGCAAAGAAACAAACATAAAATTTAAATTTTGGGTTAAAGAAGCATGTTAAAAAATGATATCAAAATACGTTCACTAAGCGCAGTTCGGTAACCGCTGCTCATAAATATTCAATTCAAAAAGGGAAAGTTTCCCTAACCCTTAGTGAAAATCCCCTTTGCTTGATTGTTTATAAACCAATATGATTTGGTGTTATTTTATCTTCAAGTATACCTATAGAAAAAGGAATATAACGAATGTTTCGAGTACACAATTAGTTTTACGGTTATTTAAAGTTTCACTTTAAAATTTCTCCGTTCATTTATAATGATGATACTATGTCATAAATTTCATTGTTCATTTATTTATAATGATGATACTCTGTCATATAAATTTCACTATTCATTTATAATGACAATGCTATGATAATAATAAGAAGGTTAAATTCAACAAAATATAGGTTGTACGCGTATTTTGTAAACTTTAATGTATCGGATTGGTGTCTGAAATATGATTTAAACCAATCTTTAAGTGTCTGAACTAAGTGGCTGAAACTCCCTGTAAATGCCTTCTTCTATAAAGTAGAGAAGTATCAATAAACTAAACAGCTTTCTTACGAAGTTATTTCTTTACAAAAGAACGGGATTGTAGCAGAAAACCATATTTAACATCTATACGTTTTTTCCCTTTCGTAATTTTATGTTATTTTTTTCTTAGGTGCTATTCAACTGAAGAACTGGAAACCTCTTACCTTCGAACAAATCACAGAGTCTCCCGAGGCCACGGTGGGGGACATTTTATACGAAGTCTCTACAGTAGCGACGCTTCGAATACGCTTATACAGGTGGGTAACGGTTCCAATGTATCGATATTAGAATAAATCATAAGTTATGTAAGGTTTATAAAGGAAAATCTTTCGAAAAACAATATAAGTGCTTAGAATAATTTTACATTAGAAGAAAATCTTTTAGAAAGCAATGGAATCTCTCTGTTACTTTAAGGTCAAAGTAATTAAGTTAAAATTGTGTATAATGTTTGGAGCTCTATTTTTTACTAAATAGTTAATAGTTTAAGCTAGTGTTATCCTCATATAGTTTCTATTTATGCCTAAAAAAGTAGTTTTAAATTATTCTAATATAACTTGAAATATCATATAAGCTGCCACACATAAAGCTTAAGTCAAAATTTTTTAAAGAAAAATTCTGATTTCTTTGAAATTATCATATGTAGAATTTTTTATAAACTTAATGTTTATCTTTTCAAGAAAAATTGCCATACGAATTTGCTTGAGATTTTCTTATTATATTTGTCCTAAATGGTAACTTAAAGAGTTGACGATATTATGATAAAACTACCTGAACTAAAATAGTAAGACCAAAATCTTAACATGGAAGCTTAAACTTGGTTCCACATTATTTAAGCAAAACATGAATAGAGCTTAGAAAGTTGAAAAGCTCGTAAAAGTTGAATTTGTCAATCCACCCACACCCTTCAATATTCTTTTTGACACATTTTCTTGTCATAGAATCGAATTTGAATCCAGCCCCTCGGTTCTTGGAAAGTCATTTTTATTTGCGCCTCGCTCTCTTAGCCAATTGCCCAACCCGCTTTACTCGGGGAGACGTCTCCCGGCATTTCCAATTGTCTTTTTGACTTTCGCCTACCACTCGAAGCGAGCGGTATGCAACAAGTGTCCCCCTGGCGGCCCCAAAACGCCTTGTTATCGTGGGAGGGTCAACCCGCCCGCCTCATTGGAGCCCAAACAAACAAGTAATTATCGCGGAGCCCTCGCATCCCCTTAATTAACCTATGCAAATACACGGAAAGGTAAAAACACCAATCGCGTATCAATGATGGCGATTTTTTGTGCCATGTCTAGTCTCGTTTAAATTCCCTTTTTTAATTGAAATGCCATTTTTTGCGTCTCCCTCCTGATCGCCTACCGCTTCGTTAGCAAACGAAAAGGAACTTCTTTATTTGCTTCTTAATACGGCGCTTCCTCCTTTTTCATTGCCTGACCCCCCAGCAGGCGAGCCAAAAAAGCCTTCCGTTAATCATTACTTACATTATTTCCCAGTTTCCAATAGCAAAAGTTAGTGGTAGCTATTAGAAAACGACTTTTTTTCTCTTTGCGGCGGAATGCGCGCAGCTTTAAAGTAAATTTAATTGGGGGAAATGTATTTAATAAAGAATTCTCCTTTTCGAAAGCTCGCGGAAAAAATTCAAATTCTCCTAAGCTGCGGGAGCATGCTCTTGCGCGGCGCGTTTTTCTCCGTCCTACCTTGGCTTAAGAAAAAGAGCGGAGTTATCTTTCTCAAATTAATTAGAGATTAAGCGCTGCCTTCCGTCCCTTTCTTCTGCGATTGCGGGGGCAAAAAAAAACAGTTCGCGTAATTGTGATGCCTCGCGATGGCTACTTTCTCCAAATTGCTAATGAGAAGAAAAAGTTCGCAAAAAGTGGCGTTTAAAAATTGCGCTGTGGACACGGCGGGCAAAAAACGCCGCAAAAACCCTCGCTCCCTTGGGGAGGCCTCTCCGCTTTCTCTTCCTTCCCCCACAATGCGCATCTGCTTAATCAACCAGTGTCACTTGGCTTTTGAGTTGCGGCCATATTTGGATTCGAATGCAATCCGGATGGAAATAATTGCGTACGATTTCCACCATTCAGTGTGTTTCATTAGTGCGTTTCACGGCTTTCATTTCGAACCAACGCGTCTCCTAGGGTCATGGAAGTAAGGTGTACCCCTAGGTAAGTGACCATGGGGAATCCTTTGAGATGACTTACAGCACCCCAAAATAAGAAAGTTAAAAAATTAAATTAGAAACTAAAGATGGCAGATCAAAAACTTTTTATGAGGAAATTGTTGGCAATATCATGAAAAACGCGCAGAAAAAATCAATGAAAATTTTTTAAATATTCGAGAAGATATTAACGAGTGAAAACCTCTTTTTTAGGCCTCAAATAAGAAAAAATTCTCAAATTTGGGAGGTTCTTTAATTTTTTAGTTAAAATTTGTCTTTATTTAGCTAAAAAACGCAAAAGCTACATGATATTACTGGAAAATTTGCAAATTTGCGATTTTTTTCTTTTTGGAGGCGCTTAAAAAAAGTGCTATTTTTACTTGCTGATATCTTCTCGAATATTGAAGATATTTTCATTAAATTTTTTTCTGCGCGTTTTTTATGGCCAACAATATTTTCATTAAAGTTTTTGTTCCTTCTACCGACTTTAGTTCTTTAAATTTTTTTATATTTCTTGTTTAGCTGCTAGGAGCGCTGTAAATCATCTCTATGGTTACTTATTTACAGGTACACCTTAATTCCATGACGCTTGGAGACGTTGGTTTCAAATAAAAGCAGTAAAACGGACTTTTGAAACACCCTGCATACAACATTTACTGTTAGATTTTTCGGACTGCTTCTTATTGATAATATTACTACATTAAATCCTGTATCTTCGCTATTTCTGTTGGTTTTTTTTCTTCTTGTTTGGAGTCTATGTTTCAAACACGCACATCCAACAGTTTTATTTATAGAAACTTGGAGTTTTAAAAATAAAAATATTAATTGTAATGCGTTTTTAGGCTTTTTCAAAGCTACATTTCACAATTCAAAGCTATACTTAAAGTTATTTTTAGCTAAAACAGTTTGATGGCAATATCATTTTAATTTCATTTACGTTAGTTTTCGAACATGCACAACTTTTACCTTATTTAAACGAATCAACACCCAGTTATATTTTTCATTTAAATATTATTATGAAAAATATATATTTATAGTATTTTTAGTATATTTATAATAGTTTTAAACTTATATTTGCTGCATATATTTAAGGATTTTTTTATAGTTAAGAGTATAACGTATTAGTATGATTAGCTAGTTAATAAAACAATTTAATTATTAGTCTTATGGTTATTTAATTACTTATAATTGTCTCTTGGCGCATTTGAGATGTGAGGTTGTTGTATATGGTCTGATAAGGGTTTTAGACTACCTGTCACTGCACAGTAAGTATAAACTATGCATTCCCATGTGTGATAATGCATGCATTTCCTCAATTGAGTTATTTTATAAAAAACCTTAGTGGTTATTTGTGTTAAGTTTAGTTTTTCTTTACCACCAAGCCTATAATTTCACCTTCGTGTGTTTGAAGGCGCTTTCCTCCTCTTAAAACGTTTTTATTTCGTTAAAACTTTTATGGGGCGTCGGGTTGCTCAGTTGAATAGTTTTTTAAAGCCTCTAACTGGTTAAAAAAAGGGCCGATTGAATCTCTCTGAACTGAGCTCCCCGTCGCCAGTTTTGTGCTAGAATGGGTGAAGCTCCGAAAAAGGAATGGGGAGGTAAGTGTCCTCTACCTCCATCTAAGTTGTGCCTCCGTCTAGGTTTCGTTTCCCAGCAACACTGAGTAGATCCTCCTTCCCTTTTAGTTTCTCAGTGTTTTTCGGCCCTTAAGGTAGTTATATACGATGAAGCTGTGTCAAATGTAAGCAAGCATTTGAGTATAACTACAAATGATTTGGTTTGGCATTTATTCCCCGTCTTGGACGCAAAAAGACATTTGAATGACATTTTTGGTATGAAACTTTTCCAAAAAGATCGACAGAAACTAACTTTCTTTATGGCTACTTATTAACCCAATTGTTTTCTTGATAATTCAATCCAAATTTTATTTTTTATTGAATATAAGAAGATAGTTTTTGGATAAATCGAGATGTGTTAAGATAAGAATTTAGAAAAAAAACATTAAAAAAACTGCATTCTCTGAACTTCACTGATGTTGAGATAAACTGGAGGTATTTTATGAAATGAAAATATTCATTTTCCAATTCCTATTCCTGTAGCTTCACCCATTTTCTCGATTTCATAACACTATAAGCTTTGCGATTGCATTTTTTATATTTTGTATAACATTGCATATAACTACCTTTAGGGAAATGGATTACTGATTATTTGACTTGGGGATATTCGATGAATATAATTTTAAGTTTTCTTTACACACCATTGCTCTAGGTCCACTTTTGAAAGTCTTCATAGCTTCTATCATTTATCTAATTTAGATAACTTTAAACCTATACGTATTAAGTTGTATGAATTGTTACTAATATATTTCTCTTAGTTTTCTTTTCTTTTGTTAAAAACATCTAAGAAACTAAAAGTTTCTTTAGAAAGCTTACAACTGTTTGAAAAATCAAAGAGAACAATAACGATAAAAGATAGATGTTTAACTCTATCAATACCTAACTAAATGTTAAATTGATACATTATGCTAAAATTGTAAATTATTAGATATTTATATGACCCCCATCCCTTAGATATAAGACTAAACAATACCCTAACTCCTTGAAAATTCTCTATGTCTTTGTATGAGTAGGTAAACTAGGTCCTTCCCAGCTCTTTTGGGTTTTCTTTTTCATAAGGTGCTTGATTTTTAATTTTTTTTTCAAAACACGTAAAAATATTTGTACAAAAGACATAAAAAACTTCTTAATTTGACAATTTATATTTCTAAGAAAAAAAGAAAGAATAAGTACCTCATAATTTTTTACTGAAATACTTTTTAATAGTGTTAAAATGATGACACTGGTTTTGTTTTATTAGCCAAAAATTTTAATCTTTCCCCACAGATTTTATATAAGTTTTACGCCCTAAACACATTCATCCCTAAGTTTATTATATGGAAAAAGTAAGGGGATCCCCAAGTTTCAGTAATCCATCCTCTCCCTTTAGTGGAAGTGTTGAATTGTGATGTTTGGCTTTTTATTCACGCAGTCGGCCCAAGACCCACAGTGCGAATGACGTTAAAGAAAAATTGTTACAAGTCCTTTTGGCTCAATCGCAGAATCTGTTGGTCAGTTCCGGATGCCCCATCGACCTGGTGAGTGTGAGTATCCATTTGAAGCGATGTGTCTTTCCTCCCGCGCTGCGTTCAAACCGGTTTTTTATTGCTGTCGCCAAACACGAATTTATTAATTCAATTGAACGTAACTTAAAACAATCAAACAACTACATATCAGTCACCAAGGATTTAATATTTTTAATTTAATGAAAGGAACCGACCATTTTTTATTATAATTATAATTTAAATTCAATATAATGCACTATAAAACTATTTAAAATAAAAATTGTGTATAACGTGAATTTTAATTCCATATTATTAACAGTCAAATAAATTTAAGCAGTTTTAATATTTTTCAATTTACTCTGAAAAGGGGGGCTTACACTGAATGATATCCTCAAGCGATATTTTTATAAATTTTATAAAATATAGTCGGCAAGTAATTTTCAGGAATATTTCTTAGGCCTTTTACAGTCATTTGATAATTTTTTATTCCAAAGTAATGATTTGTTAAAGCATTTTTAAGTTTATTTCTTATTTAAAAATAGTGTAACACATTGTAAGATAAACTAAATGTATTTTAAGTACAAATCTTAACATTTTAAGGGCATCGGTATTTTATCAAATAAGGCGTTACATTATACCAATAATATTCTACGGATTTATTTTATTTTAACTTATTTAAAGATTACAATTATTTCAAAAATCTTCTTGACGCTTGGAAAATGCGTCTGAAAATTTAAGAATGCTGGACTCAAAAAACTAAATTTTAATTTCTTGAGCTTATCCACTCTCAAGAAAGATTGTTTAATATTGCACCTTCAAGATCTATTATATTTTCAATTGTAGGAAACCCTTTTTCCTTTTACCATTTTAGGGAAATGGATTCGGTATACTTGTTTTCTAAAAATGTATTGTTGGTAGTGTTTTTTTTCACAATTTACGCTAAAAAGATTCGGGTACTGACATTTATAAACAGGTACGAAACTTTCACAAAAATGTTAATTCCCTTCCAATTTCCATCAAACAATTTAGTTTCACAAAGATGTTAATCTTCAGGTAAGTGACCTCTAATAGTTCTCAGGCGAAGCTGAAGGGGTGTTCAAAATGTCCTTGTAAAGTGACCAAAAAAGAAAATTGAATTTTTCAATTTCGGTTGTTTGATTTGGGTGGTCTAATTCAAGGTCATTTAGTATCACCCCCTGGTAAGTTGTGTTTTTCTATTTTTTTTAATCATAAAGACCAATGTACCCCGGAGGACTTTGAGTGTGTGGAAGACCCAAACTTCAAGGATGTCAGAAATTTCTATTTTGAGATCATTTACATTGATATCTAAGTGTAACATGCAGCTTTTTAGGCTTTCTATTAATTGTGCTTTTCTATTATGAAGTCACTCATTTTTAACTTGTTTTTTTGTTACTATACTTATGTATAATAACGAAGAATTAAGTAAATTAGAATAACAAACATTTAAATGTATTATCAATGGTTTTTTTTCTTGGTTTTGGCAACTTTCTATAAAATATTTTGCAAATTATACCCTTTTGTCTGACAACTTTCAGGTGAAACAGGCTTAATTTCAAAGGTTTCGTATTTTGTCCTGCTTACATGATCCTTTTTTTCCTTTTAATAGCTTAATATAACCATCTTAATTTTAACTTTATGTAGAATTTATTCAAAAAATTAGAAGAATTTAAAGTTATCAAATTGAATGAGCAGATTTCGTGAAAAATACTCCCGTGCCTATTTTTAAGGAGACTAAAGTCTTGGTGAATTAAATAAAGCCTAATCCTGATATTCATAAAAAAGGGACATGTAATGAAATGAAATTCATATTTGTCATTTCAACCCAAAAAAATTTCAATACTGCTTCTATGCATCAATAAAAAACAAACCTATTCATTCCCCATTCCATAAAAATTCTCATACATCAAGTTAATGAAATGGATTTATAGTTGATACCTTTTATTTCTGTTATTGCAACTTCACTTTCTAACTGATAACTTCATCTTAATAGCAACTAGCTGACGAACTTCATTGCTGGTTAGCCTAATTTTTATTATGCGTCGCCATTATTTTTTAAAAGCATATTTTTCTTCTAACAATTTTTAATATTTATGTTTTAGTCTTCCACTATGTGGAATTATGTTGCGCGTGAGCATTCACTGTGCTTCTTGTATACAGTAATGTGAATGCACTTTCTTTACATAATTCCCAAAATACCTCCCGTTATGGAACAACGTGCATTAGCCCGTTGCAGGAACGTCCTTTTCTTTACAAAACTCTCGAAAACGTAGCAAAACCTTCGATACAAGTTAATTGTTTCGAAGTCTCGCTTTTTTGTCGGAAGAAAAGGGGAAGGCTTAATAAAAAAGGGTGGAAAGCGGGGAGGAAGAAAAAGCGGCGTCGTTAAGAAGAAGAAGTCCCTCTCACAATGCTGCGCGCGTTGTGTTTTTGCGAATGGCTTCCGATTGGAGTTTTTGATCCCCGGGCGGAGCATTCTAATTTGGCGGGCCACCTGAGCCAGGTAATGATTCCTTCCCTTTTTCCCCTAATCTATTGAAATTCCTCCCCACGCGGCTTTTTTGCGTGCCCAGCGTTGTGAGAAATGAGCTCAGTGCTCAGGCCGTGTGAAATCTGCGCGTGTCCCGCTCTGCGATAAGCCTGGATCTGATTGTTGATGTTGGGATTAGGCGGCCCGCGCCCGGGATTAAGTCGCGAAAAGAAGACTTCCCTCCGCACGCATGGCTGCCTCCACTCCACCCACTGGCAACCGTGCGCTAATCACAAAGAATTAGACTGTTGTGAAGGAGTGCCGTGATTTGTCAGCAACTTGCTTCCCGGCTGACTAAGCCCTTCGAAGAGTTTTTCGCTCGCCGCCAAAAAGAGACGGAAGGGGAAAAACTGTGTACTTAAGTTCTTTCTCATAAATTACTGTCATAACGCATAAAGCCGTTGTCGCGAAGAAAGTCGAGAATTGTTCGCGAAACTTTTCGTTCCCTCGTGCGCTCGAGTAATTGTTTGTAACGCGGCTCTGCACTCGTCCTGGTGCTGTTGCCAGATTCCTTTCCGCTCCCCCGCCCCCTCCTCCCTAGTTACTTTGCCAGAAAGTTTGCGGCAATTAGAGGACAGCAACAAGTGGCCACATAATTAATGCTCTTGACCTAATTGACCTGATTGTTTTGGATTTATTTGCCGCCCGCCGAGAGGAAAAATTGGCTTTCCGATGATTTTGCGGCTTTTGCGCTTCAGTAACGCTACATAATGTTCTCGTTTTGTTTAAAAAATGTTTTGAAGTATAATTAGACGATATCTATTATATTGATCCCCGTTTGTAATTTCCTTAGACTTTTCCGAATCGTCAAGGAGCATGATGTCAAAAGTTTTTGGGTTTTCTGAAATTGGGTGAACTCATTTAGACTATTTTGGCCACCAAATACAACTCAAAATAGTGCCTTTTGACTTTGATCAAATAATAGGGTTCTAAATCTGTTTACTTTATCTTCTAAATCTAAGAATGTTTTAATGAACACACTCAATTCCAATGCTTCTTTATATCTTCCCTCACATTGTTTCAAATTTATTTTATAAGAATAGAGAAAAGGGTGGACCGAAATTTTTTTTTTGAAATCTCTCGGGTAGGATGACAAAAGTTATGTATTTCTATTATTAAAGGTGTGGAAAATTTGGGAACACTACTTCAGAGGTATGCAACTTGTAAAAGTTGCGCATCGAGCTTGAAATATTGAAATAGTATTAGAAAATACCGCTGTGCCTAAAATAAGTTGTAGATTGGAAACTTCTTTTTACTAATATATGTTTCCTGATATCTTAAAAGGTGTCCACAGAAGATAAAAATAGAACGTAACCTTTTTCACTTTAGCCACTGTTTTTGTTTGCAACTGCTAAAATCATAGTTAACGACCCAACGCGTAATGGTAGTGTGAAAATAGCTTAAAATAGGGAGTAACATGGAAAAACTTCAAACAAATAATTTTTCAACTATTTTCAGTTCTACCAAAATGGACTTATTGACAAAAGAAAGTCTACCCCACTCTGGGTGGGCATGGTTTAAACCATTTGGTTTAAACCACGGTTTAAACCAAATGGTTTTTTTCAAAAAAAACACCAAAATGGTTTTTTTGGGTTTTTTCCAGAAAATATGCAATTTTTTAAAGAAAAACTTTTGGGTTTATTAAAGTAATTTATTTATTAAAATATTGTCTCTTAATATATTTTTTTTTCATAAATACAAATATATTTATTATAATATATATATATATATATATATATATATATATATATATATATATATATATATATATATATATATATATATATATATATATATATATATATATATATATATATATATATATATATATATATATATATATATAATATAATATTACATTCTAAATTATTTTTAAAGAATTAGAAATTTTTACTTATATTTATTATATTTTAAAGAATTAGAAATTTTTACTTATATATATATATATATATATTAAAAAAGAACTTGTTTTTTATGTTTTGAAAAGAAATTCCATGGTGTTATTCAATAAAAACCAAGTATGGTTTTTTTAATTTATTCAGAACAAGAAATTTTATTGTACCTTGCACTATAAAAACCAAATGGATTTTTTAACTCACTAAGCACCAATAATAAAAACCACTTGATATTTTGCTTTGAAAAGAAATTCTTGTTTTTTTAGTTCAATAAGAAAAGGATATTTTAATGCACCAAAAAAAACAATTTTTTTACTCACTCAGCACCGGCTATTTAAGTAGTATCTTATAAAAACCACTTGGTTTTTATACTTTGAAAAGAAACTAACTTTTTTTTTAAATAAAAACCAATATGGTTTTTTTATCATATAAACCCCATTTATTTGAATCCATTATAAAAACATCAGTTGGTTTTTTTTTGTAATAAATAAAAATCTTACTAAAATGTACACATATACACTTTTCTGATGCAATAAAAAACAGTGGTTTTTATATGCAGCAAAAAATCCTGATTTATGTATAAATTTAACTTTTTAAAAAATTAATTTTAATTCGTTAATTAATTAAATCACTTGGTTTATAGCTGAATTGATTAACTATTAATTCCATGGATTTATAACAGAAAAAACTAAGTAGCTATATTTATGCGGGTACGAAAAAAAGTTAAAAAAAATCACTGGTTTTAAAAAAAAAAACAAAAAAAAACTGGTTTAAACCAAAAAAACCAGGTTTAAACCAAAAAAAAACCCCGGTTTTTTTGTTTTTTTTGAAAAAAAACAGGTTTTTTTCTCACCCTGACCCCACTGTATAATAACGGGAGGGTGTTCTTTTTAAAAATCAGAAAATCGTTCAAATTTTGAATTAAAAGCAAATATAGTAGGGCAATTCCACGGGTAACTGACTCTCATATTTTAAGAAAAACGCTTAGTATTTTGTAATTTTCTTCCCAGAAATAAATTATAAAAAAATACTTTCCACCCAGTTAATTGCTTTCTTGTTAGCTTAATATAATGGCACAATTAAATTTTCAAATTTATTTTTGAAAAATTTTAAACAACATGGTAACTGACTGATATTTGTGAAACATTTATGTCAGTCAGTTACCTTGTTGTTTAAAATTTTTTTAAAAATAAATGAAAACACGTTTTGAAAATTTAATTGTGCCATTAGTGCCCATCCCAAATATGAAACTTAATAGTAATTAGTATAGGATTTTGTGAGTATATCAGCATACTAAAAACAAATATTTTAACAAAATATTATCTTATTAGAGGAGAATTGGGAAATAAGAAACATGGTTTTTTTTATTGGATGCTTTGTGCGTGGGCCAAAAAATCACGGAATATCTTTTAAACATATACTTTATATTACAAAAAAAGTATTGTTTAAGAATAATTATTTCAGTTAAAAATTACCATCTGTGTGAAGTTGATACTTCCAGCAAAATCATCCACCTAAGTCATGCTTTTTCAGCTATTTCAATTTATTTTGTTTTTGTAATTAAAATCTTTTTTAATTTTTAGTAAACTTTTATGTGGTTAAAAGGGCTACATAATTCACTTTTTTCTTCAACTTTGGTTGTAGATCATTCTTGAAAATGCCCTGTTTTTACTACCCCATTTAGACAAAACTTTGGTGTAATAAGAAACACAAGCTTTTTATCGGGTCTGGTTCAAAATCCCGACAATCAATTGCCCGACAGGTACGTTTGCCCGACATCATCATCATCATATTCAATGCGATACAACGAAGGAAGGAGGGAGAATTGTCGGGCAAACGTACCTGTTGGGCAGTTGATTGTCGGGATATTGAACAGATCCCCTTTTTATCCTTGAAATATTATTTATCGCATTTTTCAATTTATTATACTTCAATATTTTATTGTTTTTATTTTCTGCATCAAGAAAAGTTAAAATTCAGTAAAGTTTATCTTTACTTCATTTTTCAGAAAACAGTAGGGTGGTACGACACTTTTTACTCACCAGTTTAATGTTTATTGAAAAATGTATAACTAATTGCATTGAAGTTCTATGTTAAATTTGCGTTTTAATTTAAGTTATGGTGAGTAAAATAAAATGTTAACTTGGTTTTTTATATTCACTTTTACTGAGAAAATTACGTAAAAACAGAATGTTAAAGCACAGAGGGCGGGGGGTTAGTTTTGAGGTTTTCTTCACAAGCTTCCTTAACTATTCGAACCCAAAGAAAAGGGGAGCGCTGAGTTTAGGAACCGACCTTAAAAAAACTGAGTTTGCTAGAAAATTGAGTTTACTTTGGGGGAGAATAACTCTTTAGTCTCACTAAGTGTTGTTTTAAGTGTTATATTTAAAAATATAGGGTTGCGTAAAACTTTCACCTTGTAACATTTTAGCCTAATTTTTAACTGAGCATATCTTGAAATAGTTTCTTTATATTAATACTTTTATTTCGTTTTTAATTGTTTTAATTAGTAAAAAACTGGCGTGTTTCGTGGGGTAAGAAGATACAATCGCTAGAGGTTATAAGATGCAAATAAATAATTCCTTTTCGCTTTTACTTAGCAGGTGTTTTATTTTTTCAAAGATATTGAGATACAAAGATAAAGAGTGTTTTATTTTTCTGTAAAAAAATCAGCTCCAAAAACTTAAAAGAAAATCCATGCAATTTTGCATGTTTCTTATTACTCCATTCATTTCTTATAACCCTACTCTCCCCTACTTCGAGAAACACACATGTTATATAACCCTTCATTTTATCATCCGCCATTTTGGAAAACAAGCATTCTCCTTTATTTTTTTTAAGTTCTACTTAAGTATGCACGAACACGCTCAGGAGAAATTGTTAATTTTCTAATTTCTACGTATTGGTTAATTATAAATTTTCTAGCTTGTAACTTCTTAAATGTAACTATTTTATTTTAATGTGAATCTCAAAGCATTGAATAAAAAGAATAACAAACTAAGTACAGTGTATTTAATTCAAGTTATATCAGGTTTTTTCTCTGTTGTAAGATACGAATTTTTTTATTAATTGATGCATTATTTTGAAGTACTACAGGGTGTATCATTATGAATGGGTCGAAGTTCTTGGGGAGGTAGAGTACATCATAAGGATTCCGAATTGCAAAGGAACCCATGGTCCCAGACGTCATCTTATGTGGCTTGGGGGTATTGAAACTACCCACGGGACCCGAAAAACGAGGTGGCGAAAGTTCCGACTTGCCGATGCTTCTTCGCGGTGTTCTGCACCCAGCGACGTTTTCTCGATCGCTTCCCGACAGAATTCAACCTAACCACCGATTGTTTTCATGATTACATCAGAACTTATGCGATAGCAGATGGTTTACTGAAAGGAAAGTATTGGATCGTGTCGATCATGATGAAGGATGATCGACACGATACCGGCTTACTTGACGAAGTAAGGGTGGTAGTTTCAAAATACCCCGTAGCCCCTTATGGTGACGTCTGGGACAATGGGTTCCTATGCAATTCTGAATCCTTATGATGTACCCTACCTCCCCTAGAAGTTTGTTCCTTTGATAATGATACACCCTGCATAACTTTTTCATTTTGAATGAAAATTGTAAATATTTTAAATAATAAAATATATTTATGTTTTATAGGAGTTTAAAGCAAACGCTTCTCCTTCAAAATTATTCTCTGCATCTTAAAAAATAATTTCTTATGTCTTAGATAGAGATGGGAATGGCCCGAAAAAAACCGGAAACTTTGGGAAAAAAACCGGTTTTTTTCCAGTTTTTTTCCGAAGGGTTTATTTCTTTCCGGAAAAATTGAAAATGTTAATTTAAAATACATTATTTAGAATATATTTTTTAACCGATTTTTATATATTTTATAACCGATATCAATTAAAAGATTATTTAGATGATAATCTTATACAATAAAGCAGTGGTCTCCAACCCCCGGTCCGCGGACCGGTGCCGGTCCGTGGATGAAATGGTACTGGGCCGATCATTTCATTGAAAATGAATTTAAATTTTAGGTTTATACTTCAAATTAATGAATGAAATGAATTATAAATAACTTTATATTTATTTTTTGGTGTTAATGTATTTTATTTTGAAAGCATGTTTAAATACAATTGAAATAAAATTAATAAATCAAAATAATCTAGAATGTAAACAATCAACGCCCCCCCCAGCGGGCCGCGGTAAAATTATCAAACGTTTACCGGTCCGTGGTGGTAAAAAGGTTGGGGAACACTGCAATAAAGTACTTAAGAATTAAGTTTTAACCATATAATAAGCATTCTTTTCCCAAAAAAGTTGGATTCCACTCGGGAAAAATTGAAAATGTTTAAGTTTGTATGCATATAAAAATTTTCTACATTCACATTCTAATTTTTTCTCATTTGATATTTTTTATACTCAATATTTCACATGAAAACACAAATTTGGAAAAATTAAACTGCAAGATAAATTATTTTAACCTCCAAATGTTATTTATTTTACTCTAAATACAAAAATAATTATGCAATGCAAATTAATATCAATAATACCAATTAGGATTAGAAGAAATATAAATTTGGTATTCTTATACATTAATTATAAAATGCAGCACTTAAAATTAATATATTTTAACCATTGAAAACCCATTGATGTATAATTTTCGGTCACCTGTAAGAGTCAATTTGACTCCTTGGTGTCTCATACGTGTATTTTTGTCATTTTCCCTTATATTTTTGTCTTTGTTTTGACCTTAAATATGTATATATATTAGTAAATAAATAAATTTGATTTGAAAAAAAAAAAATTAAGTCAGATTGTCTAACAATCATAAGCATATGAAATGACATACTAATACTTATTCAAGTTTCTCTGCTTTATCTGAATTTTGAAAAAAATTTAGATCAGATTTCAAAGTTTGGGATTATTGGAGGCTTTAAATGGGGTATGTCCTTTAACATAAGTAAATGTCAGGTACTTCATATGGGTCGGGGGAATGGTAGGGCAGAATTTTATCTGCAAGGGGACAAAGTTAAAGAAGGTAATATGATCAAAGATTTAGGGGTGATAGTAAATGAGGACTTTAAATGGGTTCATCAGTGTTCATCTGCTAGTAAAAAGGCTAATAGGATATTGGGATATATTAAAAAAACTGTTTCTTCAAGGTCCGAGGATATTATTTTGCCACTATACAGAGGCTTGGTGAGACCTCATCTAGAGTATGCTGTTCAGTTTTGGTCTCCATACTTAAAAAAAGATATTGATGCAATAGAAAGGGTTCAGCATAGGGCTACTAAAATGGTCATGGGTATATCCAGTTTAAGTTATGAGGGAAGATTAAAGAAGCTAAATATGTTCACTCTAGAGAGAAGAAGGATTAGAGGAGATTTGATTCAACTATTTAAAATGGTAAAGCAAGGGGACACAGAGGGACTAGATTTCAATATGGGTAATAGAACAAGGGGTCACAATTTCAAATTGAATAAAGTAAAATTTAAGACGGATTGTAGAAAGCATTATTTCTTTAATAGGGTAGTGGATAGATGGAATGCGTTGCCTGAAACAATCGTAAATTCAAGTGGGGTAAACGAGTTCAAGGGGAAAATTGACAGATACTGGGATTCTGGTAGTTTGGGTTAAAAAGACTGGACCAACCTTGCTGGGCTTACGCCTGTAGTTGG
This sequence comes from Tetragnatha versicolor, assembly GCA_024610705.1. Lineage (NCBI taxonomy): Eukaryota > Metazoa > Arthropoda > Arachnida > Araneae > Tetragnathidae > Tetragnatha > Tetragnatha versicolor. The sequence continues at coordinate 45,585,714 of JANDEH010000009.1, forward strand.
TCGACTTAATTTGTATTTGTATTTGTATTTATATTTATATTGCATATATTATTTTATAGTTATAAAAACTGTAGTTTTTTTAGTTTTAAAATTACTCGTAAAATGCTGCATATTTTTATTTCGGAAGAATTATTTTTAATTAATTTTTAATGATTTAATAACTTATAATACATAATGACTAATGATTTTTTTATACAACGAATGATTATGTAGCTTCTAAAAAAATATGTATTCAAAAACTGCTCTTTTCTAAGCAAAAAGGTCAATTTTTCCGACTTTTCCAATTTTTCCGGAAAAAAACCGGTTTTTTTCCTGTTTTTTTCCACCTTCCCAAAATTTCCGGAAATTTTCCATCTCTAGTCTTAGATTAAGTAGGAAAGTCAAGCACAGTATAATTTTTCCTTTTTAGTTTTCAATATTCTACCAAACTTGCTTTCAAAATTTGTATTATCTCAGTTAGTATTTATACAAGTTAACTCCTCAGCTTTTTATAGTTGTCTACAATTTTTTTACCGAACTCTTAAATTAATGTTTTTAGGTATATAAAATTCCTCTTCTTGAATTGGAAAGTGGGTAAGCAAATGGAAATCTAAACTCAATGAAAATAAATACGAGTATGTTAACAATAAAGTAAAAATTAGATATTTTTTTTAATCCTGTTGGGTTACTTTCTTTATAATCGCAAATAGAACAAACTGCTGTTTTTGAATTGATAGCAATTAATTTCGAAGAGATGCTCTAGATCTAAGAACAGGAGTTACAAAATATAGCATCTCGAATGCAGTTTGTGTTTTGAATTTTCCTGATTCCGTCTTAATTTACTAGTTCATTTTAAAAACTAGTCAACTAACTTATTTACTAGTTTATTTTAAAACACACTTAAGAGAGTGAGATATTTTGAGGAATGGAACACACACACAGCTCATAAAAACGATTTTGTGGGAAATTTAGAAAGTTTTGTTATAAGTAGTGATGGGCAGGTATCGATACCAAATACTTAAGTACTCGATACCTATAGGTATCGAGTGTATTCGATACCCACAAAAGTATCGATACTTTATTGACATATTTCGTTTTAAATTTTTCAATGAAGTAATCTTTATAATACCTACTGTAGATCAAACTCAGCCTGTTTCCGTTTTCATTTTGCAACGCTCAAACCCAAGTCGTTATCATCCGCGAGAGAAATTTGACGCGGCTAGGTTTTTCCCCCGCCAAATCCTTCGCCTCTATCCACCTCCAGGCCCGTAGCTACGGGGCTTTTTGATGGATCGCTTTCAGTTTTTTGAATATTAGTCTGATTATGGATAGGCCCTAAAAAAATTGTCCCTTCAGGTTCATTTCCCGACATTGAAAAAAAGTACTCGATACCTATAAGTATTCGATACCAAAGTATTCGATACCTATAAGTATTCGATACCAAAGTATTCGATACCTAAAATTATCGATTTTGCCCATCACTAGTTATAAGTTGTCATTACTAAGTCGGCATTTTAAAGAAGAGAATATGGTCAAAACCGTAGTTTTTAAAAAATTGAAAAAAAAATTGGTGATGGTAAAACTTACTAGCATTTTTTGTTGCATAACCATCAAGTTATATTGAAACTTCATATTCATATTTAAAATTCAGAAGAGTTATCGAAAAAAGAGTGACTATCTCCAAATAATATGAGAAGTGAAAAATAGCTGAATTTATTTCCATCATGAAATTTTTCAACATCAACTCATGAAGTTTTTTTAAAATGAAATTATGAAATTGATGGTTGAATTACATTTTTGATAAGTTAACATTAACCCCTTAACAGTGTCGCCCGAACTCAGCTCGGGCAACCACTACGTGCAGAATTTGTGATGCCCGAACTCAGCTCGGGCAGGAGAAAAATTGACGTTTCCCTTTGTAAAGCCCAAACTGAGTTTGTTTCGATGATGATAGTGATTTTTCGTCGTTTAGAGATTGTGAGACATCATGTTTAAATAATCTTGTTCCTAATTTAATAAGATGTGTGCGTAATCCAATACTTTTTTATGTGTATGTTAAAATAATTAGTACACTTGTAATTACATTTAAATTTTGATTTTTTTTAAACTTTTTTCTAACACTTATATGAATATAAAGAACAAAATTAAACAGTCAAAAAAAATTTCCATTTTTGGTCAATTTTTCTGAAATAAATGTCACTGTTAAGGGGTTAAAAATAAAAATATAAACACAAAAACGAATAAAGTTATTAAATAAAATGAAACTGCTATTAAAGTTCAGAAGGGCAGTATTAAAATTGTTATTTAAGATATTGTTCTACTTATCTTGCAGAAAAAAGTATAGGAACACAAATTAATTTTAATTACAAATTGAATATGAAAATACAATAAAATAACAATGTGATATTTTGTGATGTTTTCTATTAACCTCTGACTTATCTCCATCGTTATAAAATGTTGGCCAAGCCACTATGTAGTTTTGGTGTCTGGGATGTTTGAATTGATTAATATTTTTTGAACTTTTAAATTATGACGTTTATCAATTTATCTGGTTAACGTCCTGACCAATCTTTCATCTCTTGTTAAAATGAAATAAACTAGTCTGTGTTTTATCTTTCCTTACTCCTTATGCTGCATTTCCCTGAATTCAAGGTACAGTATCTACCTGTAGGGTGAAGTTATTTTCCCTTCTTTACCACTGATGTGTAGAGCGAAACGTGAAGATTTTTTTGGTAAAAAATTTATTTGAAAACTTTTTTGCATTTTTTCAACTGGTGATTTAATTAATCCTCACAAAAAAATTTACATTAGTTTTGAATAAACAGAAACTAGTCAGCCTCATTACCACGAGCTGTCCTGGTTTTGATAAAAGCCCTCGGAATAAAAACTCCGGGGAAGATTCTTTGTTAGGGATTGCGTTTCGCTAAAAAAAAATTTACATTACCGTTTCGAGATCGACATCAGTATCATTACGATGAGCCGGGCCGGCTTTGATGAAGAAGTAAGAAGTTCGTCGGATTGCGTTGTTTTTTGGGGGAGGGGGGCGATTGACGGGGGAGGCCGCTTGATTGGAGTAATGTCTTAAGCGGACGGTGGTGTCCGCTAATCCGCGCGGCCCGGTAATAGCAAATGAGGCGCTATTTTTGGCCGCAAAGAAAAGCCTGTTGCTTTGATCTGGCGCCCGGAGATTCGGCCTTTTTGCGCGAGAAAAACCGGGCCGCTTTAATTACTCCACCGCACGCCCCGGTAATATCATTAGGGCCGGAGGCGAGCCCGGAATTAATTCCATAAACAGGGCGCGCCGCCTTTTTGCGCCCGCCGCTCTAATGTAATCTTCATTACCGGGGATTACGCGCCCGCTCTTTCTCGGGGCGGCGTTCCCTTTCAGTCGCGGCCGCCCCCCGTAATCCGACGCGTCCCCGGTGGGACGGGATAATGGGATGGGCGCGCGCCGCGAAAAATGGACGCCGCTTATCCAGTTTCGGCGGCGCGCTAACAGGATGTCTTGGCGCGCGCAACAAGTAATCGCGTTCGGATTCCGCCAGGATTACGGCCGCCCGCGTAATTAATAGGCCCGGCCGCGAAAAACGCCCTCCGCCGCGCGACAATGTGATTAGGCGGCCGATACGCCTTGTTAATGTCGCCTAATGTGGTTAGGCGCCCGCTTTTTTAACGCAATTGCGAACGCAATTAGCGCGCGCTCTGCAATTGCCGCCCCTTGTCAACTTTAAAATGGGCGAATTAAAACGTATTCGCCGAGATCTGAGGAGTCATTTTTCTGCCGCGGCTTTTCACCTTGCATTACTCTCTTGATTTTGTTTTTCGATTGCTTTTGGAATTGTGGATTTTATTTTTTCTTGCCAACTGTTATTGATTTAAAACCTAGTAATTAAAGGGGCCGTTCTCTGTATTTGTCATATTTTGTTTTTCCCTAATTGTTTTGTAAATTTGAAAATAATCAACTTTTTTCCATGCTGATGTCTTGCTGACAAGGTTATACAGGGTGTATCTGAAATGGTGCAACAAACATTCAGGGATGATAGTAGACACCTAGACGAGTCAGAATCACGTAGGATTTGGGGGTCCCAGACCAAATCCCAGGGAGTTAAAAATGGAGCGACACCCCAAAGAAATTATTGAAAAATTCAATTTGTAGTAATTCAATTTGTAATATTAAATGCTTGAGATCCTGTTAAAGTTTGTTTTTTGCGTGCGCAAACAGCTGTTCTGGAAACAGCTCTAGAAACTCTTTGCGCACGCAAAAAAAACAAATTTTAACAGGATCTCAAGCGTTTAATATTGATTGTATTTACATGAAACTTTGGACTTTAGGGTTTTCAACTATGATCTTTAAGATTATCTAATCAAAAGAAAGGATTTCGAAATACAAAATAAGGTTTTGGCAGAGTTTTCACATTTTTTTTGTGGTATTTTGCCTTTTTTTATATTAAAACAAATTTTGAAGTGGAGACTTTTGAGATAATCTTAAAAATCATATTAAACCACAATTTTTGAGACCATAATTAAAGGTTTACCAATAGTAGTTCTTCTGCAAATTAGATTTTAGAACATTTTTAAAGAAGTTTAATTTTAACATCAAGAAACAAAAATTGCATGCTATAAACTTTACCAAAATGTCAAAATACTGTGAAATGCTTTGATCTATTATCGAATCTTTGTCTATATATCTATCTTTGATCTAAATCAAATTTAACTATTTGCGTAAAGAATTGAAAAAAATTTTGTGATCTAATTGCTACAACTAACAATTTCATAACTCAACCTGTAGAACTTGTTTTTCCTTTATAAAATAAAGTATGCAAGAAAGCAAACTTTCAAAGTAAGCGTTTTGAGCTGATTCTTTAAATTCGATTAAAAAGTTATATCATATTTTTTCATCTCTTTACATTTAACTCTTAATTGTATAAATTGAAAAAAAATTAGAGAGATAAATGTTATTTAAAAATTTATCTTAACTTTTTACACCTGTAGAACTTCTTTTCCGTTCCTTTATGTATGCAAGAAAGCAAACTTGGCGTTTCGAGCTTATTCTTTTAATTTCATTTTTAAAAGGTTTATTCTATTTTTTTCTTTCCGCATTTTATACTTAATTATAGGTATATATAATTTGAAAGGAAATTATGCGAATCAATGTCCTTTGTCATCATCCTTTAAAAATTCAGCTGGATATTTTTCACCTGTAGAACTTGTTTTTCCTTTAGAGTACACACTATGTAAAAAAGCAAACTTTCAAATTTTGATTCTGAGGTGATTTATTTAGTTTGATCTAAAATATATTAGGATCTTTTCGTCTTTGCCACATTTTTAACTCTTATAAATTCTATTGAAAAAAATGCATTAATGTTATTACTTAAAGGTACATCTTCTCTTAATACAAGTATAACTTGTTTTCTATTTAGACAGTATGCAAGAATATAAACTTTCACACTAAGTGTTTGGAGCTAATTTTTTTTTTCGTTTGATCTGAAGTTAGGTTCTTTTCTTCCCATTCTTAACTCTTAATTAATGGAATTGAAAGAAATTTAACTTCCTGTAGAACTTGTTTTTCCTGTATAATAGCCATTATGCAAGGAAGCGAACTTTCAAACTATATGTTTCAAGTTGACAATTTTATCTGAAGTTACGTTCTATTCTTTTCCTTACCATGTTGAACTCTGAATTAAACTGAAATGACATGAGCATTAATGTTACCACTTAAAAATTCATCTAACACCTGTAGAACTCGTTTTTCCTTTAGTATAGACAGTATGCAGGAAAACCAACAGCAACGTACGAAGTTTTTAGAAGCATAATAGTCCACTGAAAATAGAGTTGAACCTCAAACAAATTGCAATAGAAGGTTTCTCAACGGTTTTCACTTAGAAATGACCTCAATAATAACATACTAAAAATCGGCCGGGGGGAAGTTTAATTTTTTTCAAATTTTTAAAAAATGGCCGAAAAAAAATTAAAAAAAACCAAAACAATAATATAGACATGTGATACATGTTTATAGGTTATTTTTGAGTGCTGAAACCGAATATTGCATTTAGTTTGGAAAAAAATTGAAATTTCAATTTTTAAAATTAATTTGAATAATTAGCTATATGAAAAAAATTAAAACCCCCCTAAAAACCTAACAAAAACATCAAAAGAGATAAATCCAACGGTTTTCATTTAGAAATGACCTAAATATTAACATACTAAAATTTAAAAATTTTACGAGTTAAAGAAGTTAAGTTTTTTTTCAAATTTCCATTTTTTTTTGCGAAAAATGCATTTTTTTTCCAAATTCGTGCCAAAAACTTAAGAGGCTTTTGAAAAGGTCATTTTTCGGTGGATATTGTCCACAGATAGTTATATAATGGAAAACCGGTGGAATTGACCCTCAATAAATTAGTTAATTATTTTTAATTCTGATGTAAATATGCCAAAGTATTACCTTTTTTCACATTTGTACTACAATTTACCAATTTCAAAATTTTAAATAAAATAATTAACTAATTCATTGAGGGACAAATCCACCGGTTTTCCATTATACAGCTATCTGTGGACAATATCCACCGAAAAATGACCTTTTCAAAAGCCTCTAAAGTTTTTGGCACGAATTTGGAAAAAAATGCATTTTTCGCAAAAAAAAAAATGGAAATTTGAAAAAAAAATTACTTCTTTAACTCGTAAAATTTTTAAATTTTAGTATGTTAATATTTAGGTCATTTCTAAATGAAAACCGTTGGATTTATCTCTTTTGATGTTTTTGTTAGGTTTTTAGGGGGGTTTAATTTTTTCATATAGCTAATTATTCAAATTAATTTAAACAATTGAAATTTCAATTTTTTTTTCCAAACTAAATGCAATATTCGGTTTCAGCACTCAAAAATAACCTATAAACATGCATCACATGTCTATATTATTGTTTTGGTTTTTTTTTCGGCCATTTTTAAAAAATTTCAAAAAATTTAAAACCGAAAGTGAAAACCGTTGAGAAACCTTCTATTGCAATTTGTTTGAGGTTCGGCCCTATTTTTCGCTATTTTCAGTGGACTATAATTTATTCAAGCTCAAGTTCTGAAAATAATTTAATGTAATGCATATTGTTAAGTATTTAGGTGTATATGAAAGCTTTTTTACTGATTTTAGTGCTGTTTTAGTAATATTTTTAATGACTAACATTACTAAGGCTCCTTTTCTTTAGTAAACGTTACTTTACAAGACCAAAATTTCCAATATTATTAGTTTATTGATCATGGAGTATTACATTATAATGGAACTATAGTCAATATAGAGCAAAATTTTTACTAACCATGAATCATACATTTCCCCCTATTTTTAAAACGACAGAGAAATATGTTACGAAAATCACAACTTGCTGTCTTCTTTTCCAGCAGCCGTTTTGAAAAGAATAACATCAACAAAAATATTAAAATCATACATTATAATCATAAATTTATCTTAATAAAACTGTACATGTATACGAAAGGAGAATTTCACCAATTATTGCTGGTTAAGCGGGCAATAAGTGTAAACTCACAACTTTTAAGCGTCACCACCAACCGTGGACCGGTTTCGACCTTGTTAGGACTCATCAGTGATGATGAGTCCTAACAAGGACCACGGTTGGTGGTCAAGCGTCACCACGGTTGGTGGTGACGCTTGAGAGTTGTGAGTTTACACTTACTGTGTGTACATATATGATTAGTAAAATCCATTTGGTATGAAATCTTCACTAATAATAATTTTATGCATCTGTTTGATGCTGTTGAAAATATTTTCTGCTGTTAACGAGTGGTTGGGGACAGTTTTCAAATGTAGTTCTTTGGCGAGGGCTCTTTAGATACGATGAATTTCTTTGAAATCCGTTGAGTTTAGGCATAGTTGGGTCTTCTACGCAGGGTAGTTTCCACTTTTGCGTTTTCTTGCAGTATGACAATCCGGCAATGTAGATGAATGAAGTGACGAATACGACGTTAATTTTGTCTGTCTGTCATTCGTCCATTGGTGGATCGCCTTACCTTAACGCATGCAAAAGTGGAAACTATCCTTTAGGCTTTCGTACGACGAGGAGGATTTCTCCTATTAGGATCTTGAGTGAGTAAGGTATGCAGCTGGATACGAAACGGAGCTTGGATCTAACGTTCTTTTCTACTTTCAGAGTGTACTCGCGGCTCTGACGAAGGGTCGCCTGGAGTGTGACATCCCTGACGAGACGCGGAAGAAGTTCGACCAGTGGTACCTGCAGCAGGTGTTCCAGCACTGTCGGCAGGTGGCTCTTCTGCAGCAACACGTTCAGCAACCGCCGCCGGCCGGTCCGCCACCACCGCAGCCGGCGCAGGCGGTGGACTGCGGGGGCGGGCCGGGCAGCCCGGCGGCGCCCGAGCCGCGCGGGCCGCGCACCCGCAACCGCACCTCCTTCGACCCGGAGCTGGAGCTGCCCAAGCTGCACCGCTGGTTCGCCGAGAACCAGCACCCCAGCCGCCTGCAGATCCAGCAGTACGTGCGCGAGCTGAACTCGCTGGAGTCGCGGCGCGGCCGCAAGCCGCTCGACGTCAACAACGTCGTCTACTGGTTCAAGAACGCGCGCGCCGCGCACAAGCGCGCCGAGCAGAAGTGCTGCGCCGAGAGCAACGGGCGGGGCGGCGGCAGCTCGGACGACTCGGACAACGCGCACACGCTGGACCTGTCGGTGCGGCGCGCCTGCGAGTGCGTCGTCAAGGAGGAGCCGCGCGACTCCTCCTCAGAGCACTCGCTCGAGTCCAGCGACTCCGGCGACGAGATGGAAGTGAACGTGATGGAGGAGCCGCGGACGGCCCAGAACGGCGCGGCCGAGTTCCGGCTGGAGGAGCGGCGCAAGCGGAACCGGACCTTCATCGACCCGGTGTCCGAGGTGCCGCGCCTCGAACAGTGGTTCTCGGCCAACACGCACCCCTCGCAAGGCCAGATCGTGCGCTTCACCAACGAGCTCAACAGCATGCAGTACCGCCAGAAGTTCCCCAAGCTCGAGCCCAAGAACATCCAGTTCTGGTTCAAGAACCGGCGCGCCAAGTGCAAGCGCCTCAACCTGGCCGCCAACCTCTCGGAGAAGATGCTCCTCCCCCCAGACAAGATGCTCCAGCTGCCCACGGCCGCTGCCAACTAGGTGCTCTCTCTCTCGACCTCAATCACTCGTGTGAGCTTCAACCCGAATGACCTGTACATATTTTAAAAGCGAGCGTGCATAGCACTCTTTCAGTTCGAGACTTAGGCAGGAAATTGCGCTCAAAGCTCTTGCTTGCTATGCCTTCTATCGGACCAGATTTCGTTCAGAATGGAATCTATCTATCGTGTCAGGGATGACTTACTCTGTAAGGACTCGAACCGGTTCTTTTTTTGTTTTCTTTCCCCCTGTTAAACAGTTCAGGATGATTTTTTAGCATCGGCACGCGTTGAAGTGCGTTATTCCATTACCTCACATTGTTCATGACTCGTCGTAACGCTACTTCAACAGATCGGATGTGGACGGATCTTACAGTATTCCTTTTCTTTCGTTTGTTAAGTTTCAACTTTCAGCCCGCCGATTGTCTTGGCTTACTTTATTTAATTGACGTGGTGAAAATTTCTTAAACAGTATTCGCTTGTTTTTTAATTATTTTTTTTGCTGCGTAGGCGTAATTAGTGATCCCGGAGTAAATGTATTTAGCGTGGAAGGGTGTTATTCTAAATGGCACATTTGGAAATTATAGTTTAACTTTTTTATAAACTATCTCTGGTAGTTGGGCTGGCACGAAACCGTTGAATACAAAAGGGTATCGCTAGGCTTGCCATTTTGACACGGGATTGTCAAGGTTCGGACTCGTTCTCTCCTGTCCGAATGTCTGTCCCTTTATTTTTTAACATACTAGACATATTATTGATGATATTATATTTCACCTTTATCTCAAACACATTCTAAAAATTTTCTCAGCTCTGTAGTGGCAGATCTTTGGTATGCTTACAAAACCAACCTATGCCATCTTTCCATATAATCTTATCTCTTCAATGTGTCAACAAAATTGACATGGGTAAATTAACTTGGATATTACACTACCTGAATCGATCCTCAGGATGTTAGTCTCTAGAGATCTGCGATTACGAAGGCTTGCGAAACTTGTTGATGTGTTAGACATTAAGGTGAACATAGGAGACCAAACCATATGGTGACTAGCATTTGACTTAGTTCAAAGCCATGACTGAGTTCATTGTGTCAGGTAAAGCTGACTAAGACATTGTCCCAATGCAACGGTAAGTCTTAGCGATGTTCAAGGAACCTTCAGCTCCATTTATTTAAATTCAATGATCAAAAAATTGACCTTATAACTTCATAAAAGTTACTATTTTTTATGCTTGATCGCTTTTTAAAAATATCAAGCCTAAAATTATACTTTGATGTATTCAACTTAAAATAGATAATCAATAATTTATCCTCAGTTTCTTTCATTATTTAAAATCTGGCATCGTATTTTATCTTTTTAATTCCTTTGAAGAAAATAATTTCTGATAAAGTAACTACTTACCTTTCCCAAATCCATTTGGAGCTTATATAAATTATTTGAAATCATCATTTTGTAAGTTTTATTCATTTTATTGTAATTCGTATTAGGAAATCAGTTTAGAGGAATCTAAAAGGTGCCATATCCCTGTTTTTCCTATCAATGGAAGTAAATTAGATCCTAGTCGTTCTATCAGGTAATAGTAGCGTAAAAGACTATTGATTAGCACCTTTCTGAAATGATGCTATTCCCCCCTTTTTCTGTGGGATTTGCGAGTGTCAGAGTAAAAAATCATCCTGCGTCATTTTCTTTGCTTTTATACCGATGACTTGCTTAACGAACTGTCTATTATTTCGAATCTTGCATTCATAATTGACCAATTACTCAATGTTAACGCCCCATTTTCTTGGTGTTTGTTCAATGTTGATCCATTTTCATTGCAATAACTCCAGCTTTAGACTTAGCTGTATATTTTCATTCAGTTGCAAAACTAAGGTACTTTTCAAAAGTTATCTTACGGTGGATGTCACAGAACAAAGCACTTAAGTTTTTGTGGTGTAAAAATTTTTTTGGGCGGTTGTAAAACTCCGAGGCCAACAGTAATTTATGTTTTACATGATTTTATGTATTATCACTTTTTCCCGGAGTGATGTATTCGGGTGAACATTTACTTCAAGTCTTTCAAACGATTTCTGTCTGTGACGTTTGCTCGCAAAGGTCAACGCCGTATTAAAGCCATCTCGCCATAAAGGGACCAACGGAGGAGTATATTACCATTCATATAAATTTTTTTTAAATTTATTTTTTGTGAAAGTGCTCCTGGTTCATTTCTTTCTACTAAGAATAACTAAAATATTCAACGCCACTTACGGCCGTATTCACCTCTAACCTGACCAAAGGTCAACCGGCAGTCAAACTTTTTCTCCAACATTGGCGAAAACTCATTTTCCCTTTTTCATAACTTTCAATCAGAAGTTTGATTAGCGGTCAACCATCGGTCAGGTTACAAGGAAATTTGAGGTAACGATAAAAATTTAGTTTTGATTATTTACACATTATCAAAACAAAAAAAAGATTATCTCCTTTCTTAAAATCTTATCTTGATTTTTACTAAGAACAGAGTCATTACTACCAATATGGTTTTGAAAAAAATTAGGAACGTTTTGATTTCAAATTGGTACAGAAACAATCAAAAAAGTTTAAGGAATCTACTTCCACTTCTAAAACTATCTTCAAAACTTCCCTTATTTATTAAGTACTTGAACGGATCCTCATCAAGCTGCGTATTCTAAGAGTGAGAGGTAAGTATTAGATTATCTTTTACACTGAATTTAATAATTATAAATTGAAACGTATCTAAGTTAGAATTTACATTGATTGTAATGTAAAGGCCTACTCTTATATATATATATATATATATATATATTTTCTAGGAATAGTGTAAGGTCTAATCTAGTTATTTCAGTTTAAACACTTACTTCCTTGAAACGTTCATCTTTTCGCGTTCCCTGTCCTAGAGGTGACTTAATACTGGGTTGAACTGTTGTGATACGCAATAAAAAACGCACATGGAGATCTTTGCCATTTCGTGTCCCTTCAATGATGGGCCTATGAAGTCGCTTAGTTTTGTGCTTAGTTGTACATTTTTAAGTGAATTTGTCTTTCTGAGTTGAATTGAACGATGTAAAAGCTGTTATAAGCTCCATGGCATTTGTATATAAACTTGTGTTATTTTTTCACTTCTTGTTGACCTTTGACTCATTTTGTTACATTAAATTTGTTAAAAGAACACTAATGATTTTAAAAGTTTTATACTCTATGTAATTAAGACTGAACTTATTTGAATGTATAAGACAAAAATTTTTCATTTGTAATTATACATTATTGAATTTATGGTTTACATTATATTTTTAATCCAGCTTTATTAGATAGTTCTTACAGTCTGAAATTTTGTTTAGTAGTTTGTTTAATATTTGAGTTCTAATTAGTTTAAGCATGGACATTTTACCAATTATTTTATCTTCAACAACTGTGTAGTTTTTGTATAGTTATTTTTGCGTACCAAATATTTATTAGCACATATAAAAATGTTAAGATACTCTTTAGAAATCAAAGATTTTTTTAATTTCAAAATATTTTACCTTTAGAATGTTAATCAAACCATTGTTATACATCTTTATTTTATGTAAAATCCTTTAACATATTTATGTTGTTAATTATGTTTACTTGTTGTAAAATGTACAGTTCATTTCTTCATATTAGATCCAGCCATGGAAGAGTATATGAATACTGTTAGTGTAAAGAACAAAGGTTTTGTTTTATTATTGTTTTTAACTGCTGCAATTTATGCCACAAATTTACTTTACCCTTATCATTTAGCAATGAAAGCACTCAAAAAGGAAGGTAATAAAATTACAACCTGCCTTAATAATTTCTGTTAGTCAAATGTTGCCATTTACTATAAATTTTTTGACATACTAATGAGTAAAATTAATAGAAGGAAGAGCAAGATTTGTACATTTCCCGTGTTCATAATGAACTATATCCGAGTCATTCTTATGGTTAGTATATTCTATATATATATGTTGCTGTTTATTTCAAAATTGTTACTTTACTCAAGTTTGTTTCCCATAAATGTACGTTGTAGATTTTCTATTTGCTGATTCAGATCCGTCTGTTGTGAAGTAGATAAAATATTTTTACTTCTGTTTTGCTAATTATGTTCTCATGATGCTCCTATGATCTCATTTCCCGATGCACAGTACTATTCTTCAGGCAGACAAGAGAAGAAATTATGATCAACATATAGCTAAGTATTGACACAAAAGTAACACTCTGAAACAAAACATAGTTACATAATGATTATTTTCCGGAATGACTTACTTAGCAAAACTTTAAAACACATATATTGCATTTTTTATTACGATTTTATATCAGGGTCATTAAGAGTATTATAAATTCATTCTAACAATAACATTCTAGTGAAGTATCTCAAATTTAACTGTTAAAATTTCGAATTATATTGAAAAAAAAATTTTTAATTATCCCATATCATACTTTTTTATGTCAGGGTTTAACAAAATGAGAATGTTTTTGCTTAGAATAGATAAGCAATTAGTGTTATTATGTTCACTAAAAAATTTTGTGAAACAGCTTTCAGTAATTTATTTACCATGAAATCAAACGAATTGAAGGAAAGTATAATTGAAAATACCATAATATTATATTTTTTAATACTGACAGATAATTAGATGCGTGGCATATTTTTGTAATAAGAACAATAGAAGACATCAAGATAAAATATTAATATTTGTAACTTTAAATAGCTGTAAAATAACTTAAGAATGTCAATTTTACAACTTCTTATATAAAAAATAAGTTTTGTTTTTCTGCACAAGAAATAAAAATATTTGTTAACTAAAATTAAACTGTACAGTTTTGATGATTACATTTTTTAGATTGAGTGGGGTGATTTTATTTCCTCTCGACATTAAAAAAGCACCTTGAGAATGAAACCTTTTTTCAATTTGGTGCTTCCCACAAAAAATAAAAGAAATCATAGCAGTGATCTAATCGCGACATATCTCAAATAAACGGGGGTAAAAATGCCTTTTTTATATTGTTATTTGTTAATATATATTGGGGTAAACTTAACTTTCTCAAATAAATAATCGAATCCCTAATTGTATAATATATACCAAAAATAAGATTTGATCGAAATATAGACTACAAATTGAATCACTTATTTCAGAAACGTGTTAAGCCCCATAGGATTAACATTGCGTTTAACATGTTTCTGAAATAAGCGATTCAATTTATCATTCATAAAAGTTTAACCTTCATTTGTTTGAAGTTGAGAGAAAAACCTGGATTCTCCATTGTATCAAGGTAAGATAAGTTTTTAGATTTATCATTTAATGTTTATCTCCACTTTCGCTATAAAATTATTTAACTTATTCATACTATATAATTTTGAATTAAAATTAAAGATAAATAAAAATTTAAATTATAAATATCTACACAAATTTTAAGATAAATAAGAAGGTGTAACAACTGAGCCAAGTGATGCCAGGAAGTTTCGAAACAGGGAGGTAGATTGTGTTTAAAATTTGTGGTGCTGCCATCTTCTCAGTATTAGGGGAAATAAAAAGTACCCCTACAAAAAATTTAATGGCGAGTATTTATTCTTCTCTTTATTTTGCCCCTGGATCTTTTTCAAAGACCTTAAAATCTATTTCTTCATCCCAGAAAGGTTTTCTTGTGTCAAGTAAATCATTTTGTGCCTCGTTTTACAATTTAACAATATTTTACTTTAAACAGATATTTTTATGATTTTCTTCATAATTCCTTCTCACACAAAAAATACTGTCATATTAAAAAGAATAGAAAATAATATTAATTTTTTATATACCTAAGAAAATTAAATCAGAGACAATTTTATCTGAGAAGCGCTATTTTGATCAACAAGTGCATGGCGCCATCTATTAAATAAGTAACTAATGAATTGTAATGCAGTAAAATTTCAAATTTTATTGAAAAAATTTTAATATTATTCCATATGATACTTTCTTTATGTCAGGTTTAAAAAATGAGAATGTTTTTGTTTAGAATAAATTAGAAAACTCTTGAAATATTTTCCTTTAAAAATATTATATGAGTAACAATTTAGAAATATTCAGATTATTTTCTTTTGTAAATACAAGGTTATATGCAAATGTGCTTGAGAATATTTTTTTCGTTCCTCTTGCACTCCTGTTTCATGTATATATAGTAACCGAACTACAACACTTATGAATGACTGTTTAATGTATTAATGGTGAGATAACAAGCTCACGGTACTCATAGTTCAATGTACGTTTGCAGAATCCTTTCTAACAACCACTTTCACATAGATGTATACCTTAGAAAACAAGAACTATGGTTACATGTAAAGTATAAAGACTATCAAGAATTTCCTCACAGCTATAATGTGACTCGATACACTGTGATGCAGTGAAATACAATTTTCTAATCCAATGAAACAAATAAACTTATGAGAAACATTCTAGTCTAAATATATTGTTATGTATTTACACCTGTCGGCTGCAATGTTAATGCACCATAACTGTTACGTAACATGTTTCTAATTGTATATGATAGCTATTTGGTGACTTCGTTGTTGCCGTTTGTAATGAAGGAGCTCTCTGTTTGTTTATTGTTATGTATGAAATAATTTTGTAAGTGTTCTAACAAAATGGACATAATGTGACACAGAGGAGTAGCCAATGTGAAGTCATGTTTAATTTTGAAAAGGAAAATCAAACGAGTGCTCTAACCCCTCTACTGGAGAAGGAGAAGTTCAGTGTTATGCCCCTGATTCCCTTTCAGTTTGGTTCAATATTATGAAGTGATACTTAACTGTAGTGACCTATTTGCAAAATCTGTTTTTGTATTTAAAGTTTGTTAGGTTGTGTATATGGATATATTTCCAATATAGCTCTAAAATAAATTGTTGTTCTTGTGAACTCTGTTTCTACTTTCAAATCTATAAGTTGAACTAGTCCACTGAAAATAGAGTTGAACCTTGGACAAATTGCAATAAAAGGTTTCTCAACGGTTTTCACTTAGGAATGACCTCAATAATAACATACTAAAAATCGGCCAAAATCGGCCGGGGGGAAGTTTAATTTTTTTTAAATTTTTAAAAAATGGCCGAAAAAATATTTCAAAAAATCAAATTATAAAAATAGAGACTAATGATACATGTTTATAGGCTATTTTTCAGTGCTGAATACGAATATACCATTTAAATTTTAAAAAATTTAAAATTTCAATTTTTAAAAATTAATTCAAAATTTGGAAAGTCGAAAAAATTAAAACATCGCTCAAAACCACAAAATAATTGCAAAAGAAATAATTTAAACGGTTTTCAATTAGAAATGACTTAAATAATAACATACTAAAAATGGAAGAAAATCGGACAATAAAAAGTTTAATTTTTTTCAAATTTTCAATTTTTTTGGCCTCAAAAATCGACCTTTTTAAAAACTCTTGTTAAAAACGTTTGAGGCATTTACCAAGGTCATTTTTCCATGGATGTTGTAGGTATATACCTCTATAACATAAAAAAACCACAATTGGTGATTATATCATTAGTTAATTAATTAATTTATAAAAATTAACGTTGAAAATACAGGTAAAATCTTTCAATCAAGTAATAAGGAAAATATTTAGACAATATTTGGTTATAAATCATTTTAAAAATAATTAAATTGAAAAAGGACAAAATATCTTTCAAAAAATTAAAATTTTAAATTAATTTAAAAAATTTAAATTTTTTAAAATTTTTAAATTTTGTAGTATATGCATGTGATACATGTCTCTAGGCTATATTTTAGTGCTGTTTACGAATATCACGCCAACTTTTCAATAAAATTTAAATTAACTGTGGAAAAATTGAAGCATTTTTCTCAATAATTTTGTTTTTTATGCTTCAATTTTTCCACAGTTAATTTAAATTTTATTGAAAAGTTGGCGTGATATTCGTAAACAGCACTAAAATATAGCCTAGAGACATGTATCACATGCATATACTACAAAATTTAAAAATTTTAAAAAATTTAAATTTTTTAAATTAATTTAAAATTTTAATTTTTTGAAAGATATTTTGTCCTTTTTCAATTTAATTATTTTTAAAATGATTTATAACCAAATATTGTCTAAATATTTTCCTTATTACTTGATTGAAAGATTTTACCTGTATTTTCAACGTTAATTTTTATAAATTAATTAATTAACTAATGATATAATCACCAATTGTGGTTTTTTTATGTTATAGAGGTATATACCTACAACATCCATGGAAAAATGACCTTGGTAAATGCCTCAAACGTTTTTAACAAGAGTTTTTAAAAAGGTCGATTTTTGAGGCCAAAAAAATTGAAAATTTGAAAAAAATTAAACTTTTTATTGTCCGATTTTCTTCCATTTTTAGTATGTTATTATTTAAGTCATTTCTAATTGAAAACCGTTTAAATTATTTCTTTTGCAATTATTTTGTGGTTTTGAGCGATGTTTTAATTTTTTCGACTTTCCAAATTTTGAATTAATTTTTAAAAATTGAAATTTTAAATTTTTTAAAATTTAAATGGTATATTCGTATTCAGCACTGAAAAATAGCCTATAAACATGTATCATAAGTCTCTATTTTTATAATTTGATTTTTTGAAATATTTTTTCGGCCATTTTTTAAAAATTTAAAAAAAATTAAACTTCCCCCCGGCCGATTTTGGCCGATTTTTAGTATGTTATTATTGAGGTCATTCCTAAGTGAAAACCGTTGAGAAACCTTTTATTGCAATTTGTCCGAGGTTCGGCCCTTTTTTTCGCTATTTTCAGTGGACTAAACTGCATTTCGCATGAAAATTTATGTAGGTAGCATGCACCTTACAATTTTCTATTTAAAAATTTTTAAAAGAAAATGACCGCAGTTTAATGCTTGCAGTTGCAGAATTGCAGTTTAATTCTTTTTATGATTACTCTTGATTTTATTTTCACTAATACAATCGTAATTTCTGCTTTAGGACTATTGTTATAACTCGAAAGTTATTATACGAGTTTTTAGAAGTGAATTCATAAAAAGCTTAAAAACACTTTATAATAGAGTTCAGTAGATTATTATTTGAGCCAAAAAAACTCATTATTTAAACTTCCTGGAATTACTCGATTTCCTATAAGGAGTTTCGAAAGGTAAATTATTGGATTCAATTATTAAATCTGAAATCTTTCAGTAAAATATTAATGTAGGTTTGCTCTCAGGAACAGACACGTTACAACCTAAAGGTTGAATGAAAACTATTTTTTTTATTCACTGTTATGGTTAAAGATTGTTTATGACGTCATTATAAAGGTGAAGTAATAATATGTAAAATATCAGCCGATACCTTCCAATTGTGCATTAAGTTCACAGTTTTTAAAAATTTTTAGAAATACAAGATTCTTAATGGGTTTTTTTGTTAATTCAGGATTAACGGATAACTCTTTATGGCTTGAAATGCATTTTTATGGTTCGAATATATCAAATGAAATATTTCTTTTTATGCTTGCCTATAATTCAAGAGGTTAAAACAACCATTGAAATTAACTCCAGTTATGTTATTTTTTAGCTTATATTTCTTAGCTTATATCAGGGGCGAGGAAAATCAATTTTACCCACAACATTATTTAAACTTCCTGGAATTACTCGATTTCCTATAAGGAGTTTCGAAAGGTAAATTATTGGATTCAATTATTAAATCTGAAATCTTTCAGTAAAATATTAATGTAGGTTTGCTCTCAGGAACAGACACGTTACAACCTAAAGGTTGAATGAAAACTATTTTTTTTATTCACTGTTATGGTTAAAGATTGTTTATGACGTCATTATAAAGGTGAAGTAATAATATGTAAAATATCAGCCGATACCTTCCAATTGTGCATTAAGTTCACAGTTTTTAAAAATTTTTAGAAATACAAGATTCTTAATGGGTTTTTTTGTTAATTCAGGATTAACGGATAACTCTTTATGGCTTGAAATGCATTTTTATGGTTCGAATATATCAAATGAAATATTTCTTTTTATGCTTGCCTATAATTCAAGAGGTTAAAACAACCATTGAAATTAACTCCAGTTATGTTATTTTTTAGCTTATATTTCTTAGCTTATATCAGGGGCGAGGAAAATCAATTTTACCCACAACTAACCAATATTAGTAAATTAATAGTGTTTATGGAGAGGTTTACGACCTCACACAATTTTCATTGAATGAAAACCTTATTTTCCGTCTATTTAAAACAAAAAGGTTTTTCAAAAAATTTTAAGGGTTAAAGAGAAGGATCCAAAATCACTTCAGATAAGTAAAGTTCAATTCTTTTTAATAGTTTCAAGGATTTTTGATGCTCAACATCGATATTATTGCGTACTTGTGGAGTTAGTTTTAGGGATGTTTCTTCCATAGCCACCACTCAAAGAAATAAGTAAAAGATAGTTTAAGTGAAGCATCTCTGAGCAGTAGTTTCCAACTTTCGTCTGCTGGAGAGCCGCAATCGTAAGCAGGTCCAGTGGCGGACCGCTAGGTAATATTTCTCCTTTTTATTCATGATAAATTTTTCGGTGGAAAAGTCTACTATAAACTTTTCTGGTGAGTTATTTATATGGTTGTGAAGCTACTACTTAATTTCAAATATAATTTTAGAGGATGTATAGATTTTTAGCCCTACATCTTTTAATACTGAATATTACTTAAAAGTAAGGGGTCTTCCTTCAGAAAAAGTTTGTAAATTTCCCTAAAAAATAGTGTTCCCCTCATTTTGGGATTCTGGCCCTACTTGAGTTAATGATCACATGTACTTCTGGGGATTGGTTGGTTTGATTTTTATGGCACAAGGGCCAGATTAGGTCGTTCTATGCCACTAGCCTCTGATCTCAGTCTGTCCCTTTTCGCGACCTCCAACAGTGCGCCTGCGTTAAACAATGAAGAATATAAGTTTTAAAGTACTCAATCCCCGCTTGGAGCAGTGGTACAATGCTTTCGTAGCATGCGACAGTTCCCGGGTTATTATTTTATATAAAAAACATATTTTCAAAAAAAAATTCAACCAACCAATCAGAGCAGACTAGGCTTAAAGTGACAGAGTAGAATCTTGTACTCTACGTACAAATACGGCAATTCTAGTAATATAAGTAAATAATTTAACTTTTATACTCATGGAGGTACTAGTGAGAGAAGGAGGGGAAACGTCGAAGTCTGAGTGAAGCTTTTACTGTAACCGGTCGGCCACATTGGTGCTACCAAAAACAATCCTCCCCCGTAGATTCCTATGTAAATTCCTCATGTAATTTTAAGCCCGTATGATATTTTAAACAAATTTTCACTGTTGTTTCGTGTACAGATGTGTCTAACCATTATATATCATGCTAATAATATAGTTTCCGAAGTTTTTAAAACATTTTGCGCAATTATTTTTTAATATCCCTCTTTTAAAGGAACTATGGTCACAAAAACTTATATAAGAGTGTACTAGACCAAGAAATACTACATTATTTAAGGAAACCCATCAGTTGTAAAGAAATTATGATGATAAATGAAAATGTTTGCCAATTTTTAACACTTATTTTGTATTTTAGAACGTAACATTTTAGAAACTTCCAAATGAACTTTGACTTGAAACTTGAACTTGAAAACTTTGATAAAATTTCCATGGCAATGAAAATATCCAATTAGTTAATTGAACAATAATTTGCGATAATTACCGAATAATTTAAAATTACTCGCAAACAGATTTACTATAGTCAGCTGCCAAGTATTTATACAATTATTAATAAATATTTATAATGAAATATTTTCCTCCTGGCGAATTATAAATTTGCTTTTTCATTCTTAGTAGAAAAAGGGTTAAAATTATTAATGGAAAATATATTTATCAAGGTAAAGAAAACATAGTATTTTGAATAAATTTGTATCTATAATGCATACTTATTAAACACTGGGTAAATTATACATTACGCAGTTACAAAACTAACTTTAAAAACCTAAATTTGATAAAGTGCTACATCAATATCTCAAGCAGAGATATTTCAAGGCTAAGACATCTGCAAAAGCATTGCACCTGGACATCATGTGACCGCTCATTAAATTCGATTTAGGTCTCTCCTTTACATTATTTTTTTTTATTTTGAGAATCCAATGTTTTTTTCTTAGAATCAAAGCAGAGAATTTATTTTAATGATATATGTTGTATTAATTCCCAAATTTATTTCGAATTATTGAAGCTTGGTAGCTTTCGGAAAAATTAAACTATAAAATTTAACAGTTTATGCGTCATTAAAATTATATGTTTTTATGATGCATTGGCAAATTATGGTTCAAAATGTCAGTAAATAAAAGAAAATCTTAAAATAAATAAATAATGTTGTAAATGAAGAAAAAATCAAATATTTCAAAATAAGAAAAAAATTAAATTAATTTCCAAGTTTATTTAATGTTCTATTTAAACACTAAGCTTTTAACGTAGATAAAGTGGTCATTTTCAGTTAAGAAAAAAATGGGAAAGGCTTAACTTTTGATGCTTATAAAATTTAAAAATTTTTTAGGAATAAATTATTTACGTAGGGTTGTTTGTAAATTTTTCGAGCGGTACATTTAATTAACAATAACATGATTTTTTGGGGTTCTAAATTTGAAAAATATAAAATTAAAATTCATTATATAATCCGTTTTCATGCATTATTATGTGCATTACGCGCACCTCCGATTTCATGCCTTTTTTAAAATTAGGATTTTATATTCGACGTGGTACGCACTTAAATTAATTTCGATTATTTTAGGCTTTAAAATGCATGTGCACTGCTAGGATTTTGGAAAAAAAGCGTTAGATATCAGTGGACAATGCTTTGTGACTTGTATTTTAAACCTTTCTATACCATTTATTGAGAGAAATAAAATAACTATATCGCTAGAAGCACGTTCAATATCTGGAGATTGTAAAGTGACGAAACAAAATTTTTATTTCTCCTATCGAAAAAAATTAAAAATCTGCATGCTTCCCGTAAGTCTCAATGTTAAAACACGCTCTTTTGGAAGCAGACACATGGTGGCAGCTGACTTTCAGTTACTTCATTTCTCCCCATGAGCGAGATACCGAAGCTTCCTCTCCTTCTTCTACTCCTACCTCCATGATTATACTAGACAGCAACTTAAGTTGAACCTATCTACGTCACTAACAAAGTAGTTCCCATCGCGGTGTCTGAATTTTGAGTAAAACAAAGAACGTCAATTTTAAAATATGATTATTTCGTTAAACCCATGTATAAATAGTGACTTTTTATCACAATTTGCGTATCAAAATTCCTCCTATCAACCCTATCAACAGGCTTTATGTTTACTCACTTTCTCCTTCCGCGTAGTGACGAACTGGGTCCAGGAAACGTTACTGCGAAGTATAGTTTCTTTGCACACTTCTTGGCATGCCAAGGAAAACTAAGACTCAAGTTAAAAGTTAAGGGAGCAAGAAGCTCTTGTCGAACTACCACAGGGAAAATTACTAGTACTCCCACTATACTACCTCCCCCACAATAAGCTACTTTTGGGGGGTTTTCAGGGGGCTTCGGGGACCATATAAAAAGACCCGGGGGCCGCCAGTTTTAAATCAGTATTTTAGAAACTAGCCCTCCGACGTAGGACATAATATTACCAATATTTGGGTGGCTTGCAGTTAGGAGTGTCCACATACCAGTACTCTTCAATGGGAAAGATGTAAAAAAAGAATGTTTGAAAAAGTGGTGAGTTTTGATCTAATGTTGAAGGTGAGATTTTGATATAATTTCTGAAAGCTGCATAAAAGATCCTCGATGAGAATCGATTAGGTTTATTATAATCAGTTACAATCTCAAAGTCTTTAATAGTTCGTTGAATCTGTTACAGCATGTGACCAGATGACCTAGTGTGCTGGAGCGTAACGCTTCGAGTAGAGAGGATCTTGGATAGAGCCCCGTCTACTTCTGTGTAGTATTTTAATGGTATTTTTTAAATTCATTAATTTTTATATTATAATAATACTGATGAGAGAAACCAGTGGTTGCAGGAACGGCTGGTGTGGTTGGTAAATGCACTGGAATTCCGTTCTGAAGTAACTAAACCTTCACTTATTTTTACATGATGAAATATCAACTTCAAATTAATTAAAAGAGCGGTTTATTAGCGATAGTGATGAGAATCTATTAGGTATCTTTATAATCGATTAAAATAAAATTTTTAAGTATTGAGTATTTCTTTTTCTTAATAGCATGTGTAGGACCCGATGGCCTAAAGTGCTAGAGCGTGAGGCTTCGAGTCGAAAGGACCTGGGATCAAACCCCGTCTTCTAGTGTGAAGTAATTCGCGTTTGTGTCATTCATGAGTTTATGTAACAGCTTTAAATTAATAAGATTAAGCAGGGGGCTCAGGAACGATTGGTTGATGCAAGGGTATTTAGTACTGAAGGTTCACGGTTCGGCCTTTAAGATTTTTATTAATACAAATGGTGAAGTATCAACTTAAATTAATAAGAGAACCTGCCTGAATGCAGGAACGGATGGCTTGGTGTGTTAGTGCACCAGTATGCCGGATCCATAAGGCCCTCAGATTGAATCTCCCTCGGTTCGAGTCTGAGCCTCTCCCCAGGTATAGCACTCGGATATAAATGCAGTTGAGCACTTATAAATTTTTCCTGCTAACTCAAAGGGGGTGGTAACGTTTTTTTCTTCAACCGTTAACTGTAACCATAACAGTCAAATTCTTTAAGATTACTTATTCTTTAAGATTTTTTATGATTACTTTTGCCTTTGACGAGAAACTTAAAAATATAAGTGTTGATAACCACTATTATCCCATCCACAAGCCCCACCTCCACCCGGCCGAAATCATTTCCCTTCTTAAATATTTCTTAATTTTTTGAGTGGTGACTGAATTAATGTACCGCTAGATGAAATGGAAATATGCCTCATTTAAAAATTTTTACTTCATTGTTTGAGTGGTGAATATAAATTTCTAAAAAATTCATTAAGGTAAATTCTTCAAATTTGAATAAATAGCCCAAGACATAAATCGAGTTACCGGTCAGTATCACTTGCATAATGGTTGACAGCCTAAAGTACCGTTGCTAGGGAAGGAAGAATGCTGAACTTATTACTTTTATGCTAATACTTTTAGTGGTGACTATAGAATACTTATGAATATTTTCTAACTAATTTTAAAAACATGCATGTCACTTGCCAGCCATACTAAGTACCAAAGAAACCATTTCCTATTTCAGGTTGGTTGACAACCCAGAAACCACTAGATACTCAGGGAGGATACCTTACTTGGATATATTTTCACTAACTTGTGTGGGGACTGAAGAGTTGAGCTTTTACTTGGGCAAAACACCAACAAGCAGCACAGTTCCATTGGCAAATGTTCTAATAGTTTTAGTTGCCAGCCTAGATACCGATAGATGGTTAGGAAGGAATCCAAACATAAAAATGTTTTCCTTATTTTCTGAGTGGTGACTGTGTTGAATGCTTCACACAAATAAATTATTTCAAGCTATATCTACTTGTATGTATTTATATGTATTAAAATTATCATTTTAAATTAAAAGCAATGCGATCAAAGGGTAGTTGGCATCTTAGTAACCGTTAGATGGGAGGAAAGCTTCTTAAGAAAGCAAGGAAATATTTTCCTGTAAATAATAAAACTTAATGTTTTTAACTTTTAAAATACCTTCTAAAGTATTAAAATTTACTATAAACTGTGTAACTTATTAAATTATACTTATTTATTTACTATAAATATCAAATCAAATAATTTTACAAGTTGAAATCAAGTGATTTTTAGTAACCAGAGCTTCAAGCGTGCCATTTTTGATCTTCCCAGTCATGTAAAGGCATTAATGAGCCAAAGGGAAATGGGCAATTAATGCGCTCCTCATCAAGGTCGTATTCATATCTTACGTCCTGTGATCTTGAGTTTAACAGAATATAACTCTATGTTATCTTCATGTAGAGCTTTAAAAAACATCAAACTGAAAACTTCTTTTTGTATGAAAGAAACAAGACGGTTACAAAAGGTTTTCTTTATTAAACGTTTAATAATAAAACCCCACACATCTTTACATATTAATTTAGATGAGGTGCTTTGAAAAGTTGTGAACAATTTGTATAATCCATAGCAAAGAGAAATAAAAACCCGCATGTACACAATGTACACTCAATAACATTAGGTATCCTAATTACTTGATATGCACTATTGTTGCATATTGATAAATGGTCTCCACTTCTATCCCCTAAAAAATGAAATGAAATCGAAAATGATCTAGCAGCAGTCTATCAGACACAGAAGCAGTTGGGCTCTACGTATGTACAGATCAGGGTCCCCCGTCCTTAGACGGAGGTGACGGCGCTTGGGCCCTCTTCCCGGATACGGCGCTCCCGGATCTCGGAGTTGATGTCGATGTCCGGCCGGCACAGGTTCTTCATGCGCTGAAAGAGCCAAATCACGTCATTTTTATTATTCTTACACTAAAAGGTGCGTTTTCCTATACAGAATCCCATGACACCAATAACTCATTTATGAAACAAGTGTAATTCAATTAGAGAATGTTTAGTTAACACGTAACCAATCTTCTTTCAGCTAGATCTATTGTTTTTAGATTTATTTGCCGGTGACGTTACTATGTCATTCGGCTATATAAAATTATGCTAGACTACGACGTTTTATTTTCAGATATCTGAGGCAAGTGTTTTAAATTTTCTGCAGTTAGATATTCGAAGCAAAATCGCAGAAAAAGGTATTGTGCGCGAGGTAGGTTTTAGAAAGGGATTTTTAAACGCTCCAAAAGATCTTGTTAGTGAAGGTTTGGAATGCGAATATAACCATTAAACATAAAAGTACTTGGTATTCTTTATCCCAGTTTGTAATAAGCGATACTTTAGAAAAAAATATATGAAAAAAGAAAACTTTTGATTATATTTAAGTTCAATTTTCTACTATACAATATATATAACTGGAGAAAAACAGCCGAACAAATAATCGTACCTCTTTGAAAGTTCCAGTGATGGTGAAGTACTTGTAGACTGCATAAGTAGGTATACAAAGCATAGATGATAAACCGAGAAGCCATCCTATAGTCTGTCCCCACCACGGGTACACGTATCCAATGTAATCGAGAGGTTTATACTGCACCATGCTGAACAAAAACACGCCCTGTGGTAGAAAACCAAGATTAGCTCTAATGAAATGGCTTTGAATTTCACACAATAAGTTTGTTTTAAATTTTATCCTACTATTTTTTCTAATATTTAAGTAGGAAATTATAACATGCATAGTTAGTCGTTTCAAATGGGAAACCTTGTAAATTAACTGCATTACTCAGCATTTTTGCTATAACTGCTAATAAAGATGAGCATTTACGTCTAGAAAGCTCATAATATTTGAGCGAACTTAAAGAGTCGAAACTTTATTTATACACCCGTTTCGCTTGCTACGGAATTCAAGATTTATAAATAGATTAAACTCTTTCAATCCTAAGCCACCTGAGATTGCTGTTGAATCCTATGGGAAATTCGGGGAGGCTTGGACTGAAAGGATTAATGAAACACTGAATGATATTTAATTAATTAAAAAGGTTAATAAACGAATATACTCACTGCGCAAACGCATGGTGTGAAAAATACCCAACACAGTTTCCACCAAATGCAAGGATAGTAACCAAGCATGTCCCTAAGATTGTCGTAGTAGCGGTTAACTCCTACAAAAGGGTAACCCAGTCAATTTATTTTAGAAGTTTTCACAATTTACCTAATAACTGTAAAATTTTAATGAAACTCATAATTAGATTTGATGTCAGTACTGTATAAAAAAGGAAAAAGTCATACCGTAAGACCAGGAGATGGACGTAACTTCAAAGAAAATTAAAAAGAGTAGTGAGATCCCACTTGCAGCGTAGTAGTCAAATAACTGAAACACGTACATTCCTCCCTAGAAAAGATTAAACAAATTATTTGAGGATATTAATGAAATTGTAAAACAAGGAATTATTTATGTTTCCTGTATAAGCTAGCTAGATACATAAATCTTTAAGCTTAACAAAACACATGGGAAACGAAAAGAACAAAGTTAAGTGACCCTTATCAAAATTTTAATCAAATGCGCAACTAATACGCATATTTTTACGAAAAAGTTCCAACTAAGTTTCAAATGTCATATCAATAATGAATAATAATTCGTCCACAATACAATACCTAATTGTCTTATTTGTATTCAGTGCACAATTTTTTTGAAATTAATAAACGAATAAATCTTTAAAAGCAAACATATGGTCTCCGTCATTCTCTTCTGAATCCTTTACTATCTAGCTGCACTCATTCTTTAAATGAAGCCTCCTAATTACAAAACATCATCAGGGTAAAAAGCATCTTTTCTTCATTCGAATATTAACCCCACAGGGATCTCTTGGTATTTCTTCACATCAAGATCATCCATCTCAAAATACGTAGAAAACGCTAGGTGATGAAACATGCAATTTTCTCAAAGCCACCCTTGCTGTCCAAAAAGCCCCAGACAAGTCAATTGTTTATTTGTGACCAAAATTATTGGCATAGCGTACATCTAAAGTTATATGAACGGCTCGACAACGCTCCTCGGGCAGTGGATATTTCCCCCGTCACTTGTGTGGACTAAGAGATGGGGTAGATATCTACTGCCCGAAGTAGCGTTGTCGAGGCGGTCATAAAACTTTAGACGCACCAATAACGTGCATCTAAAGTTTTTTGATACCAACGACGACGATCCTTCGGGCATTCGGGGGAGATTATCAATCATAATTTCTTTGTGTGGTTTGTGGGTTTTCCTCAGAGGAGGGGAACCTCTTTTGTTCGCTAATTGACCTCAACTAACCACACAAATAGATGGGGGAGATTATCAATGCCCTTATTCTCCCCCGAATGCCCGAAGGATCGTCGTCGTTGGTATCATAAAACTCTAGATGCACACATAGAGTGTGAAGAAGTTTACCTGAGTGACAAAACAGAGCCCCATTATGTAAGAGATGAAGCAAACAAAGGCGATGAAGAGCTCCTTGTGGGGCCGGAGAACTCGCGGCCACTCATCCACCACTGCAGTGATGAAGCCTTCCATCGTACAGAACTAAAAGAAAAGAGCACTTTTCAGTGAACCGGTGAGATTCATTGTGAAAAGATGCACATCCACCCTTTCCACTTATACAGCTAGAAGAAAATCACCAAGAATTAGGCCCTGGTGAAAGTTCACAGAGGAAACACTGCGTAAATTAAAGCAAATGAATTGGTCGAGTTAAAACTGATATAAAGTAATTTATTAATCTTTTTTATAGATAAATTTGAGCATAATTGCTCATTTAATGAATGAATGAATGAATTGGAAAATATAATGCTGACTTTTTATCTGTATAATTTAATTTTCTTTTGTTATATTTATTTATGAACAAGCATCACACTACAATAATTCTTCAAAAAGTACAAAGACGTTTTAAGAAAATGGTACACGTTGGGAGAGAGGGCTATTTAACTGTGTTAAACTCTATTAAAATATCGAAAAAAATGGTTACACTGTAAAAAATGTATTCGCCTTTTTACACTAAATTTTTAATGTATTTTGACGAAAATTTCCCCGTATTCCTGGAAAACGTGCTTGTTTCGTGACAATTATTACATAAAAAAGAACTGAGATTTAAAGTCACCACTAACAAAATAAATTTTAAAAAAAATTGTACAAGCCAAAATGACTGTACAATTAATTAAAATGGAGCCAATCTTCTTTTATACTTCACAGCAACATTTCCTGAACCCGGTACGTCACTACGCGGAAGGAGAAAGTGAGTAAACACAAAGGCGTTGGGTTGCTAGGAGTTTCGGTACGCGATTCGTAATAAAAAGACATTATTTACATGGGTTTAACGAAATACTCATACTTTAAATTTGACGTTCTTCTTTTCCCCAAAATTCAGACACCGCGATGGGCACTACTTTGTTTGTTAGTGACGTAGTAGGTTCAACTTAAGTTGATGTCTAGTATCGATAGGTGGGTAAAATTATTTACAATTACATTGTTTGTTATAAAGGGCACTTCCTGCAACTATGCATAATCTAAAATCTAAAAGAACTCTGAAGTGCCTTCAAACAACGGAAAGTTTCTCTCATTTGACAAAGAAAAGACAGGTATTTCCTCACAGTACTAAATCGGCAACATTGCTGCCGGTTAATTTTCGTGTCACCTCATATGCATTAGAACTAAGGGGTTTTCAGCGAATTGGATCACGAAGCCATATTAATACAAAACCCGTAGTGTCTAACTTCTAATTAGTAGAAGTTATAATAGAAAATCAAGTATGGTCGGTTGCGAGCACAGAACGTTAGCAGGTTAAAATATTGACTTATTTGTACAGCATTAACTGCAGTCAATCAAATTTTAAAATGGGGCAAAAGAAAATCCTATTATTTAACCTGAGAGAAGAAATTATGTAACAGATAATGCGCTTACTACTTACTACCTGAACTTTCTTATATTTTAGACAAAAAGTATCAGATTTCATTGTACCTCAGTTTCTTATAAGGTTGGTCCGCGATATCATTGTGAAAACAGATATTTGAGAAAGACTTGTCGCTCTTTCTCTAACTCTGGAAAAGATGGAACACAATCGATCTTAGCAGTGTACACAAATTAAAAATTTTCTAAGGCTACGTTTTTAACCTGTTGAGATTTCCAGATGCTAACGTTCTAGGAACTTCAAGCCTTTAAAATGGGATTAACTTACCAAGTATAGAGTCCATTTTTGATTGGTTGCTCTTTTAAAATGCAAAAGAAAATAAACTTACCTTGATAGTTGAAATCGTTCAAATTATGCCCCGAGCACGTTTTGTAAACCAGTAACATTTCAACAATTTTTTTACTAAATATGAGTCACATTTTTGGGTAGTTTACCTTTTAAACATCCGTACTACCTATATTCATTATTATTTTTTAATAAAATATTAAGACTAACCTCTATCCAAAATTTGTTAGGAAATAAAACGAAAATTGTGTTAGAAGTTAGTACCTTTATGGAGAAAACCCATAGGATGGTTTAATGTATTTCCCAAATACATCAAATAATCTACTTAAGTACTAAATTAACCGTATTAGAACTTGAATGTGATGCAAGGAAAAAATATTTAGTTTTAATGAAATAGATCTCAATGTATTATTGCTTCCGAGTTAATAAGTTAATGTTATGAATAAGCTAGGATCTAATTTTATATAAGAAACCTCATTTTTTGCGTGTCTCTCTTTGATATAAAATCCCAAAACGCCTTAATATCTCTGAAATTAGGATGACAAGTATTTTGTTTTTGATAATAAGCAATATTTTCAACGAATCTGATTTTAAAAAGTTTTTTATTCAAACATCTTACTCGAAACTTTTCAAACATGGAAATACATCTTACCTGACTGTCAAGTCCTAGCATTAATATCATAAGGAAAAAGAGCACGGCCCACAGCGGTGAAATCGGAAGCTTCAACACAGCTGAAGGATAAGCCAAGAAAGCAAGTCCAGGACCTAGGTTAAGTATTAAGAATGAACAATGTCACATAATATCACACTTTAAGAAACGAAAGGAATGACTTTGAGTAATTAGAAAAAATTGTCGTAGCGATAAAATAAATCAAGTGTCAGTAAGTTTTATTTTCCAAAATTACATTCTATTTTATTTCTTATAAAAAGCAGATTACAAATATCAAGATATTCTTTTAAGCTTTTTTCTAGAAAAATATTTAGCCTTGCAAGTTATGCTTGAACATATTTTGAAGCACAATATTTCACAATTTTAAACTCTTTGATACTAATACCTCAAAGTTTTTCCGAATGGAGAATACTTTATGATAAACAATTTATATGTTAATAGTTATTCGGTCCATGAGTAGTTTCATATTTATTATTCTTACCTGAAGCAGCTACTTCACTGACAGGTTTATTCTGCTCATGAGCCATGAAACCAACAACAGAGAAGATTACGAAGCCAGCAAACATAGAAGTTCCACTGTTGATGCAGGACACAATCAAAGAATCCCTAAAATTAAAAGGTTTTAATAAGCTCCAATTCGGACGAAACTACATCTGGACATTTGATAGGTTCACTCTGTGTAACTTACCTGTAAACATTATTACTATACTTATTGTAACTTCCTAAAGCTATGAGAGAGCCAAGCCCGAGACCATACGAGAAGAAAATCTGCGTCGCAGCGTCTATCCACACCTAATCAAAAAAGAAATTACATGGTTATTTTATTCCTGCTATAACTGTGGGTCAGTTAAGAAAATGAATAAACTTAAAAAAAAGATAACCTGAGAATCAGCTAGCTTGTTCATGTCAGGCCAAATGTAGAACTTGATTCCATCCCCTGCACCAGGCAGGGTTAGACCTCTGATGAGCAAAACAAACAGCAAAAGGTATGGAAACAACGCAGTGAAGTACACAACCTTTAGGAAAGGAAAGAAATAATTTTTTTTTCTAAAATTCTTCAAAGTTGAAATCTATTTTAAATACTACATTTTCTGTCACACTACAGGTAAAAGAAAAAAGTGAACCTCAAAGACAAGAAAGGTAAAAGAAGGTTCATCAAAATGTTGAATTGAATTAAAGTTATCTATGTTTCACTTATTTCATTATTTTTTCGAAATCATTAATCATTGAAGTGGAGAGGATAAAATATACATTACCTTTCCTGTCCACTTTACTCCTTTCCAGATACAAAAGTAGCACAGGACCCACGCTATGCCCAATGTTCCAGCCAAGGGCCAGCGGACTTCACCAGCTTCACCGAGACCACTTGTGATTTGAAGGACATTTCGTCTGAAAACATTTTAATGCACTTTTTTAATCTTAACAGGGATATTAAATAGGGACATATCTGTTGCCTTAAGAGAACCTTAAAAATTCCTACCAACACTTTGTTTAAAGGTCTACATATCTTTTAATATTTAGTACTAATAACTATTACATACACACAACCTTGCTATAATTTTATGTTATTGATGTAACGTAAGAAGCGTGCAATATCATAAAGTAATTAAAGAAATACACAGGGTAATTTAAAAAGACTAGACCATTTGTCTATTTTGTGAAACATTATTTTTAAACACATTACTCCCAGTAGCAAATTTCCTTAAAAAAGGTAAGGCATTTGATGATAAAAGCGACAACTTCATGCTAGAAGGGTCAAGTTGAAAATACAGATATTTAATTTTTATACCGACTCCAAACGATATTATTTTCGACCTTGAAATTTTTAAGAAAATGCCTATAAGGGATGGAAAGTGGTCGATTCACGAAACACTTTTGTTTTGGAGAAATAATTCTATTTTTTGTGAATAGTTCTCAGTGAATTTCGCAGATATTGTTATTTTTTAAATGTTTTATTCAGAAATGAATAAGAAAAATGATTTGGGAATTTCTACCTAATAAGGCCGGAAACAGTAATTAAGTTCTGAATCCCATGGACGCATAATTTATATCACTGATAGTTTTTCCGCCATTTCTTACGTAATTTGTCCATTGAGAGCATGTACTGTAAAAAATTCGTCTTTTCACACTAGATTTTGTAATTTGTCGAATATTTTCGTATACCTTGAAAACAAATTTTTTCCGTGAATTATATCACACAATAATTCAGTTTTAATGAAATCACCAATAAAAGAATAAATTTTAAAAACATCTATTTAAAAGTCAAAATGTTTTGCACCAAAGCCAATCTTCCATTAGCTAGGTGCATGATATATGCCGATGATGATGTCACACCATCCGAGTCTGGTATATAAAATGGTTGTATTTAATACATACATAGATAGTTATAAAGGCTGTCCTAATATAGTATGAGCTAAAAAACTAGTCTCTTTAAAAAAGGGAAAGTCTTTCTCTTTTGACAGAAAGAGAAATAACTCCTCAAGGTACGGAAATTAACAGTTTAATTTTGAACAGCGTGTCTAAAAGCTATATTTACGGAAACACTTGTATGTAGACAATTGAAATCGAGTCTTCTTTAATCATCCAGTAGGTTAAGAGTCTTAAAGGATTGATTCTTTTCTTATGGCCTCAGCTTGGCCTCACTTACTCCCAATACTCCTTGACGGGGCTCCTGTACT
This sequence comes from Tetragnatha versicolor, assembly GCA_024610705.1. Classification (NCBI taxonomy): domain Eukaryota; kingdom Metazoa; phylum Arthropoda; class Arachnida; order Araneae; family Tetragnathidae; genus Tetragnatha; species Tetragnatha versicolor. Next base: position 45,618,890 of record JANDEH010000009.1, read on the forward strand.
GAACGGACGAGTTGAAAGTGTTGTTGGGCACGGTATCGTATTCGGACTGGCACAAGGGTGTGTTCCACCAGTTGTCGCACGTCCTCCACATCACGTCCTTGCTGAGCGAGTTGAAGATGTAGTACAGGGCCCAAGAAAGCACCACGATGTAGTACGTGTTCAGCCAGAAAGCCATCACCGCCGCCGCGTACCCCACGCCTAAAAACACATTCATTCATGAAAAAGATTTACAAAGACTATACTTTTGTTTTTAGGGGGAGTTGGTTTCCTATGAACGCATAACAAATTATTTTAGTTTATAAAAGAGGACATGGGACATGGTCAAATTTAGAAGGAGAACCCTGAGGGGACAAGATAGATACTTTGGAGGGGGCATCATGTTACTGGTTGCATTGAAAACATCCTTCCCCTTAAAACACTAATAATATTAAAAAATTGGAACAGGGGGCATTGCTCCCCCACGACTTCCCTTAAATTTACTAATGCCCCACTAAAAATATTCTGCAGTTTTTCTATAAAAAAAATCTGCAGGCCATCTGCAGTTATTTGGCCCCTTCATTCTGAAGAAAATCTTTAGATAACGTTCTTAAGAAAATCTTTAGATTATGGTTTCTAAAGAATTTCTTCAGAAAGAAGGGCCCAAATATAACTGCAGATGGTCTGCAGATTTTTTTTCTGAAGAAAATCTTAAGATTACTCAATGTTAAGCCTAAGGCCTAAGCCTACTTCCCCCATGCAACCATCTAACATATATGCTTGCACTTTGCAGTAGTCTTGCATCTTTGAACAAATGAAATTTTAAACCACAATATAAATAAAGGACATTCGGTAAATTAAATCATACCATATTGTTAGGTAGTCCCACAATTATCAGGAAAATTCATAATTCCAATCAGCATTCATTCAGGCACGCAACTAGTGTTGAAAACAAAACGTAAACATTGTTCTATCGATTCGATTCTGCAATCGATTCTCTAGGTTAGATTCGATTCGTTTGATCTCTGATATCGATTCGTTTGATCTCTGATATCGATTCGGTTCCCGAAGATTTGATTACCTAATTCTCGAGAAAGTAGTTTTCCCGCTATGAAATATTAACATCACAAATACGATCTTAAAGTGATTAAAATTTTAAATCAACAGTACAAATAAGAAAACTTTGATCGAGTTCTAGGAATCGATTCTTTTACGATTTAAATTCTTTTGAAATCGATTACAAGGCATTCGATATCAGTTTTTTTTCATTCCGTACGTAAAATGATAAAATTTGTTAAAGTTTAATATATTTTGAAGACAATTTGAAGATTCTGCTCCATCTGAAAAATGTCTGCATTCCTTGTCTTCAAAATTTCTGAAGATACATCGTCTTTAAAACATCTGCAAATTGTCTGCAAAAATTCTGAAGACAATTTAAAGGTAAATCTATGTCTGCGAAATATCTGTTAGTTGTCTTCAAAAATTCTGAAGATAGTTTAAAGACAAAGCAAAATCTGCAAAATATCTTAAAATTTTTGTAGAATTTCTGTAAAAAGTGGCTTTTTCTGAAGAAAATCTTCAGATTATTTTTAGTGGGGTGGTTTGAGGGCAGGCATTCAAAAAAGGTTTTTCTATTTGACTTCTAAAAATAGAGTTTAAATCACTGGGAAATTTGGGACCCTTGGGGAACATCTTTGCCAAGCAAAAGAATTTTCGTGGAAAATGCCAGTACATAAACATATTTTTTAACGCTTTCTGGAGGATTTCGCTTGCAATTTCTTTTAATTGAATTAAATACATTTTCCCTATTAGAAATATAAAAAGTACACATCCCTCTCTTTTGCTTTACATTATTTTTAATTGATTCTTTAAAGTGCGTTAGTATATTTTGATATGTCCTGTACTTCAGCGGCTTAATTTCCCTCGTTTTTAACCCAGGATACAAAGGAAATGTAGCCACTGTAAGCGCACGAGACATTCGTCAGTTATGAAATTATTTATAACTCGAATGCGTTATCTAAGCTCCAATGCAAGGCGGCGTGCTCTGCCGTTTCAATTCATAGAGTGATAATACCAAGAAAGTGCTTTGAAAATAACTCCTATTGCAGCCAGCGTGGACATCTCTCGTCTCTCATAAGAATAGATCAGGACTGGCGATAAAACCTTTTCGTTGCAGATTTAAACTAACTCAAACTGCCAAGGATCGACTACTTCATTTTCTATCTCGATCACAAAAACAACGATACAATTTATTCAGATAAATGAGGTGTTTGCTGTCAAAACCAGCTCATTCCATATTTTTCTGAAATCCACTTTTTTGCATATTTTGAAAGTTTAGAGGGTCTTACTAAATTAAGAACAGAATCCGTGTGTTTGCAGTACTTCTTTTATTCTGGAAATAAATTAAATACTTTTTGGAAATTTTACTTTATTCCGGAACGAAACTCAACATTAACGGTAGTGATAAATTTAATTCCGGAGCGAAATTAAATGTTTTTTGGTGAGTAATTATGTTTAAGAATTTAACTGCACTGTCGGCCTTGCACTAAAAGTTATTGCAGAGACAAACTGAGGATTTTTTTTGTTTCTATTGCCAGCCCTGGTTAGAAGCCCATCCTTCCAACAGTTTTCTACCCAGGAAATTTTTGGAGGGAGATTTTCTAATTTGGGAGGAGGGATATGCTGTAGTTATGGACCTTTTTATGGTCAAAAAAGGAAAACTTCGGAGTTTCGGGGTGAATATCCCAGTAAAACTCAAGAGATACTCTTCTTTTAAAACTCACGGTGTTATAAAATCAAGCCAATTAAAAAGCAAGCTTTGCATGTGGAAATCTTTTTACTCAATTCGTCATTTTTTATGTAGAAGTTGTCCGTCTCCTTTTATAATACAGCCGACGCCGCTTAATGTGATCACGGTTAGTGTTATCAATCGGATAATTTTATCGAAATTGACCGGTCCCAATCACTCATATTTAATTTAACGGAAAATGACTCGTTTTATGTTATCATTTTATCGTTTAATGTTATCGAAATTTGGTGGAAATCCCTAAAAACCTTCTTTTTTCCCGTTGGAAGGCCCATTTCATTACAAGAATATACAAAATGAGTCATTGATTTAATAGTGTTATTTGATCGACTCTTACAGTTTTCTTTAAAAATATTTTAAGCTGTGAAATACATGCTTTAAAATCGTTTGAAATACTTCAATATAGACTACACAGTCGTGAATTCAATGTAAAAACTCGAGTAACACCGTTTGCCATTTTTATAGACCGCTTATTGTTATCAACCGGCTATTGTTATCATTTTGATCTCAGACAAAAGTGATCACATTAAGCGGAGTCTACTGTAATACAGAGAGCGATACTGGAACTTCTCATTTCTTTTTGCCACCCACAATGCCGCGTGGGAGTACCGCGCCCAAGCGCCCGCTTTACATAACGCCGCCACGGCCGTAATAATGGCCGCTGCCAAGACGAAGCGCGAATCAAAAAATTGCGCCGTTTTGTTTGTGTCCTTGCCCAGCACTGGAAATGGTTTGATTGGGTGAGAAAGGCTGATCAGGCCATCAGTGACGTTATTAGCTTGTGCACCTAATGAGCGATCTCTTCCTGTCACTCGGCGGTTAACGACATAATGGAGCAACTAAATAGGAAGAGGGAGATCTTCCTCCGCCTTTTTACGGGCACATTCTTTCATTAAACTCACTGAAATCCATTTGGGTCCACGCCTGTGCGAAACGATAGGAGAAAGCCACACGGTAACGGCCCGGTTAATAGGAGGACACGCTGTCTAACTAAACACCGGCTCTAAAGGAAGGTGACGGCTTTTTCATGGAGCAAAAACCCACTGTCTAACTGCCCTCTTAAACTGTATAGAGAGCGATTGTTCGCGTTCAAAAGACAATGTTAATATCTATGATTTTTTTTGAGTTTTACCTTTAGATCAGCCCATTGTATTAATCAGTGAAGATGAACTGCTTACGTTGAAATAGTAAGAAGGAGGGTAAGGTTAGACATGGTCATTTTTTATAGCTATAAAAGGGTTTTTGTTTTTATCAGTCTCCGTAAAACATTGGCCTTGAATTGTCTTTTTATTGTATTTATTGCATGCTTTTTTATACAAATAAAACTATTTTTCGAGCTATCAACCTACAAACTTTCGAGCTCAGAAAGTTTTAAGTTTCATATGAAACATTTTTATTCAACAATTCATACAATTATTCTAACTTCATTAAATTATACCTTTTTCTATTCCACCTTTTGTGTACTCTACAAGCATATTCAAGTGGAAACAAAAAATATAATAATTTAGTGACGATCAGGGAGAACGATTGCATTATGTATTAAGTATAGTAGGGGTATAAGGCGTAAGTGTCAAGGGGATATAATTATTATAGCAGTAACATCAATACAATGGTAAACTGTGCAGAGAAAGAAGACCTGCAAAACTCCTTACCAGAGACATAGTGTAAAAAAGAAACTTTATTTGGACACTTAAGGAGAGGCGAGTGTCATAATATGTGACAAAATGTTATAATATTAATCACATAACTTACAGTGATTGTACACTATTTTTTAATGAATATTTCCTTCACGATTTCGCAAAAAGGCCTTTTCTGATATAATTAAGCTCATTTTATGAAAAATTTAAGTAGTGGATAAATTGATTTTGATACCATTCAGAGCACCAAACACTAACAAAATCAGTCATTACCTTCAAATAACTTTTCATCCTTTGAACTTCACAAGTCTTTGTAGCTGAACTCGTTAAATATATGAAAAGAAAGGGAGTTGACATTTTCCTACAAAGGAAACTTCCTTCGCCACTTCTCTCCACTTATAGTTACCATGACCTTTCCCCATACATTTACAGAGTCCAGTTCACCATTCAAAACTTTTTTAAACTCATTATAAGGTCAATATAGTATTTTACGGGCGGAAACCGCGAACTCACTTGAATGAGTAAAAAAATAATACAATTTAAAAGTAAGCTGACGTAAGCGCCAAAATAAACTAATATGTGCTCAAGGGTAGTTTATGATGCGAATAAACGATTTTGATGAGATCTCAAAATCATTTATGGCCTTATTGAATTGGAAGCAATATCGGTTAGTTAAAGAGCCCATCTAAAGTTTCCGAGATGCAATCCACCTTAAAAAGATCAAAGGGATGAGAGGGATGAAAAGGCTGGCAGCGCCATCTAGAAAGTGATAGAAGAGCAAATTTTTCCACAAACATGAAAACTAAACATTTGATATTTCAATTTCAACTTATTATTTGGTGTAAGACTAGTCCTTTCAAAATTTTCAAAATAAAGTGTGAAATGGAAAAAAGCACTACTTTTCTAAATAATTTCACACATTTTTATTACACTTTCAACAAAAAAAATACTCTTTGTGATATTCACAAAAAATTATATCACACAATTTTGATATATTTCAAACTCGTCCCTCCTTTTAGGGTGAACCCTCCTATATTTCGACATCACTTTCGAGATTTTAAAAGGATAATATGTATAATTTGTCTCACTGTTTTCATTACTTTTTGGGGAATCGAAAACTCTTGCATTACCGTTAAATTAATCCTATCAATTGAATAAGTAGTTCCTTTATCACTGCAATATAAATTGTGAAAGAAAAATTTTATAAGAGTCATAAGTTTGAACCCACCCTTACCCCCTTGGTCACTATGGCACAGCGGAACATTACCTGCTTTTTTTCTCCCTGAACGTGTAACGTAATTTTTAAATGGTACACTAAACGGTATGTAAATAAAATAGATGCACTGTTTCCATGCAATGAGAAAATGGTATTAAAAATTCTTACCTTATGGTATTAAAAATTCTTACCTTTGAAAAGTGGACATATTTTCCATACTCCTAGACCTCCTATACTTAATAATTGTCCTAATGATGTTTCTAATAGAAAAGTTGGAATACCAGCTAAGAATAATGTAAGTATATATGGTATCAGGAAAGCCCCTAAAAGAAAAATAATTAATTAAAATAAAATTAATGATCCTATTTTTTCAACATTTAAACTCATCTATTAAATAAAGACATTTGTAAAGGCAAACAGAAGTAAGGGATATTCTTGTTTTATAAAGCCACGAATACGACCTTGGTGCCCGAAAGTCTTATAAAAAGGAGAATACACTGTTAATTTAAATAGTCACTCTGTTCTAATAAAAAAAGGTTTTGGTAAACGGTTTCCAGAGAAAAACTTTTTAATTACTGATCCGAATGACACTTACTATCTGGTATTAAAATGATCAGATTTTTTTCGGATTTTCAACTAAGCTATTGGATTTTTTTTAATTCTCTATTTTAAAATATTACCATATTTTAGATTACGGGTAAGGTCGCAGTTACAAAGCAAGCAACTGTCAAACTTATTATCATCCAATCCCAACAACCAACTGACGCCATATTTTATGATAAAACGCGCGCGAATTCCTTTCACGTTTTAAAATTGTTGTTTTAAGTAGTTTCCAAATTAAATATCTTTCAAAAACAGATAAAAGTATTATAAAACTTACATACATGCTCTTTCATAGTAGAATTTCACTCATTTTGTCTAAAATTTAATAATTTTTGTTCTGATAACCGAAATTGTTTGTAAAAATTGAGTGTCATGTAGGTTTTTCTTTGATTATTTCCAATGGTTTAAAAGGTATTGTTTAACAAGCCTGGGTTGAAACAAAAATAAGAATTGAATTTAAAAGATTAATTAGTGTAGGTTTTTTTCATAATATTGATTAACAATAGCTATATTAATTTACGCACTAAGGAAAACACTTTAATTAAATTATTGATGAGTTAGAATTAATAAATATTCAAACTTATAAGATAGGTTTATTCATTTAGATGACCTATGACGTATGTTGTTTGATATGTTTCTTCTACTAATTGTTTATTTTTACCAATGTTTTATAAAGTGAGTTAAATTCAGTGAGCTGTGTTTTTTAATAATTGGAAAGCAATTGAAAAGGTCCTGCGTCAGCAGTTTTGCGGGGGTTGGTGAGCGATAGCGAGGAGGGGGCGGTAGCTCCCTTGTATTTAAAAAAACTAGTCCGCAGTTTTATTTGTCTTAACACTCAATGGGATAAATTTTAACAATATAATAAATAATACTAACCATTGAAAATTTCGGTAGAACTTTGAATGTTGTAAACGGCTTATAAGTATTTTTATTTTGCATTCAAATAATTTTTAAATCAAATGTTTAAGTGATAATAAATTAATTTATGTTCAATGAATCGGTACTTTACATTTATGACACATTTTTTTTAATTTTCCCTCTTCCAAATGGAAAATCTAAAATTTTAATCTTATAAAAATTTACTTTTCCCTCTTCTTTACTTGTTTTGGGGAGTGCAATCAAAGTTTACAAAAAAATACTGTATATTTTTAAACCAAGCGTTCTTAATTATAAAGTATTATATTAGAGATTGAATCAATAATTATTTCACCACTACTAAACCGAAATACTCACAAAATAAAAAGACAACCTCCACATTTTCTCCACAAAAAATCGTAAAAATTAGAATGGGGGTCAAAATTAAATGTTTCTGAGAATTATCCCCCCTACTTACCATTTGATGCTTTAATATTATTTCATATATTTTTCGTTTTCCTTTATGAAGAAAAAAATGCTTTCGTTAAATATTTTTTTTTTGTTTTTCAGTGACTAAACTACTGGGATTGGCATGACATTAAATATGGTTCGATCATATCTTGAGGTATGTAATTACTAGAAGAAAAATAAAAAAGCAAGACAAAACGGCGTTCGAATATCCGATTGTTTTAAAAGGATGAAAATGCTAGGGTTAAAATAAGGATGGAAAAACGATTGACTATACAATGTTTTATTAAAATCTGCAAAAAACTTAACGTAACAATTTTAAACTCAAAGAGGCCTGATGACAAATATTAAAAGTTGGAAATATGAGACATTTTTGAATATCTATAGCTAGAACAGGAGTTTTCAAATCTCGTTTCTCTTTTTTTAGTGGTCCACGAAGCCTTCAATGAAAACAACATTCAGGTGTAAACCATGCACTTTTGTATAAACTGCGAAAACAGTTTTTATAGGATATCTTGGTCACACAAAATGCAAGAATTGTCTCTTTACATTCATGCAAGATTACCGAGTGTTAAGCAGTGTCCCCGAGAGATTCTTTAGGAGCAGAAATTATGTTATACTAATATAAAAATAATAATATAATTACTAAACTTCTATTAATAAGTTGGGAGAAAAGTCACAAAGTAAAGATTTATAATAATAGGCCTCCGTCATTTATATCGATAAATAGCGTGGTTCGCAACAAAATATAAGTTCAACTTGATAAAAGGTAGCGAGTTATGACAAAGGTTGTAACTAGAAAGAAAAAGTATGGTTGAAAGTTCATCTTCTGAAATCTTCAAAAATGTCTATTCACACTATGTGAACGACTTCCATCTTTCCCACCTCTCATTCCGATTGAACGATAGGGTGGGTCAAAATAATTTTTTTTACATTTTCCCAGGGGCACAGCGACAAAAAAGTGCCAAATGGTCTCAAACTAGCATGTGTGAAATATTAATCCATTATGATAACTCTTTTTGCCTCCGGATTGACGTCAAAGTTTCGATTAATATTATAGTAATTTCATGTAAAAATGGACGAACGAAAATCTGGCTTTTACCTCGATTGCACAAATCTGTCATGAATTTAAATGTGCATAACGGTATGAAAATCATCCTTGAAGACTATAAAATAATTTAAAATGAAACCAAAGTTGAAATACTTGAGTTGTATACAACACATTTTAAAATATCTCAATGATTAGAACTGGCAATCAAAGATTTCTTGCTGGAATCATTAAAATGTGAGAAACCTTTATTTCCGGTTGAGTAGGATGGTAAAACATTAAATTTAATAAAAAATGGATACGTGTCAGAAGGTTGGTACCTTTTGTGGGTTATAAGGTTTCAACCTTCAGAGGATATTTTGATAATATTTAAAGGTTATTGTTTTCTTTAAAATTTCAGTGCCATATTTGGGATAGTCCATTTCAAGTGTCCCCACACGAGTCTCTTATATCAAAAATAAATTAAAAACATATTTTAAGAGTCAAATTTTGAAATATTTTCTTAAGAGCGGTAGATCAGCGTTTAAAGCTCAGAGATCAGTATTATCCCAAAAATTTTTAAATTAGCTGCATTAATTTTTAGAACTTACTTGTGTTTATTTTGAACAGTTAAATTTGCTATATTTAAACTTTTATGAACGCATAAGTGGAAGAAGAAGCTATATAGCCTAAGAAGCTATTTTGAGTCCATCCCTCTCTCTAAAGAAGTATAATTTATGGGCTTGGGTTTCAGTCTTGTTATAGAAAAAAATAGATAAATTATTACTGAGGTGAATCTTATCATGATATTGCTTTTGCCTATGAACAAATTATCCATTAAACAATTGTTTCAACATATTTTATGTGATCACATTTGGTTCCCAAGACCAGCCAATGTAATAACTGTCCGCTGAATTTTGAAAACGTGACATTTATGAAAAATACAACTATTTCTACTTTTAAAATTTAAAAATACCGTTTTACACTGGCCATAATTGTGAGAGAATGTATCCGATCTACCAATATTTAAAATCTGCCACTGACAATCCACTGCTTGTTGGCAAAAAAGATCATCTTATTCTACGCCTGTTTTGTTAGTATGATAATACATTATATTGCCACTTTGGAAGTTGTTTTTGTATTAATATTGCATAAATGTGACTAATATGATTCAAATTGCTTTTAAATACCTGTAAGTTTGAGACCATTTGGCACCTTTTTCTTGCTGTACCCGATAGAATTTGTAAAAATTTGTTTCGCTATAGGAAAATGACCCACCCTATTGAACAACCTTCCTCAGCGGTCCACTAGGGTGTCTCAAAAAAAACTTTTTTTCGAAAAACCTCGCTCCCCAGGGCTTTTCCCATTCCTTTTGGTCCCAAAAGATAGTGTGTAAAGTTTCAGCCCCCAAAGTTAACTCTAGGGTTTGCCTGTAGAGCCCCAAAGTTTGAAAAAAGTGGAAAAATGACCTATTTTCAGAATTTTTAAAAATTATATTTTCAGATTGATACTGCGATTAAACTAGTTCAAATGTGTCATTTAGGACTTATTTAGATGGACTATATTTATTTATGTGTATTAACTGCACCCTTTAGCCCCTATAATTTAAGATTAAAGCGTACTACTTAAGGACGTTGCACTTGCCAAAGCTTATAATGCACTACCGGTGGTTCCAAGGAACTACCTCAAATGATGCCATTTGATGCTAAATTGATATTATAAATTATAAAAACCCTTGAAATAACAATAATGAGGTCTTCCCCTGAGCTTTTAATGTAAAAAGTGATTTTCTTCAAAATTTCTCTTTTCCAGCTTATCAAACCCAAAATTTGTATTAAAAATGATGGTTGTTGTACTTTTTTAGATACCAAACATTGAAATCTTTATAGGGGTTTCATTTTTAATAAGTAGAATTAAATTTTAAAACGCACAGATCAGAAATGACATTGATATTTCCTATACCAGACGTTAAAATCGATTTTCTTTTTTTTTAAGTTTGGAAAATTACTTCCTTTTAACGTATTAGGGGAAAATTTTAATTAAAAACTGCTTTCTTTAACATTTCAACCAAGATTCACAAGCATTAAACTATTTTCCTAACTTTGAAAAAAGAAAATCAATTTTCACATCTGGTATAAGAATGTTCCATGTCATTTCCGATCTGTGCGGTTTAAAATTTAATTCTACTTCTTAAAAACGAAACCCCTATAAAGATTTCAATGTTTAGTATCTAAAAAAGTACAACAACCATCATTTTTAATATAAATTTTGGGTTTGATCAGCTGGAAAAGAGAAATTTTGAAGAAAATCACTTTTTACAATAAAAGCTCAGTGGAAGACCTCATTATTGTTATTTCAAGGGTTTTTATAATGAGGAACTTGCACGATTTTTGTTTACATTCTAAAGATATAGAAAATGTAAAAATAGGACGAAATGTATCTTTCTTTTTCACTTTTACTTCCCGTAAGGGTAAAATAAAAGCGATTCAATAGTGCACTATTTCCTATACCTCAAAAACGCTATTTTCTTACGCCGCTTCTTGTGACGTCACAAGTCCCCCTCCGGTTGTACGGAAAGCGCTGAGCCACACTGGGGCAACGTTTGAAAGGCACGCGTAATTTTTATTGATTCAAAACACAATATAACTTGGATATCTGAAATGTGTCAGCACAGTTTTGAAATTCATTTCAATTTCTGAAATGTATTATTTATTACCTCGTATAGTTTTAGATCAATGAATTTTTTTCTTAAAAATTAAACAAAAAATAGTAATGCTCTTACTGAGTTTAGAGTTCTTTCTAAAACTAATGACATAGTTTGTTTACTCAGGTACATTTTAAAATTCAATTTGATTTTTGATAACTTGGTTTATATAAATTTCTTTATTTAAATTGTACTATAAATAATAGGCTTTTATATACCACATAGTTTTTTTATAAAATTTTGAAAACATGTTATTGAGTATAAAAAATCAACTTTAAGATTTTTTTTAACATTTAAGCAAAGGATAAAGTTTGTTTACTCAGATACATTTTTCAAATTCAATTTAACTTTTTAATAATTTTTATAGGATTTTTTATTTGAATTGCACTATAATTAATAGGTTCTCAAATTATTATAGTTTATTTTTCAAGTTTTAATATATTTGTGTAAAAAATTCATTTTAAAAGAAAAATTGGGTACCTATTTTTATCTTGTTAAAATTTTTATTTTTGGTGTATTTTTATTTTGCATGTTATAAAATTAAATGTAATAAAAAAATTGTAATTAAAAAATTATTTTAGATTTAAAACTTTTTTAAAATTAACACACAATTCGTGTAGTTCCACTAATTTTTTTTAACCTTTTATCGAATAAAAATAGATATCAGCTCAGTGGATCGAACACGGGACAGAAAAAATATCACCCCGTGCGGACGTATTTTTTTAAATTTAATAAAATAATTTTGTGTTTTTCTTAAAAAGAAGTAATTTTGTTATTTATATATAAAAATATTTTTTAAATTAATACACAAGTTTGTGTATAGTAACTATTATTTTTAATCTCTTACGGAACAAAAATACAATCTTTTTTACTGAGATTTTTATCGAAAAGGGGTGATTATTTTGGGTTAATATTTTACTGCAGGAACCCTGTTATTTTGTTCATCTTCCTTGTATTCGAAATAAATTTTCCCAGCATGTTTATCTATTGGAAACGCATAGACACCGTTTGATCACTGGGGTAGCGTATCGTTAACATTTTTTTTACAAGCGAAGAAAAATCATTAAATATGTTAAAACGGTTCTCTGAAAATTTTATCATGTATATTTCTATTGGTCAGAATACAGAATTTCTAAAACTTTTTTCTTCCCAATTGGTAGTTTAAAAATTGTAAGTGAAAACGATGCGAGATATTTACAGCTATACGTAATGGCATGGGGACTTGTGACGTCAAACCAATCACGTTGCGTTATTGAGTCACATGCTTTTTAAGTGATTTTAAACTTAAAATTTTAATTGTATTAATCTATTTTTTGGGGTTTTGCGATCATTTTATGTCTTTTGGATGATCAATCTGTTGATATCACACAGAAATGAGCATTTCCCCCACGGGTGCAAGTTCCTCATTTATAATATCAATTTAGCACCAATGGCATCATTTGAGGGAGTTCCTTCGAAGAAATTCAAATTTAATTCATTTCGTTCACCTGTAGCACATTATAAGCTTTGGCGAGTGCAACGTCCTTAAGTAGTACGTTTTAATCTTAAATTATAAGGGCTATAGGGTGCAGTTAATACACATAAATAAATATATTCCATCTAAATAAGTCCTATATGACACATTTGAACCAGTTTTATCGCAGTATGAATCTTAAAATATAATTTTTAAAAATTCTGAAAATTGGTCATTTTTTCCACTTTTTTCAAACTTTGGGGCTCTACAGGCAAACCCTAGAGTTAACTTAGAGGGCTGAAACTTTACACACTATCTTTTGGGACCAAAAGGAATGGGAAAAGCCCTGGGGAGCGAGGTTTTTTGAAAAAAAGTTTTTTTTGAGACACCCTAGCGGTCCACCGCAAGAACGGTGTTTTCAATTGCAGTCCTCAAGCTTGTAAGTTGGAAACCTCTACGCAAGATCTTATAGGATTTCGGATATAATATTCTTGTTTTCATAGCACACATAATTTGTAAACATTTGCTTGAATTAAATATTTTCTTGCAATTTTTAACTTAAAATCAGTATTTTTCTTAAAATTAATTAAATTTTAAAAATACTATTTTGTGTAATTAAAACGTACCTTTTTTCTCGAATGAGAGGACCCTAGGAATTACACTTGGGATAAATTTTGTTGGAAAGAGAAAGAGTTGAAGCCTTATTTGTATCTTTCGATCCCAGATGGCAGCATGTAACGATTACATTTTCTTTTTAAATTTTTGACACAACCTTTAAAATTAATTCTGAAAAATCAAACCAAGCTTTTACTTAACTGCCTGTAAAGGAAAAAATAATTGGGGGGAACTATTCTTTGGGTTTAACTAATAAGGAACTTGCATGTGTCAGATTTTCAAAAACATTCAAGTGTTCCGTATGTTTTTTTGTATAGTAAAATGAAATATTTTGTCAATTTTTTAAAAAAGTGTACAAGTAATTAAATATTTTAATTTAAAAGTCGAGAAAAAGACACGTGACTGAAAACGTAAAGTGTGTTTGCATGCACAGTGAAGTAGAATTCCATCGGGCCAAATTGCAATCAAGATTGAATTTCTATGTTTTAGTTGATGATTTCTTTTTTCTGAAGTGTCGGATTTGAATGTTTAAATAAATTTTTACCTTCTAGACACTTTTGGTGACGTTCAGAAATCCAAGGCAAACATTTTAGGCCAAGTCCATGTATTGTGACGTCACTGTGCGTGTGCATGCAATTAAGCGTTTTCAGGCACTTCGAAAAAGAAGATTTTTGATAATTTTTTTTGCAATAGAAAAATTACTCAATCGGCTTCAAATTTTGTGTAGTGGCTTATTTTTGCGTGAAGAATAGATTAAAAAAATATAAAAAAAAATCATGCAAGTTACTTAATAAGGAACTTGCATGATTTTTTTTATCTTTTTTATTATCTGGATTCTTTTTAAAGAAAATTTTATGGGAAAACTTAAATACTTTACAGTCACCTTCTTGGGTACTAATTTTTATAATTTTTCATGTTCAATAAAATTAAGCGCATAAAAACTTGTGAAATTAGAAGAACATGAAAAAAAAAAACGGTTTCGGAAGACGGAAGAGTAATTCTTCCAAATTTCAATACATTACTTCGCAGTTGACAGATTAATCCTTATCGTTTGTTGATAAATAGTTACAATGGTAATCATTTCAAACAAGTGGATTTATTAAAAGGATCGTTAATAAATATTCAACTACATAGAATGTTTTGAACCCGAAATTGGTTAAAAATATGGAACAAAATTATTCCTTAGGCATCAGGGCCGTATCCAAGGGGGGTTGGGGGTTCAACTTCCCCCCGAAAATTTGAAATCAATTTTTTACTTACTGTTTTTCCTTAAAAATTCGCCTTAAAATGTATAAAACCCCTACTTTTAAGGTTCAAAATTCAAAAATTTTCTTGACCCCCCCTGAAGTTTTGAAATCTATTATAACAGTCGTTCCTTGAAAATTTTGGGACTTACAAGGAGTGGTCTTCTTTGGGTTAGTCTAAAAATGAGTGAAATCATAAATGGGCCGTATCAAAGGTGAGTTATTAGGAGTTCTACTCATCACACTAGCGGATCCAGGGGGGATAGCTAGGGGACTTTAGCCCCCTCTCCAAAAGGAATAAAAACTAACAGTGAGACGGAGGGGAAGTAGAACTCAGGGGTGTAAAGAAAAGAAAGGGAAAAGCTACTCTAAAACGAGTTCAAATCCTGTTTTTAGGGTCAAATTTCCAGAAATTTTCTGGGGGAGGACCCCCAGACCCCCCTTTGGAATTTGGAACCCTATTATTTACCACTTTTCTGTCAAAAGTTGGTCGAAATGCAAAATTCATACCAAAATGTAAATTAAATTCTTGAAAATGTATGTCCGAAATCCGTATTAGGTGTACCAAAACGAGTTGAAAATCTACTTTTCACAGGCATAAGAAGATGACTCAAAACACTTACTGTGAAAAAATAAGCTGCTGAATTTCAATAGGAGAAGAGTTAATTAAATTTGGAAATTGTGTTCTGAGTTGCCAAACACATTCATTTAGCACCACTTGGCGACTTGGAGACTTTCCAATCGGATGGAATGAGAAATTTGATTTCTTTATTACAGAAGTGGCTCAACTAATATATTAAAAGTTACGAGCACGATTCCCAACAGTAACGTTTGGAATAAGAAATTAGACGTGACATTTGACGATCACTTAAACACATACTATAACGTGAAAATTAAATTCACTTTTCCTTGATTCAAAATCCATTTGTTATCTGCTTTATTATTAAACACATCGGGGATAGATGGACATATCAGACACAGTAATTTCTCCGCAAATCCTTCCGGCCTTGGGTTGGGGTTCCTAAATGTCACTGTCGGCTTGATTGTATTTTATTGTGGTAATTTTGTTTTATTTCATGAGCTTTTTTATATTTTTAATTAATTTTTATTCATATTATGTATTTTATGAACCTTTTTTGATTGGCCAATTTAAATTACTTTAGAGAAAACGCGGCCAGTTACTTTATGCCATTTGGCGCCTTCACTGTATTTTTCGCCTAGTAAGATTGCACTTGGCGTTGAAAATGATGATTTTCAAGATTAATTTACTCCTCTCCTAATGAAATTCAGCAGCTAATTTTTTCACAGTAAGTGTTTCATACCATCTACTTATCCCTGTAAAATTTTCATCCATTTCTGTGAGTTCAGCCTGAGAACGTTTCCTTGTTAAAGATATTTATTTTTGAATATCTTCCTCAAGAAATTTTTCTTTCCGAGGGTTAGCATTGTAGAAATTAACAACCACCTAAACGCAATTACAATAATCACCAATATTATTTTAAAATTTCAATACTTTTACTGGTGACTATATTTTCTTTCATAGGTAGACATTATTGAATTTTTGCATTTAACAGGTTTCTGCAATAAACACTGTGTTCTAGCTTATTTCCATAACTTAACTCTAAATTTTTTAAGGGTTTGGTAATGAAAATGGGAATATTAGTTGAAAATAACACTGATATAACCGATAAAATTATTATAGAGTTCTTATATTTTTCTCTTTTTTTGGTTTGTAAATGTATAAACACTTATTTTTTTTAAATGATTTCAATTCTAGACTCAAAAATAAATGCATGAATAAAATCTCCCGGTGAGAAGTCGGGGTTTCTTGGGATTCAAATAGTTTTATCGGATTCAACTAGTTTTTCTATTGCACATTAGAGTGTCCCTTAAAAATCGAAAGTCGGGGAAACTTTTGCGAAAAATGCGGTGAATTTTGTCATGCCGTCTTATCTGTAGCTTGTTTGGGATTACTGTTTTTTATTTAATCACATACAAGCACTATTATGCGATTGGAAAAGTCATTCTTTAAGGTTAGGTTCATCAAGCCATTGTAAAAACCATATTCTTTAAGTTTTTTGTACGAATATCAAGACTATTAAGGATGTTTTGGTAGCTATATATTTAAAATTTCCATGCTTGTGGCCATTTGTTACATCTATGTGATTGAAATTTTGGATCTATGAATCACTTTATTAAAAGGGGACATCAAATCTATACCCCAGATCATAAAAAATCCCATGTGATCATTTAATTAAATCGAGAGCAATCTTCTTTTTGGTAAGCTTGTAATATGTTTGCTTGTCACAATGTCATTCTGGATTATGAAATTTGTTATTTTATTGATTGTTATAAAGCCAGTCTCCTTTAACTAATCTAAAAGAACTCACGAGCATGACGAACGAACTTCAAATAACGAAGTTTCTCTCATTTGACAGAAAAGAAAAAATTACGGACCACCCTTTGCAGCTTAAAATTCTAATGTTCACAAAATTACAAGATGAAAGTTCACTATCCCTAATTAAGCATGGAAATCTATAAAATGCTCTAGAACATAACTATTTTAAAAAAATTAATTGCTTATCATATAGTTAAGGTATCATTCTTATCATTGGTATCATATATAAGGAAATCTTTGGGACCCATAAAGTTTTGGCTGAGTTTTTTATTCAGAACACGTAATTGGGTCAATCCATATCAAGTGATCCAAAGGTGGTCGCTTGACCATTTTATAATCGAATGATTTTTTGTGTGTTGATTCTTATATCATTAGAGAGTCCAAAACCACAAATTTTAATTTTTTATCTTTATTTGAATTTTTATAGCAGCCATCGATGTTCTACGGAACAGCGATTGTAAGGGTTTACGTTATCTAGCGTTATTCCTAAATGGTTTAACTTAAATTCATGGAACAAAAGCCATTTTACTCAAAAGGATACAGGCTTTATGATGGTTGAATCAAATATAAGGGTTATTGAGTCCCAAATAGAAAAAATCCCTCTTAAAGTCGAGCTTTAAGATGGTCATTTTTCACTTTTCAAACGCATATTTTTGTTAAACGAACTATTATTTTTCTATTTTCTTCTTGAGGAATGTGTAGTATACTTCCTAAACTTTACTTTTTAAAAAATTTAACCAGGGTTTATGTTTATTTTTAGAGTTATGAACTCTCAAAATCGGATCATTTCAAAAAATTCACCACTTTGACCCTCAATATCTCTGGTGGAACAAAGTTTAAAAATCTGAAATTGTTACTGGTTAAACCTTTCTAGGGTATAATCCTGTAGTACAAATGCCGTCTTTGGTATTTGCTTACAAGTTGAATTACAGGTCTTCGAAGTTGCCAGAAAAACGCTCAATTTAACGGTTTGAAAAGAGCAATTTTAGTTTGAAGGCTCACCACTTTATTAATTACAATTAGGTTTATTTGGTTTTTCATTGCTTTTTTTACGGTTTTGATTTCTGACAAAAATTTGTATGAGTGAGGGATTTGCTTGATTTTATACTTTTTTGATACATTATGGTTTAAAAGCCCCAAATTTCTGATTTTTTAAGTTTAAAAATGTGTTAATTTAAAATTCAATTTTATTTTTGTCAAAACGTCAAAAAAATCACGTTGTCAGAAAACGGGCTTCTATTGGATGGGACATCACAGGGCATGAAAACCACTGTGTTTACTGTTTTCACGTGATCGGAAAACGGGCTTCTATTGGAAGTGACCTCACAGCACATGATTTGTGATTCTAGTGTTTTCGCGCCCAAATAAAAAAGGAAATATTGAACGAACGAACGGGAAAAAATATGTTTTTGTTTTAAAAAATATTTTGTGGTACACATAGAACACCGAGTTTCCATAGCTGTTTTCAATTTGCTCTGATTTTAATAACCCTTACAGAAATTTAAG
Source organism: Tetragnatha versicolor (assembly GCA_024610705.1). NCBI lineage: Eukaryota > Metazoa > Arthropoda > Arachnida > Araneae > Tetragnathidae > Tetragnatha > Tetragnatha versicolor. Next base: position 45,637,398 of record JANDEH010000009.1, read on the forward strand.
TCACCTCACAGAAAAAAAATAAAAATCACTGAGAAATAAAATAAACCTAATTGTAATTAATAAAGTGGTGAGCATTTGACCTAAAATTGCACTTTTCAAACCATTAAATTGAGCTTCTTTATGGCAACTTCGAGGACCAGTAACTCGACTTGTAAGCAAATACCAAAGATGTCCTTTGTAAAACAGGATTATACCCTAGAAAGGTTTAACCAGAAACAATTTCAGATTTTTAAACTTTGTTCCAACAGAGAGATATTGGGGGTCAAATTGGTGAATTTTTTGAAATGATCCGATTTTGAAAGTTCATAACTCTAAAAATAAACATATACCGAGGTCAAATTTTTTTTAAAGTAAAGTTTAGGAAGTATACTACACAGTCATCAAGAAAAAAAATAGAAAAGTAATAGTTCCTTTAAAACCCTACAGTGCATACTAATGCCATTTGGCAACACGACATTTTTCCCCATTTCCTACTCGAACTTTCATTTCCAAATGGCAACACCATGCAATAAGTACAATAGATATAACATTTCATTGTATTAGCACTTTAGATCGCCAGTAGATCACAGCAGGGGTACTATTTTGAGACATTTGTTAGTAGCTAGTGAAACGAAAGTCAAGACACAGAAAACGCCAAAATAAAAGGACCATATAAATTAAAATAAAAAAATTTTTCAGCTTGAACAAAAAATGTTTTGAAAAGATAAGTTGTTTTTTTATATTTTTAGAGCATTTGGTTTTATTTCACTTCACAATTAATTTCACAAGAGACACAAATTAATTTCACAAGGACAAAGCTTTTTGCCAATAAAAAGTAGAAAAAAAATAAATTAAATTTTTTTAGTATTTTTTTACTTATGTACACCATAATAGAAGTCACATAAATGATTTTCAAGTGAATTTAAAAAATCATGCATTGTAGGGTTAACAAAAATATACGTTTGAAAAGTGAAAAATGACCATCTTAAAGCTCGACTTTAAGGGGGATTTTTTCTATTTGGGACTCAATACCCCTTATATTTTATTCAACCATCATAAAGCCTGTATCTTTCTGAGTAAAATGGATTTTGTTCCATGAATTTAAGTTAAACTATTTAGGAATAAAGCTAGTTAACGTAAACCCTTACAATCGCTGTTCCGTAGAACATCGATGGCTGCTATAAAAATTCAAATAAAGATAAAAAATTAAAATTTGTGGTTTTGGACTATCTAATGATATAAGAATCAACACACAAAAAATCATTCGATTATAAAATGGTCGAGCGACCAAATTTACTGTTTCTGGATCACTTGATATGGAACTTTAAATATTGAGAAGAAAGTTTTGTTGACAATTTAGTGGTGGCTGTAATCTCCCCAAATTACTCAGCCAAAAAGTATAATCCAATCTTCTTTTACTTTTCAATTCATTCAAATTTCTGAAATTATTTGTTGGAATTTTTTGTGTGCTTCTGGGTGCCTCCACGGACCACTTACATGACTCTCACGGACCACCGGTTGGGAACCACTGGTGTAGAGGAAGAATACAGCGCTATGTTCACCCACCAAAGCTGTTTCGCATTTGGCCGAACGTGTGAACATTTTTTCGATGCAAAAAAGCCGAATAGTTTCGGAAGCACCTTGCTTGCCGTTTTTTTGGCTTGTGAAATCATCACTCCCTGCGACTTCGAGCTTTGTTCCGCAAGGAATCTCCCCAAACCTTGGCGCTTAAACTGGGTCCGTAAAAAATCGCTTCCGAACGAATAAAAATAAGTGTGGGTGGCCTTCGTTTAGGGGTAAAGGATCATAAGCCAAGATGAATCGACCTTTTGGAGACCTCTCAATAAGACTGCTATTTCGAGAAGAGAAAGGGTAGTAAGCCCTTTCCACAAATTGCATCACGAAGGTCACATTTTACTTATATGTCACATTATTATATGTAATGTTTGGCAACAACTAAATTGTAGCTAACTACTAACTAATAACTAATTAAAATATAATAATCTAGTTTCACCTTATTCCTAACTACTTTTTCATAGGACTAATTTAACTAGTACTTTCTTTAACTATTCTCACAAATTATTTATCTACTCTACTATACTCGATTGCAACTTAAGTTGATCCTGACGTCACGGCCGCGCGGAAGAAAATCTGAGTAAACAGAAAGCTTGCAGGGCTTTGTGAGCTCTTATTGGCTGGCGAGTTTTATTCAAATATATGTACTACTACGCGCTGCGCCACTTGAAAAAATAATAATACTCAACATTTTGCAAATCGGGATGAAAATAACCTTAATATACGTAGATTTAAAAACTAATCATATTTTAAATTGAATCTCTTAATTTCACTCAAAATTCCAACACCGCACGGGGAATTACTTTCTTTGGTTGCTCTCAGCATATTTCTACAGGCTCAAGTTAAGTTGCAACCCGTATAGACTGCAACGTAACTTAACCCTGGCTGAAAGCAAACAAAGAAAAAGAAAGTAATTCCTTGAGCGGTGCCGAAATTGAGAACTTCAATGTAGAGACATGATTAGTTTGTTGAGCCCGTGTATCGTAGCGTCTTTTTTATCACGATTTGCGAACTGAGACTACGATTTGCAACTGAGCAACCCAACAGGCTTTCTGTTTACTGAGTTCTTTCCGAGTAGTGCCGTCATAGGTTCAAGAAACATTGTAGTCTTGTATATGTATATAGTAAACTTTTTCTACTCACGAAGCCCCTACTGACTGAGAAAAATTTTCATCCCGGCACCTCTTAAAAAAATTAACCTCAGAAAAATTATTATTTTATTATTTTTAACTGCAATTTTCCGTAATTAACATGGTGATACCACTAAGCTGAAAGCGAATAAAAAGCACAAACTTTCATTTATCTTCTCCCTTTCTTAAACTTTTTAAATAAATTTTTATCTACCTCCCTTCATAACCATCTTTAAATAAATTTCGCATTAAATAATAAAATCACTGGATTCTATTGCTAAATTTGGTCTAAAATTTCCCAATCATTTTTTAGATTGTTATTAGTGATAAATAGATAGTTTTAATACTGAAGCAAGGAGAGGTCACGTACTGAGACTTTATTGGACTTTTAAAAGTTAAAGTATAACATTATCACTCAGTGCCTCCGCATACCCTATATTTTCGAAGCAAACAAGGGGGATACCATGCTACCTCTACACAGTCAATATAATGACTTATATCTCAAATTTATCTGATTAGTTTTATGGAATGGGCCGTTCAGAAATCATGTCATTAGTTGAAAGTTCTGGCTTTCGTAGCTTAACCTTTAAAGCTAAACCCTATGTTGAAATGACAGCCTGGGAAAGTGCTCATATTACGGTTCTACAAGTTCTTAGGAACTGATAGAGGGGCTAACATAGGACAGTGGGGATTTGGAAAGTCACCGCTTCAGCGAAGAAAAAGGTACTTCAGTTATAGTTACCAGAGCTTCCAGCAAGGTGCGTGGTACCTTGGACGTAATCAAGGGGGATATGGGGATATATTTATTGTTTAAAAAAGAAAACACTAAAACTAACTCAAATTCCCTCCGAAATATAAATATTACTCTCCGGAAATTTTTGTAGTTATACCACCGAGGGGTGCTCTTGCTTTAAAGTAAATAAAAAATTTAAAAAATAATAATAAATACATGGAACCTGATGGAAAAATAATCGCTCAATGGTGGGTTCCGTGTCACTTTCATGAAAATAATTGGTTTATGGGAGGTTCTGATGCACAAAACGGGGCTACGAAGGCGGGCGCAGCGTTGGCGTTTGGAGGGAAAGCCAACATTACCAGCAGCGCGCTCGCCCACAAAACCCGCGTTGGGGGAAAAGTGGAAATGAGGATGGGGTTCACTGAATAATCCTCCTAGACCTCTACCACAACTCCGGAAAAAAAATCTGTGCATCAGAAGGCCCCTGAACCGTAAGAAATAGTGCAAAATAGCAAACTTATGTTAAAAATTCGAAACTTAAGGCCGAGGTATAGAACACAAGTTATAATTTGATAGGGTTAAAATTTCACACACGAGTTACTGTTATGTTTAGGCAAATTTTTCGCACTATTACGATTTGGTCCGCTGAAATAAGTGCGGTTCGACGTACCTTAATAACAACATAAATATTCTTGATGAACCGGAAGGTTTGTAAATAACGAAACTACGTCGAAACTGACTAGCAGATCTTGGGGTTCGGTCCTAATGCTCTTAATCTTCTCGATGAAGTGAGTGGAGTTCTTGATAAATGAACCAGAATGGCCAATATGGGGTCTCAAAAGAGATGTAACAGAAATGAGGGTAAAAAGAGCCCCCATATTGGCCATTCTGGTTCTTTTATCAAGAACTCCACTCCCTTCATCGATAAGATTAAGAACATTCAGTCAGTTTCGTCGTTGTTTACAAACGTTTCGCTCCCAGACACCATTGCGATCATCGAAGATGAGTTTAACGGTCTTTTTAGTCATGTACTAACTCTATTACTTATTTTGCCGGGAAAGGTTCGGATGATGTGGCTATGGGCAGTCAGTCCACTTAGGCCCCCCCGGTGGCAAACTTGTTCACGGAGCATTTCGAGGAAAGGGCCCTAAAGACAGCAGCTCATCAACCTTCCATCTAGTTCCGTTATGTGGCTGATACGTTTGTGGTATGGCCACATGGTTTGTCTGCCCTTGATGATTTCCTGTCCCATCTCAACTCTCTACACCAGGGGTTCCCAAACTGGTTCCAAAAGCGTCAGGGGGGGGCATGAACCAACTGACGACATTTTTTGTACCCCGTGGACCCCCAGCCTTAAGGACTGTTCTAAAAGTAGCCGAAATTCTAGTGTTTATGATACTACATATTTTTAAACCAGGCATACATTTTGTATTTTTTAACTGTTTTTTCGTGCATTGATAAGCATTTGATTTCACACTTTTACAAATTTGTTTGCCATTCATATGGTTACACAATATTTTTAAGGAAATTATAACAATCAAACATTTAAAAAGTTGGAAATAAAAGCAAATCAAAACTTTTAATATCCTTTACTACATTTCAAGACACAACAACTTAATTTTAACAATAATTTTTGGTTTAACAATAAGAGTTATTCACTCCCAAAATCATAAAATTTCAGAAATAATTACAATTAATATTTGGCAAGTTAACAAACAACTTTTATTTAAGTTCAACTATGAAAAGAAATTATACGTTACAGAAATTTAGTTTTAATTTATGACACGGAAAAAAGGTTTTTTGCATTAAAAAAGTGTTTTTTATCGTACATTAAAAAATATGTGCATTTACATATGATGTTTAACAGCCTTTGTAAATTTTGAAAATAACTTTATTAGTTTTTCCATAAGGGTTTGTAGGGATGGCCTTTCAGAAAACTTCATAATAATGGGGGGTCCCCATTGAAAAAAAAAATTAGTGTTTCGTTTAATATGAAGACGACCCCCTGCCTAAGGACTCAAAAAGTTTTTTGGTAAAAGAATATTTTAATTAATGAAAAATGACACCTCTTTTGTCTTCCTAACCCAAGTGGTTCGCCAGAAATCGCAACTGAGTCGTTCCCACAACTGGACCTTAACAGCGGCTTCAATCACCACCCTGCCATAAAAATAATTTTTTCTCAAAATTCGAAAATTTATGTTGGTAAAGTTTTTTTATTTGATAAAAAAATACCTATTCTTTGTCAATTAAAAGATTACTAGTGCCCCTGAATTAAGAAAAACAACTGTCTAAAAAAGTATTTAATATATTTTAAAGCTGTGCTAATATATTTTAGAGCTAGATCCTATATGGTAGTCAGATCATATGTTGTAAAAGAAAATAAGTATCTTTTAAGTTATTTTTACTGAACACAATTTCTCTCTGAAAATGCTTACTAGTGGTATTTCTCTAAAATACCCCAGATGAAACACTACTATTATTAACATTTTTATGGAAAACTTTAAATAAATCCTAGAAAACTAAAACAGACACGCGCCAAAGCGATAATTATCTTTAAAAAATAAAAATTATATTCCAAATCCTTTTTCATATCAGCCAAAAGTGATACCTAAAGAATAAAGGTGTATTTAAAGGCTAAATATACTTTTTTAACTGACTTACTAAGGATAGTTCCCCTCCTTCTCACGATTAATGTCACAATTTAAAACAAGACATCAAACGTGTTTTTTCATACATGATCATAAAGCAAGTCACTGGCATGGTTCCCACTAGCAGCATCTTTAAAGCGAGATCTTTATCAGAACTCCATCACTTCAAGCATACAGTTTGCTCTAGAGATATCTTAAAACCTGTAAAGGTTATCTTGAAAAAAAAATACGCATAGTTCAGACAATATCACCCAGGAGCAAGGCTATAACCTAAAAGTGAAGAGGGATTTGTGTTTGTAAAATTATTTTTAAATACATAAATGAATTAAATCTCAATCCAATGTTTTAAACTATGCATTATAAGCATTTTTTTTGTAAATAAATTTATGGTTTTTTCATTGGTTTAAGAAGAGGAATTAATTTAAATACATGAGGCTATTTACAGTAAAATTTTAATGATCAAACGTTTCGTACAACGTATTAAAATTTCTTATTTAAAATTCTTCGTGTATTAAATTAAATATACAAGGCGTTTATATTCTAAAACATTAAATTGACTAAATGAGTTATAATGCTAAAAGGCAATTAATTCATGCCGTTATTGATACATTATATTTTAGTTACTCAAACCTATCTTCTATACATCCATAACCCCCAAGACCTGAATTTTTTTTCTTTCACTTAAAACGTTTGACAAAATTTTAAATGGAACCCTACAGACGAATACTTTTCCCTCTTATTATCAATTTGTTAAGAGAGGTACTGCTAAAAAGAAAAACAACTTATAAAAAATTTCTTAATGGCTGGTTATCGTCAGTTTTGAAAAGCAAAAGGATTTCAGAAAACTGGGAGAGGGAAGCATAAGTGATAGTTATAGTGCTTAGTACAACCATATATAAAACAAATTAAATTATAAAATAAATGGAAAACGGGACACTAATTAAGTTTAATGAATGTACTTTCAATCATCTTTTCATCAATAGAGAAATAGAGAATAGAAGAGTCAATAATCTTCTGGATATAAAATAAAATTAGATTAGTTTATTGCAGTGTAATTACTCTAACTTGGATTGAAGCGTAAATGAAAAAAACTAATACAAATAAAGTAAAACAATACATTGAAACTACGTCATAATTTCAATTTATTGAATTCAAAAAGTATAGATCATTGATTATAAATTAAAGATTAAATTTTATTTACATTAGTTTACAACATAAAGGAAAGAAATATTTAGAAAGATTAAAATGAATTGAATTAAAAACTAAAATGAAACTTAGTCAAAATAAATCACTTTAATCATAATAAATCAATTTACTGCACATAAATTAACTAATATTTTTAATTAAGTTCCTCTGCAATCCAAAAAAAATTTTGGTGAACCGTTTCCAGATAAAAACTTTTATCGTTTGATCTTTAAACATTTTATTTAACCGTGAAAATAAACCCAAACTAAAATTTCTTCTTTCAGATATGTAATCTAAAAGAAAACAATTAATTCAAAAATTGACCTATAGATAGCACTGTGTGTACTCGTCATAATCCCTAGAAACCGAATTAAAAACAGGAAAGATCGATTACAAATTTAATTGTATTTATAATTTATACCCTGAATTAAAAAGTAGAATTAAACTTAAGAATTAATTGTTTATCTAAACATTGAAGGTTAAAACATTGTGCTTCACGTCTCTTTTCATTTAAAAAACAAATTGTGCGCCTTCCCCCCTTTTACGTTGACTTTAAGAAATTTTACAAATATACAGGGTGTTTCAAAATTGCGTTGCACGGCTTTTATTCAGAACCAATGCCTCCTAGGGTCATGGAAGTAAGGTCTACTCCTAGGTAAGTGACCCTGTAGAATCTTTTGAGATGACTTACAGCACCCCTAGCGGCGAAATTAAAAAGTAAAAAAAATTAATTTAAGAACTAAAGGAGATAGAGCAAAAACATCAATGAGAGTATTGTTGCCAACGTCAAGAAGAACTCACTGAAAAAATTTGCTCAAAATATCTTGAATATTCCCGGAGATATTAGCATGTGAAAATAGCACTTTTTCAGGTGTCAAAAAATAAAAAGTTTGCATATTTCCAAATTTTTCAGTGTTATTGTGTAGTGTTGTGCTTTTTTAGTTGAAAGAACACACAATTTAATCAAAAATCAAAAAAATTTGCAAATATGCGAACTTTTCACTTTTTGACCCCTAATAAAGTGCTATTTTCACATGCTAATATCTCGGCGAATATTCAAGATATTTTCATGAATTTTTTTTCATTGAGTTCTTCATGATGTTGGCAACAATACTCTCATTGAGGTTTTTGCTCTATCTCCTTTAGCTTTTAAATTAATTTTTTAAACTTTTTAATTTCGCAGCTAGGGGCGCTGTAAGTCATCTCAATGGATTTTCCAGGGTCATTTACCTTACTTCCATGACCCTAAGAGGCGTTGGTTCCGAATAAAAGCCGTGCAACGCAATTTTGAAACACCCTGTATACAGGGTGATTCAGAAATAATCATCAATATTTTGGGGGGAGGTAGAGGGACCCTAGACAAGCATATTTCGAATAGGGATGGTGGGGCGCAGTGTTACCGTTAAAGAGCTGGGACCTAATGTAGCTCGAGCGCGTTTCAAAAGGCCGTTTTTAGAACCCCCGTGTGACGAAACAAAACATAATAAATAAAAAAATATATTACATCAGCTAAGGAAGTAACCCTACCACTTACACCTTGAATTCGATAGAATTTGAACCACTTTCTAAACCGTGGAGTGAGTTTCAAAAGTACAATATTAATCTTTTAGTCAAAGAATGGAGTTCCTTTAATGGTATTTAGAAAAATGATGATCGGGGAAGGAATTTTCAATGATCGTAACAATGATCATTGAAACTGTTTGATCATTGAAAATTCCTTCCCCGGTCATCATTTTTCTAAATACCATTAAGGGAACTCCATTGTTTGACTAAGAGATTAATATTGCACGTTTAAAACCTCACCCCAAATGGTCCAATTTCTATCACATTGAGGATTTAAGTAGTACGGATACTCCTGTACCTCATGCAATAATGTTTTCCATTTTATTATGTTTTGTTTCGTCACACGGGCCTTCTAAAATGGCCTTTCGAAACGCGCTCGCACTACATTAGGTCCTAGCTCTTTAACGGTAAGGCTGCGCCCCACCATCCCTATTCGAAATATACTTGTCTAGGGCCCCTCTACCTCCCCCCAAAATATTGATGATTATTTCTGAATCACCCTGTATACAGGGTGTTTCAAAATTGCGTTGCACGGCTTTTATTCAGAACCAACGCCTCCTAGGGACATGGAAGTAAGGTCTACCCCTAGGTAAGTGACCCTGGAGAATCCATTGAGATGACTTACAGCGCCCCTAGTGGCCAAATTGAAAAGTTAAAAAAATTAATTTAAAAACTAAAGGAGATAAAGCAAAAACCCCAGTAAGAGTATTGTTGCCAACGTCTAGAAGAACTCACTGAAAAAAATTTGATCAAAATATCTTGAATATTCGCGGAAATATTAGCATGTGAAAATAGCACTTTTTCAGGGGTCAAAAAGTAAAAAGTTCGCATATTTGCCAATTTTTCAGTGTTATTGTGTAGTTTTGTGTTTTTTTAGTTGAAAGAACACAAAATTTAATCAAAAAATCAAAAACATTTGCAAATATGCGAACTTTTTACTTTTTGAACGCTGAAAAAGTGCTATTTTTACATGCTAATATCTCCGCGAATATTCAAGATATTTTGATCAAATTTTTTTCAGTGAGTTCTTCTTGACGTTGGCAACAATACTCTCATTGAGGTTTTTGCTCTATCTCCTTTAGTTTTTAAATTATTTTTTTAACTTTTTAATTTTGCCACTAGGGGCGCTGTAAGTCATCTCAATGGATTCTCCAAGGTCACTTACCTAGGGGTAGACCTTACTTCTATGACCCTGGGAGGCGCTGGTTCCAAATAAAAGCCGTGCAACGCAATTTTGAAACACCCTGTATATTAGGGTGGCCCATTTTTCTATGGGAAAAAACAAAGCGTTATGAAATTGCCACGGCATCCCCTCAATTTTTTAGACCTACAGAGAAAACTATTTTGGCAAAGTTTGGGCTCTGTACCTTAATTAGAAAGCGATGCCAAAGAGGAGTGAAAATGTCCAAATTCGAAGATTTTTATACAAAACAACTAATTAACCAAAGATAAAACCATCTCATTTTGTTCATGATTTTTTTATAAGAAACTACTAACGTTATAGATATAAATTTCCAGGTTTTGCTTTTTTATCACCTTTATTTTGGTTGTAGTAATTTTCTAATGTCCAAAGAACTCTTGTAAAGTTGTTTTTCCTGCATTTTTAAACAGCTAATAACTCTAGAACAGGGGTGGGCAATTGTTTTGTCTTGGGGGCCACTTTATTAAAGAAACTAACGGCGGGCCGCAGATTATGTAAAATGATTGCATTACCAAGTTAACTTTGCATTTTACAAGTATAATTAAGAAAAAATATGAAATAATAATGTGATGCTGTATCAAGCGCTGATCCAGCGTGGATCCAAGAAGGGGGGCACTTTTCCAGACCCTCACCTTTCTTTTAACACAAAATGTAAAAATATTGGGGATTTTCAAAAAAAGTATCACTCAAGATACCCTTGTGGTACCACTGTGGGGGGTATGGGGGTCCTCCCCCAGAAATTTTTTGAAATTTGGCTTGTAAAAGTAGGGTTTTAACTCATTTTGAGAATATTTTTGGTTCCAAGGGGAAACACTGTCCAGAGTAACCACCCCTCTGAATCCGCGCCTGTACAGTACAACTTGGATAATTTGAACTTAATTTCAATGATTTCTCTTGGTTTCTTCAACTTCATATTAATTGTTTTTAATTTTTCATCATTAAAAAATTATAATAACTATTGAATATGTTGAAGAAATAAAATTTAACGAGTTTTGCATAAAATGTAACCAATTTATCATGGTAATAAACATTGCTAGTATCAAAGTAAATGTTTTGAACCCCCTCTCTGTCTTTTCGCGCGCGGCCTTTTCTCCCCCTTTCCTTTCTGCACTCACTCCGTGCAAGTGATCCTTGACCCGCCACCTGCATCTGGAGGATTAATATTCGTGGCTGGCGAGGGAAGCGGGGTCGAGACGACGTTACAAGAAGTGAAAGCAAGACCGAAATTGAGCTGATTCAAATGTGAAAGATGCATGAGAGAAAAAAATGTAAAACATTGAACTATTAAATTCAGAATTTTTCTTATTTTTCCGTATGTCTTGGCGGGCCACCAAATATCCCTTCGAGGGCCGCTATTTGCCCAGCCCTGCTCTAGAACTATACAACTTAAAATAATGAAACCAGGCTCATTTTTTAGTAATTTCCTTTTCTTTCATTTGGTGTGCATCATATCCACCTTTTTAAAAAATTAAAAAAGATGAGAAAAAAAATTAAATAAAAAATTTTTTTTGAAAAATTTTTTACTAAGAAATTTTAAAGCTTTTTAACTCCTAAAATAAACCTTTCTATCAAATTTCAAGTTGAAAATAAAAAAAATCATGGAGAAAAAAATAAAAACACTAAACACCCTCAAATAATACAACAAGAGATATTAATTAACATGGAAAATTCCCCTCCTCTTTGGCATCGACTTCTAATTCGAATACAGAGTTGAAATTTTGGCTATTAGCTTCTATTTGCTGTTCAAAAAAAGTAGAGGGTGCCTAGAACTTTACCTGAAAAAAAGTTTTTTGGGCCACCCTACTGTATATGCAAAAGTAACTTGTGTGAAAAAGGGGCACATTTCATTATTTTATACCCCCACAACCAATAAAAACACGAGTGATCATGCTGATTATTATTTTTAAAAAAATTCTGTTTTTGATTGATAATTTGAACTTATTTGTTTTTGAAATAGCACTAATAGTATGGTATGAAATTTGAAAACTTAATATCAATCATTTTTAATGCACTTTTTTTAACTGTTTGAAATCTCATTATATCATCTTTGCAGTTCAAAACAAAAAGGAATGCGTATCTCAAATAAATGAACAATAATTGAATTTTCGGATTTAAAATTAACAATCAACTTTTCAACTGAAGCAATTATTAACAATAGTTAAAATTGAAAAGTGTAGAAGATTTTTCTATTTTCACTGTAGAATAAAAGATTCTTATCATGAATAGTAATAAAAATTTCGAAATCTTGTCAAAAAATATGAAATTATGAATTCATTGACAAGACTTAAACTACAAAAACTACAATACGTTTGTAGTATCTATACGTTTTTCAGCCTGTAAAAATTTTTTTTCATAAAAATTTAGCTAAACGAAGCTCTAAAGAATTAACACCTAATTCTATCCAGAGAACTTTAAATTTTCTACGGACAAACGTTACAAAAGGAGGAGAAAATATAAGATGAATAAACTTTAATTTTTTATGTGGTATTCTTAAATTATAAATTAACTTAGGTTCACACACGAGTTATTTTTGTTGGGGGGGTTTAGTTTTCATTATTATTAAAAATTTATATTTGAATACATTTATAACTCTTAATTATTTACATATTATCTTGTTGAAATGTAGTCATAAACTCAATTATATTGAAAATTTCAAAGTCGAAACTACAGAGTAAGAGCATCTGTATATGCTACATGTAACAATTGTATCATTAAAAGTATCCTTTTGGAGAAAACTATATTTTATGTAATAAATATATATTTTGAATCAATAATAATTTTTAATCCTCAAAATTTTTTTTAAAAATCCTAAATTGAGCACCCTCTTACTCAATGAAAAAAATATCATATAAAATTTTTTTGACATAATTTAGTTACCCTCCACCTGATTTCCTCATAGTTTAATCTTCTTTCCATCCAACGTATCATTCATTCATTCAAAACCACTTCGAAAGCAAAATAGTAAACTGTCACATAATACTATGAATGAACAGTTGTAATTGAAGCGGTCATGTTTGTTTTGCGGTGTCGTAAAAAAGCCACGAGTTGACAACAGATGAAAGCCCTTTTCAAAAGATACAAAAGAATAGTTCCTTCCTGGCTACACGCCAAGGACGTTCCCAGTAGTTAACACACGACCCGTCTTTATGGAAAGATCACATCTAGCGATACTACATCCGATAAGCGGAAGCTAAAACTGAAGTTTTAATTTGTTTGATGACAAAAACGGTCCATATCACTGAAAAGAATATTCTACGTAAACTTGTAAACAAACAACTAAATAAAAACAAACGTTTGAAAACCTTTTTTGAACTTTGGGAAAGGTTCCTAAACATTAAGAGTCTTCCGTTTTCTATAAATTTTTTAAGCAATCATGTCATACAAATTTCATTAAAATAATTTTTTTTATCAAGACAAAACGATACAAATCTAAAGATACGTACTTCAAATCAGAGGCGGAACCAGGTTTTACTTAAGGTTCACAATATCCTATAGTCAGGAGATATAAATTAATTGACACTTAAAGTGTGTAATAAATTTTCTTTATTTGTTTTGCACACATCAAACTGCGAAAAACTAAAAATATTCAATGATTTTATCATCGATATAGTATTTTGGTAGTACTATCAGAATCATGAAAAAGGGGTTTTTTATAATCTTTATAGTGTTTCTCCAGTGAAGTAATTATATTGCTAAATTTTAAAAACCCACTATCCCAAAACGTTTTCAAGTCTAAAACTTTTTGATTCGTACATCGAAGTCCGATTTGAATATCAGAATAAACTAATTACTAAGCAAACCGAAGTCATTTCCCATTCATACAGCTGCTTGCGCACAATATCGAGTAATGGTTTGGAGATAGGTAAGGCTTTTTCTTTTTCATTAAATTTGGATGTTTGTAATCTCAATAAAATTTCAGAATAATTTTGATGTGATTACAAGATTTTCAGATTTTTGTGTCCTTACCAGAGATGCACCCCTCTTGGTTGAATGGGTAGAATCATCTCACTCCAATAGTTGCTTGCGAACATTTAAGAGAATCTTTGGCTAGAGTCCATCCATTCCCTTGTAACGTATTTTCGGTCTCTCTGTAATAATAAAAAATTTTCATTGCGTAGTTAGTCTTTAAATCAATGAGCTTTAAACTTTTAAATGTGTAAAAAAAATAGTACTCCGTATTGGGAGGGTCATGATTCCCTTTCTAAACTGAGAAGTATTCTCAAAGACAGCTTGAGTAAACTTATGGGATTGAGTTGTGGAGAAAAAAATATATTGTTGAGACTTTTTTGACTATTGTGAAACCTTTACAAAAAACGTAAAATTCTGTGAATTAATTGCCTTAAGGATAAGTCTTTAATACACTGAGGTACTCAATGACTCAGTTTTTAAAATGGTTTCCCAGATTAGAGATTATTGGTTTAGTTCTACGGATCGGTAGACGGCTCAACTGTTGAATTCTTGTATTCTACATTCTGCAGATCATTTCAACTGGTTTTAATAAGGATTTAGTTTTAACTCGTTACGTTCAAAAGAAAAACCCTTCACCAAAAATAGTCTTAATGTCATTGGGAACCCAAATTTTTATATTTTTTAAATGAAACAACGTTTATTTTATCCACCATATTAGGTAACCTTAGGATTTCCCAAACAGCACAGTGAAAACAACAATAATAATAATAATAATACAAAAGGAACATAAAAAGGTATAATTTATTACATTTATTATAGAACTTATTAACTTATAGGGTTTGAGATAAATTCAATTTTCTAGTTAAACTGAAGAGAACATTACTAGAGAGAGCCTCACTGGAATATGAAGGCCTCCTTATTCTTATCAACTTTAAATGTTAGAAGAGAGTTGAAAAACGATCTCAAACAGAAGTCATTATCTGTTTAAAAAGTAGAACTTCTGCATAACAACTCCCCGATATAACGACCCTTTCGTTACAACAACCAGTAGATAAAATACCAATTATTTTCATCATAGAAATAATGTTATTTTTAATTCTTTCTTTATAGAGCAACCCCAAACACATGAGGTTTTCGCTAAAGCGATCCCCAATTTTAATCAGAACTCGTAAAAATCGATTTCTTAAGCAGCTATAACAAAAGAAAAAAGAAATATTGGGAAAATTTCTGAAAACCACAAATCACCTCAAATGATAAGGTTAATAATGTTTCGGAATATTCGCGTTGGTTGTATTACATTTTACACCTGCCAAGAATTTGTTACTACGGGTAGTATATCCATATTTAATTTCTTTGTAGTTCTGATTTGGTTTTTTCCCAAATTCGTTATAACGACCCAATTTTTGGCCCTTTATGGTTTCGCTATATTAAGGTTCTACTTATTTCCTATGTTAAGCTACTAGTATCTTTCATCAACAATGTGTTGAGTACGGAGCTTAAAGCGAACAGACCATGCCAAAGCTCCTGAAGAATGCTAAAATATCGGAATTGGACTAAACTCCTCAGTGTATAGTCCAATTTAAAGAGGTCCTTCCAAGATAGGAACAGCGGTTCAAAAGTGGAAGTCAACGAATCGAACAAAGAAATGCCCTCGCCCGGAGGTCAAATGTCACCGAGTTCTTTCTTGACAGCACTATTAATTAAGTTAAATTGGAAGATGAGTTTTTCGGTCTGACGTAAAGACTTCTTTGGTGATAGAGATGTAGATTTAATGGGGCGTAAGAAGTGCTTCCTAAGGTCTCAATTAATTGTCATTTTTCCACTTATGGCTCATGACATTTCTTAGATTCTGGCCATGAATTAGGTTTGAAAAACCTCTGGCGAGCCGCCAACTCAAAGGAAAAGGCTTTCCGTCTTTCAAGCGTCACAACTTGCTTGCTTTAATTAGACTTCTTTTTCGGACCGTAATCTGTGGTGGGCATGAAACAACTGTGGGCATTCAATAAACAACCTTGATAAAAACTTAACGCGACATAGAAAACGGAAATACACAAACATAAATAACCTGGTAGATAAGATGTAATTCTAGAACCTATCATTGTAAGAAAAAGCAAAATTTACTATATCCCCCATATTTGAGGAGAGAAAGTTCCAAATCAATGTGACTAAAATGTATTCCAAAATCCTTGTCGGATGAGAGATTGAAAATGATCCTAAGTAAAAGTAGAAAAACAATTCAAGCCTTAAAGGGTGCTTGTATATCACATCACATTCAACAAATCCTTCTAAGTTGAATTTAACATAACACCTCTAATTCAAATAAACTTTTAATTTTAAAATTAAAGTGTGGAATAGTTTTAATCCCCACTACACTCCTCCAAACTTTATAAACCCCCAACAAGAGAGCTATAGTTGGTCTGACTTTAGAAACCACATATCAGAAAGGTCTAGAACCTAAACTCGTTTGATAAATTTAAGTTTCTACCTTAATTTTTGTGCCAAGAAGTTTTTCATAAAAGTAAAAAAATTTATAAAAAATATATTACATTATAAAAATCCAAAAATTGCATTGCTAACATATTAAATTCTTAATAATACCAACCCTTGTTCACAGAATATTGTACATTTTTATATAAAAAAAGTAAAGGCTCCGTCAAAAAGGATGTCCTGTGCGAAATAAGGCCCTGTACAGTAAACAAAAATATGGAATTTTCAAATTATTAAATTTCATTTGCCAAGTATTCAGTTAAAGTAAAATATATATAATCCTAGTGAATTATAATAATCTATTTAGAACCACAAATATTTTTAAGATACATGTTAAAATACTTTTATTTTTTCTGAAAATTAGAAAAAAAGTTCTATTTCACAGTTCTCTAGTTTTTAGATGTTTGAAAAAAAAACTAGTTTGCTAATGAACTAAAATACTATCTATGATTAAATTCCGGCACCTATGTTTTTGACTGCTTAAGAAGTTAGAGAAAAATAGTTTTAGTTCGCAATGAATTCACTCTATGATTAAATTATTTATTTAAAAAACATAATTCTCTTAGCTGTATAAGGTCTTTATTCACTGCCTCTTGACGAGTGGTTAACCAGCAGCTAAACAAAGGAAATGACCTTTATGCTAGAATTCTAGTGGAATAGTTCTTTAACCGCTGGCTGTTCAGGTAGCAGTTAATAAGGCCACAAGAATTTAAAATACAGTTCATCAATAATTTTTACTTCTAGTACTTGATCAAATTTTTAGCTTCTTAGGAAGTTTAGCAAAATAACTTTTGTCAAAATCAATGAATTCACTATTGGTTTATTCCCAACCACTTGACCTGTGGTTAACCAACAATTAAAAAAAGAGTTTTTCGCTAACTTCTGATTGGTGGAATCCTTCTTTAAACGATGGTTAATCGCTGGTCAGGTAGCTGTGAATAAGGCCTTTTGTAATTTCATATTTCGCTGGCTGAAAAATTTAGGAAAAAATAACTCTAGCTCACACCAATAAATTTCTAAGGGCTTTTAATACTGATATAAGCGTTTTGTCAGTCCGGGAAAGTGCCGCTGGGGTAACCTTGGGCAGGAGGGATTTCCTGCCTGCCCGCGGTGAGAAGATCGCCGCTGGGTCGTTCTCGAATGCGAGGGGACATGACATAATGAAACTCAGAAAAGTGGCCAAAGTACTGTTTTTAGAACCTCCCACTCTCTATTCTTAAAACGAGAGTATCAAAACAGAGTAAAAATTGCTTATATATGAGTAAGTCACTTACTCAAACTGGCTCCGAGCCAAATTTACTCAAATTTGAAAACATGCACAAACTCATTTCTGGATATAAGAAGAAGGTACTCAAAAATGAGATATCATGGGTGCATTTTTGAATTAGCACAGGTATTCTCATTAATCGGAATGCGACGAGTTATTTCAAGTTGATAAACGGTCACTACGACGGGACAAATCGATTTGTAAATTGGGTGTACTCTCGCAACGTTAAATATTATGTCACCACACGTAAGAGTTCCCAATTTTTTTCCGATTTTTAAACATAAATTAAAAGTAAATATAATTTTAGTGTTGATTATTGAATTTTTTGAAACAGTTTGATGTCTAGTGTTTAAAAATTGAAAGTGTGTGTTCGTCATACTTGAAATAAAAAAATTCATACCAAAATGAAAATATTGATCTACTCAATTTTGAAACTGTCATTTATATCAGTGCAGAAATAATTTCGGTTAAGGTTTAAAACAATTTTAGATAAAGTGAACATCTTTGTATCAGAGAAGGCAAAGGGTTTTGGCTAGCAATTTACGAAGCCCTAATGTTTTTGTTACTTTTATGCACTTGTGTCACACACCAAATGCAAAAAAAGTATAAAAGTTCAATACAAGAGTTCGCACAGTTTTATGAATTTCAGCTGTGCACAAATATGTAAAAAAAATCCATAATATTTTAGGTGCTTGTAGCGACAACGAACTCCTTGTTGCTACAAGCGCCTGAAT
Organism: Tetragnatha versicolor; assembly: GCA_024610705.1. NCBI lineage: Eukaryota > Metazoa > Arthropoda > Arachnida > Araneae > Tetragnathidae > Tetragnatha > Tetragnatha versicolor. The sequence continues at coordinate 45,655,812 of JANDEH010000009.1, forward strand.
TTATAAATATTAAAGTGCCATTGGTTTTGAAATAAATGGTTTGACTAATATTGACCTGAACCAAAATAAATTACTGAAATAAAATAAATAAATTAAAAATAAATATATTATAAATTGATTAAATGTTAATATTGCACTAATTGACAAAACTTCTAATTAATTTCGCAGCAAAAAAATAAACTCCTGCTAGAACTGGAGAGTGGGATATTTTTTTGCCACTGGTCCGTCAAATCAAATCAAATCAAAATTTATTTTTACTAATATATATACATAGTTAAGGTCAAAACAAAAAATATAAGGGAAAATGACAAAAATACACGTATGAGACACCAAGGAGTCAAATTGACTCTTACAGGTGACCGAAAATTATACATCAATGGGTTTTCAAGAAAAAGAAAAGATAGAAAGAAAGGAAGAAAAAAGTTTAGATGAATAATTAATAAAATACGGGTAATCTCAAGGCATAAATCTAATTGTGATTATAAATGATAGTGAGGTGCTGTAGGGTGAGCTTCAGATTATCTTATTTAGTGAGCATATGTTTTAAAAATATTGTTCAATGTCAACTATTGAGTATAAAAATAATTTTAAAAGCTTTTTAAATTTTAGAGGAGATTTTTCTGATTTAATGTGATTAGGCAAGCTATTGAATAGTTTTGGGGATAAATAGGTGAAGTGTTTTTTAAAGATTTCTTTTCTAGCTTTAGGAATCAAATAAGGGCTATTAGAACGTAAGCTATAATTTAAGTTTCTGATTTCGGCAGTGTTATGAGAGAAAAAATATACTATAGTTTTGAAGAAAAACAGGTATCTGATGGGGAAAATATTAAGATGTTGATAGGAAATTAAATTAGACGTGTGATTACTGCTTAGAAATTTAACAATTTTATTTTGGATTTTTATTACAGGATTTAAGTTACTTATGTAGTCTCCGCCCCATATTATAAGGCCATATCTAATTAATGAATTTATCCAGGAGTCATATAATTGTAATAAAAACCTATTGCTAATGATACTTTTTAGGTGATAGAATTTATATAGGATAAAACGTAGTTTTTTTGTTAGGTAATGAACGTGAGACTTCCATTTTAGGTTGTAATCAAGATTTATGCCAAGATATTTTATGGTAAGAGTTTGTTGAAGGGGAGGACAATTACAATTAGAAACATCACAGTTGTTAGAGAAAGAGGAATTGAAGGGCCGTGAATACAGAAATTTATATACATGGTTTTCTTTATGTTAATTGATAATTTGTTAGCATCAAACCACTTTTTAAGGTTCAGGAGATCATCATTTATAGATTTTGTAAAAATATTATTGTTTGAACATGAATACACTAAAACGGTATCATCGGCATAAGTAATAATTTTTCCCTTTAGTTTTAGATTACAAATATCATTAATATAGATCAGTGGTGCCCAACCTACGGCCCGCGGGCCAAATGTGGCCCGCGAGGCTGATCCATGTGGCCCGCGGACTCGTTAAATATTAAAAACAAAAACCACTTTCAGAAATCTTCCAAGAAAACCACGACATCGTGTGAATTGGATAAATATTTTTCAGTATCAGTTAGCCATTTGAATTCAGTTTATAAGGATCTTTTTGGAACCAAACTTCGAAAAGATGTCCGATCGTAAAAAGTTGAAGATTCACTCGAAATGCGAAAACTTTCAAGTAAAGTGGACAAATTCGTATTTCTTCATTCAGCGAGAAAATAAACCGTTGTGTCATAATGTAGGGAGACTGTGGCAGTTTAAAGAACACAATATCAAGAGAAATTACGAAACGAAACAGAAAATCATCTTAATTCAGATTTAAGGATGTGTTACAAATTTAAAGCCGAATTTACAAGAACTAGTATACTCCAAACAGGTGCAAACTTCTCATTGAAAACGGGTTTGTAATTTTTCTTCATATTTAGAAAAATCCTTAAAATCGTTTTTATGTGGCCCACGAGATAAATCTCCAAAAGCAAATTGGCCCTCGGGAAAAAAAAGGTTGGGCACCACTGATATAGACAATAAACAATAAGGGTCCGAGAATGGATCCCTGGGGAACTCCAGACTTTATATTAAGAAATTTACTATTAAAATTATTTAGGCTAACAAATTGCTTGCGATTATTTAAGTATGAATTGAACCAATCAAAGGCTATGCCACGGATTCCAATTGAGTAAAGTTTATCAAGCAATATGCCATGATTTACGCTATCAAAAGCCTTGGATATATCTAAGAAAACAGCTGCGGTTTTTTTTACTTAAATCTATACTACTTACTGTAGGTAAATTTAGTAAATTCAAGTATTGCATCAGTAGTGCTAAGACCTGGCAAAAAGCCAAATTGATTTTTAGATATTATTTTAAAAGTTTTTAAGTATTCATAGAGTCTGGAGTGAACAACCTTTTCCAAAACTTTGGAAAAAGTTGGTAACAAAGAAATTGGGCGATAATTTACAAAATAATCCGCATTGCCGGACTTATAAATAGGAACTACAAGAGCTGTTTTCAAAGAAGAAGGAAAAACACCTTTAGAAAGAGATAGGTTTACAATTTTAGTCATAGTAGAAACATGATCAATAGCCAATAATTTCAGAATTTTGGAAGTTATACCATCAAAACCAGGAGATTTTTTATCATCAAGTGAACACATTATTTTTCTAATCTCTAAACCGTTAGATTCAATGAGAAAAAAAGAATTCAATTGGCTAGTCAAATATATTTTATGATCATAGATGTAATAGATCATAGATGTCGGACCAGGGATTTTCTGATCGTAGTGATCCGCGCCGTTTTTCAGTGGTCTCGGACTAACGGACCACCGCAATTTCGAATGTTCGCAATTTCAAGCTCCCGAGTTCAAGGGGGAGATACTGAAGGAGTACCTAGGTCCGCGCGGTGGACCTTCAAACTCCAGTATAACTTAGCCTCACTGGGTAAGGCCATGCGCAGAGCTGTTACAGAACGTGTGACTGAATGTCACGGTCAGCTGAGAGTGCTAGCTTGATGCTAACACCCTCTTGCATTCCCCAAGTAAACTTAGTACTCATTTTATCGGCCCCGGAGGGATGAAGGGCCAAGTCTTCCTTTCCCGTAGAACGGGATTTGAACCCCGGAAAAGAGGTGTGGGAGCGCGAAGCGCTTCCACAACGCCACCGGGCCTTAGCTCCCGAGATTTTGAAACGTTTGTCGGTTCCTACACCTCATCTAAATAATCAGACTGTTTTAGTGGTGAGCGTGAAAACAAACGATGGTGTCCTGTCCGGAAACGTTTCAGAAATGAAAACCAGAATTTTCCAGGAAAGTGTTAAACTGCTGTTAAACCACATAAAAAGCGGGAACGTTTCTGGAATTTATGTGGAACGTTGCTAATATTTTTTACAGTGTAACCATCGCATTATCATGCATTATTCCCCTTCGTTTAAATAGTTTAAAAACTTAAACCAACAAGCCCGCCCATAACCTCACCATCCATTACTTTTATTCCTTCTTTTCTATCAGAAAAATCAGAAGTATATCACGGAATCATCAATCAAATTTAAAATACCATACACTAGTAGAACTCCAAAAAACTGTCCCAAATTCCATGGTTTGTTTCTGATTCATTTGATGGGAAAGTAAGGATTCACTTCTAAGGTAGATTCAATTTCCGGGTGGTTACGGAAAGGACGGACAAATGTTTTTCTAAGGATGCTTTAGCTAAAAGAATTTATTTACTTAAGTTGGAGCTTTCTCGAGTGTATACTTTAGAGCTTTAGACATTCCAGCGGTATATATGTTACGGGCAAAGTGGTAAACCGGCCATTATGCCCGAAGTGAGACGGGCAATGTGATAAATTCAATGGAATTTTTTAATAAGTATTTATCACTTAGCCTGAAATGCGCGGACATTATAAATAATTCCCCGATCACACAGCTCGTAACATACACAATGTATATTATACATTGTTATGATAATTGTACTGGCCTTTAGGGTGCTGCAGAAGAGACAATTTAAATTAACCCTTTATTTAACAAATTATTTTCCTCATCTTCATCCAAAATATGTCACGTTTACGTAACTGCAACTATAAGTTAACTAAATTTGGCCTTACATGACGAAAACTGGACGAATTTGGAACATTGGGAAGTGGTGCTCACAAGTACCGTCGGTAAATAAAGGGTTAAGACATTTATTTGAACCAATAGTTGCTCACTTTTAAAAGGCAAAAAGAAAAGTCATTCGCATCACTAAAAACTCGGACGTAATTTCTATGTAAAATCTGAAAAATTAACAGCTTTCATTTTCCATACAACAAACATAAATTTCATTTTTATTCAGGATTCAAGGAAAGGGAATATTTCTTGCATTTTTTAATATTGAGTCGGAGAAGAAGAATAATGAGTAAAATTTGATATAATAAAGTTGAATATTAATGCGTGAATGTTTCGTAAGACTTATTAGTTCTAAAAAGTTGCAACTTCATTTTAAAATGTTTATTCCACGTGAATTTAATTTAATAGACGACATTAGTGTGACGTCACTTGCTTGTTTGTATACGTTGATTCCATCCGTGATTGGTTCCGTACGGAATTACTTCCATCACGGAACCAATCACGGATGGAATCAACGTATCCAAACAAGCAAGTGACGTCATGACTAATGCCGTCTATTGGGATAAAAATCAAAGAAGTTTTTTTATTTTCTGTTTTAAAAATCATTGAGAAATTAAATGCATATTTCTATATCCTTAAGTAAAAAATATACTTAAATCAATATGCACACCAACTTTGGGAACATAAAATGCGAGTTTAAACACGCCCATATTTTTAAATATATAAAGTTTTCTTTTTATACAACCAAAACATGACCAAGATTTAAACAAAAGTTTCCAATTCTTTCTTAATTCGAAAAATTTACAAAATTATGCTTCTTAAATAAAAAAATAAGTATGATAAAATTAAAAAAATAATAATATCTAAAATAAATAAACTATTTTAATATCGCGTAAAATAAAAAAAATAAATAATATCTAAAATAAAATAAACTATTTTAATATTGGGTAAAAATTAAAAAAAACTTCTGGGTCATCATTTGCAGCTGGTATCAAATCAAGACCCTATACCTATAATTATGGCCACTCAATTCGAACATGTGACGTCAAACATAGAGCGAAGTCAGTCAATATCCAAGTCCATTGAGCATAAAAACTTACTTTAGGGGGTTAATCTTACGGGGGGTTGTTTTTTATATCTAGAATATGTTAATATAAGCCTTGAAGAGATAACGCAAAGAGTTAAGAAAGTGGGTTTTTAGACTTAACATTGCGAATTCTCAGAATGCTCCCGACGTTTGACGTCACGCGTCCGATTTGTGAGGACATCTATCTATATCTTGATCAAACTTAGTTTACTATTATTTTTAAAATATTTTTATCATTAAAAACAACAAGTTGGGTAACATAATAAAGCGAAATTTTAAAAAGTCGATCAATGGCAATCAGTTTTTTTTGGAAATTTGGGGGAAAACGCTAATAAAATAATAAAACGTAATACTAGCTTGTTTTTTAAAATAAAAAAGTTTGAAGTTGCTTAATTTTTTTTTAAATTTATTTGCGAAAATTGTTATTTCAATTAGGGGAAAGTGGGGGCTAATGGGACATTTTTTTTAAAAATGCTATTAAAAGAGCATAAATAAAGTCATTATTATAATTTTTTGCATTTAAAAAGATTTTACATTTAAGTTTATAAAAATATTCTCGGATAGCAAATAACATTATTTATCTAAGTGTTATCTCAACTTTTGTAATTTAATGCTACTGTCCCATTAGCCCCCATACGTGGGGTCTATTGGGACACAGTGCAGGGCTAATGGGACATGCTTTATAATTCAGAAATAAAAAACATTTATAAATTTTAAATGCCTTTATTATAAACTTATGGTACTATATTGAATATAAAAATATCGCTGAGGATGAAATTTCACCAATAAACATTTTAATTCCACAATTTCTGTAGTTTCACTAATAATTTCAGAAAAATACAATTCCTTAAGGTAAAGGAGGTAAAACGCTCGATTCCGGCATTTATTGCCCAAAACCGACTGAAATGCTATCAATTAGAATTTTTTATAATTTGTACAAATATGAGGTCCCTGAATCAATCTATAATTTTTAAGGAATAGCTTATACTATCATAACAATTAAGATGTTATTTAACCTGTTTTACGAATTATTTAGAAGATAGTTTTTAGATCCAAAACCTGTGCACTCGGAAGGAAATCTAAATCTGAAAACAGACGCCAATTCTCGTTCGCCAAAGATAGATGGTGAAAATTATGTGTGTGACGTCTTGTAGCTAAAATTCTGATCCTTTCATTATACAAATTTAGTAAATATCAGCTATCTCAAATAGAGTTCAGTCATTTATTTTTAAACTTTTTTAATGCTTAAAAATCAGTAAAAAATTTAGTAGTATTGAAAGGAACTTGTAATACATGTTGTAGACTATTTCCAATAATGAAAGTAGTCAAAAAATTTTATTTAAAATTTGGATAAAATATACAGGGTGTATCTGAAATGGTGCAACAAACTTTCAGGGATGACAATACTCATCAAGACGAACAAGAATTGGTATAGAAAGGGGGGTTGAAAATGAGTTTTAAGGGATGAAACCCCGGGTTGAAAATCTGCCAAAAAAACTTGCATATTTGTGCAGGAAGAGACAATGGTTCGATTCCGGTAGTTATTTTGTAAAACAACTTCAAATATTGCTAAGCTAGTTTTCCCACCAGTAACACTTTTGCATTCGACAGGAAAAAAACGTCGCCAATCCGTGATCGCCAAATACTTTTTTTGTGATTCTTACGGAAATTCAAATTTCTATGTAGTGGTTCTATTAATGATTAAATTATAGCTCAGTTGGTAGCGTAACAGGCTTGCAATCGTAAGATTGCGAGTTCTGTCCTACTGTGTGAAGTAGTTAATTTTTTAATTCATATATATTTTTTTAAAAGATATATTTTGAAAGACATTGCAACATGTTTTAAAGTATTAAGATTTCATTTGGTCCCATTTAAATAATATTTTTTAGTTATAAAGTAAGTTTTTTTTTAATAGAAACATATTGATTGATTAATATCGTACCTTTAGAAGTAAACTAATAAAAAAATGTAGAATTTAAGATCCCCGGATTTTTAATTCACTATCCGTACTATTTATGCAATTCAGGACAATGTACAGCCTTAGTCGGTGTAAGAAGCACTTACTTCTCGGCTGTGCAATTGCCTGCAGTTTCGCACCCCAATGGTTAGCGAAAACCCTGGAGGGAACAAGCGTAACTTTCGCACACACCTTTCGAGATTTGTAGCTAACTCTAATAAGCAATGCATGAGTACTGCTATCGAGCTAGCTGCTGTGACACCGGATGGATTCATAGCGATAATAAACAAGAGAAAATTATTTTAAAAGTGGTAGATTACCCCTGAGCCATCCAGCTAGCTCGTTTTTTTTAAATGAAGAAATTCAGCATTTTGAAGGTAATGCCTACAGTCTAAATAAGAATTGAATAAAGAAATTGATCTGTACAAGACATTTGGAGAAGTGGGGAAAGATTAACAGACTGACTGCCAAGCGAAATCGAATAATTTTGATTGAATAATTTATGACATGATAGAGTGATTGGAAAAGTCATGGTTGTTAGGTAGGAGAAAGAAGGAATTATGCCAAAAACTGATAGCTGAAGTTTTAAAGGAAAAATAAATTTATACACAAAAAATGGGGGAGAGGGTGAAACATCACTAAAATAGTATTAATTTTACTAGAAACTAGTTTTAATTAAGTCACCACTCTGTTAATTAATTTTAAATGAGTTTGTCTGTGTACCGATACTTAGCTTTGCAATCCGCTCCTGGCTCCTAGAGTGTCGGGGTGTTTGAAGCTCTTAGGTTAAAACAGTTTGTCTGTCCTTTAAGGCTGATAACGTAAAGTGCCCGTACTACGTAACCCATATATTACTATTTTTGACACCCTCCCTCCCTTTAGGGCCCACCCGTAGTACATGCCAAGAACCTCCCATCCCATCTAGTTTTCACGTAGCAATTCATAAATACGGTTTTTAATTATTTTTTTGCAAACAGAAAATTTAAAATATTAATTCGGCTTAATTTTTCTAATTTCAATAATTAATTTGGCTTAATTTTGTCGTATTGACTAGAGGAAATTGACTTCGAGACGAAACACTAAGCTTCATAAACTACCCTCCCCTACTTCCAACACAGGAATACTAAAGTAATACCGAGCTCGCACCCCATCTCGACCGTGTATTTCTAGAACTTGTTATTTTCTTAGTTTTGTCTTCTCATGAGAATAACAGTTATAATTATGTAGTCACATCTAGAATAAGAAAATTTAATTATAAAAGTGTTTAAAATTCTTAGATTTTTAAACTCATTTTTTGTTGTTAACACATAAATGTTTCATACAAAATTTAAGTCATCATTACATTTTCTTAAAAGGTGTTTCACAAAGAGCTCCCTAGTTTTAAAAAATTATATCAAATAGACAAAACAAGATAAAAATATCCCGTAATCTGTAATGACTTATTTTAAACCAAAGAAATTCTTAACTCAATTTTTTTAAATCGGTCGATCAAAAAATTAATATATGGCAGCACAAGATTTTGTGGCAGTCCATGAAATCCTTATCATACCTTGTAGGGAAATAAAATTTACGGAATAAACGATTTCTGAATCGAATGAGAAACAAATACTTTGTAATCTAATTGATCGTTGATTTAAAAATAGGGATTTCAACGATTGCTTTTCCTTTATTTCACAAAATTTTATGCTGCCAAAATTTTTTGAACTATCAATTTTCAAAAGTTTGTGTGAAAAAATTTTAAACACCTGTCAAAGTTTTGCGTTGAGACAAAATGCGATTTAAAGCATTGTAATTATCTGAAAAAAATTACCGTAAAGAAAAACAAAACGATGTAGAAAAATCCATAAAAATTCTCAAAATACTGTTACACATCCTTTAATTTTGTCCGATTTTTGGACCTCGCGCCATAAAACTCCAACCCACATCCTTTAATAGTACTCTTTCCATGTATTGCCCAAAAATTATTGACATGACAGAATCCACAATCTTACGATTACCAGTTAGAAGATTCCGGCTCATTACTCTACCAACTGAGATACCGTTTTAACGATAAAATAAGAATAAAAAAAATTGCGCCAAATAGCTAATAAGTTGCCAAATTTGGTTGAACATGCATTAAAAAAGAGACTGATCGAATAAATCTTTCGCTGCGAAAAGATAACTTCCTGAAAAGTTACAGTTAAAATTTCTTTTTGCAAGTACGATTTCTATTTTTTTGGTGTAAAAATTACGGAATTGAACAATTGTGTCTCTTCCTGCAAAAATATGCAAGTTTTTTTGCTGATTTTCACCCCGGGGTTTCACCCCTTAAAACTCATTTGCGACCCCCCTTTCTATACCAATTCTTGTTCGTCTTGATGAGTACTATCATCCCTGAAAGTTTGTTGCACCATTTCAGATGCACCCTAAAATATTTTTCCCTAAACGAATCAAAATTTAGTGTTTAGAGAATTTGTTGACTTGAAAAATTTTAATTAATAATTTTGAATTTTTTAAGATTTACAGTATTACATAAAAATCCTGCATCTTAAAAAATCCAAAAAGGTTCAAACAATACCATTTCGCGTCATTAATATGTTTTTTTTAGAATATTATCTATAGTTGATCAGCAGGACAAACCCGCAATCTTCCGATTGCAAGATTGTTTGTCACTCGTCCCACTGAGCTACCGTTTTAACGATAATATTAATAAGAAAAGAAATCGCGCCAAATCATTAATAAATCGCCAAATTTGATTTACTTACATTGTATTGAGCCATAGACCAAACGAATATTTTGCTACCAGGAGATAAATTCGCCAATAGCATTTCAGTCGGTTCTGCTGGAACCGAGCGTTTTACCTCCACATTAATTGTCCCATTAGACCCCACAAGACATGTCCCATTAGCCCCCATAGTATGATAATTTACAATTATAGAAATAATTATTTTCTAGTACAGTTCTGTATTTTTTCATTTATATTTTCTTGTTCTCCGGTATTTGTACAATCTAAAAGTGTCATCAAACAAGATTTAGGTATTCTTGAAAATTTATGAAGTTCAATCAATTACAAAACAAAATTTTTGCTATTGGTTGTTGAAAACAAGTTTGTATTTTTCCTGCGCAGAAAAAATTCGTTATGACAGATATTCCATTTTGAAAATGTGTGCTAGACCTGTTACCAATAAGTGACGTAAAAAATTTTTCTGAAATATTTATATTATGGAAAAAAATTCACTTGTCCCATTAGCCCTGCGTCCCATTAGCCCCCACTTTCCCCTACCAATCACAGTCTGGGTTTTTTTCGTTTCTTTTCGTTTTAAAAAAGGTTTTAAATTGAGTATTATTTTACGAATTTTTCAAGCAAATAAGTCTTTGAGTAAAACTGAATTAGATGAATCACATATAGATCGTGAAAAGTTTTGGATATTTTTTAAAAAGTAATTGCATCAATAAAAACATTTACCTATATTTCTAAAATAATCTTTTGTAACAACTCTACTATCTTTTGAGTATGAAAGATTTTTAAAAATCTGATAACCTCTTAAATACAAACTTCTGTTTTGAACATAAAAATATGAACCATGTATTTACGAAGCATATGTAATGATGAGTGCTTTTTAATTTTGATGAAGAATCATATAAAGACAATAAAAAATAATTCATTGATATATAAATACCTTAAATCTTAGGGGAGAGTGTTGTACCTATGGACAAAAATCACGTTTGGATTTTTCTAAGACAGGTAAAATCACATTTTGACCATTTAAAGTGCCCAAACCTATAGTCCTAACTTTTGTGAGTTGAGAGATATTTTTTATTAGCCAAAATCTTGAAAATTGGATTTTTAATCATGTATAATAACTTGGAAAAATTAGTGTCCAAAGGTACAACTACCTGTTGTACCTATGGACAGACCCAGTTGTACCTGTGGACACCCTTAAAAAGGGAAGTTTTACTTGAAAAAGCTAAGAATGAACATTTTTATTGATGAATTACCTTTTAATAACCTATTTCAAGCCTTTTTAAATTTGAAAATAGATTTTTTAAAGTAATGTAGTTTTAGATCGTAAATGATCATTAAAACGAAGTTGAATGATAAAAGTCTTGATTTTTTACTAAAAACACAAAAATCACATGGTATTTTCAGATCAGAATTTAAGGTAATAGTTTCATCAATCATGCTGATTGATCTGACAACTTCACTGATCCAAAAAAAACCAATTCGATCGACTTTTAGTTGTGCAAGCATTTGGTGGTAATAACAGTAATAATTTGGTGGTAAATCTTCTTCAGTGGAAAGTTTAAGTTTTTTTAATCATCATACTTAAATGTGATAGGGTGCTTAGGGTTTTACACCATATTTTACATTAAATTCCAAGTAGAATCATATATTTAAAAAAGTAGTTTAGATCACAAAATATTTGATTTTTCATCTAAAATTCACCTGAAAATAATCGCTGACAAATAGATTACCATTTAGAATTAATTTAACATTTATTAAAATGTATTCAGTTAAATGAAACCTGATTCTAAAACGCTGATTAGCTACAGACACCCACAAGAACGTGTCCGTAGGGTACAACACTTATGGTGTCCGAAGGTACAGCATAAGGTGTTTTTGCATTCAATGTTCTATAAAAGATAAAAGAATTGAGATCTGACGATTTCTAATATCAAAACTAAAAAGTCAAAATCTCTGGGATTCCCCCATTTATCCCATTTTATCATATAATCATAGAGGAAGAAAATAATTAATGTAGTGATGCACTAAAAAAAACTTTGTGCACCTGAAAACAGTATTTTTATTATAGAAAATTTAAAAAATATTTTAAACCGCTGATTTCACGTTAGCAACTAGATAGCATCTGTTTACATTTAAAATCGACCACAAATTCAAATTTACATTTTTTCCCGAATTTTAAAAGGAGGTGGCTGAAGGTACAACCGTCCGTAGTACAACACTCTCCCCTATAGTTCAATTTTAGTAATTAAATTAACACTGTTTATTTAGTTAATAAAAATTTTTTTGCTCATCTTTTAATCTCTCAAAAATAATCTAGACATTTACCAATATGGCGCAAAAAAAGTATAATTCACAATAATTCGAATTCATAAAAGAAATGCCTCTCAAAATAGGCATATCTGTAACTAACTGTCAAAAGAGAAAACTATCCATATCCAACTATTTTCAACTGTTTTAAAATTTTTGGAAACTAGCCAATAAATGCAGGATAAACGAGTTAAGTTTAATAACACTAGGCAACAGTTTTTACGAAGCTCGTGTAAAAATAATAAAAGTAGTAATTTCCTATTGATTTTAACGTGCTTAACCGTTTGTCTACGGCATTATGATTCGCTTATTCGCTTTGAGTCACTAAATTGAAAATTCAGGGATATAGGTACATAAATAAAATAAAAATAATCATCTTTAGAAAATTCAATCCGCTAGATCTAATTAATAAAATTTATACTTTTGAATACTGTCTGTACACGGAGTGCTAAAATATTCTCACAGTACAAAAAAACATAGCTTTTTTATCGCGGTTTTAAGCCTTAAAAAATAATGCACTTTACTTTTGATTTTAACTACTTTTTTGCGGGAACACAAAAATGACAATCATGGGAATCCGATCAAAGTGGCAGCTGAATGCACAACTTCAGTTAAATCTATTCGCATTTCCCGCTAAAATATAGATAAAGGGTTAACGCGAACATCACCATTAAAATTCTGATTTGGATCTTGTTTTAGAAATACCAGAGGGGTCATCATTACTGTGATTAGTACTGAAATATCGCAATTTTTAAACATTACTCAGAATAACTTTATTTTTATCCATGAAATATAGCAATATTTATTTAGAATGCCTTCAAGCATACAACGCATGGATAAAACATGTAGGTAACAATACAAATTTTTCGTCGCTATCATACAAAACCTTTTAATAGAAATTATAACATTGTATTTTTGGATACAATACGTACTAGTATAAAATGGACTCAAAAAATGTAAACATGCTTGCAAAAAAAAAGTCAAAATTAGCTTATAATGATTTTGCGTCGCGATAGTCATAAGTTGCCTTCCATTCCCATTGAACAGGCTGCAATTTCGACATATTCCATCATTTTTACATTTTCACTGTTGCCCAGTGTAATTACAAATATTGTTATTTCTCTACATTATTTCTTATATAAATAATTTTTTTCTAAAATTTTGAAAATAAATGAATTGATTGTTATAAAAATTGGTAGAATTATCCCATGTTCAAATCAATTTATTATTTTGAAAATAAATAAAACGAACAAAAATTGAATTTTTTTATATTTCAAAATTATGAGGAAATAGTTCCCGGTTAAAATCGTAATGGCATTTTTAAGGTAAAGATATTCATTAAGAAACAAAGAGACGCTGTTTGGAATAAGTTGAAAATTAAATTATTGATTTGTAACTTGTTCAATGCAATAATTAGGAAATGAATAACAATTGGAAGTTATTGTAGCTGCCAATAAAAAGTCAAGTGGCAAATAAATTTAATTGCCAGCAAGAATAAAGAATTAATTTGTGATTAAATGATTGTTGCAATAAAATAAATAGCAACTAAGGAGTATTTTAGTAATCTAACAATGGCTTTTGTTCGGATAATTAAAGATAATTTTATGTGGAGAGGAAAAGAGGGGATAGTTTTAGAATGATGAATATGTGTGAAACAATGTGAAAAGTGTTGCAGATGGACGTTAAGGCTTTCCGTTTTTGATGGATTGCCGTCTTTAAGAAATTTGAAGACGGAATGATACAAGTAAAAAATCTGAAAAGTTAATAAGTATGTAATGAAGTTAAATTATTAATAAGTCCACATTTTAAACTTTGATGGTGTCATTTTTCATTGAATCAGGGAGAAGTTCAGATACCCTATTTTTTAAAATAAACTTACATCAGTAAAATAAATTTATGTTTTTTATTTTTGATTGGATTTCCTTATTTGTAGAACTATTTTCCCCAATATATATTTTTATATGAGGCATTAAAATTTTAAATGTAATAATACCTAAATGTCGGCATACTTTTGTTAGTTATTTAAATTACCGTTTCTTGATAAGGTTTGAGACTTTCAATCCTGGATAATGAAGGGAAGATCTCGGGGAAAAGGAAAAAAAGAATTATGGGGGTAAAAAGTTAAGGTGCAAATTTTATTCCTTTTTTATTCTTCCATTAAGTATTAATTCCCCTTAATCGAATCAAGTAACAAGGACATACAAATTATTTACTTAAACGCGAGAATTTTTTTCAAAATAGAGGAGAGGAGGGTATTATGGAATAGTTGGGTAATATGGAACACCTGAGTTTCTGCTCCCCCTCGTGCTGCTATCACGTGGCAATGCCACGAAAGTCTTAAGAAATCTCCCATGATGCAGTGCGCAGAGTTTAGCTTCTTGTTGTTGTCTGATCAGTCGCAGCAAAGCAAAGTGTGTTTTAGGATTTTCGAAAGTTTTTGTCGGTAAATGTTCAAACCATTTAACCTACCAGTAACTATGACACTTTGATTTTTTTGTTAAGCATAATGTAGTACACTAAAAGATCTGTAGTTTCTTATACTACAGTCGTTTTTTAGCTACCCATGTTTTATCGGTCAGTAAAAGGGTTCATAGTACAAGCTGGTGTGTCGGGTATTATGGAACACTAGGTCCATTCTGATGTGTCATGAAATTTACTTCCTGCCATCAACTAAAGGACAGGAAAACAAAGATGCTGAACCATCTAAAACTAAGATCTTTTGTAATGAAAAATTTTCCGAAGATTAACGAGGAGAAATTTGGATCCAATATATATTAGCTGTTTTCTATGGGCTCATCTTAAATGTAGGTACTGGAGCAGAAAAAGACGATTATGTTTGTGACTATTGCAAATAGACTCATGAACAAAACTTTTTGAACGTAAATTGATAAATATATTTTTATAGTTAAGATTAACTATGTTCTCAATAGCTGTAAATCCAACTGTTCTATATTACCCGACTGTTCCATATTACCCGACTGTTCCATATTACCCTACAGTTCCATATTACCCTCCATTTGTAACTTTTTCTTAAAGTAAATTTTTTTATTAAAAAAAATAAATGCTGATTTATTTGACCATTGGCCCTTCACTTTCATTAGTAATAGTATGTTCTTAAAATGATTCGGCAGATTTTTATTAAAAAACAATAGAGTTATTCTTAAATATATAAAGATGTTCCATAATACCCTCCTCTCCTCTACCTACTGTTATATACTGTTTAGTCTAGTTCTACTTATTCCGGGTGGTTTTCTGTACATTTCAGGACACTGAAAAACTTAAAACTTCAATTTGTCCTGTTCCCTTATGCAAAAAACAACATTAATTGAAAGAGTCCTAAAAATTTTTAATCACACGAGATCTTAAACTGACGGGTAAAAGAAGGATAAATTTTGCAATTCTTAACAAATAGCTACAATTACCTACATTAATATTCTCGAAAAAAATCAGACCTAAAATTTATACCGTTTTTTATTTAAGTTCTAGCATTTGCATAAAACATTCTTCGGAACTCAAATGAAAAAGAATAAAAATTTTAAAGATGGTTGATAAAATACCCTATCTATAGAGGTAGATGCTGGTTAGATTTCAATGAGGCAACGGAATTCAGTAACCTTTTTTCCTATTAAAACCAGAACCAGCAAAATAAAATATATAAATCAGTAGTTTTTGGCTAAAAAAAATATACTTAAAATATTCATACGAAAGGATACTTTTACTCTTCACTCGGGAAACGTTGCCCAGAATTTCCTCTTATACCCACTCCTGCTCAGACTATAAAATATAGGTCAAATATATCAATTATTATATCAGATGAAAGAAAAGATAAATTTTGCGGACGGCCCGTAATTTAGATACACTGCTACGTTTGTTAAAGTCAGTTCTTTATTCTGTCTATTCAGGCTACTTGCGAACAATGTCCCATTAAAACCCTTTCAATCCTCTTGGGTGTGAGCATCACTAAGAATAAACAAACGTCCACTTCCTGTCAATAAAGTGAGAAATATTGCTCCATCAGGCTCTCATCCATATCATAACCGAAAGCATAAAAAAGCTGCAAAGCGAGAAGGGTATTCTGACACTGAATCTCTGAAGACTGTTCAAGACTAAGGTCGCAAGCTGGGTTTATTTTATTTTAAGTGTTGATGAGAGAACTTCTTATCACATATACCGTTCCCAATGCCACTTATTTTTAGACGATAATACATTACGAGCATCTGACATTCGTGTAACTGGATTCTCTAAGGCTTTTTGTGAAAATTGCTTCCTGGCAATTAGTGATGATGTAATAATCACTAGCTAGAAGATTTATTATGTTTTACTTAGGCGCAAGGGTATCACTTTCTTAAGATACGTTTAGCTCAGTGTAGACATTTGTATTAAAAAATTGTAATGGCACCAAATATGTTTAAAAAATCTTGATTTATCCATTTGGTGCATGCTTACGAAAAGAGAATAAAGCTTAAAAAACATGAAGCTTAATACAATGCATCATTTTTGAAAGAAATACAATCATTTAAACTAAAGGGGTGTTCAACATTTATTTTAAACTTCATTTCAAAATATTTTTATCCATCAACCTCAGAAAAATAAACCAAGAAAACTCTCCATAAAATTATTTTTCCCAGCAATGATTTAGAAAACAGAAAACTAAAACTACTTTAAAAAAAGCTTAGTATAATCCGAAACCTATACAAATGTCAGAAAAACAATAATTATAAGCTTTTATTCCTTGGAAGCATATTGTGAAATTTAATGCAATTGACCCAAGAAGCGAATTCTTTGTTAAAGCCAAAGGCTCATTCTTACTGTTTCATTTTTGATATTCCTCGCTAAGTGATCCTCATCGTTAAATCACTCATTTTTGAAGGAAATTGGAGTGTGTTGCAGTCTGCCCTTGCTAGCCGTAAAGCACGATCCTGAGCCTCAGACAACAGGAGGGCGCGGGAGGTAATTCTCTCAACACCTAGCGCTCGCAGCCAATCGAAATCCGATTTTAGGTTTCGGTTCGCTGTGACGCTCCCTTTTTTTTGTTTCGGTTTAGGTAGACGCTCTTCCGATTCTCCCTCCGGCGGATGCCATGTCTCTCGGCTACTATAAAAGTTTTGTTAAGTTTTAAAATCGTTACCTTCTAATTTCGCGTTAGTGCTTCACACTATCACCACATTACGCCTAAGTGCTTGACCCCGGACATTCACGCTATGTCGACCCCTCCTGTGGCTGCAAGCGCAGCGAAAGCATGCTGTCGGGGTGGTGCTCCCTTCAACATGGAGGATCCGGCCCTGTGGCTCTCGATGCTGGACACCACATTCCAACTTGCGAGGCCACACCCACTGCATCTGCGGTCAGGGATCTCATCATCACCCTGATCCCACCACCCCCTACGAGACCCAGCGGGAAGCTGTGATCACCAGATGCTGTGAGAGTTCCACACAAGAGCTTCGGACTCTCCTCTAAGGAGAAGAGTTGGCCGACCGCAAGCGGACGGAGCTTCTCCGAGAAATGGAGCGTCACAACATCGACGACACCCTTCTCTTAGAGATCTTCATGCAAAAGCTTCCTTTGAGTGTGCAGTCCATCCTGGCTTCCTTCACACCACTGACGGCCAGGTTGGTCGCTGACATCGCCGACCGCATCATCGAAGTGTAGCAAAGCGAGCTAACCACAGCCTCCGTCAGCGAGACGCACTCCTTCGGCAGGACCTCACCATCCCCCGCCGCATCCACGTCCGATTCGCCACGGAAATTCGGAAGCTTCGGAAGGAGCTCTCTCAGCTGATGTGCCGTCAGAGGAGCCCCTCCCGCTGGGGTCCCGATCCTCCGGTCAACGCCGCGACCGCTCCCCTTCCGTCCATGACTCTACTCCAGGCTGGTGCTGGTACCACAAAAATTTCAAAGATCAAGCTTTGAAGTGCACCAGTCCCTGCAGATACAACACGAACCAGGGAAACGGCCGTCGGGAAGTCGACGACGGACTCTTCCCCACCACACGTCTCTCGTCGTCTCTTCGTGAGAGACCCCAAGTCTGGACTATCCGCCCTGGTGGACAGCGGCTCTGACATCACCATCATCCGTGCGGTCATCTAAACACCACCAACGCCAACCCGTTCTTCAGACTTCTCGTGCCGCAAACAGCACGATTATTAAAGTCAATGTAAAGAAAACCATCAACCACTGGATTTCGACCTGCGTCCATTATACACCTTCTCTGTCTATTTGTGCAATGTGTCCACACGCATACTGGGTGCTTGAATGCTGATTTCCTCAACCAGTTCTATCTCCACCCAGATCTTAGAAACAAACGGTTTATAGACAGAACAACTAACCTCAAGGTGTACACCTCAATTCACTCTAGGTATTTTCTGTCAAATCTTTTTATTGTATATATATATATTTATTGTATATACGCCATTTATTTCCCTATTATCAAAATACCCTAATATTACAAAATTACCTTATCCAAATATACCAATTAAGCACATAACTGTTCATTTCATTAATACTAAAGGCCAAAACCGAGTTATAAACAATGATCCAACTCGGGTACATATTAGGCCATCTAATATATTAGGCCTCCCCTTTACATTTCGTCCCTAAAAAAGGTTTGCCAGACTGGAGGCCTGTTGATTATACAGTGTTTAATGCCATAACTGTAAAAGACAAATATCCCATACCTTCCATCATGGGCATAGCCAGGGGGGGCAGGGAGGGGTAGCTGCCCCCCCCCTAAGTCCTGATGGATTTACTTTTAGTTAAGTTAAAACCCAGTTTTTTAGGGTCGATTTTTCAAACTTTTTCTGGAGAAGGGCCCCCAGGCCCCCTTTTAGTAATAAAACCTTTATTATTCACACTTTTTTATAATAAGTTCATTAAAATCAAAATTCTACCTAAAAATGTTTGTTCAAATTTGGGATACGTGTGCTAAAAAACAGTTTAAAATCCTGTTCTTAGAGTCAAATTTCTAAAAATGTTCGGGGGGAGAACCCCCAGACCCCTCTTTGAAACTTGAACCTTTATTAATAAAAACCTTCCTTATATAAATTTTTCTTTGACGCAAATTCTACCAAAAAAAACTGAAACTACAATAAACCTATTAATGTGGATGAAAGATACCTCATTGTTTCCACGCTACCAACAAGAAACTTTTACATTAATATCATTAAAGGTCAAAAACCCCTCTTGAAACAATACTGTGGGTATGGCCCTCTTTCACAGGGCTTTAAAATTATTCTCCACAAACATAAAAAAAGTCGACCCTGCTTGCCCCCCCTTAAGTGGAACTCTGGCTACGCCCATGCCTTCCATCATAGATTTCAATGCTGAAAAACAACTATGCATGAATTAAATCCCTTTTCTCCTACACATCATTCCAACAATCCAGTTTATATCCACCCCACAATCAAGACAAATGCACTCATGTTTATTTAAGATTCGAAAGGTGTGAAATCTCCCTTTACACCCCCATACACAGGACCCTTTCCAGTCATTTAAAACAGATAAAACCTTCACAACAACCATTAACGGCAAGATCTAAACAGTTTCAATCGACAGAGTTAAACCCGTATTTTAATTTGACAACAAAATTAATTCTACTCGGATTACTCGGTCATGTAGGGCAGTGGTCCCCAACCTTTTTACCACCATGGACCGGTCAACGTTTGATAATTTTACCGCGGCCCGCTGGGGGGGCGTTGACTGTTTACATTCTATATTATTTTATTTATTAATTTTAATTTAATTGTATTTAAACAAACTTTCAAAATAAAATACAGTTACACCAAAAAATACATATAAAGTTATTTATAATTCATTTCATTCATCAGTTTGGAATATAAACATAGGAATTTAAATTCATTTTCAATGAAATCGTCGGCCTGCGGCCCGATACCATTTGATCCACGAACCGGCACCGGTCCGCGGACCGGGGGTTGGAGACCACTGATGTAGGGTACATTTTGCTGTCTAATTTACATTATTTTTTAATACATATCAACACATAGAAATTCTTTATACTTCCACACATGTGTTCATTTAGCTCCATTGACCTCCATTATTTTGTTTCTATTTTGGTTGTATATCTCTGCGCAATATTATGTATATATATTTTTTCTTATAAATTGCACATTCTCTTTCATTATTTTAACCATATTCAGTATCATTATTCCTATATATATTCCATTCTGTATGTAGCATAACATTATTCACATTATTATGTATTGTGACTTTGTCACTGGGGGGATACTCTGTAGCAGTCTGCACTCGCTAGCCATAAGGCACGATCCTAAGCCCCAGACAACAAGGAGAGCACGGGAGGTGAATTCCACACACCTGCTAAATCTCTGAACACCTAGCGCTCACAGCCAATCGAAACCTGATTTTAGGTTTC
Organism: Tetragnatha versicolor; assembly: GCA_024610705.1. NCBI lineage: Eukaryota > Metazoa > Arthropoda > Arachnida > Araneae > Tetragnathidae > Tetragnatha > Tetragnatha versicolor. Next base: position 45,676,363 of record JANDEH010000009.1, read on the forward strand.
AGTTCGCTGCGACGCTCCCTTTTATTGTCTGGGTTTTAGGCAGACAACTTTGGATTCTCCCTCCAGTGGATACCATGTCTCTCGGCTACAATAAAAGTTTTGTTAAGTTTTAAAATCTTTACCTTCTGATTAGTGCTTCACACTATCACCACAATACGCTAAAAGTGAAAAGACAATTTTCACTCTTCTTTCGATGATTCCTCCAAAATGAACATCGAAAGTAGGAAGTCTATAATTGAGCCTTAACCTTTCCACCAGTTTCATCTTAAATATCAACATTTTATTTTAATATATTTAGCACAGCTTCGGTAATACTATAATATGTATAGTCTTGTAACGTTTCATTAAGATCAGAGATTGACTGTATTAGTACCAGTATAACACAAAATGTTATCAATGTTTCAAATAAAAATATCCAAATTCTAATCATCTTTCTAAAATGTTAGTTATGTCAAAAATTTTATTTGAAACTAATTATTAATTTTGAAATTATGTGTTTTACCTAATTAATTAGTTCTAACTAATTTTAAAGTTATAATTAAATAAAAGTTTTTATCAAACTGCATAAGAAATTAAAAAAAGTCCTAGTAATTGTAATTAAAAATTTATTAAAGAATTAAAAGTAATACATTAGATTATGTTTATAAATAACAGCTATGCATATTTTTTTTTAAATTTTAATGTAGTAAAAGAATGTAATTAAATATAAGTTTGATCCCATAATTTAAGGTTCCCAAATTAACCACTATAAAGTGTTTGTTTTTGAAGAAATTTCATAAAAGTTTAAATAGGCCTATCTCATAATAATGTTCTGCCATAATCTCAAGATATATACACTAATGTTTTTTTACCATTTACATAAAAAAACTAATAAAATTAAAATTTTATTGTTTAAGTGAGGGTTTCAACAAAAAAATAAATAATTTATAAATTTTGAAAGAAATTAAAATTACAAATTTGGATTGAAAATTGTATTTTACATCATATTATAAAATATCATAAAATCTTAAATCAAGAAGCATAAAAAATTGTACTTTTCTTTCTTAATGTATTCTAGACCTTAAGACTAACTAGAGAAGTAAAACTAGAGAGAATTTAAGTTAAAACTAGAGTTTAAAAACTAGAGAATTTAAGAATCCTTTGATACAAAACCTCTGGACAAAAGGCTAAGTCAAGAACTACTACTTTTGAAAAGTAATTTCAATGAAAATGAGTATTCTTACAAAGGTTATAAAATTTTAAAGATGATCAAGTCCAGATTGAAAAATATGAGCATTTGGTTTTTTAAGTTATATAAGGTTCACCAAGCCTTAGGAACTGAGGCATGAAGACACGCATGTTAAACACATGTGAAAAAAGAAACTAACTCAATTTGTATTGGTATGAAAATACATAAAAATCATTGAAAAGTTATAAAAAAATACTTAAAATGATCACACAATGTTCATTCTTGATACCAGGACTTAGTCCACTTTTCAAAATAGAGGCACATATCAAAAGCCTCTTCCTCAGGTATGAACTGTAACAAGGCTCGTGTAAAAGCTCATTCAAACTTATCACTTTTGATAAGGATTTTGAAGGAATCGTCTAAAGTGAAAAGTTTGAATTGACATTTCACTCTTTACTCCTGCATTTTCTATGGAAACTAGCGATTCGCTGGAGTGAACCACTCGTGATGAACAGGGAAAGGGAAACAGTGAGAATAAGCATTTAGTAAACAAGCCATTCACAGGAGTGAATCACTCAGGAGCAACAGTGAAAATTAAACGAATCGAATATGGATGAAAAACAACGAGCGTTCTACACTTGAAGTTGCTGTAGTGAGTTAGAAGCCAAGGGGTTCAAGTGCAATTGAGGGATAACTTTTGTTTACAACGAGGGCTGTCAAACCTTCCTAGTTTTTTTATCATGCGTGCTGTCCATGAAAGTTTCCCTTCCAGTTCAGAAGTGATAAACCAAGTGTAGATCATATCAAACCTCAGTATTTACAATTCTGCCCAACCACACATGGTAAACTCTGCACACATCGTTCCCCTGGGCTTCTCCCCACACTTTTACACCATACAACAGACGGACGTGCACGTGGAAATAAAGGGGTGGACGTACCTCCTCCGTTCTTGTAGCACAGGTAGGGGAAGCGCCACACGTTGCCTAGTCCTATGGCATATCCGACACAGCTCATGATGAAGTCGAGCCTCCCGACCCAGTTACCCCGCTCGGGCAGCGCATCGCTCTTGCTGGCAGGGGCCATGCTTGCGTCCGCTGCGCTGCTCTGACTGCCGCCGACTGAGCGAGCTGGCTGGCTCTGCTCCGCTCGCGCCGCCCACAGTGACCAGCGGACACCTGTTCACACGCCGCCCCTTCCCTACTCCTCCCTCATCACCTTCCGATGATCGTCGGGGGAAGTCACGTGCACCCGAAGGTGTGTGGTGTAGTCAGCCAATTAGTTACGGTCCGTTCTGGTAGGGAAACCACCTATACAGTTCTGCCTCGTGCGCCTGTATCTTAATCGTCGAAAAACGTATTCTTAAGGCTCATTTCGACTTATCACTTTGGGTGTTCCTTTTGGAGGAATATAACCCAAAGTGAAAAGTGTTAACTGGTGTTTCCTTCACTTTTTTATGGAAACTAGTTATTCACAGGGGTGAATCACTCAGGATGAACAGTGAAAGTGAAACAGTGTGAATAATCCTTTAGACATGCAAGGTTACCGTTTATTACTATTAAATAACTATAATTTGTAACTAAAATTGATTGCATATAATTGTTTAAAAGATATCCATCAAACGTAAATAAATACGAGGGTTGTTTTTTAATTAACTTCCGTTTTTCTCCTGAAAAAAAGTAGCAAGAATTTTGAAACAATTTTGGTGCTGGTAGTTAGATACATCCTTCAGGTTCAATTTGCCACCTTACTGAATAAAATCGGACATTTTTTCTATTTTTTATCGATTTTACAAGCGCGCTCCTCGAACTATTTTCCCGCCAACCCATAGAGAATTCGGCTTTTTTTTTCTCCCTTCACTCCGTCCGCGATCACCTGCCCACCCATTGTTTAATGTTAATGCCTGCTCGCGGATGGAGCGAAGGGAGAAAAAAAAAGCCGAATTCTCTATGGGTTGGCGGGAAAATAGTTTGAGGAGCGCACTTGTAAAATCGATAAAAAATAGAAAAAATGTCCGATTTTATTCAGTAACGTGGCAAATTGAACCTGAAGGATATATCTAACTACCAGCACCAAAATTGTTTCGAAATTTTTACTACTTTTTTTTTCAAGAGAAAAACGGAAGTTAATTAAAAAACAACCCTCGTATATTTTCACAATTTCTCAACAAAGAATATTGTCTCATATTATCTTTTAAAACACGTATGGTGTTTAAATGAAGCAAAGTCTCTCGTCTACGAATCCGAAAAACGTCTACTAATCTGATCGGGATAATGCAGGGACTCGGATAAATGAGGTTTTACTGCACTTGACGTTTTAATCATAGAAACCGTAGGTATCTCAATTTCATTAATTAGTGATGTCTGTAAGCTACCAAGACCCGAATGTAGGGTTTATGCCAACCTGTTACACCACCCTACAACTTTCTCTCCCCGCCCCTTACTTCTCATTTTTTCTTTCCTTTAATAAAAATAACTTTTTTGCCTTTATACTTAACATAAGTCAACGCTAATTATTTAAATTATTTTATCCCAGAATAGTCACGTTTTCTGCAACATAAGCTTGAGTTCAGGTTATACTTTTCGTAAAACCGAAATCTGTTTGAAAACAATCCTCTTATAAGCAAACCGAAAAAGAGAAATACTTGGGCCAAGAAAGATTTATCTAATAGTCCGCCTACAAATATTGTATTCTTCCCTTTAATATGCAAGATAATTTCTAGAATAAAAATTGTGAACCGAATTATTATTATTAATATTATTATAAAAGTGTTTCCAAAACGAGTAAAAACTCTGTTTTTCGGTCAAATTTCCAAAATTTTCTGGGGGGGAGAACCCTCAACCCCTCCTTTTTATTTAGAACATTATTATTTTCTCTTTCTCTGCGTGTTCTTGTAGAATTTCAAAGCTTTCAGATATGTTTGGTTGTTCTTGTTAAAATTGTTCATTGTTCTGAGTAAACTTACAATCAAGAACAAGAATCGTTTTAGAACCTCTTCGTATGATTTCGTCAGCCTCGGCGAATTTTTGTGAAAAAAGGGATTTTTCAAAAGTGAGAGGGCGCGAAAATTAGAGTTTAAAAAAGTTATTAGAAAATTGTGTAGGAATAAATATGTAAAGAAATCAAAAGGTATGTAGTATCATAAATAATTTGACTACTCTTTATTTGTGTATCCTCAAGGAATTTTACGAGCCAAATCCTGGAACTAGTGCTAATAAATGAACAAGTATGCTGAGTTAAATCGGGGTTTCATATCTAAAAACGTATTTAAGAGCTACATTAAACCTATTGAGGGCATCGAATCTATTATTGCACCCTAATTGAATCGCTTATTTCTGAAACATGTCAAACGCCACTTTTCTTGTTTTGAGATAAACGAGAAAACTGTAGAGAAGCTCACTACATTTTTATGAAGATGTTCAGTATTTTTTTTAAGGTATGTAATATCATAAATAATTTGACTACTCTTTATTTGTGTATCCTAAAGGAGTTTTACGGGCCATACGATAATCCTGGAACTATAGTGCTAATAAATGAACAAGTATGTTGCTCTATAATAATTCCCAGATTCTTCCCTTTGATTGTACTTTTACTTGTAATCTTATTCAGTATTAAGTAAATGTTCCACCCGGAATCAACGTTTTCCCGCAAACTTTCTTATTCCCATGAACGACGTTAAATCGTGGTTTTCATATCTAAAAACGTATTTAAAAGCTACATTGAACCCATTGAGGGCATCGAATCTATTAGGGCACCCTACTAATTAAGGTCTCATCCTCCGATCCAGATCCCGTCTTAAATGTTCAAAAATGAATCGAGATACTACTTTTTAGTCTACTTTTTAAAAAATTTCTAGGGGAGGACCCCCAGACCCCCCCTCCGTTCCTTAGGTTATGCATCGACAGAAACTTGCACATTTTTTCAGCGAAGGTTCACATTGGATCCATGAAATACTTGTGGGAAGGAACCTTAGAAAAGAAATTACGAGTCAAACCATTTCTGCAAACAAAAGTCTGGTTGGGGGTTACATCCCTGTAGCTAACCTAAAATGGGTTTTTAGGGTCTTGTTTTAGGTCTTGTGGAAAATCCCAACCCAAAAATGTGGTTGCCCCCCCCCGTAGGTCCAGGCTGGATCCGCCACTGAAGAAGACTGCTGATTTGGAACTTTCCTATCATCAGTTTCCGTAGGGAAACTGATGTTAGGCGGGTTATTATTAGGGGGATAAAGGGGACCTGTCCCCCTCCGAAATTCGGACAAGGTATACAAAAATAAGTTAAAACCAAGTTTTTTGATTTTCAAAAATTTTCTGGGGGAGTGCCCGCAAACCCCCCTTTTCTACTTGAAACTTTATTTTACACAATTTTTATAATACTCATGAAAATCAAAATCCTACCTAAAAATGTATGTCCGAAATTCGGACTAGACTAGATGCATCAAAAACTAGTTCAAAACCCTGTTTTTAGGGTCATGTTTCCAAAAATTGTATGGGGAGGACCCCCAGACCCCCCTTTACGTGGAACTTCGTTATTGTCAACTTTTCTTAGATTAAGTTCTAGAAAATGCAAATTCTACCAAAAAAATGTATTAAAAAGCTACATTAAACCTATTAAAGATGCATGGGAGGGACTGAGGAATAATTGTTGGCCCCTCCCGAAATAAATTTCCACATACACCACTGATTTTACGGCCTACCACTAGACTTGTGCCTTCGATTGGGGCCCTTGAGTACTTGTAAGTTGGGTAAGTTTGAAACTCCTGTTCTAAACTATCGACCTGATTTCATTTTCCAAGGGTTGAAATATAATTTATTAAATAAATAACAAGTTGGCACACTTGACACCTGAAAATCATAACCGTAATATAAATGGCACACTAGTCGAAGAAGGTTTGCCATCCCTGCCATAGAGGGAGCCGAAAAACCATTTAGATGATTGTTGCTTCTATACATGCCATGTCCGTGGGAATAAACGCAAAAATCAAAAGATAATCCCTCATCCTGATAGTATCACATCGGCCATACATCCAGTTTCTCATGAACCTGATGTAACAGTGTTTTTTCTCTAACTGACTAACGAATCATCTCTTCCGGTCACCTGTAGGACTCTCGATGCATTTAAAAGAAAGCTATGTAAACCTCACACTCTTCTTCAATAAAATAAAGTATACCAAACACTGTTGGACCATTTGCTGTGATTTGAAAATTACCTCCATGCTTTTTGGTGAGCAAGAATGGTCACTTAACATTGGGTCAAAAAATAACGTCTAAAATGACCAAATCTTGAGCCAGGCACCAGGAATGTGATTCGACAAAGCTAAGTTAAGCAAAATAAGTATTTTTACACCATCTACATATAAAATTTGTTGTTATAAACATAGTGAAAGCAAAATTTTTTGCGATAATTACCTTTAAAATAGGATTTTAGCAAAAATGTTGAAATCGGTTACTATACAAAAAAATCCTGATGTGATTGAGGAAAATGGTGGTCCTTTTCGCGAAATCAGCATACCAAATAAAATAAAATTCACTTAAAACCTCTTTTGTATTTTTCAAAAAGTTAAATTTCGAAAGGCCTGTGTTATTATAGAATTCTTATTTTTTTCTCTTTTGGTTATAGATGTATAAATACCTTTTTTTATAAATGATTTCAACTCTAGACTCAAAAATAGAGGTCATCCGATTCAAAATGTTAATATGGACATCTTCGAAATCAATTATATAGTTGTTTAGGAGTAAATTTGTGGTTAGAAAAACGATTTTGCTATGAAAGCAAAATCAGTTAATTAGTTCAATATTATGGATCTGGGGTATAGATTTGATGTCCCTTTTAATAAAGTGATTCATAGAAACAAAATCTCAATTACATGATGTAATAAAGGGCCACAAGTAAGAAAAATTTTAAATATTTAGCTACCAAAACGTCCTTAGTCTTGAGATTCGTACAAAAACTTTAAAAGTATGGTTTTTACTATGGCTTGATGGACCTAACCTCTAAAGAACGGGTTTTCCAATCGCATATAGTGTTTGTATGCGATTAAATAAAAAAAGCTGTCCCAAACAAGCTGCAGATGAGACGGCATGAACAAAATTCCCCGCAGTTTAAGTGCAGAAACCAGTCAAACGACGTCGTTTGACATGTTTCTGCACTAAAGCTGAAATTTAATATGCTGGAAAACTATTTTAAAATCACGTTATTTTCATAGCTCTTACTTTAAATTGTACGTTTAGCCCTAAGAATCCCATGACACCAATAACTCACTTTTGAAAAAAGAAGCGTTTGACACGTTTCAATTAAGTGATTCAATTAAGGTTTCATCCTCCGATCCAGATCCCGTCTTAAAAGTTCAAAAATTAATCGAGATACTACTTAAAATCCCATTCCAAAAATGTTGTTGCCCCCCCGTAAGTCCAGGCTGGATCCGCCACTGACTATAACACATGTTGCAGATGCCTAAATATATCCCTGAAGCTACCTGACACTTTTCCTAAGCAAGGAAGGTTGTAATACAATACCAAAATCATTAAAGAAATAAGTCTCCTCTCAAAAACACCTGAAACCTTAAGTTCATATGCTATGCCATATCCATCATATGATCCATATCTTATTTTTACCCAATATAAGCTTACGATGACAGAATAATAGCTTCGCTGTACCTATTACATTTCAGATACCCTTGTTTTTATTTCGATTTTATTTTGATAAGGTTGTTGAAACGCGAGCTTTATTTTTGTTCAGTTTTATTATGAGAATGAACTTTGGGGGAGGGAATCAGAAAAAATCAGTAATGAATCTAGATTATTTGGCTGGGGGCTCAAGTTCCAACGGATTTGTTGAGCCCTTTCTTTTAATTCAAAAATAAGGAGGGAAAAACATTTTTTGATTGATCACCAAAATAAATTCTAAATATTTCCTTTTAAATATAAAAATAAGTAAATGTAGTTAATAATATTGAAATGATTTTTCATTAAAATTAAAATTTTTATTTACTCTGGAAGATAGGCTAGACCCCTAATCATTTTCCCTGGATATACTCCGAAAGACACGAATGAACAACATCAATAAACCTTTTTCAAACATTGAAAAACACTTGTGTGTCTGTTTCGTTGTATTATTTTTTGTTATTTTAGAAAAACTAATTTTAAAATAAATATAAATTTCTTTTTGCTTAAAAAAATTAAGTCTCTTCAACTTAAAAGACACTTGATCCTTGAAACGAAGGCATTGGAATTATAAGTCAAAAAAATTATTGTTGACTAATATGTAAAAATTGAAAGGGAATTAGCCTCCTATCTGTACCATCAAATATTTTTACACGAGTTTTAATGAATAGAATGAAAGACGTCATTGAAGACACTAAGAATAGAACAGTACGGCTTTAGACGAGGAAGAAGTACCATCAACCAAATCTTCATCTTATGAACAAAGCTTAGAATTTAACTCAACCTTATACCTCATTTTTATTGATTTTGCAAATGTTTTCTATAGCATTAACAGAGATTCCCTTTGGAAAATTTTAAAATTTTATGGGATACCACAAAAAATAATCAACATAATGAAAGCTCTCTATCATGGAAGTAGCGGCTGTGTGTTGGTTAATGGAACAACTACTGAAAAGTTTAATATCAAAACTGGAGTGAAGCAGGGTCGTGAAATAAGGAATTTGCATGATTTTTTTTATATTTTTAATCTATTCTTCACGAAAAAATAATCCACTACACAAAATTTGAGGCCGATTGAGAAATTTTTCGATTGCAAAAAAAATTATCAAAAATCGGTTTTTTCGAAGCAACTGAAAACGCTTAATTGCATGCACAGTGACGTCACTAATCATGGACTTCGCCTAAAATGTTTGCCTTGGATTTCTGACCGCCACCAGAAGTGTCTAGAAGATAAATATTTATTAAAACACTCATATCGGACACTTCTGAAAAAGAAATCATCAACTAAAACATAGAAATTGAATTTTGATTGCAATTTGGCTCGATGGATTCTACGTCACTGTGCATGCAAACACACTTCGCGTTTTCAGTCACGTGTTTTTTTCTCGACTTTTAAATTAAAATATTTAATTACTTGCACACTTTTTTGAAAATTTGACAAAATATTTCATTTTTCTATACAAAAAACCATACGGAACACTTGAATGTTTATGAAAATCTGACACATGCAAGTTCCTTATTACTTTTCAATGTATGAGGAAGACGCTAAGAAATGTCAAATCTGGAATTCGCTGGAACCTAGACAACCACCTCGAAGATTTGGATTACGCAGATGACATAGCGATCTTGTCATCAAGGCTAGAACACATGTTAATAAAAACAAAAAGACTGGAATAAAATGCAAAGCAAATTGGATTAAAGATACATGAAGCAAAGACCAAAGTAATGAAACTTAACAGCAATGGAAGAGAAAATATTTCTATTAATAAAAAGGTAATTGAGGAAACTTATTAGGGGACATCCAATTATGACGTGATGTGTTTTTTCCAAAATCTGGACCCCCCCTCCGCCCTTGGTGAGATTTAGTGAGATTTTGCTGGACCCCCCTCCCCCAAGTGAGATTTACCTACAACCTTTAAAAATAATTTTCTATCCAATTCGTTTGCATTTTGTGCTTCACAGCACCTAAAACTTTTCCATTATTAATGATGTGGGGGAAAAGGACATTATTCCGCCTAAAAATCACCACAGTATCTTATCTGTGGGTATTATTCCTTTCTCAAACTTAAAAAGTTGACGTGAGATTTTAATCGACCCCCCTCCCCCTTGGTGAGATCTGGTGAGATTTTTCCAAACCCCTCCCCCCTTTTTGACCGTAATTTATGGATGTCCCCTTATTTGTGTATCTTGGAGCCAATGTTTCAACCGAGGGAAGAACGGACAAAGATATAGATGCTAGAATAAGGATAGCACAATGCGCTTTCAAGACGCTGCACAAGATATGGAGCTCGGGCAGTATCAATATGAAACTTAAGCTCCAGATTTTCAGAGCTACCGTTAAATCAGTCCTATTATATGGTTGCGAGACATGGAAGCAGTGTTATTCTTAGGATTTCTTTGGAGGAGTAAAAATACTCCTTGACTTTTTTAGGAGGCCTGAAATTCATTTATAAAGAGTGAAATACGGAAATATCGTAAACTATATATAAATGAGAATAATTTTTTACAAATTTTTTTTTAATGGACAAACTGAAATAGAAAAAATGAGGATGCTATTTTGGTTTTTAACAATTAAAGCATCTGTTAATATAAGTAGAAAATTTTAAATATAATAAATAATATAATTTATTTTACAATTAACATTAAAAATAAAATATTTATTTAATATTACAAATTTGAGTGGAAAAATGTTTTGATTTCGGTGGGGTGCCATGCATTTTTAAGCAAAATAATTGTTAAAAGTTCAAAGCGTGAAAATACGCCTGACTAGTTTTTAAAAGCGTATTTCCTATTTTCAATGCGTGAAATACGCTCTCAGAGGTGTTAAAATTATCACTGCATGGAAGCTTAATAAACACAAAGAAACTAAACTCGACTCCTTTCAAACAAAATGCCTAAGAAAACTCCACAAAATATATTGGCCTAAGAAGATATCAAATATCGAATTACATAATATTTTTAACAGCAAACCCTCTACAACAACCATAAGATATCGTAGATAAAAAAAATTCTACATTTTGTAAAAAAAATCTCTGATTATGTAAAAAAAATGATTGATTTTACCACTGAAATTAATAATAAAAAACAGTTTCAAAAAAAAATTTAAAAATTTGTTCATAACAATTTTTTATTGAAATAAAATCAATTATTCTCACAATTTCAGTTTTCTACTCAGTTGAAAGGAGGATTTGTATTTCTTCTTCACTCTGTAAACTTCGACTACTTAAGATTTGGTATCTTAAATCATAATGAATAGGATTACACTTCATTTTTTAAGAAATTATAATTATTTATTAATATATAGGTGTATGACTTAAAAATAACCTATAAAGTAACAACAAAAGAACGTTCGTCCCTTTTTCGCTAGAAAAGACTCCCTTCTTTTAGAAGAGGTACTAGGCACTAGACTTGTGCTTTTGATTGCGGTCCTCAAGTAGTACTTGTAAGTTGTAAACCCCTGTTTCAGACTATCGGCCATCTAAGGAGGATTTCATTTTCCAAAGGTTCAAAGATAATTTTAAGAAAAAATACAAAAAGTGGCACACTAGATACCTGAAAATGATAAACAAAAATATAAATGGCACACTAATCGAAAAAGGTTCGCCATCTCTGGAGGGAGTTACCCTATTGCGAGTAGGAAGTTGCCCGAGAAAGATTTTGTGTCAGAAAGGTTCTCTTGCTTCACTGCTCTCAAAAAGGTAAAAGTTTCATATTATTTTGGTAGCATGTCAATATTCTAAGTAGAAGCGAGCAGGGAGCGACAGCCCCTAGTATTTTAGTAATACGAAAAGAAAAATACAGTTTTAAAACATGGGGATTATTTTTGTTCTTCATATAAAAGGTCTGTTGGTTTTTTTATTATTGATTTAGGTTAAATTTCTTTTTACCTTAAAAATATAGAAAATGAATTTATTTTCTTAATACACTGCAATAAATATCCATAAATCTTTCAGAAATTATCCAAATTTTTTGCGGGAAAAATCTGTTCTTAAGGGAAAAAACAGTTTTCTGCAAGGTTTGAATTTAATGTTCACCCTTGATCACCAAAACCTGCCTTGATGATTAAAATTTAAGTAAAATCGTAGAAATCGGACCTGATTTAAGGCAAAAAACTTATGATCAAACTTTTAGTTTAATTGGTTTCGATCAAAAATAATTAAAATCGATTAAAAAACTTATAAACAAAATTTTATGTTGACAATAAAATCTTTATAAATTTTAAAAAAGATAATACAATTTTTAGTTTTGTTAGGTTTGGTTTTAATTCTCTTAAATTTTGATACATCACTTTTTGATACTTTTATGTATCAAGTTTTCAACCATTAAGATTTTATACATAATTGTATTAGTTTTATTGATTGATAAACTCCCCCTTTTACGTTGAAGGGATGATATTGCTTTTCGGCAATTCTTCGCCATGCATAAAATTGATGATGTTTAATGAAATTTTCTTTAAAGTAATTTGATTTCTATCTTTTAATGTTAATAAAATCCCTAATAATCCAAAATTTTAATTATTTAGAAGTTATAATTCATATACGAGGTATAATCCAAAAAAATTAAGGCAATGTTTGGGTGCTGAAAATAGGGCATATATACTTCACAGCAACGGTTCCTGAACCCAGTACATCAGTACGCGGAAGGAGAAAGTGAGTAAACACAAAGCATGTTGGGTTGATAGGAGGAAATTCGATACGCGATTTGTGATAAAAATACACTATTTATACATGGGTTTAACGAAATAATATTTTAAAATTGACGTCCTTTGTTTCATTCGAAATTCAGACACAGCGATGGGAACTACATTGTTTGTTAGTGACGTCGTAGGGTCAACTAACGTTGCTGTCTAGTATAATAAGGTGTTGTATATACACATAAGATGATCCATTAAGAATAAACAGTATCATTCTGCTACTGGTATTAGAGCGATTGAAATAAGCGGACAATATGGACTTGAAGGACTTCCTGCTTCCATTATGACAACACGCTTGCCTGCCCACTCGGGATCGCAATTAAGGTATAATGAGGTTGCTAAGTTCAAGATATAATTTCATTTGTATCAAATTTTGACATAAATTTAGAAGAAATTGTTTTAATTTTTCATCTAAACCAACGTATGGGGAATAAGTTAAGCTAATTAAAGCTTATATTTTTCGTTTACAGGGGATTTTTTTTCACTTCTTATTCCAATGAATATGGATTGATGTAAGTTTAAAATACGTGTTAAAATAGGTTTATTTTATGATAAAAAATTTTCTTTATTTTAATCGATAATTGTAGTTACTTTGTAAAATTAATATTGCAGGCATAAATTTAATATTAAATATAAATTTATTTTGAATCGAGTAAAAAATTCCATACAATTCGACGCATTTCAATGACGTTACTCATAAATTAAGTATCACAGATAGTATGTTATTTTACACACGCAAATTACACCAGTAAGGTGTATCAATGGAATGATTCTTGGAATGAAACTTGGAATATGAGAATTATGCCTTTAGGAAAATTCAGAGGGCAAAATATAAGATCATAATAACCCCCAATTTATAAAATCCACTTTTGTTACATAATTGAAATGCTTATCTTAGTGACCTATTGGTTCAAAAGGCTAGTTTGTTGACCCCAGTTCAAGTAATTTTATTTTCTTATAAATATTCTTTATATTTATTCTTCCCCATGAAATTAAGTACAATACATAATTTTAATGCCCTTTATTTACTATTACAGTAACAATTATTTTTGTAATTTCATATTAATTGTTTTCACATTGTCGTTAATTTATTTAACAGTCAATGTGTAAATACATTTGAAAGCGAACACAGTTATTTCGAATCATAATTACGATTTTAAAATAAAGCTCTGTTTTAAATTATTAAATCTTTTCCGAAATTAAAAATAAAAATTATTTAATTTTAATTTAATTTTAAAGTATAAAATTTAAACATGAAATGAAAAGTTAACCTAAAGGGTTTCTAATTTGGAGTAAATAAATTAACATACGAACATTTTTATATGATATTTTAATTAATATGCTTTTCAAACTATAAGACTAAAATTTTGTGTTTTCCGGATTGGGGTCATTGCTCTCCAGTACTAATATCCTGCAAAATAAATACTTTTACCCATTATTATTACGAGTATTATATCGAGTTTCATCCCGTATCGTTTCCACCCTAGACTAGAACCATCTCAATATAAGTGACAGAACAATTTCCCATAAAAGAATTCACAAAACACAAATATTTTAATTAGGATTTATGACCCACGAGAAAATTCACTATGGCTAGTTTAAAATATTTCCTAAAGAAATATTCAATAACAAAATATTTGAAAGTTAATACTTTTTTTCTAAGCTTGCCTTATAATTTTGATTAAAACACTTGCAAAACTCTATGCATGAAATAATTTTATTGTACCTTAATCTAATTGATGACAAGCCTTAATGATATTTTTTGACAAATTTTACTATTAAAATATGACTAAAAATATTGGACCATGAAAGCTTCTGAGGAAAAAGGATGTTATTTTTAGATTGAGTTTGATTGAAAAGAGGATGTTGAGGATAAAATATTACATTAGAAGTAGAAGTTTTCTATCGTAATTTAGCATGTTATCCAAATGTCAACCATCTTAATTTCGCTTTGCCACTGAAGCACTTGCTTCTAATCTTTTTGGCAGTTAGCCACGAGGGTCTTAATTAACAAGACGGATCCTTTTTTGTTTATTAAGATAGATATATGGAAGTTGAATCCTCATTATCATGTGCGTTCGTTTGCTGTATTGGTGAATACAAAGGGGGAAATAATTGTATTATGTTCGAACTAGTAGGCTGCTCAAATTGGTGAAATTTCTAATCTCCATTTCCATAACAACTATAATTCGAAATTTGGTAATTTTTCAGAAAATAATCAAAAACGTAGATAATATTTTCATATTATTTCAATATCGTTTCTAAGGAAGTATTGTTATCATGCAAAATTTAAAGCATCCCTTCAAAAACAAATTTGAAAAAGCACACGAACTAAATCGTCAAACTTTTTAAAACTTTATGTCTTTACTTTTGTATAGCAATTCAGGCTAATTTATAAGACGCGCCGCTTCAGAAACGCTGTACTCGTCAATGATAATTATTTTATTGGTAAAAAAGACAAAAGCTAAATTTCTTATGCAGAACTTCCTTTCGTATTTTTCCTTAGAAAAATTTAAGCAAGACCCAACCACATTTCAATACTTTTCGAATTTATGAGTCTATAACAGTTTATTAATAAACTTCCAAACAAACTATGAAGATGGACCCCCTTCAACGAGGAATGTAGAGAAGATTTAGCCCGATCGCAGAGTTAGCTTTCAACGCAGTGCTAGCTGAGTTACAGGCTCAAGGTTTTAGTGGCATTGGCCAAGGGTCACAAAACCGGACCGGAATATTTTGTCCCGTTAATTCAAAAATATTAGCTTCATACAGAAGTCGCTTATTGATTGCACTTGAGCGGCCACTTCGCCTAGTCATTTGGACAAAGTTCTAATAAGGAAATGATTCCGGAAAGAGTCAAAACCAGGACGTCCTGTATTAACCACTTTCCCAGTGCTGCCTTTTCTGGAGATCTAGTCCCTTTATCCACCGATTAAAATTGTCTTTGGAAGGTAAGAACTGACCTGCCTCAGTGAAAGAATGAACTTCCTCCAGCGCTACTTACTCTCAATGAACTTCTCGTTTGAGACCCTTTCCGCCCATCTAGGACTGCCAATTTGATAATTACATAATTGGTATCAGTGCGCTTTCTTTCATGTTAATCATTCCATTCTCTTGAGCGTTCAAAGCGTAAAATATCCTGTGTCCTTATTAAAAGACCACATAATGTGTTTTACACAGTGGAGAAATTAACATTGGAAAAAAGGTCAGTACTTGACAGAAAAGAAGTAAGGCAACAAATTTTTCCAAGAATCCAAGTACATAACAGAAAGAGTGATTATTAGGGAATGATAAATAATGGTTACTCAAAAGCTTGAAAAAGCAGCTTTAAGTCTTTTTATACCAATAAAACTTCTTAATCTTTCACAAAACGTCGGTAAACAATTTCATTCCATAATCTACGTGATCCTTTAATGTTTTCATAGTCAAATTAGCTTTTCTCTTGAAAGATTTCTAAATTCACTTTAAGAAAAAGAATTAACAGTGTTTGCTTTAGTTGATCCTGAGAAGAAATTTTAATGTAGTCAACAATTTTAAATAATATATATATTTATTTTCTTTTAAAAGAAAATAAATATTTATATTATTTTGTTTTTGCTCATTATTTGACTCGACACCCCTTAATATTTTTAATTGTTCTCCAACACCACACTCAATATGTGATTATGTTGAAATCCATGAATTTATTGGTCGACAAATGAAATGACTAAGTTTGATGTCTTTTAATTTCAAAAATTCCTAGTAAACATATCTTCACCTTGTGAATGCTTTTAGTACTCAGCAACAAAATTTTACCAACACAGGTGCCCAATTCGACCCAGTTTCTAGAATTGCAACGATTGTTTGTATGACATACAAACGACGGTTTACCACTCTTCTAAAGACACTAGTGAAACCAATCTGGAGCTGTAAAAGTTTTCCACACTTCTAATTTGCTCCTGGATATTGAATTCCAAAAACCAGAGAGAAATGTTCACACTAATCAGTATTGTCAACCGTTTATCTCCCTACGAGTGTCATTTGGTGGAGGGCCAACGCATTCCTCATGTCTTTTGAAATAAAACCTGGTGGTGCTCCAACAGAAAGAGAAACCGACTTATAAAAATTATGAAGTGCCATCTCCTTGACAGACGGTATTCCCCCAGGTGTGGGCAATGGGGGGGAACGTATCACCGAATGTGCCAAGCCGTTTGGGTGTCCTTCGGCTACAAAGGCGCTCTTATGATGTTTTGGAAGTTTAACCAACTCAATTAACTAAAATCCTCCTGCCATAAAGTAACGTGGTAAAATATTAGAAGGGTTAAGCCATAAAAAGATAAGGACAGGTAGAATAAAATGAAAAGCAGAATCACCGATTTTGCACCCAAAAGGTCTTATTTTCACTGAATAATGGGAAAGGAGGGAAAGAGTGCAAAATAGTATAAGGAGGAACAAGTATGACCAGACCATATGGACAAATGTATCATAAGCTATCCTAAAAGATTGTCATTAATAATTTCCTACATTCTGTATTTTATTTATCAGCTAAGGGGTTTCTGTAAGTTTCCATTTAATCTTAATTGTTATGTAAATAAAGAACTGATTGCTTTTTTAAGTGAATATCAATGTGAGGTATATTTCTTTCTAAACAAGGCATCGTTTGAATTTAACTGCCGTGAATTTAAGGGTTGATTCAAGGACAATTCATGTAACCAATACATCGGCGTCTAAGAGTATGATAGTTGAAATTTTTGTAGCAAGAACCATATAATTCCTTTTACTCTTTGCCACATGAGTTATGTGCTACAAATGGTAAATAAATGTTTAGTTTTTCCTTTTGTTATTTTAAAATAGTTTTAATTATATTACAAGTACAATTCATTTCAAAGCGTGATATGAATTGAGTAATTGCTCAAACATCTATTTAAGCAAAATAAATAAACTACATTACTTCTTTTGAGAACAAAAGGAAAGTTTTTCATAATTTTAACTTGAAAGTGCGAATGGTTAATTTGGTAAATTTTTAAAAAAGGTTGGCTTAGTGTTAACACTGTATACTATTAGATGTATCTCTGTTATAATTACCAAATTTAGATTTTGTTTCAAATTTATTAACAAAACTTAAATTAAGCTTCGATTAAAAAATTTAATTGATTCATGTATATGTTACAGTTAAAGTCCGGAAATCAGTTAATTTACAGATAACCTAGGTAATTTGCAGATTAACGAGGGTGATCCGTTAAAGAGCGAAATTTTTTTCAATTTCTAAGATTACCTAGGTAATCTTGAAATTACCTAGGTATTCTGCACCCTACCGACTAGACACTCGTTAATCTGCATACTACCTGTAATCAGTTATTTTACATATTAACGAGGGTGATCCGTTAAAGTACAAAAATTTATTTTATTTTTATAAAAAGTTTAAGGTGGTTGGGGGGGCTGCCGCCCCCCCCAAACCCCCCTGCCCTAACTATAACCAAACTCGTTTTGGGGGTAAACAGTAACAATGACGAATCAAAAAAGGGGGCTCGGTACTTTTTTATCTTACACAAAACACGCAAATCACACAAAAATAGTATTGAAATAGCAATTTTAATACGAATATAATATAAAAGTACCAACTTGGATTTTGTATCAATTGTGGTTTTTCGATCTCGATTTGACAGCGTATTTCAATGAGCACTTAAACTAGCAAATCTTAATGAAAGCGCGGTGTAATCGGCTGCCAGCCTAACCTAAACTATTGCTAGGATTCGAGATCGATTACATTTCTTAAACCCTTGCCCAGGTTCCAGCGATTATTGAATTAACGTTTGTTGAAAAGATATTTCAACAGCTGGGACATTTGCTTTCGTTAAAAGAAATATCTGTTACTCTGAAGTCGGAGCTTCAACACAATTGTTTTAAAATACCCGTTTTAGTGGTAATTTACTGAAGTTAAGCTTGTAAATTTACTGTACTTACTTGTTTGTATTAATTTGTTTAACATTCAACTTGACAACTACCAGTGCTACGCACTAAATTTGAAATCAAAACACCAAATATGACAACAAACTACGTATTGAAACCCGACTGCGCAGGGGTAAGCGCATGGCGCAGTGAGCACCTCAACATTTTAACAGAAAGGATTGAGCGAAACAAACTATTTTGAACTTTAACTATCAAGAGGCCGTTATAGTGTAGATTCCCTAGGTAAAATGCGAAAAACTCTAATATCCGCACATTAACGACAGAAATCAGTTAATCTAAAGTTTACCTAGGTATTCTTTAGATTAACTAATTTTCAACTTTAGCGGTAACATATGTATTGATTTTAAATTAAATTTCTAGATAATTGTTTTTAAAATGTGTGTCATTAGTTTAGGTAAATTAAGCGCATTATATTTCAGTTCTAAGATCGATAAAATGACAGTTATTCTTTAAAATTGGATTTATTTGTCCCACTTTGTTTTATAATTTGCAATCTCTAATGAATCTTGTCTGTTTAGACTTTTTACTTATGATGTTCACCTTGCTCCAATGATTCATCCAAAATGCTAAGTGTGTAAATTGTCTTTTCACTCCTCCAATTTCCTTCACGAATGAGAAGATAATTGAGAGATCATCGGAGAGGATCACTTATGATGAGCATAAAAAGTGAAGCCGTGTAAATGAGCCTTTACACTCCATAATTCATATATTTGCTAAGAATGGGTAATTTTAAATTTCAGATATGGTCAATTCCATTTGTAACTGGCATGGCATCGAACAACTTTTTTGCTTCAAAAAAGCACTTAATATTAATATATCTTAATTTTTTTGGAGTACTGTAATAGCACCCAAATAGCAAAAAATAATAATTCTGAGTGAAAATACTTTTATTATATGAGAGAAAAATACGCCGTGACAGAGAGACATGACACGAAAAGGTTATGTGATTTTGAGAACCCCCTAATTATTACTTAATTGCTCTGATTTGGCATGTGTTTCATGTCCATGAAATTTTTTACATTATATAAAAGTTGGTGTTCTGTTAAAAGAACTGAAACTTCCAAATTTTACTGAAGATTTTCCTCTAAAAATTTTTAAAATTGTGACAGACATGACGCGTGCAAAAGCTTTAACTTTGCTTTGCTTATTTTCCTTCAAAAACTATTATTTTTAAATTTTATTTTCAGATATTTAAAAGTAATAGAGTTTACGACATTATTTAACAATCATCAAAATAATATTTTTTATTTAACTCCATAAAAACGGATTCAAACTTACGTAGTCGACATTTGATCGCACCATCTTACCGTTGGAATATAAAATGCAAAATGTGACAGACATGATCAACTTTAAACTTTTATATTTTAATCAATTTTCTAAAGAAATTTTAAATTTTTATCCTGAACTGCTTCTTATCATAAAAAGAAAGTGAAAACTAAGTATAGGGGAGAGTCAGCCAAAACCGGGTAGGTGGACAAAACAGGGAATCGAGCTTTATTCTTTGATTATTGGTGATATTTGGCTGAAACTTCAAGAACTACTTCCAGGCATGCGCCCTAACAATGTCTAGTGCAAAGAAAGTATATTTACAAACCCGTCTCGGCTGAGGGAAGCATTAAGAAATTTCACCACAAAATCTTATAATTTCAGCGTCTAACACATTGCTCCACCGATCCTAAATACCTTCGGATTTAGTTTAGGTAGCTAAAGCGCATGAATACCTCATTATTTACTTGTTATTTTAAAGTTTTTGTTGCTGGCTTGGAGTTGTTTTGATCAAGGCTAGAATAAAATTTCTTCAAAATGGCGTGGTCAAGAATGACGTTTACATCAAGCATTTCCGTAGCCTAGTTTCTGAGATATAAATTTTTGAAATTTCGTTTTTTGTTTGGGCGCGAAAACACTTTCGAATCACAAATCATGCGCTGTGAGGTCACATCCAATAGAAGCCCGTTTTCTGATCACGTGAAAACAGAAAACACAATGGTTTTCATGCGCTGTGACGTCTCATCCAATAGAAGCCCGTTTTCTGATAACGTGACTTTTCTGACGTTTTGGCAAAAATAAAATTGAATTTTAAATTATTTAAAACACATTTTTGAACTTAAAAATCAGAAATTTGGGAGTTTTAGACCATAATGTATCGAAAAAGTATAAAATCAAGCAAATCCCTCACTCATGAAAATACCTCATTCGACCGACAGTTTATATCAATTTTACGTTTTAATTTAAGTTATGGTGAGGAATTAAAATATTAGGTAGTTTTTTTACATTCATTTCTCCAAGAAATTAATTAAAAACACTATTGAAACACAGGGGGTGGGGAGTAGGTTCGAGGGTGTCTTCATTAACTTCCTGAACTATTCAAACTTGAAGAAATGGGGTAGCGCTGAGTTTATAAAGAGGAAGTGGAACCGACCTTAAAAAAACTGAGCTTGCAAAAAAAATTGAGTTGATTTTCGAGGAAAATAACTAAAGTAGTAACAAAATTATTATTAATTTGATGAAAATTTTATATAGATTCAAATTCTATAAGTTTAGAATGTCATACCCAGCAAGTTTTCTTTTCATAAATAATGTTTTTGCGAAGTTACTATTTGATTTTGATAATTCTACCATTTTCCAGGTTTTGTCCGACTAGGTCGGATAAAACCGGGACTTTTTACTCATCTGAAAAATGTGGTTTTCTGATCTATATTTGCTATTGGTTATGATGTATTTGGTATTTTTTTATTCCTTAGGAGCCAATTTATCGTTTTAGCACCAATTTTGACTGTTTTGATCGCACATAAAGTGAATATTCAACAAATAAATGATGGGTCCCGATTTTAGCCGACTCTCCCCTACCAACTTTTTTTTTAGAAAAGTAGATTTATTTTAATATAAAAAGTTAATGTTTTTCGCAACAGAAATGAAAACAAATTTAGGTTATGCGTTTGATAGTCCCATGATCACTAAAAAAGTTTCTATAAGTAAACTTGGTGTTTATTCGAAGGCAATGAGTTATTCTTTTAAGGTGTAAAAGAAAATTATAAATTCTTTTATTATTTCAGTGTTTTAAAATTCATCGAAGTTGGACTAATTTGAACTGATATTTCATATTTTAAGTTAGTAAAATGTAATTAACTATAAAACTATATGTACGTACTCAAAATATATAATTTATTTTGTTATTTTCATTAAAATTGATCTTTAGTCTATTGGTTAGAACCAAAGAAAATTGATTTAAATTTTAAAAATAGTTCTCATGGTGAACTTTTGCGTGGAATTGACATATTATTATCTATCTTATTATTATCTATTCGAATTGACATATTTTTATTTATTTAGTTCTTCACAGAACATTTTTGAAAATGAACGTTATTTTTCTTTCAAATTCGCTTTGCTTTAAAAATAAATTAAATGCATTGAATTAATTTTTAAATACAGAAAATATATAATTATGAATTAATTTTGCGAAAAACGATCCCTTATAAACGTGATTTTTGCCATTTTATATTTTATAAATTAAGCATAAATTTTTCAAACCCAATCCAATTCTCAAAAATATTCCTCAATTGCTAAATTTTAAACACGTTTTATCCTTTCATAGAAAAATTTGTTTACTAAACCCCACTTAATATTTAAATTTTTATTTAACACTTTCTTTTTGTATAAATATTGTCTTGCTGAGCATGTATTGTAGAGAATGGTTTGGGTTTTTTTTTCTCAAAACCTACCAGAAATCAGCTTATATTGGTTCTAATAGATAGAATGAAAGGCAAACTTCTTTTAGGATATAGAGAGTAATATAATTATATTTGTTTACTTTACGTAGGTACACTAATAGAAAAAAATCACTTTTTTCTTATGTTTGACGGTTAAAAACTTTCCCAGTGATGTCATCAATAGGTATTGATAACAAAATTAATTATACGAACACAAAAAACAATTTACAAGGTCGTCCGATACAAATGACACTCCGTTTTAGGTAAAAAAAAATGTAAAATATTTGAGAAAATCCATACCTTTTAAAACTTCAAATAATCTACTGGGTTTTTTTTAATTTTCAGATCAACCTTCTATCTCACTGAAAGCATTCAGTTGCCTTTATCAAATATTTTTAAAAGGACTGCTTTATTCGGACTAACTTTTAATAGAGCTCGGTTTCATACGGCAAAAAAAATTATAAAAGCATGCGTTCTTAACAGTTTTGGATGATTACAAAAATTATTTCTTATTGCATTGACAACATGAAACTAAATTTTTTTCCAACTTTCATCGCAAAAAAGCCCCACTCCTCATAATTTTAGCTCTAAATTATTTTTGTAGATGGCGACACATTAATTATAAACGATATATATAAGATATATCTATATCTCACACAACACTCCTTAATGGGTTAGTAAAGTATCGGTCAAACTAGAACCAGTTCAAGTTCATTATTTCTCCTCTCCAAAGTAGAGTTTCCCTTGGTTCTCCAGTGTTCCCTTTCCCTACAAATGTCCTTGCCCTTCCTGAACCTTGAACGTGAACTTCTACCTTATATTCTTCTTAGTTCTGAAGAATTTGCTTTGTTTTAAATTTGAATGCTACAGGGGGGTTTGATTAGCAAGAAACACTGAATCGTCGCTTTAATATTTAGAACTGATTACAATCTAATGGTTGGAAAGTTATAGTGTTATATCTCAGAAAAACTGATCTATCTACTGACTACTCTCTATCTACTGACTTTGAGAATTGTTTTCCCTTTATTTTTTGATACCTACTACTTGAAGCGTTTGCTATCAAAACCAGCTCATTCCATATTTTTCTGAAATCCACTTTTTTGCATATTTTGAAAGTTTAGAGGGTCCTTCATAACCTGACGAAGGGATATAACTCAAATCCAGCTCATTCCAACCCAAAATTAGATGAAAAGGTGAAAACTGTGATCTCAACTGTGAAATTTCAGATCATTTGAAAAAGTTAAGTGGATGTCATTTATTTAAAACTCGTAAAGACACATATATTAACTGGTAAACTGGAAAAAACTAATTTCACACAACTTAATTGAACAAAAAAACAGAAAAAAATATGAAAAATCGTGTTTTTGCATCAAAATCAGCACATCCGGTTATACATACAATTAATTTTTTTTAATTTAGCTTTAGAACTGTGGACGTGAGAAGTTTTTTGTCTCTCCTGTAAAATCTCCAAAAATGGAATGAGCTGGTTTTGATAGAAAACGCCTCACTTATAGTATTATATTCTCGAGAAACCGTTTTTAGTGTCCGATTATAACGATACTTTACTCGACAATCCAAATTGTTTCAATGAGATAAAATAGATTCGTAATGTAGGAAAATAAATTTCGATTTTTTTTCACTCTTTGGAGCTTTTTTTATCATCTCTTGCCTCTATAGTAGCACCACAATTCGAGAAATTCTATATTAGACCTTCTAAAGGAAGTGTAATACAGGGTGTCCCATAAATAGTGGGTCACACTTCTAGGGGGGATAGAAGACACCTAGACGAGTCAGAATCACATAGGAATCGGGGGTCCCAGACCAAATCCCAGGGAGTTAATAATGGAGCAACACCCCAAAAAAATTATTGAAAAATTCAATTTGTAGAAGAACTGCTATTGGTAAAAATTTAATTATGGTCTTAAAAATTGTGATTTAATATGATCTTTAAAATTATCTCAAAAGTCTTCACCTTAAAATTTTTTTATTATGAAAAAAGTTACAAAACCACAAAAAAATGTGAAAATTCTGCCCAAACCTCATTTTGTATTTCGAAATCCTTTCTTTTGATTTTATAATCTGAAAGATCATAGTTGTAAACCCTTAAGTCCAAAGTGTCACGTAAAAACCATCAATATTCAATGCTTGAGATCCTGTTAAAGCATGGTATAAGTCCGTTTTTTTCGTCCGCAGACTGTCGTTTTGGAAACGGCTATAGGAAACCAGTTCGCGCACGCAAAAAACGAACTTTAACAGGATCTTAAGCGTTTAATATTGATGGTTTTTAAATGAAACTTTGGACTTAAGGGTTTACAGCTATGATCTTTCAGATTATAAAATCAAAAGAGATGATTTCGAAATACAAAATGAGGTTTGGGCAGAATTTTCACATTTTTTTGTGGTTTTTTAACTTTTTCCATAATAAAAAAAATTTTAAGGTGAAGACTTTTGAGATAATTTTAAAGATCATATTAAACCACAATTTTTGAGACCATAATTAAATTTCTACCAATAGTAGTTCCTCTACAAATTGAATTTTTCAATAATTTTTTTGGGGTGTCGCTCCATTTTTAACTCCCTGGGATTTGGTCGGGGACCCCCGAATCCTATGTGATTCTGACTCGTCTAGGTGTCTTCTATCCCCTCTAGAAGTGTGACTCATTATTTATGGGACACCCTGTATATCTTATGGGAAAGTCGTAGAGTTGAACTCTTTACCCGAAATTCAGATTATTGAAAATTTTAAATAAATGTTCCAGTTAATTTTTCTAGATTTTCTCCCGCCCTTAATAACCCAGCACATAAATGATCACCAAAGTTTCTGAGCAGATGGTTGGTTGAACCTTATAAAGCGCCCTTATCCTTGGCGTTGGGCTAATAGTGGGAGTATTTAAAAGTAATTCTTGCCCACCTCTGAAGAAACACAAGACCAAATACTGTCCAGGTAAATTTCCTTCTAGAAAAGCAGGATGGCAGCGTTTCGTTTTTCCCGAAAACGCGAAAGGGCTCTTGGGAAGTGGGTCCGGGTGACGGGCGCGAGGAAGCGCCTGATTGGGAGCGAGCGCCCTCCTCAAGGGCTTCCTGCCATGGTCATTAATTTTCATCGGCCCAAATGACCGTTGGCGTGACGTGGGAAGGCGGCCGGAAAGCCCATACCTGAACGCTTGCCAACCGAGGTTCAGAGGCGTATAGGTCCCCATCCGGAATAGGCGGACAAAAATGACCCGAAAAATGAGCTTTTGAGGGTCTTTACAAAGCTTTATGGGGGCTGCCTCTTAGGGTGGCTTTTTTTCGAACTTCCGAAATATTTAGCTAGCACCCCTTAACTTTGTTCCAATGATAATAAATGATAACCAGATTTACCAGATTTAATACCATAAAGGCGACCCATAAGCGTCTTCAAGTTTTGAGTTTTGGGCCATTTTTTGGAAATCAGACAAAAAACACGAAATAAAATCATCACAATTTTTTTATGACGAACTACTATTAGCATACATAATTCTTGGAGATATTATGCCACGGGTGTAGTTTTTTTATCACCCCTTATTTTGGAGTAGTAATTGTTTTAGTGTTAAGCAAATATTGTAAAGTTGTTTTCATAGTATTTTGAACACGGCAGATACTCAACAATCCCTTAAACTTAAACACATGAAATTAGGCTCATTTTGATTATAATTTTATTCTCTCTAAGTTAATGTGCATTATGGCCATGCCCCAGATCCTTTTTATAGATATATTTATAATTCACTAAAACTTTAAATTTTTATAACTTGATAATAATAACCTAAAAAGGAAAAATTTCCTCCCCCCTACGGCAATATTGAAATTAAAATATTTGAACGATATACGGAGCCAATACGTAAAGGCAGATCCACCCCAAGAGTCACACAAGTGCCCCAAGTGTCAAAAGATAATTTCAAATCTTACTTCAAAAATTTCCTGGAATGGAACCCCCAGACCCCCTTTTTGTACTTACAACTTCGTGTTCATCAAGATGCAATTCAATAACTAATAAATCGAAAACTCTAAAAAAGATACAAATACGCAGTTTGTTGCATTACCACTTTCTGTTTTTAACGATTCAAAATGACCACTTAAACCCCAAACCCCACTGATTTTTTCCACCATTTGAAAGCAAATTTCCTCTTCTTTCTATTAATAATGCATAATTTATTAGAAAATATTCTTAGATATTTGTGCTTCATGCGTTTTTGTAAGTCTATGAAAAACACTTTTTCGTGTTTAAGCGACATTTTAACTATGATAAATGTTTCAATTTTAAATTTTACTCAGCCATTCTATTTTGTAAACTATTGGCTGTAGATAAATCAAATGTGAAGCTTTTATGTATATAAATAAAAATTTGATAAGGTAAAACGCAATTGATCACTAATCCGAGTCGTCGCGTCGGCTCCAAGTCAAGATGGGTAAAACTTGAAGCAGCCATAACTCGGAAACTAATTGATAGAATTGGATAAAATTTTGTATTTTTTCTTATCTTAATGTATAAATTGAGCATACAAAATTTGGTGAAAATCTGAGATCCTAGGGTGTAAAATTGAGTTCTCGCTGGATGATTTGGCATGGAATGACCCGGTATACTAAATTTCCTAAGAGGATATTTGGACTCTCCCCGAAAGAAGCTTTTATTAACGTCTCTGGCTAGGGCAGAGTCTATTTTAATTAAATTAGGAAACTAGTCTTATTTTAGTTAAATTTTGTTAAATAATAATAAAATACGTAAAGTGATTGATGAATAAGGAATTATTTTCTTTCATTACTCTAAAAAGAGTCTCTGTGCTTTTAGCTTGGTATTACGAAGGGATGAACTTAAGATACACAATGGCTGAATTCCCCTACCATAAATAATTAGCTATAACACTAGAACTATATAGCTTAAAAACATGAAATTAGACACATTTTGTTGGCATTGAATTTGATTTTAGTTTTATTATCTGATTGAGAGTATATCATAACCACAATTCTTTTTTAAAACTTTGAAAATTTAAAACAAATTTCAGGTTTTTTTATTTTGAAGAAAGTGGTTATAATGCACACCAAGAATGAAATAACGTACAAAATTAGTCTAATTTCATGTTTTTAAGTCATTTAGTTCTAGATAGTATTGTTGTAAAGCTGTTTAAAAAATGTAAGAAAAATAACTTTATGAAATTTCTTTGGCATTAAAAAAATTATTACTAACAAAAGAGAAGAGATAAAAATAACTGGAACATTATATCTATAACAATAGTAGTCAATAAAATAGCAATCATAAATAATCATATAATCAATAGCAATCAAATAAAAATCATGAACAGTCTTATAAAGGTTTAAATAAATTTTAAACTCGCGAGTCGTTTTTTTAAAACCGTCACAACACTCAATTATTATGTACTTGTTTAAACACATCATTAAAATTTTTGTTTTAGTGTTAAATGGTTCCGTTCTGGCTCATTTTAAAGTGCTCTCTTAATATTTTTACTGACGGAGGGACGGCCACCAGCCAGTGTTCAATCGACCTTTTATTGTTAATTTTATTGAATTTAAAATTTTGTTTTCGGTTTAATTTTACGTATACTTAACTTTCTTTTTATGAACAATTTTAAAAGCTGTGATTGAAGAACCATAAATCCTCTCCAATCCACTCACTTCTAGATATTTTAATTTTAGAGCGCCATCTATTAGTGAATACAGAAAACACAACACAACCTCCCCCTTTCAACATATAAACAATTCCGTAGAATAAAAGAGATAGTTACATCGAAAACTGTCTTTTATGCTGAAAACATTCGTATAATTCAGACTTAATAATTTTTATAAATAATATATACCGTAAAGCGGGGTGCATCGGATCACTTTTGAACTTTGAACTGATGCCAAAAAATTCCTAATAAATATAGATACTTTTAGAACCAGCTGAAAAAATTCAATTATCTTTAACGGTTAATTTTATACATATTTTTAAGTGCCATGATCCGATTTGCCCTCAATGTGTGGTGAATCGGATCACTGTCAGTTTTTGTCGAAAAAATGCCATTTTGACGTCTTTAAGTTATATAGGAACCTAAAATTAGGCTTTAAATAGTCTAATAAGGTAAAATGAATACATTTTACTGAAATTAATGAACTTTAAAAAAAATACATGCATCATAAGAACGATGTTTCTTCTATGCAAAATAGGAAATAAATAAGGGAAAGATATTAATGAGGGGAATTATACTCCCTCAGGGCCCCTATTATATTGAATTATGACTGTAGGTGTTGATAATAAACCAATGAAAACCAGAAAAAGGACTAAAGGTTGAAAACCAAGCATTTTCATGACTGATCCGATTCCCCCCATCAGTATTTGGAATGAACTTGTTTTACTTAAAAAAATCAGAAAATCGGAATTACCACTTATTCAAAATTTGATTGCAAAGAAATCTTTACAATAATTGGAAGCATACGGGAGGCACCAAGAAATGAGGTTATTTTTTTAAGTTATTTTTTTGGTGAAATCAACAAAGTTTTGACAGCCACACACACAAGTTTTTGTGACCTTTTTTTTCTTTTTTATTCAACTCCAAAGCCGTGGTAGACCCAAGATATTATTGTAAAATAATTTTTAATGGCTGAAACAACTTCTAAACAATGTGTAAGAATAAGTCAGAATTTGTCCTTATTCTATAACTCTAACACTACCGGAGGTAGGATGGTTAAAAAAACTTTTTTCAAAAGTGATCCGATTCACCCCTCTGGTCCGATTCAGCCCATTTTACGGTAAAGCAATTAACAATTTATAAAAACGAATTCAGTAAAACCTCTCATGAACGACCACCTTTTGTTCCGAAAGAGGTTTTTAACGTAATCAAAACATTTCTGAGTATAAATAATGGAAATCAAAGAAAATATAATAATAAATATAATTTCTTAAAAATTATGATGCTTTTTCCAACCTAATATTTTTAACGATGGCTTAGAAGATAAGAACAGAGATACCCCAAGGGATTAAGTGTATTGATTATTTTAATTTATTATCATAATTTTTAAAGTGTATATAATTTTAAAGATGATCCAGAGGTTAAAATTTTATGACAAATAGAGAACTTTTATAACAGTCGTCGAATTTATCCACAGCTGCACTGTGCACATCAGTGTAAGTACGCTGTTAGTAAGAAATGAAACGTAAAAAATCTTAAATTAAACGAGATATAGTTGAGAGGAGTTTAGCATGTGATTCAATGTTTTAAAAACCTTGGTTCCCGAAGCCAGAATGAAACCAAATTCATACAACACTTATTTTAAAGCACAATCAACAGTTTATGAAGAAAAACTGATCCAAATTCAATGTTATTTAAGTTTCTATTAGAAGCCATTGCGGTGGCCACTATTGGAAAATCTAAGATTTTGTGTTGGTAAAGTGGCCACCCCCATAAATCCTCGTTTAGTCTCTCAAAATTTTCAAATAAATTTTATTTATTATCATTTTATACACTCTTCTTTATCTTGATCCAAATTTAAAAGTCAATCAAGCGGTTATAAATACAAAAAAATCAGTTCCGATATACGCGTTTCCTTACGCGATTCAATAAGCAAAGTCAAATTTCAGTCACTCGGCCGATGTTGTTATTTTCAAATATTTAAATATCCTTCTCATGCTGATCTGTGGTATCGGTGGTAATTTACCAGCTTACCTGATTGTACAATCTACTATGTCTATGAATTTTGACGCTGTTTGATGCCTCTAACTCGTTCTATTTAAAATTAATCAGCTAAATGGCCACTATTGGTACAGTGTCCACTATACCCACATTTACCTTAAACATGTTATAAATTTTCAATCACTTACCAGTTTACAGGAATCATATTCCAATCATCGGAATTATAGCTGAGCCGAAAATAAATGTTAATTCTTATATCAAATAAACTAGTTTAAAATTAGAACTTAAAGTGGTGGGGCAAAATGAATTCAATTCAGTTAATGGTTTGAAAAAAAAATTTTTTTTAAAAATATTCCTAAAATGGTAAATTATATTTCCAACTTCGTATCCAATTCTGAAAATTATATAATAGGTTTATTTTTTTCATGGCAGATTTCAGGGAAGCTATTCAAAATTTGGCTAAAGAAGATGAAGACTTCAATTTATAAATATGAATAGAGGTTTTATAGCGTTACAAAATATATTGTAGTTCAGTGAATTAATACCAGAGACAACATTGAAGAGACAAAAAAAGACGAACACATACATACAAAAAGAAAATAGTAGTTTTGAAGTACCAAAAGAGCTCGTAGCTCGTCCATGGTACCCAGTACCAAAAACTCTCCCTAGGCAACAAAGCTGCGCTGACTCTATTTAGTTACCTTAAATAATATTTCTATGTCATTGTGTCCTGCTATGAAATTATGTAGTCCAGATTTATATTCAGATTTATTATTAGTGATTTTAAGGGTTTCATTTAATTTATTAAACAAAAAGGGACCAAGAAACACGTGTGATTTGTGAAAAATTTCTTTGTTAGATTTTGGTATAAAATAATTTCCTTGTATATTTCTAAGATAAAAGTTACTAGTTTTATATTGATAGAAAAATTTATTATTGAAAATGAAAAGCAGTAACCGAAATATGTAGAGTTCTCTTACAGACAAGATAGGATTTAATAAAGAATTATTTTTAATATGGGATAGGATTTTATTCTGCAAGTGGTTAAGAGGTTTTATATTATTATAGTAATCTGAAGCATAGCATGTTATTCCATACTAGGGGTTCTCAAACTTTTTAACATCGCGACCCACTTTTGAGAAACAAAATCTAACGCGACCCACCGACTTCAGTTATTTATAATTAACTGAACTGAGATAATTATCTCATGCCCCCTCCCCACAGAATTTTAACTTCTCTGACTGGGGGTATTCACCAACTATTTAGTTACAAGGGTATGACATAGTTTAATTGTGGTCTAACAATGATCCCTACAGTAAAAAGGGGGTCTGGGGGTACTCCCCCAGAGAAAATTTTAAAATTTGACCCTTAAAAACATGGTTTTAACTTGTTTTTTAGCAATATGGGATAAATTAGATCAGTTGCATCATTTCCCAAGAAAATTCTTAAAATTTGCATTGACCCCCCCAGTGTGGATGGGGAGAAACACTAAATATTTTTTCAAATCTTATTTGAATAACCGACTAGATTTGCATTATCGGCACATTAAAGTGACACACATAGTACGTATTTACATTAATTGCCTTTTCCGTTCCACTCCAAGTAGTGTATTTTTTTCTCAAATTTTTTATTATTTTTACTATAGTATGGTAATTTGATAATTTCAAAAGTTCAACTAATAGTTTGATAATTCACAAGTCAATAACACCGTTTGTGAAAAATTAAAAATCTTCTCGCCACCCACCAAAAACTGACTGGCGACCCACCAGTGGGTCGCGACCCATAGTTTGAGAAAGTTATTAATAAACCAGATGTTTGCTTTTTGGAGTGAAATTTCAATTTTTTTAAAAAGATCTAAGTAATTATCAGCCGAGAATACCAAAACAGTATCATCAGCAAAAGTTATGATGTCACAATTTAAATTTAATTGGCAGAAATCATTAATAAAAATCAGAAACAATAGGGGCCCTAGAATGGAACCTTGAGGAACACCACCATTAATAGGAAGTTCACTAATATAAGTATCATCAACTTTAACATATTGCGTTCTACCACTCAAATAAGATTCGAACCACGAGTAGATATATCCTCTTATTCCTAAACAGTGCAATTTATTTAAGAGCTGCTTGTGGTTGACCGTACTATCCAACCAGTGGTTCCCAACCTGGGGGGCGATCACCCCCAGGTGGGCGATTTGTGTTATCAAGGGGGCGATAAATAAGGGAGGGGCGATTGGGGGGCGATGGGTATTTAAAGGTGGAAAATAAAATAGTACTGTATGACAGACTGTATTCAGACTTAATGTACCAAAACAAGTTAAAACCCTGTTTCTTAGGGTCAAATTTTCAAAAATTTCTGGGGGATGACCCCCAAACCCCCTTTTGTTCTTGGAACTTAATTTTTTAAAACTTTTTGTTATAATTATTAGTTTATCAAAATCAAAATCCTTCCTAAAATATATGTCTGATATTCGGAAGAGGTGTACCATAACTAGTTAAAAACCTGTTTTTTGTGTCTTATTTCCAAAAATTTTCTGGGGGAGGACCTCCAGACCTGAAATTACTTTTAAATTAAAATTAGACATACAATGATAATTTAAAGGGGGCGATAGGTGTTAGTCAATCGCTAGAAAGGGGGCGATGGGCTACAAAAGGTTGGGAACCACTGATCCAAACCATCCAAACTATTTACTTTTCCTACAAATCACTGTGCATGAGCCTTTAACATTCATTGCTTTTGACCAAGAATCACCCAGTCTATTTCAATCCGAAGTACAAGTAAAGTCTTGAGCTCTCTAAATAAACATAAAAAACCTCAAACTGTCTTAAGTCAATCATGCAAGTGAAACCGGAAAAGGGAGAAAAAGAAAATAGAAAGCGATTACGAAGTAATTTATACCTAATGTGATTAGAAGAGATCTCTGTTATGGTTTATGATTGATACTCACTCAACTTCCTCCTTTTTATATTTTAAACAGACTCTTCTTTCAGCATGATCTTTCTCAGTAAATCTGTGAAACTACTTCCTGTAAACAAATTTTCGACTTTTCAGCTATCATAAATTAGACGCTTCTGAAAAAAATTTCTGATTTTGTCTAACTGACATGAATTTTCACGACGTATTTTTTCAACTTCTAAATAATGACCTTTACTAGATGACACTTGTAACAGACAGCATGAAAATAATTTAGGTCATAATTTGTTTAAAAAAAAAACAATTTCAATTTCAATATAAAAAAATTTAAGTTATTATCTTTCTTTATAATATAAAATTTTTGACCTAATCAACTACAATTTAAGAAAATGCATTCTCGCCGAGAAAAGAGGAGGAAAGAGCTGGATAAGCTTTCGATAAGAGCTGGATAAGCTGGAGGGCTTATACCCCTCGTAGAACTTCCCCCAGTAGGTGTCATTTAATGTTCTTCCAATAAGATCCTAGAAAATTGATATCCCAAAGGTGATATATAGGTTTTAACTCAATATTAACAGGTTTATTAAATTAAAAACAATAGAAAATTTAAATATTTTTAATGTTTTCCCTACACTTAATGTTTTCCCTGGTCTAGAGATCTTAAAATTTGCAGGTAAAAGTTTCTTGGAGTGAATTGTAGTTCCTTCTCAACAATTTGGCATCGTTAGAATTTGACTCCCGTAAATTTTATGGTAGATATAGGAAGAGATTAGAGAAAACATACATCGACGGCTAAAATACGCATAGAACAATAGGAGTAGAATAGAACATCGAGGGGGGAGTGTTTTTCAATGGGGGGGAGAATATAGAAAATAGTAAATGGAACTGAGAATTTCAGAGGGTTGCTTACAACTCCTTAAGAACTCACTCCCCTTGTCTACAATCTCAAAGTTTTTGTCCTTTATTAGTTCATGATCACCCTGTATAAATCTTATTTTTCCAACAGCATAAGACATTTTTCAACAATGTATAATGTTAGTATTTATGAAGAAAGGCGTGGGAGACAACTGGAGCTGACCTATCCCTTTAAACAATGGTCAACTTACCCCCAGGAACAGCTAGAAAGAAAATATTGTTAACAAGTGTTTTGTGTTTGTGTTGTATAGACATTGGAAATGCAACCATAACAGCACCTTAAAGCAAGTGACCGATATTTATTGAAAATGACAAAATAAAACTCCTAACCTAATCGATAATCACTCTACCTAGACAATATCCACAACCCGGACACTGCCCTATAATAATTAACTATCATTAAAAGTTAATAGTCAGTTGGCCATAGAAAAGATACACTACCTTACAATAATGGAATGGACACCAAGGTGTTTGCTTCAAATGAAAAAATATAGGATTTAATTGGAAGTTATTGACTTCTACACGCGGCAATCTCATTATTGACCTTTCTGGGCCTACTCTCAATAATATTTTGTTCGATATTCAGTTTTGCCAATTTGTGCTTTAACTCTGAACAGGCCATAGAAAAATTCACATCCTTATTTTGCCCCCCTCAGCTTTACAAAGGCTTAACCAAGCTAGGGGGAAAATTGACAAAATTGCCTTCCGGAAGTAACATTCGTCCATGTTATAAAATTGCCAGATGATGGTAAGAACACAATAGTCCAAAATATTCATCTTGGCAACAGTGTTTAATTTTAATTGAAGTGTTTATTTGCCATAAAAAACGGTAACGTTCCGCAAATACACACCCCCCAATCGAAGTTATATCATCGCTGAATTTGACGATTGGTGCATTGCACTCGAGAAAAAGACATTCCTTAGATATATTTCAAAAAAACTCAAGCCTGTCCAATTAACTGGGAGAGTGAAGCTTTGATATAAATCTCCCAAAATTGAGCTAATAGCGATAAGAAGAAAACGTCCGCAATAAGTACTTTCAAAGCCTTCTTCTTTCAAAGTTCATTTCTTTTTAAAATATCGTTACAAATTTAACCAGAACTAACGAAGGAACCTTATAAAGGTCACATGTAAGCATTGGAATGCAAAAGAAAATGAAGTACAGTCGCATTTTCGCAAATTATATTATGTCCAGTCTACTACTGTAGAATAATGTAATTTTATTCCATACAAATTTAAATCCCTAAATTTGTATCATTAATTATGGAATATCTAAATAATTTGCTTTGTTGTAGATATTTTACATATTCTACCATTTGGCCATATGTACCTACTGACTATATGAAACTATGTGATTGCTCGATTTAAAAAATTTAAGCTACTATATATAAAATTACCTGGTTCCCGACTAAAATCAGATATTCGGCATCCATTATCTATAGTGTTAAAAAGGTACAAGATTTGTATCACTCAATAAAATGCAAACAGAACAAAACAGTATTCCATCCCCCAAGCCCACTGGTCCCCCACGAGCCACACGTGAAGAGTGTTAATTAATAAAAAAACTCACGGTAACCAAAAGAAGTTGAATTGTGTGTGCAGATGGATGTTTTCCTCCTTTCTTGATCAGAAGTTCATCTTCAATGTACGAATGCAGAATAAGTGGAGAGAAACGCCGAGTCCCTCCAATGGGCGTCCATTAGGACTAATTTCAGATTCCTAAAACATATGAGATTCCTGAAACATAAGTATTTATGAGACATTTGAAAGGGAAAAAATGAGCATATAGAGTTAAAAGAGTTTTTTTTAAAACAAAATAAGCCTTGGGAGACAAAAATTTCAATATCTATATGAAAATACTTACATGTATTTTTTGCGTTTGAAGAACTTTCAAATAGCATATAAGATAATAGCATATAGATAATTTACAGCTTTAAAAAATAAAACAACATTTGTTTTCAACGGAAACAGAATCAGTTTAGAGAGGAACTAGATCCTCAAAGTACTCAAAACCAAATTAGAGTCAAGCTTTAAAGTCCTTAACATTTTAAAACGTTAATTTGTGATTTACCACTTTAGATAAAATGTTTAAACTACATTGGTTTTGTTATATACGAATCAAACCATGCAATTTTACAACAATATCGTTTAGAAATTAGTTAATTCACGTTATAATTTGTGAACGAACCCGAAATTGTGAGGGAAATTTTGAGTTATAAAGAAGAGAGATCATAAAAGAATATAAGAAAAAAAGTGTCACCCTATTTTTCAAGTAGCATTTTTTTATTCCCTATTTCTAAAATGAAGGTTTTTTTAGTTTTCAAATGAAAGTTTTTAATTATTCAAGATAATTTAACTGTAATTTGTTTACGGAATTCAAGGGTTTTATGTTAGAGTAGGAACTAAATAATGCCTTGTAAATACAGAAAACTTTACCTAAAAATATTTTTAAGCTAGTTTAAATTATAGTTAAAAATGCATACTTATCTTTTAAAACAAGTTACTAGTTTTTGAAAAATCTATCCTTGCCATAGGTCATCTATTCTTTATCCCTTTTTTAATATTTGAATACCGGCGTCTGGAATAAGCCTATAATTAAAAGGATTATTAAACGGATTGAATAAAAGGGAAAAATATTACACTTGTAGATTTTACTTTCTGATGAAGATTGCTGATCCCAGGATTTCCAGCAAACGTTGATTTTGGCACAAGTAAGGGTTTGGAAAGAAATTGATTTAATTATTTAACAAACAAAATTATTATTGAAATAAAAAAGCATAAAAATCGCACTTTATTCCTAAGAAAATAAATACATAGAGCATCTCTGATATTCACAGGTAAATTTGTATAGCAATTTTCAACCAAATAGTTTTCCTTTGTGTAAGTTCTTTTATATTACGTATTTAAGAAATTTTGAAAAATGACATATAAACCAAGTGCTTTAATTATAATCATAGATATTTTGAAACAGGATAAAGTATAAAATCTAAGTTATCTTCTGATAAAATCAAATTTTTTATTAAACATTTCAATGGAGGAAAAAAGAACTTTATCTCATTCAGTGCAAGAAAAAATATAGTTCACAAGAGACTCTTAGTTTGAAGATGAAAAATATCTAGATGTAAAACTATGATATCTTAGTAAATGGATTATCACCTAAGGTGAATTGCGTTAATTACAGATGAAGTTACACCTAATTAATGTGATCATAAAAAAAAGGATTAATATTCACACCAAATATTTCACAATATTTCAACACCAAAAGGAAAAAAATGCAAAGTTAAATCCTGATACAAACATTTCGTATGTTTTCCTTAAAGGCATTTTTTAAATAAGTCCATGGTTAAAGTAAGGCCAAATCTTTCCAATCGTATTAAATACAGTTTTGGATTACAATGGATAATTTCATAAGAAAATCTGCTAATGTTTTACATGTTTTTACACTTTGTAAAGAATCTATGCACAGAAGGTGAAAGACACAAATATTTAAAGAACTTCTCAAAGTTTTTATTTAGCATTTTTTAAAAGTAAATAACTGTTGCAGTTTCATTCGACACTTACAGTTCTTAGAAAAAAAATTACCTTTTAAATAAATTTAAAATTAAACAGAAAAAATACTTTAAGATAGCTAAAAAAAGCCTACAGTTGTCTTAATCGGTGTGAAAGTATTCCTTGAACATAAAAAAACAATAACAAAATTGATTATATTAGCGAATTGAATTCATTTAATTGCGAGAATTAAAAATGACATTTTAAGAGCAAATCATCATATAATTTCCCTTATCATAATGAAAAACATTTAGAGAAAAAATAATTATAGCATTAGATGCAGAATATAGTAAAAAGAAGTATAACCTTGGGGTAGGAAGGAGCAAATCTTCTTCTTGAGAACCTTAAGAACACAACCTACCGCACCCACTTCTAAAAAAGGTCTATGAGGGTGTGCTGAAAAGACTCAAAATTATTGATTCTTAACGGTAATCTTGAAAAAAACTCTAACACAAAAAAACCTAACATATGAAAAGAGATAGCATAAATATATTTTACTTACAGTATTAGTTACACAATTTGATTCTATCCTTTCTTTTTCTTTAAAGAGAAAACACAATTATCTATATATAGAAAAAATAATCTTTAACAAAATAGTAGTAGAACAATATTAGAATATTAGTTAATATAATATATGGTTTAGAAAGTATCATTATTTAAGATTATTAGTTTCTTTTAAAATATTCAATCAGTTAGCCAACAAAAATATCATAATAATGGTATTTTTGATTTAATTATGCTGAGGAGAAATTCTTAAATCAAAATTAGGAAACTTTATTTGAAAAATCACTAAAGGGTCAATCCATATCAATTGATCCAGAAAAAGTAAATTTGGTCGCTCGACCATTTTATAATCGAATGATTTTTTGTGTGTTTATTCTTATATCATTAGATAGTCCAAAACCACAAATTTTAATTTTTTATCTTTATTTGAATTTTTTTAGCAGCCATCGATGTTCTACGGAACAGCGATTGTAAGGGTTTACGTTAACTAGCTTTATTCCTAAATGGTTTAACTTAAATTCATGGAACAAAAGCCATTTTACTCAGAAAGATACAGGCTTTATGATGGTTGAATAAAATATAAGGGGTATTGAGTCCCAAATAGAAAAAATCCCCCTTAAAGTCGAGCTTTAAGATGGTCATTTTTCACTTTTCAAACGTATATTTTTGTTAAAGGAACTATTACTTTTGGGTCAATCCATATCAATTGATCCAGAAAAAGTAAATTTGGTCGCTCGACCATTTTATAATCGAATGATTTTTTGTGTGTTTATTCTTATATCATTAGATAGTCCAAAACCACAAATTTTAATTTTTTATCTTTATTTGAATTTTTTTAGCAGCCATCGATGTTCTACGGAACAGCGATTGTAAGGGTTTACGTTAACTAGCTTTATTCCTAAATGGTTTAACTTAAATTCATGGAACAAAAGCCATTTTACTCAGAAAGATACAGGCTTTATGATGGTTGAATAAAATATAAGGGGTATTGAGTCCCAAATAGAAAAAATCCCCCTTAAAGTCGAGCTTTAAGATGGTCATTTTTCACTTTTCAAACGTATATTTTTGTTAAAGGAACTATTACTTTTCTATTTTTTTTTCTTGATGACTGTGTAGTATACTTCCTAAACTTTACTTTAAAAAAAATTTGACCTCGGTATATGTTTATTTTTAGAGTTATGAACTTTCAAAATCGGATCATTTCAAAAAATTCACCACTTTGACCCCCAATATCTCTGTTGGAACAAAGTTTAAAAATCTGAAATTGTTACTGGTTAAACCTTTCTAGGGTATAATCCTGTTTTAGAAAGGACATCTTTGGTATTTGCTCACAAGTCGAGTTACAGGTCCTCGAAGTTGCCATAAAAAAGCTCAATTTAATGGTTTGAAAAGTGCAATTTTAGGTCAAATGCTCACCACTTTATTAATTACAATTAGGTTTATTTTATTTCTCAGTGATTTTTATTTTTTTTCTGTGAGGTGACTTAAATTTCTGTAAGGGTTATTAAAATCAGAGCAAATTGAAAACAGCTATGGAAACTCAGTGTTCTATGTGAGTACCACAAAATATTTTTTAAAACAAAAACATATTTTTTCCCGTTCGATATTTCCTTTTTTATTTGGGCGCGAAAACACTAGAATCACAAATCATGTGCTGTGAGGTCACTTCCAATAGAAGCCCGTTTTCCGATCACGTGAAAACAGTAAACACAGTGGTTTTCATGCCCTGTGATGTCCCATCCAATAGAAGCCCGTTTTCTGACAACGTGATTTTTTTGACGTTTTGACAAAAATAAATTTTAAATTAACACATTTTTAAACTTAAAAAATCAGAAATTTGGGGCTTTTAAACCATAATGTATCAAAAAAGTATAAAATCAAGCAAATCCCTCACTCATACAAATTTTTGTCAGAAATCAAAACCGTAAAAAAAGCAATGAAAAACCAAATAAACCTAATTGTAATTAATAAAGTGGTGAGCCTTCAAACTAAAATTGCTCTTTTCAAACCGTTAAATTGAGCGTTTTTCTGGCAACTTCGAAGACCTGTAATTCAACTTGTAAGCAAATACCAAAGACGGCATTTGTACTACAGGATTACACCCTAGAAAGGTTTAACCAGTAACAATTTCAGATTTTTAAACTTTGTTCCACCAGAGATATTGAGGGTCAAAGTGGTGAATTTTTTGAAATGATCCGATTTTGAGAGTTCATAACTCTAAAAATAAACGTATACCCAGGTTAAATTTTTTTAAAAGTAAAGTTTAGGAAGTATACTACACATTCCTCAAGAAGAAAATAGAAAAATAATAGTTCGTTTAACAAAAATACGCGTTTGAAAAGTGAAAAATGACCATCTTAAAGCTCGACTTTAAGAGGGATTTATTCTATTTGGGACTCAATAACCCTTATATTTGATTCAACCATCATAAAGCCTGTATCCTTTTGAGTAAAATGGCTTTTGTTCCATGAATTTAAGTTAAACCATTTAGGAATAACGCTAGATAACGTAAACCCTTACAATCGCTGTTCCGTAGAACATCGATGGCTGCTATAAAAATTCAAATAAAGATAAAAAATTAAAATTTGTGGTTTTGGACTCTCTAATGATATAAGAATCAACACACAAAAAATCATTCGATTATAAAATGGTCGAGCGACCACCTTTGGATCACTTGATATGGATTGACCCTATAAAGAAAAAGAAAATTAACAATAACATATTATTAAGTCTGAACTTAATTTTATGGATGTGAATGAAAACTTAAGATTGAATGAAATTTTAATAAAAGCAATATATAATACTAATATAACTGAGAACCAACCATTTTTCCTACAAAAAATGCATAAAATGAATCGATGATATGAATCCAATGCACAACATGAAATTTATTTATGGACTCTATTTATGTTATGTTTTTTTTATGTTAGCTACAATCTAAAATCGTGGAAACCAAATATCTAGACTGTCTAAATTATCACTCCATAAACTTCGCTTTTAAAATTACAAAGTGTATTGAATATTTTGTCTTTGCAAAACCTGTTCAGTGCTGCAATCCTTGACTCTTGAGTAGGCGGGCCGAGCGGCGCCGCATGCCTCATAAACCTATCACTAATGTTTAATGTTTAACCAATGCTTTTATATATGTAATTATGCTTTCGCCTGTGCTTGTTACTACGCATCTCGTTCACTTTGAAATTAGATTTTGATTGTATCGCACGCGCTTCTAATCTCTTATTAAATTTATTGTTAATTTTAAACTGTGTAGTCATTCTTTGAAGTCGAAATTTTTGTCTTTTGGACACCACTGAACCACCAATGAACATTTTGGTGCATCGCGGCCTGGAACATTATTGATTTTATTCGTGTAATGAAGAATTTGAATGAATAATCTTCGAAGGAATGTCGACGATGCTCTTTCGAAACAAAGGCCGTGAAGCTTTGCGATTCGGATTGGACTTCGATTCCCTTACAAGGTAAGGAGAACATTATATTAGATGCTCCAACAAATAGTTATATTTATAACTTTTGAAGAATATTATTGAAGATTAGAAAATTTGTTGATTAGTTGATTTGTTGATATAATTGAAGAACTTTGCTTAATTTTGAATATAGAATTTCTAACTTTAGAGAAGTGTGTTGAATGTGTATGGATATAGATATAGAGATATAGTAGAATTTAGATTCATAGAGTTGAACTTAGATTTATTGATTATTGTTGGACATCACTAAACTTGAGAGATGGATGAATTGTCGAAACAAAAAAAGATTAGAGGCGTTATTCGTGCTTCAGTAACTAGATTTTTGGGCCAACTTGAAAGCGAATTTGATCAGTTAAATACTGAAGCCCAATTAGAACAAAATATAACACATCTTTTGGATTTATCCAAACAAATTAAAGAATTGGATAATTTGATTCAGTCTCTTATAAAAGTCGAATGAGAATTCGATTCAGAGATTAATTCTGCTTTTGAATATAATAACAAAATAACATTTTGGAATGCCAAGCTTTCCGCACATTTGAAAATTATTCGTCGTAATGTCGTTCTCAATACTTCACATGAAGATAGTGTTAGATCTGAAGAAAACAATACTAGTAGTAGATCTCACGAAAATATCACTCAAGTTTCATCAATCTCTCAAAATCATTTGAAAACTGTTAAATTACCCAAGTTGAATATTGATAAATATTTTGGAGATCCATGCAATTGGTTGGAGTTCTGGAATAAATTTCAGAACGCTATAGATAAAAATGAAAGTTTATCTCTTATCGATAAATTTAGTTATTTGAAGTCTTTGTTAGGTGGTGTAGCCGCTAATGTAGTCAATGGATTTGCACTAACTGAAACTAATTATAAAGAAGCGCTCCGTTTATTAGAAGAAAGGTTCGGTAGAAATGATCTTGTCATAAATGCTCACATGAATAAGTTGCTCAATTTGTATCCTATAAAAGATTCTAATAACATAACTGGATTACGTAAACTTTATGACACCTGTGAGGTGCAAATTAGAAGTTTGGATTCTCTCAATGTAACCTCTGGAATGTATGGTCATTTATTATATCCTATATTAATAAAATTGATTCCAGAAAA
Source organism: Tetragnatha versicolor (assembly GCA_024610705.1). Taxonomy (NCBI): domain Eukaryota; kingdom Metazoa; phylum Arthropoda; class Arachnida; order Araneae; family Tetragnathidae; genus Tetragnatha; species Tetragnatha versicolor. Next base: position 45,718,649 of record JANDEH010000009.1, read on the forward strand.
TTTATCCTTAGACTTTAATAGAAAACGTTTGGATAAACAAATAGACCAATTTGATGTTTCGGAATTATTAAAATTTCTCAAAATTGAAATAGAATGTAGGGAATCATCTATATTATTTCAAAATTCAAAAAGTGAAAGGAAAAAACCCAACTATCAACATTCGAGTCCTAAATATCAGCCTAATAATAATTACGGTTCCCGTGACGCATCACGGAATCAAGGTCGTCCTTTCATTCCATCAGGAAGAACTGTAGAGTACTTATGTCCGATATCGGAAACGGCATGTATCTACTGTGAAGCGAAAGATCACAATTCCGAACACTGCAATAAATTGACTGTTGATGAAAAGAGAGAACTTTTGAAAAAACAAGCGCGTTGCTTTCTGTGCTTACAACCAAAACACAGAATAAAAGATTGCAGGAGAAGGGAAATGTGTAATATTTGTAATCATAAGCATAATAGACCAATTTGTTTTCAATTTGACAAACCAATTGACGAGAAAGTCGTTACTGCTGTTTCGCACTGTCAAAATAATATTAAAAATAATTCGGCATTGAAAACTTCGTCTGGAGTTTTGTTACAAACCTGCACTGCGGTGATAAAGTCCCCCGCAAATGATAAGAAAGAAAACATTAGAATTCTCTTAGATAACGGATCAATGAGAAGCTTTATTAATCGTACTGTTTCTCAAAAATTAAAACTTCCAGTAATAAGAACCGAAAAGCTTTCTGTTTATGCATTTGGGGCCAGGGAAGCTACGCAAAAAATATATGATGTTGTAAAAGTTCATTTAGAAAATAGAGATGAACCTTCTTTGAACATTGAAATTGAAGCATTAGTTACCGACCAAATTTCGTCCGCTAACATACACACCCCTGACCCAAACGTATCTAAAAGATATAAACACTTAAAAAATCTACAGTTGGCTGATTCTTATAATTATAGAGATAACGAAATAGTTGTTTTGGTTGGATCAGATTTCTACTTTGACATAGTTAGTGGTCGAATCAAACGATTAGATGGGAAACTTGTAGCCTCAGAAACACTATTCGGTTGGTGTATAATGGGAAGAGGAGATGTTAACCAAGAGTTGGTTAGTTTGAAAGTTGCAGTAGAAGAGAAGACCATTTGCGATCAGTTGAAAGAGTTTTTTGAACTCGAAAGCCTCGGAATCAGTGCAGAAGCTGATGCCAAGGATGAATTTGAAGAAGAAATAATGAAAAGTTTTAATGAAAGTATTTCTTTTCAGAACAACCGCTACAAAGTCAAGTTACCCTGGAAACCTCAAATGAAGCAGATGTTGGGTGATAACAAGGAAGTTGCCATCAGAAGATTCAAAAATCTTGAAAAATCATTCATTAATGATCCTTTGTTTTTTACAGAATACCAGGCAGTTATAGAGGAATATAGAAGGGAACAAATTATAGAACCCGTTGACGCTGGAGTGAAGGAAGGGAACTCTTTTTATCTTCCTCTCAGAGCTGTTATAAGAAACGACAAAAGTACCAGTCGTCTACGCATCGTTTTTGACGCCTCATCCCATGGAAAAGGACAATTTTCTTTGAACAATTGCTTATATTCCGGTTTGAACCTCTTACCTGATCTTTTCCTTCTCTTATTGAAATTTAGGTCCAACAGAATTGCTGTCACCTCCGACATCAAAGCAGCGTTTCTACAGATTGAAATCCATGAAGAAGATCGGGACTTAACTAGATTCTTCTGGAGCGAACGTCCAACGACGGAGGAAAATCTTCAGGTGTTCAGACTAACAAGAGTTCTGTTTGGAGTAACATCTAGCCCATTTCTGCTAAACGCAACAATTAAGTACCATCTGAAGAGGTATGTAGAAACCTTTCCTCATACTTGTCAATTGTTGCAAGATTGCCTGTACGTCGATGATTATATTTTTGGTGAAGATACTGTTGACTTAGCACTAAATACATGTGTAGAAAGTCGGAATATTTTTAAAGAAGCTAGCATGTGTTTGAGGAAATGGAGGACTAATTCTCCAGAATTATTGGCTAAATTAAAAGAACTTGGATTTGAAGTAGAGGACTTTGAGGACTCTTTTGACAAACCGTTAGTTCCTTCAAAGGTTCTTGGAGTTAGTTGGAATCCCAAAACCGATGAATTTCATTTTGATACTCGCGGAATAGAAAACTGCTTATTTAAAGGCCACGAAACTAAAAGATATATACTGCAAGTTGCCGGTCGATTATTTGATCCCATCGGCATTTTAGGTCCCTTTACGATTCGTATCAAATGCTTACTACAAGAGATATGGAGTTTAGGGCTAGACTGGGATGAAAGCATACCAGAACAAACTGCCATCAATTTTAGAGAATGGTGCGATGATATTAAAGGGTTAAGTAATATTCGTGTACCCCGTCATTACTTTGCATGTGCCCTAAATCAAGACATTGACGATATTCAGTTGCATCTTTTTGCAGATGCCTCTCCTAAAGCCTACGGGACAGTTGCTTATTTACGGATAAAACTGAAAGACAATACCGTTATGGTTAGTTTTGTTGCATCTAAAGGAAGGGTAGCCCCTTTGAAAACTCTGTCTTTACCGAGACTCGAGTTAATGGGAGCCCTGTTATCAGCACGGTTAAGCGATAAAATCGTTAAAGGCTTAGAATTTCCGGTTACTAAAGTATTTTGGACGGATTCATCCATTACTTACTTTTGGATTAAGGGTTCACCTGAAAGATTTAAAGTCTTCGTAAAAAATAGGGTGAAAGAAATACACAAATACACCAATCCAACTCAATGGGCTCATTGCCCAGGAAAAGAAAATCCGGCGGATTTGATCTCTCGTGGACTCGCCGTGACTGAATTGAAAATCAGCGATTTGTGGTGGCAAGGACCGCCCTGGTTAAAACAGGATGAATCCACCTGGCCCAAGAACTTAGTGTCATCAAAACACTTAGAATGTGAAAATCAAGAGACACTTGAAATTAAATCAATTGCTTCGCTTAATACAAATGTCTTGGATGAGAATCAGGACTTTGATAGTTTTGTAGCTAAATACTCCTCTTTTTCTAAATTGGTTAGAATAACTGCTTACCTGATGAGATTTATTAATAATTGTAGAAAAGTTGATAGGAAAGGGAGCAACTTAACCGCAATAGAGATACAAAATGCGACAGACGTTTTAATTAAGAAAATACAAGCTTCTGAATTTAAGACAGAAATCAAGTGCCTAAAGAACAAACAACCTCTTCCGAGAAACAGCAAAATTTTGTCATTGAACGTTTTTCTAGACAAAAATGGGTTTTAAGGGTTGGTGGACGATTAAGGTTATCAGAGCTACATGAATCACAAAAACATCAAAAACTTCTACCTAAATCCCATCACTTTACTCAACTTCTGATTAACTACTATCACATAAAATCATTGCACTCTGGAACACAAACTACCCTATATTTAATTCGACAACAATATTGGATACCCTCTGGGCAAGATAGAGTACGGAGAATCATCAATAAATGTTTGACATGCTTCAGAAATAAAACTAAAACAATTAATCAGATAATGGGTGATCTGCCTAGAGACAGGATAACCCCTTCTAGACCATTCGAAAAAACCGGAATTGACTTTGCTGGACCTATATTAACTAAACCAAATCTAAAAAGATCAAAAGTTGTTATTAAGTCTTACATAGCTATTTTTATTTGCTTTTGTACAAAAGCTGTACACTTTGAAGTCGTTTCAGACTTAACAACTGAAGCATTCCTAGCAGCATTGCGAAGATTTGTTGCTAGACGTTCAAAACCATCGATCATTTGGAGTGACAATGCCACAAATTTTAAAGGAGCAAAAAATATTTTGAATTCATTTTTTGAAGTTTGCAAGTCAAACCCAGTTCAGAACTACAGCACTGAAGAAGGGATCCAATGGGCTTTTACGCCACCTGCCTCACCTCATTTTGGAGGCTTGTGGGAAGCCAACATAAAATCAATGAAGAAAATACTTTCGAAAATTGTCAAAACTACCATCCTAAATTTCGAAGAGTTGAACACTTTGGTTGTACAGATAGAGAGCATTCTTAATTCTCGGCCCCTGTGTCCACTGTCTGCGGACCCCAACGACTTACAACCCTTAACACCAGGGCACTTCTTAGTTGGTGGCCCTATTACGTCTTTTCCCGAACCACATACTGTTCCAGATTTCTTTTCTCCCTCCTCTAGGTGGAGCTTGATTCAGCAGATGAGAAAGAAATTCTGGGACAGATGGTCTGTTGAATACCTAACCCATTTGCAGAGCAGACCTAAATGGACCAAGAGAAACCCAGATCTGGAAGTGGACCAACTTGTCCTGTTGAAGGAGCCGAACAAGACCCCCATTGAATGGGCCCTCGCCAGAGTCACGAGGGTTCATCCTGGACCTGACGGAGCAGTGAGGGTGCTGGACATCAAGACCTCTCGTGGTACCTTCCGCCGGGCCATCACCTGTGTCGTACCTCTGCCCATCACGAGGGATGTTGGACAACCGTCCAACGGTGGCCGGGATGTTCAGTGCTGCAATCCTTGACTCTTGAGTAGGCGGGCCGAGCGGCGCCGCATGCCTCATAAACCTATCACTAATGTTTAATGTTTAACCAATGCTTTTATATATGTAATTATGCTTTCGTCTGTGCTTGTTACTACGCATCTCGTTCACTTTGAAATTAGATTTTGATTGTATCGCACGCGCTTCTAATCTCTTATTAAATTTATTGTTAATTTTAAACTGTGTAGTCATTCTTTGAAGTCGAAATTTTTGTCTTTTGGACACCACTGAACCACCAATGAACAAAACCTAATACACTTTATGAAGAAAACAATTGTTTTAAGAGTATATAGAGGTAAAAAAGAGGCAACTAATTCTAGTGGAAAATCATTAAACCAGGAAAGGAAAAACACTAAAAAATGACTAAATTGAGAAGAAATTAGAGAATGTAAATACTTTTTTTTCTTCTTAACCATTCGAGTTTGAAGAAGAAAGCACTTGTTTAACGGAAATTTTATCCATTATACTTATCTTCAAGTAAGAGATGCTATTCAGAATGAAACCGTATTTTTCCTTATTTTGCTCTTCATTCAATTAAACACTGCCTATACACACGTCGTAGAAACAAATCATATTCAAAACTGGAAAAATGATACATTTCAATCACACAGTTCCACTTTGAGGCTCAAATACCTATAGCAACGAAAAAGCGTTGCGAAAGCCCTGTAAATTATCATATTCCTCTCAAACACCAAAAAGAGGATCAGCATGAGGGACTTCTAAGGATAAATTCGTGTTTTGTTTTGAAAAATATAGCAAATTTTAAGTATTAAAAGTGCCCTTTTAGGAGAAACTCGTCATATAAATCCATTATCTTAATTAAACACATTAAAGACAAATATGATATTAAGTGCAAAAGAAGATAAAGAATACTTTAAAGAATGATACAACAAATCTTCAGCTTGGTAACACAGGGAACGAAACCTGCCGTACCCACTTATGAAAAAAGTATCTGAGGGTAATCTGAAAAAAAAACTGTCAAATTACTTGATTATCAAATAAACAAAAAGATAATCTTGGCATTTCCTTTTGTTTGAAAACAGCACAAAGGTATTTGACTTACTTTTTTGTAGTACAAATAAACCAATAATTTATTAATTCTACATTTTTACAAAGTATATAATATACAATAGGTTGTTCACCGAGTGGGCCTTTCAAGTGAAACAACTAGTGGCTAAATTAACTGTATAATGCATGAAATAAGAAATAACGGGAAAGGGAATGAGAAAAAGAAAAATTAAAGTATCAAAATTACCTACAAATAATACCACATGTGTGACAGGGACAAAGCAAAAAATATATTAATAATTTGCAATTTTAACAAAACACAGTAACACAACAGTTATGAATATACACAAGGCTGGATGTTAGGCGTAGAAAGAAGCAATAAGAAAGGCCTTAGATGAAACAGTATTTTCATCTTCAGTTAATAAATAATTGTACAAGACCCTCTTGAATGAAAATTTATTAGAATTAATGCAGTATACATAGTTATTCAATATACACTAAAATATAACTATATAAAATTAAAAGTGCGCCTGTTAAAAGAAATTTTAACATGAATATCAAACATATTTAATCACATTTGAATACAATGGTAAGGTATCTAAGATACATATTACTCGTAATAAGAATGAGAACAGCATACATCAGGTGGTATAAATTCTTTATTTTGATATTAATAACTACATCAACTTGATAAATGAAACCCTTTTGGAAAGAAAAGCATAAAAACTAAACTGAATGGATAAAAACCCAACTTTGACTGAAATGAACTATTTTAGAACGGCACTGAAGGTTTTACAACCAAATATAAATTTATATTTAAATACATGAGTTATATGATGAGAAATATGAAGACACACAAACAATAGTAGGATCAACATTTCAAAAAATAGTATTCCTTACATTAATGCAACATGCTTTCCCGAAAACTGTTTAAAGAAAACAATTATCTATCGTCTAAATAAGTAAAATCAGGTACGAATTGTATAATAAATTCTTTTTTCTAAACAAATATCATCATAATAAATACTAATTTGATTATTCCCTGTTAGCAACAGTGTAAACGGAAACAAGGGTGATCACATGTATGATAAGCTATCTTAGAAGACTGTCATAAATATGTTCAAGTATCTGCATTTTTTCAAATAAGTGAAATATGGTTTATTGGAGTGAATTGTAGTTCCTTCTTAACAAAATGGCTTCGTTAGAATTTGACTCCGATAAATTTTATGGTAGATGTAGGTAGATATTAGAGAAAATATTCATCGACAGCTAAAATACGCATAGAAAAATAGGAGTAGAATAGAACATCGAGGGGGGAATATTTTTCAATGGGGGATAATTTAGAATTTAGGAAATAGAACTGAGAGTTTCAGAGGGCTGCTTACAACTCCTTAAGAACTCCTCTGGTCTACAATTCCAAAATTTTTTCCTTTATTAGTTTATGATCACCTGGTTTAAATCTCATAGTTTTACAACAGCATGAAAACAAACTTTTCTACACTGTATAATGTTAGTATTTATAAAAAGGGGCGTGGGAGACAACTGGAGCTGACCTAACCCCTAAAACAAAGGTCAACTTACCCCCAGGAACAGCTAAAAAGGAATTATTGTTAACAAGTGTTTTGTGTTTGTGTTGTATGAGACATTGGGAATGAAACCATGAATGCACCTTATAGAACGCAAGTGACAGATGTTTATTGAAAATAACAAGAACAATTCCTAAACTCATCGAGAATCACTCTAACTAGACAATATCCACAACCCGGATACTGCCTTATAATAATTAACTATCATTAAAAGTTAATAGTCAGTTGGCCTTAGAAAAGGTACACTACCTTACAATAATGGATTGGACACCAAAGTGTTAGGCTTTAAATGAAAAAATGCATGATTTAATTGGTAGTGATTGACTTCTTATACGCTGCAATCTCATTATTGACCTTTCTGGGATTACTCTCAATAATATTTTTTTATATTCATTTTTACCAATTCGTGCTTTAAGAATACTTCTATCTCATTCCTAGATTTTGACTGTGGTCCCCATGTCTTTAAATGCTATCCAAACTTACCCAAAAAATGTTTTCTAGGACTCTTTTTGGACTCTGAACAAGCCAGAGAAAAATTCACATCCTTATCTTGTCCCCCCTCAGTTTGACAAAGGCTTAACCAGGCTAGGGAAAATTTGTCAAAACTGCCTTCCCGGAAGTAACATTTGTTCATGTTATAAAATTGTCAGATGGTGGAAAGAATACAATAGTCTAAAATTTTCATTTGGGCATCAGTGTTTAATTTTAATTGAAGAGATAATTTGTGCCATTAACAACTGTAACGTTCCGCAAATTCACACCCCCACAAACGAGAATATATCATCACTATATTTGACGATTGGTGCATTGCACTCGAAAAAAAGACATTCCTTAGATATATTTCAAACTCAAGCCTGCCCAATTGACTGGAAGAGTGTAGCTTTGATACAACTCTCCCAAATTTCAGCGAATAGCTATGAGAGGAAAACTTCCTCAATAAGTACTTTCAAAGCCTCAAGTTCATTTCTTTTTTAAAATATAGTCACAAATTTAACCAAAATTAACGAAGGAACATTATAAGGTCACATTTAAGCATTGGAATGCAAAAGAAAATTAGGTACAGTCGCATTTTCGCAAATTATATGGTGTCCGGTCTACTACTGTAGGATATATTGCATGCAAAATTAAATCATTACATTTATATCATTAATTATGGAATATCTAGATAATTTGCTATGATTTAGATATTTTACATACTTTATAATTTGGCCATGTGTACTGACTATATGAAACTAAGTGATTGCTCGATGTAAAAAATTTAAGCTCTACTGAATATAAAATTACCTGGTTCCCAATTAAAATCAGATACTTGGCATCCATCATCCTATAGTGTTAAAAAGGTAAAAGACATGTATCACTTAATAAAATCAAACAAAACAAAATAGTATTCCATCCCCCCAAGCCCACTGGTCCCCCACGAGCCACACGTGAAGAATGTTAATTAATTAGAAAAACTCACGATAACCAGAAGGAGTTGAATTGAAGATGGATGTTTTCCTCCTTTCTTGATATAGAAGTCTGTCTTGAATGTACGAAAGCAGAATAAGAGGAGAGATACGCCGAGTCCCTCCAATTGGCGTCCACATAGGGGATAATTTCAGATTCCTAAAACATAAGTATTTATGAGACATTTGAAATGTACAGAATGAGCATATAGAATAAAAACAGTTTTTTTTTCTAATAAAAAATAATCCTTGGGAAACAAAAATTTCAATATCTATATGCAAATACATACATGTATTTTTTAGCATTTGAAGAACAATCGAACATTACATTTAAAATAATTTACAGCTTAAAAAATCAAACATCATTTGTTTTAAATGGAAACAGATGTCAGTTTAGAGATAAACTAGATCCTCAAAGTTCTCAAATCCAAACTTATGTCTATCATTAAAATTCTTTGCCATTTCAAAACGTTAATTTGTGATTTACCACTTAAAATAAAAGGTTGAGATTACATTGGTTTTGTTCTATAAGAATCGAACCATGCACTTTTTCAACAATATCATTTAGAAATTAGTTAATTCGTGTTATAATTAGTGAAAGAACTCAAAATTGTGAGGGAAACTTTTCGTTAGAAAGATCCAAAAATAATATAAGAAATAAGGGTGTCACCCCTTTTTTCTATTCCTCTAGTTCTAAACTAAAGTATCTTTTTTAGTAATAACGAAATTAATCTTGTGGATGGAAGACGTGCTTAAAAGTTCAAATGCAAGCTTTTATGTTCTTAGAGGAAACCGATAATAAGAGCAATTGCGAAATGAAATTAAATTTAGATGTTACATGATTATTTAGAGAAATATTTATTTTAAACACAAACACATCATGAGAAAATTTACTTAACACAGTTTCTGAGAAGATTTCCACTTTTTTCCGAAAGATATGCTAGTTATCGTAATTTCCAGATTTTTCTCTTTGGTCCCATTGAATGAAAGGTTAACACCTTTGTATGTTTGAGTAGGAACTAAAAAAAGCCTTGTAAGTAGAGAAAAATTAACCTAAAAATATTTTTAAGCTTGTTTAAGTTTTATTTTTAAAAAATGCATACTTATCTTTTAAAACAAGTTACTAGTTTTTGAAAAATCTATCCTTGCCATAGGTCAACTATTTTTGAACCTTTTTTTTTCAATATTTGAATACCTGCACCTGGAATAAGCCTATAATAAAAAGGATTATAAAACGGATTGAATAAAAGGGGAAAATATTACCCTTGTGGATTTTACTTTCTGATGAAGATTGCAGATCGCAGGATTTTCAGCAGACGTGGTTTTTGGCAGTGAGTATATTTCACAATAATATGGAACTAAAAGGACATAGAATGAAAAGTTAAATCCTGATACAGACATTTCGAATGTTTTCCTTAAAGGCACTTTTTAAATAAGTCCATGAATTGAAAGGTTTATAGAGACAGAACCTGTATGAGAAAATAAAGAGAGGTTGAAGTCAAGGCAAATCTTTTCGATCGTTTTAAATACAGTTTTGGATTACAATAGATAATTTCACAAGAAAATCTGCTAATTTTGTACCTGTTTTTTACACTTTGTAAAGAATCTGTGCACAGGAGGTGATAGACACAAATATAATAGAAGATAAGAGATAGATAAGAAGAGTAAAAAAACTCGAATGAAATTGAAATTTACTTGCTTTCAAAGAATTTAAAGAAAAGATAAGGAATTTTATGTGCAAGAGAATTATAAGTTTTCTTCTATATCAAAATGCAATAAAAATAGCTTCTCTAGAAGAAAAATTGGTATTGATTATGAAGCATGAAATCTTAGAACCAGAATGTTAAAAATATGTGTTTTTCTTTTCTATAAAAAATTATCTTTGAAAAATTTCTAGGGTTTGAACGGAATTTCTCAAAGTTTTTACTTAATATTTTTTTAAAAAGAAAATAACTGTTGAAGTTTCATTTGACACTTATAGTTCTTAGAAAAAAAACAATATAGTAGCTAAAAAAAACTGCAGTTGTCTTAATCGGCGTGAAAGTATTTCTTGAACATAAAAAAAACAATAACAAAATTGATTAAATTAGCGAATTGAATTCAGTTTTGAAACTAAAAACCTAGTGTTAAAAATGACATTTTAAGAGCAAATCATCATATAATCATATAATTCCCTTATCTTAATGAAAAACATTAAGCGAAATAATAATTATAGCATTAGATGCAGAATATAGTTGAAAGAAGTATAACCTTGGGGCAGGAAGTAGCAAATCTTCTTCTCCAGAACCTTAAGATCAGAACCTACCGCACCCACTTGCAAAAACGTCTATGAGGGTGTACTGAAAAGACTCTGAAAATTATTGATTCTTAACGATAATCTTGAAAAAAACCTAACATATGAAAAGAGATAGCATAAATATATTTTCCTGACAGTATTAGTTACACAATATAATTATAGTCTTTCGTTTTCTTTAAAAAAAAAAACATAATTTTCGACAGATACAAAAAATGACATGAAAAGACATAGCATTAATATATTTTACTTACAGTATTTAATTACACAATTCCATTTTATCCTTTCTTTTTCTTTAAAGAGAAAACAATTTTCTATGAATAGAAAAAATTATCTTTAACAAAATAGTAGTAGAACAATATTAGAATATTAGTTAATATAGTATATGGTTTAGAGAAGGTATCATTATTTAAGGTTATTAGTTTCGTTTAAAATACTCAATCAACTAGCCAAATAAAATATCATAATGGTATTTTTGATTTAATTATGCCGAGGAGAAATTCTTAAATCAAAAACAGGAGATTTTAATTGAAAAATTACAAAAAAAGATAGAGAGGATATATAGAGAAAGGATAGAGAGAGAGAGAGAAATTTGGAAGGGAAGTAGAAAAAGGTTACTCCTTATCGTTTTTCCTTTGATAAATGAGAGCTTCATCCATCTTAAATGGAATTCCCTCAGTCGATGTTTCACTCACAAGTTTCATATTAAAAATCAAGGTTTTTTTTTATGAAACATAGTTATTCATTCCTAAAAAATGAAAGAAATGATGTTTGTTTTACATAGAAATTACAGGACAGGATAAGCCCAGTGAATTGTTAAATGAGGTTTATCGCTTTTGGTTGGGTGCACCTTTTCAAGTAAAAAGGAGAACCGAACTAAAAAAATTTAAGTTAGAACTTGAAATTGTCTACATGAATTAAAACTACAATTTTAAAATTACAATTATCTATCAACACCTAAGGAATTCATTTGAAAGAATTTAATGAAATCCCTTAAAAAATTTAAGTTGGAAAAGCTTATATAAATTAAAAAAATTAAAACGAACAGCTGATTCATTTGCATTACCAAATTAAGTTAACGATATATTGATAAAATGTTATGCTAAAATTCCATTAATTCCATAACTTGAAAGAGAAATTATTATTGTAAGAGAATTGTGACGATGAAGAAATAAGTTGTGTTCAAGATGATGTAGATCTTCTTTTATTGATGGTATTTACTGACCTGTAATGAAATAGGTTGGAATACTGTAATAGAAAGATAGAAATTACACAGCAGTTTTATAAAAACTCTACTGGTTTTTTTTTTCATTTATTGTTATTTAAATAAAATTACGACATTTAATAAATCTGTGATCTTATAATGAAGTGTGATGAAATGAAAGCTAGGGAAATTTTGCAAAAATGCTAAGGAGATCAATAGAGTCAAAACAAGTTCTGTCTTAAAGAAGTGGGAAAATTAACAACAACATACAGAAAATCTTAGCTAAATTTATGGATGTTAATGTACACTTATGATTGAATGGAAATTTAATATTAAATGCAATATATAATAGCAATTTATAATTGCTAGAACAATACATAAAAGCTAATATAACTGATATCCAACCGTTTTTCCTACCAAAAAAATGCATAAAATGAATCGATGATATGAATCCAATACACTGCATGAAATGTATTTATGGACTCCAAGTCATGGGTTGTTAGCTACAATCTAAAATCGTGGAAACCAAATATCTAAACTGTCTGCATTATCACTCCATAAACTTCGCTTTTAAAATTTCAAAGCGTATTAAATATTTTGTCTTTGCAAAGCCTAATACACTTTATGAAGAAAACAATCATTTAAAGAGTGTAGAGGTAAAAAAGTAAGCAACTAATTATAATAGAAAACCATTAAAACAGAAAAGGGAAAACATTAAAAAATGACTAAATTGAGAAGAAATTAGGGAATGTAAATACTTTTTTTTCTTCTTAACCATTCGAGTTTGAAGAAGAAAGCACTTGTTTAACGGAAATTTTATCCATTATACTTATCTTCAAGTAAGAGATGTTATTCAGAATGAAACCGTATTTTTCCTTATTTTGCTCTTCATTCAATGAAAAACTGCCTGTACACACGTCTTAGAAACAAATCATATTCAAAACTGGAAAAATGATACATTTCAATCACACAGTTCCACTTTGAGGCTCAAATACCTATGGCAACGAAAGAGTGTTTCAAAAGCCCAGTAAATAATCATATTCCTCTCAAACACAAAAAAGAGGATCAACATGAGGGACCTCTAAGGATAAATTTGTGTTTTATTTTGAAAAAAAAAACAAATTTTAAGTATTAAAAGTGCCCTTTTAGGAGAAACTCATCATATAAATCCATTATCTTAATTAAACGCATTAAAGACAAATATGGTATTAAGGGAACCAGGACGTTCTCAGCCATGCAAAATACGCTAATTTTACAATATTTCGAGACCCGAAATTATATAGTAAAAGTTATTCAAATACAATAAAAATTGGTTGTGTTAACTAACAGTCTTTTGTCATCCTAAAATGACAAAAATTAATTATATATTATCATATTATTTTTTAAAATAGGAAGTCGAAAAAGTATATTATCATACGAGTGTTCCGATGGATGGGGTTAGAAAGTTTAGCATATAGAAAACTCTATGTTGTTTTTTAGCAAAATAAATAGGTTTCCACGTAGAGAAATGTATATTCAATTTAGTGAACTAATTTTTAAAACAATTTAATGAATACTTTTTTAAAAACAAAATACTGAACTTAAAATTTTAAAACGCAACAAAAAACAGCAGATTTTTCTCGTATTTTTGCTTAATTAAAAAAATTATTGCAACATAAACTGTATAAAATGATATTCACTGAATGCACTTATATAAAACGAATATTTGTACCAAGTTTCATGTAATTTCATTGATTAGAATTTTGTAAGAGCTAACCTAAAGTTCAGAAAAACAGGTTTTGAGAAAAATGCAAAAGAACTTAAAATGGAACATTAGTGGTGGTGATTGTTTACATCTTGTACCCCCATTTTCTGGGGGATCTCGGTCCTAAAGGTATATGTATTATACATTTTTGGAATCGTCATGAAACCTACTATTTTATCAAATAAAAATTAAAAAATCGAATTTTTGAAGGTTTTGGACGTCCTGGTTCCCTTGTGCAAAAGAAGATAAAGACTACTTAAAAGAATGGTGCAACAAATCTTCAGCTTGGTAGCACCGGGAACGAAACCTGCCGTACCCACTTGTGAAAAAAGTATCTGAGGGTAATCTGAAAAAAAAATGTCAAGATACTTGATTATCAAACAAAAAGATAATCTTGGGGGGGGGGGAAACTACAGCATTTTCTTTTGTTTGAAGACAGCATAAAAATATTTGACTTACTTTTTTGTAGTTTATAATTAAAAGAATAATTTATTAATCCTACATTTTTACAAATTATATAATATACAATAGTTTGTTCAAAAAGGGGACCTTTCAAGTGAAACAACTAGTGCTTAAATTAACTATATAATGCATGAAATAAGAAATAATGGGAAAGGGAATGAGAAGAAGAAAAATTAAAGTATCAAAATTACCTACAAATAATGCCACATGTGTGACAGAGAAAAAGCACAAAAATATATTAGTAATTATTAATTTCAACAAGACAAAATAATACACAACATCAAAACATTTATGCATATACACAAGGCTCGATGTTACGCGTAGAAAGAAGCAATAAGAAACTCCTTAGATGAAAAAGTATTTTCATTTATAGTTAATAAATAAGTGTACAAGACCCTCTTGAATGAAATTTTATTAGAAATAATACAATATACATAGTTATTCAACATACACTAAAATATAACTATAGGAAATTAATAGTACGCCTGTTAAAAGAAATTTTAACATGAATATCAAATATATTTTAATCACATATGAATACAATGGTAAGGTATCTAAGATACATGTTACTCGTAATAAGAATGAGAACAGAATACATCAGGTGGTAAATTCTTTATTTTGATATTAATAACTACATCACAACTTGATAAATGAAACCCTTTTGAAAAAGAAATGCATAAAAACTAAACTGAATGGATAAAAACCCAACTTTTACTGAAATGAACTATGTGCTTTGCTTTTTAGAAGGGCATTGAAGGTTTTACAACCAAATATAAATTTATATTTAAATACATGAGTTATATGATGATAAATATAGATGACACACAAACAATAGTAGGATCAACATTTCAAAAAACGGTATTCCTTTCATAAATGCAACATGCTTTCCCAAAAACAGTTTGAAGAAAACAATTATCTAGTAGCCTAAATGAGTAAAACCAGGTATACGAATTGTAAAATAAATTATTTTTTCTAAACAAAACCATCATAATAAGTAATAAGTGGATTTTTCCCGGTTGGCAACAGTGTAAACGGAGCCAAGTGTGATCCAAGTGTATCATAAGCTATCTTAGAAGACTGTCATAATTATTTTTAAATATCTGCATTTTATATATTAAGTGAAATATGGTTTCTTGGAGTGAATTTTAGTTCCTTCTTAACAATTTGGCATGGTTAAAATTTGAC
Source organism: Tetragnatha versicolor (assembly GCA_024610705.1). Classification (NCBI taxonomy): domain Eukaryota; kingdom Metazoa; phylum Arthropoda; class Arachnida; order Araneae; family Tetragnathidae; genus Tetragnatha; species Tetragnatha versicolor. The sequence continues at coordinate 45,734,130 of JANDEH010000009.1, forward strand.
TCCCGTAATTTTTATAATAGATTTAGGTAGAGATTAGAGAAAATATACATCGACGGTAAAATACGCATAGAAAAATATAAGAATTGAACATCGGGGGGAGTATTTTTTAAAGGGGGGAGAATATAGAAAATAAAATAAATAACCGAAAATTTCAGAGGAATGTTTACAACTTACAACTTCCAAACGTTTCTGCCCTTTATTAGTTTATCATCACCTGGTATAAATCTTATAGTTTTACTACAGCATGAAAAGAAACTTTTCTACACTGTATAATGTTAGTATTTATAAAAAGGGGCGTGGGAGACAACTGGAGCTGACCTAACCCCTAAAACAAAGGTCAACTTACCCCCAGGAACAGCTAAAAAGGAATTATTGTTAACAAGTGTTTTGTGTTTGTGTTGTATGAGACATTGGGAAAGAAACCATGAATGCACCTTATAGAACGCAAGTGACAGATGTTTATTGAAAATAACAAGAACAATTCCTAAACTCATCGAGAATCACTCTAACTAGACAATATCCACAACCCGGATACTGCCTTATAATAATTAACTATCATTAAAAGTTAATAGTCAGTTGGCCTTAGAAAAGGTACATTACCTTACAATAATGGATTGGACACCAAAGTGTTAGGCTTTAAATGAAAAAATGCATGATTTAATTGGTAGTGATTGACTTCTTATACGCTGCAATCTCATTATTGACCTTTCTGGGATCTCTCAATAATATTTTTTTATATTCATTTTTACCAATTCGTGCTTTAAGAATACTTCTATCTCATTCCTAGATTTTGACTGTGGTCCCCATGTCTTTAAATGCTATCCAAACTTACCCAAAAAATGTTTTCTAGGACTCTTTTTGGACTCTGAACAAGCCAGAGAAAAATTCACATCCTTATCTTGTCCCCCCTCAGTTTGACAAAGGCTTAACCAGGCTAGGGAAAATTTGTCAAAACTGCCTTCCCGGAAGTAACATTTGTTCATGTTATAAAATTGTCAGATGGTGGAAAGAATACAATAGTCTAAAATTTTCATTTGGGCATCAGTGTTTAATTTTAATTGAAGAGATAATTTGTGCCATTAACAACTGTAACGTTCCGCAAATTCACACCCCCACAAACGAGAATATATCATCACTATATTTGACGATTGGTGCATTGCACTCGAAAAAAAGACATTCCTTAGATATATTTCAAACTCAAGCCTGCCCAATTGACTGGAAGAGTGTAGCTTTGATACAACTCTCCCAAATTTCAGCGAATAGCTATGAGAGGAAAACTTCCTCAATAAGTACTTTCAAAGCCTCAAGTTCATTTCTTTTTTAAAATATAGTCACAAATTTAACCAAAATTAACGAAGGAACATTATAAGGTCACATTTAAGCATTGGAATGCAAAAGAAAATTAGGTACAGTCGCATTTTCGCAAATTATATGGTGTCCGGTCTACTACTGTAGGATATATTGCATGCAAAATTAAATCATTACATTTATATCATTAATTATGGAATATCTAGATAATTTGCTATGATTTAGATATTTTACATACTTTATAATTTGGCCATGTGTACTGACTATATGAAACTAAGTGATTGCTCGATGTAAAAAATTTAAGCTCTACTGAATATAAAATTACCTGGTTCCCAATTAAAATCAGATACTTGGCATCCATCATCCTATAGTGTTAAAAAGGTAAAAGACATGTATCACTTAATAAAATCAAACAAAACAAAATAGTATTCCATCCCCCCAAGCCCACTGGTCCCCCACGAGCCACACGTGAAGAATGTTAATTAATTAGAAAAACTCACGATAACCAGAAGGAGTTGAATTGAAGATGGATGTTTTCCTCCTTTCTTGATATAGAAGTCTGTCTTGAATGTACGAAAGCAGAATAAGAGGAGAGATACGCCGAGTCCCTCCAATTGGCGTCCACATAGGGGATAATTTCAGATTCCTAAAACATAAGTATTTATGAGACATTTGAAATGTACAGAATGAGCATATAGAATAAAAACAGTTTTTTTTTCTAATAAAAAATAATCCTTGGGAAACAAAAATTTCAATATCTATATGCAAATACATACATGTATTTTTTAGCATTTGAAGAACAATCGAACATTACATTTAAAATAATTTACAGCTTAAAAAATCAAACATCATTTGTTTTAAATGGAAACAGATGTCAGTTTAGAGATAAACTAGATCCTCAAAGTTCTCAAATCCAAACTTATGTCTATCATTAAAATTCTTTGCCATTTCAAAACGTTAATTTGTGATTTACCACTTAAAATAAAAGGTTGAGATTACATTGGTTTTGTTCTATAAGAATCGAACCATGCACTTTTTCAACAATATCATTTAGAAATTAGTTAATTCGTGTTATAATTAGTGAAAGAACTCAAAATTGTGAGGGAAACTTTTCGTTAGAAAGATCCAAAAATAATATAAGAAATAAGGGTGTCACCCCTTTTTTCTATTCCTCTAGTTCTAAACTAAAGTATCTTTTTTAGTAATAACGAAATTAATCTTGTGGATGGAAGACGTGCTTAAAAGTTCAAATGCAAGCTTTTATGTTCTTAGAGGAAACCGATAATAAGAGCAATTGCGAAATGAAATTAAATTTAGATGTTACATGATTATTTAGAGAAATATTTATTTTAAACACAAACACATCATGAGAAAATTTACTTAACACAGTTTCTGAGAAGATTTCCACTTTTTTCCGAAAGATATGCTAGTTATCGTAATTTCCAGATTTTTCTCTTTGGTCCCATTGAATGAAAGGTTAACACCTTTGTATGTTTGAGTAGGAACTAAAAAAAGCCTTGTAAGTAGAGAAAAATTAACCTAAAAATATTTTTAAGCTTGTTTAAGTTTTATTTTTAAAAAATGCATACTTATCTTTTAAAACAAGTTACTAGTTTTTGAAAAATCTATCCTTGCCATAGGTCAACTATTTTTGAACCTTTTTTTTTCAATATTTGAATACCTGCACCTGGAATAAGCCTATAATAAAAAGGATTATAAAACGGATTGAATAAAAGGGGAAAATATTACCCTTGTGGATTTTACTTTCTGATGAAGATTGCAGATCGCAGGATTTTCAGCAGACGTGGTTTTTGGCAGTGAGTATATTTCACAATAATATGGAACTAAAAGGACATAGAATGAAAAGTTAAATCCTGATACAGACATTTCGAATGTTTTCCTTAAAGGCACTTTTTAAATAAGTCCATGAATTGAAAGGTTTATAGAGACAGAACCTGTATGAGAAAATAAAGAGAGGTTGAAGTCAAGGCAAATCTTTTCGATCGTTTTAAATACAGTTTTGGATTACAATAGATAATTTCACAAGAAAATCTGCTAATTTTGTACCTGTTTTTTACACTTTGTAAAGAATCTGTGCACAGGAGGTGATAGACACAAATATAATAGAAGATAAGAGATAGATAAGAAGAGTAAAAAAACTCGAATGAAATTGAAATTTACTTGCTTTCAAAGAATTTAAAGAAAAGATAAGGAATTTTATGTGCAAGAGAATTATAAGTTTTCTTCTATATCAAAATGCAATAAAAATAGCTTCTCTAGAAGAAAAATTGGTATTGATTATGAAGCATGAAATCTTAGAACCAGAATGTTAAAAATATGTGTTTTTCTTTTCTATAAAAAATTATCTTTGAAAAATTTCTAGGGTTTGAACGGAATTTCTCAAAGTTTTTACTTAATATTTTTTTAAAAAGAAAATAACTGTTGAAGTTTCATTTGACACTTATAGTTCTTAGAAAAAAACAATATAGTAGCTAAAAAAAACTGCAGTTGTCTTAATCGGCGTGAAAGTATTTCTTGAACATAAAAAAAACAATAACAAAATTGATTAAATTAGCGAATTGAATTCAGTTTTGAAACTAAAAACCTAGTGTTAAAAATGACATTTTAAGAGCAAATCATCATATAATCATATAATTCCCTTATCTTAATGAAAAACATTAAGCGAAATAATAATTATAGCATTAGATGCAGAATATAGTTGAAAGAAGTATAACCTTGGGGCAGGAAGTAGCAAATCTTCTTCTCCAGAACCTTAAGATCAGAACCTACCGCACCCACTTGCAAAAACGTCTATGAGGGTGTACTGAAAAGACTCTGAAAATTATTGATTCTTAACGATAATCTTGAAAAAAACCTAACATATGAAAAGAGATAGCATAAATATATTTTCCTGACAGTATTAGTTACACAATATAATTATAGTCTTTCGTTTTCTTTAAAAAAAAAAACATAATTTTCGACAGATACAAAAAATGACATGAAAAGACATAGCATTAATATATTTTACTTACAGTATTTAATTACACAATTCCATTTTATCCTTTCTTTTTCTTTAAAGAGAAAACAATTTTCTATGAATAGAAAAAATTATCTTTAACAAAATAGTAGTAGAACAATATTAGAATATTAGTTAATATAGTATATGGTTTAGAGAAGGTATCATTATTTAAGGTTATTAGTTTCGTTTAAAATACTCAATCAACTAGCCAAATAAAATATCATAATGGTATTTTTGATTTAATTATGCCGAGGAGAAATTCTTAAATCAAAAACAGGAGATTTTAATTGAAAAATTACAAAAAAAGATAGAGAGGATATATAGAGAAAGGATAGAGAGAGAGAGAGAAATTTGGAAGGGAAGTAGAAAAAGGTTACTCCTTATCGTTTTTCCTTTGATAAATGAGAGCTTCATCCATCTTAAATGGAATTCCCTCAGTCGATGTTTCACTCACAAGTTTCATATTAAAAATCAAGGTTTTTTTTTATGAAACATAGTTATTCATTCCTAAAAAATGAAAGAAATGATGTTTGTTTTACATAGAAATTACAGGACAGGATAAGCCCAGTGAATTGTTAAATGAGGTTTATCGCTTTTGGTTGGGTGCACCTTTTCAAGTAAAAAGGAGAACCGAACTAAAAAAATTTAAGTTAGAACTTGAAATTGTCTACATGAATTAAAACTACAATTTTAAAATTACAATTATCTATCAACACCTAAGGAATTCATTTGAAAGAATTTAATGAAATCCCTTAAAAAATTTAAGTTGGAAAAGCTTATATAAATTAAAAAAATTAAAACGAACAGCTGATTCATTTGCATTACCAAATTAAGTTAACGATATATTGATAAAATGTTATGCTAAAATTCCATTAATTCCATAACTTGAAAGAGAAATTATTATTGTAAGAGAATTGTGACGATGAAGAAATAAGTTGTGTTCAAGATGATGTAGATCTTCTTTTATTGATGGTATTTACTGACCTGTAATGAAATAGGTTGGAATACTGTAATAGAAAGATAGAAATTACACAGCAGTTTTATAAAAACTCTACTGGTTTTTTTTTTCATTTATTGTTATTTAAATAAAATTACGACATTTAATAAATCTGTGATCTTATAATGAAGTGTGATGAAATGAAAGCTAGGGAAATTTTGCAAAAATGCTAAGGAGATCAATAGAGTCAAAACAAGTTCTGTCTTAAAGAAGTGGGAAAATTAACAACAACATACAGAAAATCTTAGCTAAATTTATGGATGTTAATGTACACTTATGATTGAATGGAAATTTAATATTAAATGCAATATATAATAGCAATTTATAATTGCTAGAACAATACATAAAAGCTAATATAACTGATATCCAACCGTTTTTCCTACCAAAAAAATGCATAAAATGAATCGATGATATGAATCCAATACACTGCATGAAATGTATTTATGGACTCCAAGTCATGGGTTGTTAGCTACAATCTAAAATCGTGGAAACCAAATATCTAAACTGTCTGCATTATCACTCCATAAACTTCGCTTTTAAAATTTCAAAGCGTATTAAATATTTTGTCTTTGCAAAGCCTAATACACTTTATGAAGAAAACAATCATTTAAAGAGTGTAGAGGTAAAAAAGTAAGCAACTAATTATAATAGAAAACCATTAAAACAGAAAAGGGAAAACATTAAAAAATGACTAAATTGAGAAGAAATTAGAGAATGTAAATACTTTTTTTTCTTCTTAACCATTCGAGTTTGAAGAAGAAAGCACTTGTTTAACGGAAATTTTATCCATTATACTTATCTTCAAGTAAGAGATGTTATTCAGAATGAAACCGTATTTTTCCTTATTTTGCTCTTCATTCAATGAAAAACTGCCTGTACACACGTCTTAGAAACAAATCATATTCAAAACTGGAAAAATGATACATTTCAATCACACAGTTCCACTTTGAGGCTCAAATACCTATGGCAACGAAAGAGTGTTTCAAAAGCCCAGTAAATAATCATATTCCTCTCAAACACAAAAAAGAGGATCAACATGAGGGACCTCTAAGGATAAATTTGTGTTTTATTTTGAAAAAAAAAACAAATTTTAAGTATTAAAAGTGCCCTTTTAGGAGAAACTCATCATATAAATCCATTATCTTAATTAAACGCATTAAAGACAAATATGGTATTAAGGGAACCAGGACGTTCTCAGCCATGCAAAATACGCTAATTTTACAATATTTCGAGACCCGAAATTATATAGTAAAAGTTATTCAAATACAATAAAAATTGGTTGTGTTAACTAACAGTCTTTTGTCATCCTAAAATGACAAAAATTAATTATATATTATCATATTATTTTTTAAAATAGGAAGTCGAAAAAGTATATTATCATACGAGTGTTCCGATGGATGGGGTTAGAAAGTTTAGCATATAGAAAACTCTATGTTGTTTTTTAGCAAAATAAATAGGTTTCCACGTAGAGAAATGTATATTCAATTTAGTGAACTAATTTTTAAAACAATTTAATGAATACTTTTTTAAAAACAAAATACTGAACTTAAAATTTTAAAACGCAACAAAAAACAGCAGATTTTTCTCGTATTTTTGCTTAATTAAAAAAATTATTGCAACATAAACTGTATAAAATGATATTCACTGAATGCACTTATATAAAACGAATATTTGTACCAAGTTTCATGTAATTTCATTGATTAGAATTTTGTAAGAGCTAACCTAAAGTTCAGAAAAACAGGTTTTGAGAAAAATGCAAAAGAACTTAAAATGGAACATTAGTGGTGGTGATTGTTTACATCTTGTACCCCCATTTTCTGGGGGATCTCGGTCCTAAAGGTATATGTATTATACATTTTTGGAATCGTCATGAAACCTACTATTTTATCAAATAAAAATTTAAAAATCGAATTTTTGAAGGTTTTGGACGTCCTGGTTCCCTTGTGCAAAAGAAGATAAAGACTACTTAAAAGAATGGTGCAACAAATCTTCAGCTTGGTAGCACCGGGAACGAAACCTGCCGTACCCACTTGTGAAAAAAGTATCTGAGGGTAATCTGAAAAAAAAATGTCAAGATACTTGATTATCAAACAAAAAGATAATCTTGGGGGGGGGAAACTACAGCATTTTCTTTTGTTTGAAGACAGCATAAAAATATTTGACTTACTTTTTTGTAGTTTATAATTAAAAGAATAATTTATTAATCCTACATTTTTACAAATTATATAATATACAATAGTTTGTTCAAAAAGGGGACCTTTCAAGTGAAACAACTAGTGCTTAAATTAACTATATAATGCATGAAATAAGAAATAATGGGAAAGGGAATGAGAAGAAGAAAAATTAAAGTATCAAAATTACCTACAAATAATGCCACATGTGTGACAGAGAAAAAGCACAAAAATATATTAGTAATTATTAATTTCAACAAGACAAAATAATACACAACATCAAAACATTTATGCATATACACAAGGCTCGATGTTACGCGTAGAAAGAAGCAATAAGAAACTCCTTAGATGAAAAAGTATTTTCATTTATAGTTAATAAATAAGTGTACAAGACCCTCTTGAATGAAATTTTATTAGAAATAATACAATATACATAGTTATTCAACATACACTAAAATATAACTATAGGAAATTAATAGTACGCCTGTTAAAAGAAATTTTAACATGAATATCAAATATATTTTAATCACATATGAATACAATGGTAAGGTATCTAAGATACATGTTACTCGTAATAAGAATGAGAACAGAATACATCAGGTGGTAAATTCTTTATTTTGATATTAATAACTACATCACAACTTGATAAATGAAACCCTTTTGAAAAAGAAATGCATAAAAACTAAACTGAATGGATAAAAACCCAACTTTTACTGAAATGAACTATGTGCTTTGCTTTTTAGAAGGGCATTGAAGGTTTTACAACCAAATATAAATTTATATTTAAATACATGAGTTATATGATGATAAATATAGATGACACACAAACAATAGTAGGATCAACATTTCAAAAAACGGTATTCCTTTCATAAATGCAACATGCTTTCCCAAAAACAGTTTGAAGAAAACAATTATCTAGTAGCCTAAATGAGTAAAACCAGGTATACGAATTGTAAAATAAATTATTTTTTCTAAACAAAACCATCATAATAAGTAATAAGTGGATTTTTCCCGGTTGGCAACAGTGTAAACGGAGCCAAGTGTGATCCAAGTGTATCATAAGCTATCTTAGAAGACTGTCATAATTATTTTTAAATATCTGCATTTTATATATTAAGTGAAATATGGTTTCTTGGAGTGAATTTTAGTTCCTTCTTAACAATTTGGCATGGTTAAAATTTGACTCCCGTAATTTTTATAATAGATTTAGGTAGAGATTAGAGAAAATATACATCGACGGTAAAATACGCATAGAAAAATATAAGAATTGAACATCGGGGGGAGTATTTTTTAAAGGGGGGAGAATATAGAAAATAAAATAAATAACCGAAAATTTCAGAGGAATGTTTACAACTTACAACTTCCAAACGTTTCTGCCCTTTATTAGTTTATCATCACCTGGTATAAATCTTATAGTTTTACTACAGCATGAAAAGAAACTTTTCTACACTGTATAATGTTAGTATTTATAAAAAGGGGCGTGGGAGACAACTGGAGCTGACCTAACCCCTAAAACAAAGGTCAACTTACCCCCAGGAACAGCTAAAAAGGAATTATTGTTAACAAGTGTTTTGTGTTTGTGTTGTATGAGACATTGGGAATGAAACCATGAATGCACCTTATAGAACGCAAGTGACAGATGTTTATTGAAAATAACAAGAACAATTCCTAAACTCATCGAGAATCACTCTAACTAGACAATATCCACAACCCGGATACTGCCTTATAATAATTAACTATCATTAAAAGTTAATAGTCAGTTGGCCTTAGAAAAGGTACATTACCTTACAATAATGGATTGGACACCAAAGTGTTAGGCTTTAAATGAAAAAATGCATGATTTAATTGGTAGTGATTGACTTCTTATACGCTGCAATCTCATTATTGACCTTTCTGGGATTACTCTCAATAATATTTTTTTATATTCATTTTTACCAATTCGTGCTTTAAGAATACTTCTATCTCATTCCTAGATTTTGACTGTGGTCCCCATGTCTTTAAATGCTATCCAAACTTACCCAAAAAATGTTTTCTAGGACTCTTTTTGGACTCTGAACAAGCCAGAGAAAAATTCACATCCTTATCTTGTCCCCCCTCAGTTTGACAAAGGCTTAACCAGGCTAGGGAAAATTTGTCAAAACTGCCTTCCCGGAAGTAACATTTGTTCATGTTATAAAATTGTCAGATGGTGGAAAGAATACAATAGTCTAAAATTTTCATTTGGGCATCAGTGTTTAATTTTAATTGAAGAGATAATTTGTGCCATTAACAACTGTAACGTTCCGCAAATTCACACCCCCACAAACGAGAATATATCATCACTATATTTGACGATTGGTGCATTGCACTCGAAAAAAAGACATTCCTTAGATATATTTCAAACTCAAGCCTGCCCAATTGACTGGAAGAGTGTAGCTTTGATACAACTCTCCCAAATTTCAGCGAATAGCTATGAGAGGAAAACTTCCTCAATAAGTACTTTCAAAGCCTCAAGTTCATTTCTTTTTTAAAATATAGTCACAAATTTAACCAAAATTAACGAAGGAACATTATAAGGTCACATTTAAGCATTGGAATGCAAAAGAAAATTAGGTACAGTCGCATTTTCGCAAATTATATGGTGTCCGGTCTACTACTGTAGGATATATTGCATGCAAAATTAAATCATTACATTTATATCATTAATTATGGAATATCTAGATAATTTGCTATGATTTAGATATTTTACATACTTTATAATTTGGCCATGTGTACTGACTATATGAAACTAAGTGATTGCTCGATGTAAAAAATTTAAGCTCTACTGAATATAAAATTACCTGGTTCCCAATTAAAATCAGATACTTGGCATCCATCATCCTATAGTGTTAAAAAGGTAAAAGACATGTATCACTTAATAAAATCAAACAAAACAAAATAGTATTCCATCCCCCCAAGCCCACTGGTCCCCCACGAGCCACACGTGAAGAATGTTAATTAATTAGAAAAACTCACGATAACCAGAAGGAGTTGAATTGAAGATGGATGTTTTCCTCCTTTCTTGATATAGAAGTCTGTCTTGAATGTACGAAAGCAGAATAAGAGGAGAGATACGCCGAGTCCCTCCAATTGGCGTCCACATAGGGGATAATTTCAGATTCCTAAAACATAAGTATTTATGAGACATTTGAAATGTACAGAATGAGCATATAGAATAAAAACAGTTTTTTTTTCTAATAAAAAATAATCCTTGGGAAACAAAAATTTCAATATCTATATGCAAATACATACATGTATTTTTTAGCATTTGAAGAACAATCGAACATTACATTTAAAATAATTTACAGCTTAAAAAATCAAACATCATTTGTTTTAAATGGAAACAGATGTCAGTTTAGAGATAAACTAGATCCTCAAAGTTCTCAAATCCAAACTTATGTCTATCATTAAAATTCTTTGCCATTTCAAAACGTTAATTTGTGATTTACCACTTAAAATAAAAGGTTGAGATTACATTGGTTTTGTTCTATAAGAATCGAACCATGCACTTTTTCAACAATATCATTTAGAAATTAGTTAATTCGTGTTATAATTAGTGAAAGAACTCAAAATTGTGAGGGAAACTTTTCGTTAGAAAGATCCAAAAATAATATAAGAAATAAGGGTGTCACCCCTTTTTTCTATTCCTCTAGTTCTAAACTAAAGTATCTTTTTTAGTAATAACGAAATTAATCTTGTGGATGGAAGACGTGCTTAAAAGTTCAAATGCAAGCTTTTATGTTCTTAGAGGAAACCGATAATAAGAGCAATTGCGAAATGAAATTAAATTTAGATGTTACATGATTATTTAGAGAAATATTTATTTTAAACACAAACACATCATGAGAAAATTTACTTAACACAGTTTCTGAGAAGATTTCCACTTTTTTCCGAAAGATATGCTAGTTATCGTAATTTCCAGATTTTTCTCTTTGGTCCCATTGAATGAAAGGTTAACACCTTTGTATGTTTGAGTAGGAACTAAAAAAAGCCTTGTAAGTAGAGAAAAATTAACCTAAAAATATTTTTAAGCTTGTTTAAGTTTTATTTTTAAAAAATGCATACTTATCTTTTAAAACAAGTTACTAGTTTTTGAAAAATCTATCCTTGCCATAGGTCAACTATTTTTGAACCTTTTTTTTTCAATATTTGAATACCTGCACCTGGAATAAGCCTATAATAAAAAGGATTATAAAACGGATTGAATAAAAGGGGAAAATATTACCCTTGTGGATTTTACTTTCTGATGAAGATTGCAGATCGCAGGATTTTCAGCAGACGTGGTTTTTGGCAGTGAGTATATTTCACAATAATATGGAACTAAAAGGACATAGAATGAAAAGTTAAATCCTGATACAGACATTTCGAATGTTTTCCTTAAAGGCACTTTTTAAATAAGTCCATGAATTGAAAGGTTTATAGAGACAGAACCTGTATGAGAAAATAAAGAGAGGTTGAAGTCAAGGCAAATCTTTTCGATCGTTTTAAATACAGTTTTGGATTACAATAGATAATTTCACAAGAAAATCTGCTAATTTTGTACCTGTTTTTTACACTTTGTAAAGAATCTGTGCACAGGAGGTGATAGACACAAATATAATAGAAGATAAGAGATAGATAAGAAGAGTAAAAAAACTCGAATGAAATTGAAATTTACTTGCTTTCAAAGAATTTAAAGAAAAGATAAGGAATTTTATGTGCAAGAGAATTATAAGTTTTCTTCTATATCAAAATGCAATAAAAATAGCTTCTCTAGAAGAAAAATTGGTATTGATTATGAAGCATGAAATCTTAGAACCAGAATGTTAAAAATATGTGTTTTTCTTTTCTATAAAAAATTATCTTTGAAAAATTTCTAGGGTTTGAACGGAATTTCTCAAAGTTTTTACTTAATATTTTTTTAAAAAGAAAATAACTGTTGAAGTTTCATTTGACACTTATAGTTCTTAGAAAAAAACAATATAGTAGCTAAAAAAAACTGCAGTTGTCTTAATCGGCGTGAAAGTATTTCTTGAACATAAAAAAAACAATAACAAAATTGATTAAATTAGCGAATTGAATTCAGTTTTGAAACTAAAAACCTAGTGTTAAAAATGACATTTTAAGAGCAAATCATCATATAATCATATAATTCCCTTATCTTAATGAAAAACATTAAGCGAAATAATAATTATAGCATTAGATGCAGAATATAGTTGAAAGAAGTATAACCTTGGGGCAGGAAGTAGCAAATCTTCTTCTCCAGAACCTTAAGATCAGAACCTACCGCACCCACTTGCAAAAACGTCTATGAGGGTGTACTGAAAAGACTCTGAAAATTATTGATTCTTAACGATAATCTTGAAAAAAACCTAACATATGAAAAGAGATAGCATAAATATATTTTCCTGACAGTATTAGTTACACAATATAATTATAGTCTTTCGTTTTCTTTAAAAAAAAAAACATAATTTTCGACAGATACAAAAAATGACATGAAAAGACATAGCATTAATATATTTTACTTACAGTATTTAATTACACAATTCCATTTTATCCTTTCTTTTTCTTTAAAGAGAAAACAATTTTCTATGAATAGAAAAAATTATCTTTAACAAAATAGTAGTAGAACAATATTAGAATATTAGTTAATATAGTATATGGTTTAGAGAAGGTATCATTATTTAAGGTTATTAGTTTCGTTTAAAATACTCAATCAACTAGCCAAATAAAATATCATAATGGTATTTTTGATTTAATTATGCCGAGGAGAAATTCTTAAATCAAAAACAGGAGATTTTAATTGAAAAATTACAAAAAAAGATAGAGAGGATATATAGAGAAAGGATAGAGAGAGAGAGAGAAATTTGGAAGGGAAGTAGAAAAAGGTTACTCCTTATCGTTTTTCCTTTGATAAATGAGAGCTTCATCCATCTTAAATGGAATTCCCTCAGTCGATGTTTCACTCACAAGTTTCATATTAAAAATCAAGGTTTTTTTTTATGAAACATAGTTATTCATTCCTAAAAAATGAAAGAAATGATGTTTGTTTTACATAGAAATTACAGGACAGGATAAGCCCAGTGAATTGTTAAATGAGGTTTATCGCTTTTGGTTGGGTGCACCTTTTCAAGTAAAAAGGAGAACCGAACTAAAAAAATTTAAGTTAGAACTTGAAATTGTCTACATGAATTAAAACTACAATTTTAAAATTACAATTATCTATCAACACCTAAGGAATTCATTTGAAAGAATTTAATGAAATCCCTTAAAAAATTTAAGTTGGAAAAGCTTATATAAATTAAAAAAATTAAAACGAACAGCTGATTCATTTGCATTACCAAATTAAGTTAACGATATATTGATAAAATGTTATGCTAAAATTCCATTAATTCCATAACTTGAAAGAGAAATTATTATTGTAAGAGAATTGTGACGATGAAGAAATAAGTTGTGTTCAAGATGATGTAGATCTTCTTTTATTGATGGTATTTACTGACCTGTAATGAAATAGGTTGGAATACTGTAATAGAAAGCAGTTTATAAAAACTCTACTGGTTTTTCTTTCATTTATTGTTATTTAAATAAAATTACGACATTTAATAAATCTGTGATCTTATAATGAAGTGTGATGAAATGAAAGCTAGGGAAATTTTGCAAAAATGCTAAGGAGATCAATAGAGTCAAAACAAGTTTTGTCTTAAAGAAGTGGGAAAATTAACAACACACACACACAACATACAGAAAATCTTAACTAAATTTATGGATGTTAATGTACACTTATGATTGAATGGAAATATAATATTAAATGCAATATATAATAGCAATTTATAATTGCTAGAACAATACATAAAAGCTAATATAACTGATATCCAACCGTTTTTCCTACCAAAAAAATGCATAAAATGAATCGATGATATGAATCCAATACACTGCATGAAATGTATTTATGGACTCCAAGTCATGGGTTGTTAGCTACAATCTAAAATCGTGGAAACCAAATATCTAAACTGTCTACATTATCACTCCATAAACTTCGCTTTTAAAATTTCAAAGCGTATTAAATATTTTGTCTTTGCAAAGCCTAATACACTTTATGAAGAAAACAATCATTTAAAGAGTGTAGAGGTAAAAAAGTAAGCAACTAATTATAATAGAAAAATATTAAAACAGAAAAGGGAAAACATTAAAAAATGACTAAATTGAGAAGAAATTAGAGAATATAAATACTTTTTTTTCTTCTTAACCATTCGAGTTTGAAGAAGAAAGGACTTGTTTAACGGAAATTTTATCCATTATACTTATCTTCAAGTAAGAGATGCTATTCAGAATGAAACCGTATTTTTCCTTATTTTGCTCTTAATTCAATGAAAAACTGCCTGTACACACGTCTTAGAAACAAATCATATTCAAAACTGGAAAAATGATACATTTCAATCACACAGTTCCACTTTGAGGCTCAAATGCCTATGGCAACGAAAGAGCGTTTCAAAAGCCCAGTAAATAATCATATTCCTCTCAAACACAAAAAAGAGGATCAACATGAGGGACGTCTAAGGATAAATTCGTGTTTTATTTTGAAAAAAAAAACAAATTTTAAGTATTAAAAGTGCCCTTTTAGGAGAAACTCATCATATAAATCCATTATCTTAATTAAACGCATTAAAGACAAATATGATATTAAGTGCAAAAGAAGATAAAGACTACTTTTAAGAATGATGCAACAAATCTTCAGCTTGGTAGCACCGGGAACGAAACCTGCCGTACCCACTTGTGAAAAAAGTATCTGAGGGTAATCTGAAAAAAATGTCAAGATACTTGATTATCAAATAAACAAAAAGATAATCTTGGGGGAAAACTACAGCATTTTCTTTTGTTTGAAGACAGCATAAAAATATTTGGCTTACTTTTTTGTAGTTTATAATTAAAAGAATAATTTATTAATCCTACATTTTTACAAATTATAAAATATACAATAGTATGTTCAAAAAGGGGACCTTTCAAGTGAAAAAAACTACTGCCTGAATTAACTATATAATGCATGAAATAAGAAATAATGGGAAAGGGAATGAGAAGAAGAAAAATAAAAGTATCAAAATTACCTACAAATAATGCCACATGTGTGACAGGGAAAAAGCACAAAAATATATTAGTAATTATTAATTTCAACAAGACAAAATAATACACAACATCAAAACATTTATGCATATACACAAGGCTCGATGTTACGCGTAGAAAGAAGCAATAAGAAACTCCTTAGATGAAAAAGTATTTTCATTTATAGTTAATAAATAAGTGTACGAGACCCTCTTGAATGAAATTTTATTAGAAATAATACAATATACATAGTTATTCAACATACACTAAAATATAACTATAGGAAATTAATAGTACGGGGGAGGGCTGTTAAAAGAAATTTTAACATGAATATCAAACATATTTTAATCACATATGAATACAATAGTAAAGTATATAAGATACATGTTACTCGTAATAAGAATTAGAACAGAATACATCAGGTGGTAAATTCTTTATTTTGATATTAATAACTACATCACAACTTGATATATGAAACTTTTTCAAACCGTTTTGGAAAAGAAAAGCATTAAAACTAAACTGAATGAATAAGAACCAACTTTTACTGAAATGATCTATGCGCTTTGCTTTTTAGAAGGGCTTTGAAGCTTAAGCAAACAAAATATAAATTAATATTTATATACATGAAAAATGATGAGAAATATAGATGACACACAAACAATAGTAGGATCAACATTTCAAAAAACGGTATTCCTTTCATAAATGCAACATGCTTTCCCGAAAACAGTTTGAAGAAAACAATTATCTAGTAGCCTAAATGAGTAAAACCAGGTATACGAATTGTAAAATAAATTATTTTTTTTAACAAAACCATCATAATAAGTAATAAGTGGATTTTTCCCTGTTGGCAACAGTGTAAACGGAGCCAAGTGTGATCCAAGTGTATCATAAGCTATCTTTAGAAGACTGTCATAATTATTTTTAAATATCTGCATTTTATATATTAAGTGGAATATGGTTTCTTGGAGTGAATTTTAGTTCCTTCTTAACAATTTGGCATGGTTAAAATTTGACTCCC
This sequence comes from Tetragnatha versicolor, assembly GCA_024610705.1. Taxonomy (NCBI): domain Eukaryota; kingdom Metazoa; phylum Arthropoda; class Arachnida; order Araneae; family Tetragnathidae; genus Tetragnatha; species Tetragnatha versicolor. Next base: position 45,750,737 of record JANDEH010000009.1, read on the forward strand.
GTAATTTTTATGATAGATTTAGGTAGAGATCAGAGAAAATATACATCGACGGTAAAATACGCATAGAAAAATATAAGAATAGAACATCGGGGGGAGTATTTTTAAAGGGGGGAGAATATAGAAAATAAAATAAATAACTGAAAATTTCAGAGGAATGCTTACAACTTCCAAACGTTTCTGCCCTTTATTAGTTTATGATCACCTGGTATAAATCTTATAGTTTTACTACAGCATAAAAAGAAACTTTTCTACACTGTATAATGTTAGTATTTATAAAAAGGGTCGTGGGAGACAACTGGAGCTGACCTAACCCCTAAAACAAAGGTCAACTTACCCCCAGGAACAGCTAAAAAGGAATTATTGTTAACAAGTGTTTTGTGTTTGTGTTGTATGAGACATTGGGAATGAAACCATGACAGCACCTTATAGAACGCAAGTGACAGATGTTTATTGAAAATAACAAGAGCAATTCCTAAACTCATCGAGAATCACTCTAACTAGACAATATCCACAACCCGGATACTGCCTTATAATAATTAACTATCATTAAAAGTTAATAGTCAGTTGGCCTTAGAAAAGGTACACTACCTTACAATAATGGATTGGACACCAGTGTTAGGCTTTAAATGAAAAAATGCATGATTTAATTGGTAGTGATTGACTTCTTATACGCTGCAATCTCATTATTGACCTTTCTGGGATTACTCTCAATAATATTTTTTTATATTCATTTTTACCAATTCGTGCTTTAAGAATATTTCTATCTCATTCCTAGATTTTGACTGTGGTCCCCATGTCTTTAAATGCTATCCAAACTTACCCAAAAAATGTTTTCTAGGACTCTTTTTGGACTCTGAACAAGCCAGAGAAAAATTCACATCCTTATCTTGTCCCCCCTCAGTTTGACAAAGGCTTAACCAGGCTAGGGAAAATTTGTCAAAACTGCCTTCCCGGAAGTAACATTTGTTCATGTTATAAAATTGTCAGATGGTGGAAAGAATACAATAGTCTAAAATTTTCATTTGGGCATCAGTGTTTATTTTTAATTGAAGAGATAATTTGTGCCATTAACAACAGTAACGTTCCGCAAATTCACACCCCCACAAACGAGAATATATCATCACTATGTTTGACGATTGGTGCATTGCACTCGAAAAAAAGACATTCCTTAGATATATTTCAAACTCAAGCTTGCCCAATTGACTGGAAGAGTGTAGCTTTGATACAACTCTCCCAAATTTCAGCAAATAGCTATGAGAGGAAAACTTCCTCAATAAGTACTTTCAAAGCCTCAAGTTCATTTCTTTTTTTAAAAAATAGTCACAAATTTAACCAGAATTAACGAAGGAACATTATAAGGTCACATGTAAGCATTGGAATGCAAAAGAAAATTAGGTACAGTCGCATTTTCGCAAATTATATGGTGTCCGGTCTACTACTGTAGGATATATTGCATGCAAAATTAAATCATTACATTTATATCATTAATTATGGAATATCTAGATAATTTGCTATGTTTTAGATATTTTACATACTTTATAATTTGGCCATGTGTACTGACTATATGAAACTAAGTGATTGCTCGTTGTAAAAAATTTAAGCTAGTATAGATAAAATTACCAGGTTCCCAATTTAAATCAGATGTTCAGCATCCATTATCCTATAATGTTAAAAAGGTACACGACTTGTATCACTTAATAAAATCAAACAGAGCAAAATAGTATTCCATCCCCCCAAGCCCACTGGTCCCCCACGAGCCACACGTGAACAGTGTTAGTTAATAACAAAAACTCACTTTAACCAGAAGCAGTTGAATTGCAGATGGATGTTTTCCTCCTTTCTTAATCAGAAGTCCATCTTCAATGTACGAACGCAGAATAAGAGGAGAGAAACGCCGAGTCTCTCCAATGGGCGTTCTTAGGGGTTAATTTCTGAGTCCTAAAACATAAGTATTAATGAGACATTTGAAATGTACAGAATGAGCATATATAGAGTTAAAACAGTTTTTTTCTAAACAAAATAAGCCTTGGGAACCAAAAATTTCAATATCTATATGCAAATGCAAACATGTATTTTTTTTTGCATTTGAAGAACTATCAAGATAATTTACAGCTTTAAGCAGGCCCGTAGCTACGGGGTTGCCAGGGGGGGCTGAGCCCCCCCTGGCATCTTCATTTGCCCCCCCTAGAAAACTTTCACGAATTCTATCCACAAGCACAGCCATGGGGTATCAAGGGGGGCAGCTGCCCCTTTCTAAAACATGAGTAATTTACTTATAGCTAAGTTAAAACCCAGTTTTTTAGGGTCAAATTTTCAAAAATTTTCTGGGGGAGAGCCCCCATACCCGCCATTTGTATTTAAACCTTTATTATTCACAATTTCTTTTAAATAACAAGTTCATCAAAATCAAAATTCTACTTAAAAATGTATGTTCGAATTTTGGTCTACAAGTATCAAAAGCAGTGTAAATCCCTGTTTTTAGGGTCAAATTTCCAGACCAAATTTCAAATTTCCAATTCAAATTTCCCCAGACCCCCCCCCTTTGATACTTGTATCCCCCATTATTACAAAAAAAAACATGTTTTTATAGTAATATAAGAACAGATCACACGAATTAATGAAGTTCTCTTGGACGTAAATTCATCCCTAAAATGTAAACACAAACTACATTAAATCTATTTTAAATATGCATGGGAGGGGCTGACTAATATTTTTAGGATCCTACCGAAATAAACTTCGGTAACTTCGGCGTATTATCCCGTCGACCGTTCAGTGGCCGTCTAATTCAGCGGCATGACATCAATAGAAAAGTCAATGGGATTTGATAATGTTTTTGATTAAGCGGTACGGTCGACGGTATAATACGTAAGAACCTAAACTTCTATAAATATACCCTACCACTGACTGGAATAGGAGAGGGAAAAAATTTACACCCTTTATAAAATTATGTCTATTTGAAGATTAACAAGGAGTGATCCCCTCAATTTTCCTCGGTTTCCTTTCCAATTCTGGAGCTTACATGGAGCAGTTCCTTCCATACTTTAACCCAAAGGATCTAAAAATGGGCTAAAACAGTACTTTAAGCTTCAAACTTCTAAAATTTAAAAAAGGAAAACTTAAGAAAACAGAAAAGGTAAAACTAAGAAAAATTTAGGACCTAACTCCTTTGTCCTGAAACAAAAGTCTTGTAACAGCTCCATAGGCCTGAGAGTCTTATGGGTTTTGTCCCTTAGTCAAACAGTTGAACTTACGCCCATGATACCTCCTGAAAACCCCCTTGCCCTCCCTGAAAAAGTCCGAGCCCCACCAAAGGAAAATTCCTGGCTACGGGCCTGGCTTTAAGAAATTAAAAACATTTGTTTCGAATGGAAACAGATATCAGTTTAGAGGGGAACAAGATTCTCAAAGTACGTACTCAAAACCAAATTTATGACAAACATTAAAATTCCTTGCCATTTCAAAACGTTAATTTGTGATTTACCACTTAAAATAAAAGATTTAAACTACATTGGTTTTGTTATATAAGAATCAAACCATGCACTTTTTCAACAATATCGTTTAGAAACTAGTTAATTCACGTTATAATTTGTGAAGGAACCCGAAATTGTGAGGGAAAGTTTGAGTTAGAAAGAGGAGAGATCATGAAAAATATAAGAAATAAAAGTTTCACCCTTTATTCCTCTATTTCTAAAATAAAGTATCTTTTTTAGTAATAACTACATTAATCTGTGTGATGGATGGCAGTCGTGCTTAAAAGTTCAAATGCATGCTTTTACGTTCTTAGAGAAAACCGATAAGAAGAACAATTACGAAATTAAATGAAATTTAGATGTACATGATTATTTAGAGAAGTATTTATTTTAAACACAAACATCATGAGAAAATTTACTTTACCTTTTCTGAGAAGATTTCCACTTTTTTTCAGAAAGAGATGCTAGTTATCCTAGTTTCCAGATTTTCCTCTTTGGTCCAATTGAATAAAACGTTAAAACCTAATGTAAAGAACGATAAGGTATAAATTAAGAGTAAAAGCACTCGACCTAACAACATTATTTCCTTATTTCGAAAATAAATGCTTAACTAATTTAATTGTAGAGTGTATAAAGTAATCCAAGGGTTTTATGTTACAGTAGGAACTAAAAAAAGACGTGTAAATACAGAAATCCTTATCTAAGAATACTTATAAGCTTGTAACTATTTATCATTTTATTTTTTAAAATGCATACTTTTCTTTTAAAACAAATTACTAATTTAAAAAAAATCTATCCTTGACATAGGCCAACTTTTTTGTGTATTAATTTTCTTATATTTGAATGACTTAACCTGAAATGAACCTAAAAGTAAAATAATTCTTAGAAGGAGTGAATAAAATGCTATAAAATTTTACTCTGGATTTTTCCTTTTTGAGTTTTACTTTCTGATAAAGATTACAGCTCCCAGGATTTCCAGCAAACGTTGTTTTCACCACGAGTATGGTTTGAAAAGAAAATGATTTAATTATTTGGCAAACAACCTGATGATTATTTAACTGAAAGATGATAAAAATGTTCTTTATTTCTTTCAAAATAAAAACACAGATTATCTAAAGTACATGGATAAATTTGCAAAGCATTTGCACTTTTTTTGATTTTTTATGTAAGTTTATATTACTTATATATATTTTCAAATTATAAAAAATAACTATAAACCAAGTGCTTCAAATTTTGAAGTAAAATTTTTTCAACACTTGTGAAATATAAAGTCTTTTTAATTTTTAAGGAATAAAAACACGAGAAAAATTATTTCAGATAGAATTAGCACAGACGAACAAAAGAATGAAAAAAAGAAGTCAATTTTAAGGCATAAAAATGTCTGAATATATTTGTTTCCATCTAAAGAACTGTAAAACAATAAGGACTACAAGATTTGTAAACAATTTTAAATTTATGCCTTTTTCAATTTTTTAAATACAGAAAATAAAGAAAAATCAAATAGCAGAACTAGAACAAATAAAAAGAAATGACACCAATATAAGGCAACTGATGTGTAAATATATTTGTTTTGTTTAATGATCTCTCTCTGGTTGGGAGTATTTATTAATTTCGAAAACGCTTTTGATAATCAAATAACCATTGTATGAATCTTATATGGAATTATGTTGTTGATCTCAGATTATCAAAACCAAAGTTTTTAATTAAAACATTATTATCAGCATACTTTAAGTTTTATAATATGAAGAAATGAAAATTCTTATGAAACTAAAAGTCGAAAGTCGAAATAAGCTGTTTATATAATTTTTGTTTTAAAGAGATACAATGAGTTTTTAGTTTTTATCTCAATCAGTGAGAAATTGGGATAAGATTTCCCTAAAACATTGCACTGAAACTAACTAAAAGAAAACTTGAAAAACTAAAAAGGATAAGTAATCCTCTTAAATCTTATTTCAAAGACTAACTTGGTATAATAATCATATCAAAGCCATAATGATATCATTTATAAATATATTATTTATAAAACAGAAGTGTCTTTAGACATTGGTTTCAGTCTAAAAAACTGTAGAAAAGACTGCATGATTGTTAAACAATCGTAATATCTTCATATAAGAAATAAAAAGCCAAATTAATTTGGTTTATTTCGGTTTCAAAGAGCTAAGGTAGAACACAAATAGAAAGAAATGGTGAGAAACTGGTTTAGAATATCTCGAATTTCGTAAAGAAAACTAAAACTGTAACTAAATAAATGACAGGAAACTTGGTAAACTAAAGGAGGTTAGAAAACCGTCAAAGAGTCAGCAGTCTTCTTTCAATGACATTTTAAGAAGACTAACTTTGGGGGAAATAATTACCTATATACCATTACGATAATAATATTGAGAAGTATTTTGTTGTCTGAACTAGAAAAAGATAATGTATAAGAATAATATTTGAAAAAGAAAACATTTTTCAAAGTGAACAACTAAAAAACATGGTCTGTAAAAGACTGATGAAAACTCACAAGATTTTATAATAAACCACTAGCTGATTTAAATACTAATCCAAAATTTAATACGAATTATATTTTAGCGAAAATGAATCATTATAAACAAATAATCTTATATTGAATTCAATGTTGCTCTCAAAGGGATCCTGCCTCTTCAGATGAAACAATTAATTTTAACAAAAAGCGCTTTACAGATAGTACAAAAACAAGACTAAAAATACTTTGAATGAAAACATGAAGAACAAAACAAGACAAAAGCATAAAAGCAAAGACAGAAAGTGTAAAATATAGGCAACATTGATGGCTGTATGCGTATTAAAAAGCTGCTGATAACAAAGACCTACCATAACTAAATTAAAATTACTAATAACATAACAAACAGGTCATAAAATCCTTTTTTTCTCAATGTGAGAAAAATCTATTCATTAATCATGAAATGATTTTCAGATAAAAGTTAGGTTTCCTTAATGATGCTGCCTTACTGTCATCGAAAGATAATAAATTTATTTAATTAATACCAAAAAGGTCGCATTTATAAGACGGGAGGAAAACTCAAGCCCGAAAAGGAAGCATAAAAATACTATAAAATAAATTTTTAAACCTAATAAAGCTTTTAAAACTTCAGAATACTCATAGCAATGACAATGAAAAATCAACAATAACATGAATATGAAAAAATAAAAGAAGAGAAATAAAATTAACTGATATTTAATTAACATTCACTTGGGTAGAACATCCCCATGTGTGATAAAGTTTTTTTTCCTCAATCTAAGAGAGAAATCTATTTTTAATTAAATTAATTTCAGATAAAAATTCACTCTCTTAATGATAATAATGATGCCTCATAGTCATCGAAAGAGAAATGTATTCAAAGAGTACGAAAAAATGCAGGGGGAGTCCCATTTAAGTGACAGAAGAAAAAACTCAAAAACAAGAAGGACACAAAAAATACTGTAAAATAAATTTTTAAAACTAGTAAAGCTTTTAAAACTTTAGGATACTTGTAGTAACAAAAATGAAAATTCAACAATAATACTAGTTTGAACCTCAATTAAATATCAAAAAGGTGGTTATTTGTTAGAGGAAAATACTGTTCTAATTAAAAATAACACCAGTTACCACTCTATAAAACCAAAATAAAAGAAAGAAAAAGCAGTATAGAAGTAGAAACAAATACAGAAGTTCAAAATAATATAGGAAAAATAGATGTATGTATTCAAAGACCTACAAAATAAACTTAACTTAATAGTTTAAATAACTTTCACTTGGTTAATAATAAACTTCACTTGGTTAAATAACATTCATGCAATAAAATATTTTTTCTCAATACGAGAGAAAAATCCTATTAGATATGAAATTAATTTTAAAAAAGTTAGATACGTTGTAGCAATCAACTCTTTCAGCATCAACGTGAAAGATAATACTAATGATGATCATGATGATGATGATAATACCTCAATGTCATCAAAAACATGTATCACAAAGAGGGGGAACCGTTTAGGTGACAAAATAAAACCTCAAACAAAAAAGAACACACAAAATGCACAACAAATTTAAAGAAAAACCTACTAAGGCTTTCAAAACTTCATGATACATATGGTAACACAGAGTATAAAAATAAAATAGGACTGAGAGAAAAAAATATCTAAAATAATTTAACTTAATAAAAATAAGCAATTATTTAATTAACATTCATCTAAGTAAAACATCCATGCAGTGAAATATTTTTTTCTCAATCTGAGAGAAATCTATTCTTTATGAGATGAATTTCAGATAAAAATTCACTATCTTAATAATTATAATGATGATGATGGCTTATTGTGATGATGATGACTTATTACGAAATGAAATTCAAGTCCCCAAGGACAGAGTCCCATTTAAAGGACAGAAAAAAGACAAAAATTAGACTAAAAACTAAAAAGGACAAAAATAGGAAGGGCGCACAAAAGTTTGAAATAAATTTTTAAACGTAATAAAGCCTTTTCAAAACTTAAGAATACTCATAGTATTGTAAATGATAATATAAACCACATGTGAACAGTTACTCGAAAACAATATAAAGCTTAGAGGAGAGAAAATTTTCATTCAGAAACCAAAATATATACCAAAAAGAAAATTACTTGGAAAATATTGTACTTATAAAAAATAACACTTGTTACCACCCATTAAATAAAGAACTTAGACTTATGAAACCACGTTGCTGAATAAATACATAGAACTATTCGCATCAAAGTCACGCAAAGTTTTCATTTTAAAATACTTTAAAATCTTTTGTCCTTCACCAAGCACTTGAAAGTATTTTTTAAATACATGGAAATGTTTAAAAAAATGTCAGATACCTAAAACAACATTATAATTTACTTATAGCTACAAACAAAAAATTGAATGCAGAAAAATTCAGTTTAAAAGACAATCCTGAAAAACTGGAAATAATAGTAAAATTTTCATCTCAAAGAAGGAAAGTTTTTAGAGTAAAGAATAAGAGTTTAAAGAATTACTGGTTTTAAAATAGAACACGTGTAATTAAAAGAAAGAATAATGTCAAATGGAATCTTCTTAGAGTAAAAAAGAAAAGTGTAAGCAAATCAAATTAACCAAAGCATAAATAATTTTACTTGAAAAGTAATTAAATGAAATAAATAACCCATTTAATAATTATCACAGTGGGAAAAACGAAAAAACCGATTTCAAACTCAGATATCAATATGATTATACCATGTTTTAACTCACGATACAAAATTACTCCAGATAAATTAAAGCACACAATGTCAATATTTAAAACTATTAAATCAAGAATTAAATAAATAATATTTAAAAAATTACAACTTACCAAATGCGGAGTTCCTAATAAAAATAAATAAGCGCAACCGATGTCGAAGATCTAGAGAAACCAACTATATTCTTCAAACGATTTTATTCAATTTGATGACTAATAAATTTCGTTTTGAAAGAGATAATTATGGAAAATTCCAGGACGAATAATTTTACTTCCGCCTTCTTCATAAAAAATTGTAAAAAATTATTTTTTAACACTGTGAAGACCTAGAAATTTTTTAAAGCTAAATTTATAATAATTTAGAAAATGTTAGAATTTTTACTTGTGACAACTTTTAATTAAGTTTTGTTTTTCTGTGTTGTCTCTTTTTAACAACTTATTTTCTCTTAATAGTAATTTACATGTTGTTTTCAATAAAAATATCACATTAATGTTAACTTCCTATTTTATTACCTTGCATTAAAATTTAAAACTCCTGCTGTTCTTTCATTACATTCAGTACTTAACGAGAAAAAAATTTGACTGAGTCTATGAAAAAGACATATTGAGCGAAGACGATGAAGTTTTTGAAGTTGCTTTAGATTTATACCTCTTCCAAACACGACGTTCAAAGAGTTGTTAAAAGTAATTAACACTGATAATGAATTACACTCAAACCTGTTTTTGTGCGAACCTTTTATGAGCGATTTTTTATTTGTGCGACTTGTTCGTGCGATTTTTCCCTTCGAACAGAATCTCAAATTAATGCATCAGAATCACCTTGGTATCAGCTTGTGTTTGCATCGTGCACGAGAGCTTATTTTTTGGCACGGTATGACTAAAGATATAGAGCAATATGTGCGACAGTGCTCAGTTTGCCAAAGCACATCTAGGGCTCCTAGTGGAGCCTCTCTTTTGATTAAAAGAGAACAGCAACGTCTGCATGCTACCAGTGGCGGATTTCCAAATGTGCCGCCTATAGGCTGAACCAAAATTTGCCGCCTATATGCTATACATCTAACATCTTACAAAACTAAACAGGGGTGTCATATCAGTTTTTGGTTGGGGGGGTCATATAAGGGGGTTTGGTACATGCCGTGGCCGTGACAGGACTTTTGATTTCTTATTTTTTTTGGGGGTGCGGTCTAACTGAACGTCTTCTTAAGGTCACGAGTATATTTATACCTGAAGTGTTATATCGCTTAAAAGTAATGTTTTACACGAAATATTACAATTTTACAATGTAAGCTCGAAGTAAAAATGGGCGGTCTGGGGTAACCCCCAGAAAACTTTTGAAAACTTGCTTCTTAAAAAGAAGCGTTTAAGCTCAGTTTGAGACCCTTGCACAGGGCCGTAACTAGACTTTTTTCGGGGGGGTTGCCAAGAAATTTTCTTGAAACTTTATTTCGATTTTGTTAATGACTTGGTTTGAAGACAGCGGCGGATCCAGGATCTGGTAATGGGGGGGGTCTGAAAATTTTCAATATTAAAATCGTCCTCCAATACCATAGAAGGGGGTCTGGGGGTCCTCCCACAGAAAATTTTTGGAAATTTAAGTATAAGAAGCAGATTTTCAACTCGTTTTGGTGCACCTAATCCGGATTTGGGATATACATTTTCAAGAATTTAATTTACATTTTGGTAGATTTTAGTATTTCGACGAACTTTTTTCAGGAAAGTGGTAAATAATAGGGTTCGAAATTCCAAAGGGGGGGTCTGGGGGCCTCCACCAGAAAATTTCTGGAAATTTGACCCTAAAAACAGGATTTTGACTCGTTTTAGAATCGCTTTTCCCTTTTTACACCCCTGAGTTCCCACTTCCCCTCCTTCTCACAGTCAGTTCTTATTACTTTTGGGTAGGGGGCTAAAGTCCCCTAGCCCCCCTTGATCCGCTAGTGTGATGAGTAGAACTCTTAACTCACGGCCCCTTTTATGATTTCACTCATTTTTAGACTAACCCGAAGAGGACCACTCCTTGTAAGTCCAATATTTTCAAGGAACGACTGTTACTATAATAGATTTCAAAACTTCAAGGGGGATCGGGGGTTCTCCTTAAGAAAAATTTTGAATTTTGAGTCTTAAGAGTATTATGCATTTTAAGGCTAATATTTAAGGAAAAACAGTAGGTAAAAAATTGATGTCAAAATTTCGTCCTTCCTTTGGATACTGCCCTGCCCTTACAGTTCCTTGAAAACCACAGAATTTTCTGGGGGAAAATGTTTCAACGTCAAACGGGGACCAGAAGTCCTGCCCCAGAAAATATTTTTGGAAATTTCCCCCAAACTTGTGTTTATCTACTTTTAAACTCTATGGAGAGGAGAGAGCACCAAAAGGAAAAAACTTCTTGTAGGCAGCATAATTTTCAAGGGGAAAACACTGTATAACATATACCTAAATTTGAGAGGGGAGTGTGGGGGTTCTCCCCCAGACATTTTTTTAGAATTGTCTATTTAAGTATTGTTTAAACTCATTTTGAGACCCTTTGGGTAACAAAGAGAACAGTTCCTTGTAAACCACAGAATTGCTTTTTTGAAAGGACGTTCTCGTCTGAGCTTATGTTTAGTGTTTCATTTCCCCTCTCCTTTTTTATTCAGGTAAAAACATATGGGCCGTCAAAAATTTGCCGCCTACTAAAATTTGCCGCCGTAGGCTACAGCCTAGCTAGCCTATTTAGAAATCCGCTACTGCATGCTACTACTCTACTTCAGTGGGTGGTACACCATCTTTTAAGGACGGAGACATGGTGAAGCTGAAAACTGCTCATCGCCACTGGGTTCCGACGATAGTATCTTTTGTGTAGCTGATGCTCCGCGTTCCTATTTTGCCACTACTCCTGATGGGAACGTGTTGAGATATAACACGGAGGTGCTCAGACCAACTAGAGCCGCTCATACCTCCTGATCGAGAGGTTGCTGTCCAGCCTGTCCCCTCCTACAGCTTCATGTCCCAGAGCTGTTCCTCCTGCCCCTGTTTCCGTTGTGAGAACCGGCAGTCTATCCCCATCTCTCTCAAGTGCTGTGCCTAGTGATGTAAAATTCTCGGTAATTCTCCTAGAAGCTACTAAAATAAGTTTTTTTTGGGGAAAAAAATTTTAGAAGGTATATATTAACTTCAAATCAGGATAAATGTTTTTAAAATCACTAATACTCATGAGAATATTCTCCTAGAATCTAATAAAATAATTTTTTTGAAAAAAATTTTTGCAGGTAGGGTCACTTGGGGTAAGTGGGACCCCTTTTTGGCCTAGTACATTTTTGGAGCTTCATAGAAAAAATTTGAAAGGGTTTATTTTGTACTTGTTGACTAATTTCGTTAAAGAGTCTATCGATAAACAAAAATTTATCAGTAGTTTCTAAATTAAAGCTTTATATTTTTCTTAACTGGCCTTTTTATCAAAAATGAGATGGGTGACCCACTTACCCCAAGAGATGGGGTAAGTGGGTCACCCCCTCTTTATTTATATTTAAAGCAAGCAAAACTTAAAAGGAAGTAAGTGGGTATTACTTAATAAAGTACAGTAAATTTCAATATAAAATATTTTATTCTAACTGTGTCCATGAGTGAGAAATATACTCACATCAAAATCAATATGACAAGGCTAGAATAGAATGAAAAGCAAAATAAGTATTTTAAAGAATGTTTTGAAAGGCCAAAGGGATATGTTTTACTTTAGCATATAAAATAGTGTTGTAAAAACATAATAAGGTTGATTAAGATTTATTTTGGCACTTTAATACACATTGTATGGTAAAAAAGAAATCATACACACTAAATGAGAATGAACACTATTGATGAGATATTTCACTTTACTCACCATAACTTAAATTAAAACGCAAATTTGATATAAAATTTCGATCAAACTATTTATAAATTTTAATGAATTTTGAAGTGGTGAGTAAAAGGTCTTCTACTTGCTACTATAAATCGAAATTTTCTGAAAATATTGGGGGGAAATTGTCCCTATAACCCCCCCAAAATCCGCCCGTGTCTTCAGTTGTAGTTCCTATATCATATGGGACCCTCTAAAACCACTTATATCATAATAAAGGGTCCCACTTACCCCACACTGAGGGGTCCCACTTACCCCAACCATGCTAAAACTATGGGGTAAGTGGGACCCCCCTGTTAAACACTTCAAAATTAAAAATTTTTAAAAATTTCAAATTGCCGTATGTAATTTAGGTCAAACTCTGCAAAACAGTTCAATAAACATTAAAATGTAATGAAAACTTACCTGGAAATACTTCTTTGAAAAATACGTCTTGAACTCTCCAAAAAATCAATTCTGGGAATCTATTTTAAATTAGTTCTATAATCTTAAAAATAAATTAAACAAATCTCAAATATATGCAAAACTCATCGGTGTGACAAGCTGCAACATAATCAATGCGAGTAAGTGTGAAATTTCCTGTACATATTATAGTTTTAGGGGGGTGACCCACTTACCCCAGTGACCCACTTACCCCAAGTAACCCTATATAATATTAACTTCAAATCAGAAGAATATTAAAGATTATACAATGAGAAGACATCATATATTAAAAGGCGCAAGTTCAGAGTTGCGTATGCTTGGCGATTTTTGGCTGTTTAGCGGCACATTTAGAAGCCAAATGACTCTTTTAACATGAGTTAGGGTTACCATATTAGTCATCTTTAACGCTAAAAACTTGGCGCATACGCAAGTCTGAACTTGCGCCGGTAAATGCAGAGTAACCTAGATGTATTATATTAACTAAAAATTATGTACATAGAAATGTTTTTCTGGAAATAATTTTGTAGAATCCTAATGAGAATATTCTCATGAAAACATAAGGACATGCAATTATACACGAGTGAAAATTTGAAGATCCTATATATTTCAGGGACACACACAAGTCTTAATAAGTAAGATATATTCTTACTTATTATACAGGGTGTTTCAAAATTGCGTTGCACGGCTTTTATTCGGAACCAACACCTCCTAGGGTCATGGAAGTAAGGTCTACCCCTAGGTAAGTGAGCTTGGAGAATGCACTGAAATGACTTACAGTGCCCCTAGCAGCGAAATTAAAAAGTTAAAAAATTAATTTAAAAACTAAAAGAGATAGAGCAAAAACCTCAATGAGAGTATTGTTGCCAACATCATGAAGAACTCAATGAAAAAAAATTCATGAAAATATATTGAATATTCGCCGAGATATTAGCATGTGAAAATAGCACCGTTTCAGAGGTGAAAAAGAAAAAGTTCGCATATTTGCAAATTTTTTTGATTTTTTGATTAAATTTTGTGTTCTTTAAACTAAAAAAACACAAAAATACAAAATAACACTGAAAATTTTGCAAATATGAGAAGTTTTTCTTTTTTGACCCATGAAAAAGTGCTATTTTCACATGCTAATATCTCCGCGAATATTCAGGATATTTTCATCAAATTTTTTCAGTGAGTTCTTCGTGACGTTGACAACAACACTCTCACTGAGGTTTTTGCTCTATCTCCTTTTGTTTTTAAATTAATTTTTTTAACTCTCTAATTTCGCCGCTAGGGGCGCTGTAAGTCCTCTCAATGGATTCTCCAGGTTCACTTACCTAGGGGTAGACCTTACTTCCGTGACCCTAGGAGGCGTTGGTTCCAAATAAAAGCCGTGCAACGCAATTTTGAAACTTTTTTTTATTTCCAATGGCAGGGAATACAAAATAGTAGATGACAAATACAATAAACACCAAAAGGGTAAACAAAAATATAGACCGAGGTCATCTTCCCAATAGCTCCCTCGCTCGCCAATATTTGGCAGTCTCGGACTCTAGGGTGCGGAGCGTCCTACATCGATGGAGATGTCTTTGTTCATTGGCTCTTTCGAGTCGCATAATCTGCATTCAGGATGATCAAATATGTGTATACGGTGTAAGTGTTCGCCTAGGCAGTCGTGACCCACCAGGAGGCGAAAGAGGGCCACAGCATCACGTCGAGGCTTATCTGGTATTGCCACTAACTCTGCCTCACTCCATTTCTTATTCTTTATACCCTCCTGAAGCCAAGAATAGGTTCTCATTTTCATTATACCCTTGATGTATAGTTTTATGGAGTGGTAGGAAAGTCCAGAGCAGTTTGACCTGCTGAGGAGGCGTTGGTTCCAAATAAAAGCCGTGCAACGCAATTTTGAAACACCCTGCATACATTTGAGAATATTCTCATGATAGATTTTTCCTCAAATGAAACACTCCCATGAGGAGTTTAGCGGTGGGGGAAGTATCAAAAATTTTTTTATTTAATACTACTGTACAACCAATGCCTCAGTTTTGATATTTTATTTTTAAAATATGGGAAAAACTTAATTTCTAGATTGGATATTGTTCCATTAATTATGCTTTGACCTTGACCAATTCTGTGCGCGTCACAAGAGCCCTAAACATATAGCTATTTTAACCGAATTTTATTGAGAATATTCTCATGAAGGGGAAAATATAAATGAATCTGAATTTAAAATTATACAAACAAAAAATCTAGCCAAATTATTCTTTCAGAAATAATTTTTATTTTTAAGGGTGATTCTCTACAAATGTGAAAAATTCCGGTTCAGGGGTCAAGAATCCATGTATTGTCCTAAAATTAATTTTTCTTTACAACATTATGATAAATAGCCTTATGATAAGTATGGCACATAAGTATAACAAATTTTGAAAGCAAAATTTAAGGAATTAAAAAACTTGAAAGCTCAAAATTTCATAATTTCGGCTTGTCCCACTACTTACATATGCTTAAATAAAAGGAATTTTAGTGTACTCAAAGCATATTTTCACCCGATATTTTTATATCATATTATTAATCATATCTTATAGTATATGTATTTGTGGAAGAAATTTTTTTTTGAATTTTTTAAATAACATTTTCGAATTGAAACATGGTTGTCCCACGCAATAGCGTTATTTACTGGACTTGAACATTTTAGTTAATTATGAGGCCTAAAAAAATGACAGAATGAAGCAACTATTCTTTTAAATTATTAATTATAATCAGAATAAGTGGATATTCACTTTTAGTGCAATTATAAAGTGTTTTAATTGGAAAGTTTTTATTTTGAACAGTTCATAACAGAGCGTATGCTTTTAAAACGTCATTATCCTGTCCTCCATATCTCCTAAACCAGTGGTGCCCAACCTACGGCCCGCGGGCCAAATGTGGCCCGCGAGGCTGATTCATGTGGCCCGCGGACTCGTTAAATCTTAAAAACAAAAACCACTTTCAGAAATCTTTCAAGAAAACCAAGACATCATGCGAGATATTATGGCACTTCCATCTAAAAAAAAGATGATAAAAAAGGAATTCTTCAACATTCGGTAATATTTTTTTACTTTTTTGTTTTGGTTATTTCTAGATATGGGGAATTTTCCATTAGATAAATGTTTTTCAGTATCAGTTAGCCATCTGAATTCAGTTTATAAGGATCTTTTTAGAACCAAACTTCGAAAAAAGTCCGATCGTAAAAAGTTGAAGATTCACTCGAAATACCGAAACATTCAAGAAAAGTGGACAAATTCATAATTCTTCATTCAGCGAGAAAATAAACCGTTGTCTTATATGTCAGGAGACTGTGGCAGTGTTTAAAGAACACAATATCAAGAGACACTACGAAACGAAACAGATAATCAAATCATCTTAATTCAGTTTTAAGGATGAGTGTTACAAATTTATCCTCCAAACAGGTGCAAAACTACTCATTGAAAACGGGTTTGTAATTTTTCTTCATGTTAAGAAAAATCATTAAAAATGTTTTTTATGTGGCCCGCGAGATAAATCTTCAAAAGCAAATTGGCCCTCCGGTAAAAAAAGGTTGGGCACCACTGTCCTAAACGAAAAGGAGTAAAAAATTTAAATTTGGATATGTTAGAGGTATTATGATTTTATGGTGAATGTGAAATTTTTAGCCCTAAATATCAAAAAATAAAAAAATGGCGAAGGAATTACTTATAAAAACGTCATTATCCTGTCCCGTCATTATCCTGTCCTCCATATCTCCTGAACGAAAAGGAGTATATTATTGAAATTTGGATTTGTTAGAGGTATCATGATTTTATGATTATTGTGAAATTTCGAGGTCTAAATCTGAAAAAATAAAGAAATGACGGGATGCTAAAAATCATCATTTTCCTGGCGCGTCATTATCCTGTCCTCCATATCTCCTAAACGAAAAGGAGTATATTATTGAAATTTGGATGTGTTCGAGGTATCATCATTTTATGGTTATTGTGAAATGTTCAGGTCGAAATCTGAAGAAATAAATAAATGGCGATATATTTATTTTCTACGGTGTCATTCTCAAAGTAGCAGCGGTCGCGCCGCCACTCTGACTCGGCGTACCGAAAATGCACATCACGGTTAATCACCGTAAAATTTAGATGGGAATATTTTCCCACACTAAATGTACTTAAACTTTACTGCCGCTTATTGTATATCAACTAGGACGTGTTCATCTAGCATTTTAAAATAATTCAGAAGTTTTGAAAGAAATTTTATTTTTCAAAATTTGTGTTTTTATTTTTTTAGATTTCTAGAGAATCACCCTTAAGCAAAAATTAAAGTGAACTTTTTGAACCCACTTTGAGAATCAATATTCTCATGATAAATTAATTATATTTTTTTCCTGTAAAATAAGTATTAAAAAATTGGAAATATTTTTCTCAACAGATAATTTTAATGTGATGTCCCTTTCTTTTAAGAATATTCTCCTGATTTTACAAAGTTATATCAAAATTAGCTAAATATTAGGTTTAAAAGGTCCTTTAGTTTGACAACCATTGCTATTGGTATTACAACAACTGGCTCAACAACTATATGGAAAGAATTAAGACTCCTCTTTTTTATAAGATTATTTTCTCCCATTAAAACTTGCTTCTAATATACTTTAAAAATATTTTTTACTCAATAAAATTTACTTATTTATTAAAAATAATGCGAAATAATGAAATTACAGTTCAGAGAATATTCTCTAAACTAAAGATGACTTTCTAAGGGTAAGTTTCACTAAAGTTATTATTATTTTTAGGTTTTTAACACTAATACTACATGGCCATTTCATATTATTAAACATATTGACATTTATTTCCATTTATCTGTCAAAAAACAGAATATTCTCGATTTTTCTCAAAATTCTCGCCCCTGGAGAATATTCTCAGAATATTCTCGTTTTCCGAGAATATTATCCGGAGAATATTCTCGCTTTGCATCACTAGCTCTGCCCCAAACTTTTCAAAATTCTGCTACCCCACCGTCCCGTCCAGTGATGACGGTCGAGTGGTCCATCCACCGAAAAGACTGGACCTTTAACTGTTGTGTTTTTTTCTCGTTCATGTGTCTGTGTTTAAGTAATTCTATATTTCAATGTGCATTTTATGTTTCATATAAATATTTGACATATTTTTTATTCAATTTTGTTTCAAACTTTTAAAAGGGGAGAAATAGCCGATTGAGAAATTTTTTGATTGCAAAAAAAATTATCAAAAATCGTCTTTTCCGAAGCACCTGAAAACGCTTAATTGCATGCATAGTGACGTCACAATTTATTGACATTGCCTAAAATGTTTGATTTGGATTTCTCACCGTCACCAGAAGTGTCTAGAAGGTATATATTTATTAAAACATTCATATCGGACACTTCAGAAAAAAGAAATCATCAACTAAAACATAGAAATTCAATTTTGATTGAAATTTTGCCCGATGGAATTCTACGTCACTATGCATGCAAACACACTTCGCGTTTTCAGTCACGTGTTTTTTTCTCGACTCGAAGTGTATATTTGGACGGCCAAAACGGCCAGTGGCGCATGCGCTGTAGGTCTCGTGATGACGTAGCAGTCTCGGCGCTTAGTGATGGAACCAATGGTATACAGTGCCTTCTCGACTTTTAAATTAAAATATTTAACTACTTGTACACTTTTTTGAAAAATTGACAAAATATTTCATTTTGTTTTCCAAAAAACGGAACACTTGAAAGTTTATGAAAATCTGACACATGCAAGTTCCTTATTCTTATTTTCAGAAGCGAATTTGAAGAAGTGAAGAAGATTAACTGTAAACCGAAAGTTGGAAAAATCTATCAACAAATAAAAAACGAAAGTGCTCTTCTAATCTAAAGTTCTAAAGTTGATTGTATTATCAAATAAACACTGATGAAGTGTCTTATCGTTGTCATTAAACTGAAAGGTTTAATAATTTGAAGACGAGCATATTTGTTATCAAGTGTTTGAAAATTGCTTTTGTTGTCTTATCGTTCCACTTCTTTTGATGTGTTGATTTGATAAAGTACCGTAAGTATTGACAATCTGTCATCTGTTGGAGTTTTATTTACAAAGTATTTTTCACTTACCAATTTTTCATTTATATTTTTTATTTTTGTATGACTTATGGTGATCAGTCGTGCAATCAACCATGTGTTAATTTTCTTTATTCAATATTTTTTGGCCAAAATACTTCCATTAAAATTATAATCCTACCTAAATATATGTGAGATCTGAAAGTATCTACTTTACTTGTCTTTTGTTATAGGTAGGGGAGACCGGGCAGGGATGGGACACCTCTAAAAAATCTAATTAAAAACAAAATTATCTTAAGAGTGTTTCTCCCAGAAAGCAACCATACCTTCATACTTGTTGCAAAAAGTCTGGACAGACCCCTGTTGGTATGTCACCGCAATAGTTTTTTGCCACCATACCTACTTTGTAAATGTCCCCTGACTTTTGCTTTTGCTGATTATATCCTTGTAGAATTTAAAACCTTAATTAAAATTGGGAGAATTAAGTTAAAAGTTAAGCGGTTACAAAAATGCTTTCTATGCTAATAATTGCAGGTTTAGGTACTACAAAAATGTTTTAACCTGCTACAAATATTATGTTTAGCTGTTACGAAAATACTTTATCCTGCCACTAATTTTTAGTTTTAAGCTGCTGCAAATTGCTTTGGCTGGTGCATCATCCCTGATTCCAATACACATCACACTTCATTAGCAAATAATTTGTTACATTTAATTAACTATATTCTTTAAAAATTAAGTATTTATCATGTTTTTATGTATTTAATAGATTTCAAACTATGGTGACCAGAAATCTTTCTGTATCTGGTCCAGAAGCATCAGATGATTTCTGTGTAAAACTATCAGATGTAAAATGTGCAGAAGAAAGCTATTTGAACGATGATGATAGATGTTCCCAAGAGAGTTCTAGCCCAGAAGTTTGCCAACGAAAGTAGTAATTTATTTATATTGCTTTTAATTTTTCTTTATCTTGATAAAATTCTTTAATATATATTTCAGTTTTTATTGTTATATACTGTTTTAAACTATTTTCTTATTTATTCTCTTGAAGTTTTTAAATCACAGGGGTGGAAAATCTGCGCCAACTGTGCCAAACTGCGCCAAAATTGGCTACCTGCTCCAATCTGCTCCAAAAATGGCAAAATTCCCATTTTTGCGCCAAACTGCGCCAAAAACGCGATAATCCGTTCAAACTGATTCAGTAACCCTGAAAATCCATCTGATAAGAAAAGAACCAATCCTCAGCCACGAGAAAAATGACGATTTCTAGCGAAAAAAGTCGGGGAAAATCGCGATTATTCCGCGTTAGTTTCGTTTTGCTCGCGGAGTTTTCTGTTCTTCCGATGTTTGGACGGCCGCGGAAGTCGGCTTCTTGCGTTGTTGGTGCAATGGTGGGAAAAACAACTTTACAGTGGTTTGAAGTCATGAAGTCCGGTGGTAAGGATCACGTTCCGGGGAAAAGTCGAAAAATAGCGATTTTTCGCGAATATACCGTTTTTACGGCGTCTAGTTGGAACTGGCTTCTTTTCACATTGTAATAGCAATGCAAAAAACTTTTAGCGTGGTCAGAGGAGCCTTATAAGTCTAGTGATACCTCTGACAGCGTTTTTATCGATTTAAAGAGTATTTTCAACTAATTTTTCTTAAGGATTTCCTAAGTTGTAATTTTTTACAAAAAGATCTCTTTGTAGCAATATTAAATAATAAAGCAGTGTTTTTCGTAATGCTTATTAGATTATAACCTGTTTTAGATATGATATCAAGGGGGATAGCAGAAGGCTGGGGACCTGTGTCCCCCCAAAAAAATCAGACTAGGTGTCCAAAACTAATTAAAACCCTGCTTTTTTGGGTCAAATTTCCAAAAATTTTCTGGGGTAGGACCCCCAGACCCCCTTTTACACTTGGAACTATAATTCACAATTTTTTATAAATATTAAGTTAATCAAAATACGAATCGTACCTTAAAATATATGTCCACAATTTGGGCTAAATGTGCAAAAACTAATTAATGCCTTCTGTTAGATCAACTACATCTCGCTAATGACCATATCCAATGAAAGTCATTAACCCTTTGTTTTCTAATGTAAAAATTAAATTATAAATGCTTAAGTAGTTTTTATAATTACTCCTGTTTTTTTCGCACATTTTAATGCCTAATAGTAATTAACTGGACAGTTCATATGAAATTTGAAAAATTCAGTTGTATTACAACAAGTTGATCTATGTTACGGGCAATGTGAAAAATTCTGGGTTTATTTAGGTCTTTGAAAATAAACGTTTAAGTTTCACATGCTTATGCTACTATAATATAATTTTTCAGTATATGAAACCTAACTATTAGATTAGCCTGATGCAGATTCACTGTAAACTTATACGGAAATGAAATTCGCCTTGATACAAAACCACTAAAAGCTTATACAAAAATGCATTTTGACTTGATACAAAACTGCCTTAAAGCTGATACAAAAATCATTTTTGGATTTTCCACCCCTGAAATCATCATCAGTGATAGAAATCTTTTCATTTGTATAACTTTATAGGAAATGTAAGTATCAGGGTTGCTTGATTTATGTCGACTTGATTTAAATTAACATGATCACATGATTTAAATCACTTGATTTTTTTAAAATCCTTGATTTAAATCAAAAATGTTAAACTATCACAATTTAAATAAAAAATTAGTTGTATGCTTTAAAAATGGTTTGCAAGATCATTTGCACAATTTTTTTAATCTGCTAGACTAGATATGTAACTAGGAGAGATAGGTTCGAGTTATTCTATTTAAAATTGCCTGCAATTTTAAGAACAAATTTTTACTACCAATAACAAAAATGTTTATGACATAAAAGGGTAAATAGCAGGGTTGGGGATTAATAATTGTGATAAACTAAACAAGGAATTAAAATCTTGTATTTTTTACCTGGTATCAACTATTTAAAATTCAAGGTGGAGGATTTTTATCGAAAACTTGTTTGTAATAATGAAACTAAACTTATTTAAAACGTATCAACTATGATTTAGCGGTTAAATAAAACTTGAATCATTGTTTGTAATTCTCTCACCTTTTGCTTTAAAAAAATTTTCTGGAATTTCTTGGCTAGTTCGTGAGAACTTAAAAAATTAATAATAAAAAAACTAATGGGGATTAAAATGTGCCGTCTTCTGTTATGTTCTTAGGGTGCAGTTGGATTTTTTGTCACCAAATTTTGAAAAATCGTAGTTCCCGACCTTATGGTTAGATGACAGCACTATTTTTGAGGATTTTCAGCAGCCAAGTTCCCTCTTTTATATCGTGTAGGGAAATATCGAATATTGCGATTGGATCGATTTCATCGAATGAAATAACTCAATGTTTTAGGCTGTGGGGAGCCTAGTGGTTAAGGCATCGACCTTGGGATTGGAGGGTCCCAAGTTCGATTCCCGACACCGCTGTAGACCCATCGAGTATATGCGGAGTACGTGCTCGTTAAATCTGTGGGTCCGAAAGTCCTGAGGTCGGTCATGGCGCAGTTTACCTTGGGTCCAGGTGTCTGGAGACTATTTCCCTCCCCTTCAGATGCATGGCAAAATTGTGGAGGTGGCGATAGATAGTGGCAGCATCTATCATCTCATGAGGCAGAAGTCGGACTCCTGCCATTTATGGGCCTCACTTTCTCAGGAGCCGCACCCCCCTTTGCCTTGAATCCTTGTGGAGCTTGGGAATTCCAAGTGGCACACGACAACAACAACAACAACTCAATGTTTTACGATCTAATCGCCAATACAAGTTTTAAGCCAAATTAATCGGTGTTAAACTTTTAACTTGAATGAAAAATGGATATTTTATGATCCCTTACACTGGTTTCTCTCATACACAATTAATTTTTTCAACGCAATAACATCACGCTAAATTTGATTTTTTTCTGTCTTTAGAAAAGATATCAATCTATTTTAATCTTAGGAATTTTCCCGAGTTCTTCTTTTCTCTAGTTATTTAGTTATTTTCAAATTATTTTATGATGTTTTAAGACGCAATGTTCTTGATTAGGATAAAGTTAATCATTACCTTTATTGGTAATTGCATTTGAATTATTACTTCTTTATTAAAGCTTATTTGGACTTTTCAGTTTGGGATCTTCACTGTTAAGGAATAATTTAAAATGACAAGTGTAAATTGTAGTTTTGAAGACTTTTCACACCTCCGATTTCCCATGTGATGTTATTCTTCGGTAAGGATCACTATGATAAACACTGGATGAGAAATCATGCAAATAAGCATCTACATTTAAGCAACGATCGACACGTTATACAATAAAGTTTCAAACATCTATCAATACTTTTAGACTATTTCCTATGTTTAAAAACATCGGTTGCCCATCTTTTCCCTTCCCTCTCCGATCATTTTCAAGTAAACGGAAATC
The DNA here is from genome assembly GCA_024610705.1 of Tetragnatha versicolor. Classification (NCBI taxonomy): domain Eukaryota; kingdom Metazoa; phylum Arthropoda; class Arachnida; order Araneae; family Tetragnathidae; genus Tetragnatha; species Tetragnatha versicolor. The sequence continues at coordinate 45,774,133 of JANDEH010000009.1, forward strand.
GAATCTGAAGATCCGTATAGAGCAAAAATACTGATTAGTGCTTCTCTGTCATTTATTATATTATAGCATTCCTGTAAGTGTTCTATGGAAACACCACTTGATTGTCCCTATGATCCTCTAATCATTTTTACTCGCAAACTGTAATTTGATCGCTGTTATTTTAAATCCCCTCCCCTATAAGAAATAAGGTCAGCATCTAAAACACTTCGTAAAATTTGATCATGAACAACCCGTTCTTAAAACTTTATGTAATAATTAAAATTAACAATAGAAAAAGATAAATTTTACAAAAATTCCTAAGATTAGATTAGATGGATTATTCTCTTAAAGACAGAAAAAGGTCGTCATATAAATAAAGACCACATTGTATGCAATCGAGCTAAATTAATTTGTAATTGCGTTGAAAAGATTAAATGTTGATGAGAAATAGTGTAAGCATCATAAAATATCCATTTTTCATTTTAAGTAAAAGTTTAACACAGATCAACTTAGCTTAAAACTTGCATTGACGATTAGATTACGAAAACATAAGTTTCATTCGATTCTGAAATCGATTCAATCGCAATATTCGATACTTCCTTACACGAAATAAAAGAGGGAACTTGGCTGCTGAAAATCCCCAAAATTAGTGCTGTCATCTACCCATAAGGTCCGGATCTACGATTTTTCAAAATTTGGTGACAAAAAATCCAACTGCACCCTAAGAACATAGCAGAAGACGGCACATTTTTATCTCCTTTAGTTTTTTTATTATTAATTTTTAAGTTCTCACAAACTTTTGACGCACCCTGTACATGAAATGGTATTTTGGTTGATGACTAAATTAAGTAGGTCCAATATCATATTCCATTTTAGTTCGTCTATTCATCCATTATCTGTCCCATTAAATATCAAAAATTTTTGAATGGCATTATTCAGATATTGCTAAATTTAGTTGTTATTATTGATACATAATTTGGTACACAGCTTTCGAAAGAGTCCTCCAACTGCCATGTTACCCACAGCTCAAATGATGACTAACAACCATATCGATCTAAGTATAATATACTTATGATTATAATTATAATTTGTAGATTATTATTTTAGGATCTATTAATAATTAAATCTGTGGTTTTCAGTCATTTATTAACCTGTGGGTAAACATGGCAACTGGAAGACTCTTTCTAAAGCTGTTCCTGTAATTGTTTATTTATACCAGTTCTTAATCATTGGTGATATTTATAATATTTTTTTATACATAAAACAGCTTGAGGATGCATAATGAGACAGATAATAGAATTAAACCACATCTAACAAATAGGTATAACTAAAAACCAATAGGTTTCATGTAATATCACTTTTAATGGCTATCATCAGTATGCTGTTTGCTAGGCTCTATTCTCCTTGTACCACACCTCTTTTGTACAGGTGTATCAAGGGCACATTTTTAATCTCGTTGTCATGGCAGCAAGGAAATTAGGGTCTTTAACTAAGTGGCATTACAATAGATAAGGAGAGAGTGAAAAGTGGCAAAATTGCATGACCTAGATCCTTTTGGTCCTTTTGACCAGTAGCCACTTAAGACCATCTCTTCATCCCGACTTACCCTAAATCTTAGAAAGGAACCTTCTGTTGTATTTGATGCAATTGCTTCTTATATTGAATCATCATTAATTTTAATTAATACAAATTAACAATATGGGTTCTTTTATGATGTCAAAAAATTGTCTTGGACAAATCTAAATGCTATTTTACAGATTTTGAGTATAATTTACTTTTGTTCCTACTAAAGACATACATTTTTTCTTGAGATTTGTATTATGCTTCATATGTCTTGTTAAAATTAATGTTTTATTTTTAGCTCCAGTGATGATGATACAATGCATACTGTTAGTGGTTTATATGCTGGGGTTTTAATAGCTATTGTTGTGGCAACAATGCTTACTGAAATCAATTATAAATCTGTACCTGAATTTTTCATTCATGTAAGTACTTAAAATACTCTGTTTGTATTATTTGTCATAATTATATAGTGTATAAAAGAAAGTATTATTTTCTAGAGAAAATTTGTATTTAACAGAAATTATTTCTGGATCTTACCTAGTTCCTCTTAACCCAAAAATTTAAAAGTTATGCATTCAGGATATTTACTATTAAAGGAAAATCACAGGTTAATCCAATCCATAATTAATTTGAACTCTTTGAAAGAATGCCTAGACTCAAGAGCAGCTGCTAAATAATGACCATGTGTAATACAACCATAATACTTGAGAATACTTGACTCAGGTAGTTTTCTCATTTTGACTGCTTCACATCTTACTGTCGAACCAAAGATACTAAAAGGGTCATGTGATTGTGACAGGCGATGGAATTATTTCGGAGGGAAGTAAGGAAGAAATTGATGGGCAGTTGATTGAAAGCGGAGAAGATATTTGCTTGCTTACTGGAAGCCGCTTTGTATTTTACTTTCTAGCTTTTTTGGAAGCTAAGATAAGTTCGCGCGCTTACGAACCTTGTTACATTTTCGACACTATTAATCACGAGGTCAATCGTAAAGGCTTCGTCACAGAGGGGATATGGGGATATATCTCCCTCACACTTCTAATTAGCGTTGTTTAAGGGTAGGTTTACAACACAGTAATAAATTTTAAGGAAATAAATAATTAGTCATTTGGAATAAACTAACTTATTTATTATACTATTTTACATTTTCAACATTATCTTCAAACACACAACAAAAACTAATTGCAAAAAACAGGCATATATGAATTTTTTTTGCAAATTTTCTTGCATCATAGAAGATATAATACGATCGATGATAAAAAAAATGATATCGCATTCTGTAAAATTTGTTTTGAAGTACTATCAAAAGATTTACCCTGAAAACTTAAGAGGAACAAAAATCTTAAGAAGGAAATTCGATTTTTTGTAGTATAACTGTTTAATTAAATTAAAACTCATTCATTCAAAATTCAAACGATTTCAAGACTTAAAAAATTTGAAAAAAAAATCTAAAGTAGTAACAGTATTTTTCTCTCTGTCCAGGCTTGGACGTGGCTAGTTCACAGGAGCAAATGAAAAATCATAAAATTCCTGATCACAATCATGAAAAATCATAAATTTGTATTTTTATTATCTAAAAAGTGTTCTTAGATCATTAAAACAAAAATAAAAAAACCTTATGAACGCTCCTGTGAACTAGCCACGACCTTTTGGGTCGGGATTATGTATTTCATGGCATTTATAATATGCGGGGTAAAATTGTGACAAGGCGATTATTATAAGGGTTTTCAAAATATTAAAACATCAACTTATAAAAGCTGGAGATAAACCAGTGGATTTAACAAAATGGTAATACATTCCGTTCAATTTCGATCTAAGATGGAAAAAAATCATATATAGTGTCAAAAATGTAACAAGATTTGTAAACGAGCGAACTCATTTTAGCTTCCAAAAAAGCTGGAAGGTAAAATTCAAAGCGGCTTCCAGTAAGCAAGTAAATGTCTTCTACGCTTTCAATCAACTACCCATCAATTTCTTCCTTACTTCCCTCCGAAATAATTCATCTGTCAAAATCACGTGACCCTTTTCGTATCTTTGGTTCGACAGTATCTAGTATTACATTCACTTCAGTTTTGCTGAAACAGATTCAGAAAATGTACCCTCTTTCTAACATATAGAAAATATCCTTCTGCATCATTTAATAACCATTTTGTATCTGAATTCTGTTTATCCATTCTTAGTTACCTTAGCTATTAGTCTTTTTAGTTACAAAAACCAATTTTTCTATCTCAATGTTAGTTTCTTCTGCCAGCAAATGTTTAAGATTTCTTTAAAGCAACTTTAAGTTTGCACCCACCATACACACATGCATTTTTGATAGGTTCAACCATTTTAAAAGGTTGATAAGTAAAAACATGTTAAAGGTTCGGTGCTTAATTGAAGGGGGAGTGGGAAAAGGAGGGTATGCAACAAAATATTGTTATGTAGTGTTTGGTTTTAAAGTTTTTGATTGCATCTTTTGTGGTTAAACACCTCTATTATGAGACAATGATGTCTGTTAATAATGGTCCTAGATAGATGGGGTACCCACCACTCTAACTCATTTTTCTTGAATATGTCACATATCTCCTGCTTCCACTCCTCCATCAATTATTTACTTCCTTTCAAGACAGCCCTTGAATTTCATTCAAATTGAAATAAAGGCCCAAAAATTTTTTTTAATAAAACAGGCATGAGATTCTTCCGAATTTTTTCGGAACTTCCGAATTTTCCGATTTTTTTGGGAATTTTCAGACTTTTTCCGAATTTTCCGATTTTTTTGAGAATTTTCAGACTTTTTCCGAAATTTTCAGACTTTTTTTTTTACATTTTGAAAATTAAGCGTTTCTAATTGTTAATTTTTTTAAATCCTCAAAAAATTTTTGAAAGAAAAATTCAAGTAACGTAAAAACTAGAACTCTACCTCCCCTTATCAGCGCCCGTTCCCCATCGTTCCGGACAGCGCGTATCGCTCTTCGGCTGACCTTGCCCAGTTGCTTTCATTCTTTCTGTTGGCGCGTAATTTTTTAATGGAATATTAGATAAGAGTAATGACGACCTCCCGCAACGATATCGTTGTCCGTTTGGATGGAACTGATGTTCGAGCGATAGACAAAGGAATAGAGAACAGCTGGAGTTGGCTAGAGAAAAATTAATGGCGTGTTCGTTCAAGAATCCATAAGAAAAATCAGTAAACCCGGATTTGCCTACTGCTTAATATGTTCTAAAAATAATTTTCATACAGTAGAACCCCGATTATCCGCGGTGCTGATTATCCGCGAGGGCCAAGAAATTTTTTTAATGATGAGAGCAAATTTTAGATGAGATAAGAGAGATTTTAGATGTAGAGCAAAGGTTTCTGATGTACTGTACTATTTTAAAAGTTTTACATATCATGTTTTTTGTACAATAGAGCATAGTTTTTATGCTGAAATATTTTTTTCGTGTTTCCCTCTCATTTTAAGTCTTTTTTCGGGTTATCCGCGATTTTCACTATCCGCGGTACCCTTGCCACCCAATTCCGCGGATAATCGGGGCTCTACTGTATTTTATTTGATTTTTTCCTTCTCACTAGATATCGCCGTTATAGTCAAATAATTTGAAAGAGAACATCTTGGCCTTCATCACCATGTAATATTTTTAATATCTGAGGGTTTTTTTAGGAATATAGCAAGATTTATGCATAATGCATCAACAGCTTTAATTAATGGGAATGAGAAGTGATCTTTTTTCCCTAGCTGATATAAACTTTAGCATGTGTTTCCCGAGTTTCAGCTGGTTTCAGCACCTTTTTTTCTTTTATTGGAACTCAAGGAGAGTTGGAGTGTTTATTATGACAGTTATTACTTTTTATTTCTTCAAGATTTCGCTTGCATTCGGATGGAATTATTTATTGCTAAAACAGAAAACATGTATGTGTTTAAGTGTCTAGTTGAAATGGAGAAGGAAATAGATATTTTTTTAAATATATATTCAGAATTTAAGATGCTTAAACGATTTCGATGCGGTAAAAGTAGCTGAGACGCAAGTAGGTGCCAAGTATTACGATTTGACCGAAATATTTACGGATTCGATAGAAAATTACGGTGTTACGGACATCGATTAAAAATTACGGATTAAATGAAGTCTCGAAAATTTCTGCGCTTTAAAAATTATTTGCTTCCCTTTTCTCCATGCAAAGTACGATTTTTCATGGTTTCGTCAACTCGTAGCCTGTATGACAACCTGGGGAAACTTTAATATCGTTTCCATCAATGTTGAGTGGAATTTGGGCCTGCTATTGGTCTATGCCTGCTATTGGCCGCGAAACAATGAAAAAGCGGGACGTCTCGATTTTCTGCGGAAGAAACTCATGCCTGTAAGAAAGGTTCAACAATCCGACCTCCCTCAAACAAAACGAGGGAGGTCGAATTGTTGAACCTTTCTTCCAGGCATGAGTTTCTTCCGCAGAAAATCGAGACGTCCCGTTTTTTCATTGTTTCGCGGCCCGCGAACTAATTGTAATTCAGATTTTACTTTTCCGGATTATTTTCAAGAAAAATCACGAGTTTTCGCGGAAAATCGGGAAAGTTTCGTTTTTGTTTAATTCGCGGAGTGTACCGCTTCTGCCGCGATGCTTTCGTGGAAGGCCGCGGACGTCAGGTTTAAGTCGGCTTCTTCTCGCGTTGTTATTGCGATGTAGAAAAAACAACTTGACCGTGGTTCGAAGCCAACAAGTCCGGTGTTACTAAATCGTACAACAGCTCTGGTTACGGAAAGCTTTTTTTGAAACTTGGCACCTCTGCGAAGTGCCCCCCGGCCCGTGTGAGCAGCTCGATAGGGGCCGCCCGTCACGAAAGGAATAAAGAGAGGCAAAGCCCTTACTTAAAAAATTTTGATGGTGTTCCAAAATAAGCTAAAACCTTGATTTTTAGGATCAAATTTTCAAAATTTTTCTGGGGAGACCCCCAGACCCCCTTCTGGTACATGGAACTTTATTATACCCAATTTTTCGTATTATTGTCATTTATATGCCCAAAATCAAACTAAAAATTTATTTAAAAGATACATTGAACCCATAAAACTAAAAGGAGGGGTTTTTTTTCACAAAATTTCGTTCCCGCAGTTTTTCCGAATTTTTGCTTTTTTGTCAATCTCATCCCTGATAAAAATAACTCATCACTCTTGAAAATACACTCATAATGAATGGACAAACTGTTTTTTATATCAAAACTAATGTAACTTTATGTATTAAAACAAATGTAGCTGTTTTCTTGCTTTTCAAATGGTTTTAGTCTTACTTAAGACCTTCATGATTTAACAGTAATTTTGATAGTGTTGTTTCAACATTTAAAAATTTACTGTCTACTATCCTAATTTTATATTACTTTTACAGGATTACCTCTTCATTTACTTTCTGATAGTTGGCATATTACTTGTATTAGGAGGAGTTTTTATAAAATACCGCTATCAAGATGTTCCATTCCATAACTGTGAAAATGAAGTTAAAAACTCTAACAAACAAACCAGGGATCAAGAAGCAGTTGACATAAATATATTGGTTAAAATTGGAACTTCCAGTAAGCTTTATTTTTTCATTTAAACACAGAATACTTAAAAGTTTGTATACAGTAAAACTTTTATTTAATGTCATTGAAAAGACCATTAGAATGTAACTTTGTATGTAGAAAAATGTTAAATCATGGTTTTTAAGAAGTGCATGTATAAGAATTAGTTTTGAACTTCTGAACAATAAATGCATAAAATCACAAAGAACAGGGAACTTAAAATGAAGCCTTTACTCTAAATTCTCATAAAATAAGTTATACCTAGGCTATTGTGCTTTATGAAAAGTGAGGTTAAGCTACATTAAACTTGTGAAATGTAACCTAGTTTAAATCCCTTCACCCCCTTTTTCTTACATTTTGTAGTTCACATAAAAACGCTGTAAACCTTTTACAAAATTTATTGTTTCCAAGAGTTTTTAAGAAAATAAGGTTTGTGTGCAAAATGTGAATAAAATACCCCTTTTCAACGATTTTGTTCCTTTTTTTCTATTTAACAGATTGGGTTGAAGTTTTCAGGAAAATTTTCCTTTCTTATTCAAATATACAGGGTGTTTCAAAAATCTGTTTCGCGGCTTTTATTTGGAGCCAACGTGTCCTAGGGTCACGGAAGTAAGGTCTACCCCTTGGTAAGTGACCATGGAAAATCATTGAGATGACTTATAGCGCCCCTAGCGGCGAAATAAAAAAATTAATTTAAAAATTATAGGAGATAGAGCAAAAACCTCAGTGTGAGTATTGTTGCCAACGTTATGAAGAACCCACAGTAAGAAGTTTCATGATAATATCTTGAATATTCGCAGAGATATTAGCATCTAAAAATAGCCCTTTTCAGACCTCAAAGAAGAAAAAGTTCCCAAATTTTCAATTTTTTTAGTGTTTTTCTGTATTTTTAGTTGAATAAAGGCAAAATTTAATAACAAAAACATGCAAATTTGCAAACTTTTTCTTTTTTGAGGTCTGAAAAAGTGCTTTTTTCACATGCTAATATCTCCGCAAATATTCATGAAATATTTTTCTGTGAGTTCTTCATAACGTTGGCAACAATACTCTCCTTGATGGTTTTGCTCTATCTCCTATAGTTCTTAAATTAATTTTTAAACTTTTTTATTTCGCCGCTAGGGGCGCTGTATGTCATCTCAATGGATTTTCCAGGGTCACTCACCTAGGGGTAGAACTTACTTCCGTGACCCCAGGACACGTTGGTTCCAAATAAAAGCCGCGAAACGGACTTTTGAAACACCCTGTATAATCCAAAAATTTATATCACTCATAATGAGTAAAAAAATTGAAAATAAATAAGAATTTCCCTCTAACTAAAGAACTCTACTAATAGGGTTAATTGCTAGCTATGACATTGACCATTAAAATAATATTTAGGGTTTATGAAACAGAAGACTTGACTTAAATATAATGTAAACGTAAACAGTGACCTCTAATCATTTCATTTGTCAGAAAAAAATTCATGTTTTCTTTTATTTTCAATTTTAAGTTTAATAGTAATATTGTTAACTAAATGAAAATATGCTAATATCTGTTTAACGTAGGAAAAGATTCTTGATCATTGCCACAATTAGTGTCGGTACAGCTTTAGAAAAAGTCCTCCAGCCGCCATGTTTACCTACAGCTCAAATTATGACTAACAACCATAGAGATCTAATTATCAATATCATTATTATTAAATTCTAAAATTATAATAATTAACAGATATTATTTTAGGATTTAAAATTTATGATAAAAATTAGATATCTATGGTTGTCAGTCATCATTTGAGCTTTGGGTAAACATGACAGCTGGAGAACTCTTTCTAAAGCTGTTCTTTAACATTGCAGTTCCTTTTTTTCACCTCAGTATAAGCTTAAGCTCTTAAAATAATTTAAATATATTCTACAATTTGGGTCACTGAGAAAGTAAATTTAATAAAAAGCTTATTTTGAAAATCACTTTTTAAAAGTAACACACATTTAACAAGGGTATCTTTTCCTGATACTTTTGGGTCTAGGGGTAAAGGAGGGATGTATGTTAAAGGTGATAACAATTAAATATAAATAAATTAAATATACTATCATTTACAGAATTAGTCTCGTTATTTAATAGCCACACCTTGTATATATTTGTTTATGTTAAGATTTGTAATGTAGTATTGTTTTAAGCTGTTTTTGCTTTTATTTTTATATTTTGTTTTGTTTTATTGTAGTATCTGGATTTGTTGTTGTATTTGCATCTGTCTTGGAAGTAGCTTCTATTTTATCATCTTCTGAAAGATGCTTAAGTTATGGTAGTGCTTTTCATCCAATATTGAGGAGTGTATTTATATTGGTTCAGATTTATTTTTTAAGAGGCTCTGTAGTAAGTTTGCTTTTATTTTCACATACGAGGGTTGGTCAAAAATTATTTACACATTTTCACCTTAATAAGCCTTGAAGATTATCTGATTGATGTTTCTGGCCTCATGTATATTTTTAAGAAGCCTTATTTCTTTGCTAGTCTAGTGTTATCGAGTAGGTATTGAGTTGTCAGTTTGAACCAAAAAAGAAATATGAGCAATTTGATTTTCTATTAATGCACTATGAAATCTTTAAGAAATTCTCATTTTGCTTTAAAAGCTGATCTTAGGCATACAAGATGAGACAAACTTTTAAACCAATCAAAAAACGTCTCTGTTGCTTGTTGAATTAGTTAGTTTCCAATTAGGTCTGAAAATTATATGGAGCTATTAATTAGCTCTTAAATTAAAAGTGAAATTTAATTTTTGACTTTTCCTCTGTTTTATTATTTAGTTCCTGTGTAAATCATAGAGACCTTTGCTTGTGATTTTTGTTAAAAATTGTTCTTCTAAGGCGTTTTACTGCTTATTATGTTGAATAGTTAGCTTTTATAATTATTTTCTTACTTTTCATAAATAAGAATTTATTTACTTTGCTTTGCTTGCCATTCTTTACTTTTATGTCATACTTTTTCCCCTTGAAGAATAGTTAAAGTAATGAAATTAATTTATCTGTTTGCAAAATTATTTTCTAATGATGATTTTTAAAATACTCTTAGTATACTAAAATAAGATACTGTACTCTAATTATATTAATATTCTAGATCTCTTATATTCCATTTATTTAACTCAATGAATTTTTTTACTTTTTAGGAAATCCTAAATGCATTTGGCTGCATTCGAAATTTAGCTGTCATGCATTTGTTTACTTCCAATGTTGCTTTATGGATTCGTAATTTGCTGTGGGAGATTGCAAAAGAATGGGATGGTGCAGAACACCTTAATCGTAACCCAAGCATTGACATCCATAACTCCAATCTCAGTTTCACTATACATTCATTAGAATCTGATCCTAATTCATTGAATGTTAGCCTTCACTTTCCTAGGCATGTTGTACATCGTAAGTAAATTTAAAGTGTTTCACTTTTAAGTTATTTATGTAATTTGTTATGAATTACCCAAGGTTAAATAAATTCTCCTAATTAGAAGTTAAATCTATCAATAAACCTTTACAAGGTTTTCTCATCCTTCTAATATTTTTGGCAGATACAACTGTTTGTTACTTTCAAGTACAAAAACCTGAAAAGATGGACATGACTTCACTGCAATATTGCCTTCAAACGTCATCGGTTGGATTACTGTGGGAAAAGGCAAATCAATATCTTTATCCATTGATGGCTCAGTATTACTTATTGATTTCCTGCTGTTTATATATCATGTGGCAAAGAAATAAGTGCAAAAAAGGAAAGCCTAATTACCTCTCATATTGTCCTAAGAACCTTGACAAGAATATGAATCTCACCTGTTCTACCAAAGGACTTTTCCTCGGATCTGTTGTTTTATCAGCTAGCATCATCATACTTATAATATCATTCACTGTCGAAAAGGATTTAAGTTTAATGTTACATAGTATTTATTGTGTGAATTTTGTGTTGACATCATTCTCTGCCATTGTAGGTTTATTTCAGATTAAAAGTATGTATACCTGGAAATCCAATGAGGACATTAAATTCATCAGGGTTTTTCAAAAGCTCGGCTTGGCTGCAGTTTTTATGTACGGATCTTGTAATGTTATTTCTGGAAGCTTGTCTTATGATAAAGTGCGCTTTATTGCTTGTTTAGAAGCAGTTAGTATGATTCTTCAAGGTGTTACACAGTACTTGTTAATTGTTCAAGCATCAAAGAAAAAAACTGACGTTTCAAATGTACAACAGAAACCTGGTTGTCAATCAGTTGTGTTCTTAATGTTATGTAACATTTCTTTGTGGATGCTTGATTGCTTTGTTACCTGGAATCATATGCACAAATATCCAGAAACTGTATTTAGTGCCCGTCTATTGTCTGTAATTTCTCGATTTATTTTTCCGTTGGTAGTTTTTTACAGATTTCATTCTTTTGTATCTCTTTTAGATATCTGGCGTAATACTTATAAGTAAGTTTATTCGCAGTTGTAGTTTAAATTTTGTAAAATTAAAATATTTTTATTTGTTGAAACTAAAGATCCAGTTTCAAAAACTTAAACTAAGGAAAGTTACCTTGAGTGCCTTATAACAGCTAAAAATTACTTAAGTACAGTAGAACTCCAATTATCCGAATCAATTGGGACCGAACCCCATTCGGATAATCAAAAATTCGGATAATTGGATTTTTTCCGAAAAAAAGGGGTTTACTATAATTAATTGCTGTATGCAAGTTTAAAAATAGGAGGAAAAAATTATATTTAAAGAAAAAGAGCTGTTTATTAATTAAATGAAAAGGAATTTCACATACTAAAAGTATTTACAAGTGGTTTTCAGAATACAGTACGTACCGTTCTTTGGCAGTCATTGCTTTCTTAACATTTCAGTCAAAGTAAGTTGTCTTGGTCTCTTTATTCATTTTCGGGCAGCCAAATCGCGCATCCGCTTGAAAGTGAGTGCGGCGACGCGTCGTTCAAACCGGTAAATAATAACCGGTAAAGATAGGAAATATTCGCCCCTGAGTGGCCCGCGCCTTCTCCACTTTGTGCGCGCGCACAGAACGATCGGAAGTACCGCCCCGATCGTCGTTGAACGCCTGGTCAGGAGCAGGCGTTTTAAAACGTTATGAAATACGGTTCATTAGAACGTTTCTACGGTTCATTGAATCGTTACAGAACGTAGCTGCATTCGGCCCTGAATAACTAATGAATAAGAACACGAAAAAAGAACAAAGCGAACATAGAAATGTCAAACAGAACACGAAAAAGAACATTAAAAACGGCAAAATTCGCGGCGGAATTTTTTTTATTAATTCTGAAATCGATTCGGATAATCGGCGATTCGGATAGTTGGAGTTCGGATAATTGGAGTTCTACTGTACTTTTTTGTTGCTCTGAATATTTATATATATGTGTAGCTCAAGAATATTTTTTAAATGCTGTTTTTCAAAATGGTTTAATTTTTTATACTTGAATCATCTAAATTTATAAGATTCTTATGGGAAAAATGATCAAGAGAGATTAATTAATGTTCCTTTAACTCCTTTTCACGTAAGCTTGTTCTAATGCGTTTTAAAAATATTCCATAATGTATTAATACTATGTTTATTACAAGTATGATATATTGAAAATTGGGTATTTTCAATCTCAAGTATTAGTCTGCTAAAGTATTTTTAATGTTTTTTAGTGTTAAAAAGTAATGGTATTGAAGATTAAAAAGCTCTACTACTAGTAAAGCCTACTTAGTGTAGATTGAGTTTCTGAACTCCAAAGAAGCATTATATTTCTTAAACATTCGTATGATTTATAGATAGTTGTTTATATATTGTTTTAGTTTAATCTTCTTTTGCATTTGTTTATATGTGTTGCTCTGTTGTTTTAAACTATAAATTTTCTATTTGTATTCTTTTTCTCAAGGCTTGTTAAGTGCTTAAAATTTTATGAACTGTTTTTACTCTGATGTTTATGTGGTTTGCATTATTGTAACCAAATTTAGTATGATAGTTTTTTTCTATGTGAAACACACACAAAGTAAAGCATTTAACTTTTTATTCCATTGTTGGCAATCTTATTTTCATTCTGTTTAAGTTTGTCTTGGCAAATGATCCATGTGATTTCCCTTTTCTAATGGTTTGAAAATCAAGTTGTCTGTTTTAGCATTAGTAATTCAACTTGTGTTCAAAGGGCATTTAATTTATGTCTATTGATCTGGTTTTTACTAAATTTAGAAGTATTTTTTTGTATTTTACTTTCTTTTTAAATGTTATACACAGCAAAAACTTTGCTGAAAGTTGTTTTGTAGATTCAAAACCATCTATTTTTTATGCTTAGTTTTCTTTCTAAACTTTTCCAGCTAGATTAGTATAATTACACTGTTCTACAAATTTGACCTTCAAAACTTTTTCCTTGATGAAAATAGTCAATTCTTATAGATTTTGGGTCGCTGAATACGAAAATCACCATTAAAATTCTCAATTGACTCAGGATTTTCGGGGAACAGCCCCTCCCCCTTTTTACGTTTTTCGACGACCTTATAACTTTAAACTCGATTTTCAGGGTCAAAAAGCATTATTTTAGTCTTAAAATTGCTCCCCAGTTAACAAGTAATGTTCAAATTAATAAAATATGATAAATTTATAACAAATGGATAGGGTTAAGGGGTAATTACCCCCCTAAAAATACAAAAAAATAGCTAAAAATTAAAGAGGTTTCTATACGCTATTTTTCCTCTTATTTTTTACGCAAATCCCGTTTGAAGGGTCCTAACCCTTCCCCAAGGACCCAAATTTGATGACAATATGCCGCAATACATTTTACTAAAAGCGGTTGAGGTGTTAGCCTCCCAGAAGTCCCCGCGGAAGAGTTCGGAAGACTTCCAAAATCGCGAAGGCGCTCGCGAGTTCAGGAATTAATATCGATGATTTTGAAAAGATTACAAATGACGTTTTTCTTATATTTTGGGTGTATCCTAAGTAGAAACTCTTCAGTTCTTTAAAAACTGACCGGTTTTCGGGAGTGAGGATTCCATGTTTCAAGATGTTAATAGATGCACGGCTGTGGATAACAATTAGGGGGCATCCCCTTAAAAACTGAGGGTGATGGAGGAAAATGGGTGTCATATTTGAATTCAGCAGATCATTTTACACAAGAATCAGCTGAAATTCAGTAAGTGGCTTCAAATTTCTTTTTGTACAGCACAGTTAAACTCTTAAGTGCGGCATTGAACCCTTCCGCAGGTGCTCTGGGGGCGCTCTCACCTCAACCGCTTTTAGCAAAAATCATTGCTGCATATTGCCATCAAATTTGGGTCCTTGGGGAAGGGTTAGGACCCTTCAAACGTGAATTGCGTATAAAATAAGAGGAAAAAATAGCGTATAAAAACAAAAACCTCTATAATTTTTAGCTAATTTTTTGCATTCTTAGGGGGTTAACTACCCCTTAAACCTATCCATTTGTTATAAATTTATCATATTTTATTAATTTGAACATTTCTTGTCCTCTGGGGGGCAATTTGAAGATTAAAGCAATGCTTTTTGACCCTGAAAATCGAGTTCAAAGTTATAAAGTCGTTAAAAAACGTGAAAAGGGGGAGGGGCTGTTCCCTGAAAATCCTGAGTCAATTGAGAATTTTAATGGTGATTTTCGTATTCAGCGACCCAAAATCCATAAGAAATGACTATTTTCGTCAAGGAAATTTTTTCAGTGTAGAACAGTGTTATTCTTTTTATTAGCTGAGGCTTTTTAAAAGTATGTAACCAAAGTTTTCTCCAAAAGTATCTGAAGTTATTTACTGCTTTTTAAATTTACTTAAAGCATTAGTATTCTTGTGTATTTTTTAGTTTGAAGTTCTCATTTTTATAAGCATTATTGTACTACTCATGGTTTCTCTTTTGTATATATAAGCTATGCAAATATTCTCATTTTATGAGTATCCTGATTTTGTTTTGTACTTGAATTGTATTGAATGTTTTCCCACCTTTGCATTAAATATGTGCCATATTTTTTAACTTTTATATTTCAAAATATATGTATGATGTAATAAACCAGACTGGTTTTTTTCTAGTTTATTGTGGTTTTCATGTTAATATTTTTATTAATTTTGTTCCCGTATCACCAGGTAAAAAATTTATCACATTATTGGTATGTTTCTGTAACTTTATTTTTTAACTGATAATAATCTAACTTTCTATAACTTTTAAATGGGTTAAAAACTTACGAAAGTGGGAAAGTAAAAAATAACCTTTGTTTACTATGATAGGATTAACTTTTTTCAAGTACTAATACCTTTTTTAAGATCTCATTTCTTTAATTTCATTATCCACAAATTATGTAAGGGGGACTTTTTCCTCAAAATTTTGACCCCTTCCCCCATTTCGTGAGATTAATTAAAATTTTACTCTCTTGCCTTATGCTTGTAAAACTTTTTATCCAAAACCGTGTTGCAGTTGTCAAGTTGTGGGGTAGTGTCACAGTCTTCAAGTTGGTAAGTAAAATTGTTCACTTTTGTATTTTACTCAACCTTATTAGTGCTTTTTTCTTTGATACAATTATTATGCGATTTAAAAATGTGATATGTCTCTATGAATTGCAGTGGCGCACAGTGGGACGAAACGGTGTTCTCACTGGACATGCCTTTTTCATCCTGTTATCTAAACGTGAAATGTTCGGTATGGGTGAATTTTATGTATTTTTTTGCGCTAAATTGAATAGGGAAGACTGTTTTAAGATTTGAATTAAAGGGATAAATAGCATTGTTCTATTCGAAACCAAGAACGGAATAAAACTACTGATTAGAAACAAACATTTAAAAAGGTCCCATCGGTTAGTGTCTCCTGGAAAAAAAGTAAATAAAATTTTAAATTGAAATTCGAATTTTTGAAGCAATTAACTATTCAACTTATGTTAAATTAATTTAATTTAAGAAATTGAAAACTTCATAGCTTCAAAAATTCGAATACAAATCTAAAATTTTTCAAATTAATTTTTTCTTTCTACTGGAGAAGCTAATCGATAGGAATTTTTGATGCCGAGTAAAATATTTAATTTAATTACGAATGTGAAGTTGTCATGGCAACCATATCATATAACTGGTATTTGTCGATCTTTGACTCTGATATAACCATTTCAAACAGGGTTAGCGGACAAAATGGGTAAAACTGGGTGGTAATTTTTACATATTTTGTAGAGAAATATCTTGGCTACACATCCGTGAAATCCTTTCTTTGAAGACTTTTGAAGCTTTTTTGTACGAGACGATTTTCTAGACGCTTCAATCAAAAAGTATACCACTTTGTAAACAAAGTACTCATTTTGGACCACAAAAATGTTCCAATATTTGCATTTTCCCCCATATATATACTCCTATACAATACCATAGCAGTCTATAAAAATTAGGACTGGACATTTATTTTAGATTCGATGCAATTCTAATAAACCAGAACGAGTCGATCATGAATTTTCATCGTAACAGCAGATTCGTCCCAGCGTTTTACAGCTTTTGAGTTAAAAAAAAGGTGGAAAAACTTAAATTTTTGAAACAAAATTTCGTTTCTATAGTCCTTGGAGTCCGTATGATGTATTCTTATGCTTTTAAAAGCCGAATAAAAACCTTTAAATTTTGACTAATGTCCAAATTTTAACATGGGTTCGTCCCACTGTGTGGCGGCTCGATGGTAAAATTATAAGGGGTGCTGCTCCGGTGGTACCAAGTTGGCAACGTATTTTAAGCGATATAATGCCAAATAATATTTCACAAAAATGTGAAAAGATGGGAACAATATAAAATTTCGATTTTACACTTAATAAGCATTCAAAAACTGTCACTTACCTATATTTAGCTGATTATTACGAATATGAAGAATCAGAGATGAAGTCTATTTCATTTAGTATCTTCAAAAGCAAATGAAACGAAAATCAACATATCGAATTCAATTAGTTCATTATAAAAAGAAATAAAAACTTGCTACAAAAAATTAAACATAAATCTTTATTGACTTGCCGAAACATCAGAAAATAATTTGTTCTCTCTCTCTGTTGAAAAGAAGAAAAGAAGCTATAAATAAAAAATTAAAACAGCGTTGGAGTGAGAAACAAGCTAAAAAGCTAATGTGATTTATTATTAGTAGAAATCGTTTATTTTTCTTCTTCCCTCAGTTCATTCTTTTGGTCGGGGCTGCTGAAAAGCAGCCCTTTTTTTCCTAACAGATTCGCATGCTAAATTCTTGATATTTTGATTTGATATGATAGAGCTAGGGTTTTATACTACGATTGGTATATCTGCGGGGGCTGACCGAACCGGAAAGAAATCTATTGTCGAGACGGCATAGCAGAGAATTATAAATTGAAAAAGGAATATAAAGGACAAAGATTAAAGGGGGAAATAGATATTTTTTTAAATATTGTAAAGCAATTAAAAATTGGAATTTCGGGAAATTTTGGTTGGGGTGCTGCAGCCCCGCAGCCCCTATGGACGAGCCGCCACTGATGAATTGAGAATTCAATTCAAATTTAGTTCTCAATGAAAATTAGTTTTCTAACTTCTTGAGGAAAAGAAACCCCTACCTTCTCTTTAAATGTAAACTAATTTAACAGCAGCACTTTTACCTGTAAATCAGTAAAACCTTAAGCACTTCTTGCTCTTTCATATTCATATGGATCAGAATTGCCTAATTTTTTAAGGAAAGAGTTTTCTCTTTACTGCAGATAAATTTTCCTATTACAACAAATCTTCAATTTGATAAAGCAAGAAATAATTTGTTTTTAATTTTTATTTTCAATAAATATCAAGTAAAATAGCGTTTAAATTAGGACACAATATGCATCATCTTTTAAATAAATAAGTGTTTTAATGAACCCCTGCCAGTATTTTGGCATTGCATCTTCAATTTATAAAAATTCTTAAGTGAAATGCATCTTAATGTATCATAATAGTCGAAATAATAATGTTCAACTGTTGAAATAAGCTTGACTTGTATGTTTTAATCAGTAAAATGTATAATTCTCTCTGCCTTTTATCGTCTAGCCCTCACCTCCCTTACAAAAAAATTAAATGTCCCTAAAGTATCTAAAATTTGGGCCACACTATTCTACTGTATTCACTTTCACAATATCGCAAACAATAGTCCAGTAACTTGGTGTCAAAAATAGGGTGTTTCAGGAAAAAAATACAGAAGTTTTTTTCTCGACGGTTTTATATGTTTTCGAAGGTGGTGAATCCGAATCTGAACTTGCATACAAAATTTCGAATGGCATTTTGGTGAAAATTCGAAAAAACCCTGAAATTTCACCTCATTTTTTGGTTTTTTGTTTGTAGAACGGAAAGTATGGGTTTCTCATGAAAATTTTAAATACAAAAAATAACGATGATAAAACAAGCTACAAAATTGTCAATTACAACTTTTTTGTCAGACTAATATTTCGGCCGCTAGAGCGCGTTGAAAATAGGGCAAAATTTGCACCTGCGGGTAAAAATCCAGAAAATCGAACTTTCATCTAAAAAATTAAGTATTTTTTAAATAAGGTACTTTAAAAACTAATTATATAATGTTTCACATGAAATAAACCATCTATTTAGTCTATTATTTAGTATTTAAATGCATTTTCCTCAGCATTTTTCCTTAAGAACGCAGTTTCAATAGAAGACAATAGTGTAATGATAAGTAAGTCGCTTGTTGAAGAAAACATACAGAAGTTTTTTTCTCAACGGTTTTATATGTTTTCGAGGGTGCTGAATCCGAATCTGAACTTTGCATACAAAATTTCGAATGGCATTTTGGTGAAAATTCGAAAAAACCCTGAAATTTCACCTCATTTTTCGGTTTTTTGTTTGTACAAACGGAAGTATGGTTTTCTCATGAAAATGTTAAATACAAAAAATAAAGATGATAAAACAAGCTACAAAATTGTCAATTACAACTTTTTTGTCAGACAAATAGTTTGGCCACTAGAGCGCGTTGAAAAAAGGGCAAAATTCACCCTGGCGGTGGAAAAATCCAGAAAATGACCCTTATATTCCTAAAAAAGTCATATTTCGATTTAGATAACTATGAAAAACTACTTTTATAATTTCTTACATGATATAACCCCATTCCCGAATGGGAACCATTATGTTCATCAATTTAAAGAATATATTAGGATAATTTTCTGTGACCATGTAATTTTATATTATAATGTTTAATTACTTACCTACTTTATAATTATTAATTAATTAATACTTATAATATTTATATTATAAGTTATGCTTAATTTTATCCCTAACAAATCAATTGGATTCACGTTCCTGGGTGTAGAAACTGATAAATAAATATTTTAATTGCACGTGTCAAGAAGTTATAGTGAATTTTGGTATCATTACTAATAATCATGCCAGGAGTTTTTATAATCTACAACAGAAAACTATAGTTTTCCAGAAAGAAAAATTATAGATTTTATAAGTTTGTGAGAAGGAGAGGATAATATAAAAAAGCAATGAGTGTAGTAGATAAAAAATTAACTTTTAATGCTTAACAAAAGTTTTCATTGGGAATTGGTGCCTAGGACAAAAAAGAAAATAGCAACTGGATTTTTCTTTGCTTAAAAAACCTGCGTTTTTGGGAGGTAATTCCTAAAGAACATTCATTGAATAAATAATATTTGAGATAAATAGTAATATTATATCATGTAAGAAATTATAAATGTAGTTTTTCTTAGTTATCTAAATCGAAATATGACTTTTTTAGGAATATAAGGGTCATTTTCTGGATTTTTCCACCGCCAGGGTGAATTTTGCCCTTTTTTCAACGCGCTCTAGTGGCCAAACTATTTGTCTGACAAAAAAGTTGTAATTGACAATTTTGTAGCTTGTTTTATCATCTTTATTTTTTGTATTTAACATTTTCATGAGAAACCCATACTTTTCGTTGTACAAACAAAAATCCAAAAAATGAGGTGAAATTTCGGGGTTTTTTCGAATTTTCACCAAAATGCCATTCGAAATTTTGTATGCAAAGTTCAGATTCGGATTCAGCACCCTCGAAAACATATAAAACCGTTGAGAAAAAAACTTCTGTATGTTTTCTTCAACAAGCGACTTACTTATCATTACACTATTGTCTTCTATTGAAACTGCGTTCTTAAGGAAAAATGCTGAGTAAAATGCATTTAAATACTAATTAATAGACTAAATAGATGGTTTATTTCATATGAAACATTATATAATTAGTTTTTAAAGTACCTTATTTAAAAAAATACCTAATTTTTTAAATGAAAGTTCGATTTTCTGGATTTTTACCTGCAGGTGCAAAATTTGCCCTATTTTCAACGCTTTCTAGCGGCCGAACTATTAGTCTGACAGAAAGTTGTAATTGACAATTTTGTAGCTTGTTTTATCATCTTTATTTTTTGTATTTAACATTTTCATGAGAAACCCATACCTTCAGTTTTACAAACAAAAAACCAAAAAATGAGGTGAAATTTCAGGGTTTTTTCGAATTTTCACCAAAATGCCATTCGAAATTTTGTATGCAAAGTTCAGATTCGGATTCAGCACCCTCGAAAACATATAAAACCGTTGAGAAAAAAACTTCTGTATTTTTTTCCTGAAAAAACTACCAAGTTACTGGACTACAATACGATATTCACAAAAAATTTTAACTCACTTTTTTTAAAAGTAAGCTGCAAGAAAATCAAGCCTAAAATTTTGAAATTTACATAAAGATTGATGTATAACTCAAAATGTCAGTTATGTCATGTTGCACCTTAAGCGACGTATTATTGCACATAGGATAGTCAAATAGTAGATTCATTCTGATGAGTATTTACAGCTCACCCTCTGTCCCTCAAATTACATGCATCCAAACATGGAAGGGGAACATGGGCGTATTTAAGAAGGGTCCTGGGGGGCAATGCCCCCCCCCCCAATCTTTTGAGAAAATCATGCTTGCCCCCAGGTTCCACCACCTAAATCCGCCCATGATGGTGATCCATCAAAAAGGCTAACTAGCCCTATCTCTCCAGTAACGTTTTGCAACATCAGTTGATGTCTGCTTGCCCTGTTAACGGAATCGACGGCTTTCCTTCAAGCGCCGATTGTTCGCACTTTCCCTTCAATTCTCGAAAGGAATGCGACAAGTGGCCAACGTGTTATGGAGTCTAATTCAATCAAATTAAGTGCCGGGTCAAAAACGAAAATCTTTCTTTCGCGAGGCCATCACGTGACCAGGGGGACAGTTCCGTCAAAGTGACTTTCTCGGGCGGAGGAGTTTGCTAAGAAGCTCTGTGCTGCACTGGAACCCGCACCGCACGTGGTAATTAATTTTTCCCAATTTGTTTTGCCAACTAATTGTCCTTTTTGTACAAATGCTGTAATGAGCAAGAGTGGTTTAACCCTTTGCATTTGATTTAATTTGCATTTACTTTAAATTTAATGTCTTGGAGGTGGATTGAGCGTTGGTATTTTTGCTTACATTCAGTGTTGTGTACTTCATTTAGATTACAGCAGAAATTTGTTTGAATCTGGTTTTTAATTGAGTAGGAATCGATTTTATTACTAGAAGATTTAAAGTTTGTGTTGACTGGAAAAGATGATAATTCATTTGTCAAGCAAGATAAAAATAGCTACCAGATCCAGGCTTTTGAATAAAATCTAGGTAGTACTCCATTTTTAGAAATACAGGTGCCTTCTTCTGCTAACTTCTTTCGGTTGGGGTATTGCAATTCCTAAAGAAAGGTAAGGAACGCTCTCATTCACCTCAAACTAAGCTCTCCATACAGGAAGTCGGATGCCTGTATCTTCCCTATTACGTCTTATAATCTTTGATAATATAATTAAACAATAGAGGTGCTTGCAGCAACAATGAGCTATAGAAAGCTGTCGGAGTTAGCTCATTGTTGCTGCAAACATTTCAATTTTCGTCTAAAAGACCACGAATTGGTGTAATAAAAGTTTCCATTTGAAAAAGATCTCACCATGTTAAATATATTTCATAAAAAATTAAATTATTCTGTTTGTGGTATTTTTACTTAATCAAACAGCACATTGAAAAAATTAAGAACTTGCTACATATTTCAACAATTTTACTCGATATGCCATCAGTACCTTTAGTTTAAGTATTTTCATGGGGAAATCTCAAATTTGTTGTCGTATTTTCCTATGTGTCGTTTAATTTTCCTTCATCGCAAAGCAAAAGCAGATGAGCAATAATGTAATTCAGACGCATCAAGTTTTCTGATTTATTAAATTGGTTGTTTTATAATTTATTTAATAATTCATAGAATTAACTGGGCAATCAACGTCTCTTTGTTTTTATTACTTTTAACTGAAAACTCTATTAACTTTGACGAGCGTTTTATAACTCACTTTCGGACACTCGTATTAATTGGGCCGCATAAAAAGCAAGTAGTTGATGAGGTTTTTACAATCATGCGTATCACATAGCCTAAACTGTTATGTTGATGAGGTGATGATATTTTTCGAGGATTTTCCTTCTTTATCTGAATTTATTTTAAAAATTTCAGACTTTTTACTTTTAAAAATTTAGCTTTTGAACTGAAATTTTTGACTGGGAATTTCATTTTTCTCAATTCCAAGTTGATGTTCTTGACTTACAAGTCTCTTTTATGTCGTAGATTTTCATATTCAAGTCAATTTAATATAACAGCTTAACATAGTGGGATTTTTAATATTAAAGTGTTAAGGTTTTATTGTTAAAAAGAATGTGTCAACAACTAACTGTTAGTTTTCCGATTTTTTCCTAATTTAGAATATCATTAAATGTCATTCCCGCAGTTTTCAGACTTTGCTTTTTTGCCAATCTTATCCCTGCTATGAGGATTCTTTCACTTTGTTTTTGGTAATTTCAATGAGTCATAAGTAGGGCTGTTTTTATATGTAATTACAAGATAAATTTTCTTTTGCCAATTTTTTTTGTCAAATTAAAAGATATTTTCCCAAAATGGTGATTTTATTATCCTACGAAAGCATCACTGGTATCCCCCCTTATCCCTGTTTAGCAAAAGTAAGCAAATGGCAATGGCAACTCCCCCTTAGGTGCTATGTAATATTTTAACGGTCCCGTTTTCATGTAATCCAGTGGTTTGTTACCGGCATTTCTCTTTTTTTAAACTTTGTAAGACATCTTAAGTGAAAATTGATAAATTTTACCATAGTGTCTTACGAAAACCTTCAATATTTTATATTATTGTGACCCACAATAATATACAATACTCTTCGTTTTCACAAAGAAATCTTTGGAAAAAATTTTTATCGTGCTCCAAAATTATATAATTATTTGCCAATTAAATTTCAAAGTTTTCCTACTGCTAATATTTTTAAACGATCTTATTTTAAATTTATTAGTAACATAGAAAATTTGGAAGTTTTTTATTTCATTTAAATCTAGACGCCAGTGGTGTAGCCTGAAAAAAATTTCAGAGGGGATATTGGAATTTTAGTAGGGGATATGGGGTATATTTATTCCCTTTCTATGGTCAAAAAAGGTAAATTTCTGACTTTCGGGGTATTGGTCCGCAAATCCCCCCCTCTTTCAACGTCCCTGCTAGAAGCATAAAATTAAATGCCTTACTGTGCCATTATTTTTATCCTAATCCATTAAAGTGTATATGTTACGGGCAAAGTGATTAATTGGGCATTATTAATAATGCCCAGAGTGGAGGCGGGCTGATAAATTTCATTATAAATTATCAGGGTTGCTTGATTTAAATCAACTTGATTTAAATCACTTGATTTTTTTAAAAAAATCAATTGATTTAAATCAAAAATGTTAAACTTTTAAGTAAATTACCACAATTTAAGTAAACAATTAGTTGTGTATGCTTTAAAATGGTTTGCAAGATTATTTGCATTTTACAACTTTTTTTAAAATTCTGCTAGGTATGTAACTGGGAGATAGGTTTATGTTACTCTACATAAAAGTGCCTGCAATTTCAAGAACAAATTTTACTACCAATAACAAAAATATTTATGACAAAAAGGGGTAAGTTTAAAGTAGCAGGGTTTGGAATCAATAATTGTGATAAACTAAACAAGAATTAAGATATTTTAATTTTTTTATCTGGTACATCAACTTTTTAAAATACAAACATGTGAATGATTTTTATCGTAAGCTTGTTAAATTATAGTTAGTCATGTTTTCCAAACTTTTATTTTCTTTTACATAACTACAGCGAATAGAGCTCTATTATCTATGTACATGACTGTCAATAAGTTGTTTATTTTATTTGATTTTTATTACAAATTATATTTTAAAGAAATAAGTCTACATTATACTTTTAGTAAAATTAATTTAACTTAATTATTATAATTCAAAGATTTATTAAAATTTTTACACAAAAATGAGGCATAGATTTTTTTAGCAATCATTATCACAATTTCTATTTAAGCTATTATTGATTTCACAATTGGGCAAAAATAGCTATAGAAAGGATAAAAATTTTAGTAACTGATAGTATAATTGTTCATTCACCATTTTAGGATGGGCTTGGGCATTTCACCATGAAATAGCAGTGAACCGCTCCCCTTTCAGACCCCAAATATCCCATTGGATTTAATGATAATCTCAGACAGCTTAGGACTGAAAGGGTTAATTAATTCAATTAATTAATGCATAAAATAGATCAAAATTGGGATATTAAGTAATCCTGAATTATTATATCACATTGAAATTAAAATATTAGTATAGTATTAACCAGTTTCAGGAAGTTCAGAGCTATTTATTCATTTAAATCAAAAAAATCTGATTTAAATCAAAAAAATCCGATTTAAATCAAATAAATCCGATTTTTATGATTTTTTTAAAAAAATCAAAAAAATCAGCAACCCTGTAAATTATTTAGTATAATTTCATAAAAAATGATAAATTTCATTAATAAATGCCATTGAATTTATTACATTGTATTCCTCCACATCGGGCATTATTAATAATACCCGACATTGTCTATAACATATCGTCGCTTAAGGCGCAAAATGACATAACTGACATTTTGGCCATTTTGAGTTATGCATCAATCTCTATGCAAATCCCGGCCCCGGATCACCTGACACCAACGATTTTGCGAAAAAATGACTCAAATCGCTGCAATCGTCAATTTTGTCATTTTAGCATAACTGCATTCGTAAGGCAAAATGACATAATTGCACGCCTTTCATTGATATTGTTAGGGACGCCGCCACAGTGAAGCGTTTCATCTCAATCCCTGGTCAAAAAGGCCTAAAATGAAGGTTTAAAACTATAATATTATTTTCTTTAATTAATAGCCAAACTGTTTTTTTCATCTCCTGCAAAATAGGGAAAATGCAGTTATGTCATTTTGCGCCTTAAGCGACGATATATATTGTTATTATTCTAATTTTTTTTATTTACTTCTTATTGTTTTTTCCTACTTAATTGTAATTATTTTCTGCATCATATTACGTTTTTTGTAAGAATAGTTCTAATTTTTCTTTCGCCAATACAGTTTTTCCTCCAGGCGAATCATAAATTTGTTTTGTTCGTTCTGTGTTTGTATCAACTGTATAATAATAAGAAAAAATTGATTGACTGAGTGAAAAAAAAGTTACTTGCGAACTACTATTTCAACAGAACCGGGGCCCAGAGCATCGCGCAGTTGACTGTTTTCTTCTGGGAGCGTGGGTGTGCCGTTTGAAGGTTGATTCAATTCAGTTCATTTTCTTCCCTATTTTGTGCCTTTTTATCCACTCGAAAAACTTCCTGTTTAAATACTTCCGAAGGCTATGAGCGTTAACTATCGCTCCTCCCGTCTGAAATTGGTTTCTATTAAAAGTGGTACCGACCGTTTCTGATATGCATTTTCTCAAGAATATAAATAAGATGAAAGACAGTGTTTCTGCATTCAATTGTATATCCTACATGTAAAAACAAAAAAAAGTACTGGGAGAGTGGATCTATTTCTCTCATATCTTGTTTATTAAGAAGGAAAACCGTAAGAAGGATATTTTTAAATTACAATTTAGAAATTTAACATTAGTGATAATACTTTATAAACATTTCATAACTCTATAATTTATCGCAATGAAGAAATATACACTGAGGGACTTTCAGATTGAAATTGATGACACAATACAAATTACTTTAATAGATATTTAAAATTGTATTATTCAAAAACTGTTGTGCATAAGCGTTTGAAACGCACTGCATTCCCCTAATGGAAAAATTTAAAGTTTTAAAAAACGGTGTTCCACAGGGCTCTATTTCGGGCCCTTTATTATTCCTAATATTTATAAATGACTTGTGCAATCTAAAACTTCACGGTAAGATTTTATCTTACGCAGACGATACCGTTTTGATATACTCTTCTCAAAACTTCAATACAGTAGAAAATAACATAAATTCGGATTTAGAAAAGTTAAGATATTGGTTTGATAATAATTGTCTGTCAATAAATAGCAATAAGACAAAATATATTAATTTTAGCTTAATCTATAATAACAGTTTAGATCTAAACATAAAATATCACGATTGCTTGAATTCCGCTACCTGTAATTGTCTTAACCTTGAAAGAGTTCAAAATTTTAAATATTTGGGATTAAATCTCGATCAGAACCTAAAACATACTTCACATATCAATTATCTAAAGTCTAAACTCCGATACTACCTATTAATTTTTTATCATTTAAAAAATCATGTAGACGGATCCTTTTTGAAAACCTTATACTTCTCTTGGATTCAATCTGTTTTACAGTATGGCATAATTTTTTGGGGAGGGGATTACATATCAAACCTTACACCTTTAATAAATTTGCAAAAAAGAATATTTAAGCATGTAAATAGTGATCAGTTATTAACTATAAAGAAACTTTATTATTTTAGATTATCACTTTTTATTTATAATAACATTAGCTCATTTGGTAGTACTTATATTCATTATAATCTCAGACAACCACCTATATTAAATATCCCACAGCCATATAAAGAGATCTTGCGTAAAAGTTTTCTTTATCAGTGTCCGTTCTTTTACAACAAATTGCCAACTTATCTAACCTCAAACTCAATTAAATTTTCTTTTAAAAAGGGTCTGTCTACATATTTATTGAATTTAAAAGACACAAATCTGTAAAGGTCTAGTAAATGAAGATGAGCCTGATATTTAACTATATTTTGTTGCTCTGTGTTAGCCAAATTATTATTTTTTTCTGGTGTGTACTTAGTGTGTATTATTTTGTATGTATATTTTGTTCATGACTGTATGTGTATTTCGATTATTTTTTTTATTTTGTTCTTATTATAAATAATTATTTATTAATTTAGTGCTTCACTTGGAAGGGCTTGTGCCCCTTAGTGAACAACATATGTATTTGTTTTTTTTTCTTTTCTGTAAATAAATTTATTATTATTATTATTATTTTTCTGGTGTTTCATAAACCAGCATCGAATTATACTGGATCCAGTATCATTTATACTGGTTCCAGTATCATTTATACTGGTTCCAGTATCATTTATACTGGATCCAGTATAATTTGATACTGGTTTATGAAACATCAGAAAAATTTTCCGATAGGGTCATTCCATAGCCATCTAGAGCGAGAAGGCCGTGACAGAAGAATGATGAGTCATACCTTCCGACGAAAGCTATCATTGCGTTCCCATAGACGCGTCGATTTTGGAGGGGAAAAATCGCTATAAATCATAAACAAATGATCGGAAAAAGAAAAAAGACCTGTGTGTGTGTGATGTAGGAAACGAATACTAATGATTCTGAGTGAAAATGTTTACATTACCACGGAAATATTTTGATAGATGGGATTTAAAAAAAACCTTGCTCAGAGAACGATCGACTTTCACGAGCTTTATTCGATTAGATTCGCCATAATTTCAGTTAAATTACTTCTTGTATTATAAAATGAACATGTTTGGTTGGTTAGATTGTATTCGTTTTTGAGTCATTCAAACCAATATTAACATTCGAAAATTTGCTGTTAAGTTGAGATTCGAAGCTAGCTGAACCGGGCGGCGTATTAAATAAAATATTTCTGTTTTATAATAACAAAAATCCTGTCTTTATTTTAACAACTAATAGATAATGTCCTATCTTAATATTTTTAATCCTTACACAGATAAATATTAACCATATTAACCCCCACCTTGTAACTTTAAATAGGATTTAAATATCAAGTGAGTATTCAAAATCAGCCGCTCTCTCTCTTTCTGGTACTATACTATATCTCCCTTGGGGTTTATAACCTTTTCCTTTATATATGAATAATCTAATATTTGAAATGGATAAATGTGATTTCCATTTTCAGTCAATAAAATGTACTTATTTATAAACTTTTAAAAGGTAATAACATGAAACGCAAATAACTGATCTAATAAGTTATAAGCATAACATTTAATTAAATTATTAATATCTATTAAAAAACTGTTTTTTTGGGAGGCAAGATAGTACCCCCAAAACTTTTAATTTACAAAAACATATTTGTCTTACAATGTGTATTAATAAAGCGAATTGAGCTCTCGGTATTTTCCGAAGCCATAACTTTTTTCTTTCTTCATCTTTCGGAAAGGAAAAAACACTCACACTGCTGGCACCTTTTGTGTAATTACTCTTACATCCAGGCACACAGCAATGCTTAGACATAGTCAAAATATGGGTGTGAAAAGATCCCGGGAAACACGAGAAAAGCGCGGTTATTCCAGGTTCGCGCGTACGCTCACAGCGAATCTATCGACGCCTTGAATGACTCATTGCGCCTGAGACGCGGAATTGACCAGGCCTCTTCATTCTAGAAGGCTATGGTCATTCCCTCTATTAGAACAAAAAATAAGTTAACTCCCTTCGAAGCAGATTTTCAACTAAGTTTTGCTTAGCACCTTGTCTATTTTTTTAGGTTTAACTCTAACAAATATCATTAGTTTGGAAATACTTTGTATTTTCTTTTTTACTGGTGTAAAATTCCAAAAATTCATTCTATTTTTCTTGCATGGTTTTCTTGGAAGATGGAAGAAACTGAGCTGGGTGGTGGAGGAGATGGAAAAAATGATTCAAAAAACATGTATCATTTGGATCCTCGTTTTGTGACAATTGCTGAGAACAGTAATGATGATGAACACGATATGCCCTCAGATAGGTAAAAATGCTATAATTCCTTGACCACGATAATTACTATAATATTTCATTGTAATAGTTGTGTTCATATTTTCGTTATTAATTCTTACTAATTTATCTTAACATAATAAGTTTATTGAATCAAATGTAAAATGTTTTCAGCCCAAGTAGTGACTCCACTCTGCACGCACTTAGTGGATTATATGCTCAAGTACTCATAGTAGTCGCTGCAATCTTTGTTTTTACTGAACTTCTACATGGACCTGTGCCCCTTTTCTTTTTCCATGTAAGTTTTCTAATATTCTGTTGAAGATAAAGTACCAAACAATAGATCTATTTAATTTCAAGAAAATAGTTTCAGAACCTTATTTTTCGTGTTTGCCACATACATAAAAAATACTCCCTTTTATGTTTTCTTTTTTAAAATCATCTCAGTTTCTCTGTTTTGAGCGCTTTTTTCCGTCTAGGGTTATCTTTTCACATTCTTGGTTGGTGGAGGTATCATTTTCTTCATTGGCGCATACGTCAATATGTTGCTGAATAAGTGTCCAGGAAAATCAAAGAACTCTTTTGAAGGAAGCAGAAAGTTATTCTCCACCAATTTTGTAAGGAATCTCTTATTTTCAGACATCAGCATATACTTAAGAATTGGATTAGTAGGTAAGATGTTTTCCACATACGCATTTCTTCTAAAGCATTAGGAAAATTCATATTATCATAAGCATCTTTTATATCCCAATAATGAGTTCATTTGGTATATTGTTTGTACTGCATATCCAATTCTAACCTTTATATAGTTAATTGTTGGTCCAGATGAAAATATTTTACAAAATTATACAGCATTAGCCTAAAATCGATGTAGTTAACAATTTAAATCAAATTCCATTGCTTTAAAAAGTTGTATGCTTTTAATTCTATTTTATAATTCAGATATAGGGTCCCAAGCCCTTTTAAACAGGTTTTGTATGCATCAGTGTATTGCATCAGTTATTTGTTCTTTTTAATAAATATTTATAATTTTCTATAGTAATTTAACTTCATCCGAAGTCATTCTAAACTCAAAATTAGACAAAATTTACAACTGAACGCAGAGTTGATTTCCTAATCAGCTAAAATTCTCGTTAAGTAATTAAATAAACCTAGGCTTATTTTTCAAAAAACTAAAGTTTGTCGCTTTTAAGATTATCTTAAGGAAATAAATGAAATTTTACAACTAACGTTTCATACCTTATTTTTAAATCTGAGAGTTGTGTTCTCTTCTAGTGTTTGGACTTGGTACACTGATATCTAGTGCGCTGGAAGTTGCTTCTATATTTACTGTGCCCAAAAAGTGCATGGACGAATTAAATATGCTTCAGCCAATTCTTCGAGCCCTTTTCAGTTTTATTCAAATGCATTTTCTTTGCATGGATACTAAGGTAAGCAGCAAATTTAAAGGTAATATTTGTATGTCTTTTCCATACTAACCTATTCCAGTGGTTCCCAAACAGTTCCCAGCGGTGCCATGGAGTCTTTAAAAGAGTGCCACGAATAAATTTTAATTCACTTTTTTAGAGCACTGTTCCTTTGAACTACATAAATTATTTTTCATTTGATTTCCAAACTTTTCCGAAAAGAACCCTTGAATTTCCAATCTTTTAAGGTATTTTATTACCATTTTCGTTTTCTGCAAACTAAATATCATGTTTTATTGAACTTGCCCATTGGATTGGTATTAATTTTTTTCATTTCTCTATTATTTTTAAAATGCGTAACACATTTTCAAAGAGGATGAGAAAGTTCAGGTCTTGACGAAAAAATTTTATGTTTGGTAGGGATAGAATTTAGTTCTAAACAAATGACCATTTCAAATATTCTAAGACCAGATTTGAATTAACTTTATTATTTTGAAATTATTTAAAAGCTGAACCAAGCTTTTATTTGTATACTACTTCACAGCAACGTTTCTTGAACCAAGTACGTCACTAAGCGGAAGGAGAAAGTGAGTAAACACAAAGACTGTTGAGTTGATAGGAAGAATTTCGATAGCCGAATTGTGATAAAAAGACACTATACATGGGTTTAACGAAGTAATCATATTTTAAAATTGACGTCCTTTTTTTCACTCGAAATTCAAACACAGCGATGGGAACTACTTTGTTTGTTAGTGACGTAGTAGGTTCAACTTAAGTTGCTGTCTAGTATAAGAACATACATATTCTTATTTATTTAATTTTGAAATTTGGGGCTGAACCTAAACTTAATAAATTATACCATCTAAAAGTGCAACTATTGCGGTAATAACTTAAAACATACTGAAAATTGCTTTTTCACACTAAAAATTGAATCTAAATTTATGGTAGCATATATGCTACCATGGGTCCCTTTTAAAAAAGTCAGCTCTGTTAAATTATATGTTCCCACGTTTTGGTGACTTCGGCGACGTTTTCGGATTCAGCGGCACAGGACGGCGTAATACGTAAGTACCAATTTTATTGTTTTGTTCTCAGGACATGGTGCAGTCTTTCCGCTGGTCCCGCCACTTCGCCCTGATGCACCTGATGGCCACCAACCTAGCCATCTGGATCCGAGTGATGCTGTGGGAGAGCGCCCGGGACTGGATGGACGCCCTCCACGTCCGGCACAACTCCAGCCTCCGCTGGGACAACTCGGACATGAACTTCACCATCCACACCCTGGAGTATGACATCAAGCACCCCGACGAAGAGAAGCACAAGCCTCACCACTTTGCGCATAGTGAGGACTCGCTTTTTTGTCACGCTCGTTTCCATCAGCGACGACCAATCAGATTACGCTGTAAAAAAATCCTTTCTTCAAATAACGGAAATTAACCGGAAATGCTGTTTCCGGTTAATTGCACGTTTTCTAGGCATACGGAAAGTTTTCGTCAAAAACAAAAGAAAATTCAGTGTAAAAAGACGATCTTTTTTTACAGTGTAAGGATCCCGACTTGTTTACAATAGTTGCCCGTGTTTGATGATCGGATTGTAAAGAAAAATATAATAATGAAGGAAATCAAAATATAACATTTTTAATTTTCATTGGGTAAAAGAAAATATTTTTCTTCGTATATAGCTTGAATTTAAATCTGTAAATAAGATAGTACTTATATTTAATTCATTGTAATTTTTTCGAATTCTACTGTTGTTAAACTAGTTAAAAAAGAACCTATTAAAATAAAATGAAAATAATTTCTTTATTTTGATTTTCGTAATGAAATCAAATTTGATTACTGCGAATTACAAGGAAGATAGTATAGTTTTGAAATTTCCTGGATATTTATTTTAAAGAAATTCACCAGGTATTTTTCTTTTATAATTATCAAATTTTATTTTGAATATTATTTTACTATCATAAAAATTATTTTTATAACTGTACGCATTAATAAAATGACATAAAACAAATAATTAGCAAGTACTAATTAGGTATAAATGGTATACCAAAAATTAAGTAAAGTAAAAAGTTTATTTTGGTTAACGAAAGTTTTTAATATTAACGAAATTTGACAACCTGAAATCTCCGAATTTCAAGTTGCAATCGAAGATTAATTTCGTATTATCTAAAACTAAGGAATAAAGTTCAGATAATTTAATTAAGTTTTCATTTGTTTTCAAGTCTAGCAAATTGTATGCTAAGAAGCACGTTTGAAAATTTATTTTATTTGTTTATTTTCTAAAGCAACCCCTTCCTTCATGCGTGTATACAAGAAAGCCCTCTAATAGGAAAAAATCTCTGTAAAACTCGTTTTTCCTTGAGGGTCTTTTGTATGCAGCAAAGCACTCTAACAGGAAGACAACTCTGTAAAACCCGTTTTTCCTTTAATGCTCTTTGTATGCAGAGAAGCCGAGTTATAAGACCATTATCGGTTATTGTAAAACCCATTATTTTGAGATTCAGACCATGTTTAGAAAGTCGTAATTTTTAATTGCTCTGCTTTTTATGCTGACGTAGATCATGAAAAATACTTTTCATCACTACATACCCTGAAAAACTTTTCTTTCCCTCCAGAAAATGTTGAAGCTTAATGTTCCAATTTTCGCTAAAAGTGATACGTATGTTTTCAGTGTTGTATTTTTTAAAGCATCCATACACCCAAAATTTGTTTTCATAAATTTTTATGGTACAACTACCTTCTTAATACATTGATTTCCATGTGGAGTGCTATTATTTTCCCTTTCTATGCCGTAAAAATGATCCAATGCAATACGCATCCAATAAATATTATATTATATTCTTTAGGTATATGACTACGCGTCCCCTTATAAGGGTAGAGATATTCTTGTTTACTTTACTGGAAAATAGTTTCATTAAGCTTAACTCTGATGTAAAATTGATTTAAATGGTTAGAAACTTTTTTACCCAAGTTACATTATTTACTGTTATTTTTTTAAACCTCTGTATCTTTTACAGTGGCCATGAAGTGTATTTGGGATAAACCAAAAGAAAATGAAGACATAGAAGGTCTAATGTATTACCACTTGTGCATTCAAAATTCAACTATTGGAGACATTTGGGAGAAAGCCATGCCCTACTTGTATCCTTTCATCATCCAATACTGCCTGGTCGCGACAGCTGTCATCTACATCACCTGGTCAAACCTGCACTCGCACCGAATGAAGCTCCAGCGCTTCGCAGCAGTCTCCGTATATGGCAAACCCCCGAGCAACCACGATGAAGTCAACTGCGGTGGCTCCACCAGAGGTCTTTTCCTGGGGCTCATCATACTTGTCGCTGGCCTGATTGCCATCATCCTCTTCTTCGTGCTTGCCCAGGATAAGGACTTCAATGTACGTGTCATGATCACCGCTC
This sequence comes from Tetragnatha versicolor, assembly GCA_024610705.1. NCBI lineage: Eukaryota > Metazoa > Arthropoda > Arachnida > Araneae > Tetragnathidae > Tetragnatha > Tetragnatha versicolor. Next base: position 45,808,010 of record JANDEH010000009.1, read on the forward strand.
TTGAGTGCGGCATTTTCGGGCTGTCCACCCTGGTGACAATCCTTGGCATAGTCCAGATACGAAAGATGAAGAGCAAGACTTCTCGAGAAAGAAGACTCTCGGACTTGCTCCAGCGGATCGGAATGCTTGCAGTGTATGTGTACGGCATATGCAATGTGATCGTTGGATGCATCACCATTTGGGACATCGATCACTTTTTCGTGTTCCTCGACGGCTCGCTGATGGTCATTCAAGCCCTCTTGCAGTCCCTTTTCATCCACCAGGTTTCCAAAAAAAGACTCAGTCCTCTGAATGTGGATGAGAAGCCTGGCAGGCAGGTGGTGATTTTCCTCGTCTTTGCCAATATCGTCCTTTGGATGCTGGAATCCTTCACTACACAGAACCAGTTGCGAAGTCAACTGCAGTTGGAGTTCTTTGGAAATGTGGCATGGCCAGTTATTACTCGCATCGTTGTACCTTTTGTCACCTTTTTCAGATTTCATTCGGCTGTGGCCTTGATGGAAGCCTGGAGAAAGTCATACAGAGTTAAGCAAAACTAAGTCATCAGTCCCTTTGTAGTCGATGCTTGCTTTTAGTTTTCCATTTAGCTGGTATAACATCTCTTTCATTTTGCTTTGAAAGTCAGTGTACTGTTATCGGATAGAGTTTTTAATAAATGTTATTTTTTAATCGAAATCTATCGGTATCCTTATAACATTTATGTATGAGAATTAATTATCGCGGTGTATCTATTTTGCAACAAAAAATTTAATTGTTACACCGTACATGCAAACTTTTTATGCAAATTCAAATTATGATTGTGAACCATCTTTGAATAACACACTAACCGATACTGTACTCTCCATATTTAATGTCTGATTAATTTGTAAGCTTCAGAAGAAATAAGATGTAATAGGTAATTTAAATAAAGTAAATTTCATGCAATAAATAATAATTATTTTGCTCCAAGAACTCTAATTTACTAATACCTTAAAATAGCAGGATGTGTGTAAAATTTCAGTGATGGTTTACTTAATGCAAAATAAAACTGTTTTCAAAGATTTCCCCCATTTCAAAACGGATTCCAAATATTTTCGTTTTCATAATTTTTTCAAGATTTTGTAAATCTTTATCTTTATTGCAAGCTAGATCAGAATAAAAGCCTTAAAAATTTTAGTGCCCTATAAACTAAAGAAAGATAATCATGTTTTACGATGAAATATTTCTCAATTGATTTCGCCTATTTTATGTTTAGCACATAGAAATAAAACACGTATCTTTATATTTCCGCGTTAGAGATATTGAATTTTAAAACTGTCTTTTGGAGAATGTATGTCAAATGTTTTGCTTGATAGTAGGTGACCTTGCCGTATCTTACTGCTCGTAAAGCTCACGATACAGGGTACAAGTGAAAGCATTCTTTGTTAAAACCCCAATAATTCTTTTATTTCTGTTTATATCGAAATTCATCTCAACTCTTTCGTTACTTTTCTTATAGAAAGTTAGTTATTCTTACCATGGACATTTTAAATGGCCCTCGGACTAATCGTATAAAGTGCGCATATCGACATATCACACCGATATAACTGGGAAATGTATGCATATCATACATACAGATGACATACAAAATTACACTAACACCTCTAAGAGTATGTCACTTTTGACACATAAACAGCTACGATGCCTGGCCCAGAAATCCGCCAACTAATGGCTATGAAGCAGGCTCGGATCCAGCACGGCTCAAAGGTGAGAACACTTTTTGCGGATCAACTGACCTTTAAACGCAAATATTCAAAAAAAATTCTAAAAAGTATCTCTCAAGATCCCCCATGTGGTATATCGTTTTCCCGCCCCCATGTTTGATTAAAAAATAATTCGGGGAATTGTTGTTTCTTAAACTATCGTCTCAAACAGAACCTTGACATCTTTGAGTTGTGTGTAATATTTCCACAGACAACGCATAAGATTGTTAGGGGGTTTGGGGCACTCTCCCAGAAAATTCTCTTAATTTTACCGTAAATAGCTTATTTTCAAACATTATCTAAAAGTTAAAAAAAGACAACCGAAAACTAATTAAAGTTGGAGAAATTGGTTGAATAATCCGGGGAAAGTGCCTCCATAGAATAAGAAAAGGGAAAAGATCAAGGTCTCTCTCTACTGAAAGCTTTTTGCCCTAAATCTGTAAGCTGTAGCAGGACTTAGCTTAAAGGTTTCGGGATATTATCAAGACCCTCTATGTATACAAATACATGACCTTACAACTCGGACGTGGGACGTTATACGTCAAATCAGTTAATTTTAGTTTATAGAGCACAAACAAAAACTTACTTTTTTAACTCTTTGCATTATACAGGGTGTTTCAAAATTGCGTTTCACGGCTTTTATTTGGAACCAACGCCTCCTAGGGTCATGGAAGTAAGGTCTACCCCTAGGTAAGTGAGCCTGGAAAATGCACTGAAATGACTTACAGCGCCCCTAGTGGCGAAATTAAAAACTTAAAAAAATTAATTTAAAAACTAAAAGAGATAGAGCAAAAACCTCAGTGATAGTATTGTTGCCAACGTCATGAAAAACTTACTGAAAAAAATTTGATCAAAATATCTTGAATATTCGCCGAGATATTAGCATGTGAAAATAGCACTTTTTCAGGGGTCAAAAAGTGAAAAGTTCGCATATTTGCAAATTTTTTTGATTTTTTGATTAAATTTTGTGTTCTTTCAACTAAAAAAACACAAAACTACACAATAACACTGAAAAATTTGCAAATATACGAACTTTTTACTTTTAGACCCCTGAAAAAGTGCTATTTTCACATGCTAATATCTCCGCGAATATTCATGTTATTTTGATGAAACTTTTTTCAATGAGTTCTTCTTGACGTTGACAGCAGTTATTTAACTGAGGGTTTTGCTCTATCTCCTTTAGTTTATAAATTATTTTTTTTAACTTTTTAATTTCACCGCTAATGGCGCTGTTAGTCATCTCAATGGATTCTCCAGGCTCATTTACCTTGGGGTAGACCTTACTTCCATGACCCTAGGAGGCGCTGTTTCCGAATAAAAGCCGTGCAACGCAATTTTGAAACACCCTGTATATATCTTCAATCTTCAAGGCTGATAATACTGTTCTGGAAATTTAAAATGTTTTGCTTAGGGGCATTAATGTTAATTATTCAGAAAGTAAAATAACGGTGTATGTGTGTGTGAGAGAGAAAGAAAGATGTAATTCTTGTGACGTCAAAGATAAGGGGATGAAAGTGGTGACGTCAAAAAATTGAGTTTAAAGCCATTTATGCAGGGTGTCCCAAGATAACTTTTCACCCCCTTAACTTTTGAACCCCTGCAGATATAGTCATAAAAGTTGTGTCTAGGTATAAAAAAACGACCATGCCCTATCCGATGCGACAACTTTCAACGCCCTCTAGCGTCAATTTTAGGAGTTATGATTTTTATTTTAAAAACTTTAAGATATTTGCTCAATTAGTCAATTACGAAGTTGTACAGCAGCATCGATTTAGTAGGAAAAGACACCTTTGCATAAAAAATTCCTTGAATAAAACCGCTAAAACTCACGCTCCATTAGATTGAAATTATGTAGTTTTTACGTCCTAAAACTCTCCTCATAAGGCGGAAATGAGAAATTTTCAATTTTATGACTTGGGTAAATGACTAACAGTGTTCTTAGATCATAAAAACAGGAGGAGTGCAAACTCAGCGTGCCATAATGAACACTGTGTCATTACGCCAAGAGGGCAAAGGACGTTTGAAGGTCAATTTCCCTCATTGCTTGCATGATGACAGAATCCAGTTTATCACCTTAATTTATTTGATGAAAGGGGATCAGCTTTCAAATGATGGCAGTCATGTTGTTATATAGTCACTAGTGGATCCAAGGAGGCTTTGCCCCCCCCCAAAAAAAACGAGAACTAACAGTGAGAAAGAGGGAAGGTTGGAACTCAGGGGCGTTTATAAGGAGGAGGCAACCAAGCAGTGGCGGCTCGTGAGTTAATTAATAGGGTGTTCACAGCAATTTCATAAAAATTAAAATTTCAATTAATTTAATCCGTTTATGTCATAAATGTCATCCTTAAATTCTCTGTAAGATCCTATCTTTTCCTTCTGTAACTTGGACAATGGTAAGATGGGGTGTTGGTCTCAATTTCTTTATTTAAACTTTTTTTCCAGCGGCAATTGAGAAAAATACAGATGCTTTAATGGGCAATACCATCATTTTTGAAAACAGAAAAAATGCATTTTTCCAGTAAAGGAAATAGATCTAAATCCAAAAATCCACATGAAAAAATTCAAAAAAAGTTTAGTTAATTAAATATTTAAAATTAAAATCGCCAAGCCTTTGTCTAAAATCTTCGTGTTTTATTTGATATATTTAAATGAATTCATAAATCAACATATTGACGATTTAGCGCCCTTTTTTAAAGTCAAAATTTGAAATTACATAAAAAAATAATCATCGTAATTAAAAAATTTTTGCTCGTATATTATCATCTAGGGTACCTCTATCGAATAAAAAAATAAATGGTGGTATTGCCCATTCAATCACGAAAATTTTACTTAAAGCCCATCATTTAAAAAACATCCTAATTAATAACAAAAGTATTAAAATATTTTTATAAAAAGATTTAAATTGTATTTTAAAGAGTGCTCTTACTCATACTTTCCAATTAGCCGATAAAATCACTTCTATCAGACGTCAAAAAAGAAAGATGTACCTCAAAAGTGAAAGCCTCGGCACACTAAATCTGTGCTAGCGGAGATCTCCTGCGCGTTGCCGTAAGCTCAAATGTTCTCCGGCAAGCAGTCGGGGTTTCTTCGGATTCTTATACTATTTATTTTCGCTCACACGGGCGAAAAGGGAAAGAAAAACAAGAGTTCAGTCTTTTTTCTATTTCTTTCACGTTTCCGGTAGTAAATTTTTCTTATTGAGTAGAGAAGGGGGGGGAAACATAATTTTGAGCAAAAAAGGAAATTGAGAATATATTTCCTTTGATATTTATTTATCTTTTCATTCGATTTTTGTTCTACTTTTTCAGTGGGTGTTCACGTGCTCCAGTGCTCCTATGGACGAGCCGCCACTGCAACCAAGTGTACCAAAACGAGTTAAAATCCTAATTTTTAGGGTCAAATTTCCAAACATTTTATGGGGGAGGACCCCCAGACCCCCTTTAGGTAATTAGAACATGATTATTCACAACCTATTTAATATTACATTTGTTGAGAAGATTCAATTCGATTTGGAAAATTCTTAGACCCTCCAAAAACCATATCCTGGATCCACCACAGGTGATGGTAACCACATAGTATAGAGCTAACGGAGAGTCCATATGGCTGTTTTCCTCTCTCGGGACTAGGGATTGTTTCCCAGGATCCCGGGATTTAGTAAAATTTTTAGGCCGGGACACGCCCCGGGATTTCTCAGTACGTCCCGGGATTCCCTCAAAGTTTTAAATTTCTTTAACGCTGCTACAAACGCTTGAAAATCGTTCTTGATGGCATGAACAAATATTTCAGTCAAAGTCTGTACTAGAAGTTTTTTTATTTTCCAAATAAAAAAATTGAACTCGCTGAATTCATTTCATTTAGCATATTCAGTTCCCGAAACGGACGGGCCCGTCAAAAGTGGACTCCTTTTCAGAAGTTTCATCTCCAACCAAATTCTGAAACATGAGATAACACAACCCCTTCCCCACTTGACCACCTCCCGCACACTGGAAAAAGCTACCGATAATTCTTGCTATGGCATTTTATGCACCAAAATGAGTTAAAACCCTGTTATTTTAAGGTGAAATTTTTCTGGGGGAGAACCCCCAGACCCACTTGGTACTTGTAACTATATTATTACAACCTTATTTTATATTAAGTTCGTCAAAAACGCGTTCATGTAAAGGCAAAAATTGTACCATAAAATCTATATCCGAAATTAGGATGAGAAGTATCAAAACGAGTTGAAAAAGTGGGTTTTTTTACTTTAATTTTCAAAAATTTTCTGGGGGAGAACCCCCAGTCCCCCCTTTTAGTAGTTGGAGCAGGATAATTCCACTACCCTTTCCATATTAAAATCAAAAAGAAGATTCAATTATGGACTATAGAAATCCTTAGCCCTCCCCCAAAACCAAATCCTGGATCCGCCCCTGCCAGCAGAATTTAATGAAATTCGGTTTACGGTTTTCGAGGGTGCTCTCTCCGAATCTGTAATAATAATTGAAGTTTTCAGTAGAATAAAGTAGTTATAAATGCTACTCCTTCGCCGGCAAACATTGTCCTCTAGCGGACATGGGTTCCTAAGAAAATCTTGTTGGTCATGGCATGACAGACATGCATGCAAAGTTTGTACTCGACCTTTTGAGACACCCTGTATATTTTACTTTAGGGATACTTTGTGAAATGTAAATTCCATATCATACTTCAAAAAATTAAAAAGTTAGGGGGCCCTGTGAAAAAATTTTGTCGGGGGGCCCGGTAGAGTTATGGGCGGCCCTGTCTGAATAAGTCTTCAGCTTTTAAAGAGATTATACGTTTGGAAGATCGGACAGAGAATATTCTGATTTTGTATTATGGCAGAAAAAGCTAGAACATTAGCATGGAAGCACTTCATAAAAAGACAACTCTGAAGTGGTTTGCTCTGACATTTAAAAAACATACATACCCTTGAGAAGCCGAGCCTTGCAATACATATATCTTTAAGGGAATTCAAACGCATTTTTAGGGTAAGTACACTTTTAACTTGAGTATTTTTAAAACAATTTTAAAATATTAAGTTCGTGTCATTTCATAAGGTTTTATGGGATATATGTATATGAGTGTACTATTATAATGAGTGAATATAAAAAATTGCAAAAAATATTATGATATTATTTAAGAAATTTTAAAGTTTAGAACTGAAAAATTGTAGCATTAAAAATGAATAATTTCTTCCTATAATTTTTTTCTAATTTCATCTTTATGCAAGTTTTGATTTTACAGCCAAAAAATATTTTTTTCTTGAAATTCTGGTATTAATTAAATTTTCGGGATTTCCTGGGATCCAGGGATGATGTAGAATTTCATCCCGAAATCCCGGGATGACCAAAATGCCCTGAAACGACAATCCCTACTCGGGACAAAGCCTCCAATCAGAAGAAGGCGAAATGGCGAATGTTATTCCTGATTGGATATGAAACTTCTATCAGGTGGCATTTTAATTTCATCGGCTGCTCTTTTCCCTCCCCTGCCAATTTGATTGACGAAAGAGAGTGGGAGAGTAGCAGTGATGTAGCAGGAGTGTGGAGTGAGGTCGAACTATTATTGGGTGCATTCGTAAAATCGAACTCGTTTAACGAATTATGCGAGTTGAGCGTTCGTAAAGTCAACTGGTTATTTTCATGAGAATAACTCGCCGTTCCTAAATTCCCTGTAACCGAAAAAAGTTCGTAACTCAGCAAACTCAGAAATTTCTTGGTTATTTCAGTTATGGTTTGTTGTGATGTGGTGATATGAAAACATTAGCGCGGTAACTTGATGAAATGGCTTCCAATTATCAACACATGTGTGCAAATTGCAAAATCGTGGGGGACCTCGATGAAATTGTTAAACACGAAGGCCCCGCTTTGGCTAATCTTTCGTTTGACACGTATTAAAATAAATACCTCTTGCGTTGGCAAAAATTAATTTATATCTTCTCTTTTACTATATTTGAAGGATAATTTACCTATTTCCTTGTTCAAACATGATTGAGCTCCTTAATTTTTGAAAAATTTCTCTTTGAACTTTGTTTTTGGTTTAGTTAAAATAGATTAAAATAATTATTTAGTAGAAGGTTTGAATTATTTGGTTTGGTTTACATAATTTTAAAACATCTTTTGTAGTATCAGACTAATTCCGAAAACTCCGAAATCAGACTGTCCGAAAATCAAAACAAAAGCACATGGATCGCAAAGCAACTTATCAGAAAAAAGTTATGGTCGTTCGTATAATCTCAGTTTAACGCATGAAACTGAGGTCACGTGACCATAATTTTTTCCGGTTAGAACTTATTTTTCTGAGGATATACGTACGCGCCCATTGGCTGTCTATGAGCTAGGAGGCGTTGCAAACTTTGCAACTCCCGTCTATGGGAAAATCAATGCTTTAAAAAGTTGCCATTAGCGTCTATGGAGATAGACCCTCTGTTAAGCTCTATACTCTATACTCTGTGATGGTAACCATGGTAATCATATTGTTTTGGGTTTTGCCCCTTTGAGCAGATTTGTATCCCTACTGCCCTACTCAAAGGCAGGGTTTTCATAATGTTAAAATATATGAAGTTTGCAATCCAGGCCAGGTTTATATATAGCTCAGTGGTCCGGGTCCCCCACCAATTTTGTTTCTTTTTACAGCACCAGTCTTTGTAGAGAACTAGAGGGCGCTGCATACCTTTTGACGAAAATACTAAACTGTATAGTGAACGATCTGTGAGTAAAATATGGATATGCGTTTTGCGTTTCTCCGGTCTCCCGTTTTGGCTGTTGCTAGCCGACCGTCGTACGACGGACGGCAAGTCCCACGGCCATGGCGACCGACGTATTGTTTCGTACTGTATTTCACAATCCCTGCAAGATTTTTATACTTTATTAGCAATGCGCACCCATGTGGACCTGATTCTTTCTGTTTCTATAAAATATTTTAGCGAAATAATTTTATTTTCAATAAATTAATAATTTAAATTATTTTTTTAAAAAATTAGACTAAGTAAAACATTTAAAAAACCACAATGAATTTAATTAAATAAGGAATGACTGTTAAACAAGAGCAATTAATTCTTGCAATTTTTAATGGAATTTATAAAAATTTAAATTAAATTTACTGAAAAATAATAACCGGGCTCGAACCCACGACTTTCCGCACGCCAGGCAGACACGGTACCTTTCCCCCATCGGGCCTACGCTTACCACAATCCTAAATACAATAAAACCACGCCTTTAACCCGAGCATGCGCACAACGGTTACCCGACGGTCGGGAAGTCACTCTCCTGCCGTTTTCGCTCTTCTGCTGTTTTGTTTACATACCCGGCTTTTCGAAAAACGCACAGCGTGAATGTAGTCATAGAAATTGTCATACGGCTCTTTTTACTCTCTTGCTTGGCTTACAGCACTGACAATGTGAATAGCTTATCCTGAGTATTGATTGTTACAAGCTTTGAAATATTTTCTCACTTGCAATGAATTCAAGACACCATCGAGACGAGGAAGTAAACTCGAGAACAGATGCTCAAGAAGTAAATGTAGACGCTGAATCATGCTTCCATCAAGATATAATCAATGGGAGACCTTTGCGAAAAAGCAATTCCTTATACAGGATGAAGAGTGAAAAAAACTATACCCGAGTACTTGTTATTTATACTGGTGGAACTATAGGAATGGTTCGAACTGCGAACGCAGGTAAGTTTTTATTAGAAAATCTTTTTAAAAATAGAGTATCCCCTAATTTATTTCGTAGAACAAACCTATAATTAATCATTCATTTTCCTCAAATTATTTCCTTTTTGAAGGCATTAGGTAAAGGAGTCAAAAATTCAATTTTTTTACCATAAAAAAAGGATTAAATGTACCCCCTTATCCCCCAAAAAAATTCCTATATCACCCTACAATTTTTTTCTGCCTACGCCACTGATCACAACCATCGGTAATTGCCAGAAAATTTTTTGGAGGGGGATATTGGAGTTTTTTTTCATGGGGATATGACACTTGATCAAAAAAGGAAACTCGTTGAGTATGGGGGATATATATCACCGGTGGTAGAGCAATGGGCATTATTGCCTAAGCTCTTTTTCCCTCTACCCGGATGAAGAGGGAGGCGCCACCTTCAAGTTACAATGGGGGATATCTATATCCACTAATTACCCTTTGATTACGCCCTTGACACCCATGCATTATGTGATCACTTGGGTTTTCAATCAAGCGCTCCAGACTTGACTCATAATTGAGGACGAAGTCAACAATGTTTTTTTAGCCTTCTAATAACTGTAAATAATGTTCTTCAAATATTCCAGCTGCCTTTCTATTGTTTTTTCTACCTAGTTTCTAGAAATATACATCTGCCTGTTATTCCTCCTTTAATAATACGGAATCACAGAGCTATACTGCCGTCCTAAGTGAAATTGTACCTAAACGAGTTTTCTTAAAACTTCACTTTCTTTCCCCATTGGCGCATTTCTTAATTGGCGAGAATAAATCATGCTACTTCCAAGCCACTACAATGGTTTTCAAAATTATGAAAAGACCCCTTAAATAACAGAATTGAAAGCAAACTTATCCTTCTTTGTTAGATTGAAATTCCTATGAATTTAAATAGAAAATAATATATAAACTAAAACAGATTAGTTTAAACACATTGTGCAATAGTTTTAAATATATAAGAGTACAATTATTACATCTGGAATATACGAGTTGCTAGAAATTGAAGCTGAAAAGCTGAAAATTTTTCATTATCTGCAAATTTGTAATCGAACCCTATTTGCCATCCTAATTCCAAACTCTAATGCAACCCAATGCCATAGCCAATTACTAAGGTTTTTCCAGAAAGGAGGGTCTACCTCACAGAACAAAAAATCTGCCAAATATTTTTTGGCGAGATTTTTCTCAAAGTAAATTTGAACGAAATTACCTTAATGTACGCTTTCGCTTAGGACGACAGTATATTAGGCTCTCCTAAGGGGTGGAGTGCAAAGGTGTTCTTTAACTTCGAGTAGTCATCGAGTGAAACCCAAAAAGTCTCAAAATTAATTAAAACAGTACTTATCTAAGGTTCAAATTTTAAAAATTTTCCAGGCAAGAACCCCCAAATCCCCCTCTAAAATTTTGATGCCTGTTACACAGTGTTTTTCCCTTGAAAATTCTGCTGCACAAGAAGCAGTCCGATTTGCGTGTTCCCCAAAGAGTGTTTTGAAAAGGAGATAAAACACTAGTTTAAAGGGGAATTTCCAAACATTTTTCTGGTTGAGGACCCCCAGTCCCCTTGAAACTTTTACATTTAGTTTATAACTTTTCCCCCTAAAAAATTCTGTGGTTTACACCGTACTGTTCTCTCTTTTTCCAAAGAGTCTCAAAATGAGCTAAAATACGATATATATATATTTTAAAAATTTTCTGGAGACCCCCTTCCCTTTTTTACGTGGAACTCACATTGTAAAGTTTGTATTTTACGTGGGATATATCATTCACACACACAAAATACTACTTTTAAGTTACAAAAACCTAGAGAGCCTGTATACGAGAGAGAGGCGACAACTCGCTTAAAAGCGTCTCTGCGCATTCTTGCGCGCAATTAAAACTGTCCAAATCTCCAATTCTGTCCAAACTGTATCATGCCGCTTTTCTCGCTCCAATGCTAATCCTATGGAGGGAAACCTGCGGTGAACAGAAAACGCTGTTGACCAATCAGCGCGTTATACCGGGTTGTCGCCTCTCTCTCGTATACAGGCTCTCTACAAAAACCTAATGTATAAATGTACTTGTTAGGGGGATACCTTTAAAATGACATTGAGTCAAACTCACACACTCTAGAAAATAAGTCTATGGTTACAGCGTGGCCAAGTTAAACTTTAAAAAAAATCTTAGCCCTCCCCTCAACCAATAATTTAAATGACTCCCCTGGTGGAGTGTACTCCCTCAGAAGCTTTAAAACAGGTGTGGGCAACCTTTTCGAATCCGCGGGCCGGATTCTGAGATTATAATGACGTGGAGGGCCATACAGTAGATAATAGTAATATTTTTAAGTAAAAAATTAGTAATTTAGTTACATATATTTATGAAGCTTAATACTAAAGTTAAAAATTAATCTGGACTAGAATAATATTACATACAATAATTATAAAGTTAGTTACATTAATCTGAACTAAAATAATATCTTGATTACATACAAAAATTATAATGGTACAGTTACAAAAATCTGGACTAGAATAAGATTATATACAATAGTTATAATGTTTAAGTTACATTAATATGAGCTCTCTCTCTAAAATAATATTCAGAGCTCATAGTTATGAAAAAATAATTTAGGACAGACTTTTAACAATTGTCATTATATGCAATTCGGATAAAACCTCGTACAATCCCGTAAAATCGCAGTCAGGATGAATACTGTATTCTAGATTGGTGAGTGTGTTTGTGCCAAATATGTCAATGAGGAATTACATTACAACCAAATTTATTTACTAGTGTCAAGTCCCTAATGCCAAAACAACGGTTAAATCAATTTCACTGGAAACACCATTATCATCCTGTAACCCTAAAATAGTGAAGCATTTTGCTTTGATTTCACACCTGCATTTTTTAACTAAAACTTTTCAACGCATCTAAAAAATAAAACAGTTTTTTCCATAGAGTTGTTCTCTCTTGCTTGTGGTTTGGTTTGGCCAAGCAAAAAATCAGTCTCCCTGTGAGAGATTATAACATCTGTTTTTTGCTTTCAGCTCATTAAAATTCACTTTCCACCTTTTGACTGCGAAAAATGGTATTTGGCAAGAAAACAAATCTCTCTCACTGTATTTATTGGTAGGCAGCTGGATTTCGATTATTCGAGGTTTTCTCCTGACGCCATCGTTATAGTCCGTATGGTAGAACCGGCACAGCACGTTTTAACTGCTAAAATTAAGTTCTTTTCGGGGGGAACTTCTGTATCCCCTCTCTTACACTCTTTTGAACGAAAACAGAGTGATTTTTAGTACAATGTTTAAAATGTTCCGCGGGCCGGACCAAATGACGAGGCGGGCCGGAGGTTGCCCACCGTTGCTTTAAAACAACCTTATTCTAAACAGACGTATTAAAGCTTACTAAATAATGCATAGTATCGAGTTCCTTCTCTAATCATTATCAATGGGCATGAATCATCCATTGGGGGGGTAGGCTAAATCCCTTGAAAATTCACTTTAGAAAAAATAAGAAGTCCAAAGAATCCGGGCCTGGGTTTAGTGAAATTTGGTGTTGCCAATGCTGTTTATTGGCAAGACTAATTCAACTTCTCTAAAACTGCGTTGCCAGAATCCACTATTTTATCACCATTCTAGGCGCCAGGCCCGGTTTCTTTGGGTTATCTGAAAAATTTTTATTAAATCGTATATTTCTTCATATTATGGTAGGATTTTGCTCAGAATTGAATGCCTCTATTAATTGTCACACAAGAAAAAACGTTTCCCTTTTTTTAAACACCAGTGTAATGAAAATGATCTTATTAGGTGTTAAATGTTTGCTCCATAGTGTATGCTCCTCATGCAAATGTGATGGAAGAGAGAATACGGAAATATCCACAACTCCATGATGTTAGTGCTTCTGAAGAATATTTATCTCATTTTCCTGAGGATAAGGTTCTAGTCCTTCCGTAAGTTAATAGTTTTAAATTTTTTAGTGTAAGTGTAAGTTTAGTAAATTTTTAATGAAATAAATTTTCTCCCATAGGGAACCCCTTAATTTTTTTCCTGGAACCCACTTTGGGAACCACTACTCTAGAAAATCAAATAAATTTATTGTTTGTCCCAGAAAGGGTCACTCTATGAAGGTTTTACTGTTTTTGTTTTCTTTTTTCCTTTCAAGCATTGAACAAGAAACATGCCATTAATGATTTTTTTTGTTAATGTGTAATGACTTACTTTATGGATGACTTTTTCTAGGGAAGCTGGTGAATCAAGTAGAGTTTTGTATCATATAAAAGAGTATAATCCTCTATTGGATTCCTCAAACATGACCATGGATGACTGGATAAGAATTGCTATGGATATCAAAGTAATATGGTTAATTGGATTTGTAAAACTGTTTTATTTTTTAGTTGTTTCTACTTATGATTGACCGTGTCTACTGAGGCAAAGTCTTTCTTTTTCACAAGCTATCTAAGCATATATATTAATTTGATGCAGTATCATTTTTTCTTGTGCTTGGAATTTTGATATTTTTTCTTTTGGATAGTTGATTTATAGTTTCTTTTTCAACAGAAATGTTATGAAGAGTACATTGGCTTTGTAATATTACATGGGACAGATACCATGGCCTACACAGCTTCAGCCCTTTCTTTCATGCTAGAGAATTTAGGCAAAACAGTTGTAATTACTGGATCACAGGTAAGCACAGCTTCTCAGTCTATTTTTATCATTTTTCATATTGTGTGATAAGTTATTTCCTTTTTGTCATCTAATAAAATGGATAAATCTAATGAAATAAATCTATAAATACTTTTTTTATATTACAATATCTTAATTTTTGTACTGAAAGGTAAACTATCACGTGTTTTAACTATTGTACAAGAAATCCTTTTATCTGAGTCAAATTAGAACCATTTAAGGGCATATCAACACATTAGATGCCACATATGCCTCTCTAACTTTTCACTACCGGTCATTTCCTATTTTATAAGGCATGAAAAATATAATTGGTGCTTTTTTGGTGATATATTTTGCCTAAAAACATTTATAATATAAAGATTCTACTGAGAGAGAGAACAAAAGGGGTGGTGCGTAAAAAAGAACTTATTATGCCTTTTACCGCATTCAAAAATAGGAACTGCTGCAAAAAGTTTGTTAGCACATGTGGCATCTTAAGTAATGGTATTTTGAAAGTATTGAATATAAAGGAAACAAATACCACCGTCTACTCAAATATTTTGAACATGAAGCTCTAAGTTAGCAAACAATCATTTGCTCTGTGCTTTATTCAGAGTTAAGGATTGACCCCTATCATCATAATGATTTATCTCCCAAGTATGGATTTTTTAAAATTGGTTTCTCTAGTCAGAATATTTGCATTTTAAAACTTAAAATACTTTTTGCTGTAGATTCCATTGTATGAAGCCCGTAGTGATGGGAGAGACAACCTTATGAACTCTTTAATTATAGCTGGGAATTACTGTATTCCTGAGGTAAATATATAAATGACAGTTGTTGTAAATATGCACTGTTTAGCTTGTTACTTCAAGTTTTATTCTTAACTCATATACAAAGAGTACCTCAGCCAATGAGCTACTCTTCTATCTGTGCACTTTAACATTGGAAAAAAGTGTAGCTAAATGTATGGATCTATTGTTTGCTGAAGAAATTTACAATTAATTGCTACTGAGAATTATTGAAAACACACTTAAATGGAAATTAGATAAATTTACTTGTTTTTTATTTCTTATTTTGTAACAAAAGGATCAAAAAGAACTTTACCAAAATGCCAATATTTCAGATTCATTCACTGCAATGCAAAGTATTTACTCTTCAAAAATGATTTTTATCAGATGTTAATACTACCAGGTTGACTTTTATTACTTTGGTATAAACTTACAATGTAAGAACCAAAATATATAGTATTATGCAATGTTGACTGAAATGTGCTTTGATTCCAAGAACTTTAATAACTATAAATATCTTTTTTGCATCCCAGTTTCATCTCCTAAGAAACCTACTTAAAAAGCTTTCTTTCAAATTAGATATTGTATTCTTCTTTTGTTAAAGATTTAGATGCTTTTAATTTTTTGTTGTTGTCATTCAATGTGCTATTTTATGCTTTGCTTAGTTAATACAGAAAATTTTTACTCAAAGTCTTTCTAAAATCAAATTGTGCCAATTTCAATCACTTGAATAGATGTTTATTTTTGCTTGAGGGTAAAAGTTTGCGGTTTTTCTATATTTAAAAAGCTGAAGTTGTTTGCTGCAATTATTTTTGTTTCTTTTAAAGGTCACAATACTCTTTAACAATAAACTGTTCAGAGGTAACAGAACAAGTAAAATTAGCACTTCTAGTCTGGATGCATTTAGTTCTCTCAATTTACCACCTCTTGCTAAAATGGGAATTGGTATTCATGGTAAGGGATATTTATATTTGGAAATTGAAGTTTAAAAACCAATGTAGAAGTGCTAAATACTAGAAATGGCAAAATAAGAATACTCAATACTTATTTAACTATAGTTTTATTCTCTAATCTCTTGAAAACCTTTATAACAAATATGCCCATTTAGCTTTCAAATACAGGGTGTCCCAAAAAATACATTTTAAAAATCAAGACACATTTTAAAAATCAATTACTAATGACTCGAAAACTAAAAAGATAAAAATATGCAGTTTGTTGTATCCTACACCTAAGACTTCCAGAAGTAGGTTGCAACAGACCACGTATTTATCTCTTTTTAGTTTTCGAGTTAATATTTATTGATTTTTAAAATGTGTCAGTCTTTTTTAGGACACCCTGTAATTAGAGTATGTTTTACTTAAAAATCAACTTATTTCTAAAACATTGGCCAACTATTTCAATATTTTTAGTAACATTAATTTGTTAATTGGTACAAATATGTTAAGTGCTATTGGTATTTTTATTCGTATTATCAAAATATTACTATAAAATAATTTTTAGAAACATTTGCTTTCATATTTTAAAGTTATACTATGGATAAGTTTTTAATTTCTAATGAACTGAATACCATTTTAGTTGAATGGCGTAATGTGTTCCGTCCATCCAGTATCGAGAAATTCAATGTCCATTCTTCTTTAAATCGCAATGTTGGTCTCCTGAGACTTTTCCCCAGTATTACAGTTGAAGTGGTTTGTTCAAACTCTTTGTCATTTATAATTCTAATTTTTATCTAGATTATTTGTTGAAAATCATCTCTTAGAATTGAATCATGCATATTTAATGCAATATGTTAAGACTTAAAATTTCAGTTAATATTCATCTCAAATTATTAGAGCTTTGCAATATAGCACTTTAACTAAGATTGAATTCATGATACCTTTTTATTTTCATTGGAAACAAATTAATTTTTCTCTATTTATACAGTATGTGTAACGCTTAAAATTTAATTCACAGCATTGTGGTTAAGAAATAATACCCCCTAATGGTTAAACAAAAAAATTGGACTTCCTTTGAAAAGGGTTTTCAGTTTATCTGTACTTAATTTGACAAGTCCAATAAAAAATTAGTTCGTTTTCTCAAAATTTAAACAATCTATTTACTGTATTCTTAGTGTCTAACAGATAATAATAGTAGTTCCATTTATCGGTCCATTTAGAAAAAATCAGTTTTCATTTTTATACTAATGTTATACCCAAAGGTAAT
This sequence comes from Tetragnatha versicolor, assembly GCA_024610705.1. Taxonomy (NCBI): domain Eukaryota; kingdom Metazoa; phylum Arthropoda; class Arachnida; order Araneae; family Tetragnathidae; genus Tetragnatha; species Tetragnatha versicolor. Next base: position 45,825,041 of record JANDEH010000009.1, read on the forward strand.
TAACTTTTTCTTGCAGGTTAGAGCCTTTTTAAGTCCCCCCATTGAAGGAGTTGTTTTACAAACGTATGGTGCTGGAAATGGGCCATCCCAAAGGAAAGATCTATTTGATGAATTAAAGAGAGCCAATCGAAGAGGAGTTATTATTGTAAATTGCACGCAGTGTTCTCTTGGGCAAGTTGACCCTTCTTATGAAACAGGAAGTGTATGTGTTGGAGAAATTTGTGGCCATTTCTATTTATAATTATTTTTATTGTGAAATACATTTGATAATTTTGTATAACAAGTAAACAATATTAAAACTTGTTCATTTTTAAAAAAATTCAATTGTATAATATTTTTCAGGCTCTTGTTGATATTGGTGTAATTCCTGGATCAGACATGACACCTGAGGCTGCTTTAACAAAATTAAGTTATGTTATCAGTAAAAAGGAATGGACTATACAAACTAAACGAATGGTTAGTCATTTTAATCAAAACACTTAAAATGTGTATAAGATGCTACCAATTTGGAATGAAATTGATTCTCCATCAGTTGTTTATAATTTTCTACGACTGGGTAAAACAATCTAAGGGAACCAGAAGTAGGGTGGTAGAAGTATAGGTTTGTCAGCAAGTTCCAAATTCATGTGGCAGTGTATGCAAGATGTTCTAACTTTAACTTGTTTTATTTTTCTAATTAAGACAGCTCTGAGTTTGAATTGTAATTGTTCAAAAATAAGCTTCAAACTAAAGCAACAAAAAATCATGAAATATTGAGCTTTGTAGTTTCTTTAATTCACTCATAGTCCAAAATTTTCATTAAGAGACAGGCATTATCCAATTTTACTATAAACATTCATTGGTTATGACGAATCTTTAAAGATATAGTTATTAGTTTAAATATTAATGAAAGAGAGGAAGAGGTATACTAAACCATAGCCCCAAACACACTGGCCTACATTTGCTATGAATTTCTAAGGTCTCCTTAAATTTTTTTAAATTTTTCTTATGTACATTTATAGATGATGAAAACTAATCTTCGAGGTGAACTGACTGTCTATAAAGAAATGAAATTCGAAGATATTGATGTTATTGCTGCAGTCATAAAGACTTTGGGACTATCATCTTCTGAGGTAGTATTCACACATTTACTAATTAAACTATTGCATTAAAAATCTTATTTTTCATATAATGGTTTTTATTTTTTTTACAGGAGGTTGATGCCTTAAGAGATGCTCTGTCTCCTGCAATATTATGTAGCATTGTCTCTGAAGGAAATTTAGAAAAACTTGAAATTATGAGACAATTTGTAAGTTTCATTTATTTAGGTTAATGGAAAACATTTACTAGTTTTTAACTTACAAATTAATTTCAAAAATCACGCTTGCCTTTTTTAATAGGGTGCGTACTTATCAGGATGTGACTATGATTATCGAACACCCTTGCACATTGCTTGTTCTGATGGAAACATAGCTATTGTTGAGTACCTTCTGAAGCATGGAGCCAGTGTACATATGCAAGACAGGGAACACCGAACACCTTTAATGAATGCTGTGATCAACGATAAGCATGAAGTAATCAAGCTTGTTGTCAAGGCTGGTGGATATTTGAACTTACCTTCATCAACAGCAGCAGACATGTGTTGCAGGTAAAAATTTCATTTCGACAACTGAGAAAATGAATGTTTAATAAAAATGCTGAGACCTGGAATGTTAGTACTAAAATTCAATCAAATTTTGCCCTAATTGACCCAACAGGTGTTGCTCCATCTTACTTTCTGAGGCCTTCAGACCTGGGGTGTTAATTACTTAGCTTGTGTCTTGGTTAAATGGCTATTCTGACACTGCACCTTCAGAATAAAAGCTTTATTTATATTTTACTTATGTTAAACATCTCAATCACAGCTAATATTAAAAATAAGACCTTATTTTGAAAGATTAATCTGATTGAAGGGCTTGGTAAATGAAGGGGCTATGTTACAAGGCCTGTTCCAAAAGTAACAAGACTGAATTCCCTAATTCTGACTGGAATTTAGTCTTGTTACTTTTGAGACAGGCCTTGTAACATAGCCCCTTCATCCATCCACTAAGCCCTTCAATTGTAAGGACAACTTCTGAACCATTCAATTCAAATCTCAGGCAATTTTTTTATTTGTGTATAAATATTATTTTTTGTTAATTGTAAATACAACTCGGAATCAATTCTAATATGCCTCAAAATAAATTTAACAAAATATAAGTTCTAGTAAACTTTTCGTTAAAATTCTCATTATGGTGCTATAAAACTAAGTATCCTTTAGAAGATGAGAAACAAAATTACAAACAAATGTTAATTAATCGAATGTTATATCAAATTTAGAGTGTATTTGACCCTTTCAATCCTATAACTGTTATAAACTGTCTTATATTGGTATTTCTTTTCATGTTTAAAGTGTACTTTCTTCTAAGTGCCTGTCAAAGGTTATAAAATTATGCTGTTTGATGTTTTCTTGAGATATTTCAGTTTATTCAGTTCTTATTAATCATTATTTCCAAACATTTCTTTTTAGTGCTGCAAAACTAAACAATCTGAGCAGAGTTCAATCTCTTCATTTAGCTGGTGCAGATGTTAATGAAAGAGATTCTACAAAAAGAACTGCACTTCATTATGTAAGTGAACTTACAAACCATTGGGTTTTTATTCAACAAATTTGGTGTTTAAATTTTAAACACACATATGCAAGAATCATATCCATGGGGGATCAATAGATATAGTTTTTCTTTTTGAACCTTAAAAAAGACTTAATTACCTTATATTATTTTCTGGCTACACCACTGGTAAACACAAATCCAAAGTCATCTAACTTGTTGACTAATCTCTGAACAATGCATTTCACCAAGGAATGGAAAAATAATACATTACAAAGCATTAATTTTTTTGTTTATCTCTTTTCAGGCTGTAGAAATGAACAATAAAGACATTGTGAATTATTTACTGGAACATGTAGAGGATATAAGTGCTCAAGACTTGTATGGTAACACTGCCTGTGATATTGCAAAGATTTTAAAGTATGATGACTTAGTCCAGATTTTAGAAAACTTTTCTATTCCTGAATAAGTGGTATTGTACAAAGAAGGATTTTCCTTGAAATTAGACCTATGTAGCTTACATATAAATGCTATTTATGATCTTGTTATAGTTTTTATTACTCTATAGCAGTGGTTTCTAAACTGTAAGCGGGTGTGTCTTAATGATGCTAAACACAATTTACCATACTACTCTTTAAATACATTAATATTGAATTAAATTACTATTATTCAACAATTATATAATGTTTAATTTCCTTTTTTTTGTTTACTCATCAGAAAAACAAATCTGATAGGTAAAAATTAAACAGAAAATAAAAAACATTGTTAATGGGTTTTTCATAATATTTGAAGATTTTTAATTGGACATACTTTTTTCGTAAGACAAGGCATTGAGATAAAAATCCTCGCCACCTAAAGGCACTGGATTTTGAAAGTGAGAAACCACTGCTCTGAAGTAATATTTTATTATGTTGGCATTTGACCGAGTTTCAGTATGTTCTGAGAACGGTAAAGTATTTTTATGCCTAGTTTTGTGATATATCTGAATTTTCTGCATTTATATTTGAGTGGGTAAGAAACCAAGGGTTAAAAGTAACTATGTGTGATGAGTTTACTGTTTGGTGGGTGAGATTGTAAATGTTAAAAATTTTTAGGTTCATTAGTAAGAACTAATGAACTCAAGTAAGGAAAAAGAAAATGTAAGACTGAAAAAAACACAAATGGTAAAAAAAAGGACGTCTGTTGACTCACCCTATTCTTATATACTGAAGTTATCCAGGTTTGTTACTTACACTCCTTGGCTTCTAACCCACTAAATTTGTTAACTTGAAGTTTTTAATTGTTATGTTTTGAAATATGATGTTTATAGTATTATTCCAAATATTGGTTCCCAAGGCACTAATTTGGTTTTTGTTTGAGAGACATTTGTTGTGAATCTCCTTTAACTTTTTCGCGATGGGCGCCTAAACCCTTGAACCTCTACAGCACTAGTAGTGTCCTTTGAGGATGGGCACTTCAAGCATTTAAATTTAACTTAGGGGGGGAATTGCATAAATTAAATATTTGTCTGAAAAATCTAATTTTTGGCTTATGATAAGTTGGTCTCCTTTAAAGTTAATCCTAAATAAATTTTTAGACTTAATCTCTTTCTTTTTAAAAACTTCACCAAATAAATAATTTGTGATCAATAAAATTGTTCACATACTTTTTTGACTGTCATTTTTTTTCAAATCTTAAAAAAAACAAATAATAAAATGCGTCAATGTTTCTTTCTACTTGGGAAACTTAAGAATTTTAAAGATGAAATTTAAAATTTAGTTAACACAAATAGATGGTGTCAATGGGAAAATTTGGAAAGCTTTTAGGGAGAAGCAATTCATCAGTTTCTTTTTTTACTTTTGTTCTGGGAAAATCAAATTTCATAGAATTTTCATGAATCAAATGTGAATCAGATTCTTGAGATTGGATTTCATTTAGCAGAAAGTTTTAAATTATTGTTCAAAGATATAGAAATTATCTTATACTTTGAAGCTTCCTCATACATACATGATCTTGTGTGTGTATCATTCTCTTTTTGTTTCCCCCTAAGAAGTAAACTTTCTCTACTCAAAAATCTTATTTTGAGATATAAATGAAATTTGAACGGATGTTGTGGAACATTTCCAAGTGATTTCTAGTTTCTTGTGTGCTCTTTCAAAGTCAAAAGTATTGTTAAATAGAGGTTCCCTTGGGATTGGCTGAAACTTACTTGTTTGTCTTTCTAAGTGTTTAAAGATAAAGTTACTAAAAATTTTCAACCTTATGACATAATAACAGGGGTGAATCAATTCACTTAAATGTACTTGGGATATAAAAAGAGGAATTTTGGTTCCATAAATTTAGGACAACAGTTTTAGAAGTACATCAAGATTTTTTGTCAGGGTGTCCTGCAGAATTTCATAGAAATGATTTTTATTATAAAGAAGGATTCTATTTCTGAAATCATGGGTGAATAAAGACCCTAGGGGATACAGTGTCCCTCATGACAATAGTAAATGTTCCTTGAGGCTCTTTTGAACAGTTTCTAAGCTTATTTTCTCATTTTTATTCATTTGCACATTTCTTGCTATATAATTAATAAATATGCACCACTTTAATTTTTTTAAATAATACTCTAGACCAGGGGTTCTCAAACTTTTTAACATCGCGACCCACTTTTGAGAGGCAAAATCTAACGCGACCCACCGACTTCAGTTATTTATAATTAACTGAACTGAGATAATTATCTCATGCCCCCTCCCCACAGAATTTTAACTTCTCTGACTGGGGGTGTTCACCAACTATTTAGTTACAAAGGGTATGAAATAGTTTAATTGTGGTCTAGCAATGATCCCTACAGTAAAAAGGGGGGTCTGGGGGTACTCCCCCAGAGAAGATTTTTAAATTTGACCCTTAAAAACATGGTTTTAACTTGTTTTTTAGCAATATGGGATAAATTACATCAGTTGCATCATTTCCCAAGAAAATTCTTAAAATTTGCATTGACCCCCCCAGTGTGGATGGGGAGAAACACTAAATATTTTTTTCAAATCTTATTTGAATAACCGACTAGATTTGCATTATCTGCACATTAAAGTGACACACATAGTACGTATTTACATTAATTGCCTTTTCCGTTCCACTCCAAGTAGTGTAGTTTTTCCTCAAATTTTTATTCTTTTTACTATAGTATGGTAATTTGATAATTTCAAAAGTTCAACTAATAGTTTGATAATTCAAAAGTCAATAACACCGTTTGTGAAAAATTAAAAATCTTCTCGCGACCCACCAAAATCTGACTGGCGACCCACCAGTGGGTCGCGACCCACAGTTTGAGAAACTCTGCTCTAGACATCAAATGCTGGGTAATGTCCCTAAATGCTAACTAGCCAACGCAATCCAGTTGAACAAATATTTACTTAAAAGCTCTGCTTATATTTAGCTCTGAGTACTAATTTTATCTTATCATTCCATGACTTTGATTGGCATATTTAGTTATACTTCATATCTTACTGTTTAATATTCCTAATCAAAATTTTACCTATTCTGTCCATCATGGAGTATATTGTTGTTGTTTCTTATGCCACTTGAAATATCCAAGCTCCATCCGCAAATTAATATTTCAATGAAATTTTTTATGCTTAACTAATTTTGTACATGAGTACTTAGCAGAGTGAGCTTATTGGTGATGGTGTGTCTATGAGTGAAGAATGTTTTATGCAGTAATGTAAAAAGTTAATTTCAGCTAAAAAATTTTGAGTTATTTAAGCTTAACTATGGCTTAATCAACATAATACACCCCTCTTGCTGGTCTCTTTACTATAAATAAATATTTATAATAAAACAGTCAAAATATTTTTAGAATTTAGTGATACTTTTTTATTCTCAAATAAATAATAGAGTTCTCCAAAATTTATAGACATGATTAGATTTTAGTTTGTTATAGAAATTTCTTAGTATGCACAGTTTTGAAAAATTAAGTTTGAAAGTAGTAGTGAATAATATTCCTATTTTAAACACTCAACGGATGCTATAGCATCTTTAAGGGCTAATTGTTTAAGTTATTCTCACAATCTGCTTCATACCTTTCTATTCAGAAATTATTTTACTAATAATTCTCATGTTTAGTCAATTTGTTTTCTTCCAAGCTAAAGATTCATTTCTCTGTCTGGGCCAACTTTTAACTAGTTAATAATACTCTTGTGTGTATATTTAAAAGTTACATGTAATTCTTTTACATTGCTTTGCAAGTGTGAAATAAAAATAAACACAAAAGTGATTTATTGATTCTTACATCCATTACCATCGATTTAAGAGATAGAATTACCTAATGGACCTACACAACTATTAATGTGGGCTTACGTAGAATAATTTTGCATGCTGCAAGGTGAAAAAAACAAATAAAAACAGTACTATATTTTATCATGGCCACAAAATGAGTACTGGTGAGTTGTGCATCAGGCTGTTGCCAATTTAAGAAATAAATTAAATTATCATGATAGATGGTTATATATTTTTTACAAATGAAAAATTTGCTTATCCAGCAACAACACTCATTTAACTGCCATACATCAAAATTTTCCCAGGATTCTTTAAATGGGATTCTCTCTCCAAATTAGTGTTTCGACAAACACTAAGGAGGCAGATGAAGTAACAGCCTTTGCATTGCTTGCTGGCAGGTAACATAAAACTTTTGCATATTTAGATCAGAAGCTAAATTTATACTATATTTTAAATCAGATTATTTCTTTTTGAAACACAGTAAATTTAAATGCAATATTCATTAGTAAAAAATGCTTTAAAAAGTTAAGTTGAAATAGCCCCTAGTTTTAATTTTACTTGAACTTGGATCTAAGTTCATGGTCATATTTGTCATGAAATTTAGAAGTTTAAGTTCTATTTTGATTCATTTCCAATACTTGTATTTTAAAGTAAAAGAGAATTCAGTATGTAACATTAACATTTTTATTATAAAACTTACAAATACTCCAAAATGACTTAGAAGAATATAGGTTATAAAAATTGCAAGGTTTTTCGTTAACTCTCTTTAGGCACGTAAGTATTTCTGAACCCAGTCATGACAGTTTGGCAAGTCTAAAGGAAATAGAAAGAATAAAAATAGTAAGTATGCTGATTGATTTATATGGTTTAAAATAAAAATCACGTTTTGCTTACACATCAATAACAGTTCAAAGTTGTGGCATCTTTAAGTAATTATTTTTTATATTATCCTACTTACATTAAGTATTAACTTGTTCAAACCACTAATAGATGTAACCACTAATATAATTTTAAAAGGTCAGGGGCCCTGGCGCCAGCTACTTGAGTAATAGTTCTCACCAGTGAAAACTCCAACTTTTCACGTAAGGTTGCAAAAAACCCAGCACGAACTCCCGTGAAAAGTTTTTGCGGTGAGAAGTTGTCACCTTTTTTACTTACCACCTCTGAAGCTGGTGAAACCTTTTCACTGGCGTAAAATGATTATTGTTGGCTTAAAATAGTGGATATAATTTTAATATTGGCCCTTGTTTTGTAATAAACATTCGGGAAAATGCATTTTCAACACCTAAATCAAACTGTTATCTTTATTTTCTCGCAGAACTATTTTTTCAAGGCGTACTAATAAAGTGTGGCATGTCAAAGCTTTTTGAGTTGAATCGCCGCCCTCTTAGATAAGATATTAATTAATTAAGAATACTAGTAGTTAGATATTAATTAATTAAGAATACTAGTGAATGGATACTAATAATGATATATGTTCTGTCTTAAGCTGTTGAAATTTATTTTTACTAGAATTGAAGTTCATGCAGTAAAAAAACTAGAATTCCGATTAAAATAATTACATTAAAAATTTAAATAGAATCCGGATGTAATTCACTGTCCCATTCATAGATGGGACGACTGTTTAAGACTTAGTAGTTATTTGCATTTTTATCCCAGAAAAATTAATTTAAGTGTGATTAATTTAATTAGAACTTAAAAATTAATTCAAAGCAGGAAATTTTTGAAAATAGAGAAATTCCCGCTTATTTATCAGCATAATTATTTTCCTTGAATTAATTTTAATTCCAAGTAATATTTAACACAATGATAAAGACCGCCATTAAATTTCTTTCCGTGAAAAATTGCTCTACTCTGATTGGTTCAAACCTTTTCACCGAGGAAACCATGGTGGCAGTGACAAAGTTCTCACTTTTGAGCTGGTGTTGGGGTCAAATTGAAGGTGTGACTATTTTGTCACTGTTTCAGAGTTGTCACTAGTGAGAAGTTTTCGGTGAGAACTAAACTGCAGTGGCTGGTGCTAGGGCTCTAGATGTGATTATTATTAAGAAAAGCCTATTGAGTTCTGTAAGAAAATACTTTTTTATTTGAAAGGTGAGTCACTTAGCTATTTTAAATACACAAGGCTACACCTTTAAAGACTGTTTAGCTTGTTTTATGAAGACTTATAATTATTTATCTTCTTAAAAGCAATGCAAAAATATTATCGTAAATCAATCAAGTTATTTTTTCATTTAGCAATTCACCTAAGACACGACCTAATGAATCCATTACTGGAGTAGATTGAGACAAATTTAGGTGAAAGAAACCTAATAATCTTGCTTCTTACCACTGGGTGAGTATTCCAATCCAATATCACCACCATATCTTTCTTCCAAAATTTCGAAGACCTTCTCATAATCTATTTCTCCAGGATAGAAAGGCTCATGTCTTTCTGGAGATTGGGACACTTGTACATGCCCTACAAATTGAATAATATAACAAAACAAGAGTCTGATATAAATAAAAAAATTTTTCAAAGTAAAAACTTAAAAATGTGCTTTTATAAAAAAAGGAAAATTACTGGTTTAAAGAATTCAAATGTTCTATCACACATTAGTTTCCTAATCGAAACATTTTCACAAGCACCATTCATTTCTTTAATATTTAAAGTAACAAACTTTCTTTGTTGTGATAAGTATATGGTGTGCTATACTAATGCCTGCTAATTTTTAAATTCATAATGAAAAAGTAATACTGAAAATTTTTTTACAGAAAGATGATTAGAAACTTGTAATTTTTCCATGCATAAAAATTAATTCCAGAAGTATTAGAGGTTCCTTAGGATGTGTGTAGAAGTTTTGAAAAATGAACCAAGCCAAAACATAAGTTCAATGAAGTAAGACTGATTTGGGCTATATTTCAGATCAAAACTTGCAATAGTATGACTTACCAGTATGTTTCAAATACTTGGGAATATCTTCAACAACATTCAAACCCATTCTGTGCATATGGTATACATCCTAAAAATACAAGATAATTTAATGAGACTTGTAGGTTACTAACATGTAGCATTTTAAATATTAAGTGCAGTAAAATTAACAGTAAATGAAAAAAAAAGTTACATATGTACTGTACTTGCTAAAATTTCGTATCAAGTTGGTAACAGTGAAAAAGCAACTGTCATGATGATATTAACTAGTTTTAGCATTATAGCAATTATATGCTTTGAGCCGTAAAACTTCAAATATCCAACCAATCATATGCCATAAAGAAAAAAATCTTCAAAATTATGGAGTTATGAAAATTTTTAATTGTATAATAATTTTATGAGTTACAAAATAGGGGATGCTTATAACTTAATCCATAACTCTGAAATAGTTAAAAAGCTTTCATTTTAACTTCAAAAAAATTATCATAAATTTTCTTGGAAATTTCGGTTAATGCTGTTAAGGTTTTCAGAAAAACCTATCTACTTGAATGTAAACTTTTTCCAGCAATTTATTTGAACTCTAAACCTTTAAAGTGGGTTAAGATTAGAACTTTCACTCGATCGTGCACAATCACATACAAAAGACTACATTACACGTACCAACAGCATCTTAACGTTGAAACAGTTAACTTCTTCAATGATGCTCACAGCTGTAAAAGAAAGAGTAAGCTTTGAATTCATTTGGTATAAAAAGTAACAAGGCTACTACAGACTACTTGAAAAAGTAAAAGATATTGACAATTAAAGCTTAAATGAATGTGCAGGGCCTAGTCAATACGTCAAATTTATTGCAAGAATAGAAAAGGTATTATGAATGAACTAAAACTAACCCAGTCTAACTACACATCAAATAGAAATCTTGAGGAATGATAGGGGTTGTCTTTAAATTTCTTATTCTCACTAAAGACCCAACCCCAATCCACATCTAATCTTTCTGTTTCTAGTTATATAAGATCAATTAAATTTGCTATTAATACTCCTACTCACTATCATTCCTACCTTTTAATTTCACTTTTGAAATTGAGAATAATTTTTAAAAATGGCGTTTCAAAAAATATAAATTAAGAAAATCAGGTTTGGAAAAATTTCAACATTATAGCTTATTATAATACCTACATTCTCTGTTTTCTGAACTTAAAAAATTACCCCTGAAAATGTACAATGCTCCCTTAAAGACCTTGTTGAACTAAAACATAATGTAATTATTCCGGTGCAAGTTCAGAGTTGCGTATCCTTGGCGAATTGTGGATGTTTAGCGGCACATTTAGAAGCCAAATAATTTTTTTAACATGAGTTAGGGTTACCATATTGGTCATCTTTACCGCTAAAAACTTGGCGCATACGCAAGTCTGAACTTGCGCCATTATTCCATAGTAAAACAAATTTTTTTACCTTGATCAAAGCTCTTCAAAAAATAATCATCAGGAGTGGACATGGGTTCTATCAATAGCATCATGCCTTTCTAAAAGAATTATACGAGTCACTTGAGATTGAAGTCAAAGTTTAAGTTTCTTTAAAAATTATTTAATCAATAACTATTATAACTTATACATGTTATCAATTAAAACCATTTTTAATACCATGATTACCTGGTTATTTAAATAACTTTTAACTGACACCTCAACATGTTTCTAAAAATTATACCTACCTATTTATTAAAAAAACATTAGACTGGGTAAAATTAATAACTAGATACTTCAATCTTGCAATTTTTAAAGAGTGGCACCCATAGTGTATCGATCAATCAAATTCTGACCAGGTCTAGTGGCCCAACAGGTGGTGCACATCTCCATTTCATTATCCTATGGGCCTGGGGTGCTAATTACTTAGCTTGTGTCCAGACCAAGTGGCTAGCTAAATGCTGGGTCTCGTCTCTCATCGGTCCTCATTTTATTGACCTCAGAAGGATGAAGGGCTGAGTTGACCCATGACCAGCCTCTCAAGCAGAAGCCGCAAGGCATCGAACTAGGGTCGGTAATGCTCATAGCCAGACACGCTGACCACCATACCACCGCGGGCAGTCTGCATACCCTTCAAAAAAATTTCTGGCTATGCTACTAGTATACCAGAATACTTTTTAAACCAATGCTTTTATATTGAAAAAAATTGAACTTAGTCTATTCCAGTAGGCAACAAACTTTTTACCTCTTCTAAGTAATCTGCCGCAATTCGAATGTTTTTAATATAAGCCGCACGATATTCTTCATCAGTGTATTGAGTGGTGGATAACTTTTTCCCTGCTATGACGTGTATTCTGAAAAAAGTAGGAAAGCACATTTTTGAATAAAATGAAAAGCTTATTAAGAGCTATGAGTAGAGTTCTGTTACTTTAAACAACCGTGGCCAGCCTAAAAAGCAACAAAGCTTCAAAAACTGGTAATTTTATTTAATGTTATAAATATGTATATAAAGGGAGAGTTAGATCTACAACATTATGTAAAAGATGTTAATGTTATTCTTTTAATGTCTACTTTTTCAGTAACTGATTTCATTTATTAAGGGAATTATGGATAGTTTCGGTACAGCTTTAGAAAAGGTTCCCTTTTGGAGCAGTCGCCAAGTTGGCGGTATTTCATGGCCGATAGGCCGTGAAATCGTAGGTAAACATGGCGTCCGGGTTTCAGCTGCCGCCAAGGTCGCCAAAAGCTGACCTTTTCTAAAGCTGTTCCATAGTTTCTTATAAGAACTACATTTTTTTCTCATTAATCATAAGCAATGTCATTGACATCCCAAGAAGCATAGAAACATAATTTAATTCTTATGAATTGCGGTTACAAAGTTGCAAATCAATCATTGCAGACCTCAATGCGAAAAATGCTAAAGAGCATTCTGATGCTGGAGGGCGAAGAAAGTATGCTGAAGTGCACAGAGATCCCAATGTTGTAGAGTAAAGGGATGCATGCTTTTTCGACCCACCATAGAGTGCATACAGCTCGTGGCGGGCTTACTCCCCACTGAAAAAGTCAGATTATTCAACTCGGGTATAAATGCCAACAAATTTGAATATTGTATTCTATTCCAAAATTCATATTCAAATCAGTCGGTATTCATACCACATTTAAATAATCTGGCTTTTGAGTAGAGTAGACTCCCCACAAGCCGGAGTGAACTTTTAAATTTTAGGACTATCGGTTCCGTACCTCCCCATGGCTCGCATCTATCTGCCACATTGATGACCTGACAAACAAAATCACGCCTTCACTACCTCCCAACCCAACCACCCTCTTCACTATGATTAGGTTTGCTAAACAACGCCACAACTTGCCTTTACATCATCATCACGCAACAGGACAATCAAACAAACATGGGCCTGCACTACCTGTGTCTCACCTAGCCACTAGAGCTTGGGTTCATTAGCAACACAATTTCAATTCAGCCCAGCTGCAGTCTGGAGGGGGAGAACTGTGGCGAGCTTATTCGCCACTCTTATAGTCAAGTTATTCAATTAGGGTAAAAATACCAACTGATATGAATATGATTCTGGAGTATACTCTTGGAACGGTAAGACTATCAGTTTGGTGTCTCCCCATGGTTCACATCGGCTATGAACTATTTAGAGTTGGAAAAAACAAGTTTTTCAATAAAAAAACATTTTATTTGTTTTTAGGGCTTTTATTGTTTAAAGCATGTTTTATTTGGGTTTTTTTACCCTCAACACAGAAATGCTAAAAAATCATGATCTTTAAAAAATTAAATTTGATTTTTTAAATTCAAATTAGATTAACAAAGCTATACTTTTAAATACACCACAAAACAGTTGAACCTTATAAATGATTTTGTAAGTTTTCATGACAGAATCATGCTCTTTATCAAGCTATGTACTGCCTATGTTGATTTGGTGGTTTGTACCCAAGCCTTATACAGTAAAACAGTATACAGTAAAATCCCGTTATAACAAACTTCACGGGACGGTAAAATTTCTTCGTTGTAACCCTACTATTGTTATTTCATATAAAAACGGTTGGGGACTATCTGGACTTTCGTAATAAAGGGATTTTTCGTTGTAATGGGATTTCACTGTACTCGACACCAACTTTTTAGCTCGGGGTGATCCACACACGGAAGTGGTGAGTTAGTTGCCTAAATAAAGGGAGCAATTACATGTGTTTTAAACAATGTATTTTTCTTTGCTTTGTTTTAAACTTAACAACCATATCCATCCAGAACAAGAAGGCCAGGACACTTCGCCTCGATGAGTCATTCTCTCCGTCTTCAAGGTGGCGAACCTCCAATAAGTGCGCGCTTCTCATGTCTTCATAAGTGCGCTCCACAACCAATCATTCGATGGCTTACGGACAAAAAAGAAGACAAGAACGGCTCATCCTGTTAGCTGTCCCGGCCTGCTTGCTCTAGATGGCTTTGCAACAACCCTGGAACTAATACAGTAATTAACCACGTAATTTATCCTTTAAACTTAAGTACTACATTAAAACTTAATTATCAACTTACTTATAGCATTTAAGCTCTTTGGCAACGTGAACTGCTTCTTGAATAGTATCCATGAATTCAATTTCATGATCAGGAATGCATGCTAATCCAAATGGTTCCTCAGGATGGGACATTTTGCCCTCTAAAATTTTAGGAAGAACATATAAGAACAAGCATTCCAAAATGAAAAACCATTACCAGATTCTTAATTTATATTCTTGAAAATAAGAAAAACAGAATTTCAAAATGAGATAAAACACTAGTTTAAAGGGGGAAATTTTGTGGTTTACAAGGAGCTATTCTCTTTGGGTGTAACTAAAAATGTCTCAAAATTAATTGGGGATATATGGAGAGAACAAAACTGGTTACTTCTAACCAATAACTACCCCCATCTCCCTATCCGCTTCTTTGAAGAACGGTGTGTAAGTAGCCAAGCGCTAGCACCCAAATTTCCCACACCCTAACTCGAACTTGGATTTTCTTGTTCCAAACCGCCTAGTGAAGAAAGACAGATTTTAAATGTGTGGTGAGATGCAGGTATAGGGGCATAGCTAAATGAGAAAATCAGGGCTGATTCATAGCCGACTAGAGCTAGAAGGCCAGGACAATTCACCTCGATGAGTCATTCTCACCGTCTTCAAGGTGGTGAACCTCCAATAAGTGTACGCTTCTTATGTTTTCCCCCGCTCCTCAACCAATCGTTTGATGGCTCACGGACAGCAAGAATGACTCATCCTTTTAGCTGTCCTGGCCTGCTTGCTCTAGATGGCTATGGCTGATTCCTCAAGGGTGTAGTTAGAGGGGGATTTATGGATATATCCCCAAGTCTCAAATTTTCCTTTTTAGACCATAGAAATGGACTTAATTACCCCATATCCTCAAAATTCAGATACCCCCTTCGAAATATTTTTCTGACTATTCCACTGTATCCATCAACTTGAATGCCCCTTATATCCTAAAAATGTTTTGGTTATGCCACCCCAAGTAGTTGCCTGACATCAGTTAGGACGTCATTTTTCGTAGCAAAATGCTAAAATTGACGTCATTTATGATGTAGAACAGCGTTTCTCAACCGGGGTTCCGCGGAACCCTTTGGTTCCGCGAGCCTTCCTCAAGGGTTCCGCGAGGTATCCGAAAATCTCTTTTTTTTCGTACATTTTAGGATAACCCTAAATAAATTAAGGAACAGCCAGCCAAATGCGAGCCAGTGTTTTTCCGTTGAACATTTTCTTCTGCTTCCGTAGTCTTTCGGTGTTCTAAAGATATGACACAGAAGATAAACACTAGCTTGAAGGGGAATTTCAAAACATATTTCCGAGTGAGGACCCCTAGCCCCCTTTAAAATTTTGACGTTAATTACATTTCCCCCCTTGAAAATTCTGTGTTTTACAAGGAACTGTTCTTTTCAAATGAAACTCAAGGGGACTTAAAATACGCTGAAACTCTACTTTAAGTTACAAATTTCGAAACATTTTCAAGGCAGAACTCCGAAATTCCCTCAAAAATTTTGACGCCTGTTATACAGTGTTTTTCCATTGAACATTCTGCTGTCTCAAGAAGCTTTTCTCCTTGGGTGTTCTACAAAAAGTTTGAAATGGAGATAAAACCAGGCCCGTGCTGGGTACCTTCAGAGGGCGGTGGACAAGGGTGTAAGGGCGCAACCACATAAATGATTATTAAACCTAAAAAGTTTTTTTAAAGAATAACTGCATTTTAAAAATTACAAAGCAATACTGCTACTTGTGTGTTTTTTATTGTTGTTATTTCAACATTTGATTTTTGTTTAAAAAAGAGTATTTTAGCTCATTTTGAGCCCCTCCCGTGTGGATGATTTCACCCCCAAACTCTTGTACCACTCCTTGTAAGTCAAAATATGCAAGAGGAACAGTACTTTAATAAATAAGAAATTTAAAAGGGGGGTCTGGGGGTCCTCCCCCAGAAAAATTTTAGAATTTTTACTCTTAAAAGTAGTGTTTAGACTCATTTTGAGACCCTTTGAGTTACACCCGAAGAAAAAAAATTGGAAAGAAAAAACAGCTTAAAAAATATGTCAGAATTTCAGGGATTGCTAAAAAAATCTCCCGGAATTTACATTTTCAAAGGTAATTATTATTTTGACTAAGGGCAGCCCTTGGTCAAGAAGCCCTAGGGTGTGTGGCCAGCCGTCAAAATTTGGGCGAAGCTTTTAAAATAGCTTGCTTGCATAAAAAAGGGCGCCTTGCAAACACCCCCTGTCTTCCCCTAATTTTTTCAATTAGGGTGCCCTAATGGAAAACTAATTCTTTTTGAAGTAAGATGGTCTCCATTTGGCAGTTTAAATGAAAGCGCCCAGCGCCCTAGCAATTTCAACGTGTTTAACTAACGGATTCGGCGTCTTGAATATAAACCACTTTACCTTGTTATTTCATAGTTAATCTTTAAACAAAGGCGCCCTAAAAATAAAAATTCATAACGAAATTTGATGGTAAGGTAAAAATGGGGAGGCTTAAAAAACTTTTAGATTCCTTCGTGCTTCAGACTTGATGAACCAAGAATGAATTGTAAAACCACTATTGGTTAAGTTTGGTAAAAAAGGAGCCCATAAAAACATTGAGAAGTTTACGAGTAAATTACAGTAGAAAAGTCTCTTTAAAAGGGCGCCTGAGCAAAGGGCGCAGGGGGACACGTCCCCCTGTCCCCCCTGGCCAGCACGGGCCTGGATAAAACACTAGTTAAAAGGAGAGTTTTCAAAATCAATTCTGAGGGAGGACAAAACAGCAAGAAAAAATATTGTATCATGACAGTGGAGTATATAAGGGGGGCCCCCCTCCGAAATTTGGACTAGGCATACCAAAACACGTTAAAACCCTGCTATTTAGGGTCAAATTTTCAAAATTTTTCTTGGGGAGGATCCCCAAACCCCCCTTTAGTACATGAAATTGTATTATTTTTTATTATGCTTTCATGAGTTATAATCCCACCTAAAAATGTATGCCCAAAATTTGGATTAAATGTTCCAAAAACAATTTAAAACCCAGTTTGTTTGGTCAAATTTCTAAAAATTCTCTGGGGCAGGACCCCCCAGACCCCCCTTTCCTACTTAAAACTTTATTAATCACAATTTTTAATATTAAGTTCTCTTGAATGCAAATTTCACCTAAAAATGCGTTAAAAAGCTACGTTAAACCTATTTAAAATATGTATTTGAGGGGTTGAGTAATACTTTTGGGCCCCTCCCGAAATAAATTTCTATATAACAACAAATTATTAAACTAAAAATTTGATCATCCCTGTAACTTAATAATAAATTTAAAAATTTTACCTATTCGCCATTTTGCATTTTATCGAATGTTACTTTTTTTACATCACCATAAAAATATTTGCGACTTAAAAATTCATACCTCAAATAGAAGACCCACAATAATATTTAATATTCCCCGTTTTCATAAAGGAATTTTCAAAAAACATTTTTTTTATCTTGCTCCTAAATTATATAACTTTTTGCCTATAGAATTTCAGAGTTTTCTATCTCCTAATATTTTCAAGCGATCATTATTTAATTTTATTTGTAATATTGATAATTTGGATGTTTTTTTCCATCTAAATCCAGAAGCATAAAATTTTTAAGCCTTGCTGTGCCTTTATTTTCATTACTTAATTCAATTGAAGTGTATACATTGTAGTTATTCTAATTCTGTTATTATACATAATGTTTTTCCCTACTAAACTTACTTAATTATTTATCTTCATATTATGTTTTTATTTTTCCTGTAAAAATTGTAATTTTTCTTTCGCCTATACAGGTCTTTGTATCCTTCAGGCGAATCATAATTTGTTTTTCTCATTCTTTGTTTGTGTAATATATGTGTATGTATAACAATAAATTGAAATTGAAAAAAAATATACGCCAATGTTGCATGGACACTAGGGTTCCCCGGAACTTGGACTTTGTCAAAAGGGTTCCGTGAGAGTAAAAAGGTTGAGAAACGCTGATGTAGAATGTCTACTTTAAAGACGTAATTTTTGACATTATGAATGACTTGGATTTGACGTTTTATGTGAGGTCAATTTGACGTTGTATATGCGTGATTGACTAAATTAATGACGTCATTTTAACTGACAAGACAATGACCAAATTATCACCATTTATCAAAATTAAATAATTTTAGGTGGCGTAAAAATGACGTCTAAATGTTGTCATCATTTTTGTCATCAAAAAAAGACCTCAAAAACTACGTTCCAAAATGTTAAGAGTTACATCCTTTTACAATGAGTAAAATAATATTGGTAAGAGAAAAAAT